>JALIRH010000006.1:16425104-21425104 GCA_023055505.1 Callipepla californica brunnescens | reverse complement strand
CCAGATAGTGCATGATGTAAACTGCTCTTGGGCAACGTTTCTTCTGAAGAAGCAGGCTTTTTTTTTCCTTCACTAAGTGTCTTTACCTATGCCAGCATGATAAAAGCAGAGGTAGGGAGACAAAGCCTTTGGTGTTGGAAATGGGGATTGACCGTAGCTACTGTGCCTGCTGATACTGTGTACACTTGGATTGCTGTGCTTTGTGAAGTTCTTGTTACAGGCTTGATCAGAGTGCAGACTCAGGAAGGAAGAGTTAGTTATTATTAGCTGGGATGGAGATGCAGTGGTTAGCATGCTATGTCACACAGTGCCGAATCAGGCATCCTGGTTTGACTCCAGGAGCCCTTCCAGTAAGTTATATTATAGCTACTATCCAACATACAGAACCAGCAGTGCAAACCAAACCCAAACCATCAGGATCTCTATTCTGTTCCTTGCCATTCTGAGGCCCTAAATAAAAGTGCAGTATCACTGCAGGTGACTCACAAGTAACATCTCCACCAGGTAATTACCTCCCCAAAGTAATTGCCTTGTTAAGTGACTGAGGTGGGTATCCTGCAGATGTAGAGAGGACAGGCGAGGAACTCCTTCACAGGGAAGGAGGTCAAAGGAAGAGTGGGTGGTTTATTTGGGACTACTTTCTCTGTAGCCTGATTTCTGTAGTGAACAACCTTTGGCAAGGGACTGAAGAGAAAAACGTGAAAAATCAATTATGACAGCAAACATAAATCAGCAAAAATTCTACATTAGGACCTTGGAGCTAAAGCATTCACGATCAGTCAGAGAATCATAAGGTGGCATCTCATCAAGCCTCTCTGATTGGTTTTGGAGGCTGGTTCCTATCACACTTCTGCAGAACATTCCTCGCTGCTAGTTGCCGGCTCTTCACTCATCCTTGCTGGCAGATGTTGACTCATGAGTAACTCTGGAATCATTTCAGTCTGCTGCATCTAGACTGTGTGATCCTGATGACTATTTCTGGCAGATGACATTCAGCATGCTTCAGACATTCATCTGGCTCAGTGAACTGAATGACTTGTCTTCTCAATTCCATTTTTGTAGCGTATTACAGATCACCTCGGCAGCATAGGGTTTTTTATTTCTTTCTGAGTTTGGACACTAAGAGGAACTGTGTGGTCTGGATTGCTTCTGAAACTTCAATTTAATGTGCTAGATCTTTCTGCAAAATAGGAGGTCCAAACCTAGTTACCCATCTAATTTGCAAGCAAAAATCTTGGTCCTAAATACCGTCACTAAGCTGTTTGTTAGGAGAAATTAGGTTATGGTATCCTTATCATCTTTGATGGGCAATTGGTTCTTTTCATGAAGGAACTTAAGAGATACACATACTGGAAGGTCAGAAATTGTAATTTGCCTTGCTTAAGAAAAACTGGTTCGGTGCATCAAGATATTTTAAATCATCAAAGCTTTTTTGGCCAGCAGGTGCACATTGACACATATTATGTATTATTAAAATATGTGTAGACATTCATCCTAATTCTTATTCCTTATATTTATTATATGGTTATAATATGTACTTTCATTACTTCTTATATCTATGTAAAATTCCTTCTTATATCTACATTCACATACATAGGTACACGTTTCTCTTTGTTGTATTCTCCTGCCTTTAGTTGTTGAAGATAGATGAATACCAGCAAACAATCTGGTTTTGATCTCTAATAAGAGGGTAGGGAGCATTGCTGAAAGGTCAGCAAGCAGCGTTTGGGAGTTCTTGGTCTCCTGGACATTTTGAAGATAAATGAGTTGAAAGGTTGATCTTGCCATATGGCTTCTGAGATGACAAAATTTTGGCTCTAGGAAGGCCTATACCTGAAATATTCATCATGAAAGTTATGTGTCCTCCTATCTCTTAGTCAGTAGTCTACTGCAATGTTGGAAGGCTGGGTAAAGTAATTATTTTCCCTGGGCAGGGGAATGTTCTCATTCTCAAATCTTATCATTTGTTGTTTTTTTTTTCTTCATGTGAATGGTTTTGGTCACCAGTAATGTAAAGTATTAAACTGTGATTGGTGAAATTATGAGCTAGAAACATAGAATGGCAGCTGCTTGATTTGGATAGCATTGTGCTTTATGAAATGATGAGAAAGGTGAAAATAAAAATGTTATTCCAATTTGTCAGATGGTTTGTAGCACTAACAGAATGTCCAGCAGTCAGGCGATTTCTAGGCTAGGAATTATGAGCCCACTGAACTGGAGAAGTGCTACATCTTAGTATCTATTATAGTAGAAGATTATTTTAATTAAATATGTAAATTAAGATGTGTCTAAGCAACAGCTATTACATTTAAAGTTGTATTTTTCCATTAGTTTGAAATAAGAAATCATTTATTTCTGTTTGCAACAAGAATGACTCTAATCTTGATGATATTACTCTGTTACATTCTTTCACAGCAGTGTGTTCAGTCTGTAAAGCACACACCATTAATGATTATGGCTTTTTTTTTTAATCAAGACCCAGTTTTTTTCATCTTGATCCCTAAATCTTTTCAGCCCCATCGCTCAGTTTATGTAACAGGTCTTTGACAATTCTCTACCTCCTTCTGAAGTGAAAATTCAGAGGGGGAAAAAAAAAGGAATTCTTATGTATAAGAATTTGGAAATTACTCTGGTCTAGACGCTGCTAAAGCAGAATGTAACAGCACATATTAAAAAAAAGCCAACAACAGCCCCACAACCGACATGTCAGCTGTGGAGTACAACATTCCGGATACACCAGACTGAATTCAAATTCATATGAGCTTGTTCACTGAGTAATTTGACTGAGACGTACTGGAAAATAGGTGGCTTTTTTTTTTCTTTTCAGTTTTGTACTTTTCAACTCATAAGGTCCCCATGGTCATGTTTCCATATACTGTTCCTTGGTGTGTTCCTTCGGGCTTGTCAGAAGAGATGTGTGAATAAAAATAAACCTGAGTTATGTGTTGCTTGTAGGGCTTGGTTCAAAGAGGATTGGCCGCCGCAGAACGACCTCACCAAGGCTTCCAGAACTTCTACTCTCGTCATTAATGAAGATCTTTTGAACATTTTGGTCTTCTGCCTTCCCTGTGAAGAGGAATAATGATCCTGCCTTTGAAAAATGTTTTGAAATAGTCAGGGATTTAGATATTAATCATTCTTATGCCTCCTTAGAAACAGTAAGAAGTGAAATAGCATTTAAAGAAAGACTGTGTTTTATTATATTTACAACAATGGAACTGGAATATAACCTTTTTTATTTAAAAATCAAGCTGCAGATTAAGTTTTGATTGCAGTATTTTGTACTGAAAATAAGAATAATGGAAGCAATTAAGTATTCATATTCCTGCTCTCACACAAACACCTTCCATGGTGAGCCTGTTTATGCAACTGCGTGTGCCATACAATTGTTTTTATTACCTTCTTATAAAACAGCCTGTATAAAACACTTTCTTTTTGATTGTTTCTCTGTGTATTGTTGAGCATGTTTGCATTCTAAAGGGCTTCGCCTCATTAAAGCAATTACTGTAAACTTGCTGTAGTTTGTTGCTTTTTTTTTTTTCCTTTCTCCCTCTGAGCACTAGAAATATCCATAAAGAGCTCTTGCCCAGTCAGGATGTGCTGTATCTACCAAAGCTAGCAGTGGGAAGCTTCATTCTGAGCACAAAAAAATCTGCAGAGATTTTCTTCAGCTGGAGCATCCAAACAGCGGTGAGCCCGAGGGGGGATGGAGCTGAGCAGTGCCTGCTCTGGCAGCTCCCCCTCCCTCATTCTGACACAAGCATAAGAAGAGCAGTGATTTCCAAATGCAAGCTTTCCCACATGAAGGGAGGAAATAAAAGTGGATGAGTTTGCAATGGGGCAAGATTTGGGTTAATTCTCTTATGGGTTTGTGGTTTTGAATGGGGTAGGGCCATCCATAACCTCTTCCCACAATTGATCCCACCCCTGGCCCACATCTAGGATTCACTTGATCAGATGGAAGGGACCTCCAGTTTCTCCCTGTACTACCTCCAGTAGCCCTGCTCAGCCAGTGAGGTACAACACAGGTATAATACCTGCTAAGGGCTTCAGCAGTTGGATTCCTCCCAGTGGCTGGGAGTAAAGAGAGATCTCCCTAGGGCTGCAGCTAGGGTTGCACAGCTACAAGCTGACCCTTCACCTGGTGAAAATAAAAGGACATCTTATGCTGTAGCAAGGCTGAAAGTGTCTCTTATACTTTTCTTTGAATATTCTTAGGAAAATGAAGACTAGCAAGTGGAGGAACCTTCTGAGGATCTGAAAGGCAAGGGAGAAGAAACACAGATGGTTGAGGGCTTTCTGAGAAAATGTTCTCTAATCAGAAAATGCTGATTTGTTAAAGGCAGAATTTCAGTGGGAAGATGTGCACTGGTTCAGTAAATCTCTGGTCATAATAAGAGACCTTTGTTTGCCGCACCATGGCAATCAGAAGTTCCTAGGTAGGGTGCTCAGATCCAAACCAGCACATCACATGTTGGGTTAGAGCCTCTTTTAGTTGACCCAGGGTCATGAGAGCCAGCACCTCGCATTCCTGGTAGGTTCTGGGCTGCTGACTGTTCCAAAATGAGAATTTATCCTGTCTGAGCTGTTCCAGTTGATATAGATAATGACACAAACATTAGGTAAGAGAGTGAAAAGGCCTGGGCCGGCAGTCCAGGATTTAGATCACTGAGCTGGGAGGAGCAGGTGGAAGTCTACATCTCTTCTCAGGTTGACATGCCATCACTTGCATCAACGGAACAGCTTCATCTAGGGAAATGAGCAAAAGCACTGTGCCCTGTGCCAACACACCAAGCTGATCCTGGGCTGCATCAGGTTTTTATTCTTGTTTCTACAAAGAAATGGTTTTTTTTACCCAGGTCTCCAACATCTCCAGTGACTGCTCCGAGCAGGCTTGCAGCATGGTTATTTGAAAGGCCTAGTTAGTAACCTGAATTAGAACCGGGGCCTTCTTGAGGCTGTGAGATCTTTCACTCTGCAGGAAAACCATTTTTCCTGCCCAGATCTAGTAAGGAGCAGGTATTAGAAAAAAGAAAAAAGCGAAAAGAAAAACAGTTAAGGCCAGGAAAGTGTATAGCCCTATAGCGTTTAATAAGGGGGCTCTATATTTTCAGCAGTACACTGAAGTAACCAATATAAGTCTATTGAAATCTATAGAAGCGGCAACCAGAGCCTTGGGGAAAAGAATTAGTGAGGTACAGAGCACTGCAGTGCTCTCAGGGCAGCCCCTGTTGAAGGGAGCTGTGGTTATTCCTACTGAGAAGCAACATACAGTGCCACATCCCATCCGATGTGAGGTTTCTCCTATTGGATCACAACCCCAGGCAGCTGGAGGTGCTGGGGCTTGCTGTTCTCTGCCTGTTGCTCTGAAGGGAAAGGTGCAGCTAGAGGACTGTTGTTGCCTAGAAATTCAGGGCTGGTAAGTATGTCCATGAGGTGCCACATCCGTGTAACCTGAGGGTTACTCCGGCAATCCCTAATCTCTCTCCTATCCCGAAGAGCTCCATTTCCGCAGTTGGTTGTGATACCTGGAGGTGCCGAATGCCTTTCAGCATCCCACTCCCAGCCTCTATTCTTTAAATAAACTCAAAACGTAAAACCACCAATAATTGTTTCTTTATGATCATGTAATTTCTTAGAAAAAACAATTCCCTTCAAATGCCCACATCAGTTCTGACTTTTCCTTAACACTGTTTTTATGGTTATGATGCAAGACCGTGCGAGACATCTGCATTGTTATCAGTGCTGCTGTGATTTAAATTCCAGTAGCTGCAAGCCTGCCCTACAGCTTTAAAAGGGCTCATGTCAGCCTCACCTCTGCTTATCTCAACACCATTGCACTGTTCCGCTGTGTCTAACTCTGAAGAAGTGGTTTGTATTTATTTGTTGGTTGTCTCAATAATTTTGGAAGCTGCCAGTGACTTTCCTAATTCAATAATGCTGCTACTGCAGTATTAATCATTCGTCACAGCCTGAAAGCAAAAGTGCAGTGATTTAAGAACAAAAGGATTTAAAGAAAAATAAACACATGACCCACTGCGGCTGCTCTGGGGAAAGTAGCAATATATGCATGGCAAAGGCAGTAATGAATAGCATCTGCTTTATCTGTGGAAGAGCAAACAGTTGTAGACATTGATCATTTCTCAAAAGGAGTAGTGGTGACCAAAAACATGGAGGAAAGCCATCCAGAAGCTATTTTGTGCAAATGAAGTGCAGATTTGTGTATATAAGTCGATACCCCATTTGCTGTTTCCTTTCATTAAAACCACAACATTAGCACTGGAAAATGATTATAATGGTTACAGTCAAAGCCACTGTAATGCTCAATTCACAGAGAACTCAGTGAGGGCAGGGGAGGAAAAAAAGTCCTTGCGATCTTAAAACAATGGGCTTTCATGCACCGAAGCCCCGGTGGAGCAGGCTCTGGTATTTTACCTCATCGTGCTCCCAGCACGTTGCCTGTTGTGTCGGTCACACATTGCATCCTGAGGGCCACGCAGTGGCATGACACCATTTCTCAGAGCGTACTGTGGCCACCTCACTGTCACCGGGGCCGAATCCTGCTTGTTGCAAGAGAAGCTCCGGTGGCACAAGTGAATCTACAGTGCTCTCTGTGCTGAGGGTTCATCAGAGCCCTGCACCCCCAGCATCCTCACGCCTGGGCCCTGGTCAGTTCTTTGGGCTCACCTTATCCCATGCCCCACACCCCATCACAGATGGGTGAGCATCCAGGATCGAGGACCTGGGGAACTGGCTTTACTTCGCCTCCTGACAGGCTTCTGTGCACTAAGAAGGACTTCTGTTCAGGCCTAGAATTCCTATTCATCATTTGGGGCTTGTGTGAAATGCCCACAGAAGGAGGACTACAGTTCATGTATTATGACAGCAATGCTCAGCCACGGAGACTGAGGAGTTCTTTTTCCCTTTATATAGCTATCTTGTAGCTCACTTTCTCTGTTATTAGGCATCTCCTCTTAAGATTACCTGTGCATTCAGTGCTGCCAAACTGCCCTCAATGGCATGGGGCAGAAGCCTACAGCTGCCTGCAGCAGCCCTCCTCCCATGGCCATTCCAGGCCATCCCTTCCCCTGGAGGTTCCCAGCACCAGACCCACCCAACTCTTAAAATCAAACAGAACTCTCCATCTCTTTCTCAGCATCTCCCATACCAACAAAGTCCTTGTTTTCCCATGCAGCACCTTCTGTTCAGTGTCTGCTAGCTAATGACGGACTTTTCAGACACACAGATCATAGTTACACTTTGAAAGGAGGGATGCAAACCTGTTTGCTTGTTAAGACATCCCTAAAAGGAAAAGGGAAAGAGAGGTTCCTTGGCATTGCTTTTAAATGGAAGTCATTCAGCTAATAGCTGGTCCTGGGAGCTGCCTCCCCTCTCTCTCCCATAAAGCTGCAGCCCCGCATTTGAGCATAGCTGGGGTTTGGCACACTATTGCTCTACCTCTGCATTGCTGGGAGAGGCCACTGAAAATATACAATCCCCAGACGGGAGCAATTTAGTGAAATTAAAACCAGACAGGGGGCACTGGAACAAGGAGGTGTCAAATGTTCCCCCTGCCCCACGAGGAGTTTGATGTGGCTGCTATGTATACCTGTCTGTCTCCTCTTCACCGCTGTCTAATTTTGAAAGTTAAAATGCACAGAATGAGAGGAATTAGAGCAAAGACACACACACAATCACAGAGACGCACATGCGCTTTTAATTGTGTGTTATTACCAGTTAATTTTGCCTTGTACAAAGTCAGGAGGAAAACGGCCTACAGTGGGGCTTGGGCCTCCAGAGGTATTGTAAAACACAACATCCAAAGGCCTCTTCCTTGACTCCATTGCTTCCCCTAGCCCTCAAAGAATGCATTAACTCACATTGTTTGATTTTTCCAGATGCTGTTCCTTTCCCACTCTAGTCCTTCTATTTTGTTTTTGGTTTTTTTTGTTGGAAAATAGAGGGGAGCATACAAGTGAATGATAATAGTGCTGCCTTTTAGCAGAGAACCAGCAAGAGGAAAATTAGGAAGTCAAGATTGCTTTTCAAAGGCCCAAGTAGCTGAGTATTTCAATAAGAAGAGTGAATAAGAATGTTTTATTTGAATATCAGACACTTGAAGGCTTCAAGGGGATGAAAACACTGCTTGGACTCATGGGTGAGCTCAGAAAGATTTTTATTAGATGAGGTTTTGGAAAGTTATCTGTTCTCTTCCTCCCCTTTCTTAGGAGCGATAATGACACAGAACGTGAGACAGAGGTATCACTGAAGGAAACTGGTAAACGAAAAAGTAAATTACTGTGCACTGTAAACTTACCACTGCCACATGATAGAATAAAAATCTACATTCCTTATTAATGATAGGAATATATATATATATATATATATAAAAGTAGGAGAGTGGATATATAATATTTAAAGCACTGGGATGATGCTTAGTTACCAGAATTTAAAAAAAGCAAGGGTGATCTGGGATTTGTGGGCGAGCGGGAACCTTGTCTGCTACCATTCAATTCATCAAAAGGTGAGTAAATTAAAACAACAATGATCAGGAGTACGTGAGCAGATAAGGTTTGGCATAGATTTGTTTACCTCCCTAATTTCTCTTAGTATTGGTTCATGTCCACGGGGGTGGGCAAAAGCAAATCAGGCACCGTGCTCCCAGCCCCTAACAACGTGTACACGCAGAGCTGGGAAAAACCAAACCATCGTGCAAGTTAAGCTGAATCTTTCCATCAATCAAAGATGTCTTGAACACAGGAAGCAAAGTACTCTTTATACCTAGTGAATAAACAATTACTCACACAGGGATTAAATGGCCAGCTTCTGACAAAGTGAAAGGTTTAGCATTGAGATGCTCCACTGACTAGGATCAGTGCCATTACCTACTATACTACTATTACTGGATTACTGTTACTACCATGCCTACTACACAAGCGCGCAGTATGATGAAAATCAAGCAGAGGACACAACATTATTTTTCTTACTCTTTGAAAACAGTATTTTGAGGATATTCAAACGGTTGCAGGTAAACTAACGAGCGATGAAAGGAGAGTTGGAATTCAGTGTTGATAAAATATTCTTTATAAATACTGAAAGGAAAGAAAAAAAGCAAAAAATCCCCATACCAACACCTTTGTATTTTTTTTTTTTTCCCAAAGAGCCCTATACTTAAATACTGCTTTAGAGGGGAGTCGTAGAAATCTGAGCTGGCAGCTCATTGAGGATGCCCTGTTAGTGTGAAGCTGCAGATTAAAACCTAGGACAAAATGTCAGGGTTCATAAAGAACAAGATAGCGGGATGCTGTTACTTAAATCAATAGCACAACATTCCTTGCACTGCACAGGTGGGACTGGTTGCTGTCTGCAGAAGCAGAGGGGTTTGGAAATGAGCTCAGAAATGACAATGACTCACTAGTGGATCAATTGGAAAGCTGGGACTGTTTCTCTTTGAAATGGATAGAATAAGAAAGGGACTCAATCAAAGAAGAAGAAATACTCAGTGTAGATGTCTTATAAGCAGCAAAAAGTGGACATGATGAAACTGGAAGGCGGCTAACACTGCAGCACAGGAAGGCAAGCCTCCCTCTGCCCTTGGGTGTTCCCACTGCTGCCATACCCTTGGCTTTCCCGAAGGAAAGCTCCCACCACAAATTCAACCCTGTTCAGAGTAGCACTGAGCTTATTCGGACAATAAGGTCATATGCAATCATGGCAATTAATGCTGAGAAAAATACCATTAGAGAAAGATAAGGAAGCTCATACTTCAAATTGATCACTCAGTATCTTAGGGATTATTTGGATATCTTTCTTTAGCCTGTGGACAGAGCGAGTCATGCTTCTGGTTACTGTGAACACTCTCAAGCACAGGACAGTGAGCAGATGAATCCGGGAGCTGTTCCAGAAAGGTAATTCTCATGTGATTATCCTGCCTGAGCTATAAACATCCACTTTTGTAAGGCCATCTGATAGCAATTGAGTGTCAGTTTTAACAGCCGTGGCTTTCCTCCTGTATTTTGTAATACATTTTTATTAAGACATAAATAACTAGGATTTTCCAGGCTGAAGGCTGGGTGTGATTTCTGTCTAGAGAGCTGCTGATAAATATACATATTAAAAATTAACTGACCTCCTTCTAGAATCAGGTTGTTTTATTAGATGATGGAAAATGGCTCAAGAAAGGCGTGCACTGCTTTAAGCCCTCTGCTTCTGTTGTCTAACTTTTTACAACACACAAGATCTAGGATCCACGCAGATAGGATGCTCGATATCTTTTATTTTCTTCAAATACTCCATATTTAAAATACTACTCCAGTGGTTTCTGACAACTGCTTAGGGCAATTTTGCTTAGCCTAGCGGAATGTCCTGGAAACTACTGGCAATGATTTAGCTCCCAAAATTGGAACACATTTTGCAGAGACAGAAAGCCTATGAACAAATAATGGACAAATGCCAGAGTAAATAAATGTGGTTCATGAGCTGTGGTCAGAAATGTCTCTTTTTCAGTATGCAGTGCAAATCTTTTGCCAACATTTACCATAAAGTTATTACACAAAGCAGTTTTTCCTCTCAGTAAGACAAACTCAATGAAAGACTGCTTCTAGTCCAGCAGCCTGCCATTAGGGCTGTGATAGCCTGTCACACCAGGAGGAAACCTGCATTCAGTAGTCCCACCTTGAGCTGCACCTTTTGTTTCATTAGCTGGGCTCCTGTGCAAAGCAGAGAGGAGCAATGGGAGGGCTCCTCATGGTTCTGCACTCCTGCAGGAGACCAAACGAGCCTCATGTCCCAAGACTAATGCTAGGCTTGGCTGCAAAAGTCCTTCACAAGTGCTTTGTGAGGCTGTAGTTGCAGAGGGAGGCATTGCTGGCATCACTACCACCTTCCCCAAGGCGTAAATCCACATCATGCTTTTGTTTCTAGCTTTTTGGAAGCCAACTCTTTTGCCAAATTTTTCAGGGTAGCATCAAGTATTTGCATTGTGAAGTCTCTGTGTAGCCTAATGGTGCTTTGTTCTGATTCCTGGTCAAGGGTGCGAGTGGATGGGACCTCTCTGCTTTCTCACAGCCATAGCCATTTTGGAGAGGTGACTGACGGCATCTTCATCGTTCTACAGAGAAACTGAAGAATTTGCAAAGCCTCTCTGTCTCATTAGGAATCATGACTCAAAAGCTCCCCAGCCAGAGGTTGGCCACGTTCCCACCAAAAATGCCCTTCCAGCAGTTAACTTCCCACTGCAAGAACAGAAGGAAAAAAAGTGTGGAGGAAAAGTTCAGACCGGGACTGAACCGACACCAGGGTTAAATAGATGAGGAACCCAAATTACGTTGTTCTGCCCTGCATAGTTTTCCTGGTAGTAATGACTGGAAATGTAGACACTGAGCCTAACTTCATCTCTGCGGGCTGCCTATCGGTGCTAAGCCCAGGCACAGCACCACACACAGCGATTATGAGCTCCATCTCTTGGCATGGGAATGAGAGAACATCTGTTTGAAGAAGTGAAATCCTAATTATTGTTTAAAACCTCTCCCTACCTTCTCTCCCTTGCAAGCAGCTATATGACCATGCACTGTACAATAACAGCTAGAGGAGCTTGTGTGTTAAAGCAGAAGAATCCTAATAGGAAGAGTTAGTAGAAACCTTACAATTTGCAACTTTATGAAATTATTAATGTCTTAGCAGCTTCCTGGATTTTTACCACTGTCAGAATCCAGGCAAACAATGCTAAATGATTTCAGTGACACTGGCCAGAATCTGAACTGAAGTTACAGGGTTAGAATCCATCGTATTTGTTAAATCTGAAGCATTTCTGTATATGAAAATCTCTAAGCCCACTCAAGCTGTCTCTGACAAGAACTGAACGAATTTGCTTTACTCTAACCCTACTCCTTTAATGAACATGCATCATTCTGTGCTGTGCCCAGCAGATGTAATAATAGCAATGTCTGGCGAGCTTCTGCAAGGAGCCCTGCAATAAAAGCACCTTCCCCTCCCGCCAAGTTAAAAGAGAACAGGCTGACATGTATTGGAAATGCACGGGCAGTATAATGATAGCAAATTGCTTTGAAAAGAAAAAGGTTCCGCGGCGCACGTCATTTCAATCCGCGGCTGCGAGGCAGTGCTTCAGCTACATCCTTTGTGCTTCCCCGCAGCCCTACCCCTCCCTCGCCCTGCCTTTGGGGAGAGCAGTCCCTGCGCTGCAGATCAAAAGCAGCATCTTCACTACAAAGGAGAAGATAGCCTGCGAATCCCTGCCACCTCTGTACCCAAAAATGGCCAGCCTTGTCCTCCCTCCTCCTCCACCCCCCCCTTCATTGCTATTTTAAGAGTGCATTGGAAAAATTCATTCTTTTTGGTGCCTCCTGATGAATTCCTCTGACTGGGACGTTCCTGCTAGTGCCTGTTTTCCTGCTAAGCCCCGTCCAGGCTGTGCCACGAGGCTTTTGTCACAACAATGGTTCTTCTGAGATGGTGACAGAACATCTTCTAACACCCAGAAAAGTGGGGCTTAGCCATTATTGCTAGAATATATTTAAGCCCTTTGGGAGATGGCTATTGAAAAGGCCACGGATGCTGATGATTGTTTTTTATGCTGATGTCTAACAAATATAAAGATGGTCTGTAGCGCTAAGGGTGAGCTTAGCTTTCACTATGCCAAGTGGGCGACCACTGCAATCCCAAACTGTTGGGCACGGAGCAGGAGATCGTGTTATCCTCTTATTTATCCCTCTGTACTCTATCCTCATCCACCCTCTACTTCCTTGACCCCTGGGCTGTGTTTGTGCAATTCTGAATGCATTTTACAAAGCACTGTTTTTATTTTTGCTCAGAACTGTGAGGCTTTTTCAGCTGCGTGAAAAAAACCCCATTGCGAAATGGTGTAAATCACACTCATCCACCTTTCTGATGTGTAATGCGATCAGAGTATCTGGACATTGTCAGGGCATTGTAGCGCATATCCCAGAGTGACTTTGTTATAAGAAAGGAGTTTAATTTTTTCCTCTTTTGTAACCTTGTGAAATTTCCACATTAAAAAGCAATCACATCTTTCAAACCAGCAATGATTGTGTTTGGCATAATGGCTGCAAACCCCCAGCGTGCAGGGCCGAGCTTGTTTTCACTAAAACGAAATCAGCTTTCAAAATAAATGATCTGCAACAACATTATATTCCCTAAATCTTATAATCCTATTAACAGGGTCGATCTTTTTTTTTTTTCTTTTTTCCTTTTTTTTTTTTCGTTGCCACCAGACTGACAAGATTGGCCCTGTTTCAAGGGGGAGAAAAAGAAAGTCAGTTAAGGATGCAGCCAAGACATGCACTGCGAGCCCAGACCCAGCCCTGCCAGGGCCTGTGGTTAGAAGCTCTTAACGACTATTGTAAGCCCTTAAATATAATCATCTGTATTTCACCTCCACCTAATGTACTTCATGTGTAGCATGTTTATCTGTCTGCGCAGCCTTTCGAGAGGCTCAACAAGCAGCCTGTTGGGCAGAGGAGAGGAGAGCAGGCTGCCGTGCCTCTCCTGATGAATGTGACTTCTATCGAAACGGCGTTGCGGTGCCAACGCGGTGCAGGAAAATGCATCCAAATTAGCCCAGGCACAAATCTCTTTGCCAGAAGTGGAAATTACATGGTAATATCAAAAGGGAACTTTACTTATATGTAATTCCAGGTTTCTCTGTGAGTGTTTTTTTTTGGAAGAAAGCCAGAAGGGCTGAATCTTGTGCTGCTTTCACTGTCCTTGCAGTTGTGCCCATGCTGCTGAGGGATGGGGCCCTGTCCTGCAGGCACAGTGCACCTTGGAGCACTTTGCTGTCTTACGTAGTGGTCAAAAAGTGCAGCAGCAGTCCTAGACAGGAGAAATACTTGTGGTGATGTGAGACCCCTGTGTTCAGAGGCTGCTGGAATGAATTGAGAGTGTCTGTCATGGTGCACTGCGTATCCTGCTGCTGCTACTCCATGGCTTGTTCAACACTGCTTGGTGACAGCTTGATGTGAGATTTAAAACTACAAGGTAAAAAAAAAAAAGGCATTGAGACAAAGAAACAAGATTTTAAACAGAAAGGAGAATAACTGTTTACATGGGTTGATAGTGATAGGACAAGGGGGAATGGTTTTAAAATAAGACAGGGGAGATTTAGTTTAGATGTTAGGAGGAAGTTTTTCACTCAGAGGGTGGTGATGCACTGGAACAGGTTGCCCAGAGAGGTTGTGGATGCCCCATCTCTGGAGGCATTCAAGGCAAGGCTGGGTGTGGCTCTGGGCAGCCTGGTCTTGTGGTTGGTGACTCTGCCCACGGCAGGGGGTTGAAACTAGACAATCTTTGAAGTCCTTTTCAACCCAGGCCATTCTATGGTTCTATGATTCTATGGTTTGGGTCTTTAAAAAATAAACAAAGAAAGGCCAATACTGTGCCAGAGTGTTTCTGCCAGGAGCTTGGATTTCAGCAGGGCAAGCGGTCCCAGGGCTTGTGACAAAACATCCGTGGCTGCAGGATGAGCAGGCCCACAGCCTGATGGGCACCTTCACATCTGCCTGCAGTTCAGCAGATATATGACCTCATGAGGAATAGCATGCGAGTTCCTGGCCCTATGGATGTGGATGGGATCTGGTATGTAAAACTGCTGTTTGGGCAGGTAGTTTTAGGATTAGATGCAAAAATTATTTCAGCCTCTGCCACTGTTACAATAGCTGCAACTAAAGGTAGGAATTTTCCCTGATAAATACATTTATCTTTGGAGAACAGATCCAAACTGCACGAATTCACTGTCTTCATTAAATGCCTTCTTTGCTGCTCAGGTATGAGTCCAGGTACTAAAATTAATAATTTGAATTAGGCAAGGACTTGGCCACAGTTTCCCCAGTGCCCTCTGCTTAGGCACAGGCTCTTTTCTGACCAAATATTTTGTCGCAGTGTAAAGGCAGTTTCTACTGAAGCTTTGAGGCATCTGGGCACATCTCCTCTGGATTGTCTGCATTTCCTTGCAGACCTCCTGGTGAGATCACAGCGAGGATTTGTTTGGAAATTACATCTAGATAGTGCCTGTTACAGAGTTTCCTTTTTTTTACAAGAGAAATGTCTCAAAAGGCTGCCTGGTTTCAAGTATTGAAAGTCATTAAATCCAGTAATGCCTGTGGAGCTTGATGCAAGCACCTAATGGTGTGTATAAAGCAGAGCAGATCCCTTCCCTCACTTCAATAAAGCGCTGAGAGCTTCTGATCACTGAACATCCGGGTTGGTCAGACACTGCCTCATCTCTCCTGCTGCCAGAGCAAACCCCACTGTTTTTTTTAATGCTGTAGGGGCAGAGCGAGTGCAGTCTGCTGTATGCATAACCAGGCATTGGGATCAACACCTCGCTGAGCTGGAATCTGTGAAGGTTGGACAAGAGCACTGAAGTGCAGTGCTGACAGTGGGGCTGTGTGAGCCTTTTCTTCTCAGACCTCTTCATTCACTGTCCAAGAGCCATGCTGCAATAAGAAGCAGGTGTAGGCTGGCAGTGACCTGGGGAGAAATCTGGCTGAGACGAGCACAGGGGATTGAGGAGCTCGAGTCTCACTTTTTGTTTGGGTTTTGGTGAGCTCAGATCCTCAAGCAGATACGATAGTCACAGAATCATAGAATGATGTCAGTTATATGCTAGTTCCTAACTATCAAGATTTTACCATAAACAGTGGCAGAAAAAAAAAAAAAAAGTACAGGAATAATTATGAAAAATATACTGCCATTTTCCTTTTAAGAAATTTCAGCTTTTTCATGAAGAAACAGTTTTCCAAGGCAATTTACTCAGACAATGATAGAAGTGTATTTATGTAGCTGAGAAGATTAGTAATTCTCTCGAGAGAAAACAACAGTTTCCTCCTACCCATAGAGAAACTACTGCAAGCTGCAGCCACAGAGCAGGGAGCCTGGGCCCAGAAATTGGACCTGGACATCAGACCATGCCCTCAGCCAGGCAGGCCGTGCTCACTCCCAGCTCTCTGTCACCAGCAGCCCTTATGTAGGCCTCAGCAGCCGTGACTCTAAGCGTGAAGTCCAAGGGCTTGTATTTGCACTGCAGAAGTGTTCAGTCAGCACAGCATAAACTTGCGAAGTGCTCTCCAAACAGGCGGAGGAGAGCTTGCTGAAGTTTCCTCTCCAGTTGTTCCGAAGCCTCAGCCAAAAATCTCAGTGGGATTTCCCGAAGGAATTGCAGACGGAGCGCCTCAGCCCTACAGCACAGGGCTGAGTTTTGGGCATTGACTGCCTCACTGGAGAGCCCCTAGGGCAGATCCTGTGCACCCAGGTCTAGCCAAGGCTGTCCTCGGCCTCACTACACTTGTGCTGTCACCATTTCCCTCGCCCTTTGTCTCCCCTCACTGCAGTATTTCCATCTCTTGCAATACGATGGGAAGATCGATGTTTTTGGTATCATAAAATTGTCAATAGTCTACTTGGTTTCAAACTGAGCTGAGGAGTTTGTTTTTTTAACATAGTTCCAGCAGGATTGGTTTTTCTTCTCTCTTGTTCATTTCTGGAGCCTGATGTGCTTGTGGCTTGGCCTGTGAGTCTCTCTGGACCATTGTAAGACTTTATTGGTGCACAACTATTGGGACAACAGCTGTAAACCAGAAGCAAATTCCCATTTTCTTTTTGTTTCATACTCTGGCATGGTAGACATTATAACCTTGGTATTTTCTGAAATAATGGTTTTAAAAGCCTTACATTTTCTGGTATGAATAATATGGCTAGAAAAAACAAACACCTCCAATCAGCAGCCTTTTTTAGCTTAATAGCCTGCTCTTGGGTGGGTGCTTACACCTCTGTTTGCCTACAAAGCCACGTATTTCTTTCTGAGCCTCACTCTAAATGTAGGGGTTATATTAGGCCAAAGCTGCTTGTCCTCTGCTAGATTTTATCTGCGTTTGTGGTAGGAGAATAGTCCTCCAAGAACTCTGTCTGGAGCACTCGCTACATTTCTACAGCTTTCTCAGCTTACTTGCTCACATTTTTCTTTTCTCTCTCTGAAATGCATGGTAGTGCTTTTAGATGATGACAAAAGTCAGTTTTTCATTACAAAGACAGGTGAAATAACAAAAAAGCGTAAGCAAATTCTCAGCAGGGAGGGAGGGAGAGGCTCAGGTTGTATGCCCCGCATGGGCTCCACCATCAAGAATGACAGCTAGAGTACTTTGGAGGATTTTCCATGACGCGCTTCCACCCTGCAACCTTAATTAGAGTTACTATAACCCTTCCCCTGTTTGTTGTTGTTGAAGTTTGATTTTTTTTCTTTTATTGTGGATGCCAAGGTGCTATTGCAGAGCAGTATGTTGCCTGCAGTGTCTATGTCCTTCACAGCAAAGCTGTGCCTCTGTGGGGTGGATTGGGACCTAGGGTTGTTTCTTACTCTTTTGTCTCACCCCAGGAGTTGCTATTTTTCAGACAAGACTGTTAGTATCCAGAGGCTCTAGAATGGAATCATGAAGGGTCAAGTGGCTGAAGGTCTTTGCCCTGCAGTAAGTTAGATACACACTATTGTAATTTGCCATAGATACTTGAATTCTGGCCAACAGAAACCAAACAACTGGCTATGGGCATCTAGACACAAAGAAACTCCAGAAATGTAATAAAGTACGGCAGTCAATATAGCAGGAAGTAGCAGGTATCTTGTGATGGTATCCTGTGATGAAATCCTGTGAGTGGCAACAGACACATCCAGCTGAAGAGAGGACAGATTACCATAAGTTCTGGAAATTCTTAAACAGTCCTTTTGTTAACATTATCTTCTTCCAACCAGCCATGGTCCTTTTCAGCAGGGGGTTTGGTATCATGGTTTTACTCCTTCACTAGACGGGCCGTGCCCTGCCTTACCTCACTTTTCTTACTGGTGGTTCTTTTCTGAGTGTGCAATACAGCAGAGACACAGCTCTAGTGGAGGTGAACTGGTCAGAGTAGGAGCAGAGGATATCCGTGTGGGTGACACTGGTCTCCACGGGAGATGTGATTTATTGAGGCACCCTCCTTTTCCACCAGAGTGGTGGGAGGAAGGCAGACCCTGGTGTGGCTGGAAAACATTCTGAGAAATCTCGGTAAGTGGTTTCTTGGCCTCAGTGTGGGCTTTTTCCACTTAAAGGTACAATTTAACACTTAGCTATGAATTGCTTCGTTCAGGAATTTCTGCCTTATGCCTTAAACATTGACGACACTTAATAAATAAAATGCTGCCTCTCTTCTGCTCCACTCTCCACTTCTTTGCTTTTCTTCTTGCTTGCTCCCTCTCTCTCAATACAGCTGCAGAACTCATATGGTTTCACTCCAGGTTACCTGGGATCACCTCTCAATCTTTCCTCATGATAACTTCTCCCTCTGAGTTTTAATTTTCAGCGCAAAAACACACAGTGCATGGAAAGCGATAATATGAAAGCAGGACGACTGGAAGGAAGGTAAAATTGAAAAGGCATGGGGTCAGGCTTTTGTTCTGTGCAAATTTATTAAAGACTTCCATATTTAAGATGTAGAGCAAGCTGCTGCAGAATGTGGCACCTCCTTTACAGATAAATCAAGACTCCCAGAACTTCAGTTGTTAAAGTGGGTATAAACTTTTCACAGAATGTGTTCAATTTTTAATATTTTCCTTAATTTTAGGCAGAACTTAATAAATCAAATGTATAACTGTTTGGAATTTGTTGCTACTTCGCTATGGCTGAAATACTCAACTGAGATAAGGCTTCCTTGTTCTTGATACTGAATGTGTGGGGAGTTCTCCCCCAGACAGTTTCACCTCAAGGCAGCACAATGTGGGGAAGGAAACACAGGGATAAATAAATGCAAGAATTTGTCCTAGGACAAGTGTCAGGATAGCAGCAGCAATGTGATGAGAAACTAAGTCTCCTAGCACCTAAGTCAGTGCCCTTTCCACTGGGCTACAGTAATAACAGCAGTGAGTCCTACTAACAAGGAGGTAATTTTGGTATTCATAGCAAGATTAACCAACACACCATGTCCAGTAGAAATGACTCAGAATTCATATATACAAAGGGCACATTTGTCACAAATTCATTGAATCCTTTTAACCTTTTTCCATTTATGTCTGAATATTAACACTTTGAGATATGCAGAACTTGAGCTTAACAAGCAGAGAGTGAGATTATGAATGTTACTGTGTTCCTTCAGTTTCATTAAATAGCAGTCAAAGTAATTATCAGTCATTGAGTTCCCTTTCCTCAGAGACAAACCAAAGGGGCTCAATTATTGCTGTAAAGCCCATGAGGGAAAAAAAAAAGAAAAAAAGAAAAAAAAAAAGAGATGTATTGAAAAAAAATAATAGTATCAAAACCACAGTGCAAGTTTGCATTTCCAAAAGTACCATGGGATGTGCAACCATGCAGAGATAAGTAGTGACTCCATATGGACATGCACATCTTCTGGACAACTCCCAATTCCTTTGGAACAAGACATCTATAATATCCAGAGAATGGAGTGGACTAAATGCTAAATGTAGCACAGGGAAACATTTCCTTATCTCCTTCTCATGCAGGTGAGGCAGAACACAGCAGATGGCTCAGTGTACTGGCTTGGAGAACAGTTAGAGCTTGTTGCCAGCTTGTCAAGTCTCTGTCTCTCAATGTTTAGCTCTGTAGTAGCTTGAGGAATCTACCAGGGAAAGCTTCGTGCATGGACTCCCATGAATACGACCTGTTTTTTTTCCAGGAACAACTCAGAGTAAAACTTTGTTTTCTTTTCTGCTAGTGGTACTGGTTGTGTTCTTGATCAAAAGATGCATTTTAAAATAAAGCTTTTGTTATTTTTCTTGGGCACAAATAAAGCTTTAGACCATTTCCAGATGACCACTGTATAAACAATACTAAAGGAAAACGGCAAATTTTGAATGTGAAGTTTCAAAGAGCTTCTTCACAAAGGAGAGCCATCACAATTTGCCTGCAAGGAAATTGGAGGGGCAGGGCATGGCCACCTACCCCTGAATGCTGCTCCATTTTATATGCCTTTATTCCTTTCCTTCTGGAAGGTCATTAGTCACAATGACAAGAGTACTTACCAGTTAACTTGAAACAGGCAGCATCCACAGCAGTAGGGAGGAATTCTGAATCAGGAGTCTTTCATCTGAATCCTCTAGCTTGCTCAGTATCTGAGCAGAACTGCTTGCACTACAAGCACAACTGCTGTGGGCAAAACTCCATTGTTGGCAGAGTTACCTAGATGACTCAGTAGCTCTTCCTCTCTGACAAGTCTAGCCATTCTGAAGCATGCACCTGAGCATGCTATAGCAGTGCTAAGAGCTCGTGCAAGGACAGGACAATGTGGGGTGCCTCCATACTTGGGTGGAGCAGTGCAGAGGTACAAGATGAAGATGCACACAAAATGTGGCCCTCCCTCCTGCAGGAGCTGAGCCTCTTGTGAGTTCTCCTTGGCAAACCAAAATAATTCTGCAGGATTCAGAACTTAAGGGTCTCTCAGGACAAGGATATGGAGAGAAAGTTGCCATGGCCACCTGTGTAATGACTCTAAAAATGAGTATTAAACTGAAAATACTTGTCCTTCTTTCTCATCCTCTTCATATCTTGTGAATGTTTGCTGTGAGCCCATTTATTCAGGTGCCTATAAATTAGCATGTAGACAAATAAGTGAAATTCTGGTTATAGATCCTGATTTCACCATTAGAGGTGCTTTTTACTACTTGAAGCACAGGCTCATCGTATTATTGTAGCTAGAATTAAAGCTCACTTCCAAAAATGTGTCCTGCTGCAGTTGTACACTGTCTTTCTCAATACCATGACATATTTTCCACATTGCATTGGCTGAAACTACTATAGTGGTGATCACATTGTATCTAATGTATTTACCGTGGAAAGATGACTAGATCACTAAGAAGATGGAATACAGTTCAAGGGCTCGAGTGGTAGATGTTCAGATTTCATTGTGTACATACAAACAGTCCTGAAATAAATGCATGAAGTTGTGAAAATTTTGAAGCTTAATGAGGGCAGCTTCAGGATCCAAACCTGGAACTAGAGACTCCTGTGGGCTGCCCTGCCTTTGTCCTGCCAACTGCCAAAAAATAAAGAGGAAAACACAGATACCCATCTCCAAAGCCTGGAACAGCCCTTGACAGGAAGAACAGACTTGTGGTTGACATGGCATGCTGGAGTTCCAAAGACCTTGATTCCCTTTCTAACATTTGGATGCTGGTAAGTTGCTCTCTCCTCCAGTGCAACCATTTTCTCTGTGGAAATGGGAGATAATGCTTGCCTGAGCAACAAGTGCAAAATCTGCATGAATCTTGACTTCTTTGTTAACGATTGCTATACTAAAGATTAATAAATGAAATCTCAGGTGCATACCCATGTAGCCTTCTCTGTAACTTTCTGTATTCATGATACTTGCTTGAAGATAGAATTCCACAGAGAAGCCAACTGTGTAGTCCTAGTGTGATAGTTTTGTACTTTAAAAAAAGATTCTTAAAAAAAAAATAGAAAAAGAAAGAAGAAGGAAGATAAAAGAAAGAAAGAAAGAAATGCTTTTCTTAACACATGGAAAACCAGCTGTGCTAAGGCCAACATTGCCTAGTGTTTGCTTTAAAAAAAGAGATGTACTCACAAAATGCAGATGATGGGTGGTTTTGCTGTAGTCACGAGTCAGTGTAGTCAAAGTACTAACAAATCCTCTTTGCTGAAAGCAAACACCAAAAATCTGACAGGTTCTGGCTCCATACCACTTTAAATAGTGATTTAAAACATGACACCTTGCTCATCAGCTCTCAGCTGTTGTTTGAAATAGAATCAAAGTTAATTTGAATGCCAAAAGTTCTCTACTGAGTTGATTTTTCTCCTACACTCAGAGTTTCCTCCAATTAAGATTCACTATTATTATATCATCTAGTTATCCTCTTTCTTTTTTTTTTTTTTAACTTTCAGTGGCCAACATTCTTTCTCTTTATTTTTTTATTTACCAAATCAACAGTGGCAATGGGGTCTTCCCTTCAAAACTGCTTGGTTTATGTCAACAGCACTGGGGATCCTGAAGTGGTCATGCATCCCAACCCTGTTTAGGAGCAGAGCATTTAAACTTCTAACATCAGGCAAGGATGAAGCCATTATACCCGGTAATGCTAAGGCACAAATAAGATTAAGGTAATAAATATCAAATATCAAAGCAGCTTCAACACAGCATATATCAGAGTTGTGGAAAGAAAGAATTTTTCTGATTCATCAGCAGCTCCAAAGAATAAAAAACTTCCTGACCACTTAAATGAGATGTTTTGTTTGATCCCCAAATGAACTGTTCTATTTTGAAATTGAGAATTAAAAAAATGTTTTCAATTTTATTTCAAAGAAAATGGAAAGGCATCTCAAAACAAACAGTTGTTTTGGAAAAAAAAACAAAAAACAAAAAACAAAACCCAGCAAAAAACTCCCAACAAACCAAAACCCTCTGAATCATTAATTTCAAAAATCTAACCACATGAGATTTTGATTTATGGGAAATTTCTTCTCAGTTTTGTATATGAGAAGAGTTAGTGGAACAGGACCCTTCTGGAAAGCTTCAGCATTGCCAGATTTGCATTTTTCATCCATAGGAGTCCTTATGAAAAAAAACTGCTCACTTGAATTAGTCCATAATTTCATAAATCAGATACCATTAATTCACTTTCCCAATAGCATTTACATTTTAAATGTGATTGTACTGCTTTCCTTGGAAGGGAGACAGCTCTTGGAAAGACGAAGTCCTAAGTATTGCTGTATTCAAACCTATGGTTTGGTGTTATATCGACTTGCTTGAAACGATGCAACTCAAGATAGAATTTAAAATCATAACAGTTTTTACAGTTTTTTTTCTACAGTCTTACAAAGCCCAGTCCATCAAGGAAATGTAAGATGTTGTTGCATATTTGCCTCATTGTAGATGATCATGCCATACTGCCAATAAAATGTGAGGATTCATTCTCTGTTTGTCATTATGCTGATGAATGTTTCTGACATGAAACTCACTTGGAGAGAGGATCAATTCTGTGTTTTCCATGAACATTGGGTTCCTTGAGGAACAGAAGATCACTTCCTGAGGGTAGAGTGTTAGATACACCTTGATTCTGAATGGCAAACAGAGGGAATAGCTAGGATACAACATGGGTAAACAAGTAGTTAAATTCACAGTTGTACGGTTGGCATATTGTGTTTTTCTTCTGAGACTCTCAAGGAGAGTCCCCCTCTTACCCCTATCCCACAGAGGCAGTGCAGAGGCAGGGCTGTCTCAGGTCAAGTGTGTGCGGGGCTGTGGATGTCCTATGGAAGGCTCAAAGGGGAGCTACTGTGACAACCACCTTCATCTCAGAGAGCAGTAGGCAACAGCTGCCTTTCAATTTTGTTTCTTTCCTCTGTTTCCAAGAGGAAATATTTAGTATGTAATTATTGTAATTTATTTGTACCAAATGCCGATGTAAAGATTTACAGACTGATATTTTTATCAGTTCTATGTTTGTATGACAGAAATGCACCCTAGGCCATTGTATCCTTTCCCCCATTACCACTGCATCCCCTGTCCCTCCTGGAGAGGTTCAGTTGTGTGCTGGGCAGCATGGAGCTGTTGCTGCAGTCTCAGTTGGTACCTGCAGCAGCCGCCTGGTTTTTCAGCAGAGCAGGGCTGGGGCTCATGAAATCTGTGTTGTCATTAAGCCTCAAGAGACTGCTTCCAGGACTGAAATCACAGTCTGTCAATCACGTCCAGCTTCGAGGTGCATAAAAAGAGAGAAAGAAGAACGCACGAAGCCTGCCAAAATCCCCATGTCAGCGTGTGCTTTTTCATCACTGAATATCAAAGTATTCAAACTTAATCCTGTAACTCTTCCTGCAGGACAAACAAGTCTCTGAGTCAATTGTGCATACGGAAGAGAACCTCTTCCCCTCGAGCTGGGAGGTGTTTAGCAGCAGAAGCCCTGCCAGCCGCACGCACGTCCATCCAGCTGTACACTGAAATCAGAGAACAGCGGTGTGGGCTTTTTTTTTCTCTTGCCTCTTTGGCAAAACCAGAGTGGGTGGAGACAGACACTTTGGCTCCACGCTCACCTAAAAGCCCTTTCAGGCTCCCAGTGCATTGAGCAACGTGAAGGCAGCAGTTTCTGTCCTCATTGCTGCATGTTGACAGCGTGAGAGGAGGATTTACCTGGATCAGCCAGTTTCCTGTGCGAGGCACAACTTGAAGGGCTGTATCAGCAGTGAGCTGCAGCAGAGAGTCAGTGCTTCTGTGACACAGGGGACACTGGGACGTGTTTCATGTGGATAAAGTTGGAGCTGCTGCTCTGAATCCCAAACTGAATCCAAGCCCGGGGCCGCCACATTAAAGCAGCGCAAGGCTCCAGGTCTGGCTCACACCACCCTGCAGCACACAGGAGATCACCGTGTGAGTGGAAAGCCTCGGGAGCTCCAAGCCACAAGGAAAATGGCTGTGTTGTGAGATTCCAGCCAAAACCACTTCCATACAGCGCCTGCTAACAGCGTCTGTGCTGCGATAGTGTGATGTCCTGACCATCTCCGATTTCATACCAGTTCTCAACTGAAGAAAGATTTCTGTCATTTTCATGCTTGGATGGCTCAAAATTGACCTTTCCTACCCACCTGAAGAAAATAGTCATGCCCAACATGTTGTGGTTTAGGGTACACGGAATGAAAACTGGCCTGAGTGCGAAACTGCAACATGCTGCTTTCTTCTGAGGCAGATTTGCCAAGCTGAAAATGTTCTGGAGGCAAACGGATTACACCAGACATGAACCTGTCTTGCTGTGTTTTGTGAAAAATTGGGTGTGTAGGATACAGCTGCCTTCAGGCACGTTCAGCCTGCAGAACCTGTTCACCTCGGTTCAAAATAAGATTTACTGCCCTCGACTGTATCATGAGAGCTCTACTCCCAAACAAGGACATTCATGTAATATTAAAAACATTTCTGACATTGCTTTAAAATGTTAAGAAATGAAAAGAGATGATTTCCTGCCTCAGAAAGTGTTGGAGGGAACCCCGAGCACAAAGACACCATGCCGGGGTACAGAGCTCAGCTGAGATTCACTGTGTTTGCACTGGCGTAAGGTGGAGGTCATTTCTTAAAGATCATACAGAATTCCCTGACGAGTGAGGCCAAGTACGACTGTTCCTTGCAAATGGAGCACCTGCTACTGCCCGTTTAAATACAGAAACCCACATGCACAGGGATGCATGCATCCACACATGGACACTGAAACAGTGAGACTGAGATTCTCAGTCCATGTTCATGGTGCACAGAGAGTACTAGTAGCAAAAGCTCTTGCTTCTGCTCTGTGATCATCATGTACTTCCCTGTTCTGATCGATGATGGGTAGATCTGTAGATTCAGAGCCATGATTAAACTATAAATAACCTCTCCAACTCCCTAATGAAGTTCATTCAGATCCATCATGTGACATCACAGATGCAAACTTTTATGTACCGTTTCAAATTTTAAATGGACGCTGAAATCCTAAAATGAAGAACTACTGGGAAATGCAGTCAGAAGCAGTAAAAAGCCCTGGTACAAATATCTGAGCAGCTGAGCTATGGCTGGCCCAGCCCCAGGTATTTCACGGGGCAGCTTTGCGATGCGAGATGTTTGGTGCCGCGTCCTTGAGATCATCAGGTGCACTTCCCGCAGTGACTCACTGATGCGTTTGGACCTGAGGGGAGGAGGTGAAAGGGAGAAGAGCTGTGCGTATGTGTGGAGACATGCACAGCAGTTTGAGGCACGCAGTGATGAATCAAGGCAGGCTGAGTTTTCCATGCAGTTACCAGAGGGCAGCCGGCAAAGGGCAGCTTGCTCTGCTGCGGGTCTCTGTGTGGACAGCCCTGGGCAGGAGGAGCACATTCAAGCAGGATCTAGGGTAGCAGGCCTAGAGGTGCAGGGAGCTGAAATCCTCACTGGGAAAAGTGGGATGCTTGACAGAGCAGTGAGTGGTGCTGAAGACAAGGACCTGGAGATAGGAGTTTGACAGCCTTTTGAAGAGTTTAAGGCTTTGCTTCTAAATCTGTTTCTTCACCGACAAAGAGAGAAATATTCAGATTCTAATCTCAGTGATGTCATTGCAAATATGGTAACTCCACTGATTTCAAGCAAATCTGGAGGTGACGATCTTGCACCACTAAATGGTGAAACTCCCTGTGATTCAGTACAGTTGAGAAATCATCTTTCTGGGACTCCAGAAGCACAGACCCAGTGTGGCAGGGTCCAGAAGCCCAGCTATGTTCTTGCCTGCATCTCGATCAGTGACTTTAACCCAAATGAGATATGCTGTACTTACAGCTAAGATCTGGGCTGGAGTATGCTTTGAAGTGAAGCTGTGCTTTGGAAATTACTTAAACAGACATGGAAAATGGTAGAATCATAGAATCATCGGAGTTGGAAGGGACCCTTAGAGGTCATATAATATAAGAATTCAGCTTGTTCCTGCATTCCACTTAACACGTGGGACAACAGGACAGGAAAGGTTCTTCCAGGGTCACAGAACCCATCTGTAGGCACTGCTTCAAGGTCCTTCATGGCAAGGGGAAACCAAAGTGGTACACAGCATCTGAGATAAAATCTCTAAGAGTCCTTATAAAATTTCAGTAATACATTCTTATCCTCTTTAGCCACAATTTAACATGGCTTCTGAAAACACATGTACAAATAGAGGGAGAGCACTGATTTAGAATCAACCTTAAGCTGTGAAATTAAGTGTGAATGTCACACAGATACTTTGGGTAAACTTGTGGTGTTTGAAAATAGTTCAACTTCTGTCAATATTTGTACTTCAAAAGTATTTAGAAGGCAAGAAGGTGAAATCTTGGTGTTACTTAAATTATAATGCACTGGGAAAAAAAAAGATTTCTATCATGGTATTAAGATTTGATCTAGCACTTAAAATGACCAAATAACAGCTATTCAGGTGTCACAACATCTGTAAAGCTTCTTGAATAAACCATAGTCAGCAAAGCTGATAGCACCATTAACGAGCTAAGAGCCTAATATAAAACCCTTCTGTCTATAAATTATCCCCTACACTTGTAGGCAGCCATCTAGGTCAGCGTTTTAATTGAGGGATCGCCTTCAGCATCCTAACTTTGTGCTGGAAAGACTTCTGCAAGTAGAGATAAACTCTGCATGCATTTGTTAATTGTTAAGCCCCTGCAGATGCTGCAGAACATTTCCTTGGCTGTAGTGACATCTTATCTCTGCATTTCTCATTTTCTCTTATATGCGTGTGCATACGCTGTCATAAGGGAATCAAGCACCCCAGGTGCATCCCCTCTGTTCCTTTTGTGCTTTCAGCTGGAAACATCTTCCTCAAGTGTGGTGGCTGCTCCAAAATGTGGCCCTCCCCAGTGCAGGTCAGGATGTGGAGAGGTGCTGTGGGATGTTCCTGCACAGCCCTCAGGGAGTGTGGACACGGGAGAGGGCAGGGCCAGGCATAGCTGGAAACACATGGCACAACTCATTTCTTTTTTCCAGTCTTCCTTCCCCTTCAGTGCTGGAGCTCAGAGGTGTTCATTAGGGGGAAAAGTGAGCAATTTTTGACAAAAACAATAATTAGTCAGGACAGAGTGGCAAGCATGAGGCCACGACACAATACCACAGTATCAGCAGAAGGTCTGAAGTGAGAAGGTGTTTAAATATTTGTGGCATTATCAGTTCTGCCTGAATGCAAATGTGAAGCTCTGTGCTGATCTTTGCCCAAGCTGCATCCAACCTGGCCTTGAACACCTCCAGGGATGGGGCTTCTCTGGGCAGCCTGTGCCTCTGCCTCACCACCCTCCAAGTAAAAAATTTCATCTTAACATCTAATCTAAATCTCACCTCTGTTAGTTTAAAGCCATTTCCCTTTGGCTGATCACTATCTGCACATGTTAAAAGTTGCTCTACATACTGTTTATAAGTTCTCTGTAAGAACTGGAAGGCCGTAATGATGTCTCCTGAGAGCTTTCTCTTTTCCAGACTCAACAAGCCCAGCTCCCTCAGTGTATCTTTGTAGGAGAGTTGCTCCAGCCCTGAAGGGAAAGGTGAACATTCAGCTGTAATGCCATTTACTTTCTTACTTAACAAAAAGAAAGGAATTAATTGAGTTGAACTCTGAGGCTGAAAGAAGGAATTTATTCTCCTACAGAACTGAGGTTGTTAGAGACCAAAATGCAGCATTCACACTCTCAGGGTCATCCCAGAGCATCCCTCAATGCCAGCTGGGCAGTGTAGTGCTGCTGCCAGCCCCATCCTTCCACATGCCCAGCTGGCTCAGCATGTCTTGTGTCATGTGGTCTGACAGGAGGTTCACACCATGGAATGAGATAGCAGGGAGACTGTTTCATTCTCACTATACTTGGGTCTTTCTCCAGCCAACAGGTCAGGGCTGACCTTCCTGGTGCTGGAAACGAGTGTTTGCTGTGCAAACATGGCATACATGGAAAAAAGGCATTCACTCAGCTGATCAGGGACTCACATTCTCTTCCCATGACACTGGTGATCCTACACCATGAGCAGAGCTCACTAGAGCCCATCCCATGCAGTACGTCTCCCTAATATCAGACATCTGAATTTATAACTCTCTTTTGCCTTATTTGTAATCATACTAATTGCTATCTATCTAGAAAGTGCTTGTGTTGGGATCCGAAGAGAAGCAGTACCTCCCAATGCAAAAGAAAATGGAGGGGATGAGAATAGCAGAGTAAGAAGCAACTAGGGAAGATATAGTGTGTCTTTGTCCCTGTCAGGCTCCAACCTGCTCGAAGATAAAGCTAGGACCAGAAAATTTCAGTGGTGTTTATCCTTCTTTGCAATAAAACTTAACAAGCATTTAGGCAAGTTGACCTTAAACAGTTTTACAGTTTCCAGGCATTCCTGTTTTATTTTGTACCTTCTGTTGTTTGTTTTTTTTTTCCACTTCACAAACATAAATGTCACAGCTCGAGTTCTCTTTGATAGCATCGTGTTTCTATGTGTTTCTTTGCTTCTCCCAGCAGCATGTGACATTGTCTAAGAGTGCCAGCAGTGCTGGCAGCAACTCTTCTGACCCTGTCATCAGGGTGGACGATAAATAGAGCGCTGAATATTGTGAAACCACTGTTCCTTCTGGGAAAGCATCTGTAGATGTATCTGGGGAGCTGCCTTCCAGGCTGCTGTGGCTCCAATGACAGTGACGTGGGCTACTTTTGGTAGCAGCTTACGCTGTCGCAGTGAGTCCTGGTTCATGGCAGGTGACAGAGGAGCAGGAAGGCTCAAGGCCGGCTGACACAAGCCTTGCCTCACAGGAGCACCTGCGGCGATGATTGTGCCACATTGCAGAGAAGGACAAAAATGTCGGGTGGAGGTCGCTGGAGTCCACAGAAAGGTGTGTCTGTGTGTCACAGGCACTGCCCCTTGTGCAGGCCTGAAGCTGGACCCACAGGGTAAGGTTGTCCTTGAAGCACTCCAGAGGGGAAGCTGAGTGCTGAGTGAGGCCCCAGACTCACTCCTGCAGACGGACAGTTGGCACATGAAGATCTCCAGGTGACCTGAACTCTGCTTGTCCTGAGCCCTGTGCAGACACCTGAGCTCTCAGCTGCTGAGCCCCAAGGCAGCAAGCAGCTGCCAAACCAGGAACCTCTGCAAGTCACGGCCTCCATTCTCCACTACCATCTACCCTCTGCCTTATTGTGCATGGAAACTGCTTCTACTCGGCCGCTTTGCTTCCTATTTTAGGTTCCGAAGTGCAGGAGTATTCAGGTGCTATGGCTCCCCCACAGCTCTTCTTAGTGACTGAAATGAAAATTGAGATTTCTTTGTCCTTTTACAGTCCCTGTGTCTTCGTAATGCACAGGAATCATATTTTGAGAATGATACGTATCATGGCGCTGATGGTTATTTACATGCATTGCCTAGTTAGTTTTATTTGCATTTGAATTTGTGGGCTAATTACATAGACACACGCACACAGACAGAAACCACTTTGGCCTATTCCCAGAGATAAAGTAACCTAAAGCATGTATTACCAGCATGCTCAAAGGCTTGCTCTGCCATTTATCTGGTTGATCTTTAAAATAAAATGGTTTAATGTACTTTCAAACGAATATACAGAACCACCGTAACATGGGTTTCTATGCCAAAGGCAACCAAAACATAACAGCAGAGTCTCTCCAGAATGTGTCATGGCACCTTAAGGTGCCCATCTGAAGCTTCTCCAACCACAGCTCTCCTCTTACATGGACACTGGCACACCATGGGGCATTTCTCATCCTCGGCATTCTTGCCTACTCAGTGCACAAATAGTTGCATGTAAGCAGTGATCCTTCACAGAATGCCTGAGAAGCCCCAGGAGGAAGGTCATCCTTCTTAAGTGTACATGGGGTGCACTTCATACTGGAAATATCTGCCAAGAACATCTACAGCTGCCTGAGCCAACTTGTATTTCCTTTCCTGCTTTGTCCTTCCTAAAAAGCCAAAATGTCCCATCAACCTTGTGAGAGACTGACTGAAGGATTCCCTAAAACTAATATAAATTGCACATTTAGGGCAAAATGTTCTTGAGCATATCCTTGAAAGAAGTGCTGTAGTGTGGCTGCATGTCAGACCTATGGATGGGAGCACTCAGAGTGGGGCTGTTGGCAGAGAGCAAATAGGGAGAATGAAGTGTGTGGGACACTGTGTGTTTTATAAATAACCTGTTCAGCAGAAAACTATTCACAGGATTTTTGGAAGCTTGGGAATCTTGTTTAAGAGAATTTTTATAAGTTTTCTTTCTTCTTCTTGTAAGAGAGAAATGGTATGGGGAGAAACTCTGCTTTCCTCTGCTGTGTCATGTCAGTTGGAGCTGGCGACTTGGGGTTACCCTTCTTTTAGACTTTATGTTCTGGCATTGCTTTCTTTTTAAACTGTGATAAGAAATACGATTAATTTTAATATTTGATAGATCACAGCTAAAGCTATCATGGATGTCTTCAAAAGATGGAAATGGAAATGATGAAAAACACACCAAAAAGAAGATAGCGTTAATTCTTTTTTAAGCCAAAACTCAGATATTTTTAATTAAATAATAATGATCAAGCCTTGAAGAAGCAAATAATAATTTGGAGTGTATGGTTCTGCAGGGACATTTGTGCCCCTAATGTATTAGGACTTGGCATCCAAAATTGCCAATGCTTTTGCAAATAATCCCCTTGCTATTTATAAACCTCTACATATACCCACATACATACTAGCTGAGACAGCTTAAGAAGCAACAGTATAAAAGAAAAAAAAAAATCCCTACACTCATGGCTCAGAGTTTCATGGTCACTGGAAGTAGAGAGGAACCTGCTCAAAACCATTGTGTGTCCGAGCCATCCATTGTCCTGTTTTGATCACAGTGGAGGTTATGTACATTACAAAATATTTCTTTGACTTCATTAAACTGCTGAAGATCATGAGTGATATGTTATGTTTGAAAATGAGTAGTATATTATGTTTGAGGGTTGGAACTAGATGTTCTTGGAGGTCCCTTCCAACCTAAGCCATTCTATGATTCTGTGACAAAAGTGAAAACGAGGCATACAGATGTTAGATACTATTTCTGATAAGCAGTGCTTGTTCAATATTGTAATAGAGCAAGAGAGCAAGTAGAGAAAGGCTGTTTTTCAGACAGTTGTAAACTTCCAGCCAGAATCTTTAAAAGATGTAAGGTTAAATCCTTACCTTTGTAATGTTGTGTTTTCTGGGGAATTTCCTCAGAGTACGTTTTTGGTCCTTTCTACTTACATTTTTGGTTCTTTCAGTTATCCTTAGTAAGATAAGGGAATTGCCATGTGTCAAAAATGTGGATGGCTTTAAGAAAAGCATTCTTGGAAAGTTAAACAGTGAGCTTGTTTTCAGATCTGTGACCACACGATAAACTGCTTGGGAAAAGGATATAGTACAGGGTGATGAAACCATCACTGTGATATCTGTGTCGAAAAAACCATATACTTGTGGTGAATTCAAGCTCAGAATTATCCTTGGAGGATCTGGATGTAGGAAAAACACAGGAAAAAAGTTCTCTCAAAGTTTTATTTTGTAGGGTGCCATTTTTTAACCCGTAAAACCTGAGTAAGTTCAATATCTCACATCAGGGCGAATGGAATGTGCTTTATCCCCAATATTAGGAAGTGTCAGGACAGCTCAATCTCCAGACAGTGCTGTGACCCTTTGAAAGCATTTCTGTGGTCAGGGTTTGCTTTTACATCTGAAATTAACTTCAAAGTAATTTTCCCCCTTTTCTAAAAAAAACCCAGGCTTTAGGTTCATAAATAAGTAAAAGAAGGCGAAGTGGAGGAGACTAGATCTTAGCACTTCCCAAAGCAAAGGAGATTAAGAAGTTTTTAAAAAAACTGCCTTATGAGCCACAGACTCATGGTCTTCCCTTGATCTGTGCGTGCACGAGAATGAAAAATGGCATATCTAGCTGGAAAGATCTTTTTTAGATTGCGAGATTCTTTTAACATCATAAGCCCTCTTGAGAAGGCAGCCTCCACCTTTCCCCTTCTGGGTCAGGCTTAATGTACTATTGGCACTTAATGCTCAGTACTGGGGACCATGGACCTATGTTTTCATCTTGTAGTGGTTGCTCATTACCATTTATCTGTGTGAATTCCACACTTCCCAGCCATGAAACCTGAGATTTGTATAAGTAATAACGGAAAGGCTTCAAATTCTGCCCCTCCAGTTTCGCTGGCATGCACTAATGTAAACAGGCACAGTTGTTATTACACAGTTTTGAGCAATTACATGATAAAAATGTTCATCTGGAAATGGCAGTGATATGTGCAACTTGATTTGAGCTTGGGGACTGTAGTACCAGGATGGATAATTTACTTTAATGTTAAAAATATAATAAAAGGGAAACAAGAGAGGCTTTGCTTTTTTGTGATAGCACAAGAACTCTGTAAAAAGACGGCCTGTAATTCCAGTGGTGGGCACGATCTGAGGGATGAACCAAATTAAAAGCCCATCTGAATGGTAAGACTCTCGTTCCTCAGAGGTGCTTTTGTCTCTCTCAGATGTCCTGGGAGTAATCCTGCTGCCTATTTATTGCAGCTATTTTCTTAGGATATCCCGAAAAGCTGCCCTGCAAAGGCTTTACATCCAAACTAAGCAAAGGGACTGGAAGGGAAAGGGCTGGAAGGGACTTGGAGTGCCAGCTCACCATATTCAAGGGGTTCTTGAGAGATTTGTCCCATTGGTTTGTGATATTTGTAGTCCTGGGTGTTTCAGTGCTTTTCCAAACAGCAAACCTCAGTGCTTCAATATCTGCCTGTAGTGTTAAGAAGGTATTTCCTGAAGTACCTAGCTTGCGTCTCCCTTGGTACAATTAAAGAGTGCTGCTGCTTCCTACCACTGCAGAAGTACAGGTTAGGTGTTCCTCTTCTTTTACATACTTGATGGCTCTCGGTATCCCTAGCACAATTCCTTTGATGTTTCCCCAGTCCGTCCTCAATGGACACCTTGGATCATTTACCCCGAGGATGCCTCCCAGAGCTCCTCCCTTCCCTGATACTAAGTAGTTAAACTTAAGTGCATCCTTGCAGCTGGACTAGTGCTTCGTGGATGACAGCAGATGCATAGCTATGCTCCCATATAAGTACACCCAACATGAAGTCTGACTTATAGGATTACTAACTCTCAGCCATTATAACGCTTGTCTCCTTTTCCAAAGCACTGCTCCCTAACCAGTTTTTCTCCATGCCATACTTGTGCATTTGATACATTTTTTTTCTCCCTTCCCTTCCCTTCCCTTCCCTTCCCTTCCCTTCCCTTCCCTTCCCTTCCCTTCCCTTCCCTTCCCTTCCCTTCCCTTCCCTTCCCTTCCCTTCCCTTCCCTTCCCTTCCCTTCCCTTCCCTTCCCTTCCCTTCCCTTCCCTTCCCTTCCCTTCCCTTCCCTTCCCTTCCCTTCCCTTCCCTTCCCTTCCCTTCCCTTCCCTTCCCTTCCCTTCCCTTCCCTTCCCTTCCCTTCCCTTCCCTTCCCTTCCCTTCCCTTCCCTTCCCTTCCCTTCCCTTCCCTTCCCTTCCCTTCCCTTCCCTTCCCTTCCCTTCCCTTCCCTTCCCTTCCCTTCCCTTCCTCTTTCTCTAGGTACTGTACTCTGCCAGTTATGCATGCATCCTCTGGAACTGCTCCATAGGCTGCTTACAAGAATGTCGTACAGCAACAAAAAAATTTACTGAATTTGAGCAAGATAATCCTGCAAGACCACATGGATGTTTCCCTGGCTTATCTATTTATAAGGTTAATAGACAAACAAGATCCATTTGTGCTGGATAATGAAAATCTGGTTTTGAGAATCCATTCACTGAATTTCGGTTGAGATGAACCTAAGCCAGACACTGTGAAACAAACAGCCAGTGAATTCCGAGGGATCCTAAATTCAGTTAAAAACATCCTAGCTTCAGAAGTGAAATCAGCATCCTTGTAATGTGACCTCAGCCCACAAGACTCAAAGGATTGCATGAATGTGATACTCTTTAATTTTCTAGCTGTACTTCCAAGACACGCACTGACATTTCTTGCTGTCACCTCCTTGAAGGTTCCACACCACTTACAAACGTTACACGTGTGTTCAGTAAATCTCAGTATGAAAAGATGAGATCTTGATTTCTATTATTTCTAAGTGGATTTCTTTTTTCCTTCAGAAATGTAAGTCGGAAGCATGTGATTGAAAGGACAGAGTAAGGTAACAAATGCTAATTTCATTGCATGGTATATTATACATTGGAAGTGAAAGCCCCAAATCACACGCTTTTCAACGTGACACGCAATATGATTGCTCTTTAGATACTGGCCTGCCTTATTTCCAAGATTCTAAAAGTTGCATTGTGAATACTCATACAGATCATAATAAGACGATTGCCTGAGAAGTGTGAATTCCATTTAGCCTTTTCAATGAAGCACTTAGTGGGCTTTGTACTGGGTGGGCACGACCTTAGAAAAGGCCTATCATTTGACTGTGAAAACATGGCTTAGCTCCAGTGCTAACAACACGGCTCTGCTAAAATAACTTCGGTGGGTGCAGTGGCCTATAATTTCTGTAACTTTCTTGAAAAAGATGTTTTCCTTACAGCAGTGTTACTTGTATACTGGATATTTTTTGTATGCATTAATAATATCTGTTTGATTAGACATTGTCAACAAAAGGAGTGAACAAGCTTGTTCTGGGGAAGGACGATAGCATTCAGGTTCCAAGTCAGCAGAGCTCAGTGTTCAGTTCTATTCTCCCTCCATTTTGCCTTCTTCTGTGGGAGCTGGGGGGAGGTTGAATCCCAACACAGCAGTTTGAGCCGCATCAGCCACTCACTAAAAAAATGCAATTTGAGGGAAAATATGGCTCTGTGGATTCAGAATTATAACCTGAAACCAGCACTGGTAGGGCAGAATTTTTTCCTCAGATCCTGTTGTCATTCTCAGCCTGGTTAGAGAGCAGTCTGAGTACTTTGGTCCTAATTCCCAACTCCCACCAGGATGAAACCTGGCCCAGGGAATAAAACATTCACTATCAATCCACACTAGTACACCCTTTTTTTCCCATTTCAGCTGGCAAGTATGTGAGGCTGACAGTCTTTCCAGACTGCATCCTCTGACCGGTGTCATCACTGGCGTCAATGAAAAGAAGAATGCAATGTGCAGAAATTGCAGCTGAATTGTGAGCCACTCTGACTGCACAAGCCAGAGGGCTTGCTGTAAGTGTGCATGCTCATCACAGAGGCAGAGGGAGAGGTGTTTTTGCATCAACTCCAAACGATTCGGATGAGGACTTGTGCCTTTTTCACTTTTTGGATCCTTTTGCTTTGATATAATACTGCTATCCAAAACCCCAAGGGGAAATATTTCAACACAGAGACAGTCTTCAGCGATTAAACTGTCGTGAAACACAGACGAAGCTGGTAGGGTTGATTGGCTCTCACTGTGCCTTGACGCAGCTGTGGCTTGGACAAAACCAAACTGGTTATGAGTCAATCAGAGGAGGATGGGATTACGCCAGAGGTCGGGAAACCAGCTAGTTAGAGAGGGAAAGATAGCTATTTTCTCCTTCAGGTTTTCTTTCATTTCTTTTTCTGCTGGCGATTCGTGACAGTCACTGAAATATGAAGCCATCCCCACCACAGTCCCTGCCACTGTGGACCACTGAGACCGCTGGGAACTGGTGCCTCCAAGGCTCGCCCTCAGCAGGGCCATTTCCAGAGCCCTGCAGGAGTCTTATGCAAGAGGTGATCAGAGCCTGCACTGCCACTCTGGTTTCTGGATTGTTTCTGCACACAGGCCAGAAGCTCATTTTAAATGGTTCCTATATGGCTTCGTCACTGGGGCGTCTGCGCAGCTGCAGATCAGAGAAAATGTTGGTACAGGTGACTCCTGTCCCTCCATCTACCATCATGATCTACTCTGTTTTCTTTTTTTGCACTTATTTGATCCATCCTGAAGGAACTGCATCTCTGCCATGTCAGGTAGAGCTCTTTGACGTCTAATAGCATATAAGCTTCAAGTATTGACTCCAGGACACCATGTGCTGCTGAAAAGTGGGGGGACAGAGCTAGATTTCTGTCTCAGTTTATCACAGTGTCTGAGGGGTTGATCAGAAAATTATGCCACATATTTCCTAAGACCTCCAAATGGAGCAAAAATTGTAAGGAGGTCCCAGTGACTTTTTTTTACAAGGGATGGGGAGGGTCTGGGAAGTCTGTTGGATACTGCTATAAAAAGCCATCTTTAAATGCAATTGTGTGTGCTTCCTTGTGCTTGGAAAAACTGCAAGTAAATATCATGTTCCTGATGTAGGAGGGATGCATGAGGAATATCACATTATTTTCTAAATCTCCCTGGAAGGGCATGTAGCGTGAAAGCTTGAGAGAGGCTGAAGACTGAGGACGGTCATCTAAAAGCATATAAATAGCTAGGAGCAAATTATGTCATGACAACATCTTGCGATGCACTTCAAGCAGAAGTGCCTGGCTGTTAAATGGTCATACCTTGGTGCTGGCTAAAGTTGTAGGGGACTTTCTTCCGGAAAATGAAGTTTCTAATGAAAACCCCAAGCTCTTTGAGTAATTGCTAACAATAACGTGGACTGTAGTGCTTCAGTTGTACAGTTCAGGAACATTAAACCTCTTAACCTTTGAGTTGCCTACTTGATTTTAAATGAATATGATACTCAAGATGATAACAACTGTGCCGCTTCGTACTTTATTAAGGACACACATGATTTCTCCTCTGCACATTAACACTCTCATTATAATAATAAAGAATGGTAAAAATACAGGTATCAGAAGATTATTAGTACCTTCCAGACGCGGTCTTTTCACAGTTCCTGTTTCTAGAACTACACCACTCTAATTAGCGTAACAGCTATTGCTACATTCACAGTGTCAACACTAACATCTGATGACACAGAAACCTTAAAGAGACTCATTTCAACCATTGTTCTCTCAGGGGTTTGTTTGAAAAATCTATTTCATGTCTGCTCTTCCGCTGTGTTTCTTCCACAGTGCGCAGAGAAAAGCAACAACAATAGCACCCATTTTGTTGGGTTAAGGTGAATTGATCTGTACATCATAGGAAAAGCTGCTTTCTTCCAGAACACCGCTGTGTGCAGACACGCTGCATCCAACAGGAGCCGTTCTGAGGTGAGGCACATTTGCATGCTAAAAGATGTTCACACTGAAATGTAGATGCCACAGAAAAGAAAAGACAGGCCAAGAAGAAAAACATGTTTTGCTCAGAACAAGAAAGGCAGCTCAGCTTTTGGTAATGGATAGGATAAAATAAATTATTTTGCCTGAATTCTGATAACTCTCTATAGAAAGCGTAACAATTTTACCGCAGGACTGAAAATAGACATGGGTCGTATCAACTCAGACTCCAAGGGCACTTGTGAAGGGTTCAGCTTGGCTGTGCTGAGCTCATCGAGGTGGGTGAGAGAGGCAGGGCAAGTGGGTGAGGGATGGGCTGAGCTGTGCTGAGCTCCCACCTCCCAGCACTGTGCCTGTGTCCACCTGTCTGTACGCTCCACATCAAGTGAGTGTGGTGGGCACTACTTCTGGCCTGCACTAGGGCGGCCTGCAGCATCAGGATGCCTTTTCCCTACCCGAAATGCTACTGGATATCCCCGAATTGAAATTCAAAGCAATTTGCCCCAAAATCAAACAGTTTTCTCTTAAAATGGTAAGAAATGATCTCACCACAAGAAAGCTTTGACAAGCAGGCACAGACCAGATTAATTAGGCTGCTTGCAACTCAAAGCAGCTCTGTGCATCCAGGTTGGAGGGAGGCAAAGAAGCCCATTGTTTTTCCATAAACACGGTTTAAGGTTTCAGCCCACCCTCAGGACATGACCGATTCTGCCAGTCCCTTGTAGCCACCCTTCCCTCTAATTCCAGGCAAGCTACAAGCGCTGGGGTCTGATTTTAACAGAGGGTTAAATACTGCTGCAGAGCCCTCACTGGATGAGCTCACTGAATTGATTTTTTTCTGTTCCATCAGATTTCTCCTGGTTTCATTAGCATCCTTCAATTCCAGCCTGCACCTCCTTCAGATCACAATTCCAGAATCTCAGAATCCTTATCTACGTGCAGTGGATTTGGACTAGATTCACAACAAGTTTACTCGCACTGCACCACTTACCTGCCGCTGCACCTCTCAGCACCACCATTTGCATTCTCATTGAGCTGCTGCATATGCCTGGAGGTATCTATTTCCCTGCCAGAAAAATTCCTAAATATTGGCCGAGAACTTGCCAAGATCTTAACAGTGTGCGCCTCCAAGCACCTAATTCACATCTAAGTTCTTTTGAGGTTTGCAAACAAAGTGTTACCCTCCCTTGCCAGGCCTGACCTGACATGCATTTCCAGAGCATGCCTTCCAGGTCGGGCAGCATGCAAAGCTCAGTGAGAACAACGCTGGTGAGTCTCACTGGTGCAATGGTCAGAGAGCCCACATGTCACATGTGACACTGGATCGATCCTCTCTGAGTGTGGGGAGCCTGCTGGTCTTACAGCTCTCACATCATTGCAGTTGGCCTTTCTCGAAGATATCCCTGTGGATGTGGTAATCGTGGGGTGAAATGGGAAGAAGAGTAGGAAAAGATTAACTGCAGTGAGTATGGATGGATACGCTAGCTGTGGATTTACTGAACCAAAGCAGGAGACACCCTCTTTCTCTGTCTGTATCCTCTCTGAAAGGGTGACTGTGCAAACCTGCTGACTTGTTTCAGAGACAAAGGTTACGCTGTCTATCAGTTTGAACATGTCTGAGAACACTTTCTGAAGGACAAAGCTGAAGTTTTTCTATCTTCTCATCATATCCTTCTGCCCAGTTCATGTACTGCTTTTGTTGGTCCTTTGTTTCACACTATATATACTATATATATACACTATATAAAACTGCTTCTATTCTGGCACACAAGACCACCAGATGCCTTTTTAACCTTCTCCTCTGGAAATCACTCACTGGCCTTAGCTACTGCATAGCCACCCTTTAACTGTCCAAGAATGGGACCGTGTGTTCACATGATGCTAGTTTGTAAGGACAGAATGAGTAGAGCTTTTCAGATCTCAACAACCTGATTTAGCATCAGGGGACCTCTGTACTGTTATTCATAGGAATGTTGGGCATGCACTGTTGTCCAAATGCAGAAGTCTGGCAGAGAACACAATGAGGTGTTTGGCCTCCAGCCTCCAGGAAATGGGAAAAAATGTTTCCTCTGTCACTTCAGGACATCCATGTAGGTTTCTGGGTACTGTTTGGAAACATCCTCAGTGCCTGAAGGCCAACCCATGTTGTGTTCTAAGTGGAATTAAACAGGTTTATATGAGCTTAAAAAATCACAGAGCAGTTGAAAGGGCCCTGTGTACCTGTTGTCCCTTCCTGAATGTCGTGGGATAGCTGTCCCACAACTTCTCTCAGTCATCGTGCTTTGAAAGATGCAAAGACCAAGCTGAGTGAGAGCAGGCCTTTGGAAACCAAGACGTAATTATTTTAATACTTCTTAACAAACATTCTAAGTCAGCTCAGATCAGCTATGGAGCAAATCTTAGTGTAGGACAAATTCGCTCTGTCACTATTGGGTTTCATAATGCTCGATCTGCACAACTAACTGGAAACAGTTAGGAAAGCATTTTCAGCCATATTAAAGACAGCAGCTTTTGCAAATTGCTGATATGTGTCTGATAATATGCTCTGGGAAGATGCCTGTTGCTGTACCACTTTACAGGATGTGGGGTCTGATTCACTGCAACCAAGTTCCACCCTTCAGATTTGGTCAGAGAATACCAAAAGGGCAGCTATGGCTGCACAGGATACAGGTGCCATTCATCCCAAACACCAATAGCAATGAGCTTTCCCAGTCCATTCTCTATCACCACGGATAATACCTCTACTGAGCCATTTACCTCTTGTCCTACCACTGGTCAACTGGGAAGAGAGGCTGACTCCCACCTCACTACATCTCCCTCCTCCTTTCAGGTCATTGCAGAGAGTTATGAACTGATCCCTGAGTCTCTTCTTCTCCAGACTGAACAATCCCAGCTCCCCCAGCCACTCCTCATAAGATTTGTACTCCAGACCCTTCACAGCTCTGTTGCCCTTCTCTGTTTCCTCACTGTCTTTCTTGTATTGAGAGACCCAAAACTGAACACAGTACTCAAGGTACAGCCTCACCAGCACTGAGTACAGAGGGACAGTCAGCTCCCTTGTATTTGTCTACTCTTTCTCTTAATAAATAATTCCCACTAAATGTGAAGCCTTACTTTGTCCCCTATAAGAATGCAGAACAAATCTTTCTCTTTCTTTTTGCAGCAGTCTTCAACATAAAACTAATTTTGTCAACCCTTAGCTTTTTTTTTCACTCTAAAAAACCCTAATTCTTTTGCCCTTCTTTCAGAGGTGCTGTTTTCTCCAGTCCTTGTCAGAGGTGCTCTGTGAAATATTCCTGATCGTTCTGGGACCACATCTCCCAGCACTGCACAGCATGAACTCCCAAAGTTCAAAGAGACCTTGGTGTATGCCAAGAGAGTCAATAGTGCTGTTTCCTCAACTATAGATTAGGGATAACTTAAAAAATAACAAACAAACAAACAACAACAAAAATACAGCAATGAAAGAAAAGAGGTTTGACATGCAGGCATTCTACCATTTAAGAAACAGTGATTTGGTTATATGAAAGCCACTTGTCTGACCACAAAAGACATGCTTTCCTGGATGAATGGGAAGCAGGATCCAGAAGGCGCAGGCATCCCATAACTCACCTGATGGAAGAAGAAGGCTGATTTGGGGAAGGGGATGAGGAGAGAGCAGGATATGAGTTCTGACCAGTCTAACAAGCTGACTGCATGTAGCCATGTTTGGCTGCTATTTACTTGGCTCTGAGACAGTAAGTGACACGTTGCAGCTGCAGGAGGCAGTAGGCAGGAGGCAGGGTTGTGTTGCTCCTGTGGTGGCAGCTTGATACAAATCCCCATAGTTCATTTCTGTATCAAGATCTGGAATAGAGCAGGATACAGTTCAGGAGATGGGATGAATCCAGAGAAGATTCAGTTGATCCACAATGAGGGCCTTGCATTTCAGAAGTACCCACACGTGGTAAATTATTAAAAATAACTGTTTATAAACAGCTATTCTGACTCCAGCCAGAGACAACCTGAAAGGTCATGTAGGAACATTCAAACGGAGCCTTGAAATGTGGACAGATGAAACTAGGTTGAAACCACAAACAAAAATCTCTTCAACTTCAACAAGGCTAAAATCTGCCTCTGTATTTTAGTACAGATACACCCATGCGATGGATGCCATGAAAATTTATAATCATGGGTGCTGTGACTGAAAGGACCTGTCAGGTCACTCCGTCTGCTCCCCCAAATAATAAATGATTTGTTCCTCAGTGATACCAAAAAGGAATTACAGCTCATACTGAATTCAATTATCTGCCTAAAAAGGCAACGAGAATCTAGGGACTTGCAAGCAACCTTTATCATCTTATTTATTTCCAGGTGATTTCCTGAAAGTAGTCACAGCTTGATGCTTTTGTGAGGTCCCATAACTCCCTTCTCAGAGAAGATGTATTTAAAGTAATCATCCATTTATGCCATTTATACCTGGCAGATAACTGAACACTAAGCACCATTTTAGATTTGTCTGATAAAAAAAAAATTTTGAAAGAGATTTCTGTGAAAATAGGATTTCAATGATATTTGGGGAAAACACTCTGCTTATACCATTTCTTAAATTTAGATGCTAAATTGCTACTAATGGGCAAAGGAAGAGTGTCATGCATCAGGCTTTGGTGCGCCTTTGCACGTGGCGGTGGGGTCAATTAAGAAGTGTTTCTTTCTGCAGTGAGGTATTTGCAGTGCTGTGGAAGTCAACAGAATTACGGCAGTGCAGAGGGGACCGATGCAGTTGTGAATCACAGCCTGAGCGAAAGGCCTATTTTAAGTCATGTTCAAACTGTGTTAATTGGCAAAAGATAAAACAAATACACTGTTTGTTTTGCTGCTGCAAGGAGTTTGTGTTGAAAACCGTGACTAAATAATAATTAACAGGCTTCAAGTAATCAATCAATTGTACTTCATGAAAATAAGTTGTAAACCAGAATCTTGGACTCAGCTTTAAAGTTCGATGGTGGGGTTTTTTGGGGGGGGTTTGAGTGTTGTTTTTTTTTTTTCTTTCTTTCTTTTTTTTTTTTTTAAGACAGCAATGGTGCGAAGCTGAAACTAAATCCAGGCTTGCACTTGATTAGCAATTCCTTATTGTGGTTTTACAATGTTAAATTTGTACAAACAGATTAAGTGTGTTTTTAAGCTGTTCCTAAATAGCCTGGGAACTAAGAATTAAGTACAGATTCTGCCCAGCCCCTCAAAAACCAACACACCCTTCTCCAAGCCCAACACCTGCTGTTAAAAATACATCACACAATGGCTCTGATCTTATATACCAGCAGATGTGAAGATGCCCAGAGGTCTCTCAGATGTTTGTGTTCCTGGGTCACGTGAGGGCACCAGGAAGGGGAGGGAAATTATGCTGGAATTCCAAAGGTCACCGCTGGACAAAAATAGTCAAAATTGCACACATGTTGAGAGAAACAAAGGTTCAGAAATCTGAAAATCTGGCCAAGAAGCTTTCTTGAGAGCAATGTTTCATCCCCAAATTAAAAAGTAAAGGAAGGGAGAATACAGTGTGAAGGACTGGAAAAGAATGGCACCAGGAGGAAGAAAGGGCTCTTAGGACGGCCTACGGCCTCAAGCTGAAAATAGTTAACAATTACCAGCCAAAATGGGAAAGGCTTTCCTCTCTCACATGGTTCCTCTGGGTCAGCTATTACATATTCCTACCTGCACTGTGCTGGAACACTTTCAGGTTATGATGAATAATTACCACGAATTTTCTGCTGTGCTGTTTTGTGCTCAGAAGAATTTTATTTCCAGCACACCTGACTGGGCTGCATTGCTTTATCTGTGCATTTTTAGCCAGGGAAAGAGCCTGGAATTTGCCCCCATGGTTTTACATCTGTACTCCCTGATTTTGGGGATATTATTCACACCGTTAGGCTGTTATTCACCCAGAAGATGTGTAGCAGCTCCCTGCACAGCCCTCGCCCCGTGGTTTGGCCTACTCTCCCCACAAAGCCCTCACCCCATGGGTCATCCTGCTCTCCTTGCACCCAGGCAGGCTCACAGCCTCACACGGCCCCAGTGGAAGGAAGCAGTGCTCAAAAGGTTCTTGTGTAGGGGGGAGGCCCAGGCCATGCACATACAGCACACGGCAGCGTTAACAGAGCTCAGGGCTTCTCAAAATAATCAACCCAGCAGCAGTGACACAGCAAAATACATCGTAATCACATCAATTATGCAATCACTATTTTGTGAAAACAAGCCTCTGGGATTTCTTTTTAAGTAATCAAAGAAATATCAGACGGGAAAACAATGAACCTTCCTATTACAAATGAGCAACTCTCCAGTGGGGAGAAAAAAGAGAGATGAGAAACTGGCCCTAGACGCACCATAAAAAAACTGAATTCTGCCTTCATGGAGGTGACCTGAGGCCCTGCTCCTCAGTCCTGGGGTAGTGCAGAGATGCTCAGTGCTGGCTTTGCTTGTCTGCAGTGCCTGGGCAGTGGGGAATGGTGGCAGTGCCACCCGACCCCTGTATGCATCACCTGCAGGGAGACCTGCCGCTGTGGCCGTGTTTTGCCAAAACCCTGTGTGAGACATGCTCGATACTGCCTGTTTGGAGGCCTTAGAGGATGCTGAAAACTCCTGAGTAGCTGCTCTGAGCTGTTTGCACCAGGATGTGTGAGCCTTGGGGCTGGGTTACAGCTGCCGAGACCGCAGCCTGCATTTGGCAGCGAGCTTTGGAAGGAACTATAAAGGAGCACTTTGCCCTGCAGCTAAAAATCCCGATAAAATCTGTAAGCATCTGAATGGCAAGGGGGAAAAAAAGGGTCAATTCAGTCCTCTACCTTCCTTTTGCATTTTCAGCTCATTCCCCCATTCCCCTGGCTCCTCTCTGGTGCGATGAAGCATCTCAGCTTGTCCTCCACACCTCCTGGTCCCCAGGCTGACAGCTGAAGTGCAGCCACCAGAGATCCCACACAACTCATCTAGTGCATGTCCTGACCAAAATGTCGCCCCAGTAGCCTGCATCCCCTTGGTGAGGTGAGAGGCAGCAGCAGGGAAGCCCCGGGGAAGGGAAATATGATGTAACGAGCTCTCATTTTGGCCTATCAGCAGCTCACTGAGGGCTACTGCTTCTGTGAGTGCAGAAGGAATTTCCACCTTTACCATTTTGTCCCAGCCCTGTCCATGTCCCAGTGTCCCAAAAAGCCACTGCTGGCACTCACAGGCTGAGGGAACAATGTCGGTCAGGGGCCTGGTGGTGCTGGGGTAAGTGGGTCCCTCAGGATCCCCTCAGGGATCCGGCAGCAGTGGGTAGCAGGGCCCTACCTTGCCGACATCAAGCATGAATAATCGGGCTTTCATGTGGCTAAAAGGTGGGAGGTGAAGGCTCAGTGCAACACCTTCTGCCCAGGGGCCAGGGGATGGAGGCTGCTGCCTCCCACCCCTTCCCTCCAGCCTCCCACTGGCCCCAGGGGCTTGAGAAGTCACCATTCCCACCCCTCACAACATACTTTGAGCTCCAAGGAGCTTATAAATGTGTTCACTGATGCTTCCCAGGTATCACATCTGGACTCTGTCTTTGTCACATTGGTTTCCCAAGGTGGCTGAGCTTCCATGTTCACAAAAGGGATGCTCTCCTCGGGTTCCAACAAGGGGTAGCCACAAAGGATTTGGGCATAACTACATTTCAGCAGGGGTTGCTGCATAAATGCCTCAGATGCATCTGAATAGCCAACCCAGACTCATCCCTTCTCTCCTCTGCTGAGCAGATGAAAATTCCTCCAGAGCTGCAAGGGTACCTAGTGCATATGGTTTCCCTGGTGGCTCAGGGGATGTTTCCCTTCGATGTCCTCTATCATGGCCTCCAGCAGCACATCTGCTTACTGCCTCTGCTGGGATGCTTTTGTTCATGCTCAGAAAGACAAGTTATTTACAACAACATTAAAACTGGATGTGTGAGATGATCCCAGTTCTAAAAATACTAGGGGCTGGGCTCTGCCACAGGAAGGAATTCCTCTATGCATCTACCCCTTCAAGGTCAGTAACACAAAATCAAGCAGTGCTTTGCCTGGCTTCATACTCAATGTCCCATGTGAAGATTCTTCCAATGCAAGTGTGAAGAAAAGATTTCATAACACATTCCTGTTCCAGAAGGAGAAGAAATCACCGTGCATCACAGAGGCTGCTCTCTCTTCCTCTCTATCCAGCCTAACTTAGCTGCTTTTATGCCTCACTTCCTGGTTCACTCCTTCCATTCCATTTTCTTCCAGCTTCTATGCATGACTACAGTTGCCAAAGTTGCTTATCTCACTTCTGCATAACCAAGCTGGGCAGATCTGGCTCTGAAGATTTCAGTGCATACCAGGCTAGCCAAAGGCAGGCAAACCAATACTCTGGAAGCCATTTATCTCAGAGTTAAATCTTTTCTTTACACTTCCTTACAAATCTAATTACCAAATTGCTCTGCTGCGAAGCATTTTCAATGTGCCTGCATTTTCCTACTTCTGAAGGATGGTCATGGGGGACATAGAAAGAAATGAGTTATGCTGGCTTTTCTTGAGTTTAAGTTTTAGAACCTTTTAACCTTGTTGTGCAGCAAGGGTACAAGAAATCACCCAGTATGTCTCTCTCTCTCTAGATTATGCTTAAATATGTGCTGAGCTCTTTCAGCTTGATTCTGCAGGGGCAGGACACTGTGGCTGGATATTGAGCGTGGACCTCTGCCACAGACTCCAGTGGAAGGCTTTGGATACTCACCTCTATGCAGGCATGATGCCTAGGAAAGAAGAAGACCGATATGGTACATACAAATGCAACATATAAAATATAAATTAATGCACGTAAGGGGGAAAAGAAAAACAAAATAGTAAACCAAATGGACTAATAGGCCACAGCAATTCCTAATTTTTGAGCCATGGTTTTGAAGCAGACGAGAAGAAAGCTAATTTGACAGAGTTGAGGAGATATGAGACACTGTATTGTACACAGCACACTGTACAGAGACCAGCTAATGAATTCAGACAGCCTGAAAGGAAAGGAAAATGAGTGCCTTATGCACAGATGCTTCTCATTGTCATTTAATTTACTCTAATTCTATCTATGTACAGTCATATTTCTCCAATTTAAATTCATAATAACTAAGGAAACAAAGAATATGCTATGGTGGAGTTATGAAAAGAACTTACTCTACAGTTAGCAGTCAGTAGTTAGTATTCTGAAATACCTAGATATGCAAAAGAGCAGTGGGAGAAATCATAACAAGCTTGAGGGAATGAGTTTGGAATGGATCTTGCTGCTTTTAATTATTAGGAATTCTCTTCTGCCTTCAATGATGCTAGAAGTAAAACAAATACATCTTGAAAAATTTTGGAGCTTGGAAACTCCTTGTGTCAGACTTTCCTGCAAAGCTGATGCCCACCTGCAGAGGAAGGGGAAGAAACAGGTAAGACTTTGAAGGAAGACAAAAGGAACATCTCAGCTCTGTACCAAACCTCCTTGATGCCAGTGAGGAAACTCTTTAGTCCCTCTGCTTCACTTCTGCATCAGTAACGCAAAATAGACTACAAAATATCTGTGCCTGCCTTCTTTTTCTGCTTACCAAACCTCTTCATAGCAACTGAGCATCAGTCACTGTCACCCAGGGCAGTCAGGTTCTAGGGAAAAGACACACATAGATGGTACAGATAGAATGCAAGCACATGTACAGCACAGGAGATGCAGATGCTGTGGTTTAGCTCCTGTAGTGCTCTTAGCACGGCATGTGTGGTCGCACCACACCATCCACTTCAGCCACCCCTTCCCTCCCTTAAAAAGACAGTTTTATGCTCGCTGTTTGATTAAAACAGTGCTAATATTTTAATTTAAAATGTGCAAAGGCATAGTGCAGAGTCTTAACCGACACCTTGCGAACAAGAAGAAAAGAGGAAGGAGTGCACCAGATTCTGCTGCCTTTTTTTTCCCCCGTGGTCTCTGTAGAGAAAAAAAGGGCATGAGAGGGAGAAAGAAAGGTCCTAGTTGAATTAATGTAAATGTATGAATGAGACACTTCTAAGCATACCCAGGTGCCTTGCCAGCTCAATGCAGAGAGGTCACAGAGAAATAGAATGTCTAATCATTGAAATAAACACAGCTGTGCATACTTACATTTTCCATACCTATTTTGCTAGTGGGGAAAAAATAATCACTCCTCAGAAGATCTTTTCCAGCCACTTCTACCTTCTTTATTTTTTATCCAAATTTTTGTTTAAGAAGTGTTTGAGAGGTTTTTTTTTTTAATTTCTTTTCTTTCTTTCTTTCTTTCTTTCTTTCTTTCTTTCTTTCTTTCTTTCTTTCTTTCTTTCTTTCTTTCTTTCTTTCTTTCTTTCTTTCTTTCTTTCTTTCTTTCTTTCTTAAAATAAAAATTACTCACTATAGCTGGATTCCTTTTCCTTTTCAGGTGATCTCTAGCATTTGGAATGTTACTTTGCCTTCCAAACATTTTTGGTATCAAATTGTGTGGAAGTGTACAAAGGCATTTTTTTTTCAGTGTGGAATTTAATACTTGTGAAATTTCAAGGCAAGGAAGAAGGGGACTAAAAGGGTTTTTGGACTGCAAGCAGTAAGCTGAAGATTTTGTTTGGACGGATTCAATGGGGAAAAAAGAACAGAAATAATTCTGCTTGAAGTGAGGCACACAAAATTCAGAAGGACACTGAGGACGATCTTTTTTTTATTATTCTTATTTTCACAGACTTAAGAAGAATATCTGAAAGCCTTTGAATTCATTGTGAATGTTTTGAACAGATAAGTTGTTTCAATGTTTGATGCAAGCCAAATTAAAGCCAAGAAATCTAGCTGAAAAGTACACTGCTTTTGGATAATAATAATAATAATCTGGTCAAATAAAAAATATTACCTCTCCTGAGAACCCTCCCGACACTTACAGCTTCTTTTAGAGAATTTATTGCCACGGCATTGTGCAGAAAATGTCTGGCAGTGTAGGAAATCTCCTTGCAAAATGAAATCAAATAACTGCAGCTACTTAGGGCTTGTGGCCAGAAAGCTGCTTTTAGCAAATGCTTTGAAAACAAGGGGCTCAGCCACCTATTATTGCTGCAGCGCATGCAAAGTATGCATGCATACAACTTGTAGATACCAGCCTGCTGCTGGGAATTGTACCAATCGCAGCCTCTCGTGGCAATGCACATTTCTATTTTACTTTTCTTCATGGCCAAAAATATTGCTTCAAGCTGAAAACTTCTTTTAATTCCTAGGACAGGGGAAAATATGCTCAGTGTTTTATTGAAGTAATCTTAACTTAGATGTAGATAAAAAGTAAATCACATAAGATCAAATTTTAGTGTTGTTTAAGAATGCAATACATTCCCTACTTTGGGGAAGGAGAGGATGTATTTCCCGGCTCTGATGGTTGTCTGCAACCTCACAGATTTCAGCCTCCCTGCACTGTCTATAGCAAGCATCCAGTGGGAGCGTGGCTGCACCAGCGCGGAAACCACCTCCCCTTCCCACAAGCCAAGGCATCTGTCCCCATGCCGGCCTGCTCAGCCCCCATGGAGCTAAGCCTGGATGCCAGAGTTCACCTCTTTGGAGGCAGAAGACATTAATCAAGGCAGAAGGATTAGATGGGAAGGATTCCGTTGGCACAGCTTTTGGTCTTGTGCTCCTTCCCAAGGCAGCGGGAGGATGGGTCTGACATGAGAGCCCCAAATTCTGTTTTGTTTTGTGTTTTTTTTTTCTTCCCTGGGAAAAGTAGAAACAAGAGGAAAAGAGACAGAGAGGGATCATTATGGCTAATTCTCTTTTAAATATCCAGGCCAATTCAGATAATGTTATAGCAAAAGCCATATTGAAACAATTTTTAAATAACCTTTCCCTCTTGCTTCTGCACAACCTTATCACTGTTTTCCCTACACAGGGAAGCAAAACTCACACCAAGGCTTCAAGCAGTGCACAGGGCTTGCAATGTGCTCCAACAGCAGCTCCCTTGAATGTACTCCCCAAGTGAAGGGCTCTGCTTCACCTTTTAAAGCACAGCTTCATAGCTGTGTGCTACACGGTTTGAAAAAAATGTTCTTAAAAACCACACTGCTGGCAAAAAAACCACATGAAGTGAAATCATCTCTTTAAAATGTATTTTTAAACAGTTTTTGAACAGTTCCCTCACACAGTGGAGCTCATTGAGTATACAAATAGCCAGCTGTAAATAACCAGGAGACTCAGAACTGCAGAGCAGATCAAATACTCAAAGGCAAGGTATATTCAAAGCCACGGTTTCAGTAGGTACATTTCAAAACCTACGGCAGTTGGCAAGAGCCAGAACCAGCTTTGTAATATCAATGGCCCAGTGCAGCTGCTGACTTCTGAAAGTCTAGTTCTATCTGCTTCACAGTGTGCACATCTCCAAATCCTTCTCCATAGCAGCAAGGGAAGGGTGAGGTAGGCACTGAATTTCTGGATGGCAGAGGCTGTGGAGAATGCTCAGGAGGCAGTCGGAATGGGGTATCCATGTAACCTGTCAGTGAGAAAAGCCTATGGGAGTGAGGAAATTCAGCCCAGCAAAGAGCTGAGGAGAGGCAGACAATCTCTCCAAAAATACAGCAAGGAGGGCAGGGACCAATTAATCTCATTAATCCTCAAGGCCAGAAGAATGAGTAACAGGCTTTGAATCACAGAAATGCTACAGTAATAACGATACAACAAAATGTTGTAAGTCATAAGAAGTAAGAGAAAATAAGAGAAAGTGTAGTCAGGGAACTGGATTGAAATAAAAAGGGGCTGATTTATTGACTAATTCCATCCACGTTTCCATCATTTCTTCAGCTTTTCCACCACTAATGGAGGTTTCAGGAGGATCAATGAACCACGGTTGCTTCAGGGTCCTAGCATGCATGTTATAGTAGAAAGAGTGCTTGAACTTACGTCACATGAATTTTACTCCCATGTAACTGCAACTGCATAGTATACATGAAAGAAAGATAATAGACAAAATCACTTATATTTTCTTTACAGTAAAGGCCCTATAGGAATAGCAAGTCACCTGATAGCTTGTGCATATCTTTCCTAAAAAGATAGTGTCATCTGGGATTAATAGGTAATTTTGATTCACTGAACTAAAAGTCAAAAGAACAAATGTTTAAGAAAAGTTTAAATGAGAGTTGAAAATGTTTCAATTCTTTTCTATGAAAGAAAAAATATTTTGCTTTACTCAGTATGAAATGTTCCTTCGGGTCACTTGTAAGAGCAGCATATTAAGCAGCAGGCTAAAGTCCCAGGGAGGGAGTAGCCAGCTTTTTCACCCAACAGCTCCTACTCTGAAGGGGAAGAGGGTTCAATACTTCTCTTTCCAGAAGTCGTAGCTGGGGAGCACCTCGTCTGCCAGTCTACAGCATCCCAAAGCAGTGGGAGCTTTCAATTTATCTGTTCTACTTTCTATGCTTATATTTACATCTTTCACTTGAGATGAGGTGTTCTACCTTTGGAGCCAGTATTTTCCCCACTGTCCCAATGACACATGTTTACCTGCCACCCCTTCTGATTAAGTGATGCGTCAACATCCCATGCAAGAGCACTGTCAGCAGAGAGAACTGCTGAAGACCCCACCTAGAAACACAAAAGGCAACTGTGTCAAGGCCATGCCAAGGACAGGCAGGTCATAACCCTCTCAGGCAGCTGTGAAAATTGAGCTTGGGTTCAGTTCAGCCTGTAATTTTATTGAAATTGTTCAGCAAACTGGAAGATACAGCTGGAATCAGTTGGTAATGAAATGTCAGGGATGCTAATTTTTTTTGCGTTCAACAATTGAAAATCACCAAAATTAAGGAATACCACAGTTTGATATCACCAAAGAAGGTTAGACATGCAACTTGGAAAAAATAGGACTTCTTTTAAAGAGGATAATTTACCCTTGTATTAGGAGTTGGATAGGAACATGGTAGAGCTTCAGTCATGATTGCCCATCTTTCTGAAATATGGGCTGTAATTTGAGCAGAAGTTAAGAGCCTGATGCCTTTATTGTTAGATAAGTTTGATGACTTGTACTAGGGGGATCAGGCTACATATCCATTGTGTCCAACCAGGGCCTTAACATCCTCAATATCAGATTAAATGAAAATGAAGAAGGGGACAGTGGCAAGCCCTACTCTTAGCACTGTGTTCGCAGCATTAGATGTGTCACGCTGAGGGTTACGCACGAACAGGAACCCACTGGAAAAGCGAGTTCTGGTTTCATTTATACACTGAAATGATTGAAAGCAAGTCTATGAGCGATTGCTCACTTTACATTCATTCCCAGAACTCTCACTTTTGATTTAGCTCAAGCGACTTTGAACAAGTTTGAGCTCCCTTGAAACAGAGCATGCAGAGATAAGAACATCCATGCACAGACTCACACTTCAATTACAATTCGAATTAAAAGCTGGCTTGTTCCACTCCAAGGCTGGATGCAAACAAAATCACTCGAGGCACTGTGGAGCACTGACTGGCATACGACTTAATTGCTAATCACCACTGACAGCCCGTTGGCTCACTAGGCCTCAACACAACATATAACCTGCCAACAAGAAGTGAGTCAGCAATAAAGTTACAGATTCTGGGACTTCAGCTGATTCCAGCCTGCCTGTAGGGAGGACAAAAAGAGGAATTTTCAAGCCTGTGATCTCTTACAAAGCTGGTTACAACCAGGCCTGATGGAAAAGGAACTTAGGCCAAGTGCTTCGTGTTGTGGCCCCAAATTCAGCCGGTTATTACGAAATGCCATTCTCTGTTGTGCATCTGCCGTTTCAGAGCATTGCCAGTCCTGAGTTTACTGGTACTGTCTGGCTACATTTAATTGCCCTGCAGTCACTTGACTCTATTTCATGGCCAATTTGCTACTGGTCTGGTGCATGGCAGAGGCTGTCTTGGCCACTTCATGTGGTGGTAACCAGCAGAGATCTGCTGGCTCAAACCAGAGTGACTCAGCAGAGAAGCTGGCTTTGCACCCATGAACCTGACTCATCTTCCAGCTACTGAAAAAATGGTTTTATCCAGGAAATAGCCGGCACCATCAAGACCTTTTCACAAAATACACCGTCCTCAGTTTCATTCTTAGAAAATCATTCATACTCAAGCACTGAAACAAGATGGGTTTATCTCCCAGAAAGTGAGATACCAAAATTGCATGGAGAGCTCACTGGGCCAGGAGCACATTTCCCCATGGAGATACAGGGATTCAGTGGCAGGCGAAGGGGTGATCCCCCAGCTGGTGAGTGCACCATGGAATATCCTTTGGTGAGGGGTACGAGGCCCTGGCAGATGCCAGAACGGGGTCAGGCTGACTGCAAGCAGAGGAAAATCTTATTGCACTTTGCTCCACTCTGTCCAAGAGCCCCCTCGGTTGAAGTTGAGGAGCTGAGATCCTACAGCACCCAAGAATCTCCCACATATAGCAGGAATTCAGCCTGGCTCATTCCTTAGAACTGCAGTTACCCTCCAGAAAAGGGATACACACAGTATAAGAGATGTCCCTCTAGGGGAAAGGAGTGATCAATGTAACTGTTGCTTCTGCAGAGCAGCTGCTTGATCTTGTGGGATATCGATGTACAGTCCTTTGTGGGTTAGTATAAAGAACCAGCACTGTCATGTTTCCAAGATTAAACTATTCAGGAGTGAATTTCCCATTCCTTTAAGGCATAAAAAAAAATATAAATAAAAAAAATCCCTTGACAGCAACTTCTGAGTACATCCTATTCTTCTTCCCTCCTCAGAATCATGGTAGAAAAACAGTTTATTGATCTCTGCTAAGAAATCAAATGTTGTTATAACTCCGAAGGGTGTCCAGTTACAGAGAAAATCGGTGGTAATTGGAAGCTTCGTGCAGACCTCATGTGACCCTGCTCATTCCGGAACAGAAAACTGTTTTTGTCTAACTTCGAAAGAAACCAGACAAGCCCTGCAAGGTTACTTATAATCCTGACACCACTCTCAGAATTGCCATATGCTGGGAACATGCTTTCTTGCCTATCTACAGTATATATCTGAAGGACTTTGTTACAGCCCTGATATTTGGCATATCTTAAGCCTATTTAGAACATCAACACCATCAATCACTTGGTATGGGGCCGAGCAGCTGGATGAACCTTGGCTATCATGCAAAGGCTATTTGTCATCTGGGCAAGTCTGGCGTACAACGCTCCAGTCCCAGAACAATTTTCCCTCTCCAAAAATATTCACTTTGATTCAGGAAACACGTGATTAATAATGAACAAGGGCTTAAAGATGGAGGTCAAGGCTGAAGTCTTAACCAAACAAGTGCATTGCTTACTAACGTTTGACTCAGTCTTCAAATATTCCCTTGAAGAGCACTTTTGGTGGAGAAATCCAAGACTGTTCTCAAACAACATAAGATCCAAGAGACCTGAGTGACTGTGACCACAACAGAGGTTTTCCTCAACCGTGATGCTGTTCTTACAAATCAGCAGCTAAACATCAAATCTATAATAGCAATCTACATCTAGGATAAACTGTGCACAATTAAATTCCCATTCTCTCTAACACGAACGACACTTGGCACATCTGACATATTAGCAATTATCTCTCTCTTTAAAATAAGAAATATTAGCTAAAGTATCTTAACCATCTGCGTGAGCCAAAATAAGAGCAGGGGAGTTTACATAAACAGTCTTAGCATGCTTAACAAGCATGTAGCTAATGATTTATTTTTTTAAGCCTCGACAATAGAGGATATAAGCAAGTACTTCATCACTTGTGTCTCTTTGCTGTTAATGAAAGACTAGTAATTAGTGGGTGACTAAACTTCAAAAGTACATGTTACTTCAGTACATGGGGCTATAAAATACAGATTCTCCCCAGCCATCTGCAGAGCCAGAAGGAAAAGGGAGGAGAAAAATAGTTTGAAAGTTTCCCTTCTCAGTGTATTTTGTTCACACTTTCAGCTCTGCTTCTTAGCCCCTCTCCATCACTTATCTCTCCCCATCTTCTCCATATTTGTCATTTGTCTAATCTTGTTTAGAGTGTAACTAGGCAGGGAATCTGTGTGCCCTGGCATTTTTAAGATCAGATCCAAACAGCGCAATGCAATCTAACGTCTGACTCACTGTGGGGTTTGCACATGCCATGCTTCCGTTACAGGGACGACCCTATTAAGCAACGACAATGCATGTAAACCCCAAATTTGTTAGTGCTCATTGTTACTAAAGCAGGGTGAGTGACCTTGTCATATTTAACAGCTTTGAGAAGACGCAGCAGCTCAGATCCTGAGGGCAAAAAAAAAAAAAAAAAAAAAGAATTTCCACTAGTGATGTAACAACATACCCAGATAATTAGTCCCTTTCCCATATCCAACGGCTTGAATAACTCAGTAGTCCAGCTGGCAGACTCATGACGCTCTGTGCCCATGCAGTCAGTATTTGTACAAACAGAACCCAAAACAAAAATCAGAGCTGTAGGGCTCACCTCCAGCCCAGGGCAGCATTTGAAGGGCAGTGTGGCTCTAGCCAGTGGCACCACCACCTCCGGCTTCCCACATACTCAAAGGCTTCAAGTAGGAGCAAGGAGTGACCCAACGATATGGCAAAAGATGCACATTTTAGCTGCTTTTCAAGTGGAGCTGAAAACTCTAGGGACTGGGGAGTGAAATACCTTGTTTACTGCTAAATTCCTGATTCATGTAACTAAGCAACACAGCACTACAGCTCCAGAAAATGGAAGCAAAATTAGTTTTTTAACAATGCCACATTACCTTTGTACATCTTGTTCCAACTCTCCCTCAGGGTCTTACATGAATGAATCAGAAAATTGCTCCCTTATGCGAAGCTTGTGTCTGCACCTGCATTAAATTCATGTCAGAGAGGGGTGGAGGAGGCGATGCTGGGAGCGCCAATAGGATGGCACATCCGGATCGCAGCGCTCGGTCTGTCCAGCACGACAATTGCCTTTAATAGCTTTTTGAGGCACGACAAGAAATGAGCCTTGCATCAGTGGTGGTCCCTTCAGATAAAAAACAGAACAAAAACAATTTGGGAGCTTGTTTCGTGGAGCGCTTGTCTCCCATACGGCTGGACACCTCCCTGCAGACAGTCAGAGATACGGAGTGCATGCCAATGGGTATTAATTGCCGACACTCGTGTAACTGGAAGTTCTTTCTTTGCAGCAGACTAATATTTTCGATGGTAGAAAACGGGAATGTCAAACCGTTAGGATTGGTGCCTGCGGGTGCCTTGGAGCCGGATTCCTGGACCGATGCCCACAGCCGTGGTCTGGCAGGGAGCCAGACCCAGCGCTGAAAGGGCCTGTTTTCTGGTCCTGGTTTTGGATGTCGCTTCCATGAGTTTGGCACAGGGGGCTGGAACGCGAGCTCAGCCTTGAACCTGAGCAATAGACTAAAACTAATCTGAAGCTTCAGCCCACTTCGCGTTATTCCTGCTGGTTAATTCCAGCTGTTCAGCTTCTCCCTCCTGCTACTGAGCCAGGCAGGGTTTTGTTGACAAATTTGCCATGCATTTCAAGGAAAAGAGGATCTGGCCAAGGCTTTGGGATTATATATTTTTTTTCCACTTCAGGAAATGGAAGTGTTGGCAAAAATATTCTCCGTTGTTTAGGATAAGAGAGTGTTTGGACATATCCAGTTTTAAGTAGTCTGCTTAGTCTGATACTCTTGATATATGAGACAGCAAAGAAATATGTCTAGGAGCCTTGGAATGAGGCATCTTTTTTATAAGATGAGTGAAATACACACGAGGATGAAATATTACTTGCATATTACCACCAAAGCTGGTTAAAATTCACTCAATTGACTCCAGATGTGGGTTTCTTCAGCAATTTTAAAGTTAGCACTACTGTAACTAGGTGTGAGGCCAAGGCAAACTACTCTAGTGCTTTATAGCACTTGGAAGCTACAGTAGTCAAATCAAAATATGTTACAGAGAATCAGTTTCTTTAAGCTTAACAGCAGGAAGGATTTAATATACTGAATACAGCCAACCCATCTTCATTTGAAACAACATGAAATAAATCCTTACCACATTTGTGACTTACTATTTGCATAAGGGACCTGGTTCAAAAAGCAGATCCCTGGCATCACTCGTGCAAGCAGGGTCATGCAACTCCGCAGTACTTTTTATTTATTTTCAAGAGGTTACAACTGCATGTCCACGCTCTGCTAAGGGGGGTCAATCATCTGAATATTGTAAGCTATTTCTCAGTATTTATTTTGTGCCTAATGGAAGACCTAAATTCTACTTTTACACTCCTTCCCCTGCTCATTCCTGCTCATTCTCTCTGCAATTAGAACTTCAGAAAGCCATCTACTGCACTGCTCACCAGCAGTAAGTTTTACTTGTCCTTCGGTGGATCACAGTGGCATTTTATCTTCGTCTCTTCTTACCTTGTCTATTAACTAGCTGCCTACATTTACACTGGTGTGGGATGCTTTGTTATTGCCTTCATCCATTATTTCATTAGGAGGATCTGAGACTGACTCCCAGCTAAAGGCAAGCAGCTTCTGAGTGCCCTCCTAACTAACTCTGATGGCACCCTGTGCTCAGCCCGACACTCCTCCCAGAATGGGCACAGCCAGGATACCCATCCTCTGCCCTGCTCAAGGAGCTGCAGCAATAATCTGGTAAGACCTCGCTCTTAAAGACCTCAGGAGTTTACCACCATTATTGAACTTTATTGAGTTTGTGTTGTTCCTTATTCGTTTTAAAATACAGAGGGGTCTTTGGTAACAGGACTCAAGAGTACCCTAAAAAAAAATAAGAAACTAGAAACTAAAATGATTTATTTTAAAGTAAAGCAATCCCCTTACTTCTGAACATTTAAGGCTGGCTGTATTGCAGCCATGCTCTACTGGAATGACAGACGTGCTGCACTTCCAGAACAGAAAAAGCTTTTCCTGGCTGTAGAGGAAGAAGTAAGACTTGCCACAAAATTGCACAGTAACCTAAGTGTTTAAGATTGTCTCTAAACCACTCAAAACCAGCTTCTTTCTGCCTGACATTTACAGCATGAGCACACTGCAAGAGAATAATTCTAATTCACAATTTAAGGTGGCCAGTCTCTTCTAATGTATTTCATACAGAAAAGATTCAGAAAGAAAAACCCGAGGTCATTTAGGGGTTTTGTCTGACCTTCTCTTGAAACAGATGTAGCAGAAAACGGTGTTAGTATGTTAGTATTTGCTGGTGATATAAGGACATATCCTCAGCTGGTAAAAATCAGCCTGTAGCTCCACACATGGCAGGGGAGTTCTGCCAAGTCACAACTGCTCTCATGCAAATTTGCTCTGATGGCTTCAGAATACTTTAGATCTTTACTGAAATACTGTTTAACTCAAAATTTAGAAGAGATGTAAGCAGCAGGAAAAAAAAAGGAAAAAGCGACAATAAACCAGGAGAAAATATCTCACACTTAAGAGCCCTTGGCATGCTACACACCACTATTTGATTAAGTGAAGTTGTAATACAAAGACAAGGATTAATCACACAAAAGAGCAACATAATTAATTGCAAAAGCTAAAGGAGAATTTCAAGAAAGAATGCATCCTTTCATTTAGCTTACAAAAATACAATTAGTAATTATTACTGATTTCCTGGAGAAAGTCCAGAGCAGAATTAAAAATATCTTGAGTCACAAGGAAGTTCATTGGTCCGCAGGGACAGGCACGCTAGCTCTGTGAAGCCTGTATTTGTTCAGCTAAGTTCTTGTTTTTAAAGTGGTCGGGGCTGAGTTACACACCAGGACACCCATGACTGGGCCCATGCCAGGACCAGGAAACTCTTATTTTTAAAAGCCAGCTATCTATTTGAAATAAAGGTGGATTTCTGCCTAAAAATTTTGAAACATCTGCCGCGAGTAATGTTTAAATATCATTGTAATTCAGACAGATCATTACAAACAGAAAAAAACCCACATCCACTTAAAAATAAATGCATTATGAAAGAATTGTGAGCGGATCAATCTGATCTAAATTATTCTAGCTCATGTCGGAGAGCATGATGCATTTCAGAGGAACAATATCCTTTAAAAGTTTATCCGCCTGGGATTGTCTCATCAGCCTTCACATTTGTTCCAGCTTGCGTGCACGCTAACGCTTCAGTCACAGGCATCTCACAAGGCGTGCAGCTGATGGTCCTGCTCTGATCCCCCTCCCTGGGACAGCAGCAGCTCCCACACAAGGCTGCCGCCTTCTTAGTCTCTGTTTTGTTTTTTTTTCAAAGGCATCTCCAGGCAGATCTGTTTCTGGTGTTGCATTCCTGTTACAGGCACATCACTATTAGGATCACAAAGTGAGATGCAGGAGACACCAGAAATGTTTCTCAGTGTGAAAGCACTCGAGCACTGGCGCAGGTACCCAGAGGCTGTGGGGTCTCCTCAGAGACCTTCAGAAGCTGCCTGGATGTGGGCCTGGGCACCCTGCTTGGGGTGTCTCTGCTGAGCAGGGGGTGGGCTGCATGGACCCAGAGCTCCGGCCCACCTCAGCTGCACTGTCATGCTGGGATTATTTGAAATTTGCCAATCTTGATCCTAAGTTCTTGTCAAAGCTTGGCCCACTGGTTATGGAGAACTAGGCTGCGGCCTGCATCCCTGGCATCTTGTGCTGCAGGTTGAAAGCTGCCCAGAGCTTGTGGGAGCCTGGGTGGGAGTAGTGCCAATGCAGCCAGGGGCACACCATCTCCTCCTACACTGCTCAGGGGGAAGAAGAGGGAGCAGGAACAAATTACTGTGCTGGCCATTCCAGGGAGGGAGGAGCCTGAGCAACCCTGAAGTTGTTTTGGCCTAGGTTTGGGATATAGGTAGCCCAGAACAAATCTCAAAATCTGGCAGCCACGAACACCTCCATATGCACCTTACCCATTGGGGTTACCCAAGATACTTCTGTGGCACTGGAGTTCACTGTAATCAGGCATTTTAGTTTGCTTGCTTGCTTTCTACAGTGCTGTTGAATACAGAGTTGAATACATCTTCCACAGTGCATGAAAGCACAGGTAACCCATTTGATTTAAAGCTGCTAGCATTTTATTTAAAGTTCTTAGCTAATGCCCATGAGGAGCAGCACTGATGAAAATACAGACTCTGGCAGTGAACTGCTCCAAATTGAAAATGCCAGGGAGATTCCTCTATTTACAGGGAGATGGAGGAGATATACATCATCTAATAGGTCTTTTCCATCTCGTTTTTATCATTATGATTCATGCTAATTGTTAGTAGGAAATCACTTAGTGTCAGCAATAGAGGCAACACATTCATTTCTTTTTAGTCACTGCACACACATTGTATTTGAGGTGAGAAAAAGGGTTTATTTCTCCTCTCCTTTTCCCAGAAGCATGTTTGGATTTCATGCATAAATAGTCTTTCTTCTCTTAATCTGATTCAGATGACAGTACACATTTGCATAAAACTTCTTCTTGGGAAAACCATTCAAACCTTTATCTAGAGACAGAAGACATGTCACAGAATTATGTCCTGCTTTACGAGACAGCTTTTTTTTTTTCTCTCTCTCTCTCTCTCTTTTTTTTTTTTTTTTCTGATGCATTATTTGTACCATATGCTAATTTATTATAATGGTTATTAAGAGCACCAGGCCTTCCCTTTCAGTTTCCTGCATTTCCCCAGGCATACCTTAACATTCCTTGCTATTCAGCTGCGCTCATCTTCTGTCAGGAAGTATAGAACAATTAATACATACTGCAGATAAAAATGTTCACACCAACCCACACATTATTTGTTGTGGCTGCAGCTCCAATGTGCTCTGTGCTTTCTAGATATCCTAGCTGGATCCATCCCAGTGGAACGGGAAAGCTAACATAGCATAAAACCACTCATTTTTACCATATCACCTGTGGTTGGCCAGAGGGACGGCGCTATAGCTTGGCCTAAAAAAGCAGTCTGTGTCAAACAAAGCTCAGACTGAGACCCGGGAGTTTAAAGTCTTCCAGACTGTGCTTTGCAGGTACTCACCTGTTGACAGGGAGGGGAGTCAGGATAGCAATTGTCCTCCTTCGATTTTTGCTGTCTTGGGTGAAAATCTCACCCCTACATATCTCCTGTGGAGATTCAGCCCTCTCAACCAGGCCTGAGGAACATCCCTGAATTCAGATGGAACATTCTTGGATTCAGAGCAATACCCTTCTAACTCTGACAAAACGCTGTACATGGGATAAATCATTTTTGTGACTATGCAACTGAAGAAAGAGTGATCCCATCTTTATAACCTTAGTTTGAAAAAAGCGTATGATGTATAAGGCAGCAGCAAGTCTAAATACATTTCATAGCCTTTAATAAACAATAACTTTGTACTGAACGCTTTTATGAAACTAAGTTTCTTTTGCCCCAGTCCTGAAGTAGAAGTTCGAATGAAGCCAGGATCAAATTTTCTTCTCAGTACAATACCATGGGTTTTAGAAAGCTAAAATCCATGCACACTTCATTAGAGTGGTACCTTTTCATGGAGTACTTTTCCACATCTCAAGCTGATACAATATTTACCGTCATCACTGAGTTATAAGCTGTCTTCTTGTGAGAGAGAGGTATAGATAGACATTACATCAAGTCGATAGATAGAATAAGAATAGACTAAAATCCATTCAGTACAGTACTAGATTTGTCTTAAGGGGTTCAGTGACACCAGAAGCTACAAAAGCACAAGTCAATTAGCCTGTCCTGTGGGAGGATTTTGTATTTGCATCTCAGCTGAAGTGGCTCTCAGTGAACTAACACTGTGATAAACAGCAGTAGATAGTTTAGATACCCACACAAAATTATTTCAGAGCAGTCAGAAAGATAGGTAAGCATCTTCCAGTGAAATGAATGAAGGCAAAATTCTAAATCCAATCATCTGCATTTTAAAATCAGAGCTATTTTTGCATCAATTATTTCACTGAGATAATTCATAAAAGCAATAGTTTTCTGAACAGGGCCCCAAATTTCCCAAATGTAGCAACAGTCCTGAATTATCAAGCTTATTTAACGCACACAAAAACTAAAGAAGGTGAGGGTTAAATATCATGCTTGAAATAATTCAGTAATCAGGAAATGAATCCTTTAAAAAGAGACAAAAATGATTCAGTGGGAAGCAAGCGTTCTACTGTTGCTGTTCAGTGCAATGTTTGCATTCCTAATTATTCCACGTTGAGTAATATATTACAAAAAGGAGTAAGTATTATGCACGTGCAGCATCAGTTCGTTTCTAAAGGAGAAGTAAAGTCAATCAGAGAATTCATCTGTTATGAACCACTGAAAGTCTATGATTCAGAAGCACTTCGGAACCCAACACTTGGAAATCCTGAAGTTTCTCTTGTGGGCTGATGGACAAAACCATTCACATGAAGAGCTGTTTATTGGATCTGTACAGCTGTCATTACCACACACAAGAATGTCAGCACTAAGCTGGTTGGACAGGCCAAATCCCTATCAGTAATTAAGTCATACCGCTCTACAGAGAGACTCAACAGCAGCCCCATGTTTTGAAAGAGCTCATGCTCACAGCTTGTGATACCTCCAGCTGCCTCACGCTCCAGGTGCCTTGCACTCTGCTGAAATATGGGATTTGACCGAAGCCTGCACAGTACTCTGCCCTGTACTGATGTAAACAACATCCATAGGCTTATGAGATACTTTCTCAGGTGGGAGTTCCCTTTGTGTATCCTTGCTTTCTTGTTTTTACCCACCCCAGGTCTCAAAGAGAAATTAAATGAAGAAAATGAAAATGGGATAACTCCACATTAGCACACCTCAAATATCTTCTTTTGTATTCCCCACAGTGAGTTGTGCACACAGATCTTAGGTGTAAGGAGCTCTTCTGTAACAAGCACCAAACCTTCCCAGGAGGCCAGTGGCTGCCCTAAGGCTCAGACTGTGTTACACAGCACCTGCTCAAGTTTCTCATTTATTGTTACTGTGGTCTGTGCAGCTGAAGTAGAGGATGCACAGTAGAGAAGTGGTGCCAATGAGAGAGATATTGGAGTTCATCCCCATTTCTTCTGATGAGCTGGAAAGGCAACATTTGTGCAGAACTTCCACTGATGTAACATGGATGTCTGTACCATTAGTAGCCACCCTACAGCACTCGTTCCTCACGGAGAAGCTGGGGAATACTGTGTGGTTGGGGGACAGCCTGGATACGGTGACTACATCAAGTCATCCCTAAGCTTTTGTTTTACTACAGTATATTCCTCCTCAACCTTTGTTGGTCATTTACTGGAAAATATTGAAATTGTAAATAAACATGGGGTTCCCAGTTTACATTCCCATATTGGCCCCTGGATGGGACTGCAAGTGAATAACTGTATCTTTTGTGTGACTTCCCAGTTTCTCGCTAACGAGATGCTGGGGAAGCACATCCTGAAATGAGCAAGGTGACAGTAAGGTTAAAGCAAACAAAACCCTACAAATCAAAACAGCAACACCAAAATGAACAAAAAACCCTCCCAAAAATGTGTGTAAGCTTACACAGTTGTAGCTATATAATAAAGGTAATACTTTCTGCTAATTGTAGCGATTGCTCTTCTCAGGAAAATATCAGACCTGCCAGACCTGGAGAGCACTGTCTCTTTAAAATGGTACATCTGTCCCGCAAGATCTCCCAAACCTGTAGCTAACAAATCACATCAGTGACCAAGCAACATTAGGACTCAGGTTTCGGAGGTAAGGAATGCTTGCTTTTTCTTTCTTCTAAGATCAGTAACAGCTGAAGAAATCCAACGACATTCTTTATGAGCCCCTCAGAGCTTATAAAATGGTATTAGCTATTATCATAGTGAATATCACTTGATGTGGAAATATAAACTTGGGAAAACAAGTAGTAAAACATTTGTGTAAATGTAACTCCTGACATTTATATTTATTAATTTGCTTTTCAGGAGTTTTTCATATTAAAGAAGAGATTGAATAATCTGAATATGCAAAATATCACGTTGTCACTAATATATTTTATTTGATTATAAAAGCAATATTGAAACGTTTTCAATATAATTGTTATGCAAAATTCAGTATGCAAGGTGTTTTTTTTTCCCAAATCCAACACACTCTTGACAAGAAACAGATATGTTGAAAGACATCAATAAATGTACTGATTAAGAGTTTGAGACACTTACTTTAAAAATCTGGAGCAAAGGATGACTATTCTAATTACCCAAGACATGTGAAGTCAATTGTCCTTAATACTTTAAGAATGACAGATTACAAATGAATAGATATTAGGGCTTTCTGCTCTGTTGCTTGCTGAAGAATCTGTTGAAGGACAAGTACTTGGATGTGTCACCTTGCGTCTGGGGAGGAAGGGAACAAAGACGACTGAAAGGATGATGACGGGAAAAGTGAGATTACCCTGGTGTTGCATTCTTTCCTAAATCCAAACGGGGGCTGATTCTCCAAAAGAAAACAATGCTTTGTGTCTCTCAATTAGAATTACTTAGAAGTATACACAACTAAGCCGTAGGTGTTAGGTTCTCTTCACAGACTCGAGTACTTCCAAGAGATCTCACAGACCATGCTTCTTATACATTAAAAAAATAATTAGTTCTTTTTAGTGCTGGAATAACACATCTCTCAGACCAAATTTTCTGCTCCTTTCAAGAGAAAAGGCTCAAACAGCTAAACATCTAATGATGTTAATATGAGCCTTCAGCTAAAGATCACTCCAAGCAATCCTGTGAGCTACTTTGCCTTCAGAGGACATACTTCTACTCCTCTGCAGGTCAAGAAGAGTACGGGTTATGGTTAGCAAGTGTGGTATTTCTTCTAAGTAATGGTTTTTAGAAGCAGACTGTGAGCGTGAGTTCTATTCCTTATCCAAGTGCCACAGCACAAGACCAGAGTTAGCACAATTGTCTAGTTTGCATCTCCTGCATGAAGTACATAAATTTGCTTCTTCCTAAAGGCAAACCCATCAGGGATTCTTTGCCTCACGCAGCTACAGACAATGCAATGGCAAAGAGAACTCAGTTCAAGTCCCAGAGTGAGCACGGCAGGTGCTCGTCCACAAGATCCCCCCCACACAGCCACTGCAAACAGCAACAGCAAACAGCAGGACTGTGCTGTGACTGTCCCTCCTGGAACACAGTGCTTGGTGATGGGGTGGCCTTGAGTGCAGCCATACAGTCTGGCTGTCCCTCCTCAGAGACCTACATGAGAGGACTTGGGGACTCCTGAACTCGTGACCAACAGCCGTGTCAATGCTGGCCTGCTGCCCTTCTCACAGGCCTCACCGAAACTCACTACAGAGGTATTTATGACATGTTCATTACCCAGCATCTGAACACCTGGAAGAGAAAGGGCTCTGTATTCCATCACTAGTCCTCCCAGTTGTGCTATTCTGCTTTCTACTCTCATTCATTTTAAGCATCTCGGATATTCCTCTGTCCCCTCTTTTCACATTAAATTCAACGTAGAAGAATTATTTCCTCTTATGTAAGTCATCAAGCAAGAAAATATTTCTCTTCAAGTCCACAAGAAAGAAAGTTTAGTAAAATACTTTATACGTTAAATAATAACGTTTACTTATTTATGTAAATCAACATTGGCATCTATAGTTCCCAGCACAATTAACATTCTGTTTGCACAGAATTGTCCACAGACCGTGACTGAACACAACAAGAGCTCTTGAGAAGGAGTTCTGCGAACCCACAGAGATATACTCTAGAAAGTAAAAAAGTAGCAGACCAAAGGCACACATTCAGAATTCTCAGAAAGTGGACTCCTTATTCTTCCCCCTCTGATCAGCTTAAAAATGATGCGGGTGGCAGCAGAGCCAGGGATTTGTATTACCGATTTTACACACATATATATAAGGTTATTTGCTTATTGAACTGTATGTGATAGGCACAGGACCTGACAGTGCTGCCTACGGAGAAATTCGGTTTCCAAAAGTTCACTGCCCTGCCAACAGGGAACCACAGTCTTGGCTATAGTTATGATATCCTAAACAGGTATCTGCCCTGGGGGGAGGAAGTAATTTTAAGAAGTACTAAAGAAAACAGGATCGAACTTATTTGGTGACGTTCTCCCAAAAGTGTATGAGGTAATAGGGAAAAGTGAAACTTGAAGTAGCTGTCTGCCAGGACCAGATGATAAATTGAAGGCAGTCCTATGAAACACTTATTTATAACACGAAATGAGCGAAGAGGTAGAAATTGAACTGGAGAATTGTCTTCTCATCCTCCCACTTTACTTTCTACTTCAGAACAATCACAGAAATTCTCCATAATTTGGCACAACGGCTCATTCTCCTGTTAGACTCCTTAACTCATTCCATTTCTTCCAGTTATTCTTAAAGAGTTCCATTAGGCAAACAATTACATGATTAATGCATGTCTAGGACAGAAAATATTTCAGTGAACTATTACAACTTCTGACTCTGTGTTCTCATGGTCAAAACCACAGGGAGATGAGACCAATTTACCTATGTAACCACACAGATTTTTCTATTTTCCCCAAGGTATAACAACTAGCTTTGACTATAATTAAACCTTTACTTAAATGAAAATATTTCCATATTACTTCTATCCAGGTGTGATGAACTTGTCTGTATTTCAAAGGCTCTGGGTAGAAAGAGTTCTTATGCAACTGAAAGTCTTTAGCAGTCCAAACCATACACAAAGCAAGGTAATTTCCTCCAACAAAAAGCATCAGGACATAGATTTTAGGTAAGAAAAATCCCAGCTTGAAGCAGCCTGAAGATGTTTCAAAGCACCTTTCTCTCCAGAGGGCTTACTAAAGAAAGAAAAATACAAAAGGAAGACTATTGCAGAAGGAAAGAAAATCCAACTAACCCACACCATAGACATTTTCTTGCCTGATAAGACCAGAGCCAGGTGGCTAGAATTAAAGATTTGTGTTTATCTGTTGGAAGATCAGCGCTGATTCATTCTCATTACACTGCAGCAAGCTCACCTGTGAGGCTTTATAGATGCCTTGGGGGAAGAAGCTCAGCAGGGGTTAACTTCTTGTTGAGGGGAAAGAAAGGGGAGGTGAGATTTGGGTTTTAATTGGTGCAAGGGGAAATCCCCTCTCTTTTATATACACAGTTCAGAGAAAAACACAGGTACTAACGATAATAATAAAAAGTCTTAGGACAGGGTTTCGCTAAGCACAATTCTCAAAGCATTTCCAGGTCAGCCTGGAGGTGGGGGAAGGGAGTTATCGTTATAAAAGCTTCCCCTGAGGTTTGGTGGGGAACTCAGTCGTGATATTTGTAGGAGGCTTTAGCATGTGTGAAAGCAGTGAGTTTATTGCTTGAATTAACTGAGCTGGGGAATAAAGTATACTTAATGCAATTTTAGAGCACCATGTTTTACTTCCCTATTTGTTTTTAGAAAAGGATGCTTCCCAAGCTGATCTGTGCAGAATACTTGTCCCTCTGGGTTTTACCTTGATTTGCTTGGTTGATCCAGACCTAAGACACTTTTGCATCTACTCCCAGGAGTCATTCATTCCCTGTGAACCACTGTGATTAGTCTCATGGTTTCCATTTAAAAGACTCCAGTTTGCAAGACTGCCAGGAAACATAAAATGCCAGTGCTTCTCTCTATTATACTAACTGCAAACATGAAAGCAATCAGTTAAATCCAGTCAGAATAGTTGCCTTAGCCCATTCTGCAGGTGATGCAAACTAAAACACCAGGCTGTTTAAAAGCAAGAATGAAAAAACCCCAACACCCAACTGTAAGGCAGCTTATTTTGAACAAAACCCTCTTAAGTTATTCCAAAAGCACTTCATTTTTTTCGTGTGTGTGTAGGCAAAGCCTGCCTGGGAACAGAATACATTTCTGTGCGTTGCCCTCTGCTGGGTTGGCAGATCTGCTCCGAGCATCCTGACAAAGGCCACAGGAATCCTAGGGCTGAAGGAGCCAGCCTTCACCTATTTCATGGAGGAGGAGACTTTTCCATCAGTTTTTTCGCTCTGTGATAAAACACAAGAAGAATTATATTACCATCCCTTGCCAATTGGAAAAGGAAAACATAATGTTTTGTATTTTTGCGTTTGTGAATTTTCTTTTTTTTATTTCTTCTTTTTTTTTTTTTTCTTTTCCCTCATCTAGCTCCCTGTTAGTAGGCAGCAGCCTACTCTGCACAACCTTAAAGCTGGCCCTGGCAAATGCTCTGTTGTATTTCCACTGAGACTGTGAAGCTTACAGAATAACAGAGCTGCCTTAATGTGGCAAATAGAAAGGCCGGAGACAGGCCAAAATTACTTTGACATTTAAAAAATCCAGTATCTTTTGCTTTACACGTTCACTTAGCTCTCGTGTTAAGAAACGTTTTCAAAATAAAGCTTTATAGACTCCTGTTAAATCTAACTATTTCATACTGTGTAATTAGTTGTGCCCTTGCTCTTTCAATACTCTTGAACTGAAATTAATAACATTGTGGGAAGCTTTGACTTTTACAAAGATGTATAGCTTAAAAACTGTTAAGAAATACTGACTTGAAGAACAAAGCAAGAGAAACATAATAAACAGTCTAGGGGAGAAATGAGCCCATTTCTTCACTTTTTGTCAGCTGGAGCCTGTAGCTTTCCCCACCTCTGTACATCTAGCAGAGTGAGTAATTTGAAGTGGAAAACTGTGGATGTATGGTACAGTGACACAGAAACCTTATGGCTCCACAGCACCCATTTACTTTCAATCTACGTTATGCTCCATCAGATGCGGGTGACTGAAGAAACTACCCAGTTTACCTTTCTATTCTGTTTAATACCCAAGATTTACCAAAGATCTAAAGTCAGCACGGACAGTTATTTGTTCTTAGACTCATTTATTTATTTCTCCAAGAGGAACAAGTATCTCCATGCTGTTGATTTTACCATTCTGATGTCCTTTTTTCTTGCTGTCTTTTCTGGACCCTGGCCCGCCAGAGGCCGCACGACTGCTGCAGAGGGCATAAGGGTAAGCAGCACGGAAAACTGTGGCCAGCAAATGCTCCTGTACTGCTTCCTGCACAGGTCCCATCAGCAGCCCCTGTGCATTCGTCTGCCTTCAGAAGTATGTGCCATCCTGCTGGTAGGGGAAAAAGGAAAGTTCGTGACTGTGATGAGAGAGAAACATCAGTGTGAACTCTGATTGTCAGAAGGGCGATGACTCCCCAGCATTGGTCATGATGACTTTAGCACCCAGTGAGAAGACTGACTAGTGTAATCCTGTCTTAAATGCCTGCCCTCTGGCTTTCTTACTCCCTAGTGAAATAGGAAGATCAAAAAGCAGCTTGAAATTTCTAGGGAATGTCTTTGGCATGTAAGTAAAATACTCAAAGATCTAAACATGCATCTCACTTGAAAAAGAAGTTGGAATTCCACCACTGACTTCAGTGGAAGTAGACTGAGCTGTCATCAGGGCAGAACTGGTTTTTGTCCCTGGGCTGACTAAACAAAGCAGCAGAGCCCTACCTGCTCCCTCAAGAAGCCCTGCAGAGGAGCTTCCCACAGAGAGGACAGGACCACAACCACTGGCTCCAGGAGGGCGGCAGGGCCTTTCATCCCAGCGGCCCCCACGCTGGTGCCAGCTGCTTAGGAGATCTCTCGTCGCCACATCTCTATATCTGACAGAAATGATTTTTCATGGCGTCTGCCTGTGCTGGAGTCAAACACTGCTGCTTGAAGGAGAAAAACAGGGCTTACAGTCAAACAATCCTTTCAATGAGATGGCGGGGTAATCGGAGTAGGTATAGCACAAAAAGGAAGAAAGGTTTGGCTGAGATTTCTGAAAGAGGCTTGGGAGATGAGTATTTGCTGTGCCTGACAGTTAAGCATCCTGCTGCCTGCAGGAGTTTATTACCCCACACTTGGTGCTTGGGGTCCATGCAGAAGTTTAGTTTCTCAAGAAAATGAAAGCAATTAAAATGAGTTGTTCAGCATCCAGGAATGAAAAGTCTTAAATGTTAGCATGTGGAGGAGGGAACTGCCTAACCAAAACTAAAAAGAGAGGCCAGTGTTTCTAACTTTCAAAGAGAATATGTTATATCACAGCAGTTTTCCACCCTTTATTCATCTACAACTACACCGGACACCCACATACCAATTAGTACATGCCTGTGGAGAAAGGTAACCTGGATTTAACTGAAGCTGATCCCAAACCATAGGTAAAATGAAATGCAGAAATAAATGTTGATCTGCTTCCTTCGTTTGTTGTTCAAATGAGGCAGTGAGTCTGCTCCTAATGAGTAACCACATAGACAAAGGAACCAGGAGGCAGGGAAACAGAAGGCACTTAGTTCGGATGGGAAGTTCCCAGGAATTCAGGAGCAGAATCTGGTTTTGCAGTGAGGTAAAGCCATTTTTTGAAGTTTTACTCTGAGATGGTGCAACTCAAACATCTGTCTTGCTTAGGGAATCAAATCACCAGCACCTGGAGTAATCTACTCCAGAAAGAAAATGTATCATAGTCTTTTAACTTCTATTAAAAAAAAAAACAACAAAAAAAGTGGTTAAGATGGTCAACAGAATATTCTAGGTGAAAACATACAAGAACACAGATTTGTCCCCCAGATTTTTTGATCTTCTAATAAAAAATACAACAAATGTCCTTTTGTTCTGACACCAGTTACAATCCTTTAGCACTGATTATCTTCACAGGCACATCCAACCACAACATGAACCAAGAGCTAATTTATACACTACACCATTTTTACCATTTCTCTTTCCCCTGCCTTTCAGAGTAATCCTTGTTCATCTTAATTCCTACCCATTTCCAGAAGTGCTGTGTGGGAACGTTCTGAAGCAGGATGTACTTGCTGCGTTTAACCAGGTGTTGAACAATGTGCTGTTGCTGCTATCTTGACAATATTTCACTATCATTACTGAAAAATAGATTTATTGGATATCTGATAATTATTGCTGACGTTAATACTATTACTAACTCAGTCTTTTTGTCAGCTATTGTTATCTATTTACAGAACCCTATTCAAATAATAAGTTATGTGAACGAATTAAAGCAAAAATGCAAACAGTGATAGTGCACTCTCTTCCAGCTTCATTTCTCTTGGTTGCCCTCTGTCTACCAGTGGGACAAAAAAAATCCAGATGCTTTATAGATAGGAATTCAATCAAAGGAATTCAAGGAAGAAGAATTATTTGCCACAGCTGAATCCCAACACCAAGTTTTATGCCCATTATTTATGTCAAGCTTTTTCAGTAGTGTTACAGCTACTGGCTCCTGATTTGGAAGCCACGAGCTACTCCATCTCTGCTTACCCATGTTGCTCCAGCCATGGGAATACGGTGTGAAGCACATGCAGAAGTGTGGACTGAGAGAGACTGCAGACTGCCTTGCAGCTGCCCTCATTTTCTGAACACAGCTCTGTTGAGGGTAAGCAACTTCCCACTTTGCTTGCCATGGAAAAGGTATTCGAAGTAAATAATCTTTATTCTTTTTTTTTTAATCTGCAAACCAGAAAACATTTCCCAGGGGAAGAGTGAACCCTACAAAGCAGGCTGAAAGCTGCTATCAAGAAGGTTGTTTTTTCATAGTGCTCCTTGTAGTATTGCCTGCAGTAGTCTCTCCCCTTTCCCTGCCTCAGACCAAGGGTTGAAACCACTGTTCTGAGGCTGAACTTCAACTGAATAGGGCAATGAGAGAATGAAAACAAAAATCCTCCTGGTACTAGTATATTATATTAGATACTTTTCAAACTGCAGAAAAAATAGATATTTCACCAAAGGAAAAAAAAAAAAGAAAGCTGTGTCATTGGCCCATAAAGTAATATTGACTTCAGAAAAATGTAATTGAATCATAATTGATTAGACAATTTAAAAGCCTTTAATGAGTTAAAGATGTGATTTTTTTTGCGGTTGCATTATGGTCAGACAATTGATTCCTAAGAGACAAGACAACTAAAGCTTAACCTGGGTTACTGTGCTGTGTCTACCTGACAATCCTCAGACAAGATCGACTTTTTGAAGCAATTTTACTTTTTGATGTGTTCTTACTTAGGTGTCAGCATGAAAGCTGTTCAGCCCTGAAGTTAGATACATGAGGATTAACTTCATGTATACTTCCTTACCCTCAAAGACACACTCATGCAGCTGAGATGGGCTGGTGATCTGTTTCTGCCTATGGCCTTTCTACTGTGGTAATTTTTTAAACTGTCTTACAGGAAAAGTGTTGGCTTTTGAAGGTGTACTTCAGGGATTGAGACATTTTCTTCCTTTTGCGGCATCTCGGAGCATTAAAACAATCGTGTGCAGATTTATAATGAGCTGTTTTCCCTGTTTCCCTTTGCAAATCAAATTAAAGACACAAAGTGGAAAATGTCATGTTTGAAGGATGGGTGGCTTTTTTTCCTGGTAAGTTTTCAGGGGCGGCAAACAGACAAAGTAGATAAAAGCTGACATTAGCATTCCTACGTTTAGTTCCTGTGACTATAGACATTAACGTGTTTAATATGAATACTGTCTCTATAGCCCTCACAAAACAGCCATAGTAGGCTTTATGTCAGTAATAAGAGCTAAACCTTGCTGTATTTCATTTCATTCCCGCTGATAGCATTTATCAGCAAAATCTAGATTTAAAACCCCCCAAAATATGCAATTTAAGCCTTATCATAACTGGATGTCTGGGGAGGAAAGTGAGGGATTATCTGGAGCCTGGAAGCACAAATGTAAGAGTGTATTGTCATCACGGGCCACAGGCCTTTTGGCAAACTGTAGTGTAAGCTTCAGCTGACAGGCCTTTTCGCAGCTGACAGATGAAAATATGAAACTTAAATTCTTCATGACAGATAGCTGTGCTGAATGAAGGGGCTGAGGGGACAGGGCTGGGCTGGGGGTGAGAGCGGCCTATGTAGCGGCCTCGCTTGTGCTGTGCAGGGCGGCTCTTTGTGATCAGCACACTACAGATTTCTCCTTGAGACTCTACCAACAAACTCCTGTACCAGATTAGTAGGATTTTTTGTGTCCTTTTTCTTTCAGATCAAGATTTTTTTTTTTCCCTGCAGCAAATGAATGCAGAGTCTTAAAAGACAGGGGTGGCAGATTAAATTTAATATGCAGGCTTGAAAGACATTTCCTGGATGTTTCTCCATCAGATCTTTCCACCCAAGCTAACGTGCCGCTATTGTAGGAAGCTTATTAATTGGCTTATGAACTGTGCTTAATCCTCAGTGTTGGCAAGCTTTGTCATTTTTTTTTTTTTTAATTGTATTTGGGAATGATTGCTGCTTTCTGTCAGCACTGTCCCTCAGTCTAGCTCTCCAGCCTGCCTGCCCACACTGCAGGCCTCTCATCCCATCCTTGGTGCAGGATGGAGTTCCTGGGGCAAGATGGAGCACCTGGGATGTCCTGGAGGACATCACACTGGCTGACTGCAAAGTTCTCCAGCCTTCAGGCCAACGTAACGGGAAGAAATAACTCCGTGCTTGTTTGCTAGCTTTGTGGGACAGGGAAAAGGCCCTGCTGTGGAGCCGTTACGCTCTCCCTTGTGCTTTCAGCCTCATTGCCAGGCTATAAAGAGAAGGGCTGGGAGCCAAGGACAGCAACACACAGAAATGCTGCGGGTCAGTCCTGAAGCCATTACCAACACAGTTCCCACTGAAGTCAATGGACTGTAGGATCTACCTCTTAATATTTGTCTTCTTTCATACACTTTGTAATTATCAACACACAAAAAAATAGAAAATCCTAAGGTAACATGTTAATTCTTACTAGATGTACCATACGTATCCTTATATGCTAGAAGCCTGGCAGGACTGCAATGTCACAACAGACATTTACTGAAGTACCTGGGGAAATGTAACAAAAAGTGTTAGTGGAAAATGGTCTTTCAGCTAAATTACCTAATATATTTGCTAATGGTATCTGATTTAAAAGCCATAAAAATACTAAGTTAAAAGCACATTAGAAGATGTGGTATATTTATAAGTGTTTGTCACCTTGGCAACAAAAGTGAAATTCCAAATCTAACACCAGCTTTGATGGGCCAAGACCTTTGAAAATTGATAAATACCTGCTCTTTATAGCAACGATCTGCTTTCAGTGAAGAAATACTGCACTGTAAAAGGAAGTTCCTCATTGCATAACAGGATTCTATTAGCTTTCAGCTATGGTTTTGCCCTGTCCGCCCAAGGTAGTATATATTTTTAAGTCCTGAAAATAAAACAATATGTTTGAAAACATAGAAAAAGTGCCCATCTTTCTTGTACCTTTTTTTGAAACTTCAAGCCTTAATTTCCTGTACACAAAACAGGTTTATTACAATCTCACCAAGCTATATGCTGGCTTTGCTCAATTTGAAAATCTGTAGCTGGGGTCTTTGCTTGTTGGGGGCATTTTCTTCCTGCCTAGAGATATTTGTGCCATAAGCACTGAAAGATATGTGCTGGTTTCAGCTCTGCTTTCCTATGTAGCATATATTCCCATAAAACTGTGCTTTAAGGCTTAAAGCCATTTATTCACCTGTAATGCACATTATTTCAATATATTACCTTTTCATACAACGAGGCATAGGTCCTTATTGTGTAAATTGTTATAAATTTATTGGCTTGCCCACTGACCATTTCTGTAGATCACAGAGACACATCTACGTGAGAAAAAATAGCAAGCAGAAACTTATACATTCTGCCTCGCAGACATCCTTCAACACAGCAAAGCTCAGCTTTGGATGATGACAGCAATCTACTCCAAAGAATTGTGCGTCAGAGTAGCACAGAGAAAGAATATCCCCAAAATTGAACTTAATGGTGAGAGGGGTGATGTTTCCAGAGATATGCAGACAACACACTAATAACACCTTTTCTCTGTTGAGGGTTTCTCCCATTCCTCTTCTTGAAAGAACAACTATTAGCAAATCACCTTTGGAAGCAGACCACCTTAGAAAAATAACGATGAAGTTAATGGAAGATACAGGTGTTGTATAGAGTCAAACGTTGTTGGGCCAGTTCTGAGATGGAGAAGCATTACACTGCGTAACTGCTCTTTATCTTGTATTCTCATGTCTGATGGGATTGATTAACCAACTTGGGTACAGAAATGAAAGCTCTATTTGTTCTATGAGGGTAATTTCTGAGCAGAGATGGAACTCTGTGGATTCAAGGATCCAAAATGCCTTGACTGATTAGAAATGCCTGTAGAGAGCTTTAGGTAGTACTAGATTAGAGACTACTGAGTGTTTCATCTCTCTTTGTTTTGTAGACTATTACATTTTCCTTCTACTTTGATTTATAAGGTCAACAATTGGCTAAGAAAGCCAAAGCAAGCATGAAAATTGATAGGAAAGGAGAGAACCAGAATGAGTGTGTGAATTGCAAGGAAGCAGTAGGAAGAAGGAGGACTGGAAAGTGGAAGAATTTCCGATAAGCACAGTTAGGTTTGAATATGCTCAGAAACATATTTGTATGCTGGGCATAGGAGATGGAAGTACCTCCATCTTATGTAAGGCACAGTAAAACAAAGTTGAATTGTCATGATCTCATGATGTGTTCAGGTGAGCTCAGAAAATACGCCCAGAAAATATGTATTTATTTTTCATTCAAATTATTTTTATTTTTTATTTTATTTATTTTATGTTTCATTCAATTTAGGGGGGGAGAGGAAATGTGTTAATATCAGTGCAAGCCTTAGAGAAGTTGCTTTGGAAGGAAGAACTTTTATTTTCAGAGATGTTTGTGACATCTAAGTATTGGTGCATAATTCTGCTCTCCTGAGTCTAAACTAGATTAAATTTTTTACATTCTATTTTATGGGAAATAAAGAAAAAATAGATATATTTCTATTCTGATTCAGATTTCCCAGTACAAGTGTCAGTGTCTGGCTCATTTTCCTCATAAGTATAATTTGCCTTTGTTAAAATTAATCAAAACTGAGAGTGTCAATCAGACTGGACCTCCAGCCTTGTACTGTGCTTCAGTGGATTGAAGACCAGACCCACAGCTCCATCCATCTCCATCCATCCAGCCAGATGTGCTTCATCATGAACTGACCGAACATCTCCAGTGAACCATGGAACTGGCCCCTGTATTAGTGAAATTGCTTTCTAGCAAAATACATGCAATTTATATGGAGCTGATAAAGCATCTATTAAGACACTGGTTAATAGATGTGGTTGGAGCTATTTTTCAAGTATTGATAATAGGGTGGAAAAAGGGTTTCAATTAACTGAGCTAGCAAGAGGCATATGGATAGACATGTGCTCTTACACTCAAGTGCACAATTTTCACTGATTGATAAACCTAACACACCACTTGAGACTATATTCCAGTTACACCTCTTCACCATTAAAGTCTTCGTTTACCCCCAAATGAATAGATTAACATTAAGTAAACTCTACCGAAAAATTGTCCAATTCAGGGATGCTTTAATATAAATTTGCAAAAGCTATAAAAGAAAATTAGAATTATCATTTGAAAACCATTATTTATCATGTACAGTTCAAGATTTCTGTGCAGTAAGCTTTTCAAATGCGCTTATTAAATGAGTTTACACAAATCTGTGTAGGACCATCAGCATAATATACATGTCTATAATATAAACACATACCTGAGTGTATACTAAAAAAAAGTGATTAAATTTTATTTTGAAGATTACCAATCACATTGCTTTAGAAAATTTGTATTTGTAGTTTTTGTTTGTGCTCAAGTGTTCTTCAAATAGCTTGGATTTTCTTTTTAAAACAAATAAAGGAGGTTATTTTTCTGTCAGCCAAATCAGCATATTATATGCTGAAGAAAAATGACTATGTTGTGGGAGCATTTCTGAAAACAAATTGAGAGAAGATGGGACATTCATTTTTTGCAACTCTCTTAGATTTGTGTTTAAACCCAGACAAACCTGAAACTGCATTTGGACGTACTCAGTTACACTGTGCCAATAAATCACGGATGTCATAACCGGGTGGGAAATCAATTTCTAAATGTAGTCACTTCTGGGGGACTGGAGGATCCACTGCTTCAGTTGCATCTCTCAGAACTGTAGGACTGTCTAAATTTACTTTGCCCTGTGGCTTTCATGCAGCCTGCATAAACGCTGAATATGCAACTTCAAACTTTTCTGTTTTGTTACTGCTGTACTTCAGATTGCAGTCACCTCAAACCACTTCTGAGAGAAGGCACAATGGCAGATAAGGACTTTTCCCTACAAATGACCAAACAATGAAGGACAAGTGATAGGATCAACTTTTTGAAGAGCTGACAGTATACATGGCCTATAAATGTTTCTTCCATTATTGTTTAAAGACATCTGTGGAGATTGTGCAATAGTAAGGCAAAACAATACAGTGGGAATGATCTACAATTTCCAATATTGAAGAGACATTGTTTTCAAATAATTAATATTCTCTTAACTTTAAGTACGTAGCTTGCTCCAGAAGTAATGCCTCCTATTTATTTCATGGATAGTGCAACTGATACAAAGAACACAACAACATTATTTGATAGAGCAAATTCTCAGCTACAAAACACTGTTGTTCAGCATAATAACCAGAATTAGCTATGTTTTTTGTTTTGCCAGTAATGAATTAGAACCTGTGGGCTGCACTCATAAAAATCTGCACCAATGGAGGTGACCCATTGTCGCTGTCACCACTTCCGAAATGCAGCAGACACCACCTCACTGTGCTCACATCCACTGTTTGGTCTCCCTAAATGTTCAGCAAATGTTGATGAATGTCAGTAGGTTCCTTTTTTTCCACATGGAAGAATTCAGCAACACACCTTTGTTTCATATGTACTTCCATGTTAGATATCATTCTGTCAGACTGCCCCTCTGCTGCCATCTGTTGCACAGCAACAAGATGTAATGGGATATTGGTGGGAAGGTTCAATCTCTGCAGCCATACCACCAACATCCACCTCTGATGTCGTGGGTAAACATAATGAAATAGGAGGCAGTACTTTTGGATCAGCCTACATTATTATTTTTCTGAAATTTTGTATCATAGTGGCCACTACAAAACCGTGGCCTTAAAACATAGGGATCTGCTCTGAATGGTTTTAATAAAATCTGTGTTACCGTTTGGAAAAAAAAAAAGTCTTCGTAGGTTTGCAGGAGCATGAAAACAAGATTATAAAACAATCTTTCAGACCTCAAAGATCTGATCTGCAGAAGTGCTTAGCGCTGCCAGCTCTGGGTGTTCAGGATCTTTCAAAATCAGGCCCAGAGCCTGAATAGGAATGTCACCACAAGACATTTTCATGCTATTTGCAGATTTTCTTCACAATACCTCCAGCTTTTGATTGTGCTAAAGCCTTAAAAGCAAATCAGAGAAAAAACTCCTCTATTGTGTATTACAAAAGACACAGCTAGAAACAGTAAAACTGAGAGAGCGCTCCTTCACATGACAATCAGGTTAGGTCTTTTACTTTCTTTTTCAGCCAGCCTCAGTAATAACACACTTAAATCCAACTTTTTTTGCTATAACTTACTGCTGTGGGTGAGCCTACCTATTTTTAATTTACCTCATATGTTAGATTAATAATTAGTACCCCACTTAATTTTATAGTTCACCTTACGTAGTTTAATCAGAACCGTATTTGTAAATATATGAATATAGGCAAATATGTAATGTAGACAAAATGATTAAATTTCCATAAAACCATTATTTTTTAAGATTGGTTTGACTTGTGTTCACTGTTTACTCCGATGTTGTTTTCATAAGCATTCCAGCTATCATTGTTGCTATCATATTTACTACAGGGCTAGGAATTAAAGTTAATAAGAGATTTATGTGCTTCAGAAAGCAGGAACAGAGAGCCTGCTTTTAAGTGTTTTCTTTAAAATTCCATTCATAGTAATCTTCTATCCAATACAGACAAAAAAAGAAAAAAAAAGACTATCAGTTTTGTACAGTTGTATGTGCAGTGGCCCAGAAACTGCAGTGGTCGGAACTCATGTGGAAGGGTTAAATAAACCTGACTGAGAAGAAGAGAACTTGACCCAATAGCTCCTTGTGGTTGATGTACTTCATCTAGTTTACATGGTAACCCACACTAAAGAGCAGAAAGTTTTCAGGAGTGTGCTCATTTTAAAAAGAAATTGACACTTCTGCTAGTGACAGAGTATTTCTTCATTCATTTAGGTGGAAATCCACTCGATGACTCATTAAAGCCCCTACATACATTGAACAAGGCATGCCAAAGTTAACGGGATCTTTGAGGAAGAAGGTGTCTTCAGCTTTGCAGAACGGATCAAGAACTTTCCATCTCTATGGTCTTCTGCATTGAAAAAGTAATGCTCTGGGTCAAATCACATGCTCTACATTCTTCTTTTCCTGCCAGATTGACCTTGCAGCCACAGGTTCATCACGGTGAAGCAAGGTACCTAATGTAGATGGGAGGAGGCCAAGGAACTGCCCTGGGCTGCTTGCAGCCAGCTTCAGAATAGATGCAAGCACCTCAATGCCTGCCAAAACCTCCCCCAGTCAGGAGAGCCCATGATGGTCAAGCATTTTTGAGAAAGAGCAGTAGCTGTGAGGGGCAAGAGAAACTGAGGATGCGAATGTAGAAGATGTTGTTGGAGACATATAGAAGTGGACAATGTTGGCAACATGACTGAGGAAACTCTTCTGGAAATGAGTGACTTTATTGCTATATCTGGGATGCACCTAAGGGACTATAGTCTCTGGACAACATATACTGGGGCAGAGGAGAGATGGGAGTGAGAAACAGTGGAAAACAAGGAGGGAGGCACAAAGCCGAAATCATGAGGCCTTATCCTGAACTGCTTGTGCTGCCCGTTACCTCACTGAAAGTCCCTGAAAAGGAAGGGGTGGAAACTGAGAACTTGTAAGAGACAATTTAAACACACCGTACCTTCCATAAATAATTATGGGGAAAGTCTTTCTTGGCTCCTAATACAGTCAGAAATGGGACAGCTCCCTTCAAATTATCTTTTAGGGCTGATACTTAAGCCAACAGCTCTCAATCTCCACCTGTTTGTGCCAATTTCTCTCTTTTCCAAATAGAAACTCCAGAGGGACTTCTTAGAGGAGCAAGCAATGTAAGATGACCAGGAACTGATACTTTCCCTTGATTTGACCTAGGCATCGATAGGTCCTTCTGTTTGTCGGTACAACTAATGAGCAGTAGTGCTGCTTAGCTATTAAAACATCAGAAATAACACTTGGCAATTCTTCTCTGGTTACAACATTCGATTTCATTTGGGTGGAGGTTTACCTAGATAGATCTTGGCCATATCTATGCCACTATGTAGATATGTAAAGGTAGAAGGATGTTTTACATAAGAAAAAAAAAACAAAAAGCCTTCCCTGTTCACCTGATTCCTCATGATTCATACAAACCTATTCAGCATGTAGTTTGGACTGAGATTGCCAACACGAATTTGGTATTCTCAAGGCAGACTTGGCAGAGATAAACAAAGGCAGTTGTGTAATAACAGGAAAAAAGACACTTAAGCACCAATAACAGTTATTCCAACATACAGTAGGAGTGCAATTCAATTCCTTAAACACAGGCAACTGGTACCATTGTGGAAAACCCGGGGTATTTCGTTTAATCTCCAGCTGCCATGGGGAAGGGTCAAGGCCTCCCAGATTATGCATCATGCAGCCCTGTGTTTTAGAGCATCTCAAATGACATTAGAAATCTTTGTTTAGGCAACTGAATTGTACCCTGACTGCCTTGATATCTGCAGGGAAATGCAAGTTGTGGTGAACAGTACCTAGTAATTAGTCATATGTTCAAAACATCAACACAATTCACATTGAGGCTCAGTAATAAATATCTTGCTGACATAGCTACATGTATTCAAGGGTTACAGAACTGTTTTAAATCTGGTTCTGAATGCATCTGGTTCCCTTCCAGGATATACAGTTGGGAGGCCAGAGATCAAGTGGCCAGAAAATGAAAGGGGAGTGGTGTATAGGAAGCTTCCTGCACTCTGAATGGAAGAAGATTTGAAGGAAAATAACAGTGAAAATTTGAAATGATGAACAGAGAGGAGAAGAAAGATGATACCAGGAATGGTAAACAAAGACAGGAAATAGCCCGCTGGTGGTGTTAGTCCTTGATTAGGAGCCCGTTAAGTTTTGGCTAGAGGGCTAAACCCAAGGAGACATTTTGTCAGCCCAAATGTGGAGAGAAAACAGAAAGACAATAGAACAATTATACAGAGGAAGAGAGCAGAAGTGAACAAACATATTGCCCCTATTACAATGACACACAGCTAGAGCTTTGCAGCAGTACTGTCCAGCTGCCTTTAGACTAACTGAAAATGAGAAAATAAATCAAACTTTCTTTTGACTGTCAAGGGTAAAGAGAGAGCTGTTTCTTTTTCAGCCACCGGTAACCTGATAGCTTGCCACAGTGTATTTCACATAAGGAAGTCTGTAAAGCAACATCTAAGTGTTCCTTGTGATTAATATTCCTTATGATCTCCAGCCACCTAATCGCATACTGACCTCAGTGAAGGTCAACTGTGAAAAGAGATGGGCTGTGGGAGCAGGGTGGGCTACCAGGAGGTGCTGGTGAATGATGGAGCAGCTGGAGAGAAAAAGAGAACCACCACAGACATGAACAAATAAATAGTGGCAAACCAAAGGCACCGATCTCAGGAGTACTGCCATGGGTCCAGAGCTGCACAGAGTTAGACTGGAAGAGGTGAGGCAATCCATTCCTGATGACCAAATATGCTGAATGTGGGATGTGCTTTTCTTCCCCAGTTTAACCCAGAAAGTTATAGTATGAATTGCAGTGCTATCTTGGAATGGAAAATGTCAGTTCTGGAGGATGCAGTAACTATTGCTCGAGCTGCTGGATATGCCACATAATGCAGGATAGATATTCTGTATTGCATGGTGAATTCTTGCATTCTGGATGAAAACCATGTGGTAAAAAGATCTCCCATCTTGTACTGGGGAACTGACTGCTTTCCTGGAAATCCACCAGCCTGCATTGCAAGGTCCAGAGAGGTGTCTGCCTCTTGCATTCAGAGGCACTGTATGGGCTCAGTTGGTCCACTAGGCAGTGCCCAGGCACACGGATTCCACATTATGCCAATGAGACCAGTTGGATCAGATGCACACAATTATCATTCTCTTGCAGTATATAGTTTCTCTTAGTAGGTACTGCCTGATAGCCTGGGTCTGTGTCCAAGCCAACAGTTTACTCAGGATATCAGAAGTCCTTAATATGCCTCTGAGATTTCTTTTCAACCAGACACCTTTAACTAAGGCAGCTTATATTCAAATTCATTAACAATCTGATGTATTTCCTCTTCTTAATCTTTTCTACAGAATATGCCCTCAGTCATTGGTGTGTCCAATTTAAAGAAGATGGGCCCAGGCATTGAAATGACTACTGGTCTACCTGAAAAAAATAAATAAATCTAGAAGTCTGAACTATTGTACCACACACATTTTTGTTTCGCCGTGAAGAAAATAAAAGCTTTATTTCCATTTTTCCTGTATGCAAATTAAACTCTGAATAAATAAATCTACATAATCTCACCTCACTGCTAGACAACTTGCAGCAACATTTGCCAAGAGAAAGACAGGCTTTTCTAATACTAATGCATAAAACATGTTGAATATAAAAAAATTAAAAAAAAATCATAAAGAGTAAATAGCTGCTGTGCAGCTCTGGAAAAAATAATAGAGGGATACTCAGGATTGTCTTGTTCAATCAATTCCAACATGCTACCAGTTAAGGGTATATTTAAGTTAAGGTTTCATTGGGATGGTCATATCCTGAACCACTGAGAGTTAAAGGAGGTTTTTCCTTTAATTACCATGGAACAGAGTGGAGATCTCCCTGCTGAAGCACTCAGGAATGTCAAGCTTTTGGTTCTACTCAGTATACAACCAGGTCACTGTGCAGAGATTAATGCTTCAGAAAAGCAGATCTCTTACTCCATTCTGCAAATGCAGGAAGTGTCTTCCCAACTTGATCAAAACTATTCCTTGGTCTGTGTCTGCGGACCATGTGGGATGCCAAGCCTGGTGACTGCAAGGACTGCCAGTGGCCCTGGTGCTGCAATAAGGGAAGGATGTCCCTTATTGCAGTGGCAGTATGTCCTAATTAGATATCAGTGGCCTTTTTCCACTCTGATAGCACAGGGTAGATGCTGAAAGACAACTATTACTCTTAATGGTCCATCCAGAAACCATCAAACATCAATTGTACTTGGGTCTTGGGCACTATCTTCTAACCTTTTAAATATGCTATCATGGTGGAAAATTTATTCTGGACAGTTGAATCCTTACATCTTTTTCTCTAAAGAATTAAGAGACATCAGTGGAACTAGGTCCACTAAAAGGCTTGAGTATTACAAACTACATCACTTCAAGTTCAGGTGCTGTAATGCTTCACAGAATTCTGAGATGGTTTTTCTCAGTGGAGGAGGATCTGGAAGTTTTTTATGCTTCCCAGGGATGGTAAGATATGGTATATACAAGATCTATAGACTGAATAGGAAGTGACCTAAGAATGCTTGTAAGAAACCTTAAGAATATGTGCTGTAAGATCCTGCATCTGCTAAGAGTTCACAGGCAAAAGATTGGCAATAAAAACAGTCAGTTTTTATTAAGTGCTTTTCTACTTGTCTACTGTATGGGCAGGTGGTTCAGAGTATAGGATATGAGATGTCACCCACATCACCCAACTTTCAGGACCTTTTCTTGCAAGGTCTTGTTTGGAGAATGATGTGCATATCAGGTCCTTCAGGTGGTGTAGGACAGGTACTTGTTAAGAAGACAAACAGATACCTGTGTCCCTGGGGATATTACCAGCAGAGAGCAAAACTGTTTGTGGGATTACAGCGAGGTCTACGACCATCTGGGACAAATAATGCAATACAAGTCCCAGGCTTCCAAAGCCTGTGGTATGAGACTTAAAACAATAAAGTTTTGTTTGTTTGTTTGTTTGTTTGTTCTTAAATACTCTATTTTAAATCAATCCTACAAGTAAAAAAGATGGCACAAGTATCGTTTTTCTCCGTAGCAGATGTATATGTAAAGTTGCTGGAACAAATTCAAGCTGCTTCCTGCTCCAAGCTACTTGAAGCTATTTGTCGATAGCGGTTTCCAAGTCAAATCTTTTTTGTTAGATAACTTGTGTACAGCTGAGCATCTTTATACTCCTGAACAGCACATGCTGCAAGGTCAGCCCCAGGTAAGGCAAAGCCTAGAGGGCTGTAGCTGAACGATCACAGATATGCACAAGCTTTTGCTACGTGACTTTGCCTTGTGCTTTATGGGTACAGAATGATATCTAGCAGTCCAAACCGCACGGCTTGGTAAGCATCCCAACCAATTTATGCCGAGATTCCGTATACTAATTTATTAAACTGGAGTTTTCGCGATTCTCATAGCTCAAATAGAAACCAAGGGTGAAAAAAATACAAAGAGGACGCGTGTTCAGTGTGGGATGGGGCTGGTACGGGCACAGCGGGCCCGTTTTAGGGTCTCGACCTAGGGAGCCTCCTCACGGGGGTAGGGGCCGGCCCACATGTGCTGATGGGGGGGGGCACTGCGAGGCGGCGCGGGGCGGGAGTGCCGAGGGGCGGCGCTGAGGGGCGGCGCTGTGGCGCAGGCGCAGTGGGGGCCGCGCGGTGCCGCCATCCCGTCAGTGTCGGCGGGCAGCGGGGTGCTGCGTGGGGCCGAGCATGTCGGAGAAGAAGCAGCCGGTGGACCTGGGGCTCCTGGAGGAAGATGACGAGTTCGAGGAGTTTCCGGCTGAAGGTGCCAGGAGAGACGGGCGGGGGAAACGGGGCGGCGGGGGCCGTGCCGCCTGTAGGCCGCGCCGCCTGCCAGCAGGCCGCGCCGCGCCGCGCCGGGCCGGGCCGGGGAAAGAGCGCGGCCTGCTGCGGGCGGGGCCGGGCCACGGAAAGCACTGCGGGTGGGTGGCGGGGTCACCGTGCCCGAGCCCTTAGCGCCCGGCGGCCTTGAGTCCCCGCTGCCCGGTGAGAGCCGGGTCGGGCAGGAAGGGATGTGCAGCCCGGCCGTGCTGTGTCATCGTGCGGGAGCGCTGAGGGCCCCGCCGTGTCCGGGCAGGCGGGGGTGGGAGCTGCGAGGTGAGGACAGGTGTGGGAAGCGAACAGTGCACGCTGTAGGCGCTCTGAGTAGCGTCTTCGTAGGCACAGTTGTAGTTGGTTTGCTTTGTGTAGGTGCAAAACGTATTGAGGGAGGGGGCTGCAGGAACGTGGGCTTCAGTAAGACAACCCGTGGGCCTGTCATAGCTGTGGTCTTGGAAAGGCCTCTGTTCCGTTCTGTGCCCTGAGTTCTGGCAGCTGCTTCGAGCTGCTGGTGATGATAAGCGATATGCAACACGGGGAGAATGCTAGTGGTTCTTTATCTGTCTCGTGTTTCTCAGAGATGATTTCTCAGTGGCTTTATGGCCCTTAGGGATACAGGGTGCTGCAGTACTTGTACTAACATTACGTTTGCATGTAGCAGAGGAAAAAGTTATGAATGTAACTGAGATAAGACCTATAACAAACTGAGAAGACAAGCCCTTCTACCTGCTTTTCCATGCATTTCTTAAAAGTGTAAAAAAAAAAAAAAGTTATTGTCACTTAACATGAATATTAACTAGTTTTAACTAGTTTAACTAGTTTTCAAAACATGCATCTGAACCTGGGGTTGATCAGCGTGCTGAGCTGCTGTTGCACAAGCTGCTCACCAGTGTCACAAAGTAGCGAGGTTCACAGCTCAGTGCTTATGATTTGAATCTTAGTATTCATCTCAACTCAACATTTGGTGCCTGTAAGTTTTTCTTACCTTCTTGTTCCCCTGCCACCACCCTGAGGTAAAGTTCTTTATACAGTCAAGCAAAGCTTGAACTGTAAAACTGTGTTTGAGACTGGAGAAAATGCTGCTACCAGCAGATGAATCTGAATTAACTACTCGTTAGACTCAACATACATCTATATACAAACAGAGCATGGTAAAATTAATTCTACTAGAATCTAGCTGCACCCCTAAAGCTGAGTGACCCGAGTGGAGATGCTCTGCAAACTTCCTGGGCAGAACAGACTTCTGTTGAAGAGTGACCACAGCCAGACTTCCTGCTGCTGTATCTTGCTTAAAGAGGCTCAATGAAATCCTCAAGTGAGATAATAATGTTGAGAAGTTATAAAGAAGGTTTGGACCACCTGGAAGATTATCGATGATCTCTAAAGGTCCCTTCCAATCCCTGCAGTTCTGTGATTCTGTGAGCCCATCCGTGACAAGTTTATTGAAATCAGTGTTGTCTTTTCAGTGTACAGTAAATAGTCGCAGGCTCTCAGATGTTCTTTGCATTTCCAGTCCCAGGTAATGCTGTTGTTGTTTTGTACTGTTCCTCATAGGCACGTGGTATGGCTGGAATAGTTGTGTGCAGTTCTGGGGTGTGGTGTCAACGTACAGATTGCAGAATTGTAGGACTGCAGCGGGGAGGGTATCATTTTGGCTTTACTTCTGCTTTTCTCTCTCCTGCCTCCCTTTCTCCTTTCTGCTGTGGAAGGTGACTTGGGCCTTTTTGCCTTTACTCAGTGTGGTTTGAAGCATTCTTCCAGCATCCCCAACGTGTCTGTGATTGAAGCTGAATTTGTTGTGATGAATGCTAGTTACATTGGTTTTTTGAAAACCATTTTGAGCTACTCACATTAGTAGATAAATTTGACTTTGGTACTGTTCCGAGCTTTGCTTCCCGCTGCCAATGAGCAGTACAACTACACTGAAGTACTGCAGATTTTCGTCATCTGTCCCAGTTCTTTCCTCTGCTTTCTTTAAGACCAGTATAATTTCTATGTTCCTTCATCTTTTTTCCTTTATATAACTTGAGAAGTTTAATTGTAATGCCTTCTGTGTTTTTAATCAGCTACGAATGGATTTTCTTTCCTGGTGAATCTCAAGTGCTAATTTTGTTGCCTCCAGCATTAAAAAAGAGAAGAAAAATGCAAGAACCAACTTTCCTTCTTGTAAATAATGTTGTTCCCAATGAACTAGCCCTTAATCTTTTACCCCACGAGATGTTTTTCCATATATCTGTCCATGTGTAATGTCACTTTGGCCCTTTGTCCTCCCTGCTTTCCCTGAGTACAGACAGACAATTAATGGAGGAGCAGAAGGTTGCTGGTAGCAACTGCTGTTGGCAGGTGCATCTTTCAGTTTGCCTTTGCTTCTGCATCACAGATACGTTGTTGGCGTTTATCCACGGGCTGTCGGAGTCTGATGTGAGTGAAGCAAGGATCTGTATGTGTGTTCTGGAAAAAGCATTTGATGCGTGTTTTATCTTTTTAATCACGAGGAAAAAAATATTAAATACGAAGCTGGGACTGGATGCCTTTTGTTGAACTTTTAGGAATCAAATAATTGTTTTTTTTTGTAATGCGGTGCTCCAGCTTGTCCACTTGTATGCAGAATATCCCTTATGAGAACATAGGTCCTGCGTGCCACGATGTGAGGCGTGCAGTGCTTTTCTTACCAAGTTCTGTTTTGTCAGAAATCAGAAGTTTGTTTCATTGCTTTATTTAATTAATCTCTCTGTGCTGTTTGGTCTCGTGAGCACTTGAGAATGATCTGAACTTTAATAAAATTCCTCATCCTCTGAAGTCTGCCTTACCCAGAGGTCACTAAGACGTGGTACCAAAGTGGTGTGAGACATGCTGTATTGCCTTCTTTTCCTGTCTTTAGATTGGACTGGTTTAGATGAAGATGAAGATGCACACGTGTGGGAAGACAATTGGGATGATGACAACGTAGAAGATGATTTCTCCAATCAGTTAAGGTGATTTTATTTTTTAACTTATTATTCTCGAAGCTGGATAACATGTCTAAAACCATGTTGTGTAGTTAGTAATATCTGAAACTTGGAAATCTGCTTGGTTTAAAAAAGAAATCTGCAAGCAGAAAAGGAGACTTCTCTGTGTTTCTGTCTGAAAGGTTTCAGAACCAGACTTAGGGGATTACAGCACGATTTGAAGTACTGATCAGCATTTAATCTTTTAATAATTGAGCTGTGAGCCTTGAGTTATGCCTAATGCTGTCATCATGCTTGGCCTTTTATGATGTTATGCAACTTAAGACGGTACACAGATGTCTGCAAATCATGATGCAGTTGACCTTTTCAGTTTAGCACAGGTCCATTGCTGCACATTTGGAAAGTCTGAATTGCACTGTAGAGATTAATGGCGGGTGAGCCAAGGTGCTCTGTGCTGTACTACGTTGTAAACAAAGTGTGTTGGTAAAACCCTTCCCAGTGATTTCAAAATGCATTGCTGTGCTTTGACCAAATAGACAGGTGATTGCTGGAGAACTTTACCATGTTTGTTCGAGTTCCCTTCTTCTGTGTGATGAGCAGCAGTAGCAGAATAAATATTTGTAGCGTGCTTTAAAAAAGTGATAGTAATTTGGGTACCTGTAATCCACTTGTATAATCCTCTTGGTCACTTGTCGTTTCAGTTAATGTAATTATAATTTGAATTGTTTCAACAGTCAACACAAATTCACATTTCATAATTAGTCCTTCATTATGTTGCACGCAGAGTAAATGTCTGCAGTACGGCCTGATTAACAGTTCCAGGGATGAGCTCCTACATAAAGGGAGAAAGTCACCCTTTGTGTAGCAGAGATAAAGACAGTTTGTTGTAGTCCTTCCTTGCAAGTTGGAATGCAGTTAAATTGTAATGCTGGAAATGTTAATGCTGATACACAGTGACAGACAGGGATAGTGTAATTCTTGACAGGCCTTCAGTATATGTCCTAATTACAGCCTGTAGTGCTGGCGTCCTTATACTGGCCTTAAAATGATAGTTTGCAGTGTTGCTTTGTTGCAGCATGTTTTTATTTCATCTTCAGAAAGAAAGTGGTGCACTCCTCCACTTCTAAAATTCCAACACTGTGTGAACTGACCTGAGATTTAGACTGCTGTGTCTAGATACATATACGCTGGGTCTAGGATATAGGTGTAGCTCTGCCTGATGTGTTGGAGGCAGGTGGGTAAGAAGCTAACTGGGGCCGGGTTAGGAGCAGTAACCTTTGGCAATTGCTCTTGTCCCAGCCACAACTAAAGTGAACAAAGCTTTTTCCTTGGAATTATATTGCACCAAGATTTAAATGTGGTATTAATACATATTAAGTATGTGCATTTAAATCACTCAGATCAGCGAGCTCATGGAGTTTTAGGAAATTGAGAATAACCAGTATGAGATGATCCTGGAGAGGTTTTCTTCTAATGGATTGTTGCTGGCTTACTGGTGCTGCTTTGCAGCATATTGTTCAACAGGCCCCAGCTGGTCAGGGGGCAAGAGAAAAGGTGGTTGAAACAAATATCTGTATTTTTCCTATGGGATATACTTCTGGTGATCCTAAGACATGAAGATGAGGAACTGTAAAGTAAGTAGAGATTATTGAGGTGAACGAGCAAGCAATGTGGCATGTTCACTGTTTCTGAAACGGTTGTTCGTTGTGCAGTGTGCATGTTGAAAAAATATTTGGTTTTAAGATGTGTGTCTTTATTTTTTTCTACAGAGCTGAATTAGAAAAACATGGATACAAGATGGAAACTTCATAGCTTTTGCTGATACGGAGTGGAGTCACGTTGAACTTTGGATAGACTATATTGAGAAAAGGTGGAAAATGAGAAGACGCTTGGTTCATGATCTGCTTGGATTTATTTTTGTTTTGTATGGAAAATAAAGTTTTTAATCCTAGCCTGAGTCATATGTTCAGCCTCTGCTACACCGGTAACTCATCTTTTGGTTCTTAGATGCTTTGTGTGACTGAGTTCACAGATCCTTGTAGGGTGCCACTGGTGGTCTCCGTGGCTGATGTCACTGCACCAGCTCCAGTGATGGGGAATCAAACATACAGAGACAGAATGAGGACTGGGGAACATTTCTGTTATGAGTGATGTGGAATGTGAAATAAATAAAATACTGATGAAAGAAAAAATTACTCCTGTATTCCAATTAAAATGCAGCAGAAGTAGAAAGGATTTTGGGGGAAGTGATAGAGCTTAGTTTGCTTTAAGACTTGGTCATAATGACTTGTAATTTAATGTGGATACCAGTTTGATAGCCTTGGAAGATAAAGCCCATTCTAGAGTGCACCTTGCAACAGCAGAAATCCAAATTTGACAATTTTGTCCTGTCATTTCTCAACTCTGTTAAAGAAGAGACCTCTCTGAGGGTGAGGAAAGTTCTCTTCTCATGGTTATTTAATCCTGGGAATCTCTGGTGAAATTGCCTTCAATTTGCCAGTTACAGCAGTTCATCTCTATCACACAAATGCCTGCTGAGAACGGAAATCAAACTTCCAACTCATTTCATGGAGCCCGACAAATAGTTGCCAGATAGATACGAGCGTAGTGACTGGATTCGATTACTCTCTGAACTAGAAAACAGAAGGTGGAAATTACAAAAGCTATTACCAATTCCATGAATCCTCCCCGAAGGAGCTGTTAAAACTGGTGTACACAAAGGCACGGGGAGATAAGGCAGTCCTGGAAATGCAGGCCGTGATTGCAAATAATAAAAAATATTTCTTTTATTATCAGGAGACAAATACAACTGTGCACTCGTGGGAGATAGCTGCTTAGCTGCAAATGAGCTGCTTGCTGTTTCACCGGTTCTTTGCGGAAGAGAGGAGGTTGTTTTTTGAAGTCAGAGCAAAGGTACTAGATGATGGACGCATTCTGATGGTAGTAAGTGCTTGTATTTTTTAAACCCTGTTAACTAAATGGTGGTATCTTCTGCCGTAGCGGTGTTTCTTAATGCAAAATGCTGGGAAGATGACAAAGGCAGCTGTCCTTCTCCCCACCCCCTCCATTTCAGTGGTGGTGTATTTACGGTGGAGTTAGATTGGCTGGGGTTCTTACTGGTTTGTGAAGATAGCTCTGTAAAGACAGAGCTTTCATCACCATACAGATGGTTCTGCAAATCTGAATGTTTCAGATGGTACTAGACTATTTCTAGTTCTGTACTGCTGGAAAAAGAAAAGGAGTTTGAATAAATGGCTGCTCGGGATTTCAGTACGTGGCCAGTGCACCCCACTTCAGCCTCATACAGAGTGCTGGTGTTCATGTTTTGCTGTGGAGTCCCTATGTTGAGCAACAAACAGCAATGTAAATGTCCTTAAATTAGGGTTGGGGACTTGAAAATGTACACCGAGTACAGTTCTGGGATTGCTGGTCTACTGATGTGTTAATATTGGGAAGCTGAGGGATGAGGTGCACCAAAGGAACATGACAGTTGAGTTACGGGAACATCTGGAGCAATCTCTGTGCATGGGCAGCTGCTTTCCATTATAGGATTCTGGGCACCTGGCTGGGGCAGCCCTATCATATCAGTTACCTGCAGCAGGAGGAAGCTGTTGAGGCAGGAAAGCACCTTTGCCTCAAGAAATCTTGCTTAGTTTTTGCTGAGCCACGGTTGCTTCTTTTTCTGCTTTCTTCACAAAAGTAGAATGAAGTCTAGGCTGTGTTTCGCTAACAACCTGCCAGCTAAAAGAATAGAAGCCCATCATCTGTTTTGAAAGTGGGTTTGATGCTACAGTTGTGCAATGCTATCTGCGTAAGAGGATTCATTCCAAAGAGATAAACAAGTCACACACAAAACGGTATGGGAATGCTCTGCAAAATCAAGCACTCCTTAAATTCTTTTCACTCTCAAGTTTACTGCATGGTCGCGCAGGTTCTCTTCGATCTTTCTAGTATAAAAAAGACCTTGGAACCTGTCTCTTAAGATGGTCTGTTTTTCTTTCTAAAAATATTCAAATCCAGCTGGTTTTTGAGACTGAAGCTTGAGTGCTCTGATGTTCTAGAGGCAAAGCTGTCAAAGATGTCACCGTAGCAGTTCAGCCCAGTTTGCCTGTTGTAACGCACGAAGTGTGGGAGGTGGGAATGCTGTGGGGGAGGACACACTGAGAAAAGGTGGATTTGGGAAGGGTGATTGCATGCAGGCACAGGTGGGCATACAGTGGAGTGAGGGATGTTTGCTACAGACCCGGGTGCAGGTGAGATTGGGCTTTTCTAGTTGAGCAAGTAGGTCAACGTGGGGGTGGGAGGAGATTACTGCTTGGGTGTGGGCTACTGCAGGGATCTGGTTCCCAGCTGTGAGAAGGAGACAGGTCACAGTGAGGTGGGTATAGCGCTGCACCTGGGGTCTGTCCTTCGCTGAGCTAGGATATTTGGTCACAGTCCCTTTGCCAGTGTTTGAAAATACATAATGTGGATCTGCATCTGCCTGCTGCGCACAGCTCTGGGAGGTGCTGGCAGCAAGGAGAGGCTGAATTGCTCTGGCCCAGATGCTGGGGATATCCCAGGGCAAAGTACCCATCAGGTAATTCGGGAAAGCCGTGAGAGGTTTGTGTTTGCTCGTGAGCTGGGCTCTGACTTTACCTTGATCCTCAGAAAACTACTTGTTTAAAAAGAAATGCGAAGTCATGGCTAAGGCAGGCAGTCCAAAAGGCAAGCAGGCAGAATGCAGGTTATCTGGAAAGCCTTAAATGCAGCTCATTTGTCTCCACAAAGCCCTCGCTGTTTTCCCACTGCCTCCCTCTGTCAGGTTTCAGAGCAGCTTGAGCATCTTCTGTGCTGGCTGCTGCTGGGTCACAGCGTGTCCTGTCCCAGTTATTGCCGTGTCCCAGCTGTGCTGTGCACAACAGGCAAGCAGTGCTGGGTCTGTGTGCTTTAACCACGTTCTCAGTTGTTTTTCACCATCTCTGGGAGACAGACAAGTATTTTCCCCTCTTTGAAGTGTACGCTAATTTTAAGAGCTCAGTGTGAGACCCCAGGACCTCATGTTTCACAGGGTTCGGTAGCGAGTAAATGCGCCGTGTGCGCAAACGTTTCCGTACTGCTGTGCACATTCAGCATTTCTGCCGAGCGGGATTTATGGGGTATCAAGTCAGCCACCCAGAAAAGGAGGAGCAGGCATTACGACCTCTGCAGCTTTGGTAATGAATGAGGCAAGGGTTCCACGAGTCATTGGCTTCCTCTGCTCGTTTTTTTCTTGATTTTGTTTTTTTTTTTTTTTCGTACCCTGTTTCTTTCTAGAGGACTAACAAGTCCTCGGGGGAGGGGGTGAGTGTGGGGAAATACACCGTCATAAAACGGAGGACTGTGAGTGTACGTGTGCATGGAAGAAGGAATTCACACTGCACAGAGTTCCAACATTTCCTATCTTTAAGTGTTTGACTTTACAGCCCAATTAATAATCCTCTAATGCAAGTATGAATTTGTGTCTGCATAATAATACAGCTAAATTTGGTTTTAATTCCAAGGCGTGCAGGGAAGGTAAGAAGATTGATGCCCAGAAAGTTTTTGTGATGGAATTTTACTAAAGAATGAATGTTACGTAACATTTCAAACACACTGAGATCCTTCAAGATGAAGTGTGTGATATAAACGCACAATATTTGCAAACTATAATTTAGCAACCATTTAAAAATGGCAGTCAGCGTTCCAACCTCTTCCGTGTGGTGGGTGAGAGCCTTTGTCAACGGAGAGCTAAGGGCAGTGAATGTGAGATTCATTAAGTAATTATAGAGGAACATTAATTTCAAATTAATTTCAACAGTTGTCTTAGGCATTAGCAACCGAATCAGGGAGACCGAAGGCAGACAGTAATGCGGCTCAATACTTTTAATAAAAGAAGGCATTTGAAGTGATTTACATAACGCTGGTGATAAGCCCTCATTTAATGGGTTTCCAAGCACTTCCTGCCTCCCCTTCCTCTCACCTCTGCCCATCTCTGGGACGTAGCCTTGCTCCCCATCTCCTCAGCTCTCTCATTTCATCGAGTTTCTCCCAAACCTGCCCTGTGCCGGCTTCATAATAAACGATCGGGCTTTCTGGAATCTGTTAGCGTGAGCTGGAACCTTTTAGTGCTTCCCGAATCCGCAGCGCTGCAAGGCACGGGGAAGCGGCGGAGCCACGACCGACAAGGCCCCCAGGAAAATAAATGGTGGAGAATAAAAAAGGCAGATTAGGGTATTGGGGGATGCTTGCCTACAGGCAGAGCGGGGAGATGAAAAACAAGCACATCAGCAAGTGAATGGGTCACATGTAATGGGTAATGACCAGCCCTTTTCATCTTTTCTCCAGTGATCTTAAGGCTCTTAATGAAAAGGAGCAAGCACTGGGCTGGGTTTGCACTGCTCCTGATGGAGGCACAGCTGCTCCGTGGCTTGCCCAGGGTGCAAAATAGCTCTGCCACACTCCATGCTTCATCCTTTGGCTCATCCTGCACCAGCACAATGGAAGCACTGCGCTTCTGGGGTGGCCGGTGGGCTGTAGGAATGCTGGAGGGGGGCAGTGGGGGCTGTTGCAGAACTGTAGAATCATTAAGGTTGGAAGATGCCCTTGAGATCATCTAATCCAATAGTCAGCCCATCACCACCATGCCCACTCATCATGTCTCTCAGTGTTTGAACACCACCAGGGACAGTGACTCCCCCACTTCTCCAGGTAGCCTGTTCCAGTGCCTCACTACCCTTTCTGAGAAGAAATTTTTCCTCATATCCAACTTATTCTTCCATTGCTGCACTGGCCTTCTGTACAGGTGTGAGTGAGCTGGTGCTCAACTCTTCTATCATCAGTGTCCATTAGAAAAGAAAAGAACATGCTGTTTCCTAGGCTGGGAGCACTGGTGAGATGATGTTGGCACTGTGAGTATTCCCAGGGACATCACTTCTAGGCAGTGCTGAGCTGAGCCAGGGGCAGTGTGTTCCCTGGCTGGGTGCTGCTGCCTCTACTGCACAGAGGGTCTCCTGCTGAACCCTGGGGGTATCACAACGGTTAAAGGAGTAATAATGAAGCCCGTTGGTAGAGGTTTGATTGCAACTTGACGGAGCTGCAGAAAGTGTGTGACTCATCTTAAATAGAATATATATATTGCAGTTATAAATAGGCTCCTTTCTGTGGTTGCAATGACATATTTAGAAATTGCTGTTCTTTTTAAAAATAACTTTGATGTTATACAGATATTTGGGGCCTTGCGGGTTACGTTGTTTGTTGAGAAAATAGACACTTCAGCAGCAGCTTACTGTCACACCAGGTACGCACCGTGCTTCTACAAACACGACATTAGAGGTGTGCCCCTGCACTGAGGCTGAGACAGAAACAGCTTGCAAAGACCCTGCAGGAGTGGACTGTGGTGGTTGCAGCACCAAGGAGGAGCTGGAGGAAAAGAGAGAGACTCCTGAGTGAAGTGTTAGGAAGCAAGAGATGCTCTGGTTCAGCTTCAGAGGATAAAATGCACAGTTGCCTTTGCATTGAAAATTTAGATATGGAGTGAGCTCTCTTTCTAGATTGATGGACAGCACATCTGGAAGGCAGAGGGAACTCAGTCCATCTGGCTCACCTAGGAGGCAGCTGTGGGGTGCTCTGATTGAACTGCTCAAGTTCCTCTACGGAGAAGAAAATTGTCCCACGTGGAGATAGCTTTTGACCGCATAGTAAAGACATAGTGAAAATGGGACTTTTTCACAGGAAAGCTCAAGCAAGACAAATTCAGGCTGTATACTTTTACAGCAGGTTCTGAATTGAACCGTTGAAAGATTTCCCCATGAGGAGTGCTGAGCTGTGCCCATGGAGCTGGTAAACAGGATTAAGTTTCTTGATGCTTTGTGATGGCTGAGCAAGAAGGGGTAGGTGCGAGGCAGGAATGGCAGTATGCAAGCATGGCTGTGTTAAACAGGATAAATGAGCGTGAGCATTTCAGTCCTTACCCACCATTGCTTTCCTGTTCTCCTTCTGGTCAGCACTACAGAAATTTTTGCTGGCTTTTAGTGCTATGCAGTGTGAGTTTCTGCTGTACCACCACCATGCATAGGGAATGTGTAAGGGCTGGACACAAATATATTGATACCTCCCTGGAAAATTCTCACCAGTTTCCAAAAGTCTGTGTCTGCAAGTCTTCCCGCCTTGGACTGTAATGGTCCTTAGTGGATGCTTCTGCAACAAATGTACCATGAAGCTTTTGCAAAATGTTGGTCATTGATTATTAAAAAGCCATCCACTGCAATGAGGAAGAGAAATCTCCTTTTCTGGGCTGGTCTTTGGCTCAAGAATAATTTCTGCACTTTAAAGCTTGTTGCAGAGCATGAACCTAACAGGAAGCAGCAAGAAGGAGGGAAGGATATCCATGGAGGATGCCTCCGTGGTGCGGGCTGGTGACTTTTCCAGCTCCAATGAGTGACAAGCTCTGATGGTCTGTGGCACTTCAGCATCAACTCTGTAGTGAGCGCTGTTAATCGTCATCACTGATTGCTCTTACTGAGACTTCAAGTGATTGGAAAAACTGCCCGACATTCATGAAAAGAGAGCGGAGCCTCTTCAGCCTACTGCTGGAAAATCTTGAAAACAAATACATGGTTAGTTAGGGAGGGGATGGGCTAAGTTAAACATTGCATTTGTGAAAAACATATGAGGAAAGAAAAATGTAATTGTAGAGATGGCAAGAGAGATGCAGAATTGCAAAAGGGGTAAAAGCCACAACAGCCCCTGAGCTACAGAAGTGAGTAGTTTTGAATGCAGATGTGCTCCCTCAGAAGTAAGGGATGTATTGATCCTCAGTGGGGTGGGTCAGCAGGGTGAAGGCTTGCACTGCCTCCCCATGCCTGGGTTCTGCAGCTGTTTTACCACTGTTTGCTGTACAGAGTGGCTCCAGGCACTGTGCTGTGCCTCCTCTGTGTGGAAAGAGAGAAATATCCATTTTACAAAGTGATAGCAAGCTGTTGCACGTCCCCAGCCCTGCACACTCCATAGACTCTGCTGGAATGTCTCTGGACATAAATATCTATATTTCAGAAAATAGTTAGTTATTGAAACCAAAAATCTCCATAGGGATGCACACTTGGAGCAAAACACTTCAAGTTCTGCCATGGGAGAGAGTGGGAAACTGTGAGGGTATTCCTGGCTGGCTCTTCACTCAGGCTGAGGGCAGTTGGGTGGATGGAGATCCCTTCCATGTCACCACCTGCTGCCCACCAGTGGGGGACCCACACGTGATGGGTATGAGTGGCAGGATCTCTCACTTCATCACTTTCAGCAGCTCCTGGGTCTATGTTGCCAAGGAAATGGCAGTAAATGCAAATTCCAGTTTTGGGAGATCCCTATACTGTTTTTATTCAGGAATATCTCTGCTATTTTAAGGAATTCACAATTTGAGACTTTGTTCGTTGTTTCTATCCGGTAAAGATTACTGATTTTCTGATAGTGTAGTTTTCACTATTTTCAATCGCTTAACACATACTGCCTAGCGAAGCTGTGGATGTCCCATCCCTGAAGGTATTCAGGGCCAGGTTGAATGGGCCCTGGGCAGCCTGATCTGGTGCATGGCAGCCCTGCCCATAGCAGGGGGTTTCAAACTGGGTGATCTTTAAGTTCCTGTCCAAGCCATTCTGTGATTCATTCTGTGATTCTGTGAAGCCTATCTGAAATGTTTGCTGTCCCATAAAAGATATGGCATTTACTGTTTTGTCCTGTCGGAACAGCCCTGCTCAGGTTGGCAGACCTGTTTTTTGACAGGCGTACAGATCACGGGAGAGCTTCAACCTTGATGCAGCCACTACCCTCTGTGGGACTTGGCCCAGATGTAGCTGTATTTGGTTACATCTCCCTTGCACCCCGCGTTCTCTGGTTTGCCATCTGTCTGCCCACCTCTGTCTGGGGATTCAGTAGATGCAGTCACACGCAGACTGCCAAGTGTGTGGAATGTAAAGCAGAGATCAACTGCAGGCTTCTCTCTTACTGCCTCTTTGGAGGGGGCAAAGATGGGTGCTGGGAAGAAGAGAAGCTTGCTGCCTTCCTGACAGGGTTGGAGCTGTGACAGGATAGTGCACTGTTTTCAATATTCCACTTAGCTGCTCCCAAACACTCTCTTACGACTAAAAAATAAGTGATTTACATACTATTAATGATCACTATAATTTCCTATCAGGCTTTGCTATTAAAGTGGCCTTCCATGTTATCAGCAGCTTTCTTCAACAGTCACCCATTGCTTTGAGGGCTTTGAAGCTGCTTTTCTGTTTCATTTGAAATAAAAATGAGCACAGGCAATATTACAATCACAGGCATGTGTTTGTTTTCAAAGGGACTGCATTAGCATTTCAAGGAAAAAAAAAGTCTTCCTGAAAACCACCAGGTGATCGCCAGCGCGCTGCTCAAACAAGGCTGTGAAGTGACAAGGTAGAAGCCTGCGCGCCCCGTAATGAGATGGAAGTTCAGCAACAGCAGAGGGGACGTACATAAAACAGGAGGTGTGCAGAGCTGCATTACTATAAGGGCCATCGAATCACACACACAGTGTCAGGGAGTTGACACTGCTGATTTTGCTGGAGATTCAGCAATTTAAGTAACTTAATCAAGTGTCATAATTGATTGGAGGTTCATTTCCTCTCTTGGAAATCCTTAAGGGTGGTCATCGCTTGCTAAAAGCATTTGATGCCCCCCACAATGGAGCGTCGGCATTTCTCCCCCTCGCCCACAGAGAGCCACGGGCAGCATGTGGCAGGGAGCATGGCTCCGGCCCAGCGGAGGAGCACATTGTCCCCAGGAGATATGGAGCCCCACTGGGAGGGCAGCAGTCTGTCACAGTGCCTTCACCAGTGGTTGATGAGCTGCTCCGGGCCCTGGGGGGAGGGGGCCGTGCTGTGGGAAGAGGCTTTGTGCAGCTTCCATAGAATCACTGCCTGGGCTGGAAGGGACGCGTGATGATCATTGAGTGCAACCCCTGGCTCCTCACAGGAGCACCCAGAATTCAGACCCTGCGTCTGAGAGCGCTGTCCAAATGCTCCTTGAACTCTGACAGCTGTGACCCTGGGCAGCCCGTTCCATGCCCACTGCTGTCAGGTGCAGACCCTTTCCCTGACCCTGAGCTGCCCCTCTCCTGTTCAGCTCCATGCCATTCCCTCACAGAGGGCAGAGCTCAGTGCTGTGAGGAGCTGCAGCCGCCATGAGGCCTCCCCTCAGCTCTAATGCTCTATGCTGAGGAAACTAAACATCCCATACATTTGCCCTCCAGTCCCTTCACTGTCTTCATAGCCCTCCTTTGGACACTCCCTAGTAGCTGCATGCCTTTCCTACACTGTGACACCCAAACTGCACAGCCCCTCCCCTCACCGGGTGGCATTGCTGGGCCTGGTGCCCCTCATGATACGGTTGTGCCTTCTGGCTGCAGGGGCACACTGCTGGCTCACGTTTAACTTGCTGTCAGCCAGAACCCTCACATTCATTTCTCTGGGGCTGCTCTCCAGCCTTTCATCACCCGGTCTGTACCTGCATGCAGGTCTACCCAATCCCAGGTGCAGAATCCAGCACTTGCTCTTGTTAAACCTCATGCAGCTGGTGATTGCCCAGCCCTCTGATTTGTCTAGATCTCTCTGCAAAACCTCTCTGCCCTCCATAGAGTCAGCCTCTCTCCAGTGCAGTGCCCCATCCAGATGACAAAAATTTGGCAGTGTTAAAAGCTTCCTGTTTTACCCACAGAGCAAAGCACTATTTCTTTAATATGCTTCCAAAAGACTTCTCGCATTTAGGCCACAGGGGAGAAAACACCGACCCTTAGATTCTGACAAAGCTAAAATGAAAAATTTCACTCCACTGGAAAGGATTTTTAGTTTAAAGGGCAACATGGAAAATGGTTTTACTTTCAAACAAAGTATAACTGATGTTAAAAAGCTGCCATCTTTGTAGACTGGAATTCCCAACCATCAAACACAACAGTGGCTCCAGCAGGCAGATTTCTGCCAGTCCTACACTTCCATGATGTAGCTCCACTACTGTGCCAGCCTAGTGTAACTATTTTAATCAGCCGACCCAATTGCAGAGAAATAACCTACTAGACATGCTATATTCAATGTATATATTGAGGATACTCTGTTTAAATTGGTGAAAGCCATCTTCCAGCAGTAGGAAGAAAGCCCTCGCCACTACTTTTTATATTTTTTTTCATGCTTATCTTCAGTGAAGACTTAAATACGGTTGCATTTGTATTTTGCACCTTGGAAAATATTTGTACTTTAAAACAGCGCATTGAAGCTTTGAGCCTGAAAACACTAATGCACAAGAGTAACTATTTATACATCAGGAATATTTTAGTCAAATGGTCTAATATTTGCAGAATCAGATTCTGAAAAATAATGTACTGTTTCATGTTGTACCACTATTGGTGCAAAAATTAATGGATGCATTATTTAAATCAGGCATTTAGAGACAAGCTTTGCTTCTTGGCTGTTTTTGCTATCATATTGTTGGAAGAAACAGGTAAATAAAGTCTGAGAAAATGGGAATTGAAAACAGAGGAAATGAAATGGAAACCCATGACTCGTTTGAGACGTAAGGCACACCTGCTTCAGGCTGAAATGTCTCAGATTCAGAGCAAAGGCAATTTTCAGCCTTCCCTCTGACCCAGGATTTAGTAAAATTCTTGATCCGTCTTTTCACATCTAAAAAATCCTTTCATCCTTTTGGTCTCCATCAACCTTGGAGGTTAAATCTTCCCTTTCAGCTCTGATTATCACAAACGTTACTCTGTAGGAGTGGAGACCCTGGTTTTACCCAGAACTGGCCTTTGCATTCAGACTTAAATGCCTTTTCTTCCACAGCACACACAAAACAATTTGTTTAATGCTCTCGATATTAAGTATGGCCTTCAGAGAAAACTCTTGAGTCTTTGCTCAGGCAAGGTCATTTTCAACCAGAAAAGTGAACCATTTGTGACTTCAGCCAGGACTGTGAGCCATGCCAGCTTCAACCAGAATGAAGCTGTAGAGGTCTATGAGCAGCACCACTGAACAGCACAGCAGACTTTTCTGTCAGGGAAATGAAGTATTTCCATACAGAGGCAACAACAAAATTGTTGGCTAATTAGACAAGTAAATCCTGCCTGATGATGTCCTACATGCAGATAAACATGTTTACTTCTGGGTCTGATCTTTATTAGCAACCCAAGTAGCAGCTAATGACTCCAACGAAAGCACTTCTTGACTCTTTTGGAGTTAGATTCTGACCCCAAAGGTGTGATACCCTTTCTGTTGCTGTTTCTGTCACTGTGGAGTAGTTGCAGTGGTCTCTGTATCTTGGAGCTGATTTGGAGATGCAGTACTTTTGAATGGTTAAGTGCTTCCTGCTGTCATCTCTGTCATTTACTGGTAGCAGAATGAAACCTATGTTAAAAAAAATCCCCCATTAAAGCACTTAGCTAAATAACTTTCATCCCATCCTGTCACTATATCCTCAATCCAGTCTGTATTTCATGCCTGAGCCACCAAGCTGGGGGGACCTACCCCCTTTGCACGCCTCTGTGGCAACACTTGGCTGTTTCATTCAGTTCCCAAAAGCAGCAGAGCTGGTTGTGTGGGGAAATCAAGAGCAGAAATACCACTGAGAAGGAAATAATGTCAGTTGCTACCCTCCACCTAAAATAAGACCTTCGTTGCATACACTGTAGTGTCACAGCAACTGTGACTCCTTCCCAGGTTTGAGGTCTTCCCCAGAGATGGAGAAGGGAAAAAAGCAACCCCTGGAGAGGGTGTTTTGTGCTCACCAAACTGCATTTTTACTTTCCCAAGTAAATAAAGTGTGAACTACTTAGGAAACAGAGCTGAACTATTTCACTTTCTTCGTGGCAGGTGGTTTTCTACTACCAAATATGCTTGCAGGAGGTTGGCACCCCTGGTGAAGACCTGCCCATCTCTCTTGTTTCTGTTTTGGCTCTCTGCCCCTGTACAGATCCACTTCCTGCTACAAACATTTCTAGATAAAACTATGTTATACATTTCAGGGTATACATATACTCTTTGACTAACAGCTTTTGTAAATGGTATCTGCCTTTTCCTCCTAAATAGACCCTTTTTACGCAATAACTACCATGCATTTGTGACTGTGAATATTTAAATAGGTAAAAATGGAAATGCATCCATTGTCACACAGAATAACATTGCAGTCTTAAACTTCAGATCCATCCAGGATGATTTGCTAACGTTTGGTACTCCAAGCTGAAGTGCCTCAATTGCCCGTCTCATGCAATTTTCAAACATTCCACCTGCACACAACTATGGAAAAATAACTGTATCTCCAAGAGAGAGCAAACTTCATTTAACCTGTTTTACAAAGTACTAAATAGCTTTTCTATTTCAGACAAAGAGCAGTGAATATGTCCACTTACCAAGCACTCCCAATTCCATGTATTCCAAGTAGTTTTCAGAGATATTATAACACACCGCATTACTATGATTATTTATCAAAACCACAGTCACGGAACTTTGTACGATCCATGAGCTCCAGTGGGGAGAAAATTCATTTCTATTGCTTTTAATTTCTAGTATAGTCAAAATAATTTCCATCAAAATTGTTTTGAAAGTCTTAAACTTTCTTCAGGCTGCTTTCTAAACACAGTTGTAAGCTGTTTTGCTTATTATTCAACCAAAAGCCAAATATCGAACTGTAGTGAGATTTCCGTAATCCTAGGGCTGCTTCTACCTTTTGTAGTCTGAGTTTTCTGTCACACTGGATTTTTTTTATAGACACAGGCAAATATTTTTCCATATGTAAAAATATTTAGAGTGTACTTTATAAGTAGAAGTGCTGTTTAATCGGACAGGTGAAAGGTGACTTCCTATGAAGTCTATTTGTCTCCATAAAAAACATGCTTTTGCAAAGAAAGTCAATTTCAGTGAATGCAAACCTGAATTACAGTGCAAGAAGAAAGAAAGACAGTAAGTAATTTGCACTGGTGTCCGGGCTCAGTAGAGGCTTCAAAAGTCTACAAGAATTATGATATTATTCATTACTAATAAATATTTTCTCTGAACCAAGAACCATCCTTGTAGTTTGTAGAGATTTAGTCCATGAACATGAGCAATCACAGAACATGTCCACTGTTTTGATGTGTACTACTTTATGCAAAGAATTTCATCCTTTTGTTGTTTGTTAGTAATTGTATTTCCAATCTTTTGTAAGGAGTAAGCATGGCTTCTCAGTATGCAAGAGAATTCAGAAACGGTCGAACCTATGTTGCCCTGGGTAACCTCCTCAAACATCCATGCTTGCTAAAACACCACTTACTTCCATGTTCTTATGTTCTTAATAAATTAAGTCAAAGTATTTTTCTCATAAAATAATTGAAAGTTCCATGTCATATAGTTACTAATTCTCAATTGAGTAGTAAGTAAGTGATACAGTGTGTTTTGGAACCAGATATAAGTTATTGTGTTGTGTGGTTGGTTTTTTATTTATTTTTTATTTATTTTCCCACAGACTTGTGTTGGATCTGGGTCAAAACCCTGGAAAATACAGAATTTTCTACAACAGAGGGAAAGCAGTGTTTTGAATAGAGAATGCTTAATTTGTGAATATGACATAGTGCAGACTTCCTTGCCTTATTTTCAGCATTTTGTCTTGCCCTCTGGACTTGAACTACCAGGAGAACAATTTGTCTTGTGATGTTTAGCATTTCTACTGCTAATGCCAGAATAAACTAAGGAGAAACAGGCAAATTAAAATTAAAAAGATGCCATGTGCAACTCAAATATTATGGTTAAATTTTTGACTTCTTTCATTTCAGCTCCTCGGGTCTCTATTATCAGCAGAAAACCATGGCAGCCACTTCTGAAGTCTGCCAAAACAACCAAAAGTCGCGCAGATGCCTTAGAGGGACATAGGGCCATGCCCAGGTCAGGAGCTACTTGAGTCACCTGGAGTCACAGGCTCTGAGCTGAGGTGGTGGCTCATACAGGCACAGACAGCACTGGATCCCAGCTAGCCTCGGTTTGCCACTGAGGCCAAACAGGATGAGCTCACCCCTATGCACCACTGCCAAGTCTCCAGGTTTTGCCTACCTTGACTCTACAGCACTTCCCATAGGAATGGCAAGGCAGGGCCCTCCAAGGAGGAAGAGCATATCCTTGCCATTGAAGGAAGATCATGCCATGCAGCTGAGCAAGGCCCTGAGATGAGTCGTGACGTCAACACTAATCAATGGCATGCACTGTCAGCATCCTGGCTGTGTGGGGCTTCTCAGACATGGCCACAAGGTTGGCTGAGAGCCATGTCTATGAGAAATCTGCCTTTTACAGTTGAAGCAACAGTAGTTTTTCCCAGTGGGAAAGGAAATCAAAGAGAAATTTTAACTCATCTGCTCTGTGCTCACTTTGAGTTGGGAGCGATCACTGATGGCCTTGGCAGCTATCTCATCACCAGCCTCGCTGATTTTCCCTGCAGCAAGCATTGCACAGGTGTGCAGCAGAAGGAAATATCTGATCCAAAGGAGGTAGATTTGATGGAGGAGAATTGAATGAGAAAGATTATGGCGCTGTTGAAAGACACCTGGAAGTTTAAAAAACACTACTGATCTACCAGTACTAAATGAGGGCCAGCAAATACAAAAGCACAGTGGGACTGCAGAGAGATGTGTCCTCCTTGAACCTGAGGCTTTCTTCTGGAAGTGTAGGCATCTCCTGTTACACACACTTGAACTACCAGTTCAACTGGTACTACACTGACTTGAAAGTCAGTGGGATTTTTGCTCCCATCGTACAGGATGAAGTACCTAGGCAGGATCTGCACCATAGAGACTATGGAATATTTCTCTCTATTCAGTCCCCAGCATGTTAGGGAGGGTTCATGACCAAACTCTCAGAAACAGCAAATGTTTGGCTGGACTTACAGTAATTTCTCCCTCTGCATCAAAATGATTACATATATTCTTTAGAGCTGATAAAATTAAGTGACTCTAAAGCCAAAAACACGTGTTGATAATCTGACAAACATTAAAGGCTCTTTTTTGGTTCTAGACATTTTGCACACACTTCCTCTAAGCTGTGGCAGGCTTCCAGCCTAGCTGAATCCATACATTGTTCCTCTCACAGGCATACACTGCGTTCACATAGCAAATGTGCATGGTAAAGTTCTCCCCAGACTCTGATCAGTTCTTCTCCTTGCTATGTAAATTTGCTGGCCACCACCAAGATATGGTGTGGGATGAACGTTGCGGCATCAGCTTAGCTAGGGGTTTATAAACACATGAAAATCATGACTCGATTTTGAGAATTTTGTCATTTTTTACTTGTGTTTATTTGCACATCCCTGAGCATTATTCAATTGTCAAACAGTTACTTGTTGGTGATAAGGAGGCAGGCAGGTTATAAAAATGAATTAGCAAGATTCTCATTTGCAGCAAGTAATTCGTTTCCACTGTAACGCATGCATGTATTGTCAGGTGTGTAGAGAGGAGCCTTCCCAAGAAATGGGAATCAGATTTATCATCTCAGTTTCAGAGTCATGTTCAGTTACTTTATTAGCATAGCATCACAGCATAGCGTAGAAAATCCAGCTCTCCTGCTGTTTTCCATTTCACAAGTGCTCCCTTCTTCCCTCACACCGACCCTCCCTATGCTGGTCCCTCATAAATAGAAAATGGTGCTGGCGTACTTTTCTAGGCAGAAAAAATAGATGTAATCTATTTAAAGCTTTCACCTAAAGCCTCTCAGGAAAATGAACGTTGAGCGGGATAGGGAATGGCCACATGATCAGGGCATAGATCTTGCAACCTTCCCCTCTATCAATTAGCATGCTCAGTCCTTCCCCAGCCAGAGTCAGGGGGACTGCACATCTGTGTTGCTGCCACAACTGCATTTCTTCCCAAAGGCACTCATTCACAGTCTCTTTTCTGTTTTAGCCATAAACCTACAGAGAAAAGTGTGCTTCTCTTTGGCCTGCCTTTCTGAGGCCCTGATTTTGGCCATCTCAGGGCTTCTGGCTCATGTGGAAGGTGGCACGTGGATGGTGGCACGTGTCTGGGATTTCGATGGTTATAACAAACTGAGATTCCCACACCATCCACCATTATTGCTCTGTCATTTTTCCTGCTGCACCTGGAGATTGCTTCTTGTTTTCACTCAGATCATAGACGGTGTCAGGAGCCTAAAGAATGTACTGGCTTGTAAAACCATGCTTATTCAGGAAGCTGTCCCTCACTGTGTGACAGCCACAGCTCTGTCGCAGTGCCTCCATTGCTGCCAGCATCTTTTGCATTGAAAATAACACATTTGAAGCAATGAGGCCAGTAGCAGTCACACTGTCAGCAGGCTGCAATGAAGCAGAGCAGATTGGCAGGAAAAGCACTGACTTGCTAGGCCGTGGCTCTTCACAGCTCTTCAGGTGTTTTCAGAATCATTTTTTCTGACTGTTATTCTGAAAAAAGCCATAGGGCCCTCCTTTCTCCTTGCCTGGAGTTTCTGCTCGCAGCCTCCATCTGCACTGCTCGTGTTCCAAGGCATGTCATGCACTGTGTGATGTCTTGTAATTATCCCAAGGGTGGCTGTCCCCAGGGAGAGCTTGACAGCGCAGTTCAGATCAGCAGAGGCTTTGAGTTATCTTCAGGCAGTTCTAAAGATCCTTCAGCAATTCCGTAACATTTTTACTGATTCTGATCGAGATTTTTCCTCTTTTAGTTGTCTAAACCAAGAGCAGAAAACTCCATTTTTTTCTTACAAGCAGGAGAAGGAAGACTCTGCACTTCCATATGCAATGCCAGCTGTAGATTTGTAGCGCTGGACTTTAGATGTAGGACTCCAAAGGAAAGGTGTCTGGGTGTCTGGACACTCTTAGAGTCGAAGAGATTAAAGCCACTTCCAATGCTTTTGAGCTAATTTTCTACTTTTCCACTCTCAGATCTTAAAAATGTTTTAATGGAAGATCCAGGAAAATATCTAACCTGAAAATTGTGATGGTTATAAAAAAGCCTAGAGCAGCTGGAGGAGGAACCCGAGGAAATCTTTGAAAGCCAATTAGCGTTATGAGGATGTCAACATCTGGAGGAAAGTTTTGTTCGAGCCAATAATCTTGCCAGCTGAAAATGCTCTCTGGGTAATGCACACAGGAAGGGCTATAACCTACTATCAAAACTGTGAGCTCACGGTGACACTGAAGGCAATCAGGAACGTGCATAAAATGGTAGTCTTAATACTGACTTAGCCTGCTGTGCACAACGCAATGTGCTGCTGCAGCTGTGTGCTGGCACGCAGTCCTGGCTTTCCTCACTGGTGATTGCACCTTCCTGCTGCAGTTCTGATGCCAACCTGGGGACACTGAGTCCAACTGAGCACTTTCTTTCCAAACATACTCCACGATGAACTGTATCACCTCGAATATCTTGTGGTTTCTCTCACCCTTATTTCAATTACCGCATAGCTGTTACCACTGCTGGAAGAAGCAGCAGTTTCTGGACTTATGGGATACATTTTGATACCAACAGGTTGATTCTCACTGATTCCATCAGGAGGCAAATTAAATGGGTTAACACATTCAGTGCTGACAGTCTTTATGTATTTTTGAGGCTATGGAGAATTTCGTTCTACTTACAGCTTCTAATGCTCTCACTATTTCGTAACTTCAGCTTTTTGTCTGAATGGAGAGCACTTTTTAGCCCTTAGAGCTGCAAAGAAAAGCTTCATGCAGAGGAAACCTTGAGTTCCAATGACTGATGCAGAGACCCTGGCTAAGAAGATTTGTTATAAACAATGAATTATCTCCTTCTCACTTTGATTTTGTACTACACTCAGTACTTCCTGAGCGATGCTATCACGTGGAGTACAGATGGCTGCAGGCAGATAACTCTACTGTGAAGTCCATTTTTCTGTGACCCCATCCCCAGAGCTGCCCATTGCCCATTTTTCCTCTTAGATGCTGTAGTAACTTGTTCTGGAGAATATTCCTCCAGCACTCAGGAGAGCTTTTTAACTCTCTCTCTTTGCAGTCCATTTTAATTTTGCTGTGGAAGGAGGTGGCAATTTCTGCAGCAAGGCCATTGGATGTGGCAAGGCCTGGATGATAAGCACAACAGAAGGAAGGTGGCAGATGAACGTCTTTGCAAAGCTTTAAAAATCAATTGATATTCTCCTTTCACAAAATGAAGGTGTTCCCCAGTCCGTATTTATTGATCATTCACGGTCACTGACACCTGGCTCACCAATGAGGGATGCGTGGGCACACGGTGCGCTCCCCAGCGCGAGCACTTAACGTGTGGGTAACCGGAGACGGTTAAATTGCCTGGTTAGCATCCCTTCTCGCTCACCCCCTGCCACGAAAAGCCACTGAAAAGAAAGGAGACATGGGGAGCAGGAAGGGGGAAGGGGAGCTGCTGCAGGAGTTTTCACCTGGATACAGTTGCTATAGGAACCAGCATCTCGGCGCCTCCGCTATTCAGGGAAATTTGCTTGCCCTAATAGTGAGCGAAGTTAAATGGATTACCCGCAAGTGGAAATGTTCAGCCCCTGCTCATCCTCATGGGATGGGAGCCCCCTGGGTCTGAGTTGAGAACCACTGGGGTGAGGGTCTCCCTGGCCCTGTGGGGAGAGTGAGGACATGGGAAGAGTAAAGCAAACAGTGGTGCAAATGGCAAAGTAGTGGCCTCTTCTCCCAGGTAATGGCCTCTTTTCCCAGGTGACTAATGACAGGACAAGAGGGAATGGCCACAAATTGTGCCAGGGAAGATTTAGATTAGATTTGAGGAAAAATTTTTTCTCTGAGAGAGTGGTCAGGCACTGGAATGGCCTGCCTAGGGAGGTGGTTGAGGCACCGTCCCTAGCGCTGTTCAAGAAGCGTTTAGATGAGGTGCTAAGGGATTTGATTTCGTAGCTTGACGGGTAGAGATGGTGGTGTGAGGATGGTTGGACTAGATGATCTTGTAGATCCTTTCCAACCTAATGAATCTATGAATCTATGAATCTATGATCAGAAGGCTGCTGAGGGAAATGGCCAGTGGTGTGGGACCTGTGGGGGAGAATGGGGATGAGAAGAAGCCAAGTGACTGTGACAGAAATCAGGACTTATAATGCAAAGGGAAAGGAATAGAGAGTGTGTGTGTAAACTCTGGAACAAATGGAGTTCTGGAAAAAGCGAAGGGGAAAAAAAGAAAGCTGTCGAGCAGTGGGAAGCATGAGACGTGGAAATCTTGGACTGTGAAACAGCATTTGTGGAAAGTGTCTTGCTTGGTGTTTGTAATGTGAGCTGGGAATGGGGGATGAAAGGCCTAAGCAGCAAGAGCAATGCTGTGGGTTTTGATACAATTCTGTCAGCTTTCATAGTAGCTGTTAGAGTCAGCCCTTGAAACTCCATCTCGCTGGCAGCTGAGGCTCCGTGCTGATACCCCATGGCTGGGTGTGCATCTGGGCTCAGTGGTATGGTGGAAATGGAGATTGCTGATGCTGGAGCTGGGGCAGAGCAGCTGCACATTAGAGCAGCTCTTGACCCTTCGTTTGTAGGAACAGCTTCTGGGCAACCAAGAGTAGATGGCAGACAACAAGTTAATGACTTTTCCCACCAGCTCAACAAGAGCAGTAACTTCAAAACTGGTACTGCTGAAGGAGCCTGTATGCGAAGATAACAGCAATAATCACTGCAAAGCAGTGAGGGGAGATGGTGAGGCAGGGAGAAGATTAAACAGAATTACACACAGGACAAATAAGTTCAGCAAAGCACTTAAGTCGCTGCCTAATTTTGAACCAGAACTGGTGCAAACTATGGGCCAATTTGAAGTGATCAAAGAGAGAACAATTCTGAGGATGGCTCAGTTGAGCGGTGTCACTTAGCAGGAGTTCAAATGAGCGGAATAAAAGTAGAGAAAAACTTTAAAATGCTTCAGAGTAGACAACAGTGGGCGAACAGAGGTCAGGTGAGCAGTGTTGGGCGGCAGAGCAGGAAAGGGGCGGCAATGAGAGAGAATTATTATCTATTATGATAAATGACAAACGTATTATGGTAAATCTGCTTGATGGCCTATTTACACAATGCGAATCAGCAAGGGTTGGAACGTATTTACCATGTGATGTGCGTTAACTTCACAAATTAATGGTATTACCTTAAACAACTTCTGATAAATGCACCACTTCACAAAATTACACAATTTATGTAAGGAAACCCAGATTTCACATGTCAACTGATATAAATACAATGCTGATATAATTGTATTTTTCAGAGATACGCATTAAAAATAGGAACAATGTAAATTGAGCAAAAGAAAAGTGTACAGACTACCACGTGCTGTTTGTGAGCTGCCAAGAGAACTTTGAAAATGTTTTTCCTATAGTCAACTCTGCAGAGGCCTGCCACCATGCAGGTCCTGACCTCAGCAATCAATTATATATGTTTCTGGACAGGAATTTGCGCATAGTTTCATTTAAAAATATTATGTTGCTACTGCCAGTGTTTGTTGACTAATCCCACAAGAGAAATAAAGCAGAACACTTGGTAAAAGCCAGGAGCCAGTCTTAGGCTATCAGCTGACACACAGAAGACCATTTTCAGTGGCGGTGTGCATTAGAAGTACTGGTAGTGGTGGTCTGCTCCCAGTCATCTGTATGGATAACACGTTTCTGAAAAGTACTGCTTGTGGTCAGTGATCACTTTGGGCATGCACTGCAGAGGGATATGGGAGATTAAGTTCAGTTTCCAGAAGCATCCCCAGCACCTTATTCTTGCTGAAAAGCAAGTCTAAAGAGGGATCTCACCTCTCAGAAAAAAACACATTTGTAAAAGATTCCTTTTGGTTCTAGACACTGCAGTTTAAGAATGCCTGACTTCAGACTACTGATGACTCAGATTTCTCAGAAATCTGGGACAAGCATTTCTCCCTTGACCTTGATGTCAGCTCATGGGTCAAAGCACCAAACTCCCAAAAATGAGGGGCAACAGATTTTAAACATCCGTAACACACAAAGAATGGGACTCAAACCACAAAACATGTTTGGATTATGGTCCTGTGTAATAGAAAGATGTGATATGAATAGTAGAAGGGAAAAGAGGAGAGAAACATCTGTCTTGCCAAAGTTCAAGCTAAAGAAACAGGCTGAGCTCCAGGTAAGGGTGAGGAAGACAGGATGAAGAATTTTAGTGCTGCCTCTCAGAGCAAAGTATATGTGACAGAGAGGACAGACTGTCATATGAGTGAACTTCAACCAAAACAACAAGCTTATCCTAAACCTCACCAGAAGGGAAAGTGCTCTTTCAGGGAGAGGTGAAGGGAATAAGAGGGGGAAGGGATGGCCTCGGCACCTTATGTCCCTGGAGGATTCCCTTCCACAGCCTCTCAAGAGTTCCATCCTCTTCTCTGCTAATTAACTGATGGCTGGATTCTCCTCCAGGAGTTATATAATCAGTTTGATTTTAACATCATCTTCTCTGCTTATTCTGGATGTTTTTTCCTTTTGTGCTGGCTCAGCACCTGCCTTGGCTGGCCCCCATCCCCAAGGCTGAGGATGCAGGGATTCACCCACCCATGCAGCTGGGGCTCTGTAACTGCTTTTTCAGCAGCTCTTCAGCATCCATACAACCGAGCATGTGTTCCCCTTGCAGCAAAGCATTTATTTGCTCCCAGGCTGCAGCTGCACTCAAGGCTGAAGCCTTCCCTGATCTGACAGAAGCGGTTCCTTTCTTCCTTTTTGCAGTCACTAGATTCAGGGCAAGTGCTGCAGAATGGAAGGGTCTTTTTCTACTCTCCTTCCGCCCCAGTGTGCGTTATATTCTCTTTTATAAATGATACTATTGCATACTTGAATGGTGATCTCACTGCCTTCCCCAGGCACAACAATCAATATTATTACTGGGGCTGAGTAGCAGTATCCCACATGTAGCGCCACAAGATCTTTATCCTAAAAGTGAACTCCTGGCTCCAATGGAAATCAAGCAGCTTTCATCAGAATTTTCAGGATTTTGTCCCTGGTAACTTTGCTTCAAAACTTAACAGTGGCTGAAAGAGATAGTTTTGGTGAAATTCTGTTCACTCAGGCATGAAGTCAGTGCAAAAATGCTGGAGATGAGGTAAAAAATATTCCACATTTCTTGTTTACTGTGGACAGCTTCCATCCCAGCTAGAAGTCTGTCAGAGGTTTTGTGTTTGTTGAAGGTTGGGTCAGGATTTTCAGTTGATTTTTTTCTTTTATTCTCCTAATAGTAATGTCGCATAAACAACAATAGATCCAAGCCATTCATTCCCCTCAAATGAAAACTAAACTGAAATCTTTTCTTCCTGTGAAATCTTACAGAAAATTATCCTGATCGGAAAAGGATTTTCCAATCCTTTCATCAAGTGAAATCTGGCTCTCAGGGCTAAGATTTGAGGCTCTGCCTATTTTTTTTTTTTTTTAAGGAGCCTGTCCAACAAGAGATCTTTGACAGGCTTGAAACACTGCAGCAACCTTTAATTTAGAGAAATTATTTCCAGTAGGGAAAGCGGCTGGTCATGTGCAGGACTCAAATTAGGACCAACAGCAACACCAACAAAAAACCAGAAATCAGGATGCGTGCCATCCAGGCTTGGCTCTGAGGCTGATTTGTGCCTCACCGGCAGCTGCTGAAATAAGGAGCTGCCCTGAGGAAATAGGTATACAAACGGCAGGGCGGGTGCTTTTGTCTTCTTTGCCTCTCACCTAAAACCCTGAAACAACCAGTTGCCCTTGTGGTGGATGATTATAATAATTATTGGAAAACAATTGAAGTGTGATTGGGTGGGGAGGGCAGTAATTGAAATATTGACAGGTGGTTGCTTTGTGCCGAGCATCAGGTTTTAAGATCAGCTGGTCTTCTGAAGGACTCCCACCTAGGATGCTGCTGATAAAGTCTTTAATTAACCAAGGTATAGATTTTACTAAAGGGTCTACAGAGAGATCAGAGCAAGTCTTTCTAGAAGAAGCTGTGAATGTCATATATGTAATTTTTTATTAATGAGTACTTTAATGCACAGGATTTTGTTCTTTTTTAGAGAGAACTTCATGAATGCAAACTATGTCTATCTTTTCTGGTGATTAAATATTATTCACACATGATATTATCACAGTTGCGTGGTGCTAAGGTAATCACATCGCAAAGACTCAGGTAGGATGGGAGGAATTTAATTCCCAGACAACTCAGCTAAGGATAAGAGGAAGTTCAGTTTTTAAGAATTTTGTAAGTTTATTTGCAGATGGAATATAGTTTATAACCTGAACAACAAGTGTTGCGAATTACTGACCATTGACTTTTAGAAATTTGTATGCGTTCAAACATAGTTCGTAATAGAATAAAATAATAAAAGAATTTCCAGGATAATGGCAAAGAGATATTCCTCAGCCTTCCAGCAAGGCAAAAAGATTTCCTGAAATGACGCTAAACTTGAACAGCTTCCTGAGACATTCATGTCTGTTGCACCAGGGGAGGTTCAGGTTGGATACTAGGAGAAATTTATTCTCCCAAAGAGTGGTCATGTGCTGGAACGGGCTGCAAAGGAAGGTGGTCGTGTCACTGTTCCTGGAGTTGTTCAGGAAATGTTTGGATGTTGTAGTAAGAGACATGGTTTAGTAGGAAATACTGGTGATATGTGGACAGTTGGACTGAGTGATCTTGGGTGATTCTATGATTCATCAAAGGTCATTTCATCAATTACTGCTCCAAGACTATACAGAAGATTCAAACATCCATTTTTCTTGAGAAAAAATCCACAAATTTAACTTTCCTTTGAGCACAATTCTGAGGCAAACTAGACTCTGTATGACTTTTGGACATCAGAGGGGAAATACGTGCTTTTCATTGAGCTGGTGAAATGGCATCCCTTCCTTGGCCAACAGTACATCCCTTGAAAAAAGGCAATGATTGGGTTTAATGAAGAAGAAAAACATGAGAGATGGGACAAGGAACTGGAGTTCAGTTCACGTAGGTAAGTGCCCCTTATGCTTGGTGAATGAGGCTCCCACGTCAACAGAAACACCTTTGCTGTTGCAATTGGTATCTTTGAGTGTGCTGATTATTTATAATTTTAGAATGCTGATCTTCAGTAAATGTTGCAAGTAATTGAACTTAATGGACTTTTTAACAGTCTACTTAATTTCTGCCAGCCCCACAATTAACAAAGAGAGTTGAAAGTGTCTCTGTGGTAACATTTATCAGTCCACTTCTACCATTTTTGTGTTAATTCCATTAACAAATCTCAATATCCTTACTGAGGCCTTTGGAAACTGCATGAGAAGCTCTACTCTGGTGCTCTTTCCTGGAATTGTGCATGTATGCAGCCTCTTTGAATTTCTTTGTTGGGCAAAAGGGATGCAGCCAACAGATCCTGCTCTGTGTGCGTATTCCCTGAGAAATGTGTCAGGGGAAGGAAAATCTTTGTAGATTCAGATTAATTTCAGCCTCTCCCCCTGCTGTAACTCTAGAGAGAACCATTTGGAAAAGCCAAGCCTGACAGGACTTTCCTTCTAGGAAGTGCTCTTAACCTTCTGAAAAAAAAACCAAACAACAAAACGAACAACAAAAAAACACCCCTTGAAGGGTTTAATCAATGAAAGTCATTAATTTTCCTCATTTGGCTAAAAATACCTTCCCACATCTTGAGAAATACCTCACTTTTTGAGTGAAACGGAACTGCCTGAATCTCAGCTACATCTTTTCCATTGAAGACAAAAAATTGTTCTGGCTGAATTGGAAAAATATTAAAAATTCTGCCAATCCTGCCTCCATCCAGAAAAGCAGTTACTCACATGAGAGGAGTTGTGTATTCCCCTGATTTTGTACAACGCCATGTGCTGAGGGACCTGGCGTGGATGAGGCTATGCTGTCCCATAGCTCTGTCCTTGCCACATGGCTGACCCCTTTGCAGGTCCTTCTGTGCCTGGTGAGCTGGAGCAGAGCTGCCTTGCTGGTACCTGTGGTTTGCTCCTGTTTAGAAATGAAATCTGATCATCCAGGTTCTTGTTTTCAGTCATTCTCTGAAGTATCTGGTTGGGAAAATATCTGAGAAAACAACACAGGTCTGCTGGAGTTTAATCAGTCCCTTGTTTTGGGTTTGTTTTTTCTTATCTATTTTGGTACATCCTCAGGAAAATTAGTTCTGTAAAGCATGAAAACAGACCACGCAACGTTTAAGAGCCAGGCAGCCTTTCAGGAGGCACCATTGGTCAGATAACTCCTGACTCATTTTCAGAAGGTCCACATCTTTGACTTAGCAAGAGCTACAGAAGCATAGGTTATATGTTTGGACAGTTAACTTTAGTCAAAGCACAGCACAAAATTTCGGCCTCAATGCTTTGATGGCAGCCTTCTCAGTGGGGAGAGCGTGTTTAACGCTGCAAGGTAAATGCTTGATTTCCTCCTCCAAACAGCTGATCGGCCTTGGCTCCTATTTGAGGGCACTCAGCAGTCCTCACTGCTATGATACCTTTCTCTGAAGTCTTCTGAAACACACAGAGCTAATTTGGAACACCAGACAGAATGATGATTGTGGCAACTGCGATCTTTTGATGTACAATACATCATATCATTGCATAATGGAACCATCAGACTCAAAACTAAGTGTTAGCAGAACTTGTGAAAGATACAGAGTGCTTCAGATTCCTGTCTAATGTGCATAGGTCAGAATTACAGAGGGAAAAAAAACCAAAATATTTCCAAACAACATAGGAAAAAAAACAAAACAAAACAGAATTCTGGGAGATAGAAGTATTAAATGCATTAGAAGTTAAATGTGTTGGAAAACAAATATGATAAATACATCTAAAAAAGAAAATCAATACTAAACTGAATCCCTTGTGTCTGCTCTGGAGAGCATCCCATGGAGCTACAGTGATAATACAGCATCCTGAAGACTGGACATAGATGTAACAGTCAGCTCTGTTTTGTACCCATATAAGAGTGGGAGAATCATACCCACTTTGATAATGTCATCTCTTTATAATCACATTGGTTTTTCTTTTTCATCTCTGTATGTATCTATATATGTTTGTATGTGTCTATCTATCTACCTATCTTACTACCTACCTATCTTCTTATCTTTCAATTTAATGAATAATCTGCATTTAAGAATGAGATAGAACATGGTTGCTAGTATTTTTGAAAGGTACTAAGAATGATGTCACGGACCATCCATGGAGGTAGACACAGATGACCCTGATCGAAACAGGAATGGTGAGGAGGAACCCCCCAGCCTAGAGCCTTGCTGCAGGGGGGGGAGGACAGGGAAGGTGAGCCTCATCTTCCCATCTCCTAGCCCCCAAGTCCAGGAAATCAGTATCAGATTAGTTCCAGTTTTCACATTCTTAAAAACAGAGCTAGATCACGGTTGCCTGCTGCCATCTAACACACTGCTTTCTGCAATACTGTATTAATATAGCAGGGATCAGAGCATCACGATCAGTCCTTTTAAAATGACCACAGAACACTGTCAGCTTAATGACTCTGGTGGTTTAGCACCATTCAGCTCAGATGACCCAGCCCCTGTGGCCAATATACGTCAGCTTTGTTTCTCTGCCTGCAGAATTGCCTCTCCAGTTTTTGTGTAATCGCCCGATTCACCCGTGTCTCGGCAGCTGCTGAAAAATGCATTCTCTGTACCTAGGAAAAACCTGTATAAATATTCTCAATAAATAAATAACAGTTGTCATTTTCAAAATATGACAATCTCCAGTTGCCTGTGCTTAAATTGAATGACATGTCATTTATCCTAATAGATGTGAATGCATGTATAGTACATATGAGTGAGTCACCTAATTCTCATTCACCTCAGCCTTGGTCTCAGTTGGGGGCAAGTGCCTCTAACAGGGTTTGGATGGATCAAATCACAAGCAGAAAAATCTTGGTCAATTATAGACGCCGAAGGCTAAAAGGGAGGTGTCTTTTTCTCTTCTTTTTTTTTTTTTTTCTCCTTCTTAATCTTGCCAAGCACAGAATGCCCCTCCTATCCATAGGCTTACTGAAGGAGCGAGTCAATCTCTGATCTGTGGAATTTCTGGGAATATCTCTTCCCCCTGTAATTTAACATGACTCAATTCTCCATCCTGATAATACAAGCGGTGAGAAAAGCTCCTAATCCTATTGGCATACCCTCTTGTCAGCACCTCTTTATTTCGCTGCTTTAAAGGCTCAACATGTTTTGATTTACAATAAGCACTAAGATAACTGCAGGTGCCCTCTCTAAAAGCAAGGTTAACTCACCTGAGATGAATTCTTTTATTGCAAACAAAAGCAACACATGAGCAGGAAATACAATTAATACAGGTGTTTCCCTGAAACTTAGCAAATGCCATTTGTCTTGAAGTGACATAAATCCCCATTACATAAACAGGCCCCAGAGGCTTGATTTGTATTATTTCTGGAGAGGAAGGATTTAAGCAAAAGATAAATGGAGTGGCGATGGTGGTAAGAAATCCTTGTATTTATGAGGTATTTATTTGACAGTAACACTACTAGTGTGTTATTTTGTGATTGTATTTAAAAATATGAAAATGTATTAATAGAACCAAGAAAAGCCCAGCCTGGGTGGGACTTCCAAGTTAATTCATTTTTGCTGGTGAAATGTTGTGTCTTGTGTATTTGCAGTACACCACAGAAGCATTCACACGGACATACAGCTCTGGTATAAAGGTTGTATCCTCATAAACATGCAGTGGTGAGAGGCCTCAAATGCTTTGGGATACCACCATAGTGGACAAAGGCTCCAGCTTTAGGGAGGTTGCTCTGCAGGCCCTCGGAAGGGCTATTTTGCAGCTCCAGGCTGGGAGCAGGGCAGGGCCCTGGGACTGCCACTCACTCCCTGCAAGACTGCTGCTGTCCCTGGGGATGCTGGAGCTTGTGGCTGGGGTGCTCAGGGGATCTGCACTGGCTGCTGTGGGAGAGATGGAGCATGATGAACCTAAGCTGTTCCATTTAGGGGGAACCCATATGGCAGGCGATTCTTTAAAAATGACTGAAAAGGGCAAGTCAGGCTTCTACAGAAAAGAAAAAATGGTTACCTTCAGTAATAGCAGCTGTAGTGCAAGGAGCTGGAGAATAGGGTACCTCCAGGACAAAAGGTTTGTAAATGTGCTGATGAGGAAGGTAACAGCCTGCTAGCTGAAGTTCTAATGTCAAAATTCTTTGGTTCTCTTTCCAGCTCTGCTGCTGACTTATACTGAGCAATCTTAGCAAACCACCCCGCTTCTCTGTGACTATTCATTGCTCCTATTTCCTTGTCTAGCTGGTCTTTCACTCGAGACTACATGCCTCTCTTCCTTTTGCCATTAACATTATGAAGCCTTGTTGTTTATAAAGAGATAAGAAGTATCGGTAAAGCTATCATAGGTGCTTAAGTTTAAAAAGCCAGTTCACAATCATATTTGGACTATAATTTTTCTTACCTGTTTCTTTCCTTTATAATTCACATATAACTGCTTAAAAATGCAATCCAAAATTACCCAAAACAAAAAAAGTGGAAAAATAAATTGTAATGCTTAACAGGATCATCATACAATCATGCAATTATGTTGACAAGTACATTACACCGTTTTAGATATTCATTAAATCATCACCAAATCATAGAATCATAGAATTGTTTGAGTTGGAAGGGACCTTGAAAGGTCATCTGGTTCAACTCCCCTGCAGTGTACAGGAACACCTACAGCTAGATCAGGTTGCCAAGAGCCCTGTTCAGCCTGACCTTGATTTTCTCAAGGAACGGGGCATCCACCACCACTATGGGCAACTTGTGGTGATGCCTTAACACCCTTAGTGTAAAAAAAGCTTCTTCCTTATATCCAGTCTCAATCTCCCCTCTTTTAGCTTGAAACCATTTCCCTTTGTTCTGTCACAAGAGACCCTGCTGAAGAGTCTGTCCTTTCTTACAGTTCCCCTCCAGATACTGAAAGGCCGCTCTCGGGTCCCACCAGAGCCTTCTCTTCTCCATGCTGAACAGCCTCAGCTCTCAGCCTGCCCTCACAGGGGAGGTGTTCCAACCCTTGGATCATTTCTGTGGCCCTCCTCTGTACTCACTCCAACAGGTCTATGTTTCTCCTGTGTTGAGGATTCCACGCGTGGATGCAGTACTCCAAGTGAGGCCTCACCAGCACAGAGCAGAGGGACAGGATCATCTCCCTTACCTGCTGGCTGCACTTCTTTCAATGCAGTTCAGGATACTGACTTTCTGGGACATGAGGGCACACTGCTGGTTCCTGTCCAGCTTGCCATCCATTACTCCCCCAGGTCTTTTTGACATGGCTGTGCTCTACCTTTACATCCCTCAGACTGTACTGATAATCAGAGTTGCTGTGAAATCCAGTATCCTCTCTTCATTCATCCAGAATATGTACTGTGTTTGACAAGTGTTTCTGATCCTTACCTTTTAATTTATGAGGTTCTGATTTCTGCAGCCAGCCCTGCTCAGCTGGATTTCTTCAGCTTCCAGGTTAACTATGACCCCACCAGGAGTCAGCCTACAGAAATCCAATTGCATAGTTCTGACAAAAGTCAAATTACAGAGTCGATTTGGGCTTCTTTCTCTTCCCTATATTCTACTAAGCCAGTACTTTCTAGTTTGAAGAAATCAAAGTGATAAAGCTTTGCTGTTTCTGCTCTCGTGCTTCCCCAGGCTTGAACATATTGTGCATCCCAAATGTCCTCCATTTTCCATTGGATCATTAGGTGTCAGAAAAACACTGGATTAGTCCCTTTCCCCTGAAAATTCAGGATTTAGTCAGACATCTACAGCCCCAGTCTGCCGACACTACCTGCTCCAGGAGTGACAAGTTGACATGGCTGTATGCTCAATTAAACCTGCTCTTCCTTTTTAAACGAGTGCTTTCAATGTCTAAATTATGTGCAAGTCTTCTTGTGCACTTTGACTGCATTAAACTCAAGATGCCAAACTTTGGCTGCAAACCTTAACTTGGTTATTTGGAGAAGGAAGACTAATACAACTTTTTTGACAAATAATGAAATCAAGCTGAAGTTTCAGTAGAGTTTTTTTTCTTATGGAAAACGCACAGCTTCCCTGGGAAACAATTCTACAGTGTGTGATGTGTAAAGCAAAGTGTAAAAGCTCTACTTTCTGGAAGTCTCAAGAGCAGGCAATTCCAGCTGATGTCAGCTGGAGGTGGAGAGTCGTTATCTGAAAATCTAGTCCTGATGTTCCTCAGAACTTGCTTTCAAAACTTCACCAACTATCTAACACTATATTGAGGTGGCAGGTGCTGTATTTTCACTTTAGGGCCCTTGTCTTATAATTAGACTCCTACGAATGAACCTTTTCTTTCATGTAGAAACCAACTGAGATCATCAAAGGATTTGTGTCTAAAAATAGACGTAAGTGTAACAATTTGGTAAAATTATATTCGGGGCTGGCTGGCCGGCCTGTGGATGTAAATGTCCTTTTGGAAAAAAAAAAAAAAAAAAAAAAAAAAAAGGACAGTTTTCTAAAGAAAAGCCACTTTTGACATTTAGAGTTTTTGTTGTCAGATAAGTAAAAGAGAACTTATCACAGCACTACAGGATGAGAATTCAGGCCCATGCAGTAGAAACACCATCATGTCACAAACCTTATAAGATCTCATAGTGAGTCAGAAGCAGGGCCATTCTGTCCTGCCAGAAATGACAGAAATGGCTCTGTCTCTGAGCAGAGGAGATCAGGACTGCTTGGCACTGACTTCTCAGAAACCAAAGTCATACCAGCTGCCCCCTTGGATGCATGAAAAAAATATCTGTGAACACAAACATTTGAAAGGCAGCTGACCAATTTTAAGTGCAGAAGTCGAATTACATCTTGAATATAATTATAACACCACAAACACCAAACTTCAAAATTACATGAAAAAAATAGGGAAAAAACAATCTGCCAAAATGTTCTCATAACAGATCTGGGAATGTGGTTTATTTCCTCTGAAACATATAATATGCGGACACTTGGGCAAGGAAGAGAAAAAACACATGTTCCAGAGTCTCCCAAACTTTCAGAAATGCTTAGGTGCCTTTGTACGTAAGGAAAACAAAGCTACAATAATATTTTGTATATTGGTGTTCTGAGTTTAAATATATGCAGGTGAAATAAGCAAAGCAGTTTACATCCTTTTCCCAACATTTTATCTGGGCTATTCCTAATTTTAAATTGGAAGATTTGCACTCAAGATACACAGATGCTTTAACTGCTTTTGAAGAAGACTGTATTCATCAAAATAGATCTGGAGAACCAGAGCAATATTTGAATTTGTATAATAAAAGAGGAGTGCAAATTCTGCCCATGTCAAGGGGAAAGAACTGTGTTGTCTGAGTGAAACCCTGAAAGAAAAGGAAGTACCAAAAGAATGAGAACGAGAGGAAAATGAACAAGGGTTTTAGCATATGGGTCTGGTGGTGTCAGAGGAGGCTAAATGATGACTAAGGAGGGAATAGTAGCTATAGATATTTGATACAAAATAGGTCACTGTACATACAATCTTGGGCAGACAGAAGGGATTAGAGGAAAAAGAGAGCAAGAAGTTGGAAAAGAACATTTGGTTTTCTCTGGATTACTATTTTGTTGCTTGAATATGCTAACTACACACATTTTAGACTTGATATGATACTTATCTTCCAACTGTTTGTGAAAGACTTGGAATGAGAAATACTATTATGTCAATACCAAATGCACTTTGCATCTTCAAAAAAGTGGATATGATTTTCAGATGTGCCTGATCCCCAACTAGTAGAGCTCTCAGTCAAGTCAAAAGAAGTTCTTCTATAAAAGCTTGATATTTTTGAAAATCACACCTAATAATCTCTCAGATGTTATAAGGGGAGTTGCTTTAATTCTAGGGAAATGCAATATCTACATTCCAAATTGACAGGATTAGATATAAATGCTCTACATATAGATAGACAAACGCTCATTTGCGAACAGAAAGAGACAGCGTTACCAGGTGCTGGTGCTGTTGAGCTGCTGTGGTAGATTTGGCATTCTCATCTCATTCTTGTTTGAAAGTCCAATTGTGTTTGCAATTGTTGCTCTGATTATTTAGCAGAGCACAAAGGTAATATTATTCTCGTTGTTATATGAAGAGACATTTCTTATGTGAGAGATAAACACATTTCCTTGCTTTTAAACACTGTCTTCTTCCCTCCGCTTTGTCTCCATCTATAAGGTAAAGCATATACTAAAAAAGCATCGGTCCCCTTGTTTTTCTAGTTTTTAAATCATGTATTATGACAGACCTTCTACCCTGCTTTGATTCCTATGCCAACGTCATGCTGTGCGCTCCACGAGCAGACAATACATGGCAGGCTCCTGCTGGGGATTTTCCTCCAGTGGCAGATTTCCCAGGCGTGTAGGAGGAGGCTGGCCAGTGCCCATCTCATTGCTGCTGCTGCTTCCCACATGGAGTGGGATGAGGCAGGGGATTGGGGTGCTCCAGCCACTGGGCCACTGCTCTGCTGAGTGCAGCATGGTGGAGCTGTGGAGAAGCTGAAGGCTGAATTTCTTCCTGGACACCATGGTCTCACTGGGTTTTCAAAACCAAGTCCCCTGCCTGCCTTCAAATGTATTAGGAATTTTCAAGCTGGATGCAATTGCCTGCCTAGTAATCCCTGCTTACAGCCGAGATGCCTAAAGGCCACAGCTGCTGCCATATTTCCAGTGTCTGCTGTGAATGCTGGTGGTTAGACACCAAGGTGATAGATATCATATGACAGCACTCTAAGAAGAACAGATGACTAGAAAGCACCTTGAATTCAGTGCATGCAGAGAAAGAGAGGAAAGAGGTTGTAGCTTGCTGGCACTATTTTCATAATTATAAGTAAATAGGCTTTTAGCATCAGCAAAGCCCTCATAATCTAATACTAGTAATCTAATCAAAGAGCTTGTGAAAAACAGATTCTATATCCATATGATGATGTGATGACCTCTGAAATGATGATAGATGCTTCTAGTTGGCATTGGTAACTAGGAGAGAAAAACAGATTTGTTGTGCGCATTATCTGAAAACATAAATGACACTGTTCCATGCTCATCTGTCCGTAGACTCCCGAGTTCTATTTGTTAAGTCTGTAGATCAGTTGGATAGAGACAGATAAATTAGGGATTCAAAAAGCATTATAAAATATGCAAACTTTATAAACATCATTGCTGAAGGCAATGAAGGCCAGTTGAAACAACTCTACTCCCATATGTTTTTTCAAAACCAGACAACTTCAGCAAAACAATTTGCACCAGAGCTAGCAGTCCTATCCAGGACATCTGCAGCCAGCCAAGATTAGCAAAAGTGAAGAACTGGCATCTCACATTTTACCATCTTTGACTGCAAAGACAGAACACCTTTGGACCAGGTCTCCTGCAAAATAAACTTATTTTAATATGAAACATTAGATCTAGAATTGTTATTAAGAGGATAGGACATGCTTTGTATACACTTCGTCTCACACACCAAGTGCTTATACTACTTCATGCATTGTTCTAAGATACCAAATACTGTGGTGGTATGGAACTAGGAAATTATTAATGAATTACCTCCGTAGAGACTTCAAAAAATGAAATGACATATTGAAACAATAAAGAAAAATATACTATAGGATTTACAGTCTTACCTCAAAGTCAGCTGGGGTTCAGATTAAGGGAGGATGGGTTATATCCATGTGAATTGTATAAGGTCCTTTTAAAGTATGGGGTACATGTTTAGAGGTATGGAATATTTCAGTTCAGTTTGTGTTAAATCCTCTTCACTTCTCTGCTTCATAGTCATATCCTTTCTCAATTCTGTTAGCTCAAAAAAAAAAAAAAAAAAAAAAATCCCTACACAAACTTTAAGTTTAGGAAGAAATCGCTGCTATCCAGCACCATGCAATTAGCATATATGAATAAGAAATGAGTTCCTGCTGCTCTGGACCATTGTTAATCCATATTGATGGGGTAGAAAACATGACATCAACTGTAAAAATCCAAGAACATACCTTAAAATATTCAAATGATGTGCCTGGTCCTGTATTCATTCTGCATCTCAAATTCTCATTGACTTTGTGGGTGCCTGGAATGCACAAGGAATGCAGGATTAGGTTCTTGGGTACGTGTGGTATGCCTACCTTGACAGCAAATAGAGCTTTTGATTCTGTCTGAAATTCCACCGGACAAATATTCAGGTCAAAGGAACTGTACAAAAAATACACACAAATTTTGTATAGCTGCTATTTGCTCTGGGCCATATGCCACCGTGAGCTGGATGGGCTCTGTTTTGCTGCTGCTAAAGTACAGTGTGCACGCCAAACCCACACCTGTTTCTTCTTTTAATTTGTCTTATTTTTTACAATCTGTATGCAAACTGGTATCATACAAATTTGTCTTTATTTGGTCACTTGTAGTGGTGGAAGAAAAGTATCATTATTCTGATGCAACCTACATGATGATTGAGACACTGAGCAGCTCCTCATTTTCTCAGATGTTCTCAAGAATTAGCACCACGAAATTGCCAAGGGACTTTCTGAGTAAGACTCAGGAGCTGTCTTAAGTGATGTACATTAGAGCTGCCCTGGGGTTGGTCTTAAATGTAGTTAAAACCAAAGTTTACTTTTACCACATTTACTTTTACCATCTCTTATCAGTTTTGGTCCTCTTCTGTGCAGAAAGAATCATCCCTTTTCAAGCCAAGAAATTGTATATGTGAATATTAGCCTCCATAAATAAAAATACCATAATCCATAAGAAGATGAGTTCAAGCCTTTATGTGAGAAAATATCTGGATGTCCCTTGAATCTCAAAGAAATGTATCTATCTAGTTAATGTCAGACCACCATGGCATGGGCTGGCTCAAAAGCTTTCTCTCAAAGCCCTTTTACTTAAATTGTGGTTCACTGACTGTTGACCTTCTCAACTTTAATGACATCTTCTGAACCATCATTATCGATAGGGGAAGTGTGTGAGCCATTTCACACCCAACAAATAAAGGTTCAAAAGTTTTGAGCACAAGCTAGTCCTTTACTTTCAAGACCAATCTTCCACCCCAAAAAGTCAAAGCCATTAGTCCATTTTAGGATTTACAGGCTGTGAAATGTCATTCTAAAAAGAACATCAATTTTTCAGTTATTGGAGTACAAAAGCTGTCTTATAAAGGTATCACAGTACCAATGATAATAGCTTTGGCAAAGACCTTTCAGGTCACCTGGTCCAAACCCTGGTAAGGAACAGTTATAGTGACCTTTTGTATCAGCCTTGTTTTGAACACCTGCAAACGGATGCAACTACATGACTGAAGAGTTTGTTCCAGCACAAATTTCCTTTTCCTGTAACTTGCTTTTTCCTTTCTTTAGAGGTGGGCCTTTTGTCTTTCTTCATTAACTTTAGCAACAGCAAATAAAGTTTATTTCCTGAATTCTTATCGGTTTTTCTTATGAGTGGAAGAGTGGAAGGACGAGTTTGGGTATCCAGCTGCAGAACTGTTGGGCTTCTCATCCTTTCTAAGGCTGTTTTCATTTGCTTATCATTTTGCCAAGTTTAAACTACTTGAGCTCACATTTTTCTGTCTCCAGCTGATTTCTTTGAGGGTACAAAACTACAGCCAAAGGATCCAACAGTTTCCAAAATCAACAATATGAAGAAACGTAATATTAAGATATTTGGGTGACATTTGTTGGCAGAAGGATTTTAAAATAGGGAGGGACTGATTTCTGTAGAAAAATACGTTTTTTTAATTGGCACAGAAACCTATTCAGTATAATATTCAGGATAATGTGTAAGGGGAAAGGAGTAGGCTGGAACAAACATTCTGTCAAATCGGTGCAGAACAAGTGAAAACTGATGGTCTTTGGGCAATAAGGCTGCCTAGGAAGTGCAGCTGAGCATTATGTCACATGACTCGAGGAAAAAGAGTGCTTGGTAGTTCTCACTGGCTTTCGTGGGAGACCAGGCTAAGTCTCAAATAACTTTGCTGCAGGAGAGCAAAAAGAAAACATCAAATGTTCCAAGAGAAAAAGTAAAATCCCTAATTTGGAATCTTCATTTTGAATGGAGTTTCTTTTTCATTCTGTGCGGCCTAGTGAATAAAGCATAGACACTGCAAATCCTCATTGGATTGTGCTTTTAGAATAACTTTTAGTCACATTTACCAATCATACTGAATTACAGCTGAAAACTAAGAAGAATCAATTTCCTGATGTATTTCAGTGTTTTTGTTTCCTGCAAATCCATCACAAAGCAGAGAAATGCCAAGTTTAAACCTATTGAAGAAAAAAGAGACCGGAGGGCCTCTGGATCTTGGGATCACACAGGCTCCTGCAGGCAAGGCCATCTTCCAAGGCCAGGCCTCGTGGCCTTGAGCCCGCAGCTCCATCCCACACAGCCCCATGAAGTCTGGGGAAGATAGGTGGGAGCCATTTTCCACCTGCCTAGTTCCTTGTTGCTATGACAACCCACAGAATGTAGATCCCTACCGATCTAACCCAGCTCAGCAGCCCTGGTGACAAAGGTGTCACATGAGACATTTTGTCAGGCTGTACGTGCTGCAGGGCCGCGTGGCCCCTTCTGCTGTGGGTATTGGCACATGGGCACATCGCCTTGCTCAAAGCCCCAGCAGTCAGTACGTGGGGTGAAATGGCTGACTCCTCACACTCTGGGCTGCTGACATTACAGTGCCATCATGAAGCTTTTCCTACCACTCATGCACATGGTTGGGGTGAAGTCTATGTCAAACAAGTCATTATTTCGTTAAATTCCTTGCCCCGTTCACTGAGAAAGCATATCTTTTCCTGCCCATTTCTTTTTCTGTTTAACACTTGAAAATGATTGAATAATTTTCTCAGACTCTTAACCAAATTTCTGCCTGAATGAACTACTTCATTAGATATTGAATCCCCTGCTTTGTGTGGTGGGCTGTCTTCAGGAAGCAAAAGCACAGCCAAACTCTTCCTCTCAGTACAACGTAAGACCAAAGCACCACAGAAACTGTGTCACATAGTGTGTTTTCCCCTGGTATATATAACCAATTTTCTTCTCTGCAGAGCTCTGTCTTTTTAATTTGTGAGGGGAAGTGATAGTTTCTCTCTGTGTTCAAGTAGGCGGGAAAGTTGTCATTGGTTTATTCCACACAACCTTTGTCCAGGACTTGTGTCAGATGCAATAGATGGGACAGACTCGAACTGCCGATTTTTTTCCATGTGCAGGATGCACACTGGGGAAATGAAAGCCTCTTCGGTCACTGCAAGATATTGGCTCCTAATTCTAGCTGATCAGCACCATTTATGAAGACAGGGTGATTGCTCTGAATGACACTTGTGATGTTTCTTTGGACACTGAAAAGTTATGTTTTTTGGTTTTTTTTACCTTGGGGCATTTTACCACCTTCTTCCCCAGCAGCTTGGCTGGATTTCTTGCTTGTTATGACTCCTACACTGGAAACATTTGCTTCCCTCATTACTTGCAAAGTATAAGTTACCAAAGCAATATAAATAATTCATGAGCATGCCTGTCATCTGTGGGAATAACTTGTACTTTTGTGAGAGGAAGAGTTCAGGGGGGTACAACAGTTGGAACAAATGAGTGCAAAAGACACTAAAACTAGGCTGGATTTGTGGCTGATTTCTAACAAACCAATAAAACGTGAAGGAGAGTAAGAGGGAGAAATGAGCAGGCAGTGATGACCTAACCTGGAAGTAATTTCAGACCGGGACAGCATGTTTGTCCACAGCTTGAGTGCATATTCTGATTAGTGGGAGTGTGCAAGCTGTTATATGGGTGCAACCATAACAGGGCTAACCATTTGGATCTTCATTACTAACGCAGAACAGTGAGTAGTATATTTTTCCTCCTTCACGGGAAAGGGGATTATGCAAGAGGGAGAGAAAGAAAGTGGTGGTAGAAGATGGTCTCATTTCCATATAAATGACAAAAACACCAAATAGCTGCATTGATGTAGGTCCAGTTTTAGCTGACCTATTGGATGTTTGGGAAACATTGCAGAAATGTTGTCATCATGAGCAGCTTTATCTATTTGTCCATCAATGCTGCGAGGTAAAAAAGACTGTGGATGCTAAAGGCTTGGCCACATCAAAAGATGAGGAGAGGGTTCAATGCTTTACAGATTTTGGTCCAGAATTTGGTACAGCTCACTCTTGGAGAAATTTTTGAATTCATTCCTTCTTCATGCATTTGTCCAAAGAAAAAATATCAAAAGCCACAATTGGCCAAGTTACCAGACACTGCGTGACCACCTGCAGCTAACTATATTGATGGTGAACTTGAGGCATGTTTGAGAAAGGCATGGGTATTTTCCTTCCCTCTAGTCCACCTGACAGCTTCACCTTGGCTCTGGGAAGACTCTCCTTGAGCCCTTCAGGAAGACGAGGACCCAGCTGAGCTCCTTGTCCTGACAGGCAAGTGTTGGGTGTGCGATACCTCTGAGGAGGACGGTGAGCCAGCTGTGCCTCCTGCAGCACAAGCTGGGTCCTGCTCTGGTACCTGAAGTGAATAGGGAGGGTTCCCACCTGTGGGAGGAAGTGGATTGGCTTTGATCAGTGCTGCCCCAGCTGGCTCCTGCTTCCAGCATGGCTGCCATGGTGCTCACCTCCCAACAGGAGATCTGGAAAAACAGATAAATCAAAGCTAATGCTGAAAATTTGGCCCACTGAGATTCAAAAGAGAAGCCTTAAACAGCACGTGGACTTCAGTGCTAAGGCATGTGCAACACAAGTTGAAGATGCCAAGATAAGCTTAGCCTTTTCCGGTTATCAGTACGTACATCACCTCTGACATTGTTTGACAAAACATGTTTTATAAAACAGGCACGTTCCTTTTCCACAGCTCATAGAGATACAGAAACTGAAATCATATTTTATGAATGGAAAATGAAATTAGCCTGAAATTACGGTGATAAATGTAGCTTTAGAAAATCTTAATTCACTTCAGTCAAGTGATTAACTTCTGCCACTCCACTGTGCTCAGTTATTGCAAAGTCATTTGGTGACATTAAACAATTAAACTTTAGACCTGGGAATAATTTTGCAAATCTTTATAGAACCATAAAGTTCATTATTGTTTTACATGCTTTGGATGAAATATGGTGCGTAGCTCCAGCTGTTTACTCTAGCATAAAGCCAGCCTCTGGATAGAAAATGATAAGGTCTGGGCAAACGACCAACTCTCAGCTGGTCCAGCTCTCCCAAATGGTTATTCTCTGCAGAGCAGAGAGCTCCTTTGTTTCTCGTTGTGAAAAGTTCCTGGAAAATAGTTTCTACTGTAATAGCCAGACCAGGATGATAACTGCAGGCAACAGTGGTCAGGAACAATCCTAGCAAGTGGACGGGCTCAGCTGGGGCCAGCTCCTTGGCGGTGCGCTCCGGTCCGCGGGGCGGTGTTTGAGAGGCTGCAATGTGCTCACCTGAAATTCAAAGCGCCCGAAATGTTCCGCATTTTAACTTTTCTACACAGTGCTCAGCCTGGTTCCTTTCTTCGTGTCATTACTCCACCACAACAGGAACGTTTTCATTGTAAATAGCCCTATTTCTGAGGAAGAAAACTGGGGCCCGTTACAAGGAAAATTGTTGCTTTACTGAAAACACATGTGAAATGTCATGATTTCTCATTTTTTCACAACCAAATTACCATTTTGTGTGACACGCAACAAAACCATAACATATGTAGGGGTGTGAAAATGGGTAATAACACAGTAGAAAAATGCAGCGAATGTTCTCAGCAATTTCTCAAGACCCTGCTCTTTTAATAGAGTTGCTTTAATACGGATTAAACTAATGCACAATATGTACTGGAGTTTCTTCACATCCTTGTTGACAGTAAAGACAGCTAGCTAGCATGACTGATATTTGTATTTACTTCTCTGCTGTTCAATTGTCACAGATTTGAAGTCAGAGGCTTGCCAGTGCTCTTCCTCCAAGGGCCAGGCATAGGCAATAATGGAGCTGGTGGCCTAAGAGCCATTCTCTTTTGGCCCCTTTTCAGCCTCAGGGCTGCACTGTGGCCCAGGAACTGATTTTTGAAGCCTGCAAGAGCTAATTTCCAAGCAGAAGCTTATTGCTTGCACATTCTGCCTGACAAATGTTATTTATAATAAGCCACAAGACTCCAGAGGTGATACCAGCGTGGCAACAAATCGCTGCATGACAATACTATTTACTGTAGCAAGAAACAGCTTTCTCTGTGACCGCATTTCTAATTGGGCTGTAAGAAATAGCATTAGAGCAGTGGTGTATAAGCAGGAATCATATTTGCATGAGGCTCATGGCTCGCTGTGGCTCATCCAGATACCACTTTACAACTTCAGTCATCAAATCAGCAGAACCACAACAGGCTCTGGTACAAGCCAAAGGGGAAAGTGCCATTGTAAAACTGAATACAGCTGCTTCCATAATAGGACTAATTGCATATTGCATCGCCGAGCTAAATTAGTAGTGAAAACAGTTATAAAACCAACAGACAGTGAAACATGACTCACTGAGGAATTGCTGCCAGTACGGCGAATTCTTATTGGCCCCGGTTCAACAGCCCACACCTGCATTTTCTGAATGGTAAATATATAATAAGGCATAATTACTAGAAAAATACGCAGCACTCCAAATGTGACAACACGCTACTTGTTTATTGGGATAGTGAATAGTATATAATAAGTTTGACCTGAAGTACTTCTGAGCCACCTGGGGTCACGGTGCAGAGGAGAGATGGACAGTGTGATCCCCAAGTACCTAAGCCACAAGGAACTATCCACATTAGGGCTGATGGCTGCTTCCAGTTGGCATGCTGAAGTGGTACAAACCTCCTCATGCTACTAAATCAAAGGAGGATAAAAAGGAAGAAAGCATAAATAATAATCACCATTAAAGACAAAAGAAAAAAAAAGTAGAATCTGATATTTATAGTCTAGCTTAAATATTCAGGCTGCAATGACTGGGTATGTCTCAGCTGAGTTTACTCACAGTAATAGCTTTCTCAATACAAAACAGATGGAGGAAGCAAACTCTGCTTGCTCCTGCTGCCCATGGTCCCTTTCTCCTTCTGTTTCTGGAGCAGCCCTGTGTGGCTGCAGTGCCCACAGGTCCCCCAGGCATGGGAGTCAGACCTCAAAGCAGTGAGTGCAAAGCCAAGATCCCAAATGAGCACACCTTGGTTCCCTCAGTAGCTATGCTTGCCCCTGCCCATTTGCTGATCAGGTAGAACAGGGGATTACTTTACCTTTTTTCTCCTAGACTTTGGATCTGGGTAATGCTGCTTACTAATTTTGGAGAATTCCAACAAAGCACAGAAACCCAGGAGGAGTGTTGCTCTGATCAGCCAGGACTGATGCTGCTTCACATTTTGGCAGGATTGAGGACTTGCTGGAATCAGGGGGCATGTTTACTTCACGAGACACACGTGGACATTTTACAGTACATCACATTTCTGCCATTATTTCAAAAGAAGTATTGTGTGTAAACCATGTGTAAACCTGAAGCAGGACAAGGTAGGAGGCTCTTTACTTCCTATGAGAAAAATTGGAACAGCTTAGGAATACATATTATATTTAAAAGTGTTCCCAGAATCTTCTATCCAGAAATTGTGCCTTGGCAGATTTTTAGTATCTCCTGGATATCCGTCTGGAATTTCCAGGCAGCTGGGAGTGCTAACAGACTGGTGGCTGCATCAAATCAGATTTACTGTGTGTGTGCTGAACTGCATGTAGGCTGGAAATGCCACAAAGGATAAGGTATATCTATGTCCGTATGGAGTAAAACAACCAGCTAAAACAAGAGGAGCTTTATTGCTGACACTACAGGGCCAGAATTTCATTCTCTGATTTAATATGATATTTTAAGAAGTAGGGTTTTGCCCATGACAGTACAGTGTTGAGGCTTATTGACTGCAGTAGGTTTTTACTTCAAGACATCCAGGTTCAAACAGATGTTATAGGACATTGTTCTGGTCCTACCTCCAAATTAACTTCCATGGACACAGATTTGGGGGTCCTGGAGAGTTCAGATATCATAGATGGAATGAAGGAAGGGAATTAAGGGGGAAGAAAGGAGGGAAGGAAGGGGGGAAATAAGGAGGAAAGGAGGGAGGGAAGTAAAGAAAGGGAAAGGGAAATGAAAGGAATGAATCGTGATCTTACTTTATTGACAATGAGAAATAACCAAAATTTGCAGAACAACCTGGAGCTTAAGTCCAACTCAGGCATTAAGATGTGTTACAGGTGGGAAATTAAAGTGCAAAACACCAACATACACCCAATCATTTGCACTTAATCTGCACATGTTAAATATTAGTATTTCTTGTGTTCATTGTCAGGTTTCCTCCTGTGACAGGTGTGTAGTTGTGTGGGGGACACTTGCACATCAGTAAAGCTGCTATTCTCTGGTAAACTTTTAAGAGCTTAAGCATAAAAAACATTAAGCAAGCATCTTTGCCAAGCTGTGGAAGACATTCAGGAAGTGTCGTTATCAGTTTCTTGTTGTCAGACTGGTGGCATTGCTGGTGGCAGCCAGTGCACACAAACAACCTTTTATTCCTGTACCACCCCACTTCCTCAGCACAGAATATTTCTGCTCATATGGCAATATTTTAGAAGACTGTTGAGCTTTATTTCAGTGTGGCTTCAGGGACCAAAGAGCTGCTGTTTTTCGAAGTTGCAGAGGAATGGAATAAATTTAGGTTAAGTAAGGATGATTATTCTAGGCAAAGATTTCCTTCATTTAATCTTCCCATAACCAAAAAATGCAAGCAGCATTACCAGTCATTTAAAAAAAAGACTAATGAATTTCTAAGGGAAATTAGAGAATGAGTCCTAAAATATTTGGATTAGGGAATCTAATTCTGCAACCTCTTTGCATATGAGGCAAAGAGCAGAGCGGATGAGAGCCACATGCTATAGAGCTTCCCAGCCTGGCAGATTTATTTTTCAGTCCTCCTCTCCCTGGCCAGAGTATCATTCATTCTCAGCATCCTTCTTGCCCCAGTAATGTTGTTTTTCTTTCCCCTCAGAGGCTGCAAATTCAGATCTACACTCCCAGTTTCACAGAGGCCTGACCTTTTATCTCACATTTGACCTCTGGAGCCTATGACGTGCCAGGACTTGGCCTCACCTCCTGGAAAGAACTGGAGCGGTTGGTCACTGTAAGGTGAGCCCCAGCAGTGACTCCAGTGAGGAACTGGTGCTGCTTTGCTGCCTGTAAACACATTTAATAGAATCATAGGATATCCCAAGTTGGAAGAGACCCATAAGGATCATTGAGTCATTTGCACAGCTCCATCTTTCAAGATTTCCCTGCGTGTTTTTTGTTATGAAACACTGCCAAGAAAAGCCGGCAATTCAAGTGTAGACCTGTCTTCTTCAGCAGCACCAGGAGAACCAGCCAAGATCTGAAATTGTTGCTGCTTTTGTCTTAAAATGGGGGCTGTGGAGGGATATGTTCCTCCTTTGTTTTCTGCAGCTCCTCTGCAGCAAGTCCACTCTGCTTTACTTGCCCATCCTCCAAACTGAGCCCTTGTCTTCAAGCAGTTCATATTTCCTCATTCAGGACCAGGCAGCAGGTTGGTTTGACTCTGGAAGGGCTTCAGGCGGTGAGGGACTAAGAGGAGGGATTTATCCTATGCAGGGGAACCAGCCATCATCCTTCTCCCATAACAACAAGCTTAGGATCAGATAATAAGACATTCTGCATAGACCAAATTCCCAGCCAGGTGGACAGAAAAGGAAGGAGGAGATTCTTGTGCTGCAATGCAGGATGTGGACTCAAAGTGCTGGGTTTAATTCTCTCCTGACCCTCAGACTTCCCAAGCACTGCCCAGGGTTTTATCCAGTACATACAGAGTTTGTCCACCTGGTCTGGTCATGCTGCAGGCAGCACTGCTTGGCTACCAGCCCACCAGGCAGTACAGATTCCTGCTCCTGAGTCCCTTTGTCACCTCATCTTCAGATCATTAAAGGTCCGAGAAAGCACAGTCTGGCACTAACCATGTAAAAGCCACCACCAAATTTTGTTCGTGGGGACTAGGCCCATAGGGCCCCTTTGCTGAACATCGTGAGTCCTGCTCCCACTGCGCTGCTGACCCCCAGAAACATTTCATGAAGTCATTTCAAAGTGGTGCTCAGATTCCCAGAAATCTCTTTTGTCTCTTTGTGGAACTTCTCGAGACAGGAGGACATGGCAGCATCCCTCCTGCGGAGCTCTTCGCTCTGCTGCTGTGTGCAGAGGTGCGTGTATGTGCCCAGGCACTGCCAGGAGGGGTTCCTGTAGGGATATCTCAGGCTGCATCTTGAAGCGCTGAAATATGATGGGGAAAGAAATTCTGGAAACCAGGGTAAAACCAGAAATGGGTGCAAACACAATTAGAATGTATGGTTTGCCGTCTGCATCTTTAATAAATGTTTGTCTGCAATGAAATACAATTAACATGTAAGATAATGCATTTTACCTCATTTAGCTCTTCACTGGGTTTATAAACAAATTCTGCCAGCTAACTGTTCCTGTTAAACAGATGCACACACCATACATGAGCTAAACCACACCGCAGCCTGCAAACTGGAACAGGTGCAGGGATCATAATGAGATGATGAATCTGTCAATTTACCAGCTCTAGATGTTGACAGCAATGAATGAGTTTTATTTAAAACACTCGACATTGAAAAGCCTCCTTTCCCCCCTCACTGTAAGGAGTCCAAGGTGATAATGGGCATGATAATAAATGCTGACTTCTAATATTCAGTGCTGGTGCAAAAGCTGGCCAAAATATTTTTCAGATCAATTCTATGTAGTAACAAAGAAAGGGCACAGTTTACTTTTGAGTACTGTGGTGCTTGTAGCAGTGGAGTCTGTAACTCGAGGCAGCACCTGAGGAAGCAGGTCTGAAACTTCTCCTTCCTCCTGATTACCCCCTGTGGGCATCTCTGCATGATGGATAAAGACGTGCCACCTGTTTTACAATGGGGGACTGCTGGAGGTATCAAGCAGCGCTCTTGATTCCTCCAAGGAGCAGTGTGAGCTGTGGCAGGAGGAGGCCACGGGGAGGACTGCAGTGGGGGAAGGCTGCGTAGCGGAAGACAAGCTCCACATACTGCCAGCTTGTGCTAGTAGTTTATTCCCATTATGGTTGACCCCACTGGTGGTTTTGTTCTTATCTGAATTGCTGCAGAGTCTGATTTCCACATGCGTCCTTTTGCCTAATAATAGGTTGTTTACTCACAGACACCTCTTCAATTCAAAGACATCAAGAAAGATAACTCCTATAAGATAATTACCAATTTGCATCTTTGTGTTCTTAACTACCTTGAAATCTGGGCTCTAGGTCCCAGGTCCCCAACAAGGTTCAGTGCTTCATGCTCAGCTTTGCTCAGAAACAAGCAGAGGGACAGACATTTCTCTCTAAGGATGTCTTCTTGAACCCAAAGCCTTTGCTTTGTGTTGTTAGCTTATACTGTCAGCATATTATATGTTAGCATATTAATTGCTATTAATTATGTCATCAGTCTCCAAGAGCAATTTGGTTTAAAGAGAGTTTCTTTGTCTTTGCTTTCAGCTAGGGCTGGGTGCCATCCAGCACAAATCAAGGTGCTTCCATTGTAGTCAAAGGAGATAAGGGAACGTGTTACTAGGGAACATTGTGCCTATAGTGTGTGTAACAGCTGAAGCGTTGCTATTCTCACCCACTTTTTCACATAAATTATGCCAGATAATGAAAGCCTGGAATGAGCCCTGGCATATATGGTTATAACTTCTGACAGCAGGAATGCAGTGTATGGTTACCCCACAGCTGGATTTAGCCCAGTCAGTTCAGCTTGGCGTTATCAGTGAGAAGTCGTGGCTGTGAGTTCATGAAATGACACAGTAAAGTTGACACTTTAAATTGTCTTAAAGTGTAAGCGTGGAGTCAGTTTACATTTAAGAGGATGGGTATGGTACACCATTTAAATACTAAATTAATCAAAGGCTTAGTGCATGCTCCAAGGTGTGGCAGGTACAGCTGGTGGGTGGAATGGGCCAAATTCACCCCTAATAATGGGCTCAACTGAGCTCCAGAGGGGAACATTTCTGCCCCTTTTCTTTGAGTTTTGTTTTTTTCCCAGAATCTTCCAGTGCAGAACCTAAAAAGAAGCCTCAGACAATCTAAATGCTTTCTCACTTGTGTTTTCACTTACCCAGTGAACCTGTGGAAACATTAATATTCTCAGAAGCTGACTTTTTACCACTAAAAGTTGGTTGTCCCCTAGATTTGCAGCTCTCTTCTCCAACCACAGTTCAAGCACTGATGCACTCTGAAAGAGGTGTATGTATATCTGGCTCCTAAAGGTGTAGGATAAGCAGACAGAGACACAAAGGCAGGGGGTGAGGCAAAGCATTTTTCTTAATGTTTTCTGTTGCGACATACGATGAAAACTTGGAAAATGAAAAGCTGTGTTGTGAATGGGAGAAGGATTAATTTTTCTCTTTTTTGTTTCAAAACAGATTCTCAACCAAAGTAGGAAATTTCTGCAGAATGTTTTGCCTTTGAGAAGAGCAGTTCTAGGAAGGGGACTTGTTTTTGTGTGTAAGACTCCTGCTTGCTTTAGCAAGAAGAGCAGTGTCAGGAAGGAACATGCCAGTTGCCTACGTACAAAGGATGGATGTTTGATTGTGATGGCACCTACAGGTACTGTAACTGAGTGCTGGAATTTCTATGCTATGTAGAATGTTCTTCAGCTTCCCTCTATCTTCCCCTCTAGATTTCCACTAGTCCTAGTTATTAAAGAAAAAAAAGATAGAGAAGGAGGGAAAAACATTGCAGCCTCCTTCTGAAGGTAAATGTTAAGGCTCCTCCACATCTGAGGTTTTTCCTTTTACGAATTAAAGGCTGGGAATTACTATTGCTGGTAAGAGTAGCAGTCATGCTTAAACAACAGCGTGATTCTAGCAGCAAATGAGTAGTGGATCTCGGCACTTTTTAAAAGCATACACTCATATCTCAAGAGCAAGAACATGACAACAGGCTCTTGCATCCACAAAAGCCAAGGGAAGCTTCTCAGTGCCTAAACATGGGTGAAACTAGCTGATTTTAGAGTACCAGCTTCTTCTGGTTGTTTTGTTGTTGTTTTCATCTCGTCTGTTCTCCTGTTCACCATGAAACTCTGATTTATGAATCATGAGCCCAGTCAGGTGAGTACTGTTTGGATGATATTTGCAGTTTAGTCTTGTAGCTATGGATGAAACGGTTTTTGAATCTTTTGTTCTCCTCTCCTCCAACTCCTTCTGTCTTAGTAGTGGTTTGTTCAGTAGAGAACACCAGGTAAGGTCCAAAGTGTTTTGTAAATCTGAATTTTGCTTTGGCGTCTGTATCATCAGCTGTATATGAAGAAGAATGTGTATCAGAACAAGTTCAGACTCTTGGCATTTAAGTGAAAATTGTCATTAACTGAAAGTATTTTAAAAACGGGTTTCGCTTACGAAGCATTATGAGTAGAACATGTTTGATTTAGTCTTCTTTTATTATATGTTTGGATTTACAGGAGGTAATTATACCTAGTGAACACCTGTTTTTAAGCATTTTCCCCAGTGATGAGGTAAAAAGATTTGGTTATGTATAAAAAAGGATCATTGAGAAGGTGAGACAGGAGTCTGCTTTCTCTATTCCAGTAACTCTTCCTGTGCTTCCATGGCACACAGGAGCTCCCCACGAGCCACTGATGGGAAGATTAAGGGCTGAGAAAGACGTTACCAGGTCAGGCTGTGATGGTGCCACTGGAAAAGCACATTCACAATGAAGGGATTGAAGTTTCATCTTAAGTTTATTTTCAGACTGTTCTCTAGTGTGTCTTCAGTAGCCGCTCAATGAATGAGGCTGGAATCTGTGTATTTATGGAGTAAAGCCTCAAGTAAAGGCACCTAATGCACTTAGTGTTTGGGGTCTGCATACTAAACAGAAGTAGATATCTTTTCACCTTCTGTGGCCTTGAGTTACGATAGGAAGGTTTGCCAGACAGTGTGTACATGTCTGAGATTATATTTTTCATGTCCTTTTGTGATTTAAAATCCAAGGGTCACATTTAATTTGTCTACCAGGTGAAAAATGTTACTGTGGATTGCTTCAAGTCACTGCTGCTCTGCAGTATGTGTGTGCCATCTCTTTCTTTCACTTGATGGTATTTGTGAAGTATTTTGAAGTGGTTTGCTGTGACTAGATCAATTATCTTTATATATATCCATATACATTTACGTGTGAATAAATGCAACAGATTTAAATTTTTCTCTTAATCAACCTGGAGAACCTGTGGGATTGTCTGGACATCACATAGGAGGTGGCTGCATGTGGTCAGTATCTTTCCTCAGCACCCTCTGGGGTCACTGCCCTTCAGTGAACCCACACTTAGTGACACAGCGCTGGCCCTGTTAATTGTGCATAGCTTCCCAAGGAGCAACCGCTTTGTACAGAGCACCTCAGCACAGTGGGGCACATCCCTGTGAAAGAAAGGCCTGGGAAGAGACTTTAAACACCTGATTGGTAGCAGCAGACAGTGGCAATGCCCAGCTTGGAGGGCAGGGTGCTCCCACCTCACCCCTATCGTCAGTCATGAAATTTCTCTGTACCAAGACATAGATAGTGTTGTAATGTTCCTCTTAGCAGTGTATTTAGAATTTTTGAGCTTGTGTATCTTGGTAAGTAGCTGTCAAATTAAACAAAATAGGAACGGAGAAAGAAGCAGTAGATGTCAGAGCCCAACTTAGTCTGCTTCCATTTAGTCTAGTTCATGCACTGACATTTTCAAACAATGCATTCAATTTTTTTACGCTAGAAATGAAAAAGCATATTTTCCTTTTTCAGCCTGTGACCTCGTCTTTTGCTGATGACTTCAGTCATTGTTTGTAATAGTCAACCCCCTGGGGCAGAGAACAGAGTGATTCATCTCTTCTTGGGGTACTTGAATTTACAGACCACTAAACAGGCTGAAATTATTCTTATTTGGAGCTTGCATGAGAAGGCCTTCAAAACCAGAAACAGTGCCAAACCAGAGCCCTAGATCCAGATTCAGATTTCAGTGTGCAGTGCAACCTGTTACTCAAATCTGTGGGCATTTGTCTCATCAGGGAACCTCCCTGCACGTAAACACTAGTCAGCTCCTTTGACAGCTCAGGTAAAGGATGGGGTACATTTCTGCTAACACATTTGAGCTGGACAGAGCAGCAGCTATTGCTTGGAAAATGTCCTGCCTGGGGGTGTCTGCCTGCTCATCCAGAGGACTTGCAGGAAGGAGGACCCACAGCAGGATGTGCTGTGTTCAGAACTGCACCTATTGTGGTTATAGAAGTCCCAGGGACACAAAGCTGCCCTGCGATCCTGTGCTCAGCTTCACCCACACCTGAGCCTGTGCTGGTTTTCATTTTGCAAACGAGAACCTGACAGATGAGGATTTGCAAATCCTTGTAGCCTTTGATTTGTGTCTCTAATGGAGACAGGTCAAACACAGAGCCCATTGCTAACTCATAGGAAATATTTGAATTAAATAGGAATTGGCTTGACCTCCCTTCTGGATTTGACTTTGCAAAACCGAGCTCTGACAGGCAAGCTTCTGCAAAACCCAAACAGCCTCCAGTTTTGTCATCTCTGCTTTGCATATTTCAATAGCTTCTTGCCAGCTACATTGCTTATGATAATAAGAATAACAGAAACCAAAGTGAAACCACAAGTTAAGCTGCTTATTATATAATTTAATTAGACTCTACTGTGCTTTCTCTTCCAATTCCCAACTGACAAGGATTGAATTGTTAGGTACATTTTTCACGTTGGGATTCTGAAGAGTTTATTTTAACCTGGCAAACGATTTTAAGTCTGAGGAAAAGCAGGTCGAGCCGTGGTGAAATAAAATAGGAAGTATGCAGTTTCTTCTCACCAAGCCTGGTATCTGCGTGACTCCGGCACACAAAGAGCTGGTGTGAATTTCAGGGCCTGCGCCTGCCTTAAATCAAGGCGTTTGCAGAAATTAGTGGTGACATGGTTTACCCAGCGGTCTTTGCTAAGGAGCATTTTTCTGGGGGGGGAATTTTGCATCGGATGCTCATAACTTCTTGGCTTCATGAAGTCACATGTGCCACTGAGCTGGGAAGGAAGGAAAGAAACCCATGTTGTTATTAGCGAGTCCCCCGCCTCCCCCCTGCTCCCTTTATTCCCCGCGCAGTGTCTGTGCAGGCATGGCGGGATGCTTCCTCTCCCGTGAGGATGCACGGTGCTTCCTTTCTGCGGCACATACGCCGCGTTCTGCCCCTCGCGCTGAGTGACTGATCGTCCCACAACACGCCATTTAGCGGCTGTGTCGCCAGGACATTCGTTGTCTCCCCCTTCGTCCCTCATCCCCCCCTGGGCTTTGAAGGCCACATTTTCCAAGAGGCAGACAATCATGAGAAATAATGTTTTTTTGAAAAGGGAGTGATTGTCACTGAAACTGATACGTCTGCGCGATAACAAAAACTGTCATTGCCTCGCATGGGACATGTGCCCCCGGGACTGGGCAGAACAAAGGGATCCTTAGAGAGGAGCAGCGAGCCATGTGCGTCCCCTCATCCCCGTGGCACCAGGCAGAGCCCACAGCCATTTTTCTCATACGCCGCTGGGACAGATAAATGAAGGAAGCATTTGAACCGTTTCCATTTAAGGAAGGAGTTAAATAGTTGAGTCATTATTTTCGTCTGTATTATTTCTACTGCAGTTTTAGCTGCACCCAGTTACGAGAGGAAAGACCGATGGGAGGAGCTGTCCTGTACAAATACTGAGACTGATCCTGCAGGTTGTCCTTACCCTGACAGAGATATCAGCCAGAGGATCTGGTCTCCTCTACCGTCCTCCTCAGTGTAAGCTGATCAGGAGCAGCAGTTCCTCAGTTCTTTGGAGGGAAACTGTCCGTGTTCTCCCCATGTCCAGTCTCTCAGCACACACAAGTGATAAGAAGCACTCTTGCTTTCCTTAGAAACAAATGGGAGCAATACACCAAGTTTCTGGAAGGTAGATGCCATGCTTTCTACCATCCATTATGTCAACTGATGTTCTGTTATGAGCCCGCTATTGTTGTTAATTCACATTACTGCATAAATTGCAGGGTGTCACCACTCCCATCCTTTGTGCCACTTTCCTCTGTTACTACACGATGCAAGACAAACCCATTGCAAAGCAATAACCGCAGTCACATCTGAAAACAAGACCTAAATAAAATTAAATGTTAGCAGTGCTGATCAATGATTGCTATTAAGGCTGTACAATAAAAGGAAGCACAGCTCAGATCTTGTTTGAGACAATAGGACTCTGTGGGCCACTCTGAGGTCTCTAACTTCTCCCCATGAGACATCCTGTAGGTATTCATTCAAGCAGCCATATTTTTGCCTGGTTTAAGCAATCGTAACAAACGGTGTTTTTATTACCAGCAGTGGTATATGGCTGAGCTCATGGGCCAATGCTTTTACTCTTTTGAAGGTGCACCTGGCAAAAACAAACAAACAAAAAAATTGGCTTGGGAACTAATGAAGGTTATCTTTTTTTCCTTAATTTGCTTTTTTTTTCCTGCTTCTTACAGCTGAATCTTCTAAATTATATGATGCAAAATTAACTTTCTGTTTTATTGACCATATCAGGCCCTCAAAGCTTTTTTAGCCTTGAAATGTTAGTTAAGGGCTGTGACTTTAATTGCTTTCTACATCTCTCAGCCCAATGCTTTTGAGATTCGTGATTAATGGTCAAAGCACCAAGTGAGAAGTGGGAGAGGGATTCAACATATACATGTAAGGGAAGTGAGTTCTTCACACAAGCTTCTTGTTTGTCTTGTCTTCCCATATTTCAAAATCTCCACTAGGATATTATGAATCCCTATTGCAAAATCTCCAAGAGGATATTATGATTCCCTACAAGACTGTACTTTAAACGAAACTAATCCTGCACTGCTTTCTATTCTACATTCCAAGTCCCCAAATTAAATTTTGCTAAGCTTCAGTAGCAGCAGTTGCTTACTGTTGTCAGAAGACATAAAGGAGCAAGGAACATGTTTTGTTGAGAACTATTCAAGCAATGATATCTATGGAGGAGGTTAAGGCAAGGATGCTTAAACCTGTGCACTAGCAGATGGTGACAGTATGTCAGATCTTTGCCCCATCTTTGTTTAGGCTGGCAGTGCCCACCTGTGACAGCCTTTCAGCCTCCTGAAAAGCATTCCAACAGCATCCTGCAGCCAAGGCTGTGCTCAGGCTGCTCACACTCTGGGGCCATCCCCAGCAGCCAAATGGGAGCTCTCGATTTCCTCTGAAGTGCTGCTGGACAAAAGATCATTATTCCAAGATTTTCCACTTTATAGGCAGAAAAACAACAAACAAGAAGCTGAACGGCCATCAAGTGCAATTACAACCACAGCGCATACGGTGTGCTATTGATTTATTCTGTTTCTCTTTTAAAATTGATTCAGACCAGGTTTGTTTACAAGCTGCCTTATCAGACTCAGGCAGTACTAATTGCAAGGCAGAGGCAGAAGAATTGTGCTCCACACAGGTAAATAAGATAAATGGGGCTTCACTCTGTCCAGATACTTAGAGAAACGTGAGAATCAGCTCTGTCTTGTAGTTTGGTGTTGTTATAGCTCTCACACCTACTCCAGGGCTACAGAGTACCCAGCCCACCCAAGGAACAAGGCCAGTTCCCCACCATGCCATCCCAACCTGGTATGTACCTGACAGAGCAGCAGCCTCTGTCCTAAGGGGTTTCTGGCACCTCATGTTTCAAACAGATAGAAGTCACACAAAAATCACAGGGAAAACAGCCTGGACCCCTACACTGCATGAGGTACTGTCCTGGGGTGGGATGTGGTCTCACCAAGCTCCTTCCTTGAATTTAATGCAAGCTGGACTTGCTAATTATATTTCTTTAGTAGGCTTTTTTATGAATTCACACTCACCAGAAAGCCACCCCAAAACCTCTATCTGGTAGCTAATAATTGCAAAGCAACCAATTTTCCCCCTGGACACAGTCCTTCTCACCTTGCAAACCTGGGTCTGGTGTTACAGCCCATCCCCACACTCTATCCAGTGCTGCAGATGCTGCCATGGCTGCTGAGTGCTCTGTCCAGAATTACTTACATGGGAAGATGGGTAAAGTGGGTTCCTGCACCAGCCTTGCTGCACTACCGTTTCTGAATAACTTCATGCTCATCCAGGAAACATCCCTCTGAACCACGTAGCTCGTGCGTCTTGCAAAAATTACTTCTAAATCTTACATTTCCCATGCAGCTCATCTATTATCTGTGGGGAAAAAAGAAAGTTTCTTTTTATTCCTGTCTGTCTTCCATTAAACTAAAGAACTCTATAAATCAATAATAACTTCTGGAGATGAACCTCTTTGTAATTATGTCTCCAAAGCCAGGTAATTGTTTGCATATTTTTATAGAGAAATAAAGAGGGGAAACATGTGTTCGGTGTGACTGAAACACATGCACACAAAAGTAAAGGAAAAGAAAAAGAAAGATTTTAAACTGGTTCCGGGCATTCATCACATTCACACTTTTCATATGACTTGTAAGCAATTAATTTATTTTGCACAAGTCTCAAATCACTCAATCAGATGACGGCACAGGCACTGGAGAGGGGAAAGTACAGTGTATCAATTGGGATCTGATTTGGATTTTATTACAATATGGTCTTTATTAAGGATAATAATCTACAACCTCTGAGTTAGGGCAATGTTTGATTTCAGTCAAATCAATCTCTGTGTATCTCTCTGATGCCTCGGTGACATTTCCCAACAGGAAGTGGCTAAAAGCCCAAACGGGAGTGATCTCAGATTAAGAAACAACACAGACATCTTGAAGGCACTTGGTTCGTCGACCAAGATGACAGCAACCAGAGAGCCCCGGGGCACTTTTCCAGGATGCCTACTCCCTGTGTGCCAGCCATCTGGGTTCATTTAAAGCCCTGCCTCTGCTTGGAGCGTGTGTATGTTGGGTGGAAGTGGCGGCGGGGGCACGGCGTGTCGGGTTGCAGGCTTCAGTGTGGGCTGGCTGGGGGCTAAGCCTCCTGCCTGGGCCTTCTCAAAGAGGGCAGCAGCATCTGCGAGTCCCTCCAGAGGAGCAATTTCAGCAGGACCAGCTGCAGGGGGGATGTTTAGCGTATTCTTTATTCAAAGTGAAAGATGTTAAGCAGGAAATTTCAGAAGCCCTCTTGTTCGGAGAAAGGGAAAGGAGGATCAGCGGAGAAAATAGAAACTGGAAAACATCCATGAAATTAGTCCCAAATCATTGCCTATCCTGATCGTTTCCTGACAAGCTGTCTGTCACATATTTGCAGCAGGTTATGCAAGTCTCCTTTACTGGTAGCACATCTACATGCCTAATGTGAAAACACAGCTACCAGAGGTTCAGAAAAAGCAACCAACACTTTGTTTTAGTTGAAATTAATTTAAGGGGTGTAATAGTTCTTTAAGAGAGGGCTCATATAGGATGTAGCCAGCAGACAGCTCCGAGCAGTATGTTCCACTTTCTTATTGATCCCAGAGATAAGAGATTTTAAATGACAGATGTACCGAGGCTGCAGCTCTGCTGGGACTAGCATGGGTGTGAGAGGACACCCAGAGCTGCCCACAGGGAGGGAGAGATCAAGCCCTGTGGTCCTTCAGGGATGGAAAAGAGGCAGAAATTCAGAAACCTGAGGATGGTTCTGGAGAAATGAAGACAGACTTAAATTAAAAGGTAGTGCTGCCACGAAGGCAACAGGTTGTGCTGTGACTCTGGAGTGTGAGGTACTAAGGAATGACACAAGTTTACACAACTGCAGTTCTACTGGATCTTTTTTTATCCCAATAGACAAAGAGAGGAGGAAGTGTCTAGAGACAAAGGACAGTGCTGCAGCTCTTCCCAGAATGGGAACGTGTTTCTCAGTCATAATCTCTGTGTCTATCTGGTTGTGCTGATTACATCAACAGGTATCAGATTTTCCAGTTTTAAGTGAGATCTGAAGTGGATGGTGATGATTTCACCACCTTTACATGTCGAGGTGGATAAGAAAAAACACCTAAAGCCTGCCACCTTGTCCCCGTCCATCTGGTGGGGAAACCCAGGGCCAGGAATCCAGCTGAGAGGGCTCTCCTCTGGTGCTTGGGTCTCAGCTGCCATCTTCTTGCTGAGCCTCAGCTCTCCAGATTGCCCATTGCTCACAAGAAGCTGCACCATCTACCAGCTCCCAGCTGAGTACAATCAAAGAAAGAGGTCACATATAAGTAAATATCCTCCTGGGCATTACAGTAAGGTTATATTTGTATGTTCAGGTTTATATGTGTACATTTTACACCAAAGCCAAAAGTAAAAAACGGATGAGGGAGGATTTAGCCAGATGGGACCTTGCCATGCCTTCTGAGATACGTCCAACTTTTTAATGTATGAAAGCCGAACTGGAAAAAACGTCACAAGTGTAGAACCACCTACTGCTTCCATTCGTATCCTTACTGACCACATGGCAAGATGGGCAGAGAAGGATCTGTTGCCTCAGTAATGTGCTCAAAACTTTTCATGGGCAAAATCAGCACAGAGAGCAGGCGGGACTCGTTCTGCTGACTGTTTCTCAGATTTGCTTGTTATCCTTCTGAAAAAAGTCACTCTTCATGTCTTTCGTATGATACATTTTAGAGATTTTTCATTATGTGAGAACTTGCTTTTGTGGGCAGTATGAAAAAACAGAATGAAACAGTTTCATCTCCCCCGAAAGTGTGGAGCAAACAGCTACACATCTGAAATAGGTAGGGGCTGAGGTACAGAGGAAGAATCAGAAACAACATGTTGGTTTTAGCAGCCCTATTTCTGTGTCGTATCAGCTGGCGCGTATTGAATAGCACATGAAAAAATAATTATGCTTGGAATGAAGCTACATTAAGAGAAAAATTGCAAATTCATTCCCTGAGTAGCTGCTCTGAAGCTTGTGGAGTTACCCTAGGGATGAATTTGGGCCGGTATATGTCAACTGGCCGTGAGACATAATTTGAACTTCTACCTTTGCCAAATGAGCAAATATACACACACCATTTATTGCCAGTTCTGTTGGTTTAAGAGGTGCTCTGTATTTCAAAGCTAACATTTGTACCACTTGTTGCTGTGGTTGTCTCTTATTAGCACAGCAAATAGCTAATGAAAATCTATGGCCTTGGAAAAACCCAGCTCATAAGTTAGGACTTTAAATTAGTCTGCCTGTCATGCATATGCAGCGTGGTACCCCGCTACTTTTTGTCTCATTCAGTCAGCCCATTTATAAAGACACAAAATCACTGGGTACAAAGGTTGCAAGGAAAATTTTTTCCAAGAGGAAACAAGCCTGCTCAATGGCAAACAACTCATGCTCTATTTAAAGTCAGGCAGCATTCATTTTTCATGCCAAAGAACCCGATTCATCCAGGGTGTAACTCCACAAACACCAGCGGAGTTCCACCAGAGACTAATTTAGTCCAAAGTGCTTAAAAATCATGCTTAATTTATACACTTTTCAGTTTGGTCTTACTGTTGGCAACCCCACACAACCATCTCTATGCTTCATCTGCACCGCAGCCACTGCCACCATCTCCTGTATCTCCTGGTGCCGTGGTGCTGGGTTTCACCCCTCTGCCCAGCAGGGCTCATCACTGCAGTCTTTTGCCAAAGAACAGGGGAGATGGTGGAAAGCTTTTTCCTTTCAGATTCATTCTCTTTCAAAGCATCTCAGCTCGGCTGAAGTGGGCAGGATCTCTGGGTCCATGCATCCCACCCCCTGCTAAGCAGAGGCGCACCAAGCAGGGTGCCCAGGCCCACATGCAGGCAATTTCTGAAGGTCTCCGAGGTGACCCCACAGCCTCTGGGTACTTGTGCCACTGCTCTGGCATCCACACAGCACAGCAGTTCTCCTCATGTTCAGAGGGACCTCCTGTGTTCCAGTTTGTGCCCTATGCCTCTTGTCCCTGCACTGTCCACCACTGAAAAGAGCCTGGCTCCAACCCCTTTGCACCCTCCTTCAAAAACTTATATTCATGAGATATCTCCAAGTCTTCCCTTCCCCAGGCGGAACAGCCCCAGCTTTCTCAGCCTCTCCTCATGGCAGAGGTGCTCCATTCCCATATCATCTTCATGGTACTTAATTGGACTCTTTTGGGTGTGTCCAGGTCTCTCATGCTGGAAAACCTAGAACTGAACCCGGCACCCCAGATGAGGCATCACCAGTACTGAGTAAATGAAATTCCTCCCTCAGCTGTCCTCTTCCATGGAAAGTGTGATGCCAGCCTGCCTATGATTACAGCCTGACCAGCCCAACTGGAAAGTCTGTTTCCCAATTCAGTATGCGATTTTCTGAGATAATTTTTCTTTCAAGGAAGTTGGATTTACTTTGAATAACCAACTGACAGCTTGTATGTGCCTGCTTAGCACAGCTCTTCATAGTTCCGCTTGCAAGGATGCATTTGTGGAAAGCGATACTAAACTGTGTCAGGTTCACCCAATCCATGGATAACTCCCTGGTCTGCACCAGAGACTGACTTAACCTGTAGTATTTCAACAACATCAGAACTTTGGTTTAGCCTAAAATATCCTCCTGCTCCATTTAATCTCGAGTTTAACATGTCTGTCATTTAATAGAACATTTGACTTTTGAATGTGTGCCCTAAAGATGCCATTAGCACATGACCTGAAAGCATGGCTCACCGATGTGGAGATTGCATCCCAGCTGTAATCACCAGGCTGTCCCTGGTGGGAGCTACATGTAGGTCATGGATTGGTAGAAGCTCCTCCCAGGATAATTAAAGCACCGAGCTGTTAGGATTTTTTAAACAAGGTTTATGGTCCTTTACGAAACGTGTGCTATATATCTTAAATCATGACATGTTTTCCTCAAGGAGTTCCCTGTCAAGAATCTTTGTATTTAATAGTGGGTGATGATGAGAATATGCCCTAAATGAAACGTAATTGAAAATGAGATTATGTAACTTTACTTCCTCCATAAGTAGACTTTCCCTTGACATGTTGTAGTCAGGTTTGCACTGAAGTCTTTAACATTAAACAAGCTGACAAATACAAGAGAAATTTTCTTTGAGAAATGCAAAAAAAAAAAAAAAAAAAAAGTCCCTGTAACAAAAGGGAGCAGAGCTGTGTTCTAGGGCAACATACTTGAAAGATAAAAATCAAGTGGTGACAAACTGTAAAAAAGTTAGGTTAGAGAGAAAAAAATCCTCGTGTCACTCAAATAAATCAAACATCAAAACAAACAAGCTTTAATTTACTAATTACCATATTGGCTGTCAAATAAAATTTTAGTCAGTATTAGTACAGCTGCATATTCTCCTTTGCAACAGCTCTCAGAGAAAATGGCCTGGGATTTTGTTTGATTATAGGCAGTTAAACTGAGTTATTTTTTTACATCCAGCTTGAGAACATGAGGTGATATTTTGCTTGAAAGTTTTCATACCCTTTCAGCACAGCCTGGTTAACTGCTCTCAGTGAGACTGCATTCTGGGTTAGGCTGGCACTTGGCTTTCAAACAAAAAAAAAAGAGCTCTGATCTACTGATTGGAACAATGACAGAACATCTAGAGGATGCCCATACACTGTCAGAATGATGATGGAGTTTGCTGCTTGCAAAATACGACTTCCAAAAGCACTGTAGAAAGAAAGATTTGGTGCACTGGAGCTGATTCTTTACAAACTCTGTGAATCTGCACGAGACAATATTTCTTGAAAACCTCGGTGTAGGAAGACCCATTTTAATTGTCTCTTTTAGCCCTTAAACATTTGCAACTTAAACCATTTGGTGGTTACGTTGGCAAAAATATTCTTCTCTCTTTACAAAACCAATAGGAGTTTAAGGACAATGAATATCTTTACTCAACATTTTTGCAATAAACGTGCAGCAGGAAGAGCTGGCCAAGCCCCATGAGGGCTGCTGGCTTTCTGAATTCTGTTGAAGCAGATTAGATTTTCCTCAAGCAGCTTTTTTCCAGAGATGATGCTGATCCTTGCTCCATCTTTCCTGACTTTACCAGGGGAGTATTCCTTGAGTACAGTGTGAATGAAACGATCAGCAAAGTAATTACAGTGTCACCGGGAGCTAAGCTTCTCCCAGTACTGCTGTTTTTATCTTGATTTTCAGTTTAAACTGAAACACTTTAAAAAGTGTCTGGGGATGAGTTTTAGGCATCTGATATTCAGATTAGAAAAATCTGTTTGCTGAGGGTGGTCCCCTCTGGCCGTGTATTTAACATCTCTATATCCAGGTGGAGGGAGATGGAACTTTGGGTATGGTAATTGCTCCTGCTATGCAGTTGGAGTTACAATAATGCACGCAGGGGAATTGCAGCAAGAGCAGCTCAACGGCAGCTGCATGGTCAAGGAGAGGAATGAAAGAAACCTACTGATCTTTGAGCAAAACAAATAAAAAGCACGAAAATTGTGCTGCTTCAGTGTGCTGACTCCAGTCCTGCACGTGAGGCCTGAAACAACGCTCAAGGTTGTGCCGGAGGGAGCATGGTTCTGACCACAATACTGTGCTCAGCCACAACATGGGCAGGTGAGGAGCACCCTGACAGAGGTGGGTGCCTAACTACCCTGCCCACGGGCAATCAAATGGGACACAAAAGCTCTTTCTGATGAGGTAGCTTTTCACATCCGCATCTCCAAGCACTGCATAAGATGATCAGAATGATTTCTGTGCTCAGGGATGCCTTCTTACCAGCGCCTTTACATCAACTTAGGTAGGGTTGTTGCCCAGTGTTTCATTGTGTCTTAGGCCAGCCTATAATAAAGCCTATAATAATATAAAGCCTATAATCCATCTTTTCTGGATTATAATCCAGATACGCTTCATTCAAAGTGGACTTCTGCCAAATACTCTTTAGCAAACGAGTAATTTGAGGTATAGGACCACTACCAAATGTTCCCCAGGAAATGGGTATTGCTACCTGTCTGTACTTTTACATTTGCAGTGAAAAATTACCTCAGGATTAATTTGGTCCAGAAGCCAGCAGTCGTATTCTATTATCACTCAGCAAGCAAAGTCATCAGCTCGAGCATGTCAAACAGAGCAGTTTGCATTGGTTTTGACTGAAACCATCGATGTCCCAAGTGTGGCAGATTGGACACTATTGTGACGACTCACATAACTCCAAACTGTGCAGGAGCTGAGCCCCAGCAGCATGGTTTGGCCGAAAAGGGCTGGGGTAATGTCCCTGCTCAGGATGCACAGCAGAACTGCTTTGGCTTCAGCCTGTCCACAAGGAGGCAGGAGCTGGGGATCTCCAGAAATGTGCCCAAGGCTATGCTGGCTCTGAGGCTGACTAGCATGGGACAACCGTGTCCACACTATTAAACTATCTATCCCTTTAAACCAGTTAAAAGGGTGAATGATTGATTTCTAGTGCCCGGAAACGTTCTTAAGGTGGAAAGAGAACATCCTGTGGTTAAGGCCTACTTAATTTATTAGCATAGACAGAGACAGTCTAAATTGACTAACAACCAAATCCAGACAAGGACCTGCAGTGTGACCATGAAGGAGGAGCTTGGTCAGTCACCCACAGCTAGCAGGCAAGGACAGTGAGATCAGAAGTATTAATTCAACTTTGCTGTCCCCTACCCCAGGATAATTTTGCTTTATTCTCCTTTTGGACTCGCTAGCTGTGAGTAGAGAATAGTCACTATTTGCAAGCACCCAGCCACGTCGTCAGTATTCTTGGTTCATTTTATGGAGTGCAGACAGATTCTATAATATTTAAGTTGATGCTTACACTCACCCACATGTCCAAGCACTAGATTATAGTTGCACAGGTTTTGGAATAAATCCGTGTGATATTGAGGAGCTAGATTTTCCATGTCATTGATTAAATCTGTTGAAAAATGTGGAAAAAAAAAAATCCAGCCTGATTCTTATTTTACTGCACACAGTTCTCACTGATATATGTTTTAACCAACAGAAGGGAGAATTCTTCATGATCAGAGTGCAGTTTACTGTGAAACTTTTGATAACAATGCCATCAAATCCTAGCATACATCACTACCTAAAGGGATGCTACAGGAAATAATGGGACAGATACTTTAGAGGGGTCTGTGGTGATAGAACAAGGGGAAATTGCTTCAAGCTCTAAGAGGGTAGATTTAGGTTAGATAAAAGGAAAAAATCTTTTACTGTGAGGCTGGTGAGGCACTGGAACATGTTGCTTAGTGATTAGGTTGCTTAGTGTGATTGATGCCCCATCCCTGGAGATTTTCAAGGTGATGCTGGATAAAGCCCTGGGCAACCTGATCTAGCTCTGGTGTCCCTGTTCATTGCAGTGGAGTTGGACTAGATGTCCCTCAGAGTTCCCTTCCATCTATGAGGATTCTATAATCTCCTTCCGTTAGGAAACCATTTTTTCAGTAGCCCCAGTGGAGTACTCCATGCTTTTCAGAAAAGCTAACACCCTGATTTTTCTTTCCTTGGGACTAGTCTCTTTCTTGGACTCTTGTCATATGGCATTTTTGGGACTGATTCTGCCTTGCAGCACTCAGCTGGAAGCTCTTCCACCAAAACTGCCACCCGTGGACATGGTGAAAGTGGGCCAGAAACACAAGAAGAGTTTGAAGAGAAACTGAAAAGAGAAGGCAATAATTCTAGCTGAAATTGCAGCGAAAGATTCCTCATCTCTTTTCTTCCAGGGTCTTCCTGCCCAGTGTTTGCTCTATTTTTTATCTTACCCTACACTTTCCTTTGTCCTTGCATCACCAGGATCCCTTCTTTTTTGTCAGTGCCTGAATGTCCTGTCCCACTCTGCACAGTGTATTTTTTGCTTTTGTATTTCCCTTGTGTTTACCAGTCCTCATGTAGCCTTATAGCTTAGAGAAATGGATGTAAAATTCTTTTTCCATTACACGTGCCTCATTTTCTTTCTATGCTGCATTTTCTACTTCTTATCTGTATTTGTATGTAAATATCATTTCAAATTCCCTTTACACAAAAGAGGGGCAGCTAGCACAAATGGCCAGCAGAGCTATTGAAAAGCCACCACAGGACATACATCTGTATGAAAGAATACACTGCCTTTTGATACCAGTAGTCGCAAGGTCATTAATGGCAGGAACAGGAGACAAACAGTGTTAATAATAGGCTAGTGGGGAACTGAAGGGGCTTCACGCTTCCCATGAAAGCTTTTAGGATTTTATTCAAATCCTTCCCTGACAGGAAGGGGATGAGAGGACTGGGAGATTTCTTCCATCCTAGTCATTTATTTGGTACATTGTAGCTAAAGCAGAACACTATAAGAGTCAGTGTTTCCTAACCCCGCCAATTAATATGTTATTCATTGACCATGGTGGTGGTGAAGACACCTTTATCTGTCCTCTCCTGTCTGCAGCCCTCTGAATCCATAGAGGGTTTAAATTATATCTTTCAGGATAATTGTAGAGACCTTCAGTAGATGGGGAGAAGAGAGATTATGAAAGAGAAACTGAGAAAGTCACGGTCTGTTTTCTTTGGTGCTTCCAATTGTAAGTCCTCATACTCATCCACCTTGATGGAGATATACAAGGTGGGGTGGCTCATTCCCGTAGGACTGTGAACCAGAATTTGGCTCGCCAATGTTATTGCTTTTTACAGGTTGGGAATAGCATTTTCTTCAACAATAGGTCAATTATGAATGTCAACTAGCTGGTATCTGGCTTTCATTTCTGTTGTTTACTAATTAAATTTAGGTAGTTAGACCTCTATGAACTTCAACATGAGCAATTGTGATCAGCTCGTCAATGAACAGCTGATCAAGAAAGGTTTGCTTAATTAGGGAAGAAGAGTAATTAGCTTGTCAACATTTAAGCTCCAGAAAGACTACATGGAAGAATTCCTATCACCGTATTTATTGACCTTTAAATCCTTCAGCTCTTCTGTCATTGATGTTTAATCGAGTCACTTAGGCTGTCAGGCTAATAACTAAGATAATGAAGTAGTCTAGGACCTTGCTTTACTACTTTGTTATTCTAACGCTAATTTTAGAATGCTAAAAATAGGTTCACTAAAAATAAGACATTGTGGGTGGGTTTTTCTCCTAAAACAATTGAGCTTCTGTTACTTCCCTTCCAGAGCTATTAGGACATTATTAGGTTTCAAAGAGGTTCTTTTGTAGTAAAAGCTAATTGTAATCTTCATAGTGAAGTACTTAATAAACCAACTTCATGTGGCAATTCTATTTGAAGAATAAAGAAGAGTTTGCTATGTTATTGTTTACAAATTTGTATGTCTAAACCTGTAGGGAATTCAGGGTTTATGACAGAGCAAAGGCACTAGGAAGGTGAGACATTCTCTTGAAGGATCACATCTTAAAAATCAAATTCGTTGTTCAGCAGGAGCAATCACCACTAAAATGTTTTGTGTGCATGAGATATCTATAAAGAGAATCCAAGTTTTTTGGGTGCTTATCTGAGCATTTTTTCAATCTTTCTTTGCTTTAATTTATTTCTAAGTGTGATTTTTTTCTTAGTAAATTTCTGTGTGCATAATGTTTGGAGTTTAAACAAAATTCACACATCTGCAATTTTGCTATTTACTCTGAAGTTGTTAGTATACATTCTTAATCTTGCATCAATTTCAATATATTTGTTTTTTGGTACAGAAAGCATTATGCGTAGATGAAATCGGCGTGTGACTGTTAAGCCTTCTCAGGAAAAAGCATCCTACTAAGATCAAATTCTGAGGAGAAATAGGAAGTGTTTAAGTATGTTTTTAAAAATACTTACTTGACACATGTTTTAGCAAATCGCTTTCTTAGAAAACCTGTTTTGGTTTTACATGCAGATTTTTTTTTCCCGTACAAAAACACCATCTCTGCTGGTAATTTTCATGCCCAGAATGTTATAACCGTTTATGAAATTCTGTCTTTTAAAATAAAATACATTTTCTTTCCCAAGCATAGGCAATAACATACCCTTAATACCTGTGAAGAAATCTATGAGATTTTAGGCATTAGAGAACATTAAAGGAAGTGGGCTTTAGGAAAATATATTGGAAACTGGTTTATGTATCAAAAATTCTTTCAATGGGATTTTATTTAATGGGAATGAAGAAAATAAATGACTTATGCTTTGGATTTTTTTTACAAAAGTTTAACTCTTTTTCTTTTTTGGAGCTGTTTTCTATTACAGCTTGATCTGTCACCTTTGTAGCAACACAAGTGCATGACTATTTTATTGGCCGATGGATTGGCAACTGCTAACTTTTTTTTCACAGAATCACAGAATTGTAGGAGATGGAAGGGACCTCCAGAGATCATGGAGTCCAACCCCCTGCCAAAGCAGCTCCCTAGCCCCGGTTGCACAGGTAGGCGTCCAGGTGGGTCTGGAACATCTCCAGAGAAGGAGACTCCACCACCTCTCTGTGCAGCTGTGCCAGTGCTCCGTCACTGCACTGTGAAAAAGTTCCCATGCACATTTGTGCAGAACTTCCTATGCTTCAGTTTGTGGCCATTTCCCCTCGTCCTATCTCCACACACTTCTGAGAAGAGTCCAGTCTCATCCCTTTGCTTCCTGCTTCTTAGATATTTACAGACGTGGATCAGATCCCCTTTGAGTCTTTTCTTACAGCTGAACAGAGCCAGATCTCTCAGCCTTTCCTCATATGGGGGGTGTTCCATGCCCTTTGTCATCATTGTAGCTCTCCGCTGGACTCTTTCAAGGAGATCCCCGTCTCTCTTGTACTTTTTAGTAATGTTTATTTTCCTTCCTCGCAAGGAAAAATTCTTTCCTGAGTTCTCATCTCTTCAGAAGGCATTCTCCGAAAAGGAAGGTATGAGGACAGCCTCAGATGTTCTACAATCTGAGAGTTTCCCAGATTATCATTTTGGAAGGACCTAGGTAGAGGAATAAAGCTACCTCCATTCCCAGGGTCTGCAGAAACCTTTATCCATCCCAGCCCTTCACTGACACATGACTTAATGCTGTGCTCAACGTCTAACAAAAAAACTTCCTCAGCCTGAAACCAAATCTGTTTTATTTGTCTGGAAACCACTGTGCACACATTAATGCACAAGACAAACAGTAGCAAGGTCTTTGAGACTGAATCTGTTACTTGCAGCACTTTCATACAGGGCTTAAACCTGGCAGCAGCCTCAGCATTAAATAATTCATAATGCTACGGTGATCTTGCACTGTAGTATCTTACACAGTCTTCTGGGTCACATCCTTCTTCTTGTGGATCCCTGGCTTTGAATGAGATGAAATTTCTGCTTTAGTGAAAAATCTTTCCTGGAACTTCTTTGCCATTACTCAGAGTCGCATAGGCTGTCAAAGGCTATGCTCAGCAACAGACTTCCATCTGGCCTCTCTACTTCTGCTAGTATCCCTGTTCTCAATGCTTTGGGACTAGTGGCTGCATTTTGCTTTGTGATTGTTATTGGTGGTAATAGTAGTAATGTTAATTTTTATTCTCTTAGAGGTTTTTATCGGGAGACTCGTCAATTAAATCCAAACTTGCAAGGTTTCCAAGCTGGAATGAAGTAAGCAGCAGTTTGTTACACCAGATTATGTTCATAGCTGGGCTGCTTGGACCCTCTAGAGAAGGGTTAAGGTCTGATGTTCATGGAGAACCTCATGTGTGCCCATTGCCTTCCTTCAGTTTCTGTGGTACAGGCAGAAATCTTAGCCCTCTGTCTGCTGGACTGGCCAAGTAGATGCCCCACGAACCATACCTTGGACAAAAAAGTGTTCTTCTGGCACCAAAAGAGCATCACATACTAGATTCTCAGGTTGTATAAAAGATGTACAAAAGATACACTGCACTTGGGAGCAATGGGAAAAAGAGCTCTGTAAACTTGGGCTTCTGTTTTTAAGCCACTGTGAATTTTCAAGCTACTGGTAGGAAACTGCTGCAGATTTGACACTTCATTTTCCCATTCCTACACAGATGAACTGAATACCTCAAAGCATCTCACTGGCACGGGGCTTGGACACATGAATCCTGCCCTAGGTGGCAGTAGTAGGACAAAGAGAGATTGAAGCACTTGCCTTCAGTGGGTGCCCTACATTGGAGGTGACACAACAACATTGCCTAATCCTGTTTTTAATAGCACTTGTGAAAATAAACACTCACTCAGGCTGCACGGCCAGCTGTAGCTTTTAGATGAAAAAAAAAAAAAAGATAAAAAAATTCTGCATTTGTATTCCTGTTCAGCCTCAGTCCATTTCTCAGTGAGTATTAAGATTTACATTTCTTATCTTCTACAGAACTTAATGATATGAGCTACTTCTTAACAGATGGACTTCAGCATCTGATGTTGCCCCACTCTGTGCTTCCTGGAGCCAGCCTCTGAGCTGCCCTCGTGGTTACATTCACAAATAGGCCATGCTGCTACGCTTGTGACTTCAGTCAGTGCTGCTTCAGCATCGCCCTGAGTAACACTGCAGCCACTCATTCAACCTCCTCTATTTGCATTCCTGGATATTTCAGGAATGCATTGGAGTTAGATCCTTCACCGCGGCCGCATTGATGCTGAAAGAGAAATGGTGGCTTTAAAAAAACCCTCTCTAAATCAGCAAAGGGATTTACAGTCGTGAACTGACCTTTTTTAACTGTCAGAATTATTACAATTCTATTCTACTATTTGAAACGCGTGTGAGCTGTGGCCCTATAGGGTTTACAAAGCTGTTATTTTTGTTTAGAAACACCTTAATTAGACTCTAGCTACCTGAAAAATATTTTGCCATGAAAAAGTTTAAGCGACCAGCAACAGCATAAAGGAAGTGAGAATCTTTGCCTCAAATGCTTTAATCTGAAAAAATCACTCTCCTTGTATTTATGCATTTATATTATGTACATGTGGATATGTGAGTGCATTCTTATTTCAGAAAGGCTTTAAACACATTCATATTTTCCCTTTCAGTACAGATTACTTTCTCACAGTTGAACCCCTTGTACTTGAAGAAAAAAAAGTTTAAGAAATAGTACCAAATATTACAATGTGCAGTTTTAAATCTCACACATTTTAAAAATAGCTGCTTTTCCCTTCGTGGGAAGGCAGTGGCACTCTGCCATTGGCCATGCACAGAAGTGCCAGGCTGAGGGATCTGTTAAACAGGCTCAGCTGACGCACATTCTGAATGACTGCACTATTTAATGAATTTGACTCAAATATGTGATAACATAAAGATAGTGTATATGCAGCTGATGTGTGGCAGGGAATAAAGGTTTTGCTAGCTATTAAAGTAGTGGAAGCACTGTGTTTTCCTGGCAACAGTATTATGAGTGCATTTTTGAATGTTTGAGTAAAGAGTAAAGAAAGGGTTTGTATTTGCAGAGAGATGTTGGTTTTCCCTGGAACAGCCACAAGTCCTGTAGGTTCTGAGCTCAGCTTATGTATGATTTTTCTCAGAAGGCAAGCTAGGAGTTGGCTTTACTCCTACGAGTTAGGATTTGTTCTCTTTGCCAAATCCTTCCAATTTTTGCGTACCAGATTGATAGCTGGTTTATTATTTTGAAAAGAATAATTTGAGTTCATATTTCAGCCAGCAGTTTCTTTCTTCTTTTTTTTTTTTTTTTTCTCCTGCTTCATTTTGCCCCGTTTGCCTCTCTGCAGGGCTGTACTGCACACACATACCCTTGGCCACAGCCCAAACTGGTTAATTATACTCTTCCTACCTCAAATGATTCACCCTTTGCTTCCAAAATGGGAAGTCATTCCTTTTTCTTCTCCTAAGTTGTCTCACGTAGTGCTGCCGGAGAAGAACTATCCACTATATTTAGGTGGTGCATGTGGCTATTTTTCACTCAGGTCTGAGCAAGCTTTTCAGGATTCTTCCAGGTTAAAGCCTATGGTGCTCATCTCTGTCGTTATCAGCCAGAAATGAAAAAGCAAAACGATGTTTCTTCGGAGTGGATGCAAATGTTGCTTCCTAAGCAAGCTGTTGGGCATCTGACCCAAAGGATTTTGGTGCCACTTGTATTCTTTAGCTTGTTAATGGAACACAAAGCCTGGTTGCAGCAAGCCAGAGAAGAGAGTAACTCTCAGAGCAGGCTTGACTTTCCACCAGATTCCTACCAGATGAGGGCCAGGGCAGTGTTGGGCTTCAGAAGGTATCTTTGAGAAGAGACATTACTAAGTCCTTCTTTCACTTCCTAGCAACTGTTTGAGTGGACAGAGAGCACGAGATCTTCCAAAACAAGCAGGATTCTTCAAAAGTGATGCCTGAGGGTCTCAAGGTTTTTTCAGAAGAAAACTTCTGGTCAGTAGATATTGTGTCAGCTAAGGTTTTTATAATCTTCTGCTTTCAGTGCCTGAGTCTCATGAATAAGAATAGGTACTTAATTAAGCACAACCATGGTGCCATGACTCCCAGCTGTGATTTAGCTAGAAATATTTCAGGAGTGTCTGTCACTCTAGTGTCTAAACACTGCGCAGGGATTATAAAAATGCACAGAGTGACACTCAGAAGGACAGTAGATCAATTTGTGATGAGAAGTCATATTGTATTTAATCAAATATAATTCTATTCATTTATTCAGTTGTACCCCACTGCCAACCACTGAAAAAAGCAAATGTGGGATTCAAATGTAACAAGACTCATCCTAAAAAGTAGTGAGCAGCACAGACTCGAACCCTACTCAGAATTTCTGGGACCGCTAAGAGGTATCCCAAAGGACCCTCAAAATACTGCAACTCCATGCAAGCACAGAGGTTACATACTCAAAAAGCAACCTTCATGGCAGAAACTGTGCTCAGCTGAGTAAAACACAGCACATCACATCTGAGGGAGGAGAAGTAACGTAATCCACTGCTGGAGCCACATCTACATCCATTACAGGAGCATTCTGATAAACACATCATCACTCTGTTCCTCACTGGCCGAATAGCTTCCAAAGCTCAGCATGATTACAGTTGACCTGACTCCAAGTCCTTGAAAAGCACAGTCTCCTTCCATCCACAATTTGCAGTCTGAGCAAGCTGTGGTAAGACTTAGTCTTTTTTTTAATGGACAGAAGGAACAAAGAACTCACTTCGCTCTGTTACTGTCCTTGTACCTCCTTCATGAACCTTACCAGTGTTAGGGATTTCCTCTGCATTCCTGAGCAGGTTCCTTGCTCAAGGCCTGCACTGCCCACCATTACACAGGCTCTTTTATGCTCTCTTTCTTTCATCTGTTGTTTTCAACCACTCAGCTATTTCTGTGTTGTGCAATATCACTGTTTAATCTCTTCCCTGATGCTTCTTGTTCTTACCTCTCCAGAAACCAGGCCACTGTGGTGCTACCAAACTGGTACTACTGAGTACTTCCAGCACATTAAATTAGTATTTTATTTGACCTAGCTTATCTAATGATGGCCTGTAGGCACTGAAAGAAAGCAAAGAGAAATCAACCTTTGTGGCTGTATGAGATCATTTTATACTGATAGAAAATCTTAGCCATCAAGGAGCTACAAATTCAAACCGTGTTGACTCAAACCCATGTGCTTGTGGTATACTCTGAAGTTCAGAAGCATGCAGTGACTAGTGTATGAGCAACAGGAGAATCACAGAGCTGGGACCTCTCACTGGAAGAGTTGTTTAAGGTCATACACGTTTAAGGTCATAGTTAAAAATGCTTAGAAATGTAGACAGTAGGCTAAAAGCATACCTTTTTTGTAGCAGCAGATAAACCTTCACATTAAAAGAGGGCTAAAAACGTTACAAATTCTTCGAATTTTATCATTGATTTTAAAAAGCATCCACCTTTGGAGTCAAATGATAACACAAGACTGTGTTTCATTTTTTAAAGAAAATTCTAAACCTCACAGCAAATAAATGTCTCATACCACTTGAGGATTTAACTCAAAATCCTCAAGCATTTGCTGCTGAGTATAGCAGGCTTTCCTGTGAAAGAAATAGGGTGTCACTACAGAGACCAAATACTACCTTCCATTCTGGAAATGAACTCTGTAAGTAGTTTTAATCCTGTTTATCACACTGGTTTTTATTATTTGATGTTACAATAGAAATTATTTTGCTTGCTCTCTGCTTTTCCTCTTTTATACCAATGCAAACCCAGGTAGTCTCACAGATATCAGTCAGATTAGTAGGGAAAAATGATCAGGCAGTCTCAGTAGAGTTATCTGTGTCTCTTTAGTGCCAAATCAAAATTGAACAGGCTCTAGATCTACACTTGTATTCACTGCTTGTTGTGCAGCTCTCCCACAGAAGTGAAGGTGAGACCTTCTTGTAGCAATGGCAAATCTCATGGGCGTCTGAGGGAACAGCACTAGCAAAAAAATGACTTCCATCACTAGTATTTTCAAGTTAGAAAGAATGTTGGAGACAGATGATTTGCTTTTTGTGATGTTGAAAGACAATTGTTATTCAAGCAGAGTGCTCTGCTCTATTTCTTCCCTCTGCAAAAGCGCCCTTTTATATTTTGTCCTATTTTATGCTATTCCCTCTTCACACCATTACCAGGGCAATGCTTGACTTTTATCCTCTAACATCTTTATCCCAGGTAGAAGTGCACTAACTGACCCTTCAATCTTGCTGCCAAGGTCGCTTGGTGGTAAAGCCTGCAGCCAGGCCTGCCCCAACCATGGCTCCTGCACAGAGCGCCTGTGTGCTCCTGCTCCTGGCTGGCTGTGCCTCGGGCCAAGGCCTCCCAGCTGGGCTACCAGCAAAACAGGATGGTGGTGGAGAAACTCACTGGTTGATTGACCCCATCCACAGGCTGAATCCATCGAGGCATCATCACCCACCATAGAGGCTGTTTATTTTTTTCATGTCTTTTACTGGCTCCGTGGCAGAAGCTGTAAATACTGGCTTTGACCCTTCTCAAAACTCAGGAGAAATGTGAATGTTGTCTCAGAGCATTTGAAACTGAACTCCTTGGAGAGAAAAGCAAAACACGTTTTGCATCCAGTTATTAAGACTTTTCTCCAGCACGTGTGAAGGGCTCTTTTCACTGAAATACAAGTGGAAAAGGTCCATGGCCATAGCACGACAGATGTGGGATGCTCATACCCTCTGTTTGGCTCAGGGCAGCACTAGGGATGTTTGTCAACCTCCTGAAGAGCGGAAATTTCTGCAGCTAGAGTATATTTATATCACTTTTTAAGGGAAGATTGAAATCTGGGTGAAGGACTTGGGTTCAGCTATTGACAGCATGAGAGACCATGAGAGAGAAAACAGAGCAGAGGGCTGTGTCCTCTGAGGGACCAGGGGTTGCATGTGAGGCTGGACTGTAAAGGTCAAACAGTTCAGTTCAAGGAGAAAGTTATACCAAAATAATAAAAAAATATAGAATCGTAGGGGTTGGAAGATCTGGAGAGTTCATCTAGTCCAAAACCCTGACAAAGCAGGTTCCCTACAGCAGGTTACACAGGAAAGTGTCTAGGCAGCTCCTGAAAAGGAGAAGGAAACTTCACAATCTCTTGGGGCAGTTTGTTCCAGTACTTGTAACCTGCAAAGTAAGGATGTTCTTTCTCACGTTCAGATGGAACTTTCAGTTTGTGCCTGTTGCCCCTTGTCCAATTGCTGGGCACCACCGAAAAGAGCCCAGCCCCAAATTCTTGACACCTGCCCTTTAATTTACAAGTTTTGTTAAGGTCTCCTCCCCCTCAGTCTTCTCCAGACTGAATGGTCCCAGGTGTCTCAGCCATTCCCTCATAAGGAAGATCTCCAGGCCCCTCATCATCTTTGGGGCTCTCAGCTGGACTCTCCCCAATGGTTCTCTGACTTTCTTGAACCAGAGAGCCAGTACTGAACACAAATCACACATCAATGGGAGCTTAGAGAACACAGTGTCTGTCCTTTTGAAGCTTCTCCACCCTTTGAGATGATCACAGCATAGTTTGAATTAAAAGGATATTTGTATGCTTGTGCAGAGTTTTAGCTTTCTAACACTGAATGTGTGCAGCAGTGACTTAGCAATGTGCACGCTAGAATTAAGTGAATATGTTCATTTATTTACTCAAACACATATTAGTAACACTGTTTGGTTCAAAATACAATATTGTTCCAGTATTGTAGTAGAAGAAGGAGGGGAAACAGGAAGGTCATGAAAATATTCTTCATTCTTCCATCATTTTGCTATATTGCCTCGTTTTATTTTTTTTAACATCTTTTCTTTCACTGCATAGATCACCTCTCCTCCTTCTAGTCTCCCAAGTCCCCTCTCAGTGAAATAACGTTTGCTTCACAGCACCCATCAGTGTGCATCACAAAGAGCTGGCCCTGGCAGGAATGCACTGGAGAGTCCAGACTGATGAGACAGTCACAAACCAGCAACTGCCTGTCCTTCTTCCACATCTTCCCTGCCCAAATCACACTGCTCCTTGCCATTCTGGAGATGTTCCTGTTTTCCAAACACTGATTTCCTATTGTTTAACATGAGGTAAGGGAAAACACGGACTTTCTGTTGACTTAGCCTCAGGTGTTCAACTTTGGGAGCCAAAGGGCAGCTGAAAGTCTCAGTGAGTACTTACTTGCTGGTCTAAGGCAGACCTGTTTTGATACTGCAATTATTAAAACTGACATGTAAGTGTGAGTGATTGTACATGCTTACAGTGACTAATTTGTGCTGGTAGGTAAACAGAAATGTCAACAGTCAGGGAATAAGCAGGTATATACATCCTGTGTGGAAACACAGCTTCTTCCATTGTTTGCTATTTACATTATGGAAATCAAATTGACAGTTAAGATGCCAGAGGGTAAAAATATTCTGCAAACTAAACTCGCCAAAATAAAAAACTGTCAAGAGTTCAGGGAGCTTCTATTTTATTTTATGTGCTGTCAGTAATACTTTCACACTTCAAGAGCCTCTCATGTAAATATTTGCCTGCAAATACCAGTGGAATGGAAAACTACATGGTAACTCATGATGCTTTAAATCAGGGTCCAAGGCTAAACTGACCAACTGTTTTAGATGGACCGCCTTGGTAAATCTGCTGCATCATTTTCAAACAATCTCATTTACTCTTTATCATCCAAATATTTGTGTAGAAGGGCTAATTTCTAATTTTGAATGCGCCCCCATATTTCCAGGTATCATCTGCATGTGTATGGTAATCTACTAGAGTGTAATATTAGCACATGTAAATCAGAACAACTACACTGAATGTAAAGCAGAGCCCTTGGTGTGAATGAACTGAAGAGCAGTCCATAGTAACCTATGTGAAGAATTAACTGCTTTATTTTTAAACTGTTGGTAAATTAAGTTAAACTGTGATGTAATGGTTGTACTGCAACTGGTAATTGGCTTCTAAGCTTCACCAGATTCTTATCGTAATAGCTATTAGGGAGCAAATCAACAACGCTCAACAGTGGCTTACAAATATTGTCTACAGTAACCTCTTCCCATTGTCTTGGATTTTCTAAGGTTTAGGGTCTGAAAAATTAACTTTGTTTTCTCTATGGACTCCTGTCTGAAACATCAGCTGCTGGAGATCAAAGAAAATCCCATCTGTGTTGTCATTTTGAGTGACAGACCAGCAATGTGTAATTCAGTAGATCAGCCCCTACTATGAAAATAATAGTACCTCTCCCTTAGTTAGATCGGTAAAATCAAAGTGATGGTCTAACACAACTTAATTTCATCCTTCAGAAAGAAATATTTCTTGAGCTCACCATAGCTTCAGAGACCTTTCTTTGTAGCAGTTTCCTAATTAACAATTTCACTGCTCACGCTTGTGCTTTGTTTGTCTTTTATATCACCACAATGCATTTCCTTTTTAATTTCCTTCCTTTTCCCCCTTTCTTTTGATAGTTGGCATTTTTTCTTTTCTTAATAAAACAATTCAGAGGGAAATCTCCATATGGAGGCCATCGGGAAGCAGTGAATATTTGTGGCAGCAAGGCCAGGAAACCCAGATTTCTGCAGAATCTGCCAACAATGTCAGTCACGTTTTCTCCTAACATCTGTGTGTGTCACTGAGTTCCTCCTGGGGTCATAAGAATACATTTTTACAAGAGATGCTCCAAAAATAATGTCTTCTACTTTATTAGGTTAGACACAATGTCAGAGACATTCTTTTCCTCTTCATATCTGTTTAGAAGTAAATAGGAGGCATTTCTTTTGGAGTGACCTACATACATGCTGTGAAGGAAACACACTTTGTTAAAAATCAGAACCAGTGAAGATGAGAAATATAGCTAAGCTCTGGGCTGTAAGTGGGAGATGAGATGTTGAGGCACTCGATGGGGCACAACATTTCTTTTTACAGGGTGAAAAAGGAGGTACACTATTCCCTCTTGAAAGTGTGGCCACAGCCTTTCCTGCCAGACTCACCCTTAAATGCCTTCCAGATGTTTTCTCTTAGACATTCTGAGTTTTGAGCACATTGAAGGTGTGAAGATTTGAATACACATATGGAAAAATTCTAGCTCGTCAGAGTACACGATGTAACATCTGCTGTCATAAAAACAATGGCACCCAGGTTTTGGAGATGGAAATTGTGGAATGTCCATATGGAATCACCTGGTTTGATCTGCATTAGCGGCCAGTACCAACTGACTCAAAGGACCAACCCTTCCAATAAGCTTTTATAGGACAGCGTGTCCCTAAGGCACGTCACCTCTTCTTTTTTCTTGTTAAGGATGGCTCATGCAATGGCACATTAAGGGTGAGGGATTCTGAAGTTCGCACTGCAAATTTAGAAGGCATTTTCAAGCTATTAAGATTTACATTGATCTGCTGTTCATGTGAGTGTCCAGTCCTCGTTTGCTTGAGTTTTTTGTTTTGTTTTAATGTTGCTGAACTTTTGGCGTCAAAGAAATCTTATCAGTGTTTCGTTAGCACTTTAAGGTCAAAGGAGAAATTCTACCTTATCTGCCCAAAGACACGAGTTCTCTTTCCAACTCTTGCTTTTGCAGTAAGAGCTGGGAATTTCTCAGGCTGAAGTTGCCTGTTCAGAAGAGATGGCTGGGCCTGGCCCACCAATTCTGCCACCCAGTTCAGTGCTTCTCAAGTGCCCTTGTAAAATCATGGGGGAAAAGAAAGCAGCAGCCAGGCTCAGATGGAAAAGGGGCTCTGGTCTAGCCAAGGCTGAAGCAGAGGCAGTTCTGCTCTCTCATGTCATGAGACCTAATGATTTCACACTGTACCATTTTCAGTGCAAACGTCCGCATGGACCCCATCTTTCATCAGTCTCCAAGCTTTCAGCTGCCCACGCTGCAGTCACTGAGAGGAGGAGTGGAGGAGTGGCAGATGCTGAACTGCAGCACTTCCTCCATCTCTCGGAGGATTCTCCTCACATTTGATCAATCAAGCCATGTATACCTTATGTCATGATGACACATGATGACATGTCATGTCAACTGGATAATAATCTGAATCTGAAGGTAGTGCAATAAGATACTCTTCCCCGTTCCTAAGTGGTCTGGGTGACTTTTCAGGTTTGCATGCACAGTCTGGGATAGGTTTGCATGCACAGTTGAGGGCCTGCACAGTCCATGAACTGCTGCATACCTGAAGGCAAGGTGAAACGTGTACTAATGGATCAGTTCACTGATTTTCTTTAATGATGCTATTTCCTCCCAATACATTTCCACATGCAAAGTCTGCTCTGACATTTTCAGGCTCCTGGACCTAAAATGCTAGGATATTCATTTCCATCTGATGAGAACAAGAGATTGTTTCATGTCACAACATTGGGTTTGCTCAATTTGCCCAACCGAATTAATATCAGGATTTTGTTTATGTTAAAAGTTCAGGATGCTTATTAGTTTCTGGGAGAAAACACAAAAGCTCTATTATGTACCTTCACTGTATTAAAACAAAAAATCTTTGATGTGTCCAGCATGAAACTTTTTGAAGTTTCAAATACTATAGCAGGCGAAGCGTGGAACGGAGAGCCTTTAGTTTGGTCTCTGCATCTACTGACCTGTGATCTCATGCAATAAGCAACTAATGAAAACAAAATCTAGACACTGGAACAGATTTCCTTATAAAATTAGACTTTTTTCCCCCTGTAGTATCAGAAGATGGGGTATGTTTGTAATTGTTCTAGCAGGCTCTCAGTCTCAGCAGACTCTGCACGCTTACAGAAGTTAAACTACTTTCAAAGGGAATAGCAAGCTGTACAGGCACGGAGAGTTTAAAAACCTTCGCTTTCATTAAAATGCATTTGAAGAATGATAAATCTTCCCTACATGTCAGACAGCCGTTTTTTCTGCTTTATTTTAAAAGCTACTTTTCAGAGATCTGAGGAGTAAACAGCAGGCAAAGGCTTCTTTAACTGCACCTTTTTTCACTTTTTCCCCTCTCTCTAATAAAGGAGTGTTTATGGCTTCATATGCAGGACTGGAAAGAAAAGGATGTGAGGAAGAAAGATTAAAGGTATAAAACCCACTGGATACATTTAAAAGTGTTTTTATTCAATAAAGAATATAAAAATCTGTAGACCCTCCTTTTTGTTTAAACCAAATTATTACAACTTTTTCTTTTTTTTTTCTTTATTTTTTTTTTGTTGTTGCTCACACAGTGCTGTTACCTGACATCGGCTTTTATGTGAACCCAATGAAGATTTGGAAAAACCTAAGTACAGTACTAGAATTTTCGACATTAATTGAACATATCACATCAGATTACAAGTTTTAGAAACAATTTAACACTAACTAGAAGACAAGCCAACTTAATGCAGGCACAGTATCTTAATGAATAGGTTCTAATTTCTTAGTTTCAAGCGGGATAGCTAACTGCTTCTGCTGTCAGATTTATGGTGCTAAGATGTTTGTTTTCATAAACACTGTTTAGAAAGAGAACAAAAATTTTCAAGTACTGTAACTGTCACCATTCATCGATCTCACTAAGGCAGGAACAACTTACGTCAGCTCAGTTTCGGGGTTTTCTTTCTAACTTGCTTACTTGTGAAACTACAAAGTGCCATCTCTGTATTGTTCTCAGTGAGGGACTGTATAATTTATATATCCCTGCACACAGTATTGAAAATGCTACACTAATTTAGTTGAAAGAAGACATAAAACACATCTAATATATTTTGTAATTATGGCAAGCGACTTTTCTCATTCTTTGTGTTCAGCCATCCTTCGTCCTCAGGGCAAGGAGAACAATGTTGCTCTATACTCCCTTCGCTATGTGCACCATGGAAGTCCTTGTGCTTCTTAATATTGCAGTTCAGCTCCAGATAGTGCTCTCACCTTCCTTTTATTCACAGTCACAAGTGGGCTCTGTGGACATCACAGTGACTCTAGCACCGACACTAAACCCACTGCTTACAGTGCCACCTGACTTTCTGACAGTGATTCCCATAAGAGGGAAATGTGCCCTAAATGATCAGGGCAACATTTTCCTGCTATCTTTCCACCTTCTCTACATTTTTTTAAGCCTTTAATTCTATGTATGTACCCCTTTTTGAAAGCCATCTTGAGTCTACTCTTAAAATAGGCAGATTCCTAACAATTTTAGAGCACCAAAATCCACATTCTTACACACTAAGTGATTTTTATAGAGGACGGTCAGAAAGGCAGAGCATTACCCAAGGACATTACCTAACTTCAGTTCCTTCTCTCATAAGTTTTCTGTGTGACCTCAGGACATTCTCTCGGGATAAAATTTCCAAGAGGGATTTGGACATTAAGCTAGATCTATAAAAGGGCTTATGTGATTAAAACGGAACTTAGGGAGGTCTTTAAGTAGCTATGTCTGCAATCCTGCCAATTCCTGCTCAACTACAGCTTAACCTCAGAAGCACCTAAAGAACATATGATTTTTTATATTTTCTTAAATGCTTCAGAGGGAAAAGGTACTGCTTTGGACAGGCAAAAGACAGAAAGGAACACAAACTTCCTAAAGAGCATATACGGAAAATAAATGCCTAATGAAAAACCTGATGATTTGGCTTCAGAACTGGGCACCTGTTTACTTCTCGTTCTGAGTTCATCAGTTTCGATTAACAAGGTTATGACATCCAGATATTCCCAGGCCTAACTCCCAGTCATCTCAGTAGGAGCCAACAGGCCAGAAAATCCTGAGATCTGTTCTTTGAATGCATAACCTGCTCTTGAAGGTGTGACTTCCATACTTTTGGCAATGATACTTGTAGTATCTCTGGACCTCAGGAACTCCTCAGTGAAAGGGACTTTAAGGTGCTTCTCTGCTAACTAAGATGTTATGTTAGGTAAGTACCACAAAAACACAAAGATCCTAATAGAAACACTAACAGAAGCCCATATTGGACCAGTTCTGGTTTAATTATTTCTAGTTAGAATCTATTTGACATTAAAAATAGTTTCGAGGATCTTTGGGGACCATTTTTCTTTGGGAACTGTTTCACAGTCCCTTAGATAGTTCTGCTTGGAACTTGCTCCTGTTGTTCTTCTCAAAAACAACATTTGTTAAAATAATCACATTATTTTTTAATCCCTGAAACCATTTCTTTCAGAGGCTTTTCAAGGTAACAGGGAATGCTTAATCCGCTGCTTAGTCCTTCTGCAGCCACTCACATGCCAGACATTGTTTTCATTTGCTCCTCAGACTTTCTAGCCCTGGGTGACCAACACGAGGATGTCATGATATGATTCTGGAGCTGAGCTTCAGGCCAGGCAGTTTGGAAAACTGTAAACAGTAGAATGCTGCTAGAATCAAGGAGAACATGGCCTTACCTGGCTGCACTGGTGTATGTCTGGGGTGCCTTCACCCTCTGAGGCGTCTTACCTTCACCTGAGGCTTTTTGCTGTCCTCACACCAATTTCTTTGCGTGTTTCCTACAGAATTTCTGCTCAAAGAGCACTGAGGACAAAAAAAGCAATGGCTTGATAATGCACAATATTTTGTACTGCAAGTAATTCAGACTAAATCATCACTAAGCCCCTTGTCTTAAATATTTTTGCCTATTTTTCGCTAGCTTATGTACCTCCTGCCTCCTGTTAGCCACTGTCAGCTGGCTGCCTTGGCTCTGTCTGGGAGGCTTTTTGGCTTGCTGTGTGTCCTGAGTCAGTTGTTTGGTTTGCAGGGTTTTCCATATCTGAGCTCAGCTGTGTGGTTTGTTTAGTTGCTGGAGACTGGGGTTGGCCATTTGAATTCCTGGGTCTTGCGTGTCTGAAGAGAACCAGTTTGGTTTTGCAAAAATATTCTGCAGTATGACAGCCTCTTGCATAGTAATCAGTGTTCAGGAGTGATGACAGGCAGTATCCACAGGAATTGGGTAATCAATGGAAACTCAAGTAATTGGCATGTTAATGGTAGAAAAATTAACTCATTCTAGGAACATGAATGGCATGGATTCCTAAATGTTTTGTGTTTTTTTTTTTTCAAAAAGGTTGTGATGCCAATATCAATAATTGCCTCTGAGAATATTAGCATAATGGCAATATTAGAGATGGCTGTGTCCCTCAGGGAAGAAAACAATGTGTCACATGGAAACATAATAGCAAATCAGTTACAGCATAATAAAAACAACATAAACTTAAAGCCTAAAGGCTTATTTGTATGTTGTGATTACTACAAAACCTCTTAATGTAAAACTGCTAATCACTTAATCAAGTGTTTCAATTTCAAGCCCTCTTGATGACAGCAAATTAAGACCTTCTGACATGGGAAGTTGTACGGGACAGGAGCCTGTTTTTGGAAATGGGCATGCGTACTGTGTTGCATACAGCTCCAGACCTCTGTGCTTAGAGTATCTCAGTAATGTGAACAGTCATTAGGACTAGAGCACATAGGCACTCAAGATGAAGAAGGCCTTGTCTTCTATGAGGTTCAAGCTAGGCTGTCATACCATTGTAAGGTATTGGCAATAGTAGGACATATTGCAAGGTATGATATATACCATATCATTTTTCACTGCCCAATCACAGCATTTTTTTTTCCTTTCTTTTTCCAAGTCACTTGTAATAATGTATATATATTCTTAAAGTTCCTGAAATGGCCTAATTCTGAAACGAAGTGATTTCCCACACCTTGCCAGTAGGAAGGTATCGATAGAAACAGGCAGATTCAGTTTTATGTTGCTTTCTGTGAGTCAGTACCAATTAAAAAGGTCTCTGCTAACTTCTGTTTCTAGTTTTCTGTTGGAGAGGAAACGCTGGTTTATTCAGTTCTACTCCCTTTACTATAAGAGTCCACAGTTACACATAAATTGGTCTGTATAAATACGAACTGCACTTGAAAAAGTTGCTCCAAAAATGTTGGGATGCCGATACCTGACATTCATTCAGCCAGTGAGGCGCAAAGATGTATAGTGCTGTCGTTCTTCACAGAGGGAACAAAGGGACATGCTAAGTTACTACACCTCTTTTCTGTTGACATTGGATCCTTATTCTGGACAAAGTGATCCAGAGGAAGATAAATAAAAAAAAGACTTTGATTTTTCAAAATAGTGACTTTGAATTGGCCGGAAAAGAAAAATAAAGAAAGTCAGTACCATGTTACCACATGCCAGGAGACAGCGGTAAGTTTTTATTTTTATTGCACATTCTGGAAAACATCAGGGAAGGAAAAAAGAATCATAGAATCACATAATTATAATCCTCTATATTAGGAATTCAAATACATTTTTATATCACTTCTCTTAGGTCATATTTTAAACTCTTTCATACACTTTAGATAATCAACAATACTAAAAATTAAAGAGATGAATGAAGAAAGAAATGTAAAATACATCTGCATTTCGATGGAAGAAAAATACAGTAGTAAATCTGTCTTGGTTTCTGAGCTTATACCTTCAAAACTGATCTTTGATGTTTCTGTTGGCTGCATTGGGCCCCTGGACACATGGGAAGCTCTCCCCACGTGTTTGATTGCAAGACTGAGATTTCATGTGGTAGGTCTTTGAACATTTATCATAGAAGAGGCTCTGGTCTACTACTACTCACCACACTGTAACTAATGCAAGTCTAGCAGAAGGGAAAATGGAAGAACAGCATCATTTTCATCTTCGTTTTCAAAATAGCAAGCCCATTAAATCAGCAGCTACTTTATATACTTTCCGTTAGTTTACATTGAAAGTTTCTTCCGGGTTTTTGAGGAAACCATAATTCTTTCTTCTGATGTTATTCTGGTTTCAGCTGACACAGAGTCGATTCCCTTCATAGTGTCTGGTATGATGCTATGTTTTTGCTTTAGGAGAAAAACAGCGTTGCTAACACACTGATGTTTTAGTTGCTGTAGAGCAGTGCTGCACAGAACCAAAGACATTTAATTTCTCAGCTTCTATTGCTGAGTAATAGAAGCAAGAGTAGCAAGGGGGCTGGGGGGCACAAGAAGCTTGGGCTGGACAGAACCAGGACAGCTGATCTAAACTGGCCAAAGGGATATTCCATGCCATATGACATAGTGTGAAAGAATAAACTATAAAATGGAGAGGAGTTGGCCAGGGGCAAAGGGCACAGCTGCTTCCTGAGGTCTGGTTGGGCATTGACTGGTGAGTGGTGAGCGATTGAGTTACATATCACTTGTTTTGTAAATACATATTTTTTTTAATATATATATATATATGTCTGTATGTATAATAATTACAGTTATTTCTCTCTTCCTTTTCTGTCTTAGTAAATAGTTTTCATCTCAACCTACGACTTCTACTTTTTTTTTTTTTTCTGATTCTCTCCCCAATCCCACTGGGAGGGAGGGAGTAAGCGAAAGGCTGTGTGGTGTTCAGCCGCTTGCTGGGTTAAACCACAACAGAAGTATATAAAGAGCTCTGTCTTTCAGTGATGCAACCCTGAATGACCTTCAAAGACCACAATGGACTTCATATATGGGTTCTTGTGGCCATGCTGGAGATCATTTTGTCGTTGCCTTCAAAATCTTGTGTGTGAAAGACTAGCTGGCCTCTGCTGTAATATCAGTCCAACATTTCATAATGATGAACACATCTGAAAGCTAGTCAACTTGTAAACAGAAAAAAATCAGTAGCAAAGGCTTCTTGAGGCCATAGAATGGGGGATACAGAAGTACATGGTTGTAAATGTCTTGTGAAATGAAACGATGACAGAAGGGCCAATGTATGCCTCAAACATGCATATCATGCCAGATCCTGCTTACTGAACATGGCTGATAATAATTATCAATTGGACAATTCCACAGAATGATATCACTTACATATCAACACAAATACTATTTTTATGCAGGAAGTGTAAGAAACAAATGTTATTCTTACACAGCATGATGTACTACCAGGTAGAATGCTTGTATGTTCTCACCAAACAAACTCAGATTTCAGAAGCCATATAAAATTTTCCAGTTTTGATGTTAGCATTACAACATCCCTATCCCCATAGCATGGCTCAAACCCAAGACTATGGACAAAGGAATGAACACTTAATTAAAAGATTCTCAGAGTGATTTTCAAAGACAAAGACAATGACAAGCAGATCTCTAACATCAATGTCAGCTTGGCATTTTGCCTTATATATAAACAAAAACTGTGTGTTCTTTAAATCTTGCTGATTAGTTACATCACACCTAAAAACCTAAAAAAAAAAAAAGCATCCCAGAGAAAAATAACATCACTGGAGAGGAGTTATCTTCTGTTGTCTCCAGCAGCATTTTGTAAAATTCAGATTAAAATTGTGAGCTCAACACGGTTTTATTGTAGTAAATGTAACAGGATGAGAGTCTTAGTATTTTTAACAAAAAAAAAAAAAAAGAATTCTGTGGGACATTTACTGACTGCATTAATGCAGTAGCACTTTGTTGTGGTGTGTTCTAAATGTAATCGTGTGCCGTGGAAAAGGACATCTCATTTTGTAGTTTTAGATTTACTCCCTTCAATTCTTCTGTTCTTGCATTTTTGAGGGCAGAAAATTCCAAACCTGTTTTATTCTCCAGAGCGATCCTTTTACAACATAACTACCGTCTGCTTAGTGAAGGGAACACCTTCTGTTTTTTCAGTTCACTCTCAGACTCTTCTCCACCTTCTAATAACTGTTGACCTCGTCTTTTGTTTGGTTTCACTTGATCAGTGCTCTGAGATCTCTGCGATGGAAATAAAATCTGTTATCTACGATTAGATCCCCACAAATGAAACCGTATCAGAAATGTCACAATTGTTTACTGCTATCATTCCAATTACATTGTATGACCTGCTACATTATCTGCTTTCAGTCTTAGTAAGCTACCTTGCTGTTTGGTCTTTCTTTGTTTTCTCCCCAGTGGACTTCAATGTTTAGAGTAGGATGCTGACACAATCTAAGGAATCTAGGTGAGATGGAAAGGGGTAAAAGGAGCAAGTACCCTTTTGCAGCAATTTTCTGCTTTTCCCTTACTCTCAGAAAGTGCTATTCACCAGCCTGTAAGGAGAGAGAGTAGGTAGCCTGGACACTGTTTAAAATACATCCTTCCCCATCAATGTTTTTTTTTTGTTTTGTTTGTTTTTTCCTGCATTTTGAAGGGATTTCCTCACCATTCCTTCCATGTACATGCCCTCTTCCTCCTTGTCATTCAAGCTTTAGAAGGAATCTCTACAGATGCCAGGTTTCTGCTAGCCAGAACTGGAAACCAACAAAAAAAATTCAGATTTTAGTGAAAGAAAATGCATGTGTAATATTACAAATATTCTCCAAATATCAAAATTTCTTACTGGTTTCAAGAAAAATGTTGAAATCTACGTCACCTGGATCAAATCCAGCTGGACTGAAAAAACAGTGAGACTTAACACTGAATTGAATGGTCTGCCTACAGAATGAAAATGGCTTTAATACTCTGCTATCTGTTTGTAGCCAAGCAGATGTGATCCTACATGTGAATACAGACCCATGAACACAGAGCAAATTCAGAGGCCACAGTTACCCAGCCAGATAGACATGTGAGTTGCTCCCTGAATCTGTTATGACTATGGAGGCCCATGAATGAAGAAAGGGAGTGATGACACCACTGGGACTGCATTCCCACAGCCAGTGGGTGATGGTTATCAATGACAGAATATGTAGTGTGGGTGAATAATCCACTTTACTAAATGTTGTAGATGGTATATAGGGATCAATGGCTTATTTATTTTCAGTCTTTTCAACTCCAGCAAATAATTCTGTTGAGTTCAGAAGGATCTTCACTCACACAAATCGAGGCCACTAGATTTGCTCTTGGAGAGTGTGATTAGTTTTCCTTAACAAAATCTTAGCCTGCTTATCATTAGTAGTATTCTGAATTATAAGCCATTGCTTATACTGTTTTACCCTTTGGCAGATATTGTCTGCTTTAGACCTTAAGGAAAATACACATCACAAAACTGTCCCAACAAGTAAACATGTTTGTGACCTGAATCTACTTTTGCTTTCTAAAGGCTAGTTTGAGAGAGTCACAAAACCTCAGACTCCTCCCGGTCTGTTCACTGCAATTGTTGTTTGTAGTTGTGGCTGTTTTCCCTCAGACACTCATTCTCCTTTTCCTGCTCTGTGGCCTGTTCTGTACAGTTCACTCACTCCGGCCACGGAAATAGCTTCCCTTGGAAAACAACACTGCAGATCTGCAGCTTAAAAATATCACAGCATGACAGGAATGATGGCAGAAAAACTTTCAGGAGAAAAAGATGAGCTTTCAGAGTTCTTCATCTTCAAAAGAGATCCTTTACAAATTGGATACACTGAAAACAGCCTGAATTTCTCAGAACTAAATATACCTCATCATAATGAATGAATGCCATTTGTGTTTATTTGCTTTGCATTAATGAGTACTAGAATTAACAGTTAATGGCAAAGACTTCCGGTCAAAATTAGAGCACTACATTGGTTTACTTCCCAAGGAGTCATGAATATTATGCAATTTAAAATGAATTAATTTACAATTAACCACTTAAATCTTTCTGCTCAGCTTTTGGTTCATTCTTGGTTAAATGCATTCTTTAACAAGAGCAGCCTTTACCCATTTCTCTCCATGCACCTATTCACCATCATTTCCCTCACCTTCCAGTGAATCCAGCAGAACTGTTGCAGCCTGAACTGAGAATTTCCCCCAGGCGCCAGGAGAAAGCAACCACATATATTCGAAATGAGAACTGTAAGAATAAATAAACTGCAACACATCTAAACTTCATTCCCCACTAAAGATCCATGGATTTTTTCTTGACTTACTCAGCCATAGGACTGTGCAAACCTAAAGGTAGGATCTGAGGTCCTCATTAATCCTAACTTCCAAATTCTGGAGCAGCACCGTTCCCCACCACAAACTATTTGTGCTTTAGGGTACTGCTCATCATGAAGAACAGCACAGAGGTTTTTCCAGAGAAAATCGTAAGGAAGCAGTGTACCTTTACAGGGCAATGCTAAACCACAAAGGTTGAAATAAGATCTGCACTCTATAAGACTTTTTGTTCAGCCTGGAATTGCAACTTCAGCATCAGAAGTTGTATTTGAATAAATATTTTTACTTCACCCAGTAGTGTAGGATTTATATTTATGTATTACATATTACATTTAATGTCTCAAAAAAAAAAAAAAAAAGCACCCACAATGAAACATAATCAAGAAAAAAAAAAAGATTATGCAAATAATTTATTCATTATTGAATCCCAGATAAAATAGGATGCTTTTTTCTTATATTTTCAACTACAAGTTCTTATTTTCAGTTGTTGACATATTAATCCATCATTCTTGGCAAACATCTTCCATGCTAGATGTCTGGTTTATGGTGACACTTTAATGAAGGTTTTAGCAAATGTTATCCAGTCAATTGGGAGAAAATGACAAAAAGAAGGTGGGTGTTTCGTGGTTATTTTTGAATGCTAGAAAATTTTTCAGAATGTTAGCTGTTGTGCCCACCATACTTTGGAGCAGATGGATGATAACTAATAGACATCTTAATGCCTGTATTAGGAATGTACTTCTTTTTTTTACCTTGTACCGCTAAAATAACACGTACTAGATGAAAACTTTGGAAAATCTGAAATCAGTAAATTCTTAGTAATGGTTTGCTCAAGGTTGGTACCTAAATTCTTCAAATATTAGCACTAAACGAAGCCAGCAGCTGAGGGCCGTAGGCACTCTGCATTTCCATGGAATGGAAACTCTCTGCTACTGTTGGCTAACACAACACTTAAAATCCAAACTAAAATCTTCTGCTTCCAGTACACAAAAGAAGACAAAATGGCCCCATCTGAGCACAAGAGAAACAAGTCTGTGTTGGGAAACAGTAACAGAAGTTGAGCTAAAAAAGCAGGGACTGAGGAATAGGAGTCACTGAAAAAGTGTAAAGGGAGTTCTCAAAAGACTTAAATTCCTGGGCTAAGAAGTAAACTAGAACAACTGAAGAGGGATGAAGATGCACATATTAGGGTTAGAAATCAGTCAGAGCAAGGAAGGGTGTTTGCTGGCCAAGGGAATGAAACACAGACTGAAGAGAAAAAGGCAATCAATAAGGTTTTAAGAGTGCCAGAGGACAGAGAGCAGCTGGGGAAATAGCAAGACTTGAAAAGAAAGATGTCTGGATAAGAGGCTAAAACAAGACATTATCAGGAGGTAGTAGGTGAAAGGCCAGTATGGACCTGTATATTACTGGGGCAAAAAAACCCAAATATCTAAAGATACAAGCACAAGGACCCTTCAAGAACTGTAACATTTTAATGTGTCCAAGGATCTCAAATCATTCTCTGGACAACAAAATGTGACAGAAATAATGACAGTTGGGAGCTACCAAGCAGCTGGGCAGCAGCACCATTTCCTTCTGTGGGTATTTCTGAACATTTCATTGGCTGTTATGCACCCTGCTGCAAACTAGTCTGAGAATCTGGTCAGTGTTAGTCCCTCATAGATCAAGTCCTCTGGGGTAAAGGAATGATGATTTCTGGTGTTAAAACCTTGTCTGAGATATTAACAAAGTTCCTCAGCTCTCACAGGAATGGGTCAGGTGAGGACATGAGCACTGACATTGCCCAGTACTCCTGTAGAACTGAACTGTACTGGGATGCTTCTATGGTGCTCCTCATATAGCTTTGGGATCACATTACCAACTGCTTTGCCATCTTTTCACAGATCTGACTCAGAGAATTTAGGAAGTCTCCTTTCGATAGCAATAGAAAGGTTAGAAAATAGACCTGATGAGGCATTTCAGATGGTTTAGCAGAAGATGGATGCAAGTTAGTTATACAAAGAGAGACAGAGGTGCTGAGCTGTGCAAAACTGGCAAGAGAGCCTGGCGTCACCTTCTGGTACATAGCAAGCAGATGACAAGTAATGATTAACAGACTCCAAACATCAACTTTAGACCATGTAGCTGTAGTCTGAATAAATGGTTCAAGTTAATGATTTACATGAACATTTTGAAGTTAGTGGCTCTGAGGTAAGAAGACTACAGATGATCTGTCTGAAGAGAAACTGAAAACTCATCTGTTGTGATAATTGATCTAAGTACCTGAAATTTCTCCCTGAAATAGAGTGGCATGTTAAATGCTCAGGCCTAGTTTGTTTCTACATAATCACTCATGGAATATATTCTCTCTGCTTCAGAGAATTCTCTGACTTGAACTAATAAGGCTCTCAAAAGTTCTGATTAGATAAACTTTTAAAATTCACCTTTAATGCCTTATGCAGTTAAACTTAAAATGTGCCAATGCAAAATGAGGTAGGCAATCCCACAAAAAACAATCCAAACTCATCCCCTTGGCTCTTGTTCAAAACCCCTGAGCAATGTGCTGTGCAGCATGTGCTGCAGGTCAGCAGACTCAGATCTTTCACAATACATTGGAGAGCACACTCTGGTACTGAGGGCTATTTCTGCCCATGTCCATCTTAGGTAGGATATAGATTCTACTTGATATCAAGTACAACAAAAGAACAGGGAGAAAGATGTTGCTTTGCTTAGCTTTTAATGGCAAATAAACCAAGACCAGAATCTCTACTCTATACCCAGAATGGGCAGGGGGTCAATAAGATGGGAGTTAAGTGTTGCATACAAGGGTCATTTTGCAACTTCTAAAGCCAATGATGTCTGGCAGATGTGGTTCATTCACTGTAAGAGTCCCATCTGTAAAGTGCTATTTCATATGAATATCTGAACAGTATTGCAAAATACTAGCAAGCTCCTTCAGGACTTTTGTAAAGATGCAGTTCCTGCCAGAAGTCATACTACTAAGTAGACACCAAATGTTCTTCAGGTTCAGCTTCTGTGGAAACCTCACCAAGTGCAGTCTTAAAGTTGCAAATAGAGATGAGTTGTCCATGACCAAAGAAAAAAGCACTCACTTATGGAAGAACAACCAACCCGTAGCTCTTTGCTGCAGGTTATTGTCTTAGCATCTGAGTTGCAGCTGGGAACTTAAGAAAAATAATGCTTTCAAATCTCAGTAACAAAAGTTGCTCATACTCCCTCAGTCAATATACTCCACCTTTTTGCATTAACTGGATGAACCCAGTAATGAGGCTCATGGTGACTTTAAATATTCTGTGCTGACAGAGCAATATGTCAAGAAGCAAATGCACAGCACTCAAGTGCATGCTATGACTACATCACCAATACTCATACAGAAGTCTAAGTTAATGGATTCCCTTCCCAGGCCATGAAAAGCTCACTTTGAGTCACTCTGTATTAATATAAACAAGCAAAGTGGGACACAAGAAAGTTGTTTTCTTCACTACAGCAGAGATGACTGGTTTCTTTATTTTTGCAGGTTCCCCTCTCTCACCCTGTAACTGATTAGCCCTGTTATAATAGAAGAAGTGGAGAAGGAGAAAAGAGCTATCCATCCATAAAGTCTAGTGCTAGATTCATCATATTCTCAAATTGGACATCTACTATTGATTTAAGTAATCATAGAAATGAATTTTCTCTATTGTTCAAATCTTGTTACCAGCAGAAGTAGCGGGCTAGACACAAACAACATCTGTTGCAGTTCAACTTTCAGGATCTCAGCTGAAAGTCTCAAACATCTCCTTTTGATATGTAGAGTGTGAATGCTCATCTGGGAAAGCTCTGAGGCACTGAGCACAAGAGCTGCATGACACATTTTTACTGAGTTGCCACTTAACCACACAATTCATCCTGAAATACCATGCCTGCTTCTGAGGCAGATAGGCCCAGTTGGTTTCTTTCCACCTCTCCGAGGCCTATTCCAACCACACCGAAAACAACAACAAAGCTATAAAAAGAAACAATCCATCAGGAAAGCAGAGCAACCAAGACAGTCTGATTTCCTGTGGGTTCTTCTGGAGTTTAATGAGATTGGTATCTGAACTGATGTAATCCCCTGTGGTTATACTTTCGTAGTCTCTTCTTGGATATGGATAGATTCTATTAAGAGATGAACTTACAATGTAGTTTATTCTTCAGTGGAAGAAATAAGACGTTTTTATTCTTTATCAGGCTGCTGCTTTTTACAAAATCTGGAGGAATTTAATACCTCTGAGACTGCTGCTTTTCTCTCTGGTTGAAACTGGTTGAAAGCTGACTTCTGACCATATATATATCAAAGAAATGTGATCAAATTAACTGCTTTTCTTTGGTAATCAAATGAAAACAAGCACTCAAAATAATTAGAAGTTATCATCATCCCTAGATAAACATACTTGCTATCAACGTTTCCAGTTCTCTAAGTAATTAAGAACCTTTTGAACTTTCTTTATTCAGCCCATCTTAACTAAACAAATACCAAAAGCTAGGATACACTGATAATGGACAGCTGTAAATATCTAGGTAGGTGACTCTATGTAAAGCACTGAAATTCACAGAAAAGCTATCTCTGGCTTTTACGGACTTTGAGCTAGAACACCTTTCCTGAGGAGAGGCTCCATGGGTACTCTTGGAAAAGTGTACCAATAATTAATAACTGTTGCATATCCATGGAAAGTAATCTTTTGGCTGGAAAGTGAAAGTACAGTTTCAGCTTCAAGATGACCAAATGTTAGTACATTTAGTTTGTTAAAGCTAAGAGAAACTCAGCACTTTGTACAAAACTTTGCAGGGGTTCTACTGATTTCTGCACACTCTTGGTTAACTAAAATGCAGCTGTTCTCTTGCATGAAATGGGCAGTGTGTGCAGATATCTATCTATATATATTTCATAGATATACATATGTTCTGTAAAATGAATCAGCCTCTTCTGTGCGTAAAGTCTGGTTAAAAGTGGTGGTGCTATTCAAATATGATAAAATTTTTGGTGAAGCAATTTATTAATATTTAACCCATCTTTCATGTATAATATATCAGTGCCTGAAATGTAGGCATTTTGGTGCTGAGGGAAACTTTAAAATAGCAAATTAACACATTGTGTTTAAAATCAGATCTATTTTCGTTCTGTTTTTTGATGGACAGATTTATTATCATTTTCTTCTCTTTATAAATGTTTCAGAGTTGAGAAAATATAATCTCTAATTTTTATTTTAACTTGATGTTACAACTTTAATTATTAAAATTACGAGAAAAAGAAGCTGATTTTGACAAACCTCAATCTGTGAATCTCGGCCACCAAGCATGCACTGTGGCTAGCACAGATTTGGATTTGGTGTAAGATGAAATAATTCTGATAGTATTGTTAGAAGGTGGCATTTGCACTTATGCAAATTTTTTACTGGTTCAGAATAACAATGATTTAATGAAGCAGCACAGTTCAGCAGTTGACATGCTGTTACTGTGTTTTAATCAATTTCTTTTCAATTCCCCTTATAGAGGGAAAAAAGAAAAAAACAAAACCAAGCAAACAAACAAAAAAAACACCACCAGGAAAGATATCGGCAGCTCCTATATCTATAACATAATTTTCATTCAGTACTTAGCTTTAAAAAATGGGATAGTATTAGTACACAGTATGATAAATATTCTAGGCATATACAAGTTGTGCGAGGTGATAAAATATTCTGAGCATGTCCTAAAATGATTCTCTCATCAGAGATGGCTTGTTACCTCCACCATCAGCAGATACTGATAATTAATCAACTGAAATGAATCTTTACAGAATAAACAAATCTGTTATACATGAAGGATGATTATGTTCTTTTGGCTGTGAAGATTTTTCATAACTTATTCATGCCAATGGTGTGCCTGAGTTATGAAGTATTTCTCACTTATGAAATAAATATAGCACCCTTTGTTTGTCATATATCTCTTCTATTTTCTGGGCTTTACCAGTGTAAATCAGCACAAATCTATCAGCCATGCTGATTTACACCAACAGAGGAATTAACCCTCTGTTTGTAATCAGGATCGACAGTTCTATCTCTTCAGCTGCTTCAGATGCATTTCTAAAACACAGCTTTGGTAAAGCATTTTCAAATGTTCAATTGTAACAGTAATGCATGTGTAAATGCTATCATCAGCCATAAGCCAGAATCACAGCCATAACTCCCCAGCTTTGTGAATTCCACCTAGATGCAATGCACTCAGTGGGGGACGGCATCACAGTCTGAGATGGGAAAGCCATGAAAATACACTGCCATTGGTATGGATTTTTAAATTAATCTGTACTTTTGTGTGCTGCTTTATGCTTGCTTTTCCTTGAACTATTTAAATGGTCAGTTTGGATGTTCACCAGCAGAAAAACTGATAGATAATGAATGTGAAACACACACTTGAAAATATTTAAAAATCTTACGTTCTAAAGAACAGGAAACAATATCATGTTTGGTGACCTACGCAGCAATCACAGATAAAAAGCACAGTTTAAATAACAAATACGTGCAATATGTTAAAAAACATCAAAAAAGAAACATCGACAATCAACAGACAGATTTATAAAATAACCTGGAGAACAGCAATATATTTGAGGAAATCATGCCCTGCTGTGAATATTCCACAAATAGAGAAAGAGGGATTGTGAATGATTCACTCAGACTGAGTCATACTGGATTTTATTAGTGAGATCCTCAGAGTTAGGCCTACTGTGTGAGCACAAGATCTTGACTAAGGTACACTGGACTGATGTGCTAACCCACACCAGCCAGGTAGCCTTTATTAGAAAAAAAACAAACAAACACACAAAGAAACCAGAGCCAAGGGAAAAAAATCAAACCCTTAATCTAAGGAAAGGAATACTGCTTCATGTTTTCCTTTGTGGCTTCACTGAAGAAGAGGAATCAGTATAGTGTTTTAAGAACTTTTTAAGCAAAATCCGATTAGAAAAACGCTTGAATCAGTTGCAGTTGTTCAGTCAATTGCAGTTGTTCAGTTTGAATGTTTAGGTCTTTGCCACTAGGCCATTTATTTCCTCTTTAAGATTTATTTCCATGAAGACATACTTGGTGCAAGTAAGTTAACAAACAGCATGCTCCTAGAGCTACTGTATGCATAATATAACATAGAAGAAGCCATCCAGAAGAAAACTACTATGTGGTGGGGCAGGCAGAACATATGCTGAGGAAAACAGCTCAGTGATGATGATACTAGCATAGGTCTCGAGGGTCTTGGGTGAGTCTTTGCTTTACTTTGGTCTTAGTCACTGAACTAATTGGTGCACTCAGGCTTTTTCAGATTGACTCTTTCCAGATCCTGTCATTTCCAGAACTTTCCAGTCATACTCAGATTTTTCTAGACCCAAGAAATTTCCTTGCCTTCAAACTACGTGTTTCAACAGCTACAGCTTAAGCATTGAGCTGCCAATGCAAAACCCAGAACACTGTAAGAGACATCATAGAAAGAATAATGAATGTCAGACTAAGATTCAAACCAGCTAGTGCTCTGCCTTATAATCAATAGTTAATAGCCAATAACAATGGCATATACTTAGATCAGTCCTTTATCAAAACTAAAAGCCCTAAGGGTGCCAGGCTGTCAGTATCTGCAGTGCTATTTTTTTAATCTAGCAGTTGCCCTGCTACACAATAACCTAACAGTTGAAAAACCAAGTAGTGAATCCACTTTCACACTCTTCTAAACATGAACAAACACTGATTTTTCACCTCATGGTCAGCTTTCAGATACTAGATTGTGAATTATTTTGGAAACAAGCTACAGCTCTCCTGCAGAACTTGTCTGTGTAGGTATAAAGAAACTTAGGGTACCCTGTATCAGAAGAAGGCATGAGAAGGGGTGTGACTGTAGGTGGTTTCTCATTGAAGAAAAGAGCCCTGGTGTGTGTGATCGTGCAACTGTTACAATTAAATACAGAAAAAGCCATTTGATCGGAAGATACAAGCTCCTAACTTATCCAGGGAATGCTTTTATCTTTCGTGATGAAAACTGACTCACATTTCTACCCCCATCACATCGTCTGGTACAAAAGAATCATGCTTCTCCCCGGTTCAGCTCATTTTGGATTCTTGTCTATACAACGACAGCTTCACGAAAAAGGATGAAAAATATCCTTCCTCTGTTCCCCAGAGCAGTATATGGCTTTGTGGTTAAAACATACTGAAAGGAATAAGAAACATGGATCTGAACCTAACCTCAGTCAGTGGAGGACTTTGAAAACAAGCTGCCTACGTAGCCAAACATAATGCTGTAATCTACCACAGACATATCACGTGCCATTTTAACAGTGAACAGTCTCCGCCTCTTATGGGAAGATAAGGAGTTTGGGACTATACACGTGCTTTAGATGTGGACAGGCACCTGCTGGGCTGACAACTTCATGTTGATTATTGCACTCGGGTTGTCATATAAGCTAGGCAATGACTTCCCAGCCTTGTCAGGGCCAAGACTCTGCTTAAGGCTTGCTCAGGACTTCAGGCACTTGAGGCTCTCAAAGGCTGGGAAATTAAGTGCTAGGAAACCTTACATGCTGCCACATATAAGGAACAGCTGAAAGAGGTTTTCCAGAGTCACTCTTCTTTATTTATGTCTCTGAATATTACCACCAGTCTACTTAAAACATATGAAGGTTGATAGGTAGTGTTTTTCTTCTTTGATAAGGCTCAAGACCATGTGGCAATATAATGTGAGAACTGTAGGAATTTTCTTAGCTGTCTCAATTTGGGAAAAAGAAAACAACCAAACAAACAACACATTGAAGCTTGTTTTCACAAAAATAAAGCTCAATAGGACAGCCTTTCAGCCTCGCATCTAAATATCCTGGCTTCTGTGTATTCGCAGAATGTTGTATTTGTATTCTAAGACAATTGTTATGCTATTTTCTCTCTGTAATTTTTCTCTCTGTAGTGGTATTATTAAAATAATCTGAGATTGGTTTTGTTGTTTATAAATGGACTGCTATTATCTATTCATTTGTGACAAGGTGACAGTATTTATTTATCCAGTTGTTAGCACATAGACAATACATAATCTAGTTGTTTTTGTGTGTGTGTGTGTGTGTTTATTTGAAAAGGTGTGGTGGGAGGAAGGCTCCGAGTCTGCTTTGTCCTAACTGCTGTTTTCTAGGTCAGGCAGAACTAGCACAAAGGGAAAAGCAAAGCTTTCCTGCATACAGCCGAGCACCAGCAGCAAGCACAAGGATGGAGGACAGGCTGAAAAGGGACAGAATCCAGCAAGTGGGGTGGTTTCACAGCAAGCAGGAACTGCAAGAGTGGGGAAACGAAGAGGGAGGTGCACTGCCAGGCCTCACCAGAGATGGAAGAAGCCTCTGAGTCACACAAAGGAGACTGTGTACAATCTGCTAGAAACCAAACAGTCATTAATTTACCATAAGCAAACACAAAATAAAGGATCCATCCTCCGAAGATATATAGTGGGCAAAGGCGGATGAGTTTATGAAACCCATTCATAAGGGATCTTTACCATCTCATGCTAGGACAATTAAAGACAAGAAACAGTTAATTGTTATGGTTTTTATTGTAATCAATCTAGTTTTGAGACTCAGTATCGCTTTTAGCCTTCTTAGCATCCTCACAAAGCTCACTTTAGGGAAGGTGCTGGAAGGTCTGCCTCAAAGCTATGACTAACATAACCCTATTCCAAAGCAAAACCTTGCCTGACTGCTGCTTGCAACAATTCTGTAAACGCTTCCAAGCAGCCTTTAGCTACCCACATTGACTAGCTCCTTGTTGGCACTGCCAGCCTCAAGTTCCCCCAGAAACCAGAGGCCACGAAACCACCAGCATGGACATCGCTATTGCCAGTGATTGCCACGGGCCTGTGTGCCAAGAGATACGGTGCCAAACATGCCCAGACAGTCTGCAAACTGTGAGGCCGAGCGGGCCGTGCCTGCGGTCGTTCTGGACGCAGCCGCTGGTTCCAGCAGGGGTGCTTGCGTGTCACGTTCAGTCAGTCAGGCAGGCACCAGAAGCGTATCAAAACTGTGTTAATTCTTCTGACGAAAGTCTTGAGTTGCAACAGAATTAAGCATCCTGAAAACAGCAGCCTGACTCGCGGGCAAGAAAAACAGCTCGGGGCACGAAAGTGGGCTTTGCTGAGAGAGGCGACACTTAACACGGTCGGCACAGCACCGCGAGGCTGGAGGGCATCTTGCAGCTGCTGCTCCTGGCATCCTCCCTCACCGCGCGGCCGAAACTTCACTCCCCGAGATTAACAGCACGAGTCGCGCTCCCCGCTACTGCCCCTCGGCAGCTGTGGGGCGACAGCTCTGAGGCCATCGACCGCGGATTAAAGCGGTGCCCAGGCTGCCGAGGCCTCTCCCGCCGCATCGCCCCCGAGGCAGCGCCGTGCCGGGCGATCGGATCACGCGGGCCGGGCCGCGCCGGGCCGGGCGGTGCAGCCAATGGGCTGGAGAGCGGTGACGGCCGGCGCTGGCGGGCTGGTGCGCAGGCGGAGAAGCTGCCTGCCGCGGTCGGAAGGGAAGGGAGGGGAGGGAAGGGGGTGGCTGCGCCGGGCACAGCATGGCTGCCAAGGTAAGTCCCCGCCGGCGGGCGGGCAGCGGGCCCGCGGCGTGCGGCCGTTGGCGGCGGGGAAGGGGCTGCGGCGGGAGGCGGGCGGCCGTGACCTCGGGCCCGTCCTTGGCGGAACTTAAGGGCGGGCGGCGGCGGCGGCTCCTCCGCGGCGGCCCCGGGGAAGGGGAGCCGGCCTCCCGCGTGCGGGACTTCCCGAGCTGCGGGGCGCGGGCCCGCTCTCTGCGTGGAGCCGAGCGCTGCCGGGCCCGGCCCGCGTCTGCAGGGAGCGGCGGCGGGCAGCGCTGCGCGGCGCCAGGTGTGCGCGGGGCCGGCCGCGTGTGCCTTCGGGCCCGGCCCCGGCAGCGGGCCTGCCCGGCGGCCTTCTCTTCGCTTTGCTCCCTGTAGCTGTTGAGGAATCCCGCTGTTTTCACTTTTGCTTATGAATTCCGTCCGGCTTCACCTCTCTCTGCTCTCTTCCGTCAGATGGGGGCTGCTCTGCTGTGCTTTTGTGCTGCCTCAGTGTTGTAAATGAATGTAAATCGTTTTTATCAGTAACACGCTTCCACCTTGCATCCCCCAACGTTAGCCTCTACCAAGTGAAGGCCGTATTAAAAGTGGGTATTCCATTCCTAATGACTGATAAATTTATGTGAAAAAAAGAAGTAAAACTTCCAGTAATGAAGCCAAGCAAGCACTTATACATGTTCAGGCACACTGGCTGGAGTTCCGTGCTCCTCTGTGCCAGTAAGGCTGTGATGGAGTTGCTCCTGTCAGCATCTACCTCACTAGGAACTGAAGTACGTACTGAGCAGTACATGGTTCCTCTTTATTTGCTATAATATATTAAACATTCATCCCTCAACCTTACGATTAATGAACCTTAGTTGCCTCAGCTTTATTCATTTGTTTATTTTTATTGCCCACTGGCCCATACAGGCAGTGTATTAAATACTTCTGAATCTCAGACTTGAGTCTTCAATTCACTGAATTTAGGAACCATAAGAAGCAGTCTGCAATCTGTTTGGATCCATGCTACTCAAATACACGCTAAAAATATTGAATAATTAGCTAGTGTTTGTCTAATCAGATATGCAGACGCGCTTCATGCCATGCATGTGCCCTGTGGTCTTTTATCTTTGTTACCGAAATCTTTACTCGGATACATGAGAAGGCCTCAACACTTAGGGAGAAACTGGGCTGTATACAACATGTTTCAGATTATGCCAAGCTTGGCAAAGAGATGCCTAATAAAAAGAATACATCTTTGTTACAAGTGTCATAAGCATCCTTGGTGCGTTGCAAGACAGAGGTGCAGCACTTGGACTGCGGGGTTTACTGCCCTCAGGTAACTTCAGAGGGAAGCTGTGTACAGACTTGAATGACTTGGGTTAAAAAAAAAAAAAAAGCAACAGAACCAAACAGCAGCAGAACTGGGAGCAGCTTGACTGGATTAATTATTAAGTTACCTTGTGAGACTTGAAGAGTTTTTATCTTTCTGAGGTGAAATAGTTGCCGTTAAACTCAGATGACTTTCTGCTTTTATGGTAGTCAGCAACAACATGTAAGTAGTGTTTTGTGCTCTAACGGTAATGTCTGAACTCAGGTTCTGCAAGCACACACATGAATAACTTTGCCACATAAAGAGCTTCTGGGCCTTAAGTTATTCACATGTGCTTGCAGGCATGGGCCTTGATTTGTGTTCTAACTTCCTCACTGATGCATCTCAGTAATGTTTGCCTTTTTCACCTCAGCCAAACAATGGACTGGTGAGTTGAATGATTTTTCTAAAATTCCTTCAGTAGCTTTTCCTTGCCAGTATCCTGCATGACCGCTTCCTTTAATTTTTTTAATTATACCATTTTAGGCATATGAGTCTTTGGAATTGAATGTAATTGTTCTTCACTTGCAAGATTTCCAATGGTGACACGTTAAGCGGACTCTAGGAATTCGGTCTATCAAAAGGAAAGCCCAAATGGGATGCTGTTAAGGTTGCATAGTTAAGCACTCAGGGATCAAGAAATGGGCAGAGCTTTTATGCATGAGAACTTTTATGTTGATTACAGGGCCGTAGAATTTTCATCACTGTTTGTTACTCAGTGTCATACAACCTGTTACAGCGTTTATACGGTGTATGACTTTTTTTTCTGTCTGTTACACACAAATGTTTGTTTGGAATCTTCAGAAGTGTTTCCTAAAAGCGTTTTGAGAAAACTGCACTGCAAATTATATTTGCACAAGCGTCCGGTAAAATTGTAGATGACATGTTTCAGTAGAATTTTAACCTACTGATAGCTTAATGATCTTCATGAGTGCTGGCTTCGTTCTCTGAATTGCATAAAGCACAGGCTTTGTGGGAAGATTGTGGTAATGCACGTGTAGAGCTGTCATGAGCTCATACTCAGTGTCTCATGCTTTATTTCTTCATTTTTGAGTGTTTAACAATGCAAGAACAATGCTTTGTCTGCCCTTTAGTCACATACCTCTAAAGAGACGAGTTACACAATCTAGCTAATGCCACCTGCAATTCACCCAGTGTATGTTTTACAGCTAAATTGGCTGTGCCTGTTGAGTGAACGTAAGCTACTCTTGCTCCACAAACCAGTGAACGGTTCTGGCTGTAGTGATTGTATCATGCATGTGCAAAGTGTGACTTGATATCTTTTTAATGTCTTACTGCTTGATAAAATGCAGTTATTTTCAGTGGGAAGTTCTAAGATGCTTCTCAATGAAACCTGTTCACGTATCTGATTTCGCCTTTGTCACTTTGCTGCTTTATCTGTTCAGCTTAAGGCTGGAAACTGATGTTTATAATAGAAAGTACATGTACTTTTTTCACTTTATGCTTCATAGCCACTAAGCTACCTTCAGAAGAGTTAAAACTGAATTAAAGCAAATTCCAAACTTGAATGATTTCAGTAGACTCTTTAAGGCGTAGAATCTTGTGTAAAAACTCAGGGCTTTGCATGAAGTGTTGTACATCATTGAACTTCATCTCTGCTGTGGATAGCATGTGAAATTTTGACAGCTGTATTGAGCTGCATAGTACTAATATAGGATAAGATCTTTAAATACTGTGGTCTACCTGTCTTTTTCTAATGTGATTGTTGTGCATGTGTGAATGTGTATCCATTGGGTTACCTCTATTACCCAGAATGCCTAAGTTGCTTGCTTAGAAATGAATGTGGTATCAACAAAGTGTAACATAAATGTCATATGCTAAAAAAAAGTGTTATAAAACAACTGTTCAAGTAAAGCCACGAACCTTACTTCAATATCGGGTGAGACTGTTTGCATGCTTAAAATGAAGTGCATGCATCAATCTTTCAAAGAAACCAGAGCCCAACTGTGGAGTGTATCAGTGAGTAGGTAATGTTGTTGCCCTTACCTAGATGGCAATATTTGGGATGTTTCTAATGCCAGGGAAATAACTTTGTTACACAGTTCTGGTTTGCCTAACAACTTTTTATTCTCTTTTTGCTTTTTTAACTAATTACTTTGGGAACTGTATCAGTGGAGTTACTTGTTGTTTCTGTTACTGTCATATTTACTGTTGAAGAAGGCCGTTAGTGCCAATCACAGACTGTGTGCCTTGGTGTTAGTGTAGTCAGGCATTTAGCAGTGAAGGCCCCAGGCCCTCAAGGAGCATTGCCTTGGCTGAGTTCACTGGAGTGCTGGCCCTGACACCATTAGGCCTTTTTGTGTGCACAGGTGTGAATTGGTGGGGTCTGGATCTGCAGAGGCTGAAATATGAACACCATGACTAAAGAAGAACATGGTTCCAGACAATGCCAGAACCATTAGATTCTGATGCAACCATGCCACAAGGGTTATTTTGCTATCACGAATAACCAACATGTTCCTTTTCTGCATCATCCACCTGCATCACACTTCCTTCATTCAGCTCCTTCTCCTGTGCTCCTTCCCCCTTGCTAGCAATTGATTGGGTTGTGTCTGGGTATAAACTGAATTAGCTCTTCTTGCCATTCTTCCCTTCCTCCTGCAAAGTGGTAGAGCAGAATTGCATTGCACTGCACTGCATTGTATTGCATGTGGATTTGAGAGGCACTCAAAAGTGAACAGGTGAGGGATCATCACGATGGGCTTCTGTGACCCCAAAGGGAGCGTGGTCCCTTATGGATAGGCTCCAGATACCCAACAACACCAGCAACATTGTGGTAAACAAGTGGCTGGTAAGTAAGGAGATAACCTCTGTTTCTTTGAATCATTGCTCAGTTTGTGCCTTAATAGTGTCATGACACTTAACTGCATCATGGCCACATTTTTTTGGATATGATGGCAGTGTGTAAGATCCGAGGGGAAGTTACCCTTACTGGTCTGTGTGGGTCCAGCAGTGCTTGCAGCTATGTAGCTGGGCATAAGCCTGTACATTCTGAAGTGCTTTATGTATCATAAGGCTCTTCACCTCATCCTCAGAGAAAAATGTGTATGATTTTGCAGCATATGACCTTTTACTATATCTTAATTTCTTAAGGTGCCTGAATCTGATAAAGAGACACTGAATTTATGTGAGGAAGCAAGTGATTTACTCTCCTTCCCGCTCCTCCCCACCATTGTCATATGCTTTGTTTCATTTTGTTTCTTTTACTGCACAATTCTTTGCTCACAACATTTACCCTTATGGGAGCCACTTAATCCCATAAGAAGTGCAACCAGTTCCAAGGCCCACTGGTAAGAATAATCTCAGAATGTGACCTGCTGGAAAACTCCCCAGAGCTCTGTTCTGCAGGGAGCACTGGGGTTGCAGTTGTCCTGAACAGGAGCTTTATTGCACTGTTCCTTTTTAGACTTAGTTGTGCCTGTGTGTTTATAGGTACTCCTGTACTTGCCCCTTTTTCTTTACCAGAGCAAGGTAGGGACTGCTTTGTGGATGTCCTCAATATGTTATTTGGGACTACAAGTTGAAATTGCCAGTGTTCTTCACATGCTTTTGAAACTTGCTCTTTTCTTTTATAGGGTTCCTTTAAGTTCAACTGCAGAGTAACCGTATTTCCAGAGTGGCTCTGGGAAAGTGTTACTGGAATGGAGAGTTATGCATACATCCTCGTATGCATCTCTTCCATTGTGATGCTGCTGAAAAGTGTTTTTAAGTTGTCTGGATCTTATCATGTCAGGAAATGAATTCCACTTTCTATGCAGCTTTGTGTCCTAGGAAGTTAGAGACACTCTTGACAGTGTGTTTCAAATGATAAGGCATTCTTCCTGATGCTGTAATGTAGACAAGCTTACATCCCTGAATGATAACCATCTGTCTTCTGACCAGCTTGTTTAGGCCGATGTCTATTTTATTTATCTATGTTGTCCAAGGATTGTGACAAGGAGGTATGTGATACTGTATTTCCTGGAAGATGGCATGAATGCGTTGCTTAATTTCAGCTTCGGTTTTGCTTTTTATCTGTTGAATTGCTTCAGCTTTGGCTATAGAATGGCTTGACAGTACTGAACAGACCCTGCATATTTGTATGTCACTAGACCTAAACTTGTATGAGGCTTCTGGGCACTTCTGTAATAATGCTGTTTTGCTTGAGCTACAGCGGTCTTCAGAAACATAGAAGCTGATGTTTTATGGTGCTAGATAACTATAGGTTGTAAAATGTAAGATTGCATATTTTCTGGTGCATTCCCTTTCTGGAAATATCTGTATCTCAGTCATTTGTAGGGAGATAAAGAGATCCTTATAAAAAAACTCTATCTTCTATCTTCGATTGCTTTGGAATAAAGCAATTTCAACTGAAGCTTTGTTAAAACACTTAAAGGAACACTGCAAATGCATTTTCATAACATTTTAAAATAATTTCATGCTATTTACAATACCTTAGAAACATGCAATTGCAATTATATTCTTTACCAAAAATGTTACTTGGCTTGCACAAAACTCAGTGTGTTAAAGGATGAAATTGCTCATAAGGAGTGGGTTGTTGGTATTTTTCTTTTCTTTAAAGAGGGGGAGAAAAAAAGTAACATTTGTGAGAGTGGAGAAGTGCACACATGTACACCAAGCTACATGCATTTAGAGAAGAAACAGAAGAAATAGAGCTTGTCATGAGCCTGGCAACAACGAACTCTTCTTACTGGCTGCTTGTGAGGTGTATAACCTCAAGTGCTGGATTCATGAGCCATTGATGTCTGGCAGCCTGCAAGAGCTGTTTCTTTGTTGGCCAGTGAGTGTTTTCTTGGGGTCCCACTGGAGCTCTACCTTGCTTGTTGGTGTAGCTCTTAGTCATATGCAAACTAGGGTTTGCCTGGAGTGTAGATGCACAGCACCTTCTGGCCATCTGTAGATCAGCACCCCATACTACTCTCAGCCTTTTTGCTTTGAAAGTAGAATTAAGAAACCTATCTGAAGTGTCCAGAAACAGCTATCTGCAATAGCTATGCCTGCATGCTGAGCAGCAGGCAAAATGAGCCAGTGAGGAATCAAATGATAAAGGTGTCCCAGGCAGATCTTCCTGCATCAGGCCTTGCAGCTCCCTCTCAGGCAGGAGTACTGTGTAGTTAGTAATACAAGTAACCCATTCAGATGCTGACAGCTAGGGTTCTTAGGTGGGACGGGGAGATTTGCTTTCTCTGTTTCCATGTTTATGTATTTTGCATGGCTGATGGGTCCCATCGTGCTCTGGGGGGTTGGAGTGCTTGCTGGGTGTGTTCATGCATGGCTCCTGGCTGGAGTGGTAATTCCAGATGGTGTCTGAGATGGCTGTGCTGCTTGGTCAGGACTGCAGTGCTGCTGGACGTGCACGGTTCAGGAATCCTCAAAATCCTAAATTGCATGTGCTGGTTTTGCTCATTGAAGGACAGATTTTGCATCATGCTGTGACTGGGATAGTGGAGTGTGTTCATGGACACTGGGAGGCTGAGTGAGGTGCATTTTGCAGTTGTACGAACAAACATTTTATTTGTAGTGTGAGCACTGAGATGTGCAAGTTTCTGACCAGACAGCCAAACCTTTAAAAAATAATTTTGAAATCTTCTAAATAACGTCCCTACTCCTGTAGTTTCAGGAGGTTGTCAGCTCTTGTTTGGAGCCCCAGGCTGGGCCAACCCCAGCCTCGGGCCTGGGTCCCTGGCTCACTCTGCCCTGTCCTGGGCTGTGGCTGAGCCCACTGCAGCTGCTGTGCTGCTGGGGAAGTGCCCTTTGGCTTGGGGAGACACCATGTGCTTCGTGAACCTCCTGGTCATTGTGCTTTGAAAGTCAGCAGTAACCCTACTGATTCAACTTGGGTGTTGCTGAGCATACAGCAGCAGTACTAGGGTAATGTAATGGTGCCACAGTGAATTGGAGTGGGTAACTGTCTTGGCAGAAAGTAGGTAACTTCATTTGTTCATTTGTTTCTTTGGGTTTGGGTGATTTTTTTGATTAGATTTTGTTTGCCTTAGGTCAGATCACAGTAAAGCAGCACAGCACTGTTTGACTTCCATAGTGACGTGGTATAATGTAGCTCTGAGCATAGAAATAAGGAGGAATTGTTGGTTTCTTTTTCTTTTTTATTTAATGCAAATTATATCTGTCCTGTTCTCCGTGGATGAGGCAATTCAGTTGTTGACAGCTCTTCATGCTTTGCTCACGATGGGATGGATAACTGTGCAGATGCCAGGGCTGTTTTCCTAAGTGTGGTGCAAGAATATAGCCTTGGGGATGTAACAGTAAGCTTGGCTGAGGCAAATTTCTGAGGTTGTTATGGAACTACTTGGTCAGCTAAGGTTGCTACCATTTATCTAAGCACTACTGGGCAACAGTCAGCCTATGTGGTTAGAAGTAAGTAAAAAAATGGAACTGAAACACCAAGAAACCTTTGTCATCGTTTGTTCTCTTACACTGTTTTCCTCTTAAATCCTGTACTAGACTCTTTGGAGGACTTTTGTCCTATTTTCTCCACATAGCTCTCACATTTTCCATAGAAGCAGAAATGAGTGCCCTTGCAGATGGTGGAGTGTTGTGACTTCTATTTTTCCTTAGTTTGTTTTTAAGGATGTATCTCTGATTGGTTTATTTATATATTCAGGTTTATACCTGTATTTTCCTCAAGCAGCACAGCAAGTTCCAACATATTTTTCTAATGGTGTTGATCAGTTCTATCTCACCATATAGGCAAGTAGCACATGGAAGATGGCTGCATTTGTAGCCAGCTAGGTGTGAGGCAGCTGGTGAGTTCCTACCTTTCTGAAGCTTTTTTATTACTTCAGAAACGTGGGAGAATAAAGGAGAGTTATCCCAGTAATGAGGATGCTTGAACCTTCCACGTGACACAATAGGCTTGTATTTTGCTAGTTTCTGAAATACTGTTACATATTTTAATTGGTAGGCACTGTCGCCTTTTCTGAATAATCCGTATGCATAAAGGTAAAACTTTGCGCCTTTGAGTTTTAGGTTCCTGTTGCCTTTGTGACCGTGACCTTTGTATGCTCTTGTCTCACTCCCATTCCATGTTTGTATAACCAGTGTTGGTGCTTCATTCATCCCTTCAGCAGGAGGCCCAATCTCAAAGGGACCGGAGCTGAAGTGTGTATCTGCCTGGGAGTTTTGATGGGAGTCACAGCTCTCTTTTTGATCTTTGGGACTCTGAATTGCTGATGTGGCAATATAAATATTTTCTGCTCTTACCAGCTGATGTTTATAGGCATTACTACTACCAGTTTCTTAGATTCACAATAGTTATTTTTATTTTGTTGCTGGTTTTAGATCTCCGGACTGAGATCTGATTTTATTGTTTCAAATGCAATCAGAGTTTGTAGTAATAAATAGTGCTGCTGTGAGTTATGATTGCTTTAGTCACTCAAAAACCTGGTTCATTTCCCAAGTGGCATATTTTCTTCATTCCCCACAACTCTTTTAAGTGGAATGGAGATGTCCTCACAGCAGCTTTACGCCTAACTGTCTGTCAAGCAGTTTGAGCTGAATTTAGATGGAGGTTTTGGGAGGGATCTGGGTCTTGCCATCGCTTTGCCCTATTTAAAATGAAGCTCTAACTTACACATACATGTTAGTTATGGGAGCTAAGAAGGCAATACAGTTTTGGTTCTTACCTGTATGGTCTCAGTCAAGTACTGTCCAAACAGCCTCTTGTTGTCAGAAGATGCTACAGGCTTCCGTATAAGACTCTTAGTTCTTGCTCCACAAACTGTCTTTATGGCAGATTTGTAGCCTTTCCATTTCAGTACTCTTTGAATTAACTACTCTTTGGTTAAAAATAGGTGAAAACAGTGCACTACTTTTAAAGACTCTATTTGCAGTTAGGGGGACCTACTAGAGGAGCAACATGCATGCTTTGTACAGCTGTAATTTTTATACCCTCGATGACTAGGGCAATTGAAGAATGGTGAAGAGCAACTTCAATGCCAAAGCTAGAACATGAAAGAAGGTGCTGGGTGGCTGGATGACTGTAGTTATTTGATGACCTTACAACTAGATAGCTGCCTATTTTCTTTCTTCCTTTCTTCCTTTCTTCCTTTCTTCCTTTCTTCCTTTCTTCCTTTCTTCCTTTCTTCCTTTCTTCCTTTCTTCCTTTCTTCCTTTCTTCCTTTCTTCCTTTCTTCCTTTCTTCCTTTCTTCCTTTCTTCCTTTCTTCCTTTTCTTTCATCCTTCCGTCCTTCCTTCCGTCCTTTTTATTTATTTATTTTTTTAATTTCCCCTCCTTTGAATGCCTCTGTGGTAGTGTCCTTGAGTATTAAAGTGCTGGCTGCTGAGCTAAGTGGACATCGAAGAAATTTAAAGCGTAAAATCTTAGATCAATTGGGAAACTGCCAAGTGAGAAAATAGGGAACCAGAGTCTGAATTTTTCTGATGCATTTGAACAATTTTTTCTTAAATCAAAAACTTAAGGAAAAGGATGAGAATAGTGAACTGAGGTATTTGAATTCCATTTATTTCCCCAAATGCAAATCATTCCTCCCCATGTTTCTGACGCTGTAATCGTGTTAACAGTTTCTTCATAACTGAAATTCTGGAATTTAGATTTAGTGTGTAAAGTGCTGCTGACCCCTGCACAGTTTTATCTTTTCATATACTTCAGTTTCTGCTGCTGAATATTTCCTGATCTTTATTTACTGAAGATTTTAAAATGTTCTTTCCTGAAGCTGAGCTTCACTTCCATCTGAGAAGATAAGTTTAAACTTATCACAAAATAGAAGGTTCAAAGAGGTTCCTTGGCAGTTGGAGTCTTTTTTTAGTGCTGATTTTGCAAGGAGATAAGGAGAGAACATCTAGCACGCTTTGTTCTTTTGTTTTTCTTTCTGACATTGTGTACTGGGAAAAATAATGTCTATAGAGATTTGAGAATATGGAGTCATAGAAGGGCACACGTTTTTCTACCTTTTTCTTGATAGTGTTTGCATACTGCCTAAAAGTGCACTTAGTCAACAGCGGAGGATGCTTTCACAAGGACGATCCTGTGCCAAGTGCCAATCATCCAGCCAGTAGGAGGAAGAAATTGTAATTGTCTTCGTATTTAAGTTGCTGGGTTTTATCCCAACTTCTCTGAACTCTCTCAGCCAATAGAACTGTTGGCTGATTTTTTTTTTCTAGTCAATGGGTATTTAATTCTGGGAAGTTAGCAAATGTGCCCATTTAATCTAAGTAAAGCAGTAAAAAAGTAGAATCCTTCTTGTAAGGAATAAATTAGAGCAAATTATTCAGTGTTGGAGTAGCTTGAGCTGCATCTGACTGCATCTTTCATCAAAGACTGATAGCTTTGCAGTTAATCAAAATGCAGGTAACATCTCCAAAACATAAAAAGCCGTCAGCAGGATCATGACACACAAATTCTACATCTATGCCAGCAAATCTGATTTGGAGATCAGTATTCAAACATGTACATGCTGCTGTGCATTTGTCCACAAACCTCCGAGCCAGAGTGTGTGTATAAATATGTATCATGTGTATATGCATAGTGCAGCATTAACAGTCCTCTCGGGTCTCCAGTGCTGCGAAACAACACCTCCTGCTTTAACATTTTTCCCATCTCTGCCTACTTGTGATGTTGCCTTGCCTTTTTTTAATTTTTTTTTTTTTTTTCCGCAGCTCTTTTATGCCAGGTACCAGTGACAGCTTCTCTGCTGAGCTCTGGGCTGGCGTGTGATGTTACAGAGAGAGGATGGGGTGTTGCCTTCTATCGTTGGAGCAGGAGGCTTCCTATTGAAGGAGTTAATTGAAAGGCATGTTCTGCAGTAGGAGTCGGGTGTTGTTATCTGACCTTTGCTACGTGACTTTCCTGCAGCATCCATCCATCTCATGACCTCATGCATAGGTCTGATTTTAGGATAGAAGAGAAGAGGTCTGAAAATTAGTATCACTGGGCAAACAGCACTGTCGTTATTGTCATCTTTCTTTCTTTGCAAATATGGCCTGCTTCTACTTTTCCCTCAATCCCTGGCTACTAAAGCCTCTTGGTCACGTATTTTATTATTGTAGGGCTTTATCATGTTTGACAGTTGCTGTTTGATGGAACATCACTGATTTAACAGATCTCTGGCAGAAGAAACCTTTAAGTAAGGCACTGAGTATGAAAAGCCATTAGAAAAAAAGTGGTATGTAGAAATACTCTGTCTGGCTGATTCCTGCTCTCAGCCCATTGTGCAGTCTGAATCTGACTAGAGAAATCTTCACGTGTTTAGGGGAAGAAATTTTTGAATAATTTCACATTTCCATTAAAATAGTTTTTGTCACTGACATCAAGTCAGCCTTCCTCCTCCCTGTCACTTCACCTGTCTAATGCTGCTTGCCATTGTGTGTCAGTCTAACTGGAAACTGCTTCGTAAAGATCAGGAATTAGTTCCGTGTTGATGCTGTTGGAGAGGAAGAAAAACATGGCAACAACAAACTTTCTACAGTTGCTTTTACTTCGTTCACTTGCCCAAATCAGTTACTTGAGCTGCGTCTTTTCTTTCAGGACTGACAGGGGTGAAGTGGTAGGTGTGATCTTTTCTGCCCTGTGACGCTGCACTGCAAATTTTTGGACTTCTCTTTCCTGCTCACAGTGAAAAAACTGAGAGTGATTGTAACCTCTTGTAGCTGGTGATTCGTTACGTGCAACCTATCCGTTCAGTATCTGTTATGAGAATAGGTCATACATAATCCTGCTCACAAGTATTCAGTCCAAATACTGTTCTGTAAACATTCAGCCCAAATCTTGTATAATTAACATAGCACATAACAGTTCCTTATCTTATGTGCCTTCGACAAATATGGTAAACCAGCTTTTACTCTTTTTCTTGTGAATGTGCTGGGGGGAGGAAGGGAAAGGGGACTTTTGAAAATGATGAGAGTAGCATAGCAAAGGATGCATGAAAAGGCTTTCAAATGCTTCCTTTTTTTTTTTTAGTAAGTTCTCTATGTAGTATGTATTTACAGTTCTTTCGTGTCTTTGAAAGCATGAGAGCACTTTGTGTTGTGTGTGACCCAGAATTTGATTAAAAAAAATTACATTCTGGCAAACCAAGGAATGTATAATAAAAACTACTCTAAGATCACTTGGTGTTTCTGTTCACTATTTGAAGGTTGGCACAGTTTGCGAAAACTTTGAGGAGTAACCATGGATTGATCCCCCAGTGTTTCCATGAGGCAAAGCATTGCTTTTGTGTTCCTGCGAGCTGGATCAACCGGTCAGAAAGAAAGTTGCTTTTGGAGATTCAGTAGGTTTTTTTCAGTAGCAATAGCATGCTGTAGGATGGCAGGCGTGTGGCTCTCAGTTCCCTTCGTGATGTCCTGAGTCTAGTGAGCAAAACTAAACAACTCCTGGATATGCTGAAACAGCAGCACTGAAATTTGTCTAGTGTCTTACATTCTCTGCCACATTTGTCTAATCTTGTGTTTTTAGACTTCAGTTTAACCATAGTGCTCCCGAAGAAAAAGGAAATCTTTCTTGTCAAATCAAAATGACTGTATTCTGTTTCTCTCTCAGCTAAAGATGCTCCTGTGGAAGTAATTTTGGAGTTTTTCCTTTTTTTTTTCTTTTCCTAATTCCTACCTTTAATCAGAATGCTCAGTTTGACATCATCGTCATTTCCGTGGCAACCAAATGATCTCACACAAATGCTGTGATGACTGTGCAGCACAAGTAAATGTGATGCTTTAATGGAACAGCTGTTACTTTATGCAAATATCTGTAATAACATAGACTCGCTAAGGAGAAGCCAAATCATTCAAGCTAAAATCAGAATTGATTCTAATTAAAATGTATTAAAATGCTGGAAATGTTTCCCCAGGTTCTTAAGGAGATGAGAGGTTTTTAATTATTGTTGTCAGGTATCTTACAACTTTTCCAATTTTGTGGAGTTATTGTGAACTCTTTAATAGTTCTGACTGAGTTCAGACCAGGCTGTAACTGCCTTATGTAACTGATTTAGGTCTTCATTGGGTTATTAGCTGTTTCCACGTGAATCTGTGGATTGGTTCCGAGTACACATTTCGGAAGCCTGAGCTTTCTGCTCAGGCTCTTATCGAGAATGAAGGTCATATTCCCACAGTGGCCTGTGCCTGCTGTGTCATCTGCTAATATTTAAACAGCAAGAATTTGTTTATTGCTAATGCTGAAGATAAGAATTGTAAAAGAAAGTGTTAAACTTCCTCTGCTCTGTAATTGCCCCATGTTTAGGGATGTGAGCTCATTATTTAAAGCTGAAGCCGTGTGATGGGAGTCGTACAAATGGTGACGCCGGCGCCTGCAGGAAGAGAGTGTATCTACACACTCATCTTTAGCATGGATATTGCGAGATCGCAGGTGAAATCTGTAGGAGAGAAGAGGGAGGTTTTGTGATTTAAAGTCCAGATTCCCCATGTACAGAAGTTCAATTGTGTTTACCCATGAAAGGCGGGGGCAGCTGCTGTCATCCTTCCAGCTGTCTCGGAGTGTGGGCGTGCTCTACTGTGCTGGATGCTGTGCAGATAAGAAAGGGCAAAATGAAAGACCCCACGCTTTTTTTCCCCCCCCCTTTTACAAAAAAACAACAATTCATATTTAAAATAATTCGTATTTCAGTAGCGCAGGGTTATTATTTGCGCAAGTATCTGCTGGAATGCTGCTGCTATTTTTATTAGCTCAGAGGAAGGGTTGCTGGCTGCAGGACTAAAGATTTTCTTTGAGTCCCATCATTTATAGCCTTCAATAAGTTCGCTTCGTGCGTATGATGCTGTTTCCATTATGCAGTTGTCTTTTGTTCTTTTAGAGATTGTACAGTTGGATCCATGCATACATAGGGATTCATGCCCACTCCCACACCCTTCCCAGCTCTCTGAGCTACTGAGGTGTAGCATTTTGAATAGACTTGAATAGGTGGATTTGATTATAAATAGGATCTTGGAAAGTGAACTTCTGTGTTCAAAGAAGAAAACACAACACTGAAACAAAATACATTTACCTGTCAGTTATTCCTACCTAGCTCCTGTCATGCAATTATTAGTCAAGGCATGCAATGTATGGGAACTTTTCTCCAGCTCAGTTCTTTCAGTTGCTTATTCACAAATGTGGTGTCACAAATAAAGGCAGTTACTCTAGCAACACCCTGAGACAGACCTTTCCATAAGTTTATAGAAACATCCATAGAACATTTTCTTATTTCCTTATAGTCCCAGAATTATTGGCTATCTAAAGCAGAACACTTCATGTTGAAACCCCTCCATGATGCTGCTGCCCACTGCAGGTTTGTTTTCTTCAGGGGGCAGGAGGTTCTCACTTGTTGCTGTCAGACTGTTCTTACTTGCAGATTTCATGCTCTACTGCACTGGCTGTCCTGGAGAAACCTTTTGTAACACTCTTTATGTTTTAGGGAGTTTATGGCTAAGGTTGTTTTGTATGTCCTCACTGCTTCTTCCTGAACTAGTTTTGCTCTTGCTATTACACTGGAGAATTTTGCTGTCTTTTTGTTCTTGGAGTTAAGTAACTCAGTCCCTGCTAGACATAAGCCTGAACTTTAGCTCTAGAAAGTAAATTGCTAGCACTGAGTCGACTGGTTTTGCAAATGGAATATGAGAGATGATCCTGTGAGCTTATGGTCAATGCAGTGGTTATGCAATAGCACTACTGTAAGTCAGCAATCCCTGGGAGAATAGAAAGGTAATGTATATGAATTGGACTGAGGGAGCTACCAAATTTGTGTTATTGGGTTAGTATTTGTGATGTTTAGGTATTCTTCATTCCTGACAGGTGTAGGAAAGCAAAAGGGCAATCTAATAGTGTTAGCATCCGTCATACCATCTGTCTGTTGTGAGCAAGAGGGATATTGTAGAAAAATGCCCAGCAGTGGATGAAAATGCCATTTGACTATTCTCCTATTGAAGTAAGTGGTTGTTTTTATTAAAGAACCACTAATATTTCCTACATGTAATTATGACGTTTGTGCAAATTTGGCTCTGGTTTGTTAAGATTCATTAGGATATGGTAATAGCAAATATGGACCATAATGACGTAGCTTGTTTATAGATCTTTGTCAGCAATACTGAAGATCATCTTGGTAAAACTGTGTAGTAGAGTAGCTGTGAGACCATCAGAAGTACTGCTTTGGGGAAGAAGATGAACTGATGCAGTCAGAGTAGCATAGCACTTTGCGATAGGTGGTGGAAGTGATGGGAGAGCTGAGCTTTTTTCTTTTAGTAACCTGGACGTGGAAGACAGATTTATTTATTTTCTCACAAAGAGTTGATTTTCAGGTTCAGTTATTCTGTATACTGTAGTGTAGTGCTTGCATTGAATTGTAAGGATTACAGCAATTGCGTCTTAGTCATAGGCTGACTTCCAACTAACAGATGAGTTTGTTTCTGACTCTGATGCTGTCCTCTGCTATGTGCTTAAAGTTTGAAGTGGGTAGCACTGGTTGCATTGTGGTGCTTTTTCTTCTTGCTAAACAGTTTTGCTGAGCAATGACAATGCCTAGCTATTTTGACTTCAGTATTGGGGTAGCAGTAGAGTCCTTCTGCTTTTCAAGCCTTTAAGTAGGAAAATTGTAGGACTACACTGTCTAAATGTCTTTTTACGTAGAAATAATTTCCTATTTTTGGAAATACTTGCACCAATTTTCTTTAAGGTAGACACTACTTCCACCTTTTTCCTGTACTTATTTAGGAGCATTTGACAAACTGGCAAATAATGTACTTACAAGATGACAGGCATTTTCCTGTGTGTATGTAATTCGTAACTATGTTGGTCCCCTGATCAGTGCGTATGCAAGAATACCACAGTTTATTGGGAATATCCCTGTGTGAGAATCAGATTATGAGCAAGCCAACTGCATTTGCCTTGGAGCTTTGAAAGTAGGATCAAAGATATCAGGTAATTGCCAAATAAAGTAGATCTGCTATCTTTGATGCGCCTGGGGGAAGTGAGGCTTCCACTTACCATGGTGCAGAAGCTGGACTGGGAATCGTCCAGAGATTTGTAATTGTGACAGATTGAAGATGGATGACAATAATTTTTCTTGAGGTTTGCAGTCTCCATCAGCTAGCAGATTTTTTTTTTCTGCCTTTCCATAGTGGGAGGTAGGCTCAGCACTATTCTAGTTTCAGCATTGTTTACTCCGTAGCTCTGCATACTGAATCAGCCTGTAGAATCCAAGAAGATTTTGTTGATTAGCATTAATAACACTTCTTTTCCTTAGCTTGATGGTCAAGCTCATAGGCATTACTAGACAAAGGAATATGGTAACTACGGCATGGACTGGAAGCTTACATTTCTGCAAAATGTGATTGCAACTGCATGAAATTCTGAGGATGAAATATCATCCAAGACCTTTGGATGGCAATTGCCATAAACTTTCTATAATATTGTAGTGATTCACAAGCGTTTGTGTTCTTGGATCCTCATCACCATTACTTTTATACATCCAACTAGTGGCAACTGAAGTGATTTTTACTGTAGTGTTGACAAGTTCCAGTGTTTTTATATTAAACATATTTACCATTATGTTAATGCTATATTGCCGTTAACTCTGATTTTCCAGCTGCCCTTTTTCTTAGTTGCCCATTTTTTTCTTTTCTGAGGAAAAGTCCTTGTATACCTTCTGAGATAGCATATACCATCTGACAACTTGCTCCTTCTGTCTTGTGTATGACAAATATATCAACAGATTTGATTGTAAACAGTATAGTTTGATTCCCACTAGATTCTGTTTTCTTGCATTGTTTTAGAGTTACACTTTTGCGGGAATACGCTATTTTCATTTGTTGTTAGAGGTGGAAGTGAGATCGAAAATACAGATCAGTGTAAACTGAGTGCAAAGGGAAAAGAGCTCTGCTGCAGAAAATGGGCTAAATTAACATCAGGGTGCAAGGGAATCTAAGGATATGAACAGCTCCAGCATGGAAATCAACTTGTGTGCTGTTGGCCATCATGTAAGGAGCTTTCTGTTCTCTAGCACACTGTCTCCCTTTGCTGAACTGTATCACAGATGGGAGGACTTAGGTGTATATAACTCAGCTCTTACATTGCCTGTGGTGTGCAGTACTGACTGGTTCTTCATGATGTCTGAATTTCTGCCTTAAGAATGAAGATCCTTGATGATGTTTTCTGTACATTATCTCAGTCTTTTTTTGTAGCTTGTCCTTTGCTATAGTACTGCAGTTTAATTTCTATAGCCTGTGTTGTCATATTTTTATTTAAATAAGTGTTAGTTCTTGGTAAGCTTTCTTCACAAATCTTACTTCAACTTTATTATTATTATTATTTTTCATTTGTACTTACATATGTGCTTCTTGGCTTTGGGTTTAACCCATCTTCAACTGCTAGCGTCACTGGGAGCAATTTTCAGAATGATGTTGAAAGCAATATTTTGGCCATTTCCAGGAGAGGAATCTGCTAGTGACATTTGTCATCCAGATCAGTTCTTGTATCTGAGTGCAACTTGAGCTTTGTGCACAGCTGAGCATGGGTGGAAGGTTGAAATAAATATTTCTCTTTGCACTGGTTTGGCTGCCTTGTACAGCCTTTCGGAGTTGTGACATAATGTAATAGAGGATCCTTTCCTTGCTTGGGATCACATAGACCTTTCAAAGTAGAGACTAGTGGGTGACACGTGAACAAACTCATTTGTTCACTGACCTGGCTATGAGCATGTACATTTTTTCCTTTCTTCTGTTAATTCCCGGTTTCTTTATGTGCAGATTTCTGAGACAGTATTAACCTTAAACTTCAGTATAGATGAAGCGTGATCCTTACAGTAATTTTAAAGGATATAGATGGTTGAGGTTTTGTTTATTTGCTGTATGGTGGTAAGATTCTGTGCTTTCAGTGTGTAAATGTTTTTTTTTCACAAAGTTCCCAACTACTCATGGGGTTAAAGAAAATCTCTGCTCACTGCACAATGATTACCTTTAGAACAGCTTGTGCTGTGGAAAATGTGAATTTTAGATTCCTAGTTTCACCATTATACTTTGATTTTTCACAACTGCCTCTGCACAGATTTCTGTGGAAACACAGAATCAGATCTCCAGCTGTGGACTTTGTCAGTTGAGTCCGGTCATAACAACTTCAGGTGCATTTTTTTTCTTTAAAGAAATAAAGAAGTTGTAAGATTCCATTTGCATATACTTTTCTTAAAATATTCTATGGCTTGATTTTTTTTTTTTGGTGAATTTTTTCAGTATTGTTTCTCTAGTTTTTCAGTGACCCAAACAGAGTGAGGAAAAACATACTGAAGATCCCTCAGTAAATCAGAAGGTGTTTTCATAGTAATTCATAGTAATTATTATTATTATTTTGGATTACAAATAGATCAGTGTGCTGAGTTGACTGTCAACAGCAGGAAACTATAGCAGGCATAGACAACGGGGATCAGTGTATGTAATGCCAAATTGAGCAAATAGGTGGTGTGGTGTCTAAGTGAAGAAAATTCTGTTGGCCATAGTGGATATATAATATAATTCAGTGTTTTTTGGGGGGGAGAAAAAAACAAAACCTTTGTAATTATTTTGTGTTTGTGATGTTAAAGGTAACTTAGATTTGAGTTGTAAGTAGCTGGTTGTTTAGTCTGCAGAAAAATCTAGATCCTATGCTGAATTAACCATGTCAAAAAGGTATACAGTTTAAATACTTTAAAATGTTGCAAATATGAAGTAGAAGTACCAATAAACCAAATGATTACATTGGAATTCAGTCAGTAGGAAGCTGCATTCTTGGACAAGTTCATAAGTCTGAGTATTTTATTCTTGTCATCTATCTGTTGGGGGCTGCATTTGGTACTCTGAAATCCTTAGATGAAAGATGCTGGAAGTACAAAAATCTATATGATGAAGGTGGTAAATGCCGAATCCCAACAGAGAAAGATGTTGAAAAGATTTCATGCTTGAATATCTATGTGGCTTACTAATGTGTGCTTGTTTAAGAACTGCAGGTTGCATAAAGGAAGAAGTTAGAACAAAAATGTTGATTAACTTAGTATAAATGTGGAATGAGTAAAATAAATATGACCATCTAAAGCAGTACCTATTTTATCAAAGGTGAACAGTTTTCATAACTCATTCTGCTGTTTGAATTCTTTCTTTTATATGATACTTTGACATTGTTTCTTTAAATTATGGATATTAATATAATTGTATTTACTTGTAGGTGGCTCTAACCAAGAGAGCTGATCCAGCTGAGTTGAAAACAATATTTTTGAAGGTATGTATAAAGTAAATATTTTACTCTTTCTGCTTAAATTTTTCATATCTTTTGCTCCTTTATTGCAGCATACAACTCCTGATAGTTTTTCCAACCGTTAATCATTCACTGTATTATTACCATGTTAGACTTAAATACCATTATCAGAATTGAACAATGCTCACCAAGAAGTCACATACATTCCTGAGTGATTATTGTATTGACTCAGATGAAGTATTACTATCTTAGAGGAAAAAAAAAACCACACACATTGTTCAGAGAATGGGGGTGGGAGTTTCAGTATTGTTCCTACACATGGTAAAATGTTAGTGTAGACACCTTGCTGTTAGACCATTTGGTAAACTTTCTTTTTCCATCCTGGCTGTCTTTCTTCCATCAGGGTTATTTCTGCTTCTTTAATTTGGAGAACTGTTGGGAAGATCACCTTTTGAAGTGGTGGATATATTTATTATTTAACTTAAATTCTTTCTGGGTTGAGTTGACCTGTTATGGAAATACGCATTGCAGTGAAGTCACTTGTGCATTTGCTTTGTCTGCTTGGAGAAGTGTGTTAATGATGTTTTGCTGGTACATGGCTTTCTTTGACCCATTACCTTAATGTAAAAATATATTACCAAACCTCCTAAGATGTATTAGTACAGTACTTGCACTAATTCGGCACACCGATATAAAAAAAGAAGACTAAAGTTGGGGTAAAAATCATGGAACCATAGAATGGTTTGTGTTGGAAAGGACCTTAAAGATCATCTCGTTCCAATCCTCCTGGTGTGGGCAGGGCTACCAGCCACTAAATTAATATTTAATGAGGTAAGTGCCGCAGTGCTACAGGGAGCCACTTGTATCTGAATTATTTTTACGAAGGGGGTGAGTGCCTAAGAGAACTAAATCCTTTCTAAGTTCCACCCTCCTCCTTCCGTCTCTCTGTCATTCCCCAGACTCCCTGCACTTCTTGGCATATTTTCATTGGCCCTTGTGATCTATTATTAACAATGTGTGTAGGTGTCACTATGTATATTGTCAGTATTTATAGTTTTATCATATACTGTCAGTATTTAAAGCTCTGAAATGAGATTTGCAGTTGTGAAAGCCAAGATTTAACTTATTAAGCCCCGGAACTGCTGTCTGTCAGGAGTCTGAAAAGACTCTTGAAAGCGAATAGGATTTTCATAGGTCAGTGCTTGAAGAGCAAGACTGAGGCAACAGAAAAGGCGGATGGAGTAGACCTCTGGCTCAGGAAGATGGTAGTACAGAAATAGCACTACTTGCTGAGAGGGAAAAAAAGGATGAGTGAGTGTGGTATGTTGAGTGTAGTAAACTATGACCAATGTTAATTAAGCTGTTTCAGATGAACGGTGGGGTCAATATAGTTGCTTCTTGCCTTCATTTATGAAATAACTTGTCAACCATTTTTTTTTCTTCAATAAAGAATGAAAAAATAAAATTGTCAAATAGAAATGGTGCCCACTGTGTAGAAATAAATATGAGGCTAATGTAGTTGATTGCAATGAACTGTTAGCATTTTTAATACATCAAAACACCAGTAAAGTGTTTGCGGATCTTATTAAAAATGGAGTTGAACTGGTTAATACTTGAGTATCTAAAAAGTATGGAAATAAGTTACCAAAAGCCATTAAGTACTATTGTATAATATCAAATTCTCTGTGGGTATAATTGCCAAAGTGAGGAAAAATACAATGTAAAGAACCATTTCCTAATGCCTCTCCTCCAAAACCAATAGAATTGATGTTTTTCTCTTTTTGTTATGATAATTTCCAACGATAAGTCTACTTTTTCTAAGTCTTCTACCATAACCCCTAAGAGATTAGATTTTAGTCAAAGTGATCAAGCTGACATTTTTCAAGGTCATTTTCTATATGTACTGTAGAGTACGTGATTGGATTTCAAATACATTTGAGTAAATCACAATGACAAGAAACAGGGGGACACTGAAACCTTGTGCTGTTTTCTGTTACTGAGTGCCCTAGCAGGGGGTTAGCCTGGAAGAAAAAAAATGAAATATAGAAGCATAGACTGTCTGACTTATTTGATTTGTTTCTCAATAGCAGCTGTGTTAAAAGTTTTTGAGGCCGGGTTTCTGAAAGATTCTGTCTCCCTGCAAATGATTACATTGAAATCAATTGATCTGCTAGTTCTTATAAAAGTATACAATTGAAAATTCCTTGCAGTATATCAGCTAGAAAGCTTGCGATAGAAACAGTGTCTATTGAAACACGAGTCCCTAAATGCTAACCGATATATAGATGCCAAAGCAAGTTATGTATTGTTTGGGCTCGCTTCCCTGAAGTCTGAATCCTTGAAGATATTGTTGTACCTGAAGACTGTATTTATATAGCACTAGAAGAAAATAATCTACTTACTGTTACACTTTGGCATCCCTCTGAGAGTGATATGCCTACTGCAGGCATAACGCTGCTCTGCAGGCACCGGTGCGGCTCTGAAATGAAAACTGGCAGTTTTGCCTTTAGCTGAGGCACAGGAACAGGAAACAAAACATGTGTCTTTGATGTATGCTACCAAATATCAATAGGCTTCTAATTTATTTACTACCTCAGTATGGATAGCGCTCTGTGGGGAGCTTCAACAATGGTTTATTATCCTACCTTGAAAATGCTAAGGGAATTAACAAGTTACTCTCCTGCTTTTGGCGCTTCTTCGTTATCCTGAGAGAAGTGTTTAGGTTTGATTGGAAGTGTACGCTTCGCCTGAAAATGGGGGCTTTAAAATTTGATGGCTGACTAAGGAATCAGAGTAAAGGTCATGCAAAGGGAAGGGTTATTCATTTATTCATTACTTTCAAAAGATTTTAATATCAAGAAAAAAGGAATATGTGACTTGTTCCTGGAAGTCTACCTTGGGAGCAGATACGCTTAGGTATGTATAAATGAGTGCTATTTCTGGAGTGGAATGCCAGTATGGCATAGGCTACTGTTTATTACAGATGTTTGGTGAGGTCTCAGACCCCTCTTCTTAGTTCTGTGTTGTGCTAAAGTGCCGTGTCCAAGTTCTTGTTTTTTTTTCTTGCAGTTTCCTGCAAACCGCTACTCTCTGACTCCTTCAGTTCAGCCGAGGAGGAATAGCTGTAGGTTCTCCTTCCCGTAGGGGCCAGCTGCGGCTGAATCCGCTGTGCTGGAGTTGCTCCAAGACAGCACCCCCACGTGGGCACTCCTGTGGGATCATTTCCTCCATGAGCACAGCAGCTGTTTCTTGGGTGTAAACCCACCTTGTGCTGAAGTAGAGCAGCTACACAAATAGTCATTCTAGATAAATATAATATTCTGGAGTATCCTGTCACTCTTAGAGTTTCAGCGGGCCTAAAGTGCTGTGTATGTGTTTGCAAATGCACGTGTGCTTCTTGTTCTACTTCAAAACCAAAAGTGTGGAGAAATTGCTGTTGTAATAAACAGAATCATCTGTCTGCTGCTCTTCTGGCTAGGGAGCCAAACCTTCAGCTGTTTGAGTACTTGCTGCTTACTGTTTCACTGGAGGTTTTAATTTCTTCAGAGCAGAACTGTCCTTACCTGCTGTAAGCGTGGTCCTGGTTGTGAGCTGTGGGTTGGGGATAATGCCTGTGGCAGTGGGAGCCTGGAGAAGGATGCAGTTGAGACACTAAATATTGTATTCATTTGACAGTATGCAAGTGTGGAGAAGAATGGGGAATTCTTCATGTCTCCTAATGACTTTGTCACACGGTACCTGAAGATAATTGGAGATGGTTTGCCCAATGCAAACACTGTTCAGCTCCTTGCAGGTGTGGTGGATCAGACAAAAGATGGGTAAGTTTTCTGTTTTTTTTTTCTTTTTTCCCTTTTTTTTTTTCTTTCTTTCTTGTTCATTTAAAAAACACAAAAGCATTCCTTCCAAAACAAGACTGGAGGTTCTTTATTTTGGTTTGGTTTGGTTTTTTGTTTGTGGGGTTTTTTTTTTTTTTTGCCTGCAAATACATAAAGGAATTACAGTATCTTTTAAGTGGAAAGAGTAGAAACAATGTTTTGGGCTGCATGTAGCATTTAGCTGAGCAAACCATTTTCTCTCTACTATTATTTTTAACTCATTGAACCTTTCATGTTTGTTGGCTGGCTCCTCTAAGTCTTGCTTCCCTTTCCTTCCGCGAGTCTTTCTGTCTCTGTTTATGTATTTGTCACAAACATTCAAATAGCAATCCAAAATAAGTTTAGATCATGTTGGAAGAAACAGTTCAAAAAAGTGCCTCTCCTTAAATTTGTTGCAGCATTAATAAAAGTTTTTTTCCATTATTCCTTAAGAGGTAGAAAGAGCAATAGAGGTATTTAGGGAGCCACAGTGCTGGGAAGACAGCAGTGAGGTTGGTGGCATATAGTTTGCATTTGAAAGGCTGGCTTTACCAATAGGCTAGATTAGCTACCCCTTCATCTTCCTCCCTTCTTTTTTAATGAAATCCTTGCTTTTGCTTCTGGTACTTGCCCAGGCAAGCTGTCTTTTCACCCTTATAAATGTGTATTTTGAACCCTGCCTTGAAAGTATCTTTAAAGGAAAAACTTCAGAATAATTAGCTGTGGACTTAAAGTCTGTAGTTGTGGCGTTTTTGGAAACCAGAAAACTTCAGGCATGACTCATATAAGAGGTTACAGAGAGTAAAATGTGAGATAAATAGCGTATGAGTAGAAAATCTAGGCTTCGTAGGGAGCAGATGCTTGTATAACTGAGAACTTTTGTGATAGCTTTTCCTCTTTCCTGCTCAGGCAGCGTCAGGTATCTGACAGCTGGGTTCTTTTAGCTTTGTAGACAAGTTAATGTATTGATTGTTATCCCTGGTAAAAGAATTCTGTAGAAGATCACCTTGGCAATATTGGCATAATGGCAGCAAGAAGACGGTGCTTCAGATAGTGTTTCACTGAAAACATTAAACAATTCTCAGATTTCTTCCTTTGGTTTGATGCCTGTAAAACTGCATTTTCTGGCTTTCACAGATTTGGATCCATTTTGTAATAAGAAGCCTGTGAGTATAATCCATACCTTGTAATTTGGACCTCCCTTACAAGCAGAAGCTGGTGTCAGAGGGAGCAAAATAGAAAACTGTAGCCTATGGGAACTTTTTGACGGATTGGGATTTTTTAACTTGGTGTGATCTTGCAGGAGTTCAGCATTTTTGCAGTGTAGTGTTGGAACTTTTAATTGCTGCTTTCTGACACTGGTAAGGATTGTTTCTGCAGGCCAGGCTGTGTGTTCCTATTGTGACTTCGGAGATTCTCCTTTGGTGTTCAGGCTGTCTTCTTGTTTACTGCTACACTATTATGTAAAAAAGTGGAGAAAGTTCAGAAAGTGATTAGTATTCATCTCTCTAAACTGGCCCCATAGCATTTTTTGCCATGTGACCAGGCATTTGTGCTTTTTTTGCTGGTGGCACATGAAGTAGTTCTTAAAGTGATTATCTGAAGCAGGGGCACTTGTTTTTTTGTTACTGGAGTTGAATCCCCTCAGATCAGCAAGACCTGCTGGTCTTCTCTTGTTGAATTCTTTCCAGTTTGGCAGTCCAGAGGTTCTGGATTTAAAATGAAGTACAAAACTGCTTTTGTTTGTTCTCATTTCAATAGACTTGTCAGTGTTTTAGAGATGATATTAAGGTCGTGAAAGTCTGCTCAATAATCTGTCTCTATTCCTAGTTGGAAAAAAAAGGAAGGTGGCTTGCAAAAGCAACAGCAAGTTGATTTTGTTCTACTGCTGCATTATTTCTAGAAGCATATGTACAGTGTCTGGGATCCTTGCTTCTGTTCTGAAGAAGTATCTGTTCTTCAGATTGGTGAATGCCACCACCAGCAGAATCACCAGGGTTGTTCCTAGCTATGTATCTCAAGTGCTTTTTAATTCCTTTTAATTCTGCTGAGAGGTAATGTATAGACACCAAGTGTAGTCACTGAAAAATACTGAAATCTGTAACTCATGTGACAGGCAGACAGCATGAAAGCTACTGACTTGTCAGCAGAGCAAATACATGTGTGGTGGGTTGCTTAGCCCCAGAACTGAAGAAATCCGTAGCATGAACTCTGAACATGGAAGTGAACTTCTCTTAGCATATTATTAGCAGTTAGCAGCTACTGTAAATTCTGTGGCACTGGAGCAGAACAGAGTAGGTAGATGAAGTGGGCATGACACTGGGAATTTGCTTCTTGCATGTTTTTTCTCAGAGACCTGAACTAGAACGAGAAAATTGCAAGCAGAGAACAGTACCATTTACATGCTATCTCACTGTGGTTGCCAAGGACAAAATCTGTTGTGTAGCTCTTGCACAATTCCTGCACTGTCAAATATTAAGAATTTCACAGGAATTGCTGTTGGTGTGACAAAGATATAAGACCTATAAAGGCAGACTCTGACATTCTGTGAATATCTGTTGCCATGGGAGCAAGTTTTGTCTCCATCTAAGGGTGCAGAAACGTTTGGAGGTGGGATTATCTTCTTGCCTTTTACTAGAGTGTCTTTAAAGGTTTCCTTTAAGGAAAGGAAATGATTTTCTTGCTGATGACCAGAGAAGAGTTTCAAAGCAGTAGGTCAGTGATCACACAGATTTTTAAAGAGTCATTTATCACATGGCTGTAGATTGTATGAAGCAGATTTAAGAGCCTTGCCTGGTTTGTGGTCTTAAGTTTCTCATTCCTACTTTAAAAAAAAAGCTTAATTGAGATTCATCTGGGCCATAAAGTTACCTGAAGTACTGTGTCTTTATCAAGGCCTATCAGCAACAGGCCAGGTATTTTCCATCTTGCTTACTGTACGTATTGTTTTTCAGTCTTTTGTTGTTCTTTTAAACATTTGTCTAGCAAAATAAGTATTTACTCCTCATCTCTGTTTGGACTGTACTGACACTTAACTGAGAAATACTCTGTGCTTTATTTTTAGAAAGGACAAACTGTTCAGAAGTAACACTTGGAAATACCAGCATTTTCCATTATTATTGGATATAAATTTATCCCCTAATGCACCAATTTACACTATACTTAGTTTACCTAGGTTGCAGCATAAAATAATAGATGTAGCTTCAATTTGTGTCCTATTATGTTATCATGTTCGAATTGCTGATGCAGTAGAAACATATGCATTGATTTCTGAAGAAATCTGCTCATCACTGCATTTGTATGTGTTATAGCAGTAGATAATGGCATTTTTTTTCTTTGTTTTCCTGCATGTGGACTTTATCTGGTGGCAATGCATTACATGTACATGGTGCCCAGATACCACAGGCATGGTCACCAAAAGAAGTTTAGGAGGAAGGAGAGAATAGCAAATAAAAGCAATGTTGCACCAATGTTGCACATCTGTTGTGTTTTGCATGTAGCTCTTGTGTGTGGATAAATTCTAAAACATCCGTGTTTCAGTCTTCCTGAGTAAATAGTGCCACATTGGCACTATTAGAGAGGACACGAAGGTGAAGAAAGACTTGAGTGCTTGAGTAGGGCATCTTCAATGCTGAAGTAAAATTTTTATAAACGTTTCAGCTTCCTCTCTTTGCACTGTTAAAATTACTAGGCTTTTCTCTGCTTTTGTAACATAAATGAGCACTTGTTTATGTAGATAAAATAACTCTTAAGTAGTATATTGAAGTCCGTGTTAATATATGCTGTTTAATGACACCTAATGATATTCAGTGAAGGGTTATGCTAAACCCACAAGGGTGATGCTAAACCAGAGAGAAAATGTGTTACCCAGGCAACTACCCTTGTGCAGTATAGAGAAGTGAGCATATGGCTATGTAGTACACATTATTTCAGCATCTTTAAGCATTAAGAATCACACATGAAATTGACTGTGAAAAATTACTGCTCAGTTACTGTATTGTATGGTCATAATAGAAGTAAATGAATACGTCATTGTTGTTAGAATAGATCTGTTGGGAATCACTAGCAGGCTAGTCTACTTATGGAGCAAAAATACAATAAGAAGAAAATAGCTGGTTTAATTAACACGTAAAAATTGGGTTAATTTGAATTCAGCTGGCACAGCAGATATTAATGTCTCTTCTTTAATAGTCGGGCAAGAACCGCACAATTTGTACACTTTTAATCTTCGTAGGGCTATGAATAATTGCTTTTAAAAAATGAATATGGGGTTATTTTCATCATGTATCCCTGACTTATTAGAGGGGGCTTATTACTGGCAAGAACTGACAAAGAGTGCTTCTACCAGTATAAAATGTTGTAGCGGTGTTAATGCTTGGAGACTTAATCAGTCACAGGTGTAACAACGTAGAATACGCTCTGCTGGGGTTCTGCAGGGAAGGGTGTTGTGTTTCAGTTCTGTGTAGTGATCACTGTGTATGCTGGGATCTGTTAGTAAGGTCGAATGTTGGTTGTTGTTTCAAGCAGAAAGCAGCTTTATCAAATCCATGTTGGCAGGTACTTTAAATTCTAAACAGTCCTATTCTAGAGTCTTGTTGCCTGCTATTTTGTTCATAAGCTTTGGGACAGAAGCACTCAGTTCTCTGTATCTATTTGCTGTTGTGGAAGTTGTCAGGTATATAACAAATAGTAATGGATAATAAAGAGCTTTTATAACCTCCAAGTTTCATAGTAGCAGCAAATGTGTGTAAATGCAGAACTGTGTAGGTTGTGATGTATAGGATTAAATTTGAATGAAAAATTGCTTTTTTTTTTTTTTTTAATTCCTTTGGCTCTAGGGGAGATGGAAGTTTTCTGCCATTTGAAGACTGTCTGCATGACTTAGCAACCTGCCTGTGTGATGATGTGTGCTTATGTAGCAAGTCATTGGCTTCCTTGCCAATAAAATTTGAGGCATGCTTAAATGTTTACTATCATCATCAGTTGTGAATTTAATATTAAGAATGCCTGAGGAAGTTTCTTCTTATTTATTTTTCTTGCTGCATAATAACCTATGGTGGCAACTTCCCAAAGTTAATTATTTGCTAGAATATTTCTTACTCTGTTTCTTCCACTTTTATTTAGTGTGTGTGCGCTGAGAGGTAGAGTGGAACAGCTTTTTTGACCTTTTCTTAACAATGCTTTTTTCTATAGTACCCATTTGGTAGTACTACTTCTCATATTTTCATGCTCTTCGTGGAAATCAGCTTTTGTTACCCTGTGGGTGTTTGGTTTCTGACTGCAAGCACACTCCTCTGTGACTTAAAAAATAATTCCCTTAAGACAAGGTGGCTAGAAATTGCAGTACAGTCATGGGTCATCATGACTCAGTGGGATGGATGTCTTTTCCAGCCTCTTCAAACACATCTTTCTTCCCTGTTATTGCATACTGAGTGGAAGTTCTCACTGAACCAGCTGCAGTATCATTTTGAGTACAAGTCCCAAGGCTACAGTTAGTTTCTTAAGAGTAATAATAAAAATTATGTTCTTATTCTTGTGTGTGTTTCTTATCGTTTGTTACATAGAATTCTGTGCATCTCAGAAATAAATCTTCATCCCCCAGATGTTACCATGTGAACCCATTAAAGCTGCACATTTGCTACGCTGCCATTGAACAGCATGAAGAGAGGGCAACCTTAAACATCTCAGACTACCAGGAAGCCCTGCGGCCATATATTTGAAGATGATTTTTAAACTGTGCAACCTAATCATTTAAAAAGTAGCAAAGCAGGAGGGTGGTTAGCCTTTGTCCCTTTAAGAAAAGGAGTTTAATCTCCATTTAAACTTCTGGGTGTAACCCAGAGAAATTAAAACTGCTCAAGGCCTTTGCTGTATCAAGTCTACTGCTGGAAACAATGCCAAGTTGTCTAATTATATATTTCTAGTTATTAACTATCTTAAGGAAAGGCACCTCTGCTTTTATCTGCTCTGCTAATGCACTTGCTTATTGGGAACCTGGCTATGGTGATGAATTTGAATAAAGTGCTCTTGGGTGGAGGAAGAATGTGCAGACTGCTGCTTGAAGATCTGTGACTCAACTTGCAGTACTTGAGGGCTGTGAGAGGTGACTAATAAGTTAGCTAACATAACATATTCAGATCAGCTCCTTCAGAAGTGAGTGGCAGCATGTAAATCTTGAATGGATTTGCTTTCCAAAAGCCCGAAGCACTGAGTCTGAAGAGAGGTTGTTCAAATCTTGCTCATGGAGGGTGTTGGACTCCCAGGAGGGCAGTTCAGTTGGACATGAAGGCTGTGGTGTGAAGCCACATGCTGTGCTGGGCATATTTTTGTAAAGTTCTGACTTGCAAAGCCCAGCAGTTTCTTCTTGACTAAGTCATTTCCATCTAGCAATGTAAAGGGCTGCTAACAGTGTTGGTGTTGGGGCATTTTTGGATAAGTTTTAATCCTTGGTGATGACAATTTGTACATATTCTCATTGTGATCTTAATTCCTTTGCATAATCTATGGTACGCTGCGTTTCAGTTTTCTTCAAGCAAGTGGTTTCATAACTCTTGCTTTTTTCTTCCTCCTTTAGGTTGATATCCTTTCAAGAGTTTGTGGCATTCGAATCAGTCCTGTGTGCTCCAGATGCACTGTTCATAGTAGCCTTTCAGCTATTTGACAAGACTGGCAAAGGAGAAGTTACTTTTGGTAAGAATGATCTTAAATGTACACTCAATTTAAAAATCCCTACTTATGTCTTAACTATCGAACCTTTTGTTACTGTAGGAAACACACCAATTGGTAACAGAACTATACTCATGCTAAGTAGGATTCTGGCTGAATTTCTATAAATCATGTCCACCTGTATAATACAAAATCATCCTCATGATTTTCTCGGGAGAACTGGTCACTTCTTCTTTTCCCCAGCATGCTTGAGCAGGTCTTCAGAACAACAGTGAAAGGTGGCTATATAGGAAATGATTGTAAAACCACAAAAATGTTGCCAGAGGACGTGAGTGAATGTTGAGTCTGAAATTACTGTGAATTATTTTTTGTTTAAATTGGCTATGTTGCAAGCTGTCTTCCTCTTAAGGCTTCAAACTTTCATCTGTAAGATTTTTCAGTAATATGTTGCTACCCCACAGAAAACTCAGCTATGCATTGGAGGTGTGGTATTTGCACAGGCAGTGTGATATACTTAGGCCAGTTTAAAGCACAATTAAGAGGCTGTTTATTTCAGATGCCATAGAGACAGTTTCTGATATCTGCAGAAGTATCTGCCGTGTGCCTAGGAGCAAGGATGGTGATGTCTGGAAGTATTCAGAAGATAGCATTCTTAAACAACTTCAGACATTGAACTTCTCTTCAAAAAGCATGAAGGACTTTTTTTAACCCTAAGTACTTCTGTTGGATAAAATTGCTACTTCCAATCTGTTACATTTGGATGAGGTTATCCGTCTCCCTCAGGTTTGTTGAACTGTTTATTAAACAGCTTGAAGGTAACTGGATGGCCGTGGCTCTTGTCTTTCCAGTCTTCCCCTGCATGGTTCATGTGCCCTTTGTCTTTTGCTGGTATTGCCCTGTATATTCTTAGTTAAAAGAAAAAAAAGAAAGAAGAAAAAAGCAATTGCATCTTTCCAGATCATTTAAACTGATAAGATCTACTACTGTTGCTTGAAGCATCATTTTCTTCCTCCTACCTTCTCCAAAAATCTACATTTGAAGTTGTGGCTGGTGAAAAGACTTAATGCCTTTTCTTACGTCTGTTTTGATTTTTCATTATTTCAATTTTCTCTTGAGTTTGTTGAAGATGTGCCTTTTGTGTGCCACGCTGCTTGTTAGAACAGTTTCTACAAGAGTGACTGTGGGCGCTAAAGGATTTGAAGGAATTTCAGGAAAAAAATTCTGCTGATCCTGACCTTGATGGAGGAAGTATTTTGTGCCTAGCAGTATTGTTCATGTGTATGGACTGAGAGACAACGAGAAACAGCATGCTTTTACATCAGGAGGGTCCACGTATTTAGTAATGGTTTTGTTCCAGTGTAGACAAACCAGTGTTCCTGGAGTGCCTGTGATGTGCAGGTTCTTGTCTGTGTCAGAGCCCCCGGTTGCTTGGAGCACTTGTTAATAATGTAGGAAGAACTGCAGTTGTTTGATCTCAATGCTGAATCAGTCCAACTTAACTTTTTAACTTTTGGCATTTTTGTTCGTATTTTTCCTGCTAGTGAATGCTTCCCTTGGGGTTAGACACAGTGAGTCAAGGGATTTGTTTGGCATTTGAAACCCATTGAAGTCTTTTTTGCGATGACAGAAACTTTTATGCCAGCCTGTATTTAAGGTATTTGAAAAAGAAAGCATGCCAACATTGGCAGAACCTCAGATATCCGTTTTTTTTTTTTTAATTCTTTCCTCTCCCACATTGAAATCATAAAAAGTATCTGTAACTTCTTCATAGTATCGTGTAGCTTCCAGCCTCGAAGAAAGATATAAGAGCTGTCTCAGTATTGTTCATTCTCAGCAATCCCAGATGACCTTTAGATAAAACTAGTGTATGTTTTCTATTGTAAAGAGCAAGTTGTTTTGTTTTCCTCTCAATTATGAAAAAAAAAATAATATTTTCACAAATAAAGTATTACAATACTGCTCTTTAACTTTGCCTCTCAGTGCCTCAGTCATGCACCTTTGAGGTTAATTATGAGATCTTTTTCCATTAACTTGAATGAGAGGAGGATCAAGTCCTTATCAAGGTTAGGAGACTTAAATAGGGGTTTTATGTACTGTGGAATTACAGTGTGAAAGGAAAAGGAGAAAAGGGAGAGGATCGTTTTTCACTGTGCTGCTGTTATGTGCAGTATCTCAAGGATCCCATTCTTAGTGTGCATCTCGTTTTACTGTTGTAAAGAAACAGCATGGCTTATCTTTGCAGTCACTGTTTTTCTGTGTACTGAGAGAATGGTGTAAATATTTTAGCTTATACTGGATGGAATGTAGGGCTTTCCGGCTGTGAACTTCACTTAAGCAAGTCATCCAACTCGTATTCTTTCACAGGTGCACTTAGCTTGATACCTTTGTAAAACAAATTAATAATGGGTTTTGCATCATTGATCTTGTATAGTGAACGCTGCATTCAGGCTGTAGATACTTAGGGAAATGTTCTGAGTAAAGAAGTTTTAGCATTTAATATATTGTACTTTTACTGAAAAATACTATTTTCTTACTTTAGCTTCCGAGTTGGAAATTCCTTTGTATTCTAGCCATATGTTGACATTTGTACAATTTCAAACGTTTCAGTTCTTTCAACTTAGAAGTTAACTGTATATAGTTCTTTTGACAGAGCTGGCATCTGTTTAAGAGGACTGATCTGCAAGCAGCCTGTATATGTGGTAGTGGTGGGGCAGGCTGGAAATTTCTGGTTTATTACTTCAGTGAGATGAATGGAATGGCCAAGAGTAAATTAGTAGCCAGTGGCTGACTCAGTCTACACCTGGCTGTTGCATCATGTTGTAGATTTATCTGCTGCTGAAGTGTCAAAGCTTTGAGAGTTTGCAAGGAGTTAAAGCTCTCAGCAGGAAAGTGGGAGGAAGTTTAGCTGGCTTTTAAATTCGAGGCAAAGATCAAACCATTGCTTCTTACTGTTGAGTGTTGACAGGCACGTAAAAGCTGATAATATAAGTCCAGGGGTTTAAGAGACTTAGTAGAGTTGCTTTTTTGTCGTATGACTGTATTTTAATGCCTCATTAAAGAAGCAGAGCCCTTTGAAATGCTTTACTAGATGGTATTTAAAAAAAACATGAGATGCTTTGGGTAAAAATGTCAGTGTTTAAAAACTAAGTTGTCTTAACCTTCATCTTTAATTTTGAATAGATAAATGAAATGATGACAGGTAACAATTCTGAGCAGTGAATAACAAAGAAGTGATATCTGTGGACTGGAACTTTCTTTCTCAGATGCAGGTTCTCACAGCCCTAATGTATGGCAAAAGGAACATTGTCCACATTAGTTTTTCTCATAGAGAAAGGAGAGGTAGAAAAACAAAAGCAATTGCCTGAGACTGTGCTGACAACCAGGATTGAACCCAGTGTTAAAGATTTTCAGTGATTTGTTTTGAGGTAAATTTTCCCACCAAACAAAAAATCTTACTCTCTCATAATTTTTGAAATGTAGCTGCGGTATAGTGTGTAGTTTTCCTATTTGTGTACATTTTTTTCTAAAGTCTTCTCATTCAAACTGAAGCTGTTTCAAAATGGATGCTATGCAGTGGCACTCTGGGAAATATGAATATGCCATAAAACAAATTAGTTTTTTCATTGAAAAAGAAAGAAACAAAAACCATCCCTCAAACAGCAAAAAAAGGAGGAACAGGGAAACCAAACTAAACTGTTGCTTGTTTGGCTTAACAACTGTGGAACTGAGCAATGTATCTCTTTTTGTCTCTTGATAGAACTCTATTTTCATATAGACAGCAGCTATTGTGGTTCCCTGCTTCTGTTATTAATTATAACAGTACACATTTCGTAGAGGAACGCGTAAATTAATGATGCATCTTACTAAGCACTCCTGTTTGCCTATCTGTTACTTGAAGTGCCTAAACACTTGTTTGTGGACTTCCTAAAAACATGCAGCTCCCAACTGAGGTTTATGTATATGGTTTTTGTGATGAGCTTCAGAGCTTTTGCTTTGTGATAATGCTCTGACACTCTTTCAACGTGCTAAGAATTATTACAGGAGTCTAACGGTTCCTTTCCTAACTGGGGGATTAGGTTCAGATTTTGTGAACTAGCTTGCTCTTGTTACAGAGGATTATTTATACTTTGCTTGATATGACCTGGCTCTTCTTATGGGGTTTATAATTGCTTATGCAACACCTAGCTTACCAGTGTCCAGCACAGTACATTCAAAAGTACATAAAGCAAAAAAAAAAAAAGTGAAATCTGACCTCCAGAGTAAATTGCTCTATGTTTTGATGAATGGCAGTATTCAGTTAATTCTCAGTGAGATTTCTGTTGCTGGTTCAAATTAGTTTGAAACCTTTTGTAGCTCATGATATGCTGATTTACACTACACAAGGAAGCATCTGCTGGTTTATAACTGATGGCTGCCTACATATGATGATCCCAACAGCAGTGTTACAGGTGTAAGATGTGTTTAGTCTCTAATATCTTTTGTTGTTCCTTACAGCATTTCACACAAATGTTTTTTTATAAAAGGAGTATTTAAGGAAGATTTGCAAGTGTATGTATTTTTCTTCAGAGCTACTTTTGAACGCTGCTTGAAACTATTTTCATAGATTTTAATTTCTAAACTTACGTGAGCTTGCCAGGTTTCTCTTATTTTGTTTTCTCTTTTACCTGACACGTTATGTACCAGGCAAACTTCCATAAAAGCATCATAAGTAAAACAAAGCATATTTAGTCACAGAGTGAATCTTTTTAAATGTTAAGGGAAGCTCTGTCTTTTCATGCAGTTGTGTTTCATTGGGTCTAGGGGATACACATGAGTTTTCTAAGTCAACTAGAACTGGTATTTTGTGTTTTGATTTGATCTTTCTTGTTTTGATTTTGTCTTTTTAAATCAATTTTAAATTAGAATAGCCTACAGCTGACTGAAGACTGAGCATATTTAATGAGCAAAAAACAAGGAATGGTCACAGAATCACCAACTAGTTCAGGTTGAAAGGGCCTGTGACATTTCTCTGCAGGCCCAGTGAGGCCAACTTGCTCTCGTGGCTGTGACAAATGGAGGTTTTAACTATCTCTTGTGATAGAGACTCTGCAGCTTCTATGAGCCAGCGTCTTCCAGTGATTGACTGAAAGAAAAAAGTTTGTGATTCCTAGTTGGGAGTGTCCATGCTCCAGCTTGCATCCATTGCTTCTTGCCCTTCCCTAAATCCTCATTTCATGTAGTGTGGACAGCTATGAGGTCCTCCCTTTGCCTGCCCTCCATCACACTTAGAAAACATTCCTTCAGCCTGTCTTTGTATGTTGTGTGCATCAATCCCCAACTGTCCTGCTGATTGTGATGCATAGAGAAGATAAGATGATATTTTATTTTAGTTATTCAGCATATTATGTTTACCTTGGTGAAAGTGATCTTTCTTTTTAAAATTATTATTATTCAGGGAAAAAGGGAGTAAGTTTAGTTTTTATGCCCTCATGGGCCTAGTGCTTTCCAGGCCTGTGGTCTTTAGGCTCTGGCAGTTTGTCACTCGCTTCTGAGTATGCCAAGAAAGGTAACAAAGAAATGTAATGTTGTTGCCAATAAGTTGAAATTATGAATGTCCACAGCTCCAGCAGAAATATTTTTAATGGTTTACATCTTGAAAAAGTGTTAGAAACCCTTTTCTGTAAGCCAAATATGTAATACTCTGTATAAATTCATGTTACTTCCCCTTGACATCCAAGGACAGAAGAAGCAGACACACTTAGATCCAGAATTTTAACTGCTGAGAGTTACGGTTCTCTTGAGAAGAGCCTCTTTTTTGGATATTTGCAGTATTTAGCAGAGTCAGTGCTTATCTCAGTCAAAAATCACATCCAAGCTGAACTGAAAAATGTATGTATGTGTATGACGTGAAGAGGTGTATGCATACTCTTTGGGGTTACATAAACAACCAGAACAGGGATAGAGTAAGAGGGCAAATAAAAAAAGTGTGCACATCTTGAGCAGAGGGGTGAAACCTGAAGTTTGCCATGGAGCTCTTGATTGGAGAAAACTCACAAAGGCAGCAGTGTGTTCTCTATGATAATGTTTTCATTAAAGTAAATTTAATCTGTAATATTGCTCTGCCCTTCTTGAAAAGTTTGAATAGGACAGCAAAGTCATAACCTGTTCTTTTTTTTTTTTTTTTTTTTCAGTAGTTTCAATGTGTCTCTTCTAAAATTGAACGATGCTAAAAATTGTATTAGAATTTGTACTAGGCCTTCTATTTTTTTTTGCTGTTTGTTTGCTTTTTGTCATCTTTAAACTGCCTAATACACCTGAATGACATTTGGTTAGTAGTTAGTAATACTGTTCTTAAGCTCACCTATATGCACATGTGCTATAAAGCCTTGGTTGCTTCTTCAAATCTCAAGAAGTGTATGTTTCACATTTGAGTCATCAGTGAAGGCTTCATCCTCCAGCTCCTCTTCTCTGCTATGAATGTCTCTTAGGGTGCTGATACTCCAGTGGATGCTGTCATAGCACAGTGTCCTTTTTACCTGGAGATTTGCTGAGTCAGCCAATTCATTTTATAAGAGCATCCTTGGATCCATTGTAAGCTTCTGCTTTCCATTATTTCCTCCAGATGTTAATATGTTGTTACCTGGAGGTGATAAGTATTGTGAAGGTAACCACTTTTTGATACATGTGGAGCTTTATTGCACTTCTTTAAATTTCAAAACAAATAAAAACAACCAAAACAACCCTGATTTTTCAGAACTTTTAAAGTTGCTTATGAGGTGTGTTTTCTAAATGCGGTAGCGCACCAGTACCAGATTGACATGCATGGATTATATGGTATCTTCTCAGAAACAAAAGAACTCCTCAGAAGCTGTTCTGGTTCAGTGGGTCAAAAATTCACTTTTTATAAAAGGCTAACTGTAGATTTGCACGACTGACTATAATGGCTTCAATTTTAAAAGGTGGAGGTAACAGAGAGCACTTCCAGTTGGTGGGATAATTCATATATGCTCAAATGACTAAAACATTGTGCTTTCTGACGCTACTTCATGCTACTTAAAAAGAAAAAAAAAATAGGTGTGGAAAAGGTGGGAAAAAGCCAATGCGAGAGTAGATCTCAACTGTATGAGGTCACTCTTTGGTTAACAGTAAGCTGAGGGTTAGCCGTATTTCATGCAGCTGTACTTGCTGTAGGGGGAAAATACCCAACATGATTACTAGGCGGCATTTGGAGAGGAACCAGGAGCTCCCACACCAGAATATATTTAAGCATAAGCACACTATTTTAAGCTTGATTTTATTTATTTATTTTCCGCCTCCTTTTCAAATTGTTTTAGAATTATAAATTAGGCAAAAACTCAGGTAGACCCGAAGAGCTGGCAAGGTATTTTCTTATTACAGTTCTTAATACAAAATTTCAGGATGCAAAGTACACATACTTTCGTAGTGTGTGTATTTCAGTTCTCTAAATTGGAAAATCTGCTGTTACCTAGCAGTTAATGACTATTTTTTTCCAACATTGGGAATGCAGGACCTGATTTGATAAGCTGATAAAAGAAAACAAAACTGAGAACATGTTGGAAGTGCTCAAAATGAAAATTACAGTTTAGGTAGGTTTGGGGGTAGATAGTTAGACATTTTAATTGAACTAAAATAGTTTTATACTAATACAGTACTGTTGTGGGAGTACATTTTGTGGTGCATTTGAAATTGAAGTATTTAAGTGGGGGAAAATGTATGTTAATGCTTTGCAAGAAAGTGATTTTTTTTAATGCCATCTATCTAAGCAAAATAGCTGTTAAAGAAATAGATCTCTTATGTCTGTATTGGAGTGTAAAGTGTAATAACTTTTATGCTCTTTTAGGATAATTTCTCCAAGCCAGGAGTTTTCTTTTATCATTTTGGTTGATGTATTAAACTGCTGTATGAAACATCATGTGAACTCTGAAGTAAGTTGGTATTTCTGGACAGACTACAGAAAACTCAGCCCCACCAGTGTCAAGAAAGCTCTTGAGTCAGTCTGGATTCTGAAAGTCCTGTGTTTTTAACATCTCAATGACATGGGTAACAGAAATGAGTCCAGATAATGATTTCACTTACCATGTGGAAATAGGGACATTGAATTTGATACAACAGCTTTGGTTACATACAAGCAGCACTGGCTTATGTTAAGCAGCAAAACCCTGTCTTGTCCATTACAGTTCAGCACTAATCTACAGCTGGACTAGCTCAACATTGCTAATTTGGTTGATATTGCCATTTTATTATTTTAGTTTAATTTTGTCTTTGGGGACTGTCTCTGAATTTGGAGTAACTAGTTCTATTAAAAAAGGATAAGCTACCACTTAAACATTTGTATGTAGAGCTGGGGGTGTTCAGCTGGAGAATAGAAGGCTCTGGGGAGACCTAAGAGCAATATTTCCGTATCTAACGGGGAGCTGTAAGAAAGAAGGGGACAGACTCTTCAGCAGGGTCTGTGGTGATGGGACAAGGGGAGATGGTTTCAAGGGGAGATTGAAAATAAGGAAGAACGTTTTTTTTTACAATAGGGTGGTGAGGCAGTGGTGTAGGTTGCCCAGAGAGGTGATAGATGCCCCATCTCTGGAGACATTCAGGGTCTGGCCGGACGAGACTGAGCAGCCTGGTCTAGCTGTAGGTGTCCCTGTTCACTGCAGGGGTTTGGACTAGATGATCTTTAAAAGAGTCCCTTCCGACTGAAATGATTCTATGGTTCTGTGATTCAGTATGCATGCCAACACGCACATTTAATGAAAGAAGTGAATTCAGTTGGGTTTAGAAAAAAAGAAATAAGGTGTTTATATGCAAATATGTATGTATACCTGGTCTTTTCAAGTGCAGGTGAAATGGAAGTTAGTCTAAATAGATGAGGTGCATTAATGTAAGGTTTCACACTCTTTTGAATGGATCTGTTTTAAAACAGGAGCCGTACTACATGACAGAGTGCAGATAAATTGCACTGACCTGAGCTGCTATCTTTTTTCAGATTGACCCTCCACCCTTCTTGAGTCATGTAATACAATCCCATTATCTTCAAATTATGTGCTCGGTTTCTATTGTGCCAGCTTTAGCTTGAGAGTTCTGCCAGATATCTTCCTAGTAGTATTCTAAGAAGGAAAGAACCTAATTTTTTTGTTTGTCTGTTTGTTCGTTTTTAATTCAGAATTACAGAATAGATAGTCTGTGTTTTGCGAGGAATTAAGAGGCAGAAAAATAGAGCATTAGTGTACTGTTCCAGGGCTTCTAACCTGTGGAAATAGGTGGCTGTTCCTGATCTTATTTTTTTTTGCAAAGGGACCTTGGCGGGATGAGTACTTTTCCTTTGCAGTCTATAGGAATCAAATTATTTGCAACATGCCAGGTATGAAACTGTTTTAACCCGTTTTCTTGACAAAGCAGTTGCAGAATCAAGGAGGTGATTATGACACTTGTTCTTCCAGAGTATTATACTCTTCTGGGTAAATGGGGATGAATGGGCAATTCAGTCAAATACTTCAACTATCCATAAGGAAATCATTATTTTACATCTTTGCTGAACAGATGTGATGTAATCTTATGTTTTCCAAAATAAAACATATTTGTAGAGCAGTCTTTGTGCCAGACCATGGAAGGACAGAAACAAACTCAGTGCTGCATGTTTGAAGTTCACAACAGTAAGAAACAGGAAAAAGAAAAGCCAACAATTTCTGTAAAAGAAGATAATACAAAATATTGCTACTTGATAGCACTGTTTGATAGAGCAAAATCTCAGCTACAGAAAACTATTTTTCAGCATAGTCACAACCATTAGCTATGCATTTTCACTAGCAATGAACAAGAGTTTGCATGCCATGCTCATAAAAGTCTGCCACAGCAGAGGTGACCCATTGTTACTGTTGCCACTGCTGAAATGCACAGCTGTGCTTTATCCACTGGGCTTTATCAGACTTGATCAGGTTTTAAGTTCCTTTGCTGCAGGTTCCTTTTCCAATCTGTAGTGCTGATATTATTATTTTTTTAGTTGAAAATTACCATTTTTTTTCACTTCCTTTTGTTTTATTTTCTTGAGCTAGAATTTCTCTTGAAGGCCACAGTTAAGGAGTATTTACAAGGCATACAGCTGAGGGAGTGAGATATGTTGTAGTTACAATGTGGCCTATGTGTGACAACTAATCAAATGAAATTATAATGCTGTAATCACAGGGCACTTTAATTTTTGTATGTTAACAAGTAAAGATTATAACCAGCCTGGTCTCATCAAAAGGAGTTTAAGAATTAGTCTTTATACTGGCTAAGGTTTTCCTGACTTGATATCTCACATCATGTTATAAGGAACTTTTCTCTAACAAAGATAAATCTGGAGCCCAGCTAAACGTAGCTTTTATAAGTGGTGACTTGTTTCTAAATTAATCCAAACAGAGTTAATGTCTTGTTCTGTGTACATTCAGGAGATGGGGTGGGAGGGAAGGAAGGAGCTGATGAGTGCTGTGCAGGAGGCAGGCATGTCGACGGTATTGTTGCTTTTCTGGGTATATCTTCATTCTTCTGGAAAAGCAGAGTAGTCGCTGTGAGGAAGAGACAACTTGCCTTTTGTTTGAGGCTGCCTTCTTCATACAGATTACTGTCTTTGAGGCTCAGGGGAAAAAGGCCAACAGAAAGCAGGAAGGTAATCTCCAACAACATGTGACTTCTGCTTTAGGCGGTGTGAGTAGGAAGCATCTTAAATGAAAGGCATTCAGTAGTGGGACAGTACCTCACTCTGAACTGATTGACTTTTCCTCCCAGTTGACTTGAGAGCAGAATTTTGTGTCTGGAGAATGCTGGCTGACGGGATCCAAGCCTGTTGTAATGGATCTTGAAGACATGAATGAACAATGCTGTCCTGAGGGCACTGTCTCAAGTTTCTGGGAGAAAATTCTCATCGGATGTTAGAGCCCGAAGATTTGAATTTTAAGAATTTGTCATAAACTATGGTCAGTTTTTCTGTTTGTGAGTTAAATACAACTTGTCTTTTAACCACTGATTCTGGGGTTCAGCAGATGATTTTAAAGACGAAGCAGTTGACTTTGTTGAGACGTGAAGAAGTCTGCAGTGTCATCTATGCTCTCTCCATGATTCCTAGTCTCCTCAATTTAGAAGAAGCTGTCACTGCAGGTAGTACCAACCGCAGTGAGTTTGGGTCTGTGTGGCCTGTGCAGCAGGACATTTGCCTCTTTCACCAACTCAGAACCACCTTTTCCTGTGACTCTGGCCTTCATTAAGTTAGGCACTTTCTGACAGTTTCTTGTCTCTCAGCCCTTCTGTCCTGGCTCTCACTTCTTCCCTGCTTCCTTGGCTGAAAATGGGGAATTTTGTCCTGGCTGGGTTTCTCCAGGCAAGCAGAACAGTTGTGCTTGACTGTCACAGACTGAGCCAGAAGCCAGAACTCACGCTTTGCAGGAGGCAAGACCTCATGGCCCCAAGGAGTTGGCTCCCACTTTGCTTATGGTGCTGAGGTGAGCTGGAAGACAGCTTCTAGGCCTTGAGGGGGGCTGGCTCCAAGGAGGTAGCTTCCAGCTTCTTCTACAGGCAGGCCTGCACAAAGCTGCGCTGCTTTCCTTGCCTCCAGGCCCTGGTCACGCCTGGGAACTGGCTTCCAGCTCTGCTGCTCGCAGACAGACAGGAGCCGAGAGTTTGGGTTCCCGGTCTTCTGCAAAGTGTGAAGGGAGCTGGAAGGCACCTCCTGGCCCTATCTGCGGGTAGGGAGTGTCTCCTGGGAACCAGCTCTCCGTGCCTGCAGGAGCAAGCAGGATATGCGAGCTGGCTCCTGGCTGACGTTGCTGGGGGCTCGTGCAGACATTAGGAAGGTATACGGCAGCTGGGAACCTCTGACTTTGAGCCTGTTTTTGGGAGATGTGTTTGCCATTTGTTTTTGACCAAGATGACTTCTGCTCTTGCATTGAAGTGGGCTTCATTGTGAGAGACCTGTCTGAACGACAAGTACTCCCTCAGATCTTGTCACTGTTTTTGAGTGTTAAAATATGTATAGTCCAATTCCAGGAACTTTTTCACCCTGCACCTTGTAACAAAGCAGGGACTGTTGAAGTCTGCTTTTTGTTGAAGGTTGTGATAGGATTGTGTTCAGTCTGCCATGTCCCTCCATCCTCTGCCCAGCATGCCCAGCATTCCTGTAACTACGGAAAAATGGATCTTGAAATGCTGGTGTTTTAGTAAACTGCTTCGTTTGAACGTGGAGAACTCTTAGAATAATACCAAAACCTGAATTGTAGTAACGCAAAACTTTTGTTGTTAGCAGTTAGAAAAGATTATGTTGAATATTGGTTAGCTTTAGTCATTTTTTTATAAATTGACTTCTAATTTTAATCCTTTCTTGCTTCTCTTTGAAACTTAGGATATCTAGTTGAGTCTCTTCTAATCAAATACTGTACAACTCCACAACTAAGACTATTTAAGAGATGGTATTTATTAAGGTTTCAAAACTTTTCATTTACTATGATTTTGGTTAATAAAGCAAATTAGGTTTACTTTGCAATATGTTATTGAGTTATATGAACAATATTGCTTTCGGGTTAGAAAATAATGTAATTGTTTTTCTTGTATAAATCTATGCCTGTCTCTATTGTTGTATTATTATTAAATTAACATTTTTCTTTTCTTCCCAGAGGATGCTAAGCAAGTTTTTGGCCAGACCACGATTCATCAGCACATTCCATTTAACTGGAATTCAGAGTTCGTACAGCTGCATTTTGGAAAGGATAGAAAAAGACACCTAACGTATCCAGAGTTCACCCAGTTTTTACTGGTGGGTTTAGTACAATGAAGTTTGTCAAGATTAAAAAGATTGAAAGATTGCAAAAATATTGTGCTGATAGAACAGTTGCAAGAAAGACCACGTGGGCTTTTACAATGAAAGTGCCAGATTTCAGCATTCTTGATAAATAGGATAAGCTAGTGGTAAAACAGCTGATTTTCACCACTGTTTCTTTCTCTCTCTCTCTCTTTTTTTTTTTTAATTAATTGTCAGCGTGCAGAAAGTAGTGTAGATGGAGACATGAAATCAAAAACTTATACCTCAAATTTTGAAAATTTCCTATATTGAATGAGTCAAAGTATGGTAAATAACAGCACTGAATGTTTTAGTGACACTTGCCGGGCTGATATTAAGAAATATTTATATCTGTAAATAGCATATTTACTAAATTGGTATTTAATTCAGAGTTGATGTCCAATAAGATAATGTTTTGCTGCAAGCCCTTTCCAAACACTTATTTCCTTGTGATCTGTTTTGAATTTAAGAAAGGGAAATACTGCTTAGTTTTGCTTGTGGTATATAAAGAATAAAATACAATCTTTTACAAGGAATTTTTGCCTATTCACACTTTGAGGTACTCAGTTAGAGAAAGCAAAATATTGTGCTAGTAAAAAAATAAACAGTTTATCTGCTTTTCAGCACTACTGTCAAAAATACTCTGTGGTAGGAAAAGTGATTTGTGAAGTGGTGAAATATGTGAGATTCTTATTTGTATTCCTTCTGAATACTTAATGCCTATATTAGTATTTACACTGGAGAGTTTTAAAATGGGAAACTGCTTGAAGACTGCAAGGTTTCTTTTTTTCTTGTTTACACAAGTATGTTAGTTCACAGTAGGTGGTGGTATCATTTTGATGAGGAATAATTAAGCTAATGCTATTGAGACAAATGTTTCAAATTGACTTTGTAGAACAGAGCCTAATTAACTTTGTATGAAGAGGACGTCAGGAATCACATGATTAAGTTGTATTTCCTTAAGTTTTGCACTGACTGTTGCAACTCCAAAGTAGCTAAGAGGTAGACCAATTCTGGGGCAGAACAGTAAACTAGAACCTCTTTGGGATATAAGAGCAAATACATTGTGTTTTCAGAAAAAAAAAAAAAAGAAAAAAAAGCCTGTGGTCTCATGATTTGGTGTTCCAGTACCTCCTTCCATACATAATAAGCACTGAATTTGTCTCTTGATTTTGAGGAATTACAATCAGACTTAACACACACACACACGGGTTTCGGAACCATTGACATTAAATAGCTTGTAACCTCATGACTTGGGCATTTAAATGATTTCAGTTATTTCTTTGTACTTGGTTTTGGTGTGTCTGTTTATTTTTTAAAACCTTTTTAGAAGTGGCTCTACTGCAGAAGTGTGTTAGCTGTCGTAACGAGGAGTAAAAAGTTGTGCTGGAGCACATCAGTGGTCCTTCTCAGCCAGACAAACCTTTTGGCCATGTTCCACATAGGACAGAAAAAAGAACGATGAGTGTGGGCATGGAGATTAAAATTAAGAGTTCTGGATATCCTCGAGAGCAGTGAGCTGCATTGAGGAAAAGTTCTAAGGCTTCTCCTAAAGTTGATCTCAGCACTAGTGCAGACATTCAAGCAAGTTAATTGTCTGAAAATTGCTGAAACAAAGTTGTCTGTTCTCAGTACAATTTGTTAGGATGCCCAGTCAGTCGCTGATAGGGTACATCTATTTACTCATTTTCTAGAACTGTAAATCTTTGAAATGTGTTTCCTTACTGACTCTTGCTTTGCAGCATTACATTTTAGAGTGAAATTTGGACACAGAAATGACTCTTAAGCATAAATTGAAGAGTTAATATACAGAGGTATATAAATCTTCCTTTACGTTCTGCAACCTTTGGTACTCAGCCTTTCTTTCTGACATTCTGTGTGTACATGAATCAGTCAGTCCCCTTGTTCAGATGTCTAGACCTTGGACCTTAGACAGCAGGAGAACTCAGTGGATAGCAGATTACCCCTCTACATTCCTGATTTATGAATGCTCTTTACATTGCTCTTAATGTAGACCAGATGGTTCTGTAAAGCACTTCAGGTACTGCTTTGTAAGGACAATGTAATTTGCCACTTCTAATGAAATGATGCACACAGAGTCAAATTCATTCATGTTGGATCCTATTATGCCACATAAAGTTGTTACATATTCATTATCTGTTGCAACGTTTGGGCTAATTGTTACTTCTGGCAAAGCTGAAACTACTTGGAAAGTAACATCACTGTATTTAATCCATGCACAAGACAGATCTCTTCTGGCTTTAAATAAGAAGTGTTTTTGATTGTGATTCTAGATATTTCTATCTAGACATCCTTTTTTTGTCTACAGTAACAGTGAGGTGCCCAAAAGTATCGCCTCTGAGGTACTTAGCTCAGATATGCATAACAATCTATGTGCATCAACACAGAGCTCAAGGTGTGTTGTTTTACCCTGCTTCTAATTTTGCTAGCTTAAAATTAGCTCAGATATCTCTGCTACGTATCAGTCACATCTGTATCTGTTTGGATATAGTCATGTTCCATTATCACTTAAATGACAAGTCTGCTTCATGAAGCGTAACATTGGCCCCTTTCCCAGCATGTGAAATCTATTCTGCAGAGTGGATTTAAATGTATGCTTATATGTGGACTTGCTAATTCAATTTCCACATTATCTGGGAATTTATTCATGCCCAGCATATTAGTTGATGAAGTAGTACTCTTTATAATTGACACCCCAGGATCTGCTCTGGTAGAAAGGACTGTGTTGCTTCTGATGCCTTGTAGATCCATTGGGATGGAACCCAAGCATAGTTTCTATCTGACTGGGAAGTAATGAAGTTTATAATGAGCTGTAACTGAAAGCTCAGATAAAATGTCTAGATGGAAAATAATTTCACAAACATTCTGGTGCCAGCATGCCTACCATGATGTGCAAATTAATTTTTCACAGTCTTATTCAAGCTGAGGGAATTTTGGACTTGTAGCTTCAAAGGAGAAACTGCACGTCTTGAGTATATCTAGTTTTACAAAAAAATCTAGTCAGAGAAGATTCTTTAGGGTGTGTAATTTGTATTGCAAAGCAATGAGGGTTGTATTCTTTTTAAATGATCTGTCTTAGTAAGAAGTACTGGACAGAAATAGGTGAAACAGATGTTTCTGGAGATTGCATAGCATCTCTAAATGCTACAACTTTGCTTGATTTTTTCAGTTTATTTTAAGGTGGCATTTTTTATGTCACTGCATGTACACAGCATAGGCAGTGTTAAGAATTTCCCTGATAAATTTCTAGTAGCTGCTGGGCCTCATTTTGAAACACGGTCATGCTGTGAAGTGTCTTAACTTTCAGACTCAGAGTCAGATGGAATAGATAGCCTTTCTTTTGTGCTAACCGCATTAAGGAGTTTATTGTGTTGTTATACAATATTCAGTTATTAGAGGAGTGACATCTGTCTGCTTTGTGATTTTGTACGAGGTATTTAGTTTTGAGACTGAGTCTTATTTCCTTATAATGATCTGAATATTCTCAGATGTTACATCAGTGTGTCATTTCTTGGGGATATTATGTGACAGAAGGTCCTTGTGCTTCCTTATGCATGTGCAACTGGAACAAAATGATGCAAAATAACTGCAGCCTAAAAGACCCTGCCTTACAGTGAAGATGGGTTGAGCCTTCACTAGCTGTTTGCCGTCTGCTTAAACCATTTCATTTCTGAACTAAAGAGAAGATGTCGATAGATCGCTCCAGAAGTCTGAGCTCACCCTATTTCAGACCTTTGTCTCGCTGTCTTTTTACAGCTAAGCACTGTGTCCTGGACCACATCTTTGAGCATGTGGGATAATCCTCTCTAGTTAGTTCTACATGTACCAAGAAGATGGAAAGGAATCACATAAGCAAAGAAAGAATGAGTTGGTTTGACTCATATTTGATTGTAGTACTAACAGCCTTTTTGTAATTAGCTGAGTGATGACACAAAATGTGACCTTAACGTACGCCTCTGGAACGTGAGCCCTGCTTTCCTTCTGTGGCTGTGACATTACCCCCATCCTAGGTCCCACCAATAGGGAGGTGTAGCTCCAAGCTTGCAGGCACAGGTGGTAGCAGGCTGGACTTGTGTTCTGCAAGTGGTGCTCCAGGATTTTTTTAATGCATTTCAGTGCTGAATTCTGCCAGCATCGGACTGCCAGCAATTTCAGTGGTTAAAATGAATTGAATGAGGGACAGAGAGAAGAAAGCAGAATTCAGTTTCTTGTGTAATCTTTCTGCATTTATTTCTTTTAATGAAGATACCTGTAGATGACAGGTTTTTTTGTTAATTTGTTCATGTTTTTGTTCATTTGTTCCTATGTTTCCATCTACTTGGTAGTGAGTAGTTAGGAATGGAAGTTGATATACCTAACTCCTCTTCAGAACTCCATGCCTCCTGAGTTACCTCTTTGCCTTAAGCTGACAAGTTTTTTTGTGTTGCAGTACTTTTCCCACTGTAAACCTCCCAAAATTGCCTGCTTCCAAATTCTGTTGAAATCATAGTCAGAATTGAAATGAAACAGGAGCTTGCATAGCTGCATCCAGTTGGATTGCTCAGTTGTAACACATCCACACAGGGGGCTGTTATGTAAAGGAAGTATGACAGAATTGAGACTGTAACACTTCAAATTATAACTCTCACAAGCATTATTTCTTATTAAAAGCAGAAATTTCTGAATAGTATTGTGAATGGAGTGCATAGTTGAAACACTGATCATTCCTTTCCTGTCATTCCCCTTTACCTTCTGCTTAAGATACTAGGTGCTTTTCTTCATACCTTTCAGTTTAAGATACAGTGTTTTAATTATGAGTTAAGACTGAAATTAGAGAAGCTGGGAGATTGAAATGAAAAGACAAAAAATGGTTTGAATGGCAGCATGCATTGGTGGCTGCAGGGTGAACTGGGTGAGCAGAAGGAGGAATGGTGGCAGCAGGCATCCTGTGGATCTGGACCTATGCCTGTTGGATTTGCTTTTGGCCTTTCACTCTTAAGTTCCAGTGAATGTTGCTGTAAGAAAAATACTGACTTTCAGGAGATTGTATTCTGTGAATGCATCATCCTTTTGGTTCTTGACTAGTGCAAGTCTAGGCTTAACAGGACTTTGTGTGTATTTGCATATACAGTGGAAGTAATAGGATAGTGCCATTGTCCACTGCAAGACTTGGTTTATTACTGCTGACGTATTTTTGTGGTGATTCCATTTCCTGAGTAACTGATTATGAAAATTCATTCATACTAAGCACTGAATTTCCAGTGAAGAAGTTGAAATTGAAAGGAGGGACATGTTAATGATTTGTTTTCTTCCACTTTGTAGAGAAATACTGATTGGTAAGTCAGACTACATCACCAACACGTAATTCTGGTTTAAGCAAGCTTGTAGAACTAGACAAAACATTGATATGTGTTATTAAGTTGCCATCTGTGCAGGATTGTTCCTTTTAATTAAAAGAATAAAATAAGAAAGTATTCTAACGGTAATTTATGAAGAAAGGGCAAAGGCCACAGAAGAAAAATGCACATTTTGAGGAAGTTTAAGTCTTTTTTCTGCCCTCTCTTTTCTCAGCCTTATATCTGAATCACAAAGAGGTTATCAGGTGGTCTCAGTAGATGATGCTTGCATTAGGTCTCTGTCTGTTACTACTGCTGAAATATGGAGAAGCAGTCTTTACACTGTCACATTGTAGGAGTTAAATTAAACTGCTTTTGTTGTTTGGAAATAAATAAAAGTATTTTAGATGAGAATGCTTTTTGAGTGAATACTTACTTTCAGGATTGGTGGAAGTCATTGTGGAAATCTCTTATCATTGCATTGTCCTCATTCATGCAGCTGTGAAGAGTTTTACAGAACATATTTTGACCTGCAGTGACACACACGATAAACTGGATAATGCACATCCTGGAACACTTTAATGTTCACTCCTGGGAGATTACCTCTACTGGTTTGTTGATACATGCCCTCTGTTTCTTTGTTTGAACAGCATGATCTAATGCCCACAGAGCAGAGAATTCATGGCTGTTATTTTTGGTACTGGGCTCAATGACAGAGGCCATATATGCTACAAATGGAAAAACCAGAAGGCTATACATACTGTATCAATTGAAAGGATTACATGTTATCACGTTTTGTTAAGTGTGAGGTATTCTGTAGGATTGCTTCAAAGAAATCTGTTACGGTAATAATTCTGAAGCTAACTTCTTTTTCCCATATTTTCAGGAGATACAGTTAGAACATGCAAAACAAGCTTTTGTGCAGCGAGACAATACTCAGGCTGGAAGAGTCACAGCTATGGACTTCAGGGACATTATGGTCACTATCCGACCACACATGCTGACACCATTTGTTGAAGAATGTCTAGTTGCTGTGAGTAGCTCTGGTAGCATCATTGGGAAATCATGGAATACGAGACTGGGATCCCTTTTTTATGTCCTTTGGCCACTATAATGTGGTATATTGCTCGGCTAGCAGAAATTATCTACACACATAGAAGTTATCCCTCATTAGGGAATATAAATTCTCAACTCTACTGGTCTCCTGAGACAAAAGACAGAGCAAGTAGCTGGGCTGTTTTGGGGGCCTACAAATGTGGAGTTTGCCTGACTATTTCTGATCATTATTTTATAGTGGGCTGTGTTAAATATATTGGGTTAGAAACAAACAACCCTTACATCCTATTTGGGATACTATCCTCAAAGGACTTGCTTTGCAGTTTCAGTTGTGAATGTAATGTCCAAGCACCTGTGGCAGTGCATGAACTGCAACATCACCCAAGGATATTGGCTCTGTATTGATTGATTGTTGTTACACTTCAGTGTACGCTTTTGTCAGCTGGAAATGCATTTTATTTTTATTGGACATTTTCTTGTTTTCTGATGTCCATTACACAACATTTTCTGTTGCCCATTAAGAAAAAATGTTTAAAACCAATTTTTTTTATGAATTAATTTTCTGCTGTGTCTCAGAAGTAAAGCCTCTAGGTTTTTTTTGTTTTGTTTTGTTTTTTGAAGAATCATCTTCCAGCATGTATAAGATCTTTCTTTTATGAACTCTGTTTTTCACGGAGCATGAACTTGTATTATAACTATCACGTTATAATACAACATGATAGGCCAACTTAAATATTATTCACTAAAGTGGAAAAAAAAGAAGGCACATTTGGTTTTGACCGCAGCTTCTAATCTTGGGAATTTGTAGTAAGTCTTTCCAAGTAATCTGAAGTCTGGCTTTATCCAGGTTTAAAGAAGTCTATTCTTTGATTTGTAAGAGAGAATTCCAGGGAGATATGTAAAGTGATGAGAACTGCAAACTGGGCAGAATATTGGAAGAAGCATACAGTGAAAAGCACAGCCAGAAGACTCATGGACTGTCAATGATTTCTGATACCTTCTTCCTCTGTTCTGTTCCCAATCTTGTTAGCGGCCTTCTTGGGTCATATACATCAGACGAGATTTTTGATTCTGCCTCAAGGTCAATTAAATTTTGACAAGCTTAAGCATTGTTTTCAGAAATTTTGTAGTTCATCAATCTTGTACTTAGTGACTTGATCCAATTCCTTTTTCTGTGTGCAGGCCCAAGACCACTTCAAAATAAAGGCTTAAGTTCAGTTCTCATCTGAGAATGAGCAGCTTTGCAAACCTTGTTGTTTCCATTTGGTTTGACTGCTGATATAAGCCTGAGTGCTTACTGCTATTTTTTCACAACTTGAAATGCATGTGAATTTAAATGTTTGAGTTGACCTCTTTCAGAATATGTTTTGATTTTGTTGAGATTTTCTATATAGTAATATACTTTATATGTAGAAGTAGATTTCCTCATTACTAGAAATAAGCCAACTTATAAAACATTTCCAACTGAAACAGCACTGAAATTTGAACTTTGTAAATTACTACTGGTTATGTTGTTATAATCCTGCATATGTATTTGTTTAGGTTTGTAGGATGGGGAGAGTTTTACATTCTGGTCATGATTAGTTTCAGTAACATAAGAATCTTTCATAGTTTTCTTTATTTTACATTATTTAAAAAAAATCCTTTTCTACCCTCACTCTTGTAAAAATAACTTTGTTTGAAAATCTTTATTTCAAGATTTTTCTTAATAACACTCTTTTCTTCTTTCACTTTCTCTATTGCAGGCTGCTGGTGGTACTACTTCTCATCAGGTCAGCTTTTCCTATTTTAATGGATTTAATTCTCTCCTTAACAACATGGAGCTCATTAGAAAGATCTACAGTACTTTGGCTGGAAATAGAAAAGATGTGGAAGTCACTAAGGGTTTGTATAAATGTTTGCAATCTGGAAATTTCCTTGGGCATTTAATTTGGGTGGGTGGAGGGGAAGACCTCCTCTGTATGCTTTTAAGTCAATGGGAGGGAGAGAAAGCCTGCTTTGTTATTATTCCTCAGTACACCACTCAGTTTTGTACACTCCTGCTGAAGTCCACCCTCCAGGTTTTTCGTTTTGTTTCAGTCAGAAAAAGGTCCCAGTAAACTGCCAGTGGGGGTAGGGTGAGGAAACTATGTAAAGATATTTAAAAGTTTTAGAAAACTTCCTAGGACTCCTGCCAAATTGGCTGCCTATTAAAGTGACCTTCAAGGGTAGTTGAAGAATTCCATAAACTTGTATTGGCAGCACAGTAAGCTGATCGACAAGCTTGGAACAAGATGTTATCTGCTATATCTAACCTCTTTATAGAGAATTCCCTGTGCAGTGCCAGAGTTTCATTAATGTGGCCTACTGGGACTATGCATAAAATGTTCCACATCTCTTAACTCTTGATTCTTTTTCTTTGCTTTTTTTTTCCCTGTGACCCACAACTGATTGATACCGTATGTCAAATATCCTCAGTCCTGCTGATAGTACTATGCTTCAAGACCAGAGAGTAGTTACTTGTTTACATGGTGGATATACCATTTCAAACATACATTTATGTAGTGACAGGAATATTTTTGTGGTAGATCACTTCTTTTACCTCCCTTTCCCTTTTTCTTTTCCACCATTAGTATCTGCTGTTTAACACAAAGTGACTCTAAGGTACTCTGGATTACTTGTATATGGTTTGATAATTTTTGTTTCTCTTCTGTGTTTCTGTTCTCTTGCAGAGGAGTTTGTTCTGGCAGCTCAGAAATTTGGTCAGGTTACGCCCATGGAAGTAGACATCTTGTTTCAGTTAGCAGATTTATATGAGCCACGGGGGTAAGTGAAGAATTATCTATCCTTCCCTCTTCTCTTGTTTTCTGAAAGAGTGGGAGGTGGTGGTGGGGAGCAGATGGGTGTGGTGTAGTGGTCAAATGTGGATAACTGCTTGTGATCCAAAAACCCATCTCTTAGCAGTTGCTAAGTTGAATTAATTTCCTCAGGCGTATGACGTTAGCTGACATTGAAAGAATTGCTCCTCTGGAGGAAGGGACATTGCCCTACAACCTGGCTGAGGCTCAGAGGCAGGTAAGAATACGAAGCAGTAAGATGCTATTATGTATTGTGTTCTGTTTCCAGTGCTAGAGAGATAGCCTGCCTCTTTCTGTGTTCTCAAATAACTGAGTTGCTTCTCTCCTGTACTCTGTAATATCTGTGGGAAGTATCTTCATGTTAGAATTCATTTTTAAGGTGCATCATGTCATTTTTTATCTCTTCTCTATTCCCTTTTCTCTTGGGATGCATTTTGTCAGATTAAATGTAATTTACTTTGGGAAGATAAAAATGTAAGAGTGTAATCCAGCCATTCAGTTAATATTAGGTATATACCTAATTAAGTTGTTTATGTTTCATGATTCTGTTGCTCTCTGTTCTTTTTAATGAGGAAAGACTTCCTGCTTTGAGTATCGATAGTAAATTCAGCATCCAGCCTATTAAATGGCAGTGCTTGTTCTGAGAATGCATATAGGTTCAAAGTTTCAGAGTGTTCTCTGCTTTGCTCAGTGCTCTGCTGAGTATCAAAATAGGAGAGATTATGTTTAGTGTACTGCCAGTTTAAGTGAAATCGTTAATACTCACTGTATAGCCAAAAACTGAAGAATATGGACTTACTCTTGCTGGTCTAACAAAATCAACTTTTGTTCCATGAGAGGCAAAAAGAAAAAGGAGTGTTCTTTAAGTGTCAAACTTACTGAGTTATCAGTTTTCATGTCATTTTAGCATATGTTATATTTTTAATGATACAAATTTCTATACAGATAGACTTAAAACTAACCGTCTCTGTTTCTGTCGTTCTCCAGCTCTATTTTAAGACAATCTTGACTTTGTGTCTTGTGAAACCATGGGGTTTTTTTTGTTGTTTTTTTTTCCTGCTCTGGGTCTATGTGGAGACGCCAGTTTGACCACAATGGGTTGATGCAGGCTACATTTTTAGGGCTACCAGGCTGTAAGCCAGGCCTGTGTGTGTATGTATACACATGCATCTCCTTTGCTTCTCTTTCTTCTTCTCCTCCTTCCCCTACACTCGAACACCCCCACTGCAACTCTAAGCAATATCTAGGATGGTGGTTTTTTTGTGTGTTTGAGTGCTGACTAAACGTTGACTATGCTGGGGTGAATTCAAACGAGCAGACTCATAAAAGCTGACCATCTATTCCTAGAAGACTCCTAAAGGAGTTAAAAGCTTGGTCTGAATATCAGGTAATGTAAGTCACAATAGGTGGCAGTAAAATGCAGTTGTGAAAGGAAAACTCCCCATTTTTGTTTTGGGGATGCTGTCTTTGCTCATGTAATTTATGCCATTTTAAGAGGCTAGCGCAGATGAACCTTCTTAAAATCTTTCAATTTCTTCTGCTTATCCACCTCTACCTTTTCATTCTCCCATTCAGTCCCTTTTTAATGTCATCAGCTTAGTGCTGAAACCAAAAAGATTTTCAGCTGCATTGATAGTCCCATCTAATTTTTTTTTTTTTTTTTTTTTTGCCAACTCCAGCTGCACTGGAGCATAAGATAAAGACTAAACATGTTTTTAGGAAAAAAAAATCTATATTTCTGTTTTGTCCTTTTGCTCTTAGTATCAAAACAAAATTACACTATAAACTGTTATTGTAGAAGACATAAGGCCTCTGCGTAACTTTTGTTATACTCATTATTTTCCTTCATTAGGTAGTAATTTTAAATTTGGAGCACTTCTGAAATTTGTTTTTCATTTATTTGAATCTAAACTCGTGGACTGTGAGCAAAATGAAATGATAGGGGTGCTTTATGAAATCTTATTGTCCTTTAGCAAATGCTTGCATACATGCTTTGATAGCCTGAGAAATAATAAAGATACCTTTTTTTTTTTCATGCTAGAAAGAAATTCCAAACTGGAATTGATTTTAGCTGTAGAAAATTAATGACATAAGGTGTAATGTGTGCCCTTTTGTATATGAATTTGAGTTCTTGATTTTGGAGTTTCAGAATTTCTTGTAGCATCAGTCTTTCTTGTTTTTTCTCTCCAAACTGAAGAGGCTATGCTATATCATGCTTGAAAATGTGTGGATAAGTAATTTTATTATAAAACCAAATTCTTCAGTGCATGCTCAGATTTTCACTAGGTATTGATATGCTTTCTGATCATGAGATATTCTCTTAAGAAATGCAATACTCTGATAATTTTTCTCGACCTCTCTTTTATTTTTAATCCTGTCTTGACAGAAATCTCCAGGTGATGTGTCTCGACCAGTTCTCATCCAGATTGCAGAATCAGCGTACAGGTTTGCCCTTGGTTCAGTTGCTGGAGGTTAGTCATGGCTGAGCAAAGGAATATTCATCTTCACTGTTTTTCCTTTCATACTTTTTCCCTTTCTCACTTCTTTATCTTCTGTGTGGAAGACTTCCCATCTTTAACCTTGAAATTCCTTTCTAAGGAATGGCATGACTATAAGATGGCTGTGGAAGAGGTCTACAGTAGTTTTGGAATTTATGAGCAATTGGAGATTGTGGGTAGTATTTCTACTTAATTTATCACGAAAGCAATTTCAGAAGAATCAGGTTAATAATAAAATAGAGTCAAGAAGTGCTTTTGGTTGAAATTATAGGTGGTAGATAGTTTTATCCAGAACATAATATGGAGAAAAAAGATAACACTGAGCATTGAGATATATATGTGGAAGATGTCATTTACAATCAAAAACCACAAATGCAAAATCATTGTTTTCATATAGCTTGATTTTTATTTGTAGCTGTTGGAGCCACTGCGGTCTACCCAATTGATTTGGTAAAAACTCGTATGCAAAACCAGCGCTCTACAGGCTCTTTTGTGGGAGAACTTATGTATAAAAACAGCTTTGATTGCTTCAAGAAAGTGCTTCGTTACGAAGGTTTCTTTGGGCTTTATAGAGGTAAGCTTGAAAGGTGGCATATACTATTAATAAGATATTAAGAAGAGTTAAGGAATACTCTGAATTTTTAAGCCAATTACTTCCATTTTGTCTGGTTTGTACTTTTGCTTCATTTAAACTCTTGTATTGATTTGCATTCCCATTATAGCTGTATGGTTGTGAAGTTATTGATAATTGAAACCTCGTTGTAGTGAGAACACTTCTGTGGGACCTTTCTATCTGCAACAAGACAAGAACAGCAATATCCTATAGCAAATATTATACTATTAGTCAAGCTTTCATCTCCCTTGGAGTCCTTAGCACCAAGAAAGTTTTGTCTTGTTTTGTAAGAAGTTAAATCATCCTCTTTTTGTTTGTTTTTGTTTTAATGTTCTTTCTCATTTATTTTCTTTCTATTAAAAGCATAAATCTGTAGAGAAAATATAGTACCTTGTTATTAACTAGATCTTGTTTTTGATATTTTACGTGACAAATCAGGTCTCTCTGAAGCATTTCCATGTGCTTTGTTGATCATTGGAAATTAATAAAAGTTTTATTTATGCCTCTTCTAAGCTTGTCAATATTGAGTCAGCCAAAGAGATGAGCTGGGATTAATTTAGCATAATACATGTAGCCATTACGCCCAAGCTGTGAAATTAATTGTTCTAAGCTCCCTCTGTAGTCAACAGAGAAAGCTCTGAAAGCTCATTTGCTCTGTCCAAGGTCTAAATCATCCTCCTTTTGGACAACTTAAAATAAGCACCTACAGGCAAATGATGGTTGTTCGTTTTTTGTTTTTTTTTTTTTTCTATATTTTCCCTTTTTCACAATTATGCCATCATTGATGTAAATTCAAGTAAGGCAGAGGTAGTTAAAAGAATCATTAACTATTGCATAAGACTACTTCCCTGTCAAAGAGATAAATTGAATTATACTTGTAGTATCTGAATTATTGAGATATTTCCCTCCTGTCTGCCATGTTTGCTGGGGTGAATTTGAAGTTTGCGTTATTTATTTCATTTTTAGCATTGTAGCTTAAAAACTTCTTTTAGACTTCTGAAAATAAGATGTATATAATAAAGAAAATGAATTTCTAAAAAGAGTTAAGTCAGAAATGAAGAATGGAAGATGTCAGTGAAACATGTTACTGTCTGACAATGCTATGTGCACCTGAAAAACGACAACAAAAAACGCTAACGGTTTTAAAGACAAAGTGTGAAGCAACTTTAAAAGTAAGTGTTGGGAAATATCGACACTCTGTAATTTATGATCTGAGTTGCTGTAAGTTGGCTTCTCCGCAGTATACAAACTTTGTAATTATTTCAGCACAATTGGAAATGGGAAGAATCTGTTACTATTGACTGTGATTGAGGCAATTTTTTGAGTAGGCCTAGTAATTTAATAAGGAGTATTGACATGGTTTCTATTTTGTAAGGGTTTATAGTAGTTACAATAATAAAAGAGAAAAAAATACAGCAAAAGAACAGAATCTATTCCCTGCAAATGTATTCTGTCTTCCATTATTTTGAAAAAAGAAACATGCAGAATTCCATAACTCTCCAATCCTTTCGTATAGAAATTCTGAAGTATAGTGATTTTTCAGCTGGAAAAAAAAATTAGAAATGTTAAAATGTGGGTTCTTGACTCCGTGTGTTTGTCATATTTTTGAAGTGATTTTTCATTGCCAAATACAGTGGACTTTTGAAGTTTCCATCTGTATTGCTTATCTTTCCATACTCTGTCCTCTACTACTTTTCAGTCTTCCAAGGAGTACTGAATAGTGAAATCCCAGACAGTTTGGTACAGTTGAACTTAGAAAATTTGGGCAGTAATCTCATTTCTGGATTATTAAGGAGAAATTGTGCAATAGCAAAGGACGCCATCATTTCAGAGGCAGATTGAGACCTGCATTCGTACACATTCTCTACTTAAAGGGCAGCCTGATTTAGCTTGTCTTTTACAAGAGTAAAATGGTGAAAGAGCCTTGAAAGAAGTGACGCTTCCTCTGTGCATTCCCATAGTTGCCTGATTTCCATTGCAGGATTTCTGAGGAGATCACACTGGGGAAAGTTGAGCAGCCAGATACAGAATGAAGGTTTCTAGTTAAGCTTAAGAGGACAAGAACATCTGAAAGAAACATTTTATAGACAGATTAGTGTATTTACCCAAAGTCATGTAGTAAAGTTAAGGCACGAGGCATTTAATTCTGATCTTAAACAGTTTGCTAGGTAAGACAAACTGTAGTAAACCGCCTCTTGCTGCTCAGTGGTATTCTTTCTGACATGGTAGAGAGGGGAGCAGCGTTTGATAGAGCTCTACTTAACAGAAGAGTGATGCGAAACCTTTTCTTTTAAAAACAGCAAACCTGGAAACATCTGGAGCAGCAGTCTGTTTGTCATACCACACTGCAAGCAAACAAGCAGGAATTACAAACCCTGCTCTGAACTGAGCATTTCAGAGGATATTTTTAATACAAGATGCGTAGTTCCATCCAGTGAAGTGAACTGATTCATTTCATTGTATTGCTATTTTATTCCAAACTTGAAAAGGGCAAAAACACCATGTTCTAAACCGCTATCTCAGATAAGGATAAATTACACCATCTTGTGGATGTAAAGAGAGCACTGAATTCTGTTTAATGTGAATTTGGATCTGAGGATAATCAGCACTTCTACTGAGAAGATGGTCTGATTTTTTAAAAGGCAAATATGATACGAGCCTCTGTAGGATCTCTAATTTTATATTATCTCCTATTTGAATGCTGTGTTCTTAGGTTCTTTTTTTTTTCCCCCGAGATAAAATTTCCTTCTGTCTCTTTCTCAGCATGGCTTAAAACAATTCTTACCTTAGATACCTATAATTTACTGTTGTGGTTACGTTTATATCTGAAATATGTATTTAGAAACTCACAGGTATTTATATATATGCAAATATAAGAAAATGTAGGAATCTGTGATCAGTCAGCATCTCTTCCAATTGAAGTCACTTATATTTCTTAAAAATATTTTGATTGTATGTCCATTCTATGGAGTCAGAATGTTTAACAGTCTTAACCAGTGAGATTAAGAGATTATTTCACCCACTCTAATGGAATTTCTATGGGAAATGTAAGTACCACAGATAAAAAGCAGCTCATTGACTTGTTCAGTAGTCATGCATTTTAGTTAGAGACTGAGAAAAGGGAATGCTGTATAAGGCTGTTATTTATGGTCATTAGTTATTGAGAAATGTATTTGTTTCATTTCTTCGAATGGTGCTTCTAGCACTGCACTGACTGCAGTTGCCTTCTAATCTTAGAGTTTAAAATTCATTAATTCATCATCCAACTTCATTATTATTGGTGGACTTTCATGCAAAGGATACAAGACCATGGCATAGTCTGGAATATGCAGTGAAGTACCATTTTTGTAGAATGGAAGTGCAAGTCTTCTAGTGTAATATTTTGTCACAGCACAGAATATTCCTGAAAGAAATACCAGTTTGCAGTCTCGTTGAGCTGCACTTAAATGTCAACTGGAAATTAATTGTCTAATTTCTTGTATGAATCCTGTAATAGAAAAATTTGGCAGTGTTCTGTTCATGCTTTTGCACTGCATGTCCAAATAGTTTCAAATATTTAACCTATACTGAGAAACTCCATCATTCAGTAGGTTTTTCTAATGTGATGGGAAAATCTCATCCATTACACGGTGTGAAACTGCAGTTTCACTGTTAAATTTCTGAAGAATGCTTTGGTCAAGTAAGAATTCTTGACCATCACCACAAATGGGTTGAATTAGCTTTGGATGTGTGTTGTTTGGCTGTATTTAGGCTGTTTTCAAAAAGCAACTTGTGTGATCTTGCAAACTCTGACTGCAGCTTTTGGTGCTCTGTCTCACATATACCTTCACCTTTCCATAGCATCACTGTGTGATAGTGTGTCAGATACGAAGTAGTATGTGATAATTGCTACATAAGAGCTCTGGATATATGCAGATGGGTTGTATAATCTATTTGCTGTATCCTATACTAGCAGGTTGCCTATGTGCAAAACGTTATTCTGTAATAAGAGCATACATTCTTTAAGACACTGTCAGATAATTCTAAGCCTGCCCTACATCTGTGCATGTGTCATATTGCTGAGCTGTTTAGGCATAGTAATACTGAAAAATCCCCAGTATGTGAAGATAACCCCAAGAGAAAAATAGTGTTTTCATGTGCATAGCTTGATATGCTTTCTTTCTTCTAAAACTTATAATCTTTATCATGCTCTGAACTCTATCAACAATGTTTCAGGGCTCCCATCAAATGGATAAATAATACGAAGAATTTAGTTAGGACAGCTGGACTGTATAGAACACAAAGGTACCACTCAGAAATAGCTTTATTACGTAGGTATGAAAGCAAACAAAGAGTCCCTCTTCCTCCCTGAGCAGTGGGCAACAGCATCTTTTTAATCACTGAAGATACAAATTCATTAGCCAAATGTCTGTACAAAGCCACACATGTCCTACAGATGTAAATTTAGATTAATATAAGAGTTATGAAGAGAATGTGGTCAGTATAAGGTTAAAGCAGTAGAGATATCCTATTCTCTGTGTATCCTAGTCTTTTATTCATAGTGCTGCAGAAAATGTAATATTTAATTATACAAGTTTGACTGTTTTAACGTTTCTTTCAGTGAAGTCACCTATGCAGCTAAAATTCATTCAGAAATTCAAAGTTTGAAATTTAACTTAGCAAAATCTCTTCTCTTAAAGGACTGTTCACAAACTTAGTATTGCTGCATTCTTTTGTTCAAATACTCAGGCATACAGTCATGATTCCACATAATTCTTGGATAAATGTTAGGTGCATCTGTATACCAGCAATTAATTACTCTTTCTGACAGTTTAAAAACAAAAATTCTAATACTACTAGTGCAAAATTTTAAAGGTGTTAGTGTATAAGCATGACTGACTTTTTGGCTACCACAAGCCAAATGGTGCTATTCTCTGCTATCTTTTCCTTGCTAAGATTATCACTGGTAACCAAGAAAGGTGATAGATGGCAAAAGGATGGAAAAATACACCAGTGAGTGTTCATTTATTTCTTTCTTATTCTGTTTTTTAGCTCTTTGGGAAAATGCTTTTCCGCAAGTGAGCTCTTGGAAGTGAGATGTTAGTTGTTGTCTCTTACCCAAAAACGTGGATAATTGTGAACATCAGACTTTGTATAAAGTACCTAGAGGTGCTGTCTAAGATGCTAAAGCAAAGGGGTCTGCATCTACCCTCTGTGATTTGAACAGTGCCCTAGGTCGTTATCCTTGCCAGTGCTTACAACACCATTCTAACCCCAGGCTTATTTAGTAAGCTCTGTGTGTTTTCAGGTTGTGTAGCCCAAACAAAATACTGTCTGTTCACTTCAGGCAAGTGAAACCAGTAGTCAGATTCCTGCTTTCAGTTCTATACTGCATCAATTTTAACAAAATAAAACAGGAAATTCCATACCTGGGAAGAAGATAACATAATTTGTTTTAAGGACTGGTGAGTTCGCTGGGCAGCGTGCACAAGAAAGCAGTTGTACACATTTAAATGTTTTACGTTATTTTGATTCCTGTCCCCTTGGGTTCTACCTTCTAATGCCATTGTTGTTTTTTTGTTTGTTTCCAGAAAGAAAGTACTGCAGTCATCATTTTTGAAATAGATATATCTTGTATCTTACAGAATTTATTAGAAAGTCTTCACACATCTTTGTGTGGAGATGCAGAAAATAAATGTAAATGTAGGACAGATACTGATACATGGTTGGCAAGTCTGTGTTGTTGGTGTTTAAGTGTAACGTGAGCTAATATCATGGTTTTAAAAATGCTCAAGTAACTATAGTATGTGTAGGAAGTTATTCTGACTTGAAGTGGTAGCACAGAGTTTGTTCTCAAAATGGAATGTTTAAGTACTCTCATTAAATATAATAACACAAAATTGCTGTAAAAATTGCCCGCTTCTAGGTGGTGATCTCTACATACATCTGTTGATTTGTTTAGTTAATACCAAGTTACTTGATGCACTGAATTCTCTTTTTCTACCTTACAGGTCTGTTACCACAGCTATTAGGAGTAGCACCAGAGAAGGCCATAAAACTTACTGTAAGTTTGCAAATGGATTATTTTTGCATTTCCTCACGTTTTAAAGTCTGCCTAATTACAGTTAACTTGTTAAGGATTTTTATTCTCTATGTGTCAGCTACATGATAAAGCGCATTCCATCGTTTTTGCTTGATAGAAACTTAATTGCACAAAGCAACTGTTCATATCTCACTTGTGAGCATTGCAAGCAGCGTGCGAGTCACATGTTTTTAAGCATATTTTAAGAATCTTACTGAAAACTTATTTTTGGATTGGCTCCAAAATATAACAAGCTTATTCAACTTCTTCATCTGTCTGCTTGTTTGTAACTAGTGCAGGGCTTTGGTTTCACCTCTTAGCAAAAATGAGTAATTATTTATTGAGATTGGAAGGCTTTTGTTTCTGTTTCTTCACGTAGTTCCTGTATGTTTAATTTTTGCACTACAGGAGATAATTTGAGCATGTAGTGAAGTGCTGATAAAAAAGGAATTTGTTTGCGTGCATTTTTTTTCTTAAATGTCTGTCTTCTGTAATTTTGTTATTTCTTGAATGATTTGAAAGCACTGAAGAATTTCTCATTATAGGCCAATCTTAATGCATTGGTTATTCACAAAAGCTGATAGAATGCATTTTAAAAGGTGAAAGGTACTTACTGCTGTTAATTGAATTACTATTGCATTAAAACTTATTATTGAATGTTCCGATACTCGTTTGGGATTACACTTCAATTTGCAAATGTAGTGAATATTTCTAAAATCCTAAATTAGTTTATCATTAAATTTTGATAATGATTATTTTATTTAATTAGTGATTGTTATTATTTTTCCCCAGTCGTTCAAAACTGAATGGTGCAAATCTTTGTTGGGAAGACAATCATAGTCAACTTCAATATGTCGTATAACATCTAAGATTTGTTTACTATCTGTTAACTGCTTGGATGTATTTGCATTTTTAGTTGCACAAAATGAGCATTTTCTCCAACCTTGTAATTTATCGTCTTTCATCAATGTTTGTTTTTTAAGGTTAATGATTTTGTGAGAGATAAGTTTATGAGTAAAGATGGCTCCGTCCCACTGGCTGCAGAAATTCTTGCTGGTGGCTGTGTAAGTATCTTTAATTTCCTTTATTTGAGATGTATGAAAGTACGGTGTGTAAGATCACCTATGTGGACTAAGGCTTCTGTTTAACCACAGATCCGGTTCAAGAGCAGACTCTACTAGAGCATCTCAGTTCTTTCCTAGATAGGCCAGCCACTCTTGATGAAAGGGTAAATGTATCTGTGCATCATGCCTGTAAGTGCACTGTATAATTCTCACAGCTTAGTTTGTTTCCTTAATACAGAATTTGTCTCTACGAGTGTTGGCTGTTGCTTATGGCCTAAAGAGGATTCATGCTAACCTTTCCAGAAATTAATAATTAGCTACTACTTTGTGGCACCCACTCTGCCACGTCACTGCTTTCCTGATGTGTTATTGCGCCCACTAATTTTCACTTTTTGCAGTGATACTGGCTGTTTGAAATGGCAAAAACTACTCATGCTTCCTTGAGTTTACAGCAGACGTAGGCTGTCTAATGTTAACTCAGTACATAATGCGTTCCTGAATGTAGGCTGTAGTTAAAACCCACTACGTTTTTAAGATTGTTTTCCTCGCACTGAGTAGTATCTTAATTAACAAGTGGTATATTCCTGGGTAAGTGGTAATACTTCACATTTCGATCTAGTTCTGTCTGTTCACATTACAGCTTACTTTATCTGGTGTATTGATTTTGTTCTAGCAAATGTAAATATGTTAAGTAAAACGAATAGTTATTCAAAGACCAGTGCACTTTACAGATAAAGAACACTGTTTATTTAAACTGGCTTTGATCACTGGGGCAGAGCAATGTTGGTATATTTTCAATCTATCTTTGTTTCTGCTGTCATAAGACAGATGAGGTCGCGTTTTCAAGCAGCTTCTACCTGTGCTGAAAACTACATTGAACAGCAGCTGAAAAACAAATTCTTGCATCTCAGCCTCAGTCGGTGCAGAGATCTGTTCTGTGTGTGCTTGCAGAGAGCATAGTACGGATTATCTCAGCCTCAGGGTGCGGTGGCTCGATGCCTCACAGGCTGAGAAGCTCTGGCTTTCTGTAGTTCTCAGGAGATGGGGCAGGATTTGGCTGCTGTCTCACTGCGCCCTTTTTGATCACTGACCTGTTGTAGACTGCCAGGTAGGATCCCCTTGTTCTGTAACTTTAGTAGCATTCAGGGGAGAAAAAAAAAGAAGGGGGGGGGGGGGGGGAAAGAAGAATGTAGGTCTCTGAAGTCCTAAATAAAAAGCATGCTGTAAATGAAGGGAAAATGCAATAAACTACTTGCAGGGTAAAAAGTATTTGCCCCTTACACTAATAAAACATCTTATGAACATAGCAGCCATAGAAAACGCAGCAAAATTTTCATTTAAAATGTCATTTGTTCTAGAGTTTTTATTTTTACAGACTGCTGTGATTTTTTTAATGCAGTAGAAAAAGCACTCTTTACAGAGACCTGTCATTCACCAGCAAGCTTTTTGCCAGCAGTTCGTCGTAAACTAGGGATCTGCTTTCAGAGATAGGTGGCTTGAGACGTATTTTAACCATGCTGTAACCGTTGGCTGGTTGCATTTGCAATTTGAAATACATATGAAGAATGGGATGCTGCATGGGGTTCTAGCAGCAGACGTGCGGTGGCAGAATGCCCTGAGTTTCCTTTTAACTGTGAAGTGCTCCTTTTAACTTAAGGGCATAGTCTGGTGCCAGGCAGATAGGTTGCAACTTGTCTCAGCTGCAGGTGGTCTTCGTTTTTTTTTGTAATTTTAAACCAAATTCAGGCTAGTAACACAGGCTGTCATTACAAGTGGTGCCTAGCTTTTGAAGGAAAAGAGATGGGTTTTTCTTTCATAATATAAATATATGCATGAAATGTGAAATGCCGAAGTCAGGCCTTTCCTTGAGCTTTCTGTGTTGGACTGGCCTAACCTTTTGTCCCGGTTTTCAATTTGTGTGAAACTTCTGCTTTCAGAGGAAGTGTCAAGGACGTTGTGGAATGCCTTTGAAAATTTTCAGTCTTGGATTTTACCTTATTTGAAAACGTAGTCGTCGTTTATAAGGGAGGCGAAAAGAGAGGAGAGTGTGATGTGTTACAGCCTAAAAAGGGGCAGCCAGCTAAGAGGAGTTGTATGAAAAGAAACCTGCCCTACTGCCTTTCCACCCTCCACATCTAGTTCTCAGCTGTGATTGTGTTACAAACACTGATATTGCATTTTCCCTTCTCCGTTGCTTGTATTTCCCTGGAGTCCATTCATTGCTTATGCAAGGGTTTTGTGCCGGGATGCGTGGTAGATTTCAGTGCGTTAAATACTAGCCCCACGAGTACGTTACAGCATTAGTACCTAAGAAAGGGAGGACCGAGCAGATACTTGGGTGTTTCTGGCTGTTCAGTAACACAAAGGGCTTTGAAGGGGTCAGTATCACCTGAGTAGCTCCACTCTGCTGTTCGCCCAACCATTGCCAGGCGTTGACTTTTAAGTCCCTGAGGAGCTCGCTTTGCATCATAATTACTGAGAATTAGTACACATGGCTGACTTTTGCACTTGTAACTAAAGCTGATTGTTTCATTGAACAAGTCTTTTTCTGTTTTGTAAACTATTTTCTCTCCTGAAAAAAAAAAAAAAAGAAGAAAATAGAAAGATCTTTTACTCCATGACCTCGTGGCACTTAGTTCAGTTAGCAGTGTGTTTCATGGCTTATTTTGTGAAGATGAAAGTGATAGGTTGTCTGAGAATTTTTGGTTTTTTTTTTTTGAGACCTCCAAGAATACAATTACAAGTACAACCCTGGTGTTTTCATACAGAATCTTAAGGAGGATTTCTGTGTAAACCTCTGGCTCAAAATTTCCATCCCCTCTGTAGGAGTTTATCTTAGCTACTCCAGTGTTTGTTACCTGTGAAAATACATGGAAAGATTTGCACAATGCCTGACACGCACCATGAACACTGGTCTCTGCTGTGTAGTTAGGACTCATCCAAATCCTATATATCTCTTACCATTACTAGACCATTAAAAAGCTCCCATTCCAAGATGTAGTACAATGGCACTGCAGAGCTATGATCTGCTAAGCATCTAGACTGCAAGTCTGACTTAGCCTCCACAGATGAAAAAGTGCAAAAACATGCTAGGTTTGATTTCAGCTGATGTTGGTTGTAACTTCCCTTCAGGATTTCTTTGAGAAAAGGGTAAGTTTGAGGCAGCATTAAGTACAGCCTGAAATCTCTTTATTTACAGTGACAGTAATCTTGTAGTTTATATAAATCTTTGTTTTCTATGATCTTTAATTTAGATATTGAAGTAAAAATAATCACCACTCCTACTGATTTCTATATTACTTGCTTATTTCAAACCTAATTCCCTGAAAAGCTTCATTAAAAATAGACTGATTTTTTTGATACAGTACTGATTATTATTCCTATTTTGAGATTATATTAACAGATTAAAAGCTCTGTAAAAGTGGCATAAAGATTATTTTGTTTTTTAAGTGCTACCACTTAGTTACTGCTAAGCTTTCAGGTGAGACAATAATTCTGCTTATTTCCATAAATATGAAGTAGTTCCACATTTAATTGAAAAATATGGTGTGCCTCTGGAATTGTCAGTGGAAGAAATGTGAAGATTTAAAATGGAGTGCTTAGAAAATACACACGAAATATTAAGAAAAATGGAAGAAGTATTGTAGCATGGCTGAAAAGAAACAGCTTTTTAATATACGTGAACTTGTCTGCATATAGTAGTACAATTATAGAGGTAAATCAGAGGCCTGATGTTCTGCAAGAAAAGGGAAAAACATTTTGCTTTGTAACCTTTCCTCCTGCTCTCCCTCCTCCTTCCAAGTGCACAGTTTTTTCCTTCCCAGCTGCTCAGTGTGCGCTCACTATTAGCCAGTTTAAGTCGTGCTGCACAGTACAATTACAGACCCCGTACAGATCTGCTTTTATTTAAGCTGTCAAGACAATTATAGGCATATTTCTAGAGACTTTATAGCAATCACAATAAAGTTGAAACATAATGGACCTGCTTGGGTAACCTCAACTCTGCCATGGAGCATAAAAATTAGATATGATTAAGATGGGTTTCATCTAGAAAGTGCAAAATCCTATCCAGGACTAATTTTTTATAAAGGAATATGATGTGAAATTCCAGATGAATTGTGTCACATAACCAGTGCAGTGCAAATAGGGCTGCTTTTTTTTTAAGCTGCTTACACCATTTGTTTTTATGTTTCAGAGAGTAATAAAGATAAGTCTACATCTGAGCTGCATTTTCTCTGTTGAGTTTTACTAGAGGCAGAGAGATGGATCATGCTTCTTGGATCTCTTGCAAAAAATTCAGACATTTTTAAGTTGTTTCTGAAGGTATCAGTCTTTTTTTGATTACTTAGAAACCTAAATCTGACAAAATTCTCTTCTCTTTGGCAAGGAACTCTGAGCTATGGGTAAAAATGAAACTGAGCATTAAGTGGGGGGAGGAGAGGCAGGCGAGTGTGGAATCTCTGTATATCTGAAAAAAGATTAGAAACTACTATAGCATGGAACAGTTTTGGTATAGTTTATTGAGATGGTTAAGTAATAATGGCCTTCTTTATGATTGCTCATATTAGCTCTGAAAGCAAATGGCATGTGTTGTACAGCACTACTCTAAGAAGTCTATTCTCCCTGTAGCCAGAGACTGTAACTTCCATTTCACTTTAAAGGGCAGTTGTACATACATGTAGAAAAGCCCAAAAGTCACATTTCTTGTTTAAGGAAAGGTTCAAAGAGCTCCTAAAACTGTGTTTGTTTTTTTTCTTGGTGAAAATTAAAGCTGTTTGCTACATGGAATTTATTTTGTTACATAAATGAATTAGACTTAAAGTATATTCATTTAATATAATGGAACAGAATATACTGAATGTAGTGTAATTCATTAGATATTTAAACGTATGTTTTTTTCCTCTGGGCTACTAATTGCAGTTGTTTTTAGCATACTGGTCCTAACTGATCTTAAACTTCTGGTTTAAAAAAAAAAAAGCAGTTCGATTTGGACTTAAATTTAACCTCACCTTTGCAAACCCGTTCTCTTTCAACTCTTCTCTGTTTTAAGTGTCTTCCATTAAATTTCAGATAATCTTTGTTTTAGAGCCTTTCAGTGAAGCTGGGGAAGGTAGCATACGGTAACATGATAGCCCTTCCAAGGGGTTGTACCAAAGGGTGGGGATGTTCCTGGTGTAGGGTTCCTGCTTTTCTGTGACCTCACCCTACATTTCCTTGCAGGTTTGAATGTTTTAAAAAATAGTTTTGCTGAATCTTTTCCCTAGTCATACCTGTTTAAACTGCCCTTTGCTGAAAACAGTAAGGAGTTATGCAGAACGTGATTTCGTTCTACTGACTTTTCATTTTAGACTAGTTTATTGAATTTTATTTTCTTTCTAAGATTATTTTCTCCTTACAAATTTTAAGTACTTTTCCCCTTTCCCTTCCCCCCACCCTCTTCCTATTCACTTCCCTTCTTCCTTATGAAAATAAAAATAGAGAGGGACCAGGATGAAGGATGGAAGTGGATTTTTACAAAATCTAAAACAAGAAGGGATACGTAGATTTATGTTGATATCTGTCAGATTGCAGATGAGTTCCATCTATTAAAAAGACCATTTTTTCCAAGAAGTATACCACATATTCTTTCCATTCTTTTTTTTTCTTTTATACTGCATTGCATTAGAAATATTAACTGAAAGTTGATGTGAAGATTCATTATAGCTTAAAACGTTAATGTTTTGATAATTATATTTTATTAGGCATTCTTTTCTGCTGTTACTACTTCTTTTAAAAGCAGTAAAATATTGTAGTGTTTACCTGTGCAGGTTAAAAAAAAAAAGAAAAAAAAGAAAACAAAACCTCAAACTCTATTTAGGAATTATAGCCTAGCTTTCTGTGAGAAAAAGGAAGATATTTATGATGTCACAGTAATTTATGATGTGACCAAGAAATAATGGGTCACAGTTTTAATATAGCTACCATGCCGTAAGACTTGAAAGGTCTGTAAATCATTAAATGATTCCACAACTAGTCAAAATAGACAAGTAGAGCAGACAGAGCCAAATGTTAACATATTTGACAGGTCTGTAGCTTAATTGCTTTTATAATGCCAATCAAGAAGGCTCCACTTTGATTTTTTTGGCTAGGCTTCTAAGAACTGAATTACCTATAACGTAGAAAATAGAGAATCTGCAATTTTTTTTTTTCCCATAGCAGAGTTGGTCTGTGCTTATAAAGAAACCATGCTCCTGTTAGTTTCTGTGCAGGCATGTTATTAATAAACTATTGCTGGAAATTCTCACAAGTTGTATCTGAGTTTTGCTGATCGATATGAAGCAGTAGCAGGAATGCACTTCTGTTGAGGCTAATTGCAATCCTATTTATGAGCATTTTCAGTGAATGTTTGAAGGGGATTGCTTTGCATTTTATGTACATGCGGACATTAACAAGACTTGGTGATTACAGCGTCGTTCGCCGTTTGTGCAGCCCAAACTAAAACCCCAGCCTGGCCAAGAGAAGTCTGTCCTCGGAAGGCGAAGATTAGCTGGGGAAAAACACAGTTCTGCCTGAGCAGCATGAAAGCTGTTTCTGTGCTAGCCTGGTCAGGGTAGTGAAAAGCAGATGATTGAGGGCTGAGGAAATCTCCTCATGATCTGAAGAAAAGGTGTTTACTACATGAACTCCCATTGCTAAAGAGCATTATCAGAATTCTGTATAGATAGGGCTGTAGATGAGAGGACACAAAATAGCACAAGATGGCTTGTCTGGGTTTTTGAAGCCAGGCTTTATCTGAAAAAATGTAACACAGAACCAACCTTTTGAGAACCCAGTATGATTTACCCTTGACACAGAGTGCCACATAATTAAGGTTTTCACCTTTGAAATATATAAGAAAAACAGTCACTTTGGACAGCTGTCTGTTACTGGGCATCTCTTCTGGTAACAGTGAACTCCATAGTGAAACCACCTATGCAGCCACTCAGCACAATTCATCTCACGCTTTTGTGACCTTAAGACATATGAGCACCAAGACTTTCACAGGTAGTTGGGAGCACCGTGGTGGCACTCTGTAAATCTGACTCTTCCAATCTTGTTCTGTCATGGAGTTACATGTGATTTTGCGGTAAATCATTTAATAGTTATATGCCTTGGTTGCCTCTCATTTAGTGAGGCTGGTTATACTTTCACTTCTCAGTCTTTTTAGTACATTTTTAATTTAGATTATTTACTTAAAAAAGAAATCTTAACTATGTGTTTTTACAGTGCTTAGTACCTTAGGAACTTTGACTTTAATTAGGATTAATATATGCTAGCAAATGTACAGGGAAACAAGTTGCATCTGTCAGGTGGCAAGGAGTAATACCCTGGGACTGGGTGCAGAATCCCATATGACTGAATATGGTACGTAGCTGACTACAAATTTTGGATCTTGCACCACTTTGTTGTCTTGTAAATCAGGCGAGTAAGCAAAGCATTGCAGACAATTTCTTTTGCAGACGCTGATTCTGGATAATTGTATAATACTGTGCTTGTGTATTTTAATGGTTGCCATTAATTGCCATAATTGCTGTCCCTGGGTGATATTGTTGGAAATATTAACACTGTAATAGCAGTAGTAATCCTTTTATTTATCCATAAGCTTAGAAGATGATATGTGACAAGTTAGGTACAGAAAGTCTAGGATAACCCAAAACGCTCTTAGCTTAAAACAGGTAAAATGTTATGGCTTGAAGGTAGTAAATAAGGTTAATTAGAGGTTCTGGAAGAGCTGATGATCAATAGTGTTGAAAGGAGAAGAATCAACCTAATACTTTCTTTTGGGATGGAAAATACAGAATTTTCTTCTTGAAATACAAGCTGTATTCTTTTCAGAGTATACGCTGAAGCTTTCAAATGCAGATTTGAAATCCTTCAGGGGGTTAGGTCTGGTGTAATCATTTCTTATCTAGACTCATAAGGGCACAAAATGCACTTAGATGAAAAAGAACAAGGATTCCTTGCCTTAATGTAATGAAGGATGTGAAAATCTGTTTATTTTCCAGTAAACTTTATTACAAGATTATTTGAATACGTGAAGAAGTAGAAAACATTCCAGCTTCTTAAACTGAAGTGTTGTTAAGCTAGCTGTTGTTATTCAACCTTTTTTTTTTTTTTTTTTTTTTTTTGGTACAGAATGGATTGTATTTCTCCATCGACAGAAAAAAAAATACCACAACTATTTCTGCTTCTCCCTGCTGTTCTATAAAATAGGAAAGTAGAGGGAGGAATGTGATAGGCATTACTGTATGACTGTACAAGGCTATACCGCCATCGAGAGGTGCTGGGTGATATACCAAGTGCAGAGTTGAAGAACTGCAAAAGTGGGGAAGAAAGTAAAAAAATTCACACACGCATATGTAGCGCTCAGTACTTAAAACACAATAAACGTTTTGTAGGTACAGGGATTTCTGGTGATCTATGTATGAGGAGTTCTTGGATGGTGGAGGTATTTCTCTTTGATTTTCTTGCTTTATATCACACAAGACTGTAAGTGCTTGTGATTAGGTCAGATGTTAAATGCTTTTGGAATCATATAAGCCCTTTGTGGGACCTTTCAGATAATTATGCACTAGCTGTAGGTATTCACTCTTATAAATAAGCCAACATTCCCATTTTTATTTAATCACATGATAATAACGAAAGGTAATAAATGTGCTTTTCCAATCAGATCATTTGTTTATTTAAAAAATAAATGAAAAAGATTGGAAGGGGTGATAAAGAATTCAGAGTTGAGGGTATTCGGTGTAGAAAAATTGATGTTACTGGTAACTGTCTATACTCAGGAGTTTATGAAAGTTATCCCATCATGATTTTTATGACGCTTAATGGAGAAATCATTGAGTTTGAGCAACCTGAGCTTAAACTGTGTTTATTCTGGACAAGAAAATAGTTTCCAAGTTCTTACCTTTGGGAACATACTTTTAAATAATTTTTAAATGAGGTGCACTTTTAGCTGTGAAAGTTGCTAAACAAGAAGTTAATGTTCTTCAACTTTTTGCCAAATAAAATGAGCAGGCTGATAATATTGGTCATGTTTTGTGTGTCTTTTCCTCAACAGTTTATACCAGCACCTTGAAGAGGCTGAAAAAAAAATAGATTAATGAGATTTCTTTCATTATATTTGCTATGTAAAAACTCAGAAGACAGAAACAATGCTACTGTGATTCAGGCTACTGATTTGGAGATCAGGATATCTGGCAACTGTTACTAGTTGCTTGTTTGAGCTTGGGGGACACACACACAGGGCATACAATTAACCTCCTTACCTCAAATCCCCTTCTTGTAAAACTAGAGCCATTGTACTTCCCTCACAGGAGCACTGGGAGGAAATAGCCATTAATATTTATGAGACACTTGCATACTGTGATGATGAATAACGCAATAGGAGTTACCGGTACTAGACAAGCAAGAAATCATTTCATTAGACAATATAGTAGCCATCTCCAGTTTGCTTCCCCTCCCTTTTGAGAATAGGGAGCTGCAGTTGCCAGCATAGATGATTAAATAACAGGGTGATAAAAGCTCCCCGCCAGGTGACTGTACTTGTTACCATTGGAAGTGCCTGTGCGCTGGCTGGTGTCAAACTATCCTTCATCTCTGTCACAGGGTAGGCAGGTGGTAGGGTGCCACTGAGACCTACCGAGGTAGGTTCCTACAGAGACCTTCTGTTGGGCATTGTCTGGCTTATACCTCCAATTACTCAGCATTTCATTTTTGGTGTGTGTTTTCCATCAAATTCAGAGGATGACAAAGCTTGTGCAGAGAGTTCTGGACTAATACCTAAATGGTTTTGTAGAAGAGCTTCGTTGGAAATTTCCAGTGTCTTTCATTAGAGGTCTTGTTTGGGCAACAAAATCAGCGGTATTCAAATCAGCTGTTTTAGGGTTTTTGGTAATGCCTGGTGCGTATGGGTTGCAGTGTTTTAAAAATTTGAATACAGTGAGCCTGATTGTATGAGGTGGGTAAGTAATAGCCTTCCCATTTTTCAAATAGCATGCTAAAACAGAGAGAGTCTTGTGTGATTTACCCAGAGCCACAAACACGTAACACTCCCAAGCATTGCCACAGCCAGGCTGGACATGCAAACATAAACATTTGTATGTGCTAGCACTTTAAATACTTCCCACTCGTTAGAATCGAGAAATTATTTGCCTTTATTCTCTATTAAAAACAGGTCTGTTTCTGTTTCCTTTCTCTAAATATGGCATTCACTTATAAACATTTTATAGATTTTTAAATTACTCAATGTTTTGGTACATTAATAATCATCAATTAAACTTAATTTTGTTGTCATCTTTTGAGTTTTGATATGGTTTTCCCGTTGTGAAAATTAAAGAAACACTTCCCATGGAGTCACAGCACAATGAAATGCAAGAATATCACACTGAGAGAAAGTAGTTTATTTGTGCTAACATAGATCTGTTGTTACGAGTTCTTAAATTAATGTACTTTAGAGGATGACTGTGGTGTAGCAAACTTGCAAATGAGTATTAGCACCTTGCAGTTGGGATTTTAACATTTTAAGAATGAAAAATGTGTGATGTCAGTGTGGGAATGCTTAATGTTTGTAATCACATAGGAATTTATAATACATCAAAAGACCTTTCCAATATTGTTTTGATTTTGAGACTTTGCTAGGTGAGTATACAAGTAAAAGAGAATGAGAGAATGTCCTTTTTTTTTTTTTTTTGAGTGCTAACTTTAATATGTTTTAAGTCCAAACCTGAAGTCAGGATGTGTGCCAAATAATTTATCATCTTAATTTCTGATGGCAAAAGGAATAGCAGTTTTATATGTACCAGGATTCTGGTTTGGTAAATGCAGTTAAATTAAATTATGCCAATTTGAAAGTCAAAACCAGTTGAGTTACACAAGAGCATGCTTTTTCTGGTCAAAATAGGAAACATTTGGGATATTTGGGGGGTTATGTAAAGACTTTAATTTGTAACCACACTGTGTATGCTCAGTCTAAGTGGTAGACAAGAATAGTTGTTCGTGCGATTTGCCATTTTTTCAGCACATTATTTAAACCATATTACTGTGCCTATTTTTTATTTTGAATGATAGTTGATCTGAGCTACGATTAATTCTTTTAACATTTGGATAATTTAAAAAAGATGTGCACGTGGTGTTTACGTGCTAGACATGGCTAGGTGGAAGTGCTTTTAAATACAATTTATTTTAGTCATTGCCTTCTAGGAAAAAAAAAAATCATTTTGTTGAGGGGAGGGTTGTCCTTTGCTTAGTCTATGATTTCAGATCCTAGAAAAGAGCATAGCTGCTGGGCCATGTAATTAATTAACAGAAGTTAGAATGATGCTGTTGAATTTTGGCCAAATGGAGCTCCAGTGAGTATTTCTAAATTCACTTAAGTTACGTCATGTAACCTTTTCTACTCATTAAATGTAAGATTAGGATCTGTTGGTGTACCAAAATGGTAATGGCTCGTGTCACCTGTTGCGAATGAGATGAACTTCAGTAGAACTGGTGCAGTCTAAAATGCTTGCTACCACCGTGTTTTAAAGCTGTCTAGCTTACAAGAGCAGCTCAGTGATACCTTATCAACAAATACGGACTGACACGTTTTAGACAGTTAGCAGTTCTTGATGAATTGAATCCTTCAGTCTTTAGGCCTTTGTTACTTGGTACACAAATAGTGATATGGAGCTCAGACTCATGAAACAAACAGCATTTAGTGACACTGAAGCTAGTATTTCAGTGGGGTTTTAGAAGAGGAAAAGATATCTGCAGTTCTGGCTTTTGGAATCCATGTATTCTTTGTTTTGTGAACTTGTGCCAAAACTGAAAAAGCTTCTGCCAGACTTCTGGTCCTCAGTAGTATGTTTTCACTAAGTGCAGGCATGATCTTCTCAGTTTCTTGGTTACTCTTTTGCTCCTTTACTTGCTTTACAGTGTTCTTGGCTTGTCAGTGCTGCGTGGTGTTGGTGAATACGTTCTTGCAGCAGGAATTGAGGCAGCGTGTGTTTGATGTACAGCAGTGTCCTGCAGTGGCTGACCTGCTTCCTCTGTTTCCTGACCATTCATCTCGTGTGGGGTGGATTTCTTGCCTTATGAGCTATTAACTAATATTAAAATTCACATCTGCTAATTGCTGAACTGACGGCATCAAGATTAAAAACTTCTCTTATGTGTAACAGGACATATATTGCAAATAATGTAACGAGTTAACATGCTGCCTTCTACTTCTAATTTCAGGCTGGAGGTTCTCAAGTGATCTTTACCAATCCACTAGAAATTGTCAAGATTCGATTACAGGTGGCTGGAGAAATTACTACTGGCCCTCGAGTTAGTGCCCTCACTGTACTACGGGACTTAGGCTTTTTTGGTCTCTACAAGGTACCTTTTTTTTATATATCAATGAAAAGCGGATCGCAAATATTTCAGATCAGAAGACCATTTCACTGCTCTTAAAAACTTTTTAGAATTGAATGTAATTGTACTTTTTTTTAATTCTTTGATACATGATATTATATCTTCTTTTTTTTTGCTCCTAATTAAGGGAAGAAACCTACCTTATGATTTAAGTATGTGGCTCTTGTGAATCTTACTAAAATATCTTTCATCTTTTCAGCAGATCTGGTGGTAAGTATTGTTGGTTAAGGATTAGTTTTTGTTTTCCAATGCTCTGCCTGGTGTAAAAATAGACTTATCTTCATCTGCTTACAGTTGTGGAGCTGTGCTTTTGTGTTTCATTCAGCAGCTTTCCCAGGTGCCATTGTTAATCTGTTGGTGGGAATTAATAACGGCACTGTAACTAGTGAGGAAGTGCAGGCAGTGGGAGCACAGTGTGAAAGTGAACTCCTACAGCAAGTTTCCCTTTGCTGGTTTAGAAGCATGTTTCCTCAGGTAATACTGGATGACCTGCTTTTATGAGAGTACACTGCAAACTCTGCTCTTCTGCTTTCTCCATTGCTGCTCTCACACACATATGCATAAACATCTAGAAATGTTGGATTTAATGTTAGGCTGATGCACACACACAGACTGCAGAAGGATTAAAAACATTTTGAGTTGAATTTTAACGGTGTATGCAAATAATCTAAAGGGCAGACATACTACCCTGCACTTGTAGATGAGATGCACAGGGCATGGAAGGGTTTCAAAGGTCTTGGGATACTTTGAAATAGCTGTTATGCTCAGAACAAAAAATTGTAATGCATTCCATACACCACAGAGCACCGTGTGGTGTTTCTTCAGATTTTGCAGCCTGCTCTACAGGAGAAGGCTTTCATGTGCTGTCTGTTTGTCCCAGTGTTTCCAGTGCAGCAGGCAGTATTCTTCCTTTTCTTACTCACAGGTGTGCAACTGTAAACTGAAGATGCTTCGATAACACCAAATAAGCCCCATCCCCCCCTCCACAATATTTAAATGTCATCCACGTTTTTCATCTGCAATCCTTTTAAATCGTTCTCTTAACATTACAAAGAGGAAGCCTGCCTGGGATTAGATGTATGTATGCTTTGACCTGGTGAGAAGTAGCAGGTCTGAATAGGATTTAATGGGGAGTCGTTTTTCCCTTTAAATCGACTTGCTAATTTTTAAGGTGTTTTACTGAAGCGGATGCTATTGTGTAAACTCCTAATAAATGACATTATGGTGTTGATTTGGGTAAGCATTTACAACTGAACAGTCTGCATCCCTGAGGCTGTTTGGGAATGGAAGGCTGCTTCTGACTTGTGCTTGAACTGTTAAAAATAAAACAACATGAGAAAGAATGACAAGCTAATTTACTACAGCCAGCGTTTATTCATTTGTTTTTCTTGAATACCTTCTATTGGTTGCTCAGCAGTGTTTGCTGTATTTTTTCCATTTATAAACAGCATTAACATCTGAAGTTGCATTACGGCTTATTTGTGATTTCTGGAGTATGTCCGTCAGGACTGTTTGCAAGGAATGCACCTTCTGCATGTGAGCTGCTACAGCTCAGCTTTGCACTGGGTCAGGCACTGTTTTTTAATCACAGGCTGCATAGTTTCATTGGTTCGTTCATTTAAGTCTGTACAACTCAAACCCCACAAGGGTTTTTGCTTTGTTTTTGCTCTTCTGTCTCTGTTTCTCAATCTCCTTTCCCCAACCCTGCTCCATGTGTTCCTGTCCTTTCGTATGTGCGATTTGTATTTGTCACCTCCAAAAAATAGCCTGAGCAAACAAAAATGGAAAAGAGAAATAAAGAGAATTGAATTACGTTGATTAATTTGGACGGCTTGTGCTGTTAACTAGACAATTGGCTTTAAGTCTATAAAACAGAAATGAGGATTTTGTGTCTGTCTCAGGACTTCTCCTGTGAGCTTTTACTGTGAACTGAACTTTCATTTGCATCCTAAGGCTTTTGGTGTAGCTTTGTCATTTGCATCCTTGTGAAGATATGTCCGATGCCTCAAATGTATTTATTGTAGTTGAACTTAAGAAGCATCCATACATATTACTGCAGAAGGGCAAGAACTGATAACTGCTTTAGAAAATAGTTTTGTTTGTGAGTCTTGAAGTTTGCTATAAGCATGATGGGCCTTTGTGTAAATATTCCAGGTGTTTAAACACTTCTGTATGTTAGCAGTGATTTAGGACCAACTGATTCACTTGGTTTTGCAAGTGTTGAAAGCAAAATTCAAGCCTTTCTTTTCATTTCAGGATTTTTCATTTGAAACAGATGTTTTTTAATTACCTCTTCTTTCTTTTTTTTTTTTTTTAACAGTCCAAAATTTAATGGAAAGACTTCATTTTTTGGTCAATAACAGAGTTTTGACTTTTTTTTTCTGTTTGGTATGAATTATTTTCTGGTTGTCATTGTGTGTGTGTGTATGTGTGTGTGTGTTGTTGGTTTTTTTTTTGTTTGTTTCTTTGTTGTTGGTGGTGTAGAAAAAGCACAACTAACAAGAATTAAGTATTCCATCAACTTTGCTTGTTTCAAGTGCATAATATTCTCCTTGTTTGATCTGACCTATAGAAATTCTCATAAAACTGCCCTAAGAAGGGTTGACTGCGGTCTCCTGCAGCAGTTTCCCCTGCTGCTCAGTATCTGAGCATGAAAAAGAGATCGTCCGAGTGATTCACTTCTGTTGTTTGTATTAATGGCCATTAAGGAGTGTCAGTAGAGCTGTGCCCCTGGAAAAGGTGAAGATGGCCGCCGCCTAGAGGAGGCAGTGGGATGGGATGGTACAAGAAGCTGTGCAGAGCCAGGATCTCCTGTTGCCTGCAGAATCTCCTTCAAGGTCTTGCTTTGAGGTGGAACAGAAAGGGACTCCTTCAGCCTGATGGTTGTCCGGTTGCATAGAGAGCAAAGATCGCTCACTTCACTGTACTGCCAGCCGTGGAGAAAGTAGACTTGTTAGAGAGGTGAGATCAGTGGAGGGATAGCACATACTTAATAGGAAGATGGACTCCAGAAGTTGTGGTCTTATGCTGGAACTAATATTGCCATCATGATAATTTTTCAAAATAGGAGCACAGGCATTTTTAATCATTTTTCTGTGATGAATGAGAGCTGTACCAGTCAAGTTCATGAGCTCTGAGCAGAGCAGAAGTGTTTCCATTGCTTGTCAGTGTGAGATTGCTTCTAGGCTGAAAAGCTACAAACCTCTTAAATCAGGATTGCTCATCCAGTCTGCTGCACACCGGCTTTTCTGTTTCTCTGTCTGCTTTGCTGCTTTTTTGTTTACTGTGTTGCAGGGACTGCTTTAAAAATTGTTTTCCCAGTTCAGAAATAAATCAACAATCTTGCTAAGATTTAGGTGAAAAATCATTGCGTCCCATATAGTAGTCAGCATGGAAGAATGTACTTCCATTAAGTACAACTGCAGCCAGAAGATGCAAGGAGTTAAGTCAGTCCTAGCTTCATGAGGCAAATGCCTGCACATCTCAACAAGATGTGCTGTTTGTTGTTTGAATTAGTATATTTTGTGTTAATTTCTAGCTGTGAAATGCATTTTGTAGATTATAACTCCCATACTTCCCTGATACAGGTAATTTCAGTGTTCCTGTCTTTCCTTAGCAAAGAAAACCAATGCACAGATAAATAAATCTTATGTCTTGTGTCAGTGGCTTAATAGAGGAAGTGTTATGTAAACCTTTGCATCCAGCTGAGGGAACATTTCATTGACTGTAACCCTAATTTTCACAGTATTTGAATCTAAATGAATAGCATTTGATGATCAGCGAGAAGCGAGGTCACAGTTTTGATGTCCCTCTATATTCAGGAGATTAATATTCTTCTAGGTAATTCCTTGTTGTGTTAACATGGTGCTCTGCTATGCAAGTGACAAAACAATTCATAGTAGCACTCCGTCCAGATCTCTGCTTTGTGTACTGCTGTACTTTGTAGTCTTGATGTTAGAACTGATTGATTTGCATGGAAAACCAGTCTGGAGGACATCAGGACAACCTGACCAAGTGTTTGATGACCTTCATAGATTTTAAAAACACAGCCCAGACCTTTCCTTACAAGAATTGCTTTCCCAACACCTTCCCTTTAGGTAGTGAAAGAAAGCAATAAATCTCTCCTTTACCCACTGTTCTCAGAGTTGAGCACACTGAGTTCCTTCAGCCTCTGCTCCCTTTCACACCATGGACTTCCTGGCCGCCTTGGCAGCCCTGCACCGGGCTTTTCTCCAGCTTGGCAATGTCTTTCTTGTACAGGGGATCCCAGAACTGGACGCTGGACGCCAGATGCAGTCTTACCAGTGCTGAATGGAAAGGGAAAATCAGTTCTCTTGCATCCTTGCTAAGGCAATGGAATGTGTGGCTGGCTGTCTTTACTGCAGACAGGCATTGCTGACCAGTTCTTTACTTGTCCATCAGCACCCCTGGGCTTTTTTTATTTTTGTAAATCAGCTTTCTAGCATCTCAGACTCAGCTTGTACTCCTGCAAGGTGCTCTTCCAGTCCAGATAAAGGACTTTGCATTTGCTGTTCTGAACTTCATAGCCCATTTCTCCATGCTCTGAAGGTACCTGTGAATAGCAGCCTCCTTCTCCAGTTCACTGTCACCCACTAATCTGCTGAGAATGCAGCCCACATTCCATGAATGTGGCTATGACAGTGCTACAGCAGATCATCTCAAAACCTTGCTCATAGTCACAGCATACAACATCCATTTCTGCCTGGCAGTCAGGTTCATCAGCCATAATCTGGTACATCCTTGTTGATTGTTTCTGGTATCTCCCTTCTTCACGTGCCTGGAAACAGCTTCCAGGACAATTTGCTTTGTGCATTTCTCAGGGTCTGAGGTGTATCCAAACAGCTTGTTTTTCTAGATTTTCTTCCTTGCTCTTCTTCAAGATGAGTGTGATGTTTGTCTTTTTTCCCAATTGTACGAATCCCCTTGACTGATTCAAGCTTTTGAAGGCAATAGCCAACTCACAATGACACCAGCTATCTCAGCATCACTGGAGATACATCATCTGCTCTCGTGGGTGATCTGCATGCAGCTATAAATGCTCTGTCTACTGTAGGTGATGTTGTGCTTCTTCAGACTTTTGTAATAGGCTTATGGAACTGAGACGACTGAGTGCAGATTTTATTAGTGAGGCAAGAAAGTAATTTCTCTCCCTTTTCCATGTCCTTAGTCATGAGGTGTCTTGCCCCACTGAGCAACAGCCTCACAATTCTGCTAGTTGTCCTGAGCTGCTGATACACTCATGAAAGTTTTGCATCTCTCTGGATCCAGCACCAGCTGACCCTTGGCTATTCTGACTCCATTGCTGCACACCCAAGCAGTGTTTCTGTATTTCTCCTGGGTAGTCGACCCCTCGTTTGCCTTCCTTTTTTACCTTCTGCATCTGAGCTCTCTCGTGAGTTCCTCATTTATCCGTGCTCTTCGTTTTATCCATAATTACAACAGTAAGATTTGACACATAAAACTGATCAGGTTAACTGCTCGGTTGAATCCCCATAGTTCTTCAAAAGTAGAGAGCAACTATTTTTAATTTTTCTGCCTTTATCTAGAAGTCAGATCTGCTTGTGTAAGGAAGTATTTCAGGACACCCAGCTTCTCTGGGGAGCTCTGCAGCATTTCTGCAGAAGGCGTTTATTTGCTTTATTTGTCTTATTTCTGCTGGTAATTGTTGCTGTGAAAGCATTAGGGCATGGAAGCTCAGGGGTGATAAATTCTTCTTTAACTGCAGATGTTCTGTAGCTGACAACTGTTCTTAAAAACATAAAGACAGTGTATCCCAGTCAGGGAAAGTATCATTTATCCCTAGCTCAAAATACCATTTGTGTTGGCAGAAGTGAGAAAAGATACATTTCTGGTTTTCAGTGTTTTTAATACATCTCATGTAATTTCTGATCACAATAGAATACTGAAGTGATGGTACAGGATGAGGTAATGTGTTTTGTCTTCTGACTATCTGTCACAGTAATATGCATAAGGTCCTACTAAAGTCACTTGAATTTATATTCTCTGTTTCCAAGGACATTTTAAAATCGCTCATTTAAATACACTTATTTTGTATAGCCCAGAAACTCACATCCATAAAATATTTAAACCAGATTTTTATTAAATACTGGAGTCGTAGAATCATAGAATATCCTGAGTTGGAAGGGACCCGTAGGGATCATCAAATCCAAGTACTTATACAAGTAATCATTCTGGTGGATAGTGCTCTGGATAACATGCAGTGCCACTCCCTAACTTTGTGCAACAGTTATTTCTGTGATGCCAAAGGGATGGTAAACAATAGGGTTTAGTAAATGATTCTTTGAGGAAATGACACATATCTTGTGGTAACGTTTATGATTACAATTCCTAGAAGGTATTTATCTCAGATTTGTGCCTTGACTGATACTGCCAGCACAGTCAGAAAACCTTCCAATAGGCCCTGCTTCTTTTCTTTTTTTAATACACTTTTTTAATAACTTCATAAACAGACTTCTGGTATGTTGGCCTGGAAGGTGCCATCTCAGTTGACAGTACGTACTGAGCTACAAAGCTACTCTCTCAGTAGCTTTTGGTAACATCTGAGGTACTCCAGCTCCTCCAGTTGTGGGTTTACAGCAGGGTGATAAACATTGAAGCTGAGTAGGAAAAGGGTTGGATTGCATTAATTTGCATCCAGTGCGCTCATTTGTGACTGCATTCTCCTGGTGTTCAGAAAGTTTATTTCCAAAATAAGCCCTTCTACCTGCTTGTCTGCAAAACGGGCCTGAATTGCTGGTGCGGCACTTGGAATGTGTTTTATTCCTTTAACCTGATGTGCTAAATCAGTTTCGTGTATTGGTTGGAGTAAACACACGTGAATAAAAGTGTGTAGTGGCTCTTAAGGCATTGTGGTCTTACAGCAGAAGAAGCTACAGCCCACGAAAGCAAATGCCAGTAGTATTTGTGAGCGCTACAAAACCTGTTAGGTGCTGCTAGAGCTCCTATTCCAAAGGGTTAAGTCTGTAGTCAAACCCAAGAAGAATGCAAAATGATCAAGAAATGACATGCTGCCTATTGTTTGTAGCTATAGGATCAAAATAACAATTATACATGCCAAATAAATTCTAAACCTGTAAAGGAGAAAAAGAGGGGGTGGCTGTAAGTACAGGTGCCAGAAGCATTAAATAACCCTCTCAGACAAGGTGCACCACTGTTGTCTTGAATGCTGCTAGGTCCCCCAGTCTGGCATTTTTCCCCTGCACCAGACAATGTGCATTCACTGCAGGAGACTCGGGTAAGCCTGCGTCTCCCAGACCTGCCGGCTCCTTGTGCCCAGCCCGACACAGAGGTGCCTTTGTCAGTATAATTACCCTCCCCTTGTAGTAGAAATAGTTTGTTTAGAGCCTTATTTGCAGGTAGAGCTGGTATAAGCAGGAATTAGCATGCTAAAGAACCTGCCCCGACACTGACTTGGGCTTATTTATCAGAATCGTTCACAATCTGAGGTTGGTTTTGTGTTGTTGTTGTTGTTGTTGTTATTGTTGTTTTAAACTCCATAGGTTTATTCAGTGAGATAGTATCCAAGATTAAGAGCTTTCAGGTTATTAAAGAGCTCGAAGATGGGAGCCAAGGCTGTTGCATTAGGGAGGCACATGTCCTGGTGTGTAGGATCTCCCAACAATTTCATGCCTGGCAGCTCTGCACCTTGGCTGCCAGAATAAACGCGAGTGGATGATCCTTACGGCTTTCTGGGGACTGATTAAAACCCCTTTTGGCTTTCAGCACGTTGTCCACATCAAATAGGTGAGAGAAGTAAAATAAATGTTGCTTTTGCTTTTCAAGATACTGCAGCCAATCTCCCTAAGCCTTCCTAATTGGCCTAGGCTGGTTGCGGATGATTAACTTGAAGTTAAATGAGGCCTGCTTTTAAACATGCTTTCCCAGACTTTAAACAGAACGATGGGGGGAAACTTTAGACTGTTGTGATATTGGAACAGGGCCAAACCGGGTTATTATTAAAGTGGGTCCAAGTTTTGATCCAGGGTTTGTTTACACTCCGCCAACTAAGTTGATGGACATCCTTTCTCTGCGTACCTGTGTGTGCGTTATTAGTGATATTAGCAATATACCATTTCTGTCCCATGGAGAAAGAGCCTTTTAATGAAGGGGGAAGAATATTAGCAGCTCAGATTCTTCTGAGAGTTGCTTGCAGTCAGAGTACGTGGATTTCCATACGTTATTTCAGCTATGTAGAGATATGTCAGAGTATGAAAAAAAATGCGGAGAACGTGCACAGTGTTTAATGGCAGCATTGCAAGGAAAATAAAAGTAATGTACCCTGAGGGTAAAGGCAGCGAGGAGATTTGCTCTGAGGAAAAGTATGCTCTAAAAATAAATCCTTGAAGAAACCATCTTGGTCTGAGAATGTTTCATTAGTGAATTCCATAATTTCTCTGTGAGATGAATACAGTACAGACATTTGATCGTTATAAAGTTGTTTTCTCATGCACAGCTGGGTAAAATCGCAGTCTCTCTCTCTCTCTTTTTTTTTTTTAATGTGAAGATTAAAGGTAATTTGTAAAACAGGCTTCTGTAGGAGCACAAGGCCAGAACTCCTGTGGAATGTTGACCGCAAAAGATCCACCATCTTTTTACCCTGTAAGTGAAGTGTATGGGCTGGATGGGTAATTCTGAGAGCCCAGCCCAGCACTGCCTTTGTTATGTGCCTGGTAACTCGGTGCAGCCTGCGGCTGTGCGACGGCAGTGCTTTCAGTACCTATTTTCTTGAAGTCCTGGTCAGTGTATCTGAGGAAGGCCTAACAGGAGCCAGTGACTCGAAGCATAAGTCAGACCAGTCCAATGGAGCAACAAGGCAGACCTTCTCAGCAGCAGGAGCAATTAACCTTGGAATGGACTGTCAGGGATAATGGTCATTTCCTGGTCTGAGAATGTCAGGAAGTAAGCTGAGAGAGGATCAGGGACAGAGAGGGGTTCCAGCACACCTGTGCCACGCAGTGTCTGTCAGGTAGATCTAATGGCTGCTTTTGGATAAAATGTTCATTTTCTCCAAGGTGTTCCTTGACTGCAGACTACGCCTCTTAGCATCTCATGTGAACTGGCTGACAGGATCTGCTTTTACCAAAATCCCTCCTGCCTCACCTTGCCAAAAGGAGTCTTTTCAGCTTTTCTGATGCTTTGCAACTCTTGTGAATTTGCTGGATAACCAGCATCCAGCTATTTTCACTGCTGTTGCAGTACGAGCTAAACTTACAGATATGTCCAGGCATATAATTAGATTTAATTAAATTCTGTGTGTATTAGCACGTCACCTGTGAAATGCCTGGTGCCAAGCCATGCTCAGGTAGGACTGTTCACCAAAGATCTGTGGCAACAAGAGCACCCCAGGAGGGCCTACTGAGGAACCGCAAGGAGTTTCACCACAACTCTGCCCTAGCTTCAAAGCAAGCAAGCTTAGCCCCATCCACGAAGCATTACTGTCTGAAGCTTGAAGGACTGCACCGGTTTTCCAGAGGCACCTCCTTTTTGTGTCTGCCCACCACTCTCAGCCCTGGCGCATTCAGGCTCTGGTGTCCTGGATCCCCATGTCGAGGAAAGGCAGCCTGCAGGTCTCTTTGCTATCAGAGCATGGATGCTATTTGGCATTCCGTTCTGGTTGACCTGCTGCAGTGGCTTTTGGCTTTTCCTCTTGCTAGAAAAACAGTTGCTTGCTTGCTTCTACCTCCAAAGTTTTTCTTGCTTTTTCACTGTCCTCTTAAATTTCTTGCCATCTGTACTGGTAACTGCGTTGGCTGTTTGTAACACTTAATCAGATTGGTAGCAAGAGCTGAAAGTGGCCTGAAAACATCTGTTCTGTATCCTAGATCGTGTGTACTTCAAGTAAGTCTCTCTGTTACTCCTCTGTGAAAGGGTTGGTGCTGCAGCCCTATTCTCCCCTCTTTCTCCTCATACATGTTGCATTATCAATTGCAACGTCTGCATGGATGTATGGATGAAGCACTGTTTTATTTGTAGTATTTGTCTTAAGTGAGAATGAGAAGACATTGTCCTGTGACTCAGACTTGTCCTGTGACTCTTCTTCAAACGTACCCTGAACTGCCTCTATAGGCGCATGGCTCAAATGTCAACTACTTACTATTCTGCAAAGGTATAACCAGAGCTTATGCCAACACACAACATTTTCTCTATTACCAATAAATGTCTACACTATTAAGGAGTGAGGGGGAACAAGTAGACAAGATAAATATAATGATAGAAATTACTGAACCAAAAAACAATACACACAATGCTGCTCAGCAGAGTGAAATACATCTATCTCAGAAGATTTTGAGAGGAGAAATTGCTTTCTCTGTAAGCCCTTAGTGACAAAACAAAAATTGTGATGTTGCTCTGTTCTCCGATATTCGTTGTTCACTGTGTTAAATTTGCTCATTCTCAAAACCTGTTCTTTTTTTCAACACAGGGCGCTAAGGCGTGTTTTTTGCGTGACATCCCCTTCTCTGCTATTTACTTCCCCTGTTATGCTCATTTGAAAGCTTCATTTGCCAATGAAGATGGGAGAGTCAGCCCTGGAAATCTGCTCTTGGCTGGGTCAATAGCTGGTAAGTGCCCGAACTGCTTTCTGTATGGGTTTGTGTTGCACCAGCAGTGCAGTAGTTAGAGCACATCTTGCAGCCTTGTGCCCAAACAACAAAGCTGCTTTGCTATAGAAATGAGCTGAGCTTAAAAGTAAAGATCCTGCAAGCTTGGGATATGCTGGATACGTTCATATTTAGAAGGAAAAAAGAAAAGAAAGATTTACATGCTGATGTTTTGTCATCATGTATCGTCTCTACTCATGACATTACTGTGCTGATGGCTTTGGCTGGCTGAATGACTGGCCAAGTTTTTTGTTGGAATGGTTTATTAGAAGAAATCACTGAAAATAAAATCATAGCATTCATGAAATTTTGAGATCAAAGGAATCTTGAATATTGGTGTGTGGAATCCATCAACCATGCTTGCAGAACACACTGGAAAAATGTGTGGCAAAATGATGAAAATTAGTTCTACCCAGGGACTCCTGTGCAGTTTGTGAGCTTTGTGAGGACTTCACCATTATCAGAACAGTTTCTGAACTGGACTGGATTCCGTTGTCTTGCCTGATGCAACAGGGACTTGTGTGGAAGAAAGCATAAGGAGCTGCTTTTGTCTTGTTTGCTATAAGTTGTTGATTCCTGACTATCCAGATACAAAAGAGGTGCAGAGTGTCACCTTGAGCACCTGCTTGTTCTAGTCTGCTGCTTAGTGGATAGGAGAGCCAAGCAATGCTAAAGTTTCAATTTGAGTGTGCCAGAGCCGAAGGGGAAGACAGAGACACTTTGCAGGCTTTGCCTTTGTGTAGCTGTGTAGTTGGTTCCTGACATGGTGCCCGGCTCCTACACCCAGAGGGACTCAGTGCCTCATGAAGCGGGCAGCCTGGGAGCCTGCTCCTGCCATATCCGTTCTTCACAAGTTCCCTTCAGGAAACAAGTGAGCTCAAAAGCTTGTGCAAGATGGCCAAAGGGGAACGGGTAACAAGCAGGATGCTCCCATCAGCGCTCACCAAGCAGATGTTTTCATCGTGTTAATCATGGGCTGCTTAGCTTCTCACCAAGCTGCACCCGAGTTCTGGCCAGCTGGCAGGCTGCTGCAGCCTGACAGCCTAGAAAAACGATGGAGAGGCATGGCTCCAGCACAGATAAGTAGTTCTTGATTTGATTTTTCAAGTTTCTTGTTTAATTTTTAAGGTTTCTTCTTCCCAGAGGAGCTGGTTTTAACCAGGGTTATACATGGGGCTGCGTTTCTTAAAGAGTAAGGACTTTTAAAGCCAGTAACTGGTTGCTGGGTGTGGCCAAGGCCAGTGCAGGTCAATTGGCCTGCTCTGCTGAAAGCATGTGGCTTCAACTCCTTGTGTCAGCATTTAGTCACCTGTAGTCCAGAGGAATCAACCTGGCACCAGAAAAAACAGCTGTGTTATAATGACTGGTGCTTACAAACCCTGTCCTCTCCCGTCCCCATACCCCAGAACAACCACTCTCCAAACCCTTCAACAGGAGCGTGCATCCAGCTTGCTTCTCACCCACTTCAGTGGAGCAAAACTGTTTTTGAACTTCGTATTTACAGACTTCAAACATAAGCTGCCATTTTGAAGCCAAGTCATTCCTTGGCTTTTCCTGTTTTTCTCTTTGTAGCCATTGTCAGGTGATTGCAGACTGAGATAACCGTCCCTTTGAAGTCCAGGCACAGAAGCAGTCTTTATTGTTGCTGATTCATCTTACCAAACTGGCTGTGATATGAATTTTATCCAGGGTTTCCCCGCAATTCCACTCAAAGTTAATTCTCAGAAGTGAATTACAGTATTAAAGATCCACCATTTCTTTCTGGGGTACAGATAAAGTGTGGTGGGACATGCATGTCAGCCTTGCTTTGCTGAGGCCGAGGGGTGCCACAGCAAGAACCCCACACCTCCAGCATTGGCTCCAGCTCTAAATGTGCAGGGCCCTCTGGTACAAACTGGCCAGCTCGGATGCACAGCCACAGCCTTTGCCAACGGGTGTTGTGTCTGCTGTGTGTGTTTTCTTCCTTTTTGTTGTCGTTGGGGAGGCATGCATCACAACACGCACGTCATCTGCTTGGACCTGCTGCTGTTTTCACTGTTCACCAGACCAACCTGTTGTGCCATGGCGTGTTCTGAGGGGATGATGCTCGTGTCAACAAGATATCTCCTTAATTTTCTCCATCTGCTCCATGAACTTCCTTCTCCTCCCGTGCTCCTCTTTTTTACTGTCATCTCCTGCCGTGTCATTTCTCGTTCCAATTGCGTGCTCCTCAGGGCAGCAACGTGGACGTTTTTATTTGTCTGTGAAGTCTTTTGTGCTTTATACATAGCTCTAAAAATAGGATTAAAAAACCCCACAACAAACAGCAGAACTTAAAATACAAAATACCCTCAGCAGTAAGGAGTGAGGAATAAGGAGATGGCCGTCAGTGTGTAGTAAGCAGAATCGTTTCTAAGTATGTCCTTTGGTTTTCCTTGAAAACACTGGTTGGCTTTTGAAGAACAAAAGTCCAGCTTTAAACTGAAGGCTCAAACCAATATCATGGTGTGGGTATGGGTAAGCAAAGAGGAATTTCAGCCTCTCCAGAGTTCAGAAACCTTTACTGAGTTGTAGCACTTGCCTGCCAGCCTGACCACTGTGCGAGTTCAGCGTGTGTTATTTTGGGGGGTCCAGGAGAGGAGGAGGAATTCTTTTGGAGACATGTACTCCATTCTCTCCGAAGCAGTGTGCAGAAGGATGCTCTGGAGCCTGAAGCCAGACCACGCTGGTTTGGACAAAAGTTGTTACAGAATTATTAAGCCTTGAAAAAAAAATAAATAAAAAGGGAAGGAGATTTATGCATCTACATGTGACCAAGTTGGTTTGGAACAGATGCAGAATGGAAAAGTAATAAAACCATAAGAGACACTGTCTTCTGGCTACAGTCTCAATGCCTATTTTTTCTTTCTTCCTTTTTTTTTCTTAATTCTAAACATGGGCAGTCTCTGTTTGGATGGGAACGATTTTAGAGATATTGCCTGTTGGTAGTCTGGCATTTTTTACTTCCAGTTGATTATCTGCCAGGTTCAATTTCCATCTTCCTCCAAGTGTTCTGCTGGGGATGTCAGCTGTGACTTTGCAGCTGAGCAATCTGCCATTCGTAATGAGAAAAACGAACCTTTTCTTAACCTCAGCTCTTGTGCCTCGCTGAGCGAGCACGGCGCTGTCAGCTCTCGGTGAGGCTGTTGTGTGGGGATCAGGGCAGTGTGTGGGTACAGGCTCTTCTAGCACAGCGTGCAGCCAGAGTGCTAGGAACCACAACGAGGCGTGAGGAGGAAAGGGAAAGATCGACCTCACCTTCAAAAACATTGTGCCTGTTGACTATGCAAGTTTCTGGTTAGCACTGAAAAACCCAGCCCATGCCTCCCAGCTTGACAGGAAGCATGTGATATGGATTTTCCTCTAGGAGAAGCTTTGTCTGGGCAAAGCCACGTCCACGGTGGCTGCCTCCTGTTGCTTGTTTGCCTTCCCAGCTTCTGCTCAAACCTTATGTGCTGGGTTCTGCTAATGTAAGGATGAAGGGCACGGTTCCTCCTGGGGAATTGGGGTTTGTAGTTATGTAACAGGTCAGCATTGCCAACCCGAAGGTTTTTCTGTCTCTAGGTATGCCCGCGGCCTCTCTGGTGACCCCCGCAGATGTCATCAAAACAAGGCTGCAGGTTGCAGCCCGGGCAGGGCAGACCACGTACAGCGGCGTTGTGGATTGCTTTGTGAAGATCCTTCGAGAGGAAGGTCCAAAGGCTCTGTGGAAAGGAGCAGGAGGTGTGGAAAACAGCTTTGATGACTTGTTTTCTTTATGGTTTTGCTTTTCATGTCACTTAAAGAGTGTTCCTTTTCTTTCAAGCTCGTGTATTTCGATCATCTCCCCAGTTCGGTGTAACTCTCGTGACTTATGAGCTACTGCAGAGATGGTTTTATGTGGACTTTGGGGGAGTGTAAGTATGTGGTGTGGGAATCTGCTGCTCTGATATCTCTGTGTCTTTGTGTTCCCGGCTGTGTCACGGGCAGAATCAGGCTCTTCCTATGATATACTCTTGCAAAGGTTTGTCAGTTTTATTTAAGCCACGTTACCTCTGCTGGAGGATGATATTTCTCCTCTTGTATCACAGCAAGACATTACCACACTTTATGTCACCATTTTGATCTGGGAACATGTGTTAGTGTAAATGGAGACAGAGAGAGGCTAAACAACGGGGTGGGGGCAGAACTGCAGGGGAGATGTGATGCTTACCAAGTCAGGATGCACTCTGCATTATTCCTCCTTAGTGCTTGAAGGAGCTGTGTCCCTTACCAAGCAGGGTGTATGACTTACAAAAGGGTCAACAGGTGTCACCACATCCAAATACTGTTTGTTGGATCCTCAGCTTGTCCTCCTTTGTAGACAGTGCGTAGGGATGTGCGTATTGCTGCTTGAACACGATTACCAGACACAGCTGCAGATGTTTATGAAGCTCTGGGGACTACAGAAGTTATTTAAACTCCACTGAGTTACTGGATTGGTTGTACATTGAGCAGAGACTCCTGAACTGTGTGTTGCAGCTTGCTTTACGGAGGTCTTTGTGAATATTGCTCTCATGCTATGGGAATTAATGTTGTTATTATTGTTATTTTGCAGAAAACCAGCCGGATCGGAGCCGGTTCCTAAATCTAGGATCACGCTCCCTGCTCCGAACCCTGACCACGTCGGCGGTTATAAATTGGCAGTTGCCACTTTTGCAGGGATTGAAAACAAGTTTGGACTTTACCTACCTCGGTTTAAGCCATCGCCACCTACCTCAAAGGCTGCTGCAGCAGTAGGACCCTAAGCTTATTGCTGTAGGCTTTTTGTTATTAGTTGGGAAAGAGCCACTTTTCTAATTGGTTAATTCTTTGGTTCCTTTAGCTTCACATCGTATAACAGTTTGGCTTCGTTTGAGTTTTAAGGCAGTTTTCATCTTAAACGTAATCATTTGTCGTTGTGCTTCCTTAACCAGATCACTGTGAAATTCTTACCAGTCGTTTTAAGTTTGGGACCATGAATGTATCTGTCCACATCTGACATGAGCTTGTGCTGGGAAGACACTAATTTTAGGTTCCATTTATCGGGGAGGGTTGGGTGAGAGCTGTGAACCGGATCATCTTACAGACACTGCTCCGTTGCAGATTCCCAGGGCGGATGTCACACACTGTCACTCAAATGGAAAAAACTCAGTGGATATCACGGTGCTCAGAGCGGAATGATTCTGACTGTACATGTAAATTGCTTATCAACTTAGTGCGTGTCTGTAGAGGTCAGCAAACACATCCCCGGTACCTGAGTCTGCCAGTACAGCCTCAACTTTTTAACCATGCACACGCACAAGTTCTGTTTCTGGATTGTATTATGAAGCTTTTACGTGGAACATGTTTTTGTAATGGAAACCACATTTATAAATGTTTAGCCGTTGTATTACGTTACTAGTATCAAAATGCTCAAAAGAAAGTGTTATTGTCCATAGTCTTTGCACTTTATGGCAGTACTTTTGGCATTCTACTACACGTATGAGGAAATTTCATGACTAGGTGCCTATCTTGGGTTGCTGGTGTTTGGAATTCAGTTTGTATGTGCACTCTAGTAAAACGCTGCTTGTTTAAATAGCTGCAATAGAAAATTCATGCACTGTATCAATGGTACCTGCCTTAACTGCTGGCTTGTAATTGGCAAATAGGTGGTTTCAGATTCTTATTTACTTCATTGAGTCCACAGAGATTAAAATACTCTAAAAGAAAAGATTTTACTTAATTTTTTGGTGCCTTGCACAGTGTTTAGAAAATTATGTATTTATGAAGATAGTAATAAACCTTTCAAACAGATGCACACATGGTATTCTGTTATGGAAATGGGGCAGTACCTCCAAAGGCTTGTTCAACTTCGTTTATGAAGTTAGTTAGGTTAAAGATAAAGCTAATACTGGGGCATTTAGGCTATCAAGGCGTCTATGGTTTGAGAGCAGTTATCTGTGTTCCTGCGCGTGGGAAAGACGTGTGGTGGTGTAGGTGTCATACAAAAAAAAGGCATTTTTTTCAGTCAGGAAGCAGGATTGAAGTAGGCCTTTCCGTTTGGGTTTTCTTGATTGTTTCTTTCCATGCAGTAATAGAATCACAGGACGGCTTGGCCTGGGCTGGAAAGCACCTCAGATATCACTTAGTTCCAGCCTTATCCCATCATGGCCAGAAACACCTTCCCCTAAATCAGGTTGCCCAGGTCCCCATCCATCCTGGCCCTGAACGCCTCCAGGGATGTGGCATGCACAGCTTCTCTGGGCAGCCTGTGCCAGTGCCTCACCACTGAAGAATTTCTTCCTAACATCTATCTAAATCACCCTTCTTTCCATTTAATGTTGTTATTCCTTGTTACTACAGGTCCTTGTAAAAAAGTCTGAAGCTTTCCTGTAAGCCCCCTTTAGTACTGGTCTCCTCAGAACCTCTTCCTCAAGCTGAACAAGACCATGCTTTGTCAGCCTTTCTTTATAGGAGAGGAGCTCCAGCCCTCTGAGCACCCCCTGACTTCCTCGAGAGGCTCTGGGCTCCAGCAGCTCTATGTCCTTAGGCTGTGGCCTCAGAGCCGATGCAGTGCTGCAGGTGGGGCCTCATGAGAGCAGAGCAGAGAGGGGACACACACCTCCCTTGCCCTGATAGTTCACAATCACAGAACTGCCGGGGTTGGAAGGGACCTCCAACCCCCTGCCAAAGCAGCTCCCTAGCCCAGGTTGCACAGGTAGGCGTCCAGGTGGGTCTGGAACATCTCCAGAGAAGGAGACTGCACCACCTCTCTGTGCAGCCTGTGCCAGTGCTGAGGAGGTACTGTTGGGCGCCTCCTTGCTACCTTTCAGATGAGAATGCGGTGTTTACAGAACGCTTTTCTTTTGTGAGATGTCCGCAGCATGGATTGCTCATGAAATGCAGAGATGCAGCGCCGTTGTGGAAGAATTAGGTGGGTAATATTGCGTTGCATTACTATTGGCTGAAATACTGACATTGCTGCAGTGTTGCATTTATGTCTGGGTCATCGTAAGAGTTATTTTCTTGAATGAAATTGTATTTCAAAGTCACCAGTGAAATAAGTCATGAGAAGAGCGTCCTGCGGTGTTCATACACCTGAGGGTGAGGAGGGAAGATGATGGCACTCACGCGCAGCTCTGCCTCGGGGAGGTGCAGAGAGCACGGGGCAGCTGTTGGCTGCAACCCCTCGGCCTCCTCTCTTCCAAAATGACACTGCTCCTTCACTTCAGAAATGGGTAAGAAAAACACCCCTTGCATTCCTGCAAAATTCACTGGCAGGAGTTTTGGGTAAGTCTCGTCACAAAAGTTCAACTTTCTCAGTGGGAGCTGCTTGTGCTGGACACTGGAGACGTTAGGCAGCGTAGGAGTTGTCTTTCTGATTAATCCACTTCTGCCTGATTTACCTTGTCAAGAATTTCCATGGGGAAGCAGCAGCTCTGCTCAGAGCTCCTCTGGCCGTGTGTGTGTGTGTGTGTGTGTGTGTGCTGTCAGCTTCCTCCAGACACAAAAGGATGCAAAAGTTCTGAGAAGCTTTCAGGCCAAGAAATTGTCAGATTGTCCTACGCACAGGAGGCCCCGGGGACGGTGTTGAGACGTTTGTTGTCTTTGGGATTCTGGGTGAGTTACGCAAAGCGTTGGAAGGAATTGGATAGAGTGTAACCTTGCTTGTTTCCTGCAGGCCAGCCAAGCCCCACGAGTCAGCCAAAAAGAGAAAACCCATCTAATGCTGCTGATGGGCGGCCACCTCTGTTCCTGTTTGTGCACCCAGCAGGAGCTGAGGGATCTTCTGCCTGTCCCTGGGGAACGGGTTCGGTTTGAGCTGCCTTAAGACAGGCAGTGTCTTAAACCACTGACTTCCTAAACGAACCTGCTAAAAACAGGGCACCTGAGAAACCGCTCTGTGCCTTCCTTAGGAGGGGACGGCCCTCGTGGGCCACCTCTGTGTGCCAGGAGACGCCCAAAACTGAAGGTAACGTGGAGCGGTGGAAGCAGATTTGCCGCTGTCAGTGCACTGCTCACAGTGAACGGGAAACCAGCTGCGGTTGAGCCCTTTCCCTTTGCACCCACGGAGCCTCGGTGTGCTCACACTGCAGCGCTGTGCAGGTCGGCACAGCCCCACTTCCCAGTGCCCGGTAATGAATGTGCTGAGCGCTGCTGGCAGGGGAGGATTAACCACACTGCGACAGAACAGGCTGGATACATTTTATTGGCAACACTAGTGTCATACTCGGGAACCACAACCCTTTGTCAGACTGTTAGTGCTAACTTGCATGACAAGTATCAGCGACCGACTGTATGTGAAATATTGTTAAAGTGCCTGGAAATAATGGGCGCCTTGAAAAAAGAGGAAAGGAAAGGAAACGCACTCCATCCACTCAGGCCGACCTTTATAGATCTTACGTCTTAAGCACAACTGATGTACTGGAATTGTTATGCGGACTCCAACGGAACCTCCACGGCAGCACACAGACAATGCAGTTCTCTCATTATGCACATGCTTTAGGATCGTTTATTTTAATGCTTTCAAATAAATATGTTCCATGCAGCACACCGCAATAAATAAGGAGCAGCAGCTTTCGTATAGTACATCCATTCATAATGTAAGTCACCATGTGAAACACCACATCTAAAGCCTCTGGCCCGGTCCCATACAGTGAAGCACACCACATCTGCACATAATCATATCTGGCTTCATATGGATTTAATAGGACTACGCCAGAAGGGCAATGTGAGCACAAGTTTAACCAGGGGTTCCTAGCTATTAAATACAGCTACTAAGTAGTTAAAAGGCAACAACTAAACCCATAAAGGGTTGATTTGTCTTTTCTTTCTTACTTTTCAGACAGAAATATAAAGTATGAAAATGCTCTGGATATTTTCAGCCCCGTGTAAAGCCGTGTGATTAATACGGAATGCTCTGAGCAACACTGGCACGCACGCTGGCACCGGCAGCCACGGCACGGCAGGGAAGGCCGCTCCTCCTGGCCCTTCAGGCCGCCAGCTCCACCGCCCCCTCCTCCTCGCTGTCTGCCCGGTTGGCGCGGATCTCCACCAGGGTCCGAGCGAAGCGCGTCCATTCGTCATTGTGTGGGACCGCCAGCTGGGGAGAGATGGAGAGAGGGGACAGAGATGAGAGCCCTGGGCCGAGCCACAGCTCCTGCCACAGCCCAGGGCTGCCCGCGTCGGCCTGCAGTGCTGCCACGTCCCAGCACCAAGCTGGTGTTCTCCCATCCAGCTCTGGTGGCCGAGAGAGACGTTTATCTGCGGGATATCTGCTGAAGCGCTGCTGCAGCATCTGCCCCTCTGCAGCCTTTCTGGTTTTCCAAAAGCAGCTCCATCTCTGACGCGTCCATCCACGTTTCACAGCACACACGTGGCCAAGAGTAATCGTTTGCAGGACCCAGGTCAGCGTGTAGAAGGTTAACAGAGCTTTTACAGTGCTGTACTGAAACCATGTCCCTGAAGTTGATTAAAGCTCTTTCTAGTAAAATAAATATATTTTGTTATCTTAGTTACCCTCCTCTGCGCTGAGGAATTTACCATTAGGAAACACGCTCTGTAAGGGGAATATTAAACCAACACAGGCCCCGCCAGCCTGTGTTTCAAAACTGACTGGTAAGATCCATTTCCACTCAGTGCCATTGATGCTTGCAGTGAGAACGTTAGGCTCCGAGAGCAGCCTGTAACCCAAACAGCGTAAAATCCTGATAACGCTGTAGTGATATGGCACAATAGCAGCCACTGCTGGCTGGATCCAGCACTGCAGTTTCCAGAAGACGATGCAAACTGATCGATGGAGTCCATACTGGAAAAATCCTTCATCTCCTCTTCCCACCCAGCAGTTGTCCCTATGGCTGGAGACTGAGCAAAAGGTGCTTTACATAAAGCAGGAAGCCGAGTTTGGGCTAGAGCTTGCATAAAGGCCTAATGTTAACCCTGTGTGTACTCTGCTGCAACTTCAGAGTTGATCACACAGACAGGTATTTGCAATGCCTCCTCGTATCTCAATGAAGTCAATGAGATTTTCAACTACTATGCAACAGTTTTGCCTCTTCAGCCAATATTCCTGACAAAAATCTCACATACATTTTAGAGTTTCCCACATATGGGGCATGTACCAACGACTCAGTCATGTTCCCCGAAGGTCTGATGTACAGAAGTTTTGTTTTGCCTATTGAAATATTGAATATAACGCAGTTCAATATTTACTGAGGTTACAGACCAAAAAACACCGTCTGTGTGAAAGCTACCAGCCCTCAACGTGTCTCCATCTCCCACTCCTGCATTCCTCTCTTTGACTTTTCTCAGAAGTGGAGGCCAGAGTTCCAGGAGCGAGCCACGTGAGCCGGCCATCTCTCTCTCACACACACACACAGATCTGCTGTGGCCTTAACGTTCTTCTTCATGTTCCTCCAAGAACAGCTAAACTCCAAGATGGAGGTGGCTTCACCAACACAAGAGCACCCAGAGCAAAGGTTTGGGCACAAGCTGCTGCAGAGTAAGCTAAGGGACAACTCAAAGATCCTTCCATTAGAGATGCAGCCAAAACCATCTGTGCAGCCACTGCTGGAAGCCTAAAAGACTTCATTTCTTGTGACATTTATCAAACTGAATGAAAACATGAAATAAGTCTCAGTTACGCTGAGTAGTGGAATCACTGAAGTAGAACGATACACTAGGCAAAGGATTCACTGAGTTGAATAAAGCCTCATCTTTTGTTGTCTTTCTAAATCCCAAAGGGCTTTACATCGTATTAAGTGGCTCAAGATGGTAATACATCAAAAGAAAAAAAAAAAAGTAATGTATTTATTACATTGAGATAATTTAATTCCCTTTACACCACAGCACAGCCACAGACAAATAAATCAAATCCCCAACGACAACAATCTGAAAACTGAAAATTCTCCCTGCAAACGTAGGTACGCAGAATGGCTACAGCCAACAGCTACAGGAGGGCTCAGGCCTCCTGTAATGCCTCAGATCACAAAACTGACTGAACTGAAGACTGTTAGCACACAGATGAGAACAGTCAGTGTCCACACGCATTCTAATTACTCAGATCTTTGCTTTATTTTACCTTATCTAATCTCATGTTTCACATCACGCCTTCAGTGACGGGGGAGTTCCGCTAATAGTCCGGTAGCAGAACAAACCTCCCTCACACAAATCTCTCAAGGACGCAGAGTGAATTCAAGGGCAAATAGACTTCTATTCTTCTTCCTATGAAGTCCCTAATGCTGAAGCACACCAGTTACAAGACAAAAGGCCACAAACCCCAGCTCTAATTCTCATATCAATTCATGCTCACAGTTATTTTTGATTAAAGTTCCCTCAGCCGGCCGTACTTAACACTGATAACTGCTCTATTGGCCCACTATTCCTCTGTGGGCCAAACTCTATTCCAGCTTTCCTGCTGCAGCAGTTGTACTGCAAATCCCAGGGCAAGAGTGGAAGAAAATAAGTTTGCAGGGGAAGGGCAGGGGCTTAGAGGTCTTTAGGGGTTTCTTACTCATTTGCCATTTCTCTGTCCACTTCCAGTTACTCCGAAGCAGCACGTGTTGAGTTCCAGCAGTCATAATTGCTACACAGAGTGGAAATGTTCACCAACGCATAAAGTAATATAATAACTTATATTAACACCTGGGTCATAAGGTTATTTGAATGAACTGACACCATGCTTTGGAGCAGAACAAGAAAATAAACGTTATTAAGTGTTCTCCTTTGATCCCTTCACAAGGGAATGTAAGCGCTACCTGCAGCTAATTAATTAACTGAATTACTCACACTGCTTTAGCTTAAATACCACGGTGTATTTAGGTTGCATCAGATAGCAGCTGTAATGAGGAAAACCGGTACTACCAAAGCAGTGCAGTGACTTAAGCCAAACTTGGTGCAGATGTTAGGAGTTGTTCGGTCTGCTATCTGGCTTTTAAAACATCATAAGAGTTCAGGTTGCAAGCCTACAGAGACCTGCAAGTGTGACTATAAGTTAATGCATCCACTACGTGGATTTCTAACTACTCTTGTGACGTGTTACAGTTATCTTATTAGGGATAAATAACATCACGCCCATGTGAACCTTACCCAGCCAGTGCTTCCCTGGGTCTGCCACATGCAAGATACTATAGGAAGGCAACCACTGACTGGACAGAATGGAATACAAAGGGCTTAGGAGGTGAGACATTGGGATGCAAGGACATGAAGCTTATAGGGGTATATAAGGAGCTGAGATCTCCCCGTTCTCGTTCGTCTCCTTCCCAGCAGCCACTGGGCTGAAGCCTCCTGTCTGTAGTATCAATCTCCACCTCTTCAGTTTTGGTGATAATGTGTTGAGCTGAGCTTTCAAGGCTGGAGAGGGCATAAATAATGTCCAAATTTGGAAAGATGGGATTTGCCTGCTTGGGTCACACAGGTCAGCTACAGAAGGTTGATTTTCTTCTCCTCACTTTTTTCTAAGTCATGGAATTACAGTGGACTTAGAAGCAACTGTGTACAGCTTTGGGCACCACAATACGAGGACATAAAACTTTATAGGAAGGAGTGTCTAAAGGAGGGCTACAAAGAGTCTAGCAAGCTAGACTGATGTCCCTTGGTTTGTTGAGCTCAGAGAAGAGGAGGCTGAGGAGGCCTTATGGGAGCTTACAGCACCTCACAGGGAGTGGAGGGATATATGAAACCTCTAAGGCCACTCTGCGTTACCCGAGCTCTAGCCAAGCACATCACGTAGCTGCTAGTTTTCCATCCCTGAACCACAAATATGCTCTCCGTGATGCTAGTACTGACCAATGAGATGGCATTATGCATTCTGATAAGAGAATAAGGGCATTTCTCTCTTCCTGAGGCTCCCTAGGCAAGCTAGTCACAGGTAGCAGCACAAACAGGGGTTTCACCAGGAATAGCCTCCTCCACCTTCCTGTCAAGGCAGAGATATCCTTAGAGTGCAGAGCTTCCAATCCATACACCAGACATCATCCAAACACAAGCTCTATTTCCTATGTTTCTACAGAAACCACGCTTTTAGGAACCTCCCCAAACATTACTACTCTTAAAATCTTAATGCATAACTAAGAGAAGGGTTATTTGTGCTCAAGAAGAGACACCTGTCGACACTGCCAGTTGAGCTTGCTAGTGCTGGGCTCCGCAGGCAAGCAGGAAAACAACAGAAATACAGTGCCTGAAGACACAAATCAGCATAAATTTAATTTCACTTTCAGATCATTAAGCACTTTCTGGTAACAACTTCTCTTTTAATTTACATCTATTAAAAAAAAAAAAAAGAAGTATCAACATTTTCTAGACCAAACAAAAAGATCCAACCCTGAATATGCCTTTTAAAGGAACCAGTCCAGGAAGTTGAAAGAAGATATTACACCGTATTTCAAGTTTTTCAGTACACTCCCCTCCTATCCGTCTTTTTTATTGCTGAAAGTGTTTCAGCTCAATTTGTCCAAATCTCTGTATAGCTTCGGTTTCCCTGAAAAACCACTTTCCAGCACATGAATTATTCATTGAGGATATTTCACTTTATTCCTGGCTCAGCGCATTTCCTGGAGCCTCTAAATCTTTGGGATGGGGATGGACACCTCCTTCTGCCTTCCTCCCTCCAGGCACCACTGTTCTGTGAGGGCCGTGGACTCTCCTGAGAAGGACAAAGTGCAACAGCAATTTCACGAGCAGCAGCCTCCCTTTGAGGAGCTGGCTTCCCAAACTCTCAAAGGGAGCACAGCAGTCCATATTCAACCTATTGTATTTCTTCTTAATGACTGTACCTCATGGTCAATTTACCTGTCATTGTGATACGGGTTCACAAACTGCAGTGCTGATTACCAGTGAAAGTATTGTGCAATCCAGGGCACCAGGTTAATAATTACATTTTTTTTTTCTTCACCTTTACCTGGAGTTCTGTTAGCTCAGAGGAAAAATAGCTGCGGGAAGACCTTTCTCAACATTGTCTCTGACTCCTGGGTTAATCTGGAGGAGTGCATTTTTCCAACCAGAAACGATCTATAATCACCTCTAACACGCACGTTTCATGAACACAGGTGTAAAAGGAGAATCTGAAAATGAACCGTTACACCGCGACCCGGAGCGAACTGCCAAATGCATGTGGGCTGCAGCCGGCCCGCCGACCCGTACTGCCACACACTGTTTTCAATTAGACATCAGCAGACAAGCCTGCATGGTGGTCCAAGAAACACTTCAAGGGTGATAGAGGTTCCCAAGTCAAAAATCTGTGACCCATTCCAACGTCTTCTTACAAGTACAGTGCTTTATTTTCTTGGTTTCGCATATAGAAAACTCTATTCTGCCCTAAGTTACGTGATGGGTTTTTATAGCTGGACACCGTGCTCTCAGAGATCAGGAACCCTCTGATCAGCACGCATCTTCCATTCACTGCACTGGTGTCTTCTGCTCTTTGGAGGTAAGGGCTGGTCTTACAGAGAAACCTGTTCACTTCTCTCCACTTCAGCAGAGCTGCATGAGCAAAATAACCTTATGTACAACAGGGACAACAAAAACTATATGAAAATTAACGCTCCTCTCATCTCTAAAATGCTCTGTCACTATTAGGATTTTTGACAAAGGCACTTGAATCACTATTTGAAGGGCTAGCTAATTAAAACACGAGAAGATTGAGTTTGTGAAAAACAGCAAGTACGGTAAACTAATTTTAATAGCTGAAATCACAGAAGTGACACTAACTTACCTCAGTGTGTGGTTTATCACCATTTTTATATTCTTTCAGTTTAACAGAGTCATGAAATAAATGCAGCTTCAGGAGAACATCATTTTCGCTATTTTCCCTGGGCAGAATTTTGTCAACCTATGTCATCCATATCACCCTCTAAAATTACAGGCTGGACTGAAAAGAAATCTGCCGCAAATACCTTATGCAGTGGATTAATGTCTGAAGTATTTATGACATTGTAGGCAAAAATATTTGCATGACGATAAACACCGCTATTCCAACTCAGCCTCTTCTGCAAAGTAGAACAGAAAATGAGCTTAATTCTCTGGGTAAAAAGGAGGACCTGCAGGATGAGGATCGTGATGCTTATAGATCAGAAAGAGGAGGAACAGTTCTCCTTTAAACAACCGATCTAATCTTCCAGAGTTCAACAGATGTTTTGTCGCTGACACCGAGGTGCAGATAGACAGATGTAAATGTGAAATACCTTGATACGCGCACACACATGGTCGACAGGCACGCACCTATTCCGACCCTGCTCTTGCCACACGGAATCCATTCCACAATGCTTCTGACATTTTTCTCAACCTATACGGATTTCTTTTTTCCCTGAAAAAGCCTATATTTTTCCAGGCAACACCCTATGCCACACACATGGACGGAAACAAAGTGGGAGGTAACGCGCAAGGAAACGGCCACCAAAGTAACCAAGAGCACCCTTTGCACATAACTATGGTACCACTGCATTTAACTCTTGGGAGAGCCGAGCATCACTGTTAACAATGGATGAAACCACTGGCAGGAACTCAAACCCCACATACTGCATGCAGATGATTTTAATAAGATACAGTGTTTAGACCACAAAGGATACACTCCAGAGTAGCTCTATATATATTTGTTTACTTAATTGAAGGGGTGGAATCCCATAGGCAGCCTAAATACTGCATTTATTCTACGCACAGCAGTCAGTCTAGTGTCACAGACACACTATACACCACCCTTCTATGGAGTTAATTACTTAGCCCTCATCTAGATTAATGTCTGTTGTGATTTATTTCTTTGCAATTCACCAGCAGGGTCTGATTTGACTAGTGCCGCCACAGGAAAAAGACAAAATATTAGTTTATATGACAAATAAATAAATAAATAAAAGAAGCTTAATTCCTAACAGAAACAGAACAGATTTTCAGCAAAATTCAAGTTTTTCTTCCAAGGAGAATAGTAGCTGCTAGATCATTACACATTTAATGGTAAATTGTGTTTCGAATACAAAACAAACAATGGTGTTATTTTAATAGCTTACATGTAATGAGAAAAGATGCACTGTATAACGCTCCTACGTAGGAATGCAGGCGTTTGAATCCTATTAATTCTTTTCTAAAGTCAGCCCTCCGTCTCTAGCAGTCATCTTGATGCCAGGCTACCAGGAGGACAGACTGAAACGCAGTCCATAAATTATACACATGACACACAAACGCATGTTAACAGAACGTTACGACTGCAGACTCTTAACACTTCAAAGATAGGAAATGTCAAGAGTTAGGGTTGACTCCCTTAATTTGAGCACGTTATTCATTTTGCTTTATGACACTGTCTTTAATCTTTCTCCAAAAATAAAAGTTAAAAAAAAACAAAACAAAACAAAACAACCAGCAGAATTTGTGCTGGAAGCAAACAGCAATTTGAGAACATTTCAGCCTGAAGGATTAGAACTTGATAGGGCATATGAAAAAGAAGGCAAGAAAGTGGAAAGTATCTTTAATTGTAGACAACGCTACATTTCTGCCTGTAATATCAGAGTTGGCTCAGACTCTCCCAAACTAACTAGAAAGACTGATAGCCAAACAATCAAACAGATTTTTCTCCCCTCAATTAGTGTATCAACATGCTGCATTTAATATTGACTACAGAAGACAAAACATTGAGTAACCATGAGATTCTTGAAAGAGATGACAAAGGTGAAATTTCAACTGCTTTTGTTTCCCTAGATCACCTCGTAGTTTTGAATAAGAAACTTCAAGCTATAAGTTTATAGAATATTCTTAAGCTGTAAAAATTTACAAGTAGAACGTGAGCGCCTTTCCAAGGCATTTTGTGTTGGTCTTCCCCCATGGAACTTCTTGGGATATTTCCAATGGCAGTGACTACTGACCTCTTTAGGTCCTTGGTAATGAGATTTAACATAATTCAACAGCTACAAGAGAAGGAGGAGCACCTGCTGTGCTTCAGAAAAGCTAACCACTTTTCTATGAAAGAGGTGGTGTTCCATGCAGCAAAGATATTCAGAGTTAAGAGAAGTGAGGTGCATATGCCATCACTCATCTCCCATAAGGATCCCAGTCTTGAGATTTGGAAGTCAGAGAAAAGACATGGAAAAATCCTGCTTTTTTTTTTTTTTGTCTGAGTTTTGAATTAAGTGATCATATAGTTCCCTCTCTAATGTATTATATTACCTTGGGTTAGCAAGGACCAGAACATTCCCACTGACCAGAAAAAGGGAAACAAAGCCCCCATTTTCAATATGGGGAAAAAAAGAAGATCCAGGAAACTACAGGCCAGTCAGCCTCACCACTGTGCCTGCAAGATCATGGAGCAGATCCTCCTGGAGGACCTACTAAGGAACATGGAAAATAAAGATGAGCTGATTGGTGGTAACCAACATGGCTTCACCAAGGGCAAATAACGCCTGACAAACTTAATGGCCTTTTATGATGGAGTTAGAGTGTCAGAGGTTAAAAGAAGAGCAAATTATATCATCCACCAGGCTGGATGGGACTTTGAGCAACATGGTCTAGAGGGATGCATCACTGCGTACAGCAGGGGATCGGAAAAAGGTGATCTTAAAGGTTCCCTCCAACCCAAATCATTCTATGATTCTATGATCTGTTCACACCATTGCACTACAGAATGTAAAAATGACAAATGGAGCAAAACAAGAAGGTAGTTTACAATCTGTTGTTCTTTCCAATATCCACTTTCTTTTTTTAAATAAACTGGCAACTATGTTGATCATTTATTTAAACTATGAGAGCTTCCGCCTGTGGGGTAACTGCACTGGCAAAGGTGTCTTCATGGAAGCCCAGCTGAATGAAGGAGCACTGCCTCAGGGAGGAAACGCCATATTGCCTTCAGCTTAGTTTGCTTCCACTGCTTTTTGGCTCCCAGAAGGCCAATGGACTCCTACCAGAACTAGCCTATGAACTGCTCTTTTTTTTTTTTTTTTTTGCTGTTATTGTTTGTTTCTAGAAGGATTGCTGCTTTCCCTTACGTTTCCTATTTGTTCCATTACCTGCAGAAGCTCATCCATGAAATAGCATTGTTTTTTGTTCTTCATTTCAGATGCAACCACTCAAAGATATATTTTACACTGAAATTAAAAGCTGCATATGGAATTCTAGCGACTGAATACGATGTATTAGGGAACAGCTTTCCTCAGTTGGTATTTTAGTGTAACCATTACCTTCCAAGTCATTAATTATATAGTTTTTCATGTTCTAAACACATACCATTTTGCAAACCATAAAAAAAAATTAAAGACATAATTAAGGATTCCCAAAATGAAATCCGCTATTGGATGTGAATGGTTGAAACCACAGAAGAATCATAAAGAAAATTAATTATATGAAACAGCTCTTGTTTCAGAAGTGTTTAACAACACGACGATAGCATATGCAGTTCAATTAAACTTGCAAATTGCTCAACACAAACTGAGTTTAAACTAAATTTTGCATTTGGTACTTTTCCCATTCCACACTCCACGTTACTTGAAGCTACGAATATTTCCCAGACTCGTATCGGTATTTCTCAGAGAAGGTACCACACAAATGACTGGTCAGATATTTAAATTCATGCTCCATGAAACTACTGGCATGTATTTTCTTCAGCTCTGTTCCCCACCAATTTTCTAGGTCGCAGGTCCATAACAGGGCAGTCTAGCTTAAGCATTGGACACCCATCAGAGAAAGTCTGTGCCCTGATTATCTTTTCCTCTGAGCTTCTTTGAATGTTTTCAGTAGAAGCAATAACTGAGGAGCTACTAGTGAAGCCACCACTAGTGCAGATGCACTAAATACGTATCGGACAGATTCATACAGCCAGGATACATCCTCTTCTTCTTTCTCTTGTCCTCCACATTGTTTTCCAGCAGCAAAATACCTGTAGGAAGATTGTCTCATACTGCATTCCCTTCTCCTACTCCTGCAGGCTTTCTGTGCAAAGGGAACGATCTCTTACAGCTTCTCTTCTGCTGCTCTCATCGCTTCGTTATCTGAGTGCCTTCTAATAGTGCATTAAGCTACATGATTAACTCCTGTCGCATGTGGCTTGTTCTCTCTGATCCTCTCTGCAGGGGGAAATCTGGGCCTTTGCAAGGGAAAAGGAAACATACGCTGGCTTTAAAAGCAGAGTGCAGATGAATAAAAAGGACTGGAGTCAGATTTTTGTCAGTTGGTTGGTTGATTTTCTTATGCTTTTTACTTCATATGATGAGGGCTAGAGGAATTCTTATAAATGGTATCTGTGTCATACTGGAAATTTCTATCTTTTTACTCTGTGAAATCCTTTGAGGAGATAGTAAGATATTATCTTCAGGTACGGATAAAGAATCAGTTTAAGTTTTAGGGTGCCTCTCCAGATCCCTTTTTCACCTGTATTCACTAATACCTGCTTTAACCCTTTTGTGTCATCAACAAATGAGAGAAATGATATCTTGTTAAAAATCTTGTACTTTCTTCTTTAGCTTTAAGGAGTAATCTTCCAGTGCTAAAATGAAGGTGAAACTTCATACTCATTTATTTACAACTCATTTACTCAATTACTCATTTACAGCAAAGCAGAAGAAACACTGTGTTTACTAAGAACAAACGTACATCAGGGAGGAAAAGAGACTGATCCTATATGCCAGGTTTGGTCTACTGCTAGATCACATACAAGCACTGCGAGTTGCCTGTTCCCACTGTCACTGCTTATATGGAACTTCATCCTTATGGTAGTTTGAAATATTCACAATAGACTTAAGACACGGCCAGCTTGCAGCTATGTGACAGCCTTGCTCTCAGCTTCACAAGTTCTCACTCTCTGGGAGTAAGAGCTTCTAGAAATGCATGAGCCATACATATTTCACCAGGCTCAGGCTTCCACACCAAGTTCCTCAGCCTCCTTCTGCAGGCTGGTCTCACCTCCCAGCAGCCCAGACCCACACCTCTCACTGATGCACTGTGTTTCAAATGGTCTTTTAAAACACTGGTATTTTAAAACCAGAGAGGAAACGATGTTGAAGTACTCTTTTGAGTAGCACTGGTTTTATGAAGCTGCTTTGTCAGCCAGGAGGCTGCAAAAAAAAAAGATTTAGAGGGGCAGCAACACATCGTGACCTGCAAATGGCAGCAGGGAAAGGGAAGCTCGAGGCCCTAGGCTGGCGTGGAGACAAACAGCTGCAGCCCTCATCTGCTGGTCTTGGGTAGGTCAGTTCAGTTATTTCATAGCTCAAATTTCCCCTTGAAAAATACTTCCCTAATAACAGACTGTTAGTAGGGACGTTAAATACCGTTCCAGCCTGCTGTGAAGAAGCTCATTCAAGTACCAACACAGACTGAAAAAAACAAAGCATCGTATATCTGTCTCTATTTCTTATCAAAGTAGTAGTAGGCTACAGTGATAAGCACACAGTCATGAAGATGAATACGTATGGGTACTCACAGGCACAAACGATGCAGCCAAGCCTTGTTTTAAACTGTACAAGTGTTTGATTTAAACTTATCAGCACAACAACATTATTTTTCTACAGGAGAAGAAACCAGTGCGTACATAAAGACCTCAAAGCATTCACAGTAACCTAAAGTAATGAATATTGTAATGAGAAACACAAGTATTTAGGGTGATAATGACTGGACTTTGCTCTACTTAGATCGGCTCACCCCCTATGGAGGCTACCAAAGCTTAAAGATTTTATCACCCTAGTAATCAGCAATGGGTAATGGCCTTCATAAAACACAGTAATTAAATTGACTGATTTCAAACTAGTGCATTTTTTTCATTAGGCAGTTCTTATTTAACCTACTTCAAAAATCCCTTTGTGAATACTGGCTATATCAGTCCAAATTCAGCTGATGAGGACCAAAGAGCTTGTTCTGTTCAATATTTCAGTTACTATTTAAGTAAAAAGCTGGAGTTTCTAATGTGCTCTCATTGCCTTTTTCTATGTCATCTCTACGAGCTTCCAGCTTTAAAAGTCTCTCAAGACTGAACATTATAAAACTGAGGGTGGAGGGGAAGCAAATCAAAACCCTGCTTCTCTATATTTTCCAACAGCTCTTAAGAGATTCTGCTTTGTTAAAACATGCTTGCAAAATCCTCCGAGGCCAATGTTGTAGCCTTTATAGCAAAAGTATCAACGGTGAAATTCAGGCTGTGCCTCACAGTCTGTTTAATCACCCTTTATGCCTGGATTGCGTTTGTTGCCTTAACTATTGTATCTTACTTGATCTTTGTATGCTTTTCAAAAGTACTTGGTTGTAAGCACAGCCCCTTGTTATTGCTCAAATTTGCCTTCACGATATGTATAAGAGCCATTTCTCTGTGTTCCAAGAATACTTGTAACTCAACACGGGTTTTAAAATAAAACATTTTATGTCAAGTCTCAGCTTTGCTTTTGTGGTAAAAACATTTCCTAACTCGATACATGCTTTACAAGAGCTTTAGGATGGCAAAAGTAAACCTACTGGAAAATCTACCTGGATAAGTACATGACAGAAAACCTAGTTTCATATTTCTCTCTCTGGGCCGCAGCAGTTTAACTGCATGAAAGAGACACTGGGTATGTTTCCTGTATGAAATCTATAGTGAAATACAGGCATCTGAAGATAGGACTACAAAGTACCAACGCTTCCCTATTCCAGCCAGAAAAATAATTGACTAAATAGCCACTCTGAAATGTGAGAGTTGGTCCTGAATACACATTTCTCTGTGTCTTGAATCCTCAGAATCTGAGAACAGCTGCTGAAGGCAGCGAAAAATCAAAGCAAATTATTTACAGGAACCAATGGGATATTCCTTACGGCCCCACTACATCAACATCTTTTAGGCAGCTGCCAGCTCCTCCTTCACCAGTCACATCCTCTGAAAATGAGATACACGACTAACATCCACCAAGGAGCAAACAGAGAAGCGTGCAGACAGCCCTAACGGGGCTTACAGGACATGAACTCTCAAACCTGAAGTGTCAATATGATGCTGATTTCACCACAAGAAATGACAGAGGTAGTAACTGTTCGGAGAGTCCCACTTAATTGCTTTCTTTGGCAGAGTCAGCTTTCCTGGATGGTCCTGGGGAAGAGCTTTTCTTATTTTTCTCCAGTTTTGCCATACTTGTCATCCTTTACATGCACAACTAGAATGAACTGAATGTCTGACACACTGTGGAACAGATGCAAGTTTGTCCTGCAACTCATTTAGCACAATAACAGACAGTAATAAGCTCCTGGTGACTACAATTCCAAACTTCCCAACACCGTGCTGAAAACTTCCTTTATATTCTACTACAATCACGTAATAAATCACCGATTTACAGTTTTTATCTATTCATTCACAACACAAACAAAATATGACCTGGAAGAGATTAATGGGAAGAAAAAAAAAAAAGAAAGAATGGAGGGTGAAAGAGAAGCTGCTTCTTTCACAATCAAAGGTGCAAATGGTATTCTCAGTAAGCCAGGTAAGCAGCAAACATGGTTGTTAGAGAATATTTATGACAGCGGCAACTGTGTAACATCACTGAAGCATGCAAAACGGGAGCAAGCTGTCTAGAAAATATATGTACAAAAGAGACAGTAGTTAGCTCTAACTATCAATCATCTAGACACGTGAATAAATCTATAGCCAGTGGCCCATGTTCTGTTAAAGCCAACTTTTACCATACAGAAAACTTGTTGCCAGAAAATAAGCCAAAAAATGAAATAAGCCAAAAGACATCTTACATACTAACACCATAATAACATCGCAGCTTCCAGACCAGCAAAGGTTTGTATATTTAGATCTGTCAGAGAGTAAAGTGCATTAACAGTAGCTGGTTACACTCTCTTGTTATTTAGGTTTAAGAACACATCACTGTGAAAGAATCACATTTTTTTGTTGTTGGTTTGGGTTTTTATTTTATAATTCAGTGTCTTTAAATCAGTGGTTACTGATCCACAAGAGCACATCTATATGGACTATTTAAGTCTCTTCTCCCCTGGAAGTGTGTGTATAACTCCCATTAATGCTAATGGGCATAAAGCACACGCATTGAGGAGAAAATAGACCCCTCACTGTGAAAATAAATGTGTTCAGTTATTTTCAGACACGATGCCGAAATCAAACAACTAAAAGTACACACTCTAAGGAGATAACATACATAGCCTAACCGAAAATATCACCATTATTTTTAACTCCCTGATCATGGACTCTGCCACAGTCTTCATGTCTGCCATTTCCTGTGTCATGAAGACTCTAAGCACGTAATGTTTTAAAAAGGAGCCAAGTCCTACACAGTCCAAGTAAAACAGCCCTGACCTCAAAGCCCTTGCCTTCACAAATGAGGAAAAGTTAGGCTCTGAGTCTTACATTTTCACTTTAGGCTGCACGATGTTTTTGTCTTATACCACATGGGCTAATAGCGATGATCTTCACTGATCTCTAGCTCTTTAAAACTCTGATGACTTTACCAAGTAAAAATTCCGCTCATTTTAATTTGTTCCTTAATGACATGATAGCCTGGTGTTTTCTGCTTGGATTAAAATACCTCGAGTCAACCCTGTTTAAGCAGGTAAGAAAATCTGCTTGTTCAGTAATGTGAAATTCAAAGGGGTTATATTATAATAAAACACAGTAACTTATCTATCCAGATCTTTTTGATAGAGCCAAAGATTTATGAACTGACAGCTCATCTAATGTGGTATTTGGGTCAGCTGTGAGAAAAGTTTTAAAAATGTGCCATAGAAGTGGAGCACATAGAAAGTGAGTGTATTTAGGGTCTTTTGTAAAGTGATCTGCTGACTTTCTAACGTAAGTAGCCACATTCATCTTCCTAAACGGAAATGCACCTTCAAACAACTGGGTGGCACTGAGTTATCAGCCAAGCAGGGATGAGTTTTCCCAGTAACAAGGCCTTTTCAGAAGTCAGTGCTGGAGAACATGGGTCAAACGCTAGAGCTGAAAGGTCAGCTGCCCTGGATGAGCATCAGGCTATGTGATATCACCGAGCCAAATATGAGATCTAGGCACTGCCACGTGCTGGATGGTTCAGCTCCCAGCCACATGCTCACATCACTTCCCTTGCACTGTCATTGATGCTTTCTATGCTCTCATACTAGTCAGTACGTAGAACAAAACACCTCAACACAACAAAACAAATCCACTCTTCTGTGCTGATTTTGTTCCCTCATCGCTATGTGGGGTCAGAAATGCTACTACTACCAGCATAAAAAACAAACAGCAAAGGATACGCTAGGGACGACTGGCTGACAGGGTGAGGACTACCCCTTCCCAACTATTGGATCAGCACAGTTACTGAACCAAATGCAAAAAGGAAGTCAAAGGAGGATGACACCTGACTGAAAAAACTGACCAGTATCTGCACAATGAAGCTAAAAATGAGCTTATATGGCTGTCATATTTCTGTCAGACACTGCCAAAAGTACAAGACATGCTATGAATTCACTGTGTTTCTTGCCCGAGGACAGCTAACCATGAAATAAGTCATCAGAGCTGTTTATGAGCTGGCACAGAGGGTTAAATGAGTGCAGAGTCTGCTATTCACTGTACGCGCCCTCAGTTCCATCTCTCAAACTGCAAAGTACTTCTGCACCTCACTTAAGGCTTTATAGCAACAAGAGTTGTGTCGGAGAATAGCTGAATTAAAAATTAGAAAATAACAAATCATGGAGTACTTGAATACAAAAAAGGAGGAGAAGGAGCAACGGCCCATGATCCGCTATGTGGATGGACATCCATTCACTCATGTGAGTATGTATGGAGCTGAGCTGGAGGCTCTGAGGCTCCACATGGGCAGAGCATGCAACATCCATGAAGCAGAACACATTACTCTGACACTGAGCCGGACTCACGCTATTTCCTTTTTCCTTTTCAAGTAATAGAAAACTGTTCTCTTTTTGATCTGAGCTGGGTCACTGCGACTCACTTCGCAAGCTGAATTCTGATTATACAGAAGAAAAGGCCAAAAGCTTAAATGTTACTTCTTCTGCACAGTAACAGTAAATCTATTTTCTACTGGGTAAGCTTGCAGGGATAAATAACTCTACAAATGGGTCGGTGCATGATATGCAAAAAAGAGACACTTCTGCAGCCCGCCTAGACTCTCAGACAAGGCCAGATTGTGCTGTCATCAGAGACACTTCCATAGCCTGTCGTATCACTTGAAAGACAGAAAAAATACCTTTTCAGAACAGTCACGCACAATGAGAAATAAATAAAAGCAGCCTGACCTGCCAGCGTTGTAGTGGAAGTTTGAATGCCCTAACCATAGACAATTTAAAAATTATGCTAACAATACAGCAAGAAGTTTCAGCAAACATTTGTGAGGAAAGGCAACTCCCTCACAGGAGAATGCAATCCAAAAATATGAGTCATGCACAAGCAATTTTGCTATGGGCCATAAAATCACTTTATGAGAGTTACAGATAATTCTGTATGTATTCCATAATGTTTCCCTACTGTGTAGAGATGGCTATCTCAGTATCCTATCACAGATAATGACGGAAAACAAATTCTCTGCATAAAAGCCGATTGCTCAGAGATTCACCCTTAACTGTTCCAAGGAATTGTAATGCTGACAGAACACTTTATATCTTATTCATCAAAACAGAGGTAGATTCCACCAGTGCCAAACATACTGCAGCTTAGATGGCTTTTATAATACCTAGTAGGGTGAACTGAGATCAGCCTTAGATGCAGAATACACATCTTGCTATATCTCAGGACCTACGTACTCATCAACACACATGCAGCCATCGTCCTCCACAATGATACCTCTACTTCCTCCTGTTAGAACCTTTGCACATAATCAGACATATCCAGTGTCGTTAAAACAACAGACTTAACCTGTTCATGTCATGCTGAGAAAAGCCTCCAACAATAAGTCACGAGGTAAGAGATGCTGGAAAGCAAACAGGGCTAACTTCAGAACAACAGAGGTTCTTTCTGCATCTGTATTTTTCTCTTCATGTTCATTTCTATCTTTTTCTAATTGTACATTTAAAAATAAAAACATTAAAAATACAAAAGATAAAAAAAAAAAAAAAACAACAAAAAAACCAACACCACAACTTTCCTCTTGACAGTTTCACTAGTTAAGCAGCAGGGTTGTTTCACAACTAACACACTGTTAGCAGGGATCCCACTGAAAGCCAAGGTGGCATATTCTCTGGAGATGAACTTGGATGAACATCCAGAACTTGGATGTGGTACACTGCAGGAGCAGTAGAAACGACAAAATTAATACCTCTCCAACATCATAGATCCATATGCGTCCTTCTGAATCACCGACTGCTACCTCCTTCCCAGCCTGGGCCCAGCGGACACGGTTGAGGGCAGAAGCTCCTTCTATTGTCACGCTGGCTGTGGGAACCTGTTGAAACAATAGGAACAGAAAGGACAATAAAATCACTCTGCCTGCAAACCCAGGGGTCAGTTTTTAACATCCCATTTAGCTCAGTGAGTCACAAGTCCCTTGTCAGGGGGGAGGACAAAAAAAAAAAAAAAGAAAAAGAGTTCATTGTTTCTTCAAGCACATGTGCTTAAAAAAAAAAACAACAACAAAAGAATGTAAGGAATCGCTTGGAACAAGTAGGGAAGACTTTTCCACTGTAAGGAGCGGTAAATGAAACAGTTTTTTCCCCTAACTTAGGAGACGCACGAAACCGCATCTGCTTCTTTCTCTAAATTCACTGACTTACGATCAAGAATCAGTGGAGGGCAGGACTTGGCCTCAGTCCCACCCTGACTTCAGACCGTGGCCCGAATACCCTGACTGCCACATACAAATCCCTGCACTCACGCCGACGCACGCTTTGAGTCCATGCAGATAGGTGCTGAGGCCGCAGCTCAGGAACTAGTTAAGAGTCCTGAGCTAATCACTTCGGGGTGAGGACACAGCAGAAGCTGAGAACAGCTGAGCTGACATTTAGGAACTCCTACGACGCATTCCCACAATTCTCTTTTACATCCCTCTATTCCCAGGAGCCGCCTTCTGGTTTAAATACACCTGGAAGGATGCTGCTTAATTTCTTAACTCCCTCCCTGCCCCAAGTCAACCAACAAACTGAACAGGTGACCCACAAGAATACATAAGGATTCTGGTTAACGTGGGATGAATAAAGCAACGAGCACCATCTCAGGAGAAGCATTTGCAATCTACTCTGGAATGAGGGCATCAAAAGGAGCTGCAGGAGGAAGGAACTGTGTGGGTGTGTTAGTCCTACATAGGTAGATCTTTCCATTGATTTAGGTCACCTCATAAGACGAATGACAATGACCTGCAAGCCTTCTAATGCTCCATCCAGCTCCTGTAAAAGGAGAACCGGCCTGAGCAAGGAGCCTGCTGCTTACCATGGCAGCTCTGAGCAAGGCTTCCTGGCTTTTACACTTTTTAGGTCAGAGCAAACAGGACAGGACAGCAGGTGCAAGAGTGGCTGCTCCAGATCAAGCTGTGGGGACAGGGACAAGGGGATGCTGCAGGATCTGCAAGTGGGGCTGAAGAACAGTCCAAGCAAGAAGAGGCAGCTGGACAGGAGCCAGAGGGGACCAGAAGGGTCTTTGCTATGGGCAGGTGGCTGCACAAGAGGGAAATGATCAGCTTGAAGGAAGCATTAAAACTTGCCTAAACACTGGGAAACCGAAAACGTTAACAAAAAAATAAAAATAAAATCAGATTTCTTGACTTCATCTCAGTTCCTAGGCTGTAGTTTTGTACTGTAGTTGTGAGATAGGTTCAGAGATCAACAAGAAAAATGATTTTAAAACAAACACTGTAGGGCTTCCTTGCCAATCTCCCTCCTGCAGCTCCAACACCTTCATCACAACCCAAGCTGAGGGCAGGCTGGGATCTGAAGCTCTGCAGACTCCCTTAGGCTCTGCTGGGGCCACACAGTCCCTGTAGCAGCAGCAGCAGGACACCGGCATGCTGCTCATCCTCTGCCTTTACACCCCGAGATCCTGCTCCTCCTCCTCATGGAGCTGACCAAGGCCTGCAGAACCCCACAGTGCCTCCCCCTCAGAGCCTGGCAGCCTGGGCTACCTGCTCCATAAAGGGCTGCATTGGAAGGCGAATAAAGAACGATTTTGTTGGTAGGACAATGAGGAAACAATGCTGGACAGCAATGAGAAAACATACACTGTTCAGATGCAAAGCACGCTGCTGGCCTGCTCTCCCTGCAGTGCAGCCAGGCCCAGCCCAAGCAGCCCTGCCATGGGCACATGTGTGTGTCAGTGGCAGCGTGTGAGCTGGGACAAAATCACATTTAAAGCAAGCATAGTTTTACTCCGTGATCACTGATTTCTTTGGGGAAAAAAAAAAAAAAAAGCTCAGATAATTCCAGCCAAAATTAATTTCACTATATTTGGAAATGGGTATCTCCAAAGGACAATGAAACACCACATTTTGAGAGTGCGAACCCACCGCCTGGCTCTGCTCCTCAGAAAACTGCAGATCAAAGATATTTCTTTCAAGTGAACTACACAGTGTGCATTTAGGACACTGAGTGTTTAACAAAATCTTTCAGGAGGCTGAAATCTATGACTCTACAACTGCTCTGTTAATGCAGCATTCTTCCAGCGTCCCACATAAAAAGCAGCAGCGTGCTTGCTGCCACAGACACAAGACACAACCCATGCTTTTTTTTTTTTTTTTTTTATCAAATCCAGTGGTTTTGTGAAGTCCTATTAATATTCTACAAAGCTATCTAACAACATAAGAAGCAATCATGAAATAGTCTTCAAAAACCTAAATAATAATAATAAAAAAAACCTTTTCCCCAGTGATACTGAGAGAAATACAGTTGAGCCATAGTATCTTAAAATAGATTTGTCTGCTCTGAATAGTGATAGGTTAAATTGCACGTGTCTATTTTAGATCTCAAAGACACGAGTTTATTTTATAATGGCAGCATTATGTTTCTAAAGTCACATTTAAAATGCTTGATAAATTTGGTCCGTGTCAGATTTCTTACAATTGTGAAATAAGAATTTAACAGGTAACAGATTAAGAAAGGTGTGCTCAGAGGAACCTGCATGCTAAGAATATACTTTATATATATATATATAGCTTACATGTACAAGCAGGTTTATATTTTCCCTGGCATGCAAGAATGCATTTGAAAGGAACACAACAGAGAAGTAAGCAATTCTATAGATCAATTTAACAGCAGTTTATAGACAAATAAGGCTCATCAGTAGCCTAGAGACCTCTTCCAGCCTTGATCAAAAGAAGAAATTATATGGACACAGAGGTAAGAAATTGACACTTGATGTCCTGAATCTATCAGAAAACCTCACGTTCTGATCCCTGAAATAATATTTTTCAGTTTGCAAAAGAATGAAGATAGAAAGCATTTTTTTTTCTTTTAAAGTCCTTTATATTATTTCATCAAATATAAACCAAATGTGATGACTCACATTGATGCTCCAAAAATCATTTCTGGTATCCACAGATTAAACTGCAGCATACGAACATCCTGGCTATTCTGAACTGAGATTTTGAGAGCAACTGGACTCATTAAATCTGTGGTACAGTCACATTTATTTTGATCAGATGCATCCAGTCTAAGGGAAAAAAGTTTTTAATAAATCTGGGGAGCAACACTAGTGTAAAGCTGCATTACAGATCAAAAATGTGAAGGTAACATATCGTAACTAAAGGTGTTTTTTTAACTGACTTAAAAAAAATTAACACCTAAAGAACAATGTGACATATTTCCCAAATTAAGCAAAACAAGGTACCACTAATAACAATTGTATCTCATTCTTACAAAGAGATTTTTATCAGTGGTTAGCAGCTAAACTAATTAATACACCTTTCGTTTCCTACTGCCCTCAACAAATAATTTGCCATCGCAGGTCTGGCACCTGAAAGTAGGAACGAGCTCAAAAATAGGTGTTTTGGGATTTCCTGATGCAAAAGCAGAAGTGCTGACAGGGCTCTTCTCAGCAAACAGCGGAGGACAATGAAACCCACCATCGATCAGCAAAACCCTGAATATTATCAACTAAATATGATGACCTAGCAGACAGAGGTAAAAGCAAGCAAGGATCGCTTTCAGTACTGATGTTTAAAGAATTGCTCGCAGTTGCCCGATACTGCTCCTCTGCAGAACAAAACCTCGCACCTCTGCACATCCTGCCACTTTCATCGTCTCAAGAGATTTTTTTAATTTGCTTTCACCAGTGCTCAGGAAGGGAACCCAGTGGCATTTCTTCCTCCAGAAGCACAAATTCAGTTCTCATAAAAACACAAAGCTCTGACACCGTAGAAGTAATTTCAGCCCGATCCTCACAGGAGAGCTGATTTCAGCCTCACTGTGGAAATCATTTGTGGAGTCGGGGGTGGCCTTGCACACACAAGAGAAGCAGGATAGAGCTTGAAGTTAATTTTTATCTCTTTGCTGATATTTGTGTGTATTTATATATAAACACACTGAAAATACACCGGCAGTTTTCCACATACATCCTTATTAATAATGGGAATGGGATCAAGCGGTCCATGGGTTTTGTTGTTGTTGTTTTTTTTTTTTTTAAGAAGAAATTATACTTTCATTGAATTAAATGGCAAAACATCAGTTGATTTCAAGCAGAGCAGGATTTCAGCCTCGCTATTTTGGGGGAAAAGGTTTTTTTTTTTTTTTTTTTTCCCTTTCTCTTTAAAATACTTGGTTTTATGCTCTGTGTTTAAGCCTGCATTAATGAGAACACCTGAAGGATATGTCCCTCCCTTCCCAAAATAAATTCTGAGGAGACTCCTCCTGTATGTCCTCCAGCTGTATGTGCTCTAATTAAGGAGGCTGTGCTGCTTCCTGCTTGAGCACTTCAAAAGGCCTCGCTGCTCCCCTCGACAGCGCAGTGCTGGTTCCTCTTACCTGTCCGTGCTTATTTATGGCGAGTGCCAGTCACTGGGAGCCATAAACTCTGCCTGTGCTTTGCTCCAGTTGAAATGTATATAGTGTTTATGCGAAAGATGAATTCATCAACGAACTAACCTTAAAAACATGCGAGGCGGGGGAAAAAAGAATGGTGTGGAAAACGGCACGCATCCCAAAATACTGCCAGTCTTCTCTTTCTTTTTGTAAATGAAAGAACTGTCGATTAATACAATCCCTCAGTTCTTAATTTTATGTGCCGTTAAGTAAAAATACATAAGACTTTAGTTCTGGAAAGATATTGCCATTCTCGTTCTGAATACTTGGCCGCCGCTCATCTGAACGTCCGAGTGGCATGGCGGCTTTTTCACGGCCTATTTTAGGGGACGGGGAGATCCAGCCTAAATATTTTCAGTACACACCTGTAGCATTTTGTTTGCTCGTTTTCGATCTGAAATAACAAGAGGGCGCGGGGACGGCTATTCAGCACGGCTAGGAAATGACTTTCGTGAAAGCGATTTGCCACGCTCGGTGTTTGCAAAGAGCCGCACGGGGCATGGGGCGATCCGGCTCCGCCAAGAGCCGTGCGACGGACCCCTTCGCATCAGAGAAAGCTGACGGCGCGACGCAGCGAGCAGCAACCTAAGAAAACCTGCCTTTCGCTTTGCGTCTGCGCTCCTCGGGGTCGCTGCAAGCGCTGGAGAGGCGGCAGGTGAGGGCAGGAGCCGCGGTCCAGCCGGGCGCTGCCCGGACCGGGGCAGGGATGCGCGGAGCACAGCCCTCCTCAGCCGCGCACCGCCCGCTCCCGCCGGCCCTCCCCCAGCCCGCAGGTAGCGGGGCAGCCCCGCGGCGGGAGGGGGGCGGGGGCCCCGCCTCGCCCTGCCCTGCCCTGCCCTGCCCTGCCTCGCTTTGCCCTGCCGGCCGCCCCGGGGCTCGGGGTGCCCGCGGCTGCTCGGCGGCGCCGTCGCCCCTCCGCCCCCGGCTCTCACCTCGGTGTCGTTATTCAGGTTCCACAGATCCAGGCGCCCCATCCCGTCCACGCAGGCGAAGAGCGCGGGATGCACTGGCGACCACATGACATCGTAGACATAGTCGGCATTGTCTTCAAAGGAGTAGAGCGGCTTGTTGTGCTGTAAAGCAGGGAGAAGCATGAAGACTTCGTGGCGCTAGTGCCGCCCCGGGCTGTCTGGCGAGTCTAATTAAAAACTTTGCACATTTACAAAGTGTCATAAAACTTCCCCAGATTAAAGCTGCTCGCGAAGGGCGGGACCGCGCTTTAATGGGGCAACCACTGTCCGCTGGGATAAATGAGATGCCCTGCGCGGGCAGCCGGCCGGGGGAAGAGACGGGGGTTGGGATGGGTTGGGGGGGAGCGCCCGCTGAGGGACGCGCTGCCCGGGGGTGAGCGGCGGGAGGCAGCACCCCGTGCCGGCCGCTCTCTCGGCCGCGGCGATAAGCAGCGGGAGTCCGCCGGGCACCGCGGCACTCCGCGCTCCGCGGCTGCCACCTAGCGGCGCACGGCGGCGCGGCCCCACGGCCGGACCCGCGGCCCCGGGGCTCGGCCGCTGCCCCCGAGAACCGGAGGGAAACGGGATTGGAAAACGGCGGAGGGAATAAAATGCGATCGTCCCCGTCATGAATTATTCATCGCGCCCGGCTCGTCTCATTGTCGCCTAATGGCTCCGCTAATCCCCGATCAATTAACGGAAAATGAAATTTAAATGATAATGAAAACTCGAGAGATAAAAGAAATCAAGTGTTCTCGGCGCTCGCGACAGAAACGCAAACAGAGGGGCTTCCCTCGCTAGGTTCCCCCCCCTCTCCCGGCTCCGGGCTCACTCGTTACACGCGAGTGGGACGCGTTTTCCCACTGCTGTGTTTTTATCCTGCAAGTGAAGCGACCGGCTGCGATTATTATCTCGCTTTTCTTTCGCGTATCGGTAACTGTGAAGAACAAATCAGTTCAGCCCTGCCGGATTTGTGCCAGCCCCGCGCTGCGCAGCGCTCGGGGCAGGGATTGGCCTCCTTCTGCAGGGCGGCTTTTCTGACACACGACTGAAGGAAAGACGTTCTGAAGGATGAGAGGACCACCAGGTCCTACGCGATCGGAGCCGGCCCGGTGATGGTTATGCATTTTCTGAAAGTACCAAAATGTTTTATTTTAGGCGTTCATCAAGTGAAATTAGAGCTTGAGGTCATTACCTCAGATTTATGTAACTTTTGAATCCCTTTTCCAAAGCTGGGGTTTTGCAAAAGAGAAGGAAAAAATAAAATAAAATCAGAGGAACACTTTCTTACCTAAACAAGCCCCGATTCCCACACGTGTATCTGCTTAGTGCTGGCCGTGTTCCTTATGTGTAAATGGGATTACTTGCATGCTGGTAGCAAACCATTTGCAGAGCAGAGGGCTACATGAAGACGAAGCTTTTGAAGGGGCAGAGGTATTTCATGGGAAGATTCAGAGTCAATGTCTACAGCTGTGAGCCAGGAAATGGAACGCAGAGAGGGCAGTGCAGGTCCACAGTGCCAGTCTGCCATATTGCTTCATCTCACAGCGTGCAGTGTAGGTTCAAGCCCATCAGCCATCTAACAGTGGGAAAAATGGGCACTGAACACAGCAGTGTACTGCAGGGAAAGGCAATGTGGCCGGCTGCTAGGTGGCCAATGTTCTTCTCAGGCATGGGAAACGTGTTGCATGTACAGCAGTGTAACGTTGATGTCACGGTGGGAGTAAGGAAATTCCACAGAAGTAAAGGGACTATTAAGAGATCAGTCAATCCAGAGCAGATTTCAACCAACGTACCCTTTTTTGCAGACATATCAAAACTTGTTTTGATCATCCTTAGAGTGTGACTCTTTTTATGCTCGTTCAGTTCTGCCCGTTTGTTTTCCAACTTGTGATTAAAGGCAGGAAATGTACGTGAGTCATGCTGGTCACAGACTGCAATCTCTGGCAAATAGCTTTAGTTCATGTGCCTCAGTTTCCCTGCTAGCAAAGTAAACCTTTCTGAGTGCTAGTACTCAAGGTGAAGAGCACAGCAGATACAAAGTGTGTATTAACTTATCAGTGGAAGCAGTCATGTGTGAAGACAGAGAGAGAATCTAGACAATAAGAAAAAATTGACTTTTTAGAAGGATCTCAGATAAACATGGAGTGAGACATAAGTGGACAGAGATGAATTGGGAAATAAGAAATCGCAGTCTTGTGAGCAGCCCGAGCAAACAGCAAGATCAAGGGCAATGTGGCTGGGAAAGAAGGGAGAAGGACCCATCGGATGGCACCAGGAAGCAGTGGCGGTGCATGCAGCTGGGCTGCTGAGCTCCATACAGCCTTCACAGTGCTGCTGTGTGTGCCCTCCCAGCCTGTCCAGTCTTCAACGGGGAAAAAATAGTTCTTACATCCTGCCTTTCTGTATTGCGTCCTTTAGCTAAAGAAGAACATAAGAACAACAGCATTGGGCCAGGGTGGAGGTCCCTCTTGCTCAGCAACCTGTCCTCAATAATTAAAATGAGAGTGACTTTTTGTAAAACATAATATTTCACCCTGTCTGATTTTGCCCACTGAGAGCAGTTATGTCAATTTCAATGTGAGGAGTCGATGTATAAAACTCAGCGTACATATAAATGTTTGCAGGACTTCCGTACTGCAAGCCTGCTAACGAAGGGCCCAGGCCTGCAGATTCCTTTAATGTAAGGATTTATGAGTAAGGACTGATACCGACCACTTCTAGAAAATGCTGAAATGTGGAGCTATGTAAAGGTCACTTTAAAGCAGTTTTAAATTACCAAAACTTCAGACTTACATAATCTATAACTAACATGTGGCTATTATTATAAAACAACTGGAATTTAAACTTGATGAGCTTTCATTCTTAAATATCAACCCACTCTGTTACTCCATACAACAGCAGAAATTGTTTAAAGTGGTATCTTTAGACTAACTTGCATAAAATCTATTTATTAGAGCTTGGAGTGAAAACGCGGCCCCACTGAATCAGTGAAGATTTGCCATCAATTTCAATAGGATGGGAGTTGAGCATTTAGTGGAAAAAGGCATTTCTAAAACATGTTTTTATCTCGTTTATTTAAGCAAGTAGTCAAAGTCTATTGTTCGTCTGCAGTGTTTGTATACAGGCATTGTTTAAAAGAACAATTCAGAGTGAACATTTTAAATACGTGGGAGCTGTCTAGGAATTAGCACTTGTCTAAGAAATAAGAAACTCACTTAAATAAATAATGGATATTTATATAAAGGAGATATTTTTTCCATGTGTAAATTTGACCAGTTTATTCTACTACTTATTTGCATAGAAGAATGTTCTTTAATCCAGGAGGCGCCACACGTAAAGTAGCTAATTATCCATATAAAGGAAGGTATACATATTCACAGGTTTTAACTAGCATCTGACTTCTTAAAAAGCCACGAAAGGCCTGCTTCATGAGAGGAACCTACACACTGGCACAGCTTCTGTGGGTGTCAGCTCCACCTAAAGGTACTTCTCTAACTGGACCTTCAACACTACAGACGTATGGTGACACCATACTGAGCGCTGGCTCCCATCATAATTCTCAGTTTTCTTCTGTTTTAAAAATGATAGGCAAAATCTTTAGTTCTGCCCTACACTGCTCAACTGCAGCCATGCATGTGGTGCAGTATTGCAAGCTGATTTAAGCAAATTTGATTTTTCTACATGTGCAGCAAATATGACAGATTCATGAGTGTTTGGCACGGAAACTTTCCAAACCAGGTGGTGTGGTGTTTTTTAAGGCTCAAACTCTGGCTCATGAGCACTTGGAAGAAGCAGTCCCAGAGTGTTCCTGAGCAGACTGGCTGCTCTGTGCCTGCCTGTCCCTGAATGAACCAAGGAACTTGGTCCTTATGTGAGGCAACCTGTATTAATAGCATTTGTTCACTAAAAAAAACAAACAAACAACTAAACAAAAATCTACAAAATGGTATTAAGAGAAGAAGACATCTCTTGCAGCATAGGTAACACATTAGAATCAAAGAAGGGCTTGAGTTGAAGGGGAGCTTAAAGCCCACCCAGCTCCAACTCTGTGCTGCTTGCAGGGCTGTCACCCCCCATCTCAAGCTGCCCAGGGCACATCCAACCTGGCCTTGTGAACCTCCAGGGATGGGGCACCCACAGCTCTCTGAACAGCTGTGCCAGTGCCTCACCTCCCTCTGAATGTCCAATCTAAATCTCTCTTCTTTTAGTCTAAAGCCATTTTCCCTTGTCATATCGCTTGTAAAAAGTTTCTCTCCATCTTTCTTATAGGAACCTTCTAAGTATTGAAAGGCTGCTCCCTGAAGCCTTTCTACGGGGAAGTGAACTTCTGCTGTCCTTATTAAAAGTAAGTGTAAAGATGCCAGAGATTACTAGATATACAAGGAATCAAGATAGGCACAGGTTGTCAACTTCCACTCAGGTTAGGATCTGAGCTCTTCTACACTTTTTTAAGCCCAGCCCTTTCTGTCTTGAGGGAGACACCTTACTACTTTTCCAAATCCAAGCTCATATTTTCCCTCTGATGCTGCCAGTTAGCCAGCCCCACCCAAAAGATGCAGACAGAGTAAGCGATAACTAAAAGCTCTTAGGAATTCTGAGGTGAATGCTCCTTGAAACAGTTGTACCCTGACCTTTCATCAGTCTCCTTCCTGGGCCCCCAACTGCTAGGAGTTTGGGGTTATTTGTGCATACATCTTGTGATGGGGGAGTAAGTCCTCAGCTGAGCATAAGGCTCTGCTACTCTTGTAAGCCCATCTGATTCACTACAGAGTCAAAGAGGCCACAATTTTTATTGTGACCAATTGATCTTGATGGGAATTTTGCCTCTTCTGGGCTGCCATGTTTCTCCCAAATCTGTCTTCTGATAGTTAATGTCAATTTAGGGTAATACAATAGCTCCTGTTTTCACAGGACACTTATGGGACTTGATTTAGTTCAGATTATGCTACCTTTTAGAAGATCCAGTATTCCCATGAACTGTTAAATTGCTTTAGAAGAGCTAGTGCGGGAAGCCATAAATCACAGTCGCTAGGTACAGGTACATCCCTGATGGCTCAGCACTGCCTGTCTGCATTCTCCCCAGAAGGTATTATTATCCCACAGACCCTGACACTACACAACTCACAACTTGCAGTCTTGCCCCACCTTTCCCAGGCATAGCCAGGCCTTCAAGGATGACAATGGAGAAAAAAAAGGGGGATGTTTATGCTCTTCAGCTTCAGCCACCCAATTTCACTGTTTAGCTGAGGTGCACTAAATTGAGCTACATGAGTAATTTCTCTGTTACCTTTTGTTAAATTCCTGTCAGCAGTCAGATTCAGTCCTGAATTACATTTGAGCCTGTGAGGCTCCTTGGACACTTCACTGGGCTGTGACCTAGGTACATTCAGTACTTCAGTGTGTGATCCATAGTTTAGTGTCTTCCAGGAGGTAAGGACAGTGATTGGTGTACTGTGCTGGAGAGATACTACCACTAAGTATTTTAAAATCTTATGATTCAGTACCTTTAAGGCAAGCTGTTGAACAATGAAGTTCCCTCTGCTTTGATTAATGATGCTGAATGCAAAGTCTGTGGTTAGTAAAATAATTACTCTTCAAGATGGGATTGGTTTCCTGGCCCTGTTGAACTAAATGGAAACACAGCCATTTATTGTGCTATTACTCCTCAGGTCTGCAAACGCTGCTGTTAGAAGCACTGCACTTCTCATGTTTACAATGTAAGGAAGAAAATTCTTCAAAATCCTGACCTCCCAATGAGAGGAGGGGGGGATGAGAGCTAACCACTGCCTCACAAGGCTGACTCCCCTTGTATGCTGCTTTTCTGCCATTTCTGACATGATGGCACCTGTGGCCGTTTACACAGCCCGACATAGTGCCACTTCACTGTCAGAGGTCACTAAATCAACTCTAAACCATTTCTGGACTAAAGAACAAGCTTCGTTTTTAGATTCAGCAGTGATAAAGCTTTGGAGAAGAAACAACAGTAGAAATGATGACTACAGTCTTCTGAGCTCTGTTTTAAGTACTGTAGTGCTAGTGGAATCCTAAAAGCTGATACTTAAGACAGAACACTTTTCACATTGAAAAATTGTTGTTCCTGCAGAGATTCTGAAACTGTTGACTCTCTTAATTGTAAATAATAAAAAAAAAGTCCAATATTTTTGCATAAGCATGTGGAAATCATTATAGACGGAGGAGGGGACAAGGGTGAGACTGAAAGGGAAGGGGTAAGAGAGCAGACCAAGTCTGGAGATACCACGATGATTACATTTTTGTGGTTTCCTTCAAAGTCAAAAGCGTCACGGGTGAGCATCCAAGAAGGAAGCAAAAGAAAAAAGGTTTGATGATTGGCACAGGCGGTTTCAGTGATAACTGATCTTAACGTTTAATACTGTGGCATGGAGAACAAGCATAAAAGAACTTGGAAAGCCAGTCGTCATGTGACTTGCAAGAGCAACAGAAAGCCAGATAGTAGGGCATTCAGCTGTGGAGATAGCCTGGAAGTTAAACTGACAGGTAAACTGCTTGTTTGGTTAATCCTTCTTAGCTGTTTTAAGTCCTCCTTGGAGATGCAGCACATTCAGGCCTTGCTGCTAGACAGCACTTCCCTCTGGTCTCCTAGCTGTCTTCTGTCCTGCCTTTCCACTTAATGGAAAAGGACCTTTTTATTTTCTCAAGAGAGCAAGCATGAAGTATGGCATTCCTCTTTACCACTAAGGAACTACTCCCAGTGAGTTTGATATATATGTGTATTAATTGATGTCTAAATGCAAAATTAAATGAATTGATACCTGCTTGCCACAGATACATTTTGCAATGCTGAGAAAAGAAGAAGGTAATTTGTATGAAGATGGTAATAGCAGACTGGGTTATGGTGAGGCACCATGAAGGACAGTGCTCCCCTAAAGATTTTGCCTATCATTTTTAAAACAGAAGAAAACTGAGAATTATGATGGGAGCCAGCGCTCAGTATGGTGTCACCATACGTCTGTAGTGTTGAAGGTCCAGTTAGAGAAGTACCTTTAGGTGGAGCTGACACCCACAGAAGCTGTGCCAATGTGTAGGTTCCTCTCACTTTTCTCACCAGATCTTACTGGCTAGGCTGGTGTATGCTTGTTTCTAAATTTTAGAAACCCAGCTTCATTCCCCATCTGGAGCCCCTTGGACTTGCAAAAATTGTGCCTACAGTGCTTGAGGTTAATACCTCCTGCTCCACTTGCCCACTTCAAGCTGGGTGCTGCATGAATAAAAACAGTGGAGAAACATGGAATTTGCCATTTGTTGTGTATTTCCTCAGACTGCTGACTTCATCACTACATGTTAATCAAGTTTTCCACCTTTTATTTAAAACATGCTTTAAGCAAGCCAGCACTTTATCTAATTCTATTAACTATGCATTTCCATCACCAGATTACTTCAAAACTATCGTTCCTCTCCTCCCTTTTCTGTGCTCCCACTGTCTTCCCTGGACAAACTACAGGGCTAGTCAGGCTCTTCTGCAGTGGGACCGTGCTGTGATGGCTGCCCACCCGCTCTGTTTGCAGCCCCCACTCTTTCACCATGCTCACAGACTGGCCTGTGCTTCAGTGTCACTGCTGCTCCAGCTGGGCATAGGAAAATGGCTTTGTGCTACAGGCAAGGAATAGAGTGGGATGATGGAGCTGCATTTCCAGCGGATTGTTACCGCTGTGATCCCACCACTGTGAATCTGACTGAAACCTTTAGTACAAGGCCCTGGAAAATTCAATTTTTCTTTTTAATGGAAAATACTGATCCATCATAGGGTACCTGACCTAGCATTGCATATGGACTTAGAATCGTTAGGCTTCCAAGCGACTCTGTTGTTTCAGTTTCAGTGTTCCAGCTGACGGGAAAAACAGGCAGGAGCAGGGAGAATATTGCAGAGCAGCCAACGTGGCCTGAAGTGACAGCACCATCCGACGAACAGTCCAGATTAGTATTTGTAGCTGCCACCACCAGGATGTCTGCAGAGCTTTCATGGGTCAGCAAGCAATGATTTTGAGGCTAATTATTATTGAAGAGAACTCCATCTTGCAGGATTTTGAATACAGTTCCCTTTTTTCCTGATAACAAAAGTCTCTCACATAGCAGAGAAAGGACTGCTGCGTGAAGCAGGTGGGAGAAAATTTCCATTAGTGAAGAAATCCTGGCTTTTATATGTTGATAATTCTCCCGAAATGGTTCGCTGCTGCATGAGAGCCTGATCCTTCAATATAATTCTGCAACAGAACAGTCAGTGGGAGGTTTGCATTTTGATTTCAGGGAAAAAGAAATCACGACTTTATTTTGTACAGATTATGTGAACTCCCAAAATCAAATTCTACTTTCCATTTGCAAATAATGCTTTCACTGGCTGCATCTGGATTTATGTTAGGGCTTTCTGAAATAAAGCCTAGCCCAGGAAAAACAGCCTTGGTATTTTAGATGAAATTTGTGTGTGTGTGCCATTCATCACAAAATGTTTCACAAAGAAGAAGCATGGTTGGCATGAGCAAATGAAATATGTCAGCCAGCTGAAGAGTATTTTCCTATCACTTTTCAAATATGGCTACACTGAATACCAAAATCATGAGAAACATTTCATGTGAAGAACTTGAGGCTGATTTCAAGCCACCTGACTTCACTTTGGTTTTGCTCTTTAAAATTACCTAGAAAAGACCGTAATCTTTTTTTGTGCAGCTGGATGAGAGCCAGACCTCTGGCTCCAGAGGTAAAGGGCAAAAACTAAAAAAATCCTGTCTGAACAGGCAACCCCACCCTCTTCCCCAAGTCAGCTTGGCCTTCTGACAGAAAGCGAGCTCTGAAGCAAATTCATTCATTGCCTTGTTTTTGGACAAAACTCAAAATTCTGAACTCTCACCACAGAGAGACCATTGCCATGAAATTCAGCATGCTATTTTATTACCCTTTGTTTTCCCCTGTAATCAGATAAAATTAGCATTTGGACTGTGATTAATCAGATTAGTCGTTTTAATTGCTTTTATCAAAGAGAAAAGCCTACACTGGAAATGCAGTGTTGTCAAAGGCAGGTATGGCCTTATGAGTACATTCAAGAAGAAGCTCTGAGTTGTGATCCAGCATGTGGGGAACTGTTCTAGCCACATGCCCAAAATAAGAGGGGCTGAAGTGTCCACTGAGCTAATCATTTGAGCCCTGCATAAAACAAACGGAGAGTGGGACTGGTAAAAGGATTCCACTGTGAGAAGAAAACAGGGAGAAGAGTCTATATTAAGTCTACCTACTGTCAGAATAGACTGAAGTTTTAGTGCACTATTTCTTTTCCTCTTTTTCTTCTTGACCTTGGCTCTTATGCTACCCTGAATTCTTTAGGTCCTTTTGAGATGACATACAATGACACCAAAGACAGATTTAGATTGCATCCAGATTCAGCAGAGTGAAAGTTGCAGAAAGCCAGAGGTCCTAATACCCCTGGAGTTTGGTTTAGCATCTCATCAGAGCACACCCTGGCTTTCTTCAGCTTGCATCATAGCCTTTCTGACTGCAGAATCAAGGTGTAGCAAGGTGGCAAGGGATAAAGAGGCTGATTCCATCCTGATGGTGGTTTGTGAGAAGCTGAAGACAGACTGCTGCATTTGCAATTTAGATAAGACCCAAAGCTCCCCAAATGCAAGAAAGCCATCAAAAGTTCCACAAGCGGATTATCTGTAACTGCCAGGCCTTGGCTCCTCTGTGGAAAGTAGTGGTACTTCCAAGAGAAATGTCTAAAATGTATGCACTGTAGTTACTTGTTTCCAGTGGCTGCATGATAACCCAAACTATGGAAGCTCTAAGTAGTAACGGATCCAAGAGGATCCACCTTCATATGCAGAAAGATATATCTAATATGCCTCATGAGCTAATGTGAAAAGGTTGAATACAGCCCAACATTTAGGAAAGTTTAGAATGAACACATTCTGAAAGCAATAATACTTCATAAATTTTACTGAGTCCAGCTCAAAACAAAACCTAAGCGTATGCAAAGTAAGGTACGTGAATAATGTCTGAAAGAATGTAAAAAATATTTTTGCTTTGGATTAAGCAAAAGTTATGAATTAAGAGTCTGGTCACATAAGAGTTCTGTTTGAGCACACTTCCACCCTCCCTCAGCTTTCCCTGGTTCCATATAGGAGCACCTAATTTAAAGACACCAAACTGGTTCTTTGTGAAACTTCTGCATTTCACCAGTCCATTCTGCTGTCAGAGACCAGTCTGCTCCTGTTACAAACTGAAGAAGGGTTGGCCCCAGCTGGACAGAACTGGTTTTCATCAGGAAGCATCAGCACATTAAAATCAAAGCTTTACTCCAAGACGATCCTACTTTCAATGAATCCAAAGTTGTTCATAGACACAAGATACAGCTCTGAGCAAAATGGGAAGATCATCACAGCACTTCCTCCCCTTAGGGGAGACACATGTTCAACCTTACTCAGGCAGTCCTTCTCAGCATGGCTTGGTGCCAAACCACGGACTTACAGAACACTCTTATGGAGCTCTTCATAAATAATTGCACATTCAGTGGAAGAGGAACATCTTCTGTGAGACGAGGGAATAACCTATACTGCTAGCTTCTGGCATTAGTGTCTCAGATCAGTGATCCATTCTAATCACCTGCCATGGGACTTAACTGTATCAAGTCAAAATTCCACCACTTCCAACTACAGTTCAAACAATTTTCATGAGGAAGAATTCACCAAGTCATTGCAATAGTTCACTAAGTTACTGTCCTTTTATCACGAACAGAATTTGAGTATATCTATACATGGATCTTTAACTTCAGGCAATGTTATCTGTAACACAAAACTCTCACACACTGAATGTGATTTAAATTATACTAGAAAATATCTGAGCCAGTAACCAGATATCATGATACATGGTATTTGTAATGTAAATAATAGTGACTCTTCATCTTCAGAAAGTGACAGCTTGACCCTGTAAAGCTCAAAAATTACTCATTCATGAGTGAATTGTTTTCTTGGTGACTAATCCACGCAGTCATGTACTGCTCTGATTCATTCTGCTACACTATTGTTTGTCACAGTAAGTTCTATCAAGCTGATCCCAACAGCTCATATTAGCCAGGCTTTTTGGGGAAAGGTTAGGAGTTAGAGGAAGAATTCCTGATTATCTTTCACAACACCACCACATTTGTTTCTTTATATTCTAGTGAGAGGCTTATGCTTGACCTCCTAGAAGATAGTGTTAAACAATCAAATTAAAACCAATGGTGTTTGAAGCCTGAAGCTGTTAGAAAGGTATGAAAGTGCAAGGTAAAATCATTTACACCAAGAGTCAGGAGAACTGATTCATACCAAGATAATGAGTGAACAGAAAAGATAGTGAAGGTGCAGGAATTTACATAAAGTACAGAGACCAGAAACATGAATTTTGCTGTTTAAATGTGGTTTCTCAAAAAGCACAGCAGACTGCAGACTGGAAAGTAACGCACCAAGAGAGGAGCTTAATAAAGAGAGGACAAAGGGGAGAGACTAGGAAGAAGGAGCTACCACTGATGCATATGCCAGTAAGGCAAAACTGAGCAGGGACACAAAAGTAGGTAGTCTATTGGAAGGCACACAAGCCTTCTGACTCAACTAGTCCTTGCTGGTGGTTATGCAGTGGTCCTACTACCAGCCTGCTCATCTCCATCTTTCTGACTATGGCACTCACCGGCTCAGCAATACTGTTAGCATTATTCCAACCTCTTTTAGGTAGCTGTCCATCTGAGCATGGCTTAGATATGAGATGCAAGAGGAGTTAAAAACTCATTCATTAGCATATACCGTCAATGGAAGGATAAAATATAAAGGAGATATGTGAAAGATGGAAAAACTAACACAAGCTATTTTTTCAACCGGACCATTATGTAACTCTGTCAGTAGCAAATGTGCCATTTTCCAAGTAGTAGCTGAAACTAGCTTGTTTTCCTATGCTTTAACAGTTCCAAGCTACCTCCTGTCCCTTGACACAATATCTAAAAATCCCCACTCCGCACAGCAATTGCTGTAATAATAACAATACTTACATTTCATTATTTAACCTCATGCTATTCGTTCATGAGGATTAGTGCTTAATTAATTAGCAACACTTAGCATTTCCACTTAGCACTTTACCTCTTCAAAGCATCGTACAGACAATACCTAATTAGGGGCAGAGCTCCACAGACATTTCTCACCAGGACTTTCCTTTGACAGCTCTACATCCCAGACCTGCTTACGTGGTACAGCATGAATTCAAACCGAAAGTCCTATTGACTTCATCAGGTAATGCCCTGGCTATCAAGTGGCTATCTTTGCAAATTACATTTTTGTTTTTCTGCTGCTTCTGGTTGCTCACTATTCACCCAAGGATCTAATTATTGGCTAATATGATGGATGATAATGGGAACCTTTTATTAGCGTTATCTACAAAACCTTTATTCTTCAGTTAGTGAAAACCATACTCTGTCACCTGGCTGAACCGCGCTGGGATGGAAAATGTGTTAACTAAAAAACAGATTATACAATGTCAATCCAGAGTTTTTAAGGGAGACAAGGCTTTCAATCCATCAGTCAAATGCCTGCTATGAAAGTGCCTTTCTTGTAAGCACCCCAGGGTGCTACACCACATCAATAGGCAATATAAACACAGAGCTTTTATGGTTCACTTTACAATTGGACATTGACTCTGTACCTGTGAAACAGAAAGGAACTGAATTTCATGGCGAAAGAGGATAATGTGCACAGGATTAAGTAGACATCACTGGTAGGAGCCAGAAAGCGATACAGCTTTGGATATTGATAGAGGGATTAAATTTACAAATAAGAAACCAAAGGAATAATAATAATAAAGAAGTCTGAGTAAACTCCCATAAAGCAGCCAGATCACTCAATTTTTCATATTAATACGCCACTTTTTTCAGATAATCAAAAATGTTGAGGGTTTGTTCAAAGTCCAGTGTTGGACTGGCTCCTGACTATGGGAATGGAACAAAGAGAGCCCTAAATAGGCACTCACTCTGGCCCAGAGATAATATGGAAAGAAATTTCTGCAGTAGTCATATTGGAAGAAAAAGAAAACATCACATTTCAAAGGCTTGTCTAGAGCCATAGAGTAGGTCTGTGCAGTGCAGAGGCTAGCAATGCAGAGCTGCTATTGCTGCTCAGACCTGCTGCAAGAGAAATCAATGGAGCCAGTACAGCAATACTGCTTCCAGCTCGGAGCAGTGCTGCAGTGTGTCACATGCACATCCCTGCTCCCGTCAGCTAGGTCAAGCGGCTTTCTCAGGAAGTCCTTCTTGCCAGATGAGGTATTAAAAATTTAAATTGCTTGGTTCTTTGAAAACTGACTGTATTGAACAGCATCTGACCTAACCATTTTGGCAATGAAGTATTCCACAAGGATTACTATGTACTGCTAACTGCAGTGTCTTTGTGTCCAAAATGCTGTGTTAGTGTTGCCACTAACTTCCAAAAGCCCAGGCATTCAAAAAAGAAAAAAAAAAAAAAAAAAAAAAAAAGCCTTCTCATTTCTTAATATAATCTCCTTTACACTGCAGAAGAATGAAACACGTAGTGTGATACTCAGTCTTATGATGAGGGTCTGATGCTTATCCCAGACTTTTCTGGACCTGGATATTTGGAATGCAGGTATTTCAGTGCCTACTTTTCATTTTTCACCCAGTACCCACAAATTCTTCTTCTCTTAGCTTCAGCTTCAGCCATATGATACTCCCTTCCCACCAGTGCCACTGCCCAGTGCTCCCTTATCTCAGACACTAGGCTAACCAGCTCTCTGTCACTGAGTTATCCTGTATCCCTTTCTAATATTTGCCACCTAGGACAGACCCCAGACTTATCCCAGCCTGCCCACGACCACCCTCTGTTATCACTTCTGCATTGGTTAATGCTGGATCCACTGCTGGTTATGGCAAGTATCAGATAAATCATGCCTGCTCCTCCTACCAAGTATGCAGTGATCAAAAAACATAGTGCTCAAACAAAACTGTCAGCTGTGGTCATTGCTCATCATGCAAAAATACCTGTTAATTAGCATACACACTGGATCAAGCCATTAGCAAATGCGTTATGAGGCTAACACAGGCTAATTCAAGTTATTATCTAGGTAACCATGCTTCTCTTTTCAGAACAAGGCGGTCACATGATCCCTTCTGATCACTTCAGTGTTTACATTTGCTGTGCATCTGTCACAGCATCTCCAAGCCCTGGTGCCTTTGAGGAACACACGCTGAGATATTTCCTGACTGGGGTCAACTTCCAGCGCTGGAGCTCTGTTGGGTACAGCTCAAGATGTGAACCAAACACAGACATAAAGAAATGATGAAGACAAAAGCCCCGTGTTTGAAATGCAGTTCTCTGCTCTGTGTATGACAAAAATAACTGTTTAACTGACTTAAATGATAGGCATTTTACTTCTCCTGTTCCACTCAGCATGCACAATGAGGTTGGTCTGTTGGAACTGTCCCACAGCTTTTGGTCACCCTGTTATTGCCCTATATTTATACAAACTTGGATGGGGTGTGGGTACTCAAAGCTCCACAGGCCTGTGTTCTCATTTCCACTGTTCACAGCGCTGTCCCTGTAAGAGGTGACATAGACACATCCACAGAGCAGCCAGCAGCAGATCCACAAAAGTCATGAATGTACCAGCACATATTTACTCCCTGCTTCCAGCCACCAGTGTCTAATGTCACTGGGATGAGTTATACTTTCTGGCTACCACAACATCCTACAGCAATGAGTTTCCTGAAGGATACTGATTGCACTGTCGTACATGTGCCTCCCTGTTGCTTCATCAGAAGAAAGTGTTCCTGCTGTTGCACTGTCAAGGCACACAGTATTAGCCTCACAATTTAGCCTGCACAAGGAGTGCTGGATGGACTGTTTGATGACTGCCACTATGATACATCCTATTCTCCTTTCCTAGCGAAATTGCTCAGCACCGAGGTTAATACTGAAGTGCAAGCCAGCTGAAACTACCTTTATAGGGCAGGCTCCACGGCAAGGATGGCTGGTAGAGCTACAGTGGGTATATGTTTCACTTACAGTTTTAACGTTACGCCTTTTCTAAGCACAGTCTTTCAGCGAATCCGTTCCAAGTGAAACACTTCTGACCATGGCATTTTTACAAGTAGCATTACCCATCACATCCCAGCTCGATTTTCTCACCTTTGTGGTCCACAACTTCACTGTCCAGTCAAATGAAGATGTGACAAAGAGATGGGAAAAGTCAATTGAGCCCACTGCCATGTGACAATTGATTCCTGTGACAGGTCCTTGGTGGCCTTCAAAAATTTCACCAATGCCGGCTTTACTGCAGGAGGAAGAGACATTTATATTCAGAGTGTGAGTTAACATCTGCTGTTTTAACATCGTTTTCTTTTACTCTTAGCCTGTTTCCTTTTAAAGCTCCATTTAACCTGCAAAGCTCACTCCTTTCAATAAGGCTCACTGCTGCAGGCGCACACAGTGCTCAGGATCCAGCACATGGAGACAGCTCCTTTTCCTTCTGAAGAACTCCATTACTGCCTTCTACATTGACTGTCTACAACTATAGCTTGAAATAACATGTATGTATAATTATAAAGTAATTAGAAATTATAATTATACTACATCTTATATGTCTAAGTACACTATTATTACAAGGAATAACCATTAAAATAAAAATGCAAAGATGCTAATGACATATCATTTGCAATTCTTTTTCTCTCAAATATTTAAAATAACTTTGCACAGCAGTCAGTCATGTCCCTAGGAAGCAAATCCTTTTTCACAAAATATGAAGGGACTGCTCACACCACCAGATATCACAGTCACTATTTTGACCATGGGAAGGTGTGCACTGCATCGGAATGAGGCTACAATAGGAAGGAAAAGTACATCTCTGGGTAAGAAGGACAGTGGCCAGCTTTGCTCATCCTGTAAGTAAATGAGTTGCCAAATCAGTTGTCCTCCTGTCCAAACCAGGCACATTTGAAAGATCAGAAGTGGGAAATGCCCTTGGGCATGCTCTGTCTATCCTAGCAGCCAAGAACTAATTCAGACCAGCAGCCACCACACAGCCTATCAGGATAATGCTTAAACACACACAGTATTGCAATACTGTCAGCAGGGTAAAGTTAAAAAATAGTTTTGAATAAAAATCATTTTGAAAAAAATATATGCAAAACTGTGACTGTACAGTATTAAGAATGTGTAATAGAAGCCATACAATCTTAAATCACTGCTAAACCATTGTCAATGTGTATTTTATCTCTGAAATAAGGACTGTGGTAACATATGCATCTGAAGACTACTGAAGTGGGAGGTCAGCTTTAGATCTATCAGTAAAATAGCCTGCTCTTTACAGAAGCTACTCAAGCATCCCAGAGGATGAAATGCTACCAGAAGCTGAGAGCACACAAGCAGCCTGCAGATTGCTGTAGCAAACACAAGGAATTGATCTCTGCAGAGGCCTGTGGTGAGAGTTCCTTGCTCTTAACTGCAGCCTTAGAAAGTTTACAGAGTGCCAAATAAGGAACTTGCTTAAATTATGGAAGTGAGTTTGCACTTTCCTCGCTTTAGAAGTGGAGATATCAGTGCTCACAGCCTCGTCATTAGGAGGTGCATCTTACACTTGGAAAAAAACAGTATTTCAGCTGTCATTCCAAATGCTCCTTGAAAGTATTTGTCCAACTAAGTTTTTCTCAGGTCATTTTATCAAGTCTTGTACTAATGGCCTGTCTGGGCAAGTCAGACAACCTCTGCCCATGCACTGGGGCTTCATATACTCTCCTTCTCTCACACAGACATGTTTGTGTTGTCTTTTCTTTGCTATCTGACTGTGGAGACTGAAGTTGAAGCTGAAGATGGTAAAAAAAATAAAGCAGATTACCATTTCTTACAAGTGGTTTAAGTTTGATTACCCTACAACAAAACTGTCTCCTAGGGCCTGATACAACCTGCCCGGACACAGACATCTACACCTCAGCCAGTACTCTAGACTTTTATTATAATCACAGCTGAGAAAGAGGCATTTCCAAGGTGCCAGTCATCTCTTCTTCAAGTGGATGTCTGAAAAAGGCAAGAGAAGTCAAACCTTCCAGCAGTTACTGCTCCCCACTGACTGCACAGGGAGGTGGGCCAAGCAGCACAGTGCGTGGCAGTAACACTGACGCATGAAGCCGGTCAGCTCCCATCCCAGTCCTCCCATCCCAGCACAGATCCTGTTGATCCAAGGGAAAAAAAGTAAATGCTCTTCACACACGTGGCTACCTCGTGCCAGCACAGACAACATTATAGAAGCACAAAAAGCTTAAAATCACCTTCCATGACGACAGGCTGTGTAGACTGTTCCCTCTTCACTGCCAACAACGAAGTTATTGACATCTCCGGTTGGGAAAGCCATTCCTGTTACGGCCACTGGTTTGGACTTGTTGTACACCAGCTCCATGCTCTCCTATCATTAAAAAGGTCTTTGTTATTACTCTGCAGATGTCCTTTTGTTTGGCTTGTTTGGTTTTTTTTTTTTTTTGGTTTTTTTTTTGCTAATTCATTTCTAAATGTTACACAGAGTAGCAAGAAAGGAAGAAGGAATCATGCGATCCCATCACAGGATTTAGGTTTGTGTGTTGGACAATGCAAGGAGATGCAGTGTCACAACCAGGATGCACTGCTCCTGCCGTCCCTGATGCTGTGTCACATGTTTCAGAGCGGCTGCAAGGCACTGGTCTCTGGAACATCATCTTAAATCAGGCAGAGATGACAGGTGAGGATTTAAAATCTAATGGTGCAGAAACTAAAGATAATACCTTAATGGCTATACTTGCCAGCCCCAGGCTCTAATAAAAAATACCCTTCTACTTGCAAACATTTTTTTTTAAATCAATTGTTTGTCAGGAAACACATGTAATGTCACATGCACCTGAGGTATTTATCAGACTGTGACATTTGTCCCTCTGCAGAACAAAATTCAGAAGCCAGCATCATGTCACTACTGCTATTCTAAACATTGTTTTTCAGAGATGTTCTGAGCTAATCATAACTATTTCCTCCGGATACCACCATCTATGTACAAACAAGCAAGCATACATTCTTTTTTATTTTCTAGCTATATTTCAGAGTAAATCAGTGTACTCATTTTTGTACATTTCAAATACAACCAGCACAAGCAGTTTGTGGTGGCTGCAAGATGCATATGCTTTGAGCAGACTTTTTGGTTGTGCAGACTAAATGGTGTAACCCAAGAATCCCACAGAGGGCCTGAATTATTTAGTAATTTTCATTTTCAGCTATTTAAGAGTGTGTACTTTCTACATTTAAATGCCTAAGCTGCTATTCTACTAGGGCTAAAGACTGTAGCATTTTTATCAGGAGGGATTTTTGCTGTAGCTGAAGAAAGTGGGTGCCCCTGCAGGAGGAGAGGGCTGCAAATCCACAGAGAAATACTTCTGCTCGAGTTATATTTTTCTTTCACATACATTTGCTTCTATTAAAAAGGAACAATAAGACCTGGAAAATGCATTGGCAGAGCACCTGTGGACTATATATTTCTACAAAAGTCTTCTGGGGTGAGATCATTGCTTAGTGTCTTTCATGGGCAGATATTGTGGTGGAATCTCCTCCAGAGCCTACACCATGGCTGTACATGAGTGCTCTGTATCCGTGTCTCTGTAAAGTTTCAAACTAATACAAATCAACAATACTGCTCCTCTCAATGTAAAGCTATGGCATGTAGCTTGACATCAAGCCCCATGCCCTTTTCAAGATCATTATGAGCCACGCACCAAATTTCAGTGTAATGTGGGGTGTGTTCCCATCCTTGCTGAAAGCCAGTTTTGAATCTGGGAGATTCCATTGGAATGGAATGGTGAAGTTCTGGAACTGAAATGTTCACACATCCCTGCTTGAAAATTCAGTATTCCACTAAGTGAACACACAAGGATTGATTTTCTCTATGTTTAAGTGAGAAATGGGGCAAAGGATTCAGGTTCCTTAACACAGATGTCTGGGCCATTTTAGATGCCACTTTTTTTACCAGAACTGTAGTGGTTTCTTATAGTCCCAGGACACAACAACCAGACCTATAATGTCTCAGAGAAGCATGAGGAACGTGATTAAACTTTGAAGTTGGCCTCACTCTGAGTAGCTGATTAGAGGGATGACTTCCAGAAGTCTTGACTCAGTGACTTACATTCTGAGGAGTAAGTACAGTCCTGTATCCCAGAATATCTAAAAATGGTATTTCACTTGATGAAGTTGTCCTCAGGAAGTGCTGGTCTCTCTCTACATGAACTGTAAAAGGAACTCAAATGACTAGCTTGGACTTGACATGGACCTTTAGATGGCTAACAAGGAGAGGAGTCCCATGTCTTGTGTCAACACTAAAAAGCAAACAACTCAGAAGTAATTGCACATTATGCATAATTAATGGATGATTAATGGAATCATTAAGAGCAGCTCCAACTCAGCATTTTCAAACAAGATCAAACTCTCTGATGTTTCACAAAAACACAAATGAAATATTTTTTTTTCTAAGAAAAGAGCTGAATAAAAAACAGCGACGCATTGGAACAGAAAATGTACAAATGTACTACTCTGAAAGATAACACTTAGAAGATGCTTTCCATAGGGCCTCTTCAGCACCAGATTCTTTGTTTAGTTTCCATTATTATAATTGCAAGTGGTTTGGACAATTCTCCTTGACTTCTTTTTATTTCTGATACAAAGGAGGGGTATGGGGGGAAGGGAAGACAATAGCAACAAACATTCCAGAGGGGGGAGTTAGCTCTAAAACTTTTGATTTGCATTGATTTTTTTCTTTTAACTACTGAAAGTGGGCAACAAAGTAAGCTTTCAGACTTGGTGCCTTGGAAACCCGTAGTGCCTAGGGTGTTTTCAGCAGCAGTGCAATCTAGTCCATATTTGTTAAACAACACTGTAGAGTAAGTACAATTTATACCACAGGCAACTTCTGTAATTACCATGCTTTAAAATGGATTATTTCATTTTCACTTGAAACTGACCTATGTATTAACGTATTATAATAATTATATGATTTGTGGTAAAGGAAATGGGTTTTGGCTCTTAGCACAGACTGCTGGAAGCAAGCTGTATTCTTTCAAGTGCATCCACTGGTTTTAGTTTGTATAAGATGTGAGGTTTTGGCTTTTAGGAGCCATGTTCCATTAAGCAGGTATCCTCCTTTACTGAAGGTGATTTTCTCCTGTATAGGTGAAAACAAACCCACCTGTGGAGTTGAGAGCATGTCCAGGCTCCAGGAGCACATTTTGCCATCCGTGGAGACAGTAATGAGATTGTGTGCATTCTGTGTTCCAACTACATTGACACAATACACCGGATGCTGAAAACACATTAACACTGAAGTCAGAGAGGCATTCTCACATCTTCAAAACACATTTCTAATATCTCATATCTTACTCTAATTAAAGATTAAGTAGTCACATACAGGACCAGGATTTTGCCATATAGGACTTCAACTTTTTTTTTTAATTTTAATTCTAAGAGGCATGTTATGGACATGAAAGTGTTTTCAAAGTTTCATTTTCCTCATCATAAAACAACTCAGCTGGGTAATGCTGTGAAAATGCTGAATTATGTGGATGAGATCTCACCCACAGGGACATGTATCATACTACTGATGGCTTTCAGCACTGAAAACAACTGGCAAAAAGAGACAAATCATCCAAATGGAATAAAAATGAAAACTTTATTGAAGAAAACAGCTGTGTAAAACTTGAACTCTTCAGAATTTGGCTTGCATGCTAAATATTTCTAAATGTACTTCAACAGAAAAATGAAAACTAGTCCATCACTGTTTTCCAGTACTGGTCAACACGCCTTTTTAGGTTTGTCATTATAGTTGTGCAGTGACTAAACTCAGGGTGTTACACCTGGCTCTTCACAGTATCGTCAGCCCATGAAGGCTGAATTCCACTTAGCATGCAGTAATGAAACTCAGTCTATTTATTTTCCCAGAAACCCGCTACCGTTTTCAGCCTGAAGTGTCATCTGATACATGATGGTGACACATGAGGGATGGTTCAAGTTCAGCAGCCTCTACAATGAATGATCAATCAGACTGAGCAATGAGATTTAATTTTCTTTGACCAGTACAAGTGACACTGCTTAAGTAAGAGTAAGACATATACACAAGTCAACCAAAGACAAACTGTAATTCCCTGTCTGTTGTGTAGATGAGACTTGCGTCTCTAAGAAGAAAAAACGCTTTTCACAAAAATTTTTCTTACTCAGTGAAAATCAGGACAAAGCTTAGAAGAGATTCCTTACAGCTTCTAATCCAACTCCACATAGGGTTAGAAAATTAGCACTTTCTCCTACTGAAATGAATGACACAACTGGCAGTAATTTTAGATTCCTTGATGATCCAGCTGCAGTTCACCTATGTAGTCAGCAGTGAAAGGCAGAGCTAGCACTGGCTACCTCTCAAGTTTAATACCACAGCAGGCCCAATAAGTGCCCCTGGCTCTAATGGCAAGAAGGGTGGCATCTGAGCATGTAGACCATGTGCACAGCACCAAAGATGAACTCATTGGCAATTGTTCCTCAAATGGTGCTTTTGCTTCGAGGTCACCTGTACACATCAGGGAGCACTAAATTGCAAGGTTTACTCTGATGCTGATTTCTTTCCCACTCAATATTATCACAGGAGCTGATTTCCCCCCAATTGTTAAATGAACATCAGATAATGTGTGGGACCCCAGCATGTCTCTCATGCTATTACCCTTCTACAAAGGATCTTCATGCTCCTTAGTGGCGAGCTAATTACGACATTGCTAAATATGATTAGCACATAATGATGTGCAAAATAAACACAGTCCTATTTTTTAATGGCTGCTTGGTCTTCAGTAGGCCAAAGGGATGAGGACAGAGGTGGCAGGGAGCTAATGCAGCCAGTGGAGTAGCTACAGCATTTAGGGGGAAAGGAGAGAGGAGTCATGTCATTCCAGCAGCACCTCTGTGTGCCAGGTCTGGCTTTAATCAGGGTTGCCAACCATCAATTTCATGCACAATAAAACTCACGGCAAAACAAAAAGACCTAAGGAAAATGGATGGAAAAGACAACCAACTGTATGCAACAGAAAGTCTAAACAAGCTCCTTCTTTTCAAATAGCTGCTGCCAGCTTGCTTTTATTTATTTTGGAAATGAAATCATCATGCAAAAGGGTTTTGTCTTAATTAAAGTTTCCTGTTGTCCCAAGTGCAGATGTGTGGTGGGTGTGAAAGGAAATTATTGAATAAGCTGTGGGTAGAACTCTCTTTCCTGGTGAATCCAAGCAGCAATCAGTGAGACTAAATTTAAGGAAGGTTTAAGTTGGTGATGACAACATACTCTCTTTGTTTCAAACAAGCAAAGTGAGAGAACAAAAAGAGAAAAATCCTTTTTTTTTTTTTTTCTCCACATATGGCATAAGTTCAAATTAAAAACCGATTATTCAATTCACTTATATAGCAGTGAACAAAGTAATACTGTCACACTGGAGTTATCTGAACTTAAACCTTTCAAGTCTACTTTTGCAGCCAAGACTTCATTTACAGTTTAGGTAAGTGATTCATGAATACGAACAAAAAGTAAGTGCTCTTTTATTGTAAAATTTGATCACTCCTTAAAAACATTGTGCTTCCTCACGTTAAACTGTATAAACACTTATTTATCCCAATCTGCAACAGCACATAAAGTGCACATCCACAACAGAAAATCATTTATTTTTATTTGTCAGAAGCAAAACTTCATATGTTGTTCTATACAATAAAACTATTTTAATATATAATTCCAGGAGGTACAATTTTGTCTTAGACATTTTTGAATGTAAACAAATTACTTCCCATTAATCTTTTCTTTTCCACTAGATTTTGAGTCCCAGTTGTTCAATTTTCAGCTATAGTCAGTTTCTTGCCATTAGTTTTCTGGTCTACTACATCTCTAAATTGCACTTCCAGGAGAGACTGTTCCCTTTCATGCAGATTGAATACCATTTACTGGTGATAAAATGAGCAAAAACATTAGGGAAATGAAAAGCAATGTTGACGTTTTAACCCATGGCACAGATCATTAGATTATTACATCAACATTCATGATAGTGGAAATTTAAGGAACAATATTTGTACTGCCTGGCCCACTAAGCACGTCTGTGCACACCTGTCATTTTTTAATACGAGAGACATGCCATGATAATAGTGGCCCTGCACTGAATCTTTAATTTGTATGACATGGCTTTTAGACATCGTCTTTTAACTCCAGGGATTATGTTGTCACAGTGAAATAAAAGCTGAACCTTGATCTGAAAATTCCAAAGATAAGAATCACAGAACTGTAGATGCTAGAGGTGCAAATGGCCAATCACACTGTCCGATTCCTCTTTCTGCTAGAACAAGATCAGTATCTTTTGGACTGCTTTGTGTAGTTCAGTTTCTTATGTTTCAGGAAATCTTGCAAATTTTTCTGTATTCTTATTTTATTACATTTGTCTCCTCTTTTAAGTTTCTGTTTTCCACTTCCCACTGAGGAATGGCCCCAAGCTCAATCCCAAGACGAGTTACCTTTACCACCCACAGAGTAAACTTTCCAGCTGATATGAAGAGGCTATGTGAGCCCAGACTCTCAAGGACGAGAGCTCAATGATCAGAGCTCAGCATCTCAGAGCAGGGTGGAGTGAAGTTCAGCTTAATCAGAGATTGTAGGCAATCCAGGCTTGTCTCTTTCCCTAACACAATATGGGTACTTTGCAATGTAAGAACATCTTCTACCACAGACATAATCTTTAGAGTATGGAGAAGCTCTGTTCCTTTTCAAATATTTTGAACTGCTCTGCCTGTTTATCTCCTTGCCATCACGAGAGCCCTGTGCAATCGTTGTTACATCTGCAGATATCTTTGTGTATCATCAAAATGTATTTTTTCATAGCATTCTGTTGAAACAAAACCCCCCTCGCTCTACAAGCTCTGCTCTATGGTCTTGTCTGGAGTAGGAGGCCGTGGAAGGGATTTATTTATTTCTCTGCTGTAAAACAGAGAAATATATACACTCTTCAAAAGCACAAGTGTGTACTTACCAGAACCGAATTAGATCACTGTATGGTACTTAATCTGTTTCAAGAGACAAACTCTTGCACAAGTAGTCAACAATAAATGATTCAAATTGCCTGCATGTTTGAGTGACAGACACACTGTCCCTACAGTAACCTGACTCACTTGAACAAGCAGTGGACAGCAAGAATCACATAGGTGCCTCACTTGGGTGTTTTAGGTGCTCCTGTCATCTTCCTCATAAAGGAGGACAATCTCTTGACCTGACCATATCTACTGTAATGGCTTAGGTTGTACATCTCCGTCATCTGCTTCTTTTCTTTCAAGGGCCACGCTTACGTTTTGTCTATGTAGCAACCAGCACTGTAGACACAACTAGACAGGCTCAATTCTATGCTGATAATTTCTTCTAAGGAAGGGAAGAGGTGATTTTTATCCTTACCGTGTGAGCAGCAGCAGATAAAGGAGTTCTCTGAACAGGAGTTCGCCTGTGGCTGCGATTATCCCACAAGACAATTTGGCCAGAGTATGTCCCACCAACAACCAGGTTTGGGTGAAAGCGGGCAAAACAGACAGACATCACAGAGGACTGGAGTAAAACAGTTAGAGAAGAAGAGAGAGGGGTTAGTTTCATTAGTCATCTTCAGTTTTCCTCCTGCTGCAGTTAGCATTTTGGTTTTTAGGATCAGTGCATGACCCCTATTCACATTCCTTGCATGACAGTAATTCTGCTAAAGACAATAGGACATATGCAAGGAACTGATTCTGATCCTAAAATGTATAATTCCATTGTTCCTAAGGAAAATATGAACCATAAGTTAAATCTTAGTACAATGCTAAGAACCTCTCCATGACAGTGATGTGAAAGTGCTTCATTTCCTTTTCAAAAAAGAGACCTTCAAGCAACCAGTTGTCAATCCAGCACAGGCTTCTGGCCCACTACTTCCCAGCAGGGATACTGCTTCCCATATTACTTTTCCAAATTCTCAATCTCCAATAATCTTAGGTGAGTTTGTGAATTTGTGAGAGGCCATCCAAAGTGTACCGCAAAGTGAGCTGCCTTGAGAATGTTGGCTGATAAGCAGTGTCTTGTTGGATCAGTGACCGACTTCCCTGCTACAGAAAGGTCTTTTTCTAATAGCAGAGGGACTCACACTTTCCTTTACATATTTTGAGAAGAAGCGAATTCTTCATCTTTGTAATGACAGCTGGGTTGTGTTTGTACATTTTCTTTAAATTGGGGATGCTGAGGAGCCAAGACTGGTGTAACACTTGCCTTGGCCATCTGGGAGAGTGCTCCACAGGCCGGCATGGAGATGGGTATCTATCCCAATTGCTTCCTTCAAGTCTCTTTAAAATAACATACAACATCTGAAGTCCTCAAGGGAACAATCCCCAGAACCTTCAATTGCCAACGAGCTACAGCCAAGAGCAACAGTCCGTAACTCCTTCACGTCCTCCATTCTCTTTTCAAGGAATTCTTTCCCATTTTTATGTAATTGATACTGGATGATTTCTCTGTTTCATGCACATTGGAAAGCAAAAGTTACAGTTTTTGTATGATTTCCTGAGAATTCACATACTAATAAAGGCAGTTTGCAAACAGAAACAAATGTCATTTTTTTTCATGGTCAGTTTTAGCGATGCTTATAAACAACAACACTTAAACTTCCATGGTAATTGTGGAAAGTTAGCTTCACTGTTAATGGGCATATTCTTGAAATCTCATTTTCCAGCCATTTCCAACCAGTTTTGGTAACAACTCTTTGGTATAGTTTAATGACTGGACCTTTTTTATGTGTGATTCAGTGACAAAGGGTAAACTATATTAATATATTTCAGATGCATTAAAAAAAAAAAAAAATTGCAGGCATTGAAGTAAACTTTGTTGAACTGAGAATACAGGAGCTGCCAAACTGAGCTAGACCCAGCGTCTACCTAGCTGAGGATTCTGTCTCTGGCAGGGATGGTTGGAGTTATAAAAACTTTGACGTGGTCAGATTGGTGGTCATCTTGCCTTGCTATGCCTTGCCATGATTTCTAGCAGCTACAGACTGGTTTCAGCTCACACACCAGAGATTTAATAACCTTTCCAATAGGATTGGAATTAATTATGCCAACTCTTGATGTTTATAACTAGGTTAATAAGAATAAAGGAAAATGTGCTGTTAAAATAGCTTTTACTGAATTCATGTGGTTGGTTGATATCCGTTGTTTCAAGCCAGATTTTTTTGCTAAAATAACCTAGTAGGAATACTTACATCATGCAGCAATATATTCAATCCTGTATTTTTGACTCAATAAGGCCAAAAATAATAAAATCACCAGGATGATGAAATAAGTTGCTACTACCTTTGTCTTTCTTATTCTCTCTGAATTTTCAGGGGTATTCATTTGGCATCTCTGATCCCTTTCTCTACTAAAGCTTTTCATACCCTTATCTGATATTATATAGTCTAATATCTAGTGACCAGATAATTAATATTTATAATTGTTTATTTCAGCCCTTATCTATCTAAGCACCTAAGCACAGTAATCACACTATGGTCGTAAGAAGGCTAGGTCCCAAGCATCATTTCCAAAGGATGCATTCTACAGATAAGAAAAAAAAACAAACAAAAAAACCCACTTTGAGTAACAGTACTTTGGTACTGCTAAGAGAGATTTAAAACTCAGCTACAACGCAGCTGCCATCCGGTTTCCACAGATCCCCCATACGTTATAATTAAAATGACCCTACAGCACATGTTCTACATTTTATCTCTTTGTTTAATGGCTTCATGAGTTGTTTTAATCAACCCTGCTCGTTCCTTGTAACTAAGCTGACAGATATTCTTACATGAAGTCAAGTACCCAGATGATTTTAAAATAGTACAGCTACACCGCTGTGCACACCCCACAGCAGCTACAAGGCTCCATATGTATTTTAAGAAACCCCAGTTCAAACAGTCATTCCACAACAAAGTTTTCAGTTTGCCTGAAACAAACTTGGGAGACTCTGAAGCTGGTCGAAGAAGCCAAATGGACAGTATTTTTAAATGCCATGTTTTCATGGTTAGAATGTTTTTGAATTCAGAATCCCAGAATACAGCCGAATGGTCAGGATATAAACTGCTAAAGTGTGTTTTTCATAATGTTCAAAAATAACCTACAGACATGACATGGGCTTGGGCCCTCTGCACTGCTCCTAGTTTTCCATGTAGTTCCAACGTAACTTGCATTCTTCAACTGATAAAACATTCACATTCCTTTAATTATGTCAATACTATTTTTCTACCAAAGAAAAATTTCTCTAAAATATTAGAATTTCAGGACTTCATTCTATAGCACTTAAAAAAGTGATTATTTTCTTAAAGTTCATGTCAGTACTCGGATGAGTAAGGGCTGTAAGACCCAGCCCATTCATTTAATAACTTTAAAAGCATTAATTTCTCAGCCATAATGGGAGAGAGCAGCAGACAGGTTTCCAGTCTGTCTGAACAACTTTGTGCTCAAGGAGAGCAGCAGGAACTGTTCCCCATAAGCCTCTTCTGCCTCCAGGCTGCATCATGATTGCAGATTCAAGAAGTCTTGCTCCCTTAAAACAGAGTTTTGCTATTCACTTCAAAGGGGCAGGAACCAGCACGTGGTTGGGTCTTAAAATAACCATGTATCCTTCGTTGTGCTTCTCCCACATCTTTCTAGGGAAGTCTCACAGCACTTTCCAGTAATGTCGGTAAAGTTTCCCAGTTTTTCCATTGAGTGTATTTTACGTGCTCTATGCCCTATGCACAGAAGACAGAAGCAGCCAGTTTCACACATGGCCACAGTGCATAGATAAATTTCCTGTCAGAAGGAAATTTCCTGAGGAGTTCTGTGCCCACAGTGTAAAAGCAGCATGTCGAATAGGGAGTGAACAATGTCATCTTTTCCTGGGCACCACAGAACACCTGTGTCTGCAAGTTGTCAGCACCTTCAGGAGACAAGCAACGCCCAGTACTTGGTCACCTGCAATTTTCCAAATCAGTGAATCACTTCATGGTTTGCCTCAGCTTAATGTTCTGGTGTTTTCTCCCTCTAAGCAAATACGGTTTACTTGACTTAGTTTTCTGTTTCTCCTCAGCTTTCTGGCACTTCTGGCCTTGTAATCTTCCACCCAGATTTTCCGCCCTTTTATCTTCACAATTGCATCCCAGTGGGTGCCGCCACACTGATGCTGTTGCCTCACTGCCCACGTGTGCTCTGCCTGTCCGAGGTGAGCAGCTCTCAAACAAGCCAACAAGTTTCAGGTCAGAGCAGTGCCCAGGCAAACGAAAGTGAGTCCCAGGCTGATAAACTTGAGATTTCTGCCTAGCAAACAGGTGATCCCACTCCCCAGGTGCTCAAGCTTCTACTCTCTGCTATAACACTGAGCTTTCAGAAACAAAGCACAAATGGCTGTGCTTTTTGTCTTTGCAAAGAGAAAAATAAGTGTCCATCCCTTCAAGACACCTGCAGTTCTGGCAACCTGTGCTCATGGCTACCTCACCCTGTGTGGAAAGAAGTATTGTAGAGGGGACAGGGTGGTGGCTTTGTTCAGCCACCATCACCCCTCCCTCCACACCAATGCACTCTATTCAAACAGGCCCCAAGCCCTCTTCAAGTGGTTGGCAGAGATGTTTTTTATTTTAGAAGCTTAATCCAGCCCAGATTTGGATTAAAGATGGCATATCCCTTCAACCACAGATACACATGCTTAGGACAGACACTCAGATTTTCCTTACTGAGAAGCCTGACCTCAGTACCCACATCTGATGTGTGCAAGGCCCCAGAGACTCAGCTGTCTGTGCTCATGTCCATAGATTCAGATGGCACTCAGCCCAGCCACCAGTTGAACAAGTTCACAAAGACCTGGGTGCTAAACAATAATGACTTTAAATAGCCAACAACTACTGCATTCAGCAAGACCTCTTCTGCAGGAAACCACCCCCGTAGGCAGTATTGCCATACTGGTGCCATATGCCTGCACTTGACACCAGATGGATCTCCAAACAATACTTTGTCAGTGGGAAGAAGTGATCAGAGGAGTTCACAGGCGTTTCTAGCCTCCAAAATACTAGGTTACACTGCAATCACAGAACTCCTGAGTATATTTTCTAGCAAACGTGTGAAAGAGAATTGAGATACTTTTCTTGTCAGACTAACAGCTGAGAGAATCAGTGTGGAATAGCAGAGGTACCAGATTAGAACACTGGCTCCACTTGCTGACTTTGCTCTGGCTGCTGAGATACATGGATTTGTACACTAACAAAGAGACTATGTTCCTTCCAAACACCTTTATTTTCAGCACTAGCAGATAGAACTCTGGATATTTCTGTTTCACATGAATGTCTATGTATAATTAATAGTTATGAGGTAGTAAATAAATGGCAGAGAGTATAGCAACAAAACACAATAGTTTTTCCCTATTAAGTTTAAAATGGTAACTAAAAATTTATTTCCATGTATGGAAACCTTCAGTAAAAATGTTAGCCCTAAACTGTAAAGCCCTTAAACTATACAACATTCTGTATTATTTCCCTATTATTCCCTACTGAACTATGAAATAGCATCTGAAAGATTTTGTGCAATAGATTATCTGTGGTGCCATACAAAATTCAGCTTCTACTGAAAATAAAATAAAAGCAGTTGACATCCCTCGCATATTAAAAAATAAATAAATAAAACCAAAGAAACACTTCTTGAAACCAAATGTCAAAATCCTGTTTAATTAAAAAAAGGAAGTTTATACTTGGTTATGGTGTGTGTTGACATCTATCCCTTTGATTTACAAGAGTATGGACTGGAAAGAACAGATTGCTTTATTCAAGGGAAAGAAAGGAGGGAGGGGGGCCCAGTGTGACAGGAAAGAGTGTAGGCTGTATTAACTTCAGTGCTTGTTAAAACATGAAGGATTAATGGTAGAAAGAGAGGGAAGAATTGTGAATGTCTCCAACTTAGGATCTTCAAAAATGTTTGGGGATTCTAAGAATGTCTCACCCGACCACATGAAAGCTTCACAGAGAGACACAGCCACACGACTGCTCTAAAGCCAAAGCTGGTATTGCTCCACTTATGCCATCAAACCGATGGAGCTGAAACGTAGCCACAAATTAAATTTATTTTTATTGAAAAAGTACTAAGTCCTTAAAAAGAAGGAAAAGTGTATGTCAGGAAATACAGCTCCTTCTTAGCTGAGTTTACAGGGTAGGTAAGTCTGACATCTAACCTCAGTGTTGACATCTGAACATTGCAGCAGAGTAAGAGCACTCTGCCCAAGTCTGAAGAAAGGCAGCATCCATCCTCATGCTTGCCTTTAAGCAGGGAAGAAAGCTGAACCTTTTACTTTCATCTCTATGACTGCATGTTCAGTCTGTGTCACTGCAAGATAAAATGATTAGAAGAACGTCCACAAGCTTCCTTGCCAGAAGGGAAACTCTCTTTCAGCTCTTTTGGAATGCATATTTGCTAACACTATTCATTCAGTGGTGTTGTCATGACTCAGAAAAGCAGCAAAATTGTTTGCTGTATTGAAAATGCAAATAAGCTTGATGCTCCTCAAATATGACATGGGGAAGTTCTGCCTGTGTTTATCCATGACTATAAGAACAGATCTGTTTGAAAATCCTGAACTACTACAGACATGAAAGCCTGAGAACACAGCCCTTGCAGAATATCATTCTTCATTAGACCAAGGATAAAAGAATTAAAGCCTGGAGAAATAAGGAGCGAAGTCATAACAACAGCACAACAAAATCAAGTTTTCTTTCTGTCCAACTGTTTACATGCTAAGTACCCAAATTTGTGTGTTTTCTCTGACAAGAACCTGCCTGCTTATCAAACTGCAGTGTGAAATCCTTAACATTTGTATGCCTGAACATTAAATGGAGAAGAAAGCGCTTCCTTAGCTTGCCTGTTTCATTTAGATCATGATATTCTGACTCTTAATTATTTTGATGAATTTATTTGCAAGCCTTAAGTGAAAGGTCTGTGACTGCTTTGTTATGATGAGTTTGTAACAAATTTCTTTCAAAGTCACCCCATCCTAGTTAAGGTCTCTAGAATCTACCATATGATAATATTACATGAAAAAAATTTCTTGGCAGGCAGGTCTGAAATGCCATTTGATAAGAAGTAGAGCTTACAGTAGAAAATGTTCAGTTTCTGAAAATATGGGACTGGTAGCAAGGTTTTCCCATCAACTACGAGGAATTCTTCAGAAATAAGTAATCATGCACATGAAGCAAACAGAACAGAAATTTTCATACCGTGGAAAACGCCAAGAGATTTTAAAAATTAAAATCTTTGCTGAACTGCAGGTTGAATGATGTTCTGGCAATGAAAACTCCTTAACGTTCTGCATAAATGTACTGTTACTCACTTTGACTTTTGTTTGATGAAGCATTTCAGACACAAAAGTGTCCATCAGCTTGTTAGTGAGACGAAGGTACTTACATGGTGCAAAGTGCCCTGGCAAATCCTGTTGGTTTTCCTTTTAATGGTAAGTAAGGTCAATTGCAGTCACAGCCCTCTTTTCTTTTATCAGTAAAGGGCTTATTGGACAAGATGTTGAATATTATTCAGACACTAGAACAGGCTGCCCAGGGAGCTGGTGGAGTCACCATCCCTGGAGGTGGTGAAGAACCATGTCCATGCTGCACTGGGGTCAGGGTTCCGTGGGCAATATTGGCAGTAAATGGACTAGATGATCCTAGAAGTGTTTTCCAACATTAGTGATTCCATGATTCTGTCTTAAGGACTGTCTAACACAAATAGCTACCCTAAATGAAGAATCCCAACCAAACCATGGATTCCACCTTTCTGTAGTGTGATCACCCTCCCACAGGGTTTGGATTCCATCTGGGTTTAGAAAATCAGTAAAATAAGTTACAATGAACTGTCTGCAGTAATCCATAAAGGGACAATAACTGAAAAGAATTAAAATATTATACATTTCATTTTCAGCTTCATTGTAATGCTTAATTCTCCATCCCTCTAAGAGTCAAATACACTTAAGGACAAGATTTTTGCAGAATATTATAGACAAGTCTATTAATGCACCAGCAACTACTGTAGCAATCACTCCTAATGCTATGCACTGCCTTGAAAACTATATCCTATGCACAGTATGTTGTGTACATATTAAATCCACTGTAAGTACATGCTGATACTATAATAAGGAGAGAAAACAGATACTTCCCAGATCCTTTTTCATTCTCTTTGGAACTTCTTTTGGCAAGCAGGGCAACAATTGCAACACTCAGTGCCAGAAGGTTCTGAAAAAGGCAGTGTGTTTAGTATAGGACAAATTTTCAAAAGCTATCTCCATCTGTATAGCCTTAAAGGATGGCTTATATTTCCATGCATTACTATTCACGCATGCAGATGGCAGAATAGAGATTATAAAAAAAAGGAGTCCGTTGTAAAAAAAGAAAAATAGGAAGAGTTATGTTCAGCATGTTTTGGTCAATATTCATCATCATAGCCCTTTGCATTCCTAGAGGCTTTGTAATGGGACAGTATTTATAATACTACAAAATGAAAGAGAGGGCTTGAGAAGCACCTGGGCATAGTTTGCCTGGTATCTTGTTGTCCCGCAGACATCTATGTACCAGAATGCCCATTTCCAGATATTCCAGTAGCTAAAAATTAGGTGTCACTGGATAAATGTCAGTATTCCTGTGCTTTGCTATTAGCATAATCTCAGTGACATGGATAGCTTAAGTAGGTTAGGTTCAGCCCTACACTGGCATTGTTTCACCTAACGATCACTTTATTTGCTCATATAACTTGCTCAAATCCACCCCTATGCCTACCTCTCAGAATAAATAAAGACACTTTAAACATCTTCTAACATCTGGCCTACTGTAATTTTTATTAAAAAACAGTACAAAATGGAAAGGTGCCCACCAGCCTTCCAGGGGACCAGACTGTATCTTAATTCACTGACCTCTCATACAACTGTTGCAAAGAAAACTGCTCTTGATGCCAGTCACCTCATCCCTTAATGTATTCTGGACTCTCTTCCTCACAGAGAAAGCAAAACAAACGATCACTTGATGGCAAGTTCTGGAAATACCAGAATTGGGCTTTACACAGCATGCAGAGACAGCAAATTCCAGCCACAGAGAACAGGAATAGAAACATGAGTTGTTCTTGAGCTGTGATGTCAACTTAGTGTTTCTATGGCAGCAGTTCCCCAAACCACGCATTCGATCAATCAAACTATGTGCAGCCAGAGATGAATTAGAAGCCAGCACAAGTGCTGCAAGAACAATTATCTGCAACTCAGCCTGTGAAGCTGGGCATTGTAGTCACAGCTGCTTATAAGAGAGTTGCAAATTAATTTCAAGTGTTACACTCAGTTCGACTGCCCTCCCCATTCTCAATAAAGCCCAGGCCACAAATACGGTCAGAAGGTTGAACATACCAGGCTAAGAAAACTTCAGGGCCCTGGCTGAAAAAATAAGTTTTTTTAAGTCCATCTTGTATCAGAAGGGTGTTTATTCATGAAATTGTAGATAACGCGTCAAGTCCCTCATGACTTCAGTGTCTCAAGAACCCACTCATAGCCAGGCAAATTGGTAAGCGATTTCCTAACAGCCCTTCTTGATTAAGGACTTCAGAGAGCTACTGACCTCCTTTCAGAAGGAAGGAAGGAGGCCCTCACATTCAGCTGATCCTAGAAGAATCTGTAGAACTAGAGACCGTCAAGGCCCAGCTGACTTCTGCACAATGTCAGTTACACGGAAGGGAAAGGGATACTAAAATATCAGAGACAACAGAATCACTTGACAACAAAGGTTGAGGGGTATCTCTGGAGATTGTCTAGCCCAACACCCTGCTCAGAGCAGGGTCACCTCGTGCGGGTTGCTCAGGCTTTGGGTGAGTGGAGACACCGTGACCTCTCCAGGCAATCTGTGCCAGTGCTCAATCACCACATGGTAAAGGAGATTTTTCTTAACACAATATCCTTTATTTTGAGTTGTGCCTTCTTCCTCTTGTTCTGTCACTGGGCACCATGGATAACAGCCATCCTCTTTACACCCCTGTCAGACAGACAAATTAAGGAGATCCCCCCCAAGCCTTCCTATCCCCAGGCTGAGCAGACCTCTGCTCTCTCAGCTTCTCCCCACAGCAAAGATGCTTCAGTGCCTTCATCATCTTAATGGCTCTCTACTGGACTTGCTTCCAGTGTGCCCGTGTTTCTCTTGCTCTGGAGAGCCCAAAACAGAACATATCTCTGCTTATTGGGTCCTTCTTATTTATTAAGGATACTACAAGTCTTTGAACAAGTAGAACTTTGCCTGACCCTGGAGATATAGGTCACTTGATTTTTTCCCCAGGATAAAACTATGAGGTAACTTCAGCAGAAAGTAGCAAGGGACTAAAGGGACAATATTGTATCTTCTACTACTTGTTCCTAAGCAATTGGCATTTTGTACTCTGTAGTCTGTGTCACTTGGGCAAACTTCTATCAGTTCACTGTCAAAATAATTACAGTAATCTCTTCTTATCTTTTTGATTTAATTGTAGCTTCTAGTGAAGACTGACAGGCTATTATGTTTGCCCAAATCCATCACTTTCACTTTTGTATCATTTATAAGTAGTGTCACTACATAATTGGAAATAATTGAAAATTAATTAAACACTGCACACAGATATGAGGATTGAGAGATGGAGAGGCACAGATAAACAGCTATCTAGTAGAAATGCAGAACCATAGGCAAGCCTGTATTTAAGAATCAATTCAAGAACAGTTGCTTTTTCACTCTTTCTGTCTCATGCAGTATAGTACTGATTGGACTCAATGATCTTTAGAGATCCTTTCCAACCTCTACAATTCTGTGATTGTGTGATTTTGACATGAGTATGGCTCTGCAGCCATAGAGCCTTAGGAAACAGCTAAGGCCACGCAGAAATACAAGACTACTTCTTATTACACGCCCTATTTGTAATACTCCATTCTCCAAACAGACCTTAGTTTCCTGAAATTTCACATCCCACTATGCTCACATGCAAGGTCCTGCTAGCTGGCTCAACCATATAATGAATCACAGGAATTACTTCACACAGGCACTTATTACTAAGAAAGGTTTGCTTTTTATAATCATTATAGTGATAGCAAATATAGCATCATTATGCAGAGTAGTGTTTGTACAGGAAGAATTGTTACGGGGGCTGACAGAGACTGCCCTTTTTGCTGGTTTCCAGAAGGCTCTCTACCCCACATGAAAAGTCTTCCAAGGATAATATCAGTGTCTCAGGCAGTCAGCACGTGCTTTTACTTTCCCTTTGTGGGAAGCATGGAGTGTTAATCATCATTAAATCAATGTTGCCTGAATACAAAAGTTCTTTTCAGGGAACTACTTGTCAGTCACCCAGTCGTGGGGGCAGAGGGCGGAAAGCTTGATTTTAGACCTAAGGCAGAGGACAGTCAAATCCCAGGCTGTAATGATGGATTCATTGGTTTGCGGGGCCTTTTACAGCACTTTAGAAGAGTAACTGTTTTATATTTTGTGCCAGGTAACACAGAAAGAGGCTTCACTCCTCACACAGAGCTCCCACAGAGACAAAAATCATGAGGTGAAATAATTTTCTTGAATTCGGACCAAATGTACTCTCCATTGCAAGTAGCTTGCACTGAGAACAGTTGCAGAACCCAAACAGAAAAGTCATGCCTACGGCTGTTTATCTATCATTTTCAGTGCCAACAGGGAATTGCATGTTATTTTATATCCCTTATGAAAAAAAATTCTGTGGAAGGATCCCTATGACTTACTGATTTCCCATCTGATTCTGTATTTCTGATGTATTCCAAACCCTTTTAACGCTGGGAGTTTCAGATATACAAGAAAAACTTTAAAATATAATGCTCACATCAACCAAGAAAGGTTGTGTTCTTTTTCCCTTCCTCCCTCCCTTTTCTTAAAATATTTTATGCAAGGTCATGCTAAAATGTAACCATGTCAATAACTACTAGTCTATAAAAAACCCTCAGGAACAATTGCAGGAATTTGGTGATATTTTTTTCCTGTGATTCTGGGATAGTAAGACAGATCTGCACTTTCTATCGACAGAGTTTTTTGAAATTGTAAGTGGGATGAATAATGTAATGTGTTTATAAGTATCAATAATGTAAGCCATCTGCAAAGGAACGGTTTTGCAAAGGCATCTCTTTCAGGACACTGTGGATTTTGTCACTGCTTGAGGTTTTGGCAAATCATCAATATCACTGCAATTTTCTCTTATGAAACAGTTTTTGACTGAGGTATTTTTTTCTTCCTTAGCTAGCTGAAGTTTAAAAGTGCTACGTGTCCAACTGCAAATTCAGAGATCAGGTTTTCTTCAAATTGTGTCACATTTGAATATGGCACATTAGATACCAGTAGTTCAGAAAGGTGTGTAGGTTGCTCTGAAAGTAATGCCTCCTACTTGTTTCCATGGAAACTACAACAGATTTCACGAGTGCAGTAACACTGTTTGATAGAGCAAAATCTCAGCCACAAACGGCTATTTTTCAACACAATCACCACCATTAGCTATGCATTTTCACCAGTGATGAAAAAGAGCCTGCATGTCACACTTGTAAACATCTGCACCTGTCATATCAAGAGTAGCCAAGACGTTCTTTATACTTGGTCTGAAAGGAAGAATGCATGAACTTCAAGAAAAGAAGCAGCATATTTAAGTACAGATACATTACAAATCACTGTTTTAAAATATACCAAAAGCATAATGCTATAGATAGTAGTGACAGCATATAATTTAAGCACATCACATTCTATTCTCTCCAAAAAAAAAACCCCAAAACCTGAGAAGCAGGAACTGCCTAAAATCTTCTATGGAAAAAAAAGTGTAGTTTCCTAATTCTTTGATTCATAATTAAAATCTTCGTTTCAAATGAGGACAATGATCTAGGGTAAGTATTCCGCTAAGCACAGGAACATTCTGTTGCTAGCAGACAATCTATGTATAAACAGTTCTCAAGTAATTCAGAATGTTAATTACTAATCGGGAAATTGCACCCACCTTTTGTATGAGCAGTCATTTCACAGATCGATGGGATATGGCATACAATTATGCTGTTATAAAGTACACCTCGGCTTTGATGGGAGTGTTGCTTTTCAGGGTTATGCACAAGATAACAATAGATCAAAGTCATCATGGAGAAAAAAACAGCTTTCCTAAGGGGTAGGAAAGATAAAGGTGAATTCCAGGGAATGCACACAGCTCTGTGCATCCAGTCCAGATCCCTTCTGTCTATAACACTGATGTTTATCTTCTCCTCAGTCTTACTATGAAAAATATCATGACTTTATGTCAAAATAAAGTCAGTTTTAGGAGAGATTTGGATGAAAAGGCTGTGTGGAAAACATGGTATACATTCCTGAGGTGCAGATGCTAGCAGCCACACTAACAGCTGTGGCATTTTAGCAGTAAAGCAGGATGGGGCATTTGTAACTGGTGATCTCAGGGCTGGATAAAAGACTACGGCACCCAAACCAGAACACACATTTACACACTTCCATTGCCTTTTTTTTCCCCTCCTCCAGTGATGACTCTGAGCTCAGTAGTATTCGAGAAACTCTTGTATGTCTAGTCCTTGTTCTCTCTACATCACTGCTGAAAGCAGCTCTCTCCTCTCACCTAGGAGCATGAAAAGCATTTTCCAAAGACTAGATTCATCTTCTGGATGTGTGGGTGTAACTTGTACTGACTCACACACAATCTCTCCACAAGTACTGGAGTAATAATCTTAGGCCAAACAATAGTTATTTTTAATCACCAAAGGCTAGAAGTGGCACAAACTCCAATAAGCTGAGAACAGGAGGAAGATTCTAAAAACAAAGCCAAAGAGGAAAGACAAGGGCTTGTGTTTACTGAAATCCTTGTGGCACAAAACCCTTCTTTCTGTTTCTGTGTTCCAGACTGGACAAACACAATGGGGTAGTGAAAAATCAATAACAAAGTTTTAAAATAAGAACAAGAACAAATGTATCCTTCTATCACTAGCTGTAGTTGAAACTCCCCTAGTAGCATAGCTAGAAATTCCCCCAAACTGAAACCCAAAACTGTGTACCTATGCATTTCCATGGATTATTACAGTGTGCAGATGACTACATAAACACAAGTGTGGTACTAACACTGTATCCTGTGGAACAGGCAAAGAGCTCTGCTCAGCTCTACAAACACCATCCAAACAATGGCGCACAAAGGAAAGAAACAGGAATGAAACCAAAACAACCTTTAGGTCTCTGAAGAAGCCTGATTCCATTTTCCAGTGTTTTGTATGTATTACAGAAATTCTCCAGCAAATTTGAGTCCTTGGGCCCCAGAGCAAGTGTAAGAGTTGCACCAGCATCTTCACAATCAGACATTCAGAGATATGCTTATCAGAGAACTTAGTGTTTACGATCACAAGATAATTCAGGCTAAATAAGACCTCAGGAGATCTCCAGTCCAACCTCCTGCTCAAAGCAGGGACAACTGTGGGACTAGACCAAGCTGTTTAGGGCTTCTTACAGTCTATCTTGAAATGACAATGGTGGGAGCTGCACAACCTCTCTGGACAGCTTGCTTCAATGCTTGCCTGTCCTCACAGGAAAAAAGGTTTTCCTTAAATGGAGTCTGAATCTGTCTTTTATTTTTCATTCTCCTAATGCACACCAAATTTCAGTGGTAATTCATCAAACCTAGCTCTCCTCTGAAGACCTTTTTTTTAGGGGGGGGGTGAGGGGAGAGAATTTACAGCCTTCTCAGAGCCATATATCTTTGAGATTTGAAGCATTTTAAGGACAGATCACACACATCCTCTCACTAGAAACTGAGGAACTGTGCTGCTCATCTCTGGGACTGGAAACATTGCTGGTTTTCTTTGGCTTGCTTCATTTTACTTAGGAAACTATGGAAAGCTTGAAAGGAGCTTAGAGTTCATCATTTCTTTTGTCTCCGAAGAACTGAATCCTATGTGAAACTGAGCAGGAACAAAATGAGGAAGTCCTTGTTGAGAAAAACAACACCAATTATCACAAAAAAACTGCTTATTTTTTTGAAGTATTCCAAATACACTTTCTTAAAAACTACTTCTTTTGTATTGTTTCTATTACTTCAAAGCTTTGGAGGGACTGACCTCTAGTTTGGCCTCCAGAGAGACAGAAACTCAAAGACAAGAGGAAAAGGAGGATATTAGTCATATATGCTGTTACTGCAGCCTTCTCCATACATGATTCTCATGGATTTGGGCACTCAGCACCTTTAGGAGGCAGGCTGCTGGAGCAAAAAGCACATCTGAAGGAATTTATGTTGATTTTGAAAGAGCAGACAACAACAAAGGAACCAAATCAGGGAAAAAAATGGCAACTCTGGCCAATATCTGCCACTAAATACAGACCTTCGTTTACCTCAGTGTATCTAATTCTAAGATACACATTTCTGACTCCATCCATTCAGTTGAAAAGGGAAAGGCCACACTAGCATAAGCAATGAAGAGTGGTCAAGCACATAACTTAATGACAGTGTATAGAAGCCACTACAAAAAAGATAGGGGAGAATGAAACATTTTGCGGTGCGGTTGAGTGGCTGATTTCTGTACCCAATCCACCAATATTTTCCAAGCATGGACAGCTTTTTTTGAAATTAAAATAGAAAACACAAGCCCCATATCCCACAAAATAGAAAAAAAAAAAAAAAAAAAGAAAAACAACTGACAGTTTAGCAACGAGATGGAACCAACCAAGCAAATCTGACTGCATGGCGTTTTAGGAAAAGGACAGAAATAGCTGCAGCTATTAAAAGTGATATACTGCTGAAATCTTTTTGTGATTATGCTAAAAGTCAATCTGACTTCTTGAGAGAACTCATAAATGCTTACTGCCTCCTCAAATGAAAAAGCTTCTTCACATATGCCCTCCTTACTTAAAAATACACTGACTGGAGTTACTTCTAAGTGTGGGCTTTGTACTTTCCACTGCCTTGTTGAGACATTTGGAAGGAGGAAATGAATATATGAGGGAATAATCTAGAATAAATCAATGTAGTTGTTTGTTGTTGTTGCTGCTGTCATTGCATATGTTGTAAGAAAGCAGAACTCATCAAAGCTTCCAAACTCAATGCAGAGTCCCCCAAATCATAGACTAAGAGTGAAAGCGGTTTATTTGCTCAACACTAGTGTCTGTAGCTGTATTTCTCTACCTTTCCTTTCATGAAGTGACAGATGTTTAAAGCTCACATTCAGATACGTCAGCCAACCACTCTTCAGCTCCAGAAGAAAGAAAATGGTTTGTAGCATCCTCAAGTCCCCTATACCCACTGATTATTTCTTTCCCTTTTGTCTTCCATATCAGCTCTAATCTAAAAGCGAGAAAATATGGTATAAAAGCGGTACTGTACCCATTCTTACAGACTCTGCTGAAAGGGTTGGTACAAAAAAAGTAGCCAGTTTAGAGCAAAGACAGCTAGAACTCTCATTTCCTCACACTATCAGAGATGCTGACGCAAAATTTCAGACACTTCTTTAGGTCACTTTGGCTTAGGAAGCTTAAATCAGCTTACCCACAGGCATGAGCAACATTATGGGCAGAGATGACTGCACTACATAAAAACCTGGCAGTTTACTACAGGTAATCCTCATAATTAATGCAGTGTAAAGTAGATTCCTTTCTTCTTGTTATTCAGAGAAAAGACACATAATGGATATATAAGCATTTTGTAAGAGAGTAAGACTAAGAAATAACACGATGCTCCTCTACAAATCAATAGTACAGAAAAGATCACATCCAAAGCCAGCCTTATGCACAGCATGAATCAATATAGGATTGAGCTCAAGTTGAGCTCAATATCATATCATCAATAACTCCGCCATACTATTTTCATTTTTCTCCCCCCCATCTAAACGCAGAATAACAGTAGCTGAGAGAAACAGTGTGAACTACTGCTTAAAATTCTGTCACCAAACTGGGGGAGAGTCAATGTGATTTCCATGCCTTTGCTGGAATTCATTCCCTCTCTGGATACTGCCAAACCAACCCAACCAGGGCTGACTCATCCACAGGGCCTCATAAAGTACTTCTGAAAGTCTTGGTTTTTGCCTTTGGAATGTACTGCATTACACCAAGAGTTTGTGATGCTCCAGCGTGGGAGAAGAGGACATCCCTGAATTTTCCCTACAAGGAAATTCCCAGTCTGCACAGTACGGTATTAAAGACAGGGTCAATTTATTCCTCAGAACCTAAGAAAAGCACTGGGCATTCATTCCTTTGGCAAATGATATCACCCTTCTACTTCAATTGTGCTTCTTAGACAATATTTTTTTGCTTGCATAGGAAAACAAATGAACAAAGTGCCAATCCCTCACTCTTCCTTGCTTTCCCATTTCTAGTCTTGTGGTAAAGAGATGTATGATGAGCTATAGAGGAAAATATCTGTGGGACTCCCAGCTAAAACACTGGCAGCACATTCTGGGTAAAAGAGAAATACAAAAATCTAAACAAGGGCAATAACGAGTAGAAGAAAAGAGGTATTCCACAGGAGGAAAAAGTAGAAACCAGTAGGTCTGCTTTGTTAGAAAGGATTTGATAGGATTTGATACGACAATTCACATGAATTAATGAGTAGGATAAACAAGTCCTGTTGGTCACTTTTTTTCCTCTTGATACATATTAACTAAAAATGAAACCAGTATTTGTATACTGTAAAGCTATGAATTTTTCTATCACCTACACTGTATTAATGAGCCTACAACCTAATGTGAGATTAAACTGTGCAAGAATTTCCTAACAGTAACATAATTTGTGACAACAACTGGGATAAACATGTAGCAGATACATCACCCCTCACATTCGAGGACTGAAATCAAATGCTTTTCTGAGTGAAGTTTGGAAAAAAAGTTCATCACCAGTAGATTTTAACATCATTGCCTGCCATGACTGACAGATAACTTCAGCTGAAGCCCACAGCTTTCAGCAATTTTCAAAGACACTGGGAAAGACTGCCTTCTGGTCTGACCGTGACAATTTCTGTGATTCTACATAAGATTACGAAAAGTCAGGAACAGTTAAAGAAATTCCTTGGCAATCATTTCATTTAAATCTTTGTTATACACCGGGATAGCAAAAAAACTATGGCACTCAGTTTCAGGAATCCACCAAATGTACACAAGAAGTCAAATTACTGAAAGTTCTACCTACTGAAGTTTAAACAACTCTTTAACTGTCCATAGATGTTTCGCATATCTATTTATACTGATGTCACCAGAACACCCAAGGTGGAATTTCTGGCAGAGAAATGGCCACTGAAGTCTATGGCTTCAAAGAAGGGTCCTGAAGGACTTCCCCTACAGTCACATCTGAAATGAGTTTCTGCTCATTTGTATCTCTAAGTACAAAAACGGAAAGGCAAAAGATTAGTCACAATCACACAGTGTTTATTAAAACCACATTTTAATAGAAACTCTTTGGAATAGAAATAGAGATCTACTGAGAAAATATGCTCAAAGTAATGTAAGTTTGTAATATCTTGGTAACCCAGCTGTAACACCAAGGTGTGCTCATCTCTAGCCATTGGGATGATCTGTTATAAGGCCATGCACTGCTGTATTAAAATTGAGCTTGTCTCACAGAAGTCCTAAATAAATGACTGTATCAGGGAATGTTTCTTTTGCAAAATGGTAATATAAATGTTATGGGGCTGACTAATAATACAGTAGGTTTACACTAACTGAATAACTGAATTCCAGACTTTGAGGTAAGAAAATCTTTTCTCTTATTTTCCATCTGAGTCATTTAGCACAAAGCCTCAGCCTCTGTTCAAGAGACCACGTCTCATACTTTTTACTTCCCTCTTTATATAACGTGGGTATCCTCATCCAGTGTGAGATACAGAGAATATTTAACATATCAGAAGCCTAATTATGGTGATTCCAACACGATTCTGACTCCTAGCAAATGCATAATGCAAATTATCTGTGGACAGTTTGACCAAAAAAATAAATATTTTCCACAAACACAAGAACTGATTTCATTTCACTGAAGTATGATTAATCCAGGATATATGTGAAAGCATAGTACCACATGTGTTTCTCAAAATACGCAGGCTTTAAGGCTCCCGTACTAAAAAGTGAAACATGCAACTTAATTGGGGAATTAGACAGAAGCCCACCCAGGCCACATCTTCAGCAATTACTTTGCCCTACGTATGTTTTTCTGATGGAAAATATAGCCTGTCTCAGTGCTTTCAATTTATTGAGTCATATCACTCCTTGTTTAAGTGTACTGACTTTTAAAACAAGACACATATTTTAACTAACAGTCTATTGTTATGCCCGTAGTCATACTCTCCTTTGTGCACTCAGTAGGTCTATTCTCAATCTAGCTATTAACTCACAAATCAGTCTACTTCAAATATTATTCTTCCCAAAACTGCAACGGGCAGTCTCTTCTCTTGAATATTTTGTTTAAAACATCAAGCTGTGTGTACATCCTATAAGAATTTGAGCACAGGATCTGAGCTAAGATGTTATGCATTCTGAAAGGACACATCAGTCTACAGAATATGACATCCAGAAAAATGTAAGTTCTCATTTCAAAGGTAACACACACACACACATACAAATATATATATATATATAAATCTATATGGCATATTTTCTGAGCAGGCCTAGGCTTCTTGTGAAGTTGTTTTTCAGTATAGCAAATTAGAAAAACATGCCCAGAATTAAAGGTTACTTAATCGGGTTGAAGCAGTAACTTCAATTCCAGCAACTCCCTCCCACTATGTTACATCTGATAATGTACCCAAGTCCAAACAGAAACTTAGTTCAAAAAGATGTTTGGTCCTTGAATGTAAAATGACACTTAGCTTACACAATTAGCCAGGTAATACATATCCTTCCAAGAAAAGCAATTTTTACCGCAGAATAATCTGCATTTTACTAATCTCTGATTGTTAAGTTTTACTTGCTGAAACTTTTCCATATGGCTTTCAGAATGCCACTGTCCTGTATTTAATTACCACAAAAGGATATTAATAAAGAGGTTGGAAATTTGGCCCAAGTCCTCTTCCATAGTTTGGACAGTTTAATGGAGAGAGAGCCAATGTCAATTGACATTTCTGTCAATATGAGGCTGTGCCACTTCACACAGAAAAGCAGTGGGAAAAGAAGAGTAAATAGACCTATGGAAATAAAACATCCAGCTATTTTTGAATTGCTCATAGACTTCCAAAACAGCGTGGTCATAAAGTAGCACTGAGTGAAGTGAAATACTGGTTAGCTAGCATAAAGGACAGACAAATGGGACTTGGTGGAGCAATCCTTGTAATCGAGACAGTTTTTATCAAGCTGTAAGACGCATGCCCAGAAATGCACAGCATACTTATGAATTTTAAAGGCAGAACATGGTATTGAGCAGAGGCAAGGCAAGGGCAGGCAGCTTGGAGTGCAAAGGATGCGAGGAAGCTAACGTGGGTGGGAAAGCATATGTTGCTGTTTGGATGAGGAAGTGGTACACCACAGTTACTTCATAAGTGCAAGGGATTTATAAACTAAATCTCTTAGGAACTGTTTTAAATAGACAAAGAATGACACACAGACCCTGACAGGCTTGCAGTATTGTTCAAGAAGGCTGGATTCCTTCTCAAAACGTTGGACTGCTGCTTGTACTTTTTCCAAAAACGCTTATTTTTAACCTCAGCTTCTTTATATAAACACTGGACAGATGCACCACGTAGTAAACTCTGTTTTGTCTACCATGAAATTAATGGCTTCCTCTGTCTTACCTGACAATGGAAAACATATTCTGGTGTGGTTTTCTTGAACTTCATGTTCCATACCAAGGCTACCCCATCAGGCTCATGTGGAGCATCTTCATTATTGTTATAAGATGCAACCATCAACTCAGGGTACTAGGAAAAAAAAAAAAGAAAAGAATGAAATAAGCTGGATGATGAAGAAGTTATGCAAAATCAGATGAGAAAGAAATAATCTCACCCAACATACAGAACATCTGGTTTTAATTATAATACATGCTAGTTCAATCACAGTATTTAGCTACATTTTGGTTTTATATTTTACTGGTCCCTCATGTCTTTAAAGCCCCTGCTCCTTGCTCTGTATCAGCTATTCTGACATGCCACAAAGACAATGATATTTACTGCATATAATTCTCAGAAAAGACAACTACCAGGGTATTCATAAAGGGGAGTAGAGCAGGGAATTCAGTTAAAAGGAAAAATCTGAAAGTTTGAGCAATTGTATTTGCTTAACCATTTCTTCAGAATCATTGCCTGAATTGATTTTGATGGTAAAATCAGGGTTAGTACAGCACTTACTCTGAAATACAGTTCTTCAACATCTCAGAAAACTATTCCTTCTGATTTCAGTATGCACTCTTCCAATTCACTTATACATAGAAACTACTTGAAATCTCTTTCAGATGAATCAAATAGCAAACAAATTTTGCTCAATTTTGCAAGATGGTGAGGTCATCTGGTAAAGCTCAGGGTGACATCCAATTCCACTGACTCAGTAAGACTATTCAAATGAGCACTCTGAAATCAGATTCATACTTCCTAGTGCACACATTATTCACTGATGTATATAAGTAGATATGCACCACACACATATCTATTTGCTCTGTGTGTATATGCACATGTATACATAATACATAGACATATACATAATATCATATATTTCCTGTATTTCTGACACCCCACACTTCTGGTAACCCCTGTCCTTCCCTCTACTCTTCAGGTAGGGTAAAGGACCTTATGGCACGTCTGGAGAAGAAGAGCACACACATTCTGGCAGACCAATGATCTAGCAGCCCCAGTTCGTGGGACCCACATCCTTCTGTCGTAAACTAGGAATGCTTTCCCTCAAAATTTCCCAATGATAACTGCAGCTCATTGTCACTGTCTTTCCCAGGTAAGTTCCTGCCAAACCATTCACCACTTTATAGGGAAACAGCACAGCTTGTAGATGTAAAGGAAGTGGGACAAAGGAACTGCCAGCAATGCTGCTGGGAGCTATGAATTCGGTCCACAACAGGCATTTAAAAAATTACAAACACTCTTTTCTATCATTACCAGTGTGGCTTGATGCCCTCTGATCTCAAAATCCATTTGGAAGAAATAATTCATACAGCTGTAACTTTTGCCATCAGCACATCTTCTTTCCCACTTTGGGTACATTACTATGGATAATACATCATGGAGCTGATGATTGTTCTATTCAAACTATCATACGATGTAAGATCTGAGTCAGATCCTGGACCCATGGGTGGAAGGACCAACAATGGCGTGCAGCCACCACAGCTGATTCTTCCCCTTTTTGAAATAAGGTGGTTCTGATGGGAGGCACCTATGTTTCCCCAGTGCCTGGCTGGTGGCACAGCTTATAAGGGTGCTCAAACCTTTGCTATGAGCAACTACCTCTTCTACCCCCTCCAGAACTCAGAGACCCAAAGGTGGTTTGGTCATACACAGCCTCTAGGCACTCAGCTGCACCAGCCTGTCCTCCTCTTCTCCCATCCCCTCTCAGCTCTCTCTTTTCTCCCATGACAGAGATTATAATGACTGCTGAACAGCGAGCTTAGGTTCCCTGAACATTCACATCCCATATGGCCCTGGTCCAAGGGAGCAGCATATGCGGAAGGTTTTTGCCAGCACGACTCATTTTTACCAAGCAGGTCTGGTACCATTTGGGCCAGCGGCTGAGCTCATGCTATTGAAGGGACACTGAGATCGGCAGGCAGAATCGCCAAGCCCAGCAGGAGACAGGACATGAACAGTTATGGGCACCAGTTTACAGGCACTCTGGGGGTTTGTTCATGCTTCTGGGGAGTTTAGTGAGCATGTTCCGGTTGGCAGTGTATCTGGCCATAAACAAACACTGACTCAAACCTTGCTGGTCTATATGTAGGTTTTGCAATCAAAGTTTATGCAACAAACTGGAAATACAGTTTCAGGTTTACACAGACACCAGGGTCACATCCAGCTGGGCAGCGCCAAGAAGAGGCTTTTTGACTCCGCATGAATTGAGCCAAGTGCACCACCATAAATGCATCAGACTACTCCACAACTTTCATTTACAGATGTTCAGTCCTCACTGGGCATCCGACTGTCCCAGACCGAAGCTGAGAGCAACATGGAAACGCTGCAGTGTGCAAAAGTAGTCAGGGCTGCTGCCTGAAAATCAAGAGAACACAGCAACAACCCTGTGGCTGTAGCCTTCCTGGCTTCAGGCAAGCTGTTACCTCCTCATAAACAAAGCAAGGTGATTCCATGCTCTGTTTACGCTCGCTCTGACAGGCTTTTCCCTCAGTTCCTTGATAAAGGATTGAGTCAATCTTCCCTTTGCTCCACAAAGAATCAAGGGGCTGGTAGTGTGAATGATCACACATGTTTGGGACCCTATTTCACATGTGACTATGAACAGAATAACTTGTTTCATCAAGGCATCAAGGCCCTTTGTTTGATTTAGTTTTTATTCACCCCCAGGACGTTTTGCAGCAACAGTTCTATCGCAGAACATTGAGCAATGTACTCCGCAGTTCCCATGACTATTTGAGCTGTCCTTTGGCATACCGGACACCGCCATGGCCTGCAGCGTGTGTGAGAAGCAGAGCTAGCGGTCAGGTGAAAGGCCTCCAGCTGGCTCCAGCCCCAGCCACACTGCACACCTCAGGGCATGTCAGTGAGACCTGGTGCCTCCTCCCAGGCCAGGGACAGCACAGAGCAGCCCCAGCACACAGAAGCCTCTGTAGGGTGACATGGAGCTGAGCATGAGGAGTTAACGGAGGGGAAGGCAGGAGGGGCCACCCTGGAACAAAGAGGTGGGAAGCAGAAATGCCTGTGTGCCCTAGGGGCTGAGCAATTACATTTGGCAGTGCTCTTCTGAGGCGGCTTTTTTCTTGCTGCTCTGGGAATACAGTCAGAGCGGCCTGTTAGGAAAATATCAGATAAGAATTCCATGTAATTTCCAGCCCCTGAACAAGTGAACAACCTAAGATAAGTGTTTCCTCAGGGTTATATTTGATTTCTGTGGAAATCCATATGTGCTTATAGGCCACCCACATCACACCAGTGCGTACCTGATCTTAAGCTGACATTCTGTATTATAGCAAAGGGATAAATCCTTCATTTTGCACACAGGGCATGAGCTGAGTGGCACAAGCAGCCTTTGCACACACAGAGTAGGTTGCAGCGGGCTGCAGTGAGCACAGCCCCAGCCTTGGTCAGGCCTATGTGGCTTCCTTCATGCAGCCTGTGCCACCCTACCTGGGAAGCACCCGGAGCGATGGAAGCAGCCCTGTGGCCATTGTGAGGGGAAGGCAATAGCTGGATACAAGAATCACCATGCCTGTGCTACTTGTCCTCTCCCCAGTAAAAACTTGCCACAGGGCACGAGGCTCTGTTCTCCTGGAGCAATTTCAGTGCATGTGTACCACGGACCCTGGAGCAGAGACTCCCAGGTTCCCTCCCCGAGGAAATCAGCTGCTTTGCTCCACTCCAGGCTGACACCTAGGATCAGGCTAACAGCAACTGAAGCAGAGCGGATGAGGGCAGCTGAAGTGAAATTGGGACCAAACAAATTTGACAGGACCTGTGGTGATGTGTGCGTACTAATCCCAGCTCTCCAACAGGATAACTAATTAACCTGGTTTCTCTGCCCTGCTGATGTGGCCGTATTGGTGTGGGGAAGCTGAAGCAGCTCTCCAGTCATTTTTAGTATGCAATATGACAGTGCTTTGCGGTGCACAGAACTTGGATACCTTCCAGGCACATTACTTTAGCGTGCTCCCTGGGCAGCTGCAGTCTCCTCTTTCATAGCTTGAAGAGAGAACCCAGCATTTTCAGAAAGATCTCCTTTTGATCTTTTTAAATTGCTCAGGTACATTTTTTTTTTTAAATTGCTCAGGTACATTTTGAGTTTTAGTGCATAAAAATAAAATTTCATTCTTGTTTTAATTTGAATATATTATTATTTATAACTGTTGATTAAAATGAAATATTAATTATTTAGTTAATTATTTTTCACTAATATAATTTTAGCGCTTTTGTCCTAAAAGGAATTCCATGTGATGAAGGACTAGAGAGGGAAGTAAAAAAGGAGAGTGGGTAGGTTTTTTAACCTACAGTTAAAAAAAGTTTACTCGTTCTGTAAAAATGATGCTGGCCATATATTTTCAGGGACATGCTGGAAGTCAAATAGAAAGATATCTTTTAGCTTCACATCTTACCTGCAGAGACCAATCCATACAGGTGACAACACGATGCTTTGACCAATGCTCGTCGTAGAACTGACGGTTAAAAGAAAGGTTGGCTCCTGCTTGAACATCTCTGTGAATTCAAACAAAGTGACACTGCTTGAAGTAACAGAGTTCAAATGCTCTGAAAATCAATGCAGAAGTTTCTGACTACTTTTTCTCAGACCTCTGGAAAAGTTTGTCACTAACTGCTTTCACCAACAGTCTTGAAGGAGTAATGACTTTGCACCATGGAACAAATTTTACATGTATTTCAGGCAACCAGATATCTTAATTTCCACTACCTTTTTGCCTTCTCTAGCAGGCTCTTTTGGGGCACCTCGTGACATCCATCTTTGTCTCTCAGGACCAAGTCTGATCCTGGCATCAGCACCTCCTTTTCTGAATCTTCACGTCCAAGCTACAATCAAATTTCTCTTCCTTTTCACTTCCAAAATCTTCAAGTTACAGGGTCTCCTTCCAGCCACGCAGATGACAGATGCCTTCTGGCACCACTGCAACTGGCTGGAGCTCAGTGCTGGGGCACCCCTGCTACACTACTGCATTCACTCGTCAGGGGGTGATGCTCTGGTGCAGCTTCCTGTAACTTCATCACAGCACAGCTCCTGATTTGCCAAGAGGCTTCACAGCTGCTGAAACCTAAATACTTCCTCTCACATTAACAAGCCTTGCTTCTTGCACTTCTTATCCACTGCTGAACATAACCTTCTGTCTTAGATGTTTAGATTGCAGACACTTTGTGATATTGTCATTTTCATCCACACAGTGCATAGCACAGTGCAATTCATACTGACCTGAGGCAGTAGTATCTGCAGAAATACTAGGATTAAAGCATACAGATGTATGCCTCTTAAAGTACTCATGCACATCTGCATATACATGTGTACAAATTTGTATGTTTCAATTAGTATTCAACGATTCTTTCATCCCCAAACTGAAAAAGATCAATACAATACTTCAAAGGAAAACAACAACAAAACCAGAGCAAAACAGTATGAAACTGTTTTACAAAATGATTTAGACTAATAAACTGACCCAAGACTACAAGGGGATGTTTTAACCTTTTCTTAACTATAGAAGTGTTGAGTTTCAAAATCAATGCTTCCTGGCATTGGTATTCTTTTTATAAGCTTATTTTACAAAAGCAAGCAAAACCTAAACTGACCCATCTTTCTCTTCTACATCTCTTCCACTGTAATCAAAGAATATGTCTGAATCTTCAGCCAAAGCTCGCTCAATCACACGTATTGTCCGGTCAAAAAATATCAGGAATTCTTCTGAATGGAGAACTTGCTGTTTTTCTTCTTCTGTCAGTTCTCTGGGAGGAGCTTGGAAAATGAAAAGACGTAGTTAAGAGTATGACATTTCACTCCTTTCCAAATGAATCAACATCTTCACTGAGTTTCTTTACACATGAAAGCTCATTGTAGCCCCATCAGGGCAAAAATCAAAGCTCTACTCTTAAAATCGTGACTAAGAAATTTTTAGTGGATTTAAACATGCTTCTGTACGTTACCAGAAAGTAGCACTTACATAGAAGAGATCCTATATCTTACGTATTTATTATTCTGAAATGGAAAATACTTAAAGCTCCAGATAAAATAAACTCAGCGTTCCTATTTCAGGAAATTGCTCTGACTGACGTTTAGGCAATACCTAGCTTGAAAAAGCAGAACACTTATGTAACAGGGGATCTGTCAGAGAAGCCAAAGATAAAATAATCTTCTCAACTTATAGTACAGTTCTTTGTACTAAAAGGGCTCTCATAATCTCCCCCTTCCCTTCTTTCAATTTCTTCTTGGCATCACTGATAAATTTTGTCTTTGGACTTTTGTGAAGCAATTAAGTAAATAACTGAAGATGCTCTCTGAGGCAGCAAAATCTAAAGTGACCAACCAAGCTCCATTTTCTCTCAGGCAGATTTATTCATTGCAAGGCAAGCCTAAGGGCCAAAGCAACGAATGCACTGTGCCTTGGCCAGAGCTGCCTGGGAGGGTGGGAGCCGCCTCGGGCAGGACAGCGTGGTCCCTGCAAGATGGTGCTGCTCCTTTCCTTTTGGCAGAGATGCCAACTCTTTCATTTCAGAAGGGTATTCCCAGCATTACCCTTCATCTGAAAATTTCAGGAAGCACCAGTTTCACTTCTCCATCAGTTTAATGACCTGTTGGTAAATTGCAGTTAAAGTGTGAGCATTTGAGGAAAGAAAGTTGGATGCTGTTATTGCTGCGGCGCAAAATTCTGTTCTCAATTACACCAGCAGGGTCATAGTGATAATATAGCAAAGTTTTATGTCAGTCATGCCTTTGCCAGCGTGTGATTTTAAACAAGCATTTTAGTAGTATTTCAGAATCACTTATATTTCAAAAAATGCCATTAGCATCCTTACAGCTACACCAAACCAACTTTTCAACTGAGTCAAATTCCCAGCTTGGAAAGCTCTGTTGGCATCACAGGAGTTATGCTAACAGAGAACACTGATCCAAATTCATGATTATGGACACAGACAGACAGCTGTACTGCAGAATTACAGAAAGGGATGCAGCCCTTGCTCACCATCCCATGCCCTGTGGTTCATGCTGGATTTTTTGCTGACATCTGCCCGAAGAGGCATTTGCAGGTGCTTGCCTGGATGCAACTCCACCACCAGCCCCAGGGGCAAGGTTGGATCCAGAGGCATGGGAGGAAGGAGAAACACCATGGCCAGCAGTTGTGCAATGCTCAGCTCCCCAATTTGCAAAGTATTTCCTTCTAGAGCACTCTCCGTGCTCAGGAGAGGCTGTTATCATCACAATTAGGTTTGCCTAACCTGCTCAAAGCTTTCACTCTGAAAGGCAAAATCTTGGTCTAAATATAGAGGGAAAGAAAAATGTGAAAGGTGGAGGAGCAATTTGGCACTCAGGAGATGAAGCAGCAAAGAAGTTAGAAAGTTTAGCCCCGATGGTCTCCTATGGCCTTGGCCCTCTGCCTCCTGCCACTAGTTTTGTGGTCCCTGCAGAGCTCTGCACATCCAGGGACAATCTCTGTCCCCTGCACGGTCCCCCTGCGCAGCAGAGCAACTATTACTAAGGCAGGAGCACAATTTGCCTCTAAGTGCTTTAGACAGAAGCAATGTATGTGAAAAAAAGAGAACGACTAGCAAAAAGTACAGGTTGACCTATTGCAGCATCCACTACCGAATAGTAATTGGCATTGGGGAACTTATCTGGCAAGGAAGCCTGTAATGGGGCAATATGCCACTGTCACCACTAAAGCATCGCTTTCTGAGAATCAAAGGCAGCAAGCACGACAACGCAGCAGAACAGCATAAAAGGGGAGCAAATAACTGCAAATGCAACTAGAAAACTCATTTTAAACTTCTCCAAATGCTAAAAATTATTTGCTAAATCAACTAGTCTTTACGGATTGGAGACATAAATTTATTATTCAGGCTTTTGCCCACCTGGACTGTCAAAGAAAATACAACAAAAAATCAATAGAAAGGAAATAAGCAAAAACTAAACAGCTTGGGAGCTGTGGGGTGTTCACAAGCAATGGAGACACGAATGATTGCAGTTCTACCTCAGCAAAATCTCCCTTGCAGTTAGCAGCAATCTGTGGGAGGCCAGCAGTCTATTTATTAAACCCACTTCGGCATCAGAAACACCTTGGCTAAAGTTTGTAGGGCATAAATCAGCTTACCTCATCCACCCGACTGACACACCAGATGCCCCCTGGCGATATTGAGCTTCATATTTTAACCTTATTTTCTTCTTCCATTCGTCTGCCTCTGAAGTTTTATTTGAGGCAATCTCTCCTTGCAAGAATGTGAACATCTTTACTTTTTTCACTGTAAGACACTTCTGTAACTACTGTAAATACATGGAGTAGAAGGAAAAAAAAAACAACCCAAAAAACCCAACAAAACAAAAAAACACCAGAAAAACAAAACAAAACATACAAGCTTGTTCTTTCAAATATGAAGATTTTCTAACCATTTATCTTACAGAGCTACTTCCATTTTCCCCTTGTTCCTGTCTGTCCATTACCTTGAATAAAATAAAAAGAATCTATGTAATTTTCTGCAATTTCTCTTCCTATCTGGAGGCTTTCGGTTACTTTGATCTCAGCTTTCAAGAGACACAGACTCTCTTCAAGGAAAACTACGAGAAACATAAGTAGATGATCAAAGTATTTCTTGTTTTGTTTTGTTACAGAGACCTATGTGATGTGACAGTACCTCCAGAAATTCTAGGGAAGAATACAGCATTTTCCATCAAGTGTCTTCTCTACCTGGAGTAAAAACCAAACCACATCTAACCCTCCGCATATAACAAAGCCCAGCACAATGCTTAGCTTCCCAGTTCTGGAAGTTACATGCTCATTGCCTGACACACAGTGAAGGCTGCCAAAAAGGAAGCCCCCTGCCTAGAAAAAAAGAACTAATACAAAAGCATTTCCCTAGATTGCTAGGAACTAAGCTAAAAAACGCTGCAGTCTTGCACTTATCTGATAGTAGCAGGACAGTTGTGATAACAGCGCAGGATCAAATTCATAACTATTTATAAAACACGGTTTGAGTCTTCTCCTGAGGGAACCAAGAAGATATTTAAAAAACAGAGAAAGACCCATATTTAAGTAAGTTTCATAGTAGAATATTCTTCTGCAGTGTAAGCGATTGTAAAAAGCTGGCAAAATAAGTGAAGTCCGTTAAAGGTGAAAGAGAAAATAAGACCAGCAAGAGCAAGGGAATGAAAGAAAGGGAGAACTAATAAAAACAGTAAAGCAGGAAGCAGCCTTGTTATGAGCACAGAGATATAACAAGAGACAGAAGGAGATTAGCAAAACCCTTTTAAGAGCTGCGTTATTTCCTTCAGCACACATTTAAATCCATGTAGACTTCAGATGTGCTGATGACTGAGCGTGAGAGAAATGTACAGCGTGAGAACTGCAAGGTGCTGAGCAGCTCTCTGCAGTTCTCAGTCCCTGTCTCCCTTGTCCCTTGCCTGCTGTTCTTCTTGTATCTCACTTTCATGTCAGGCTTGATATATGCCATGTCCAAGTTTGTTGCATGCCATGTCCGAGTTACGTTAGGTTTAAAATACAATTCCCTGCATGGTGCAATTGCTGAGAGTATAATGGGAGATTCTGAGGCATATTTTGGAATTTCTCAGTGCTGGAAAAGCAGCGTCTGGAGCCTTGAATTCAGAGCTCTGTGAGGCAGGGCTGCTTGTGCAGTGCCCTGCTGTGAGGCTGCTCCCACTGCAGGGGCTTGAGGGTCTGTGTCCCTGAGCACACCCAAGCTGAGCTACCAGGACAGATGAATGCCTCTGCCCTAGCTGTAGGATTGATGGAAACTGTGGGATTGCAGGCTCTTACACACACCAAAAAGACTGCAGGACCAAGCCACCAGCCTGTCCTGCCTCTGCCTTCCTGATGCCACATGTGGTAAGAGCTGGGCCGCCTCCTCACCTGCACCATGAGCGCAGCACAGACACACGGCCCCATGCCCACGTCCTGGGAGGGCACAGCGGGTCTTTGAAGGTGCAGATCCCAGCCTCCCCCCTCACAGCCTTTCATGCCAGTTTCTGTGGATATATCCAGGGCTTCAGATAAATGCAGGTTGAGGCCCACTTTCAAGACCCAGCCCGTCTTGCTGTTCATGTGGTTTCTCCTGACACAAAGAGGCGCCTGAGGTGGAGCTCCAGAGCTCTCTGGCGGTGGAAAACCCCATCCCACCCGATGCCACAATTTGGGACCAGGCTCTTGTTTATGTGGTCAGGAGAGGCTGGGAACGGGCAGGGCCCAGCCCAGTTCCCCAGCAGGTATCCCACACTTCATTCTTCCTAGCACAGCGCAAGACATGGGTGACAGCTGGCAGCCATATGGAAGAAACATGGCGGGGTCTAAAAGCTTCATATGCTTCCAGCAGTTTACCAGCCAGGTCCCCACCTCCCAGTCCTACACTGTGGGGCTACTGTTCTGCCCATTGTGCCCCAGGGTAATGGAGGGGTCATGCCAGGTGGGCAGGTATCTCATGTGCCTTGCAGTGACACCGGGACAAGTCCAGCGCTGGGCTCTACCCTGCTCAGGGGTCTGCTGCACTGTCCCACCCAACCCAGCAGAGCAACTCTGGGGAGTGTGGGGGGAAGATAAGGAAATAAACTGTGTAATAAATGTCTGTAGAATTAAATCGAACTACCTATAAACCACAGAGAGAGAGAAAAAAAAAAAATCACATTTCCTTTTAAAATACCATTATAAAAATAGAGCACTCCTGTCCTGTTGGCTTGGGGAAAGGGACTGGATCCAATCATTATTTTTCATACCAACCTATTTTTGAGTTATGCTCATGAAAGAATTGTCTGCCTCTTTCTCCGAACACTTCCCTCTCCCATGCTTTTTTTTTTTTTACACTCCTATAACTCAAAAAAGGCCATGCTGATTTTTTTAATCTGTTAAAAATGTGCTCCCTGAGCTGAAACCAAATTTCAGCCCAGAGCAAATTTTTACGGCTGGGTTATAAATCCCTGAAAAACAGGATTCATAATGGAAGTGCTGACACAGCCTTAACTACTATATAGCAGTGTGAATGGCGCCACTATAATATCTATTAGAGATTCTTTAAAAAGTTTGCAAAATATTGTCTTGCCTTGCAGAGAAAAAGAAGCCAGAGTACTTAATGCCAACATAAACATGCTTTTAACCCATTATGTGCTAATTTGCAGAAAAGCTATTAATTCCGAGTAGGTGCACAGAGTGCACTACCGACAGGAAATGTTCTTAACTCCTGTTTGACTTGTAACATGGTTTTAATCACTTCCATGAAACACAAACTATGGCTTCAAACTCTAAATGTTGCTCAGAACATGAGAAGGGTGATTACAACAGAGAGGAAAACAGGAATTTGTTGGCAAAAGGGCTGAAGCCAAAAGGGAGAGAGCTACACCAAACACTAAAAACAGGACTCCGTTTGCTGTCGATTTGGGGATGATTGCTTCACTTGGCTCATTGCATTTAATGCCAGCATTCAGCATGCCACTGTTTAATCTCTGTCATGACATGTACTGCAGGTCAAGTTCACTTTCTATCAAGCAATGAACATCTTTCCTTCTTCCATGAACTCAGTCAATTGTTAGCACCTCACAGAGCCGGTTCTAGAAGCTAAACAAGATGTGCCTTGCTTTTGCAATCTGCAGTTTGTGTGTGAGGGACTGGTGCTGACCTAATCCTGCTCAGCTACTGTTCCTGTAGTCTGTTAGGTACAGGAGGGATGCACATCCTCTAGACTGAAAGAAATACAAGATGTTGGAGATGGTGCTTGATCAGCGAAGTACATAAAAAAACCTCACTTTAAAGCCCAGGAAAAAGTAGAACAAATCAATTCTGCAGTGTATTTAGATTCTTTTTTCTTTTCTTCACACAGGAATTTGTGCTTTCTTCCCAGTTAGCATTATAGTTATGTGGAAATAAATGGGGATGGGATCAATTGTTAGCTGAACGCTATGGGGCCATTCAGTAACAAAGGACAGTGTGTAACTGCAGTGATATCAGCTTTTATGGCTTCCTGTTGTCATTAGGAAAAGAGATACTGTGCTAGGCCAGTGGCTGCTAGAACTCAAGTGTAAGTTGACCCCACAGTTTCAGACGGAAAGATAATTTTTGGAAAAAGCCAGTTTTTCTGTACTGCTGTGCCTCTCGTTAATGTCTTTACAGGCTCTTCTGTGACTCCTGCTCCTGCAGTCACTGTTGCTGTCTTCTGCCCCAGCCAGTGGTGACTGGGAGCAGTGAGTGAAGCAGAAGGATGCGAAGAGGAAGGAGCGAGTTCCTCCCTCCTTATTTCTCCAAGAGCCAAATGAACAATGTGCACTGTAGGATTTAGGAGCAGATGAATTCCGTGATGCACTTAAGACGGAAGAAAGACTAATTCATAATCAAAACAATATGGTTAGTACTGCAACTCACTCCTGTGTATGTGGACAGCAAAAGGCAGTCACTGTACACCAGATTCCGGTTTTTCTGACACTGACATAAATCACACAGACTCCTCTGGATGAGAAAGAAACATCCACTGCTTATTCACAGTCACACAGTCAAAGATTGCATGGGCTTTCCTGTAAACTAACTCCACATTTTTTTTCAGTAATGAGGCTGTCTTAACAAAAACAAAACCGTGACCACAGAACCATCCCAGTAATGATCACAGCAGCACAAAGTGACTTAGGCCCTACCCGAGGAAATACATTACCTTTCAAGAAGGTAAACACTATAATGAGCAAACCTGGCAATAAAAAGCTAAGAAATGCTGGTCAAGAAACTAATTTTCTCTCATACTGAATGTGCTGATATTTCAGCCCTTTTCCCAAATTCCACATAAAAGTCAGTATTCCAGTAAATTCCCAGATGAGGAAGACCAAAGAAACTTTACATCCTTCTAATTATTAAAGCTAGAATGGGTCAAAGTAAACGGGAGGCACCTGGAGAATCTAGTGCATAAACCACGCTGACACAAGCTTGTACAAGAAAGAAGCTGTAACCTGAATATCTGTCCCTTGTAACAATGGAGAATGTCTCAGTCCAAAGAAATAGAAGACCTGGGACTGACTGGCTTCAATTTTGACCTTAAGCTCCCTGGAGAAAGCTGCCACAGAATGTTTTGACAGTCTACATTTTCAATTGAAATGGTTTTCTGCTGGAAGATTCCTGGCCCCACCAGGTTTAATTTTGCCCCTCTCGAGCAGACAGACAGTTATGGGCTCTGAGTACCTTTGAAGATCAACCAGCTCTCTGGAGCTACTGGAATGCCTGGCATTCACATTTTAAATCTTTCACTTAAGTAGGCTATTTAAACCAGAGGACAAGTAAGCACCAGTCCTGGAATCCAAAAATCTCTACTTTGGTTTCCAAATTATGGGGACATGTTGCTTATTCTGAACAGCAGAAGTCTTACGCTGGGTCACTGGGATACAGTTTTATGCTTTTATGCCATTAGTGTAGCCCTGAATCAATAGAACATGTGACCATTTCACTCTTGTATTGCTCTCCATAATGGAAGTACCTGTGGAATAACTACTTGTCAGATAAAGTCCTTTCAAACTGTAACAAAATTATTTTTGATTGTTAAAGTACCTTCTTTCATTTCCTGCTTCTGGTCTTGGTTTTCCATCTCCAGGTCATTCTGTGCTTTTGGCTCCACCATTTCTTCATCATCTTCATCCTCTAAAAAAGCAATGAAAAGGAACTGTGAGATTCTCAACATTAAGGGAAAGGGACATAATGTATCTGTCTTTTTTACAATCATTATTTATTACTAAATAGAGGTAAAGCAACATGCACAATAAATGAAAATGTTCACTTTTATACTCAGTGTCTCTCTTGGGAGCATTCCCCCAGACTACAAGATAGTCTGCTAAAACAGGGCACCTGCCAATTGTGCTCCCTGTGGCAACTTCCCATCTCGGATGTCATCTGAATATCTCCTTGACCTCGGAGATGACTTCTTGGATGGCATGAGAACACATGCAAACATGTTTCAGCCTGGCAGCTATTCCAAAGCTGGGACACCTGTTATCCAGACACCTCATTTCCAATTCAATTCTCAGCAGATTAATTTATCTTTTGACCTACAGGAAGGGGTTAAATAGAAACCTGACCTCAGGTCAGATGCCACTAGTAAGCAAATAAGCATGGCAGAGTTCTGAAAAGTCATCACCATCAATGAGGAGAACACAGCAACGAAAAGCAGCATTTGGAGCTTAAGAGTCATTCTTGCATTAATATGAATTTAATGAACACTAAAATTTGACACATGTCAGTTAGTACTGCCAGATGTTTTAATGACCTTTCCTGACCTATGCAAATGCCTCTCTCCCTACCCCTCTCTCCCCACATTCACGTGTTCTTGTTTTATTCAGAAGGACAAACCATTCCTTTCTTTATGCCTGTCTGAAGTTACAACAGTTTTTACTGCCCAAACTAAAACATAATGCTGTAGAGTTGGAAAGACAGAGTAATGCACCAAAATGTCTCAACACCTGCCCACACCTCCTTACTTCTTCCCAGGTAGAACAATGCCATTCACTCCCCAGAGCCCAGGGCCTGCATTCAGAACACTCACACTCACCAGAGGGTAAATAAAAAAAAAGAGCTTTAGTTAGTGAACTGCTAACACTGAAAATAGAGGTGATCTTAAAAGCAGGAGTCATAGTAATTAACAATTAGAACAGACAAGTCTGTGAGCTGTGCGGGGATTATTCTGGAAGGGTTCTGGAGCAAAAATGGACCATCAAAACACATCAAGCTCTGGCGCTCTGGATGGGTCCACTGTGTGACAGAACAATGTTCTCTGACCTGAGGCATTCAGCCATCAGCAAAACTGCAGTAAGTCCTTTGAGACCTTGTGAGCAACCCACCTGTCACTATATGGCCCATCAGGACACGGCCTTCTCCAGGCCCACTCACTGCTTTAACACCAGCGCATTAACAGCGGGTCTGGCAGCAGCGAGGAACAATATGTCACCCTCCTCAAGCTGCTCAGCCGCTGGCACCTTCTCCTGAGCAGGCTGGCTATGATCAGCCCCAGCTTCTCAGAGAGATGTTGGTGCTGACAGGTTGCATTCAGCCAACAGTAACACACAGCTGCATTTTGTTTTCAGTAACCCAATAGGCACCATTCTATTCCCATCACTTTGTGTACCCTAGGACTCCTCCTTGAATCTTACAGAGTGTCAGTTGCTAGCTGACATCTCAGCTACAGAGCATGACTTAGCCACAAAGCCAAGGAAGTGTCTCAGTGTGGGCAGCATGCTTTTCCCTTTTGGGAAAATGATGAAATTTTGGCATAAGATCTGCCATCACTCCCCCTACCGCTAGTGAGGAAAAGGTGGAAAGCTCAGAGAAAAGGGTCCCAAAGTGCTCACTTTGATGCCTTGCTAGGCAATCACATTTCTCTATCTATCCCTTGAAAGAGCTTTTATCAAGCAAGTCAGGGCATTTAAGTCAGCAGAGCACATACACTGCTCTGCCTGCTGTCTGAAAGGCAGCTAGCACCCTACAGCACCACCTGAGTCAGAGACTGTATCTCACCAGGTGTACACACAGAGGGGTACAAAGGTCCCTCTGTTCTCAGCCTAGCAAGAATGGGGATGCAGAGAAGAGAGAGATGTTCCCAGTTTCAAAGAACAGATGAGAAGTGTGAGAAGAGAGAGCAGTGACCTGCAGAGCAAGAAGGGAATACTGTGCTAACCTCAGGAAAGCATGCCCACAGATAGGATCAGAACACTGAACAGATAAATGCATGCAGACACACTTATGGTAGATACCTAATGAAACAAACTCCCACAGGAGTTTTGTGAGTCTTGCCTTACAAGTTTTCATTCCCTAGAGCACCGGCTCTTGGAGCTGATGGTTTATATATGGATTTCAGCTTCCATTTTTAACTTGTTTCCAACCTGTCTGATTGCACAGAGAAGTTTCAAAAGGTGAATGGTTTGAGAAAACATGCAGAAAGCAAACAACAACAACAACAAAAAAACCCTCATGCTTAACTGAAAATCTTGTCATTTTTAAGGCAGCGTGCTACACTCTTCAATGCTTGCCTTGTAATTTGCTAATGCATAGGGACACTGTTGCAAATGTGAAACTTGAGAATCTCTTTCGCAGCAAGTTTTCAGACTGTAATGAAGCAAATATATCCCTGTCCCGCAGAAGTCCTTGACCTCCCTCATTTTGTGCACCAAATTGTTTGCCTGCCTGTTGCTGTTCCTTCTTCTAAAGCAGAGGATGGAAGGCTGTGGCACAGCTGGAGCAGGGGCTGTAGTGATACTCAGCACCTATTAAGGTAGATCTTCTTTACTTCCCTTCCTCCCCCTTCTGGGAACAATCAAAACCAAGTTTCCCTAGATTTTCTGAGCTCTAATTGCAGCAGGAAGAACAACCAAAGGTTATTACAACACATGCCATGTCTTTTTGTCCAAGAGCACACACATTAATATATGAGTTTTACTGGGAAGGCAGCACAGGAGCTTATAGCAGGTTTCATACAGTTCAGATGTCCTTATTTATTTATGAAGAAACATATGTATATGTATACCAAAGGAAAATTTAGAAGAATGATATGGTTGTGAGCCAAATGCTAAAATGCTAGTGAATGCCAGAATTTGGATTGCCTGGGCATGATTAGCTCCCTCCACTCTTCATGTGTAGGCATGATGACATCATTCTGGAATTTCCTCCCTCTTGAGTGTTTGGCCTCATTTTCTGGGTGCTCACAAGAGCACGTGGGGTCTGAAATGAAGGGAAGCTGAAGTCAAGTGGGCCTGTACTTCGAGTGGAAAGTGCTATGAAAATGCTATGCATGCAAAAGCTGCCAGATCTCTCACTTTCACTTTTGAGCAGTAGTTCTGATATTTTTGCCCCTTCTCTCTGTGCTTCAGCACTTCTGCACGACTATGGTAATATTGTGCAGGGTGCACCAGAGAAACAAAGGTTAGAAGGCAATCAATGTTCTCTGTGTCCAGTGTAACATTTGGACATGAGATCGGAGGCCAGAACACTGAGTGGAAGACAGCAAGATCTAGAAGGGTTAAAATAATGACTTCCCACTGACTGGCAGAAACAGGAATCTCTTAAGGAAAAAAACCCTAAAATATGCAATGTTGCTTGGCTTTGCAGCCTGAATATTTATTTGCCATAGATTTTTCTTGTATCATTCACTATTTAATGCTGATGTATGCATGCTTGTATATGTTCATAGCACATACACTTAACCACTGTGCATAAGGATAATTATGCATATGTGCAACTGACCGTGCACATTCATATACATTACAGAATAGGTGTTGCTTTGGCATTCATTTTCCTGAGTTTTACCTAAATGAGAAAAAGATAACAATAAGTGTATGCCTACTGAGCAGCCTGTGAGCATCTGCCTGCTTAGCTGTTTCCACATAGGCAAGTTAGCCTGTGTATGCCATAGCAGAAATAGTGTAGGGAGATGACAACTGCTCTGTAGTTCCTGAATAGAAATAGCCCTTTCCTGTGTAAGAGCACATTTGACGTGGGGAAGTTCGGAGAAGCAACTTTTCTACAGCTTACATAGCAGTAGTAAGAGTCTCCCAGTTGTATTTGGCAAACAGAGTTGCTACTAAGACCAGTAGTGCTACACTCTATTCAGATGATCTAAATCAGAACCCAAATGTCTATTAAAGGAACCACATGAAAAAGAGCTAGTAATGAAGAAGTGTATGGCTGCTGTGTAACACTTCTTTGTAGATCTCAAAGGACTTTGCAAGGAGGCCAGTTTTATTATCCCCATTTACCACGCTGAGGCTGACGCATAGACCCACTCTCTGTAGATCGCTCAGTAGACCAATGGCTGGGTGGAGAGGGAGGGCTGACTTCAGAGTTTCAGCTTAGAGTCCTGCCCACTAAGGCCACCCTGCCTTTTACTGTAAATAAAACATTTCTCAATCGAAATGATCACTGAGTGCTTAGGTTAAACAAAATGTTTGTCTGCTGAAACTGGTGGAGCCGTATGTGGGATTAATATAGACCAACATCGCTGGACCAAATACCGTTCCTTCCTAACTCAGAGCCTGATGACTCACTGGGCTCTAGGAGGTGGCCAATTAGTCCTAACAGTGCTTTGTTTAACGTAATGAAGTAAAAGCAGAGCAATTGTTCTCAACATGTACTTAGCTTTGAACATTCTTGCATCTGTTCCAGGCCAGAAGGTGGTCTCACATGTCTAAAAGCTTGCCTTTTTTTTCCCACCTATAGAAGCTGCTCTAATAAAAAGTATGACCTCTCCCTACAAACCTGGTTTTGTTTAATCTGCACGTAAACTACTAGTTTTCAAGTGCTGCCTAGCTCCAGTGAGTCTGGCACTTTGCTTGGCCACTGCAAGGATGGATCTCCATTTTGTAATCCCAGAAAAAGGAGGGGGAAGCCCTGCAAATACGTGGCTAACTCACTGGCACCTGCAGAGGAAAGGCTCAGATGTGCCGAATTGGGCCAAATGTTCACAGAGAGCACAGATATCTCAGGAAGTCATGCCTCGCATTTATACAGAGCTGGATTTATCACTATTAGGGCTTTCCAGTGCTTTAAATCACTGTATTTATTTTTACAGCTTATAAAAACATACTGGGCACGTTCAGGGCAAGCTAGAATACAGTAATTACATCTAAGAAGACTTCATATGACATTGGCTTACGGGTTTAATTCTTGAGATAAATATTGTTTTACTTGGGTGAATATTTTATCTTTGTTGGTTATCTGAATTTTGGATTACCACTTTTAGGCAATTTACTAAACAGCTTTTTTTTTTTTAAATTTAGGATTTATGTAATTATAAGCATCTGCTTTGTTAATATATGTGCCACCATTTAAACAGCAAGAAGCATGCTGTGCATTCTTCTTTGGATGAGGACTTATATCCCCTCAAACCTGCACCTCTGAGACTAGTTAAGAAGTTGCAGCTTCTGTTTACTGTTTTAAGTACTGACAGCTATACTGAATTAGACTGATGGCTCTGTTTTTATAAACAAGATTTTTATTAAAGCACATCTTCAAACTAGCAATTAAATTAGCACCACAACCATATATTTTATTGTCTAAGTCACAGATATATGAGAAGTCAGCAGGTTATTATATGGGGTTTTATATCAGCTTTGACATTCCCTCAGTGCGTGAGAAGGCTCAGTTGTGAATATGAGACATTCAATAAAATCAAGTGTCTTCATAAGAAGCAGACTTGATTTTGCAACAGCGAAATACTAGAAACTGTTGCATCGCTTTTATATTTATAGCTGTTCAAAATCATTTTGCTGTTTCTGATATGAAAGAATTACAAACTGAGCAAGGACAAACACATCATATTTACATTGCCATAAGCTCAGATCAAACCAGTTGAATGTTGTCGGCAGTGTCCTGAGAAAAAGTTAAAACACTGTCTTTCCTCATGGACTACATACTTTCCATCCCTAGCAAAATATGCAACAAGTAAGGAAACACATACTTTTTAAAAATAGGACTGCTTGACATTTCACGTTTTTGAAAGTGTATGATTTGCAATCTGGCTGAATGGCCTATTTTCATATAATGTAATTTTTTTGAAACATGTCCAGTTTTTCACTTTCATCTTTTGACTGCCCTTTGAAGCACGAAGAGAATTAATTCATCAGTGGATTTTGTTTGCAGAGTGGGATGTGAGACTGGACGTACACTGGGCACATGTTAGTCATCCCAGATGGAAATATTCTTGCATGCAGGCTCTTCTTGGCAATAGGCAGCTACCTCCTAAAATGTATTTCAGTTAGCCAAAGCAAGGAAGATTACTTACTGATTAATACTGAAAGATCAGAGGTGAAGAGATCTTAGCCTAAGCTCTGTGCAACACGCGACAAATTTCCAATTCAAATTCCATGCGAGTCTGAGCTTGCAAGAACACTGCATGAAAAATCATACACATGCAAGGTATCTCTGCCCAGATCCCAGAAAGACTCCTAACTGCATAAAAAGAACATTAAAAAGTTCCAGGTCTATCTTCCAGAATTCCCCATCCCTGATGTGACATACTCCCAACAGACTATCTTGTCCTTATGAACTAGTACAGACAGTTGTGTTTTCTACTCGCATTATATTGACTATATGAAAAGAGAACTTTAGAAGAAAGGATGAGATTGGATGAATGTACGTCTGGAAGTACCATATTGTCATGACACCTACAGGACTTGAATAGAAACATGACACATCCCTCCTTTGGTTTCCATCTATACCGTTCATGAATACTCTGGGGAAAACAAACCAAAAAAAGAAAGGTTTATCTGTATCCTTTTTGATCACAGTTCTCCAAGAGCAAGAATAAATCACAGCACTATAATACTGGACTGGTTAGCATCTTCCAACTCCCTTGATTATTTTCTTTCATCTCGTTGTGGCATGTTACTTTTTTTTTGTAAAAGAGAGGCTGCATATATTGATGAAATACAGGCTGTATGAGTAATAATTCTTCAACCAGATTCAATTACAGTGACTGAATCTCCTCGAGAAAATACTGTATCAAAATTTAAACATACCAAAAAATATATTTTATGCATAATGTTGGGCGTTTATGTATCACTGTAACGCAGAAGACTGGAGGCCACTTTTTCTCTGTAATTAATATATTCAGCCTAACATCTCCTATTGTTAGCACACTAGTCATGATACACCAGTTTTAGAAGTGCAGGACTAAGAGAAAAAACTGTGTTACTGTTTCTTGCAGAATGAAGATACTCATGTCTGCCACATCCCAAAAGGTTTTTCTGATCCCATCCCTTGTACCGCAGTGCCAATCTCTGCAAAGGTTTACCCACTGTCCCATAAGGAGCAGGTGATACTACCAGGTATTACAACCAGTTCCCTAGAGCCCTCCTCTCAGGCTTCAGCTGTTCTTGTACCAGTGCAATGAAGGAAATATGTATTTCACATAGAAAACAAACACCGTAGCCTGACAGACTGAGAGGAGTAATTTAGCTCAGAAAATTTATTTTGCCTACAGCATAGGCTGCGTCTGTATGGTTGCCACTTAAAAATTTGTCCTGAAATTTACTACACTTCCCTCTTAAAACAAGCACTCCATAAGTAGTTCTTACTCAACCTTTCTTTTTAAAGCTCTCCTTAACAATTACTGCATTCAATTACTCCTGGTTGGGGAATTCTCAGGTCTCCTCATATATGATTTCTCATAGCCATCTCCTGATCTAGGGTTTCACCACTCAGCTCCAGCTCCTATGCCTCTTCCCGACTTGTGTCTGCAGTCAGACTTCATTTTGGTACACTGCAAAGACAGATCTTATTTTTCCATTTTGTGACAAATGATAGACTATCACAGCCAAATGGAAAGGAAACGTCATTGAACTTTGTTTTACTGTAGCATTTCACAAATCTTGATATTAAACTATCCAAATCTCTTCACTGCTCTGATTGCAAACTTTCACACTGGTTCAAGTATTGGAATCAACGGTACAGAACGTAATCATTTCTTTTCTAATTAAAATGGAAAGCTGCCTCTGATTCTTCAGGGAAGCATTTTTCTAAACCAAGAAACTGATTTTCCAGTTACTTGGCCTGCTCACAGTTTTCAGTTGTGGTGAGAGTCTCAGAATTCAAAGTGTCCCTTGTTTTTAGTTTCTGGTCGGTCTAGACCAGACATGGATTTTTCTCTCCTCTTTTGGACTGTTGCAACATCACACTGATTGAAAGCATTTTTCAGTCCCCAGAGAACTAAACTGCAGAGAGCACCACTGGAGTCATCATCTCTTCAAGCTGATTCCCTATTCTCCTCTTCCTCCCTCCCCAAAGCTAATGTTCAATTCTATTGTGCTTGAAAATATTCCAGTTGGAAGATGCAGCACAAAAAGAAAAGTACAGAAGTTTCCTTTTCTTGGCCATGGTTGGGTCTTCAAATAAAAATGCCAACATGAAATAATGGTAGAACAGCAGAAGCCTTACAGCAGCATTTACAGACCACTAGCTCCCAAACCAAATAGCATAAATTTAAAATATCCTGCTGGAATATTAATCCAATAGCATTATCCGTTAGGAAAAAAAGGAACAGGGACACTTCATTTGTGTGGACGAAAAGGGATTTGCAAAATTATGCAGGTTTTCATAACCTCTGAAACAACCATTTGTTACTCAGGGTGCTGCTGGCAGAAATCATGCCATGCCAGCAGCATGAAAGTACTCCTGCCCCGGAGAAGGGCACCCAGACACGTGGCAAATCTTGTGGATTGGGCCTGCTCAAGTCATTTTCAAACCCTCAGATCATGTAATAGTGTTAAATCACAAAAGCGTAAGTACGCTAATGAAAACCAGTCCCCACAACCTATGGCACTAGTGGCAATTGTAAAACAAAAGCCGCTTTCATACTACACGAGCACACACGTGCAGATGATGTATCTGGCATTCACATGCTGCCTGATTTGGAGGTCGGTCACAGAAGATCGTTGCCCCAGCTGGACACTAGACACTTAAAACCTCAACTAAATGGCAGACCAAGTGAAACCTACAGGATTTTTCCTGCTGATGCAGAGGCTAGGACTTCATAAACTCTACTATCTATCTCTCCTACTTTCCACCATGCCTCTGTTTCAGCAGGATTATAAAGTCTTACCATTGTGGAGTAAATGAATTCTCTGCTTCCACATTCTGTCTTGATCAGTGAGGACACACTAACACAAGTTAGGTCAAATTCTCCAGCTGGCACCGAGCTTCAACTTTTCCTCTAGGCATCAGCATGGACCCTCAAACAGGGTTGGCCTTTAAGAGTTCCTCCTTTTATTTTTTGGTTATGAAGAAATATTTTGGTCCAAAACCCTAAGATTAGTTTTATGGCTACATAGCTGTTTGCATGGGCATGGTTTAACGTCAGCTTTTCCACACATCTGTCTTGCTTTCTCTTTTCTAAGGGGCTTTACAAACAAAAATCAGTGCTTAAAGTGTAGCATTTTCTTGTGTAACAAACATCTGCGAGCACGAATCTCTGCATTTATACACAAAACTCAACAGAGAGAACTGGAGACAAGAATGCTGATGTATTACAAGGATAATTGGAAAAAACAACTATATTCATAAACAATTACCACAGCAAATAGACAAAAACTCCCTCTTTGTCTCCCTGACACACACATGCATACACTTTGCTCAGCACTTTAAAAATAACCATTAATCATATGGCAAATGCATTTTACATGAGCAAAGGTTCATTCCAACATTTGTCTTCAAAAAGGCGGGCAAAAATCATTTTATTAAAAAGTTAAGAGCAGCTGAGTGAAGGCACAATGACTTGTGTGATTATTACAACAGGCACCAAGCGGACTCCACTTAATTTGGTTTCCCACTGATGCCACTTCACCTTAGTCACTGGTGTTAGCCCTGATTTGCATCAGCCTGTGTGAAAAAGGAATTCCCTCTGAACTTGCCACGTTTTAATTTTACTCCTTCTGTGCGCACAGAAGCACAGAGGCTTCCTCCCCTGCTATCTCAGTTCCAGGGATACCAAAGGGATGTCAGCAGGCAACACCTTTCAGCAGCAGGTGGTGCGATGGGGGCTGCTGTGGAGGCTGCTGGGCCTCCTTCAGTCAGAGCAGCTACTCACCACATAGCCAGCCTCCCTGGGCTTGCTGCACCCTGTTCCCAGCCCTTAGACACCCTACTCCTCTTCTCTGCAGCACTGCAGAGTGGCTCTGGCTGTTCCCAGCTCTCCTTCTGCTGGTAGTCACGCTTCAAAGCCTCCAGCCCCCATAGAGGAAGGCCTTTTACTTCCTCCCGGCAACTCCCCAGCCTCCATGGCATTGATGTTTCTGAGGCTGGCATCAAAAATCCCCTGCTTGCAAACGTGTGGGTGGTGTTTGCAGAGAGCCATTTCCACCTGCAGATACCTGTTTGATATAGAAATGCCCTCTGATTTGGATTCCCAAGTGAACATTTCAAGGTCTTTAGGGTCTGAAGGTGCTCATTTAAAAAATGCAAAAAGCAGCTCTCAGTCTTCACAAGTTCCAAACTGGTACGGTCAGAAAAACCACCCCACCTTGGTGGGCCAGGGATGCTTTTCTGTGTGGTGTTCAGGTTTTTCAGAACTGAGCAGGCAGACTGCATCTGCACATGGGATGAGGGCAAGATGAAACTGCAGTAGGGCACTGCAGTTTGCTTCCTCGTCTCCACTTTACAGTCAGATCCACCAGGAAGAACATTTCTGTGGCTACTTTATATCTTTCACACTTCTGAAAATGGATTTGTTGAAGTGCGGTACAACAGGCTGTCTTTAAAGCAAAAGACTCCCTTTTCTCTCCAAACAGTTTAAAGACAGCGTGCAGGAACACTCGGCTACAGACAAGGATGTAAAGTCAAGAGAACCACATGAAAATGGAGATAATCACAGAACATCCTGAATTGCAAGTGACTCAGAAGGAACACCGAGTCCACCTCCTGCCACCACACAGGCCTACCCAAAATGCAAACCATAAATTAAATACAGTAAAGTGGGCTATCCTACTACCTCATAGTCTTTCACTTAGAGAGGCTTCTCTGCATCTTAATAGGAAAAAAAACAAAAAGAAAGAAGCAGCTGGATTCAACTCCTACATCCCTTCAGCTGCAAGACAATTCACAGCTGCGAAGTTTACATGTGTTAAGTGGGGATGCCACAAGCCAGTCTGCAATGAGGTTGTCATCCTCATCTGAGGAAACACAATGTGCATACATGCCAATGAATTCACCGCAAGTGAAGCATTTGGCAGAGATAATTCAAAGCACATTGTACTTCATCAGTTGACTATTCCATCTAGAGCTAATCGTGAAATCCAGAAATGCTGCAGCCATCAAAAAGGTGCAGCTCCACAAAACCTAAGCCTTTTGCAAATTATAGCCACCATCTTCATGGGAGGGGAGAGATTAAAAAAAGTAAGCTGAAGAGACAGTGCTGGAAGTTTCAAAATGGCATGTTTTGACAGTTCATGAATGAAATGTTGGGGGTTTTCCATTAAAAAGCACTTCTTATTTTGTATTTTTAGCTTATTATAATATATGAGATGAAGAAATCAAAATTAGAAGATAGCATTTTTTTTATATAGTGCTACTGACCAGATTGGAAACCAAGGCAAAATTTTACTTACGGTGGAGTTTGAGTATACTTGAGTCCTCCTTCAAACTGAAACAAAATTCTATTTTAAAATGTCACATTCCACAACGCTGCATGAAAAAGGGATTCCCAGCTCTAACTCTCTTACTACCGAAGTGATGTAGTTTTAGCTGAGTTAGGATTTGTAGATCTGGTATAAGAACAATTCAGAAGCACACACTGGGAATCCATTACTGTGAAGAGCTTCTTCTCCTCTGATCTGAGATTTCCTCTCCTACAACTTGAGGTTAATCATTTCTTTTAGATAGGACAAACTCCCAGTACTGAGCGGCTTAAAGCAAAATTCACATCTTCCTGAGATGATAACTGACACAGTTGACAAATATACACGGAGCACATATTAAAAACACAGCCCAGTATACCAGACCTTCCCAAAATTAGGAGGGAATGTACAAATGAGCATTTTGAGGGCTGATGTTGCCTTTTCTTTTTTTCCATGCATAATTCCAAATGAAGGGGACAGATGCATTATGAAGCCAGCAAAGTACAACCAAGCACAAATTTGTACCTATGGCTCTCGCATGGCGAAAGGAGAACTGCCTATGCAAGTCTGATAAGCTTCTCTGAAACCATTGTCTTAGTCACTGTACTGTTATACAGCTGGATAAAAAGAGGAAAAATCAGCACAGCAGAGGTGTTTGCTCTGGGGTTAGACACTGGGGGTAATGCTAAATTCAGCAGCCACAGCAGAACAAATAGAAACTGTGAGCTTTCCACCACATTAATGAAAATTCATTCAAAAGGTGGAGTGTAATGTTCTTCGATTCAAACATTCATGCCTCCACACCAGCTCCACACCACCTAAGGATTTATGTTTTATTTCAGTTTTCATCGGACTGCTCGTGAATGGCCAGCGACAAAAAAGCATGTGTGCATTTTTCTTTTTCACAGGTCCCGTTAATGAGGACTCTGTTGCATTAAGACAGTCAAGACTGTCTCAGGCAAAATGTGTTGAACCAAGGTGTTTGTGCCTGCATAAAATTAAGCCACAAGTAAAGCACTTATTTCTGACAGCAGATTTATAATAGGAAAATCCCAGCAGGAATGAAGAGTTAGAAACCACCGCTATAACCTTTTTCATAAACTTCACCTTGATTTAGTATCTCAAACAAGTAGCAAGAAAGGCTAACAGCAGAGGTAATCCTATCATCTTTTCTCTGACAGCACCATTCCATCTTTTTGACTTCCTCATGCTGCTAACATGAATTCAAATCATCTGTGTTTAAAGTTAAATGCAGTGATTGACAGATCTTTGTAGTCTCAGGCCGTACTGAAGATTATTCTAGATACCTATCAGTTATTACTACAAGCCCTGTCTGATATTCAATACCTACAGGGAAAATTGTTTTTAACGGTGTAATATCTGATCTATTTTGAAAGCTATTTTAAAATAAGAAACTAACTATAACCAGGTGGCTAAAATCCAGACAGGTTTTTTATGGGTTGATTTTTGGAGAGAGAAGGTGGAAGATAACAGCAGAACTCTGTTATACTGCAGTAACAACCATGATTCAGAGCAAAACGCAGACAAAAATGAAGCATTTTGTTTTGATTCCATGACATCAATTTCTGAAAAAACACCTATTCAAATAACATAGGGTACAGCAAAGTTTATGGGTTTCTTCCTGGCTTTTAATACAGCCTCATGACAGCATGTGCTATGATGTTACTGCTGGCTTTCACGAACACAAGTCATGTCAGAGCCCAGCCACTATGCTACAAAACTGGGATACTGCAAGAGACCTCTGGGTGCACTACATCTCCTGCTGTGGACACAAACAGAAAACACAGCAGTGAATCAGTGAAGGGCCAGCACTACAGAAAACCAGCAAAATATCCTCTAATTAACAGCCCATAGCTCAGCTCTGCCAACCACACAGCTGTTATACAGCTATCAAATATAAATTCAGCTCTTGATTAGAGAGTTACAGGACAGGCTGACTATAGGCAGAGGAAGAACAGACAGTTGAGTAGGAGAGCACTCCAGTGGTGCCACACTGACATGGAAGGAAGTGTAAGTACTGTTCTCACATGCAGGCAGATCAACCTCAGTTGAAAAGAGTGATGGAAGAACAGAGAGACAACTGGGCAATGTCAGCTGGGGCACCTCTGGTTTCCTAAGCCACTCCAAGGCAGGCTCTTCTTCATCCTCAACTCATCCTTCCCTGACACTTGGTTTTACATCTGCCACTGACAGACTTTGAATCAGTTCTGGTTAATCACTCCTCTCAGAGCTTCATTTTCCCTGCCACACTGAAATTTACTAACAGGGGAAGAAGCACGAGAGAAAAAGCACAAACAGAGGGCAGCACATTGCCCTCAAATTCCACCACTTTTCAGAGCTCCTACTAACATGCCTGAGATCACTTCTAGATCTTTGTGAAGCTCGATTAACTTTGCGCTCACAATTAACTGAATCTGAAACTGCAAGAGACAAACACCTAACAAAGCTGCTTGGCTCAAACAGTCTTTCCTGGTTTTGTGACTGGGATATGAAGAGCAAGCACAGTTAGTGTGTTTTGGCTGTAAACCATGGTAGGAAAAAATAAATATGACTAGGGAATGGAGCTTGTGTGTCTTGGGCTAGAGGGGGTGGCTTGGGCTGCTGAATTCCTAGTGGTTTTTTCAAGATTTCATTTATCCCTAGTTGTTACTCTGTGTGCTTTGCAATGAAAAATAAGTACAAAAAAGATGAAAATACAGGCTTTTTAAAGCCAAACTCAGTGCCCTAAAATGAAAGGCAGTAAATGCATCAGTAAATGCATCAGTCATTTGGCTAAATCTGAAAGTCGTGAAGATGGGCATATTCCATCAGCAGAACTGACAGCTAAAAATAATCTCACATAGCAATGTGAACAGAAGTTCCTTTTTCCTGCACCGGACAAATAAAACCTGATTGATTATAGCACTCTCAGTATCACAGTGCTACATTACATGGGAGCCTGAAAGCGGATGATGACTTAAATAAAAAGATCCTCCTCTGTTTGTCAAGTTGTCATTTTTCCATCTGCAAATAATGAAATATAAACTATTTTGAAAGGGAGAGAGATGGAGGGGAATGTGTTCCATGGATCTGTGGAGAACCACATAGAAACATATACAGAAAAAGAAGCTGCAGCACGGAGCACTTCCTGACCTCCTCTTGGCTACAAGTCTAAAAGAAGTCTCCAAGGCAAGAAGCATGAAAGAGCTTAAACAAGAAACCCTTCAGAAGTACAGCTCTTTGCTGCATGAATACCACAACACAGGGAAAATCTGCTGTGTAGGAGTACAGTCCTCCCACTTGAAAAGAGCTGGTAATGCCATCATGTCACGGAAAGATTTTCTTCATGGCTTTTGTGCATTGAAGGCATTAGCAAAGTGGAAAAAGTGCGAGCTGACAATTGTGCGAAAAGAAGGGTTTCTTAATTACACTGTAAAATATGTATCGTTTAAAGATGCAGCAGAATTAGTGGTAAAAATACATGTCATCCCATATAAGCAGATGCAAAATCAGTGCAGGTTAATCTAGCAGACATTTGCACTGGCTTCTGGATAATGCTCTCGTGAGCCCTTTACAAATATTAAGGAGATGCTACATTCATCAATGGAACATAAGCAGTCCTGCAACCCTAGTTTCCAGCTGCAGCATTTGCACTCTGTCTGGATCCCTGGTACAAGTCAGTCCACAGCTCAGCATTTAGCCTAATTTGCCATTTTCTGTTCCATTTATTCACCATTTCCACTTCACCTGAGCTAGACTGCAAGTCAACAGTTAACCAGTGTGGACAATCAAGGCATTCAGGCTTGAGTATTGGCTCAAACTGTGCACCCTCGTGACAACAGAAAGATATAGCCCAAGTGTCAGAGTTGAGAACTGAAACCTGGGCTCTGTATTTTGATCTGATGCCTTACACAGGAGGTTGTGTGAGTGAATCAAGGTCATAAGCATCAGGAATGCAAATACGATTTTCCAGGTTTTGAACCAGTACCACTGCTTGAAGACTACACCAGGACAATGGCAGCTTTGCTGTTAATGCCAAACTTTCTGGGTATGCTGAATATGAACATATTCATTCTATTTCTTTCTGTTACACACTGGTTCATCACTACACATCATTTTTCTATTTCAGTTGGTGTAACAGTCATCCTGAGGCTGAGCCAGCCTATCACTATTAGGACCAGAGAATATTCTGCACAAACAAGTGACACAGCCCACATACAGGGTAAAAAATCCTAACATGAAATAAATGCCAGAGATATATTTTCCTCCCTGATCTCCCCATGGAATTCAGAATCAAAGGCCAGACTTACTTCCTTACCCTACCCCTGAAAAATTCTAAATAATGTTATTCTTCTTCTTGCTGACCATCCAAAGAGCTTTTTCTTCCAGTGTCACTTTATAAAATTCTTCTTTTCTTTCTTTTGCCTTGGAAGTCCACTGCAAATTATATAAGGCATGATTTCTGGCTCTTGTGATATGCTTGTACAATGCCTCGTGCATGTGCAAGCATACACATGCATGTTCAAACACACAGCACTAACATGCACCGATGTAGCTCAGCATTTCACCTTGCTTTGGGCTATTCTTTAAAAGAACAGGGATCAGAGCCTTGAAGTGCAGCAGTAACAAGCTGTTCCGAACACGCTTTGTGTTTTGTTTCCAGAGGAGGTGTGGTGGGGGCACAAGGGATACTTAATCATAAAAATGCTGAATATTTAAGCCCTCTCCCTGTTCCACCACCCCCATTTAAATCAGCAGTTCAGTGGAATGAAATACAACTCTGCTTTCAAACATTTTCGTATTTAATTTAATTTACTTCTAGATTGATAGCTGAACTCAAAACAGATTTTACTCCTTTTCTCCTGGATGGGGAAATAGAGATGACCAAATTTCCTTTGAACTTAGTTTAGAAAGCTTCTTTTTTTTTTTTTTCTTTTTTCCTATTAACTAAAAACAAACAAAAAAAGGAGGCAATTATTGAAGAGATCCATCATCTATTTCCAGTATAGGACTGCAGTAAAATGGGATGAAGAGGTGAGTCTCTCTTAAGCCTAAGAGACAGGTGTTTTCACTACCTGACACGTAGGTTGGCTGTCTCACAGAGGATAAGGTCTTGAATTAGTCTAACTCTTAGAAGTAAGCTTTCCCTACAAAAGTTGATGTGCATCTATTTTTTTGATGGTAGAGCCTGTAACTTTTGGAGTACGTGTCTTCAAGAATCAACCGTATATGTTAGATGTAGCCATGGGTATAGATCATGAAAGGTCATGAGAGTTTCACCTACTCATCCACTACATGCACTGTACCACTGGAATTCAGGGATTAATTATACTGAAATAATACTCAATTATCTATTTTGGAAAAGACATGAATGGAAGGGAATGGATATAGATAACAACTCATAACTATCTGGTCTCAACAATAAAACTCACCAGTGAGATACTTATAACACTTTGTAAAGGGAATACTGAAATTTTTTTTGGAGTGATATTTCAGTGGAATGGAAGAATTACGAGGTTGTGGATGCAGGGCATGCAGTTCAATTGAGGAAAAGTACTACCTCAGTCCAGCTCAGACCAGCGAGCATTGGCAGGCTCCTGTGTGTGAACCCACACAGCCAACAGCTCCATGCATAAGCAGTAGTGTTTGATCTCCACAGATGTCAATCTTACCTCCTTCATAAACATTCATTTCATTTTAATGCTCTTTTCTTTTTTGTTATTGTTTTTAAGTCTGGTTTTGATGAATATCCCAGAGCTCAGATGTTTCTCCCAAGTTTAGAGGAGAAATCATTCCAACATGTATTTTTTATTTTTCTGGAAATTTCACAAATAATAATAATACATTTAAAAAAAAAAAAAAAGTAGAAACAAAAAAAAAAAAAACCTTGTCACTCTCAAATTTCCACATTATTCAGGTTTCTTTCAGGTCAGAAAAAGCGTTTTGCTGTTTGCCCACGTTTTTGTTTCATAGCTTCATTTAAGACCAAAAAATATTAGAGGAAAAAGATGAGGAGATGACCTTCAGAGATCTATTCCAACATCAACCATTCTGTAATTCTGTGAAAACTGACTGAAAATGAAGTTAACTGGGTCTTCAAAAATATGAGTTGTTTGAAATTTGGATGGAAGATGAACCTGTGGGATTTTTTATTTGAACAGTCCTATTACTGGCACTTCATAATAAAATGCTAAATGTGTTTCTGAACAAACAATTAACCTCACGGTGTTTCTTGCTGAGGTTTCTGTCTCTTTTTTTTAATAGACTAACATCCTCTGACCATCTTGGCAGCTATCTGTATCTAGTAGGGGGAGAGTGGAAAGAGCTGTTCTTTTAATGCTGCAAAATCTTCTAGAGCCTACAATAATGAAACACATCTAAAACCTACTTCTACATTTCATTTCCATTCAGAGAATGTTTTTAAGCACCACGAGCAAGGCTCTGCATCACACCTCTCTCATCAGTTCAGCGAGTGCAAATTCAGGAACAAAGCCAGCCTTGCTTCTGAAGGTTTCAGTCCTGCAAATCAGCCCACTCTCAGTTCTCCTCTGATGTCTGAAAGGACCCAGCTTCTCCTCAGAAGTATTTTACAATTCAAAAGTCAGAGTGAACGGTTTTCTGATCAGAAAACTTTGCTCCGGCCTTGCTAGCAGCCCCAGACTTTCTGTGTATGCAGGAATGCAATAAACAGACAGGGAGAAACAGATCTGCAAGGAAAATCCTTTAGAAATCAAAGGGTCATAATATACCACTTAGAGTATTTTGTGGATTAAATTACTGAATAATAATGAAAGATGAGAGATTAATGGCAACCTGGTCCAAAGCCCTCTATTTATACTCAGGCCAAATAAAATGGTAGGCAGGTGCACTGTGTCTCTTACTCAATAGAGGACTTCTGTATGCCCCTCACTTTTCTATCCCATTACAGTTATTACACATGCTTTTGTAAAAAGACAAAAAATATTTCCCAGAGTTAATGACAAATATATTTTATCTTTAGCATTTACTTCCACCAAGTACACTTTGTTGGCAGTACTATCAAACAATACAGGGCAAAGAAATCTCAATCCATTTGAAGCAGAGTTCCATCTAAAATGACTTTCATCTTTGTTAAGAGGAAATTCAGACAGACTACTAAAATATTATTTTTCTTCCAGGCACATAACAATCATCTGAGATTTTTTTACTCTTCTAAGAATTTCGGGAATTTTGATTTTGTTTTCTGTTTTGTGCCTTCAGCACCATTTCAAAATTGCCAGAACAAAAGAGTCTAAAACAACAGCAAAGCACTTCTAGAGAAAATAAAACATTTATTTCTTGCCTACAAGTCTTTGCAAAAAGCTCACCTGTAAATAAGGTTACATTAATGACTTCTATAGCTCCTGTTCCAAAAGCTCTTTCACTCTTACACAATTCTGCGTTGCACATTTGTACTTTGTCATGCTACTTGTTCTGTAGCAAATAGCAAATCCTGAACAAACTGATTTTCTGGCAACAAGAATGCTCATTTGCAAAGACTCTTAAAACCACACACACTGAAAAAGATGCTTTGTTAGAAATTTATGGCTTCGGATACCTATCTTATTTCCCTGAAGTTAAAGTTCCTCATGATACATAAGCACACCAAACAACATCAGTGAAGATCAGAATATTGAACGCAGTGGACTTTCCAAGCTAAATCTTAAACAACAGAACATTTATTACAATGTTCAATTAATTAGGAAGTGTACCAACTGGGCATAGGTGTCTTGGGGAGATTTTCTTTCAGTGGATTAAATTCAGTCAAATGAAGGACTTTCAAGAAGGAATTGCTAACTGACAGCTGTCCACCAAAGTACACAAAGCAACGAGGTTACTTTAACCTAATTGCTAATAGACCAAAAGCATACACTAATAGCAAGCTATATACACTGAAACAATAAGCGACCAGGAAAGGCATGAAGAGTAACAGAAGTTTAACTAAAAACTGGACTGTTGATGAATTTTACTGAACTGAAGCTTTATCAGAACACCTGTTATTTCAAATCTGCGTGCATTTTGGGATTCATTTGGAAGTGATCTACAGGAAACACAGCAGACATGACTGCAAAGTGAAGCACCGTAGAGAGGAACACAGCTTAAACCACTAAAAAGTGTGGGAGGAAAGGAAAGAATGGGAGCTCAGCTCTACAGCCCTTTTTTAGGCCAAACCCTAGAAAATCAACCAGAAAGGCTGAATGCTCAGCACTTTGGGTAACCAGGCTATTTGTTTAAGTGCCTATGCTGAGATTTATGAGCTCTTTGTAAATCCTTAAGCACAAAAACTGAAGGTTAATATTTGAGAAGTGCTCCGTTTTTAATTAGATTGAAATTAGGTATGAATCTACGTTGCAAAGAAGATATTCAGAAGACCTCAGTACCAAATGGGTCTCACTACAGACAACCTGAAGCTTGTAGAGAATCAGTAGAAAGTCTGCTTAGACCTAAATAAGGTGTACATGAATTAACAGAGATATCCCTATCACTCTGTCCATAATTACAGTAAAACAGTCAATGACTTCTCCTGCTACCTGTAGATGCAATGGCTTGCCCCATTGCAGCAGACCCGTCTCACAAACATGAAGTCCTATCAGTTCTTATTTCAGCACAAAGCTGTCATCATTGTGTGAGGGTCAGAAGGGCTTCAGCAGATGCACATGTCAGAGGTGCACCAAATGGCCAGTTCTTCCCCAAATGCGGGACAAGCACAGATCATCCCTTGTCTGTGAACCCGGGGTCTTTTGGACACTCATCCCCAAATCTGGGCCAATTTCAGATCACATGGCACCGCTCTCAGGGCAAGCCTGGGAGTGGGGCATATTGCCATTCTCCCAAAGACCACTTTCTAAACAAGTATGTTGCTGAAAGAAATGTTGAGGAGGGTGGAGAAAGGAACTGAGGGGGAAAAAAAAAAAGATGAGGGGAATTGACTAAAACCAACCTAAGGAATATTTTTCTTATTCCAGCATGAAATGTTGACAGAATTAAATGTGGGATTAAAAAAAACAACCTTCTAACGCACAGTTTCATGTTACCTCCGCAAGAGTTTTGATTCCACTTATGAGACTTCCCGAATGAAAATGCTGGCTAGGTGCCTACCTCAAAAATACATTTTTCCTCAGAAGAGTTGATTTGCCAGTTGTCAATGCCATTTCTTTGCTAGCCAGCAAAATATGTTCATACTCACAGCAGGCAATTACCATTCTTTTCTCTACTGGTAAGGGGCATGACTTCACTTCTAGGTCTAAGATCCCTGGATCCTTTCCTTATTACATAGTCTAGTTCGCCAGCATAATTAACCCTTCAAGCAAATGGAACGATTATTTCCTTTCTTTTTAAAGTGAGTTTAAATGGTTTCATCTGAAAATGGTTTTGTAAACAGACGAATCTGTTTTACACATTTGTGGCCTGTTCCAAGGGGCATCAGTTGCTGGGAATGCCATCGGAGCCGAGCTGCCTCACACCATGGTCTGAAAACTGTGGTTACAGTCAGCTCTCAGAAAACAAAAACACCGGGGATCGCTTCCAAAACTTCTTGAAGTTAATGGGAGCCTTTTAATTAGTTTCAGTGTCTTTGGGGAAGGCCCTTAGGGCAAATATTCCTTTTTGAAACTTGTTCTCCAACTCATGGGGCCAGGAGGTGGTATTTTTCATGCATACACAACAGTGCTCCAAATGCTCCCAAATGCTTTTATTACCAGACCCAAATCATGCAGGGAAAAAAAATGAGAGAGAGAGAGAAAGGGGAAAAAAAGGTGTCTCTGGAATAAGAACATAATCTACTTTATCTGACAGGAGCAAGAAGATTCCAGCAAACACCAAATGCAATGGAATGAACAGATCTGGGTGACTCATTCATAGAGAATAGACAGGACAAATTATTTTTAGTTTTCTCATCTATGCAACTAAAGGATAACATCCTAACCTCTGAAAGGTGTCACAGTAGAAGAAAAAGTCAAGGTCCTTATATAAGAGCAGCTGTGAATTCAGCTGTACAAACCAGCTTCTTAAAATTGCTGGGCAAGGAGATTTGCTATGATCGGTTTGATCTTTCACAGCACTTTCTAGAACACAAGGATTGCATCTTGCCTGGTCTGACAGAGTGATGATCTCTGATTTCTGAGCAGCACATCTCTCTTCTAGAGGAATGGAGATGGGATACATGCTGCTTCTGACACAGCGCAGCTCCTTGCTCAAACAGGTGAAGTTAACCAATGTATCCCATGTTTACACCAGAAAAAGTGGAATCAGAATCTGAACCATGGTATAGGGAGTGTAACTTTCTGGCCCAAACAGTTTACAGTCTGTGTAACTGGAGTTACATAGAACAACCTGCTTGTACCAGAAAATGCAGACAGCTTCTTAAGGGTTACATTTCCTTTTTACATACTCCTACATCAAAACCATATTGCAGCATAGCCCAGGATTCAAACACATTCTACAAAAACAGGCAACATAGCTCTGATATTGAACTCCAGCCCAGTTTTAATTGACTGCCAGCTCTCAGTCACTTCCTAACGCTCCAGATAGCTAATACCACTGTTGTGATTCCTAAATGTGTGCTTCTCTCAGCTGGAGACCAAATCTAAGGGCTTCGGCTTGCTTTCTGAAATATAAACATGATACCTCAACTCCTGCAATGGACCCCCACCTCAGGACACCTTTCTGAAAGGGAAAAACATGGCAGGGGTGGCAAGCAGGCAATCGCTTATTAAGAGGATATCCCTGAAGTATAAACAACCGAATGTTTTCATCATTCACTGGCAAATAATTTACAGTGCTGCTGGTGAAATCCCTTAGAAACCTCTTCAGGCACTGGCAACAGGTTAGACTGATAAGTATTTTTAATTAATGCCACTGCAATCACACGTTTCATATGCTTACGTAGGTATTTTCATGCCAACAGTTAACAGCAAAATGGCTTTCAGTTCATGCTACAGTTCCCAAAAGCATGAGTCTGCAAAACAGCCTTGTGCAAGAGAAATATTTCATGACGTGAATTCAGGTGAACACCACACATCATACAGCGCTCTGGCCAGGACTGGCTGACAGCACGCGGATGTTTTTCCTAGCAGGGTGTGCAAGGGCAGCTTTGCTAACATTTCTAGGCTTTCTGTGCCAGGCAGTGGGGATGGAGGAAGTCAGCCTACGTAGAAAACTGGGAGCTCATGCACCCATCCTTTCTTCAAATTGCTAAGCCCTGTTTTGAATGGCTGTACTTCCTTAATTCTGTGATACTCGCTACTGCTTCCAAACACCTTCTGAGAAAATACTTCCTCTGCAGAACTCTCTCAGACAAGCTGCCAATGACATACCATCCCTTCTGTTCAAGTCAGAGGCCAAGGATTCAAACTAAGGGGCCCTCAGCCTGTTAGCAGCAGCTCACAAGAAGCAATACCAGTTTTGTTTATTTACAGCAGAGTCTGGGAGGTTTTAAAAGTGCAATGAAAAACATAATGTCACTTCCTGAGGCATAAAGATGTACAAAACATGTTCTCCAGACAGAGCACGCGGATCTGGTAGCAGTGAGGAGGTTGCCCCCCACCCCCTCCCAGGAAACACATTTAAAGCTTGAGTTCCAGCCCTGGATTCAAGTGCAGGGGGAGGGGGATTTTGTAATTATTTCTCTTGTTCATTGTAGCATCTCGTGCCTGCAAAGCTCAGAGAATGCTGGCATCATCCCAAAATATCTCCAGCACTGATACACCATCACAAAGCACCAGAGTGCAATGATGCATCATCACCTCCCCGCGCAGCAGCGTGACATGAACATCACCGGAGAACAAGACAGTGACTCTATCACTGAGTAATTTAATTGATGTCTTGAGCTCTAAATAGCCACTTCCCTTCACCTCCTCAGCTGAGTCCCTCCTTCTATGGATGTCATCCACACTAAACTAGCACTTACTGTTGTGATACTGATTGATGATTCCTGGCAGCAAGTAACAGGATAGAGCGCTAGTGAAAGTTCATTAACTCTAAGCTAATGCATTTCAAGAGAGACAACAAACCGAATCACTAAGGCAGGGGGAACAGCTTTGTTTAACAGGAGATGATCTATAAAACAACAGGAATGCTCATAAGCCAGATGAAGGAAAGGGTGGAAGAGAGGAAGATGGAGAAAACTAGAGGAATGATTGAAGATACAGTTTGTGAGCACAGGACCCATAACACACACAAAAAAAAACACAACAAACAACACACAAATCCAGCTTCCCATAGTGTTAAGCAAACAAATTAGGCTCTCTACCCCAACAGATGCTTAGAGTGATTGCTTATTTTACTGTTTTTTATTGGGGGGGGGGACATAATATATATGTAGAAGCTGAAGAGAGAACAGGATATGAAACCACCTCAACTTATGACTCCTTCACATATCATGGCTCAGATGGTCTTGCTTGATCTACTACAGATTCAAGACAACTCCAAAGACCAGCTTTCTGCTCAGGCTGCAGAGCAGCTGGGAACGTAGCTCCCAGTTGCAGCAAGCTATGGAAGGCAGGTTTGTCTATGAACGCGAATGCTGATGGAGACACTTGTGCACCTCTTCATTTCCCACTCCTTCTTTCTCCTTTTGACTCCAAAGCTCCTTCCTTTGCTCATCCCTACAGGGAAGAGCTGTGCAGTGCCTTAAAGGCACTCCATCCATTTGTAAGTTTGTTCCCTACAGCCTGCCCTCAAACACCTGGTCAGAAGGCTCCAGGGAGTCAAGGCAGAAAGGTAACTCGTGACTCACTCACAAGATAGCATTGCATAATGAGACTGGGGGCTCTTAAATCTCCTGGAGCAGGGGGATGCAGGCAAGTTCCCACAGTGTAGCTCAGAATATCACAGGCTTCTAGAATTCCTCCAAATTTCTTCCTTCAATCTCTAAACAGAGTTGGGATGTGGAACATGTTGGTACTTGAATCTTACTACTACCACTTGGTTAATTATATAGCTGATTATGTAGGTCTGTTGGATGACCTACCCCCCCCCCCAGCCCCCAGAAAAATAAAAAATAAAATAAAAAGCTTGGACACTTTGTTATAAATATATATATGTATAAATTAAATAGAAAGACCCACTGCCACAAAGTGGCAGGAGGAAAAAATGATGAGAAACAAGGTCCTCTGACTTCATGTGTGGCATTTGCAATATGGAAAACCCAATGCCACACATGAAGTACAGTAAAAGTAAGAGAAACAACAAAGTAGCACTTGGTTTCCTTATTTAAACAGTTCAGCTATAACTGAAAGCTCCCCTTCTGCAAAAGCAACTGAGCCAGCATGAACCCTCTGAACTTTTCCACCTAAGTCGCCTTGTAGAAAAAATACAGTTCCTTGCTTATCAGAAACTGACTTTTTTATAAGTGCGTGTGTATATTTAGTAATGCTGCTGAATTACGGAAACCAGAGCTACAGCCGGGAGATACTCCGTACAACAAATAAAAGCCCTTTGTGCATTTTGATTGGGATGACTGCTAAAAATACTCCAATGCAGCTGTTTAATTTGCTGTAGCTCGAAAGCTAGTTTTATACTTTTAATTGCTACTGTACAAAATTCTTTGATTGCATTTGATGAAATTAAGATTTTCTGTGTTTAATGATTAAACCTGGGAAAAAAAACCATAACCACATGGTGGTTAAAATGTAAATTGTCTGCGCTGGGAAACCTAGGTAAATCCTTCTGGATAGTTGTCAGAAATCTTATACCAAGCTTGATACATTTCTCAAAAACTGTTCAGGTTGCATTCTACTAAAGCTGAAAAAAATGTGTTCTCTTATTCGAAAACCTCGATCTCACTGCCATCACGTAACTTTGGCACTTATTATTCTGAGGATAAAATACAGCTCAGTAACAGCAAATAGCGTACTTGCAAAGACCCAGGACTGCCCGGTTTAGGCACACACCATTCTGTGGGTGCAGTTTTTGCACACCATCCCTTGTGCAAACACTGGGATTCACACGGACAAAACCTAAGCGCTGGGAGTGTGCAAAAGTGTATGTGTATAAATAAAAGATGTTTACAAGAGCACAGAGAGCTGGGCGGTCAAGGTGTTTTGCTATGCACACAGACACAGACTTTGAGTCTTGGGCAGACGCCGAAGGTCATCCACCATTAACCACATGTATGCTGTATCTGACCACGCAGACATGATGGTAGGGGGAGGGAGCAGAGCTCTGACCTTGGAAAATGGGGGCCCCCACCACGTGACCCATGCTCAGCCACTTTCTCATCTGCCAGCCCTTCTCTCTCCCTGTTCTGGAGTGCTCCAGCTTGCTCAGTCTCACTGTCAGGCAAGGGCTGTGCTCTGCACTTGATGTGCTTCCTCTGCCTGTCATAGGTGGCTGCTGTGGCACATCTGGATGATCAGACTGATGCTTCAGATTATCCTCTGGAAGCTCTGTCTGCCACACCAGACAGTGTGATGCAACCCCAGGCTCTAGCAACAGACGGAAGAGATACTGTGCTTTTAAACAACAGCAAGCCATATGAAAGAGAAGGACAAAGAACCAAAGGAAGAAGTTAGTGGGTGTTACTAGAAGCATGGACCACAGGAGCATTTGTTCTCACAGCCTTTTGAAGAAATACATCGACAACTACAGCATGCTGATAACTATGGCAAAACCCAAGTCTTTACGCAATTGATGAGCTGCTATTGAAAATCAGGCACCTACTGCACGAGCTGCAGCAGGACATGAGGACTGGAGCAGAAGTCCCTGCTCCACTGCACGCATGCAGTAGGCGCCACGCACCGCAGACACATCATGTTTTGCCTTATACTGTTACATTTTTACCTCATAATTACATCAGGCAGGTAAAGGACAAGCACACAAAGCTTATTTTCTTTTCTTTTTCTCCCTACCCACAGAATAATGCCAGGATTTGAGATGCACTCTCTGACTAATTCTTACAGTGCCACGTTCTACCTTCATTTAGCCACCTACCAGATTTTGCACCTTCACATTTTTCATTGGCTTTAATATTTGTAAGCAAGGCACAGCCAATTGTGCCTCCTGAACGCTACACATTTTGTTCGAGTACAATGAACTCGTCCTACGTATAAGCACTGTGTAGCCAATTCTTAGCATACCCCAAACAAAAGCAGTACAAAATCCCATCCCCATGTCCGTACTGCACTATCCACAGATGACATACGTGACTGGAAATGGCATCCACATAGGCAGTGTGGATTCTCACTGGCTGCTGCACTCTGGCACTGGCACATCAAGGTCCCTACAGGCCCATCATAACTTAAGTCAGTACACTCGTATCCTGCTAAATATGTGGTTGTAGAAGTTAAACAAATGTCATTAAGAGAGCTGTAATCTTCCCTCAGTCATCTCAAGCATTTGCTAAATCTGCCCTTTTCCGCAGTGTTTTCTGTGATCATTTTGGTGCCTGCAGCTTCTGCAGAGGTAGTAACAACAGGAACACTTGTTTATACAAGCCAGAGAGCTGCCTACATCACAGTACTACTCTCTTTTGATCTCACACACTCACAATTTTACCTGTTGAGTCCACCTTTTTAATTAAGGCCACTTTCTCCAGAAATCTCAACTCACTAATACTGAAATCACATTTCTTCTGACGGACTGCGTTTTACTTTTCAAGTTTCATTTTTCTAGTTAAATGGTTAAGATTGTATGAATGGTACTGGCTTGTTCTGAATGACAATATTTTTCGATCCAAAGCTAAAATAATAATCTGGAGGGATCCTCTCTCCAGTTTCAGCTGGAAACAAGCTGAATTGCAGAGCAGGTACTATGAAACAGGAATATACAGGTCTTCCTTTGGTTTGCAGATTGATTTTTTACCAGAAATAAAGATTAAGAGCTATTCCATTGTTTTCTCCCACCCTCATTGAAGACAGAGGTTTATTCCATTTACAGCCATTTCAAGGTTGGATGTGGCTCTGAGCAGCCTGGTCCAGTGGTTGGCAACTCTGTCTATGGCAGGGGGCTTGAAACTAAATGATCTTTGAGGTCGCTTTCAACCCAGGCCATTCTATGACAGCGAACAGCAAGCCCCATCCACTCTGAATCACGACTCATGTTTTTTTTTTCTTTTGAAATCCTTGCCCAAATTCAGCATGCATGGTGGAAGGCACATGTTTATCTGCCAGTGCACGATATTTGTCATTCTGTCACGATACATCCTGTGCCAGCTGATCGCCCGGCCAAGAGCAGCACCCACCAGCTGCAAAGGACTCTCATCACCTCTGTCCCCACTTGATGGGAAAGTGCCATGTAGGGAAAAGTTTCCTCGGGTAGAAGAGCACTGCTTCTAATAAATTACTTGTAAAAAAGCTAAAAAAATCAAACATCATAAAAGATAATATAACAGTGTCACAGACTCTCTGAAACAATTCATTAAACTACTTTAAATATTCTTATGCAAGCTCTGGCATGAAAATACTGCAGTGTCTGTGTAACCAAAGTAAAAGGCGATGAAAGATTCTGTACAACCTCAATCCCCCCTTCATATCCCTCCCCCAGATGATGAAGTTGCCAGGGTTTCACAGATGTTTTAAGATCATAACACAGGGTCAGAGGATAACTGGTAAGGTCAGCTGGAAATGGGGAAACGTGAACACTTTGTGAATGGGACTCAGAATTGGAACTTCTGGCTGAAGGAAAAATGAGATAATTCAACTCCGTTGCTCTCGTATGCTGTACTTCTGGCTTTGGGTTCGCAGCCTTTTACATGCCTCAGTATTGTTCTACCTTCTGCTTTTGTGAATGCTTCTCCAGAAAAGGCAAGGGTAAAGGGACATGAATTCTTATGTGACAAGGTTAACTTTATGTTAAGGAATAACAAAAAGAAAACATATTTAGAGGAGTTCTAGGCAAACCAAGTAGGGATTTTTTAGTTCCATCCTAAGAGAGCAGCACACTCTACTGGCTGCTTCCCTGTAGTTTTCTAGACAAACTATGCATGACTGCAAATCAGTATCATTTACAGTTCCAGCAATACAATCAGAGACAATACAGCCTAGATGGGAAAAAAAACAAACAACGGAGGACACGATTCTGCCAGCAGCTCATATTACTTCACTTGACTTACAGCACTGCAGTTTCCACGCTGAAAGAGCAAGAAGGACGTCAGCCACTGAAAACACACTGTTACTCACCATCTGAAGGCACAGCCATGGACTATTAGCGATGTTGTTACTATAAAATGCAACGGTGGAGGTTTAAATTTCAGCTTTCATACCAGCTCAGTAGTTCAGGATCCTTCCACATTTTAGCAAAGTCTCAGGAGAATGCATGTATGTATGCTTATCAAGATGTTTGTGGTTTTCTGCTCTTTAGCTTTGTATCTCTGCACAAATACACCATTTTGTCTGGAAAGTATATAACCGGTGAAACTGAAGACTACTATTTTGTTGATTTTGCATGGAGTATGTTACAAAGAGATATCACTCACCCCGATGAAAAGTCCATCTCAAAGGCATATACTCAATATGCCAAATTGTGCACTAGCCCACAAGAAACAGTTAAACCAGTGCTCCAGTGTTGTGTGAGGTTTCTGCTGTTAGCACCCTGTACAAAGGATTCAGTTTCATGTCACTGATTGGTTTAACATGTTTTTCTTTTCAGAACATACCAATTCAGTACATTTAAAAAGCATTTCTGTTAAAAAAATAGCTTACTTGAATATTTAACATGTCCTTGAGTGTCATACATGAGAAACTCTTCTTTCAGGTTAAAAATAAATTAATCTATTAAAACGACAAATAAGTCCCAACCCCTAATGCAGAAACAGTGCAATTGTTTGAAACAAATTTGTAACTTTCATTTTATGCATTTAATTGCAGTATTTCACTACTACAAATTTTTTTCCCCTTGTAAATATTGAGCTTATCACAGCTCTAAGCTCTCTGTGACTAAAAAAGAACAAAGCTTCATTGCTTTGTGGATGTACAAATTACTTACAACACTGTTAAAATAAAGGACTTCCTAGCTAGAGACTTAGAATTAAGTGAGAAGGGAAAAAAGGGACAACTACAGAAGATCCTACAAACGCTTTTCATATTTATCCAGAGAAATTTTCTTAAATAGATAATTTCCTTCATGCAAATTCACTTAACATGATTTTGTCATTTGTTTCTTGCAAGTAAAGAAATATAACCAAACTCTTACAGAGTCTACAAAAGAGACAACATGATTGTGAGAGGCTTCCAGGCTTTTATTCTACAGAGAAAGAGACAATTCCCTGGGGTCACTCAAAGTCAAACTGGCTCTTATGTGCAGCTGTAATCTTTAGTATATATGAAAACAAATCAATACCATCTCCACAAAACTCTGACTCTTTATAATGGCACTAAGCTGAACTTCCCTTTATCAAGTTCTCAACACAATTTCAAGTTTATTTTTCTGCGTTTACAAGAGATTACATTCACCCAATCGCACCTATGAATAGACTACCAAGCTCTCTTTTTCCCAGAAAATGAGACGAGTTTGCTTCATGAAAATACTTAGCTTTGCACAAAAGCGCATATGATCATATACAGTATCACAGAATAACAGATAGGAAAGCCTGTCAGCTGGTAGTTTCAGCAGAATGGCATCTCTGGTGCAGCTGGCACATTTCACACACTTCTTTCTGTCTCACAGCAAAAGAGGGATGAAATTTACCCCTGTCAGAGAAGCTAAAACCTTTTGGTATTATAATTTAACCAGTCAGACTTCAATTTCTTCGTCCTTAGGGCTTGATTCAAAACCTTTTGAAGTCAACAGAAAGACTTCCCCTGGCTGCAGTAATGTTGGCTCTGGTCCTAGGCCCGTGCTCCTACACCTTTCAATCACTCCATCGCCCTCCCTCCTTCCCAAGCCTCACAACCAGTGGGAATGTTTCGTGGCTTAGAGGAGCCCCAGGGCTGCTCTGAATTGTTGTAATTAATAGTATCTCCCAAAGAACTAGCCGGGGGAGTGCAGCATCAATCTATTGTACCTTCTCCTCTGGTGTATCTCCATAATGGGCTCAGAAGAATGGCTGGCTTGCGACAGCTAAGATTTTTAGTGTGCCAAAGGAATTCATATCCAGAAACTAATTCAGCTGTTTTTATTTTATGGGCAGGAAAGAAGGCCAGGTTCTCACTGGAAACAGCTACAACAATTCATCTCAGCAAACAACTTTCTCCCAGCGCTACATTCCTCCCTAGTGCAGAGCCGAGCTCCCGGAGCTCTCACTGCAGGGTATAAGGCTCTCCCCCTTCCAACAGCCCCAATTTGCAGAGCAGACACTAATAAAGTTGGATGGGTAAGGACTCTCCTTTTTTTTTTTACAGTGATTACAATCAGTCTCTATATGGAACAAGTAGAATTCACAGTGTCCATTTCATCTGTTTCACATGTCTTGAAATCTGCCAAGCCCTAGCAGAATGCCATCCCAAACTCTGGGCTCCTCTCTCAGCGTGCTTCCTTCCTATTTCTTCTTCCATGCACCTCTGTGGTACTCCTACCACTACACATTATTCAGTAGAGCACTAAGTGCCACCTGTGGGTCCCTTTTTGCTTCACACTCTCAGGAGTCAGAATTATATTTCATTCTTACCAGGCCAGGTGCAATGGTCAGATGGTAAGGGCTGCTGGCAAAGCCATGTGCCAGGAGCAGCCCTTCTGGCTTGCACTTGTGTCAAAGCCATTGGACCACATTATCATTTCCTGAAACCACACTGCACCTCGTTGTCACTGGGACAAAGGTACATCCCATAGGTCTAAGTGAGCAACACAAGGGAAATGACTGCTGAACTCCATAAAAATGTACTCAGTGCTCTTGAGAATAAGGGTCTAACAGCAGGAAAAAAAAACAAAACAACAACACAAAAAAAACAAGCAACAAACAAACAAACAAACAAACAAACAAACAAAACAGCATTAAAAAAAAACCAACAGAGGACTTAGAAAGAATAGGGATGATGTGATAAGGATTCAACATGCTCAGCTTGCACACGAAGAGAAAAATTAGCTTAATTTATTGATGCCTTTTCACACCCAGAACTGGTGTGTAACATTGGGGTAAAGAGCCCTGTGCTGAAATGAGATGAGCAAAGCAATGAAAGGCAAATTTTGCATTTAGTTCAGACTGCAGAGAAGACAATATGCAAAAATATCACTCTCTAAAGCAGAACCCAAAGGGTATGACGCAGACAATCAATGTATGAAGTTATACAGCCACCAGAGACACTGTTTTCCTTTTTTCTTTTTTTTGCTAAATCCTGCTTACTAGCTTTCATCTTTCTCTCTGTTTCTGAGTGCAGCAATTATCATTATTGTACAGATCCATTTTATTTATCTGCTTCCTTTAGGGTAATGTAGCAGTCTATCCAACCTGTCTGCATGCTTGTACCTTTTTCATTATAATGCATGTCTGGACCACACAAGACAAGCTATGTTGTGTACTTTGCATTGTTTGCATCTTTTCATGTTTCTTTAACAGACTTGTTCAAATAATTTTTTGTTTAATCACTTAGCAAAATTCTGGAATACGCACAGTCACAAATTTCCCCTTCAATACTTCAGAAAACTTGCCAGTGTAGAGAAGAAATCTAATTATCCCATCAGCTCATCATCAGGCACACACAAGCAATATTCTTCTAAAATAGATTCAGAATTACACACTAATGAACTGTCTGAAACGCAAAGAATTATTTCTGTATTAGGACCTTGTATTTTTTGAAAGCTGGAGGAAACATAAGCACAGCAAAAAGAGGAATGTTCTGCAACCTGCAGTTGTGTGAAACAGGAAGCAATCAGGGAGCTGACTAGCATTACTCTCATCATCTAAATGTGGAAGAGAACTTTTGACCACTGGAAATTGATTACTAAGCAAATAGTCAGCTGTGTGGATATGTTCCATCTCTTTCCCAAAGCATCTTTCAAATACTTTGTGTGCTGCTGAGCCTGGCAGACAATATGTGGTACGTGTCTGCGTCAGCAGGACAACAACCACCGTTTAATTCTAACGGAACAGCGATACGGGGAGGGGGGATTCTCCTACCTAAGTATGTAAGTAGTAAGCTGTGCGCGGTCTCCCAGCAGACAAGAGACTGCAACAGACATCTCCTGAAGACAGCTCATCCCACCTTAGATGCTTGTGTTGCTGCTCTCTAGAGATGTCCCCAGTAACTAACACAAAGGAGGAACCTCACAGCTGACACTGGGTCAGATAGATGTTCACTGATGGGGCTGCAGCAGGAGACCCAAAGGGGCCACAGAAAGCAGAGCAGAAACTTCTGGCTCTAAGAACAATAAACATGGTGTCTCTTGAAACCTTCACCAGGAACACAAGGCACAAGGCCTGGAGAGCGCCTTCACCTAGCTAACCACTCACAGGAAAAAGCTCCCTGCATTGTCGTTCTTTCTTACTTACAAGTGAGGCTTTTTGTTTCTTGCTGCTCTGGATTCGATAAACTGGGGAGCACAATGAAACCTTCACGCATTTGGAGGGCCAGCTGAAGACCAGGGCAAGTTTGAGGTACTGCTGTGTATACATACACCAGTAACACACAGCAGCCAACCTCCAGTTTTAAACCCTTATTGCACTAAAAAAGAGCAAGAAAATAGTCTGAAACTGAACAGCAGCAAATCCAAACTTGAGAAGGGGAAATACCTCTGTCAAATAAGGTGTAATTGGACCTTGCAGCTCATTATGACAGGATGTTGCTGGGGTTATGGTCTTACGAGAGAGCAGGCATGTACTGAAAGAGAAGTAATATCCAGGGTTGGAATAGTTAATGCTAAAAGGAAGAGTACTGGAACAAAAATGAAACCTTATGCTTCAGCATTTAAAGCAATCTCAACTTACTAATGGAGATTTTTCTCAGCATGATGAAAAGAGGGAGGCATTATCCACTGTTGCTGCTCTGAGATTCTGAAACCTCCCTCTGAAATACCAGGTCCTGGATGCTGCTGCAAATAAAGGCACCGCACTGGGTGGATCTCAAACTTGATGCAGACTGTCATTTATGTTACCAATATCTCCTGTATAGTGTACTGTTGACTGCATATCACTACAGGACAGCATTCCATACAACTTGTATCTCTTTGTGGGCATGATCTTCAGCCAGATCGATTACTTATTTGTTCATTTATTTATTTCAGTGCCAGACATGTCTTCTTATACCACATATATACTTAATTCACATAAAATGTAATTAGACTTTGGAGCTCATTATCACAGTCTCTCTGGGGCACACATAGGTAAGAGAAGATTTTGCAGTTTTAGCTGTCTTCGAGGTCCACAGAGACCACAGTCAGACAACTTATGCAAGGATATTCCTCTGGGAAAACAGTGCTCCGCCTGCCCAGTTCCCTCTGATGCTGGCACAGACAGTGCATACAAACTGAGGCTATACACAGCCCGAAATAAACTGCTAAGGGCAACAATCAGGGGTTCCCACAGAGGAGGTTTCAGTCGTGTTAAAATAAGATGGGTTATTGTTAGTACGAGGTGACAAATTTTTCTCCCGTCAGTTAATAGTAGGCCTGGAATAAGAACATGCTGACTTATGCATTTTGTTGGGGAAATAATTTGGAATATTTTCTTATTGAAAAGGAGACAAGTGGATTTAAAGCCTATCATGTTTTTAGATGACTAAGTTTCCTCTATATGGAAGAAGAGGTATAAATATTACATTTGAAAAATGTCACGTTGATAAAAAAAAGCTACAGTTTGACCAATATAAAATATGAATGCAAACAACATATCTGTCAGACATGGCTATAACATACTGCTTAACACTGCTAACTTATAATACGCACCTATTATTGTTAGTTCTCTTAATGAAAGAAAGTAAAGACACTGCATAAATTCTTGAACACATGTTTCACTTTTCCAGCTGCCTTGTGCTGTAGAACATCATGCTAACAAGAAGTGAAGCTAACAAGAAGCTAAAACCAGTGTAGCAAATGGGGCATTTAAATATATATAAACATACAGACATTCGTATATAAATAGAAGCTGGCTATTTTGGGGAAATGAATGGATCCCTAGACAGACATATTTCAGGTTAATATTACCTATATTTTCCTACATGGTAACCATTACAGTCCTGCTTAATCAGAAAAAAAAAAAAAAAAAAAGGTTATGCTCACTGCTAAAGTAGAAAGTCAATATTCTGCTATCATCTCTTCTAGGTTCAATATGAAAATTTGTCTGTCAAGCACAGTGAGCAAAAGGAATATGAATTTTGACAGTTTTGCTCAGTCACTTCAAATCTAGACTTGACACCAATACCTGCCAGCACAACGCCTGTGTTCACGTTCAGACCATTTCTATACAGACTGATGTCACCAGCAGAATCAGAAATTCTCCATCTCTTTGTTTTAAGGTTTAAAAAGGCATTGTTTTATATCACCTCCTAATATTCAGTACTTACACTGTCTCAAAGAGATTACTTCTCTTTTTTTTTTTTTGTTTCCTGCACCAAAATCCATATTTTCTGCTATGATTTTCAATATCTACTCAAGTAAACAGATCTACACCTTTATTTACTGAGAACTATGGTTCAGTGTTGCAGCAGGGTGGCATACTTACATCTAACCACCACATGATAGTCCCGCTAAATATTAAACCAAAGTCAAATGCAAGCATTAAGCTATATTTATTTTGAAACAGAAAGAAAAAAAATTAAATAAAAATAAACAGGTTGAGATGTTAAATACCTGATGATTATGAAGAAGTCTGCAGGCTTGAGTATCTGATTAAACAGAGAGGAGAAATGACCCTTTGAACTTATAACCTACTGGGGGTGGCTTCTACTGCAACAACACTCTGTTTAAACCCTATGGCTACAGTACATGTGCGGTTCACTGACTGTAATTACAGCTTTAATACTGTAACTGTAGCAAACAAGTCCCATGGTGTATTAGACTAAACACACCAGGCATTTTGTCCTCCTGACTACAGCCTGTTTAATGGCATTTCAGGCTCCAGCACATAGGCCTTCTCTTGGCCACGCGCTCCCAAGCAGTTACAGTTGGCCTGAGCTGGTTCCAAAGGAGCACCGTTCCAACCCAACTGGGCATTGGACAATTACTTGAAAATATCATTTAGGGCTGAAACTGATACTTATCTGGTGATTGAAATCAGTTGGGAACTCGGTTACTGTCATGTCAGCATTATGTCTTTCCTGGAGCCTTTGGCGTTGTTGGTTTGGCTTGGTCCTACACTGGGCATTTACAGCTGAGCTGACGTGGCGGCTGAAGGAGCAGCATACAGAGTTTATTTGTTTGTGTTTTATATTCTACTTCACTCTTCATCCTGGCCTTCCTCGTGAACAAAATAACCAGACCCAACTCAACTCATGAGATGCGAACTTACTTTGACTAACACCTGTCCACCGTCAGCATCCCACATGATCACCGTGCCCTGCAGATGGGAAACCAGCCCAGTGCTGAGCATCTTGAAAAGTGCAGCCTCATTTTTGCAGCTTCTCAAACAGAGATAGACGTCACTCAGTGTAAGCAAGTGACCGACTGAGACTGTTCCAATGTGCTGTTGTCCCCTGTCCTGCTCAGATGTCCTGGCTCTGCCTCCTCCCCACAAGCACTCCTGCTGCCCTGACTCCTTGTGCATGTAGGTGGATCTCTGTAATTCCAAATTCACTGTGAGGTTTCATCTATCCAGTCCTGCCCCAAAGACCAACCTTCAAATAGTTTGAGTTTCCTATAACTCCTGTACTAAAATGAGTCACTGGTGGTTGTCTGCCTCATCATATTTTTCCCCAAATAGGATTTTACATTTGGTTTCCTACAGTAAAATACAGGCTTCCGGGTTTTCTGGCTCTCTTCCCCTACAACCTACTCCCTTCCACATCTCCTGTTTTGTAACCATGCTCTCCCATCTCCCTGAAACACCTGTATTTCTATTCCCATCTTCCAGTTGGACAGCACAGGGATACTGTTCTACTCCCACAGGCTCGGCTGAGGCTTGGAGGGGACATGCTGTGTGCTTGCCTCTGTGTTAAGTATACGTCCACGATCCTGACCAGAAAGAAAACATGACGAATATAAGAGAAGTAAATTCTCAAATTCTCAGAGCAATGTTTATAATGTAGGGAAAATGGCAGATTTTAGAAATACCCAACTGCAGCTTCAGTCTTTGACTAGTCCAGTGGGATTTGCCTCCACAGGCTGCAGGTACAGTGCACCACATCCAGACCTCTGCCATCAGCCAAAGCAGCCATGATCATCTTCTTAAAACACTGGACAAGTACATGCACCCAGTTTGGATGAAGAAAGGAGCTTGCACATTGAATATTCAGACTTCCGCTACCTTCTCAAACTAATGTAGGTTAAAACTTTAACAAAAATGTATTGCCCCTAATAATAATAGTAATACTTTGCAAGGTTGTAAGTACCTTTCAACCTCAGTTATCAAAACACTTTACAAAGGCAGTTAAGTAAGTATCATTATATCTATTTTACTCTGAGGTGACAATGACTTTGTGTCAGTTATAACTGCAGAACAATCCAATACTTATCCATTATTCAGCTTCCCAAAATAACCTATAATTCTCTAGCAACTCTAACAGGAAAATGAAATCACAAATGGGGTAAATGAAAAATTCACCCATCAGTGGATTTAATGGCTTATTCTCCTAATGGGCAGAATCACCATCACATTGCACTCCTGCTGCAAATAATAACAACGTGCATCTATAGAGTGTCTTTCATCCTGAACGATCCAAAGCACTGGGCAGACTGGAAAGTAGGGCTGAGGACTACTGCATGGCAGCATAACACAGCCACCTCTGGGAAAAAAAGCAGATAGCACACCGAAGCAGAAAATTAAAGAACAACCCACACAAACATTAGCTTTCTTAAAGGAAAGACAGAAAAGGATGTAGCTTCTCCTTACTGCAGAAATACAGCAGAATTGCCTTCAGTAGGCAAACACGAAAGTTATGGTGAGACAATCAGTTGAAAACTCAGTGGGGTTTCCTAAATAAACACAAAAGCCAGGGCCCCAGCAGGTGGCCAAGTTTGATATTCAAATCATTAACATTTTACATGTGGAGTTTTCATTAGGACAAGGTTACCACATGATGGACAATCTGTATATATTTGCAGATGTGGCATGCATGGAAGTCAAACCTGCACGAGGAGTATAATTCACAGCAATCTCTCTGCCCGAGAATAGCTGAAGGCAATGTCCAATCAAAGTACTGTCAGTGCACCGCTCAGCGAATAAATGAGTTGCTTTGACAGGAAATTCCAACAGCAATTTTAATTCTGATCAGGCTTCAGGAAGTGGAAAGAATAAAAACACATCAATTATAGTGACAGGAAGTTTTAAATCACATGGCAAGCAGCTGCTGCCAAGGACACGTCTGCCAGCTTTCTTAAGAAGTATGGTATTTTGGTGCGACCAAAATTTTACACCAAAATTTTACAGGCTGACATCAGACCCTAATTGTATGTTATCCCACTACAAGGGTAAAGAAAATGACACAGTGCAGACAGCACACCGTCATTACAACAAATCAGAGAGACTGCTTTTTTCTTTAAATCCTGACCCAAAACAAGCATATTTATAACAACTACTGAACACGCCACCGACTAATAATATAAAGTGCACGTATGTCCACCTCAATAAAGCAGGAGATCCCAGCAGCAAGGCAAAGAGACCGCCGTTTCCCGAGCCAGCCCCAGGCAGCAGAATGATTGGCGCTTTAATCAATACACAAACATTGCCCATTTCATTAATCTGTGATGTAAATTATGATCGCCGAACTGAATCAGTGGTGTATGAGAAGGAAAACTGACGGGCTGTTTGATATCAGGCTGCTAGTGGATGGTGCAGGCTGAGAGCCCACCGAACCTCCCTTCAGCTGTAGGGCTGAGTGCTTTTCTTTGTCTCCACGTCTAGTACAAAGGAATTCTAGGCTAGACTTCTTACAGCAGAACCTAATTAAGCCTGCCTGGGAACTAGATGGCGGGGATGCAGTGGGCAGGGACAGCAGGTCCCAGACACAGCTGCTGACTTCCTCCTACAGCACTATAGCTCAAATAGCTATCAGTGCAGGGCAAATCATTCAAATGTATGCAGATTATCCCGGTTTCACTTTCAGGTACAAGGAAGCTGTTTGATACAGTTCTGGGAGTGCAAAAGAGCATTTAAGCTAATGGGAATGTGATGCATAGGCCAATGCAACATGAAAGCAGCCTGGCTATTGGGAGGATTCAGACCTGGAGGGTATAACCTTGACTTCGCTTTGCCAGTGGGGATTCTGTAGTTGCTCTCAGTGAGTATTTCAGCCACAGAGTCCAAGGACAGAATGGCTACTGCTGGTACATGACATGTGCCTACAGAAGGTTAGTCAGATGGCAAATTTGCCCTCAGAAATGGAGGTGCTCATGAGTTTTGCTGATCACATAGGAGAGCATGTTCTAAATGGAATAAAAAAAGCCCCAACCACGAGTAACTGAAATACTTAAGCAGATTTAGCAAAGGTCACCAAAAAGTGTGTCATTTGCACAATAACTGGCAAGCTTTGTATAAAGTTTTTCTTTTCAAAGAGAATATTTTTCAATAATAATAAAAAAAAAAGAATACTGGAGGAAAGATTTGAACCGATTCTACACAAAATTTTTCAGTATGTCTTCAGAGACAGTGTAAAAATTGGATTCCAAAACAAAGAAAAAAATTCTGTCAGGATAAGACATGATATATCTTTTTATTTCATTTTAACTTCTACTTAAATAGTAAATGAAGCTAAAACATAAAAGTGCTCATAGTTTCCCGCATAATTATCCACATTGAAATCTCTCCTCAGGAGAGATTCTGTGGGCTTTGATCCAGGTATTTTCAAGCATTTAAGGAAGGCACAGAAGCCAAAACCATATTTCTTCTGAAGAAAATGTGGTATAATTTCCTTATGCTTTTAAGGACATTCCACACATGGACAATCTGGCCTTAAGTCAGAGATGAAGTAAAATACAAACAGAATTCTTCAGTGTTCATTACTGTTGAAAGTCTGTTATTTCTATTATATTCTAACTTTATAAAAATCCTCTTTCTATTCTAATTGAATCCAAGAATATTTAAGGGATATTGATAGTATATCTTACTAATTACTTTTCATCAAATTTACCATAAATTACAGTAAAATGACATGCCTGTTTATGTCTATGCAGATAGATACCTTTTTCCAATGATACACTGCTTGTCAAAAGCAACTCTAGGAACAAAAAGTTCTAGATGAGCATAGTACAGTTTTAGAGTTGGAGAGAAGATGAATATCACAGGAGCCTCCAAGCCTGAGTGCTTGACATTAACCAAAGGCAAATAACAGCACTGATTTACCAATAGCTGAGTTACAGAGTCTCCAAAGCACTGACTGTGATGTGAAGTGCATGTCCCCACATTGCCTTATGACCTTACACCTGTGTGACCTTCCTTTCATCCAGCTCTGCTGAAACTGTTATCTTCACTCCCAGCTTAAATCAGGGTTGCTCTGGTGTACACTGTCTCTGCACTGTATCTAATCTACTAGCTGACAACAGACCCAAATGACCTCCACCCTGATAAATATATTAGTCCCCTAAAGAGATAACATCCCCACATGGTCATTCAGACCAAGAGCTCTCTGTGTTGACTGACAGAAGTTGTACCTCCTCTGAAGGGTATATTGCAGCTGATGAGGTCAAGTTTATTACTCCTTTACTTACCTTAAAAACTGCAGCGGAGATCGCAATCAGAGCATCTGGAATCAGAAGCAATGCAACAAAATGACTCATTCACCCATGGTCAGACTTCTTACAGGAATGTCGGCTTCTCACATCCTTTCACTCTGCCATCTCCAGAAATATTCCCTTAATTTCATAGGAAAATACTGAATCATAGAATGGTTGAGTTTGGAAGGGACCTCTGGAGATCATTTAATCCAATTCCCATGCTCAGATAGGGTCCCTCAGAGCACGCTACCCAGGACTGTGTCCATGTGGCTTTTGATTATCTCCAGGGAAGGAGACACAACCTCTATAGACAGCCTGTTCCAGTGCTCTGTCTTCCTCATAGTAAAGAAGATTTTCCTCATGTTCAGTTGGAAATCCCTTTTTCAGGTTGTGTTCATTGAGTTTGGCCCCATTCTCTTGACATCCTCCCTTCAGGTACTTATATACATTGATTAGATCCCCCCACAACCTTCTCTGGGCTGAACAGGCCCTGCTCTCTCAGCCTTTCTTCATAGGTGAGATGCTCCAGTCCCTTCATTATTTTAGTAGCTCTTCAATGGACTTGCTCCAATAGCTCCATGCTTCTCCTGTACTGGACAGCTCAAAATTGGACCCATTACTCTATGTGAGGCCTCACCAGGGCAGAGTAGAAAGATAGTATTATCTCACTTAAGCTGCTGGCAATGCCCTTCCTAATGTAGCCCAGGCTAACATTGGCCTTCTTGGTCACAAGGGCACACTGCTGGCTCATGGGATAAAAATAGGTCTTTGTGGTTTTCAGCACATCCTCCTCCACTTTCCTTTTGCTATTTCTCCGTCCTTTACATTCTATTATTCATCTGCCTACTTGATTTCTTATTTCATCTCCACAGTCAGGAGTTATTTTTTAGCTTATGATGTTTCTGCAACTCTTCATCTCTTTGGCATTCCACCAAGTGCCAAATGTCTTCTCTTGTATTGTTTTTGCAAAGCCTTTTTCTGATTTAGCTTATGACTCTTCTATATCATCTTGGTTCTTCATCAGTTGGATGAACGTGTGCTGTTTTACAGTTATTACTGCTGTGTAGCCCTTGGAAAAAAACTGTGTTAAAAGATCACAGATTTATTCAAAACCTGAAATCCCTCCGTGCAAGGACCCTCCATGCAAGGATTGTATCAGTGATTGTATCTCCAGCATCTCCTCTTAATCACTTTCCAATGAGGTTGTATGGAGGACTACCCCCACTTCAATGAGTTAGTTAACAATACAAAAGGGAGATGATGGCATCTGGTGATTTTGTAACCAGCTTCCTGTCAAACGCATCACAACCAAGAGAAAAAGAAGCATCACTTATGAAGACTTCTTTTCATATTCATCCAAGTTATTCCCATCTCAGTAAAACCACTGAAAGTTTATAGACTCAGATAACGAGACTTCTCCAGTGATCATGGTACTCCCTGTAGAGCACAAGTTTTTCTTAAGGCCTTTAGTTGAAGACATCTTGCTTCATTCATCCATTCCCTGGAGAACTTGTTCAAGATTCTTGCACAACTGAGATCTGAGTCTCCAAAGAACCACAGAAAGACAGTTCTGTACTCCAGTTTGGCCACACCCAGACTCGAGATTTTGAAAAGCAAGTGCCTAAAACAAATCAACAGTGTACCTCCTTTAGTAAGACCTTGCTTCTCAGCAGAAGAAACATTAGTAGTTCATAGGAAGTCAGGCAAGTCACTGCGTTTTTAGAGCCCCTGCACAAAACTTCCACCAGCATGAGAGAAAACTAAAATTCCACCACTAACTTTAACTAGCCATGGGAACGACACAGCTTGTTGCAGTGTCTCAACATGTCTCATAAAATGCACTGAAATGTTTGCTAACAGGACTATCTTTGTGTTATTGTTGCTCATTTTTATTACAGCAAACGAAGAGCACCAATCAACAGCAGAATCTTGTTTACAGATGTCAGTTTTCAACATGCTGCCAAAAGAGGACCACTGTATTAAATCTCCTACTCCCAAAATAAGCAGTCAAATAACAAGACCCTTTCATGTCAATGTGCCATTTGTACAGGCAAGTGCTTAGCAGCATGGGTCATGTAAGCTAGCCCATGAGGACTATTTCTGAAAAAAAAAAAAAAAAAAAGATTCTGGAACTTATTTTAAGATTCATATCTATGCACTCATGCATGTGCATTTTACCCATATACATAATTCACTTAAGTTTAAGAGACCTGCTTTTAAATACTTCACCACTGTGTCATACGATGGAAACTACCTCAGGGCTACTAGGAAGGGGGTTCAAACATCCCTCATATAAAACACATCATTACGCATTAGAGGAAACTTCATTCACCAGAGAAGAATGGCATACCAGCTGGAGGTGAACACCATAAACCACATAAAGTTTTAATTAAATTCATTAAAAATTCTTTGTCTCTCAGTGGGTGTGGGGGCAGATAGATCCCTTTAACAATGGCCAGCGCACAATCAGGTTTGTCAAAACTAATAATAATACAAAAGCATTAACTCACGCTGGGACATTTTGAAAAAGTTTGAATAAGTGCATTATTTTTAATATGGAGCATTTATAAATTATTGCAAGATGTGGCCGGTCTTGGAGCACGATTGCTGTTTCTATTGTTCACTGGATTGATAAAAGGTGTTAATAATAAATGGCACATTTTTAGCAGCTAACAAAATGAATCAATCTGAAAATATAAGTGAGAAGAATACTTTTCCCTCAAAACATGTGAACATATACACATACACTGCCCTTCAGCATTTACAGTCTATCAGCAAAGCTATATACAACAAATGAATGTTGCAGCACCAGATCTCCTCTTGCAAACATATACATGCCTGTCAGAAAATCATATATTCCAGAGGGAATAATCATGAGTACACAGCTAAAACCATGCATAAATATTTGCAGGATTAGGGCTATTAACTAGGCTAAAAGAGGATAGCTATGTGGTTGCTTAGCTCTTATGTAAATGACTTTGTTTTTCAAAGTTGGAAAGCCTTGCAAAATACTTTTATGTTTAATCAAATCCAAATAAAATGATTCTACAATGTACTGAAGGTCTTCACATGATGAGTCAGTGACAATGTCAGCTATTTAGACTCATGGCAAGCACTTCATTTTGGTCCTGGTACCACTGAAGTCAGCGGGAGTCCCCTCCCTGATTGCAACACGAGTCTTTGTTACTAAATTATGTCAGGCTGATGAACTGTGAAACAGCTAAGTTACTTTTACTAACCATTCCTCATCCAGACATATTAAAGATAACTGTTAACCAGAACTAACTAATTTAGTAATTAGGTATGAAAACATACTGCATAGCTAATATATAAGGGAGGGTCTGCATCTTTTGTACTTTGTCAAGATACAAGAAATATCACGTGTCACATGAGCAGTCCCACAACACATGTGTTACTGTCAAACGTGGGGAAAGAGCAGTTGTGTGTATATTCTCAATCCAAAATCTCAGCAAACAGGCCGGTAGTTTTCTTGCCCGTTTCATAGTCATGGTGCTATAAATCTTAGATCTGTATGCACTCATTGTTCAGTACTCTTTAGACCAAAGAATTTGACTGACTTTAGTTCTACCATTACTGCAAGACATATGTCTTAAGCGAGATGTGACAGAAACATGCATTTGAGCACTTAGGCAACACAAATAACAGCCTGGTAGACCAAAATCAATGTTGACACATAACGTGTGCTACGGTAAGTACTGAGTCTACACAATAAAGAATTCTGAGTAGTAATGAAGCACTACTTAGTCAAAGAACAAAAGAGCAAAGTCATTTTTCTGTTTCTTTTTTTTTCTTCTTTTCTTTTTTTTCTCATTCCAGTTGCTTAAATGTCAGCTGTAGAAGTGTTGTCCCCAGTCACACAGGTTTCAAAGGAAATTAAGATATTTGCTTTTCTACCTCACTTTCACATAGACGCAAGCAACTTCAAAGGTGAGAGACAAAGGAGATGAAGAAAACAAATAACAGTAATAATAGTTCCAGAACTGTTTCAGCAGCTGATGAAAAACATGGTGTAATGCATTTGTCTATACTGTCATTGCAAAATGGTGGGAATTACCTAACTTCAACCATCTGAAAACTAAGCTTGTAATTGAAATGTATTGGCTAATTTCTGTAGGAAATGGAGAAAGGCAGAAATTGAAGGTAATTCTTTCAGTGTTATGGTAAATACAATGGCTGTTAGGATAAAGGCCTTCTAGAAAGGTCTATCTCACTCTTCTGACCATAGACATTGTACACAAATAGGTCAGGCATCTAAAGGTGGAGCCATTACATCTTATTACACTGCAACACAGCACTATCTCAAGAAGGATGTAACTGGTTAGCTTGGGTATGAGCATCTCTCACACTGTCAGATCACGTAGCTTTGTGACAGAAAAATACCACAGTAAATTTGGCTGCTCTGAATTTACTTTGTTCACGTCGAAATTGTTAGTGGTTTCTGCTATGGCTAAATACAGAAACATACCTATGTCTCTCTGGTGACTGTAACTCTGTGATTTGATCTGAATTATAGATTGTAACAAAGATAAGACTCCTGACATTTACTGTATTGCACTTTCCTCAAGACTATCAGGTGGTGAGATCTTACAGTGGTCTCTGCAAATGCCACTGAAAAAAAGCTAAAGGATACATTCATATAGTTATTTAAGTGTTTACCTATAGTTATTTCTATGGATACAATGCTTAGACAATTTTATCTATTTACCTATGTTATATCCATAGATGTATAGATACTTGATGATGGATATAAAGGGGCCACTGCAAAAATCCTAAAAACCCAGCAGCTAGTACTGAGTCCCATGCTTTTTGTAAGTGCAAGGATTTGCTCTTGCCAAGCTTAGAGGAGCTGAACCCATTTTGAGCTCTGAAGTGGCAAGCATTAGATGGCTAGTGGGGTGAGGAAAAGAAAAAAGTATTCACAGCAACAATGTAATTATGAACTTTAAATAAGTGTGAAACTTCATAGCTTGAATGCCAAGCATTTTAGAAAAATAATGATTATTTATTCATTTTCTATGGGTCTTCAGTAGGATATGAACTTGCAGGAAGAAGAAAGAGCACCGTTTTGGAGGGTAATGATTAGGACATACATCTGAATTAATTGTGGCTCAATGTGAATTTACATTAAGTTTATGTAAAATAAGATAGATGGGGAAGTGGCAGCTAGTGCCTTGTTAAAAAGTGACATTATTTGCAGAGACAGCCTATTGTATTGCAGCAAAAGAGAATTCCATCCTCTATTAATAGTGACCAGTGGGAATTCACACTGAGACTTTTATTTCACTGACACATCCATTTCATTACAAGTTTCTTCAGTCTTTATAGTAACTCTTGAGAGTGTGTGTGAGCAAGTCAAAGGATTCTCGGGAAAGGATCCAGCTACTACTGACTTTGAAGGAGGAATTCTCAAATACCACAGATCAGATCCACAATTTGTCATTACAGTAAATAAGGCATGGCTTTGCATAGCCTTGGGAGAAATTTTTGGGAGAGAGAAGGGGGACCCAGAGCTGCCCTTGGAAGGTTCTGCCCAGGTGTGAAGATGCACTTGGTGAACAAAGACCCAGCTTGGAATGCATCCCCCCATTTATCTTTAAGGCAGTTAAAAACGTGGCATGTGGCAAACCCTCTTCACTTCACCCAACCCTGCCACTTGGCTCCCTCTCCAGCTTGTCTGAGGGCAAGCAGCTGACATTCTACCCAGGGCAGGTGGCCTCTCCTATGGAAATGAGCCAATTAAAGAGGGCTATAAGGGGCACAATTGGCCAGCTTCTTAAGCTGTGGCTATAGAATTGAAGATGGAGAGTGGATGAACAGGAGAATTTTCAGCTGCATAATTTTTGATCCAGTGCATTAGTAGCACGGGTTAAAACAGAGGAGGGGATTTTGGCATGTGAATCCTTTTCCTTCCTTTGAGTCACAAGTGCCAAGAAACAAACTAAGAAGCGTGAAGTAACAGAACAGTGTTGGTTTTTTTTTTTTTTTCAGTACATTTTTTTTACACTACTAATTAAGGGCTTTCTACATTACAGCCTGCATCTATTTCAGCACTGATTTTGTATCTACTTACAGGATTAGAAAGATTAAGTGCTAATTAGAGCATTGAGGATTAATAACTGCTACTTTTGCAATGCACATTTTTCTTAATCTTGTCTTTAATTCCAGTGGAATCGGTCCATGTTACAAAGCCGGGGTTTGCCAAAGCTTACTGAACATGTAATAGAAGGTGCCCAGTATTAATTTCCTTGTATATACTGAATAGCCACCGTCCATTAGGCTAAAGAAGGAATTATAGGGATGGCAGGAATAAGCAGGCTTTGTTTCTTAACAAAATGAAAACCTGTGCCTTCATTGTTATATCGGAAGCCCTGTTAACATAACTTTCCCCCTACTTTTATGTTTTCACATAACTTACAATCTGAACAGAGAAAAACACACTTAATTCAAAGCGTGGGCTAATACTACTGAAATGAGAAATATGGTAAAGTGAGAACTAGAAATGTGAAAATAGCAAACAGAGAAAAACTGTCTACATTGTTTTCACTGACTGCTGACCCTACAAATCTTGCTGCTGTTCATTAGAGGGACAGTTTAATTCTGTTGTCCTTTTTAGAGCTCTCAATTCTAATATATTAATAATTATATATTTGCAGATAAGTTTAGAACTATTTGGTTGCTTGAGGGGAGCACCTAGCAAATCAGCAGCTGTTCATGTGCAAAACACGGCCAGGATCTTTTCCAGAGAGGACAGACTTAGAGGAAAGTTTTCTTTTCCAGCCAACAAAAGATGCAATTTGCATACAGGTGTTACTGGGCTTCTCTCTGAATTCATGGATCACTGCTAGTTTCAGATGTCAGGACAAAAAGATGGGTCAAAGGCACAGAGAGATGACTTGCAGCTAGTTAAAGGAGTTTGAGGTCAAGACTGCTAACATCAGAGCTCATTTTCCACCAAGTGACGCCAGATGTACCAGAATCTCATTAAATTACACTTTTTCCATTGCAGCTAAAGGAGCAGACTGTGTTCTGCACAAGAGGACTGACTACAGTATTTTTGTTTTATTTTGGGATAGAGTAGCCTTCCATCTCTTGTACAAATGATGGATCCAATTGCTCAGAAGCATATGCAGCATGGATCATCCACTGAGATCAAGTAGGATATGCAAGGAGGGGAGACAGAGCAGGGCCCATGCAACCCGCAGTGAGTTTGTAGCAGTACTCCTTTTATGCACAGTGCTGAAGTCGAGCAACCTCCAGAGAAGCCTTAGCTTCATGACTGGTTCCTGTCTGCAGTAATAAAAGCTTAAGTTAAATTCTCTGTTTCGTCTCCCACCTTCTGGAGCCTGAATGGTTTAGAAAAGATGCAGGCACAGCTGTGGCAAGCCTGTTCTTCTTTCTGACTTGCAGAGGATTACTGGATATGTTGTTTTAATGCAGAGAGTAGCTTCTGCAGGAGAAACTGGGGACTGCAGAAGGCCTGAGTCACTTTAGAGTAGGAAATTCCGATGCACATCAGCCTGGTTTTCAGAAGATCTTTCCACGTTTTCTGGAAAGAGCCAAATTACTCGTGTCCCCATGCAATGAAATGACCCAGGAAGAAGTCTTAGATCCCTAAAGAGCTTTCCCTTCACAAACCTCCTACTGTGTGTAGTCAGAACCAATCTTGTCTCTGTTAAATCACTTCTTACTAGATAGCTCCCTCCCAGAGAATTACTAATGCTTAATAAATTCTCCAATCTGCCTGATTAAAACAGTTAAGCATTAAGAGGGTTCTCTACTGAAAACCACCCTGTGTGTAAGAAATACCCTTCTCAAGAAGCCCTTAGAGAGGACAGGGGAGAAGAAACAGGGAATGAAAGCAAACACTGCAGAACTATCACTAATAAATATAGCAGTAGGCCATATATGTAACAGAACAGCTTTTACAAAAAGACTTGAATTGTCGCACAGGAATCCTATTTTAGCCCATGTATTGCATATTTTAGGACATGAGACATCTGATGTTTCCTCCTGCTGCTAAATACCAAGCCTGAGAATGACCACAGTCTCTTCATTCTTCCTCCCAGAAGAAACCTTCGTCAGTGTCAAATATATTATTTTGCACAAGAATAGACATAGAAACATTTTCCAAAGCCAAGCTTTACCCTAATACTCTACTACAGAAAAATCTCCTGAGCTGCTGATAGAAGAAATGCTTTACAGATATTTACATATTGCCCATGGCTTGCTAGGAGTGGCACACAGACCCACCACACCTGGTAGGTCCTACCTAACCTAATGTGTCTGTTGTGGAGGACAGGTACTTTATAAGAATTATATTCTACTAACAGTACTTCAAGAAGAGACCAACAAGAACAGAACTTTCAGATGATTTCAAAAGTGTGTTATTAAGAAGAAATTATTTACTGTGAGGGTGGTGAGACACTGGAACAGGTTGCCCAGAGAGGTTGTGCCCCCTCCCTGCAAGTATTCAAGACCAGGCTGGAAGGGGCTGTGAGCAACCTGGTCTAGAGGGAGGTGTCCCTGCCTGTAGCAGGGAGTTGGATCTAGATGACCTTACAGGTCCCTTCCAACCATTATATGATTCTGCGATTCTCCTGGATTTTATTGTAATATCTGTAGCTGAACCTGTAAGGCTTCTAGCTAACAGCATCCCTCAGGCATGGTGCGTTGGTTCATCATTGCACCACCAGAGGGAGCTGCCTGAATGCCTTTGAAAGATTTTGTGACTAATTTAAATCTGAAAAAAAACCCACAGTCCCACCTTAGAAATCCTATTGTCTAGGAAGGGGGATGCAGTCATGACAGGCAGAAAGAGAAACTGAAGGACTACTATGCAGCACGATGCTTGAAATCTTTGCTTTGACTCTTTTTAGTCACAGCCAATCTTGTACAGTCTGGTACAGCAGTACAAAATAAGCTTTGTTGATTTAATCAAACAAAGCAGTTTTTGAATTAGAGTGTTTAGGTCAGCTACTGAGATCCACAGTATGACTGATGGACTGAGGCTTGAGAAGAAAAAGACAAACTAGATTTTAATACTTAGCTAAAACCACCAGTGATATATGAAAATGGCCTAGGATAGATCATAGTATTTTTCTTATAAAATCAGTGTCCATTAGTACAATAATAAGGTTGTTTCTCTTTAAAACCAGACACTTAGCTGTAGAACTGATTTGTTTCCAAGTAATCTCTTTTTTTTTTTTTTTTTTTTTTTAAGTAGTTATTTTTGTCCTAGCTCTGCTCTGTTTTCCAACCTTTTGTTTACAGCAGAGGGTCTCTGCTTTTATCCCCTGACATGTCCACTGCTTTTCCATTACACGTTTTCATCTATCCTGATGCACATGCTGCATACATGGCAATGCAGAAATGTGCCTGTATTTCACATTAAATTAGGAGTTCAAAGCTGTTCTTGGGTGCAGACTTCCTTTGCACTCTTCAGAATGGGCTGAGCTGTAAGATTCTCTAGAAGGGAAAAGCCAAAGTAAGCTCTTTAACTTAACCCCTGGTTGCTGATCTGCAAGCTCGAGGTAGATTGGGCATGGGGAGGCTCAGGTATGATCTTGTTCAGTTCTGAGACAGGCACTTCTTAAGTACAGTATGCATTCACAAAGCTAGAGCTGAGCTTGACACAAGCGCAGCAAGTATGGCACAATCTACTGTACATTACTTTTTGGGACAGACACAGACAGAGTTCCATGCTGCTCAAACCTGTAATCTCAACCCCCAAATATAAAAGTAAGTTTTATCTTGGAACTCCCAGATTCATTTTTTCAGCAACTGGCCTTGTCAGTCCAAAGTCACTGTTCATCTGATTTCCAAAACTCAAAGTAGGACACAGCCATCACACAGTGTCAGTGTCTGACACTTCTAGTCATATGTAATTTATTCAGCAATGAAGGGAAATGAGAAATCTACGCTAACATGTCTCCACGTAGCTCTCTACTATTATGCTTATCAGTGAAGACCTAGCCAAGGCAGTCATTGGGGTCTAAAGAGAACTTTGGTTCCATCCTACCAGTCACCATCATTAGTTTTCCCACATATGTATCTAAATTCATGCATCTCAGTCCTCGAACCTTATACTGTGAGCAGAATCCCCCTCCCCTCCCTTGGTGCTTTAAAAAGAACAACTTTCTGGAACACATATTTAGGAAATTACAGTGTAGAAGAGATGCAGAAACTAACCTCTAAAATTGCACCTGTTTTGACACTTCATACTGGTCTGTGTTCAAACAGAATAGAGCATTCATTTTACTTTTTTCCCTCATAACCAAAATATCCTCTTCATCTGAATACAGCAGATAAATCAGCAGAAGCACAGGTCTGAATTAAGATCTTTGCCAGAAACTGGGCAAGCATTAGCTATGTAAGATGAGGTTATCATGCTCATGAGGCGGGTACACATCTGTTTTCCCTAAATGGACAAGCACCTGTTAAAGACAATGAAAAGGCAAAGTAAAAGGGAGCTCCTCTGTACTAGAAATTCAAACTTCCTTCCCCTTTATAAGGGATCTAGCCTTTTCTAGAAAGGCATTTCAGACAAATCTACTTTCACTGATAGTCTGGAAAATCAGGAAAGTGAAAAAAATCTCATTTAGTTGATGAAAGAAGAATAACAGCATCCCTGATTCTGGCCAGGTATCCCAATCTTTGTGCTTCCCACCCTGGTTTTGGAATGGGGGCAGATCAGAGGAGTACCTCTCCTCTCAGTGTAGGAATAGTGCACTGTTTCCCTCGAAGGCTATGCCTCCTGTCTCATCAGAGAGTAGAAAAACTGTGGGCTGGAGCTGAGGTAGGCAACCAGCAGAGCTTGAGTGTTTTCCTATCTGAAAAATCAGCTTCCAGGCAAACACAAAGACCTCCTTCTACTGCTGCAAATGAGTGAGAGATTAATCCTGGACAGCAGTCAGAATACAGCTTTTCTGTTGCTGCTTTCTTCCAGGTGTGCCTTTGCAAAGGGTAGCTCTGCAGTGCTTTGAAGGTCCAGCCATTGAAGGATGTATGGGGCTGCCATTCTGGCACAATGTGGAGGCCTCTGCACAGTGAAGGAATGTGTCCCAGAGACCTCTCAGAAAAATTTTGGCATAGTCTATGTCTTAAATGATTCCAGAATGTGAAAGGCAGCACAAGTGAAATGTCTCCATCTACAAATACGTAAATTCAAGACCAATTACAGAAGGAAGAAGGGAAAAGAGTGCTTTTTTTCCTCAGGCTCCAGAGCCAAGATCTGGGTGTTTTTGAAGTCATCCTACGAAGAAAAAAAGGCTGAAGCTTACTGTGACCTAAATAAAGCAAAAGAATTAGGTACTTGTGATCAAAGGGTTGAATGATGCATATACACATCTCTCTAAATAATAGAGTGGGTGGGAAAAATGACATGTCATTATTCCTCAGAAATAAAGCAAATTACCTGTTCTGAAAAGAGGAGTTAATCTGTTTTTACACAGTGAAGAATAATGCCACATTATTTCTTCTAAAATTAGCAGCTGACAAGCTGAGACTTCAGTGCTCAGAGCATCTGGCTCTCTGGCACCACAATGTACTTATCACAGCGAAGCTTTCCTTCTTTCCTGCACCAGTTTTATAAAGATTGGTGAGAAGCAGACATTATGACAGAGGCCTACCACCATTCAGCTCCATATATGTCTAAGATACCTCTGAGTTTCTTTGTTTCTTTCTGTTTTTGAGAAACAAAGTGAAGAAAACCTGACATTAACATTAAAAACAAATAAACAAACAAAAAACACCTGGTGACTTATCATGCCGGCAAGATTTTTCCACCCACCTGTACCTTTGTTAGTTCTCTTCACTCAAGCCAGAATCAAATGTATGACACTCATTCTAAAATCTATCATGATTTCCATAGTCCAAGATAGGCAGCAAAAGAGTGAATTCTGAAAGCTGAAGTCAGATGCATCTAAGTAAATAACAGATTTGTTTTTCCTTTTCTCAAACTTTAAGGCTTCAGATACCAATTAATAGAGCATGTAACTATAGCAATGGCTGAACCATTCTGTTGATAAGATAATGGCTATATTTTATCACATGAATGCATAGGAACAGCATAGAGACTTCTCAAAACTGCTCTCCTGAGGAACAGCTCTGTTTGCTGTTCTTGTTTAGAGTGACAGCATGTAGGGCTCAGTGTTCATAAAGACGTTTAGGAGACTGAAAACCTAAGAAGTGATTTCCATTGGACTAAGGAAACCAAAATCACAAAGCTTATTTATCCTCTAGCAAATTTCCAATTAACTATCATTTCAACTGAATAATCAAACTTTCTTGACTGTTCTTTAATAACGCATGGTGATATTCATGCCCAATTTATGTGTGCAGAACTTCCTAGTAGCAGATTGAAAAGAAAATGAGTTCAACTTCCTCACCCACTCACATGAGAGAAGTGGTTGGGTGATATTTTTGCTACATTTAAATATTAGATCTTCACTTTGGTTGATGCTTCTACTTTCTACTGACAATATAGAGCATAAGAAAGGCAGAAATCTAAACACCAAAACCACCTCTCATAGCAACATACTGCCTTTTTCCTTCAAAGGGTAGGAGGTTTGTCCAACCTACAAAAGGATTTTGAAATAGTTGAAGATCTCTTTGGGGAAAAAAAAAAAAGAAAAAAGTTTTGCTAACTAGGAAGAACTTATTCTGTGAACTTATTCTATACTAAAGAGACATCGGCCTGCTCAGAAAGTCAGGCCAGGTATCGAGGACTGAAGTAGCAGGCCTGGGAGAGGTAAAACAAAAAGACACGTCTTCAACTCCCTGTATCTGTAAGCTTTTGCTCAGGATAAAGGTACTGCACTAGGGAAGAAGGGTATTGCCTCCTTCTTGTCTACCAATAACTCCACAAAATCATCCCCGAGTTGAGAATCTGTTGATCTCAAGTCAGGAAGGCATGGCCTTAGTTGACAAGTCCCATTCATTCCAGGCTTCAGCAGTCCTCAGATGGACAAGGAGAGGTGAGCTGAGCTGGACTGGACAAGGGAGACTTCTGAGACAGTCTTTCCCTTTGGGAAAGCAAAGCTGCCATGACACGCTACTCAAGAAGCTGCAATCAAGTAACTGGGTTGTTTATGGATGAAAGCTCTGTAACAATCAACAGATGACTAAGGGAAACTCATGATCTGAAGAAGTACAATCTCCATCTAGCTCAGGAGTCTGAAAGGCAAAACTGGTAATTCAGCTGCAGAAGAAAAGTTCACTGTATTTCTCACTACAGTGTCATATCTGACTAACTTAAGCAAAAATTATAACCAAGACCATCCTCAGTTTTTCTTCTTTTACCTGATTGTAATAACATGAGAATTCTAAAAGGCTTATTTATTGTATTACATTCCCTTTAAATGGTTTCAATTCATGTGCAATCAGTTTTCAGTAGTCTAACACCAGCAAGTTTAGTCGTAAGGTACAGTTAGATAAACACTCCCCTCATGCTTCATCTCCATGCTTGTTTATCAACAGAAAAGCCAAAGAGCTAACAAACAGCTCCATGAGTACAGATAACACAGTTGTAAGTAGAAAGAAAAACAAGCTAAAAAACAGGACTGTCAGCATGAAAGTATGTAAGCCTCCTTCTTCAGCGTATGAAGCAAAACTAACTTCTTCAAAGATTCATCTTCTGGAGAGTGACAATTACACTGGACAAATGCATGAGGGCAACTTTCCATCACAGCCTCTTTACAAAGCATGGAATGAATAACTTCCTTGAGAGAGCAAGAAAACTGGGCTAAAGCACAGTTTTAATTATATTCATAATGATTTATTTGAAAATATGTTCTCATTATACTATTATCTAAATGCAATCCATTGTACAATAAAAGCAGTTTGGTTCCACCTGAATTTAAAGTCATTATTATAATTATTCTCACCAGAACAGCCATTAATCATGTAAACAATACCTGGTTTGCAGAAAATATGTGGGTAAGTGGTTATATTATGATTTAGCATTAATTTTCTCACATTCTTTAAGTCTTTCTCAAATCCTTACTTTCTATGAAAATGCTTTTGAAAAAAAAAGTTATCTTACCTTCAGATTGATGTGTGGCAAGAGGTGTCTGAGTCTCCTTGGAGTAGGATACCACCTCCCGAGGTAGGAAATCAACCTGGGTAATCTTTGACACCCCTAGTTTGTGCAGTCTGCGTCTAAGATGGAATACAGGACATCAAAAGGTTAGTTACGTTAGGTGTAAATTAGTAGCGGGAACAAAAGTGTTTGCTTTTATGAGCAGGATTAAAAAACACTTCAGTCTTTTCTAAGATGAAACACAACACACTGTGTATGAAAAGAACCTAATTACAACAAAGAAAATTAACCCAGGAATCATTCATCATAATAAAAAAATATAGTTACTAAACCTCTCTGGATCTAGCTTACGCTGCTGAGAGGGACTGTAAATGGGAGCAAAGAAAGACTGCTTATATCCCTCCCTCACAATACGCAACAAACCCGTCTCCTTTTTCACACAGTTATTACTACAATATTCAGCCTGTTTAAGAGATTTAGTCCTCAGCCTGAGATATACAACAGTGCAAGAGGCACAATGGGTGTAAAATAGGCTGGACTGGGACAGTTAGATATTCAGTTGAGAGCAGTAAGAGAGCAGGGTGCATAATTTCCATAAAGGAAGAGATTCTCCTTTCTGCAGGATTAATTGCGGTGGACTTACTGTAGGTTCATGATCATTAGAGTCTTAATGCAAGAGTTAGAGTGAACCTCTGAGACACACCTGGAACAGACATAGCCTTCTCTTTCTACTACTTCCCTAACTTTAAATGAGCCACATGAACTAAATCAGAAGAGCCAACCAACAACAATGTAGCTGGGTAAGGGAAAAACGAGAGAGATAGCTGTACATGATCACAAACATTTCTAGTTGCACGTAGCTCACTCAGCAGTGGAGGAAAAAAATATATATATATATCAATTTGTTTCCTGAATTTTATTTGACTGTCTGTAGTGAGTGAAGAATTGGCAAATAAGCAAAGATGGCTTTTTTTTTTTTTTAACTGGAAAAAATACAAACTTTCATCAGACAAAAAAAAAAAAAAAAGTCCAGATGCCCAGATCAACATGTGCAAGTGTGCTTACACATTAACAGGAAATAAATTCAGGGATACAATGTTTCTGAACAGTCATGTTATTAAGGACAGCAATTTGGAAAAGCAGAAAATTCATAGACATTATCCTCTCTGTCTTCCCAACTGTCACAAGAACAGAGGTCAAAGTTATTTTTTTATCTCGTTCATTTATGGTGGTTAAGGTATTCAGTTAACAGTGATGTCTGAAAGAAGATGAGTATACAAAAAAAAAATTTGTCATCATTGGATGACACCTACTGAACTCTTATGCTTGTAAAGGCTGTATCAGCTACATATCTTTCTAACCTGTCTTACAGGCTGAGTTCTTATTGAGCTGAATGTGATTTGATTCGGTAGGTAATCAGTATGAATCAGACATATCAAGTGACAGACCACGAGAGCAGTAATAGTTATTATGGCTCTGAATGTCTTCCTCTAAAAGAAGTCACCATCCTCACAAACACCTGTGACTTTGCCAACATGAACAAAAGCATGGATTGCCTGAAAATTCTCCATAGTAGGCAGAAAAACTTCTGTAGCTTGAGATACACTTTAAGAATCTGTAACAGCTAACAAAAGCTTTTGTAGTACTCTACTTTTGTAGCTGCTTTACATGTGAGTTTGCGTGACTTTAAGCTTTAATAAATATCACCCCCAGCAAAATCTTACATACTTTTCCAACCTCTGACATCAACTTTGAAAGATTTTCCTTCACAATCAGTCCTCCATCATCTCAATCTAATTCCTTTTACTGAGATCCTTAAGCTTCCTTCATTGAAAGAGCTTCTGTTAAGTATCGACTTTAATTAATCATGTGTCTAATCTAGACCTAATTAGAACTTCACTTCTAATTCTAACAACAACAGTTTGACACGAGGTCATTCCATATCTCTTTCACTGGCTACGGATGGGGGAATATCAAACTTCTTGTAGAGCTAGATTTAACTTCTTGTTGGGTTAGCTCCTGTCTAGACTGCTAACTAAGAAGTGAACTACAACCCAGAACACTGTGCTAAGAGAATGTGCTTCATTTTTCACCTGAAACATTTATCATTCAGAAATTGCCGATGGTTGTCCAAATGCATAGTGCCACTCTAAGACTGTGAAGTCTATATTTGAAGGAACGTGCTCTCTTCTTTTATTTTTTATTTTTTTATCCTATTAATCAACCTGTAATGGCACTCATATTATTAAAAGCCAGCCTAACCCTTGGGCCCAAGCACTTAAGTACAAGTGGAATATCCTTTCAGTACACAGACTCTGCCGCACGTGCTATAACACTCTAGTCTAATTCTTTTTAGGGCAGCACTAAAATGTTTCATTTGCCATTCACACTCAGACACTCATAATTCTTTCCATTTACAATTTATTGGATGTTCAGCTTAGAGAGCACATAAACTTTGAACGATTCCTTTCAAAACTACCTATGGGATGTCACTAGGAAGACAGTAATTAAAGTCTATGCATTAAAATTCCTCTGTCTGTAGGAGAAGAAAGACTATATGTGTAGCTAAACACTTCACATTTGCATTCTGACTGTGAGATTTCTTTTGTGGTGGTGTTTTTATCTAACCTCATAACACCAGAGAAATACATGGCTCTCTCTAATTCTGCCCTGTAAAAGGGAAAGGACTTATGGAGCACGCTCACAGGTTCACCATTTGGCACTCTTTTTTCTGTCTTTGCACTGACTTCTCCTAAAAGATGGAAAACTTGTGGCTACACACAGGCTTATCTTTATGAGAATCAAACTACCTTGCTTTGCACAACCATTTTAGGACCTTTGCTTCTGAGAGTATTCATCTCTAAATCCCAGCCTCTGGGAATCAAAACAACTTTAGAAACTCCTCCTCTTTTGTATGACCCAGGTGATGTTGTAGAAGTTAGATCTACCTGAAATCACACTCAGATGGAAATCAAAACATTCCCAACAGTTCTGGAGGTGGAGAAAGCCAATTTAGAAAGCACTCTGGATACTTTCCATTCCTGGTCTTTTTTTCCTTGGTAAACAGCACTAACATCTCAATGCAGATTTGGTTTTGCTTGTGAATCAAGTTCTGAAGAACTTGAAGGACAGTTACCTTTCCTTTTTAGAGGAACAATTTATCCTAAGTATGTCTGCAGGTGGGCATTTCATGTCTTCAGGTCTTGCTGTTTTTCCTTTACTATTTATTTTCTCTCGTTTAGCTGCCTCTTATGTTGAAAATACAGCACACAATTTTCTTATCTAGAAGAGATTGTAAAATTCAGCCTGAGATGGTAGTGAGCAGCATTTTCACTTGCCAGCGCACTCTGATAACTTCAATAACCACAAATAATTCAGAAATTTATTTAAGCATATTTTTTGCAGTTACCAAGCCATGACTATGTACTCAGAATTTCAGCAATAACACAGCACTGATGTTAGTTAAATCTGGAAGAACTGTCTGGAAAAGCTACTGTTTCTGATTTTTCTTGATTGCTCATAGGAGGTAAGAGAGGACCTGTTCATGCTGCCAGATTTCTCTTGGTGATGATAAACTACACTCATGACAAACATGAACTTCTGTTCCTTAATATAGTGACCTTTTAAAATATAAACATATTTGGTACTCTTCTTAACTACACCAGTTAGATTCTGCTACCGAAACCAACTTTTCCAGATGGTTAGGTTAGATAAGTTCCATTTCAAACAGAAGAATATTAATTTTAGCCCTAGTATAATTAGGTAACACTTGACTGACCTGAACTCAACTTAAATGGCAATTAGTCTTGGACTATGATCACAGTTTAGTGCACAATTATAAATTCATATACAGCTCCTAAGGAAAAGGGGAAAATGTTATTGCATGTGGGCTATTGCGTGTGGAAACAACATAGCTACAGCAAAAACAAGAAGGAAGGAAGGAGGAAAAGTACCTTGCAAATGATTCAGAAAAAAGTCTGAATCAATAGGTACAAACAAGACCAGTGTAACTATACATGCACATTAAAGTGCCACAATAATAACATTTCATCTGTAATGAAATAGTTATCTGTATTGTGTTTCAGGCAACAGAAATAGCAGCTTATCTTTTCATGAGCTTCTTTAAATAGTTGTTTTTTTCCACAAAGATGGCTTTGCTGAAGCTTCTTATTGATGAAACTGAAAAAAGGAAACTTAAATTATGGTCTTTTTGAGTCAACAAAGCAAATGAAAATCACATACAAGCTCATCTGGGAAGCATTTGCAACATAATTCTTGCAAAGAAATGATAAATGAATAACATAAAGAGCAGACATATACCCAAGTTCAGAGTCAGACTGGAGCTGCAGCACTGAGGGGTCTGTGTCCCATTGCAAGGTCCTAGGGTGGTAATCAGCCGTGCAGCACAAAGGGGGAAAAAAAAGAACACACAGAATTAACTGAAAGGATGAACAAAACCCCATCTCATTACTTACATGCTGTAGGTCGTACATTCAATCTCTAAGTGCAACATTTGATGTAAGCCTGTGTATGGGGCAGGCAACTTACTAAAATTACAGATTTTCAGTAAACAATGAGAAGAAGCAGGGTTTCCTCTCAGATATAGGTTAATGTTTTTGTTTTGTTTTGTTTTGTTTTTCCTGAAAGATTTCTAACCTTTTAACTATGGTTGATGCACTCAATACATACAATTTACAAATTAGCAATATTTATTGGGATTGTGTTTGTATGATAAGATGGATTTGCCATAAGCTCCACTGAAGGGTAGTAGTCAAGCCCTTCATATACCCCTAAGACTGGAAGACAACCTGTAAAAAATGCTCTGGGCACAAACATGAAATAAATAACAAGCTGACACCAGCTTTGACACATTCTGGAGGTCCCTGAGAAAAATCAACAGATTTCTCATAATCCAGATAAAATTTCTGGAGAGAGGAATGGCCTACCTGGGGAAATCTGTTTATAACAGTGTCTTCACAGTCTATTGTCGCGTGGAACTAACACACACAGTATGAGTGCTCCAGAGATGCGGTCTCAAGTGAAGATGTTGTTCCTTGCAATGCAATGCAACTTGTCAAGCTACATCTCTTAAATACACTGCAAACACAGGGCCTTTGTGGAGACCTATGAAACATTTCCAATCCCCTGGTTTAAAAATGCAAAAATTGACATATTCAAGCCAGTGATTTCAAAATGCCTACTCATTTACTGATGCTACTTTATTTTTCCTCCCTAATGAAGTCACATCAAATACACAAAGGAGCTCTCAGAATTCATGACAGCATCAGAAGTACAAGTTTGGCTCCTGAACAACTTTTTCTTTGATATGAGCACTAAATTACGCAATGCTCTCACTAACAGGGGTTAAAGCAAAGGAAAGCACTCTTTTACAAACAAGTAAGTCATGTAGGCACATTTGGTAACATTAGTCTTCAAAATTAAAAAACTCCACTCATTTCTTTTGAATACAAGTTTGGAGGATAGAGAATATACTTTGATAACACTCAGCCAAAAACAGTCTTACAACAAACCATGTTCAATTTACACAAGCCTTTCTGCAACGATAGCAAACTCTGACAAGCTAATTAATTAGACTAGAATTAGATCACTTAAAGCCATACAATTATGCTACATCCTGTACTCAGTAAACTATTACCAATGTTAATGATAACCAACCTCTCTGGACACCCTGAATATACAAAAAGAATGAAGAAGTTTCATGTGAAGCTGCTTTCCCGTACATTCAAGAGCGCTTACTCCCCTCAAGTTCTTTTGATTTGTAGTGACATGTATTGGCACAAAAAAACTGCAGGGATACAGAAAGATTCCTCCAAAATGAAACAGTATTACAAAATAGTCAGAGATAAAACAATACAGTAAGAAAGAACAGACTTTTTCCCCCTGTTACTTGACTGCAGCTCAAGTGGAAATGAAAGTGGGTATAAGAATCTGGAGGCAGATGCAAGGCAAAAGCATCAGTGGTTAATGTACTACCTACACACTATTAAAAGGCTATCTGTGTGAAAACGACCTATAATGGAACCAAGGTCAGTAACATCTAGTAGGACTTGCTATGCATATGCCCATTTCCAGTGTAATATCTGCCCTGGGACTACTTGTACATGCACATCCGGCTTTTCAAAACACTTACAAGAAAACATACACAACTCATTTGATTTATTTTTCCTCTCCATCTATTTCCAAGCATACAAAATTTCCCAAGAGATAAAGACTATTCCAACAGAAAAAACTCCATTATCATCTAATTAAAACAAGAGCAACAGTTCTTTAAAGAGATACAGCCCTTACATTCTAACTCTCTGAATCCAGAACAAGTTACAAGAGGGCACATTTATCTCATACTGAGCTGGTTATCTGAACAAAATCTAGAGATCTCACAAACTCATGTCAGCACCAAAATCCCCAAAATAAGAGAAAAGCAATACCTACTGCTGGAATTCTCCATGTAAAGAAGTTAATTCAACCCTTATTCCACAGCCATCTTTTGGCCACTGTTAAACACAGACCATACATGTAGCAAACGCAGCATCTCTCAAAGTAAAAATCTAGATAAGAGCATGGAGATATTCATGATACTGATATATATTTTTAATAACAATTCTGCTCATCACCTGAATATGCCCGAATTTCAGCAGTTCTAGTGCATCTGTGAAAAAAAAACCCTTAGATTTTGCCTCCAAATGGTAATTGTTTTCTTAGCGTCACTGTGCTACCACTTGCAACAACAATGTTGACTAGCCTGATCTGCCATCCAAACTAGGAAATTGCAGCTAATCTGTTTGTGATGGGAAGACATGCTGCATGACATTCCCCGATTGCTGGATGAGCGTTACCATTATGCTTGTTCTCCTGCAGACAGTTCTTAACAGGGATTGTGAAATGCCATTGGATCACAGTAAAAAATCAGTGCCAGTCTTTTTCAAATCCAGTGCACAAGTTCTTTCCCAAGAGATTTCTGCATGGAGAAAAGCATTTCATGTTGTTCCAATCCTTTCTTTCTTCCTCATAAAAGAAAACTGAAATTGGCTTTGGGACTTGTAGTCACCCAAAGAGAGGGGCAGAGAGAGTAACGCTGCAGACCCCAAAGACAAGTACATAGGCCTGTTTGACCAGTAGCTCAGCAGCCAGGCAGAGGTGCTTTCATTTCGGACTTTTCAGAAAGTATAAACTGGAGATAGTGCCCCTGAATAGACTCAGTGGACTTTGAAGTTCCATGTAAAAGAAATCTAAAGGATGTCACCATAACATTGTAATGAGGAAAAGAGATTTCGAGCATTATATAGAGCAGGAAAAGCCATTACTCCATTGCATGCTGCAGTCCTTCCACAAACCTCCTGCAGCCTGTGTGCATTGAGCCTCCTGCAGGTGAAGTGAGTGCACACAGCATGGGAAGAGTCCCTGGAAGGAAACTCCACAGATGGGAACTGACTGAGCATGAGATCCAGTCAGGACTAAGCCGGATCAGGCTGTTCCCATCACCCAGAAAGCACAGACACTCTTTTAATGCGAACTACCCAACATTGTTTCAAAGCTGGTTGCTATATAAGTCTCCCACACAGCCACAAACAATAGCCCTGCTATCAATCTTCCTTTTACACGTCTGGTGAAGAACGGCTGCCCTTGAGTGATTGTAGGATAAAAAAAACTGTAACTATTACCAGTTAAAAGATTGGTTGACAGCAGCACCAAGGGAACGAGGACTTGTATATCTTGCACTAAGTAGACACAGTACAGGAGTTATTACCTCTCTTTAAAATGATCTGCTTTCATACTACCCTTTTAGATCCCTCTCTGTTGGTATTCCCTGTTTGCTGTGTGCTACAGTCTCAATAATTTAGGAGTTTAGGACAGCAGTCTTAGATGCCGGTGCTATTTCAGCCAATAGTACTGAAAATGTGCCAGTTCGTTTTGATACAATGCATGTTCTTTCTCCTCAGCCAGTAGGGGAATAACCTGGAAAAAGAAACCAAGAGGAGAAAAAGACCAAGATGTCACACATCTATGAAAAGGTCAGATGACAAAGCAATTTGTTAAGTTTTCTATTCTGAATTAATGTCCATAGCACTGGGGAGACATCTAGAGCAGAATTCTGAGAGGTCAGGGACTATTTCAAAACTTAAGGGAGGAAGAAAAGGAATTCAGACAGGAATATTCCCTTTCTTGTGCTATTATTAGAAAAGAAAAGCAGGCACTCTGCCATGTGTTATGGTGCCCTGCAGAATCTTTCTTCCAGACAATTTTATTGTAATTGCATTATGCTGTTTATGTCAATTAAAAATGTGGGGGAAAAAATAAAATAAACAAACTACAAACAAAAGAAAATATTTGAAGTCTTTTAAGAAGTTCCCTACCTCACAGTGCATCATTGAAGTATAGATTCTTGAATCTGAAATTAATGAAGATTTCTCAGCCAGTAACGAAAATTTTTAATCTGGCTTTGGTGATAGTACAAAAAACAAGTTAGTCACTAAAGCCAACAAACATACCTACTAGAACACCATCATAAAAGGTGATTAAATATCCTGGATCACTGTCAAACTGTGTCACAGCCCAGCTCGGTTAAGTGCCTTAATCTGAGATGCCGGCAGCTTTGTTCCAGCTCTTCTTCCCCAAAGCTAAAATCAAATCCTCCTCATCTGTTGCTGATGCTCCAGAACATGTGTTCTGCATGACTTCTTTTCTCCCCTGCTTTCCCTTCTCAGATCAAGAGCAACCAGGCCTGAAAATTCATGCTTTTGAAAAAGGCTACTCACAGAAATAACAGCAAACTCTGCTTTTCCAAGGGGCCTCTTGCAGGGTAGAAACCTCTCTGCTGCATTGCAGATCGCTCTTGCAAGAAGAGCTGAAGGAAAGCAAACACCACATTGTGTCATCTCCTGTCACCACGAGCTGTTGTGCTTTCCAGACCAAGAGAAAACCATGCACTGACAATATCCTGAGGTATCTGCTGAACAGTTATCTATATGCACCTCTAATGAAACAACCTGACATCCTAAACCTAGCATCTTCTCTTGTGGTAACAGCAATATATTAAAATTATCTCTTGTCTGGAGACTAACCATGCCCTTCTAGCCCAAAAATACTGTGAAGAAGACTCATTTGACTCTGCAGGTTTAGTGTGCTGAGGTTTTCAGAGCTCAAAGGCCAATCCCATTAAGCAAAGCATTGACTGTTACCAGAGTGACAGAAAAAATGAAAAGGGAGACACAGCATACAAAGCCTCGAAGAACCTTTGCTTTGCACCAGAGTAAAACGCATCTAAAATTCTATGAAGAATTTTACGTTAGGAAGAAAATGGCTATTGCCCCTTCCCCTGCCCAAGGTAGCAGCCATGCTTATACTTCAGACACCTTGGAAATGCACTGGCACAGAAGCAAGTCATCACTGTCTCTCTGCGTTAGAACAGAAAGACAAGAGATTGTTCCATACAGGAGTTCTGAGTACCCAGCTTAACCTCCAGCTGTGAGTAGGTGTCAAAGGTGGCTGTCCACAGAGAACTTTTGGGGAAAGAACAACTATCTTGGATAGGTTTCCAATCCACTCAAACATTTATGTAACACTCCCACACTGGAGAGGCCTGGGTACTTCACTTGTATGACTGTCAATCTGTCCCCAAACCTTCCAGCCACTGATGGTGACACCATCAATACATCTAACTTGTGTTTGAAGGAGGGTCTGGGCAACTGCAGGCCAGCCAGCCACACCTCAGTGCCTGGAAAGGTGAGGGAACAATCCTTAATTTTAGATAGTCAAAATCCAAACGGACACAGCCTGAGCAACCTGTTCTGGGTGAGCCTGCTCTGAGCAGAGGTTCAACTATACAGGCTCCCAAGGTACCTTCCAAACCTCAGCCACTGTGGTTGTGTGATTCTTTGCTCTCCCCTTTATCTCCCCACAATGCAGAGCCAAGAGGCTATCTGCCTCTGCACTGACAGGAGAGTTCCTACTTGAAAGCCTTCAGTGTTATTTTTGTTTCTGGTGTGCTTTTATTCTGACTTCAAATGCAACTTGCGTAAGAAGTGAATGAGGGAAAAAAAAAAAAAAAAAAAGCAAACAAAAAATGAAAAAAAAAAATTAAGCACTGCCACCTAAAAGCATTAAATTGAAAAGGAAAACAGAACTCAAGGTAAGGGTTTTAAGTCTGATGCAAAGATGAGCCCCATGCTTAAAAATAGGCCCAGGTTACAATTTCCACAAGATTCAGAATTGCTTACATAAAGACCTGTGCACCTGTATACAGCTAACATACTGAAGAACAGGTTCCACCTAACTGGTACATCCCTAAAAATGCTGGGTGCCCGAGCTGAGAGATTTTAAAATCACCAGTACAATACAAAGGTTTAGATAAGTTTAAAAGTATTTGTTCAATGATACCAAATATTTTCACGTAAACTACAATCTAGTAATATTTGCAAATTTAATGTTACCTATCATATATCTAGTTGTTGGTTTTTGGTTTGTTTTTTTGTTTTGTTTTGTTTTGATTTTTCCCAAAGTCTGAATATTGCCAGAATTAGTCTAAGGTTACATGGTTACAATTTTATAGCAAATTAAAGAGTTCTATCTACTTTGTTGTGTCTAAATCAGGTTCTCCAGCGTTCCTATTTTAATGTTGATTAATTAGAAAATCTGAACTAGAAGCTGCAATAAATTATTACAGATGTTTGAAAACATATATGTGTATAGATAAGTGGTTTGTTTTTACATCCTTCGTTTTTCTGATCTTAATTTTCTCCCCTGTAATTTTCACTTTCTGATATTGGTCATACATTTAAAATGTGTTTCCAAAACAAAATAGATCAAGAAGATTCAAAGCTATTACTCAGAGATGGAAAAGTACCACTTGCCTCAATTGATGCTTTGCATTTAAGCCACTATTCAGGAGCCATCTGTGCACTGTTCAGCAGATCTGTTCCGCTTTGAAAGGATTGGCAAAAAAGAAAATACCTTCCTTGTGCTACTTGTTTTTTGAAGCACATTATAAGCAAGATGGTTATCAGCCTTCAGGGAGGATTTGTGCCTCTCAACAAGACTCTCACTTATACTTGTACAGCAGAATGGTCTGACATAACCATGGGTTCTTGTTTTTGGAGCCAGGCTGGTAATCATAAAATAAAATGCCCTAAAACATTCAACGAAGAAGTGGTTTGGCACCACTGCTGTAGCAGAGTCAGATAGTTGGGTTTGGAGTTCCGTTTCCAAGCAGGCTGACACCTCTGACTTCCAGTCTTCACCAATAAAAAGAGCAGCGATGACCTCCCTCAGAGCACAATGCTTTCTTTCAGATGCCTGGCAACCATAACAACATTTTTCAGAAAGGCATGAGTTTAAACAGAGTGATGGAGCCCTGGCACAGCTGCATACAGAGGTGGTGGAGTCTCCTTCTCTGAAGATGTTCCAGACCCGCCTGGACGCCTACCTGTGCAACATGGGCTAGGGAGCTGCTTTGGCAGAGGGTTGGACTCCATGATCTCTGGAGGTTCCTTCCAACCCCTGCAGTTCTGTGACTCTGTGAAAATACTTGTTTCTTTTTCTTCTTCAGGTATGTTTATAAAAATCATAGTGTAATATTTAAAAAGTGGTATATTCAAAAATTCTCTTAATTCAAGGCTCTGTTGCTAAGTGTATTCAATAATTTTCAAAATCCACTTGAAATTTAAATTTGAACGGAAAATTCTGGAATTATTTTTATAGGACTGATATATAATGTAATTAACACCCTCTTGATACACAGAATTTCACTAAGTAAATCAGCAGTAAAACTCAACCAATCTGCTGAACTTATTTCATATATATTAAAGCTGTCCTTATTTCAAGTTTACCTCACAGAATATGAACTACTGGCAATGTAATGAACCTTGTCATTCTTACTATGTATATACATAGCTACAGGAATCTTAACCTGGAAATCTACTCTGGTTTACCAGAATGTCACAGGGAACAGCAGGCAAGGACAGAGGGTCAGCACAGTTAGAAGTTTCCGCTCTGCCTCTGCATCCACACAGATTTACTGTTAAGAGCATGAGCTGACATCTTGAAAGTGCATTAATAAAAACCATGTTCAGGAGGAGGGAAGCACAAGCTGCTTTCTTCTTGCAGCAAATCTTGAAGCAGATCTTTAAAAAAACTGTAATTTTAATCTTACGTTTTTTAAACTAAGGGTAAGCCAGAGTGACAAAACAGAATTCTGATGATCCAAAAATGTCATCAGGTCCTGCAGATTCTCTGAAAGAATTTCAGCACTCATGTTGGAACACTTTGATCCAACATCCAAAAGGATACATATATGAAAACAATTCTCTCATAAACTTCGAGGGTGGTTAGAAAGAGTCCCATAAGAGACAAGGCTGCATTTATTAGTGAAGTCTAGTAAAGGCAATCCATTGCCTGTCTGATGAGTTGAACCAATAACAGCAAGGCTGGAACCTACAATACTGTCTTCACAACTTCTGAAGAAGCTAAAAGCTTTAAACAACAACTTATTCACACCAGAGCAAACATCCACACACTGCAAGCTGGGGTAAGAGTTGTTATTTTCCTTCCTACATAGAATTTATGTGACAGTGTACTTATGTATATGCGCAGAAACAGTAAAAATCCTTCCAGAAGGGGAGGAGAATTTGGTACAACCAGGTTGAAACAAGAACACACTGAGTTATCAAAATGTTATCATTTCTCACATCAACAGTAAAAACGTCAAACATTTTTATTACCCAATTATCTGATTTCAGTAGTCCAGCTCAGAAACTTTATTCTGCTTTTGCATTATTAAATGGATACAGGCACAATTTTTTAGTCAAAAGCAATTTTAAAATGAAAACCAAAACGTTTTGCTTATGAAAAAAGTAGTATAGGATGCTTAGACTGCTTCAGAATTCCCAATAAAAAACAAGAAGATTGATCTGGTGATTTTCTGAAATCTTCCCAGTAGTGAGAAGTTGTTTTTTATGAACTTGAAGAAAATTCCTAATAAATGAATTAATGAAATAATTACTCAGTGTATCTTCTTATTTCTCCACATTAAACACAGAATTTTGAATGGGGATATTCTGAGGGGCTTCTCAATACATTTGTGAGGTAGAAAAAGTCTGCGTGCAAAAAAATGGTACCAGTTAAACTATGTTAAACAGTTTAACATAAGTGGCGATCTCACAAAATTTAATTAAATCAAGAAGAGATTCTATGCAAGAGAACTTCTGTTCAAGCTGAGACACGCTTACCAAATAAGTTGTTTCTAAAGGTGAATAAACTGAATTGTTTTAAGAGTATTAGTGTTTTAGACCTCAAACCATCTGATTGCCTGACTAAATATATGCATGATACGCCTGGAAAAAAAATACAGAAAAGTACCTACAGCTGGGATGATAACTAAACACTTAAGTGGGGCTTTATACATTATAATATTATTTTCTTCTGGATGCAGCTGGGGCTCAGGTTTCCAAGGCATTTTATGAAGTACCCTGGGAATGGCAATCTTTCCTTCTCCTTTAATTTATAGCATGGAGATGCTTGCTAATGAGAAAAATAATCAAAGATCTGGAGAACTGAACTCCATCCATCCTTTAGGAATGAAAGCACAAAACTCCTTAATGATGCCACAGGCTCACATGGTAAAAGCATTGCAGATGATTCTAATTAATATGGGCCATTCTGACTTTGTAACTGGCACGCACTGAAAAACACTCCCTGCTTTCTAGGTCAGATGTACAGACACTTGAAAGCAACTGCCAAGTACCAGTCCCTAAGGTGTCTGCTTATGTTTAGAAGCTAAAAAAATATATACGACATAGAGAGGCTTCAGATATCTTGTGCTAAATATACACTGAATGTAAAGGAGAAGAATTGTGAAGACACAAAAGGAACGAACAGACTGGGAAATCCACTTTCCTCCAACGTAACGCACAAATCCACCACCCCATAAGAGGGTGGGGGGTGGGGGATGAAAAGCCTGATTTACTATATACCATGTAACAGCAAACATACCACCACAAACTCATCAAAACCAGAGCAGCAAGCTCAGTGCCCCCCTCCCCCCCCCCCCAGGGTTATCCTGTATGCCTCCAGCCACCAAGAAAACCTTCCTCTCCACTCACTACTGTGACAGACTTATGCCTGCACTACACTACAGTCCCTAGGGTTAAAATCTTTCCTTTTCCTTTCTGAACATAACACCATTCAAGTGAAGCAGATATTTTCCCTTGATCTTTCCTGAAGTCTTTACACTGCTCCATGCTTCCCTTTGCCTAAAGAAAGGATAGGAAGTAGGCTGCATGGACTGTAAAAGGTGATCTACTGCAATAATTTAACCTTTCTGTATAACTGAAATTGAGAGCAGGATCTAACCTCTTCCTCTGCCTTCTTTATTCACTTAATTGAACAGCAAAGGAGATATTTAAAAAGGAAGGCAGCACTCTGATATCCTTTCTTTACCTTGTCAATATGTTAATATATTAGGAAAGGTGCTGCTTAAAAATGAAACTGAAAATAAAAGCTGAGTTGACAAGTCTGATTTGTTTGCTGGCAAAAAGCCTAAGTACAGAACATAAAGACTTTGGTGATATTTGGATATGCTCATGAGAGATGGACAATTAAAATCTGTGAGGCTTTAAGTCTTGCATGCCAAGAAGACACTTCTTAACTAGGTATACCTTCTTTTGACTTGATGGACAGTGAGCAAGATTTATACACAGAGCTGTAAAAGGGTAAACACATTACTTAAATGCCACACTGACTCAGAGCCCAGATGTTCCAGAGCTACATCTTTCCCTTTGAGTGTTTTATATGAGAAAGAAGAAATGTTTGTTTTGTGTCTGCATTTCAAACAATGTAGGACAAGTCAAGTCTAATGTTGAGGTATTGTATACAAATCACTGTGAATTTGTGTTTTACTCATACGGCTCAAAAGTAGATGGAAGCAATTCAAAATCACATCTGATGAAGACATACACAAATGGAGACAAATGCTGCCTGAACTTCCAAAGTGCGTAAGAGAGCAGAAGATATGCTCCTGATTTGCTATCAGTAAGAACATCCAAGCTGAGGTGACAGCTGCCACAGTGTTCTCTGAACTCAACTTGGGAATGCATTCAGAGGTCACAGTTACTTCGAGATGAACTGACACAGTGGACAAAAAAAGCGTGTCAGCATCCAAAACCAAAGGTGACACTGCTCCTCAGAGAAAAGCCATCCAGCATTACCAACAGCTGTTCTATTTCTAGGATGGCTGCAATTTTTTTCTTATAAATAAAAAAATACCTGCAGTGATGACAAGGCAGTCAGAATTCCACAGCAGTTAAGCTTCTACAAGAAATGGCATATTACTGCTTCAAAACCTCTTACAAAAATCTGATTTCTCTTTTATTTTTTTTCTTTTGCTGGCTATCTAATGCTGTACTTTAAATTCATTTTCACTATAACTTTCATTAAACACTCACATGGCTTCACCTAAATAAGGACTGAGCCTGCAAAGCTTTACTGCAAATAAAATCCATGCATTGATGGAAGTCAAACAATTTCAGTCCAGCAAACACATATCGAAAATTGTGGTATCCGTGCACCAATGTAACTCAGGTAAGAATCATTTAAACTAAGTGTTACATGGTCTCCTAATCCAACAGGATGAGCAGCTGTAGCCAGACAAAAATACCAAAACCAATGGACTAAGAGAGAGAAAATACTATGAAATAATGTACCTGGATACTTGCACCACATTACAGCAGACAAAACACCACACTGACATAACCACTCTATGACAGCAGCTACCAGAAGATGAAGAATACTTCCTGTCATCTTTCTCTTTGCTGTAGCCCACAAAACAATCAGGTATCTAAATGTACAGGCGGCAGTGTATGCAAGTTCGAAATCAAAAGAGCACAGATGAAATTGTTGCAGAAAGAAAGGCAATCATTAACCTTTATATGTCCCAGACAGCTGAGCTTTTTACATTTTACTGAGCAGATGGAAGGTGGGAAACCTTATACACAGCCTAATGGGATTCTCATGTTCCACTGCAAAATGCACATGGGGAACGTGCATGCAGTTTCACTGCACTCACACATATACACAAAACCCAGTTCAACAATAAGTGGGGTGCTACTGTACAAACCTACTATTGTATGGTAATGAATCCAACTGGGAATGTACAGAAGCAAGGAAGGAGAGAAGAAAAAATGGACCACAGCTAAATTACACCTTGGTCCACAAATGGAACTGCTCCAAGTGTGCAATACACTAGGGTGAGCATACAGACAGAATTGCCACAGGAATACTCATGTAGATCACCCTAGAAGTAATACCTCTTTTTTATTTTCATGGAAACTAAAACAGATACAAACAGCACAATAACACTAATTGAAAGTGCAAATTCTCAGCTACAAAACACTTTTTCAGTGTAGTCACCACCATTTGCTATGCATTTTGCAATGAACAAGGGCCTGCATGCTGCACTCAGAAACACCTGCACCAGTGGAGCTGAACCCATGTCACTGTCACCACTGCCTCACTGTGCCCACATTCACTGTTTGGTGTCCATAAACATTCTGCAAGCATCAAGGAACATCAAATGGGTGCCCCTTTTTTCTGCATGGAGGAATTCAATTCCACACTTTCACTTCATCTGCACTACCATGTCAGGTGCCATTCTGTCAGACTGCCCGTCTGCTGCCATCTGTCACGAAGCAAAAAGATGTAATGGGATACTGGTAACAAGGTTCAACCTGTACTGCCATACCACCAACATCTGCCTCTGATGTCATGGGCCAGTATAATGAAATATGAGGCAGTACTTTCAGAGCAGCCCTCACAGTTGGTCGAAACCTCAATTTCTGGTATGCACAGCTATATAAGCTGACCGTTAGCAAAAGAACACAGGGCATTGATGTCCCTGAACAAAATACTTACTCTGAACCAGCTAAGCGGAGTATACTGTATTAATAGGAAAATCTCAATGGGATTCTGCAATGCTGTCTTGTTGATCACTTGTGGTAAGTGAGTCATGTCTGAACATGCCATAACGAAAGCCTTGTGAATTAATAACCCATCTACCCAGAGTTAGGTATCTGTTCAGGCTGTGACATAATGTTCCTGTCCTATCTATACAACACAGCAACACAATCAACCCCGTGCACAGATGCAGAAACAGGCAAGCTGCTTTCAGTGCAACAAGGCTCTGATGAATTGCTCAGAGCAGCCTGGTAACTAAGAACAGCACACACCAAACCTATTTCTTAAGCTTTACAGTTATGGAGTTCAGGAAGCATCTGGACAATGTTCTCAGACATATAGTCTTATTCTGGTGTGGTCTTTTGTGGGGTCAGGAGTTGGACTCTATGATCTTTGTGGGTCCCCTCCAACTTGGGATATTCTGTGATCCTGTAACACATTTCTGCCTTCTTGGAATTTATCCCCATTACAATCAAAAAAAGTGATAAACAAACAAAAACATTGGCTGCCCTGTCCAACTAGAAGCATTCAAATAAAACTGCCAGTAGTTTCAAACACCATTTATCTGCACATTCATACTGTTGCTGTCATAATGTCCTGTCATATACCAGAATCTGGAACACCCCGAAAACCTAACATGATCCTTGGTAAAAAGACTACGACGAATAGCCACGTGGTATTGAAGATCAAGCATAAAAAAATCCAAAACATAAAAACCTGCACTACATAGGACAGAAATGGATCCATAATTTAGTGTTATTACACAGCCCGGCCCACATGTTATCCTAATAAGCTTAATAGCATCAGGGAAAAGGCAGCATTGCTCCAGCCATTATGCTGGAGATAATAGACAATGGTGCTGCAGGACAGCAGCACTACCAGTGTGTAGATCTTATACCAAAAGGGACCATTGTGACCATGCTGCTTTTCTTCCTCAGCAACAAAAAGCTTTACGGCTCATCTGAATGAATTACTGTTGGAGCTATTATCTGCCTGTCGGCCAGGCACATCATCCTGAATGAGAAATGCCCAGTGATACAACATCCAATAGAGTATTTAAGTAAATTGCTTTAGCGATTAATTTATCTTGTCATTAAAATTTTACAATTTTCCTGGTTTTATATTTGGCCAGCTCCAAGGCCAAACAACTTGCTGCTGGTAAACACTGCCTGCTGGAGCCCTTCTGCTCTACATAGTAAGCAAGTTACCAGCAAGTTTTCATTTTCTTAACTAGGATAGAATGAGATCAGTGGTATCAGGACAGTAACTACTTAGCATTGTCTGTCTGAACCATTGATATTTATCAGCTAATTTCCCTAAAAGTGGATGTCAGAAATTTGGATTTCTAGATTTAGCTCCACCATGCTCACTGGTCAGGAAGAAATCACAGATGCTTGCCAATCAAAACAAACCTCAGGTATACTTGTGATACTAGTACCAACAGATTCAGTCTGATGACTGTCAGGTGACAACGAAGTACGAACACAGCCTAGTTCTGTACCAGAAACCACTGCCTCACATGAGACCGTACAAACATCTCTTGCTTTCCTCAAAGCTCTCAGAAGGACTTCTTTCAAAGGCATTATCTCCTGTAATGAACCAAAACCTATGACTTTACAGATTTTTTTTAATTTATTCTTTAAATATCCATATTTTCTTCTGAAGATCACTTCAGCAATAAATAAACAGCCTGCCTCCAGCCTGTGTAACTCTGTTCTGCCAGCCTGTATGCACCAGTTCTTCCTGCAGCAGGGTCAGCAGCAACAGATGAGCTGTGATCGCTGGGACTGGGCATGAACAGCTCTGGAATTAAACTGCTCTCCTCCTAAGACTATCCTCAGTTTACAGTTGTACAGGCAATTTACAGCCAAATGGTATAAAGGGGGAAATCTCACAAGCATAAAATCAAAATCATTTAGGATGGAAAAAACCACTAAGATCATCTAGTTCAACCATCAACCCAATCTCACCACAGCCAATTACCACATCCCTCAGTGCCAAATCGATACGCTCCCAGCAGCATTTCCATGGGAGGTTGGTCATGCTAGAAAAAGGCAGAGTTCATGGTTTGGTTGTGATTCTTCACTTAGGGTAGCTATTTGTGTTAAATAGTACTTTAGTCATAGAATCATTAATGCTGAAAAAGACTTCTAGGGTCATCTAGTCCAACTGTCCGCCTACCACCAGTACTGACCTCTAAACCATGTCCCTCAGTGAAACACCTACATTCTTCTTGAACACCACCAGGGACAGTGAGACTCCACCACCTCCATGGGCGGCCTGTGCCAGTGCCTCACCGATGTTTCTGAGAAGAAATTTTTCTAATATCCAATTTGAATCTCCTCTAGAACTAAGGCATGAGAGATGACCTGGCAAAGTGCCTTCTTCGCAGAGAAAGCAAGATGGAGGGATGCATTAAAAAGAAAAATAACCTTCCTTATACAGATAAATAGGCATCCACACATAGTCAAAATAAATCAGAAATATCATCTAGGCATTTTTCTGCAACAAAACAGCAGGGGTGATTTTATCCTATTTACCTGCTGTGATGACAGCTCTGTCAACATTTTCCTCTCCAAGTTGGACAGTTGTAACACATATGCATGCTTGAGCATAACAGTGCACCCAAACACACATCAAGTACATCTCCTGCACCCAGAAACAAACCACCATGCACTATTATTCACCAGTTACAAAGATTTCATGAGAAACGGGCAGCAGCTTATGGAATTGCCATTACCACAAGTCAGTCATGCCAGGCAAATGCACTTGGCTAATCTGGTGAAAAACACAGTACTCTGAATACCAGAGAAGATGGGAAGCAAAGCCATGAACTGCAAACAAGGCCCTGGGATTAGCACTGAATTCTTAGTATGGACACAACAATCCAGAAAATTATCCAAAAAGAAAGCTCACAACATAGTACGTCACGACCCTTGAAGACAAGGACAAATTCAATTCTCTTTTCTAGGGAAATGTAAATATAAGCTGTTGTTGCTTGTTCCTGTCAGTAATTTGAAGTGTCAGTGTAAACCATGTTAAAATAAATTCCTCCAAGGACATTTCACTGTTTTAACATCAAAATAGGTACACCATTACCACATCATGAGGAATTTGGAAATGTCCAGTCAGCACTGTCACAGCTACATCTAGGACTGCAGAAAATAACTATATCCTGAACAGTCTACACTTAGATCAAAAACAGTTTTTGTTCTGCCCAAAGTATTCTCGCTTATTGAAGTCCACTTCTGTTTACAAATGCAGAATTACACTACTTTACACATTTTGAACTGACATATTTTATAGGCTAGAGCTTTTCTACTTAACGAAGTCCATTCTTTCTACAGAGCTGAGCAGCTTTCAGCAGCAGCTATGGAGTTTCCTCATCTCAATGGATGGTTTCTGCATTGGGCTGAGGGGGAAGACAACATACTTGCAGACTACAGAACTGTGATTTTTTTTAAGCAGAAGGCTGATGAGGAATAATATCTAGTAATCCAAGCCCTGTAATGTTACTGATTATGTATGTAGAAGTATAATGCTAAAAACTGTACACTGCAAAAAGAAATCAATTAGTTTTCAAGCTACTAGCAGAGGCTTTGTCTCACAGATTTGGATGAGTTGGTTTTATTTTGATACAAAAAGAGCTATTAGGACCTGAGTTTTTATTTTTTGAAAATACACGGTATAGTCACTTGGAACTCTTTTTACTTGAACATATGCTCCTTAGTTTTTTACTCCAAGCTAGGAATTATTCATGGATTGACACTTCAGTCATGTAAACAAAGATAAGATGGCTGCCCCTGTGCCCATCCCTTACACACACACATCTTTTTCAGCAGGAAGAGCTGCTTCCCTTCCACCTTACACAAAACAATCTGATAAGCACAGTTTCCAAGAGAGGATTGCCAGGGGGTTCTGGGGGAGTTCCAGCCTGCTTCTTTATAAGCTCTACCCGACCACTGTCAGCGTCACACACAATAAGCAGCAGTACAAGAATCCAAGACAACCTGTTGTAACAGTTAACAGACTTTGCTGGGGATTGGTTGCTTGCACAAAGATTGCTCACATGAGTAACAAGGTCTACAACTTGGCACTTCCTCTATTTTTAGCATGTACCCACAAAGAATGATAGATTTCTGTGGTCTTTTTTAGATGCATCAATTCAGTTCTTGCTTCCAATGCATGGCTTCTGGCTCCTATCTAATCATCAGCTTGCTGTGTGTGCTCATCTACCTCACATCTGAGACCAGTCTGACTGGATGGTGACACACAGTGGAAAATACAGAAACAAAAATACACATCAGATACAGCACATTCTTATTTATGGAAGCAGAAGGAAAAAAGGGGAAGTAAAAGTGAAGTGAACAAACACACCTATTCATCGCCACTGTCTTACCTTCCTATGGGTCCCAGATCTCCAGAGTCCTGGCTGCCTGCATCACTGGGTGTGCTCACTGATTTCGAAGAGGGAGACATAGGGGTTGGGACTAAATAATGAAAATAACAGGTATCCCATGTTAACACATGCAGCGACTGCACTGATGAAGAGCAGTGTCAGACAAATCAAAACCAATGGACCAAAATGATAGTGGATGAATGATTAGGAGAGTTTGAAATGGTGAAAGCAAATAAGGAAAGGAAAGAAAAAGAAAAGGAAGAGAGTCAAGTGAATTTTAAGTCTTCTGGAAGTGTTAAAACTGACATGAATTTAGACAGGACTGAAAGCCCAATGTGATTCCACAACTAATCAGTGATGGAGATATCTGCAGAAATAGCACTTTTTTCTTGGTTGATACTTTAAAGCTGACTTGTAAAAGACTTTAAACGTATGAAGAAAAAACAGGGGCTTGTCTTGTCGGAAAGTTAAGTGAACTCTTCTGGTAGCTAAGGCAAAACAGAAAGCAAACTGCTCAAATTTTCCATTTAAAACAAAAGCTGCTCTCCATTAGATATGTTCTAAGACTGCAGTGCAGAAATGACATCCAAAATAAAAGTTAAATACGGAAATCCAACTAAGTTAAAATAATTTCCCAAAGATGGTGAGAATACACATTAATTTCCTTAGCAAACATTTTTTCTTAAGTAATTTAAATTGTATTAGATTGCCATTTTGGATAGGACATGATTTCCACACTCAAGGAAAAGTTTCCCTTGGCTTAGACACTATTTGCACGCTCTAGAAATGAATTTCTCTTCGGTTTGCTGGGGCTTTGGAAGCATAGTCATGCAAATCCAGCTTTGTTTCCTTTAACAGGAAAGGGAGATCATAGCTCAAGGTCAGCCCAAGTTTAAGCTCTTCAGCGAGGAATAACTATTAAAAAAGTAGAAATATCTTGATTTCTTTTAAAATGGTTTCTCAAAAATATTTAAAGTGCAGGAATGGCTCCAGTCAAGATTTAGCACAAGTATCATTCAATGTGGCTCCTTTGAAGAAAACACAAAGAGGAGTTCTAATAGAACAGTGAGGTTTCCCATTTGGTTTAAATCACGTGCATTTCTTTTTATAGATCTAACTGAGTGAAACTTTAAACTATTTTGTTACGCTCTATAATGCATAATGACAGACCTGTCAAGAGACTTGGATTTTCCATGTGGTCAAACATTTCACACAGATTCTTACTAGAGACTGTCACAGAAATGAATGCAGCATGGAAAGTGAATTCATCTTCATGACAGCCCTGTGGCAGGTTACAGGTACAACATGGCAGTTTATGTAGTCCATGTTCGCAGTGGGATCTGGTATCATATGTGAAGGCAGAATTAAGTCCTCCTTTGTAGGGAGTTAAGGAGGACAGAATACTACTGTTTAATTAAGATCATCTTGTATGTGAATTTTCATGAGCTTTCAATAGCATCAAAGAAAATAACTAAGATAAGAACTGATATTTTGCAACATTAATACGTCTTCATTTATTTTATGAGGAAGCATAGCCATGTTTTTAAGATAAACATGAATATTCTAGATCTGCAAATATTAAAGATTTATCAAAGTGATGTATTTATATATACACCACTAGATAATTTACAAAACATATTTTATGATACATTAAAACAATCCAGCAGTTACTCAGCAGACACTTTTTCTGAGAAGTGGTATTTAAAAGTTCCAATCAGTAGATCATAACTTATTAAAATGGTAACTTGTCCCACTAAGTGTCAGCTGATGCAAGTTAGGGACTGAATTCATCAATGCATGATTCAGAATGTCACTATTTACTTCCATAAGGAAATATCTAAGTGCTGTCTGAAATCAAGGCTTCAGCTTTTTTTTTTTCCTGAACATTACAGGCAAGAGGCAAATCCTAGAGCCAATGCCAAATAACTTAACGACAAAGGCTGGTACCTCCAGAGGTGCCATTATTTCAGCTAAAACAGTGAGAGTGATTCTGTATTCAGAGGAGGGGAAAGCACTTGAAAGAGAAGGAACGAGAAAGTGAGAGGAAGAGGGGCAGGGCAAGACAGGGAGGAGAGAAAAAGGGAAAAAAAGAATGAAGCAAGGAAAGAAATTTCTCACTTCAGGGCCACCTAATACATCAGATAGAATGTAATCAAAGTAGCCCATTTTCAGATACTATTTTGCCACATTTTTCTGAAACTGAGGACTTTAGATTCTATAATTTAAACAACAAAGTGGAAAGGTTTAACCAGGTCAAGAACTACAAAAATAACCTGTTGATATGTTTTTTTTTATCATTGTGATTTGTCTTTTTATTTTCCCTCTCCTGTTTTGCTTGATCTTTAGTGAAAATAAATGGGAGTCCCCATGTAACTATGCTCCACCTTCCCTAGAAAATGTCTGTATTTATGAAACAAAGGCTGGGGCTAATGAGGTACAGCATTTATTATATTATTTGTGGGTCATCAGGTGTGAGAGAAGACCTAATAGTCCATCGGAAAAGAAGTCACTACTGCTATGCAAAACCAACCTGCATTTCTTGGAGAAATGAAACAATGTTCTTGGCAATGGTAAGTACTCAAAATGCCATGAGCTGGTATATGTGAATGGTATGGTAGGCATTCAAACAGAAGAGTTCACTTCACTAATACAGCCAAAAAATCAAAAAAGCAAAGCATGCTTTAATAGAAAGAACGCATTCACTGTGGCAGAGTTGAATGCTTTATAGTATGCTCCTCTTAAATACCTAGCGGTGGTTCTGGGGATATGCCAATGCTCTGCAACAAAGCTTCTGTCTCTCTTCTCTTGCGGTCTAGGTCAGAATCTTCTTGAGCTGGCTCCTTCTTTTGCTGTAGATCAGCCTGAATAAAAATATAAATATAAAAAACTTCACATATAATCAGCCCTAGAAATTGTGTGTGAAGAATATCTACGTGTACCATTGCTTAAGAAAACTGATACTCACTCAGAATGTATAGGTAGCTAATATGTACTGTACATATGTTACTTACAGTACTCCTCCCTGACTACATAAGAAAACTGATCTTTGCCTCTCACATATCAGATGCAGCTACTCTGTAGAAAAATGAAAGCCAAAGGGTTTGCTGACTCCACACACCACATCTCAACAGACTGAAAATGCCAGTGTGCTGACTTATTCAGCTAACACAGACACTGACCAGAGTAACAGATATTATGACCCCATTCCTGCTTTCTCAGGGAGCAAGCAATAAAATTCCATCGCACTTTGGTGATGCAGATTGAGGGCCTACATTTGGTCCTAAGCACTTGTGGGAAGTAGAAATGCCGTCGTAGAACTTCAGCATCAAATAGGAGCAAAGGAGAGGACTAACACCTAAAACAGTATTTTGACAGTTCCTGGCACTAACAGCCAAAACCAACAGTCCACCAGATTCTTCCCTCTTTGTTTAGACAACTACACCTTCACAGAATCAAGGCAGAATGTTAATGGTTGGAAGGGATCTGTGCAGGAAGCTTCTTGGAGCTTCCACAAGTTAGCCTCCATAGCTGGAGCTGGTTACTGATGACAGTGGAAGTTCCAAACACAACAAGATCTCCACAAAGCATAAAATGAGGCAGGAGGCAAAGAAAGAATTCAGTAGCTTCCTCTAGCCATTAGCTTGCCTCTCATCTCTTTAATTCATTAACAGGCTAGTAACGAACACTGAAGATGTTAACATTTAAAGTTTTGCTTACGGAGGATTCACACAGTGACTCTAGGAGTCTCACTGGGATACATGCTGGTAACCGCACAAAAGTGTCTCAGATGAAAAAAGACAAAAACAACAACCAAAACTGGAATATGGATTTCTTGGATCACATCACAATTCCACAGTAATTCTGTGAAATTCATGTACAATATTAAAGTGTCAGTTTAAAAGGAAACCAGTTATTAGTAAAGGATAACAGGTGCTTTAAACAATGGTAAGTGTTGACATTTGAAGGAAAGGAAACATAATCACTTAATGCTTCTCTGACTTCGCATGAAAATGAATATCCACTCCCTGTCAATTCTCACCTCTGTTCTACTAAGTGAATGAATAAAAAGAAGTACAAATCCCTTAATGAAAAACCTAATGCATATTGTCAAGGACAAATAAAGTAATATGTCAATCAAACTTTAACAGAACTGAAAGATGCACCCATGCCAGACGATGAAAATGCAATTGCAATTACATTTTACTTTCCTGGAGAATAATAATTGTAAATCTGTTACCTTAGCCAGTAATCAAGCTGGTTTTCAGAGAGCAAAATACATATTTAGATTGTAATGGCTTGAAAAAAAACCTAAGACCTTTTCCTGTCTTTCTGCATTCTCCACTCCCTTTCCATTGAAGGAAGACCCAGGAAAAAGCATTGTGGCGAACCAATTTTTCTTTCTACACACACATACACATCATGTTGTCTAAACTGTTGTCATCCGACAGCATGTTAGTTTTAAAAGCAATTCCCTCACCCCAACTTTCTTGACTAAAAATAAGCATTTTGACTTTAAGGTTAGATTGATATGGATTTGGAGATCTCATTCTACATGACAGTTACCTTGGAGTCTACAATACCGAGATGTCAAAACCTCAGTGAGACCCTTCTGCAGCACAAGCTATTTAAAAGATGCTTCTGCATATTTACCTCTTTCTTCTTCCTTTCTTCTTCCTTCCGTTTCTTTTCTTCTCTTATCTGAGCCAAGCGTTGCTTTTTGCGCTCCAGTTCTGCTTTTAAATCACTTTTGTCCGACATCTTGGTGTTGCTGGAAACAAAACAGGGAAACCAAGTTGAAAAAAAGTTTTCCCTATTTACTGAAAACAAAACACAGTTCTATCAAAAATAGTGCTTATTGCTACAGGTATACTCCTGCATAGTCACTGGCCCTTGGAAGGGGCAAGATATTTGTCCTAAATCTCAAGAAATTAGATCAGAATATCTCCAACCATGGAATATATTTCAAAATTGCCTTTATTATAAAACCAGTTTTGTGAAGCAAAGTTCAAAATAATGCTTTAATATTTCTAATGAAGCTGATGAAAGCTGAAGGACATCAGCTTCAGGAACAATGGCAGACTGTGAGTTACAGATCCACAGATTTTTATTTTAAGCACATGAATGAGCTCAGCCCAAAGTGGTCCAATGTATCTTAAACAACTAGGAATTCAATTGGTAGAAACTGGAAAACTGGTAGCTTTGCTTCCATATGAGCTCTGAGTGGCTGCCATCCCACTAATCTCTCCCATCCTGTGGCACACCCAGGCACAGGCCACCAGTCCCTTTGCAGCAGTTGGATACATACGATACCAATCATTTACTACAGTTCTTTGAACCTTACTAATGCTGCAAAAATTCATAATCAGAATCACAGATATTCTGATTCTCCAAAATCATAATCATTACAGGTTGTCATCTAACTGTATCAACACTGATTTCCTTCTTAGCACTTATTACAAAGACAGTCCTGACTAATAGAGGCATTCATGGAATGAGTTAATTCTGCCCTTGACCACATCCACAACTGCAACTCAAAATCAATCAGGTCGATGGCAACACCACATATACGCAATGGAAGTCTATTGCTTGCTCAACGCACGGGAAATGAAATGGCAACTCTCCATTAATACAAATGAGAGCTCCATCCGCACTACTGCCTGGGTGGGTTGACAACCAGAAAGTAAATCTATATGGTAAAAATGATGTGGGACTTTCACTCGTCATCAATTGTTCTGCAGTCATAAGCTTCCTTCTCCTCAAATGATAAAAGTATAATTAGCCCATGATATGAAGGACACTGTCAACAAAATGCCACCTGCATTTTAAGTGCAGTCTTGGCCCCAAACATTCTGTTGTCTTAACAAGTATTTTCTTCTAATAAAAAAGAAGGATAAAATGTGGAATGATACAAGGGAAACACTGAATGCAAGAAGCAAGTGTAAGAGCAGTGTGAGGGATGCCAAAGGGGTATCTGTGCAGAACACACCACTCTGCAATCCAACAACCAACTGAAGCCCATCAGCAAGAGCTGCAGTCATCCTGCCTGGGGCCACTACAGGTTCTACACCCACCGCAGCTTGCAGCTCATTCCCACAAGGGAACTGCTTTCCTTTCCCAGCCCAGGGCCTCCTGGTTCAACCTTCAACACAGTAAATGGCACAGCCAAGATGAACACCAAAGCACCAACAAGCCAGACCACAGTGTGCTCTAGCTGTACACACACTGTGTGCACTAACAGTATGCAGAGGACCATCATCTTTTTTATTCCTCTACCACTGATTCTATTTACAGTGATAATTCAGATATCGCTCTGAATATGAGAAGGAGAAATCAAAGTTATCGGAAAACTTGCATTTGATACTGATAAAACTAAGCAGCAGCACCTTCACCGACACCAATCTGAGAAATCACTCGACATCAGCAAGTTATTTTTCAGGCGAGAAATGCCAGGAGAAGAAACTGAGATTTTTCACGATGGTGCAAGCAGCATTTTGCCTAGCAGCCTGCTCAGGATTTGTGGGTGTCTGCAGGATATGGCTGAAATCCCATTTAAAGTCATTTTCCTAATCTGTTGTGCACATTTGAATTCTTATTATGAAGTTTCCCCTCCGAGCCCTTCGGACTAGATAGAGTTTTTGCATCCTTTTAGTTCTGCAGTTTGGCAACTGAGAATGAAATCCTGTTTCTATGCAGAAAATATGCAAATGCATATTAAAGCTCCTAACAGAGACCCGGAGGGCTTGGCATCCCTTTCAAGCTGTTTGTCAGATATCAATGAGTAGCTTTTAAAAATTCATTCCCCTAATGTCAGGGAAGCTAGCTGATTTAGGCATCATCTCCTTAGTGCCTGGCCCCTTCTTTACAATGCTTCAAGTCAGGGTGATCAAATTCTATTATAACTTTGCCCTATTTTTAACAAAACAGAGCTTACGGATAACAAAGATGATGTATTAAATTTCTTTCAAAGAAAGTCGCCAGTTTTGAGTTATAGAAAGAAATTCATCTCAAGTTACTTTCTTCCTGTCTGCAGTCATTCCTTAGCTGCCTCAAGCAGCTTATCAGCCTCCAAACTTGCCATGTAGCTTCAGCACAAATGGAGCACCGTGCACATGGAAGCACCTTTCTCAAATGTCAGCAAGGCAGCAGTTAGCACGGAGGCAGTGAGCTGATTCATCCATTGCTCTGCTTGGTATCAACTACAGAGTTAGCACTCTGTATTCATTACTGGGAATACATTCCTGATAATTGTAATTCTGTGTGCCAAAAGGCACGCCACAGGAAGAGAGATAAAGGCAAGCAGTAAAAAAAGGATTTGCTTTTCACATTCTCTGTGATGCAATATGACAGCCCAAGGCTTATGGATGACCTCAGCTTCCCCAGCCTGGAGGATCCACTGGTCAGAAGGAAGCAGTAAGGAGTACTTTTTGTAGCAAAGACATTAAACCATCTAACTGAGAATGAACATATAGGATCAAACACAATGAGCACTGCATTAACTGGAGAAATAATTCTCCCAGCAGGACAGCAGCCCAGGGTTCCCCTCCACTAGGGAAGTGCATAATCTTAGATCCAGTTTTATTTTATGTGGCCCAGGTAACCATCAAGTGACACAGCCTTTAAAGGAGAGTCCTTCTAGTCCAGCCCAGCTTACAGCCCAAGCACTGAGACACTTCCATGACACAGGGCTGGATGTGAGCTCCCTTGCACAGAGCACTTGCCTGCACTTCCCACACTCAAAGGAAATTCTCCTTTCTTTGAGCCACTGGATAAAACAATCTGCTCCTCCTGGTATGATTTTTAATGAAAATTGACTGTTGTATTTCAAAATGACAGTTTTCCATGTATGCATCATGTGTGCCCCAGAGTCCTCTCTCAGGCTTGGAAATGAAGACAATCCCACTTACACATGACAGGGCCACCTGAACCCCATTGGGGCAGCACCCAGGTATGTGCAAATACAGTGATGAAGCTTTGAGAACAGCATTCTTGACCTTCACCACCCATCATGCTCCTCCTGCTACATCCGCATGGCTACAGCATAGATAGAGTTATCTATACTATCAGTTCAGGTACAGAAAAGAGAAACCAGGCATCCTAGCATATGATTCTGCATTACCAAAAGCAGATGTCTAAACGAAGCCCCAGAGCCGCCAGTTTCCCCCCAGTGGTGATAAAGGGCCCTTGCTTAGTAGTTATGTTCTGTAAATCTCCATTGTAAATGTCTTAAAGTGGTTGAGATGAATCCTGTCCCTCCTATCCTCCCAGCAGTTCTTGTCACCCTGTCATACATGAAATAAGAGCTTTGGAAGGCCAATTAAGTTAATCTTAAATAATAACGGTGTTTGTGTAAACTCTGCTATACAGAACATACACAGAATGTCTCCATCCACTTCCCTCACAGGTGGTAACATCTCATGACTATTTTCTCTGTGACAGCAGTAAGCATGTAAACATGGAAGGTACAAATAACAGTGCTCTGCACTTGAGCTGCCTAAAAGCCATGTAAAGTCTTGTACACGTACAAGCCAGTAGCCATTACAGTTCCACAGCAAACAACAGGGTTCTTATTAATGATCTTTAATCATAGTATTTGAGCAGGTATTTCTTACAAACTGTTTCTACAAACACTTAACAGCAAGAACTGCCACAAGATCTGAAGAAGCCTACTACAATTGCAGAACTAACACAGGGATACTTGCAAGAGTAAATCCGCAAAGCTGCAGAGGTACAAACTCATGGACTTGTGAACTATACTCAGTCCATAGTTTGGACCAAATATAAGAACAAATAAGCACAGAGTACACAATGAATAGAGCCAAAACAAAGTCAAAGATGATGACAGTGAAAAATTCCATCAGCAGGAAAATAATTATTGCCTCTCCCTTCTCTCAAAGCCTGTAACTTTTTCCTAGACCATCTCATCTGTATGCCATTGCCAAGCTCATCTGAAAAGAAACTTCAGTTTCCCAAGCTAGTAGGAGATGAAAAAGCCTACAGGCTTTATTGCTTTTTGTTACTTAGGGGATTTCTACACGCTGTTAATTCAGCATGCTACACTGCAGAACTATATACACCATTTCATGAGCCTCAAAATCTTCTCTTTGTGATTATCTCCATATCAAAGAGGTTCATCAAACATTGTTACGTATGACATTAGTCAGCACATACAATTAATTGATTGGTTAATACACATTTCTAAAATAAAAAAGCAAGATTCTTCACTTTTAAATGCCAGTTACTTGAGTACCAAAGTGAAAGATAAAGTATGTTGCACAATAAGATATATTACTCAATTATTATTGGTTTTAAAGAACAGTTCTGTAGAGTAGGAGTACTGTTGCTATTGAAGCTATCACAAATGAAGTTTTCTAGAAAGAAATTACTCATTTCTATCATACACAGACCACATTCATCTCTCTTCAATAAAAACAAACACATTTTCCACAGTAACAAGTATTATACCTTTTTACAGTAGAAAACATTCCCATGGGATCTACATGTGACTTTTACAAGTGGAAAATATTTATTCAAAGTGTGAAATTGTACAAAGCAGATCAAGTTCTTTGGTCTGCAAGAAACCAGAGGGAGCTGCTACTCTAGCATAAATGCATTCTAATCAATAATATTCATTTGAAAATAATGTTTGAAACATGCTTCAAACAGGCAAGAGGGGCTAGAAATATTCTTCTGACAGCAGTTTTTAAGTAAATACAAGAGCACCTATTTCACTATGCATTACAATTTGTACTTGACATCAGTCATGTAACCCAAATATTTTTGTTAGACAGACACATCAGTATTTACAAGATCACAGTAGTGGGCAAATATTTGTAGATGCAAAATCTCAGCACTTGCAGTACTTTTAGAAATTTCCCATATGATAAATTCAGAGAAACTCTAAGTAAAATAGGAGAATTTTTTGTTCTACGTGACCTTGCAGCAAAACAGACAGGCTTTTAACACTACGTCTGTGTATTCACTCATAAATAAAAGTGGCTATTAAGTTTTAGATTCCAGGAAATGTACCATTTTTATCCTTCAGCTTTTCCACAGGTTTCTAGCAGGTGGTCAAAGGTCTTGTACTTTGTGCTGTGAAGGTTTGCAATCACAGCATCCAGAGCTTTGGTGCTGTGCTTCCTCCTGGTTGCTATGCAACAGGTCAGTGCATCTCCAGCCTATTTATTTCAAGGCTGGCAGTGCATAAGATATGTGCCCACAGCTGCTTAATTACACTTCCCTTATAATCTATTACCATTTAATCTTTTCACTCCTGTTCTTCCACAATAGCCCTTCTACAAACAGAACTCAGTTACAGCAGAATGATAGGGTCCTTACACAGCAGTATATAAGCAAAGCTCTTCCACTGCCTATTCTGGCACAGAACTTAGTGGCAATGAAACATCACTTGCTCATCACCTCCTTCTCTCATACCTCCTTCTTATCCTCTTAAATTTACCATTATCTTTTCAATTCCAACAAGCATGGTCCCATGAAAGAGTCATCAAGGCTGAAGAGAACTAGTTGTTGGCAACAATGTGCTGGAGGTAAGTAAGAAATGCACAGCATTCTACCTACAGTTGCAAAGAATCCCACATGCTAACAGGTCACTTTTAGGAGTACACGCCAAGAGGTAACCAAGTTGCTTCATAGTGTAATATCCTCCCTTTACAGAATTCACTGAATGTACTACCTCAAAGAAAACTAGACTGTAAAACAAGTATTTAAAAACCTCATATCTTCCCTCAGCAAACATTAAGAACACAGTTGCAACAATCTCAGGTATGCTGGGAAACAATCCTCAATAATCCAACATATCCCAGGATCCAACTCAGCAATAAGGCCCTAGTTACAAAGAGTGAAGTTTTTAATAAAGCCATCAACTGCATGCCTGGCAACATTTTGATCTTGTGGAATACAAGATTTCTGGGTATTTTTGGTAATTTCCTCCTCTATCAGCTTCTGTTATCTTTTATTGTTTGGTTGTGTGTTATCTGTTCTACGGTATCATTTGGAACTTTCCAAGCCAACTTCAGAAAGGAACTAGAGGACTTGGCAAGATACTCCAAGAAATTTTCTTGATGTTCATTGAAAACCAAATGCAAGTGATAAATTGGTATGATTTTAGAGATATATGAGAGAGATGACAAAATCTCATCCACAAGCTGAAGCTCACTGGTTCAGATTTAAAAGAAAAAGAGCCATATATTAATGTTAGTAATTAAAATTCATTTTGTATGGGTCTTTTTAAATAATACTCACGCTTCAATGATATTGACTGCTAATATATTTCCACTTCTTCACAACCTCTATAAAATACTTGGTTCTACACATATCTTTATCTTAACAGTACCAAAATGCCTCCCAGAAGCATAGCAACACCTAATGTAGAGCTGCACTCCAATTGTCTCTCCTGGAGTGGAATGATGATTCATTTTCCCCTTCCAGCAAACATTTCAGATATTAAAACACATACTTCCAGTCCTTATTGGGCAATGGAAGTAAAACAGAAATAAGAAATGGAAATAAAAGTGACCTCTCTGACATTTCTACCCTCCTCATGAAACAGTCCCAGCGGTTCACATCCAGCAACATGATATTTAGAGCCATTTACTCAGACATGAAAAATACACACTCTAGTATCTGCTCCTGGACCCCATTATTACAACAGACAGATAGATATCAAAGAAGAAGGGGTGCTGCTGACGTGCAGGTTTTCTGGAAGACTTACCCAAATATCAGCTCTTTCTTAAAACACTTTGCCTTGCAGGTGATGTTTGTGAATATATAATCAGCCTAAAAATACTATGCAACCTGGGCTAGGGAGTCTGCTTTGGTGGGGAGGTGGACTAGATGATCTCTAGAGGTCCCTTCCAACCCCTACAATTCTGTGATTCAATGCACCAATTTAATATCTGAAAGAAATACACCTAAATCTTAGGAAAGATTTAGATTTAGGGAATAGTGCTATAAGAAACACGTAGTCAACTTCATACAATTTCTCATCATTTCTAGGGAAGCAAAGTGGAGGGAACAGCACTCCTCACACACTTGTCAGTGCCACTTATTTGACTGAAGTAACAAAACAACACAAATGACCAGTGGTAGTCTTAGTCAGTCATCTGTTTATACGTGGGAAAATGATAGGCTAAGAAAAGAGGAGATTATAAATGCAGATACATAACAGCATATTTCAAAAGACATATATACTAATTCTTTGTAGTTCTTATAAGAGGGGAAAGGGAACCAAGTCCAGCCCTGGGAAGGCTTGAGACCTCTTTGAGTTCACTGACAATAGGAAAACTTTGAGGCTGGAGGTTCAGATCTGAACACAGTCAGTGAGTTTTAATACATTTGACCAAGAGAATATACAGTGTGATATTAAACCAGAGAAATATTATTTTGCAATTCACTATGTTCAGAGTGCTTAAAAGATCCAGACAAGTTGAAGGGTGTACTACTTGCTGTGCCACAGAGACAAAGTGGAAGATACTCTTCCAGTTTTGAGAATGTTTCAATTCATACAATGCAGTGGAAGAAGAAAGAGTCATTCCAGTTTTACTTTGAAGAACTAAGGCAAATTAAGGCCAAGGGGCTAAAGCCTCTCAAGGGCTTGTTACTACAATGCTCAGCAAGGCCGTTTTAGGGCATCTGATCCTATAAAGATCCCTTCTTCAGCCCAGCTTCTTACAGATGTCCTGGACCGAGAAGTCATTGTGATGAGCAAGCTACACTGGCAGCATGAAGCTGGTTGAACGCTCCATGCCTCATTACTCAGCCCTGCCCAAGGACAGCTGCCTCCACTAAGTATGCACAGTACACAAACCCTTCCAAGCAGAAGACAGAGGCTTCTCCTTTCACAAAGGTGAGACAGATAATCCCTCTGTTTTAGAAAACATTGACAAGTAAGAGTCTGCCAACCTCTTTAATATAACTTCGCAGTGACTGAAGCAACCCCCATTTCCAAATGGGGGAAATGTTTATGTTGAACAGAATTTATCTTTTGTTGCTTGCTTATTTACTTGTTCACCTTGAGAATACTGCAAGCCACCTCCCTAGGGCAGCTGTAGGCCAACAGATGAGAAAGACCAGAGGTATAGAGAGTGCTTTCTCAACCACTGAAGATACTGCCTAGTAGATTATCATCTGAAGAAGAAGCAACTGTGAGAGAGCAAATATTAGTCCCTAACTAAGGCCCCTGGGTTCTAGTCTTTGTTACAGGGTTAGTTTATATTATACCTAATGACTGTTTAGTTTAAAGTACATCACTGTATTTAGTATGTGAAGACCAAGACTTCACTTGCTGGGCACATGATGCAAGGAAGTTAATAGTCACTTCTCTTTTTTCCACAGCTATTTTGAGGCCCAAAGGATCTTTGACATTTATATGGGGCAGCTTCAGGGAAATACTGGGAGGGCACCTTCTGTAGAAGACAGATAGCTTGCTGATTAGAGCACAGATGTAGGCAACAACATTTTTAAGCAAAAGCAGAAATTACCAGCAACCCTTTTACACTCCTTTAGGTGAATCTCCCTAAAACTGGGGTGTAGTGAAAGGCAGAGCACATGCCATGGGCCAGAGATCCACATAGAGAGCAGTCATAGAATTACCAAGGTTGGAAAAGACCTCCAAGATCATCCAGTCCAACCATCCACCTATCACCAATAGCTCTCACTAAACCACATTCCTCAACACAACATCTAAATATTCCTTGAATATCTCCGGGGTTGGTGACTCCACCACCTCCTGGGCAGCCCGTTCCAGTGTCTGACCTCTCTTTCAGAGAAGTATTTCCTAACATCCAGTCTTGAATCTCCCCTGGCACAACCTGAAGCCATTCCCTCTAGTCCTACCACTAGTTAGAAGAGAGAAGAGGCCAAACCCCAGCTCACTACAACCCCCTTTCAGGCAGTTATAGAGAGAAAAAAGGTCTACCCTGGGCTTCCTCTTCTCCAGACTGAACAATCCCAGCTCCCTCAGCTGTTCCTCCTAAGACCCATGGCTCCAGACCCCTCACCTCATTGTCCCTCTCTGGACAACTGACTAATCCTTGTATTAAACTATATTACAACTTCATTTGAAAAGATTAATATTTCACAGTGACTGCCTGATAGTTTTTCCTTCCCTGTCCTCTTTAACTGATACAACGCGAGTAAACAACAGTCTCATATGTAAAGAAAGCACTGCTGTGGGAGGTGTGGGGAACATTAACAGTAAAGCTGCAAAGATTTTTTTTTTTTTTTTTTTTTTAATCTTAGCCCCTTCCAGGGAATATAATCTAATGTTGTCTTTTGAGTTTTGCAATTCGAATGTATGAGGAAGAGCTGTATTTTATAATTATCAGATAAAAAGTACCAAATCTGCACACGGTGCCGTTAATATACTTGAGGAGGCCCGTGCAGACAGACAAACCAGGCATGCCTCTTTTTTTTTGCTATTAATCAACTTTCCATGTAGAAGAAAAATATTGTGGGAAATAATGGGACAGTTTTCCCACGGGCTCTTTCAGTACAGAGAATGGCATCACTGTTTTTTTGTCTCCAGCACAATACCCTCCTACCCTATCAGCGTGATTTTTTTTTTTTTTTTTTTTTTGTATTATTATTACTACTATGGAGATACTGAAAGGCAGGAATACAACGTTCACAGGCTGTGCCAAATGCAGCAGATTACGTACATGAATAGCCAGCTGCACACTAGGGGGTATGATTTAGGTCAAATTTCTTACTTCATTCCAAAAGGTTATAGATTTTTAAGCCATTCATTGTTCAATGCACCACGCAGCTTGCACCCATGCTCATGTATAACACGAAATATCTTTTCACAGATTCTTCCAGAAGTAATTTGTTTTCCCAAGCAGGGAAGACAGGCAGAAGTTGATAGTCTGTAACAAACTGCTATGCATGTATCAAAGCTTTATGGGTACTCAGAGCTCGAAAAACAGCAAAGAGATTCGTTTAGGGGCAAATGGAGATCTGAAACTCTTTAGGATTATAATACAAACCACTTTCTGGTTCAGCAACTGCTCAAAATGTAACTAGAAACAAATTCATGAAAAAACAAACAAACAATACAATCTCGCACAACTCTGAGTAACGTGATTAATGAAAATGGTGATTCTCTTGTATTACCTAAAAAGAAGACTGACATGCATTACGAAGCTAATCACATGAGTTTAGATAATTCCCCAACTTTGTTTGCGCTGTGAGAATCAGAGAAGAAAACCCTTTAAGCGCTCAGTCAATGGAAGAGCCTTTAAAGCAGCATGGACAGTACCGAACACAAGGGACCACACTAGATAGCAGTCTGGGTGTTTTTTTTAAATGTGACTCTATTTTGCTACATATTTTAAATTCCTCAAAATATACAATAGCAATCATCTGAAACGTCTTTGCCCCAATTACCAAGTGACCTGGTAACCACTCTGATCCTAACAGTGGTGGCCTAACGTGCAAAACACGAAACAAGGACATGCCTTGAATTGTATGGATTTAATACCACTTTCTATGCACTTTAAAAGCTAAGATCTGTGTTAATGGATACAGACTGGAAGGACGGAACAGTTTAAGGCAAGAAAGATCCATATTTTCTCAGCAGGTGGTCTAGGACCACCAATGAGTCACTCTCAATAATAACACAGTATAATTTGGGAGATATATTTTCAGGCTGAATTTTACAGCAAAATCTTACAGTTGTGCATTACAACAGGCTTGAAGATATGGAGATACATAGATAACAAGTACATCCTCTTTTACAGTTATTTATATATTTAATCATACCGGGCAGTTTTGTATCCTTCCAGTACTATAACTCCCCACTGTAGGGACACAAAACACACCATGTCTTTCTGCTGGACAGAACTGACAAGTGGGATTTGGAATTACTTGTACTATACCATAGAAGGAAAAAAAGAACGAGAAACTTAAACCAGGTCTCTCCCAGGGAGAGATGATAAAAGAAGGGAAAAGTAGCGAGGAAGGAATCAGTATTAGCAAGACGGCAAAGGGATGTAAAGAGGAGAAGATATCAATGGAAACAAAGTCTATTTCTGTCAGATTGCCTGTATAATTGTTTTCTGCTTAGTGGCAGTAAATGAGCCCTCTCCCTCTGCTGAATTACTCATTAATTATTCTAGGGCCAAACAAGGACAGTCAGACAGCATCTGGGAAGGTGCAGCACAGGACTGAACCAGGTCCATAAGGGACGTTTGTACCTCAAGACAATACACCCTAGACTGCAAACACAGCAGTGAGTTAAATATGAAAACAGATTAACATGTCATTTTACTCCAAGATTAACAGCCAAGAATCACAAAAGTCATCTAAGCAGTGCTCATTCATCAGGTAACACAGTTATTTGCATACAGGTTGAAACAGCAGTTACACAAGACCTCTTCCAAAGACCACTAAGTCAACACAATCACTCTTTCTGACTTCAGTTAGAGCACGTGGCCTTCAAACAAGGTGTACTGCTCATTCCTGGACTCATTCTGGAGGCCAGACTCACTCCCAGAATAATCACAGAGATGCTCCTCATAGGACTGAATCCTCTGCCCGGAGCCCGTGCACAAAGTTCAGTGTGGCACCACACTGTGCCATCCCCTGAACACGTCCAGCTCTGTGCCTTCCACAGCCGCAGGGCACTGCCACACACGCTTCTGCCCCAAAGCAGCAAACAAGAAGTGCTGAACATGGTGAGAGATGCCTCATCTCCATGAGATCTACACATCAGTCTGCTTCCAGCTTCCCGATGCTAGTGCCATCTGCCTGGAAGTAGCCATTTCTCAGAAAAGTTGGCAAGCTTATGGCACCTAAAATGAACAGTGTTGGAGGAGCAGGCTCATGTAGACTGTGTACTGCCTTATTTTGAGTGCTCACAGATGGCCAAGCGAACAACAGCTCCTAATGTCACGTCTGAGTAAAAAGAGATAGTGTGGTTTTAGATGGATAATTACCAAATAGTGAAAGGGACATATTGTGTCTATGTGAGACTCAGACAGAACAGTGTCTCCCTCAGGCTGCCTTTGCAGATTTGCAGACACTTTTTTTTTTCCCCCCAGATTTTTCAACTTTTCTGCTTTTAAGCTGTGTCGTTTCTTTCATTACCATCTCTTCCTGCCTATATAGGTCGGCTGTGCAGAAGACCATACAATCCCTCACCTGGAAAGGAAGCTCCCTTACGGCCATTCGAGTGTGTATTCACCTGGATCACTTGTGTTGCTCCAATGAACTAAAATACGCTACATCAGGTTATCTTGGCACAATTTCACTACCACCTGTATAAGGTGCATTTTGCTAGCATGCTCCTAGTACTCCTCCTAGAAAATGTCCCTTTTATATAAACAAACTAAATCAGTGGTCATTATGATTCTTTTTTAATTTTTTTTTTTTTAGTGAAAATATGAAATAATCAGATGAGTACTGCGCTAAGGCAATAATGGCTGTTGAAAATGAAAACATGCCTTTGCAGAGGCCCAAATCCCCATGTATTTCAGTGGGGACTTCTTTTAAACTTCTCTGGAAGTTAAAGTCCAGGGATATACGGGGAGGACCTTAGGGTGAAGAACCCACCACCACCTCTGAGTAGCAGCTTGCTTTGGCACCAAGCTCTGAAAGATTCCCAATTCCTATCTCTATGGTTAGTCAGACCACGCTGAAGGAGCTCAACAAAGCTCTGGAGACACAGCATCAGTTAATGAGACTGAAAAGTCCTAGAGAGACTGTGAACATATTTTAAACCTCTGTGAGAGGACTTCAGGTCTGAGGAGATGAAGCATCTCATATAATTACTCATATTGTCAGTACAATTTGGTGGAGCTCCAAAAAACAGCACATACACCTTTTCATTCTATGCTCTTACATTTTTTTCAGTTTTGCTCTCTTTTCTCTCTCCCTCCCTGCCCACTGCCCAGCACACTGTAGTAGTGAGGCCTCAGCCAAGGTGCACTGCATCACTTCCATCAAAGCAGCCACATTCTTGGTGCACCGTTTTGCGTACCAACACAAAAGGCAACTGCTCAACCAAGGCTTTCATCTGTGAGAGATGACAAGACAGGAACCCAAAGCTGGAGAAACACAGGCTGGAAAACAAAAATGTATTTCAGTGGAAAAAAAACTAATGACCAACCAACTACTCAAAGGCCGCCCCAAAGGACTGCATCAAACTGCCTTTATTTCTACAGAAAGAGTTGGCAGATCAGATCTGTAACACTGCAGGATCCAAAAAAGTGTTTGCCTGAACGCTATTTGAGTAACCAGATTCTTAGTAATCAGTGCGCGTGCAGGGCACGCATTACTGCTGCTCCTGTAGGGAAGATTCTTCTCTGGATAGGAAGGATTGAAGGCAATGCATATTTAGACTATGAGACTAGGTCAGAGGTGTGGAGAGCTAGGAAAAAAATCAAAGCTAATCCAACCCTAGGCAATCTCCTCCACCTTTGCAAACCTGCTGTAACACAAGGTCCTCAGAAGTCTTTTGAATACCAAGGAAGGGAATAGCAAGCCACAATGCACAAAGCAGTCTGTGTACAGGGAAGGAGGAGTGGAAGGAGCAACACATTTTGTGTTTTCATAGGTGACTAATTGATGTTTCTAGGAAAACATCACAGAGCAGCTAATGCCAATGACACAGAGCACTCCTGCAGGTGAAGATGTGGGTGCAGCCCCAGGGCAGGGAATGAATACAGTTACACGGGAGACAGATATCCTTGCTGAGAACTATAACAAAATTACAGTAAGAATGAATGAAATTCATTCGAAGCATGAGACTTCTTGCTAGAGAAGTCCTCATAAGTGAAAAGAAAGTAAGAAGAGGAACATAAGTGAATCGGAAAGGATGCATCCCATTAACATAGTGAGAACGAGTGAGGCATTTCACCAAAGCACATAGTAGCAACAGCTAAGAAACTCTTCCCAGAGGCTCTGATAACACCATCTACCAGGAGACAGATGCACAGTGCTGGGCTTCGAATTCCCACTTGGAAACTGATTTTACAGCACTGTGCTTCATAACATTTAGAGTAATTTCAGAGGCAATTCAGTGTCCTCACGTGGAAGCGAGGAGCGAACAAAACCCAGCGTGTCAGGGTAAATTAAGAGGCACAGTGCCAGAGCCATGTGCCAACTTCACGTCAGGTCTTTGCATTTCATGCCTGCTGTATTAGAAGGCTGCATTACTCAGTCTGGTTCTAAGCTTTATTTTACACGTATTTATAGCTGAGTTCTTTACTTTCTGCCAATGTCAGCATCACTGCAGAAGCACACTTTGCTCTGGCCACTGAGAGAGGGGCTTTGTTTAGGGGATGCCACGGGGCCTATGGCTATCTGCTGACCCGGGGCATTCCGGGAGGATGTAACTGTAATCACACCCTTTTGACAACGTATAGAGTTGACTGCCAGCAAAAAAAAAAAAAAAAAAAAAAAAAAAAAGGCCTCTCACCGATGCCACCATCCCCCGACCCCATCAGGCAATCCCCCCTGGAACTGGAAAAAGATCTCATTCTCCACCTACTATCACTGCGGACTTCAGCAAACCCTCTGTTGCACACGCTGCGCTAAAAACAAATTAAAGACGCAAAACTTTGCTTTTTCCTCCCTCTGCGTTAACCTCCTCGGCGCTGAGGCTCAACGCAGGCACCCGGCGGCCGTCCTCCCCGCGGGCCGGGGCCGGGACCCGAGCAGGTGCGGCGGTTCGGGGCTCTGCCCACACCGCCCCCGCCCCGCCTCGCCCATCCCCGGCCGGCATCGAGCGCGTCCCGCAGCGGCCGCCCGCCGGCCCGGCACCCCGCGGGGAGGCGGCACCCCGGCGTCCCCCCGCAGCCAGCACAGCCCCACGCACCGCAGCAAAAGCAGCGGCGGCGGCAGCGCGGCCCCCACCGGGCCCCGCGGTGCCTTACCTCCGCCGGCGCCCGAGCGATGCGGAGCGGCTCCCGTTGCCGCGCGGCTCTCACCGAACCCCCGCAGCCCAAATGGCCGCTGCCGCCGCGGCGGTGCGCGGTGCCGCCCGTTCCTGCGGCAGGACCGCCGCCGGCTGAATGTGCTGTCTCACGCTGGACAGGCTCCTCCCGAGAGCTGCAGCCGCCTTCCTCCTCCCGCCCCCTCCTCCTCTTCCCCCGCCGCCGCCGCTCGGCAGCCCCGCGGGCGGCAGGGAGGGCCGAGCGGGGCGGGGCCGCGGGGCAGGTGGAGGCGGGGCCGCCCCGTGGGGTTTGGGTACGGAGCCCCCTCGGGGGCCGCCCGCTGTAGGAGCCCCTTCGCTGCCCCGGGGTCTCATCACTGGCACCCCCATGCTGGCGCAGCCTTCGGCGTACGGCAGGCCAGCCACCAGCTCCGTTGTAGCCTGGCCATCATCCCTGCCTCACCGTCACCTCCTGTGCAGCCCAGCTGTCCCCACCATGGCTGCCTTCGTGTCTCCCTCACGCCAGCCTAGCCGGCATCTCTACCACAGCTTAGCCATCACCCTTCAAACAGCCTACATATCACCCCGTGCCTTCTTAGTCACTAGCTCCGCTGCCACCTTGGCGTCAGTGTCCTGGCCATCGACCCCATCACCATGACCTGGATAAAAGAATCATAGAATAATTTCAGTTGGAAGGGGCATTTAAAGGTCACCTAGTGTAACTCCCCTGCAACAAACAGGGACACCTACAGCTAGATCAGGTTACTCAGAACCCACAGTGCGGAGGCTGATCTCAAATGTCTCCAGGCATGGGGCATCCTGCACTGATCTGAGCAGCCTGTTCCAGTGCCTCACCACCTTAACCACAAAATCTTCCTTACATCCAGTCTATATATCCCCTGCTGAGGAGTCTGTTCCCTTCCTTCTTTCAGCTCCTCTTTAGATACTGAAATGCCACTCTCAGGTCTCCACAGAACCTTCTCCAGGCTGGACAGACCCAGCTCCCTCAGCCTGACCTTGTAGAGGAGGTGTTCCGCCCCTCGGACCATCTTTTTTGCCCTCCTCTGGACACACTCCAACTGGTTCACATCTCTCCTCTACCGAGAACTCCACATCTGGATGCAGTACTGTAATTGAGCACTCCCAGTATGGAGCAGAGGGGCAGGATCATTTCCCTTGCCCTGCTGGCTACATTTCTTTGGATGCAGCCCAGGATATGGTTGGGCTTTTTTGCACTGCAAAGGCACACTCCTGGCTTGTGTCCAGCTGCCATCCATCAGGACCCCTAGTCCCTTTCAGCAGGGCTGTGTTCTGTCCTTACATCCCCCACATTGTACTCTAGTGCAGGCTGCTATGACACAGGTGTAAGACCTTGCACTGCAACTTGATGAACTTCATGAGGTTCACCTGGTCCCCCTGCTCAGGCTGTTTAGGTCTCTCTGAATGGCAGCCCATCCCTCAGGCATGTCAACTATATCACATAGCTTGATGTCCTCCTTAAACCGTAGAGGTGCATTTGAACCCGCTGTTGATGTCATTGATAAAGATGTCAAAGATCGTAGGTCCCAGTACTGACCCCTGAGGGACATCACTTGCCACTGATCTCCATCTGGATACTGAGCCACTGATCACCACAATCTCTTGACCAGCTCTTCCTCCATTGAACGGTCCATCCATCAAACTCACATCTTTCCAGTTTGCTGAAAATGATGATGTTATGGGAGACAGTGTCAAAGGCCTTAACAGCTGTGACAGGAGCAAGCTCCTGCTGAGGCCCTGTCCCATGGAGGAGGAAAGGAGAGAGCTTCAGACCAGATGGACAGTGCTCATCTTTCACAGTTAGATGACGACACAGCATACCAGATTGGAGGTTTCCTTTTGGCCCTGGTTCCTCACAGTACTCCTCTGGGAGCAGGAAAAAGAGAGGAGGGCTCAGCTCCTTCCAGCAGCACACTGGCTGTTCTCCCAGCATGGGCACATTCATTTCCTGGAATGTATCCCTTGAACCACATTTAGTTTGTTTTAGCAGGATGCACTAACTCCAGCCATTGCCATTCCAGGTCCAGGGTGTGTCTTGATAAGTGTGTGGTATATCCAGGCCACTGAAAAGTCATCAAGGATTTGCATCTCATCCTGTCAGACCCAGATCACCTGGTCAGGAAATAAAGAGCCCAGAAGAACAATGGCATCCACTGAGGATGAAGACATGGTGATGAAATAATTGTTTCTCAGTTCATTTGAAGCTGAAGCAGAAAAGATTCATGTCTTGCACTCCTGTAAGATTCATTAAAAAATATCATCTCTGCTTGCACAGCCTGGGGCATGTGGAAAGAGTCTTTTTAAATGCATATTTGGAAACATTTCACATTTGGGGCAGTTCGTAGCTCTATCTGAAATCAGATACTCAATACAACTTTGGAAACTGCTGGCTGCTTTCAGAAGTGCTGGCCCTGATTTCAACTTTAGCATAAATCTTCTGGGATATGTCTGGGTTACTTTGGACTGTGAGTCATTTGCAAATTCACTTCAAACTTAGCTGATTCATTTAAATTATTCCTGACTGGTTTCTGAGAGGGCTTCAGGGTTATTTAGTACTCCTGAAACGATAAATCAGATTGGTTCCCAGTGAGACTGAGGAGGATCTACTACTATTGTTATCATGACAAAGATATCTTGGCATCATATGGTATAGCATGGCTCTGTACTGTATGACAATATCAAACATTTATTGACAGTGAATGAATACTCTGACCTTTTGACTATGAAGATCAAAAATGTACACTGTTGTAGCATTTTCTCTATTATGTCATATTAAGTAGCCATCAAAGCAGTATTATGTACTATTTGTACACCATAAATAAGTTTGTAAAGCTGTAAAGTCCAACATGTTTATTAGAAAACAATAGCATTATATGTTCTATTAACAGCCCACATAGGAACTTATTTAAACACACAGTAAAACCCTGACAATGGGATATAGTTTTGATACTTGTTAAAAGTGGCAATATCTGCTGGGGTGGTCCACTCTTTTTCAAGTATAAAAATGGAACATCAAAACAGAAATGTCAAAGGAAAAGTGAAAACAAACCCACACTCATGAAACACAATGGTAGATCTGGACAAAAGCTCATTGAAGGGTGGGAGATCACGCACAAGAGTTTGCAAAGAGTGTCAGTGGCCCCGGTAGCACAAAAAATACACAGCTTCTCTTCAAAATTATCTGCTGTGAGGAGACTGGGAGGGAAACAAGTCTAGCTCTGTATTTTTAATGGGTGATCCCAGAATTCACAGAATTTGGGAACATGAGAAAAATAGGCAGCTAGTCCCATTAAATAATTATCTGAAGGAATATCTAATTTCCTTACAAGCAATGCTCTGTTCTCTTTGACCTCATTCCCACCACTGTCTTCCGTAATTTTCCACAGCATAAGCTCTTGTCATTTTTGTATATTTCTTGTTCTAGGGAGACAATTTCTATCAATCAAATTTTACAAAATAGGCATAATATCTTTACATTTCTAGAGGACAAATCATTTTTTTTACAAAAGATCCTCATAACCAATGATGTCTTTTTAACAACACTTCATGAAAAACATTTAGTCATTTCAGTGCACCACAGGACATGTATTAATTTTACATTTTCCCATCAAACACAAATCCATAGTATTATCCAACTCATTATATGCTGCCAGCAGGCATTATGTGATTATCTATCAGGCTTAATTACCAGGTGAATGTGCAGTAGGGCAAAGTTAAGATTATTTTTAAAACTTTAAATTTAAAGTTCTTGCTCTGTGAATTCAGAAGGTAGTATTTTAGCTTCGAATTACATAATTAGATCAACAGAGGGCAAAATCATTAGCAATTATGCACATATGTCAAGCTGCTTTCTCTCCAACGAACGTCAGTTGTACACGTACACACTAACCATGGTGTCATCTAAAGAGAAATTGGAAATTAAGGGGAAGTTTGGAGCTAACCACAACCTACTGATTGCATGGGGAAAAAGTATGTCCATAAAATTACAACACATTATCTACCTGTCTCCCCTCTTCTAACTTACAGAAACTCAAGTAGACATTAGAGGTTTCCATGAACACTTTGTGTAATATATTTGGTTACTAGACTTGCAACATCCAAGAGAAACATTTTGACATCACTGTATTTTGAAATAACTTTATGTATAGTTGTTCATGTGTAAGCTATTAATATGGATAGGCTTTAGTTTCTCTAATGACCAACAACCATTCATGGAGCTACGTGAGACAAATGACTATCAGTGCATCGTATTTCCCTCCCTTAGGCACCAGCAGCTCCTACTTCACAAAGCACAGTAATGGAGTATAACAGAAGTAGGCAAGCCCTTTTGGAAGTTTGTGCCACAGGAAGATTAAAAATTAATTTCAAAGCCAACATTTCCAGGGCTTAATGCAAATGTTGCTAGCACTACTTTTCAGACGCTTTGCATGATAGACCTCTGCAGATAATTGAGGATGTTACAAAATGCCTTGCAGCTTTTCAAAGGCAATGGATTAAACAAAGGATCAAAAGACAGAAAGAAAAAAATCAAAGCGAGCTTTAGAAAAAATGTAGAATATCACTTCTGAAGTCAGGTTTATTGTTATGGCACTAGTGTCTCTATAGGGCACTATTACGTACGGCTTTAGAAATCTCTTCACAGATGAGCTGGTTGCTGGTCTTTCAAGAAATACATGGGCGGTTGGTTAGTATGAAAAAGTTATTTAAGAAGAAGGCACTGGAGAGCTTTTCTTAACTGTTTGCTGGAAGCAGTTAGCTCTCCAGGCAGATCACTGGGTCTTGAACTGAAATTTCTGCAAGCTGGGATACTCTCAATATTCACAATGGGCTCTAGTACACAAAAAATGAATCCAAAGATATCTGGCGCAAAGTCACTAATAGTTCCTCTGTCAATTGATTTGCAACTGATAGTTTCCCATTTCCTAGATCTTTGCCCAAACGCACGTGCAAAGCTGAAAAAACCTTTAAGTATCTTAAAAAGAACAAATTTTCCCTTGGAAAGGAATGGCAAAATTATGAAATCAGTACACAATTAGAAGGCACAAGGAGATCTCTGGCAGATGGATGAGCTTTCCATTGGTCCAGAATTGGGTTATTCTTCAAAGATATTGCAATGGAGTGCTGTTAGAAACAATGATTTTTGTGACATAATATTTTCTAAGCCTCTTTCCTTATTTTGTTCCTCACTTTCCTGCAGCTCTGTCACCAAATAGATTAGTTAGAAGGACAGGTAATAACAGTTTCAAGAATGTCTCATGGAACTTTAGGCACCCACTAATATGGGTGCATAGCTGAGGGACGTGAGATGTGTTGGGTGTCAAGCGCAGGAGTCGCAAGGCTGCAACAATTTATTTTTGCTGCTCTTCAAGCAACAGAAAAGGAAATGAAGGAGAGCTAAGAATACAATGAATGGCACTTGCAAGAGGGGGAAATATCTATGCTCAGACACCAGTTTTTTCCTCATATGGATAAAGAGTGCTCTTCTTTCCATCCTATCTTCAAATAATAAAAAGGCAAGTTGTATTCACAATGTTAACCATACACTGTGATTTATATAGTCCCTATATTTAATTTATGTGAAACTAGAAATTCTTCAGTCTGACAACTTATACAGAAGTTAGAAGATTCATGTGTCATCTGTGATTGAAAAGACTTGGTAATATGTACTATCTATGTCAAATGATAATAAACACCAACTAAAATGACAATTAACTGGAAGTTAGATCAACATTTCTACAAATAAATGAAAGGAAAATTAGCAGAGAAAGCGTTGTGACTGTGGATTAAACGTGGTTCTCATGGTAAAATTCATTCTATGGAATCCTACTTCTTCCATAAAAGGTAACCATCATTCTCAGAGAAATTCTCTTTTTCACATCATCCTGAAACTGAGCAGTACTGCACATCTGAAATAGGAATCATGGACACGACTTCCTCTTTGAGACTCTGCCCATTCAAACACAGCATTACCCAGGTTTCTGTTTTTGCACTTTTAACTGAAGCATGGAAATGGTACTAAAGGAAGAAAAGTCTGGAAATTCAGCTACTGCCTTTTCAAATTGCAAGTGCTTGCCATGCAATGCAAATTGCTCATTTTATTTGAAAAGGTTTGGTGTGCTGGAGTTTGGAAGCTTGGCCTGCCTAGGGAGGTGGTTGAGGCACCATTCCTAGCGCTATTCAAGAAGCATTTAGATGAGGTGCTAAGGGATTTGATTTAGAAGCTTGGTGGGTAGGGATGGTGGTGGGAGGATGGTTGGACTAGATGATCTTGTAGGTCCTTTCCAACCTAATGAATCTATGAATCTATGAAACCAGGCTCTTTGGGAAGGAGCTGGGGGTTTCTGAAATACATTTTCTTCAGAGGAACTTGGTAGCCTCTAGAAGAAGGACTTCAGACTGGAAAGGTTTTCCAGTGCTTTGTTACACCTTGCACTCTGAATTGCTGAAGAAGCTGAAAAAGGAGAGTTCTAGAGCATGTATGAAGGACTCAGAAGAGAAATAGGCTTTTGGAGTGGGATTGGATGAGTGATTTAGACACAAACCAAACCAAGGAACTAAATGGGTGACTCCACTCAGGTCTGTGTCAAGTTCCCGGTGACTCAAGAAGTTGGTCAAAGGGAGGGAGGGAGAAAAATGGCTGAATTTATTATTTACAGTAGTTTGCTTCTTTTTACAAAATCCTATCTAATTTCCCCATACTACTTTTGGTTTAAAATCCAGTCCTTTGTATTTGATCAAAATAACAGCTTGCATTGATACAAACATGAAAGGCTACAGTGTTTCTGTATACAATTCCAGAGACACAGAAACATACTAAATGTTAACTTCAAGCTTAGTTTTACTAGTCTGAGTTTAAATCTGATGTACATGTAAGGTGCTCCATGAATTTAACATACCTTGGAGATGTATTAAAATGTATGAAACCAGGTAAGTGGTATTTTTGACAACAAACTGAATCTCACTGCTGATAATTCCTGAGATTAAAGGAAGCAGAAATGCATTCTGGAGAGGAGATCCTAAATAAAAGTGTTTATATAAAATGTCTCTTTGAAATACTCATTACTTTTCATACTTCTGCCCAAGATAATGTTTGCCTCTCACTGTGCTTTAACCCTGAATTGGATTGACTGCTGGTGTAACTTAATCAGAAATTGTAGTCTTAATATCCCATCCACAGGGACAATAATAGAGACTGATTATAGAGGTGATCTGGATCTCTTATAGAACTGACTATCAATGTTTTAGTACGTGACAGAAGTTTTCAAGCAGTGCCCTAGGTCTGAGCTTTTGCTATATATAGCATTTAAATATGTCTTTTATGTGCAGCTCTTCCAATCCATACCCGCAGCTTGTTGACAAGTAGATCTGCATTTTTTGCTCTCTCACTTGTTTTCCCTGACTTGAAGTCTTCAGATGAGGATAAGCAGCTATGCTTGCCTGAAGGCCTGGATGGCACTCACAGAGGGAAGATGAAAGCAGCAGAGAAATAAAACAACTTAATCTTCTTAAAAGTGGATGGATGATAAAACAGTTTTGGGGTGGAGCTTGTTACAGTGCTTTGAATTGCTACTTGATTAGGGGAATTTAATGTTGCTGTGTGTGAGCACGATTATTTCTGCATTGCTTCTGATCCCAAATAGCTGTCAGTGTCTAGGATTGTAGATGGGTATTTTTTCCTTATTTAATTCTAAAAATAAATAGTGGAGGAGCCGGGGAAAATTACTGCTGAATGTGATGAGCTTTCAGACACAGTAACCATCTTAGTAAGGAAGCCTCAGGGAAAAGATATGGCAGCACACAGTGTTCCACCAAAACTGTGCAAATTAGCATTCAGCAGGCAAGTGGCCTCCATACACAGGTCTTTGCAAAATCGAATCTCTTATGAACATCAGGCTGGAGTTAGGTGGCCTTATGTAGTCGAAATTAATGACCTAACTGTCCTAATTCATGTCCAACCAGAAAGGTGCATGTCAGTGGCATAAAGAAGGTGAGGTGATCTGGGATTCCTCAGATTGCAGATCTGAAAGTAGTCAGTTTTCTAGCACCATTTTAGATGTTGTAGTACATGGCAAGTCTTCATCTTGATTACCTCCTCACAATTTTATAGCACATCCATCTGCTGCATTGAGATGTCTGTTCTTCAAAGTTTGATTTTGACATTTTTTGTCTGAGGGATGCCTGAATCACCCTCATATTTGTGTATGTAACTGACAAGTATCCCCTAAACCACCCCTTGTGATGAAGGCATTGCATGCCTGGTGCCTTTCTTAAGGGCTGCCTGCCTGCCCTCTTCATGCATAACCCAGCTATGTCTGTAACAAAAAAAAAAAAAAAAAAAAGCATCTCTAGAATAAAATGAATTTTGCCCACTGGTAATAAAAACAACTGCTCCACTCTGCTTAGCATAGAGGTCAGTGAACACCATGGAAGAGATGGAGGCAGCAGCATTATTTAGGACATTGTACAATAGATTGGCACAGAAATAATATTTTTTAAAGTAAATAGGGATTAAGGTGAGTTAAGGCCCCAGATGATCTTTGGGACTGGACGGGGTCAGAACAAGTGGCTCTGCAAGAAATACGTAAGGGTCCAAGAAAAATAGGGCTAGATAGTGAGAAGGGTCTGAAAGGGATTGGTGTACCCTTCCTTTTCCTACTATGACTGTGGGTGGACAAAGCCTCCCCTAAGCCTTTTGGGGCTGGAAGGAGTTGCAGCAGCAGAGACAGCAATCATTCTGTAAACAAATGTCAGCAGTCACAGCACAGTCATTCTCTGAGCAGCAAAAGGAGAGACAGTGACAGTTAAAGATGAAGTTGTTGTGATGTCAGGTTGAGGCATCCCTCTAGCACGGCCCAGATGATGTCAAGTCAGTGACAGGAAGAAAGAAACTGTGTCTTTGCTTCCACTCCAGAAAATGAAGATATCTGCCTAAAATTCATGGCCCCAGAAGGTGGCAGCTTGTCTCACCTCTGGAACTCTGGTCATCAAGTACAGCAGGGACTACACAGGGGTTTCCTTCTGGTAAAAGATGTTTTTTATTGGGATGGTCCTAGGATAGTAATCCTGGATAGACAGTCAGAAAAATGTGTTGCAGATATCTGTTGCAATAGTGCCATGTAGTGCCAAAATGACTCCACACAGCTTCACAAAGGTTGCTGGCCTCTGTTTCCTGGAGTACATTGGGCATCTTCAGAAAACCACAAAACTGAAGATGCTGATTGAGAAGCTAAGACCAAAGTCATCTTTAAAGAATTTTTCACTCTGCTGGAAGGCTGCTTGCTAGGAGAGACAGGCTACAGCAGACAAGAGGAAGAAGATGAATATTAGGGATGTGGAGGACTGTATATACAACTCTGTTACCTCCAACTTTTGGAGGGTGGTGAGTCTCTGTGGTGACCTACCTCCAGACCACATTCCCATGCAGCCTGTGAGACATCTGGCAATGGTACAGTTTGGTTGTGTTGTTTCATGCAAGCAGCTGCAGAGCAGGAACCCCATGGACTCACATTCCCTGCAGGGGTATGAGCATGATGTAGGGAATCAGAATCACAGAACTGCAGGGGTTGGAAGGGACCTCTAGAGACCATGTGGCACCTCAGTCTACCTGTTCACAGCACTCACTAAAGAGGAGGATAGGGAGTTCTTGTCAGGGTTAAATTGTCCCAGAGGCCTCACACCACACTGTTTCCCTCCAAAAAGTGTTCTTTTCCTTATGGTGGGGGCAAAAGGCATGCTTGGGAATGACTAAGACAAGTGCTGATTCCATGTGTGCATGTCTGACCTACTTACAGCAGGGCTATTCAGCATCATCCAGCATGGCTGGTGTAGAGCTGCCGTGTGTCTCACTGGCTGCATGGTGCCAGTGGGGAAGCAGGGAGAGGCAATCTCCTAACCTCAGCTGAGGATCAGATTTGCTGCCCGTGAAACACTGTGTGTCAGCAAGGAAATCAGTGCTGTCCTGACACTGCTGCGTCATTCCCCAAAGTGCCTCAGTGCAAGCAAGCCCTACCTCACCTGTTCCCAAGACAATGTGCTCCTCTTTGTCACTCATGGAAGCTGCAGAACGCTGAGGTTTGCAAATGCACAGCAGGCTGGAGACTGACAGTCCCTAAAAGCACTACTGTCCTTCATCCATGCAGTGCTGCTGGCATCTCCTGGACACTGTGTTACACGGGGGTCTCATCTGTTGAGGAACAGAATGGGCAGATCTGTAGTATGTGGAGGAGAGGCTGAGGGGCCTTGGTAAATAGCTCAGGGAGGATGCAGCTCTGCGTGCCTCCTTCAGAGCCTCCAGGCCTCCCTCTGAGCCAGCAGAGCAGCACGATGGCTGCTGCATGAGTGAGTGCAGGCCTCAGTGCTGGGAGATGCCTGTAGCCTAAATGCGGATGACATCTTTTAGTCAGATGAGCTGCACATGTAAAGTCCTTCTCTCCAGCAGCAGATTTTATTCAGTTTCTATAAGTACAACCGCACCAAGGCAAAATGATAGCATGGGATTACACTGAAAACATTGTATCAGCATAGAAGTAAAAGGTAACTGCCCCCAAGGCACTACCAAACATCCAAGAAATCCAGTACTAAAGTTATACAGGAAAAAAATAAAATGGATCATGTAAAGATCTAGAAAGGCATAGCTGTCATTACACTGCAAATTATTCCAGTGAGAGAGTTCTGTCTTTGTTACCACTAATTCGAGGGGATAAATTAATAAAGTTATACTGCTTTTCCACACATCCTCTGTAAATATCCTTATGATGTCATTGCACAGCAAACATGGAGTTAACAGAAAAATATCTGTTAAAAATATCAAACTGTGCAAGAGGAACTACTGCCTCTGTATCCCACTGCACGCTAGGAAGATGAATCTATCGCACCTCAGCATGGTTTTCTCACCGAGACTATGACAAAAAAACACCTTTGTGTGCACATTTAGGCAACATACATTCATCTTTCTCCAGCAAATAAAAATTTTTTTTGGGAGTGCTCACGTACTCTGCTTTCCACTGGTTCATCTCTGCATGTATTTTCTTGATGTCTCTCCTAAAGAAAGGCGACCAATATTCTACTTTGTTAATGTAGACTTTACATTGTAAACCTAAGGAATGGTCCTCTGTGTATACAGGAAACATCATTTCAGTGAATTTCAAAGCATGCTGAGGCAGCTCTGTTCTTTTATAACACATATTCGGATTTTTATGGGTTTGTTTCATATCCAGGAAGTATCTTTCCTTGTTCCCAAATCTCTGGCGTGCTGTGAAACAGACTGCAAAAAATTTCAGTGAGCAGCATGAGTATATTCTAGAGCAGAGCACATACATGGTGTAACAGAAGGACCGGGACAGTCACCAGATATTTTTTATTTTGTGTCAGTTTAAATTCTTTTTTAACTGAGTTTTATATGTCTGATACAGGAGATAAGAAATCCAGCTATAAATGACTTAATAAAAAGAAAAAAAAGAATATTTTTTCCCCCTTATTTACCTCTTTATTTAGTGTGTATTCAAACACTGCTGTTGTGACATGGATGTTATACAGCTAGTAAAATACAGTTCATCAACGTTTTTGATTTTCCTATTCACTCAGGCTTCTTGTTATATATAAGAATGTTCATTAAGGCTCCGAAATGGAATGGCTCTTGATCTTATTTTACTAGAAAGAATTTTCAACAACAACAACAAAAAAATATACTATGAGAAAATGATAGAAGTGTGGGAATTATCAAGAAGAAAGTGTAACAGACTTTATTACTGCTGCACAGTGAGCTACTGCCACTAGGCGGCAGAACGATTCTGTTTGCCAAGGCAACAAGTTAGCTGACTTCAATTTCTACTAAAACCTTCAAAAATTGACTAATAATATTGTCTGCTGCCTTACATTTTTTAAAGCCTTCAAAACTGTAACAGAGTTGTAAATGATTCTGTAAGAATTGTATAATTGTAAGTACCTGTCATACTTGGGAGCTCCTAGAGAACTGAAACGCAAATGATAAAGTATAAAAAAGAAAGGAAGAGCAGTTGGTACTGTCTACCTAGACTTCAGTAGGTTCTTTGATGCTGTCTCCCAGAAAAGCCTCATATAGGCCAGTGGGATAGATTTAAAACTCGCTAAACAAATTTGTTCATATGATGGTCAGTGGTGTGAGGCCTAGCGGAATGGTTCTGTCCTGTTCAACAACTTAATTAATGACAGGGAAGACAGACTAGTTCACTGGTGGCAGAACTGGGAACACTGGGGATCCATCAGAGGACAGTGCTGCCACCCAGCGGGACCTGGACAGGCTGAGATATAGGCTGACAGAGTCCTGCATCAGGGGAGGATCCAGCCCAGCACCAGACACACTGGGCTGGAGAGCAAAAAGGGACGTGGGATACTGATGGACAACGAGATGAACATGATCTAGAAGTGTGTCCTTGTTGCAGATAAGGTTAGTGGTATAGTGGGCTGCACTGGGACGTTATCATTCTTTTCTATTCAGCAATGGTGAGGCCTCACATGAAGTGTTGTGTCCAGTTCTGGGCTCCTCAGTACAAGACAGATGTGGATTTACTAAAAAGAGTCCTAACAAAGGGCTGCAAGGATGATGGAGGGACTGGAACATCTCTGCTGTGAGGGGAGGATGGGAGAACAGGGGCTGTTCAGCCTGGAGAAGGGAAGGCTCTGGGGAATATGACTGATGTGTATTAATACCTGAGAGGAGGGTGCAAGCAGAACAGAGCCAGGCTCTGTTCATTGGTGCCCAATGCAAGGACAAGAAGCACTGAGCCCAAACAGGAACCCAGGAGCACTGCTGTGCTGTGCGGGTGCCAAAGAGGGTACCCACAGGCACCCAGAGGCTGTGTGGTCCCCCCAGAGACCTTCAGAAAGCGTCTGAGTGTGGGTATGGACACTCAGCTCAAGGTGTTCCTGCTGAGCAGGGTGTAGGCTGCAAGGACCCAGAGCTCCTGCCCACCTCAGCTGTGCTAGGTTATTAACTAGGGTTAATGCCTCTTTGGGTGTGGGTGAAGGGACTTGCAGCTGAACTCCTTCTATTATACTTTTAATATTATGTGGGCTGTAGCTAAGGATTCTTGTTTTATTTTAAATCATTGCTGCCACCATCAGAAACATGAGCTGGCCTGCAACTAATATGGAAAACACTGGGCAAAATGTTCAGGGAAAAGGAAGATTCTTTCAGTAGAATTTGAAATAAAATCACCTTCAAGTTACAGCCTCCTCACACAATGTACAGCTGTCTCTTGTTCATATATAATAATGATATGATAAGCTGCTTTTCATGTATATTGTGACACACAGTGCAGGAATGTAAAAGTTAGAAAAATAAGGTACCATTAAAGCAGCTTGAATAACACCAAACCTGGAGGTATTTAAAGACTGTTTAGACATTGTGTTCAGGGACTTGGTTTAGAGAGAAATATTGGTGATAGGTTGATGGTTGGACTGGATGATCTTGTAGGTCTTTTCCAATATTGGAGATTCTACAATTCTATTATTTTCCTGAAAAATTGTTTGCTATTTCTACTCAGAAATTAGCAATTGGAAATCCAAGAATTCCAAGAAACTTAAAAACAAAAGCAAAAACAAACAAACAAAACCAACAAGACAAAACAAAAGAAGATTCTTTAGTGAGCACCAAAGGATGCTCCAATGACCAAATATAAGAATTGGAAACAAATACAAGCAAAATGTGTAAAGCACAGTTTTTAGTATGGCTGAAAGCAACCAGGCAACATGAAGGGTCAACATAATAACAAGAATAATAAGGATTTCAGCCAGCAACTGACCTGAGCTCAGGCAGTTCCACAAAGGCTGGGTTAGCTGCCATGATATCCTGCATTGCCACACAGGGCTGAGTGTGGGGTGTCCTGCGGAACACAGGATAGACTTTGTCTATCGTGATAGTTTTGAATCCTTTTTCTGTCTGCACAGTTCTCCCCCCCCTCCCCCCCAAATTACTTCTTTGTTTATTAAAATGCAATTAATTTCACTTTAGGAGGCAGCCAAATTCCAAGATTTATCTCTCATTACTTTCCAAGAAAGGCTACAACACACATGTGATTACAACAGCCACACTGTACCCACAGAGCCCACACCAAGATTTTCCACATTTCAGGAGTGAGTTCCACTCAAAAGCATTTAGCAGAAGCTCAGTTTTCCAGGTCAAGAAGTACCAGACTTCTATGTTCTGCAGCAGCTCCCTAACAAGTATTTTCAACTCCCTAAATGTGAGGCTATGATACTGTCTGGTTGCTCAGTTAAGTGAGGAAGTCAACATTCCGAAAGCAGGAAGAAGGTATAGTTTGACCAGAGGCCTAGACTAGATCAGGCAGTGACTTTTTTGTGCTCCTAAATATGTATCTGTTGGCACACACATAAGTAGTGTTTTCTCTTACCATCCCTGTGAGAGCACCAAACAAAACACAGGCTGTGCTGCACAGAGACACTGTGACGTGCAGGCACACCAAGCTCCTCGACAAACACAGATGAGATGGGAACTGCTTCTTTCCAAGGTGGGAAAAGAGCAATGGATTAGGGAGGTGCTGACACTATGCCAGTGGGAAGAACAAGGCATCCTCAAGGCTTTCAGGTGTGGGGAGGGGGACAGGTCCATGAAAGTATAGTAAAGAATGCTTTATACTTTGTTGTGTTCAGTTGCAGGGTGATATTTAAATACTGTCTCTCTGTGTAAAATAGGAATGCTACACAATTTTATTGTTGTGGATTTTTCCTAAATAGGACATTTTTTGAGGATTAACACCAGAACTGCCATGCTACTAACAGAAACTGATTGTCTGAGCTATGTTTCTCCTTTTCATACCGTCCTTAAGCTAAATATTTTCCATGTATGTGAGCTAGTAGCTTTGAGTTTATGTCATGCAGCAGATGTAATCCAGGCTCTAACGAAGTCTATATTTAGTTCAAATGCTCACAGCTTGTTTGTGTGGAAACTAGATAATAATATACTGCTGTACTTATTGTCCTAGCCGCATTGCATCACTGGTGTGGAATTGCAATGAAGTTCCTTACAGAATGAGGGTTCATTCTCACCAATATTCTGTAAGCTTAATACTGACAGAAAACTGATATCCTCAAAGATACTACAGTTCTCAGAACAGGCGGGGAAACATTTTTGCCTTTTTTTAGCAGCACAGAACCTGAGCTGGAGAAACTATTCTGCTGCATCAGAGCTTGCTCATAGCCCATAGTAGCTCAAACTTTCTAGATCTGAGGGGTGTTTTTTGTTGTTGTTCTTGTTTGTTTCTGTTATTCTTCTAGATGCTCCTTATTAATGTCTTATTATATCATACTCATATAGTGCAGCCTACCAAACTGTTCTATAGAAATCAGAAATCCAGTGTTTGCCCACATAGTTCAGATTTGACCATGTTTATAAAAATCTTAAGAGCTTGCTTGTCATCTTCCTTTCTTGGTAAAAAACAACTTTTTTTTTCCAGGTCAGAATAGTTTGTTTCTCTGCTCACCAGAAGAATGACATAATATAAGAATCAACACAAGTACTGTATAAAGAATACTGAGATTTTGGGGTCAAATTACTGGGTTGGTTGTTTTGGGCTTGGCTGGTTTGAGGTCCTTTGTAAAGATGAAATATAAAAACATAGAATCGTTAAGATTGGAAAAGATCCCTAAGATCATCTAGTCCATCAGCCCTTCCCATCATGCCCACTAACCCACATCCCTCAGTGCCACACCTACACATTTCTTGAACACCTCCAGGGACAGTGACTCTACCATCTCCCTGGGCAGCCTGCTCCAGGTGTGGTAACTCTTTTAGAGAAGAAACAGCCTCTCTGTTCATCTGATATGGACAAATAGGTTGCATACAAATACTTGTCATTCCAAAGCAGAACTTTGTGTGTGTGTTAATATTATTATTTTTTAATTTCACTGCCTGTAACATTAACAGCTGGTAAATTTTCCATAGAAGTAAGGCTCAGGAAAGGTCGGGAGCTGCTGGACAGCAGATGAACATAGGTGGCAGCATTGTCTCACCCTGGAGGTTACACCTGTCCTCAGCAGTATCTGCGCAGACAGCGTTTCAGGCAGATATTTTTGTTCTGAAAACTACAGACAAGGAAGAACCATAATACATGTTTCATCATGAGACAAAGAAGGGTTTTTTTGTTTGTTTGTTTGTTTGTTTTCCTGTGGAATTAAGAGAAATAAAATACAACTCAAAATGTGTTTTAAAACAAAGCCCCCTGATGTAGAGAGAAAAAAGAGCATAAGTAAAAATATTTTACCTCCTTCATTTTAACTGCTTCTTTTATAGAAAAATTAACAAAAGTAAAACACATGTAAATACTTGTAAACTCTAGAAGGCTTTGAACTTTAGGATTAGTAGCATTCAAAATAATGCTCCTCTATTCTTCAGTTAAACAAGACCAAACTATATAAGGAAGAACACATATGGTTGTCTAGTTTCCTTTTACCTTTCCCTTTCCCTTTCCCCTCTTTCCTTTCCCCTCTTTCCTTTCCCTTCTTTCCTTCCCCTTCCCCTTTCCCTTGGGCAAATCATTTTCAGAGACAAATTTGTCATATTCAAAGCAGTTCAGAAGCTTCTTTGTAATCATATTCGTAGAAGCTTCTCTGCAAAAATCAACAGGAAGATCATCTTTACGCAAGTAAAAAAGTTAAGACAGAAGGTATGCATTCAAGCCATAAGTTGAAGGAACTAAAAAAACAACAAACAACTCCAAAAGATACACTGTAGCATGAAGCTCAGGGAGAGCAAATGGAGTAGATTAATTCAGAACTTCTAAACAGTGCAAAGAAAAAAATTCACTAATTTGTGCTGTAATGTTAGGGAACAAACTATTTAATGCTCTCAGCAGTGTGAATGGTAACATGGCTTTTCTGTCAGTCTGTCCTTGGCATGGAGTTTTACTCTTCCAGCCATCTTGGAACTAGGAATTGTGATTTTATGAATGACTTGACCCCAAAAGCTGCGCTGTAGATGGGGACCAAGCAACAGGTATCACTGCTAACTTTATGTCTGGAAGCATTATGAGATGCTCTTCAGTACACAACTTGCTACATTTCCCAAAATAAACTTGAATTATGGGCTGTTCAATCTGAAAAGTCTCTGACACAAAAGTTTGTATGAAACATTCCTCCATGGCTTTCCAAGCCTGGTCCTTACTTTTCTTGACCTTTACTCAAATGCAAACCCACCCTGCTACCACCCAAGCAGTCAAACAGAAATAGTAGTTTGTCCAGGGCTACCTCTTACTGTGGTTCACCTCCTCTTCACACTGTGGGCTGCAGTACAGAGTCCATAGTCCTGGCCTTTGCTACTCTTCCTTGTCATCTCCCATTCAGTCTTCTTCTGCCTCTGTCATGGACAAGAGGTCACAGTTAGGATTCAGAAAATGGTGACTGGAAAAAGCCAGGTTTGGGGTGGTGCTTGAAGAGCTCCCAGACATAGGAAGCTGACTGAGCTGAGAAGAGTCCAAGGATATGTGGAATTCTCTGCTATCATCAATACAGATGTAGTCACAAAGCATACATATATATATGGCAGCATGGCCAGCCTATCTCTGAAATATGAGGGAAGGATGAAATGTATACATGTATTTACCAGATATGGGGCTGCAGTGGATAAGAGCAGAAAGGGAAGCTCCATATGCAGTTTGATAATCACAAAAATGCTGCCTTCCACTTTCATAATCATTACTTCAAGATGCACATTTGGTGGCTGCAAAGGCTAAACAGACTGAGGAATAGGCTCAATAGTTTTTTTTGTAAGGATTTCCATCATTTCTGTTTGTAAACTTTGTTTCCCATCTTTCTCTCTTAATTTTCTAAAGAGGGAAATCAGGCCATTTCCCAAAGTCAGTGTTTGTGATGACCTGTTCAGATTCCTTTTTTTTTAATTATTATTTCTTGAAACCCTTTAGGTTCTGACCATTTTGGATGCCATTCTACAAGAGAGAGAGCTTCATGAACTTGAATCTTCAGACTTCTTAAATAATATGTTTTTTTTAAAAAAAAGAGTTTTTCATTTTAGCCATAAGGAACAAAGCATGCAAAGAAAAGGATTTCAAAACAAGCACATGAATGTCTATCTTATTTTCTCTCACTGTAATGGTGCCCTAGGTCACTGCCTTCCTTAGGTTAGACAGTCACAAGGAAATAATTTTCAACTCTTGGAATTAGTCTATGTGTGATATATGAAGCTGAACAAAAGGCAAACTAGACTCCAAATTATTTTTATTACAAATAAAACAAAACAAAATAAAGTCTAAACCTAACTTTTTCCTTTCGCCAGTCACTTTACCCTCTCGTGTTCAAGAGGCATTGATCCAGTTCACACTGAAGATTACAGGTGAAAAAGCCATAAACACTTCACTGAATGCAGTGAACTTCAGTTTAGGCCTTCATTCATCATTGACACACCACCTAGTAACTGGAAATAACAGATAAACATCTTCCCTCTTGCTGATAACCCATTGTTTCAGGGGTGTCTCAGTGATCCCCTATGATATCTTGTGTTCCAATATCTGTTTATCATACTTAATACTATTTGCAACCGGCAAGTTGAAAATCATACCCTTTACTCATACATGAACATGTCAGTCATTATCTGAATTCTGACTAGTACAGAACATTGCAGCAGCTCTTCAGCAATGCAGTGGATAGTGAGCACACCAAGCCTGTCCTTTCCTGTAAACAACTTCTCCTTCACTTATTTTCAGATACACAGCTGTTGTGTCCCTGTGTACTCAACAAAGAATTTGAAAGTCCGAATTGAACACTGCTGGTGGCAGCGCAGTTTCAGTCTGAACAAATCTGTACTACAAACATTAAGGCTTTGTTATAGTCTACATCAAGGCTATGTAGTACAAACACACAGCAGCCAGGATCAGACTTTCAATACATTTCTATTGGAACCAGAAATACAACTTTTTGACCATACTGTAAACTATGCATGAGACATAAAAGTTAATTTTTGAAAATGTACAAACAAATCACTTCCCTAACAGAAAGAATTGGAAGAATAAGGTAATTATATAGTGTACTTCTGGAAAACAGATTTGTTGAAACCATAACAGTAGGACAGGACCAGATAGGAGCTGTGGAAAAAATAATTCAACTGACGTGATTGCAGGGGAATTGTTACAGGGTTATTTAAATCAAGTAAGATGATGCTCTTCTAGCTCAGACCTGGACCCCCTCCACCAGTTCCCAGCAGCTAAGTGACAGAGACACTGCCAGGTCATGGAATATTTCCAAAGGCATGCTACTGCATTTTTAGTCCCTTATCAAGATCATGAGTGACGCTCAAAATGCCACCCTCGATGCTGCGGTAATCGGCACACTAACTGTGTAACACTGTGAGAGAAACTCCTAAGGAGAGTCCAAATGTCACCTGCATAGCTAATGCATCTGAAATGTTACCTGCTATGTACAGATGGAACGCCAGAATACATGATGCTGAAGTGTTAACCATGTCCTGCAAGCTGATCAATGCAAGCATAAATGTGACAATGCTGACAAGTGTTAAGATTACTTTAATGAAAGCAGTAAAAAAACCCAACAAAAAACATACCCAGAAAGATGTAGAAGAGATAGCAAGGCAAAAGTCCTTATCACAGCACTAGGAAAAGAGCAAGAGACAATGCTCTGTATGATCCATTCCCGTGCATTTATCGATTTCTTTGAAATGATGGAATGTGTTTCTTTACATTGGAGAAGAAAGTTAATGGCAGAGTGGATGGATGGAAATAACCTGAAGTGATTTGTGTTCAGATGAAGGTGGTGAATTGTTACTCCCTTGAGCAGGAGCATTAGTCTCTCAGGTGTGTAAATAACATACTTGGAAAACTGCAAGTTGCAGGTTGTAGCCTTGTTTTATTTGGCTGTCCTAACTTTTAACTGGGGTTCAATAGATCCAATTTTTCAATTTCAGACCATTAAAGTGAAGAAGAAAAAGAAGCTGTAATTTTTTTGTCTTGACTACCTCATGATCTTTTCAGCACATAAAGGTCACCTACAGCCGATATCAATAATCACACACTTTATAGTTTCCTTAAAGTTCATCATTTTAGTGAACCACTTCACAGGTTACTAAACCAAACCAAATTACTGCTCTGCAAAAGTGAATTGGTGCCTTTCCTATATAATTTTATATGTTCCCTCTGGGTCTTCTTTACTCCGAGGCCTTGAAGCATTTGGCACAAGATTTGAAACATGAACTGACTACAAAGGGCTAGAATTATCTGGATGTTTCAAAAGTACAATTTCAGATAGACTTCGCCAGGAATGGTTAAACATGGAACACACCCTGCTTCTTATATGAAAAAGAAAACTCTGCGAGTCAGATTGCTGTAATCCATCTGTCTGTGTGACCTGGGGTAGAAATGCATCCCACGTTTTCAAAATGCAATGAAATTCAGCATGTTGGTGAAACTTAGCACACAGTTTTCCAAGGTGACATGGGTTCATAAATCTGAACCGAGTCTCTCAGAGCTGCAGGGTCTCATGGCTCTTATTAGGCAGCCACAGCTGAGTCACACAAAATTACAGGCTGCTTTGGAAAACGCAGTTCTCCACTCCAAGCTGTTCTCATGGAAAGTGCAGATAACATTATATATACTGTATTTCACAAGCGCAGAAAACATAGTAAGGGTTCTCTAAGATTTTTTTTTTTTTCAGTGGGAAATGTGATAGAAGTGTTACCATTAGATTGCTTTTACACAATCTGATTGTTTTCAAGTCATTAGAGAAGGTCACCTTCAGTAAAGTCACATTCCAATTAGGATCATTTAATCAAGCAATAATTTTGTTTTTCATGCATACAATTTAAAGACTCCACCATGCATATGAGAAGATTCACATTTACACCATTTTACATGTATGCTCTATTCTAAGACAGCCTAAAGCACCTGTAGAAATAAATGCATTTATCCTCCTTTGCATCAGTGTAGCAGCACCTTTACAGTACATGCATATCTTACTCAAAATGTAACTCTGATTTTGCTGGACCTACACGTGCATTTTTGACAACTTCCTTTCCGCTGTTTCTTAAGTTTCAGCATACAGGCAGCTGCAAATAAGGAGCAGGTTTTCAAGCTTTCCTAACAGAGTACCTGGAATGGGCCACAGAGGGAAAACCAGTGTTTCAGCAGTAAGCCCAAGAGAAGCATTGCCTCCCTCTCCTCATTTGCTGAAAGAAAGTGAGGTCTGTGATTGTCTGCACCAAGCCTTCTCTTGGCTAGTCAATCACCTAGCAGCTTTGAATCAAGCTTCTGCTTGATTTTGTTATTAAAAATACATAACTTTTCTCCAGTATTGAATGAACCAGAGTATAAGCTTATATTTCTTTCTGGGAATGAAGAAATCCCCAAGCGTTCAAACCTGTTCAAATATGTTTTAATAATGACTAGCCATGAAATGGAGGGCTTGGTGATTCATGCTTCAGCAGTAGTTGTGTGACTCTATAAAGGGAAATTGCAGTGCTTCCCATCATGAACGTTTCTAACAAATATAATTTTTTGTCTGCAGTGAAAACCTGTATTGACATCATTATATTTTTCCCCATTTAATCTCATAATTCAATTGATCTCACAAGAGAAAAAGACATTTTTCACCTGTTTCACAGAAGGTGTGCTACTGCTAGTATGCAAAAATACTGTTTTGTTTTGTTCTGTTTTTTCTTCAAAGGAGGCTTTATGAAAGCAATGCCTGCAAACAAACCACTGATTGTTTGTACTAAGGCACTAGATCCCTGACCAGAGGGAATGAATATGTGTTTGCACATATTATGAACATTTTAAAAATACACAAACATATCAGTTAAAACCCTACTTTCATCTTCCAGTGTTTTTGAATGCCTTTGGTTTTTCTCCAATACAGAAACTAAATAACGTGTGTTTGTGAATACTTGCATATAAACTTCAGTACCACAATGCATTTAGTGTACTGGTGTCATTTAAACTCATTTAAACCAGTGAAATCATGAAAAACAAAACTAGTTGTTGAGTTTGGTTTGTTGGTTGTTTTTTTATTTATTTTTTTTTTTTTTGCATAACTTTACTGAAAACCAACTACCAGCGCAGCTCTATTTTTCATGTCAGTTACTATAAGATGAGAACTACGTCAAAGATTGAATTTGAATAAGTCAGCATAGATAGAGTAAGAAAGTAAAATTAAAGGAATTACAGTAAGAAGAAAACACTAATACTCAATAGTGAAACTGTATACTTTGCTAGTCTGTTATGCAAGAATGAAACAATTTCACAATTAATGCAAAGCTCCCCTTTTTTAGGCTGTTGTTGATGTTCCAGCAATGTTGGAGTTGATGAGTTACCCCCAATTAAATATCTGTTCATTATATGACACAGAAATACTGCAATATTCAATAACAGTGACAGAAAAATTTTAATTGTGCAGCACAGCATTTTTTTCTTGTCCTGTTTTTTTCCAGGACTTTATAATATACATTCTTCATTTTTATATTATACTACAGCTATTATGACTTAGCATATGGTTATGCATTTAATCAGATGAGAAAAATTCCATTAGCTGGCTGTGTGAGTGCCTTCTGTAGAGTATGTTATGGAAATTCAGTATTTGAATAGCTGCGAGTTCACACTTGAGTAATAACAGTCACAGTGTTGCAAATAGGAAATAAAGTTCCTTTAGGTAACCTGAAACATCAGGAGCAAGTGGCATTTCCATAATACCCAGGCACCCTGCACCTCTTTTGAAAGGATGATGCGATAACACGGCAGTGATTCCTTCGCTAGGTGATGCCATTCATCTTAAATCAGTACTTCCCAGAACATATTTCTCATTCAAGTCCCTGTGTTGGTCATTAAATAAAGTAAATTCTTCTAAATGGGGAAATAGACTGTTTTCTATGATCAGCCTCACACAAAATTATCTGGAGTTGTGGCTCAAAGCCATTGTTCTGGGCAGAAATTCAGACCATCAGCTCCACTTCACCAAGTATCCAGCTATAGACAAAAGTATCAATGACAGCTGATAGAAAAGAATTAGCAACACATCTTCACCCAGACTGACCCTAGCTGAGAAAGAAAAGCCACAGGTCCACCAGACGTCTTAAGAGGTCTAATTCAGAGCTTTCAGACTGAACAATTTTGTTTTATTAACTTCCTGTATTCCTACAAGTTATACAGATTTGTATGTGTATGTGTATGCACATGTTTAGGTGATTATGCGTGTAAATGTGTATGTGTACGTGTATGTGTATGTATATGTACATGCATATGTATAAACTGTTCTCTAATTCTGCTGAAAGCTCTACTGTCCCACTATCCTTCGATTTTTTTCTGGCTTTGCTCAAGCTGCCCAGCTTTTCCCAGGAGCTGTTATCCAGGGCAGGGCTGTTCGGAGGACAGCAGCAGCTGTCCTGTGGCACTCTTCCTCTTTATTTTTCCCTCTATGTCAGCAGCTCTCACAGGGCATGACACACTCTCTCCCATAAGAAATGTTAAAGTAGCAATCAAGGCTAGAGAGGGACATTTTTTCCCAGCTATATATACACTTCAGGGCAGTTCCAACTCATGTTGTCTGTTCACTTGTCTTTCCTCTGCAGTGGGATTCATGGCTGAATATAAACAATACTGAATATAGAACGATACTGAATATTATTCTCTTACATAGTCAGCAGCTTCCTGAATTTAACAGCAGTTTACTGCCCCAATGATAAGATTTTCAAAATAAATACTGAGTGAGGCATATTTTATCATAATTCAAGTCCTATTCTTGTTTCTAAAGGGTGCAGCTATACTCCCAAACTGTTTTCTCCCTCTTTCTACACTCTCTACATTCCCGCTTTGAAACAGATACATTCAGCGTTGTGCCAATCTCTAGAAGCATTGTGGAAAAGTTCAAAACCAGCCAAACCATTATCCTTCTCCCTGATTTTAAAACAGTTAACACAACATTTCAGACATGAATTTCAAAGACGGGGAAGCAGAAAGAAGGGCATTTCCCACTGTAGCTGCTCAGCTGCCATGTGCATGCTGGAGGATGTTTCCAGCTCCCAGCCGGCTGCCGGACAGAGCTCCAGCAGTAAAATGATCCAGCTACTGTACTCTTGACTTGTAAGATAGGAGCAGCTGGGGAAAGCAGCGCAGGCGCTGAGCAGCACGACCTTTCCCTCAGTGAACGCAGGCGGCAGGGGCAGCCAGCAGCCTGTTTGTGTGCCACTGCACCAACTTTCACCTACTTCTGCTATTTCCATCACGTCGGGAGCCCTCGGCAGCTCCTGCGGCTGCAACGGCGGCTGATAGAAAGATGAGAACAGGAAGATATGACCCTTGTTTGTAAGGCTATTTCTGTCCTCTTTTTTTTTTTTTTTTTTTTCCACCCGAAAGGAACACATAAATATTTAGAAAACAAATGTGTTCCTGGATTAAAGTATCAAGCTAGTCACGTAAATGTAGACCAGCATGCAGAGTCTACATTTAGACCCCTAACCCAGGCTGCTGCTGGAAGTTTCATGATGTGCGGCAGGTACAACTCATACCCTCCAGTCAGTAGATGTTCCTTCCACTGACGTTCAAAACTTCCTAATGGCACTATTAATTCCCTCCCTGACACGCTGCTCATGCTAGGTCACTGTTTGTCCTTACTTACAAATGTTGAATCAGAGGTTGGCTTTGTCGCTAGCAGATGTGTGGGGAGGTTAGTTCTGTTTCATAAGGGAAAGAACTTCAGTGTTGCCTACTCTCATGTTTGCCAAGCCATCCCTCCTAGCCATTCGGACTAATTTGAATGGATAATCGACTTCTCACGAACCTCGTGCAAACTGGCAGATGGTTTAGGGAGGAGAGAATGGAATTTTGGTCCACAATGAAGGAAAGAGCAGGAGAAACTCAGCTAAAATTCATCCTGCTATGTAGTAACCCCACCAGTTGTCATCACACACATTCTGACTGGTCAGGAGAGAGGTCTCACCCCAGTGCTCATTGGCAGCTGGGTTAGGAAGGGCAGCCTTTCATTTGTGTCCACACAGATAAAAAGGCAGAGCTAAATCAGCCAAGGCGCTTTCTATTAGACCTCAGCAACACGAGCTCTTGTCACGTATTCTGGCCAGCTGGGAGCACTACTCTGACTAAAATAAAGCACACTGTGTCTTTGGCACCCACCATGGCAGTAGTAATATCAAGGAGAGAGATAGCTAATTGCAACGAATGACGTTTAGGGGACAAATGGACAGGAACACAGGCTTCCATCATTTGACTGTTACAGATGTCACTGTTGTGCAAAATAGTAATAAGAAGAAAATGTTAACACAGCTCCATTCTCTTAAGGATAGCCAGCAAAATGTTACTGTGATCGAGCAACTGAAAGCATTATCCTAACCTTTTCAAAACATGTCTCAGTGTAGTTCAGAAGAGGAAAATAAAATTAAAATACCAAAATGACAGAAATAAGATTGTATCAGGTGAGTGCTGCAGTTCAGATCCTGACACTGTTCTTCGCTATCATAACCATGTTCTCTAACATCAGCACTTGGTTCCATGCATTGGGGCTTCAAGGGGAGAGGGAAATGGCAGAGGGGAAAGAAAGTGAGAATGAACAGTGCTATAGTTAGGACATCTTGGGAAGTTACTTCAGGTGGTTTTGTTTTCACAGCCTAACCTTCACATGCAGTTTGGCTGATAGTGAATCCTGATACAGTGTCAGCCACATAGAGGTTAGCTTTCTTGGCCAGTATTCAGGACACCCTTAACAATTGTGTCCCAGATACTTCACTTCTGTTACATGAATGGAAAAGCATATTGCTGAGAAAGTACTCTGTTGCATCATCTCTGATATGAAGAGCAAGAAGCAAATCTGTGTTATGAAGGAGACACACTTCTTCCAGAGTAATAGAACTCTATGAGGTGCAGGGCTGACAGTATATAAAATTCTTGTAGAAGTCTGTTTTGAGAAACACTCAAGTTCTGAATTACTGGAGCCCTGCACTTTCAATGGCTGGAGAAGACAACGTTTCCTATATTTTCGACATTAAAAAAGAAAAAGAAAAAGAAAAAGGAAACGAAAAGAAAAAGAAGGGGCAAAAAAGAGTTTCTGTAATGAAAAAAAGTAAACAGCAGAAATTATTTCCAGAAAACTTTTTTTCTATTCAGAATAGACTCTGTAATAAGCCTACTTTCAGAGGTAATTCAAGTTATCTATATTAACCAAAGTCAGCTCACCAGCAGATTAAAATAAATTATCTCAATAGAACCAGAAACATTGACCTTATAAACAAGAATAATATCCGAGTGCAGGGAATTTTCTTGACTCAGGTTTTATTGCAAAGTGTTAATCTTGAAATTCTTGCTCCCCTTCTTTAGCAGCTCTAGGAAGAACCTGAAAGAAAACAAAAGCTATCATACTCACTTTCTCTAACTGAAAACACTTTGTAGGTTATTTTCACTTCTGCGAGTCATCTGAAACTGGTAGGTAAATGGAGTTAAACAGGCAAAAGCAAACCCCAAGGTCCTTTCCCAAATTTTCAGCTTCCAGCTAACACCAGAAAAATCAAAAAGGTTATGTTTGCTATGATAAGATATCTTCATTTTGCTTCATTTCACATTTTCATGTGCCAACATTCTGTCACTGTGGTAAAAACTGATCCATCTGATGGAAAAATAACAGAGTAATTACCCCGTGGGGAGCAATAAAATAATAAAAGAACGGGTAGAAGAGAACACAGGGATAATAGACATAATGACTAGGAAGACAAAAATGAGATAAAGCTTCAAAAAAAAAAAAAAAAAGATAATCTAAGTGTTTTCCTCTGCATGTTAAAGTATATGAAGTTCTTTTTAGGAAATTATCTTCCTTCCCATGAAAAAGTATACATATTTTTGCATGCATATATATATAAAAGTGTCTATAAACATTTGTAGATAAATATTGGTCTAAGTTATATCTAAGTATTAAAAACAGGCTGTTGTTTCATTGTTTTATTATTGCATGACCCCACTGCTAAGATTTGGGATGCCAGGAACCCTTCTGCTGAAGGTTACATTATTCAAACTGCCTATAAATGTTATAGCCTTAACTTAGGAAAACGCCAACCAACATTGGAGGTCAAAGTTCTCCTTCCACTGAAGGGGTGTGCAGACTTTTCCCAGCCCATCAGCAACCCTGGAAGGTTGGCTAACAGTGAGAGAGCACTTCGGTCCACCAATTACTAGGACAGCCCTAGAAAAAGCAAGGTTTATGCAGAGCTTTGGGACCAGAGCGTCACCGAAGCAGCTGTCTGCAGAGATTTGGCCACTATTAATCCCGGTCACGATGATGACCTACACGTCAAACTCTGAATCATGGGGTTAAGATCTAATTTTGCTCCCTTTGCACTTCAGCACACAGATCCCAGACTTTTAAGAATTCCGTGCTAGCGTCCCCAGAGACTGTTTTACACTGTTTTCCTTTTCGGCTAACAGTTAGCACCAGCGTGCTTCAGGATTGGCAGTGCAGCCGGAGCTGGGGACGAGGGGTCACGTTTAACCCGAGGGAACACATCCAGGTGGGACAGGACAGGGGACGTTCGGCCCCCGAGCTCCGCAGCCCTTCAGCGGCCACGGCGGTGCGAAGGGCTCTCCCCGAGCGGACAACGGGCAGCGCGGAGCTGACGCTGCCCCATCTCCAAGGTCAGCGGGCACGGAGCGGGGCCAGGGCGGCACTCCCCCGCGGGACTGGCGACGTGCCACCGGGCACGGGCGTGCAACGGGAGCGGGGGGGATCCGTCGGAGGGGGCGGGGCCTCCGGAGCGCCGCCCCCCGCGGGTGTAAATAGAGGCGGCACGTGAAGGTGCCCCCACAGGCTGAGGGGTAGCGAGCACCCTGCAGGCGCTCGGAGCATCACTGATCGACTGACTGAGCATCCCAGGACCGCCGCCTCCGCAGCCATGAAGGCCGCCCGCATCGCTCTGCGCACCGCGGTCCCCCTGGCCGGGGCCGGCAGCGCCCGCAGCAGCCGCTTACCGCGGGAGGTGGAGCAGTTCTCTCGCTTCTCGCCCTCCCCGCTCTCCATCAAGCAGCTGCTGGATTTCGGTGAGAGCCCCGGGGACGGTGGTTAGGGCGGGGGGCCCCGCTTAGGGTGATCCCGGGCTGTCGGCTGGGCTGGCCCCGCGGGGGGGAGGTAGGATGCGCTGCCGCTCTGTTTGGGGATGTTAATGGGGTGTGGGAGGCAGTAGTTAATCGGCCGATGGATGTTTTCGTGTTCTTCGGCGCACGTTATCGAGGAGAAGTCATGGGGTTTGTTCCGAGGGAGCGAACAGACTGTACCCAGATCCGATTACGGAGCTGGCAGCTGTGAGCTGTGCTGCTCACGTGGCGCGGTCGGACCCAAGTGTTTACAAAGGCTGGAGAGCAGCTTGGGGACGACTGCAGCATCACCAATATTCCCCTCCGTCAGACTGGGGAATCCACCAGCACGGAACGGGCTGTGTTTTGCCTTCATGCAAACACTGCACGCGTGCACGGGAGAACTGGCCGCTAACCACAGTCTCCTTCACAGTCTGGGTAGTCCTGAAGTCTGAGGAGAGGTGGCAATTTGTACTTGTACGTTGGAGAAAAATAGTTCCAACGTGCTTTTCTTGGCTTTGTTTCATAGGCTCAACTAATGGATGTGAGAGGACTTCCTTTGCGTTTTTGCGCCAAGAGCTCCCTGTGAGGTTTGCGAACATACTGAGAGAAATTGAGCTTCTTCCCGATAAACTGCTGAGCACTCCGTCTGTGCAGTTAGTGAAAAGCTGGTAAGTGAACGTGGCCTGAACTGAGCCTGAGAAGTAAGTTTCAACAGCCTAGTTGTCATCGGTGTTTTTGAGTAATGGAAGATAGAAATGAAACGCACAGGAAACACGGTTCATTTGTCAAAGCTGGATTGCAAACTGCTTTACCTTGTCCTTGACTAGCATGCTAAAATTACATTAAAAAAAAACCAGCATGGTTATGTTTTCATTTGTAAAAAGCATCTCTTAAGCTAGCAATTTGATGAAGCAAGGGAAACTTTCAAGAAAATAGTGAGAGTCTGTGCATGTCACGTGAAAACAGTCTGTCACTGATGGAACTGCTAACAGGGCTTCCATTCTGTAGCAAATTGCCTTGACCTGTGAGGTGTTTACAGTTCAGTTAACATCATCTCTGTTGCTGACAGTGATTGGATCTGATTTAACCTTGTTATGCTGGCACAATTGCTGCATGTGCATGAAGAGCAAAAGTATTAGGGTAAGATCCAGAAACTGTTCTTAATCTAGTAAACTACAGTTGTGCCTTTGCAACACGCGTCAAGGCTGTCAGATGTTGTTAGCAAAGAGGCTCAAGTACTTAGCTTGTGTCAAAGCTGATCAGACCTGGAAAAATTTTACCTAATGGTGATTGTTATTTGGATCTTCTTTTGAAATGCCTGTCTTGAATTATAAGAGGAGTCGATGTTACTACAGTGATGTTTTAAATGCCTTTCTGGGTGGCAAGCACAAGGAGACTTGCATGACTTCAAGGGTTCAGGCAGTTGTGACTATCTGTGTTCCTGTACTTCAGTGGAGCTTTGTGCTGAAGATACTTCAGACTTCTAGCTAACTTAAGAGTAAAGACTTGAACAAGACCTGATTTTCTTCTTCCTACTTATACGAATCAACTGATAGCATGTTTCTTGTTCTCCATAGGTACATCCAGAGTTTAATGGAGCTGGTTGAGTTCCATCAGAAAAGCCCAGATGATCAAAAAGTCTTATCTGAGTAAGCTTTCTGTTTATCTCACTGACCTTCAGAACATCCGTTCAGTTTTTCAGCGTTGTCACTTCAGAATGACCATTGTCCTGAGCTGCATTTGATAATCTAATATGAACTGCAGAGCACAGAGCAAGCTGGTATAATTATCTGATTAAGTTAAGCAGTACTTCTCATGAAAGACCTTTTGTAGTATACTGTCCCTCAAACCATCATGACAAAAAGATCAACAGAAGTTATCTCATGTCACATCCCAGCTTCTTATTAAGATGTCAGTTTGGGGTCTTCTTTAACCACAGTGCACAATTCTTAACTCTTCATGCAAACTGCTGTGAATGGTCGAAAAGCCACAAATTTGATATGGGTAACAATTATGTGGATTATATTAAAATATCAAAGTCAGTGAGGAGCTGGTTTTAAAAAGAATGGAAAAAGAAGCCATATTAAGACTCTTTCAGTTATGTGTTCCTGGTTTAGATAATAGCTTTATTCAAAACTTGCTTCCATGGAGAATGATGTTCTAATAAAACTTTTTTAATCTAGATTTATAGATACACTAATCAGAGTTCGAAACAGACATCATGATGTAGTCCCTACGATGGCCCAAGGAGTAATTGAATACAAAGATATGTTTAAAGTAGATCCCGTCACCAATCAAAACATTCAGTACTTTCTGGATCGTTTCTACATGAGCCGTATTTCCACCCGGATGCTAATGAACCAGCACAGTAAGTAAGACTCCTTATCTGTGGAAAAACTGCATAGAATCATAGAACAGTCTGGGTTGGAAGGGATCTTAAAGATCCTCTAGTTCCAATTTGCCTGTCTTCAACCTAATGAAAAAGAAGTGAATCTAAGTACTGCTAGAGGTCTGTTTTGGATGACTTTGAGAGACATTAAAAAGTTAAACTGTGTGACCTGGAGTAATGGGAGAACTTAGAACTAGTCTGCAGTCTGGGAAGTAGCACATCTTGTGTGGAAGTTGAGGCACTTCCTTTGCATATGAACATCCTTTAGGTCTTGAACTGCAAATAAGTCTGCTGTCAGTAGACTGCCTCTTTTAGATCTAAAAAGGCAAAAACAGTATTCTCATAAGAGTACAATCATAGCAGACAACCATAATGTGAAAATAATTTTTTTGTAGTATAGCAATTATGATTAAGTACGTATTTGTTTTCATTTGAAACAGCCCTTCTTTTTGATGATAAATCCAGATCGAGTCACCCAAGGCACATTGGAAGTATTGATCCTTGCTGTGATGTTGTTGAGGTGGTGAATGGTAAGTGTTCTCTTGTCATTAACATGATCAGTTGCAGGTAGTTTGGGTAGGCAATCTGTGTAGTGTAGGATGTTGAGTTTCTTGTTTTGATAGACTGCCTTCAGCTATTTCAACATGAATTTGTATAGGATATAGTATATTAAGTAGCAGTTAAAAATGTCTGAATAAGGCATAGCAATTGTCAGATGACATAGGAGTGAAAATAGTCTGCAGTGTTGAAAATCAGCACTACCTAATCTTATATAGTGCCCCAGATGCATCTGTTTTACAGAATCACTGAATTCTACTGTAATCTTGCCCATGCTGCTGTAACTTCATGTTTAGTTTCAGTGCATGCAGTGGATGCAACATTATCATGCCCTGTGAAACAAGTGTTTATAGTCTGCATCACCTTTGCAGCCATCACAGTTAAATATTGTATGTTGCCATGCATTAGAATGTTCTACAGCATGTTATGCTCCATTTCACATATTCTATTTAAATATTTCAGATGCTTTTCAAAGTTCCAAGATGCTGTGTGACCAGTACTACTTAACATCTCCAGAGCTGAAGCTTAATCAAGTAAATGGTAAGAAGTGATCTTATGTTTTACTTTAGCCAAATCGATGCCTTTAATGAGCCAAAAGGCTTTCACTTCTGGAGCTGTGATGGTTTGGCTTGTCTCATGGTATTTCCTCTGCCCTTTGTTGCAACCATCTCACTTAAGCTCTCATGTCAGATAACTCTGCATCTTAAACATGAGATTTCCTGAGGTTATATTTACAAATTTGAATACAAGGCTAGTCTGCTCTTAGAAATAAATTATCAGAGAGGAGCTCTGCATTTGGGGTACGAAAAGTCTTATCTACTGACTGAGAAACACAGGTTCTAGTCTGAGCTTTCAAGCACGTGGGATTTGAAGCAGTTTCCTTAACCTCTAAAGTCCTCTGCCTGTGGAATGGAGTTAATTATCACCAGCTTAATAATTATTATTACCTAAACAAAATTGTTCAGTAGGGATGAAACCCTTGAAATTAAGACTTTTTCTCGTTTGTTTTAGCAAATTGCTTGCTTATTGCAAAATCTGGATGCGGTAACAAAAAATAAAGCAAAAAAACCTCTCCCTCTAAGTCTTGCTTGTTTTTCTCTTCATCTAGGAAAACTTCCAGGAGAACCGATTAACATTGTCTATGTTCCATCTCATCTTTTTCACATGCTTTTTGAGCTATTTAAGGTATGTCAGTATATCTTGTTTCTTCCTTCAGTTTTCTGAGCAGGAGCTTCAGTGTTATTCTCTAGCTAGACTTGAGTGAAGTAGAGTTTTTCATGGAACAGTGGGATTTATAAGAACTTACTATGTGAGGAAGTAGCTTTGGCAGTTCCTAGGGAAAATATGTGGACATTTGTGTGGTGGTGGCAACTGGGATGTGATAAGGTGGAGAGAGGAAGTAAGAGGTACATGGGGTTTTGACAACCATAGAGCAGTTTTGCTGTGGATTAAGTAATGCTTCTTGAAGGAGTAAATAGGGCTGAACTAATATGCTGCCAATAATATGGGGTGCTGAGTTGTGGCAGTCTTGAACAACTACTGAACTCAGTTTTTGCCCCAGAAGCATACTGACTTTGAAGTGTGTTAGCTGATTTAACTTGCACTGGCCTAGCTAGACGTTAGCAAAAAAAAAAAAAAAAGTACTCTATAAACATAGAGATGTGTTTTAGGTGTGAAAGCTCCTATTCTTATGTAAGATAAGTTGCAAAGTGTTTCTTGAAGCTAGGTAATTGGTGGTAACTGTGCTTAACTTCTTCACAGCAATAGAGATATTAAACTACTTTGATTTTAATGCATAGATTTAACACTGACAATGGCAATCTTCATTTCCATAGAATTCAATGAGGGCAACAGTTGAATTTCAAGAGAACAGTCCTTCCCTCTCTCCAGTTGAAGTAACAGTTGTACTAGGACAAGAAGACCTGGCCATTAAGGTATCTCATTGGCCATTGAATATATGGCCTTAACATAATCCTTATGATTGTATGTGCTGCAGCAAATTCCATTAGAACTTGCCACAAGTTCTGTGACAACAGATTAAAGATAATATGCATAAGCTTTCTGTTGATAGCCTGCATGTAGAGCAGTTGTCTAATTGAAAAATAATATGCTATGAAACAAATAACATTTATTATTGTTAAAAGGATCATAGTTAACTTTATTTTTATTTTTTAAATTAGATCTCTGACAGAGGAGGTGGTGTTCCAGTAAGGAAAATTGAGCAGTTGTTTAGCTACATGTATTCCACAGCACCAACACCAAGGATGGATGATGGTCGACAAACTCCTCTTGTAAGATGATTTCAATGCTCAAGTTGCTATAAGTATTGGGCAGGTTAATAACAAGTAATGAACACTATGTCTACCCTACTGATTTGTAGGGTATTCAGAGACTGAGCCTCATAGATAAGAATTAACGCTCTATGAAATTAAATTTAGTATCTAGCTCAATGGGTATGCCTTTAAAGGTATAAACAGAAGAACATTCCAACTTAATCTCATTTTTCTCTTCTATTCCAATGACAATGATTTACTCTACCTTCACTCCTGCTCAGCCATCAAACTTATTGGAAGTACTGTCTCTACAGAGGCAAGTACAGTGGGTTAGGATTAATTATCTACTAGGAGAAAACTTACACTAATCAATCTGTACTAGTGAAATCCGGACAAGGAAAACACAGGTATATAATGCATCTAATAAGACTTGGGCGTATATATACATCTCCCCTCCTTCATGGAGATTCTTTTTAAATAGTCAGTTACCATATGCAACTGATTAGAAGTCTCTAAGAAGAGAAAGTACAGAAGACTTCTGAAGTTTAGGATCTCTGAAAATGTTCTAGCTATTTATTTTTAAGTCATAAGAGCTAGCACAAAATTCATACTGTACCATGCTTTCAGGCTGGCTTTGGATATGGCTTGCCTATTTCCCGTCTGTATGCCAAATACTTCCAAGGAGACCTAAATCTCTACTCCATATGTGGCTATGGAACGGATGCTATTATCTACTTGAAGGTATGTGTTTTGATTTTGTTAAATGAATGTTGATAACTATTGTTAATGCAGTGAAGTGACTACTTTGGTATCATACTTAAGGCAAATGAATTCTCTGCTGATGAGTAGAGAAGTTGTTTTCTGTTTTTTAATAAAAAAAGGCAGTATATTATAAGAAGCTTTTTCTTTTATACTTAGTTGTATCTTGAATGATTATTGATGATAGCTTGAAATCAAATTCAGAGATTCTCCTGTTAGATTTGGAGTCTGCTGGTTTGTAGAATACAGACAGTACCAGGGTAAAGTGAGGTAACAGAAATGAAAAGATGTGAGTAGCAGATCTTTTGTTTCACTTACTGTTCCATCTTAACTCTGACAAGAAAGACTATGCAAATTCTTCATGAAAGAATATGAATAAGCTCTTAGCTGCAGAATGTGTTGGTAGGAGATCATATTTTGAAGTTTGTGTGCTTCTGTGTATTTCTTTTCCAGTGCTTTCAGAGTTATTTTGAAAACAGGTTACAGAATACCTTTTAAGGCCTATACGAATGCATAAAAACGATCTGGTGTTACTGCATTTGTCCTGCAGAACTTAGATTGCAAACTTAGATACCAAGCCAAGTTAGCTGTTGCAATTATTTCAGAAATGTTTGTGTAAACTTGTGTCACTTTATTATACTTGAGGTATACTGCATGAATTTTCTCAGTGTAATTTCTTTTTTTTTTTTTTTTTTTTTTTTTTTTTTTAGGCCCTATCAACAGAATCAATAGAAAAACTTCCAGTTTTTAACAAATCTGCTTCTAAACATTACCAAGCAACTTCAGAGGCAGGTGACTGGTGTGTGCCAAGTAAAGGCCCAAAGCAGACTGCAGCTCTCTGAAGGAATGTGAATAGCCAAGGCATCCAGGGGATCAAGCTGGCTTAGCAGAGACTAGTGTTTGGAAGTACTCATCTACCTCCAAACAGGCAAATTCTTCCATTTCAGACAGAAGAGGAAGAAGCTAAAGCTGTTATAGCCCAAGCTGTATACAGTAAATGTAAAATCTTGCTGTGGACTTCAGGCTGAAGAAAATAGAAGTGCATGTATGTCTTTAAAGAAGAGATATGTGTATAGAGGGGACTCAGGCTATTTTTGTTGTGATCAAAGACTATGTGATAGACCTGTGCTATTTAAGTCCTGTCCAATGCTTGAATTCTGATACTGATAAATATGTCAGTTAAGCTGGTATATATTTTTCTCCTAGAGTAGATATCAGCAGCTCATCTTACAGAACTCCTCAGGTAGTAAGATGTACCTGTGCTTTAAAGCTGCATTTAGAACATCTGGAAAATATCCACTCACCTTGCTATAAGGATGCCATGTTAGAAACAGCATCCAAATAGACCCTGACTGGGAGGGAGAGGGAGGGAAACCTTGCCAAGTAGGAAGAAAGTGTTTTCCACATGTAAGGAAGTCACACATTAACAAAAGGAGCAACCCTATATTCCACTAATCACTCTTAAGTGATGCCTTGCTTTGAGTTACTTCAAGTTGGTGATGGAAAAGCTAATGAAGCTCCTGTGCATACAGTAACTAAAAAGAGATTTTTATGAAGTAACGTGGTATTAACAACTATAAGGTTGGCCTACATCTGGCCTATATCTCAGTGCTCAGGAAAACATGTGCTAAGTAAGTTAGTTACGATTTTCCAGGAACTGAAGTCAGGCATGCAAGTTGAAATAGAAGGTTTTGATGATTGTGTTATGCAAGCATGATATGGGAAACAGCATATTTAAGATGTCATCCTGGGTTTTCTTTTTGCTAGTCTGTTAGATGACCAGTGGGTTCAGTGCGCTAAACCAAAATCTGTCTACTACCATCTTTGTCGACTATGTATTGGACCACACTGTCTCAAAGTGCATGGGGGTTTTATACCTTAGAACTGTGATGGGCACTGAAAGTCTGTTAGGTTTTCAGGAGGAGTGATGTTGGAGTAGAATGTTGTTCTAAGAACTGTCTTTTGTGATGGAAAGGTCTTGGGAAATGAGGTTAAAAATATCATCAGCACTGAAAACTATATAATAGGTTTTATCAACAGCAAAAGGGGAATTGCCACAGGAGAAGTGCCAGTGGGAGAGAGCTGTTGGGAAATGGTCAACTCTTAGTAAGCTTCTACCCTTCCTACCTTTGTGGATTTTTCTCCTTTCCTCATAAGCAAAATAATGGAATTTGCTGAAAGTAATTGAAATTGCTCGACTGGGGAGACAAAGTTCATCAGGGCTGTAAAATATTACTTGAATTTTAATGACTAACAGCATCATTATCTTAAGTGTATATGATCCTTGGAAGGAAGTTGCAAGTACAGTATTTAAAGTATCTTGCTCAGTGATGTGATTAAAGCAGATTTGTATTTGTTGGTCAGAAATCTATTCCACGCTCTCCTGTGAATACCAAATGCTTTTTCAATAGCAATAAGAGAAAGCTACATCTCTGCCTTTTGTGTTCTGAAAGCTTTTTTTGGGTAAATTTCTCAATGGAAAATAAAATAGTTTTTGAAATAAATGAACAGAATACTAAGTTGAGAAGCAGTGGTGATAATTACTGAGCAGGTTGACTTAAATACTACATTGAGGCCACTCTTATCCCAGTGAATAAGCTGCAATCACCAAAGGTCAGCAGTTCAGGAGTATTTTCACTCACTCAATGAGTGAAATGGATAACAATACTGAAATATCTTTGTCTAGAAAATACAGGTGTGAAAAAAACTGCTTTCACTGCCATAATATACTTGAATACTTTGACCTTGTATTGAATATAAGGTCACAGAAATATGCCTAGATAGTTACTGTTAAGTAAACACAATACCTCTTTGTCTGCACTCAGTAATGCTCGAATGTGATTTACAATCTTGTAATAGACTGTAGATCTGTAATGTAGCTTCAGCTACTGCAGGTTGAAACTGTAATGTCTATTTTAAAAGCATCTGAAGCATGTGGTGCTTTAAATGAATGAATGTAACAGTCCTTGCAAATAGGAGCTTTCTGGATGAGTATAATCTCAAAGTTGTATATGCAGAACATACAATGGAGACAGATGCGTGTAGCACTCGAGGGAAACTTAGAGTCACCTTTAGTTTAAAAACTAGCTAAGGGCTATTTGCCTAGACAAAATGCTATCTATTTCAGCCTTTACTGATTTTTTATTTCTGGAAATAGAGCTGTAGTTTTAAGCCTTTTACTTGTCTGTAGATACTGAAATAATTTTATAATAAAATCTTTTTAATAATTGTCTACTGTCTTTATTTCTGTTAAGTGGTATACTGCAAGCATAGGCCAGTGTGAAGTTTCAAGAAACGTCAGATGTGGCATGCGATGAGGTTTCTGGTTGTGAAGAAATCTGCAGTTGGAACAACTGTTTTAAGCCTCAATTTTGTTACCATGAAAATTTTCTCTTGTTTGCTGGCACAGAAGCAAACATGGTACACAGTGACTTGCTTAAGGAATTCTACATGTCAATCTGTTTCAATTAATTTTGCACTTGGTTTGTAACTCCTGATGCTTGTCTTGCCTGATGTGATTGTTGTAATCAGTTACTACAGACTTCCTGACTGACCTCTTGCCTACGCAAGTGCATCATGCCTCTGCAGACTCCTAGCTGCAGAATAAGGGTAGGCAGATACTCAATAGGGGGAAAAAATAGGAAACAAACAACTTGCACAGGATGAATCAGGGGCAGTCCCAAAATGAATGCTTTCAGAAGCCAAATAAATAAGTGACAGACTTTTTTTTTTGTTTGTCATGCCTATAGCTGCTGCCACGCAGCCCTTGTGGGGAAGAAACAATTTCACTGCCAAGTGAAGGTTCCTAACAAACTGGACTTAATGTAAAGGCTTCCAACTGGAAATCTAGATGATTATCTCACTCCTTACACAAAACATAAGCTGTCTTGCTCTGGAACAAAAGGACAATTGGGTTTTAATAGCTGGTTTGAAATGGAACTATGGCTATTGGACAAAGCAGCCTGTGCTGCAATGACAGTCTGGTGCAACTGGTCCTTTCACTGACCTGTTTTTTTCCCCCAAGATTATACTGCGTTTGACTGAATTTTGATAAGATAGCCTAACTATTCAGGTACATATAGCAGGGTGGGAGGGTGTGTGCTGTACGGGTGTGAGCTGGGAATGCTACAGGTGCAGGTAGCCCGCAACAGGGCAGTCAAGCATGTCACCCCAGCAAGCAATGCAGTCTCTCCTCATGCAAACTGTTCCAGCCTAGCTCCTGCTGTCTAGAAGGCTCCAGAAGTTGTAATTTCTTTTTCCTTCCTACGCATGAGCTCATTAAGTGTAAGAGGCTGTGCACCCAACTCCTGATTCAGCAAGCCCCGGAGGTACTGTGATTGGCTTGCTTTCAGCATGTCAGAGGTGCAGTGAAATCAGCAAGTTTAGTCATGGCTGAATAACATTCTGGTTTCACAGAAGATAAGCAGATGTTGTGCTTCCCAGCCCTTTACCCCTGATCTGGACGTTACAAAGGTTCCTGAAGTCAACAGAAATAACACCAAAACATCCAGTGTTTTCCAGGCTGTTAGGTAAAATGCTTAATGCTGATTCTGTTGCTAGTGCCTTGGGCACTCCTCCAAATAAATTTCTCTGGTGTCTGATAAGGGGTTGTTCATTATCATCTCATTTCTATCACTTTACCTAGCTCTCACATACACCAGACTTTGCCCCTAGTGTGTGGCAATGTCCCTTCTATAGCTCTGTTACAAAATAAGCCTTGATATCTTTGATAAGAAGCACTACTGGACTGGAAAAACAACTTGTTCTCCATGCAGTGGTGCTGATGATCTGAGTAATCAGTTTATAACCCCAATGACTCTCTGCCATTAAGCCCTTTTTAGTAAACAGAGTGTAGGGACTGGCATTTGTCATTTCTTGGCTCAGCTGACTGGGGGGGCTACTGGAGAGGCATTGCAGTGCAAAGTGGAATTGTTTCAGTAAACAACTTTGATTTTGCTTTTTCTAGGAGCTAGCAACACAGATTCCTGTATCCCAACCCTGTATTACAGCAGTAAAAGTGGTGTTGCATGTGGCTGTGCTGGCATGTATGTTCACGACAGAATGACATTACGCAGCACCTGGCCAGACGCTGCTCCTCCTTTCAGTCAACAGAGAGAGATCAGGGCATCCTGGTGGACATCTCTCCATTCACTTTACAGGAAGGAAGGGGCAGAAAGTCCCTACAGGGAGACTGAATTCTTTGCCATCTCAAACGTCAGATGGCATAACATAAGACTGGAACACATTCACGTCTTTGGAATATTATCAAGCCTCTTCATGCCATATTTTTATACCAGTACAGAAATATGCATAGGTCATCAGAGCTTCTCCTCACCCCATATTCTCTATATTCCTTTAGAACAAACACAACAACAATAATTAAAATAACTGCAAATGATAAACTAATTAGTGTGTACTGAATTGCCCCATGCAGAATTAGCACAGATTTGTAAGTCACTACTCTACTTTGTGGTTCCTAGCAGGCAGAGGCAAGAGAGGAAAGTAGTGACTTTGTTACCTGCTGTGTGAGGGGTAGCACCACAAATAACAACCCCCCCATTGCCTTGCTGGAGTCATGTCATCAAAAACTCAGACAGACCTGTGACTGGGAAATACAGCAAGAGGAGTGACCACCATTCCCACTATCTCAGGCTGCAATACACCCTCACGGAGCTGAGAAGGACTCTGAAGTTTAGAACTGCTGCATTTTAAGTTGTGTAATGTGATATATCCATATATGTTCTGCCTGGGTGGCCCAAATAAGAAAAAGCTATGAAAAAAAGGACAATTGTGTCCAAGGAGGAACCTCTAGGGATCGTCTACTCCAACCACCTGCTAAAGCAGGTTCCCTGTGGTAGGTTACACAGGAAAGCATCCAGACAAGGCTTGAGCATCTCCAGAGAAGGAGACTCTACAACATCTGGGCAGCTTGTTCCAGTGCTCTGTCACTCTGAACAGTAGAAAAGTTCTCCCTTGTGTTTGCATGTGACTTCACACATTTCAGGATTTTGTCCATTGCCCCTTGTTTTGTCAATGGACAACACTGAAAAAAGTTTGGCCCCATCTGTTTGACTCCAGCACCTTAGATGCTTACAGAGATGAGATCTACCCCTCAGTCTTCTCCAAGCTGAACAACACTGGGTGTCTTAGCCTTTCCTCATATGGGAGATGCTCCAGGCTTTTTTTGTTTATAAGTTGAGCCTTCTGTGCTGTGTTACCTTATTTGACAAGGCCTGAAAATTGAGAGCCTTGGCAAAGAATTCAGCACACTGAGTACAATGAGTTATCACAGCCTTACATAAATATGTGTGTGTTTATGTGGGAGTTGAGTGTCTAAGCTCCCATTCTAGAGACCAGAGCTGATATTTCCTGAGGACCTCAGAAAGCTCATCCTAAAGCAGGTACTTATTAGCCAGCTGAATAGTTCTCCCATCTTCAGACAACTCAGTTAGCTGTGATGGAACCCTTGGTGCCCGAGACACACACAGGCACCTGAATTCAGATGGCTTCAGCTGTGAGCTGACTCCCAGCTCATTCATAGCCTAAAAATAGAGACCCAAGAAGGCCTGGTGCATTCTGTCTGTCTCTAGAAGAAGAGAGATCTGCCCCAGGTCCTTTGTCAGTTCTGCCAGGCCTATGCAAATACCTTGTACAGATGCTCTTGGCTTTCTCAACTATCAGCAAACATGTCTGTTTAGGTAAGTGAGTCAAATCCCCTTGCTAATTCTGGATGGCTGTGGGAGGCTGCAAATATACAGAGTTCAAAACAACGTCACTGCTGTCATTGCTGGCTAGCAGTTAGATGATGGAAAATCCCAGACAATATTTATCCTGCAGCAGATGCCAGTGGGAGCACTGCAGAGCTGTGTCATCTGGCTTTGGGCTGGCTGTGGTGCCTCACAACAGTAGCAGGCAGTGAGGTCTGTGCAATGCGAGCACCTGAGAGCTGTGCCCAAGACCCTGCAGCCTGCTAGAGGTGTGCTCCCTCTGCCTGGGACGCCCCATCACTTGATAACTGACAGGCCATTCCAGAAAACCAGATGTTACCTGTAATTGATGCTGATTATAAAGTGGCATTAGGCCTATCGAGAGATCAAATGCACTTTTTCAGTGCTCATTCTTGTGCTTGTGGTTTCCTCTTTTCTAGAAGCACTGCCATCCATAACACTTCTGGTTGATTTTTAACAAACTATCTGGTACACAGGGTGGAACACTTGGCAGGGTTGCTTGTCCTTCCCACCTATTGGGGTAGCATGTCTTTCAGTCCGTAACACTCACCGCAAAGCATATTGGTGGCATGCAGCCACTCCCCTGTGTGCAGAGGGTGTGATTGGAGGAATTCAGCCTTTGTGACAGGGTCATTCAGGTGGCTTATGCCTCTCTGGATATTAGCGGTAATGTATCATTGCTTCACAGACCATAGGAAGCTGTTTGCTCAGGCATAAAACTTAGTGGGATTTTGTTGACGCAGAAGAGGTTGTTTGTGCTTTGCTGTGAGCTGATATAAAACTGTCCAAACTCACTTGACAGCTCTCTCTTGTTTCTGATCAGCTTCACTTCAGGTTTTATGTAAGAACATGATAAGGAAAGCTTAATTCTGAAAATCTGATGGGGAGACTCAGTTCTCACAATTTGTACCATTTGTGCAGATGCCCAGAAACAACCACTGGTCCAAATCACTCCATGTGGAGGGCCTTGGGGGCCTTGCCCTCCTGTTCCCCTGTGCTCCTCACTGCTGCTCAGCTGCCAGTCTGCACCTCATGAACTTATCTCTTGTGGCTGGAGGATGGGAACCGAGAATGTCACACTGCCAGAAGCTTATGATTTTTTTCAAGCCCACCGTTAAGTTTAGCAAACAATAAAAATAAAAATCACCTTCTGCATACTCCAATGACAACATCCATGTTAAAGCTGCTGGAGAAATGACAAAGCTGCTCACTGGATTGCCACCAACTGCTGCAGGCAGACCTCAGAAATTATATTATAGAGATTAGTATTCAGAGCTGACTGAAAGAGATGTTTTTACCCTTCTCCAAAGACCTCTTGTTGCCTTCTCCGTTGCTCTGCGGTGGAATTATATTCTCCACCTGGGAGCACCGATGTTAAGGGAGAAGATGTGCCCTGACTTTAATTCTACACTACTGCAGTCAAACAGAGCAGAGAAGAACCACAGGTCCTCCTATTTCCTTCTGGGAATGAACACATCCACTGCTACAGGAAATGAGAGTTCTGTCCTCAGCAGCATGTACTGCCAGGGGGCGGTCAGCTAGTTTCATGAGAACAGACAGGAAATTCAGGCAGAGTTATTGGTTCTCCTTTATTTTTTTCTTTGAACTATGTTAACATCTTGAATTTTTTTTTACTTGTTTGTTTCTAAGACATTTCTCACATAATCAAAGTACACTGGGTATGTTATATTAAGTTTTCACTTATAAAACATTTTTAAAGATAATACTTTTCAAGAGTAGTCATTCAGTTATTCTCACTTGTAATAATATAGGTAAAATATCAATAGGTTGCCTCTAAGCAGGTTTAGGAACTTCTGCTGATGTAATTTCCATAATGAACTCTGTCCTTTGTAGCGTGATTCTAAAGTATGCTAAACCCCATTTTCAGGCAGTACAGAGTATAATATAATGTGATCAGCATGCTAACCAATGTAAACAGTGAACAATAGAGTAGTGACAATTTTAGCTCATTCTGTGGCCTCTGAAATCAGTGGCAAGCTTCCAGATGCCATTAGTGAATCAAGAACAGAGCCAACATAGGTTGAGCTGCTGGTCAGCAGGGTGACACATGCTCCTGAAGGTCTCTAGAAGACAAGTAGCATACTTGCTTCTAACTCCTTTAGAGCATAAGCTCAACAGAGAAGAGTCTGGTCTCATGGTGTTATCTCTCCATGGACTGCAGAATAGCACATGCTGTGCTGGAGGTGTTTACAATGGAGTGACACACTGAGGGGGAGGAGTATGTTACATACATTTAGACATCCAAGATACTTTCAGCAGAAACGTGCACATAGACAAATAGCCAGTTTAAAAGTACTGAGCTGGTTGACACCTCTTGTTTCAGCCATGTCCCTCCAATCCAACATAGTGCCCATGGACCTTCAAACAAGGTGAGATAAAAAGCCCAGGTGCAAAATGGGAAACTTGGGGTAAGTAAGTGCATCCCTGTCCAGCAAAACAAGGATCTTGTCCTTGTGCCCACACCACCATGAGCTCTGCTGTGATAGAAATGCTTAGCCTGCACCTGGAGGCAGAAGGACAGGGCACAGCACACAGTAGCAGCCAGCCACAGCTGGGGCTCATTTCACACAATTGAGGCTTTTTTAGAATAAAGGATTAAGAATGTCCAAAACCCAAACAATGTGAGGGCCTGCTTAGTGAGGTTAGAAGATTATTCCAGCTGTTTGGGGCTGGGAGCCTAAAAAGCTAAGTGTGCCTCCCATAGTCAGAGTAGCTCCAGATACTTGGAACTGAATGGGTGGGTTTAAACAGAGGGCAGGTTTGTGGCTAGTGCTAGATAAAAGGACACAAAACACTGCTGCAAGCAAGGAGAGAACGATTATAAACCTTAAAAACAACCTCCAGGAAACTCGTGGCTGCTGTTCAGCTGTTAGCTGCTGTCTCCTTTGTTCTGCTTACATCGTTTTTTTTCCCCAACAAAAAACACTGTGTGAGTAGGGGTTGCAGGAGGCAGCAGCGGCCCCTCTTGGCACTGCTCTCACATTCTCCTCAGAGAGAAGCAGCAAAATGAGGGACAGCATGTTCCCTGCCAGCCACTCCGGGGACTTGAAAACATGTTTGTGTCAAGTCAGCGAGAGGACACAGGGCTGGTCATACCACCGCCCTCTCTTCCTCTCAAGGCTGCTTGAAGGAGCAGTGTCAAAGTCCAAGTCCATGTTTGAGGCTGTCCCAGGTGCTGCTGGCAGTTTGTTCCTGCCTGCGTGGAGCTGCTTGCCCCACTGTGACCAGTACACCCAGCTCACCCCAAAAGGAGCAGGGACTGCCTCTCTCCCTGCCCTAGTAGGAAAGAACTGCTAAAGTGGGTGCCAGCCACTAGGCAGGACCTGCAAACCCAGCAGCATGGCCAGGTGACTCCAGGTGATGTGTTCTGGCCATCTCTGAAGTTCTTGAGGGTCTGGGAAAGAGACAAGGACATTAAGGTGACACAAGGTGTGCATCCCCATGGCAGACTGGGCCTGATTGGTCTATGGCCTACAGCGTGGATAGATGCGTGGATGGTAAAGGTCAGGTGTTGGTGGAACTTGAACCAACTGGAAAGGGAAGAAGAGAGAAAGCTGTCTGCCCTCCAGAATCTGTATGTTCACCCAAGGAGTAAGGGACATTTAGCTGAACGGACCTGGTTTCAGCAGGCTGGGTAAACGGGGCCCTGTGGCCTGCAGAGAGAGAGGCTCCATACCCCAGCAGGCTTCCCACCACCCTTGTTGCAGGAGGGAACAGGTATACAGGAGATGTAGGGTTCATGAGCTATCCCATGTCAGAGTTTTTGAAGCCCACAGCATGCCTAGGTCAATCCATTTTCTTCACAGAGAAAAACAGAAAACTAATGTTAAGCTCATTTTAAAAATACGAACTCCAGGAGACTGCATGATGCCACAGGGATCACAGTCTGAAAGCTGCGAGTACCAAATGTCACACCCAAGTACACAGCAGCTAGCACATGTGCAGAGAGGGGATGGCACACAGCTCTCTCCAAACTGCATCCTCCAGAAAATTCAACCCCTGCATGCTGGAACACACCGTCAGAAAAACACTGAAATAATTTGTAAATCTTGCCTTAAACAACAGGACTGGGAACACCTAAATGTTCCTGTGTTAAACCCTTCAAATCATTTCAACACTAATCCAACAAAAACAACAAAACAATCGGCTCTCAGTTTTATTCTAGAGTACCACAGATCACAGCAGGCCCGATTTCATTAGAGACCTAAAAGACAGGGAAAATGCAGCAGCACATACTGTACTCCATCTACACAGCAGCTGCAAATTACACGATCAGCGTCCTGATATATGAGCAAACAGATGTAAATATAAAAGTTCACTGCTTTTCTTTCCAGATGGTCAAAATTCCTTCAGTTGAGAGGAATATGACTTGGTGTGTGCATGAGCCTGTGTAATTCATTTCAGATTATTTTTAACTGTTCCTTCCCTGTAGCAAAAAAGCTGCCCTAAGCAAAAGCTACTGTAAGGTGAAAGAAAGTTATCGCTGAAATTCTGTGGATTTACGGTAAGGGAAAGACAGGGCTATGGGAGAAATGGACCTGAATGGCATGCTGAGATTTCCAGCAAGGTTAGCTCAGAGCTGCTGGCAGTGAGAAATTTATTCAGAGCTGACACAGGCAGACAGCACGACCTTGAGTTCATGGGAGCTGTGTACATTGGGAAACAACAGGAGTGACTCACAGAAGTGTTGGCTCAGCTTTGGTAGGTAGATGTAATTCAGTGGGCTTCTCTGCAGTTGGCTCTCTCTCAGGTAATTTTTTTCTCCCCATGAATGTTAAAATATCTGTGTTACTTTCTGTGCTGATCACAGTGTTGTCTCTTCAGCCTAGCTCTCCAACGTGCTGTGTGCCTGTGGCCTGTCAAGGCACTGCCTTGCCCTTTTACAGCACCCGTGTTTTTATACTACTTGAGTCAGTGCCCATGCATGTATAGGTCCCACAATTCTCTTCCCTCTCTTACAGAGCATTATTCTGGAGCAGACTTTCTGCAAGTGTTGCTACCCTGCTGCTCCTGTGTGTTTTTCCTCAGATCTTAAGAGTCATCTGTTCTTGGCCCTTCACCAGCTGGTGGGTTTGTGAGGTTATCAGGAACAGGTAAAGATCCCTTTTCTTGACCAAAATAGTCTGCATTCAACATCCACCTCCCAAAAATAGACAGCAGGCTTATTGCTGTACTCAGCGCAGCTCCCCGTCAACAGTCACTATTGACATAATCTAACTCAGTGCTAATTGCAGTGTAAATAGCCTAGGAGCCATATCAATTGCACCGATAAAAGGCTGAAGTGCAGATGTACTCTGGCATGAAGCAAACAGCTGGTAGCAGCATCCCTAGCCAGCCCTCGTTGGAAAGAACACAGCAGTTCACCAGTGGTGTAAAAATCCTCTTGCGCTCTTCTATCCTCGTTTCAAATGCCTTAATTGTAATTTAGCAGCATTTCATGGAGTGCCCATGCAAGGCAAAGGGCTAAGGAAACGTTAACTGTATATTAAAATCAAACAGGTCAGTGGAATGCATAATATTCCCAGTCACTTTTGCACTTCATGTGTTACGAAGCTTAAGATCATTTGGAGAAATGATCAGAAACAGATTTCATCTGACAGTTGCTGTATACAGCAATCTTTTTTTTTCTGACCCACTCACTCATCTGCTGTAGCAGAAGTCCCTGCCGTTCCCCAAATAAAGACTGTGGTAGATCTTTCCACTACTTTAATATAATTCTTGGGGAGGTTAAGGTGTCAGACACTAGCTAGGCTTTGGCATCTCTGCTAATAGCATGTTCTGCACTGTCATTTAGTAGAAGTGCAAACCCTAGGGAGTACAGGGAAATGCTACTTCCATATCCTGAAAGTAAATGGAAATATTGCTGTGTCCAACCCATCTGTATCTTGCAGCATTTCAGAAAAGCAGCAGCAGCCCATCAAGAGCCCTGCAAAAGCTTTGAGCATGCTGAAAAGCTAGCATGCCTCCTTGGCTTTTCCAAGTTTAATAAAGGTATATAACAGTACAGGCCACCCCAGACTGTTTCAATCTTTCTTCCAATCTCAAAAACTGAACTCTTATATATTTAATTTACAGGCATTTGTCCCACGGGCAAAATGTGCTGCCAAAAGTCTTAGTGCATTTTGAAAGGGCATTCCTATAATACGAAGGAGCAGAGCCTCTGTGATCGTTTTAATTGGCCCAGAAGTATTTTCAGCTAAAAGTAAAGCTGCTGCCTCTCATGGCAGAGTAGACCCTTTCTCTACCCCTAATAATTGTGCTTCTGACATATTAGAGAAATAGTTGTCAGTCTCGGTCTGTTTGGGAGATATATATAAGCTCACTATCACAGCAATTGATTCTGTCAGAACTGGTGTATAGGCTGTAACAGATTGCCCCATGAGAAGAAATGATCTTTCAAGATGGCAAGTAGTTCTGAAGAAAGAAAATACCACTAATGCCAAAACACTTGTGGGATTTGTTGGTTTCAGCCCTGATACACCAACTTGAGTAGAAAAACTCTGTTCTCAATCAGAGCAAAGAATCTGTTGTTGAATGTCAAACTGTTGAAAGTGTTGAATGTCACTGGAATATCTCTCCGAGTCTCTTCACAATTGGAGAGTCAACTACATGAAATCTACAACTGTCTGAAAGGAGGCTGTGGTAAGGTGGATGTTGGCCTCTTCTCCTGTGTGATTAATTAGCTATAGGACTAGAAGGAATGGCTTCAAGTTGCACCAGGAGAGATTCAGGTTGGATATTAGGAAAAATTTCTTCTCCAAAAGAGTGGTCAGGTGCTGGAATGGGCTGCCCAGTGAAGCTGGTGGTGAAGTCACTGTCCTTGGAGGTGTTTAAGAAACCTTTAGACGTCATACTAAGAGATGTGGTTTAGTGAGGGAATATTGGTGGTGGGTGGATGGCTGGTGTTGATCATTTTGAAGGTCTTTTCCAGCCTTGGTCATTCTGTGATTCTATTAATGCACACACATGGCAATACACACACAGACCCATGCAGTCTGCTTTCTTCTAGTCAGCAGTGTAGGTCCTAAACTTTTCAAGGTGATTCAGGCAGCAGCAGTATCCTCCACACAGCCCTGGTGCCGAGGCCATGTAAGAACATGGAAGGGCTGCAGGCAACCTATCTCCTTCCCTTACTGGATTTTCAAGCACTAAGGGCAGAAAGAGACTGAGACCCCGGCTGCCTGTTCCGTGTGTTCCCAGGGTCCTATATTTATAATCTGGGCTTTGAACCTTTTCTTCTTTACATTGTAAACTCATCTTAGTGCACTAGCGTACTTAATGAAGTCTATGAACAGTGTGAGGGATGTGGAATTAGCACTCCTTATGCTGAGGGCCCTGAGGGTGAGCAATGCTGCTATTCAGTCAAGCAATAGACTCTCATCAGGTAGCTTGCATTTGAAGGAGGATTTGGTGCCACCGACTGTTGAGTATTGCCTTGAAGTACCAGTACTGAGCACACTAACAAAGTACTCTAGGACCATTCCATGTGCAGGAGGTTGTTGATACTTGTACAAAGTCACCTTTGCAGAGGGAAAACATGCTTGCCTCATTCCTAAGCCTTGTGCAGTTTGTAAGGTCTTGATAGCTTTGCACACAGTGGGAGGCAACAGAGAAAATATTTTCCTCACCACCTACAAGCAGCACTGGAAAAGCAGCGTGTCTCAAGGATGACTGGTTTGCTACAGGCTGAGAAGGAGCTGGGTGAGATGTGCTGCTTTCTCTTGCAATTTCCCCGAGTCGCCACTTTGCAGTCTCTGGCTCCTCTCCTTGGTACGAGATGGGCATGACTAGCAGCAGTGTTATAGAGCTTATCTAGTCATGCTATTTTGGGCTCATTGTCCTGACATCTGAAGACTGACCAAATGTGAATAGCTGTTCAAGGATTTTAAATGGAAACACAGTCCTGAACACTTTTAGATTGATTTTGATTTTGGTTTCACCTACATGCTCTCTCCATGGATAAATCTGTGGAGTTTTCAGTCAAGATGGATCCAGTCATACATCAAATGGGGTAGGTTTAAAATTATCATAAGAGCAGTTCACAGAATGAATGTCTGTGAGTAACTGGATTATGGCTCTGTACTGGACCCAAAAAACATGTGGAATGTCTCTATGCCTGTGTTTGTAGATGGGATAACAAAGTATTTGGCTTAAGAATATCTCTTCTTATGTACCTTTTAAAAAGCACGAGGTTGTTGTCTACTGACAAGTCACTAAGGGAGCTGTGGGAAAGGGTTGCCAGTAGGAAACAACAATTAATTCTTTGTGCTCTTGTGTGCTTTAAATATTCTAATAGGCTGTGAAATGAAGTGAAAAAATCTCAGGCATGACTACATTTTTACTGAGAAGACAAATAACACAGGTAAATAAATAATACTTTTAGAGAAAACACCAAGCAACCCTGAAACTAATTTTCTGTTATTTTAGGCCATGACTAGGGTCAAACTTACAGCATAGGGGTTGCAGCCTATTTCCACCTGCATTCAGTTTGTTGCAACTTCGAAAACATACAAGCATGATCAGAAGTTATTTGACAGTCTGAATCTTCAAGGAATCTGCACAGAGAGTAATAAGACTATGCATCCAGTAAATTTAACAAAATATCTCATGCCTAATTTGGGCAGCTCCATCTAGTGCATAGAAATTAGATGCACTCGGTCTTACTGCACACTACAGTGAGATTTAAAAAGAAAGAATTGTTAAAAGGTAACAAATAATAAGGTTTGCTTACTGTTGCTCTTCTAATTCCAACAACAGAACCAATTAAAGTACATCAATTAGTCTTTCTTTTCTGCAGTGGGGATGTTCTCCAGTGTTTTTAACAGCTTGCAAATTCCTATGACTATAATCAGCCTGATCCCACTGTGCTCTCTGTCAGATCCCACAATGGCTGTAATCTGGCACCTGCTTGGGTACAAAGCTTGGAAGTGAGGCTGGGTGCCCACAGAATGAAAATTAAGCTTGTTCAATGTGAAGAGGGAGGATCAGGGGGAATTTAGGAACAGTGGTGACAGTCTTTTTTCATCTCTCTCAGCAAGAGAGTCCTAACTAAGACAGGTCAAGAACACTGCTATTGTTCTGCCTTAAACCTTCCTCTTCCAGATGCAGAATCTCACTTCCTGAAGCCACCAGCATGAGGATGTCTTCAAATTAAAACCAGGCACCATCACCTGTCTCTTCTGGACTGCACAGCTTGTCCTACTGTCAGTCAGTTCAGAAAGAAACAAATACTTTCTTGCCTTGTCCAGTCGGAGAGTCTTCTCTTTTCCTGACTTACACAGATGCACTGCTTAAAAAAGCAGTGGCTCGAGATAACCTAAGCTTTCCCAGTCCCTCAAAATTCGCTTTAGAAATCTTTCATCATTTTAGTAAAGTACAGGGACTCACAACTTAATTCACATAAAGAGTCATTTTCTCACAAAGACAGTGTGTGCTGTCTTCGAAATAGTCTGTTAGAATTCTACGTTGCTTTTTAGCTAAACATAAACAAACCCATGGAATGATTATTCAACATATGAGTTTTGATGTGTGAGAACTGAAATGTAAAGAAAGCAGTCTGGATAATGCCTTATTTGAAAACATTGGACTACATCAGAGCTAAGTTTTATCTCAGGAATCAGGAGGATGGGCTTGACTGGCACTGAGAGACGTGGTGTAGTGATGGCACTTGGCAGGTTAAGGTTGGTGGCTGGACTTGATGATCTTGAAGGTCTTTTCCAACCTGTGTGATCCTGTGATTCTCCTATGACCAAGGGACAGCTTTTGATATAGATATAACACTTGTTAAGCCTATTACTAATAGTAAGGGTTCTTATCTTTTATCTTATCTTAGCTCTTTCTGTCAGCAAAGTGATTTATAGTACCAAAGAATGTGCACATTTCTTTGGGCGGTGCTCTTGCCACTTTGCAAAGCATGGAGGCTCTGCACAGCTTGGCCACTCCTCTACAGATGGGAAGAGCCCAGCAAGTGTAGGCTCTCTTGCGAAGAGTTAATAATGATGATAAGAAATCACAGCATCAGCCAGAGATGCAGTGAGAAGTCAAGGGTTGCTGGCTTCTGACGATGAGCTCAGCTTACCTTCCTTCCATCAGAGCTCAGAGTCATCAGTCTAAAAGAACAATGCAAATGAATTGCGTCAAACAAAAAAAAAAAAAGGGAGTAAAAATGGGTTTTATCTATAGGTCAAGTCATACATTACTGCTGCTGCAGGATGCCATCTTCTAAAAGCTACCAAGATATCAATAAGAACACACAGAAATGTCAGATTCCCAAACTATGACGGATAATGGAAAAAATATTACAACTAAAAAGGATAGTGTTATGACAAATCTTTATAACATACAGACAGGTGTAGTGAGCAATGAATTAACTCAAAATTCAGTACTGATCCATAGAAAACTACTGCAATCCTGGCTGACGTCATGATACAAATCAGTTTGCCCATTTCTTTCTGGGAAAGCATTCCTATGACTAATGAACGTGCTACTTTTTGACGGTATCCTTTCTCTTACTCCTAAAATGACAGTTGAAGAAAACCACAATGAAACAGTACCAAGGGCTGCTTGGATTGAACCTAACAATATCTAGCAGACAGTGGAATAAATCCTGATAGAAACGGAAGCATCATTGCTTGGGTTGTTTACGCTAGGCTGAACAAAGCGTCCAGGGATGTGTTCCTTTGGAGGTGCCTTTCCAGCTCTGCCTCCCTGAGGAGGCTCTGCAAAGGGCCACTGAGTGCCAGACAGCCCTGAAGGGAAGGTCTGTGTGAGCACATGGACTGCAGCTCCATGAAAGCGCAGGCAGCAGCACGGCTCTGGCTCAGTAGATTATTCCTTCTGGTTCCAGCAGCAAGTACTTCTTCATGGATAGTGGGATGGAGAGCAAGGGGACGCCTCGGTGGCATCGTTCTGACAGTGTCATCCGAATAGCACATCTGCATAAGTGCATGAGGGACCGTGGAGAATTGCTGCACACACTGAATAAAGAGTCATAGAAATCCTGGTGCCGCTGTAAAACACAAAACAAGACGAGTGTTTCAGGGCAATATGCTTCTCTCCTTCCCTCCCCAACACACAGCTCTCAGCAGCAGTGAAAAGCCCATAGAGCTGCCCTGGTGCTTATAGCTGCACATGGCACTGGCAGCTATCGGTGTGTTATGCTGAAACAAAAGAAGCAGATGTTACATAGATCTAACTTACATGTGACCTGACCTCAATACTCTTGCTACTTGACAGATGTGGATACACAGACACAATCTGGATGTTGAAAAAAACAGATTTGGCTCAACCTTTCTTCAATTCCATGCCAAATAACTTTGAGACCACAACAAAAAATTGAGGAACAGTAGACTTTTCCTAATAGGAACAGTTCAACATTTTAGACTGATTTTTTTTTGTTTGAAGAAAAAAATAAAAAGAGTTATTTCCTTTCTAAACACAATTTTAGCATGATGGTATGTTACTCACTTTCAAAACCATACTCATTTTTTTTTGTGGACAGATGTGGATAATAAATATCAGGCTTGGATTTTACTCCTTTGCAACCCATTAAGGGCTTACCTCAAAGACATCATCAGGTATGGCTGCTTTCCACTTTGACGTTGATTTGATGTGTTCGTAGCTGTTGACAACCACCTCCACAGCCCTGGGGTAGGAATGACAGGCTTGAAGCACCTGTAGGCAGGATTTATAGGGATCATTAAGTACAACCAAGAAGCTGAGGCCAGCCTGGGTGCTTGGCAAGAACAGCATAAGGACACGCTGAAATGTACGCACCTAAAGACTTAGGACAGGATGCACATGGTGGTGGAAAAGACACAAGCCTCATTTACACTGCTTTGTGCAATCCACAGCAAGAAAACTGAGGCTGCCCCAGTTGAGCTGCGCACACCATGCAGAAATACAGAATATAGGTCCTAGAGACAGGGAGCCTGCTGACAGCAAGGGACTTCATGATCTCAATCCAGAGATAACTTGTTTATAGCTGAGTGCCATGCACAAAGACCTTGCTCCAGCTCATGCAGCTCAGAAAAGGAAAAAACATCATCAAATGAATACAAAATGCATTTTTATGGGAAAACCTAAAGGAAGACAAGGAGATAGCACAGCTCAAAAGACTTCCAAGCCACGCAAGGCCCATGAAACAACTGCTCAGCCTAAAAACCTTAGCTCAGAAGTAAAAAAATATGAAGCTCATTGTCACTCACGTTCGTGGAGTAACACTTTGCATTCACATTGTATTATGTACGTTTTTGACACACACCATACACAGACTTTCACAAACAAAGCTGTAGAGCATCCATCTGGGATAAACCTCATCCTATATATTATGCATATGACAAATGGTAGATTGGAACCATGCCCCACTCCATGCAATAGGTGAAAGATGGAGGCAGGATGAGGAGAACCCAAGTCTGGCTGTCAAACAGACTTTAGAAAAATGGAAGTAATTTGTTACAGACATCTCATTCTGGGCTCAGGAGGGCAGAAACAAAACTTTGGCATTTTTTTCAAAGGTTTGTGGTTGCTGGACTTCTTGAAATTTTGTATGTACAGTGGAGGAGTTGTACAATCATGCTCAGGGCAGAGGTGACAGAATGAGTTCTGACCACAGCAATCTTATTTTGCTGTCTGATGTAAAAAATCTGCCAACTACAGTGCTATGGGTTTTGAACACCTTTAGAAACATTTTGGGAGGGATCCTGCAATTATTACTTTTTTTCCCATCAATTATGAGCCCAGATTTGGAATTTCCCCTTAATTTCCCACATTCCCTGGGAATAGACCAAAACTTCACCGAGATACATCTCAGTTTGAATGGACTGGTATTATTAAAGGTCAGAAGGGACAAACAGAACCACCTTTTCTCCAGTCTCTGGTAGAGGCCATAAAATATACATTTCTTACATCCCAGTTAGGTATATTTGGAGCAAGGTTTGATGAAAGCATGTAGATTTTCTGAAATGAGAATGTCAGTCAGCTCTGAAAAACTAGGCTTGAGTCAACAATTGGAGTCTGGATTTTCAGGCTGATTGAGAATAAAAATTGGATCTGGGTTTAGTTTCCGGCATTAACAATGATACCAGTCTTGTAACAGATCATCTCACAAGATTTTGGGCATTCTGAGTCCTGTGAATATAGTTCACAGGACTCCTGCAAGTCCCAGTATTATCAGGCCCTCTTGTCTCTCTCCTGTTCAACACATCCTCTCTCTCCATCCCTCTGCTCTGTACAAAACTATTCTTGACCTTGTGGAACTGCAGGGGATATATCCTGGCTGCTCCATGATTCAGTAGCAGCTGGTAACAGATGTCAGGTTGGGCAGCTGGCCGCACAGATGTCACTTTTATGATATACTGTAGGGGTGCACAGCCATTGACATCCATGATGTTGGCTTCTGCTCCTGCCTCCAGCAGCATATGCAGCAGCACATGATCACAGTTCCAGGCAGCTTTGTGGAGGGGAGATTTGAAGTCCTCGTCACGAGCATTCACTTCAGCTTTATAGTCTAAGAGCATCCGGCAGATGAGGTGGTGGTCGGGGCTGTATGTCTGGTCCTTGTAGTGGAGGGCCCAGTAGGCCGCACAAGCCAGGGGGGTCTCCATGTGAGCATTGAGAGCATCGACCTGTGCCCCTTGTTCCACGTAGAAGGCCACGAGCTCGGGGATACCCAAACGCGCCACAGTGTGCAGAGGGGTCTCCTCATCTTGGTTGTTGGTTTTTATGTTCACGTTGGCTCCTGACAAGGAAAGATTATGGGAAGCAGTCAAGGCAAGAAAATCCTGGTTCAGACACTTCTCTGCTAGATCTGTGCTACCCAAGGAGATGGTAGGGGTGGGCATTTATCTTGAAAGATGCTTGTAGTAATGCAAACAGTAAGAGATATGGATTCTGCATTTCTTAGGCCTCTGGGAAACCCTTAAAAACCTCAGACTCTTGGATCCAACTCCCACTGTTGTGGATTGGCCCTGAGCTGACAGAACTCCTCATCTAAACATTGCTTTGGAGTAGCATTCAGGTTCAAATCTGTCTGAAGTGCTTTTTCCTACAAAGAACTGAAGGAAAAAATGAGATTGCTACCCGTACTCCATAGATGATATCGAAGGGAGGGAGGGAGGGAGGGAGGGAGGGAGGAGGGAGGGAGGAAGGGAAGGAAGGAAGGAAGGAGGGAAGGGTAATTCTTTGACTCCACAGCGGTTTGCATCGAGTTTATATCCCAGCTGAAGCAACATCGCCATCTGCTGCCCAGCACGGAGCTGCCGCAGGACAGACGGACGGACAGGCCCCGGCCCCGTGCCGCAGTTGGCGAGGTTTCCACCGAAGCTGCGGCTGGCTGCTGGGCTCCTGCCCGCTCAGCAGGACTTTCCCTTGTCCTTTCCAGCTACCAGCAATTTGCTCTAAAGAAATGCAAATTGCTGGGGGGAAGAATACTGAACACTGCTTATTAGAACAGAGGAAAGGTTGGCAGGACCCCATCCCCCAGAGCAAGGCAAAACTACAGGATGAAACATATATTTATAGCGTCCACATAGTGGGTATATATACTATTACATATCAGTGTACTGCAGAGCCAGTAGGCTGGGGAGGGCAAGGGAGTTCTTCCAGTGGTCGAAGGAGCTGAAGTCAATGCTGGCAGTGGTGTAGCCAAGAGCTGCTCCTTGAACCCTGAGCATTGGCAAGCAGTCGATAAAGCACTCATGCAAAAGCAAGCTGTGTGGCCACCCCTCTCCAGCCAAGTGGCCAAACTTAAGAGCGAGGAGTAATGTCTGAGACAGAGGAAGAGGAGTCAGTAATCACCACTGGGCTGCGTGCTAATCCCATTAAACCTGGCTGGGTGTTACTTGTGTTACATGTCCGTGAGTGTACCAGCAACATAAGTTTGGAGGCGGTAAACAAATCCGGGCAGAGCTCTGCCTGGCTGGCCAGTTGCCCAAGCCAGAAAGGGCTGAACTGTCTCTGCCTGAACTGACCCGGTGTGACACCACTGGGCGCAGATGGTACGGTGGGAGATACCTCTGGAGACCTCAGCGCAGGGCATCAGCAAAAACCTGTCGACAGCTTTTGGGTGGTGCTGAGTGCACACAACTGCCACAGTTCGCTCCGAACCTTGCCCGTTTTGTTTGGAGCCTCTGCTTTTACTTCACATCAAAATTCAAGTTTACAGAGTGCTTGGGGGAAGAGGCTGGCTCACAGAGCACTGTTATTTGCTTGCTGATAGGTGGGTGGAGAAAGCCTGCAGAATATTTCCTTTCATTTGCTGCATTTTGTACCAGTACATTTGATTTTTAGGCTTTTCCATGGTAGCAAATGCAGCTCCTGCTGTCAGGCCTGTTTGCTTTGGGCAGGATACAAAAGGCAGCATTTATTTTCCTTTCTAACAAACAAAATAATATGTATATTCTCAGCAGAAGTAATGCAGTGTGGTTATTCATTTATGGTTTCAGATCCTCTTGCCCACAAATCATAGTTGGTCTGTGCATCTCAAGATAAGCTTTCAATAATGATGTACATAAGAGAACGGTGTTTGTATTTGCCATGGCACAATGTGACAAATAAGGGAATCTGTCTATTTGTAACTCAGGACTCGGAGCTGCCTGACTTTGCTATACCCTTTATATCTATCTTAAAAAGTCCCGAGTCAGCTTCCTTGTGTTAAGGACACAGTGGAAGGAACATCAATATATTTATCTGTGAATTGCATCTATTCATAGCTTCATTTGCTACAGCCAATCAGAGATGTAACATATCTAGCTTCAGGAAAACAAAATATTATATAATAGCCTTTTTTCAACATGTTCCTATATGGACATGAGAATCTGACTGCCGGCAAACTAAGAGACAGTATGAAAAACTACATTTGTTCTGACAGGGCTCGGTCTTAAGACACAAGTGGGTGGAAGAATTTATGAAGAACAAGGAAATTTGTGCAAGGAACAAGAGGCTAGGGGTGAACTTTAACGTGAGAGCCTTCAAGAGTAAATCTAGATGAGGAAGACAGAAAGAAAATGTAGAGGAAAAGAAATTCTCTGATTCAGAGGATCTCTGCTGCTGGGGACTGACCAGGCAGTGCACTGGAGACACTGAAATGGGACCAATGGCTTGAGTCCAGGGACATGGAGGGACAGGAGAAACCTCAGCTGGTCAAAGAGGCAGGGAGAAGGAGTTGGAGATGAACAGGAGAATCATCTATGAATGGAAGGGATAAATATACATGGACTTGGAAACTTGCCTCCCAGGAAAGACCACAGAGACCATCCAGAACTTTCCCTTACCTCTCCAAATCAGCTGCTGGGCACAAGGAATGGAGGTCAGTGTCGTACAGAAGTGCAAGGGGGCCTGCCCGCTCATTGAAAAGCAGTTCAGCTTAGCTCCATGGTTGCACAGGATCTTGAGACACTCAACATTTGCTGTTTCACATGCTATGTGGATTGCAGCTTTCCCATTGGGCCGGCAGTTGATCGTAGCTTTGTGATTGAGCAGGACTGAAAGACTCTCCAGATGCCCATACATGACAGCCAGATGAAGTCCAGTTGCCCAGGATATTTTTAATTTGTAACTAGGCAGCCAGTATCCTGTACAAAGCAAAAAAAAAGTGTTACCATCCTTGGCTAAGATTTTCCTTTGGATTATCCATCTACTGAGGACAACTGAGGAGGAAGGGAAGATTGGAGTTTTGGTTTAATTTACTGTCATTTTACCAGCTAGAGCTTAGTGCACACAAAGTTCTTTCAGGCATAACTTCATTTTCATTAGGTACTTCTACCATGTGTGCTGAATAGTCTGACTTTTGGAGAGATGATTCCCATATAGATGTACTGAAGGCAGCTTTTGTTTTTCTAGTGACCTCTGGAGACTGATTAATAATAATCTTTAAACAAACAAACAAACAAACAAAAAAACAACTTAGGGCATCTGAAAAAACATCAGCTGAAAAATATGTGGGAAATGGTCTTTTCAGTCTGCCAACAGCTGAACAAAGGTGGCATTGGAATAAGAATGTAGAATCTGCTTAGGCCTGTGATGTAATGGATAGCTCATCCTGCTGTTTCTGCATGGGACATTGCAAGATCGCATGTTCGGGAGCTGGATTTGTACTCCTCGTGATGCACTGCCTGTAGATGACCCCTGACAATATGGTAGTGTGGCAAAGTATCACAGCCCTTCTGCCAACTTCTGACCCTGAGGGGCATGGAGTGAGGAGTTCTGATGCTTCTGTGAATTGGGTGGAAGAACAAAATGGAAGCAGGGAGAGTTCAGCATGAAATTTGGCTCCAAAATGTTCAGATTTTTGTCTGAAAACTTCTCTTTTTCTTTTTTCTTTTCTTTTTTTTTTCTCCCCACATACAAACATGTGTAAGACCAAACAGCACTTGAATATGTGTTCCCAAGATAGGACTACATGCCTCATGACGCCTCAGAGACAGACTCTGACGTGATTACTATGATCGTTTGCTTTACAAAAGAAAAATACAGTACTGTGCAGAAGGGCAGGAGAAGACTAAAACTTCCTTTTTATCCTTTTCTGTATTTATTTTTAAGGTATAGCAGCTGCTTTTTAGCTAGAACATGCCTAAAAAATGTTGTTGGTTTAATTTATTTTGATCTTCTTGGACAAGTTGCTGGTAAATATTGTTATTATTTTAAAGACAGGAAAGTACTACAGATGTGTAACGAGGTCAAATTAATTCAGACCTTGAATTTTGAGTCCTGAGTTCTATGCGGATTTTCCAACTCAGTTTCAGATGGATACAACCTCTACAGTTTTAATGTGTGCTGTATTAGATAGGAAGAGAGAGGGAGAGAGTAAAGAGGTAGAAACAAACTGCTGTTACCAGAGAGAAAAACTTTTTCATCACATGCCCCCAAACTGGGTGCGAAGAAGGTGTGCTATATCCACAGCATAGCAGGTTTCTTGAGTCATTTCCCTGCCTGGATTCACATTTTGCATTTCTTCTTGTAACCAACCTGATCCTACGCTGAATTGAGCCTGGGGGGCCAAAAATACATATATGTGAGCCACAAATTGTAACAGCAGGAAATTGGTCCTTGAAAGCTAAGTTACCCCATCACACAGCCACAGTTCTCCTATCTGAGACCACTCTATCTCCTTTGTGCTGCTGTGGGTGAGTGATGTGCGCAGACATCCTGAAGGAGCATCTACCATGTCCTCCACTAGAGCCACAGGCATTCCTGAACTGAAGGAGATGGAACTTGGCACTGGGCAGGCAGTGGGAACAGCCTATGTGGGAGGCCTCTTCATGCTTACTTGTCTCTTGAAGTGGAAAGAAGCCATGGTCCCATGGCCCTCTACCATTTGAAGAAAGGACAGACTTGTACAAAAGAAGAGGTACTTGCTGCCAAAAGATCCACTATTAGAAGTCCAAACATTATTTCTGCAGTTTCAAACGTTAACCAAAATGCATTATAGCCTGCTGAGGACAGAGGGAAAGGTATTATAAGATAAATTCATCATTGTGTGGGTTATTTCAGATGCTGACCCCAGGGGAACTTCTGGCTGAATCATTCTTACCCTTATGTAATCAAAAGAGCAGAGGCTGATCACTAAACATCAGGTAAACACAGGAAAAGAGAAGGGATGTTGTTCCTCCATTATATCACAGAAAAAGGAAAAAAAAAGGGTATTTGCTGTGCTGCTAAGACCAGTGTTTATCTCCATACACACTCAACTTCTGGCAAAAGCTGATCACTACTGTCTTCTAGATACCCATGAGGAGTCTTTTTAGCAAGTAACAAAGTAAGCTGATTTTAACAGAAAGCAGATTTGTTTCGCTGTTTTGAATTGTAAGTTTTTGGAAATTCAGTATCTACCTGACAACTGTTTTAGATTTGGTAAACTCCAAAAGAGTTGAGAAGTCTTGCCTGGTTGTGTTGTTCCAGATGACTTCTCTGGTTCGATGAACTAACACTTCCTCCCTTTCTGTGAGCTTGAAAAATACAGCTCCTCCCCACCAGCGACATTCAAGCCTACACAATTTCTTTATATCCCCTAAGTTAAGGAGAATTCATTGCACTACTGAAAATGGAAAAAGGAGAGACTGGATATTTTGTGTTTCTAAATGGCCCATTAATGATATGGAGAACATGCAATAAATTTGTATACTTCACAGCATGGGCCTATTCTGGGCTTTACACTCAAATCCTTCATGAGGAAATAGCAAAGATCTCCTCTTTTCAGGCTTCCCTAGGGCTGCAGTTGTGCCTGTGAGACACGGAGGCTGTTGCTGCTCTCTGGTCTGGCCTCCGCCAAGGCTGACAGCACAGCTAAGCTCCCCTCCGGCAGTGGCTGCGGCCACATGAGCCTCCTGATGCCGCTCCCCATGAGCCACCCTATGCTGCAGCTTTAGAGGGAACACAAGGCCACAGTTTTTGGAAAACTCCCCAAGCCCACCTACTTCCTGGCCTGTGAATACTGTCACATTTACCTTGTTTGTAGGATGCTAGAATCAGATTCTCATCTTCCACTTCGAACACCGTGTCCACATCTATTTTCTTTTGGTTCAAGAGCTCTTCCAGTGTTTCATAGTCATTGGACTTCAGGGCTTCCAGAAAATTCTTTTTCACTAATTTTGCAGCTTCAGCTCGAGTCATTTTCCCCTGCACATTCTCTCCTTTTTCATACGTCTCCTCCACTTCCATTTCCAAACGTATTTATTTGTGCTGTGAAGAGGGGTACACTGAGGTCCCTATAGCGCTGTTACATGCTGAAGTTCCTGAAGACCAGAAGGTAATTTTATCACTTGGTCATGCTGATCTGCTTGTTCTATTTATATGAGGAGCATTTCAGGCATCAAAATACCACTCTTAGATATCACCACACTCTTTTTATGAAAGTGAGGACAGACATACTAGCAATAACACCAGAAAAAATAATTTCGCTACAGGTTTTATGCACATTAAGCTTCATTAACCACATGGTTAACCTCTGCTCCTGCCATGTTATATTAAAAGACATTTGTCCTGGGTGTTGTTTTTCAACTGGAGAAACACATTTCCTTTCGTAGTTACCACTGCTGATTTACTGATGGTAGTGGGATGTGTTGCTCTCTCTGCCTTCCAACTAATGCATTTCAGAAAGAAAAAATCACTTCCCAAGGCACTCTTCCAGTGGGAGGCAGCTCACTCTTTGCAGGACGGCAGTGGTCCTCTTGGTCCTGTTTTCATTCCTCTGACCATCAGGCCAGGCCTCCACTACAGCCCCCAACTTGCAGGGCTCACAGATACCCCAGTATGTAAAGCCATGAGGATGGCTATGTTGATCCAGCACAGTCCCCTCTATAATGCCCTGAGCAGCAGGAGTGCCTCAATAGCAGTGGCAGGTGGAAGTGCCCCCACAAGAAGCAATGCTGCAGAGCTGTGTGGCCTCAGTATAGGATGGGGAGCTCATAAAACAGAGCCTTTACTTGCAAATTCACTTGTGCAAGCTGAAGAGGCCACACAGCTCCGTAGACACTTCTCCTCCCACCCTACATACCTTTCAACTAAATTCTCTCCATCCCCCAGCCACCTCCCCCTCCCTCTCACAATCCCAGCACCCTCTGAACATCTCCTCCCTTTATTTCCTCATTGTGCCAGCCCTGTCCCTGTGTCAGCACTGATTAGTGACGATGCAAACCCATGATTCAGCCAACAAGAGCTGGTGATACCAGGTCTCATGTAGAAGTGGCTCACACATGCACCTGCTTGGACATGGCGTGGGGCCATAGCTAGCTAGCAGGAGACTCTTCATACTTCATTTAAACCACACAGCAAGGCAGATTGCACACAACCATGAAGAAAAAATCTTCACATCTACTTTTCCTGTGAGTTTGGCTTCCAAGCAGACTGATGGAGACATGAAAGCTGGGTGATGCTGTAAGTCAAGGCAGCCTCTGTGTAGGTGTTTTAGGCAGCCCCATGAGCACCTGCAGCATCCCCACCCATGGGATGCTCACCACAGATGTTACAGGACAGCAGTTCATGAAGAACTGTGAAATCTGTGAGCACTTGATAGATGTAAAGAATACTTTATCAAAAATACTTCCCTTAAGTATTGCACTCAGGCTTGTAACAGAAACAGTGGAAGGAAAACCTCTTTCCCTGGTACTATAGGCTGCATGCAGCTTGTCTGTATTTCTGGGTTTACTTAAGGGATGGTCAGCAGCGCACTTGCCATATGATTACACACCCTCCTGTCTCCCTCTTACTTTGCTCTTCTCAGAGGATAACTCCACCCCATGCTTTAAGGAAAGTGTTAATGCTTGTCTGGCACAAGCAGAGGGACAAATGTGAACCCAGATCCTATGGACTTCTTGTTACTCACACTATTTTATTTTTTAACCACTATGTTCCTCAGAAGTCTTGGATGTACAAAGCACTGATATGTAGTTGACCTCAGTTACACTTTTTGGTTTGAAATGGACTGTTTTTTCATCTGCCTTTCACAAATAGCACTAGATGACACAAGGACATTCAATCTAGCCATATGCCGAAAGGATCATGCAGTGCATCTCCAGGCAGCTCTGTCACTTGAAGACTGAGATGCACAAGCTGCACATCTGCTGGCACACTGTGCTTGCTCTTGGTTGACAACCAAGGCAAAGTAATTTGTGAAAGCTAGGCCCATAATGAAAGAGAAAGCTGATTACAATCACCTCTCATTTGTCATAGCCCATGAGGATGCACAGGGAGTGCACTTCAGATGCACTCACCTTTAGTATCTGGTATGGCTGTGTTCTGATTCTCATAAAGATCTTAAGACAAATGAGTTTAAAATAGAGAAAGGAAACCATGATAGATATCTGTTGCCATTATATCTATAGCTCTCCTGTAAGCTGCATTTTAATCTAACCATGAAAATCTACTTGTATAAGTACACTGGTGATTTCAGTACTATTACATATGAGAATAAGGAAATGGTTTCGTACTTTAAACTGACAAATAGTAACAAAAGACCAGATTAACTTTCTAATGGAAGACAAAAAACTATTTATTTCCTCGAAGTGTATTAAAGATATACTTACGACTATGTAAATATGGCGAGCCATTGGTGGGGCTAAGAGACCAGTTTTCACCACGCATCTCTGTTTTTGCTGCAGATGATTTCCTGCAGATTTCTCCCCACCATGCCACAAGGTGGCAGTTTGATTTTGAAATTCAAAACTGATATCATTCAAGCTCCAGGGCTGCCAAATATTCTGAACATCTCGCAACAAAACAATGGCTCATCTCTTGTTTAATATAAATAACAGTACCAGCATTAATTATATTTATAGGTTAGACTTGAGGCTGCTGTGACGACACACACTGCATCCACCAAGAAACACGGTTTCTGTATTTAGAATAAGTGGTATAAATGACACAGCTAACGCAGATGCACATTTTCAGAGGGAAGACAGCTCCCACCCCCCCATTTCCCAGGCTTTCCTTCAGCTGCACGCAGTGTCACCCAGCACCTCTCCTCACAGGACGAGGCACAGGCTCACAGACACTGCATGTCTGGGTCTGGTAATTATGATAGGGCAGGGCTGCCTCAAGGAGAAGGGAAGGCTTTTGGGACACTTGCTGCTTTCCACTTCAGGCAATGCGAGTGCCATTACTGACTGCAAATGGGCTGCTGAGGCCCCTCTTTGTTCAGTAAAGCGGGTTATTGCAGACTTGTCCTAAATCCGTCGAGGGAAATATCTACACTGGTCTCAGTGGGCCATGAGTTCTATTAGGCTGGGCACTGAACAGCATTGCTGAGCCAGGGAAACCTGCCCAAAGGGGTGGGCATGGGGAGCGCCAGGGTGATGTTATGAGAGGAGCTTAGATGAAAGCCAGAGATGTGTTAATAAAAGACAAAGATAGACTTAAGGAGCAAGTGTACTGGCAGGCTGTGTAGAGTGAGCTGTGAGTACCTAGGGAGGCTGGGGGAGCCAAGCCCCTCTCTGGCACCTGCCCATTCAGCGCAGTGATGCGCTGCAGCCACACAGCTCACACCTCCCAGCAGTACAGGGAATGACCGCGACTGTGGAGATCTGGAGGCGAAGATCAACATTCCAAACCCAATGCTGGGGCAGGCAGACAGCCAGCAAAAGGAACAGTGCTCCAAAGGAGTGGTTCTGATGCAAATGGAGGAGCTGCTCCCAGCTGCAGTACAATACAAAAAGCTCTCCCAGCTGAGAGCTGAAGCAGGTACACGTACATCCCATCGCGGTCAGAGGCAGTGCCTGGGGGGAACCGTGGAACGCAGCGTGCAGCCTGCAGCTCTGAGCCTGGCAGGCTGGTGAGACTTCAGCTGTGCCCTTTCCTTCCCCCAGCAGGTTGTTGGCTAAAGCGGGTTACTTAAGCAGGAATAATACAGCCTCCATGTGACGCCGTCTGCGCTGCTCAGAAGCCTGGCATGTTAAAGAAGGAAACGTACTGACTTTCAGGTCTGTGGCCCTGCAGCAAGAAACAGATCGCTGAGTTAATCCCAAGCTTTCATCTCTTCTGAAGAGCACATGCTCTTAAAAATGCTGTTGCAGTAGTGATGGCAAACCCTCACTCCGCCGTGGCACTTGCAGCACTGGCAGCATCAGGAGGCTTTGCAGCCCCGCTGCCCGCGCTGCTCTGTCTCTCTTTGGCTGCTCTCAGCTCCCAGGCAGAATTAAGCACAGTCCTTTTTACCCACTTGTATCACACATCTTTTTCCAATATTTATGTTGATCTTTTTTCTTTGTTATACATCCTTCTGCCTGCTTTAGCCAGTGTTACATTTCATCAGATTTTCTTCTTCCAGAATGCTGACTGTGAAGATCATGTAAAACTTTCCCATGTTTCCTGCTTTATTTCTCAGTAGAATAGGTGCAAACTATATTCTCCAGGTGCTCAGCTTGTAGGTCATCCTTAGAGAAAAATCCTGTTTATAAAACCATCCCTGTGGATGGCTAACTTGAAACCAACTGTGTGTCATCATTTTGGATTCCTCTTCTTGCTTTGTGTTGCACTGTTTCACTCTTATTCTCATTTGCCTTGGATGGAGAAAAAGCCATCCCAGATCCTCAGAGGCACTCAGACATCAGACTTCTGAGGTGCTGGCAGTCACACTCCTAGGAGCTGGGAACTTTCCAGAGTCCAGGCCTTCCACTTCTGTCTTCAGTAAAGCAAGTATAATTTAGAAATACGTATCAAGGACGTGCTTTATCTTAAGGGTTATGTATTATGAAACCAAAGGCTGATGCCAGGAATCCTGAATTTTGTTCTCACAGAGCTTCATAACAAAAGTGTAGCTATTCTTCTATGGATATCTTTGTGGCTTCCATGAGTGCTATTTCCACCTTCAGCTCCAGGGATCCATTTCTTTTGTTTTTGCAGATTATTCCAACCTCTACTATCAGTTTATTGTTAGGATGTCCAGAAACTACAGGGTATTAGAGTTGGTTTAGCTATTGGTGTTATGGTCTTAGCTGTCAAGTTTAGGATGGAATAGTAGGGAATCATTTCTCAAAAATGACCCCTAATATTATTTACTTAATATCTGGTGTTTTTGGAAACCTGCACAAAATCCACTTCTTTCCAAAACAATTAAATTATATCTTTATCCCCACAGAATACTTGCAGGTTCCCTTGGATTCAAGGAGATGAATACTGTAAACAGTTTGCATACATATGAAATCAGATGAACAGGATTTTTAATGAATGGGGAAAAAAAAAAACACCTTACCTAAGTATGCTTATTAGAAAATTCTTCTTCTTTTTTACTTTTTATTCAGCTTTTTATTGTAGCATCTGACAATAGTTAAAGAGGTGGGATTTTGCAAGCCAACTTATGGCATGAATCTCTTACACTTTTTCATCCTGGTGAAAAGAGGCATGATCTATGGGCTTAAATGAAGTCTGTGGAAAGCAGTGCTTTAAACACAAGTGTTGCTTCGCAGCAGAGAGACAAAACCAATTCATCTCATGGAGGAAGAGCCCCACAGGCGGCTGTGTCTCCCCTGCCCTCTTCCAGGCTGGACTGTGGCTTGGCCCGGCTCCCTGGCAGGGCTGCCTGCTGCTGCACTCTGACAGTTGCTGGCTGCGGGTGAGACATTCTCGCCAGGCTGTTCCAGTCACTTCTGCCTTGCCTGCCGAAATCACATTTGTACAGAGCTCAGCTGGTGTGGGCGAGATCTTTCCTATATGCTAGATATGTATCAAATAAAGTGACTGAGGTTCTATGGACAGGCAAACAGCCAAAGCGTGAAAGGATTTCCAGTTTTGCAAGTGTAGCAATGCTCTAAAACACCAGTCCTTTGGGGTCTGAACACAGAGGCATGAAGGCATATTAACACATCCAGCAGAAGCAGTATTCTCTGAACAGCCATCGAGCATCCAGCTGTTTGCTAGTCAAAATAGGACTGCTCCTACTCTGAGGGACTAAATCCGAAGTGCTGTCGAAATAAAGCATGTGGAATAATCAGACAAAAGGGTGGAATGTGTGGAGAGGGAAGATGATATATCACTAAATCACCAGTGTATAAACAACGAGGCTATTTGAAGTGGGGATGCAGGTAGGGGCAATGCAGGCCTGCAGTGGTTCATAATCACCATTCACTCATAGGAGTGTGCCAGAGTTTTTGATGAATGTTTTCAGTCCCTCCTGTAGCCTGTGTTTCCCACTGTTTCATGATAAATCAGTCACTGATAAACAGTGGTTCGTTTGTTTCATTTCTAAGCGATGAAAGCTGTTAATCTTGCTCCTTCCTAGTATTAAGATTTACCTTCCCTGAATGTAACAGACCAATCATTACTTGAGTAAGCAATAGGATAGCTACGTTAGTCTAAAAAAAGGTGCATAATAAATACTGCTTTTATTGGATAAGTCTTGCTCACACTGCATGGCTTCTGGCTCCTATTGACAGGTATCAGAACTGTGCATGAATGATGCAAGGCTGGCTTAGCCTTGGTGCTGCTGTGAGGGCTGCAAAGCAAAGGGAGTGAGAATCATTACTCCCCCACTGGCCATCACGGTGGAGGCTCTGTGAACAAATTCGTGTATTACACAGAAGTATCCAAATATGTTGATCCTGAGTCTATTAGTATAAAAGCCAGGAAAACAAACACAAATATTTGTCCTTTAAGTTTGCAGTTGCCTTGATTTGTACCAGTTGTTAAAAGATTTCCAGAGGAAAGAAAATAACTGTTACTATTTGCCTCTGATTGTTTGAAGCACTAACATGGTGAAACCATGCACGCCTTAGAACCATTTATATTTGATTCTTCATGTCCTGGTGTCCGTAACATTATATGGAATGCCTATTGCAAAATTAAATTCACTTTAATGAGGTCTGAGTGCATTTATTAGACCTGTATAGCAAAATGTGCTTGCAATATTAAAGGAGTTTTATTTCCATTTAAAAATCTGTTGCCATAGTGACCAATCACAATTTCCTCAGTAGCCTTCTTTAGGAATAGGATGTAGGCTTTATTTTTGCTTTGCTTTTGTTTTCTTTCTGCAGGCCAAGCCCTCATTTAACTATTTTTGTATATTTTTTTGCAGCTTTTTACCACCCATATTCTCAGTTAAGTCAGTAAGATGTTGTACTGAGTCTAAAACAAAGGTTATGACTTTGGCTCTTTTCAATAATTATGTGAGGACCAGAAAGACAAAATGCTGCACTTTCTTGTGATTTCTTTATCACCAACAGAGCACGCTAATCTAGAAGAAGAAAGAGTTCCGAACTATCGAAAGCCTTGGGAGACTGGTACCTTTTAGTATCAGTATAACAGTCATTCCAAAGGTCTGGTGAATTGCATCTAAAGCTATGTAAAATTGAAAAGCGCCAGGAGAACAGCCTTGCTATTTCAAGAAAACACTTTATAACCAGCCTTTAACTGTATCAACCCACTTAGCACCCAGTCACAGCCCTAATCTTGTCAATAACATACTTCCTTTTGAGAAACGGTAACTTGAAGTGTTGTGTATATTCCTGCTTGAGATGTATCTTCTCCCAGGGAATAGCAGTGTGAAGGGACCTGTGAACCACTCCATTCTCTCCTAGTGATGCTGCTGGAAGATTTTTGCACAGGGAAAGGCAGTGGGAATGTTTCTGAAGCAGTGATATGTACGTAGAAGATGCAGTTATTCATTTTTTGCCATCACCTTTCTCAAGACCAGACTTCTGTGCCCCTGACAAAGCATAAGAAGGCTTATGCAGCAGAACAATGCTCTAATCAGACAGGAGAACTTTTTTTCCTCCCTTTCCCAAATTATCTACAGCGTAGTCATCTGACTCCTGCATTTGTCACATCACCTCTTGGGAGGTTGTGGAGATGTCTGTTAGGGTGCAATTCCATCTGTCTGAAATTGGAAGTCAAAAACAGATTAGACATACTCTGGAAATACTGATTTTCCTCCATGAAGTATAAAGTGAGCTGAAAATAACCTGTTCCTGAAATGGGTAGCTTTGCTGCAGAATCTATTATCAAATGCATGCTGGGTTCCCAAGGGCACCAATAGCATTACCTGTCCCTCTCCCCTGAGTTCCCCCTATGCAACCAAGCCCAGGACACCACATCAGCCCTGGGGCTGCCAGCTCTGCCCAGCGAGGCCTCAGCAGAGTTGGACTCCAGCTCCTCACAGCCCTGACCTGACAGAGGCCCCACCAAGGGGATGCACAGCGGGCCCATGTCCCTGTCTGTCCCCAGAGAAGTGCCCCATATCTAGTGCTGGTCCTGCTCCACTGCCCTCCAGGTGCTCCACTCCTGGCCAAAGCGCTGGAGTGGCATGGGCTGCAGGGCTCTGGTCCCCAAGGTGTGCAAACCCCATGGTGACTTCACGTGACAGCAGTCACAGGGGCCCTTTGAGTGATGGAAGAGAGAGGTTTCATCTTTTGCCAGAATATGGTTTTCCTCTGATCTTCACACTCTCATATGTGGAGCTGGAACTTGCCCACATCAGCCTGAGGCTCTGGCTGTCATCTTGGCTCCTTCTAATTCCTATCAGTGGCATTATTGGCTAAATGGACAAGATCTGTGTGACTTGAGTAAATTTCTTTCACTGATTAATCAGGAGAGATATCCTCATCACCAGAATTGGTTTTATTTTGTTTAAAATTCAGACAACATAAATTTTTGGACAGTTTTCTCTTCTTCTCGAAGTTCAGATACACTGCAACCAAGTATCTGCATTCGGAGATCTGTGGTGCCATAGCAGGGTTGTCCTAACCTGCATAAATCCTGGGCAGATAAGCTTCAGCAATGTATTAACTGTTACCCTCTGGGAGCAATGACATGGGAATCTGCCAAAAGACTGTATATTATATATATAATATATTATTATAATATATAATAATATAATATATTGTTATATATTTTCTGGACTGTTAATGAGTAAACTAAATTAGTGGCACCTCATAAGGACCATATGCAGTGAATGACAAGTGATGAGCACTAGAGCTAAGGCAGCAGCATGTGTAATCCAACAGTCTGTATAGGAAAGAAGGTAATGACACAATGACAAATACCACACAGCCTCCCATGTTGGTAACATGCTTTTCCATGTGTAAATGGCAACAGCAGTCTGGTTGCTTCAATGGTTGAATCTGCAAAGGCAAGTCAGCTGTGAAAGCACTCTGCCTAACAGACAGGGAAAGGCTCAGCAGCAGTAACAGCTCCTGTGAGGCTAACGATAACCCTGACAAGCTGCACTCAGCATAACTGCGAGTGTGCAAGAAGTTGATTGATACAAAGATTAGAAGAATATCATATCTCTTAATTTTGATTGATCTTTTTCACCTGCAGAAACTAGCTCTTGCCAGCTCTACAAACAAAGAGGACCGTGTGGGAAAACAGAATTAACCTTCTATTTTTCACCCAGCAGGTTCTGCTTCCCTTCCCAAGAAAGAATTTCAGCAGGAAATTTTTAGTAGACACAGATGATGCACAGCTCAATAATAGCCCTTCTAGAGATGTATTTCTTAGAACCCACCAGTGTTTTAACAGTTGTTTGTTTTTTCTCTTCAAGTGCAGAACACAGCACAACAGCATAGGGATTTTCTTACTAGGAATCCCAGATACAAATGTAATATAAACACAAGTTCTATATGAAATTTCCAAAATTATTTTAAAAGTGAATTACAGATGTTTTTTGAATGCAATATTTTCATCAGTATTAGCTACAGTAGTTGACTTTTAGAACGTTTAATAAAATAACATGAAATAAAAGCTTCTTTTCTAGAAGGTCTGTCATGGCCTGATGGAATTCATGTAACACTTGCTCACGAGCTGAATTAGGTCGAGAGCAGAGTGAAAGTTCACATCTGGCGTTCCATTTGATGCCTTCTCAACCTGCTACTCAAACTTCATGTCCCACAGAAAAGCAGAGTGCATAAGGGGAGTTTTTGGACTATGCAAAGGCTCTGGCTCCACCAAGGCCACGTTCTTTGCTCCTTGGCACATATTTGCAGACAAGAGGCTATGATGTAGCAACTCAGTGATTTCAGCAAGCTTTGGATAGGATCCTGGATTCCATTTCATATTATCTGTTCACAATTTATGCTTAAAGAAGAGTAAAAACTTATGAATCTACGTGAATTATCTTTATATGTACATATGTCATTACAATGGTGTGTATCTGTATGCATCCCTGTGCCATTATACCTGAATGAAAGTATTCTTAGAGCTAAAAAGTAAAAGATATCCATAAATAGGATCTCTTTGTATTTATTGGTACCACAACAGTTGTTTGCTTTTCCAGACTTACAGTCAGCACAGTTTAGACACCTACACTCATGAGTTTGAAGCAGTAACAGAAGAACACCCAGGGCTTGGAACGGTGAGATAAGGATAAATCGATCTTGGTGAGGTTACACTGGATTAACACTGATGTAAATCTGAAACCAGGCTTTGGTAAACATGTGGGACAACCCAGAAAGGAAGGCGTAGGAATCATAGTTCATGAAGAAATGAGCACTGCTGTGTTTCTCCCACAATTCCATTTATTTATGCTTCAAGGTGCCAACAGAGTTTAAGAAGCCCACATTTTATAAATGATCTGTATATATTAAAACTCTTGACTAGAGAGCATCTACCTTAGCACAAAACACCATAGCACAGTGCGTACAATCATTTTTCTTGATTGTCGCAGTGTTCAGGAGTCAAGGCTATTTCCTTCCTTTCTTTCTGTTGTGGTATTTCAAAAGCTGTTGAATTTCTAAATCTTACTTTGTATCGTTTTACTGAGATACTGTATCCTGAAAATTCACCTCTGCGTTTTCTCTCTTGAGAAACCTGCCTGTTGTTTGCAACGCATAAGTAAGTGGTGGTAGCAGAGGAATAATGCTTAATTAGGCATTTCCCTCTCATTCCTTTTCTGTGTCACTGGGTTGCTCCACTTCAGTGAGAGACTGTGATGACAACGGTGTATCATCTGTCCATGCAGCACCACAGCAGACAGCAGTGAGCCTCCTGCCTTGTGAAACTAACACGACTGAAAATCAACATCAGATGTCTGCTTGTGAGGTTCTGCTGGATTATCCATACCTCTCCTCCTACCACAGAACTCGGCTTTGTGCCGTGCTTTGTCTGATGCTTGCACCAGTGCTTGCGCCAGTGTAGCTAAGCACGCAAGAGACTTCAGCAGTGGTTAATATGTGGCAGTTCTTCAAATCTCAGTGCTCAGAAATTTATCCTGACTTATTTTTATCTTCAGGAGCCTGAAAGTAGTGAACACAGAATGGTCTGATACTTTCATTGCAATAGTTTTGTGTTGTCTGAGACCCTTCAAGCGCCGAATAGTGATGATGACAGGAACCCAGCTCACCTTTACTTGTATTTGAAGTCAAGAGCCTCCTCCATTTCACACACAGCTTTAATCTTTCAAAAGCTGCATGACTCTCTCACTCCTTTGCACAACTGTCATCAGTTCTGATGTTCAAGGCAGCTTGCAACCAAGACAGCAGGATTCACCTGCAAGACATCAGCACTGTATTTCAAGGCACGCTATTAGCTCAGCACGCTTTTGCCTGGAAAAAGACAGCACTATTTTCTCTATGTTTGCAACAACGCTGCGCCATGGCAGCGTGATCAAAGCCATCAGTAACATTCTGCCCACCCAGCGCTCTGTCAGCAGCAAAGGGCAGACTGTCTGGGAGGACCTCTCTGACTTTTGATTTAGCCTGGCATCTCTCCAGTTTAGCAATTCTGCCACCTATAAAATTAATAAAGCAGCTCCCTTTGCCGCTGCTTCCAGATGCAGCAAGAAGCACTGCCGCATAAAAGACAGTAAACAAGAGCAGTGCTAGGACATAGCCTTGCTTAGGGCTGTTTTTGACAGTCACAGGTTTTGACATCTTGTCATCACTGAGAACCTTTGCATTACCCCACACCATTATGAAATAAGCAAAATATATTCCCAAACTTGTTTGGACATCCAAATTTATGCAGCTGCCTCTGGGCTGCCTGTGGCTGACAGCGCTGGAATCTGTGGTGAACTCCACAAGGGCCAGGTACAGACCTTGACTCTGCTCTCCCCAAACTAGGATGAGCCTTTTCAACAACCAACAAACCCAATGATGTAATTTCGACATGGATTTTTCTCAGCAGCTGAGAAATCGATACACTTTGGTGTCACCTTTTTGCAAAAGGCGCTAAGAATCTGTATTCGTGAACCCCTTTGGACGCCATCTGTTCACTAGGTTATTATCATAAATTTCAGTTTTCTAATGAACCAGTGATGCTGCATTTACATACAGTGGTGAGGTGTGAGCAGGGACTTTGCCTTGCTCTATGGCAGCTGCTCAGCAGCAGTAGGGATCTCTGCTCCTTGCTCTTCAATGGGGAGCTGAGCAGAGGGATGGACTTTTTTAGCAGAACTGAAGAATGCAGGGCTTAAGAAATTTGTGTAAGCAATCTGTGGTTTCCCACTGGTCAGCTAACAGGGTTAAAACTATTTTAGGCCAGAGCCTTTGCAGAGGTTTTTGTAATTTCTGTGAGAGGCAGCTTTTGAAGCTCTTTCCCTCATCTTTATCTTTCAGTATGCAAGCCAAAGGCTTTGCTAGTGCTTTCTGCCTGGTTTTGTGGTAAGCATTTTGCTTGCTTGTCAAGTTTTATTTTTACCTGAAGCTGGTGCAGCACCTGCATGTCAGCAGCAAGGCGATGGATGTGTCCTTCTCATTAACCCAGTCCTCAGATCTGAATTCAGCAAAACCACTGAGTTCTGTTTAGGATCTCAGCAGTCTCTCTTTGAGACTTTCCACTCTGTGTTGACATCATCTCCTTGTTTCTACAGTTAAGCTGTAGCTGCATCAAGGTTGCTCTCCGGCTGCTCTGCCTCGCCTTTGTGCCCACAGGGCCTCTTTTGAATTTGGTTTAGTTTCAGATGGAGACTGCTGTCTGACTTGTCACTGCCTGAAGATCAGGTGCCTTCCCTACCAGTCACCGCAAAGATGATTTATTCCTAAAAATTTTTGCAAGCATTTTCAACATAACAGCTAGAAATCACCTTGGGCAGCTTTCCAAATTAAGAGTTATTTGCGGTGTGTCTAGTTAGAATCATACGACTGCAAAGGGTGGAGAAGACCTCCGAGATCATCCGGTCAACCATCCACCAATATTTCCCACTAAGCCATGTCCCTCAGTACAACTTCTAAATGTTTCTTGAGCACCTCGAGGGACTGTGACTCCAGCATCTCCCTTAGCAGCCTGTTCCAGTGCCTGGCCACTCTTTTGGAGAATAAATGTTTCCTAATATCCAAAGTGATCCTCCCCTGAGGCCACTCCCTCTTGTCCTGTTGCTAGTTATGTGGGAGAAGAGGCTGACTTACACCCTGCCACAAACTCCCTTCAGGCAGTTGTAGAGAGCAGTATGGTCTCCACCCCCTTAGCCTCTTCTCCAGGCAGAACAACTCCTGTTCCCTCACCCACTCCCTATAACAATTGTGCTGTAGACCCCTCACAGAATCAGAGAACTGTAGTGGTTGGAAGGGACCTCCAGAGATCATGGAGTCCAACCCCCTGCCAAAGCAGCTCCCTAGCCCAGGTTGCACAGGTAGGCGTCCAGGTGGGTCTTGAACGTCTCCAGAGAAGGAGACTCCACCACCTCTCTGTGCAGCTGTGCCAGTGCTCCGTCACCCTCACTGGTCTATGAGAGACCAAAATCTGGGTAAAGAGTTTCAGCTTTGTAGAAGTTGTGTTTCATTAATGATTCAAACGTGAAGTATTTGGAAATAGTTTGTTGTGAAATCCAAATTTGTTTGGGCACTGCTTCTGTGTCTTATCTCTCGAAAAATAAGGTGAAATGTGATTGATAGAGATAGGTGTAAAGGGAATATCTTCCACATGCGACACATTTAGGACTTTCAAAGATTCAGCGAAATGATTCCCTTTACCCTTGGCCACATAAGCACTTCCTTCAGCCTTCTCACCAGGCTGGATGACACCTACCTGCTGCAAGAGCAGCAGGGTCTCTGGCACTGCTGCAGCAGCTTGGCCAGCCCATGAGGTGCTGGGGAGGGGTTCTGAGTTTGACCTAGCGGGCCGGGCCCGCGGGGCTGCTCGCTCCCCGCCCTCGTGAGGCGCTGCCCGGGGCGGGGCGGGAGGCGGCGGGCAGCGCGGAGCCGGGAGCGGCCATGGGGAAGGTGCTGGTGGCGGCCCTCGTCGGGATAGCGGCGGCGCTGGCGGCGGAGCGGCTGCTGGCGTTCCGGTGAGCGCGGCGGGGATACCGCGTCCCCAGCTTCGGGGTGTGCCGAACGGGACGTGGGAATCGGGGTGCCGGCGGCTGCCGCGCTGCGTGGGGATGAGCTGATAGCCCCTAACGCGCGTGGGGGACCGCTGAGCTCCGTGACTCCGAGCGGGGAGCTCGCCGTGCCCCCTGAGCTGGGAGTCAGCGCTGAAACAAGTTCAGCTGCGAGCGCTTGGGTGGTGAAGTACTTTGTCGCACGCCGGTGCCGTCGTTGCAGTTGGGATCGGAATGCCAAAGGACGCGCACGCAGCTGTGACCTGCGGGTCTGCAGCTCGTGAGAGGTCTGCAACCCCTCGGCGGGCAGGTAGAGGCGGATCTCCCACTGAAAGCAGGATCCCCCAGCGCCTGCGGGTGGGTTTCCTTACCCACCTTACCCTTAGGGCCGCCAGGGAGCTGCCCGAGGTCACACGGGGGCTGCCTGTGCCGGGAGGCAAAAAGCCCAGCACAGCCTTCTGCTGCTCCTTGAGTTGGGTATATTGAGCCTACATAGCATGGTATGCTATGGTATGCTATGCTCATGGTAGCATGAGAGTCCCTGAAGTGCTTCAAAGATCAGGCTTGAGGAATTGCTACAGATCCTACAGACCTCATTCTTCTTAAATCAGGTTTGTTTATGCGGCCATTATCTCCCCAATAGGCCTTGAGTAAAGCTCCGGCAGCAGAAAAGAAGTTATTGTGTGTTTCTGGCTGAAGGTACTCAGATTCTCCTGCTGACACGCTGCAGCTGCTGAGTGTTCCCCAAAGGAAGCCCTGATCAAATCTGTGAAACTTAACCCAGCACAATTCCTGCCCACTGTTTTCCTCAGAACAATATACATATGTGTAACTTGTTCATATACGCGCACCGTGTTCCTAAGTGTATGTACAACATGTGTGTGAGCTATGTCTGTTATACATACTTGCACACACACGATGTTAATCATGCCCTGACACTCGGATCCTACATGCCCCCCAGCCTGTGCCCTGTGCTGGAGCAGCAGTATGCTGCCACTAAGACTTAGGCAGTTTCGAGGGAGCTGGGAGCAAACCCAACAAGTAGAGGGGATTTTCAGTCCTGTCAGGTAGGAAGGAAGGTTCTGGGAATGCTTAGCCTAGAGAAAGGGAAAAGTGAAAGAGGGCTTTGAATATGTGATAGGTCACTGCTCAGGAGAGGGATTGCTGCTGTGTGCCTCAAAGTGGGTCGGGAGGCGGAGGGCTGAGCTGGAGCAAGTGCCAAGTGCCAGGCTGCACCAAGAGGCAGGCTCCTGTTTTTCTGAAGCTGTGCCCTCTGTTCTGCAGGTCCGACATGTTTTGGGAAGGCCGGTCAGCTATCTAGGCCATCTGGCTCGGTAGCTGAGGCTGCCTGAGCTAGATAAACTGACACATTTTGAAAAAGCTTCTGTGTATGCTGCAGGCTTGTGACCAGTGTCCTTTTGAATTACTCTCATTCCAGTTCACAAAGTGTTTCCCTGGGAATGCCGTTGGGATATCATCATCTCCCCTCGGCTGCTGGCTGCGTTCCCGCTGTGCTTTTGGCGCTGCGAGGCTTGCAGACCTTTGGGGAAGGGCTCCTGCCATAGGGGAGCAGAAATCCCAAGGAAGCTGCAGCATGAATGCAGGGCATGATTGCCCTGAACTGGGGTCAGGCTGTGCTGGGGGCTGAGATCCCTCCTGTGGGCTGGGAGAGCTCCTGCGAGAGCTTTTCCTGGCTCCTTTCCCTTGCTCTCATCTGCCCTGTTTGTCCTTTCTCCTGTCGTGATGGGAACAACCTGTGTCGGCCATACAGCACCCAGTGAAGTTAGAACCCATAATGAGGTGATTTAAAAATGCAGGACAGACATACCGTGCAGTGCTCATTTGCATCACATCTTTTTCATGCCTCAGACTTATACTTAATGTTTAAGTTATGCTTAAAACTATGAGGGCTGTTCTGACAGCGATGCTTCTTATTTTATTATGTTGACCCACAACTGTAGAGGCAGAAGCTGGTGGTCTGGAGCAGAGGTTGAACCTTCCCATCAGTATTCCATTACATTTTGTTGCCATGTGACAGATGTCAGCAGAGAGGGGGGTCTGACAGCATGGTATCTGACATAGGAGTGCATACAAAGCAAAAGTGTGTCATTGAATTCCTCCATGCAGGAAAACGTGGCACCCACTGACATTCACTGATGCTTGCTGAACGTTTATGGAAGCCAAACTGAGAATGTGAGCACAGTGAGGTGGTGGGTGGTGTGTTTCAGCAGTGGTGACAGCAACGTGAAAGACAAGCCACGTTCCAGACAGCCATGCACAGCTGTCACACCACAAAATGAAGACTGTCTCAATCATCTCATCCACTCAAATCGGCTGATGACAACCAGGGAACATTGTATGGAGCTGAATGTTGGCTTCAGTGCTTTGGAAGTGCTGGTGCTAGTGTTAGATTATCCTGAAGTTTGCGCCTGGTGGGTCCCATGAATTCTCACACAGGACCAGAAAGAACACTACATACAAGTTTGTCAGGATGTATTGAACCAATACGAGGCTGAAAGGGACAGTTTTCTGGGTCACATCATTACCAGTGATGAGCTGTGGTGTCACCACTCTGAGCTGGAGTCAAAATCACCATGGTGTGGTGACGTGAATTCCCCATTGAAGTTCAAGGTGCAGCCCTCAGTGGTTAAAATGATGTGCGCTGTCCTTTGGGGTAGGAAAGGGGTGATCCTTCTGGATTTTTGCAGAACCTGAAAGACAACTCTGAGCAGTGCACTGTGATGCTGACTAAGCTGAAGGCTGGAACTTCCAGAATCAGGCCAGAGGAAAAACGTTCTCTTACAATACAATAACACTAGGCCCCATCCCAGTTTGAAGACCATGGAGCTCATCTCCAGTGTAGTCTGGACTGTCCTACCACATGCACTGAATAGTTTAGTTTTGGTGCTTTCTGACTTCTCTCTGAATGGGCTAGAGAAAGATGGACTGTGTGGGCAACATTTTCATTGCAATGACACCATCATAGTGGCTGTGAAACAGTGGGTCAGTTTACAAGGCATGCACCTCTTGTTCATTGATGGTGAGAATGCAGAGCTAGTGGTAGTGACTGGGTTGAAAAAGGGTCTTTTGTAGCTGAAAATGTGTTCTATCAAATAGTGTCGTATTCTTTGTATCTGTTGTAGTTTCCATGGAAATAAATAGGAGGTATTAATTTCACTGAATTATATAAATACGGTTAGATTTTGCTATGGGGTCTTTGCATTCAGAATTTCCTGTACTTGGCACACAGTGTTGCCATGTGTGCAATAGTCAGAGTGCAAAGGAAGGGAAAATGTGGGTTTAAAAGCTTTCTTTTTGGAAAATAAATTCTAGGACACTAGTTCGGCATTCTTACAAAGAAACGTAACATATGTGCTTCTGACACTGTGTGCTACCTTGGTCAGACACAGCAGTCCTAGTAGTGAGGGGCTTTTCATGTATTAACGTAGATGTAGTGTGGAGAGGGCAAAACTGATGTGTAAGTGCCTGTCTGTCAGTGCCTCATCCCATAAAGTGTGGCCTGGGGATCTGTAGGTGTAGAACAGAGGCTGTGAGTTGTGCCAACAGAGGTTCAGGGTGGATATTAGGAAAAACTTTGTCTCAGAAAGAGTCGTGAGGCACTGGCGTAGCTGCCCAGGGAGGTGGTGTCCTGGTCCCTGGAGGCGTTCAGGAATGATGTAGGTGAGACACTGAGGGATGTGGTCAGTGGGCATGGTGGGTGTGGGTTGGTGGTTGGACTGAGTGATATTAGTGGTCTTTTCCAAACATAATGATGCTATGATACTATGAAATAAGAGTGGGTGATAGGGAGTGCTGTGTGTGAAAGAGAAGGGACAGAAAAATTAATCCTGAAAGCTGTACTGCCAAGTCCTGCTTAGGATGTGAGCAGTCATGCCTTGCAACAACATTACTGCTGCTTTTCAGTGCTGAATGAGAAATGGAGAAGTGCAGGCGCACCAGGAATGGCTGTGGGCTGGGGTGGAAGGCTGCCCTCTGCCACCCACAGCGCTGGTCCTGGCTGCAGGGTGCTGCTATACTTAGTGGCTGAAACCTGAAGAAAGCCTGGCTGTCATTTTAGCTGGGGTGGGTGACACAAGCTTGTGAAAGCTCCATCTTGGGAAGTGTGTAACCATTCTGGCTGTATGGGGCAACTGCCATTAGATCTGGGTTTTGCTTGTTCAGTGTTAGATTTGTTGCTGAGATATGGCAGGCATTAAAGCAGATATAGTCAAGAGTATTATCTTCTTGTCAGCAGCTGCGTGCTGTTAACCTGTTAACCTGCTCTTTCCTCTTGCAGGAACAGACTCAACGCTGCACGAGAAATTGACCCCGTAGCCCTCCCAAATTGCCAGCTCATCAAAGGGATCGGTAGGTGCTCAGAGCCCCCAGGGCCGCTCCTTCTGTCCTGCCTCCCTCTGAGACTGGCTGCTAAAGCCAGCTTCTGAGCCTAAGCCCGAAAGCAGTGTGTTATTTCACTGGCTGGCATGCTGTTGCATTTCGCCAATCAGACTTTTCAGCTGGGGAGAAGCCGCAGGAAGAAAATTATACCGAAAAACCTGCTCCTTTGGCACGCCACTTCTTGTTGCTGGTATTTAAGTCTTCAATATATATGTGTATTTTGATAATTAGTGCCTTGCAAAGCCATTTGAAACGAGGCAGCGGAGCGGCTTCAAAGACCAAGGGGTCATATTTGTCGTCCCGGTCTGGTTTGTGAAGAGGTTCAACTGAGCAGCTGCAATGTTGACTTTGTACTCTAGGTCATGGGTTTAACGCATGGGAATGTTTCTATCTTCTTTTTTTTTTTATTATTCCTTCAGTATAACCAGAGTGTAAAACGATTACCTTTAAACACACGATCTGACTCCCTTTCCCCTAGATCACACAGTTTAAGCTCAGCAGAGGCTTAATGTCTGTTTGCCCCACTCCTTAGTGTTTTTGGAGATTTCTTTTACACTCTACTGAAATTTGTGTGGATTTTGCACGGGTTCAAGCTTGCTGAGTCACTGTGCCATTTCATAAACCCTCATGTCAGAATCAAACATCTTTGTCAAGTCAAATTGCTGCAATGAATAAACCGTGTGCAGAGTTCCTTCACCTGAGGTTATGTGCAGGAGAAGTCATTAGAAATTGCCTTTCCAAGTCTTCAAGACTGAGCTGTAATTTACATACAGGACTCAGTGTCATGCTCATTTGGTGATGATTCATACAAGAATCAGTTCTCAGTAATTCTTTTGAGCATATTGCTCTTTGCTATTACCATGGAAGTCGTCCAAGACTTTTGCAAACACTTGCTCTGATGAGGAAAGAAGAGGAGCTGGAAATCAATCTATAGCCTTCTTTAATTTCCAGACAGTATCTTAACCTCTGTGCCTGACATTTACATGGCAACCAGCTGAATTCTGAGCACCTGGCTTTCTGTGGAGGCTGCAGCAGATGGATTTACAGAGCCTCAGTCCTCCTCCTCCTGGGCTCCTAAACCGGGCCCTGTGCACTGAGCTTGCCCCTCCCTTCTGCTTCCTTCTGTCCCAGTGTTCAAAACGTGAAGCTAACTTGATCTGATCTGGCAGAAGTGTCATTCCAGGAGAGTTATATTGCTCAGCCCTATACGCTGCAGCCACAGCGTCTAAATGCAGTGTAGGTAGCACTGGTCAAACCAGAGCTTTTGCTGTACTCTTATCTGTAAGTTTGTTCACACAGGTGGCTTTGCATAAAGATACTTCTCAGTGTGTGCATCTCAGTCCTCCTTTACCCTTTAAAATGCAGTGATACAATTGAATGAAGTCTGTCAGTATTTTAGTCTTTGAAATATTCCTTGTGGCCTCATATGTGGGGCGCAGGTAATGAGCAGTATCAGCTCTGTGCAGAATAATCTTCAGCTCTCCAGTCTGTACATGGAAACACAGACGCTGCTATATCGTAATTACTTTAAAAGTGATGCCTCCGTGTTAAAGGAAGCAAGCCTAGAGTAAATGGAAGAATTCTCTAGTGGCCCCTTTTATTTCTGCACAATTTCACCCTTTCTCTCTCTTTTTTAAGACTTTGATCTGTTCTGCTCGTCAAATATTGGGCAATGTAAGCAAAGATGCTGACATGGAACAAACAAAAAAACTGCAGGTCATCCTAAACTTCATTCACAAATATGTAGAAAGGGCCACATTGGTAGAATCAATACTGTCTTCTGAATTCTGTGGACATCTAATCATGTCACTAGTTTATAATATACTAACAGTGTGTCCTGAAGTTCCAGAGGCTGCTGCAGAACCTGCTGGAAATACTTGCATTTAGGAGAAGTCCATGGGATATAGGGATGATACTCACTTCCTTTGGAAATGAAACCCAGGTGTGGCTTTTGTGGCTTCTGCTGCGCCAGCAGAAGGCATCATGCTAAGATAAAATAAAGAGCAGAATAAATCATGTTTCTGGGATATATGTTGATTTTTGTTGTTGTGTTGCACTTTTCTTTACAACCTATGTAGATGGTGCCACAGTGATGGCTTATTCACTGCACAATTGGGCGATGTGGCATGGGTAGCAGTTCCCGATACCTGATGAATCGGTTTCTCTTTTCTGCTGTGCATGCCAATGATCACTGAGCCCTCTCACCTGCTGGAGCAGAACCACTGAAGGAGCCAAGCCTTCCTGGCTCTTCTTGCCACGCTCCTCTTTCACATGTGCCACGAGCTGGCTGCGAAGTGCCCAGATGTGCTTTGCTCTGCAGTTTCCCTCTAAGCAGTATCGAGTAGTTCAGGGCAGTGCTCTCCCTTCATCCCTCCCATCCCACACTCTGCTTTTTAACTGTCCGTTTCCAATTAGCTCTCTTGTCTGCGTGCTGGTGTTCTTTCCTAGCAAGAACTGGCAATGCTGGAAGTGATTACCCGCAGTTAAAAGTGTGGTCTGACTACAAAAGCCCTTAGCTGTTAGAGACAGAGCAGGCTCTCTGTCACTCAAGAGCTTAGACTAAATATTTGCTTATAGTATTTAACCAAGTGTCCCAGCTCAAGTGCAGGAGTTAGTGTGAGAAATTCCCTCTGTTGCCTTATGTGAGCGTAGGGGCTGAGCGATCCCTGCGGTCCTGCCCTGGAAATCCCTTAATCCAAAGCCTGTGCTGATTGCCTGCTGCAGAGCAGAGCTGCCAAAAGCAGGTGGCTCATCCTGCATCGCTCAGGGCACGTGGTGCTGGGGGGGGGGATGTGTAAGCCTCCAAAAAGAAGTGATTCCAGAGCTGTAGCCTAACCTAGAGTGCTGCTCTCTCTTAATACTCTGCTGACTTTTTTCCACTGAGCTTTATCTATTGAGCAGCAGTATAAGAAACTGGCATTGTGCGAGCTGGAATTGCGCTCAATGGCAGTATTTTCAGTGGAGGATGTTTAATGTCTTTTGACAGAAAGTGTTTTATCTCTGTTTTGCAGAAGCTGGTTCAGAAGACATTGACATCCTTCCTAATGGACTGGCTTTCATCAGCTCCGTGAGTATCCCACTCTGTGCAGGGGCAGGCTCTGCCTTATCTGCAGAGGCAATAGGTGAGGCCTGCAAGGTGGGCTCTTTTCTTATGAGCCTGCATGTCTCCTTGGGAGCAGCCCAGACCTGAGTTGTGTTCACCTGTGTTTCCTTGCTTGAGCAAGTGCACTCCTCAGTGTGACAGTGCTGGCTGACCTCACACGTGTATCCCATTCCACTTGCGTAACCTTGAATTTCTTTCATGCTGCTTCATTTCATGTTGAAATGTAAAACCTTTCCCTTGTAAAAAAGGTATGCTAACTCCTTACTGTCTTAACATAAAAACAAAACCAACACCACAGATTTTGTGCGGTGATGTTGCTTCTGGTTGATAGATCTTTTTTGTCCCCACAAGTGCATCTTTTCACAGGGTGATCTGAGGCACAGGGAGAGCCTGGATAAACTGTGCTGCCCCAGAGTGGTTGGGCAAAGACCTGGGGTTTTGGTGTCTCCTTGTGCAGCAGTCCCAGCCCTGCACGTGGGGCTCTGCGCAGTGCTGGCCCATGGGGACACCAAGGCCTGGGCATGGCTGCTTGGCATGGTGTTATGGCACCTTGATGGTGGCTGTAGGATGCGACAAGATGGGAGGAGCGGCAGGAGAACTGTCCCATTCCCTTGTGGTGAGCCAGCATGGGGTAGGTGGCCTTGTCCCAGCAGCATGACCCCTTGGGCCCAAGGCCACCTTGCTCCCTCTGTGCCATGACCTTGGGGCTCACCAGGGACAGCAGAACCTGTCCCTCTGCTGCATGGCAGCTGGCAAACCAGGTGTGTGCTTGCAGGCTCCAACAGGGCCCCAGTGTTTTCAGCCATGTTGTGCTCCTCTCCCCTTTCAGCTAGAAACGATCTTCTTATGTTTTGGTTTTACAGGGTTTGAAATACCAAGGATTAAAAAGCTTTGCACCAGACAGCCCAGGTGAAATATTTCTGATGGATTTGAATGAAAAAAAGCCAAAAGCATCTGAACTGAGAATCAGCCGTGGGTTTGACTTGGCATCATTTAACCCTCATGGGATCAGCACATACATAGACAAAGGTAAGGAAAGCTTTAACCCGAGATGGTAGTAAACCTCAGCCTAAGGACTACAAGCAGAAATCCCTCTGGGGACGTTGCATTGTAACCCCAGTAACCAACACGCTGTGGGAAAGAAAACAGTTTTCAGGCATTTGGTCCTTTGGGGGTTCTTTTCTAAAAGTGGGCTTCTGAACCAAATGCCATTGCACGTGGTCTCCAAGTGTCCAAGACAGAAGGATGCACTCTATATTGAAAGGAAGGAAAGCATGGGAGATGTTTGATAAGTTGAACACCACATAAGGTTAATCTTGCCAATTTACATCTGTCACCCTTGGGTTCCAGGGCCTCCAGGAGACACGTGCTTCACTAATCAATAGTGGCCAGACAAGAGGCAGCAAGTGCTCCCATGTGGCAGGCCATGACCACCCCTCCATGCTGTCCTACCCCTCTTTTCCCCTGTCATTTCCCTGGAGCTTTTAGCAAGGCAATTAGAAGTCCTGAATATGCTCAGAGAAAGAGAGCCATTCCTGCAGCTTCACCTGTGCCTCAAGGCAGGTGCCCTTGAAGAGAAGAAATGGGTGGTGGCCAATTTAGGGTCTCGCCAGAACAGCTGGGTAAAGGTACCACAGTATTACAGAGTGAAAGAGAAGGCTTGACTCCAGCTTTCTCAGGCAACGTGGTAAGTAAACTAAAGGGACGAAATTTGCTGGGGTTCTAATCCTTCCTTTCCAGCTGACAGCCACTGTATGGCATCAGGCTGCAAAATCCAATGGTCTGGGCACAAAAAAGGCAGAAAATTCTGGCACTTTACTTTACAGAGATGGATCTCTGGATCCAGTTATATTGGATCCTGCATTAGTTTGGTATTCATTCTACCTCTGAAGAGCCAGGAGGGAAACGCACCAAACCCCAGATTGTTCCATACTACAGTTGCAGAGATGTAGTGAAATCCAGCTTTTTCCTTTTCCTTCTTTTAAGATGACACCGTGTACCTCTTTGTTGTGAATCATCCACACCAGAAGAGCACAGTAGAATTGTTTAAATTTATAGAAGATGACAATTCTCTTGTACATCTGAAAACCATTCGACATGACCTTCTGACAAGGTACTGGAGCCAAATGTAGGCTTTCCCCAAAAGAGCAATCTTTTCTGGTAAAATCCAAAGCTGGATGATTTTGGATTTAAGGTATTATTAACAAGGGATATTTTGTCTTTAGCCATCTGTCTGGTTTCTCTTAGCAATTACTTTTTATATATGCCATTAAAAATGGTATTCCTCCAGTCTCTTCTGTAATGAGAGTTTAAACAGTTGTACCACTGAGGCAGTCTTAAGCTCCACTGTGATTGATGTCAGTGAATTAGCTCAGTTTAGCATCCATTTCTTCTCTCCTGCAACCTGGGCTAGGGAGCTGCTTTGGCAGGGGGTTGGACTCGATGATCTCTAGAGGTCCCTTCCAGCCCCTACAGTTCTGTGACTCTGTGATTCTGTGTAACCCACTCTCAGTTCCCTGCAGATAGGAATCTTCAGATACTCTGTTATTCTGAATTTGCTATTTGGTAAAAATAAACAAACTTCTAGCCTTTACTTTTCTCATGTTTCCATACAGATTTTTTTTTGGTGTGTACTACTGCAAAGTGACGGTAAGATAAAGGTAGCCTGAAAGATAAAGCTGTCACAACTCCTACTGGTTTTCTGGTTTCCAGCTGAATGTAATCAAAAGAGAAAAATTTCCATGGTCTTGTAAGAAGATAGCCAGATTTCCTGTTTATGTCCTACCATTCTGTTCAGCCTTCTGCACTGCATAATTCTGGCATATAAAAAACCAAGAAAATAGAAGTAAAAAAGGAGTGTTCAAATAACACAGTGGTTGTAAAAGCTGTAATTTGATGTAAAAGCTGTAATTGCAGCCCCTTTGTGACCATGGAGTGGCTGTGTCCTGACTAGATTCTGTGCAGTCTTATGTTGCTTCTTCATTTTCTTTCTTCCTCTCTCTTTTCTTTTTCAGTGTGAATGATGTCGTAGCTGTGGGGCCTGACAGCTTCTATGCTACCAATGACCACTACTTCTCTGACTTCATCTTGGTGTTGTTGGAAATGTACTTGGGTTTAACTTGGTCAAATGTGGTTTTCTACAGTCCAAAAGAAGTTAAAGAAGTAGCATCCGGATTTTATTCAGCCAATGGAATTAACATTTCTCTCGATAAAAAGTAAGTTTCTTCTTGCCTGAGATTTTTTTCCACCACATGTGAGAATCCCCAAATCACAGTTTGGACAAGTAGGACCCTCTGTGGTCGGTGGCTACCCTGGCTCACATGAGGCAAGGTGCTACCTGTAAAGCAGAAGTGATGCAGTGGGTCTGTAGAACAGAAATTGAACATCTTTGTCTTTAGCTGCAGGCAATGTTTGTTGCTCTGTATGGTGGCTCGTAGCAATGAGAGCAAAGGCTGTTGCATTCTAACCAGCTGGTACAGAAGGCTGTGGGCACTGCTTCCAAGGATTAACGGGGCAGACTTCTGAAAGCGAGGAAGGCCCTACATGATCTGAACTCCTGTGTTGGCTAGTTGTGTGGTTTAGACAACTAAACTTAAATTTATTAAAAAAGAAGAAGAAATAAAAAAAGAGTAGATCTGGGGATATGATCATCCAAGGCCTGCTTCAGTGTCTTAATAGAAGAACTGGCAGAATGTGGACCTGCATCAGTGCCTCAGCGGGCTCGGCGCTCTCTGGCCTGCTTGACATTTCTATTACTTTGCAAGGACTGTGAGGTGCAGGAAGAGCGGGGCTTACATGAGAGGAACTGACTGTTTTTGGTGTTTGCTTATTCATGCACGTTGCTAAGAGGTGCTTTCTTTTGAAGGTACATCTATATTGCAGATATATTTGATCATAGTGTCCATGTTATGGAAAAGCATGCTGACTGGAATTTAACCCATGTGAAGGTAAGGAGGCATATGTGAATTTTAAACAGAGTAGTCCCTGTGATGCTTCCACTTTTAACCTGCTCATACACGAAGTTCTGTTCTGGGGTGGCTCTTACCATGATTTCCCACTCCTTGCAGAGCTGTGGGTCCTACCAGCAGGTCCAACAAGCAGAGAGGGATCTTGCAGGGGAAGTCTGCTCTGGGCAGTGTGGGTGCATCCTCAGGGAACAGAAGTAACCAACATGAGTGCTGAAGGAGATGGGGAAATTTCAGAGCAGCCTCATGGCATGGAGGAGGGGATAAAGAGGAGCAGGGAAGGAAGAGTTTGCTGAGGGAGATAATAATGAAATACAGGCTGGGTTATGTGAGATGAGAAACCTGAATAGGTCTATTGTTTATGACTGAAAATAAGACAGTCTTATATTTTGCTTCCAGGGCTTCTGATAGCTTTAACATCTCTCTTTTTCTCGTTCTCTTTGCTGAACAGACGCTGCAGCTGGACACTCTTGCTGATAACTTGTCTGTTGATCCTGACACTGGGGATATCTGGACAGGATGTCATCCCAATGGGATGAAGCTATTCTACGATGACCCAGATAACCCTCCTGCCTCTGAGGTGCCTTTTGGGAGATGTCTCAGGGCTATCTCTGTGCCAGAAAGCGCTGTTGTCCAAACCATCCTGGTATAACTTAGCTATAGGTTACGGAGAAAAGTGCCCAGACAGCCTCTGTGAAGGCACAGACTGCAACTGGCTCCAGTATGAGAGCTTCTTCTCTCACATGGGAAACCTGAGTAGCACTTACTCAGTTTACAAACACCTATTCAGATCCTTAGGAGACAGCTGAATAATTCCCCTCCTAGGAGCTCAGTCATTCCAGACTCCTTAGGCTGCTTTCTGTGTGGCTGTGGCTGAGCAATCAGATTTTGATGGACTGCTTTAATTACCGAGCCAGCACCCCTCTGCCAAACAAAAGCAGTGGCTGAGCACAGAGCAGGGCCAGGAGCGCTCTCCCTGGAACAATGTCTGCCAACGGCCACTGCACCAGTGTTGTGCTGGCAGCAGGGTGTGCAGGTGGCTGCTTCTGGTGTTGTCCGTGGCTTCCCATGAGACACAAGTCAAAAAGATCCTCTTTTGTAGCTGCAGATAGTGGGGAGTTGCTTACTCTGTCCGGAAAAAGATTGGGAATGAGAAGATGCGGAGTAGCTTTTCGCCTGGAGGAGAACAGGCCTGGAAGAAAAGAGGCTAAGGCAGCCTCTATTGCACTGGATCCAGATAACAACTGGTCTTCCTGAACCGAGGCAGAACCTGTGGCCCTATATCACAGGAGCCTCATGGTGAATCCGTCACGCTTAGCAGCGGCTGATGACGCTCATTTGTTTAAATGACCATCCTGACGTGCCCTCTGCCCGTGCTAGATTTGAGTACCTGTGTCCCTGGCAGGTCCTGCGCATCCAGAACATCCTGGACGAGCAGCCCACGGTGACGCGCGTCTACGCTGAGAACGGCTCCGTGCTGCAGGGGACCTCGGTGGCAACAGTCTACAATGGGAAACTGCTCATCGGCACTGTCTTCCACAGAGCCCTGTACTGTGAGCTATAGCCTGTCCTGGTAAGGCCTGCTGTGGGATGTCATTCCTGCTGAGCTCACCTAATTTCTGCTAGGTTTGGTGAGGACACGACTGCTTTGACCAGAGCCATGGAAACGCACTCTTGCCTCCTCTCCAAAATGAGAGTTGTATGCAGTAGTAAAGGAAATGGATGAATTTCAAATTCAGATGACAAATGACTGTGAAAGCATTGGTTCTTAGATTATCTTTCACAACTATGTTCTTCTTTTTTTTCTTTTCCTCAGGGAAAATTGGTTTTGTTAGTATGAAGTGCTAACTACCAGTCTGAGTTTTCATGTCACAGACTCCAGGCTTTCCTTGGGACTGCATGAAGGTCTCTTTTCTTAAGGGAGGCACTGGAACAGCTGCCCAGAGAGGTGGCGGATGCCCCATCCCTGGAGACATTCAGAGTCAGGCTGTACCAGGCTCTGAGCAACCTGATGGAGCTGTAGGTGTCCCTGCTCATTTCAGGGGAGTTGGACCAGATGGCCTTCCAGCTCAACGGATTCTGTGTTTCTAAGCCTTCCTACTGCTGGCTTTCCCTAATGCTTCAGAAAGTGGTGGAAGGAGATATTTTAATGATATTTTAAATGACGTTCTAATCTCACTTCTTCCCTCTTTGCTTTTTAAACCATTTCCTACCATGACTTCAGTTTCATGAGTCTTAACCTTACTGAGAAGAGAGGGGCAAAGAAAAAAGAATGGTTTCCTACTGAGCCTGCCAGAGGGAGCTTAAACAACCCTTTATCTTAAAGAGTGGGAAACGAATCCCAGACACTTCCTGTGCTACATGCCTCAGCCATGGTTGGTGCAGCACGGGGAGCTCTGGTGGGCACTGTGCTGCAGTGACCCCCACCCTGCACATTGCCTCCCCCCTTCCTCCACACAGCTGCAGTGGGCTGTGGGCATTGCCACATCACCTCCTTAGCAGGCACGGGCTGGGCACAAGGGGCTGCACCCTTTGTGTTGCCTCCATCCCCACGAAACAATTTACCGTAGCTCTTGCTCTGCTTCTCCTTCCCTAGCAATTTCTTCTCCCCACAGGGCTGCTTCTCCCTGGGAAGCAGTGTTTTCTGCAGCCCATTTCCAGCTCTGAGGAACGCTGTCTGTTCCCAAAGCCCAGGCAGACAGGCTGAGCTGGAAGAAGCTCTCACCATGGGGAGGCTGTACTGCTGACTCCCTTGTGATTAGCCACCAGAGGTCCTGTGCTGGCTTTTTAAAGTAATTAATCAGGGAATCACAAAATCAGAGAACCACAGAATGGCTTGGGTTGGAAGGGACCTCAACGTCCACCCAGTTCCCACCCCCTGCTGTGGGCAGGGCTGTCCTCCTCAGCTCAGGCTGCCCAGGGCCCATCCAACCTGACCTTGAGCACCTCCAGGGATAGGGCACCCACAGCTCTTCAGGCCGCAGTGCCGCTTTAGGCTTGTGTCACTATTTGTTCTCACTGTTTGTTCTCCAGTAGATTAAGTGCTTTGTAATAAAGAGAACACGTACTGAAGCAGAGCTTGTAACACAGCTGAAGCAGTCCCCGAGCTGGGACTGCATTTACTCTGTGGTTGCCTTACAGCCAACATTTCCCTCAGCTACGAACAACTGATCAAAACTATACTCCACATTTGCCAGCAGTGCAGAGCATGTCCAGGTGTAAACCTTCCAATTGCTGGGGCTTGTGACACATTCTTTTGTTTTGGGCCATTCAGACAATGAGGAATGTGTTCATCGCAGCTGGTATTTTAACTACTCCCTCGCAGCTGGTTTTCCTAGCAGCCTGCCCGCGGGTGGAGACACGGCAAGGACACGAGCGTAACGGCCCCAGCCTCAGGGTGCTGCTGAGCAGACACATCTGACATGTCAGTTTTGGACTTCCAGTCACTTAACGCTTCAGTGCACCTGTTTTAATTAAGTTCATCTTGTTTCTGGGTCGGGGCTGCTCTTAGGCCCTGCAGGTGGTGGCTGTGTCAGCAGAAGGAAGCACTGGTGATGTGGCTGCTGGGCAGCCTGGCCGCGGCCCGAGGCTTCACGTCCTGTGTCAGGCCTAGGTTCTGCCGGGGGTGAATCCACCAAGGGACAGTCTGTGTCCCCCTCCTTAATGTAGTGCTTCTCTTTCTCTTTCCTCACCCTATATATATATTTATTTCTTTTTGCACCACTGCAGATTGTAAATGAGATCCTGTCTTTGGCCCGGGAGCCGCGCTTTGGCCAACAGCTGGGATTAGAACAGCGCAGAAGGAAGGAGAGGACAAGAGCCGTGCTTACCATTTATTACTTCTTCTGGAACGACCAACAAACGGGCGGGAAAGTGAGGACTCGATACAAATTCTAATAAAGATTCAGGATTTCTCATTTTATTGCATTCGTTGTCTAACAACAATAATACTCATTGGCAAGAAATTTATTTACACTAACAAATTAACTTCAAACCACAAGGCTTTGTTGTTTCTATTTAAACTGTAAGAAAACAAAGGGCCACCATGATGTTTTGTTTTGATGTCTCCAAATAACTAAACATTAAAGAAAATCATCTGGGGGGGAAACTCAACGATCTAGAGAAGTTCCTACTGACTAAGCACAAGGGGACAAGCTCAGACATGGCACTACCGCGTCCTTCATGCAGATGATTCGACACCGAGATGTACAAACAGAAAGCTCAGGGTTAACATGCACTTCATATACATCTGACCTCCTGAAAAAAAACAACCAAAAAAGGAACAAATCTGAAGCGCAACCACCTCTTCAACCATAGAGAAAGAAACGACGTTACAAAGCCAATTTTTACAGTGAGCACAGTGCATTTTAGTCTTTTAGCTGCCTGGTCTTCTAGCAGTATGTACACCGGTGGGTGAGCGCTGCAGCGTGGTGGGGAGATACAGAAGTCACAATTCAGACACTGCGTGCGTGTGGGGAAGTTATGGGCGGAGGAGTGATCCACGGTCAGTGGTGACACCGGGGGAAGTCACTCCCAGCCCTCTCAGAGATGAGCTGCTCTAAGGGCTCCAGCACTAAGAAAGTATGAGAACACGTTTTCCTTCCCAGCTTACCAACAATATGGCGCACCAACCCTGCCAGCCTTCCCCCACCTACAAACCAGCACGAGGACAACATGCAGAATGAGCGACGGAACAACAATCCATGTTTTAACAGAACCTGTAACACCTTGGGAGCCACAAAATACACAAGGCCCTGCAAACAAGCGGAGCAAAGCTGCCCGTGTGGGGTGACCACGCCGTGGCGGCTCCCACGGCCCCGCAGCGGCCTGCTCCCTGCTGCTGAGCTGAGGGGCTGAGGTGCACACACATCCACGTGCACAGACACATCCATGTGCACAGAAGCGACCACACGCGCACACGGACCCACTCCTGCTCATTTCAAGAGGACCCAAGCCACAAGTCACCTGGCCTCCTCATTTCTGGAAAGACTGAGTCACTTTGTTGCTAACAATCCCGAAACAGACCTGTCCAACCCCCCTGCACACAGCTGTTAAAGACTTTGAGTTAATTAAGCATGCGCCTGCTTTTATCATATCATTTTTTCAGTGTTCTCGCTCACGGCATTGGTTTCCTGAGGTTTTAAATGAGGGAAGCACGGGAGGAAGGAACTGCTACAGATAGGGTCCGGCCTCTCCACCACTTGGTTGGATGACACTGCAGAGGAAGAGGCCACACCTAAGAAAAGCAAAATCAGGTTTTGCTTTCTCTCCGACAGTAGTTTTCCGCTGTAAACACATGGCTAAGCAATCAATACGTGACTTCATTCCTGCAAACCTTGCTTAATCTTCAGCACTGACAAACAGAGCAGACCACGCTGCAGAGCCTTCGGCGGCCTGCAGCTGGCTATGTGCAAAGCTTTCCATTTGCTTTTCAATGCAGGGACAGCACAACGTTGCCCACCTCTTATTCGCCAGCACGTGAGCAGCTTGGAGGTGGAGCAACTTGAGAGGGTGGGAGGCTTAGATGCAAGCAAGCAGCTGGGGTCTTAGAAATCCTGATACTAGGTGAATGCCCATGAGAACAGTAGACAGGAAAACCGCACAGCTGCCTGCTCAGTAATTGTTGTAGAACCTGGATTCTTCTAGCATCCCTGCAGCAGACCACAGTACGGCACGACAGATGCCTTTGCAAGAAGAATCAAAACCAAACCAGACTTGCATACACTGAGATACAAACATCAACTGATTCCATTCAGCTTCTCAGTACCGGACAACTGCAGCCCATGAGCTAGAACAGGCTCTGCCATCAGTGAGCACCAGCACTGCCGCTGGGCCCGCTGGGTGAAGTGCACACAGCAGCGTGCCGTGCTCTGTGCACAATGCAGACCAGCCCCAGCTCTTTCCTCATGCCTGGTCCTGGTCTGCCCAGGCAGAAAGAAATCTCACTGGGAGCTGTAACGTGTGTCACACACAAGCTGGAAGCAAGATCAGTATGCTTGGCAGACCTGGATAGTGCAAAGAGCCACTGTGCTCCCCAGAACCTCAGTGCAGGACTTCAGGATTCTACTAACCTGCTGTGCTGAATGTCTTTCTGCTTTTCCAAGCTCCAGCTAGCTCTCCTTTCTGCTCTGCAGGCTATGCCTGCACCCTTTCACAGGCCAGATGTGTGCATGCAGGCAGACAGGCACCACCACAGCAACAGTACAACCAGAGGTCCCAAAAGCAGCCGGGTGCTGCCCCAGCAGCAGTCACCTTCCACCAGTCGTGGGCACCTGGGCATGGAGCTGGAATGGGCACCGTGCAGGCGTGGAGCCACCAAGCTGCAAAAGTGAGCTACAGGTACACCTGCAGGTGAGCCAGAAGACAAAGTCTTTCCAGTCATTCAGCGTGGAGTTATTTGTTTCTTATTACACACACGAAAAAACCATGAGTCTGACTTAACATTGTTTTACAGGAAATTTAAGTTCACAACGATGACATGTTCATCTTGTTTCACAGATGCCATTACACAATAGAAGGGGAGGAAATGCAACACAACTTTAAACATCCTACAGAACAGTAATAGGAGATTCAGATGGCACTGCTCTTTACATCTGTAGTCTGGTGACATTTCTCTGTGCCCCCAAAATGTGACCATAATAAAAGGAACCACATAAATCTCTTTTATCACAGAAAGAGGAACAATCTCCTGACATTGCTTGCTTTGTTCCATTTCCATGTGTTGATCAATATGCATTTTATGGTTTTGTTTTAAATTTAAGCTACTGCTTTTTCATTTCTCTTTTACATCGGAGACTAACGAAGTAACATTGCCACAAAGCAATAAGAAAACACAAATACTGTAAGGATTTAAGTCGAATTAGTTATTCTGTAGAGTAAGAACCTGATTTACAAAGAGATTAACGAGGCACTTTTCTAAGCAGCAAGAGTGAAAACTCAACGTGTAACGCCAAGCAGCCCGCTCAGGTTCCTAGGAACACAAACAACATAAAGCAGAGGGGCACCACCTCAGATTACTACGTACAACCACTTAAACATGACCATCATGTAAACATAATTAAAAATCATCAAATGCCTTTTATCAGCATTGTATTGAAAACAGAAAATTTCCAGTTTCTTCCAGATGACTTCTCTTGCTTGAGTATAAATTTTTTTCCAACAGAGAGTGCACAAACATTCACTCCAATGTGAAATTGTTAGCACGTGTATCTCTGCCCACGGTCTGTCTCAAGAAAAATGTCAGAAGCCGTGAGAAATATTAGATAGTATCTCTGACAGCAATTTTGTTCTTATGTCTGAATAAAGTATACGACAGAAACTTGCAGAAATTGAATTTGGAAGGAAAAACTAAGCAAAAGACTAAGCAGATGTGCTGTGCAGTAGCTCTGAGTGGAGTGGGCTCTGTCAGTGTACAGACCACTCTACACATCTAAGAAATGATTACGATCGAAGACATTTCACTCTAAACATTGTACCCCCAACTGTTTCAGATCTGAATTTCAGAGAACTTGACAGGCAAATCGGAACATCATAAAGTAGAGAGCAGGAGAGAAGCCACGCCAAACTAAAACAAACGTTTTCTTCCAAAGAATTCAACGTTGGCAAATTTTAAGTTCAAGTTTGTACCTCTGCATCAACACCTTAAACAATTTCCATGGTAGCATGAGTGGCCACATGACGGCTGCAACTTCCAGGATGCACGAACGGAAGGTGATGTTTCTCGAATACAAATGCAGCTGCACAGTCAGCTTTGACTAAAAGCAGTATGGGAATACCTCTGGTTTCTCGTGGTGTTTATTTGCCACTTGTCTTTCCATTCTTTTGAAGAAATACTGAATATTTTAATACCGCTCTTAAGAGGCAGTAACATCACCCAGTGCGAGTTATGCTCTGCTTCTGTCACAGTCAAAACTATTCAGCAGGCCTCGAGAACAGGAATCTCTGGCATATGTGACAAGACTACTGTTAAACCATCCAAACGTCCTGCAGCCCATGCCTAAAAATTCAGGTTTTAGACGAGATATTATTTCTTTCATCAATCAAAACAGTTAACACATGGCAGCTTTGGATTTAGTAACCTCACCTCCAAGGCAGCACTGATCTCAGAAGCAACGTACTGAATTAAATCCTGACCAGAATCCCTCTTCTTCCTCTGCTTAAAGTGCACTTCTGTAAAAACTGAAAGTCTTCAGCAGACTCAACTTTGATAATCGTTTCCAATGACAGCTTCATAACGGCACGGCACAAAACGTACACTTCAATGCTTTTTGGAGAATGCATCTGAAGATGTGTTTTTCTTGGAAAAAAATACAAAACAAAACAAAATAAGCCCAGTTTCCTGTTCAAAATACATGAAAAAGAAAGCAGAGTGTGCTATAAGAAAGTTACCTACACACTGGGAGCACAAATAAATTTATACAGATCTATATGCTGTGCTCTAGATAGAAATTCATCCTTGCTCAGATACCTAAAGGATAAATGTTATCCTCAGATTTCTGTGTAAACCCACATAATCGTTTAAGGCTTTGCCTCCTTCCTGGATTAACTACTGTACAGTTAACAGAAAGAGTTCCACCTCCTGTCTTTTACCCAGGGGGGATATCCACTCTTCTGTCTTTATCTCCAGTGTATATTAAGAAGTCGTGGAACAGTTGTGTTTCCAGAGCAGTGTCGCTTCAAGGTACTGACGCAAGACGAAACTTACTCCAGTAGACGGAATTGAGTATCAAAACACTGTGGAGAAGCTGAAATTCCAGTTAGAAAGTTAAGTAAGTCATCTGTTTTCAGACAGAGAGAACTCCTTTTACTCAGATGAATAAGCGTTCACCAATCACTTTGACTGGCCATCGTGTTCACACGAGGTGAAGCAGTGGACCATGCTCCTCAGCATCATGCCGGTTACTGAAGTGACCAAACACACAGAGCTCAAAAGAAAAGAGTAGTCTGGAAGGAAACACTGCCACACAAATATGAAATCTGTTAGCTGTCAACAACAACAAAACAAACCGAGGGGCTGGGGCTGTTTAACATGGCAACAACAACGAGCGAGAACTGGGTATGTGGGAAAATAAAACTACACAAGATAAAGTTCCCCGGTCATTCTATTTATAGCTCCATTTCTCTGTACACACTCATGTGTAATGAACGCAAGAAAGCTGAAGGGGCACCAGAGTGGCTGTGAGTTTCTCTTCCCTCCAAGTGCCTCCACGTTACTAACTCAGCAGCACTTCTGCTCATCACTGCTCATTAGCGCCCTCTGTTGCTTCCGACGAAGACTTGTCTGTTTTCTTCGATTTCCTCTGCAGTTGCTCTTGCTCCTTCTTCCGAAGCTTTTCCCTTTGCTTTTCCATTTTCTCTTGGGCTTTGCGAGCTTTCTCCAGGGATGCTTTCATTTCCTTTAACTTTTTTTTAACGACGGCTCTGTCCTGGGATGACGTCATGCCAAGAGCCTGAGATAGGGAAAACAAAATTAAAAAAGGCTTTCATATGGTTTAATCTATCACCATTTATATATATATATTTCTATATATATTTTCTATATATATTTCTTTATATCCTGACGAAAACTCTTCCCAGATAGAAGACTACCACAACTTAACAAATTTGAGATATTGACTACCAAAGTCAACTTCCAATAACATTTATAGTTATGTACTAGTTTCCATCCTTTCCACTAATGGAATATTAAAGGAGATCTCACTGCAACCAAAGTTCTACTATATTCATTTCATTCAGGGAAGGAGGCAAGAAATATTAAACTATTTGCCTGAAGTCATCTAAGTCTATAAAGAAGACAGCTTCCCAATTCTCACTGCTATTCCTTAGTCAAAAGTTCCCTTGCTGTCTTCCAAAAACCTGAGAGTTGGTGAAATTTCAGGAAGGAAACACTGAATTTTGACTTTCGGATATGCTGAGCTTCCCACAACTCCTTCCTATAATTATTTGTTTATAAAACTGGGCTCATATTTTCACTGCAAGAACCAATGCATACTTGTACATCAGAACTGTATTTAATTCTAACACTGTACAACTGGTGTCCAGCTTTTGACTCCAGTATGACAGTAATCCATTTTACAGCTGCTACTTCAGATATATTTCTGTTCACAGTCCTCTGTGAATGGCTCCGCTGTAAAACAGAGCCGGACGAGAAGTATGTGCACACAAATACCATTTACATATGGTCCCTCAGGCTTCATGCAGTAAATATGGGTAAGTTATACATACTCAGAGTATGTATACTTTTCTCAAAGCCAATTCCCTCTGTTTCTGAAGCTGCTGGACCTAAATGCACACAAGAATTGCTCTGAAAGCTGCTGTGGTTTTCTTCTCTATGCATACTACTCAAGTCTATCATCATTCCACACCCAGGGGCCCTCTGCTTTCTGGCAGAATTCTTAATTCCTCGACCTCAAGTGACAATAAATAATATAGTTAACCTTGCATTCCACTCAGTTACCTTAAGCTTACTCCCATCCAGTTGAAGGAGATGCTCCCCATTAATGTTTTGGGCGCTGAATTCAGAAACGTACTGCTCAAGGTTCAGGCTCATTAACCAGTGGGAAACCTGCTGCACACTCCACTCCTGAACAGCCCGGTTCTGGCACTGACTGTGCTTTGGAGACTGTCCATCATCAAGGATCTGTGACAAAAGCATGCCGCCTTATTATTAAGAGGGTAACACTGACCAGCAGTAGCATTTTTTCTGTACAAACCGCCAGTGTTAGAACAGAGGTACCCCCACTACCCTTACACTACCGTAACAACAAATTAACAGCACTGTATTACAGCTGTATCTAACCGGCTATCTGAGAACTGCAAGGTACCTAAGAAGTTTCAATTTGCAAACAGGAGAAAGGAACTGGCATTCCTTTTAATCCAAACTGGTTGAAGTGGCACATATCTAAGCAAGCACAGTTCCTTCCCGTCATAAGGTTTCTAATGGATACAATTTATTCTGCAATCCACTTCCCAGGCACATTCACTGATCTTTACTGTGTGTTTAAACTGCAAAGTAAGAAATTTAGGGGAAAAAAGCCTCATAAAAACCTGAAGTTCAAGGTGGTGACACCAAACAGCCAGTGAGACTGATGCTACCTACAGAAGACTATGAGACAACACAGGAATGACAAGGAGCACAGAGCAATCCCACAGCCTGGGCCCTGCTCTCAGCACATTGTGCTGCAGAGAAGAGCACAAACAGCACCAGGAGGGGCAGGTGGGCCTCCAGCTGCTTCTGCCCTGAGTGTCCTCTCCACCACTCCCTTCCACCCAAGGGAAAGCTGGTGGGGCCTGGAACAAAAGCCACCCTGTGGAAACCCTGGCCATCATAGCAGCTGCTAAGGCTGCCACAGCTGTCCCCTGTTTGAAGAGTTTTTCTGCTGGGTTAGATGATTCTGGGAGCTCTTTCAGCACCTGGCCATCCACTTCTCAGGGATGGGGAAAAGATAGTTTAACCACAGTCTTTTCCTTCTCCAGCAGTCAGCAGAACCTCAGTGCAGCTGATGCTCGGCGTGGTGGGCCCTCCTCCCCCTTCCAACGTACCACAAAAGCCCCAATTTGCCTTGGCCTTGAAGGGAGAGGGGAGCCGAAGACAAAGTGAGAGGAGACAGTGACATCTGAGTGTTGTGCTCAAACAAGGGGGTTTGCCACACAACACAGTGAAACAAGAAGTGCAGATTTGCAAAGGAGACAGTACACTGGCACGCGATGGTCACACAGTTCACCACAACAGCACACTGGTATCTCACCTCATCATCAATCATATCCAGGCTCTGAGTGAGGGAGCAACAAAGAAATGGGAAAGAAAAGCATTATAGAAACAAAATACAGAACATGTAACAGCATGTAAAAGTTCGGGCGAGGGTAGCACCAAGATTTGCAAACAGATAAGGCTACTCAAAAAACAAAGAGGTTTATTTGAAAAAAATTACTTCCAGAAGCAGAGAGGTTATGTTGAAAGATCAGCACACGCACAGTTTGGCAGCTAAGCCAGAGATAGTGCCAATGAAGCCCTCTGAGCTCCTGGTCTTGAAATAATGGAACCAGTGAGACCTTGCCCGATGGCTCCAATTGAAAGAGCAAAAACTACTTAGAGGACAACAGACCACAGGACCTGGGCTCCCTCCCTATCCTTTCCTTTTGTTCTCCTTCAAATAGTCACATCAGGTCTGCCCAAGAACCATGAACGAGAGAGCACTTGCAACAATGCACAATGTCAGGTCCAAGAATGACAGCCCAACCCTGCCAGGGCAAAACTTGGTACAGAGGAAGCCTACTCATTTTTACAGGCCAGTTAAGCATGGAATTTTAGAAGCATCCAAGTAGAAAGTAGCCAAATGAAAGCATTTTCCAACTTCCTGCTCTGCTCAGTTCCACTGGGAACAAGGCATTGTCACAATAAAATATCTGATAAAACAGGAAGAAGAATGATAAAAGAATGCATTACCAAGGTAGTATTAATTCTAAACAAAGTATATATGATCTCTTTGCTGTTTTCAGTAATTCACAGTATATGCCATCTCCTAAAATGTCACCCTTTCTCATCTGCAGTAAGTGCTAAAGAATGACTGGCCTTGTAGACTTCCATTCTGGCAAATGGGGTTGGCACAGAATGACTCTCATTCTTTAAACCTGTGCAAAGCATGACAGCAGTAATAACACAAGATTGTCATTACAAAAAAAAAAAAAAAAAAAGGGAAGCCACAGATTCTTGAAGTTCCCCCTCCCTGAAAAATACAAAGTTCTTACTCAGCATTTGTAAAAGGACAAATGCACAGGTTTCCTGAGTCCAAAGGATGCATAGTAAGCTGTCAAACTGTGCAGCTTCACTGACAACTGAGCCAAAAAACGAGTATCTTAGAAATGTGTTTTAAATGTATTACATTCCACACAGCTCTGTCATTAATTTATGGGGTTGGGAATGCTTTTTTACAATATCACAGGTCAAAAGCCATCTAGTTTGAAGAATCAAATTCAAAATCCACTGTGTATGTGCAAAGCAAGCACAAAGAATGCAAACTGGATTGACACATACACACTCTAATCACTATATACACATTCAGGTACAGAATACACAATAACTGCATGTAAGGGTCATTTTTATTTTAATATATCATGGTAAAAATAGTCTAGGTGCAGGTGCTTTACATTTCAACCGTGTTTATTCAATTACACTGCATCTTCATCATCTCAAAACTGCCTCAATTATGTCTGTGTTAGAGTATGTATATACAGGTCCACATGTACACATACAGAACACAGGAACAGTGTATTGAAATGTGTGAAGATAGAGCACCTCTTGAGAAACCAGCTGCATTTAACAATACTGCATAATGATCCTACAATAATACCACAGGGCAGTTGTTTAAAATAATTCTTACATGAACAAGAAAGATTAAAATACTGAAACCAAGATTTATTAATCTTCTTCTCCCTTTACACTGCTTAAAACCATCCCTTCATTGCTTGAGTAATTATCAAGACAACTGCTGTGGGAGAAAGAAGACAACCATTTCCCACCTTGAACAATTCCAGCAACTTACCTCATCTGACGACAGTGCTAGGGAGTGTGAGAAACCTGGGGTTTTGGGTTCTGCTCCTAAACCACTCAGATCAGCTGAACTTGTGCTGCTGGGACTGAAGTCATCGTTGAACGTGAAATTCTGTAGGGGAAAAAGATAATTTAGAATAAACAAATGATCTCAAACGCACATCTACAAGGGAAATTGGTTTTCTGTCTTCCAAGTTGGCACAGTTCAGGAGTGATTTCAATCACTAGTCAAAATACACATGAGGAAACTTAATCTTTTGCATTACTAATGATTAATTGAACTTGTTATATGCCTTACCACTGTGTACTTCAAGAGGCAGCTCTGCCAGCTTAATGCCTCAGTGAGTAGCAAAGTGGTCTGAAAGCAATTCATAGACTCGCTCTTAGGGTATCAGATATCAACCTGGAGCTAAGTTATTGCTTCCGTTGGTTAATCAATATCATGCTGCTGTCCTTCAAATCTTCAGGACAAGCACAGCACAGGCAGTAATTCAAAGAGTAGGACAGAGGATTAACTAGCAGAGGGAAGGGAAAACTGCTATTAAAAGAGCAGGGAGAATATCCTGTGAACCCACTTCTGATTCCTCCCTCTTTGCCTATATTTCTAGAACAAATGAAAGTAAAAGATACATTTGGACATGGAACGTTAATTATTGAAGTAATAACCATAAACAAAGATCTTTTCTTTTTTCCTAAGAAAATAACAACAAACATCACATCTTGTAGCAAAGAATAGCAAGAGCGGGCGCATTGTTCCAGGAATGCAGCAGTGATCATCAGAAGAAAATGAAAAGGAATATTTTAAAGTGGGAAAGTTTGATTCGAGGACCATAAAAACTAAAATCTCAAATGAGTCACCATGAAACTTCATTTCAATTGAATACACAGTTGATGATACAGTGACCTTCATTAACTCTTTTGAGACCTCTAATCTCTCCCCTATCATCTAAATAAATAATGAAATTAATCCACCTTTGTCATTCAATTTTCGTCATTCAATTTTAAAAACTGGGTCCAAACATCAAAATAAATAAGAACAAGGACAAGAACCAGTCAAAAAGCTTTGCTGTTCTCACACCTACTTTCACAGTTAACATCCTGCTTTTCTCATCTCCTTAAAGAGGATGACAAAATCTGAGCAGCATTCTCAGTGTGGATGCTTTGAGTCCCCACGGCATCCTCAGGCCAGGAGTCCAACAGCTCCACCTCCTGCTCTGTGAAGAACACCTTTTTCCTTTCAACTATTCTGACTTTTATTTTACCTCTCTTTTGTGTAAGTTTCACATTTATGATTAATGTTAGCCTTTTTCATTGTCTATGGGAAACACACAAGACAGCCAAGGCCTGTAATAGTACCAATAATGGGAGAGCAGGACAACGGAACACAGAGCAAAACTTTCACAGCGTAACAGTAACTGTAAGAGGATGCTTTTTCCCATTTTGAAATTATTTTTACTCAATATTTGTTGAACAGCATAAACAGGACTTAAACGTCTAACCTTCATCTTCCTTATAAAAAGAAACTGTGTAGATGATTAGCTGATTCAAACTGCTGTACATAAAGCTGAGAACTGTATCTTCTTACCAGACCAATGTAAAAAGTAAACTGCTACAAGTTATAAAAGGATAAAGGCAAAGAAATACTTTCCAGAAGTGAAAATAGACAAGAAAAAGCAAGTACAGTACTATAACTAAGGGTTATATAATGAGTTATCATGCTGAAACATTCATGCACATAGAAAGGAATCACAGCTGTATTAAACTGCAGTAGTTCCTATTAACAGTTCGAGCATCTTCATGTTCAGAATTAAATCCAACATCCATGCATGCATGACAAGCAGATTTCAGTACTGGGGGAGAAAAAGGCAGATGACTGACGGCATACAACATTTCTCCACTTGCAAACATCTCATCTGAATACATTAAAAACAGGTAGGTATTCCTGCAATCAGCCCTTAAGAATGCAGAACGTATCTATAACCGAATACACAAATCTAGCATTTGTTCAGTGGATCCAAATGCTAACTTCCACTGGCACCACTTGTGTTTGTTACAGTACAGCACGCCACGGTTAGTTTACTGAATTAATGTACATTAAGAGAAGGACAGAATTAAAAGGTAGAACGTGGAATGGTACAATGATGGAGATGCTCTGTTCAGATGAGCTTTTACTGTACAATGAACACCATGCACTGTTTATTGTAGTGTTAACATATTGGCCTGTTCTTCTTCCAGAAACACGAAGCCAATTATGCCACTCAACACAGTGGGAATAAGGTAGCTCTTATTTTCTACCTTTGACCCTTTTTTAGCTGGACTTATGTTTTCAGAGGAAGGTTCTGTTGAGCTGGTAGGTGATGGCAGGTTGCTAGAAGAATTGGATCCCTTGCCACCCTCTCCATACCATGTGAATGGTACACAGTGTGGGAGAGAGGAGGATCGTTCTGTTAAAGATTTACTGTCGGCTGATTTCTGCAGCATCTCTTTGGTGGTCCTGTGTAAGAGAAAGGAGCAGGAATCTTTGTTAGAGTATAAACTACAAAGAAAAAAAAATGTAGTTAATAGTAAAAAAAAGTGACATTCCATGTAACTGTGACTAATCACCACAGTGGCATGCAGCTGGTATCAGCATTCTTGAAGTCTCTCTTCTAACAAAAGAAGGAAAAAGTGTGTTCTTCTGATATCTTTCCTAAATCTAGCTCTCTCAGATAACATGCATGCAGCAAATGAAGACAGATGCCTGCACAAAATGCCTGTGTCCCTGTGTTTTGGTGTGAACCAGCTCCAGTCAAGAAGCCACACACAGTGTTGGTACCACTGGAGCTTGGTATCTCAGCATCATCAGGCTCAGCACTGACCCAGGAAAGCTCTGCTTCCCTGACAGATCTGGCTTGGATTTGGAGCATAGGCAGAAGGAACTGGATGCATCTGCACCCACCTACATAGATGCGCCGTTGTTAGAACAGCTAAATACTGAGAGACACCCCGTTGGTTTGTCTGATTTAAATTAAATATTAAGAATACAAATATGGAAGAAAAAAAAAACCACTTGATATTATCAGCTTGTCTTTTCATAGTAATAGAGTAGAAATCTTCTCTCAAATTCTAACTTATGGTCAGCTTCTGAATTATTACCAACATAATCACTGTGTACTGGGAAACTTCTTTTCTGTATGAATGAAACAGAGGCTGTCAGAGGGCCCCAGACAGCCAGGCAGAACAAGAATCCTCTCTCCCTTTGGCTACTTAAATGTAGATGTGTCTGACACAGTCCTATGCTCCGCCACTCATGCTCCGATACTGCTTGAAAGAGGGAAGAATGACACTGTCCAAAACACCTAGCTCCAGGCTAGGGAATATAAGAATATGTGCTTTCTATAAAATGGGGGGAATTTGTTTATACATCTAACATCAGTTGTAGTCTTCAGAAATGATTCTGGATTTTCTTCTACATATTTCCAGGTGTGTTTGTTTTTTGTGGGGTTATTTATTTATTTCTGCATGACAAAATCATGCTTGCAACATAGATCTGACAGCATGATTAACTGCATCAATCTCTAATGCTCTAATAGACGAAAATAATTAGAACAGGATGCTGTCTTTTGATCATCATCTTCCTTCTTTCAAAGAGCTTATACAGCTTTGGACTGTAAAAAAAACATCCTCAGATTTTTTCTCAGGCATATTCTCCTAAGTTACTAACAAAGGAAGTGACAACTGGTGTTTAAGAAGCTATACTGAAGCAACAACATTTCAGTTTACAAAAGCTCAGCAAGGATTATAAATGCTCATGAATTTTGAGTTTCAAAGTAGTATTAAACTTTGTTTTTAGCAACTGTATCCAAACTCAGAAATACTCAGTGACAAACAATGCCAAACTGATTTATCAGAGGGTCTGATAAGCACCCGATCATCCTACACTGATACCTGCTTCCTCTAAGGAAGATATCTGCTGGTTTTCATTAACACCTGTAACGTACTATGTTGGTTTCAGGAACATCAGTTCTGTAGAGGCTGCTTCTATAAATAAGCATACCTTCCTCCTCCCCACCCTGTGTATGGTACTCAAATGCCACCTGGTGTTAATGCCAGGCTAAGGGCACGAGCTGCCTTACAGCTTAGCACGGGCACAGCACATTGTAGGGCACACTGCAAGCAGTGCAATGACTGCTACAGTCTGTTCTGACACCAGCACAGAGGTGCTGACTGCTGTGAGATATGTGCAGAATGTGAGTGTTTGCTGTGTTAGAACAGGAAACTTGCAATTCAGTACAGTACGCCTGAAGGGGTATGTCAGAAGTCTAACATTTCTTCTGCTTCTCAGATTTTATGGAGACTTGTCCGTGGGACTCTATGTGTCAGACTGTCAGCAAAACTCTCCAAGCTGCTACACACTATTTTTCAAATGCACACATTTTTGGAGTAGCATGCGAACTTTGCCTTCTTTAGCAAGCTCTTTTATTGTGTGTGCTTTCTTCTGCATTATTTTACATTCAGAGAAATTTGGAGTTGCTAGAACCTTAGGACTTTTAGAACATACGGTGTTTGCTTAGCACTCCTGATGTTTACCTGAATGTCTGCCTCACGTACCTCAACCAGATAAGGCCCCTTTGAATGTGACTGTGTCACACTCATCACTATACAAGGAGACCTTCATTAAAAATCCACACCACCCTTTGTGAAAAAGATTGCTTCCTGCCATTCTGAACGCTCACTTATTTATTCAGAGGCCAAATGCTATGGTGTGATCTCAACAAATCTCACAAAGAATTCAAAATTCTTTGCCTGAGAGTTGTTGACCTGACCAATTAAGTCTGCATTTCTTCTATCTACTTTCAACTTACAATGCTCTCTTCAGAAACAAAACCTTCTGAAAGCGTCCTTGAAGTGGGTGCAGTGAAGCTGCAGGGAATATTTGCTGCTCAACCTCACACTTGGGGCTTTTCCTCCAAAATACATGGAACTGTGTCAAGATTTCTGAATCAAAACTATTAATAACTTAGTGTTTGTCTGTGTGTATGCATCTTGTAGGCCAGCTCTAATTACCTATTTCTGCAAAGCCAATCAGCAGATGCAAGAGCAGTAGTGATGAAAACCTCCAAGTATTTTTAGATTGTTAGTCTTCTAATAGTTAAGAAATCTAAGTATGCAGGCTCAGAAGGTTGCTTCAAAGGTTAAAAATTAGTTCTGTGAAGGCAATGGGACCTTCAGTGTTCACATATTTTAGGAAAACTGTGTTTTCTCAGTGTTTCTGGCATGCCATTTCTTGCATCCTCAATCTCTTACCCATACCTAATGCCACAGGTCACCCTAATGGCTTCTTTCTCTTTCCGCTTCTTGCCCTTGTTTGAACTCCTTCGCAAGGGAGCCCTACAACAATATTGGAAAACATTAGAAAACATCCTTGAAAATTTATTTTTAATCCTTTAAATAAAAATAATATTTTAAGTAACAAATGCTTACCCAAGATCTGCAAGTTTTCGCTTTAGTTTTTCTGCATGCCCTATAGAAGGGGGAGTAGCTCTTGCTGCCTGGGCACATGTGGCACCATCTAGGATACATTTGTACACGGGAGAATGTACATTATTATTTTTAATTGCTACTGATAACTATTTCACTTTCTATCCACCCAGAACAGCCTGCGTATCTGTTCAGAATTAGATATGCATACATGTACACATCTGTAAGTACACGATTTCATTGGATGCATTCTTCTCATTTTTAAGAAGATGGTGAAGAAAGCAATAAAAAACAGTTTCAGAACTTGAAAATACACATGGAGAAATCTTATTGTAATCAAAGTAAATGAAAGAAGTCAATCTTGGCTGAGCTTTAATGAATTCTAGTAAGACGAACAACACAGAAGACTTAGAGGTAAATATTACAGCAATTCCATTTTTAAACTCAGCAGTGGCTGCTCATTTCTCCCTTTACACAAATCATGTGGTATGAACGCTTTCTTTCAAAAATGACTGCTGAGACCCTTCCTTGAACTCTGGCACAGAAGGTACTTTTTATGATGGACAAACTATGCAATCTGCTTAGCTTGAACATCAAGTAGTATCTTAGTCAGTAAACTTGCCCTTAGTCCTCTACTGATTTCTGATCCCTTCCTCATAAACTGTTAAAAGCTGAAGAGGAAAGAGACTGTAGAACCCATGAAGTGAAAATAACAGCTCAAAGTATCCAAAACGTGCTGTGAAATCTATACAGCAGCTAAAACACACAGCAACTGAAAAATGCGGAATCAGTTTCTGAGATTCTCCAACAAAAAGAGTGCCCGCTTCTAGAGGAAGCAAACGAAGGTCAGTCATTCACATCACTTGCAATTTGGTGACTTTACAATGTGACCTCAAATCTGCAGTGGCTTTGGTTAAAAGCACTGCTGTGTTTGTGGATTTCTCCTAAGGAGGCTGACAGAGATTAAACCCTCGGAGTTAACCCACAATACCACAGGACATTAAACCACGAACACAGAGGAATGCTGTATGTTGCTTTGTGGATACTATTTGGCCAGGTTTTTATTCAAGTAAAAATTTCAGACTCATAAATCACAAGAGAAAAAGCAATAAAGCAAGGCTCTTGAGATACTGACACTCTAAAGGCCACGCATACTATTTCTACTAACATCAGCCCTACTGACAAGTAACCTCAGGTCAAAAAAGAAAACACTCAGAAGATCCCCATGAGAGAAAAAAAAGAGAATAGGCAACCTTAGGCAATGCACACTTTGCATCACCTCCACATTGCGCACGCTTCTCCTCCTCGAAGATCTGCTTATGGCTCCTCTTTCATCTTTAAGGTATGCTTTTCATCTAACCACTGTCAAAAGTGTTACTTTGAAGAATTAAAGATTGCAAAGCTTCCTTTCACACTTGGCTCCCACAGGCCTTTGGGAGCTGGAGGGCAGAGGGCTTTTTAGAGAAACATTTTAAAGCAAATGAAACTACGAGATATATTAACTTTGTGGCAGGCAAATAATATATTTAGTAGCTGGAGCTTTTGCTCCTGTGGTAGCAGTACTCTGCAGAGCTTGGCAGGAACACACGGCAAGTACCAGCTCCAGCCCATTTCTGCCAGGCTTCTGCATCACTTTGCTCCCACTCGCAGGCAGCTGAGCCCTGCCGGAGTGCTCTGAGTAATGAGGCTTTGCTGAGAAAAGCACTCATGCCTGCCATGAGATACAGGGGAAGATGGATGGGCTAGTTTCCAGCAACAACTTCTTTAGAGATTTCAATCTACATAGGTGCAGGCATGCAGTGCTTAGCCCACAGCAGCAGCCATGAACCTGCAGGTCCCTGCCCTGGCAGGAGGGACATCTGACCACCCCGGAGAGGAGCACCTTCCCTGCCTCCTTCAGGTTCTTCCAAGAGGCTGAGGGAGAGCTGGCTCCTCAGGATCAATCACAGAGAAGCCATTTAACCTATCACTTTCATCCTCCCAGAGCTGGTGTAAGTAATCTGCAGCTGACGGGTGGCAAAAAGGCCCAGTCCCAACTTTCTGTCCCATGGTCACAGCACAGATGAAACCAGCCCCACATCAACTAGAGATTGCCCACAGGGGGCACCTCAGCTGCCTTGTTGAAAGGGGTTGCACAAAACAAGCAGAACTGAAGAAACCAATCACACTCCTACATGAGTCATGCTCAGAAGATGAAGCAAAATTCCCCACCATTTCTCAATGAAATGGAGCTCCTGCCATTTCAGCTCTTCCCATGGATCTCATGAGACAAAAAAAAAGTGAGCTCGCTAAAGCTCACTTTTGCTAATCAGAGACTAATCAGCAGACACATGACTACAAATGTGTGTTCTCTTTCTATCTCCAACCCCCCCCCCCCAACCAGCTAGTTAAACACAGTGGAATACAGCAGCTCTTTTTATATTCTGCAATGTAGGAATCTGACAGCTCAACGATAATCACAGAACTGTGGAGGTTGGAAGGGACCTCCAGAGATCATCGAGTCCAACCCCCTCCCAAAGCAGCTCCCTAGCCCAGGTTGCACAGGTAGGCGTCCAGGCGGGTCTAGAACATCTCCAGAGAAGGAGACTCCACCACCTCTGTGTGCAGCTGTGCCAGTGCTCCGTCACTGCACTGGGAAGAAATTCCCACACACATTTGTGCAGAACTTCCTATGCTTCAGTTTGTGGCCGTTTCCCCTCATCCTATTGCAAAATAAAATAAAAATAGTATCACTACGACACTTGTTGCAGAACTGCTTTAGGATATTTCTTTTTTGGAGAGCTTATTAAATGTAAATTTTTCATCAGAAAGCAAATTGCTCTATTTTAGCTTTCATGTACCCATTAGGATCAGGATACACCCAAAAGCACTGGCTGTTTATGTAACAGTCACAGCGGGGAAATCATGACATCCTTCCTTATTTAGACACAGATTATTATTCAAACCTAAGTTGGGAAGGAAAGAGCAACGTGGTGGGTGGAATGTAATAAGCTATTTCTTAATATATAAGGTCTAGTCACCATCAAACTTTTATCAAGTTATTTTTCATACATCAGATGTAAACGCAGGTTTTAAGATTTCACCCAAAAAGTAATCAGATACCTATGCTAGAATAAGAGTTGAGAAAGTCACGTTCTAATGTCCACATCCTTATTTTTTACTTGCAAAATTCAGGCTCTGAGTTTAATTTTGATTCATTAAAAACTGTACAGTTAGCAACTATACAATGGGACCAGGAATATCAGTATTCAGCATATACTACATACATATGTGTGTGTATATATATAAACTTCAGCATATATTAACCTAATTAAAAATAACTAAACTTGATTCATAGATTCATAGATTCATAGATACATTAGGTTGGAAAGGACCTACAAGATCATCTAGTCCAACCTTCCTCACACCACCATCCCTACCCACCAAGCTACTAAATCAAATCCCTCAGCACCTCATCTAAACGCTTCTTGAACAGTGCTAGGGACGGTGCCTCAACCACCTCCCTAGGCAGGCCATTCCAGTGCCGGACCACTCTCTCAGAGAAAAAATTTTTCCTCAAGTCTAATCTAAATCTTCCCCGGCACAACTTGTGGCCATTCCCTCTCGTCCTGTCATTAGTTACCTGGGAGAAGAGGCCGACCCCCTCCTTACCACAGCCTCCCTTCAGGAAGTGGTAGAGTGCAATGAGGTCTCCTCTGAGCCTCCTTTTCCCCAAACTAAACAATCCCAGCTCCTTCAGCCGCTCCTCGTAAGACCTGTGCTCCAGACCCCTCACCAGTTGATTAATCTGTCTTTTAGGAATCAGTGTGAAAACCCTATCTGATGATAAAGAAAAGTAGGTTGCAGATGAATGGCAAGTCTTTTCATTTATGCAGACAGACAACAATGGTCAACAGGTGCTTTTTTCAGATAATTCCACTTAGCCAAAGTTTGCTCTGAACCTATCCAAAGGTATTTCTGCAGTCTTTACTTAGAAACAATTTTATGATGTATTTTAGCTTATGTTACAGTTAGAGAATACATGGGCAAGAATGCTAAAGTGGTTTAAATTGCTCATTTTGATTTCGTGAAACATACTGGAAATGGAAGGCTCCAAATTCTGTGCAGTACTGCATGTAGGTGGCCCCGAAAGTAATGCCTCCTACTTATTCGTATGCAAACTACAATAGACACTAAGAGCACAATAACACTGTTTATAAAGCTAATTTTCAGCTACAAAAAAATTATTCTTCAACTCTGTCAACACCATTAGCTGTGCATTCTCACCAGGGACGAACAAGAGCCTGCATGCTGCAGTTGTAAAAATCTGCACCAGAGGAGGAAACCCACTGTCACTGCCATCACTGCTGAAATGCACCACCCATCACCTCAGTGTGCTCAACACCACTGCTGGGGCTCCACAAATACTCAGCAAACATCAAACAAAGTCAATGGGTGTCACTCCACGTGGAGGAATTCAATTCCACACTTTTATTTCACATGCACTTCCATGTCAGATACCACTCTGTCACACTGCCCCTCTGCTGCCACCTGTTGCACAGCAACAACATGTATTGGAATATTGGTGGGATGGTTTAACCTCTGTTGCCACACCACCACCATCTGCCTGTCATGGGACAACACAAAGAAATAGGAGGCATTACTTCTTAAACAGACGTCATATTATGAATGCACTGAATAAACAAAGATTTAAGAATTTTATCTGAACTAGGTATGATTGTATCATGTCTTATCAAATTTACATCTACAGAATCTAAATTCAATAAATAACAATGCGGCCAACCTTTCTAACAAATCACTATTTTTTTCTCTAATAAATAGACTCCCCAGCCATCAACCTCTTGTTTAATCTACAGTCTGATGCCTCTCAGCAATTAAAAGCTACAATCTGTTATTTTTGCTTTACGCTCCTTTCCAACCCTCCAGAAAAAGCACTTAGCAGTGCCAAAACCACATCATTCATAAGTACACTGTATTTATTAATCCTGTTTCTAACACAAAAATGGACTGAGGCCCAATAATATCGTGCTTCGAAAAATACAGAAAAGATTTTCTTAAAGGCATCTTCCCCCTGTCTTTTCCAGTGAGTTCTAAGAAATAAAAAAAAGGAAGCAGTTCCTGATCTCATTCTAACGTTGTCCTTTTCTTATACCATCATACAAGGTCAGCTGCAATTTTCTGATGTCAAGGAAGACAAAATAAGTTATGAGAAGATGACCTTCTAGTTGCTATGGTTTTACTACGCAACAGGTCATAAAGTAGATGTAAGTAAGCAAAAGGATGCACCAATTTATTGTAAAAAATAGTAATACCTTTATCTTGCAAAACATTTCTGCCCGCTGGGTGATGCAAAGGAGATGCTTCAGAGCTGTGCCCAGATTTTGAAGGAGAGGAAAGTGGAGTGTCTCCCCGAGCACACAGGGAAAGGACACCTCCTTTGTGGCGCTGTCCTTCTTCTTGGTTTTCAGTTAGGTTGTCAAGGGAGATTGCTGCACTGCTAGCCACTGGGGAGAGGGAGGAAGCACCAGAATCTGATGCTGGTGAGGATGCTCTCATGCATAAGGGCAGTGGTGATTTTGAAATGTGCATGGGACTACTGTAACTGTTTGATGTCTGTTGGCATAAGAGATTATAAAGCAGGTTATACCATTTAGTAACCAATATGAGCAAGGTTTACTCTGAACATGCAATTCTTTTATTCATTATTCACTCTTTTATTTGTAAGAAACACATTAGCAATTCACGTAATTACCTTTCAGTGCCACATTGTGTTGTTTATTGATATTTGTTTTCAAGCAGAAGTCAGAATCAGATAAAACAATGAGTAAATATCATATCAATTGTGTTAACAAATAATAAATAAAGAAATGTAGGATTCAAGTTCTTTTCACATCCTGCATGTATTGAAGGACACGCTCTATATTATAAAGCACACTTTTTTCAGAAAGCCCAGGATTCCTGTTAAAAGAAAATGTAAAAAAAAAACACCGAAACAAAACCAACAAAAAACCCAGATGTGCTGACTCAAAAGAGACTTAAACTTCTCTCAAGTGCAGTCACAGCATACTGGCCACAGAGGATTATATACAGCCTGTGCTACAAGGCAAGGACAAAGACAGAGGATGGAAAGACTTACAGGGGCAACCTAGCATTCCATAAGAAGCCTGAGAGAGAGGGCAGAGTCCTTCTCACCTTTCGTTCAAGGCTGTCCTCTCCATCAGTTGAACTGATGCTGTCATAGAGCCTTGTCCTAGTTGGTCTCTGTCGCTTGTTCTTCACTGAAAGCTGAGCTCGGGTTTTCAGAGCTTTTGAGTCCAGTCTCTCTGTTTCTGGCACTGCTTCATTGAAATCTGTAAAAAAAAATTGATTCAAAGTTATTTGCAAAATACACATATTGTGGATTTGAACTACCTTATCCTAAGATACAACCTGCAACTAAAAGCATGGTTTACTCACATCTGTAATTCTGTAGTCAGAATTGTTAAAGAGCGAACGCAAAAAAATGGTTATTTGTCTAAACCTTTAACAGATCCATATCCACTAATTGCACTGAGAAGAATCAACCGTGAAGGTCTTTAAATTCAGCAAACGATCCCCATTCTGACATGGGACCACACCAGAACACAGCTGTTAAACACAGCTGTCCAAGCCCAGGTCCACATAGGTTCCCTCAGACTGTCTTACTATCTACTGTCTACAGAGTGCTTCTCCATCACAGTATTAAGCAAAAGAATCCTCATCTCTCTTTTCAGCAGACATTTTCCAGCATCTGGTTGAACGCATCAAGTGAGACCCAGTGTGCCAATTCACTTACTCTCAATCCTGCTGCTTTCGGACACCTGAAGAAGGAATACTGTATGGCTGCTTTATTCAACAGCTGCCCCACTGTTTCCCCTATAACTTCATCAGTTCTGCAGACTGCTCATCAAATTACAAAAGAAATACCCAGAACCATCCTCAGGCTGCTCTACATTTTATCAGAACTGAACATCTTACAAATTTAAAGAACATAACCTGCTCTCTCTTGTCTCAGGTGTCCCGAAAACCCTCCTCTGGATGCTGAGGTTGTCTGCTGTTTAAAGTTGACAATACAAATAAGGTGCCCCAAATGTTTGTTCCAATCTTTCTGCAAGTACGACCACTTTCTTATTAGTACCTGGCAACCTCATTCATTATTTCCTCCCTCCCTGCACTGCCCTCAGAATCATTAGATCCCTTTTTACTGCATCCAGAATTCCTTCCAACTCCAAAAATGAAAGTAAACGTAACTAAACTTAAGTTGACAGCATCATACATCACAGTCCCTATTACAAACCAATTACGAGGAGTGATCTAACACAATCAGAGTTGTGCCTCACTTGCACTCGGATCACATAAGAAGACACTCTGCCAAGCTCTTTTCCTTAGTGGGAGTCTAGAGGCTGCAATCATTACTGTGATTACCAGAATCTACTGCAGCAGACTGGTTTCAGCATTCCAGCAGCAATGTGTTTTGGCAAAACCATTAGTGAGCATGTTTTACAGCTTTGCAGAAAAACCCTGAGAGGGCTGAAATAAATTTTCACTGCAACCAACTGCCAGTGGTGTTCAACTGAGTGTACCATGAAATTCAAAATGAAATGAAATTAATCCACCCAGAAGCTCCGTGAAAACATCTTTAATTATAGCCATTCAAAACAGGAATAGAAAGGCCAAGTGTTGTATGTGTAGGAGACAGAAGGGACACTGGTTCTACCTGATTAACTAGAAAAACAACTATAATGTGTGGAGCAGGACATGGGCTGTTAGATCTGTTTTTATGCTGACCTCATAGCTCAGAAACCCTCTGAGAGATCTGCAACAAGCAATAGTCATCCCAACAAAAAATAACAAGACAGTCATCAGAAGACTTGTGCAAAGGCTGGGAGGTGTACTCTACAATAACACCCTCACAAAGTTGCTGTACTTTCTGAATCAGTGAGGTTTGTGAAGGAGATGCTATACTCTACCATTTGTGCTTTAAAAGACCAAAATGAAAAAAATATATATTCATATATCATCAGAAAAGAGCTGGACACTGTCACTCTCACATCTATTTGCTGTTGTCTTCATTCACGTAGCTTTCTGCTAGAATAAACAGGCAAATCCGTTTCTTCTGCTTTGAAGAGAAGGCAATTTCACATCTTTACCCTTTCATCTACTGCTCCAACACCGTTACGTGATGCATGAAAATTAGAGAAATATTTCATCTAAAGAAATGGAACTATGAAGCAAATTTATCTGCCTAGTTTCAAAGCCGCCCCATTCAAGAATGCCTTGTGAGCAAAGCAGACTAAACATCTCATCTTGCCTCTGCACATCGAGCTGATATAACAGCTGCTTTCTTAGCTATCAATCATCCATTGAAATGATACATAAGTATTTCAGCAAATTTAACATTTTATAAGGCTGCAGGAAGACAAAACATGTTTATGAAAAGTGCTTTCACATTTTAAGCCAGACAAGGAATAGATTTTTTATGGTTTCAACTTTCTTTTTGTTTGTCAATCCTCAAAGTACAAATCAATTCATCTGTTGGGCTATCTTTCTTGTATAAGTACTGTATTCCTAACACACTAATTAATTGGAAGATGATCTTACTGACATTAGGAACATTAGGTTACCATGAATTGCTCTGGCTCTTTGGTAATGTAGAAGCAAGCCTTACAAGTGTTACATTTTAGATCAGTCTGCGCTACAGATAACTATTATTTTAATGAATGTACTAGTAAAGAATTTGCATTCTGTTCACAAAGGGCTCCCTCCTGAGAAATCATGAGCTCCGCCCACACGGTTGCTTTTGATGTCAGTACCAAGGTAGGATCAGAAACTTGCAGAGCTCCATTCAAAATGCTAGACTCAAGATTGTTTTTCTCATTCTGGTAACTCTGTTCTTGTTCGATCTTTGGTTCTGAGGTAATTAAGAACAAACTTAGGAAAACAAGAAAGCACAATCTTCTCCTACTTTGTTAAGATAACAAGCATGGAATTAATCCTAGGTGTTGATGGAGTGTCACTGAAAATTCATTTAAGCTTTAAATAAACAAGTAACCATCTTTGCTCTATTAGCACAGACTAGCCACTTCTATTTCCTAAAGAATATGTATTTAATAGTTTTCCTAGGACTTTATGTTTATAGTTATTATTTAGTGAATTTTAGAAAAAACAACATCCCTGTTGTTACTGTTTCATTTAGATCCTAAATAATGACCATATTTCTTATGTACCCATTAACTAACAGGAGTTACATGGAGGGTTCACACAAACCTTGACTTAGTCCATCCAGACAGGACACTTGCTTTGTATCTAGATTTTCTACTGGATCTCCTCTAGAAACTTCTCCAAAAGATGTCTGCCTTTCAAATATGTTGTTGTTATTGTTAACCTGGCTCCCATTTTGCTTCAGTAGCCTGAAAACTTCTCCTTCCAAGTCTCGTATCTGAAAGAAATAAAACCCATTTTTGCCTTTAGCACACATACACATCTATGGTTATTTTTTTTTTAGATTATCAGACAGAACTGTCTCGTTCACAAAAGACAGAAGTAAATACTACTCACGCGAGACTGTAAGCCTTGAACCTCTGCAAGATGTGCTTTCTCCAGATCTTCTATTTTCTTTCGTTCAGCTTCCTGGCGTTTGAGGAAGTCAAGTTCTCTTAGGAAAAAAAAAATGTATTTGCTGCCATCAAGACAATCAGATTCAAAAAAAACCAACACTCTGGTATACTGCAGTCTGGACAAAATCCTGTACTGGTTACTTATCAGTGTATATGAACACGCTAGGGGAAAATACGAAAATGGAAACAAAAAACCAAAAACCTCAGTTCTGCTGTGGGAAATGGGATAGACTCTGTTTCATGAGAATACTCCTTTGCTAAAAGGAAATCCACGAGTTTCCAGGAACAAATCAAGATTTCTAGTAAGTCTCATGGAAATTGATTGGGTATTTTTAGGAGTCTGAGATATTTTAAAACAATAGACTAAATATTTTATTACTACTAAGTAGAATAGCAACAAAAAAGCCATGCGAGCTCATTCTAGCTATTTTCCCTATTTTCTTTCAGTTTGAAAATCTAAGATATTTATGATAGAAAGCAAACAAGGTGCCAGCCAGCTATGGAGCACTCATGAAATTCCAAGATAGGTAACAACATACTGACTATTTAAAATGTTCTTTAATTGGACACAATATTCACTTTGGCACTCCCAGTTCTCACTTAACACTGGTGTACATTTTTGAGTTTTCTTTTTTATTTGACTCCATTAATTTAATTAATTAATTTAAATTAATTAGCATTAATTTAAAAAAATGCTGCAAGGAGCAAGTTTTGAGAAAGGTAGCTATGTAGAGTGTTATTCCTGCTAGTCATCGAGGAGGGACCACATGAAACAGAGAGGGCCAGGTAATCATCAGTTAACTCGACAGCTCAAATGTTCCTGGCATGTACAAGAAGAAGAAAACAAAGTATGAAAGGAAACAAAACAATTTTCTTTTGGATGTTACAACATGAGGGAATTCAACAGACATGTCACTATAAATTGCAGCAAACATTTCAAATCAAATATTTTACTAAGCCTACTTGTGGTTGTTTGCAACCACAGTCAGTTATCTAGTAATCCTGAACAATTTCAGTGTGGACTAAGACAGATTAAATTTTTGTCCAGTTATAAAGTTATTTTCCAGCATTGCTAAACTAATACTCAAATAACAATACCATTTTTTCCTGCAACTAAGAACTCATGGTTTCAGGATAAAAAAAAAGTTATAAATATTGTTTACCTTATAGTTGTTTAATATAGGGTTTCATATTTCAAAATTTATCTTACACAAGTTTCCTATCTGGCCACTTGTTCATTTCCTGAGCCTGATATAGCTGCTTACTTTTGCTGAAAATCCTTGATTAACTTCTTTGCCTTGTTGTATTTCTTCTCCAGAGCTTGATACTGGCTTTGCGTCTCCTTGAGGTGCTCGTTCACCGTATGACACAGGGTCTGGGCCTCAATCCAGTAACTCTCTAATTTCATCATCCTCTCCTTATTCTCCTCAATGTTCTGCTGCAGTTGGGTCTTCTCCAGTTCCCACCTCACCTTCTCATTCTCAGCAGCCTGTAGCTGAACAGAACAGTGAAGAGGACAGTCAGAAGAGGGGTGCAAAGCACAGCCTAATAGCTTAGTTTGAGCTCAGTCAACGTGAATAGTGAAAATCACTGAGTAACTACAGAATTAACGAGCTAGCAGAGAAAACAGCATTCCAGGACAAATATATACATTATTTTTCCACATAAAATGAAGCAGATCTTTTGCTCTTGTTACAATGCTCTCTCATTGTTTCTCTGGGCTACATAAACACATTTAAAAATGTCAACAGCAGAGTGTTTCTGTAAACAGGGTCTATCAGCCAGCACTGATTTCACACTTTGCTCTATATACCTGGCTCAGGTGTTAAGAGAGTTTTCATACACTTCCATAGGATGAGAATTTTCTTCAAGAGGAATCTGCTCCCCAGATTCTATATTTGATTTAAGAACAATGGGAATAAAAATAGGAAAAATGCCAACTGTGTCTAAATTAACTGTTTTTCCTCCAAATTAGTAACTTTATTGAATTCTTACATTTTTTCATGCTTTTTTTTTCATGTTATAGTCTTGCTTAATCTAGAAAGCCAAGCAAAAGAAGCCGGGAGTAGAATAGAAAATTTAACATCAGGTCACAACCTAGGATTATTTCTCATTTAGGCATGAACAGAGTTTTACATACAACACTGAAACTATGCCAGAATTATTACAAGAACAAAGAGAACCTGTTATATTATTCTTGTTTTATTTAAACTTGCTTACCGAGCTGTAAGGAGCTAATATTAAAAGCAAAATATGTCCTTGCTGTTGTAGATTTCTGCCCTGAAAGGTGCTAACTCTGCCAAACATCAGTGCTGCTTGGCTTTCTGACCACTGCCGTTCCTACGTCAAATTTTTGGCATCAGTAAAGTCGTTTTTCCAAGTGATCTCCAAGAAGCCTGAATTTTACTGCTTAATTTATAACAACACTTAGCTCCCGTTGTTCTTTTTTTTTAGTTAGATTTTGTTGTTATATTTAGATTTCTTACTTTCCAAAAGCTAGTTGCCAGTTTTAATGTTTGGCATGGAATGAGGGTAGGGTTGTTCAAGGTAGGATATTTCTGCTGCCTGAATTTATGGAAGGAAACTATGTCTTACACAACCCTGTTTGCTTATCAAGATTATTTTATTTGCTCTAGGCAGTTATGCTAGCACCGTGGATGAGGTACACAAAACGAGAATGGGCTGTTTGCAGTTTTAGCAGTAATATAACCAAACTAGCCGTATTTTCTTTGGTGCTACTCAGAAGATCATGCAAAGAAGTACACAAGAAGATACATTAACCCTAATCTTGCAAAAGGATTTACACAGATGAATGTTTACACCTACGCTATGAAGTCAATGGGGCTTGGCACAATCCCAAGGGATTGACCACGCAGCTCCGACTGCTAGATCGGAACTGGAAAGCAGAAGAGAGAAAAGATCTCGGACTTTTTGAACTGAAACAGTACAACAGAAATTGTCATTACAGAAAATAACTGCATTCAGAATTTGATTTTAACAGTGCTTTATGCAAATTTGATAAACACAACACAAAATACGTGGTAAGTGCAAATGGTTGCTAGAAAGAAATAATCATCGAAAATATTTTTCAGAAGTACAATTTTCTCTTTGTCTTCCTTTTATTTCCTTTATAGTGTACTCAAACTCAAAATGAAGGATGTCATTATAAAACCTGTTATTACTCAACAATAGAATTATCAGTTGACTTCTCATAAAGCTTATCCTAGTACAAAAAATACAATTTCTTTTTATTGCTATTGCAAATTCAATCTAATAACTAGCAACCAATTGCGAGATGTTTTCCATTAAGCTGGTAAACATTTTCCTTTCTAGAGCATCTTTTAAAGAGAACTGCAACAGTAAGAAAGTGTTCCTTTTCTTCTGTACATAAAAAGTATTTTCTAATAAACACGTTTAAATAAACTCTCTTTTTCCAAATGTCAAGCAAAGAAATTAACATGAACAGGACATCTTAATATCACCAGTAAATAATAAATCTACTAACTAAGAATTGAATATTCAATCCAAATGCAATTTAAAAATCGGAGAAAATGTACTAGAATTGTAGAACTGTGAATCTGCCATTTAGTCATTATGATATCTCTTAAAATGTATGTTTAATTGAATCTGCGCAAGTTGGCAGTTTCTCTTAACAGCAGCACTTACATTTTACTTGAAACTTTGAATAGAGAACATACACTAAGACAAGATTTAGCTGAGCCACCGTGTTTCTTAATCAGCCTTTAATAAGGACGTTGATTTCTCCACCCACATAAAGATACATGTCTTCAGATCTGATTTTGCATGAGAGCAAAAAAATCAGCGTGTATTATCTGCATATTGATTCTTACCTTCGTCTTCAGCTTCTGAATTTCAGCTTCTGTAACTGCATGTTTGATTTGCAACTAAAATTGAAAATATAAAATAAACAAGTGAAGTCACAGAGTACTCCAATATTTTTAAAGCCCGTGCTGCAAGTTGAATACCTTATTGCACAGCAGAAGGCCTTGAAGAGTGCTGCAGTGCAGTAGATTGTAAATTAAAACGTCTAGCTTGCAAAATGACTCAGCCTGTGCAATCTAATTAAAGATAGGATGCCATCTAACCACTCATAATTTCAAATCAGAACATCCAATCTGTTTAGCAAAACCAAATGTCTTCTGCTTAAAAAAAAGAAAGAAAAAAAGAAAAAAAGATGTTATCCTGCTGGGCTTTGCTTTGCTCTCCTCTGATGTGAATGTGAAATATGTCCCAGTGCTGTCAGAGAGTCCCACGACACTGATTAAAGCAGGCATGTTACAAAAGAGCAAATACAGAAATAAGTGATTTAACAACACAGGGAGCCAGGAAAACCTTTAGGGAAAGATTCTACATGTTTACTACATGAAAAAAAAATAAGTAAACTGATGCTATCCTTCTCCATCATTAACCTGAATTATTCTGCTCAAGCTAGCTAATCTCAAGTGAGAGCAGTAACACTGGGAAACTGCAGAAAACAGGAAGCAGCATACAAGCACAGAAAATGACTGCAAGGAGATTAACAGCCCAGGCATTGTGTTAAAGGTTGTATTTAAATCACCAGGCACTGTGCCACAAGGACAGTGGACCTGTGCAGGGAAATGGTAGGTGCTGAGGACCTGGCTCCCACGTGCATGCTTTCAGGGGACTTGCTTTGAATTAGCCCACATCAGCCTGATCTGGTGTACTGAATCCTCATTTACTCTTTTGAATCCACTACAGAACGTCCTGAAATATCTTGGTCTCAACCCAAAGGATTACTATTCACCTGTTCCAAGAACAGTCCGACAAATCAAACAGCTTCAAAACTCTAACCCAAATGGAAATGATCATGTACACGCACCTGATACAGGGCTCCACTCGCATCCCTGCTGCTTTACTGCTTAAGGCAGGCAGCACGGTCAAACTCCTCCACGCCCCAAACCTTACATCTAAAGCACTGCTTAACCCAAAACACTGACTGGTGTGTGCTGGCCAAGCTGAATTACAGCGTGAGCTAACTCTGCAGGGAAGACAGCCTTAGTTCATTATTTATGAGTACTAGGAATAGTTATGGAAAAGTATGTTCTACATAGTGGTTACAAGACTGAAGGAAGCCTTTGGGAATGGTTTATGTTGAGCTAATAGAGTGCAGGAGGGACTTGTGCTGAATCAGAAATTATCACCTCAGGTGAAGCCATGGTTACATTCCTGAAGGGCAGGCTGCTAGTACAAAAATGTACAGACAGTTCAAAAGGGAAGGTCTTTTGGAGAAGAGGAATAATTTTCAAAATACCAGGAGTTATCACAGAGCCAAATGGTATGAGCACCCTTGAGAAAGGCCTGAACCCACTCTTGTGGCAGCACAGGAGATGCAGTCAGACACAGTTTAGCTTGTCAATCGGCCTTAACTGGTCTAGTGAATAAGCCTTGTCTCTGTTGGAGGAGCATAACCACACAGATGCCAGGAGGAATAAAGGATGCACTGATGCAATGGGTTCCACCTGAGGAACAGTTTAGGAATCTTCCACATTTTTCTAGTCATTTCTTGGTTACTGTCTCCAGAGGAACCTGTCTCCAGCTTCCCCAAGCTGTTCCTTAAACTAACCTTTTGACTTTGCTCTAAAAAGGATTATGGATGTTCTAGTGCTCAGCTGACACAAGATCCCATTTCCAACTGAAGTGGTGACCAACTGCAGCAGCTTGCACAGATTCAAACATGTAGAGGTCCACCAGGCATGCTAGGGTGGAGCATACATGGCTCCAGACTCCAAGGGCCCCAGGCAGGAAGCTAACCCAGAGCTTGCACAGGGACGCTGACTGTGTGCTCCCAGAGGGCAGGACAGAAAGGAGCTAGCAGGGAAAGAAGTCCTGGAGCTGGCGCTGGTGGCAAGAAGTGGCTAGTGCTGGTGGTCTACCAGCACTGTTTTTTATTTTTTTTATTTTAATCATAAACTTTACAGGAAATGTTAAGGAGATATTTTAGTTAGTATTTCCAACAGTTTGCTTGCAATTTTTGAGCTTAGTAAAACCAACCTCTGATCTGCAACTTTCAGAGAGATCAATAGCTATTCTTTTTCTAATCAATTTCTCTTAGTAGAGAAAGACAAAAAGGAAAAATTATGAAAGAACCATCTCAAAACCTTATCGTGTTTAAAAACTTGCCCAGATCTTTGCTTAGGTCACAGAATCTCGTAACCAAACTCTCACTGTTTTGGGGTGAGGTAAATTCAAGGATGGATGGGTTAGATTTCGCCCTTTGCAGAATTAATAACAAAATCAAAAGGCCAAGACTCAAAGCCTTAGGTAACCTTCTTGCAATCCATTGCCATTTCTTCTAAAAATCCCACAAACCAGTAAGCAGCATTTTATCAGCTTATTTTATGATATACACAGAAACTCCAATTTGTTGCATAAATTACAATCTGCTCAGGTACAGATGGTTTTAACAGTTATTTTTACACTCTCTGTTATCAATTTTTATTTTTTTTAAGACTAGTGAGCACCCAGTCAGATCACTGAATCAGTACATGGTACAGCAGATCCCACTGAGGCAGAAGAAAAAAGACACTTTCCTGTCAGGCAGACAAATGTGTAAGCTGGACAACTACCTTTTTTCTTTTCTTTTTTTTTTTTTTTTTTAACAGAACTAATTATGCTTGCAGAATGGATGAGAAATGCTAACACACACAGGGGTTAGACTGAACAATGGGCAATGCAAATGATTTGACAAGCAAATCTGGACTCCACACATTTTCTAATAGGAAAGTGAAACATATTATACTGTGTCCTGTATAATGCCAGACAAATTCTTGGCAGATACTACTTCATATTTTTGTTTTCTAAGTCAACATAAAGTTGTGAAGGCTTCATTTTAACAAGAGATATTTTGAATTTTTTTTTGCAGGTTTCATCTTCAAAGATGTCTTGAAACAGTGATTAATTTTCTTCAAAACAATACAATTAAAATATTTACATATATTGGGAGAAAATAGCTTGAATTCATCTAGGACTGCAGAAGGTAGAATGTCATGAAAAGTCAGTACATGTTAAATTGCTGGAATACAATAAAAAACTACCCAATCAAATCTAATAAGATCTTTTTTTTATATATCATTATATGTTTTTACATATAATAATAATATATTTTATGATGTGAAATATAATTCCTAATTCTTACACAATATGTCCCTTTTCTTTATAGATCTTGTCTTTCTTCAATCATCACAGCTAAAAAACAAAGCTTCTAGCTCTTTCTCTCAAAGAAGTCAAGGAAAATCAATTTCATTTTTTCTGTTTTACAGCCAGGAAAGCGAGATACGCCAAAGTACAGTGATTCACCCAGGAATGCCCAGCTCTATTCTGATTTCCATTCCAAGAGCAAAGCATTTCAAGTAAGAGTGCTCTCAAAGTATCTGAGCACATTTTTCTTTGCAAAGAATGAATCCAACTAATTAGGTCAAACTATTATGTTTAAAGATTAGGTCCAACCTACTTGTTTAATACTTTCATTAATCTCCACAGTAAGAACAAGAAAGAACAGTTATTCTTTAAATACAATTCCAGAAAACACTGCGTGGGTTTGTACAGTGTGATAGTGAACAAGTCCTCTAGTGTTGAAGGAATTCAGGGCAAATACCAAGAAAAGTACATGCACTCACCCTGCCAGAGCCTACAAAATACAGCTGTGTACTGTTAAATACAATCAGTGGAACAAAAGTGGCAAGCTCTTAACAGTGATAACTGCGTGGGTTAGTGAAAAGGAGCCCACTCTTCCACAGGAGCATTTTGTGTTTTCTTCTTGGGCTTTTATCTGCTCTTAAACTGGAGGATTCCAGAGACCCTTAGTCGGATCTCCCCTACATCAACATTTTAAGGCCATTCAATCTTAACAGATCTACAGTTAGCTGAAAATCAGTTTGGACAAGCTAAAATACATCAGCAGCCCAAGGTGATGAAAATTACATTAAGGCATAGTGGCACAGGTGATTTATTCAAAGGTCTGTGGCTGGTTCATCACTACACCGGTGCTTTACCTTTGCTAGCCTTGTTGCTCTGGCATAGTCAGAATTGCAGCACCTTCCCAACACACTGAGAAAGTATACAAACATTATGCATAATGTAAAGTATTAGAAAATGAACTCTACTTTCTAGTTAATGCGCCAGGACCTTGAAAGATGGAGTGAGATGTAAACTAAAAAACTTTAGGAAACAATAATAAATACACCCAGAGGCTGAAGAGTGTATCAGAAAAGATGAAAGACTGTTTGCTCAGTGACTGATAACCTTATATATTACTCTGTCTGGAGAGTGGTAAGAATATACATTATACCTCTGTAGAAAATAAAACACCAAGTTCGAGTAAAGGGAAAAACAGAAGACAGGTGAAGAAAGATAGATAGCGAGTCCCTCTTTTAAAACTTGTCTGAGCCCTGAAGGCTCAAACCTATGAGGTTCTGTCTAGTTTCAGCCCTTTGGTCTTCATTGCATTTAGAAAGAAAACACGTTCTTTACTGTCCAAGACCATTACTCCAGACTTGGAAAAATCCACCTGTTTCATAACCTGTATGAGAATTAAAGAAAGTTCAAGAATAAATCACTTCAAAAGCATAACTGAAAATACAGAACTGTTTCTCAGTACTTTGGTATGTTCTACGAACTCAATTACTGCAATAAACATCACTGATCTAAGTTTTGTTAGTACCAGTGGATGCTATACAAACTCTATAGCTCTTCTGTTTTACAAAACAGAAGTTTTGTAAAACACCAACTCAAAACAGGCTTGCTTCCCCAGTACAGAGGGTTTTTTTAAATGCATAGGAAACAATCCTGCATTTTCACTGAAAGTTAGCACTTGTTGTTTTCATGATCACTTTCAACTGGATTAAAAAAAGAAAGCAAAATACCAAAGCTATCTGCTAGTAATTAATCAACTATTAATGCACAAAATAGGTGCTGAGGCAGAATAACTTTCTGCTGAAAAATTAAGTTATAAATTATCTCCATCAAAACAACATCCACTTGAAAGTTGATGTTGAAGTAACTCAGAACAGTTCCACTTCTTTAAGCAGAATGTTTTGAGCCCTTTAAAAGTATCCACTACACAAACACTTAGCGATCAATTCTAGTATTCAAGAGAATTAACAAGCACTGAGTAATGGGATTACTAGAAATCTCCAATAACATATTTTTGCAATGTTTTCTGCCCTCTGACTTACCTCTTTGAACTTGTGAGCAAGCTTGCTGGTGTCCACATCGCTTGGGGAGAACATGTCATCATTTTCAGGAAGATCGAACACTTCAATAGCTATGTCACCTCCCGGAAGGACAGGACCCATGTCATCATCTTCTTCATCTGTAGCATATTCCCCTGTCTTAATTTTATAGCATTTAAGAAATGCCAGTTATCCTCTTATTAGGCATAGACTGTTCAAAATGCAATTAAGCTAGTGGGCAATACATTGCACACACACACAAAAGGTTATATTTTTGTTTTGCTATAATCCAAGCAGATAAAATATAACTTCACTGTAGTACTTCACATCATTAAGAGATGGAATAAAAGTGTGTCTTAGGCACCACAAGCTTCTAGGGGCCAGTATTACTGACTATACAACTGAGTGCTTTCCATCCTTTTACAGATAGCTTTCCTTCCCAGGAGTCTCTTCTGAATAGAAATGTAAGCCCAAGAGGTGGGACGGGACCTTGACAGGCCTTTTTTAAGCCACGTGGAGGTAGCAATTCCCAGTGATACTCCATACTAAATTTGAAAATCCATTGGTTAGTTCTCCATGCACTAATTAATGACAGAAAGTCCCACCTCCACAAAAAGCCTACAGCGGGAAAAATAAAACAAGTGTCAGAGATACCTTTAGAAACAAATTAGAGCTTACTGAATTTTCACCCTGCATCAGGAGCTGGTTTAGACAATTTAAAAAATGTGTGCACTTGTTGGTCTGGTAACCTATGAGACATGAATCATTTGCTGACAAAACATAATTCTAACAAAACTATAGGCCACAGCCAGTATCTCAAAATTAGACAAAAACAACACTATTCTAAAGAAAAAAGCTGCCATTATTAAAACCTTTCACACATACACATGTGCTCCTCTCCCAATGCCAAAGGTGGCTGGATACCAGTCTGCTTCAGCAGTGCTCCCTCTGTGAGCCACATACTGCTTACAAAGAACAATTATCATGTAAACTGGTTAGAAAGTAAACACTTCCTTCAGGGCTACTTCTAGGTTTATAAAGCATGGGAATAAAGAAACACTTAGTAAAAGAAGGGAGGGAGAAGGGATGAATTCCTTCTCAAGTTAGTACAGTAATGCTGTACTACACAAGTCTTCATGACAGTTCCTGATGTGAAGGAACATATTACCATTTTATCACAACTGTATTCCTAGCAGTGCTCAGATTATTCTAGTGTCACTTTTGTCAAAAGAACTCTTCAAAACAAGGGTAAAAACTCAGATGTCTGAACAACAGTTCAAGTCTCAACCTCCTACCCTACTTTAGCTTCTCAGCTGCTGTTTAGGCAGAAGTAGTTCATGGAAGCACGCTGAGTGTAGATCCACAAGTTGTCACACAAACAAGGACAGAACTGATGCATGCATGCATCCACAACATGGTTATGTACTTGCAATATAAACATCACAATTTATGGATAAATACATAGGAAAGATCAATACTTTTTTCTTATTTATTTAAACTGCTAATGCTTGAAAAAGCAAATAAATAGATAACACAGGGAAAATATAAAATGATTTGGTAAAAGTTTTCTGACGTTAGAAGACCTACCGTAAAGAAGGCAAGGCATCATGTATGACCCAGTCATACTTTAAACGTTTAATGTGAACAATTTCTTAGGAGAGCTATCTCTGTTTCTATACAAAAATAATATGTACTCTGCATTCAAATATACAGTAATCACTTACTTTACACATTTTATATGTACTAAAAAATCTCACTAGTCTTCAACAAAAGCTTTTACTTCTTTTTTTTTTCCTTATTTAAGGCAAAGCACACAATCCATCTCACTCTGGAGTTTTCAGGCATGTTAGCACTACAACTAAATGATACTGGAAACCAAGTTTATCAGTCTTTCCAGATCTCACGCGCACACACAGAATCTCCAGTTATCTTACACTTGTGCTAACTGTTGTTTTCACTTAATCCTCCATGGCTACGTGCAGTTACTGTCTAAACAATTATACTGCTCTGTCCAGGAACATCTAACAGCACCTTCACACACTGCCAGGCAGGCAAGAAGCAGAACACTAAAATCTCAGTGACATTCCAATTAAATGAATTATTGTGGGAACAAAACATTAGCACTGTTCGTGTACTGTCAATTTTGCAGTCATTATCCTTGAAAAATCTGTAAGCTGATACAGTTATCATTTCTACATGAGAAAAAAAAACAACAAAGAAGAAAACCAACAGCCAAATCTTGGCTGGTCCAACTGATGGCTCTAAAGAATTAAATAAATAAAAAGGCTAAGTTACATTGGGGAAAAATTCAAGAATTCTTTTGGCCTCAGGAGCCTCAGTGTTTGAAGAGAGACATCAGGCACACTGAAATAAACATAAAGGAAAATCTTACTGTGAACTGTTTGAGTGAGCATCAGTGAACAAGTTGTTTTTGCTTCAATTAATACAAAAAATTGTTGTCAAAGCAAAACACTGCAGTTTGCTGCAGTAAACAAGACAGTGGGATGACACAGAAACATTAGACAGCACAGAAATAGATGGGGCTTTTGCTGCTCTTCAAAAGAAAATGTTCCCATCTTACAATCACATGAAGCACTGATAACAGGTTCAAAAGAAAGGACATACGGTATAAAGAACCAGCAAACTGCATAATCTATATTTTCTCTGAATAAATTCTCTCTGCATCACATGAACCTACCATAAGGTTGTTCAGACCTAGTGCCAGTAAACCAGAACAAGAAATCAAGCATTTTACAAGCAGCAGCTAGACACAGACAAAGGATACCTAACTCCAAAATAACACAGCTTTTTAAAGTAACAGCTGTTGTTGTAACTGCTTGAGGCTCCAAGCAATTCATTGTTTTCCTAGTTGACAACAATAGTATTTTTTGTCCAATAGCCAATGAAAACTTACATGCTCTCGAAGCAAAATCTCAGTCTCTTCAGTCTTTATGGGTGAGCAGAATTCATCCATGCAAAACAGGTGAGCAAAAGCCTATTTATCATTTTAGTAGTACACAGACCTCAAGGTTTCCCCAGCTGCAGGAATAGCTTCTGCTACTAGCTGTTTAATTTTGCTATACACTATCACAGCAAGTGGCAAGAAATTATCTTTATAAACATGAACTGCGATTTCCCATTTTAAAAGGGAAAAGGCAGTACTCACATTGTTTAACTGCATTGTAAATTCTTGAAACACGCTGAACCCTCACCAGCACAAAGGAGCAGCAGCAGCACCAGCCAAGAAAACGCAGACAGACCTTTCCCAATCAACATAACAAAGGGTACATCAAGCTAAATCTTTTGTTTGTGCTGAAACTCCCACCATCAGAGAAAACCATTCGATGAACTATAAAAATAGCTCAAAACCACCTCTTCATTTGATTTTTCTGTAGTTTAAACTCAATTCTTTGAAAAGAGTGAAGAAAAAGTATTGCTATAGTATCAACCATTGCTTTTATGGAAGTAATTCTTACTAACAATGTTGGAAAAACTACTCTCTGAAAGATCTTGTCTTACCAATGTATTCTTTGCATTTTAGACACTGAAGCACATTGCTCCATTTTTCTTTTTGTGTATCTCATGATCATCTTCAGTGGTTCTATTGTTGCTTTCCTCTCAGAACGTCTTGATAAATAAGAATTAAAAATAAAAAAGCACTCAAATGACTATCTGCGTTACTAAAAGACATAAAGACTTTGCTTGCATACAACTACTTGGAATGGCCAGAGAACAGAATTTTGCACCACATTAATAACCTCACATTCTTCATTAGAATATGCAGCCTTCAGGGGAGTGGTTTTTGCTTGATCTAACATCTGCCTTCCACTGATGAAGAAGATGGTACCATGTTCAAATTGTAATTCCAAGAAATGTCCTAATTTGACTACAATGTGCAGAGAACACTGTGTTAGCACAGCAAAGTCTAAAGGTTTCATTCAAGGATACAGATTCAGGGTAATTTAGTATACTAGGTGGAAAATGCAAGTACAGTGCCTCCTCGAAAGCCTTAGAGACTTGTTTTCTGACAGGATATGATAAATTAAAGGCATGTAGGGTTTTATAAATCCAGAGGAACTGGTGAGGAATAAATTCTGCATCAGGCTATCCAGAGGCTGCACCTGAAATGACATATTCCCTAATATTTATTTGAGGTAGCAAAGGCTTACAGGGAGAAGTCATCCACTACACGTATTGCCAGTACTGCCACACCTAAGTAGTACTTGAAAAATTACTGATACTACTGATTCTGCTTGGCTTGTGGGAGTAAGAAGAAATTGTGAGCTGTCACGCATTTATCCTGCTTGTCTGTACCTGGATCTCACTGTGGGCATACCCTTTTTTTTTATTTTTTTTTTTTGGGGGGGGGACGTGGGGGCAAGTGTCATTTCTATACAAGTTTCTTGTATTTCCATGCAAAGATGGGAATGTCGAAGCAGCAGCATCTGAAAGTATCTTAGAAGCTACGATAATCTGTAGCCTAATATAACAGCAGATTCTGAAGTGTATGCAGGACACTTCAGCTTTCACATTCCTTTTATATTAAATGCTGTGTTGGAAACGTGTACTAGTATGAATTCTCTTCAACAAATAACTGACATGAAACATTCCCGAAAGGTGATGGAATGAGAAGCTACAGCAGGCAAACAAGTATCTCCCTAATTCAGTACCTGACTAATGTCCAACACATGCTGGTCAACAGACCTCCAAATTTTCTCAATAATGCTGCTATGTTAAAGGGCTCTGATCCTTCTAGAATCATTACGTGCTCCTTGGGCTACCATGAAGAGTACTGACATTCAAAATAAAGGAATGACAGCCAACTAGTAAAAATACCGAGACCTGAACATGTCTGGAATGTGCTCACTTCCTGTGGGTTCATCAGCTCATAGCTTTACCAAGCACTGTCACATGCAGTGTCTCTAGGACTCAAACTCAGACCGCTGATTTCCTGCTCAGGAAACTTGATTAGACATTGCTGTCCTTGTGGTAAAGTAGGCTCAGAATGTGACAGCTTCAGTGGAGGTCTGAATAATGATTATTTTCTTTCTATGTACTTGATGGTATAGCTGGATTCCCCATCACCTCATTTTAAATACCGTATGAAAATGAATAGGATGCTTTTATAGCTCTGAGAGTGAGCGACTCTTGTGTAATTCTGTGTCACATCAGCAGGACACTCATACACTGGAAATTCTAATACTCCTGAGCTTCACACAGTCAGAATCACTAGCATTGTGAGCAAATGGAGTTGAAAAGGTATGTTTTTTTGGTACATCTGTGGATGCAAACTCATTCAGACTGTGTAAACTGAGATTTTCTTGACCAAGAATAGCACGCTTTCCAGAGCCAAAGAACGCAAGGCTGGCAGTGGAGTATGGATACAGCCACATCTGATCTAACAGAGTGAAGTAAGCTCAAGTACCAACGCTCACATTTGATAGCAAATGGAGTAGAAGTGCTTGTAGTGACCAAAAAATGTCTTTGAACTGGCATGCATTACAGTACAGATCCCACTGCGATAACTGCCTGGGTGCAAGTTATGTGAGTTTACTTGGAAGGCATAGTCAGGTGACAAAAAAGTGAAACATACTCAGGACTGACTGAGGTTTCTGATACAATCTGCTTCTTAATAATACTGTTCAGAAGGAAAATGCGCCTCACTGCATACCTTAGTAACTATATCTGTCTATTCTGAGAATAAGGCTTACCACTTCCCATCCATTCACCATCAAGGAGGAAATGGGTATAACCTTCTGTGATCCCAAGGCTGTTTTGGAGAACTGATGCACTTCTACATTTGTTCAGAAGCCTAATTACTTCTCCTTCCAAAACTGATCTCTGATGACACTCTAGATCTCTGCTAGGTAGATGCCTTTTCCTTTCTTCCTCTTCCTTCCTTGACATAATGCATAAAAGTCCCCTTCACACTGTATAAGCTAACAGCCGAAATGAACACCTCATGGTCACAGACGTGGCCACTATCCCCATTATAGTGTTGTGATAAGACAGCTTTTGTTCCAAAAGCTAGAGGGAATTGCCTCTTCTTTATTTCTGAGATGATGATAGATGTCTTCCAAGAAATCATTCAGCAACTTTAATTTTAGTTTTAGAATGAACAGGAGTCAAAATACTTGCATGTTTCTATATGTTGAGGAGGAAACAGAGAGGATATGGACCTTCTAGCCTTCATGATCTCACACAGCCACACACGCATATGCATCACAAAGACAGACAACTTTTATTCATATGAGTTAAATATGCACCTATGATAGGATTCATTCTAATACATATTCAAATATTTCTATTTTTAATGTTAGTGGAAATTGAAGTGACTGAAGGCATCACTGGGGCTAGACAGGATTTTTACCAAGTTTTCTAGGATACTTCTGTTGCTAATTTCTAGATTAACAGTGTGTCTCAAAATAAGTGTATCCTTATTTTATTACACAGTACCTTTTTCCTATTTCTCTGTTCAGAAGCTTTGTCTCAGGACCTGAGTGAAAACTGGTCTGAAATAAATGCATTGCACAGATTCTCTGTCTCCCCTTCTCTGTTTTTGAACTTGCTGATCCTTTGGGGTCAATTTCATCCCAAGCCATCCTATGATTCTATGACTTTGGATGGCCTTGTGCAGAGCCAGGAGTTGTGCTCTAATCCTCGCGGGTCCCTTCCAGCTCAGAATATTCTATGATATTCTCCCTCCCCAGATGAAAAATAAATAAATGTTGGCCTGGGCAAAAACTCACTAATACATGAAGTCTGGGATTTCAAATAATACTCTTCAAGAGAACATGAAAAGAAGGTTATACGCTTGGGCTACGTGGAAGTGGTTTGCTATAGCAGCTACCCTTACCTTAATGTTACCTAGCAGCTAATTTAGGGGTGAAACAGCAGTCTCTAAGAAAGATATCCCATCAGTCTTTTTAAGTATCTTGGCATTCTGGCATGCTGGGAATTTTAAGAGAGCTGGAAAATATATGGAAAATTTACTGAATAAAGTTGATAACTTCAGAACCTCTGTGAGGGCATCTAATACTAAGCATGAACATCAATAAGGGCTTCTACAAAGAAGAGTAATTCTCCATCCTGCGGGACAGCTGTTCACATAGATTAAAAGGAATTTTACTTGGAATTTTCAGAACATTTAATGTTCTGAAATTTAATTTAACTTAATGTTCCAAATAACGAACATCGTTAGTTCCTCCAGGAAAAGATAAGGTTTAAATCTTCCCAACCCAGTAACAGTTGGAAGGAGAGTTCCACCAGTGTCCACAGAAAAATAATGTTTCAAAACATCTACAAGCAAACCGGCTTTATTCCCTTATTTCAAACAAAGCAGACGCCTATGGAAGAGCAATGATTTACAGAGGCAGCAACCAACTTTGTATTTGCTTTTATGGAACAAAATAAATATTTTCAATCCATGTTCCTCAAATTGGATTTATCACCAAAATCTAAAAATTGGTGACAGGGGTAATGGAGACATGCAAAGTTGACCTCTGAGTGACGCTTAGAAAGCAGGAACCAGGAAAACAGAAAGCAGAACATGAAAACCCTCTGCATATTGAAACATTAGAAAGCATGTTACCTCATCATCGTCTGCATCATACTGCGCATAATGCTGCTCCAGGAGCTCTCTCTGGCGGCGTTCTTGTTCCAAAGTTTGGCTAATCAGCTGTGCAACCTCACTCACTTGGCCTGGCTTTTCTCGGCCAATTACAAACCTAGACAAAACATTATTGAAGAAAAGATCACTCCTATTGTTTCACTGAAGTGGCCTTTTTCTGCAAAGCTACATGGCTGCAACTGTTCTACACGCGTTCTGAGGATTCCAGTTGCCAGAAGGAAGGGCACTGCGTGCAAGACGAAGGAGTGGTCTGACCACTGCCATATTGACAGCAAGAAAAACAAACCTTGTGACCACTACAAGCCTATATTCCAAATCTAGCAAAAAAAAAAAAAGATCTGCAGAGTTCGGACTTCACAGATACAAACCTAGAGCAGGGCCATTAATAAAAATAAAAAATGTATCAGCACTTGCATTCCCTTAAGAGCAAGACATTTCTCAGAAGCCTCTGGAAGTCCAGTTGCACACCAACAGTGCGACCTTCTGACAGCTCGCAGTGAAAGGAGCGTGCATGGGAGAAACTTTTTTCCTCATCTTCACTCCAAAGACATTTCTGAGCTCTCTGATTTGCCTTTCTGCTATTGACAGATTTGATTTCTACAGTTTTAAACCCGACAGATACCATTTCTCTAACTTTAAACTGAATTTAAATCTTTTATTTCAGGAACTTCTGTTGCTAGGGAGCTCTTTTTCCCCACTGTAAGCTATCTCTGAGGATTGGAAGCGTGCTTCTTCAGCTTAACAGAAGACAACAGCACTGTCTCTTTCTTGGCTAAGATTTCCACGTCTGCTTTCCAATTTTGCTTTCTGCAACTGAAATCCAGGATTGGCTTTGATTGTAACACTTTTTTTCAGCACGTCATATCCATAGATATTTTTCTACCTGTAGCATTAATTATGAACACTTGTTATACATTACCAACACTGCAAACTACTGAACAAAAGTGCAGTTTAAAGATGACAAGGAGTATTTTCTCAGCAGGCTAGAAAAACTATTAGGGAATTATAGACCAAAAAAGTATAATGCAGAGCTGAAAAGCACAATCAGGTGACACAAAGCACATGGTAAACTGTTTCCACAACATTTGGCTCAAAATGACATACTTAATTTATTAGTGGGATGAGAGGTAGAAGTGTGCATTATATCCTAGGTAAGAGAATTATTTTGATTAGTTCTGTTTATCGCTATTAATGTCAACTTTGTGTGAGTGGATGAATCTGAACCCATTTCCTACGGCAAATAATTTTTCAGACTATGAAATCAGGCGCTACAGAAAGGAACACAATTTGGAGATTATTTCAACATGAAAATATGTGAGTCAATAATTACTTTCAAAAGGATAAAGGTGAGAATGAATGACTCTGAAGAATAATGAGACAATTCTCTGAAAATAACTTGCAATAAAGTCTTAGTTTAAAAACATCAATAGAAAATGGAGCAGAAAATAGGAGAAAGCTTAAAAGCAAGTAACACCACCACTTTAATCTTAATCAAAGCAGATCACAGTCTGGCACTCATATCCAACAATTACAAAATATGACAGCAATGATAAAGACCTGGGGCTGAAAGAAAATGGATGTTTCTTTGTGGCCCCTTCATCTGTTCTGCACACTGACTCACAGTCAGATCCTGTTTCCCCGAATTTTTAGCCAAATATTACAAAGACTAAAACAGCCATGCTTTCAGTCTCACACGGGAGGAACAATGAACTTTCAATATTGCTACATGAACTAAAAAAAGGATTCAATCAGTGTTTGCTGTGCACTTATCTCTTCTACTTAAATTAATCTGTACACTGAATACCTAGATAAGACAATATGTAATCAATCCTAAGTATGATAACTCCCAATTAGTTGGGACTAACAGATAAAGATTTTGGAGTTTCCATGGTTTCCAGCTGAAGAATCCCCATTTCCACGTTAGGAATGTTTTTGACACTGCTGACTATGTTGCGTTAACACTTTCATACAGCCAAGGATGTTCAAGTAGGAAATAAAAATATTAAATGTTATTAATTGTTTTTCTCATCTAATTGCCATTCTCATTTTATTGACGTAATTTTCAAGATTTTTATCACATGTCAAAATGAAGACCCTCAAGTAAGGATAAAACCTGAAGCTGCTGATGATACACAAATAAATGCCTCAAAGCAATGACAAAACACACAGCAAATGTTTTCAAAAACATAAATATGCAAGGAATCATTTATTTTGCTACAATTCAATGCTTCAGAGTGAAACATTTTCAAAGTGTCTGAAAATAAACATTCTTCTGCATTAAATCTGTAAGTGAGGTCAGTTTTAGATACAGAATTGCAAACCTGTAAAATGGAATATGACGTGGCAAACAATGATCAATCTTATATACAAAACCAAAACTTTTGCCACATTGCATTCCACGACCTTAAGAATATTAAACTACATGTAACAATGATGTTTAACCTAAACCTAAAGTAATTCATAAATTTATAAGTGAAAGAGAGAACATCTCTCTCCTAGAAAACCATAAAATAGGCAGTTATTAAAATGCTAAGCATGAATTTGATCTTTAAGCCTAGAAAGGCTTTAGATATAAGAACTATCATAATCTGAAGTGTTTAAATATGAAAGAGAGACATAAGGTTGTGATTCACTGACCACAAAATTAGTCACTGAACCATCATCTGCACACTTCAGCGAAATGGCTAATTATGTATTTCCCATCACTGCCTCACGAAAATTAAGCACATGCATTTCAGTCTTGATTAATTAGTCTCAAGGGCCACAAGTATTACAACAAAGACCTATAAATTCTATGTGTAATACTATCCTTAAGAAGCTGGTTATGTTTCTGGATATGAGACAAATGAGGGTTTGAAAACCTTTGAACTCATCATGACAATATTTCCCTTAATTACCAAAGCTAGAAATGGAAAATAAAACCAGGCCAATCCGTGAAGCTGTACTATAAGCACAACTGTACTAATTCTCAGGCCACTACTGACTATTCCTGATGTCCACAAAACTGGAAGAGAGAGGGAAAGAACATTACCAAGAAGGCTTGAGCTGACCTTGATATTCACAGCTGCACAGGATCTAGCTGAGTTACCAGCTGTGAAATATTATTCTCTGGTTACGGTGTGAAAATAAACAGAGACAGGGCTAGGAACATAATTAGTACTTCAACCTATCACAGATGTAAGGAAGTATAAAAGAACATAAAATCTGGAGAAATTGAAAATTAAGCTGCTGGTGGATAAGAAAAGAATTCTACCAAAATTAGCAACACCTACATCACCTGCAATCCAGTCAGCATTTAATGATCTTAAAGCACAGTCTGTATATGGCTTTCTGCATATTTCCAGCTTTTATTAAATGAGGATCTGCAGACCTGCACTCCTTGAAATAACAAAAGATGTTAAGTATACACATGTGAATATATACATATAAAACCAACTGTGGTACAGAAACATTTTAGGAATTAATTTAATTAAATAACATTTCAATTTTGAAAAGTACTTCGGTACTAGAAAAATAAAGGGGGGGGGGAGGAGGGGGAAGGCATGAACTCTGTGACACAAAACTGATGCTCCACAGCATGGATTTTCAGTGACTTATTCTCAGTAAGCATTTCTTCTAAAACAGTGCCCAGACAACAAAACAATTTAGCTTTGATTCCTTAAATACAATAAACAATTATTAAAAAAGAAAAAAAACATGAAAAGTTTAGAAAAGTTTCTTTAAGAAACACAGAACAGAGTTTTTACTACAAGAAGATTCACAATGACATTTTATCATCTAATCTTTCCTAAAATATAATTTGGTCAATAAAACATATAGTTTAGTCCACTGCATTTGGGGAGTTTTAAAGATTTTTTTAAGACAAGTTTCAAAAATGGTTTTCCTCTGAGCTTTGAAGCATCTAATTTATTTCAAGATGTCTTTAATTACTTTCTCTGGCTGGTTCCATTAGGATAATAACCATATAATTAATCCAAAGTGCTAAAAGTGTTACGAACCCTGTAAGGAAGCAGTTTTATTTAGTTACAGTAGAGCAAGCTTGAAAAAGCTTAGAAAAAAACGGCAGCATGAGATACAGGGGCCACGGGTTGGGCATAAGAAATTGACTAACTGAACATGCCACTACACTTCCTCAAATAAAAGGATCTGAAAGCTAAGAGTCATACAGTCTCTCTGAATCACTGCATAATTTAGTTTGGATGGGAGCTCTGCTCTGTCCCAGTCTCCCCCAGCCCAAAGCAGAGATGGCTCTGCCAAGTGCAAGGAAGGGATGTCATCAAGAGGGAGCTGGTCAGGCTAGAGAAGTGAGCCCATGTGAACCAAATGAGGTTCAACAATTCCAAGTGCAACATGTTGTACTTGGGTAGGGGCAATCCCAGATATGAATACAGGCTGGAAGAAGAACTCATAGAGAGGAGTCCTGCCAAAAAAGATCTGCAGGTTCTGGTGGACGAAAAGCTGGATCTGAACCAGCACGTGCACTTGTGTTCTGCAAGGCCAATGGTATCCTGGGCTGCACCATAAGAGGGAGGTGATTGTTCCCCTCTACTCTGCCCTTGTAAGGTCCCATCTGGAGTACTGTTTCCGGGCCTGGGGCCCCCAGCATAAGAAAGGTTTGGATTTATTGTAGCAGGTCCAGAGAAGGGCCATGAAGATGATCAGAGGGCTGGAGTTCCTCTCCTATGGAAAAATACTTCAGGGAGATCTCATGGCAACCTGACAGTACTTGAAGAGAGACTATGAGCAGGAGGACTGACTTTTTGCATGGTCTGATAGTGACAGAACAAGGAAAAATGGCTTTTAATTAATAACAGGGGAAATCTAAGTTGGATGTTAGGAAGAAACTTATTACTCAGAAGGTGATGATGCACTGGCACAGGCTGCCCAGACAGCTGTGGGTATCCCATCCCTGGGATTGTTCAAGGCCAGGTTGGATGGGAACCTGGCACTCACCGGATCTGGTGAGTGACGGCTCTGCCCATGGCAGGGGTTGGTGCTGAATGATCTTTACGGTCCCAAACAACCAAACCATTCTATAATTATCCGATGATCCTAAGGTCTTCAGCAGTTTTAAAACTCTCTAAGAACAGAAAAATTCCACAGATCCCTCTGGGCAGTAGTGCTGCCCTTTAGCCCCTCTACCATTCTCTCCAGTTTCATCTCACCTGCAAAGCTCCTTAGGGTCTTTCTGTCACCCCTCAGAGACAAGCATGTATAAACTAATTTCTAAAGCTATTAGCTGTAACAAAAGGGAAATGAGGGCATGGTAAACAAGGAAGTAAAAAAGGTTTGCTTGGAGATTAGTGACTGTGGTGACTCAAAGTGGGAACAAAGATGCAAACAACTCTGCCTGGAGATTAGCACCCAAAACAACATGAGGAAATAATCACCATCAGTGGACGAAAATGACTGAATGAAGTCACCTAAGGTCACATTAGAAACATCTGACCCCTTTGGGATCAGAGGTCCAGTTGATTGTCCACCCACCTTACAGGCACCAACTAGTTCCAACCTCATCAACCAGATATAAGGACACAGAGATCACATCAAAAGCCTCATTAAAGCCAACTCAAAATCTACTGCCTCATTCATAGAGCCAGTTGTTGGAAAAAAACTGAAACAAAGCAGGCATTAATTTTAATCTCCCATTTTTTCTGCATCCACAGTTTCCCTGCTTTGTTGCTGACATACCTGATTTGTACCCCTTCTTGTCTCTTGGGTGCTTTTACCCTTCAGGGCAGTAACCCATGGGATTAGCACACATGGCTGATGCTGTCACAGCTGCCATCAAACTTCACTGAAGAACTGAGCAGCTCTTCCCTATTCTGAGTAACACATTTAGCACACTGCCTCCCTTGGTTGTCTCACTGAACATCTGTGTCAATTTGTTTTTTATATGCTCCAAAACTCTCCTAGATTACCAGCATTCAACCAAACTGCCCTTCTAGCAGATGCTGGAGCACTGTGAGTCTTTAAGTGTCTAACCATAACTTCTAAACACGTCATCTGTTTCAAAGCAAGAGCTGAGTCATTTTCCCTTCAGACTACATTATGGAGCCTGATGGCAAACACACTCCTGTCCCACTTTCTCAGTTGCTTTAGAAGCCAGTACCTTCCCTGCAGCGTCAGTTGCACAACCTGGGCTTGACCTGCATCCACTCCCATCTGACCAGCATGATGGAGAAGAAAATCTGTTGTCTGCTCTAGCCCCCAGAGCCCTGGTGACACGGTTAAGGTATTCCTCAGCAGCTCCAGCAAAGTAACAGCTGAAGGGCCACAGAAGCCTAAGCAGCCTCTCCACAGCACCTTGGATATGAGCCCCCGATGAGCCATACTGCTATCAACACTAAAGGGATATCAGAGCCAGACGATTACAAAGTCATGTAAAAAACCCAAGCACCAGTGTTAATGCACTTAGATTAATTATTCCCACAGAAATCAATTCTAGGTCAGGGCCTCACTGACACATTATCTTTACTCAAAACCACTTCAAAATTAGCCAATGGATTCAACATTTTGGCACCCTCCCAAGTTCCGGTTCTTAATCTGCTCAGCACTTCCCTGAGCACAGTCAGGGAGAGAACCTCTTCCATCTCCTCCAGCCAGCCTGACAGTTTCCCAATACAATACTTGCATAGAAATTTTCTTCAATTCATGATCATCAGCATCCTCTGTAGCACCATATATCATTTCCTATGCAAATGTGCAAGTATTTTACGAAATTACTTGCCATAAAATTCAAATTAGCCAGTTCTCTGGGCAAAGGGATGATCTTAATGCCAGTAAAACTGACAAGAGTCTCTGGAACCATTAGGCCTGAATTAACTAGTACTCTACCCAACAATACTCAACCACACAAGGAGTCAGCAAACACTAGGAGTCAGCTTGGATGCTTCCAGCAGGCGGTTTGGATGCAGATGCCCTGCTCTGAGAAGTCAGAGCTCTGAACAGCATGAGCAAAGACTGCTCCAAGGCCAGCTGGCCTGAACGCCCAGGGGCAGCCCCAGGCACACTGCACCCGCTAGAACAGGCTCAGCAAAGGAATACAAACAGCACTGCAGTACAGCCAGGCTTACCTCATCAGTGCTAAGAGTTCACACTGCTTGTGAGTAACTTCTCATGTTAAATGCAGCATGCTATGTCTGGTAGTCTTGTAGAATAATTACCAGTGGTGATAAGTTCTTTGCAAGGGCCAGGAGTAAGGAAGCAGGTCATATTATGTAATTTTTGTATTGCCAAACTGGAACAAATGGGAGAAATTTACACTGTTCAGGTACAAGGCACCACAAGTGAAGTTTCTACTGAGTCCCTGATTCAGGTTTATCACAGTCTTATCAATTTGCCCAAGAATCAGAGCATGCACTACGCACAAATGGCTTCTTAAGAAACCCTTTATACCCAGCGTGACAGAACTGCAGAGCAAAGGACTTTTCTTTCATACTCTTTCTGTCTTTTTGGTTCCAGGTTTGGATTAAAGGAAACAGATACTGTCAAGAAAAGAAGTACAAAAACATCACCTGTAGCCAGGAAACAGGAAAATATAGTCCAGCTCTCTGTATCTGATACAGAGGTAGCATATTTTGCTGTTGGCTGCTGTATCATTGCCCAGGACTGGGAAGAAGGAGAAATCTCTCCTGTCTCTACCACTGCATGGATCTGTATGTAGGATAGAGAATGCCAGCAAATGTTTAAAGGACACAGTTGTTTCACAAGGCAAGAGCACAGGCAGAAAATTAAAAAAGAACAAGAGAAAATCTGCACAGTGAGGCATGCTGGAAGAAGACACGATGATTATGTAGGGGAAGGATTCACAGAAATAAAGCAATGCTGCTCACTCCTACCATGAGCAAATATCATTCCCCAGAGGGGTATACTGCTGTTGGCCAGATCCTGCTGTTGACTTCATTTGTCCTCTGTACTGTCTGATTGCTTGCAAAGACACAAGTGCTTAAATTACCTTTCCAGATGTTGTGATGTTAAACAAAACAAACAGCAGGCATGCAAATCACTCTCTTTTGAGACAGCATATTTTCCAGAAAGAAATCAGCTCAATATGGGGGGAGGGATTTGCTAAAGAAAGAATAAATGATTTCCCAAATTGGTGTTGATAATTTAATTGAGTCATTTAACTGCTCTTTGTATAAGAGATATGTAAAAAAGTAAAAACTTCATTCTTGCATTTCAGATTGCATTTGTACAACAGAAAGAGATAAAGAAATAAGGTGATAAATTGGGAATACGGGTTGCAACAAAATCCTGTTTTGAATTAAAACTGTCCAGATAGGAAAAAAACACAAAATAAATGATTCTGTATAACAATAGAGAATTGTTAACTGTAGAAAGCCTCAGGGTTTGACAGCTACACTGCTATCATTGGAACCTCTTCTTCACCAATTGAAAAGATTAATTAAACAGCAACGTGGCAAAATTTGCTAACCAATTATTTAGTTTCTTTATTAATACTGGAAGACTTTGAGGATTTCAGAGGAGTTTAATTAAGCAGAAGCTGGTAAATTTGCTGCTAGGTTAGAATTAATATAACTAATTTCAAGGTGGTGCCAATCAAGAAAAAAAATGACAGGTTTTGTACAGGTTCTGTGTGCAAGGTTCCCTGAAAACTCAAGAGCTGACTAAGAAATCCACATGAGAGCATCAGCTCAGTGCCTAGCAACAGTTCAGAAGGCTGAGAGAATGCTCAGTCTCATTCAGAAGACAGGATACGGAAGGAGGACACAGAATTTAAAATTTTCCTCTCCAATAAAACAATGAATTTGGCTAACTATCTTAGAAGAAATATTTCAGAAGAAAGCAGCATATGAAGGACTGGGATTTTCAGATGAATCATACCCTTTTCTTCTTATCAATCCAGTAAGACTTCCCAGCATCCCACCCTCCCTTCTTGAGTCCTTGTGCTTCACTCAGCTGGATGGGCATGAAATTTTGCATTTAGTGAGGCTGCAAAGTGAAGTCATTCACCACCAGAATTTGTTCCTTTATTTTCTGGTCACCACTGAAAGCTTCCACATTTGTCCGAGGAAGGACTGACGCTAGGTACATATGGTAAAAATACACTTTTCTGTTAAAGAACTAGTTTTTCTCTCTTGTGGAACTATGTTTAAGAAAGAACCTCCCTGGAAGCATACAAATTTCCATGTGCTCTTTCTCTGATAACGGCATGATGATCCCTAGCACCCTTGCACTACTATGAAGAATTTAGGGAGAGTGAAGTCAAACATGCTCAAGAACACAGAAGCAACTTCATTATGAACTGCTACTCATCACCACAGTCCATGAGGAACAAGCAAGCTAGGAGCTAAAATAAGCCAGAGAATCTCCATGACAGGATGGAGTAACTACTGTCAAGATGCCTCTCTTATGATAGGAGGCACCACTCACTAACCTCAGGTTGACGGATTAGATCCTAAATGGGTCAGAAGATGCAGAGAACAGTTAGTGATGTTAGTCTGCTGCTGCCCTCTGACTGTTCCATTAATCTTAGAGCAGGGGTGACACTCAACAAAATTAAAAATAACACAAATTTCAAAAGAAAATCCCTCCTTTATATAATACAATTCTGAAATACGCTGAGATATTAGTAAACCAAACAGTTAAGCAAAATTATAAAGAAGATGTGATATTTACATGAATTAAAATAGCATTCATAGTTGCATTTGGCAGATTAGAGTCACGAGGGTACTAATTCTCAGCCCTAAACACAGAAGCTGATTGCCAGCTGGGATTACAGAAGAATTCTCTCTCCTTTCTTAATTTCATAAGTTACCAGAGTCCATCTGGTGGGCGCTGATCCTCTTCCTTTAAAACATCATAAGAAATAATTGAGGAATTAATTGTTACTGGAGAGGCCAAATTGGTAGGATCAAGGTCTTCTACTGTGGTATGACAACCCTTATAAATAGTTCAGTATTCCAAACAGTGGATAAGATAAGATGCTTGTGTTTGCTCATTTTCCCCCTCCCCCTCAACTAGAACAGTTCAAAAGGTAAAAGTCATGTCTTCATTTTCACAATTCCTTACTATGTCAGCTACAGACAGTTTGGATAAATTTTTCTGGCAGAAACATTGCAAAATCTATTCTAGGTCAATGACTTCCACTGTCAGGATCATTCAAAATGTTCTGAAGGATCAAAGGAGAAAAACAAATCACTAAGTATTGGTATTATGCAAGCTTTCTGAAAAGGTATTGACTGCAAAGTATTAAGAACTAGTTTTATTGTCATTCTTTTCATGAACGTCCTTGCAACTGATCACATATAATAAACTTTCCTAAGAAAACTAGCATGCACTTTGCCTAGAATCGGGGTAACATCACTGAGTATATGCAGTGCTGTGGGTTGTAAACAGAAGGTATGCCAGTGAAATGCACTGTATCTCTTTCTGTGTACAGGACACCATGCAGTTCATACAATAATCACTAAGATAAGCATGCTTATTAAAGCAATTCTATAAAACCCATCACCCCGACACTGTTAAATAGCACACAAGTATGTGTGTGATTTCTCCTGTGAAGGACAGATTCAGGAAATTGCCTTGTTTTGAATTCATCTGTGTGAATAGGGTGTGTGACTGCACATTGCCTGCACGCTTGTAGTTCAGATGGAACATCTGCAGAAGGAAAGGGAACAGGTATTTATATAGTAGGTTACTGCTCCCTTCTTTTCCAAAGATAGCTCAGCAAACAACCTTTTCCACTACTCCTGCCTCCCCCCAGTGACATGGATCATTAATGGCAGCTACTAAGGCAGGGACAGCACTCAAAGGTCACAAGCACTGCTCTTCACACTTCAGACAGGCAGCAGCTAAAGGCTGGAGGCATGTGAGGGATTCTGCTCAGAAGACCCTCATACGCTGCTCCCAAGGTTCTGGTTCACAGACAGCAGAGACATTGGATTTTTCCATCTCATCTCATCTCTTCCACAGGTGTACCTGGGAGTGAGGATTTGACAGAAAACAACCATTCTCTCCACAAAACACATAGCAGGCAGAGCCTTTGTACTATACAGAAGATGAAAAACAGTCAGCAAGATATAAATCCATTTTTTTTTGTCATATCTAAATTCATTAATATTAGCTCTAGCTTAACAAAAAAATATTTAACCCTACAGTAAAGACAAGACCATCAGAGCATCCTGCAATCTCTATCTCCCAAAATACAAGCTGACTGAACTATTTCTAATTTTGAGTAGCTAAAACCCACCGGAGTCCTTCAGTGTCAGCAGAAAGCATGGCCACTCAGCACCCAAGCAGAACCTGGGAAGGATGCTGATGCCATACTATGCTCAGCAGTATCACCAAGTCTCACTTCCAGTTTATAGCAAACCAGGAAAAAATAACAACCAACTTGTGTAAAACAGAACCATCTTTTTTTTCTTCCCCTGTGAAATCTTAAATGTAACAGAAACAGAGGAAGTTGCATCATATTTGTTTCTTTTGTCTAATTATGTATAAACAGTGAAAGGCTGCTCACCATACAGCATGTCAGTATGCATACAGATCCTTCTGACTTCTACTTCATTTAATAATATTTAATAGTCTTAAGTATAATTCTTATTTAAGTTATAGTTTGTATTATAATCTATAAAATACTTATATTTTTGAGTGTTGTTTTTTTTTAATCTAGTTCTGATACTAATGCATATGGATGCTTTTCCCGTGAAAGCTCAATATCTGAAGCTTACTCGCAAGGAAAGATGCAGAAACTCACACATCTCTCGTTGATAAATGAGACCTGTCAGAAGGCAGTGATCCCTGAGCACAGGAAACCTAGTAAGCTTGAAAATGTGAGCTCAACAACTATGGAGAAACAATTCTTAGTGTAAGTTATTTTATGACAAAGGGGCCTAGATTGCAACCAGTCTGACTGTAATTTATATCCCATGAGAAGATTCTGGGAGCATGCTGTGTGAAAATCATTTTTTATTTCTTCTTTTCTCCAAATCCATTATTCTTCTGTAGAGGACAGTATTCTATTCTGTAACTTATTCAATAACAATTACATAGACTAAGTTGATTAGGTCAGAACTTTCCTTTTTTTTCAGTTGAAACGTCGAACACAAAATACAGTAACATTTGCTCTGTGCACTGAAATGGGAATACATTATTTTCCATCATAAGAATTTTATGTTCAGAGGTCCCAACTCTGCAGAAACCTAATAAAGTTGATGCTCATTTCTGTATTCAACTCAGTAGGTAAACTCACAGCATGTGTTCTGTCTTTGCAGAAATAAAACTGATGTAGCTACAACTGTAGCTGTTACTCAAAAACATATCTGCCTGAAATTACACTACAATTTTCAATATTACTTTTTCCTAAATAAATTCCTTCTGGAAAAATCTTGATCAACAAGCTCCACAATTATTTACAGAATTCAGATTTCAGTATTATCCCTTAATGTTATAAATGAACAGCCATGGAATTTGTGGAAACCTGCACAGCAGCACAGAATACCACTGGCTGTGGGAGCTGCATTAGTAGTTCAGTCATGGTTCAGAAGTCAGGCCTGAACTCAGAAGAATTCAGCTATATTGATTAGAGAGGATTTGGAGAGAGAATCAAAGGGTGGCTATAGAAAGGCTGCTGATTTGCAATTCGCCAAAGATATTTCTGGAATTACTTTGCACAGTTAGATGTTTGCTGAAATTAACGAGCTATAAAAACCATGTGACAGACTATGTTTTCAAATGGCAAAACGATTAATTTCTCAGGAAACACTGTTCTTACTCATTTACAAGCATTTTACAGTCTTGTATTTACATTTCTTTTCTTGCTTACTAAGCATTTTACGGATACATGCAGCGATGCTTTTCAGTTAACCACAGCATAGGAGCAGAGAGAGAGAAACTCAGAGGAACTGGGGCAACACAGTGGATCACTACAGGGCTGTTACTCTCCCCACACCAGCACCACTGCCCCCAGTACCCTCCTCCCCTACCTGCTGTGCTTGCACCTGGGGCAGTGGCACAGCCATCAGAGAAGGGACAAAGACACAAAAAATCTCTGATCCTACCTAAACAGAGTCCTCCTGTGAGAGAAGGCAGGCAATCTTAAGCAGTCAATCACCTTCTTTTTTTTTTTTACTTCTAAAATACTCACCTGACTTTGCCTTTGGTGTTTCTAAGAACGGTTGCAGCAAAATTCTGTGTAACGCCAACCAGACTGATGCCATCAACTTCCACAATTTGGTCATTCACTTGGATCCTTTCAGGGAAAAAATAAATAAGTTATGGAGGATTTTCAACTAAACTTAGCATACTGAGATTTTAGTTTGATTTTGAACAAAAACTCAATCATTACATGATTGAGGAAGACAATCACACAACCCAAAAGTACTTTCTTCCCTGAATTGGGCCTGTACCATTCAAAATACTGGCAAATAGTAGGAAACACTAGCAAGGAAGCAGTGACAAGTGCGTCTGTCTGTGTTTGCATATCTCATAAATCCAGGTTCAAAGTTACCATCAATCACCCAATCACTTTCCTTTTATATAAATACAGCAATACAAATTCCTGCCTTTGTCGTATGACTGAAATTAAATGAGAAACTTGAACTGTTCTTATATCATTCTTTCCAAAGCCAACCTTGGAAAACAGCATAAGACATAGCTTTGGTATTTCACACTAATGGAAAAAAATGTGATATTTAACTAAAACAACCTGCTCATCTGTAGGGAAAAGAGCGTGTGCATCAGATTTAATTGTGACCTACTCTCTTAAAATATTTCATCTATCTTGCTCCAAGAAGATAAATTCCCAATGTAAGAGCAATCGTGAGGCACAATACAATAAAGTCTTGGACTATTTTAACGAGGACCATCTGAAATACTGCTTTTACTGTTTGATACACTGTTTGATGCAGAAAAGTTAGGAGAAATTTAAAAAATGCTGCTTTTATCTGAAACGAGCACCGATATGAAGTCTCCAGAGCTGGCATGAGAATTATCTGGATTAAAACATTAGGAAAAAAGATCGCTGTGTTAAACTGTCCTCTAGAGATACACAAGCTCCTATCGTTCCAAAAATAATTACAATACAAAAGCAAAACCTCTCATTCAGAAGTAATCAAAATGAGCAATTTTCAATTATTTACATAGATGTTACTGATCTAAACAATACGGTTTCTAATGGAATCAAGAAACACCTTTGAAAAAAAAAAAGATGAAAATAAATTTAAATGCTTAACAACTCAGGATATCTTAGATTTCTTTTTCAAAGACAAACTTTCACAGCAGAGATTTTCAAAGAGGCTGAAACCTCCTGACTTGAGGAACTAAATTCACTGTCAAATCTGAGACAATGCTTTGCAGCTCTACATGTGTTCTATCAGTACCTCCAGTTCTTGTGACTGCTGGTGAGTTAAGAATTAAGAGATCTATGCTTTGGCAGCTTCACATCACAGAACGCCAGTGTGCTCTGGGCAAGATCTCCTTTCTGTACATAAGAAACCTTGAAAAAATGATCTCTGAGACAGTTTGCAAACTCCTATCTTAAAAATCACATCAAGCATTTTAATCTCAGAATTCCGATTTCACCATTTATGCATTTAATAAATACATATATCATATTAATATATATTGTATTTAGATACTATGTAAAAAATAATATTTTTTCTTGTAATTTAGCATAACGAGTGGCAGTCAGATGGCTGCAGCTGTTCCAAGAAAGAAAATTCAAGAAGTTGGTGCCCACTGAGGCGAAAACTGTCACTCTTTCGGCTGAAGACTAAAGGGGGGAAGAAAAGACTCCTTTGTAGAGGTAGTTCAGCTCCCATGTTTTACATCCTTTACGATGCAGTGCACTAGTACTGTCCATATAGATACACCGCACAGTATTTCAGGTGATGAAATATCATTTTAGAGAACTGCTGCCTGCAGTTTGGTTGATAACTGCAATTGACTCTGATTCCATTTGTTCTTTGGGAGTGTTTTGTATCTCCTTGTCTGTGCAGCTCCTACATTCAGTTCCAGCTTTTATTTTTATGACCACTGCCTTCGGAATCTCTCTTTCAACACACAGACATATTTTAATTATACATAAACAGGCATATATATCACACAACATACGATTAACATAATTATTATCCAACTGTATAATTACATGTAATTCAAAAAGAAGTTTCCTGTCTATTGCCGTGTACATTATTCCAGACTAGAATACTCTCACAGCCATGCTCTCTGGGCAGCCTCCCTCTTCTTTGGACATCCACTCTCCAGCCCCACTCCCCCTGCAGCTCTAGACTTCCCTTGTCCATACCCTGGCCCCATGCAGGCTGAGTGCCAGACAAGCCCAGCCACTCTATAGACCAAAATGTCCTCAGAGCACTGTTCTCTGGGCAGCCTTCCCTTTTCGGTTGGAAATTCCCTCCACAGCCCCCTCCACCCGGAGCTCTAGGCTTCCTGTCCCTCAAATCTAATTTCCAACATGAAAGAAGAATTAGACTCGTGTTGGCAAAGCCTAGGTTATAAAGGCTGAACTGCTTTTATCATTAACTAAACTGGTAATTCTTCTGACAATTATTTTCTAATGGCTGTGACTTAAAACTCTGCCTATGTGAAGCAACAGTTCTAGGAAGTGGAACCAAAGGAAGTCAAATAAATATTTGCATAATTATTGCTCTGTGCGATGAACTGAAAAATATAACCTATGTAGAAGCAAAGTTCAGAGTATTTTTCACTTTAGTAACTGTGTAATGTTTCAAAACAGTTTTTTTGGATGCTCTCAAAATACTTTAAAGTGACTCATCACCATAATCATTTGAGAAACTATCACATTCTCCAAGAAAGAATTCTTATTCAGCCCTAAACACTATTAATAATCTCTCTTATTAGTTATTAGCAGGCTTTCATTTGCATTTCTCTCAAAGCATCATCCTTGGTTAAATACTGCCACACAACTCCTTTCAATGTGACAACTGAATGCTACCTATCTGTATCAACTTGAATCAAGCCAGAGGTGCTCAAATACTGAGAAACGCTTTTGTACAGATTCTGTGTCTGAAGTACTTTATACCATGATTTGATGGGTCTTTCAATAAATGATAGGCATTACCCTACAGATATTGTAATGCACAAAATTATAGCTTCAGAGAGCCTGCTTCAAGGTTGCTGTGGAGTTATTCAGAATACCCGATCCAACTGCGGAAAAACAGCTTTATTTCCTGTTCAGAGACTTCGATTTGCTATCGGTGTTAATGATTAACTAGGCTTTCAACAAGGATGAAGTTAACAGGACCTTTTACAGTTGCTGCACTTTATTACAGAACTGGCTGCTTACGACTGAGAGGATTACATATCCCTTTCTCAAGTGAATGATCGGTCAGGCTCACAAACGGAAAACGAGAGGGCTATTTCTCAGCTGACTGAACATTCATACAGCTGAAAACCAACAAAACATTAGAATAGCCTAAGAAACATTTTTTTCTCAGATGACAAGCTCCTTTAAGATGACATCTAAGGAAATGAAAGAAGAGGCTTGTAATTGAACATTAACTTCTGGAGCCTACTCAAGACATGTGAACAATGAGAGGAACAGAAAATACAGATTATGAGACCAGGTGTGAGCTACTCTGATTTTCAACCAGATAATTTCACACAGAATGCCAGTAGTGAGCATAATGCCTTTTGGCTAAGCTCAAGCATATTTTTCAGTATAAACATTCACTTAAATTTAAAGTAATGAATGAATTCATGACATCCTAAGATGTCAGCATCTCTACTTCCCCTCTTCATTTTTTAAGCCTGGGATAAATCAGTAGTTGGCCTTCAAGCTGGGGTCTTACTGCCAAAATCTGTAGAGATACCAAAAGCCCAGACTGAAAGAGGCTATACTACAATATTTCAGAGAAAAGTTATTAAGCTCTGTAAACTCCTAACAGGTAGAGTGCTGATTTAATTTGTATAGGCTTTCCACAGCAGAATCTTTTGCCTGGCTTTTTAAGTATCCAGCACGGGTAATACACACTACTTTCAAAGTCTGCACAGGATCAGAAGTTAAGAGGTAATCATCATTAAGGAGGAATTCAATTCCACACCACTGCTTCATACACATTTCCATGTCAGACGCCATTCTGTCAGACTTCCTCTCTGTTGCCATCTGTCACATGGCAACAAAATGTAATGGGATATTGGTGGGAAATTCAGCCTCTACTGCCATAACACCAACATCTGCCTCAGATGTTGCGGGCCAGAACAATAAAATAGGAGGCATTATTTTTGGAGCAGCTTTCATATGTTCAAAAGGAATTCTGTGAATTGCATATATCAAATGAACAATCTTAGAAGCAGTCAGGTGCATGAGCACTGTAAAACTTAACCTACTGAATGGACATATTTACATTCTTGGCTCCTATTGCAAACGAGTAATGTAGTTTCGGACCTGTAAGGGTGAAAACTAAATTTTGAAGACTATGCATATACAGAAATACAAAGTGATGCTATGTGTTAGCAAGCCTGAAAGGAGGTGTATTTGATAAAATCTAATAGCTCAGAAACACTGAACCATTGTCCTAATCATATGTTGAGCAGAACTGTTTTTCATAAGTACTAATTGATCAAAGTTGGTTTGAAGCCAAAAGTGGATGTGGGAGCTCAAAATCATTCAAAACTACCTTCAGCAGTGATGTACAGTGTAGAATCTCCAGCTTTACTCACACTAAAGCACCTCAGTTTTCAGGAGTCACAAACATTCATCCTTGGCAAACTGATTCTTCTTTATCACTTTAATGTTTGCATCAAAATAGTGCATTTTTGTACACTATTTCAGGTATTTGAACCTTACCAATAGCCTCAGAATTTTTCTGCCTTCCATTTTTGTTACATAAATTCAGCTAACAGTTCTTTCCTGTGGAAATCGTAATTCATGATAATTAACACTGGGAAAGTTTCCAAATATTGAGTCTACTTTACCTGCCATCTCTTTCTGCTGCCCCACCTTCTGTTACTGTTTTGACAAATATTCCCAGTTTTTCAAGGCCTGCATCTGCTCCAACTCCCATTCCAATAATGCTAATGCCAAGTCCATCTTCATCTGTGAAAAAGGTAAATGAAAGCAGAAACTCATTAAATTTGATTTTATTTGATAGGTAAACATCCATGCTTTGTTTCCTCTTGATTTCCCATGTAAACAACGTTAATTCCTTTTGATCTCTTCTAAAAGTGTCATTTGAGTGCTTAAATAACACACAAAAGTAGTACCTATGCCCCAATGAGGAGTTCAGAACAATAATCAAAGATTCTTATTCTTCCAGTGAAGACTGAAAACATCACATAAACCACTGAATAAAATCATAAAATCACATGATAGCAGAGTGACACAGAACAACAATTACTGTGGGGAAATAAAGAACTGCAAGTTTCTCAACTGTTCTTTTAATTTCTTACTCAACAGTTGTTGAAATTCAAAAAGCCAAGGTGATTACCAGGGATTCAAGGAAACCCAAGATTGGCTACGTAAGCCTGTGGAATACCTCAGACATGTAGATCAATTTCATATGAACTCAAAGGGGCGTGCAGACTACATACCTTTTTCTAGCTCAACTGGGAAAAGCTCCAGCTTTTCCACACGCTTCTCCAGTTCATATTCAGCTGATGCAGCCACTGGGTCAACTTCATCATTTCTCCTGTCATAGTCTTCATTGGAGTACGTATTGAAAACCTGTGGAAATATATCAAAAATCAATCAACCTACATCAGAAAGAGTTCCAACTTAGGAAAATAGCTACTGGTTTTGTTTTGTGATGTTGCAGAGTTTGAAAAGGATTTTAAAGGCAAATTTCTCTTGTTCATTCACATTTCAGGTATTTAAATTTGTGGGATTTTTACATTAAGTGCAAGTAAGGTTGCAAAGGTCAATTCCGAGTATAAATGATTTTTATGTATTGTTTGTGATTACAAATGCAGAAGGTAATCTTGAGTAAGTTGGCCTTTCCATCTCAACATTTATAGCACATAATTCAGTTTATTAAGAATGCATCATCACTAATGATTCACAGACATGAAAAAGCAAAATACACTGAAATATGTACACAATCTCTGTTTTAGTCTTTATTTCTAATAAAGTTCCAGTTTGCATCCATCTAACCAAAGCTAGACCTGATGACTTCTCCAACTAGTTTCCAACTAGTTCTCCAACCACTACACACTATGCCCCATACTATGTACTAGCTTTTAGGAGAACAGAGCACAGTGTCCTGGGTATTTTTAAAACAAACCAGGTTCACAGCTTTATTTCAGCTCTAAAGCAGTGTTTTAACACCACCCTGGTTTCAGATGGGACAGAGTTAATTTTTGTCACAGCGTTTACCTTTTGGCTTTATGAGAAAACCAGTGTTGATAACGCATGGATGTTTTAATTGCTGCAGAGCCAAGGATATTTCAGTTTTTCAGCATTACATACTGTCCTGCCAGTGAGGGGGCTGGGGGGCACAAAGAGCTGGGAAGGGACAGAACCAGGACAACTGGCCTGAACTGGCCAAAAGGTAATCCATAGCATATGGCATCATGTGAAAACCATCCATGTGAGGGGAGTTGCTGGGGAGGTGGCTGCTGCTCAGGGACTGGCTGGGCTTTGGTTGGCGTGTGATGAGCAATTGCTTTGTGCATCACTTGTTTTGTAAATATATTATTATTATCACTACTGTTTCTTGTCTCTTCCTTTTCTGTCTCAGTAAACAGTTTTTATCTCAACCTACAGGTGCTGCCTCTTTTTCCAATTCTGATTATATTACTCATGCCACTTTCAGTCATGCTTCCACTATGAGCATGGCCCACAATCACAGATTATTATTCAGACCTTCAATAACTTCAAACAGTCAGCGAAAGCTTGTTTTCATACTTCAGATGTCAGAGTTTGCCAACCTCTTTCATGTAACCGCCCAGGGATGGCAGTGATGAGAAAATACTCATTTTTAGCGGGAATAAATTTACTGAACTTCAGTCCCACACCTGTATCAAGTTATGCCAAAAAAAGGAAAAGTGTTCCCTATCTCCCCTTCCTTCTTTACAGAAGGTAGTAGCATGCAGCTGTACTTTGCTATACCCCCAGTTCTCTGATGGTGCAAACCACACCCTGACAGCTGCTCCAAGGCCTTATCAAGCACTCTGGCACCAAGAGGCTACCCACAGTCCAGCCAGGCCCCAGCTGCCCTGCCACTGCTTCCCTAAGGCAGAACAGATCTTCCATACAAACTTCCAACCTATTTCAAGAACAATGCTGTTTAATCTGTTACTATCAAATGCATATAAGTGCAAACAGATAGCGAGTAAGACTTTTCTTAGATCATGGTCCAGAAAAATAGAGGTAAACATCACGGTTAACAACACGAAAACAACTTTGAAGCTTTCTTTTGAGTGTCTTCCACTAATAATGACTGCAAAAGGGAATGTAGAAAACCAACCGCCAGTAGATTACATTGATCACCGATTATGGCTGCTCCTACCCCGCTGCTTCCCAACAGAGGCAGCGACCAACTGGCTCCATTTCTGAAACCAGATGCACTTCACACATACTTTAAAGCAAATTAAGACCAAATAATCCTGCTTTCCATCTAGGTCTGATGTTTTGTGACAGGCCAAAGGAAAAGAAGAAACAATAATGATTCACATTCACTGTGGAGTCTGAGAAATGCTTCTTCCAGTAATAAGCCTTTCCACCTCACATCTAAGCCTACAAGCTTGAGGGTATTTCGAGCTCTAAATGATGTCTTGGCAAAAGGACGCCTGCAATGTATGCCCAGAGGACACTGTCCCAGAGAGGGTAAATCTGTCCCAGGTTTGCTTGGCAGAACCACCCTTCATCTAAAAACAAATAGTTCAAAGGAAACCTTGCAAATACTGGTGGGGAATGGAGGAAGAGACCACCAAGGAAGTGTTGATACAATTGTTATTTGCAAGAAAATCTTAATTGAAAAGCTATTTTAACAACACCTCTTCACATTAAGTTTTCTTAAAATAGTGAAGATACCAATATTGCAATACAAAATACTATTAAAGTCTGCCATCAGCATAGTAACTGTGCTATGTTTCTCAAAAGGTGCTACAAAAAAAAAACAAAAAAACCTCCCAGCTTTACATAAACATGTTGAAATAGGAAAGATACTTGTACTGCACAGAAATTTTAATGCCTCTATTTTAGATCGATGGGAAACAATAAGCAATTACCTCTTCCAAGAAGACTGAGATAATAAACATTTTACAAGAACTCACAAACATATCTTGCATTGATTTCTAGCAATAGTGATGCAAGAAACATTATTTTAGCTAAATGACAGTCCTCAGAGGCCTTCAGAAATATATCCAAAAGACAAGGAAAATAGGTCACATTGCAATACTGTGCAATGCTACCATACATTTTACTCTGCTTTAGCGTGCATGTTTCAGATTGGAGAAAAGATACTCCTGCAGAAACAAGCATTGGGAAATGTAACAATTTGGTCTAAAATAACCTGCAAAACCCTATGTCTGAGTTCTGGCCATGTGCTAACCAGTCACTGAACATGTACTGATAACCTTGAGCTCAGTAAGGGAACCTGCATGCAGTGCACTGTAAAGGCCCCCAATGCTGCACTAACTGCTGCTCTTGCTGTCAGGTGTTTGAACTGCCAGTTAAAATGGAAAAACAAAACAGAGAGCATTTAGCAGCCTAACAGAGGAGTTCTCAAAAGTCTTTTGTTACTCTACATTTTTCAAAGACCTCTTTTCCACAAGGTAAAGCCTTCGTTATATTACCTGTCTCTGCTGCTTCTCAGTGGGTCAGAACACTTAGAGGAAGAATCATGAACAAGCTCTAACTCCTACGGATTGGCCACAAAACCTCTAGGTCTGAAACGTGGCACAGTCACAAAAGCAAGTACAGATTAAAAACTGCATCTGTGAGCTTACAGCTCGGGTTGTCTGATTTATCAGCACGATGAGAGAAACCTGTATTTCAGCTGTGGAACAGAGATGATTTTATCAAGGACAAGTGGAGATGCAGTCACCAGCTGATGGAAGGATGGCAAGAGGGGCAGGAATACACTGCTTGCAGAACACAAGGATTATGGAGAAAAATCATATCAGAAACCTAATATGCTTATTTCTGGATGTTTTTCATCATATTAACTGACTCCATTTGTTTCCTTTTGTTCAATGACCAGCGCTAATGTATTTTGGCAGCAGCTTCAGATATGTTGCAGAGTGACTGGATATGTTTCCATAAATTTTCTTTCCAAGCTTCAAATCACATACAACCTTCCTGGTTGACATGATCTTTCTTGAACCACACTAGACAAAAACCATGGCTTCCTGGATCTTGCTTACTTTTGCAGAATGCTTATATTTATAAACGAGAAGGGAATTAGATGAGATGGTGGTAGTGGTGAAAACTGTTACCACTGCCTTCAAACACAACATGTCATTCTCACCTTATCTAAGTAACTGAGACTGTAGGATTACTGACATCATCAGGGTAAAATAGGCTGTGTATCTATCCTGCTTGGCATTAACTCATTGTATTTTTTAGCTCCTATGACCTTGCACACTGCCCCGAACGTGTTTTTAGAGGAAGAAGGAGGAGGCAGTTATTTGTCATTTACCTCATTTTTTGTGATCACATTTAATGAATGACTGATCTGATTCTTTTAAACAAATTCCCAGATGTTAAAATTAAGAAATTTGTTGTTGGAAATCTTTTCTCTGAAGCAATCTATCCACCACAGTAACAAACTGCTTGTTCTATGCAGACATGAGAACTGTCACTCAAGATTTTGGTTTGCTAAAAATAAAAAAGTTAAATATTTTCACCCACAAACTATATTTAGCTTAAGTAGGCCAATTTCACCAAGTCTGTCACCACTGTGTTTCCTACAGTATGCACAGGCTTGCAAATTTGCAGGAAATCTCCCATTCCTTTGATTTAATAGAGTTGGTTTTGCACTCAAACTGCTTAAGTACCCACTACAGGAAAGTCTACTGAGCTGTCACTTAAAGAAAGCTTACTTAAGGAATACTTAATACATCGTCTTAATCTGTGCTTGTAACTCTCAGCGTATTTTTAAACAGTAAGTTTCCAAGGAATTCACCTTTGACATTTACGAGGATTTATAAAAGCAACAGAATCAAAACCCACCAACAGAGTGGTGACAACCGAAGTGATGCTAAATCTAAATGCATCTGTGAACACAAACAGACCCTGAAGAATTGGCTGGCTCTCAAACACTGTAGTTAATAGAATGTACTTCTATCTTCACTAAGGTAAAACAGAAAGGATAATCAGCAACTCTTAGCATGAAGATAATCACAAATCTCCATCGGAGTCTTCTTTTGGCCATGCAACATTATTTTGCAAACGTTCGACACAGAAAGGTGAATAATTGCAAAAATACTGTACAGTTTGTCTTTTATAACAAGTCCCCAGGGCGTGCTGTGCGTTTGGCAGGAAGGTATATAAGAGCATAAATCCTGCAGAGATAATGACAGAGGACTTTGATGAGGAGGGAATGAAACTTGGTGCAGTGTCCATATTTAGGGAGCCACAGTTCTAACCCTTTTTGTATATATTTTCTCCTGCAAGTAAATGACTTGTTTGACTTGCACTGAAACTGGGAAAAAATGAAAGGTATAAACATTACAGGGAACTAATCAGCCTGACACTACGGATGTGTCCTCTGAAAACCTTCACTATAACAACAATAGTAATTTCCTTTTGCTGGTTCCCTTTAACACTGGAAAAGATGAAAATCCAGAGCTTGTCATTAATGTAGCCATGGATGGAAATTATAAAATATTCTGCATAAGAGCAATATTATTGTTAATTATGGTTCCAGTTGGAGTGTATAATTTCAGAGACTGAACAGGAGTTCTGTTTTAACTGTTAGGAAGAAATGAGGAAATATTACCTACATCATCTGGCCATAGGACATTCAAAAAAACAGTACAAGCTGCGGATGATGCCCTCAATAGCTTCTCAGGTCTTTAAGCCTCCAAAAGCAAGCAATTGCACCTCCCTGCCATCTGTGAGAACAGGTATGTTTCCAGGGATGCTGCAAACCATTTCAGAGTTGTTATACTATCAGCTGCTATTTTGTTTTGAATATACTAAACCAGTCTGCTGTGCTTCCTCAACTAACAACTCTCTTGTGGGCACAGAAGTGAGGTGCAGCACTAAAGCACTGAAACACTTAAAGCACACTACACTGTGCTTTAAGTACAAGCGAGTCAGAGGGATGTTCTTATGCTGCACACTGCAAAGGCAGCAGGCAAATGAAGCACTGAGGACAATCTTTCTTGCTGTGCTTGGAAAGCTAAACCAGAGGAAAAAAATCACAGTTTGACCATTCATTAACCACTGCCTGGAAGCCTCTCTACCTCATAGCTCCAAAGGAGAGAGGAAGCTCTGACAATATCCCAAATAGGCAACTTTCCACTTTTCTCACGTGACACAGTCTTTCTTGCAGCAAGACAGAGACAGAAAGTGAGGAGCTTCCTCAGCTCTCCTGGCTTCCCTCTCCCTAGTGCCCGTGTGGGCATCAGCTGTCACACACGATCAGAAGGGAAACACCAAGGAGACAACTCTTTCCAAGGAGCAATTACAGCGATGAGACACAGATGGGAATCAGACAGTTATAATATCGAGAGAAACAGAGAGTTTAACACCAAAATCAAGTCTGGGCTTTCCCTCTGAAAGCTTTGTAGGAGTAGTAATGTCTGTTCTAAGCTGCCTGAAACTGGCAAAAAAAAAAGAACTGTACAGCAGATTTCAGTTTCTGAAATCCTAAAAGTATCTGGGCCCCAGATTTCTCAACCCCACAAGGACCACTTCTTACACATGACAGATCGCTAGGAGCCACTGCAGCCAAATACAGACAAACTACTGAATTTGTGGACACACAGCTGGTATATATTAGGTCCAAATAGTCTTCTTACAGCTGGCTAGTCAAGTCTCCTGGCTGATGGCACACTCCTAAGGACAGTGCCTAGAGAAAAGCCACCATGGCAATGCCTGGGGGCAATGCCATCACATCTTAGCTGGCATCAGGCAGTGACACTCCACTCCAAATCCCATACCTCAGCATTTTTAAGTCTTCACATGGCAGCATTTAAAACACTTGCACTGTTTACAGGTGGGTGGAAATTTGACAAACACTTTCATGCAGTACTACTCATTTGTTCATGACTGGGTCTCTTCATACTAGATTTTATGACTGCAGCACTTCCTAATATTTTTCACTTCTCGGACCACTGCTGAGTCCTGTGCACACATTTCCACTTAACTCCAGCATAACTTCAGATCCCTTTTGTAAGCCTCTGCAGTTAGTAAAGGCCCAGCAAAGTACACAGCGTTCTTTCTATTACACCAGCTGTGCTACATTGTCTTTGTTGACAAAGCACTTATTGCTCTAGTACAGACAGATTTTATTTCACTGATATATTGTTCTGCGACTCTTCAGGAAGTTTTGACTTCTCCAACATTGATCATCACCATCAATTCTGTGACCACATTTTTTTCACCATTTGCCCAGGTAGAGTGAAACAACTCCATTACAGTGACACTCCTCTGGTAACCCTCCTTCACTATGAAAAGTGACAACCTGCCCCAGCTCTTCTCCTCTCCTAACCCACAATGCCAGGCAATGACCTTCCATTTAATACAGTGATAGTTAAAAATTCTTCATCTCAGTGAGGATGTAGGGAAAGTATTTCTGAAAAACATCAGAGTGTCTGCCAGATTTCACTTATCTGTCATCCTGCTTAAGCCTTTACAGTACTGTAATGAATTTGTGTGGCATGACATCCCCCTACAAAATGATTACAACCATCCGTACACCTTCCAAATAAGCTCTTTCTATGAATTTCCCCAGTACAAAAACTACTAATCCGTGGTTTTCTGTCTTCTATCAAAGAGCTGTTTTTCTAAACTGGTATTATCTAGCCACCTTCTTGCTCTCTGCTACTGAGGCAAAGCAGTACATTTCACTCTGTGGTTAACAGTCTGATAATTTCATATTGGAATTCACTTGCAATTTTGGGGTAAATATAATTTATTTCCAGTAGCTTATTATCATTCACTTTTTCAATAATATACAATTTATTCTAATAAACTTCGAGACAATTTTTCTACTTACTCTTCTTAAGGAAACATTTTAACATGGGGTCTATTCTTTATAGTGAAGGGTGCAAAACTCTCATTAGCTCAGTAGCTTCTCTGAGCAGTCCTGCAGCATCTCAGCAATCTTTTGGCTTTACCTACTTTCTAGCAGACCTCCAATTCCAAACTTGTAAAGTTGCGTGTGTTTAGCATATCAATCCCCAAACTCTTCTTTTCTCCTTCTTCTGCTCCCTGCAGTCTCACATACTTGAATAGTTCAGGCTGCCAAGTCTTGTCTTCAAGTTAGACAATGGTCTAAGACAGGCTATTTAAAACTGACCTTAATTTAATTTTTATCCTGTATCTTTAGCACATAAAATTTCCTGGTTTTCATTAAAGGCATGGCTTGTTTGAGTTAATGCTCTTATAGAGGCTAATCCAGGAGGCGGGAATCCTGCTCTCCGGGAACTAATGGCTTTTCTTCTTCCGTAATATCCATCAGGATTTGAGCAGCACAGAAAAACAGGATGTGTTCACGATACGTGTTTGTGCAGTCAAATTCTAAAAGAGAAACTCCTCTTGGGCAGAGGATCAGAAGTGCATACAACGCACACCTCTGGCCCTGCTGAAGGCACAGCTGCCAGGTGCTCAGCCCAGCACCAACAGGAGAGCAGAACCATGTTACCACCAGTGCCTGCCCCAACAGTGGAGGAATGGCCATCTTGGATCTGCACCCCAGCACAAGCAACACTCATGCCCAGCAAACCCATCCCCTACCTCCTCTTACTGTACTGTACAGCATTCCAACTGGGATAGTCTTTAAACAGTTCTCCTTGGCTGTAATTTCTGGTGAGTTCTGTCACGTGTCAAGCTTTCCTCAATACAAGCAGTAACCTAAAATCAGCACTAACGACTAAATTATATACTGAGAAATGTCAAAATGACTTCATAGAATTACAGCATTAAATACAATATATTAACATGTGCTACATCGCACAGCCAGTATTTTTCAGTTCTTCCATTTTATGACTTTCATTCATAAAATTATACTACTTAGAAAAAAATCTAAACATATTTCCAACATGTTCATTCATTTTCAGGTATGAATACCAAAAACTCTTACTTTAAGATCTTTTTATGTAGAAAGTACAAACTGTTTTCTCAGTCCCCACCTTTTTCTTTGGTATTACATAATCAAAAATCTACCTATCTCAACTAGCACAAAAATGTGGACTCTTGGCACCTTTAAAACAAACTGAAGGTGAAATTTTCTGTTGCTCTGTAATCCCCATTTTTTTCTGTTCATACAGGATTTTTGTCCTATCTTGAGGCTCAGTTTAAAGTGTGCTTTGTTTTAAAATAGCTGTTTTTATTAAGTAATTTCATGTGATCAGAGAGGTTACTGTGCTATTTATTATTTACTCATTTTACTCTAGTTTTATTGCTGATGTATTAATTTTATTACTGTTCGTATATCTGTCCACACAGCAGAAAAATATAAAATCACTGCTGTTGGAAATTAGACGTGAGCCCCATGTGAGAACTTCATGCTGTTACTTTTAATTAAGATAGATTAGAATAATTAAGAGGTGAAAGTAAGCACTGGTGCTGATGTGTAAAAACAAAGTTAGTACAGATTCAATCTTACAGAACAGTAATACAGAATAAACCTAAAATATTTTCCTGAACATCATGAGGCTAATCTTGTGTCATGACAGATGAATATGTTATGACAAAGGAAATAAAAATCTTCTGAAAATACTGTTTTCACATTACTGCTTTCTACAGTAAGATTCCTTGACAATAAGTACAATTTTTAAGTAAGAAATAACAGCCACTCAACTGGAAACATCTTATATTGTGTATATTACCATAAGGAGGATCGGTGAAGAGATAAAAGATGCTCTTTTCTGTTTTCCACATACTTTATAAAGGGACTCCTCCCTTTCTGAAATTCTTACAAAACACAAGTTATGAGAAAGCATAGTTCTCCAGATACCAGTTCTCACTGTGTGTTCAGGAGCCAGCAGAGCCAGGGTCAGCAGCGGTGCAGCCTCCATCCCAAGGGGCACAGCCACCTCTCTGGCTTTGCCTGCCTTTTTCTATTGTGGTGCATTTTCCAAAGTCCACCTCTTTCTTCCACACACAGAGCATGTATCACTGCCCGACTCTAATGCAACCCTGACACCGATAATATCCAGCCCTCTGCTAATTACAGCCATGCTCACTGCCAAGCAACGGTCCTCTTTTTCAGAGGCTTTGAAACACGAGATCTCTCCAAGGCAAGCAGACTAAGAACGACAAGTAAATCAGTGAATAATTGTACAGAACAAAATGGGCAGACTGCCCCATGACAGCTGGTGAGGGAGTTCAAAAGTAGAGGCTGAAATAGAGAGGAAGAGGTGTCCTGAAGTGGGGTGTCAAGAGTGAGCTGCTCCAAACGGGTGCATTCCATGAAAGCCGAATACTGCTAAAGGAACTTCTCATAGGCTGTAACTTTAACTAAAATAAATATTGCAGTGGCACAATATGAACTTTCCCATGCTGTGTTCACTTAGGTTTGGTCCAAACCCCATGGAAAACCACTGCGACCGTAGCCCTGCGTCACACACTTCTCATGTTTTTTAGGGTATCTGGATTCTTTGAAACCAAATTAATACGTAGATACTTAACAAGTGATAAAAAATGCAACACTGAACTGAGGAGTCAAGTCTTCCCTGTACGTTGCCATGTCCTTGTTTGCCACCTTGATGCAGCACACAGTGACACACTGGGGAGATGGACCTGGCTGCTGTAGGGCTGGCCTGCCTGCTCCCTCAGGGAGAGCTGCTGTGGCCACCGCAACCCTAACTGTGTGGAACAGCAGGGACAGCACACGCACCATATCAAGAGAAACAGAGGTGGTAAATTGTTCCTCTCTCTTCTACACACACAATAGAAGATGGCCTTTAGGGTGTTGCAGGCAAATATGCCTCTAGAGCAATACTGGAAAAATGTCAGCTATTTTCCCATGGCACCTCCCTATAAAAAGCAAACACTTGTGATAGCAAATGTTGAATTACATATACACAAGATATTTTCACTATTTTTTCTGTCATTATCATTAATATGAATGGGAAATTCCAACACTGTCCTGTTTTTCTCTTATGTTAAGTGTGCACGCCAAATGATTTTCAGTGAATTCTGTTTGATCAGTTTTGCAGACTTTAGATTTAAAACTTCCTGGGTAAAAGGTAATTTTTATTAAGTAATAGATTGAAAATAACATCATAATGGGATGAATAAATAACAAATTAGGTGACTTCCCAGCATCTTACTGATTACAAATGAATCCCAAGGACACTTTTTAAGTTTTCCATCCTTCACAGACACATATCATACATAATTTCTTCTTCTGCCCTTTTTTAAAGTCTACTTTTTATTACTGAAAGTTACTGACAAGCATTTACTTTTCAGTTGTTCAGATCATAGAATGGTTTGAGTTGGAAGGGACCATTACAGGTCATCTGGTCTAACTCCCCTTCAATGAGCAGGAACACCCACAGCTTCACCAGGTGCCCAGGTATCCTCCTCACATCCTGAGCAGATCTAGGTACAGCAGTGTAGCACATCACTACCTACAGCAGCGTGGTGCTGACCTGTAAATCTCAACTGCTTTGTCTAAATGGAACTCTGCTCCTGTTTCGAGGCAAGGTAAAAACATTTGTCTAGGCCCTGACAATCTCCCTACTCACCGAAGTAGCCACACTATGTAAAGAATTATTAAAACATCAGTTAAGAATATTTACGAATAAAATTTGTTGCAAATGCAACAGCAGATACATCTTATTAGTCCTTTGGCAAGACCTTGTATTGCCAAAACTCGCATGTTCAAGAACTCCTTGTATTTCTGAATATGAAAATAAGCATGCAAAAGAAAATGTTTGTACTGAACTGAGTCTGACAAATTAATTACAGTGTGGTACAGCCCTGACTACACAGGCTCCAAGCCAGACTTTCTGCATCTGAATGAGTTCAAAGGACAGGAGAGCACGAAGAGAAGTTCCAATTTCTTTCGCTAAGCATTTATTCCTGAATCTGCTGCACTATTTCTTCCAGATCCTTACATCACTGCCAATTTACATCGTAACTGAGGGTGCTATTTTTCTTCTACCCTCACAAGCGTGACACACAAGCTAGCCAAGAATAAATAGTGTTTCTGGTACCAATTAGTACAGACTGCTGTACAGTAGCAATGTCACCATGAATCAACACTTCAGTATTTCTTCTGCCATCACTCCCTCGGTCGAGAAGTCAAGGCATCCAAACACAGAGTACAAACACCACTAAATGTTCCCAAAGGCAAGCAACTGAAACAAAACACTGAATGTTCACAGAGCATTCTTACAGAAGACATAAATTCAGTAATCTGCATACTCGCCAAAAATAAGTCTATACAAATAACATTTGACAAGCAATTCATTTTATTTCTCTACAGACTAGAGAACTTCAGAAAATAATTTGAATAAAATCTATGCCAAAAAAATCATGCATATTAAATTAGAAGATTTCTGAAAGAAACAACACAGAGACAATTCACCCATTCCTAGTTTTACTGTGAAATTATTAGATATATTATGAGCTGAACAAGAATGAACACTATGGTACCATGGTACCCATTCCTTACAAGCAGAGAAGAGAGCAATGGTGGAAGAAACAAGTTAGGTGGAAATTGTTTGACTTGGTTCCAATTTCCTCTACATTATACTATCTGTACAAATGCTATTGTGCTTTTTAGAGATGCAGAGTTGCAGCCACCTGGAAGGTTACAATTCTCCCATATGCGCTGCCTCATTACTAGAAGATAGTGCAATAACGTATTAATTGGCAATCATACTGACAATGCTGCAGATGCAGCAAAGATGGGATGAGACAAGGAGATGGCCCTCCAGCTCCTTCCACACAGGACGTTACAGCTCAGCCTCACACTAAGACAAAGCAAGCACATGAGCTTGCATGACGCCCCATGGTGGAAACCTCTCTGAATCCCTAACATCGTCTCACTGTCTCATCACCAGTTTTCACAACTATATTCATATAGAAATCTGAAACAAAGAAACGCTTGGATGTTTTTAATTAAAATTCTTACTTAATGAATTCTTCAGCGGAGATTGGCTTAGCAACACACAGACATTCCCACAGCATAAGAAGGATGTTGGAAATTCTCTGCATTAAGAAAAACTGAAAAGATATACTACACTCTTCCTTTGTAGAGTGTCAGCACATAGACTCCTCATTACTTAAGCAGAGGGTTTAAGAGTTGAAATATAGCTTAAGTATGACAGTGGGAATTAAGCAGCCCTTCAACCACCCTTCTGCGCAGGGTAAACATAATCCCCTGCTTGAAGCTGACATGTTACAGAAGGTATTTAGCTTCTAGTACTAGCACATATTTTTGTACTTCAGCTAAAACTATTGTGATTCTAAGGAATACAAAGGCTTTGCTACCTTACTGTTACACTCACACTAACATTACCATGCAACAAAATAAGAATCCAACCAGTGAACTGTTGCACTGATCTGGCTACGAGTGTTGCCTCCACTCCCAGCAAAAACCAGCCGCCCAGCTGGTTAATGCTATTGCTCGTATATGAAAATGGACAAACAGGCAGAAGCTAAGAAGATTAAAGGAAAAGCCTCGGTAATACAGCAAAATGTTTGCTGCATTTTGTAAACATCTTTTAAATGTAAAGTGCAAGGCAGCAGTCTCAGTGCCAGATCGCTACTCAATTACTTCACATCGTGGACTTACCAATCCCTTAATTGCACCTGCAGGCAGAATTCATTTTGGCCGGCTTCATTTCTTGTAATGATAGTTTCACATTCACATTGTTTAGCACAATGAATTGCATCCTACTAAGATGTAAAACTGCCTGAAGTAAGCAAAAGAATATTTATCCACTGAGCATTCAGATAGAGTGTATTACATTACAGTTAATCACACCGATGTTTCAAAAATCAGACAGTTTTCATTTCCAGAGGAGTTCAGTCTCCCTAATGCCTCATAATGTTGTATGCGTGGTAGAAGAGACTCTGGCAGAAGCCAAGAACAGGGGTTCCCTGGTCTGGATGCACAACTGGTTCAGACACGCCAGCTGTAAGTGCAATTTAAAAAATGGTATTAACTGAGCAAGAAACAGAAGGTTGCAAATGTGTGCATATAGTATAGCTGAACGAATAGACAAAGAGAAAGAAGGATCACAGGGATAAGCTGGTATTAATGAATAACGCTAGCTCTGGATGAGACTACAGCAATAATGCCACAAAGTGGGGATTCAAAATAAATACATTTATAGTGACTCAATTCCACACTGTTTTTGGACATTTTTCAACTTGATTTTCTACAACATCAGCATGAAGTCTGATATTACTACCTTGAAATCAATATCCAAATTGACATCATCACCCCCAAAAGGAAGAGGTGAGAGTCTATTCTATGATGCTTTTCACTCTACCCTTTACAGAGTGGTAACAACAAAACAAGCACAGAAACTACAAGGACTCTGCAATGAGTTTTGCTCACATGAATTATTTACACAGTTTTACTCTCTGTGTCCAAATTTTCTGTGTGAACTGATTTTGTAGATGTTTCCTAACTATCAGTATGTGGTGGACTGAAAATTCTGGAGACCCAAAAGCAAAGCATAGCACCTAGTTCGATCCATTCTTGCAATGGGTTTGTAGAGCTAAGTGGAGCCCAGATTGCTGGCACTGAAGCTTTCAGTATGATTGCTCCACTTCCCCAGCAACGACACAGAGGTTGGGCTCTGTGGTGCTGCTTTGCAGGGCTGTTACTGCTGTGCCTCTGTGAAAACTCTGGCCTCATCTACACCATCTCCATGAGCTGGAGAGCAAGCATGAACCTTCCCCATTGGATGGGAGTGTCAACAATCCTGACTCCTGCCATGCTCACCATCCAACTGCAGGAACACAGCTTTAGCAAAACTACAGCTGTGAAGAGAACCAAGAGTGGGGAAGTACATTCCTTTCACTCTTTTTGTCCTGGGAAGACAACTACTTCAGCCTGGATGCCTTGGGAAATGGGGAAGATGCACTTGTGCATGTTTTTTTGTGTTTTGTTTGATTTTGTTGAGTTTTGGTGTTTGCTTCATTTTTCCCTTCAGGGACACCTTGCTTTACCGCTTGGGCTTGGCCACACATCTCCTTGTGCATGTCTGTAGTAGTCCCAGCACACATGGAGATGCATGGGCAGAGCAGTAGGAGGGCACCATGTCTGCACACAGCCCTTACTGAGCATGAAGGCAGACATGAGCTTAAGTGAGAGCCTCTGCTGCCCCAGCACACATGATGCTGCTCGTGGAAGTGACTGTGCAGCCAACAAACTCCTGGGCCTTCCTAGCTGACCAGACTGCTCCAAGCTTTTTGTCTTCCAGATGCAACTTCTTGATCTGCTTCAGACAGAAATAACTAAAGCTCAAGATGAATATTCCACCTTAGAGAGGGAAAGTAAATTACAAGATTTAGCTTTCTGTCCAGATTCACCCAAGCGATGGAGGAGAAAGCTCTGCTTATCATCTGCAGAAATGAAGAATGACAAAAGCTAAGGCAGAGCCCCTCCCCATGATGTCAGGGCAGACAACAAAGCCAAGGTATTTACTGCAGTGCTGACCAGTTATTTCCCACATAGCTGGTACTGCTGTTACTCACAGTAACTCACAGTATTATGGCTGCAAACAGCTGCATGCTTCTCTTTAAAGTAAAGCAGACACCATTTAGCAGAAGCTGGACACAAGCCAGACAACAAATTAGAACGGGTATAATCTGTACATGACAGGCTATAAACCCCGTGCAGTAAGCCTTCCAATAACCTTAGCAGGCTTTTCATAGTTACCCCAACCTAATACAATGAATAAGGAGAACATACACAAACATCTCTAAAAAATTAGGACATCAAAATATTGTTACATTAACTAGTTTTATCATCTAAAAAAACAGGCAAAGGTGGCTAAAGTATCATCTGTGAGTAAGTAGCAAACCAATTTTACAAAACTTTGCTAAAATAAATTCAAACTTCGGACCTTACTGACTTCTAAGAATCTCTACATGAAAAAATAACAACCAACGTTCATGTCAGCGTTTCTAAGGAGCACAACTTCTAAAATGCTGCATTAGTATTACAGTTATGGTTTCAATGCTGAAAGGCTCCTTTTTCTTTGATCAAAAAATTCTTGACCAAACCTTTGTAGATCAAACACAGTGAAAAAACAGAAAACCATGTGAAACAGTCTTTGCAAACCCATCTTCAGTATCACGAACCAAATGACCACTAGCCCTGGAAAACTACAAGCAGTGAAGTTAATATTCTCTGGTATGCTGGGCATGACAATCAGTGCAAAGCGTGTGCAACCCCAAGCTCCTTTGCTCCCCTACAGATACAACTGTGAATAGCATCACTGTTTTGGATGAGAGACTTCGAAATGGGTACCGTGAGAAAAAAGATGAGGTTGGATGCTGGAACAGTCTGCCAAGCAGGTAAAACTTTAATCTGGAAATGTTTCATGTTAACCTCACTGTTATTGATTAAACACTGAAATTCTGAGACAGCATCCGAGGACCATTTGCTTCCAAATAAAGTATTATTTGGAAAAAGCCTTTTCTGTTATACTGCTGAACTGAATGACAGCAACCGCAGACCTGTCTGTAAGTCAGTCCAAGTTCTAGCTTTCCATTCCTTGCAGTTAAACAAGAAAAGAAGCTGCAGTGTTTAAAAAGATACTACCACCCATCCTGGTTTCAGTGGGGGGGAAATGTGTTCACAAATTATCCAGCAGTCAAGACAATACAAAGGTTTGTGTATGGGAACTGCTGAGTTACAGCCCCAGCCACTGAATGAGCATGTGACGGAAAGGTCTGGTCAGCCCTGGGAGCACAGGTGAAGGCAATTCAACTGCATGACCAGAAGGGATGGAGCCAGGCTCCGTCCCTCTTAAACCTCATTTAAGGGCTGACTGACACTGAGGAAGGACTTTATGTCCTTCTCATATCTTACTTTATGCACATTTAGCTTGAAAGTCTGTTTGTCCCATCAGAAGGGCAGTTGTCATGCTGCCTTCAAATGATGAAGATACACCAGCTTCCATGCACTAAGCTTAACTGTATCTCTAAGCAATGTCATAAAGTAACTCAATAGAGAAGATACAATAAAAATACATACTGTAATTCTTACCCTTTATGCTATTAGGGTGAGCTAACATGCAGGAGATTTATGGAAAAGCCATCATATCTCCATTTAGGAAAGGACTTTTATTAATCCAAGATAATTTTATGAGCTCTTATCCTTAAAAATGCTTGAAAAATACATGCACAAAATGGGTTTTAAGTGCACACAATATTAATTTTGGATACCAGAGTGGTTCTTCATACTCAAGATTCGTATTTGTTCTACCAAAGTCTTATAGCATATATCAGCTTCTGCCAAAACATGGTGAAACACAAAACCATAAGCACTCTCCAAAGCATGATGCAGGCAAAATCTTGCCTTCTGGAGTTAAAGCAGCATGGGGAGGGCAATACAACAGGACAGCCACAGTGTAGCCCTACCTGCCAGAGACAGCCTTATAAGATGGAGAAAGCTCTTCTTAAGTGACTGTTGTGAAAAACAAACAGTGTGATACTAAGTAGTAAAAACAAGCAATCATTTTACTACTTTGTAATTTCTCACTAACAAGGTAAAGTAAAAGACACATCATCTTCAGCAGAACCGGCAAAGCCAAAGGAGGAAGAACCCCTCCCATCTGGAGGTTTGCAAATGCTGACTCACAACACTCTCCCAGGACTCAATCAATTTTGTCTGTCTTCAACAAGGTCTTAAATTACATTTGTAAAGAAGATAATTCAATCTGCTACAGAACAAAAAGGTTTTTTCACAATGGCCTCATAAGCACTGAAAACCTTGCAGTACAACTCTGCAGCCTGAGTATCTTTTCTGACCGCACTTAGGGTGTCCAGGTGGGATGAGGTGCCCCAGAAGCTTGGTGATGTCCTTTTGTGAAAGCTCCATACAGAGTCTAAACTTCTTCCGACAACACCATAAATTACAGAGAGGAAAGATCCAGTCTATCAACTCCATAAGCACCTGTGTACCAGCTAACAGAAAGGTTGAAGGTATGCATTTAGCACAGTGTACAGCTTGCACGAGTGCCCAACATCAGAGAAAAGGAGAAATCCCAGCTGCAGAAGTCGTTTCATGCCAGAGGGGCTATAGTGGCACAATTTGCTCATGAAGTACACGATCTGAAAGCCAAAATCACAACTTCAAAAGAGGAATAGCAGTGGAGGATTTGTATTTTTGGGGTTTTTTTTTTGTTTTGTTTTGTTTTGTTTTGTTTTTTGCTGAGATTTAGAAGTACTTCAAATTGAAACAGAAGAACAGAAAAATAACTTCAGTCCGGATGGAAAAAAGCTGAGGATTACACACGAACATTACAGGAAGGTGCAAGTATGTATTGATGCAGAGATACAGAATTATCAATGGCATTTTGTATTTTCTATCCAAACTGGTCAGCTCAATCAAAGCAATCAGTTTTAGAGAAGCAATATATTTCCAAAATAAATATTTTTATTTTATTTTACTAAGTCAGTACTTAGATAATGGAGTCACTACAGTCTATCCTACCTATGAAAAGGGGTTCAGATCACAGACAAGATTGGAACTGATTTGGGATTTTTTTTTCCTCCATAACAAAGTCAGAAGAATCCAATTTAAAACAGGATACAATACCCTGCCAGTAGAGAAGCATTTCAGAATAAATGTAATTGTCCACATATCAAGTTATATATTATTATAATAATGGTACATGAATGCATTTCTTGTTTCCTTTTGCTGTCTCTTAAAAAACCTTATTAAAAATGTTTTCCCAAAACACATGATTTTTTCTAACATAAGGTAGCATTTTGTACATCTAAAAAGCCACTGTCTCTCTCATGAGACGTGCAGCAATTTATAATAGAATAATGAGAATGTAGGGAGAAATTCAAACCTCTCCATCCAAAGTACTGTCATGCCTCTGAACCAATGCAAATGAACTGAAACAAGCAGAACCCCCTGAAAAATCCATTAACGTCATGGCAAGTTTAAAGATACTCAGTACTGCCTTCCAAACAAACTACAGAGACATCTCTAATTCCTTTCAACACAATCAATACCAGGCCAATATCCAGTGGTTTGAAAATGCCTGCCACAATAGCATTAAAGATGGCAGCTATTCAGGAATCACAGGCATACGCTCAACTGAAAAGCTTTGAGGCTCTTCCAGTGGTCCAGCACCAGTTAAGACATCAAAGCAATCCTAAAGGGGTACTGTAAGGCACAGCTGTTTTTATTTTTAGGGAATGTCTCTCCTGAAGTACAATCAAGCTTCTCAGTGAGACAGTTATCCTGTATGCAAACTTTTTTCCTAATTACTACTGCATGAAATGCAAAGATGCTGTTATAAACACCTGATGCTGAGTGCAGGCAAGGCTGTTCATACACAACAGGAACAGCACAAAGATTCTGACCAATTCCTTTTTGCCCTGCCCTCATTCCTGACCCAAACACATAAGCGGACCACAGTGAAAACATTCTCCTCAACTTAACAGCAATTTCTAATTCAAAATCATTTTCTATATTTTTCTACCAAGAAAGCAACTAAACATGGCTAAGGCAATGTTCTTTCTCTTAGCAGTAAGAGGAAAAATGTTATTCTTTTGTAAAGAACCCTGTGGTTTCCTCCTTCAGCATCTGACATCAGGGACATTTCCTTTTCCTTCCTATTTGTTCCCTATTTTTTATTATTAAAGATTTAGGAAGCACTTTAGAACAGATGTTTTCAGTTTTCTCTGGTTAGCCAGATAATCCCTTAATTTAATGTCTGCGTACAGTGCCCCAAGAACCAAACTTATATTTTACATCACAGATTCCTCTACATCACTGTTTTACTTCTCCTCACTCTGCTGGGTGGGGCTGTTGCATATAGAAATTTGCACAGTAAGTATGAATAGTGCTTGTTATCAAAAACAATTCAATTCAAAGTTCATTTACAAGATCGCTGTTTAAGTTACTATGTTTGTATGTTTCTTATATGTAATCCCATATTACAGGGGAAATAAAGTTGTCAGCTAATTGACAATAGTACTCTTGGCAGTGGCAAGTAGAAGTTGATTTCCAAATGTTGCTCAGAGAGCTAAAGTGCAAATGCTGAGCAGCAAATAACTTGCATACTCTGAGTCCTTTACTCCCACTGTTTGTTGAAGACATTTTAAAAAACATGCTAGTAGCTAATGAGGGAGGTAATCTCTCATTTAAAACACATCATACATCTCCACAGTAAACTGACCGCTGAGGTGACTTCTGTTAACACAAGCACCCTTCAAGATATGTCTCCTGTATCATAGCACTGCATTTTTTCTCTGTTAAGTTTTAAGAGAGACATTTTTCGAAATAAAGAAATAAATTTGTGCATTCATATTATGGAAAAATAACCTCAACATTTCCTGTTAAGGATAGGAGATTTATTTAGCATTCATATGGGAGAAGTATTTAGCTGTCTAGTTATGCATCCTTCAACATATTTCTCTGAAGTAAAACACCGGATAAATTCTACAGACACTTTTTAATTGAAGTAGAGAGGGCTGCAAGATTAAGTTAAAGCTGCAATACCTGGATCCTTGTCCAGGGCATCAAACATGAGCTAATCCTATTACTTCCTAATATACCAACTAATTTGTTTGGCATGTTAAATGCCAGCAGATCACCTCCGCTCATCAGTGAGCATCCTACAGTAAACTGAGTCAGTGTTCCAGGGCATCTATCAATTTTTGACCAGGACTTTATGTTCAGAAGTCAGCTCTCATGTGAAGATCCGTGAGGTACCACAGTTATTAAGTGAAAATAGGAAATGAACATTATTAAACACGCTAAATTTAAAAAACAACTTTTTTCCTCAAGAAACTGATTTTTGTAATAAAATGCATAATACATATTAATACAATATAGGTTTTACATATTAATCTATATCAATATATTTCAATATTTATATGACTTATATATTTTAAAATATGACACATACAAAGTATAGCTGCCTTTCAAAGTGAAGGAAAATTAGAATAAAACACTAGTAAGCCAGTAATGTCTGTAAAAGAAAAGGTGCTATACTCCTCCTCAGTGGATTTTCTGGAGTTTGGGTATTCACACTTAAAAAGTGATCACTGGAAGAGTTTCCCAGAATGCCCGTGGAGATTCACGGGCAGACCACCCCAACCAGTCAATGGAAAACATGGTTCCTCAGCTCAGTGGGCCCTCATTCCTAGAAAGAAAGGATGACGTAAGTTGAGCCCTCTGGTTTTTCAGAGGATGCAGTGCTGGGCTGGCACAGCCCCAGTCCTACCTTGAACCACTCTGAGCAAAGGGAGGGACCCAGAGCCCTTTCCAGCCCACAGGTCATGGCTCTGCAGGCCAGCACAACACAAACTGGTGTCTGTGCATCAGAAAATTACACCAAGCACTGTATCAATGGTGAAGATGAAGATAAGTCCCCAAATAAGAGATCTAGATCCTCTTTCATGGTGCACATGACTTCTCAGAATCTGTCAGGATGCTGTTCCAGCCAACCATCAAGTGTTCACAGCAGGAGTAATGCCATTACTACGTCTCATTTAAGAACTCTCACACTTATTCAGGTGATTTATTTTCTCCTCTCTCTACCTGTGTCAAGTACCATGCATAGTTCTCACTTTGTATTTGGTGACAGAGACCATGTCCTACAGCTGCTACAAATGCCCACCTGTCAACAACATTTCATTCTGCAATGAGTGGAACTCATCAATTAGTTACGGAATTTCCTATTCCATCCACATTTTTTCTACTGGTGAGCTCTGCCAGACAATCCTTTATTGTTACACTACATTTTTAATTCAATATAAATAAAAATGATGCATCCCAAATAATAGAAATGATCTGTATTAGCTGTCATAGTGTCCTGTAGGGAATACGTAGCCCACAAAAACTCAACAGTCCTCAACAGCACGCAACTCTATCTAAGGAAAGATTTTATTATTTATTTCTAAAACATCTGCCATTCCTATATAAGAATTTAGTTCCCCACCTTTGACTTAAATGAGACAGAAATAGGACTACCTACAAAAAGAACTCCCATTTTTTCACAAGCTTTACAGAAGCACATCAATTTCAATTTTGTATTGTTAGTTTTCCAGGAAATCTAGTACAAAAGCAGCATTTGGACTACTTTTTAATTACTGCATAGGTACTGCTGGAGTGAAAATATACTAATCATAGAGAGTGGAAGAATTAATTATATTTAATTAAACTTGACAATGTAAAAAAGGGGAAAAAATCTTTTATTTCAACAGATAAGCACTATAACTTCATGCAAAGAACATTAAACTTGCTGACAGCACACTGTCCAAATGATTTATATAGAAGACTGATTAGATCAGTCCTATACAAGTTTGTATGCTGTGGGTTACTGTGATCTAATCGGACGATAAGCAATAAACAGATCCAGCCTAGGTGCAGTGCATGTTCAGTGAAGGGCTATGTTATATCAGGAAAGGCTTAACCTAGTGTCCCCTGCTTGCTGAGTACCTAAGTGGCTTAACAACTGGGATCTTTCAACAAGTGTATTATTAAGTATTGTGTTTCCATGTCCCTCTGCACAGGAATCTAAAGATTGCTAATGATTGTAATCCAAAAACAGAAATAAGAAAGAGGTGGCTAATCAATTTGTGAGGTATTCCCAAAAGATTATCAGATGATCAGATTGCAAGAATATTGAAGCCCAAAAGATTAATGGAAGCAAGTGACTAAAGATATTGTTTGCTTTGTATTCCTTTCTTAAGCACAGCACAGTGTTATATTGCTTATAATTAATTAGCACTATTTCTTCGTGGCAAGTTCACCTAAGAAGTTATTCAAATTATAGTTCAACTTCTGGCAACAAATGGAAAGAATGAATCTCCCCCATTTGATCATGATTTGGTTTACATAGAATCACAGAATCTTTTGAATTGGAAAGGACTCTTAAAGGTCACAAAGTCCAACTCTTGCAAGAAACAGGGACACCCACAGCTAGATCAGCTCAGAGCCCTGTCCAGCCTGACCTTGAATGCCTCCGGGAACAGGGCATCCACAACCTCTCCAGGCAACCTGGGCCAGTGCCTCACCACCCTTATTGTAAAAAAATTCCTTCCTTACACCCAGTCTAAATCTCTGTTCTTTTAGCTTGAAACTATTTCCCCTTGTCCTGCTAAAGAGCCTGTCCCCTTCTTCCTTACAGCCACCCTTTAGACACTGAAAGGCCATTCTCAGGTTTCCTCGGAGCCTTCCCAATGCAGAACGGACCCAGCTCTCAGCCTGTTGTCATCAGGGTGATGTTCCTTCCTTCGGGACACAACATATATAGAAGGATATTTCATGCATCTTGTACGAGTCTAAAATTCAGGACACTGTAATTCTTTGTCACACAGTGCAGATATTCTCTCCCTCCTCTCTCCCCTCTATTTGGAAGAACTGCAATTTTTCAGGCTGTGCGTGTGATGCATTCCTTCTTATCCTGCAACTTATCAAAGTACATTTTCCATTATCACTGCTTGCATAAACACTGTGCCTTTTCAAATGCCATCAGTGCTGACAACTACCATCACAGTCTGACGTCACAGACACCAGGGGGTCAACTGTTTCACATTAAATTCTGTTCTGTTTCCAAAAACATTTCTTTTGCATCATCGTGGATGCAATTTCTCCAAGAAGAAGCAAAGAAAAAATACGAGCTTTAGAATATTTATCACAGTTGTTCAGAAAACTGTTCAGTAGCAAACCAAGGTGTTAGCAACAGCCTGTCTAGGTCAAATAAGATTATTACACTGGCTAGGGCAACAGACAAAGATGTAGAAAGGAAAGGAAAAAAACAAATAAAAACTGGACAGTGAATCAAGAGACAAAATAAAACACAGTATGGCACTTTTAAAAATAGATAGGTAATGTAAAAGTTGCCTCTGCAAGATACTAGCCTCTCTGCTTGAAACATCATGAAAAAAGCAAAGACAACCTTTCAAACCTCTGCATTTATTTCAACAGGAAAACTCCTTTGCACTGCACACACTGATTAAGTGCTCGTGTACATACGCTCGAGTCCCCTAAGCCCTGGCATGGCATTTCTGCATCTTATAGGATCAAAGCTTTTCCACCTGCCAGCTCTCAGAGCAAACCTCCCTTCATGAAGGACTTGCTGTAGCAACTCCTTCCAAATGAGCAGGGAGAGCACAAAGCCAGCCGTGGGCTTTTGAAAGAACCATATCCCCGCCTGTCAATTCTCCCATTTGGAGCGTTCCTAGCTATTTCTGTCACGTTATAATAAGTATCTCTTTCAAATACCTCATTGTATAAAGAAGGAAGTCAAAGTTTACTGTCTACCTAAAGTCAGTTTCAGAGGGATAAAAGGTACATTTTTTCCTTATGGGAAAAAAAAAAAGCCCTACCATCCACTGCAGACATGGAGAAAGGTAAATCACCAAGGTTACACCTCATCAACGCTGCTCGTTCAGAGCTTCTGACTGCCCATCCAGACACACCACTAGCCCACAGTGGTGGCACTTCTGGGACTGTAATTAAAACTATGTTCCCCCAGGTGGAAGCTTCAGATCTTATTCTATATCCTTTATACTTATAATGGTGTCCTCATATTGTCAAGGTAGTAACAGAAAATTAAGAGTAGATCTGAAACATTTCAGTGAGCTTCCCATCCTGCGTCAGAAGAATGGGCCAGACACACGGAGCCCATTCCCCTTTCCCTACCACTCCATGCATCAGCAAACACGGGCTGATGATCAGGGTCTGTTGTGCCCCTACTGGAGTCACTGCTCTCAAAAGTGCCGAGACTTCAGGCTGTATCAATGTTAGGAAACTGCAAGTAATGCCAACAATTTAAAAGCACAAAATGCTGCACGCCAGGGCCTGTGTCTATGCCAAGCCCTACTCGGTCTCACAGGACAGACAGAGCTTTCCACAGAGATATTCCTGTGGCACCAAACAGGCCACATACATTTAAGGGAAACAAAGAGATACTCAGAACTTCTTTTAATAAAAAGGGATGGGTAGGACAGAAAGTCAAACTAAATACAATTAACCTTCACAAAGGCCAGCACTGTATGATAAAACAAAAGCTGAACATATGCAGAAGGAAGAGGTGCCATAAAACCTAACCTTGAAGAGAATATCTCCAATAAACTAAACGGATTTCCAGTACATTATTATACACTTCTGAGTCTCTGAAGGCCTTTTCACCCTCCACAATGGTCCACTGTAATTGTCACATGGTAATCAGATCTGTTGAGTATGCAGGAACTTGCTCCCTTTCCAAATGTTATGCTGCTTACAAAGGATTTTATTCACTAAAGAGATTAATAGCTGTCCTTTGAACTCTCTTTCCTTCACCCAAGTCTGTGCTGACTGCCCAAACACTGCCTCACCGACAGTTGAGAAGGGCTTCAAAAACTCATCTGGGAGGAACAAAGCATGCTTACATGAAAAATCCTACTGAAGAGAAATTACCAAACAATATGATGTCCCGATTTGTTAAAATAGACAATCATTAAAAAAATACATACTTTTCAGTAACGCAAGACAAATACAATGATTATCTCTTCCTCATTACATGCACTTCAGAATCAGATCATTCAGTCTTTCAAGTCTGCAGTTAGGAAAGCTCTTCAATACCATGAGAAAACAATCACAGAAATCCTCATGTACATATGTTGCTGCGTTCCAGGAGTACATCCCAACCACGATGTACCTGCAGGAAAGCAAGCAAGGGCACACCCCTACAGTACTGGGACTCAATCACCACCTAGCCCTGGGCTCCCCACATAGATGTGATGTAGTTATTGTTAAAAAGAGCACAGAGATTCTTTGTTCCTTTCATGTTTTATGTTAATAAATGTTTCATGTGCAAAACTTTTAAAGCTACATTTTCAAATCACTTTTGAAACCTACTAAGGGAGGCAAATATAATAAATTTGCATTTGTTCAAGTATATCACTGTATATGCATCCTTACATCTGCATTAGTAAGAAAAAGAGTCTGGAGGAGAACTTGAAGGCTGTAGATAACAAAACCTCACTGTGAGCAGAGTTAAGCATTCACATTCTTTGACATCAAAATAGTTAAGATTCAAATTATTCAAGAAAATGACACTATTTGGAATTTCCATGAAGTTCTTAAAATGCTACATTAATTTATTCTAAATCTAACTCCGAATACATAATCTCTAGTATTAGAAAGAGCTTGAGAAATGTCATCCCAAAGCTGTATTTTCTCAGGAACGCTTCTACACTTGAAAATGGCAGCCCACTGCAGGATAATTTTCGTTCCCCTTCCTGTATCTGTAGTATAGTTACTCTGATTTTGTTGCAAGAAATAACACTTAGGGAAGCCTGGTGCTCTTGTTTTAATTTAAGCAAGTTATATCAAAAGGTAACAATACCAAGATAAATAAAAAAAAATAAATATGGATTGCTGTAAACAGGTGGCTTCCAATTTAATTTCTATCTTGGCACGCCATCTGGGCGCTTACTCAAGTAACGCTCCTGATGGCTCCCATTAAACCATTAAACACCTTTGATCCACTGCAAACTTCGGTCAAAACTGAAGACAATTGGAGAGCAACTACACGCATCACACTGGCAGAGCTTCCCAATCTGCCATCAGCACGCTTGGCTCGATCCTTACTGCAGGAGCTACCATCTAAATGATGATTTCCTCTAAAATGAATCCCAATGTAATTAAGTACGGACAGAAGTAAAACATCTAGCTGATTTGCAACTAAACTGCATACAACAGAATAAAAGCAGCTATCATAGCACCAACAAAAATGTAAATGGATGCCAACCAGAACTACAATCCTAATGCTGTGAAACTTGGATTCGAGGACACTGCTGTTTCCCTGACAGTTATGCCAGAACCATTTACATAGAGTTTGTGCTTAAACAAGAAGAAAGTTGTTAATAGTGGCAACAAGAAGTGAATGCAATTAATGTGTGTTTCTAGAATGTCTGCCCAAACACAAATATCCTTCCTGCTCAAGGAGGTGCCACAATGCTATGTCCAGCCAACAAGCAGCTCTTCTGTGATTGCTTGAACATATGGAAGGCAAGAAGAGCCTGCACGCTCTCATTTCCTCTCCTTAAGGGACAATGGCTAGCTCTGCACATAAGAATTAACACTCACAGTCCGGAAATAAACAGCACTCAAGATATTTAAATGGAGAAATCACACTGCAGTCACAGCAAAGAGAACAGCCAGTTACGATTTTCAGAATAGGAAGAGCAATGTGTGACAAAACCAGGGGTACTGCTTTTACTGTATGCAACACACACACAAAATGACGGTAAAACTTCCTTGACAACCTCCCCTGCATGTTACAGTCTATGTCACATATCAGGACAGCTGTCTCCCCGAGCCCTGGCTGCAGGCAAAGCCACTGAGGAGCACAGAGCCTGTGTGCCTGGGCAGGGGGTGGCAGGAGGCACCACAATTCCACAAAGAAGAGGATTTGGGAAATCAGACAAGGCACCTGTAAAGCACGTGTTCCTCTCAGATACAAATTCAGTGCACCTCCTTTTCCAAGGCTTCTCAGCAACTGAGAGGCTGCTTAATGTCTGCTTTTTCTTTCTGAATCTGCTTATTCTAAATTGGACCACTGCTTGAGATTTTTCTTTTTCTCCCCTGAGCTTGGAGAAGTGAAGAGAGTTGAAAGAAAAAAAATACACTGTTCAAAGGGACGTTCTGCATGCGTTTGCTTTAGAAAAGCCTGCATGCAGCTGATGACCCTGCTCACCCTCCACCAGGATCAGTGATGCCACCACTGAGAGCTTTCCATGACCAGTAGTATCTGAACTCACAAAAAGAGCTATTTTTGTTCCACCCAAGTTCCTGTGGTGGCTCAAACTTTCCGTAAGCAGCTCAGTAACTGCAGCATGCTCCAGCCTACCAAAGCCCAGTGGCTCTGCTGAGCAGCAGCATCTTCAAACAGATGAGAAATGTCCTAGCTCTGCTCACTGCTTCCCCCACATAACCCTTGTCCCAAATGCATGCTTAAGCCAGTACACTTGCACAGGAAACATCCTACTACTTGGCTGACAGGCACATTAAAATGTGCAGAAGCAGCCCAAGTTTTCATCAGTACAAGTGCTCCCTAAATTGTCACAGGTCAGCTGGTTTAGGTTACGTTTTCTTTCCTTCTATTGTCAGCCATTAAAAAAAATTACAAAAACAGAAATACATGCCAGAGAAGGATAAGGGATGTAACTGTTCTCTTAAGGGAGACAAAAAAAGAACAAGGAAGTATAGAGCACAACAGAAGGAAGCAAAACAGAAAAGACCCCTCAGAATCCTTAACAATGACCTAAACTTGTACTTAAGGAGACACGAAGACAACAAACCCATCAGCCATAGACACAGAAAGTGAAAGACTAAGGTTTTATTGCCAAAACAAACATGCCACTGAAGCTCTGGTAGGAAGGCAAGTGGAATCTGTAAACAGGAGTACAACCAAGCAACCTGCATACTATAAATAGAGAACAAAGAAAAACAGTAATTAATTCTGTGTGACAGCTGTCACTAAATTATAACAATCATGTATGCTGTGTAGACGCTCAGAAGTGAAACTACAAAAGCACTCACCAAAACAGCCTTTATTTTTCAGATCTTTTAATTAACACACCAGTTTTGGGTGCTGCAATGTCCACTCCTAAATTAATGACCATTCTAAGCCGTGTGTACTTCAGTGCAGGCAAATCTTGTAACTCTCATTATGTCAGTGAAATAACGACAGCACGCTTGTAGGCTAATTTAGAAAACCAATTTACAGATCAAAACAGATGTAACTACTTTGGAGGATATAGCTACCATATAATTCACCTTCAAAATCTTATATATATCGTTTTGGCTATCTTTTCACAAGCAGACAGGTGTTTTGGTTTCTTTTTCCTAACTTGAAAAGATCAAACGAATTTTGCAAGTATTAGGTTGTTCTTCCTCAATGTATATTCAGAAGGAACGTGCCATGACCTGTGCTGCTCTTCTTGAAGTCATCTTTCCAGATGCTAATTGCTACACAACACCCTGAAATGTCATGTTCTAAGGTTTTAAGCACTTTATATTCAGTCAAAATCCATTTTAAAAGGAACTGAGAAAACTTGTGACAACTTACTGAAGGCAAACACATCCGTAGCAAAGAGAAACTCTTATTATGCTTCCTGCACGTCCTCTATTTGGCTGGCTTTGATGGCTTTGAGAAATAGGAGTTATTTCTGAAAAGCAAAACAAAGCAGTACTCTCCCTTCCAATAACATCTACAGATACAACCAGCATTCCTCTTTCCTAACAGTTCTGTTAAATCCATAGGTGTCACATAAAGCTTATAAAGAAAACAATTAAAGCTACGACCAGAATGGGCTTGCTTAGAGAGACAGAAATTCTGCAGAGCGGAATTACCTTAACAGCTGGATTTTTAGATTAACACCTCTTCTACATTCAGGGACTTATCACAAAAATGTAAAGCTGCAGAACTACCTCACTATCTACCTATGGAAACAAATCCAAAAGAACTTCTGCAGGGACCGCATTCCAGCCAAGCAGTCAGAACCACTGTCTTACTTTCATGGGATCAAGCTTAAAGTTTGCTAACTTTGCTTTTGACTCAGAATATTTCCTTTCATTACTGCAGCGTTTTGCTTCATTCTTTCCTGTCTGCTTGTGCTTTAAATAGCAGTTGTTGGCCTGGGAAGATACAGAGTCAGATTTCCTGAAAATGGACTGTGATTTCAGTATCAGCAGCATCTGATACTGGGTGTTTCCGGCAGATAGAGCAGAACCACCACCTGACTTCTGCAAGTTGTGCTCGGGATGTTAAGTACCACCTAGAAGACTGAGAGATTAGAAATGTGCTTCTTTGTGCCAGGTAATCTGATCTCTGAGAGTCTGAACAGATAGCTTTTGTAGGTTGCTTTTAAACCCAATTACTCCTCTGACTCAGGTCCATAGCAGGAGGGGAAGGCACACAGCTGAAGCCCAACAGAGGTGGACCCAAGCAGTACCTCTAGATTTGCAGGCTACCCCTGAGAAGCCTGAGCTCCAATAAAAGCACTGCTATTTCTGCCACACTTGTTGGAGTGCCAGAATCACCTCTCAGCTCCAGATAAGCCCTATCAAAGGAGCACAGTGGTGACCAGTCGCTGTATCCGCTTCTCTTACTCTGAGAACCAGGGAGAACACTTCTTACAGTCAGGCTAACCCTTGGAGTCTGTGTTGCAGCAGAAACTATATGCACGTGTCAGAACCATGCCCAGTTTCTGAAACACATAATGATAATGTGGAGATGATGACAGATATTTCCAAACCCTTGTGTAAACAGGATTAGAGAAACAATGTTAAACTGAAGTTATGTGACTTGATACAATCAGCACTCCAAAATCTCAATCAAGAAAGAACACTGCAGCATTAAACTGAATTACTGAGTTCAAGCAAAGGTTATCCCCTTCATCTTCTGTTATGACATAAATCCCTTTGGAAAGTATTAATTTCCTTGGCTGTTTAAAGATGATGTTTAAAAGCAACTGAGTATTCAACTCAGCAAGTGTTTTCAAACATCCCAGCTGCGACCCGGTGGTAGCACGATTTCTGACAGTTCAAGTTTCACCTAATGTTCCTGAAAAGCTTTTGGTTGTTAGTGGGACAGGACCCGCAAAAAGAAAGGCACCCACAAAAACTGCTTTGATTCTCTTCTGCTGCAGTCATCTCTAATTTGTTTTCAGCTGCACTGCTGTGGTTGTCTCTGCAACCCTCCACCAGTCACCCCGTTGAAGTCCTCCCAACTCTTCTCTTTTGCACTGTGTTTTCCTACTCTCCGTATGTGACATTATAAGGAAAAGAGAGAACACACCATGTAATTCCAGGTTTGCAAGTTAGCTATCTTATTTAAACAACAGGAATAGCACCTCACCTCAGTCCACCCCATGACTCAGAAAAGAAACCCAGTGAGGAACACCAACCCACTGCATGCTGCAGCAGTGGCTGCTGCCTGCTCCCAGGCACCCAAAGGCAGCCAGGCCATCTCCCCCTCTTCAAGCCTACCCTTTGAGCAATATTTACACCTTCTTGAAGCCCTTTTTTTCCACACAGCGTTAGAACTGCAGATGATGGGCATGGGACAGACATTACATCAGTTCCCCCTGGGATGCACCAACCCCTGCAGGTTAAAATTGGTCTGATGCAATGGCGGGGAGAGCTGTGGGACTATGGGAAGGGACTGTAAGTGCCCACACTGCAAGCAGAGGCTGTAACCGAGATGAGTGATTTCTGACACTGCATATTGGACACGTTCCTAGTTTTTCCAAAAGGCCAACAGGAGAAAATCAAACTATTCTGTCAATAAATCAAAGCAGGATAAAGAGCACATCACTGCTTACAGCCACAATTAAAGAAAGTGGAAATCTGCTCAGAGTGGAAGGCAAGGACATAGAATACGATGGTTTCTAAACAAATATTTCCTCTTTTTATTAAAAACAAAACAAAACAAAATAAAATAGTTCTGAGTAACACATTCCCCTCCAAAACCCGCAGGTCTGTATGACAAGTGGCCTGTCAGAAATGTATTCAGGAAAAGCTAAAATGCTGCTTTACAGTCTCAATTACAAAGCAACCACAAGAGACAACTCATATTCCACCGAGTTCTTAACCACCATGGAGACCCTTCCAGCTCATTGTCAGGGGACACTGAAGGAGCTCTCATAGACACTCAGACAAATAATTTAAAAGAAGGTAATTACTACTTTCCTTTCTATCAGAACACTCTGAAGAAGCAGAGGACCATCTTATGCTTTGACCTTGGAATAGATTTTTCTGTAGACTCTGCTACAAAGATTTAGCCAAAATATTAAGAAATATATTAACTTTAAGTTTAAAATATTTTTCAACTAGTCATTTCCAATAGGCTTGAACCGAAATCAACTTAATGCCTGATTTGACAGAGTTTCAACAAGACTTCGATACGTTTACTGATCTCAGCAGCTTTTCTAAGATTCCTAGAGCTCCAACCTGATGAAACAATTTCTGTTGGTTTTCTATCCTGACATACTGTATTAAAAACTGCAGCCTGAAGCAAGTTCTCACAACTGAATTAATAGCTCCTGGACAGAGCTTAAAATGGAAAACTGACATAAACTACAGCATAAACATCAAGGATAAATTCTCACAGCATCTGAGCCTTTCAGCAAGGTTTTTGCTCACATGTGCTGTTTGACAGTATTTTCAGTGTCCAGTGTTTTCCAAATCCTGTTTGCGATAGTTCTGCACGGTACTGCCATAAGAAAGCAGCTCTTCAACTACTGCTGACTGCTAACTGTGCCATTCCTCTTACCACCAGCAACATGCTTTCAATTCTTTTAAAAGAAAACTCGCTTGAAATTAAAAACAAAACCAACAAACAAGAAAAAAAAGAAAAAAAAAAAGAAAAAAGCACATGCAATTATTTTTATCTTTGCCCTGTACTAAATGATGTGAAAGTTAATAGAAACAGAGGCAAAAGGAACATCCTTCTCTTTTCAACCTCCCTCCCCCCTCAACCAGAATGATAAAAAATTACCTTGCAGCAATGTAATTATTTGTCTTTACTATACAGCACACATTTAATTTAAGCAAGATCACATTATTTAAATAACTATAGTTATTGGGCTTGCCTGAAGACATTTAGTCTCCATGCACTTCCATGTGAAGTCATTAAGGACAGACTGGTCAGGAGCTTTCTATACGGGTTTCATCATGGCTGAATATCATAAAACGCAGTAAATCTACAGCCATGAGTTTAATGAGAGAATTCCACAAAAGCTACAAAGAGATTTTAGAAAGGTCCTATTACCACATTTTTCAGATGTTTTTAAGCATAAGCTGCAGACAGCCCTTTAATAGCAGATATATTTGCCCGAAGAATGCCATTACAGATTGTTCTTTTATTAAAAAAAAAAAAAAAAATACCTCATGCTTCACTAAATTTTTGCATACACACAGATCTAGGATGCCTCCAGGTGTTTATGTGCAATACACAACCACGTGCATGCACAACATGCACACACTTCCATGCCTAATTTCTCAGCATTCCAATTAAAGTCTTCCAACAAAGAATGTTGCATGCGATATTCTTTCAAGTGGCCTCTAAGAGTTACACAGCTTTTTTTTTCTAAACATATAATGATAGTGTACTGAAATTTACTATTCCCTGTAATTCACAGAATCACAGAACTGTGGGGGTTGGAAGGGACCTCCAGAGATCATTGAGTCCAACCCCCTGCCAAAGCAGCTCCCTAGCCCAGGTTGCACAGGTAGGCGTCCAGGTGGGTCTGGAACATCTCCAGAGAAGGAGACTCCACCACCTCTGTGTGCAGCTGTGCCAGTGCTCCGTCACTGCACTGTGAAGAAGTTCTTAGGCACATTTGTGCAGAACTTCCTATGCTTCAGTTTGTGGCCATTTCCCCTCGTCCTATCACCACACACTGCTGAGAAGAGTCCGGCCTCGTGCTTTTGCCTCCTGCATCTTAGATATTTACCGACATGGACCAGATTCCCTCTGAGTCTTTTCTCAAGGCTGAACAGACCCACGTCTCAGCCTTTCCTCATAAGGGAGGTGTTCCACACTGTCTGCTTTTATACCAGGGAGCCCAGAACCGGACACAATACTCCAGGTGAGGCCTCACCAGGGTAGAATAGAGGGGAGGATCACCTCCCTCAACCTGCTGTCCATGCTCTTTTTTAATGCACCCCAGGATATCACTGGCCTTCTTGGCCACCAGGGCACACTGCTGGAAATTCCTGGAAATTCTTCTGTCTCAGATTCCTCTCACCTCTCACGAACTTCAGTGCTACTTTCCTTTAATGCTAGTTTCTCTGTCACAGACATTCGTACCTTTCTAAAATACTTTTCAACAGAGTGTATGGAAGAACTGATAGCAGATTTGTCCTTATTTGGAAAAATACCAGTGAAGAAATTTCTTCTGCTTATTGCCATGTCATCCACAGCATTTAAGGCATTTTTTTCTTTTAAAACAATTAGAGTATTAAGACCAAGATAACAGTGTGTCATTACAGTGTCTTCCAGAAGGTATAAAGAACCAGTGAAATAGCAAAACCCAGGGAAACATGTCTGATTCACATCAGAAGTCATTTCAAGTGTTCTCAAGTAGACTAGATGCATTTCTCAAGAACTATGTTTGGATTTCTTCCTCATTTGGGTATATAGTTAGAAGAATTTATCTGAAATTGTCCTAGAGAAAGAATAATACAGGTCAAACTTTCATTTTGAGACAAAAAGGCTATTTCAGACAGAAATAATCAACCTGGTCTCTCTTTAGCATTTTCCATTATTAGAACTATTTGAAAAGGATGCTTTCACATAGTTAAAGAGCACTGCTCCCCCTATTTAATTTATCACAATTGTAAATGGCTGCAAAATGGACAGTTGCACCCTATTCCTTGGCATTAGCTTTGTGTTCCACATAGTAGGTTTTCTTTTTGTTATTTTTTTCAACTCTCTTGCAAGCCACAATGACCCAGATAGCCAAAATGCCCTGGTTGTTGCTTGTAAACACCTTACTCTTTTTAAATTAAAGCATGACTTCAAACTTCGTTTCTTTAAAACAATGTACCATAGTATCTTCATGGAAAGTAAAAAAAAGATGTACCAAAAACTTGCTGGTTTTGTCAACCATGAGAAATATCAGGCAATGAGTTCCTCATCTTCTCTCAAAAACAATCCTCCTGTTAGAGAAATGACCCTTCTTGACAAATTAACAGACATACGACAGACAACAAAATGCAGATTTCCCAGAGGAACCAACCTAAATCTTGGGTGATGCTTCAGGATGAGCTCAGTGAAGACCTGCTGCAACCTGATGAAGATCTGCTGCAAGTGGATGAAGTTATGCTGCAATTCAGGCTGCTACCAAGATAAAGCCATCCTCTTTCTCCCTTGGCAGTGCATTTCCATTTCTTCTAATTCAAACCAGCAATTTATGCCATAGCATATTCAGACATCAGAAGTCCCAGAAGCAGCATGACTTTACAAGGGAACAAACTGCAATACCTGACAGCCAGTTCTCTTGTAAGGTCTCAATTTAGTGCTGTGTAAGGAGCTGAGCCCACAGCAGTGCTGTGAGATACTTCCTCCTGCTATGCCATAACAAGCAGATAATAACTTTGGACTGGACCCAGTGAACATACTTCTCCTTTCCTTAGTTACTCTCCCCATGTCTAACCAGAAGTTCTCTCCCTTAGGCCTGCCCAGGGTGACACCTCTCTGAGCCAAAGCACAAGTGGCATCAGCTCACCTGCTCCCATTTCTGGCCATGATGGCAGCAGTACTGTTAAAGGCAGGGGAGTGAAGGCACTTTTCTTCATGCCAGTAATATCAGGCCACTTTCATACTGCTGCCCATTTCACATCCTATTTATTACCAGTGGATGTCAAAGAGGACTTTTTTCTCTGTAGAATAGGAAAGCTTTGTCTTGTATCCCACTTTACCTTATGAATTTCATACCAACTGCTTAGTACCAAAAAATGCATCCACGCAGTACATTGTTTTAATTAATCTGTAAACAATCAAAACGTAACTGCATGAATAAGAGACTGCAGCTTTCAGAAACGTTTCTCCTTTTATAAAAGCCTGGTGCTGAAACTGTATTCCCTTCTGCCATTTGAGACTTTGTACTCAGTGAGCTCCTGCTTTCCTAAATTATATTTCTCATGATACAAATGCATAACTTCACTGTGTAGGCTGCAAATCTGGTGGGAAAAAAAACATTTTTTAGAAATGTCGAGTACTATCCGATTATCATTTTGTGGCAAGTTTTCCACCTACATTAAAACCCACAGATAGTAGAAGTCAAAAGGAGCTGTGTTACAAACCAGCTTGGCTCCAGAGGGAATATAATTACTGCTTTTGTGCTGAATTTAGTGGCTTGCCTTTTTTTTTTTTTAAAACCACTTTACATTTCCAAAACTGAGCCCGGAAACAACTGTATTTTAAACTACTTACATTAAAATACATGTTTGCAACAGCCATGCTTCAAACATCCCCAGTTACTGTGGATTCTGTGAATATTCCCAACTCTACAGAAGCAGTGCTATTCTTGGTTGAAGATAAATACTTAAATACATCTGAAGAACTCCTAGATTTCAAAACCATCTGCCAGCCTACAGCCTGCAGCTTGGGATGGGTAGCATCATGTCACAAATGCTGGGCATCTCATTGACCGCAGCCATGCCAGGAATGAGGCGATGCACTGCTTGCTGCTGCGGTGACACTGACCACTGCAGGGCAGGCAGGCAATGAGCGAGCATGCTGCTCGTGTGGCAGCTCTTCCCAAGGAAAAGCAAGGCTCTGACCCTGCACAAATTCCACATCATGCAGCTGAGTTCCAAGGGCAGCTGAACCTACCCCTCATTGTTTGACTTTTGGTGGTCTGGGATAAAGGACTGCAGTGAAATCAAGCTTCACAGCAGAGCCTTGCCTTGACTTTCACTACACACAATGTTCTGCAAGTACCAGCAGTTATTCCTTCAAGGCAATTATACATGTTTTAAAAAGAAAGCCTTACATAAGCCTTTCACAATTGAGGAAAGAGCAATTATCTTGCATAATTGTTAGCTGGGACCTGTAGTTTCAGCAGCTCAGCATGCCTTCACAATGGTCACATCCTAGTGCTGAGCAGTGGGCCCAGGAAGCCCTGGCAGCATGCAGCCTCAGCCCCCTCCACACACACGCACAGCCCCACACTGCAGCATGCAGAGGGCAGACAGAGGCAGAGCCGACCTTCAGGAGTGGTCCTCAGACACCAATTTTATTTTCATAAATTTTATTCCCATCCTCAGGACGGAACATTTCTCCATAGTATTACGGTTGGCTGAGCAGAGCTGGAGGAAATGAGAATTAAAAATCCCACCAGAGTGTACGTGTAGCACTCCAGATAAGTAACGAGATAGAGGAATTTCCATAAAATCTGTGCCCAAATAGGCATCGAAGGAGGTTTTGAATGCAGTTAAAAGGTACACATCAGCCAATGGAAAATCTGAATGCAAAAATATATTTAAAAAAAAAAAGAATAAAATGAATGTGGAATCTTTTTGGCAATAATAAGTTTTAGTGAATGCAGATCACGTTAATTCAAAACGTACAGATGTTCGGCCTTTTGTTTATGACTCAGCAGCACTTTGAGGAAAAAACAGCACTGACACTGTGTCCTCTCACTGCCTCCCCACTGCAGCTCCACACACGTGGGGCCGACTGCCATGGCATCATCAGCCTGGCCCCTACCTGACCTCACGGTGCTGCCTTCTGCGTTCAGGTCTCTCCTTTTCTTCCCTTCTTTTTTCACCATTTAACATTTGTTTTATTCCAAATGACACCTGGATGTATTATTTAAGCACTAAAGTAACTACATTTGCAAATGCATGCTCTCGCTCAGTAGCTCTTCTGCACAATCAATTATTGAAAATGAAGTAAGAGTAGTTGAAAAGCAGAGAGAAGACCCCAGAATTCAGCCACTCCTGTCCCAGCCGACAGGTGCAGCCCAGTCTGTATCTTTTTGGTAACTAAACTCTCTTTTTGGTAACTAAACAGCTACTGACCCAGATCAACAGGAAGAGGGGTGAGAATGAAACTAAAACAAACCCAGAAAAACACTGCAAATGCACAACTGTTTTCAGGAGCAAGCAGTCATTTTTGGAGCAACTGCTTTTAAGTCCTCCACTGGAGATATCTTGAGAATTATTTTCATCCCAGCTGGACAATTCCCGCTCCCCCTGGAATCAGCATGAGAGGTGGGGGTTCAGCAACTCTGCAAACCACAGCAGTGCTTCTGCAAGGGAAAAAGATCTTAAAACTGAATTACTTAACATTAGGGGATCTAATTGCTGTCCAATTTCAGAAGCAATGTAAAACAAGCAATACATTGCAACTGAAAAAAATAACAAAGAAAAAACCCGAGCAATAAATTGGCTCAAAACAAAATGTAGAGGAAAAAGCAGCATTTTGAAATGCATATCATTCCTGCATCCACAGACTCGATTTTTCATAGCCCTGGGGATGTGCCAGCATGCTGAAAAGATGAAAAACAACATTCTTCCAAAGGGGTCACGATGGCAACATGCTACTAACCGTCAGCAAATTAATAATACAAATGGCTCTACGTTGATTTGAGAACACTTTTGATTAATAGGGCCACTTAAAAGATTGTTGCGTGTTTTATTGCAGTGACATTTCCACACTGTGCGCTTCTGTGTGCAATGTACACTCCACAAAAGATCTATTTTAACACACGATAAGGCTCCAGTAAAACTGGGTATTTAGGTCATTTATATTACCGCAGTGAAGCGTCAGTTATTTCGCCTGATACTCCCGGCCACGCTGCTGTCTACCACGAGTAATGCTTCCAGTCAGAAAGCTCTGGCAAGTCAGCAAAGGCTGGGCCCGACCTAGGCTGCCACTGAGGACCTGAATCTTCCCCCCAAAAGCAAATGCCCTGCTTCGTACCTGGCACACAGCTTTACACCTCCTCACCACGATTCCCAGCTGATGCAAGGGGACAAAGAAGGAAGGAAATTCCTAAGAAAGGATGAAGAGGTGATGGGCAGCATGCTCTTCATGCTGACTCCAAGACAAGCAGGATTCAGCTGATGCTGGACATCGGAGCAGGGCCCTGGCGTGCTGCCACAGGGCCCCAGCACTCACAAGCTTTCATAATGTTACTGGAAATACCAGCAAATAAAACAAAACCCAGGAGGTAACAAAGCTGAAATTGCAGATGCTGATCTGCAGGCAGAAAGCTAGCAGATTGTGGATTGTGTAATTTAAGCAGAAGCGGGGAAGTTTCTTGTCTGCTTTTTTCGGTAGGTTTTTAGGTAACCATAAACTGTACCCACGTAGGGCACAAGCATAGAACAATAAAAACACAAAAATAACGGCGTGCAGAGTAATAATTCTAACAGTTGACCTCCAAACTCTTCATTTTCACTGCCCCTGGACTTTCTGGTGTGTAAATGGGTGCTATTTTTCTTCTGCTTCTTGTTTCCGCTGTCAGTACCCAAAGAATGTTCTCACCACCACTTGCCCTTCTCTTCTGTCACTCTTAGCTAGAGATCAGACCAATCCATACCGGCATTTCAGCTAGCAAAGTTACTGCAAATCCCTTTCATTAAGGAACAACTAAATAATGATTTCTCTCAGGCAGCAACACCTTTTACCACTTCCCTGAATCCATGTACTGATAGTGGAAAACAATGATGCACCCTAAGCTGTACCAGCACTGAGAGTAGCAAAGTAATATTCTTAATAGTCTTCAAACTGCTTTCTTTAGAACATGACAAACAAAAGAAATCCATTTGCTTAGACCTTTCACAAACTGCACATTTTGAAACTTCTAGTCAAAATAAAGGGCAAAGATGCCATGATCAAAGAACAGCTGCTAGTTTAATCCATCAGTAAAAGGATCCAAACAAAAGCTTAAACTAGCAAAACGACAAAAACACAAAATGTTGAGGCTAGAATTCTCACCGCGAAGCAAAACTCTCCTTTTAAAGAACTGCTGAGAGGTGAAATAATCTGCAGACATTATGATCTTCGTGAATCCTCCACTTCAAAACATTTCATTGACAAAACCATTATAATCGTCTCCATAGTAAATGTAGTGTCTTCCTGGAGATTCATGCTCGTTTTATGTCACTGCTGCTGAAGAAACTGCCAGACTGCCTGGGCTATGGAATTAAGAAAGTGTAATTAATTTTTTTTATGAAACGGCTTGTGCACCTAATAGGTTATTTAATAGAACCAGTGGTGCATGCAGCCAAGCGAAACAGTTCTTATTTACTAAATTTAATGAGATCATTCTTTTTTTTTTTAGGAAAAGTCCTTGTGAAGCGCCTGAACAAATGAACTAAAATCACAGTAAGAGAAAGGCACATCACCGTCAGCTCAGGGACATAGCATTAACCAGGGAAACAGAGGGCTACTCCCAGGATGACACCTGAATTCAAGCTGAGTCCCCTGCTAGACTCCTTTGTCCTCAGAAGACTGGAAAGAAAATATCTGGAGCAACGAAAAGCTCCTATTTGAATTGCTGCACCTATGATTTCACCAGAAAGAACAGAATATGCTGATCTTACTGAGTAGGGTCATTCCCGTTTAGGCTGTTGCTCTGTTTGTGTTGTCAGTATAATATACAGTTTCAACAAAAATAAAGAATCCAACTCAAACCAACATATGGAGCACTCCCAGACCTCACAGAACTGACACAAGAACGGGAAAGAAATCTAGATGATGGGAGACAGGAGTGTCTTCATGCACAGGCAGGATGAACATGGAGAGGCAAGAGTTGGGAAGACAGCTTGCCCCAGATGTCCCTGCATTAAAAGGCACTGCAGGGACCGAACATTGGTACATGGCTGCTTTGGCACACGCTGTGCCCTGAGGGTGTTGCATTCAAAGCTACAAGGGAAGGATTACTGAGTTCTCCCAGAAGTCCTGAGTTTGCCTTGGGTTTATCTCCCAAGATAAACAATTTGGCTTCTCAGTGGTCATTTCAGATCTTCAAGTAGCCAGAGTTGCTCACTGCAACCTCAGCAGAGTAACACTGCTCAGTGAGATCATTCTTTGACTACTTATTACATAGAGTGCCCAGATTAAGAGCACAGGGAAAAAGAAAAGGAAGCAAAATTGCCTTAGTGAACATTATGCAAAGTGTAGCTAAAAATACTCGTTTTCAACTACACTGAGTAGTTAAAATTAACAATTAAAAAACTTCATGTGTGATTCACTATTTCTTGCCTCTTGCCTGAAGGGAATGCCCCATGACACCTGGGCTTCCCACTTGCTGACTGACCATGACCATGCCAGGAATCCATGGCGGCTGAGACCGTGATGAAGGCATGAAGCACCTAACCACAGCTCCCTTGGGGCACTGAGAAGGCTCATTTTAAGCCCAACTGATTCAAAACACTTCAGAACTTGAACAAACATGACTTTCTGATATTTTAAATCGAGAATAAATGTTTAAATTCTCCCTCCTGAACAGTTCCTTTCAGCTATGCACTGTTTTCACTAGCACTAAGGAATTGCAGACTATTTTATTTTGGGGGTGGAGTCATAATTTTCCAAAATCAAATAGCTGGCCAAATAAATAACCATTTCATAAAAACAATATGAATAGGCCAAGTTCACAGCACAAAAGTATTCATGCTTTAATACACGGCAACTAGTTGTGTTTATGTTATTGTCTAAAAGTAGATCAACATAATCCAGAACAACGGACTTCCAAGATGATTCACTCTTCTGAGAATAATGCTCCATTGTTTTAAAACTAACAGCAATTAAGGCTATCAATAAGTAAAAGTGCTGCTTTATCAGACCTAATCTGACATCCACCAGATGAAACTGAAGGAACACGATATGGATGCTTTACAAACCTAAAAGCAATTTACAGATCACACAGATTGCCTATAGATCCTATTATCAGTCGGTGCAGTCTTACCTTGGAAAGTATTCTGGTTTTTATACCAGAATTTGCAGCATTTTGGAGCACACAAGAACTTGATTTACAGTGAAATGTCTCTGTTTTCACATATCTGACACTTCTCCATTTTATTCTGACGGCTGCGCTACCTATACTGAGTGGAAATCTGCGTTTAACCTCAGAGCCACCTATGATACAGAACACGATTCATTCAGACATACAGTGCTTTGCAAGAGGAGAAGTAAGAGATAATGTAATAGAACATATCGGGAAGAGATAAAACTCTCTCCAACTTTGCTTTGGGGTGTTTTTGAAGCACAATAAAATCATATTAACTTACAGAAGAGAGAGGAAGGGAAAGGCTTGTGAAATATTTCAGAAAAGATCTCCTCTCAAATTGTAACACTGATTTACCATCAGAATTTTTTGTTGTGTCTTCTCAAATGCTGTTTTGAAATATTAGATTCTACACCTATAAACCACCTGTTCAACCGTGTTGGTGTTTTACTGAAATAAGAACTAAGACTGGTTCTGACTGCCCTGAACTTTTGAAGCTTATGACATTAAACGTTATGTGTAATAATCCAGCAGTTGCAATTGCACTGACAAGCAATCAACACTTAGTGAGTAGAACATGACTTCCATTTCTGAGTGCATGTGAGATGTTTTTTCAACGAGAATCTACACTTTTAATACACAGAGTCCATGAAGATAAACAGCCTTTTCAATGTAACGATATTTAAAAGTCCAAATTTAACTTGAGTTCTTAGCTATGCAGACACAAAATCTAATAAACCTGGTGAAAAAAATAAAAGAGAAGGTGTTTCTATAGCCTGCCATTTTAGTTTAGTTTCAAATGCTACTGAAAATACAAACCCAGTGTACCCGAAGTCAGGCTTACAGAATAGTATAAACGCTCAAGTAAAGACAGAGCCGCCCCAGGTGACCTGCCCAACATACTGAACAAGCCGGGGACTGTGACAGGCCTTGCTTTCTCTTATCCAGGTCAAGTTCCCTGACAACTACATGGGTCCACAGCAATCAGCTACTAAAATATTGGCAGTTAAATAAAACTAAACTGGCAATGTAACATTTTCTACAGATTAATTCAAGTTCTCCTTGCAGGGAGCCCTTGTTATTCCTTACTATAGCAATGAAATCAAACCATGTTATCACCAGCTGCAGGAGGCATAGTCAGGTGCAAAACCCCTGCAGATCTCTTGCACAGAGATCATGAAAGTACAAGACACTTTGATTTAAGCAAACCAGAGTTACAGACAGTTACACAAGATGTTTACAACACTTGAAATCTACCAAAGTTTTCTTTGCCAACTGTAGATAGCAAAAACACAAATGCCTGCAGATAGTTAAGTTTGCTAGGGCTAACTTCACAGCCAAGTAGAGAAGAAACTGGGCCACTTCAAATTCAGTTCAGCTGTTTGAGACATCTCCCTGAGGGATGACACTAATTACAGACTACACTGACTAGACTGTCATTGACTATAAACCTTAAGGTGATTACCTCACATCAGCTTTTACCCTCTTTTCTACTGTACCTACATCTACTGAGGTAGCACTCAGAGAGTTTATCAATACCTATTTTATGCATTTCAATTCAATATATTAAAAAAAAAAAAATAGATGATGTGGTTGACTACCTCAGGCACAAATTGAGATATTTTGTCAGGATGAACTGGAGATAGTTCACTCACCTCTGCTCACGCTGATGCTAAAAGTCCAAAATATCAGTGGAGAAAAAAACCACAGGATTCCCTTTTCTCTTGATTCTGGCTTTCTGTGAGCTAAAGAGACAGTAAATCAGCTACTGGAGATGGAAAGCTGGCTTGTGATATATTTTTGCCTAGACATGCACACGGTGAAGAACACAGCAAAGGAAGGCAAGGTGCCTGGCTGCCTTCTGTAATACTTACCCCTGAACTTTTACGTGGCATCTCTCGCTGCAGGAACACCAGAACTCTCAGGTTCCAGGTTTCTCAGTTCAGTTTAATTAACTTCCCCGACAGAAAGCAGGATAGCTCTGCTGTAGTTTTTCATAGAGAATGAGCTTAGCTATGCAAATAGAACTATGCTTGGTATCAGTGGCATTTTATAGCTGACAAGATTGTCAGCTCTAACATGTTAGAAAAATCCATAGCTCTCGTGTGATAAATCTGCCAAAATGAAGTGGAAAAGCATGCATCTGCAAGTGTTAATTTCTTCTGTCGCTATCTTGATTCAGCACAGAGAGAGAAGCTAAGGGATTCCATTTAGGATGGTGTAACAAGGACATAATCCAGGAGGTTCCTTCTAATTCCGGGACCAAACCCTGTTACTGCAGGGCAATTCAAATTTTTATTAGAGCTTACCTTATAAACTATCTGTATATGAAGATTCAAGGCACGCTGATCAAGTATTAACAAATGACCTCTACTTTCCGCCTGGATTCATGGCCCTCTTGATTGCCTTTACAGTCAGCTCTACCCACCTGACCAAACTCACTATTTACACACAGACTAACCATACCTATCCTACACAGGACAGCAAACTCAAGTATTTCCTTCTTTCTCCTGCCAACCTTCACACTTTGACTGATTTAATCTTGTGTCTATTACACCAATCTCCACATTCAGCTGATTCTTCTTAGAAAAACTATCAGTACAGAAAGTATTGATTCTACATCTGCAAATTTTACATGGTCAACCATCCCCACAGTAGCTCTTCTTTATCAGCATCACAAATGAAAACAATCTTCCACCTACCCACTAACTTCTCACTAACCTGACTGCTTTGCTTCCAGCTTAACTCACTGTCATGACCCGTACACCCAATTTGCTACCTGTCTTACAATTCTACACCTTCAGCAGCAACAAAACTGCTCTTGTCCATTTAAACTGAACCTGCATAAATGCTCAATGTTTCATAGAACTGCAGAAGGGCTGACTGCTCAAGCAGGGCCATGCCAGCCACCTGCCCAGGACCACTTGCAGCCAGCTTCCAAACATCTCCAACGTGGGAGACTCCTCAGCCTCTCTGGGCAGTGCTCAGTCACCCTTCAGTAACAGAATGTTTCCTGGGTTGTGTTCAGTCACATTAGATTCACAAAGGAAAAGTAAGAGAAAAATAATGAGAAAGGTGATTCTGCGCATGCTTCCTATCAACATCTTAGCATTTTGAGGCATTTCTCACAAACTTTATCAACCAATAAAAATTCCATCTTAAATCCTATCCCCAAATCCTTGGTCTCTAATTATGAGAATCTTAGCAGGTAACTGTAAGTATATTAATCAAGCAAGAAAAACTGCATTACTTCAGCTAAGTAGATAAATCCTGCTCTCGAGTGATTTTCCTTCCAATTAAGCATTTTCTAAACGTGACAAAGCTGCTGGAAAAAAATCCTACTGAAGATTCCAGAAACTCTTTTGACTCTAGATTTCAGGATGAAACCCTGTTATCTGAATTCTGTAATAAATACATCTAGCACTCATATACTTCTGGCCACCCCCAGGAAACGTTTCACTGACCTGAATATGTCAGAAAAAGGGAGAAGCAAATGACCGTACTTGAAAAACAGATGAATGAGAGAACAGTAACCCAACTATTTACTGTATCATTGTAAATCATTTTTGCCACAATTCAGCAAATGCTTAAAATTGCTTAATTGCTGTTTGAAAACCATCTGTGATGCGCAATATATGATTTTGCTACGTGGACTGTCACAAAACATCATCTCAAATATACCCGAAGATGAAAGCACTGATAGCTCTGCCTGGAAACTCCAGCATCACTGTGAAATCTGGAGGGAGGCAGAGCTTCTTATCAACTTCTTCTTATCTATCAAGATTAATTTTCAGGAAAAGCAACTAAGTTTGCTTTAAGAATAAAATGCAGTTCTGGTTTTCAAAATAACTACTATTCAGCTTGCACGTTTCCAGATAAAATCTGAAACAAACAAACAAACAAACAATAATTTAATACATTTTTATATCATTAGAATAAACTACTGGAAAAAAGGGAGAAAAATCCTGCTCTTCATTTTGTGTCTGAGAAAATGGAGACAATATTTAGTGTTCATTTGTTAAGTAAAAATAAATAAAGTTTTAATAGCATGGGGATGAACACAAGACCAGCAAGTAGTGAAAATTAAAAGAAAAGGAAGAGCTGGAGGGAAAACAAGCAGCATTTTATCATTCCTTTCTTTCTGTTTCACAGAAAAAACACAGCTCTTGGGAACACCTACTCTAAGGCATTCCAGACTGAAGAGATCACAAAGATACAGATAACAGAGGAGATGCCCGGCCCATCTCCTCATCAGCACCATGGCAGCACAGCTGTGTGTTCAGGTCCTCTTGGTGACACTGTACAACAGCTGTTCCCTCCTGTATGACCAGACATTTCTGAACTACCACTACACAGGACAGAATTTAACATCAGACATCAGCAAACAGCTTTGTGCCTCTCCAGATTTTTCTGCACGCAGTTTGTCACAACAAATGTTCTGCATCTTTTTCAAAATATATAACAATATCAGTCCTCCTTGCTGTGTTTTCAAGCATTAAAATGAAAATGTTATGTGAAGTTAAAACAAAACAAAACAAAACAAAAACCTCGTAAATTCTAATACTTCTGGAACAAAGAGATTAACATTCTTCAATTAAGACAGGAGAAAGCTTTCTTCAAATTGATTTGCACTCAGTACATACTATTTCATCAGTTCAGAGATTAGATGTGTGGGTAAACTGGTTTCCAGGGTAACTGGCCTAACCATGGGGAAGTCATCAGGGTGATCAGTAATTCAAAAAATTCGGAAGGTACCATGTGGAAATAAAAGTCACTGAACTGTGTCTACTGAGATAAGCCCGAGATTTACTTATTTTACATGAAGCAGGGTAGGATTGCTTAGAACAGTGTTTATAATGTTTAAATTGCAAGGTGAGGAATGGTGCCTGAGAATCTGGCAGTTTTAGGCCTTCAGAGGTCTCCAGTGAAGTTATGCAGCGAATGCCACTGAAAACGCATGAACTCAACAAACCCAGCCTTACGAAGCCTGAAGATGGCTTCTCAGGTTTTAGAGCTCTAGGCACTGCAATACTTAGGCACACGCTTAGACAACAGCAGCATAGATAAATAAGCACTTTGCTTATTTAACTGTTTAATCCTTAAATGCGGAGGTAAACATTACTAAAGACAGTACCTGGAAGGTTTCCATTTGTAATTTGGATGCCATGATCCTGCAAATGCTTAACCCTGAGTTTAACCCTAACTGGCTGTAACGACCGGAGGGCCAGACCTGCGGCATTTCAGACACAAAAAACCCTGTCTTTAGGAGCCAAATAAAACATAAATGAGAAATACAAGTAGCTAGCCTTACATCCTGCCTTCTAGGTGTCGTCCACCTTTCCTCTTGCACAAATCGCATGGCATATATCCACTTGCAGCATCAATTCATACTGAAGTTTAAGCTCAAAGCAAAAAAAAAAAACAGTATGTTTGCAGACAAGGTTGTTGTTTTTTTTTTTAACTGAAGGCACACACACATACACAGTAACAAAAAATAAATAAATAAATAAATAAAAGATTGTGTGTGCAAAAAAGGAAATTAATTGAAGAGCAATAGTCAGCAAAAAGAATCTAAAAAAGTATGAAAAAGAATATAGATTAGCCACAAATGCAGATGCCCCTGTCCCCAGCACACGGTGGCTTGATTTCTAAGCAAGCTTTGCACAGAAGTGGTTTATAGGCTGAAGTCCCACTGAAGCACCTCCACTTGCAGGCTGGAAAAATTCCCTCCCAGCAGCAGCCGCTCTCCTGTACCACTACCACTGGTAGCACAGGGCTGAGAAGACCATTTTCTGCTGTGGAGGTGGAAGAGGGGCCTTCTGGACAATCTGTTCTTCCAGCAATGGGTCAGGAATTCTGAGGTGCCACTGAGGCCCAGGGTCACAGCATGGCAGGCATATGGCGGACAGTCTGCCTTTGTGCCGAGGCCTCACTCGCGTAGTCAATGCCACCAGTTCACTGCTGTTACTCTATACTGTGGGAAACTATTTTACTTTTCTTTCTTCAGTGCTCCAAATAGCTTTTCTGAAAGCTTGGGAAAGAACCCGAGAAAGAAAAGACCAGCTCATAATATCTGAAATACTTTTCTGAGCTCAATCCTCTAAGCTGCTTCTCAAGCTAGAAACAGCATCACCAACTGCAAAAATTCAGGGGGATTCTGCAGGAATATAAGCTGAATGAAATAGCTTTGCTAAACCTTGCACTCAATGCAAAAATGTCTAAATCACATGGAATTCTTGTATGCTGTGATCTGCATCGTGGGTACTGGTTTTCTAATGGGCAGTACCAGAATGAAATATAAAAACAGCACCAAGATAACCTGGCATAAATATATTGAGCATAAATATTCTGTGCAGGTTCAAATACAAAATCTTCCAGGTTATATAATGACTTTGGAACTACTTAAGGAACACGATAAGGAATATGTTTTCTAAACATAAACATGGAGAGAGAAAAGGTCTTTTCAGCTAGGCTAAGGAGGATACACTGCACTGGGGGAGGCATTGATTTGGATCCCACTAACAGCAGGACTCCACCACAATTTTCCATACTTGCACACTACACAGTAAAACAAAACTAAACCAAAATTCAATTTGAACTCTGGGGCACATCACTCTACAAAATAAAGGCAGTTCTCATCCTGTAGGGTATTTTTTGCAGGAGGGGAAGTTCAGAGAGCTTCTCAATGGGATGGAACAGTGTTTGCTTAGCTTCGCATCTCTGCATCAAGCTTCCCAGCACACTCACTCATAAGTTAGCACAGGAAGAGTAACTGTACTTGACGTGTAAACATGCTAAAAACACCACAGGAAAAAGAAAAGAAAAAAAAAAGCCACCACCCATAAAACAAGTAAAACAACATACAGCTGCTTCTACAGAATGGCACAGAGATGAATCAATCAACCCCTGCACTGCAAGAGAAAAATCCCTGATCCTTAAAGTATTGCATTCTTCAAAAAAAGCTTACCAGAAATCTGCACGCAAGCCCCAGCTTTGGTCTGCGGTATAAGGAGAACACGCACTTATTTAGTTCCACACATGAGATCCTGCATACTTCATTCCACCACAAATGTTGAATTTTGATTGGAAGCCTTCTAAACTATGTCCTTCAATTACCATAAATAAAATACTGTGAAACCATCAAATATATTCTACAGAAACCAGCACGTTGTGTCAATATCTCAAAGTGCATCTTTCCCTCCTCAGAAAAGAGTTTCTGCTGGTGTTCACAGTCTCCTGTCAACCATAGAATTGTTAGCATATTCTGTATCAACCCATCAGAAATTAACACCTGGTCAGACAAACTAAGGAGAATTCATTTGGCTTATTTTACATAACATTTAAAAAAAGACAAAGAATATGACTACGTGGCAAGGTAAATTAGTCTTCAATTGAGCATCGAACAGCTACAACCGGACTGCCTTTGGTCCAACCTGTCTAGTATAATTTTAATTCAGGTAGACATAATTTATACTGCTTCTTGCAGCAATACATAAACATATTCCCCATGATGCTCCCCACTCTTAAATCTCTTTTGTTTCCCGTAAAAAGCTTGATACTGCAACACAAAGAAGTACAGATTCTGAGAATTGTAATTTGTTTCCTCCTTCCATTGGCCAAGCATATAATTACATCCATGGCAGCTAGTATTTTCAAACTAGTTATCTAGTCACGTTGGACTGCTGCTGTGAAGAAAGTCAGCACTTTAATAAAAACGCTAAGAACTCAAGGTGCTTTCTTTTACCTCCTCTGTATTAATTACAGTTTCAGTTCTGCCAAAGATATCATTGCCAGTAATCCCACTCTTGACAGCCGTGGCTACACATTCATTAAGGAGTTATTACAATGAGCGAGGTATGTCTTGGAGCCATTGGAGACTGCATGGAAATTCTCTTGAATCCAAACAGCAAAGGACAGACCAGTGGTTCAGGAATGATTAAGCACTTCAGTAGATGCAGCTGCAACTGTTGGCTCTGTCCACAGATTTCACCTGTATCTCCCTTACCTGTAGATCAGTGAGCTTACATTGTAAAACGTTTCCTCTAACAACAACTCATCATTACTGTAAGGTTTCCAAAAAGCAGTTATCTGTATTTTATTTTTAGCATTAAAATTTGAAGCCTCCGTTCCACTTCTATCTCTTCCATTAAATCCAGCTGTGTAACTGATAACAGTTTCATCTTTCCCTGACTCTTTCTCACCCTACAGTGTTATCTACTGGGCTTGTTTACACTCACTATGCAGATAAAGGGACATTCTGGTCACAAAGTGAATACCCCAATAAGGCCTTGACTGTATATCAAAAACAGGATTGTTTCAAGACATGAATAAGAAAGTCTGTTCTGGTTACGTGGGATTTAAAAGTATTCTAGTTTCTTTATTCAGTGCTGTTTTATTTTTATTTTTTTCCCCTGGGATGCGCTCCAGGTTTGAACTGCTTCCTCATCTCCCAGGCACCACCTTCAAGCAAGATAATGGGGGAGACAACCTAAAAAAGAAGTCTTTCAATTGATAACTGTGATGGAAGAATACAGCACAGAAAAGCATCCAGGGGAGGAATGTGGTTTGAGAAACACTGCTTATTATCATCAAATGATGACTACTCCCAGTAAGGTATTTATAGATGTATTAGTTGGTCAAAACAAAACACAATGTTATTGTGTTGACTGAATTAAAAATCTGGAGCTGAGTCCTTAAACTCCCACAAAATCCAAGAGGAAATTAAGTCATTTTAGGGGGGCTGCTCCATGTAAGTTAGCATAAATACCAGTCACGGCCCTGCCCTAGAGTCAAGGACCAGCACACTGAGTCAGGAACCAACATATGGTGCTCTACAGCCTCTGTAACTTCTGTTTCTTCCAGCTCACATCCCTAACAAGAGCTGCACACAGATGCCTCCCTTTAAGGCAGGTGACTGTCCTATTTAATCAAAAGAAGGGAAAGATCTGATTCTCTCCTTGAAAGCCCACCTAGGAGATGAAGATATGACAGCGGTGCACTATTATATAAAAGGCCAGATGGTTATTACACTCGTCTACCATGTGGGAGTTAAATTTGGTTACCTTTAAGAATCTTTTTAAAAATAAGTATATAAATCTAATAGTTCCTAATATATATAATTTGCAGGAGTCCTTCAATGAGACTCAGATCCAAAAAAGCCACCCCAGTACTGAAGCGGAACAGTCTAAAAATTAAGCTATTAAGCCACACAATCATTTTTGCCCTTGTGTTCTTTTCAGTGCCATTACCTGCAGATTCTTCCTGTAGAGATGTTCTTAGTCCCATGCTCAACAGAAAGAATGGAAGAGCACACAATATAACCTACCTCATGATGTGTAGGTAGAAGCTCTCCTGAAGAATTGAGGTTTGAGTCACAGAATGGCTTGAGTTGGAATGGACCTCAAAGAGCACCCAGTTCCAACTCCCTTGCCTTGGGCAGGGCTGCCCAGGGCCCCATGCAACCTGGTCTTGAATGCCTCCAGGGATCAGGCACCCACCACTTCTCTGAGCAGCCTATGCCATCGCCTCACCAGGGCCTCAGTGAAAACTGTCCCCCTCAGCAGCTATTGCGAAGCTTCCCTCTTTTAGTTTTAAACTGTTCCCCCTTATCACAATCAACCCATGCAAAAAATTGATTCCCTACTCTCTTTCCTGGTTAGCTTTCTTCCAATTTCTCTTATCAATGGCCTGACAAAGCCAAAGTTTCTATGGATATTAGTTATAGACTTGGAACAAATCTGAAAAAGTTGCTAGCCTTCATGAGACACTGTACATACACTCCAAGATCACTAAGCTCAGAACTCCATTAAGCAGTAACAAAGGTTTTCTTAGCATCTCCTTGATCACTTGGAGATGTGATGTGATAACACAAAAGAGACTTGCTGACTACTAATTAATCTCATCAAGAACTGCTTTCAACTGTAAGCATTACATTCTTTCACGAAGCTGATGGCATTTGTTAGAAGCTGTCACCCAAAAAAGCACGGTATTTTTTTAGTTCTACATTAGAAGTACTAAAAGCAGGGAACTTTAAGTCATTTGCTCTCTTTTTGAGGCAGCCTTGAATTTACCCAAGTACTACTTGCTTTTGAAACCGTTTCCAACAAAGCATCGGCTCATCCTTCCATTACAGGGAGATCTACCTGGAGCAAGCTTTCCAACACAGCTCTTGTAATGGATAAAAGGACCATCTCACCACTACTCAGCGTAAGCAGACAGCAGACCACCTGCTCAGCAGGATTTTAAGGCTCCTTGCAGAACAGACTGCAATTCCCAGCACCTGCTGCTATGGGAATACAGTCAGGGGAGAGTAAAGGCTGGTACTCCCCACAATCCTCAGGTTTTGTTTATTCATCATTATGTCTGCAGAGTTACTCTGTGACAAATGCATGCTAACGTAATGCCTTGTTTTCTGTTTTTATGTGTTAACCAAATGGTGTGGAAGCCCTGGCTCACCGCTCACCTGCACTGCATTGACTGTGTCTAGCAGCGTCCTCAGTCAGTGTGGTCTGCAGATGCCCTAAGCCAGATGGCAGTGAATGTTGCTCTAATCTCAGAATTTCCTTCCTTCCATTATGCCCATGTTTGAAACCCCATCATGTGCCATCAGCAGTTTTTACACACAAGCTGAGTGAACTGAACCAGAGCCAGTGTTGTAAATACTGGAAATCTGCTCTCAGTACCAGTAAGGTAAGCAGGACAGAGGGCAGGGGACAGAGCCCCTTCTCTGCTACAAAAGATCAAATTTTGACCTTCATTTTCAAAGCAGTACAAGCCAACCATTAAAAGACAGCTCGTATTCAGCGGGTCATCAATGGAGCTGTATCCTGAAATTCCAGCACGTATAAGAGACAAGGAGTTTGATCTAGTATTTCATGATTATAGTACAGGCCTTGTTAAATAGAGAACAAAACATACCAGAGAGAAGCTGCACCGTGCTTACCCTTAATCGACATTTTTACTACTAACTCTCCTTGCAGGTTTTCCTTACACTGCAAAAATTCTTGCAGATGAAGCAAGCCCCACACCCTCGGGATCATTCTGTTCATCATCGAAGAATAATTTACAGAGTTTTCAAGACAAAAATTTGTCTTTTGAAGCCTTTTGATGAATTACTACTATACCATTTTATTAGCTGAATACCTGCTTGCACAAATGAATGCGTTCTTCCAGTTCTTACTTTTCCAGGTGTGCAGGTGTGCATTTTAAAAAGGGGCACCAGCAGATCTGCCTGGACGAGCTGGCCAGGTGAAGGGACATTCCCTGCCACGTGGCCCAGAGCAGATGGTGCTTCCTTTCCTCTAAGGTGTCAGCCACAGCTTAACCAGGTTCAAGGACAATGGCAGCAGAGCATATGGCACACCTAAACTCTGGTGTCTGACACAACCAAGGGGCAGACTATCAAAAGCAAAGAAGAGCGAGATTAGAACTGTGGAGAAGAAAAGTGCAGTCAGAACAAACAGCATTTGGAGCTGCCATGGATACGAAGCTACACATTCCACAGATGCTTTTTAAAACAAATTTTAATTGATAAAGTTGAAAAAATGGATATAAGCAAGGCAGAAAGCTTGAGGGAAATTTGCTTTCCAACACATCTATGTTCAAATTAATACTAAGATCTGCTCACTAATGGCAATATAACTTAGCAATACAGCTCTGAACTAACACTTCTTCAGTAGCAAGAGATGATGAACGGGAAATTGCGTGAATTTCTTATATCCATTGCTTTCTAAATCATTCCTTTCTCAGTGAGACATTTTTATGTATGTAAGCATGATGATATACTTTAAGATAATACATAATTTAAAGCCATATCTTTATCAAGAGCATGAATTAAGATCTTGGTATAAAACCATAACAAAATAAAACCAGAAAGGATTTACATAAAAAGTGTTCTGACTGAGGTAAACTAAGTATGACGCTGATGTGACGTGAAGAAATAAAGTGCGTAAGGAGCAAAATGAAACTGCTTTTGCATTTACAAAGTTCAGTCTGCTCAAATGTGACATGGAAGCATTTTCATACTCATCTACATCAGTTTTACGTCATATTGAAAAATAGAGCGTAACTGAGAGAAAATTACAGCAGTTACACAAGCTGCAGTGTTTGAATTAACATTCTCCCACGAAAGAAAGCAACTTCTGGTTAATAAATGGGCAGATATTCATCAGCTGAAGTGCATTCCTGAGTGTGCACCAGAACTGCCCTGAACGGCAGAGCTCAGCGCTAGACAGAGCTCTGGACTGCCCAACTTTTACAGCCACAACAGATGTTTGGCCTACTCCATTCAAAAGAATACTCCAGTTAAAACCAGAACAAAATGGAAACAGACGCAAGAATCTTTCCAAATTAACAACCACTTTTATGGGGAAAGAAAGCCCACATAGCACTAGCTCAAAATAAAGAAATTACAAAGATGACCCACAGAGAATGCTTTTACAAGATAAAGTCTGCAACAAAAAACAGCACGAAAGGAACCACGGAGAATTCTTCAGTATTTCAAGCGATGACTCCATGTAAAACAATGACAAAAACTCATAAAGTGAAAATTTAAACACAACACTTCTTTTTTTTCTCTACTTTCAAGGTAATGCAAAATGTCAAGTATGTAGCCCTGGAGAATAAGATAACAGAGGATAGAAACTGAAATGATGTCCCAGGCCATCAACAACAATGACGGCACTCTGGCAAATATCTACAACCAATATAGGGTAAAAAACCTGAAAGAGAAAACAAGCAGAGAGCAGAGCCACTACATACATAAATAGCAGGGAACAGCAGTACTCAGATAACACCGGACAGGCGACTGAGGCAAAATGGCAAAGGAAGTATGCAACTGCAGATCCAAGGTAATGCTGTTCCATGGGACTACTGATGCACTGCTACATGCCACGGACTATAAAACGCCGTTTGTCATGGCCTGCAACCCCAATCCACTGGGAGTTGTTGATTGTTAAGAAATTAGCTGAATGTTTTCTTTCCATCGTTACCACAAGGATTTCATTGAGAACCTAGCAAATGTTAGTGACTTCATACATTTTACAAAGTAATTTTGAGACTGCAGTGAAGTTGCACAGCACAAAATGGATTTAGTTACCAACTCAGCCACAGCTTTTGAGTGCACAGCCACATCTGAACACTCACTCTCTTAATTCCCAACAGAGCTGAGGCTGCTAAGGACAGACAGGGAAAAGAACACACATATTTAAGACACTGCCACATGTAAAATATCAGTGGGTTTTGCCTCTGCTGCAGGTGAACACCTCCCCTTTTTTGTTGTTGTTGTTCGGGTCATTTTTAATGTCTCCTCTGAGTCATAAATATTTAACTAATAATATTTGTTTAAACGTTTCCGAAGTCTTTTTTGCATTGTTCAGCGCTGCTTATAAATTCAGACCATCCTACAGCACAACAAAATACATACAAAAATAACTTCAAACTCCTTTTTGGATAGTTATTTTGATTGAGAAACAGGAAACGTTGCTGTGCCTAAGTTCTTGCTAACAGGAAACATTAATGGCTACTAACAACCCTTAATCTAAACCTACTTGCTGTTAGGGGCAATGGATATATATATGAATGCAAGGGTCATTAACTTGTGTCACCAATTAAGTGACACTCCAGTCACTGTCACACCACCACAGTCACAGTTCATCCCTTTGCTTTTCTTGCAAAGCAGCAAAATGCATCACCCTCTAGATACTCTGTAATTGTTTGAAGTCCAGAAAAACTCAATATTGTGACCATGTCAGCAATGAAGCATGGTCCTCCAGTGTTTCACACTGCGACTCTGGTAAACAATTAAATATACATAATAGACCTTGAAAATAAAGGGCAGTGCTTCACAGTTCAAAAAACAAGCCACAATTTCCCTACCTAAATGTTTATGTATTTCAGGGGTAGTAAAACACATTAAAAAAACTGAATCCTGGAAATTTTTATTTGACCACACTCCACCATAACTACAAGTAACAATTCCAGCCACGTTCAATGAGGTCTTGTTAAAATATATATTTTTAGGCAAAAGTAATTACTAAATTAGCTCAAGGAGGGAAGGTTTAGATTGGATGTCAGGGGAAGTTCTTTACAGAGAGAGCGGAGAGGTTCTGAAGCAGGTTGCCCAGAGAGGCTGTGGATGCCCCATCCCTGGAGGTGGTCAAGACCAGGTTGGATGGGGCCCTGGGCAAGTTGGTCTAGTTTCAGATCTGGAGGTTGGTGGCACTGCCTGTGGCAAGGTGGCTGCAACTTGATGATCTTGGGGTCTCTTTCAACTCAAGCTATTCTATGATTCTATGATCCTTCATGCAGGGAAAAATATTCAGGAACTGTTGTACCATCTTTGATTTCCAAAACCAAGCATTCTTACAGAATCATAGAATCATTTAGGTTGGAAAAGACCATCAAGACGTCCAGCAATCAGACGTATTACCAAACCAAACTGATCTCATCACTAAACCATGACATAATTTGATAAGTAACATGAGAGCTCACTCAGTACATTTTACCAATATCAAAATTAAAGTTGCTTCTGGATGTAAAAAAGCTAATTTCTTTGCCAAAGTTTATAACCGGCAACATAACTGATTTTCTGAGGTAAATGAAGACTTAATCTCAGCACGGCTGAGGTGGGCAGGAGCTCTGGGTCCAGGCAGCCAGACCCCTTCTCAGCAGAGAGTCCCTCAGACTCTGCAGTGCCCAGGTCCTTCCTGCACCAAGAGCCAGCACCACAGGCATAGCCTCACCAACACTCAGTGAGGGGCAAGGTCACCTTCCTTGACCCACCAGCAGTATTTTACCTAGCTAAAAGCCCAGGATACCATTCACCCTCTTTGCAACAAGGACACACTGCCAGCTCACGTTCAGCTTGGTGTCCACCAGAGCCCCATGCCCTTCTACCGAGCTGCCCTCCAGCCTAGCAAAGCCCAGCGTGTCCCAGGCCTGGGGTGGTTCCTTCCCCAGTGCAGGACTCTGCACTCTGTGACATTCCCATCAGACAGTATCTCCATTCTGTCAAGTTTTCAAGCTACTTCACTGTCTGCTCTTGTAGGCCATACTTTGTCAGCTTCTCCATAAGGATGTTATGTCAGAGGCATGACTGAAGTGAAAGTAGACAAATTCCTATCACTCTCCCTTCATGTGCCACTTCATAGCAGAAGATTATCAGGCAGGTCAAGTGTGACTTCTCCTTTTCAATGGAGAAAACTAAGTAGTAACGACTGTACCACACACTTGTACTTAAATACAGTAAGTAATCGTTTTTGATCTACAGCTACTAAGGTTGGAAACTGCTTTACTGGCAAAAAGGAGAAAAGAAGGAAAAAATCAACTCTATCTTATTTCCTCCCCTACACAACTTAAAATATTGACATAAAAGCAATGTGCAAAATATGAAGGATACAGCTTTCAGTTAGCCTCCCTGATTACAGAGGTGGGACAAAACTGAGCAACCCCTTCAAAGGAAATTACTGGGCAAAGAAGAAAAAGCTGTGTGCTCTGGTAGTCTCATGCTCTTCAACGTTGTACTGAAATGTTCAGTTTCATTAGTGCACTTTGCCACATTTCACAGAATCACAGAATCACCAAATCACCAGACCCAAAAAGACCTCCAAGATCATCCAGTTCAACCATCCACCTACCATCAACACTTCCCCACTAAACTGTGTTCCTCAGTGCAACACTGAAACGCAATTTCTAAATGCACAGCTTATGACTTCTGTATTTTTTCTAGGGTGCTCAAAGATCTCCATGATCATGAGTTCACCCTGGTCTGCCCTTGTGAAAAAAAAAAAAAAAACCAACAACAACTGCAGTATTAAAATATTCTGATTATTCCAATCAAGAAGTACAGGCACATGAAGTCTACAGGACAATTACTTCTTTCAGTACTAATGAACAGCAATCTTTGGGTTCCTAGGAAGGCAGAGCTAACAGGAAAATATCTACCTTCTTAAAAAATGATTGCAAATTTAAGAGATGCAAAGATTATTAAAACCTGGACTAAACCCTGCTATGTTTGTTTACCATGAAGGCCATGATCTAGCTGAATTAGATTAGTAATATGACTTTCAAGAGCCTCTATAGCTCATGAACAAATAATGTGAACAGTGAGACACGTTATGAAATAAAAGGAGCCAGGCCTACATACAGCACAGAGTGAATACAAAAAGATATTCTTTCAGCATGAACCAGCATCTTACGCCCTTGAGATTATACTCCGAATACTTGGGTAGATGGAAACTGCAGCGAAGAACATGAAGATTCTGTGATTCTGTGAAGAAGTTACAGACGTGCACAGGGTAAGAAGTGCTGCTGCAGGTGTGCTAACACAGGGCACAGTCCCAGAGCTAAATTCCACATTCACACCTTCCAGTGACTTTATCATATGGAAATATCTGAGGGAGCTGACTGTCCCCTTGAATCAATTTAGCGAGTAAAATTAGCTTCTGCTCTCACTAGAATACTCTCTAAATAAAAAGGACACCAGAGAACAACAGGCATCATTTTGCACCATTTAACTACGGGAATAGCAGCTACTTTTTAATAGATTATTCATGGCCTGTAAGTTCAACAGTGCTGAAGGAAACTCCATACCTGAGGAGAATTAATAGGTGTCACTAGACAATACAATGGCCTATTAGAAGCATAAGAAAAGAGAAGAGAATTGCCTGTGCCATTGCTGCCTGTGCCATTGCTCCCTATTACAACTCTTCAATCTTAGTTGGAAAATACTCAATTCCGCCTTAAGAGGAACACTACCACTTAGTCCTCAACTGTTTTTTCTTTATGAATTTACCAGATATTCAATTATGCTCTTATTCAGACTTTGCCATCCCTCACTGAGCAAGACAAATTTATTAAGCCCCTGGTTTTATGATAAAACTAACCAAGAAAAAGAAAGATCAAGAGCAGCAAGTCGCTGCAGCTCTCCTGCAAACTCACTCATCCAAAGCAGAATCCGACACAGTCCTGATGAAGTTCTTTTAGTGCGTTACAAAAGGACATTCCGAATTCCCTGCCACTACCGAAATATGTTGCTTCATGTACCTAGAATGCCATTTCCCCTCACAGCTGCATCACACTGCGGGTTGCTGCTGTTGTTCAGTGCAAGCTGCTCACAGGGTGGCTTTCTCTCCCTCCCTACAAAAGAGTCACTAGTTTGCAGTGTAACCATGAAGCCCATAAACCCACATCCATAACTCAAGTCCTCCCAGTCACATATGTTTTACCACAGTAAAAAAAATAGCCACTGCATTTGCTCTCTTACAGTGCAGTCCCATTTCCCATTTTTATATTGCTGTTTGTTCTGCTTGTTCTGCAGTGCACGTTAGAGGACATCATTCTGAAACACAACTTCTTCCTTCCAACCACTATCAAACCCGACACTTGAACTTCTACTCATCTTCATTTCACTGCTAAGAACTTCTATTGTAAGAGTTTCTTCTTCTATGTGCTTATTTCACTCTAAACCTGCTTCATGTTCAACCTGACCAACTGAACTAAAAAAGAAGGTGAAATATTAAAGTACTCTTGGGGTGGTAGCTTTAGCCATAACCTCACGCTTACTGTGTGATGCCTCACTTCCCCTCCTGTTGCATATTCAGTGGATAAACAGATTTTTACTAGTCGGATTATTTTCCTTTACAAGGTCAAACTCTGTTTGACTTCTGGCAGCATCTTATTCACGCTTTAAAACTTCTGAACTCTATGACAACTTCCATTTTCTGAACAACCACTTCTGCCACTCCTTGCAAATTCTTGGCTAGCTTCTGCTATTCTCTTTGGCTGACTTGTAGTCAGAGAGGCTCAAGTACCCTGCCTTTTTCTGGAATGCAAATTGTGAACGTGAGAGGTTCCAAGAACCCCACCGTTAGCTCCCTCGGCGCTTTGGTTCACCTCATTTCAATCCATTTCCCTGCAGCTTCTCAGTGGGCATTTCTGAAATTCAAAACCTTTAATTGGAAAACCCTTTCAATTTAAATGCCATAAACCTCTGATTCATTCAATCAGTCACTCAGTGCAAACTCTTTTGCTACAAATGGCTCTTCTAGAATGTCCCCTGTGCTTACAAAACCAAGTTCAAAGGACTGGTATTTCTGTTTAGTTCACTATCTGTGCATGAGCACTGCAGCCAGGAATAACTGCTCCCTGGACCTAGTGGTGCAATTCAAGTCTCCACAACACTGTGCGTGCTAGAAAAATAGCTTTACTCCATCTACTGCACTCTAATATAGTTTTCTCTATATTTAACACAAGCAAACTCTTCTACATTTAAAATTATCGTGTGCCAAGACTCCCAGCCAGTGAAAGCATACAAACCCAACTCAATAATACACTTCACATATGCGATAACTATGAGATAACTATATAGATTTGTCTTTCAATGTCTAAAATAGCAACTTGTTCTGTAATGCTTCATCTTTTACCTTGAAGCACCCAGTTTCTTTACAGGAAAATTCCTACTTTTTGTTCCCTTCCCCGACAGAAATACACAAAATGTTTTGCCAAGATTTCTTGTAACAAAGGTAACTGAAATACAGAACTAGGTCCCAGAAATACTCCATATATTCTACCACTAGAACAAAGAAGCTAGTTTTAAGTTGTTAACTTCTGCAAATAATCAAAGTTTGCATCATAATCTCAGCAATATAGCACATTTTATTACTACTTCGCCTGTAGAATTTCCCACAGTTCGCAACACCTGAAAAAACACATAAAGCCATTTTACACGGCATGTTTCAAGCTACCTAAGTATTAGCTCAGTATCCCAAGCTATTTTATAAGTGAAAATTAACAGAGCAGTTAAACAACTCTGTGGTTGTTTTATGGAGTTCAAGCACCTGCATAAAGGTTCAGTGTCATTTTCAGTATTACAGCAGAAATCAGCAACAGAGCCTAAGCCTACTTAATTCCTGCTTTCATAGAATCAGAGTCACCAAGGCTGGGAAAGACCTCCAAGATCTTCCAGTCCAATTGTCCACCTACCACCAGTATTTCCCACTAAACCATGTCCCTCAGTACACAGCCCAAGCTGCCCTTCCACTCCTGATGCAAGCAAAGCACAGACACAGGAGCTAGCAAAGAGAAGCAGATTTAAGGAAAGAACAACACTCTTCCAGTGGCTTCAGAAGGAATCTGCTCATCTATATTCTATGTAAGGATTCCTAAATAATCCATTCCAAACAGCTACCAATTTTAAATGTCAGATAGCCCATGGATCCTTCTACAAGTTCTCCCTTCACACCTTCTAGAAGTACCTAACACATGTGAGGACCACTTCATTTATAGAACCATAGGCTCACTGAGGCTGGAAGGCACATGTGGAGATCATCTAAACCCAATTCCACAGTCACAGAAGTACAAAATGAACAGAAGCATCATCAAGATTGGAACCTGGGACCATAACTGCCTGTGGAATGGTAACCTTCATTTATGACTGCTGTGAACAAAAAAATATTTGATCAAGATTTTAACAATGGATAAATGCCACACTAAACATTGAATCAGCAAGGAAATACTTCCTTTCTCAACACTAAAATTTGAGAACATACTTTATTTTGATGTTTACTAGTCAAATAATATTTTACCAGTGACTGTAGTGTCAAATCGTTTCAGACTCATTCTCCAGCACCATTTAGAAACCTGAATAAGAGTTAGTGAGAAAAATGAGGAATAACTGACAGAAAAAAATGTACTGCTGGAATTGATTTTTTACTGAGAAAAAAACAGCATACAGTTCCTAAGACATTTAAAAACAACTAAATGAAATACAAATGTCATTTATATTTACACTGATCTTCAGTCACAGCACTTCTGGGAAAACCTCTTCAAAGGCTCACATGAAAAAACAGAGTGAAGATTCCTGATGACAATGTGAACAAAACATGATCTGGAAAGCTGAAATGCTGTACTTATGTTGAACGACAAGAGAAAGGAGCATCATCAGTGATTATAACCCTTTTGTCTGAAATTAGATCAAGTATGGATGTCCCATTCAATGGACACTTTCCACTCCTGTTATCTCCTCTCCCATTGACCCTACAACAAAGGGTCCCCCAAGGAAGCTTTGTGCAATCCTGAAACTACTAGGACACCTCTGGGATGGCACCCTCCTTGCACCCCAAGCTCCCTTCCATCTACCTGCTTGTCTGATTGTGCTCTACCCAACCCCTCCAGCCCTTCAGCCATGCTGGGCACAGACAGCGCAGCAGAAACTTGCACTGCCAACAGACACCAATTTCCACCAGCAGCTTTGAGTGGTTTATCACATACCTCACGCCAGAAATAGGTTACTGACTGGAGACGTAGCCTCCGTATTGCTCTGTAGATATTCCACGTGCAACCAATGTGCACTGACCCCACTCAGCAACATGCACTCACACACTGCCACCAGGAGCTCCTTCTTGCTTCCCTTAGGGATGTTTGCATGAGCAGCACAGAGCAGACACATACACCTGCTCAGAGCAGGGATGCAGTGCTCCAAGAACCAGAAACTCATCCAGACAGAGACAGACTCATGCAGCCACCAACTCCAGGAGAGCCGAGGTCAGCACATAACCCCACAAACCTACAGTGGGGTCCCAAGGAGCACAGAACGGGTGAGAGCAAATCACAGCCTGTAACAGCAGAATTTCTTTTAACTGCTGTCCTGCATGCTTCTCTCCAGAGCAAGTTTCTAAAGAAGTTTTCTGCTCAGGTGATAAGCAGAATTCAATTTTATTATTTCAGAGCTCACCTGCAGGAGAACAGAGGTATGATACTGTGAAACCTGTGCTAAGCATCTTGAATCTAGGTGGAATTGCTATCTACCAGAGCATTTAAGCACAAATTGATTCATTTTAATAAAAGCTGAACGGTTTTCAACAGTTCAGAAAATATTCCTAAATTGCCTGGTGTTTTCCACTCTCATGCACAACATGCATAAGACAAAGGTACAGATAAGTATTATTGAAAGAAGATATTCTCTCGAAGTGGCCAAAACTGGAAAAATCCTTACGCAGTTGCACTTTCTTCTGCTAGCAAGTATCCCTGTACTGGACAGCTAAAGTGACTCACTTGCTAAATTTGTACGGCACAATTGCAAGAGGGGGACAGAACACAGGACTATGTGCACTAATCACTGATTAAGTGCTAGTAATTGCTGGACAGAGGCTGCTCCTTGAAGCCAGCTCCCAGCCTCCTAGCCACACACTGCATTAGTGAGGCCATCAGAGAGGAAATGCAGGAGCCCAGAGACATGGTTCTATCCCCAGCTGCCATCCAAGGTCCCTGCCTGCAACAGCACATCCAGGGCAGGGCACAGGGTCTCGCTTCTGCCTCCCCACGTGGCTGGCAGGCTACATGTGTGTGAGGGCACAGGACACAGCAGTCACCTCTTCCACACTGCTTTCTCTCAGTGCAGCTTCTATTTAGCTTTCCTCCTGGCTACAGTGAAGATGCTAAAATAATTAAAGACACGATTCTTTTACTTTGGATAAGCTTCTTAAGAAAGCTTCGTTCCAAAACCCATGAAAAATGTACTCTTTCATTAGTCAAGCAAATGACTGTTAGAGCATTTTCCTGATGGGCTGTTATTATCACTTGATAATACATAATATGACACAAACATAGCGTGAAACTCTTGAGAAGAAAAACGCTTTACCTAAATAATAAGAGAATATTTGATGACAATTCAGACAGAGCACAGCGGTACACCAATGCCAATGTTCCTCTGAGCTCTTTCAGAACAGCAAGAGCAGAAAACGCTACCATCCACAGTAACGTCACTGCGGTCGCTTTCCAAATTCATATCTTTTCTAACTATAATAAATATAACAAAGCCAATTTGTGTGTGATGGCTGTGTGTCATCTCATCTGTTAGCGCAGCCAGAGGGGAAGGAGAGGGAGGGGGCACCTTCCAGAATCCTTTGTAACAGAAGTGTTCTCTGCTTCATCTCCAAAAAATTTAAAGAAATTCAGCTCATTGAATTACGCCAATGATCCAGAGGGAGCACAAACACTGTTTGAATTTTTCGTCCATGACACAAGCCTGAATAAAATACTAACAACAAAAAAATTCCATTATCTTGGCAATGAATATTTCGTCTCAGTCTGAAAAACAGTCTTCTCCAAGCATGAAGAGCACACAGCCACACAGCCATTCCCCTTTCTCCATACCCCAACTAACAGATGCCCAAACCTGCCTGCTTCATTCAGATTGAGATTTCCCAGTACAGCTGGGCATACCTTACCCTAACACAAACCACAGATGGTACAAACACATTACTTTGCATTCAGTAGTCATTTTTTTCGTTGACTTTGTAATTTTCATCACTAAACTCACACAGTAACAACAAAGTACATTTTGATGAAAAATGTTTGATTTAAGATTTAAAAATGTGTCCATTTCAAGTACTTCACCAGATTTAGCCTTTCAAGAACCCTTTCTGAATAAAAATGACTGTTTCTGGATGTTGCACGTGAGACCATGTTCATTGCACATAACTTGGAAATAAAGTGCTTCTATACATAACTCCAGGACTCCACAGTGAAATGCTGCTATAAAAACATGACTAGTTACTCCTTTCTTGCTGAAAATACTCAAAATAGTCTGCATTCTTGCCTGCAGTTTCAAGGTGTTTGAGAACACACCTAGGAGAACTCTGCACGAAACCCAGCCCCCATCAGCTGTTTCAGACAACCAACTTCCACCTTCCTGTAGCCTCTTACTTGCACTGACATGCACTAAGTACACATACTGAGGTCTAATAAAGTTTTAAAAAGTGAAGATGCTGCTAGAAAAGGTGATACAAATTCAGATGCAGAATAGTAAGAGCCCTCTGCTACTGCGACAGACCCACTCTACTACAGGACACTGTACTTCATGGCATCACATCTAAACACAGTGACTGAAGAACATCTGAGGAGGGCTGAAGCAAAGCCATCCAATCTAAAGAAGCTGCAGTTTCAACTGGAAGAAAAAAACGCAACAACCAGCACAAAGGCCACCAAACACCCTCTTCTGTGTTCACCACGTGATTACAGTTCAGCCACACCCATCAGAACACGCATGTTGAAGTTCACAGACTCCATAGTCACCATTCTCAGTTTTGGTGCCAAGCACCCTAGGAAAGGACACAAGCTAATCAGAGCTCAGCTTGCTTACTCCATTTAGGATTATGCTCACTGGCTGACTGCAAAAAAAAAGGCTATCAAAAGATCCTTCACAATCATTCCAGCACAAGTTCAATTGTCAAAATGTATTTTGAGTTAAGCTTCCTTTGAAAACGAACCAAACTGCTGGAAAAAAAATATAGGAAACTTTACCTTAATTGGAGCACGGCTAAACTGTATTTTTCTGTTGGCTGGGATTTCATCTTCATCTGGCAATCCATTAATCTCCGAGTATTCCATATCAGGTTCGTAACAGTTATTGTCATCACTGTCATCCTGGTCATCCTGTTCAGTCCCCGTTTCTCCCCAGTCAGAGTTATACCTCGATCGTACCCTGTACACGTTGTAGTCAGAGTGCATGTACACATGGGAACTCTGGAAATTATTCCCATCTTCATGCACTTCTTTCTCGCTTGCCTCATCATAATGGGTCTCAGCAGCATCTGAAGCAGCATCTGTTGCTAAATCATCCCCTGCAACTAAATCTCTTGTTATTTCCGCAGCTTCGGGTCTATCAGCAATACCCTCCGCATGCTCCGATCGTTCCTTCTGTCGCAACAACATTTCTGCGTCAGTTTTGGCCTTACTCCTGGCAGAACTGTCCGCAGACCTTTCGCGGTCAAGCACCACCAGATCCTGCTGACCCACCACTGGGCTCTCAACAGAATCAGCACTCGTCTCCGCGTTCTTCTTGACTTCTTCAGCTGTTTTTGAGCCTGACCCGGTGCCCGTGGCCGCCTTCTGTCTCGGTGCAGGAGGCGCACTGTTATGCTGAGAGTGCTCAGCAGACGTTGCGCCGGATCCCTGCTTGGCTGGCGGAGACCACGTGCCAGCATCCTTCAACGGACTAAAGCCCTCGAGGTTTGCAACAGGGGAGGAGATGTTTGTGACGCTGGATGAGAGGTTGAGCGGGTAGTGACCGGTCACAGAGTATTCTTCGTTGCTCTCTGACTTTTCTAAAACGATGACGTTGTGTGAGTCGGCGTTTTCGAAAACCGCGCTGAGCTGACTCACAGTTGGAGAGACGGTCTCTGTCCTGGGGCTGAGGCTGTCCAGGGAGTCAGTGCTGCCCCTGTGCAACTTGGAGCTGCACCACTCCTCCGCCAGCTCACTGGAGGCTGCCCTCTCCTTCTTTGGGGAATAGCGATTGGAGTGTCCCGCGTCATGAGCGTTGCGCTCAAACATCTTCCGCGTTTCGGTAAACTTGGAGTAAGAAGGGCCATCGTGGATGGTGTCAAACCTGCTAATCCTCTCTGAAACAGAAGATTCCAATTTTACAATTGAACCGTCTGCTTTTTCTACAAACTCTTTGGGCCTGTTTCGTCTCTGAGGTGATGGAGGGCCACCCTTCCCCCTGGTTTTGGGGGCAGCTCCAGCACCTTCCGTGGGCTCCATGCCCATCTGCATGAATAAGTTCTTAATCCTATTGACATTTGAGCCATATTTCCTTCCTCTGCTCTGAGAGGCCTCTCCTTCCTCTTTCGTTTTTGGGTCTCCATCTGATTTCGGTTTGTCAAAGGTGCTTTTCAGCGCCTGGAACTCAGTTCTGTAAGCATTCCTGTGAGGAGAGGCACTTCGGAGGGTCGATCTTTCTCCCGAAGACTCCGTTTTCATCATGTTTACTTCAGGAGAGCAGAACCAGCTCACATAGTTTCCACAGAGCCGCACTCGGTGACCTGTCCCAGCCCAGGCTTAGGAGGTGCTGCCCATGGGAAGGGCCATCCCCAGCTAGGACTGGAAGCAGGGGCTAACCCAGCTGGGGCACAGCAGCACAGCCCAAGCCTTCCTAGAGCAGTGGCAGGCTCACCTGGAAGAGAAAGTGGGGTGTTCTCAATCATGTCATGCACTTGCACATCTTTTAATCAAAGCCACGATCTCCCTTCAGTTATTTGACATATTTACTTAAAGAAAAAAAAAAAAAAAGACAACGTAACTACGCACAAACACATGAGAACTTTGCCATTGCAAACTTGGTGTTCCACAGCGTAAGGGTGGGTTGTCACATTCCCAAACACACCTGCACAGGAAAGGCAAGGCACTATGAAAAATATCGCTACTTCTGCTATTGGGCTTTTTTCAATAGTAAGACATTGCCAACGTCTGTCTTGCACACATGAAACTACAGCAATATATATACAGTAACGCACGGCAGTCGGTGACAACGCGACGGCTCCGCTCCCCGAGGCAGCCCGCAACCCGCGCTGGCTCAGAGGACCGTAAAGGCACGAATACCACCGCACCCAACGCACGCGGAGGGGTTCTCCCGACGCACGAACCCGCGGCCCGAGGGAACCCGCAGCCGACACCGTCTCCCGCAGCGCTGCTCAGGGAAGCGCGATCCTCCCGCGGACAGCTGCCCCGCGCCCGGCCCCGCGCAGCCCGGCCCGCAGCCAGGGGCTGCCCGGCCGCCGCCGGCCCCGGGCTGGGCGCCGCGGTAGCGCTGCGCGGACCCGAGCGGGGGGCGGCGATCGCCGCGGGAGCGGTGGGAGAGGCCCCGCAGAGCGGGCGGACACCGACCTCGCTGTCGGCGCCAACGCGGTCTCGCCGGCGGAAGGGAACTTAAGCCGGGCGGACGGCTCGGAGCCCCGCGGCGGTTCCTCGCGGGCGGGCGGACCGGGAAACAAAAGCGCGGTGCCGGGGCTCTCCCGCGGTGCCCGCCCCGCGCTACGCCGCCTTACCCGGCCGGGAGCCGCCGCGGCTCCGCCAGCGCCCGGCTCAGCGCCGCCCCCGCCGCTCCTCGGGCTCTCCGCAGAACGAGCGCGGCCGCCGTCCGCCTGACAGGAGGCAGCGACCGCCGCGGCGCCTCAACGCCATTGCAGGCGGCGGCGGCGGCGGCCGGGGCACCGACACGGCTCCGCGCGCACACCCGCGGCGGCCGCGCGGAGGAGGAGAGCCGCCGCGCCCCGCCGCAGCCACGCTCCCGCCCGCCGCCCGCCTCCTCGGCGCTGCACGGCACGGCACGGCGCTGCACGGCACGGCACGGCACGGCACGGCTCCGCGCAGCCCCCGCTCTCCCGCCCGCCGCGGGAGGCGCCGCGAACCGCCGCCGCCGGGTGACAGGTGCCTCACCTCCCGACGGGCCGCGGTGGTTCGCTCCGCCGAGGGGGCGGGGAGGCGGCCGGCCGCGCTCCCGCCGCAGTCCGGCCCCGGGCGGTTACCGCCGAGCGGCGGGGCCGGGCACGCCGCAGCCCCGCGGGTAGCGCCGAGCCCCGCCGCCCCCCCGGGGCGCCGGTTTCAGCCCGCAGCCCGGGAAACGGGGCGGGCCGACGAGGGCGGCGTGCCCGGCTCCGCGGGGAGGGCTCTCCCCGTCCCGGGATCCGCCGCCTCCGAGCGCTGCGGGAGCGGCACCGGGGATTCGCTGCGGGTCGAGTGCCGTCGCACGTTCCCTCCGCTGCTATTCGGAATGAGCCGTAGAACCCTGCCGACACGAAGGAGTAGTGCGTTGGTAACAAATCCGGGCGAACCACGGAACTCCTTAACGTCACTTGCACTGGCAGCTGCCGAGAGGGACGGAGCGTGGCAGTGCCACGGAATCACAAAGCGTCCCGTGTCGGAAGGGACCCGCAAGGACCACGGAGTTCAGCTCCTGGCTCCACGAAGCACCACCTAAAATCCAAACCCTGTGTATGAGAGTCCGAACACTCATAGACCTCCGACCCCGTGGGGCTGTGCCCTGTGCAGCCCGTTCCATGCCCAGCGCCCTGTGGTGCAGACCCTGTTCCTGACCCCCAGCTGCCGCTCCCCTGACACAGCTCCATGCCGTTCCCTCGGGCCCTGTCGCTGTCACAGCTCCCTGTAAGGAGCTGCAGCCGCCATCAGGGCTCCCCTCAGCTCCTCTGCTCTGGGCTAAGCAAACACAGCGACCTCAGCTGCTCCACATACGTTTGTCCCTCTGTCCCTTCACTGCCTTCGTAGCCTTCCTTTATGCCTTCTCTAATACTGTGGCACCCAAGCAGCACCCAGTGCTGTAGGTGAGGCCACACAGCACAGAGCAGGACGAGCCCTCCCCTCACTTGGTGGCAGCACTGGGCCCAGTGCCCCTCAGGGTCTGGTTGTCCCTTTGGGCTGCAGGGCACACTGCTGGCTCATGGTCAACTTGCCATCAGCCAGAATTCATGCATCTGTGAGACTGCTCTCCTGCCCCTCATCCCCCTGTCTGTGCAGAATCCAGCACTGCTCTTGTTAAACTTCATGCGGTCAGTGATTGCCCAGCCCTCTGATTTCCCAGGATCTCTCTTCACCATAGAGCCACAACCAGCTCCCTCGTATTGTTCATTAGCCTGGTGAATTTGCCACAAAGTGTTTTGGCTTTCCGCTGTGAATAAGAAATCTTAACTGCAGAGCACAAAATCTCTAGGTAATTTGTAAAATTGGCAATCCAAGAAGGTAATGGCTGTTAATCACATAGCAACTCCTAAGCGAAGTTCATTAAACTAATTGCAAAAAATATCCAGAGAATGGCCTGGGGATGAGCATTGCAAGATTTGGATAATAGTTATCACGCATAGAGAATCAAGGTATACGTGACAGAAAATAAACACATTAGATATAGAACCTTACAAACTTGAAACAGAGCTTCAGTGGGAGCCTTTCAGTAAATACATGTGTGGAAGGACGTAAGGCTAGAAGCCTGTCCCAGTGCATTACATTCCACAGTTGTTCCACAGGCCTACAGGCACGAGGACAAAAACTGCTTCACCAAACCAGGACAATCCCTATGAAATCCTAACCATCTGCAACACGGCCTCCTGGCAGGACACTCCTGTCACCATGCTTTTGTGGCAATAGAACTGTAAGAACATGAAGAGACCTGCTTGACTTTTGAATACAGAACAACAGGTCCATGGAGAAGACTTCAGGTCTCCTTGGAGAAGAATAGGGTCATAGAGCAGCAATTTAAACATTTCATTTTCCTTTGTGGATGTATGCTGCATGCTGAGTGCTTGAAGAGGTCGGCATGTGCTAGATGCCTCTCTGGAAGAGTCTGATAATTCACATTCACAAGCAAAAAAGGGACAAGAGCAAGCACTAAACAAATGATGGAACGATTGAAGACATTTTAAAGAGACTAATTAGCATCTAATTATTTAAAGATATCCACCATCATATCTGCATACCCGGACTCGTAAATACCGTTTAAATCATTTTTTTTCTAATAGAAAATTTGCCAACAAAATGTTCCCTTCTCCACTCCTAACAAGGATTTTCAAGTATGTACCCAAGGAAAGATCCACATCCATGTAAAGAACCACGTCAGAGTGGTATAGTCTCTGTTTGCACCACACCGCAGTAGAAAGCACGGAAACGAGGACTTGCTGTTCCTGACAGAGGAAGCACGCTGGATCCACAATAGTAAAGATTATATGTTACATTTCTGTTCTTAATATTTATGTTGTTCATAGACAGCACAGCAGTTCAAGCAGACACTGCCCAGCTTTTACATGGAACCTAATGCAAAATTACTTCAGTAATTTTGCCTTCCATTGATAGCACAACAGCCAAGGTTTGCAGAAACTACTGGCAGTTCTGCCTGCTCAGTCAGAGACAGTTTGGACCTTACTTAGGGGATCCGACTTTGGCCACTGACATCAAAGATGTAGAAAAGAAACTTAGGAATCACTTACAACATGTTTTTCAATCTCTTCCTTATTTGCATAGTGTCCATGTTATACAACACTGTTGTAGTGATAAACTGTGTTTTGTTTTGATTAGTGTATCACTTTTCAAGAGAGACCTCATATCTGAGCATGGCCACACACCTAAGTACAAAAATCGGAGTTCCCACGTCCTTTCACATTTTGAGCATTTCTGTGACAATCTACTTAACTAGAAGGTATTTTTAGGCTCTGCTAAAGCATGACTGACATTTCTGTTAATTCCTAAGGAGCACTAAAATGCACACAGCATACTTTGGGGAAGATAAGAGACCAAGGTCCTCCTTTTATGTTAGTATAAATCCAGGGTAACTTCACTGAAGTTACAGAATTACTCTGCTTCCCAACCAGTGCAAATGTAAGATCTGCTTGGTTCAGTATTAGCATACAACAGAGTATGGCTGTCATGTCAGCTTGCTCCAGAGTAACAACTCCATTAAAATGATCTGAGTTTGCACACATGACAGGAAGAGAAAGCCCAGTTGTTTAACCTGACAGCACCACTTCATATTATACTCAGTATCTGTTTAAACCGGTGCAGTCCTCTAAGCCTGAAAATAACTGATTTCTGTTCATTCTGGATGTGTGCTCTATTTACCTATATACATGACTATTGGGATGTCTCTGATGGGTTGTTTTGAGTCACTTTGGTGCTTCTAAGCTACTCACGCTCCGAGACAGCAATTTATTCACGCAGCAGAGCAGCGATGTAAGTTTTTCCACATGGCTCAGGTGAAAGAAGAAAGTCATGCCATCATCTGTCTCCTGCCAATGTCTTTAAAGCCCTGGAAGGTAATACCTGTATGGAAATAAACAAATGGAAAAACTGTTTACTTATTCTGATGTCTAGCTAATAAAGCCCCTACCTGCCATCCCACCATGCCACTGCAGGGGCAGATTTACTCCCTAATGTATCACAGCATAGATAGAATTGAGATTCTATTTTATAATGTGCAGCAGTGAGTTCTCATTACATAATCTAGTTTAAGGAGAAAGATCTTGTTTGAACAAAATATGCGTACATTTTGAGTGATAAAGATCAAGTTCATCTGCACCAGAGTAGCACCAAACTAATGCTAACAATAATAAGGAGCTGAACATCTTCCGTTTCAAACATTTGCAAGGAGCAGTTGCATGAAGTGTTCTTTCTTCTGTAGGACACTATTAATAGTTAAAAAGGGAAGTTCGTTAATATTGCTAATTTGGCAGCTGAGGAGGATCGTGCTGTTCTTACTTAGAACACGTCAAACTGTTTGAAAGTGTCAAAATAGAGAACTTTGCCCTGAAGGAGGTGAAGAAAAGAAAACCTCTGGTAGCGATAACAAAACCGCCTGTTCTAGCAGTTAATCAGAAAGGCAAATATCAGCATTGCGAGGGCCTAAACTCAGAACAGCCTTTTTTCAATTGCAGTGAGGAGACTATCACATCCGTTCCTAAATATTCTACTTTGAAATCATTTAAGAAATGCGCAGTTATGGGTAGGAAACAAGATGGAGTTTTTAAAAGGGAAGGATTCGTTACATTCTGCATACAACAGCTTATGTTGGAATAGTCATTCTGTCCACTCTGAGGGCTAGACATCTTCAGAGTGGCCAAAAGAGCTGCGTTATGTGCAGTCTCCTAACACAGGTCCTCAAAACTGAGCACTGAATTTTTAGCACAACACAGGCAACTATTAGTTACCAGCCTCACTAGAATGATGCCAGCTAGTTGCAGAAAATACATGATCTCATAGGAAAGGAAACGACTAAATGTTTGGTCTGCTAGGAGTTTACTAAAAGTCAGACCCTGGCAAAACTCATAGATCGTGTTAGACTCCTCAGGTGGAAGAATATTAGGAAACATTACAGAAAATAAATGAAAAACAAATGAGTAAAATACTTATTTTGATATGGTGAATGGTACCTGTCACGTACTTTGATGCATCAGACAGGTATCATATGTACATGATGTGTACCATCAGATATATAGTAGAGATCTCTCTCTTTCCATGGCAACATCAGCAAGAAAGATTTGAAGCTGGAAGAGTTACTGCTTGATTGAAATGTTCCAAACCAGGAAAGCAAAGATTGCATCTGACATACTCTTGGTGTGGTAAAACTGTTCAGAGCCAGGTTGCCTGGGACTTTGGGAAACCTGATCTAGAGGAGAGTGTCTCTGTCCATGGCAGGGAACTAGGTGATCTTTCATATCCCTTCCGACCCAAACAATTCTGCAATTCTATGATTCTAAATAAGGTAGCTATATTTTTCATATATGTTGCAATTGATTAGTCTGAAACAGAAATCATGGAATCATAGAATGGTAGAATCACAGAATGATTTGGGTTGGAAGGGACTTTTAAGATCATCTAGTTCTAATCCCCTGCTATAGGTAGGGATACCTCCCTCTCATCCAGCCTGGCCTTGAATGCTTTCAGGGAGGGGACATCCACGACCTCACTGGGCAACCTGTTCCAGTGTCTCACCACCTGCACAGTGAAGAATTTCTTCCTAATATCTTGTCTAAATATACCCTCTTTGAGTTTAAAGCCATTTGCCCTTGTTCTGTTGCTACATGCCATATAAAAAGTCCCTCCCCAAATTATAGATCATTGGGATACTTATAATAATTTCATTATTATTTCTTAATGGAAATACCTTCTTATTATAATAAAATCCTTGTTCTGTTGAAAAGACTTCTTTTTCTTGGCAGTCAGAATCTGGAATAATGGGGTTTGTCAGTCTGTAAAAAGAGCATTATCTCAAAGTATTTCTTGTGCAGTAAATATCCCCTATTATTCTCAAAGAAAGAGCACTTAGTGAGCCAGAGGAAAATCGGGAGGACAGGGGGAGCTATACCTGATGCTCAGAGCTTACGAGTGTACTTGAAGCTAAATAACTCACAAGCATATCTGATTACTGGGCTCAGTAATCATTACCATGCCTAATCAGGCAATGTTTTGTGCCATGATGAAGAAAAGACAGCAATTTTGGGCTTTGACTTTTTCCAGCTGACTGGCCATTCAAATTTAGTGGTACTTCTGAGCCTTGTCCCATTCTGAAAATAGCAGCACATGGCTTCTTGGAGGGTATAAACAGGCTGGAGTTTACAAAATACGGCCCAAAAGTGCTGCCTCACAGTGTGCAATCCATTGGCAAGCTGGAAAAATATTTGTCTGGATCGCTCCACCCTGAAGCTGATGAATGTGCCTGTATGTGGGCTTACATTGTAATAGCCTGTCTCAAGCCGTCATGGTAACGTTGGTCTGGACTTGTTACGGTTGCACTAATGGAATTTATTTCTCATTTTTTCCCTCAAAAAGTTAGTTATAAAATATAAATGAGAAAGCACATGTTTAGCTGAAAACAGTAATCTGTCACTTGCAGAATATACAACAAATTACATCTTTGTCATACCTCAGTTACTTGCCATGTATTTGGATTATGTTTCTCGCTACCTTGCAGGTACTGTCTTGCTAATGTAACACTAATGAAACCTCTCTCACAGCTATGCTTGGTAATCAGTTTAATTTAGTGCATAAGAGCATTCAGTATTAATTACTGTGTTCTATATGACCATACAAAAGTAAGCCTGCTTTAAAATATTCACTTGTTTTGGAAATGCTGTGCTTTTTACCAAAGCACAGAAACCGTACCACTGTGCTGCAATCACTTGAAAGAAATTACAAAGAAATAACAGTTACCAGCTAGAGTTGTCTGCAAGGAATGGCTCTGTGCTAACACTAAAGCACTTGTGTAAAGAGGAAAAGAAGTCAGAAAGGGCGACCAGTTCATCACAGATGACAACACTTGCCCCATCATGTTGAAATACAAAACATAGAAATTAACAAAGCAAATTCTTCAATTTTACAATGACATCTTTAATAAAAGGTGGGAACACTTACATTAATCAGTACAGAATTATAGAGGAATAGGATGATGTCAATATTTTTTATTAAACAGAAAAAGCATTTGCATTAATCTGAAGAGACAAGGACGGCAAGGACCTAGGCCATTGCCTAAGACAAAAATACATAGAAATAGCTCCTATAAAACAGCCAGCTTTGCACAAGCAAAATCACCAAGCCACCAGAGAACAGAGGAAAGAACACAACTCTACATGCCCAATAGCAGGTCTAATATTACATTTTCAGGTGTCTATAAAAACAAAACAAAACAAAAAAACTGTCGAGGTGAGTGGAGAGCAGCTCTTTGGCTCTCCCTGTCGGATGGAGAGGGCAACACCTCACTTGTAGCAGATATGTTCCAATACATTAATGTAAAAAAATTTAAAGTGGAAAGAAGTATGGTTCCTTTCTTGTTCTGAAGAGTTATGTTCCATTAGTTGTGTAATTATGAATGGAAAAGTGCATGATGAGACAAGGGGAACCTCTTGTCATTTCACTGTTGAGTCAGCGGATAAATCCAAATGTGAGACCAATGATAAAATGATTTCACTTCTTTAATAAAAATTCAGTTGGTTTGCTGAGTAGGTGAAAGCTAGCAGGGACACAAAACAGCAGGGAAGTGAAGACTTATTATCTTCAACTGTTCCACTTCCTTCTCGGCAAGGAAAGGGCTGCATTCTGGAAAGATCGGTTAGTAGTGGTTAATTCGATGCAATATGTATTTGTAGTAACAACAAAGCAGATGCACAGTCTCTTGAAGAGAAGCTACCCATCTCTAGAGAACTTTGAGAAGCCACAGCTTGTATCAGCAAGTGTTGAAATAGGCCTGCAAAGTGGATTTAGGCAGTAGATCCTTGGTTCTGCAGGAGAACACGCATCTGTCTGAAACAGAGGCTAAAAGGACTCTTCCTACTGGAGAAAGATATATTTACACACAACCCACCTATGTTTTTTCACAAAACAGATTAGCTCTGATCTGGTCATCTGTAACTTCAATGTGAAATGACAAAGAGGCGGAAGAGCTCCAGGATACAACCACTGAATGGCACTCAGGACAAGTGGCCCCTTCAAGGGTGACCCATTTCATCCATTCAGTCCCAAAGACGCTTGTTAGCACAATAACATAGTAAAAAAAGCTCCTAGTAGGGCCTGGATCAAACAATTATAGTGGTACTGCCTGGGCAGCAGCAGTAGATACTTCAAAAAGGATTCAGAACAGCAAATGTACCAAAATCAAAAGCCTTTGACAAGTGAATAGGAGGAAATGCATAACCAAGACAAAACAGAATGCAGAATTTTAACTGCTTTTTTACGTAGTTTGAAGAGCTATGGTGAAATTCTTTATCATGAGTTACAATGGTTTTCCTCTGCATTGTGTTGGCACTGCTATAAGTAATACATCTCCTGTAAATGACCAACATCTTCAGGCATCTATGTTGTCATCTAAGAAAAATGGCTGAGAGGAAGGAAGAAGAGAGAGCTGGGCTCAATGGCAAAGGAAGGAAAGTGAGATTACAGGAGCTTCATCCTGTTCAGACCCTCAATCCAGCAGTCTCTATTAGTTTCATGCTGTGCTGTGTGAAAGAGAAAATAGTACTTAAGAATAGATGGTGAGGAGGTGGAGGCAGAAGGAAATACAGATGGGTACAAAACTGCCAACAACCTGTCACATTTGAGAAGAAGGAAGTTTTAAGGAGTGTGTGAGAAGCAAAAGAACGTGACCCCTTTTATTTCTCTATCTATTTAGGATGCAGTGGAGTTTTCAGATAAGGAATAAAATGAACTAGATGAAGGATGTTATCTCTGAAATAAGAGAAGATAAAGAAGCTGCATGTTTCCACGCCTTCACACAGGCAGCTTCCAGGTTTAACCAGTGCCTCAACTATGACAGTGTAAACATGGCTAGCAAGGAATGGCACATGAACAACAAAGCACTGGAACGCATGGTGTGCCAGCTGTTAAGTGTCTTGATATCACACAGATTTTGATAAAAAATACAGAATGAAGTTTTGTGTGTTTATATCTCTGTAGCAGTTATGCCTAGAATGCGGCATTCTCTCCAGTGTCTGCTTTTCCTACCTGATATGAAATCACTATCTCCAGCTGGGGAGGATTGTTCAGCAGACAGACCATCTCATCGGCCTGAAGAAAACTGAGCTGTAGGTAGACCGTTCTGCTTAGTACTTGAAGAGCTGCAGCTTGCCTCATACTTGGAACAGGGAAAGAAGTTTTTAAAAAGTATGTGGAAAGAGAAGGCTCACGCGATGAGGAAATGATTAGCTTGTATGGCAGTGCTCCTCCTAGATTACTCAGAGGATGGAATAAGGGTAAAACCCCACAAACAACAAGCAAACTCCTGAGACGGGAAAGAGGGAGGAGGAAAGAGCACTCTCCTGGTCCACATTTGAGAGTGTGATCAATGTGCTTTGCACAACTGCTCTACAAGGCCATTTAGCAACTAGTCTGACCCGGTACCAAGATTCCTTCGTTATTTCACTGACAGGAAAAAGTAAGAGAATATTCAATATCGTATGAGATAGTAGTAGCTCATGTGCTACTACTAGTAATGCACGGTGCCATTCAGAGAAGGAAAAAGAACACAGTGCACCCAGTCTTCAGAAACAGCTGAGGGAGTGGGAGTTGAGATCAAGCCTCAATTCACCAGCACTACAATTCGCCCATGCTTGATGTTCTGAGCAGTTTGTGAGTGCTGTGGAGAGGCCACCTAAAGCTATACATAGATGCATGCCTGCGAACGGGTACAACATTACTATTTTACTATCTTTGTAAAAAAGAAGAGAATGCTAGGCATAAGTTTAACTGTGATCATTTTTCACTTCCCACAACTGCAAAGCTGCCAAATCCTTGCCAGATGCCCAAGCAAGATTTGTGGACTGCTGGAAGGAGCCCACACCAAGTGATGGAGTTTGGGATTTTGTTTTCTTCTGGTTTTCATTTTGTCCCTCCTCCCTGGATAGCAGATGATGGTGTTATTGTGGATGGAGTATTTGCTAACAAAGATCTTCTCATGAATTCTAAATATAAAAATCATCAGAGTCAGAACACAGGCCACACCAGGTTGTCCTGGTGTATCAGCTGTTTCAAGTTTAAAAGAACAACAGAGATAACTTACCAGGAAAAAAAATGTATAGAAAAAAAACTTTCTTAATTTGGAAAGAGAAAACATTAAATTCTGCTGTCTTAACTACTGTAAAATTCACACTGTGTGAAGGCATTAAATTCTACTTTTTATCAAGGTAAAGATGAAGTCATCAAATCATTCTAGAGTTTCCTTTAATTCATTCTGTTTAAAAATGATGGGACATTCAGTAACGTTGTGGAAGGGTAAACAGAAGGGAGAGTGCATTTCTGACTGTACTGAACCATCCTCATCACGTGAAAAGGAAGTGTCTGCAGATGTCCCAGACTGCTGAGAGCATGGGGTTGTCAGAAAGCTGATGTTAGAATTCTCTACTATGAAGGCAGAAATACAGGCAGTACACACATACACTCAGCTACTTCTTTTTGGGCAGGCTTTCTGATCTCAGATAGAGAGTGGGGCAAGGGAAATGTTATATTAAGGAAATACAAATGTATACATTATGAATTGGATTTTAATATGCTGAATAAAACCAGGATTCAGATAAGTTAAAGAGTAAATGAAGTATCCTCCAGTGGGCAGTGTGTATGTCATTTCACTCTCAACCACGAGAGAGGAAACATTGTAATGATCAAAAGACAGCCTGTACTTCAAGATCTCTGAGTAATAGCACTCCAGTATAAGCAAACTGACACTGTTTTCCACCGTATTTATTTCTACATGACCCTTTCTGCCCTCTGTTCTATGGCCTGGCAACCAACGTTAACAGGAATTTCAGGGATTCAGAATCCCAAGGCTGGTGACTTCACCTTTTTTTTTTTTTTTCCTGACTTCTTTCATTTAAACCTTTGCTCTTCCAACCCATCTAACTGCAAGAAGGAATGATTTCAGCTACTTTGCACTTCAAGAAGATTGACTGCCAGCCTAACTGCACTCTTTCCCCCTCCTCCTCAGACTGTCCTGGTAGATATGAACCATTTCATTCAGCACCCAATGGAAAATCACTGGCTTTGTTTAATTTACTGCCTTCTCCATCTCATTTTTATCAAGTATAAACTTGAAATAAGAGAAAAAGCAAAACCTAAACTTGAAATTGGATACTGTATTAATACAGTTACAGAGATAACATACTATTTCTCAGGTATCACTGCCTGTAATTCCTTGTACAACAGAATATATGGTGACCCACAATACATACTAGCCATCCTTGTAGTTAGACACTGTAATAGTGGAAATTTGGAGTGCTATCATGACTTTCATTTCAGCAAAAAGTCAGTAACAAGGTCCTTATGGATGCAACACCAGAAAGAAAACGAAGAACTTTTTGCAGAAGGAATAAGAAAGTTTGCAAGGAGATAAATCTGTAGGAGTGGGATGATCAGGCCACATAGGTGGGGAAGTTCATGACATTTTGTTGTAGGAATGAGTCATGAATTCTTCACTAACTGATTCATCTGTAGCACATGAAATTTTAAAGAGGACACATACAGAACATTCTGTGTTCCACATGGAAGGTTCAAAATCAGGGAAGAAAACTGGAGAAGAAGAATGTATGCTACAAAAGAGAATTAAGTTTTTAAAATCAGTGTGGCAATCTTGGATTTGATTAAGAAAATGTCAGCTTAACTTTCTGTCCTCTCAGAGCAGACAATAACTCATCACAGAACAGACACTGTTTTTAACGTAATTGCTACAGACTACACTGACTTAAAATGTTCCAAAAGAAGAGATTCACCTTTGGTTGGAAACTGTTTCACATCTCATGCACTTCTGGTTGCTCTTTGCTGCTTTTGGAGAAGGAAATTAGTTTTGTATGTATTTAACATGGCTTATTAAGATGCAATTGGTTCTCTTATATCCAGTCTGTGCAAACTGAAGTGTACAAAGTAACCAAGTAATGGAAGACGATATTTTCTTAAAAATTCAGAGGTCATAAATAGCATTCTATGCTATAATTACTTCTACGTACACTTTGCGAGCTGATTTTGCATATTTGATCAGTACCAAACAGTAGAAAATTTCAGAGCTGTGCTATGCTTGAGTCCTGCATCCAGACACCATTTCCATACCAAGCCTTTGACAGATGAAGCACTTGATCCTGTAGGGAAAAGTGTGATTTAAAAGCCTTAAAGAGCATCACTGATGCTGCTAGCTTGCTTTCCAAATTTCTAAAATATCTAATTAAAAGCATAGGAACCAAAGAAGGGTTGCACATCTGTTCATGCCATCAGCAAAACTGACTTAGTGTCTTTTTCTAGTTGGACCTAGAGTAGCCTCTGTGAGACAGCTGACATTGCATAGCAGCACCTGGGTAAACAGCTAGTCCCTCGCAGAAGCCGTGCTATTGAAATCATGGAGAGTTTGCAAGAAATGGTGATAAACTGGGAAGAGACTGCTATTCTCTTCTTCATTTACTTCTTACTCAAAACACCCATGGTGGGAGCACAGAACTTTGCTCCATCTTGGCACTGTAATTTGCTCCAGCCAGCACTTGGGCACCGCACAGCAATGTCACTGTAATGATATGTGGGCATCGTGGGGACCCTTGAGCATCTCCCAGTGGAACCCCCAGACTGTTCAGCTGGGTTTTGCTTGCTGACTTGACTTTTTCCCCAGAAACCCTGGTGACTGGTTGAAAGTGACCAATTTAAGATGATTTAGTGGGGCCATAGTGGAAACTCTGTTCTAAGTGATGAAGAAGCGTTTGAGGTTGAAGTACTGTGATGGAAAGGACCTTCGAGAGCTTTTTGGACTGAAAACACGAAAAGCTTCATTCATCATCTTAATCTACACAGATTCACCAAGGCGCAATGTAACTGCAGTCTCCCTCAGTTGTTAAATTTCTAGCAGAAGAAGAAGCATTTGCTGCTCAGGAAGGTACAGCAGTCGCTCCACACTAAACCAACTCACAACATTCTGGTGGGAAGGATGGAGGTTCCAATAAAATAAGCCTTGGTAATAGAGGAGATGGGGATGACAGTAAATGCTCTGATCTCCATGTTTCCAGGTATTTTAGAGGTAGCATTGCTGAGTAGTAGAAATATGGATAAAACAGATTTGGCTAATAGCTGAATTCAAACCCATGAAATGGAAAGATAAATAAATCAGGATATGATGAATATATTGATTTCAATATATCTGCAACAAATCTTGTTTTAGCCAGCCTAAGCCTTAGGATTAAACTGTGTGATAGACCCTTTTAATATCCATGTTTGTCTTTAGCAATTAAAACTCTTACTTCCTGTATCTTGCTGTCTTTCAGTCCCAAATCAATAGGAGCTAACTCTTCTTCTTTGCATTTTCCAGTTGTTCTTCTAATATCATCTATTCTTTCAGAGAGATAAAACACAACTGCTTGAACTCTGACAGAGAAAAGTTGCCCTAAGGAGATGAAAGGTGCCTTGCAGGGAGACCTGAAAGACAGCCACCCGAGGAGCAGCCCAAGTTCCCAGGGGCAAGACAGGAAACTGATGGCAGCAGAAAAGGAAGAAAGCACAGAGACAGTGGTACCCATGGGGCCACTTGCACTCAAGCAATCTAAGAATGCCACCACTGAAGCCAGCGCTGCTCCAATCCTGCCAGACCCTGCTGCAGCAGCACAGAGGGAAATGTGCCAGCCTCTGGCCCCCTCCCTGCTGCCCCTGAGCAGCAGCCAGACCTTGATGGACACTTCTGCTCCTCCACCTCACACAGCACTCACTTTTACAGCTGACCCATCACAGCAGGAGCCTCTTCCCCAGCACCCACAGGCAGCAGAGTGACAGGCTCCTTGGGCTCTCCTTCCCTCGTTGCTTGTGAAGGCCATGCTAGCAGCAGTCACACCGATGGCACCTTATGGCAGTGCCATCCTGCCCCAGTTGCAGCTTCAGCTCTCACAGGGCACATGCAGAGGGATGGGCCAGCACCCTAGTGCAGGATCCACTGCAGACAGTGTGGACAGCAGCACCAGTTACAGGTTCATAAGTTGATAGGTCATAGTTCTGAAAAGATGTTTGAGTAATAAACCTTCCCCATTCTCAGGTCCTTTTATTTATTTATCCATTTATTTATGTAATGGTTCTGGAAATGAAGTGTTTGAACAACGAACTTGCCAGTTGTCAAGTCCATACAAACAAATTCAGCGAAGTCCACACCAGAACCCAAAGTGAAGTTTTAACTCTACTCAAACTTACTGAATGAAAATGGATACAGACCAAAACCAGGAGTTCTGCCATAGGTCTGTGTCCACACACAAATAAAAAAAATCTAACCTGTTTCATAGCAGATAGATGTAGGAACTCTCCCTTACCCCTGCTATCTCTTAGCTGGGATAACTACAGCTCACAGAAAACACGCTGGGAACACCAACTAGGCACCTCCTCTGGCATCATCTTATCCCAGCACACACAACAGTCTTCCTCTACAAGGTTACAAAGTCGAGAGCAGTATGAGAAAGACTGCATGTCCCACACTGGGATGCCATGATTATTCAGGGAAAAGAAGATCATCATCTCTGTGGCCCTTAAGCAAAGAGCCTGTAGCTTTGCCTGCCCCAACAGGGGACAGCTAAGCCTTCAGTACTGTTCTTTTCTCTTTAGCCATGCACACAGAACAGGGTTAGGCACACAGGGCCACTGCAGAAAAAGCAGACGAGGAGGGGAAGCCAGCAGAACTTTTTTTATCTGGGGCCTTTGTTTTGAGAGGTCAAGGAAGTCTGATACCATTATACAAGTCCCACAAAACACAGTCATGGTCTCGCTCAGTCTGTCTAGTGCCTGAGTGGGAATGCTGGTGGGAACACTTGAAAAGATCACAGTATAAATCTCCAGCAGACAGCTGTGTAAGTCCCAGTCATGTTACCAAGGACAAAAATGCAACCCCTTATTAGACTAGATCCTCTTTTAGCCCAAATCAGAGTCACTTGAGTCATTCTGCAACAGCTTAACTAGCGTTATCACCAGGGCATCTGCCCAGCTCCTGTGAGCCCAACTCCCAAACTGAACACAAGACAGCCTTTAATTTCAGTGAAATCAGGAACAGATCAGATGTGGGGAACGTGATGCTTCCACCACGCTGAATCACATTTGTTTCTCAGGCACTGCTTTTCTTTGTTTCTGAACTAATTTCTTGCCCCTTGCTCTAGGATCTTCTGATCTGACACTCCTTTCTTTCCTTAAAAAAGGGTCTTTGGGAAGTTTAACTCAGTAAGTAGTACAGTAATCAGAGGACCTGATACTTTTTCAGATACTGACAATATCAACTGATGCTTACGTAGTTAAATATTCCTGGGCTATGTCATACATGTTACAAGATCTACCAAAGGCAAGAAGAAGCAATAAAACTGTTTACACACCAGCTGGAATAATGAAAGATGTGTTGTAATCCTTTAGCTGTTTCCCACCAGTTTAAAAGTTTAAGTCAGACTGTATCAACACTAAAGCCACTCATTTCCCCCTCTTACCTAACCCTAACTTACATTTTTAAGGTTTACATTTCACAGATTTAATGACTCCCACAAGTAGGGCCATCTTGAGTGAATAACTACTTAATTCGTGAAGCACTGCTCTTTCTCTCAGCTGGCTTACATTATAAAAGCCCCTGCATGCTTTTCCTCTCCTAAGGAAGTTCAAATAGTAAAACAGGGTAAAACAAATATGACTGACAATCAAGTGTCATATCAGAGAGCAAGCACATAGGAAACAAATTTTTAGTGATTATAAAATGTGTTGATGCTTGTATTTCTTCAAAGACTCTTAGATCCTTGTTTATGTACTGAGAACACATCCCTTCCTTGGATGGATGAAAAAAAAAAAGCACATGTAATAGTTTTGCCTTCCACTGAGATATAACACTTTACAAAAGAGTAAACTCTGTATTAGTATTCACTTACCAGGATTTTCAGCAATGAAAAGAACTGTATCGTTTACTCTGACTCATGTTGTATCAAAATAGGATGCATTCCAGCAGTGAGGCATATCGTGTGCAATTGAAGAATGATAAAGCCATGCATTAATCAGCCAGGACTACACAAGTACATCTTTCATCTAGAAGCAGAAGCTCTCTGGGTGAAAAGCATGGCCTGGCACTTCGGCAAAAGGTTTCCTAAAGCATCTACTTTTTTCCAACAGACAGTGGGAGCTCAGGGTCGACATAAGGAGCACCACAGCACATAGCCACAGTTACTAGAGAAAAGCACTGCACATTTCAGATTTGATTTCAGACCACCTTAGTTAGCAGCGCACTAATCTGCACTTAGTGTTTATTTCAGTGAGCACGACTGACGCTTAAAAAAATGAGCGTCTCCTGCAGGTCTGCTGATTAGTCTAATTAAAATGAATCAACCAATCTCAAGGTTGAATTTCAGTACAATTTTCTCACGAAGTCATGATCACTGTCTTGGAGCACTGCCCACATTTGTCACACGTGGACATTTTGTTCGGAGCAGACATAACATTTTGGATAACGCACAGCGTGTAGGATAAAGCTGCAGCAGTTTGTCACGGGTGGGCTGATCCTCGCCCACTTGAGTTAGACAGGTTTCGGAGGACTTGTGAGAACGGCAGAGAGCTTCTCTCGTGATTAAGAAGTGCGCAGCATTGTTTGATCTCCCAGGAAACGATGCTGTTTGATTTGGGCATGCTGTGATGAAATGTCAGTCGTATCAGCCCTGTCCTTTGTTCCTCTATCGAACTTCAATCCGATGTCAAGGAGCCACCACCATTTCTACTGGTTTTATATGATTATCTTAGCATTCTTTCTCACTGCACCACCCAGACCTTCAAGATAAGGAGCAGCTCTGATCCCTCAAAAAAAAAAACAAAAACAAAAAAACACAACAAAAAAGCTCTCGAGACTGATGATTCACTAGTGGCAACAGTCTTTAGTTTCTCCCGCAATAATCACTGTGCCTCAGTGTCTGCGATCAGCAATTAAAGATCTAGCTTAGAGAACAGGAGGGAACACAACGTTAAGTAGCCTACCAATATTAGTGTCTGTTGGCTCCTCATCAGACTCCGCATCCATGACAAAAAGCCACTGGCCTGTTTTAAATGTCAGAAAGGGGAGCGGCCTCTTTCCCAGCATCGCTTCAGGTCGACCCACACTGGCAGCAGCATGGGCTACTATGGGGCTCACAGGACATGTAAGTCAAGCAGTACTCAGAGAATCAACTCCTCTAGACATGAAAACTAGGGAAGCACACCTCTTTTGTGTTAATCTTTGATCACCAGACCTGTATCGAGCAATAATTCAACATGAAAATGTGTTAAAATACGAAACGCAATACTAGAATTCAAAAGCAAAATTAGCGGCAAGTTGCACTAATAAACCCTACAGCTCTTGCCTGAAAGGTCTCTTTGTATGTGCGAGGGTGCCCAAACAAAGTGACCCAAGGACACAGCAGAACAGTCCAACAGAACCACGCCTTCCTTACCTCATCCGCCACCTCATCCTGATCCTGTATCTGCCTTGATACTGCTAACAATACAACGGGGTTTTTAGCTCATAATCCCGTTAAAATACTGCTTTAATACAGAAAAATCCTCTACACTTTTGTAAGGCAAACATCTCGTTTTATTTTAGCTCCACCCACAAGTTGAGAAAAAAAAAAAAAAAAAAAAAAAAAAAAAAACCTACAATTTTTGTCCTGAATTCAAATTCAGTAATTGCCTTCAGTGTTTAAAACATACTAATTACTGGTAACAGACAGAAATGGGATTTCTTAATTTAAACACTGGATTAAATCATTAATCTCATCTATGTCTGATCTAATATACAAAGCAGAAATAACAATAGTGGTTCTCCCTCAGGATCTGTCATTACAATGAGCTGGAAAAAAATACTTTTTCCAAACAATATAATAATGTTTCATGTATGTACTTTTATTTTTTTGTTTCTCTTTATGTTTATGAAATAGGGATCAAATCATTACACAAAACTGTATATTAAGCATTTAGGCTCTAAAATCACAGTCACAGAATTGTAGGGGTTGGAAAGGACCTCTAGAGATCATGGACTCTAAATAATGAGAAATGACAGGATGATAAAGAATATAAAAATGAATTTAAGAGAAACCATTTTTTGAAAACGTACCTTGCCATTTACCCCCTAGAACAGAAGTTTTGAATTATGTTACTTCAAAACTACATAGTATTGGTCAAATAAGTCTCTATAAGGAACATGGTTCTGGTCTATGCATCAGCATTTATGGAGAACTGGAACTATGCCACAGGATTTATGCTTTCTTTTACTTTTGGAGGTCATCTTTCATGATGGGAATCACAGATCTTAAAAAGGGCACACATTTCTCTTTCCTTTCCATCTGATATCTCCGTAAGAGTGAAACACTGCTCTCCTCTCTGTGGTCCTTCACAGGTATCCTCAGTATTTCAGGAAGACATTGGAAATTAGCTGGTTAACTAATGGGGAATTTAGCAGAGCATCTCACTGAAATGCAGTGTGACTTTGTTCATTGCCTACCATTACTCTTGGGGAAGTCTGCTCCCTGCCCTGGAACCACGGCCACAAGGAACAGCCCCGGCTGTAGGCTATATGTGATCATGGTAAGGTGCACTGAACATTGTACAAAAGCAAGAGTGGTTCACTTCTGGAGAAAGGCCAGAGCCAGCATCTGTATGCTGTCCCCAGGATCCCTTCTGGATCATTCAGTAGTGCTGCATTCATGAAGTGCCCCTGTATTTTGGCAGACATCTTCTCTGCTCCCTTCTTGGTGACCACAGCTCCTTCCTCATCTCCCCCAGCCAATGGGTGCCTGGATTCACAAGGAAGAGGCTTTCCCTTTCCATCACTCAGGAAACCTAAAAGCACAGGAGAATGTAGTGGTTTGCCTTTTACTACAGCTAGCATGAACCCTACAGATATACGATCCAGACTTGGTTTCCTGACAGATGCCTTTTTTTTCCCCTCTCCTTCAAAATATAATAAGCTCTAGTGCCTTCCATTAAACACTGGAGAAGTAAATCTTTGCCCACTGGTAAAAAGCGAGATTATTATTCGACTGTTTCGAGACTCATCAGTTCTCATTCTCTGGTTCCCATGGAAACTATCCCCAGTGAAGTTTGAGAGGGGCTACGTGCACAGCAGAAATGCCGATAATAATGGAGAGAATTAAGTTTCTGCAGGGGGAAATCTGAAGTCATTTTGAAATTTTGTTCAGGCCTTGGATGGTAAATCATCTGCTAGTTTCATTCTTTGCCAAGCAAAAGAAATAGACATGAGTCTTTCACCACGATGATTTTTAGTTCAGATTTTTAGGAAAAAAAAATAGGTGTTGGAATAAGGAAATGTATTTTCTCTGAAGAGTGATCTACTTAATCAGTGTAAAATAAAGAGTATAGCTGAAATTACTCCACTGATGGACAGTTTGATGAGAAACCATATATCTCATTTCATGGGTAAAATTCTGCCGTCAGATGTACCTCTACATTCCCCCCTGAATCAGTGAGACTGTTTCACTGAGCATGGACTGTAAAGAAATTTAATGAAGTGAGAATTAATACATAATTGTTGGAAGTGGCCCAGCATCCTCAGGAGAAAAATACAGAGCCAAGGGGGTACATTTAAAAGTGCAGAGAAAAAAAAACCTGCTCACTTAAATACAAAACTTTGTAGGAGGTAGGAGAGCTCTATTAAATTCTGATCCTTGATGAATGAGAGGCAGTAGGTTCAATAATGACAGCACTTCATAAAAAATCCTATGCTTAAAATTGAAGCTAATTATCTTCTGTAGAAAGAAGTTATGCAGATTTAAAACAATCTGGATGACTGAAAGAAAGAGTTATAGCAAGGAGCGGTATTACAGAGACCTGACTGTCAGGTAAAGCATTACAGAAATGATGACTACTGAGTGACTTTATATATTTTTTCTCAGCGGATTTGGAAGTAGAAAGGGCAAAGGAACAGGGAAAGGAACATGAGCACTCACACGCACCCTACGCAGAGAGGAGTTGAAGGAAGCCAGCTTAAGGCTACATTCAGTAGAGATACTAAACACCTCCACAGCTGTATTGCAGCTCCTAAGCTACAAACTACAATCCAAGGGGTGCTTCCCAGTTAAACCTGAAAGTTTTCTAACAAATCTGCTTCAGTGTAAGCATGAGGTGAAGCATCTCGGCAGCTGTGTCACTTGCCATCCTGACTGGAGACCTCAGGGCACCAGGCACCTAAGGAACGTAATGCCTGCACTGAGAACATGGCAAAACTACAGCGTGAGTGCAGGTTACTTCACAAAATGAAGGATAAAAGCATGGCCCGGAGCTCAGAGAACAGGCATCGCACACACCAGCAGGAGCGGCGGAGTGCCAGTGAAGGAGGTGCTGTTGCCCACACAGAGCTAAATGCCAAAGCTGCAGAAGGAGGCAGGGTTTCACAGACATCCCCGTTCCCATTAACGCCTCAGAGGGGCTTCCTGCTGAGGATGCCGATTCTTTCGGATCACCATTCCCCATATGCAACATATGTCACCCCAAATGTTTAACAGAGGTAATCAGGGTCCCATCCCCTGAGTTATGCACAGTAGTCCATTTTCCATCTCTTTGCTCTGTTTCATCTAGATTTCAACCCCTACAGAGATAAGCTTTCCATTTGTTAAACACAGATGGACCATAAGATCTCTATTCCACAGATGTGACAGGGATAAATGCACTTCGGGGTTGTGGCACAGGACAGACTGGATAGAGGTAAGACAGTGACCTGAAATCTTACTAAGGAGAAAATATATCTAAGGAGAAAAGAGTAACATGAAATGATACCGAATGACTAGAGCACTGCACTCATTTAAAGCCTGAGCCACCAACATTATGGGAGGAAAATAACCCTAGAGACTACGCTAAAATCACAAGCTTTCTGCTCAAAAGCAAAAAGCAGCAGAACGACCCTCAGCATCATCTCCTAGTCCTATTGCTTACAAGAAGGAAAGACAGTGACAGCCTAAGCCGGTGCTTACCTCCCCACACTGCTGCAGCATAAGTAAAGAAGGGAAAATCATAAGGAACTGAAACAACCAAAATTAGATACATTTTTTTTTATCCTTCGATGGCAGAAGGGAAGAAGCAGATGAACGATCACAGAAGTGAAAAGCTTTGGCATAAAACAGAGTTGGGCTCAGATTGTGACCCTGTTGCTAGAGCTGCCTGCGGAAAGAGATTTCTGCTTCACAAATGCTGAGATTTCAAAATCTGGTTTTAAGCCAAACCAAGATGGAATTTCAAAGCTCATGGTCTCCAGACATGACTTCCAAAAACAAGCAAGATGCTTCATTTTCTATCAGATGAAGATCCTATAATATAAAAGCAGCCTTTGTTATCAGAACAGAGAATTTAAACTGCAGCATCAGAATTTTCTATTCTTGCAAATGTAATTTCAGTCAAAAGTATGATTTGACAAAACACTCTAAAATAACTGCATTTTTCAATGAAATGGTGTGTGAAGTTTCTGCCCATATCTGCTCGGAAAAAAAAATATACAAGAACAAAACCAGTAACAACAACAAAGTGGGAATTGGACATGGGGATCAAATCAGAAGAGAAGTAACAACCAGGAAAAAAGATGGATTTCTGAAAACGTGAGAATGAATATGAAGAGGCTGTGTGAATTACTGGGTCTCAAAAGAAAACATGTACTAACTCAGAGCTATACAGGGTTTCAAAACAGCAGTAATTTCCATTTTAAGACCACTGACAGGGACAAGACCACGTAGTGTGTCTCAAGTAATAAAATAATCCAGTAACATAAGAGCAAATATATTACAGTGTTCAAGTTACTTAGTTCCTGGACTGCTTGTGCTTGATCACTGTGCCACAGAAGCAGACCTCAGCATCTCTTTGTATTTACATCATTTTAGCTCAGACTGACAGCAGAGCCTCACTGCTGTAACTGACAGAAGTCAGACTGAAGCCCACAGACAGCAGTTCCATGGTTTCCTTTCTTCTGCCTCCCTCGTGCACACAAATGCATCTGGGAGGTTGCCCATTTTTTAACTGAGTCACATAAATTCGGTTTTATGTGTAGAAAAGCTATGGAAAATAGGATTGACGGATAAAAATAAGACCATTCTGGGAGAACCCAGAAGTTTCTAACATTCACCACTGCGAACAGTCAGAGCTGCAGAGCTCCTCAGCAGAGGGGCTTACTTTGGAAGCCTAAGGTTGCCATCTTTTGGCATTGTGCGTGTAGTGTGTAGCTCCCATGCAGTGCCATTTCATGAGGTCAGAAAACTGCAGCAGCTTTCATTTTTTTATCAGACAAATTGCATAGGCTGAAAAAAAAAAAAAGTAGTTTTTACTTCGAAGAGTTTTAATCAGTAGGAGCATTAGACTTCAGATGAAATTTCTGTGCTTTTTTCATAGCCAGTACTTACGTAGTCAGTACACCACCTGGGTATGCTCAAAATAACCACAGCTCAGTGCAAAGGAACTCAAATCACTCAGTGCCTTACATGTAAATGCTGCACCTGCTTTTTGAAGGGAGCATATACAACGGCTTTCCGTTTTCACTTCCATCCCGTTCCTTTCTGTCTCCTCTTCCTCACCTTGGAGACAAGCCGGCCCATGCTTCCTCAGGAGTCTTCTGATCTCCCTCCTGCCACAGAGTGCCTGCTGCCACCCTTATCTCTCCTTTGCCCATCCCACCCTGCACTCCAGGTTCTCCCAGCCATGCAACCTGCAATGCACTGAGAGAAGGTGCCACCTTTGTTGTTCCTTATCCAGAGTGCAGTAGGCAGGACACAGGCAAACTGTTTTCCTCTCCTTGAACCTGTGTGTCCTCTTTCCAGCTCAGGATCCACCCACTGTCAAATAAGCTCCCTGGTACTTTCCACAACCTCATCAATTTCAGCAGTTGCACTTGAGATCAGTGAAATTTTCATTTAAAGATATTCACAGAAGTCATATGCACCACCTAGTGATGAAATTAACATCTGTATGGGTATGCCTGACATAGTTGGTGACTGAGAAAATTAGAGTAAGAATGATATGTGGATAATACCATCCTAAATTCACTACACTGGTATTTCAGTTCAGTTCTCTGGTTTCTGCCAGGTCAAAATATGCAAGATGTAGGCAAGGAAGGCCAACATCCTCCTGTGCTGTCATAAGAACACTGCTAATTCAAGTAACTTGAGAGAGGGGATCCTCTACTCAGCACTGGTGAGAAACACCTGGATTGCTGGGGCCATGCTACAAGTCTAGCATGGGCAAACTGAGGCATTACCAGTAAAGGGCCATGATGAAGATCAGTGGGTTGGATTATCTGTCATATGAGGAGAGGTTGAGAGAGCTGGGACATTACAGTCTGGAGAAGGCTTAGGAGGAGCATATCAGTGTGTGTAAATATTTGATGGAAGAGTATGAAGAAGATGGAGCCAGGCTCTTTTCCATGGTGCCCAAGGACAGGACAAGAGCAAATGAGTACAAACTGAGATACAAGAAATTCCACTTTCTGTCTGTGAGGGCAGTCAAACACTAGCCTCCATGTTTCAGATACTCAAAGTCACGGCCTGGGAAACCAACTCTAGGTGACCTTTCTTTAAACCAGGGTCTGAAACAGTTCACAGTGTCCACATATTTTCTTTCCAAATACACGTCTCTATGATGCCTCTCTACTGCCAACAGTGCTCCTTTGAAACATTCTAGAAGTTACAACTATAACCTTCAGTTCACTCTGTAAAGTTCTTCTGCTGTGATGCCTGACAAAATTGATGACAATTACTGGGTTGTGTATGGGTTGCAACTACTATTGACAAGGGCATTCTCACAGCTCCTTTTAACCCTCTGTGCTTCTGTATTCTTTGGCCATGTTGATTTATATTTAGGGTGTAAATTCCTGGAGTTAGAATTGTGTTTTTTGTTCTGTTTATATATCCTCAAGCACCTTATGCATTCCTGGAGTGCTTAGATACTATGGTAACGGCAAACGGTAGTAAAACTGATCTGTTGATGTGAGCTTGAGAAAGTACATTATCTATCACTTTTATTTTTAGATACTTGCTCAAGAAGGTTTTTATCGTAGAAGATATTCACTTCACTTGAGTTTAGCCATCTAACTGCCAGAGAGCTCATAGAAAGACAGATAAGCATCATTAGCAATGTATTCATTTCACTTATCTCAAGAGACTTCTCTGCCTCGCATGAACTGCCTAGTTCCTTTCATTTATTAGGAAAGGAGCATAGACATCTAACATTTAGCTGGCTGATATTATGCAAAAAGACAACCTTTTGACTAGATATGGATCTAAATACTTATCAGTAAGCTCCTAGCTTTGAAAATTTAGATTTAGATAGTCTGGACAAAATCCCATAGGAATTTTCAAAGAGCAGGAAGGCATATGAGATCTCATGTAACAATCTGTCATTTGTGCAATTTCATTGTAAGATCATACTTCACTACTTGCAGTCCGTCTTGACAGAAACTAAGAGGACGTGCCACTTCTCCTTGTGCACTGAACTTGTTTTAATAAACAAATATTTTTTCATCACAGGCTGTAAAACTGCAGTGAAGCACAAAAAGCCACCTGAGCCATTCAAGTTTCATGTAAACATGCTTTAAATCTGGCTTAGGTTTTCCTAAAAAATGCTTATTACGATAAGCCGTATTGGAGTAGCACAATAACCTAAAATTCTGTTGAGGACTCAGAAAATACTGTTAGGAAAACTCCAATAGCTCTGGTAATTAAAAGCTCCTGTATGTGACATTCAGTATGTTAGGATTTATGTTTGGGTAAAGGAACAGGCTGTTAGAAGTAATAACGGATGACGGTTATGATACATTAAATAACCACCCCCAGCAGTATGATATTAGTGAGTTAACAATGTCAAGCGATTAACATCCTGCCTTTCCAACAGAACTTAAGCTATGCAGCAAAGATGAGAAAAATGAATGTTTTCCTCAACAAACTGACCAAGGCTGTGCAGTGTCCTACACAATTTGCAGCTAATATTGAAGAGATTTAGAGAGAACTTTTTGTTTCTTTGTTATGAAATTCAGCCATGCAAGGAGAGAACAAGTGTTCACTATTTTTTTGGAAAAAGAAGCACCTGTGAACGACTGCCAAGAAAGAATCACTTTGCTCACTTAATGATGTGCAAAATCTTGATCAAGGGCTGGAAATACTTTATGTTACATTGTGTAGGAGCAGTGCAAAAACTCCTTCACAGATAATTATAGCAGTTATCTCCACAGTTACCCAAAGAAGACAGAATTCATTTAGGAGCTTCGTATGCTTTTGAAGTTTGTGAGAATGTAACTCCATCATCGACAAAACTTGGACGTCTTCATTATATTTTGAATTGATGAAGAAGGATGGGAAAAGGAGAAGGCAGGATTTAGGTTCAACTTTATCTCATACCTAAGAAAGATTTTACTCACTAAATAGTCTTAGCATTCCCAACATGTACCTAGTTACAAAAATAAAATATTTTTGAATAAAATAAAATATTTAAATAAAATATTTTTAAATAAAATATTTTTAAATAAAATATTTTTAAATAAACATAGATCAAAGAAATCAGGCCTTTAAACATAAATTTCAGCTCAAGATTTAGTGTCATTAGTCACAGTGTTCGAGTTAGTAACATTAAAAAGGAGGTGGTGATACAAAGTCCCTTTTTCTCTGAATAAAAATGGTAAATATTCTCATGAATAGTTAGCTGAACTCAAAGTAGGCAATTCGAATAAGACGGAATATACTTTCCTCATTTTTCTTTCCTCAGTAAAAGTCTTCGTGGAATCTGAGAGAGAATCCAGTGGAGTTTGTGAATGTTTCCATGTCAATATTTAAAGATGTAAGACAAAGCTCAGCCATACTGCAGCAGTCACACTATCAACATCTAAAGTCAGGCATTCATTAACTGAATAGCAATTTGATCACGTAAGTGAGCTCTTACTGCAAGCTACCATCTTTCTTGTCACACAGCAAATTCATTTTGCTTCCTGCTTTCAGAAGAGCTGTGCACTTGGCCTATACAGGCTAAATGCTTTTGTTAAATGCTAATTAAAAGTTCTTGGGAGAAAGGCATAGAAATGCCAGTTAAGAGCTACAATTTGCTATGTCACACCTACTTAAATACCAGGACCTTCAGTCTGGCAATTTCAGCAGGAAAATTCAGTTCTGTTCAACTATATTTACAACCCAAGTATGTTTATAACCTCACAGCAGTTGTCCTCATTCAAAAGCAACTTTACATGCTTTTACAGCTCCAACATCCTTGTGTTTGTTAGAACAAAACATCTATCATTTTGTAGTCGTTCTTCTCTCCCACCACTCTATTCTGCCAGGTCCTGATGATTCCTCCTTTACAATAAAACATCCTTGAAAAATAAGCAAGTCCCTTCACTCACTCCCCGTGGCTGAAATCTTTGTCTGAGCTCTGATTGTCTTTCTTCTGAAGTTCCTAAGCTACTGCTTACCTCCTAGGATGCTTTTTCTAATTCCTGCTTAGTACACCCACAGCTGCTACGAACCCTTTCCATAAAAACAATCCCCGTTTCAAATCATGAATCACCCCACTAGCTTCCTCCGTCCTGTCAATCAAATATTTCCACTTCTGTTTATCCTATCGTTTCTGATATGTCTGACTGTTCTTTCAATCCTACATCCAATCGTATTGGATATTGGTCACCAGTCTGACACTGGTACTGCTTCACATGATGCAGTGTCACTTCCTCCCCCTTGCAGCCAACTTCCCATCTCCTTCCCAAAACACATCACTACCATGCATACCATTATTTTTCATGCAACCTTCTAGGAACACTTTTACCCAAGAAAAACGTTTTCTTGGATATTCCTGAGCCAAGGAAAAAGAACTTCAGCCCACAGCTTTCAGTGTGACAGGCTCACATTAGAACTTCACAGAGAATTAAATACTGCAATTTGTAGCTTAGTGCACCCGATCTACTGCATAAAGGGCCTCCTACACAGTAAGCTCTTTCATGCAGAGATTTTATCTTTGCTCTGACGTTTTGCTGAGATCATGTATGTCTTTAGTTCATATATATCAGATATTCATTGCAAAAGCCAAGTAACTCATTGCCCATCCATTTTTTTATCCAAAAAATACAAACTATTCGCCCTCTCTTTCCCCCCAGTGCTAAACAAATCTTTAATTAATGACTAAATGACTGGAATTGCTATCTTGTCTGGTGGCAATAATTTTACAACTCAAAGGTCTGTTACATACTTCTGCATATGCAACCACAGTTCTATGGGGAAAACACTTGAATTTCTTCAGATAGAGAATTTGAAGTGATCTAGCCTCTATAAAATTACATTCTTAATAAAAAGAAAGCTTTATCTTCTTGTATCCTACCTTCAAATAAAGCTAGTAGTGCCTTACAAAATAAATAAATAAATAAATAAAATAAAAATGATCTGTGAATGACACTGCCCCAAAACTCCTATGGCTAAGAAGTCAGGCAAGGATCCAACAGCTTTAGCATATGAGGAGGGCAAGGGCATTCCCCTGCATGTGGCAAGAAAATATGCTCAGTTTACAAGGGCACATCTTTGTAACGAGACTGGAGTTGAAAATTCTTCAGTTCTACTCACTGTCTGGAGCCTTACAAGTGGAAGTCTCTACAGGTCACATCATTGAATAGCTCTCTGCTCCATTTTCATGCACTGTGGACTTTCTTGCTTCGTTTTTAACAAACATGATTACTGGACTCAATAACAAACTCCCAGGCTTTTCAGAAATGTCTAATTAGCTTCAGGGAATCTACTCTCTTCATAGTCTTATTTTTAAGATTCCATTTACTAACTTGGAAAAGAAAACTAGAATAGTTTTCCATTGTTTTCTTGGAGTTTCAGAATATTCTGCAGGTTATGCATAGCTCATTATTTTATCAGCAAAGTTATCTGTCAGCTGGTAAAAAACTTTTATCATAAACAGAACCGTTACTCTCAGTACCATAAATAAACACACAGCTGCATTTTACCTTGTAATACAGAAGGAACCTGAGGCTTTTCTTCATTTAGCTGACTCCCTTAGGCCATCTACAATTGAACTGCTAACACTTCTCATTTGCTTCTCAGACCCAAACATTTTCAATTCTCTTCCCATCCCAACAACTCTAGTACAAATCTCAGCTTCCTATCCTTTACCAAGCTCTACTTGCATTCTCTCTCCTTCGTATCTCATCTTTTGTCTTACAACCTTCCATCTTACCAAAGAACATACGCTACAGAGGTCTGAGCAAGGAAAAAACAAGGATGAATAAAGCTGATCTTCAAAACTTGTGCATTAATGTCTCTCACCATCATTCAGGGCACATAATCCTCCTCACAGCACCCAAACTGCCCCAAAAAGGTTGCCCTGTACTTAGTTACAAAGCAAATATATTTATGGAAATGCTGTTCTTGTACAGAGATTTAAAAACTCCATTTTGTAATGTGGTCAGTATTCCTAACTCATTTTTTTTTCCTTTCCCACCACTGCCTGCCAACATGTACATCTTCTGGGTGGTATTTTTTAAAACTGTGACAGACACGTTGATAGCCACTGAAGAAACAACAGACATCCTCTATTCTCAAGATGACAGCACAACAACCTGGAGGGACCTCAGTGAAATCCTGATGCAGCAAAGTAACTTGGTAACCTACAAGAGAGGAGGGGAGTGGACAGTCAAGGGAAAGAGAAAAAATAAACTGTTAGGAGTGGTCTGGAGGCAATGGTCATTCACAGACAGGAAAGCCAGGCTGAAATGGTGGAGTGTGGTCTGCAAATCATTCTATACCAGAAAAAAAAAACAAAAAAACAAACAGCTCCCCCTTCTCTCCTCTGCCTGCAGGAAAGACACTCTCAAGCACGTTTTGTCTGTGATCTAATAATTATGAAGGCTCAAACACTAAAGGTGTGCTTGTGTTGGTAAGGCGGACCCACAAGGCATGTCAACAGTGACCATCGCTCAGACTCTGCACTGAGGTTCCTATTAGGATAAGTCTAGTTGTACTGCCTGCCCTGTGTTGTGTACTCGGCCAATAACTCAGAAGCAAGACTTAAACTCAGAAACACTTTCAGAATTCATCACATTCTAGAATGTAGGTAGAATACATTAAGCTTTATTGTACTGTTGACTTCCCTCCAGTGGACAACATTACCACACCACAAAATAGAGGCAAAAGCAAAGACATTCTTTTCAAATCAACCCAGATTAGTGGCAATAAAACAGACCAAGAGTTTGCACAAATTAGAACAGAGAAGTCTAAATATTGTTCTGGAGTTTTTTCAAATGTGTACACAAAAGTGCAAAGCCATTTCTGCCAGAACAGAACACGTCTAAGAATGCAGACTGTATTTAAAGAAACACAGGACATACACTATCTTGCACAATGAAAGAAGAATCAGATGGACAAAACCCAATACATAAAAATTGGAGTATTATTTTAAACTTTGCTGATTTAGAATGTGATGAATAAATTAAGATTTGTTTAAATTCTTGAAACGAAGAAATAGAAAGATTTAAAAGTAAAAATTGTAACCAGATAGGAAAGAGGAAGATAAGCATGTGCCAAAGACTTAATTCCCCAAAGCAATTCAGAGATGCTGTGTGAAATGAAGGTTTTATTCTACAGTGAAAGCATGTTAAAAATTCATGATGTCAACCAAAACACTGTAAGGTTAATTCAAGGAACTTTTTATCTATTGTTGATGTTTGGCATAGAATGATCTGCATGTGCAAATGGCACAGATCATGATTTTTAGGGTGCAGAACATCACTTCCAAACAACGAAACTCAACTTCATTTTAAATTCCTGTTTGCTAGCAGTGCAAAAATGGAGGAAATGACAGATCACAGTTTGACTTAAAATCTGTAATACTGCTATGCTTACTATCACTCCTTGCAAATTACTTGGAATTAAAAGGCAGGAAAAGTCTATTAGAAAGCAATATGAAAAAGCTTAAAATAATATTTATCCAAACCTGAGGAATCCATTATAGATCTTATCTGGAACTACTACATGGCAACTCTTGTGAAACTTGGACGGTAAGGTACTAATGATGCTTAGTGCTCAGATATTATTAACCCTATGGTGTGAGAATGTACAACATCCTACTTTTCGCATTAAAAATTGAGAAAGACAATGTATTAAGAGTTCACATGATCCACAACTTCTGCATGTGCATGGAGGCAAAAATAATGGCCCACTAGGTAGCTGTAGCTTATTTGCATATGGCAGTTACAGGAACAAACCCAGAAAAGTAATGAAAAACCCCTCCTATACTTTTGCAGATGTAGCTGGAAAGATACAGTCTCCTTCAGACCTTAAACAGAATGAGCCAGCAACACTTGCAGAGAGAAGAGTGGATCCAGACACATGGCTATTTCAAATTTTTGCAATGTTTTGCATTTTGTAAAACAAAACTTGTACAAAACTTTTATGAATATGAAGATCACAGGACACATTACATATTACCCTTTCCTTCTGCTCTCCAACAGCAGGCCTAGGTCTGCAAGCTTGCCCAGTTCACAATGGCCATGCCCTCATTCACTGCAATATACTGCAGTAATATGTAGTTTTGTCTGTTAGCTAATCCAGCTGATGATTTATAATCCTCAGCTATGAAAGATTTACCTAGAGAAAGCAAAACTGCCCAAGATTTGATAAGGAAAGATACATGAACATACAGGGAAAAAATGCCTGAATTCTTTAACTCTCTGAGCTTCCAAATTTGAAATAATCTAATGTTCCAGGATGCTCAGTTCTCAGTTCCTTCTGAAGTAAATGAGTATTGTAAAGGACAAGACCTCTGTAGACCCTTCCCTCCCACATCCATTTCTAGCTGCTTTGATCACATGCCTTCACCTGCCTGGCCCTCCCTTTCTCCAGCTCTATATTCCAGCAGCTATTCATGTTACATTTTCCCCCTTAAAAATTATGATACTTCCCAAACTGACATATTTGGTGAGATATTTACGTTGCTAGTCAGACAATTTCACAACACAGCAAAACAAGATAAGCTTCTCCTAAACAAAATATGACTTACTTGCAAAAAGATATAAGCACTTGATGTTAGAAGGCACAGGACATCAGCAAGAGTCAGCTAACACAATCTTGTTTAAATGCCACATTTCTCCTTTAAAGTAAACACGTCTGTCTCCCTTTGGGGATCAAATTTCAGTGTTTGTTGCTTGCAGTCAATATTCATTTCATGAATACATATTTATACCAAATACAAAACTAGACTAAGATCCTTAACTTGAACTTCATGCTAATCAGAGCTAGTTCAGATATGTTTAGATAAGGCACGCCTTTGGATCTCAGTTTGGACAGAACCACATTCAACAATCCTGGAACTACAGCTACATTCCACTCTCTCAGCCTTCACACTGTCATTGCTGCAAACCCTATTATTATACTCTGACATGTTTTTTATTTGTTTAGTCTTTCTTAACTGCTTGCCTTGAACTTCCATGTTCCATCTGGCTCCATCCTCGTAAGGTAATATCTCATGCACAAACACTGGAAAGCATGTGACAGTTATTTAAAAGAAAATATACAAGTATTCCATTGTTCCTCCAAGCAAAGCTTGTTCTGGAACAAAAAGAAAACTTATTCTTTGTTCCTTGAAAACCTTGGCCCTTCTCCCTATCATCTCTTTCAAATTTCATGCCTTCAGGCTGCAAACATTCCATTTTTCATCAAACCATTTTCTCAAATTTGCCCATAACACTCACATCTGTCACAAGCTTTTTCTCTGCTCTTGAGCGTTATTGCAACTCCCACACTCTTGGCAAGACCTTACTCCAGGTACAAATCAAACACACTCTTCTATTCATCATCTAGGATTTATGATTAAATTTCTTTCTTCAAAGTCGCTGCCCTAAGCTCTGGGTGTTTACTCTCCTTATATGAGGAACCATACCTTTTTCAGCATTGCCCTCCTTTCCATGTCTTTGGATTAAGAATTCAGAACGAAGCTGGATCTGTATGTTGCATGCTCTAGCCAACAACACTGAGATGCAAGGTTTGGCACCTGCAAGATTCTGGACAGGTATTCTGCACCCCTCAATTTGTTCACAGTCTCTATCTTGACGTAAAAAACTACTTCTCCAAAGAAACATCGATTTACTGCGCCAAAGAAAATAAAGGATTTTAGCTCACAGGCATACACAGTCTCATGTATGTCAGTGCACGTGAAGCCCTTTGCAAGAACATGCAACATCAAGTCTAGATCACATTTCAGAGGTGCTAAGTTACATTTGTTACAAATCCTCTAGGACAATGTCAATTCTTTCCATTAAATCTTGTAATAGATTATAGAATCACAAAATTATAGGGATTGGAAGGGACCTCTGGAGATCAATCCAGCCCAAAGCCCTGCTAAAGTAGGTTCCCTACAGTATGTGACTTAGCAAACTGTCCAGGTGGGTTTTGAATATCTCCAGAGAAAGAGATGCCACAACCTCCTTAGGCAGCCTGTTCCACTGCTCTGTCATCCTCAAAGTAAGCAATTTTTGACTCATGTTCAGATAAAACTTTCTGTGCTCCGATTTGTGCTTGCTGACCATTGTCCTATTGCTGAGTACCACCATAAAGAGTCTGGCTTCATCTACTTGAAACCTGCCCTTTAGATATTTCTAAGCATTGATAAGTTCCCCTCTCAGTCTTCTCCAGGCTGAACAGTCCCAAGTCTCCCAGCCTTTCCTCACAAGGGAGATCACAGAATCACAGAATTGTAGGGGCTGGAAGGGACCTCCAGAGATCATACAGTCTAACCCCCTGCCAAAGCAGCTCTCTAGATCAGGTTGCACAGGTAGGCATCCCGGTGGGTCCTGAATATCTCCAGAGAAGGAGACTCCACTACTGTCTTTGGACAGCTTGTTCTTGTGCCCTGTCACCTTCAGTGTGAAGAAATTCCTTCACATATTGGTGGGAACTTCGTATCCTCCAGTTTATGGCCATTTCCCCTTGTCCCGTCCCCACCAACCACTGAAAAGAGGTTGGCTGTGTCCCTTTGACTCCCATACTTAAGATATTTATACACATTAATAAGAACCCCTCGGACTCTTGTTTTCTAAAGGCTGAAAAGACCCATGTTCCTCAGCCTTTCCTCGCAGGGAAGATGGACTCTCTCCATCAGTTCCCTGTCTTTCTTGAACTAGGGAGCCCAGAAGTGCACAAAACACTCCAGGTTATTTGGGGAATTTGATACTTTGGAGATAAATGCATGGAGAAATCAGAAAAAATCCTGCTGCCAGAGACAGAAACGAGGATCTACTCACTCACCCTGCTTGCATTTGCCACTGCGACCATCTAAGTCACTGTTTCTCTAGCAATTCCTTTTGTGATAACTGTGCATCCAGAGTGTATCATCATGCAGCTGCGCTCCAGGACACATGCTCTGCTGAAACAAATAAACACAAATAAAGGTTAATTCAAAGTATAAGTATTTTGTTATTCCCACAAGCCAGACCTCTGAAGTATGGAGGATCCTTAGTTAAATTACCCACAAAAGCTGCATAGCTTTAGGCAGACACATATTAACAGGAGTTAGAAGTTCTCATTTTTTAGCCATTTACACCGATAACTGTATTTCACATATGCTTTTGAAGATACACCCACTCTTACCTTCTCAAATGTAGGAGGCTTGCCTTGATGTGAAATGCAAGAAGGGCTGAAACGTGAAATCTGTGAGGATAACTTTTGACTTAATGAACAACGAAAAATCACTTTAGACTTTTTAACTCATTTAGTCATCACACTAAATTATCTTTGCAGAACTTAAAAGAAATTGAGCCAAATTTAAGATCTGGAGGTTCAGGAATAGCAGAGCTCACAGAAAGAGGAGGAAAATATTGAGACATTTAATGCTGGACTAAGTAACCAACTAGTGTGAGTACTACAGACCTTTTAAGAAATTCAGAAAATGGTTCTGTACTATTTTTCTCTCCATGACATACCAGTATATGTATTTGCTATTTATTTTCTGTTATATCCCACAAAACATAACCAACACAGGAAAAGGAGAGGAAAAATAAAGCTGTCAGTATAGCTATTTTACGCTATCTTTCTCAAATGTCAATTCTTTGAACCAATATACTCCCTAAAAGTTTTGACCAGGTGAAAATTGCAGTACAGAAATTAGGGTCCGTAGCTTTTTCTTCTACACTAAGGTATGAGCTATCGGTGAGCACCCAGTCATAATTACATTTGAAATGGAAGTCTCTCTTCTCAGTGAGAAGAACATTTCAATACCGTTTCACACTCACTGCTGTCCTGTGGCTGAGAGAGAAGTGTGCAAACAGGCAAACATGGGCCATCTGTGCTTGTAAAGAGAGTGACAGCTCTTCTGTGTTGTTGACAGGAACCAGTATTTCAGGTGGAGCAGAGTGTTTGAAAAGTCACAAAAACTATTCAGACACATGGAAGTGTAATTTCTGTAAAGAAGTACAAGTCATTGGCATGCAGGGCAGCAGGCTCTACAAGTGCTAGTTCAGCAACTCAATTGCCTGTGGGTTGTTTTAACTTAAAGAATGCCTCTGCTGTCTTCCAAGTCTCTCTTTTTTTTTTTTTTTTTTTTTTTACTATTGTCCTTGTTTATCACTTTCATATTTGGGCAATGCAACCTTCTTTCTCCGAACACATGGTATTTTCCAAGGCAGATGCCAAATTCTAGTGAAAACTATTACGTTACATAATTCAGTCTTTGTGCTCCTTTTACTCATTTCAAATTCCAGGAAAACCAAGAGTTCCAAATTCCAGCTAAAAACAAGAGTTCAAATGTCTATTTCTGTTCAACTCTGGAAGATGATTTTGAATAATGGGCTTTGTTTTCATGTGAAATGCACCCAACAGAATCTCATAATACTAGAACTCTTAAAAGCTTAATTTTTGATATATTTTTTTACTGTAAATAGTTTCTAGTATCATGGTGGCATATCAAATGTAATTAAACACTGCATAAAAATTAGCACTTTACTGCAATCACAAATTGCCACATTAATATGCCAAAAGGCTTCCAGTCATCACTAGAAAGACACAAGCATGAATGAAATAAGAGTACTTGGAAAGTAATGAAAGATGTTGTTCCAGACTCCTCAGGAATGGTAAACAGGAGCACGAATTGTAGTTAGTCTTTCTTGTCTTACCTAATAACTAGTATCCTAGTTGCCATCCTCAAGAGGGGTCACATCCAGATAGAAAAAAATTTCCCTACAAGAGTGCCTTTAAAAAAATACAGACTATATATTTTCCTCCGTAGGTGGGCTAATTTCCAGCAGCACTGAGCACTTGCAAGTGTTCAGTATCTATAAAGTTCAAGCTACAAGCACCCATGTTCGAACAGACAAAGAAACAAATGGATTTAGTTGCATTCCTTCTGCATGAAGTTGACTGTCAGCTGTGCCCAAAGAAGAAAATAAACCTTTGAATCAAAGCTGCAGAATGCATGTTGAAACAGTAATAATGACCACTGCATCCAATAAAAAAATGAGGTCTCTGTATTCTTGGATTTAAAAAGTTTTAGCAAAAAGGTATCACAGAAAGTGTTAGTGTTCTTCTACTTGCCAAAAGAAATGCTCTATAATTGGAAGATGAACCAGTTCCTGTAAAAAAGACCCAACACTGCATTCCTTTCCATTCACTTCTGTAACAGCCAGCTTTATTATGGTTCAAGGAGTAAGAAATACTTCCACTGGGAGTATTTCTCACCAGTATCAAGTCATCGGCGGCGGACGTAAACAAGTTGTTTTGATCTCACTGCTTCATGTTATGAATATGAGTAAGGATGGAACTCCTAAAACATGCACAGCATTGCCCGAAGTTTCTCAGACAAGCCAAAGGAAGTCTGGCTCCTAAGCTCTACGCTTAGGAGTGCCAGCTTCAAGATATGACTGATAAAGAATACCTACAGAAGCATCCAGGCCAAAGGGCTGCAGTGAAGGATGCAATGGAACAAGGCAGGCTCTGGCTTACTTCCTTACAGATTGATGGCATGTAACCATTTCTCCTTGGGCAGTGTACCCCACAAACACATTTCAGATAAATGCAGTCTTCTTTCTGTGCAGTTTGGCAGAGCAATGAACTGCTGCTACTGCATGAAAAACCTCGATGGTGACAGTTTTATAGCATCTGTAGGAAAAACACCTCATTGTTATATGACTTGTAAGGAAAATGGTTAAGGGTAAGCTGGCAACAGTACAAATATGCTCACAAAAATCAGACCTTTTAATAGCATCAAAATGATTGTCAGATGAGCTAGCTAACTGATGAGGTTATAGCACAGTTGCACCTGTGCAGCTTCATACAATGCCATGGGGAAATGAACAAAACATCACATTAACAGGTGAGCAGAAGTAGGCCTACTTGAATATCAAGTGCCATGAAACAGAAGAGTACTTTTAGACAGCGGTAAATGAAAGAGTATAATTTCTGCTCATAAATATCTGCGCAGTCAAATAAAAAATGTGAATACATTCTGAAAGAAAGTCTTGTTGGAAAAAGAATCAAAAAACTGTTATTTGGGACAAAGAGCCGGCTGACTAGGACACCGGAGCATTCTGAACCCATATCTCAGGCAGAACTTCTATATAGAAGAGCCTCTTACCATATAGGGCTCCTCTTCATAAGAAGGATTATAGAGAATATGGAGCTGTGGCAAGATTAAAACCAGACAGGGTGAAGTCTTCCACACTTGTCTTTTATTCCTCTGCTTCTGAAGTTCTCAGTAGGTCCAAATGTATTTTGAGTAAGCCAGATTTTCTCTCTCCTTACCAAACCTCAAGAGCATATTGTTATTAGTGTAAATACATCTGGCTCTGAAGACTTGAAATACTTACAGAATTCCATGAAATCAGAATTCTCTATGCACAACAAAGCAGTGCCAGTCACATAAATGATAGAAGACGAACCATCTTGTCCCTATTTAAAAGGGCTCTCATGCTAACATATGCAGTAAGAAGTTTGTAAAACATTTGATATGTCAAGAACGAAAAAAAACTACCCTCCTGTGCCTAATTGCATAAGTTTATTAAATAATACATAAACCCAGACACTTCTGTATGCAGTTTCACTCCAGGAACTACACTGCATATACAACACAGGAAGCTGAAGCGTGCAGCTCCTACACAGGAACATCTGCCTCCACAAAGGTGCGAGTACTGTCATCACTTTCGTGCTGCAACACAAACAGCAGACGTTTTAAGCAAAGAACAGAACGTTTTAAGAAAAAAAAAAAAAAAAAAAAGAGACGGGCTGCGCTTGCACACAAAATTGCGATAGGAACTTGAATAGTTACAAGGGCTACCCAGACCCAAGATGGCGGCGGGGCCGGGGGTGGCGAGCGCCTCCTCCCGGCATGCCCCGCGGGGCCGCCGCGCTGCCTGGAGACGGGCGGGGCGGGGCGGGGCGGGGCGGGAGGATGCTGCGGCCTCGGGGCGAGGCGGCGGCGGGCGGAGGATGCGGCGGCGGCGGCGGCAGCAGCATCAGCACCAGGCGGAGGAGCGGGCGGCGATGCGGTGCTGCGCGGGGCCCGGGCCGCGCGGCGGGGGCGCGCTGACCACGCTGCTGTTTACAGGTTTGTCACGGCGGCGGCTCAGCGCGGAGAGCGGGCGCGGGCCCGGCTCCGTCGGTCTCGTTCCTCCGCGGGTCGGCGCGGTTACGGTTCGCCCCGAGGGCGGCCTGCCCGCCCTGCCGCTGCCGGGGGAGGCTCGGCGGTGCTGCGCGGTCGCGTGGCTCCGTGCCGGGAGCGGGGCCGCTGCCTCCTCGGGCTGGGACGGGCCCGTACAGAGCGGCCTTTTTCACGTCCCGTCCCGCCCCGCCCCGCCCGTCGGAGCTATTTGCCATCCTTAGCGCAGCTGTTGGCAGGGCCGGGGCTGCGCAGCTCGTCCTTTGGCTGTGCACAGCGCGTCAATAGCGGCTATCGCATAACGCTCCGGTCTCGCACCCGCAGGGTTCTGCTCCAGCTGCTCCTGCTCACCCGCTGCCAGCGGTGTCGGCAGGGCTCTGCTCCAACCCTGAGGGCAGCAAAATCTGCTGCTGGATTTCGGTTTATCTCTCTAGGTTGTTCTGTGGTGTGGGGGATCATCTGGAAAACAACAGTTTGCTCAGTATCTTCTTGAGTAGCATTAGAATAAACATGGAATACCTTACGTGCGTGACTGTGCTTGCCGTAGGGTACTGAGGGCAGATGTGTCACGAGGCACTGGAGATATTACAGATGCAGTTAGCATCTAAGCGTTAAGGATAAAACTGAATCTGCTGTGTACAAGATACTGCTTTCTCCTAATGTGGAAATTCGTCCTGTCTCCCTCTGCAGAGCCCAGCTGTGGCGTAGCAACCAGGGGAAAACTATGGCAGTCCTGAAGTGAACTCTGTCAGCTAAGATACAAAGTCTAAAAAAGCTCTACTGAGATCAGCTTCTGGGAGCTGAGCTGTGGGCTCAACCCAGGCTCCCCGGTAAAGAAAAGTTCTGAGGACTTCCTTGGGGTTAACTTTTCTTGTTCAGACCTTCTTAAAGTCAAGCAGCAGAATAGATTGTTTGAGAGTGATATAAAAAGGAAAAGTGAACAGTATTAAGTTCTTGTCAGTGATACCTATATAACTTTTTATCTCCTTCAGAGTAGGGTTTTGCAGTATGTCTTTGGTCTGAATTCAAGTACTACACAAACCCATATGGTTCAAATGTTACTGTCCCAAGCGCTAGCTTGTCTTCTTATCTTCCCCTGAAGCAGAAATGTAACACTGTATTCATCGTAGCTCGCCAGTGTCAGCTCTTGAGCTGAGCCCATCTCCCCGCTCTCTCAGAACCTGACTTCTCAGCTATGACAATGTGGGAGAATGTCCAACCAGGATTGTTGGCCCTGAGGAAAGCCACAACACTGCATAAAAATCCTTCCTCTTCAGTTCTGTTCTTAAGTGGATGCTGTGGTACTGCAGCACTGCTTAGGAACAAAAATAGGACTTACAGACAAAAACAGAACATGGGAAGAACCACAAGACCTGTGATAAGATTTGAGCTCTCTTTTACTACTAGAGATCAGGTTTTCCTGTTTCCTGTAGCACTTGACTACAGAAGGAAATTGGCTTCTGTTTTGTGTACTTGTCAAAGATCTATGAAGTGCACACTTGGAGGCTTTTAGAAGGAGGAGGTTTGCTAACAGAAGTCCAGGTTGCTGGTCACTTTGTCTTGATTTCTTCCCTCCTCCATAGTACATTAACTCAAAATTCAATTTCAAGAGACTTTTTAAGAGTTTGAAGAGCGATTTCAGAGTCCCACATTTGATCCCAAGGGGCAGTATTGCACTCAGATTGAAGGAACTATCTGTCAAACAGTAGCTATCATCACCAGTGCTAGGAAAAATGGGACTTGACATTGTTGGACGTGACAGTTAAACTTTTCTAAATCAAATTAGATGACAATTGTTCTTTACTGTCACAGTATCAGATGTGGTAAAGATTATGTGAGTAAACTAGAGGTGCTCCGTCACATTTGGCAGGCCAGTGAGTTGTTCCCATGCTCTGCTTGTAAAGAATGAGTGGCCATCAAAAATTTAGTTGAATGAGGGTGGCTATTTTGCAGTTACCTTGTGTTTCTTGAGTGAAAGATTAGTTGTTGGTGCCCCTGATGATCATGGAATCTCTGTTTTAAGCTAGTAATGGGGGTCGGTAGAGCAAGTGAGTTATGTTGTTCCTTCCCTATGAAGGTGGTCAAAATAAAGGAGGTGATTAGTTCTCATGTAATTATATGGTCACATTCATTTGTCATGAAGCTGTCAGAAAATACTTTTCTGCTCTTCCATGGTTAGCATTTTTCAGTATTTCCCTACTGGGCACCGTATTACTTGTATAGTGCCAGTGAACTGGGTCATCTGGCTGAGAACTAGTCCACACACTAGCAAAAACTGCTCTCTGTAATCTGTTTACTGCCCAGGATCGTTATTGGGTTGTTTGCACTGTCTGTGTGCTATGTGGATGAGATTGAGCTGGGATTCCCCTCCTTCAGCAGGGCTGTTGGGGAATGCTAGTTTAAAAGAACTGTGAAACCACAGGCTATCGGTACAAGGACTCAGGAGTGAATCCCTGCCCCATAAGGACAAAGGAAGATTCCTTCCTTGCATTGGACTCTGAGTATCAGCTAGTAAAGATGCTGCCTGTTATGTCCTTGTACTGATCTGGAGCAGATCAATAAATCAAATCTTTTGTCAGGAAGTACTTGCTTGGATAAATAATTACAGAAGGGAAGATCCATTCCATTAGCATGCTTTTCATTACAGAAGTTCATTATTTATGGGTAGTAGAGTTTAGGAGGTGTCTTAGAGATCCCAAAGCCAGACTGCAAGATGTTAGGAATTTATCTTCGAGATGTAAATTTTAGTGTGTAAAGAAAGTTCTGGTTTTGATTATGATGTATTCATACTTGGTTAAAAGTTCCTTGCAGAGCTTCAGATGTTAGTCACCAAGATAAAGCCCTCTCTTTAGAAGAGGGGTTGTTAACAATCAAACTGAGAAGAACAAATTTCCAAAGCAGATAAGAATATATAGTGTGGTACAACTTTTGGACTCTTCTGGAGTAGATATTGATACATTAACCGAATGTCTTGGGATGAATGTGATTTTATCACTGAATAAGCAATATTCTATGACCTTTCTGTCTTAGTAATGGAGAAGGAACTCAGGTCTGATAACTGTTTAGTTGTGATACCTAATAATAATATTGGTGAAAATGGGGCAACTTTACATGTCCATCAGTTCACGATTGTAGCTGCATTTGCCTAAGTGTTACAGTTGCAACACAAACAATCAATAGGTCTTTTTAATGTAGATTATTTTTAGTGGTTGTCCAAGCCATGAAGATGGGAAGTTAGAGAGAACCATGCAGTGAGGCAGGAATCTCAGCAGATGTTACAGTCATGAATGGATGGAACAGAAAGAGATAACAGTTACTTATTAAACACAGATAATTACAGGAACATTTGTAGGGGTAGAGCGATGGGAGAGGGGGGAAATGCAGGGTTTTCAGAGGTGACTCTGTCCTGCATCAGCAGTGGGAGAGACTGAGCAGAGATCGTTATTAAGGAAGCAGGAAGGAGGATGGGCTGGAGTGCAGAATGATGGGTGGATGTTAGAGGGTAACACAGCGGTGGGGAAGGTGAATTGGTCTGTGGTGGTCAGGCCCTCTTTGGATTGCGATGTGGGCAGAACTTGTTGGGGATATCTTCTCTGCTTAACATTCTTCTGTGTTAAATATTAATATATTTAAAACCTTTACATAAAACCTATGCAAATACTGTTAAAGAAAAAGGGCCCCATAGGTCAAGTCCCATGGACACAGTTACGAGTTGCTCCTCTGTGTGCCTTGGCAGCTGGTAACGTGTAGCAAACTGAAGAGCCTGATGCCATTAACTTTCTTCACAGTGTGAGTACAGTGCTAATCACATTATCTCTAGAATTTTTCTTTGATAAAAATGACTACGAACCCCTGCACTCTTTAGTATAAGGCCTCTTTTGTTGTCCTTTAATCACATTCACAGATCTTCCCTGAGCTTTCTTCACACTGTCACTATGATGCTTGAAGGCTCTGTGTAAATACCAGACATAGCATTTGAGCGGTGATTGTATCTGTGTCAAACACAACCAGAAAATCTCCCTGCTGCTCCTTGATGCAGTTGTTTATGTATTAGCTGTTCTAAGCAGCGTTCTACTGAAAGCTTCTGTTCAACCACCTTCTGTCATTACCTGCCACATCTCCCTAGTTTCTGTCATCAGAGTACAGGATCCTTGAATTACATGTTCTGTATGGCATGCATTCTTTGTTCCTGGGTATGCATTTGCTTTTTATTCTACTGAGGAACACATCTACAATCACCTTAACCAAACAGCTCGCTATTCTGTGCAGTGGCTTGTCATTTCCAGTACTTGCTAAACTCCCAGCCTTTGCTTTTATCTGCCAGTTATAGCAGTACACACACACACACACACACACACACACACACACATAAAATTCCAATAGCATAAGACCAGTGTAGGAGCCCTGTGAGACATAACAGAAATCTGATATAACAAATGAATTATCCATCAGACCTGTTCTCTTGCTTGAGACTGCTGTTCCTTGTGGTGAAAGCTGTTGAATGGGCAGTATGTCCTGAATTGTACCATTTCACACCTGCCATTTAAAATCAAATAGATGGTGATATATGTATTTACATTAAAAATTACACTGTAAACTGTGGCATCTGACTGACAGACACACTGTGTGCTTTTCCAGCTCCCATGTGGACTGAAGCATAAGATACCCACAGCTGAACCTAGCAAACTTGTGGACAAGTCAATGACATTGAACACTTGTAGTTAGAAATGTATCTTGGAACTTGTATTTTTTAATTCTTAATTATGCTTAAAGGTGCTTGATTGGTTTTGCGTTTGGTTTCTTAAAGCAAAGGGTGGTGTGCAGCATGTCCAGGGGTAACATTTTGGTATTGCTGTCTTTATCAAACAAATTTTGGGCTCATCAAAAGAATCGGTATGAAAAGTTGCTTTGTTGATTATGATTGGTACTCTTCTCCATCTGATTCTTCATTAATCAAATCTGGCGCTAATTGTCTCGCTTGGGATTGGTGTGTAGCTGAAAACACTCTAATTTCCTCAGTCATCCATTTGGAATACTGGAACAACTTTATTTTTCCTACTGGAATGACTTTACCTTTTCTCTTGGAATTTCTTGATCATTCTTAGTGTCACTAAAAGTTCACACTTAAGGTCCTGCGCAGCACTGAGTGGAACAATCCATAGGACTGTTATCTTAAGACGCTCCGTGTAGCAATGAATTCAGAAATTAGAAACTTTACTGTACTGGTTTGATTATTTCATTACATAGGGGGTTTTGTTACACTTTAACCTCAATTAAATTTAGGTATGCAAGGTAAAATAGCACTAATAAATGTCTCAGCCATGTGCACAGATTCAGTGTTTGTGTATCTTTATTGATGCTTGAAGGTCTGTTGGACCTCCTAAATCCTTTCCAGAAGATGCAGTGTCAGCAAGGTAACAGCTGGCCAGCGTAGCTATGCCAACATAAGTTTCCACAAATGGTAGCATAAATTATAGTTGCATATTTTGAATGCATGTTAATCAACAAAGATGTATCTGAGACAAAGGACTGCTACTTGTTTCTGACACAGCTATTTTTATATGCAAGTTAAGATGTTAGTCTGATAACAACTTCTGTATTCCCCAAGTATGACAAAAGAAATACTATTTATTATGATCATTCTCCCCTTTGTAGCATCTCACTTGCAGTTCCCTTTATCTGCACTTCCAGTTGGCATGTAACTATACAAACAGCTGATGCATCATTCATCACAGAGGAAGGGGAACAAGAGAACAAAAAGCTGGAGGTGAAGAAGGAGCTTCCTCAGGCGGTTCTGCTACAGCTGAAGCAGAGCCTTTTTGTCAGCCCAACAGCTGCTTTCACTCTCCTTTATGCTTTGCTCCTCACCCATTTAAACCTTGTGCCTTCAGCTGTTCTGGCTGGAACATTTCAGGCAGTTCTCTGGCTGAAAGGGATGAAGATAACTACTTTTTGACTGGCTTTTTTCCCAGTGTTGATTGCTGGTTATGCTGCAAGGCAAGATGTTCAGCCCCACGTGCTGGCATCTTCATATAAATAAAGCTGTGCTCCTGGTTATGTTACTTTCCCTATTTTGGTTGTGATACATTAAGCCAGTGAAAGTAAATTTAAGTATGTCTTTGTATATGAGTTTTTACCAGCGCAAATATATTGATCACAGCATGTGCCTCATTGCATTTCTCATTTCTTACCAGTATAATCATGTCTGCAGACGTGTCTACAGATGCTTCAGCATTTAGTACACGCTTACTGCACATACTTGGAGCATGAATGTCAAAATGTGATCATGAAGGAATATTATATGCTGGTAAATATTCATGTCAAACAGTGCCATTTTCTTACCTGAGATTCCTAAGGTCTGACTAAATACAGAACCAGGTTTAGAAGGTGTCTGATCCCATTGGATATTTAATTTCTGGAAGTCTGTTGATCTCACTAATTTTTTTCTTTTTTTTTTTTTCTGCATTTGTTTTATTCTGAAAAGCTTTTTTTTTAAGCTCTGCTGATGGCAGTAATGGAACAGTTAACTGGAAGACTAAGCAAGCCAACAGTTATATTATCAGCAGAATAAAGGCTGTTGAGAAGAATGGTGAGTTTAGGTCATAAATTTAAACCCCGTGTTGGTTCAGTCAAATATGCTTTTAATATTACTCTTGCTTTTTCAGTCATGTCCTTGTTTTAGGAGTAAGATGCTATTTTGAGGTAAGTAATTTGGAAGATTTTGCATTTCTTCAGTCTTCTAAGCATTCACAGACCTGTGTGTCTATGTGAGTTCTCCCCAACTTTTCCTGTTGCCAGCTATAGCTTTGCTTGAAATAATGGCTGTGTGTACACCTAATATTGCACATTCTCATATTGCTGCTGTTTGCTTGGAAACACCTCTGCAGTTGGCTTAATACAGTAACTTTTCTGAAACAATTAAAAAGAATACTTGTGTATGCATACCTAAGAAGTTTATTTTATTGTCACTTGTGAAAGTATACGTAGGATTATTGTAGCTATGGTATGCTAGCTGAGAAAGACTTATCTATTGTCATTGCATTATAGGTAGGCAATCTGAATTGGCCCCCAAATCAAGTTGTTTTGGGGGTTTCTGCTAAAGGCGATGGGGGAAAGAACTCACTGAAATTTCTAGGGGAAGTGTCCAGGTGTGTGAGTTCTTTTTTTTTTTTTTCCTGAAAATCATCAACATACCAACTCTAAGTAACATGGTGAATCTTCAGAAATTTCTGTGGGCTAGAGTCACCTGTATCTGATGTGCAAGCTCTAATGTGTGTCTGTTAACAGCTCCTGGTCTGGAGGCTGATACAGTCCTAGCTGAATTCCTGGCTGTGCCCATTCTCAAGATCTCTACAAGGCAGCTGGGGCTGTCTACATGGCTCAAAGGAAGTGATGTCTGTTTTCCAAACTTCTGTTCCTGATTTTTCTGGCCTTTCTGCATAGATGTTGGAAAGTCCACTAAGGGATTCAGAAACAGGAAAGAAAAACAGTAACAATGCTGTTGAAGAAGCTGGGACTGCCTTTTTTTTTTTTTTTTTTTTTTTTTTTTTTAGTTTGTTTTTTTCCTATCAGGGATCTGTTGTGATCCCATGTAATGTAATTAATTGTGGGTTTTAAAAGCCTCTGAAGAAACTAGCATTTCATGTTTCACTATTGGAAAGCTGTGATTACTTCAGTAAACTGAAGACACATCAGGTCCCTTCTGATTCTGAAGGAAGTTTGCTGGGGAAAAAGAGGAGAGCTTTTCTGGCAGACAAGGAGGGCAAGAACTTTGTAATTCTTAACCTCCAGAGTTGGGTCACTACAATGAATGTCATTCTAAGATGTATTTTTTTTTTTTCCTTCAAAGAAGCACTTTTGGCCTTTGTGCCTGCATCAGTGATCTTAAGGATTTTCACTGTGTTTACCTTAGCAAGAGAGAACGTCTCATGGCTAGGGATGTGCAAGTATTTAGTGGTGGCAATAGGTTTTTTATCAGATGTAAGAAGTATATTGTTTCAATCGTCAACTTTTGGTTCTATTAACTTTCTTCTTTTCTCTAACTTTAACTTATGGAGAAAATATACATTGTTTTTTTTTTTTGTGTTCTTCCTGTTTGAAATTGATCTTTACCATAGAGTCCAATGACCAGAATTGGAAAAACAGATATTTACCACATTTTCATCCAGCCACTGTATTTTTCTCAGCTCTTCTGCTCTGTGATGAATCTCGTTAATGTCATAGGCACCATTCCAGCTTTTCTCAAAAGAATTCTGAAGGAATTTTAAGTGTTCTTGTTCTATTTGTGGCCTATTCACAGAAGTGAATGCGTAAGTGTTTGGGGCCATCAACTTACTTTAAATTTGCAAATCAAATACATGCATTTCTATGCTCAAGTCTTCATAATTAAAATTACAATAACTGGTTCATTAACCGAAAAATTGTAGTGAACTGTATTTAAATTCCAAGGTCTAATTGAATTATTTTCTTTAAGATAAAATCTTACTGGCAGTTCTGTTCAATACTGTGTCAAAAGGAACTTCTAAAACTGAGAAAGAACAACTCCAATAAGCAGATTATTACACAAGCAAGGGATCATGAGTACGACTGACTGTTTTCTGGTTTTGTACATATAGTTTTGTATAAATTAGTAGGAAAATAGCTGGTTCTTACTTCAAGCTAGGCATCTAACACTTCTTAACTGTAAAAAGATCCTGTCATCAATCCTTAGAAGGGAATTCATTATTTATGGTGTCTTGCCGAGGCAGTGATGTTTAATGGAAATTTTCTGGCTGCGGAATTTGATCAATAGTGTATCGAGAGGTTGAGACTATTAAATTCTGCATATCAGTTTGAGACACTGGGATGTGCACAACGCAGAGGTCTACAGTACAGATGTTCGCTCTCCTCTCAGCTGTAGTGAGTGGAGATCTAGAGAGAGCAGCCAGGAATCTAGGACATGATTCATCTCGTTTTACTGGAGAAATCAAATTAATCAACCCCTAGAAGCGTCTGTTTCTCTTTGCTGACTATAAAAGGAGCCTGGCTGACTCAGTGGTGGATGTTGTTTCTGTAGGCATCTAAAATTAGGTGAGATAGATTCCACAAGGAGTACGTGGTACGAGGGGTGGAATGTCTGTGATTAGTAACACTAATTAGTAGTGTTTCTTTTAAGTGGATCTCAAATGAGAGGATCAGTATGAATATGAGTCTGAGGAAACTTTAGCAGGTTTAGAAAATTGAGCTTGATACAAACTTCTGGTATTTCTTGCTCATTAATCCAAGCATTGAAATTAGCTCTTTCATCTACTAGGAACTGTGAGTTCGTTACAGCAACTCCAAAATCTCTTTGAGGATCCTCTTCCGTAGTACAGTATTGTCATGCTGTATGGCCTCCAGATGTAACTTCTACAGTTTCTTTCAGTTAGCAAGCAAAGCAGGCACAGTGCCTGTGGCTTATCTTTATTGACTGTTCGTGTAACCCTCATTTAATGCACATTTTTCACAGTGATTGATTCTTACAGGTCAGTGACTTGAATAATAATGTGGACTGGTAATATGACCTGGAATCAGTCCTGTTAAGATCCTGTGAGACATCTGTTACATTGACATTCTCCATCTATACTTGAAATTGAAACTTGCCAGTCAAGTGCATTTTAATGTGTCGTTTCTAGTTCATGAAAATATACCTGAGTAAGGTATACTTCCATCATCCAAGTTCGTAATTGCACAACAATGACATATTGTTCTAAAATAAGTTTCCTTCAGGTTTTTTTTTTCAGTTTTAAATCCTGTAAGATGTAACTGTGGTGGTTTTTGTTAGTTTATTTGCAGTCGGTGTCACCTGACTGACCCGTAACTACTGATGTCCTTCTGTTTTATCAATTTTCAGTACAAGCATAACATATTCAGGAATGAGCCCTCTAAACAAATGTTTATATGTAGGCTGTTTGATCCTGACAAGAGAATCTAGCTATAAGGGCTTGTATCAATCTTTAGCTGAAGTGAATTGCTTTGCTAGAAGCTGAAAATCTGCCATTTTTGTTTAGTGAGGAATCAGTGCCATTTATTGGTAAGAATCCTCTGAATTCCTTGTATTCCTTATTTGTGTTGTAAAACATTAAGGAAATATGATTGTATCACATGTTTAACATGCTTTTATTTGTGTATCATTGCAAATAAACCAACTATAAAAACTACATTGGGCTCCCTCTGTTTTTCTTTTTTCCATTGTGATGAAAAAATAAATAGGTTGTACTACTTACAAAGTTCTAATGCAGCCAAGTTTTGCTTATTGCAACTTCAGAAGGGATCTTGTGGCGGAAAGAGAGAGTTTGCTCTGCATTCTGTTCTTAAATCCATGCAACCTTTAAAAAAAAAACTTATTAACAGATGTCTAATATTTGTTGCTTTCCTTTTCCCAGATGCCCACGTTGCTATTGAAATGCATGCGGTATGACCTACAGCATGTCTCATTTTTGCTTTTTTCTGTCTCTTATCTTTCCTTCTGCTTTTCAGTGTACACGATTCTGTCTAAGGTGCACTCTGATCGGAATGTATACCCTTCTGCTGGAGTTCTTTTTGTTCATGTTTTGGAGAGAGAGTACTTTAAGGGGGAATTTCCTCCTTACCCAAAGCCTGGTATGGGATGCTAAGATCTTCCATTTTATGTAAAATTTTTGAAAGAAATGTATTAAAAGTTCAAACATATTTGATGTGTTGCAGTGAAGCGTATAAATGCAAAGGATAGCGTTTCTGTTGAAATATCTTCAGATGTTTTCTGTTTTGTTATCATCAAGTGTGAAACGTACCCATGTTCTGAAAAATGTTCTTAATTTGAAAAGGCATAATAACATACGCTGTATATCAGAGATTTAGAAGCGTGCATTTTCTTTGCTTTCCCATGAAATACGAATTGGTAGAAGTGTAATAATTTGATGAAAATGCCTCTTATTTGATCAGTCTTCCAAAAGTAGTATGAAGGAGCATTTTCAAGTATACAGTGATCTAGAGACAGAAGAAGAAAATAAATATGAGACTATGCAATGATGTTTTTTTTTCCTCATTGAAATCAAAATCTTTTTTTTAATTCAAACTTGGTTCTATCTTTAGGAAGAGTTTAATGTTATTAGAAAGTTAGAGCGAGAGCTGTTATTTCTTATGTTTGTCGTTTTGACAGACATCTAAGTTAAAGCCCAAAGACTGATCAGTGGCAGGGCAGAATATGAGTAAATAATCTTAGGAGGGGAAAAGAGAAAGACAGAACATCTTGTCCTACAACAGTGAATGGGAATAAATATATAAATAGGTGCTCTTTTAATGTAATACAAACACCTGCTCTTTTCCTATAAAAAATAGGGAAAAAATGTATAGTTTGCATGTAATCAAAAGCTACTTTCATTAATAAGCTTTTTAAGTCAAGAGCATCATTTTCAAACCTCACTTGAAAGAAAAAGTAAGCTTCTATTGGTGTAGATTAAGTTTTGCATGAACAAAACCAGCTTTTTAAACTTTTCTGTCCTTATGAAAATGAGTATTTTTAGTTGCCCTTGTACTGTTTTGTGGAACAGCAGCCAGCACAGCTACTGCCTGCAGTATGGCCAAGCTTGATACGGTTCCAGCTTTTTTTCCATTTTTGCCATGTAGATGGAAGGAACCTGAACATTTTTTTGGTTGTGGATTGTTTTTCAAATCCCCACAGCCTGTGTCATTCTCCTGCAGCATTAGTTTGATTTCAGATAGTCTGAAATTTCTGGCTGGCAGACTGGCTGTGATCATATCAGAAACTTGACTGTAGAACCAAAGCCTACTCTGACTGCATGGTCCCTATATTTCTATCTGCCACTTGAAAATCTGAGCTTTGCCCCTGATATGACATTCCTTAAAGAAGGGCAAACCAGAACATATTGCCAGTGTTTCTAAGATATTTTTCCCCAAATCATTTGTGATGCTGGGACTTTTACCGCTCTGGCAATCCTGAGGTAGTGGAGTGGAAAGTCACAGTGCAACTTGGTGTTAGGGTAGTGTGGCCTTCCTACAGTGCTGGTCCATGCTAAGCCCTTCCAGGCACATTGTGTCTCTAGAGTTGTTGTCAAAATGAAATAAATAAGAAAAAGTAACTAAGAAATCTTTTTCATAGAATTATAGAATCACCAAGATTGAAAAAAAAAATCTCTAAGGTCATCCCGTCCAACTGTCAACGTGTCACCAATATTTCCCACTAAACCATGTCCCTCAGTACAACATCTGAATGTTTCTTGAATGCCTCCAGGAATGGTGACTCCACCACCTCCCTGGGCAGCCTCTTGCAACCCCTGCCCACTCTTTTAGAGAAGCTGTTTTACCTAATGTCCAACCTGAATCTCCCCTGGCATGACTTGAGGCCATTCCCTGTAGTCCTATTGCTAGTTATGTGGGAGACGAGGCTGACTCCCTCCTCACCACAACCCCCTTTCAGGTAGTTGTACAGAGCAATGAGGTGACCCCTGAGTCTCCCCTTCTCCAGGTAGAACAATCCCAGCTCCCTCAGCTGCTCTCCATAAGTCTTGTGCTCCAGAAACCTCACAGCTTTGTTGCCCTTCTCTGGACACACTCCAGGTCCTCAATGTTTTTCTTGCAGTGAGTGGCCCAAAACTGAACACAGTACTCAAGGTGTGGCCTCACCAGTGCTGAGTACAGATGGAAGTTTTTGGGAATTAGAGGACTGAGGCCTTTGTGCTTTTGTCAGCAGGGAGATTAGATGATTTGGTCCTAGGTGGAACTGAAAACTCAGAACCAGTATAGTGTGCTTGCAAGCCCTCTGAGCTAGCTAAAAGTCTAGAAAGTATAAGAACATTCATCTTTTTAGGTGGTTATATTTTCTAGATGTGCATTTCTTAATGCTTACAAGTGTTGAGCAAGAATCCAAGTATTTCTGATGTATTAAAGATTAGCAATATTTTTTCTCTTTTTGAACGTGTTTGGAAGATATAGCTAGAAGTCAGAATAAGATTTTTCTAATGGAAATATCAAAAGCAATGTGTATAGTATTTTGTTATAAATATTCTAATATTGCTTTTCCTATCTAGGTGAAATAAGCAATGATCCTATAACATTTAATACCAACTTAATGGGTTACCCTGACCGACCTGGATGGCTCCGCTATATACAGAGGACACCATACAGCGATGGAGTGCTGTATGGTTCCCCAACTGTAGAGAACGTGGGCAAACCAACCGTCATTGAGGTATTTTCTTGTTTGTCAACAGGTATTGCCTTTTAGTTTTTGAAAACAAAACAAAAATGGTTTGTAAATGACTGACTGCACTTCTTCAGATGAGTTCTGACCTTTGTAGCATTCTACCCTAAATATGGGCCAGACTAGGAAATATTGTGTTCAATCAGTAAACAGACTTTAATTTTTGAAAATTAAATTATTTTTCATCAGATATTCTCTGGTTCATTATTCATGTTTATTGACAGATTTTATTTTAATTAGCAGTTTCGTGTACCTAAGTTGGTTCTGATTGTTGTGACTATGACAGAACCCCCTACTTTATTTTTGACAGTTAACTATCCAAATGTTGAAAAGCATCCATTATTCACTGAGCAGCAATTGAAAGGGAAAAAGGTCTATACTTCGCCGTGTTCATCTTAGCAGAATGAATGAGACGCCATGCAGTTCACAGTGTAAAGGAAAATCTGCAAATTAACACGCTTCAGCCATTTTGCTTCTTCAACAGCACTTTTGTCTTAAGCCTTTGATGAGTTTTCTTCTCCTAAATTGTGTTTGATATAGTTGTCATCCTCAAGAATGACAACTCTGGAAGTTAAGTTATATGACAGATAATTTTACTAGTGCTTAATTCGCTTTTGATTTCAGCATGACTAATCACATCTGCAAAATTAATCATGTGCGAAAGTACTTGCAGACTCCAGTTAGCTTTCTGTAGAGGAAACCATTATTTAAAATTGTCCTTTTTAAAATGGCTTGTGCTTTTACATTCTAGGGTCTAAATCAAGACCTACACTGCACAAATGAGCACAAGCCTGTAATTGAATTTGGTCTTGCCTAGCATACATATTACTTCATTGTGGACCTATGTTTACATGTGGCTTTTGAATGAATTCCATACGACAAGATGAGGGCAGGTTGCATTTTTTCTCCTAGTAGAAAAGCTTTTCTACTGCCATCTGAGAATCTGAGAGGAGTGGTTGCATACTCTTGGCCTGAATCGTAACTTTCACCATGACGTAATGCATGGGGTGATGTCATGGGTCGCTAAATGAGCTGGACGAGACCTCCTATTTAGAAGGTCCTGACTTATGCTTACTTAGACTGCTATAGAATGGATAGCAAAGGAGATTAAGCTCCTTTGAAAGCTGTCCAAAGACAGTTTTATTTGAATGGATACTGAACACAGAGGCAGTATCCACCATTGTTGCTTTACTAGCCAGAGGCATATGGGTGTCCAGACTAGCAACTGTCATTGCTGAAGTGAAGTCTGAAAATATCTATGTTCCTGTTACTATATGGATTTTGTACTGCCAGGGATTTGCTCTACCTCTCCTCTCAGTAAAACGAGCTGAATTGTGAATCTGAAGAGAAAGGTTTGTTTTACTTGTTTTATGAAAGATTTATCACCTTTCAAGAAATCAAAAAGAAGAGGAAATAGTAGTGGTGGTATCCAACCTCATCCTGTATTTGTTATGAATGAGCATACGTTTGTAGTTCAGTTTCTGAGTAGCCATGCAGTAACCATTGAGGACTCCATTTGTCACTTCTGAACATTTCAGACACCCCATGTATTTAAAATGCAAGATTGCTATCCTTGTGTAATTAGATAACGAGTGCCTAAGTTTCTATAAGTAAGAGGCATTAGAGTTGCATCTATCTACCAGTTTTCAATTTCTCTACAGTAACAAATTCCAGTATTTGTTCAAAACAGCTTGTGTTAGAATGCTTATGAATCCGTTCATGCAGTAATACCTCTCTGGGACTAGAGATAAAACTAAATCCCATTCCCAAAGGCTGCGATTGCTTGGCTTCCGATAATCGTTTATTCATGTACGTCTAGTTAGTTCAGTTCCTTAAGAACTATCAATGAATTTAGATCTCAGTACAGGGGGAGTGGGGTGGTATGGGAAATGAAGAAACTCATCTTTGCTTATGGTTCTTTCTACATTAAACGTAACAGGAGAGAACATGTGTATGGCAGAAAACTTTTATTTGGACCAAAATGTATTACACTGAGATGTGTCCCATAGATAACTGTATTTGTCTATAGACTGATAGAGAAAATTTTGGAGTCCAGACTTGAAGGTAGTTCTGTACCAAACAGGAAAAAAGCATGTAAAAGATGATAAGTATTTTTAAGTTTTTGATTTTCACTGTTTCCTTCACCTAATCTTTGTATTTCCAGTGTCATTTTGTAATCATTTCTTTTTTTGTTTTAGATCACTGCATATAACAGGCGTACTTTTGAGACAGCAAGACATAATTTGATCATTAATATAATGTCAGCAGAAGGTATGTACAGTAAGTAGCTTGTTGAGTTTTGAATTGAATAATCAAAGGAAAAAAATCTTTTGGACCCCTGTTCTTTTCAGATAAAGAGCAGTGTATAATTGTCTGGTCTTCATACTAAATGTGGGGGCATGAAGGAAACGTAAGACAGTTTTTCCCCTTTTGATTCAATTTTTATTTCTGTCAGATAAAACTGTGTGAAGGTATTTTTAAGTATTTTATGTTCTTATATTTCATAACATAAAATATTTCAGCAGAGCAGTAATCCTGGAGTTAAAATGTTGTGTTCAGATTTTCTGGTAGCAAGGTAATAGTTTTGATCCCAATGTTATCATGAATGTAACTTTGTTTAATGAAGTTTCAGGAGCTGAGAATCTTTTCCTCTTAGTTGTGATTTTCAGCTCAAGTATTAACTAATGGTACCAACTGTTACTTAAACAAATGTAACCTTTTCAGATTCAAAGTGGGCTACTTTAAATACAAGATTTTTGGAAAGGCTTATTAAAGGGGTATTGCATAAATCATTGCTTTAAATTATTTGTTATGAGGTCACTGTTTAAGACCAAATTCTTTCTTCTTCGTTACAACTAGATTTTCCGTTACCATATCAAGCGGAATTCTTCATAAGGAATATGAATGTAGAAGAGATGTTAGCAAGTGAAGTTCTTGGAGACTTTCTTGGAGCAGTGAAAAATGTATGGCAGCCAGAACGTTTGAATGCTATAAACATTACTTCAGCACTAGACAGGGGAGGGAGAGTTCCGCTTCCTATTAATGACATGAAGGAGGGGTAAGCGCATGTGAAAGTCTGGTAGATTTGCTTCGCTCTTCTTTTCTTACTGAGAGGCTTAGTATTTGATTCAGGTACTCCAGAAACTTTGAAATTGCTTTTCAATGTTTGCAAATCCAGGCAAGTGTTAGATATGAAAAGCTTTCTGATATTCCATGCCCCATTATATACCACCATGGATTTATTGTGCTCTTTACAAATCACAGTTGCTATGCATCTATTTTTACAGTCCAACAAATACTAATAAATTCCATTAGTTACAAAATAGTAGAAAGTAGAATGATTGTGAAGTTCTAATCTTGAGAAATTGTTTAATATGGTTTTTGAGTTTTTAATAGTTCCGGATTTACAAAATTAAAATGTTTGATACAGAATGGTATAGAGTATAGGATACAGAGTCACTCAAATTTCCAATAGGACAAAGGGAAGTGGCTTTTAACTGAGAGTAGATTTAGGTTAGATGTTAGGAAGAAACCTCTTACTTAGAAGCAGCAAGGCACTGGAATGGATTGCTCAGAGAGGTTGTGGTTGCCTCATCCTTGAAAGCACTCAAGGCCAGGTTGGATGGGACCCTGCGCAGCCCAGTTTAGTGGCTGGCAACCCTAGCCATGGCAAGATGTTGGAACTAGATTGTCTTTAAGGTCCCTTCCAACCTGAGCCATTCCATGAGCATTGTTTAACAGTATCATGTGCAGCTATAGTCTTTCTTACTGAAATTCCTCCCTAATTACGTGCTTTCAGGAACATTGGGCAGATGAAAGGTATAAGCTGGAGGTAACTGTGGAGTTTAGATACTTGATTATAAACTGCAGGAATACGTTATTTCCAGACATGATTCATAACCACACGTTCTGTTCTGAAATACAATATTTCATTTATAAAATAATAAGGATCCAGTCTTTCCAAAATACTGGTTGTGGCAGTGCTTCTCCCTGACAAAATTAAAGGTTTCTTTTGACATATATTGTTATTTATTAGAAGATATTTTGGTCAAATAGTATATAAGAAAGGACTGGTACATCCAAATCCAAGTTATGTGCAGACAGGATCGTGGTTTCAGAGTCCTTGCTTTGCACTGTTTGGTGAGAGCCATCCTCACTGTCACTCATCTGTTTTTGCAGTGTGTATGTTATGGTTGGTGCAGATGTTCCGTTCTCGTCCTGCTTACGGGAAGTAGAAAACCCACAGAATCAACTGAGATGCAGTCAAGAAATGGAGCCTTCCATAACATGCGACAAAAAGTTTCGTACTCAATTCCATATTGATTGGTGTAAAATCTCTCTGGTGAGTTGTTTTGCATAAAATTATATTTGTCGAATTACAACATTTCACTCTAGACATCATTTAGGTAAGAATTTAAACAGCCTGGCCAGAACACCATGCTGAATTCCACTTAATTGTGACTGATGGCATTCTCCATTGAGCTGTCACTCTTAATGTTGTGAGAAGATTTTGCTCTGTGGGCAGAATTCTGTAAGAATACAGCAACAATAAAACAACTGTATTCCTTTTTGCTAATGGTGATTTATAGAAGTGGTCAAAGAACAGTAGACTTACAGAGCTAAAAGTAATGAGAGTCATTTAGGCAGTTCATTAATTCAGTGTGCTAATACTGCTAGTTACACTTGCTTTCCTATGAATTATATATAATATTGTATATATATATAATATAAAATAAACATAAATATAAATATAAATGTATTATACACACACACACACACACATATATATAATATAAAAATATATATTGCTGGTTTTTGTTTTGTTGGCTTTGAGTCTATGGCACTGAGCAGTTAAATAGTATTTCTGTGCTGTCAAAATATCTTTCCAAATTGTTTGAACATATTTTGTGTTTAAAAGATTTGAAATAGAAAAGTCTTGACTTATGAAATTATAACAAACGGGAGCACCCTTCTTGAGGTATGTTGAATACAAGAACAGTGGCTGAAAACTGGTCTGTTTCCTACTCAAGGGATAATAATCCACAAAGAGGTCTTTATTCTCATTTTTGCTTAATTTTGGAAAATCAAGAACTGGTACAGTATCCAAAGATGACTTTACAGATAAGTTAGAACAAAGATGGTGAAGGCACATAAAATAAAACTGGATAATTGTTGAGCAACATTCAGATGTTGCTGAAGAGGAAAGTGGAAAGGAGATGTGGAAGGACTTTGTACAACATAAAATAGTGAGGATGAGAAATGTTATTCACTCACAAAATCCATCAGATAACCTCCAACACTTTCCTTTTGTACACTGTGAATTAGGAAAGCTGTTTGAAAGCTGGAAAAAGATACATGTTTTCTAAAGGATATCCAGATTCCTTACTGCTTATTGGCTTTCTGTTGAGAAAGGTGTGTGTACACAGGAATGCTTTGGCAACACCTGAAGAAGCAATCAGCTTTTGTCAGGAACAAACTGTATCAAGTTTTTGATCCCCTTTTACAAGACATAAGTAGAACACAGGTGCAGCAGCAGATGTCCTTTCTTTTTGATAACGTTTTTTTACTCCATCTTATAAATAAGCTGAGGAAACATGGCCTAGATGAAACTATTATGGACTTAGTGGAGAACTGGTTGGGTAGCCATAATTGCAGCAGAATTACTAATTATGCCATTCTCCACTAATATGATGGATGATGGAATACACGTATTAAATTAGGCTTGCAGGCCCCATGAAATCGAAAGAAACTGCACGGGCTTGGAAGGACAAGGTAGAATTCAGGAAGAATTTGAGACAGTGGAGAAATAGCCTTAGAAACAATAATGGATTTATTTCTAAAGGAGAAGTAGAAGGTAGTACAGTGATGCACAATTGATCATTTCTGCAAGTGCAGAATGAAGAGCGAGTGGTTAAGGACGGAAAAAGGTGTGACAGTAGCGATGGCTCATAAACTAATCATGAAGCAACATTGTCCTGCTGTCCTGAGAAAGGCAGAGGTCACCTTGGATATATAAAAGGAATGGACTCCCCGTGAGAAGCGTAATTTTCTACAGCAGTTAATTGCACAAGCTTCTTAAACTTGGCACTTGGCACTTGTTTTGGCAGCGTGCCCTAATAACTGAATTTAGACATTCTTAGGGGGTGTTTACTGTTGCATTGTTTCTGCAATCTACAACGTGGTGCCTCAAAGAGGAAACAGAGCCAAGCCTTCCTCCATCTGATCGCAGTCTGTTCTTCCTGAGGCAAGACAAGGGGCAGAAAGTCCTGCGAGATCTGCAGACTGGGAAAGTTGAGCTCCATTTCCTGTAACCATAACCTTGACCAGCGAAAGTACAAGCAGTGCATCCTCTTCCTCCCACTGCATGAACGGGTGTGGGCAATTAACACCTACATCAATGAGTTAGTGGGTCCCAAGTTCTGAAAAGATGGACAGGAAGACTTTCTTCCTCTTAATGCTGCAGTCTGATAGTTTGCTGTCATTCCCTGTGTGGGCTTCTGCCTCCCACATCAGTAAGTGCATGAATGGCTTTTCTGCTGCTGCCTAGGCCTGGAGGTTCCACTACTCAGCCACGTGGAACCGATGTACCTAGTGTAAAATGTTCTGCACAACATTAATGACTGGAGAGTCTTGCATTTAAAAAACACATTCTTTGTAGCGTTACATGAAAACCTTCTCATTCACTGCACAAGTTTTAATGTGTCCTTTTGAGAATAAACTTGCAAATTATAAAGGCGTGCCCATCCACTGCAAACAGACAGAAGGTCCAGTGGGTAGGAAAACACAGTTTATTTTTAATTAGGTAAATGAAGATAATAAGAGTCAAAAAATGGAGAGATCACAGGAGAGGCAGTCAATTAAATGCAGTATGAAATTACGCAATCAAAAAGCTTGTATTTTTAGGAACTTTAGATACAGATGTTAAAACAAAAAATGTGTGGTAAGGAATGCAGACTTCTGGAAGTTAGTTGAGTTAGGAGGTAGGAAAACCTGGCGAGTCTGGGTTTGTTAAATAAAACTCCCATCTTGGGAGCACCCCACGTTTCCTGCATTATGTGGGAGGGGTGGCATAGAGCTGCTCAACCCTCAGCAGCTCAGCTACTGCTTCTTGCAGTTCTGGGCACCAGATGTCCAGAAATGGGCTGGAGAGGGCTGCTCAGGGAAGTGATGGAGTCACTGTCCTGGGTGGATTTCAAGAAGCATTTAGATGTTGTCCTGAGGGACATGACTTAGTGGGAAATATTGGTGATGGGTGGGTGGTTGGACTGGATGATCCTGGAGAACCTTCTATGTGAAGCTTCTGTATGAAGCTCAGTGGGACACCGAGAGGTGCTCTTCATCTCTACCACCTTCATACAAGAGAGGGCAGTATTGTTATTTAGGAAGATTGGTAATTGATGTATTCATCACACAGAAATCAGTTTTGCTATAAATAAAATAAAGTAATACTATAAGAAAATAATAATATTTTGAAATCCACTATCAGAAACTTCTGGCAAAACGTAAGTATTTACTGCTTAAAAAATGTCAAAATTTTATAGAACTTGACAAATGTTGTTGTGCAACATAGGTTTTTTTCTGTCTTCTTGTTGATTAAGTCCTTGGTATTATATTCTTTTCCTTTGTTATATAATTCTTTTTTTTCTTTTTTTTTTTTTTCTTTTCCCTGGTTGTCAGGTTGACAATACAAAACAGGTCTCCACCTTTCAGGAAGTGATTCGTGGGGAAGGGATTCTGCCTGACGGCGGGGAGTACAGGCCGCCTTCCGACACGCTGAAAAGCAGAGACTATTACTCGGATTTCCTGATCACACTGGCAGTGCCCTCGGCAGTAGCACTGGTGCTTTTCCTAATACTTGCCTATATCATGTGCTGCCGACGGGAAGGAGTGTGAGTACTTTAACGCGCTAATAAGAAGTTGTAAGATTTTTCTAAGGTTAAAAGGCATAGAAGACAATTTATGAGAAGGATTCCATTCAGTTCATTAATAATAAAAAGATTAGAGCAGGCCAAAAGACATCGGTCTTGAAATACCAAACTACCTAACCGCATATGGTCATTTCTAAGTCAGCGCATATAGGGACTCTAAATGTTCGAGTTGAAAGGGTTAAAAATCTCCACATAAACGTGAAACTTCATCTCCCCCAAGCAAATAAAACGCTAATAAAGGATCACCGATTCAGGAAAATATTAAGTAATTTCTAAAATGCTAATTTTTTAAACGCTGGTTGAGGATGTGAACTGAATTTAGATGTCTAAGAGCAAAACCTAAACGGAAAGCAGCAAGTAGCGTAACTCCTGCCATTCCTTACACAAACTACAATTCCATTTTGCCACAGAATTTATTTCAGCCAGAAGCTTGTTCTTTAACTTGCATTTCCATTTCTCCGTGTGTGTGTGTGTCTGTATGTGTCTGCCATCAGAGCATCCCTCCACGTGCGCTCACCGAGGCCTCACCATAACCCCGGCTGCAAATGCTGCCACGTTGCGTTTAGCAGTGACGTTGTCAGCATTTCTGTACCACGTACTATTTCCATCATCAGATAGACTTAATGTTCCAACTATCAATGCTATTATTTAATTCATAAATTTTGTTTTGTTTTTAGGGAAAAGAGAAACATGCAAACACCAGAGTAAGTGTCTTCTTTCCTGTTATTTTTCTTTTATCATTTAATTTTCATTCTCAGTAGCTTGTCACGCTTCATACATGTGTGTCATAATCTTCTGTCATTCTCTCTAACCCACGGTTTAATGTGAAAGCTGCTTTTAAATCAGAGCCTTGGTGAGGATAGAAGAATCAGAATAAAAAGGGTTTGAAATTAACAACTACAAATTCCAAATAAATTAGTTCTGTTAAAATAAATATCTTAAAATATAATTTATTCACAGAATCATAGAGTGGCTTAGGCTGGAGGGGGCCTTAAAGAGATTCTCCTGTTTATCAGACCTCCCAGTCTGTATGTTTAAAGCAGGGGACAGGAGAAGGAATATCTTGTAAGGTGTCCATTGGCCACGGTGCAGAGTGCTTTAAAATTAATTCTCAATGGTTTTTTATGTATCTACAAGAAGGCTCAGGAGTTACCAAAACTTATTTTAAATGCAGCAAATAAATGGAATACTAAACATAAACTGCACAGTATTGGATCCTATGCAAAAAAATAATCCAGACAGCACAATCTAGTGGCATAATTACTGCCTTCAAGATTAAATATATCCAGTATGTATTAAATTATCAGTGTAGAGGTTTCTTGTTATTGGTGCACTATTGAGTCTGCAGCATGCATCAGTCCTCAGTTTCTTTTAAAGAAGAATAATAGTTGTAAAAGTCTATCCATTTAGACAGAGCACTTAAAGCATGTATTAACTATTTTATTTCCTTTCACCGTAGCATCCAGTTGGTCCACCACAGTGCTATACAGAAATCAACCAAAGAGCTCCGTGACATGTCTAAAAACAGAGAGATAGCGTGGCCTCTCTCAACGCTGCCGGTGTTCCACCCAGTTACTGGTGAGATCGTGCCACCCCTTCACCCGGACAGCTATGACAATACCAGTATGCCACTGATGCAAACACAACAGTAAGTGTTTCCTTTTTTTGTTCCTTTTTAATACTTACAGGGTGCCATTATTTAACCGTCGCAGTGCTCGTCATCTGAAATGTGTTCGTTATGGGGGTGTGTGGCTCTGTAATTCAAGATTGCTCTGATGTTTGCAGTTCAAGCAGAAACGAAGGCCTTCTGTGATTAAATGAGTGGGTTTTCGGGCTGCAGACTTGGCAAGAGGCTTCACGGGGAATAGTCGCATTCCATCACATTCTGGGGAAAAACTACTTTTGACAGAGGAATCAATTAAGACTCTTCCATTTTAGGAACCCTGCCTCTTAGGAGTACTGGTATAACAGCAGCCCCATAAAATACTTTTGAGTATTTAGTCACATGCCAGTTGCTCATGGTTTGTGTTTGAAGTGCTAACATGGAACAGAAGAGCGTTTTCCATTAGGTAGATAATAAATAGAGACTTAACAATGAAATCATTCAGAATACTCAGCCATTTTCATGGTTGACAAGATAGAAAAGTATTCACTTCTGTTCCTCAATTTATCAAAAACATGAACTGTTGAGACAAAGTCATCTAGTGCTCTGCCCATTTCCCAACTGTCAAGTAGGTAGTGCAGAAAGAAGAGATTTCTATAAAGGTTTGGCTGAGGTGTGTGGAGCTGAAATGATGGCCTTGGAGATGGCTGGCCTTCCCAATGCCTGGGAAGACTGTAAGTCAGGCTGGGAGCTTCTCATCTCGTGGGTGTGTGTGAGAGAGGGAATGGCAGGATCCTCATGATACCAGTCCAGTGCCAGCACCAACTTGGCCCCAATACACACTTGGTTGCCCTGAGTTCCCTTCATAATGTACATATGCACTAAGTATTTTCTTCTCCTTGTTCCTAAGCCAAATTGTACCCCAAAAGGCATAGCTGTATAATTTATCTCTTGTACTGTGAAGTGTTCTACCCTGTTATTTCACAGCAGCAGAAGGTAAAAGAAACAAAGACCTGTAAGTATGTATGTGTCCCAAACACACGGATAAGTGTAAGAAACGAGACAGGGTCTAAATGGTATTTCTGGATGGTATTTCCCTTCTTTACTTGATGCACTTAGGCCATGACATTGTAGAACTTTGTATGTATTTGCCTGTACTCAATTGTTTAAATCCAAAGACAGTCAGCCCTATGGATAGATCAGTGTTTTTATGACTAGGAGCCAGAGGCTTTCTGCAGTTGTACGTACAGCTCTGATCCACTTCATCTCCATTCCAACCCCTCATTCCTTTCTGCAAAGGCAACTTTTAATATCTGGTCCCAAACACTTAAGCAGGGCACAGAATCTAACTTTGCCTTGATAAGTGAACTGATCTGCTGTGCAGCGAATGTCTGTTCATTGTGCAGCCAGTAATTAATTGGCAAAGACTGTCACCTCTTCCATATTCATCACTTCTGGAAACCGAATGTTGCATTACATCAGAAACCTCTTGTTACATTTGGCCTTTCACCAAGTTTGAGCCTCTGAGCCTTCGTGCCATGTAAAATCATAGGAACTACTCCTTAAACCTCACTCACTCTTTACATTGACTCGGGTGACTTCTTCACAGCTGTATTTGCAAAGCATAAGATCCATCACTGCTTCATAAGCAAAAACCCACAACTTTCCAATTGACCGATTGGAGTTTTATGCATAACGTACTTCGGACGTGGTGTGGAAGCATTAAAGATATTCAATTGTGTTTTGTAGGAACCTGCCACATCAGACTCAGATTCCACAGCAGCAGAGTGCAGGTCAGTACTAAAAAAAGTACTGTGACTTACGAAGTGATCAGTGGGCAATCGCAACACCTACAGACTAAGGACAGTGGAAAACATTTCCAAATATAATTACGGCATTGTCATTCCAGACATTTTTGGATCCCTCAGTGAAAACTTTGGGATGGCACTGGTTGAGCAAGTAGCAGTGCTGTATCAGGACTCAATGTGAGACACTGGAATTCGGTACAGCTAAGTTAGAAACCTCATAGAAATCACTTTCTATTACAACAGCAAACTACAGCCAGATTCCCAAATGGTTTTCAGATTCCCTAAAACTCAGTACAAAACTCAGCATTTCTCTTTGCTACTAATAGCAGTGAAGCGTTGAAGAAGGAGCTTTTTATTTCTGTTACTAAGCATGAATATTTGATATTAGGGAATCTGTTGAGAGATGCTATCTGTGCCGCTGGTCTCCAGCATCTCAGTCCTCACTCTTACACCATTTTCTCAACTCACAATGTGTACTGACTTGAGGCTGAGTGCTCCTGTCAGAGTGCTGGCTCAGGCTGATTGCTTGCTTTAGCTACTGAGTCAGTGCTGAGAAGGATGCAGTCTTCCTTGTAGGAAAGGAGGATACAAGGAAAATGTAGAGCCCAGAGTAGAATTTTTCAGTGTTATTTTCAGTTACTTGGGCAAAAATGGTAGATAAGTATATACTGAACACAGTGTGTGAACCACAGCTCCGAGAGAAAGATCTGTGTTAAGGCTACGTAAGCTGCTCTTTGATTTCATTCCAATCCTTCTTCTTCATTACTGCTTTCGGGGATTGAAGGAGAGTTTCGTATGACAACATTTCAAAGATTTGAGGCAAGTATATAAGAGCTGCTTCTGCACTTGTGGTTTTTCTTGGTTTTGTTGTTTTTTAATCTGAAAGTTAAAGCATCTATGAAAACAAAGAAGGAAGAGAAAAAAACCCATATACCGAACCAAAGAAACCAACCTTAATGCTGTGCTACAGGCTTTGCCATCGTGTGCTTTATTAGACATACACTGGAAATGGTGGATGACCCTGAAAGTACCCACCTGAATCCCCCAGCACTGTCTGGAATGAATTTTAGCATCATTCTAAATGCTCACTACTGCAGGCACTTAGAGGGCAGAAATAAGACATCGTGAATGTCAGCTGCTCCATTATGACAGTTTTGCTGTAAGAACGTCAGTCAGTCTTGCAGTAAAAAGAGGCAAAATCTCATGGCAGTGCTGTATGTTGACTGCAGAGAGAGATTTTACAAAAGGCCTGAGCTGTGAGCTGGCACGGGGCAGTCACTTGCAGAAACTGCATTGAAGAGCTGCCATGAGATGTGCTAAAGGTACTTCCATATCTGTATTTTCTGAAGCAATTGTTTTTGGTTGCAATCAGTTTGCTCTTCCTAAACAGAAGAGTCCCAGGCAGGCTTTCAGGTGCTCAGGATTTCACAATGTCAGGCTGAATGGAAAACTTGGGCTCCCCTAAAGCTTTGAGTAGCACCGGTACAAACTTAGCCGTCCATTTTGTTGGGCTGCTCAACTAAGAAACGTAGAGACCCAAAATGCTTAAGGCCAAAGAAACAGAACTTAACGTGCATGGTTTGATTTCCTTCCTTTCCTCTGGAGAATTCCCAGTGCTGTACTCAGATCCGCCAACATGCCACCGCTCACCACCATCTCTGAGAGGATATTTCTAATTTTAAAACTTCATCCAACCATAGTCAGTCGTGATTTGAAGAGCAGAGGGTGTACAGCGATATCCTCCACGGGAGCCATTCGAACCCACAAAGAAACAAAGATTTTTTTAACCATTTGTAAGATACGGCCATTAGCCTTCACAGCTGATGTAATGCTCAACTATTCCACAAAGCTGATGCATTACTGGGAAGGAATTGTGTGTAATGTGTATGTGGCGCTGCTGAAAACCGCTGCTGCCCTCCAACATGTAAAGGTATATTCCGTTCTGTTTTTATAATTGTTCCTCTTGTAGATTGGCAGAATCAGTGATGGCGATCCTAAGGTTAGGTGAACAAAGGTATTCCTGTGATGCCAAAGATTAAATAGCGCATGTGGTGCCTGTGCAGCTTTTCCATGTCGAGTTGCACAGTCTCCCAGTGAAACGTGAGGTCTGAAGTAGAAAGATGTATTCCCAGTTAAACCATCTATTCCCTGCCCAGTCCTTTCCCAAAAGAAAACGAGCAAGGCTTTCTTGCACACGCTGCCTTCTGTTCAGGTTGTACTCACACACCATTTCTCTTTCCCCTGATGCTTTAGAGGTTGTTGATAAAGCACTAAGAAGCAGTAGCTACGTGCTGTGCTACCTGTTGATTCCTCACTGTTAAAGCACCGCCTGCCACTGACGGATTCTATGCATTCTTGTCTGTTGACAGGTAAATGGTATTCCTGAGGAACGGAAACTAACAGAAGCGAGGAATTTGTGATCACAGAAAGCAGTAGCTGTCCTGTTCCCTTATGTGTCCTCACTGATGCATGAGTTTTCCTGGTGTCTATTGTGCATGCCCACAGTATTAAGCCGATTCCAGTGCCACAGAGTACAGTCACTTCCACGTAATAATGTACTGTATCCTTTTGTACTTTGGACATTTTTGACAATTTGTAAACACGGATAACTTTTTATATTTGTTACATTCAGAAAATAATCTTTCGAATATGCGTATTAATAAATATCCAGGTTTTTTTTTTCTGTCTCATGATCTCTCCTGGAAGTTTTAACAGGGAAATCAGAACTTGAAAACAAGCACAAGGTTCAGAGGATTTTAGCCTCTGTGCTATGGGATGATATCTTTGCCTTCTGTCTGCACACCAAAAGGGGCATGAGCATGAACACCGGTGCAATGTGAGGCTCAGAAATAGCATCCGGATTTATGAGGCGTTCATTTCGTAGAGATGGCCGGAATGTAGTAAATCATTTTTGAGGAGAAAATGAACAGCAACGAAAAAAATGATCCAAAATCTTAACTACTCGTGCTGAAAAATGTTGCTTTACAGGCATTTAACACGGAAGCAATAACATTTAAAATCTGTCCATTCATTCATCGAATTCTTTTAGAGAAAACAAAAATTAGCGCCATCTGATAAAGGAGGGTACATCTTATTTGGCATGCAAGTGCTTACCAAGTTAAGCCTTTAAAAATATCCTCTGGAAGGTTTTGGTTTGTTCTTTGGGGCAAAAAGAACAGTAGGAGAATTGGCCATCCTATATCCTGTGGATTCTAGTGTAGCTGTTTATAAGGAGCGGATTGTGGACGGCATTTCCTGGGAGGTTGGAACTTGTGAGCTGCATTTGTGTATGCAATGATGTGCTTAACGGCTTCTCCACAGCCACAGAGTGCAACACGGGCTGGAGGGCCTCCATCCAGCCGTGTACTGACACTCGTGCTTTGGTTGTGGGCCTTTTTCTGCAGCATTTTGTCTTTCAGAGGCTGCACGTTCACGGGGACGTGGCACTGTAAGCAAAAAGCTGCACCTGCTTTAGAATTGCTTTATTTTGAGTACATTTCTGTAGCTGAGATTTTCCAGTTCTCTCCTAAGAAAAAAATCTGTCTACTTTGGGGCCTTTATGCCGACCCTAAGATGGGACTTCAAAATCATCACTCTGGTTGTAGAAAGACAGTAGTGAGTGGCTTTTTTTCCCCTCCTCATGACACTGTTCCTTAAAAGTAGTAGTTGAGAAAGGCTGCTTGCTGTTAGGGCTTGGGCTTCAGTAATTGCAGGTAATTAATTAAAAGAAAATAGTCCTTTGTAGATACATTTTGTGCAACGCACTGGCAGCTGCAGCTGCACATATAACTGGTGCTCAGGACGGAATGGATGAGCACATTGCATTTGCACTGTGAACAGGACCAACATGTTCATTCCTGTGTGGTCCACAGCCTTAAAGGCCGTAGTTTGCAGGGCTGCCCTAAATGCCAGGCATGACACTGGCCACGGTATTGACAAGTTCATCTAGCCACGGGGTTTCTGGTAGCAGTCACCATACTGCAAAAGATGGCTCCAGCTATCACGTAAGCTGAAAAACCAAGTCAGTTTGTGCAATGGATGCAATAAAGAGCCGTTCCTACTCGCTTTCCAAGCAGCACATCTCACATCTTCCTCATTCAAAATGTACCGAGGGAGATTTCATCACGGCCTCCCCTGAGAATGCTGCCTTCCCAGCAGGAACAAGTCAGTTAGAAACAACATAACGAACACTGAGATGTATGCTAAATTTAAAATGTACCTTTCTTTGCCACGCCGCAAAAAAGCTGAATAAAATCAGCCTTTGGGATTCTGCTGCAAAGTTCAAATGTATGAGCGGTCAGCACTCTGAAACAGGAATGAATGAGACAGATTTTAAGTAACGATTTGTTACTCGCCTGAAGACCACATTTTGTAAATAGCATTGAGTTGGATCACAACCATGGCTGATAACCTTAGGACGACGTGACAATCACTTAAATACCAATCGAGCTGCTCCCATTTGATTTGTACTAAGGCACAGGAGGGCCAATTTACTTAAGGATATTTTTTATGCTCTTGCATATATGCATAAAGAATCAGGTGGCAGCGGGGGCTGCGGCTGCTCTGAACTGATATTGTAACCAGATTGTCTGCAGTCAGGTAGAAAGCACTCACAGGTGTCTTTGTAAATATACAAAATGTAAAATCTAATAAATAAGACAACTGTTAAGCAGCAGTGTCGTTGCCTGTTTATTACATACTGATGCCTGAACAACATTTTGTCTGTCTGTTCTACAAGGACGGACGGTGAAGTCCGATGACAGTGCTTCAGAATTAAAGGATGGTAACAGGGAGAAGGATGGGAGAGGATTTGCATCGCTGCATTCAGGTGCCCACATAAGAGAGAACAGCCCCAGACCTTCCTCTGTACTGAGGGAGAGAGGATTGCACCACTCTGAATCCTTTATGAGAGGAGCCCCTACTCATATTTTATATATAGAATATAGGTAGATATATAGAGCTGGTGGAATCTCCTTCTCTGGAGACGTTCCAGACCCACCTGGACACCTACCTGTGCAACCTGGGCTAGGGAGCTGCTGTGGCAGGGGGCTGGACTCCATGATCTCTGGAGGTCCCTTCCAACCCCTACAATTTTGTGATGCTGTGATATTGACTGCTTTGTATGGGACCCAAGTAGCTAAATTAAAAAGCTAATTCCTCAACCCAACAAACCGTAAGAATGGTTTCCTGATGCCACTGAAGGCAAGTCATCATTTCCTCATCTTTCACACAGAAATCTGCCACACTTTCTGGCTTCTAACCCACAGAGGATCACATTCTCTCACTCCCCAGCAGTGTCCAGAATACCACTTCACTTCAGAGAAATTCTGCCGTACTAATTGCTAATTTACAGCAGGAGTTGGTAGTGAACTGCAGCCCAGCTAGAGTCAGGCAATGAAAAACAACTTTTACTTCATTGATGCTGTTCCCATTACAAAAATAAGCATCCACAGCACATTTATTTAATGTTTAAATTACTTCATATTACGTAACATGAAAAGAAAATATATTTATCCCACGTACAGTAATAGTAAACAAGTGCATTATTTCAAACATTAAAAATAAATCTTTTAACCAAATCTGTACAACAGATAAATAAAATCATATCTACAATACTCAGCTTGTGAAGAACTAAACAAAAAGTATCCCCTCAAGCTCAAAGTTCCCCATGACTGCTAATACTGGCACAGATGGCGATGCATCCTGTCCACCAGTGACCTCTACCACGTCGTTCAGTGATTCCTGTTCTCATCAAGGGGGATAACCTTCCAAACATTGGAAATAACGTGCACAAAGAACAAATAGCTCAGTATCTCTCCAACAGCTTCAGCGTGGGGACTGTACAGAAAGAACTGCACGTAGGGAAATGAATTAGTGGATAACTTATAATAAAGCAAACAGCTTTAGGGAAAAAGAAAAAAAAAAAAAAAGATTTTTTCTCTATATATTTAACAAGATTTCACCTCAGAATTCACCATACTTCTTGGAAATGTCTTAAAAACACACGAAATGTTATGTAAACTTGTATGTCATCTTAAATCACTGCAGTGGTGCTGACTTGTTATTTCTGTGTGTAAAAGGTTTCACATGACATGTACTATCTTCACCTAAACAACAAACGACCACTGTGTTTAGAAAAATGCCCTGATTTACCAGAGAAATAACTTCATGTTTCACATCAGCTCAAGGCGACCATCATCTAAGGAGTGCAAATCTGCTCTCCTCTCATTCCTTGATAAGAACGACTATGGCACGCGTACGTCTGCGTGTGGTACAACAGCATCTGCCCTCCATGTGGAGGGCCCAAGGAACTGATCCCTCCACCACACACACATGATACTTCACTTTTTGCCACGTTTATACAGATATGTAAACAGAAACGTATATCCAGTAGAAAAAGACTTGTTTTCACATGCAATCCTGTACAGTGCGTTCTCGTTTCTCAGTCTCTTTGAGAAGGCTGTTTTCTTTTCACACAAAATATGTACATTTCCACTATTTACATTTTCCACTCACTTCATGTCAACGTCTTCTTGTACCTCCAGTTGGGAATTTTTGTTCAGGCAGAGACAAAGCAAACCTGAAGAGTTTTCAAGAACCTTTTCAAGTTAATGGCTTTGACTGCTCTTGCACTGCTGAGAAGAGGAGTAGTCCAGAGAAAAATCCAGCTATGCACAGCAACCTTTTCAGCAGAGTTGAGTTATCTTTAGGGACCACAATCTGTGCTAGGTCATTAGTGATCTGAGAAATCTCATGTGCCACACACACAAATATAAAAGTGCTGACGATAACGTTAAACATTGGATAGCCAGGAATGAGCACCAAGATCCCCTTAGTGTCTGCTGCCAGCCAGATGTGGTATTGGCAAATGAAGAGCTACAAGAGAAAAACGTTTAGAAGTCTTTACCGTAAATATTTTTCCTTACATAAAAATTATGCATTACTACTATTGCACCAAGTGACACAGCGTACTTCTGTTCAAGTAAGACACTTGGGACTGAATAATGTGCTTTGAGAAGGTGTATTCCACATATCTTTGCTATGAGCTCCCTTAGGTAAGGCCCAGTATCTGAGCTTGGAGACTGCCTGAGAGAGCACACAGCAAATTAGCCTCGCTTAGTCCTTAACACAGCAAGGCACATGGCAGCACCACTTCCATGGGTGTCCAACCTGTTGGCTTTCCTGGGCCACACTGAACAAGGAGGAGTTGCCTCGGGCTGCATATAGTTAACTATAATAGAGTTATGTTAATATAATACAGTTAGTGTGTGTAAGTAACAAAACTCTTATTTTTGAAATATTTTTAATTAAAACACTAAAAAAATGGCAACAAAAACATAAAATTAATGGGGTGGACACATGATTTATGTTCTATCAGAACACATCAGGAATACACCTGCACTCAGTAACCATCCCTCTGCTTACTAATGTACTAGGACTTGCTAACATGCCTGAAAACTAAAGACAACGCTTCAACTGCTGCTGAACAGAGAGGCCCCTGGAGCTGATCAGCACCTCGAAGCTCCCCAGGGATCAGGATGCTGAAAACACCATCCTTAAAAAATTTCATCACAGACTACGTTGTATCACACTGAGCTTCACCTAGAAGTCATTTTTTTCTCCTGTAAGATAATCTTTCTTTTAAAAAGTGTATTTTAATAATACAATAAAATTAAGCAGCTAATAAAGGACAAGCAAAATGGGAAGCAAGGTAATTCCTGCTCTTTCAAATTATACACTCAATGGGTCAAGAAAGTGTGCACAAAGAAGGGCTCTGCTTGCAAAGCCATATTTCTTTATTAATGCAACAAAGCTTAATAGGGCAAACTGAATGATAAATTGCTTATTCTGCCAGTAGAGTTCATAGATTCAGAGATACATTAGGTTGGAAAGGACCTACAAGATCATCTAGTCCAACCATCCTCCCACCACCATCCCTACCCGCTAAGCTACTAAATCAAATCCCTCAGCACCTCATCTAAACGCTTCTTGAACATTCTGAACGCTTCTTGAGTTAACACTGATTGTTCAAATGAGTTAAATTTTTTCTTCCAATTGCAGACACACTACAGCTTACCCCAGCCTTACACCTCAACTCTCTCAGTCTTCAAGTCTTCCATATAAAAAAAAAAACAACAGCATGAGAAATAAGATTGCTACTCTGATGCTGTTATTTCAGCTGTGATTTTTTAGTGTGGATGGAAGCTACAATAAAACAGGTCAAGCAACAGCATTAAATATGAATACAGAAAGCATATTGTTTTCTTATACTGTAACAAAACCACCTTACATTTCTAAGCTGAAAATCACCGCAGCTCTGATCATCCTACTTACCTCCAGAGAAATTTTACCAAACCACGCAAAAAAAGAGCTATACACAGAACGGACATAACCAGGAATGTTCCTGATGAGGATGAAAGCTAAAATCTTAAGGAAAAAAGAAAAAAAAGAAAGGTAAAGACGGGTGACAAGTACGTCACGCATACACACGCAACTTTATTCGCTTTAACCAAAGCACAAGTGCATCCTATACACATCTGTTACATTTTATATATACCTTTATGAACATATTATAGTTAAAATCAGTCTGAAGATTGCCAGTCTAGACTTAATGCTGTAAGACAAAGGAAGATAATTACCTGCACCACTGAAACAGAAGGATGCAGTTCATTGCACTCTGTTTTGTTCTTGCAGCTACTAGCCCAAATGGAGTAGGTCTGGAAGACACAAATACCAGCTGAGTAACAGCGGTGCATAAAGTTTGCAAATGAAACAACAGAAAACTCATTCTGAAGTGCTTCAGCAGTATGTGGCTGCAGGACAGCAACAGAAACAGCACAGTGCTTAAGTTTGTATTTCCCGCACATCCCTCTTTGCAGCTGACAAACACCATCATTATTCACACACAAAAATGAAAACAACAAAATGCAAATCTGGGAATGAGGCTCTTACCAAAAAGGATACAACTGAAATGAATAATAAAACATTTGAAACTCTGCTGGAGAAAAGCGGATCTCCCTTTCCTTCTGAGATCATCTGATGCTTCTGCAACGCCAGATAAATGAAAGCAAACAGCATCCCATGAAAAACCACCTGTCAAAGATAACACAGTGAGCATTTTGTGGCTTACATGCCTGAACTTCTGCAGCAGAAATGCTCCAGCATAATCCATTTGTAACACCAAAGCCTGGGGATTTACTGAAACCAACCAAAGTAGGCTTCTTACACCAGGTTCTCATAAGCTGCTTTTTTAACTCAGCTTAAATACTTTGGATAAAGCATTCTTGCTAATTCTTCCCAGGGCACTGAGAATGTGAAGTTTCAAGACAATGAAGTTTCAAGATGCTTCCAAATACCCTCCATCCTCTCTGCAATCTGTGCCAGCACTCGAAAAGGGCTTTCCCTGGGGAAAAGCCACGAGTCCCTGGCCCTCTCCCAAGTTGGCAGGTGAAAATATTCAAGAAGCACTACAATTGCTTCCCTCTCTCACAGGCACAATTCTTCAGCTGAGTGTTTTATGAAGTTATGCCAGTTTCTCATTAGCTAGCAACATGACACTGTTTCAGGCCCATGTGTTGCTTGTCTTCAGTGCTAATTTGGGACTTCCTTGTCAGCAGCATCACAGAATATGCACTGTTCACAACCAGCAAAGCTCTCTGTGTGCAATGCAGTGCCCCATCAACTCCACAGTTATTTAAGAGCTCCAGAGGGAGAAGCACGCAAGCAATCCATCTAAGAGTAAGGTAAGCAGATAAAAGCTTCCACCTCACACAATCCATTTACCTTAACAAAAAGATAAAAAAAAAAAAAAAGAAAAAAGAACTGTGTCCCCCTGTTTTATCCCTGGTGTGACAGGATCAATAATGAGAAAGCACTTTGACATGAGAAAACCATTTAAAACACGTGCCAGAGCAGTCTGGTTATGGCATCAGAGCCCAGATTTAACAAAGCTGTGCTGGAGGCCACTTTGAAAGAAATGCATGCTCAATAGAAACAACATAAAAAAATATAATTAAGAAAGCCAACAGAATAATCTGAAGTGCTACTGATAGGAGATTCTCACAGTAACGTCTTGGAGGAAAGATAAAAGTTAGATCATCTTTTAAGCAACTAGGCAGGATCAAGCAGTAAGCAAGCTAACGTCTGTCTTTAAAGCAAGGTTTTTGCAGACATTTGCAGAATTAAGGTGGATGCATCTCAGTCTTAAAGAGAACAATCCACTGCAACAAACTCCTGCTTTCTCTAGAGGAAGGGGAAACAACACTCCCACACCCCCCAAATAATAATAAAAAGTACACTGAGAAGTACAGAATAAATGTATGTCACTGGTACGTACGTAGCGATCCAACTTCCACCTAAACCACCACTCATAGACATTCCCATTCAGCTCAAAACACTTGGACAAAGGCCAGAAAGAAAATACCTTCTCAAATGCACCCTGTAAAAAAAACAAACATCACAACAGCATTAACACTGACGTCAACCATATTTACTACATTTCCTATCATGAGACAGCTAACTGATTTATGTCATTCCAACTTCACTAGTTTAGGTCGGCTGACTTTGAAGCTAAGTGGTGTTACCAAAATAACCTTCCTCTGAAGTATTCCCTACTCCTGACAAAGCTAGTAAATAAATGAGGTAAAAAACACTTGTTCAGATAATAAAGATACCTTTTCTGCCTCCCCACAAAGGTATTGGCACTCCTTCCACTTTATATGGGAGGCTCAGAGGGAGAGATCCATTAACACACTGGGATAACAAATGCATGCTCCACAGAAGACTACAGTTCAGCAATCTTAAAACCAACAGAAGATTAAAAAACACACAAAAGCCACTGTAATTTCCAGAGGGACAGATGCTGCCCGTATTTGTGCCATCTCTACTTGCAGTAAGCAGTAAGATGACCACTCAGCATGAGAATCACTCTTTTGATAAAGCATCAAAGCCAACAGCAGGTCTCTGAGAGACACAGGTGTCTACACCACATGCCATGTGATAACTGAGCACAGTAACAACTAAAAAGCCAACCACACACACAAAAAAACATCACTAAACTGAAGAAAAACACCTTATTCTTCATACCCATTACATCTGTCGTGTAATGAACACTTAGCAAGCATTACAAAGAAATAAGATACTGAGTTGTGGTTTTCTTCCCAGCAACCACACCAATTCAAAAATGAAACATCATTTTATGGTCTGTATATGTGATAGTGAAGCAAACAATTAGCACTAAAATGTAGAAAAAGTTAATAGCACTGTTAGTCAATAAGGATAAGAGAAATGTACAAACCTGAGAGTATGACAGAAAATATATACATGCCAGTAAGCAAATCAGTTTAAGCAGCAAACCAAAGTGCCATAAGCAGTTCCCTGAGGAAAAAAGGAAATAATTGGTATACGCTCATTCATTTTTCCACTAGAGAATACATGGAAGCATTTAATTGTTACTGTCAATTATTTAGTGTAGCTATGCTTACTGTTAGAAATATTCATAAACATTCAAATATTACAAACAATACTCTATCACTACCCAAACAGATATAGTATTCTAAAGCCTCTGTTTTCTCAAACTTAAGCATCTCTCACTCTAGTTGAACAAAAAATAAATAAAATAGTATCCGTCAGCTTTCGTTATGTGAAATAAGCAGAGCATGTATCATTGAACTCAGGGGTAGCAGATGATGGGCAGTGGAGCTCCGGAGTACATGAAGGACAAGTGTCTTTTTAAGACAAGACAGCGAAACTGTTCCTCAAAGCTGCCAGCTAATATTAGAGTCTACTCAAGTCTAATACCAACACCTCAAGTCTATTCTGACACCCCTTCCTGGCAAGCATTTGGATGTACTTCATCTTTCTATCCGCAAACTATAGGACTTGAATTTTATTTTGTACACTGGGAAAGAGCATCCAAGACTCTTTGGCTTGTAGGTGAATTAAATAACAGGCATTTACCACAAGGTGACAGCTTTTCTCTGAACTATAATCTATGACAAACTGGGATTTCATTTCAATTTCTATTTTGTGTTACCACATCACAAGAAGTACTTCATAGAGTTCTCCTAATCCAAGGGGCTAAAGATAAACCTCAAGCCCTTATCTGGCAGGACGTGGAAGAATCAGCACGTTGGCATTCCAGAATGGGAATGTGCAGATTCCCACTGCTCATGCTGCACTGGTCCTTACACTATAGCAGTAATTTCAGCTAACAAAGACAGTTCAATCTACGGTTTTAGCTTTCATTTATTAGTGTTACAGCTCATGACAGAATGCATTTCTGATGGTCAAAACTACTAAAAAGAATCCCACGTGACTACAACTAGAGTGTTATCTTACCATTTGCTTTCTTCTGGACTATCTGAGGCCACATAGCCAAGGTGGCATAAATGATCATAAACCAGACAGTGACGAGTGGCACAAAGTAGTAGAACTGATACGGTCGGTCCATCACTATGCACAGTACCACGACCAAGAAATTGAGGCGAAATAAGACCTGGAGGGAGCCACAGGAAAGAAGGCATCCTCATGTAGGGTATATAGACTGGAAGGCAAAGCTGGCAGAGATAGGGGAGCATGTTTCTTTAGCATTACATGAAAACATCACCTCAACTGATGATTGTAATTCAGGTGAAACAAAGGAGCAATAGCTGAGCAATATGAGACTGCAGGACAATGATGTAGTATGGGACCAGTCTACCCTGGCCTACTTCAGCAGCAACAACCATGAAAATAGGGTACAATGGAGCTGCTCTCAGCCTGGTGACTGAGGAAGCATCCCATCTGCTGTGATCTCTGACACAGCGTCTTTGAGGGGAAAACAATGACAACCAAAAAAAGCCAACAAAAAAAACCCAACCCTGCAAACTAATGTAGCTATTTAGAAAGTATTTTCCTCTTTCTCCATTTTGCCATTGGATCTGAAAATGTGAACCCTCAACTGAAAAGGCTTATGGGAAATAAAATATTTTAAAAATGAAAGATAAACTGATTCCTCCCTCCTGCCTCAAGGAAGCAGCTACACCTGATACGTTGGTGAAATCTTCATTATTTCTAAATAAAAATGTTAGAGGAGTGCGATACTCCAGACACCAAGTGGTTAAACACACTGCTGTCATGCAGAACTCTGACCTGACTGAAGAAAAATTCAGCTGAGATTCTGTAATGAGCAAAATATTAATATGGAGAGCATGAGGATCCTTTGCTAAGTTCTGGAAGAGGCAGCAAAAGCTACAGTGACGCCTCTTGTTCATGTGTTAGTAACCTACTTCAGTACAAAACAGTCGGACACTTAATGAAAGAGCAATGCAGAAAGTTTTTTCAACAGATCCAAAATATCACTCATCTGAAGGAAAGTAAAGAGATGCAGCAGGTGGTTCAGGACACTATTAAAGGTCCCAACAAACTGACCAAATATTTTAATCTCCCTAACAATAAGGAAAAGACACAAAATGCATGTAAAATTAAAAGCTTTTACAATGTAAACACTTCAAAAGAGTTTAATTTAAATCAGCGACAAGACAGCATTTGTATCATCCACATAAAGACTTGTGGTGCTGGGAGCAAGCAAACCCATGTGCTGAATAACTCACTGAACAATTAGCTTCGTTGACAGAGGAAGACAAATAAAGAATGTCTGTACACAACTGCCTCTTGAATTCACCAAATATTTATCAAGTCATAAGAAAAACCCAAGTCCAGCTTGGATCATTATGTATGTATATACATATATACACACACACACACATCACAACGGAAATACCACTGCTATACACCATAAAATAGTTAATAACTTTTTTTTTTAAGGCCTACAAGCATTTTTTTCATTGACGAAAACACTGCATTATGCAAAATAATTACAAATAAACACAAAATGTGTCAGACTGCACAGAAACAATATCCATTCTGGATCCAAAAATTTTGGTTAAGTAGTGACAACACTCAGGGAATATGGATGTGTTGTAGATATTCTATTATCTGCAAACAGTTCTTTCTGGAAACAGTATGTAAATATATTCTTACCTGACACACTCTGTAGACACCAAAGTCCCCCTTTATCCAAAAGTATGAGAAGTGCCCATAACCTGTTTGGAACAGATACGCAGCCACCAGAACTCGAATGTGCATGTACACAGGCAAAAACTGTTGAGAAAAACAGTGTACCTTTTATAAATGCCACGTAAATGCCTTTGGTTTTCCTAGCTTGTTTTTTTCTGCACTACATTAGATTCTACTTATTATTGTAACTCTACACTTTCCATATTCTTCACTAAGTTAAGATAGTGTTAAGAAGGGATCTTTGAAAGCTTAACTTCAATAGTTTCAGGCTCTGAACGTAAAGCAATGCTAACAATTAAAAGTAACACAGTCTTCTGCATCAAGAAATCAAGCACATTTTCTGTTTGGTTAAGAAATGCATAACATGCTCTTCTCAGTCAAACTGAAAAATATCATAATTGTGCAAATACCATTTCTAAAACTGCAACAGTAACAACAGTATACAAGCAATTGTTGCAATAGCAACAATAGTATTAATTATTCATTCTATTCAATCCTATTGTTTGTGCGTTCTGCCCAAATTGCATTCCCCCCAAAGAAACCTTGAAATTCACTTACAGTGCTTGCTCCAGAGATATGATAAATCAAAATAACAAGCTGCATCCAGCCCTTCCATTCATCAGTCTGTTCTCTATTTAACACTTTAGTCTAATGCAAAACAAAACAAGAGTGTTGCTATTCCAAAAAGTACAATGAAAATCTACAAAACGAGGAGAAAAAGTCTGAAACAATAAAGCACTTTACGGGCAAATAAGTGTGAACTGTGAAAGCCCTCCTGCAAACAGACACGTCACTGTGGTCTACAACCTTGCATACCTGAGCTACACCCCCTTAAAAACTGACTGTGGCAAAGGCTAAACACACTCACACCCACGTGCTTTTAAAAGAATTTTACATCTAATTCCATACAAACATTGCATTGCTTGCAAGTGTCATTTCAGCAGACGAGATATACTGACATTAAAAAGTTTACTTTCAACATTCAGCAATCTGAAATTTACACGCCAACTGCCAAACAGCATTACAAATAGTATGTCAACTTGATCATTACCTCTTTGGTATTTTCGGTATAAAATACCCCCAAAACCAAGATATAGACGATTGGTATGAAGAAAGATGAGTGTGTATAAAATTTATTTTCCTTCATGAAAAGATTTGCTCTGTCACACAGGTAAAAATAGGTCATGATTAGACCAAGTTTGCAGAAACAGTGTAAGAGCATCTCTAAAGTAGAAACATTAGGAGTGTTGATGGTGGGTTTCTTCTCCTCTCCCATTTCCAAATCAGTGCATGATTTGTTCTTTCGATAATTATTCCGATGAATTAAACTGATAATGAAATATCCAACAATGGACAAAGTAAAGAAACAGAAAGCTAATTTCTGTATCAGAGTGAGAGGAGGCTGAGGCTGGCAGCAGGAGCCGTCAATGGGCTTCATTATCTTATTGCAGTAGACATTCATGAGAATCATTGCATTCTGTCAAAGAAACAGACAGTTTTCTATTAATCTCTAAATGTTTTCATCACATAAAATCTTCTTTAACTCGATTATTTTAACTAGATCCTAGACAAAAAACCTATGCACTTCTCCCTTATCGTGTAGGTAAAACTTCGCAGAAGCCCCCATAATTCTAGTTGCATTCAGCATGAAAATCAAAACACCCCTTCCATGGAGTAAAATCTTTAGCCTCTTGAGGAAATGACTTAAAACTCATTCTTACAACAGAAGGGTTCTCTCTATTGGCTCTAAGAGAAGTTATAAATAAATACACAGCTTCAAAACTAAAAAATAGCTCACAAAATTAGCATCCTGAAGGGGCAGAGTAATGAAAATGTTTGCAACGTGACAATGAGACCAAAACGTGTGATGAGATGATGTCTAGCTCATCCAATGCTCAAAAGCAACTGAAACCTACGAAGGACCAGAACTAACACTGACCCAGCAGGAGAGCTCAGCAACAGAGTGGGCACACTGACAACACTGAGAGGCTCAGGACATGCATAAGCATCCCCAGCTTAAGGACAATACAAGGGTTAAAGTCACTGGCACTCCATGCAATGAAGATCTCTACTGTGTGTTTTCTCATCTGTTTCACACTCTTTGCTAAACAAAATGAAACAAAACTGCCTGCCATTCCACCTGTTGGGATCTTCTGAGCAAAATTACCTGAAGGAGTGAAGGTCCTCTCTACATTCACACTGTCTGCTGTTTATTCACTTGAAATCTTGTTTTACTGTAGTTCCTTTTTAAGGCTGTCCAGTGCTAAAAATACTTACCGTATCCCTGCTTGATTCAGGCAGATGCAAGCCATCTGAAGACTTCATAATAGTTTCTTGTGCTATCAGTTTTGATACACTGAATACTTTAACTTTAGCTTTGGAATTCCGGGAGCTGCTGTTCAGGATACGGACAGCTGCTTCATTATAAGCATCTATTTTCTCATTAGTGATCATTTTCCGACTCTCACTCAGCATATCTTCATAAACTGGATCTGAATGTGAAAGGACAAAAAGATGGCCACATGAATCCTACACATTACAGATGCGCTTGGTTAGCTCAAATTGGCACAGGTTCTTTTCATTTTGGTATTCAAATTTGTTCAGTGATACAGCAAAATTAGTGAGGAATCGGCAACCATTACTCTAACCAGATTTGCTTATAATGGAATATTCTCAATGTTGTTCCCTGTTATGCATATGTGCTAATAGATCAAAAAGCTTCAGCCAGACACAAACGCCTGAGGAGCACAACGTTGGAATAGAGCTGCTTATGCCTTCTCTCAGTAACTGAATGCCAAATAAAGGTTCCAAAGACAAGATGATAGAAGACAGGCAGAACAGACCCACTGGGGAAAAAAAATAATCTCAAAACTCCAGTTGCCGCAGATGAAACCAGTTTCTCACTTCTCTAAGACACATTGCATCAGAATTTTCCACTTGCTCCTGCTGATTCCAATTTAACTGATGTTTGAATCCCAGTTTTTCAGCAGGTTGGAGCAGTACTTAGCTGTCTGCAGGCTTCATGGATTACTTAGAACTTAACACTAAGCTGCACAGGATTCCATATTAAAAAATCACTGAGACACTATGCAAAGCTGCTGATGTTCATAGTGCTGTTAAAACACTCTAAAAGCTATAAGGATATTTACTCAAGCTGCCTCATGACTAATAATAACAATAACCCAAGCCCACACAAACTTGTGCGTACAGACCATATGTATACCACACTCTGTGTACAGTTTTTGCTCTTGTTTGTTCCATTATGACCATAAAGAAATCAGAGATTACTTAAATGGACAGAATCTTTATCAACAGAATTTTGGAGTGTGTCTGACAGCTAATTGCTTTTGTAATAGACAAATTTGGTCTTGAAAGTAACATGAAAAGAAGAACCTGTTGGTCCTGGTTAATCTCTAGAATTATATTTGACAGGAACTTGTTCATGACTTTAAGGGTACAGCTATATTGCTACCAGGGTTCAAAATCTGCTTATCTTTCTCACAGAGATGACAACCACCTGAAACATTCCCTGGCTCATAAAACACATTCTACCCATCAGCTCACTGTTCAGCATCAAAGACATACCTGAGTTTTATCAAAGAAAAGCTAAAGAAGGTTGGTGCCATGATAAAAACCTCACAAGCTCATTTTGAGCCATGATTTCCGGCTCCTGATCTTAACTCACCAATGCTCAGCATACAGATGCAAGTCTGTCCTCAAAGAATTAAATTTTCTACATTCTCCAGAGTTAATCCTAGATATGCACAAGCTGCATTTGTAGAACCTCTTCTATTATTTATGTAATCTGAAAACTTAGTGGAACACAAACACAGGAATACAGAAGTTTTACATACCTGTGTTCTCCAGAAGCACGTACGGAGCACACCACAAAGAAAATAGTCCTAGCATCATGAGTCTGAGAGAGACTCAGAAAGAAGAGCTCAGAAGGCAAAAGAAAAATTCCTAAGGGAGAATTATAATCTCCATTGCTACTAACAGCTAGTTAGGAGCCAGCACTGCAATTCAGCCAACATATGTACTCTGTAAATCAGCAGTATGGACTAAGTTCTTCATAACCTAGGAGAGACCGATTCAACCGCCAGTGACAAAATGAATTCTCGTTACTTACTGTTCTGTTCATTACTTTACCTTGTAAGATCCAGTAAACATCACTGCTTTTTGCCAATTTTTCCAAAAGAGGTGCAATTGAAGTGATATTGATTTTATACTGCATGAGGGCTTCATTGCTGCCATTGTGAATCTTGATAGACCACTGGAGAATTAAACAGAAAGATTCAGAACCTGTATGGCTTCCAGTAGCTAAATCTACACAGCTAAAATACCTGCAGTATTTTTACATACAATTTAAGGAGCACATTTCACTCAGCAGAAAGACAGAGCAGAGATATTCTAGCCTTAATGAGATTCCTAAAGCCCAGTGGATTTATGTGGATCTCCTAGAATGACAGAACACTTGAAGTCTCTGAACTAAACTACTTCTAAAGCAAGTAGTGTGTATCACACAGCTAGAACAAAACATAGGTGATGCTTTAGAACTAACTACTTGATATAAGCAACAATTTCACAGAGAGTATATTTTTATTATTAATTGGGAATAACAGCTTCATCTTGTGACCAATTGGATAGAAAAAAAAATTACCCTGCTAGAACTTCCTTTACTCACATGCCCCCCATGCATGCATAACTTACCGTGGCAGCTCCTGCTACAATTATATGAGGTTTTGCCACAGAACCCTACGAGACAAAATAGAAATAAATTAGATATAAAATATTCAGAAATCATAGTTATCATTTAATGTAATAATCAAGTTAACTAGGACTTGCATTTTAAATAAGTTACTCAAACTCGTCCAACATTTAGTGGTTAAAAACCAACAGACTGCAGATACATCACAAACACCAACATTTCCATGTCACAGAAGCTGCAAGAATGAAAGCAGATAAGTATTTATAATCGCTATCAGTTCAGCTTTTAATAAGAACTAAAAGTTGCCAAATCAAATGAAAAATACTTTCAGCTCCTACTGGGATGAACTGACCCACTCCTAGAAAGCAGGTGTTTTTGTTTGTTTTTTTTCCTGTGGTTTGGCAAAGGTTTTTTTGGCCCAAGTGAAGGCATCCCTGGGAAAGAGGAGATGCTAATAAATACATATTTACACACGCACACACTCCCCTTCACTACTGTGATGCCAAATTTCAGACCTCTGCTACACAGCTGACTGAATGTAGTGCAGTATGCTGCATTTGCTAACCTTTTTGTATTCATTGCTGTGTTTATGAAAGGAAGAAGTCAGAACAGTTTTCTAAAATAAACAGTTTAAGACTCACCTCAGTCCAAGATTTGATACGCTGCCTCATAGAGCCATTAACTTCTGGATACCACAGGAAATCCTGTAAAGGAAATGCAGATTTAACCTTAAGCACTAAGACAAGCAGCAGATTAACAACAAAAATCAGAAAAACAAACTAATTAGCATTAGCTCAAGTGTAAAAGAAAACCACATAAGTGAGATTTCCTCTACAGCAGGTCTGATAAGCTCAACATTGTAGTCTGGTAGGAAAAACAAAACAAAACCAAGCCACAAGTGTTCCCATTAAAAAAATAATAATAGTAATAACATGTAGTTCAAGAGTCAAGATTTCATCAAGAAGTTAACATCTTGGACTCTGTCAAGTGGGATATCCTCAGGTTTCCCATCCATGGCTAAACCAAACTCACATCTTGTAACCTACATAAAATGACTTGATTCTTTCCCTCAGTTCCCAATTTTTAACAACTGTTTTATTTGTTTTTGGTTTTTTTTTTTAATCCAAAACTTCACAGACTACTATTACTGAAAGTTCGGAATTTTACTTTTCAAACAAGAAGAAATCCCAATATTTTACATTACCACTTTGTAAATTGCTGCCTGTTTAATCATGTCATGGACATTAAACCCTCCACATACTACATTCTTTATTTTGGATGTCAAGAGCAGTGCCAGCATCCAGCTACAAAAACAAACTATATGTTGGCTAATGCTGTTTTATCTCCCAGTTAAGTTCAGACTACCTGGTGCCTAGTTACCTGCAGAAGTATCAAAAGGACTACAAATACACATTAAAATGAAATTGCAAGGATTACATATGCAGAAATTCCTGTAAGGAAACTTCATAATGCAGAAATACTCCTGGAAGAAAGGAAATCTCTTTCGCCTCCACAGACCTAAAGATTCTGCAGTTCCTTTGGGTAATGTAAATACAACGATGGGTACAATGTGTGGGAGTACTCAAAGCTGACATTTCTCAAAGTATCTTATACAAAATATATGGTGTGGAAGATGTGCTCTTATGTGATTTGTTCAAGATTTATAAAGTTTGTTGATGATCTGAAACTGCTTCTCACTTTTCAGTACGTGCAGAAATTTGAAAAATCAAACTCTGAAGTTTGGATTACGCTGTGTGAAATTAGATACGAATTACTACTCCTTACAATTTAATGCCAGATAAAAACTTACCACTTTAATTGAAGCGGATTTATCTTCAAAAGGGATATTTCCATGCTGTCAAAACAAACAAACCAATAAAAGCAAAGTAAGATAACCTTTCAGAAGAAGAAAAATTGCATATGCTGACTTGTCCTTAGCCAAAGGTTTACCCTCGGAGTTTTCTTGTATAAACAAGTCAGTGTGCCAATGCAAAATGTTTGTATTATTTTCTTGATAAAACAAACCACTCACACAGAGTGCTGTTTTTTCTGGTGGAATTACATCTGAAATGCTTTCTGTTCACTCAGTTAGAAAGGTCTCATTAAATATTTTCCTACATTTTCCCTCCTCAAATGAGAACAGACTTTTTTTCCCCCTTTTCTTCCACTTTCTTTCCCTAAGCCTTCCTGCTCATACACCTATCTTCTTTGCACAGAACAAATGAAACAGCTTTCATTAAAGAATTATTAAAGAATTGAAAAAATTCATCTCAGGAAGAAACAAAACCTGAAAGTATTACCACATCTCTGAGTGAGATTGTGCGAAACTAGAAAGGAAGCAGTCAGCTATCCTACAGATCATTTACAATCCTTTAGATACTGCAAAGTGTTAGCTTTGATCCTATTAACAAGCATGTTTATCTTCCATGAACAGATCTTGATTTTATAAATACTTGACAGAAGATACCTCTCAGCTTAAAATTAGCTATAGCACCCAGTCATCCCACAGCTGCTCAATTTACTCTCACTTTTAGGCAGTGAATGTGATACAGCTAGGAGAAAAAAAGTTGCTCCATCAATTAAATGCCTTGTTTTGACAAGTCTAAGTGACTGCATCCTTTCTGTTGGACAAGCTGCCAGCTTGAACATTTAAACCACAGAACTACGTATTGATGAACCTCATTTGCAGTTGGAAGTGCAGTGTCTTTTTTCTCACATACATACACGCCTCCATGAAGAGTCAGACCCAAGACGAGTGACATCATAAAGAAAATCAATAGTCTACAGCTAAATTCTCTCCTACTGCTTCCACCCAGTAGGCTGCAGTTTACATTCTCTACCTTATAAAAATCAGTGTCTCTGCTACAATCAAGAGCATGGTGAGATCAGAAGCCAGATCTAGTTACAGCTTCAGTCTAAGTTAGACCTGGAAACCTGAAAGCCCAACGATTTGTAGGAACAGGTTAGGTCAGCAACCTAACTGACATACAAGATAAACTGCACAGTATGAACTGCTACAATTTAAAAAAAAAAAAATGGAACAATCGTTCTCTCAGAAAGAAGCCAAATTCAAAGCCCAAGAAGCTATGGGAGAAGTTAGCTTCATTTGTTTATTCCCAGACTGCTGGGAGCTTTCTCTCAAGCTTCTTAGTTGATCTCTCAAACTCTCATTATCTTGGTCTAATCTTGCTCTTCCTTTTTGTGCTTCTTCTTCCTAGGCCAGCAAGCAGTGCAAAAATAATTCAGAGGAGATTTATGAAGTAAACTGTAAAAAAAAGGAAACAGAAATCCCTGAAATATACCATCTCACCTTATTTCCTTCTTCCTTGACTTGAGGATTTATGATTTTTATAAATGAATAGAACAGCTGTCGAATTCTAGAATCTCCTAAAAACACAATATGTTTGTCTAGGAGGCAATTTTTTGCTTCACTGAAAAACAAAACAGCAACACTTGTGTTACAGGAAATTTATAACACATTAGAAATAAATCTTAAGAGAAATCTACAGAGCAATAATTGTATGCATTATATCTTAAGTATTATTGTATTGTATCCTATGTATTATGGCACTAAGTAACAGTAAATCTTTTAAATGCTGAAATAATTAGAAGTTTAGCATAATTTGCATACAAATGAAAATTAACTCTTTTGCTAATATGATTACTGGAATGATAAAGTAGGCTTTCCTATTCCACAGTGCTACAAGGAAAGCAGTTTCCAGACTACCCAGGAGCTCCTTATGGCAAGCATCAATACTGCTACCAACATTTATTTGTACTTTAATAGACAGACAGAAATGTGGAAGACACTACAGTTACATGGAAAACGTACAGCCAAAAAAAAAAATCTTCTGAAAGATGTTACATATTTTTGAAAGCCTGGAAAATCATCCACAAAGCAAAAAAACCCAAACTGATGAGACTGCAATTTCACTCTTCTTTCCCAGCAGAACAGAAGAAGGGTTTCCTTACCTATTTTTATACTTGTGCATCATACAGCTATGAGGCTGCCACACTTTTTCTCCAAGAAATCTCCCACTGGACAGAAGATACTCACACGTATCATCGCCTTTAAAATAGTAAAATTATGATTAGAAATAAGACACATTAAAATTATTTTCAAAGCCCCACTGCTGTTAAAAAAAAATTAACAAAAAATCTGACAATATTTCACAATCACAGAACTGCAGGGGTTGGAAGGGACCTCCAGAGATCATGGAGTCCAACCCCCTGCCAAAGCAGCTCCCTAGCCCAGGTTGCACAGGTAGGCGTCCAGGTGGGTCTGGAACATCTCCAGAGAAGGAGACTCCACCACCTCTGTGTGCAGCCTGTAACAGTGCTCCGTCACTGCACTGTGAAGAAGTTCCCACACAGATTTGTGCAGAACTTCCTATGCTTCAGTTTGTGGCCATTTCCTCTCATCCTAACACCACACACTGCTGAGAAGAGGTTGGCCACGTCCCTTTGACTCCCATACTTTAGATATTTATAAACACTGATCAGATCCCCTCTGAGTCTTCTTTTCTCAAGGCTGAACAGACCCAGGTTGTTCAGCCTTCCCTCGTAAGGGAGATGCTGCAGGCCCTTTATCATCTTTGCAGCCCTCCGCTGGACTCCATCTGGGAGATCCCTGTCCTTTTTTGTACCAGGGAGTCCAGAACTGGGTATAATATCCCATCTGATGCCTGACCAGGGCAGAGTAGAGGGGGAGGATCACCTCCCTTGACCTACTGGCCACACTCTTTTTAATGCACCCCAGGATGCCATCAGCCTTCTTGGCCACCAGGACACACTGCTGTCTCATGGCCAGCCTGTCATCCACCAGGACACACAGGTCCTTCTCCACAGACATAAAAGAACCAAAGCAAACAATAGCATTAACCAAGTTCAACTTAACTGTAAAAACATCTTGCACAGATGATTCCAAACTGTTGTCTCACTATCCTGTACTTTTCAGCAAAATGTTCCTCTGTCCACAAAACATTAGCAAAATCATTTCTGCTGTTGTAAAGCTATGACCTAGAATGTTGTATCCACTACAAGACATCGATCTGCTGTGCTATCTACTATCCAAGAACAAACTAATACAAAACTAAAGAATTAACAGCTTGATAAAATAATCTACACGGATTTACCAGACACTGCTTCTTGTATAGACCATGAGGCTCAAAATGGGATTTGTAAGAAAGACTATTCAATTTCCCTGTTTAGGATGCAGCTGTCACCTTGGAACAGCTGACATTACACGCTGGGTTAATAGGCAGAACAATAGATGTTTACTTGAGATTCTACTCATGATTTAGAATTGTGCCTACCATTTTCCAGTTCATTAGTTTTACATTAATTACAACTAATCACTTTGCAAGTGGTGATGCTTTGGGTCACTTTTTCAATTAATATAAATAAAATACCTGATATGGAATCAGTGACTTATCCTCCAGCAAACACATCTGGCTCTGCTGCCAGACACTCGGTATAGCACCACACTGTGCTGAGGAGCTGCCTGCCAACAGCCTCGTCATAGTTGGCAAACAAACAAGAAAATGATGTTGAATGAAACAGCAAGTACCTGTGCTGGCTTGTGCAGAAACAGGGTGCCACAGTCCCTAGCTAGTGCCTTCTATGAAACCTGGAGTTCAGTAAATCAGCCAAGATCTACTGTTCTCCTCCAGAGAAACCTGCACTAATTTTAGAGAAGGGGCATTTTCTATCAGCTTCCTTTCTGAGCTGCTGGAAGCCACACACAACGAGACTGGCAGGTGTTACATTTCAATTACTCAGAGGCAATCTAAAGCTTTATCTCAAACTGCGGATCAGGCAGGACAACAGAGAGCACTCAGCAGGGTGATGTCGGAGGCCAGCTGGAATGGGAACTGGCACGGTGCTACTGACCCTGCTCCAGCACACCGCCTTCAGAGTGACAGCTCAGTATCTCGGTCCCTGAAGTTTTGAACTGAATTATTTTCTACAACATGCAAGAAGTACTGCACAAGGCACAAATCCACCCTTGCTTCTTGGTGAAAATAATCTTATTAGTATGTATTTTGCTGGACTAAGTGCCCATGGGCTTGTGAGCTGTTCTCACAGGTGTGCTGAGGAGCATGGAAATGTGGGAGATGGCAATGGAGACACTCCCAGTGCTCCTGCAGGAGTAAATCCAATGTGAAGGAGGCAGTGCTGCAGGCTTGGTTTCTCAGCATTCTTCCCTCAATAGTATTATTGTCCTTTATCTCACAGTTGATGAAGTTAAAAGGTAATTCCCTCTTACAATCCAAGTGTCTGGTAAGGTACTTCATAGTCAGCCAACATAAATCTCTTACCACGACAGGGCAAAGTAAAGAGATGATGGAAACATATCTGTATATCCTACTATGCAGCACCAGGACTGCAGATCTTTCCAGACAACTCTTCCATTAACATTGGTAACCATCATTTGTGAGCTGATTCCAAGCTGCTCCTCCAGAGTCCAGCCAGAAAAATAAAAAAGGTTTTATCTATGAAACTGGGAAAATATAATTAAAAGTCTAAAAATAAAACACATGTTTAAAGCACAGCTGACAGCCAAAGCCATGAATTAACTCTTACCCCAGAGCTCCGGCTCTCTCTCACTTAGGATTCACAATTGTCAGATGTGCAGACAACGCAGCTCATGTTTCGTGGAGCAGAACATAAAATTAGCTTGGGGAAGGAAGAACTGGCAGCTGAAGACATTATCTGTCCTTCCCTTCCTCCCAGAAACTCCTCCTACTCATTTCGATGAAAATCAGAAAAAGGAACGTAGAACAGACTGTATCCCACCTGTTACCCCTTGGCTTATTTATTCAACCAAATCCAGCAACGGCAACAGAATCAAGTATTATAATTTGCAGCTTAGGCTCCCCATTCCTCCACTTCAAAAAGCAATCCTAATAAGCAGGCTTCTTTCCTTTCCTGGAACTTCAACTACTTAGCACTGCTATTGCATCATGACTACTAAAATAAAAGCTGAAACAACCTGAGGAATTGCAACAGTCCTGAAAAGAGCCTGGATAAACATCTCTGAGTCACAGCTCTGGGTTAAGGCTGCTTCTCCAAGAGCAACACACACAACTCTTCTATCATGCACGGTAAGCTCTGGGTTGGGCAGATTCTGATGCACAGAAAAAAGATGTATTTAAAATCTAAATAAAACATACAAACAGTGATAAACTCCTACTTGTGTCATCACAAAGTGTCTATTAATCATCCCACTGCTGCAGCAGTAGCTCAGAACACAGCAGAAGACACGCAAAGCTGGATCCTTACCTACTTTCTAACTGTGTTAGCACAGCTCAGATACCTTTAATAGAAACCAGAAACTCAAGGCAACCATAGTTTCAGTTTTTCTTAATCACGTCAAATGTTTCTGTACACTGGCTTTCAAGCAATGCAGTTTCTTTAATTCTCTGCTTAAACCACATCACTTCTAGTAAGTTGCTGTAAAATGAAACTGATTAAAAAAAAAAAAACAAAAACAACAAAACATCAGAGTGAAGTATGTAAAGGAAAATGCACTACTACACTCCTTCTGAAACCCATTAAAAGCTGAGAAACATGCAGAAGACCAAGATGGTCACTGGTGGTCAGACCAGACAACTCCTGCCCAATATTTTCCCAAGTCCAGGGACTTCCTGAGCTGGACACTGTTTCTTCATATTTTACAGAACCTTCAACAAATTTCTTTCTCACCATTTCATGTAATCTCCTCTTCAATTTTTTACCCTTCATAGCATCTTCTGCATGAGTTCTCCACATCAGCAGCTGCTGCTTGGAGAACTGCCTGCCTTTACTTCACATACAGTTCCTAGCAGCTTTATTTAGTCTTCCTAAGACTTGCACAGGCACAGATCCCACTTGTGTTTATCACAACCTATTTTATGAAGGACTGAAAGTGGTCTACATTTGTTTTCAAGACTGAAGAAATTCATGATCCTTGTTTACGACCTCTGCAGAGCAGAGCACGTTCCATGCCTTGAGCTCACAACCACAGCCCTCAAGTTCTGCACTTCATGGCACTCCCTCAGAATTGCTTACAAATGATGAAAGCCTCCATCCTACATAGCATTTATTGAAATTGCATTCCAAACATTAACTGAATTGATTTTAACCACAGATAATACTCTATGGAATGGAGATATGCTTTCACTCCTAGCTCCAGTTACTGCTTTTCTGACTACTTCCACAGACAACACAGAAAGCTCCTAAAATCCACTAGCTACACCTGAGTCTTTCTTTAAAGAAATATTATAAGTTTGGAGGGGGGATGATGAGGGAGGAGCAAAAAATGGATGGAAACAGAAGCTAAGACATTAAACTGGAGGTTACATACAAGATGGTGCCTCTGGAAATGCACCTTCTTAACCATTAACAAGATCAGCACTAAGAACTTCAAAGAAATGGAAATCCAATCATTCACTACTATTCAAACTGAAATCTAGATCTAAAATTGATCGCTACTCTAAGAACGCAAAAAAAAAAAATTAAATAGAAACTTATTTCCAACAAGCTCCAAGACTGAGTCTTTGACATATGCCAATAACTGAAATGTGCTGATTACTTTTTGTTGGTTTGACTGGATGTTATAGAGATATGTAGTGCAAATAAGTCCTTGAAGAAGCTGTATGCAAGCTAGAGACAGTTTAACTTAACCCAGTCAAAGTTTTGCAAGGAAATAAGGCGATCCCTAAATATGAACTTAACCTACCCCAACTGCAGCCCAGCATTTTTGCATAGAAGGATAACCCAATGAAAGCTTTAACATCTGCAAGAAACTTAGAATGGAAAGAGATAGTTTTGGGGGTAAAAAACAACCAACCAACCTTCCACAGTGTTTTTACTTATATCCTTTTTATTTATATGCAGCTCTCCTGGGCATGTAGGAAGGAAAGACAGTATCCATGAGTGGTTACTTTGTCGTTCAAATCAAAGTTTGACTTTCCTTCTCCCCTCTTCCTTGCAGCAGCCAATGACAGATGTCTGAAAACAGCCTGAAAAAGCACAACAGAGTGCTCCCCACCCTGGCACCATCCTATTCTCACCTCCAGCTGCTTTGGGCCACAAGAAACTCACTTGTACCAATGACAGCGGGTTTGCAGACCACAGCTGATCCATGCCCCTGTCTCTACAACCCTTACATGGGGAGTTTCTGGTATAAAGATCTTGGCAGTGTGCTTCAAAACATAATTTTGTATTGCGAGGAAAAGATGCTCCATTCTGACCGTTTTAATTGTTCTCATTTCATTTTTCAACTGGTACTTTTTGTGTTACGATAACAAGTCAATGAATAAATTTACCTTCCCCATGTAATTCAGAATATTCTGAATTATAATCAGGTTACTTATCTTCTGTCCAGCTACTACTGTTTATTCTATTCCATTCCCTCTGTTTTGCTCCTCTGATAGTTAAGTGTTGCCCTTTTGTATACGTTTTCAAGATCTTCCATACAGTTACCAAGAGGGGGTCACCAGCATCAAGCAAGACATCAGCCAGCTTCATCTGTGCAATATCACAGCAGTATCTTCTGTTTTCCCCTAGTTTGCTGAACACCAGATGTTTAAGATCACAGAACAGCTGCGAAACGCTCTCTCAGCAATGTCTGCTTCTGCCTATTCTCAAAACTTTAGTTATCTGCTACAAATGCTCCATCTTCCTTTTCTAAACCGTTTGTTCTGAATGCTACCTGCTCAAAGGAGACCAAGCTGAACAGCTCGTCGCTCATTTCCTACTTCCCCTCTCTCGTACAATTATTAGCCAATGAGAAATCCTCCTCAACCTAAAGCAGCTCAAAGAAACCGAAAGAAACCAGAGAAGTACATCAAACCCTGTGCCAGCTCAGCCCGTAATGGCGCTGACCGCCGGGTACCGGCTGCCAACCCCGCTCGCACAGTGGGACAGCGAACGCGGCCTTCCCGCAGCGTCCCGGCCCGAGCAGCACCGGCTGTCCGCTGCGGCCCCGGCCCGAGGGCCGCCGCCCGCCCGCGCTCTCCCTCAGCTCCGCCTCCCGCGGCCCCGCTCACCTCGGTAGCGGCGGGAGGCGGCGTGGCAGGCGGCGAGCAGCAGGACGGCGCCCAGCGCCAGCGCCTTGGCGCTCCTCACGCTGAAGTAGTAGTTGATCTCCCGCTTGCCCACGGAGTAGGCCAGGCCCGCCATCTTGGCTCCTCCATGACAACAGTGCGCGGCGGAGCGGGCGCGGCGGGGCGGCACCGGGTCCCCGCGGGCGGCACAGGCAGCCCCCGCCGCCGCCTCGCACCGTCCACACCGGCGCGGCGGAGAGCAGCCCGACCCCCCGCAGCCGGGGCGGAGCTGCCGCCTCCCTCTTTCTCCTCCTCCTCCTCCTCTTCCCCCTCCCCCTTGCTCTCCTCCTCCCAGGGCTCCCAGCTCCCAGCTCCTCTCGAAACGCCAGAATGTGGAACTCCGAAAGCTCTGCTTGTTTCACCGCTCTCCCGTTTTCTATGAGCCAAAGAAAGTGATCTTCCCAAAGATCTGCGACTCGTTGCGTCTGACTGTTCATAGCTGAGAGCGCGTTAAAAATGGAAAAGGGAGCGTGAGGAAAACTGAGATTAAATAGGCAAAACAAAGTCAGGGAGCCTACACGCTGCAAATTCTGTCTTCGGTTCTAGCCTGGAGAGCCTCAGGCACCGTGCAAACGTACAGGATTTGAGTTTTAAGTGTTTTAATGGGCACAGTTGGTACATACTCACCCAACAAAGCCTGTGCTGCCTGCTAGCACCCAGTCTATGTTTTTCCAGATTCAACTCAGTCAAACCAAAAGCTGCTGGTCATATGGATACCTTTGCTCCACAAATGAAAAGCTCCTGTTCGTGTGTTATTTTCACAGTTGCACCACCTTCAAAAATTCAAGCGTTTTCAAAGCTTTCTTACTGTGAATAAACCTTGTTATTTGTTAAAATATTCTTATTAGTGTCTATCATCATTGCATTGCAGATGTTTATGTGGTAGATGCAAGCACTTTACACTTTAATATGCAGCTACTTTCTTTTTTTTTAACAGCTTCTGGAACTTAAAGACTTTATAAAGTCTAGCCACTTGTGTCTATTTAATATTGAAGTGGATGTAAGCAGAACATCTGCTTTTGCGACATTGCTCCTTTGGGGAAGCTATGCAGGTGCCTGACAAGAGATGTTCCTCATTGCATTCAGAAGCTCTTGACTGCAGTGCCCTGAGCTAGGCAGTGGTTTGCACACATGCAGTTTCTCATAGGTACCTCCTTGCTTCTTACTAGATAATGGAATTTGATGTCATTGCCTACACCTGAATAATTCACACCGCCAACACTACACATGAAAGGCCTGATACAAGAGGGTAATTAGAGATCACCCATGAAACAGACTCCAGACATGAATTATCTAGAAGAAGCTTTGCAGTTTCCATTAAATACCTACCTTATGTTCCTGCCTGCTGATAAATTTAATATGCTGGAAGTAAACCAGAAGTATGCTAGCTCTTCTGCAATTATACCTCAGCTTTTGTTTTCCAAATGCTCAGTTTGGCATTGGCATCAGCTTGTGCTGGTGGAAGCATCCAGCACTGTCGGTGGGAGGGGAAGACCTGGAGCAGTCATGGAGAAAACACTCAGCGCAACAAGAAGTAATTGATCTTGGGCTGGAGGAGGTGTGATAGTGCCTCACAAACTGGGTAATGGCTGTGAAGAGTGAACAGCCACGGGAGAGATTTCCCATTTCTGCTTTCTATGGAGATAGCCCTGGCTTAACTGAAGATTTGAGAAGATACTGTGGTGCTGTGTGTGGTCGCTGACAATGGCTGAAGATATCACTGTGGCTTTCAACCACACTTCTTCCCCAATGTGTCAGAATAAGACAATTGTCAGGAGAGATGGGGTTCATTGAACTTAGCTCCAGACACTTACAACAAGAAGTTGATTTATTTTAAATTCATTATCTGACTGGTGGAAGAAAGGCACCAGATGGTTACTCATAGATTAGAATACAGTCGATACACTCACGGTTAGGTATGGCAGTCCTGTGTTGAGTTTAGATAACTGAACTGGACAGATGTCATTTACACAGATGTAATTAAATTGAGATAATCTTTATTTTACTGCTTCCTGTTTTCCTTGGCAGGCTCACTGTTAATGGGAGGAGAATGCTGTGCTGCAAGTTGAAACGGGCATGCACATATGAGTCTGCTGATAAGCTCAGGTCCCGGGAGATCTCATTCTCTCGATTCTGCTGATTTCAGTATTACAGCCAAGTGTAGCTTCTAGAGAGCTGCTGTCCTCAGTCAAAGTCACAGGGCAAGCCCAAGAACCTGACAGTCTGTTATTGAGAGGTTGTACGTATATGTGTGTTCTCAGTCAGGGCTTTTCCATGTGGTAATTTTCCCTCTGAGTTTTTAGACACTTCTAGGAGTGGAATTAATTTTGCATACGGTGATTTAGTGAGGAATATAGACACCAAAGCTGAAAGAAAAACTCCAACATACATTTAAAACGTACATTTCCTGTGGTATTCTAGGGACAAACTGTTTGCCATATACTGACTGAATGATCGTCTGTGTTATTTGATAGATTAAGTGCTGAATGATCAGTAAGTGGGATCTACCATACCCCAAACCATGTCAGATCTTGATTTAATTTGTGCATCAGTATCGTTTGCTACCCAGGTATTGTAATTCCAGAAACAGAGCAGTATTTCCAACAGATTCCTGGGGAGAACAATACTGTCTGTGGTGCAGGTTTTCCTTCAGGAACTCTGATAGTCACCAAACAACATCAAACATTTCAGTTGCTGAGTGTTCAGCCCCACAATGGCAACCAGTCCTTCTGTAAGCATTGTGTCTCCCTGTGGCAGGTGCGTGGGTGATCCATTGCAAATATTTAATTACGTTAATGAAGGGAGAGTTCCAAGAACAACAAGGTTTGTTCAGTCAAGCAGGACACCCCAATTATTGTCTCAGCTCCTGAAAGTGATACACCACTGGGCTCCTGAGATCTTGGATGTTCTATCACAATTACTGCTTTGACAGATCTCTAGTTTTGTAGGAGCTACAATACTCCTCAATAGTCTGCACAAAAATGAAGCTGATATTAAATAAAGCAGTTTTGAAATCACATACACAAAGGATATATTTAGCTTTACCACTAAGAGACAAAGGAATCCACAATTCTATAACATGAGGATTAACTGTTTTTGTTTCATGTTTCTGTGGGGCTGGAACAAAAGTGGATTGGAAGGACTGGAGGGATGGGAAGTAGCCAGATTTCAAATGTGTAAGTGCTCCCTTCTCTTCCATTAAGAGAATGCACCTTTCTACACTGTGGGACATATCACCACGCAGCCATGCAGGCTGGAGGTCAGATGGGGACTCTGCACAACTCATTAGTGCAAATTGATTTTTCTTTCAGCTGCTTAGATTCTTACCCTCAAAGCATTGTATACAGCGATGGAACGGGTTCAGAACTTTCAGTTTTTATCAGTAGGTAGTTAACTTGTAGATGCCATTTTTTCTACTGTTTTTCTATCTTATTTACTCGTTTTTTACTCTTAGGTAAGAAAAAATGACAGCTCCCTGTCAAGCCAGACTGTTCTCTTTTTGTCCATATTTCATTCTCACGTTGTTCTTTTCCTGATTGCCCTTGTGGTCCCAGATGTGCCCATTTAAAACTGAAAATTCTGTATACTCATGGGGCAGTCTTTGGAATCCAGTGCAGCTGCTGTCCAAGCTGTGTCATGCCTGAGGAGCATTAGAGCATTTTCTTGTGGTGGCTAAAAATACAGGTGTCATCCTGTAGTTATGTTCTCTTTAGAACAGAGAACATAATTTCCACCTCTATCAGGGTAATCTCCAATAAAAATCATTAATACCGATTTCCATTAACATTCTGTACTATACATTACTATTCTATGTGATATTGGCCCATTAAAAAACAAAAGGCTCATCCCTGGGTTCCAGAAGTTCTTCATCACAGTCTGTGGCAGCTCATGCTTGGAGTGCAGTCACAATATATCCAACTACAACAGATGCTGCTGTCACGGATGTTACGTCACTGTACTCTGATAAAGGGACAGGTGCCTGTAGGCCTGAGAAGGGATTTTCACGTGCTGATTTCCTTGACATGAAGCTGAGAAGCAGGACAGTTCCAGGATGGACTTTACAGAATGTGTTAACTAAGGAGAATAGCAATGAAATAAAGTAATAAAATAAAATATAGTAATGTAATAAAGAATGGTGTGAAAGAAATAAACTGAGAAATAGCACAAAGTGAGGGAAAGTTATCTGGAAAGAAATAAATTGTCCTGGATGTGATATGGATGTAGTTAAAGGTAAAGCTGTTGAAGGTAAATCTCGGTAAAGCAGTTCTCCTAATTATCTTCGTTCTTAAAGAATCACTTTAGTTTTAGAGGCCTGGAGTCTGTAATGAGGTCAGCAATCAATATAGCGCAAAGCACATCAAAGAGAAGGGTACAATAGACAGGGAAACAGTAAAAACCAAGAAAGTGATCAAAAGAACATAATGAGGAGCCTCAGAGAATGATGTTATCTAGATTTTCCAGTGAAGCAATACTCAAAGCACAAAAACAGTAGAGAAGGAATGACATTCTGAAAGTTGAACACAGGTGAAAAGCTGGAACAAGAATGCAAAGCTTTTCTTTAAGAAAAGAAGAGAGGCCAAGCAGCTGTTCCTGCTTGCAATAAAGCCAGAGATGCTGAGATAGCCAAGAAAAATAGGAGCTATAATCCTTGAGAATGGACAGAGGCAAACTTCAAAGTCACAAAAGATGTTCGGTCAAAGAAACATTAAGGACAAAGTAAGTGTTAATGAGGAATGAAGCAACAAATCCTACTGCCTATGAGAAATCTGAAAGAATGAAGAATTTTGGAAGACTCCAAAGATAACCAAACTTTTCAACTGATGTATTACTGAGACTCCTTCTGTGCAGTACTTCAGACACAGAAGTACTTCAGACTGAGAAACTGGCATACATTTCACTTTGGATCCAGCCATGATTTTATACCTTAAATGCAAATGTGAAAATGAGGACTACTGATTACTTGTGGGACAAAGGCCGAGATGGAAAACTCTACGTACTAGAAGCTTTACCTCAGATGGAAAATTGTGATGGTCTGTTTTGAACACCAGTGCAAAAACACATCCTTGAAATTATGTTGTGTCTTGTCAGCTCTGCCTTATCTAGAAAACTAGTGTGTATTCTCTTGTTTAGAAACTGAAGGAGTCAGTTTTATAAGGATATCTCCAGAAAGTCATTTCTCTCTGGACCAGATGTAACTCTACATCTTTAGAGTAATGGCTACATTCCCAGGTTTCTTTAAATGAGTGAAATTGTGTGGAATTGAGCATGTTTGCCTGAGGTCATGTGGGAGTATATGCGTGACAGCTTTTGATTTTGGTAGAGGGGGATCAAGCCTTTGGAGGAGAGCTCTTATCTCAGCACTAAGAGGAAGAATCTGTCAGTCAATCTGACTTCTCCAGTAAGAACAATCTTAATTTTTTGTATCCTATTTTTTTGTTGGAATTCACACAGTCACTTTTACATTGTAACCTGAAATGACTGAGATGCCATATAAAATTTTCATCTTGCAATATTCATAATTTCACTGAACCTAATGCAGGGGGTCTGTACTACTGGAGTCAGTGTTTTCAGGAAGGTAATCCTATCTTAGGAAGGAAAAGAGCTTTTTATTAGGATGATCGTAACATTGGAAAAAAATATTTCTGTTAGCCTCAGGCTCAGTAAAACACTTCAAGTATTTGCAATGGATTAACAGACTAGAATATTCCCATGAGCCATTATTTAAAGATGAAATTGCAAATAAATAATTTAATTTAAGCAGAATATTATGGAATGGTCCTTCAGGTTTGCGTTGTCCTGACGTATCTTTTTGTCTCTATGTTGCTCTTTTGGGTTGCTGTGAGCTCTTGTGGGTCTAAGTAACTTTGTGATGCTGAAATGTAAACATGCACTCAGAAAGATCATCTGCACACCTCAGGCTTAGCAAAGATTTGTCACCTGGGAATGAACAGAGAGCTGAGTAGCTATGCCATTCCTATAAAATATGCATAAAAGCCTGGTGAGCTGGAATCTGCAAGGCAGCTGTTCTTGTTTGCTTGTAGTTTCAAATGTCCTATGCATGACACACTTCAATAATTGCCCTAATGAGAGACGGACAGATCTAACTTTTTTCTCATTCCGCATCTTCACATATGCTTTGAAAACTCCTGTATCAAAATGTTTCACTAACAGAATTATGACTTTCCCTAAAGCCTGGAGCCCCAAAAAATTTTTATGCACTGAATCTGCTGAAGCCTGTATCCTCAGCAGGAACTTTTGTCGGCATTTCTGTCTGAGCAAAAACTGATGGATGTATGGAAGGAAGGAAGGATGGAGGGAAGGAAGGGAGGGAGGGAGGGAGGAAGGAAGGAGGTATTTTGCTGGTGAAGAGGTGAACCAACAGCTAGGGAAAAATGCAGGCCTTGATCTAGGTGCAAAAGAGTAGCAAATGAAAAGAGTGGAGATGTTTGGTCTGGCTTGTTACCTTTGACAGCATTTCCACTCCACAAACAAGACATGAGCCTTATAAACTTCTCCTGCTTTGCAGAAAACTGCTCTGCATCCCCAAAGTTACAGAAGAATACAAAACAGCTTCAAAATGGAAAAGAATCCTCAGTTTCTTCAGCTGATTTTCTCCTCTGAAAACACAAAGTACGCTCAAAGTCTGAGGCCCATCCATGGGAGCTGAGAGAGCACTCAGTTCACTGAGGAGCTATCAGTCAGATGAATTTGCCTTTCCTGCTTTGGTTTCATGGTCACTGAAAACTAGAAGGCAAGAGCATTCTCACCTTGACTTTTTTCTACCCTGTGTGAGGCTGCATTTTGCTGCCAGGATCTTTCCTGGGTTGGATGAATGTTCTTCTGGCAAGCCGTTTTATTTGTAGAGAGAGTTGTGGTGCTGATATTTTGCGGAAATACCCCCTGGGATATTCTTGGCCACTCACAGCTGAGAAGATTTCCGTAGGAACCACGGCAGCTAACAGCTATGCTACCGCTCCTCAGCGGCTTGTAATTGCTGCCTAAGTCAATAGGTGGTGCACTGCTCTTGTGGAATCGCTTCGCTATTTCACTCATGGCCTTGGGAACTGGCACTCAGGAAAGCTTGTTTCATAGATTCATAGATTCATAGATTCATTAGGTTGGAAAGGACCTACAAGATCATCTAGTCCAACCATCCTCACACCACCATCCCTACCCACCAAGCTACTAAATCAAATCCCTCAGCACCTCATCTAAACGCTTCTTGAACAGCGCTAGGGACGGTGCCTCAACCACCTCCCTAGGCAGGCCATTCCAGTGCCGGACCACTCTCTCAGAGAAAAAATTTTTCCTCAAATCTAATCTAAATCTTCCCCATTTCTCCCAAAGAAGCAATGATTTCTCAAAAAAAAAAAAAAAAAAAAAAAAAAAAAAACCAATATGAGAAAATTGTATCTTTCTGATGTGGTTTTTACACTGAAATAGTTACGGTAGTGAGTTACATATATTTCAAAATCTTGCTATCAAAATGGGCAAATGTATCTCTTTGGATACTTACATTTGGGTTAACAAGAGCCATCATTTCACAATGAACTGGAAGCCTGGAACTGTGGTTAGGAAATTTTGTTCATGTAACACCTGCAACCATCCACCCAATATCCAGAAAGGGACAAATGGATTCCAGCCCAGGAGTATAGCAATTGTCATTTCTGTGGAAGATATTCCCATATACATTGCAGAGTGCAGACTGATATGTACATGGAAACAACATGGAAAAATAATGTTTTTTTAATAAGCTGATAACAAAGATGGCATGTGAGATGAATTATAAGCTGCTTCTGATAGCGTGTCTGAGAACTGCTTGACTCTGGGTGGGTCATGATTTTTCTTCCCAGTGAAGAAGCCTGGACAGTTACAATTTTCCCTTCTATTACCTCCTCCCAAGTTTTAAAGCTTTTTTTTCTCTCTGCACAGGTTGAACTTACCACATTCCGTGTCCCCACCTCTATTTTTCACCTACTTATGCCACATTCATACAAAAGCAGTGCTGCAGGGAGCCTGGCTTCTGTTAAGTTTTTAGTAACCTTCATGGTTGCTGTAAAGTAGATTTGCATTAGAGGTGTCAGGCTCCAGCCAAGTTACTGACAGGAACACTTCTGTCTCTGCCATGTCCTGGGAAGGCTGCATGAGAAGAGCTGATGGGTGGAACTCTCACTGACCACACAGGTGGGTGTTTGCTCACACAGCATTGCAGGGAGGAAACAGATGGGGCCAACACTGGCCTCCCACATTGCCATTTACAGTTGTACCACAGCCCAGCCCTGGGTTCAGCAGTGGCTTTAACACTGCAGTTTTAGCTAATCTGTGCTGATGGTCCGGTTGTGTTACTGCTGGTGCACACCTACTTGTAACTAAATTCCCCAGAGACAATCTGCAGATGACTTCCAAAGACAAGTAAGCAAACTTGAGCAAAAATTTATTCAACATTTTCTACTCCTGAAATGAGCCAGTATGAAGACTCCCTGCACTGTGTGCAGCTCACCTCGCTTATTTTCAGCTACAGTCCTTGGAGAAGGAGGAAGCTCTGCAACACTGTGCATAGCACAAGAAAAATGCTTGCTGTGCAGTTCAAAAGTTCTGCTTTTTTTTCTTCTGGTTTGATTTCTAAATGAGCCCACTTTGGTGGCAAAGGTGCAAAGACATAGACCGAGGGTATTACTAAAGGGCTGGTAGAAGTAGAATGCAAGCGTTCTTCATCTGGAAGGAAGAGCCATGAAACAGATCAGAGAGAGCTCAGGAGAAACCAGAAGGTGAGCAAAGAGAGCACACAGCAGCTGCACGCCAGGCTGTTTTTTCCTATTTGCCTTTTTTCCATTAATCAATTAATTGCTTGTGAGAATAGAGGATTTCCTTTAGAAACAGTTAGCCCTTATTCCTCCTTCTATTGTCCAGAGCAGCCTTTGGACTCTACTCACCCACCAGCCTTTGGGATGGTGCCGTGCTGAGGTTACAGGATCACAGAATCAGAGAATCACAGTTGTAGGGTTGGAAGGGTCCTCCAGAGATCCTCGAGTCCAACCCCCTTGCAAAGCAGGCTCCCTAAACCAGGTTGCACAGGTGGCATCCAGGCAGGTCTTGAACATCTCCAGAGAAGGAGACTCCACAACCAGTCTGGGCAACCTGTTCCAGGATCTCCTTTTGCTTAATTTCTCCAGGCTTTCTTCTGGGGATTCCTGCTGATTAAGCCCATCTCACATCTTCCCTTACCTGCTTCAGCTGTTGTCCTCACAGTCTTGCACATGAAGTCTCCAGCACCTTTCAAGACCCTCCCAAAGCCTGAACACAGCTGTTGAAACCGCTGTTCATTTTGGGCATTTAGAAAAGCACTGTACGAGAGCAGCATCTTAAAAGATCTCACCCAAACAGAGTCTTTGGTTCTCAGCATGTTCACTGTGATAGTCAACTGTTAACAGTAGGTAGATCTCTTCCATACACAACTGAATTAAGTATAAAGGCCTAACAAATCCTGATGTTCTAATTCTTCCTCCATGTTAGTTCAAAAGCATGCACCTCTGCTGATTGCAGCAGAGCTCTCTTCACAGTGTTCTCCACAAGACAGAACCCTCATTTTCCATCTTTAAGTGAGATGATTATCCTTCCTTTAGACATTAATTTTGGATAGGATTCAGATAAAATGAAGGAATCTCTTCTACTTCTGAAGTTCACATACTACAAGGCATGGTTTCTCGAGGACTTTCTCAAAAGGGGATGTTGAATTGAAGGGTCAACTAGACAGTCACACCCAGGAGGCAGCAGAAGGCTGTCTTTGAATGCTGTAAGCAAAGATTTTACAGCAATAATTTAAGAAATAAGGAAGATGTACTTTAAATTGTGAGTATGAATTTCTGCTGATGCATCTAAGCAAGTAACTTTACTCACTCAATACCTTCTTTTGGAAAACTGGACATGCTTTATTTTTTTCCACAATTTATTTAAACATCTCACATATACAAAATACATTTTCTTTTTTTTTCTTTTGAGAAATGATGATTCTTTTTTATCCATTGGAGAAGATGAAAATGAGATTTGGAAGCAGAAACACCTGATTTTGGAAGAAGAGGACAAAGATGAGGAAAAATGATCCACATGCTTAAGCTGGGGATGAGACAGATTTCCAAGAAACAGAGAAGTAATGTTTTAACTGCTGCTAGCACCATCAGAATTCAAGTATTGGAAACACACTCCAGAATAATGAAATTAGCACCACCATATTCAGAGTGGAACTGAAAGTAACTCATATGACGTGGAGAAGTGCCTACAAAGGATGTGGATCACACTTGGCTTAATGTATGAGGTAGTTTAAACCTTTGGAAGTTGTGGTTTTAAACTTCCTCTGTGGAAGACAGTCAAAGGCCACAAGTGGTGCAAACTTTCATGATTTTTTATTTTTATTTTATTTTTTTTGTTTTTTTTTCTTTACAAAGGTTGACATTTCCCAAAGCAAGGTGTTAAATCTTGAAAGACTTCCAAGTCCTTTTGGGGCTGTATTAAATTTCATTGCACAATGCTCCAATCAATTCTTCTCCTTCTCTTTCGCCCAGAGTTTAAGCAAGTAGATGAACAGAAGAAATGGAAGGAGTCAGCTCTCATTACAAAAAGAAATGACAAAGAATAATTTTGGGGGGGGGACTTTAAGTTAATTTTAGTTCATTCATTTGAAACAGACTGGGCCAATGTCCAAACCGAATTCTTGGTCAGCGCCACCAATGTCCAAAGGTGCAATGTCAAGGATGGGCAAGCGAGATGGCTTATTTGTTCTGTACTCAATGATCGTTTTGCCCCATTCGTTGTTCTTTCTCTGCAAGAGAAGATGTGTTAGAATTGTTATCGCATTGTTCACAGAATTGAAAATTGTTTCACCTAACTGGATAATTTCTGAAATAATTTTAATTTTACTGCCACTGTTTGCAAATAAGATATTCAACTAATTAGAACTTGGATACAGAGAAAACATTAACCTTGACATTTGTGAGGCCCTGCATTTCCACAGTATTCATGCTGACTAAATCCTCAGGAAACGTTGCCTGATCTTCTGAAGCAGAAGGTGCCTCGCCTGCACCTTGTGTACTACTTTCTCAGCACACTTCAGTTTCCACAGAATTTGGGCCTGGTTCCTCAGAAAAGCTTTTTCATTTCTTTGCCACATTGCAGAGTACAAGGATTTGTTAGTACCCTGCTCTTTGCCATTCATTAAAGATCTGGCATAATTGGTTCTATAGGTGATTTATCCTCACTGGGTAAAATTTTTCTGGTCTGACTGACAATCTGAATCAAAGCACAGCTCCCGTCAGTACAATCACCCACAGTTTCTGTGTTACTTACAGAGCAGCCATCCACAAGAACGCTGAAAGTGAATCTGCTGTTGCCTTCAGCTCGTAGTTCAACATCATTGGATCCCTGGAGTATAACAGCCTTTTTAAGGTTTCCAGTCTCCTCATCCATGTAGGCAATGCTGTTCTTGCAGTGGTAGGTGATGTTCTGGGAGGCATGGTTGGCCAGCAGACGCATGAAGGCAAGTTGGGTGGCCATGTCCTTTGTGGTCACACCTTCACCGTTGTATTCAAACTGAAAAAGACAAAGAAACTCACTCAATTGAATTGCTGGGGAAAAGTGAATGTTTGCATAGCTGCTGTAGGAATAGGAAAAAATTAAAGACCATCTCAATATCTGAGATCAGTTGCCCACTGCAACTTCAGAGCTAGAAGACACCACACAGAACTGGCAGGAATTAACTAGTGGGCATATGTAGTGGGTGGAGTTAAGCTGTAGAACTCTGATCGAAGATATGGTTGTTGTAAGCAATTTATGTGGATTTAAAGATGAGATCAAACATATTCAAAAGAGGAGAAATTCATTGTTTCCACAAATACACAGAATTCCTGCCTGAAGAAAGCCCTGACTCTTATTTCCAATTTTAGTTTCATAGAATATTGTCTGTGGATGTTATGAATGATTGCTTCCTTATATTCTTTAACAGCATCTGCTTTCAGCCAATGTGAGAATCAGGACTTTAGAATACGTTGGGCCCTTGTTCTGACCCAGTGATAAATTTTTCTGGTTTTATATTATAGACCTTGGACAATGAGATTTCATCATAAGATGAACTCAATTGCATTAAAAAAAATATATAAAACTAGTTCTTAATCATACAAAAAGGACTTTCCAGCAGGCTGGCACAGTGTCTGACATGCAGATAGACATATTTCTTGATTTTACTTAATGGCAATTCTGAGTGCTACAATGGCATGCACTTTGGATCCATTATAGATAACAAGATATTTCTAGGTGCAATATGTCAAAAATAAATCCCAATTTAAAAAGATAGCAAAAGCTATTTTATTACTTTCTCAGTTTCTGGACTGTCTTTGTACTAAAGTAACATATTCCAGGAAAGGATTCCCTTACAAATAGCCACTAACCATGCTGAATTGATCATCTGCAGACACTAATGAAAATTAGAACAATACTAGGAAATCCTGTTAGCAAACTGTGTTTGAAGCCAGACCTGGAACTCTGTTCCCTTGAGATAAAACAAAAACTGTTCCCCTTTTCATATTTTTCCTCTAAGAGTTTCTGTAATGGGTTTTGTTCACTGAGAGTCAGTGAGTAGGGAATTATTCAGAAAGCACTGGAGGAAACAATCATCCTCCAGTGCATCACATACCTGAGTGCCACCGTTGATAGTTTCACCGAACCATACGTGCTTTTTGTCCTTGGGATTCTTGTTGACGTACCAGTTCTTAATCGGAATACTTTCAGGGTTAGCATGGATGCAAGTCTCACCAGTGGCAAAGTCACAGTATGCTTTAATGGCATCTGCAGTGCAGCCTTGGTTAGGATCAATCCAGTAGAAACCTGTGAGGAAAGAAACACTTGTGTTCAGTTTATATTCAATGGTTTGATAGAGGAACTCAGCGGTCACAAATATCACTTCAGTACTGTACTTAGCTGTGATAATTGGAAGAAACACATCTTTTACATTGTCAATGTGTAAGAAATCAATTGTATTCAAAAACCAGGATTAAACATTTTTGCATTGTTTAAAAAGAGACTGCAATAATTGCACAACAGTAGATACTTCGAATGTCTCAGACTATCCTCACAGAAATGCATTTTCACTGGAGGCAGACAGAACTTCACTGCCCATTTAGTACTTCTGCTGGTTGACCAGGGACACCTTTCATCAAGGAAAGCTAATGAGCTGAAAATAACTTGCTGAGCCAGAAAGGGCAAACATCTGGCACTGACGTACCACTACTCCATTCTGGGTGGCTCAGTCTGAGGTCACGGCAGGTGCGAGCTGGGTTCTTTCTGGAGCCTTCTGGGGTCAGCAGGGTCTCAATTTGGTTGTTCAGTGTTTTCAGAGTGGCATCAACTTCATAATCCTTGGGTCTGAGAGAAGGCTGATCAGCCCGGTAGTATTCTGCATCATAGCCAACTTCATATCCACCACCATTGGGACCAGGGGGACCTGGGGGACCGGGAGGACCAGGAGGACCCTAAAGTTTTTCCAAAAGCAAAAGACAAGAAATGTTCTTTTACAAATATGATTCTTTTAGCAGAGTGTTTCCACACAAGCATTGTCCCTCTGAAGCCTTAGCACCACCAGCCATAATCTGAGGAAGGACTCGTGGACTGGCTGTGTGGTAACTACAGTGAACTAAAGCAGAAGATACACTGTGTAGGAGTACCACATCTTTGTGCCTATACTGGCCAGCCATAAAGAATGAACAAGGACTTCAGGTCTAGGTCTATTAGGGAAATGTTGAATGTTCAATAACCAACATTTCAAAAATCTTTTTCAACATAACACTACCTCTCTCTATGAACTAAGATTTTGAAGCGATTTTCATTTAACTGTTAGCTAAATGTGTTAAATCAACAGAAGTTATACTCACAGCAGGGCCTTGGCTACCATGAGAGCCACGTACACCAGCAGGGCCAATGGGTCCAGGGAGACCATTGCGACCATCCTTACCAGGAGGACCAGAAGGACCAGGAGGACCCTAGAAGAAAACTCTAACAGTTTAATGACAATAGGGAACACTACAAATAGGAATTCATATACATGAGTATACAAATATATTCCATAAAAAGAATGGGAGAACTATTTGCAAACACTTAAATTCACATACCCTTGGGCCAGCAGGACCGTTGTTACCGGGAGGTCCTTGATCACCATGTTGGCCCTGTTAGGAAAAACAAATGTATACTCAAAAAAAATGCAGTGCCATAACATCACGTATTAACATGATTCAAGAGGGGATCAGCAGATTAATTCGGGTTCAGAGAATGGAAATTTAGGATAACTGGCATTAGTGAAGTTGGGATAGAAAATGCAGGAGGAAAGAGAACGAAGAGAGACATTTAGAAGGATAACCTATAACAATCTCTATGTTATTTCTTAGGGTTTCCAGAGAAGCCTTTACAATAAGAGCCAAAATTCCCAAAGAGGATGCCAGAATTTAAAGGGAAGATAACCTGTAAATGACTTGTTTCTCTGTGATACAGAAACTTTACAATTTCTGACCAGAAAAGAAGAAATAATACTAAAGATGCAGAGCTTTTTGAATTCTTGTAAAATATAGTTGATTTTCAGGGCAAGCAATGGTACTCACAGTTCTAAAAATCAACTATCAGAGTCATTAATAAAAGTTGCCCTTTTATGAGGAGAACACCAAATGTTTGGATCTTACAGCCTTTGAAACATGATGCAGAGAGAACTAAGTTGAAGTACTGAAAATGGTTTACTTACAGCAAGACCAGGAAGACCCTGCAATCCATTGTGTCCCTTCAGGCCAGGAAGTCCTCTATGTCCCTTATCACCAGGTTCGCCCTTCTCACCACGTGGACCTTGTGGGCCCTAGGAAAGGATACACATGCCAGAGAAGGCTTCAAGTAGATATTACTGACAAAGAAAGAACTAAAATAAAAGCATTCTACATAATGCCACAGGTTGCCCCTGATATATTTATGCACATCCTGCTAAGATGCCCAGGAAAAGCATGAATCTCAAAACCTTCAGGTTCAATCCCATGAGACAACCCAGATCCTAGGTTTATAAATATTTACAGCATGACTTTTTATGCTTGAATGCAGTTGTGGGTCCATAATAATTAAGCATATGTTTTCTTTTCCTGTAGCAATGTATATAGAAATCAAGACTTACAGCGAGACCTCTTGGGCCAAAAGCACCAGCAGGACCAACAGCACCAGCAGGACCCTGGAACAGAAAATGTCATTGATGTACATCATACCTGATGAAGGTTCCATGCTAAACATATCTCTACAGAAAGAGAAGCAGTTATTTAGATATTACAGGGTTTTGATGCATACATGTATGTACATATATATAATGTAAGTAAGTCAGACGGACAAATGTTAGTCCTGTATTGATCCAAAAATGCAAGAACTCATCAACTCACAGGATCACCACGGTTTCCAGGCTTTCCAGAAGGACCAACTTGACCATGAGGACCAGGAGCACCCAGAGCACCACTGGGACCAGGGTTACCAGGAGCACCACGCTCACCCTGAGAACGAGGGAATGCAAGAAGAGAGGTGCTGTGTTACTACTGATGTATACATATTGGAGAATTTCTTTCATGAATATGAAATAAAAGTAGTCACCTTGAAACCAGGAGCACCATCACGGCCTGGAGGACCATCATTTCCAGGATTGCCCTGTTAAAGTACCATTAAAAAGTCAGTATTCCATCAATATTCAACTCACATAGAACTTCACGCCAGCCTAATTACTCCCAATGAGATTTAGAACACATTGAGATGGAATAGCACAAATCTTGAAGGTAAGCTTTGTTTTAAAACCTACATTCAATGCCCTTAAATACATTAATATTCTCAGAAAAAATAGAGTGGCCTTCAAATATTTTACATTATGAATACAGGAGAAAGTTCATGATCTTTGGTTCTAGTTTTGTAAATGAAAAGTCAGTACAGCACTGCCTCAGATTATCAAGTAACTTCCCTGATAATGCCCAGAGAAGAATTTATCTTAAATCCTTAAGAACTATAACATGAATATTTTACTTCTCTTAGAGTATAAGCAATACCTAGACACTGTGTGGATGTCCTTCAAGGTGAACTACTAACCTGGATGGCCGTGTTGAATGGTTAAGTTTATTCACTGCTCTATGAAAAGCTGGTTGCAGGGCTCTGTCCACCAAACAATCATCCATGAAGTAGGGTATCAGAGGGGAAAGTTTATTATATTGCAATACTCCCACATATCCCTTTCTATATAGGATAAAAGTCCTCAACTCTCTGCATTAATCAGCACTATCTGCCACACAGGCCAGAGTTTGTCTCACCATGTTTTCAGCCTCCTTTACATCTCATGGTGAAGGAATGCATGTCAGATATATACATAATCACGGATAACCAGCTTCCCTGATATAGCTTCCCTCTCTATAGAGAAAAGCTTGTTGCGTGGGATGTAATGTTTTTACCAGCTCCAGCAATGAAGGCTTCTTCCCACTCAATCTTTTTTGTCAATTAAGCCAAAAGTCAAAAGATTCTGATTGTGACTCCAGCCTTTACCCCAGACACAACTTATGCTGTGAATTTGTCAACTAGTCAGAGCTACTGGGGAAGAGGATTGAAATTAGCTCCATGATGAGTAGGTTCCCTCTGTTCTAGACCTTGCCAAATATGGGATGTGTGTATTGGGGTCCTGCTACTGTTTTCCCTGAAGACACTGGAAGGTACAAGTCTGCTAGCAGAACAGCACCCAATTGCATTCAGTTTTCCCTGTGTGTTTGTCTTTGACTCAGAACAAAAGTAAAGCCATCTTGGAGAAGAAAGAAGTCATAGCTTACATCACGACCAGCTTCACCAGGAGCACCATTAGGACCGGGAGAACCCACAGGACCAGAGGGACCACGAGCACCAGGAGGACCAGAAACACCCAGGGGACCGGGTTCACCCTAATACAGGAACAGTGGTAACAAAATGTGATATAATACAACAAAAACCAGTCCTGTGAAACTGTCAGCCTGTATCTAAGAGAAACATTTCTTTTGCAGTCAGTTCTGGAAGCGAAACAGAACCAAGCAAAGAGAAACATATTAAACTATAGCAAATATCTTCATATTTAAGTTCCTAGCTTTTCTATGTCTTGCTAAGAACGGATGCTTCTGATGCTATTAAAAATATGTTCACCTGCAGGCACAAGTCTTGTTTGTCTGCAGCAAGCAATAATTTCTTCCGCTTCTCAAGTCTATAAGCTCAATTTAAACAAGATCTGTTTGCAGCAGCAATGAAAACAACAGAATCTATACCTCCTGTCCTCCAATATTCCTTTAGAGGAGACCTCAGCATTTTTCTTTGTAGTTTAGGGCAGTTAAAGAGTCAAATACTCACTGTTGCTCCAGCAATGCCTGGAAGACCACGTTCTCCCCGAGAGCCAGGCAGACCAAGGATACCAGGAGCACCAAGAATACCCTGAGGACCTGGGGTACCGGGAGGACCCTGTGACATGAAAAGATGATATTACAGGGGGAAAAAGTCCCTCTACATTTCTCATTTATTTTGTTCCATATCTATTTCCCAAAGATCTCCACATGGGTCATTGCCAGTTTCCAGATGAAAAAAATTGTGACCAAGGCAGATGATCAAAGCTAAAGGTTTGTAAGAAAGGAACATTGACTATATTCTGACCCCAATTTGCTTTTCCTTTATGGAAAAGATCTTCTACCGCACCATTCCCATTCATTAACAGTGAGTAGTGCATGGAAACTGGAGTGTTCAGAATGGAGAAGACGACTGTATTGAGGGAATTCCATAGTAAAGAAACTGACCATCTAATTCATCTAGGAGGTACCTAGATGGTATATGACATCTCCCCACAAGCCTTAGAGCTCATTACTGAACCTCTGAAAAGGCACAGGCTGTTTAGTTAAGAGACTTTTCAATTTCCTTAAAATCTGAGCATGTGCTGCCAGATTAAGCTTAAGTAATCATCCTGAAAGATTATTATTCCTAATTGCAGTCACACCCTCTAGTACCACTATATTTTCTTACAACAAAACTAGAAAACGTATTGCTTTTGCCCAGAAAGCAAAGTATAATTTTCAATGATCCCCTATAAAATTTTAATGTATGTGTCCAACAGTGACAGTGAGAACTTTATTCTGCAACCTCTACAGATCACAGAACAAGCTTCTATATATTTGCGTTGAGAAACAGTAGAGGGGTAATTCACACAAAGAGATACTTCTACAAGACACCTGACACAGGTACTGCTCACTTTTTAAGGTACGTTTGTCAAACATGCATAAACAATTTCCTGAATCTCAATGGAGCGACCGCTTAAATACTTTGCTAAATTTGGTACAGGAGAAATGCCCTTCAAAAGTACCAAAAGTATCTTAGAAGCTGTAGCATTTACACAGAGAGACACCTGCAATGAGACATTACTTACAGCAGCACCAGCCTCTCCAGATGGACCTTTCTCACCAGCAAAGCCAGGTGGGCCAGCAATACCCTGTTCACCAGTACGGCCAACTGGACCAACATCACCACGCAGACCTCTTGGACCATCTTTGCCAGCTGGGCCAGGAGGACCAGGGGGACCAGTGATGCCCTAGAGGACAGAGCATGAACATGTCATCATTACAATAGAGACCCAGAACTAGGGAGAAGAGTAAGCTTCAAGCCATGCATAGAAATGGTGCTTTCCAATAAACAGGTTTATTTGGAGCAGCAATTACTACTACTTCTGTTAAGCAGTGGAATCAGCAGATTATTGAATTAGGGAACGTGGCAAAATTCTGCATGTAAATATTGATTTGGCTCTAGAACTATTCATTGTAATTATAAAGTCCTTGGAAAAAAAAAAAACAAAAAACCTACAACTTTCCACTCAGCAGGATTGTTTAGCTTTGGATAGTGGGATTTAAAATATAGGAAAGAAATACCTCTTCCCAAGGCTTGGAACACCTTTGTGAAAAGTAAGTTTTACAAAAAAATAAAAAATAAAATTGGAAAACAGAAGTTTGGGCTAAAAAAAGAAAGTCAGTCACTTTCACAGGCAATGAGAGGCTCCCCTGCTTTGGGCATCAGTTGGAACTGCAGATACTTTAGAAAGAGTGGACATGAGGTAACTTCTATGTTCTTTTTGAGGAAGGATACAACCTTATTCCACTCAAAACCAATATATATGCAGTTACTCTTAGTGAATAAAAGGAAAAAAAAGCCAAATTTTTACAACAGGCAGGGCACTTCCAGGTGCAGAAGGATGCCTGTTACCTTGTGAAAAAAAACTTCATGGACAGGAAATTAAGCATTTATTCTGTCCTATCCAGTCTTGCAAAGTTTTGAAGCAATTCTAGTACAGTCAGAATTTGAGTCATGCAACAAAAATGAGGATTATCCCTAACCAGTACAGCTTCAGACTTGCCTTCCACTAAAACTTCTCCATCAGTTACTTACAGCAGGGCCTGGAGGACCAACTCTTCCAGCAGCACCAGGGAAACCAGTCATGCCCTAAAAATATTAGTCAAAAGGAAAAATTGGTTTAAAGGAAACAATGACTTCATGGAAAGCAACAAAGCAAATGGTAAAAAGCCTATAGACTTACAGGAGGACCAGCGTCACCACGAGGGCCAGCAGGACCAGCAGCACCAACAGGACCCTATATGCAAAGGGGAGAAAGAGACAGATAATCAAGCAAAGACTTGTTATAGGGGGAAGTAAGGAATGAAACTGGTCCCTTACAAAAAAGAAAAATGATTTTGTCATTTACTTTAGTTGACGGTTTTCAGGCAGCAAAACAGAATGTACTGATATTAGGAGCAGAAAATTCTCAGGACTCCTTAAGGACTGAAGAGTTGCATAAGGCATTCATGATTCAAACAAATCTGCCTTGCCAACGTTACATACATCTAAGCAAATCTGGAAGTAAAATGTGAAAGGTGTAGTAAGGCAAAGAACAGCAGGACCTCTGTTTGCATAGTATGACTGCTGCAGTTGTGCAGTTTCAAGATGTGGTACTGGTCTTATAGAAACATATGGTAAGAACCCCTGCCTATGTCTTCTTACAAAACTTTGGAGTATTTCATATACCAAGGTCTCATTTTCTGCATCATTTCCACCAATTAGCCAGTAACAGGCTGCATGTGAAGCAGTGTATACCTTTGGGCTACATTATAAGCTTATTTGCAAGGGTATGCGCAAATTTGCACATACGCACCTGCAGTGACTGGATCTAAAAGTCAGATTGCAGTAGCACATTCTGTTTTTCAAAGGAAGGTTATCAGGGTCCTCATCTCAGGAACTTACCCACAAACACCTTTTGAATGGTTCAAGATAGACTGATTTTGCCGATCCTCAGCACAAGCTGAAAACTATTTTTTTTCCTCTTCATTTCAGTTGCAGACTCATGATCTCAGCCCACATAAATAGATTGATAAGGTTTAAATAATAGGTGAAAACCAGAATGTTGACTTCCCTCACAACCTAATTTGAAATAGTTTCCTTTTTCTTTTTTTTTTTTTAATTACCTTTTCAAAAATCCAAGGCCTTCAGGTTAGCATATTACTTGCATAGCACAGTTAAGAACCACTCCTTTTACAAAGATACAGTTCACTTACTGGTGGTCCAGAAGCACCAATTGGCCCAATAGCACCTGTTGGTCCAGTTTCACCCTTTGGTCCCTTAGGTCCACGCTCGCCTTTAGCTCCAGGCTGACCAGCTGCACCCTGTAGGCAGAAAAAACACACAGAACAAGGAGTTGGAAAAGCAAGTTAAGGAAGTAAATGAACGGTGTGGCATCAATAAGAGGAAAATGAAAAAAATACTCACAGGAGGTCCAGCAAATCCACTAGGACCTACAGGACCAGGCTCACCACGTTCACCCTAAAGAGAAGACAACGAGAACTAGTTGGAATTGGCTTTACAAGGGCACTTCTCTGGGTATCACATCTTTGATACAACAAAATAATTGAAGGAATTGCTTCTTACAGGAATACCACGGGCACCAGCAGGACCAGCGGGACCAGCAGGACCTCCTTCACCCTGAAATAGACAGGAGACATTATATGGGGGAAGGCCACACTTGTCAAAGCACATCTTGTGGTTCTGATGCATGTAGTCTATCTCCCCATGTCTCTGTTTTAGTCTACCCCATGTTAAAAATAATTTCTAATGATACTTGGACAGGATAAAAAGTCATTAGGATCTAATGTGTGGTTGTTCAACACCCTATCAGAATCTCTTCCCACAGCGTGAAGAAAACTGTAGCCCCAATGAAAAAGAACTCAGACAAAGCTCAAATCTGAATCTCCTCTGTAAAAATCACTGCTGTATAGATGTACCTCCATCCATTCCCTGGCCTTTTAAGAAAAGATATGGGGTGTAACAGCAAACTCCCAGTAACGCTTGCTTCCCATGGTGTGAGAACTTAGGGTGTGCAAGTTTTGTATTAGACTAGAGAATTCCTCTTAAATGTTCATACTGTGGGTAAACAAGACACTTTTCATTCAAAGAGCAAACTTACCCGATCTCCAGCTCCACCAGCAGGGCCAGGAGCACCAATAGCACCAGGGAGACCCTACAGGTTAAGAGAAGGACAAAATGTAAGCAGGAGTGACTAGTTAATTTTTTTTGCTCTTTTCTCCTGGAGATAGGCATGTGACTTTATCTCAGTTACCTGGTAAGGTAAAATGTATAAAGTCTATGCTGTTATTCTCCTCCTGAAGTGTGAAATCTAGGACAAGCAGCCAAAATACCAAATTAATATTGTATGGCTTTGCAGGCTGCATTTACAATTAGATATATGGGCTGAGCCCATAAGGTTCCAGAGGACATCACACTGACAGCTGTCTATGAAACAGTGATCTCTGCCAATGTCATTTCTCTGCTTCCATGCATGTAGAGCAATCTCTTCCCTCTCACTCCTCAAATTCACACATCCCAGACAAGGAGCTACACTACGATACTGACTTGCAACAAAAGCAAGCAGCTGTAAAAGGAAATGGAATATGCTGGAAAATAAGTCATAAATATCCTTTTTAGTCACTTACGGTGTCAGGTGCAGCAAGGTAAACTCAATTAGAACCAAAAGATACTTACACGGGCACCATCTCTTCCTGTTGCACCAGCATCACCTCTCAGACCTGGGGCACCCTAAAATAAACACAGAGAGGAAACAAGCATTGTATCAGTAATGTGCAAAATAGTTTGCCAGGAAGAAGCCCTGAGTTGTTCGTGGAGTGCACACATATTAGAAATACTTATGCTGGTTTTGGTTTGGGAATGGACTTAGACAGGTTTCATTCTTATTGCTGAGTATGTATTTGCAAGGATAAAAAGTATAGACAAAGAGGATCAACAGAATTTGACAGAATTATAATCTTGTCTCTTTTATTATATTTAATATAAATATTATTATATTTATATTATAGACCTATTTTGTTTCTCCCAGGTTCCAAGAATTAAAAATTCAAAATAAAACTGATGTCAATTTTAAATGGTGAATGTAAATACTACCTCAAAACCCCTTTTCTTTTGGTTACAGAGGAACCAAATATAATTTTTTTTCCTGGGGACTCATGTTATGTCTTGTATTTGAAGCAGGAAAAGAACTGATAAAAAAAAATGAGGTCATGAGTGGTCATGTAAAAGGACCATGTATATAAGGTCATATATATAAGAAAAATAGTATCCAGATCATCACTAGTGTCAAAAAGTCAGACCAGCACTCTGTCCACTCTTCTTTCTGAGGAAATCCTACTCTTCTGCATTAATCTGCATGTCAGTACATCGTTTTCATAAGAAGTTGCAAGCAATTTGCATCTTACTTAATATTAATTTAGACTAAATACAGTTGTAGATATTTTAGTCAAAACAATTAAATGCACAGAAATCTCAGTTTAGAGTTTAAATAAGAATTTGGAACAAGGTGTACCTAACAAGATAAAAATCAATTTTATGGATAATTATATGAATAAAGCAGAGCTTGCAACAGGACTTGCACTTAACCAGACTTTATGCAAAGCTTTATGTAAGTGCTTAGCTTGGCTAAAATTTTCTGCTTTTATACACATCTGATACAATCACAATTTTTTATTTTTTTATTTTTTAATTTCATTGAATCAGCAAGGTTGGAAAAGACCTCCAAGCTCATCCAGTCCAACCATCCACCCATCACCAATAGTTCTCACTAAACCATTTACACATCATATGTACTGCATCAGAGTAGAGCTGTTATGGATTTGATCAGACTTTGTTCTTCATGATCCATATATCCATGTGCCCATTCCTGCTGTAAGGCCAGCATTCAGATTAAACATTGCTTTCACAAAGGTTAAGCTCTTTGTTACTCAACCCTGCGAAGCCCTGCCTCCCACTTACACCAATTCTAAATGTTGAGCAAAGACCAAAATGCAGCCTTAGTGCATCAAAATATTGTCAATCTGTTGAACCAACAGAACCTTTACTTACTGAGATGAAAAGGTAACACCATGAAATACAGTCACAGCAAACAGAAGTTGTATTTGGGTACCCTGCTTTTTTTTTTTTTTCCAGTTAGTGAAATTCAGACCTGTGCATATGTAACAAAAACCATCAGCCTTACCTTCTCACCCTTGCCTCCTGGAACACCTGCAACACCTCTCTCTCCTGGGATTCCACCAGGCCCAGCAGGACCGGGAGCACCAGCAGGACCGACGTTACCAGGCTCACCCTAGGAGCAACAGGTTATTATTTAAGAGATGGTGAAACAGGGAACAATATTGCAGTATGGAACAAAATTGTCATTACTTATAGGCCCATTATTCTGCTTGCTTATAAATACACTGAGTAGTGGTATTTGGTCTTCAGTTATTGTACATTTTTAATTTTTCAGCTAGCAAAGATGGCAGACATTAACTCTCACTGATTCTGTGGTACCAAATTCCAAACTAAACCTCAGTGGAAAAACCACATAAGATCTTAAAAATTGAGTCCCACACTCTATCAGCATCCATCCAGTGTTATTTTGGCAGATGCATTATCATGCCAATGATTTTGGAAAAATACTGCTTACTAGACACAAGATCTTCTTTTCTCAGGTGGGTATAAACAGGTTAGTGTGAATTTTAGCCAAAATCTGAGTAACAGTATTCCCAGCTATCAAGCAGTATACAAGTTATTTCAAAACTGAAGCTCCCATTTCATTCTCAGTGATAAACAAAACAAAACAAAAAAAAATCCATGTTAGTATGGACTAGCTGTCATGGAGATTGACTACTTGATGAAAGGGCCCAGCACCTATGATACGTGTAGGTTAACTGCCTGCAGCAATCATTTATACTGTGTGAAGAAGACTTCTGACTGCCCTCATCAGCAATTCAACAGTGATGCAGTGGTAGCTGGAGAAGACATACCTTGTTACCATCAGGGCCTGGTGGGCCAGATGGACCACGGCTTCCAATGGGACCAGCAGGACCAACAGCACCACTTTCACCAGGAAGACCACGCTCACCCTAGGAGAGACAGTCTGATTTGAGTTTTTCCTTCAGTCATTCCATAGGTTAGAGATTTAAAAGCACTGACTGGTAGCAGTGACACTATGATGCATTTTTAGCTGAACAAACCATTATGAACATCAGAATGATGCACACTGAACTGGCTGGAAAAACTGGATTTAGCTTTTGACACAAAGCCAAGTACAAATCTGAGGTCAGACAATGGATTCTAGTAAAATGAGGGCCACAGAAATTGGCAAATTGTTTCAACAGTGGCAAACGCCACCAGAGAATAAAGGTGACAACTAAAACCTATTAATGTGACCTGAACAATGCAACAGGTATAAGGATAAATTTCTAACAAGATATTAACTGGAAATAACCAGAAACCAGGCTCAAATGCACAGCAGATTATCAGATGTACATAACTTTTACTGAAAAAGAAGTCTCAGATTTCCCCACTGTTAAGTTAAGCAAGAGAATCTGAAGGTTGGAGCAAGAATGTGATCAATATAACTGACTGAGGGAGAGATAGAAAACTCGGAAAAGCACCGATGAGACCTTGTGCAAACACCAGGGAACTTTTAGGAAGTGCTAGTTTTGTTATACTAAGCATTGGTAAGACCTAATTTGGAATACTGAATGAAATACAGTCTCGCTGATTACTGCTTGTACCGCTCCTACAGTGATAAAGGGATCTTGGGCTGAATAGATTAGCAAAATGAAAGTTTAAAGAAAACAGTTACTAACAGCCTCACAGCTGACTGACATAAGAATGAACGGGAATATCTGTCACTCACACATACATTTAGACTGAAAGGCAGAATGCTTATGGTCAGAGAGAAGAGGAAGCAATAGTTTAAATACCAACTTTTCTATAAGGAGATTCAGAAGGAAAATAAATATTTGAGCATTTTATAAACTGAAATGTGAGAGCTGACTACTTATTGCTCTGCGTAAATGGATTCTTCTGCTACTCAGGTGAGCCTCCACACAAAGCTCTCTACAGCCATTTATTCACAGTACATGAGTGAAGAGAGCTGAGGGCATTATCTTCTAATGACTTCTCCAGTCTCTGAATGCAGCCTACCATTTGTTCACAACATCACATGGGAGGCAGAAGCTGCCTGGCAAGTGTAGTATAATTGAATTGGTGAAGTTTATAAAATCTACTCCTTTGGGTAGAAGGCAATGGAGTTTAAATTCTCATATGCACCAAGCCTCAGTGCAACACTATAGGATCAGTTTTTTGTCACCCACATTCCCACTGAGAAGTTAACATAGGACATCGTTACTTAGGTAATAGTTGTATTCCTTATCCAGAAGTTTACTAACAATGGCAACTATTGCATTATATTATCAGATATATCCTGAGAAGTAGAAAGAGAAGGAAAAAAATCTGCTTCTAGGTAGTCTGCTGCAATATATGGTACTCTGTACTCAAGAAGAGTCATTTGTCTTGAGAAACTTGAGTTCATATAGTTTCTATTAATTCTTAACACTTTATTAAGACAAGTTGCTACTAGATTTCAAATGAGTCACTCACCCTTGGGCCAGCAGGACCAGGGACACCAAATTCACCATGAAGACCCTAGAAGAGAAGATACGGATTGATAAAAGCTATTTCAAGAGCAAACTTATCAGCCCAAATTGAACTTTTGAACTTTGTTTCTTAGCAGTAAATAGAAGTGCTTCTCAATGTTCAGGTTTTTTTATATACCTGAACTGTTTCCATATAACTGCAGAAAATCTCAAAGCACACTTGCTAAGAGATGCACTTCTCATGTGAAAAGAGTTAGCTATTAAATTTCAAGCTTTTTGGTCAGGGTACGTGCAGTGGAAACTCTTTCACAATGGGACATGGAATGATGTAACTACAAACTTAAGGGGTATACGGAGTAATTCCTGTTTGATTGAACCACGCAGATTTCAAAGGAAATCTGGAATACAATATCTTCATGTGCTGTCTTGTCTTTTGCTGGGGACCTTTTATTGTTGCTTGTGGCCTCAAAAGCAAAAAACTTTTTTTTTTTTTCCTTTTCATAAAGGAACTTCTTTTTAAAAGTATGCTGCAAGTGCCAAAGGACCTTCTCCATTTGTGGCTAACTTTAACAAAAGGGATTATTAAACTCTGAATATTATACAGATTGCTTTGTTTTGGCAAATGGATCCAGCGGACTTGTGCTTCACCACAACTGTTAACATAAGGCTCATGCAACACACACCTCCATTTGTGCAGTACTGTATCTGTTACTCACCCTTTCTCCTGGTTTACCAGCTTCACCAGCTGGACCTGAGGGACCTGGCAGACCCTAAACATAAAGAAACAAGGATGCAAATAAAGTTAAGGCAGAAGAACTTTAAACTTTGTAAAACCATAGGCAAGATTGGGCACAGTGCTTCTCACCTGGAAACCTGGAGGGCCAGCAGGACCTGTTTCACCCTTTGCACCTTGGTTGCCCTGGATAGAAGAACATGAATTTGAAAATGAGAGGTCACAGTGATGTAAAATAAATCACAAATTGGATTTTTGTGGAGGCAGTTACTTACAGTGACACCAGGAGGACCTTGAGCACCGTTGTTTCCCTCTGGACCAGGAGCACCCTAAATGTGTTCAAGCAGAAAGCTGTTAACAAAGCTTTTATTTGTTATGAGCAGTATCTGTCTAAAGCACTTCTGTGACAAAACCAAAGGTCTCTGCCTGCTTATTTTGAACTTCCACTGCTACATTTAAGTTGAAGCCCTAGGTTTCCTCAACTTACCCACTTGTTCATAAGAGCTTCATTATCAAAAAGTAATACAGATGCTTACAAATTAAATTGCAATAGATAATTTTAGGTTTTTGCAGTGCCTTTAACCTTATAAAAATCCCTTTGGAATTACAGATACAGAAATCTTCCCAGTAGAAGGCATTTTTCCCAGAACAGATCAATTATTTGATTCCTTAAAGGGAAGATTTTACAAATCTCAGCTATCAGTAAGAAAGTGCTGAAAATTCACAGTACAAATTAGAAACCTTACACCCTCCACAAAAATTTGGCAAAGGAATTGCTATTTGTTCCTTTTAATAGGAAGCTAAGACCCAATAATCAGTTACCTATTCAATAGCTAACAAGAGTAATTTTCATTTACATTAATATTAATCCTCAAGTAACAGTCTCCACTGACATGAAGCTATATGAATGCATTCCAAAGCACTTTTCTGCTTCATCACCTCTTCATGCTTGCACAAAACAGTGCTATCTTAAAGAGGCTTTGAAAATTCACATTTTCCTCTCTGATGATTGATAAAGACGATGTATCTACATACCCGTGGGCCAGCAAGACCAACATTGCCTTTTTCACCAGGTTTGCCAGGTTCACCCTGAAGGCAAAAGGAAAAAACAACAACAAAAAAACAAACACAAGAGTTAACAAAAACTTCAAACAAGGTTTATTATACTTAGATAATACTACTGGATAGAAGGAGATACTCTCCCTGATGAAAGATGGATCATAACACTTCTTTCATTTAAAAAGAACACAAATTATGTCTGGCTTGTTGAATCAGAGAGAAAGAATAATCATGCAAATATTTTGTCTTTTCAAAACTCATTTGATCACTTTTGAGATAATAATGCAAGCTTCTGATATGCTGTGTAGTTCTATATGCAATATATTAGATATCTAAGTGTGCATGTGAGTACACAGCTACACCACACATCCTGGGAAAGAACTACTATGTTTTATCTGTAGGTCATATCAATAGCCCCACTGAAATTGCTGGTAGCTTTTCTTCTCAAGTAAGTGAGAATTGGATTGTACTCCAAAAAATAAAGATTTCATTTTCTACAGATCTTTTACCAAATTATTTATATATATAAATGATAAAAAGAACATGATAACGCAGAATCATGCAGAAATGATTAATCTCATCACTTCAATTTCCAAATATTACTAAATAAAGTATATTACTGTTTCTTTAGTCATATTTCAGATCATTGGAAAGAAATGTAAGATAGGGCTCCTGAAAGTAAGCAAATGCCTTCCAATAGACAGTACAGGAAGACACAGATGCATTTGATTGTTAAGAGCTGTGGACCTACAGCTTACTCCAGAAATAGAAACTTTCTCTACTGTACTTACAGTGGGACCTTTTGGTCCAGGGAATCCAATGTTGCCAGGTTCTCCTCTATTACCAGCTGGCCCAATTGGCCCAACCCTACCATCTGCTCCAGGGAAACCCTAGAAAAAGAGAACACACCTATGAAATGACCGGTGGAGTGAAGTGTACACACAGAAAGTCTGTCATTTAACTTTCAAACACTGATTGTGTATCCCGTGCACCTGCAGTCCCCCCTTTTTCTCCCTTTTATAGAGCTCTGTATTTCTTCTTCCCCTTCCAGGGAAAAGACCCCATCTAAGACCCACAGAAATGAATGGAAAGTCTTTTTACAGATTTTTTGAATAATTAAGTAGTAGAGTCCCACTGTTTTTAAGTAGCTGTGTTAGAATTCAGATCTCTGCTTCTTAAATCTCCATTTATGCTTTGCATGCACTAGGGAAACAATTAAAACCAGAGTACTTACAACAGGACCTTCTTTGCCAGCAGGACCTGGGCTTCCAGGCTGACCTGGGAGACCCTGAAAAAGGAAAGGTTTAATGTTTTTAGAAGGCAATCAAAGTAGCCAACATTTAGTCCATACTTTCATATTTTTACAAATGTGCATGTTCATGCACACACACATCAGGACTGTATGTGCTGCTGAGTTCACATCTCATCAAAACTGAAATTTCATTTGTCGGTGCGTGCTTCCTTGCAGCTGAAAGTGACTGAGATTACTGTCTGTGCTGCTTAGACAAACTGACTTAAGTTCTACTTCAGCAGAAAGTTTGCAGACATTTAATAATTCACAAATGCATTGAAAACTCTCACTTTATGAGAGGTGGATAAGAAGGGAAAAATTAAAAGGACAGAAGTCGTTGATTTGTGCATAATCTGAGTGGATCCAGAACCACCAAAGTGGATGGCAGTTTTCAGTGAAATCATCAGCAAAATAAAATTGAAATAACTGAGATCAGTCATCTCATATCATTTTAGTAAGGTGTGCTCTTCTTTTAGTTAGTTAGTTTCAGAGGACACATACACCTCAACTGTGATCTTAATGATCCCATTCTGTAAATAAAAACAAGCAGAACAAGTCAGTGGAGTATCCAGTACAAGGGGATGCTGCTCCACAACCAAGGCAATTAGATGCTGCCACGCACTAAAGAAATGAATTTCAATAAACATTTTAATGCTGCTTAATCACTTCCTCCTGGATTTCTGAATAATTTTATCCATAGAATGTACATAGTTTTCTTTTTGCACAGTTCAAACTTACTCTTGGACCCATAAGACCAGGCTCACCAGGACGGCCAGCATCACCATTAGGACCCTTAGCACCAACAGGACCACTAGCACCACGGTTACCAGCAGGTCCCTAACAACAAAAGAAACAGAATTAGGAAAAGGTAGCAAAAAACATCCCACATTTGTATATAGAAGAAGGTGGTTTAGAAACAGTGACTCAGAGACAAGTCTTACCATGACACCAGCTCTGCCATCAGCTCCAGGGAGACCACGAGATCCAGGCACACCCTGCAAGTGAATACAGATCAAATTTAAAAAGGGAAAGAAAAGAAATCTGTTCCTGTGAGGTGGATAGTGCTGGCTAAATTTCAGCTTTTCAAGTAGATCTGCTAAATATGACATAAGTGCAGCTCTGGGCACGCACAGCTCAGCATATTGTGTAAGAAATCCCTCTCCCTTTCTACCTCTTTAAATTCTAATCTGCTTTTATGAGGGCATTTTCAGTGTAACCTAACAGTGGGTCTGGCCAACAGCTGGGATCACACAACCTTGCAGGTGTTCCACCTTCACATCTCTGCACTGTTACTAGCTTCTCTTTGACCCTGTACAACCTATGCAAGGTGCAGTACTGAATCCTTACTTCTACCGTAAGAAACTGATGAAAGCATTGCCTTTTTTTCCCTAGCCTTTTCCAGTGAATTCCTTCTCCTGCACCTGCACAAAGCTATGTGTCTCTTGAAAGCCATTGTGTTCTTTCCTCACCCAGTGATGAGTGCTACAGACACCCTTGAAGACACAACTTAAATCTCTCCCTCACACTGCATGTGAGTCAGCTATCTCTTTCAAGCACTTGCAACCCATCAGGAAGCTTTATAGCAAAATCAATGCCAATTCTCTAAATCTAGCTTTATTTCTTTTTTCCTTTTTGCTTTTACTTCTGGAACATGAAAAGAAAACTTACTCTTAGACCAGCAGGGCCAGGGGGACCAGCAGAGCCAGGTTCACCATTGCTTCCTCTCTTGCCTTCCTCACCACTTGGACCAGGAGGGCCAGGGGGGCCAGCAGCACCCTATTTCAGCCACGAGAGGAAAACAATAAATCAAATGCTGAGCTACAGGTACTATGAAACTATTCACTGAAATAACACTCACAAATTGCCATACTTACAGGCTCACCCTTGTTACCACTCTCTCCCTTGGCACCAGCAGGTCCTGGTTCACCCTACAGTTCAACATAAAGACATTTTTAGAATGATGCTTAATTCCAGGATCTTTCTTCTACCTGTACAACTTTTTCATGAACCAAAAACATTTCTATTCATCCAGAGTCATGCCTGACTCTATTTTGATATATTCAGTTAAATTAACTGCATTTTAGGGTTAATGGGCATGAAAACAAACATGCTGAAGATGTTTAGGAATTCTAGTAATCGAACTAAGAAACATTTTGGGCTAGTTCCTCTACTGAGGATACCCCTTGATGGTCTGATTGTGAGACTGCTGTCACATCTCTGTTGATATCACCAAGATGGACAGAGCTTCTTGCACTCAAAGGGAATACAAAGTGAACTTCTTCAGTCTCAGAGGCAGAAACAAGCTACAATGCTCAGCTATACTGAAGCAACAGAAGTGACTACATTAAATGTAGAAACATATCTGGAAGAAATATTTTACAATGATGGATGCTGTATCCAGTTTTCAAAGGGAGACATGAAGTAGCCAAAGTCACTTACAACAAGTCCCCTAGCACCGCTTGGACCAGCAGGGCCTGGAGGACCAGGAATACCACGGGGACCAGGCAGACCAGGAGCACCAGCAACACCAGGAAGACCCTGTTTAACACAGACAAAATCTATTGTAAGATTACCTTTCTGAGTCATTAACTGAAATGTGCTGTTTTTTTTTCTCCTTAAAGCAAGTAAGTGTGTGTGGCTATACTTACAGCTGCACCTTTAGCTCCAGGAAGACCATTAGCACCAGGGTTACCCTATTAAGGCAGAAAAAATAATACTGGTTATTCAAAGCCTCAAATGCATCCACCTACAATAGATAAAGACTGGCAAGTCACTCACAGGAGGGCCAACAGGACCACTGGAACCAGGAAGCCCAATCTCTCCTCTTGGACCAGCAGGACCAGTAGGGCCAACGTTACCAGCAGGTCCGATTTCACCCTGTTTGAGAAAAAGATAAAGCTCTCTGTCAGTATCAAGGGTTTTAGGGCAATCTCGCTAGCCTGACATTATGTTGGATTGTCTTCATAAGTCCTTGTTTCAAAAATCCAGGGAAACAAGAAGCTGAGAGCCTTTGACTTTATAGGCACTGAAGGTGGTAAGCTTAGGTAGACCCCATCAAAGCTGATGGACAACATGAAACAACAGATGATCAGCATATCTGCACTGAAGACTAACCTACAGAATTAGAATTAAGATTCCAGTCTTCTCTACAACCGTGTGTCTCCAGCAGTGGTCTAAGATGTCTCAAGGTGCAGGAGATCTAATTGACAGTTATCTTGTATCTTAAGCTGTCATTTGCATGGATGTTAAGCGTACCCGGTCAGAGAACTGCAGTCCAGTGCTCACAGCGGTGTAAGTGACAGGGAAAAAGATTCTCGATACTAATCTCAGAAAACATCATTTACCAAATCTGTTACAAAACTGAATCATGTAGTCCGGAAGAACAAAATGGCATTGCCTGAAAGCTAAAAAGTTTAAATGAAGTTTCACCATTGAATTTAAACTCTCCATCAGTTTCAAGAACTTGGTTTGGAAGGAGCCTGATACACAAATAAAGCTTCTTTACCCTCCTCTTTGATCAAGTGATGTAAACTGCTACTTCATTTATTCATCATGATCTATATAATCTTTCAAAGTTGTATACAACAACACCGTGTAGGTTGTGTTAAAAAATTCAGATTACACCTGTCTAGCACTGACCATTTGAAGCAGCTCCCTCCTAACTCAACTGTAGCTAGTGCTTCCAGACATGACTTGCTGGCTATGCTGGCCTCCTGATCTTTATGTGTGCGACAGATGAAGGTCTGTTTACAAAAATACAAGACAATACAGTCACTTCTGGAATATATCAGGCCCTGGATCCCAAAGCAAGTTATTTCTTCTAGCTATATAAAACTGTTTTAAATAGCACAGACTCTTCAATGTCTGTGCGTATCAACTGTAAAATAACTATTTGGAGAGACTTGTAAATGAACATTGAGATACTGTAGGAATTATTTTTCATTCTGACCTGCAACTGATAAGATGATACTATCACTTCCAGTGATTTCTGCTGCCTACCTAATACCAGTTACTGTATTTTGTATTCACCATCAAATGTACCTGCAGAAGCAGATATTCATACCTTAGCACCAGGAGCACCTGGGAAGCCTGGAGGACCAGCAGCACCAATGGGGCCCTATGAAACCAAAGAGAAGCACTTGAGCAAAGCAATGACAAGAATTTTGGTGAAATCGATTAAAAAAACAAAACAAAAACACTTTATCATTTCTACACATTGGAATATTGTTTCCTTCTTGCAACTCCAAACAGTAAGGTTTGTTTCATTACAAAGAGTTGAGAGTAAGGTTAATGCTGAAAAACACTTGTTGTGTATCTGAAAAAAGCATGAAGTAAGCAATGAAGCCAAACACTTGAAGAATGAACAGAGAATAGGCAGAGGTAACAGAAGTGCAGTTTGAGGTGGTCAGTATGTGCTTAAATTTCTTTTATGGCAAAGGCAACAGCATTTCAGCTTGCCAAAGCCTTCTACTGAACCTACTGCATCTAGTGATTACTATGAGATTTATTATTACAATAGGACAAGTTTCCTAGTGCACAGTATGCAGACACCAAAAGAGAAGATGCATTAATGGATTCCTAGCCCACTAGTCTTTAATGCATAGCAATACAAAGGGATAGTTTTTCCTAAACAAAACTCATTCATAGCAATGGGGGATTGATATCTACTTTTGTGAGCTTATACCTATGGTATAACTGCCAGGTAGATCCAAAAGGATAAAACAGGACAGCCTACAAGGTAACGAGGAAGTGGCTTCTGGCATTTGATAACTGGGTATGTGGCTCTCTCAGTGTTTTTGCACAAGAAAAGAAAAAGATCAAGTGCCCTGTAAAATACCTATGAAAATACAAACGTTCTGAATTTCCATCATGGTGACTCTTTTTAAATTCCCAGAGGCAAAGGAGAATAACAATATTTTTGTTCTAGCTCAAAAAGAAAAAAAAAATGCTATACAGGATGCTTGCAACACGATGACCTAAATACGTGCAAAATAACTTGACTGGAATGGACATCAAAACCCAGTGCAAGTTTCTGTTGCTGTCCAGTCAGGGTAGCACTTCTGCAGCCACCAGAACCAGAATATTTTTCCTATGGTAGCTCATTTACCTTCAACACAGCTAAAGCAGTTTGCTTCTTCTACAAAGAATAGCCAAGATCTGATGTTAAGGTATCGATTTGTCTGCATTTTAAATGCTTAATCACATATTTTTAGATGTCCTGTACACTTGCTGTGACAAGGAGCATTAGAATCAACTTCTGGTAAAGCCGAGAGAACCAAGTATGGCTACATCACTGATGTACATTTTGAAGGCAGAAAGCAGAAGCTGTTCTGGTCTATTTCTGATTTTTTTCTTTTTTACACCTTTGAAACTGCATGCTTTTACAGATGTTTATGCTACTTAAATAAATGAGGTTTAGTAAAGTGGTATGCTATAGCAACACTAACTCCATTAAAAAGGGTAAATTTATATTGCAGGTGTAAACCTGTATCCTAGAGTGAATATATTCCTTTAGGATCTATGTAATATTAGACATTTGCAACACAGGCATGAAATCTACCTGTTGAAAGTTACAATTTTTAGTTTTGGGATGAGAATTCATCTGTTAAACTGATACAAATAAGGATTTTGTTCACCAGCTTTTTTACAATGAATTCACCAGTACAAATGAGAGAATATTTTGTCCCGTAGATATAGATGTGTTTAAAATAAATCCCAAGAATCACAGCATATTGTCTGCAAAGGGTTTACAGTTTTTGATTCTCTTTTGTGATGATGTATTAAGCAACAAAGACCTGTGTTTCATCCACACAATCAACAACTTTGAGGCCTGAAAAGTCCTCTATGAAAGAAAAGATGGGCACAAGGCCTCATGGAGCTAAGTTGTCACAGATCAAGAGTGGAACTTACTGCAGGTCCAGTGGGGCCAGCGCTGCCATCGCTCCCACGAGCACCCTGAAAGCAGAGGACATAGTAAGTACAGACTGGAAAGAGTCAGAGATCAGAGAAAGCCACAGTAAGTGGCTGGTCATTAGCACCAACAGATGGAAAGCTACTTACAGCTGGTCCAGGGGCACCTACTCTTCCTCTCTCACCAGGGAGACCGCGAGCACCCTGAAAGAAAAATTAACTCACTTAGACCTGCTCACTAAATGAAGACATACAGATTTTTCTTCATTTGCTAAGTCCCTACGTGAAGTGGATTGCATCCAGGCAATTCTGTTTTAAATATTCATGCATTGTTACATTACAGTGTCTAGCCAGCTGGACTGTCACTGATGAAAGTAACTGGCCAAATGCTGACTGAGTCATACTTATCAGATTTCCCACAGCAGCACTAAATACTCACAGGTTGTCCTGGGGTACCATTTTCACCAGGGGCACCAGGTTCTCCCTACAAAAGAAAAAATTCACATGGTTAAGTTACTCAAAGAATTCCATGGACTGACAGCACAAAGCCAGCTAAAGAAGAGATACTCAGTTCCTGAATCCTACTGTTGTTGTGCTGTTATTCTATATGGCGGTGTGAGTGATACAGCAGATGTGGGATCCTAATGGTGCAGAGACTGTGACTGTCCCATTACATACTGGAGCAAAGCCAGCTGAGATCCTCTTAAAAGAGAAGGCCTGGAGCAAGTTGGTTCACTTGCCCGTCTCAGCTTTCTTTACTCCCTTTCTTCATTCTGTCATATTTGCTCTGTAGCACACACCTAAGAGATAGGGCTAGAAAACAGTCAACTAACAATTCAGATCAAGCAACAGCTTTTTCTTTAGCTAGAGGAAAAAGAAAATTTCTTTTGCCTTCAGTTAAGGCAACAAAATTCCTAATCTGTACTGTCAAATGACTAAAAAAAAAAAAATAAGACAAATACCTGAGTCAAATTCTTAGGACAAATAATATTGATATAAGTGACAACCACTAAAACATGACTTCTCTCCCTTCAGTATTTGGAGTTCTCAGTAAGCCCACAGTTTGTCTACACTGGCCTATAGTGACAAAGTGTGTTCCAGAGCACCAGTCTCCTGAGCATATTTGAATGCATCAAGCCTTAAGCGCTGCAAACTGTAGAAGTTTTTGCCTTAATCACAGTTAAATGACATTCTCCTCTGTTTTCAGTCAAACTAACATTCCTAATAACTGTTGCTTCATTTAATAATTTACTTCATCCACTTTCAGTCTCCAACAATAGCAAGAGTTCTGTCCAATCTATCTCATTACCAAACTTTTTATGGAGCTTAACGAGTTGCAGCGATATTGGAAAATACCACGCAACAGTAATTAACTCTATAAGCAACTAGTGCTCTTGTAAACAAGCAATAATGAGGATTAGAATTTGACCCTTAGATTACATTAGAAATTTCTGAATGCAGACCTACTGTGAATGAATCATCAGCATTAAAATTTCCTACAACCCAAAAAAAGCAGTAGCGTTTTTCTTAAGAACATTGCTAGTAGGCACTGAAGTGGAATGGGAGTGATGAAGAAATGGAGATGAAGAGCTGGCTAAATATGCTTCTACACCACGTTTAAGAAAAGCTTAAGCACAGTGTTCTAATATGCACTAAGCTGAGGAAGGCAGAAAGAAGAAAGTTGAAGATCAAGCAGCCTTAACTCAGAAGAGCACTCCATTGGTTCAAAGATCTAGCAGAAAGCCTTACACTAAAGCATGCCTCACACAGCAGAGCTTTCTAGATAGATTAGGTTTTCATTTTAATGTGATTTAGAAAATACACACTCAAACCTCAATTACATACCATGAAAGGCAGAGAAAGACAATTATTAGGAGCCTAGTTCTGCTGCTCTTACTCATTAACAGTTATTACTTGACTGAGGACTTGAGAAAAAGGCCCCAGCATGATTTCTCATCTTGAGCCACATGTATTTTGTCCTGATGGAGCTGCTGACTTCTGGATTATTGCAGCTGGGCAATATTCAGTGACAACACAGAAGATCGGTTGGAGGAGATCTCGTATATATTTCCCTAGAAGGAACTACAAATGCATCCTGCATTTTCAGATCTCATCTTTACCTTGGTGCCAGGAGTACCAGGTTGTCCCTTTTGACCATCCAGACCATTGTGTCCCTATATTGAGAAGAAAATTAAATGTTAAATATGTACTTTCTCACTAAATGTGATATACAAACTATGTATTCTCTTTTTCCAGGTAATATTCAAAACTTCAAAGATATTAATGCATTTAGAATATTTACTCTTGACTTTGAGGGGATTTTTAGGGGTTTTCAGTACACTGAAGTACTGTCAGTTAACCATTCAGGGAAGAAGTACAGACATACTCACCCTAATTCCCTTAAAGCCAGGCAGCCCAGGAGTTCCAGGGAAACCACGAGCACCCTAAAAACACACAGAGGGTGAATGACTGTCTCTCATGTTATAGGCAGTTAAAGAAAAAACATAAGACTTTCATTAATATTAATAAGTAGATTGGGGTCTCATTCACTCAAGTGAAGAATACAGCCCATTCCCAAACCTCCCAGGATCAGAATTGTTCAAGGTCTAACAATAATCAACTTATTTCCCAGTTCTGAATCCCAGGAATGCCATTAATTGACCTGCGACACCACAGCTATTTTAGCATTCTATTTTACCTCTGTTACTGGTAAAGAGGAGTGAGGGGCAGGAAACAAAACAACAAGTACACGATATCCTTGAAGGTAAGAAATGAAACAGAAATATTGAGACTAATCCATATGAAGAATATTAATGGATTGTTTATGGAGAGCAATTCAGAAATACCATCAGAGGTTTCACTGATATGAGTATTATCTCGAATAATAGACAGTAAATCACTACTTACTTGAGGACCAGCAACACCTCTCTCACCAGGTCTTCCAGGTTTACCAGGGTGACCCTAAAAAAATGCAGTAAAAATGCACTAAGAGGGAAGGCTCATTTCATAAAAGAACAAAAAGCTTTTTAAAAAGAGAAAATACAGGTAAGGTTTCTTTCAGTAAGCAGAGAAGTCAGGAGCTTCCCTTTCCTTGTGTTCAGTGAACCAAACCATGTATTTGGAGAGATTTTAAGGTTACCCATTTTTCCAGACAGCATCTTTCATACTATTAAATAATTACTTCAGGGGCTTATTTATTCCATCAATTATTATAGAACAGTGTAAAAGTGATGGCCAATAGAATGCTTAGCTTAAAAACAATTTAATGTTAGAGTTGAATCACAGCCCTAAAAGAGATGAAAAACAACAACTTACATCTTCACCAGCCTTTCCTGGAGGACCAGGGGGACCACGAGGACCTTGAGGACCCTGTTAAAAATAGACTGAGTATTATGTCAAGCAAGGTGAGTTTCTTCCCTGGTTTCTGACTTCAGTAAAACATAGCAAGAGCCTGAATTAACTCAAGGTCCTTACACACCAATTGCCTTTGGGCTCTGTGAGTTTCAAACCTGAAGGAGCAAATATGAATGTTCATCTCTGTTTCTGTAACAGGAATATCCAAACATTCAAAAGTAAGCAAATGGATGGGAGTAGCAGGCCTAAGCATTCCTAGTCTATCTATGCATTTTATTCCTAATGATAATAGTGTCTATACATGAAATCCATACTTACTGTTTGACCAGGTTCACCAGGCTCACCAGGAACACCTTGAAACCCAGGAGGACCCTAGACAAGAACGGACATTTTAGTATAGAACAGGCTATTTTGTGATTTTATAGGTGTATAAAAAAAAAATTCTTCTACTGATTAATTAACATTGACTACACTTACAGGAGGTCCAGATGCTCCAGGTGGGCCTCTAGGTCCCATTAAACCCTAGGGAGGAAATAAATAATTGAAAAAACAAACCAACAAACAAACACTACTACATAAACTCATCTATAATACTGTTTTCTGATGTTCCTAAAATTCTGGTAAAAATGGTAAATTTCAGTGTGCAATGTTCAAAACTAATCTGAAGAAGAGATCTGCATGAATTTGCAAAGGCAGTCCAAATATAAATAGAACTGATGCCAGTGAATCCTGTGAGATGATTAAGAATGTACCATTATGTCTAAGAACCCTGTGATCAGGCATCTCATTCTACTGTAGCTCATTAACAGGTGCTTTCACACACTAGCTCACACCTCTGCATAGACAGTTTTTGGGCATGAGCTTCCAGAGTTTAAAGGTCATAGTTACATATTAAGAAAGGCTGCATTTTGGGGCCTGTCAATTTTGCCATAACTTTTGAGAGGATATATTGGAAAAAAGGATAATTAAAAAGGTAGAGAGGAAAAAAAAAGGAAAACAAATGTGCATAAATGACAGTGTTACTAGGAAATGGGAGGTTCACACACCACTTTGGAAAGCTAATGAAGTAAAAAGCTATAGCTATAAAAGTATACACTAATTCTAGTCCAGAAACTACTACAAACTTGCTTCTAGACAGTTTGAATCGTCTATACTGCATAAGCCCTATGAATCTAATTGTTTTAGCTTCTTTTCTGTTTTCCCAGTCACACACTTTCTTTATGGAAGTTGAGAATTCCTCATAGAAAGTAGAATTTACTGCCTTTTCTGTCAGTGAACTCTCATTCAGTAAAACATTGGAGCTTAGAGTTGTGACACTCCAAATGAACAGTCATCTACATTGTCAGGCATCAAAGGCCAATCTTGATTAAAAATTATCCTGCTTTCCTACAGTTATTATCTAAATGGATGTAAATGTATTTTCAAAAATTAATCTACTATGCCATTTTTAGGAATAGAAACAAGTACTTGAATCAGAACAATCCTGGGCAGCCTTCATCCTGCTGTTCACCCGCCCATCAGACTCACTGTAATATTTATGATGAGGCAAATTTAACTCACAACTTTTCTATATACATGCACTGAAAAATACTTGCTGACACCAGCAAGAGTTAGAAATTTGGACAGAGAGACAGCAGACTCTTTAGATGTCAGCATTTGCAGTAGCTGACAAAGATTCCTGCTCAGAATAGCTTAGTAGTTGCAAGTCATAGAACCACAGAATGATAGATCCTGGATAGCAAGTGCTAGCTCCCAACTGATCAGAATCAATTGCTGCAGTTGATGTTCTACCAAATACATGCAGTGCAAGGATGCCAAAAGAGCTGTACAGCCTTTGGGAGAAAAAATGGTCACCAACTGAACTTGAGATACTGAGTTACTTTCTAGATAAATGTCTGCTGTAGTCAGTATCTCTACAGTTAATCCAGTTCCTAAAACAGACTTCTTCTGTCTCAAAACAGGTAAAGTACACTGTATCAAAGTAGATGTGCTGAAATTAGGTTATGATATTTATCAATTCATAAAAGTGTGATGAGAATTAAAACACAAGACCCAGTAGTGCTATATCCAGGCTGAGAATGAAGACCTAAGACTGTTGTCGGACACCACACATTGTGCTCTATCTAGAGATCAGAATACAACCTGACTCCACATATATGATCAAAATGCCAATTTTAAAACTATGCTTTGAGTTAATACAGGTGTCGTATACCTAAAAACATGTTTATGCAAATTACCAAGTGCTAAATCTTATACTTGCCATAGGTCCGGGGCCAAAGTCAGCCGCTTTAGATGGATCATATTGAGCAGCAAAATTCTGTAGGTGACAAAAATTTGAAATAAGAATCACTAGAGTTCTTACTTCAAAAAGTATTGATAACTCTCAGTCTACACACATCCATTATCTGATTTGCTAGACAATACGTTAAAGCAAGATACTTAAAACTCAGTAAACATGATCCTACTACAAACACATTTCTATTCACCTGTTTCCAGAAAGACATGATTTCAGTAGCAAGGCCCTCTCACACACTGCCCTCAACTATCTACCCAGGAGTGACATACAGGCTCTGACATAGCCTGAACTGAAAATAAAGTATGTAGGCTCAATGCCCATTAAAAAATTGAAAACAGTCTTGAATCTTTTAAATAATTCTGTATCATTTCCAAAGAGAAAAGTAATTAAGTAGAATTTATAGCCCACCCCTGACAGACTATCGGATGAAGTGGGCCTATCAGCTTCAAAAAGATCTGTAGAACATGCAGGTTTAGAAACACTGCACTGGATTTTTCACCTTTCAATCAGTTAAAGTTGAATAGACAAACACATACCCAGCCTTCTTCACTAAAATAGAAATAAGTTATATGCAACACAATCAAGAATCCTTCTCTTGCTTTTTTTTTTTTTAATTTTTATTAGCATATTAAAATAAGAAAAACTAATAAAAACAGTTGGGGTCTGCTAAAACAAAAATAAATGTTAGCTATTCATACTGAAGGTAAGTGTATTGTTCCATGCAGGAGGATTTATAACAAAAAGAACTACTGCCTTCATGTTCTTAGCCTGATGTCAAGCTAAGAGTTAAAGCCAGCATTCTTCAGAATGCTTGTGCAGAAAGTATATATATATATATACATACATATATATATATATATATATATATATATATACACACACACACCTGTCCACTTAATACAGATATATACAAAAAATTCTAAAGGAAGAGAGGTGCCAAATTCTAAGTATGAACTTTAAGTTCAGGGGTACTCTTCTCCAGCTTATTCCAGAACAGTTGCTTTCTCTTGAACTCAAAACCCATCCATTTAACCGCACAGGCTTCATTGAGTTGAATCCTAACTCATAACACATTATGATGGCACAAATCTAATGCTAATTAACAGGGTTGATTTGCTCTTATGCATACATCTGTTTAATATAGAATCCAAAGTTGTCAAGGAAAATAACAGATCCTAAAGAGTTTCACTGGAACTCAGACCACAGATCTCACACCAGTCACACAAGAATGCTTCCTCTGCTCTCCAGTTCAGTGTCAGTGTTTCCCAATAAATATGGGTTTAGTCTTTTGTTGTCACAAAAGGGAGATTAGCAATTTCAGTAATAAAAAGTTAGGACGTCTTACTCCGCCAAGACCTGGAGGACCAGGGGGGCCTGGAGGACCTGGTGGACCATCCTCACCATCTCTGCCTGGTGGACCTGGTGGACCCTAGAGGCAAAATGAGGATTATAAAGTGAACATTAGACATTGCTCATGAAACCTCTGAAGCAATGACAGACAGCAGGTACCTACAACACATACAGTAGCTTTACTGCTTTACATGCAGACTCCACATATGATTAATGTCAGAACATATCCATAGCCTGAGTTTACACTGCTTTGCCACTTCAGAAATACACTGTAGTACCGTTTTTCAGAAGATCTACAAAGGTAATATTGGATCTGTGCTACTAACCTCCAAACTGAGAAGCAACCAAAGCCTGTACCCATAAAGACCAGGCTACCCATGCGGACCCACATCGCCTGTCAGATGCTGTTAGCAAGAGCTATAAAACTTTCCCTGACAAACTGGGGATTGGCAGGTCAGCCCTATTGCTACAAACTAGCAAAGATCCGGTACAAGCCAAATGCCATTTTGGATTATTTACTGCTAAAACTGCAAATCTGACCACAACAAAACGTTGCTTTTCTACAAGCTTTCTTAATATCACTCTGCTATCACTGTCATAAGCACTCCTACAACAACTTGAAATGACACATACTCAGTCCTGAATATTTGCCTTTATGCACTATCACCCTCAATGCACAAAGCTGTTCAAGGTTTGCTACCACAGTATTTGATAGAAGGGATCTGATTTGATCTACACAAAATCCATAATTAAAATCTTAGATTCAGAAGCAGCAAAATTAGGCTTATATACTTTATCCTGAAGACAGAACCTCCTCATTAGACATTAAACAGAGTTAATCAACAGTAGTCCAAAGCAAACATCCAGTTGACCGTACAGATACACACTTCCTAGTAGTTCTCATTGTGTTTGTCAGCATACTAAGACTAGGAAACTTTCAATAGCTTCCTTTCAGTAACAGGCATTTTCATTTTCAGAAGATGATACAAAAAAACCCACATGATAACCACACACTGCTCAGATAAGCACATGAATTTCAGAATACAACTTTACAAAAAGTAGCAGCGATATAGAAACAAAAAGCAAGTATCAGCAATATACATGGACATCACACTTAAAGCATCCGACTACTTTCATCCTTGGCTACATTTACAATAAACTTTAACAGTACAATACCAGCTTTCTTTAATAGCTATCAACAGGAGAGCTTTTTCCAAGCTACCTTTGGAAATACGGGAACTGAATGACCCTCAAAGCTATTCCTGTCTATTTGGGTTTTAGGTAAAGAGCTTCTCTTTATACTATCCTGTTCAAAGACTGCATCTTCATGTGACAACTTTCTCTTCTGTGTTTTTATGCTCTATTTCCACTGTGTGCAGCTGGAAAAAAAGTCTTTCAAACCATCACTTGCAGAGCTAGGCTGTTCTCCAAACCAAATCACATCTGATCAGTAACCACAGTAAGGTTGGTGAGGTATTGCCAGGAATAGCATTTGTACAAAAATAATTTGATTTCTGTTTAATGAAATCGTACTTGCAAGCTTCTACCAAGTATATTAATCTCACTAATATTTAAACCTAGGTTTTTCCTACTGATGCTTCCAACAACTGCTCAAAGACCACAAACAAATGAACGTCAATCTGTTTCCTTACCCTTTCTCCCTGTGGCCCTTTGTCTCCTCTAGGGCCCTAGAAAGAAAGGAAGAAAATAGACCTTAAGAAAACAGAACTTAACAAGTTACCACAGAAATTTTCCAGGACAATACAAGGAAAGAGATACATTAAGAATGATTGGTGTACATGAAAACAGGGAAATAAACTGCATAGATAAGTGCTATACTTATTTTCCACAGCATGTTCTTTGACCACAACATGCAACTAGAAACAGGTAAGTTGCCATCATCACTATGTCAGTTGAAGTATCACAGCACAGAAGTACTTGCACAGTTTGTTTTGTTCTCTACTGAATAACTGTCTGCTATTTAAACAACAGAGACTCTTCAAAGTAAAATGGTATCTACTTCACCTTTCAGATCTGTATGGATACTGCTGTACTCCTCAATTCATTAAACCCTTCCAAAGGGGTTGAATCAAAGGGATTGTTGAACAAGAACCCTTCCTTAATGCAGCTGAGTTCTTGATATGTCTAGTTCTGCTCTTGGATAAAGCAGCTTAAATCCAAAATTTGAATTTTCCATTTTGCTAAATTATTGCATTCATTCTCTCATTTTCACTTCTCACTCATTTCATTGTAAACCAAGAAATAATGAATTCAGTCAATTTTGTCATCCAATATTCCCCCAAAATATTCCTGAGCAGAGTAATATTTGAAGTCATCTGCATCTCCAGACAAGCAAAATGAAGCTGCTTACCTTCCGCCCTGCAGATGCCTGGAAGAGAAAAGGCAGAGAATTAGAAAAAAGATACAAATTATCCCTTTAAAAAAATAACAGAATGTACAAACTTAAATTCATCTTCTTGCAAACCTGCAATTTCTGCCAGTACCCTGTATTTAAGTATGCCCTATGCTTTTTTAAATTACTAGCATGGCTAAGAGTTTATTATATAGTGAAGATATATGTACCTACATTAGAACCTTCTATTGAAAGATGACAATTTTATACTTATTATAGCCTACAGATATAACACAAACAAAAATCACACCTGAGTTCTCTCATAACCATTCCGTGCAATGAAATTTAGCCTGGAAGACTGGCCTTCTCCAACCCAAACTGCCAGGTATGATGTCCAAACCCCACTGCTCTGTTATTCCTCCTCGTGGTCTTTACACCTATGAAGGCAGTCCCTCAAAAAGGCCAGCCCACTGCACAAATTGGGGTGGGTACATTTCTAGGCAGTCCCTTCAGGACTGGTATCTTCCCAGGGTCAACTTGGGAACTAAGGTTACTACATGATAATGTCTTAACGAAGTAATCTAGCTTGCTAGTGGACGTTGAGCGTTAGCTATTTGATTAAAAAAATAAAATAAAATCATACTGACCTCGCTCACATCTGCAGAAGGAAGGGAAAGAAAAAGGAAAAAAAAGATAATTAGAATGCAGATTCCATTGTTTTAAAAGGTTTACACTTCAATGCTTTTAAATAAAAACATGATTTTTGTCAATTTTCTTAATGCAATTTCTTTCTCTTCATGCTATTATATCAAACTGTGTAAACCCACAGCCAAGTTCATTATATTTTCCCAAATCAAAGCAGATTCCTTAATGTAATTAAGTAAGAGATGTTTCCTAAAATCCTACTCTAAATGCGCTTAGAAGTACGTATCTCAAAAAAAGCAAAAACACACCACTCATTCTCACATGTGCATTCAACAGCTGAATGAACCCAGACATAGTATGTGAAGACAGTAATTGGAAGGGGTACATTTAAATGCCAACACGAGTGGCCCCTCTTACTCCAGTGGAGGGCATTTAAGCACATCTACTTCCTAAATTTCCTGCAAAACGTCTCTGTACAGAGCAGGGAACTGTGCGAAGCTGTCAGCCATCAAATGGCAAGCAGCTTTCTTCGTATGCTACTTACTACAAAGAACGCTTTTGCTAGTTAGTTGGAGAAAGCAATTTTCGATGTCTGTTTTCCGAATTTCAAGCAGCGAATGATCTGTGTTGGCTGAAACTTAGAACCACACCTCACAGGTTCAGTGCCAGTAACCTGAGACGTTACCCACAGGTTTCTGGACATACCTCCCCCCAGTAGGTAAGGTGTCACTTGAGCAATGTAGGATCACAACACATTCAAACGGCTCACGCTACAAAAAAAGGCAGTAGCGTAGCGCAGAACCACTACGGCGGACTGCAGATTGCCTATACCAACTCAACGCAAGACGCAAAAAGCGGCTGCTTCCCGGTGATGGTGGCACAGGGGTCGGACTCCCAGCGGAGACCCTCAGGAGCACAAAGGGCTCCGGCGGAGCCGCTCCTACCGCCGCCAGGGGGAGGAGAGGGGCCGGGGGCGGCCCGGAGCGCCCCAACACGGGACCCCCGCCGGGCACGGTCCCGCCGCGGCTCTCGGTCCTCGGCCGCGGGGCCGCCCACGCCTGGAAGCGGCCTCGGCAGCGCGGGCAGCTCTGTGGGGGCTGCGTTGGGATAACGCAAAGCGGCTTGTTCGACGAGGGGGCGGCTGGGACAGCGCTTCCCCGAGTGCTGCACAGCGGAAAGCGGGGAAAGAGGCGCCCTTCTCCCTGTGGGGCACGCGGGGGGGGGGAAACCCTCTCCGCTCACTGTAAGGGACTGCGCTTCTCCGGCAGCACAGCGCGGGTGGACCAAATCCTCACTGCCGGGGAGCGGAACCCTTTCAAATCTCCCACTAGAGCTGATATACCCGCTCGTCTCCCGCCTCATAATGCCTTTCCCTCTCAGCAGGACGGCGGGGACCCCCCACCCTTGGGAGCTGGCTCCGCGCTCGGCCGGCAGGCGGCGCCATAGAGCGCTGCGGGCGGCACAAAGCCGCGGAGGGACGGGGCGAGCCGCGCCCGCGCCGGAGAGCGCGGAGCGGGTGCGTGCGGGCTCCTGGCCTTTATGCCTCTGCACCTCAGTCAGGGCACAGCGTTCTCCCTAGGATGCGAGCCCATCTTCTGTTTCTTTCTTTCTTTCTCGTTGTTGTGGAAGGGGAGGGTGTTATCTCTCGTTGGCCTTTTGCCACGCGTTGGTAGCTCTGAACTAGAGGCGCCGCTGTGAGACGGAGGTGGCAGCTTTACGGAGTGTCTCCGGAGCGCTCAGAGCGGGACAGCCACCCCCTGCCGCCACCCATGCCGCGAACGAGCGGAAAGCACTTACGTTGGCTTGTTGCTAGGTATGAAGTTACTGCGAGCAGCAACAAAATCCGCGTATCCACAAAGCTGAGCATGTCTACTTGCTAGACATGCAGACTCCTTGTGTTGCAGAGCCCCCGGACGTGGTTGGTTATTACCTGCAGGACGCAGGCATACAGTCGCGAGGAGTAACTCCAAACTTAGCAGAAACCTGCTGCCCGGGATGCTAAATTAATCAAGTCCCGCTCCGCCCTATTTATACCGCAGGAGGGTCCCGCGGCCGCGAGGCACCGGCGGCGCTGCAGCCAATGGGCGCTGTCACGTGCTCCGCGGCCCCGGCCCCGCGCTGCTCGGCTGCGGGGTCCGGGGGGGGGGGGGGGAAGGGGGGGGGAAGAGGGAGGGAATAGGAAGGCGGCGGCGGCGGCGCTAAATTGGTTCCATGCTTTGAGGACGTGGACACTTTGAGGCTTTCGGAAGGAAAATCTGACTCGCCGTCTGATTTTATTTATTTATTTATTTTTTTCTTTCAGACGTTCCCCGCCCCTCGCCCTTGCTTTGCTGGCCGCGCAGGGCAGCGCCGGGAGGGCGCTCCCGTCACTGTCGGAGCGGGAGCTGTCCAGGACCTGGGGCGGCTGCACCCCCGCACCCCCTCTTTGCCTTGCCAGAGCCCTGCCGCGCCTTCCCCCGGTGCCCCCGCGTCCCCAGCGCCGCACACAAGTACGGGCCGGCCGCCCCACGGCCGCTCTGCGGCGCCGGAGGAGGGAGGGTACCCCGCACCCCCCCCTGCGCGGCCCACACCCGCGCTCTCGCCACGTCTAGCTCCCGCCTTCCGGGGTGGGGGTGGGCCCGCAGTCACTCGGGGTCGCCCATCCCGGCGGAGGGGGCGAGGAGGCGTGGCGGCCCGCTTCCCTCCCCCCGCAGCACCCCGCGGCTGTGCTCAGACGGCTGGGGGTCGTTCCCTCAGCCCATGGCGGGGGATGCTCGGCTCCGTGCAGCCCTGCCATGAGGCTGAGACGGAGCGTTCGCGAAAGGGAATCCAGAGAAGGTCCGAGCGCGGCGGTGGAGGCTGTGATAAAAGCGTACCGCTTGAGCGGTACTCATTCAGAGTGTTTCTTAGGTGTGAATGGTCGCAGCTTAAGGCAAATAGGATGTAAAGCTAAGGCGGGAAGCAGAGCGAGCTGCTTCGAAGCTCGTGTAAAACTAGAATTACTCGGTGGGCTTCAAACAAGATGATGATTGAAATTAGACTCAAGTGCTGCGGCTTGACTCCGAGAATGAGCATTTCCTGACTCAGGAAATAGACAAGCTTTTTCTTCATTTGGACCAACGTATTCTGCCTCTTTTGCATCGGCACGACATTCATTGTCTGGTTATAATGATATTCAGAGTGTTCTGTGATGAAGTCTGTTCTAATTGTGTTTGTATAATGTCAAGTAACTACTTCTTCCCTACTTGAATCAGGAAACAGTAGCCTTTCTCTGCTAATGGAATTCTCTGGAGGTACAAGAATGTGGACACGCATCCTGATCAAACCAAAGTATACCACCATTTCCCTCCATCCATCCACTCAGATTTCACGCAGAAAAAGGCATCTCCCTCTCTCCACCTCCCCCCCATCCCCCCTCCCCCCCCCCCAAAAAAAAAAAAGAACAAAAGCAGGGAAAAAACTCTTCAGGACACATGGCATTTCAACTACTCTTCTACCAAAAAGCAAAGGGCCAAGACTGAGATATAGCCAGAAGCTTAGCAAAGCACAAAAGCTGTTGATATGATCACTTTCAGTTTCTCAGACTTCAAAAGATATATTTTTGGTGTGCTACAACAAGTTCTAGCCCTTGCCTAGAAGAAAGAAAAAAAGGGGTTGGAGTTGGCCAACTGGTATGGCTCTTTCCCCATGCAGGTCTCCTATGCTAAAAAAAACAAACATATCTGATGTTCTGTAGGACTGGCAGCTTTGACATAACAGTGGAGGACCCTCACAACCTATGGAGCCTTTGGACATTTTCTTATCTAACACACATCCATAGTGTTTTTCCTTATTTCATGAAGAAAAATTAGGAAAAGAGGAAACTCATTTTATCTCTACTCCTGAATTAACAAAAGTAATATTACAGCTTTTGGAGCCATCGGCATAGCAGAAGTGATTTGAGCAGGTGACTTTACCAAGGAAATCTGAGAACTTCTTTTCCCTTTTCATCTCATGTATTTAAAGGAACTATTTCGCACTGAAGCCAGTAATGCCTGTGGCATAATTTAAACTGAGACCAATGATAATAAAAAATTATCTCTGGAAAATTTTCTGTTAAGTCAAGCTTTGAAAGAAATGACTCTCCAGGTAATGTCAAAGCAGATTTGTTTCTTATTATTTGGAACAGTTCACAAGAACACAGACCTAAAATTCTTTAAGCTGAAACTGTTTTCAGTACATACACTGGGAACCATTTGCCCTGAGTACTCTTTCCAAATTTATTAGCCATTCATCCATCCAGACAGTTCAATACTCTTAGGCTAGTACTATATTACAAGAAAGTATGAAACACTGCCAGAACGCAAGGACAGTATCTGCATCTCCTCAGGTTGGGTGGCTGGGTCTGACACGCTCTCACAACCCAGTTCACTTCAGGCTGATATGAATGAACAGCCACAGTGTTTGTGGGTGGTACAATTAGTTTTTGGTTTCTTAGCATCTATTCCAACACAAAGCTTCACACATTCATTCAGATAATGGATACATTCCCAATTACATATCCATAAAGGATGAGTAACAAAGCAGCTCATCATCCTCTTGTGTAGCTAAAGACATATAGAGATCTAAGAGCATGGCTCAGTCATTACTTGGGCTGGTGTTTGAGCGTTTAGAGGGAATTTATACAGTGCCACTTGAAGGTATGAAAGCAGGAATGTTGTCCTTTGTGCAAATAACACATAACCATTGACTTCCTGGATATTCTATGAGAGTTATTTCAGAATCATCTAAAATGGCTTTGGAGGATAGTCCATCAAATTGACCTTTAATGAGAAATAAATGGGTTCTACATGAACAGCTATAGCAGCTGCTGCCTTTAGTTCCTGTTCCCTGGGTGATGTGAACACTTAAATCATCGTTCATTGTGCACAGCAAGGGCAATGCTCATGGATTCTCAAGAAGGAGCTGCTGGTAGGCAGAGGAAAGAGTTGCACCTCAGCAGCCCATGGAGGGGTACTATTAAAGGGATCAGTGGGCAAATTTAATTGACAATGTTCCTCAGTTATACTTAAATTAAGACCAAAAAAAAAAAAAAAAAGATTACTCAAAGCTGTTTCAATGAAACTGAGATATCTTGTTGTCCTCCTCTAATGGATGACTTCTGCAGTCACAGTCATTGAGCTTTTTGTGCCCTATGGACGTATTTAAAATGTACACTTCTTTATTCATTTTTTCTTTTTCTCTGTTGTTCCTCAAAGATTACATAATTAGGAAATGAGGAGGTCAGACCAAAGACTTAGTGCACATGCTTATAGAAGATTGAGTTTATATTTGCTACGGTCAAACCAATTAATCAGGCTTAAATAAACTCAGGACACACAGACTACTTTTAAGATCATTATAATTATTGGTTTATAACACTAATTATTATCCTGTAAAGTAATATGATAATTGAATACTAGACTATTATACTAGACAATTTTAAGATCGTTTGGTCTTCACCTCCATTCCATTTAATCAAGTGCAAGTCTACACAGCTGTTATAAAAAGCCCTCCACACGACTTTGATTCTGTTTTCAATCAGATAATAGAATAGAAACTCCTACAGACTTCAGAAGTAGCAGAGGCAGGCCACTGATCATTATAGCTGCAAGCCTCAGAAGCTTGAAAATCGTCACATGAATTAAGCTGTATCAGAAACATTTTGATGTTTTTGTTTGCTTTGACCATCATTCCATTTTCCATCACAGGAATTTTGGTGTATGGACATGATTCCCATCAAAAAATGGAAGACAAAATGATATCAAGGTTGTTAGTCCTTTTAAAATGATCATCAGTCACAGTGATTTCCAGTAAAAGCAAGCTAAAGCGATGCTAGTAAGAACACTTTCTCTATATGAGCACAAATATTAATGAGGCTTCAAATAAGCTGTCAAATCTCTCAATTGATGTGTTCTCATATACCAAGACTGTACTGTTGTTATACAGCACACTGTTGAAATGGTGGTAAAATAATAGAATTGTAAAAGTTCTGTTGCATCTTTATGGCATAGCACTGTGAACTGACAGCAACAGTGGTCTCAACTTCTGAGGACTTTCAGAATTTCTTAATTTCCTGTTTTTTTTTTTTTTTTCCTGTCAGCAATAGAAAGGAAATGCAGTAAATCACCTGTAGGAGATTTTTATAGACCCATTCCTTCATATTCTTGACAGGTTTGGAACTGATAAGGTTCAGGACTCAGAAGTACAAATAAAAGAAGTGCTGGAAAATATAATAGAGATATCAGTAGAGTAGCTGAAAATAAGCAACAGGATCATGGGCTGTATTTGGTTTGTGTGAAAATGTATTTGCACAAAAGGTTCTGGGTATCAGATAAAGCTCTAGTGATTACTTGATACACTTACTATAGCAATCAGAATCACACTGGCAACATCATAGGAGACTGCCAGATCATTGCATCTTGCCTTGAAAAGAGCTAGTGAAAATGTTTGCTGCACTTTTAGAAAAATAAATAATAATGATTTAAAAAATACAGACTGTTCACAGGTGATGGAAGAATAATCAGTCTTTTTTTTTCTTTAGGTTCTGAGTTTCACTGAACATGAATAGATGGTAGTTTTCTGTATCAAGAAAGAATTTTCAGCTACAAGAATGAGTAAGTAACTTTAATAGAAAGAAATCTTTCTCAGTGAAGGAAGCGCCTCCCTGATCCTTCGTTATATGGACATGGCTTGGTATGCATGCTGACAGTCTAACATAAGCAGCAGTGCAAGTGAAGGCTTGTTTCATGCAATGCACATCTCTAAAGCTGACTTTGGAGACAGCTGAATTCCCACAGGCAGTGGGCGTAGCTTCCAAATACATCTGAACGCTGCTTTGAAAGTTGAGGTGGCACCCAGTTTTAGCAAGATTCAGGAACAGCATAGCCCTGTCAGTCCACGCTTTTCCCTGACTTCAAAACTTCTCACCCCTTGTCATCTCACAGGAAAAAAAAAAACAAAAAACAACCTCATTCTGCATGTGTCTGAAATGCTTTCATCTCCCACAACGGCTATGGACAGACGTCTGTTGTGCTTTACGTGTGGTTAAAACTCATTCTGGAGAAAGGACGCAGGGGAAATCATCTGAATGCTGATTACTTTGGGATGTCTTTCCCACAACTCTCTCATTCAGTGAAGTCAAGCAAGATGTCCTGCTGCAAACTAGGAAGAAATCTTGGACCATCCAATATAAGGACTTGAGACGCATGCTCATTTCACACAGAGGCAAACATGAAACCTCTGCAGACACAATTACTCCTGTAAGGGTCAGCTGAGTGCAGTATCTTGCAGGTCCCATAGTTACTTGCATGCCACAGTGTTCCTTTTTAAGTGGTAGAACCAGTGAATGGCACGGAATATGATGACCCTTCCTAGAAGCATTTTTAAAGATGTTTGTGCCTTGTTAAAAGCTTTTAATATGAATAAGCCATTGTTCACTTGTGATGGCATGCAGTTTTGTAAAAAAAAAAAGTAAAAAATTTTGCATGATTTGATGAGCAGGGGAACTAATAGACCCTACAGACATATGTGTCACTCATCCTACAAACCTCAGCTCCTCCTTTCTGCTAGATTGCCCTTCCACATTGTCCCCACCTAGGGACATGGGTCAGTGGGCACAGCAGTGATGACAGTTGAACCAGATGATCTTAATGGTCTTTTCCCACCTTAATGATTCTACGGTCATCTTCACTGCTTTATCTCACCAGGCTCAGCTTCCCGATGTGTAAACATCAACTGAATAAAAGTCACCCGATGCTGGGGCTAGCCCCAGGCCAGCCTGCATCTTTGTGCTGACTGGCCTGCTGGCAAACCAAACTGGAGAGTTTCCAACTCACTCTGCAGCCTTTCCTTCTTGGAGCTGCTGATTTTACCCTCTACCTACCTGCCATTGCAGAATCTTTGTATCTTTGTGTCTTCTTCCTTAATTCCTACCGCAGTATGCTGTAAGTGAAAGCAGTGAGCAAGCACTGAGAACGTGTACATTCTCTTACTGAAACCTGTCATGCCTTCAGACCAAAAATCTATTTGCTAACTGTTGCTGACACTCTTTAGCACAGAACATCTTCTTAGAATTTATCTTTCCTTTTTAGTAAATGCTGACAACTGGGAAAGAGTGGTATCTCTCCATTCTCTCTCCTACATTATTTGAAAATGGTTGCTAATCCCTGACTTGTTAAATTCATACACAGTCTTGTGTGTACTTCATTCTTTTCACAGGTTATGAATTTAAAAATATATATATTTGACATACTAATGAAAGACTAGCTGGAGTCATTGAATCTGTGAGAAGAGAAAACTGAAATGTGAGACTTGAGTCTTGTGTGGTTGCTGCAACAAGAGGCATTAGGAACATTTTGATAAAATATCACTTCTTTTACCTTTATTTCCCTCTCCCGCCCCAAATATCTGCTATTGACAAACCACTGCACTAGGTGTACCCCTGATTTGACCTCGTAGGGCAGTTCTTAGGATTCAAAATACTTGGAAAATGAAACAAAACTAAAAAACACTACTGAAAGAAATTTGCATTCTTTAAACAAAAAAGCCAATTGCGTCCATTTATTCTTTACAACTATATCAGTATTGAACCTGTGTATTTAAAATAATATTATTTTCCAGCATACTTTCTCAGACTCATCTTGTAAATTTACTTTTTTTTTTTTGTCTTAAACTACCATGGAAGTTTTTCACAGATGCCATGAAAAACATATGCACTTGTCAAGTATACTCATGGGGCTGATAAAGGTAGGACCATATCTTTGGAAACTCTATTGCTGAGCAGGTGGTACATGAGAATAGTACAACTGTCCGAGCTGAGCATGATTTTACGAAGCAGATACAAGGGAAAAATACTTTCATTTGTAAAGTGCATTTTGTTTTGTGACGTGAGATGGGATGCTGTAGGGTGAATAACCCAAAATAATAGTACCCACAGAAAATAACAGAGGTGGATGGTATATTTTGTATTGCTTATCTGGATGGTATACAGACAACCAGTAAATAAAGAAAGGCTCACCCAGGACTCCACAGAGGAGGAATCTCCAACAAGAGACCTTTCCCCACTGCTGGTCAGCCCTTAAATGAGGTCTGGGAGAGGTGGAGCCAGACTCCACCCCTTCAGGTCACAGAGGTGAATTGCCTTCACCTGTGCTCCTGTGGCTGAGTGCTCACCTCAAGGGGATCAATCAGTGGTTCAGGCCATGATTCAACAGTTCCCTACAGATGCTCATGAGGGGAGCATGGATAAGATTTACAGAGCAATGCCTCAAGATGAAAAATGCATTTTCCTATTTCCGCTGTTTTGTATATGCTAACATATAGTTACTTTTATAGTGTTAGACATTTCAGAAATAATGATTAAGAAGTGAGGTGCCTTGGTGAAGTTTGTGTACATGGAGACCCCAGTCCTGAAACACTAGGAAATCTCAGTGTGTTCACTTCAGGAATCTAGCAGATTTTGTGTCAGACACAGTGTTGAAAACCTAGCATGGTGGACATGATGATGTGCTGCCCTGTAGGACAGATGGCGGTGAAGAGTTGGGCTATGGCACTAACAAACAGGTTGTCCTGCTCTGGGGTGACCCACAGGTCATGTAAAGAAGAGCATGCATTAAAAGGAAATGCTGTGCTGCAGGGCTCAAGTGCATGAGCTACATGGATTCCCTACTCAGTCTCTCTGTAGCACAATGCTCCCGCAGAATAGCTTGGGGTTGCAAACTGGATAGTCCGGATAGCCTCAGAAGGTGAGATTCGGCACCTGTTCAGTTCTTATTTCAACAAAGTATTAATTGTTCCTAAACAAAAGCCTGAGAAGGAGCAGAGGCTCACCTATCAGAGTTCCAGAACTAAACAACAATCGCATTTACACATGGGGAAATCTGTCACAGCACACCAGAGAGCTTCCTTGGTGCAAGAATCACGCTACTAAAAATGACAGGAATTTGGCTCTCATGTTCAACATCTTTGCCAAAATTAGACTGAGTGAAGCAATGAGCACCTTTACATTCACTCTCTGCAGTATTAGTTTCATAGTTTTCTGCTCTTAGCTTTCAACTCATGTTGTTATTTCGCTTTCCACAGCTTTGCTTAACAGTTAATCAAATTTTGTCAGAAATGAGTTTAATAATTTGCAAGATAAACCCATCACAACCCCAGTATTCAGATTTCAGGTCATTAATATTGCCAGGAGACTCAGAATAGTTAGCTACAGCCCCTATTTGCCAACTTAACAGAGCTCAGATCTCCTCATTTCAAAGGCTCATAAAGTTTTCAGATAACTTCTAAATTTCATGCAACAAATGAAATATTTGCAAACAAGTAATATAAAAAGGCAGCATGACTGCGTTGGCCACAAAGCCAGCACTCAAGCATTTAGCTCATGTGAAGCCACAAATTTACCTGTAAACCTCTGGCAATTTACCTCCTGGATCTCTGCTTCTTCCCCTCCAGGATGCCTCTAAGAGCCTTCATTTACATGACTTACAGATGTGTGATGCATACTAATAGCTTCATGCTGGCTTAGAACTTTGAAGTTAGGAAGTTCAACAGTGGTGCTAAACATTCTTCCTTTAGTCAGCCCTGCCTTACCTTCAACTGACACAGAAATGTTAATAATTTGACACAAGCAGAAGCAAGCTCTCTCTAATACCAGCCTGAGCCTTTAGTGTTGAGTTTATCTACTCAGCTCTAAATACATGCGGGAAATATGTCCCGCAAAGTAGTTGATACTTCAAGAACCATCCTTCAGTCATCACCTGCACGTTTCTGTTAGATTGCTTACCCACGTTATATGTGATCTTGTCTAGAAATCATTTGTAAGCAGAGTACTAGGCCTTATTTATCACTGAGTTGGAATAACCACAGATGTGGGAGAATCCATCTTGATGACCAGAGATATGGTTGTCAGTTCTAAGGAGATTTTGGAGGCAAATTTGTGGCTGATGATGGTTCTGACAACCTGAGATGCTAACTAACTTTGAACCACAGCGAAGTGGCTACGCTCTAGCTAGTCTCTGTTTCTTACAAGTACTTAAAGAGTTGGCCAGAAATGGGCTATAACTAGTCATTTGTAGAAATGTTACCTGTCAATAAGACTGCAAAAGAACCAGAGCAAACAGGAAGCCCTCATCTTCAAGCCCTAATTTCAACTAAATAGGTGGTTACAAAGAGCCAGCTAACAACAGTTTTACTATATGATCACGATGATCAGCAATTTACAGAAGCTACTGGGTAGGCAGAATGCAAACAACATCTTGCATTTCAGTGCAAGGATAGAAGATAAAAGTGTGGGAAAATATACAGAATTACTGTAACTAAGGGCAGGAGATGGTCTAAGGTAATCTTTCTATGTTCCAGGTATACTGCATGTATATATGATATAATCTGTTCTCAAGATTCAGCTCTACAGATCAACACTTTATAAGAAAGCAGCACATGAGCTGAATTCATTGTTACTGAACTTGTCCCATAATGAGTAAGTGTTCTGGGACATCCATAATCCGTAGTGTTCTAGCTGATCTGGATTCATGTATCCTTTCCAGACTGCACAGCAGTGTGCTTGATGCTGTATAAGCTCACTCAGGTGAGCTTTGTGAGATGGCTGCTGTTCATCCTGCACTGAACATTTGCCTCTCCCTTGATGGGCCTGAATCTGCAGTTGGCTGTGCCAGCTGTGAGAGAAACAAGGAGCAGTGTCAGCAGACAGCTGGCTCTGCAGGCAGGCATGGGCGCAGATGTGGTGTGAAATGGGCATCACTTCCCACTTGATGTTTGGGCTGTTCTGCATGAGATATCCCTGTAGCTGGGATAATGGATAGCTGCAGGCCCTGGATGGGAAGTGGTCTGACTTCCTCCAGGCAGTAGAGGAGATTGTTCACTTTCTTTCCTTTGAGCTCATGTGTATCTCTTCTATAAGCAATTATAATAGTTACTTTACTACACCATATGACCTTTCATAGAATCATAGAATCACTCATCGAGTCCAACCACAACCTCTCTATACTATACTAACAATCCTCTGCTAAATTAAATTCCTGAGCACCATATCCAAACAGTTCTTAAACATATCCAGGGATGGTGACATAACCACCTACCTGTGGAGCCTATTCAAGTGCTTAACAACCCCTTCTGTAAAGAAGTTTTTCCTGACATCCAAACTAAACCTCCCCTGGCACAACTTGAGGCCATTTCCTCTTGTTCTGTCACCTGTCACCAGTGAGAAGAGACCAACACATGATGGCACATAGCATCCTTGAGCTAAAATACTCCATTGTTACACTAATTAGCAAATGAAATGAGAAGCCCCATCAGTCTTTCCTAGTCTTTGCATACGAGATCACAAGTAATACTATGATACCTGTGGTTTGACAGGGGATCTGTCGCTGGCTGAACTGCAGTGTCCCTGAGTGAGATTAAGAGATCTGTGACAAACATAAGAAAATGAGATTACTTGATTCCCATTCCTTTAAAAGATAAGGTAAATTGTGTTAGTTTGCATTTTAGGTGAACTGAACATGTGCTTGTTGACAATGCCATAAACAGTTTCAGTGCAACCATGTCTTTAACTATTGATTTGATTTGTATGCTTGGGTTGATACTTGTTTCCATCTAAATCCATTTAACTGTAGAAGTTCATTGTGCTCTTTATGAAAGGGGAACCTACATCTGTTCTTTGTGGAACTGTTTGGTAAGTAAACACATGTTAATCCTAAAGAGATGACAGTTTTACTGTAGCATCAATACCAGAGCAGTGCTCTCTGTTACGCCATCAATTTTCTTTTGGTTTTTGTATGAAATTACCTGTCTTTTCTAATGCACTGGTCAAGGGCTACATTTTGATGGTCTGATTCCAAAATTTGTTAAAAAAAAAAAAAGAAAAAAAAAAAAGAAGTAGAAAAAAATGTTGGAATGAGAAGTGGGAGTTCCACGAAGTTGGTTCTGCATCTGGCTTTGTGATTTGGACATCCAGGAATGAGCCCCTGCGTAATGCAGCAGCAGCCATCACCCAATACAGTGGCTTTGGACTGAGCTCTCTGTGCTGAAGAAACTGAGGAGCTGCCTCTTTTTTTTTTTTTTTTTTTTCCTCTATCAGATTAGGTAGAATGAAACTCTTGATGATTTACTTGGTGTTTTAAGGATTTTAAAGGGGCAGAGAAATCATGAGTCAGAATAGACCTAAGGAATGTTTTCCGACCCGAATAGTTTATGTAAGTTAAGTACAGTCTGAAGAATGGGGGCAGGGAGGAAGACGGGGCGGCTCAGACATTCTTACAATTTCAGCTGCAGTTTTTTTAGGTCTTGGGGAGGAGTTATTTTTCTTAACTCTCTCGTTAGTACTTGAGCATCTAAATAGCTAAAGGCACAGAAAATCAAGGCATATTTTTCTTACTGCAAGAGCTATATTTTCATGAACTGTATGAGAAGGAGAATAAATACCAAGTAACTGACATCAGTTTTTCTGAAAAGGAACAGAAAAGGCTCCCTCATGTGCACTAGTTTTAATCTGGAGTAACCAGTAAGTTCAGTGGTTTATTTATTTTTTGAATAATCAACGTTGTTTATATCTTCAGATATTCTTTTACATTTGCTGATGCCCATATTGGTAGTTTGGTACTGTAACTGACTGCTCCATTTATTCCATCCTGTAAACTCTGTGTCTGAGTCACAGCAAATGAGTAATACCTGATGTTACAAGTTGCTGCCAACTGCCTATGCATTTACAGCAGCCTATACACAGTGGTGTAGTGCCACAGTGTTTTGTTCTTTCCTTCCTTTCTGTCTCCTGCCTTCCACCATTAAAAAGCAACACCCCTAACAGCCTTGTCTGACTTTTGTTTCCACTGTGCTCTGGGGAGTAGCTGCAAAACTATTTTGTGGTTTGCCTTGATGCAGTGCAGCTGTTGGGAAGTACAGTATCTGTCCAGCCCTCTGAAAGCTCTGTATGGCTGCAGCCATCCCTCCTCCTCCCCCTCACTAAAACCGTTTGCAGCTCCTTGGTTTCAGTATCCAGGCAGAACAAATCCATCCTGAGCATGCTCCTTGCTCAGGAGTGCAGTCAGAGGGCAGGGAGATGGAAGCCACTGTGAAACTATGGCTGTTACAGAAACGTGAGGGGCAGTTGTTGACTGTAAGTAATTACATTTAAGCCACTATTTCATGCATCCCTTCAGAAGAGAAGAGACATTAGCCTCATATGGAAGCCTGAGCAGAAGTGGCCAGCTCTGTACTTCAGTTCACCTGAAGAGTACAGCAGTCCAAATAATACAAGGTTGAGTTAACTGCTTTGCTAGAAACTCCTTTTGTTAACAAAAACTTTCTGTTTTTTTGCTTCTCCATTTCTCATCAGTGTTGTGCAGCATTTCACAGGCAGCTGGCTTGTAGAATATAAGCACAGACCCCAAAATTGAAAGCTCAGAGAAGGGCACACCCTTTGGTCAGCATAATGACCACTTACCTTTCAGTGAAATCCACAAAGCTCAGGGCTTTTTTAACCAGACACATTAAAGAATTAAATATATCTACAGTGCTCAGATACATATGAGGGGAAGGACTGCGTGAATTGTAGATTTAATCCAGCTGTGGCATCTAGCAACCCTCCTCTTATTTAAACACAATATCCAGTGAAACTCTCCTTTTAGACACCAGTGGCAATTCAGCCATCTTAATTGCATTGTGTGTACTGCGCTTCTTGGGCAGTATCATCTCTTCTCTCAGCTAAGTGAAACTTCCTATTGACAGACAAATATATATAGCTATTACTCTACACATGTTCTAGAGGTCCACAGCAGATATATGTTCTATCCCAAGTTGTTTTTTATGATTAGTTTGGAATATATTTTAAAGTCACTCCACAGGTTCTTATAATGAAAGACAACCAAGGCTCCTGGTTCAGGGTGAGATGCTGTGAATGGCACAATGAAAGGATGATTTGGGATCTTGTTTCGGAGAATACAAGTGACCCTTGGCTCAAAGTCTTCTATTCCCTCCTCTCATCATGAGACTGATTTAAAAATCATGACATGAAAAGTGAGGTACACACTTGACCTCTTCCGTGTTAGTTCCCTATTTTTTGAACGTACACATTACAGCTGAACTTGATTTTTTTCAAATGCTCAACTTGACTCCTGGACCTGCACCTAAAGGAAAATCCAAAATATTTTTAGAACTGGGATTAAATTATGAAAGTGTAAAATGCCCCCACATATGCGGAGTAAGAACAATTATTCTGACTGAAATTCAGTGGCAGTTCAGATTACTTCTGCTCCTATAGCTTGGGGTAGGGTCACTCCTACAGGGGTTATGTTTCAGGACTTTAACCCTTTTAACCTCCCTGCCTTGCTGTTCCCTGAAGGACTGCTGTGCTCCAGCTGGGCATAGCCCAAGTGACCTCATCTGATTAGAGACATTTCTTAAAAAAAAGATCAAATTTTTGACTACTCAAATCCTCTTGTGCATGTGAAAATAAAGCATGCATTTTATCTAGCAAAATGTCAGAAAAAGTGACAAGCTTTCTCTGGAAATCCTTTTGACAGAAATATCAGAAATGAGAAAATACTACAAAAATAACAGAAAATAACTGGAAAATCGTCTTCAGCACTTCTCTAGGGCTGGAAATAACTTTAACTCATGACGATTGATTTTTAATGCATCTGAGGAGTCAATGAAGAGATATGAGCTTTTGGAAATTGCTTGGAAAATCTGCTGGGATGGGCCTTCTCTTTTTATTGTATTGTACATCGGATGCGCTGTCTCCTTTTCATTTCTTATTACTCTGGAGTGAATACAGTTGGATTGCAGCTGCCGCAAAACAGGCTGAAGACCTTACTAAGATGATAGTTTCTAAAGAGGAGCATGGTCAGAAGCATCTGTTTGTGGCCTGTGTACCTGGTGGCATAGATGCCTGAAAAGTTTCTTCTGATTTCTGTCAGCATGACCCTGGAGTGCTTTGGAAAGCAGTGCCTCAGCAAAGGGATTTGAAGGCATGAAGGAAGGGGAGAAAAGAATAGGAAATACTCCCATAACAAAGGCTGCTGATCCTGAAAGGACTGTGGCAAAATTTCCTTGAAATTGTTCTGTCTGAAAGCCAGAATCCTGGCTGGAGAACTGACTGCTGAGCCACGTTTGCTTGTGTCTCAGGGAGGGGCTGGAGCGTGGCAGCGCATTCTGTTCCAGCACTATCCATGTGGCACTGCTGCTGTTGCTGCAATGGGATTCTTTCATCATTACGTTTCTTCTCTGGGGCTGCACGGCCTGTGCAGCTCTCAGAAAAAAAAAAAAAAAAAGAGAGCAGCCTCCTTCTGCCCTCCCTCCAACAGCCTGAACGTGAAATATCCATGAAATACGAAATACTGTGTGGCAGTTCACACACTCCCCCAGAACGGGTGGGGACTGTTGGTTAAGCTCAGCGAGGAGCAGCCTCTGGCTGAGCCCCCATGGGCTGTGAGCCCCGCCATGCTGCTGGGAGGCACAGGGCCTGCTCAACTGCCTGCCCAGCCTGGGGGATGGAGTTCCTCATGGCCTGGGAGAGCTGGGTCCTGGGGAGAGCTCGTGGCACTCTGTGCAATGGCAAGAAAGAGATTCCTGTGTTGGCTGATAGGGAACGCTCATGTGATTTTTTTTTTTCCTCTCTCAATTACTATTAGGATTCATGAATTGAAATTACATCCTGAACTAGTCCTTGTGTGCCGTCTTCTTGGAAGAATGGCTGACCTCTCCTTTTCTGACATGGCAGGTGCTGATAGACATGCAGGTTGACACTAGCCATTCTTGCTCATTCCTAGGGCTGTGGTGATGCCTATGAAGGCCAGCCTGTGCTTTGGTCTATGTCACACAGCTGCAAGTGAGGCTGTGCCTTAATCAGTGCATAGACCAGACAAACTGAACATAAACAATGAAGCAGTGCTTTGTTTCTGCACAATTCTAAGATAGTAGGCTACAGAAAATCTTCACAGGTGACCAGAACAATCCTAGGTTCTGAAAGCATCTGAGATTTAAAGTCTATTAAATTAATTACAAAATGTATTTTAATGATTTTTTCCAAAATGTGTTGGATTTACACATAACAATAGGAATAATTGTCATAACATATTACTTCTACCTGCAGGTACCCATATAAGCTATCTGGATAGGAGGTATGAATGTTGCTGGTTTTGTGAAACAATCATTATGGAATTTCTCTGTTAAATAGATGAGGGAATCAGTTCAAATAAATGTCAGTCTCTGAGAAGAAAAAGACCCTCAACCAACAAACAAGCACCTTATTGTTTCTGCTGTATCTATATGTATTCTTCTCTTTACCTGATCCTTTTCTCTTTCAGGTGGTATCTGTAGCTATGTAAAGTGTGGTAGGTCTGGTAGATTTTAAAGATAAACAAGTATGTGAGGATTAAATGCTGCTTCTACTTATGTACGTTTACATCAGGTGGACTGGGCTGGTCTGACATCTCATCAGCTGTCTAAAGCAATGCTTCCATTCCCACATGGTCCTGGCTGCAGGACTTTTGACAGGCTGAGCCCGGCTCTGACTCTTTGTCAGATCAACTCTACTCATTAAATCAGCTGATCATTTGGAAACCACTGTTTATGGTGGTTTTTGTTTTCTTTTTTAATATGTTTTATGGAAGTTTAATAATCCAGATTTACTCAGAATGAAGTCAGATGAGCTTTGGACTGCAGAACTGCCCTTTTCAAACTACAAGCTCTCAGCTTCAATTAATCCATCATATAAATGTGCATCCTTTTCACATCACCTAATTTGCACTTACAAATATTGGTCTGACAAGTTATTAAATCACAGTCTAGGATTTCTTACTGAAACCATTAGTTCCTAATGAACATTCTCCATTTTATTTCACATGTTCAAAGTCTTCTACTTAATTTGTCACCTGTCTATCCCACTGCTACTTGCAGTATGTTAAAATTTGCCAGAGCTGGCCTGCATTAAGATCTTATTTATAATTCTTCAAAAAAATATTAATAAGTTTATTCTTCATTTCCCCAAGTGTTTCATCTCTCCTCCATTCCTTCTAGGTCACTGGAAAATTACGCTTGCTAATTGTTCACCAGTTTTCAGCTCTTTTTTTGACTTCTCACTCACGTAAACAGACAGCTGTAAACAAACAATAAACAAAGAGAAAATAAACCAGTTATACACACTGTGCTGTGTTGGACATAAAGTGAAGGAGATTATAGTTTGTGTAAGAGTTTCCTAAGCAGGTTGCCATGAGCCTGATTTTTACTTCTTGCACCTTCAACTTAGTTTACCATGAATGTGAAAAATACAATCATGGAAGAAAGCCAAAACAACCCTTTGTGTCTGGGCTCCTATTGGTCAGGAATTGGGCAGTCTCTGAAACCAGTTGTTACAGCTGGCTCATCCATTACCTGCTGGAAAATGACATGGCTGCCAAATAGTAAAATCAACAGAACTGGAACGGAGAATTACTGATTGTATAGCAGGTATGAATCTTGAATGTTTTTCTCAGTAGTACATCTTTGGTCTGTTACTGTTCAGTGAGATACATATGATACCAGATTAAGCAGGAATGCTGGAAACAGATCTAGAGAACCTTTAGTCTATACTGGTTAAGTAAAACTCTGTGCACCTGACTTTTGTTACAGGACTTCCCTGAGCTCTGTGCAAACGGAATATATGTGAATTGCATCATCATGGCTGATGTGCTCTAATAGATATATCGTTTATAAATGCCAGTATCCATCCTCTTAAAAATACAAAGTAGGCAATAAGTCTGAGGTTCAAATTGTCCAGCTTCTTAAATCTGCACTAAAGATACTTACATTAGCAGAAGTCCCAGAGGCAAGGGAGCTGGGGCTGATCAGCCTGGAGAATGGAAGACTGTGGGGGAACCTTTGAGAGTGGCTTTTCGGTATCTAAAGAGGGGCTGTAAGAAAGAAGAGGACAGACTTGTTAGCAGGGTCTGTTGGTGATAGAAAAAGGAAAAATGGTTTCAAACTAAAAGAGGGGATATTTGGTATAAAAAAAAAGTTTTTTTACAGCAAGGGTGGTGAAGCGGTGGTGCACATTGCCCAGAGGAGTAGTGGAAGCCCTGTGCCTGGAAGCATTCAAGGTCAGGCTGGACAAGATTCTGAGCACCTGATTTAGCTGTGAGTGTCCCTGTTCATTCTGGGGGAATTGAACTAGATGACCTTTAAGGGTCCCTTCCAATTCAAATGATTCTATGATTCTATGGATCCTTTTATATAAGCATGGAATCTAAAGATACAGCTCATCTGACCTAGTTAGATTCTTACTTTTGGATAAGATGAGCTGCACACTGAATGTATGCATTTTTGTTCTCGACTGTAAAGGGGACGTGGTGGGATGCTGCAGTGAAGTGGTTAGCTCAGCCACTTCAGTTCAACATTTGCTCTGATAAATCCTACTCTGCTTGGTTAAGAAAAGGATCTTCATGGACATTGGTTTAAATTACCTCCAAAAAAGGCAGAATTCTTGCAGGAACTGTTCCTATTCTACTTTCCTAAATAGTCACCAATCTGCTATTACCAGACATTTAGGTGAAAATACAAGACAGATTTTTTTAATGGTTTTGGAACAAATGAGATGTAGGTTGTACTCCTGGATTACCACAGACTTCCTGACTAGGTCCACAGTCCCAAATATCTCAGCTTCTCCCATAAGAAGCTACAGCTCTTCTATGTAACAGCCACCTGCTGCTGGGTTGAGAAACAGTGTGCTTTTCCTTCTCCTCATACTGGCTGACTCAAATGATGGAATAGTCCTTTCTGTTTTAAAATAGGAACATTGGTGTTCCTTACCTCAGAAGGGAGAAGGTTTGTGCATTAAGTCTTGACTGTGGATTTCATTCACCAGGAACACATATAAAGCTTTCCTCCATGTTTAGTGTGTGACAAACACATCCAAACCACTAGACATGCATTTTTGATTTCCACAGTCCACAGCTGTAAGCAGGCCTAAAACACAACTTTGGTTGTGAGCAAGGTGATCCAGGAGACTGAAGAGATGTTTATGAAATGTGTTTCATCCCTGACAGTTCTGTCTGTGTTTCACTGTCAGACTCAAAATCCCAAAGAGATGATCAGCATGAGCTAGAGGTGCTGAACTTCTTCTTAGTCCCTGTGTGGTCCTGGACATAACATTTCAGTCAATTTACAGGGGAACTTTCAGTGTGGCAGTCCTAACCATGGTGATGTATAGCATTCACAGAGTTTGGGCAGCTGCCTGATTTTCATCCTTGACCATGCAGAAGCCTGAGACCATATATGTAAATTAAACACAGCCAAGACATGAGCTTGAGCACTGGTTCATGATTCTCCATACCCCTTCTCTGTAAGAATGCTACTCAGCTCCTCCTGATTTTGGCTAATGCATCCAGACAAAACCAGGCACAGTTTAAAGATGGTACAAGTCAGGATCTGTTCTCAATGGACAATATGCAAGAGGTATGCCTCTTTTCATGGGAGAGTGGGGAAGGGGAAGGTTGGTTAGCCATATCAGTATGAGCAGTGTTGTGCCGCAAACAATAGACCTTGTTGAGTCCAAACAGTAGACCTTGCTCATCTTATCTACTAGTACAGAAGTTTCTATAGATGAATAGTAGCTTTTTCTAGGTCTCTAGGATATGAATACTTAGTTCAAATTTTAAGATCTTTGATGGATCTCACATTTCATTTTTCTTTGTCTCAGTTCCTCAAGAATTAATTGTAGCAGAAGGTCTTTCTCCGGTAGCCATACTGTGAGCCATGCATTAATGTTATAAAGCAATGAGAGAGTTGCAAATTTGAGTACAGCTAGCAGAGAGTAGTTTATGGAAGTTAAGTAGAAGACTGTATTTTGCATATTTCAGGCTATATAAAACTTGCAAGTATGCAAAATTTAGGCTATATATTTAGTCTATAAAATAATACTTGCTCTGGTCTTCACTCTATAAACTCTCATCTTTTTAAAGAAATACTTCTCACTGAAAGATCTAGATCCCTTAAAAAAGATTTTAAAGGTTTTTCTAGATAAAATTACGGGAAATTGAGGTAACTTACCACTGAAATGAAAGGAATGGTGACAGTAGAACTACAGAAACACATCAGTCTTGTGAGATGAAATGCTCAAAGCAACCTAAGGGATGATTTTCTCATTTTCAGCTTATTTATGATGTTGTATGAGAAGTTACCTATTTACCTGGAAAAGTGTAGTTTGTCCTGGTAATTTTATTTATTTATTTATTTTTGCTATGGAATTTTCTGCTTATTGAGTTATTTTCACACAAGATACTTTTCTCATATACATATCACACATATGTGCAAATGCACAGACATGTATATGTTCTCAGATCTTGTTATCAATGACATTATAAATATATGAATAATCCTCTTAAATGCAAAAATTAGAATATCCTGATAGGAATGCAAACTGCTTCTTGAATATAATAGTATTCAAACCCTCCATTTTTCAGCAGACCATTGCAAAGAAGTTTAAATAAAGTTATACCAATGAAGCCTGTAACTAAGGTATGGAGTCTACATTTGCTGTGTAGAAGAATTGATTGATCACAAAGTGAGTAAAAGGGAGGGAAAATTCTAGAAATACATTTCTCTAGAAGTGTAGCACCACATTATGAGCTGGTTTAGCTTCAGACCTCTCAGCAGAGCTGCATCCATTTACTCCATCAAGTCTCAGACCCAGACTCACTTCCACTGCTGCTCTTTGAATCCATGCCAGAGCGAGGTATAGCTTAAACCAGAAACAGATGTGGTTGACTGTAGCTGAGCTGCAGAATATATGTAGGTTCCAGACGTGTTAATTTTCCATGAATCTGCAGCAGAGTTGCTGAAATATCTTTAAAATCTTCTAGCTGATGGGCTTTGAGAAAAACTTATTTTCTGCTTGCTGCAAATTGTCATTCATTTCTGCCTTTCCTGTTTAGATTGCACTACATCTATTTTGAACTGTTTTCAGCCTTTTCTGCTAAGCATCATGGGAGCCCACACTTAAGTGATTGCAAATGTTTTTGTGGTAATCATTTCCATCAGAGATGCCAGCTGGATCGTCCCCTGTTAACTAGCTGAAACTTCTAACCTTTGCTTTTTGAAAAATAAAAACATGGGGGGATAAATATTCTTTGTTTGTATAAATATAGTCCTGAAAATGTCGAGTGCAGGTATATAGAAGTGTAGAAAGTGAGTGTTCCTTGAAGTAGAGATGCGCCATAGTAGAAATTCTTTTTCAGTGCTCTGTGGTTTTGGAAGGCAGACTGAAAGAAAAATGAGAGGTTTCCAGAAAAAACAGAGCAGTGAGCCAAACTAAGCAAAATACTTAAAGTGAGCAAAGCAAAGCAAGAGTCCGCTAACAGTTTGTAGCAAGAGACTGTATTTTCTTTTCCAGCCTCCTACCCCAGGAACTTTGTCTTGACATCAAACAAAAAACAATAGGAATAAACAGATTGGTGGAGGTACATTGGTCATGGAAGAGGAAAAAAAAAAAAAAAGGTACTCCAAAACTAAAACAATGGCTGTCTTTGGATGTGGTTTAATTCCCTTTTTAATGAAAGGTTCATTTCTTATAATCTTGCAAATCAAGCCAAGTATATTGTCTTGCCTTAACTCTGCAATCCAATTAGATGTTTTATCAAGTACTATCAGTCTTCCTTTTTTTCTTTTTTTCAATAGAAAAGACATTTCTTTGTTAAGGACAGTCACATTTTCCCTTTGGATTGCAGGAGTGAGAAGACAAATATTTAAAGAAGATTCAGAAGCTCTCTTTTTTTTATTTTTTCTTTCTTTCTTTCTTTCTTCATATGATGTTTGTGCAGTCTGAAATGAAGGTGGAGAAAGAGAGTTCAGCTTTCCCATTGCAAGAATTTCCATAGCTCCTTTCCTGCTGAGTAAGCCCTCACAGTTCACAGTGAGCTCTGCATCCCAGCTTTTATATTAAAATCTTGAGCTGTGTATCTGTCAGTTTCTTCATTATTCCATCTCTCCTCACTGTTGCAGTACAGTTCTGCGAGAGACACCAAATGGACAGAACCTGTGAGTCAGATTTCCAGCCTCTAAAGTTAACAACTGATATTTGAAGCTGAAATTTATTTACTGGGCAGATTACCAGCACAGGGCCCATTTGCCACGTATGTCCCATCCCTGTGAGGGTCATAGGAATGTGAAGAAGTTGTGCTGGCTCCCTGTGCTTGTAGGAGTGTAACAGTGTCATTGGCAGACTGGTTTTGCATCAGAAAAATTCATTCATCTCAAAATATTTTTTTGCAAAATAAAAAGAATATGCCTCAGTTTCAGAAAAGTCACCTGAAGAATGTAGAATTCTGCAGAGGTAATGTGTGGAGCATTTTCTATGAGAAAACTATTCCTGTTCTCCTGGTTCTTGTTGATTTGTTCAAAGCCATAGCTAATAAGATAGGGAGACTGGGATCATGGACCATCTAGTTCCAGCCCCGTGCCATGGGCAGGGCAGCCACCCACCAGACCAGGCTGCCCAGGGCCCCATGCAAAGTGACCTTGAGCATCTCCAGGGATGAGGCACCCACAGCTCTCTGGGTAGCCTGTGCCAGTGCCTCACCACCCTCTGAATAAAAAATAACCTCCTAATATCTAATCTAAATCTCTATTCTTTTTGTTTAAAACCATTTTCCCTTGTCCTATCACTATCTGCCCTTGTAAAAAGTGGGTCTCCCTCCTGTTTTTCAATTCCTTCTAAAAACTGGAAAGATGCAATGAGGTCTCCCCAAAGTGTCTCTTCTCCAGCTTTCTTCTATATTAAAGATAGTGGCATTACACATCTCATCCTCCCCAGTTTAGAAGATACCACCCTTAAAGAAAATATTTTGTCAGGACACTGAGACCATGAACAGGCCTTACTGGTGACCACTCTCACTCCAGCACCTTTATCATCATCTGTGGGTTGAAGGGTCCCTTTTCACACAGCCTGGGGCCACCAATCCCTTCCTGACTTTTGTTGTAGGCATAATCGTCTGGCTGTGCAACATTGTCTGAAGCTCATGACTGGGCTGTGTCCAGAAAGACCCTGGTCCTGATTCATCTCCTGCTGTGTCTCTGTCTGGCAGTGGAGCCCACTCCCTTGGCTTTACCTGCTATGCTGCAGTCCTACCTTTCTGAAGACATTTATAGGACTATCTTTACACCATTTCTAATTTCTTCATTTGACTGTAGAAAGAAAAAAAAAAAAAGTTAATAAAACCAGAGTGGCAGTCTGTGGCAGGTTCCATGCTTGAACACAGCACTGTTATATCTCAAAATATTTTATTTCAATTGAATAAGAAAGTGAAGAGGTTTCTGTAAACAAGCAAAGTGATCACATGTAGGGAATTAAAACTTCATTTACTTGGATATCGCATCTCAGATGGGATATAGAAGTGAACACACACACTGAAGCCTCCCATGGCACCCAGAATTGGAAAGAAATCATGCTTTGTGTTCTGGTGAAATTCAGCATCGTGCAACTATATTCTCATGAATTAAACTGCACTGTATTTCTTCTTGTTATGGAACCTGCGCCATCCCGTTACACATAGCCCTGTTCTCTGTGAAGTTAACTTCAGTATTCCATTTCAACGAGAAGTACAGGAACTCCTTAAAAATCCAAGCAGTACAGAGCAATGTCACTAGACCTATTTGTTTAAGATATATCTATCTATATCTATATCTATCTATATCTATCTATTTATTTAGATCTATTTAAGCCAGTGTCTGGGTGAGTTGAACTTCCCTGCTGATCTGCAGCTTCTTATCAAAGAGATCAGCATGTCTGGATGACAAAAGAAAGCATGAATGAATAGTTGTTGAGCATGTCAGCAGAACTGAAGTGACAGCCCCACGGGTGCTGTCAGCTAGGTACACCTCTATCAACAGAGGCTTCCACAGCCTCAGAGGGAGTCTGTATCATTTTCAGACTCAAAGAACCATCATATTTCTTCTATATTACACTCTCTAGCAGAAGTAATCTTAGGACAGCAGAGATGGGCAGACATTGCCTTCAGTTGGTGTTGTGCCATGGTTTGATTCTGGTCACTGATTCAGCAGTGGGTGCTCAGAACTCCAGGTACAGGATTGCCCCAGTGGAGAAGGAAGACAATTAGAGTTGATAGAGATATAAGCATTCAGAAACATCCCTACATGCATGGAGCTTTCAAAGTTTCATGATCAGAAGTTTATCTACGTGAAGTTACTCTTTTTCAAGAACACGATTAACACCAGTTTGCACTACTTTTGTATTCCTTGCAGGGGTAGATCCACCTCAGAACAGATCTGTTCTTCAGACCATCAGAGACCAGAAGATATTTTAACATGCTGTTAATTCTTATGCTTAATGGAACATATAGGTTTAAATCTGTCTGAATATCTATGCATAATATTTCAATAAGGTAATCTACAATATTAATTGTGCAATAAGTTAAAAATGTACAGTTGTGTTCATAGTATTTATTAAGTAGGAGTGCTGCTGAATTTGGAATTTGAGAATTATTTTATATGGAAGTAGAAAGAGGCCAGAGAAGACACCAAAACCTGTCTGCTGAAAACACTGTACATCCTAAGCATGAATGGTTGAATGTCCTCCATGGCACTTAGCAAACAGTTTGGCTTTGCAGGACCAAGTTAAAGAATGATGTTAACTGGGCTTCCCCCTGCTATTAGCAGCTGGTACCTCAAGTGATGTAAAATCAACTACTACTGTTAAAGAACAAACCTTAGATTTGGTGGTAACCTACAATCCAAGGAATTTATACATCTTAAACAGAATTGCTCAATGCTACCATGTTACTCAAGGTAACAGAACTCCCTGAATGAATTCTCACAAGCCTTTTCAGGGTGTGAACAATTTTGGTGGAAGTGTGTGATACATTTTAACCTCATTCTGGAGCAATCTCTCCAGAGCTGATGTGGTATTTGGATTCCCATGCACCTGAGTACTCTGTGAAGTCCATTACATGACAACAATAATAAAAATAAAAATAAAAATAAAAATAAAAATAAAAATAAAAATAAATAAAAAGGTTGAAAATCTGGGTTCTACCAAAGCCAGTTGTGTGACCCATATATACCTCATTCTAGTCTAACCCCCTGTTTCTTATCGCTTTATAGGGCTGGAAGATAACTTCCCTGAGCATCAGCAGAAGGAAGAGAGAAATTCTCTCCTGCTTATGTAAAAGTTTTCCCCTCACCAACTTATCAGGTAAAAGCTGGATGTGGTGCAGTTACTCTTCAACACTTTTATTCTTTGATCCATTTTCTTAAAGTAAGAAGTCTTAAATAGGGGCATTTTCTTTCTGTTCCTATCCTAATAATGTTTTGACTTCCTGGTCATTTTTAACTACACTTGAGAGAGGGTTAGAGGTCTCAGAAGTATTAAGCTCTTAAAAGTTCAATGTAAACAGGATGCCGAAGAATTAAAGCTTCTACATCCTGCTCTGGGAGAGTGATCATATGAGCACAGCCATGCTATTAGACACCAGGTACCTGAGAAGAGGTGGAGGAAATCAGACTTCATTTATTCTGCTACTCATTAAATGGCTTGGTTTTTCTTTTTATTTCTGGTTTGTTTGTTTGTTTATTTGTTGTAACTGAATTGGAAGCTAAGCCACTTTCTTCCCAGGAGGCCAGAATCTGGGCTAGGTTTGAGTCATCTCCTACTTCCCACTTCACAGGCATTTTCAATCTGTACAAAATCTCCTGGTAGCTGTCTCTCTGAAAGCTTTTTTGACCACATTGTCTGGGCTGAACTGAACCAGGAGGAGCTGAAACCTTGTTCTCTGACCTCTGCTATCTTGATGTAATTATTAATGCCCTTTATCTTCCACACTGGACAGATAAAATGCTGGAAAACAATAGCAGGCCAGGAATTTCAGAGAGCATGAACAGATGCATTGTTAGCAATGGGTTATTATGAAGGAGCACTAACAGTGGTTCGAGGACATATTACACTGATGAACCAAAATTTTAATTTTTCACAGAAAATTACAGCCAGCATAAACATTCTTGCTGAGTTCTGTGTTAGCTATCCAAAATCATTTTGATAAGAAAAGAGTAAGCTATACTTCTTACTCTCTTTCTTGATTCTGAACACTTCCTTCCCTCACGGTGGTCTTTAATTCTTTAATTTTTTATATTTGGCTGCTTGATTTTAAAATGTTCTTTTAATTTAGGCCTTCATATGTTTTACTTCCTATTTAGATTATAAATTGGATAAACTGTTTCAGAAAGACTGTTTAGATGGCAGCTTGGCTGTGCTAAGCTTTATGTACACAAACATACCATCCTGTTTTCCGGTCTGAACTGTAGATGCTTTTAAGCACCTACTTCAGGAGAGGCCTGTGTGTGGTTGTACAGATCCCATAGACTCTCCTAGTCCAACAAAAATACTTCAGGCTGAATGAATCAGCCATTGACATGATGGGCTTCTTAAGCTGTCCACACACAGCTCTAACCACATGAGAGATGAGAAACCACCAACATAGCTACCTGTCAAATTCATTAAGGAGCCAGATGTTGTTTCAGAAAAATAAATACTTCCTCTAGCCTGGCATTTAAGTCCTGCCATCAGTAGAATTAGATGGCAAACTGTGCTGCCATCACACTTCAGCCACTTCATCTCTCTGCAATTTTTTACATTAAAATAGGCGTTAAAAGTACAGGTGTTAAATTCGTAGTAGTGTTTAGCACATACACAAGGATTATTGCACAGGATGATTGGACATCAAAGAGCCTTTTGAACACATTTTATGATATTTCACTCAATTACAGAATGTGTATATTAAATAATGTGTGAACTACTCAGATTTCTCCATTCTGGGATACTGTCTCTGTACCCCACACCAGGAGCTCAGGTTCAGGTGATTCTGAAGTGCACTTAGGGACAGGCAAGCATGATGACTTAATTCCAATCATTAGTTCAGACATATCTATAATTGCGTTTATCTTCTAGATGATCCAACAATCATTTGGGTTCGTTTATGTTTTCTTTTAAAATCAAACCCAGGTAAGGTATCATGTATGTGACTCAGAATGCCTCTTTAAGCTTCTAGATAAATGTGAGTACTTAGAATGTGAACATAGTGCTACCTAAGCTAGCTAAAAATGAATAATAAACTGAATCAATTCTTTCACTAGAAGCAATGGGAGCCTGTGGTTCTTTGCATGAGGGCAGGAGCAGCATTGGGCAGCAGTATCTGTCACACTTTGATTCCCAAGTTAGCTCAGGTACTTGCACATGGGACTGTACAATGTGGTGTAGATACACTGTCAGTATCCCCATATTTCGGTTGTTTTCCAGTCCACAGAAAACACTGTGAGTCTTCTATATATAGTTATACATTCTTAGTTTTCTAAATGGAATTAGGTATTTTGTTTTAAATGGTGAGGTTTTAATTGTGTGATATCACCTGCTAAGCCTGACTGAGATATGAGGAACAGAAGAGCAGAAATAAGTAGGCATTTAGCAAGAGCTTTCTGCCTTGAAATTCTTTTATCGTACGTTTTCACTTCTGTATGGACTGAAGAGCACTGTGTTGGGATATGCCTTTGCTGATGTGGCACCAGAATTTCCAAATTTGTCAGCTAGAAGGTATTGCTGCTACCTCCGCCTCCTTTTGTGCGCTGCAGCACTACAGACGTGGCAGCTCCCTGCGCGGCTTCCCAATGATACAGTACACATGCTGCATGTCCCTGGTGATGGTCAGGACAAGGGGAAAGTCAATAATTCCAAGTTAAGAGCCACGTAATACACACACGCATACAAAAAAAAAAAAAAAAAAAAAAAAAAAAAAAAAAAAGCGGGGAGGAGGAATGAAGTCTGCCAAAAAAAAAAAAAAAAAAAAGAAAGAAAGAAAAAGAGAAAGAAAGAAAGAAAAAAAGAAAAAAAAGAAAGATTTTTCTTCCTCTTTACTTTTTTCTTCGGAGAAGTTTGGTAGCAGCACATCCCGATTCTCAGAGACTGAGAACTGCTAGATCTCAGGATGAGAGAGTTTAGTTGTCTTTGTTACAGTTTCTCAGTAACGTTAAAGAAATGACTGTTATGGTTTGACTAAAGCTTGCAAATCAATAAATCTGTAGGTCAAATCTTTCAGCCTCTTTTGCCTGCTCCCTCTGAAAGGGGAGAATCTGGAGGCTGGATGACTCACCCGTCCCTGGGACTTTTAATTTTAAGAGTCTGGAGCTGCTGTGAGCGGGGCCAGGCTGTGGGACACCCAGAGCCTTGCAGGGTTTTATGACCCCTTTCCACGTCATCCTGCAGCTCTCAAATCCCTGGAAGAAGTATGCAGGCAGAGCAGGGGGGAAGGGAATCCTCTGCTTTTTGACCTGCAGGTTTTCTTGCACTCTGTTCAAGCGCTTGCGTCTTTAACCCGTAAGCATATATCTTGCCAACATTCCTTCCAAGTGCATGTCTACCTCCCGTTGGGTTCCCAACACATTTCTATATCCTATGAGTTTGTTTGGAAAACTAGGGGAGTTATCATTTTCCTTTTCACCTTGAAAAAAGATATTTTGCTCCTCTTTTTTGTGCCATTGCTTTATGTGCTTGAGTGAAAAGTTCTGTCACCTCCGGGACTTCCCATTCCTCAATACTTTGGGGTAAAATCCAAAGCTAGGGTGATTCTGTGGTGTTTCTGAATAGCACAAAGAAGCAAAATGAAGCTAGAGGACATTTCTCTGTGCTGTGCCTTCAGTACCATCATTTCATTACCAAGCTAAGTGAATAGCTAGGAATTTACAGCTAAGCAGAAAGGTGGTTGCTTTTTTTTTAGAACAACACACAGAGCAGGAAGAGTCTCCTCAGCTGCCTTAGGAAGAGCAGTTTTAATGAATTGCAAATGTCTAAACTTCCCTGCTGCCCTTCCACTCCCCCCCACTCCCACTCTCTTGAAAAAGTTTCCCTGCTCTTTGCTGCAACATAAACACTGTATGTGGCATTATTTTTTTTAACCCAGTCTGGGCTGTTTCACATAGCTGTGCAACAAAAGAGTGAAAAAAATCATCTGGAAAACACATGCAGGATAGAGGCAGGGCTTCAAACCCTCCGTGCAAGGTCAGATTAAAAGAATCTCATGGAGCGGCTCTGCGGAGGGAAGCTGGCTTGTTTCACTTTGTGACGTGTCAAGAGGATGCAAATGACAGACCGTACTTGGGCTGAGCACAAAGCCTGGGCAAAGTATAAAATAGCCTTTGCTAAACTGCCCCCTGCATCTCAGCGAGTACACGAACCACGACTCATGAGGAATCCTTAATGCTTATGGAGGAGAGCTTCATATTTCTGAGATTTTAGAAAAGAGGAGGCACCGAGGACAAAGTAGAAAATTGTTTGTAAAATAAGATTAAAGACTTCTAATTTTAAGGTTTTGTAAATACGCATTTAACATTACCTGAAAAGTTTTACATTCTCCCTTTTAATTCCTGCAAGTTTAAGTAATTGACATTTTTACTAAATCTGCTTTTCTATGAAAAAAGTTAGAAACGATTTTGAACTAAAAACCATTTTTTGTGCCATAACTTTTTTGTTTGATTGTTTTGGAAGAAAACCTTCTGTTTTCAGTACTTTACATAGAGGCTCGTAAAAAATAGTCATATTTAATTATTCGCTTAAAAACACTACTGAAAAGTTTACAAGAGCCTAAAGTTACAGTAAAGCAGAGGAGTAATCTTAAAGAAAATTTTCTGATTTGCAAGTTTTTGTTTTTTTTTAATAATGTTTTTATGAAGAGAACTTGAAAACCTCTCTCCATCAGTAGGAAGCACCCTCTTCACAGAGCCACAATAAATATTTTCTGGTCAGGATGTTTGGAAGCTGGCTATTTCAGCTTTCTGCATGAGATAACACTGGTGCAAACACTGTCAACTGTAGCTTGCTCATTTGCCGTGAGGTAGAATGGAGAGGTAATTCATCTCCTGCCACTGTTATTTTTGTTTCCTTCTGTGTTGAGATTTCTGATCAAAGTCTTCCAAAGAGTCAGGTGTGGGACAAATGAACAGAAACTAGCATGTAAAGAACTTTGCAGGAAATTCTGCAAAAATATGGCACGAAATAAAGTAGTCTCCTTCAGCACAAGTCCATACAGAAGATTCTCCAGGGGCATTCCTTGTTTCCTGCGGTATCACTAGAAGCTCTCTCCTCCATTACAGGAAATAGGTGACCACATTTAATTCCTATGATTTTATGAAAGGGGAAACACTTGTTCATGAGAAATCACATAAAAATTTGTGTGAAGGAATAAAAATAGTGGTTGGAGCTGAGTTTTAAAAGTTAGAATAAGATAAAAACCCTTTAACTGGAACAGCCTAGAAAATATTGTCACTCAGATGGCCCATCAGCATTATTTCATTACAGATGTTTGATTTGGGGCATTTCATTGTCATATTAAAAAAGAAATGGCCATAGGCGAGTTCTGTTCCACCCCGTATTCTCAGGGCTCATTGTGATCTTATCAGATTGGAGAAAAAGAGGAAAATAGCACAGTGAAATTCAATTAAAGCAAACACATGTAAAATAAATTCAGGAAGAAAAAGAAACAATTGCTCAAATACACAGTGAATAGTTATTAGTTGGTTCATAACAGAGCAGAGAAAGATTTGGGGAATATAGGGCAAGATAAGCTGAGTACGAGCATTGCTGGTGTCATTTGGAAGTATGCTCATGAACAACATGTATAAGCAGCTATGTTGCATTTTCAGCACTGATGAAGCTATGCTTGCTCTTGAGGTGCTTAGGAGACCAACTACAGAGACAGGGAAAGATTACAAGCAGGAACTCATTCAAAAAAGTTTAATTAATCAGTTTTGAGGAAATGAAGATTGAATGGGTATAGAATCTATGTTTAGCCAATATGTGAAAAGTTGCTTACACTTCATTTGGGCAGAAGAAGCCCAAATATATCTTATTCTTTAAATGCAAAAAGTCTTCATTGAAATGTTAGAGAAAAATTTCTAATAGTACCACTTACCTGCTGAAACAAGTGGCAGAAATCTTTCCTTATTTGTTTTAAAAGTATATTAGGTTTTATTTTTGGAATTTGTATAGAAATACTAAACCTTGCTAAGAAGTAAAGAAATCAATTAAGATGACTTTTTTTTTCCTTGTCATCTCTTTATTTCTATTAGATTTAATAGACTAATTTTTAATGGGCTTGCTGTTAAAAGGTTAATTCCAGCATCTACCTAAAAGCTCCACTTGGCAAAACCTTGGTAGGAGCTGGGAACTTTTCCTGACAATGTAAACATTGGTGAGCAAGAACTTAAAAATCTGCCCAAGACCACCTGTTCAAGCATTTGTTACTTCTACACATTGAGGGAGTTGGTGTCTATTCTCTGATATGAAACATCTGATTTTGCCTCAAAGCTATCTGAAACTTTATGTTAGATATTAAAATATGTAAAGTTCTTTGTGTCAAGTAGATACTCTCAGAGCAGCAAAATCCAGGTGATTTTATTTAATAAAAACTTTCATAGAGCTCATCTATGTGAGTCTTTGATTCTAAGATTCTATGATCTATCTAAACTTATTAAATGACAAAGTGGAAAAATAAATTAAAATTGCTTTCTTTATACGAAATGTTAGTGTCCTGCTGAGGGTTACTTGCCTTAGGCTTGCACTTTGTCAGTGTGCTGAAAGGTAAGAAGGATAAATACACAGGAAAGATAGGTTCTTGGTACCTCATGCGAGCCTGAACATACTATTCCATAGTCTTTGGGATCAGCATGTTCCAGTGTCAGAGTTGTTCTTCCACAGGTACAGGACCTCACTCTCCTTGTTGCTGAACTCCATATCATTCACCTCAGCTCATTTCTTCAGCCTTTTGAGGGTGACAGCATGACTCTTTAGCATTCTACTGCTCCTTCAAGTTTTGTGCTGTCTGCAAACTTGTTGAAGGTACACTCATTCCCATCATCTGTCTCTTTAATGTAGATACTATGCAGGATTGGACCCACTAGTGACTACTGTGTTGCACTGCTAGTTGCTGGCCTTTGCATCACTCACTGATCATGACACTCTGGGCTCAACCATTCAGTCTAGCTCACTTTCTGCCAATCCAGCCCATACATCAACAGTTTGCCTCTAAGGATCTTATGGGAGACAGTGCCAAACATATTACTGAAGCCCAAGAAGTATCCACTGGTCTTTCTTAATTTACCAAGCAAGTCATTGCATGATAGAAGCTTATCAAGTTGGTCAGGCATGACTTTCCTTTGGTGAACCCATGATGACTACTCCCAGTGATTTTCTTCTCCTTCATGTGTCTGGGAATGGTTTCTGGGTTAAGCTGCTCCATTACCTTTCCAGAGATGTGATGCTGATAGGGCTGTAATTCCCTAGGTTCTCCTCCTTGCTCTTTTTGAAGACAGAATTGCTTTGCATCTGAAGGTCTTTAAAGCTTCTTATACTGTGGCTGAGTCCTCTAGTCTCCATCTCACACAGGGGGAAGTAGAAACATTACAAGGGAAGACAATTTGCTTTAGATGGTTCAGCAGAACAGTGGCACAGACTGCACTATGAAAATCATTTTGAGATGGGAAGTTATATGTTTGTAGACTGCTTTTTTTTCTATTAAACTTCATGCTTCATTTTTTAACATAAACATCAATAGATTTTAGAGAATATGCTTTCACTTCTTTCCCTTCAAGGAATTTACATGAATGTATTTCCTTCACTTTCTGTCAGAGAGGTTATTGAAGATTGAAGGAAGACAGCAACAGGCATTTTATTTCTCCATCTCATCACGCATTTATATAACCAGAGTGAAATCTGTTTTCTGTTAGAAGAAAGAGGAGGGAGAGAAGGGGAGGGCAGTAAGGCTGTCTTTTTTTTTTTTTTCCTGTGTTAACAGACCCAGAAGTTGTCTGGAAACTGTGCCAAAACAATAGCATAAAAAGAAGGCATCTGGAAGTCATTAGGGAAACTTGGAATGGGCAGTGATTAAAGCAGGATGGAATTTCTGCTGCTGCTTTTTTTTTCCTTCACAGTTTCTAAGCCAATCAAAAACAACTTTAAACCAATCAAACAAAACTTTTGAGTCTTATGGATATTCAAGAAAGATAATTCTTGCCACCTCATTCCCCTCCTGAGGGCAATTTCAATAATCTCCTCTGTCAACATCCTTATACATTTCCTTCATTATTTGGGAGAGTTCAAATAGTTTTACTTCTGTTTTGCTTCGTTTTCTTCTTTTTATTTTTGTTTTTTGTTTTTTTTTTATAGTAATCACTGGAAAACTCTAGCTCCTCTCTTACCTTAAGAAACAATGGCAGAAATATTATACTGGCATTGTAAAGTACAGTGCTATAATTTGGCACTGAAGCTGGGGAGTATTATAAGAATAAGGTAAGAAATGCACATCTATCTGTCTGGAGCCTCCTTTGTTGACAAATCTGTTTATTTGCGTGTAGTCATTTTCCTCTTGCAGCCATCGGTGCTGTAGGTTGTGCTGCTAGTCTTCTCTCAGTAACTCCTGCCAGTGCATGCTTTGAATGTAGCAATTACTGCTACCTTAGTAATGCCAGGGTCCACCTTTCCTAACTACCTCCAACCCAGGCCACGTTGGACGAGGCCCTGGGCAATCTGATCTAGTACTTAATCTGGCGGTTGGCAACATTTCCTGTGCCAGAGGGGCTGTAACTTGAAGATCTTTCAGTTCCCTTCCAATCCTAGCCATTCTATGATTCTACGATTCCAGGATTCTAGCCTTCTAGGATTCTGTAATTAATGGGACATCCTTCTTCACACATCTGTTGATGCAAAAGTCTGAAAACTTTATCCTTTATCATTCTGCTGAAATCTATCTCATTCCATTTTTAACTCTGTAGTATGAAACCTATTCTGCTATAAAGTCAGAATCAGCTGCAGTCAAATATCTGAGAATGATTTTTTCTCAAACGATGTAAAAGATAAATGGCATTTATCTCATCTCACTTAAAAATGCCAATTTACTGAATAAATAGACACTGTTCCTGATACCCGCAAAGATCATAAATACTTTGAAACTTCTCACTGTAAGTTTTCATGTCTGCTTACGCTGTATTTGTACAGCATTCCAGTGCAAGGGTGCTGTACTTGCAAGCTTGTGATGCTCTGTTTTCTTTCTCTGTGAAAGAAGAGGTATTATTTATGCGCTCTTATCAGTGTTCTTCCGCCTAAAATATGAGAAACAGTGGGCCATTATATTGACAGGTGTCAGTAGCAACTGCATTCTGCTGCTGGATTGCACTGTAGATTTGACCTTGGACGCACCCAGAACTGTTTGCAGATCCTTAATTATGAACAAATAGCTACAGATTTAGCTGTGCAGCTGAAACTTACCTGTTAGTACCCAGAATAGTTTTATGGTTCTTACACTATAATTCATTTTCCTGTGTCCTGTAGCAAGTCATGTACTGAAAAAATGAAGTCAAGGAGATGATGTGCAGATATTCTGCTTCTGCCATTTCACCTGGCAGGAGCCCTAGAGTCTGGAGAAGGGAGTGGAGATTCGGCCACCAGTGAGGACAGCAAATCGTACCTTACTCCGTGCCCACCACTGCCCATGTGAGCAGAGAGGTGAGCTGTGAGGGTTGCCTCAGCACAGGTGACTGTTTCCTCTAGCTTCTTGAAACGTGCTTTTCACCCTGCTTATGGGAAAATCAGATACGCAGGCTTTGTCTAGCATTTCATGTTAGAAAAACAGATGTTTTTTGCTTCATGCTGCCTTAGCACAAATCACAGAAGTGCTGCTAAAAGGAATTAGCCTATGTATTATTTTGGCCTTGAGATCTCAAAATTAACTTTTCAGCCTAAGATGCATGCCTCAATAACCTCCTTTAATTAATAACCCCTGACTTCTTTTCTTATTTGAACTTTGGATTTGCTTATGGTATAGTCTCATTCTTCTCCACTAATATTTTCTTTTGCTTTGACCACTCTCAGTTTTGTTCAGAAACTGCAATGAGGCCAATGGATCAGCTGTCAAACTATTGTTTCCTGCTGCAAGCACCATTAAAAATTTATCATCTGGAGCTGATTTTGTTTGAGGCCAGGTGCAGATACAATGGAAGAATGAACACAGACTACAGTAACACAGGAAAAGAGCTTGTAAGAGTCTGTTGCTGTTGTGTTCCCTTCACAGAGGGCACAAAACAAGTTGAATGGGAAGAGATATGAAAGGTAAAGCAATATGAGAATCCTGAAGAGATGAGAAGAAACTTTGACCACATAGAACTGACTCCAGATGCTTTTCCACATGTGTGATAATGGACTCCTCTCTCCCTTGAGTAACACAGTTGTAATCAGTAAAGCTATGAGTAAAACACAAAACATTATGCTTTCAGGTGGAGGTGAGGTTGATCTATCAATAGGAGCAGCAGTATGGGTGCTCAGACTCTATTTCAGGTAAATGAGTAGTAGCCAGATCTGTAGCAAATTATGGATACAAGGAAACATCTTTTTGTGACTGAAAATATGGATCTGGAATGGTGGAACCCAGGGGTTCCATGAAAGGTGCAAGGCAAGATGAACATCAGCATGTCCTGGTAAGACCTCACCTGGAGTATTCTGTCTAGTTCTGGGCTCCCTGGTACAAAAAAGGCAGGGATCTCCTTGAAAAAGTCCAGCGGAGGGCTACAGAGATAATAAGGGTGTGGAACCCTTCTCTTATGAGGAAAGGGTGAGAGACCTGGGTCTGTTCAGCCTTGAAAAAAGACTCAAATGTGCGTGGGAATTTCTTCACAGTGCAGTGATGGAGCACTGGCACAGGCTGCACAGAGAGGTGGTGGAGTCTCCTTCTCTGGAGATGTTCCAGATCCGCCTGGATGCCTACCTTTGCAACCTGATTTAGGGAGCTGCTTTGGCAGGGGGGTTTTACTCAATGATCTCTAGAGATCCCTCCCAACCCCTACAATTCTGTGATTATGTGATGCCATGATGCTCTATTCTGTAGAAAACATTGAGGTATTGGGAATAAAATATATTTTTTCCACACAAAATCATAGAATATTATAATACAGTGATCACAATACAGGCAAAGAGAAGTCAGACTTGTTGTCAGCTCATTCATGCATTCTGTGGAGTGCAAGATTTATGTTTTCTGACACTGCTGTGTGCTTTTGTTTACCCATGAGAAACACAAAACAAGCTTGAGAATGCAGCTGGAAATCAGTGACAGAGGTAACCCCCCAGTACAAAGACAATCATGTGCAAACAGACATTAATTATCATTATTCTGATCAGATTAAGCTACCCAAAGATACCTGGTTTCAATTATTTGGTAGGATCTCGAAGAGCAGCAGTGAGCATCATTCCCAGAATACAGTGGACAAAACTGCTAGGTTTTACAGATATTGAAATAGGAGAACTTTTAGCCTGAGGTAGATATGGGATTGTCAGAACTTCTGAGTGTTAGAAGAAAGGCATAAGCATTTTCCACTTTGTTGCTAATGTACTCTGAATGCTCTTGAGTATTGTTTTGTTCCAAATTTCTTTTCCACTCCTCCTCAGCTGACATCTCTTTTGTCACCCTTACCGGTGACTCTGTGAAATTCATGTATTTCTGTCTGTATACTCAAAGATTGCAAACAATAAATATAAATAATAGATCCAGAAAAGTCATTAACTTAGTACTCATTTATTCCCCCATTCTAACTGCTTTGCCCTTTCCCAAAGGAAATGGAATACATTGAGTAAATAAAAAAACATCTTGCATACACCTTCATGTGAATTCCCTTCCTGCTATCATCTCAGCCTTCATAATGTTAATCTTACAAGCAAGTGATTACACAGATTCCTTACATTTGAACAGACTCATCCAGCTCCTCAGGGAGAGGTATGTAAATTGCAAGGCGGTGTTCAGCCATTCATCTTCCATTCTGTCACAGGGAACAAGAAATAAAAAAGGGACTTTTGTGAGCAAAAAGTCTAGTTTAATGAATATAATTTCCTCTTACGATAAAGTTACCCAAAAGGAAGCCACTTGATGCAATCTTTTTCAATTTCAGCAAAGCTTTCAATACTGTTTCTCACTGTATCTGTGCAAAATGTCCAGCACATTTTGACAAAAGCATAATGCAATAGGTGAACAACTGGATGACAAGTTGGGCTCAAAGGATTATAGAAAATGGGATTACATTTCTTTGTTTCAATGGAGACAACAGGAGCCTCCAAGGAGTCTTTGCTGAGGCTAACTTTACTGATCAGAGTAGCCATTGCTGGGAAGTCTACAGGAATGTTTTTTTTTTAAAAATGTATCTATTAAAAGCTATAACATGGTTCTAACCATGGGTTCCTTAGTGAAATTTTGTGATTTTTCTCTCAAAAAAATCAGCCACTAAATGTGAAGGAGGTGTACAAACAGAAAACACAACAGAAACATTATGAGAGCTCCCCACTGTTGACCTTGATGGAGTCATCAGAGGAACATATATCTGCAATGTGCTTTGAACTGAAGGAATATCTGAAAGTCAGATACACCCAACAGAGATACCTCAGCAGGAATGTGAGAACAGACATGCACTATTCCTGCTATAAAAAAGTTAGAAGCTTAGGGCTTGCAGACCTCTGGATTTCAATCAGATGTCAAGTTCAACAGTCACCAGTGGAACTATATTCCTGACAAATCTCTCTCATTTCCCCTTGGGCCCCTGTACACGTGCATTCATTCAGATTTTTTTTCTGTGAAGTCCCAGTGCAGCATAATCCTTTCACACCCCTACGGGCATCTGTTTGTTTGAAACAAAACACCACTGGAGTCTGGTTTTTACTGTGGACTTCAGCACCTACTCTGAGCAATAGTGTTCAACAGCTATAAGAGAAGACCTCATTTCTATTAAGTTATTTTCCCTATGGCTATGTTCTCTCTTGAACTTTGAAGGAAGCCTTTCATTTAGTTTCAGATAATGTCTTCCTGTCTTGATAATAAATATACTTGTCTCTTTTGGACAGGAGCTGATGTTGTTCTCACTATACGATTTATGCAGAAGATGCTTTGGGTAAGTCTTGGTGGACAAAACAAAGGGGATGCCTTGTTGGGTGCACTGCAAATGAGCATGGCTGTGTGCTGATTTTGGCTCACTCATTTCCTATTCCACCCTAGCATTTGTAAACTAAAATCCTATTTTCAGATTTCCAAAGATTGTTCCAAAGTTTATGTGATTCCTCTAATTATGGCATGAAGTAGGGGCAAATGTGTACCAAGAAACCAACAATTACCTGGAACATGTTATTACAGTGAGACTTATGTAGATCTGTAGCACTTGTGAAACTCCGTGCAGCATAACTGAAGAAACTGCTGAAAATGAACGTGACATGGCTGCAATAAAGAAGTCTCAAAAAACTACTGCCCTCTTTCAGTACCATAATCTGTGTCATGGAATTGCAGTTCAAGTGGAATCGCCATTTGAACTGCCATTGGAACTTCCATTCGAACAAATCACATTTTTTATCTGTGAAAAATAGCCCACATATAATCAGAATTGTCTTTTTTTTTTTTTCCTTAATGAATATATACTTGTTAGTGTTATTGCTGAGAATGATTTTATTCTTTTTCATCAGAGAGACTGTAAAAAACAAACAAAAAAGATACCCCACCAACCTGAGAGCTCAGTGCCAGACTTGATTTCCGTATCAGTGTCATGTGCAATGGGTGTTCTTTAGGCGTTCCTGAAATAAATGCCTGTTAAACTGCAATTTATATTATGTCTTGTTTATTAGCTCCTTTATGAAGTCTTATTTGTAGATGGATGCATAGCAAGCCTCCAATTCTTAAGGAATTAGAATGGAAATGTCACTCTCATTTAAAATTCAGAAGAGTAAAAACACTGAAAAATTAGGGAGAAAGAAATGTCAAGAATATCCTGAGTTTCCTCCATTGCTCCTAATGAACACAAAATTTTTAGGGATATTTCCATTTCATGCAAGGCCACCCTTAGCAGACAGGCATTTGTTGTGTAGCTGTGGATCCTGTGAACACTTTGTAAAGATTTAAATTTTAATCTACAGCAAAGCTTTAAACTCTAATCTGCAGCTTTCCCACTGTTGATATTACTCAGGGTCATTCTTAATGGTCATTGTTCCTAAGATTAAGAAAATAGCTGACATTTTCACACCAACAAAGCAACATGGTTGTTAATTCTCCAGTTTAATAGTACATGCGAGAAGGAGTCTCCAAGAAGAGGGGAGTGAATTCCTGCCTTTATTACCACTTATTTATTGTTCTGGGAATAAAAAGTAGTTGAATAATGGTACTCTGCAGTCAAGTAAGATGAAACCCTTTACTGCAATGAGGTTATGCACTGCAGACACTGGATGCATTCAGATGACTCTGGGCAACCTCATGGCCTTCATTACATTCTGTTGTGAAATACAAATGGGTTTTCTGTGACTTCCAAAAGGTAGGCTTCACTTTTCCATTTTAATACTTCAGCATGCTTTGCTATCTTGTGCTTTAGAACTCATGGCAACCTGACTTCTTCATGGTGAGCAGGCATTAAATCTGTTCTTGACAAGGAAAGTTCTGACAAAATGATGTCACAATCAGTAGTGCTCTCTTCTTTAAGAGACATTTTACACTTCAGTGCCCCACTCATCAGTTAGAAACCGGAAAGGTAATAGCTGTGATGTCTACAAAGCCCCCTGCCATTCCTGAGAAAACAAAACTCTAAGGATATTTTTCCTGTTCTTACACTGTGGTTTTCAGTGTTACTGAGAGCTTTATGAAAAAATGCACCTTGTAAACAAATGTAACGTCTTCCCTGCTTGTTTTCTTTTCTCTTTTACATTCTTTCTTCCCCAGATTCTGCGACTTCTGTTTTTATTTCTGCTTCTGTACTGCCAGTCTGAAACTAGTCTAGCAGCTGTCTCAGTCCTTTCCGCCCTGAACTCACTCTTTCTCTCTCTCTGAAAATACGTTTTGAGCACTGCTTTCAGTGAAGGCTCCAGAGAGTGCTGACGTGTCACTCAAACCTTGATATTTAAAGCTGGGAATACTTTCCTGGTTGCACAAAAGTAAAGGGAATATGATTGGTTTTCTGATGTTGAGCACACACTGTTGATTAAAGGTCTTCCCATTTTGTCTCCTTAACAGAAGAGATGTTGAAGAAAGCATATTAACAAGCCGGGATAAGCAACAGCCTGTCCTCAGTGTGAGACTTTATGGAGCATGTAATCTGCAAAGAAAGAACATCAGATCCTTCAGCATGCATCTAAAAGCTCAGGAAACAAATGCATGAGTTGCAGAAGAAACATCAGACTTGTGTTTATCCATCACCGTTAAATGCTGCTGCTGTAGCAAGGACTGCAGGTGTGAGTCCAGAAGTCTGTCTCACCAAATCCTATTATAGCTCTATAATCTTGGTGTCCACTGGACTGTGGTTTGGATTATGTTTTGTGTTTTTAGTATTAATTTCCTTTGTAGAGTGCTCCTAATGTGCATATAATGTATTCCTCCAGGTCCTGCCCAGATGCCACCATACCTTTCACCTTTGATTTATTTTGTGGGACATGACCAATTAGACATTCCCTGTTTGAAACTGTGGATGAAAACACATTCAGAAGGAAACTGAAGGGTTTCTGTGTGTCAAAAAAGAAATGCCTTTAAGTGGACTCCTGATCACTGCATGCAGTCTGCTGCTATTACACTGGCCACATTTACTTCTATAGAAACTTTCTTAAATGATTTAGGTTTCTTGCCCCATTCTGTTCAGCTTGATTTTCCTGATGGTTACAAGCCTGATAATTTCCACCTTGAACTTACTATCAAATCATTTAAACCTATTTTTTTATACGTTGCAATTATTTACAGGGTTAAATAGTAAGTCCACCCCTTCTGATGCTCAGCTTTACTATTTGCTCACACAAAATACTGTGTGATTGGAATTATGGTTTTTCTGTGTGCCCAAAGCATTGTTCTGTGCATCTGACTACATAAATTAACCTAACAATGACTTTTTCCTCTGCCAATAAACCTTGTATTTGTTGCATCCTTGGTTACAACATTGTTGCTATTATGCTAATATTGATTTGTGGAAATGACACTAATTTGGTTTTGGTTGATGACATTTAGAAACAGGCAATGGAAAAAGCTCATTATAATCACTGGTAGGCTGTTAAGTGACAGTAGTGATCTAAGAAGTTGCAATATTTTCTTTACCGATATTTTTGTAAAGCTTAACATGTTAAAATTCAACCAGATTGAAATAAAGTTACACCCAGTATATGAATTTGTTCACTATTACAAAGGGAGAAACATTTTAATTCCTATCTCTGTAAGCTAAGCAAAGCGATTGCCAAGCTTCATGCTATGCTTTGCCTTAAATATTGTAAGTTATTAAGCAAATTACACTGTAGATCACAATGTAGTGTCAAATTCGTACAATCATACAAGATTTTTCATTCTTGTTTCCACACCAGTATCATCATTTACAATCTCATCCCACGCATTGTGCTATTCAATCTCACTACAAAATGGTTAACATCTTATTTTCTATGCTACTTATACACTTACTGTGCAATATCATTCACATAGATTCACTTCCAGCCACAACTTTTTCTAAAGGTTGATGAAGGCCTGTCTTGAATCTGTTAAACCTTTGTGGCTGTAAAGCACTTTTTATTGATCATAGTGCTCAGTAACTTTTTCTACAGTTTTGTTCACATGTTTGAAGTAAGAGCTCACAGAAGCATGCTATAGCAGCATTACATCAAAAACAACATTTCTAAGTTTTGCTGGGCTTCCTGCTGGATGAATATATTTTGCTGGGCTAGTCCCAGAGTGACTGGCTTGCTATCCTAGCTTTGAAGTGTGATTTAAATTCAGCTAAAATCAGTGTTTGAATACTTCACTTTTTCTACTGACTCACTCAAGCCACAGTGTCTCTTTTTGCAGTGATATTCCATGAAAAACTAAAATTCACTGTATTATAAAATGGTGAGGATCTCTATGTCTCCCCAAAATATGGTACGTATACAGAGGTACATATATGTACTTTCGTACTGTAGGGCTATGCCAGAAGCACAGAGAACAAAAAGGAGTCTACAAAAACCTGACATTAACAGAAACAAATTGCAAGGAGGCTCTCTCTCTCAGGTGGCAGGACTGCTACTGAGAAGCTCTGCAGAAACCATTCCACTTTCTGAAGTGAGAGGAAATGAGATGATGCAGTTGGTATTTGGATTAAGGCTGAATGAGCACGGTGCCTCCTCTAGGTGCCCCTTGCACAAAACTACTGCTTGAGACACTGTGAGAATGGGGATTCAGTTTGTCTCTTGCTTTTGAAAACTTCAGCACCCTTTTCTCCCAGGGTGACATCACCCCTTAGAGCATTGGAATGCTGACTTCACTGTAGAAAGAGAAAGGAATTTGTTTTCCCCAGTCACAACGTTGCATTTAGTAGACTTGCTAAAATTCATTTGAAATGGAGAAAGGAAAAAATGAAACTTTAGAGATGATTTTGCAAATCTCTGTTTTAAGCTTCGCTGTGCTCTCTCTGAAGGACAATGTCTCTGCATTTGCTTCATTTTATATGAAACTGATGAAATTCATATGTAGCTCCTCCAGTTAGGTAAGTATTTCCATAAAGCAGCAGTAATTAAATTCAGCTATTGGCAGAAATGTAGAAAGTGTAATGCTGCCAAAATAACTGACTTCGCTATACTGTGAGTTCAGCCTTTCACAAAGAAGCAGGGTTTGAAAGTCTGAACAATAGCTTCATGTTTTACAGTTTTAAAGCACTTTAACTTTAGCCTGAGAAGATTGTTTTCCCATCTTAAATACACTTACTGTGCATATCAGTGCTTCCTATGGGTCAGACTGCACAGGCTCTGAGCAACCTGAGGTAGCTGTAGGTGTCCCTGTTTACTGCAGGAAGTTGGACTAGGTGGCCATTAAATCTCTCTTCCAACTCAAACCACTTTCTGATTCTCTGATTCTATGGCAGTTCTGGAACTGGCTGCCCCCAGTGCTCTCCTGGTGTAGACTACAGACTGTAGTATAGAAATTACTGCAATGCCTATAAAGCAATGCCAATGCAAAATCAAACTAACATCTAATTTAGAGAAGTGACGTTCATTTAATGCAAACAGGACTACATGGAAAATCTTTCCTTAGTGCTTTGCTGAAGCAAGGCAGTGATCTGTGGGATGAAGATGACAGGGAATTATCTGAAAATAAAAAATGCAAGCTGAGGTAAGGGGAGCGACGTGGCTGTCAGTAACAATAGTTATTTAGGATCAACCAGAGGAGGTCAATCCTCAGCATGCCAAATAAAGTTCTTCTAAATGATAGTGTGGGAATTCCATATAGCCTCTGACCAATCTGCTCGGAACTCAATGAACCACAGTGCAAGGCACGACAATTAGGTTCACCAGAAACATGGCAGGAGTGGGGAGCTCCCCCTTGCTCAAACTTCTCATTTTCCTGTCTGGGTAAGTATCCTGCTTCACTCACTCAACCCATCTTTGTGCAGATTTAACGCATGCAAGCTAGGATGATGTATGCATGTGCAGCATTGTATCTAACAGAAAGGTCAGTCTCTCGTGGTTGGCTCACCATCAAACATAAGGAGCTCCCACTTCTCCATTGCTCCTCAGGCAATGAAGTGCATACCTCAAGTGAACTTGCTAAGTCCAAATCAAGAGTTTTATAGGCTCTGGTGTTGAGCAACTGCTGCAGCAAAACTAGTTTAAAAAGCAGGTAGCTAGTCACTAAAGGTAGGAAAGAAGGCATCGTTACTCCCATCAATATTACAATTAAGGGCACTCTGTAGGACTCTTTTCATTCTTCCTATATGGATAATAATTTCAAAGAATTTAAATATATTCTTGAAAATGATGACTTCATGTATGTTTGAGATAATTAATAATAGAAAGTAAAAGAGATGAAAGGAGTAGATAAATCTAATTGAAGCAAACTTTAAGAGCAAGGTATTTCCCTCCAGTTTCTCTGTTGGAAAGAAACTAAAATTAATGGGAATCCAAAAGGTGAAAAAGAGAACCATAGTTCAGTCTACTTCTAAGAACTTATTGCTTTTTATAATCCAATGCCATGATACTGAAATCATAAGCAGGCAAATGTACTCTGAATTTTCCTTCTTCCACGTATGACCTGGCCGATTCACCAACTCTTTTGTCTCTTTTGTGCAAAGGAAATTCAGCATTGATGTCACCCTCAAGGCAACCATGAATCAAGCACTGGCGCCCTGGACTCAGTCTATGAGGACATATGACTTACATGTCATCCTTGAATTTCATGTGCAGATTCTGTGTGACAATTATTTTCCAAATCTTATTTTCACCTATGTTACAACAACAGACTTTTATCTGAAGGGCCAAGAACAAAAACTGACAAATGCAGTTTTTATGAGAGCACATCCAAAGTATCAGCCTAAACCTATATATACATCTGTACCCATACCTATAATGTTTTGGGTGTAGGTCAGCTTTGTTCTGGTCCACACTGAATAGAATGTGGAACAGTCCTATTTTCCAGAGGTGACTGCATTTGAAGATGGAAGGAAAATAAATCATCGTTTATAGCAAAAACTGAACTTGCACAAGAAGATCAGTGAACAGGTTTCTTGCCCATCTAAAATTAACTGGGAAGGTAAGAAGCAGGAAGGCTACATGGTTTAAATAAACTTTTGGAGGCTGAAATAATGAACACACCAACAGCAGGTCAGTCAGTGATCCAGAACATATCTTGTGCTGTGAGAACATCCAGAAGCATTAAATTGAATACCATTTGGTGGCTGATTATTGCAATTAGCCCCATTTTGAATACGTGGTCAGTCTTTTCCTTTCCAAGGCACCCTATCTGCTGCTTGCTCAGCCACTCCTTTCACACCCCCTAGCAAGAAGCAGGGAGCAGATTGCTGTATGAGGCATACGACAGTGCCTGGCAGACTGCAGGGGGCCAGGGGTACACATGTACTCTCTGCTTCCTGCAGTGTTTACTGGGAAATGTTCTGTGGAATGCAAAAGACACAGATCCCTGCGTAACAGATTTGACATTCAGAGGGAAGATGAGCTTTCAGATGAGGATGTGATGTCTTGGTTACAGTTACCTTCCCTTCTGAACCCAAGCAATTTTGCCTTCATGATGTCTACTCCAGTGTTTGTTGTTTTAGGCTTGTAATGAGATAGACTTTTAAAAAATTTCTTCATTACTAGACTGTTGGATTTGGCATTCATTCGGAGGGCAAGGGTCCACCCAATCAGCCTGCTGGGACTTTCCCAATGAAAACACCTCTCTACTGTAAGCCTGTAACCCTTTGCAAGTGAGCACACAGCTGAGGAAGTAGGGGCAGAAAGGAATTCATCTAGACTTCCTCTTTTGCAACTTTTCATTTAATTGTATTTGCGTGAGTTCATTTTCTTCAAACTTTCTTATTGCATGCAACATAGGCAGGACGACTGTGAGTCTGTAGGAGAAGTTAGCCACAATAACAACATATAGTCATTCTTTTTTATTATTATTGTTTGTTTACTAACAGAAAAATCATTGTGTTCCTCACCGTAGGCAGATGTGCTGAAAAGTGTGGATGAGGATCTCAGTCAGTAGCTGCTCTACTGCCATGATCTTTCTGGGCAGAAAGGAGCTGAGGGGAAGGTACAAATTAGGCTCCACAGTAGATAGATATATAGATAGGTAGGCAGGTAGGTAGGTATGTGGGAGGTAGATAGATAGATAGATAGATAGATAGATAGATACATAGGTAGATATAGTTAGATAGATAGTTAGATATAGATAAATGGGGCTATTTTCCCAGCTACCCATATGTATGAACGTCTCCCCAGGACTGGGACAGCAGAGGCTGTAGCCATGCTGTTCTTGGTGCATTGAACAACTACTAAAACTTTGCCTGGATAGCAGTTGGGATCGTGGAAAGAAATTAGTCCTTCTTTACACAGCTTTTCCTGCATTTCTTTCACAGTCCTTAGAATGGGGTGAGTTCTGCAGCTCAGTAACAGCTCAGTCAGGCTGCTCCTCCTCCTGGTTTAACTTTTTTTGGTATGTGTACAGCCCACTGACTACGTGGACACTACATGGAGCAGTGCCAGGGCAAGGGGCAGAGAAGAGTGCCTCAGCATCAGAAAATCTCTCCCTTTTCACAAAGCTAGCAGCTCTAGCAATTCATCTCGCAGCTCAGCATTTACCAGGGGAAGAGAGAGAATTTAAGGAATAAAGCTTCAAATGAACATCTGTTACAGAAGAGCTGCAGTGATTTTCCACATCTTCAACCTCGAATATTTTCGGCTTGGCTACGTGGCAGGAATATCATCTTAGACCTGCTTCATATCTCTGCTTTAACCCCTAATTTCTTAGAATCTGTGGGAAATTGAGTGCTGATAAGCCTTGCTGATTAATAGACACATAGTTTGGTACTCTCCAATTTACCCTGAGTGTGAGATGCTTCGAGATTCAACCTGGCCCTTAATGATAAAGATACTTTAACTATCATATACATACACATATTATATATAAAAATATAATAATAATTTTCTTTTTTGCAGTGGTTGTTTTATACTACGAACACTTTTTGCTGTTATTGTCTGTTCCCTTGGCTAAGGCTCATCACCCAAAAATATATGTGCTGCATGCTGAAATAAGTAATGCATGTAATGTACACAAGAAGTTCAGAGCACTTGGAAATTGTATTTGGAGGCACAGAGTAAGAGTGGAAGTGGACTGGGCATGACTGTGCAGCAGAGATCCATGGCTATGCTGAGAGATTGCTGATGTGTAGGAGCATCACAGAGCCCACTGAACTGCCAAGGATTTGTTAAAATGGGGTCAATACCTTCAGGAGGTTTGATGGATATTTAAGGGATTTAAGAAGGTAGAATAGGGTAATGGTTTGGGAAATATCACAGGGAGAACTTATAATGTACTATAGGATGCAGGGGCCTTTTGGCACACCTCTGGGACAGAGGTTCTGGGGAAAAAAAAAAGAAAAAAAAGATTACTAAATTACAGCAGGATTATCACAGAAGTTGTAGGAAAGGGCAAAGTCAGGTAGGAAGCAGGAAAGTGTCTCAAAACAAAATTCTCTTTGTCACTGTAGTGTATCCCTACTACTGTGAAAATAGAAGCACTCAGTCATCTTGCTACAACAACTTTGTTTACTTTTTCCTTTCTTGGAAGATAAGGCCAACAGGACATCCTCATTAGAGACGCACTTTGTTCTGCTTTGTTCTTCACTTCAAACAGAAGTGAACTTGGGATTTAGGCCATACAGTTATATCTATCAATGTTTTTATCTGTTACCTGAGTTCTATTAACTTGAAAAACAAGTATAAATGTATATAACCTGATGATTCCTTTACAGAGCATTCTGGTCCTGAGTGGGCATTTGATAATCTCCATCTTCTGTTTTCATTTTGGGAGTCATAGACCTATTCTGTAACATCTTCCTACACTGCTCATCATCCTGTAACACAGCTCAGGTCAAAGTGTGTTAAATTATTGTTAGATAATTAATTGATAAATACATTGAAACAGAAACAAAAATACCAAAACTCTGTTCCTGTGCCAGGGCCAATGGAGGTGTCAGGGGAACGCATAGGACTTTAAAACCAGTTGAATTACATCTAGTCTTTAAACCAGAGAATAGGGATTTTCAGTAATTTAAGAAAATGACAAGAGCGTTGAGACCCATTTCTGAAGGTTCCCTGCATCTTATGGGATTCATAATGCCCCATCTGCTGCCATAAATCTCCTCAGCAGGTGCGGCCATGGGCTCACAAAATTGCCTTAGGACCCCCAGTATTCTTAAAATTCCTTCCTGTGATGTGGGGAACTATGAGAGCTGTGTGCTCAAGAATCCTCCTGCAGCTGCTTCCCCATCCGTATCCTGGGGTAAACCACCTCGGGGAGCACTCACGTATGGAGTTGCTGATCCTTCCCACATTGGGAAGAGGGACCTGTGCCAGATGGACCCAGTCCTTGAAGAGATCCTCATTCACCTGAGGCTGCTATAAAGAAAGGGGAGAAGGCTGGATGAAATTCCCTGGGCAGCTGATAAATACAGACTGCAACTCAGTAAACATTTGAGGAAAGAAAAGTGAGAGAGCACATAATAGAGATAACAGAACCCAAACCAAGGAGAGTAGGCAGTGGAAAGAAAGGGAAGAGAAAATGCTGGAAAAATGCAGAGGCCAGTATAGGGGGAGATCAGCTACACTGCAGAGTTGCTCCTGGGAAGTCAGCCAGAGTATCTCTGTAGGAGTGTTCATCTCTCTGACTGAAAAATAGTCCTAAGACCTTGCACAGCATCCACTTAATGAACTGTACCATTCGTAATGGGACACAGTTATCATTAGATATCATCAAACCTATTCCCCTAGACTGTGCCAGAAGGGAAGTTATTGGATGGACATTCAGAGAGCTCCATCTTCCTCCCTATAAACCTCATGGCTTTTGTTAACCCCAAATTATCAGTAGCATTTTGTACTTTTGTTAGTGACTCAATAATACTCTAAGAAAACAGCCACTTTCTAAAACTCTTTTTTACTCTTCTAGGAATAACCCTCATTCCAAATTTTATTTTGTTTTTTTTACTTTCAGAGCTTTGGGAAGCACATGAGATCATTTAAGCCCATTTCCTGTACCTGAAGGGGGCCTACAGGAAAGCTGGGGAGGGACTTTTTGTAAGGGTCATGTAGTAACAGGACAAGGGGAAATATTTTAAACTGGAAGAGGGTAGATTTAGACTACACATTAGGAAGAAATTATTTACTGTGAGAGTGGTGAGACACTGGAACAGGTTGCCCAGTGAGGCTGTGTATGCCTTCCCACCACCAGTGAAAGCATTGAAAGCCAGGCTGGATGGAACTTTGAACAACTTGGTCTAGAAGGAAATGTCCCTGCCTATAGAAAGGGGTTGGAACTAGATGACCTTAAAGGTCCCTTTCAACTCAAACCATTCTATGAATTTGTGATTCATTTGTAGCTTGGTACTTCACTGCTGTCTTTCCTTAGAAGATCCTGATGACTTCACATGGATTTTACCTGTGAAGGCTGAAGAAATTCCTGTATCATATGAATGAGCAGATTAGCTGAGTAACGCACACTGGTAGAAGGATACAGTCTGTAGGCACACATGTTCCACACTGCAAACACAGTGTGAAGATTGGTGCTTCACTGCTGGTATGAACCTAACGGCAAGCACCAGAATCATAGAATCACAGTATAGCCTAGGCTGAAAAGATCATCTAGTTTCAACCCCCTTGCCTTCTGTGTCTTACTTTTCTTCACCTATAAATTAGAAACAACTTATTCTTGCAGGCATTTTCTGACTTATTTCTAATTTGGCCAAAATTCATTAATAGACACACAACTAAATAGTTTGGACATTATATAATAAGGAAATCCTTTAAGTAGAGTATAGTGTGGCACAGTGCTCTGATTTCTCTGACAGGCAGGATAGCACTCTGTAACTGTTACAGGGGTGCAGTGCCCTGGGAGTGCATGGCTGGAGGCAACATTTAAGTTCAGGCTGAGGCCTGTGGCACCCACCAGTACACAGCATCCTTCCTTTCCTTCTGGTGCCCTGATCCTTGTTTGCAGGTTACTGATCTGAAACTGTTTGGTTAAATGAAAGCCATTATACCAAGATATGGCTGTCCAAATGTTGTGTAAGGTCTGTTGGTGTGCTTTGTGTGCTCGTTTATATGTAGATGATATGTGTTAGTATGTGTAGAGAGACAAAGAGCTGAACATCTCTGGAAAGCATTTATTTTGAAATTCCCCATTCTTTACTGTATGAGAATAAAATCACTAAAAATAAGTCTAAAAATGGTAGTTCTATTCTTAATGATAGTCTCGCAGTTTCCCTGGAAAAGAGAAAATATCTATAGATACAAAGGAAAACATCAATAGATATTCCTAGGCAACATCTGTGAGAAATTTGTACTCGGCCCTGGTGAGGCCATATCTCCAGTACCGTGATCAGTGTTGGGTCCCTCATTGCAAGAAAGACACTGAAACCCTGGAGCTTGTTCAGAGAAGGGCAGCAGAGCTGTGAGAAGTCTGGAGCACAAGTCTTAAAGGCAGCAGCTGGGGGAAGTAGGATTGTTCAATCTGGAGTAGAGGAGGCTCAGGGGAGACCTTATTGCTCCCTACAATGAGCTGAAAGGAGACTGTGGCAAGGTGGGGCTCAGCCTCTTCTCCCAGGTAGCTAGTGACAGGATGAGAGGAAACAGCCTTAAGTTGCACCAGGGGAGGTTCAGATTGAATACTAGGACATTTTTCTTCTCAGAAAGGGTGGTGATGCACTGGAACAGGCAGCCCAGGGATGTGATGGACTCACTGTCACTGGAGGTGTTCATGAAATGTGTAGGTGTGGCACTGAGAGATGTGGGTCAATGGACATGGTGGGGGTGGGCTGATGGTTGGAATAGATGACCTTACTTCCTTTTCCAGCCTTAATATTTCTATATGGTTCCATGATTCTGTGAAATTGCATTTGATGCTAAGGTTTATGTCCCCTAAAAAGCTGTAAGTTGCATTGCACATCATACACACAAAATGTGATCAGAGGATAAAGGCTTGAATGAATAAGTGAATACGAGCAATCATAAAAATACTTATGGTGGTTTGACTTTGGCTCCTGTATTCTTTCTGAAAGGCTGTGCACCACCTGATCTTCAGCTGGAGCTCATCGTCCTGCCCCACCTGAAATTCCTGTACTGAGTAAGAGCATGCATATATAGCATAAATAAATAAATAAATAAATAAAGAGCCATCTCCACAGCCTTTCTAGGCAATGCTCTTCTCTGCCTCTGATGCTTGCCAAACTTATCCATGCTAGCCACTTCTGGTGCCCAAGGAGATCCAAAATTTCTGAGCTGGCTCTGGCAGTTGTTGCCCAACCCTCCTCCCTTTCAGACAGAGTAGAACCAGCGTGTCCCGGGCATGGGGAGCTGGTTTGGTTGCAGGCTGAGAGGGAGACAGGAAAGAAGGGGAGGGACAGACTGAAGGGACTTACTGCGTGTTCAACCAGCTCCCACGTACTGGTTCTCCCAATGCATGGAAAGTATTTCATTTAATTCCTTGACTCCTCTCAGTTCCACAGAGGCTAAAGCTTCCTTTCATAGAAAAATTTCTTTTACTGATAACATCACATGGGTTCTTGTGTAATTTACAGCATATTGCTCTTTTGTTTCCCCAGTAGCAAGACAGCAGGTTTTTCCACCTCCTTTCCAGGCTCCTCCTGTTTGACATTTTTCTTTTGATTTCTGTGGTGACCCATTTAGCTTTGACAGGATCCACTTTGGCACATCCAAAAAGCTTCAGCAAAGGTTGAATTAGGATACCTATTCCTTATTAACCCTTTAAAGACATTTAATGTGGCTTCAAATGTATAGTGCAACAGAGTTCAAGCATAGCTTTGGAGCATAGCTTTGAAACAAAAATGTATTATTATTATGAGGACTGTAGCTTTTAAAAATAGCAGTATTCTCACAGTGAAAACTGGTGATATAGAATTATAGAACCATAGAATCATTAAGGTTGGAAAAGATCTTTGAGATCATCTAGCCCAACCACCCACCTACCATCAATATTGCCTACTACTATAAGCAAGAAAAGTGTTCTAAATCTTGAGTGGGACATCTGCAAACTAATCTGTCTTGAAAACTTGGCCAAAAGACTATTTGCATAATAAATCAGGCTTAATTGACTGTTTCATGAATACCAGACTTTTAATTATAAAGCTAAGATGAAGGACAGCTACTTTCTTTAACAAATGCTCTGTTTGTGCAGCACACCCTCAAACTTAGAGTGAAAAAAAAATACATACCATTATTTGCAAAACCTCACTACTTTATTTTTAACTTTCTTTTTCATCTGGTCTTTTTCAGTACAGCAACCACTCTGTATTACAGGGTGTATCCAAATTCAGAGGAAAGCTTCTGGCCAATTGTTCTTGAGAAACTTTCCAAAGGGCTGCTCTGCTCTGCTTAGGAGACGGAGAGTGCCACGTCGCTCGCTAGTTTTAAACACTGAGAAAACCATCATGGTTACTTGTGCAGTTCTTAATGTGGTTCTGGGTGGTAACTTTGGATTGCCAACATTGTTTTTTTTCCCGCAGCTGCAACAACGTACCATAACTGTACTTGGCTGCATCAACAGAAGGAGTGCTAAACTGGATCACAGGGACCCTCTAGTGTCTCTAGCCTGTATGCAGCACAGCAGCAGCAATGCTTTCAGTCTGAGTAAGGCAGTTAGACATTGCATTGCAGTCTTCTGAGTTAAGTATCACAACTTCTGTTTCTTCTTTATTTTATTTTATTTTATTTTATTTTATTTTATTTTATTTTATTTTATTTTATTTATTTATTTATTTTTCCTCTTTGAGTCTTCATGCCTCTCTGAGATCATCCCATGTCCATCACTCTGTGGGAAAAAGCCTGTGCTTCTGCTCACTCTCAGTGCCTGGAGCTGGTGGCTGCAACACCAGGATGGGCTAGAGGGATCTGGGGGACTGTGGCAGGGGTGGGGTCACCAAGGGATTTAAGAACTGCAGAGCCGAGAGTTAGGATGCCCTCATGTCAGTGGAGGGGTGTGGAAGTGAGAGGGGATTTCCAGCATGCTGGAGGAGTCAAGGGAAAATGTAGTGGGGCTGCAGGCTGGGCTCCAGCCAAGGCTTGGGTGGTGGAAGCCCAAGAAAGGGAAAATGAGGGTGGGAAAGTGGAGCTGTGAGGCAGGACTGAGGGTGTAAAGGCTGTGCTTGCCATGTACCTCATCCATCCCCAGCCACACATCTGTAATGGGGAATCATGGACAGGGGACCTCCAAAACGGACTGCCTTTCTCCTCCTGCTCTCTCCTTCGTGGTTAGAAATCTGCCCCTTCAGAGGGTCAGGCTCTGCAAAGGGCTGTGTGTCTGGGAAGAGTAGCTTTTCTAAGAGTGTAGTTAGTCTTCGTAGTTTGATTCCACACAGAAGTGCAGTAGATTTTCTTGCTGTGTTTGGCCACTCCTGATTATATCCACAATTGAAAAGGTAAATGGGACAGAAGGTTTTAGCAAATCTTGTGGTCTTGTCAGAATCCCAGTGTTATTTTGTCTCACTTAGAAATAAAATAAAAGAGGAGGAGGGCCTTAAGGAAACTTTGGGCTTGACTACATCTTAGTTTTCAGATAAGTTCTTCAAAAGAACATCTAGAGGCAATAAGGGGAGGAAATGAAGGAGGGAGGGGAGGAGGAAAAAATTCTTTCAGATCGTGCTCCCCGGAAGCCTGATTTATGTGTATTCTGCTGCATACTGTTTCATCAGGATGATTTTTTCTCTGAAGCAAGACTTTGCTTGATCACAGTAGACTGTGAAAGACTTATTTTTACTAAATGGTTCAGCCCATCAAAAAAGTAAGAAAGCTGGTAAAAGTTCTGAGTAAGAGGGAAAAAATCATTTAGTTTAGCCAAACGAAATGTATTTCAAACTTTACCTCATAATTTCCTTATTTAAAAGTTTATAACATTGTAAAACCTAAATAATAAAAAAAATCTTTAATGTTATCCCAAATATTTGTTCAAATTGAGAGGAATTCTAAATAGTACTTTTCATCTTAAATACCCATACGTGCTGCCCAGCTTCCAAGAGTGAATATAAACTCTGTCCGTGTGCAGATTCATTGACAGAATGTAAGCCTGGACATGTCTTCCGACCCACAGATCATGGAAAAGACAAAGGCTGGAAAAAATGCATGATTTAGTTTGAATGAGTCTCTGATCCATACACCAGGACAGCAAGGCTTAGCCTTGGTACTGTATAGGATGGAACAAACAGTGCAAAGAGCAGTTTTAAGCAATATGCATCAGAAGGGTTGAAATCTGATAAGAGTGTTCAAAAACACTTACTTTTTTTTTTTTTTTTTTTTTTTTTTGATTTTGTGAAATTGAAATTTTTTGAACCTTCATCATTCCGGTACATGCTCCTGTACTGGGAAGCTTGATTTGATAAATTGAGATCAAGAGGGAGCTTTCATTCCAAGCCAAAATGCTTGTGTTCCATAATCACATTTCCAGCAGGATAATATACTGTAGTAAACTTTAATGTACATAAGGTACTATATAGTTTTACTGTAGATAGCAGCCAATATCTCCACAATATGCATTTAACAAGCCACAAGTGTTGTTCTTTACTTACAGCCCAAAATGGATGAGACCTTGTTAGTTACAAGTGGGCTGAGAGAAAAACTTGAGAGTTCTTCATGTGAAAGTGCGGGGAAATCAGCAATTATTTTCAGCCATGCTATAGGAAAAACAAGAAAAGTAGAAAAAACTAAAAGCACTTTAGTAAAATGTTCTTCCTTGGAATGAATAGTCCATTTATTGGGAAAGTAATGTTCAAGTCTTCAGAATTATTACTCTGATGAAGTATTTTGCATCAAATTACTTTTTTCCTAATGTTACTTTATTTCTGAACTTAGGGCTTCAAGTTTTGCTTTTCTTGACCATGACAGCCCAAGTGCAGCTGATCTTGCACTGGAGTGATCAGCCATGTTATCAGAACAGATGTGAGTGTGCTCTGCCCACGTAATAAGCCATGCCCATCTCCACCCACTTCCAGCACTACAGTTAGTCTGGCTCCATGTTGTCTGTTGGATAAGAAGCAAACTGGTCCTCAGTGCATTCAGGATTAGCTAGGGTATGCCAAGAGATGCTCCTGGTGCAACTGCCTCCACTAAGCTTTTTCCAGTGTTTTGAGGAACCATCTCTCTAAGATATTTGCTGCTCCATCAGACCTGACTGAGGTTATTTTCCAGTTTTTCATTTAACTGGTGGTGGAGGGACAGTCTGACACGCAGAAAAGTAATTGCACAAGCCTGTGGTTTAATGAAAATAGAGCTACCATAAGATAAGTATAAGCACACTGCAGGTGTTGAGGTGCTCAAAGTCTAAATCTCATTAACACTTTTGTCTGGTGTAAATCTGGTCTTTGCCCAAAAAGGAGATCTTCCCTCATCTTCTTGGTGATATGTAACAATAGGACAAGGAGAAATGGCCTAAAACTCTTACATAGGAAGTTCTGTACCAACATGCGGAAGAACTTATTTATGGTAAAGGTGATGGAGCACTGGAACAGGCTGCCCAGAGAGGTTGTGCAGTTTTCTTCTATGTAGATATTTAAGAGCCATGTGGATGCCTACCTGTGTGACCTAGTGTAGGAAACCTGCTATAGCTGGAGGGTTGGACTCACTGATCTCTGGAGGTCCCCTCCAACCCCTGCAGTTCTGTGATTCTGTGATTCTCCTCACCTCTGACACCAGCACTGAAGTGGCTCATGTGAATAAGACCACAAGTCTAATCAAGCTGAAAGCCAGCTGATTATTTTCCGGGTTAGCTGCCCAAGCCTCTCTATTTGCCTTTTCACCAAAAAAGAGCCCTTTGACCTTCATCTGACTTGCTCTACCAGAAAAGAAAGAAGTCTGATTCTTTAATAGCGTGGCATGAGTAGCAGCTCTTACCACTAGCTGACCGTTAATTTTGGAGACCTCATTCAGACCAGACTGTTCTAATACTTTTTCAGAAAAAAATCTCTGAAGAGAAATAAAGGGATATGTGTATCTTGAGAACAGTTAGGAAGGTCTGCCAAGAAGAGTTTGGATACAGCTCCCTCTGCCTATGGATAATTTTGCTGCGATCTCCTCTTATGCCACAAATGCTTGTTTGCAAATTACTCCAGAAGGGAATTGTAGCAGCCCCTTTTGGCCTCTAAAAACAGTCACCACAGAGGAGATGGGGCCTTATGATTAGCAGAATAATAAATACACGGAAATCTGCCCCCCAGAACTTCCCATGGCCCTGTATTTTTTATGTCAACCTACTCACAAAGGCCTGGTTTGAAGAAAGAGGGCTAGTGGGCATTTACCAGCAGAGATATGAAACAGCATGTCTGTTTTTCCTCTGAATGTTATCAAATCTTAATGGAACTGAAGTCCAAGCTGCTGTGCTTTAAAATACACTTCTGTCCTGCCAGTATTGCTGCTGCGGGGATGTATGCAGTCTATGCTGGGTTTTTAGAAACAGCTGCAGTGTTTTGTAGCTGTGACTGCTTGCAGCTTAATATATCTTCAAAGGCAAGCAGGCTGTTTGTCTCTCCTCAAGGAGAACCATTACACATTAAACATGTGTAATGGCCTGCATTAATATTCGGATTTCTGTTTTTCATCAGAAATTTGCTATTTTTCTTTTCATCATGTCAAATTATGAAAATTGAGAATGCATCACATGCTTTTTTTTCTTTCATATGCAGGATATCAACAAAAACGAAGTTCAAAGTGACAGTCTCACAGGTAATATGCCCAAGAAAATCATAGGGAATTAAATAAGCATTGTCATGAAGAAAACCACAGGTACAAATCACTGGAGTTAGTCCACATTTCAATTTATATTATCAAGATCTAGATGTCATCCAGCATTAAAAATGAATCATGTGATCTGTGGGTCCCTCCACCCTATTAGCCACAGAACTAGGCCAAACTGGGCCGGAGCCATGACAACTGATTTGCAGTAATGAAAAATATACATTACTCTTTCATCATAAATGCACAATACCTTCATCTGCAACAAGTGGGAGCACTTGGCAAACAAAAATATTGGTGCACAATTAATTATAATAACTTGTTTAATAACTAAATGAAAACTAGTACACTGAATTATTCAGCTTCAGATTTTGTTCAGGCTTCATTTAAATGTCATGCAAGAGAATGGTAAAAACATGGAAATTTGTGGCTTAAAACACCACCCTATTTCTATTTAGTACGTTGGGTAAACGAGGTTTTAGTAAAGTAGCTAACTAATGCATCATTGCTGAAAACCAAGAAGTCCTACATGGAGTTGTGAGTAGCAGATCAACTGCTTTGCACATATACGTTTTCTCTGTGTTGTAGGAAATACGAAGTCAGCTGCTTTGTGTAAAGATTTTAAGGAAATCACTGAATGTTACTTTTTATTTCATGACCGAATGAGAACATCTGAAATTGTAGCCCTTCTGCAGACCAGATAACTTGTAAAACTCTCAGTAACCTCAAAAGTACTGTAATTGCATGCGCTTGGCAAGTACAACGCTTCCTAACTTTAATTCTCTTTCAAGGCTTACATGGTTGCTGAAAGGATGGAAGGAATCCTCTTCCTTACATACAGAGATGTACAGAAACTGTGCATGCACAACTTCTCAAGCTTTAATCCATTTGTATGGTATTCCTAACAGTGAAGTGCAGCCAGATACCATGTAGTTATCAGAAGCACCACATGGTGTCTGTAGTGCAAAAGAAAAGAAGTCATATGAAATATAACCCGATTTTAAAAAAACATATATAAATTTTGCTGGAAACCTGACGACACTTGTACAAGGGAAAAGAGGAAGGAAGCATAATTATTACAAGTAATGAAAGTAATCAAAACATTTGCTGCTTTCTAATAAGTATATTAGAAGAAAGCGTCAAGGGATGAGAACTTGGGATTATAGGAAGACATGGCTGATGCTCCAAGGATTACCTGGTTCTGCAGCTGACTCCATGTCACTTTTGAGAAGTGCTGAAGAAGAATGTATGAGTGACAAGGCAAGAAGGAATAGAAATAAGATTTTATTGCAGTGTCTTCTAAGGCTTTTCACTGATATTTTATTCTCTAGAACCAAGAGTTTTGCACTCAATTTTCCATTTCCATGGGCTTAACAGACTTGTTCTTTCCTTTGTTTTTTCATCATACTCCCATGAACTATGTCCAACTGATCCACATCTTCATACAAGTATGGAGCTGGGACTGAACTCAAACCTTTAATAGAGAAGAGAGTAGCGGGACCGATTTTGTGTTTTGCTAGCTCTCATCCTATTATTCATCTTTGAGTGGTAGTTGCATCTCCTTAATATGTTTACCTTATTCAGTTTGCCACTCTTTCCTAATCTTTTTCCATGTAACTGCCAGACCTTTTTTTCTTGTACGATTAATTTTCCTGGACCAAATGAAGCACTTCGTTCTTGTTCCTACAGCATAATTCTTCAGAACATATCTCCAACTTTTAAGGATTTTAAACTCTGATTCTCAGCATGGCTGCAGATTTTCTCAAGGTGGCAGTATCTTCAGATCCAGGTCACTAATGATGATACTTGGACGGAGCTGAGACTTCTTAAGAATCTTAGTGCAGCCTTCCATTTTATAACTAATCTTTCTTTTCTGCCATACATTAATTAACTGACACCAATTGCTGGCACTCTTTTTAATGACTATTCTTGTAGTGAAAATCATTGTTTCAGTCTTCCTTTCAATTTTTGCTTGTCTTCTGTTAGTTACAGCTCATTCTATTCTTCCCGTTTCCAAGCACTTGTGCTATACCTATGTCTTCATCTTCAGTAGCCTGGTCTTTCTTTTTGCGTCTATCTTACAGTTGAACTCCATTATGATTTTTAACAAGTTTGTCAAAAGGGTTTTACATTACTTCCTGAACCCCTTCCAAATGGGTACCTCTTACTACGATTCATTTTTTTCCATTAGTATGACAGAAGATAATATCAACAAATCCACCTGAGTTTATAGGTGCCTGACTTTCTAAAATCTACTGTTCTATCTTTTCTAATGATCTTGAACTTTGTTATTTAATGGCCATTCTCACCTTAGTTACTTCCTGCGTTGAGAGGAATCTTTTTCTGTCATATGCAGAAGATCATCCCTTTCAGCTTTTTCCATCTACTATATCACAAATTATTACCAATCCATTCTAGAGGTTTGGTGGATAGTCTGTACTCCCTATCTAGTTAGTATTTGAGTAATTCAGGTTTCCAGTAATGACAACATGTACTCCATGGAGAACTTTGTAAGACCTTGCAAAAATACTCATTTGTGTCTCCTGCTCCTATGTTCATTGGTATTATGAAGTGTATTTCCTCTTTAATTATCACTGAGGAGCTTTCCTAAAAACACAGTGCCATCTAAACCAGATGTATCCTTGACATAAAGGGCAAACTGTCCTTTTTGTCACGTCTCTCCCTTCTCAACAAGCTATACTGTTTTAGAACCACATTAATTCCCACAAGTTACCTCACTAAGTCTCTGTTATAACAGTTCTGTCAAAGTAAAGGCAAACAAGACAAGCAGAAGTGGCTAAAACTGATTGATGCCAGTTACAAGACTCTGACTCAGTCTTTGGTTCAAGTTATGGTTTGATGTTAGACACTGCTGTGTCCATTGCTGGAATGAGCTGGTAGATTAACCATATTTATGCATTTCCAGTATAAAATGGCACTCAGTATAACTGATTTTCAGGAATAAACTTATTTTTCATTTCCAAATACTCTTGCACTTAATGAACAGTTTGTACATTGTGTAAGACCTGTGTGAGTGTATTTGAGATGTGTGATCATCTGAAATGTAAGTATGGGATGAAAGGGAAGTGGAACTTGATCCTGCCAGCCTTAATTTTTGTAAATAACACGTTATTTTTTCTGATCTGTGCTGAGTGATGCAGAGCAAGGTCTTCAAATTTAGAGGAGGATTTTTGTTCTCACTGAATAATAATAAAATGATTACTTTTGTTAGTGAGCTCGTGGTTGAATGATTTTCTTGTCAATGTTTTTAAGGTATTTATTTTCTTCTCAATTCTATTCCGTCTTTTGGGGGTTCCTCTGGAAGCTAGAACAGAAAGACTGAAGATTTCTTTATCAAAACCCTTGTAAATATGCACTATTTAATCAGCCACCCACATCGCATTCACAGCTGAATGCTTGATTCTGGAGCAGCATGAGGATATTAACGAGGAGAATTATAATAAGAACAGAAATCACTGAAGGTAAAGCTCAACTGAAAAAAATACACCAGTCAAGCTACTAAGTTCTCTCTATAATATTTCGATTATCTTTCCAAGGAGACTTTCATTCTTTAACATGTTTTTAATAGTTGAAAGAAAAGAGAAGGCCCTAGTCCCTGCACTACGTCCAACACACCAAGTGACAATGCATTGTCTGATTGCAGAGGTTGCTGGGAACAGCAGCTGTATACTGTAACCAACTTCTAAATTCTGCAGGTTTTAAATGAGCACTATGGTTGCCTGGAGGTTTGTAGAAATACTGTTAAAAGCATTGGAAGGTGTCTGTAAATCTCATTGCTTATGATTAGCTAAAAGTGAAGTTTATTAGAATTTTACCCAAGGCAATAGTGACAAAACCCATGTTGCAGCATTGCACTATCTAAAGAGATTTAAAGACAATACAGAAGAAAATGTCCAGCAAGCCCTGGCATTTTTGTCTTGAGGAATCTTGAATAACCACGGACTGGGAGCCACACTCATGAAGTACCACTGAGGCCAGAGAAGCCCTTACTTCCCAAGTTGTGGTAGTCCCAGATCCAGGCCTCACTGCCAAGAAGTAGCCATCAAAGTTGCAGCAGCATCTCTGCCTGCTGACACCCACACCACCTGTGCTACAAGCCTGTCCTGAACAAACGAGCTACAGTGCCCATTTCTTTCCTAGAGGGAGCTGCACAGTAAAAGCAACAGTCCTAATCTTAGTCCACGGGGAAGCAAAAAGCACATCAAAATTATTCAGTGATAAATGTTATTTTCTCTTTCCATGACAGATTCCTATGGGCCATCATCAGACCAGACGTGCAAGTAGTATCAGTTGCTGGGAATGGGTCACCCTGGCAGTAGCAAAGATGTGTGATGGTTATTGCAGGAAATGAATAGGCCCTGACTACTTCTAAGATGCTTTCAGGTACTTGTCTATATCTGAACTGAGAATGGAAAACTGAAGGCTCTATTCAGCAGACACTATTATTTTAAGTAGCATTGCAGCGTGGCAAGACCATCAGGCACATTTTATGAAATCAACCAGCCACAACTGTCAGGGGCATGGTTCCCTGAATCTAAGTGCTTCAAAGAAGGAGCACAAACATTTCAAACTAAAAAGTTTCAGGTCATCCTTTTCATGCTGAAATGCCCAATCTATGTTTGGATGAGGAGCCTGAAGTACTGGAGTGAAGTGAACAATAGAGTGAAAGGCCTTGACTTCTGTAGCATTAATATTCACCCCAAATCTATCATCCAGCTTGGATTTTTTTGTCTTGATCTCTGTTTCCAGTAGCATAACATACAAAATATGCATATTTATATCATATATGGATGATATAATATAATATGAAAAATGAAACAAATTTAGCACAGTGCTCATAAAAAGCGTATGCTGATGGGTTAAATGTTCTGATATTTCTATGTATTATACGTACTCTAGTTTTCCTTTATGGCTATAACACCTCACAGATAAACATTTTATAGTTGAAGTAACCTGCTGTAAAATATTCTGCCTGGTATATCTCACACTATATTAAGAGTATTATCATTTCCATGTTCTCATGCTACTTCTACACTATTGAATTTAATGAAGGTGCTATCTGAAACAGCACGGTTGCAAAATAATAGCGGGGGATTTTCATTTCTCATTCTATTAGATTTTCTCTGACATTTCTGCTTAGATGGTATCACTGTTTTCTAAAGTATATATTCACTGTGTATTCTAAAGTGTATATTTCACCGTGTATTTTGGATGTACACAGTGCTGAGGTTTTGGTTAGGTACTTTGCAGGGCTTGAGTGGAAAGAGGGCACACCCTGCTGGTTGCAGCCTTCCCAGAAGTTTTAAGAAATGCTTTGAGGAGCAAAGCACTTTCAGAATCACTAACTAGAGGCTTGGTTCAAGAGTTATTGCTCACTGGAGCCACTACAGTGAGTCAAAACTTTATAGCTAACCATTTGTATTTTAAATTGGATGTATTTAGAGATATGAAGCATTTAAAGATTTCAGATATTTAAAATGCATGGCTGAAGTGCATCATTTTGTTAATAAGCAGCAGATCTCTCAGGATACTGGGGGACTGTAATACAGTTAGTGAAAGACTCCTATTACTGGTACAATACTCCAAGGTCACTCAAGATATTGAATCAAGTGACTTGTGTGTAACTTACGAACATTTACTCTCCTTCCTTAGGCTGAGAAGACTTTTTTTCAGAGCTTCTATTTGTCAATACAGAAGGTGCTCAGTCTGAGTCACAGTAAACTAAAATTAAGTACAGCTAAGTCTTAGAAATGTCTCAGAATGAAGGCTGTCACAATTAAAATGCAACCAGGTGAACTGGTCCAGTAGTTTACACTTGACAAGTCAACCTAAAAAAATGACTGAGTTAGGAAGAATTTAATGTAATCCCAGTTAGCAGTTTGGTGTTCATTCAGTCCTGTCATAACTTGTTGAGTCAGTTTTGCTTTAGCTACACATGCAAGGCATACCTACATTGTTTTCCAGTTCCTAGGAAATCTTTACTGCTTTTCCAGATTGCTTTCTTAACCATGCACTGGAACAATGCTTCATTTGTCCTTTGTCTGATCTTGCACCTGGCTGTAGGAGCATTTTGAAGATGTTGTTATGGGTGTGCCATCTTCAGTCCCTACTGAACAGGTCATGCTTTGGCTCAAGGACCTCACAGTCTTCAGTTCTTTGCCATTTCAGCCCACATGAGCCCTGACAGACATCTTTGTCACAGGAGGCTCTAGAAGTTATCTCAGGAAGTCCACCACTACTTTGCTGTGCAGTCAAATCCTTAAGCATCACATATTTAGCTATGAGTGCCTCTATTATTGACTCCTATGTTAACCTTTTCCCAAGCCAGCTTCAAATTTGAACATACATCCCAAGGAATTTCATACTAGACATACAACATATAGTTAAATGAGCTCTTTGTTTAACACAGTAGCAATTACATTCTAACTCATTTATTCTACTTAATCATGCATGGTTGTTCTTTGAAATACTATTTGTGTGTGTGTGTGTCTGGTTTGTTTTCTGTTTGGTTTTTTTTTGTTGTTGTTTGTTTGTTTTTTCTTTTTTCTTTTATTTAATGGTTTATCTAATAAATATCATTAACATGCACATTTGTATTGGGAAAGCTACTTTTACTGATTTTAGTTTTCTCTCCTTTTGACTCAGAAATGTTTTGTTCTCATCCCAAATCCTAGACATGCTCTGTGAGAAGCAGCAAGATGTTACTGGTTTCATTCTGTGAGAGGCTAAGTGCTTTATTTCAGTGGGAGTTGCCCACCTTATCAATCTAGAATAGGAGAAAAACCCACCAAACCAACAACAGATTACTTTTATCTGACATTTGCTGAAATGCATGAGAAATTTCAATTGGAAAGAAATTATTCAGGTTGAGGGAAGCTAGACAATTTAATTGCATCCTTCAACTTGTAGAATCCATGTAACTAAACAAACAACCTTCTTTTTGGAGGTTATGTTGTGAGGGCTGCTCTCATGTGGTTCTTATCAGTTGACTGTGTAGATGATATGAATGCTTTTGTATGAGCGGTTGAAGCTCACTCCTTTTTTCTGCTGCAGATCTTCCCACTGATTATTAGAACTACTGAAGTATCTGAGGTGACAACAGTTTTGTCAGTGATACTCCAATACAAATAGCCATGCTTAAGAAGACCCACTGCAGAAGCAGGGACATAATGCCTTTACAGGACCCAACAATCCAGTATGGAAGAGGCCCCATGCAGGGAACATACCTCACCTGTGCTCTCACCTAGCCCTGTGGGGTGGCTTTGTAAAACATTAAGTTTTCCTGCCAGTTTTCAGTTGCCCTTTTCATTTCCTGACATACTTATACAAGTAACGTGCTAAGATTTTCCACAGTGGAATTCACTGTTACTTATGTTTTGTTACTGGAATAAGTTTTGATTTATTCTGTTAGAATGACATATGGAAAAATCTCCTGTTCATACTGTATTTGATATTCCAGCTTACATTGGTTTTAGGTTTCTTGCATGCTTAGGTAATCCCCAAATCACAAAAGCCCTACATTATTTTTTATTTATAGCAAAGTTTATTTGCAGAATTCTCTAAGAGGTATTTTTTTGTGCCTAATGTGATTCAATTGGTTTTCCTGCAGAGCAAGACTGAACCAAGCTAAGCTAACTATGCCTGTTACTGAGAAAATTTTAGGGCTTGTTAAACTGAAAGATACAATGCAGTAACTTTCAGTTCTACTTTTTGATAAACAGTGAGCAAATGAGGGTGTTATATTTAATAAAATGTTCCTTATGCAAGAGAATAAATTGATCATTGTAATCACAATGATTTAAGGCAATGATTTATGTAATGATATTGCCTGGAACATCTATGATCATAACCCTCGTGGTTTTTCCCTAACACAGAGAATTTGCCCTCATTTGTAAAAGACAAATTATCAAAATGTGACGTAGCAAATGATATTTGCCACGTCTTTCAGAATTTTTTTTTGCCACGTCTTTCAGAAGAAAACTGAAGAGAAAGGAAACCAAGAACAGAAAGCTTAAAGTTGTAGTGGATGTTTTGGGCTTGGAAGGTGCTCATTTGGGGCAGAGATAGCTGAGGTTAAAGACCCCATAGAGAGTGCTGGTATACATGTATGGATTACCTAGGAAGATTGTGACAAGCAGAATTAAAAATGTGATCATCCCACCTTCTTATGCGGTAGAGCCACATCTCTGCCTGGCTTTGGGTGCCTAATTCAAAAAGAAAGTGGTGAAGCATCAGAAGCCTACAACAAGTGAGCACAGGCCTGTGAGGAAAGACTGGGAGTTCTGTGCCTTGTTGAGATGAGGAGCAAACAGGTGGGTTGTCAGATACCTACAGCTTCTGGAAGAGCCTTCACAAAGAGTATGTTAGAGGCAGATCACAGAACCATAGAATGGTTTGGGTTAGAAGAGATCTTTAAGATCATCTAGTTTCAACCCCCTGCTATAGGCAGGGACACCTCCCTCTAGACCAGGTTACTCACAGCCCCATTCAACCTGGCCTTGAATGCTTCCAGGGAGGGGGCATCCTGCTTCAGGTAGATGTGTGAATTAAAGAAGATTTTGTCTGATTGATATTCTATGGCTCCAAATAGACATTTCTACTTCTACTTCCTTATCTTTACTGAACCTAGTTGAAGTAATTAGTGAATGAAGCATCTGCAAAACATGCACGTTTTCACAGTCTGTTTTTTATTGTCAGGTTTTCACATCAGCAAAATTTTTAATTTTTAATCCCAAAATATATTTTCCACCAAAATTCTATTTCTGTTCTGTTCTAAATTCAATGAATAACAAAAGGTGTTTTTGAAAAAGCCAACATCTTTTGCTTAATATTCATCCTCTTGCCTTGAAAGTAACTCTAGAATACAGATCCCAGCCTCTGCTTTCCATGTTAGTACTTAGCGCTTCTCTTCTATTCCTCCCTTCCTTTCCATCTTCTTACACAGCCTAAAAAGTTTTTTATGGTAAAAGGTAAAACTTATCATTTTAAAAAACATGAGGCAAACTTACGTTGCTATGGAACTGTTTGCTATAATGGTAATACATAATTATGTATTAAGATAATAGGGCGCTATACTCCCTGAGAGGAATACACACAGAAATCTTGCCAAGTGCAAAGCATGGTGCAACATAAATATTTAAACACAAGTATAAACCACAAAATATTCAGAAACATCTGTTTCAGAAGAATTTTAGCTATGTACAATGAGACAGTAAACATGAAAGAAACGTATTTTTGTAGTTGTTATTTCAAAATGTATGCCTAATGTGTAGTTACCATGATCATGGTAATGTGAAAGGAAGAATGGAGAGAGAAAAAGAAAGAAAATAATTCAATACATTCATCAATATCTAGCATCTGTGGTAGCCTCAACATTTTTGAGAATCTCTGAGGATTTGTGAGCGACTCAGGACAGATATCGGGAAACCTGGATTTTATAAACTGCACCTTGAAGTGCATGAAATGAAATAGCTTGCAGACAAATGAAATTGGAAACCTAGAACAGATAGGAAAAAGGGTAAGTGTGGATAGAAAAATTTAATCTAAATTTGCTCTAAGACGAGTAGTTCTTTACAGTCAAGATTATCCATGGTTCCTCTATGCTCTCATTCATTTCTTTAGAACTCATTCAGCTTCAGTAGTCACCAAGTCTAGTGACCTGTTCAAAGACTTGATGTAGAAAGAAGGGCGCAGTGGTAGTGTTAGGAGGTTTTACCCAAATCATTAATCCGAAAGGTCACAGAATTTTGAAACACTGATTTTACTGAGCTCACATAAACTTTAGAAGGGTAAAATCTTCATGAGCTTTTCCTATTCACCTGTCCTGTTCAGTAGATCTACAAAAACTGTGAAATGTCATCATTTCTTGATTAAAATCATGAAGCCAGAGCAACATAAATTCTTCAAGGCAAGGGCTCAGTCCGACAATGAAGTGGGGATTCTTGCTGGAGCCATATGTGTTACTGTGGTACAAACACTGAAAATGTAATATGTACAGATGGAGCAGCTAAGCACGATACAGGGAAATTTTCATCTCCAGATGAATGAAATTCAGATGAAAGAATCCAAACTGGATACAGATCCTGTCTTCTTGAGCTTTCAGAGGACTCCATCGTACACAGAACCAATGTTACTGCATAGCACCTATCCCCTGCTTCTATCAGTGCCATGCAAAAACTAGAGAGCATTGTCTAAATTAACGATCAGTTTGGGTTCTCTTGCATGTAACTGCACATGCAGAAAATAGCGGAATGGCAAATTGGTTCTGTTCAAGTTTCCTAGCAACAAAACAGGTAATGCAGCAAGCAACTTGTCAGGCTGTGTACTGTGAGCATCTGAAATGACGAGTTATACACAAAAAAGCACTCTTTATATAACAGATACTTGTTCTAAGACTGAACAATGTCTGCAGGACTACCCTGTGAAAGCAAAGCAGAAATACTAAAGGTTGTGGCCCTCAGCATGCTGTTACTAAATTGTTATCCTCTCTAGTTTGTCATTTTCAGATAACAAGAGGGGTAATTCATAGCAGGAGGAACAGAAGCTTCTTGGTTCTTTGCTGATGTGTTTGCTATATGGGGAGACAACTGTACTGTTAATGGGGCTTGAAGGACAGTGACCAGCTGAGCAGAGCAATGGATGTAGTCTACCCTGACCTCAGTGAGGTATTTGACATTGTCTCCCATAATATCCTTGTAGGTAAGTTTAGGAAGTGTGGGATAGATGGGTCAAGAGTTAGATGGCCTGAGAACTGACTGAGACCTGGAACTGTTCAGCCTGGAGAAGATTGAGTGTGGATATTATAAACACTTCTAAATTTCTATAGGGTGGGAATCAGGTGGATGGGGCTGGGCTGTTTTCAGCAGTGCCCATTGACAGTACAAGGGGCAACAGGCTCAAGTTGGAACATAAGAAGTTCCATAAAAGCATGAGAAAAAACATTTTTAAATTCAATGGTTTTGAGCACTGGAACACGCTGCCCAGAGAGGTTGTTGAGTTTCCTTCTCCAGAGATGTACAAAACCCACCTGAGCACTTCCATGTGCAACATGCTTTAACAGAGTGATGGACTAGATGATCTCCAGAGATCCCTTCCAGCCCCTGAAATTCTGTGATTCCATGACAAACAGGGGTTGTGAATATCTCTTTAAAGTCTAGCCAAATGTCATGGCAAAAAAATTCCCATTAAATCATGATCACTGTTAATGCTGTGCTGTTCCCACTCAAATGTTGAAAAATGGAACTGTGCTTTGGGCCTGTGAGGAATTATTTTTTAAATTTAAGTACTCTGGGAGCAGTGCTATCTGTTGGCTTTTGTTTGTATAACATGAGCAGAGCAGGAGCCCTGAAGGCCAGGCTGAGCTTGTGCATCAGTCATCCAATTTACTCAGCCTTGGCATCTTGGTAGTGCAGAGATTTTCAGGTATTTTTCCTCTGCTATCAATTGCCCCCTGCTCTGCTCTGTGTAGCTATGTGCTAGCACACCTGCCTGGCTGTCCATGCATCCTGGCTCTTCCTTGTGGGACCAGTGGCTCCTGAAGACTGGCTGCTGCCCCAAAGCAGCTTGCTGCACATTCAGCTTGATTGGCTTGTCATTTACACCATGACTTCTGAACGCTGATGTAAGAAAATGAGGATGCCTTTCCTGTGAAGCAGGAAAAGAGTTCCCATGACTATTTATCACCTTTTCTGAGGACTTCAGAAGAACTTTATGACTGACTTTCAATATTAAGCAGTGGTTCTTCCTTTCCCTTACTTAATGTGTGAGATCTATTTTATATTGGATTTCCTGATGGATTATTCTGACTGTAAGCCTCAGAACAATCATGCTCCATTTTATTAATCTCCATCCAACACGACCATCCTCATGCCCGGTGCCCTTTTCTTCATAATATTTCCACTATGAAACCCCTGTTCCTTTCACTTGCACATATTGTTCCTGTCACATTTTGCAGTACTTTGATGATGTAGCTGAATTTCTTCAGAAACTCGTGTTTCTTGAGGCTTTTTGCTTTTAGCACTCTCCCTTACAGTTTTTAGTATGTGTTTCATATAGCTGAAGGAGGAGATGACTTTGCAGCATATTTTAGCTTCAATAATTAATAAATAGGAGTTTCAGAGAGCCAGAAGAGCTTTTGTAAGCAGTGGTGGGACTTTATTTGTAAAGGAAGAGGGACATTTTGAAACAGGAGAGGGTTTTGGAGCTTTGCCTCTCACCACTGACTTCCGCACACAGACAGCACTACTGGGAGGCAGTGGAGCTCAGGCTTTGCTGTCCCTCCTGCTGGTGGGCCTGATATTCTGGGACATTGCAGAAGTGTTGGACCTGCTCAGGAGTTTAAAACAGGTGACACTGTCAGTGGAAGTTGAGGGAGTTTCTGGCTGTTGATGGCATAGGGAGGACAGGAGCACTATGGAAACCACCTCACTGAGTACCTCTCTTCTTGCAGCCAAAGGCATTGCCTTGAAAAATGGAGCGGTGATGATACTTAATTGTGCACAGATAATTAACACCACACACTATTTGTATTCTGACATATGGAAATAACAACTTCTCAGAATCCTAAGCATGTGGATTCACTGGGTTTGGGAATGTCTATTTTTTGGAATCTGTGTACTTAATCAAATATAGCAGCCTTTCCATGTTTGGTATTCTTAGGAAGAAGATCAATCTGTAAAAGAGAAAGAAAGCTTGCTACTTTGAAAGCTTGATACTTTGAAAAATATCTAGACCCCCTCATTGAAAGGGTACTCCATCTGCAGCCCAGTCCTGCATACTTTTCCCCTCATTTGTTCAGACAGACCTCTCATATTGGCATTGTGAGAGGTTTGCAGTGAATTTACAAATAGAAAAAAACATTCAGTATGCTGCAATTTCAGACGATGAACTTTGGATTTAATATTTTTGTGCAAATTGTGTTGGCATTAAAGACTGAGTTCCAAACATCAGCAAAAAAAAAAAAAATAAATACCAGGGTTTCTAGCTGCAGCAGAAATAGTCCTGGCCAAACAAGGAATAGCAGAACAATAAGAAATGTACAAGTGAATTCTAAAAATGCATAATGAAGCCACAGCACCAAAGGAAAGTCATTTAGCAGTTTTTAATTCTCCTAAGTGCTGAAACAGCAGTTCCTTACTGAAGTAACTCACCCATTTAGAAATATAAGCACATTGTAAAATAATAGATTTAGACTATGGAATGGGAGTCCTCTGTCTACTAATGGCATTTTGTCCTTTATTCTTCTGATCAACTAGCATTCGCATATGTGTCCCTGGGAGACAGAAAGCAATTTCAGACTTTGAAGTTTCTGCAGATTTTGCACACAGCTTTTATTGCAGGGACAGAGGGGTCACGCTTTAGGCAGTTCTTACAGAAAATTTTAAATTAAGTATACATGCAGCAGCTAATAGTACAGTTATTAGCTTTAGGAAGGATTAGCTATTGCATTAAGGAATGTGGCTTTTGTGAATGGCTCTGATTCTCTAGGAAATTAGGTATTTTTCATCAATCCATCCTAAAATATTAACAGAATGTCAACCAAATGCCTGCCTCAGTGCTTTCAAGAGTAAAACCTACATGTTCAACAAGGACAATCACAATGAGGGGCTGGCTACCAGGAGACAAAGTCAGATTGTGGAAAGCAAAATAATGAGATTTTCTCAAAGAATAACATTAAACACATCACAGAAGACTTGAGATATAAATCTTGAAATACAGTGTCTGGAAAGTAAGAGTTCCCCATTCATCAGCATTTCAGATGTATGTCATCCTCAGCTGACATAAAGAAGTCAAAATCTCAAAGATGTTCTTAAGGTGAATATATTTCAGCCATTAAAAAAAATGATTAAAAAGGTTATAACAAAACATCTCATTTAATTTTAGTAGGTTTTAAATTGCACCTTTTATTTTAATTCAGCTATACTGCATAAATAAATCATTCTGAATTGGAAAATGAACAGTTTCCTTTAAAGTGGGTAAGTACATTGTATTCTGACTTTTTCCCCACTTTTTCAGGTTTCAGGATTCTGTTGAAAGGTTTAGATTCCCATAAAAGTACAATTTTGCTAGTAAAAAAATCATAGTTGAGAATTCACTAGTCACATCCAGAGACAATTCTAAAACCACCATATTAAAACATGGCACATTACCATTTTATGAAATAAATTAAAAGACAGAGGCAAATAGACAGTACCATATATATAATGTAGGAATATTAGTATTAGGAGGCAGGCTGGGGCCCTTTCCAGCATACTGATGAAGAGCAGCATATGCTAATCACACATTAGATCCACAGAGTTAGAGCATGGACTTCTGTACAAGACTATACAATGTGTCAGATTCAAGACTTACCATTATCTTAGAAGAGATTTCATGGCTAATTAAGCTGCAGTGCAGAGGGTTAGCAGGTGAAGAGAACTGGTGAACTGGAAGAAGTGAAGGTAAATGTCACATCTTTGTACCAACCTGGAGTCTGACAGGATCAGGTTTGAGATTTCGAGAACTGATGTTGAGGATGCAAAAATGTCAATATAACGATCATCAGAATTTTGCATAAACTACAATGATGTCATTATCAGGGGCACTACTCAGGAGGAATTGCTTCCATTTGAGTATATGCTATGTGAGTTCACTTTACTGTATATATGCCATAATTTACTATACTGGGATCTACATAAATGAAATGCGTACTGACTTCAAAGGAGTAGGTGTTTGAAATAAAACTTAAATAATTTTTAAATAATCATATAGCTGAAATGAAAGGATTAGAACTTGGAGTACTGGAAAAGAGAAGGCCTTCACACATAAAATAAAATGAATTACAATAACTCAAACTTCTTGCTTTCTGCCAATTGCCTTTATTCTGGAAGGACCAAATCTGCAATATAATTCACGTACCCTAGCAATGTAATTCACTTGCTGTGTATTTCAGTACCTGGCATCTCTAATGAAACTAGAAAGAAAGATCCCATTTATTGAGACATATGTGGTGCAATACTATCTGGAAAATCAGTGTGTTTGATATACAACTTTTTGTTGCTTTGTTTGCAGTGCAGTATGGTTTGAGCAGCAGGAGACTGTTCCTTTTTGTTTCTGTTACATCCTTATCTTCCCACTCCTTACAGAAAAAGAAGAAAGTGAAGTAGAAGGGCAAAAATGAATATTTTCTTCCACTGTTTCAGAAAATTGTATTGCTGACTTAGTCTTTTCTATTAATTTTTGTTGTTTTTGTTTGTTTTTATCTTGCCACTAAAAACACTGGATCCTGTAGTGGAAATGCTAAGTCATGGCCTGAGACAGTGATTGAGCACCTGGTAGGAAGTCAGGGCCAATCCAGGGGAGCTCAGGTGCATGCAATGACCAGAAGGAGTGCAGCCAGGATCCACCCCTTCCCAGACCTCATTTAGGTACTGGCAGTGGCATCAGGGGTATTTTGATGGAGATCTCTGCATACTTGAGGTCTTTTGGAGGTAAGCAGCTTCTTTCCTTTTTTTTTTTTTTTCCCTGTGCCCACAGCTGTTGTATTTGAGTAAGTTCTCACTTGTTGTAGCCTGGGATCTTGTTGCTTTCCATCAAGTTCCAGCTCCAAAATAAATTTCTCTACAAAGGTTCTGGGAAAATGCCTTCCTGTTTTTATTAGTTGGAACATAAAGGTCTGGTTGGTTGTTTTTTTTGTCTTCATTCATAAACTCTCAATTATTCTTCTGATCTAAGAAAAGGATAACAGTTGACATATTGTACATGATGTGTTTAAGGTGGAGGATATTTTCATTAATTATCCCTTTGACCATCTGTTTTCCAGTTCATGGAATACAGCTGTCTCTGATATGTAAAGGGGGGGGAAGGTTGGGGAAACAACCTCTTCCCTCCATTCTTCTTGAGCTTTAGTACTATGTACTGTTTCCTCTTGAAGAGGCAGGAGACTGTAACCTTCAAAAAGAAGCTTTTTCTAGCAGAATTGATTAAACCTCTATTTCTCTCTGCTTTCACCATAGTCTGTGTGAAACAGCTGCTGGAAGCAGTTGAAACCATTTGGAAAAATCTATCAGATGCAGAAGGCTCATCACTCTAGAGGATGTGTGTGGCATATGTGACCTCCAGAGTACATGAGATTTAAAAGATTAGATTTACTTTTCAGAAACATGCTGCATGTAGCAGTTTTAACTGGGAAGCCCACAACAAATGCCAAGTTTTCTGAAAGGAACAGTAGAGCAAAGAGACCAGCAGATTTGCTGGGCCTTCCAAACTTAGGAAAATATATTTAGGAAACAGGTGATGAATAAATGAGGCTTTCCAAAGTGACAGAACTTCTTCAGGTTCACTGAAATTGAACCAAGGCAGAGCTATCTCACTAAGGGCAAAAATTACTGACTTCACACCAAACATTACTGAAAATTGTTGCTACTTAAGGAACTTTTTTGTGCACATTAAATTAAAACTACAGTTACAGTGTTTTTGGGACAGGTACAATAGTTTCTTCTGTCACTTTTGATTTAGTTCATATGCTAATTGAATCCTTGTAAACCAGAGGACACTAGTTTCATTTCTATCACTGAGGAAAAGCAAACGTTCCTTTTAAAATCATGGAATAGAATCATAGAATTGTTTAGGTTGGACCCAATTTAAAATTTCAAGTAACTGTGGCAGCAGGATGAAAGATAATTATGTTTCTAAAGATCTTGTTAATATTAGTGTTGCTTACACTGTGGTAACCCTGCAAGCTCTCTGGGTTTTCAAATGGCATTCGAAATGTAAAACAGCACATATAGATATTCACAGCTACTTTTTTTATAACACATGTATAACTTGTTTTCCCTGTGGTTGCTTTAGTTTTCTATCGTTGCCTCTTCCAAAGACCTTTTCCATACAGATTACCCTCACTGAATGAGGTTACCCAAAATAAGAGTGAACACTGACATGGGAGTAACAGCAGCAAAAAAAGACTGATATTGGATTTACGGGCTTCTTGGTGATGCAGCAAAGCTAATCATAAACTCTTAAGGACACTACAGAAGTCTGTAATATCAGAGAATGCATTATGTAACTACTATCTGTTTATAATGTGTATCACACAAATGGAAAATATTTACCCAGAATTTCATAATGTGGTAAACTGAGGGAGGTCAGCTGTTCATTATTGGGCTGGAGAAGTGTTAATGCTAAAATTTGCATTGAAGGACTGCAGTTGAAGTTCTACTTCAAGCTCTTGTTTTTTTCAAACTTGAAAAGATGATAGTTGAAACTGGACCTATTGAAGCATTGCATACTGTGGTCTAATTAACTCATGACTAATTTGTTTCTTCTGAGACAACCATAAGAAATAGATTCAATAGTGTGAACCAACTCCTTTTCAATACAGTAAGTGGAATTTAATAGAGTTTTATTCATTTATGCAGGAAGATTGCTTTATGTACTACTGAGGTTTGTTTCCTTCTCTCATGAGATACAATTAATTGTTTTTTATAACAATGTCATGTTTTATTTTCAGATTGTTTATTTTGCTATAACAGTCACGTTCTCTTGGTCTACCAGCAGAGTGTGCTGGCTCACAAGAACAGTGTTTTTCAAGTAAATGTAGGGCTGAAAGGGGATTTGAAGTAGAAATGAAGATATTAGGGTATGAGAAAAGAGGGGGGGTGTTTTTAGGACAGCAATTTTTTATTTATTTCTGATGATATGAAAAGTTATCAGCCTTGGTGTGACTTATAAAAAATATGTTAAGATTGTTCATAGAATCACATAATCACCCAAACTGGAAAAGATTTTCAAGAGCTCCAAGTCCAACCATTAACCTGACCCACCAGCTCCCATTAGAACCACCTCCACATATCCCTTAAATACCTCCAGGGATGGAGAATCCACCTGAGCAGCCTTATTAGTCACACTTGTAAATCTCTAGTAAAACATGACCTCTCCTGTTAGCCAGAACTGTTAAGCTATTGAAAGTGGCTCTGTGACCACTCCTGCCAGCTACTTCAGTACCCCTTGAAAAAAGCCTCTCTGATTCCATAGACTTACAAATACACAAAATATGCAAGAGGTTGCTGTTAGTTTTCCATTGTATTATAGGAATAGCATCTACTCCCTGTCTCTGTTTTCCAACTTAGGGGGCTGGGTACCCTGAGAATAACTTGCCTTACAAAGAAAAGCTGGGGGGGAGGAGGGACTAAACATCCCTGTAGATGTGTGTAGCAGCCTAAGGAGTATCTGAAGGAGAGCAGCCCCCTGCAGAGAACCGCGTGAGTGCAGCAGAGCACAGTAAGCCTTGCTCTGTGTGTATGAGGTTTGGGAGGCTGGGCAGAAGCTGGTTAGGGAGCCATTGCTGCTTCAATTACAAAGCTAGACTTAGAATATATTCCACACTTTCTAGCCAGGGCAGAATGGAATGCAGGGTGTAACAGCATCTGGATAGAAATAGGATCTATCTTGCACTTAAAGCAAGTATTTTTTTTTCTGCTTTAATGTGGTTTCTTTAGCACCATTCAAATACTTGAAACAGTTTCCTAAGTTCTGGGTTTTCTAAACTTGTACGTGGAATCTTCCTGTTATTTTTTTTGGCATCAATAAATGAGAAAAACATCCGCAGTCCATTATGCTTCTACAGAGCTGTTTTTTTTTTATTATTATTCAGCTTTGTTTCTACCTACCTGAGTGCTGAAACCTTCTTGGTCCTAAGTTAAAATGTGTGGGCTGTCTTCTCCAGCAAGTAGCTTCAATGTTACCCACTGATGCATTCTCATCTACTGCTTCTAGGCAACACCTGACTGAAGAAAAATCAGCACAGTGACAGCCCACACAATGTGCTCACCCACGCGCTGAATCTGAGAAGCTCGCCTGAGGGCTTTCAAAATGTGGAAAAGAAAGCTAGGAGACTTGAGAAATAATTTGAATTGCTTATTATCTGTGCTTATTGACTGACTTGAGTGATTTTCTCTTCCTAAAAATCTTATAAATTTTATTATTGCAGTAAATTTAATACCACCCCAAGACCAATTTTCACACTTCTAGGTTTATGAAGATACCTTTGAGGTATCAAAAATGCTTTCTGCAAGCATGTGTGTTCCTTAGGTTCCAGAGGTTCTTTAGTTTCCCATTGGAAAAGTAACCCTGGACATTGCCCTACACGTTGTCCATCTACTCCTGTGACCAGACTTATTCCATCTAACTGAGGGACAGCAGCAGCCTGGAGTTTTTTATTAGGAGGAATAAGTCACATTCACAAGGTATGTTGCACAGGGGCACAAACTAGTTCTTAAATTCTAAAGCAGCTTGCACTTAACCTTACAGACCTTGAATCTGAGGCCCTTTACTTGACTATCTTTACTTATCTTTAGGATAGATACTGATCTAACACAGCTTGTGCTTAGCTGCTTTGTAACAATGGACAGTATTTGTTTAAGGACTGGTTACCTATGTTCTGTTTGAAGATCTCTTCCAGTGTATTCTTGGCTACTTTCCTGAATTATCTGCTAAGTACATTTGCCGTTAGCAACATCCAGTCCTCAGCCTCCTGAAGCACTGTGCTTTAGAAGTTGTTAAACAACTGCAGAAACAGGTAGAAATAAATTAGCCATAGGGAAACATCTGGCTGCTATGCAAAGGGGATCTCTAGAGGTCCCTTCCAACCCCTACAATTCTGTGATTCTATGAATACCAAGAAGGGACTATTTGCTGGTTATTCCTTTAGTTGTAGCTAAGAAACTATAATTAGGACAGCTGGTATCCTTCTCTATTTATTTACCAGTGACGCTGTATAATACACTAACAAAAATTTTGCTAACCACCTGTTTTTCTCAGGTCTTTAATCTTTTGAGCTGAAAATTAGGCTTGTACACAAAGCAAACATAAATCCACATGGAGCACGTGTCTCAGAACACGTAGCAGTGTGTCAAGTTTCTCACGGGTCATCCAGATGTTAGGTTGGTAGAAACACCCTTTCACGTCACACTGTTCCAGTTCTATGTGCTGAATTGAAAAGAGCCACAATCAATCAGACTTTAACTTTTAGCATGTTTCCTAGTAGATCAGGGTGAAAGCATTCCACTGGTATGGACTGATTGGAAGTTTTCATGTGATGTTGACAGATGAGGATGTAGTGGCATCTTCTTTGTACACATCTCAATCTGTGTAACTGATGGCTATCGAGTGAGTTAGGAAAGGGATTCATATTGAAAAGAACTTCATTTTGCTCTCATTTGTGGAAGTCTATTTCTATTTTGTTTGCCATTGTTCTTTACAGCCATTTTGTTGTTGAACAGATTACGTTAAGACAAACCCATCTTAACAACAGTAAAACTAATAGGATCTTGTTAAACTGCTTTCCCTGGCTGATATTAAATGGCTGATGAGCTATGTTTTCACTTTAGATCAAAAGATAATCAAATAAAGAAGGTGACTCACATGTAGATCTTTCCTGCAAGCCTGCAAGTAAAACAAATAACAATACATAAACTGTCAAGATTTAAGCCTCTAAATTATAAATGGTGTCTTACGGGAAGAATCAGTTCACTCAAGAGTTCTGTTGCTGCCATTTCTACTTCAGAAGGTATGAAAGACTATTTTCTCCAGAGGTTTGCTGGAATAGAAGTTGATTTCAGAGTAGCAGTAGAGTTTCTTCTATACAAATTTGGAAACTAGTTAAAAAATTTGTAATGGTCATAGTGCTGGTGGGAAGGGGAAAAAAAAGAAATGCCAGACTATAGGAAAAGATGAATAAAAGCAAAGGCTGTTCTCATGCTGATATGAAAATAGAGTGGAGAATAAACAGAAACCATGAAGTGGCAGAGTAGATAGAACACTAAGTACACGTGAATCATTGGGAAATGTGTTTTTGGAGTGCAAGAGCAATGGCTGGGAAACTTCACAGTGGTAACTGAATAAAAGGTCAGATTCAAGATGGGATGTCTTGGAAATCAGTGCTGGGGCCCTTTATATGTTATCAGCATGAAACTTATAAGTGACTATGAAGCTGCAAGTAGAGACGTTGTCCTCATTTGTGCGAGAACTGGCAGAAAAAGAAGCCTCCCACTGAGAAGCAAGTTCTCAACCAGTTTTTATCAACCTGTGTATGATTTAGCTAATTTGTCCTCATGAGATTTTTAATAAGTGAATACGAAACCACTGTCTACTTGGAGAGCTGGAAAAGAGGTGTAAATTCTAAGAAATGTAATTTTTTTTTTCTTATTAGCACTTTGGGTAAAAGGAGATAAACTATAGGGAAGAGTCCAACCCTGTTTCCTGTTTATTCCCTCCAACTTCTTTATTCTATGCTGGAATGAATTAAACCTACATCCCTCCATCTTCCAGTTATGGTTGCCAGCTGTTCCACTGCAACAAGGCTTTGTTAGATGAATTGGCAAGATCACAGACTTTTCTAAAATCTGGTATCTGATGTGAAGAGAAAAATGCTGTAAATAATTAAGAAATGTATCCATTATAAACATTATCCATTATAAACACATTATGCATCTGAAAAAAAGCTTATTTTTCTTTGAGTTTACATGAGATTTTATGCAACTTAATGAAACATCTTATGAGTTAGACATTTGTTCTTTTGGCCCAACAAAATAACTTTTGTGGATTTTTTAGTTATTTTTTTTCAGTAATTAGTGAGGTTAAATTCCGACAGTTTTTGTTTGTATGTTCAGTTGTTTGAGATTCTTTTTTCTTTTTTTTCCAGTCAGATCTCACCAAATTATTTAATTCAAAATGGAAAAACATTTCTGTTTACTTCATGGTAACATTATTCTGACTACTTTATAAAAAGAAAGTCTTCTGGTAGGAAGATGCCAGAACTGCTGTGAGTGTTAGCAGTGAGAAGTCATGACCTTCAAATGATAGATACATATACTTCGCAGTATTCTTCCAATAAAAATGTGGAATGTTGAATGAAAAACTGCAGTGCTCAGGTCCCTAATAAAAATGATTTGACAATTTCTACGTTTATTTTCAGTCCATTACTAAACAGCTGTCATGTCTGCTGTACTGTATCCTGTTACACTTATATAGAAGACAGTACAGTAAACAGTAATTTTACATTTGGAGTACCTTGGGTGCTAGCTGACCTTTAGATTAAAAGGTATCAGCAGCAATGCTTAAGGGAATGCTGGAGACACAGTGCAAGTATATTGAACTGGCACATCGGGTCCCTTTCCGTAGCATGCTTCTGTTGGCCAGGAGCAATCACATCTTAGCAGGCAGACAGTAGGAGCCTTAGGTCTTAATTAGAGAGATGCAGGTTTTATTTCCTTCAATCTGATAGATTTTAATGAACTCTTCTGGAGGAAAGAGCACTCTTCTGAGAATACATTGACTTCACTGTGTAAGGAAGCATATTCTGAGACACCATGATTTGCCCTCTTTCAAGATGGGTGAAAAATATGTAGTAACAGTACTGGTGAGATTCACTTCAGTTTTATAATTACACATCTGAAAACAAGCAGCCCATTCTCAGTAGTTAACAACAGATACATCTAATTTTTATTGGCCAACTCAGGAAAATGTGGATATTTCTTGATCTTAGATGGTGCTAAGTACCTTCATTAATATAATTTCTTTAGCTTTTTCTGCTTATTCACAGCAACTATGAAAGATGGCTAAGGTTGAATAGCACTGCCTAATTTCAACCCATGCAAGTTCAGTCTCACACCATCACCAATCATCACATTTCTGTTAAGTATTTTCAGTGGAAGGGCTTCTGCACAAGGGAAGTTAGAAGAAACTACAATTCCTCATCCCTGTAACGAGATACTTGAGAGGACGTATGATACAGGTCTATTAGCTATGTGTAGTGGGATGAACATAACTAGGGAACAGTTGGGTTTTGTCCATCATAGTATATGAGCTAAGTGGCCTCAAATGTAACTGTAAGCTCAAAAAATAATACTAGTCCTTTCTTTTCTCCTTTTCTCCTTTTTTCTTAGACTACATAAGCTATGAGTCGCTTTGTGAATACCAGACACTGACTGACTTAAAAACCAGAGGTATCAGTGGAATAAAATTCCACTAAGGACATTAAATGCAGTGATATGATCTCTACTTTAGAGCTGGCAGGTATTAGGAGTTGATATCAATAAAGTGTCACAGCATGGCCACTCTGTTTCCAATGTCTTTCCCAAACATTAAATTTGCTCAGATTCCAATTCTTTATTTCTTTTGTCTGTTTTCATTTTCACACTGAAATACAGCTAAAGAATTTATTTTACAAGAGTAAGTTTTAGTCATTATCAGTGACTTCATTATGATTTCTAAAAGGAATTAAACTGTGAGTGCTCTTTAAATAAGCTCCTGAGTTACCTTTTCTTTATTGAATTTCTGCAAGATGTTTGTGAAATAATGCAACTTTTCGAGTAAAAAAGTGTCAATTACCATCTCAAAGGTGATGTTTGTTCTTTTAGGAAAGTTATTTTTCAGAGATCTATAAAATGATGACATGACAGTCAATGAAATATCAACATTATTAGCTGCAAATTAAAATTCTTATGATTTCTATAATAATGAATGAGTATTTATTATAATTGTATACCTATCTCTTTAATAGTACTATCTTGGCTTAGTTGAAGGACATAAAAATAAATAAAGCAGCTTTTTTTTTTTTTTCTTTTCTGTAATTCCTCTCATTGGTTATTTGATGTATGAATTTACACTTTGGATTCTTATTCAGTTTAAAGCCAGGTACCAGAAGTCAGAAATTAGCCATTGTTTTCATTGTACTTCTGTACATAATGCAAAGGTCATAACCCATCTTTTTGACTGAATGATTCAGGAGTGCAAATGTTATAATCAGATGCTAACTTTGGTTTAAGGCAGAGTAAAGGCATTATTAACTTCCTCAGGTTACAGAGACTGAAATATTGCCCTTCTGAAGGGTTGGAATTTTATTCTGAAATTATGTCAGTACACTAATTTGAATTAAACTGTACTATTATTCACCTTTAGCAGAATCTTACTGTGTTACCATGTCCACTAATGGCTGGAATTGTTTGCTCAGAAAGCAACATTTAAAAGAATGGAACTTTTAACAAAAAGCTCTGGATTCTCTAAGGACAGCTGTATAGCTAAATTTCAGTCTTTGTCTTAAATGTTTTAGTGGTGATAGGTTTTCTGACCATCTTAGGCTCTGTAAGAAATCATATTCTTAACAAAGTAAAAATGCAAGCTGTTGTTCATTAATATTTTCTTAAATACTATTCCTATAGCTCTGCAATACAATATATTATCTTGTTTGCTGTATGATATATGTTCATACTAAAGTTTCTCTTACTCATTTCTATAGATCAACTCATATTATTCAGGAGAAAAGCATTTTGGGGATCAACAACTTCTGAGTAGTTTGTTATTTTCCATCAGTCTAAAAGCTCTGAGTGCTGCCACAATTTCCAATTGTATCTCTGCCTATTGGTAGACATCACTTCATTGTAGAAATCACTTCCATCAGATCCCAGACAAAGGAAATGTCTCTCACGGCTGCTGCATCCAGTCTTCAATCTTCAGTTTTGTTCTCATTTCCTGCAGATTTGGGTACAACCATTAACTGATTCTCTTTTCTTTACTGTTTTCAGTTCATTGCCCCCACTGTCAAGGTATGAAACTTTTCTCTGTACATGGATGTCTGATCTGTCTGTCTCTGGCATGTCTGGGTGGAGAATTATGCATTATCTAGTCATCAAGTCCTTTCTGAATATTTCTTTCCTTCCTTAAATATGATAGACAAAATCTGATGGCTTTCCTGCACTGGCTGCCAGCAAATGTTTGATCTATAGTTGACACTATTCTTAGAATGAGTATTTCATTTGCATTAAGCAGAGCAGAAAGTGACATTCTTTTTTCCCTTAGCTGCACTAAAACAGAAATGAAAATAGATTCCTTATATCTCTATCAAGGCATAACTGTGAAAAGATAAAATGTAGACATTAATGATACTATTACATAGAACAGAAAGATGAAAACTGTATTAGCAAATTTTCAACATTGAAGTCAACCTCCCGAGAGAAATGTTTTTGCTTTTTTTTATTGTTGGTTAAGCAAAGCTGCATTGGGCACGCAAGAGAATTTTGTGTTCATCTTTAAAAATACTGTTCCTGTTATTTCCCCAATATGAAAAGCTAATGCAAAATATGTTAACCTTTTAGCCTTTACTGTTTAAGTTCACTGTGGACTTTTCTGTCATTCCATAATGTATGAACTGGCTGCAGTGCCAACTGGCAGAGTAATTTCAGAAGTGTCATTGCTGTTATGTATCAAGACACTGTGGATCTGGAGATCTTATTAATGTTTATAAATATCTTACATATGGGAGACAAAGCAATGTGGCCAACCTCTTTTCAGAAGTCTATGAGGACAGGTCAAGGGGAAATTACCATAAACTGGAGCATAGGATGTTCCGTATCAATATACAAAATAACTTCTTCACAGTGAGGGTGAAGGAGCACTGGACCAGGCTGCCCATAGAGGTGGTGGAGTCTTCCTCTCTGAAGGTACTCAAATCCCATCTGGACACCTACCTGTACAGCCTGCTGTAGGGAGCCTGCTTTGGCAGGGGAGTTGGACTTGATGATCTCTAGAGGTCCCTTCTGAGCCCTATGATTCTGAGATTTTGTGATTGTTCTTTCCAAAAAAGCTGATCATATTTGAATAGATGATTAATTGTGAGCAGTATACCCTGTATGCTCCATCACACCAACACAGCTAAGACGCCAGAATGCCTCCCTGAATACAGTTGATGAGCAAGCACTTGGTTTGTCAGTGATATATGTTGGTTTGTTTAGCAATAGACAGTAGTACATCAGTTTAAGAATCAATATGTTAGTTTAGCAAAAGGAAACCATGCGTGTTAGTTCTGACACTTTCCATCCCAACTTCAGTGGGTGAGTAGTCAAGTTTTCCTCGATAATTTTGTCCAGGAGTTGTAACAGAATACTTTTGCCTCAATAGGTGCAAGGACAGCTTCTTCAGATTTGGCATATACTGTTTTAAAAGTTGCTCACTATGGCCTAATTAGCAATGGAAATTTTCCAATTTAGAAAAAAAAGCATCTAAAAGTGGGTCAAAGGTCTCAGTCATTAAGCTGATTGTAGAAAATGAGGAAGAAATAGGTGGGCGCTTGACCATACTAGATACTACTGGACATTCCCAAAGGGACATTAGCATATATTAATAAGTCCTTGAAAAAGAATGAATATGTATCCCAAAGTACTGCATATGTATGTCTTAACTGTTTAAATGTAGAACTCTCAGACAGTGTACTGGCTTGTCAAGTCACCTGGTATTTATCATGATGAATAAAGGAATGCTGCTTTCTAACACCACATTGGAGGTAGACAGTTTTCTTCACAGATGTCAGATGACATCAGAGCTAGAAGAAAAATAATCTGATCCCTATGTGCTTGGTGAGCTCAGCATGATATCCATGCTGTGTGGCTCACTGCTCACAACCCAGCCAGTGACAGAAGGTCTGTCACTTTTCTGGAAAAATCCTGTTGTCATAGGTGCTGGGCATGTTCCCTTTGTTATTCTCATGCTTCAGAGGGAAGGTTGTATGACAAAAGCTGAAAGCCATGTTTACATCTTATATGACTGATGGGTAGTGGTAGCACTTTGGTTTCTGGAATAATGTAGAGTGCTTTGAAAAGAGAGATTCCAAAAGATAAAGTCATTGACTACAGAGCCTTTCCTATTTCATTCAGCTGTTTCTTTCAGTATGATAATATATGGAACTTGACAGATTCTTCCATTTCTCAAGTGAAACAGCACACCTCTAAAGCTCAAGTAAATTAAATTTAGATGTAAAGGACTGGCTTCTGCTTTCACATCTATGTCAAGCATGCAATTCTGACAATCAGAGGAGTAACCCTGGAATGAAAAAAGAAAAACGGATGCTAAAAAAGAAAAGAATCAGTCAGAATACTACCGGGCATGTTGAAACAGCTGCCAGAAGGCAGTTATGGTTGAGGCAGTTAAGGTATGATATTGAATTAAAGGATAGGTTTGACACAGAGTGACAATACTTCTGAATGTATTAACCAATTTGACTGCTTCTGTTGCATGACTCAAGTGTAACTTTGCCTGACTGGCCATTAGAACCGATGTCATGCATAATGAGTAGGAGACAATCTAACAAGGGATGTACTTCACAGGGTTTGTTGCCCTCATCCCACACATGCATAAGAACCTTGCTAATAAGTTAGTGTTCTGTTAGTAAGTTACCATGTACATGTGGGACATTTAGCAGCTCTGTAGCTTACAAACAAGACTTGCTTTGCTCAGTATAAGTTAAGAAACAGCAGTGTTTCTCCCAGTATATATGCAGGTATAAGCAGTGCATATTTTTAAGAGATTTACCCATCCATTCATCTGTTGGGTCTTTATGTCCTATTCATCTCAGCTAATTCTAAAATGTTGGTGGATGGTTCTACAAAGTCCCGCACAAGGGGTGTGTGGAGTAATGGAGGTAGTTCCCTTGAAAAACATATGGATCATTAGCTGTGTAGGGAAGAGTCTGTGCAACCTCTTCTTGTAGGGTAAGAAAAACACATCCCACACATAGTGGTATCAGTGTGTGGGAGCATTATGTGCTGTAGCTTCCTTTCCCAGCATGGGTTTCTCTCTGACATTTTTACAATGACAGTGTTTGTCACCAGACAGTGGCAAGCTGAGCTCCTTTAAGTCCCACTGAATCAGCTGTGGGAATGTTGCATACTCCTGCAGAGATAGTTCCCCAGTTCTGCAGAGGGCACAGTGCTGTCTCCTGGCCACAAAACATCAAAATCAAACAGGTTATAAAGTGTGCATTTTCATTTCTCTAACAGACTGGGGGAAAAATAGCAACACAACTAAGTAAAAAGAAGCGTTCTCTTTAGGGCTCTGATAATACTATAGTAATGGGTTTGCATTTTAAAATTACCTTCCAAAGAATATTGTATAAACTATTTTTGGTGCCTAGGAGGCATTTTTGCAGAGATATTGTTCACAAAGAGGTCCTAGTGAATCACTAAGCACAATGATAGGAGCTCTGTCAATATGAAAAATAAATGATGTGACAGCATTCCTTTTTAATGGCATGAAAAAGCAGAATAAAGCAAGCTGATATTATTTTACAGACTTAAAATCAAATGTCTCTTTTCAAGTAACTTTCTTAACATTCTGGAAGAGACTGGCTATAGCTATATTCAATATTTCAGAGCCTATATTGTATAACACGTAGAAAAAATACACCGAAGTTGCACTTTGAGGCAGTAAGATACACCAATTTCAAAGTAAATTTTGGATGTGTTAATCTATTCTTCTTTCTCTGGGAATAAAAGAGCAACACACACTGCTTATCTCACTGTTTAGTCTGCCTACTTTTCTAGGTGAGCAACTAGTCAGAGTTTTCTTTGGGATGGATTTGAGACATAAACTATTTTTCAGGGTAAGATGACATTGATTTGAATATTTTTATGGATTAGTGAAGGCTATTTCACTACTATGAGGATGTAAGGTACAAATTAAATTGCAAGAATTTCTGTTAGTACACAAAATATTCTTTCACTCCAATGCCTGTAGAGAAGTCTGTAGAGAAACTGACTGCAAATAGCTAACTGCTGACTAACTGTACTGAAGTTTATAGATTTTCTGAAGGAAATCACTCATGGCAAGGTTCAGTAAGATGCAATTTGTTAAATATTTTTTTTTCTGGAATCACTATGCATTAACAGCAGCAAGCATCCATTCACTTAGTCATCCAGAATTTGATAACAAGCGTATAGTTAGTTATCTGTTGATTCAATTCAATTGTACTCTATTGATCTAATTCAGATGTCTTAGGAGTTGTTCTCTGCTTTATAAATGTCAGGAAATATTAACTTATTTGATCCTTATTTAGAGTACTTGCTACATTTCTCCACAGTTTAACTCTTCATTATTTCCATTAGAAAAATGAAAAAGTGGTGATAATGAGAAGGGCTAGTCAGTTACAATGATGAAGTGTAATAGCCTTTCATCTTATGTCTTTCTCCTGCAATGGAGTGGAAGAAGGGTGGTTTATTATGCAGTAAAACAGCAAGATTTCTCTTGTGATCTCTAGGGTTTTTCTTACAAAGATCTAGCTTAACCATCATATTTTTTTTTCATATAATGCCATGGCATCATCTTTTCACCTTGAATTTTTACCTTAGGTTTACATTAAAAATGTCATGAACTCATGCAGACTGTAACTACAATAGATCAGTATTGAGGTTCACCATTTTGGTGAGGTGGTACTTCACTCATATGCTTCTAGCCCAGTGTGTGAGGTGTGTTAAGTGTGAGTCTTCTCTAGGCTCATTTGGAGTGCTAATTGTCATGTAGGTCTGGATTCTGCTACTGGTGGAGAACAACAGGTATTTTGTTATAAATGTTATATATGCCAGCATTTCTTATTGTATATCTTTTTGTTGTCTTGATTTCACAAATTTCTTGTAGATATCCTTGTCATGACAACATTCACTGACATAATTTTATCTTTGTGCTATATAGATGCAGTTGTGTGAATAAGTTTTTGACGAGATCAAAGTGTTGAAATAACTATATCCAGTACCTAAAGGATTGTTCCAAAGGAAACGTGGTATTTTTTCTTTTTTTATTTAGTGCCTTTGGACTTAAATAGCTCAGTGGTGGTGTCTGTTTTCCAGTAATCACAAGACCTATGTGTGAATAAAACAAAAAACAAAACAAAAGAAGAAAGCATCATGGAAAATAAGCTGTTTATTTGAAGTGTACCTTGGAATGAGGAACTCAATCAAAACTGCAAGAAGCAGACAACCTTACAGAACCCAGTGCTATTGCCAAGGTCACTGCGTGTGCCAGGTCTCTGCCTAAAAGCTGGTCTCTGCATTCTATTCTATCCTTCTTTTGTTTGTTTTTTTGGTTAAAAGGACTTTTTCTTTTTTTGTTGTTTGTATACACCATTTCCTCTGCATGTCCGCTGTATCTTTGTGTGTGAAGGCTCACTAGGAGGCATTAATAAAACAGTGATTTAGAGAGGCTATTGTGGTTTTACCACCTTCTGAAATTCATATATGCTTCACGATTTGTCTGCATAACTTAAATGAAGAAGAAGTGGGGTGAAGAAGACTGCAGAGAGGTGAAGAAGAGCTCATCATAAATCACTTGGATAAATGAAGTAAAGATCTGTTCTATGAAGCAATCATTAATAAAAGTCTTTGCTGGACAGAAGAGAAAAAGAAATGAATGAGCTCAGAATCACTGAGTTACTTCATCATTAGTAACACTCAGAACTGGAAAATTTGAATTTCTATTGGCTGGATTTTGTCCTTCTTTCCCTTTTTTTCTGTTTTTCATTGTTTTAAGAATCTCAGACTCTACCTTAGAGTTTTTCAACACTTTGTTGAATAAATGCTACAAATGTTTTGAAAGGTTTTAAGCTATTATATAAGAAAGTGAAAATGGGCTTTTCTGAAGATGGGGGAAATAAGTCACATCATTCAGAATTTTAGGAAGATTTTACAGTAATACATTCATTTGATCTTTTTTCTGTGCTTTATATGTATCCTTTCTGTTTACATTCAGTGCATCATAAAATGTAAAAGCTATTTACACATAAGCTATTTTGACAGCGTTCAAATTGAACATTACTATTATCAAGAGACTGAAATGATCGAAGATTTATTTAGATGATTCAGTTGAAATTTTATATTATAAAGGTACTTCATTAGTAACTTTAGAAGAAGAATAATTATTCCTTGTGCAAATGCGTGAAAAATTTTCTTTGAGGTCTGAACTGGAAATTTTATATCAGATTACTCTGATGTTGCTCAGAGTATTCCTGACTACTGAAGTAATTACTAGTACTAGAACAAGCAATGGTTTGAATGTTGATAGTAAGCCTCATCCCTAAGGAGAGACAATTAGATATGTTTTTATTTCACATTACAAGAAATGCATGCGAGCAGTCACTGAAGAAATCTATAAAGTTAATTTAATACCAACAAAGTGAAAGGAAGCAAAATAAATGGTAATTACAATTTTTTTTTTTTTTTTATCTCAGTGTTATTTATAGTACTAGCTAACAGCTCTATTGCTTTTGACAGCAGTTTGTCCTTCCCTTGATTCCCATTTCAAGGACAAGTGTTGTCAGTGGGGAATGATTTTGTGTAGCTTTGTGATACTTAAGTGCAGGGCTGTCCCACGGGAGGGCCTGGCCTGCTCAGGCTTTTAGTGGCCTACAGAGACTGCACAGGGAGATGGACTCCATTTTGGTTAGGAAGTCCTATTTACCACTCATCAGAAAAAAGTACACAGATATTCTACATCTACATTCTACATCTAAACATTTGGGACAGAAAGCAGCTGAATATGAATAGATGATGACATTTGATAGCATGTATAAAAAACAGTTGTCACTCTGCTGAATAAAAGAAAGCTTTGGGCTGTGCCTTCTAAATGAGCCAAAACCACATTCCAGGCACTGGAATACATTTTAAGGTAAATCTTTTGACTGAATTAAACTACGTTTTAGAATGAGCAGGTAGTAAAGTACCCTCTGGCAGTATCTGAAATAAAATCTTTAGTCTCCTTGCAGTGTCTTTTTTACTCTAGGTTTCTCCTTTGCTGTCCACTTCTTAAGACTGCAGTTATAAGTCCTCCGTGAAAGGCATCTATTAGATAAATTTCCCTATCACTGGCACTGTTTAATTCTGCAGAATTGTTCCATAATACTGGAAGGGATCAGAAAAACCTATAAGCTTCTTAAATGGTCTAACGTAAAGAAATTGATCTATTCTTCTCTTGGGCAGTTGTCTACAAACCACTTACTTACTAATCAGCTGCCATCAACTGTCCAACAAAAACAGTCTTCAGCTTTCAATTATTCTGTGGTCACAAAAAGACTGACAAACCCATCTCCAGCAAAGCTGTCTCTATAGAACTTATCTGATGTTTCAGGAACAAAATCTCTCTTTAAAATCCTTTAGAACAGCTTTGTGTTAAACTTGTTAAGGACAACAATTAGAAAATGAGAAGTGCTTCCTTTTCTTTATGTTCCAGATACTGTGATGAAATGGTTCAAACTGCATGTGCCTACAGAAAAAGAAGTAATTTCTCAAGCCAGTAACAATCGTTTTATACAGTATGGTTATGGTTTGTACTTTTTTCCCTCCCAGAACAGCCATATCACTGAGATGAGCCAGATGGTTTCTGCTTGATTAGTGATTATATCTCCATGGCAAAAAACCAGTAGACAAATACATCAGGTTTTCTTCACGTAAACTATAACTAATGCCAATAAAAGATTTGCCAAATGAAGTATCATAGATTTTGGCTATGCACAAATACAATCTGACCTAAACCTCACTCTGATTGAAAACTTGTTACTGGCTTTTGTTTACAGCTCTTCAGGATCATTTACAATAATATTTTTTATTTAATCACATAAACTAGAAGAATTCAGTTAAGTATTTGATTTCATCCATCACTAAGCAAAAGCAGTCAGTAAGTTTACTGCTCCCTTTAAACACTGAGTTCAATATCTTCTATGAAATTCTGTAAGAAATGTAACACTAATAATGAGATACTTTGAAAGTAATCAATATCACTTCTGAGGCCAAAACACTAGGAGCAGATCAGTATTCAATTCATTTTAATCTCTGCTACACTCTTCAATTTTATGTCCTTAATTCAGTCTGGAACTGGTGAACAAGGATGCTTCAACTGCTTCTCAAAGTCAGCCATGACCTGACAGTCTCCCTGTTAAACTGGTGAAATGCCAGGTAGCAATAAAATGCTGTTTTTATAGTGGAATAAAGCCATTAACTCATTTTGTGGATGGCTATTACCTTCTAACTGCAATAGCCTTGACCTCCATTTTAACCTGCAACCCAAGGGATCGTCTCTTCAGCAACAAGCATTTTCCTGAAATGCTGCTGAGTTGGGCATTACAGAGGCTGAGCATTTTTATCAATACTACTGCATAGTGAACTTTACTCTTCTGCAGATGGAATAGCAACATTTTCTGCACATTTTCAGCAGTTAGAGATCAGGTGTGTGCACAGAGTTTTGTTGGTGGCTGCTGATTATAACAGTACTCTGAACACTTTGTATTTTACAGAGATGTTACTTTGCATGCTTTTTTTCAGCAGCACCGGTCAGATTTCATTTTTTTGTGCGTCCTGGTGACTAAGCTTTTATAGCCACAGTGTTGAACCAACTGCTTATGCCAAACACACTTGCACACCAATTTTCACAGCCACTAAGCATCATTACAGCAGCATGACTTTGGCTATAATAAATACACCTGACAGTGACCTACTGACCAAATGATTCACAGTGTTATTTACTATTCTATCCACCTGTATTATCAACAATTTTTCTTCCAGCAACAATGCTCAGTGACTTTCCTGGTCACTGAGAAAGTCTGATTAGTGTTTGGTCAGCAACAAGGTACATCCATAGCAATAACTGATAAGAATCTGCCTGCAGGCAGGAAAGCATTGGTGCAGGTAGGAAAAGAGAATGGAAAATGAAGGAACTCCCCTAGGCATTCTCATCGTGACCAGTTCAGAAATAAGAAAACAGTCTGAAGAAACAAGCCTCCGTGGCCCATACTCAGTTATGCACATAGTTTGAAGTGAAGACTGGTGTGACTGATGTAACACAACTGCAGAACATGTCAGTAGCTGATGACAGTCACCCTCATCAAAGCTCCCTCAGAAGCCCTCCACAGTCTCTCGGGGAACTTTCTTCCTCCAGTGTCTTTCTCACTCTAGTGACCACCACTGTCAGCCCAAACACACAAAGTGAAATGCAAACCAAGTGGCAGCATTCCCTTGTTCCTATGAGCTAATTTGTCCCTGTGCATGTGGTTATTTGATGAGGTAACTATCCTCATAACCAGGTGCTGCAGCTGATGCCTTAGGAAAAAAATGTTTTTATGTTCTTCGGCTAAATGAAGTAGATTTTGTGAAAACACAAGGAGTTACTAAGGAGATCATCTCTTTGCAGTGATCATTCTGTAGCATACAGAAGCACAATCATGCTATTTTGAGCACTTCAGAACTCAGTTCAGGTGTTTCTGCTTTGTTTTATTTTCAGAAAAGAAGTGCCTTCTATGAGAGTTGCACTGCATAGATATAATTGCAGTACGTTGCTGGAGCTTAGCACATAAAGACCTGCTTCTGCCATCAACCACTTACTATCCACACAAATACTTTTTAATTAAAATAACTTCTATTTTCCTCTTCAGCTGTTGTCTTTGGACCTCTTTGTCATTCACCATGGAAATAACATACTTCAAAGTGATACCTTCACAAGAGGTACTAGCATTTCATATTTGTGACATTGCAACTTTTTTCTCACAATGACAAAAATGAACGATGACAAAAATAGCAAAAATTATCAGTGAGTAAATGCATATTGGAGTTTTCCTTGCAAAGCCAGATGTATGAAGTCAAGAACTGGCACCATATTATTTAATAGAGTCATTTTATTTGTTTATAACAAGGTCCAGCCAATAACTGCTTTTTCATCTCACAACTCTTTAAATTAAAATAATTTTTACTTAACTTAATCCAAGCTAGAATATTTTGTTTTCTCAACATACTAAAATTTGCCAAGAACGGTCCCTCTATTGCGAAATGCATCCATTCCTTACAATTAAAAAACATACTGTAATTTGAAGGACAGAAAAGGAATGTAACTGGTTTTGAAATCAAGGCTCACCAAACCTGGATACAGAGGTGGGTGCAGTTATTAACAGCTGGTTAAACTTTATCCTACTTGGACACTGCTATGTCTTTCTTAGATGGGTTGTTTGAATTCCATCTTGTTATTCTCATCTTGTAGTTATTTCACATGTATTTAAGCCAAACATTCCATAGATAATAATAAATTAAAGTAGGTAGGTTCTGTTAGTCTTTTGCAAAAGTTAAGACATCATCCAACTGCAAGAGCTTGGTTTCCATTCATGATTTCTATAGGAAATGATCATATTGTTCTGTTCATTTTAGTTGATCTCTATTAAGAGAGAGAGAAATTGGAATCAGTATCTAAGACTCAGTCTTTCAAAACCTGTTAGAGCTGAGCCTTCTGAAAAAAAGAAAAAAAAGAGAAAGAATGATATCCATAGCAACTGAAGAGGGAAATATCTGATAACTATTTTTCTGTAAGTACACAATACTTTTGAAATGTACAAAGCAGTAGGAAAGATGAGTAGAATGCTAAAAAAATCGGTCTTCCACCAAAGGATTTTATTGACAACAGAAAAGAAGGCAGATCCTTTGTAATCAATACAGTTGCTTTTCACTGTTGTTTTTTTTTCTTTGTTTGTTTGTTTTTCACAATTTTAAGATACTGATATTCCAGGAAATTGTTATCAAACTACAATTATTTCCACATTTATACTCCTTTATGATCCCTGTTCTTTAGTAATATTTTAAGAGTAGTTAGATTCTTGGCAGTGTATTCTGTTGCACTTGCAGAACATTTGCAGAATGCTCTCAACATCTGTAGGGAAAGCCTATATTTTGCAGCTTTCTGATCAAATGCATAAAAGAATGCCTCTCTCAGTTATGAAGTTGCTCAGTTTCTGAAATGATGATCTAAACCTTGCTGTATCCCCACAGAGTGTTGAGCAGAGAGGCATGTGCATTTTCCCCTCCCTCTTTCCCTATACTCTTCCACTGGAGGGAAACCCATGTGGTAAGAAGCAATTCCTGATGTTCTGCTCAGGCCATGGTCAGGACCACTGGGGGCCATAACTGATAGCTGCATGGGGAAGTGAGTCCACACACTGCTATGATTGCAGAAACATGTTCTAGAAATGTCAGACAGTTGGCAAACAACTCCTTCATTCTATATCTCAGACACTACTTGACTTTCAGGCTACAGAGGAGCTGCTCCTATCTAAGGTGGTTCCTATCCTAAGTTGCCTGTAATTTGGTCAAAAAGCTGGAGAATGGAAATGAAAATTAATAGATCAAAGCAGCAGTTAAGAAAGGAGAAAAGTTCAGACTTCCTGTCTACATGGAATCACTGTAAGATTAAAAGCAACACCAGAAAAAAAAAAAAAAAAGAAAAAGAAAAAGAAAAAGAAAAAGAAAGGTCAGAGAGCAGTGTATCTGTTGCCTTTTGTAATATTCTACATTCTCTTCCAGGAGGATTTTTTCAATGATGTCTGGTAAAGAATTTGCAACTGTGGTTTATTTATTTATTTAGTGTTTTAAACTGATTTGTTCAGACTCAAATGTAGAGAGAGAGAGAAGGGAGGCAGGTTTTGCCCGTGCAATGGAATAATTTGTACTGAACAGGACGCTCTGAATTAAGACTGAATCCATGTGATAAAGGGAAGATTTTGCCTTTTGCTTTCTGGTAACTAATTTGTGCCAGCATTGCAACGTTAGAGCAGAATGTGTAATTGTTCTCAAATGCTTGCTCATGGAAACAGGAACATTTACACTTAACCCAGAAGTCCAGAAGTCTTTTAGAGCATCTGTGTCCTTCTGGCAAATATTACAGTTAATACCGAAAATTAAAATCCTGATGCTAAAAACTCTTTTTTGTTTCCATCAGAAGTGCACCGGCTGAGAAGACATTTATAAACAGCGAGTAACTGGATGGTCTTTTATACTTTACTTCCTCCCCACAGATGTTCGAAGCCATAGCAATCAAGATGGAACAACTTCAGCTGTATTTCCATGCCCAGTGATAGTTTTTAGATTCTGTTATAATCCAAAAGATGTTAACATTTACACACATCATCTCTCACTCATAGCTGAATGGAGTTAAAGCCCAAGGCAACCTACCAATTAGCCTTGCCCTCTATCTGTTATTTTTATTGAACTTATTTCCTCCAAAGATATTTTGTAAGCCACATTTTTCAGTTACACGCTTACTGTCAAGTGAACATAAAATATCTCCAAGCCCAAACAATTTATTCTGGAGGCAACCTAATCACTAACAACTTGTCATTAGTCTACATTCTGTCATCTGCTTTTCATGCAATAAATTTTAGGAGTCACATTTTCATTACCATATGGCCAAATACTAGTCTGCACTGTGCAGTCACAGATAAGGAGCACGTACCCAGGGCACACTATGATTCTTAGGACAAAGTAGCTTCAAGAGTCTCTTGGCAGAAAGTTGGTTAAGCTGTCCGGAATAAATAAACCTCAGGATTAATTTGATATAGCATAATGGCTTGGTTGCATTTAAAGATTTCTTTATTTGCACATAGCTCATTTCAGTAGGAATGAGGATCTGTTGGGATCTAAGTATAGTCACGAAGTCAGAACACTCAAAGCCAGAGCTGCACTGAAGAGCAGCCAGATCTTTCTTCACAAAAACTACTTTCTTTTGAAATGAGAGTCTTCTATTTGGAAAACAAACAAACAAATAAAAAACTGCCATGAAATGACATTTCCTTTTCTTTTCCTCTTTCCTTCTTTATTTTGTTTTTATTTGACATTGTTAGTTCTGCTGCAGTTTGTAGACTGGAAGGGCAGCAAAAGAAATGAAGGGAGGCCTGTTTTCTCTTCCTTTTTCCTCCAGGAACTCAGCAGCTGTTTCCAACAAGGTTCAATGATATGGTGACATAAGGATTGTGAAGAGTCACTGCAGGGTACCTTTGTGGATCCAGACACTGCTGGTGCAGAGATCTGTGTAGATTTCCTGCAGTGGTCCCCAAACACCTGCAAATATCTCTATTCAATAGTAATTCTCTGCTGTAGGAGTGACAGTGATGGTTGGTTCAGCTTGGCTTGCCCTGCAGGTCAAGCTGCCTGGAGGAGGCCTTGATACGGTCACAGCAAGCCTGAAGGAGATGAATTAGGTATCATACCCAAAATGTATTTTAAATAATAATAAAAAAAAGTGTAGTAAACAAGTAAAAGCATAAGATTCTACTTTTAATATCATTCAGTGTTTTCATTTTGCTTGTTTTTCATAAAGATTCATTCTGACCTGTTGCGAAGAGGAGGAAAGTTACGGTTGTGACTTTTTGAAGTTGGAAACACTTCAGTAGCTCAGTGAAAAAGTCAGAAAAACAGTGGGGGAGATGGGCAAAGGAAGTCTGATAAGAATGAAAGAGGGATGAAAGATCACCGTTCTGAAGTAGCTGCAGTTTGTAAATGGAAGTGTTGTCTGTCTAACTGGCATCCACCACCGGGAAAACAAAGAATGAACATCCTTTCAAGGACCAACCAGAAAACTCTCAGGTCTGCAACTTAGAAGATAATTAGGTCAGAAGCTTCTATCGATTTCCCACTTATACATCTGAAAAACCTCTGTGCCTAATTGGCTACCAAGAAAGTCAAGCATGCGAGGCGTCTGCAGGAAATGATTCTAATTTAATTAGAGTTTTGAAGAAATGTTAGAATGGTGCTGGGATGCTTCTTCTCTGCAGCAAACACATCAGTTCATTAAAATAGCCGTATTTCCTCTGGCAAATACTTCTAAACACTTAAAATATTGCTAGCAGCTTCACCAAACTGAACTTAAATGAAACATTGCAGTAACAAGCAAATACTGATTATGAGCAACACATAACAAATATAATGGAAACCATTTATTTTGAAATAACGATTTTTAATTTTGTTTTTCTTCTCCCTCTCAGGAAAATAGATGTAGATAGATGCCACACTGACTCTTAGCTGTTTTGCTGAACTGTTTGAGTTGGTTCTCAACTTTTTTGTGCTTAACAAGGCAGGGCTTGTTTTGAACATTTGCAAAATATCATCCTTAATTGGAATGAAGTGATCAGTGACTGAAATCTTCTGTGGAAGGACACGAATCCCCAGAAGTTTAGCCTGACCTATCATTTGGTGAAGCTTTTTGAAATGGAAGGTGCTTCCTCCTGAAGCTTTCAGGTATGGCTTGGAAGCCATATGTAAGTAAAATTACATTTTTAATAGGATCTTTGCAGAGAGAGTATTTTTACTCCATCTAAACAATTTCACTCAGATCTTCTGTTCCATCCAAATCTGTTATTTGAAGCAATTTCACCTCTGGGCATTTTTCATGCTGTGAGGGAAGGCTTCTTTGTCATCCATAGATCTCTTCTACTGGTACATGGATCTCTGTGGCCTCAGCCTCCTGCATCCATTTGGCAGGTGCTTCCAAATGCTCCTTCCAAGGGACACGCATGAATCAGACCCCTAGCTGGGTTCATGCTGAATATTTTGTTATGGCAAGTCAGAATAACCCAGGGGAAAATTGTTCCCAGGAAGTTCCTCCCTGATTTATCATCACACACTTCGAAAGATAAGTTCTCTGATACAATTGCAAAGGAGTAAGGTCTTAGTAACTTGCCTCACTTCCCAGAAGGCAATATATCTGGAGATGCTGAAAAAGACAATAAATCTAATCTTGAGTTTTAACAGTGAAAAATACTAAGTGAATGATGTACTCTTATTTCTTTTTTTTTTCTTTTTTTTTCTTTTTCCCAAATAACTATTTTGCTGAGCTTTCCATATCTGGATGTACAGAGTCAATTTAAATCTTTCAGACTTTTCAGATTGAATGTATGGAATATCTGGAACTGATACACCACAACATCTGCAATGCAATACTCAAAACACCCACACAAAAAAATACTTCATTAAGTTCATATCTTTATAAAACTTACATATCTTATATATTTGATTGGACTTTCACATGTATGGATGTACATTTCTAAATAAGTTTAGAGATTTCTCAACTTGATAGATGCCCCATTATCAGGTCAATGTCTTTGAGAAAGACTTTGGGTCCTCTCAAGACTTCGTAAGGAAGAACTGCACAGTACAACTGCCTGTGAACAGTATAACAACCTAGACTGCAAAAGTAAAAGTGTTCAAAAAATACTTCAAGGGAACTAAATATTCCCAAATTTGTCAAGATAGTTTACACCAAGAAAGGAAGAGATAAGAACAAAGTGGTTAGTCCAGGTTTGATTGATCTCTCACTGTACCTGAAGAACACATGCCTGGAAAACCATAAAACTGGAAAGTAAACTATTTTTATTATTCTAGTATGATAAGCAATGTGCTCCTGTGAAGACGTCTATGTGAGTTTGCTAACAAAAGTGCCTGACAGAAATTCTCTTTAGGTTTAAATGAATCTGCCTTTCAAAATGAAAGAATAATTTATTCAATGGAGGGAAGATTGTGGCATGAAAAATGTGAGGAAATATTAGAAGTCAGGCATTATGCATTTTTGCAAGGGCAGCTACAGTAGCAAAAGCTACTTTTTTTTTTTTTTTTTTTTTTTTTTAATATGTAATTGGAGTAATTTAAAACATGTGTGGTCTTGTGCTACTTTCAGCTCAGTAAGATAATTTGTTGAAATGTTGAGAAACCTTAGACTTTCACCTGCATCTCCTGTTTCATAAATACAGAGGAACAGTTATTTCTAAGCTGCATTCTACTCTTACCCACAATTTAATTGCTTTGTTGATAGCCATAGGAGGGTTATTAGGGGCACAAGAAACAACTGCCCACAGGCAGGATTATGCTGACAGTGTTTGCTTTGGAAGAGACCCTTGCAGCAGAGGTAGCTATCTGGACTCACATGGCATCCTTATCCAGAGAAGATCCTTGCAGTGAGACATGTCTCTTTTGCGTTATTCACCCTACACTGAAATATTTCAGTATCTTTTTTCTAAATGATTTTCTTGTGGGGAGAGAAGTGTTTTACCAATTTAAGATAGGAAAATTGAAAAACAGACTACCCCAAACCATTGCATCAGACTCAAAATCCTCTCTCTTCATTTTCCTATATTCATAGGGCATTACCTGATGATTAATTACTGTTTAAAAGGAGTGATTTATAAGCAAGTAGAACACATCAGCCTTCCATCAAGCACGGATAGCCCCACTTTGCTTGGTACAACTGGCTATGCTCTTCTCAAGGCACAGGAATTAGTAAGACAGGTAATTTGTTTACTTTTTACCATGTTAAGTGGAAATTCACACAAATCAGTGCCATCTTTTGTAGTGTCCCCTGTTGCAGGGCTATGATATATTGCAGATGTTTAACCAAATGTTTCTCATTTTAATCAGACATCAGGTATTTACTGTCACTGCCATGAAGTTTGCATCAGGCTGCTATTCTAATTTCAGAGTGGCCTAGGGCAGGACAACCAAACTTGGAATTTAGCAGATTCTCTTTGCTTTTAGTATCATGTTCCAAGCTCGTAATCAAAACTTGGGGTCAAAATGCTGGGAGACAGAAAATGTGTGTGCTGTTGCAGACCTGCTACCTCAGCATTTCAGTTATGCCATACTACAATGGGATCCTTCTACAAATCTCATTTACAAAGTGAATTAGACTGTGCATAAGCAAACTACTATGTCAGTTAGAATCAGCATTGTAGCCTCATGCTACAAAGTTCTTGAAGAGAACAACAAGCCTAGCCCTACGCAGTCCTGTTCTCAGGTATTTCCAGGTGCCCAGCTTCTGAAGATACTGAGACACTGAGAAATCTCCTTTGCACTCCATGAAATATGGAATGAGAAAAAGGCTTTTGTATGTTCTTCATTCACTTACACACAGAAGAAAACAAAAACAAAACAAGAAAGAAAAAGCCAACAGAGACAAAGTTATTTACCAACTTTATTTTTAAAATAAAATGTAATATGTCAACATTGTTCATAGTCCTTAGTAATGTTACTATTTCCCTAAATCCCGCAGGACTTTAGTTAGATAGAAGACATCCCTGCTATCATCCAAGGAAAATGTGCTCAGAAAAAGAAAGCATCTCTCTCATCAGCCTGAGACAGGAGAGAATAATAATTTAGGATCAATGGCTCCTGTATCCAAAGGATAAATGCTGACAGCGGGCTGTCTCCTTGAGTCCATACAAGTTCAGAAACAAACTAACTTATGGACTTTGTTGACCGAACTCTTTTTAGTTCTGTTTTTCTGGGAAGTGGAAAAAGAAAAAATTGAATATCCAGCTTTCTTCTTTTTTCAACCTGAAGCCTCACTTGTTAACAGTTGAAAGCCAGGCACAGCCAGCTCACGAGGATCTCTTGTATCCCTTTTTTCCTCCCTGTCATGATATGTCTGATTAATAAACTTCAAAGTGTTAAAAATCCTCCCCAGAGAAAAGTTTTACATAGAAGTAGGTTTTAAATTTTCCCAATGAAAATTTATGGAAAATTAATATAATGACATTCAACTTTTTTTTCCAAAAAGATAAAATGCTAATATGTAAATCTTTCTCTCTCTTTTTAATTTACAGGAAAAAAAGTCTATTTCAGAAGCTGGTTATTTCCAATTCAGATATGTTTACTAGGGGAACATTAGAATACTGAAGTATTCAGTTGGCATAAAACTCTTTTTATATTTATAGCTTTAGGTTCCTATCATTTCCACTAATCTAGCAGAAAAAAAATTGGTGAAGAAAATTGGGTTGTGCAAATTAACTGAAACTCATCTATACTTTACAGATTACGTGCCTTAGAAGCTTAGGCAAACGTGCTTTAATATGTGATAAACTGCAAAAAGATAGTTAGTGTTCCATGTGATCAGTAGTTCTTTGTCATTATTAGCTCCAGCTTCAGAATTGAGGCTTTCACAATTTTACTTACTCAGGTAAGTATTTGCTTTAGTTTGGAGCTTTGGCATGGAGACGGGGTTGCAGATATGACAGAATATACTGGAGCAGAAGCTGAAGGTAGTGTGAACATTTCAAATATCTCCAGGTCTGTCCATAGGCTTAAATAATTCCTCTCCTCTTTCTCCTTTCCGTTCTTCATCTCAAATTTTGTCTACTGATGTATCAGATGAGATTATGCTTGAACCTGAGACTGAACTAAACACATAACTGTCTCTACATGAGTTCTTTGTCATTTTAGGGGGAAAAAAAAAAAAAGAGTGGTTTGGTAAATAAAAAATTCTTGGTGGCTTCTCTGAGAGATCAGGAAGAACTCGCTGTTATCTCTTCTGTTGTTACTAAACCTCTGCCAGGGATTATGTCTCATAGGTACAACGGCACTTCCAGACTCTGCATACTGCAATAATTTCTGACAGCCAGCTGGCTGGAGGGGGTATCTGGAGAATACAAAAGGATCCAGAGCTTAAGGAGCTGTTGATGGTCAAAAAACTCAATGGATGTAGGGAAGCAGAGAACAATATAGGAAGAAGAAGGGAATAGGGAACACTGGGAACAGCATGAGGGGCCATCCCGTGGGAAGAACCACAGTTAATTCAATATTATGGAGAGACATAAGGCTTTTTTTTTTTTTTATTGTGGTAATAGTATTCTTAAAATCTGTCAGTAGTACAATCTAATGTGAAATTTCTATGCTATTCTCTTCTAGCTATGCCATGCTATTGTTCACAGCAAATAAAGAAGACTAAAGTGTTGTGAATCAATGTTAAACAGAACAGGAATAATGACACTAATTATTAGGTACCCACTTGAATAGATTAAGAAAAATTATGCATTTTGGTGTAAATACGCTTATAGAAACTCATAGAGAGTTGCTAGAGATTCACAAAGGTAGAAGCATTCACAAAAAGAACGTGGTAAGTTGACCCACTTGATTAAGAGGATTGTTTTTTTCTGAATTCAAGGCTAGCACAACAGATCTAATGAGATTTAAACACGAACAAGGTAAATATGAAAGACTAAGATAATCTCTTGGCCTACTTTTACCATACAAAGATATATATATATCCAGTGGAAGAACATAAAGGAAAAATGGATAAAGGAACTCTACAGTATGAAAACATAAGAAAGAAGATAGATAACATCTGTAAGAACGAAGAACATGCAAATGGCTATTGTAAATGATAAAAGAGAAATGAAAAAAAGAATAATTAAAGGAATAGATATTATAGAGAACAGATTTCAGAAAATAAATGTATAGGTGCATTAGCACTGTATATTGCTGCTAAAATGACTATATTTAGAAAAAGTTATTAAATAGATAACACTGTGTGTGTGTAAAAATCAATTTAGGGAAGGATTATTAAGATCTCCCAGGTATATGTATGAGGTATCTAGTCCTGAATATAGTAGCTCCAGCTATAATGGTTATAGAAAGATAACTACTGCTGGAAAGTATTTTATTATAGGAAGTTCTAAATGTTCAGACACTAAGAAAAAAAGTAGTACTAATAATTCTAAGTTTGAGATATATCCTAGACATTACACTCAGGAGATTGTATTTTCAACAGTTTTCATCTGGGACAATGTTCAGTGATGCTGTAAACTGTTTTATTAAGTGATGGAGATAATAAAAATTGTAGAAGTACAGCAATACAGTAAGAGCTTCCAAACATTAAGTTATACTAAATTTATGAATGGGATTAGTATGAGTAATAATAGGTGGGTGGGAACCCTGCCCGTGGCAGCAGGGTTGGAAGTACGTCATCTTTAATACTCCTTCAACAAAATTGTTCCACTATTCTATGATTCTGTGGTTCCAATTACCAGAGAAAATAGCAAGAAAATTTGTTTTTAGTGGGAGCTTATTGCCTTAACTTAAACAGTATCTTTGTTTATGACTACAGATAAACTTCATTTTTTTTTGTGCTAATGAGTGATATGTTGAAACGTTCACCTTCTCAAACACCTACCACCCTTTTATAAGGTGGTAAGAATACGACTTATTATTGGAATCACATGGTTTTTTTGTTTTGTTTTGTTTTGTTTTTTTCCCATTGATACAAAACACTTTGAATCCCCTTGGTTCATAGAAACTGGGAAAAAGAGGTTTATAGAAAAGCTAGTGAACTTTTTGCCATTCCTGTGACTCAAGGAGACTGACTGTGCTTAGTGCAGTTTCCTATCTGAATCTTACACGTCAACTGTATTTTTGTAAGAAGCCTTAATGGAAGCTTGATACATTTTCAAGACTCTTCATATCCAAGTGTCAGTGTAAAGCCCAGTGGTGTTGACATGTATAATTTGATGTCCCTGGTCTCTTGTCCTCCTATTGAGCACTTTTTAGGAGAACCTGGCTTCAGACTCTTTATCATCTCACAGTAGGCATTAAGGACATAAGTAAGATTTTCTTTCAGTCTTCTTTAAAGGCTGAACCTGTTTCTCTCAGTATCCCCTCATATCTCATATCCTCCAAATAATTAACTTGGTGCCCTCCACTGGGCTAGCTCCATGGATGTTCACATCTCTCTGGTATGCGGGAGCACAAAATTGGACACAGCACTCCAGATATGATCTGATTAGTACTGAACAGAATAGAAAATAACCTCCCTTGACCTGCATGATACACTTTTACTTATGCAACACATGCAGTACACAGTTTATCTTCAGTGCCACCTTTGATCTACATATTAAATCATCACTGGTTACCTCAGGCAAAAAAGGTACACTTTCAAAAGCTCCAGGTATCTTGCAACACAGAGATATGCCTGGTATAATATATCTCTGAGGTAATTAAAAAAAACATGAAGTATGTGCACAAAAATGGACCCATAATGTCTTTTATTTTCAGAAAGTTTACAAAATCCATGGTCTTGAAAGAAAAATTACTTTGTCTAATCAAATCTTTTCACAAGTTTCCTTAAATGAAAAAAATCACTCAGTAAATGTGAGCAAAAAATCATTCTATTTCCTTTCTCGGTTTTGTTTTCCTGTTTTTCACATTTTGCTTTTTCTTACATAGGGTAACTGAAAAGGGAAGAACTGCTATTTAAAATGCATTCATTTACTTCCTTACTGAAAAAGAATTGTGGAAGCGTTTTTAATATTTAGAAATATTTAAAAACTGTTAGACATTTCATAACCATTTGCTACAGTTCTGTAAGAACACTGATTAAAATTTTATTTTTACTTTTTTATTCTGCTTTAATTAAAGCTTACACATCATTTGCACACCTCTTCATTAGTTCTTAACCATAGGAATATTCAGACTGGCAGAATCATCAGTATGCAGAAGAGTAACCTCTAAGGCATACCTAGAAATAGCATTACTAACTAGTTTGTGTTTTAGCTTTATAGTGGGCAGTCCAGTCCTTGGGAAGATCTCAGGATCTAGTTCCAAGTGACTTAAAGCATGGATAAGTAAACTAAGATACTGTAATAAAGATTGTTACTTGGAAAGAAATGTAAAGAAAACTTTCTGAGAACTCAGAAGCAGACCATAAGGTCATGCCAGAAGAATGCTACTTTTGGTAGATGGCTTGCTAGGTTAAGTATGAAGCTTTATATGAAGTAAAGTGCTGAAAGAGCATGTGTGAGAAATAAAAACAAGGGCAGGATAGAAAGGAGGATTATAAAATTACCAAATGTGCACTGAATCAAGAGAAGCCATTTCTATGATTCCACAGCTATCTATGATTCACAGTTAGTTTTTTTTACTTTGAATTAATAATGCAGTGATCCTTCTTGGACATTTTACATTATTAAAGCCTTTAGTGGCTAATCATTAATTACTGACTCTTCATTAAAATGACCTTACATGCATAGGAAGCACTGGTGCTTAGGAAGTTAGTTAAAAGTTATTTTCCAGACCCTCTGTTGTCAAAAATATAATAAGTACAGCCAATTTTCTTTCTAGTATTATTTCCTGAGGTCACAGAAGTTTTCAAAAGAATCTCATTAGCCTTTGTCAACTTTTTTTTTTTACATTTCAGTGTCACCTGGAGAGAATGGGGCTGATTTAATATTGTTAATCCTTCCTAAGATCTTTCTTGCAAACCGCAACAGTTTTAAAAATGAATTTTCTTTAGAAATCCAGAGTGGCATACTTTTGTAACCAAGAGTCACAAAAGGTGTGTTTTAGAATAAATTTAAGCAAGGTATTGTTTACTACGGTATTAAGGTTTTAAGGACAGTAACTGTTAACAAGCAGTGTGGTTGGATTTAATAAATTATTGCTAATCCAATTTGCCATTAAAACATAAAATGAAACAGGTGGTCAAGCTGCATAATATTGATCTCTTTTGGTAATCAGCTATAGACTGGCAAGTAAGAATGAGCATGGAGTTTTGTCTTCTGATACTTATTCATCTTGTTTACCATGTGTTGTCCCGTATAGGAGGCCAGTCCACCTGGGCTAGCAAACACTACTAGACACAAAATGATGACACAGAAAATGGCATTTTATTAAGGCACAACAACTCCTTATATACTAATCTTGCATAGTCTACACCCCTTAAGCATGCATCACACACCATTCACAGAGCAAGGGGAGGTCGTATCGCGTCACACCTTGATTCCCCAGACATGCCTACTACAACAACCATGCTATCACTTTAGTTTTATGTATGTTAATAACAACCAAAATATGGCTCTAAATAATCATGCACATACTCAGATGTACAGAGGTTTGGAAAAAAAAATAGAATTATTTTCTGTCAGTATTACTGATCTGCTGTGTAGTTTTCATTGGCATTCCTGATAACCAGTCATGTGGTGTTCACCTCTGCTAGTGCTTCTTGTTTTGTGTACAAGGAGTCATATCACCACTAAGCCCTGAAAGACAGTATTGCATCCTGTACTTACATACTCAAAAGTTTGTTGCTGGGAAAGTGTTTCACTGTGCTCACATTCACTGTTTGGTCTACATAAACATCAAGCAACCGTTGATGAATATCAGTACGTGCTATTTTTTCTGCACAGAGGAATTCAATTCCACACCTTTGTTTCATGCACAGACCCATGTCAAACATCATTCTGTGAGACTGTCCCTCTGTTGCCATACGTCACAAAGACACAAAACATACTGGAGTATTGATGGGAAGGTTCAATATCTACTGCCATACTACCAACGTCCATCTCTGACATCACAGGCCAACATAATGAAATAGCAGGCAGTACTTTCAGAGCAGCCCTCGTACTATCTTTGTTGTTCTGAATCATTTTCACTTGGAAAGCACTGTTGCTCTTATTTAGGAATAGAAATAACAAAGACTTGATTGAACACAAAACTATAAATGAGGCCTGTCACATTTTCTAGCTGTCTATCTATTCTTCAGGAAGCTGTGGAAGTCTTCTTACCAACCATTTCTTTCTTTTTCTACGTAAAAATCTTTCAGAACTGCAGCCCTATCTATCAGATGTTTTTCCATTGTTGAAAACAGAAGGCCAGCATTTCTGTTTTTGCGCACATCATTGCAATCCTTGACCTCATTATCTTGCCTTTTGCAGTCCCAATCTTCTATGCTGTTTGGCTTCAGTATAAAACAACTCCTTCCCATGTGTAAACTTTTAAAAGGTTGCTGCAAAAACCAAACTGATCACTTGAATTACACGGCCCCCTCTCCTGCTTTATACTCCTATCTTGGAGACACAGCCCCATCTGCCTGGTCACCTGTAAAAAAAACAAAAAAAAAAACTGAATAAATTGTCTCCCCCCAAAACTACTTCCATTTTGCCAAAGGTTCTGTACTTAACAGTCCATTATAGGAACTCCTGAGTCATGGTCTGAACCACTGATTGAGCACCTGGAGAAAAGACCCAGACAGCCTTTCAATCACAGGTGAAAGTAATTAATCTGTGCAACTGTTAGACCTCATTTGAGGACTGACTGCCACTGAGGAAGGCTCTCTTGCTGGAGATCTCTTGTTTGTAGAGTCTTTCTGTAAGCCTGGGACTTTGGAGATGGGTAAGCATCTTTCTTTCAGTAGTGTCTTTTCACTATGCTGTTTTTGCTGCTTTTATGTGCCTGTATTTAAATTTTACTACAAAAAACCTTGAGTGTTTTTTTGGGCTGTCCTTTACATAATCAGAAGGCTCTAGAAAGTTTCCTCTTTATTTATCTGTATCAGTGGAAAAAGAAGTCATCACTGTGAAAGAGTAATTGCTTTAATACTGTCACAATAATGATATGACCTTAGGGCAAAGGAGTATCTCCTCTCAGTTGCTTGATGATTCTAGATCTTAGTGGGCAGGTGACCTGCATATGGTGGCTACGCCATAGCCATACTAAGGAGCATTTCACTCTAGCTTGTCCTGACTTTGTCTTTCTGAAACACAATTAATGACTGGCCTTATTAAAACTGAGTCTTGTTTGGGCTTGTCGCTGAAACAGCTTTACTGAAGGAGGGGCTGTGAATTGCCCTTGAAATAGTCTGAGTGTGGAGCTCTATAGAGTTTTGGCTCATAACATGTGTCTTAAATGAATTTTACATTCTCGTTTCCTAATCCCCTTAACAGCATTATAACAGTCAAGAAGTTTCGGTCCTCTGTGTGTTATATGTAAACATTGCAATGAGCCAATAAGTTCATGTTTTGTAATCTTGTATAACTCAAATTTCCAACTCTTTGAAAGGCAGCATGTGGTGCTAGAATGCTAGAAGAATTATTTTTCATCCTGTGGAAATATTTTTTTTTAGTTGAAGTATGGAATTAAAAAGGAAATGAGTATGCATCCAAATCTCTATTATGCTTTCAAGTTTCTGTTAGTTCCAGGCTTTTTATGCCCTGGCTACTTGGATGAGATCTTTGCCTGAAATTTATATTGGCTAGAGAGCAAAACCGGGCAAGTTATTCATTTTTCTTTTTTAATGCATTATATGGAGATGCAATTAAATGTGTCTTATTCTGCTGCCTCAGTAAAAAAAAGAAAAGAATGTGGATGGTGCCTCGAAGGGAGACATTAAATATGTGTATGAAATAATGTGAGAGTTTTAGCATGCTTGGAATTTAGGGATACTTAACAGAAGTGAAGGGGGGAATTGCATGGAAGCAGATGATCGTGAATTATGCATTTACATACTTCAAACGTTTAGGACACCCCCAATCAAAAATTAGAAAAAAAATTCTAGTCAATTTATTAAATGCTTATGCTCTGCATTTATCTATTGGCCTCGTTTTTCAAATTGTGATTATCAGGTTAATTCAAGGCTCAAAAACCAGGACTCTGATATATATATATATATATATATATATATATCAGATATGGATATATATATATAGAAATGTTAGAGCTAGATTTGGCTCTAACCCTCACAAACCAGGTTTCTTACAATTACCTACCTGTGAATACTTTTCCCCCTCTTTTAGTCTTGTTGGCTGAAAATTACTTGATGATTAACTATCAAAATAGCTACATGCTAGGAGTTCTATCACAAATAGGTGGCACTAAAGAGAAGATCAAATTTGAACTTTCTGCTATGTCAAGAATATTTTTATTATTGCTGGGTGAATTAGAATTTCTCAAATTCATCGTAAGATATTCCAGCAGATAAGGGTTTTCCTCACTAGCCAGAATTAAAGTATTTAGTCAGACTTGGAAGCTGCAGTAGTATAGGAATAATGCCTGCTGTCAGTAACTTCTGGAGAAGTGCTATATACACCACACTGGAAATTTTTATCCATGTGCATATTTATGTTCTTGATGATGCCCTTAGCTACCCAACAAATAGAGTTTTGGTGTTGTTCAGTTCCTCCCCTGTGCCAAAAAGTAACAGGAGTCTCCAGTCAGTAGTTGCTGTGTTTTCTAGAAGTTGCTTGATTTCTGACATAACTTGCTGCTGCTTTATAAGCATTTGTGTTTCTAGGAGCATCTTCTACAACTTCATTTCAATATTCCTGCCTCCCTAGAAGGGTCTGAGCTTAGTCAGTCTAAAGGAAAGTCCAAAACTGGATAAACAGTTTTAAATTTACTTGTTTTGTTTGTTTCTAGAAGCCAAAAAGTTGCATAAAGATTTATCAATTGCTTTGAGATCTAAGACTGCATTATTTTATTTTTTTGCAGTAAGTTTTAAAAATGATGTAAGTTACACAAGTGGCTTCAAATTCTACCAGTGCCTTTTCTTTTTTTTCTTCCCTTTTGCCTTTGTGATCTGGTGTCTGAGTGAGACCTCCTTCAGTGTGGCCTTCGCTTGTTTCTCCTGCCAGTGATTAATGAGGCTGCTTCTGGTGAGATGCAGTATTTCAGGGGTGCATTCTGTTGATGATCACAGCCTTATGTTCTGAGGGCAAGAACAAGGCAAACAGTTCCTGAATGTGCAGGAAAATCTGTCTGCTCTGTCAGCATAGCAGCCATTATCCATCACAGGGAAGCTAGGAAATTTGCTTATTTGCTATATGTTAAACTATGGTCATGCAAGTGGCTTTCAAGAAGAGCTACATTTCTGGAAGGACAGTAATGATCACTGTGTTGCTGTGGTCAGGTACTGGTATGTGTGTACATGTACTTTGGCATGATATTATGTAGAGAGTAAATCTTAAAAATGCAGATCAGCAACATGTTTACCAGTCTTAAATTATTAGTGAAACAGGACATGAAGAAGGACTAATGAAGTTGAACAAAAAAAACCTTTGTACAGCCTAAAAATAATACATTTATCAGACTGCATTCTTTCCTCTATATTGAGGGAAAGTCTCCAAGAAATACACTTCTTGAGAGGTCTTCCCCGTTTCTGGTGTCAGAACAGCAATATAAATAACCTTTCTGGTGCCTTCATTCCAGTCTCAAGCTGTGCAGACAAAGTCATTTAATGATGTCTACTCTCACAGCCCCTTTTCTAGTTGGAGAACTTCTGTTTTTCACTTTTTAAACTTTGTAAGGAGTTCAGTGTCTGGACCCATCTATTGTATGTGAGATGCACCATTTTTTAGTTAATCCTTTCCTGTATTTAGAACTTATATTGAACTTTCTACACCTTCTGGGTGAAGACAGAAGTATTGCAGGAACATTTGATCCTTGATATTGCATCCTGTCTTTACTTGAAGGAAATGTAAATAAATGGTAGGACTTTAAGAAAGATCACTTTAATTATTTCTGCTTTGTGCATCCTGATTCATAAGTATATAGCAGTGGTGATCTTACTGCAATTTTTTTTAGACCTCTTGCTTTCCTGTTAAGAACTTCTCTTTACAATTTGTTTCAGTTCATTTATTTTGTGGTGCTGGTAATGATGTTGATCCGACCCCAGAAGGGAATGGGAGGACGTAGGTCCTACACCAAAAGGTTACAGGCAAGAATACAGCTTCTGCTTACTGAGAACTCAGTCCTGTTTCCAGGGCAAAAGTAGCTTCATCTTATTCTTCCATTCTCTTGCAAACCCAGTGTAATCACTATGAGCATTTCCATACCTTGCAGAACATGCAATTACAAATAACTCAGGTTTGAACTCAGTGAGATTGAATTACCTTAGTTCATGAAATAAAATGGCATAAATCTCAAAGGGTTCATCAATCACTTTGAATGATTCCAAAATGAAATCCATAAATTATGTGATTTAAATTGGATTAGGAACTTCTGCTGCAGCAATATAACTACCAGAATTCCAACTATAATAGTGATTGTGGTTATTTATTTTAATTATTGTTACTCTATGGCATAGTATTTATATTATTAGTGTTAGATGACTGAGTTAAAACAACAGTTTAGCTAAGTGAATATGAGACTATAGTCCTTTCAGAATGACTTCAGAAAAAAATAAAATTGGCCTTGACCTTGTTCATGTACTGAATGGTATAGCCCACTAGACTTCCCTCACTTCGAGTTTAGGTCCTTTAATGCACAAAAAAGATTTCAATAACCTTGTATTTCATCTTACTGTTTTCCAAAAGTGCCAAGCACAACAATAATGATCGTACAAGGGCTGTTCTGGAAGTACTGCCTGTTATTTCATCATGTTTGCCTCTGGTTCCAGAGGTGGATGTTGGTGGTGCAGCAGTAGATGTTAAACCTTCCTGTCAGTACTCCATTATGTTTTGTTGTCCTATGGCAACAGAGAGGCAATCTGACACAATGGCATCTGACATGGAAGTGAATGTGAAGCGAAGGTGTAAAAGTCATTACATTTGTTAACATTTGCTGAATGTTTATGGAGACATAATTTTGGATGTGACACAGTGAGGCTGTGGGTGGTGTGTTTTGGCAGTGGTGACAGTGATATGAAAGACAAACTATGTTCCAGATGGCCATATGCAGCTGTCATGCCATGAAATGAAGATCATCTCAATCAGCTCATCTGTTTGAGTCAGCTAATGGTGGCAACTATGTTGAAAAACAGTATTTTGAAGCTGAGAATTTTCTCTATCAGATAGTATTATTATTCTCTATTTGTTGTAATTTCCATGGGAATAAACTGGAGGCACTACTTGCAGAGCAGCCTACATAAATCAAGGCAATTATTCAAGATATTTTGGCGAGAATAATCATTACAAAAGCTGCTTACTATTCATAGATACATCAGTACATCATCAGTACAATGGAGAAGCAACTGTTTCTGGCATTTGAGGCAGGTTGCTGGGAGTGGGCTACGTAAGTGGGCACTACAATAGATATCTGCATAAGGGAGTGTTGTCCATTCCATTATGTTGATTTCTTCCTCCTTCTATTCCCAGACACTTATTCCTTTCATTGAATTGGATTAACTTATGTGATTCTGAGACTATCAGGAGACATTTCCAGTAGAGTTCCATTCTCCTAATGGAGAGCTAGAAAATGGATGTTTCTAGTTGAAAGAACTGTTGTCAACCATTCTTTTTTCATGTGTAATGATTTACTATGCTGAACTTGATCACTGCCTCATAACACTACCATTTCACTTCTGTGAGAGAACTGTAGCATGTGTTAAAATTTTGAAATGGTGCTACAGTTGCATAGTGCTTGTTACTGTATGCTGGAGATTCCTGGATATTTTAGCCAATGAAGTATATATGAAAATGTCTGTTAAAGTATCACCTACTTGAAATTATGCCATGCTATTCTTGATAGCATCTTTGCAGTGATGTGCTTGAGTTGACATGTAAGTTTGTGTCGGAACCATCTTTTATGTTTCTGAATTAATTTCCTTAAAAACTGGATCTCACTAGAGTCAGATGAACAGTGCTTCTTATCCTAGGCAGCATGTCCAAACAAGGATGAATTTTCTAATTTTCTCTTTTTCAGTTCAGCTTAAAATCATGTGTATGGTGAGCACCTAAACATCATTAAATTACTTCAATCTTCAAAGCCTTTTATTTTGCTTAGATGTTGTTGAAACTGTAACACTTATGCTTCTACTAGGTACTGTGCCTATGGAAATGATTGGCACTTGGGGCATAGCTGCTGATAAACAAGGAATAACAAGTTCAGCTCATCTTCCATTTTAAGAAGTGATAAAGAAAGAGCTAACTTTGAGATTAATGATCAAAACTGCTGAGCAACAAATAATGGGCCTTATAAAATCACTTTCAGTGAGATCATGAACTGATGGAAAAGCAATTAAAAAAAAGGAAATTAAACACAGGAAAAAGGACTATAGATCTTTTTGCTTTAATTCTTCTTAACATTTTTTCCTTTACAGCAGTTATCAGACTGATAAACTGAATAACATTTATCTTTCCAGCAACTATAGCAAAACCAAATCAGTAGAGCTGAGATGTTTGACTTAGAGCCTCACACAGATTCAGTCAAAACCGGCTAAATGAAATACTGGAAGAGAATTTCAACACAGGCTGTGTGCCTCATTCTTCACAGATAAACAAGTATTTTACTGTTGCCTCCTTCATCTGGAGGAATGTGAAATGCTGCTTGTGTGTGTGTCCATGAATTCAAGCATTAAACTCTTTTAACTCTGGCTGCAAAGTCAGCTGAGCATGATGGATTTCAACTTAATTCATTTTCAAACTAACAGACCTTTAGTATGTATGAATATATCCGACAGTGTCAGGAACCAGTTCCAGTAGTCACCATTCTCTTAATGAAGAGCTGGAAAAGCTTCTAGTAGAAAAGGGTTGTCCTGATTTCAGAGAGCCAGCATTGATCCATACATCTGGTTCTAATATTTACTGATTTTTATTTTTTTTTCCATTAGCATTGTGCTTTTTCAGTGCAGTGCCTTGCGTGCATCTGTTAAATATCATCTCTCTGTTTTTGAGCTACATCTCTGTGTGTGGCTTCTGATCTCGTTCTCCAAGCCTTTCACTTACAAAACTTTGCTCTGCATTCTCTTATCCAATTTGTTGATGGAAATATCAACTGATTGTGACCAGTCCCCTGAGGACCTTTGTAAAGCCCCACTTGAGACACTTCTGATCTGACAGTCATCTCAGTTACTGCTCTCTGTGCATCTGTTTTGTGGCTGTTTAATTCAGACCACTTTATTGCATTGCCAGTGCCTCCATTTGGGTTCAGAATGTAAAACCTGCTACTTCCACCTTTCCTTGTGAAAAAAGAAAAAATAATTTGGTTTAACAGGGTTTGTTTTTGACAAACACGTTTAAGCTCTTGATTTATCACCTCATAATCCTCTAAGTGCTCATAACCTGATTGTTTAACAATTCCAATTAAATCAGATGACTGCTGGCAGAGAATACCTCGCTCTCAGGAGTTTTCAAGGTGGCATCTAATTATGCCAGCAGAGTGCTATCATAAGCACCTCACTATATGCGTGGAGTGCAGCACAGGGGCTCCCCAGGTCATGCTGAAACTGGATCAGATTGCACTGAACAAGCTGCTCTGGAAGTGCCCTGGTACAGAAAATTGATGCTGTAACACACCAAACACTGATATCTGAAACATAAGGGTGGTAGCCACTACAGCCTGGGAATAGTGTTTCAGTGCCCTGACACATTCCCCAGCAAGGTTAACTTAGGCATGCTCAGGGCATGAGGATTTTTAAGAGAAAGCATCCAGTTCAGAACACAACTGACTGCATCCCAGAGGATGGTTACAGACTTGCCTCTTTTCCCTGAAGACATAGAGTTCTAACCATTACTTTCTCATATGGCTTGTTTTCCTTATACTATTGCGATCTATATCTTGAAGGAGATTTTCTGTTTTCCTTGTTGCTGAGGGATTTGTATATCTGCAGGGTGCAACTGAAAAGTACAGTACTAAGAGCTCACATTTAGCATGCATGCATTGAAAACCCAAGGCTTCGTTTTTCACGTTTTGCTTGGATTCATGAATATTATCTGACATAATTTCATAAGTTTTAGAGAAGAAGCACATTTTAAAGGTATTTGTAAAGACTGTGAAGTAATTTTAGACATTGCAGATCTTCATCTACTACGGCAATCGTGACAGCGGATCCCGTATGATCCTGTCTCGTCATTAGATGGCACTGTAGAGCAATTCTCAATCAGTTGTAAGGAATCTTGCAGCTCCGAAGGGACAGTTTTGAATATCTAATCTGACTTCCTACATTCTGGGGGCTTTATAAACCCAACGAGAACTTCTTGCCACATTCCAAAACTGTGCTTCAATAAAAAATATTTTTAGATATGGGTTTTTACCCCCAAGGAAAATAAAAAACAAACAAACAAAAACACCACCACCACCAACAACAAAACAGGTAATACTCCAATAACTTGATTTCCCTTTCTGATAAAGGTAACAAAAGTTGCAGTCCCAGATCTTAATCTCTTCATTAAATAATTCTGACCATTTAAGCATGTATGAGACAATTCCTGTTTAAACTGAGAATAAGCAAAATGATGCATGTTCTGGGCACGATGTTAAGCCAGAGCAGCACAGAATTCAGCACAGCTGTTGCTGACTGTGTCTCCTTACAGCAGTCTCAGAAAGAAGCATTTGCCTGTTACAAATGCTGGTGCTGCAATGCCCATACGTTTTGATTCAATCTAAACCACTTCTCCTTTTGCCTGACTTTATCACCTCCATCCTGTCCCTTCTGTTAACAGCCTCTTTTCTACCAGCTGCATAGAGGGCTGCTGCAAGTCAATTTGTAATTCAGTTCCTCCAACTGTGACTGTACATATTTTCCACTGTTCCCAGTGTCATCAGGCAGCAACTTTGTGCTTAGCCCTAAGACCTCTGAAGCCTCACCCTAAGGAGTGGATGAAGTTGGGTATGTGCTTGTAACAATTGGTGTTCAGCAACATGGCTGGAAGGCAGTACAGAAGGAGAGGTGTGAGATAATGCAGCTTCTTGTGGTGCCAGGTTAGGGACTGCTCACAGTTACAGTGGTAGGTCTGAAGAGTCGGTCAGGGAAAGTTCTTCCTGAACTGAAATATGTGCAGAACCATTAAAAATGGGTAGTTGAGATTTCGTGATATACATCAAACAAAAACAAAACAAACAATAACAACAAAACTCCTTTAAAGTGGAAAGTACAAAGTGTTATCTTCGGGAATGGTAAAGCCTAGAGCAATTGAAAAGAATTTTCTTCTGTTTTCAGTCAGAAATTAATTTCATCAAAACTAATGTTTCAAAATATAACAGTCCTTTTCATTTTGAAGTGCTTTGTTAAGCCCAACTCAGTTTTAATTTATTTATTTTTCCTGAATATTTTAGAGCTTTTTCAGTGGGTTAATCAGCTTTTATGACCTTCTCACATATGAAATGAAGAATCGTCTTTGATTCTCCATACAGAAGAGATGAGAGGGGTTCCTCCCCCCGGATATTAGCAAGTGAAATCAAAACACCTTGAGTAAGACTCTTCATTTCTTCCTGTGCAATTTTCAGAGCCACAATCTATTTCTGTGCAAGGTCCCCATGGGCATCCGTGAGCTCAGCAAATATGCGCTCAGAGCTTGTTCATCATCAGTAATGAAGTAAAGGTCAATCTTTATATGAAGCCAGTGCTTGTGTCTGTCAGAAAGAAAAAGAACTGCTGTTATCCAGTACTGGAAACAAGGAATAGCAAATAAGCAGGTATGTTAGGAACAAACTCACTTCCTTTTGCTTAAATTAAAATTGTGGGTCTTGTGAAAACCACATCAACCCATCAATTTTGTGCCAGTACTGTCCCCTTCTAGTAAAGCACTCCAACCAGGACTGTAACACCTTCAGCTAGTTCCACTCACAGAAGGATAATGCAGCTGGTGGTCTGAAGGAAGTTGCTATCAGCATTTCTCAAGGAATTAAGGACAGCAGGAGAAAAATCAAGACTGGTAAAAGAAGAGCTCATCTTACAGCATCTTTGTGATACAGAAACCTACAGAAATGTGGTGCACTTGCTGTTTTCAGTAATGACCATGGTGCTGTCAGTGAGGGGATAAAATGAGCTGATGACACAAAGTGGAAGATATGAGGAACATAGAAGATCAGAGCATGCTCCTGCAAGAAGACCCGGTGGACAAAAAGTATAAATGAAATGAAATGTGGTAATGCTATATGTGGTGCCATGAATTTAAGAACTAACAATGATTTTTTCTGTAAGTGGGAAAAGCTTGTTAGTTGGAAATAGTAAGTATATCATATACAGGAATTTATCACAAGATGATCGGCAGTCATAAATGTGGCATGGAATGAACAAATCAAGTATGAGATCAGGAAGTGTCAAGAGAAGGGTTTCTAGTAGTGTCAGAGAAATGATGAGGTGTGCTGTTTTAGAAAAATTAGGCTGGATGGGGAAAAAAAAAAGCAGGAAAAAAGGAATGAACATTGAAAATCAGAAGCTAGTAATGCTGGAATTGGGTCTGCAAGTAATATGCAGTCAAAACATACTGATATAGATGGAAGAAGTTTGGGCAGATTCTTGCACTCATAGATGTGGTCTAGAAAGATAACACTCAGTCTTTTGTTTTAGTCCAAACCTGTTTGCATGATTTTCATCCAAAGGCCACTGAAGTCACAGTGTTCTGATAGGACATATAGGCCACTGACATAGTCTTTCCAACAATCTGATTCAAAAAGTCTAAGATGATGATGTTCTGAATCGCACCACAATATATATAATGGCTCCTGTTCTTTGTTTTAGTACCGGTACATTGTAAAGCAATTGGAAAAATTGTAAAGCAAAAGATCACTAATGCTTCCTAGTGTATTGATTGACCTTTATAGCTACTTGTGCTGTTTATTTCAGCAGTGAAGTGTGTAGAATAAAAAATAGGCAGGAAAACCTGATTTTCAAGAGTTATCTTCTTCCTCAGTTCTTCAACTACCAAGCAGTTTTCCATCTGTGAATCTAGAAGTTTTGTTCTTGTATGGTTTTGTTTTGCTACATGTTGCTCTACTGGTCAGATAAACAGCTGCTACAGTGAAGTATAAAATTACTGGTAGTCCTATTTCTTTGAGCCAAAGCAGAGCATGGCATGTTCTTTCCAAGTAAAATGTAACGGAGTATCCAGTGAAGGTGTACAGAAACTGGAAGTCATTATTCTATCTGTTATACCATATTTGCTCTCTACAAAGTTACAAATCACAAGGATGGAAACCAGAGAAATCAAGCAAAAAGCCCATTATTCTGCTCATACTAATTACTTGTTGTACCACTTTTAATTAACCTCTACGTCACTAAGGTCACGGAGACTTTTACCTAAATAGCTTGTCTTCAGTAAATGTTTTAGTCAGTGATGCTAAATGTGGCTTCATTTAAGAAAATTTCGGTGCATCATCTAATAGAACCACTGAATTACAGAATCATGAAGTCATAGAATCACAGAATGGCTTGGATAGAATGAGACATTAAAGCCCACCCAGTCACCACTCCCTGCCATGGGCAGGGCTGCCACCCACCAGACCAGGCTGCTCAGAGCCCCACATGACCTGGCCTTTACAGATTCCAGATTTGGGGCATGCGTAGCTTCTCTGGCAGCTTGTGCTAGCAGCATCTTCCTAAGTTCGATATCTATTTTTTTTTTTTCTTCCCTATTTTTCAAGATATCTCATCATTAAGCTGTTGGCATTTCTTATGAAAAATAAAAAGTGTTCTACCACAAGATTCATTTTATTTCCATCTTCTACCATGGCTCTTCACTGCAATTAGGAATCTGTGCTGCAACCACACTGTGACACAGCACCCACTTAACTGCCGTATTTTGTGGCATTGACTGTATAGATAGTAAGGGGAGAGGGAATCTGGAGGCTATAAGTGTAAGAGCTGACTGTCAGAAGTATACTAGAAAAAATTTAATCAGGGCGAAGACTAACTGAATTAATTTGGTGAACATCTAGGGAATAATCAGATAAGAGCATGTTTGGTGCTGGAACATGGCGCTGGGGAGTTGCACTGCCTGGGTCCTGTACTTCTAACACTCTCAACTATCCTCACGTGAATTTTGGTTCTCCAAGAGGAAGATACTCCGAGAAGAGACAGATCACAATTCCTAGATGTCCCCAGTATTCACCACGTGATTTCTGATTCTTGGTGACAGGGGTGATTCCTTTTCCCTTCTGAGAGGCCAGCTATGAGTGCCTGCCAGTAACAACTCTCCTGTTTTTGGTTCATTTGAGATATTATTCTTAATTTTTATGTATTATATCACATTTCTTTTAATAAGTTAGTTCTCTTATCTCAGTCAAGTTTGGTATTCATTTACTTCCAGTTACCTCCACCTCTCCTATGGGGAGAGAGATGTGTTGCATGATTAACTCTTCAAACCATGACAAAACGGTCCACCCATCACATCTATATTTTTCCAGTTTGGAGAGAAGAATACTGTGGGGTACCATGCCAAAAGCCTTACTGAAGCCCAGACAGATGACATCAGTGGCTCTTCTCTTGTCCTTTGATGCAGTCACACCATCCTAGAAGGCCACTCGTTTGGTCAGGCAGGATCTGCCCTTGGTGAAGCCATGCTGATTCTCCCATTCTACCTCTCTCTTTTCCATATGTCTTAGAATAGTTTCCATGAGGATCTGCTCCATGATCTTCCCAGCATGGAGGTGAGTCTGATAGATTGGTAGTTCCCTGGGTCAATCTTCTTAGAAATGAGTGTGATATTGTCTTTTCATTCCAGTCACCCTCAGGGACTTCACCTGACTGCCATGACCTTTCAAATATGATTGAGAATGTCTCGGCATCTATATCGGTCAATTTCCTCAGGGCTCTGGATTGCATCTCATTGGGACCCATAGACTCATGGAAGGGAGAGAATGTCGTGTACAGCAGCTTTAGGCTGTAGCCTATGTGATGCACAAACTGAAACTGAAGTAAAACTTGTTGCACCCTCAGCAAAACAATCTGTTCTTATTCCTGCAGGGTGTTAACTTTGAGCCTTGAAATGTGTCTGAGTGGCTCATAGTTTAATTGATCTAATTTGCACATTTAATTCTTTCAGAATTATTCATTTCAAATCTATGTCTCTAGGGCTGTCAGCCCTGTCTTCCCATTTAATGAATATACAATATTAATATAGCTGCAACTTTCTCTGCTCTCATGAGAGTTAAATAGATTATGTAAGTGTTTATGTATGAATTTTCTTTTATAAACAGTTCTAACTACTGCTTTGGAGATCTGGGTGAGTAATACATGATAAGCCATTTATTGTGGAATTTAATCTATATGTGTGGGTTATAGGCTGCAATATTCTCAGGTATTTACTTTCAAAAATAGTCATGCAGTAACTCATATGAATGTGTAATTTCTAGGCCTTTTTCAGATATCCGATGCCCTGGTTTGTTTCCAAGCTACAACCTATTCAAGCTTCTATTTTGTTTCTGGATAAATGTTACATTTTCACTATGAATGTTTATAGGTTTGAAGATCATTTTCCTGATAAGTGCTCCAGCTAGACCTTGCCTGAAGAAACCCCAAGCAATACTTTTCCTTCCTTCCTTCCTGCATCTCTTCGTCCCACTCCCCCTCCTTCCCTTATTCCTTTTTTCATTTCCCTTTTCTCTAATTTATAGCACTGTAAGTCCAAACAAACTTCAAAGGATTTTACCTCTGATTTTTTCATGCCTCTATTTGTGCAATAAAAAAAAAGCCAGAAATTCTTCCATGTGATAAAACTCACATATAACCAAGGGAACCTTCAAAGCTATTTCAACTACTAATAGATAACTTTACTTAAAACTAACTTAGTATTCAAAATGTTAATGCACATGGTCATTAAAGCCAAATATTTACAATTAATTTTACTTCTCAAAATAGCATTCACTTTATAATGAATGTATTAGTCAAGTTTTTTTCTACACACTGATTTGTCTGTCCTTAGGATCTTGTTAGTAGGATTCTTTGTACCAATACCACCATCTCTCTGAAATTTTCAATACACCAATTTTGTCTGGGGCAACTTGTGAAGCAGCAGAGGATCCTCATCTTAGATAATGGATATCTAATTCCAGGACTGAGTTTTCCTGTGTTTTAAGTCTTCCTTGTTACTTTGAAAATGATTCCACCTGTGTTGTTTATATAGCTAGAGGTGACTACTGAAAAACTCAGGTGTGCATGAAAGAAGCACTTAGAATAACTCAGATTTAAAATGGTACAGATTGTATTGTATTCATTCTGTCCCCAGTTCCTTTTTTGATAGAAGTACTTATTAATAACTAGATTAATATGTTACCTAAATGAAACTTCCTTTCACTTGTTCATGAGATTAAGCACTTCCAATTTAACCTGCTTTGCTTCCGCTCTGTGGAAGGTTTCCATTCTTACTCCAAGGCCCCAGGCGGCTGTGCAGAAAATGCAGCCTGGCTGCCTCATATCTGCCTAATTCCCTATAAGCTGTCATGTCATTGCTTACTGTTTTGGACATTTCCTGGCTATCTTAACATGAAGTTTACAAGGCAGCTGCATACAGCAACAGTTCTCTCTTGCGCCTACACCTAGCCTGCTGCAGATATTACTTTTCATGAAGCTATTAAAATCGTGCTTTGCATACTTTGATAAAACCAAGCTGTCTCCTGTGAATGCTTCTTCAGATTTTTTTCTGCCATTGTGAAACTTAATGTCATTCATATTTAGGCATCTTTGAGGTTTATTTTTGTTTTTATTTTTTAAAATTAACCTTTCTTTGGGTCTCTAATGTCAAAATGCATCAATATAGTTAAAAATCACTTTCTGTGTGGAGGGTACTTTCAGTGCAGAGGGAAGACAGAGATGTTTTGAGGTTAAGTGACTTGCAAAAATTTCTTATTCTGAATACTGAGTCTTTCTGCATCAACACAGATAAAACACAGATACGCTTTTAAATTCATGCTTTTGTATCCTCCAAAACCAATATTTTGCTGCAGACAAATCCAGTAATACCTGCCATAGGATATGATGTGATTCATATGTGTTGAACTGAACACTGAGGTGGATTTTCAGTGATAAATGGGAACAAATCAGAGGCAGTGCATAAACACACAGTGATACTGTACAGAGATAGCCTGCATTAGCAGAGACAATAAAAGGCAAATTTATCAAAACGGGAAGGGGAAATTTTTCTCTATCAAACCTTCCACCCTATCCAAGTAGGACACAAGTGCAGTGCCTGGCAGAAGGCTGGGCTGGCTCTCTGGGTCTGGCCCAGCTCCCACACTCCAGCTTGCATCACGGGGTCTGTGGATGTGAAACCATGCTTTGAGCTGAAGACAGTTAAAGAAGGTGATGCGAGTAAGGATAAGGCGAGGGGAGCACATAGAATATGTTGGGACACAAACAGTTCTGATAAGGTAAAGCAATACAGGCAAGTTGAAGGGATTGATCTTAACAGTTGCTGTAGTGAGGCAGGGAGTGAGGACAGGGCAGATAATCATGAGAGGTGATTTGTGGTTTGGACTATCCATTTGCAAGTAGACAGATGATGCCAGTTTGAGTCCTCATCTCCACACACAACCAAAAGTTTCGACTGTTAGTGGAGGATGACTAATGTGAACAAGAACAGATGCATATTCAGTCTTGAACCAGTGACTGAGGAAAAGAAGAAAGAATTAAAGTCAGGATTATAGCTTAGCAAACAGGCATGATGCCTTGGAAAAATACTCCTTTGCAGATGTCACACCAAGAGGCGCTCAGGAAAGGTACAAACATTTGCATTTTGGCATTTTCCCCAGAAAATTCTGCAAAAAACCTCCTACAGCTAAATTAAGGGAAAGAGTTTCACAAGAGCGGTGATACTCAGCATCTTGACAGCATGATCTTGGCAGAGTGCACTAGGAGAAATCTTGGTCTTCCTGAATCTTCATTTGCTGAGGGTCTTGGAGCTGATGCCCTGTTCCAGCTGTGGGAACTTGAGGATGCAGCACGCTGGTGAGCTCCTAGGAAGAGGTGTCTTTCTCCACAGCTCACAGCCTTGGCCAGCCAAGATGCTCTCTGCAGCACCTTTCCATATGCTGATGACCCTTGTCCTGTGTGATACTTGCCTGGCTTTGCTTGGAGCTGGCTCATATTCTCTGCTCAGCCAGAGAGTGGTGGGTGATGGAAAGAGGGTGGAAGGGAGAGCTGTGGTAGATCAGAACGACTTTTACATGGTCTGGTAGTGATAGGACAAGGGAGAAAAGCTTTAAGCTAAAAAAGAATAGAGAGTTACATTGGGTGTTAGAAAGAAATTATTTACACAGAGGGTGGTGTGACACTGGCACTGGCTGCCCAAAGAAGCTGTGGATGCCTGATCCCTGGAGGCCTTCAAGTCCAGGTTGAAGTCCTGGTCAGCCTGATCATGGCAGGGGTTTGGAGCTGAGTGGACTTTAAATTCCCTACCAGTCCCTGTGTAGGGACCCGAGTCCTTCTGTGATTCTATAATTCTATGATTCTATGTCTGACACCTTATCTGACATGCACCTTTTGTTGTAGGGTTTTCGTTTTTGTTTTGGTAATGTTTAGTGTGACTTTCCTCCTTACTTTCTCACTTAATATGTTTAAAATCCTTCAGTAATTGACCAAAAACTAATAACTTTTTGCTATCCTATGGTTTCTCTTCTTGCTCTCTCCTTTGAAGCAGAGAAAACAGTCATCCTTGCAGTATGTAGTTTTACCTCATGTAAAACAATACTCAGATCTCAAATATGAACAGGTCTGGATTTTGATTGTAAGCTGTACTGATGTACAGAGCACTTCCCTAACTCAGGTCCCTCTCCAGCAGAGCATGGCACAGTGGCCTGCCCATGTTCATGTTCAGCTGGTGATGAGAAATGAGTGCCAGTTGTAAACTGCTGGCAAAGTTTAGAGAAAGAATATGAAACTCTTGTCAGGCACTGCACTGCCAAACATACACCTGAAAACAGGCAGAACACTGGGGCTCCCCTGCCCATGAGACACTCTCTGGTCAGAAAGAACAGTTTGAATAGAGGCCTCTTCCACACTGAGTGTGCCACTGAGTAGCACACTGACTGCCACTCAGATGGACAGACACACTGCTACTATTGCTGTACTTTCTATTCCAACACATTATAGCATCACACTGACTTTCTCCTGCCTATCTTCAAAAGAAAGACAAAACCAAAACCCCTCAGATTGATTGTTAAGATCTGTTAATCAAAAATGGCAGATGGCAAGTTTAATTGCCTTGCATTATTAGAAGAGGCATTAGAGAAGCAGGTATACTTCTCCCACGTGGACCCTCTCTTAGTACACTGACATGCTGTGATTTTTCTTTTTTGGCTGAGATTAAGAGATGCACAAATATTTGCAAGAGTACAGAGGAAAAGCAAAACGTGGTAGTAGCAATAGGAAACAGAAAACAGTCAGCTTCAGAGGCCCACCAGCGTGCTGAAAGAGTCTTGCCATCATGACAGTGGCCACTTTTGAAAAAGCTTTGGTGTTACCGCCATCTTGTCTTTTGGCTTCCTTACGCAAGTATGGCAAAGAAAGCACAGCATTTTTAATGCTGGTTTTGATGTTATTTATATGGGAAGCCTTTACTGTTCCCAGTTATCATACAGATGGATGGGCATTGCATTCCCTCTGCTGTGCGGACACCATATGTATAGCCATGCAGACTACAGTCCCCAGTAGATTGGGCAAGGCATGTGTGGAAATGATATTTATTTTCACCTCAGCGTACACCATCTCCAAGAGCAGTCAGTGATGCAGAAAGAAAAAAATTGAGTTCTTTCATTCAAGGTATTGCAGAAAATTAATTCCAAGTGAGCACTAAATCCTAGCTCCCAGAGAGATTGGTTAATATATCACAATCTATCTGCCTAAACCCCAGCACCTGCCTAGTAGTTCAGCAAGGAACTGCTCTTATTACAGGAGGCTGTTACTCTGGGCGTTCTCAGAACTGTATCAGCACTTCTGTGATCACATTTGCACTCATTGTTATGGAAGAAATGAACAAGTTATTTCTGAAAAGGAGGAATACGTTTTGGCATGTCCAGTGAAAATTGAAGTTATACAATCAGTTACAATGCAGAACTGAGACTGCCTTCAGGTACCAGGGAAGCGAGACTGGTAAATAGACAGCAAACAGAGTGGTAGAGTTACCTGTTGTGGTCAGGTCTGCAGAAGCTTAAGAGAGAGCACAGGCACTATTTAGCTCTCTTTTATTTTACAGTAGGTAGATGAAAGAAGTATTCTTAATATTTTGTAGCGTTTTTTAATAAACAGATTAATATTTCACTCATGGATATTAGATTCACTATGTCATATGCATTTGCTAATAGTGAATTAGTGAAATGGACAGAAATACAACTCATAGAAATGCATATCCATTTCAAGTTATTATTCAAGGAATGTAGACTCTCAAATGAAGAAGCTCTGGAGGTATTTCAGATCAAGTCATGTAACAGTGTTTGTTGCAGTCCACAGATTTAACAGAAACTTTATGACATGCTGACACTCTTTCTCTCTAATTCAGACGTGTTTCTGCAACACGACTTGTTGCAGAAAGGTGATGCTTTGCTAATACTGCTGCATAGCCATCTGTGGACTTAGAAAAGCTGAAAACATTGTGCTTGATACACAATTCGAAGTCAGAATGTGGCATGCTCAGAGAAGCTGAAATGATACTAGAGTAAAGGTGTGTTTGTTCACTTACAAAGCATTGTGTCAAACAGTGGTCAGATACCCTCTTCCCAAACACAACCTGTCACAGAACCAGGCTGTCAGAGAGCAGTAGGCACAGAGGCTTCCCTTCAGCTCACCTCTCCCCACTGCAAGCCTCCTCCAAGGCATAAATGGGGAGCTCAGAGTTTCTCTGGAGCAGCTGTTCTGAGGCACAGGTTTCTAAGATGACCAAAACACACCTCCAGCTATTTGCTAGTCCTTTTGCTTTCCTCTGCTCAAAATTACTGAATTTATGGAGATAGTTGTGATCTCTCCAGGAAAAATCTGTAATGGATATAAAAAGTTAATGATGTTCATAAAATTGCAAAAAGAACAAGGAAGAAAAATCTAACTCAGCAAATTTTTTTCCTGGAAAGGGCATCAGCTGGGCCTAGGATTACCCTGCAATACATTTTCTTCTTGCTGTTTGAAAGTTAAATAATGATCATTTAAAGGGAAAGCTTGGTAGTGCAGTTAAATAATGGTCACTTGAAGGGAAAATGATAACTATCATAGCAGAATCAGGAGATGTAATAAAGCCTGGTTATCAATTTTGACATCTGAGCAAAATAAAACTCACAGGAAATAAGAGCTCGATGAAACATTTAAAAACTTGAAATATTTAAAAAATGTTATAAATGATCTTGGTTAGAAATCTCATGTATTTTATATTGACAAAGGAACACCAGTATTGCCCCTGCACTATGATTAATACTGTCTGGAGGTATCTCACCAGAAGAACAGGCAGACAAGCTGCCTTGATGTCTCTTTATACAGACTCACCTTTAGTATTCTCTGTCACTTCCTAAAGCACCTTTTTGGTTTGCTTCCTTCTGCCAATCTGAACAGCTCAAACTAAGCTGAAAAGAAATGGAGAACAGGGAAAAGAAGCAGAATTATGCATACAAAGAATTCCCTAGTGAGAGCTCAGGGCAGAGTGTGTCTCCCTGCCACTTGCTGCATGTAGATACAAAAAAATGATAAAACTCCTGTAAGTCGACCACCCACACACAAAACATAGCACAAAGAAAACCTGAACACAAGCAAAAACCTGTTTGCAGGCAGGGCCTTGACAAGACATTTTAATAGATGAGTTGTCTGTGTATGAAAAACACATGCTTCAGGAATTTTAACTGAGAACCAAGGTAGCTTATCACTCTTCTCAAGGCATGAAGTGAAGGGTCTAATTAATTATCAACCATGGGCAATTTATGAATTCACTTTTGATCCTTTTCTCCATGATGAATATATCCATACATTTCCCAAACCCTAACTGTAATGTATGTGCTGGCAACGTAAGCTGCTGGGTGGCTATTATTTCTAAGTGCAAGGCAAAGTATTTCCTCAGACAGAACTATAAACCGCTTAAGCTGGAGAATGGCTACTGCCTAGATGGTAATATGAAGGATTTTCTACAATCTGTTCATGACTTATCAGATGAAAATCCAAAGTTCATCAAATCTCTAGGATCATTTTTGTTTTTAAAATTATAACTGTTTGTGTACATTAATACATAAATCATTTGTTATGGATGCTACAGAAACAGACTGAGCTTAGTGTAAGACTATTGGCAAATTTCTGTCTGAGCTGTAGTGAACAGCAACAAATCAGTGAGCTCAAGAAACATGAAAAAGTAACATTTCTCCAGGTGAAGAAAATAAAATGTACTGTATTTTTTGACATAATAGGCTTTCCTCTGGGTAAAAGAAGTCTTTACAAGAAAATCTGAGGATTTGGTACTTTACATAGGCATTTGACCTGCTTCTAGAGAATCTTTGTACAACTGGCCTTCTTTTTTTTAACCAATCTCAAAATTTTTCATCCATGTTTACTGAGTGTATTAAAGTTTATTTAGTGGCAAAACAAAGAAACAAAAAAAGCTGGCAATGAGTCATCACAGAGAAGCAAAGATTAGTGATGACAACCTGTGAAAATAGCACTATGAATATTAGAAGCTGCTGAATGATAATATAATAAAAAAAACGGATGAGTTGGTTTGTTCCTAATATGAAGGTAGCAAGGATGAGCTGTAAAATCAATGCCCCACTGTGTTAAGCTAGCAGTAAAGATTACTATCTTTGTCCTATAGTGTTTTGTATTAGAGAGATTGTGAGATTGGCAAGGACTTGTGTGACCCTGGGTGTGTTTCCGGAAAGGGCCTCTGCTAAGGAGGACTTTCAATAATGTGTAGGATATCAGTGTTGCCCCAGGTATTAACAGTGATTATATTACCTACAACTTAAGTAAATTATCTGTAACAGGTAATTGCAGGTATTTGTATTTCTGTACTGAACATGCATGAGATATGCATTCTCATTCTATCAGTAAGTTGCCATTTAAAAGTCAAAATAATGGAATGCATAAAACATGTGAACGTCCTCACATAGGTAGTATCTTTTCTGGATTCTTTCACTGTAAGAAACTACAGAGCTGTAAACTAAGATGGATGTTTACAACTGAGGTCTGAAGAAACAGCAAAAGCCTGTCGATTCTGACCCTACTTACTTCACTACTTACACTACATTACACTCACCAGAGCAGTGTTAATGAAGAGTGGCTCTCAAATTAAAAGATAAGGACTGATTCTCAGAATCTCACCCAAAAGGCCATTTTCGCTTGCTCTGAGTGGAGCCTCTGAGCTCAGATGGAAAATGACTGGGAAATACAAAACTAGCTGCTCAGAAGCAGACACAAAAGATCAGTTGCTATTTATTATTCCAGGAGCAAAGTGACATTCAGATTCTTGTAGAAAGAAGTAAAGTTACTGACTTGCAAAATTCAACTACTGTGCCTGAAGTTAAACCCAGAGAAGGGAGGGAATAAGAAGCAGACAGCTACAGAGCTGCAGCCACAGCCACAGCACAAAGGGGCATTCATCTTAAAATCAGCTTAAAAAATTAAAGTGAGAAGACACAACTGCAGAATGGAAAGTCTTCCTAGAAAAGCTGAAAGAGGAAGTCTAGTCTGGCATTAACATCTTCACTGTAAAATTGTTAGAGTTGAGCTGTCTTCAAGAGACACTTCACACATACAAGAGATGCAATCAGCATGAAGAGTAATGTGTTATGTCACTACTTCTCACCTCTTGGGCTCTAACAGGAAGCTAACAGCCTGTTGGAGAAATTGCATCTATTTCGTAGTAAGGTTTAATTACTAACAAAGTGGAAGACATTATTTAGACAGACACGATATTTTTTTTTCTTGTAATAAAAAGTGAACAGGTGGAGTAGCACTCAAGAAAAAACAAACCTGGTAAGACTGGAAAAATCCCCACTTAGAGTTCTTGTATGAGGCTAATTTTGAGTCATTCAGGATACAAGTCCAAGCATTAGGCAATCAAGAGAATAGTTATAAGCTATTTAAAAATTCCCTGTGGAAGATGAAACCAGCAAGAAGGAAAACACCAGGGAAAAGTCTAGCCAACATGTTGGTAAATGGAAATTTGCAAAGTCAATAAATGAATGTGGGTTTATTTGATAGAAATGTTCTTTTATTTATCTATTTCTCTGGAGAAATAGAAGAACATCATTAGTGCTAGCAAAGATGGAAAGAAACAGAAGAGTTCTTCCCAAAGCAACTCAAGTTATCAGAACTGTTCACAAGGAGAAGAATTAGATCTCCAAGATGGAAAACAGGCTTGATTTGAGCAGTCGTATAATCAGCCCATATATTTATAGTGATGAGTTAGTGCAAATAACGTGCTATGGGAGTTAACAGAAAGAAGTCAAACTGATTTCAGTTGTGGATATGCCACAATAGGAATCAAGAAGCATTTGCCACTGTGAACAAATTGTCACTGTCAAACAGATTACCAAGATCCTTCATGACTGTAAAACTTAAGAGTTACCATCTATGACTTCTGCCTTCAAAGTAGAGTCTACAGAACTCTAAGTGTGGTTCTCTCCAGCAACTAGACATGGAATGGTTGAGGACTTGAGGAGACAAGACATTTGCTTTGCTGTTCACTTTGTCTTTCAATTCTAATCTTTGCATTGTCTGCAAGGTTTTCCTGAACAGACATTCTGCCCAGCAAGCGCTGACAGTAAATTCTTAAAATATGTTATGGGGTTGATTACAGCATACTTTAAATTTGCTGTGATCAGTAACCATTTTCTTTAAACATGTGGTGTTAGATTACTAATCTGGTAATCAATTATTGCATGTCTTTCCCTTTTCTCTCTTTCCAAGTCTGTTGAAATCATTTTTTTTTTTAAACAGCTATTACCTGCACATTCTCTAAGTTTTTTGAAATACAGTAACCAGAGGTGGTATTATCTCCCCATGTTTCCATAATCTTTACAAAGATTTTCAATCTGCAGTCTTTCAATCAACATATATTGCAGGTCGTCACATCCTGGAATATTTAAATCAACTTACATTGAGTTATTTGCTTTTTCAATCTCTCTTCTAAAAGACAAGCAGACATTTCTCTTTTTCCTCTCAACTAATTGTTCATGTCTTCTTAGTTTGAAAGGGAAGGAAATTTAAAAGCCATCTCTGAGAATTTAAAAAATAATCTCTGAGAACATAATTCAATCTTAAACCACATCAATTATATCATATTTTCAGATGTGTTGGTATAATGAAGAATAAGACTTATGGGTAAAGTTATACAGAAAGTTGCAGTGTTCTGCTGTGATCTTATAATAAAACAAACTTTCTAAGTGACGTCCCTAGTTTGCCAAACAAATAAAACCCACTGGTACTTCATCATGTTATATTCCCGGTTTTCTTGGTGGACTCAGTGAATGCCAAACACATCTTTAAAACCAGCAGAAAACTGTCAATCTAAAGAAAAATAGATAAAAATAAACAGGTAATGACAAAGGAGCCACAAAAATACACTTTGATAGGCAGCATGGTAAAGTAAAGCTGAATTAAACAATTATCAACACATGTCAAAGCTTGCTAAGATGTCTCATGAGGAATGAGAGCAGCTCAAAGTTTAAACATTGCTGTCAAGGACACAGAAGGACACTTCAGGTCATGTTTGACTGTTGTCAGAGCCTTCATCCTTGGTCCAGTGAACCTCCTGACACCCTGTTGATGTGCTCAGACAACAACCCAGGCATGTCTCAGAATTATGGCATGGTGCTGTTCGTAGCTTATCAATCTCACAGCAGACCCAGACTGTCCCACTTCCCATCACCCCTCTCCCAGCAAAGTGGGCCCTTTTCTCAAACCCTATCCTCAAGATACGTAGTTATTTGTACATGGTCCTACAGGATCACAGAGGGCATCAGACAGAGACAGCTATCTTAGTGACTCATTCATTAGAGCTTAAATATGGACATGGGGACAGGTCTACCATTACTTGGTGACATAAATGAAGATGTGACTCATCTGTTGACATGGAAAGCGAACAGACATCAGGAAGCAGAACAGAGTGCAACCTCCTCACTAGAGTGGAAGGCCCAGCTTCTCTCATTCCACAGTATGTGCCAGATGAATTGTGTTGTAATCCTGCCCAAAACCTCTGTTCCTCGAATAAAAATTGATCTTAAAACAACTAGTTCAATGTTCAAGCACAGTATCTGAAGGGGACAAATATCAATACTAGTTTCAGAGCTCAGGGATCTTGGCTCAAGATCATACTGTTGGTTGTTAACATTATTTATTGAAAGGATGTCCTCATCAGTTCTTAAGTTCTTATAACCTGTAAGCTAACTTTCTGGTACAGATACACAGTAGTCTGGTTACATTTCTTGATAAAAAATCAATCAAAGGAAATGTAAAGAGCAGCTCAAAATCAGGAACAGGCAAATGAAAAAAAAAATAATCACAAAAACCCAAATGGATCTAACAGCTGAGAAGTGTGTTAAAAACAGAATGGATAAGGAAGTACATTCAGTATAAGAACACATGAGTTTGCAATTCAGCACACTGCATATATAAAATAAATTATTAAAACTCTAGAACCTGATAAAGTAGTGTCTTCCAAACATCTAAGCTGAATGCCCTGCTTTCCAAAAAATTTCCCCTCTGAACACTTGTCAGTGAATGAACTGCAATTTACCTTCTTAGATTGTATATCTCCCTGTGTAATCCTGAATTTAAGATGGTTGCCATTCTAGAAATGTACTACACATTCCTTTCATGTATCTTGTTCTTTAACAGCCAATTGTATTTTTTAAGTTCATTTCACCTTTAAATCATCAATCTAATGCTAATATATTCCTGTGACAATGCTGAGGTCATTACTGCAAAGTATATATTAATAACAATTTTCACTGAAGATTCTTTGTGAAAGGTAATTAAGCTACTTTGTGGATCAGGGACAGATGATTGCATGATGAAGTACCCTATCGTATTTAAAATTTATTTATATTATTAAGCACATTTTGTCTTTTTGATTTCTTTTTTTAAATGCTCTTAACTTTCATTGCAACTTCTTGAGGGGTTTTCAGAGCTTTGTAGAGATCTGAAACAAATGCATATTCCATACACCTACTGGTGGATGATATCCAATGTTCTCTGCCAGATAATGCTCAGAGCGGAAATTTCTGCCTGTGTTTCCTTTTCTGAGCCTGGTTTTTGGAGAATTGGACTGTGATTCCTTTTACAGTAAAAACTGTATGAAAAGGTGAGGAATTACTTTACCGGTTCCAAGTTCACATTTCATTCTGGTCCAATTAACTGCATATATTTAAGCAAAATTGCTACAGTGCGCTGACTATTGACTCTGTACTTCTGTAACATAATTCCCACACCTGTAAATTCTTTTCAGGTTGTTTTTTTTTTTTTTTTTAACCTTTTCTAAGATACAAGGCAGAAGTTTTCCTCTGATGGAATAAAAGCCTTTAAAGAAAACAGAGTGAGAAGTAGGATTCAGTCACAACACTTTGCTAAATTTTAGATTCCTAAACTACAAGAGAATCAACAAAAATATGTTGTCTGTTTAAAAGATTATTTGAGCAACTTCTCTTTCCAAAAGTAACATTAGAAAAAAAATGATTTCTAAACATTCACTTCAGCTCAGACATATGTCATACAATATATTCATGACTCTACATTCTCATTTCAGCAACAAGTTATGCTTCCAGAACTTCCAGAATTAAAAGCAGCAGTCCTCAGTCATTTTTCTTCTCATTTTGCATTTATTTTGAATTGATTTCTGTAAACAGAACTTGTTGCTCTGATTCCTTATGATTACTGGAGATTCCAGCCACCTGCAAATAGACAGCTATAACTTTGCGCTGGTCTGACTTACATAAAAGTAAGATGATTATCATTTTAAAATGACACAGTAGTGAGATTCTGATGTTGATAAACATGAATATAAAGCATAATTAACATATGTCCAGGTGCAGTGCCTGTCAAATGTGACTTTTCCTTGCTTCTAGTAGAAATTAGCACATTAATGTGTTGTAATTGGCATTAATACTACTGGTTACAGTAGAGTAGTACAACATATTCTGAGTCCAAAAGAAAATAAAAATATTAGAGTTGATGTAAAGTCATGAGCAATTTTATCAAGGCCAAAAAGGATAGAATTATACAATGTCTCTTTGGAGAAGATTCTTTATACCTGAGCACATAATGATTTGATACTCTAGAAAACTTGAGTTCTAAGAACCTGGGTTTTTTAATCACCAGTCAGCAAACCAAAAGTCCCCATTCCTACAATAAAGTCCAGTGGAAAAGATAAAGTCATTTGTTAGTCCAAAGGCAATTCAGTTCAAGAATCATTGATGATGAATCTTATCCACTTACTGGAAGAATTTTTTTAGCACACTGTAAAAGGGAGGTGGCTTTTTAAAATGAAAGTGCCAGGGTTGCACTCTCATCATAAAAGAAATAACTTCTACTGAAAGTATTTCTTATATCAAGTTTTTATTGCTAGCTATATTCTACGTTTCCCATGAGATTTTGGAAAAGTTAAATACACTGATGATGCTTCCATTTGTCCATGTGTGTGAGGAAAGGAGGAGGGTATCCTGGAATGAACAAAGAAGGAAAGCTTTTCTTCATCAGAAATACTGTTGCACTCTATCATCACAGAATGAGAATTGCAGATTTATTTCAGTCTTTCAGAACAACAGTGATCTCTCTTTCCTGGAGGCTCTGTCACCAGGTTTCCTTCTGTGCAACCAAGAACTCTTTCAGACTTGGCAGTCTTGTTCAATTCCCATTTGGCTGCCAATTTAGACTTCCTGCTTTCCAGAAGGGTTATGTTTTGAATGCTGAAGGTTGGCTCCACACCACATGGCAGCTTTCTCCCCAAAAGCTCTTTGGGCTCTTGGGACAAAGTAAGAGGAAACTTTCTAATGCCACAAAGCATACACAATCCAATAGAAATTAATATCTACGGAACATTTTTAATTGGCTTTAATTCCCTAGATGACATAATAGTAAGACTCTAAGGATAATTTTATAAACTCCTTTAGCATCTTTGGGTGAAATGTGCTATTACAGGGTTATACTAATTGAAACTTGGACAAAATGTCCTTGTACTGCTACACAAACATCCAGAGGAACGTGGTTTTAACCAGACTCTTACCTAATCCCTTGTTGACTTTCTCTCCTGACTCAAACCTACCTGTAAAAAACAGAAAACAGTTATGCATGAGACATATTAGGAATATAGGTATTCCCAAAAGCAAATGGAATTCAGGTCTCTATTTTGTCAAGAATGGAGGATCTATCTTCTCTCTTCAACTTTAGTTACATTCCCTGTTTGACTTTACACCTCACTCATGTTCACAGGGCTCCATATTTTTGAAGAAAGGTTAATTTGTTCATCAAATAATTACTTTGCTTCTGAGGTACCTCATTTACAGTGACCCTCTTTCCCAGCAATATTCACAACAGTGAGTCCTGTAGTAATTCTTGTCTATTTCAGACACTTCTGTCACAGGGTTGTGGTATGGGGAGGTAATCTCTATTCAGCTGTTTAGTGGAAAGACTAGGAGGAAGGTAGGCACTTATTTCTTAGATCCTCTCAATAACATTATTATCTAGACTTCACTGATGAAGTTAAGGCAAAGAAGGCTAATGTGGAGCCTTCAATGAGGTTTATGAGGGGACACTCTCTGTCAGCATAATCTTCCTTCCCTCACTGGCCAATTCTCTTGTACAGCAGGTTAAGTTTCATGGAGAATTACTGTTCCAGTGAAGGAACTTTATGAAGCTTTATGAATATCATCCTTTACTTATCTCTTTCATGGCTTACTCACTCTGGATTACCTCTTACCCACAAAGCAGCAAAAAGCTGACCATCTCCAGCTCACATACTCACCATGTAGAATAGCATCAGGGCATGGCATCAACCCTTATCTTCTGCACTTCATGAGATTTGGTGAAAATAAGCAAATAAGAGCCAGGGCTGCTCTAAAAGAACAGATATGGAATGAGAAATTGGTTCAAATTTCTGTATCAGTTTTGTTCCTCTCACTTGTTTTCAGCAGAAATTTGTAGCTATCTGCCTCTTTCTCCCCACCAGTACGCAATCAGCAGGTCTTCTTTTGCTGAAAGATCCTTGGATTTCTGTTTAAAGTATCCTAGGAAATAGTATAATAGCACTCAGCATATGAAAACTACCTTTCCTTGTATGGAAAACTGAATCGTAGCAGTGGTAATAGACAAAGCAACTTATTGGAAATAGTAGAATTCCACTTCTCCTGCGGAACTGAAAGAAAACTGATGAGCTGGACATTTCTGGAAAGAATTGTTTGGAGGCTACTGTTTGGAGAAATCTGCACAAGTGCTCAGTAGCATGTATGCCTCCCAAAGATGTCTCAAATAACACTTAAGACTTCAATTAAAAATAATGCTGGAATGCTATAGAAAGTCTAGACAGGAAGAAATGCTGAATAGAAAGGAAAGATAGCAAAACCATGTACCAGTCCAGCATATAAGCTATGAAGAGAGAAAGAAATTTTTTTCCATGTTAAATTGCAGGGTTTCCTGCTACCAGGTTAAGGGGTCATGCAGTACCATGGAGTAGGTGGGGAAGAAAATAGCAGATGTAATGCAGGTTTCAAACCAGCCTTTTCTGGACTCTTTATTTGAACACTTTTAGTTGGAATGGGTATATAATGTTGACAGGCTCCACACTTAGCCAGATTAGTCCACGTTATTGTCCTTGACTGTAATTTGCAGCTGGTTTAAAACTGTTCTGTTTCAAAGGTGCTATTGTTTTGGAGGTGGGCCTCACAGGGAATAATCTACTCTGTCTGGTGGATTGCAGTTCTTCCCTCCATCCCACTTGTTGTAGGGCTTATTAGACAGGAATAAGGATTTAATGAAGGTTTAATCAACCACTAATACAATATTGGCAAGCATACCTTGTATGCTAGTCTGAAAACTTTCATTTTCTAAGCTATATAAAAGACAATCTGATTGATTTTTCATGACCAGGTTCAAGGCTGACTGAATCAGGTCTAGATATTTTTTCATTTCTGAGTCATAATCTCCTGGGTCAGCAGTTACAATAAGGGATTGCTTTCTCTGACTCAGACTGACAATAGGAGGTAAACCTTCACTCAAACACTTGTGAGAAGAGGAGAGTAAACCAGGTTGAGGGTGGGATGCAGACTGTTTTGCTGGAAACCCAAAGCAAAACTTCAAGCTGGGCTCCAGCTGGTGAAAAAAAATAATAATAAATAAATAAGGAGTGGGTAAAACATTGTAATACATCAACATGGAGTCAGGTGTCACCATAGCATGTTGACATTTAATAGTAATTATATAACAAATAGTTGGAATACTTGCTGCTATAATAGTTTTCAATGCAGAAAGATTTTTGCAATGTAATTGGCTTCATTTATCAAAGTTCAGAGATTATACAGATGATTTGAACATGAAAGCATCATCTGTCAGCTACTGGAAAACTCAAAACTTTACTGTGTAAAGACTAACACAGCTTGTGGTCCTATTAACAGCAAGGGAAATCAGACAGTACTGTCAGTTTTCACTAGAAAGCAGACTGTTCTGTTCAGTTAAAGTTTAAATGAAAACCAGTGTCACCAATCAGACTTTGAAAAGGTCTACACTGAGGTTTTATACTTGCAGTCAAGGTTACCTGTAGTAGGTTTTTATTTCAAATGAAAATCAATGCTCAATTCTGTTTCTCTGGAGGAAAAAAAAAAAAAGAGGACTGAAAAAAAACAAAAGCCAGCACAATTATTTCCTGTTCATTTTTGCACTTAATTCAAGTACAGAAGCTATACAGGCACAATATTATAATCTGACAATATACGTCAGAAATGTGTACACATCATCTACTCCCAACAGGCAATGCAAGGCCCAGCTGCTCAGGAAAGTGCAGGACTCATCTCCATGATACACAGCTGGGTGAAAGCTGCTCTCCCAGCAGGGCAAAGCTAGGAGTGCTCTGTGGAGTAATTTGGGACACATTTTATCCTTTTAACCAGCTGTTCTTTGTTTGTTTAGGATGGTTCAACTCAACCAAAAAACAGCAAAGTGAAGTAGGATGGTAATATAATAATAGTAAAATTTATCTTCAGTAGCAAATGTATTTTAAAACAGTATTCAGCATTTTTTCTTAAATTAGGAAACTTAATCTTCTGAAAAATATTTATGTGACATGACAAAATGTTTAGTTTATTTTCTTCTTCAAAAAAAAAAAAGAAAAAGGAAACAGTGCCTAGCATTAAGGCTGTCACATATAAAATCAATTTTTACCCTATGTGGTAATCTTTGTTAAGTTTTTATTGTGCTGATCAGTGGTAGAGAAAACAAGAAATGGAAATACCCAAATCCAGCACAGGAATCTTCATTTCACTAGGACACAGGAAGCAAAGTGCTGGTCTCCGCTATTTAAGCAGTACAAATGTGGTGCATTAAAGCCAAGTGTTTGGGAGAGGGCTGTTGTGGTCTCCAATTAATCACTTTGTCTGAAGAGCCATCAGTTTGCCAGCAGAGAATTCAGGCAGCAAACCCAAGATTCCCAGTGTGCCCGGGACCCACTGGCTCCTTCTTCCACCTCCATACATTTCTGAACGTGGAAGAGATGTTCACGTTCCATCTGTGCACTGGTTCTAGGCCTGCTCTAATGGTTTAGACTCGAATTGCTACAAACAAGCGTTTTCCAGTGGGAGGTGGCTTTCACCTGGCAGCAACGAAACATTAACATGAGGGTTAAAAAATGTTCTTTGCATTTTTTTTGCTATAAACCAAATTTTAGGCAGAATAAATTTCACTGACAATATAAACATCCAGGAAGCAAGTTTAAAATAAGACCCAATAACAAATAAAGTGCAGCATCTAAAATATGTTCTACTCTCCATTAAACCCCTGTTATTTAATCTTCTGTTTGTCAGTTTCACACTGCCAAGAATTCATTGGATACAAAAATAGAAAGGCCAACATTTTTGTACTCCCCAGTGTTACACAGAATCTGGCTGGGTACAACAGAAGCAATACATTTCAAAATAACAAATTTATGCTTCCTAAGATGAATTGTATGGTACCTCTGGGGGAACATAAGCATCCAGTTCTCTGAATTTACTGTAAGCTGTCAGAAATTGAATCTCAAAAGGCAAAAAAACCTTTCACTTAATTCTAAGTCTTCGTGTAAATAACTGCTACCAAGATCACATGGTAGTTTTCTTATTACTGCGGAAGGACAAAAATTGCATTTTGGAGATTCCAGCATTTTAGAACCATTTGGCAAATTAGGCAAAATAAAATAAAATAAAATAAAATAAAATAAAATAAAATAAAATTCTGTCCTGTGAAAGGCAGGTACCTGCAAGTTATTCTGCTTGAGAGCAACAAGGAGCTCTTTCCAGTATGCTTCTCTGCCCCATATAACATGCTATCAAATATTCCTCTATCTCAAGCCTCCAAAACAACCTTCCCATGTATATCCCAGATAGCCCACAATTTGGGACACTTACCTAAGATCTGTAAAGCACAATTACAACAGCAAGGCTTTTCAGATATGGAATTAAATCTGTATTTCATACATTACGATAAACGCCAAGCTGTTGGCTCTTGTGGGAGGTAGTTTCTCACTCAAGTCTGTTAGGCACAAGGTAGACTTTTACACAAGTGAGGGGAAAAAAACTCTAATTTGATGGCTACCACACTGATTTTGAAACACAGGGTTAAGAGATGCCTACTTAAAGTGTAGGTGGCAAATAACTTTTGTATGCATTATATAATTAATGACTCAATGTAGCAGTTTTCTCATCATGAATACTCGTAATTTACAATACATTCTAGCCAGAATCAGATAAATAATTACATCTTTAGTTATCAGTTGTTCTTCCTTTTTAGTTAGTTCTTTCTCCTGACAATATCACCAAAATTACAAGTATGTAGTTGTTCCAATTAAACACATAAAACACACACAGCACTATGATGGACACCTAAAATGATAAACAAGTTTTCTTTGTTCTGAGGCTGTTCACTGCTGCCTGTGTGGTGAAGATAAAACACTGCAACAGAACTGGGTGCAGGGACCTCTGTTACTTTCCTCTGCAAACAACTGCTGAATGGAAACACCTCCTGTAGTGGGAGCAGCTTTCCATCACTTGGAGAAGTGTGTCTTAACAGAACAGGGAAGCCACTCTCCAGCATTTCATTGAGCTAATTAGTTTCCTCCTATATTCCCTTTCCTTAAAACAATTCTGTGGAAAGAAGTAAGCCAGAAGAATGTCATACAGCTACAGATGTATTTTGTATTCCACTGCATTGCAACACAGCTTAACACACTGGCAAAGATCCACAGTCAACAGTGAACTTAAAGGGAATTTCTCTGTGAGAAAGAATCCCATTTACATAGACTCATTTCCTTTAGTTCAGCTTTACATAAAACCAGTGTTTTATGTAGACTGAGTCCTAATGGAGATGCGGAAACATTAATAATCTAGTATCATTTCCAACTAAAAAAACTCACGTACATGCTTCATAATGATGAATTCTGAGAGATCATGCTGAACCATGGGAATCGTGAGAACATAGAGATACAGAACAAGAAGACGCTTGATTCAGAGATTTCTCAGAAACCTTACAAGCACTGGTTTTAAAATACATTTCCAGAAAATAACCAGACTGATCCAGTCAAGCAAGTTGGTTATTAGATATGGTTCCTAGCCACTATAGCAGTGATCTCAGATACCATTCTTGTTCGTGGTAAGGACATAGTTCCCAGGAGAGAACTCACTACCTCTGTGTAAGGACCATAGCTGATGCTGCTCATGGTTACATGACAATAGGAATCAGTGTCTAACATAATGACATCAAAATATCACTTTTTAGACTACTTCTGTTAGCCAAACTTACCTTGCTAACATCCATATAAAACAGTTTGTAGGTTTAGAAATGTTGAATGTATAGATATAAGGTCACTGTAGTAAGACTTTCCTGGGTAACGAATACATACAGTTAAAGACTTCAGTGAGGAAACTGAGCACTTTTATACTCATGGATCTGTGGTGTAGGTCTCTGTTCCTTATTCCCAAATGACTGTACTCATCTTTCTTGTTGCCCATCCTCTTTTCATCCTTTGATTGATTTATTAAACTCGACCTTCTCTTAGTATGCCATACTTTGAAACCACAGTGTAATGCATCTATTTAATGGTTACTGAAAAAACAAAAAAATCATTTCACTTTTAATGGTCTTAGCATACCAAGATTCTGAGCACCCAGCTCCTTCAGTTACACTTTCAGGGCTAGGTGTTTACTCTTTAATAGGCACTAATGAGAATCCAGCACAAAATCTCAAGGGTGCTTTATTCTGACGTTACTGGATTTTCCCCACTTGGCAATAAAGTTTAAGACTTTGAGGTCTATTTTAGACCTTTTATTTTAGAGACTTAGGTAATTATTTCAAAGGCTCATTAAAGCAGACAACCACAAAAGACTGTTTTCCAGGCACTTTCAAATTGCTTATCCAGCTCAGTATGGAGGAAATTATTAACCTCGGTAGCTTTTTCATCCTGCTTGCTGTAGTGTGATTTTGAACTCTGGAAATAATCAAGTTTAATTGCCTTTCAGGAATATATTTTGGCATTTGAACTACTTCATTGCTTGAACTCTCTTCTGTATCCCACAAATACTACAATCAAATTGAATGTAATCTCTGGGAAAGTGCAGTTCTAATGAGACAGCTGCTGAGAGCACAATCAACTCAACACATTTGGTCAAGGATAACATGCATTACAAAATAGTAAGCAAAATGAAAAGACTTTCCTTGATCTAAGTTTTGATTAATGCACCTTTAGAAAGCTAGAAACCCCGAGGACGACTTCAAAAAAAATTCCATACTTCAGAATAGAAGGGGAAGTGTAGGAAAAACATTACATGACAACTCATGACGATAACCATTCAAGCAAGAAGTTACTTCCCCAAGAAGGGAGTTACCAGCCTTTAAGGTAATAATAAATAGGCAACTACAGCTTGTCTAGCTCTAACGTGAACCCACAGGAAGTCTTGCATTAGGATTTCTTGTTCCTTGATCTGTTAAATTTCATGCCTGAAAAGCATACCTTCTAGCAGCAGAGTAGTACTGTTATTTCCACACTGCTCTGTGCTGTTATTTGATCTGAAGGAAGTTCTCCTGCCTGCTCCCAAGCCATCATTCCCAGCCCAGCATGAGTATTTTCTGAGAGAACTGTTATGCAAGCTGATTAAAAGCCAATAGCTAATATAATAAGGATGAGCTTTTGAACTTATATCTATTTGTCTGTTTGGTTCACTGCATAGCCAACATGAAGACATGTATTAACACAAATAAAAGAACAGGCTGAAAGTAGCCATGGCTGACTGATAAGAGGGAGGAATTGCTAATAGTAATGATAGCTAGAGGCATAAAGACCTTTGAAGGTCTTTTCATTTAAAGTAAATGTAGCTTGGACACATTTGGAGAAGTATATGTGTCTCTTCAGAGAAAACACAAGTCCGACAGTGGACACCAAATCCAAGCAAGATCAGACTGAAGATACTGAATGACTAGCAGTGTCAAAGGTACACTGAATTGACTTACAGACAGGAACCCTCCAGTACTTACAGATATAAAACATACACCTGTTCCTCTTCTAAAAGATGGGCTCCAGTTAGAATAAATCAAAGACTTAACACAAGCATAATGACCAGTCCAGGTCACCAAGCCAATCCCTGTCACAGTAGCTAAGTGAGCTTTGCTTGTGAGTGGACATCAGAGCTCACCCTGGAAGGGCCATTGCACAAATAGTCCATCCTGCAATTCTGTGTAGGGTCCAGAATGTCATAGCTAAAAATCTTCCTTTGCCTTGAAAATGAAAATGTTTCAGATTAATTCTACCTGCAAGAAAAACATTTTTTTACAATGAGTAGGTTGTATATGCATCCGTATGCCACTGAAACTGGTAACTAAAGATGTAATTATTTATCTGATTCTGGCTAGAATGAATTGTAAATTACAAGTCTTCATGATGAGACTTCACCATTTCTGAAAGAAACCAAAATATTATGAAAATTAATACCTTGCAGTAGGAAGTCTTAAATTATAATTTTCAGTTCACTGCTCACTGTGAAAAAATCACAACAGAAGAAACATCAAAAACTTTTGCATTCGCAATTGAGAGAAATAACGGCTGACTATTAGGACTCATTAAATTCCTTCATTTTTATGAGCAGTAGGCTCATATATACCATACCATCCTTCAGTCATAAAATTCATTCAAATTATCAGCTGTTCAAGGACACACTGTCCAACACTGGTGCACACATTAGTTTTGTAGCCACAAAAATTATGGTGAGGATGCTAGAACAGTTAATTTTCAGCAGATTACACAAATCAGCTTATCAAAATGCATAAAAACTTCAAGTAGTATGATTTATACATCAGCATCTTTATCGATTCATCTCAATTTGTAAAATAAAACAAACCACGTGTTTGCTATGACTATATATATATATATATATGGTATGTGTGTGTGTATGTATATATATATATATGGTCCTTCATATGTCAAAAACACCCTGACATATCTGGAGAATTAAAAAAAAAATCCTAAATTATTCCTAATTTTAAGTATTATTTTTTCTAGTGGAAAATGTATCCAGTAACGCTGATGTATTTTGCAGAAAATATTTGACTTCAATAAAGTAACAATCAAACTGAAGTTTTTTGAGTTCAAACATATGAATTTTGACATTTCCAAAACCAGAAAGTCAGATCCTTTTCAAACAGTTCTTTGGTTATAAGTCATACTGTAATTACAACCTAATGTCTATGCAGAAGCATGCTAGAAAGGTCAAGTGTTACATCACGTAACAGTTGTTTGAGCCCAACTCATTTTTCCTGTCTCCCAGTTCTGGAAAGCCTACTCCCAAATTGACAAAGGAAGTAATAAAATAGTCCCTCTTGATGATTAAGTCTCATCTGCTTTCTCAGACATCCCTGTGGGAATTTTTACCCTATCCTGGTCTGTATTCAAGGATATTTTATGAGCAGTTTTCCACCTGGGACAGCAGTTCTGCTCTCCTAACCCATCCTCTACCATCCCAGATTCCAGTCCAAATGAGCTTTTACCACACATTCTGGGCTCCCGCTAGCCAGAAGTTACCTTCCATTTGGTTCCTTCTACACAGTTGAGCTATCCACCTGATAATTGTGTCCTGCTTTAACAAGACAGTAATGAAGCCCTCGGTGCTCAGTCTATGGATCTTCTATAACACACCTGGCTTATGGGGTGAACCCAGAGGAAGAGCTGAGGTGGAGAACAGAGTTCAATGAAGAATTGCAGTCTACCAGGATCACTAAATCAGAGCTGTAAAATCATGCTTATTGCTGTGCCTCAACAGATGACAGAGGAAATCACTTTCCTCTTGAGCACTCCTGACTGCTTCATCAGCTTATCACTTTGCTGATGGGTTTATAGATACTGCATAGGGCTGAGTCAGCTGTAGCCCCACGGTTGATGTCAAGAATTATTCATGTTTTTATTGAGATCACCAACAGAAGATTCTCTTATACATCACTAGCTTCTCCTCAACAAATGAGGCAATGAACAGTTCCCTAATTAGACTCCAACCCACAGTGGATTCACAACTAGTGTTGATCAGAGGAAATTAGATCTTTTCAACTTGCTTGCTGAAAAGCAAGCCTTCATCTGCATACTTGAGGTTTAATACAATTTACATTTCTAAGACTCTTCTTTTGCTATTACTATTACTAATATTCTAGTTGAGAAAGGTACAGGACAATTAGCATTTAATAGTTTAAAAACAGAGCAAGACTTTGGGAAAAGCCAACTAACAGAATACTCTGAAGTAAGCCTTATTAGCAAGCTTTCATTTGAACTACTTCACAACTACTGTTTTCACTGAAACCTTCAGATATGAAGGCACACACAATTAGCTTATTTTAGTTTAAAGTGTCCACAGTGCTCAAACAATCTGGAAGAAACATTTGTTTTGAGAGTTTTCCAACTCTCTTCCCTTACCACAGACAATTCTGATTACTTGATAAAAAATAAAACAGATGTAGTATTTCTGAATTTGATTCTGTTTTTCCCTGTGACATTTCAAATGGGTCAGAATAAGTAATTCTAGACTATGTGACTATACATCCAGAGAATACCTGACAGATAATGCCAACAATATTCCAGTAACACACTACTCAGACATGTATCGGACCTTCATCATGTTGTGAAGCCACAAACACACCCTCTGTTCAGGCTAAAACAGAACTTGGAGAGCACTAAAACAAGGGGTCGAATTTTGTATGATTTTTTGTTTGCAATGGTCCCTGAAGCCAAAACTGAGAGCAGCTAGTAGGCAACTGAATGGAGACTAGTCTAAATTACGAAGCTGGGCAGTAACTCATTTGTCCCTTATTTTTTTCTGCTAGTGCTGGCAGAAGTACTCCCAGGAAAAATGTACAAATAAACAAATAAAGAAGGCTGTGAATGGCTTTTCTCTTTTCCTTCAATCCCCCTAAAACCCCTACCTACAAACAGCTGCGTCAGTCCCAGACACAGAAACACTCAGCAGGCAAACCTCTTAGCTTTGCATATAGTCCTGTTGCAAAAGAAATGCAATCGCAGCATAGTCATCAGATAAACACAGCATTGCTACCTATGACACATCACTATTCAGAGCTGTTGAGGAAGCCCAAAACAAGCTTGGCAACACAGCAAACATAGGATTTCCAGCATTACACAAAATTACTTATTACCAGGGCTCCTTTGAGCCTTGTACCTTTCCCCTGCAGAGCTCCTGTTTCAAGCAGATGAGAAACCATTGGCTCTTTACATTTATTTAATTTACTTGCTGTTAGCTTATAATGGCTTGCTAATAGCCCTTACCCTGGAAGTGATTAGAACATTGATTAGAAAGTAAATAAGTTCAGTAATTATAAATGTAGGCCATAATGCTCAAAGGAAAAGCAGAGATTGTTATATAGACTGACAGAACACAGTCACTCACCCACCCCAAGCTCCCAACAGCTACAATATATTTTAATGGTTTCTCACTTGAAGTACATGAATATATTTCTTTGTCCTTAAAAGATTACAAATCAGCTCCTATTCCCGCATGGTGTTTCTACAACATCTTACATCCACAGCAAGATCTTTCTATAATGCTATCATCTATTTAGGTACTGACAGAAACAAAAGTGCTCGCTAAATGGTTTTACAATACCTTTTCTTCTCTGCTGCTGAAACTCAAAAGACGTTTGTTCTGAGAATGAATGCTATCCATACGGTAGCCTAGACAGCAGATATTTTTAATGCACGGCTGCTGAAAATAGCCATGATGAATGATTTTCTGTAGCTGTTCTCCCTGTTTGTTCTTTGTAAATGTCATTTATTTCACATGTTTAGAGCTTTTCTTGCCCAGAGATACAAATGTTTATCATAAAAAAAAAATGTCTGAGCCAAACTTGACTTAAAATTTATCAACAGCCAACAGATTTTTGGAGGGTGTTCAAGATCATAATAGAGAAAGCTGTCAAATTTGAAACAAATTATTTTGCTAGTAGAAAGTGGGAAGAACAGCAAAATGGGTGAATTCTGCCAAATGAGGTCTGTATATAAAGTTGGGATTTTCTATCTTATATTCATACTTAATTATAAACCTTATGACAAGATGGATATTTGTAAGTGACTGTGACAGTGCAGCTTCTGCTAGTCAACTGGTTATGGTATAGTTAGATGCAATGGTGCTGGAGAAGACAACTCTGCCCTTATCTCCACGACTTTCTCCCAGATTTGGTATTGTGCTGAAGTAATGCGGTCAGCTATACCAACAGAGTTCTCCTTCCCTAGTTTTGGTGTATGGGACTTCAGCAATGGAGAATTTCTTGGGACAGCAGTTTGGGATTTGAAGACTTAATGTTCCATGAAGTCCTCTTTCTGAGATACACATAAGGCTTCATTCACCCCATAGAAACCTTCTAAGTGTCTGAAGACTTGGACACTCACTTCATGTGTGATAATAAATAAGCAATACTCTGTGTAGTAAACTAGAGGAATAATCTGAACACTGATGTAGCACTTTACAAAAGATTTGGAAAAGGCCTCAGAAGTTGTGAATGCTGTAGAAACAAGAGAGACTTTTCTGCTGAAAAATGTAGTGGCCTGTCTGACATAATAATTTCTAAACACTTACTTAGATATTTGGGTATATATGAAATACACATTTTTCTTTTTAGATTGTCTAAGGACACATTATTTGGAACATAGAAGACGGAATCTAAGAAGCATAATGCAACGGTTCTGTCAAAGACAGGAGAGAGATTTGCAACCTTGACTGTAAGCAGAAGCAAGCATAAAATCAGTCATGAGTCTTGAATCTACTGGACAGTCACTGCACAGACATATAAAGTCAGACAAAGGATTGCAGAAATCCAATATTTAGCTGGCTTTAACAACGCATCTGGTCATACCTCCAGGATGTACAATGTACTAAACATTTTGTCACCGAAAAAATAATACATTTGCTTTTAAAGCAAGTAGAGGTAAAAAACTTCTTTATTCACCAGAGATAGAAAGAATAGCTACTTATAGAGTCGTAGAATCATTAAGGCTGGAAAAGACCTCTAGGATCATCTAGTCTAACCATCATCCCACCCTCACCATGCCCAATAACCCATGTTCCTCACTTCTTCCATTTAAGTTTCCACTCGCTTACTCTGTCTGTAGTTCCGCAGCACTTTGTAGTACTTTGATACTTCCACACCCTCTTAGCTGTTTGGATTTGTTTCCATAAGTACATGGACTTTCAGGAGGTGCTCATTTTCATAAACACAAATATCCTTGCTCTTACACAAGACAGATATAAAGAAAATAATTATAATCACTTTTAATTCTCTCTTAACCATTTATAAAACCATAGCAAAAATTAATAATGGAATCTAAACACTTATGCAACTACCATAGCAATTTTTGCACTTTTTTTAAATTACATTGGAAAACTAAATTACATCCATTCATTTATTTTGAGTGACCTAACAATAATATCAGAAATACTTTTGAATTGCTGGACATACAGCTGTGCACATGCCAGCTTACATACTGCTGAACAGGTAGGTCACAGGTACGTGTATATATGCAGTCCTGTTTTGCGGTGTACTGTGCGCAGGAATTACTCCCAGAGCCTCCTTTGCCATACACTGACATTGCTGTTGCACTCCCTCTGTTATGTTGTACTTCTAAGTCAGACTGTAGCACTTAGCTCATGATTTTTAATTGCGGGTGATGGGAACACAAGGGAGCACAGTATTACTCTACTGCAAATTCAAAGATCTGCATATGCATAACCAACTGTGAATGTAGCCCATATCCAGTACGATTATCTATTGAAAGTAAAGGTGCTCTAATTTTGTGCTACATAACAAACGAAAAGCTTATCAGTCTGATCTGTGCCACCAATGAGCCATCTTTCAATGACAAACCCAACAAATACAGTTTAATAAAATCATGTATTAGAATTAACAATAGAGTGATGCGTTATGGATTATTTATTTATCCTTTGTGAAGAAATCTGCTGTCTTAAAGCCAGCGTTGCTTCACAGTGTAAGAAATAGTGGATGCTGAATAAATTTTTCACTTGTGAATTTACCAGATGTAATGGAAGTGCAGGTGCTTTTTATTTGTCGCCATATATAATCATTACTAAGAAAGCTGCTTGGTATCTCAGATTAATCTTTTTGAGACAGACAGGGAAAGCCACTAGGAGAAACCAGGTGAGAAGCCGAGTGTTTGAACTGAAGCCATGAAAGCTGTCATCAAACTGTTGAACGTTTGATAAAGAGGCTGGAAATATAATTTGAAATCTCATAAAAAAGCCTTAACTGCTTGTGAAACTGCCCCAGATGGATTTCTCCCAGTGACACAAATGAAACACAATAGGAGGCAAATATTACACTTAAGATCAAACTGGGCCATGTCGGTGTGATCTGAAACATGACTGATACTTCCTTTACTACACTGCAATGGTTTCACCTCCATTCTGGCAGTGTAGTAAAGGTTTCACACCCACCATTTAAAATCCCCATTAGTATTCCATGAAATACAACCCTATCCATCTCTTGGTCAGTTTCAGCTCTTTTGCTGTTTGTTCACAGCACACATAAACAGTTTCATTTAACTCCAAGTTTGTATTCCCAAGAGTTCCAGGAAAATAATCTCTTAAAAGACAGAAGATGAACAGTTATACTAGTTATAGAATCTTGACTAAAACTCCCTTCTATCACCCTTTGCATGTGATGCTCTTATGTTGGTACCGTCTCGTACAAAAACTTGGAAGAAACTCCAAGTCAAGCTGTACTAAGTCATAACGAACACCTCAGTTTATAGATGGCAAAAGTACACAAGAATGGATCTTATTCTCATTTTAAATTGGCTATGATATTCACATCCACTGTACCCTGTGAGTATCCAGCAAAGATTACGCATCTTTTGACAGTTCTGTCAAATTGTTTCTGAGAATTCCAATTGGCAGAGACACTCAGTATCACAGCTCCCTTCACTATCTCATGTACATCATCATCAGCTCTTGCAACTGTATGGATCACGTACAAGGCTTAAGTTATCTCAGCCTCTCTATTTTCTTTCAGCCTAAACAGATCTCTCTTTCTCTTACTATCTCATTTCCTCCACAGAGGAGGCTTGCCCAGCTGTATGGGGAGGATATCTGTCTCCCAGTCAGACTTCCTCCAAAGAAAAATGTCTTTCTTTTTATATTAAAAAAATACATATATTTTTTTAATCTGTTAAAGCATGGTAGATACTGAATGTGTCTTGGTAATATCTGATGAGGAATTTTGCTCCATAAAACTAGAATAGGTTATCATACATTTATTTAGATCATGGTAAATCAAAACCTCGAACAGACTAAGACAAAATCTCTTTTTATATAGCTGCTGGTGACATGAGTGAGCAGGACTTTGCAAACTTGTCTCCATGTTCTGGAGTTTATTCACCACAAAATCCAAGGCAGGTCCATCATAACATATAGCTTCTTTGACCAAGATGCAAAATATTTCTAATGGAAAAGTTTTTCTATTTTATTCTAAAAATTGAATAAAGTGATTTAGTTTTAAATATTAATATATTTTTACTGTGTGTTCCTTTTTTTTTTCCTTTAAAATGTTTTATTCACTGCTGAAGTTGGACAGAAAATATAATGCTCCGAATGACTTATGCCACAGGACTCATGAGGATTGTAAGGTGTCAGGGAGAGGTATCACTACCTTTGTACGTAACTTTCAAGGTTGACTACATCACTTGACTCAATTGTAATGCAGATCATTTCTCTCCACTGACTTTGGGGGAGGTATCGTATTTTTGTATATAATTTACATGATGGATCAGGTCATTTGATTCTACTGTAATGCAATTAGTGGATGTTCTTCTTCTGCTGAATTTGAGTAATACTTTCCCAAGGCGCTCTGCATTTCACAACCCTAGAGCATGCTAGTAAAAATGATTAAATAAGTCTTTGGCAACAAATACACATTTTAGTGGATTTGGGAAAAGAGGACCAGAGATGTTAAAGATTTGGCTCCATTTTGTTAATTTGTTTTGCAAGTTTACAGACCACTCTCCATCCTGCATAGCACTTCACAGTCTCACTTGCTGAGCTGGCATCTGCACTGCAGGAGATAGAAGAAAACACTGCCTTGGCAGCAATCTGTAAGCCTACACCATGTCTGGAGGCACAGAGGCAGAACTAGATCCAGACCTGCTCTCTCTTAGCAGGTCACTGAGATTTCTCTCTGGGGTTTGGCTCAGGATCCCCTTCCTGTCTTTCAAGTTTCCTTTGATTCACAAGGAGCGTGACTCAGATCTGGCAGCAGTAGCTCCAGCATGCCATGTACACAAGCGTGTTGAATGTGAACATGTACAGCACGGGGTGGACACATCAAACTTGTATCAGGATCATGTACCCACAGCAGCTCCAGTGCTCTGAGCTTTCAAACTGGAAGAGCTGATCTGCAAGTGCTGAGCACACCCCAGCCGCTTCAGGGAGGTGCTTGAGATCTGCTTTGCTTGCTGTCTGCTTTTGCTATCCTTTCTAGACTTCTTTCTAGCATTAATTTCTAATGGAATGGATCTCTAGGAAGATCCTGAAGCAATAAAGAGTCACTCACACTGCAGTTGGTCATGACTTGTCCAGATAGAGAAAATTTCATCTCCTAAAACAGAATCATGTGTGCAGAATCATCTGTGCCCATACTGTGGTCAGTGATGATTCAAGAAAGAGGAATGTGGTCTGACTATAGCACTGAGTGGTCTGCACTGCAGACAGTGGTCTAGACTGCTCAGCAAGGAGCCATCAGAGGAGCTCTTGAAACCAGATCCATGACCACAAATCCTGCTAAGAAACGAGTGTGCTCTGGAGCCTTGAGAGAGTCCTTTATTTATACAGAGAAGGGAGAAGACTGGAGTATTGCCTGGACCTGGGCATTCTGACCTGTATACTGAGGTGTCCCTCCTGAATACCACCAAGCCTGTAATACTTCCCCTTAATGCTGGCTTTGTGCCACAACTTTTGTGCCTCTTCAAAAGAAGTACCTCAGGGAAAAAGAGCACTCCCTGTCATTTTACTGGGGCACTGCTCAGGTCCCACATGCACAACCAGAAAACTCTGCAGCAGGTCCACTTCTTCAAGTTGTTCTGTAAAGTGGGATCATCCTGGGGTAAATACCCAGATACACACCTGAATCTGCTTCACCTTCTGAACAGAGATGCTGGGAAGACCCAGCACATATACAAGATCCCTCTGCCCCACCATCCAGTCTGCTCCCAGCCAGTGCTCAGAAACAGCTGGGAATATGTAGGTAATCTCAATGAATATGTATGTGACTGCAGAAGCCATGAGGTCAAGAGCAAATGATGCTCCTATGTGGGCAGTGAGGTGAGTCATGGAGCAAGCATGATGCAGAACAAGAGCTAGAGGTTGTTGCTGGGTTTGGCTATTTAAAGAACCTGCTGTGTAAATGCATATCAAGTCCTTCAGGCTGCAGTGTCCTGTTGAGAAAATCTCTGGAACATCCCGAAATGAAAGTTTATGTACAACTTCTGAGATTACAGACAGGTTTCCATAACCTAACACCAGGATATCCCGATCCTGGAATATTTCATTCCAGGTAATTCCAGCCACCCCAAAGTATATTTTACTGTGATAAGACACTAAGGTAGTCAAACTAAACACTAACAAAATCTGCCTACACTAGAATATACTGGTTAAATTTTGGTGTGAAATTATGTGTTTGACAGATGCTGAAACAGAGTGCTCTAGGGAAACACAATAAATATCAGCAGAGGATCATGAAGATAGATAACATGATTACTAAAGCATAGCCTTTAAATGTGTACATAATGCATCACTTAAATGACAGCCTTATTGAATAACAGCATTTATTTTTAATAGATGAGTATCTTAATAATCTTACATAAAGGAAAATGATCCTTATAAATGAAGATTCATGAAGATGAAATTTAGACATGCACACGTACATTTTTTTTCCATCAGTGGGGTAAATGGGCTCAGTGTTTCTGTAGTAAACAATCATTTACATTTTAACTTCATGAGTTTCCAATGAAGGTACAAGTAAAAGAATTATCATGTAGCATATGGATTCAACTCAAGAGCACTGTTTTGAGTTAGCTCGTGTATAATGTTATGTCCAGGCATCCCAAATAATTCAGAGGAAAGTTATTCTGTATAAACCATCAACCCAGGGCTCTCCCTCTTTTTGGCATCTCAGGGAAGAGGTTTGGGTGCAACAGTTCAGTTGAATCATGAGATTTCCTCAGTAAAAGGTCCTGTAGGTAAATAGCATAGAACCTTTTTATCCTGTGGGCAGCCCTGCAGACCTTTAGCCTAATGTGATCCCTAAGAGGAAAACAGATTCTGGTTTTATTGTGCAATTAAAAAGTTTAGGGGTACAGTTTGTAACAACTGTACAGTGAGTGTTTGTATGTGGTGGAACACATTTGTAGACTGCTATTTAATTTTAACTCATAGATCACACATTTATTTACCTGTACAACTGAGCTAATTATTTTGTTGTTGTTGTTATTTTCAAGAACTACTTCTGTCAGTGAAAGTGCTGTGGAGGCAGAAACAGTTCTTCATGGTCTATCATAAAACATGATCTATGTTTGCTTTCAACTAGACTTACAGAAAGCCATGAAAAGAACCTACAGCTTTCAATTCTGAAATAAAACCATCCTCTCCGCGCTGTAATTAATGTTCCTTTCTGCACTGTAGTTACTTCAGTCTTTGATTCCATGCCATAAAAACTGAAAAAATTTTGCCACTCACTTCATTAAAAGCTACATCATGCCCTGCTGCTGTACTCCTTGCAACATTCGGAGAAAACCAATTTTAGAAAGGTGCTTTGAATGGATAATTTACTTGAGATGGTCTTTCTGGAGAACAAGAGACTAGCAAGAGCTTTTGCAGATTTATGTTCAGGCATTAATTTCTTTAATTAGTCATCAAACTAATCGTTTTGTGCATGATTTGTTGACCTATTGGGGAACTAATGACAATTAAGAAAGTACATGATGTTTTTATTTTTCAAGTAACTCCACAGTGGCCAAGCTGAAAGCTATCACAAAACCAGCTCAGAATCAAGGAATCTTGATTTGCATTCTCAGTTTCTCCTTTCTGGACAAGGAAGCAACTAGGATGCTGACTCATTTGTCTTCAGAAGTGTGCTGCAGGAAAGTGCCCAGATATCTGTCTGCAAAACAGCCCTCCCCTCCCTGAAATTCACTGTGCTTAAAGCCTCTGTTTTTATCGAATTCTCTACTTTGGCTGGTAAAAACCTTTCCTATGTATCTGAAAGGTCAAAACAAACAGAACTCAAATAATCAAATTACTGCTTAATTGCATCTTATGAAGCATTGGAACTGTGTGCTCCAATCATCCCATACATTTGTTATACAGAAATGAAAAATATGACTTCCACTTCCACTTCTTATTTTAAATGTATTAGCCCTCCTCTTTAGACATTACAGTTATTAATGTTCAGGCTACTGCAATGGCTCTGAATTCTTATCACTCATTCAGCTGATATTATTACCCCGTCAATGCTGACATCAGAAATGGTACCTTAATATGAGAGAAAGAAGTCATGACTGGAATTATTCATAGATTACACCAGCACACACTGCTTGGGAGATAAAGAATCGGTGGAGCTGTTGTGGAGCTTTTTTTTTTTTTAATAAAAAATTCATAGCCTGATCCAAAGTCACTAGAAAAATTCTCCACGACTTCAGTAAATTTTGATTCCAGCCCTCTGTATTTTAGGAGGGAGACCATCAGTGAGCCCACAGCCTTCTTTCTCTACTCCAATGCAATTTAACAGCACTGACAAGAAATCTATAAAAATACAGCAGAGGTGTGTGGGAGCGTTCCTCACATAATCAAACAAGAGATGGAACAGTTTATGCCACTAAAAAGTAATGAAAGGAAAGACTAAGAAGAATCACAGTAGTTAGCAGCAACAATTAAGTAAATAATAAACATATTTAAATGTTATTATCCATGAGGAAAGATAAAGCTCAATACTTCCCAAAGACAGCTAATACCAAAATGAAGAGAAAGAAGCTTTCACTGTGAGTAAAATAACTGGGTCATGAAAGTGGAAAAGACTGCATTTTCTTTCTTCAGATATTCACTTCAATTACAGCCACTTTCTGCTGATGCTGTTTAACCTGTTGCTTCTCTTTCCCTCATCTGCTGTGACACTGTTGAAGTGTCCAAATTGCCATCTCCCTGAGGGCTCCCTGAGGATCACCTTTTGCTGTGATTGGAAAAATAATTGAGAAATGCTGAATTCAAGAACAAGAAAACAATGCGATATGAGCTACAGCAGTGAATGTATATAATGCACACCATATACTTTGTTCTAAGTGTTATCTAGTGAGTTATAAAATCTTATTATGAGTTTAGGTGGCTTTTTTGCTTGTAATCATATACATGTTGAAAGATACGAGAGAGATAGTCTTTGTAGGTACAAAATGTTAGCAGTCTTTTGAATATTTGTATGGAAAGGCCTAGGACCACTGGGCATGGATGAGTCCATTTCTGTGCACTCAAGGAAGCTCTCCTGATTCCCAGCAGCGCAGTTTTATGGAAGATACCAGGAGTTCCCAAAAGTTGAACCTTGTCCCATTAGTATCTTGTAAATCCAATAAAAGGATATTTTGGCAGGTACTTGGAAAAGTTTGTTATTAAAAAGGCCCAAAATGGAACATAATTTGAAAACGTGAGATGTGGTGACACCAATTTTTAGCATAGAATCATAGAATGGTTTGGATTGGAAGGGACCTTTAGGATCACCTAGTTCCAACTCCCTGCTAAAGGCAAGCCTCCCTCTAGACCAGGCTGCTGAAAGCTCCATCCAGCCTGGCCTCGAATAGTTCCAGGAAGGGGGCACCCACAGCCTCAGTGGGCAACATGTTCCAGCATATCACCACTCTCACCTAGTCTCACCGTCTTACAGTTTAAAGCCTTTTTCCCTTGTCCTGTCGCTACATACCCTGTAAAAATTCCCTCCCCAGCTTCCCTGTGTGCCCCCTTCAGGTACTGGAAGGCCACTATAAGGTCCCACCAGAGCCTTCTCTTCTCCAGGCTGAAGAGCCCCAGCTCTCTCACCCTGTCCCTGTATGGGAGGTCCTCCAGCCCCCTCATCATTGAGGGCCTCCTCTGGATCTGCTCCAACAACTCCATGTCCTTCTTGTGTTGGGTGCCCCAAAACTGGGTGCTTATACCAGAAATAAGTTGTCATCTTGATAGAAACTCATTAAGAATGGAAACGGTCTCAGTTCTTTTTGACGATATTTACTAAAACATTGAATCATTGTGATGGGTGAAACTGAGTTGTTTGTCTGTACTCGCAGTGATTTACTTACATTCTTATAATTAAAGAATATCAATAATGAACGTACAAACTATTCTGCTTGTGACTTACATCGTTAATTTTTTGCTTGAAAGCCTAGATATCAACACCATCAGCCTCCTTCAAACGTACAGTCTTAAGGAAAGCATGGTTTTGCATAGCATTTTCTTGTCTTGACTGTTATATTTGGAGAATACAACCAAAAAGAATAAAGTTGATAATAGTAAGTTCAGTGTCAGTGCTGTGGGAGGAGTCAGCTGACTGACTGGACTGACTTCTTTAAAGAGAAGCATTTTGAGTCTTCTTATTTGCTAAACGGTATTATAATAAATCAGGATAAGAAGTAAAAAAGGATACTGATGATAGGTGCTGAAGGATTTTTAAGATGCCAAATCTTATTTTGTGACCTGGTCTAGTTTCTACATGGCTAGTGCAGTAGTTTGATTCGGAAATGTCTCAGCAGTTGTTAATTAATTGTGCAATGGATTAAACTTTAACTACCTTTTTTTTTTTTTTAATAATTACAGTTTACTAATTAAGAAAACAGCGATTGAAATATTTGATACTAACATAATGCCACATCAGCTTTTCAGCACCCAAACGATGACTGTAACCTGCTAGGTTGTTTTCACAGCCAATAAGTGTTGAAAGTGAAGCGTTAATCACGCTGACTCTGAAAACCTGTTTATCAAACGTGTAAGAACAATGTCGATCTGGGTAGTAATTAAGTAATTCAGTGATAATGCTGCCATTATTATTAACGTGTTAGTAAGATTCCTTTGCTCTCATTTGTGCACTGGAAGTTTGATTATGTGGGATCTTTTCAGACAGCTTGACTGTATTTCTTTCTTTTTTCTTCTTATTGTTTTCGTGATAGAGTCCTGGAGTATGAACTGTTTGCTAGGTAATTTTATTCATGCAGTCTAACTGAAGCCAGTGAGAGCAATGGGAAAAGGCTCCCGCTGGCATGATACGTGGGACATCCCGAAAAAAAAAGAGAGAGAATCGTTGATCAATGTTTAGGGAACGGGAGAGGGGTGCTCATGCGCCGGGACGGGCTGCCAGGAGGCGGTGCGGTCAGTGCCCGCGGAGGCGTTCACGTACAGACGCTGCGCTGAGGGCCAGGCCAGCAGCCCGCTAACTACGCTTCCCATCGGCCCCGCGCTCCCAGCGGGCCGTGCGGCGCCGCGCTGTCGTGGCGCTGCCGGTGACCGAGGCGGGCGGCGCGGGCCCGGCCGAGCTTCGTGTGGCGCTCTGCGGCTCCGGGCGCGGCCATGCGGCGCGCGGGACTGGGTAAGAGCCGTCCTTACCTGGGGGGATGGGCTGTGCGCTGGGAGGCCCGGGCCCACGGGCCTGGACGCGGCCCGCCAGATGGGGCCTGACGAGAGCTAAGAGGAGGAGTCGTCCTCCTCTTCCTGCTGGCCGCCCCTCTTACGGTGCTTCTGGGTGGCTGTGGAAGGAATGCCATAGAATCTCAGAATGGCTTGGGTTGGGAGAGATCTTTAGTTACCGTTTAGGTACAGCTCTCCTGCTATGAGGAGAGCGTTCAAAATTGCTTGTTACTTAGTAGGAGGTACTGTAGTTAGATGTGTTCGTAAAGGAAAACAATAGGAACAACCCTGACTCCATTAAGTGGCGTAATGTTTAGTCCACGTTGGCACTTTTGATTCAGGGCAAAAAGCCCTCAGCTCTCCCTATGGTTAGGTGGACTGATGCATTTCACCCTTTCTTACTGTGTGTGTATATGTCATTAGCTTAACTAATAGTATAAAACTTAAAAAGCCATCTTACAGGTGCAAAAAAATGTCGTTAAGCACGCTCAGCAATGGCTTTATGGCTTGGCATCTATTATCACAGTAGCACTGTAGTTCTTTTACAAGTATGTACGCAAAGCACGCAGTGAAACTGAGATATAGATTTATCTGTGAATGTCATTGTGTCTCTTCTCTCCCTTTTTCCTCAAAAATTAAAACACCCAAACACAACAGTATTCAGACACTAGTGTGGCATTCTGGCTTGTCACGTAAATACTCATTAGTGTTATAACTGGATCATTAGTAGAATGAACCTAGTAGGATTTTTTTTGTTTGCTTTTCTTGGTTTTTGACTCACTTCTTTGGTTTCAGAGCTTAGACTTGGGGTCTTAAGCTGATCTCCATCTGGGCTGGACTCAGCCTTCTTTCTCCTGCCTTGGTGCTGCTGCCCAGTTTATTTTGGTAGGGGATCTTCAGTACAGGGTGAGGGTGGTGAGTGTGTGGAGCTGAGGAGACCAACACCAGTTCCCTTCTGCTCTGCTTACTCTCTGCAGGATCAGTTGTCTGGAACCAGTCCTGCAGCACCCAAAAAATAAAGGCAGAGAGAGAGTAGAACTGCGGGATGCTGACAGCAATAGCGGTGTGCTGCTGTGCCTAGAGTTTTGGCCTCTGGTCTAAGGTCTTGTTTGTAGAGAGACGTGTAAGGATGAGTATGCCCTCGTTCAAAGGCAGCTGTAATCGGTGTTACTTCTCTTTGCTCTTTCTTCTTATTTTGATCAGGTTTACTGCTCTGTAGCTGCATCAGTGCTGCTTTCACTTCTCCAGGTGAAATGCACCTAGATTGACTTCCATAAAAACCATGTCACGTTGTAACATTAAATTACAGTCATTCCTCAATCTTGACCTACTTTGATCTGCATATTGGGAAGAGTACTTCAGTGCTTGAAAAAGGATGAATCTATGTCTTGGGAGCATGCAGTGCCTCTTCCCAGTTGATTTATGTTAAGGAAACGCATTTTTAAAAGCAGAGTGTTTTTCCACAAGCTGGGGACACTTACTCCAATGATATTTTCTGTGTGTAACTACTGGGTTTTCTGCTTACAGGTGATGGAGCACCAGCTGGCAACTATGGCTATACTAACAGTGGGTACAGTGTATATGAAGAAGAAAATGAAAGGTTAACCGAAAGTCTGCGCACTAAAGTCAGTGCAATAAAATCAGTAAGTATTTAATTACAGTTAAATTTAAATTAGGTGGACTTGTGTCTCGTTTATAGATAGTGGTGAAAAGCAGCAGCCGTTAAAAGTCATGGGGTTGAGGCTGTGCCACAGAAATGTACGGGCTGTGGCTCATCAAGAGCACTGTGGCTGGGGAGGCCTTGTCCTTGCTTCACGGGGGAACTGCTCAAAGCTGGAGGTCTCCTGGCTGGTGCCTGTCTTTGCTGCAGCAATAACTGTGCTGCATCTTTTTATGCTCCTCATCTCCTGTAATCCCAATCCCTACCTGCAGAGTTAACTTTCTGGCTTGACAGCAGTGATGCAAGTCCAAGATGAACTTGCTGGGTGATCACCAGACTACTGCTGAGCCTGGCTACAGTCTTTGGACTGACTGACTGGCTGCCTCGTGTCCTGCTGTGCCGTTGTTGCCTCATGACACTCACCAGGGAAGGAACAGACAAGTTCACAGGAGATGATTGTGTTGATTGCATCATAACTTGTCAGAGCAGTTGCATTAGCAAATGACAGGTGTCAGCTCCAGCAACACTGCCAGGAAGAGTGTGCTTGCTCCTCTGACCCAGGAGTTCTAGCAGTTTGAGGGAACAAGTAATTGCTACTCAGACTTGACTGGATCTTGCATTTTTGAGATGATAAAAATGTATTTTCTTCCCTAAGGATTATTGATAGAATGCTGCACTTGTTTTCATAACTCATGTTTCTGCTTTTCAGAAATGACAGATATTCCTTTCACACTTTGCCCAAGGCAATAGTAGTGGTATCATGTATTTTAGAGCAATTTCTCTAATTTATGTGTAACTGACCACTCATATTTAAACCTTTTTTTTTTTTTTTTTTCAATAGCTTTCAATTGAAATTGGGACAGAAGTTAAAAACCAAAACAAATTGTTATCAGAAATGGTAAGTGCTTTGTCACTAACTTTCTTTAAAGGTGGGGCAAGATTGTGGTTAGCGACACTGAGCATTCCTTTATGTAGTATGAACATTTGTTGAAATGCTCGTTGCTGACTGTATGATGTGGCCAGTTCAGCAGCAGCATTTCTGTTCCTAAAGATGTGCAAGTGAAGTATTATAAGGAGCTTCCAAGGTCTTCATACTTCAGATACTGTTTTGAATCAGCAAATGCTGATCAAAAATGCAGTTAATGCTTTAAGGGCAATCCGCTTTCTCAGAGTAATGTTGATTGTTTGTTTGTTTTCCCCTCTTTTCTCTCCTGTTTCATTTCACTGAAACACAGGATAATGATTTTGACTCTGCAACTGGACTTCTAGGTGCGACTATGGGCAGACTGAGAATGCTGTCCAGAGGGAGCCAGACAAAGCTATTATGCTACATGATGCTCTTTGCATTGTTTGTTTTTTTTGTAACTTACTGGATTATTAAACTGAGGTGATGCACGTTGTCTTAAGTTTTAAATTGTGTAATTTCAACCATTGAACAGTCTTAATTAATGAAGACGTTGATCTAAACTGCCATACTCCGTTGATAAAACACAAGGAAATAATTGAAAATTGCATTAGTACTTAATGCAGTGTTATATACAGTTTTCTTGATGTACCAAAGTTTCTCCCATTGTCCCCTGTTTTGGGGGGATTATTTATGAACATGCAGGAACTGCTAGCACTCTAGGTTGCTTTTTAAGAGTAAAAGAGTTTATAGAACTGGTTAAAAAAATACCCTCAGCAAGAATCAAAGAACTCCCCCAAAACCAAAGGTTGTTCAGATGTGAAATAATTGCAGAATTACAAGGCCTTCACTTAGATTTTGCTTTTCAATCTGAGCCATGCTCTAAATTAGAGCTTCAGTTTCAGGCACGTAATAACTTCTAGTTTGCAAAAGCACGAACAATACTTGGATCTTTTGAAATGAGTTTTATCTGTGGATTTTTGAAAGCTTGGCCTGAGGGTAAGGAATGTAATAGTGGTGCCCCCAGAAGTGGTTTTTGTGATGCCTAGATTGATAGGTCTAACTGTCTACATGTTTAAGTAGCTTAAACTTTATGTTTGGGGGAGAAGTTACTTAAAACTGGATCTTCCTTTTAAATGTGACAAATGATTGCATGTCTTTTCTTTTAAGCAAATGCCTTTGATCATTTGGATCAACAAATTTGGATGCCATACAAATGTTTCCTTTACATTTAAAGTCTCCAAAACTTAATGATTCCATTGAATCACTGGCACTTGTGTCATTAGTTCATTTGTGTTTCATTCTGTGATGAGCCCTAAGTCTGCTCTGCATGATGTTTAGATATGAGGTTGAACATTATGAATTTTATATTGGTGTACATATTATGAAGCACCTGTTGGAGGTGCTGACATATTAAGGTTTTTACTTTTAACACTTAGCTTTAACTCACTGAGTAGTTTCTAATGGTTAAAACCAACACATCTCTGGGTTCAATATTCAGAAAAATATTGTTTTCTAGATCTTGAAATTGTATCTATGTTTATAAAATAATTTTTCTAGAAATACTGTATAACATACTGCCATTAATAAGTTAATAATGAGCTGACAAATAAAGTGTCCTGAAATATTCTTGTTCTTGTTTGTATGCATACTTTTCCTGCTGTACAATACCATTGTTTTTTTTGGAACAGTGCTGCACTTAAGCAAGCAGACCTGTGTGATGGAGAGCACTATTGAAATAAATGGAGGTGTATGCTACGTTTTTCAGGTTCATTTTCATACATAGCAGAAGTATTACATCTAAATCACATATTTTGTAGAGTGCCCTATGCAGTTGTCTCTAGGCTATTTGATTTTGGATTGTTAGAGGGTCTACAAGTCTACAAATCTACAAATAACATATAAATATTAATGTAAAGATAATATGTCTTATTTATATGAGAATTGCTAGGCTTGCTAAACAAACACAGTATTCTCAGAGCTGGTCAATAGGTTACAGTTTGCCATCCCAAACTGAGAGATTGTAAGGGTGCCTAGCTTGTAGGGTAATAATTACTGACGTAACTTTGACAACCATACTCCCGTCATATGTGGTCATGGTTTAGAAAACGCTTTCATGTTGTGTCTGAGCAATTTCTAGGTGTTTATTTCTCACTAACCAATCTGTCTTACCAGTAAATGGAAGTAGCATTAATCTAAGTAGAATGAGGTAGAAAATAGGTAGATGCAACTAGTTAAGCAGCTGAGACATTTTCCTGTATTTGTTCTGGACAATGTGTGAGGGCTTCTCTTGACAGAGCACATGGGTAAAAAAACTCTTACTTGTCTTTCAGTTCATGTCTAAAACCAACAGGAATTTTGTTTTTGAAAGTCAAACCAGATTAAAAGCTGAACTGTATGGAGTAGGGTCCCTCTCCCTCTTCTTCCTTCTTTTCTTCAATCATGTGGAATGGGGGAAAAAAATGTAAGCCTTTATTTTTGTTTCTTTGTTTCTTCAATTAAAAACTGTGACATTCTCTATATTTTTACAAATACAATTTATAGAATAAAGTATGAAATGAATATGATTTAAAAATCATAGTAGCACTGACTGTATGTGTTGCAGTTGGGGTTTTTGTGTGTTGTTTTTATAGAATAATGCATTGTTTCTTAATTTAATGCAACTTAGATTCTAGCTAGCAGCTATACAGGCTGTTTCCAAGTGAAAGGAAATGCAATCTTCCATTGTCTTTGGACGCTCTTTAAAAGATGCATAAGCACATTCCTGTGGGTACAAGGAGGATTCCAATGAAGCATATTTTCCAATAAGACACGCTGTCACTTCTGCCTTGGAAGAGTGGCCAGTGTTTCTGAAGGTATGGCTGACAAGCAGCTAAACGTAAAGAATGAGATTTTAAGAAGTTCAAATGGAGAACTGATGCTCATCGTAGTCGATGTGTATTCTGGTGAGACTTTGTGTAATGGATCACAATAAAACACTGAAAATATTTAGTTTTATTTATTCTAATAGTGTCATATTTATTATATTACTGCTTCATCTTGATTGTGGCATGCAGATTTTACAGTCACATTTAACTGATTACAATTTTCATGATTCAATTTCTATGTTTAATATTTTTCATTAATAATGACACATAAGACACGATACCTTACTGCTGAAATTTCGCCCTCCAAAAATTTCCAATACGATTAAGGTACTGTTAGCAGAATTCTGAAAATAAAAACATAACTCCTATCCCACCACTAAACATCTTTGTCAGAGTGCAGTACATGATGGGGACTGGACGCAGGGGGCTTGTGAATTTTGAATTGGTGTTGCTGAAGGAGCTCATTTTGATGTTTACTTGCTAAAACTGAGAGATGGGGGAGATGGTGGTAACAGAACAAAATCACTGTTCCAATACTTGAATATTACATGGAATGAATGATCTATGACTTGAAAGCAAAGTTAAGAGAAATGAGATTACACTACTGAAATTGTACTATATCTACGTGGAAGTTACATTTCTTAACTGGTTGCTTATGTGCTCTAAGACGCAGCTATACCTTGATTAAAGAACACATGGATCACCAGAGCCCTTGAAGCTGTAAATCACTAAAAATGGAAAAAATCTTGCAGGCTGTAACATTAATTTGATATTGGGGAAGCTGTGTCATGATATTGGTCAAAGACTCTGACAAGTATTTTGCTGGAAAAAATACTGTTGAATTATAAATGCTGTTTCTATGTATTCCATCCATGAATCACGTAGCCTGTTACCTTTAGGATGCAGTAATAACCATGCTCTCGCTTTCCTGAGTTTCTGAGGAAGAATGCGGATGTGTTATTTCCTCGGAAGTGTGTCCATGTATTTGCATATAATAGAAAGCATGATTTCATCTGTACCACCACCTATCGACATGAATCTCAAGTCCCTGCAGAAATACAAAGAGCAGAGTTAAACACTTGCATACTGTCCTGGCAGAACAGTTGCACATGCCCATTTATTCCTCTATACATTCATTATGGAGCTGCTTTTATTACATTTAAATCCCTTGTTTATTAGTGCATGCATGATGTGGACAACTGTGTGTCAGCACCAGAAATACCCTTCTGTAGATAAGGGTGTTGTTAGCTCAACATGTGGAGATACAATTTAGCATGACCAGTGGTTAGATTCTTTCAAAAGTAACCTTAACTTGGCAGAACTCTTATTTTAACTCTTCAAATAAGCTAAAACTTCTCCTAATACGCAACTGCCTTTGCTTAAGCCTGGTCAGAGCTTCTGTGCAGACTACTGGCTCTTCTCAGTTACCTGCACATGAATTTCTGCCAGCTGTTTGCAGAATGCCTCATCTGCTGCCTCCTCCTTGGGTGTCCATCTGCAATAAGTCCTGTAGTATCACCTCTGCTCCTTTGCAAAAGCTGTAGGTCCCAATCATTCCACCGAATTTTAGGAGGTGAGGAGGATTTTAGGGGGCAACAGTAATACACGCTGATGTACTTAACCTTGCTTGTCTCTGGTGTACATAGGTATTGCAGAACTGTATGAAGGTACATTTTTCATACAGTATGTTCTTCAAGCAAAAAAAAAAACACCCTGGTCTCCCTCATGGCTATGAGATTCAGCACAAGTGTAGTTTAAATGCGCATTAGCTTCTCTGCTTTAAAAATGAATAGCTGCTCCAAGCTTATTTATTTTTGATATGATCTTTCTAACTGAACTTATTTAAAACCCACCATTTATATTGCTAAATCATCCTTCACCGTATTGCTTCAATTCCCCTGGCTAGCCAGAATGCAAACTACTGCACTTCAAGCAATTTTCTGAGCACGTTTCTGTTCCTCTTTTGGGAGGAGTGGGGAAAAAAAAAAAAAAAAAAAAAAAAAGAATGAAAATCAGTTCAACTAAACTGCCTCTACTCAATAGCCTGAAAATTTCCCCCCTCCATGTGGGTTTTGTTGAAGGCAATGGAGTTGGAACACCATCAGGTTACTCGTTCTTTGTGCTGTGCTGCTGCTTTTTCAAGCCAGAAAGCCTCTGACAATGCTTAGCATCTCACAGCACTGTCACCACAGTAAGTACTCCACAAAACCACCCTGTGATGCAGATAAAAACCCTCCATTTGCAGCGGGAATCTTGGACTTGTGGCTTGTTTGGATGAAGTTATAAATAGAGTGGTGAGATCTGGCTTTGCTGTTGTGTGACAGGTATTTCAAATTAATAGATAGCAATTATATAAAGGTCTTTTAAAAAGAGGAGGATTTCACATGAGTGGGTGTGTGTGTGTACGTCTGTCAGTCTGTCTTCCAAAATTGCTGGTGATTACATTTTTGTCTCTATTTTGTCTCCATTTTGAGGAATATTTCCTCTAGAAATTGCAGGCAAGCAACTAATGCTGATCTCTTCCCTGGAAGACAGGACAGAGTGGTTTAAGAGGACTGAGATGACAAAGGATTCAAATGCTGTTAATCTGCCATCCCTCCTCCAGGAATAAGACTGGCTTTCAATGTAAGAAAACAATTACAGGACAACTTATCCTACCAGGAACCCCGTGAGGATGCTGAGGAAAGTGATACAGTAAACTTGTATATAAGCTATTCTAAGTTAACAGTTTGACTGTCAACATCAGAAATATATTAATATCACATAAATATTCTAATATATTTATATATTAGAATGTTATGGTGTTAGGCAGGCTTCCCCTGGAATGCTTTTGCTCTGAAACCACAACCTTGCTTTCTCATTCCTACCCTGCCGTACCATTGCCTCCAGTGCAGAACTGCACTCCCTTGACTACCCTGAGCTCTCAGGAGGTGAGCACTGACTTGCAGTGGCTTCATTCTTACCAGGGATAATAAGGAACCAGCCCCAAATGCACTCGGGAAGTACAAAAGGTGTAATTTTGGGAGATGCTGTTGAATGCTGTTTTCCTTGGAGAGTGGGAGGCTCAGAAGGGCGAAGCAATTTCTCTGAGGAAAAGATAACCGCTGCATTCACCGCCCCTCAACTCCAAAAAAAAAAAAAAAAAACCAAAACAAAAAACTGCAATGCTCCCCACAAAGAGCTTCCTCTCATTTCAAGGCATCCCACACACCTAAAAAGAAATTCATTTTCTGATGGATGAAAAAAACAACAATTTCTTCAATGCTGACTTAAAAAAAAAAAACACCTGTATGTATGAGGGAGAGCCCAGGAGCCCTTCCCACCTACCAGTTCAGTCCTCATTACCTATACTTTCTAGGCAGTAGGTGAACAGGACAGAAAGGACCCTGCACATTGCCAAATGAAGTTTCCTACTGCCATAGTTACCTAACAGAACCTCCTGCAGAAATGTGAGGCACCCCCTCATTTACAGCCCCAACGTGTTACTGACTGGCATTAAGTCTCAGTGCAGCTGTTCAGTTTTAATGTTCATCTTTTGGCTGGTGTTTAACCCTCTGTATCCAGAGAAAGCCACGAGACGTAGTTTTGCAGAAACCAAGCTGTGCTCATCACCTTGTCTGTAAATCTTTCGGTGCTCGTAATCCTGAAAATCAGGGCTGATTTTCAGGCTGAGAAAATGAACAAGGGACAGGTTGATCTCACAGCGAGCACAAGTACAGCTTCTGAACTTGTAACATGCTTCACAGGCACTAAGACTGCAGCTACCACCACACACTACATCTGTTTCCAGCACCAAGCCAATGAAACCATAGAACGTGTTGTAGTTGTAAATCCTACTACCATTTCTCACCCAAGAGGCTCTGCCTACCGAGGGGGCCACTCTGAATGACATTTTCCTCTTGAAAAGTCATAACAGCCATAGGATTTAAGAAGTTCTCCCTGCCTCTCAGGGAGAGAGACACCTGCACGATATTCAGTGCAGATTTCTTCATATAACATTAAAGCTCTGAGAAAATGAAGTCTTTTTCTTTCCTTTTTCCAGCTCAGGCTGTAGGAGTTATCAGTGCTATTTTGACATGAAAAAGTGAGCACTCTTGAGAGTGGGGGTTTTGCTTACTCCAATTCTGTTTTCCCGGTCAGCCTGATTTCACAGCAGTGATTCCCTCAGGGGTGCTGCTCCCTGCCTTCTCAGCTAGCAGAGCACTGGTACTGCACCTTGCTAAATCCTCGATGTGATTCAGAGCATCACTGATTCCAAGAAGGCTATCTGAATGCTGCTTCCTGCCAGCACAAATCGTGCTTGAGTACAAAGGGTTAACACCTTTCTTTTCCCTCACTGATATTATGTCAAAATGCATCACTGGCAAGATTTTTCTCCACAGAATTTACAGATGCATTCTCGAGTTTGATATGTGATCTCTTCCATCTTCAGACTCTTACAAGACCTCTGTAGAAAAAGGCTGAAACTACGTGTTTGCTTCACAGATCACTGAGCAGCAGTTATTATTCTTGCCCCAACAGTTAGCTGCTGACTTCAAAGCAGATTTTTTGTCAGCAGACATGGATGGGCTTTGTTCTGTTTTGTACAAATATAAACTGTGCTAATGACACAGACGGACTAAAGAAAAAAAACAATGATCTGCACTCATAGGAATATTTTGTAAAGAATGAAAGAATATAAAAAAATGAAGTAAAGGATGAAAATAATTGAAATATTACAAATGTCTTTTTAAGAAAATATAAAACATAAAAATAATTTAGAAAAAATGCATTAATTCCTTATTTAAAGGCATTATACTGTTAGGTTTTTAACCATCCTTAATTACAAATAAGACTCACAACACCTAGGTGGCAGATGGAGAAAGAAATCTGTTTTCTTCTGCAGCTATATACACTTTATCTATTTCACATGAACTATCAATCAAGAATTTTCAGTACTGCTTTCTTGAGTCTTTCACAATGCACCAAGGAAAGAAATCAGTATTCTCTCCATCACATCCCCACAAGAGTAAAACCTGTAAGAACTGACAGCCGCCAGAGGTATTGTTTAATACTTTAAACTTGTCATAGAAGTACAGAATCATTAAGGCTTGAAAAGACCTCTAAGATCATGACCTTCATTTAAGAAAAAAAACCACACTTTTTTAAGAGCTCCAGTCAACAAGTTCTTCCTGTCTCAACAGAATTGTACACGATTACTACTGAAATATTCACTAGCTGAAATTTTTTATAAGTTATGAGATCTGAGAAACTGCAATACTATTGCCACTGAATTTTTCCCTCCCCCTGGTCTATCACAGCCTGGGGCTTTCATGCAGATGGGAGCTTTTTTCAATAATTGATTTTTCCTAAATCTTGCTATTGTTGAAGCATTTGATGCCTGAGAGAGAAAAGCAGAGAAACACAACTCCAGTCTGTCTCTGTTATCCAGAGTAAGCTGAAATCTAGAAACTCCACTCTTTATTTTCTTATTTATATGTTTCTATTAAGCTCTTCGATATTTGGGCTCAAATCTTTTTTTCTCAACTCATTCTCCTTCTCAGAATCACTACGACTGAAAATGAAACATTTCAGTACATTACATCAGCCCAGTATAGGCACCGACACGGTTAAACAGGTACCTTCAGCTACACCTGCCAGAGAACAGAGAAGATACTTGATCTGCTATTAACTACTACAACTGACAGCTGTGAATAAAGCCTTTTGGCAGACAGTTGCACTGGGTCTGTTTAGTATCTCCCCAGTAATAGCCATGACCGAAATTCAAAGGCTTAATGCACTAACCCTGCATTACGGCTGCGCTCTATTTGGGGATTAACAAACTAACATTTCCTCAGAACTTTGCTAAGCATTGTGTGACAAAAATCTTTGTACATTCTGGCAGGCTATCATGCTGTGCAGTTATTGGAAGCCCTGCGTGCTGCTTCACAAATATCGCAGTGACGTGAATGGTTACTCAGACTGCTGGACAAAAAACACAACAGCTTTAGGAAAGTTGCTGCTTTGCTTATCGTTACAGATTAACAGGATTCTAACCCGAACCTGTAATTGTTGATTTAGGTAATACTCTACTTTTCCCTCGTGCTTGTGATTACTCAATGAGGGAATTTTACTGAATCACAGAAAATTTTAGGGTATAAATATCACGCTACTTTTGGCCTTATAAGTGCTTATTTTTATTATTTTTTTTAGATGCAGAAAGATACATTTCTTTAGCCAGCAGACACAGTTGATCCTAATAGGAAATACTCTGGATTTCTTCTCAGGGAAAATGTGACTGTACTGAGGTGCTCAGAAACCATTCTGGAATGGCAGGAAACCTAAAGACAAGTCACAGCCAAGGAAATGTACATGACTACACTGATAGAAAGTGCTTTAAGACAAGTACTTATTCATTCAAGTGCCTACTGCAATAGCTTTCGGCATCTGCTTCACTGAGGACCATTCAATGCTAAATAAAGAGGTGGTGACAAAGGTAAATAAGAAAAAAAGGCTCCCGTTAACAACTAGCTTAAAACCACCCACCATACAGCAGAGTGTACCTTTCAGGAATCCACAGGTTGAAAAAGTCTCTGATTTACCACAGCGGAGTTCCACGTGCTTAACATGCTCCTAAAGATAGAAAGACTAACTCCTACTTCCGAGGAACCCTGTGTTCTGCTACTCTGCCATTGATGGCAGGGTGGTCACTGAAGAAAGACACTCTCAAGAACAGACAGCTTAGCTGCTCCATTTGCTGGAAGGGAAAGTGTCTGTACTACCTATACCACTGCACCCTATTACCTATGTTATATGGCTTAGGCATCAAAACATTACTTGGATATTTGGTGTAGTGCTCTCCCACCTCTATCTCCTCAACCAAGAACAGGAGCTTAAAGGCAGGAGGTATGTCTCCTCTCTTTTGCAGTGGTTTCTACAGAACAGACTTGCCATGAAATCACCAGTTAGTTTACACCAATCTTTAACATCCCGTTTCTACTATTATTCCAAATAATAATAATAATAATAATGAAAAACAATCTATTATAAAGAAATAAGCTTCATACAATTTTTTTTGTTAATGTGATCTTTTCTCACTTTACACAGATACAACATTTACCCAACTCTGAACTAACAGAACCACTACTTTGTCAACCATTAATTAGGTATTGTATTACAAGGGCTGAACTGAAACCTGCTTTTGGAAGAAAATCTACGCTCCACCTTGGTCCCCCAGTACAATATTGGACAGGGTCAGAATCTTGCAAACAGATGCCAAGAAAATTGTTTGCATTGAAGGAATTTTGCCGTAGAAGTAGATACACTGCAAAATTTCAAGGGCCTGGCATGGGCCTTATTTAGTTTGCAAAAAGGCTGTTTTAATGATCTAATGTCTTTCTGGAAGCAGTTACATCTCTCAGTTGTCTCACATGGTACCCAGTGTGACTAATTACATGGAGACTGCTATCAGAAATGACTACTGCAGGCCTGCAGGCAGGGCCAGTGGCATCTCTTCCTGCAGTGAAGCTTTCTGCAGGAGCCCAATGCTGAACTCCACTTTCAAACACATATTTGGGGTGGAGGTGTGGAGGGAGAGAGAAAAAAAGCTAATATTCAGCGATCCCTCACGGTCAGGAAAAATAGTGCTGTTTTATTTTAGTTTTGTTCCTGTAATCAGGATTACAAGAAGAGAGCAGAGCTAAAAGAATATTGTGTTCATAGGCTTTGCTGTTTTTTCCTTGTTCAATTGCCTGGCAGGTGCCAGAGGACCATTAAGCAAAACACAGACTTTATTTCCTTTACCTGAAATTCAAGCTAACCTGTGGGCAGTTCAAACCACGTTGTTATGATATGGTCAACATTTGGCAAAAGAACAGTCAGCACTTGCACGGTGTGGTGAGGGATTGCAGTCTGAGCCCTAATGTAAATCAGGGACATGCTATTCAGTGGAACAATAGTATTCGTGAAAGCCAGGGGCTGCTGGCCTGGCCTTTTCACTGAGTGAACTTTTAGCAACATACTTAAGAGGGCAAATTTCATTAAAGAAACATCCTGCATTCACTGTTCACTTGCTTACCTGTAAAATCTGCTCACCAGAACCTCACTGGTGAATCCCATTCCTCCCCAAAACTGGAGACAGCTGTCAGTCACTTCACGGGCCAGGCGACCTGCCTTGAGCTTAGCCATGGAAGCAAATTTGGTCACATCATTGCCTTCCACGTAGAGAGCTAGAAAGGAAAAAACACAGTTACACACACAGTCGGTGACCCCAGCCTAGCAACCATCTCCTTGTGTTCCTTCACAGCCTGACCCCGTTCTTTGCATCGCAAAAAAGCACACGTGAGGAGGCAGGCATTGGAACTCACCGACGGTGCGGTACAGCAGTGAGCGAAGCAGCTCCACCTCGGTTGCCAGCTCTGCCAGGCGGAAATGCACGACCTGGTTCTGCAGCACAGACTGGGAAAACACTTTCCGCTGGCGAGTGTAGTCAATGGTTTCTTGTATTATAGTTTCCAATGGTGCCAAGACTTTAAGAATCAAAACACAGAACAAGACACGGCACTCCTCAGATCATAGAATCACAGAATAGTTTGAGTTGGAAAGAACCTTTAAGATAATCTAGTTCCAACCCCTGCTATAGGCAGGGACATCTCCCTCTAGACCAGACTGCTCAAAGCCCCATCCAACCTGGCCTTGAAAGCTTCCATGAAGGGGGCATCCACAACCTTGCTGAGCAACCTGTTCCAGTGCCTCACCACCCTCACAGTGAAGAATTTCTTCCTAATCTCTAGTCTAAATATATTCTCTTCCAGTTTAAATCCATTGCCCCTCATCCTGTTGATGCATGCCCTTATAAAAGTCCCCTCACCATCTTTCCTGCAGGTCCCCTTTCAGGTACTGGAAGGCCGCTATAAGATTCTCCTGGAGCCTTTTCTTCTTCAGGCTGAACAGCCCCAGCTCTCTGCACCTGTCCCTGTAGGGGAGGTTTTCCAGCCTTCTGATGATCTTTGTGGTCCTCCTCTGGACCTGCTCCAACAGCTCAATGTCCTTGTGCTGGGGACCCCAGAACTGGATGCAGTACTCCAGGTAGGGTCTCAACAGAGCAGAGCAGAGGGGCAGAATCACCTCCTTCAACCTGCTAGTCATCTTTCCCTTGTTGCAACCCAGGATGGTTTTCTTTTCATTGTCAAGATACTATTTTTCTTCCAATACAAAAAGTACAATTTGTTTGTAATGTTTTAAAACATTAATTTTCCTAAACTAAACCATTCTGAATGCTCAGTTTGGGGTGCAGTTTCAATTCTTAAAAAGAGCCTGCCATTCCTTTGTACCTTGAAGACAGATTTCATATCCTCAATACACCTGAGCCCCAAACACAGAGGAGCATAAACGGAGGAGTGCAGAGGGCAGTAAAGTCAGAGATCACAGCATCCAATTACAAGTATGTAAACCTCACCCTTTGTATATCATTTGGGGCTCTCATCACCATCTTGTGGCAACTCCTGCTTCCCATGCTACCTGTACCTCGCAGGGCAGATACAATCCCAGAAGAAAATCTGAAGGCAGACAGTGTGCACACTGAGCAATGCCAGAAATGTGAATTTGAGGAAGCTTTCAGGGAGTGGGTAGAAACCTATTCAGAGATCATGGAACATGAACAGAATTATTATAGCATTTTGTGATCTAATCTCAACAAAGAATGGAAGGGAAAAGTATGAATTTTCCCAGCCACTTTGAGTGAATCCTGAACTGTACTTCTAATGGTAATAGAACCAAGAGAGGACGCTGCTCGAAAACAGGCCAGAATTAGGAGATGTTACTTTGAAGTAAGGTAACTGATATGCTGCAATTTTCTTTTTAGCTATCTTAGTGCAACCCTGTTTTAAACAAGAAAAGGGAAGAGAGATGTTTTACAAGTGAAAGGGATAGGCTCAGTCCCTTGCAGCTTAGCTAGGATAACAACAGGTGCCCAATTTGTGAGGAATCTGGTTTGGCAGCTGTGGGCTGGAGTAATTGTGGCAAAGAGTAGGGAGGGTGAGGGTGCAACCAATTCACAAATACACTGTTATAAGAAGTGTTGCATTTTCTCTTTTGAAAACATGCATATCTACATACACCCACATTTAGAACCTGAAACACACAAATCCAAATCCACAATACAACATTCAACCAAGCCTTGAACTCCTAAGAAATCCCTTTCCCCACCTAGCATGGCTCTTACAGGTACCTACCTTCAGCTTCCTTACAGGAGCCTGGTGGGAATGCTTCTTCTTAAGATTTCATCCCTATACTGCTCTCACACATTTTCATATACATCTCCACACTGTTTTTATATGCGGACCTTGGCTCTCACCACCATCATTCACCAGCTCTTCCAAAGAACGCTGCTTTTTTACATCCTGTCCCCACCATGTTGCAGAATGTAACTAGCTTTTCTTATTCCATCAATATTTTCTCCTCCTTCCTAAAAAACTAGCCTGAAAGCTTATTTTGCAAAAAAAAAAAAAAAAAAAAAAAAAAAAGAAACATAAAACAGCATCTCTGTTTCTTCTGTGCTAATTCTATGATGCCACTCTAAAGCTGGTTTTCTGGTCAGGATACTAATTGCTCTTTGAAAGTGTGTTTCCTGTGTGGAAGGAACACTCCCGTTTTCCTAAAGGATGATAAATGATACTGTAAGATATAAAACACTAACAGCTTTTTTTGCTTGTAGTTCCATGGTCTCCAGCTTCAGAGACACTACAGAAAGAATAAGATGTGTCTGGGCACCTTTTGTTCCTGACCCCAATCTGGGCAGCATACAGCTGAGCCTGAGCTGATGGAAGGTAAACCAATCTGCCATTCACTAATGAAGAAAAGAGAAAATTTTCTCAGGATGGGTATTTATAGCTATAAGCATAGCTCTGAAATGGCAAAGCTTAACTGTGAAGCAAACACTAAAGCAATGCAGCATGTAATGGATAATCAGAACTGCCAGCAACCCTGTACAACATCACAGCTCACAATACTTTGCCAGTCATACAGTAAGTACAGAGAAATGTCATTGTCAACAGTGAATTTTGTTTTCTCTCTGAACTTTCATCTTTTTACTGTATACATGCATTTGTTTTCTCTTTTGTCATGCAATATTTTTCACATCCCCAGGCAAACTTGGTCCCATGGGGCTGGGCTGACAACACATGCAGGAAATATCACCTTGGGACAGCACAGGGATTGTGTGGTCTACCAGGCAGCAGAACACTGTGAAAGCACTCACAGTTGTTCCACAGCTGCCAATTTTTCCTCCTACTTCCATCCAACTTCTATTACTACACTTGAAACTTCTGCTTGTTGGAAACACACTTTGCTTTATGTCTCCACCCAATGCAGAAGAAAATGAATATATTTTTCTCAGGCATCTGCTGATCCCGCTCTGGTGAGATGTAGAGCGAGCTCCAAACTGAACATCTGTCTCTTACGGATGTTGGTTGCCCATGCAAAAGGATCTGTCATGCTGCTCACTGGCCGTGACTCAATGGTGCTCATAAAACTGAGAATACAGGAGCAGAGAGAAGTCATCAGAGAACTGCCATTCTGCTCTCTCATACACTCACAGAACTCCCTCTTTGCCTCCAAGTTAAGCAATTCTCAAGAAAACTGTTTGCTTTTTCACCATAGTGACATTCCCTTCCTGTGGTCGGTGTGACAGGTCCTCAAAGTGACGGTGTTTGCTGGGTGTCACAACAGAGAGATGTGGCAGCTAGCCCTTCTCCAAGAAGCAGGAAACACAGCAACTTTTACCAACACCTTTGATAATATGCCACTTGGAAGAAAAGATTGTGCTTGTGACTCAGTTTTGCAAAGTAACATTCATGAAAAACTTGACAAAAATAAAAAGTCTTACAGGTAATTCATGTTCCATTTATGTTTTAAATTTGTTTCACTGAAAGCTTATTTTAAAAGAAAAAAAAAAAAGAAAAAAGAAACACTGCACACACATTCTAATATTTGGCCATGAGGAAGATAACCAATAAGCAAACGGAAGACCGAAGCACTTTATATTCCATACTAAAATATTTCATAAAAAAAACAAACCAAAAAAACCTCTCCAAGCAACAACAACAAAGAAAAAAAGAAAAGAACTGCAGCAAACTGCCTCTGCCAAGTTTTAGGGAGCAGCCAAAGCAAGCATGCCAGGATCAGTCCCACAAGTGCTTAAAAGCATCCAATGCTTTTCATTGTTACATGAACAGCCAGGAATAGGGAATGAAAAGAAACATCCATCTGAGGGCCAGAAATGAGGGCTAGAATGAACATGCACAGACCTAATTACAAAATTACTGAAGACATGCACACAGTCTGGAATATCAGAGCCTTCAGCAAAACACTTGTGGTTGTAAAACTATTTGTAGGACTGGAAGATTGCAGTGCCTGTAAAGTTTTAGTGTAACAAACCACATCCATCAGGCAACCAGCTCTCTCCTCAACACTTTTTCTCCCATTTACCTCAACTGAATATCCCTGAAATTTGGAATTTGATGTAAGATGTGGGCTGTGGGTTTTGTCCTCACTCCCAGAGCTCCTCATGCATTTTACATGAGATTGTCAGTGGATAAAAGCAAAATCAGCTCAGGGTACAGCAAGGCCCAGTTCCATCCTAGCAGACACTGTGGGATGGAGCACCCGTCTCTCTTAGTCGCAGAAAAGACCGAAGATTCCCTTCCCGGATTGTTCATCATCGTTCTGGAAAAGAGAATCGAGACCTGGCGTCCCACTTCCTGAAAGACTGTGCTGGCTGCCAGGCTGTTGTGCAAAGCTGGACAGTACCAAGCTGCCAGTGGTTTCAGACATGAATGATCTCACCTGCTAGACTTTGTATTTTGATGCTGTCACTACTCGTCACTCTGCCTGGAACATGACTAACGCTGCTGGCCACTCTGTTGCCTGGGGAATATCTCTGCAACCTAGAGCTTCTCATTGTTCTAACTTAGCCACCAAAAATGAGCGTAAAAAATTCATATATATATCTTGGTTACATTTCAGAAAGCAATGTTTCAGAAATGTCTTTTTGCTTTGAAAATCTTTCATATTCCTTTGGTGAGGCAGTGCTTATGTTGACCATTCATACAAACGGGGACTGGTTAAATGCAGTTACTAGCCCCAACGGTAATGAGCATAAAGTGCAGAACTATATAAATCAAAATAAATCCTGACAAGATTTCAGTGGTGCAAAACTGTTCTGTTCATAAGTTCTCCTCAGGTGGCACAGTAGCTGCTGTTTAATAGCACTGTTATTAAATAGTGAAAGACTTCTTTTTAGGTTGATGATGCTTATAGAAAAATGAGACAGTAAAATATATCTACAGAAAAACTGACTCCTGCCAAAGGGCTTGATTTTTCCTGATCTTCCGACTCCTTCGGATTAATTCCAAACTTTGTATAACATATGTCTGTGATAAGCAAAGAAATATGAAGTCAGATACTTGAGGAACTTCGATGGTGGTCCCCAGAAATGAAGAAGAGTCTCCAGTGAGTCACAAGTGCAGCATTAGGCCAAGGCCAAGGCCAAGGCTAGTGCTACACTACCTACCCACAAGGATAGAAAACTGATTTAAACTGCTCTGAGCTCCAAAATATCTGGTCTGGGATCAACCTATAACAGGGAGTCGTCATTTTTAATTTGGTCACTGGATCAGAAAATCACTTTGTACAGTGGCCAACTGCCCAGCCACACACAGGCATAACAGTCTACGCACAGGAGTACAGAGGTTACTTACACAACCTTCTTACATCTTCAATCTTTTTAAAATGAAATAATATTAAGCTAAAGGAGCAGATGCTATGGGACAAAGGGGAAGGCTGGGAGGCTGAAGAAGGACAATTCAGGTCTGGATCTGGTTATCTGAAATATCCAGTCTCTCTGAATCTCAAGCATGTGGATTTAGCCTGAATTTAGAGTAATAGGAATTCTGTGATAGAAGAAGTTCAGGAAAAGGAGTTTGGTTTTATGCCGTTACATCCAGTGTATACTGAGGTAAAATGTGCATGAACAAAGCTGTTAAATACTGTCTTTACACAGCCACTACACTCATTTTCTACAATCTAGGGTAAAGGTAAACATCCTAGTCTACAGTGCTACAGGAAAAGTCACAATCCTACTGCATGTTAGTATTTTGATAGCCTTTGTACTGTATTTTTAGATGACATAACATGACGCTGTTTTATCAGCAGAATGCACTGAGAAAAGGAAAAAAAGCAAAATTAGCCTCTGTGATGCCTCACAAAGTATTTTCTTTCTGTTTCAAGTTTTCCTGTAGAAAGGGAAGGTTGTCTGTAGCTATGCTACGACATTTCAAAAACAGAGGTCATAACTTACAATAAAAGGAAAGTGCTATTAGTCATGCAGTAAGGGTGACCCATGTATCCCTGCCAGGCCCCAGCAGCACAAGTGATGACTTACCGAAGGCAACTCCCCACAGCCGCTCTTCTTGGAATTGCAACATCTGATATGTAAAACCCATCCCTTCCTCACCAATTAGGTTTTTGCTGGGGACTCTAACATCTTCAAAAAAGATCTGAGCTGTGTCCGATGACCTCAGGCCCATTTTGTCTATCTTCTTAGCAACATGAATGCCTAAAGAAAAAAGATTAGAAAGGGTACAAAAAAGATAAAGCCAGATGTACAAGGACACTGTTTTTAAAAAGTTAAGTTCACCATGGCTATAATAAAACCTACCTTTGGGAAAACTTTATAGTATTCTAGAGTGCAAAAATAAAATATACCATATCCAATTTCTAAGAGTTTTCTTCATTTTATTTGACTAGAAAAATCAGAAATTGCAACTTTAAGGGTCTTACTTTCAATTAAATCCCCAAATTATAATCATTTACCAGTAGTAATACTTTCACTTCATGTACCTCTTCAAGCCATGCAATATTTATTTGCTTAAGTTTGATTTTTTGTGCACTGCAATAAAGTATTTCCTGAGTCACTGTACTACAGTTGAACAGCAAAGAAATGCTCAATAATGACAATAGAATTATGTGTTACTAGAGAACTTCTACTCATGAAAATTCCTTTCCTTCTCTTTCTGCCACGTTTATACTCCACTTTCTAGCCTATTTTGATCTTTTCCTGTACCTACAGAAGAGTTTATAATCACGCAGTCTCACTTATTCCTGGTAATAAAAAGGTTAGACTCCAGTTTATAAATACCAACATCCAACAGTTCTCTATCAATTCCAAGTTTTGTTAACATTATGTATTTTCTGATGGTCTGTAATTACTATTTAGTCCATTTAAGCAGTCAAAGATATGCTTTCAAAGACCATGATTCATTCCTTTGAGATTCCATGTGGACATCCTTTGTGAAGAGGGCTTGCCTCCCCACTGACCTCCCTGGGCAGCACAGACTCCGACCCAGTGTCCAGCTGTCTACTGGAGATGAACCTGTCTCCCATAGGAAAACCTTGTTATCTCCATTCACATCTCAAAACTGCTTCAGATTTGACCATGTAAGATTTCAGCTACATGCTCCCACCAAGAAGTATTTGTCCCCAGTTATTTTTTTTTTCCCCATCAAGACTTTTTCCCCCCACAAGCTTTTCCATGTTTTTGCTCAGATGCAAGCATGGTTTGGCACTGTGCCATGACAGTCAGACAAACATCCACAGATTTTTATGTTACAACCTTTGAAATCTTCCACCTTTACTTCCTTGTGTTCCTGTAAAAATTCCACACAGAGATCAACACTGCTTCATAGGTAAACTGAAGCCATCAACCAGCACGAGACTTGTGCAGAAAGTGCCAACTACATGTGCCAAGTCAATATATGGAGGAAAAAAAAAACACCCTTCAAATCAACATACAAGTCTTCTGCAGGAAAACAAACATTTTACTATCCACAGACACTGTATTCTAATCAAGGCACTCTATCCTGGTAGGTTTATTTTTGATTATTTTTTATAATCTTCTCTTGCTCTCTGAAGTGGCTTAGCAGGGGTTACTCACCACAGGAATTGTGGTGGTCTCTTTCCATATGTGTTTGTACCCTTCTATCTTTCATGGCTTCCATTGAGCATCTCTTTCTGAACTAGAACAGATCTCTCAGCTCCTACTGACAGGAGTCCTTTAGTCTTCCAGGCAGAAAAAGTTGGCAGTCATTTATTTCAAATTCATCCTCTCTGGGAGCACTGAGTAAGATTATGGGAAGTTTAATCTCCCAGCAAAGCAGAGATGAAATACTGACACTATTTCCAAGTGCCAAGCCTGCTCCCAGAAGAAGGTCCAGGCAGATTTCACACCTTCCACTCAAGACTAATCCATTAGCCAATCTATAAACAGATTATGTGTTGGGAATATTTGCTCTCATAGGTGTTCAGTGTAGGAAGAAAATCAGGGCAGCTATATAGAAAACCTTGACTCCTACATTGAAAGTTATCCAGCAATTTGCATCCAGTCATGCCAGAAAAGCATCTGAGGGACATTTCTGTACTAAAATCAGAGCTAAACAAGCACACTCTCAAACCATCTGCAGGCCAAAATGGTTTCTGGAACATCTTCTCCTGCTGAAATATCACTGCTTGCTTTCTTTGAGAGTCTCCAAGATCATGTCTCGCTCTACTTCCAGCCATACACTTCCCACGTGAAAATGATCTCAATGATCTCTGATAACAAGAGGTTTATTAAGGAATCCGCTGGAAAAAAGTGCAATTGCTGACAGTTCTCTGTATTGCTAAATCAGTCCTACTGTGTGCTTCCTTAGGCTCCCGTAGGGTAACAGATACTGAAGGAAACTCATACAGGTTTAGTTAGAGGAGTTAAATGTGTTAATGACCTCTACCTGCACTTCTTCCCAATTGGACTGTACGTTCATCTTTCCTGAATCCATCTTTGTTTGTTGTGCTTTACCAGTTCCACTTGCACTTAGATTAATGAACCTCATTCAGAAGGAGGCCAACATGCACCAGGTGCAAGAGGTGCCCTCTCTGTTGCCAGCATATGCTTCGCATTCTCTCTTTTTGGAAGACACCAACACATAATCATCTCTCTGTGATATGGTGATATGGACATCGAAATCTTCCTTCATTTAATTAATTTCATTCTCTTCAAAAGAAGTAACATATAATAAAATTTCCAGCAGCAGTAGAAATCATCTACCCAAATTATTCCCAGAGTATGTCTGTGTTAAATAAATCACAGCCTAAAAACACACTGAGGAGAGATATGTACTTGCCTTACTAAAATCACTCCAACAAAACCATTTGTGCTATTCACATCAGTATCGCTGAGATGGACTGCTCTCTCTCTCCCTGAGAGTTCTTCCCAGGCCTCTTTGATTTTACGTTTTCTCTAACTTCTCCAGCCCTCTGATAATCTATTTATTTCTTTTATTCTATCTTGACAGAAAGTAGTCACTCTTTCCTGCCTTTCTTTTAGTACTTTTACAAATGGGAAGAGACACACTTCAAATTGCAACTTGAGAAACATGTTCTTTTCCCCTTTCCTGGATGTTCTCCTCTTACTCTCTGTGCAATCTACCAAGCACTATCTGACCACTCACAAGGCAAAGCAGTGCATAACTATGTCCCAGCTGGTTCTGCAAGCCATTTGTCTATATATCTAACAGATGGACATTTTCTACTTTGCTAGAGTCTTTTTTCATCAAAAGAGAGTTCATACTTGTTAGTATGAGGAGTATTTACCTGCCTAATGTGAGTACCTACTGTGAATCCACACCACAGCCACCCAAATTCCCATTTGAAGAGAGATTTTCAGCAGTTTGTCAAATATAGGTCATGATTTTCTTCAACCCACAACAGACACTGTACAAACCTACAACTAGAAGAATTAAATAACTTTTTGGATCTCCAGTAACTACCAGTTATTAGAGTTTATAATTCATTTCAGATTTTTTTTCCCTTACACCACATTATGTACATATGAAACAATTATGTTTTTATCAAAAACACTAGACACCCATCTCCTCCCAGCAGCTAGCAGGGAATGAGTTAACACTGCACCTTGAATCCCATCCTTCCCCTGCCACACATTCTAGTGACTGCAGCAGTTAGTCAGACATAATAGGCTTGTCCTCCACTGTGCTCACTCTTGAGCTTTGTTATACATATGTCTACAGACGCATGATAGTGCATCTTCCTGATGTCATCCAGACACTTCCCGTACAGTCCTGGGCTGCTGCCCTCTGAAGATATCGATCTTTGGCAGACACACATCCTTCCGATGTATCAAAGCAGCTGGAGCTTCCTCCTCACATCTGTGTCAATTGGCAGCCTTCCTCGTACTTTTCCTCTTTGCTTTCCCTCCAGATTTCACTTTTGATGCCCACCCACGGAGCACAATCAACTGTCTCAGTACTTCATTTCAAAAGGTCACCAGTCTTGGTACAGTGAGCTTTCTGGAGGTCCATGTTCATGTCACATGGAAGAATGAAAGCATATAAACTTTGAGAAGAGTCATTTATATTTTTTAGGAAGATTTCTATATCTCTGAACATCACCTTCAGCTGACTGACTGGCAATTTTTCTGCTCAAAATCTGTTTTTTACCATAGGTAAAGCAAGTTTCTATACAGGTTGTGTGGCTAAAAACAACCCCATAAAGCTACAGTGATTCACATGTCCTTTTGGAATACGCAAAATATCTGAAAACCTCCAAGTCAATTTCTGAATATTTGATCCACCTGTAACAGTACATTGGTGCTGAATTCAGAGAAGCAGTATTGCATTTGCACTCTGACTCATGAAAAATCATGAGAACTTCATGCAAATGGCTGATAAGGTCATCTGGAAATTCAAGGAGATTCTTGCTCTGAGTTACCACATTCATTCATCTCTTATTGATAAGGCCAAAGTCAACAGGTGAATCAGCTCAGGTCAGTCTTTGTGAGCTCCCATTCCAAGCCAGCTTTGCACGAACAGTGGTCTAGAAAGTCACAACCCACTAGCTTCAATCCTAAAGCAACTTGCTTGCTTCTTTACTTACTCCATATTCTAATTCACTTAAAAGAAATTATCTTAAGATGCTCTCACCACTCTCTTTTGTAACTGGAGACCTGAGATTTTGTTCTCAGTCTGATTCTAGAAATAAGCATACAGACATTCACTTCACTGCCATGGTAGTTTCCCTACAAACAAAACTGATAATGACAAATTTCACAACAATCTGCTGCAAACTGAATGATAAAAAATGCCATACATTTTAATATTTTCTTGCCACCCATCATCATATCTGTCACGCTAGTTTAAAGATTTGAACTTCCTAAAAATTACCAGGTCTTTTAAATGTAAAAGAGAAAGAATTTTCTAGGAATGGAAAAACTTGTTTAATTAATTCAATGAAATCCAGTTCTGTTTTATGTTCTTCAAGAATGTGTAAACAAAAAAATGATTTGAAACCTTTAAAAGATTATAACTACTCAAAATTAAATTTCAATAGAAGAAAACTGAGAATGATGTTATTTTCAGGACTGCTTGCATCTACAAGTCTTTTCCGAACAGAAAAACCAGATGAAAGTTCTGTGGAATTTACTCAACACCAAAAGACATTGGATGTTGTTACTTTAAAAAAAATTGGCTCTAGTCTTAATGATTTCTTTAAAGCATTAATTTTGTCCTTGGCAGTAACCTGGATATATAAAGTTATGAAACACTCCCCTGCTAATGTATCTGAACAACTTTTACAGTCAAAAAGATTTTCCACATAATTTGGTTTGGGAGTCTCAAGCTGAAGTCTGCAAAATATTTAATTTCCTTCTCATTTTCTCGTCCTCTTCATTTTTTTGTGTGAGTACAAATGCATTTCAGAACTGACTTTGTATGACAATGAAACACTTAAAGGAGCATTAATGGGTACAGTCTCTTACCTGAAACCTTTCCTCCTTGCAGTATGCATACACAAAACAAACAAACAAACAAAACAACAGTAAAATTAGCTCAGAAAGAAAAGGACTTTATGTTATTACCAGGTAGATTCATTGGCAGACATATGAGAGATTTGTTTCGATGGGGATGTCCTTCACTTGTATTTGCCAGCAGGCACATCCAGTCTGCTTGGCACCCAGATGTAGTCCACATTTTACCACCATTTATGACATATTCATCACCTTTTTTCACGGCTGTTGTCTTGATACCTATTCAAAGCAAAAGAAATGAAGAGTAACTCTCATGAAAGAAGAATAAACTGGTTCCTGTGTGACTGGCCAAGTCATTCCCTTGCTCTCAGACAACCAATTTTCACCTCTCACTTCATTGCCCTCTAGGCTAGAAAAGGCAGGCCCACCTGGATGAGTCTCTTTGAATACGTCCCAGGGAAAGCAGACCATTTCTCTCCCTCTCCATTAGCTGGAACCTTCATCCCAGGGGATGAAAGCAGAAAGCTCTCCATAACTAATTTCAGTCACAGTAAACTCAGGCCAGAAGTATTTTAGCCTGGAATGATCTATTACACATTTCTGTCACTGTGTACATTAGTCATTAAGAAGGTTGTTAATTTCAGAGTCCCAACTTAAACAAACACAAGCTCCAATATCTGTGTATGCATAAGGATATATATACACACGCACTTCCTGTGTGTTCTAGGTCAGAACGGCGTAATAAATTCAAAGTTAGAAAGTCTTTAAAAGGTGAAGTTTAAATGTTAAGGTTGCCTGTACAACAAGGTGTTCTAAACACCTACTACAAAAAAAAAAAAAAAAAAAAAAGAACACGCTATTTTCATTTCTGAGTACTAACACCGCTGCAAGCGGCCCTAAATGCAACAGGAGTGAATCATTAGTTACTGGTTAAGCTCCAGCAGAATTTCCAAAGAGCTATCTTCTTTCCACTGAACTTGAATTTCTTCCACTGAAACCCCAACTGCAGAAGACTCTGCAACAGACATCCAGCTGCAAGTTGGTGATGGTGAAAAACAACCCAAGACCAAACACTCTCAATAGCACTTGTATTATGAGACTAATGTGCATAGAGGCTATACAGTGAGGGAGGGAGTCAACTAGGAGAGTAAGAGTCAGGCACAAAGTGTACTGGGCAGCCACATTTAAGTCAGTGTGAAGGTATAATGAGCTCACTCACCCTAGTCTGCGCATGAACGTTCGTCCCAAATTTTCTAAACTCAAAACGAATTGCTAACAGGCACCTGATCATCATCTACAGGATCAAACTAATGACTTTCTGGAGCTATGGTCTGCATGGCTGAAAAGATTTGTTAATGAAGAAATGGGAAAAGAAATGGTTGAAAATTGTGTAACAATGTCAGGTAAGGAAATTGCAGATATATCAGTAGAAAACAAACTTACAGAAGTGTAATGTTGAACATCAGGAGATGGTACTAACATGAACAGCAACAATCAGCAGCAATCTATGTCAAATATGTCCAAAGAACGTAATGTGGAATCTGAATAATAATGAAGGCCAACCAAGTGAAGGAATCCAGAACACTTACTATGATAATACATGGACACAGACACTTAACAACCATACAAGCAGATGGAACAATACATGAAGGATGCAAAAGTGATGTAATAAGTGACACAGTACAACTAGCGTAAAAAGGATGGGAACATACACGATGATTTACATCACACAACCCTCTGTTATGAAACAATTACTAAGAAGATTAGATTGAAGTTGCCTATAAGGTCTGCAGAGGAACACTAAGCTACCACAAACATAAACAATATTTGCAAGCATGGCGTCACAAGAGAGTAACTTTCCAAATACAGATTAAAGAAGAAATGCCTTACTGATGGGAATGTAAAAGTAATCTCAAGTGTGATAGCCAACAGCTTGTTTCAAGTACTTGAAAAATGACTGTTTAAAATCAACTTACTAAGAGTTTAGCATCTTCATTAAAAGAAATATTACCAAGCCAATAATAGATCTTACACTAAAAATACAGCAGAACTTGAAAACCTGCTTAACTACTCACTAAAGTCAAGTGGACTCAGTCTGATGGATATAGCTGTAAGAATCTTTGGTATTTTTTATTGTAATTACTCTTCCTGATAAAGCATGGATCTGGGAAAAGACTACCTCAGTGTCTGCTTCAGTCACTCATTTCTAGCATGTCCATATCACTGGCCCTGTGGTGTTTATATCTCAACAGCCTATAGAATTACCAAGGTTGGAAAAGACCTCCAAGATCATCCAGTCCAACCATCCACCTATCACCAATGGTTCCCACTAAAACATGTCCCTCAGTAGAACATCTAAACACTTGAACACCTCCAGGGTCAGTGACTCCACCACCTCCCTGAGTAGTCAACTCCAGTTCCTGACCACCTTCTTGGAGAAGTACTTCCTAATGTTCAACCTGAATCTCCCCTGGTGCAACTTGAGTCCATTCCCTCTAGTCCTACTCTAGTTATATGGGAGAAAAGGCTGACCACCATCTTTCCACAACCTCATTTCAGGCTGTTGTTTAGAGCAATATGGTCTCCCCTGAACCTCCTCCAAACTAAATCCCAGTTTCCTCAGCCGCTCCTCTTGAGACCTGTGCTCCAGACCCCTCACAGCTTCACTGCCCTTTACTGGACACACTCCAGAGTCTCAGTGTCTTTCTTGCAGTGAGAGGCCCAAAACTGAACACAGTATTTGAGGTGTGGACTCACCAAGGATGAGTACAGAGGAATGACCACTTCCCTGCTACTGCTGGCAACACTACTTCTGATACATGCCAGGATACCATTGGCCTTCTTGGCCACCTGGGTACACTCAGCACCCTCAGGTGGATCCTGCCCAGCCCCATGGCCTTGTGGCAGTCCCGTTGGCGTACCAGATCTCTGTTTCCACTCAAATTGTTTGGGGTTTGCTGCCCTCCTTCCTGACTTCACCAAGGATAAAGAACTCTACCATTTCATGGTCACTCTGCCCAAGATAGCTCCTCATCTCCATAGCTTCCATCACTCGTTCTCTGTTCATTAACAGCAGGTCTAGCAGATGCACCTCCCCTGGTAAGCTCTGTTACCAGCTGCATAAGGAAGTTATCTTCTACACACTCTAGAAACCTTCCAGACTGCTTCTTCTGCATTGTATTATATTTCCAGCATGTATGAGGGAAGTTGAAGTCCCTCATGAAAACAAGGGCAGGCAATTGTCCAACTTCTGCCAGCTACTGGTAAAACACCTTCTATCTCTTCATCCTGGTTAGATGGTCTATAGCAGACCCACCAGGGCATCCACCTTGTTAGCCCTCCCTCAATCCTAAACCACAGAGATTCAACCTTATCATTCCCAGCTCAACAACATCAAAATGCCCTCTAACATAGCAAGCCACACCACATCACCACCTATCCTTCCCTGCATATCCCTTCTAAAGGGCTTATAGCCATCCATTGCAGCAATCAAGGAAGCAATCTCAGCAAGTTTCTGTCATGGCAATTAAGTCATAGTTTGCCTGCCTCACAATGACTTCCAGCTCCTCTTGTTTGTCACCCATGCTGTGTCCATTGGTAAAGATGTACTTCAAATGAGCCCCTTGCCTCACCCAAATTCCCATCATCGTTTCCCTAAGCTCATCCCTAGTGGGCCTGGCTTTATCTCCTTCCCCCTTCATATCTAGTTTAAAGCCCCCTAGATAGATAAAGAATGCCATGAGGGTCTCTTCTAGGAAAGGCAACAAGGTACTTGACTACACTGAAAGGCGTATAAGGCAGCTTATGCCAAATAAGTAACCAGGGCAGGTTATTTCATAGCTCATTTCACAGCAGGAGACAAGCTTTCTTTTCAGTGTGCTCTTGACTGAGGTCATGTACCTAAGCAAGGTTAGTTTCAACTCTGAAGGTCAACCTTACGATCACAGATAAGCATTTAAGTAAAAAATGAAAAACATGTATGTGGAATTTCCATCAAGAATACAGGAAAAAGAAACAACAACTGCTATGAAATAACTTCAAGTTTAACTGAATGAATAATTGCTTCAAAAAACAGGAGATGGCCTGCAGGAAAATAAGGAGATTAATAAAGTAAGCTACTGTTTGGAGTCAGAAGGTAAGAACTGCCATAAGTTAAACTGTGTTAAATCTTGCAGATTTTGAAAAATAACAGAATCAAGAAAGGCAACAAACAAAAATACTTCAGCCAGAGAAATAAGAGAATGAGAAATAATGAGGTACGGAGAAGACGCCTGACAACTAAACAAACATTTTACATGAGATTACAAAAAGAGTCGTAGCATAGCTGACAAAGGAAGGCACCAACAGGAAGGACTGTACACAATGGAAACTAGTGATAACAAAGGTTGTTAGCCTTGAAAAGTTGCACAGACTTAGAATACATTTGGAAAGAAAACAAAACTCAGTTTACCATTGATACCTTATTTAAAGCCAACCTGACAATTATTAAAATTGATTTTCTAGAGAAAAATCAGAAATGGAAACAGATCCTATTGTACCCAAGCAAACTAAAATATGTTTCTAGGCAACTATGTCTTAGGTGTTTGTTTGTTTGTTTGTTTTAAGTTGAAAATTAGGACAACAGTGGAAACGAGGGTAAGGAACTTGGCAACACAAAATTACATAAGATTGCATTAATAAAAGAAGTGATGACATGCAGGGAGCTTCTCCTAGGATATGAGCCTCTGAATGAAATTGATTGCACATTTCCAGTAGTGATCCTTAGAGAAGAGCAGGAACACACCTGTGAAACATGTTGGTGAGACAAACTTGGAGACATCAGTAGATGACACCGGTGTTGCCAGAAAGAAAGGGATGATTCTGAGTTTCCAAAGTCAACACAGCAAATAGGTGCAAGTAATAAGAATCACTGCTGTTATCTTCCAATATTTCAGAGGAAAACCAGTAAAGATGATCACCATGGTTAGCACAATTAACAAGACAAAAAAATTACTGTGTAACAGGACATATCAAAGGCTAATATTTCTACTTGGGTTGGGGAAATATTTATGGTGTTATAGACACCATGTTTAATTCTGTTTTTTTAATGCTCAAAAATAGCTTACCTAAACCCAGGAAAGCAGAAACACTGAATTAAATTGACTTGAAATTTAAAGCTGAAATACACCATCCTTTCTATTAAGCACTGAAAATTCAACAGAATTCTAGGCACTTTTCACTTCTCATGTAGAGAAAAGCTTTTTTCTTCTACTGTGTTCCCACCAAATTTAAAACTGGCAGAAGAAAATGCTACAGACACCTACTCCGTGACATTCTCTATTTCAAAATACACCAGCTCCCATCACACAAGCTTGTTTCCAAGCTTCTTATATGAGCAGTTGCTTTACTTGAGTGCCACTTCATTTATCTAAGGGAGACAAACATAACAATAACAACATGTGACTCCAAAGGAGTCACCCTTTAAGAGCACTATAATCTAGTTTCTGGATTTATTTCAAGGATAAAGTCTTTAATGGCAGGTGAAAAAATATTACTTCTCATCCTGCAGTCTGTATCACTGTGGCACTGACAATGTGGGTTCATTGGATCAATCTGAGTACACTCAAAATCTTTAATTCCATTAATCCAAGTATATCGTACCAATCAAGCTAGATCATAAGCAACATGCAACTGAAAGAATATCTATGTTACTTATCTAAAACACTACATGCAGAAATCACAGCCATATTTGGAAAGTTTCAATAATCAGGTAATTTAACTACAGATGCATTTGATAAAATAATGATGTGTTTCCTACAAGAGAGAAAAACAAGCCTATGCAATTATTGATTTTTCCTAAAAACAATATTAATTTACTAGAAAGGAAAACAGCTATGGATCATGCAAGGAGATTTACAGCCCCTTCATTTCATTTTCCCCATGTAATGCTATAACACAATGGAAAGCACAGCAATGACATCAGAGCAGCAAAATCCCAGCCTGCAGCAAGTGAGAATATGCTCACATATGACAATCACAGACACAAAGGAATCTACATACCTTCAGAGAGCCTCAGGTACACAGGGATCTCCAACAAGATAGCTTGCCTCCCTGCCAACCCTTAAATGAGATCTGGGAAGTGGTGGACCCTGGCTCCTTCCCTTCTGGTCACTCAGGTGTACTGCATGCACCTGAGCTCCCCTGGCTTGACCCTGCATTCCCACAAGGTGCTCAATCACTGGTTCAGGCCATGAACTACACCCCATTAACAGTCCTTGGAAAAGTGCTTGCTGCACCTCCTTGCTGTTGTACTTAATAATCATCTGTTTGTCTTAAAAAAAACAATATGATCTGGATTGAGGAGATGGACATAGGCACTGGTTTTGATGACCAAAAACTCCTGTCAAATCTGTTGATTTTTGCAAAGGAAGACATCTCCATGATTTGTAAGAGCACAGCATGTTCAGCTTAGCCATTCAAATAGCAAGACCTATACAGTGGTTTCTTGTCATTCTGTTTTCCTTGTAGCCCACATTCCACAATCAAGAAAGATATCCCCTCCTACAAAATCTGCTGTAATTTAACTATCTACCGTCTCAGGCACTTCAGAACTGTAGGCTGACTTGTCCATGTTTCAGTACAAGAATATGTTTAAGAACAAGAAAAACAGTTTAATGCAAAGTAACAGAATCACAAAGCTCATACATTGGACACGGCAAATTCCTCATTATCCCTAAATAAAATAATTACACACTCAGAGACAGAAATGACTGGAGAGGGTGAGCTGACATAAGAATGAGCTAGAGGAACTTATTGCAAAAACATGATGCCGTCAATTTCAGAAGGGAGTAGCTCTGCAATATGTCCACACTCAGTGTGGAGGTCTGTATATTCAGGAAGTGCAAGCATTGTCCATTTGTGCAGCCCTCACTGGATCATGTATGCCTTTAGGTTTGCACAATTAATGGTGACAGCGCAATTACAGGAGGTGCTGGAGTGCACCAAGCTGGAGTTCAGACACAACAGGACAGGTAGCAGGACAAGAACACTAGAGAAACCCAGGGTCCATATGACAACTGCATATTAACCTGTTGTGCTCATCATCATCTGTTTGTTCACCGACAAACACATCCAGTTTGTTTGCTTTTGGATGAACCAGATGCATGTGGAAGCCTCCAACACAAAAAGGACACGTTGCTGTTGGAGTGGGTCCAGAGGAGGGCCACAAAATTGATCAGGGGGCTGGAGCACCTCCTCTATGGGGACAAGCTGAAAAAGCAGCCTGGATGCCTACCTGGTCAAGGGAGGGGATTTAACTAGATGATCTCCTGAGGCCACTTCCAACCTCTATAATTCTGTGATTCTGTGAGTTGAGGCTGTTTAGCCTGGAGAAGAGAAGGCTCTGAGGGAACCTGGTAACAGCCTTCCAGTACTTGAAGGGGGCCTACAGGAAAGGCTGGGGAGGGACTTTTTATAAGGCCAAGTAGCGACAGGACAAGGGGAAATGGCATTAAATTTCAAGAGGGCAGATTTAGACTAGATATTAGGAAGAAATTATTCAGTGTGAGGGTGGTGAGACACTGGAGCAGGTTTCCCAGAGAGGTCGTGAATGCCCCTTCTGTGGAACCATTCAAGGCCAGGCTGGATGGGGCTTTGAGCAACCTGGTCTAGTGGGAGATGTCCCTGCCTTCAGCAGGGGTTGGAACTAGATGATCTTAAAGGTCTCTTCTAACCCAAACCATTTTACAGTTCTATGATTCTATGTATTACTACTCCTGGAATATTATTTTTTTGCCTTCACCATACCAGACATTCTTTTGTATTTCTTACAAGCACTGGCAGCAACAGCAGGAGTCAATAAAAACAGATTCTTCTCATTAAAATACCGGGTTGTATATCTGAAACCGGCAGTCTGCTAGGTTAACTTACTTGCAACATCTGATCCAGCTCCAGCTTCACTGACTCCCAAACAAGCCACAAGATCTCCAGATATAGTTGGTGTGAGGAATTGTTTTTTCAACTCATCAGAACCAAATCTGCAACAGTATAATAAAAAGAGGGTACTGAAAGCTTTTGGAGGTAAACTTCATTAACAAGATACTCACAAATGTTCTACTCACAGTGATTAACTTGTCTGTGACCAGGTGAAATCTATCCTGAAGCCAAAGCGAGAAGGGATTTTGTGCAAAGCTATGAATCAATTCACTGGAAGTGTAGCCACAACCATTTTAAATATGTCTTATTAAGGCAAACATCTTACTCCTGAAGAAATGTGTGGTTCCAATACTAAAAATCTGATCTTTATGACTGCTGCTTTGAGAGATATCAGATCTAAAAAAACGTTGGCTGCAGCGCTGGAAGCATGATGGAGGATGTTCTCTCTGCATATCTTCTGACTTCTGTACCAACTCTTTGCCAGGTTTTAGTGCTTACTTAAAAGTGACAACCAATCTCTGGAAACATCTGTATGTTCATTATATTTACACCCCACTTCTGCATTTAAATCAAACAGTGACATCTGTAAGTTCTTCTTCACAGCCTTTTTAGTCTCTACCAAATTCAAAAAAAGGAAACGGTAAACACTTGATAGCATTCTGACACACAAAAAGAGTCACTAGGACATATTTTAATTCATTTAATCTGTGCTATGGATGTTTTGTTTTATCTATAATTCAGGCCAGTTTGAAAAGGCATGAGAAACATGCCTTTAATTTAAACAAAATTACCGTGTTTCTTGTCAAAACAGTGACCTTTACCAGTCGAATCTGCCAGCTGATGGAAAAGAAACAATAGGTGCATGAGACAAAACCTTTCTCCTCAGGAGTCTAATCTTAGTCTTCACTAATGAACGTGGTTTCTAAACCACTTAAGCCCAATGCTCTGAGTTACCACCTGCCTGTCCTCTACACCCACATGAGGAGGACCAAACCTCTTTTTGCAATGCCACAAGCCTTAGTACAACAGGGCTACTATTTCTCCAGGGAGGTGCCAGGACAGGAGGGAGCTGCTGAGTCCCTGTCCCTGGAAGAAATGAAGAGGTGCTTTTGGACAAAGAGGAAGAGCAAGGATAAATTGTCTGCAAAAAGACAGTTGTGTTTCATCCAGTAGTGAAGCAATTCCCATCTCTCCTTTGTCCTTTCCCCTCCAAAAGGCAGAAAGGCTGCTGAGGGTCAGCCAGCTCTCCTCAGAGATGTCCCTCCTTCCCTGTGGGATGCCAGCAAAGGAGCTTGAGGGCTATTGTGTAACAGTGCCTTTTTTATTAAGGCTCTAAGAAACAGTGACCCCTTCCCTGAAGGAGATTTGTTTTCTAACATTTAGTTGCTTTTACCCATTCAACATACGGCTTCATGGTTGATTTTTTTCTTAAGCAACTTTCACCAGTTTGGTCTTGGAGCCTGAACGGTTAGCTCACACTCTTGTTCTTAAATCTCTCCTGTCCCAAAACCAGAAAGTCCTTGGGTTGCAAGACCTCTCCTCTGTGAGCAGAAACCCATATCAGTCAGGCACTGGCTTTAGTTGTCTTAGAAGTGGGTGTTTATTAGTTATCTCCTAGCTAAGAGGCTTCTCAGGTCAGTGTTCCAACTGATCTTTGTCTTGCCAGCTGCCTAAGCAGGCTGCAGCTAGCTGGACTCTTCTACAATACTGGCACCATACATCCAAGGCATCAGTGCTACTTTATTGAAGGCTGACCCTTTCCCTCTGCTTTCAGTCTGCGACAAAACAGTCGGAGGCCACAAGAAGCCAGAGATCAGAGTGGGAGCTGGCAGACATACCCCCTTTGTGCATGCAGAGAGCTCAGCTCCTAGTGCTGTCCTGGCCCATAACAATCACAGCTGCAGTCCCAAATAAATACAAGAAGTGAGCCTGCAGTGTTCACTCCTTCCCCCAGCACACTGGGACAAAGTCCCTTGGTCTGTTATGTAGAGTTGCTGTTTTTTCCTTAGAACATGATTGTGTGTGGCCAGCTGAGAGCCCTCTTTAAACAAGACAGAAACCAAAACAAACCAAAAACAACATAAAAATTTAGATTATGAGATGAGCTGGCAGCACTGCCATTAGAGATTTCTGGCAGTGCTTAATGATGCTTAAAACTTTTCCAACCTTTAGTTATTTCAACAGAGGATTTTCATGACAAGAACTTTCCTCAGAAAGAAAATGTTTTGGGTCTGACAGCTTTGTTTGCTTGTTTTAAGTTCCAGAAAACAGTTCAGCTCTTCCCAAAAATGAGGCTGGAGAAGAAGTTATTTTGTAATTAAATAGTAGTCTGGCAATGCTACCTTCAGCAGATGATGCTCTGCAGGAAGGATGTGCAGCCCAGCAAATGGCCAGCTATTATGTCAGAAGTATATCGCTTCTCTTAAATTCTACCCATCTTAAATACAACCTGGAAAGGTATCAGGTTTGCTTAAATGCAATATTCACTTCTTTCCACTTTAACAGATCCAGCATGAGAAAGCTACACAAGGAGACTTGCTCTGACTCAAGATAGACAAGATTATGTCAGGTTTCTGGGCTGAGACCATATCCTAGATCATAGGGTGCCACATCATTAACTACACAGCATTAACATCCATCTCAAAGACATATTCATGCAGGTGCATACCTATGTGTACACACACACAGTCTACAGGTGATAAACTAGAGCTCCTTGCTGATGCTGGGTAAGCCAGAAGTCCTATTTGTGAAATTCTAAAACATTAAGAGCTGCATGGAAATGGTCCACACTTTGTAAGTAACGTTGGTAGAACACCATGAATACAGACACAAAAATGACAGTGATATACAGACTTGTAAATTGTGGGTAAAAGGTGAAAGAATTCTGATGAAATACAGATTATAGAATGTTTTCTTTATCCACTCAGTTTTGTTTATGTGCTCTGCCAATTAGAAAATGTCAGCCAGTTTTATTAATCACAAATATATTTAAAAATATTATTTCTGAAGGTTAGGTTGCTACATTGAATGAAAATATGTCTATCACACATCACTGTTCTGACTTCACTGGGCTGATAAATCACCTTGTTAGAGATGCAGATATCATTCACATTTGTTTCTTATGTTTCTGAGAGAGAAATGCTGAGCTGAAGTGAATTAATTAAATTAGTAAAGGATGTTCTGAGTAGAACTGACATTGTTTGATTCACGATTAAGTGTAAACTGAAATTCTGAAGATGAACAACTGCAGACAGTTCTAACACAGCTCTCAGCATTTGATCAACTGAAGTTTCTTGCACTAGAGGTCAAACATTCAAATTCTCACCTGGGCCTCTGGAGCTCCTGAGAGGGAATATAATACTATCCTTTTAGACGAGGTTTCCTAAACAGTAATTTCAAGAACAGTGTGAGAGAAAATACTGATCCTGATGCACATTCATGTATTCAAAAGGGCTGAAGCTGGACATTAACAGTGAAGCAACTTCAAAAGAATTATTCAACATCAAAACAAAATAAAGCAAAAAAAGCTTTCAGATGATCTATGCATTACTCTATATCTTATGTCAAAGATGACACAGGAATTTGCTCACAGACTTTCCAGGAATAGAAAGAGGATTTCCTTCACCTAAAGAAGGAGTTGACTCTGACCTGTAGGTCACATAGCAACAGGTAAATTTCTTCCAGTTCCTTTTCTATTCTACTTCCACACTCAAACTATTAATAATACATTAGCCACTTGCCATGCTTTTGCATGATTTTAGTGTATTCTGCACAGACATCCTACCATTTAAGTCTAGTTCCAACTTGGCAGTACTCCTTTGGTCCTCAAAGTACATGGAAAGAAGCAAGAGAAAACAAAAGGCAATAAATTCTCCTTACAGACTTGGAAAGAAATGCATGGGAAAGATCCCTCAGGCAGCAGGAAAGCCTCCTTAGGATCAGCAATTTGGCTTTCAAAGGTTTTAAAAGAATCCACACTGCAATCAGCTTTCTCTCTGTGAGTCCCTATTTCAGCCAAGATAAGAAGACGTGCAAGTTTAAAAATACCTGCATTTAGAAAACTTATTTACCTTTTGTGAAAGACAGCATAAAGAAAAAAAAAAAGCAGTAAGAAAAATACTCTGGCTCCCAGTTTTTATCAAGCCTTTAAGCTTGAGTTATTTGAAGACTTTAGGAAATAAATTGCTCAGTTCAAGCTGCAGAGAAATTCTGAAAAGAATATAGATGAGAAGCCCAGAAGCCCCTTCTGACTACTCCAAGAGTTCTGGTTAAGAATGATTACATCAACCTTCTATTTATTTAGGAATGTGTTTTGCACTGAAGTGCAGGCATTGTGAAAGAGGAGTCAAATTAAAGGTTATCTTCTTTAGAGAATATAGTTTTTAGCATGCCAGGTGTCCTGCTGCTCCCCCACCAGACAGGTTGCAGCATGGCCAGCTGTCATCAGAGAGAGGGACAGCAGTGTGACACTGCTCTCTGAGAAGTTAGTTAGGAAGGAGCTGATTGGCTTCACATTGCTTCAGAGTATCCACATCACTATGGAAGCTCTTCCTCCATGTCAGCACCCAGATGTGGACTTTCCACAGGGCTTTCCAGCACAGGCCACTCCACCCAGTGTGGACACACTGCTTCTGGCCTGTGCTAGCTTCAGGCTTGGGAGGAATTAGCTTACAGCTCCTGCACCCACAAGGGTACAAAGGAGACCTGGAAAAAAAGGACAGTGAGAAATATTTCAGATCTCCTTAGCTGGGCTCCTCAGCTAACTTCTGTTTCTCCTCAGTTAATCCAGAACAGTCTCTGTGATGGCTCAGGATAAGGCCCAGCATGCTAACAAATTCAGTACCAAATGATAAGGACAACACAGAATTGCTGAAGGAGCACAAAACTGAGTTTTCCCTATGCTCAGCTTGTGGGCAACCACCCAGCAGTCAGATCACCTCTTCTCATTTTCACCATTTCCCCAGCTGATTAAGTGGATGATCCCACTTTGCAGAACCTCTGTTCTTACTGTCAGCTGTAACTTATTCCCTCACAGTGAACAGGAACAGAGACAGTAACATGTTTTATTATGTTTTTGACACTAATTCTCAGATATGCAACTGTTCAGCATGGAGAAAGAATCTGCAATGCCTAAGCCAATGAAATAGAAAAGCACTCTCTTCCCACTGAAAAGTCTTTGCTATCCTTGCTGTCTTCCTATAAAAAGTAAAGTTTAGCATCTGCTGATGAGATAAAAGAGCTTTATGCTGACCTGGTATCATTATGGATGTATCATGCAACAGTCTTTTTGCAAGCCGAGGGAAGAGCATTTCATTCTCAGCTGAGAGCTGCTTCCACCACTCTGCTTGTAAGCATGAAAGCAAGAGAGGTACTTTATCCAGAATGCATTTGCAAGATCTGACAGAGAGTTATGTTCAGAACCAGACTCATCATAGTCCGGGTCACTGTTGACAGAACATTATTAGAGGAATCTGAAAATAACAGAGCAGTCAGTCTGGGCATCTTTCAGTGAAGCACAATTATTTTCTCCTGTAGATTTATGTGCAGAAGTGCACATAAATCAAAATGCAGAGTTGCTTCTGAGTATGATCATGCATATAGCTTTCTGAAGGTTGTCAGTAAAAAAAATAAAATAAAGAACGAAGTGAAAGGTGTAAAGACCATGAACAGGCAAACAGATATGAGTAACATTTTCAAAACTACTACTCTGTTTATAATTTTGATTACATAAACTGTTACTAAAATGTGCTTTCCATTTAACTGAATATCTAAGGGTCCCTACAGTATAAGCCTTATAATAGCTTCTCACTGCAGCAAGAAACCCATGGAGCAGAAGAGTACCTAGAGGAATCCCGACCTTTATTTTAAGATTTTCTTGTTAGAAAGTTTGAAAATGTTAAAAGCTGCATAGTATGTGTACGTGTATATGTGTGTGCATATGTGTAACCATCCATTCAAAGTACTGCATCATCCATACACCAAGTTGCAAAAACGTCTTTAATTTATGCAAGCAGAGCATCCTTGTAACATACCACCTTCACCGAATCAGCTCCCAGGTATACTCATACAAGCTTGATGAAAGCTGTACAAAACCCAAATTTAGGAAAGTCAACAAATAGCTTCAGACTTTTAAACTGTTTTTTAGGGAATGATGTTTGATTTCTGAATTACTGTTTTATTGGACTATAAATAAGCTGCTGTTGCAACAGACACAATCACCTCCATACTTTCAGCAAGATTTTGGCTCATTACACAAAGGAGAACAAAATATTTGGAAAAATATCCTAGGGTTGTGATCTCCAAAGTCACACATAGCTAGTAGAAGAATGACTGGATGGATGGCCAGATGGATGGATGGTTGTAGTGGGAAGAGAGTCTGAATTCGAGACTCTACAGCTGGATTTAGAAATATTTTTTCTAATAGAAACAAACCAACCAACCAATACTAAAAAGCTTTTCTGTGCAAGTACTCTCTTGTATACTTGTTCAGTACAGAAAAAAATCTGACTTGATAATCTTTATTTGAAGTTAATTCCCACCACCACCTTCCAGAGTTTTTGAATGAACCTGTATCCCAGTGTGTCACCTCCCTCTAGTTTCGCAGACTACTGTTATGAGGCAGAATATGTGTGAAGCTGTGAGGTAAAGATAGAGAAGTGGGCAACTGCTTCTAAGGAAAAAAAAGTGTACAGGAACTTGAATGAATGATATTTTGTGATAAAATGTGAACACTGACATGAGCAAATGAGAAAAAGTATGACAAGTAAATGACAGGAACGGGCATGTTCAAGCAGAATGATAAGTACTAAAATTTTAGCAGGATTTACGCCAATCGTGATCATTATTTCTGGAAAGCCAGAGCTGGCAAGGAACATCTTTAAAAGCTGGAAGCAAGCTAGTAATTGTTAAAACATAATTAGACTCATTCTAATAATTAGAACTAAGCGTGGCCTTAGTATGACACCACTGGGAATTCTAGCTAAGAAAAAAATGCACAAATGTAGATTCTGATTGTTTAACAGACTGTGGCAACAAGGTTCTATGTATGGAAACACATTAATTACTATTAAACAAGGCCTACCTTTATTATATAATACTCTAATATTAAAAATGTGCATTCTTTCCCCTAAATTAATACGCCTGAAATACAGGTAGAAAGCATGTCCATTTCTCAAGCATTATAGATGAGCAACTGCCACATAATCTGAGCAGTAATGTCTTCTTCTACTCTGAAACACATGCCAGGATGTTTTTTAAGATTAAACACACAACAGCTTGGGCTTTAGGCTAAACATTTTGGAACTTACTTTGCTAGTGCAGGAGTGGCCATGCTAGTTTGGACCCCAATAGCCATAGGGATACCTCCACACCGGATACTTCCCAGCTCCTCCGCCACTGCAACGCCATAGGAGAAGTCCAAGCCCATTCCACCATATTCTGGGGGAAAAAAATATATATATATATATCATACTGATGTCATATGTCCCATGGAAAAAAATGATCTGTCACAATGATGTTCTAATTTGTTACAAATGACAAGAAAAAGAAAATACTGCTACTGCAAGGACTTGCCAAGTGCAATTTACTGCTATCTTGCAAACATTTGATTTTATCAGACTTCATTTCAGAAAAGTGATGTCACAGTTTTTTTATAAAGCTCAAACTTAAAATTCCATCTAATTAGCTGTGTGCATATTAGGTAACCGCTGGATAAGTTAAGTAGCATTATCACTTTTACTGGAAACAGCAGAAAACAGTAATAGCTGCTGAAAACGACATCAGTAAAAAATATCAATTTTTCTAGTGAAGGAATGACCACAAAGATGTGCTTATATTATATTTGCTCTCATTCCCCATTTCACTTAAGTGCAACTCATCTTTCTTCTACTTAGCAACCAAGTCAGTACAAAGCAAGATCGTATGCACATGGTGTCCACATGTGAAGTTGCCTCTGTAATTCAAAACTCAACACTAGACAAAAGCACAACACTAAACAGGAATAGTTCATATCCTGGCACCTGGTCATGGCTGTCATTAAAGCATTATCCATTAACATAAGGTCGACGGTCCAGGGCCTGGGGCATTCTTCCTCCCTGCATTCCATTCTACAAATTCAATTAAAGAGGATATTATTCTTCATCTTCTTCCCCAGGCCAGCACTGATAAACCCCCACGTAGAGTCAAAACAGTACTATGCTTCTATGATGGATGAGGTAATTTCTAGATGTGTTAAATAGTTTTTATTCCAGAGGAAATAGTATGTGAAAGAGCTGACTGTCTGATGTCATTAGTTGACTGAGTAGTTCTGATTACATAAAGTTTTCCTCCTTTTTAATCTTTTTACTCATTTGAACACCAGATAAGAAAATGTCAAATAAACAGTTATACAATTTCCCTCCCCAACATAGGGCAACGGACCACCTTCCGTTATCACTTGCTGATGTCAAGTACTATCTGAACTCACTTCTAATCTTCTTAGACATTTTCAAAAAGCACCATTAATTAAAAATAAAAACATCACAGTGCACACAAACACAGTGCTTTGTACGCTATCATCTATGTCCGAAACTCACAGAGACTGCCTTTGTGCATCCTTTTCTACAGAGAGAAGGGAAATGATAAATGGAAAAGACTAAGTGTGAAGTTCAATTTTCTGGATTATCTGAATTACAAAATAGTTACTTTTCAAAATTTTTATCAGAAAATAAAGCATGCTCCTTAAAAACATAGACAATATTTAAATTCCTAAACACACACACAGCAAACCCCAAAAAAGGAACTGCTTTATGCAGATGTGCACTTTACACACATTCATTCTATGTACTATAACTCATTATATATTACCATATAGCAGACTTACAATGTTCTCGTTTAAGAATAGATATGAAATAGCACATTCCAAAAACAAAATGTGGCAAAAGAACAGCTCTCAAAGCAGTGATATTTGATGAATTTCCTTCTTGACAGAAGAAAGAGTACAGACTCAGAAGATGAGAAAATGAGAGGGAAGCCCTAACAAATAAACAGAACCACTGAATGGCTTGGGTTAGAAAGGATCAAAATGATCATCTTGTTCCAAACCACAAACCATGGGCAGGGCTGCCACCCACTAGATGATGATGCTCCAAAGACTTTTATTGTTGGGATGGACAACATAGGAGATAACCAGAGAAGCAGAGAGGCAAGAAAGGTGGAGCAAGCTGCAGGAACACTGAACAAGAACCAACACATAAATGCATCAATTCTGCTCCAGAAGCCAAGGACAAAAAGGATTAATGAAGAAATACACGTGCTTGAATATAGGGAGAACTTCTTGTGAAAGTGTCTTGGGAGGAAGGTAGACACCATACTCACCACCCCAAGGTCCACTACACATCTATACCACACTCACTGAGACAGCCCACAGCTTCCTCTGGAACAAGCACTCAGCTCACACCAAACAAAATTGCTAGATATTCTCATTTCCACCTCCTGAAGAGACAACATCGAATGTTGTACAGAATGAATGCTCAATTCTGAAAACAGAATTTTTACTGCTCGTGGGCAGGAGGGTTATGTTCACCAGTTCCATATACAAAATGATGCTTTTTACAGTTATCTATACAGCACTGCCATGCTACTAGGCTGATCTAATTTTCATTCAGAAAAGCAAATAGCATGCCCAATATCATTTTTGGTGAAAAAACCGTGATTAAGGCAATCAAACCAATTCCAGATTTGATTGGTTTTGCTATATGTAAATATTCACATGTAAAACATTTATAGGGTAAATATTTAAATCGAGTTGAGTGACACAGAATTGTTTGGCTACATTTCCATTTTTAATTTGCAAGAAATATTGGAAGACCAAAGTGAAGCAAAACCACTCAGAAAGTCTAATGCACTAATGTATTATAATTCAAAACATGTAGAAAAGGGCAACTCTGCTATATCCAAATTGCTACTGTTTTGCTGACGATAACACAACTTCCCGCTGTTAAACAGATTCATACTCTATCTTGTCCATTGTTCAGCTTCAGGTACTTACACAAAGAAATTGAATTATAAACCTCAAAAGTAAGCATACGTGAACATGCACATAAACAAAAGTTCACACTGCAGCCCACAGGAGGGACCCACGCTGGAACAGAGGAGAAAGGTAGGAGGGAAGGAGTGGCAGAGAAGGACTGCTATGGACTGAACACAGCCCCCATTTCCACTCTCCCTGTGCTATTTGGGTCTGGGGGAGGAGATGGAGGAGTTGAGAATGGAATGAAGCTGAGCTTGGGAAAAGAAGGTGATATTCTGTCTGTTTTGTCTTTTTTTTTTTTTTTCTTCTCGCTACACAAATCTATTTTAATTGGCAAATAGTTAAATCTATTTTCCCTAAACCAAATCTGCTTCAACCATGATGGTAATCGGTGAGTGATTTCCCTGCCTTTATGTCAACAGTGAGCTACACTGAAAAATACAGTAGACATCTTTCTCATCATGTAAAGATAGGAAGCTCCATACAAAAACAACCAAGCAGAACAGCAGGGAAACAGACCACATGGACCTGGCCCTAGCTAGGGGCATGGATACATTTTAAGAAGGTCTATGACACTGCTTTAGAATGCCAGAGCAATGTATTTCAAATCAGTGGCTCGCAGTAGCTGCGCCAGTTACCCTCTGATGACCAAAGACTCCCTCCCAAGCCAGCCTTATTTACTAAAGGGTCATGGTCACGCAACACAACTAACTGCCCAAAGCACCAGCAATCACATCTGCACGTATCCTCGAGCTCAGGATAGCAGAGCTCTCCAGAAATCACAAAAAAACCCTAAGTTCTATATAAACAATGTTACAGGGAAGGAAGGCTAAACTGCAAAATACTGATAGCATAAAAGAAGGAAGCACAGTGAGCAGTAACTGTGTTAACAGACACGGAAAAACAAAAATCCAAGACCGTGTGCTGCCCTAAGCAGCAACTCAGAGAAACTTGATGTAATCACTGCTCACAGACCCCTCAGTCCTTTTTTGCCTACTTTTAAGCTAATTATTTTTCCTCTTCCTAACTAACCTAACACCAGTTTCACAAACATTTACTTAAACTGTCCTGCAGCTTTTTTTCTTTTTCTTTTCTTTGAGGTTAAAAAGCACAGATCCCCGTTATTATATGCTTGAATATGTCCTTCCAACTGAATACCACAGCATGAAGAAAATAGGAAACAATCACATGGAAAAACGAAATCAGGAGGTGTATTGGCTGAATATCACACCTCCTAAGCTTTCATGGCAAAGTCATGCGACTTCTCATGTGATTTCTATTTGGGCAAGCTCATAAACAAGGAATAGCCTTGGTTTCAGGAATATCACCTCTGCAGCCTCCCTGACAGTCCACCAGCAGGAGCTGCCAGGCCCCTTCCACACGCTGAGCACACACATTGCTCCAATGTGCTGCATTTGTACAGAGCTTAAGTTCATAGAATCGCAAAATATCCCAAGTTGGGAGGGACCCAAAAGGATCACCAAGTCCAACTCCTGGCTCCAAAGATGATACCCAAAGGCCTGCCTTCGCATTATCCATTACCCTTGTCCATCCAAGAGAGTGACTGCACAGGTCTAAGCCAGCTTCTTTCAAAAGTATCCATTCATTTTGAATTCAACATTAATTAATAATAACATTACAAATAATCTCACTCCTCAATAAGAGTAATGCAGGTACAGTATCTTTATGAGCTGCTGGTACACCACACAGGACTCCTCCTCTCACAAAAAATAGCATAAAACTATAGTGTTACTCTGCATCGTGGCACATCTTCCTCCAAGGGGATCTGAAGAAGTGTGAAAGCATAAATAAGTATTTTAAGGAACCTACTGTAAACTACGGAAAAACACAGACACACAATATCCTGTAAGTGAATATGCCAAAGAGAATGGAAATAGGTTTAACAGCAGACAGCACAGACCGAGCCCAAAGAACTCCAGTTACATTTGTGAGGAATTTTTAGGTGCTTTATGAAACGGTGTCAAGATCTGAAAGCAGAAGAAATTGCACTAAGTTTTGTTGCAAACCCTATGACCGAAAAGCAAGCTAATTACTTCCATTTCTGTAAGGCAGTGGAACATACAGCCAGTATTAAAAACGTCCAGAGCTCATTCTGGTTCTGTGTTCTACATAAATAATTAAACTGAGAAGCAATATTATGTGAGCCAGGGATTAAACAGATTTGTTAAATTTACTACTTATTAACATTTCTATGCCAAGACTTAATACGAAGGCTGACTATTTACCAGCTGAAAATTGCATTTAATGTACTTTCCTACAAAAGCTTTTATTCGAGTTCAAGCTGATAAATAGCTTTTTGGAAACCCATATTTGTCTGACAAGGAAAACTTTAGCCAGTCAGCTCACAAGGTCACATCCAAAGACATAAATTTTTACTAGATCACACATTCCAAAACTTTCAATCTCCACAAAGGGTTATAAACTGAGAATTAGAAGGGGTTTGTAGAGAAATAAGACAAACGCTGGCTTTGAAAAAATTCCAGCAAAAAAAAGGCTTTAGGAATGCATGTAGTGAATAATACAATGAAGCTCAGATATCCTCTGGAGCCAACTCAGCAAGCAAACTGGGTTTAGTTCAGCAGCACAGGATTCAAAACAAAAACATACCGCAGGAGGCTTCCACAGGACTTCAATTAGCACAGGTAGGAAGGACCAAATGGTATTCCAGCAGCTGATTACCAACGTCCACAAGGAGCTAGGCCCAGATACTGAGCCCTACTATGCCTTCCAAGAATACCTGCCTCACTGTAGTTCAACACATTCCTAGAACAGTCACAGACAACAATGAACTGATGTCCCGTCATTAGGTAAAGCCAAACAACAAAAGAGCATCCCTATTTCTGAGCACATTTTCAGTTTTATAAGAAATATTATGAGTTTGAACTCAGTCTGCAAAAAAAAAAAAAAAACCACAAAGAAAACAAATTTATATATATATAAATAACATATATATAAATAAATATATATATAAATAACATGAAATTCCATTCTTACTTCAGTTTGTTAGTTTGCTTGTTTTCCCCAAGTGAAATATAAAAGAAATTTCATACTTAAAAAAAAGCATTCTGGGATGAAAATAGATGATTTTGCAATGTCAAAGCAGTGCATTTCCTCTTCTTTTTCTTCAATAAAATTAATATTTCAGTTAAAGTGCAACATTTCCCTTCTTGATCTGCACTCAGTAATTTTAATGGAAAAAAAATTAATTGAAAACTCTGTTTGTCCAAAGGACTGCGGACAAATACTTTCAGCACTGTTCTAGAACTCAAATTGTCTGTTTTAGATCTCATCTCTGCCTCTGACTTTGTGTACATCCTTTCTCTTACGATGTAAGCCACGTTACATCATAAAATAGATCATCCTTCTCCAATTCTAAAAAAGCTAACACAACAGATTTCTAAACCAAACTGCAATCTCCAATGGGAGACAAATTACATCACTATTTTCATTTATTTACCTTGAAACTCGAGGGTGTGTCTTATAGAGGACACTGTCCACAGGTGAAAGGACTTCCAGTACAGCTCAAAGCACACCAGAAATCATATCCTCTATCCAACACCATTCTCTTCAAAATAACTTTATACTCAAAATATTAGACAAATTTTATGAACAGTCTGTCATCATCTGTGTTATACTCCAAATATATGTATCTATTCAGATTATCTGTCTCCTCTTATTGAATTGGTTCTTAAATCAGTGACAGATTAGCACTGAAAGCAGTTACAGCCAGGAAAAGGAAGGCAGTCCAAGTGGGAATGACAGTGCCCAGCTGCAGAGCAGATAAAGCTGGAGCACGGCTCACTAGTAAAAGAACATCAAGCTATTATATATCTAAGAGATAATTATCCAACTGACACAGCGAGGTCTGTAACATACATACTGACTACCCTAGGACAAAAGGAGCTTTTCTGTTCTTTTCTGTAGAAAAGTGGGATGAGTTCTTTTAAAAAAGACATGTCTACAGAAAAGCCTATCTTCCCTGAATCCCAGTCTTACATGAATTTTAACTGTAACCCTAAGCACGCACACCCACCAGTATAAGTACCTTTTTAGTACATAATTTAACTGTGATTTTTTACAATGAAAACAGAACACTGATTTAGCCTAAGTCAATTAAACTCTATAGGAAATTGCACCTGTGGTTCTGAATGTTTAAAATCCTTGCAGCTGAAGTCAAACCTCTCCTAATTGCAAATACCATCTGTAACACTTAATATCCCTCAGGAGCTTGAGCAGGGATGTTCAGCATGCAGCTGTCACTCAGGAGCTCCAAGAATGTCAGAAGCTGCCTATTCATTTCAGACATTTTTCTTTAAAGTAGCTACACAATTAATCTTACCTTAAATTCATGTTGTTAAAATATAAGTAACAGTATAATAACTTGCTGGAGTAACAGCAATAAACATATTCTTCAGGAAAATAGTGCTTTGACTATGTAGACATTGGTAAATTTGCAAAGAAATTGAATTTCATTGCATATTCTGAATAACTTTGGTGAAATATATTAAATCAAAACACACATTGTATTGCATATATTTCTACTTATGGGATGGCTCTGAAACCAAGCTTTAAAGCACTCATATTCAAAAATAAAAGCAACAAAATGAGCTCATAAGTATAGAAAAAATTCCAGAGATCCGGAAATTCTTGGAGGAGGTGTTGGAAAACCAGTCTCAGAAGCGCTGCAAAATACCTGAGCAGTTATTTCATGGCTCCACGATCTTGCCAGTAACGCACCTTCCTTTCACATCACTGAATTACCAGGGGGGCTGGAACACCCCATCAGCCTTCCCACATTACTCCCACACATCTTCAGATAGATGATGGAAACGGGATGATGGGGGAGGGAAAGGGAGCTTGTTCACAAAGGAAAACACACTTGTCAAAGTTACATATTATAACTATTGGCTTTTAAGTTTTTGTTGTACCATGCACTTTCCACTAGATCCAGCTCGTTGCAAACTTGAAAAACATGACAGGCTTGTCAGCCGTCCAGGAGGCAGAAAGGGTTTATGGCACTGTCGTGTGTGCTGTTTGTAACTGAGTAAGTGAAACATCTGAAACCACAAAGACACGGTCAATGTCAACGTGTGGGTGCGTAGGTGCAGGCATCTCCAGAAACAGAACCCACAATTACAGAATTAGCACATGAAGGCTTTTGGCAGGTGTTTGAGTTACATCCCTTTCCACGCCATCGTTTCCAGAGGCACTATTTTGGAAACACATCCAACAGCTGCAGAGCATTTCTCTTTCTCTGCTCTCCCAGCTGTCCCCAGCCAGCTGTGGCACCACCGGCTGCTGCAGCTCGGGAACCTGCTGAGCACAGAAGAGCTGCAGCAAAGGGAGCAGTGCAGGACTGCATCACACAGGCACACTTAATTGTGATTGCACAGCTCAATGTGCAGCTCCTCCACTGAGGCTGCTGTGCAGCCTTTGGCTTTCCATCCCCATGGTCTCCTAGGTGCTGTTTCAGACTGAAAAGCAACTATATTCCATCGCCTTGCTTTTACACAAAGCTAGCAAAGAAGTAGCGGTGGTGCCTCCTTTCTCTCAGCTACATAATTATCCTGAATCATGAAGAATGAGAAATTCTGCACCAAAACCATTAATTTACACTGAGCTCTCACTGTACATCTCAAGTGGTTGAGGAAAGAACAAAAGCACCGTTCTTTGAAGGCTGAATGGCCTCAGAATTAGCAGTAAGGTTTGAGACCATGCTATACTTCAGTGAAACAATAGGAAAGTTTAAGAACTATTCCTCTTACATAAAGCTGAAATTTTCTTTCCATTATAACAAATAAAATAATAGAAAATTCTATTGAATTTAAATTAATTTTAAATTAAAGTGGGACAACTTTTTCTGTAAGAAAAAAAAACAACACAGTACCTCCTAGGCTACAGCCTGATCACTTCAGGTCAGGGGACGTAAAACAAGACAAACATGAACTAATTCACATCTTACTTCAGAAAATTAAGAAACAAAATAAAATGCTGGCTCTTTTTATGTATGGAGGGGGGGGGAGGGGGGGGAGGGAGGAGAAGGAATGAAAAAAAAACCAAACCATTAATATTTTACATGAATTTCTGTATTTTGGAACCCTGTACAAGCTTTGTCTTGCTCTGATTTTGTGCTGGAGTCGTTGGTGCAGTTGGATTCCTGCTCAGCTAAGCCCTGTGGCTTGAAAGGCTGAGTGCACCCTCCAGAAAAATTAGTCTTAAGGCTAAATAATTTGAACAACTAATAATTAATAAATACATATAACAAAAAAAAAAAAAAGAACAAAAAAAAAAAAAACAACCAAACAAACAAAAAAAAACCAACTACCTGCATTATATTGGAATGAAAAACTTTAAGAAATGAATTACTTTTATTAGGATCTAGTATGGATGAATCAAACAACACATCTTGATATGATTTTCCCTTCCAGCTGTTTCCCATCTCTCAGTGCGTCCTTCGATGCTGCCCCTCCAGAGCCAGGATCACACTTCAGACAAACCCTGTTCTCTGCTCTGTGCTTCCCCAAGCTGTGCCTGGCCAGCACGCTCCCCTCAGCGCAGGCTCAACTCCAGGCACTGAGCATTGCCCAGCCCTATCCTTGTGAGCACTGATCTGCTCTCCTGCTGCCCACAGGACGCTTTCAGAATGTCCCACTGAGATGAATGGATATCGCTGATCTCATTGTTTTGATTGGAAACACAGAAAAGATGGGGAAAATAACACAAAACGAATTCACACAGATCTTACAGCTGGATCAGGAAGAAACCGTTCTGTTTAGCCTTCCAGCAATGGAGAATGCACAACAACAAGATTATATAAAAGCTAATCATATTGGAATTTCAGTATACATAATGTTTTCCTGTTGACTCACTTTTTCTTTTCTTTCTTTCTTTTTAAATCTGATCTCTGGCTGTTTCTCAGTTGCAGTCAGCAGGAGCTCAGCACTGGCTAATGCTGAGCACAAAGCCCCCACCTTAGAAATACAGGTTGCCCCTAACAGCTGATGGCTTCTGATGACAAAACCATGTATAAACAAAAGGGAGCAAATATCCCTCCTCTCATCCCTTGTTTATACTGATCATCCACCTTCATTTTCCACCTCTTTGCATAATCAAAGTGTCCCTCTGTATGCCTTTTCAATAAATGGCCAGTGGGGCAATTATGTGGAAGGTAACTATACCACTTTCTTTTAGAGCATCTTACTACTTAGAAAAGCAACCTTTAGTGATGACATCATGATCCACAAAGCTGATAAAAGGCATAGAAAGCATGGAAGGAGAAAATAATTCAGAAAAATTACTTCTGTGATTCAAATTATTATCTCTACAAAATGGTAGATGCTGCAAGACTTACAGAGGTGTGATAAGTCTATTGATAGAGGAATCACAGGATTAAAAAAAGAAAAAAAAGCCTATATCTGGGAAGAAAGTAATTATTTGAGGCAAACAATGGAGTAATTTCAGTGAAGTGCATGGGGAAGGAAGGTAGACAGATGGGTGGAGTGATGCTCTCCATTACAGAGAACAGGGAAGGAAGTGTCCTGGCCGTTGTATTTTATTTTTAACCTTAAGTGAATCGAGGGATGGAAGGAAATATGAATCCTCCTGGGCAATCTGGTATGTGCTGCAACTGGAGATTCCTCTTGGTAAAGGAAACCCTTGGCATGGGTGAACTACTGCCCTCTGTGAAAGCAGAAGTCTGCAGGAAAAGCATTTTCCACTTCGGCGCAGCAGTGACTGTCACTCCATCCTGTTCCCAGCATCGCTGCTGCTGTTCCTGCCCAAGCATCATTTAGGTTGGATATTAGGAAAAATTTATTCTCAGAATGAGCAGTGAGGAACTGGAATGGGCTGCTCAGGGAGGTGGTGGAGTCATGTCCCTGGAGGTGTTCAAGAAGCATGTGGATGTGACACTTGAGGGACAAGGTCAGGGGGCATGCTGGGGATGGGTTGGTGGTTGGACTAGGTGATCTTAGTGGCCTTTTCCAAACTTAATTACTGTATGATTCTACGATTTACCTCCCATTATTTCCACAGCACAGAGTCACAATGCCTGCACTGTGCCTGCAAGAGCTAGGAAATATCTGCAACTACAAAGTGGAAAATGAACAACCCTATTTGAGTCTTCTAGACAGGAGAAAAGCCATTTTTAGGGCTTTTGGTGGCTGTCCCATAAAGTGTACTTTAAAAGTCTTCTAAGCCCGCACAGAGTCTAACTGAATTGTGGCTGAACAAGCTGCCACAGGTTGTGACAAGAGGACTGATTTCTTCTTATTTTTTTTCTGTTTACACTTGAGATTACTTCTCATTATTCTTGTGATAAATGACTTCACATCTTCCACTACTCTCAGTGACACCCCAAGACAGATCTCTTTTACTAAAAAAAAAATATTTTTTAAATAACAACAACCAAAAAAAATGTAATGTTTAAAGAAGTTCACAAAAGAATTCACTGAATATTTATTCCCGAGTTTAAATATGATCTAAAATATACTGCAAATAATTCAATTTGTAATTGCATTACTGGAAATAATTCAGCCATAAATAGGCTGTCTTTCTAGTGCCTGCTAATTGAGAACATGTTTTTAAATGTGTATGTGAAATTGTTTAATAAACACTTTCTCTAAACAAATGTATGGAGATAATGAAGACAGATTGCTGCCTGTTGTCAGTAACAACCTGACACTGACTTTTCATTATCCACTTTGAAAAGTGACACTGTCCACTGAGAAGAGATTTTTATTTGTATCTGTATCCACCTATAAAGAAAAATGTTTTTGCTGACAATTACACATCAGGAAGACAGACTTGATAATGAGAAATACAGCCAAGGAACTCTACATTATAGTATATGCAAATGTAATTTGCATATATTAAATGCAAAACTAGTGCATGTACATTAAAGAATATTGATTTCTTTGACTTGTAGTTATATAGTTCATAAGTAGTAATGCTGACCATGTAACTACCTCTGTTTTTTATCCTTACCGCCTTTCCTAAACTAAGATATAGAAAGTTGATTTGAAATGACTCACTGCTTTGATATTTCATTGTTATTTTAAAGGCAGAACCTTTACAGTAATTACTGAGTTTCATGGAATAAGTACGTAGAGAATTAATCTACAAATCATTATTAAAAAAAAAAAAGTAAATAAACCATAAATTCGATAGTTTCATAAGATAGCAAGCATCACAGATAGTTGCACTACTGAGGATAAGAAGTTATAAATGCAGCTGATTCTGAATACATCTCTGTTACCTTGGAAAGATCACACGGTGCAAGGTTTTCACCTTACACCAGCTCCAAAAGTGAATGCTCCTGCCTGAACTGGACAGAAGCCTGATGATAATGGCACTCCTTCAAACAGCTGTCAACAACTATTCTGGTATGCTACATTTTGGTATCAGTACAGTGGCTTTTGGTCATTCCTCCTGTTGCCTTCACTCCATGACTCAAGTCATGATTCATAAGAAGGCAGATAATACACAATCCAGCAGCCAGAAGATGAAAACAGAAAAACTAAGTCTTGACGTAAGACACAGATTTTTAACAGGGAGGCTAGGTACTAGGTAACCACTACAACAATCTTGCCACATACTGTGCCTTAGCATGCCAATCATTCTTCTATACAAATTCCAATCTGGTAGCTTCTACAGCATACACAGACATGCTCAACATCTCAACTGTCTTCCATTGTTTTTTACTCCCTGTCTCATGGATATTTTTATTTCAGTAATTGTGTATAGCCAAGAAGTTTGTCATCTTCACCAGCCATCTTGGAAGTGACCTGCAGAGATCCAAAGGGCACAGGCCAAAACCTACTTCTCTAATTTATCCATAAGTACTGGATTTGATCATTCGACTTTTGCATGGAACTTTATTATCTACATTAAACCTCAAGTTGGATGACATCCTCAGCAGCTCTCTGCTTGCCATTAAATTTGAATTAAAGAATCAAAGAAATCCCATAAGCTCTAGAAGAGCTTACATATTCTCCTGGTATTTAATACAAGTGGTACATCTCCAGACATAAGTTTTCCAGCTTTTAGTGAATAATTGAAAATCTTGCAGTTTTACCTGCTGGCAGTTTTTCTTCCTGCGTCATAAGCACTTCCTCCTTCCCTTATCCATGCCTGACACGCACAGGAATTACCCATGCCTTTAATCACTCCCTAGCCCAGCTAAGGAGCTCTCTAATTGCTCCTACAAATCAGCTCTTTGATCTTTCTGCACTTCTTCCCTGAACTCATTACAGTTTGCCAGAAAGTTTCAGGCCGAGACATGCCCAAACAAGAAGTGCTATCCCAATTTCATCTCAGTGTCTGTAAAATAAACTGTTAATCTTGGGTTTGAGTTCATTTGTAGATGCAAATTCCCTTAAACACAGGAAAAATGGACTTCCTCTTTTTTGAGCTTTCGCCAGCAATTATGGTGATGGCTCCCACCATGTGTGCAGCACAAAGCTACGGGCAAAAGCCCTGCAGCAAAGAGAAAAGTGAAAATAAAGAGGGAATTAAACTCTGCTCTCAGTTGCATAAAAGGACAGCTGCAAACTTCTGACAGCAAAGCGTGGCTCGGTGCTGCTTACTGAGCTCAGAGGTCTTCCAGTGGCAGAGGCATTCCTGCAACGCAGCAAAGCTTTCCCAAACAAACAAAAACAGCATTCAAAAATGTATCTTTTGCAGATGGAAAGACTCTTTATTAAAAAAATCGGAAATCAAGATCGCTATATAAAAAAAAATAGCAATGTGTCAGCATTTTTTGGTATATTTTATTTGTGCAGAGTGAAAGCAACATGAGAAATTCAGCTGACTGAGCTAAATGACTGAAACCAGCCCTAAGTTCCTTTTCTTGCCACTAGGCATAGCATGTGCCAGGAAAAGCTCCTCCAAGAAAGATGCCTACAGCCACCCTCAGTCCCCCATGTGCTTCAGGGGACAGTTCTGCTTCCTTCGTGGGGAAATAATTACAGTTTGAGGTTGAGAGACAAATGTGGAACAACCCCAGCTCCAAGGTTAGGATGAAGAGCAAACCCTTACAGCATGCTGCAGCCATGCCTCCCATGCCTGCAACCTCTACGCCAACAAATGATCTCTGATCACTCCATAAAGAAGACTTCAGACTAACACTACAAGCAAGAAACAAGCCATAAAATAAAAACAAAAGTGCAGCATTATTTTTGGAAAAAAAATCACAATTCTGCTTTTCCTTCTGCAAGTGAGAGATCTAACCTCGCCCCCACCCCCCCACCCAAGCACACCACGAGTCTCCGGTGTATGCTCTTAATGTAACGCTCTCTGAGATTGCTTAGCAAATGTTTGCACAGAACTGCAATAACTACAGAGCATGAGTAAGTTTCCTCACTGTAACCAATCTGGCAAGTTCCCAAATTTCACTATGACACACTTATTGCAAATGTACAGTAATTTCCAGCTGCGCAGCAGTGAGAATGCAGACTTCAACAGTGTAATTCTTCACTGAAGTTTCACAAGCTGAAAAAACTTGCAGGCACTTCTCCAACCAGCAGTACCTACACAGCCAAGGAAAAGCACCCCAACCCTGTTACAAATAGGCCTCCCCCACAGGCACCCACACCTGGAAACCTGATTAGGAAAGGGCTTTGGGAAAAAGACAAGATGGTCCACAGGCAATGCAATTGCCTTCCTGTTTAAAATTCACATTAAAAGAAGCAAAGAAAAAAGTCCAATAATACTTAAAGCTTGGACAATATATGTACATGTACATGTGTCTTAAGACAATATTTTTATCATAGAATATCCCAAGTTGGAAAAGACCCACAAGGACCACTGAACCCAACTCCTGGCTCCACACAGAATCACCCAAACATGATATACATATAACCTATCCCTAAGCCTGTCTTGCCCATGTTACAAACACTGTAGTGGAACAGCAGCACTGAGGATTCCCTTGGTGCACCCTGCAGGACACAGCACCACAACCAGGCTGCTCTGCCATCCACCTCTCCCTGCTCTGCAATGACAATGAGGGGACCCAGACCTCACCCTGCTGCACTTCAGCTCCAGCCCCGACCTGCACTGCACCCTGGGTCCCTACAGAGAGCAGCTTCCCACCATCAGCTGCCTGCAGCTCTGGGTAATTAGCAGGCGGTGCATTAGTCCGATTAGTTTCAAATTAAGTCTCTTAAAAACTCACAGAGAATTACAGCAACAAAGCCATGCTAATTAAATATTGAAACAACAAGTGGAAATAAGTATCAGGGGAGGGTTATCTATGCCCCACTCCCATTGCTCAAAGGATTTAAGGGCATTTCCTGGAACGCATTAATTGTTTCTGTGGGCTCATCCTTTACCCTTAATTTTTCTTTAACATATTTAAGCTGTGTAAAATATGTATAAATCCATGAATAATGTGTAAGGCACAGCTACTGAAAATATCTTCATACAGATTTCCTTAGGAAACATAACTGCAGCAAAAGCTTTCCTAAAGTGTCAGAAAAGCTTCATTGCTGTGTAAGTAACACAGAAAAAGTACATTTAGCAGTAAAAGCATATGATCTCAAACAATACCAAAACACTGTGTGAACAATGTGTGCAATATACAGCAAAAAAGCAGTCCTCCAAAAATAACACAATTACTCTTCACTTAATAACCAATATATGCAATATTATGGTAGACATCAAATGTAAAGTGAGAGGTATATTTGATAAAAAATGAATCAGATGGGTAACTTGACAGTGAACACTGAAATACTGAGGATAAAACCACCACTGAAAGTGGAAAAGAGGGTAAAGATTTTTTCTGTAAATATTCATGGCATCCGTGATGAGCAATCATTATATTCTACCACCCAAATCTAAAAGAATTAGACTGTGGTATCTCTTGCCATCATACCAAGGGAAATCCTGTCCAAAAACTGTATGAGACACGTTTCCTGCCCTTCAGTCCAGAGCTCATTAACGTCAATAAGGATGCCATTCAGTCCCTGGGAGCAGGATTCACCCTATCCTGTCCTCTCCTGCTCTGCTCTGCACCAGCATCATTGCCTTGGGAGAGAGAGCAGACCTCTAGTAGCTAAGTACTTAGGGTCCAACTGATTTTGTTGCTTGGCTTAAGGCAGTGCAGAGTGGCTTATGGCTTGGTAGAAACCTGCAAGCAAAGATGTGTGAAGGAACACACCACAGAGGAAGCACAATGTTTATCACAGCACTTCCTTTATGGAACTACGAGGTTCATCTTCAAAAAATTGAAACTGCGAATACACACACCTTGCCTCTCACAAAGAATAATACTACATAAAATGTTCAACAGGAGAAAAATAACCAGAATCCAGGACTTTGCAAAGTTATCTTGCCCAGAGGTTATTTAAATCAAGGTGCTGTTCGCCCATAAGCAGATAGGAGGGCTCAGTTGGGAAGCCCTATGCCACAGCCTGCAGCCAGAGTGCTTAAAGCACTGCTGCAGGAACAAGCTGCAGTGCTGACACAACTTCAAAACAAGCTTAACAATAACCCCTCGAGGCTGCGTCCCCTGAGGAACAAGCTGTGACACGTCTCACCCAGAACAACCTGGCACTTTCATTTGGCTTTCACACCCACGTTGAACATGGACGTTTTCATCAAGTCCTGCACTTCAGTATTACTTCATATCATTGAGCTGTTTTTCACCCTAAATGATCTGATTGGTTGCGATTTGTTACTTATGAGCGCAGTTGCATACAATCATTAAAAATGCATTTGTGGTATCCTTTAGATTCCCCAGGGCCAGATGAAATAAGAACAGCACTGCCAAGTGATTTCACAGCCTGATGCCTGAGCACTAAGAACATTTGTAATATGTTTTGAAAGCATGCTCCCCCTCGCACCAAAATTAGCCTCTCTACCAACAAAAAAATCTTGACTGAAAAACACCACAGATGAAGGCCAGGGAAGGGAAAGGGAAAGCCAGGCAAGGTGTGGGGAGATTCTGGACATGAGCACTTCTCTGCACCACTTGTCTGCTGGCATCTCTCATGTCTGCCATTGCTGTCACTCTTCCAAGCTGTTCTGATCACAGGGTGAGTGCAGACCACCCTGAGCAGGAATTTCCTTCCTCCCACACCTCTCACAGCAAACAGGCCCCTGAAGATGGGCTCCAGCTGCCTTGGCACCCTCTGCATTTCACTTCTCACAGCCAGCTTGGGCTGTGGGTGGGCATCTCACCCCCCCCAGCAGCATGAGCCCACTCCAGCAGCAGCTTCCAGACACAAGGCAAAACAATCACGGTCCAATGAAGGTTTCCATCATGCCTTCCTAACTGTCTAAGTATAGCTCTTGGGTTGTTTTTTTGCCTTTTAAATAAGCCAGCATTTCCCTAGCATGGCTCTGTGATAAAAGGGAATCCTGTAAGGACTTGTGCAGCTCAGAAGTCAGTGATAATTGCAAAACACGAGCCCTGTCTTGACAGTGTTGCTGTGCATTTTGTAACTCAGAAACAATGGCCTAAACTTCAGTCTCTGTTATTTTTATATTATTTTTTCTTCTACCTTTGTAAAAAATGTACCATCTAAATGTTAGCTCATTTTTTCAAACTTTTCTGCTTACATTCACATGTCCACAATGTTCACTACTTCCCAGCTTGTAGATATTCACATCCACATGTTGTTCCATTTCACCTTTTCCTACCAAACTATGTTATAACTTAACTGATTTCTATTAAGCCCTTCTTTGTAATTATTCACCAAAATTCAGACTTCGATTTCTTTCCCCCAGAAAACATTAGTAGGCTACAGTAACTAACTTTAAGGATGTTTCCTTGTCAGAAATTAAACAGCAAAGATTTGTGGTTAATTTTGAGAGCTGGCAGATTAAACTTATTATTAAATTAAAAGTTGCTTCACAATGTCAAAAAGAATGTTCTATACACGAATCTGCCTTCTGATGGTAATTTTGTATAATTAATGACACTTTTTCATGTAATCTTTTGTGTTCTGAAGTTTATTCTGTACACCCACATGGAAAATGAGATCATTCAGCATGTGGAGACACGTACAGAACACAGCTCACTACAACCCATTGAATCCACAAAATATGGAAAGGAAATTATTTTAAATATCAGCTTGTTGTCCCCTTCAACACTATCAGCATTTTCACTCAAAAGACAGCAGACAGATGACTGTACGTAGTGTCAGAGACCACCATCTTCCACATGTACTGCTTCACTTACAAACCAGGACAATGCAAGTTTTCACCTCTGGTTTTCTCCATCTTACCTTTTGATTCCTGTAGTGTAGCAGGCAAGGGGCAATGGTCAGTGCAGAACTATCAGTCACGTCAGCACACAAGTACTGCATGGAATAGACTACTGCAACAGTAAAACACTTCAAGTTTAATAATCACATGATTTTAGTTTTGGAATCTTAAGACTGTTTTCAAGTCACTTGCTTTAAATGTGACAACAATTAAAACTTGTTAATGCTTTTAGCAAGATCAGAGCCATAAGATTCTGAAATCCTGTACATTTATATAATTACATGAAAGGCACCTGTTTGAAAATAACTCTTGGACAAAGTCTAATTCATTTCACTCTGTGCCATCCCCTTCCAAAACAGAAAATGGAAAGACTTCTCACTCCTTTCCCTAATTCAGAGGGCAGTGCTATACAAACTAACAAACAAAATCCCAAATTCTGGTTTATCACAGACAGATGCAGCCCTGAAATCCCCAGCTGCTCAGGGATTACATAGAACAGCGACCCTATGGGTCAGGGCATTTCTGCACATCAGGGCACATCCAGAGGGCAACTCCAAAATGGAGGGTTTCTTCAGTTTCACAAGAAGTCCCTAGAAGAACTCTGCAGGCATTCTGTAATCACAGACAAAGTTTTCAAAGACCAGCACATACATGTCTCGGAGAATACTCTAGGAAAGAAGAAACTGGATTTTCAGCAGTAAAGAATAAATCAGAGAAAAAAGCGATGAGCATTTGGAGTATAGTTTCAAAGTAAGTTTGGTGGATGGAACAGAACATTTCCTTTTGAAATAACTTTAAGCACTTTCCTCCTGGTATTTGTTTCATCCTGCATTCTTCTGGCCCCACATCCTGCCCTGGAACTATGGGATTTGATGATAATCCAACCGCAACTTGGGCAGAGACAGAGGACAGGACTCACAGGACCATGTTTGGAAGAGGATAAGGAGAGAGCACAGATAACCACTTTTGCTTTGGAGTGTTATCTGGCTTATCCTGATATCTCCTCGGTGTGGTGACTGGGGAGGCCAGGAGGGACCTGTCCAAATGCAGCACACGGATCTTGGTTTCTTTTACAGGTCCACGAGCTGACAGGTTATACAAGCACAAATCAAGGCGTACAGTTTACACAGCCATGCAATGCAATGCAATGCCCAGAGCATGTATCAAGTTTGGCTTAAACCCAACACAGAACACAAAGTTGATAACACATACCACCCCCTCTAAATGCAGCACCGCTACCAATCTCAGCAGCTACACTCAGCTTTTCAGTAACACAGAGCCTGGCACATGCAAAATACGGGAGTGTTTTGTTTCAAGGAGGTCAGCATACAGGTGGCATGGAGAAGAAAGCCAAGGGAGGCTTTCATTTTCTGCAGTTCCTTTTTGTTCTTCAAAACAACCCTAAGCACAGCAGCACAGGCCAGCCAGTGAGGCTATCCCCCTCCATTGTGCCAGAGGACTGAGCTAAACACAAAATAAAACGCAGCCAGAGGGTGACTTTATTTGTTTTTAATCACGTGCCAAGTATGACACCAGCACAGTGTCAGGAAGCATCTGGACATATTGGAAAGAATTTCATGATTTGCCGCGAGCTAATGGCTTTTTTCTGTTTGCCACAGAACAGCAAACTGAACTGCTTGTTCAGCTGCATTCCTTTAAAAGAAAAGCGGCAAAGAAATTCAGTATTCTACCTACAACAAACAAAACAACCCTAAAAATCTCTTGTAAACGTGGGCTTCCATGATAGCTGGGCTTAGCCTGAACTGCTCAGCTACGAGAGACAAGGGAAAGCAAATCCCTATTATAATGCTGAAGGAGTAAGATATGCTTGCTATTTATCTTCCAGAGAAAAACTCCTGAAAAGGTTACAGAGCAAGAATAAACAAAAGAACAGGTAAAGAAGCACAGTAAGTTACTAGTGTGAGGAAAAAAATATGCAATTTAATTCTTTATAAGCTTTCCCAATGAAGCAAAGTCCATTTTTATGCCCAGAACTTCCATCAGATTTGCATGATAAATATATATGCATATTACACTCACTCCTCCCAAAGGAAGTTGAAAACAGAAAATTTCTGTTGTTGGAGAGGTCATGTGAACCCACCTGAGTTCCCTTAAGAGAGAAAAACAGCAAAAAAGGGAGAAGAGGCTCAGCGGGAAATCACAGACAGTGCTGGCTGAAAGCAACCGCTAGGACTGACAAACATGGGTAGCAAGGACCTGTAAAATTGTGTTTGTAGTAATTCCAATATGTGAAGGAGGAGGGAAGTGCAAAAATTACATATTTCTTCTCTTGAGCTGGGGGAGCATGGAGCAGGATTTCTGGGTTAGGTGTTCAGGGAAGGACAGTTCATTGCAGTCTCGCTTCTGCCCTGTGGTGTTTCAGTTATTCTGCAGCTGACTTTGTTGCTGGAAACCTTGACTATTTGAAATGCATTTGCTCACCCTAAAGTAGCTGTGGATGGTCCCACCATCTATAAAAGTATGTAACAGCTTCTGCGTTCCTATTAAACTTTGCTTCCTGGGATTCTTTGGCATGAATTTCACAGGTTATGCATAATGCAAAAAGAAAAAATAAAGAATTCCTTTTGCTGCCCTATTACTCACTAAAATTCCACTCCAAGAGACCCCATTATTGAATAATAAAGGGAGCGTGAGCATCACAGCCTCAATCACTTCCTCTGACGTATAGAACAAGGAGCCAAAGAAATGCTGACAAACATCACCTTCACAGATTTTTAAACCATTTAATGATGCTACAAAAAAACTCATGCAGCTGCCCCTGTGATACTGAAGGAAATTTTCCATTAATTCCGCCCTTCACTTCTCTGCTCAGAAAATGGAGTGAATCTGTAAATGCAGGAGGTTTTTAGGTAGCACATGTTTTCTGCTAACTTCACAGGCCAAAGGAAACTGCACATACCATGCCATGTTGTTTCAAAGCTCCTATGTCAAAAAAGCTTTATCCAAAATATGTCTCCCATCACCATAAAATTTCTGGCACTGAAATGGATACTGACACACAGCCAGCAGATAACAGAGCTCAGCTATTCCACCGTGAAGAAGCTAGAAAAACACTTGAAACAGTCTCTGTACTAGTTTTCCTACACACTGCTCAAGGTATTAGCAGCCACAGTTTTGTTCCAGTTCAAGCTGCTGTGGGTTAGGGACCCCTGGCTTCACTCATTTCTCTGGATGCAACAGCAGTTGAGATGAACATACTTTTTAAAAGTAAAAAATTTAAAAAATAACAAACTGACATTGTAGTTTGATTTCAAAAGCAATTCTGTAAAACAGAAAAGTGATATTAAATTTTGGTGTACAAACAATTCTGGTGGTTATAAGAATCCTTCCTAGTTGGACAGCAGCTCAAACACCTGAATAGCTCAGTCTTAACAATTCTATGCATTCTAAAACCACTCTTTATGTTATTGGAAAACAAACAAACAAACAGAAGATTAAGGCATCTAAAGGATAGATGGAAAATTAAAAAAAAAAAAGGTTTTAATTCAGCTTTTTTTTCTCTTTTTTTAATCCAATAAACACTTTTGTTGCTATTGTTTTCTGTTCCTCCAACAGGATGAAGTGGTATTGACTCCAGATGACTGATTTTGAAATGGCAACACAAAACCAAATGCCTCTGGAATAAAAAAAAAAAGCTTGAAACAAATCTTCACACCCTCTTGTGGCTTCTTCCCTTTGTTTAATTTCCTCTGACACCCATTATTCCACGCTTACTCCTAACCTCTGCCCCAGTGAATTTCAGATGTGTCTCCTCCCAAGGTCTCAACCAACAAAGTCTACTGCAAAATAATTGAAACACCACAAGGCAGGAGCAAGACTACAATAAATTCTACTGCCATGCACACCTAACCCAGAAGTCCTGCTCAGTGCTCCTTTCACCCCTAAAGACTTACATTGTTTCACACAGCCTTGAGGTTATGGTATTTTCCCATCTTTAGTCTTCACATTACATTGTACACCATCCCCCTGTGCACGCTGCTGAGAGACTTGATCCATTTTGCACTGAAAGTTAACTGTGTGCACTTCCCTTTAAAGGTCGTTCTTTTAAAGAACACAGGAGACCAGATAAACACGATGCTACTACATTAAGCTTCTGCCTTAAAGAGAACATCTTACCTAAGTAGGACTTAAAACAACAACCAAAAAGTTTCAAAAAAGCATGTTTCCTTATATTCATTTTTTATGCAATGTGCATCAGAAAAGAAAAAAAAGAACAACAAATCAAAGCATTTCCTCGTGCTGTTACGCAAAATTCAGAAAAGAATAGCTATCAGTCCCTCATATCTTATCACTGTCCTCTTTATATGGGTTTGCAGCTTGCAGGAAGCATTTGTTTTTGTTTTCCTTGGATGTTATAGGTTATATTAGAGAAAAACAGTTGAAGTGTGAGTTCCTCATATCAAGTGGTTTGCAGCCAAGTCCTTGGGAACCAGAGCAATAAGAGAGGACAATGCATGCAAACACACACTTTAAAGACCTAAAGGTTATCCTGTGTTGCACAATCAAAGGTTTGAGGGGTACCTGGCAGGCTTAAAAGCAATAGGTTTTCTAGTCAACCCTGTAAGCTGACCAGACAGCACTGCCCATAAGAAAGAGTCCACACATTTCTCTTACAACATACTTAAAAAGACTGGATACATGTGTATTCTAGTAATTATTTTAGCAAAGCACACTCAAATTGTGTATCCTTAAAGTACAAAGTTTAAGTGCTTATTTCAGTTCAAATCATCTCTTTGGCAGACCATTGAAAGTTTCTAGGAAATGGGTGACAAACCTAATTGTAAAATACTTTGAAACATGAATAATCCTTTTATTTTTTTTTTTTAATGTAAAAATAGACTAGAATAATGATTACTCATTTAGCAGTGTACAGAAGATGACAGATTAAATGAACTTAAGTCAGGCAAGATCCCTGAGCACAGGCTGGGAGAAAGCAGGTCAGCCAGACACATACTTCTGTCTCATGGTGTGGGGAACCTGCTTTGGCAGGGGGGTTGGACTCGATGATCTCTTGAGGTCCTTTCCAACCCCTATGATTCTGTGATTCTGTGATGTGGAATACAGCAGGTCACAGCTCAGCCTGGGATACGGCCAGCCTGGGGACAGGTTGGCTCCTCAGTCCCTGGGAAATGTTACTGAGTTGAGTTCTGGTGCTTATAACAAATTTCAGCATGGTGCTAGGCAATGGGATGGCATTTCTTGTAAGGGCAGCACAGGAGAAGAGGACACACTACTCCTATGCTGCATGCACTGCTCTCAAATGATATAGACAGGCAGTATGGACAGCAATCACATAGGCATGCTTCTAAACACTCATCTACAGCTCACTCTTATTTCAGCATAACATGGCACAATTCCTCTGGAGAGGATAAAGAACGATGGAAAAAAAAAAAATGAATCCAGGAAAGAACAAGAAGAGTCAGTCAGGAACTGGTGAGTACTCTAAAAAAGACCAAGTGCCCAAAAAAGGAGCAGGCTGAGCAGCCAAGCACTGAGGTCAGGATGGTGCTCATGGGGCATGGTGCTCCCCTGGATCAGCTCTGCAGCTGGGTTGTAAGTTCCAAGTGTTGGGAGCCAGCTCCATTCTCCTACAGCCCCTAACAGGTTTCGACACATTCTGAAGCTTTTCCATCAGGAATCCCCACAGCAGTTGTGGTTATCTGACAGAAAAAAAAACCTTCACAAGGCAAAGCCTTCCTACTGCTACAAGTTATGGTATCACAGCATTGCCTACCAGCGGTGTTATTTTAAACAGTAAAATTTGAAACATGAACCTTGAACAGCAAATGGAGAGAGGACTTCGAAAGAATTTTAAACCAACAGCTGGCCAAGCTGACTAGATGGATATTCCTTTCAAGTTTTAGAGAGAGATTAAAAACAAAAAAAAATTAAGAAAATCCTTCCTTATCTATAAAAATCAATGCATAAAATGAAACATATTTTAGTGCAATACGTAATATAAATGTATAACATATATGCATGCAGTCATGCTTATCACTACAAAGTACTATTCAGGACAAAATATTACTTTTCCATTCTGGGTACGTATTACAGCTGGACAGAGCATTTGCACATGCCTGAGACACTTGCTGCTTACCAACCCCAATCAGGATTTCACAGAAGCCTCAGAACTGCAAGGCACACAGCTGATAATGCTACACAAGTTATTATGGCACAAAATCCCTGCTTGCCTCCCCAGAAATGAACTGAACCATTCTCTTGCACTGGTCGGACTGCTCAATCAAAAGAACTCCTTCTGAAGTTTTAAAGCATCACTCATTACTGTCTCCAGTGTACCTCGCCTTCAGAAACGAATCAGATGATTTTAAAATTGACCACAAACCTACAAATCAGTGCAGTATTTAGACCAAGCCTATAAAAGGTTTTCAGAATGGCTGTACCACTACACAAAAGTGTAGGTTACAATATGTCTCAGGCCTGTTAATAGATTTTGGAAGCACCTCAGAACCAAACCTTTTTTTTTTTTTTTTTTTAAACATTTCCTACTTCACTTGCTAGACGGGACCAGATGTGCCTATCAGTATTACATGAGGGTTCGCAAAGAAATCACAGCAGACCGAAAAGCAGAACAAGCTTCAGCCCCAAGTCACATCACTAGATGTGTTAGCTTTCAGGTTTATTGTGAAATGGTGATTTCTATGTCACACAATACGGCACAATTAAAAACATCACAATCTCAGTTCTCTGCATCTTTACCTCAAAATTCACTTGTTGCACTCCATCAGATTAGAAACCTGCAAATGCATACATCTGCATCTAAAGCACAAAGGGGTTTCATTCTTACCATTTGCTTTTTTTTTTTTTTCTTAACCATGCAGCATATGTTATAAAATGTGTGCATCTCCTGTACACAGGTTGCTGGACACACAGATTCACAAGAACTTGGCCTGTGCCTCAGGCTGTCCTTCTCTCTGGCATAATTCCCAAACAGATTATCACTTTCCCCAGGAGTCCAGTGTACAGCAGGGGAAGTCCTACCGTTGTCTGGCAGGGATAAGGACAAAATTCACAAAGGTGGCTGCAATGTTAGCTACCTGTCAGAAGAGGAGAAAGATACTGCCAAGATCTGTTTGTCACCTTTACGAAAAGGCACTTTACTGGTATGGGGAACTCTGATCTCCTTTAGCAACACTGGGATGATTAAGGGCTTGCACAATATCACCGTGGATTAGATTATTAATGATGCATAATAATGATGTAATAATGATTTTGCATTAACTGGGTCCGTAAGCAATTAAACAAATTAGATCAGCATTGAAGAACCTAAACTAATTTCTTTTTTTTTTTTTTTTTGTCTCACTCTCATTTCCTCTTATTCAGCTACACATGTTCTGGTTTATGCAGGACACCAGCTTCTTGTATTGCTCAAATATTGGGCATAGAAGCACCAACCCAGGAATGTCACAATCTTACTGCAATCTTGTTAACAATTTCCTCAGATCAGCTGTCATTCAAAGTTTGTGATCTCATTACTGACCTATAGGATCTGCAAACGCTGACAAGTTAATAGCTCCTCAATAATTTTCCATGACTGTTCCACAACATTTTTCTCTGTTCCAGTCCCAGGAAAGGAATCAACCTTCACTCCCAGCAAAACACAAATGCAAGTGGATAGAAGCAAATGAAAGCTACACTTCATAGAGATTATTTTCCCACACTCAGCGTACTGACATGTCTCAATGCATTAAGTGTGCATTTATACTTCTCAGAAAGCATTCTCATTATGCCATCTAGGTACGTGACAGGTGTCAAGAATCTAGCATCAAACCTCTGAAGCTGAGAAATGACAGTTAAAGGTAAGCTAATGAGATTTCTAATACCAAGGGTTTTTTTTAATACAAAACATTCATTGTCAAGTTACAGTCTTGCCATTTGATCCAGAAAAATACACAGATAAATTCAATTATTTTAACTGAACCTCCCAAACATAGCATCTTAGTTGATATTGTCTCGATCCCTATATTCTTCCAATGTGTTGTAATCTTTCTTATTTCTTTAATTTATTCAGCTCCTCTCTCTGATGCACTCTTTTGCAATTCACAACCATAAAATTAGGAACATTAGATTTTAGCAGATTTGCCTCTTCAAAATCCCTCAAACTCAGCAATTCTCTACAGAAATGAAAGAAATTCTAACCAAAGTTATATAAATAGATATTTAGAAGTAAGGGAACAGGATCAAAATGAAAAAACGAGTACCTCACATACAGATAACATATTAAAAGCTACAGAATTTAATATAGTTGTTCAACCATAGCTTCTGAAACAGGTCCATCTCCAAATAAGTGATCACAAAATACTACCAGGAATCCTGAATGCTACTTCCACTGTTTCTCCATGATATTACACCGAGGAATACCATCTAGCTTTTGATTCAGTTCAGTGCCAATTATTACAATTAGTTCTGTCCCACAGGTTAGATTGGGCCAATGACTCAGTACCTAGACCTCAGAGCAGTATGCAGGTTCCTTACACTGAAATAAAAAAAAATCATTATTGCTGCAAGTTTAGTATCAGGGAACAGAGATTCCCCTCTTCGGAAGCCTGAAGCAACAGCACATAAAAAAGACAGAACCCATTAATCAGTAGATAAGACCACAGCTCTGCTTCTGGAAATCAAGGTTCTCACTCTGATGCTCCACCTCAAACAATATCACAGCTGCCCACAAGCACTTCCTGGGAGGGAGGGGGGGATCATACCACGGGCACAGCATCTACCAGCTGTCCCTCAGAAACAGGCAGAGGCAAAGTGCTGTGAGCTGGATTCCAGACACCACATGGGGCTGTCAGCTGTGTGAAGCCTGAGAGATGCAGAAGAGAATTTGGCACAGCAGGTATGTCATAAAGCACCAAGAGCTCACGTACTTAATTGTGGGGGCAGACGTAAGCATTTATTCCCAGTTAGACACCCCTAATTTCTTCCGGGAAGGAGGCATTTATTTATTGATTTTTCCTCCCAGTACCATTCAGATACAACCTGTAACCATCAAGGGGTACAGGGATCAGATTTCAGAACCTCCTAGTCTGCCCCGAAAGCATTGGTATATGCACATCTGAAATGAACAAATTACTGTCTGGTCCTCCATTATAAGCCCCAGGTGTGAGGATTTACTTCATCTCAAGTACAAAAGCAGAATCCCAGGAACTAATCTGATCCCTCTATCAACAACAAGTTTTAAGGAAGATTATCTCTTCCACAAAGACTCACTGTCCTTCAGTAAGAGTTCCCTGCCACTCAATAGCCAAACAAGCTATTCCCAGAGGTTCCACTGCACTTCCTAACCACACACAAACAATGAAGCACCCATGCTTCCAAATCATGTGCAGCATCAAAAAATAATAATAATAATTTTTAAAAAAATCAAGCATCCATTTTCTTTTCTGACCAGGAAATTTCATCCTGCACTTTCCCATTTAATACGAGAGAAAATAATCACCCATGTAGAACTTGTATGTGTACACATAAAAATGTTTTCCTTGACATTAAGAAGTCTTCACTTATTTGACTGACGTGTCCTTGCCACTGACATCCATCACGAATTTTGTCAGCAATTCAATTCTAATAAAGCGGTGACTAGTTGGGGTTTATTGCTCTTCAAAGGCTATTTCAAGGCTATTTCTTGATTGTAAAACAAGTGCACCTTCTAACTGCTGATTTACTGGTTCATTGGTACCTTAATACACTCCACATTTCTGGAGCACTGCTGGCTATGCTTAAACCCAAAAGCATTGTAATTGGTTCACTCCTGACATACAGAGTGTTGGGAGGCGAACAAATTCTCTACTGGCAACCATATCCCTTTTTGTCTCTATCCATCGATACACCTTAAAAAGTTTACATTTAGTCTCTGAAAAACCATACAACTCCATTCATACTATGGAACAAATCCCTCTGTAGTGATAGAATTCACTGCTCCTCCAAGGTCCTTTTGTTAGTTTCAGCAATAAGGCTTAGTATTACAGAAAGGAAAGAGACAGCCCCCCACGCACACTTTAAAAGTGACTTTCCAATACCAAACTCTCACAAGGTCTCCTCTTACAAGAGAAACATAAAGTTGTGAAGAAAACAACAGAATTAACTTCAGCGGATGGCACAGATCTATATTCTCACATTTGATACAGAGGCACATACAATAAGCTGGCTTTTCCAGCTGCACTGCAATCAATCATTTGAAACTTGTTTTGTTGCATCAGATGCCCATCTGTCTCAGGTGACAAGAACATACTGTTTATTACTTTATCCAGTCCCAGATCTGGCACATATCCCAGCGCCATGGGAAGGAGATAATGTAAATCTATCCTTTCCCATGTATGGGAACCCTTACATACTCTCCTGATTTTCCTCATATGTTTAAGAATGTATTTCTGCAAGAGCACAGCTAATTCTTTGACAGGATTAAATTCAAGCTACTGTTTGGAGATATCATCATAATCATTTGTGAATGCCGAAACATTCTGCTCAAAATCCTTATAGGACTGACAAAGAAACTGTTAGAGAAATACCCAGCACAGGCAACATTACTGCTCACTCCTCACAGCACTGCTGCATGCACACACACAACAGGAAACACTGCCCTCCTGCAAGCCTCTCTCATTCCTTTGCTTTCCCTGAGTCTTTACAGGAGTATTCCTGCACTTCATCATCTGATAAAAACAATCTTCAGTCATCTGCATTGGCACACAGAGTTTTGCAGGCATGTAACAGCACATCTGGGGCCCGTGTCTTTGGCAACATATCCTAAAATTTACTAACAGCCAAGGCTTTGATTCAGAAACCATAAGATTACAAACATGGATTCTTTCAGCTTTTACTCTAATATCTCATCTAATCTGCACACTAAATGCTCCAAAAAAAAAAATAAAAAATGTCTTGCCCACTTCCCTTATGGAACCACCAGTGGCCAATTATCAAGGCTGTTTAAAATATTTTTGTTGCCTACCCTAGTATTTTATGTCTTTAGTTTTGGGACTGTCAATACCTCAAAAGCCCAGAAACTTTATAATTTGAGGAGAAAAATGCAGCAAACATAAATGAAGTGTAATATCTATTTGGAGATGCTGTTTTTTTTCCCACTCAAACTAAATACTTTAGGCTGAATGGAGTGATTCAGTAAAACACATTCTGCATATAGCAAAAAGATGGTTTTTACTCATAATTAACATTCACTTTTTCACCATTTATTTCACCAGTAGGAAGAATTTCCTACACTTTCCCTTTTTTTTTTTTTTTCCCCATGGAATAGCAGAGCAGAAAAATGATTTAAACAAAAACATCACTCTGGCAGAGGACTGACCAGAGAGCCCATTAGGTTAAACGCACTGATCATCCTCAGCATTCTCCAATTATGTATGTGTATGGCTTGGCCTTGCCCAGTGTTTACATAACCCCTGCAACTAACATCTTGAACTATTGTACTGCAGCAAATATCACTACAAGCATAAACAACTGCAAAAAAAAGCATCCAGGAAAAACACTGACAAGTTTGTAACCCACAACTGCACACAGTGGGAACTGGCGGAACCTTTGCGATGCAAATAGTGCCCCAAATCAGTTCTTCGCAGAGAAAGTTTCCAGCGATAAGGGACACATGGAAGGCATGTCCCCTTAAAGGCCCAACTCCCATCTCGGAGCTCATTGTTCACAAATGGAACTGTGTTTACACAGGAAGAAATCCAGTTTCAGCAAAGGGAAGTCCAGCAGATGTTTCCTTCCATCAAAGCAAAACAAGTTTAAAACAAGGTTGTGAATTGCTTTTGCCCAATCAGAAAGCATCAAAATTAATTATGCTGAAAAAAAAAAAAAAATTACTCAACAGAATGACCTTAGAAAATAAATTCAGAAAAAAACTTTTAATTCCAAAACTGCAGCTGCTAGAATGAATTCGCTTGAAAGAATTTAGTCTTCTTTACAAATGTTTTATGATCCAGGTTTGGAGGAGTAAGAGGAAAATTATAATTCTGGTCTGTGCTGGAAAGGGAAATTAGGGCAGACTGTTACTCACATGGCTCCACGTCTCAGATGCTCTCCTCAAACCAATTAACCTCTCTTCTTCAGACCTCTCACAACATCCCCCAAACTCCTGGCTGCTCTTGGCTTCCTCAGATCACTTCAAGTACCTCTTCCTCTGCACACAGCAATTAAATAATAAAAATGGCTGGGCAGAGTAAAAAAGGTACAGCTGTTACCTTTTTCTTTGCTTTTTTTTTTTTATTTTTTTATTTTTCCTAATTTTAATGACTGCTACCAGTACACACTGGTTACAGAGCAAGCACAAGCACTCTGAAAAAGGATGAAGAATTTCATGCTTTGCCAAAGTAAATGCCATTGAGAGGGTGCTGTTACCCATCTGATTGTTTCACTGATCATCCCACTCTGTACTCTCACGATGTGCCTGGTGTTAGTGTATCATTACAATGGTACAAAAGGAAAGTTGGGTCTGAGCTCCTTCTGTTGCACAGCCGAATGCTGCAAAGGTAACATCTCACAGGAGCTGTTTCATTTTCCGCAGCTACCAACATCTTGCTCCAGAAGACCAGATAAGAGGGACAAAGTAGCGATGTAAAGCTTTTGTAAAATGCAACCACAGAACTCCAACAAATTAGACTAACAGCTAGATACAAATATCAAAGCCAAGGATAAAATAATCTTAACTACAAGTATAAGAAGTGTAGCCAGTGCATGCAGATTTCTGTGGCCATTTTTGCCTCTGCAAGCCCATTCTTCACTAGATCTTATTCATTTCTTTTTTTTCTAACAACTTTGTAAATATTATACAAAGTTCTCACCTCCACAATACTCATGCACAGCATGATTGGCACTGAGGCTCCTTACCCCAGTGGAGGCCTCTGCACATCTTAAACTGCATACAATAAAGACAGAGCTATAATCTGGCAGCAGTGAAAGGCACCACTATTACAGTCAACATGAGTATTAGCAGTCTGAAGCAGATGCTGCCATGTCTGCCATGCCAGACGCTTCAGACCTGCCTGGCAAACAATCACGGCAGAAGGTGGAGGTGTTGTATTTTTCTCTTTCCTCCAATAATCCTTTTTGTCCTTTATGTAAATCTTAAATGTAATCTCAACCCGTCAGCAGTCTTATAAAGAAATACCAGCTCAGACCTAATTGGATTTGTCAGACAACGACAGCTAACCAGTTCTGCAAGCCCCAGAAGCTGAACAGCTCGAGCTTTCAAGTTGAAATGCATAAAACTATTAAAGTTCAAGAAGAAAAATTTCCTCTGAAAGTAACTGGTGAAAAGACCCTGTCCTTTAGCAACATAATGATGTGGTGTGGCATAGCTAAGGTTGTGTGAGCTGCCCTATACAGATGATTATTTGCAGTTATCTGTTCAAATGTTGTCACTTCAGGCTGCTCTCAATTTGATAGGATTGATAAATGTTTGTCTATCCAAACTAGCTTTCCTTTTAAACTTTTAATCGACAAATAACAAAATGGGGGAAAAAAACAGAATTCTGACAGGAATATGTAACAATAGTATTTAAAAAATAGTATATATTATATTGAATGCAAATGAAAAAACTTGAAGCATGCATTTTAACTGAAGAGTTGAAACACCTCCTATGCCTCTGGGCTTCTAGATTTCTCACAAATACAGGAAAACAAATATGAACCCTGCTTTGTTCTGCAAATGCTTCTGGCTGGAACAGTGCACTTCAAGGACAGTCCAGGATATAGTGGCCTAAAACCCACACAAACATCCCCTCCAAATGATGAGACACAATGCAATGATGCAGAGGTTACAGGTTAAGTATTTATAACAGGCCAAATCTTACAGAGCTTTCAATGCATTCAAATTGTGATTTCCTTAATGGTGCCCAGATCCAGAAAAGAAAGAAAAGTCACTAGATGACCTGTACACTGAGAACTGGAGTGACACTTATTTCACTGGCTTTAAAACAACAACAGCTATTTTTTTAAAAAAACATTTATATTTAAGAGAATATTAACTTGATAACTTAGAAACATAATCATTTTCCATATCTGCACAGCTGGTAAGAAGCACGCCTATGACTTGGGAATAAAAGTTAACTTTGCACTGAATTCAGAACCATATTTTGATCTGGGGCAAAAGCTATCCGAGGTGGTACGAGTCATTTACTGTCTGCATCAGCTCTCAGGAGCTGTGCACTCTCCTACCTGTCGGCTTATCCACACCAAGAAATCCAGCTTGTCCTAGGGTTTTAAATACTTTATGTGCTGGGAACTGTCCTTCTTCTTCCCATTTGTCCACAAAAGGGTTAATCTCCTTGTCGATGATCTAGATTTGAAAAATAAATTTAAAGTTACTGATAGATACATTCTTACCAATACAGCATTGACTACTTTTCTCTAAATAAAAAAGGAAAAGAAATGCACAGGGAAAATTTTTAAATCACCCACTCACAACCACTACAACAGCTACAGTGGGATAAATATAAATAATCCTTTTAGCAATAGTAACTGATGTTCCTAGTCCATGTCCACTGTTCTACTGTTACACTGTTCCACAAAGAGATAATTTATTATTTTAAGAACTTCTATTAGTCTTTTCTCCAGGCTAAACAAACAAGTCTTGTAGCACTAACTGCTCCTTAAGCTGGAAATAGATCCCTCTCTCTCTTGAAGTGCTGTGCTCATGAGATCCTGTGGAGTGTTCTTCTCTCTGTCTATTTATTGCACATTCTTTGGAGAATTTCAGCCCATATACGGCTGCTTTCTGCTTCCCTGTTGGCCACAGAAATTCAAATACTTCACTGTTGGCTACACAAAATTAATTTTTCTCTTCTACTAAATTCTGAAAAAATGTATAAGGTCAATATTCAACCCACTCAGTAATTACTTTCTCTCTTCTTCTACTACCTAACATAGGCATTGTGACCAGCACAAACAAAATACTCACCTGGACACTAAGACAGCCTACATTTAATTTTCTGTATTGCTATATCCTTGATGCTCAGACTGCAGCATGTGGACCCTTCACGTCAAGTTACAGGATGTGGAGCACCTCTTGGATTGTGCTTTTCTAACAACATCTGGTAATGCTGATCTGAAAACACCCAGGGAAGTGCCTAAAAGTGGTTATGAAGCCTATACAGAAGGCTTTGTTGGGCTTCAGTGTTTTGACAGGTCTTGGCAAAAGTTTGATGTGAACATACTAATACAATTCTTTGTATTTGTTATGGCTGGTACTGGGCCAAATGTTTCACAGTCCACACAAGAAACTACCTTTGAAGTTCAACAAAATCAGAAGAATGACTAAGGCATACAAGAAGTTCTTTTACATAATTCCTGCATATTATAATCTGCTCACTTCCATGCCTTTGAGTAGAGCTCAAGTTGTTTGACAGAGCCAAAGTTTAATTATTAGCAGGTGAAGTTCGTCACGTCTAGTAAAGCAAGATCTACCTGTCATTACACAACAAAAAAAAAGGAGACAGCCTAGCTGCACAAACTGCACTGTTTCCACATTCAAGAAAAAATGAACATCACCATCCAGATATCAATACCCAGTTAGTTTTTAGCTCCTGGACCATCCACTTTAAACTGTGTTTATGATTTAAAGTCTTATTTACGACTGCAAACAAACTAACCTTTGAAAAGTAATTCCTTCAAAGTATTATTAATGAAAATAGGGCTTTGGATAATTTGCACAGAATCAAAGAGGAGGAAAAAGCTATGGGGCAATCAGACAACAGACAGCATCAGTGTAAGACAGCATCTGGGGAAACCCCACCCCTTTCTGCTAGGCATACCAACATGCTAGAGAACTGTGGCGCAGGTCACCCAGCTGATGATTAAATACTGATGGTTGGATATTATCAACCTTTCACACAAAAGCTGGCTGAAAGAGAGACATTTTCAAAGGGCCAAATCATCAATGACTGAAGGAATTTGCATGCTTCCAGAACATGTGCTTTAAATGATGCTGTAGACAGATATATTTGGATGCAGATCAAGTAGGGCACATACCTAACTCTTTCATTTGCCCTTTCCTTCGGCATAATAATAAATGCCAAAATGTTATTTGTGTGCTCCCAGAGAATTATATCAAGCTTCAACCAACTCATATGGTAAGTAATTAATTTCGAATTCACTTACATGTTCTCAGTGCACACGGCTTTCAGAAGCAAACACTAAGTGCTGCAGGCACCTTGAGCTAATCATAAGGTATTCCTGCCACACAGAGAAAAAGCTTTCAGCAGTAGCCAAGAATCAGTTCTGTTTATTTTTACAGGCTTTATCATGAAAAAAATGTGGAAGTCGTGGGGAGTAACATTCAGACATACATCACTATGATAGTGCCTACACTAAGAACTAAAACTCCTCTCAGCGGAAATATCTTAACACAACATAATGTAAATGTTATCCAACAGATATTCCCAACCACAAAGGAAATCCTTTGATCTAATCTATCTGGCCAAATCACAGAGGTATTTGGGACCTAATTTGGGAGTATCTTTTCTGCCACCACAGAAATTCTGCTCTGTTCCTGACAGTGAGGACATGGTAAGTCTTGTGTACAGGAACAGAGGTTTTTCAGGCTGCTTCAATAACCCATTAAGACATAAAACTAAAGGACTCAACTCTGGAGACAGAGATGGCTTATTCTGCATCTCAGTGATGCAGACTGTCATGGTTGTTCTCAGCCAGGAATTATTTTAAAAAACACCACGTGCATATGTCCAGTCAGAAACTGACCAAGACAACAAACTCATTTCATGTTGAGTGACAGTAAAAAAAAATAAAAGTGTTTTATATTTCTAGTAGTCTTTACAAAATTTTGTGAAAACAGAACCTGCAGCTTCCCGCTCAGGAATGAGGAAATTGAGTGGGGGAGTTAAGGGGAGGAGAAAGACTGAAATTCAGATTTTTTGTTATGGATTATTTTAATCTCCATCTAGGGGAGAGCAGTGAAAAATATTTCCCCAGAATTCTGCCAGATATTTGCATGTTTTCCTTATTTTCCCCTGGAAGTTACTCTACTATTTAAATGAGTAAGAAACAAAACTGCACACATGAGATTTTCCTTCACATGGTGTGCAGTATTTTCTGCTGACATTGTACCAGAAAAAGCATTAGAGATTGTCATTTAATTCTCACTGTAATCTAAAACAAGTATCCTATCTCTAGTGGAAATTTTGGGTACTGAGAGTGTCTACAAATGTTCTTTACAACAATTGAAGATTTCTTCCCATTATTCACCACCAACTTTACCTCTTAGCAAACAATTCAAATCAGAAATTAAAGATAACACTTCAACACATGATATCTCATATCTGTCTCCTACAATACTGTACTGTGGTAGTACAATATTTCAGCACACAATAAGCAGGACAATGTACAGACTTGAGTCTTGCAAAAAAAAGCACCACAAAAACCCACAAAAAAACCACATAAATATGCATTCCTACAAAGAGAAAGAAACTTTTACTAAAGCTTCCTGTGAGTTACACCTAAGTTGAGATTAGACTGACTTACGAGAAAAACAGAAGAAAATGTCTGAGAAAAAAAATCACATGGATTCAGGCACAAACTGAAACACAGAAAGTTCCATACAAACGTAAGGAAAAACTTATTTACTTTGAGGCTGACAGAGCACTGGAACAGGCTGCTCAGAGAGATTGTGGTCACCATTCTGGAGGCACTCAAGATGCACGTGGACACTTTCCTGTGCAACCTAATGTTGCAAAATTGCTTTAGCAGAGTGTAGGACTACATGATCTCCATATCTCCCTTCCAATCCCTGCAATTCTGTGATTTAGAGGTATCATGTCATACCAGGTTAAAAGGAACAATTTTGCTTTTAAATCAAGCTGAGATAACAACTGAATCTTTAAATCTTTAAAGTAACATAAAGTACAAGTAAATAAGCAACAAACCACTAACAGCATTTCTTCCTTGATTATATCATGACGATTAGCAAAACACTGACTTGAATGAAAGGAGGTTACAGACTACAGAGCCCTTTGCCTTTGACACCAGCAATAATTAAAGAGAATAATGAACAGCTCGCAGTACAACATTTCTCCTTGTAATTGAATTCATAACCTCTGGCAGCAGTGAGTGCACACAGCATAGCACAGTGCAGGCTCTGGTGCTGAGGACAGGCAGTGTTTTCCCAAGGCTAAGAGTTGAGGTAGCCAAATCCATTGCACTGCCCATATGAGCTACCAAAACAAGCCCATAGAAATCACCATGGGATGCAACAGCAGCTGAGAGGGAAAGGGGGATGGGGGGGGGGGGGGATGTGACCCGACCCAACCTGGCCCTGATGAGCACAGCAGTGATGACCCCATGCCCGCTGTGGTTGGCACCCGGAAGGAAGAGGCCATGGCGTGGGTCTGACGAGATCACGAGCAGAAGTGGAGGCAGTGCAGGACATCGTAGACCACAAGAGTTACAAATAATCCCATCACACAAAGATGACTTAACCGCACAGCCACAGAAATCATTCCCTGAGTGTAAACTGTGTCTGCTTATAACACCGAGTTACTTAGTGAGCTTTCTTCCGGCAAACAAAATGTAGTATTCTCAATTGATATCGACAGCAAGGCTGCAACCCACTGCTTCCTCTTTTGGGATACATGACCTTTACAGAGTGATTCACTGAAGATTTTCAAGCAGTTTTGCAGGACCTTTATCTGAGGATCGTTTTTTTTAATACTAATTGCTGCAAAGGTGTTAGCAACACAAAACTAAGGTTCCCTCTCTCACTCTCTCCCTTTTAAAACACAAATGCTTTTATTGCCGTATCTCAGGACTCACCTAGGAAACCAAGTAAAAACAACCCACCACTACACAAGGGGTCCTACTGAGATGGGAGATATCCTAGAGGTTGCCATAATACTTCCCTCTCCTTGCATGAGGAAGGCAAGACTCTCTAGTGCTCACAGCGTGGAAGATATGGCATTCAAATTCAATTGGCAGAACTTATTCTGTATTCACTTTTGGCAGCAAAAGGTACAATGTAACACCTCAGCCTTCAGAAGAATTTGCCCTGTTTGAGCGCACAATTTGGGACTGCGGCTCAGTGACAATTTGGAAACTTCTGCTCTGAGCTGTCATCAGACCGCTGCTGGTAACAAACCAAGAGAACATTTTCCACAGTAACACAAGGTTGAACTGAAACAGTTCAATCTATGCACAGACATCCACTTCACAACCCTGTAAAAAGACTTAGGAGGAAACAAAATAGTCCTAAAAGCAGAATATCAAGATAATTATAATACAGAACAAAAAATGAAGTAATTGTGACTTCGGTTTTTTTAAAGCAGCATGATTCAAAAACCTCAAACCAACAAGTTTTAAAATTATAATTTAGAAAGCATTTCCTTTTAAAGTCTCAATACTTCTATGTCATCAAGACATTAAATAATGACATAAGTGTAGCACAGAGTATGGGGGAAACAGCAGGGAAAAAAAACATGGTAATTAAGTATCCAATTAACTTCAAACTTTACAACTACTAGTAATGAATCTAGAGGGTGCGGCTTAAACATTCACATAAAGGTTTGCAAACTTCATTTAGGAACTTTGAAACGTTCCTGTACCACGCAGGATGTCTCCAAAACTTTGTCCTTCAAAACATACAGATCTGCGAATGTCTAAAGGACCACAGTGTGCTGTCCAGGATTTTTGGTTTATTTTGGTCTCTCCAGCTCTCCACACACTTCATGTGCAGAAGCAACCACTTTGCAGGATGTCTGTAGGACATGATCAGAGAACAGAGTTGGAGGTCTTAAAGGTCATCTAGTCCAACATCCCTGCAATGAACAAGGACATACACAGCTAGATTAGGGTGCTCAAAGCTCAGTCCAGCCTGGCCTTGAATATCCCCAAGGATGGGTTAACCCACCTCTCTGGGCAACCTGTGTCTTACCACCCTCACTGTAAAGGACTTTTTCCTTATCCAGTCTAAACCCAACCTTTAAGTCTGAAACCATTTCCCCTTGCCCTATCAAAACAAAGCCTGCTAAAGAGTCGGTCCCCTTCTTTCTTACAGGTCTCATTTAGATACTGAAAAGCCGCTCTCAGGTTTCCCCAGAGCCTTCTCTTCTCCAGCCCCAGCTTTCTCCGCCTGTCCTCGTAGGAGAGGTGTACCACGCCTCAGATGATTTTTGAGGCCCTCCCCTGGACACACTCCAACAGGTCTATGCTTCTCCTGTACTGCAGACTCCACATGTGGATGCAGTTCTGCAGGTGAGGCCTCACTAGTGCAGAGCAGAGGGTTGGGAGCATGTCCCTCGACCTGCTGGCTGTGCTTCTTTTGATGCAGCCCAGCCACGTGAGTAAAAAGAACAAAGACCCACAGATGTCACTCAACTTTCCCATTTTCCCTTTCCCAATAGGCGGCATGTTACAAGCTAGGCAGAAAAAGTCATTCCAGCTTAGTGCTGTGAAGGTTGAAAGGGGGCAGATAACACACCATTGCTAGCATCTCCAGATGTTAGGTGCTATTTTTTGTCCATTACTGCACAGTGACAGTGAACAGACCCGGCTCATGTTCTCCTTTCTCCACTGCCTTTAGACATAGCTGTGGCCAGAGCTGAGCTTCAGGAGAAGCTGACAGTAAATTTAAAACCAATACTCAGTAGGTTTTATAGCAGGTGAAAATTCTCTGAGTGCTCAAAAATAAATGTCCAGAATGGGAAGATGTGTTTAAAATTGATTAATTATAATACCACAATTCTTTTCTGTACCTTCAATTATATGTGCCGCAGGCAACAAAGGATTCATGCAGCATGCTACAGCGCTGGGTACCAAAGACTGTGAGATCAGCAAACACAGGAACAAATTGTTACTGAATTAAATTTTCCCTTTCCTAAAGGGAAAAAAAAAAAAAAAAAAAAAAAAAAAAAAAAAAAAAAAAAAAGAAAGAAAGAAAGAAAGAAAGATAAAAAAAAAAGCACAAGTAAAAAAAAACATGAAAAAAGACTTGGCAGAATCTCATAGCATACCCTTCCTCATCCGTTTTATTTTCAGCCAAAAAGCATGCACATTATGAGTATAATGCAGTTTCTTCTGCTCTATTCATTTGGCTGTAATTGGACATGCTTCTGTTTAAATCATTGTTTCTTTCCTGTCAGAGACACAGTCCTCTGCCATATATAAAATACATAAAGCAGAGCTGATTATTGTTTCAGAAATTTAAATACAGCAAATCCTTCAGTAACATACATCTGGCTACAATTTTTACTTAGGAGGAAAAGAAAAACCATATATATCTGAATCAAACACACACCTTTTGCCACTGCTTACCTAAAACTTGAAAACCTACACGTCCTCTAGGGAGTGCAGGGCTGGGCAGAAGCATGTGCTGTCCCTCTGCCTATATGGAGCAGAAGGAGCTTTTGTCACTCTGGCTCATATCATCACTCTGTTAAGAAAACAAAAAGTCCAGACCAGGACGTGGGAGCTCAGCCCAGCTTAAAATCTTTCTCAAGGATCAAGATGCTGAAAGACCAGCTCTGGCTGGCTGGGGAGGCACGTGATCCTAGCTGACTCTCCTCCTTTACGGCATTCTCCTCCCTGTCCAAAGGAACACACATGCAGACAAACCCCTCCTGCACACACCTGGGAGTTTTCGTAGTCCCTGCTCACTCCCAGCCACGCTTTCAGCAACCCTGTCCAAGAACATGGCTGAAAATGGGAGGGTCCCACAATTGCTTCTCACTCTGGACTCCAAGAATTGCAAGTATGATGCAAAAACCACTTCTCCAGCAAAGGCAAGAAATGAATACATTTGCAGAGCCCCCCAAGATCAGGCAATCGTTTAAGTGTTTATGTTTGGTTCCAGAAAATTTCTCAATTTCTTTCCTTTGACCACATTCAAACTGCATTTATTTATTCTTCTGTCTCATTGATGGCATCTGCTGCATTTTCCCTTCAACCACACCACAATGGGCGAAGCAGTATGCTATCAGATGAGCATTTCTCATCCTTGATACTTAACACAATAGGGTTTAAGCCATGCTGGGCTCTATGTCCTTCTCGGACAAGAAATTCTGTTCCTTTTACCATGACCTTTTTGTCAAAATTGAACATTACTCAGGGATCTAGAAAACACGTTTACACTTCTGGTTCCATGGTATTCATGGCTATACACACCCCTAACAAAAAATATAATCAGTGGATAATATCCAAGGAGAGACATGCTAAAAGTACCATTTATATCAGGGCAGAAAATAAGGCTTTTTCCTCATTACTGACACTATTCCCCCAAAGTCCCTCCACACCTCAGGCTCCCCTGAATCTCTAGAAACAGGACGGCACTTAGTAGAAACAGAATGACTTAAGAAACGCAAAAACATTTGGGAGTAATACTTAAAATATCAGAACTTTGACCCGTACAGCTACTCATTCCGGTCTCTGGAATCTCTGCAACTGACATAGCTACTAATGTGAATGCACAGAACTCGTTTTCTTTCCCTCTCTTTTAGTCAGTAGGACATTTTGTGCACACATGGTATCATTATGGGGAAAAACTAGATTAAAAAAAAACTCTCTTTTCCACCTCCCAACAACTTTACTAAGTTCAGACTCAGCCACAGTGACCACAAATTATATTCTTAGGAACTGTGATTATTCATATTGGTTCTGGATTATATCCCTGCATGAACAAAACAATTTATCTCTCTGTGGCAATCCCAGGCCACCTTTCCACTCCAAGCCATTAGGACTTGAAATAATATGATGGGATCCAAAGCGAAAGGCATGTGCCCCTGGATTTTATCCATCTTTGCCACCCACACACTGTTCCCCATGACAGGGCTCAACATTTAATGCTGTTACTAGGTAGAAGCTCAGCCTGAAATCTGGGTACTGCTGGAGATAGTGGCTGTTTTGAGCAACATCGTACGAAGAGGCAGCTGGGCTGGTTTGTCCAGGTTGACACACATCCCTCTTTGAGAGATTTCAATTAGCAGAGCTTCCAGCTCATGGTGCTTTTTTAACAGTTTGGATCAGGAGTGGCAACAGGCATCTCCTGCAGTATTCTAGGACTTCCCAGAGCACCAGGGGGCCACGATCAGACATTGTGTCCCATATCGTGAATGAATCCTTCAGATAAAATGGAAAATATTCAGTCCTAGGAACTGATCTTAACTTCATTGCTGCCTTCACCTTTTCTTTATCTTTTGTCACTGAAAGAGGAAAAATAATTCCCTAGAGCTACTAAAAGAATGGTTCTATCCATGTCAAAAACACCAGAGACTCACAACTCCTGTCATGTTATGTATGTCCTGGCACTTAAACTACACTCATCACCGTATCAGCTGAGTACCTAATCAGCCTGGGGTATCCTCACAGATCCAAACAGCTGACCTCGCTGAAGGACTGCTAACCCTAAATGCTGAATCATCAACTAAAGATTTGGACTGTCATCTCAACCACAAGAAGCTTACATGGAATCTACTTACCACACTGCTTCAGCATCATGGGAAACATTTTTATTCAGCACACTCTTATTCCATCTACTTTCCATTTATCGTTTTCCTTGTGGCTGGGATAAAGCTAAGCTGAAATAAAATGTTCCACATTTCTCTTTGGATGAGGTGATCAACAGAATTTTATCAGCTTCCCCTGGGAAAGGGCTGTTTATTTCTCCAGAATAGAAGAGGTGTTCCTGATTTCCACTTCTGTCTTTGAAAATTCAATTACAACAAGCATCCTTCTGCTTATCCACTGCAAATTTCTAACTGCAACACTTGAGACCCTCCCAAACCTGCCTGAGGAGCAGCTCCACTCAGAAACAGTGTAGCACGACACCCATGCTAGTTTTCCCTGTCTCAAGTTAACTTGGCATATTTTGAAGGCTACAGTACATAAAACAGCAGATTACAGATAAAATCACATTTCTGGAAATATTCCATGCCATGCTCATCCGTGTGGCCGTGGGGCAGGGGTAAAGATTCAGTCACACATTTTTATGCTAACGGGACCTAAAATGATCGAAAGAAAGCTATATTTCCTTAATGGCCATGGCACAACCTATGTAAATCACAGATGTTTGCTCAGTCATAAACTGCTTATTAAAATACAGTTTAAACTGGCTGAAGTTCATAGCTGCATTGGCTACTCCAACCCAGTGCGACAATGACAAAGTACTACTGAATGTCTTGGATGGTATTTCTTATTACAGTGGTATTTCCCAGCTGCCCTGATAACAACAAAAATCAATTATGAAAACTTCCCAATAATACTGCCCAGAATTCTAGGCAGTAGGAAATGGTATTTCTGTGGTCGCCTACACCAGAAAGGGATCCAGCCTCCAAATGTTTACAAAACGCTTCTGTTAGACACAAGATACAGCAAGTATCCCAGAATCTGGGAATTTTGTTTGCCTATACACATGCCTGTAGTTAACAGAAATTCATGACACTGTTAACAACTGGGGCCAGACATACAATCCAGGAGTGGCAAATAAGCCAATGGTGTCATTTGGTGGAGTCCATCTTCACAGGAATCCCTCTTATTCTAACACTGACCAAGCCACCACCATGCATAAAATGCAATCTCTTAAATTCGATGCAACTCCATTAAAATACATGCCAATCCCTTTTAAACCTATTTCCCAAAGCTTCTTACTACTACTGCTGGAGGTATATAAATATGGACACGTTAATGTACATATTGTATATCTACGTGCATAGTTATGCATGCACAGAAAGTAGCTTAAACACTCTTCTCCTTCAAACCCATGATAATTTAATTATTGCATCAAATTATAGAATACCAGTGCACGGTAAGTACTGTTAAACAAGGTAAAGAAAAGTTACGTTTTCAATTTCCAAGAGGAAGGGTGGCGACCTATGAAGTAGTAAAGGAAACCACTCACGAGGTTATTTCAATACCCTTGCTAAAAACAGCTCCTGGAATTACAGGAGTCTCTTCCTCATCCTGCTCAGAACAATTGGAGAAGTACAGATCTGGTAGCTGCATCTGGATTTGCCTAGTGGAAAGAGTGCTCCAAATTCAATAACTGTTACATTTAAAATGCATTACAGATACTCAGTGGTCACTCTCTCCCATAGTGTTTACTTTTCAGTTTGTCTTGAATTCACTGGTGTCAGTTTTAACTTAGGCCAAAATAAACACTGATTGCTAGAAGGTTTAGAGTAAACTGTTGAGGATTTTTTTTTTCTATATGATCAGACAGAAACTGAAATAGGGGTTATATAAGCATTTTGTAAAATCCAGGACTAGGGGACAGAGCAAGGCAGGTGACTTTGCAGACATACAGGCCTGTTCCTGTGATACAAGCAAAACCGTCCTGTATTATTCACCCAAGTGGCAGTAGAGGAATCATCTTCAATTCTTTTACTGACCCTTTTCCTGTCACCTCATTCCTGCTTTGAAGAATGCTCAGGAATTTAGATGAATGAAACTAATGTATAAGGAAGTCTGTCGTGCACCAGGTTTCTTTGTATAACACAGAAAATGAGCACACAACTGCAAAAGTTCAAGGATAAGAGGTCTAACTTTAGCCACAGAAAGCTTGATTAACTAAATGGCCTTTGCAATATCCTGCTTTAACTCTGGAAGTGCTAATTCCACCCCCCAAAAAATGAAAAAAAACACCTAACGAACTGTTTGAATAAGAAGTACCCCCACTATCTTTTCTCCATACTGAACTTGGAAAGAGGAGAAATTTAGAAAAAGGTTAAACTATCCATAACAGTGTAAGACTCTTCAAGTCACTTTTAAAAGCTTCTATCAAATTTATGACAGTACAGCTCCAAAGTCACATCAGTGAGCTAACAGTAGGACATCCAGCAGCCACTGCTTTTAAAAAACTACTGCGTAGCAGCAGCCAGGAGCTGAACATTTACCTACAGGCAAATCAGGGACAACACCTCACATTCTCAGGAGATGTTCAAGACCCACCTGGACACCTACCTGTGCAACCTGGTCTAGGGAGCTGCTTTGGCAGGGGGGTTGGACTCAATGATCTCTGGAGGTCCCTTCTAACCCCTACAGATCTGTGATTCTGTGATTCATCATGCTCATCACCTCCTGCTTGCAGCTGAACTTGAGCATTTCACTCACAATTCCATAGCATAGAGGCAGACTTCTCACACACACACCTTGGCTTATCTTGCCTCATCCTATCCCAACCCACTCAGTACAGCTTGGCTTATCTTGCCCCATCCTATCCCATCCCACTCCGTTCTGTTCTGTTTCATTTCATCCCATTTCATCGCATCCATTCCATCCCCCCACTCCCCCCCAGTGGGCTCCACACCAGGGCTTCCTAATTTTAAAAAAAGTTTATTCTCTAACTTTGACGGGTGTTGCTTTATTATACCACAGCCTTCTACAAGCGACATCAACCCTTCTGCTGGGAACACACAGAGTTCACAACTGTCATCATTATTTGCAGGGTGGCATTCAGCTGCCATTTGACCTTACCAGAAGCGCCTCTTTTTCCCTCGATTTATCATTCTGTTTCACAGGATGGCCCTTCTAGAAACACGACCAGCTGTAAACGAGCTCTGCTCTGCCTGTCCTTATGCTCAGTGTCCGCACTGAACCCTGACCCTGTGCTCTGCGGGAGCTGCGAGGGAACCCACTTGGACGCCCCACGCGGGCAAGCCGAGCTCCACCAACACACCCCACTCGCGCTCCCTCCCCACGCACAGGCAGCGCAGCAGCTCGGCCCCACTCTCAGAAGTCCCCACAGTCCCACCACCCGACGCTTAAAGCGAAACTGGGAGCCACGCGTTGCCAACAGGCGGCACACAGCAGCCGGGGCAGCGCGGCGGGCAGGACACGCCGGCTGCCGGCTCGTCCCCGCGGTACCTTCCTGAGGGCCGCCCGCAAGGCCCCGTGCTGCAGCGTGTCGGCTGCTCGCCCGCCGTTCCACCGCACGCCGCCGCCGCGCGGGGCCGAAGCCCTCAGCGCCCAACGCCGAACACCCCGCAGCGCCATGGCCGCCGCCGCTCCGCCCCGCCCCGAGCCGCCGTGCCCTCTCGTGTTACCGGGCCGCAGCGAGCGGCGAAGCTACGAGACCCCGCGTTCAGATTCATCTGTTTATTTAAGAAAAGGAAAAAAAAAAAATAAAATGCACAACACACTAAAACCGCTCCTGCACTGCGGGGACAGGCCCAGCGGGCTGGGGTGTCCTTCAGGCGATGACACATCCGCCCTTCTCCTTGAAGGGGTTCTTCTCCTCCGGGACGCCCTTCACCAGCGGGTCCTCTCCTGAGCGCTCCTCGATGTAGTTCTTGATCTCCTCGGAGCACTTGGACACCTGAGGGAAGCACAGACACGATGTCAGAGCTCACGCATTCCTCAGCAGCGCGATGCTGAGCTCACTCCTTTCTCCGTTCGCCCGCCCTCTGGGTACCACAGGCCAGCACTCAGCCCATTGGCTGGTACACTCTTACACTTCCATTTTTTAAATCGGTCGATGTTAAGCCAAGGGCTGCACATCTCCGACTTGACTTGCAGTCAACACGCTCAGGATCAACATTTCAGCTCCGCAACATGCTATCTGTCTACAAAGCATCTGTTACTTCACATGCTTTTCCCAAACAAAACTCTCCATCATGGTTTTTCAGTGATGACACAAATCCCCATCCCGAGTTCTACAGCAGAAACCACGTGTCTGCAATGACAGTCTCCTAGGAAATCATTTATTTAGAGCTCTGCGCAAGGCATTATGTCAAACAGATAATAAAATACTGTACTACGTGAAGCAGGAGCATGACCCGTGGGCCTCCTTGCATGATGGCCCCACATAGGGAAGCCCCCACAGGAGCCTGCCCTGGAGGAGGACCGGGGCTGCTCAGTGCCCTGACCACACACACCTCTCACTCCCCTTCCTGTGGAACAGAAACTGTCCTCAGGTGCCTGGATAAGGGACACCTCTAAGGACAGCTTCCAGCTCTGTGCTTGCCAACCCACAGACACAACAGCACAGTCAGCAACAGGATCCAGCTGTTGCCAGGCTGACAGGGGACATTATTTCTAATTTAAGGCTCGCTGCTTTCCTCCTTAATTATATCTTACCCCATAGGTAAATTATGCCAAATGAGATGGCGAATTCACCCGCTCCATCACAGCCTCTGAGCCGTCAGAAGTAGCTCAGGGTTAATCCCCAACCACAGGGCGCACAGAATAAGGCCTAACTACCTCCAGCTGTGGTACAGCTGTGATGCCTACAACACAGATTTCATTCTCACTGTGAAGCTTTTGTACGGCGCACAGGTGAAATTGAGGATGTTGACTGTGCTTTACTGAAGATAGCTTCAAAATATCAATGTCCTCGAAGTCTTTTGGTTTATTAGAATATTAGAATATATTGCCTAAATATTAGAGTATTTAGAAGAGTTTTAAAGTGTCGTTAAGAAATTAAAATCTATGCAACTTGCAAAGTACTTCAGGAGCTTGGGAACTCTCTGAGGGATGATCCAGGTGCCTCTAGTACTCAGATGTGCAGCTTTTAATACTTCTGGGTCCATAGACCATAACATCTACGAACACTGATATTTAACTGACGTGTAAAATGCAAGGAGGCACTGGCACTGCTGCCCAGGGAAGCCATGGGTGCCCCATTGCTCGAGGCATGCAAGGCGGGGTTAGATGGGTCCCTGCGCAGTTTGAGCCGGTGGGTGGCCACGAGCTCTCGGCAGGGGGATGGAACTTGGGTGGGCTTTAAGGTCCCTTCCAATCCAAGTCCTTCTGTGATTCATTCTATGAATCTATTATAACGGATTTCTTATCTTGTTGGCTACGTACCTAGGTCTAATGCACTGAAAGAGTTTGTTTAGATGTATATTTTTTCCTGTAGGCATACAGAACTAATAATAATAATAATAATAAAGTTTTATCATGGAGCTACATCAGTCGCGTTCTTCCATTTACAGAAACTGTGCAATAAAAAAATCACTGGGAACTATTCACCCGTGGAAAGAAATTGTCAGTGTGATAGAAAGTACAGCGTTCCCATCGAACGCAGCAGGACGCAGCTCGGCTCTGGGGCACCCGCCGGCTACAGCACCCCACACGTCCTGGTGCCTTTTACATAGGACGGGAATTCTCCCTCGCCCGACGCGGCCGCTCGGAGCGGGATGCGGACGAGAGCCGTCGGGCAGAGCGCGGCTCTCCTCTCCCCGCGGCGGGGCCGCCAGCGCCGGGCGCGCCGTGCCGGGTCCGGGCCCTCCCGCTCCGCCCCGCCGGGCTCCGCACGGAGCTGCGCTCCCGGCCCCGCCGCCGCCCGACGGCACCGCGCCGGGGCCGCCCCCGCTGCCGCCCCAGCCCCCGGCCCGCCCGGCGGCCCCTCGCTCACCGGCTGCCTCTCCAGCTTCACTTCTTTCCGGAGCTGCTCCACTTCCATTTTCAGTTTGTCCTTCTCGCTCAGATCCTCGATGTTGATCGCCGGCATGGTGTACGCTGCCAGAGCGCGGAGGGAGGGAGGGGAAGAGGGAGGGAGGACAAAGGGTTACCGCTGGGCAGCGAGGCCGCCGGGCCCGGAGCCCCCGGTAGGGCGGTGGGACGGCCGCCCCCGGCCCGCCCCCGGCTTCACTCACCCGGTGCCGCCGGGCTGCTCCGCGGCGGCCGCTTCCTCCCCACCGCGCCGGGCACCCTGCCCCGCACCGCCCGGCCTTTAAACTCCGCGCTAATCCCCTCTAACCGGATTACGGCCCGCCCGGCTCCGCGCTCCGGACGTCCACGCTGAGGGGTCCCAGCGCCCCGTACCCGGCGGGCTGCGGCCACCCCCTCCTCGCGCCGTGGGGCAGAGGCAGCCGGGCTCAGCCCGAAGCTGAGCCCTCTCCTCTGCTCCTCTTGTCCCTCAGCGCTGCCGGGTCGTGTGCCACCGGCATCCTGAGAAAGGTGAGCCTGTGGCAGCAGGTGCTTTTCTTGGGAACATTCCCCCAAAGTTCTGTGTCAAAACTACGGGCAGATCAGACTGAAAAGCAGAGAGGTGAAGGAACGGCTGTCAGGTCAGGCTGTCGGTGGGATGCAGAGCTCTGCGTGCCACAGCTGTGCTGCTCCTGGGGTCCTGCAGCTGTGCTGGGTGCTGGGGATGGGGTGTGCTCTGAGTGATGGGTTCAGAAAGCACAAGGACTTCAGAAAGCCCCCTGTTCTTGCATAGACTGCTGAGGTCCAGACCCTGAACAGAGGGCTCCCTCTGCAACAAGTGACCCTTCACCCTGTTCGTGCCCTGGCATCTCTACTCTTAGCAGCTGCTTTCACATGACATCAGCAGACGTGGAATCAGCATGGCCACAGCCCTTCACACCAAGCAAAGCTGCAGGCCTGGATGCGGCCTTCTGAGTGGGCTTGTGTGAAACCATTTGGTTTTCAGAACCTGAAACACCCCTGAAGGCAGTCACCCCCCACCCTCCTTCCACCTTTGTCTATAGCCACAAGGACACTACCTGCCCCTCTCCCACCCACCAGATGTGAGTAGTAAAGCAGGACGTCACGATTTACATCTCCCTCCTCTGCCACTTCTCCTATAGTGCTCACAGGGTTTACATCAGCTTTCTTTCAGCCATTTCACTCAAATTAGCTCCTCTTCCTCTGCATCCCTTTGACTGTTCTCCATGTACAGTTTCTAACCCCTGCAAAATATGCTGGCATCCTCACAGCCGCGCTGTCCCCAGTGCTGCTCAGAGCAGGGGGAAGGAGCTGCTGGCTGGGCAGCACAGCCCTTGCTGGGAACGTGGAGCGGCTGTAGAGAATGATGGGGCACAGAGGAGCCACAGCTGAGGGCTGCCAGTGGGTGCAGGGCAGCTTGGCATCATAGCCCAGCATGGGAAACCTGTGGCAACCACCTGCACACATGGCTAGTTCTGCTGACTGCAGCTAGTGAGGGCTCTCGCCACTCGCTGGCAGTTGCTCTTCTTCATGTGTTTTTACAAATACCTACCTAATCTAAGTGAACTTTGTTGCTGTTACAGCAGAGGAGCAGCTGAGTAAATGCCACACCGTGCTGCAGGGCTGATGGATGGACGGGTTTAATTCAAACTTTGTTTTGTATGTGTGCATGCACAGAGGAAATGGGAAATGGTATTAGCGTGACAGCGTTCATTTTGCTGCTACTGTTTGAAGTGGAATTTCAAGGGCTTCCTATGCAATTCTGACAAAATCCAATGAAAGCTAAAGGACATCAGTCTGGTTGTATAAAAATCACCCGAGAGTTCCCTAATATTAGAAAGATGGCCCCCTTTTTTTTTCTTTTCTGGGAATAGAAAACGTGGTGGTTGTTTTTCTTTTTCCAACTGGAGGACCGAAGCTTTATTACAATCATTGCATGTAATGAGTTTACCCCAAAATGAGGGCATGTTATTAACGGCTGTAGCAGTAAGATCCCGAATCCAGATGTGCCCCGTGGTGACGCATCACTCTGTACCAGGATTCTGTTCGGTGTCGGTGCAATTCTGTGTGTTTTTGTATGTCTGTGACTTCACCCAGCCGCGCTGTCTCCCGAAATCCATCCCTCTGCCCCATACAGCGGGCATACGCCCGTCTCTCCCTCGGCGTTTCCAGGCGTCCCACGCCGGCTCTGTCCCCGAGGTTGGCCGGCAGCAGGGCAGGCTGAAGGCGGCCGGCTGGAGGGCTGCTGCCGCCCCGCGCCCGCCTGGGCTCCGTCATTAACGGGAATTTCTCTTCGGGAGCCGTCCCGTACCGCGGCCGTGCAGCTCCGGCAGCGCCGCGCAGCCCCGGCCGAGCCCCCCCCGCCCCGGTCCGCGGGGCTCACGCAGGCGCGCGTCCCGCCGCCGACCTGCTGCCCCGTGAATCACCCCTTCCCCTCCCACAATGTGCGCAAGGAGGGAGGCGGCCCGGGGAAGCCGTGTCGGCGCATATAAAGCGCTGCCGTCGGGCCGGGCAGCGCTGACCGCTCCCGGGACCCCGCGTCCGTCCCGCCCGCCAACCCGACATGGCCGCCGGCTCCCGCCTCCCGCTGCCCGCGCTGCTGCTGCCGCTGGCCTGTGCCGCCCTGGCACCGCGCGGCCTCACAGGTAGGAGCCGGGGCGCGGGCGGAGATCGGGGCCGGGGCCGCGATGGTGCGCTCATGCCCGGCCTTGTGTCTCCGCAGACAAGCAGCGCGCCTGCCTGCTGCCCCCCGACGACGGGCCGTGCCGCGCCCTGGTGCCGCGCTGGTACTACGACAGGTACACGCAGAGCTGCCAGGAGTTCAGCTACGGCGGCTGCCACGGCAACGCCAACAACTTTCTCAGCTACGACGACTGCGAGAAGAGCTGCTGGACCATCAAGAGTGAGTGCGGAGCGCCGAGAGCCCTCGGGGTGCGGGGGGCATCGCGCCTCGGGAGCTGCGTCCGCCCGGGCACGGAGCCGCGTTGGACGGGAACGTGCACACCGCCTCCCTTAGAATCTAACTCAGTGTTATAACAAGTGTCTAATTAATGCATCGGATTCCTCCTGCGAAGCTTGTCCCACGGTTCTAAGGAGTGCAGGCGCTGGGACAAGCTGGGGCTTGCTGCAACTGGCACAGCCACACTCGGTGTGCAGCGCTGTGCTGTTGGGATGGGGGCACGAAGGGTTGGTTTTACTGAGGATGCAGTGCCGTGCTGTGGGGATGAGGGCATGAAAGCATGGTTTCACTGACTGTGAAACTGTTTTTGTTGCAGAGGTGCCCAAACTGTGCCGGATGGAGGCTGACACAGGACCCTGCCGAGGGCATATAAGAAGATACGCCTTCAACTTGAGTTCGATGAGGTGTGAGGAGTTCGTCTATGGGGGCTGCTACGGGAATGGCAACAACTTCAAGGACCTGCAGTCCTGTGTGGATCACTGTCTGCCAGAGAAAAGTAACGGTTGTCCCAAATCCTTAATAAACTAGATCGTTTGAAAGCGATATGAAAATGATACTTTATTTGGTATTTTGCTCTAGATACCTGCACAGTGGTGGTTGTGAAGATATCTGTAGTGCAGATGCTTATAGTTGTCTTCAGGTTGTGGTGTGTGGCTGCTTCCACTTGTTTTTTACCGAGAGAGCTCTATTACTCTCATATAGTGACTTTAAATTTGAGCACAGCCACACCCAGCCAGCTGCTTGCCTTCTAGGGAGCTGTGCACCTGTAAGCTGAAGGGCAGTGAGGTGGGAGATCTGTGCTGGGACAGATGTCTAAGGCGTTGTGGCTGTCATGGTCAGGGAGGTGATGTCCTGATATATGCAGAGGCTCCTTTATGAATTCAAGCCTGAGGGATGCTGTTGGGAGTGCTGAAAACTCCACACCACCTAATTCAACTGCTGATGGAAGACTTTTTGCCTCATCTGGCGTGGCTCTTCCCTGCCTCTTCGTACCAACTTTTAAGAGGAGAGAGGATAATTATAAGGAGGTGACTGTAGTTGGATGCTTTCATAAACACATGGTTAATGCCTGTTGCAGGACAGTGCCTTTGAAGAACAGATGCCAGAATAGTGTCGCTGTCTGTTCTTTATTAGTGCTTTATGAGACAGTTATTTTTGGTCACTGGCAGACGGTCACCATTTCCTTAAGCAAATGCTGAATTATTTTTAATTTCTGTTAGTTAAATTTCTCCCTAAACAGAAGTAAGATTTTGTTAAACTCAAACATTCTTGTGGGAAATATGATGAGCTTTTGTACTTCTTGCAGCAATTGGGCAGGATTTACTAGCAAAACTGTGTAGCAAGGACAGACAAAAGAGTTCCTTTCTCACCTATGGAGGTAATTCCACTGGATCGCTATTGTGTTCCTCTAAATATAGAATCAGACTGTTGTCTGTCTCCCATGAACATCTCTGCTCTCTCAAATACAGCTCTGCATTTGGGAAAAGCAGATTAATTTCACTTGTGGACTACTAAGTTTGTTTTCTGGGACTGACTGCTGCTTTCTCCAATGTATAACTCATAGGAATAGTAACTCTCTGGAGTCACTGGTGACACTTACGTCAGTTCAATGGGAGTAATGGGTGTTCAGCAATCAAACTGCTTGCATGGTAAGTTTTAATATGCAAGGCATAGAGATTATATAAATGATCTCCTTTTTCTTTTTTCAAGCTGGTCCCTTGTTATGCTATAGCCCAAAGGATGAAGGATTGTGCTCCTCTTCTGTGCCCCGTTATTACTACGACACCACGAGCAAATCGTGCAAGGAGTTCAAGTACACTGGCTGTGGTGGAAATGCCAACAACTTCGTTACTGAGGTAGATTGCTACAATGTCTGTAGAAAAGGTAAGATTTCTTAGTATTTTGTCAGTCAAAAGCAGATAAACCCATCCATACACCACTGCTAGGTGTTCAGTGTGTTCTTTTACTCACCATGTTTTTTTATAAATCATGCTTTTTACAGTTTGGGTGAAGTATTCTCAAAGGAGGGGAAAACTGAGATGCAATGCTAAATTGTTCATGTGAGAAGAGTGTTGTGTGGTGATTACTCAATTTTTAATTTTTAAGTGAAATGTGAAGAAAGGCACATGAAAAGACTGTTTAATTTAGTAAGGCCCACAAGGAATCAGTCTTTAAATTGCTGAGCATGAGCAACAACACTAATTAAGGTTTTACTTTCTTCCAGATGCTTTAAAGTAGGATGAAAGCAAGTTGTGAAATCAATTTACTTTTTTTCTGTAGCATTTTTAGCAGCTAACACCCTCTCTTGATTCTCTACTGCCTGTTCCCATTTCCCATTCCCATTGCTAAAATTTCTGCCTCATCACTTGTGTGGAATCTGAGGCCATGGAGGGAAGGGTTGGGAATGATGATGGCTATATATTTTTTTTGCTTAATGATTTTATTCAAGCCAGCTACTTGCTGTGCTTGTAATTCAAAATGGTTGTGCTGTTAGCTGCAGTAATATGTTCATACCCACTGTTGCAGGTCTAATACTCTAATTTGATTTATTTGGTATGTAAATCTATGAGAGAGGGAAAAGCATAATTAATGTAAATCCCCAGAACAGTCAGGAAGCAGACACAGCACAAAACTTAAAAATTTATACTCACAGGGAAAAATTAGGGCTGTATCTAACGTATACTTCACCTTTGAAAACAACAACAACAAAAACACCTAAACACGTATCTGTTTTAAACATGAGACATTTACAGTGCCCAGGTACTGCTGTATTTAAGGTGTGTGGAAGGCTTAAGTCAAGAGATGATCATCCAGTCTGGGCTTGAAGTCCATGGCTGTTGCAGCTGGTAGTTGAAGAGCTGTGAGTACTGGCCCTGGAAGTAAAAATACAGCCTGGCAGTTAGTTACTCATGGCAGTACTATTTCTGTGGCATACCACTCTGACTGTACCTCTGCCATTTTGACATTATAAGAGAGACATTAATGGTGTACTAAGTGTATCAGAGATGCCTATGATTACCTAATTTGCATCTATTACTCCCTGGAAGTGGTAGGGCCAGGCTTCAGCCTAAGCATGCAAAGAGAGAGGAGGAAGGAAATCGCCTCTTCAGTACCTTGTCCTCTGTTCCTGCATATCCAGCCATATCCTCTCTGGGGGCTCTCCTCTGCTCCCTCTTCACAGGGAAGAAACACACGAAGAAAAGTTGTGTCTTGTTACTAGTGCAAAAGATAGGAAAACCCAAAGGATTGGTTATAACTTGTGCATTTCAAAATTCAGTGAGGTGTTGTCAACCGAAGCCCATAGTTAAGGGCATAATTAGTGTTAATTAATGTACATATACATTTCTATAGCTTGGGAGTGTACAGCAGCATTAGGTTAATCTTTAAGGCAACTTAGTCTACACTTCTCCCCTTCCCAAAGTTCCCCTCCTTAGTATCTTTCTTGTAACCTTCTGGAGTCTAAAGTTGAAATCACTTAACCTCTCATGTAAATATGCAACTGCTGTTTAACTTGATGTGTAGCTTTTGGAATTGCAAGGTACCTGAATAATTTCATTTTAAAAGATTAGAGTAGAAAATGAAACAGTTGCAGTGAAAGGAAATGAATTGGAAACTGCGTGCAGGGGCTCTGCGTGCAGATGAACTGGCAGTGCTCTGTCAAAAAGACTTTTGTAAAGTGCTGTTGTACTTTGCCAAGTACTGGTTTTCAGGACTGTACTCACACACTTTGTGTGGCCTTTGTAAGCTCTTCTGGAAATAACCCCAACTGCTGCCTTGGAGCATTCTGCAGCATCTGTGTGGAGAGCCTGTTCTGTGCGGGAACCCAAAGAATTTTATCTTTGTTCCATCTCCTACATGTACTGGTTATAATTAGATTTTGCCCTTTTGTTGCTCAAAGAAATGGAGCAATAGTTTTATTTTTCTTTTGCAACTTGAGGGGGGGCATACATTCTGGTGTTATTGCAGGGCAACCAGAATGGGCTTGCATTCTTTCTCAGGAAGAGGACAAACAGAAAGGAAAAAAACAGAGTCCAGTGCCATAGTAGGTGCACTGAAAACCTTACTGTGTGTGAGAATAGGATGTCCAGAACTTATTTTACAGTTTCTGACATGGGTGTTATTATTGGGTTCAATGGGCTTCACAGCATCATAAATAATTTAAAAAAAGCTCAATGAAGAGTAATAACAGCTTGGTCATTCTGCTTGGCTGACTACTTCCTTTACTTTCTTAGCAGGGAGTCAGAAACCGACCATCAACAAGCCAAAAGATCTCCTCCGCAGAAAAATGATGAGAAAACTGATCAAAAAGCCTCAGACACGTAACCCAAAGTCTTAAATCTAATGTCCCATTGAGTGTTTGAAACACTTTGCTGACTCTTTGTTCCATTTTTGTATGATAGCTTCCACTCAGTTTTGTACATTGACATATAGTTCTGTCTTTCAGAACTGCTTGTTTTCCGACTTACTTTTTATAAAGGACTGCGTTTAATAGAAGCAGAATGAACCTAATTATGGTTCTTCTACTCTGTTGTATTCACAGTAATACTTTGCCAGATATTTAGGTTTCCATGTTTTTATGGGGGAATATTACTACTGCCTTGGGAGAATATTTCAGCTGTTAAAATCAGTTAAGATTTTGAAAAGAAGTTGTCTTAATGTAACTAAGGAGAATACAAAGCAAAGTTTGTGCAATGGATTTTATTTTGTTTTATTTTTGCATCTTCTTCTTGCTAAAGAGAGGGCACCTTTCAGAAGTGTGTTCAGAAGCTCGTGGCCCTGCTGTTTCACGTACTTTGACACTGTCATTTCAATAGGCAGCCCTCTACAGTCACTCTGATAGTCAAAACTTTTCAGCCTTTGTAACAGAAGAAATATAAACATAAGTCTGGTTCATCCCATCAGAAAGAATTGGGATCAGGGATATTTTGACAAATACTCTGACAGTGAGTAACCTGCTTGAGTATTGAAAGGAAAATGTAGATATTACTTTGTCATGATGTTTGAAATGTCAACTAAGTTGTGCTCCAGATCTTCCTCTGCCATAAATCAGCATTTTTTATTTTTTATTTTTTAATTAAACACACTGAAGACTCCTGTTGAGGGTCTTGATAGCTGTGTTTATGGGCCGTGTTAAGAAAAAAACCAGAAGCTTCTGCAACTGTCACATAATCTGAGGCACTGTTGTATTTCTTAGGTTATGCCTGTGGCAATATTATTGCACTTTTGTATTTGAGCCGTGTCTGAATTTCAATTCATTTCACTCACAATGTTTTCTAATATGAATTGATAAGTAATATTAATAAATTTTTTTTGGAAGAAGAGCTTGTTTTCTTGCATATGATTCTGTTAATGACCCTGAATGACTTGCACACACCAATATTTGTTATGGAACATATTATCTACTAATTATGACTAGCAGAGTTTAGCTGTCTCTTAAATCATTTCCTTACGCCGAAGTCTCCATGTGAAGAAAGCCATTAAATTGCATTGATGTCATTCGGCCGTGGCAGTTCTTACAGCTCGGTTGGCTCCATTAGGAGCTGCAGTTGGAAGGGTGCTTGGCTCAGTTGACTGCTGCTGGCTGTCTGGTCTGACACTATGCTGCCTGATCAGCTTTTGTGAGGGTGGTGGGCTGAGATGTGAAATTCCTTTCAGTGACAGCTGGAAGGTTTCAGGGGCCTGCTTTATCCCCATTTCAGTGAGGGTACATGGTAGGGAAACTAGCCAAGGTTTGGTTTTCATTCTGATTTTTTTCTCATCCCTGTGCTTGCAACTGAAGCAGTAAACTGCTGTCTGTAGTCTTCCTACCACTCTATTTCTGGTCCTTAATCTCAAAAGAAACCGCCTTATTTCAGTGGATCTTTCATCCTAGCTCTGTCCCGTGACTCAGCCCTGAGCTGAGGTAGGTCTGGGGTGTGCTGGCCTGGCTGCCCGGATTTCAGCTGAGGCTGTTTACTGAGCCCAGGAGGCTGCTCTGGCTTTGGGAGTGATTACAGCTCTCTGGGGGGAGGTGAAGCACACTAACAAATGGACACTGCCTCATCTCTTCCCTCAAACTGAATTTTGGCTGATCTGCTTCAGGCAGCGGTGGCCCAGAGTATCCCTCTGGACGCCTGGCACTATGGTTTGGGAGACCCTAGCTGCATTTGCCATGGCTTGTGGACTGGTTTAGAAAAAGAAGCCCATTTCAGAAGTTCTAATTCAGTTTAACTGCTTTTTAACTGCAGAGGGTGGCTGTCCTTCAGCAGCGTCACTCTGGGAAATAATCTGCTTTAGAAATGGACTAACAGCGCATGGGCTGTGCCCCCTCCCAGCACAGCAGTGGCAGCTGCAGCCCCTGCAGTGTGGCTCTCCCTGTGCTCCTTCTTTTCATGCAGGAAATATGCAAAGTCCAAGAGCCCATTTCACTCCATGAAATATCAGAGGCTTAGGTTTGAATCTCCTACCTACCCAGGACCAAACAAGAATTTAAGCTAAAACAGTTTTTACACTTACCGGGTTCCCTAATAGAACAAGATTGAGGCTGTAGAAATTTCTTTCAGTCTCTATTCTACTATTCCACCTAATAAAAATTGTACTTTCTTTCCAGGTAAATCTCTCTCTCTCTCTCTCTCTCTATTTTTTCAATTTTTTTTAAGACTTTCAGGAATTTCAGCTGCCACCATGCTGCTTTGTTTGATGTGGTTAGGTTACTCTGCTATCCCTCCAGAATCCTGTGGCTTTGACTAATCTAAATAATTCCCTATTACCTACAGCATTTTATATGACTCATGACTTACTTCCTTTTTCAGCTTGCTGATGAAACAACCATGGCCCAAGGTTGGGTCAACTGTTAGCGTTTTGCCACGTTGAAAATTGATGCTGCTCACTCCATCCTGCAAATTAACTTTTATTATAGTAGCCAGTGTCCAGCAGCTGCTATAGTGTGTCACTGCGCAAATTTCTGCTGCAGAGGAGGGAAGCAGTGATTATAATCAGTTGGGTTCATCTCATCTTGCATAGGTAGACTTCCACGGAAGCTCATGACTAATGATTTGCATGGAACAGTCATACCTGCTGCTCAACAGCAGCTGCTGAAATAAGCTGATCTGACTAAATGGCATTGCAAATATGGTCACAGATCTTTAACTTTCCATTGCAGTCCATAATTCTGGTTCCTTTCTTAGTGGAACTTTGTGAAGAAGTACATCAAAGATTCCATAACAAGGAAAATCTGCACTGATTCTTTATCCTTAGTCTGTGGCAACACTCAGGGAATGGCTTTGCAGTATTCCAGGAGGAGGAGAGTGGCTTCATCTTTGTATGTCAGTGGAGCTTCAAAGTGTCAAAAAGAGAAATAATGGAAACAATTTACTGATAGGCTGAATGATGGGAGGCTAAATTTCACTGTGCCTCATTTTAACAGCGACAGCCCTAATAAATGACTTTATCACAATCACGTACATCAAGAGCAAAATGACAGTCCGTTGGTGTTGTATTGATGGAGTTGGATTTCCAATTGCCAGAGATGTCTCCATTCCTCTCTTGATCCTTCAGCTGAGGAGGCTGAAAATGTGGAATGTCTTAACGAACAGTTGTTCACTAAGACACGATGGGCCACATTAAAAAAAAGTAAATAACAGAATCACAGAATTGTAGGGATTGGAAGGTACCTCTAGAGATGAACACTGAGTCCAACCTCCTGCCAAAGCAGCTCCCTAGCCCAGGTTGCACAGGTAGGCGTCCAGGCGGGTCTTGAATGTCTCCAGAGAAGGAGACTGCACCAGCTCTCTGTGCAGCCTGTGCCAGTGCTCCGTCACTGCACTGTGAATATATTTAAAGACATGGATCTAAGGAACATGAGGTAAAGGGATGAGGCTGGACTCTTCTCAGCAGTGTGTGATGATCTGTGAACTTGCATCTCAATCACAGGTGACATAATTGGTCCCTAAGCTTAAGGTCAACCATAATCTGAGGGCAGCTCTCTGTTATCCAGGCAGTGACCAGAAATCTGTTGCACTACATAAATGTACTCCAGCTGTGGTTGTGCAAAACTGCAAGAACAAGGACACAGATGTGCCAAAATTATTAAGCTCTTACGTTAGTGTTATTGAAAACAAAATCTACTTCATTATCTTTCTTTGTATTATTACGTGTAACTATCACTGTTGGTAATTAGCACAGAGATTCTTGCTTCTGTTGAAGCAAGCCTTATATTTTATGGTGGTCCTGTGAAGTAACATCTATCATCTGATAAATTATTTAGTTGCTGTGAAGATGTATTAATCATCATATATAAAACTTAATGAACAGCAATGATATTAAAAAATCCAAGTTAACAAGAAGTCTGAAAGTGTGTTCCTGTGGTGTAAAGCAACCGATGTGATCATGAGCTGTGATTGTCAAGCTTGTGAGCATACAGCAGTATTAACCCTTATTTTTTTCTCATGCTAGATACTCAGTGAAGGCCTTACTACATTAACTATGAGTGAAGTTCTCTCACAGATCTGCCAGTTGTGTTACAACTTCTTTGCTCGGTGAGTTTTCTGGGTGGTGAGGTACTGCTTGCTTAGTGAAGTGCAGCAGCTTTTCTGTGAGGCCAGTGCATGAAGCCCAGCACTAAAAATCACAGTAACTTATAAATGCATATGAGCGCTGTTCTCTATGGGATATTTTTCTCTGAGTGTGGGAAGCCAGATAAAGAGGATAAATTATACTAATAAAAGCTACTCAAATAGTCAAGAGAGCAAGTATGAAAAATATACCTCATTATCAAGCTTCTTAACATAGTAGTAGTTTTCAGCAAGCAGAAATCTTGATTTTTTTTAGCAATGTTAAAAAAGAATACTGTATACAAAAAACCTTCCGAAGAAAGCAGCAAGACTAGCAAGAGCTTTTGAATTTCTCTCTCTTTTTTTTTCCCTATAAAGACATTTTCTCAATTTTTTCTCTCTATAAGTGGGAGGGAAGCCAGATGAGAAAAACAATGATGACAAATGGTATTTATTGCTCTCCCAAGGACATGGGCTGCCATGCTGGAGTACAGGGAGTCAGCACAGCTCTCACTGTGCCAGCCAGAGGGACTCTCCCATGATTTCAACAGGACCTGAAGCAAGTCCAAGCATTGCAACAACCTCCATCAGCTGCAGGACAGTGATTTTGCACAGAACAGTGTTCTCTGATTGCAGCAGATGTATCTGCTCTAGAAGCATAGAATCACAGAATGGCTTGGGTTTGAAGGGACCTCAGAGATCATCCAGTACCACCCCCTTGCTCTGGACAGCATTGCCACTCACTAGATCAGGCTGCCCAGGGCCCCATCCAACCTGTCCTTGAGCATCTCCAGGGATGGGGAATCTCTCTGGGCAGCAGTGCCAGTGCCTCATCACTCTCTGAATAAAGAATTTCTTCTTAACATCCAAACAAAATTTCCCCAAGTCTTTCTCAGCAGGGCTGCTCTCTACAAGTTCTTCTCCCAGTCTATATACATGTCTGGGATTGTTTTAACTTAAGTGCAAAAGCTTGCCCTCGGCCTTCTTGAACCTCATTAAATTCACATGGGCCCACTTGTCAAGCATGTCTCTTTGGATGGCACCACTTCCTTCTATTGTATCAGCTGCACCACCCAGCTTGGAATCATCTGCAAACTTGCTGAGAGTGCATCTGATCCAATTGCCTAAGTCACTGATAAAGATGTTAAAGAGTACTCGTGCCAAGACAGACCTCTGGGGGGCTCCACTCATCACCAGCCTCCACCTGGACATGGAGCCATTGTGAACAATCCTCCAGCTGCGGCCATCCAACCAATTCCTTGCCCACCAAATTGTCCACCTTTGAGCCCATATTTTTCCTATTTAGAGATAAGAATGTGGTGTTGGACCAGTGTGAGGCATGTCACCTGTGTTCTTCTTGAATTCTTATCCCTGGGTGCAAGTCAGTGAGCAAAAATTCCAGCAAAAATGGTCCCTACTGTTATTTAAGTGCACACCCTACTGTTGGATGCTCAGTGTCAATGTCTGTGTGCTCTGGTGAAGCAATAGATCTCTCCCGTCTGGGAAAGTACTAACTCATTGCTTTACTCCAGTGTGTCTCCACACAGGACAGGCATCACAACTCCTCTGCAGTCTATTTTAGAAAAACATGGGAAAATATCTGTCTTAAAATAAAAGGCATTGACTTGACTAGGTTTTATCAGGAGTTTTTCTTTGCAACTTTAAAAAGTACTGAACTTTAATATTTTCAAGACCCACTTCTGTTGAAATGTAAAGCAATAATGAGATAAAGTGAGACTGATTTATGTTGAAGGAATTTTAAAATCTCCTTAGTTAGACATAAAGTCATTGGATAGCTTGGATGTTCTTTCTTCTGATTTATTAAGTGCTACTGGAAACCTAAGCTAAGCATCAATTTTGTACTCGCAATTAAACCAGGCTCCTTTAACTGAACTCCTCATGGCATTTTTGCATCATTTTATTGTAAACTTATCTAAGCTGTGATGAAAGAAAACTGTACAGTGTAAATCAGAATAAATTTTAATTTCCACAGAACTATTTAAAGCTGCAACATCCGGAAAAAGGAAAAGCACTGGTAAAGTAAAACCTGTTTTTATTTTTTTATTTTTTGGTCAGTTTTGAATCTTCTTTTTCAAACTGGGACTGAAAAAAAGATTACAGTTTGCACTCTGTGGTTATGCTGATGGAAAGCTGTCTCATCTGCAGATATACAACAGAGGAGATCTTTGCAAACCCATTGAAAGTTAGCTGGCAGAGCATTGTCCAACTCTTAGTGCCTTAGTTTTGAACAGACATCTGTACCTAGTGCTCCTATTGCCAGCAGATGGAATTATGCCTTTCAGTGTGGTAGCAAGCACTTAGTAGCATTCAGAATTGAGATTTTATCCATGGTGAATTGCAGAATCCCATGGGAAGTAGCTCAGAGGGCTCCAAAAAAGAGGCAGGGCATGTTTCCAACACTTGAAAAAAGTAAATGAGCAGAATATAAAACCATCACAGCTCTGCAGGCTCAAGAGGTGACTGAAGGTGTGTTTTCTAGTTGTGCGCAGGTGCTGGTGCCTTTGCTGGGAAATCTTCATCTGGAAAGAAGGAGGGAGACTTTGGAGTGGCTGAGCTGACTTCCCCTGCTGTACACTGCCAGTGCCTGCTGCAGTGCTCCTGCAGAGCCAGGGAATGTGGCACCTGGCGTCTTGCTCCGCGAGAATGATCAGATGATATGCAGAGTTTGAGTTTATCTTAAGTGAAGAGTAATGTAATTCCAGAAATGCAAATCAGTTCTCTGAGGACATCACTAAGAAACTAGGGACCAAGCTGAGTCTAGGCACCCAGTGTTCTTCCCATAACCACTGCTGGGGGAAATCCCTATTCCCAGTGCAAGCCACGGCCCTTGCTGGGTTTGGGGAGGACACCAGAGCTGGGCACAGCTGGGGGCAAATCCCAGCTTGGCAGGGACAGTGACGGTGTATTCGCTATGGACAGGGATAGGGAAATGACTGTGGGAAGAGAGAGAGCCTGAAGACCAAGATGGACTTCCATCCTTCAGCACTGCACAATAACCTTGCTGGCCACACAGCAGTATTACAGCACTATCATGCATCAACTCATGTACAGACAGCAAAAAGAAATAAGAAATGGAAACAGCCATCCTCTGTGAATCACACACTATTCACAGACCTTCTAAATGCATCACTGAAGTCAGCAGCAGCCTAAAGGTAATTCTTTTTTCCAACAGACATCCAAAATCGTTAAAAATAAAGAATATTTTGTTTTCCAGCTGATGCAATTTCTCAGTAGTGCTGGAGTGAATGCCCATAAAACACAGCAGTGCACAACTTCCGTACTTCTTCTACTGCTGAATGATTGTGGCAGTTCTTCCGCTCTCACATGGCATTCAAACTAAGCAGTCATGAGAGAAGTTATAATGCAGAAGTAAATAACATGCTGTACCCAGGAATGGGATCCATTATGACTAGCATCCATTTGCTGTTTTTCAGACACTTGGATAGTCATGCTCCAAAAGATGATTCGGACTCAATCTTTCTGTTTGCTTTGGCCATTAAGTTTCCATTTAGCAGACATTCAGTTTTCAGGAAAAAATGGTTGCTTTCATAACCAGCAACTCTGGAAACTGTTTTGTCTCAGAGAGACCTTAATGCAAAATGTTTAGTCTCTTCAGTGTCCCCTTCACCAGTAATGCTGTCCTTTCCTTGGTATTAGTGATAAAGGAGAACCAAATGAAGGTCATAAGGAAAGCAGCTGAACACGCTATATCTGCACAGAATGTCAGCCACACTGAAGTTGGAAAAGTTGGAACTAGAAAGGATTGGGAAACAAAGACCACATTTACAGAAGTGTTTGGTTATTGGTACTTAGCTACCCAACTCCAATTGATAGAGTGGGAATTTCCCAGACACTTCAAAAAGTGTCTAGGGCACCTTATCTCTGCCCCTAGACATACACGTCTATCTCTATTTATGGAGGCAAATAGCTACAACTTTCATTTTCTGAATACTGTGTTGCTTGTGGCTCATTCAATTGTCCTTCTCAGAACTGCACATGTTGGTGTGGCCCAGAATTTATACTCCCTCCCTACTTGTGTGCCAGCTGCCAGTATCCCATGATACTCGGCTGAGTGAGTTAGATGACCACAGACATGCATAATTTGGCCCCCTGATGGGCAACTGCCTAGAATTAGAAAAATGAAAACCAGGAAAATAGGTGAAAATATACATGTACATGTAAATGCCTGACTTAGTGTAGCTACTTAGGTGACCAGCAGAGTCCAGGACCGGATCCCACTCTGCTGGTTTCTGCCTTTGAGTGAATGAACTGGGGTTGGTGAATTTTCTACTGTTATTATTTTCTCAAAAACATAACTGATTCGAAGACAAAAATATATCCTTACATTTCCTTATATGCTGCAGTATGAGAAGATATCAAGGCATGAACCACCTGTGGTCTCAGTTTTGCAAACCAGAAACCTGTCTGACATTTTGAGCAATCAAAACCACACCCTTTTCCATTTGGCTCTGATTTATTGACTAGAAAGTTTGTATTTCATTCCTTCTCTCCATGGTTGCTGGTACTATCTACAATTCCAGATAACATGAAAGAAAATTTGCTCTGCCAAAGATGACTGTGATTACCACTGTAATTTTCTAACATGGTTATCATTTTCACATTTCCACTTTCTGTGTTTCCCAGTTCAGAAATGAGTCACATATAAGGGAAAAAAAAAAATAGTGCTCATATTAAATTGGTCTCAGGACATTAAGAAAAAACATCCACCCCACCCCGTGATTAATTCATTAATCTATCTTTCAAAACAAGTAATCTAATTAGCTTGCAAACAAGAACATGACGCACACGTGGCTCTTCAAATGGTGTTGACATACTGAATAGCTCAGATTCCTGAGATACACAGCCTTTCACTTGATGCTTCCAGTTCCAGTAAAACCCAGGCCAGAATGCTTCTACAGGGCACAGAATGCACTCATCTCCAATGCCAGGATGCGCTGAATAGGTCTCATCCTTTGGAGAAAATTGAAATTAGAAGTGCTTCTAACCAACAATCCTGAGCTGCCTAGGAAATACAAAGATTTTAAAATACCTGGGAACCATCTTTCAGCCCTTGTCATAAGAACTAAAAGTCAACCAAAAGTTCAGCAGCTCATGCATATAGATACATCTTAACACAAAGAACAAGGTCTGAAGAAGCAGACTGACCAGTAAGAATGCAAAGAGAGGTCTGTTAGCTTAGTTGTCAATGCTGTGCTGTGGCAAGAGGTAACAAAGTATAAAGTAAGGATGGTGGTCTGGCGTGGACTGAAGCTGAAAGTCATGCACACCTATCATCCAATTAGAAGCCAATCCAGAAAAAGTACTCAACAAAATATTTCTGTTCTATTCTTAATGATACAAATAGCTTTAAATATTTCAGGAAATGCAACCACAATAAACAGTCTGTTTTTAGCCTTTCAATTTAATAGACTTTTTTTTTTTTTTTTTTTTTTTTTTTTTTTGCCTGTTTCTGTCTATTCTGTCACGTCACAAAATGGGACTTCAGTGAGCATGAGGCAGCTATCAGCATCTCAGTCCTTCTGGCTAATGGAGATGATACAGCACCTAAGTCATCCTTGATGTCATCCAGCAAGGAAGACTATTTTCTGGTACCGACTTCCTGATTTTTTGCCAACATTTTTTGGGGAGACGAATCGTAATATATCCCGAAACTATTTATCAACTTTTTTTTTTCAAAGTTCAACCCTAAAGAGAATTAAATGCTAGCTATGCTGTTCATTACCATCTCTGTCTTGGAAATCTCTAGGGTACTCAGCCAGTTTCTGAGAATTCATTTAATTGACTGCTGAAAAGAGGAGGAAGTTATAAACATTATGATGAAGACAAGGAAGGCGAATGACCTATCACATTGACCCGAGTCTGACAAGATGTCTTCTGGTACACCAATACTTAGTTAATGTCTGGGATGGGTGGAGACTGACATGGGAAAATACATATATACCTTACATGTTGTGTAATGGTTCTTGCACTAGTTCCTTTTGCATGAGCTGAATCAGAAGGCCTTTTTGGGGTGGCCTTGTATCAGATTATGGGAAAGCCCAGAGATTTGGGTTCATGTGGGTCCAGTCATACAAATAAAGTTGCAGGGAGGTTAATGAGTACATTGAATTTGACAGTGATTTGACCTGAGAGTAAACCACAGACCAACAGAATTCATCCTACAAATGCCACCCTACAAATGCCACCCTTAAGGGCCTTCCTGAACTTCAAAGAATACAGGCTGAAAGCAACCAGTGCACTCAGAAAATGTGAAGTATAGGCCTAGTAAGCAGCACTGTCTGTCAAAAAAACAGAATTCCTGTCATCTATAAAGTTTGAAGATTTTCTGAATTTCAAATATTTTCCCCCATTGTTGGTCTGGAGTAAAAGAAAAAAAAAACAACGTAGAAATATCAGGCTTTTACTGACAAACTACTTTTCTATGACTTAATTACATTTCAAATGTATCACTTTTACCAAAAGAAGTATCAGAGTAGTCAAGACAAAACAAAATGTGATGAGCATAGGGAAGAAAAATGCTTTTCTCTTCTCATGCTGTTGACAGAAGCATGTTCTCACAAAAGAGTCGGTCTCAGTCAGACTGATATTTCTCAACAGAAAGATTTTCCTTTTGTAATTGTGTGGCCAAGCCTAGTCAGAGACTTCATGTGTATCTGGTTCATCTGTACTTGGCACACTAATGAGAAATATTGGAAACCTGGCAGATGAAAAAAAAAAAAGGACTGAATATTTGACTGAAGAGACCATGAAAAGATGTAGACTAGAACAAATGTTACATCATTTGAAGCTCTACAAAGCCTAGCAGTCCTTCCAGGATACTTATATCACCACCATTAATTCACTAGTTTGTGCTGTTTAATCTACAGAGTTCTCTATTACCTGGGGCTTTGAGGCAGAGGTTCAGTGGGTAATGGAGCTGTACAGATAAAGAATGTCTTACAACCAAATACCAGACCAAACAGCCCTGTGCAAATGCACCAAGGCTACTTCTGGCCTGAACTGACTTTGAAACAACTATAAAGCTGCATTTGCTTGACACTGCACCTGAGCTAGGAAATCTTATCAACAAGAAAACTGGAGACATATCTGTACCCAACACATAAATACACCTGAAGGCACAGTCTCCCAGGTTAGGGTTGTTGATTCTTATTATGCTCCTCTGTGAATGAGAGAGCTTCTTTCATGACCACTTCGCAGAGCAGAAAGGAGGAGTCTGCAGAAATCAAGATCTACATACTCTTACTTTATTTTGTCATGATTTTTCTATTTCCATATTCAGTGTTAATGCAATTTTATTTGATACTCAGTGTCCTTACATACTTTTTTTTATGCTCTATGTTGAATATTTGTGTTCTTTTCCTTTAAACCCATAAGTCCAGTATCTGGCATAAAGGAAAGAGAAGGTACTGTAGCAGTATTTGGAGTAGGTAGACATAGGACTCCTCACGTATCTTGGACCCACTCTCATAACTCATATGTATTTCAAAAACTAAAATTCTGTCAGCTTTTACAAGTGGCAGATATAGCCATAACCATTTTGCCAGACTGGCAGTATGTATTGCACAAGACTAACCTTTTATATATAGGAATATATTTGATGCTTTGGAAAAGACCTGGCCCCTAAAAGTCTGTCATCCAGAAGACAGATATATGGAATACAAATTATATGGAGAAATATATACATGATATATATATATGAGTTTGCTTCAATTCCTCTTTTTAATCATACATAGGTTGCTCTGAAAGTAATGCCTCCTGTTTATTTCTGTGGAAACAACAGCAGGCAAAAAGAGCTTTATAACGACGTTTGATAAAAAAAATCTCAGCTACAAAACACTGTTATTTTTCAACATACGCACCACCATCGGCCAATTCACACAGATGAGGTGATCAAGATGCTTTTCATTTCATGATGTGACAGCTGTGAATGACCATCCAGAACATGGCTAATCTTTCATGTTGCTGCCACCACTGCAGGAATGCACCACCCACCACTTCTCTGTGCTCACATCCACTGTCTGGTCTCAAAATGTTCAGCAAGCATCAATGAATATCAGTGGGTGCCATTTTTTTCTGCACGGAATAATCCAATTCTATACCTTTCTTCGTATGCATTTCCGTGTCAGATGCCATTTTGTCAGACTGTCCCTCTGCTGCCATCTGTCACACAGCAACAACACGCAATGGAATATTGGTGGGAAGTTTCAACTTCAACCATACCAACATCATCTGCTTCTGATGTTGTGGGTGTCATGGTTGTATGGCCAACATAATGAAATACAAGACAGTACTTTTGAAGCAGCTCTAATATTAAAAAAAAAGTCCAGAAAACTAAGTGTAGGTAATAGGTTATTCATGTGAAGTTGGCATTTTAAGAGCAAGTATTCATTTTTCCAAACTAAAGGTTATTAATATGCAGAAGTGTAAAAGAAGCTATTGTCTCCCATTCAGTTTCCTACATTAAATACTAACTAGTTAGAGGGATTTGCAGAAAATGTAGACTGCTCCTTCATTTCCTAAGTCACATTTTCCCCTAAAGTTGAAATAGAGAAAATGGTTTTATAGAGTGTTTGCAGTTTGGTTTTATTATATACCTCTGGTTTTATAGCCCACTATTTTATGATGTTCCATAAAACTAACCCAGAAGCATCCCACCATGTTCTTCAAATCCAAATGCCTAACCCTCCAGCCTTTTTCCAGGCAATACTCCTAGTGAAATTCTTGGGAATTTCAGTTGAGCAAAGACTAACTTCATACCATAGGATTTGTCATTAAAACCTTCTTAACTAATTTGACTTTTCCATTTGCTTCAGCAGTTTTAATTTCAAGCATGCCCTACCGCAGCCAAGTATGATGACAGCATCTTTCAGAAAAGCATACTGGCTTTGCTCTCCGTTCATTTGCTTCCCCCAAATCCTTGTATCCCCTTTAACTCAGTCCATTCTTTACCGCATTTTACTATTGATAGGCACTACTTAACAATTCTCCCTGCATATTCTTGGTAAAAAATGAAGATCAGCAAAGAAAGGCAATTAAACCAGGAAATGTTCTTACAAAGTAACAATCAGGAGAAATGCTAAAATAACTCCTTTGGTATTGCAACAAGACTTTTTTCCAAGCCTAAAGAGTCCTTTGAGCTGTTCTGAGGTCTACTAATTTTCTTTTTTCCCTTAATCTTTTGTGGCTCAAAAAGATGTAATGAGTGGTCTTCGAAATATAAGTTTTCCCTGTGTGAAATCATTCTGTTTCACTGAAGTTTTTTGAGAAGCCATTTTTATGGTTCAGAAGGAGAATAAAATCATTTTCTGAGACATTTCGATCAGATTTCCCAGGTTCCCCTGACACAATGCAGTGAAGTTCAGCTCTTGTGTTGCAGCTTTTGTTCCTCTGTGGTTTGAGGTCACAGAAGTGATCACCTTATGTGCTATGGGAAACCAGGTCTGAATAATGCAAGGTTGCACTTGGACAGGTGATCACATGGCACTGTGGGACAACCACACCATTTGAATTTCCACTGTGGAGCAGACCTCATCCCATCCCTGATACAGTCCCTTCTATTATTTTCTTCCAGTTCCAGTGCCTCATGGAGATGGCACATCCCACTATGAAAGGAGATACAACTTCACTAATTACTGGAAAACAGAACATGACGTTATGCCCAGTAACGCTGATGGAGAAGGACTTACAAATACAAAACCAGACCCAATCTGAAAAATTATTGAAAGATTAGATTAATCTCATTGCTCACTGAAATCAGAGATGACTGTCCATTGAGGCTGAACTACTCCCACAAAGCAGAAGTTCTTTCTTCTTCTCACACCTTCTCTAGGCAAGTTGTTCTAGTGTTCCATCACCCTCTGAATAAAGAATTTCTTCCTAACATGCAACCTAAATTTCCCCTCTTTTAGTTTAAGGTCATTCCCCCTTATCTTATCACTAACCACTGTATAAAAATTCAGTCCCATTCCTGTATATAAGCTCCCCTCTAGTACTGGAAGGCCATAATCAAGTCTCTCTGGAGCTCTCTCTTCTTCAGACTGAACAATCCCAGTTCCCTCATCCTTTCTTCATAGGAGAGGTGCTCCATTGAATATAGCATACATGTGATGTGTATGTCTGCTTTCCTACATGCAGGCATGTGTGCCATGCCACTGAGGACCACATCTGGTGGGCCCCTCAGCTAGAGCAGCTTGAGGAAGGGATTCAAAAGCATTAGACTGAAATTATACCAAGGTAGAAATGTTTTTCCTCCTCTCTTTTCTGCTTGTTAAAAATACCAAGTAGTTTATATCCAGAACTCCGAGAGACTCTGGTGCTATTTTTACACAGCAAATGAAATAACTTTTTTTAATGTGACAGATATTTAGCTCTGAGTAAATGAATATTTCATATTCATTAAAATTTACCATAAGCCATGTTCATGACCCCTTAATGCTGGATTGTGGATGGCTAATTGTGCCTACCTAACAATTACTGGGACAGACCACTGCTAGACTGTAATGAATGCACTCAACAAAGCTCATCTGCTTAAAAATTACAGCTAAGTGTTTGTGACCTCTCACATCTGCTAATGTTACTGCTGTGAAAAGACCCTTACCTGCTGCAGATTGGCACCAGACAGCTGGATGAGTCAGCTGAAAACCTGTACAATGCCCTGGGTGAATTAGTAATACTGATCTATCATTTAGCAAATGTTCTGAGTTCACTGCTATCTTTCATATAGAAGCTGATGAGGAAATGAATGATGCGGTGGCTTAGTAACAGAAGAAACTGTTTAATAAGGCAATGAATCCTTTTAAATTATTTTGATCTCTTCTGAATTGGGTGGCTTAAATATTTAGAATAGCAGCTGGGCTCCTGTCTGAGCCTTTTCCCAGATGTTACCAACATTTGCTTTTGTTTCATGAACTGCCTATTTTCTCAGTAACTGCATCTAATGTCTTGAGAAATACCATGAGGGTGGACAGGTAACAAGATTTCTCCTTGCCCCCCCCCCCTCAACTTCAGCTTTTCACATACTTGTTTGAGATTAATTACAAGGAGAGGGAGCGAAGTGCTTCAGGAAGTTGAGCCAGAATTGCTCTTTTATCTAATTCCATCTGTAAATAGCCCACCTGAAGAAATTCTGCCTGCAGAGTGAAAAACCTGTGCCTAGCTGCAGAATGCTAACAGCAAGGGAGAGTATTGGAGAATATTAGGTTAGAAAGGGCAGTGACTGACTGGGAAGAGAAATTATGCTCTTCTGCTCAGTGCCATCTCACCCAGAGAGAGCCACGTGGGCATGGCATTTACTCAGAGGTGTTGGCTGCACTTCTCTGTGTTAGTTAAGTCTCCTTTTTGTCTGTAGCATTTAACCCCAGATCTCACTGTTGTACAGATACTAAACAGATAAATCAACTCCGAAAAAGATGTTCTACTTGAAATGGTAGAAAACATTTCAAACTGCAGAAAGTTCACATAAAGCCTTAAGACGAACAAGCAAGAAATATTTTTGACTGAAGGACCTGTGGAAGGATCCCCGGGGAGGTTTCTCTCTCTGAACCATCCTCAGATTTCTGCTCCCCTGCAAAAGAATTTGGGAACACTTCAAAGACAACTAAGATAATTTCTAGAAAAATGATGCTGCAGGCAAAGCCAGCACCAACCAAGTGAGTAATGGAGCCTCGGAGTGGTGCCTCTGGATACTTGGCATGCCCTAAGCTCATGCTGGTTGGCAGATAATATGGTGCATACTCATCTGGCTGGCACTGAAAGCTTCAAAGCGTACAGGAAAGTTTTAGCTATGTTCAGAATCCTCAATATTAGTTTCAAGATGTTTTACAAAACAAAAGCAAAAATAAATGTGGGTTGTGATCCACTGAGGATAACCACAGTTCAGATGTAAGATGACATAACCTCAGCTGACATTGTTAGTTCTCCTAATATTTCAGGTAAACAGTGGGCTGCCAGTGAGCCAGTGGGACTCAGCCAAGTCTCATCAGAATATTGGCCTATCAGTGGGGAGATTTGCACTAGACGTTGGGGAAGTTTTTCACAGAGAGGGTGCATGGCATTGGCACTGCTGCCCAGAGAAGCTGTGGATGGCCCATACCTGGAGACCAGGTTGGATGGGGCCCTGGGCAGCCCAATCTGGTGCATGATTTAGTGGTTGGCAATCCTGCCCACAGCATGGTGTTGGAACTAGCTATTTTTGAGGTCCCTTCCAACCCAAGCCATTCTATGATTCCATTTAGGAATCTGCACTCTGAACCCTTCCTTCGAGGGTCATCAATACTAAATAATATTACTCCTTCTGTTTCATCAGTTAGCTCAGTGGTTACTGCCCTTACCCAGATGTGAACACCCACGGTTCCCTTCCTTAGATAAAAAATTATAAATCCACACATTCTTCATAAACATTCCAGCTTCACAACACAGAATATTTTTAGCTGAGCTTCTCCAAATCCCTACCACTAGAATTATTCTATAATTCAATATTCATTGGAAGTGAAAGATGTCAGTAACATAATTAAATTTCAATGGAATACACACACAAAAAAAGAAAGACCTGGATGACAGAAACCTGCTTCAAGGAGAATTTCATATTAGAAGGATGAATATATGCCATCTGATTCTTTACCTTTATGGAAAAAACATGTTTACAGTTCTAAGAGCTAGTTCATGTCCCATCATCCATGGTGCTTGCATATATGAGGCTTTTGTCAAGTGAGGTGGTTAAGAGACATCAGGGTAGCTATGGGTGAGATGTTGATTTATTTCTGACCACAGCACAAAGAAAATCCTTTTTCATTTTAAGTCTTTGGAGGAAAAAAAAAGAGAATTTAGAATCTTTAAAGCTAGCTGGAAATCTGAGGACTCAAAGTTTGAGTGCAGGCAGTCAGAGAGCAATAACTGATAAATGCAAAAAGTTTAATGTATATGTGCTTTAACATTGCCCTTAATAACAGTTTCCTGGGATGATTCTTCCCCAAATTCAGTGTGGTTACACTGGTATGCTCTGCTGGAAGTGTTTGTCACACTGTTTGCATGTTTCAGATGTACTTCTGCAGTGAGTGCCTTCTGCATCTGCCTCATTCTTACATTTTCAGGCTTTATTTGCTTTTGGCAATCAAATGAAATAAGCCCTAAAAGTGTCTGTGAAACAAAGAAGCTATACAGAGAATGGACAAAATTACAGAGATGCAATGTTCCTTGTGTCAGAATTACTTCACCCTAAATATTTCGCATGTATTACTAAGTAACTGCATGTTCTCTCCAGAGAGAATCTGCGTGATGGCAGTTTTCAAGTGTAATAAATCTGTTAGGTGAGATAATTGCAGCTGCTAAGCAATGCTGTTTTATCTGTTGTAAGAAAACATTGCACAACACAAACAGCCAGGGATGTTGTACAGTTCCTGAACAATTCCCAGTGGTAGGAACACCTATGCTAAGCTGAGGACTTGTTATACTTTAAACATCTGTTTTTACAGCAATATTTCCAGATCAGTTGCTAGACCTATTCCCTGTCCCATGAGAAGTGTCACACTGTGCTGTCACACTGAACCCCACCTTCAACTGTGTCTCTGCCTGCTTTGAGAAGTGGTAATGGCTCAAATGTCATTTGGGTTGGATCAGCCCAGATTGCTGTACAGATACACTCATTTACCATAGAATGTGATGTGTTTTTAAAAAAGTTCATGTGTTTGCTTTCTTTGTGGGGGTGCATGTAAAGTACTGCTTTTTCTGTGATTTCCTAGATGATCCTTAAATCCCAGCTGTATTCCCTGGACAAATAAATTTTGAGCTAGACAGAGAAATTACAAAATACTTAAGAAACAAATTCTAGTGAATAAAACACCAGCATGATGAGTTCATTCCTGAGTACAGCATGGATTATTTCCTGGTTAGTTGGTCATTGGATGATTTCTAAAACAAAGCTTAATAAAGAAATGAATGCATTTATTGCTACCATCATGGATGAGATTTTGTTCTTGTGTGAAAATCAGTGGATGGATGGAATCTGTCAACTTGGGTCTTGTGTTTCATCTCATTTCTTTGTGCTTCTAGAAGAGCTGAGCACCTTAACTGCCCAAGAAGTCTCCAAATATCTTCTAGACTAAGTTAATTTTCATACTAGAATGACTGAAGGAGCATAACATGAACTAAATTCATAGGAACAATTGATCTAAATTAAAAGACTGATTGATTCCTACAGTAATTTTTGAAAGCAGATGACCATAAATGCTTGTAAAGTGGTTGTAGCTGATGGACAGCAGGTGGTTCAGCGTTCATCTCAGAGTCTGAGGAGGGTTAGAAGCTAAGGAATCCATGACATTGATGGACAAAGGAAGAGCAACTGATGTCATTTACTTGGAACTGTGCAAGGTTTTTGATGTGGTATCATATGATAATGATAGGACAAGGGGGAATAGATTTAAACTAAAAGAAAAGAAGATTTAGATTTAATATTAGGAGGAAATTTTTTACTAAGAGTATGGTGAGGTGCTGGCACTGATGGCTAGAGAAACTGCGGATGCCCCATCCCTGGAACCATTCAAGAACATCCCTAGGTACCCTGATCTAGTGGCTGACAGCCCTGCACATGGCAGGGGGGTTGGAAGTACATGATCATCAAGGTCCTTTCCAACCTTAAACCTTCTATGATATCTTGATAATCACAGTCATGGAGATGATCTTGGCCTCCAGCTCCTGCTCCATTTTGTTCTGGTGCTCAAATTAGTGTCACTCCACGCTAAGCCAACAGAGCTATTCAAATACTTGTCATTGCACCTCACCTGATGCCCTCAATATTGCATGCAAAATAGAATTGGAATTATTTTTTTCCCCAGCAGTCATAACCATTACCATAGATGTCACATTTATCCTGCAAGGAGTCTGGCCATTCCAGCATGTAAGAAGAGATATTGTTATTCCAAGGCTTATTTCCACAGCAGTGCTGCCCTTCTATCTCACTTATGTCCTTAAAGTTTCTTTTGCAATGTCATCTTGATAGCAGTAGCACAAATGCAAACAGAAGTTCTTGGATTTCAGGCTGGAATATGAGGAGCCAGATATTTTGTCTGACAAGTTCATGCCCAGCACCATGAGACTTTGTCCTGTCATGTGGGACCTGTGTATTGACTTGTCTTTTACTGTGGGGATGTGGTAAGCAGGAACTCTACACAGACAGCCAAAACAACAAGAGTTGTTACCCCAGCAGTTGTATCTACACAGATTGCTAATGGCTTATTGCGTGTCTTGGCTTTGCTTTTTTTTTCTGCCTGTTTTGTTTGGCCTTTTGCTTGCTCAGTGCCTCCCACCACAGTGCCCCACTCTCCCAGGCATCTCAGGATCCTGTCAAATAAAAATTTTCACAGCAATATTGGATCTTAGATTGATTCTCATGTGGTAGAAAATGGTGATGCATCCTTAGGCAATGCTTCCTTACACTTCACAGACCTGGGATCACTTTTTTACTTCAGTTTTATTGGTCTCCTTAAAAAAACCCAGCGAACTGAGCTGAATGTGAAGGATGTTTGGCGAGTTGTTTGATGCTGTCCTAACAGTACAAGGAATCAATAAGAGGGAAACTGGTGAAATGGAATAACTTTGCAAAAGAAAAAGAAATAAATCATTCATCTCATCATGGTAGGTACAACAAATTTGCTTCCTTCTACTTCGTAAAACTGAGTAAAATTCATGGCTAGTGTTGAAATAGCAGAGAATGACAGCATTCTGCAGACTGAGTGGGCAGTACATCAATACCAAGCACAGAAAGGGGTGTGCAGAGGTGCTCTGGTACAAGACCGACTCAGTCACACCTCTTGGAGAGCATTCACAAAAGCCAAAAGAGCAACGTGGTTTGCTAATGCCAACAAGATTTATGACCTGTGCAGCACACCAGGGTCCAGCAGCTGGGTAGTTGTGAGGGAGAAGTACATGCTCAGAGGTGGGGAGTGGCTCTGGAGATAAGAGAAACTCCAGCACCAGGAGAGAGACAGCTGGGAAAGGAAGGAGAGGTGGTGGGAGCTGCTGAAGGCTGAGCCAGAGGGTGCTGACACTACTCCAGGAAAGACAGAGTGAAGATGATCATATTTTGATGCATTTGCTCAAAGGAAATCTCACAACAGTTTTTCTTTTTCCATTTCAACCTGAAAACATCCAAATGTTTTCTGATATGTCAAAAGATGTTTATTCTTCCAAGCTGGGAACAAAGTGCTCCCTCTGATACTTAAAAAAGATTAGAAGTGATACAAGTGACATAAAATCTATGCTGGGAATTTAATACAAAGTTCATCCAGTTGAGTCTTTATTACTACAGTCATGTTATCGAGACTGGGAATGGTGTTAAATGAATTTTGGCATTAAATGAGATTGAATGAGGCAGGAGTGAACCTTTACGCCTCTGAAGATAGGTGAGAGGGAAAGGAGAGCTGGGAGTTCCAGGCGCAGCAGTCAGTGCAGCTGTGCCCAGCAGGAAGGCCTTTGCAGCTGTTTCACACAAACAGCCCTTCAGCTTCTGAGCCTCCCTGTTTCCAGTCTCTGTGTGCAGAGAAAGCAGTGTTGCCCTCCTGGATGCATTACCAACAACCTGCCGAACAGATCCACTTTTGGGAGCAGAGGATGCTCTCTTATGGACTGTGGAAAACAGGCCCTGTGGTCCTGCCCCTAACACATTTATGAGAGTCCCTTGGAGAGAAGGATGTGGGTATTTCATTCGCATGCTGTTTCTATGCATTTACATCTAGAGGGCTGTGAGCCAGCTCTGACGGTGCACAGAAACAGGCCCTACAGGGCAAGAACTGCAAAATGTGCAGCATCCAATGGTAAGCCCATAATAGGAGAGGGGCTGTATCCCAGAACACACTTTATAGATTTACAGGGAGCCTCAGATAAAGGTTACAACTGAAGTAACAGCAGGTAGAAAGAAGATTTGGGAGGGAACATGCTGCAGAGTTCTTGAGTAAGAAAAAGTGGGGCACATTCTGACTTCTACCCCATTTGGAGATCAAGCCTTTTCATTGTGCAGCATGTTTTCATCAGCTAAAATGGTTTTTGGCTTGGCTGCTGAAGCAGAATTGAGTGAAATCAGAGTTTGTTAATCAACTTCATTTTTCCTCCATAGTGATGTGTTATCTGTCCATCTTTATAAATGTCTCATCAAGGTAAGATGGGGCTTTTCAGTGTTAATTTCAATTTGCTCTAGAAACAACAAGTTAGAGAATAAAAGATCCCTTCCCATTGCATAAATACTGCTCTTAACAACCTCCTTCTGGGAAGTAGTAAGTCAGTGTTAGACTGCGAAGCTGCATTAGTTTCAAAAGAAAACAAAAATAAGTTCACAAAGTGAATGGTATGATAGAGCTGTCTGTAACAGCTGGGATCTGCACTCCAGCACATAGGTTATAACCTTAACTTTTATTTTGATCCTCAGATGTAGTGATGCCATCACTGATCCTATCTTGCTAACATCCGAGGTTTTCTCAGAAGGGAGCAGAGTTGAAAGAGGTTCATCTTTTAAATGAGTGCGGGGCATCACATTTAGGAGCAAATAATCTGCTGCCAGAGAGAGGTGCAGCTACAGAACACAGCTGCTTGGGGACCACAGGACTCAGCTGGCTGCTCAGCATGGGAGCATGGGTGTTGCGGGGGGACATGTGTGACCTTGCTGCTATGATTCATAGAATCACAGAATATTCTGTGTTGGAAGGGACCCGTAAGTATCATCGAGTCCAACTCCTGGCTCCATGCAGGACCATCCAAAATGAAACCCCATGTCTGAGAGCACAAATGCTCCTTGAACTCCTGCAGGCCAGGCCCACTGCTGGGGGGAGCCTGTTCCATGCCCACCACCACCTGGTGAGGAGCTATTTCTTGATTACCACCCTGAACTTCCTCTGTGCAGCTCCATGCTGCTCCCTCGGTTTCTATCATTGATCACCAGAGAGAGAAGATCATTGCCTAACCTTCCGCCCCCCTTGTTTGATCCTTCCTATATAAAGCCTCCGGAAATATCATGTCCAGCAGTTCATAGGGATGATTCCAACACTGCTTTCCAAGTAAGGAACTTGGAAACACTGCAACCTGTAAGGAACCACTGGTTTTCACTAACTGAGAAAGACTGAGAATAGTGGACAGCACCACCATTTACACCAGCAGCATGAACTGTCTCATCAGGTCCACTAATCAGTTACAAATGGTTCTTCCAATATGCTAATTTGTATGGATTTGTTTTGGCCATTGAAATTCTCCATAGGTGAAGAACAAAAGAATTACAGGTAGAGAGTGAGTGCTCCCTGGAAAAAGCACTGAAAAACAACAAAACCGTTTGAAGAAAGTGCAAAATGGGAAATTCTGCCATGTTACAAAACAGCTGTGGCAAGGCTGAGCACAGGGGAAGGAAGATTTGGACCTCTCCCTGGATACAGCTGAGCCTGCTGCCATAGGTCTGCTGAAGGACAAGCCTGGGTGATACAGAGAAGACACAGAATAATGTTACAAAAGCCTTGTTCATCACAGCATATATGCATTAAAAAATTTAAAAAAAATAGTATATATTTCAATAAGAACAAACTATTTGAACCATGTCAGTAACACAGCCTGGTATTTACCAGTAGCACCGAGCAGAACCTGTGTGTGTGTGCATACCATGGCTGGTTGGTCCCTACCATGCTGCATCTGCTGGAGGGGTTGGAAGAGAAGCTTGCTCCATGTGGCAGCGGGCAATCGCAGACCTGATGACTTGGAGGAAACAAGAGTGCCAGCAGCCACACAGGGTTGTTCTAGACATTCTTCCCTGTGCCTGTGATGTTTATGAACTTAAGCATAGTAGTTATCACTCAGTGCCTGAGAAAGCATAAATAAAATATAAGGTGCTCTTCATTCTCACCTCAAAACTTAATTTTCCATTCTGTGCACAGTATTATCCATGCCTAACAGGTTTGCAGGGCTTTCTCTGCTTAGCGGGTGACAGACAGCACATGGTTTTCCTTTTCTGCATATATTTTTCATGTGGTTTCAGCTATAGGAAATTCACTTTCCACTGCAAACATAGAGCTATATACCTCTGTAAATTTGAAAGACTGTCAACACTTTTTCATCTGTACAAAGGTAGGATAAAATGTTTTCAAGAATCCAATCAAACCATTGCAGAAAACTTGCTCCAAACGTTATCCAAAAGAAGATCAAACATTTTGCTTTAATTATAGCAGGAGCAGAAAGGAAATGAGAAATTCAGAGCTGTTCCACTGTGTGCACGACGTTCATGTGAGCAGGTTTTTATTATATTAGTGATTTCAGCAGAAGACACGGAAGGTCTATAAATGAATTCTGAGTTTGCTATCAAAGGAAAGTAATTTTACCGGGCCATGGCTTTGCTCTGCTATTTGAAAAAGAGGGTCATGGTCTGGGAAAGACCAGCTCCATTCAACAGCAGCACTGTGCTTATGCTGTGCTCACAGGGCTGGGGCAGTGCTCCATGTCCAGCAACAACTGCCCTGCGTGGAGGCTGCCACCTATAGCTTCATCAAATCTGGGGATGGAGAAAGAAAAGAAGGTGCATGTCAAAGTGCAGTGAGGCTGTGTGCCCAGAGCTAGTAGATGAGAAGTTCCTTGAGAACCTACAGCCTTCTTGTAGCATAAACCACCAGTGTTAGTCACATCCTGGACAGTGCTGGGAATGTTGTGAAGCCACAGAGTGAGTCTCGGTTCCTGATGCTGAATGCAATGTTAAAGTCTCCAGAGAGGTTGATTTATTTATTTTTATTCTGCTACAAGGGCAGTGTGAGGGCTGACCTCAGTTTCTTCATCTTTCAGGAAAGCCTCAGTGCCAACAAGGTTCACTGGGGTAAAAAGTTCCTACCCTCACTGGACTTCACTATTTGGCATATGCTGCTGCATCATCAAATGCCCAAAAACACATAAAGAAATCAGCTCACCACATCCAATAAAGACCACGGTACCTTGTGTGTTCCCTACTGGAGACTGAACCTTGACATTTTGAGTTGAATTCTACCACTGGGAATCTCTTATGGCTGAGGAAGAAGCAATTTACACTGAGAAGTGATTTATGATGAATCTGATCTGCCCTTCAGCTGGGAAAGCTCTTCCTTCCATGCTCTTGCCTCCTAGTTCCAGTTACTAGGAACAAATCATTCTGGTTTGCTTCTCTGATACACTTTTTTTGGGTTTTGCTGCTCACTGCTAATAGGAAATTAGAAATGCAGTGTCACCACCTTTTCAACGATACTGAGCAGCCCTGGGATAAAGCCTGAGAACAGTGCTGGTTTTGGACCACATTCCTTTACTACTGTGCAGTGAGGATAAAACACTTTAACCCAGCCTGCATTCACATTTCACTACAGAGAAATGCCTACAGTGCACTGAGAGCCTGAGATTGACCACAGTGCTTTCCACACAGGAATAAGCACTTCAGCAGCTTGTTGCCTTGAGGCATACGATTCCCTGCATGATGTGATGATGTAAACCACAAGGAAGCTCCACTACCTTGCAGAGTTTTCACCTGAACATCTTTATTTCTTAAAGGATTGAATGATTTAAATTGCTTTTTCCAACATCCAGTTCTGCAGGCAGGAGTCCAGTTCAGGTTGCATTTGAATCCAAGCAAGGCCAGCCTATGCCTGAAACACAGATATGTTCATGCTTTGACTTGTCTAGTAGTTATCTGTATTTCTAAGTGCTTTCTTGGAACATCATGGACTCAAATGTGGGAACATATTCTCCAGCTACATTTCAGAGGAGCTGCATTACCCATATTTTATCTTGGAAGCATGATGAGAGGCTATGATTATGTAGGTCAGCCTAACTCTGTCGTCCATCTTTTCAGTTTTCCAAATGGTTACATTAAAAAACAATTTCACTCTACCTCCACTGAAAGTTATACTAGAATAAAGTGGTGGAATAAAGAAAAAAAAGAAGCTGTAATATTTCACAGCAGGAAAGAGTATAGCTTTGCAATTCTAACTACGTTTAACCCATGAATTACTAAAGAATTGTAGCATTCCCCTCTCCTTCACAAGGAACTGAAAGTGCACAGGAAGGGTAAGAACAGGCAGTAAGGAAACAGTCCGAGCTTCCAGTCTTGCCATCCTGAACCCAGCTGACTCCTAGTCCTGGGCGTTGGCCCCTAGCAATGGTTTGCACACACCCTACCTATCACAGGGAAAGTATAAAATGCTTCTTGAAGAATGATTTGAAAAATGAAGTGACATGCACAAAATTCGGAATGTTTCACACAGCTGTCACTCTGCACCATTCGCTCGTTGTTGTCAGTGCCTTCTGCCACTAGCTTGAGACATCACCGAAGGCATTTGCTGAGTGCACAGAACAGGAAAATTGCGATGGCTCTGCAAAACTTGCTAGTTTATCTCTGTATGTGTCTGTTGTGTTTTTCTTTCCCCAAGCTTTAAACAAAAGAACAAAAACACAGTTCACTCTCTTCTTAGGCGACTTATAAGAGAAATATTGTTAGACACTCTAGACCAAGCACATGAGCTTTTTTTTTTTTTTTTAATTACAAAGAAAAAGGTTAAATTTAATTTTGAAAGGAAGGTTTCAAGAATCCAGTTGAGTCATTAAAACAATAATTGCACTGCATTGACAATGGCCTTATTTCTGTAGCGCACCATTTTCAGAGGTAGATGCATGAAATCAGACAGCTTTGTGTGAGTTCACTAAGTGCTTTTGTGTTTCAGACAAATCAATACTGCACAGCTCCTTCTCTAGAAGCAAGAGGTTTGTGATTGAACCTGGGTCTACCTGGGTACATATAGCTAGACTTAGGCATGCATTTTTAGCAGACAAGTATGAGCATTTTGAAAACGTAAAAAATGCTGCTGGCAAGAGGTAAAGAGGAAAATCCAAGTTTTGCTGAAGTCATCAGAGAGATGTAATTGGCAGAATGGCCTTATTATTTCACAGAAAGTTGTGAGTAAGGGACTGAGTCTGCCTAAATCTCATAGTGATACAGACAGTGTGGCAGGAATAACCTGTCCACAGGATAAAGCCAAGAGCCAGTGCAGAACATAGTGCCTCCTCCTCTCTGGTTTTCCTGGGTGCCACCTGTCCAAGAGAGGCTAGGAAGCAGACTCAGAGACAGGGCAGAACAGCCTTTTTCCTCTGTCCTCATTTCTTTTTGTCAGTCTGATTAGGCAGTACCCAGCATCCCTCTCAGAATTATACACTGCTCCCGGTGTTCACACTGGATCGAATCCATGCTAAACACATCCTCTCCTGGGCTTCAGCAGCAACATGAGGACAGCTGCTACCACCCTTTCTGGGTCTGGGGAATGCCCAAAATAACCTCAGCCTAAACTTTTTCTTGATTTATCTCATGATGTCTTCCAAGAAAGACTGAATGATCTTGTAAGCATTGTCATTGCTCTACTGCTTTAGCAGGGCTCTTCAGCTCAGTGCCTTGTGCCTTCCTGGCACATTTCACAGCTTATTTGAGCACTAAGATGGGAATCATGACTCTGTGCATGGCTCCAAAGTGACAGAAGCTTGTCTTACTCAGATTAAGAGCAAAATAGGGCATGAGACAGGATGTGGTTTCTCCCTGGCCACAAGAACGTAAAGACAGTGTTGGTCTACAAAGAAATGGAACAAACATCAGCCAACTTAGGACAGAGATTCAAAAGCAGAGCTGACCATAATAGCAGTAAGATTTTGGAACGGCTGCTCAGAAAAAAAATATATAAATGAGGTGAAAGGGTCACATGAGTTTTGAGAGGGACTACAGTCCTTTTAGAACAGAGATTTTAGGATGTGCTTATTAGAGTGAACAAAGACTTGGTTACCTCCAGTCACCTGGGCTGTGTTGGATCCCCCTATTTATTTATGAGGCCTACCTCCATGTGTTGGCATTTGCATGCTCCAATAACAGCCTTTGTATGGCTGAGGCCAGTACAGCCCTGACTACCATGAGGATGTGCCTGGCTGCTGCTCACCTCTTGCACAGCTCCTGCATTCCTTGGAGAAGATACACAGACTAATTAGTGATAAAGCCACAGGCAAGGCTTAGCTGTTGCTTTGTGCCTGCATCTCAGTTACCTCTTGTGCCTGGGTCAAGGCAAACTCATTATCTCACATATTCCACACATGGAAGGAATATTTACCTAGCAGAATCTGTAACCTTTAATGTTTTTCAACACTGGGATAAGTCCCATTGAGAAAAGCCTAAACTTAAGACCAGTCCCATTTCTAGTATCTTCTGGTCATCTTCCCTATCCTTCTTAAAAATGGGTGTCATATTGCCTTTTTTTCCAGTCACCAAGGACTTCACCTGACTACCATGACTTTTCAAATAAGGAGCGTGTCTTGATGACTGCATTAGCCAACTCCCTCACAACTCTGGAATGCATCTCATTGGACCCATAGACTGACAGACATTCAGATTCCTCAGCGTACTTCAAATCTTTGCTTACAGCAGGAGGGGCATTGCTCCCCCAGTTCTCACCTTCAGAAAATTGCCCGAAGCTCAAGGTTGGCATAATGGTGCCATGCAAAGAAGGGATATTTGTTAAAATAATTATATTCAAGCAGAGACCCTCAATTCCATATGGAAATAGTTGAAATGTGTGTTCACCTTGTGCTTTAGGTCCACATATATCCCACAGAGCCAGGCAGTCTTTAACCACTCCTTCCCACTCCTGGTGTGAACTTGCCTTGTCAATATTCATTAGCGTGACAGCTATTAATATTTCTGTAAAAGCTACACCAGAGATGTTCTAAAAATCTTCATCTTCTTTCTGACAATTATTATTTTTTTCCCCCCTTTCTCCCATGAGATGTACAGATGCAAATATCCCTCAACCCCTCCTGCCTTTGGCCAACATAGTTTTCAGGTGCAATTCTTGCTCCTTTCTTTCTGAAGGGAATGTCACTCCTCCCTCCTTGCAGCAATCAACTTGTAGATATCTTCTGTTCATTACCAGCTCTGTTTTCATTTTTTTATTCCTCTAATTTTTTTTTTCCAGGCACCCTCCTCATACAGCCTGATGAGCCACTATGACATTTTCCTGTTTTTGTTGCAGAGAAGGGAAGAAAGGCTTTGTATCTTTGATGCCACTGTAGGTAGGCATTGCTGTCTCCCCAAGATGCCTCTCCATGGCACCACTCCTGCTTCTGGAGGCTGTTGCTTTTGCCCTCTTGAAGCCTTTTAAAGGTTTATTCATTCAGAGTTCTCTCAGAGTCACGAGCTCTGCCAGCACAAGATCATTTTCCCTTTGATTGCTTTTTGTTCATTTCATCCAAAGTTCCAATCAAAGTGAAAAGAAAACTGGTCACAGAGCCTTTTAGAACCTCCGGGTGCTGAGACAGAGATCATCTCCCAGGCAATCCAAGGCACCACTGTGCTCTCTGCATTGTGCCATACTGCTTTTACAATAACTATCAGGAAAACGTGCCATGAAAGCAACAGTAGGTACTCTTTCTTACAGCTGCAAGCGTGAAAAAGAGAACACACAGCACACATGCTGCCTATGGGGAGAACATTCACAAACATGAGCCCAGCTCTTGGATAGACTATGAAATGCAGACGTGTGCAGATGAAGGAATGGCACCATGATGCCACTTCCTCCTCACAGCTCTGCAACACAAGCCCCAAAGCATTGACTCAGGGTGCCTCATGCCTCTCATGTCTACAGGTTATGGCCATGATTCTGGCCCTTAGAGAATAAATCAGTCATGGGGAAAACATAAGAAGTCAACCCAAAAGGCAGCTGTTACTCCTGCATGTTAAAAAATGAAAAGTCTGAAGCATAACTGTACAAAATGTACAGTGTGAGATGAGACACCACGTCTTCATCTCAGGTCCTTCATTCATTTATGTGACAACAGAAAGTTAGTGTCAGGAGTCTATCTGTTTCAGCCCAGAGAAAGAGCAGAGTTAAGACCTGGTGTCAAAAAAAAGCACTTTTGCTTGACATGCTGCAGAGTCTAGACTTCACACTCAGGATTTATTTGATCTTTATTTTATCTCACATATAGAAGATGTTTGAAGTAACTTGCATAATTCACCAGTGACTTCTGCTAGTCATATTTATAAGACATAACATTAAAACATTCTTTCTAGAGATAATTCACTTTCTAAGCTGCTTGGAGTGAACCATTCAACAAGCACAATTTTATCTCCCAATGTCACATATGAAAAAAAGGAAGCGATTTTTTTTGCCTACTTTTGTTCACTTTTTTTTTTTTTCTTTCTGTTATTTAAAAGATAAAAGGAACAAACTTCATCCACCTAAAGTTTTGTAACAAACCTGGCATTTAACCCAAATCAACTGCAAATTTCTTGCAGATCTGCAAGGCCACTCTGTGCCCCATTAAATACTTTGTGTTTGCCAGTGCATGTATACATCTGCTCTAGGTGCCTTGAAGTTAACAGCAGTGTGGTCTATGAGTTGCATTAAATATTGACTCCTTCACCAGTAATGTCAGATACCTGCCCTCCATGTAATTCAGAATTTTCCTTCCTAGCTGTATTAACTTCTATGCACTACAGAGACCATATGCATTCATGACCTTACTTTTGAACTCACATGATTTCCTTCTCTTCCATAAATATGCCTCATTTTTAAGTAGGTCATATTTATAATCAATGTGTTATCTGATAAAATGAAAAAAATCTCTTCATAAGGAAGATGATCCCAAGGTAAAAGAAATAAAGCTAATGAATGAAAGCTGCAAATGTGATAAATGCAGGTTGATACTTATTTCCTTGTACCATCACACTAAGCATACCAATAAAAAAAAATAACTCCTATGTAAAGGCAGCTCTCACTTTCCTGCAATATTACTCTAAGCAATGAAGTAGTATAAAGTGTTTTAGGAAAAGAAAGCTAAAAGAAACATTCTCTCTCTCTCTCCAAGAGAAGATACTCCTGAAGAAGATTCAGTTTAGAATCTATTCTATCTTTAAGAGTCATTTTCAGAAATAAATGTCTTAGAAAGATATTCATTTTTTCTGGACTTAAGCATAGTTTTTCATTTTTCTCTGCAGAGACTTAGAAAATAACAGTAGAAAGATACTGCTTCTCAAGTTCCTTTTTGTCACTCTTTGAGTTTTAGACTTCAAACATGAAAACAATATGATTTCTGTGGGAAATTGGGTGTTCACTGCCATTATCTAAACTGGATTTATTGTTCAGGATGAAAACAAAGGAGCTCTGTGAAACTCTTGGGCAGACAAAGAGTCGCTTTGCAAACAGCATAACGTATGAATACATATGTATGCTTATATATACACATATGATTCATCCTGACTTCCAAGAAAGATAAAATAACATAATAAATTCATTCTGCTGGATGAAAGACTATACTTTGCATCAACATCTAGTACAACCTCATAGAAAATTATCACCATTAAAAGAAAGTCGTTCTAAAAAAATCTATATAAAACACTGTTTCTCTTGGAAAGAAAGGAACAGTTCCTCACCAGCAGCTCTGGAAATCTTCCCATAAAAAGTCACACTAGTCCCTCATCCTGAACAAGACTTGCTTAAAACTAATGCAAAATTTCTTTCCCAGTCTCTCCTCCACATCAGAAATATTTGACACATGCTCTGGAGTTCAGCAGTTCATTCATTAAGTAGGCTGCTCCGGGCTCTTGCGTTCCTGAAAACAAAAACTAATTGTTCTATGATAATACATACACAAAATCCAGATTTTTTTCTTTGATTTTTTACACTGTGGCAAAGCTGGTTTAGGAAGTTTAAGCCCAGGGTGCTCCCATTTCTTCCCTGGATATTTCACTGCTGCAACCGCACCTCCATCTATAGCAGTACCACTGCTGGGGAATGAATCTGGCACTGAAGCTATAAGAAAATAAAACTAATTGGATATTTTAAAACACACCAACCCCTAATCTTTTTTCCAGCGGGGCCACTATGAAAAACAGTTAAAAGGACCATACCCAGCAATAAGGGGCTGATGAGGAAAGAAAACTGTGAGGCTGAAAGCCAGAGTGCTGGATGGTCCCTGGCGGTGTGTGGAAAGACATGTCAGGGAACAAAGACAGAAGATGATTTCAGTTTAAGAAGTAGGCCCCCACAGTTACATTCAAGGAAACAGATTTGTTAAGCATTATCCTTGTCTCTTGCTGTGCTTCCTCCTTACTATACCATGGGAACTGTTTTTGACAACTGTCTATTTAAAAGAATATACTTAAACTGGAATGTGCCAAAATACAGCACTGCTAAAATAATAGCATGATGCCACTTGAATACCAGGGACTAGAAATTATGGCAGAATTTCCATTTTAATCTTTCTAGTAAAAGACTTCACATTTTCGTTCAAAATCCGGATTTTGGGTAAAATGGAAAACTCTTCCTTCCCTTCCTCATATATGGGGATGATGACCTGCAGTATAACAAGTTCCAGAGCTTTGTAGCAACTTTGCCATGTAAACTGACTTCACTCACTAGTTGGCTCAGCAGCATCTGCTGGGGATGTATCAGATATCCTTAATTTCATTCATAAGGCAGAGCAAAAAGCACTTGCTGAGCAGCCAGGCTCACTTCAGTGCAGTGAAAGAGACTATGAAAGGATACAGGTAAATTAGACCTCACGTGTTATAGTAAATGCTCAGCACATAAAATAAACTAGATGGGAGACATACTCCAAGTGCAGCTTTATGTGAGTCACTGTTGTACCACAACTGATTAGCACATTCTCCAGACTTTTCTGTGCCTTTGATATATCCTGCATCATTCAAACAGAATAATCATATTCATTCTCTTCCCACATACATCAATGCATAGCGGGAGCCTGTGGACTTACAGGGGAGGAAGGCTATTAGCTCTAATTCTCAGAGAGAGAGATATATATATAGTAACCTGCTCCGGGACCTTTTAAAAAAATAGATTTTATTCAAGTTTTATCCAGAGGATTATTTCCTCAGATGCTCTCCTGTCTCACCAAGAAATAGTACTACCCAGCATAGATTCAAGCAGGAAAAGGCAAGCTTAAGCAGCTCTCTGCTGATGTTGTCTGGGTAGGTATAGAAAATCCATTGGTTTTCTTTGAAAGCACAGTCAATATGTATCAGCACAGAAAAATCTCTAGGAGTTACTGACAGATGAAGTCAAAGTGGAAATAGTTAGAAAGTCTGCTTATGAGCAGGAGCCAAAAGCTAATAGCGTCCTTCATGCCAGAAAGGACTTTCTACCACAGGGGGAGGTGGGGCTCCACCTAATGACCACAATCCACTTCAAGTGCTCCAATTCCTCCTATATTGCTTCATCAGCCACACAGTTGTCACCATGAATAAGTTCATAAAATCATAGATCTCTTCTAACTCAGTGTTCTGTAAGGACCACCTATTCCAGCCCCTGACTTCACACACAACCACTCAAAATCCAAACCCTGTGTCTGAGAGCATTGTTCAAATGTTTCTTATACACTGGCACTGGGGGCTGTGCCCACTACCCTGTGCATCCCGTTCCATGACCACCACCTTCTGGTGCAGACCCTCTGTCCCTGACCCCCAGCTGCCCCTTCCCTGACACAGCTCCATGCCGTTCCCTCGGGCCCTGTCGCTGTCACACAGAGCAGAGCTCAGCACTGTTAAGAGCTGCAGCTGCCATGAGGTATCCCCTCAGCTCCACTTCTCTGCGAGGAACAAACCACAGAATCTCAGCTACATTTATATACCTTTCCCTCATACACTTTTCCCTCTTGACCCTTCACCATCCTCATAGCCCTCCTTCAGACACTCTCAAACAGCAAGAGAGTGCCCTCATTGCCCCAAGAGATCATGGTCAGAAGTTTGCATTGTGGGCCAATATTGCTTGGCCTGAGAGTGATGAGTTCACATCTGGAGCAGCTTGCTTTCACAGGAGAGTGAACAACCTGTTTGGTTTCAGCACTGCTTGGCTGGCTGAGCAGGGCTCATCCCTGCTCCAGGACCAGACCTAGCACCCTTGTGCAGTAGACACTGCCTGAGACACGAGTGCTTCTTGATATAGGAACTCACACCCCACACTCACTTCTGCACAAAGGGCATCGAGACACAGTTTTCCTGAGGAATCTGGAAAATAAATAAAGCATCTCAAATATTAGATAACAGTAACATGCCATTTTAAACTCTTCTGCCTGAGCTTTGTGAAAATCTTCATGCCCTGGGGAACATTAACCTCACAAAGCCCCACCAGTGTAGTATTCCATGTGCTGTTGGCCGTACACAGCCCATTGCCTCTTCCCAAGGCACTGTTTATACAAGAACCCAAGTATTCTTGTACTCGAGGTTTACTCACAGTAGATGTGAGCGCAAGCAGCACCCTGTCTTATCTCTTTCAGTGAACCATACAGCCATTAAGGGAATTAGAAAGCCTTTTGTTTTTTGGCCCATGATTTCCTGACTCATCCACAGCTGGAATACATCAAAAACCAGTCTCTCCGAGGAAAGAGAAATCTTTGCAACCACTTCAACAGGAATGTTCCATCAACAGTTCTGTCCTGGAAAAGCACAACACCAGAGGTGCTTCTGAGACACATTCTTTCCACCTCGGATCTCCCAAGCTTCTGGGAACACAGGGTTTATGCTCTGGGATGCAGGAGCAGTTCGCAGCTGGTCTCACCACTTCACTGCCTGTTTCAGACAACGTGGTAGCAGCTGTGAAGCACCTTTTTCTCTCAGCTCATGAAACACAGATACAGCACTGTGAACTACAAGATCACGAAAAGAGCTAACCGGTGCTGTTTTGAAACTGTAGATCTGATAAAAAACATTCTCTTCATGCCAAAGGAAGTCTGCCTGAATGCAAAGCCCATTCATTCTCCATTTTAATAACTTGTAAGTATTGAGATATTAGCCTGGCTTTGTTATAAAAAGAACTAAAACACTAAAGCACTGTACCAGAAGATTAGAAGAAAAAAAATTATTTCCAGTTTTCTGAATAATATCTAGAGGCCTATTTAGTTAAATGACCTTGTGGATTTTTCTCTCAGCCTTTGTTACATTGTGTAAATGTGCTCTGAATAACTCTAGAACTAAAAGAAAAGGGCAGGAAAAAAAATCCCTCAACCTCCTATAAAAGATTTTCTCAACCTTCATCAGGAACTAGATGTTAACTGAGATAACGATGCTCAGACCCCATGGTGACAGCAGAAAAACCAAGCTGAATTGTGTTTTCACATACTTATGAAGAATATACGTTTGCACATATATTTATAGCAACATATGCAAACGATACTTGTTTTAAATAGAAAAACCCACAGCCACAGGTAATGTTACTGTCCAGAATGAACAGAAAAATAGGGAGAGGAACATGCTTTTAGAAAAAATGTTCTGCTTTTCTGTTGCCTTTCACTGCTACACTAGTCTCAGTAGACTGAGAACCCACTCAGAGTTATGAAAAATTAGTCAAGAAAATTAAGGATTAAAAACCATTGAGTTATCAGGTCAGTGACATGGTGCTGTTTTATGTGTACAACTGTAAAGGCAAAGGGACCAGCACAAAAAAGAAGATGCGACAAAACGAATTAAAATGAATGCTCACCTGTCTCTGAGGATTCAGACTCCCAGTGAAAGAACTCCAAAAGGAAGGATCTCCAACAAGAATTGCTTCCTCGGTGGCAGTCAGCCCTTAAATGAGATCTAAGAGGGAACTGCCTTCACCTGTGCTCCCAGAGCTGACCAGGTCTTTCCTTCAGGTGCTCAATCACTAGTTCAGGCTGCAACTTAGCAGTCCCCATACAACAACATTACAAAATTATATTATCACTTAATAAACATGCCAGGAGAATCAGTAGGTAAGAAAGCCAAATAAACAGGCCCCACTACCATGAGTAGGTGAGGGAATGAAATTATTTGGCTCATTAGAGGAATGGCTTCACTCTTCATTACGATCAGCTCTATACCTGTGCTATGTTCAGGTTGCTAGCTACTCTGTGTTTTGCAAATGGTCTAAAAACCAAAGGCATAGAATTCAAAGATCATGCAGACGTTGTGTGAACAGACAGCACAAAGCATAGCTCAGACCTTGGCAACAATGACTCTCATGATTTCCTCCTTCCAAAATATTATTTTAATAGAGCTTGTACCATGAAGGAAAGCACACTAATGAGAGCAAAGTAGCAATGTCCTAGGCTACAGCAAGCAAAGGCTTGCTCAAATACAACAGCTGCGGGCACAGAGATAAAAGAAAGAAACTTAACTAAGACTTTAAGCATGCATGGATCTCCACCAAGATACCCTTCCCTCCACCGCCAACCCTTAAATGAGGTCTGGGAAGGGGTGGATCCTGGCTGTACCCCTACCAGTCACTCAAGTGCACTGTATGCACCTGAGCTCCCCTGGGTTGGGCCTGCCTTCTCACCAGGTGCTCAATCACTGCTTCAAGCCATGACTTAGCAATTCTGCTACAAAGCTGGTTAGTGTAGAAATGATGAGTGTAAGGATACCTTTGTGAGCATGGGGGTTCCAAGCAATGGAGAGAAATTTTAGCAGTAGTCATGAGTCACAATACTTATAAAAGGATCTCAAACTGGTGCAGTGCTGGTTGCCTTTGCAACAAAGCTTTTTGAGCTTGTCCCTTATCTGAACGCTGTTAATAATAGCTGGTTTGGGGATGACTGGAACCTTTGGGGTTAGTGAAGAAAGGGTGTTCTATCAGCTTCTGTGTACCTTCCCCAGCACTGGAGAGCTGACCAAACACCAGCACTTAGAGTCATAAACGAGAGGAAAAAGTGTGTTTATCAGAGTAATCCTGATGAACGTGCATTTCAGGCTCACAGACGGGAATGAACAGGTCTGTTTTGTTCTCTTTTCTTCTGCAGCTGCCTATAATCAGAACTACTCACAAAGAGAATAAATGTTGTGATTATATATTCTTCTACTAATTAAAAATGAGAAATAGCAGTGAATCATCTTTAGTTACAGACAATAAAAAATAAATCAATAGTTATTAAAAAAAAATCACTGCTTGTCACAGAGACACTTTTTACATTTATGTTGTGCCTTCTTTCTAAAGAACTTTGCTGGTTTTCTTGAAGACATCCTTACAGCTGATGAGGATTTTACACTTCCAGGATTATAATCTCACAGAGCACTAAGCAAACAGTAAAAACTGAGATACAGAAAAGTTGATATTTTCATGAAAGAAGTGAAAGAAACAAAACAGATTCAGAGCTGGGAGATGTAAATGCTCAGCATCACAAGAGAACTACACAACACCCATGTATGTGACAACCCAGGAATAGGGAATCTGACAGCAGATTTAAGCTAGTGATGAGCAACCCAGGCTTTGAGGGAACTTGGACTGTACTTACCATGGATATCCCATCTTCCAGTGCTGGGGACACCTGCAGTGGCGTGAGAGCATGGGGGGAACCCTACCTTCTACCCTGTCCTTTTCCCAAGGATGGTTCAGATGCCCCCATGTCTGTCCACAGCTCAGGGAGAACAGAGGAAAGGGTCGACCTCCTGCCTTGTTCAATCAAGGAGTGAGAGACCATTCAAGTAAGGCACATATTTAAGATTCACACATATGGAAATAATTATGATGTTTTTTAAACCACTTGCATTTGTTGATATAAAGTGTAAATGTTCTGTGCTCCCCCTCAGAAAGGAGGTAGTTCTCTGCAGTAACAAGATGGGAACATGCACTGAATACTAGACTGTTTCAGTAGGTCAATTTTCTTGGTCCAAATCATCCCCAGTAATATACAGGGTAGTACCAAAACTGAAATCTATTAACAATATTTCTCTCAAATTTTCTAAGTTTTCCAATGGGGTATTTAATATATATCTACAGTACCTAAACTTTCCTAGGAAAATAGAAAATAAGGTAGATTTCTGGCTGTGGTGTCACCATTTTTTCATGTTAGGACAAAGGAGTTTAAAAGAAACTTATTTATTTTCCTACCTGTCACATTCTGTTGCTGTTGTTGTTTGCTGTCTAATGAGCGTACTGGCTTCCTTGTGTTCTGTGTTCCATCAAGAGTAACAAAAATTCTTGCAGTGAGTTTTGACCTCGGTGATATTCCTATAAACTGATTGGACTCATGAGCATCTGAACACCTCCAGAGTTCTCCCAGCAGAAGCTGGGGATCAGTCAGCTCTAAGCAGCAAGAGGCAACAAGCACCTCTAGTTCTCATTGATTTCCACAGGTCACTGCTGGCATCACACTGTTTATATTTTCCCTCTAAACTGACAGTCTTCATAGTCTGACTTGGCTTTAATTATATGAACTAGAAGCTTCATGTTTTACGTGTGAAAACCAGATTGGCTGTAAATAAGTGTGTTGTTAGCCACAGTCACTCTGAGGTATTGTGGTTATGTATTCTCCAGTGTCTCCCTAGCAGAGCATCAGCTTCCATTTGATATCATTATTCTGCACTCCACTATTTGATGCTGGCCTTTAAAGCACAGTGCATTCAGAATTTTGTTTTTAATAATATGATAATAAATCTACAGGGGAAATTCTTCTGCACATGATGAGATTAGAAAAGAAAATGTTGGTTTATTGCTGGAGTTAATAATTGTAATAATAACTACACTGATCATAATAAAAGGCTGTGTATGCTGTTCTTCCCCGTCAGCCTCCAAACAATTTTACAAAGGCTGGTGAAATGCAGAACATCCCCTTTTCCCTACCTAGCTGGGTTTAGAATACTTATATTTCTCTCTCATTGTATTTGGATATCTGTTGCTTTTGTTTCCTGTCTGAAAAAGGTAGGTGCACACTGCATGCTCTGAAAATTCACACTCAATAATGCGTTGTGTTTACTGGCAAAGCACACTCCAGTTCCACAATACAAGCAACATTAACAAAAAGGAGGTGGTAGGGGTGCCATATAAAATTTTGCAGCCACTTAAAACCACTAAGTCATGGATATGAACATCTTGAAGCAGAGCTGAGTCGTATTGACTGTTTTCCTACTATTATGTTGAGAGTGCCCTACAGGATGCTATGAGTACATAGGTTGTACAAAAGCAAAATAAGTTCTGGGGACATTTGGCCTACCTGATCTCACTAGGATGTAATGGCTGGTTTGTGTATCACACTCTGGTCTTTCGAGGTCACCACTCAGCACTCATGCTGACACTGCTGAGGACACAAACTCCTGAAAAGCCAAAAGGGCTAAAACTTCTATTCCTGAGCTAGAAAGTTGTAGAGAACGTGCAGAATTCCTGATACATTTGTCTGAATGAGATATATTTCTCCCTGGCTTTCAGATACCTGGAAGAGGGGCTGCAAGTCCTTGCAAAACAGTCCCTCCACTCACCCCAGTGCAGGTGGTGGGTCTGGTCACACTGATGAGATATGGCCCAGCTTAGGGGCCTGCCCTGCAGCATCAGAACCACTTAAACTGTCACATTCCTATCCATTTATCTCAGTGGAGCCACAGACACCAGGGAGTCCTAGGACTGATTTAATAACTGGAAAAATAGTTGTAACAGTGTTTATTATTATTGGTGTTATAGCAGCACCTAGAGATCTATTCTGGGACTGGTGATCTTCTGTCCTGACAGTAGGCAAAGGGGATTAAAGAGAGTCCTTTGGTGAAGTGGATGGAACCTAAATGGAGAATAAAATCTGGAGGAGCATGCAGATGAGGAATAAATGGAGCTGCTGGGAGACAGCCTGAGCTACACCCAGAGTTAATGTTACCTAAACATGGGGGACCTGCAGCCTTCTGGTGGGTGGGCTGTGCTGGCAGACAGTGTTTTACACTGAGGCTTCCTATACAGGATTACATTGGGTTTAACTTGTCAGTGAAGATGTTATTAGAACCCGCTCCTACTTGTAGTTATTGTTCACAGAAGGGGAAGGTCTGATACAACTAAAATCCTCAATTTCTCTTCACTAAAACAACAAGCTTCTGGTTCATTGTAATAGTTAGATCATTGAAGACGTGGCAAGTGAGGAGTTGTGGAAAGTAAGCAAGCACTAAGTTATTGATGTTGACTGAAATCAGACAGACTATCTGAGTGGTGGTAGAACATGCTGGAAACCTGCCCTCTGGGGTTTTATCCAAGCTAACATAGGGATCAGTCACTCCTGCCTGATGCCTGGAAGGAACAGATATTCATCAGAATGTATCATCTTAGCTTAAGTAGATAGACAGAAAACACAAATAATGTTCTTTCTTATATGAAGGTATTTGATACATGATAAAGACACAAACTGTGTTTTCTTTAATTCATTTTCAATATTAGAATGCAAAATCCTCTTGCCTAGAAAACTAAACATGAAATTGAAAGTTTAATTACAGATACCCAGGAAAATACTGGCTTTATTTCAGTTCTGATCTTATGCTCAATTCTTGAAAATTGAGTTGTGTATTCTTCAATACAGCTCTGTGGGAATTTACAGAAAAGAGAAGATGAGCTTATGGCTTAGGGTTTATCAGTGCTCATTAGAAAGATTATTTTCCAATTTCCATGAACATGGCTTTATTTGAGTTAGGAACACAATGGGACTTAATGGAAAGTGAGTATATCCTCTGTTTAGCTGACAGTGCTTTCAGGAATCAGCATTTCTAGAGAAAATATTTGAAACTTTTTTTTCCTTTTCAAATAAAAGAAATAATTAATGATACCAAAAGGAAGTGATTACTATGCTTATACTTTAGTGCCTGTGCATAGCTAGAAGTGCTACACAGCACAATACAAACCTTAGTGAAAATAAATAAATCCGTGAATGCTTCTCTGTTTATTTCCCGAAGTAGTGCAAAATAAAAAAATAATAAAGAGCAGCATCTTCTTTGACACTTTGGGCTGACAGACATCCTCTGCTGTGGGGCGGGGAGGCCAAGACTATTTTTTTGGGGGCAATCCCCTTAAAAAGCCCGTATTGGTGTCAATGTCTCAACTACTGTTCTCACATTTAAATACATGAGAAAAAAAACTTTTTTTTTTTTTTTTTTTTTAATTTTTCTTTGCTAAACACATGTTTTCTGACTCTCAGCCTCAAGGGCGACTCTCCAAGGGTGGTGGAATAAAATAACTGTATATATATATATATATAAAACCACGGTCAACAGTTTCCCAAACAACGTGTTCTCAGGATGTCTCACCTGCCAAACCTAATGTTCAGCTCACTGAGGAAAGCTCCCTGGAAAGAAGCCCAGCTCCGCTGACCCGCAGCTGGTGTGTAGGGCGTCTGTTCCTGATGTAAGCACTCCTTCTGAACGCCTCGAGCAGCCACCAGGTGTCCCCACAGAGGGCACCAGGTCCCCTCTGTCCCATCCTACCGATCCCGCTTCCAACGGAGGCGGCCACTGAAGCCAGCTCAGCCAGCTCAGCTCATCCCTCCATTAGCGTTCAGCAATAGTTTTAACAGAGAATGGAAACTTCCATTACCTTCAAGAAAACTAAGCTCTGGGTTCAGTTTCCCATGGTGGACACTTCTCTTTCAATCAACGGGAATAAGATACTATAGAATCATACAATCATTAAGGTTGGAAAAGTCCACTAAGATCACCTAGTCCAACGACCAGCCCACCCCCACCATTCTCACTGGCCACGTCCCTCAGTGCCACTTCTACACCTTTCTTTGACACCTCCAGGGATGGTGACTCCACCACCTCCTTGGGCAGCCCATGCCAGTGCTTCACTACTCTCTGGAATCTCATACTCTTGATGCTATATCTGACTTTATTGATAGTCCCAAGTGAATACATTTTAATTAATCTGCTCCATATATTTAATAATTGTCAGCTTTGCTTATTATTTGCTTTAAATTTACTTGCTTTTTCTCTTTTAATTCGGTAGTTACTGTATTTACATTTTGCTGAATTGTTTTGAATATTCATGCCTATTGAGTTACAGTGTGAATCAGTTCTTTAGTTAGTAAAAGGCACAAAAGCATGAACTGACTTAGAAGTGTGATTACCCATACCTGTCTATTCCTTATTCTTCATACTGCAGAGAGTGTGACATAAGTTAGCCAGGTCAGGCATGTGGAAGAATAATGAAGGAAATAATTCCTGCAAATTAGCTGTTGTGGGCATTGTTGATCCCTTCCGCAATAAAAACTGAAACTGAAAAAACTGGAAGCTGCAGATATTCACATTATCTTCTATACCAAATAACCAGAAATAATAATTGGGGTGGGAACATCTGGGGCTTTCACTTTACAATACCCAGGAACACTATAAAGTCTTTATCACAATCATACTTAAGAAGGAGGCCTAGAAAACAGCTCCTTGCTGGTAAGGAGTTGGGCAGAATTCTGTAGTGGAGAAGAAATTGCAAAGTATGAAGCAGAACCTGTCTCAGTGGTGGGACTTTCCTTATCCCAAGGAAGCTCTCTGCTCCTAAAACAAAAGGTAAGCTCTCTGAACAACTAACAGTAAGATATTTTTACTTGGTGGTATTTTCCTGGATGAGTGGTATCCTAATGTGAGGAAGGAAAGTGCATTGTATCCAGATGTAAAGAATGAGATAATTCTGGACAAAAATAATTGTGACAATGCCATTTATCTAGTACAAAGTCATGGCTAGGAAGACCACATTGCTATCTCATGAGAATGTTTGAAAGCTTATATGAATGGTTGGCAACCATTGCAGGGAGTTGGAACTAGATGATATTTAAAATCCCTTCCTACCCCAGCCATTCTATGAGAGTCTCAAAACAGGTTGGTATCAATCAGGCTGCACAATAAACTTGTTTATTCAAGACACAGAAGTCACACCAAATAGTGGAAAACAAAGGGAAGCTGGCTGCAAGCGAGCTCTCTTTATTGTTAATGAATATGATTTGCTACAACAGAGAACAGTGCAAAATGAAAAAAAAAAAGGTAGATGAGGCACAGACATAACACAGAATCTTTGGAGATCCAGGCCATGGACAAGAATACTGGGAGGTAGTTAAGTGGGCTTGGAGTCTTCAAAAAATTGTGTGATGTTTATGAGAAGATTGATACCAGCTGGGATAGTTCTGGAGTGATGATAAAAAAAGCATTAGAATTAGATTGTAGGAATAAATCAAAAAATAAAGGAAAAAGAATGGTTTGATAAGGGTTGCAGGAAAATGTCTGAGGTTTTTATAGAGCAAGACTGTAGCTTTCAGAATTGAAATTGAACTCTGGATAAGAAATACTTCGAAGTCAAAGGGAAAACCATGAGACCAGCCATGTAAGGAGAAAGGCACTACTCTCATAGCTCAGGGAGAAGATGAAGCAAGATAGCAGAATTAGTAAAATAAACACATCTTATAAGGATCTGAGTGCATGGGGAGAGGATATTAACCAAATCTGTATCTGATAAAGCACAACTAAGGGAGCCTTTTCATTAGGAAAAACTCAATTATAGAAGAGCAAGGAGGAATACTTTTATACCTACACTGCAGGGAGATGGCTAAAAGTGAATAAACAGCTGCTTCCAGACACACTTGCTATCTGTAGAAGAATTAAATTTTGAAGTGATTTGAGAGGCAATCAGGAGCTCAGGAACAACAAAGCACCAGGCGCTGATAATGTTGCTGCTGAATTGTCAGAAACTGAAAGAATACACCAATTCCTTTTCATGATGTAGAGGTTTGAAAAAGAATTCCCAGGGAGTAGAAGCAGGTGGTCAGACTGCTGTGGTGAAGAAAGGGAAGAAATCAGAGAGGAAGACAATATCTCCATCTTTTCATCTCGTCTGCCTACAGCATCCTGATGCTGACTGTTTCTTTTTTAATCACATTCATGTTACTGAGAAGTATCAATATCTGTTTTGGAAAATTGTCTTCTGTGAATCTCCTATTTTCATTTTGTCATCTAAGGGAAAATAATAAAACATGAAGATGATTAGAATGCCTGTATAATTTTCGTATATTTTTGAGGTAGTGCCTGGAAGTACATGGAAAACATGGTGCAATTAATCAGAGCAGTGTAACTGCATGTTTGGAGTGTAGCATACAGTGTCTAAAATATGGAATTTTGTCTCTCCTAATTTGGAAATACAGCAACATTGCTGATGTTTTATTTGTTTCTGGAAGAGGTGGTGCAGTTGCAGCACAGCTCACCAATACCTGTTTTAGAAAATGTTGTTCTGCTTTCATAATCCATTGAAGGGGAAATGAAGACTTGAAGATGATAAGAAAACTGGGACCAAAGGGCAATGAAAATAAAGTAAAATGTGCAGGGAATTTTTGTTCAAACAAACAGGACAAGGAGAAATATGTCTTTAACAGAAAATAGAAAATTTGTGGGAGATGCCAAGAATCCCTCAGCCTTTAATGCTCCCATTTTACTGTAGAGGGTTGGTTGTTGGTTTTTTTTTTTTTCTTTAAGTGTTCCATTAGAATAAATGAGGGAAGACAACAGGAGGTGTGGAGAAGACTCTTTGATGCTGATCTTCTTTTTCCAAAAAAAATGCAGCTCCATTTCTCAAAAAGGTTGTGAAGTGGATGTTATATGTTGTATGCCCTCCTCTTTCCCAGTGAAGCAGACACTTTATTTTCACAATATGTACCCAAGCAGACAGAAAAGGCTTTCAAAATTATAAGTAGCAATAATTGAAATAATTATGACAATGAACAATAATAACAATTTTTCTGTAATGTGCTAGGAGGCACAACTTTGTCATCAGCAGGAGGGATAAGGCTCGCTCGCCCCCAGCATCAGACACTTTCAGGGTCCTGCAGTGTGACTGAGAGTGGGCGCTGGAAATTGCTCCTCTGAGGACCTTTCCCTCTTTTAAGGGTAACGTGCCTGAGTGGGTCTACTCTTCTGCTCACCTGCATCTCCCTGCAGCCCACAGCAGAAAAAGAGGGAGAAGGTTGTGAAGGGGTGATAGGCATTAAGGTCCCTTCCAACTCAAACTGTTCTATGATGTTAGGAGGTGTAGGTAGGAAATGTGGGTGGGAAAGTAGAGCTATCAAAGGGCAGAGGTGAAGTGAGAGTGGGAAAAGGTAAGGGAAAACAGGGATCATGGAAAAAGTGAGTGAAATTCTTCCAGAATGTGAATGAATCATTACCGAAGGTCAAAACCATTGCAGCAACCTTAAAGCCTTGATAACACCTAGGCAGAGGCCCTGGCCAGAAGCAGCTCTGCACCTGTCTGGTCAGGTAATGATACTCCTGCACATAAAAAGCTTCAAACATCCTGCATTTTCTGATAGCAAAAATGTCACAAACTAAAAAAAAGTATATATTTATACAGTGAGAGAAAGCAGACCAGAATCCAATGGGTTCATTTTCTATATATAAAGGTGTTCAGGACAGAATTCTGTGGTCATTCCATTCAGCAGTTAAATTGCTTCTTCTGAGAAAAGACATTTTAATCCAGTTGCCTAAAGGTTAAGGGGAAACGTAAAGTGCAGTACTGAGAAAAGTGATCCAGATTTCTAGTGGTAACACAGTGGCAGGTAATGCCACGGCATTTAGCAGAACCTAAGGAAAAGCATTTCCTTGAAGAATTACTGCCTTATTTGTAGGGCAAACTTCACTGCTGTTGTTCTGTGTTGACTTTAGCTTTGATTATACTCATCTTGAGAAGTAAAAATAAGTACTGCTTTTATTGCATTAAATAGAATTCTGATAGACAGCAGAAAATAATAACAAAGGAGTCTTTTTTTCCCAGTGGAAAAGTCACTTTTAAGTTAAAATAAATAAATAAATAAATAAAATCCTAGACGGTTAGATTGTAGACTTATTTTTGTCTGAAAACTAGAGTCTCTAAATTTTCTTTTGGGGAATAAATAAATAAATCAAAGTTAGCTGTAGAATATGAGTAGTGATTGGCTGATGGAGCTGCCAAGCTGATTGTATTTCAGAAGAGGTGGCTGTCAGGTCAAGTCCCTGGTGACTGGAAAAATGGTAAACATCACTCATTTTTAAGAAAGGGAGAAAGGAAGATCTAAGAAACTACAGACTGGTGACTTCACCTCTGTGCCTGGAAAGGTCATGGAGTGGATCCTGCTGGAAGAGATGCTAAGACACAAACAGGATGAGCAGGTGATCCAAGAGAGCCAGATGGTTCCACCAAGGGCAGATCATGCCTGACCAATCTGGTGTCCTTCTGCGATGGAGTGACAGCATAGATGGAAAAAGGAAAAGCAGCTGATGTTGCCTAGCTGGACTCGTGCAAGGCTTTTGGCATACCCTTATCTTCAACTTGGAGAGAGATGCATTTGAGGAGTGGACTACTGAGTGGATAAAAAATTGTTTGGATGGTCACTGCCAGAGGGGTTGTTGTCAATGGCTCTGTGTCCAGATGGAAGCTGGTGATGAGTGGTGTCCCGCAGGGGTCTGTCTTGGGACCAGTGCTCTTTTACAATTCAGTGACCCAGATAGTGGGATTGGGTGCACCCTCAACAAGTTTGCTGATGACACTAAGCTGAGTGGTGCAGTTGACACAGTAGAAAGAAGATTTGTATTACAGGGAAAAAACAATTGAATTCGATAACACTAAGTGCAAAGTGTTGCAATTGAGTTGAGGAAACTGCAGATAACTCCTTGAGGGCAGGCCTGCAGAAACGGATTTCGGGGTTTTTGCGAATGAAAAGCTGATGAGAACCAACAGTGTGTACTTGAAGCCCAGAAGGCCAACAGCATCCTGGGCTGCATCAAAAGAAGGGTAACAGCAGGGAAAGGGGAGGTGATTGTCCTCATCTACTCTGCCCTCATGAGACGTCATCTGGAGTACTGCATCCAAGCCTGGGCCCCCATCCCAAGAAAGATGTGAAACTGTTGGAGCGGGTCCAGAGGAGGACCATGAAGGTTATCTAAGGACTGGGGCACCTCTCTTACAGAGAAAGTTTGGGGGAGTTGGCTTGTCTACAGAAGAAAAGGCTTCAGGGAGACCTCACTGTGGTCTTCCAGTACATAAAAAGAGCTTAGAAACAGGATGGAGATTGACTTTTCACACAATCTGATAGTGACTGGACAAGGTGCCTATCATGCTGTCCCATATGCCAGTCACCTCCTTAGTGCCCCTGATACTTTTCTGTCTGGAGAGTTTTCCCAGTGCTGCACAGTCTCCTTCCAGATAAATTTCCCATACAGTTGCAGACTGATGTGGAAGCTATGGAGAACAGCTTTGGACTATTTACTAACAATGTGAGATTTGCAGAAGGGTCTTCCCAGAAGTTAAGTCTTCTCAAAACAGCTGTGTGTAAAATAAATTACACCTTTAATCCTACTCTGCATGAAGCCTGCAGATGGCTGAGCACTGCATGTTCCACAACAGCACTTCACTAATTTTTCTGCTGAACATCATTGTTCAAGCACCAAATGCAGTGAGTCACATCTTTATAACTCTTCCCTTATTACGAGGCACTGGAAGAAATCAGTCCTAGAGTTTCTCCACCTTTCAGTCATTTCATTATATTTTGGCCTTCCAGTCTGACCTTTGTGATGACTTATGTCAGTTCTTACAGACAAATAACAATACAGTGTTTCAAAAGTCATTTTAAAAATGTGTAAGATGGTTAAGCAGTATATCTTAGACTGGAAGAAGGATGGAGTTTAACATGGAATAACCATGCTGTAAAATCCTGCTGGTGATGGGAAGTTTTGCTGGCAGTCTGGGAGTCTCATTTTGATGTATGACCAGTGGGCACAGCAGAAGAGATAGCCGGGCAAAGTCAGGTCTATTCCTATGCCAGTGACTGACTTCCCCTTTCTTTTGTCCTTGTTTGCACTGGGATTTTACTTCAGGATCCTGAGTAGGCATTAGACATCCCAAGGTGAGAAAAAGAATGGAAACCACACCAAACCTAACTCCCTGAAAGCACAAATAAAAGCCCAGTTCCATCTTTTTTTGCTCATATATGTATATATATGCAGTCATTTACATTACAAAACAAGATTAATGTCCAGACTTTGGCTTGGAAAATCCTTCCATACATTTCTGTCAGATTCCATGGAAAATTTTCTTTCAGTGTGTGTCAGAAGTTACTGCTGAAGGAAAGATGTGTCTGTGTCATCCACCATCAGGAATTTTCTGAGGAGACCTGTTGTTGTTTTTTTTTTTAAACTTCTGTTTTCCTTCCATAATTCTCCACGCTGGACAGCAACCGCTGTGTATTTTCACAGCATATTAGGAAGGATTGTTTTGCACACATTGCAGTAAGTTTTAAATAAGCAGCTACAAAAATTAATCAGACCACTACAGTTCTTTGGGCTCTGCTTCAGAAATGGGGAAGATTTCCATCTGCTTCTCTGTGATGGCTTATGGCCTCATAGGAGTGTTGCAGAATTGTTTCATAGGTATGGGACTGGACCAGGCCTTGGCAAAGCAAGACAAGGCTTGGTAAAGACCCAATGGTTATCTAAAATAGGCCTCCATCTTTATTGAGAATCAACACAAAAATATTCTTTTCAAGTTGTTTTTAAGATTCCAAGTGAAAGTGTATACTGGAAGTATAGACTGAAGTACTTTGAAAGTAAGGCAAACATTAGAAAAAATAATTATTTATTATCAGGTGGTAAATAGAATATAGATGATTTTCCATAATTTCCTTCTCCTTTGACCTTTCTTTCAGTAATGCATGATCCAATTGTGCATTTATTGCATTGACTTTTTGAAGAGGATGAGCCCTGAAGATCTTCTTATGTTCAAAGGCCAGAGGTCACCAATTTATTTCAAAAATTCTATTTCTTTTGCAACATCAAAAAATGTGTCTGGGGATCAGATACAAAAAGGGGTTGAGGTCCGACATGGAAAGTGAAACGCAACCACAGTTAAATGCACCTGCATTTTAGCCAGCACTTCTAGGGAATATTCTAGGGAGTATGTTGTAAACTAAGCATCAGATCACATCAGAGAGAAGTTGGCAAGAAATGTTGACTAGAAGAATCAGAGTCCTCTCAAAATCCTCTCTTTTTTTGGTTTATGCTCTACCATGTACTGTAGTTAAAAAAAAAAAAATGTTCAACTGACATTCGATTCTTACTGATCATTTCTTTTTGTTCCTCCATCAAACATGGTCCCAGCAACAGCAAACAGTTTGTGAAATGAATATAAATAACAGCTGCAATTTGAATAAAGAGTTAGCAGTGGAGCAGGACCAGGCATGCACATCCCTGCAGATGTCCAAGACTCAGATGGAAACAGCCTCAGCAACCTGCTCAGGGGATTCTGAACTTTGGGGTTTCTTCCATGCTCTGTTTTGTGATTTTCTCTCTCAGAGTCATTGATGCATAACTAAATCACAAGTTGTTTGTGCCAGATGGTTTCTCTACCTACTATAAAGTCTGAAAGTGGAGGAAAAAATGGTATTTATCAACCAAATTGGCAGTTCTATTTGTAGAGCAGATAACCAGAGCTGAAGAACAGACATGATGAATTTTGAGATTCAGATCTGAGGTTCCAAAAAAAAAAAGATATCTATGCAGGTAAAAATTTTCATTTCATTTCAAGTCTCTACCAAGTGGTCCAAGAGCCCCCCAGCAGACTCTGCCCTGCTATTCCCTTCACATCTCCCCTGTGCCAACACCTGTGCCCTGGGCAGGCTGTGGTATCTGACCACGTACTTGTTGCTGTGGGATCAGTGCCTGAAGGATCCATTCAATATTACTGAAAAACTACAACTACTATCAAAAACTACATTAATGCTAAAATAAATGTATCTTTTTATTTCATGTAAAGCATTGGATTAGTAACTCCTACAATAGTTATTCATAACAGCTCCTCAAGATGTGCATAACATTACAGCTATTTTAAAGTAGATGCATCTACGTGCTGGCAACAGTGAGTGAACTGTCATGTCAAATGCCCAAGGAAAGGATGTCAATTGGAGTGTCGGCCTTCAGAGAAGTGGTGTGCTGCTCAGCCAGCCCTGTATACACACCTGTGGTAATGGAGGACATCATTCTCTCCAAAATAAAACAAAATAAAAACACCCATAAGCCTGTGGCATACTAAAAGGTTGATTTACTGTCTCGGGTAGCTGTTTCTAAATAAAAGAAAATTTAACAGGAAGACTCTTGGTTTCCATGCATTTATACCAGCTTGTGAAACCTCACAGTGATTGATCTTTCTGATGTTGTATATACAGACACAAGATAAGCTTCTGTTCCTGGACAACTGGAATTTTTAAGCTTTGCCTAAATGAGGAACAAATAAGACATTACCAGTGACGTGACTGTGCAAGCTTTTTATTCATAAGTCTGTATATACAATCTACAGCAAGTTTCTACTGCTGCAGAATGATGAATAAAAATCTCCTCTGTATTTTACCTGTCCTTATTTCCCCACCCCAACCTTGCCACAGATAGTATAATTTATATACACTTTCTGTTAGACCCTGAGGATTTTCCCTGTGTGTGGTTCAAGGGCAACGAGGACCTGCACAGTGACTATTGGTGGCCTGACAGTAGAGTTTGAAGAGCTTGGGACTCTGATGGAAGACATCTGCATGTTTATAACACACAAGAAAATTAGAGGAATGGAGTCTGAAAATTCCTCCCTTGCGGTGATGCTTTGCAAATCCATACACACAGTAAGCTAAGGAGTTGAGGTAAGTTCTAATGCAAGGTATTAATTTTCTAACATATAAAAACTAGTTTTATTTTTATTGTTGCTCAGAATTCAACTTTTTTTAGGGAGCAGTAATGAGAAGGTAAAAAAAAGTTTATCATAGTGCTCTCTGTAAAGAATTCAAATACTTGCCATCACCTCTTGGATGAGTAAACAGAAAACAGATATGGGCAACTGATGGCATTATCATCCTTTGCTGCACTAATACAACTAAACAGGAGCAGTGGGATCTATCTGCATCAATCAGAACAAGCAAGCGAGCATGAAAAGTAAGTTTTTACTTTTTTCTCCTTCAATTAACATCTTAATAATCTATTTTTTAGGAGGAGGACAGGATTAAACTGCATGTACGATGCTAGTTCCAGTCACATAAAAATAATTTATAGTCTTACTTTAAAAATAAATAACTTTCTCTCCTTAAAAACGATGTCTGTAAATGTACCCTGGACTTAGTATCTCATCCTTTCTACTTGACAACAGTGTTTTTTTTCTCTCATTCACTTCTTGCACAGATCTATCAACACCGATGAAGAAACCAGTGGGACAATGTGGCACTCACCCTGAGTAAAAGTGCCAAATCTGATCAGTGCTGCTCCCCTCAAACAGATAATTTTTTGTCAAAGGTGAAATCTGTTTGAACGAGTAAGTCAGAACTGTATCTATACAAAAAAGTTTGTATTAAAGACATAGAAGACCTTTGTTATTTATAGCTGAGCTTAGAACTAACTGCCTGCTGGGTAGCTCTTTCACACCAGAAACCTTGCTGTATATTTTTTACCACTGTCTTCAGCTGCTTCTGGAGCTCATGCAGTTCTTGCCAGACTACCAACCCCACAGGATGTGTCAGTAATGTGTCCTGCTGCAGCCATGGTATAGTTAAGGTTATGGCAGGGGCTGGAAGAACATTCATCAAACAATGACTGGTAATGAACATATTCTCCTATTAGTCCCATGTGCCAGAAATCTGTTCCAAAGTAGATTTTGTTGAATGCTAAGGCAAATGAAGCAGATGCAGATAGAAGTGAATTCTTCTGTCTTATCTTGGGTACATTTAAGCCTAACCAGCAACTATTGAGCTTACCGTCTTGGAACATACAGAATACATCTTTCAGATTTTCTCTCTTTTATTTACAAATGTTCATATCTTGTTCATGATTTTATTTCCTAAATAAACTTGTATATCATTTGAGGGAAGCTGACACCTGTGTAGCAGAAATTTGGCAGCCTGGAATACTGTATGAGGAAATGACGTGACACAAAATCAACTCCTTGAGCAGAGTCATTAACCTCTCATTATAAGCTGTAATTTCTGCTGAAAATTAAGTGTGCACTTAAAAATAGCTTCTCATATGAAACTATCACTTCAGTTGACCTCGTGGATGAAGATCTCTATGCAAAACCACAGAGGTTATGACTGATTACCAGCTTAAGTACTCTCATTTATTAAATGACAGTAGAAAAGCTCCAAGAACTGCTTCAGCTGAAGTACCAAATTCCCCTGGTAGAAATTGTGCTTCACTGAAACAGAAAACGTTAAGCAGCTTTTCCTTTATGCTACAGAAAAATAGTCTGTGGTTTTACCATCAGAGGCCTCAAACAGTGTGTGAAATGGAGTGGGGAGGAGGATGAGGTGGCTTGGTGGCTCCAGGTGACCACTGCTTCGGGCTGCCAAAGCACGTGGGTGTTTTCCTTCCCTGTGGAGGAAATGCAGTGGGGCTGCTAGGGCATATACAGTGAATATAGAAATATAAAGGCTTTTAAATATCTAAAGGGGAGCTTTTTTTTATCAGAATCTGTTGTGATAGAACAATGGGGAAATGGCTTCAAGTTCAAAGAGGGTAGATTTAGGTTGAGTGTAATGAAAAAGTCTTTTACAGTGAGGGTGGTGAGGCACTGGAACAGGTTGCCTAGTGATGTGGTCAATGCCCCATCCCCAGTGACTCTAAAGGCGAGGTTGGATTCAGGCCCCGGGCAACCTGATCCATCTGTGTTCCTTGTAGAAGAGCTGGACTAAGTGACCTTTAAAAGTCCCTTCCAATGCTAAGCATTTTATTATTCTATTCTGTGAATAGCATTTTATAAGGTTCATTCACAGCATCTTAGTAGGTATGTAATTATCAGTACTTGAAGATTTCCCAATACAGATCTTCCAGAGGAGTCAAGTGGAACTGATCAAAAGCAGAAAGTGGAAAGCAAACTGAAAATTATGCACTGACTCCACTTAACACCATGCTATATATCTGTGATAATTAGTGACAAGATCCATGTCCAATCACATGGGAAATGAGAAAAATTGAAGTATGAATTGTGACTTGATTGTGACACTTATCTGGAGAGTTTAAACTCAGATTGGCAATAGATTTTCATATCAAACATATCTATAGTTTTTAAATAAATTTATATTAAATTAATCTTTATAAGTGAATTCCTTTGAAAAGATGTAGATCTGAGGATAACTGTAGCATTATTTTGGTTACTTGCACAGAAGAAAAAAGAAAAATATGCTATACAGAGACGCTATGACATTAGGAGTCACAAACATAAGAAAATAGGAACTTCTCCAGCACCACACCAAAGTTCATCTTCCCAGCAAGCTGCAGTGGGACCTCATGGACATCGTGTACAGAGGTTAGCCCAGCAAGCTGCAGTGGGACCTCATGGACATCGTGTACAGAGGTTAGCCCAATCAGTGGCTTAAATGTTTCTAAGCTAGATGCTAAATTTAATTCAATAGGGCTTTTAAATGACAAAGGAGCTATTTATTAATAAATTTCTGCAAAAATGAGCCTCAAATTTAATTGTAAATTTTACAGGAAAGTAATTCCTTTTATCAATTTTAAACCTGCTGTTAATTTTAATGAGTAACTCTCATACTACAAGAAATAACAGATAGGCATTTCTCAATAACTTTCACTTTACTAATCATGATCTTATAGCTCAGTAATGTAATTCATTGCATTATCCATTCAAAATTGAAGAACTTCAATCTATTTAATATTTTATTGCAAAACTAGAAGAAAAAGAGACAAAATGAGTACTTCAGAAAGACTCTGAATTTCTCTCTGATTAACACACTGTAGAAGAGAATGTGAAAAGGGGTAAGAAACTCAACAATCCAACCCAAACAATAATTCAAGAATTTTAACAGAAGAATTTTAAATCGCAAATAGCCCTTACGAAAAAGCATTTTCTGCATCTGTATGAGATTCCTTCTGATGCTGAGGAGCTTGGCAGAATTAATTCACAATCACCTTGCTGCCTAGATCATAAGCTCTTAATTGAAGTTAAGGTTTAGAGATAAATGCAAACAGGTCTCCCTTGCACTCAGAAACCCGAAGAACACAGTTGCAAAGTGCTTTCTTATGAAAACCAATAGATATTAAAGAAGTGTCTGAATCAACTAACTGAGCACAAAGCTTTGGGTCAGTGATACCAACATGACTTTAAAATGTCTTGATGTCCTGTTGTCACAACAGGAAATGATGAAAAAATACTCTTCGGATGTTCATTTCAATTTTATCCCATGTATATCTCTGGGGGAAGAAAAGTGCAATAATCCAAAAGAAAGGATCTTTATTTTACAAGGCAGTGAGCTGTCCTATAGGGATACTTCTGATGTGGTGGGTACTGCAGCGTACCATTGGGTTGCACACACATGGACCATTTAGGCTATAGATTGAACTAGGAGACAATTAAAGACTGCATTTAAACTTAAACATTAAACATACTTTCATGTTTCAAGAAAGAAACATTATTTCACCATTCTTCAATAATTATTTTAATTCTAGAAAGCTGAGCATTTCTTCCCATACCTAATTGGATTATTTTTAAATAGTTCAATTTTATTTTCATACAAATTAGAAGTTATTTTGAAGACCAGTCCTCTTGTTTTGCAGAAAATACTGCATTTATCTGTTTTTTCTCCTCCTTCTGAAAGCCTTATTCAAATATATAGATGAAGATGAAGCTCCAGGCTTGTCTCTTAAAAGTGCTCCTCTATCACTACCTTTTTGATGCACAGACATGATAACACTCTTTGATGTAGCCTTGATGAGTTCCAAATGTTCTTGGGCTCATGCAAGCAAAATGGATGTAGCTTCAAAGCAGAAATTCTTTCAGTTCCTTTTGTCTATAACAGATGAGAACTATTTAAAATGAAAGAAAATGGGAGAATTTGTACTTGGAAGAAAACACTGTTTGAAGGTATGTTTTGTTATGTTTACTTGGGGTCTGGTTCTACAGTGATCTATTTGTAAGAACAAAAATCTTATATTCAAGTGCTATTTGGTTACAGAGATGTTTTCAATGTTATGAATATTTATAATATAAAATACGGTTGTTTTGTTTGTTTGTTTGTTTTATCGCTCCTTGTTAGTCTCTTGTTGAGGAGCACACATCTGTCCTTGCAGAAAGAGAAACATTCAGTGGTTTGAACATGGAAGTGCAAATCAGAACCTGCAGTTATACCATCTGTTGCCAATTTACTTTTGACTTGTGGTGCAAATGAGTTCACACTCTTATGTACACACATCAAGACAATGTGTGCCAGGTCTTTCCATCTGTATCAATACTTCACAAGCATACTGACATCTACAGACCGTGGACCATCTCAGATAACATGGGGTTATCAAAACACATCACTCAGAATGAAGCAGTTCTGATTTTAGCTTGTGTATGCACAGGAAGCACTCTGATCAGCTGTGTGATCAGATCTGATCTGATCTGTGTGATCTGAAGTCCTGAAGATAAAACATTTTTTTTTCTGGAAATACCAAGTTTTCAAAACAAGCTTTTATGAAACAAAAAGCTGAAGAAGCACAAAATACTTTGAAATGGTGTGCTTTAGTCTCTCTCCTTTGGAGCACTATTTAATTCTCCACTGTTCCCTTCAAAATGAGCAAAAAGAAGGAAAATCCTGAGTGACATTTATATTAACTCATCGATGCTTGGAAGTGCTGATTTGAACTGATGCTTGTTCTCCAAGATCTCTTTTACGAGATGGAAAAGTTTTAAGCCTTTAATGAAAAACTGGATCTTAACTGAGGTTTTATCAGAAAGAGCTCATCCAAAGAACCTCAGTTTTTTCCATCAGCTGTGGGGATAGGAAGTGTTTAGGTATCATCAGTATCATCAGTGTAGTACCTCTGAGGGGCCAGTAACCAGATTAGTTTTGAGAAATTTCCTACATGATGTCAGGCCAATGTCTTCCCGTGCCTGTGCTGCACCTGGTGCTCCTGCCCCTCTCTGCATGCTGGTCTGAAGGCTCCCATGGAGAACATCTATCTAATTTTGAGCTCCCTAGACTTGGTGTTCTTGTCTTGTCTCATTACTTGAAACACACAGCCTAGGAAAGAAGGGCAAAATATGAACTGCTCTTACAAAGTCATGATATTCAGGACAAAATCAGTCCATGCGGAGCTTGACCTTTTTGCAAGCACAGACAATAATTACCATTGCCAAAGGCACAAAGATAAACTGCCATGTAACATGCAGAGAGATGAGAGAGAAAGTGAAGGCTGTGGGAAATCGTGTCAACTGACAAATGCCACTGGGGAATCTCCTCACAGCAAGGCAGTGCACACCTCCCTCTCTGAAGCCACCATGTCAACAGCAGCACTCCAAATCCATTACCCTTGCAAAACGAGCATTCGGTGATATTCACTCCTGCAAGAATTTTATCAAAACAGTAATGATTCACACATTTCAATTTCTAGCAAGTTCTGTTGGCATCCTCCTCCATGCTGAACAAATAACACCATAAAGGAGGACCACCTACTATCTCTCCCAAACTAAAACACCTCAATAGTGTCAACATCTATAAAAGAGGCTTCAATCTGTTTTCAGGTGGGGATATATTGTTAGGATTTGGGATGTGGGGATATAGAGCCACTTTCAGATGATAGAAATTAATGTGGAAAATGGAAAAAACAGATTTGTGTAAACCTCAAGAAAGTGAGCTATGCTGTCATCTATAATAGTCATGAGCTGAAGATGAGTGCTTTCTTTCATAAATGCAACAGTCAATCCAAGATGTCATGATTATTACTGCGATTCAGACCTGGAATTATTTATTTGCTCTCAGAATTGTGAGAATTTGTGCTCCAGAGATGATTCTGCAAGTTTTCTGCTTTGTAAAGTTACTCTTAGCCTGCAGCTGCTAAACAGCAAAGCTCTGCTTGGGGCTGTGAAAAGTAAGAGAAATCCTTTCTTTCTGCAAGAGGAGGAAAGTACTTCAAGAGGTGCAGGTGGGCTACAACCTCAGGATAGAAAAAAAAAAAAAAGAGCCCTTTTCAGTCCCACTGTTTATGTTTAGGATCGTCTTAAAATATGTGCAAAATGTTCAGATGTTTTTGGTTCAGTTGTGTGGCTGGCATTCTTAGCCTTTGGTGGTGAGCTTCCTCTGCTGATCTAGAAAGAGTCGCAAGGCCACAGATCTCCTCATTTGACACAGAAGTAGGTTGTTCTGGTTAATCTGCCTGGAAGTGTCGTTGTACCTGTCAGTAGCAATTGGTTTCATACCCAAGGAAGAAAGGCAGAGGATGATAAATGATTCTTCCGTTACCTGCTGGCTACATTTAAATGCACAGTTGCAAGCAGATGTAGTAATGGCCCTAAAAGGCCTTACTCCGTACTAAAGACATTTCCAAGTAACATAGGAACAACATGTGAATGATTTTTCACTCAACATCATGCTGTGCAGAGGTCTGAGTCCTGCCAGCATGGGGCTAGAAAAGTGTTCACCGTGGCAGCTTTGACAGACTGGCGGAAAACATAACCTGGTTAAGGTCTTTCAGCCACCTAGATTTCTGATTGCTCTTCCTATATTTGTACAGAATCTTGGAGTCTTTGTGGGCTGGGAACACATGAGCTGTCACACTGCTGTCCTGGGAGAAGGGTTACTCCAGCACTTCCTAGCTGCAGAGCCATGTCTCCTAAGCTCAGCGCCAGCAGGCATTGGCCAAGGGCTATTTCCTGTGTTGTTCTGGTGCCTAAAAATTCAAGTCAAGAGTCAGGCCTGATTGCAATGGGAGTTGAACAAGCACAGCTGGAGAGTCCTTCTGTGGGGGATTTATGGCCCCTTGTAGCTGTGATCCTGATTGTAATCATTTACAGACTTAGTCTAGCAGAGCCGGTGGCAACTCTGCCTGTGGAGCATCATAAGAAAACGGCACAAAGGGATATTCACATGGAATGTTTAATTCATGTGCCAAGTTTGAGGAGGTTAATCTCACTTTCTAAGCAATGGATGGTGGAGTGCATCCAGGAGGCAATTGAGAGCACTCACATAAGGTTCCTGAAACAAATCACAACCTCAAAAGGCTCTTGCACCACCTCCTGAAAGAAAGGGCACTTCCAAATGCAAATGTTGAGTGCCAAGCATAGGTGGAATAAACAACCCCCAGAAATACAGCTTCACAACCCCAATGCAAAGTATAAGTATGTTGATACTAAATTGCTCTGATGAAATGTGAAGTTTTATCAAAACTGCAAAGTGCTGTGCAAGTAAAAAAAAATGAAAGTTTTCACATCTCCTTTATCATCTTGGTCTTTTAAAAAAAAAAAAAAAAAAGTTTAGTACTACGTTGAATACTGATTTTATCTTGACAGCACCAATTATAGGCATACCATCTAATGCATTTCACATTTGAATGTCTAAGTCAAAATAACTGAATCTCCTTGAAACTATCTAAATAAAATGCTTATGTGTTCCTACAGCATTTTTACAAATTATGATTACTACCTGTATAGATGTAAATAATTTATAAAAGATGATTCTCTACATATCATCTTATACATGTTCATATTATGTAGAGAGATTAATATAAGATTTCTTTATAGCAGCAAGATCATATCATAGTTTATGTCACTAGAAGTTTTGCAATGTCAGCTTTTTCACCACAATTTGGAATTAACAGTAGGAAGATAAGAATGAATAGCAACAGCAGCAGCAAGCCTATACAGCTCAATACCCACTCTCAGATTGTGTCCCAGAGTTGCTGGCTGAAGGAGAATATAGACAGAAACAAGCATCTGAGTGTGCTGAGTACACCCAGCACAGCGGTGAGTCTGAGGACTGATGAGCCCAGGGTGGCTTCTGTGATTTTTGGAACACTGAAATTTCTATACTACAGACAAATAACTTCTAATTCTCAATAATGATTTAAAAGATTGTAATCAGCACAGTCTTATGAGGACACTTTTCTCTGAGTACCAGTCCTTTACATTTATTTAGCTTCATGTGAACTGCATGAAAGCAAAATGGCAACAACAACCAAAGAAAGTAAGTTAGGAAGAAAACTTGTTTGATTTCTATATTAAAACCAGCAGAGAGAAATACAGGACTTGGCAGTTTCATAGCATTTGGACAGTTCAAATATATATGACAGAGGGCTGTGACTGTTTCCACTAACTGCAGGCAAAAATGCCCTTTGTGTGCTCAATCTGTGTGGATTATCTACCATGATTCCACACTTCCATTTTATCAATCAATAGATCCGGAATACCATGAATGAGCAGCAGATTCCTGCTGAGCAGAAGAGCTTCATCTGATAAAGATGCTCAGTTTTGGGAAAATCCATTGGGCAACAACAGCTGGGCTGCTGCTGGCAGCTGATGATGGGCTTGGAATGGATTTGCCATGAAGTGTTTGCAGGAGAGGCTGTCCTGGCTTCATTTGGCTCCCAAGAGCTCGGCTGCTCTCTGGGCAGCAACACTGCTGAAACTGTCTCAAGTTTTTGCCAAGCAAGCTGTCTCTCCTTTCAGAAATCTATGATGTGCTATCTGATTATTATTAATGGCAATATGTGCTGCATTCAGCACACTTATTATTAAAAACGGATATTGCAGGATGATATTATTAATGCAGAAGGAGAAATAAAGCAACAAGTTAAACAACTGTGAAAATGTTCATTGCTTCTTCAATACTCCATTAATCCCAGAGCAGTTATAAAACCCACCACTGGATATTGGCTATAATGCACTATAACAGATGGCATATAAAAATAAGAGGGTTTAAAATATATATTTCACCTCTACCTACCTATCTTCTCCCTGTCATAGTAGCAGAACACAAATATTTATCTATATGAGCACTACCAAATGATACTGAAATTAACAAAGGTGGACACTGATTAGAGATATGTAAACTCATTTTGGAATTTATTTTTGAAGTATTACAGATTTTATTTTACCTGATAGGAATTTAATCATTTTTGCACTGAAAATTCTAATGGAAATAAAGGATTTTTGTTCAGATTTCCATTACTAAATGAGTTTTTTTACACTGTTATTCTGCACTGCTCCATATCATGCTGTCAGGACTGGGTGAAAAAATACACCTATGGAAAACCTTCCTCTCTGATGAAACAGTCATTGACTGGCTTACATCTGTCTTGCTCCTTTCCATTTTGTTATTTGACTCAGTGAAATATGTGAGATCTCTGCTTTTAAATACTACACTCCTTGAAGCTTGGCCGTCATCTATTTCTCAAAGCATCCATCCCTTTTAAAATACTACACCACTAATGATGCCTATTTATTATCTCTAGGTTAGATAGGGAATGCTTGTGTGGTGATTTATGACAAAGAAATACCTTCCACTAGAAAATAATGGCCCATTACTCCAGCTTGTTTTACAAGATAATAATTAAAAAAAAATCCTATTATGAGCAAGCACCTAAACATTAAGGAAAAAACAAATTTAACATCTTTCCATGATTGGAAGCTGTAAGTACTTCACACTGTGGCTGAACTGTCAAAAGTAACTTTTTATTAGCAGTTCTGTGTCCTGTAAAACTGCTACTCACACAGGAAATGGAACAGATGTACTACACTTTGAGCATATGGGAAACGGAGTGGTGCAGATTATAAAAGCAGAAAATCACAATATGCTTTCATTAAATGCTTTGGTAGCCACAAATTGATCGCAAACTAATCATGAACATTCAGAGAGAAAAGTACAGCCTATTTCATATCCCAGAGACAATTTGTCCCGGGTAGGTCTAGAAAACAAGGACCTCATGGTAGTAAAGATAGTAAAGGTAGTACTTCCCCATGGTAGTAAAGATTTCATAATAAACACAGCATAGAGCAGGTGTTAATTAACAGAAACCACAGATGATCCCTGTCCAGAACAGTGGAGGTAAGCATGATATCTGATCCAGAAGTTAATGTCAACAACGTAATTATTTACAGTGGGCAACACGAGCAAAGTTGAGTGAAATTCCTGCATCCTGTGAAACCACTGCAGATTTTTCAATTCTACACTTTTTGTAATTGCATGACCTTTTACATGCATCCTTCTAGCTACCTGGATACTGTAGGAGAGCAACCTTCTACAGCTGCATCTACTTGTCTGCCTCTGTTCACAACAGGAAAGAGCTTGTTATAAATCTGTACCTGGAAGACAAAGGGCAGCAGCCCACTCTCCCTCTCTACTACCACCCCAAGGAAATATAAATAAACCCCACCACATGGGCAACACAGGCAACTGGGGATTAAGATCCAGGCACCAAACAAGAGGCATATGAATATGGGCATATATAGACACACCTGCATGTCTCCAATTTGTCAGACTCACTGTACCAGAAACTCATTATATCCTTCCCACAAGCAGATGTATACCAGGGGTTTAGCAAACCAAAGTAAGTTTGAATCCTTTCTGGATTGTGTAGTCCAGCTAAAAATAGAACTCACTAAAGTAAATCTGAATTTACAAAACTGGGCTTTTTTTTAATTACAGAATTAAGGCAAAAATCCATGCTTTGAGCTAGACAGAAATACCCAAGCTTTAATACTGAAGCTAAAATTATCATAGGACTGTATCATTGTTATATGGTTTTGCAAAATGCCTACAAAGCTTTGCAAAGTCTTTCTGAAGATGAATCTAATATGCAGAGTCAACAATTCTGCTTCAGAGAAGGAGAAATGTTACTTCTTCATTTCTGGTGCTAGACCCTATAATGAAACAGAACATATCTTTTTTCAATATTTTGCTTTCAGCTATAACTGTAACACTTCTCATTTTGTGGTGCTTGGCAATGAAAGATTCTTTCGCCACCCTGTGCTGATGGGAGTGGCATGGTCCCTTCTTTCTTTGCCCTCAGTGCTCCTTGAGCACTGCTGTGTGGCAGTGGAGGGTAGCACGCATCATTTCATATCAACAGAACTTGCAGACTGAATCAGTAGTGATATTATGAAATAGAAGTATGGGAAGAATGAAAACGAATCACATGCTCTCTGGCCTGCAACAAGTCCATACCAGGGAGTTACCACAAAAGAAAGCAGGCAACTTCAGTAAATCTTTAATCCTCCTCACGAGCTTTAGCTGTCTGGAAATGCATGTTGCTCATTGTATGTCTGCTACACAAATGTTTGAGCTGTTGGTTACCCAGCACAAACCTCCTGCACAGTCAATAAAGCATCTGAAACTCATCTTTGTAAAGAATGCTCAATAAATAAAAAGGACAGACAGTTCTTCTACACCTGAAACAGACAAACTATTTCTCTAGAGCCTTATTTTGTACCATTTTTCTTCTGAAAATAGGTCCTTAGTGTACAGTGCCACACAGCCTGGATAAGGGCAGCAGGATGAGTCTTTTTCTGGTTGAGTTTGTGACCATTGCAGCAGGATGAAGTTTGGTAGTAGAGAATAATGAAACAAGAGATTAGATCAAGCCTTCTCAAGAGACCGCTTAAGCCTTTTCCCTGAACTGTTGCATCCTGCTCCAGATAGATCACTGAGAATTAAATGTGATTAAAAGGACAAATCTACTGAACCCATGTCAGTAAACAAGAATTCAAGATCTGGAGCCTCAGAAAGAGCTTTCCTCTCTCTGAGGCCCAACTCAGTTATGGCAATAGATGTGCAATGATTTCAACAGACCCAATTGGTCAAACAATATTCCCACCAGGAAGACCATCCCTAGGTTCTATAGAATGGAACTTTTCTCCAAACCTTTGTCCCCACCAACAGCTGCACTTTTATCTGTTTAGGAAAGTTTAAGAGCTTCTTTGCTGGTGAAAAAAATGTTTCACGTCTTATAGATGTAATTTGATCCTCATTCTCACCATAGAATAATCTACTTCCTTCTGTGTGTGCAGGGAGAAGCGGGACAGATGCTATTATTCCTAACATAAAGAGGGAGACTTTCAGCATAAGGAGATTAAGGATAAATATTTATCAATCTGAATATCCTGTTTGAAGCACTAGTATCTGAATTTCCAGTGAACTTTTTTGATATTTATAAATACCTAAACTTGTGTTCAGATGACAAATTGACAAATCTCCAGCTGCAGCTGTGATATCTCTGTGCTCTTACAAATCAGAGCCAAAGTCAGAGAACTGGAAAATAGGTAACAGATTGCCTGAGAAAACTTTGGTCAGCAGGTTTGTACAGAGTCACAAAAACCTCTGGAAAAATTAGAAATGGGTTCCAGTTCTCTGGGATGCAATCCACTGACATATAGGGACACCTTTTTCTTTAATACTAGTCTCAGTTTCCATTTTCTTGAACAAATGCAGCAGGATTACTTTGGAAAGATCTTGATTCATTCCCAAATCAGCTCCACACCTGGCATCTTGTGAGGCAGGAGACATGAAGTTAAAAGCCTCAATGACCTTGCATTATGCAGTTCACAAAATCTTCATTTTCTCCGTGCTTTTCTATGTTGTTGTTCATTTTTTGTTTGTTTGTTGAAAGATGAGGGCATGTCATCTTTTGCTTGCTTGCCTGAGGAAACTGAAAAAAAAATCCCAAATTTCCTCATATTGATTAACAGTGGCACCCAGCTATAGCTTTCCATTTCACTGCTGCTTGAGCTGATGAATCCTCCCCAAGAACCAGCCCTACAGAGGGAAAGAAGCACTCTGTGAATGAGCTACATAGACGTCTGCCAGCAGGAAGAAATTATGATTTTGGGACACATTCTCTGGATTTTCTCTCATGGAAAGGCAAAATTGCTGGCACTATGGAGCCACATCTCCTTTTCCTGACCCCTCTCCACAGCTGTCTCTTGAACCTCTGTGTTAGGAGTCCTTCTGCATTAGTTGACCCTTCTGATATTCACAGATCTTATTTCTGTGTCCAGTTGAGGCACAGCTAGTGACATGCTCCTCCCAGAAAGGTTTTCCTTGCCTTTATTTACTCATTCATTTTTTATTCAAGGAAATCTATCTGAGAAACTTTAGCATATACCTTGTCTATACGGAACATGTGAGCAGTGATAACAAAACTTATATCCCAGGATCTTTTCCATGCTGTGAATCTTCACTCCGAACCAAGGAAAACATACAGAAACTCAATCCAAAATGAAACATCAAAATTTTTTGGGTAGTCAAGACAGTGCACTTTGCAAGTACATGCATATTAAAAATAATATGGCTGTAATATCTTGTCAGAAGTTAATTTAAAGTACTAGTTCTGTGGTAGACACTCAAAAATGGAATTTTAGGTAAGGTGCTTCTAGCAAAGTTATATAACTGAAAATGGGGAACAGCAGTAAGAAATACTAAGTAGATTTTAAAGTTGGATATTGAAGCGACATTTTGACAACAAATTTACCTAACTTTGAAATGTTAAAAAAGTGAAGTACAAATGTTTGCAAGAATGCTCACTTTTCCTTTGAAGGATTGAAACTTTAGAAGTTCATCTTCAGGTCAGAGCTTCAGAAATTTATTTTTTTGTGGTTAGCAAATCAGAAAAAATTCACCCACACACCTCTACATAAGGGTTATGCCTGATCACTCCCTCAGATCTCCTCTATTACTTAAACAAAAATGGAACCAAGTAGATTCACTCTTCAGCCAGATGTAATGAATACTTAAATATATATAAAAATGCCTTTATTCACAATGTACTTACATGGTTTTATCATGTAACTAAGTCCTCTTGGCATTTGAATCTGAAATTTGATGAGAGAGGTTAAGTGCAACAGAGCTTTATCTCAAAGCAATGGCCACCTTCTAAAAAACAAAAAAACTTCATCAGAGAGAAAACAAACTTTCTCAGAGGCAAGATTTATTTCTGGGAGTACCAATAAACCTGAGACAATTTGGTATTGAAGTGGTTTCATTCTTATTAAAAAGAAGAAGGCTGAGTCTGCAGTGTTATTTGATAGATGTACCTGCACTGGAGGCACAGCTGTTGTTGGAAAGGATTCTGACACTCTGAAGTCTGACTTACTTGGCTTCATGTCATTTAATTCTACTGGAGAGGGAAAACAGTAAAATAGAAACACACTGTTATTAGTAGATGAACTTTGGAAGGTCCTTGTTCTTCATCTGTTGCCATAGGGTAGGTATCAGCCATTCAACTATTTGGCTGGAGCCATGCACACCCCATTTGGTCAATGGGGCCAAGTAATCAAAACGGTACCAACAGAAGAGAAAACATCAAATCTTACCTCTCAGCCACAGTTCTGAGCTCATTAGAAACACACCATGAGCGGTTTATTTTTCTCATTGTTTACAACAATAATGTCAGAGGTTAATAATATGTGGAGAGTAATAAGGTACAAAAAAGAAGGTACAAAACCAGAATTGAGAAGAGGCAATTGAACCTTTGGGTCAATGTATTTGTTAGACCAACTGTCCCTGGGAAAGCTTCTCCAAAGTGCTGGCTTCAGCTGTCGCTTGCTGCTTCAGGGAATTCTGGCAGACTATTTTTATCAATTAGCAATTAATTAGCAGTTTCTTACCGAAAACATCTGATAAACAAACATAAAATAAGCTCATACAGAACTCCCTGAAGATGAACTTCTCTTCAAAATGCACTTGAAAAGAAAATCTAGCAGAAAATATTTAAAAAAACAGCAAACAGAACACCAAACAAAACACTGACAGTGCTGGAATGGTCCACATTTCCTCCTTGCACAAAAAGAAGCAAAAATTATTTCAAACCATAGGGACAGATCAGGGCTAGGGGTAAGCCCAGGAGGAGAAAATAGGCATTTTAAGCCTAATGGGCCCTCCTGTGTGAATTATTTTAATGACAATCTGAAAGATAATCTACTGATTCAATCTCCCTTTTGTGATCATATATGTGACTTGTAACCCTACGTACTCTCACTCTGTCAAACACACACACACGACAAAAAAGGCAAAGCTTACAGAAGAAGTGTAAAGCTGTAATATTTATCTCTTCAAAGCAGAAGAGTCTTTCCATAGTCCCAGCTGCATGACCTTTAATTCTCATGCAGCACAGATGGAATGCTAGCCTTGTCTGAATGGCAGAGTAAGGCTGTGACTGAATCTGGTATTTTACCATATTTCGTAGATTGGTAAGTAGAGCTATGAGAGGAGCTATAAGAAATGTGGCCAGTTGACATCATTCTGTTTCTGAGCAGGCACGTGGAAGGCTGGACAACTTATTCTCTTTGTTGAAATTGCTCTTTTCAGTGATAGGAAATAGAGGTACCTCATTTGCTCATGCATCCATTATGATCACAGTCATGTAGCAGGAACTGGGAGATGAACTTCAGCTGTATTTTTAGAAGTGTTTTCTGGCGGGTCATCCTTTATCCAGACTTAAAGCCACATACAGAGAATGGGTCCTTAGGGACAGATCTTTCTAGACATGTGTGCTTATTGGAGATGGTTGTAGACATCCACAAAGTTTACCTTTCTACTAACACAACCATGCAGTACTCTCAGGACTTGGTACTGTCAGAGGACTGCTGTGGAGCAACCAGCTTCAATTTCACCGGGCAGACATACAAGAGGAGATCCTAGCATGAACAGAAGCAGTCCCCATGGAGAAGGGATCCCTGGAACATGATCTTCATTATCTGATGTGTATGCTGATGCCAAAGTTCTCCTTTTCCTCAGAGCCTGGTGTCCCAGCTTGCAGCACTGCTGGCTCTTGGCAGGCAGGGCAGGCCAAAGCCGTAACAGCCAGAAGTTGCATGCAGCCAAGCCACCAAGCTTAATACCATAAACCATAACTCAGCTGACACTTTGAAGGATCATTCTAAACTGCTAATTATGCTTGTGCATGTTTTCAGCTTAACCTAGTGCTGCTGAATTCATCGTTTCTGCTTCTCAGAAGGAAGGGCTGTTAAAGGTAGCCCTGCTGTGGATACTTGGAGGACTCAGCCACGCCAACCCTGAGAGAGGAGTTTCAAACAGTAGCTTTAAAGCCCTCCTGACACAGAAGAGAGAGGAAGGGCCGTTTACCCAGGTGGATGATCAGGCTGCACATGCAACAGTAATTATCTGCATTCCAGGTGCCTGGGGAGATCAGCAATTCACTCAAGTGTGTCTCTGCTGGCTGAAGAGCATATCTGAATTCCTGGCTGCACCACACAGCTGCACAGTTGGCAATGTGATCAAAAATATTAAGATAAAGCTTAGGTAGGCACTTGTCAGTTTCAGCTTCCATGATACGATGCTGAAATCTTAAGACATATAATCCTTATGTTTAGATTCCATACCACTATCTAGAAAGTGGTATTACAGGAATTTAAGGCACCTAAATACTAAATTGTCATCCCGAACAGACACCACTCAGCTAAGAATGAAGCCATCCAGACACCTGCCTGACTAATTTTTTCTAAGTGCCTTCATTCGCTCCTCTTCATGCGCTCAAGATTACCCAAGCAAGACCAGGTCAAACAACTTTCCAGCACCTCAGTAGTGCTGATATTGTGCTAACCTCCCTGTGGGATCATGGCTATTCTCTTCCTCACCATCATTCTCTAGTGCTGTGTTCCCTCCTGTGTGTTCTCATTAACCTCACACCATCTGCTTTCAGGTGCCATCCACTGGGAAGGGAAAGAGTGTCCTGCACAGGAACAAAGGTGAGGAAAATCTGGCTCTGAGCTGCTAGATAATGGAATAGAATGCTCATCATCCACACTGTGCTTTGCTATTGTAAATCAGAGGCAGCAGTGGTGTAAGACATATTCTCAGTATTTATGAGAGACCTTATCACTGGCTGGATTCTTTGCTTTAACTCAGAAGTTTTGGTGTTTCCGTATGTGTTTTACAGAGAGCCACAGTGCTTCCTTCAAGACTCTGTATTTCTTCCAAATCCTCCAGTAAATCTGACCTATGCTTGTAATTATTAGCCCACAAAGAACAGTCACAGCCCTGAAATACACTGATTGAAATGGAGGATAAATATTTTGTAGGTCACTCTGTCAGTAAAATTGCACCCAATCAACAAAACATGCCTGAAGACAAAGTGATCTGCAGTTTCTTTTCAGGAATGAAAAGAACAGGCTAACTGGTCTATTTGATGGCAGCAGCTGCATCTTGTTATCCAATCTGTTTGACCTCTGTTCAGAACACCATGATCTCCCACTCCAGCTGAGGAACAACAGTCCTCCACAGTGCCAATATCAATGGCAAAGTACATAAAGCTTTTCAAGATCCAAGCTTTAATTTCAAAACCACTTCATTAGAAGGAAAGTACAGTCAATCAGTGCACCTCAGATGGGAATCCCAGGCAGTAGTGATTACCCTGATTACAGGCTCTCTTGGTTTTCGGAAACAGTGCGGTGACATTGCAAAGATATCTGTAACAAGCTCCCTCATGAACTGCTCTAATCTCTTCACCCAAGCAAATGCTTCTAGAATACCTGGAGCCTTTTAAGTATCAGTTTAACCTGATGGTTACAGGATGTTCTTGAAGCATGGGTAGTTCACTGTTATCAGCACTAGAAATTCACTCTTAAGGAAGAAGCTCATTTACAAATAGACCTTGAATCAGACATTTTCCTTCTAAACCCCAATCTTATCACCTGGCACTGATCTGATGGTGTTGCTGTCACCAATATGCTTGCAGAGCTAAATGAAACACTCTTGTATCACTGCTCTTCTCTCCTCCCTGGACCACTGCTGGGTGTACCTGAAATCATGATGGTGTCTGAGGACTGGAGGTGAACAAAATTCCTTGTCTAATTGTTTTATTGATAATAGTGTTGCTCTGTGAGTGTCAAAGATTTTAATATCCATAAATGAATGAATATTATACTTTTTTTTCCAGATATAGCTAATAAAAAAAATTTTGAGATATTTTTTAACAAGAAGGAAAAAAGAACCTATGAAGATGATTTTTCCACTTCAAAACCTGTCCAAAGGCATCTAGAAAGATTAGCATTAAAAAGAGCACTTCCTTTTTGTTTCCTTTCAAGCTGGTTTTCAAACCTGTACTCATAGATCTGTGAAGGTGTTTTCATGGATAATAAATGGAAATTAAGAAGCTGTTGAATGACTGGGTTATATAACAGAATAGCTATACACACATAAAATACACATATAACTATTCAATTACCTTTTCCTAATTTAAATAGGAGCAATAGGAAATGTCCCAAAGGTTTTCAGCTTCATTGTATTTCAAGTCAGACTTATAAACTACTGAAATTTTATAAAGAATTCTGAATAGTGCTTATTTACTGTTAACATTTTGCCATTTAAAAGCTGCATATGATTCTCAGTTTCAACTTTCTTTCAGTGTAGGAAAATTCATTTATTTTTCCCCCTTTTGCTATTACTTTAGGGAAATTACTATTTGAAAATACAATGCACTCTCTCAGTTCCCATCATGAAAGAAAAAGGAATGTATATCATATGCTGCTCTCTAGGAAGTCCAGATTTGTCTCTTCTGTCATTGAGGGCAGATTTTTGATTTGCCACCATTTCAAGAAAGGCAAAGCACTAGTGCATTCAACAAACAGTTTTACAAAACTTTTTCTAATCCTCACCCCACAGTTTATGACTGGCATGAGTATTCACAACTTCTACAACTCAGAACTGCAGGGAAGGTTTTCATTTTGCCGGATGTTATTGCACTCTATTGCACTATAGACATTTGAATCAACTAAGGAGTGAAGCTGTTTTTGGAACTGCTCTGTTGGGGTGCAGTGGCTGTAGGCAGCTCAGCAAAGTTGATGTTGTACCTCTACCATGGTCTGAACAGTCATAACCACAAAAGTCACTATTCCTGCTGTAGCAAAGAAGGATAACATTATAAATGTGGTTGTGAAGGTTAAAACAGCAAGATACTCTTTATTATTATTACTGTTTATTGAATAGACTGAATGAGGATGCAGTAAAAGGTAACTCTGAGTGTGGTGGTCTACAAAATAAGTTCCAAACTTGACATCACAAGAAGACATAAGAACCTTTGGGGACCCAAAGTGAGGACACAGCCCTGCTTCCCCATAGGTATTAGGTCTCTGACACCTTTCTTACATTTGGAGACTTCTTTCTGGAAGATTTAATGTAGTAAAGCTCTTGTCTGCTGAACAAGGATGAGTTTTGAAAATTAATAATGTTAGTGCACACAGAAAACGAATATTTAGTAATGCAGAGCAGTTATATTTTAATTATTCTGCTCATTTTCCTCAGAAATCTGTAGGATTTGGTCACAAAGACAAGCTCAAGTTAGAGATATCACAATCAGAAGAACAGTATTGGTAGTATCTCAAGAGCTTTTGCGTATTCCTAAAACAGTAACACTTAAAAACTAATGATTGGTCAGTTAGAAAACAGGCTTTTTCCTCTGTATTTTTTTTTTGGTCAAAAACCTGAAATCCAAATACATTTTTGTTTTCACTAACAAAAACCTGAAAATAGATAATTTCTGAAAGAAAAAAAAGGAAGGCATTCCCTTGCTGATGTTGTTCAACTAAAATAGAAGTCCCAATATCTGACAGAGTGAGAATCCATGTCTTATATATCTTCGGTCTATCACAAACTGGATATATATGTATCCATACCCATATAAATGTACGGACATCTTAACTTGGCAACCAGTGACAGCTGGATCTTTTCTTATGAGTCCCTCTCCCACAGCCTACTGTGTTCTACTCTTTCAGACCTGTTTGTCCTCTGTCATGCCCATTCCCAGCTTCCTGCTCTTATCCCTCTGATCAGGTCTCTTCCTCTCTGCCCTTTATTCTATTTAACAGTCTTTCTTAAATGTAAAGTGAATGGCTGTCCAAAATTTATCTTCAAATCTCATTATCTTTCTGCGAAACCAAGCAGTAAATCTGTGGGATAAATATATCTATTTTTGCTTAGAATTAATGAATGAAATTTATATATATAATTATATATGTTGAAAGTGACTGGCAGGTGGCTCCAAATTTCACTAGTATGGGGTTTGAATACCTGAACAGAAAGAAACTGGTGCTGCCAACCTCCTCACTAGCATAGCATGAAGGATTTAGGTACAATTTATTCTCAAAATCTAGAGCTGGGAGTGGAGGCTGGTGTAAGAGAATGTTTGGTGCCCTCTAGAGATTTAAGGACCATAATTTGATGATGTTTTGGATGTGGAAAAATCCTGCTAAACACAGACTGTCATAATGATCCATTCAAAAGAACCATCTGCCAGAACTGGACTACAATTGTAGGCTATGTCATGCAAAGGGTAAAATGGAGTTTCTCACCTCATACTTCCAAATGTTTTCACTGTGAATTACAGCATTGTGCCTCAAATTAAGTGGGGTTTCAGCACCTCTCAGGCTTGGCATTAGAGAGTGGAGCAGAGAAGCTTTATCTGTTTTCTAAATTTAATCACTGGTAATCCTTGGTAGCTAAACCCTCCAGAGGGTGTTCAGCGTGCTTCAGACCTGAACAGAGCTCAGCAAGACACAGATAACTGCTTGGGATAGAGACTACGACATGATCAAAACCTAGAGCTGGTCAAGGACAGGAACTTCTGCCTAGTAACAAGAAGCAAATTAGCCTCCAGAAAGCATAATATTAGTTGTACCAAGAAATCACCATAGATTTCATCTGAATGAACCTCACTTGCAGGTTAATGAATCTATCCATGTATTGCTGCCATGTGGAAGCTCAGCTGGAGCTTCAGAAATGTGAAACCCACAAAATATCTTGGATCTACTGTTAATAGAATCATGGAACCATAGAATCACTCAGGTTGGAAAAGACCTTAAAGATCATTGAGTCCAACCATGACCTAACCATACTACCCTAAGTCAAACAACCCTCCGCTAAATCATGTCCCTGAGCACTACATCCAAACAGTTTTTAAACACATCCAAGGATGGTGACTCAACCACCTCCCTGGGGAACCTATTCCAGTGCTTAACAGCCCTTTCTGTAAAGAAGTGTTTCCTGATATCCAACCTAAACTTACCCTAGTGCAACTTTAGACCATTTCCCCTCATCCTGTCACCCGTCACCAGTGAGAAGTGACCAACCCCTCTCTCTCTGCAAGCACTTTTCAGATACTGGAAGAGAGCAATGGATTACTGCAGAAGTACCCACTGGCTTTGTAATGCAAAAGATATTTTTCACTTGAAAATTTCTATGTTAAACACATAAAACCATAGCTTGTTCACACACCTGCCTGTTTATGCAAAATTTAGACATGAAAATTTGAAAGTTGATCCTACATCCTCTCCCTGGCAGGAAATGATTTTATATATTACATATATGCTGCTGACCAGGCACTATTTGTTACAGTTGAGGAAAGAATCTTTCTATCAGTAACAGTATTAAAGCTTGCCAGAAGTTTTCAATGTTTTTAAGTCCCAAATCTAGTGATTTAATGTCCAGAACATGCAGCAATTTGAGTCAGAACCTGGCCATAAATTGGTCAGTGACTCTTAGTGCCCCAATCGTAAACAATAGCAGATGATTATTGGCTTCTTTGATAAATAAGAACAATTCTTATGATAAATCTGTAGTTTCCTTTGCTGCCAAACCTAATAAAAGCTCAAAAGGAAAAATATTTCCATTAGCCATAGGCAACCTGCCATATATATCTGAAAAGAAGATGAAGTGTTTCCAGATTAAAAATGTTTTATACGCTGCCAGTGAACTCAGAATGACTTTGATCACTGCTAATCAAATCTTTGCTCAGGAATATAACTTCATGCCTTATAAGTGGGTACAGTAAAAGGTCAACAAATTAATACTAGCTTGAGTTTCACTCCTCAGTCTAAAGTCATAAAGCATATGGGTATTTTCAGATTTACCTTCCATATGTTTCTTCACATTTGAGACATTGAATAGGAGGCTACTGACTGTAAAAGGATGAGCAGTAACAATAGGAGGAAGGAAAGATATGGTGTCTGGAGGTTAAGAATCTTTAAAAAACAATGAAACTGACAGTAAAATTATGTGAATAACAATGTGAGATCGGTTGTTAAATCATATGAAACCAAAACTTATATGCCCCTAGATGCTTTTATACATGGCACTAACATTTTGGAATGTTTATATTGTCATGCATTAGGATAGATGGACTGGAAAACCCGAAGTTCCCTGACATTGGACTCTACAAGGAAAAGAGCATGACTGGCACTTGGAAAGCAGCTTACATCTCCAAAGGAGGAGCTTTGGAGGCTCTTTTCAGATGCTGAAGCTGGTCCCAAAAGTCTTAAAAGTTTGCCCTTGCTGGTAACACTGTACATGGATGGTTCCCAGGATTTTCTGGTTCCCAGGATTTTCTTTAACTTAGATAGAGTTGAAATGGAGTGCAGAGTGCAAAGTGGAATCTGCTAAAGCGTAATTAAGCCTTTGCAATAAAGTTTTCTATAGTAAGCCTGGAAATAGTAAGCAAAGGCAGGAAGCCTTATCAAAAAAGATCAATTCTCTCACTCCATTTCAGGAGGATAAAAAAAGAAAATTATTGTATAAACTCAGTAACTGTAAACAAAGTGTGTGACTCACTAGATACTCAGAGAAATAAGACTCTGATCAGCCTTGTACAGCTCACAAGCAGAAGCAGGGCAGACATTTATCTATAATCCCTTTTATATTGAATTTCCATATTCACTGTCTGTGAACATCCCCATAAATCACTGAAAAAAAGCTCAGACCTCAGGACTTAACATTAAGAGCAGTGTCATCAGCAAGTGACACAGAGCACACAGCCGCACAACAAACTGGAACACAGCAAATGACAATCAGTCCCTGAATATTTCTCACACAAAAAATCTTGAGGATTGCCTTGGGCACAGGCAGTATCTTCTTCACACATACTCCAATTACAATGGGAACCTGCAGTTCACTTGCATTATTTCCTGCTGTAAAAATAAGGGATGGGAACACTTGCTGAGATATCAAAATCCTCAACTCCTAACAAAAGACCACACATAGTATGTTCCCTTGTTATAAAAAAAGACTAAAGGCTTTAACACACTCCTTGCAGCTCAGTCTATCACAAAAGAGGCAACCCAGAAACAAGGCTGCATTGTGCTAAAATCAGAGCTACAGCAGAGAGCACCAACATGCATCACAGCTCTGTGCTGCATCCAATGGGATTCAAACATACAATACCAGTCTTCCTTTTCTCAGTTGGGATACACAGTTATTGAGGGACAGAAACATGAAAGGGCTCAAAAACCACATATTTCCAGAATTTCTCAGTATTTCCATCGTCTTCCTTTCCCAGTCCTACATGAACTTCTGGATCCCTTCTTTGAACACAGATAATTGTCTGCCATAACAAATTCAGTCAGCACAGGAAAGCACATTCCGCCACTCCCCTCTCTTTACTTACATTCAGTGCCTTTGTTCATACTTTGATAGTTACCATCAGGATACGGCTGAGGCAATTACTGGTACAAAATACACAATCTTTCTTTCACATAAGCAAAGAAATCTAGGCCTTTTACATTTTAACAACTACTTTTCCTGGGGCAATTTGAATTAATTTATTCTCTCCTTAATGGGAACTAGTGACTGAATTCCTGCCACCTCCAATTCCTCCTACAGGACTTGCTTACAAGCTCATGCTGCCAAGGGAGGTGCTTCTGACTGACTGAGTCCCAGCCTTGCAACGTGGAGGAGTTACACAGTGAAGCTCTGTAAGGTGTCTTTTCCCAGTAGTTTCAGTGACTTTCCATTTATTTTCTATACTGCTTTAACTTTGAACTTGTAGTAACCCTGACAATAATGGTAGCACTGATGTATGGCTGTTTTGATACTATACAGTCTGCTATCATATTTTTTTTAAGCAGCTATTTTTTTAAATTAATGGTTTGTTCTGGAAATTGCTGGATTGCTAACTTTAAGATACTGTCTATGATTTCTACACTTAATGCATACACTATCATAAATACCTGAATAACAAACCAGTAATACAGCACTTTTATGTAGCCTGAGACATATAAATAGCAGTTACATACCCATATACTCTAGTTCTTTACCCATTAAAGGATATACATCAACATAATAGACCCATATATTTGTGCACGTACAATTGCATACCTGTCTCTTTTGGAAGGTGTCTGTACTTTGAGAATAAAATGATCTTTTTCTGTGGAATTTGAGCAATGACTTAGAATTCAAACCTCTAGATGAAAATGTGAACAAAATCAATCCCACCTGGATTCTGAGTAAAAATGACTCTCACAGATGCTAAAGAATTATACTGGAACAGATACAAATGCATCCACAATCAGTGGTGCTGAATCTAGTTGAATATAGAGAGCCTTAGATGGTATCTTGCTGTACTTAATTTCTGTTCCTTGCTCTATTTCCTTATTATAACGATCTCTTTTAAAATTGCAGCAGGAACAAAGCAGCTTCTGAATCATATCAGAATCTTCTCCGTAGCATTTTTAATAGTGTATCTAATGATTCTCACCAACATTGGCACTGCTGTTCTGAGATCTCCCTGAGTTTTGCAGTGTCCTGATTATAGAAGAATAGACAAAACACACATATTTCTGAGGGTCTATATGCTCTATATTCCTCACATTCCTGACTGATCATTGACTTTGCTAAAGTCTGAGAAATTATAGGAGAGCTAGTTGTGGCATCAAGAGGAGATGTAAAAACACTGAACTCCTCATAAATGTAAGATCCTCGGAGACAAGAAAGATGCATGAAAGAATAACTTGCCCTCAATAGAAAGCCATTGTTTTGTGTTGAAACCAGATATGAGATCAAGAAAATAGAAGGAAAACATTAGTAAAACATAAAAGCAGGAATTAAAATACCTGTGAAGATGGGAGCCTAAAGTCTTCTGAACAGTAAACCAAAAACTGATTAAAATGCTTTTGGAGGCAGAGAACTTATATTACTGCTCTCCTTAGTACAGCTGGTTGGTATCTAGTCAGGTTCAATTCTGAGCAGCAACAATCATGTTAAATAATACCAGTATGCAGAGAAACAACCAAAGGACATTTTGTGCAGTGCTAACGAGAGGCCAAGAGATGAGTAGTCATCTTTCAAATACTGCCAACATTAAGGAAGGCAGTGTCAATGTTTTAGCAGGAGCAATGTACATCTAGATGATCTTTGTAGAAAAATAATGATTTTGAAGTATTCCACAGCCTTACCAGAAAAAAAAAAAAAAAAAAAAAAAAAGCAGTGTGTTTTAACAGATAAAGGAAAAGAGAGAGCAAATAAAATTACACATCACACTATGAAAATATAAGTAGCAAATTCATCCATACCAGATCTGCACCAGGATATCTCAGGTATCTCTAGGGCTTTTAAAATGAACAAGCATTGCTCCTGCAGTGTCACAGGCTCAGCAGGCAGCTGCCATCCATCCCCTTTGTGAGCAGCCAGAAACCTACTGGTGGAGACTCTGAGGGTACAGGAAGGCTCACGCTACTTAGGTATTCCCATTGAGCTGAATTGTCAGAAGGCTCTTTCCACAAAACAGAGCCTGAGCAGAAAGTCAGCAAGATCATGGCCCAGCAATACTGTAATCTACTGGTTTGCATGAGATCTGCCTGTGACAATGTCCACGGTCACCAAGTGAGAGCTATGGGGAGATCAAGCCATGTGGCATTATAAGCAGAGAGCTTGAAAGGAAATCACTGTGGAGTGACACTCTTCCATGATGCCCACGTCAGTGAGCTGCAGACTTTATTTTCACCACAATGTATTGATTTTTTCAAAAATAGACCAACACAACTTCATGTAATGGGGAAATTGCTTCACTGTATTCTTTTTATATAAAAACAAAGCAAATACTCCTGAAATATAAAATCAATTGCAAATGAATAAATGAACATGTTGGGAACAGCCAGGCAATAAAGTACTGGTTCTTAGTTAATGCATTTATTCAAACTTCTGAGTCATCAAAACAAAATAATAAAATCCTCTGACCCCTGACATAAAATACTTCCTTCCTCTGCAATAACTGCTCAGCCATTTGCATGTCATTAAATAAGTTGCTTAGAAAACTGCAGCAGGAACTGACAGGAAACAAAGCATGCTCTGGCTGTGGATGAACCTCAGAAGAGGAAGAGCAGTCGGTTCATTTTCAGACAATACTGCTGTCCAGCACGGTGAGAGCTATTTGAAGACACGATAGCAACAAAACCAGTCGACTAAAAATAAGCTAATTCCTGTTTGGAACAGTTCAAGGCTAATATCCTTTCCAACTTACATGATTTGAGATTAGTTCCTTTGCGGTCAATATACTATTTGCATTTGGGAGCAAGATTTGTCCCTTTATTCAAGTGAATAAGCAGAGGACAGTAACTCTGAAAAGTATTCTTCATTATGCTTTAAACAGAAGATTGAGTGGTCAATATTTATCCACTCCAACTGATGTGGCTGTTCAGATTTAGTGCTGTGTGATGATCTGATGCCAAAAGCCGAAAGGACATGAACACTGAGAAGCAGAAGGAAATGAATAAATTTTGTGGTGCCCTGCAGTACATTATCAGCCATTTCCACCTATTGACAAAATCTGACCTGATCTGCAGAAACAGAATCTATATGTGGTCCTTCTGTTAGTGCCATCAAATCTGCAGCTGGTTAGTAGGATCAGCAGGCAGAGGGATGCCTCTACGAGAAGTGACACACAGTAAGTAAATACAGTGAATGGAAGCTGAAGAACGGTTGATGGTTAAAATGAACATAATGTGAGAAATAGGGCTCTTCAAATGCATGCCTTTTTGTCAGCTCATCACCTTTTTCCCACATCAAACACAATAACATGAGCTGTACGATGCCATGATAGTGTTAGATTTCACAACAAAGTGGGATTTCGAACATGGTGGTTCAGTTAGTTTTGAGAAAAAGGCTGGGTAAGTAAAATGTTTATTCAGGTAAATATTTTCCATCTTTTCTAAATGCTATTAGAAAGTCTATTTTTAAAGGGTGACAGCGATGTTCAGCTTTGATTGAAATCTGAGATTTTATGACCAGGTAGTGTTATCAGAAATACTGAGAATAATTAAATGGAAAAATTAACCACACAAAGTTGTTACTGCTGTTATTCTGGTATTTCTTCTCCAAGTGGTCAGGTGTTTCCTGACAGTGGAAACCAGACTGGTTTGCACACTTGAGAAGGCACACTGTAATTAATGTAGCGAATATGTGAAGAAAGGTATGTAATATCAGTATGGAATATATTCAACATCTATGACCGGAGAGAAAATAGGAATGATGGGGCAGTCTTTTAAAGCTGTTTCTCATACTATTTTGTCAACAAAATGACCCCACTTAGAAAGTACAAGGGCTAAATAAAACATTTCCAATTGTCCAGGCACTTTAACTTTTATAAACATATAGTGAAAATGACATTCAGAACGAAATAGTTTTAAAGCAGAAGTTTTTCAAAAGCTCGAATGAATAATCTTTGTAAGACAGTAAGACTATTTTGTAGTACATGTACTGATACAGGTGGAAAAAGGAAGAATATTTTTCTGTGTTCAAAGAGAATCACGTGCCTCCTTCAAATCTGAAAGAGAAACAACACGTTTCAAGCAAAGTACAGATTGTTCTGAGCTCAGGGAATGATGTTAATCAAAGCAGACAGTTTGAGAGACAAGTATAGCTCACATTCATGGAGAAGTAGGTATTGTTTACAGAAAAAATCAGAGTGGCAGACCTAATTTGAAGCTGCTATGAGCGGGACCAAAGGATATAAAGAAGTTAAATCCAGCAGTTATATCCAGTTGCATCCAGCAGTTCTGGATAATATTTTTCTGAAACCAAGCTCCCAAAGCATACATCTCTCAGAAAATTCAGCTCTGCATATTTCTACAATGTCACGTTCCATAAAGACAATAGTTATCCTAAGAAAATAAACCCACTGAGAAAGATTATATGACCTCTCTTGAAGTTTATGAAACCAGCCTCAGCTTGCAGGAAGAAGAAAAATGAATTTCCATCTAACATTTTAATTTGAGTACACAATTAATAAACCTCTGGTTAAAAAAGAAATTCTAAGAACTAATTTCATTGATGAGCAGGAAATAAAAACTCTCAACCACAGCTCTAAATTCATTCTTGAGAAAGAAAATTATATATATATATATATATATATATACATACGTAGCATAGAATCATAGAATCATGGGACTGTAGGGGCTGGAAGGGATCTCTGGAGATAATTGAGCCCCACACTCTGCTAAAGCATATATATACGTATATATATATATATGTACATATATGTATGCTTCTTTTCTTTTTGTCTGTTTTTCTATTGATTGTTCATTTGTTTGCTTTAATAGATTCAGAAAACAATTGCAGGAGAAGGTTGCTGCATGTAGAAGTTTTGCTGCACAAAGTGTCAAGTATACAAACCTGTGGAATATTGAATATAGTCACCTTGCAAAAACTGTGTTGCAAATTATTAAATCCTTTTTGGATGCATGTAAGCAATTGTGTGCATGTCAAACATCCTGGAACAGAGCATTTCGTGACACATTTATTATAAAAATTTAATACCATAAATATAGATCTGCTTGACTTACATAGCTGAAGAGAACTTGCTTCCATGTTAAGATTCCTATGGATGGAATTCTGTGCCACTAGTTGATAGATCTCATTTTCAAAGGGATTTGAAACACCACTGAGAAGGCTGCTCGTTGTTACTGCAACAGAAGCAGTAGAAACATAATGCCAAAACTAAACACGGTTGTGTGTGACCAATTTGGATCTTGCATCTCTATTTAGTCACTGATCTTCATTGCAGTTTTTAGAAATCAACTTTTTGGAACATACTATCCTCTGGCAATTTTGGTTGAATGCAACTAATTATTTTAAATGTATTATAAGATGGATAAGTAACCAAAGAAAGTGAGAGCACAATAACCAAAGTTTTTCATGTTTACAGAGAACAAGAAAGGGAAGTTATACAAAATATTCTATGACATCATAGGTATTTTGCATGTTATAATTTACTTCTTCTGTCTGCCAGTGCAGCTCACCACCAGAACAAAAAACATCTAGCAAGGTAGAAGACTCCTTTGCTCTCTACATCTTGCATGGACAGTTCCCAGCCCTTAGCAATCCAAGTAAATTTTCATTTCTAAATCAAGGACATGCTGAGAGCTGGATAGCATCAGTTGTTACATACTTCTGATCTAGCAAAGCACTTCATTCCTGACTGAACATCTAAGACATGTGATAAATCTCAAAGCTGGCTGAAGGTCAGTCTTAAGCATCTTCTGGGATCAAGGTTCAGACGCACAAAGCTTTTTGCTGACAGAGCAAACATGGGTTCTGGCCTCTCAGGGCACCTTGTAATAGTGACAGTGAAGAGAGAGAACCAGCTTGAGGCAAAACTTCAAAAGCAGAAGAAAATACAGTGACATCTACAGACCTGTATAGACCTCTTAATATTTTCCTGTTATTTTTTTCCTATCAACCTGAGATAGCAGTGTGTCCTGAACTGACAAACAAGTGATAAATGGGGATCACCGACAGCATTTGGAAGGACAGAATGGAAACCATAATGGCAGAGGGCTCCTTAGAAGACAACAGAGTGGAGAAAAGCTCAGAAGTACTAGTGGGAAAAGGACATGAAAGTGTATGAAATGAAACAATAAAGAACAAACAGAAGGTGACTGAGAGCACCCAGACAAAGCACCTGAATACCAAGCTATTTGCTCTGAATGTTTCCCTCAGCAGTACAAGAATCAGGGAGTCATGCTCTGTGCCTTGTACTGCTGGTGTAAGTGGTAATGAGATTTCTACCCAGCACTCCACCATCAGGTGTCTATTTCACTGCTTTACTTCCATGCAAATTCCTAACCTGCACTACAGAGGATTCTTTTGCTGGGGTAAGGGGACTTTTGCTTCCAGGGCACTTTCATCCTCATCGATAAATCCAGGTGTTTTAGCAAAAAGACAGGCTCTGTAAAACTGTGAATATGTTGTGTAGTTCCACAGATGGTATCAAGATTGGGCAGCAGCTCAAGTGCTGCTGCTTCCTTACTGAAACTGAAATCAATCAAAATCTCTCAGTTAAGCCTTGGAGTCTGCTGTTTGGGCTGCAAATGCTGGGAGGTGAATCAGCACAGAAAGCTGAGAAGAGAGAGAATGCATGAAATAAAGCAATAAACTCTGAGCAACAGCTCGGTACTTAAATCAGCTTAAAAAAAAAAAGACTATAGAGCAAAGTGAGTCTGTTGTCCAGGGGGATCTGCTACTTCTCAGTTCATTGGAGTGGATGGGCCCCATTCATTTGCAACCAGGATCTTGTCAGAGGGCTCTAGTTTGTGACTTATTTCATTGGAAAGTAAGTCTAAAGGAGGCCAGATCACAGCTCTGATGCATTTATTTCTTATCATAAACTGTAAAAGAAGCTAACAGATTAGCTAGATGGTTGTTTGGAGCAAGCATTTGTAATCAGGAAAGAGATGTCCTATCTGTGATATTTTGACTTGGACAATTACTATCAATTGTGTTTGTTTGGGAAAATGCCTTTTATGCTTACATATATTTTAGTTTGACTCATGCAACCCTCATGAGAAATAAAATCCAGTCATTCTGAATTAACCTGAGCAATACCTCGAATAATCAATGTAATTCTCTGTTCTACCTATAGTTTGCCTGTCCTCAGGGCTAAAATTTAGAAGCTGCAGAAACTCTGGGCATCTTCATGCTGTACTCTGCCTCTCTGTGCAGTTGCTAGCATTCCCTAGAGCAGCCCTAAAGCACACAGCTGCCACCAAGGGAGCTGGCCCTGGGAAATAATCCGGAGCCCCTGCAAGGCCACATTTAGCAGAAATGCCCCAAACAGTGCTTAGGAGGCATGAGGAAAGGCAGGTAACATAGCTCACTGAGTCCCTTGGAGTAACATAGATTATCACAAAATTGCTTCCAAGTCTCTGAGGCAAACACAAACTTTTTTTGGTCACTTTGTGTCCTGGCTATAGAATAAGGGGAGATAATTCTGCCTGCGAGCCAAAATCTATTCATACAGTTTCTCTCCAGACTATGGAGTAATATTCTGAAAAGGGTATTTTTCCCTGTCTGTGGGATGTAACTGTATTTCTGTCACTTCAAAAAAGCATCTTGTCTCAGTATACTTTCAAAAGTTAGAACAAATTACAGGTTTCAAAGAAAAAAACGTAAATAAGATAAATTCTTACAGACAAAAAGTTCGACCAGCTTTAGTTTTAAAATACACAACAACAACAACAAAATAGAAGATGGGCAACAGCTGAAAGTCAGAAAGTTTTTATGAAACACAGAAGCATGGAATCACAGAATATCCCAAGTTGGAAGCAATCCATAAGAACTACTGAGTCCAACTCCTGGCTCTTCACAGCACCAACCAAAATTCAAATCCTGTGTCTGAAACATGGCTTAGTACTCCTGGGAGCATCACAAATTGGATATTGTGATTTGATGCAATGGCAGTATTGGTGGACAAAAATGAGGACATAGTTGTAATATTTTAGATTCAGATTTAGAAGTGTGTACTTTCTGGGTTTACACTTCATGTCCAGTCTAACCATCTTCATGCAATATGACAATGGATCTGTGGAAATTAAGTTCCTAGAATATCAACAAATCAGGTATTCTGTAATATTCAATGCATATTCTTACCTCTCGTACAAAAATAGAGAACTATGTCCATTAAATCGTTTCATATGTTCCTTAGACATATCATTATTATTAGCATTAATAGTGGAAAACTTGATTACAAGGGCTGCCAAAGGTGTTTACAAGGAGCAGGCAGCTAACCCCTGCCTTACATTATGCAGTGCCATGACTTGAAAAGCTTAACTATTTCCATTTATTCCAGCTGAGCAACAAGAAATTCAGCATCTCAGTCTCCTGCTCTGGCTGTCAGGCTTTATCACAGCATTGCAATGTAAAGGTTCCAAATACTTCAAGAAGCTGATTTAATCCAGCCAAAACATACAGTTGCTTTAAATGTTTTTGGTTTTTTTTTTCACCTCTCTGGGAAGCACTGCGATAGATACTTTGGGGAGATGGCAGAGTCTCTGTCATAAGTAATCTTCCAAAACAGACGTGACAGATACCATAGAACCATAGGCTCAGGAATAATTTAATTTGAAAGGGATGTTACATAGGGTAGTTTTGACTTTAGACCAGATTGTTCAGGGTCCAGACTGGTTGAGTTCTGAAGATCTCTAAGGTCAGAGAACTCGCAGCCTCTTTGAACCATCTGTTCCAGGGTTGAGCTGCTCGCACTGTGAAAAATTCCTCCTTGCCAGCAGGGAGAATTTCTCTTTTTGCAGTTTGTGACTGTTGCCTCTTTCCCTCCTGCTTGGCTGATCTGAGAAAAGTCTGTTTTATGTCTGTTCTGTAATTCACTTTCACATCAGTTAGAAACAGTTGAAGACAGATATTAGGTCCCTACAACTTCATCTCTTCTTCAAGGTGAGCAAAGCCTGATCCATCAGCTTGCCCTTGGAAATCATGGGCTCCAGTCCCAGGGACATCTCAGCAGTCCTCTGCTGTGCTCCTCTCCCCTGTCTGTCCATTCCTCTCCTGTGGTGTTGTGCTTTACAGTAGAAGTGAAAAATGGATCTAAGTCTCTTTAATGATATTTTAATATTTATCGATCTTTTCTTCAAAATCACTTTTTCCTGTAAGAGATCTCCTTCTTAGCATTCAGTTCTGTCAAGTTCTTAGACCAGGAAGGGTTTCACATTCAGTGACAACAGTGAGCAGTGTTCGGACTTGCTCTCATGCAAAGAACAGCTGAGACGCAGCAAGTTTCTCTCAGTGGCAGCTCTGTCTGTGTGGAAAGTCTTTAAAGACGCCCTGTTTTCTGAGCTGTGCTGGCGACTGGGACTATTTTTTCCTTTGCCTAACATATGGAACAGAGAAAGAAGGGTTAAGAAGTGTAAGGCATCTCTTCTCATCCCCAATGAGTCAAAATGAGTTCATTTCACACTTGAGAGGCAGAATCGAGCAGGAGAATATTAAACAATTTTCACAGTGCTCCTCAGAGTGCCTTTGTGACAGCACATGTTCCTCCCTACTCGTTGTTCCTAAAGCTGCATCCTCGGGTCTGTCACAGCTCCATGTGATACTGTGTTTTGTGGGCTGCTCAGAATGTTGAGCTGTCCCTGTGGCACCATATCTCTGATCCTACAGCTGACAATAAGTTGTCACCTCTGCATGGAGCCCATATATTGCCCTGGTGAGTGGAGTTTCCCAGATGACAAACCAGTTCAGGTGCCATCTGACACCTGTCTTTACTTATTTTTCACAGCAGCTCACCAAAAAATAAACCCCCAAAAGATCTGGAGGGGTCTTTCTGCTCATCTTGACCTGATCTGGTTTGGGGTCTGACAAATGCACAATGAGTGTTCTCACTCCTGCCCCTGGATCATCCAGATATGGATATGCTGGCAGTCATTCTGCCTCCTCTGTGGCCTGCATGCCTTGTTTCACTTTGCTTTGAGAACAGTGCCAAAGAAGCAAGGAGATAATGGATATTTTGTTCTGAATCGGACCTGGTGCACAGACAGGGCTGCACCAGCTCTGGGAGCTCAGGGTCCTGCAGTGCAGATGATTTTAGACACTATAACCAATTCTTCAGATCTTCCAGTGAAAAGGAGGTGACACTACCACAGGCAGTCTGTTCTTCTGCTTCACCTGCTGATCAGCAAACTGAATTTGCTTCCTTAAATCTTTGCCACTTAAATTTAAAACCATGACATCTTAACTTCCTACCTGCAGCAAGTAAGGGGTTGTGATCTACTTCACTTTTCACTGTTCTCTTAGGTTTCCTCTCAGGGTTTTTCAGACTGAACAAATTTCCTCAAATCTTCTTAACCCATATCTGTGTCTGCTGATCACTCTCACGGCTCCTTGCAGGTCCATGTGCATCTGAGTGCTGTCTGAAAGCTGCATGCAGAGCTTTGGAAAGCATCAGATGCCTCATTACAGCCACAGCCAAGGCCCTCCTTGATTCTGCTTACTTAGACAGCCAAGTGACCATGGAAAGGAGATAATTCCTCCCTGCAATCAGCTTCCTAAAGGGGATTAAGCCAGCTCTTATTGTTTGCAGAAAGGTTAGAATCCTTTTTTTCTTAATGAAACTTGCTTTAAATTGAAAGAGAAAATGCTACAAATTTAGAAGTCTCATTCAAGAGGTCCATTCACCAGGAAAAACCTTTACCATAAAACAGAGTTGATGACCAAAACTGTAAGCTATAAAATCTTTTGATTTATTTTCAGTAGGGTGAAAAATGCCCATATGCCTCTGAATGTTTTAATGGAAAATTTTAACAGTCTAGGTGATTCCTAGCACAAGTGGCTCTCAAACACATTTCAAATTTTATTCTTTAAAACTCAAGTACGTACATTCAAGAATAACATATTATTTTAAAGGTTCATCATACAAATTATATAACTTCGCTAATGACTTGGGAATTAATTTTCTTCTTAGCATGCCACACCCTACAAAAAACATTTCAGCCTCTAAATGTCCGGTTGCTTTCTATTGAATCAGAACATTTAGCAGCAACATCTTCCCATTCCCCTGTGTTATTCTGACTTAGCCAATCTCTCTGAACTGCAGACAACAGCCATCAGCTGGCACATGTCAGCATTACTTTATGTTTGAAGTACTCTACTATTTTCCTCCAATTTTCACAAAAGCTTTTGCTTTTAAGGTTTATTATGTGGCTTACTGCCCTTTAAATGAATACTTCTACATTTGTGCATGGCTTGGATGCCTCTGAGTCTGCTCAGTTTAAATAACTGTGACTATTTTAAGCCTTTATCTGGGGTGTTTAGTACAGGGAGCGATTCCTCCCCTCTCCCCAGGGCAGAGGTGCCAGCTCTTGGACTCACTGCCTCTTTGGATCAGCAGTCCCAGCTGAGGAGCTCCACAACACCTGCGGGAAGCAGTTGACCATGTGTCTGAGAGGCTGCAGCTCCCACTGGCATCCTGAATGCAGCCACTTTCCCCCCTCTGAGTGAGAAAACAGGTCTAACTGCAAATGAAAGGAGGATAGCATGTCATGGTTTCCTGATGCAGTCTGCCTGTGAATCCAGCTGACAAGGAAGTGCCAGACCATACCGGGTGGGTCTGACTTCTTGCTGTACTGATGCAGATCAGACAAAAGCCCTGGGAAGGCACGACACCTGTATAAATACAGTAATATGAAGCAGGCTGACCAATCCTACTGGGAAATTCCTCATTCCCACCTGGAAAGGCTGGGACAGGCTGGCACTCATCACACTACAGAAGAAAGGAGCCTAGCAGAGACACCACAACACTGTTATACAAACGTTTGCCAGCATTTCTTTCTCCGCAGTCAAGAGACACAAAGAAGATTGTTCAAATTCATTCAGTTTTTTGGGAGCATGCTTATGGAGCATGTTAAATAAATGTTAATTTCCAACCAGCAGATTTACACATTATCACATAACCTGGTTCCACTGCCCCACGTTTCCCCCTGTATAGCTCCTATAACAAAACTTCCTATAAGGTCAGCTAATGGGTTCTGGTAACGTTAGATTGAGACAAGACAGAACTGTGTCTGTGAATCACAAGACACAAAGGCTACAAGAGCTAATTCTGAAGACTTGTGCAACTGGGGCGGTCGAAGAAAGGAGAGAGCACATGCTGAAGGCAGCTGACAGAGGTACCTAGCGCAGCATTTGGGTTTTCAGATGCACGAAGAGTTGGGAGACCTCTAGAGGCAAAGATCTGCCAGACGGATTGAAGCAGCCTGTATTCTCCCCTCGGCTGATGTGAAACCCTTGCAGTTTCCACAGCGACTTAGCCCACAGTGGGACACAGAGTGGCTGTGGATCAGAAATCACAAGAGACTCTGATTTAGGAAAAGCAAGGTTTGGGACAGGAATTACCAAGCTTTCCCCTTAATTCCTAAGTGTCTTAAGAGCTTCTCCTACACTGCGAGCACAGGATGCCTTACTGATCTCAGGAAGTTCCAAAAGATGCTGGTGGCAGAGAGATGCATAAAGAGAATTGCAAGCAAAATATTTGAAGTACAATGAAAAAGAAATTCTAGGGATATCTTAAAAAGTGAAAAGTGATGAGTTCTCCATCTCTGAATGCCAGACTTGGGGGGATGGAGAGTGGGGGGAAATAAAACCCTTTTATTTTAAAATCACAAAAATCTGCAAAACAGGTGCCAAAAACAGAATTAGAAGAGGACTTAAAGGGTCCTGAAATAGGATTGATCCAAGAGTCCTTACTATATGTCCAGATAAGAAATGTCGATGTGGTGAACTAAAACAACTGAGAAGATAAACAAGGACCAGCTACATTCAGGCTCTTCAGTGTGAAGCCGCCTCTAACTGGCTGATAAGAAAGCACAGAAGACTGGAATGATTTCTGAGCCATTTCCTGTCAGGAACCTTTTAAGAGATACAGGGAAATGCACCCAAGTACTCAGATCCCATAATCCTCAGCCTTCTGCTGAAAGGAGTGGGGCTGCCTTTACTTCCAAGAGCATGAAACACTTTGGAGGAAGGAGTAGCTTCAAGATGTCAGGTTTCTAGGTTGGCTTGTACACTTTCTGGACTTTAAAACCCATGTTCATCATCACTTTTATTCTCCAGACAAAAAACATTAAACCAGTTCCTAGAACACGAGGCAGTGGACAAGAAAATATGCACTGACATAAATGCTGCATGAAATAGAAGGTATTTTTCAATATAGCAGTTATTTACCTAATTTCCAAGCAATAATGAATGCAGGAAGCAGAACCTAGAAAGAACACAAATTTTCAAGCAATTTGTTGTTGGTGTTTTTTTTAGAGCACTTGATGCATTCACCATTCAACTGCAGCCTGCTGTAATTGCAGACAGTGCTGCAATTAATGCTCAGTCTTTCTTCTGCTCAGATCCCAGATGTTTCATGAAATCATGGAACAGACCATTAGTGGCCAACATGCAAAATGCTGCTCAAGTGGGTTGCTGAGCGTTATCCAGAAATTCCCTGACAGCAGCAAGGAGAATATGTCATTCTCCAGGGGTAGAACAGGAATCTTTAATAGCACTTTAAGTGCTGCACAAATTTGGTGTTGTGCAGTTAAAAAAAAAAGGTTTATAAACAGAAAATGGATGTTCTTTCAAGGCTGGCAACAAGTGAGGCAAAAATAATTTGAAGGAAAGGGGAAAAAGAAGAGCTAAATCGTTGCAAGAAATGAATTTAGCTATAAAAAGTACATCCAGTGGTGTCAAGTTCAAGTCATACAGAGAATTATAGACACTTCTAAACTGAAATAATGAACACATGCAACGGTGTTATAATATTTGACTCTATTTTGCCATGCATCCTTCTGAAGTGACAATAATGCTTCAGAAGGAAGACATGAAGTCCTTCTGAGCTCAGCACAACTCCTGGAGAGCAGAGTCCCCTGAGGTGTCTGAGGCTGAGCATGGAGTAAGAAGGACTGCAGCAGGAGGTCTGGGGCAGATCTGCATGAAGATGCTACAGTGGCAAAAAGAGATCTCCAATGGCTTCAGAAAGGATAATGTCAAGTTTGCTGAGTCTATGAGTTACAAAGAGGGACTGGAAGAAAGGACCTGTCCTTGGAGACACAAGAGGCAGTGAGAAGGGTTGTTTTCAACCTTTCTGTTTAATTTGTCTCACTCAGCACATTGATATTTACCCTACTTGACAAGGAAACTGCCTACTTATTCTGCTTGTGTCCTGTGACGCAGAAAAACAGAACTGTAGGAACTGGAAGCCTTTTGGGTTCATTTGGGCATCTGTAAGTCAAGACAGAGAACTGTTTTGTCTCAAGGTGATGAGAGAGTCATGTCCAGCCATTTTCTGATACTTACGAGTCGCAGGTGAAAGACATCTCCTGCTGTTGGGAAATTGAGAAAGTAAATAAGGCACAACATTACCTGGAACTTTACAGAACTTCTGGGTAAGAAGATAATGAAGAGACATGGGAGGTTGTCTCGCTGTTGTCAGTTTCAGCATCACTGTGCCCATGAGCATCAGAAGACAAAGGGTGAGGATGTGGTACAAAAAAGAGAAAGAAGCTTGCATGTATGGTTGGTTTGGTTATCATGTAGGCACAGAGAAAGAGAAGATTGCACTTGAATCAAATAACATATTTTATGAATTTATTGATAACTTTTCAAAATTCTCTGTGTAGCATGAGAGAAGGGAGATTCCTTCAGTTTGTCTGTGGAATAAACATTCAAGTTTATCCCACTTCAGACTACATACTAGCTTTCAACTCCTATCGCCAAATTTTAAAGACAGAAAACATTGAAACACTCACGACAGCTGAACACTATCAAGCCAGTACACCCTTTCCAGGCACAAACTTTAAACTAAAACTCTTCCAGAACTTCCTACAAAGCTCAGCACAGGGGAATAGAGGCTCATCTACCAAGGAGTGCATTCACACAAAAAAATTAAGAAATAGCAAAGGAGCTGCGATTTGGAAGCATGGCCTGAAAACAGAATGAGCTGTTAGTTCTATTTATAAATGCTTTTTAGTTGCCATTAATATGAAAAGCAAAAATTTCACTCTTCCTTTTAAAAATCTATCAGGTAGTGCAGCTTGCAGGAAGAAGATATTAAAAGAATGCTGGGAGCATTGTTCACAATTTGACCCTGCTGCTCAGGGGAAAACTTAGAAGTATAATATCTGCCATTGGAGCAGAGACAAGTGGGGAGAAAGAAAGACTGAGCAGAAGGAAAAAACACTATAAATAAGCGAAGAATAACAGCATATAGCTAGAGAATTTCCTACAAAAACAAACAAACAAACAAACAAAAAGTTGCACCAAGAAAAACAAATGAGAAAAATAATAAAAAAAAACAAATCGTTTATTTATTCTGAAATTACTCTAATTTACACATCTATTACCCAGCTGTAGCTGAGAGTTAATTTGCAGACAAGCACTGAATAGGAATGAAGTGCCCTGTCACTGAAGGCAACAGGACACCTTGCAAACAGGAGGCAAAGGCAAAAATTTACCATGCAGTCATTCCTCCAAGCAAGTGTCTTAGGGACAGTTTTAGCATGTGCAGACAATGCCTTTGTGCAGATGACTTACAGGACCATGAAGGAGGAACAATCTTGCCTTTTACATGATCTAAATGAGTGTAGGAGGAAATCACTATCTAAAGTAAGAAGTGAACTTTCAGCACAACAGCTTTCCTGCATAACAGATCTAAGCAGCCACAATCCTGGCACTGCCACACACCATCATGTCTCTGAAATAATGAAAAAAGTGTTTTGATTTTATCCCAAAGTTATGAAGCAACAAAATTATGATTGGTAGATTGGTTTTGCTGGGCACAGGCATGGGCACGGGCTTCAGGGGGATCAGTACAGGAGAGAGGCTGAATAACACTGCTGTGAGATCTGGCAGCACATTACAACAGAAATGAACCCCAGTTCTATTATTTGAAGATGAAAAGAATTACAATTTAATTCAATCAAATGAATTTTTATCCTGCAGTAGCTCTATATCTAGCTTCAAAAATGTTCAGTCATTTTGGAAAACACAGCTCTGAAGAAATATTGTCATAGAAATAATGCTATGGAAATGTTTGAATAATGGAGTCATGGAGCTGTATTTTTTATTTTTATTGTTGTTTTGTTTTCCCTCCACAAATAGCTATACCTGAAATGTTTGACATGTTCCAAAAACTCAGAAAAGGCACTCAAATACAATTCTAGGCAACTAAACAAGAGCATCCTGCTTTTCAGAAGATATCTGGAACTGGTCAATGAAGTTTTCACAGCCATCTTCAACTAGATATCCCAGTTGAACTTCTTTCATTTTGCTCCTCTAGACTGATGATACCCTTCCTGCAATAGTTGGTGAATCAGAAGATAGTCTTCTGTTCTGAATGTAAATATAATGGAAAAAAAATAAATCCTTTCTAACAGAGCATAGGCATGGTCACAGTATACAAACCTTTAAGATTTGTGTTTCTGTTTCATCCAAACTAAACACATTCTGTAAGAAAATCCATCTTGATACAGTGGCATTCCTCTGGGCACAAAGAATTCTAACAGGTTTGTAATAGCTACTAAAAACCAAAAGCTAAGTCAAATAAAATGTATATACTCCTCTCCCAGTCGCTCTTCTTAACCATTTTCTCATTCTAAATCTCACCCTCTGAGGAGATAAGAACCCAAAGCAACAGCAGTAAAAAGAGCACTTTATTGCAGGAAAAAGCTTCCTTGATGCTGTGAGCAGCTGTAAGCATATCTTAGGAATGACCTAGGAGTAATACTGGAAAGTGGAATGAACTTAGAGCAACAAGATCAGCCAAAGGAAGTCATGAACTAAACTTATTACTAAATGATATACATGGTACTGCTGACTTGTGACTAAAGCTATTTCATGAAGAGGACAACTATATTTGGTCTGACTTTCCTTGGAAAGGATTGGAAGCACTCATACATTCATTTGCTAGACCTTTATTTAACAAGAACTAGGACCTCTGAGAGATATTTCATACTACACACCATCTGATACTCTTGTAGAATTCTGTAAATAGCTACACTGTTAGAAAGAATGAAGGTCACAGATGCTTCAGTTTTCATTACAGTTTGATATGGAAATAGTATTAACATTAAACACAATTCTTCCCAGGCTACACAACACTGCTTCCACTTCCTGCACACCTCTCTCTCTTCCCTCACTTTAAGCTGCAAGGTTGCCCAGAGAGGCTGTGGATGCCCCCCCCTGGAGTCATTCAAGGGCAGGCTGGATGGGGATTTGAGCAACCTGGTCGAATGGGAGGTGTCCCTACCTACAGCAGGGGTATGGAACTAGATGATCTTAAAGGCCCCTTCCAACCTAAACTATTCTATTCTATGAATTTCAGTATTAAAAACCAATGTGGATCAGCTTCCAACTCAGTTTCTAAAGAGCAGATCCTGTAGAGACATGCAGTTAGCCAATTTACATGCCTACAAAATCAACATTATTGCCTGATGTTAAAATGTTGATGTGTAAATAACTAGGAAAAATAATCTCTGACCCTGCCATCAAATGCAAGTAAGAAAATTTGGTGATGTTGACCTGCAAAAATGATTGGGATTTGCATTGGGTTGGTTGATACCCTTTCCAAAAAGACATATCTCATCCCAAATGCTGTCCTTGGAATTCACCCTCTTTGGAATGAGTTTATGAATTTATGTTGAATTAGTACTGTGTCCTCAAACTGGGACCAGAAACATTAAGCACCTCTCCCATGATTTTCTCCTGTGATTTGCAGCCTGCTTGGAATACCCTGCCATCACTGATCACACGTAGTGTGTGTTCACAGTTCAGTTGGTAAGATATAAGTAAACAGCAAATAGAAAACCATGGATCAACAACACTGCTAGAACAAAGATGCAGCACTGTACATATGTATGCCTGAGCGGTGCCAAGAGGTGAGAGCCCCTGGAATACTTGCTGCCTGAATCTGAATGATTTTCACACCCGTTTGTAAAACTGCAAGTTGAGTGACAGAAATCAAGCCATGACAAATTTGAAAAGATGAACCTTGTTAAACCCTGATGAGGTGAAGCACAGTTCAGAAGGTAACAGTACTGAAAACGATGCCGTATTTTTATTTTTAGTGCATGGCTGCAAAAAGTAACTGTTCAAAACAGATTTCAGTTTTCAGAAGTGTATTAAAAACACATCCCACACAAAGTTATGGTAGAAGATTTATTTTCCAATTGCAATTTACTGGCTGAGAGATCTATTATATGTGTAAAAAAAATCAGTTTTTTCACTTACTAGTATCTGAAAAAAAACTTGATTCATTTTGCCAATTTCTTCTAGAGCCACGGTCCAGAACAAAAACAGGAAAGATATGGGCCAAGACTGAAATGCATTGGCAAAACTCTGAAAACTTCCAATATTCTTGATCTTCAGTGCATGCCAGTAGATATAATAATTGTTTTGGAACCCATAAGTGTGAAAGCTCCTGCATCTCCTCTCTTTCCATTCTTTCTTATTTTTAGTTTCCTCTTTGGAATAACAGTGTGTTCAAAAAACATGAGATAGAGGATTACCTAAGACGTGATTAAATGTGATGGCTTTATGGTGACAAGAGGAACTAAAGCCGAAGAATATAATGAGAATGGAGATAGAAATGGTCCCAGAGAAAATGAGGTTCCTCTGGAAGATCTTGCTGCATTTTAATGTGAGGAAGCTCTAGAGTGCCTCTGTGTACTGCATCACTATATATTAACTGGCAGAAGGCAGCACAAACTTACAGTGCTTTTTAAGAAATACAGGACTGATTAGGAGCTCTGTGATTTTATCTATGGATTTAGAGAAAAGGAGTTGCAACTAGTGACTAATGACCTCAGAGGCACAGCTAGGACTGCCATACAAAATCAATCATTTGGTTAAGACGGAGGTTAATGGGATTTTTATGACAGACATTTCTCCAAGGCGCGGGTTCTCTGATTTCTAACTCTGAGCATCTGACCCTCATTGAGTGTATGTAGTTCCTGTTAATAGTTTATCTGGTGAGATTTAAATAGGCATTGGTTACTAGAAAACCAGTGTCAAGGACAGTGAATAGCTGGAACAGATGTATATTTAGTACATGCAAGCATGTATAAAGAGAGATGAGGGGAGAGCAACAATGAGGAAGAGAAGGTGAAAGTTTTGAGTTATGAGAATCAACATGGTAGGCACACAGCTTGTCTCTGATGCTTTCCTGCCAGTTCCATTTTTCAGGCTAGCATTTGTCCAAAACATCCCTCATGTCCACACACAATCCCTCATTTGTCTGGTGATCAGAAGCTCAATTTAAGTTCTTTGAGTTGCAAACATTTTGTACTGGTTTTACTATGTGCTGTGCATTTATAGATCTATTAAGAATCATGCTCCACATTCCTTAAAGTAAGGTTAAATAGTAAAGTAGTTGCTGGTTTTCTCATGCTAATCAAACTCTCAGGACTAACATTGGTTCTGATTCTGATACTGGATGAACTGTTGAAAATTATTTCACAGATTACTTATAATCAAGAAGCAAAGTCTCAAGGAATCAAAGGTATCTGCTCAAAAGCATCTGAGCATTTGCTGCTTCAACTCGATTGTACTGACTTCATATTGTACAGATGTGCTTTTGTAATACAGAGAAAGAGCAGAAATATGGAAGTGATTTGCATTTCCATTGTAAAACAACAAGAAAAAAAAATAGAAATGCAATAGAAATGGCTGTATCTCCAGTCAGGCAGTTATCTGATAACTCAGATCACAAAATGAGCAGCCCAGAAGATGCTCTCCTGTTGCGAATGGTATAGTCAGCTCCTACCTAATTTACACTTATGCTCAAATAGCCTTGAAATTTATACCCAGCTGCAAGAAATACTGATTTGTTTCTACTTCTCATAGTCAAACACAAAGCCAGAGAAACAAGTCACCAATATAAAAATATTAAGATTATTGCCTGGACATTAGGAAAAAAACAAAAACAAAAACAGATTTTTTCTCTAATATGTCATTGTGATACTGATAATAAACCACAACGGCAGCTGAAACATTTCCCAGTTTTTCTACACCGTGTGCTGAGACATTACTCCACATTACTTAAGTGCTTCACGTTACTTAAGTGTATGCCTGCATTTCTAGTCCTGAAACTTTGCTGTGCATTTAATTGATCTAAGACAGTAGTGTCTCCTCCCAAAGACTGTGGTCAACACCGGCATCCCACAAACCTCTCTGTATTGTGAGACACTCCTGATGCTGCCATGGAGTCTTCCACAAAGCAAACAGGAAGATGAAGCATCAAGAGGGACTTTGCTTTAGACATGTCAAACTGAGTGACAAAGAAATGATGATAATGTGACTGACTACACTTAACTGTCAAGAACTTGGGTTTAGTCAGGCATGTGTCCATTACAGCTCCACTTTTCAGGTGATGTGACTCTTTAAAATAACATGCAGGTCAGATTTACAGATGTGGAAAAAAAAACCCCATAAAAATCTGTCCATTAGCAAGAGCAGGCAGCAAAATAAAGATGGGAGTTAAAAATCCCCTGTGTTCATACAACCAATATGAGCTAAAGCACTGCTTTTGTCTTACCTGAAATGTAAGCAAATAAAGCCTAAATGATGCACACTCTTACAGAGATAGGAGAAAGATACAGAAGTACATAAATGAGTCCTGAGTATCAGTAGATGCTGGCATTGTCTGTAACTCAATTCAATTCAATTCAATCAAGGTTTCTCACATTAAAAACACATTAATGAATCAGCTAATGTGAAGATCATGTTGATGGGAGCTTACCAGTAAGTCTGACGTATGAAATATGCCTGCCAGTGATTTGCAGAAATTTCAAAGGGCCCTTGAAATGTTTTTCAGAGATTTGCATAATCATCAGTATTTAATGATTTATATATGGTACAAACAGTGTAGTAAGGAGGGCATTTCTAGCAGCTGTTGGTTCACTTATTTCTCTTGAAGAGATCCTCTTTCTGATGCCTGGCTGAGATTCTCTCTCAGTTCATGCACACATACCCATTGGCTGAGGGAGGCCCAGGGTGGCAGCTTCTGAGCAGAGCTAGAAAACACCTGCTGATTCAGAGAGAATCGCACACCCAGGCTCTGGAAGCCTTCCTGTTGCCTAGATTTTCATTATCCCGTGTTCCTTCTTTTCCTTGTACAGAATGCTGTTTTAACCACCATTTATAATTGCAGTGTTCTACTATTGAAAGCCCATACTGCTGTCTCACAAATAAGTCTCCTCTAAATAAAAAACTGAATACAATACATATACTAGTAACTGAAATGTCTGCATTAGGGAGCCTGCTCATTTTTCCCTTGTTCTTCAGGAAAGTGATTATAACTAATGCTCCTGTATTTTTCATTCTCCCTCTTTAAAAATAAATAAATAAATTTTTTTTGTGTGTTTCCTAATTATTGATTGATTTAATGAAAAAAAAAATCTTTTCCTTGTAGAGACATACGTCCCATTTTTTCCATCCTTACAAAGTATTTTGGAGATCTTAAGAATGTTCTGAGATTAACTGAATAACTAATACTTGCATAGATAAAGCAACATAAGTTAAAAATAGAAAGTTAAGCAAGGAGGTGAGTGCCATTACCCATGTTTTACTCTACATTAAGAAACTGACTGAAATAAATCTATTGTGACATAAGATAATTTGTGTACATGATTAGATGTTTGAGGCTGGATAAACACATAAATCTTGATTTTCAAGTTTCTAAAAACAAACAACAAAAAGTTAACACAAACAGAACACTGCCACCTGCATGTCACGATGGCTTCTGGGATTGGCAATAAATGTCACACGAAGTGCCCATCACTAAGTTGTCTGTGACCTGGGTAAAGTGGCCTCCTGACACCTCCACCAAACTGTTTCCCATTCATGCTATTTCTCTCAGACTATTTCCAAAATTCAGGTCTTTTGTGTGCACAAATCATTAGAGGAACTGTTCAGCCAGGTGTTCTTCTTAGTTTTTCACTTCTTTTATTCTAAATTCATATTTTGTTTTTTCTGACATAAACTAGTTCTATTACATTTCCAAAAAAAAAATGCTGTTCCTGAGACTTCTTTCTCCATCTCTATTAATTTTTTTGGGAGAACTGGCGCTTCAAGTCTGAAAAGGTTTCACAGAGGCTAAAAGGGCAACAGAAATAAATGTCTACACCATAGCATAATCAGAATTAATCCCTACCCAAGCTGGTTGTTTTTGTATTTCAAGAGAAGACATGGGTCAAAATAACAGCATCAGGTATATGAGTAATTTGCAGCATTGCCCTGTGGGAAGTTGCTTCACCTACTACAGAATTTCAAATACAAGTAAAACTGATGGTTGCTGTTGTCTCTATATTTGCTGAGAGAAGGAAAATGAAGGAAAATGTGTTTTCAAGATGTCTTGCATTATGTTATGCAGTAGTGCATTTTATGCCCTGCTAACATGTGAGAACTGATTCTTGAAGTGGTGCAATGCGTCAAAGCCCCAGATTCCTGAAAAACTGGCACCTTGGGCCTTAGTTTGAACACCTCTTTTCTACTCCTTGATCATCAACTGTGCTCACGTACCTTTCTGTAACAAGTTTCCTAATCTACACTTGTCTTTTATCACTCAGCAGTGTTCTGTTCCCTCAGTAATCCCAGTCTAATTTGTTCAGATACCTTTCACCCTCTCGAGAATTTCTATACCTCTCCTCACCTTTCAGGTTTTTAATGGACTTCTTCAAGCAGTAGATACAGAAAGCTCTTTATTTGTCATCCTTCGAATCCCTAATTCCAAAGTGATACCTTTCTCTGAAAATTAGAAACTTTCTGGTTGGGTACACGTGGCCTGAATGGCAGCTATGCTGGCACCATGAATTTTCCTCTCACTGAGCTGACATGTTTACAGGCAGCAGGGTTAGGAAGCCTGCACAGCTGCTGATAGTGCTGTAACTGTGCTTACAGTTCTTAATCAAGTCAATCCTAGGAGTGCAAAGTCATGATTACAAAGTTGGACGCAGGAGACTTAAATATTCTCACTGAAGGCATAATGGGGCTGATGTAACTTGTGCTGAAGGTAATGGCAAATTCTGATTCTCTTCTCCTTGAAATGGATCAGGCTGTATTTATTACCATTCATGCCTCCTATTTTTCTCATCCAGATTAAGTATGTTGCACTTACCCCAGTGCATTGTCCATAATCTATTTATCAAAGGGCAGAGCATGCCTACATGGTCGTCTGGGGACAGCAAAATGCTCACTCTCCATTTGCCTCAAACAAACTAGATATGAACAAACCCTTATCTGAAAACACTGTGCTTCAGGCAGCCTCAATGGGGTGTACCATGCCTCTTAGGAATGGCAACAGACTGTAAAGGGAAATCACTTACCTCCAAATAGTTTGCAGTGCAGGCATCCTCAGCAGATGGTGGAAACATCTCAGTCCAAATTGTGAACAGTTCACAGGTCCAGATATAATCTTGGATTTTCATTTCAAACTCCGCAACAGAGAAACAAAATGAGGACAGCACGTCTCACAAGTGGCATCCTTACCTGAAGAACAATTAAAGGTAGACAAAAGATATTTAAAAAATGCTGCAAAAAGGAGCAATTTCTCACCTTTTCAGAGCCAAACTACAGAAATGTGCAACTCCCCAAACTACATAGGAAATACATTTTTCTTGATAACAGAAAAAAGTTACTGAAATCTTAGAACCAAGTTTTTACTTTGTTATCTTTTCAAGTAGGAAGAACCACCATCTCACAACACACAGCAGTAGCTCAGCCACCTCTTCTACACAGAAGTCAGTGAGTTGGAATGACTCCTGAGCACAAACAGAAATAAAACCATCAAGGTACCATTAATAGTAATTTTCCAGTGGTTATTTATGGGCCTGATCAGCACTGCACATGCATGCCAAATAGTAACTATTCATGCTTGCAGTCCCACGGGTATGATGGAATTGCTTTGAGAAGAACAAATCAGGAAGTGTTGCCTTCATGTGCAAGGTAATGGTTAACAAGAAGAGTTTGTCTAAAAAACAAAAGAAAGAAACAAAGAAAGAAAAGCCTTAGAAAAGTTATTTTTGTACCATGGAATGACAGGTTTGTACTTCAGCAGATGAACATCAGTCAGTAAGAAAACAGCAACAAAAAAATCTGTTTTAAAAGAAGTACAAAAACAGCCACTGAAAATGTGACAATTCCAATCACAGAACGAATGCTATTAGCCAGAAATATCCAAAAACTGTGAGCACTGTCATTGTGGCAGAAACCACCACGACAGAGACTGTCACCTGCCTGCTTGAATGAAGGCTGCTCTGAAAGTAATGCCTCCTATGTTATCATGTTGGCCCACAATGTAAGAGGCGGATGTTGATGGTATGGCAGTGGAGGCTGAACCTTCCCACCAATATTTCATTACATCTTGTCAGTGTGTGACAGATGGCAGCAGAGGGGCAGTCTGACAGAATGGCGTCTGACACAGAAGTCTGTGTAAAGCAAAGATGTAGAACTGAATTCCTTCATGCAGAAAATGTCAGCCACTGACATTCATGGATGCATGCTGAATGCTTACAGACACCACGACAGTGGATATGAGTACAGAGAGGTGGTGGCTGGTGCATTTCAGCCATGGTGACAGTAACAGTGGAGCACCAGTGGACTGGTGCAGACTTCTATGAGCACAGCATGCAGGTTCTCTGGCAAAAATGTAGAGATAAATGTGGTGACTGCTGAAAAACAGTGCTCTGTAGCTGAGAACATGCTCTGTCAAACAGTGTAATTTTGTTCTTTGTATCTATTATCATTTCCAAGGAAAAAAAAAAAAAAAAAAAAAAGGAGGCATTACCTTTGGAGTGACATATGTAGTTCTGTCCTAAAGCAATCTGTACTTAACTGGTAATCCACCCTTTCAGTGGCTTCTGAAATTCCTGGTAAAGAAAATATTCCAAGCTTCCAGATCTTTAAAAAGCTACTTTTCCTTGCATAACTTATCATTAGAGTGGAGGGAAGGATTTTTCTCTCTCAAATCTTTGGGCTACGGGTGCGCCTACCAACCATTCTTCCACAGATATCTTGGAGGTCGTGGCAAGGTGGGTTTCAGCCTCTTCTCCCCTTTTCTCCAGTGACAGAAGAGATGTAATGGTCTTAAGTTGCACCAAGGGAGGTTCAGGCTGGATATTAGGAAAAACTTCTTAGAAAGAGCAGTGAGGCACTGGTGCAGGCTGCCCAGGGAGGTGGCGGAGTCACTATCTCTGGAGGTGATGAACATGGATATGGCACTGAGGATCAGAGGGCATGGTGAGGATGGGTTGGTGGTTGGACTAGGTGATGATTCTAGCCTTCATGATTCTATGATTCTATTCTGTAATTCTATGAGATCAGCGTGGAGCTGATCTCACTGTGCGGCAGTGGGCTCATGGCAGTGCTGCATGTGGGCGCTCTGGGCCTGAAAATCACCCTGAGGTCCCTGCTCCTGCCAGAGATCTGTGATCAGTAAGCACGGCACTATGAGAGCTCTACGAGCAGCTCCCACAGGCTCTCCTGGCTGTCTCCACAGGAGCGAAGCCTACAGCGAAGGCTGAAATCTGAAGGGGGCGGTGGTTGAGGAGGGGACTCCCGCTGCCCCTCGGCTCCACCTGCTGGGAGCCGGCCCTCTCTCCCCGGCCCGAGGATGTGTCAGCTGGGGACGGCCGAGCTCCGGGAGCTGGAGGCGGCACAGCGCGGTGCCGCACCTCACGCCACGACAGCCGCTGCTCCCTCGCGGTTTATGGCTCCGTTCCGTCCGGAGCAGCGTGAGGCGGAGGGGAAGAGCATTTCCCGTGCTCTCCCTGCGCTTAAAAGGCTCACATAACTTTGGGAACAGGGGTTTGGATGACTGCCGGCCGGCGCACCGATCGCAGTTTAACTCTCTCCCGAAACGCGGGCTGAGCTCGGAGGAACTTCTCCGGGACGAGGAGGAGGCGGCGGCGGGAGCGCGCAGAACCGCACCGTGAAGGGAGCCCGGAGGCACCTCACGCCCTTCCCCAGAGCCCCACGCGGGTGCCGGGACTCCGCGCCGCCGCTTCCGTGGGGCCGCCCCCGCCCCGCCCGCTCGGCACGGCCGCCCCGCCGGCAGCAGGCGGCCGGGAGCCGCGGGGAGGCGGGCGCGGGCGCGGGGGAGGTGCCGCCGCCGCCGGGCGCTCTCCATCCGCCCCGTACCGACGTCGGCGCGAAGCCCTCCCGGCGCTCGGGGGCGAGAGGAGGCAGATGCTCGCAGAGGTGCGGCTCCTCCGGAGGGGATCGGCTTTGGGCTGAGCCGCAGCGGGACGCGGAGCGCCGGGGTGTCCGAGCAGCGAGAGCCGTCCGGGAGCCGGCACCCGCGGAGCGCGCGGCCGCGGTGAGTCCCGGCAACTTCGCCGCTCCGGGCGGGCGAGAGGATGGGGAGAGGGTCGGGCAGCGAGCCGGGAAGGGAAAGTAAGGCGAACAATGAAAAAGGAGCGGGCTGCGGGGGTCTGAGCGGGGCTGGGGGCTGTCGGCGTGGCGGCCGAGGGACACCTGAGGCTGCCCCAGCGCTGCCCGCTCTGCCCTCGGTCCCGCCGGGCTCCCGCTGCGGTGACAGCGCGGTGTGAAAGCGGTGCTCTCGGAGCGGTGCCGCTGGTGACGGTAGGTTGATGTATGAGGCTATTTACTCTGTGTGTCCAAGCACAATATAAACGCCTGCCAATTTTGTCTTCAAATTGCTGTATTGATTTCATTCTCGCGGGCTTCTTGACAAGGTTAAGGTAGTTGACGGTTTGTAAGGGAAAGGGAAGAACTTCTGGTTTATTCTGGTTACTGAATGTCATTTGTGGCTGAAATGGTGCACGAAAAAATCATTCATAAAAAAAGAGCAAATAGGAAGATGTGATCCTCAGAACTCTGGTAGAAAGATGTGACCTCCTGCAGTCAGTATCATCGATACATAGCAGATGCCGTCCTGCCACGCTGCTGTGCCCACCTGAACTTCAGGGTAACACAGTGTTCTCCCCAAGGCTGCATGCCTCCCTGTTACAGTAGTTACGTTGTAAAGAATGAATGAAGTCAGCCATCGCATTACTGTATGCTTTGTCTTTCTGTCGGCTTCGATTCAAACTGAGCTCCTGCTCCTTTTCCCCGGCACCAGCAGGGCAGTGCCCGGCAGGAGGCCCCATGCCTGCCCCTGGAAGGGTCCCAGCACTGCTCCTCTGCTCTCAGCAGCTTGGGTTGATGATGGAATTTAATTCATCACACGTATCATAATTGTGAATTAGGGAAATTAATTACAGGAGAGCAAGTGTTTCCTTTGAACGTTTCCAGACATCTGACAGGCTTTGCCACCAGGTAACCTTTGCTAAGTTGCCTTCGTGGTAATTTACATAGAGTAGCTGGCATGGAATTGTGCTGGATGACCTAAAACCTACCTGACAGTGCTGCTGGAGTGGATTTCACCATAGGTCTTCGTTATCACTCGAAGAGTTAGTGCCAGCCAACTTTGGTTAGAAATCCAAGTGGCAGTGTTTAAATTTGGGCAGTGATAGCATCACTAGCTCTTTCACAGCAGTGTTTTGAAATCCTGGGCGATAAACACAGAGATCTTAATGTTTAAAAATGGCTATAAATAACAAGCTGTTTTGTACGTTCATGAGAAACAGGCTATTCAGACCTCTAAGCGTATTTTTGTGGGCAGTTTCATCAGAATGGCTAATAAGCAAGTTAGATTGCTGTTTGGTTGTGTGCTGTATTTTAACACAGGTGTTCAGACAGCATGGGCATAGCAAAGTACGTTGCTTAAGACAAAGGCATTCACGAATAAACAGCTAATATTTGATTTACTACTGAAGTGTCAGCTAATAATAGAGTTATATGTTATGGTCTAGTTCTCTGCAGCTCATTAGCATTAAAGGGAAGTGAAGAGCAGGAACATTCTTTCTAAAAGGCTTGCTGAAATCTACTGCATAATACGTGTGCAAGAATTAGCTTATTAACATCACCAAGACCAGTTCAGCAAACTTTTTTCTTTTGTATCTACAGTAGGACTTTGAAAACCATTTGAAAAAGTTGTGAATTTTCTTAAAAAATGAAATCAGTGTTCTGTAGAATGTGTTGCTTAATTGTTTCCCCTTCAGCCTGCCTCCTGTAGCCTAAGTAGAATGGGACACCGCTGAAAGTTAGCCAGTTAGTATTGTGCGTTAATTTAAAAGCTGTATGTATAGTCCAATAAGAAGCTAAGTGCATACAAGAGTCCTGTCATTGTAATAACACTGTCATGACCAAAACGGCTGCCAATAATTTCCATCAATTTTGTGTAAACAAAAATGGAAGAAAGAAAAGTGTGTCATGACTTAGAGTTTCTAAAAAATCATCACACAGAAGAAAGTCTTTTCTATATATACTATAAAAATGATGCATACAAATACAGATTTTGGAAAAAAAAATCATCAGCTAAATAACTGAGCTACACTTGCCTGAAAGCTGTGATAGCAAGCGCCACGAGATTCAGATTTGCAAATGGCCATCAGTTCTATGTATTATTAACTTCATTTTTTGTTTAACTTTTCTGATAATTGATGTTTAGGTTCTAATTGGAGTTGCCATTGGAGTCAATATTAAATCTCATGTTAATGCTCACATGGGTCACACTTGTACCTTCCAGGAGCCATCCTGGTACATGCTGAGCATGTCCAGTTCCTGCTGCTTGTGTCAGAGTGGCATCCAAGCAGAGAAAAATTCATTCCCTTCAGAAATTTGCAGGGTAAGTAGCAGAGCTGGATACTCCTTGTTGAAGGCCCTGCTGTAGGTCTGGAATATCAGTACTCGGTGCTTAACGAGGATACACTGAACACCCTTAATTGACCATTAATTGACGCTTTTGATAAATGTGCCCTCAAATAAATGGGCAGTGCCTCAAGGTTAGGTGTTATTTCCCTCTGATCTTCTTTACTTCAGTCTTAAGCTCAGTATTTACTAGCAATAGCCCACCAACATATAGCACAAAATTAGACGTTTTTTATTCTGTGCTGCTTTTGGACCACACTCTCACTTTTCATTGAATGTTGCTTTTGGTCACTTTGCTTTGAAAGGGGTGGGTCTGGCTTCCAGCAACAGTTGCTCTCTGACACAAGCACAAGTTTTAGCAACAAGTGTCTGCATCCTGAAAAGCAGAGCACTGGTGGCTGAGGGACAGCGCTGCATCGCAAGAGCCCTGTGATCTCTGTTTGGGGCTGTTTTGTCCAGGGAATACTTGTTGCAATACAAATGCTGCAAGGAGTAGTTCTGATGCAGAGAAAGCCTCCATAGAAATCTCCTTATAGGGTAGCTCTCATTGCTCTGAATCAGGAGAAGCAGCTGTGAAAGATGACATGGCTAAATAGCAGTGTTAAGTTTGAAAAAGAAGCTTGAAGATCAATAGGAGGTGTAGTATCGATGTTCTGTGCTGAAGGTTTTTGTTGTTACTGTTACAGCTCCAGTCCTGGTTTTTGATGGTGGAATTTGTCAGCTGGGAGTAATGGGGAGTCAGTGCTCAAGCCTCACATTGGATAAAATTTGAACTGGATTTCCTAAGAACAGCAGACATTCTGATTTCTCATGCAGGCGTAGCTAATGCAGTATGCTGTGGGCAGCGAGGCCGGCCGTACCTCAGTGCATCAGCAGCACTGGTAACAATGCTGGGCTTGGTTTGATGCAGGATTTTGCCTCATCAGTGAGCCAGTGTTTGGCTATGGATTGGGTCTCCAGGGTGGCAGAGACTTTGGACTCAGATGGAGAGCTCCATTTGACTGTCTCTGCTGATGCTTATGGATGTAATACAACCAAGCAGGAGTGAGAAGTTTTGGGATTCAGCCTTAAGATGAAAGTGAAATCATTTAACAGAGGTAATAGGAAATAGCACTGTAGATGTGAAGTACAAGAGCAGCGCAGCCATAGATTTCTCCATGGTTCCCCAAATGCTTTCAGAATTGGGATCATCCTGTAGAGAGCACTGGCTTTTAGCAAGTTGAATACTTCAGTGCTGCAGTCCTACAAGGTGGTCCTGAAGGGAGGAGCAGTATGCATTTCAGCTTCATATATTATAGTTTCATATAGCTCTGTTTAGCAAATAATTTTCTGCGTGGTCATATCCAGCAGTGCATACAGGAACTGTATCACTCTGTCTGTGTTTTTTAATGAGTATCATTTACTATTACTAACAGACAGATGAATAATTCATTTGATAAGTTTTTGCAATACGTTTGAATCCACAGTTTCACTAGATTTTATTTTTAGTAGCTCTAGCAGTATGAAAAAGATATGACGTCTGCTTGTTGGCAGCTTTGACGTGCTAACTTTAGTTTGTGATGTCTTCATTAGCTTGGACAAAATCACAAGTTAGAAAATTGCTGTTATTCAAAAGCCTGTGTTTGAAACGCCTTTCTCCTCCTGAACTGCTTCTAAGTGCTGAGCTACCTCTTCACAATCTGAAAAACAGATTTTTATTCTCTTGTTTTGTCCTAGAAATTGGACACTTCTGCAGGCAATGCCAAGTGAGTTCACAGATGTGTTTGGAGGTTGCTTGAGTCAAGATGAGTTGTCTCGTCATTAGAGTGGTCATCTTACAAACAAGCTGATAATAAAAACAAACCTTTGTTAAATAGCATGAAATGCTTCTGAAAAAACACCACTGCTTTTACAAAGATGTCAAAGCTCTACCATTAAGATTGTGCTGAAATCTGTTTGTAAGAGAAAAAGAAACTGAACTTTTCTTTTAATTTTTTATTAGTGGCTGGAATGAGACTCCACATTTGGCACTATCTCTTCAAAGGCCAACTTAACTTTATGTGTATTTTTATGGGGAAACATTTCCTCACTTTTTGGTGCTCTCATAACAGAAAGTGTTATAATCTGTGGCACTGTTTAGAGCTTGATAGAAAAATGAGAAAGGTAATGAAAGACTGCATGATTTCACAGGGTGAATTAGCCACTTTGGTTTCTCTTGTACATGCTCCAGTATGAAATATCTGCTATGAGGCAGCATTTCAAATGAGATGCATGCAGGTGAATGACTCCATTTCTGTTGGTTTCTCTCCAGCTGGTATCAATAATGAGTGTTAACTGCTTAAACAAATCACAGATAGTTCCGCAGTTATATTTGGTTGCTCGTTTGTGACTGCATCCTCTGTGCAGGATGTGTGTACTGGTGCAGCTATCTGTATCAAATCAAGCTTTCTTTTAAGTGATTTTTAAAGAGAGAATGTGACTCCCCAAAGGGATTTTTCCATTTGAAATTTACTTCTGTTACGAAGCAGTAGTAAATAAACATCTCTCTATGCTGTCTTCAATACAGAACCTGTTTGGTTCCTACTTTCTGTTGCACAAACTATATTCTTCTGGCTTAGTTACCTGTGGCTGAGTAGCTGTTCCCTCCCTAGGCTCTTCTCATACGTTGCTCTCCCTTTTCATTACTGAAACATGATGGTGTAGTTTGCTGTGTATCAGCTAGCAAGGTGATAGCATCTGAATTTGTGAGTATAGTTCCTCACAGAAGAAGAGCAAATGTTGTCCCATAAAGTTACAGCAGTTTATATGTTAGGGACTGTCATATCTCCTTTGTTAGAATACAATGAACAAAAGATGCTTGATGTTCTTCAGGTTGTCATGAGAGTCCTCCAAACTACTCCTGAAATACCCTGTGAAAGCGAGCATTTCTAACTCTTAAACAAGCTGAATGCAATCTCGTCCAAACAGAAATACTCCAGGACAAGAGAGAAAGTGCCTAGATGTTTGCTACTTTGCCTGACTGTTTAGAAACACCTTTTTTATTTTTCATTTTTTAATTTGTCTTTGGTACTGGCAATGCTGCCCACCATAGCTGACTTATGCCATGCAACTAAAAATAAGAACTCTTGTTCTCATTTTCTTCTGTCAACTGTCTCTACTCTCCAAATAGTACAAAGGTGTAAGTGAAAGGAAAGGGTTCACCACTGTCATCCTCAGCTGTGCTGCTGGGGTGGAAACATTCTGAAGTTGGAAGGGCATGGGATGGAGAAAGAAGCAAGTATATTGGGAAAAAAAGAGTGAAGTACTGACTAAGAGAATTAAATCAACAGAAAATGTAGAGAAGGAAGGGTTTTACAGAAAGGGGAGAATACTCAGAAGAAAGTGATGCTTTAAATGATGGGTGCATCTGTGCATTTAGATGATTTTCTGGAAATTTAAATAACAAAATATCTGATAAACTAATAGATATCACTGTCTTCCATTTACATATGTAGTAATGGGAATTTTAATTTGTGCTCCAGTTCTTCATTTTACATATGTATTGTATTGACAACAACAGATCTTTGATACTTAACTACTTAAACAGTTGTTGAAGTGAATTACCATTTCTTACACTGTTATATTGTAACTCTTCCAGGAATTGTATTTCTAGCAAAGGAAAATGGCAAACAGGATTAGGGTGAGGCTGACTCAAGGGGCACTTTGATTCTGACCAATATAGAGCATCTCTGGTAAATCCTGTGGCTTAGCTTCAGGCTGTTTAAGAACATTTGTTGAGAAATGGTGAGAGTAGCCCACAGATAGCTGATCGCATGCTCCTGACTGTGTGGAGATTAGCTGCTTGGAGCTTGGAAACTCTCTTAAGTCCTGGTCTTGAGAAAAGTTCAGTGATGGGGAACAAATGGGTGCAAGCAGACTTCCTTTAGTGTCTTGAGTGCCACTTCCCTCACTACAGGCTGCTGGAGGGCTTAAGCTGTTTGTATTACAAAAGAATATTTTCCTCTGTTTGGATGCTGCCAAGTATATTTTGAGTTGAAGCATCATTGAGTAATAAATAATATACCTTGTTAATATATGCTTTTATGGATGAAACAGCCCCACTACTTTCTACTCTGCTGTTTTTTATCATATTTACAGTTTCTGTCATCTGATGATTTTTGACAGTACGCACTACTTAAAGTCTGGACTCAGTTCAGCACTGAAAAGAAAACATGTATGTTTGGATTTATTAGTATTTAAACTCTTACTCACTTTTTTGACAATCAGACCTGCAGAGTGTTGAATGAAAGGTGTTCATCCCATGAAATGCCTCATATCATTGAAGGTCACCACTAGGAAACCTGTAGGTTGTCCCTGTATAACCGCATCTCCTCTGCCTCACTGTTTCACATAGCCCCATTCTCTTTCACCTAGCATCCAAAACAATTTGCTCTGAGATCTATATCCAAACTAAAATCTTTAGACATTCCCATGCCAGCATTTGTCATCGCTGTATTTCTTCGTCTGTATGGAAGCAGTAATTACACAGATTTCTATGTCTTCTACTAATCCATGATGAAATATGTTGCTGTCTACCTTTTCTGAAGAAGCAAAAAATGGCTTTGTGGCCTGTGGAGTGTGAGAAATTATTATGATTAAGCCAGAAGAAATTCTGCACACACTGTACACAGAAAGGATTCTGTAGAACCCTGACTGTTTGCTAAAGATATCGTCTTAACCTCACAAAATATCGGGGCTATGTTTTATTGGTATCAAAGCCAATCATTTCCCCATAAGAAGTAAGTGGCAACACGTGGTCAGTATATTTTATTATAAAGCAAGTAATAAAAAATGTTCCTGCTGTATCACATCAAATAACATTACTGATACGAGATTTCTTGAAGTTGTAAATTGTAGTATTCATCTCATATAATTCCACATGAAAAAATCATCTGGGTGTAATATTTAAAGGCAGTTATGCCAATTACTTTGCAGCAGACATTAGGAGATCCGTCCCTTTCATGAAATGTTTTCGCTAAGTAGTGTTAGAATACTGATGTATATTCTTAAGACAATGGCATTTGTTCTGTGTGCAGTTATTACACACAGCTTTAGATGGTAGGGTGCAGATAGGAGCTATTTGAAAGCCTACCTAATGTAATTCACTCCTTTTACTTTATCACATTCATTGTATAAGCAAGACTCACTGAATCTGAGCCAGGTCCCACTGTTTTTTGGGAATAATGTAAACCAAGTTCATGGTCAGAATCTGGAAAAAATTTTATGTTCCTCTTGCAGAGAAGGAGAAGTGTACATCTTCTGAACCTCCAGAATATTTTGTTAAGTGCACAGGTTTAGTCAATCTTTTTGCTGAACCCAGTCAAAGAATGAGAAAGATTCTCTGTTTCTTGAATAGATTTATGGTGTATATAAGAGAAACTTTACTGAAGCAAATCAAAGATATGTGGATGAACAGTTGTAGTGATTTGAAGTATACTGTTTCAAAGAGAGAAGTTTTTCATTCAAAGAAATTGTAGGAAGGTTGAGTTAATGGAGGGCTCTTGAGTGTCCTTTAGTACCACAAATGGCTAGAGTGTAAGAGATCCAGAGCAGATGAGAGGACACCTCAGCAATGGTGATTACACATGGATGACAAAATGTGGGAAGTCAACAGTCACTCATATGCACAGTTCCAGAGAGACGCATCAACCACATTAGAAGAGAAATACTATAGAGGCACAGCCCCAGCAAATTACCAGTGCACATGGAAGTATCATGCAAGGAAAAATATATATACCATCAATATTGGGGTACAGTTTTTAGAACTGGCTACAGTAGAAGTTGATCTTAAGGAACAAAACAGCAAGACTAGCAGAACACAAGAACCTCTCTGACTTTTACCTGCACAGATGAAGAATCTATATAACTCTGTTGTAGATACTTCTGCAGAGTTAATGTTTGAATGTAAGGCTTGGCTATTTCTTGCATTTAATAAAAACATTAAAGATGGTGAAAACTGGGAAAAGATGTTGCCTAGCAGTGCCATAGGTTACTAAGTGTCCAAGTGCTTGAAGACAGAGCATGTCAATTGACTGCTCCAAAATACATCTACAAGGCAGTACCATAAGTGCATACTGCATAGTGATAATGATTATTTGTACTTTGAGCCCCATGGCAATTAGGATATTAATTAGAAAAATGAAGAAGACATGGCAAAAGGTGTACTTGATGATGACAACAGAAAAGGAAAACGATAGGGTATTTCATGTGTGCATACTGACTAAAGATCTTTAAGGCAACGAATAAGGAACAGATCAACACAAGAACAATCATGAAATGATACAGGAACAAAATAACCCACTCATCCTAGATGGCATCACTTCCAAGCCCTCTTTAACGAGCATTTTCATTATGCTAGATGCACAATTTGATAGTGGAAGGTCAGATAGGACAAGGAGGACAACTAATTAATGCCTTTCAACACTCTATCCAGAGGGCAGCATTTAAAAATGCCTGCTGATGTATCATCTGCACAAGATATATCAAAGAAGAGGAGCCTTGAAATATTAGAATATCCTCATCTGTTGCCAGTGCAAATGCCACTGAAATTAATGGTGTTAATTACATGATGCTGGGTGTATTTTGAAATCACAGTTAGATCCAAATCACAAGAGAGCAGATGGATGAGAATAGCTGAGCATTGGAACAGATTGCTTGGGGAGGCTGTCACACATCCCTGGTGAATTTTAAAACCAGCCTGAATATAACCCTAAATAACTGGTTCTGACTTTGAAGTTATCCCTGCCTTGAGGAGGGGTTCTAGGCTACCTCCAGATCTCCATTCCAGCCTAGTTGTGTGCTTTTGTTTTTGTTTTCTTCTGTGGCTCAGGGAGATCAGGGAGATACTTTGGTCTGGAAAGAAGGCATCCAGTCATATCCAAAAAAAGAGGAAAGGGAAAAGGACTGAGTACACTAACACTCCAGAGCAGGGGTATCAGGGTCTCTGTGAAGCAGAAATGGTGGGATATTTGTGAGAACTGGAGGGGGGAAGATATTCTGTTTTATGAACAAATAGTAACCCAGAAATTTTGTAAAAAATATGGGCACAGTTTGTGGAATGTTGCATGGGGAGATACCTCTATAGAAAGCATTGTTTGAGCTGTGGACATAGACATGTACACAGCCGCATTTATGACGCTGCAACATTATGACGTTAGCCATTTTTTAAACATTTCTCCTTTTGTGTCTTAGGTCTTATTTATTCATCCTTCATAGCTATGATGTGCTGAGCTACTAAGCTGGGAGTGAGTTATAGAATTTTTTTTTTGTAAAGGAAAAAAGAGTAAAACCCTCAAAAAGAAACACCTCCACACAACTTTCCATCCACTCTTACACCAAGCCTGTAGTATTGCCTGGGGTTGCTGTGGCCGAAGTGCAGGACTCGGCACTTGATCTTGTTCAACTTCATTGCATTGACCTCAGCCCAGCCAGCACTCCAACCTGTACAGATCCCTCTGCAGGGCCTTCCTACTACCAAGTGAATTGACACCTCCTCCTGATTTGGTATCATTTACCAACTTACTGAGGGTGCACTTAATGCCCTCACCCAGGTCATCAATGAAAATATTGAAGAGGACAGGCCTCAAGTCCTCAGAGACCTCTTTGGTTGAACAGAACTGTTGATAGATGGTGGAAAGCAGTTTGACAGTCAACTCTGCCAGCTCCCTCAGCACTCATGGGTGTGATTCCCGTCAAGTCCCATGAACTTGTGACAGTCCAGATGAAGTAGTAGGTCTCTGTTTCCACCTGAATTGTGCGGAGTTTATTCTGCTTCCCATCCCTGACTTCCAGGTCGAGGAATAAAGTACCTTGAGGATAATTGGTCAGACTTAAAAACACACGTAGAGAAGACATTGAGAATCTCAGCATTTTCCTTTTCCTCAGTGGTCACATTTCTTGCCGCAGCCAGTAAAGGATGAAGATTCTCCTTAGTTCTCCTCTTACTTAATGGAACATTGGTGAGAAGTTTCAATCTACTGTCATATCATCAATATCCATTTCTGACATTGTGGGCCAATATAATAAAATAGGAGGCAGTACTTTTGGAGCAGCCCCCTGTTTTCCTATGTATTCTCTGGCTAAACAAGCACAACTCCTCAAGTAAGCGGCAGGACAGAGGTGCTGTCATGCAGACAGTACTTTAACAGAACTGTACAAGCTATCTTGCACCAGGTCTTTTTCCAGGACTATTGGGGTAGACAGTGTTTTCTGCTGCCAGGAGATAAACTTTAAAGCGTGGCTTATATGCTCGATGCAAAATTCCTTCTGTCTGAAACAAAATCCCTATCTCATTCACTTACAAATCTTATTTTCTATCCTGCTTAGAGCCAGTCTACTTGGCTAGTAATTAAAAAAAATACAGAATTTGCATGTTTCTTCCCATAATTTCTGCCAATCTTGGGCAGAACTCTGTTTTTTCAGTGGCTGGGAAACGTTGAATGCATAATGGGCATTTCCATAAACAAGTCATAATAGCTGAAATCACTGCCCAAATGTATACTTGGAAATCAATGCGTGTGTTGACTGGAGTCAGACCATCTGTCCTTTTATGCCTGGAAGTAGAATGGTAAAACCCCATAAAAAGGCATGACACAAGATTAATCTCCTCAGCGCCTAAGGAGGAGATGGGCTGGTGCACAGAGCTGCCAGCACAGAGGTGATCTCAGAAGCTGTGACCAAGGCAAGACGGGTGCCAGTAGCCCTCTGCACTGCATGGCTGGGCAGGCCTGTGGGATGGGTGTGTGTCTGTGCCAGCTCTGAACTGGGTCTCTCTGGTGCCTCTTGGGACAGCTGTGTTCTTACTGCAACACTGAACCCAAAATACTGCATCCTGCCTGGCACTGCTCTCAAACATGCATAGGTTTGGAGTTCTCTTTGTACTGTCAGTGAAGTGGAGTGAGGAGTGACCATAATGGAAATGATCACAGCACCTAATGTGAAGAATTGCAGGCTGCTTATGTGATCGAGGTCCTTTTGCATTCATCTGGTAGAGAGGCTGAAAATGGTAGGTGTAAATACAACCTGTGTTTGCTTCAAAGCCTTTATCTCTGCCAGAGAAGTGTAATTGGTCCCGAGGCTAAATGAGAATGTGGCCGAGGACCACACTCTTCTCTGGAGGTTGTATTTAATCATGGAAACTTTGTATACCTATGCCAATTTTGCACTATTTTTTTTTTTTTTTTTTGGCTATTTTTGCACTCTACAGTTGCTAGGGATGTTACATAGAGCATGGTAGTTTCCTGTCTTCCTAAAGAGCAAGGATGGAGCAATGCCAGACACAGGCATGGGCTGGGGAGCAGCACAGAAGGGACATGGGGGTGCTGGTGAGAGCAGCTCAGCACAAACCAGCAGCGTGCCTTGTCATCTTGGCATACGTTAAGCACAACACAACCAGTTGTGGTTGTGGTGATTCTCCTGCTGTGAGTAGCATTGGTACAGCTTTATCTTTACCTTTGAGTGTTGTGTGCAGTTCTGGGCTCCTCAGCATAAAAAGGGCATTTAAGATCCTTGAAAGCATCCGGAGGAGGCACCAAAGCAGGTAACAAGACTCAAAGACATGGCATGTGTGAGGGGAGTCTGAGGGCACCTAGACTGTCCAGGCTGCAGGAGAGAAAGCTGAGAGGTGGCCTCACTGCTTGCTGCAAATGTATCCAACTGGACATGAGGAAAAATGCCACTGTAACAGGCTTCCTAGTGAGGTTGTTGATTAAGGCAATGGAGCAGTGTCTTCAATACATGCTGCAACTGCTTACCTAAGAGATCAGTTGGACTCGATGATCTTGAACTTTTTCAAACAGTTTTCCAACTGTTTTGTTCTGTTCTATTCTATTCTAACAGTATTTTAAATGAAAAGCAAAACCAGTAATAGAAACAGAAGTGCAGTTGCAGAACAAATAAGAGGGCTGAGAGTCTCACATACACAAACACACACATGGAAATATAAACTTAGAGCAGAAACTATTTAAATGTTTCTTTCTGACCACCTAACAAGGAAGGCCTGAAGCACAGTCTGATTTTCCTCTAAAGCATGATATCAGTTCCATTGTGTTTGCTTATGCATGTCCCTGCACGTCTGTGCTCGTGTTGCATCTTTTAATTGTTTGCATTGGGAAGCTTTGACATTGCTCAGTGCCTCAGCCTAAAGCAAAGAATAGGGAAAAAAAAAGTAATGAGCAGATTGTTAGAAGCATCCTTCTCAGTAGGAATTTGGGCACTAGAAGGGAAAGAGTTAAGGAAAGAATATGGAGGATAAATGCTCATGAAACATGGCTATTGCTGCTCCTACAAGGGAAAAAATAATGAATGCGTGAGCTAGCAGAAAAAGAAGACCACAGGCTATTGGGAAATCCTGAGATTACAGAGAGCAGAGAGATATTAATTCATTTTTGGAATTTTAAGGAGGTTGTCCAGAAAGCAGGCTTTTTCATGGTCCTCAGCTACCGTATTTTACCTCTCCAATCTTTTACTGGAGGTGGATGAGCTGCCCAGTAGGTGGCATCCTTTTAACACAGTGCTAATATTCATCTGCTTGGGTGTTTTTTTTCCTTCTTCTTAAATGTGTTTTTTTGCGGAATTTAAATTGATTTTCACAGAATCAGCACATGCAGAAGTTATGTTAATTGAGGGCTTTAAGTCAAAAGCCCCAAATTTGGAATACCCAAACTGCCAAAAATCAGTATTTGGGAATGTGAATGAGAGAGAGGCAGAGAGAGTGTCTTTTCCCTCAGTGGTTTAGAGCAAGGTTCCAAGGAAGTTTACAACAAGCTGCATCTTCACAGCTTCTGCTGGAACCGTTCTTGTGGTTTCTGACTTAAGGACTCTGGTCTAATATGAGGACTCAGTTTTGGAATGTGATGATTAGGACATCATGTTCACATTTGAGCAATAGGTGATAGAGATTGTGACATCTTCCTCCTGCATTTAATTTACCTCTGTTACATTTTGTTCACTTCTGAAATTTCTCTTTTTTTTTCTTCCTATGATGTTGATGTTGATAGCTGGAGTGGCAGATGCTGTTGGAAAACCATCTCTGCGTATGTGTGTTTGCACACACGTCTACACAGGAATGAAACCTGTGGAAAGGCATGTGCTTTAGGCCGCTAGCATTGAGCACAGGGCATCAGTGTCAGGTACCAGCTGTCCTTTCAATTAGCCAGTACTCCATCTGAGACTACACAGATGATTCGCAGACAGACTGCAGGTGGACAGCAGATTTGCTGAAAGCGCTGGGAATGTGCAGTGGATCAGAATACTGTGTAGCCTGGGATGCTTCTGCTCCGCCTGAGAAAGGGTTTCTGGTCATGTATTCTTTAAATTGGACAGCCACCTCCTGGTCATCTTCACTAAGAAATAAATGTGTCAAAGCCCTGCCCCACTTCATAGAGGCTGGAAATAACCTCCTTTTATTTATGGGAAAATTTATTCTGACTGTGTATTTAACCCCAAATTGTGTTGAGGATTTTGTTTTAAAGGACATATGGCTTTTTCAGTATTCTTTATGGGTGCTTACTCAGCGTTGTGCTTCTCAAATCTAACAAATCTATCTGTCTCTTCTTCCATCCTTGTCCATTCATTGAGAGGCAGTCTGCCTGTATGGACACAAAACTCTCGAAAAGATAAAAATACAAAATGACGGTGAATTATTGCTGGTGAGAAAGAATATTTCCATGGCAAGGAAAATCTACGGCAAATATACAGGGAAGCTTTTTCTGGTGGAAGTGCCGGAAAGCACAGTGTTAAGTGAATATACCTAAGGATTACAAGGATAATCTAGCCAGGTGTGAACTGCAGCAGTCTTCCTGAGCCTGCAGAGCATTGTCATTTAGCTGCCACCAACCATAGCTTTCTCAGGTTATACCAAACTGAAATTTATGACAGCTTCAGAGTGTGAGTGGCCATATATGAACCACGTTGACTTAGAAAACTCATTCTACTGTTTGGAAGAAGCTTGAAAGAGCTGTATACCTAGAGTCAGAGGAATGGACCCTGTAAACAAAGGCAGGCTTGGATAGACTGATAGAAGTCCCTAAAATAAGCAAGGTGCTGGAAGAAAGAAGAAGAGTAGAATGCCTCCTCCATGCCAGCCTGCAGCTGAGTTTCAATGCTTGTGCTGAGGAGGGAGAGGCTGTAACACAGTGCTGGGCACTGCTCTGGTGGCTGTCACAGCAGTATTGTCACAGCAGACAGACACATCTGCCTCGCCACTTGCTGACTGATGCTGCTTTAATGACTCATCTCTGTTGGTGTTCAGGCAGTGGGAATCTGTTAACAAGTGCTGCCTGCAGTCCTAACCCAAGCTCTGCTGCAATTGCTTAGCAGACCAACGGGCTTGCCGGCACGTCCATCATGGTTAGTGTGTTAACGTGGTGTGCAGGGCGGAAATCCCACACATTTAGGCAGTCTAAAGACCAGTTTGAAGAAATAAACAGTTTCTGAAGCACCTCAGTGCATTAGTACATGTCAAATTCAAGAGGAAAGCTTTATTCCTTTGCATACAGTCTGGCTAAATTACTGTTTTTCAGGGCTGTTCAAAAACCAAAGCAAAATGCTGTTCCTGTCCTAGAAGAGTTACCATTCAGCCAAGAGAAAAATGTAGTCAGTGTTGATTGAAAAAGAGCTAGTTAGGATGATAGGCAGTAGTTAATAGCAACCTATTCAGCGGTTATACAAGTTTATTTGGAGTGCTTCTTTTTTGCCAGATGTTTCAGAAAATGTGATAAAGTTTAATTATATAGTTACAGAGTTAATTAAGAAATTATAGCAACCACCAAGTGAAATTAGGAACTGTAATCAGGAGGGAAAAGGGTTTTATAGAGCTGCTTTGAAAACAAAAGTGTGAGCAAAGCAAAGAGAGAAGAGGAAAGCTGTCAGTAGGAGGAACTGTGTAGGCTTTTCACACAACATAGGCACTATGAATAGAGCAAATGTAGCAGAAAGCTTCTGCTAGGTGCTAGCCAATGTGTGTGCTAAAGGAATCCTAGTATTAAAAGAGAAAATACAGAAGAAATCCAGAAGATGGATTGGACCAAATACATGGAAAGTTTTGAAGTAAGACGAGTAATTTTGAAAAGGATCCAGAAATGAATCATGAGACAATGAAGTTAAAGGAGAATAGGATAGAATAGATATTGGTCTTTATGATGTGTCACAGCAAAAAATCTGTCTAGACAGCTGAATTGTGGAGAGTGAGCCTTGAAAGGGGTTGCAATAAATAGCTGAGCTGGATAAACTGTCAGAAAATGAGAGACCTGTGCAGCTAGTAGTGACTTTCCAACTGTACTCTAGTATATGTTTTCTATTTTTTTTCTTTTCGTGTTTGTGCTCGACTGTGATATTGTTTTAAAAACACAGCTGTATTTGGTGATCCCCTATATAGATGTGGCTGTTGGATTATTGGATTGGTGTTTTATTACACAATATGTTACTGGTTTTCTTTCAAATTTGCTTTTTTGGTAAATGTTACCCAAGATGGCTCGTGAATTACATTCCTGAAAATATGAATTTTGTAAAAGAATGCGTGTGTATACAAGTGTAGTAGTATCAGCTTCAAAATCTATATTTGCTCCTATACTGTGCTTTTAAATTTAGAAATATAAAGCACCTTTCAAATACTTTATCCTGTTTCAGAAAACGATGTGGCCTTGACTGGCCATTAGCAACTATTGATGGTTCAGTTGTAAAACAGCGCATGGTTCAGAGATGCAAATATTTACTTAAGCTAGGGTATGTTTACTTTCATCATATGGAACACTTCGGGCATTTAATAATTAGAACTGTCTAGACTTAATTAGGTATGTGATGATCTTTGTTTTAGACACACTATATCTGGTTTCTGCTTATTTATCTGGCTTGGTACTTGGTCACGCCCTGAGGATCTCATGGTCCTCCAGCTGAAATCACCACTGAGACCAACTCAGTCAGAGTATATCAGGCAAATCCTTAATAGCTCCTTAAGACTTCCAGAGTGTGTAATTGTCAGCAGAAATGAATGATTTATTATTGCTTTACTGATCAGGAATTGCACAAAGTATAAGTGAACTAAGAACTGAGCAGCTTGGAATGCAGCCGCTTACACTTTATGCCATGTTTGTCTATTAACCACATTTTCAACACTTATCTCTGCCTAGCAGGTTGGCAACACACATGCAAAACACACTTAAAACTATTTCACCACAAACAAGCAGAGATAATGAGCTAATTTATTTGGAAATATTTCCAATATTATTATTATTGCCTGCCTACTAACTGATTTGTAGAAATTTTTGTCCAAATCTGATAGCTTTTCATTTATCAACGAAGACTGAAGAAGGAATAGAATAAAAACACATAGGATGTAATTGATTCACAAATAAAATTATAATTCTGGAAGATATTTGGTCTGATCCTAATTGAGAAGAAAAACTGATGAAATCATTTCCAGTGAGTAGAATATGTCAGAAAGCTATCAACTGTACGACCAATTGTCACGTTTTGTTCATTGGAGTATTTCATCAGTGTGAATCTGTTAACCTTACTGAAGGTGATCCCATTCACTTTTGGTGGATTAAATAATTGATAACATAAGTCCAAATTCTTTTGACTTAAAAAGGACAATTTTGTCTGAAAACCAAAGCAAAACAAAAAACTAACAACAACAAATGAACAAACAAATGAACAAGAGCAAAAACAATTCTAAATCTGTTCCTATTTGAATTTGACATAACCTTTCATTGTTTCTTGTGGTAAAGGCATACATCAGAAAATTTGTTTGGAAAATATAAGTAGAAGTCAAGTTCTAGATGCTCAGAAAGGTAGTCATGAAACAACAAATGATGGGGCTCATGTATACACTGCTGCAGTTTCCCTTCTGGCACTGTGCAGCCAAGTGTTTCTTTAACCTCTCTTAGAAGCAGGAATGCACCTGCCAGTAATGAAAGCTGTGTTTCTGGTCAAGTCTGAGAAGCAAGTCGGATGTGTCAGAGAGTGATTTTGTCAGATTTCATGGCTTTATTGGGTTTGAACTTGTTGAAATCACTCTGAAAAATCTGTGAAGAATACAAGAGTGTGGCAGTTGGCTCATTAGATAGTGGTCTTTGTCCAGCAACAATACCGAGCCAGTACTGCGGGGACTGTTGGTCAGTAAATGCAGACAAAGGTGAAAAATGAAATTCTGATCATTTGACAATGGTAGTGAAGGATTCTAAGTTTTTCTGTTGATTTTCATATGAGATCATTGGTAACTCTCTTGTCTAAGGATAATTCTCAGCAAGGGAACATGCAAGAAAAACCTGCAAAATGTTTTCTTACTTCAGTACCATCCTCTGATACAGTCAACAGAAGGCAAGAGTTTTTGAAACGTTATCAGAAAATGTTATGAAAACTGCACAATCCAACTTCTGTAATTACATGGCTCCCCTGTATGTTCTTTCTCCAGGCAGTTCCAATAAAATGTGAATTGCAGTCTTCTTTCTCTGCTGGCCTTGATCCTGCTGTACAACATGAAATATTTCATGTACTTGAGTGCTTCAATTTGAAGTATATACAAGAATACTTCTAACAGTGGTCTGTAAATTATGATGGGCACTACTATGAAATGTTAGAAGATTACACAGGTGTATCTCAAAAATGCATCACAGATGTATCTCAGTGCATTGAAATTAATGTGATTTTGCTATTTAAAGGTGTAATGTGTAAAGTGCATTACTTGCCTTTGAAATTAAAAGTTCCATACAAACTACTATCTCATACTAACAGCTGGGGAAGAAATTTCTGCTACATAACTGTCATGGAGCTTGCTACTTTTTGTCATGCATGTTCATAACACAGTCCTAGTTTCAATACAACAAAATTAGAATATCAATTGCCTGTTTTTATCAGAGCACATTAAAGTGTTTAACCAAAGTGAAATTGATTGCATTGAATTGCAAATTTCAGTTGAAAATACATCTAGATCACTAGAGAGAAGTTAATATGCTCTTTAACTTTATTGTACAGAAATACGAGATTGAAATATGACTGCATATTCTGCAAAAATTGGATTATATTGTTAGCTCTGTGCATTGAGATTTATACTGTCTTTAGGTTGCTTCTTGAACCTTTCTGAGTTATACTGTGAGGGATTTAGGCTATGTGTGTCTGACAGGGAGCAGACACAGTTACTAACGCCAGTCCTTCCTTAATCTCTAGTTTCAGGTTTGTTGCATGGGTGCTACTTTATGCAAAGTTCACCAATGAACTTTACAGTATTGCTAGTATACAAATAAACAAATTGCATGTTTCATTTTAATCTGATGGATTGGTCAGATATCTGCAAAACACCATATTCTTCACCCTTCCAAATTGCTCAGCTTTCACTCACCGTGAGCCTTAGCCAGCTGAATAATGGAGTCTGCTTGTATGATGGAAAGACAGATCTCACCAAAGGTATTTCTTGGACCTCAAGTCAATCTTTCTCCAGGGTATGGAAAGGGAGTGCTGGCTGCCACCTGACTGACCTATCTTGGAAGGAAAAAGAATCATTTCAGAATAGTAATGAACTAGAATGACTTCTCTATTGTGTTCATTAGTAGCAGCCAGCAAGTAGTTTAAAACTTGCACTATTAATAAAAATGATCTGTGGAAAAACATGGAGAGTAAATGTCAACATTTTTAGGGTTTGGAGCTGAAGAAGTTGTCAATTCCAAACTATTACTAATATGAAAAGTTTTCTGAATAATAGTAACACTGAAAGAACAGAAACAGTCCTTCCTACCCAGTTCTCTGAAGATGCTTTGGCTATTGTGCCTCTCAATTTGGCATCAGGAGTCATCTGAAAATACATCTCACAAACAGTGTAGCTAGCTTGACTCAGGAGATTTTTAGATGTTTTGTACTTCTATAGGGCATTATAAAAGTTATTTCATGAACTTACAACTGTTTTTCTGTTTGCTGAATTAGTTGGGACTTACAGCCCACTCTGTGAGACTGTAGGAGGTGATATGTGAAAGTGGCAGGTTTTTTTCAAAAACATGAAGCCATACCAGGGTGACAGAATCAGCAAATGTCTCCAAGCTGGAAGGGCCCCACGTGGGTCATTGAGTCCAACCCCTGGCTCCACAAAGCACCACTCAGATTCCAAACCCCGTATCTGAGAGTGTTGTCCAAATGCTCCTTGAACTCTGGCAACCTGGGGCCATGTCCACCACCCTCTGATGAAGAACCTTCTCCTAACAACATGCCTGACCCTCCCCTGATGCAGCTCTGTGCCATTCCCTCAGGTCCTGTCACTGGTTGGGTATGGGGACAGGCTCCTCAGGTTAGTGTCATGGCACTAAGCTGCTGGAGGATCTGAATATATAAATTAGAAAAAAAATAGCATAATATGTAATTATGTATAAATGCAAGATTTGATGAGCCAAAATTTGCATAACTTCCAGGCAAACTGCACTATGAAGTGGTTTTGCCATCTTGCAGTGACTGTATTTTTCAAAGGTTTTTTGTTAATGCATAATTTTTGTTATTGTAAAACATTGTGCAACCTAAGGTTATTTGACCAATATAATGAGCTTTCTTTATGTTGAAATAAAGTACATACAACTTTAATGCTATCTGTTTTCTGTTCTTCCAATTTAGGAAAGAGCTATATTATTCTTTGCTCATGCTAATGAAAGCACAGCATTTGAAATTATTTCCAGCATATCAAGTTAGTTAATAGCTAATTAAAACCTAATTGCTATATCTGACTTGCTGGAAAACACAATTACACTTACAGACATTATGAAAAATAAGGACAAGGAAATTAATTGTAACTAGGTTGACTAATTTCATGATGGCAATGATACTTAGGCCAGTATTCAGTTAATTTCAGGTTGTTTTCACACAATTAAGCCTCAATCGTTTTTTTGTGGGTTTGTTTTTTTTTTTGTTTTTTGTTTTTTTTCCCAGAACAAATTTTTAACACAGCAACAATCAGCACAGATCTTCCATTTCCGTCTGTGATCTTCCTTCCTCTTCAGTTTTTCACAAAACTCATCTTTGGTTTCTGAAATCAGAGAGCCACATTTGTACTGTGGTCCAGGCTCGATGACCAGCTCTGATCCTCCTCAGTGTCCTATTTCTACACAAACCCTACTTTGGGGCCACAATATGAAGTGAGTCTTACTGCTGCTGCTGAGGCAGTCAGTGCAAAATCCCAATGAAACTAACAGCTCATTTTAGATTCCAGTAATTTAAGGTGAAATACTTAAAAAACTCTACTAAGTGTTAGAAGTGAGAATCTACGGATCAGAACAAACGGGATACAGAAGTTGCAATCAGGTGATGAATTTTAGACTGGGAATTTTTTAGCAGTTTTTTCAACATAAATGTAAAACACATGGCTTTTTTTTTAGTTCGCTTTCTGATTTTCTATGATAAGTGGCCACGGAACTCATGTGACTCTCAGATAGTAAGTAAAATTAGTTTTATTCTTACATCCAGAGTCCTACCAATGCCTTTACTGCTGCCTACTGGCAATTACAAAAAGTGTAAGGTATCCTTTTATGTAGGACATATATAAAAACAGTCTTTGATTCTGCTCATTTTCAATTTCAAATTGTGAGCAGAATTTTTAATTCTCTCTCGAAGCAAATTGGGAGCCACTCCTGTCACATTTTTTTTTTAATTTTCTGCATCTCCTTGTATTGGTGTGAGTGACATGGTACCTTCACTGCCTGGGATGGCTTGCCTTGCGGCATGAGAGCTCTGTCCTGTTCACAGCTGTGTGAGAGGAGGCTGCTACAGCTAGAATTGCATGGCATCTGGAGCTTGCTTGGAGCTGCAGAGATGGCAAAAGTTCCTGGAAAGCGTGTCTGTCTGAAGAAAGTTATTTAAGGTTGCACCAATACTTTCCTAACTGGTGTCCATATGGAGAATTGGGTGGTGTCCTCATGGAACAAGCTGTTCTTGTTTCCAGCTAAGTCACATTAAAGTCAGCTAAAAATACACTAGTTTCCCGGTATTAGTTCTTTCCATGTGATGTGGGGTAAAACAGGATTCTGAGCAGGAACAGAATTGATTTTTGAGACTGTAGCTGGGGTAAGGATATGGCTATTGGGTTTCAGAACTGAAGAAAGGTGAGGTCTGTGAAGTCCTGAATAGGAGGGAATTTTGTATTTCAGGTCTCAGATGGAAAGGAAGAATCTGTGCAAATTCTGTTTTTGTTCAAATATGTTCTGTGAAAAAAAAAAGGAGGCTTAATAGTGTGAACGTAATTTACCTGCTGAAAGAAAGGCCTTGTTCAGCCCTTGGGCATTTGCTGTTGTGGTTGGACTGTGGTCCATGAGGGATGGTTCCTCTACTCCACCTCATGTTTGAGCTGTGCTGGAACATCTACTGCTTTGCATCCTCACTGCATCTTAATTCTGGCTAGTCAGGCTCATGACCTGAAGACAAGTTGTGGGTATTTCTGATAAGCTGCTTGGGTGTTTGCTTGTAATTGAGTCTTAGTTAATGTGAGTTCACATCAAAATGTCAGAAATAGCACAAGCATTGCTGAATCACTTGCAGTTGTGTTCAAATAAAACACAGCTGTACAAAAAGTACTTTTTGAATTTCACTTCAGTAAAACTTGTAGGAATTGTAATTAGCCTCTTGAAGTCAGCCTTTCTGAAATCACAGAATCACATAGAATTGTAGGGGCTGGAAGGGACCTCTGGAGGTCGTCTAGTCCAACCCCCCTGCCATAGCAGCTCCATAGCCCAGGTTGCACAGGTAGGCGTCCAGGTGGGTCTTGAACATCTCCAGGGAAGGAGACTCCACCACTTCTCTGGACAGCCTGTGAAGAAGTTCTCCATCACATTTGTGCAGAACTTCCTGTGCTTCAGTTTGTGGCCATTTCCCCTTGTCCTATCACCACACACCACTGACAAGAGTCTGGCCTTGTCCCTTTGCCTCCTGCACCTTAGATATTTATGGACACTGATCAGATCCCCTCTGAGTCTTTTTTTCTCAAGAGTGAACAGACCCAGGTGGCTCAGCCTTTCCTAATAAGGTGCTCCACGTCCTTTATCATCTTTATGGCCCTATGCAGGACTCTTTCCATGAGATCCCTGTTTTTTCTGTACTGGGGAGCCCAGAACTGGACACAGTACTCCAGGTGAGGTCTCATCAGGACAGAGTAAAGGTGGAGGATCACCTCCTTTGTCCTGGTGGCTACGCTCTTTTTAACGTGCCTAGGGTGCTATGGGCCTTCTTGGCTACCAGGGTACACTGCTGGCTCATGGCCAACCTGTCATCCATTGGGACACCCAGATCCCTCTCCACAGAGCTCCTCTCCAGCAGGTTATCCTCCAGCCTGTACCAGTGCATGGGGTTCCTCCCTAGGTGCAAGTCACTACACTTGCTCTTGTTAAACCTCATCTGGTTCCTTTCTGCCCAACTCTCCAGCCTGCCCAGGTCTCGCTGAATGGCAGCACAGCCTTCCAGCATGTCAGCCATTCCTCCCAGCTTTGTATCATCAGCAAACTTGCTGAGGGTGTACTCTGTCCCCTCATCAAGGTAACTGATGAAGATGTTGAACAAGGCTGCACTGATCTCTGAGGAATACATGCTAAATGCATGCTTCCAATCAGACTCTGCACTGCCGATCACAACCCTCTGAGCTCTGCCAGTCAGCCAGTTCTCAACCCACCTCACCCACTCATCTGTTCCACACTTTCTCAGCTTTGCTATAAGGATGTTGTGGGAGACAGTATGCAATGCCTTGCTGAAATCAAGTAGATTGCATTCATTGCTCTCCTATCCTCCCATCCTCTCATCATAGAAAGCTACCAGGTTGGCTGAGCATGACCTACCCCTGGTGAACCCATGCTGACTACTCCTGATAAACTTCTTCTCTTCCAATTGCCTGGAGATGGCATCCAGAACAAACTGTTCCAATACCTTTCTAGGGATGGAGGTGAGGCTGACTGGCCTGTAGTTTGCCAGATAATCTTCTGTCAGTGTAATTTTGGAGCTCCTTGATTACATGCAAAGATCTACAGTATCTTATCTGCCAGAAGAAGCAGCTCTGTGTCTTGTTACAAAGGTGTCCTCAGACTGGTGTGGCTGGGAAGCCAAACCCTTATGGTCCTTTGCTGGCCAGGAGAGCAAACCTACTCAGAAAAGCAAACCACAACCTCTTCAGGTTCGCACCAGATCCTCTTGGCAAAGAATGCTGGTGCAATTCTAACACTACTGGCATTCTTCTGGTTTAGAAAATCTTTTGCTAAGCTAAACTGAAGGAATGTATGCAAACAGGTTGCCTTAAGAGTGTGTGACTAACGTGTCCCCAGTTGGAGTGTCTGTCTGCATGATACAGTCTTTCCAGGCTGTCAGGCTTGCCTATACACTCTGTTCATGTGTCTGCCTCTATGAATTGTTCCTCTTCACTACAGAGACTCCTAATCTCTCCAGGTGGTTTATATTCACTTAACTCCAGTCTCTTTTCTAATGTCTTTCCCCTTTGTTCTCTAATTTGTTAGCCCCATTATAAAGCATTATATTGCATCTGTTCTGCATTATCTCTTCTGGTATAAAAAAACATTGCTAAATGCACTTTTCTTTTAGTTACAGTATCTAATAATGCAGTAGACTCACATCAACTCCTTAGGATAAATTTTAATCAAAATTTTAAAAATATCCTTAGAACTTGCAGTGCTTTTTTGCAGCTGCAGAACCTGTGGCCCCTCACAATCGTAGGGACTATGTTTTGGTGATCATTGTAACCAACAAAAAAGATCTTAGTGAATAATGTATTTATGGTGGCTGCATTAACATCTGGATTTTGAGTGAACTGTTTTCTGGCAATGTTACTACAAAGTGATTTCATTTATACATTTCTTTATTACATGTGGCATCAAAACACTTTGGCAAAATAATGATTTTTCCTTGGAAGATCTGAAGATGCTTTCATGACCCATTGTCATTCCAAAGTGCATCTACTATTTTTTGGGTAATTGCCCTTAGTGGACAGAAGACCTTGACAGGATGGAATTAAGGTGCCTCGTTGGTATGCCATAGTTAAACGTGGCTTCAGTTTGGCACATCATCATTAGTAAATCACCCAGACTGCACATCCCACACTCTAGTGACTTCTTGCTTTGATTAAAAAAAATTGCGTGTTTCATTTGTAGTTACAGGGTTCTGACAATTAATAACTCTAATCTTCAAAGCCTTTTGAAATGTGGCTGCAATTCAGCCTGAGACTCCTGGGCACTGAGGCATTTCTGCAAAGCTTCTGGCACAGCCTCTAGCTCACTTTTGGCCTTCCTGGACATCCCTAGATGTATCTGGATGCAGTTTGGGAACTGCATGGAGCAGGGATATTCACAGTAAGTGATTGGGATGTGTACACCATGTTTTCAAATAGAGGACAATTTAATAATGTTTGCTGCTTATTGTGCACCTTAGCACCAGAGTACTGTTTTGGATGTGCTTAATTTGCAAGTGTAAACTTAATCTTGGTGTAATCTTCACGGTGCAGGTGATGGAGCACTGGCACAGGTTGCCCAAAGAGGTGGTGGAGTCTCCTTCCCTGGAGATGTTCAGGACCCACCTGGATGTCTACCTGTGCAACCTGGGCTAGGAAGCTGCTTTGGCAGGGGAGTTGGACTCGATGATCTCTAGAGGTCCCTTCCAACCCCTACAATTCCATGTGATTCTGTGTTTCAAATGTGTTCACTCTGCTTTGTACTCACTTAGAAGTTTTGTTAATAATTTCCTATTTAAGTAGGCTGTATGTTTGAAAAGAACAATTTTAGTTATTGTTTTATATGTATGTATGTTGTGGTTTAACCTTGTACGAAGCTCAGCACAACACAGTCCTTTGGTCACTCCCCCCTTCTGAGTGGTATGGGAGAGAGTCAGAAAAAATAAATAAATAGGTGTTGTGGGTTGAGATAAAACTATTTACTAAGATAGAGAAAAAGAATAGGGTAACAGTTATGACTATACACGCACACACACATATACATATAAATGTATATAACAAGTGATACGCAAGCAATAGCTTACAAGCTCCCTACTGCTGCTCAGCTTCACCCCTCAGTGAGTGGAAGAGAGGGAGAGGAATTCCCTCCCATTCCCTTCAAAACTCCTGGCACGTGATGTCATATGTTATGGAATATCCCTGTGTACAGATTAAGTCAGCTGTCCTAATTCTGTTCCCTGTCTGCACCTTGGGCCCTTTGCTGAGAAGGGCCTTGACTCTGTAAAACACTGCTTAGCAGCAACTGTAAACATCACTGTGTTATCAACACTTTTTCTCCTAGAACCAGAACATAGCATCATACCAGAAACTGAAGAAAACAATTCCATCCCAGCTGAAACTAAGAAAATAAGTACATCTTGCAAATATTAATCCATACTGAAAGACTTAGCAGCATCCCATGAAATGCCATATTCTATAATTCTAAATCAAGGATGACACGGGCAAGACTTTTATTGTAACCTATGATAGGCAGAATCCTTTCTTGGGCGGACCTGGAGTCCTGCACAGAAAATGTATTGCCCTTATTGGAAATGCATTTCACCACTAAGGCAAAAAAATACAAGAAGGACCCATTTCTCTATTCCTTACCCACATGGATACCTGCCTTCAGGGGCCATGATAAGACACAGGGAGTAAAAGGTAGAGACCATGGAAGGGGTCTGCCCACCACTGCAGCTTCTCTTCTTCCTTCTCTTCCTGTATATTCTCAATAGGGATGACCTTTGCATGCCGGAAACCTGGGAAATGACACTTTTTCACTGCACCACAAATGTGTATCTGAAAATGTTTGTATTAAATGAGCTCCCACTCAGGTGCTCTGGAGGGCCTGATCCTGCACTGGCAGATCAGGGCTCCCAGGAGTTGGAGAGTGAGGAACATGACATACTCCTGGGCTCCCCGCCTTTTACCACAGAGAAGTTAGACAAAATGTAAACTGGAGCATGTGGTATACCTGTGGAACTGAGGGATTTTGGATAACCACTGTGAAATCAGGCACTGGAGGGTAGCAGCTGGGGCTGGAGCAGGCAGCAAGGCTCTGGGGGGATCCCTCTGGCCAGGGGAGCAATCTGAGCAGCTGCCGGAGGCAGGATAGAGATGAGGTAGTGTGAGACAATTGCTGATTTCAACCAGCAGCTGCGTGTGCAGCCGGATTGTTTCCTGCAGGAAGTGGCATGCACTGGTAGTGTCAAAATGAAATACTCAGTGAGTTTCCAGTTCATGGGAAATCAAATTAAAACAAATAAATAAATAAAAATTGTTCTGCTTCAGGCTAAAACTAAATAACCCTCCCTGCTTCCCCCTCAACCTTTTTCATAAGTCAGAAGCCCTGCCACGTAGCCAGCTTCACTCCACACAGATTGGAGTCTTCTGGGAGAATGTGCATTACTCATTCTTGAATGGATATCTGAATTTGCAGACCAATGCAAGGTTGAAAATGGAAATCTGTTTTTAGACAATTTTTCCATTGTAATGGTGACCTTCTAATTCAGCTGGTATTTTTGCATTGGATCAGCTCTTTCATCTTCACATATGATATTAAAACTCAGCTCAGAATCTAATGCAGATATGCAGATCAGAATTCATTCTGATCCTCTTCAGAAAATCAAATGAACATTTGATTTAGAGAGCTTGATGTCTATTCCTTAACTGTTTAGAACACTAAAACATAATTCATGCTGTGTGTTCTTAAATGTCAGCTTTAGCAGTGAGATCTAAATCACATGAAAGCACGTAATTTAAAATCACATGGTGATGCCATTTAAAATCCTGTCTCTGAAACCATGGGAAAAAGCGAAGTAGACACAGATGATGAAGGGCTGCTTTCTTCTTGTGACAGAAAGATCTATAATGTTGTTTAGAGGGAAATCATAGGTTTGGGACATGCTTCCTCAGTCTGCGCAGCATCTAAGTAGGACCATCTTCAGAGTTTCTTAAATCCCTTTCTGGCAAGTGTGTTTGCAGGGCTCACTCTGTGCCAGCTAATAGAGGAGATTAATTTTTACACCTTCAACTCAGGATTCATTTTCAAACCTGAACTGCAACATTTAGATTCTTGGCCTTGGTATCTCCTTGTTCAATACCTGATCTGCTGGCCAAGGAAACAATCATTCCAGAGTAGTTCTAAAAAAGAGGGCAGTAATATAACAAAATTGAGTCTTTTGTGGACTCACCTTTGCACTTTCCAGAAACTTTTTAAAATTATATTCTTGATGTGATAATACCAGACTATTTTTGTCACAGAATGTAAAAATATGTCTTCTGAACAGTGTGCTAGGTTTGAGATGATAGCAGTGACAGCAGAGCTGTGTATTACTTACTATGCAATACATAAGTTTTTATGTAGTAACAAATGATAAAAATTACATCTTTCTGAAAACCATGGAGGAACGTTTGTTTAATAATGAACAGAAGGAATTGTGTTCATTCTTCATGAAAACTGTAGAAGATACTTAATTTATAAAAACTGTTGTTGGTTCAAGAAATAAACATTTTGCAGTTTTAGGCACTTTTCCACTACAGCTCAATAGATAGATACTTCTGTTCTCTATTTTTGTTTTCAAAGACATTACTGAAGTAATTATTTTTGCAGAGAATACTCCATCTTTTCCTAGAACTACTTGAGATACCTTTATGAAATGCCAGTGCAAATCTTGTTCCTGACCATGAAGAAAACAACCTGAAAATTTGTAAAACTTTAAAACTGAAACCAAAGTTTCCCACTCTTTAGAGATCATTCTTAGTCTACTCAAGCTTAGCTTTCACAGAGCTCAGGCTTCATGGATGATTCAACATGCACTGATATCAGTGTAGAAAAGTCCATCCAAACTCTTGCATAGCAACCTAATGATATCAGAAGATGACAGGTGCTATAATTTGTGCAGATTTAATACAACAGCTGGCTAGAAAATGGAAATGCACTAATATCTGGAAAACTGCCTTTTAAAAAGTTGTTTTCATTTTGAGGAGTTAAAACTGAAGCCACTTTTGATAAGGAGCTTTTTTTTTTTTTTGGTAAATTGCTAAAACGTTATGGAATTATCTTAGCAAAATGGTTATAAAACCATCATAGACCTGGTGCTTGATAAATAACTATAAAGAAGAGGATACTAAAAGGCCAAAACCTTTATAAGAAAGCAGAAAAAAGCTCAGTGTATTCCATTGTAAATGGAAAAGTGAAGACTATTTAATATTATTGAAAAAAATGTATCAATTTTCTCTAGAAGATGCAAATAGCTCTGTCAAATAACAGGAAGAAATCAGTCAAGAAAAGATCAAAGCATTGGTGTGACTTTGAATCCCTAACTATCTCATCAAAGACATTCAGCTTCTTAACCTTAATTGTAAGAGCTCATCTTGAACTCACAAGAAAAGAACTAAGAGGATCAGGTATTCATGAGCAGTATTTTTTATGTTTATGGAGAGAGCGTAGGGTGTTTCTAGTTGCCTTGGTGGAGAAGACTTTACAAGTATACTGTTCACCTACTTTGGACTCAAGTTTTCTGTGCTTGTTTTTTTGGTAAAATTTTATATTCGTGAAAAGACATAAAACTCTTGGGATAACTCCATGTACACATTACTTGGAAATTCTGCTATAGTTCTTTGCAAAATATATTTTTAGGATTACAGCTCTGAAGTGTTTATAATTGCAGTCCTAAGAGCACAAAAGCCAGCCCTAGTTATACTTTCTAAGTATTAAGGGCAGATCCTTCAGTGCTTACTGAGGAAAATTGCTCAGTGGTTTCAATGGGAATTTAGCCTCATCAGTAAGCACTGCAAAGTCAGGCCCCTAGAGAGTGCCTCTTCATATATCAATTACAATTAATTCATCAAAGAAAAAAAACCACACAGATTTCATTTAGAACATCCAATCTCATCTCGAATCATTAGTTACCTAATCATGAACGTAATTAAAATACTGTTAGAATTAAACATGTGTGACTCAGCAGTCCATAGGACCTTCAGCTTCAGACTGAGTTAAAAGTTTGCACTGATGCAATATGCTAAACAAACATGGCTGGGGATTTGACAGATCAGATCATCTTTTGTGCATAAGCTGTTGTGAGGTAAGTCTAATGTAACATTATTGATAAGGCGTGATGAGGAGAAAGCACTTCTGATAAAGAATGTAGTTATCTGAAGAAAACAAATGCTACTTAAGATTAAAATCCTGTATTTCCACTTGGGACCATGTTGACAGCAGAAGCGATGACAGCAGTTTGTCATACCAAGCCATTACAAAAGTGATGGAGAAGCTGCCTCGGCTTTGCAAATGAACTTCACTGCTGCTTTTTTTTTTTTTTTTTTTTTTTAAAGCACAACGTGTTGTTTAACACAGAAGCCGTGTTATCTGGCACTGATCATGTTGCTTTGGGATTTCAAAGCAGTGGTTGGTGCAGTCTTGCTCAGACAGGGACATGTTGGACTGCTTGTTCTTAAAAAAGCTTTGTCCACTTTCCAGAGCAACTAGACAAAGGCAGAGGTTGGGTTTCTATCTGTAAACAGGACAATAAGTGGGAACTTTTATCTGCTGTTTTTTTTTGTTTTTCCTTTTTCCCTTTAGAGTAGTTTTCCATGAACTTTCAGAAAGTTGTAGAATCATGGAATACTTAGAGCTGGAAGGAACTTTTAAAGGTCATCTAGTCCAACTCCCCTGCAGTGAACAGGGACATCCACAGCTGGATCATGTGCTCAGAGCCCCATTGAGCCTGGTCTTGAAAGTATCCAGGGACAGGGCATCCACCATCTCTCTGGGCATCCTGTACCAGTGCCTACCACCCTTACTATAGAAGATTTTTTCCTTATATCTAACCTAAATCTTCCATCCCTTTGATCATTTTGGTGACCCTCCTCTGGACATTCTCTAACAGATCCACATCTCTCCTGTATTGAGGGCTTCACATCTGGATGCAGCACTCCAGATGAGGCCTCACCAGCGCAGGGCAGAGGGGCAGGATCACCTTCCTGACCTGCTGGCCACACTTCTTCAGTCAGTATCAGCCTGTTTATAAAACACATCACAGCTGTGTAAATGAACTACTTTTCTCTAGTGACTGCACAGGCATGAGAACAAGATGCGCTGCTGTTGAACCAACTATACTATTGCAGATTGCTTTCTGGGTAATGAATTTGCAACCTGGCTGTAATGCTGTGCATTAGTAAAATAGTAACTGATGTGCTGTGGAGCTGAACAAGGCTAGGTGTGGTAACTTCTGCATTTCCTTTTAAATCCTATTTCAAGTGTGCAGCAGTGCAAGAGATTCTTGTGTCTAGTGACCTGCATTTCTTTCAAATGAATTCAGCAGGTAATACTTCAGTTATATTTCGATGTTCGTATCTCACTGAAGAGAATGGGATTTGTTCTCACTATTGCTGCTGCTGGTAGATCTATTGTTTTTCTCTAAAGGAGAAGCAAGAACGTGCCATCATGCCTAAAATCAAAGATTACTGCACATCAGTTGATATGTTCAAAGATAATAAGGAAATGTGCCTAGAGTGTCTGTTTACTAAGGCTGCTGCACTTGTGAATTGCTGCATGTTCTTTTGTGACAGCACTGTGGTTCCAGTTCCATTGAATACACATAATTTATTTCTTAGGACAAACAAGATAATGAAGGCTTCCTGTGTGTATATGCTTTCTTAATTAATTACAATTCCTTCTGGCTAGCTGGCTATATTTTCTTTGATATCAGTAACAACAGAACCTCATAAAATGTCCCACAGGTTTCTGTATGTTCTGTATCAGAAGTCTTTGATATTTTTCTTCTGAAAATAACGTGTAAGATACAGCAAACAGTAATGGAAATTGTGCTAAGAACAATCCCATTCTTCAGCGCTTTGGACTGTGCTTAGATGAGCTCCTCACATAGATCTTTTGTCAGTCTGTTCAATACGTGCTCTGCACAATAGCTGGATTAGTTGTGCTTTACATTTTTACAAGGAGAGTGAAATTCAGATGTTCATGGCAATGAATTGCTTTGTTTGCTATCAGAAGTAGTTTAACTGATGAACCTGAAGCAACCCTGGCCAAAAGGCACATCAACAGCTGCTATCTGTACGTGCAAGTAGCAAGAACACAAGACAAAAGTTTACAGGAGCGCTTTTCATCCCAAAATTCTATTCCTTGAAAATAGTCCAGCTATTTATACCACTGTTATTCAGAGATAACCATCCTAGAAATCTCATGAAATTAATAAAATGCTTTTTAACAGAGGAATTATTACCTGTATGTCATGGAGGAGATACACTAGCTAGCATAAAATCAATTGTCTACTCTTTCCCTCCTGGGGTGAGCATGGACTAAAGATCACTGGATCTGTATCATATTCCTGGACAGTATTAATTGGACTCCAGAGCCTTGCTCTGCAAAAGCTGGCTGGAGTACTTCACATAGATCAGAACAAATTGGAGAGAGAAGCAGAAACTGGGCTGAAATGTGTCTCTGCTCACCCAGACTTCTGGAAACAGTAGACTAGGACTACCTACTGCCTTCTCATCTAGAAAACAAAATGTATTAATCAATGTCTGGACCTTTGTATCACAGGGCATCTGGATACATTCCTCTCCTATTGGCTTTGTTTGGCAATTGAGAAGCAGTTGCCAAGATTTTGTTCCATTTCTTGAGGGTCCTGTTCCCAGTTTCTATAGAAGGAAGAAAGAGCAGGATCTGTCTTATCTCACTATTGAGGAGAACAGGAGCTTGAATCTCTTTGTACTTTCATTCTCATTTTCTAAATCTGTACTTTTGAGATTGTAATTTTCATTGTAACATTCCTTCCTTGTCAGTATACTATACTTAAAGAGAAAATAGCTTTGAAATTATGAAACTCTACAAGTTTTAAGGATTTAACTGACCACATGGCACATACAGCTCTAACCAAAGACCTGTGTCAATCAACAAAGATTCAGCAATCCAACTTGCAGTCATACCTGGGAAATGCCACCACCTATAAGTCTCCTTCTTACAACTGTGCTACTTTCATTAGCAGAATTTGTTTACTGTCCAGAGCTATAGGTTTCATTGCATCAGTGAAATCAGCATGAGTTTTCTTATTGTTTTGGAGGTTGATTTGTCCCCTTGTTCCTGCAGAAATACTGGCTGGTCCAAATTCCTAGGAGAAGTAACCTGAAAGCTATCGAGACAGAGAAAAAAATTCTGGTTACACCAGAGGGCTTCAAATCAGGCTTTAGCACTTGCAGCATCAAGCCAAGTAACTTTCACTTGTGCCAGAAAACTGCTGCTTTTTAAGTATAGAAATTAATTTTAAAAGTAGTTAAAATATTACTTGACAGCACACCCATGTTTTAGTGAACTTCCACTGTCGATGAACTGAAAAGATGTATTCTAATTCTACAGCAACAGATTGCAGACTAGCTGTTCAGTTTAAAAGGCCAGAATGACACATTAATTGCAAACTTGTAAGATCACAGAAACAAGTAGTTTGTCCTTGGTGTTGTTAGTGAGAAGTAGTGAATTTCTCTCCTGGAAAATGCATATTTGGAAAAATAGATTTATTCCCTTGCTTTAGAAAGATTTAGCATGAAACTTGAATTCCTCTAATACTTGTGTTAGCACTCCAGTGAGTGCTGCAGGGCTTCTTGTATGGGCAAATATTATTTCTGTAAGTAATGGCTGCAAAGCCTGAGCCATCTGGCAGTGCTTGACTTCCCTTTGCTTCTTGCTACTTTGGTTCCTTTATTGTGGTAGCTAAATGAGATATTATAATTAGGGACCCACCAACACTGTATTCATTTTTAGAGGTCTAGTTCTGGATACACTTTTCAGACAAATCTCCCAGTGCTGTCTGATGGGAATGTTATTTATGTCAGGATTAAGGCCTGTATTTGGCTGTTAATTTCATGGCACTGTTTTGCACAGCCTGATAATAGGGAAGCTCATAAAATGAAGATACACACAGCTCTATGACTAAACTCTGAAATGCATATGAAAATCGTTTTTCTTTTTATAATTACAGCTGGCATTTCGCTCCTCTTTGCCAGCCCTCATTTTCCTTCATCCACATATTCTTTATTTCTTCCTGATACTGCCATGAAAATTGATTTGATCACTTCCCAGAAGGTCATAGAAAAGATCTCTCATAATTCATAGCTGGTCCTGACACGACTGCTGAAATGAGACAACTGATGTATGTCCATATAACACTGTTGACTTTCATTCTAGTTGATGTTTGCAGAAGATACAGGTGTAGATCTGTGTTTTCTTTCTGTACAAACAAACAGACAAGTATAGTCTTCTTTAAATATCTTGTGAAGAAAAGCGGTTACAGCTGTTTTTTCCTGCCAGCTACGTTTTGCAGCTGTAGGAATTATTCATTGCTCTGAAAAGCCCCTATTTTATCTTTGCCCATGACACAACAAACCTATCCCTCCATTTCCTATATCTGCAGCAGTGGGAGACCTGCCAGTTCTGGTAGTGATGTCTGTCTATTTTAGCAAGTAATTTAGTACAACAGGAGCAAAACAGTAGATCAGAGCAGTTTGTGCTTATGCTCATTGCATCTTCATGTTTTGGGATTCTTCATGTTTATGCATGGTTTCGGATTTTGCTCCAGCCTAGCAATACTCTGGTCCTTTGACCCAAACTTGTTAGCACACAGGTCTCAAAGCTTTTTGTAGACCTTTCCATCCTTGATTGCAGGCCCATGTGTGTGGCTTTACACACAGTCTTTTCACCTATCTTGTACAGGGAGTTGAATAGCGATGGGAGATAATTAATCCAGACATCGCTGTTGCTCAAAGAGAATTTACACATCGAAACACACCTTTTTTTTTCTGTTCCTGCCCATACCATTTCCAAATGACGCCACGACATCTCATGTTGATACCTTCCTTACTGTTGTCAAAGTTGGATTTGTTGCAAAACTATTTTATAGCTCTAAGCTGAAATACTAATGCAGATATGTCCAATAAGTCCCTAAAGTGCCTTTTTGTTGTTGTTGTTGTTGTTTAAGTTCTCCTGGACAGTATTCAGTGTATTGTCCTTTTCCCAACTACTTTTATAGGCCCCAACTTTCTTGGTGCACTAGCTGTCCCCCCCTCTTGTCATCCAATTTTCTGTTTGTTCCTTTTTCTTATCTTTGTCTTCTAGAGCAACAAAGACATCCTGGAAATTTCATTATTTTTCGTCCTTCCTCACTGCTTATCTCTGTCACAAAAGTGTTCAGCCATACTCTTCAGGTGCTCTTCTTTGTTGACCCGTTTCCCCCGCTACCATCCTGCCCTCAGACCATGCCTAAATTCCATTGTGTTTCCAGCTGCATCTCTAGAACTCAGGCACTTCTTTTTCCTGTGGGTTCTCTCAGGGAACACTTCAAATATAAATAGCTCCTATCAAGTACCCACTTGATGGTAAAGTACATCCTGTAGCTTCTGCATTCAGTCATCTGCAATTATTTGGTCTCATCTACTGCTACCTTACCTGACATTATATTTTCTTCACTGCCTCCATTTTTTAAAGAGAAAAAAAACAAAACAAAACAAAAAAAATCAACAAATATGAAACACATCTCTTTATTGTCCTCTCTTTAAAGGTTTCATGTGTTCAGTGTGTACTTGCTGGTTTAAACATATTCCACAGGACAGTCCAGTTCCTTCATTTAGACCAGACAATTAACTTTTGGCTTGCTGTGTTCAAACTCCATGACTTTTTAATCTTTTACCTGTAAGGTATGATTCTTCTTGTGCTGTACAACCCACACAGCACCCTGCAGACTAGGTCCAGAACATGTATCCTACAATCTGCAGCTGAACAAACCCTAAGGACAGTTATTTTTTTCACAACAAGCAGGTCCAGTGCAAACTTTCATGTTAACACTTTATTGGTTTCTACCGGTTACTGAATTCTGGTGAAGTTGTTATATAGACCGAGCAAGCTGACTCATTGCTGTTGTGGAGAAACCATTTAGTATTGCTGCATCTGCTGCTTTTCTCAAAGGTAAGGGTATGTACAGCATCACAGTTAAGAAAGTGATAACCTTGGACACAATTCTGTTCTCGTGGCCAATTATAGGTGTTCTCACTCTGGAGTTCAGTAAAAAACACTTAAACTGTTTTTATTGCCTAAATGTTACAATGTCTGTCAGATTCTCATTTGTAAAATACTTGTTTTTTTTATTCCCCAGATGCTGATTTTCAGGTGAAATAAATTGTACTACATCTACTAATATTAGTGCATTTTATTACCTTAAAGATTTGCCAGAATTCTGAGAACACATTTTTATGTGCTTTCAAACCACCCTTTAAGTATTTATGTTTCCAAAATTGTGTTAGTGTTTTAAAATTCATGTTTGGTGGTATGGGAATATATCTCATTTTCTTCAGGAAAATGAGAAAATTAAGTCTTCTCTTCGGAGACTTCCTTAGCTATAACGCGGGTATGATGATGCTCACCCTTTAATAATGCATATAATTTATTTCAACATGACTGTGATGGCCGAGGTATCCAAGCTGACTATTCATATCACATCTACTTAATTAGCAATTCCAGTCCTCTTTGTGAAAATGAACAATTCAGCTGAGTCTTGGAACAATGAGGTGATTCTAATTGAAACTTCATGACCCAAAGGAAACCAGATGAAAACTGAATTATTTCAGTAAAGCTTGCACAATTATATGCTAAAACTTCAGCTTTAATGCAATCAGGAGTCATAAAACCACGGCATTACAGCTTAGTTGAGGGTAGAGACCTCAGAAGACCTCTGGTCCAATATCTTACTTGCAAGAAGGTATAGTACAGCTAGATCAGACCAGGTTGGTCAGGACTTCATTTAGTCACATCTTGAAAACCTGCGAGGATAGAGGCTGTACAATCTGTTCTGATGTTTGACTGTCCTGATGGTGAAAAAGTCCTTTTTATATCATGCCAGAAATTGTTGTTTTAGTTTATGTTCATTAACTAGTCCGTCCACCAAGTACCACTCCACAGAGCCTGGCTCCATCTTCTCATTAAACAGGGAAGCTGCTATTTAGTTTCAACAAAGCTTTCTATGTAGGCTTTCAAGCCCCATGCCCTCAGCCTCTCTGCCAAGGGCAAGTGCTCTCACCCCTGTCCGTCACAATGGCTCTCCACTGAGCTCGCTTCAATTATTAGCACTTTTTTTTTTTTTTTTTTTTTAAGTTGGGAACCTAAAACTGGATACATCATTGCAGATGTGATCTGGAAGTGCCAAGTAAGGAGTGTTTCCTGCATTTGCTTCATGCAGGCCACTGGCTGTTGTTCCCCGAGCACGCTGCTTGCTCTTGTTCAGCTTGCTGTCTGCTAGGACTCCCAGGGGTGCTGAATTGCAAAATGTTCCTTACAGGCTGCTTTTCTGGCCTGTCCAGGTCCCTCTGAATGTCCTTGCATGTATCAGCTATGCCTCCTGGTTTGGTATCACCTGCAGATCTGGTAAGGTGCATGCTCCCTCATCTGTACTGGGTCACTGATACAGATTTTGAACAGGACAGGTTGTGGGATGGAAACATGGCAGTCTGCTTGTTACATGTGTGCAAGTGGGGCAAGACCCAGTGATAGCTAACCAGACCATCCAAAAAGTGTTTGACCCACCTAACTCTCTTCTCATCCAGGCCATGAAGTCCTTCTTTGGATCCTACAGACAGTGTGGAAGACCTTGATAATGAAGTGACGCTCAAAATTAGGGTTACTTTCAGTCAGTGAACAGAGAACAGACAATGTGCAGGCAGTAATCTCTTCTCAGTTGGAATCTGCAGCTGAGATGCTTTAATTAAACGTAGATGTCTATTCATAGTGTCATAGAATCACAGAATCACCAAGGTTGGAAATGACCTACAAGATCATCCAGTCCAACTGTCCACCTATCACCAACAGTTCTCACAAAGCTTAGGCTACACAGAGAGCATGCTTGTAAACAACACCAAAGTCAAAGTCAAAACAAGTTTTGTTTTCCAGTTCTAGATGAGGACCCAAATGGCAGGCATTAGCTCATAGTTCACTTTCCCTAGCTGTTTCTGTGTGTTCTCTTGTCAGTGGACTTGAGCACTGAAATGTGTTTATGGGTCTCAGTGAGTGACAGATGTATTTCAAAGTTATTAGTCCTTGCTGATGACAGAAAAGGTGACAAGGTTCTGTGTACATGACAACCCTTACTGGGAAAGAAATGATTAGGTAAAGGTTCAGACTAACTCTGACAGAACAGAATCCTCCATCAGACAGCTCTCTGGAAATGATCAAATTAAAAAAATGTTCACCTGTCTTTGAAAATTTATCTATAAATAAATAAATTTGGTGTTTGATTTTACAGTAGTGTGTCTTCCCATCAGTTTTGTAGGTTACAGATTCACATAACTCAAGGGGTAAAGGATATGAATGGTAACTAAAATCTGAAGACTGATTAAAGATGCAAAGTGGAAAGTCTTAAGCTAAAGCAAAAAATGTTTTGTAATAGTTTTGTGTGCTTGCAAAGCCAAAAACTTTGTCATTATGAAATTCCAGAAAACATTGTCAATAAAAATAATATACACAGAACATTAGGATAGCAGATTTGTTTTGTTTATGCCATCCCTCTTAAGTGTTGTTGGAAGAAATCATGGCTGAAAAATTGTCACAGCTTCAGTGTTTATGGATGCAACTGGTAATTTAAGGTTGCTGCAAGTAATGATTTTTATGCTTTGAGCTGTGACTGTGTGACACTGTTTAAAACTGCTATGCAACATCTTACTTGCATGTCATTTTGCCTGCTTGCCCCTTGCCTTCTTAAACATCCACAGTGAAGTGTCTTATGTCATGAAGAATAATATTTTTCTTTCTTTAGATTAATTGCATAATGAAGAACGTAGTATTAATTCCGTCTATATTATTGCAGTGTTAGACATTCCGTAATGCCTGATCACTGGCATTTTTTAACATTAAATAAAATCGCCTTTTGTATACTAGTTAGTAATAATGCTGAATTATCCACTTGGTTTATTTTAGCCTAGATATCTGTGTACAACCTGTGCGCTCCTAAAGCATCCACACAATTGATTAGTTTAATAGTTACTTGCTATCTTTGCAGACAGAGGATTAATTCCCATTTATTTTAGAACTGTGTAAAGTGTGATTATTTAATCCTTGTCAGTCTTTTAGAGTTGTTTTCATGCTCTCTGTTCCTCAGGGTTGGAGGTGTTTCACCATGAGGATGGGATTCAAATTCTTTCCACCCTTAGGAACACAAATCACTGAATACTGGGGCACGCTTGTGTCAATGGGGATTTTTAAGGTTCTTATTTAATATACTTTTTAAGACACAGTCTTGTAAAGTAGAAGCAAACTTACGATATACATACTCAGTGAACAATGGAGTTGGTTCATTGCATTGAAGTTAATCATTTTGAGAGATGGAAACTTGTTATTGTGGTAGACTTTTAATGTCATTTATAAGCTGCTACTGCTGCTAAGGGATGCTCTCGCATTCTGTTGTATTCATCTGTCAAATACAGCAAAGATAAACAAAAGATGTTATCATGGCTGTGCATTCAGCCATCACAAAGCTGCCCTGCTACCACTATCATCACAATGTGAGACAGAAAGCAGAATACAACACTGCCACATGTAGACTGTACTCCTGCTGCTGATGAAAACTTCCACAGCCATGCAGTCCTCTCCCACAGTGTGATACAGAGCTGATGATTATGATAATCAGGAAAGCCAGAGTTTAATCTGTCCTCTAGGCCAACTGTCCATACAGAGCCATGCTTTCAAGCTACATCACAAAGGAATACAAGTCTTCTCACTGTTTACCTTTTTCTTAGTAGACTATAAGAACTGGTATTTTATGGGTTTGTTTCTACTCAGGAGTGAACTGTGTTATCTTATTGTAAGGATATTTCTTTGCACTGTCTGACTTTTTGTATAGGAGAGTAACCCATGAGAATGTTGTCGAGAGGTGTTAGAATGGTCATATTCAAGTCAATTTAATTCACACCAGCTGCTGTCATTACTGCTAGATAAGCTGCTAAGAAATTAGACTGGATTGATGTGATTTCTTCTTGACTTAAATGATTGTTTATTACCAGTGTATTTATTTATTAAGTAGTTATTAAGTAGTTATAAGTTAGTCTAGTATCATATTCCAATATCATTTTGAATATTGAAGTTAGGCTGACTTGTATAATCTCCTTAGTGTTGTCATGTTTCCTCTTTTTATGAATAGGTCATCTTTCATCGCCCTAGGAATGAATCAGCTCTACCCCACATACCTGTGGGAGTTCAGCCTCCTCAGGCTCTCCATTTTTATTCCTTCACATTTATGTCTTTTCTAGCCTGCACTGTGCTATCTCATGGAAATTCTCAGGTGCCCCTCCTACTTCTAAATAGTCTCAGTGTATTGGAATAATACACCAACTGAGAGGATGCTGGGTGAAAATTTTGTTCTGCCTTTCCTTCTTTGGAGGAAGTCAACACCTGCTCTCTCTTCTCTAACTCCTCCTCGCCATCTTGCCAAGAAAAGGGAAATGGGACATTTATCCAACTCATCTGTATCTCTAGTCAGCCAGCTATGGAATGATGTTTCAATTAAGTTGTTTAAAATTATAAATTTCTCTAAATTCATTTATTTTGTGTTAAAAGCAAAGCAAGTCTATGTTAGCAGCTTAAACAATTTCTGTTCTGCTGTGAAACAATTTATTCCTTTTATGTTCTTTGCTTTCTCCTTCTTCAGCATCCTTTCTGCTGCTTTTTAAACCTCAGCTCTGCTTAGAAAGTTACACTTTTGAAGTTCCTATTTATTTTTAATTCCCCAATAAGTTCTTCTAGAGATTTAAAAGCCTATAGTAAAACTGGTTTGGTTTGGTTTAAGAGAAGATTATTATTCCTGTGATCCTAAGAAACAGCCGGATGAAATGTCTTTGTAGGACTGTTCTAATAATTTTTGATGAAGTGCTTTTCTGTTAAGAAAATTTTACTGCATCGAGATCAAAATACTTCATGGAAATGCGTACACTTGAAAGACTGAATTGGGAATTGCCACACATGCTCAAGGTGTCAGTCATTCTCATTCCCTAAATTTGTGTGGGTGTGTGAACAACAGCTCATTTGGATCAGCCAACCAACTACAAGTTTCCTGATTATCCTTTGTGAAATATAACCTCTCTCTGTATGGAAATTGTGAAGAATGCTATTTGTGTAATTAAAAAGTACTCAGCTGAGACTGTCCTTAAAAGCTTGAATTTACTACCCATCTCTCAGATTTACATTTCAAAAGCAAATATATTGCCGGAGTGTTTTGTTTGCTTGGTTTGTTTTTATCTGAGAAATAAGTTCTTTTTTTTTTTTTTCCTGGGCATAGAGAAACACAGATTAGAGATTTAAAATTGCTATCTGAAGAGGAGCTACAAATAGCATGCAAACTTGTTTCAGAACGAAAGTGGCATTGGTGACAAGCAATTTGAATGCACTGTCATGGCAGTACTAAGAAGGCTTCTTTCAATTTCCCCAACAAATTAAAGAGAAAAAGAATAGAATGTCTGTGACTCAGTAGTGGGGAGAATTTCTCAGAACTACTTAAGACAGTTGTTTGCTGGATTTAGGACAATGTTTTAACCTAAGTTCTGCTTTCAGTCCAATATGTGCTTTACATATGTTATTAACGTTAGTCAGCTGCCTACGTTTGTTGTCCAAAGACTGAGTCACTCCAGTTCAGAAACGACTTTCAAAAAGCCCAGTTCAGAGTTTTAATTCTTTGCATGGAAAGATGCAGGAATTTTCACTGTTGCTTCCCCAGCTGGTGCCTGCCAGGAGATGGTAGCACCCCATGGAAGGAAGGCACAAGGATGGCTGAAATGAGTTATTTCTCCGTGTGACTACCAGGAACTGCTGAGAGGAAAGATAGCTTAGGGTGTGTTTGCATCCCTATTGTGCCATGCTGTCTCTCAGCTCTTCCAGCTCGTGACCGGCTTCATGGTGGAATGCTGCTCTAGTCTGTGTCTTTGGTTATGTTGTCTCTCCACTAGAGGTGTTGAAATACAGAACTGCAGAAAATTGCATGATGTGTGCTGAAGGAAAGGCTTTTGGTAAAAGCAAAAACTGGAAATGTGGGACGAATTTTCTTTTGTGTCAGACAGAATGTATAGACCACTTTTTTCCATAGCACGAAGTGCACTTGCCTACCTATTTACAAGCTGTTTGCCCAGTGACACCCTCGTCACAGCCCCACTGCCATCACATCTCTTCCAGGCAGTGATGCTCCACTCATCACAAGGCAGTTGTAAGGAAGGCTGAATTGTGTCTGCCTCTCCCTTCATGAGTTAGTCTGTTCCATTTTTATTTTGAGACAGACACTGGCAGGGAGCAAACTGTTAGGGATGGAGAGCTGCACCTGCAGGCCAGCTGGAAAGGGCACCAGGCACAGGATTCAGAGGTGAGTCTTCCTCCAACTCCTTAGTATTTATTCCCTGCTACAGAGGAGTGAGATCTGGGATGCAGTTTGCAGGATATTTCAACTAAGAGTGGAGTAGTGGTTGCTTGTTAAACATCTTCAAGCAAATGCTGCAGAAAAAAAATATCATTATAAAACAAAAGGTCAACATCCTTACATTTGCCTTTTCTTTTTTTTTTTTTTCTTGGCTAAAACTATACAACATAATGAACTCAGTTTTGTAAATAGTTTCATTGAACTAAAAATTGTATCTCTGGTGAACCAGTGATTTGTGTAATGAATTTCAGACAATTTCAGTGAATTCATTTTCAGATACAGTTGACTTTCTTTTCCCCACTTAAGTTCTTCGGCTAACAAACTCTATATTCATCGCAGGATAAGTCAATGACTGTGCTTTCTGCACAGTGTTTCAATTCCAAATCTCTGCTCAGTTTCAGAAAGACAAAAGGTTCATGGTGCTTTGTTTTGGCAGTTTCTGTGACCATTCCCTTTAGCAGCATTCCTTTGTTTTCGCAACCACCCCAATGTTGAGCACCATTCTGGATTCAGATTGCCAGGCAAAAATGAAAAGTGTGGAATTTTTTTCATGCTCTTCCAGCAAAAACAGGAAGAATGTTCAGGAGGTGCTTTGGATTGCCTGGTAAATAATGACAAAGTCACAGTGTTTCTAGCATTCTCCCAGAATAATACTAAAATGATGATTTCATTTTGGAAGCAGAAAAATGTATAAGAATAATCATTTTATTTTTTAAAGAAGGAATAACAGAATGTGTAAAAAGTGATCATCTGGGGCAGGTTTGCTATTCTGTTGGACTATATGAGCAGTCAGACTACCCACTGCCAGAGCTGCCACGCATAGGGTGTACATAAAGTAGGCTAGTGGGTTGATTGGCTGAAAAGAGCTGGGAATAGGCAGAGGGGTACATATCCATGCTCTTCCTGGAGCTCTACGTGATGAAAATAACTGTTTTCCTCAATAATTTAGTCACTACAAAAGGTGACAGTAAGTAGAGGATATCAAATCCGTGTCTTTCATTTTCATCCCATCTCCCAAGTGGACTCGTCCTCATGTCATGTAGGATCAATCATTGCTTCAGGTGAAGTCAGTTCGAATTTTTTAATCAATTTTATAGCTCTTCTTGCAGCTAGAATGCTCCAAGCTGTGACAAAATCATGCAGATCTGTGCAACTGCTTTGTCAGCAGCTGTTCATTCACACTACTGAGATGCTTTAGCCATTTCTAAATTTGTCATTTTTTACCTCATTGTGGGAACTGAGTGCATGAAATTTTAAGAAAACTGGTATCAGAAAAGCCAAAATGAAGATTTCTTTCTCAGCTTTAACACTCATAAAAGTAAATATTCAAAAGAGTATCCAAGCTAAAGTGACCTGAAATTGTGTTTATCACCTTGCTAGTATATTCCTTAGGGTTTAAATGTGTATTTTCAAATGCAAGTCTATCAGTTAGGCCCCTGTGCACAAATTCACCGTTTGTGAATAGAAATAAATAAAAAAAACCAATATGAAAATAGAAATTAGAATATGTTCTATAGCATGTGGCATTTAGCTGATCCATGTCTATAAATATCTAAGCAGTGGGAGGCAAAGGGACGAGGCTGGACACTTCTCAGAGTGTGTGGTGATAGGATGAGGAGAAATGGCCATAAACTGAAGCATAGGAAGTTCTGCACGAATGTGTATGGAAACTTCTTCACAGTGCAGTGACGGAGGACTGGCACAGGCTGCACAGAGAGGCGGTGCAGTCTCCTTCTTCTGGAGATGTTCCAGACCCACCTGGACACCTACCTGTGCAACCTGGGCTAGGGAGCTGCTTTGGCAGGGGGTTAGACTCAATGATCTCTAGAGGTCCCTACAATCCTGTGATTCTGTGATTTATGGAACACTGTTGTTCATCTCAGTAACCAGTTCTCCATCAGATCTTAAGCAGCAAGGGTGAAATAGTGTGTAGAAGACCAAAAATACTGCTTTTATCAGCCTGATGAAAGACTATATCTGAAAATTGCTGTCCTGCTTTTCTTGTAAGGAGGAGTTTTAGAAATTTGTTTGAAATTAAATGCACTGCTAACTAAAACCCCTTACCTACACATAATGTGGGAATATGAAGAACATGGACTGAGATCTACCCTTAAATCTAGTACCTAGAGCTTTTTATTATTATTATTTTTTAATCTATCTAAAGATGCAAATCTTTATTTAGAGACTAAGCACCTGTAAGAGGAAAGTGAAATGCCAATCAGATGTCATGATGCATATGTGAAAGCAAACAAGACCCTCACTTCGAGCATCAAATTCTGACCTTTTATGAATGGTCATGTACTAAGTTTTGCATGTAATTCTTTTAATATGGGGTCATTTAGCTGTTCTGTGTGAATGCTTTCAGACACACTGTGAACTTTTCCTAATGACTAGAGAGAGGCATGTCGAGAAGAACTGTGCTCCACACGTGCACTCTGCATTTCCAGAGCCACACTGAGCATCTTCACAAGCTAACTGTTGCTTTGGTACACAAAGCATGTCTATCTGGCAAATAAAGATTCCCTGCTACATGAAAAGATGGGAAAAAAATGGTTGTCAGTATTCTTCTCAGGAAGTGATTAAGAATCAATATAAAAAAAGTATTCTGAAAATGTATTTGCTGTTGCTTCTGAATACTAACTGATCTTGAGTTATGATTTAACCCAAAGAAATCCTGCCTTGAATTGCAGAGCTCTGCCAGAGAGTCTGTGAGAGAGTGTGGAAGCTTGATTCATGATTAGCATTGTGAGTCGCCACTAGTTTAAAAGCTGGCATAAATTAAACAAATAGGAATAATATTCATGTATCATAGTTAAGCAGGTATATTTAACTACGAGGCTTGCCATGTATGCAGAATGGAATGATAGCAAAGAGAGCTGAACAGAGCCTAAGTACTGCTGTGTGTGAATGTTAAGCATTTCTTATTTCAAAACTATGCCATCCGTCATTTCCTCTACTAATCTATTAGTTGGTGCTTACAAGCCCTCGTGCTGCATGTTCAAGGGAAGATTTCCAGGATAAATGTAACGAGATAAAAACATGAAGTACATGGTAAACAATGCTGTGTTCAAAAACATGGAGTAGTAGTCCAATTCATGGTCAATGATCCTGTTAAATTTGGCTCTCATTGGCTTCAATTTAGAAAACATTGAAAATGCAGACCTAAATCTGTATCTCTGAAATATTTTCTGTCTTTGTTAATTGCAATGAGGCTTCAGTGCATGTTTACATTTAAATAGGCATTTATTATATCTTCTTGTAGATAAGATTCTACTGAATGAGGATGTTAGTCAGTCTATACAATAACTGGATTTGTGGTACCAGAATCCATAATCCTGATCCATATTTTAATGCAGGTTACGCTGACTTAAAAAGATTTAATCCTAGGGTGAGGGATGTCTGCATGTGGGTTTTTGTGCGCAGCCAGTGAACTGTAAATCTTCAGGGCAACGAGAAGAGCTGAACTCCTCTTTTGTCTGTGAGAGTGGTTTGGCTGCTGGGGCATGCAAATGACTAACAAGATCTGCTTGTACGTTAAGTGTACTGATTACAGTGTTTGTCAACAAGGGGTTATATCTGTACACACACCCATTGTCATGCTGTGAAGACCAGTCCATTTTGCCAAACGGGTTTTTGCTGTGGCACATACAATTTGAATTAGTGATGCATGGGTAGATGCTAGCTTCAAAAAGGACATTCTTTCTGAGAGTGAAACCTAGGGTCTAAAACCACTAATTGCAGGCTGTCAGGGAATTCACTGGATACTGGAAAATGACTGTACATGCAAGAAAACTGTGTTAAAGGCAGTTTGGCTTTTTGCTGCCTTCATATTTTTTTGTTCTGATAAATAAAGGTGGTTGGATTGATGATTTGTGGTTTCTTTTACTCTGTGCAGGAGAGGGATCAGTGAGGCTGCATCTGCGCTAGTGATTTTGTTTGAAAAGTCAGGCCATTCTGAAGAAACATTAAAAAAAGGTTAACTCAGGACCTCAGGGCAACTGCACCTCTGATATATTTGTGTGGAGAGGCAGAAGTTTATCTAGAAGCAGTATAACTGTGGCACTATCAGAAGGCAGTTCCTCATGAGCACTAAGAGATAAAAGAGGACTGGTGCTATATTACAGTCAGGTAAATGAAGGCTATGCTATTGAAGGTCGAATTTACACTGTACTTCTGGGCTAAAACAGCAGACATACTTGTGATGAAGGGACTGAAGATATTTTTGGATGGGAGCATATCACAAAGTCTTCCAGTTACCCGAACTCCCACAGCCTGGGCACCAAAACTACCATGCAGGCTAGAGTGGAGTATGGTATACACACTAGTGCTGCTCCAGGGCACATTCAGGGACACTTCTAGAGCTTACCATCACCATGCAACTGTCAATAATGTCATGAACCAGCACTCCAGAGTCTGAACCAGCTACATGAATTACTGTTTCATGCACACATTTGGGTTTAAAGAATGAGCAGTGCACAAAGCTCCTATTAGAGGCAGCTTACAAAAAGCTTTATTTTTGCCACAAATTACTTCAATCTGCTTAATGGGACTGCTGTGCTTTTCACAGCACAGAAACACATATCTAGAATCTTAAAATTCCCCTAGGGTTGCCTGTCTTCAGTCTGCCGCTGAGTGCAGGCTGCTCCTGAGGTTTCCTCACTCATTCCATTGCCTCCACAGCTTGTCTGGCACTGAAGTCATGGAGCTGGGGGTTTTGTGGGAGGACATTTCTCATCTGCCCACAGGAGAAAGGGACATGAAGGCAGACTTTTGAGTGGACAGGAGCTGGCTGTGTGGCAACTATAGAGGGCCAGCACAGGGCCAGCATAGTGCTGTGTCCTGTGCATAGTGCAGGTGTTCAAGAAACATTTAGATGTTGTTCTGAGGGACATGGTTTAGTGGGAAATATTGGTGAAAGGTGGATAATTGGACTGGATGATCTTAGAGGTTTTTCTCAACTGCACGAGTTAGGAGTGCTCTGGTCTCAGCTGAAACACTGCTAATAGCATACTGATGTTTCAGTTGTTGGTAAGTAATGGTTCAGTGTCAGGCTGCTGCCTGTGGCAGCAGGGGATGGGATGGAGCCAGGTGAAGTGGCCTGGATTAGGCAAGTTGCCACCTGACACCATGCGGGAGGCCGTAAAGATGTGAGGAGTTTGTGGGGGGCCACACGCTGCTTGGAGGTTACTTCACATCTGTCAGTGCAGAATGCATTGTTGTCATGTTGGTTAGTTATACTGTTAGCTTGGTGGCAAGTGATTGCTTTGCTAATATATACATACACATATACATATATCTTCTCAGCCCCTGGTCATGCTTCCTCTTGTGCAGTGTGGACCTGTGTCTCTGGCCTCTGTAAATCTCCTGTTTATCCCCACTAGTACTACAGTCTGCTCACCATTCTCAGCTCCTTATTCTGGAAGCTCAGGCAGACTATGCATCCCCTACTGACACAGTGTCCTCTAGCTCTGGGCCCATGGGGACCTTGGGTTATCCCTGTAACTTGGGATATGGATGGCTGCACCTGCTTTGAGTATTGGCATCCTGGCCCAGGATTCTGACTTGCCAGAGATGTCATTTCTGTCACTTCCATCTCTTTAAATGGTACCCGTTTCATAGCTTCTTAGTATGCTCTGTCAGAAACTCATAACTGATTGAGAAAGGGATTCTGGAGGGAGATATGTCATATTATGCTTTACATTTGTTTATAGTAAATACTTCTCTCATTCCTAGAGTTACTGCTGTCATATTTAGTGCTAAAATTACATGCTAAACAGTAGAGCAATGTATTTTTACAACATTCAAAAATAAATCAGTGCCAGACTTACATGATATCAATCTAAGTATTCTGTGCTAAAATATATCCCAGTGATTCTGTTCTTAAGATGTGCACTAGGATTGAATTCAGGCTGTGATTCTCCCAGGGACCGAATGGAGTTAATACCAATGTGAAAGATAGTTGTGTAGCTGAGGGCTTGGTTAGACGTATGCAGATAAAGATGTACATTTTTTTTGTGCTAGAGATTACAAGTATGAACTGAAACAAATTGTTATGAAATACCATTGACTTCACTGGGCTAAGTTATAAGGGCTAGTTCTGGAAAAAGGATTCAGACATTTTAAACATGAACGGTCATCTACATTGCTTCTATTTCACCTATCTGTACCCACTCAGAAGGCTCTCAGCCCTCCTTTTCCCTTCAAACATCATCTTAACCTGCTGAGACACATTCTCTTCCTTTTTGTACGGGTGTTTAAGAGCAGGGAGAAAGGTCTTAAGAAGCAGGATGTTTTCAAAACAGGAACCTAAGTGCTGAATGCTGAGGCACAGATCAATAGCTGTTGAAAACTCAGCTTACTGTCATATTTTGCTAATGTTATCCTTCTCCACAGGTTCTCACAAGGTTCACAGAAGTGTCAAAAGGAGGATAGTGTACTACACAAATCTAATTTTAGTTCTTTCACCTCATTCTCCTGTCTGCTCCGGTGCTCTTCCAGGGAGAAAGCTAAGTGATATTAACCTGGACTTTTTTGGAAACCAACCTCAGATAAAAGGATTGAAGGTCTGGCACAAGGAAATGTTTGTAATCCTGTTAGTGATTGTTTCTTCACAGTTTATTCTCCGGAGTAGGTGATTCACACCTTACGCTGGTGATATTTCTGGGGCAAGAAATGAGTCCTAACCTGAATTCATGTCTGATAGAAAGTTCTGACTGCTAGGGCAGAACACACACACTCAGGTACTGGTCTTCCACTCACTGTAATTGCATTCACCCAGGCTTTGTGCCCCACAGAGCCCATCAGGGAGGGCATACTCTGTCTGTTACCTTTCTGCCTTTTACAGGGGCTTTGGAGGGATGTACTTCTTCTGTGTTAGATGTAACAGAGATATATAATAGCTTCATTTTGGGAGTGCATCTCACTATAAAATTGTTTGTGAAGGCCACGTTTTCTTTTCAAAGTAAGATCTGACACACTTCCCTCTTATATGCATGTGTTGATTACAAATTAGAGGAAGTTCAGTGAAATACTGTTAGCAACTGCAGCAATTTTGTAGCTCGAAGCAACTCCACACATATCAAGGCAGTGAATAACTGTGCATTTAATTTAATTCAGTGCATATTCTGCATCCTTCAAGCCTTCTGAGGCAGCATAGTAAATACAAAGGCATTGTGGATAACACTTTGTTTCAAACAGTGATGAAATGATTCCACCGTGTGTAATAATAAACAATGGGAACAAACAGAACATATGTTACTATTAGCTAGTGTAGTTGAAATCATCTAGTGGGATGTGAGTTGTGGTTGTCCTGCGTATGGCACTTTCTAAAACAGGGTTCTGTACAAGATTGTGCCACAGTTATCATGGGAAGGACATGGTCCTAATTTTGAGTCCTTGTATCATTACAGCAGTGGAAATTAATAGCTCAGTAGCACTCATATCCTGATGGTATTCACATCACTTCCCTTCCTGAAGCAGAAGCAGTCATGAACTAAATGTCTTTATCACATGGACGGATAGCAAACTGGCAAATTAATAGAATGAGAAGCTATTTCCAGAAATAAAACAATTCATTTAATTTATGCTCTGTGATTATTTTTTAGTCCATGAGTACACTGGGATGGTGAAATCAGAAAGTGAAGCTGGAGTGTGAAGTCTGTTTTGGGGATAAGGCAGTCTTTGTTTCATTTCCTTTTATTTTCAAATATTCAGAGGTTCTCTAAGGATTATTGGTTCATATTGTGTATTCATCCAACTGTAAAGTAAGAGCATTAGGGATGCAAAGAAAGCCTTAGAGGCAGGCAAATATTTGAACCTCCTTACCTAATCTGCCTTATCCCACTGCCCAGCTCTTCCCCAGGGAGGAATTACACAGCAGCCCCAGCAATGCCTGGGTGGGGCGGAGTGGAGTGGGCTTGCATGGACATAGGCTTGGACTTGACACTGTGCACAAACCCAGAAATTAGAGAAGTTGGTGATTAATAGCCAACAGTGCATGAAAAATGCAAATGAGTGTGATCATGCACAATATAACGTCAGGTTTTCTGGAAAAGCTTCGGCCTTTTCTTTCGTTTCCACTTTCCATGGAATTGGTTGTACTTATCATCCCAACATGACTAGTCCAAAAGCAGATTAATTATTCTCACTGAAAGAAGACCAAAATACTACATTGGTATTCATAGGGATATTCTAGGTTTGAATTTGCAAGAGCTTGTACTTCTTTTGGACCCCTTATTTCTCATATTTTTCTATTTTTATGTTTTATGGCCGGATTTTATGATTAAAATTGACACCAACATGCTAGCAGCAGATTAGCTTTGAATTAGTGTATTTGACTGGCTTCCTACAATGAAGATTAATTTACTAATTTTTTAATTCACTTTTTTTGAGTGCTTCTAGCCAATTGGAAAGAGTCAGTAATTAAATACTGATTTAATTACCATTACTGATTTAATCAGAGTACTATATTAAAAATGCCACATTTAAATAGCAAAGTAGCATTAGTATTAAACGCACATATAGTTATAAAATAACCAAGTAATACAGCAATCTGCGTAGTGTTCTTCTAAAAATGTAATTTGGTTAAATAATAATTTGAATTGATTTATGGGTTCAAATTCACAGCTGGCATAGATCAGTGAGAAAGGAAAGGAATTTGCATCAGCAGAAAATGTTACTGATGATATTTGGAGGATGAAAACCTTGTGAAAAGAGATAGAAAACATCTGTCTTTTAAATTAAGTTCACCAGTAGCAATTAAAAATAGCAACATGATAAAGGTTCAAACCAAAGGTTCAAACCAAACAATGCTATTAACCAGTGCTCGAATGTATTTTCGTTTATTATATGTTGTAAATTAAAAAGAAAGACCACAGACTAGCTACATCTTCTGGTAACATTAAAGCCAACCAGTTATTTCTCAAAGTTAAAAAAGAAATTCCAAGTTGTGATAAACACCTGCTGTGGTAGGACTATTCTGTTTCGCTTTTGCAGTTGTTTGTGTTGTTTCTTTCAGGGAAATATGAATTAGTTTTGCTAAACTGATTTTTTTTCTGGGAACTACATGAAGAATTGTTCAGATGAATCAGAAAACACAGTTCAAATGCTGTACAGTTAGTAAGAAGAAAATTAATTTCTGAATAGAGCCCAGGTTTAACCACTAAAGTGAACTTTTAGAAGTACGTATAGGCACTGAGGTGTGCAAAATATTTTTCCTGCTAAGAAGGACATTAGACTTTTGAAAGTATTCCAGTTCTTTTGTAACCAAGAAAAAGTCACCTTTCTGAAAATATTCTGTAACAAGGGAACATAGTCTGTGTACTCCGTTAGCAAAATCAGCATAGAACACCTCTGTGCTGCTTCTGGCTTGTTCTAAATTGATGTAATCATACTCTGCAGCTTTCTCTTTTTCCTTCTTAGCAGCTCCACACTCAGTTAAGAAAGGGAGGTTAAATTTATAGGCAAGGAAAAAAGAATAAAATCCCACAACCAAAAAAAAAACCTCACAACCCTAATTTTTGCTATCTTGACAAATGTTCATGTGCATAGTAATAAAGAGAAAAGTGTTGACAGATTTGAGGCCTTGAAACGCTCTTGGCTTAATTCAATTCAGGCTTTACGGATTCCTCTGATCTTCTGCTGAGATTTTCTTCAATATTGAGTGAAGGCTTTAGAATTTGTACCTTGTCATACCGTCTTTGTCAGAATACAAAGCAACAGGCAAGTAATCAGAATGTGAAAGTAGGATAGGGCTTCATTATACCATTCATTCTTTTATAAAGAGAAATTGAGCATATTCCCAAGAACTGATAGGAAGTTCTGGCTTTCATGCTTGCAGTTCTGGCAAAGGTTAAGTCCATGGTTTCCAGGACTCTGACACAGAGAATGAACGAAACTCATGTTGTCATTATTAACAAGAAATTCATTTCACAATATTTTTGTAAATATCCTTCTTGGGACTTATTGTTTAACCAAACACTAGGTAAAACAAACTGACACTTGTGTCTGATTTTCCATTTTTTTCTGGTGGTAGAACTGAGACCTGATGCCTGCTGCTCTTGGTCTCTGCTGATGTGTCCTGGTGCAGCCTGGTCATGCAGGATCCCTAGCAGAGAATGCTGGCTTCACACCGCTGCTCATCCTCTTGTACAAAACTACCGCTTTTCTATTACTGTCTGTTCATCCAGCAAGTGCTGCTATTAAATATCACAACATATGTTCTCTTGTTTACTTCAAATAAATATACCCAGAGCTTGACTGAACCGGTGGCTCCTGAGAACACTTGACTGCTTCCTGAAATGTAATGGCTAGCTCCCAAACGGTTGTTACTTTTCTCTGGAGTGGAGCTGTCACTTAGCTGTATTTGCCTTTCACTTTTTGTAACTTCCTGACATAAAGTATATTTCTGAAAGACAGAGGTTGGCCTTCAGAAGAAAAATAAAGACTAAAAAAGATGGAAGAAGGTTAGGAAGGGCATGTTAATTCTTGATGTGTTGGTTCAGCTTAACATGCTTATTAGCAAGCAGGAAAAGAATTGCTTTGTCTTATCTGGCTCCTGTGATTCTCCTGAGATGGAGGCAATTACAGATGAAACTGTATTGCTGAGTTTATATGCTATAGGATTCTAATCTAATGTTTCACCTAATTAAATTCTAGCAGGATAAAAGAAAAGCACTGCTCCCTGGAGATACGGGAGAGTGCATATTTCGGATAGTAGAGGGTGCATATTTCAAATATTCATGTATACAACGCACCACTTACCTCAAGGCAAAGCTTGAAGTAACTAGCTAGAAGTTCTGATAAAGCTGTCTTCTACCTGGATATTCGAGCACCCTTGCCTTTGTCTATGGTCACATAATTGTCTCATCTCTCTTGTTGTAAATACCACCATGTTACAGCCAGCACATGTGAGCCCTGGTGCCAGTCTCAGTGAAAGACAAACACAGGTTCTGAGTGAAGGAATTAGGTAAGTATTTGAGTTAAGTCAGCAGCCTGTACAAAACAAATATTCTACAGATGGATGAAGAAAGGCATAAACCAGAAGGCTTTGGGCATTCTCTCAAGACACCTCTTGAGAGATTTACAGCAGGATCTCCTAAGGAACTTAATGTACTCCTAATTCATGCATGGCCCCCCAGACATCTATGGGGAGAACTGGGAATGCAAATTCAGATTTTGCTGAGGAATGCTGAGTTAAGTGTCTTGGGTGGAGTTCCAGGTATAGGAACCCAGCTCACTTGGCACAATAGGAGCTAACACTGTTGGTTGAACAGGAGTCAGTCCTGAATACTCTCCTGCAAGCATGGGCACACCTTAGCTGTATCTTGCAGTGTCCTGCCCTTCAAAGCCTTTCTCTGACTGCAGATGACTTCAGAAAGCAGACAGCTCTCCTCTGAGGATTATGAGTAATATCTGAATAAAGATGGCATTTTCACAGCCCAAACTTCTGCCATTCTTCAGGCATATTTGGAATATTTGAACAAGCATCTGTTAGAAATACATAAACCCAGAATGTGAGGTTTCCCATACATTTTTGTTACTATGTGGCATACAGCTTACCTGTACACTTAAGTATCTATAGAGTTCTATCTGTGACTCAGATTTTATAAGTACAGAAGCGTAGAGGTAAACAGTGTTTCACTAAGTAAAACAAATGCGTTGGAAACAGCGCATAGATACTACAGCTTTATTCCTGTGCTCTTTTACCACACGTTAGCAGCACAGTCTTCTACTCTTGATCTGATCTGACGGAGTGAAAAGAGCTGTTCACAGATCATTCAAATATTCACAGATGTCTCACAAGTGTACTTGAAAGAATGTGCTATGCTCAACACCATGCACTTACACCTGTCAGCCAAGAGATGAAAGCAAACCTGAAAGCTGCCAATATTTTTATGTGCAACTATTTGCCTGGTAACTGTGATGTGTTGTTCTGCTTTCTTATATCTTCTTCATCTATAGCAAACAAACCTTGAAAACATTGCTTTTTCTAAAAACAGAGTAGAGCATCCAGAAATGGCTGTCTACTCATGCAGGCAGGCTGCATCAGGAGTTTCTTGTCCACGGCTATTTGTGGAGCACAGAGAGGGACCATTGAAACTCAAGTAAAAATAGCAGTATTAAGAGATTATTTATGGCTCAGAATTTTTTTCTTTGATATTATGGTTTCCAAATTCCATGAAATATAAACAAGGGAAATAGCTTGCTCATTTTTTGTTTCACCAAGTGAAATCTCATTTGAAAACCAACTGAAGGCAAAACCAATTTATTTATCCGGATGTTTTCAGACAGTCTGAATTCAGTCTTTTTGTTACCCTTTTCACTGGGTCTGTTCTGAGACGGAGCCACTTCTTCAAGAAAGGAACAGCAACAAGAAAGAAAATACATAAGAGATTATGATTTTTAAGAGTATCGACTGTCGTAATTCACTTTTTAGTCCTTGAAAATCCTGACACCTGCAAGTTTCTAAAATTCTAGTGACATCTTCCAAAAACAGAGTCACATCTGAAGCCCATGCTTCTATAAGTAGAGCTCTCCACAATAAATTTTGCCTTCAGAAGTTGCTACCAAGCTTTACAAACTCCACCTGCCCAAATAGAGAATACCATGAGATGGATTTGAGCGTCTGAGAAGCAAACATTAGTCATAGAGTCAGTCCTGCCAATAGCTCTGTCTTGGGTGTCAAACCAGTTTAGTAAATAACACTGCTGCTTTTCTGGACTTCAGATTCTATAGCTGAAAAACCTAGGAAGTTTTGCAGCACTTTTTGAAGTATTTACTGAGAGTAATGAACTGAAGTGTGAGCCACTCCTAGGCAGGTAAGAGTAATCTTTGGCCACATGTCAATGTAGCAACTTCTACATGTTCTGGAAAAGCTAGTGCTCCCTGATGAAGCATCTTTAGCTACTATTTCAGCCATAGGAGAGAGTGGAGACACCCCAAATGGCCCCAGAAGAGCCTTGTAAATGGAAATCTGTGAGTTGCTTTCTGTACCAGTGCAATAACCTACTGCACTTCCCCAGAAGAACGAGTAGATGCCTTTGAAGTTGCCTTTGATCCTGTTGTTTTCACCTCTTTGCACATTTTGGTCTCCCTGCAAAAGATAGAGCTATCATTGCCATTGTGACCTGGTTTTCAGTGTTGCATGTCCTACTGTGACCACTAATGCACTGTAGCTGGAACTGGATATATCAATGGAACACAAGAACAAATAGTGTCGCAAAGCACGAAATGAACAATTGCAATAGTATGACTTAATAACTGTTAAATAGCAAAGTATAAATAAGAATGTTGCAAGTCATGCATTTATTCACATGTGTTTGAATTATCTATTGATATACCTTGAGAATTAATACTGAGAAATCTGGGCTGCTGATTAGAGTTTCTTTCCAGCAACACTCATAAAAATGTAATCATAATGAAAATTGTTTCCAGTAGAAGTCTAATAGGCCAGGTGAAATGAAAGAGTAAAAGCTCTTTTACTCTTTTTGAAAGAGTAACAGCTCAAAAGAGTATTGGAAATCTTTGATGGAAGTCTGGCTTCTACAGAGCAACATCTTTTAGAGAAAATGGGCTTTTTTACTGTACCCAGCAAGCAAATTATTGCTGGACTCTTTAACAGTAGAGTTTGATGATGCAATGCAATCATTTCTTTCATGTGTGATCTACAGGAAGCTTATTTGAGAGATTTAATCTTGTAAAAGTGCATTAGAGTAAATTGCTATAATTTATTTGCGGTCTTCTATATAACTGTGAGAATGTAAATATGTTTCTAGTCTGAGTCAGACTTAACTACTAATGGGCCATTCTCTTATTTCTAAAGACGCTTGGGGAATTTTAACAAAACCTATTTTCTGCCTCATTATTTTGGTGGACAATGCCAATTTGTTGAAATAAAAACTCTTTAGAACATAAACATTTCAATAGTTTTCTTTTATGGAAAAGTTTATTGGGTTCATGATGGATCATTTACAAACAAACAGAAAAGTATTTGCTGAGACTAGGATTTGTGACATTGCAAGGGTACACTCTGGTAGGAAAGGATGCTGGAAATAAATCACCTATGTCTTACACACGTATACTAAACACATATGTATTAGCTCGTACTTTCTGCTGAAACTCTTATTGTTTGTAAGAATAATAAAATATTAATTAAGCCAATTGAGAGAGACTTATTCTCATGATTATGGGTTATAATGTTGTAGCAAAGCTCAATGGGAGACCTCCATAGAAGGAATTAAATACCACTGAAGTGCTGTGATAAACTCGTCTTTGTTGCCCTAATAGGGGAATTGTGTACAGCCTCACATGACTGCATCTCTAACCATACAGCTGACACAGTTGTTCAGACTAATCTCTTGGACTATGTCTTTGACTTGAGCATACTCAAGTTATCTTCAGGTTTATTACATGCGCTGATGTGGCATGTACTAAAGCACCCTGAAGTATCAAACCAAAACAGTGCTTGCACAGATGTTCCCAGTGTCACTGAGTGGATTGTAACTTTACCACAGACACAAGATCTTGTTCATGTGACCAACATAGAAATTCAGAGATTATGTAGAAATAGACTTTTAAAGGTACTAATTTATATCATGTAAAATAAGCATTTGAAATAGGATGTGAGCAAATGATGCCCTATTAGTGCTCGTTTAACTCAACTGAGTGTGAATGGAAAGATGGATGTATAGATAGATATAGCCATCTCTGTGAGAAGTTGTAGTGTTTCTCACATTCCCCTTTAGGAAAAAAAAAAAAAACAAACACATCCCAAAGGACTAGATTTTACAGGCATCGTTCAGAGAAGGACATTTACCTTTCCTGGCTCCATCCTTTATCTTCAGACATCCTTTGTGTGTGTCTGCAGAGAGAAAAGGACAGAACATGCTCTTAGAATATTCCTACAAGATCCGCCCAAACTTTCTTGCATAATCATGAGAACACACTCACTTTGGTCTCTTCACTTTTAAACTGCTCAGTAATGTTGCATTCCAGAAAATAAGAGGTACATGAAGTGTCACTCCTTTTTTGTACAGTGTTCTACTTTTCCTCAGAGAGAAATGGATATTTTCCCACCTGCACTTTTTTCTTGAAGTAGAAAGCAACACAGTACAGCTTTACCTATTTAGTTACTATAGTGATTTGTATCAGTAGTGATGTGGGGCCAGTTCTGGAAGCTGTTTTATTGAAGAAGCTTGTGCTTCTCATATCTGATGGCTGTGGTCACATCTGAAGTACCACAACAGAAGAAACACTGGCCAGAGCCTGCTGCCTTTGCTAGTGCTGAGATGATTTTCGTGTCTTGAATGGTGACATTGAAATCAATGTGTATGCTTGGGAAGTAAAAGGCTCTTTGGCTGGAGTCACTGTGTGAGAATTCAGACTGCGGATCTGTTCTATTATCTATTAATCATCATCATTAAGCATTAGCTTGACTGCACACTAATCTCTGGATAAGGACAGTCACATGTGTCTCACAGTAGGAGATTAGAAGCTTTAGGATACAGCAGTGATTCGGGCTATTGTACTTCCCAGCCTCTTCTGTTTGCACTTGAGAAGAACTTTGCTGCAGCCCTGCATGCAGGTGGTTTTTTCCCAGTCTTGGTCAGGGTAGTGCAGCTGGTCACTCAAGTGCCATGTCTCTGGCTTCCACATTTAGCTCCTTAGAGAAGGAAGAGCTTTGCTTGTGTATGAGAAAGACCATACCAGCAGTACCAGCACTGCAGAAGGTATAGGTGTAGTACTTCAGAGGTAGCATTAAAAATATAAGCAAAATTGAATAATTTTTTAAAAGGAAGCGATTAAAATCTTAGTAGCATTAGGCCCTTGTGTTTCTGCCACAGTTAACTTTTATCACAGAGGTTTTCCTTTCCTTTCCTACTCAGATAATGCCCTCTGTGATAGCCAACTTCTGACACTGATTTCATTGGTATTATACGTTCATAGGCTATTTCATTTGGCAAGATTTTGCTTGCTATGAAACCAGTGCACTGACTTCCTGTGCCAACTGTATCTATCTCCTGTGCTACACAGTAATAATGGTTGGATAACATGAAGTCAGCATTATTTTATATTTAGATGATTTCCCAGGGATTTGACATGAAAAGGATTTAGGATGAGTACATACTGTGGTTATGATACAGTAATCAAGATATTATTTTATTCTGGGAAAAAAAAATGCTGTTTTTTATCTTGGCTGAGGAAATCCTCCAGCATATAATGAATAGATTATAACATGCTCAATAGTTTAGGGAGAATGAAAAAATTAGGCTGTGAAACAACAGTCCCCATGTAGAAGTCCATTTCAGCCTTGTAAATAAACCCCAAGGAAGATTTTTGAAAACTACTTGTCATGTTTTCACTAATCTAAACACAATCTTCTTAGATATAGTCAGGGTTTAATTAGGGGATCAGGCACTCTAGACTGTGTGCCTTAGCACTGTTGTTTTTCTCTTCAGATTAAAATGTGTATCTCTCCATGCAGTGCTGGTATTGCCATGCAGGGCTTCACACTCATCATCCTAAGATAAAGGATGAGCATCTGTCCTGCTGTATTTCAGTTTGCTCATCTCCTGTGCCTCCAAGGCAAAGGTTCTGTGCAGGACTGCAAGACTGCTGCTCCTTTTAAAACTTGTAGCATTGGGTTTTTTTGTGTGTTTTTTGTTAAAAGGTTTTGACATTGAACTGTGATAGCTTCCAAATAGTGCAATTTGAGTGGACAGATACAATGGCAGTAAATTTGGCAGAGCATGCCTATCCGTTGCATAAACATCTGAAGCAATTATGGTAAGAAATGAACGTGTTGTGGGTCTCTTTTCAGTTCTCTGTGATTTTCTCCTGGAAGAAAATCTTCTCCTTCTTGCTCTGGGTCTCTGTGCATGGGCACCCACCATGGCCTTCCTGCATTCACTGCCATTCCTACTGTGCAGTAGAAATGATAGCATTTCAGAAATTAAGTCATTCTCATATACTCCAGCCATAGGAAGAAAACCAGTTTTTGGTCAAGATTCACAATTAAGAATTTACTGCACTGGTTCCATGTTTTCTCTTGTGTGGTGGCTTGTCTGCAGCTTTTCCCACCAGTAGACATTTCAGTTCAAGCAGTGGTTGCTATTTTGCAGGAAAGCAGTTAAATGTGAATGAGAGACATGTAGAAATTAGTACTATTAATAAACCAGTCGTACTGGTTTTATTCATGTTGTATCCAAAAGAGCAGGAGTCTTACTGACATCCATGCTTTGCACCACAACTAATGCATGCAGAGTGTATTTTCTTAAGCCAATTGAAAAATTGACCCCAAAAAGGGAAAAGTAAAATGTACAAAACAAAACTACAACAATAAATAGGAAAACCTATATTTGACTTCTTTTTTGGAAATCAAAGCTCTCTGGTGGCATTGCCTGGCTGTACGGATGTACATGTATGGATCAGCCTGTCATCTGCTGATAACTTTTTGTATCTGTTAGTTTGTTTTTCTCAAACTGATCATTTCTCAAAAGTCAATAGATTTTCTTACAAGTTTTGTGAAGATACTTGGACAGATGAATGACAGAAACCCAGTACGGATGTTCTGTAAGTGTCTTGATTGTGAAGAAAACTGCCATGTGCATTCTCTAAAGAGTATGCTGAAATGTTTTCTCCAAGGATAGATTAAAATCAGATTTTAAGGGAATTGGTTATATTATCTAAAATATAGCAATGCTGTAGGTAACATATTGATTTGATTGAGGAAAAAGCAGATTTATTTAACAATAATTCCAAAATACTTTTATCTTCATTTTAGATTTCTTGTTAAAATTCTTTCCATTATGTCCTCTATTTTCTCCTTTCTTTCTGAACAGATTTCTTTGTAAATGTACAAAAAATGGGCCAGAGAGGTACCACCTTTCCTGTCATCCTTCTCTCCTCAGTCAAAACCTGTAGCTAGCAACATGCCCCACTATCACCCCTGCCCTGAAGCAACTTCTTGCTTTCCTGGGCAGGGAGAATTGTGGAAACATTAAGGATGTTGGAATATGAAAGTGACACAGGATTTGCATCCTCAGTCCTGACCCTGCCTGTTGCTCTCTTCCTTCCTTGTGGCTGTAAGTAATGAAGGAAATACTGGTCTTGTTTTTGCATGAAAAATGCAAAAACATCTCGATGTAGCACAGAAAGCTGCAGTTCAGGTTTTTGCAGTATATTATTGTGTGTTGGGAGAGGGAAGGCTTTCAAAGTTTTATGTTGCTTCAGTTTCCTGCACACTAAAAAAGAAATGAGGCTTATCTTTGTAGACATTTCTGACTCTAGATATCAGAGACACTATAGAACTGAACCATTTTCCTTCATTCTGGCCCAGAATAAATGGGAATTATATGCTTGGCTGGTAATCCCACAGCTGTGCTAGCCCAGGACATTTGCTACCCTTGGAGAGGCATACAGTTGTCCTATGTAGCTCTTTCCCATGTGTTGAAAACAGCTAACCCAACTAGACTTTGTTCCCTTCCTCTGTTGCCGCAGGTGGAAAAGCTGTTGACTTGTCAACATCTGTAAGATCAGAAAACATTGTATACTTGTTTTCTGAACTTTATTGAGTCCCACATGTGTTCTGCAAGAATACATTTTGGATAGTTACACAAACTTTCTGACACCTTTTCATGCATCCTAAAGCAAATGTTTCTCTCTGGAAGCCATTAAATATCATTAAAATGATGCTAATTCCATGATCTAATTCCTCAAATGGTTTTACTGACCAGAATCTCTAGGCAGTCTCCTGTACATATGTACAACATGCCTCTGACCATCTCTATCAAGTTGTTTCTTGAAAGTTCAATTGTTAGGAATACTTCAAGTATGAAAATAAACCTTTTGTTTATTTTTCAAGGAAAAGCAGAAATTAAGCATGACTTTATTGAAAAAAAAACAGGAGTGAGAGACTGTACAAACAATTTAAGAAGCAGTTATATAAATTTGTATCAATTTAACTATCAGTATGAATAGGATAAGTTCAATGTTATTATTTTTGTATCAATAGAAAATCACATAAGTTTTCACATTAATACCTCATCCCCATTGTAGATATTCTTTTCCATCTCAGAGCTCTTTGGGTATTATTTTTTGCCATTGTTTTTACTGATCTACCTTGAAGTTAAGGTTAAGTCAGATCATAAACTCAACTAAGTTGTTAATTTCTACCTAGGAAGGTAAACAAGAAATAGTTTTCCTTCTGGGGGAGGATTAGAAACCGTAACTGTTCTTCCTGATACAAGACTGTCACAAACCACTGGCTTTCCTGGCTCTTCAGAATACTTTGTCAAGCTGCCAGTATGTGAGTTTGGCGTCTGAAAACCAATTTCAAGAAATAATAATAATAATACAAGGATTCGCGTTGGCTGATCTTTCTGTATAAGAAAATTTTATTCCCAGAAATAGCTTGTGTTGTGAGTTTAGTAAACTGGGGGAACTAAGCACTGTTTTGGCTCTGGAGCCTCTGTTGGGCTTTAATGGAAGTTCAGCTTGTGCAATATGCAGGAGTTTGGAGGGGGAAAGCAAAATTCTTGCAGACCAATTTCCTGGTAGAAAATCTGTACATAGATTTTGTTAAAATTTTTAAGACCTCAGTAGAAGTGAGTATTTCTTTTTCTCCCAAGTCCTCAGTATCAGCTGTGGTTAAAGCAAGGCATGGTTGGTTGTGTGAAAAGCGTTGTGTACCCTAGCGTGGAAAAACTTATTATCAGGGAGAATGTTTTGGTAAGAAATCCATCATGAGTAGAAGTGTTTGCCTTTTGTCAGCTTTGCTCACTGTGGGAGTCTGGCCTTTTTTTTGTGGTGTTCCTTTTCTTGTCTGCTCCAAACCACTTTTCATTGAAATCATTGCCAAATGTTCACTTTGTTTGAATGACAACAGTGGTTTTAAAGCAATGCAAAAATTAAATCAGAAAAACTACTGCTTGTAACTTAAAATATATTTCATTTCATTTACATTTTATGGGACAGGTGCTTATTGCTGCTTAATCGGCAGTATGTAATATAATTAAAGACTGAGATGTGAAATGAAGTACTGAAATAGCACTCACTACTTCAGGATGATGTGACTACTGCAGACTGAGTTAGTGTTATGCATTCCTCTCAAAGACAGCTATATTGTCAGTGCAGGACACCAACCTGTACTACATCCTTTTGGCCAAGGAGCTGTTTCTGTATGTGTTCCCAGAAGTCCTGGCAGTGTCTGGGACCTCATGTGAAAACTTCAAGCATCCATCTTTCTTTCATCATCTTCCATGATTTATGCCCCTCAATTATCCAATGGGAGTCTGGTGTGTTGTTATTTGGTTTCAACCCAATCTTTTTTATTATGTGAAAATAGATCTTTCTGAGGATTCTCATGCCTGAAAATCCTCTGCTTTTTCAGTTTGTCAGCCAGAATCAGTGTAGAATACAAAGGCGGCAGAGGCTTCTTCATAGAGGTGTAACTTAATGTCTCCCCATCAGATGTTTGTAGAGGGGAAAAAAGCCAACCACTGTTGGCTGGTGTTTCATGGTGTACATTGTAGTGAACTATCACACACTTAGTGGTGCATCTATATCTCAAGGACAAAGTTCAGAATTTTCCATCTAAATCCTTGTGCTGGCTGATTTAGAAGAGATCTCTGGATAGGATGGCAGGTAGGAATAGCTGTCCAGGAGATAGTGCCTTCAGAGTCAGGTTCTCCTTTCTGGCTTTGTGATCTGAAGATGAGGACAGAACAGAACAGAAATGTGGTTTGAGACAAATAATGGCCTTTCTGTGATGTGTGACTGCTAGAGGTTTGTGCCTACTCTGCCAGAAATGGCTATCTACAAAGTAGGATACAGAATGAAGTATATTCACCATTTGCCAGGACCAGTGGTTCTAGACCTATGAAGTATCCGTAACAGCTGCTGTTAGAGACAAACATATGGATGAATGATGAAGGAAAGAAAGGGAGAAAAAAGAGGAAAAAAAAGAGAGAAAAAGGAGAAAAGGAAGAAAGAAGCCTTTTGCTTTATCTTGTGTGTATTTTGATCTGTTGTGATGATTCCAGAACCCATTCATGATGAAGTAACACGTTATTTATCTCATTCAATTAAAAGTCCAATTAAAACATATTCTTCAGCTTTCTAGAGTGTTCAAATTACACCTCTTATTTGTACCAATGGAATCATGAAAGAGTTTTGTTGCATTTAATAGAGTTTCTGGCATTTAAGTCAGCTTGCAGATTTATTTATTTATATCAGAAAAGGAAACAGACATGGTTCAGTGGTCTCTACAGAAACATTACCAGAAGACAGTTAAATGCTTGAGCCACTATAGTAATTCTTTATATCGTACTTATCGTACAATTATGTATTTCAGTGATAATTTTATTCTTTGATTGTTGCATGTTCTGTATATATCCGTTGATTAGAAAGCCCAGTAAAACTCTGTAGTTACTAATAAATAACAGTGAGCATTTGCTTCCTGCCTAAACCTCTTATCATTCCTTTCCTCCTGTTCCAGCTACTGACCATTAGCTAGCTGCTTCTTCAGCTGGCAGACAAAAAACTTCACTGATTAAGAAAACATATCCTAAAATCTTGATTGTGAAAGACTACCTGTCTATTGTGCTCCCCAGTACCAGGCAGGATGGAACTTCATTCTGGATGAGGAATCAACTGGAGGTTTTCTCACAGTTATCATAGAAAAGTAGCTTTCAAGAGCTCTAGCACACAATACTTCTGGGCTGGAAACCATATACTAGGCTGGTTTGGCCAGATCATCAGTAAATTTATTTTTTATTAAACAGTATATTTTATTCTATTTACACATTTAATCACTGAAGATAATTCTTAATAAATTGTTCTTATGACATATAAATTTCATCTTACTTTGTGTAAGTATAAATTGGCTGGGCTGTTTGCTTGGAACTTGATAAAATTGAAGGAAACTGAATTATCATCTCTCTGCAAAAAGTCTCACTGTTCATCATCAAATGTTTTAGTATAGGCATTACTGTCTGCCTGAAATCTTGGGGATATTTTCCAATGAGATCACCAAAATTCCCATCTGAAAAGGACCTCGTTCTGCAGTGGATCCTTTTAAACATGGAGTCCCATCAGACATTCCCATGTGCTACTTATATTGTCAGCAGCACTGCCTCCAGCAGGCAAGCTTAGTGTATCATCTAGATGACTTCAGCTGTGAGACACCGGTGCTTCATTTCAGAACATTAGTTAAAGAACATTTAAAATGGTATTTAAAAGTAAGTTTCCACATTGCTGATAGACTACACAGGGATTAACTGTAGCACACTGTCAAAGACACAGATGTGTTTATGAGCTCTACTGAAATGCATTCTAAGGACAGAGGATATGGGAAGACTTTCTCTTGTGGTATTGCAGAAAAGTCATACAGATATTTTCAGTAGTGTTTGTGCCCTGGTCTGTGGCTGAGGAGCTTGTAAATATCTTCACTTAGGTGAAATCTAATCAGGCAAACAGAAAACGTTGCACGCAAACAAGACCCCAGTACAGTTCTAGAGAGGGCAATGTGTATTTTGTCTGCTATTAGTAAAGAGTAATCTGAAATACCTCCAGAGGAGCTTTTCTAGTACTCAGTGGGACATTTATTCTGTGGCAAAACATAAATAACAGCTTTGGCAAATCTTTGTCTGCAGTGTCCTTCTCATGCAATAATACATTGTTTTCCCTGAGTGGAAGCTAATAGCTTAAACTAAATATGTTTTGGTTTTGGTTGTCATTGGCTAGGTTTGAAAGTGGATCACAGCAGACAGTCTGCCCTTTTCCTTGTAATTTTTTTAGCATATACCAAGCCCTGAAATCTGTCCTATTAGAATAAACTATATTACTGGCAGAAGTGTATTGTCTTAATGTGTTTTATGTTGACCTTAGAGATGAAGGTGATGCTTGTTGTACATTTCATGTATAGGCTTTTTCTCATGCATCTTTGGCTTTTCCTGACAGAATTAAAATTATAAATTATTTTATGAAAATAAACTCTAGTTTGTGCTTCTCGTTATCAAAGACCTAATTCATGAACCAATCAGAGGTGTCACAATTTTTGAGCCAGAATGTTTTCTGTTGGATGAACTAATGCTATCTAAAAAGAGCAGGACTCCAGATCCGTTCATTAGCTGAAGTGATGCTGACAGTACCAGACTACGGTTTTACTTCATGTAGACTGGATTATGCAAGATGAAAATGGTATAAGACCACGTTAATGGGAAAAGCAAAATGAGTATATTATTTGATTTTAGATTTTTGTTTTAACTCTCCAAAACAACAGAAAAAATCCATAGATTTTCCCTACTCTCTATAAGCACTGATCATCCCACCATTACATTGGAGGACAAGTGGACTTTTAGGCGTGCAGGACTGGACAGGATTCTACAAAAATGAAAGATGGCTATTCTATACCATTTGTGGTAAATTCAAAGGCACATAAACATATTTAGTAACATGTACTGTGCCCATATGTAGCATCTATTCTGTCTGTATAGCATCGTGTAATTGTATATCAGTAATGGTTATAGGAGCTGTCTAAGTGCAGCTTCCTTCTAGGGGCATTGCAGAAGGAGCTATACCTAGCTAAACCACACAAAAGGATGTCGGGCCATAACTGTTCCTTAGATAGCAGCAAATAGACCTGTAAAATGTGAAAGTATTTCATCTGTTCTATAGCAGATTTTTCAGAACTCACTTTCCAAACTTGGATTTGTAGGATTGTTCTTTTTTCTTGTATATGATATATAAAATGTTTTCAAAAGGATTGCAGAATTCTTCATTGATTGAAACTCATTCTGGATTACTGACTCAATTCATTATGAGGGAAATAAAATGGAATGGTTCAAGTTATGATGTGATAGCCGGAGTAGAAACCTATAACAAGATCTCAATAAGCCTAGCCTAATTTTCTAGGAAAGCACTAAGGATTTTGCAGATATGTAATACAGCCAGGTATATTTGCTGTTGAACTTCTGAGATAAATTTCAAATAGGTGTTTTACTAAGTCCCTATGACAAGCAATTTGCACAATATTCCCTCACAACAAACCAAATTAATATAATCTTGAACAAGACTTTCAAGCCTCATATGTGCTTTGTGCTGTTAGTATACGTCTGCGATATCAATATATTTAATGAACGTGGGAATGGCATCTTTTGGAAACAATCCAACTGAAAAGAGATAAAGTGCTAAATTTAGTAATATAATGTCTGAAAGAATAGGTTCTAAGGCATTAAGACATGAAAAATCAAGTTCTGCTACTTGCTTATTTGCTGCGAGCTGTTCTCCTATGTAGGAATAGTCAAGACATTTTTGCACAGCTGAATTACCAGCTACTTGTGTACGAGTCATTCCACAAAAAGATTGTTTTTTTAGACCCTTCCATTACATCCTTTCCAAAGAAGACCACCCATTCACTGTTAGAGCCAAGCAAGAGAGTTGTGCAAACATCCTGCTCCTTAGCTCATTTGGAATTTTAAATACATCTTTACCTTGTAGCTCTGTGAAAAAACAGTTCAAATGGGAACAACCTGTGAGGCTATAAAATGGTACTATCTTGCACACACTGGTATCAAATGAGTTAAGCAAGAAAACCAAAGAAATGTGAAGGGCATTTTTCTCTCAGAAAAGAAAAAAACACCCAGGTGCTATTTGAGGTTCACAGTGCTTTTTGCTTATTTACATGCAATGTGTGAGTGATACCTTGTGCAAGACTAGCTCTTATACCAGGAAACCAATGAGAGCTGGGTCTCATTACCTTGGTGATGATGACTATCTCAGTATGGTGCAGAAGATTCGTCATACAGCTTTAAATAGAAATATTCATATTGTTTGAAAAAAATACCCTTTAGGTGCTCTTTGAGCTGGTGCTGTCTGAAAAATATGCTCAATAGGAAGGTCAAGTGCTTCTTCTGGATGAATACATGGCATTTAGAGAAATGCTACAAGCTGCAGATCAACAAATAAAAGCCTGAACTCTTCACCACAAGCAGGCCAAATCAACACTGGAAGGAGAGCAAAAGACCCCAGGACTCAAGTTTTGCTGTCTTAAATTCCTGCACCTTGAGATTTTGATCAGCCCTGTGGGAGCGCACACACAATGTGGATTCAGCGATGCAGTTGATGTGTCAGGCAAGGTCAGCTGTAGTGCTGCTGAATAGGCTGTGCTGACTTCTTTCCAAAGCTATTCGAAATCTTTTATGAATCTCAGTGCTTATCCAAGTAGGCTTCCTCTTGGTCCCCTGTCTGCTATATGAAGTACTGGCAATGTGATTTATGGAAAAGACTATCTATTGTTTTTCCACATGAAGCTTTTGATCATGAGTGGATATTTGGGTATTTGAAGTTATTAACAGCACTATGAGGCTAAGGTTTCAGGTCTTTTTACTCCTTGCCAGTGAAATAAATGCTAACATTGGCAACCTGTGGTTTAACAGGAAAAATCTTGCTGAGAATTACGGAGTTCTTCCAGGTTTTTATTTTGAAAAGTTTTACAAATAGGCTGCTATATTGGAGGCATTTCTTTTCCTGTTTGACTGTATCATTTGTGATCGAGATTATATCTGCAGCTGAATTTGTTAGGAAGATCTAGGAAAACCCAAAGCCTACCTGTTCAGAAGTATTCAAATCTATAGGGTAAACTGAAGAATAGCCCCATGGCACCTGTGTGGGTCCTGTCTGTGCTCAGAAATGCAAAACTGACTGTTTTCAGCTGACTCAAAACTTGGAGGCTAATCCTCATTAGTGACTTCAGCTGACATTTTGGATTTGCTTCTGAATTCCTTGCCTAGCGGAGCCAGAAATTCACTTTAACAGCCCCAACAAAACAAATCCTTGCCCAACACAGGCTTTAGACAAAATGTATCAAGATTTTACCAAAAAGAAATGTTGGCACAGGGAAGCGCTCAGAGTTGATTTTGGCAGCCTTAAAAAACACATTGTGTTGGAAATGATCATAAATGGGACTTGACCGATGTGCTTGAGAATTGCAATGGCCTCTCAGGCTGTCAGCCTTACTAGTAGAGTAGGTACATGCCAGGCCAGATGTTGCTTTACCCACCATGTATTAGCTGTGGCTAACGAGCTGCTTCTGAGCCTCTTCTGCTCCCCACCAAAGCCCTAAGACAAAATCAAGCTGGGCGTTAGCTGTGTGATTAGAATCTCGCATACAGAACTGATGCATGAAAGGAGAGCAAAACTGGGGAATGAATTTGAAGTAATCAGAGTAATAATGAGTGAGACTATAACAATGCCAAGAGGCCAATAAATGCTGCATTACATGTAGCAAGTTCTGAGGAGCCATTTCTGCCAACAGTGGAGACAGCAAATTATTTCCAAGCTCTGCCATTTTCCTTTTAGAAGTCTGTAAGTTTGCTTCCTAGGGCTGTCCCAGAGCTCAACTTAACAGTACTGTGGAAGAAGGAAAACCCTGGGCTGGCAGAAAAGCAGTCCTGCTGCCTTGTGTCTGTGCTGCAGCTTCTGTTGAAGAATGAGAACCTTTGCACTTAGTTGGAGCCACTGCTGAGATTGCCCTAGCACAGTGGGTAGCAAGAGCAGAGTGTACCCATTCCCTCATTTCTTTTCCTTGCTAACTGACAGAAGAAAAGAGGAACCATAAAGAAAACACTAATCTCTCTGCGAATCTCTGAAAAGACCCCTTCTTCCCTTTATTCTCACCCAAGCATACGTGTCCACTATGAATCTTGCCTGCATTGTTATCATGATTATCACTGAAAACAAGATTTTTCATATATGCCACTCTGGAGTCCTTCTCAGAATTTTAATTTCAGTGGCTAATAGCTATCTCTTGGTAAAGTGGCTGTTGACAGTAATTTATCATGTGTAAATTTCATTGTAAGATTTTTGTAACGCATGCGTAATGCCATAGTGAGCAATGTGTGAATTTTGCCCCAATTGAAATGAGTTCTAATATTCAGTCTAATCCTGTGCTGTAATTCCTGACAGGAGCAACACAGTAATCAAGCTCTACATCTGTGATATTTGGTTGTTCTGTAGTAACTAATGGAGATTGTTTTTTTTTGTTTGTTTGTTTTTTTACTGATTTACATGTTTCTTTATATCTGCATCATTAATTAGAGCTTTGTATCTTCATTTGTCATATCAGTTGTAAAAACAGTGTAAAATATAATAACAGCTTCAGTTCACTTCCATTTATTATAGTTAAGATACAGTAACAGAAAAATCAGTGCTGCGTTAGGTGTAATATTTTAAAAGCATAGCTAAGTCAAGATTTACCATCAGAAGTAATGACTCTCCAAGTAGACAAGCTGTTGTATCTGTAAAAGCTGGCTGAGAGCTCAGAAACACACAGCTTTCTTCAGAAACTGTCGCAGGACGGCTTGCATGCTCTAAAGCTTCTTTGTCTCTACTAGCTCATTTAGGTACCCTGTTAGGTACAGCCCTGTGAGATCAACGGTAACATCTTCTGACTTCAAATCATAATTAGAATTTCTATTCATTATTAGAAGAGCTGCTATAAAATCAGAGCCAGACCTGAGAAAAAAAAAAAGGCTCATTTTTGTCAGAGTAGAAATGAAACCTACATCCTACATCCAGCTCTAACAGGCTATTCTTCTGCCAAGTGGGAACAAAATGCTCTAAATGTGTATCATGTGCATTTGATTTGTAGCAATCTACTCACATGATTTTTCACACTTTATGTGATTTATACAAAAACAGTGACATAATAAAAAAGTACAGTATTTTTCTTGTAATTTTGCCCACACCCTAAAATATTCTCGTACTTCAAATAATCTATAGGAATGCATGGTTGTAAAAAAAGGACCAGTGGGAATTTGCCTGGGGAAGGACAGAATGGAAAACTGAGAAGGAATTTGCCTTGAGGAAATATTAAATAAGAATTTTTCTTTCCAATTTATGCTGCAGCTGAAAGAAAACTTGTAAAAAATTTTTCAAAATATGAAATAAAAAAAATAAGTATTGATCCAAGGGGGAAGAATGTTACATATGTGGTTGTATTCATCTAAATAAGTAAAGATTCTGCCAATATCATGCAGAAAGAAATTGCGAAAAGGAAAAAGGAACACCCATAAGTGCAACACTTACCGTCCAATTTTTCTTGCTTCTCTTAAACTCCTCATGTGTGCATCCCAAGTACATCTAGGACTGCCTTGTCATTCTGTTCTTATTCCACTGAATTTTTTAACATCCAGAAGTTCTTTAGATACTTCTGTTAATAATTTTGAGCTGGAAGATGTTATGTTTTACAGCTACTTGGATTTGTGCTAAGTATTTGGTACTGTCCCACACAGCATCCTTCTTTCTAGATTGGAGAGACATAGGTCTAATAGATGGACCACTTGATAGTAAAGAGTTGGCTTTTCAGTTGCTTTCAAAGAGTTGCAGTCAACTGCTCAGTGTTCATAAGGAAACCGGTGCTGTGTAGAATCTCCTATGTGTCAGTATTATCTAACATCTTTTGTCAGTATCATCATAGTGGAAGAGCAGCAAGTTTGCAGAACACATCAAGCTATGCAGTGCAGTCAGCGCTCTGGAGGGAAGGGATGCCATCTAGGCCACTTGGCTAGGCCTGAGATGTAGGCTTATGTGAACCTCATGAAGTTCAACAAAGCCAAGTGTAGTGACATACATTTGGGCTGTGTCAATCCCAAACCTGAATACAGGCTAGGTTATGAGTAGATTGAGAGGAATCCTGTGGAGGACTTGGGTGTTCTGGTAGATGAAAAACTGAATATGCTGGAACTAAGTGATCTTTAAAGGTTCCTTTCAACTCAAATCTTTCTATGATTCTGTGAAACAGACTTGCAACCTTCTCCTTGGATCCAAATTCCCTAAACACTCTGCAACAAAGGCTGCTGGCTTGCATGTTTCTTATCCATGTGCTTTTCCCTGAGCTTCCTGCTCCAGCTTTGGCACAGCCAGGACAGGTCAGTGTCCTCGTGTGCTGAGTGGCTAAGTGCTCCCCGAGACAAGTCCTAGAGTTAAGAAACCCTAGAGACACTGGGGTTGAAGACAAGTGCACAGCTATTCACCAAGAGAAAACTGAACAGCAGTAGTGACAAATTCATCTAAAGAAAATGTTGGACAAATGAAGAGGTACAAAGTGAATTTTCAAAGTTTTAAGAGTTAAGACAAGCACAGAGAAAGATGTATTACTGCATCACTCTCCTGTATTTGGTTACAAATCCTATTAGTCCGATTTGTGTTGTTAAAATCTTCCTCCAAAGGTATGTCAGCACTATTGTGAAATATGTCATTGCAGAATAATCAGAGCAGAATAATTAAATGAGAAGTTTATCTCATTAATCTTCCAAAAAGCCTTTCTTATTGTTTCTTTGGACTGCAGCAAATAAATGTTTGTCTACTGCCCTCTCTTGAATCTTCACCCTCACACCTTTTCCTGGCCTTCCCTGTTGGCCATGTGCAACTTTGTTGACTTGTGCAAATGACTGAGTGGGTAAGGTTGTCCCATCTTTTGGATAATCCGATGGTAATTGTAATTAAAGCCCTGTTCAGTTTAGTATTAAAACTATAATAATCAGAACAGAGTGAAAAGAGATGACAATGCCAATAGAATGTTGTACCATTCCTCAGATGAGCTTCAGGACTAATCCCAAGATGCCCATGGTACTACTATAATAACTGAAGCAAGAGGAGTATCTTAGTACAAAATAAGCTATGCTACATTAACAAAGAAATACAGAAAAATATTCTAGTTTTAAAACCAGATTGGGTTTTCATACATAACTATTAAAATCAACAGAGGATGTAGAATTGATGCAATCATGGAAAACTACTGGGCTTTAACAATGTTCCTATGATTAAATATGACTAAATGTGAATGTTTTAAAACTTAAACATATGAAGCACATTACAATATCTTAACATCAAGCAAGGACATTGCTGAAATTTAAAAAAAAAAAAAAAAAAGATAAACAGTACAGAAACATGAATCATGACAGAACCTAAAATCTGCTTGAAAACTTCAGCAAATGAAACAAAATCTGCAGTGCTAAATCCCCATTCTTATATTAGTTCCTGTGATCCAAATTCATTACAATATGCATGATCTCAGGAAAACCTCATGCCTACCTTGAAATATCTGCAGTGAAGAATCATCTCATCTTACTCAGAGGGTGGTGATGCACTGGAACAGGTTGCCCAGAGAGCTTGTGGATGCCCCATCCCTGGAGGCATTCAAGGCAAGGCTGGGTGTGGCTCTGGGCAGCCTGGTGTAGTAGTTGGCGACCCATTCCTAAGTCAGAGGAGTTGAAACTAGATGATCTTTGAGGTCCTTTTAAATCCAGGACATTCTTTAATTCTATGATCTGAAGTGCCTATGCACAGAACATTTTGAAAGATTAGAATTTCTTGTCCTTCCCTCTGCACTGGTAAACAAACAAGCAAACAAAGAGGAAATGTGTTGTTTAAAAAGTGTGTTATTTAAAACTTATTTCTTGACCTGCTTCATAATGTGGCCTTACCAAGTGGCTGTGAGGGTAACGCAAGTCAGGTGTCAATAAGCAGACAGAATAAAGCAAGGGAAAGACAACTTCTGCAGGTGCTGTCACCAGAGCCAGTGTGTTGAGTCATAACATTAGTATATGCTAAGGACCAAGCTCCTTTCTATGTTCATGGTAGCATAGATCCAGTGCAGCTATGCCCTATTTCAGGATGCTTGGAGCTTTCCAGCTTCCTTTCCAGCAAGGAGGCTATCCATGGCAGTAGTGCAAACAGTATTTTTAGCACAACAGTCCCAAACCCAAGGCCTTGAGCATGCCACTTTTCACATCCCAATTTACCTGTTGTGTTACACCTGAACCAGGATTGCTGGTGATAGGACAGAGCTGTGGTGATGCAGGTCCATCCTTCTGTACGGAGGCTGATGACACATTCCTTGGGACTGCACTTCCTGGGAATCATTCTGCCTCCACATTATTCCTGGTCTGCCCCGTGATCAACACTTTTTACCAGTACATATCTTTTCATTTCAAGATGCTCATTGTCCTTGATCCAATACTGATTCTAACCCATGCACGTAGTGCTCTAGGTTTTTCTTATGGTTAGAGAAAAGCTACTTCTTAGTTAGGGACTTTATGCTGGCGTTGTTAAAAACTAGCCTGTTGAAGTTGTTGTCTCTGGAAAAGACTCCTGTGAAAGAGGAAGAAAAAAGCAGGTACTGGATTTCAAGTAGCATGTCAGCCATTCCTGTGGTTAGAGTTGGCTGGAAGAAAGTCTAGAAATATCAGGATTATGTAATATTTACTGTGTAGAATAATTCTTACTCATTTACTTGTGTCACAGTTAACAGAGGTGAAAAATAATGTGTTAAATATTTTACAGATGACTTTTTTTAACTGGGAGATATGGAAACAAGAGGTATTTTAAATAGCTTCTTCAGTACATAGTAACAAACATTCACAAAATTTCACTTGACTAAAATTTACCTGCAGTTGCAGCTTTAATCCAACATAATGCTGTAAACACTTCTAGCACCAAGTGCAGGAAATTAGATGCATTGCAGGTAACTACAATTGCTATTGATTTTGCCTGTTCTTTCTAGATCACAATATTGCATTAATCTCTGCCATTTGTGGCAAGTAGTGTGTTGTAAAACTGTTAGAAGCTTGTAGGACAAAGTCCTATTGCTTACTTTTTAGCACATCCCTGTAGATGCAACAGAAGAGGCTAGCAGAGGGAATACAGAAGAAAACCGTCTTTACATCACACTATGGAACGCTTTACAGTGCATTGTTTATATGCTCATATATTTTTTGTCAGTTTGAGTCAATACACATTGCAGGGAATGGTATACAGAATATAGCATCAATTCCAGACATTTTCCTCAGATTCTAGCTGACCGATTTTTTCTTCAATTGAGTTATCTGTTATTGCTGATCAAATACAAATATGTGTCTGACAGCATAATTATGTATTATCTCTGTGTCATTTGCCTGTCCCATTATCTCTGGCACACCAGAACGCTTCTGTCAAGTCTCGGATGGTAATAAGGGTGCTCCATGTCAGAAACAGATCCTCTGTATCCTCTTTTCCATCATTCCATGTTTTATGTAACCTCAGTGGCACATGCAGCACTCCCGCTCATTCAATATTACATGCAGGTGCATTAGATTACAGTGGAAGTGCCACACCTTTTTGAGACATACATTTTGAGATTATTTCTTCTTTAGATGAGGACAATTACAAGTGATCTGATATTTTTCATACCTTCTGTACTGGGCGGCATTCCGCACCACTTCAAATTGAGAAGAGCTGTTACAATGCTGTGACAGAAACAGAAGTTATACAAGGGATTGTTTTGCTCACTACACACACAGTAAACTAAGCCTCAAAGTCTGTGTGCCCTTCTCCCATTAAATTCCTGGGGTTTGATGTGTCTGGTGCTTGCTGCATTGTGTGCTCAGGTAGTGAGCTCATTCCATTTTAAGATGCCTTGGAAAGGAAGGTGTGGTCGATATCTCCCTTGCTTACTGTGGCAGAAAGCTGTGGCTGCTGACTTAAAAAAGACAAAGAAAAGCAGAAAGTTTCTGATAAGTTCCCTTCAAGCCTGAGCAGTTATGGCCATGCCATGTTTCTCTAGCACTTTATGTGGCTGCAGTGGTCATTCTCAGTGGTGGAGAGTCACTGCCATGTGTCTGTCCACAGTCCCACAGCCCAGGAAAGTTGGAGTGTGAAATCCCACAGTCTTGCTCCTTTGCCAGGAGATTTAACTTAAGGTGTTTCCAATGTGTCTCTTTTCCTGCCACACTGAGTTCTGTGGTAACGCACCTAGTGGTTACCAACCCTCTGGCTTTCTCTTAAAAGTACACTTTTAGAGAGGCCTATCTGTGCACCAGATTTTATTTTTGGGGGGCTAATTTTAAAAATATCCAGGTTCTTCATAGGTCTGCAGCTGTATTTTGGAGATAAGAAACAGAAGCAGAACAAACAAAGTAAGCTAAGCAGTCAGAGAGGCAGTTTGATCTAGATATGTAGTAACATGGAGCTGTAATTCATGCATGCTGACATTAGCACCAGCATCTGTAGGGGAGGCTGAAATAAAAGCATAAGCATGCCTGTCTCAAGTGAAATGAAACATCAGCACACATAAGGCTGGAAGCACACACTTGTGCAGAATGCACTCGAAGTCTAAAAAGATGTTCATACACAAAAATAGGGATTTATTGTTACAAAATCTAATTCCGGTTTTGTTTTTGCTGTTTAATTCCCAGAAGTGACATCTACAAAGGGCCTCTGCAGGAAGACTCCACAATGAAAAAAACAACCCGCAGTTGCTTCTTTCTGATTATCCTTCTTATTGTAAGTACAAGACAAATGAATGACACCTGCCAGATTCAAATTTCTGGTAATTTTCAGAAAACTAAGGAGTACTGAGTTATATTTGTTGTACAGCACAGGAAAAGTAATGAGTTCCCTTACTGATAAATTTGAAACAAGGTTAATAAAGTTTCTGAATAAGATATCTCATAAAAGTTGGAACTTGAAACCACTGTTCCCCAGTAAAACAGAACTTCCAGTCAGAAGATGGTAATGGCTTTGTTTTTTTGTCTGGATTTGGAAACACGTGGTTGAAAGTTTCCTAAATGTTTTGTGAGACTTTGACTTAAGTGATTGTGAATTTTCACTGTTAAGTTGACTCTGGTCTTAGGAAAACAACAGAAATGGCAAATTTCACTATAAAGATTAGTTATTCAGTTCATACACTAGTTTCAACCGTTTGATCTCAATATTTCTGTTACTCCAATATATTCATCATCAGCATGGCTGGGTAACTATTGTTCTAACTATATAGCAAATTAATTTCTACTTGACTAAACACATCTCATGTAAGTTGAATGGTTTCTTTGAGCTTTACTTGTGGAACCTCAAATGATATACAGGTATCACTGCAGATAGTCAGAAATGAGGACACTCTTCAGTTACACAGTCAAGGATGTCTGAATGATGCTGCTGAGAATGGGCATCTCTCTGCCTCATTGTAGTCTGAGTTACTCGCATGTTTGATGGTACCTTATTTCTCAAAAGTATATTTGTCTCTGTATTCCTGGTGAAACTTTTGTTGCTTGTTACTCTTGATTATATCTTGTTGGTTAGCTCCTCAGACCCCTCTGCTTCTCAGCTTTTCTTCCATACATGTGGAATTAATATGGAATATTGTTGTGTCTCCCCATCAGCTCACAACCTTTCTGGTTATAAATTGAAGAAATGGGGCAATAAGACACAGTGGGAAATGCCAGAGACCTCTCTCCCTGTTTTATTAGGTTCAGCATATCATAACTCGCCCTCTGTGCTGTTTGCCACTTAAATTTACATGGGGAAAAAGCAGGGGAGGAAAGCTGAGAGCAGTAAGAGAATGATGGCATGAAATAATAAATGAGATCATGGGGAATGCAGAAGAATTGCAAAGAATGCCTTATTTTGGAAAAATTCTGAATTCCTAGTTCAGGATTAGGGACTTCAAACAAAGAGGAGCTGGAGAATAGGAGAATGAATGGAGGAGAGTTAATATTTTTCTGATAGATTGATTTCAAAAATAATTAATCCAAAATTGGTTAATTGTTGGAGCCATCATCTCTGTGCTTGGCAAAAATCTGCCTTGATATGTATCAGAGTATTCTGATTTCTGTGGCATTTTGTGTCTGTTACACATGTCCCTGCAAGTGGTCCACGTAGTAGTGTGCTGGCTGGAACATCATGCATGTTTAGAGATCTCTCAAAGCCAAAGGACCCATCAGAGACCAGATATCTTCTGTGCTTGAATAATCCTGCCTGACCTGCATAACATAACAGGAGCCTTGGCAAAGAATAGCAAATCTTCCTGTTAGAAACCAAATCCAAGTGAAGGAACAGTTCCAGATTATTTTTCTTCCACAATCAAATAACAGGACTGTAAATATTCTGTTAACTAAAATTGTCAACAGCCCTTACTGAGTGTTTGGGGTTTTCTGGCCTACAGCATAGATTTGGAGGACAGTCTTGAAAGATTGAGCTGATCCTCCCTCTAAATTAGATCTCTCACCCGCGGTATCACGCGTGCAGCATTGATTCTGTTCTCCTTATATCAGTAGCCCAGGGCTAGAACTTATTTAACAAGCTCTGCAGTAAAATCTGCAACCCCTTCTTTTTAGATTGCTTTACAATAGAGGGCTCTTCAACTTCTGTCCTGTATGTATAAATTAAGCACAAATTTATGTGTATTTTCACTGCTCCAACCTCAGTATTCCATCCTTTTCCACTGTGGTAGCCATACTTGATTTTGTTAGACACCTCTTAGAATAATTTTTCTTCCAATAAGGAAGACGCCACAGTCGTAGAAGGGGATAGTGAACAAACTCTTTTTTTCTTGACAGTACTTGCTAGAACACTGCTGTTAAATCAAATATGAAAAATATTTGGCAAGGCTCATCTTTCCAAAAAATTTTCCACCTGTAGCTGGTGGAAAAATATAATTTTTTACATTCTGTTTGTGGTCTGTAATAAGGAAAGGGTGTCTTTCTCTTCCAAAAAGATCTTACCCATTGTGCTGGATTTTCTAATCACTCCTGGGTTCCCAGAGCCAGTCCCGTATCTCTCCTTGCATGCTTGGTCCTAGACTCCGATTACAGGGAGTCCATATGTTCTCCTCCCACACAGTCTTCCAGCTTTTAGACCTGTCCCAAGTGGTTTTGGTACCTTGTGATAGAAACTGTCTCTCACCTACTTCATTTTTACACAGGCTAGCCAGCACTCTACTCCTTTGTGTATAGGGCCATAGTAATTATTCTTTGCCAAACACAAATTGTTCAAAGCACTTGTTGCTCCAAAACTCAATTATTAGAAGTGAAGTTAATTTCTTACTGTCTTTCTGATAGCTCCCCTTGCTTTTGGATGCAGAATAATGGCAGCACTTCCACCATCACCAGATGGTAATTCGGAGGGAATGCCTTCAGAAATTCTAACTGTTCTTAGGGAATATTTCTTACTTCACTTCATTCCCGATACTGTTTTTCAGTAGTTACTTAGAGCCCCAGAATTTAACAGAGATTTGTTTCTCCAAGTACCTCAGTCCCCACATGCTGGCAGAATTAGTCCATCTCCTATGAGCATTTCTCTTCTCAAGAGGGATGCAGCATTGGAACAGTGTGTCCAGGAGGATCAAACTACTGAAAATGAGAGGGAGGAAGAAACAAGCTTCAGTCTTTTTCCTGTGTGACTGATCAATTTTGCAGGACTTTGAGATAAGAGAATTGTATTTTCTACCTCATTTTGTCAAGTAAAAGTTCTCCTCTTGTGCCTGCAGATGGTAATTTGCTCTTGCCCTGTAAATGAGAATGGATGAAGTAGTTTTTCCTCATTTATTGCAACTTTGTTGTCCTGAGCCAAACACAGTGCTCGGTAAGAGCAAAATGAATGCTGCAGCTTCAGACCACACTATTATTCAATTAAATCCCTTTGATCAAGACTTTATTTTAAAACAATTTCATTTTGAGTAAAAAAAAAAAAAAAACAACAAATTGTACAGTTTATTAAGTCCAGACCTGTCAAATTGTTACCAAGCCTCAGTCTGAGCAATACACAATCCAGTATACTATGTCAGATCCTGAAAGGCTTGTGAATATTTTCATTTCATGAAATGTAGAAAATTAATCATATGAATTCCTGAGTGTGATTTTAGGTAACTGGCATATTTTGGAACACAACCATGGTAGGTTTGAGTCTACAGAAGCCATTTAGAAAGGTGTTTGCCACTGTGATGCAGGCAGCTCATGGTGCAGGCATCCCACCCTTACAGCAGTGATACATAGCACTAAGGTACCACAGCCTGCTGTGCCCCCGCAGCTACAGGTGTGATACACTGCTCTGCATGAGGCTTTTCTTGCTTAAAAAGTGGTTCCTCCAACACCTTGGTGCAGAGCAGATACCAGCCTTTGGATGGTGAAGAGAGATTCTGACAACGTGTTGGTAAGGGCATATTTTAATTTGTAGCTGTGGGTTATTTCAAGCTGTAAGGACTTGCAAATTCCAGAGCCCTTCTCATGTAATGACTATTCAGGAAGAACACTGTTGGTGATAAAGAGTCACTGACGGTTATTTTGAGAATTTCAGACACTAGCTGCATGCAGGTTTTCAGGGAGGAGTGGAGTTGCATTCACCAAAGGTTCCAGTGTGAGCAGGACGTTTTTGTCTCCATCTTTGCTTTTTAACAGAATAAGATTGATGCTATGCAGCTGATTGCCCTAAAGAGGTCTCTTGCAAGGTGATTAATTAGAGCTGCATTCAAAATCCCTGAAGCATTCTACAGCCTTCCTCTGTGCTCCCGATCTGCATCAGGCTGTCCTGAGAATAAAGTCTCATGTGAGCAAGTACTGACTGCAGCAATGGAAAAGAGGGTTATAAATTGCTTTCTATTAAGTGCCTTGTCTTCATCTACTGTGTATGATAATCTTTTCATCGTTGCCACAGCTGCCAAAATCTGCAACGTAAGTTACATGGGATATAACTGAGATGTTTTCATCCTGCTTCAACAGCAATTGTATACCAAAAAATTTTTAACGTTCAGTGGTTCAGTAAAACGTGTCACATTGAGGTTTTCCCCCAAGAAGTTGTCTGCTGTTTCTAAGTATGTTTGTAATGAATAAGAAATCGTTATATTTACTATGTACCTTCTGTTAATGACCTTCCTAAGGCATTGCAGTGGTTTCCTTCTCTATCCTGACATTGGCAGCTGTGAAAAGTATTTCAAACACAATTAAGGTACAACAGGGCCTCTGCAAAGAGGCTGAGTCATGCTGAGCTCTTGCTTGAAGATGTGGTGTATCAAAGAACAAGAGTTAAGTCAGCCACTAAGTGGTGACTAAGTGGAGTTTTAAAAGAAATGTATCAGGTGTGTTTCTGAGCTATCAAAATCAATAATAAGCAGTTGTAGCATCCAGATTCTGAAATACATTTTGACAGAGTTCAACAGTAAATTTGCAAAATTGCTGTTTTTAATGGAAGGGGGAAAAATCAAAAGGAAAGAAAGCTGCAAATAATTTATTTTCAAATGTCATGTTTAGTCTAGCTCATTGATAGAGGAAGAAAGATATTTGGGAATGCTTGCTTATTGCATCCAATATTTTTGCCGAAAAAGGTAATTTTCTGCTTGTTTTATCTGGATTCTTTCTTTCAGAAATGGGCACAGTTGTACACAGATTAACAGCCAGTGTTTGTCTTCCAGAAACTGGGGCACTATTTGTTAAGCTTTATATAGTTTAATAACAAATCCAAATTGCTTCCTCTAGATTACTTTATCCTTTCTAGGTATAAAGTGAACATCAGCATTCCCAGCAACCTGTTCTTTCTCTTTGCTGCAATAATTCATTTTCTTATAACAGTCATTTGTCACGTGGTGGCTTGGTGGTCGTATGTATGACGTCATTTACTTGGACTTTTAGGAGTGACATCATATGTACGGCTGCTAAACTGCTGCATGGGACATCACTTAAACATTTTTCTTCTGAAGAAATCATAACCAGTCATTTACAGGCTATCAACAAATCCTGCTTATTAAGTTGTGAAATATTTATTTCCCTTTAATAAAGATATTTGTCAATGAATGAGCCATTCCTTTATTGTATCAACACTGTTTATACATCCATCTGATGGATGGATGGGAAGGGTTTTTGACTTCCAGATGGATTAAATGATTCCCCCCGACAAAGTATTTATTTTCACTGAGCTTTTGTGACACATTCTCATCTATCTTTGTAATCTCTTTAAGTGAATTCCTGGGCCAATGTGGGTAATAGAAATTTTTCTTGCAATTTCAACTGTAACGTGATTGCCTTGCTCAAAGGTAGTAGAACAGTTACATGGTTGAGCACTTGAAATAATTTAGCACACAATCCAAAACATTCATCCTATCCACCACCACAGCAACTCTCTGCCTCCAAATATTATTCTCATTAATCTATACCCAATAAGAGCTGTCTTCTTCAGGAAGTAGATTAGTCCCTTATATGCAGCAAATTATGAAACTAATTTTGAAGAGAAGGATGTTTTCACTCTCTCGTATCTCATCCTCAAAAATTTCCATCCCTGGTTACAAAGTGTTACTTCTTCACCTTAAAGGACAGGAACCTAGCATTTCCTTTGATTTCATTTTTTATGTTTCTGTACTGTGCAATCTTCTTGGAAAAGTCTGTCCTTTCAAGAATGGTGGATAATAATGATGCAAAACAACTTAAAAGAAGGGAAAAATGTTTCAAAGTGCTTGAAAAAGTACTTACAGTTTCTATCTGTGTAGCTGGCATTTGCCAATTACCACAATTATTTGTGTTGTGCTTTATTCTGTACAGATAAAGCAAAAGAAACAGAAGAAACTGCAATTTATGACCAGCAGCCTCAGTCTTTCTGGTCACATTGTTAGTTTGAATTGGTCTTGTTTGGTTAAACAGACCTGAAGAGCAGACCATCTCCTTCCAAAAAGAAAATAGAAGTCAAATAAAAGTATTGTTTTAGGGGAAAGAAAATTGGTGATCTTATCCAAGCAGTATCAGATGGTTATGCTTTCAAAACATGAATGCCTTAACAGATTGGCCACCGCTAACAGAAGAATTGTTGAAAGCAGAGGCAGTGACAAGGGACCCCCTCAAACTTGTCTTTGACTACACTGCTGTGCCTCTCTGAAATACAAACAGTTTGGAACTGAGATATTATTTAAAATAAGAATGGGGAAAAAAATAAGTCTGGAGTATTTCTGAATCACTTCAGGGAACCACTGAAGCCTGGGGTGGTACGTGGACACAAAGGGCAAAAACAGACCTGAAGACCTCTGAAAAGCTTCATCGGTTTTTTTCCTGCAATACTTGCTGGATCTGCAACATTGCTGGTTTGGTTTTTAAATGGTCCTCTTGGACACCACCTACTCCTTTAATCTTTCCATAAAGGAGAGATCCCAAATATATTGGGTTTTGCTTCTAGAGATCCCAAATATATTGGGTTTTGCTTCTGTATTCTCTGTTCTGGCCTTTTAGAAGCTTAATTTTTTCACTTACGTGGCCAGATGAAATGTTCCAAATCGCTTTGCTGTCCAAGAATATCTATACATGCATATATATTTATACACAAAATTCATATAGAGTTATATTTACCAAAGAATTCCTTCTGTCTTCTTTCTGTCATTTTATTTCAAGTTCAAGTTTCCTGTTACGTGCAGTAAGATTAAGCACTTCAGTGTATTCCAGTCTTCAGATAGTAGCTATATGAAGTTCAAAAATAAAATGTCAGTACGAAAAAAGATAAGATTAAAATAGGAAAGAGCAACTGGTTAGGTAGAAGAGTATAAAAAGATGAAACTGAGATGTTTCAGCACAGAAATATCTACATGAAGTAATGACATTTTTTCACCTAAGTCAAACATACTGTTTTGCTGTATGTTTTACTAAGCTGTTTTGTCTCTGCTGATGGAAAAGAAAGCGGTGTGTTAATGAGATACAGCTGCTTGCAGTGTGCAAGAAAAAAAAAGAAAATGATAATTTAAGAAGTCACTTCATATTTGAACTTTCAAACGTGTCAGGATTTCTGATTGTACAACTCTAAATGTCTGGTTAACGATCTGTGTACTAGCATTTGGTGTTAATGTGAATCTCATAGGCTCAAATGTACATGGAAGGTAATCAATATAAACTGAAACATATGCTTTCCTACAGAGAAAATATTGTTGAAAATAGTAATGTTACTAGCATGATTTGTATGGCTTGTCTAGAGAAATGTAGGCTTCGAATAATAAAGATCCCTGAGAACTTCAAGTCTGTGGGCTTATGGGAGTCCTCAGTTTTGGTGGAGACTGTAAATAACTGTACTTGCAATGGCTTGAGTATAGCTTTGAAGGTAAATAAAGAGTTATACAAGGAAAATGCCACAGACGCATTGCTTTTGCTTAGGGAATCAGAAGAACTAACCCTTTCCTACCACCTTCCCACAGAGAAGTGTCCTGATATAGAATTAAGGCAAAACTGCTTTAACTAGAGCTCCACACTCTTGTTTCCACCCTGGCTCACAGATCTGGACTGTGTGACAAATGGGTGAATGAAAAGAGAACAAGTAACCTCTCTACCTGAGATCATGGTCTTCCATAGGCAATGGTTCTTCTGTGTGCCCTTCAGGCAGCTCGGGGTGGAATCCTTCAGAAGAGACCACTTGATCAAAGAGGACTTTTTATTCAGACACTCAGATTTGGGGGTACTTAGGTGCTTAATTAAGAACCAAGCTCAAATCATGAGGTTTAAACCCTTTACCCTGGCCCTAACAGTTGAAGGAGTTCAAAGAAGAAAGCAGAAAACATGAAAGTCTGCTGTTTTTCAGCCTGTTGCACTGACTGGGTAATCTAGAGAGAAATCTGCTCAAGTGGGAAGAAATGTATGGGTGTAACATCGGGCAGATACATGCAACATTTTTTTCGTCAGATCACTAATCTAAATGGAAAGATTTTAAAAACTTTATCCAGTATCTAATGGTCCTTGCTTTTGCCAAGAGAAAGGGCTTGGTTAAAATCCTGACTTTATGGTGAAGTAAATTTAGTTGAAATTCAGCATTCACTTTGAAAGCACTGTGAGGTCTATCATAATGTAAAATATGCAAATAGAAGGCCTTTGAAGAATGAGTAATGAAAATTTCTGACCTGCCGTAGTCTTTTGGGTTTTTTTATTCCTACTGGTTTATTCAGTGTCACTAACAGTTTTTCCTTTCCGTGCAGAGAATGGTTCCAAGTCTTACTGCTACTGTAAATTATACTGATCCTACATTAGAGCCTGTAGTAACTGAAAATTCAGTCATACGACAGAAGATAATAGATTCGCAGTTCAAATGCTATGAGAGGATGAACAGAGCTCCTCCATATAGGAAAAAAGGTAAAGAAGATAAAAAAGTTCAGTTTATATATTATCACATTTGTGTATATCACTACAAAGATGCATTTTGTTCTTTATACTAACCTATATTTTTCCTCGGGGTGCAGCTGCCTTCCAGTAAGCAGCAGTCAGATTCACACTCCCTTGCTGACCTCTGAGATGCTAAGAAAGAGCAAAGGTTGGAGTGAGCCCAGGGGTTGATCAACTCTTCCTCCCTTCCCATGCAGATGGTACCTGCTTCATGTAGATGACGTGCATTGCTGGCTCAGGGCTTTGCTGCTTGAATTTCTGTTCTCTTCCTTAGGTAGCTAAGTTTTCCAGAACTGTCAGTGCAGTACTTTTTGGTACTGTTACACAAAGATGTGATTGTGAACAGTGATCTCTCAAATATAAACGTCAGTCTGTTGTTTAGCTCACTGGTTTTGCTTTTCTGTCTGTCCCGAATGAGCTGATAACTGTCATGCTCTGTACCAGCGCAAGTGTTCCAGGTCTTCCATATTCAACAGTAGCACTGGTAAAAAGAGGTTTATTAAACACTGAGAACAGATTATTACTGAATAGGAGGCACATGGTAAGATTAATAAAAAGGAAAATGACAAATAATAGTGGTGCAACAGTGGCATGCAGTGAATGAGGAATCCTTTCAGGCTGAGACTGAGGGTTCACTTCTGGCCATTTTTTTTACAGTAGAAAAGGAAGAAGCTTTGAGGAAAGCAAGAGAAAAAATACTTCAGGCATTGTGGCAATTTGCGCAACTAAAGAATCATGAAGTCATAGGATTGTAGAATCATTAAGGTTGGAAAAGACCTCTAAGATCAACTGTCGACTCATAGCCATACTGCCCACTAACCCATGTCTCTAAGAACACCGAGTTTGGAGAAGTTGTATTTAAAAAAATCCAACAATATAGTAAATGAGGTGGAGATAGTATGTCAGTGTTTTGGTTTTTTTACAATATAAAAACAGAGGCAATTCTGTATCTATTTATTGGATTTTATTGATGTCTGTAAGTGTCAGTGATTAGATGTTAAGATTAGATTAAATGTTCTGTAATTAATGTAGAAATGTAGAATGTAGAACCCTTTGACTCAGATGAGTTTTCATTTAGGCTAATAAGAGGATAACAGAACAAACAATAACAAGAAACCACAATGTGCAGATATTTAAACAGAGTTGTGCAATAAAAACTGTATGATTCAGACATTTATGTGTAGGTTTAAACCCTACACTCAAAGCTCCATTCAGGTAGCTTTACAACAGTATTTTTCAGTAACATTACCACAAACATCTGGTTGACAAAACCAAGTACTTTGTACTACCTAAATGCCACTCCAAGTGTAGCAATAACAAGGGCTGATATTTCAAAACCACTTTATTGTCTGCAGATAGCAATTTTCCTCGGCAGGATAGAGCAGAATAAGTTCAGGAGTGACTGCTGAACTGACTACTGAATTCCTCTTCAACATCCAGGTCTGTTCTGCAACCGAACGTGGGATGGCTGGCTGTGCTGGGATGACACTCCTGCTGGCAGAATCACTGCTCAGAACTGCCCAGATTATTTTCCAGACTTTGACCCAACTGGTATGGTACTTAATTTTATTGTCTTATCATTCAAAGGAATATTCATGTCCTTGAGTGGAGGCAAGAAATCTCAGAGCTTGGCTGAAATGAAAATATGTAAAGTCTTCAAGTTGCCTAATTTATATATTTTCATTTGTATAATATTTTGTGTGCTACGTTGATGTAAATATAACTGCTGGATTTATGGAACCTATTTTATGAAAATATGGAAATATTAATGACTTAGTTATGATATCAACAGATTTTAATACCTCAATCTAGATTTTTCTATCAAGAAGAAAATGATAAAAGTAGTCTTACATGCATGAAATACCTATGAGAAAATTCTGTTTTTATTGGAAAATATTTTCTGGAAGAAGATGAGCAGAGGTGATATTCTTTCAGTTTCAAAGTTCCAGTTGTTCATTGAATTCTTCATAGAAATGCTAGCACCCCTGTGGGCTAAGAGGAGATATAAATTAAGAATGTTAAAAAAGATAAATAAAAGGAAAAAAAAAACAACAACCAAGGACAGAGATTTTGCTGAATAGTTATGACAAAATATTAGATACAAATAAAACTCCACAGAGGGTATTGTTCAAGGAAAAACACAGCCGTGTGTTCAGCTTTCAAGACTTATTGCTTATAGGCAGTGCTTGATGCCCCAGTATCCTGAGTTAACTGCAACCAGAAGTCCCAGAAGTGTCTGTGCTCAGGTGAGAGCTCAAGGCTCAGGATCCTGAGGTTGCACGTGCTTTTTTCTGCGTTCACTGCAGAAGTGCCATGAGTCAGTACCTTCTGTTTCTGCCCCTGTTTTGTTCATGGTATCATCCCCATATGGCTAACAGTCCCTCTGATGGATAGAACAGTTTACCACAAGTCTTTCCCAAATTCTGTATTTTTCATTGGTGAAGGAAAAAAAAAAAGACACTAACCATCCTGATTTATGAATATTCCATGTGTTCATGTAAAAGCATGTGGAAGACAGCACAGCAGCCTCCCACTGCTCCCAGGTCCCCATCCTACCATGAGCAGGGCTGGTTATGGACCCATCCTCCAGCTGCACTCCTCAGAGTAACACTTCAAGTCATCCTTGAAGAACTTCTCTCTGCTTATTAATGCCTAATAAAGTTGAGGACTATGACTCATTGGACTGATTGCAAAAGGCTCCTTAATATACCAATGTGTGCTGCAGAGCCTGGCCCATGCTGTGTGTGTACTCCAGTTTTTCTTTCTACTGTGCTTTAAAGCTTGCAGGCTTGGGATTTTTTTAGTGTTAGTGTTATCTGTACAAAACCACAGGAGACAAAAATCCTTCTTCAGCAATTTCCTGCTGATCTATCTGCATTCCTGTGCAGGAGCAATACATACGGTTCCCCAGAGTCAGCGTTTTCCCTTGGCATGTCCCTCTGCTCCCAGGTGGCACCTCCTACTGCCTTTGGGCTGATGTCCCCACTGGCTGGAATCATTTCTGTGCCTCTGAGGCATCTCTGCACCTGGTGCAGCCTGAGCTGCTTTCCTACAATGTCTGCTGAGTACCCCGTATGTGCTACAGCTGCGGTGTAAAGCTATCACAAAGCCTGCCCATGTGAGCGACTGACTGCCATGCAGGACCTTAACAAAACAGGAGGGAGACAAGAAACTGCAGGAGGCACAGGAAATCTTTTAGTTGCTAATGGAACTGGCTACCACTCAGTGGTGGCCAAAACTGCAGGTTCAGCTGTCCTGAGAAAAGTGTACCACCAAGTTTGTGTCACAATTCATTAGTGTGCTGGGTAATATTATGCCTATAGCGTATAGCAAAATTTTCTGCTGAGAAACAGAATATTCATCCCAAAGAACAGTGACTTTTAAAATGAAAACCACTGTGCCCATCAGACTTCCTTCTCATTAAGGCTCTGTGACATTCAAACCACCTCAGCATATATTTGAGGCGTGCAAGGAATAAGCCCATGGACTTCTGAAACTAGTATTTCCCTTTGTGCCGCTCTGGGCTGTCCTGATACCTGCAGAACTGCTGTCTATTAACTCCTCAGTGTCTACATGATTTCTGTTCAAGGCCATGCATACCCTTGAGTGCTGGAATAAAATGAGAGCATTCAGCTTTCTTTTTGTGCTTTGATGCATATGTCATTTGTTGTCAAACCTAGGATCACATCTTTCTCCCATCTGCCCTTGGGTGCTGCATAGCAGCTCACTGTACCTGAACCCCAGCAGCATTCAGTATTGAAGCCAAGAAGTTGTTAGAGGGTGTATATCAGAGAAATCATAGTCTGGAGAAAATGGCACAGAAGCAGAACAACAAGGAAAGAGAGCTCCAGCATGCTCAGTGCTCAGTTGATTTTCAGTTTTGACAACTTCACCGCTAATTCAACCAAATGTAATTCCACTTATTTCACTGAATATATGTCAGTTCAGAAGCTCCTAGCCCAGCTGACTCCATGATCTGAGGCTGCTTCTAGCAAAGCTCCTCTAAGTTTTGCACTTTGGATCCATTGTGTAGACCCATTACTTGCAACTCTTCACGTGGCTCTGAGAGAAGGAATGTCCAGAAGTGCATCCCCTTGCTCTCTTCTAGTACCCTCCAGTGCCCTTCACAAGCTTCTAGTACAGTTTGTGAAAGATTTTGCTTTTCTTCCTGCAGAAAGAAGGAAATTAGGACAAGTCCCCCATGCAAGGGAAGGGTGAGCAGATCAATTTGTTCTTGCTTATCATTTTGGATTTAGCTTTTATAGCACCTATGACCACAGGGAATGATGCTGATGGGCGCAGGCAAGCCCTTCTCACAGCTAGCAAATTGCAAAGAGCATTGCAAAGCAGGATGCCAAGTTGAGAGGTGTAGTCATTGCAGATGAGAAACCACTTCCACAAAGCAGTGAGGATGAGAGAGAGACCCTCTGGGTCTGAGCTGCAGCTCCATGCAGGCAGGGAGGCCATTCCTCAGGCATTTCTAATCTAAGCATCTTCCCAGCCCCAGCTTCCCCTCCTTAGTGGCCAGTCCATCCTGGGCTCCTAGCAACTCAGTAGAGTGCCTTCACATGACAATGTGCTGGAGCCCATGGCAGGTGTCCCCAATCCCAATCCTTCTGTGTACTCAGCGATCTCAGCAGCTGCACTGTAAACATTTCATATTCCTGTAGTGTGTATCTTTATTTTATTGTAAAAATTCGAGTTTTGCAGAAAGAGGCATTTTGATGATAGTGAGAATTCTTCACTTACCAGGACACTGGAACTGAAGTTTTCTGTGGTTTCCATTGTATTGTTTCAGATAATTTTTGCATTTTTGAAAAATTTTGTTCTAGAATATTTTACTGAGGAGGTAAGTACATCAGATGTGCTACAGAAGTATCAGCTATTCACTCATCTGCAAAACTAACTACTGTACAGGTCAATCCAAGCAGTGGCAAGGAATCTAATGTCTGGTATGTGCTGAGCATGCATTGAAACAGAGGAAAACTTTACTTCCAGCTTATAACTCCACAATAAAAAAAAAAAGAAAGAAAGAAAGAAAAAAGGAGTTGACTCTTTTAACATCTGCTAGCCTTAGAGTTGAACTAATTGTAAAAAAAAATTTTGATAGAGTATTCATGTTTGTTCCACTGTTATTGGGTAGAGATATTTGTTACATATCAATGGCTGAGTTTCTTTTTATAAAAATTGGATTCATAAAAGCATCATTGGTGGCACAAGTGGTATTGCATGCAAAACTGATATTATTGGTTAATCTTTTTAGACACCTCATTTTTCCAATAAAACTGCCATTATAGTCTGGATTCTGTCATCCAGTTTTCCCAAGCAGCTCTTGAAATGTCTGTTCTTTTTAGCTAACTACAGACAGCCTGCACAACTGCCTATGAGAAGGTGCGTAACTTTAAGGTAGCTAAAGTCAGATGATATGAATCCCACACAATGCCACCGTTCTTCCTTTCTGAATAGTGTGAGGCTCAAGCAGTACCCTATCCAAGCTGACAGCGTACAGATGGAGCCTAAAATTTTGTGTTTATGTATTCTTTCAATAATCTTGAAGTATACATTTCCACTTTCCGTTGCTAGTATTGTCTTACTCATCCTTATACACTTGAGTTAGGGCTTACTACAGATTGTTCTGGTTATTATGAAATATTATGAAATAGAACATGTGCCCAGGTTCCTAATCATGTACCTGCTACTGGACTCTCAGAGAAGAACTTTCAGTAGAGCAGTGGTTGGGTTACATACTCATGGCTTCATTTCTTCATAAAATCAGAGATTTAGAAGAAATGTTCTACTAGTTTAAGATAGTGGAATGGGCAGTATGAAGGTACAGTAATTACCCACCTATTGGGCCTCAAATTTCAAATTAAAATTAACACTGTGAAAATTCTTCAACAACCTGCCCCACTGACTAAACATACTGCATCTCAGGGGCACCACAGGTGAAGAACGCACAGCTACCTAACCTGCTCCTCTTTGTTTATGATCTACCAAAAGCAGTGAACAGAAATGTGAAAAACTGTCCCTCGAGTCATAAACTTTAGCCCGCACGTTTCGTCAATCTAACTAACATTTTTTAATTAAATATTTTGAAAAGGCACATAATGTGTTTAGTGGGTGTGTCACAATTGCATGTGCTGATAACGCAACTGCATGTCATGGGATTCTGATCTCCTAGTTCCATTTTCTGACAACATTACAGTAGGAAATCACTGAGCTGTGGCAACTTCCAGAGTAGGATCAGTTGCATTTATCTGGCTTCAAGGAAAAGTGTGAAGCGACAGATTCGTCTCTGACTTACAAAGGCTGCAATAAACTTAGGCAGCATGCCTACCTAGGCATTATAGTGCAGAGATGATAGATGGTATTATCATCATGCTCTATAGTATATTAACAAAAGCTGCTCATTTTGCACAGTCTATGGGATAGCAGGTACAATGTTTGTACACTATGTTCCACGGTAGAGCAACCATTAATCTTCAGTCTATGACTGAACGCTTTTTCCAGCTTTAGATAATATCTGGCAAGGAGTACAACGAGAACATTGCTACACAGGCAGCCTGAGATTATCTGCAAGCGGCAGTGATGGGAGGCTGAGATAGCATGTACTGTTCCTCTTTGTATTGCTAATGCACGTATTGATTTTCAGCAAGTCCCTCGAAACAATGATTTGAAGCTCACAGTAATTTCAAAAGTATGCTGTGTTCTGGAGGATCATCTTTTTTGTGCAGTGGTACTATACAAAGTGCATATCTTAGTCAGAGGAAGATAGTTCAGTCAACCTACTGCTTACTTTGCCAGCAGAATCAGCTGCTTTTCTCAGCATGTAAAGGAGGAATATGAATCTTCCAAGTTTCTAGAACCATTAATCATCAAAGCTGACTAAGAAAAAGAAATGCAAATGTTGAACACACGAAATGAAAACGTGTCTGTTCAAACAGTAATTGTCTCTTTAAAAGTAAATCAGCTGGAAATGATAACCTATGCAGAGGGTCAATAAAATTATAAGGCTACAAGAGAAAAAGAGATGTCGAAAGAGACTTTTTAGACTGCCAAAAAACTCAGACTTGAACTACTGTGTGTTTCATAAATAAACAACTGTGTCACTATCTAAGAAAACATCAGATAGTTTAAGCTTCTGATCATAGCTGCTTTTGTTACACAGGCGAGGTTTCCACTGACTCCCCTATGGCTAGCACTTGGGGAAAAGCCAAAGGTATTAGTCCAAGATTGACAGGTGATTAAAAGTGGCTGTACCCCTGCATCCATGATTTCATAGTCAGAAATGCAGATGCAGCCAGGAGGATGCCTGCACAGCACACATCTGTGCTCCCAGACACCCCACTGAGCTATCCCAGTGGTGCTGTTCCTGCAACAGAAAGACACGTGCAATGAAATATAGATCTGGTGAGTGCTGGAGCGGGTGCCAGAGGCACCTATGACAGAGATGCATAGAGAGCTCAAATGGCACATCAGATTATTTAAGCATAGAGCCTACTTATCTCTGTGTTTGCAGCCTTGGGCACATCAGCAGTGATCCTGCCCACTGCTGGCACAGAGTTTGGGCTGACTCTTCCACCTGTTTGCTCAGATGGCACCACTGGTGTTGGGACTACTGCCATCAACAACACCTGGGCTCGCTGCCATTTCACTGCCTATCCCCTTTAACTAATTATTTCATTATTCCCCATAAAACATAGAACCCTACTGCACAACTTGATTTATTAGTGTCTGTGGAGGGATACTGGCACCTCACTGGGAGTGCCAGTTTGAACAAGTTTCAACAGCCTCTTTAAGTGAATTATTAATGCAGAAATAATTGCATCTGAGTGAAGGTTGGATATATGTACTCTATTGCATTCATTCAAGACAGATGGGAGACAGATAAATAACAAGTGTGGTGTCAGATAAATCTCTAATTAAAAAAAAAAAAAAAGAAAATAAGAATGTATATTAATCACCCAAGTTGAAAATCCTTTGGATTTTGTTACACAGGCTTTTTGTTTCTGAACTGTAATTCTTTTTAATGGATTTTTAATGTGTAATATGTTAACATAATTGTTACTATTGCACTTTACCATCAGAAAGAGCTTCAAAATACTGTGATGAAACTGGAAACTGGTTCCGCCATCCTGAGAGCAACCGAACTTGGTCCAACTACACTCTGTGCAACTCTTTCACCTCTGAAAAATTGAAGGTATGCTACAGATCAAAAGACAACAATTGTCTTGGAATGGCTTTTGGCTGGGCTAGCGGGAGGCACATATGAAGCAGGTCAGAATAGTCTTCATTTTTTAGTTTTATTTGTTACACAGGAGTTGAATAGCATTGACCTCCTAATTTTAACTTATTAAAATATCTCATGAATTCTAGATCTGAATTAGATCTAATAGGTTTGCTACAGGCTGGATGATTTAGTGGCAATTGTCATCAACTTCACTGTATTTTTCAAATGCATTTTTTAATGCCTCTGCTTTTCTCCTGGTTGTCCAACAGTTAGATAATGATCCTTTAGAATTTCAGTTCTGTTTTCTGTAACCAGAATCTTACTGGTGATAACTTCTTTGCAGGACTGGAAATCCTAAAATAGGTTAAGATTATTTTCATAAGCAAAGAATACCACTCTTTACTCACTCCCTTTGAATAGAAACACTGATGAAGATACCATCATGCCAGAAAATTCTACAAACCTGAACACATTTATATTTAATAGTTTAACTAAAATCAGTGTGACCATTTACACTAATAAATTAAGCGTTTGAATCAACATTTCCAAAATTGAGTTGCTAAGCTGAAAAAGGAGATCAAAGCCTAAAACCAACAGAAAAAAAGAAGAAGAAAGAAATCTGAGAAAAGCTTTTAAAAAAGAATTTAGGTAAGCTCATGAAAATAAACATATTTCTCAAATGTGAACAGAGCTCCAGGAAAATCTGATTACAGATTTGTGACAGAATAATTTGTGACTCTTTGGAATTATGGCAGGGAAAATCAGAAAGTGATTTGATTTGAGGTTTGTCTTGGAGGATCTTTTATAAAACAGCCAAAAACCCATATGTGGTTATACTTAGAAATGATCCAGCATAAAGAGCTTTGGAAAAGTCTACTGGACTAAGCAGGATTTGAATTCTAAAAGTTTTTGCAGCATGAGAAATCATCACAGTAAAATGGGGCTCACCTATGCAACAAAGAGAGTAATAGTAAGAATCTGAGTTCACAGAGACATTAAATGCAAGCACCATAAAAATACCATTTTTCCAGATGTTGGCCCATGTAGAGAGGCAAAAAAATGTTGTTCTGTTGCCTATTACCCATGCCTTCCAGAAGAAGAATTTTGAATATTGTTCAAGCAAAGTGCAGATAGAGCACAAGGGAAAATTATACGTCCCTTGAGATTCTTCTGAAGCAAAAAAAAAAAAAAAAAAAAAAAAAAGGAAAATGCAGAAAGAATGTATCCTTACAGAAATACCAAGTTGGATTGTGACCTTCAGTCCAAGTCTTCAAAAACCAAGAGTATGCTTCATTTCTAGAGTATTTTCATGTAACTATGGAGAGTCTAATTAACTGAGTAGAAGATATTTCTATTTGAGAATTCTCTTTCCTCAAGAGAAGAACACTAGAAGAACTTGGGAGGAAGAACATTTGAGTGCTTCTATTTCAAATATTCTAAACCCATAAAAGTGCGTGAAATAAAAATTTGGTGAGTCATTATAAGCCCTGTACATAAGAAGAGCCATCAGAGTCTGCCATTTCAAAGAGTGCAGAGGTTAATAAAATAGTTAATTGCTTGTTGAAGCTAATTGGAAATAATAACTTGCTGTATTTTGGAGATGAATCACTTAAAAAACAAATCTCATCCGGTTCCTAAACACGCAGTAATAGATCATAAGTTTTATTACCTGAGAGGTCAGTCCTATCTGATCCATCTTCATTGTTGTATGTGGAAAGCTTTTTTGAACAGTTACCACAGTAAGTTTACATGGTGTAATCACAAAAGCTATGCTGAGCCCCAGGTATACCTTTGAATTGATCTAGCAGTTGTATATTAAAAGGTGGAGATTTTGTGTCATCAGAAGTCCTTTGGGGTGCACACAGACTTGCATGCAGCTATCTGGAACCTTTTTCTATTTACGGCTGTTATGTGCTAAGGGCTGTATACAGGAGAGGCAGACAAACAAAACATCTATGAAAATTCATCTGTAAATTAAATTTAGGCTTTCAAACTCTATCAGTCTAGTATGAAAGAAATGTCACATGCACACAGGTAAAACCTCTCCCACTTCTCTATATTCAGAAATCTATCTTCTCTATATTCTGATCTGCCTTTTCTGGGGTTGCTGGAGCTCACAGAAGAAAATAAATAATTAATTAAATAAATTTGAAACATTTATGGTCACAAGAATGTTGTGTTTGATCATTGTGGAAGGAAAGTAGGAGATCTTGAATTTGTGTGGTTAATGTGCATGCTGAGGGACAGTTGTCTCATGTCTACATAGCCAGGATGGTGTAAATGTGACTTCGTTGTAAATACGAGCCATCTCTTATGTTAATGAAAGCAGGATCTGATTCTGAAGTCATGAAATCTCTGCAGAATAAACTAGATGGAAAGATGTGCACTTGTGCTAAGACTAGCTTTGTTTTCTGAATTGTACTCATGTCTGTTTTCAACTGTGATTCTCAATTGGCTTGAAAATGACAGAAAAAAATGTGACTGGCAAAGCACAGGGCTACAGAAACCAATTGGAAGCATGCCAGATACTAGCTGAATGTGCCTGAAATGAAAGAGTTGCATGAAACATGTCTTCTCCCTGTATTCTTCTTTCTTTGCCAAAAGGATACAAAAGATGCAAAGAGGGAGTAATAAAGAAACCATGCTCAAAATGCTGCACAGGTACTTACAAGCTTTTCTGTAGAGGAGGGTGGTCATAAAAAATTCATCTAATCATTGAAAAAGGAAGATTGCCCATGCATAACAAAAGAAAAATGAATGAAATAGTGGTGAAAATAAACCCAGCAGAGGAAGCTGCTATCTAGTCATTTTTCAAGACAGGCTGGTATTATATTAGTGCTTTCAGAAAAAAATGGAACAGTGAAACTTGGCATGCCATTAGCCTCCCACAGTATTCTGACAGCTAGATGATGCTTAAGAGCTTGGCTGAGACCATTGTATGACATTTAAATACTGCAGCATTCAGATGCCAAGGTGCTGTCCCATGATTTTGCTTCACTGTTGGCGCACAAGGTATGGTTAGGCCTGTTGTAGATCTTGATGGTATTAGTGAACTCCTGGTTATCTGGTTATATGCAGTGTTTTTACAATGATAACAAGACTAGCCAGTTGCCCAACAGGGAGATTCACTTTAAGGTTGCAACCAGAATTGTCATGGGGTGCCTTGTTGAAACATGGTTGGAGCTCCTGAGTATTTCTCACCTCATTTACTACTTTCATGACTTCTTGAACTTCAGTCATAAGCCACCAAGACACGTCCCCTCCAAATGGAGAATCCTGTGATTTGCACCCACATGTCATAACACAGCCACTCCATCTCCTCAGTTATTTTAGTTGTCTTTTTTTCACCTTTTCCAGCTCTGCTTGTCCTTATTAAGGTGAGTAGGCCAGAAAGCTGTGGGACATAAGTTTTAAGCAGAGTCAAAATTATGTTCTACCTCCAGGGCTGTTCCTGATGTTCTATGAAGTTTTCTTGACTCTTTGGCTATCATTACAGATTGAGTCAGCAATTCAGAGACCTGACCATGATTACTCCAAGATCTTGGTCCTCAGTTTGGTTGCCAGTTTGAAGTTCAGCATTATGTAAGCAGAGCTTAGATCACTTGTCCCTGCTTTTATCTTTGTTGAAGTTCACATGGTATCTTCTTGCCCCCTCTCTTAGTTATGTGGGGGGTCTGTTAGTATTCTCTAGAAGGGCAAAGTATGATCTGGAAACAGAGATTTCATAACATCCTCACATCTCAGGTCAGTAATGAATACACTGAACAAAAAGCCAGCCCCAGTATCTGTCCTGAGGTCACCTAACTGACTCGTCTCCATCCAAAAGTGACCATTAAGCTTTTACTCCCTGCTGCTTAAATGGCTTTCAGACTATAAAACCTTTCTTCCAATCTTGTTTTCTTCCATGTTTTTTTGGTGTGGAAACTTGCCATAGGCTTTTTGAAAATCCGTATGTATTATGTCTGTTATGCTTAGTTTAGGCAGAGATCCTGCCAGTGAGTTCAGTGCAGCAGAAAAAGATCAACTTATGTAAGAAACACTTATCTTGTCTTTAGACTTTGAGTTATGCTATTTAATGTAATGCTGCTATTAAAAGAATGTTGCAAAAGAACCTGTGAAAGAAAAGAGATACAAGGAGGTTGATTTTTTATATTCTTCCTTAATGAGAAAAAAAAAAAAAAAAGAGTGCCTGCAAATTGTTCATGTTTGCCTTTTCTTTCTGTTAAATTTCAGATGGCGTTCATACTTTATTATATGGCGATCGTTGGCCATGCTTTGTCTATAACATCCCTGTTGATTTCCTTGGCAATTTTCTTCTATTTCAAGTAAGTGTTTCTTACAAACACTCTCTCTTCTTTCCATGAGGGATCTCATGTGGTAACTAAAGAAAAGCTTGTAAGGGAACATGGACAACTCTTCTGAGTGCCTTTTTATATAATACTGATTGAACAAAAAGCATCAGCACAGGGTTCTCTTGCCACTGGGACATCTTCCAATGGTGTGTAGCCAAAATTATAATGTTAGATTTTTCAAAAGTGGTGTGAAAGTGCCATCCATAGGGAAATGATGTAACTGGAAATCTGGTAAGGCCCATCATTTACCAGTTCCTTGGGGAGCATGTCCAGCTCATAGAAGTAGCAGTGACTTTACAGGGCAGTGATTTGAAGCTTCCCAGCTCCCAAAGGACAGTAATACACTCATCAGCTGCTGCAACTGCCATCTGGAAACTTGACTATGCATTTCAGTCTCGTCCTTCAGTGAACCTGTCTGCACACTATTACAGCAGCAAAGGAGTAGTGGGAGCTCAGATTTGCCCTCAGACATTTAGCCACAGTTTCAGTCACTATAAGTAGTGATGGCCTGTCTGGAAATAACCTTCTGGCTTCACTTCAGGGAATTGCTGATCACTAGAAGACACCAAAGCCAGTACATTTCTAGCAGATTAAGGGCTCCATTTGTTTCTTTGTTTTCAAATCAAATGAAAAACTAAGCTATCTAGACATATCTAAATCACACTCTAGCCAAAGAGGATTTCTCAGTAGCAGTGTAAACATGATACAGGGAGATTACTGCAGGGAAAATATTGGAGAATAACTGCTGGACAGGGTCCTGAGCTGTTGTACATATGTTGTGCATATCCAGAGATATGTTGTCTCACATAAGATATATTCTTCTCCAAGCTTTTAAGCAATCTTCTTAAGGTATGTCAGTTTAAGGTGTATAAAATTATAGTAAACTGCAAGCCTCTGGGACTTCAGAAACTGGGGTTATTATCTCCCTTCAGATACTTTGAAAAAAATGACCCAGATGGGGTTGCATTATCTTACTGATTTCAGCAAAGGTGCATACATTACTTGCAGTCAGCAGACAAGGCCATTACTTTTTACTTGACCAGAGATAGAGAAGTACTCACCAGCTGCAGAATATATCTGAAGATAGCTGTAAGGTAGTCTAAAAGGACAAGTGAAATTTTCTGAGTTGATTGGATACAGACTTTCTCATTTCACAATCTTCTGTGAAGGGATTAAGAAAGAATAGCTATGCAGTAATGGCAACCTATAGTGATTAAAGTCCATCACGGTTGTTAATATAAAGAGTGTAAGTTTTAGAGCCTGCAAGAAAATATTTGAAGCTAAAGTTGTCAATTATGTAAGAACACAAATAGGCCCATGTCAGAGCAGCACTAAGCTTCTTCAAAAGTCCTTGATGAGCATTCAAAGAATTTTTCATTTCTTTTATCATCATTCTCATAGAAAGATATGTGATATTCTTTAGTGTCAACATCGATCTATTTTGGAAGTTCAAAGACAAGTATGTAATCCAAAAGTGTAGAATACTTCTGCACATACTTAGTTATTTTCCCAGCAGACAGATAAAAGAGCATGACTTTTATAGATAGGTCACAATTTATTATTTGTTTTTATTTTGTTGATGTTTCTATAAAACTTAAAGTCAAAAACTGCACCCATCAAATCTGTCAACTTGGCGCTCAAATATAACAAATACACCAAATGCATATTTTTTTCAGATTTTAGTGACCATGACAGTAACTTTGAATTATGAGCAGTTTCTAAATTAACACCCTCCCACTAAAGATAAATCACGAATCTATATTTTCTTTGTTTTCAAAAAGAGCAGGATTCATTCTCCATAGAAAACATTTTCCAAAACAGTTTGTCACACATTGAAATTTCAGTCTGTAAAGGGAAGAATTGGCTTTTTTTTTTTTTTTCCTATTCTTTGATCTGGTAGCATTAACTTAAAACAAAGGGTATTTCTGTAATCACTGGACTTTGTGTCACCAGTAAGTCCAAGTAATCAGAATGAAGTACACTCAGTGCATATTCTGTCATGACCATTTAGTTATAAACATTTTGTATTACTCTTGTAGTGCAGATGTTTTATATGTCTAGACTAAATGGCATTTTTTAAGGATCTTGGAACTCATAGATGTAATGTGTTGCATCATAACTGAATAACTTCAGTACAACGTGAAATGCTTTACATGCTGTTTTTTAAGATGTCATCAACTCCATTAACTGAACTTCTAAGATGTGTGTTATGGCTGCAAATACAAAATGAAGATTTATAGAATTCATCTTTACATAGCAAACAAAATTCCTGCTTAAATATATATAGCAATTGTAGAAAATTGGGGTTAAGAAGATGCTTTTGCTGAACCCCTTCCACTAGAAAACAAGGGATGGTTGTCTGATTTTAGCAGTCTGCAGTGAACTTCCACAAGCTCCACAAGACCCCAGATACTTGTTCCAGTGTTTAAATCAATTGTATTCTCAAAGACCCTGTATTATTTAACTCAAATTTTACATCGGGGACCTTAGCCTATTTCTGATCTCAACTTTGGTTTATGTTACCTTCACAGTCTGTTCTGAAAAGTCACTCCTTATGTCTTATGATAGATCCATGTACAAATCTGGGAAATATATCTTTTAACAGATCAAATATTATGGGTTAATTATTCCAAATACATACCAGTCAATAAAATCAAGAGAATAGCTGATTCTTTTGCATCTTTTTTTGCAGAGGACTTAATTCCTCTTTGAGATGGTAAAGAAATTGTATATCTACATGAAAGTGTTTCTAAGGCAAAACAGAAGAATGAATTATTTTTAATGAGAGTAAAATATAGCAACCATACTGAAGGAAGTTTCAGAAGAGAGTTTGAGATACTCTATAACTCAGGTGGAAAACAATGAGTCAGAGAACAAGGGGACCTGGATATTCTGAATGAATTCAGTCAGACTCCAAATGATTTCACTGGCAAGAGCACAGCAGAAATGTGGTAGGATTGAGTTTTATACTTTGGTCAAATTCATAGACCTATGGATATATTCAGATTGTGTTCTTTCTAATAAACATTGTCCTAGTAGTGTTACATAAATCTCATGCCTGACTACTTCGTCTGCTGCTGATCCCTGAACAAGTTCACCATGGATGAGATTAGAGCGTCCATGCTTAGTAATCTGTGAAAACTATGAAACAGGAAATGCAACGGTTGGATTTTGCATTAGCTATAATAGAAGTCTGTAAGATTACAGGCTGAATAAAAAGGTGAATAAAAAATATGGGTTATTAATTCTGGTAATTTCCAGAGGTTCATTTGGTGAACAATAATAACATATGTTAACAATGATAACATGTGATAACATATGTTAATAGCGTACAGAGATAGTTAGACATTGCCTGTCTCAGTACACTGAGAAAACAGATCTGAAATCTTCTGGCCAGGCTCCACAGCTCTTTGGAAAAGATTTGGTTAAAATGTCTACCCACAATGGTCCAGAAAGATAATTCCATTCTTCTGGGACCTTGCAGTGAGCAAGGCAGACTCAGGTTGACTCAGAGTGATCTCTGAATCACTGACAACTCAATCTTTACCATTCCCAGGCCACACTGAAAGACTCATCTGACAGCAGCCTTCCTGACAGCAGTACACCTCCCTCTCTCCTCCTCCTCTGCTTATCCTTTCCTTTCAGTGACTAATCAGTAACACAAATATTACAGGAAGAAGTAGAAAAAGGGATCAAAACAAAGCATCGCAAAATGAGAGGACAAAGAAGAAACCAAACTAAAATCATAAGGAAGTACGAGTAAAGCTGTATGGGAGTATTCTTATTACCTTCAGCTGTCTTCTCCTATCTGAATATGGCAGTGATAGATTGTTTCACCTTCAGCAGAAGGCAAGCTATCAATTAGATGGTCAGTCAAACAGTAAGAGATGGTTTCAGAGCTGTATGGTAGCCTTTGATGTAGAGGTGTCAGAGCTTGCAGAAGTTTGCAGTTTGCTGAGTTTTCTGTTTCAGAATGTGAGGAAAAATTCTTCCCACTTACAAGCAGTCTTTCATGCCAGAAATTTATTCTCATTTGAATTTGAAGTATCTAAATTCATAATTATCTGGCATCACAGATAATTACGTCAGGAGGCAGAGTATTCATAAAGCAGAGTGCCCAACAGTTATATGCATCTTAACACTATTCCAGTATTTTTATAGTTGCAGACTGAGACCCCATTGTCTTACATGATAAAATGCAAAAGGAAAAAAGGGACACCTGGCTGCAAATCACTTCCAATTTAATTATTAAAACAAAGATACTGTTGTGAATATAACTGAGGAGTACAGTAAGTTTAGGCCAGTAAGAGCAATGTTGTGTTGTGAATGTACATGGCAGTGTCATTGTTGGCAAGGCTTTCCGAGGAAATAGAGAAAGAATGATGCATGGAAGGATCAATTGTAGAAATTTCTTGTGAGCTTTCTCCAGGAAGAACGTGGTAGAAAACATGAAAATAATGGTGTGAAATCTGAACAAGTGGCTAGGAAATGGAAAATAACTGACTGAGGTTGAAAATCAGTGCTTTCAATATTCATGACAGAGGAATAATGACAGACTCACAGAATAGATCTGTGAAGAAAATAGAGCCAAAAATGCCTTGGATATCAATAACATAAATGCCATAGAGAAATGGAGGTAGGAACTCAAAAATATGGGTGCCTACGTGTAAATAGGAGGTCTTATAGAAATATGGGAATCATAGGAAAAAAGTAAAACACAGGACAAACATGCAAATCATAGTCCAATTTTATAGAGAAGTATGATTGGGAAAAAACAAGGAAAGCAGTGAGGAATGACAGGAATGAGAGTGGAAGCCCGCATATATGGCAGGGACTTTTGGAAAAGACTGACTGTAGTAGCAGCCACATAGAGAGGCAGCTGGAGAGACATCTCTGCATCTCTGTGGCCATGACTGCTCTAAGTGATGGGGATTGACTGATCTTGACTGATTGAGGATGGGATGCATGTTATCAGGACAGCAAGAGAAATACAGAGGGTATAATGTACATTGTAGTGTCCCAAGACAAGTGGAGCCAGTGGTATTGACAAAATGTAATGATGGAGAATGGAGAGGAGGAAAGAACCAGGAGCAGACAAGCACTACTAGAGCAGAGGAGCAGAAGTGGAACATTAGGCTTGATTTGTGACTGGAACAAAACCAATTGAAATAAGCACAAGGACATAGTGTAGGATAGGTCAGTCCAAAGAACAGTATTTTTTCTCCAATATTCTATCCTATAGGAGGTCAAACTGAAGGTACACCTAGCCCCATGTCTGGTACTCAACAGCTGTCAACAAATCAGGTCAATTGTAAAGGGATACTCTTCCTTCTAGCCCCAGGGACCTCCATCCCATAGGCATCCTGAACCAAAGAGGTTGTCTTTGTGGATAAAGTAGATCAATAATACTAGTGAGAACTGCAGGATGATGATGACCATAGCCAGCAAAGCAACCTTAGCTAACGGAAGAATTCCATCCAGTGACTCACAGAAAAAGTGTAAGGACAACTAAAGATATGTGGCAGGTCACCAAGGAGGAAAAAGAAAGAAAAGAAAACAAATGAATGAGCAGAAAGGAGTTCTCTTTTAGGAAAAAGTGCATTCTGCCTTAACTTCACATACAGAGCAGCTGAGAGTCACAGCCAGCACACAGCTCAAGGCTGTGAAAGACTTACATGCCTCAGCAAGAAGCAGTATTTGCTTGTCTTAGCTGTTCCTTTACCTGCAGGTTTCACCAGCTTTTTTTCAGCGATCGCTGAGAGCAGAAATCACATCATTATCTAACTGCTTCAGGATCATTTTTCTGTAATCAGCCCCAGAGGTGTTTTCTGTTCGGGGTGGCCAAGGAAATGGCTAGAGGTTTTTGGTAGGAGCTCGAAAGGGCAGGTGATTCAAAACAAAAACTGAAGTCATGATTTAATTGCACAAGAATTTTGTAACCTTGGGACATTCTGCTACCCACAATAGCAGAAATCCCACCACCCCCCATGTTGTTGCTTCCCCTGAGCAGGAAAACATCTTCTTCAGCTGGTGTCAGAAACATACAGGATACCAACCCAAATCCCCCTGAAATTTAAGGAGATTCCCACACAATGTTCTCACCACCAATTCCTAAAGCTGCAAATAGTATTCATTTGAAAACTTGAGAAATTGAGTCTCCAGGGGACAGTTACTTATCAAGCAATAGTCCTAATTTTTGCTACTTGCATAATGCGCATCTAATAATTCTCAGGGTTCTGCTTCACCACTTAATATCTAGATTACCATGAAATACAGAAAGGCATCAAGGGATGAGAATGTAGCTGGATGGCTCTTTGCAACATGGCTAAAAAGCATGTGGTACTAAACAGGTGTAAAAACAAAACAAAAAAATTTGTCAGAGGTTATGGCTGCAATGCAAGGCATGTGTTTTCCAATTATGCCTTGCCAAAAGGCATTCTTGAGAAATTATTGCCAGAAAGAGCTTGTTAAAGTGACTTCAGGAGAAAAATACTAATTTACAACATGCTCCATTTTTTTTCAGGAGTCTCAGCTGTCAAAGAATAACTCTGCATAAGAATTTGTTTTTTTCTTATGTGCTAAACTCCATGTTTACCATTGCCCACCTCATCATCGTTGTGCCTAACCCAGGCCTCGTGAAAAGGGATCCTGTAAGTACTATATGACTCCTTCTTTCTGTCTTTACATTCAAAGAAAGAGAATTATATGGCAACATCAAAACAAGACATGCCCATTCACCAGTTAATGATAGCCAAGCACAAAGAATTCAGATTCTGAGGATTGACCTTGCTCAGATCTTTCAGCCAGCAGTAGAAAGTTTTAAATTTAGTGCGAGAGGGAAAAGCCTCAGACTTACTCCAGACTGCCTGTTTGTATAAATTTGTATCAGATCCCCACAGCTCTTGTCAGCAACTGTTTGGCATTTCACAACAAAGCCCCAGAAGGACAGATGCTTGGACTGCCCAACTGCCATTTCTCAGGAGCATGCCTGATGGAGAAGGGCAAGCATGAAGAGGGATATAACTTTTTTCAGTCCTCTCCTTTCACCCTGCAAAAACCTGTTCACTGTGTTCTTTCTTAGGAAGTGGTAAATCAGAGCAATAACTTGGTTCAGTCCTATCAGAAAGTGGCACAACCTCAGCCAGTCCTCGGGTGACAAATATGCGTGGCAGATCTGTTACCCAGCTCAGGCCATGCTCTCTAAAAGAGACATCGCCTTGAGCCTGCAGCCTTGGCTGATGTGAAATTAGCTCATGCCTGGGAATCTCTCAAGTTTTGTCACAACACCAATCAGCTTGTCTTCTAGTAAGGTCGTTCAATTATGGCCCCAACTGTTTATCTGTTTCTAATTTTGTGGAAGCAATTAAACATTAGCACTTGATATTATCTGATCACGTGTGTGTCTCTCAGACATGCTCCCAGTTAAGTAAGCTAATTAAAGCAGGAAATATATAGACTAAAGAAAAAAGTCACCAGTCACAGAGACCATCTGGAGGTTAAAAAAATAGAACAGCAAAAGAATAATTAGAACATCACACTTTGTTCCTCCTTACTGCATAGCATCATATTGTACATATCCTGTGCAAGAGAAGCAGTGGAAATACACCTGACATTTGAAGATACAAAGTTGGCAGTTAGTATAGCACCGAACTGGAAGTAAGATCTTTATCTTGGGGTTAAGAATGATACTTCCTGGCAGCAGAAGAAAATTGTCTGAAGTGGTTGAAATTAAAATTTGAGGCTGCAGCAAGAACTCTTGTACTGTAAAACTTCATTAAAAATCTGTATCTGGACTGAATCTAGACCATCTTTAGATCCATCTTTGGAGTGAAATCTTGACCCCATTGAAGTCAATGAGAAAGCTCTCAGAGGCTTCAGTAGAGCCACATTGCCACAGGACAGATGGTGGGGTGCTGAGCATCACTTCACAAAGCCTCCACCTCAGTTGCTATGGCAATGGGCACTATGGAATTGCCACAAGCAGTCACCAGAGCTCAGAGCTTCACGGCTGCAGGCACCTTGCAGGCCACTTGCCCTAGAGAAGGTCTGGGTGGCTGAATACACTCTGATCCCAAAGAAATCAGTACGTGGAAGTTGGCCAAGCCAGTGCCCTTCACTGATGGGCAGAGCTGAGTATAGCTGGGTTAGCAGGCCTGGCCTCATCTCTTCAGCTACATACTGACTTAATTGCTTCGATAAACAAAGGCCTTATTTTGCACTTTCTTCTTCCAAACACAATTTGCATGAGTTTGACTCAGCGGGGAACTGTTGTCTAGAACTGAGATACAAATCTGGGGCGAAGAGGAGCTGGGATCTCCTCTATTTGGTCTGCAGTCAAGTATGGAGCAAAAGTACACTCAAAGGAGGTAGCAAGATAATGTGTTTGGACCAAACTAATGTGTCTGCCAGCATCACTAGAAAGTGTATTCTGGTTTTGGTGCTGATTAACAGAGCAAATGAAGGCTTTCTAGCTTGTATTTTTGTTAAACCTGCTCCATCCTCTGCTTTATTGAGTCCATTTTAATATGTCTACTTGTGACTTCCCTTAATGTGCTGCATTTATCCACTTTCTTCCTGTATGTGCCTTCTGAGCTTGACAGTGTTGTGTATTTAACTCCTACCTCAAGTATATACACTGAAATACTGAAGAGTGTGGAAGGAATTTAGGAGTCACAGGTACCCCTTATTTATGGCCATATTCAGAGGTGAAGTTGATGATATTTATTCTACAAAATAATAAATGTGTTTCCACCCCAATAGCTACTGCTTTTATTTTTTTTTTTTTTTTTTGCCTAAAGTTTCATAGCAGATTTTAAATATGCAATGTCATGGGAAAAGTGCTTACAGTGAATGCATATTTATGAGAATATAAACAAATCCATATCATTTGCAAAGAAGAAAGAACGTTCTGTTAAATAACCAAGAGAAAAGACAGGAAGAGCAAAAGAGGAATTTCAACCCCAACATCAAGACACCCACATTCCCCCTGAATCTGGATACAATAAGTGTGAGAAAATCCAAAGTATCGTTTACATGAGATAACATAATGTGTTTTTATGCACATATATTTTGCCACAAATATTTTTATGGTCATTCTACTCATGTAAATTGGTAAGTCAAACCTTACTCATCTTAATTCCAATTTTTTCTTATTTTTTTTCCTGTTTTCTGGTTATTTAACTCTCTCTCTCTCTCCCTCTCTCTAATATTTGTCTGGAACTGAAATTGCAGGAGGGAAAGATGTGAGCCCAGAGGGCCATATAAGAAGAAAATAAAAAATAGATTTGGGACACTTGAACAAAAAGGGCAGGAACACATACACTAATACTTAATATTTGTGCATTGAAAACTGTTGTGTAAGATAATTCTTTGCATCTTGTATCTGAAGTAGCAACTGCATTAACTATACTGTTCCTGCAATAGATTTTGTAGGAAGGTGTATCTTCTTTTTTGAGAAAAACCTGCAGAAGAAGAGTTGTCTGTGGACAACACATTATGTTTTCTGTTAAAAAAGCTAAAAATAAAGTAAAACTCTTGCTACATAATCTTTTAATATAGCCTTGCATATCAGATCTTTTTTTTCATTTTTTCTTATTTCACAAGACTAGTAATTTTAATACCAAATACTGATTGAGATAAAGGAAGATTGCTAATGACTGGAGGGATAACTCTGCTAATGAGAAATTGATAATTGAAACTGAATAATTGATCAGCTCCATGGGCACTGCTGTGTTTGAAGATGAGACCTGAGTCAGTAATGGCTCAGTAATTAGATAGAAATTCTTCTGGAAAAGCTTCAAGAGATCTTATTGTATTTTTATCACTTTGTTGTTCTAGCAGAGTGAATACCTGCTTTATTTCTCCAGGCAGTTCCTAGCCTCCTCATCTTTCGTGTAGCAGTTTTTCCCTTCTGACATTGTGCGGTGTGAAAGCTTCAATTTCAACTTCAGTTTTGTGGAGTCCATAGCAAGGAGCAGTCCGCCACTGGAAGCTTCTGGGCGCTTTCTGTAGGTTCAGCTCTTGCTGAGGTGGAAAATTCCCTGGACATGGGATATGGAATGCTGAAACCCATTCTTGCCTCCTTTTATAGATGAATTTTAATGATTCTGAACTAGTTTGCCACTCTCCCCACTGGTGCAGCATGTTCTTCCTCCATCTGACAGGGCCAGCAGCATGTAGTCCCCTCCCATTCCCAAGCATTTTTAATTAATATTACAATGGGTAAAACAATGCCACAGTAGTAGTAATATTAAAAAATACAGTACTCTTATGGACACTAGAGAACTACAAAAGGTCTCACCACTGACTAGTTCAAGTGAAAATCTTGAGTGCCCAAGCATATTAGGCTTTCCTCCCTGTTATGGGAGAATAGTGGAAATAAAAAGTTGTGTGGGAATATGAAGTTGGTAAAGTAGCTACTGTGATTTGTGGGGTTACAGCACTGTTAGCTTCCCTTATTCTCAAAGGAATAAACAGGGTATGAGAGCCAAGGAGATTCACAGCATTTCAGCAACAGTGTTATCTTCTCACTATTGCACACAATTTTTGTCTCTTGCTATTTTCTGCTCTTTCCAAGGTAGGCTGAGAGAGCCTTAGGGCTTTTAAAATGTATGTTTTTTGAACGAGAGATCCATGACTGACAATGGGGAGATAAACGACAAAAATACTGGCCTGTGTCATCTATGGTTGTCAGCAGTCCCCATGGGATGGAGCTCCAGAGAGGATAAGGGTGCTTTGATCCTTAGAGTTGTTTCCTGTGTTATGTTCGGGATTGAGCTTCAGGAGGCTCCATTCTTGTCAAATTAAATTGATTCTTCATTAAACTATTTCCAGAACTCTCCTGTCCCTCTTAAAAAATCTCCAGAGGCTTTCATCTTAGTACATTTTTTTTCTGCAACCTGGTCTAGGGAGCTGCTTTGACAGGGGGGTTGGACTAGAGGATCTCTGGAGGTCCCTTCCAACACCTACAATTCTATGATTGTGTGTGTGATTCATCCTGTTTCCAGGTAAAATACTTACTGGGATCTCTGCAACCACTGTAAGCCCAAGGAAATGACTGAAAGCTATTCTGGAGTATAATACAAATGCAAAATTCTTCAGAATGTTCAAGTCTTCTTCCCACAGTGAAATTTGGAGAGAATAATGCAGAACTCTGACAAATTTTCAGGCTGAAATAATATCTGCATTCATTTTAAGACAGAGCTGTCAGTGTCTAAATGGCATGAAACAGAGCAGTAATTCCCATCATTTTTTCCCAAGGTCTTTATATTCTTGTTTATATCCTCAAAACTCTCGGAGTAATGGAGAAAACAAAGCACTGTGTAATCCTGGTGGTGTCAGATTCAATAATGTGATGTGCCATGCCATGCCCAGAAAATGAAGTATGGGTGATTAAAGGATGTTCACAGCATTCAGAAATTACACTCCTGTGAAGAACATTTGTGGCTTTTATGGAACAACTAAATCTGGACTGAAGTCAGTCAGCCACTGCCTCTGAGAAAGATCTGAGCTTTCACAATGAAGTTATTCTGGTTGTTTTCTCAGTTGTAAGACACCATCAGATTAACAGCTGTGTTTAGAGGGGAGGAAAAAACAATTTAAGAGACTCAGATTTATTTTGGGACGTTCATTTATTTATTTATTTTTATTTTCCTAATTTCCTTCATATTTATTTTCCTCATTTTCCTTTCCTTTGGAATAATTCTGAAATTATATATTGCAATTGCTTTCCCTTCTTTGAAAGCAGTGTCAGGTTCAAGTATCTCAAAGCAGCATCTCAAAGGGAGGGATGATAGATTTCATGTAGACCAGCCCCAGGGTATTTTCAGGTCAGAACAACCCAGCCTCCATCAGATTCTTCAGATATTATTTCTGTGGTGTTTTCCCTTCATGTGACCTCTTATTTGGGAGGATGAGTGTTGTTTCCTCCTTGTACTGCAAAATGCATCATGGTCCTGCAGCTGAAGGCCTCAGACCCTGGGGTTTGTTCTTAGATTTGTGGTCTTTTCTGCAAGAAAGTCCAGGAAGACCCACAGTCTCAGCACAGATGGAGACCAGACTACACATTCAAATGTCCCTGTGAAAAGTCTTCCATGCTTCTGCTTTTTTACACACCTCCACTGTCTGTGGATCTTTCAGTCCTGCCATTGTGGCAGTGAGAATTGAGCACACCCAGGGCAGCTGATATCAAAATCAGCACAATTTCTGTATCTCCAGTCCCACTTACCACTTTTATTTAGATTTCCTGCTTTTATTTCCTGGGACATCCTTCTTAATGTTCAGTATGTTTAGCAGCTATATTAAGCTCACAGGAATTGGCCAGGACCCAGAATAGAAATCTTACTATTCAGTAACTAAACTCGCTGCCACCCCAGCAGTCCTCCTGCCTGGCCACAGTGATGGTGAGCAGCCACCAGGGCTTTCACGTGAGATTGTCATAGCAAAGCACTTGCTGGCTGTGCATGTGAGGTGTGTGGATCCACTAGAGATTTGCCCCAGCTAAGGAAACCAATGGAGCACAAGGAGACTGTACTTTGCTCTGCCATGCTCCCTGACATGCTTACTGCAGTGCTGGGTTCATCACACTGGGCCATCAGGACCCCGGCCCCATCCTGCTGGGTTCCTAGGGGCAGCCCTAGGACAGTGACTGCAGGTGGGAGCTTGGTGTGCATGGATGTGGCTGTGTTAATCACTGTCCATGATGCCTGTGTCTTGGACTGGCTGCTTCTTGCAGTGTAGGCACGGGCAGGGATGCTGTTAAAAATATCCCTCGTTGCTTAATTTCATATTTTGCTTTCTCGTAACACAAAACCTAGGAACCCTCTAAGCAACTGTGTACATTTTGTTCTGTAAATGGTTTAAAAGTATATTAAAACATTAATCTTAGCCTGAGTCCCTGTGTGCCAGCTTTCTGACTGGAACACAGTATAATGGATGACTCATAGTAGATATATTGTATAATGGTATGACGTTCTGATAGTCCATGATTTACAGCTACAGTGCTTAACACTGTCCTGCTTTGGAAAGTCCTTTTATTGCTTATTTGTGTAACATATGGATACTGGGAATTTAAGAATATTTTCATAGAAAAGTGTTCTAATAACCAGAAAAAAATACATAAGACAGGTCAATAACCAAACTTCAAGTTACTCCTTAAACATGCTAAGAATGTCTGAGAATGCATTTTATGCCTTCAAACTGAGTTGGAATAAATCCTGTCTGGTCTCTGTGGGGAGCAGCACAACCTCTCATCAAGAAGAGCTGCCTGCACAGGGGGGTTCTGCAGACGTGAAGAGAGCCCACGCTGACTGATCTTCAAGTGAGGGCAAACATGCTTATTTCCCTTTAAACAGAGAAATGCACAGCTATAGTGGTGGCCCATGTAGCTGGCTTGGCTGAAAATTAATAACCTTGTTTGGCCTATTCTTAGCAATTCATTTCTTGCTAATGTCAGCCTGGGGCACTTCAGTAGATGGAGAACAATTGAGGAGAGGCTTCACTGAGCACACTGTCAGGCATCCTGCCCCTATGGTGATGGGCCGGGCACTGCAGAGCTGGAAAGGCTGGCTGCAAAACCCAGGGCTCACAGGTCACAGCCTGTGGCCCTTCAGCTGGGGAAGCATCATGGGAACATGGACAAAGGGATCTGGGCAAGTTGCCTTCCCTCTGCCAAAACTTAGCCTTCTCATTCTGAATTACTAGGAAGACCTGCTCAAAATCAATTAGAAGTGAATGTTGTGTTTTGTTATTATTGATGAAGCCAGTATTCTGGTTTTTATTTAATTCTGCAGCAATTATTGCTGATGCTTTGTCTCTGTCAGCCAATAACCAGGGAGAGTTTAGCAGAGAAATGGCACGTAAGGTCCTTGAGTACTGTGTGCGGTTTTGGGCGCCACAATAAAAGGACAACAGAAAAGGGAACAGAAGGGAGGATTAGGCTGGGGATTAGGAAAAGGTTCTTCACCAGTGGGTGGTCAAACACTGGAACAGGCTCCCCAGGGCAGTGGTCACAGCCCCAAGCTGCCACAGTTCAAGAGGCATTTGGACAGTGCTCTAAGTCATATGTTCTGGTTTTTGGGTGGTCCTCTGTGGAGCCAGGAGTTGGATTCAGTGATTCTAATGGATCACTTCCAACTCGGGTTATTGCGTGATATTGCATCCTGTGACCTGTGAAGAGGGACTTCACCCTAGCCAAGGACAGTGGAATGCCAGCAGCACTGCCATGCAATTGAAGGGATTTGAGTAGGCAGGTGGAACTTTGAGACCCTCCTGTCAGGCCTGGAATGTTAACAGTATTTATATTGTGCCAATAAATCCTGAAAAAAATCACAAACACCAGTTCTAGCTCCTTCTCGTAAAAGGAGAATGATTTTTTTTCCCTTTTTCTCCATGAAGTGATTCCAGCATCCTTTTGAAACTTTTCATTTCATATCAGAGCTGAGGTGTTCATATGTGCTACCGAATTCTTTGCAAGATTTGATAGATAAGAAAAAATTGCCCAACTGTGTTCTATTTGACCCTTTTTTTCCCCTGAGCAGTCAACCAGAATTTAGGGCCATTGCAGGCTATTTTTACAGCTACAACAATAAAGGTCTTGGGTGCTGTCCTGTAGTTCTGTAACAACTTCTGTGAGCATTTGCATCCATTGGAGCATTGGGAACAAGTAATAGGAGGCAGCCACCCTATTCATCACAGGACAGATCCCTTGCCAGGCAGCATTCTGCCACAAAAGCATTTGCCTGTCCTCCTTGAGGCACAATGGACCTGCTTTCTGATGTGGTCACCTGGCTCTTGGGGCTTTCCTAATAACTTTGTCATGCTTCAGTACCCAGTCACCCTCCTGTGCAGCACAATGCTGTCTGTCTCCACACTGTCCAAAGGAGGAGCATTTCTCTGTCCTTTGCTGAGAAGAGGGGTATACTAGATGGAGCAGTAGTTACTGAGCTGCAGTGGAAAGAACCAGCTATTTCCTTCCAGCCCACATTGCTCATTAATTAAAACCCTGCAGCTTAAGTCACCTGGTCACCCGAAGACCAAGAGCTGATGACATTTTACTCTCCATCATGAGTCCCAGTGGTAGTAGCAGCAGTACTGGTGCTGTGATAATCCTTTTGAGCCTTGGATTTGAGCATGCTGCATATTGTGCGAGACACAATGACAGAAAGAGCTTGCATCAAAATGTATTTAACTTCAACAGAAGACAAATCAATCATTTTTCTAAAATTCTCCAAGTTATCAAGCATGGAAGTGATTCATATATCCTATATCATCTTCCAGGTTAATTTCACTTGTTTCTGTAAGCATGAACACTTCACAAAACCTCGGAGTCCCACAGTTTTCCCAGCTAAGGCTGATGTACACTGAGATGTGTGGTTACATTTGCAATGTTTTATTCACACCACACATGAATCCAGTTCTCATCAGCAACAGGTTGCTCTGGTCTAAGAACAACACTCACTTTTCATGGGAGGAAAATATTTCCATGGCAGCACTCAGTCACAGCTGAAGCCTGCTGCATTTCTTAGCTCATCCAAAGCAAAGATGGATTTTCACTGTAGTTTGATTGATAGGAATTCAGCATAATTCATTGCAATGCATTCTTGTCCTTAATCTGTTCATGGTAACTTTTTCAGATTCGTTCTCAAATTAATGTGGTGTGGATCCAAGTACTAATCACACACATCCTTCATGTCTTGCCAATGGCAATCTGTAACTTACTGCATAGCAAGTGATTACATTACTCAAAAGAGTCATTAGCTGTCTGCATAGCCATTACTCTAAAACATAGGTGCTCAATTTTATTTTTAAAGCCACAAGTGATAGTTCACGTGGAGGGCACAGGAAAGAAGGAAATGCTGAGGAAATGAAACAAATTAAGTTTAGACGTATTGTTCTTGAGGAAACAAAGATAGTCCATCTTCAGGCAGCGTGCTTTCTGTATTTCGAGTACTGAGCTACAGATAAAAGTTGCAGCAAGGGCTGCCTTTGTTCATGGAGTTGCTCCCTCACTCAGAAAGTTCACTGAGCAAATCCTTCCTTTTTTCTTTTTTAACCTTTCTCAGCGTACTTGTTAGGAACTGTTCAGACACAGTGTGGAAAAAAATACAAGACTGCTTTGCTCTGTGTGACAAGCGGAAAAATAAAATAAAAAAAAAACAAAAAAAAAACAGTCCTTCAAGTTAGTTCTGTCAGAATTCTTTAAGTTGCACTGTCAACGATCTTGTATTTTCAGAGCAACAAACTGCATTGTAACTACTGGAACATAGCTAAATTCCCATGTTCTGGGAATTGCAGTGGGAATGCTTTTCAGCAACAGAAGATGCTACAGAGAATCACTACCAAACATGCTTTTCTGGCCCAGAGGGATACTGTGAGTCCTCCAGACTCACAGAGCATGCAGTCTTCTGATAAATGGTTGAAATGTCACACTAAAGAGGCAAGTCAGTGCTAATAAAAACATTGCCTCCAGTCCAGGTAATTTATCTTGGAAACCATCTGGAGAAGTGAAAGTGAAGGAATATTTCCCTCTGTCCAAGGTGACAGATGGTATTTTGCCATCACTAAGGGCCCCTCAGATGTCCATGTAGCTGCTGCTGCTCCCTGAAGAGCTCCTGCATCACCCTCCTGCTTTCATAGACCTCCTGGGTGCTGGGACATAGTGAAAGTGGATGGACATCAGACTCTCTCAGAGGAGGAGTGAACTTTTCCCAGATCAGCTGGTGAATGGACACATGTTTCTCTCCACCATCTGCTTACAAGCAGCTCGAAGTCTCAATCTCTTATCTGAGCTGCAGGCAAGAACCACTGTCCAGCTTCACTGCATCACCTATCTCCATGTCTTTTCATCTCTACTGCCTGCAGCACTTGATTCTCAAAGAAGGGAGTTCAGAGCTGGGTGTTGCTTACAGAGGGAGTGACTGACTCCCAGGAGAGCTGAGCAAGTCTTTGAAAATTCTGAATGAAGTGAAAGAAATCACCAAACTGGAGCTCCAAGTTATGCCTTTCTCACAGCCGCCTTCTCCTTCAAGAACAAGTTGCTTGTTCTAAAGAACAAGTGCAGTTCTAAAAAACATTGAACTAAGGACTTTTGAAGGGGATATTTTCATATTGTACTTTCTGAAGTGCTGCTATAATACATTTTTTACTCTTTTGTGAAGGTTTTTTGCTTCATTCATCTCATTTATAAAGGTGATAGGTGCCTGTTTCACTTTGCTTTCTTATAGCTTAGCATTAGGATTTGCCTTTGCCTTCTTAGAAGCAGAATGCTGGTCGGGTGTGTGACATTATCTCATTTGCCCGGCAGGTAAGCTGCAAAGTGCTGCAGTTCTTCCACCAGTATATGCTGGGCTGCAACTACTTCTGGATGCTCTGTGAAGGCATTTACCTGCACACGCTGATTGTGGTGGCTGTGTTTGCAGAGGAGCAGCGCTTGCACTGGTACTACCTCTTAGGCTGGGGTATGTATGGTATGCTCTGTAGCAAGTTGCTGAATGCTTCAAATGTTTGAATTTTTTCTGGCACTTACACACCTGAATTGTATTCACACTACTAGGTCACAGCCTAGGACTGAATTCTTGGGTCCTAACCTTGAGAGTGTTTGTTTGTGTGAGTCTAGAGAATCACAAAAATATCAACAGGTGTCAGTATCTTATTTGCTGCTTCCTGGGATTTGCTGAAAGAAGTCCTTAAGCTTTGTAATGCAAAGCTTTAAGGGTGAAATAGTTTTTTATCCAAATGCATCTCTCATCTGTTCAGTTTCGTCACTCTGCATGTAAAAAATTTAATCTGTGACAGAACCTATAAAAGTGTATTTATTCTGGAATGAGGACAATCAATATCTATGTCCCCCATTTTGAAAATACACAGCACATACAAACAGGAACCAGAGCTTTTCTGAAATGGAATACAATATCAGATATACTTTGGCAGATGTTACTTTAAAGGAGAGGATCCCATTTTACCCACAGAGGAGTAGATAATATCTGTGTTCATATTTTGTCTAACAGCAGCCATCTCTATGGCATTTCAGGTGTCAATTAGCAAATCTCATAGAACATCACCAAGAGAGGTTACAAATAAACAAACTCTGTCTAATAGCATGCGTATTGACAAAGAAACCATGGCTGAGTTGATGGTACTCCAGCTTCAAATCTCAGATCTCTTCTGTTTTCACTGAGGGAGTTGTTGTCTTTTAGTTATTAGCAACAATAGGTATTTATTCTTTGTACTGCCCGATCCAGTGAAGGGCTACATAAACACAACCAATATTTTAGAGTGGAGTACCATTTCTTTCACATTTAAATTTCTATTGTAAATCCAGTCTGCATCAGCGTTGACAGAAAATCATTAGCAATTGCTTTTTTTTTCCAGTTTGGGAACTGTGAATTTCTGGCCTCATTCCAATTTCTGGTGAGCCAGACCCTGTATTTCAAAACCCACTGGTGCACTAAGCCATAAATGACAGATCGTTGTTCATTATCTCACCGCATTATGGTTTGCTTGCTGCATCTCTTGCAATCCCAGACCAAAGCATAAAGAATGTACTTTCTGTTTTCCATCCTTTTTGCATATGTAATGCCTGATCAACATAATTTCATTTTTCATTATTTCATTTACAGTAGGAAAATGAAAAACAGCTCTCCTGCTTAAACAGAGGAAAAGTAGGAATTGCTTAGATGGCAGAAAAATGACTCCATTGGCTACTTGGGCATCCAGTAGCAGATGCTTTTAAGAGATTATAACATCAAAGTGGAAAGTTGTTTTGTTCATTGCTGTGTTGTTGTTTTGTTTTTGGGGGAGTTCTTTGCTTTCAAATAGCTGAGCCATAGAGCAAGTAGCTCTGCCATCACAAAATTTTCATTGTTCAGAATATTTTAATGTACAATGCTTGGTAGCACTCTGTGAAAATGGAACCCCTATCTGATTTTATACCTTTCTTTCTAGGTAAAACATTTGCTGTCTTCATGTCTTGTAGCATAAGAATTCCATAAGAGTTCCATTATTCTGTATCACATTATGCAGGAGAAAAATAGGCATTAACATATTTTTCAAAGTGGCATTCACATCTGGCCTGCCGTGAAAGTTTATAAACTAGTTGAAATATGATTGAGGGCATCTCTAGCATCTTGGTTGGTAATTCGGTGAAGATAACTGAAAGGGTACTCATCACTATCTGCAGCACTGCCCCAGAACTAAACAGTGTCTGTGGGAATGGTGTGATGACATCCTGAGAGGTCAATAGAAAGTGACACAACTCTGACTGTGAGGTCTGCACCCTTATTAATAAAAGTAAATGGACACTAGCACACAAAGTAGTCATTTGCACCTTCTAACTGAAGTAGAAGTCACTAGACCCTATTGCTAATAATTAGGACTACTGACCACCCCTAAAGTTTGCATAAATTGATATAATTCCACTGCTTTCAGAATCAGTACTTGCATGGTCTGACTTTAAACATCCAGCCATGTTAATCAATGAAGAGAGATGCATTTCTCCAGAGGGCAATGCGGGGCAACAACAGCAAGTCATGCTCTGAATTATAATTTGTAAAATCAAGGTAAATGTACAACACAAGATGGATATACTCATTGTGCCTTGTTTTAACTAATCCTTATGCAAGATGATCTAGATTACTGTATTTGGAAAAATCTCTAGCAATGTTTGTAAAAAACTTTGTTTAAAAAAAAAAAGTCAGAGCAAATACAAAAACACTTCCACACAAGGATGCAGATGATTGAACGGAATCTGACACAGGCAGATGTATTTCAAGGTGGATGCCTTCAGGTGACACCTTCTCTGGCACCTGCTGATGACAGTGTCCTTTTTCATTTGCTATTGTTTCAGCAGGTCAGAAAATCACCTTTATACAGGGCAAGAAAACAGCATCAGGTAGATGCATCCAAATGCGTTCTGCTCCATCAGGCTGATTCAGGCAGATTCATCCACATCAAATTGAAAAGGGAATCATTTATTTGGGCAGTGCTAAGCAGATTGCCTTCTCAATCCAACTGGAAATACAATTAAGCATAATTGCCAGTTTTTTTTCAGAGAGGACCTGGCATGACCTTCACAGATATAGCATATCTCCTCTTGGGATGGCTGGAGTGGGACCTTTTCTGAGTTGCTCACCACTCATGACATGTAGGTGGGGCTTTTGGAGTGAAACAGTAGGGTCATGAGGACCCGACAGGCCTTCTCAGTGCTCCCTTTCTCACCGCCTCTGGCCCTTTCCAAGGCAAAGAGCAACATCTAGCTGCATGGACCAGCCTGCATCTGGAAATCTGAGACATAGATGGTCAGGAGTTTCTTACCTTATTAATGAAAACTTTCCGTTGTGTTCTTCAGATTTGCATGAGAATTTGTTGAGCCAAATATTTTAGGTTAATGCATTTAGCAGAAGAAAAAGGTCCCGAGGCATCATGTGGAGCAATCTACTTGCAATACTTTTTGCTGTTAAAGCGGTCCCTTAAAAATGCATTTCAGTCTATGTTGTCTGTCAACAAAACTGGATCAAACTTGCTTCATTTCCAAAACAAAGGGACCTTCTCAAGCTGTCAGTCCTATAAGGTCACCCTGAGAATAGAAGCTCCTTTCTTTCTCTTCTGAAATTTTTATTTCTCTAAAAAGGCATTCTGCAGCAAGAAGCAAAGTAATCATTTTCTAACAATGTAAAAAAGAAGGCAATCCATTTTGTTCTCCCACAACCTCATTGTCCTCCCAAGTTAAACTGCTGTTAAGAACTTATTTTAGCTGTAGAGCAAGTAGCTGTTGCTTAGAGATGCCTGGAGACTGCAGAATGTCCTATTTGCATACTTTTTTGACCTTAATGACACTCCAGCATTGGCTAACCTATGCTCTGTGGCAAGAATTCTCAAGAATTTGTTTGAGGATTCTCTGCCTCTTCTAAAAGTATTTGTAAAATCACTCATAACCTCACTTGTGAATAATCATTCTATCTGCAGGGCATTTTCACATGTTTTTCTCATAATTACAGAATGTCCACATGTATGTTTTATAGGGAGCAAGCAGCAGTAACACCAAATGTGCTCCACAGAGCACTCTGCAAAGGGCAGACAGCAGTAGATGATCCCCAGCTGTCTGTATGTGCAAAGTTGTACAAGGTAGGGTCAGTGTTTAAGCACAAGCTCACAGATTTCTAGCTTGTTGGAAAGGGAAACTACATACACACAAACTGAAGAAAGATAGACAGGAAGGCGGGAACGTTTCCATTTCATGTCAGGATGGACACAACTGAGGTATTTGGTATACTAAGCATGGCACGTTCCCCCTGGCCCAGTACACATTTGCTCTCTTTGGCTTCCTGTCAGAGTGATGGCTTCCCTTAAGGTGCTGGGTGAAAACTGGAACTTCACGTGTATTTGTTTTATGGACAATGAAATTCAAGCCAAAAACCCCAAGACTGACCTATGCTTTTAATCATTTCAGGGTTCCCTTTAGTGCCAGCATCTATTCATGCAGTTGCAAGAGCCAAATACTTCAATGACAAGTGAGTAGCATGTCTGTTTTTTGAAGGAATTTAGCACTTTTAATTGTGTTACGCATTTTGAGTAAATAATAAATTCTGTGGTATATTTCCCCTCCAGCTGCTGGATGAGTGTTGATACTCACTTGCTTTATATTGTTCATGGACCTGTAATGGCAGCTTTATTGGTAAGAATGTTATTTGCTATCAACCATTTAATAATTGTTTTAGAAATGCCACTAATATGTAGAGAAATTTCTGTACTTCAAGTCTTCTAGTGAAAATTTGAAAGTAGTTAGTGACTTGTTCTCAATACTATTCATAAACCAGTCCAAGGAGACACCTGAAAAATAATCAGGTTTTGAAACAAACTGAACTGTCTAACGGAAAACCCAAGTCCCAAATACATCTCAGCATGCCAACGAAGATGCACTTTCAGCTTTCAGGCTTACACTTGATTGCAAACTTCTGCATGGATATACCTGCAGAAACGGCTTAGGAAATCATAGAGTAGGGTGGTGAATGCTGAGAACACCTCTGAACAAAAAAACAACCCTTTCTCAACCAGCTAAAAAAACAGAGGGTCTTTCTGCCCCTTCTTGAGAAGTAACCTTGCACATCAGAAATACAAAGAAGCCAGTACTTCCCTGCCATGTTCAGCCTGCCATACCTTCAGGATCACATCTGCTGTGGGTTTATTGGCATGATCTCGGTTGCTGCTGCTGTCATAAAGCCAGCTCCTAGGAGCTTCAGGGGGAGGAATGTCTGTTTGCACGGGTTGATAGTAATAGGACAAGGGGGAATAGTTTTAAACTAAGACAGAGGAGATTCAGGTTAGATGTTAAGAGGAAGTTTTTCACTGAGAGGGTGGTGATGCACTGAAGTAGGTTGCCCAGAGAAGTTGTGGATGCTCCACCCCTGGAGACACTCAATGCAAGACTGGATGCAACTCTGGGAAGCCTGGTCCAGTGGTTGGCAACCATGCCACATCAGAGGGGGTGAAACTAGATGATCTTTGAGGTCCTTTTCAACCCAGGCCATTCTATGATTCTATGAGGCACCAGTCAGCCTTTATTTTGATCACCAGGGCCCAGGTCTGCACATCCTGGCTGCAAAGAAAAGAGGAGGGGATGGTTTTATGGAAGCAGAGCAATCTGTAACTGCTTTTAAAATAAGGCTTTATAATTTCTGTCTTGTTCGTGTGCTGTTTCCAGTGTTATTTTTCTTTTGAAGTTGCCACTATTTACAGAATGTCCTCCATGATTTGGTACAAAAATCTCACAGTGGTAGCCTGACTCAGAAGAGCTGAGGGTTTTTACCTTTGCAGAGCCTTTTTTTTTACCTTCCGCAGTAACTTCAAAAAATTCTAAAAGTGAAGGTTAAACAGAGGGACTGAAGTCAGAAGAGAATGGAGAATAAGGTTTAGATTTAATGCTGAATGGAACCTCAGAAGTCATTTATTATTCTTTTTTTTTTTTTTCCTGTATAGCATGAATGTAAAATAGTTGAAAGTTCTGTCAGTAGCTAAGAAGTTAAAACGTGCTTTGCAAAAGCTTATTGATTTGTGGTTTATTGTTCTGAAAGATCCAAGTGAGATTTCTTATATATCCGTAGCTTTGGGACTATTAAAATATCTATTTTAGTTACGTCATAAGAGGATGCTTATTTTAAAAACGGTTGCTAGAAAAGTCTGTTGAAGTTCAGAAGCACGGGCACCTGCTGGTATTGTGATGGAGTAGGAAAGAACGGCCTGGTTACACACTGGAGAGAAAGGAAATCTGCAATACCTATGATGTCCTCAGAGCTCACTGTCAGCCCTTATCACCTTCAGGTTACTTCACAGGCCTCAAGAACATCCTGCCAGGGGCTCTGTGAAGTCAGGGCAATGTGGCTATGTACTGAGCACCCATGGCTGGAGTCAGGTTTCTAGAAATGACTCCGGAAATCCGATACCAGGCTCCTTGGAACGGACGAGCAAAACAGCAGGGTACAAAACTTTCTCAACTATTTGGCCCTTCTGTCCTATTCCAGCTTGTTTTATTACCTATGGGCAGCGTACATGGAACTCCCAAGGAGGGAAGGTTGAGCCTAGGTTTTCCCAATGGCAGACTTGGCCCTTTGCTCACACAAGGTTGAAGTGATGGTGAACATCAGCCAGAGCAGATCTCTCAGAGAATGTGCATACTCTGTAGGCTCTGTATGCCCAGGGACACCCCATGGGTTTCTCACCTGGCTGCAGCCCAAAGCAAGACATCTTGGTGACCTCCAAAGCAGTGGTTTCCCAGGGGATAATTCATCTGCTCTGCTTAAACTCTAGGAGATGTTTTGTTTCTTGGGGATCCTGATCTTGGGGATCACATCAATGTCAAAAGACTTAGAAATGATCCATTCTTATTTCAAACGTCCATTCAAGGTCCTCAGGGAAGCACATACAGCAGCTTAACCTCTATTTTCTGAAGGTGTTCAAGGTACTCTCCAAGGTCTGACTCTCAAGGGAGTATCAACTAGGAGCTACCATGGAGATAGGAAGCTGCATTTTAAAGCTGTTTAAGCGCTTTGTACTTTTGGTTTGAATGCCTGTTCAATTTGGATGCTTTCACCTATAATGGCTTTGCTTTACAGGTCAATTTTTTCTTTTTGCTTAACATTGTCCGAGTTTTGGTGACAAAGCTAAGAGATACCCACCGTGCTGAGTCCAACATGTATATGAAAGCTGTCAGAGCCACGTTAATCCTGGTGCCCTTACTAGGAATTCAGTTTGTTATTATTCCCTGGAGACCAGAAAACCGACTTGCTGGAGAAATATATGATTACATCATGCATATATTAATGCATTACCAGGTATGCTGTATAGTAGCAACTTCAGCTTAAGTAAGGTGCTTGCTCTTAAGCTAATTTAGTCAAAGATGCTGTTGTCAGTCATTTTGCACTCCAACTGAGCATGACTGTGGTTTTGCATTTCTTTTCCAACTGCCTTCACATTACTGAATTATCTGCCTCAGCACAAGTAGCATTGCTGTATCAAGAAAAAACAGGAGATAAAGGAAACAAAGAAAAATGGAGAAAAAGAAAGATCAACTGGCACTATTTCTGAACTATGCAGAAAGAACTGAGATCACAGAGGTCTTCTGTCTTGAAAGTGCTGATTCTGCTAAGTGCTGAAATTCACTGAAAATGCTGCTTTGAGGTTAATAATAAAATTAGCTGCATGCTAAGTATCGTAGAGGGAATTCCAATACACAGAAGAGACACTGAGTCAATGAAGCTTCATTTAGGAGTTAAAATTCCACTATTAAACAGTCTAAATTAAAATACTGACATTTTCATTTCAAAGATAGTTTTAAAATACATCCTCATTCAATAGGGTTTTATTTTATTTTATTTTTCAAAGAAATGTGACTTCAAATGCTTGGTTGCCTGCTTCGCTCTTGGTAACATACCTGATTGCATGTTTCTGAAGAAAGGCAAATTGATGATGCGTTTGTGAGTAGAGTGCAACACAGGCAAGCACACTGACCACACTGACCCACTTCTTGTTTTCTTTTATGCAGAAAATAAACACAGAAGTTATTTTAATGTTGTAGTAAGTAATAAAAAAAATAAAATTCTTTAATGGGGCGATAAGTAACTCTACCAAAATCTGTGTATCCTGCCACCTGAGATTTCCTGCTTGTATCACCCTTATCTGTTCAAAATTGTGTGTGAGCATGATACCATATACATAGAAAAACTAAAATGATAAGTGTGACTGGTTTTGTAGTTTGTGCCATCTCACTTTACACCTCTGCTTACAGCAGTGAGGCACTCCCTTTCTTGTATTACCTGCTCTGTTGTGTTGTCACTTCAGAGATCTCAAGCACTACAAAGGAATATCTCCAAACAAGTTTCCTGGTGACGAGTTGCTTATGTTTTTAGATAGTTAGGATAAGACAGAGTGTAATGATAATAATTTTTATATATCTTTTAACTCCTGCAAGATTGTCAGAGAATTGCAAGAGGAGGACTCCTGCAGAGCAGTGACAGCCCTCCCAGCTCTGCCCCAGCCATGCAGCAGAGCCAGATCTGGGCTGTGGCATGTGACTGAGCCTAATCTCGCAGGAGAGCTCCTGGAGCTCTGCAGGATGATGCCAGAGTGCATCCAGCAGAAGGTGAAATTCAGCATTCCAGGAGGACTTGCAGTAGGGCTGCTCACTGCTTCTAACAGTGGTGTTTCCTTTTCTGCATAGGGTGGATTTTTAGCTTCTATTCTAAACCAAGCTTTCCCAAACATTTATAGAAAATATGTTTAAGGTAGCCAGCTATGTAATCTTTCCTCCAGTGCTCGTTTTCTTCTAGAATCAATAATATAATTAGCAAATGTTGTATTAGCATGTGTATATAGCTGCATTTCCCTGCTAGCTGTTGTGCTCTCTTAAACTACAGCCTGCCTCTTCATCAGCAACAATTACTGCCTACATCCAGTGGTGTATCAGTCATACACAGGCAGGCAGCATGTCTGCAATTTTTATTTTTAGTTTTTGTTGAAAATATAATACATTCTCCATCGCTACGCTGGTTAAAGGGTATTTTTTATACCTTTTCTAGAACTGAAGAGCCGGTGCATCACTGCCTTAAATGTCCACAATGTTTTGATATATTATCTGTAACTTCTGTGTACATAGAAGTGGTGCAAACTAGCACTGCAGTCAGTTTGACAATTCGGATGATTCAGAGACAATGAATGAGATAGAAATAAGGAATAAATTCTTACAGCAAGCAGTTTTTCCAGCTGAAAAACAATGCACTGAGGTGTTGCATGATGGGTTTCCTCTCCTAAAGTCATTTTGAATAACAGAAGGCAGTCTGTTTTGAATTGCCTTGCTCTTTTTACAATATTATCATTAACACTCACCATTTCAAGCCAAACAGTATTTTTCAAATATGACTATGTGAGCAATTCACAAGTGTATCTACTCTACCTTACCTTCATCAGAGCGTGTCTTTCACCACACAGACAGCTTTCCTTTTATTAGATTTGTAGAGTAGATTTATAAAAAGTTATAAAAATCAAAAAGAGGCTTTTGTGCTGCAGAGATGAATCCCACAAAAGCATGAAGGAGAGAAACTAAATCCATGGAGATGCTCAGGAATAAGAGAAATAAGCACATCTAAATATGTGGTATTGTTTTTAGGGAGCCATAACCTAGAAGAAATACAATTGAAGTCTCAGAAACACACATAACTTTGAAGCATCTGCATAAGGTTTTGGTTTTTTTTAACCTGAACAAATTACATCCTGTAGGAGAGTTAAATGTAAGTCAAATACCCATCAAGCATAGAATGCCTTTGGACCAGTGTGAAAGAGAGAAAAAAATTACAGTAGGGTCAGACAAGTTCACAAATGTCTGAGAGCTTCTGACTCTGGACAGTCCCGCAGGCATGATTCATCAGAGAGCCACGTGCTTTTGAGTTTCACATTGTTCCAGAAATAAAGAATGTCAGAAGCAGTCTTTAAAGGCCTTAATGTCCAAATAAATCTAGTCCCCATCTCTGCTATCAATCCCATAGTCACTGTTACCCTCTGTCAGCTGATAATGTGTCATAGGTCAGTTTAACAACTCCACTCAGTGGCAAAGAGATAATTGACCTAGAAGGCTCATCCTCAGCAGGGATTGCACCCTGAGCAAAAAAATAAAAGAGAAAAATTAAAAAAAACCCAGCAGTTAGGGAGAATATGGAAGGCTTATGTCGAAGCATTAACCCACGGGCCCTACATGATATGATAATGTACATCCAGCCTCTCACATGTTATAATAGTATGTGTATGACACATAAAACAGTCAGCATCCCAAGCCTTCCTAGCTCCAAAAACCCACAGCTGATATCTGCTGCTGGTATCTCTGGATTTACAGCTGAAGATATGCACAGTACTCTGAACTATGAAAAAAAATACATAAAAATCAGAAGAAACAGAAACAGAACTAATAAAAGTAATTGTTCATGTAATGGATTGTGGTTGAAAATATGTTGGATGTTATAATAAAGGCCTGATAGAGATGAGCAGGTATGAAGAGTCTGTTAGTGCCAGAGGTGCATGCTGTAGCTGTGATATTTGTATTTTACAAAACCCAGTGAGATGGCAATTCTTAGTGAGAATAAGTATCGTACTGCCATGAGACATGGCTTACAATTCAATAAAGACACAGAACCACTTTAGTATTTGCTCTAATTAAAAGCAGCAAGCAGTTCACTTTTGTTTAATCTTCCAGATCTTTGCTGCTTGTTTTCTCTTGATCTTATCCTAATAATGTTCACCAGTTGTGTGTGAACATCATTTCTGTGTTTGCACAGAAGGTTGACACGTTCCATCATTTGGTATCTGTAAGTGGGCAGATGCCATATCAGTTATCCATTGTTCTCCTTCAGACTCATTAGACTTCCATCTGTCATGAGACCTCATCAAGCTTCAAGAAAGGTTAGCTCATCCCCCTGCATGGCAAACAGTCTGTTTCTGTTCCTCTCATATTTATTTGGGTTGGAGTTTTGATTGTGTGAGTAAAGGGGAAACATTTGAGCATATAATGTGGGGACCCTAAATGCGCTCATGCAGCAAAGGCTGAAACAAAAAAATTAACCTCAGCCTTTATTCCAGATGGCATCTCACAAACACTGTTGATGAACAGAGTAGTTTAATTTCAACTATAAATTGACCAAATTCAGGCAAATGTCAGTGAAAGCAATTACCTAGGGAAGCATAATAAATTTTATTCTAGTCACTTTCTTTTCAACACATATCCTCAGGTTTCTTCAGCGTGGGGAAGAGCAAGAAGTGCTTATATAACACTCAACAAGATGAGAAATGAGCATACATTTTTATTTGCAGATGAGCCTAAGGGCCCCAGGCTCAGTGTTAGACTAAGCTCTGTGTGTGTGCTCATCTTGGTTTCCTTACAGCTGTAAGAGGGGCACATGAGAGTTGCAACATGTCATAATGGAGATCTTCCATCTGTATATTTCCACTATTATTTTTTGAGCCTTTCAGTGAACACAATTGGATGCTGAGTAGTGTTTTCTGATCTTTTTTCTTACATAGAGTGTTGACATCTAAAAGGAAAAACAGCAAATATATAAAAGGAAAAGAAGCAAATATATATATATTGCTTTTTTTGTAATCCAAATATATATGTATATTTGCTTTTTTTCCTTTTATATATACATATAAATTTTGAAAAAGTAAAAGGTGTTGTTAAAATGTGAGCTTCAGTCCCAAACTGTGGTGAACCCTATCCTATTCATCATCTGTACAAATAATTTTGTTCTGTTGGACTTCCTTTCCTTCTTCTTGAAATAGATTCAAGAGGACTTCAGGGACATTTCAGATCCACTTAAGAAACTCAGAAAAGAGAGGAAGGCAGTGGAGTGGCAGAAATATGATAGATAGCGAAGAAATGAGTAAGATGATAGGTAAATGTGCCTAATTTGGCTGAGTTCATAGAAGCCTTTACTCCTCATTTCCAGTAATCTCCCAGCGACCTCCAGATCTGTATGTAGTTGTTACAGAGGTTTCTTACTTGATTTCAAGTGCATTCAGGAGCAGTACAGATGCACCTTGGATGGCAGAGCCCAGAGGGCTATTGCTTTTGAAAGAAAAGCAGTGAGATAAGTATAGGGCAAAGGTGGTCAACCGTTCTCAGGTTACTCCAGTCTGGAGTAACTGGAGATATATGGCATCAACACTGCTTCCTCTTCAGTTTTTTTTTTAACAGAGAAATTCTAGAGAAAGCAATGGTAAAGGGAGCAGAAGTAGGTTAACTGTAGGATGTAAGAAGAATTTGAACACTGTATAGGAAACAATTTATTTGGAAGCATTCAAGGCAAGGCTGGATGGGGCTGTGAGCAGCCTGGTCTGGTGGGAGGTGTCCTTGCCTATAGCAGGGGGTTGAAAAGGGATCTTAAAGGTCCCTTCCAACCCAAACCACTCTATGATTCTATGAAATAAAATGGAAAATGATTTCAATAGTTCAGGTTCTATTTCTGCCTTAAGGTGAACTGCAGTTCCCAAATTCCCCTAGAACATTCTTACTGAAGAACAGGTTTAGCTTATTTCTCTCCTCCTGGTATCTTATCTTCTGTGCCCTTGGGCTTCTTTAATCCCAGAGGAGTTCAAAATCCGTCCCAGTTCCCATTGTGGCTGACTGTCGTTAACATAAACACATTCCAGCAGAATAGTGAAACCCCTGATGTGTCTACATACCATACAGTTCAACAGCAGATGTTTTTCAAGACAAATTGACGTAGCATACACAGTGCAGGGGAATAATCATTATAGGCCACAGGGAATTGCAACATATGCATAAATTTCAGATTTAGGCACCTGTGATCTGCCAAAGGTCTGCTGTGAAGGTATAAGGTTTTGGTTGACTTCACGGTGTTTCCCAAACCAGAGCTTAGGGGAAAACTATTATGCACTACATATTGTGTTCTGAGATCGGAGTTTTCGGTTTCAATATAAAAAGATTTCTTTTTCTCACTCTGATTGCCCTTCCTCCTCCTGTCTTCACATTTGAAGTCACAGAAATTACACACTGCAACTAAAGAAATACTATTGGAGCAAAATGATTGCCAAAATTCAGGTGATAGCACCTCTTCAAACCAGCCTGTGTATGTTCCTGATACATCAGCATTTTGCTACAGCATTTATTTTACCCTATTTTTGTAGTTCAAAACATGTACTTGAGGGTCCAGGATATATTACAAAGCATCAGATGTAATTTAGTTGGTAATCAGTTAAATGAGAGCTCATAAAAAACATGCAGCTGTAAAGCACCTCAGAGTAGCTCCTGGGAACACAGAGTATTGCAGTGCTGTTTCTCCCTCAATTTCACAAACTGACATAAGTTTAGTTTATAATAACAGCTTTAAATAATCTAAAATGAGGGCATTTGGCTCCCAGCATTGCTATGTAATGATATTTTAATAAGAGCTAATGCTGTTTAGAACTCAGAAGAGTGTAATTATGTGGTTTTGAACAGCAGGCTGTATATGTATGAATTTTTCTTACCTGTTTCACACTTCCTCACCTCATGTACTAGGCTTGACCCTGTTTAATCTTGTAGAGGTAAGGAAATACCTGAACAACCATACCTCTGATTCATCTGTGTTTTGTGTTGGCTTGTTTTCACGTTTTCTGACTTCTAGTACCTGTTTTCACACCTTCCCATCCATACCGATGCTGCACATACAGGTCCATCCACTTATCCCATCATGCACTTCTATTGAAAGCCTTCCTGGCACACCTGGGTTTCCCTTTTGTGACAGTCTTAATCAGGTAACTTCACTCTGACATGCTCAGCAGCATGTGGAGCAGTTTACCTTCACTTCATAAAGCCAGTATCACTTAGTTTTCCTTCTCCTGGCCTCTCAAACAAAAATAACTTTATAGGCAGAATAGGTCATCTATAAATGCCAGTAATATGGAAGAAAATATAATGAAATACAAAAATCAGTGTAAAAATATAACCGAGAACTAGGAGGATGTTAGGTGAAATGTCTGTGATGGAAAGGAAATGAACCAAAGTGTATTTGGTATGCCTCAAGCCCAAACTTCCAAACAATGCAAAAATTATCTATGTACATATTGTGATCTTTAAATGCTTTTTGTTTTCTTCCTCTTAGGGCTTGCTTGTGGCAACTATATTCTGCTTCTTCAATGGTGAGGTAAGTGTCTAGAATATAACAAGAGGAAAAAAAATTGGAAAACAGTCGCTTAGATGTTGATTGGTAGCAAAATGAAGCATTTTGAGTTATAGATTTTGAAGGCACAGAAAGTAAGTCATTTTCCAGTATCTGTATACAAGCAGCACTGTGCACTTATGAAATCTCTGTGGAGTGTGCCCTGAATACCTTAGTGAGTCAATGAGTTAACACTGCAAAGCCAACAGCACCAAATGAAGCACAGACATGGAGCTCTCCCTCTTCCACCCACAATATCACACAAGGTAGCTGTCAAAGTAAATGATTAAAACACAAGTAAAGGACTCAAACACATGACGGAGGTATCATACCTGGTAGCACTGGCAAAGCAGAGAAACCCACAGAAACATTCTTGCTTTTGTTTATCCCTGAATGCTATTCTCAAGTAGTAGTGATGTGACCATGCTGATATTTTGATAGTGACTTGAAACATATTAACCAACTGGCAGGGTGCTACCAGCTGGTTTTCTAGCTTACGGGATGCAGAGAGAATTAAAATTCTGCCATCTCTTGTTGAGATCACCGTATACTTACTTCTGGCTGACTTGCTCTGTAAATGCAGAGAAATGCAACAGTAAAAGAGACGAGAGTCCTCCCACTGAAGTTCTGTAGCACAGCTCATGAAAGACATAAAGGAGCAATGGCAGAACACAAGCAGTTATGGACACTAGAATCTAAAATGAAACAATATTCATAAAGCTCATATTACAGAGGTCACACTTTCATTTCAGAGTTGGATGCATTTAAGCAAAGTTGGAGACATGCTATTCTTTTCCTGTATCACGTCCACCCCCAGGACCTTCAGGCTACCACCATATTTCTCCCCTCCTGTTATCACTTTCTGGCACAGTTCAGTCCCCATGCTCTGCACATGCAGCAAGACTTCTGGTTCCTTCTGGCAGGGAGAAACTGGCATGAAGAATGAAGAGACAAGCCAGGCAATTCTTGAAACAGCATATCCCTATAGGACTGACTGCTCAGTTCTGTACAGGCACTGTGCCAGTATGTCCTTGCTTGCCTCCAAACAATGCATTACACCCAAATCCTTGCCTTCAGGATTGCTTTCTTCATCCTTCATTTCCCCCAGGGTCACCTTCAAGTTTTTCTGATTAGATTTTGCAAAACATATTTGCTTTATATTTAATAGCTTTAGGGCAAAAGGCCAATTACTCTGTAATTCTCCAAACCTAATGAGAACATTTGTGCCTAGATTAAAGGTTGTAGAAGTGCAAAAATGAAGAAAAGCAACAAGAAAATGCACTGAAAACATACAACATCTTAAAGACTGTCTGTTTCTTAGATATGTTTAGTCATATAACTCCAATTCCAAAGTACCATTGGCAAAACTACAACATTAAAAAAAAAAGAAAAAAAAATTCCACTCTTACAAATGCAGGATGACAATTTTACGCAGTAATTAATATATGTGGAGCATCTGCTTGTCACCATAATGGCAGACTATGCATATCAATTAATTCAAAATTAAATTTCAGAGTATAGTTGAGTTACCTGTCATACAAACTAATTTATAGTGTGCTAGGCAGAAATCTGAAAGCCACATTCCAGGAATGATGCAGTCTAAAATAAATATACAGATGTCTTTTGTTCATTGAGTAGTGAATTACATGTAATTTAGAATTCAGAATGAATGCATTTAGATAAAGAAAATGCACTATATTAATACATGACAATCAGGTGTCCATCCTCAGAGACACTCTGCACTCTGTCTGTTGACTTCTGCTCTCATTAAGCAGCTCTAGGAAGCTGCAGTGCAGTCAGTGGTCCTTAAGCAGACTGGCAATGGACAGTCTGAATGCAAATCCCAAATAACAATAGTCACCAAACTCCCAGTCACATCCAAAAACCTTTATGGTACATGTGGCAGCCCACTGCCACTCTGAAACATACCACCCACTGCCTCACTGTGCTTGCATCCAGTGTTTCGTCTCCACAGACATTCAGTAAGCAGCAGTAAATGTCAGTGGATGCCATTTTTTCTACATAGAGGAATTCAGTTCCACACCTTTGCTTCATATGCACTTCCATGTCAAGACACCATTTTCTCAGCCTGCCCTTCTGCCACCATTTGTCACACAGCAGCAACGTGTAACAGAATATGCAGAACCTGCAGAGCAGTAGCAGCAGAATCATAGAATCATAGAACTGTGAAGGTTGGAAAAGACCACCGAGGTCATTTAGTACAACCATCAGCCCATCACCACCATGCCCACTAACCCATGTCCCTCAGTGCCACTTCTAGACATTTCTTGAAAACCACCACCACCTCCCTGGGCAGCCTGTGCCAATACTTCACCACTCTTTCTGAAAAGAAATTTTTCCTAATATGCAACGTGAACCACCTCTGGTGCAACTTAAGGCATAAACCTTATGCCCTAAACAGGCTAACACCAAGGTGGCATTATGCACTTCCAAAGGGAGAAGAGCACTGAGTTCAGCTGCCCAAAACAACTAAGCTAAGATAATCCCTCCAGTCTTTTGCTGTGTGCAGTATGACATAGACCAAAGCCACAATCTGGTTTTCAGTCATGGCAGGAGATTGTTTCCAGGCCACTGTATGCATCTGCTGCCATAGAGTAGAATTCAAAGTGATTTGTTATGAGAAAATTCAGTGCAGGGCAAGGAGATTAATTTTAGTAAGAAAACTGGACACTCAGGAATTTATTTTTTTCTACTGGAATATTTAACTTCAAGGCTAAAATGCTCAGAGTTTAGCCAGGACAAACACTGCTAAACTCAGTACCACCTGACAGTATTTAATATTGAATTTGTTGCATGCTATGCTACCTCACAGCCTCACTTTATTGCCATAAGCCTATCTATAGAAAGAAATGGAAAAATACTCAAATCTCATCAGTGCCTACATTCATGTGGAAGAACACATAAACAGTGGAGTTTTCCAGGACTTCTTAAATGATGAATCTTCTCATGTATTTTCATGTAAAATCTCAGCATCCAGCAGCACTGTAGTTTCTCTGTCCAGTAACAATAGTATTGTGCAGATGATACAAGGACTCTTCAATAGCCTGCTCACCAGACCGCATTTCCAGGCCTGAGATTACTTCAGGACTGCAAGACTGGCCAACACAATGGAAAGTCTCCTTGGAAAAAGAAACACCACCAAATAACAGCCACATATCTCGTGTGCCAAAGAGTCATGAATGGATAATAGAGAGCAGGAAAACCTTTAAAGTCTTCAAGAGCAGAGAAAGCCAATTCAGGCTTCTCCCTTCTCTGAGCTTCTCTTTCTTCCATCCGCAGTCACAGAGGAAAACATGGCAGGAGCCTCCGTGGTTGTTAGCACAGTATGGCTAGGTATGTGATTTTCAGTAAGGCTGCACGTTGAAATCTGTGCCCGAACAGTTTTAGTTGGCAGTAAACAATGTGATTCTGTGATCATCTGAAATCCTTGGAATCAGGGCAAAAATCTAGGTGTACTCATTGCTTTACCCAAATGCAGCTGCTCATGCAGCCCACTGGACAAATGTGGCCAGACTCTTGTAGGGATCAGCACTTGGGATAAACCCAGCTGCTCCTACCTGGTGCTCTCACTGCTCCATGGGGCCTGTTAGCCCTGAACAGTGATACTCCTACTTCTGCACTGAAAGGGATGTGCCTGGTCCCTCTCAGTCCATACATACTTCAGTATCACTGTCCTCTGCAAACAAAACTATAAGTATCTGCTGTCAAACTTTGCAAGACTGAGTGTCTTTGTTCTTCCTGCTTCATGTAACCATGGTTAACTGTTGTACTTAATGTAGTTTGTAGGGTAGCATTCATCTGGAGCACTGTAATGTTAAAGAGGCAGAATTACAGAGACTAAAATCTGTACAGGTTTCACCTCCTGCACTTCCTTAGTATGTGCTACAGCTGCATTACTCTGCCACGCCGTTACTTCTTCACTAACAAATTTCAGCAATGGTGTGATACCACACATCCCTGCATGCAGCCATTTAACTTCAAATCTCGATATAAGCATAAGAGCTCTGTTCACAACCCTGGTAATTACAGTCCCATTGTGACTGTATGTCTTTTCTGTGCTTGATAGCTAATTAATCTACATTGACCATTAGTTTTCTTTTCTTTGTGCGTTAGAAAGTAAATAGAAATTTATTTCTCTGGAGGAAAAAGAACTCTTAACTACTTTGCCTTGAGCTATGTGATGGCAAAAAAAGAGCTAGTATTGTAAACTGAACATGGAGACAGATAACTTTCAGTTATTTTTAATGGACCAGTCCAGCAAACGTTTGTTTACTCAAGCAAGGAGTCATGCCCAGGTCAGTGCAACTTCTTGCATGAGTAAGGATTTATAGCATCAGTTCTCATACCTTGGCTTGCTCCTTGGCTTAAAAATAAAAATCCAAAGCAATTGAAATATCCATTTTTGGCATGCTGCATATTCCTGCTGCACAGTCAGTGAGCATCTCAGGTTCACAGCAATTCCTTATGAAGCCTTGTCCTTATGTGACAGTGAACAGTTTTCTTGAAGCAGCAGTGGGTGGTGAGTAGATAGCATTTTACTATATACATATCAATGAAGTGATTAGGACTGTGGGGTCAAGGGAAATACTAAAGTCACTGAGACTCATTACATCAGGTACTGCTCTGAACAGAGGCTGGAGAGCAGCCCCAAAGCAGCTCCCTGAGCAAGAATCACACACGGCATGAGCATTGGAGCCCTGGAAGCTGTGTATCCTGCTGATGGAGGGCTGACTCACAGCACACTGTGGTGGCACTCAGCTCCTGCTCTCACACTGGGGGAATGGGACAGCTGAACTGAATGTGTGGAGCCCCGCTTTGCCCACTGCCTGCTTGTGTCTCAGCACTGCCTTTGGGAAAGAACTGAAGGGTGCTAGCACTCCCAAATGTGCAGCTAGAGATGAGCTTCTTATTCCCTGGCAGACCTCATCAGCTTCAGTCATATCCTAGCACAGAATAGATCATCACCCTTAATGTAAATGTAGAATAAAATGTTTTGCTCCTAGAGGATGAATGTCCAAAGTCTCAAGTTCTCTGCTACACAGAGGGCTGTGGCCAGTGCTAATTTTTTGCCTGTGCAGAATCTGCTCTTGAAGTACCAGAAAAATATCTCTGTTTATATGCATTAATCGACTAGCTCCCTCTCTCTGTAAGATGAGCCTGGCAAGCTCTTGAAGTGTACTTACGCTTTGCCATTCATGGCCAATTTTATTCCAGGTTAAGTTTCTTCAAGATCATAATGTATTTGCCATTCCAGGGGCAAGGATCCAGGTGTAATATCAGATGACTTTTAATCTTCATCCCTACCTCCTCTTCCCTCCTCTCCCACTGCACCCTACTGCATTCCCATGCAGCAGTCTGTTCCGCACTAACAGCTAGCCCTACCCTCTCTTCACAAGCAGAGACCACTGCAGAAATCAATTGCTGCTGTAGGATAGGCAGGAAAGGATCTCAGGCCAAGGCCTGAGCTACTGCTTCTGGAGCTGGGAGGAGAGGGAAGAAGAGAGGCAGAGTGAACCTGGAGGAACCTGGCTTGACCTGGAGCTGTTTCCTTATTTTTGTCTTTTTTTCCTATTTCCTGCAGCAAGTTTTAGAAGTGCTACAATGTTAGTAGTTCTGATTATGTTTCACTCTAACTCTGCAAATCTTTAATAGGTACAAGGGGCTTTAAAGAGGCAATGGACGCAGTACAAAACCCAGTGGGGCCAAAGGCGTCGAGAGCACTGCTCCACCCGATCTACCTCCTACACAGCAACATCCATCACAGAGGTTCCCGTCTACCTGTACCATCATGACTCCAACAATGAGCAGCTCAATGGAAGATATGTAGATGACTCTGAGCTTGTTGCATTGAAGTCTGGGGAGACATCGGCCTAGCTGGGCAGCAGCTGCTGCAAGCACATCATTTCATGTCCTTCTTGTGAACAAAGAGGGGAAAAGAGTGGGGAATCCAAGTGGAAGAGAGCAAGACTGGATAACTGAACACATGGCATTCAAACCACATCAGCCTCTGACAGCAGTGGCACAGGGAATCCAGCACAGAGGTGAGAATAGCATTTTATGCAGCTGAGCATGGATGTGCCTGCCAGGCCACGTCCTTCCCACACCTCCTGTATCAAATGATGATCCAGCAGCAGCATCAGTAGTGCCAGGAGTGCACAGCAAATAGGAATGAAGGAAGTGGTGATACCTGGCAACTGGAAACTTTCTGCACTTTTTGCTGTCAGTACTTTTCTTTAACAGCAGATTTTGAACTATCAACTTTCATGTGGAACTTTCATGTCCTTTACTCTTCCCCATTTAAGGAACTTGGTGACTTCTGAAGAGATTTTGCACGTTGCAGATGAACAGAAAAACTCTTTTGAAAGTACTCACATCTTGATCTCCAACAAATACCCCAATGTAACATCATCCCATTAGCAGGTACATAAAACAAATGATGGTAGAGCTATTGTTGTATAGGAAGATTTCAGACACCCTCAGAGGAACCAACCAGCTCGCTAGGCTGCTTCTCACAAGTTCTGAAGGCATCTGAAAATAATTTCTTTTCAGCAATAGGGGTTCAAAAGCATCTATAGGAAAAATTGTCACCGAATTACTCAACCCAGAAACTCATCATTAAGGCAGGATTCTTTCATTCTGAATAAACTGTGAAATTTGTTTGGAAATTATTATTTTCTTCAATAGCCACTCTGAGATGAATGCTAAATGAGTGGTTGCCTCTAATAAAATTATGATCGTAGCAGTAAAGGATTCCAGGTAAGAAATCAGAAACTAATGTCATAGCACAGGGAACATCTGTTTTAAGAATCTATTTGCTGTTCTGAGTCCCTTATTGTTGAAGGTGACAATTTCTTGTGTGAGCCTGTCACCAGGAAAACAACACGAATGTACAATCTGGGGAGTAATGAGCACCTTTTATCACACATTCAAAGCATGAATTAGAGTCTCTGTGTGATCACTGAGGTAGAAATCAGGTCAGGGAGAAGCTGATTTGCGGTTAGAAGTTACTGTACTGTTGCTGCAAAAGTTCTGCAAATCACTAAAGACAGAAGGTGAATTTCCTACATAAAGCTAAACAAAAAGAATCTGCAAGCTGCAAGGCCAGTGCCAAGGAAGTTTAGCAGGGCTGTGACTGCTCCAGCATTTTATCCATATGATGTTTAAGGAGTATAAAACCATTCCTTCTTGCATCTTTGGAAAACTCTCACACCCCTTTGCCTTTTGTTTAGATGTGCATAGGATATTTGTTTCAAAGGCTAAAAACTTCAAGGTACTCATCACAATCTGTAGCTCTGAAGGAAGTTGGAAAGTTATTGGTACTCCTTTGTTTTTCCTACTAATTTTTTGCATTTGATGCTTCCAGCCCACTCAGGAAGGTGTACAAGGTCATGCAGTATGTACTTGCACATCTCTTGTGTCAGAATGCCAGCCCTGAGCTAGGTGCTGCAAAAATGCTGCTATATTTGGTGGGTGAAGAGGACAAGACAGCATGCCCCCTCTTAAACTGCAGTTGTATTCATGTGGGATTTCTTTCATTGATGTAAAATTTCTTTTTTTCCTTCACAGTCTTGCTGTGATTCAATCCATAATGATTTTTAATGCTTGGCAGTGCATAGGGTACTTAAAATATCACAGGTTAGAATAGTCTTAATTCCATATCTTGTCAGATAATAAAGGGAGAAAAGATAAACTGCAGTGAAATGGCTGAGCTCAATGTCAATTCATTTATAGTGTTAGAGGTCTCAGACTTTCTTTCACTGACACAGCCAGACCTTTCAGTACTCATCTGCAAGTGGAGACCTGCTAAATGTGCCCACCTACATGATCTGCTATCCCCCTGACACAGAGCCTGGCAGGAATGAGCTCGAGGGGTATGTGCAGACCAGTGCTACGAACTGGAACATCGTCCCCACTGCAATCACAGGTGGAGAACCAGAGCTTCCTCCTTAGTGCTGCATCCAGAGAACAAGAGCATGGGAACAAGCAGTATGTGCAGTTCATCACATAGTTTATCTAATGGAGCACCTGCAAGAAAATACAGCCCTGTGTACTCATTCAAGCCACACACTTGTTCTTCAGACTTAAGGAACACAAAGGCTATTATTTTTTCAAGCAGTATTCCACGTATTGCTGATTCTTCTTATGTGAACAGTGAGAAGCAGATAATGTAGTCACAAAGTGACTCTGCTGTGAATGCTGTGTTTCTGAACGGTTTGAGGCACACCGTGTTTCCCCGGAGAGCTCCAGAAGTCATTCTTAGCGTTTGAAGGCACAGATGAGCTGACTGTGAAAGAAATGTACATAACACAGAGGGTTTCATAATGATCATGTACACAAAAATACAAGCTGTTTTACAGTCTGTTGTTCACGTGGATGTACAAAATTGAAATGCTTTCCCATTATACTGGTTGGTTTTTTTTTTTCATTTACCAGTCATTTTTTCTTACTCTGTTCAGTAGACTGCTCTGAAATGCCAAATTCAGAATCTGGATTTTAAGATCTGGATTTTAGCCTTGATGGGTGTAAACACTGCATGGTTATGCATGGTGGAGTGACAGTGATTTGCAGCTGCTGAAGATTTGGTGTTCCATACACACTGAGCTTCCTGTTGGAATCACTCTTGGGTTTGCACTAAGGGCTGTGTTTTAAAGGTACTTAGTTCATAATTTGAATTCTAGCATCTCTACGCTGGGCAACACTGCTGTGTCTGTTTTCCCTCTGACACCATACCCAACACATGAAAACTCTGTTTAGTGAACATTTGCTCTGGAAGAAAGGTTTGTGCAGTTGCTCTGTTTGAACAACTGAATCTATCAGAAAGATACTGCTTGTTCTGTATTAGGTACAGAAACAGCACAAAGGAAAAGCTTTGGGATGCTAAAAGTAAGCCTTGGTGGTTTTTTTCTACTTCGATTTGCTTAACAAATATGTTTTAGCTGAAATAAAAGAGGAACAAAGGCAGTTCAGTTTTCTCTATAGAAGTCTGAGAGCATTTCCACTGCAAAGTGCTGATGTATTTATAACTTCGTTTTGGATTTAAGCTATCCACACAAATCAGGTGATTTACATCCTCTTTTTCCAAATCCTCCTCTGTCCTTTGCCAGCCTTAATATACCAAATCGGAGACATTTTTCAAAGATGCAAATTTTTAATGCTAACAGCATGAAGGCCTCTGCATTTCCAGTGCTTTGAATTCTAAAAGTCAGATGTGTCCTCTTGAAGCTACAGATGCATAGTTATTCAATTACTGCTCAAAAATAGAGGCGTTTGTAACCTCAAACTCATTTGCATTGAATTAGTGTGATCCTGGGCCAACAAGTCTCTGTAGCATGAGTGTCACTGCTCATGGCCATGTTGTTTGTATCAGCCTTATCTACACGAAAGAAATGGGAGATTTTGCAGCTAATGGTAGTGGCAAGCAAGAATTATGCATTCCTGGGGCAGCTGGGCCTTTGCCATTGAGCTTGCTGCAGGAACACTCTCTTCAAAGGGACTTATGAGGAAGGCATGAGTCCTAAAAAACAGTGATTGGGAAGCAGTGAGGGAATGTCAGACCTCTGGCTGAAGGAACACATCACCTCAGGAGGAAGTACACAGTTGGCTCCATATGCAAATACCCAGTGAAATTCACTCCTTGGCCAGCGCTGAGACTCAGGATGTTGCCAGAGTTATGGTCTGTGACAATTCCTGATTTTGGCATCTTTGGTAATTACAGTGCCTCTAAGGGTTTTATTCCAAAGTATGATTGTCATGAGCTGACCTGCTGTTGATTCAGAATGTCAGACTGAAAAGGGTGTGTTTTTATCCAAACTTGCTCCTAGAATTCAGATGCTTGTCCCATAGTACAGTTTTAAAACTAGATTAGGGATAAAATTCTGAGCACGTTGATCAAGTATCTTTAGGAGGAGAATAAAATCACCTTTTTAACTAAATGTAATCATGTCACTGAAGAAAGCAACAAAAAGCAAACAACTGATGTATTAATTATATATATGAGTACATGATGTATATGCATATATAGACTTACATACAAACTTCTGTCGGGTAGAGTACAACCTCATTGTCCCCCCCAAAATGCACAGAGCAGAAGAGATGAAGGGAAGGGCTATGGGGCAGAGTTGGGGTACATCCTCCCAGAGATGTGGGCACAGCAGGTCGATGCTTTCTAGGGACCCCACACTGAGCCCAACCACCTGTGTTCCCTCTGCCAGTGGGATGGTGGATGATGATGGGGAGGGCTGAGCCTGGAGATGCTATACCCATACTGTGTTTCTCAGCTTGCTAAAACAGTGCTAAACTGATGATGGGCTGCACAGGAAGTGAGCAGGATTAATCTTTCCCAGCTGTATGACTGCTCTGCTGCAGGTAACCTCACTAAGGGCACCAGCATAAAACTCACTGCTGTGGAGAAGACTGACCTGAGATCAGCATCGCTGGCATAGAAAATTTCCTGTTTCACTGCAACAGAAATTCTCACTGACTTCAGCAGTGTAGCTGAGGATAAGCTTTCTCCCTTTTTGGTTTTGAAGGTTGTCTAAATACCTAGTAAAAACTGACAACATAGTGAAGTACAGTCTCACTTTCATATTTAACACAAGAGATCCCAATTCATCAGCATTATGCTGCATACGGACTGCTTGAGGTAAAAAGACACCGCATTTCTGTATTTTTGGTAGTGAAATAGCTCATGTCTATTTGCACCGTGTTTATCTGCTAAATGTATTTGACAGACTTCACAAGTTACGTGACTATTAATGTATGTTTTTCAGTGTTATACTTACAGAGACAGCTTCTGGAAGATCCAAATAAAAAGAACAAAAAAGAGGCCCTCCCCAGTCCATGCTGGCCGCATAGAAAACCCTGTGAGGTGAATCTCCTTGTGGCTCACTTTTCTCCCTTGCCTCCTTAGAGATTTCTTTGGTTCTTAGCATGCAAGGGCACCGAATTTCAGTGCAGATGGAGGCACTGGGGTGCTGCACTGAGAGGTGCCCTTGGGCCACAGTGGGTGTGGGAAGAGATGTACGTCTTTTCCCACATGCGTGGATATAAGCTTCCTCCTGTGTGTGTGTTTTTAATGAGGGAGCCCAAATAAATGAGAAATTCTGCCCCTTTCAGGCTGTGTGGGCCAGCTGAGCAAGTTGAGGCCCACAAGAAATGAGCAGGAAAAAGATGAAGAAAATATTTTGCTCATTGAATTCTATTGTACTACAAGTATTTTATGAGCTCTTTTATTGCCTTTGCATGTATGGCAAATACTTATCTCCCAAGGACTCAGCTGCTGTGCTCACTGGGGGGAGGTGCCCCTGGCAGAGGTTGTAACTTTCAACTGGCAGCAACCTTGAGCAGTCATGGGAACTACAGTATGAGTATGTCCATACAAAACAATCCACAATCTAGGTGCAATCTGTACTGCTGCCTTCACTTTTCCAAGGGAGGGATTGCAAGGATTTATCATTTTCTTCCCTTGTTGTACAGTTTCCCTGATGAAAGACTTCTTGGGAAGTCAGAGTTAGGAAGGATGTGGAAGGATGGCATGTCCCTCTGGACAGCCATCACGCAGCCACAGGGAACTGTTCATGGTGTGTCTTGTCAGGTTTGGGAAAATGCCAGAAAGGAACCACTGCATTTTCCCTTGCTAGCTACAGGAGTTATTTGGTATCAGTTCCTTTTTATACAAGGACATTGTGAAACAGGGTCACTGTTCTTTGTCCACAAAGCCCAGTTACATCATGCAAGTACAAAAATCCTTGAGAGCAGAAGAGTGCATCACCTGCTAACAATGCACTTCAGCAAAACAAACAGTTTTATTCTCAGCACTAAATCTGCAATAGGCCTTCAGGAATCAAAACACAGAAAACCTGGGTATATTTTAAGTGATTCCCTGTGTATATGAAATCTTTCTGTATGTTTGTTTGTTTTTTATTTAAATTTGTATCTAGATTAGATATCATTGTGACAGGAAAGTTGTATACTTTCAACTTTTATTAGATTGTGCTCGAAATGCATGGTTCACTAAATTGAAAAGGCTTGAAGAAGAAGTGAGAATTCCTATGTTGGAAAAGCTGAGTCTAAAAGCTGCAAGCTAATTATACATGACTGATATGAATGAAAATATAGTTCTGACTAAATTATGCCTTTATTTTTATATATACCAGGAAATTCATACCTACCATCATTTATACCATCCATAAGCTATTTGTGATTGCAAGCCAATTGTTCTGCTGTGCTGTGTGCTGTACATAAGCTGAACCTGCCTGTAAATAATTCTCCATATGTAGAACACATTATGAAGAAATACTGCCTGAAGATGTGAGTGAAATCTCAAACTTACGGCAATCAACAGCAACAGCTGCTTGAATTCTGTGGAAACACAGATTTCACCCTCTCCAGCCCATTTTATCACTGATAATGGCTATGTTTGGATTGGAGAGTTGCTGGTGCCTGGTGGGACTGTGCTGAGTTGAGTGTCACCTCTTCTCTTTTGGTCCACTTTTTGTTGTACCAGAGTGGTTGACTTGTAGTTTCTTTGGTGTGGAACTGAGCATTTGGGATATTTTGGCTTTGTGAGAGGCGTCTATTTTTTCAATAAAAGTCAGACTAATTTTAAAGCTGGTGGAATTTCTTTCCCTCTTAAAACCCCAGCAAGCGCAGTGTAAGCAAATAGAAATGAACAAATACATGTTCATTTACATTTTACAATAACAAAAAAGTCATGTAATTATCTATTAAAATTAAGCTAAAACCTGTGGCTAAGACACTGATCTCCATGCTCAGCAGACCTGTGATTGGCTCATGTCCCTGCCACAGACTTACTGTGTGGCCCTGAGAAAATTGTTGCAGCCACTGAAACTACATCTGAAAGATTTAGGTTCCTAAACTCAAAATTTATAGTTCTCTTCTAAGCGTGTTTTCTTTGGTAAAAACTTCAATGTGTGAAATCATTTTATTGCAGACACATATAAAATTGCTTCTAAGTCCCACTGGAAAAATACATTGCTCAAATATTCCTGGGTAGACAAACTGCCATGCATGTGACAGTCAGCTCAGGCCAAAGTTCCCACAGGAGGTACTGAGGAAAATCTGTCCCTTCATCCTTCAAACCTTGTATTTCAGAGTGGCTTTCTGGTCCCTGATCAGAATTTTGTGCCAAAATCTCTTTATTTGTAATTGTGCTCATCAGCCAAGAGCTAATGAAATTCTTCCCTCTGACTGCTGAATATTATGAAATACTGAAAACATTCTGAAGCATGTGAAGGAAAAATGTTCAGCAGTTGTTTATGAGATATCTCCCTGTCTTGGTGATCCCTCTGGCGTGCTGCGATTTGGAGACTACATACAGATGTACTTTTATAGAACACCACCCTACCAAAAAGGACTTAGGGATACTGGTGGATGGCAGCTGGATGTGAGCCAGCAACATACCCTCACAGCACAGAAAGCCAACCATACCCTGGGCTGCAACAGAAAAATTGCATCCAGCAGGTCAGGGAGGTGCTCCTGCGCTTCTGTTCTGTGTTGTGAGACCTCACCTTGAGTACTGCATCCACATGCAGAGTACTCAGCACAGGAGAGATGTGGACCTGTTGGAGCGTGTCCAGAGGAGGGCCACAAAAATGATCCAAGGAATAAAACATCTGCTCTATGAGGGCAGGCTGTGAGAGCTGGGGCTGTTCAGCATGGAGAAGAGGAGGATCCGGGGAGACCTGATGATGGCATTTCAGTAATCTAAAAAGGAGCTGTAAGAAAGAAGGGGACAGACTCTTTAACATGGTCTATGGTGATCGGACAAGGGGGAATGTTTTCAAACTTAAGGAGGTGAGATTTAATTGGATATAATGTTTTTACAATAATGATGGTGAGGCACTGGCACAGGTTGCCCTAGATGTGGTAGATTCCCCATCCCTGGAGACACTCAAGGTCAGGCTGGATGGGGCTCTGAGCAGCCTGATCTAGCTGTAGGTGTCCCTGCTCATTGCAGAGGAGTTGGACTAGGTGACTTCTAAGGGTCCCTTCCAACTCAGACTATTCTATGATTAAATATGCATGACTTACACAGAATTTGTACCTATGGTCCCAATCACCCAACTGGTGTTCTAATAATCAGTTTCAAGCTGTGCCGGGAAGGGGTTTCAGCTCTTACACTCTATACAGTGCTCCAGCAAACAGTTCACTGAAAGGCAGCTGTGAGGCCTGGCTGAATTACACATACCTTTTGGATGCCTCATGCAGTTGAGAGATCTGAACCCTTCTTCATGAATTAGGGACATCAATATATAAATTTAAAAATACACCAGTAGGAATATCAGATGCCTGCAGTACATATATATGCACGTTTAGCTAGCAACTTTTTGATGTTAATTATCTCAATCTCTTCCATGAATCTTCCTCTTTCTGGGCATCAAGGCAACACTGAATATCTCTGGGTACTACCAGTGATGAATGCGCCAAAAACATCAAAATCTCCTTAGTGTCCCACTAATTCACTGAACACATGTCTATTGGCACAAGTACAGAACAGACATAGGCAATGATTGTCTATACAATGTGTGAGTGCCAGCAGCCCTTGGAAAGGCAAAGCCTTAAAACCTATTCCCAGATTGGTTCTCGAACATTCAGAAACACCAGTTCCTCAGCAGAATTCATTTGGCAAAGGTGTTTGTCACTTTGCCAAGAAAGATCTGCTTTTGAAGCAATCCAGCCAAGCTGCACAATTCAGCCAGCATAGGAGGACACTGGAAGAGAAAAGTATGTCCTGGCCCAGAACAATATATGTTATTAAGAAATGTTTCACATTAAATGAATTATCACCAGTGAGCAAAATAGACAAATACTATTAGGCAACTACATATGTGTGTGATATAATGGTCACTTCCTTGTGCCTACAACTTTTTCCTCCTGACCCCAAGTAACTCCTCAAAATCCAAAATACCCTGTCAGGAAAGTCCTCAAAATTTCCCACTGCTTCCTGCTAGAGAGCCTCCTTCTTCTAGCCTTTCTGAGGCTGATTTAAACAGAGACATTCTACTTGTTATTAAAAGTGCTAGATTTATTTCACTCTTTGTTGTTGTTGTTGTTGTTGTTGTTGTTGTTGTTGTTGTTGTTGTTGTGGGATTGGAATCCATTTACACCACTGGTGTGTTATCTTTTAGTTATCCAGAACAGAGAAGGGTCTACATATTTTTCTTGCTTATTTCTATTTTCTCAAAACCAAGTTCCGTTGGATGAAACACCTTGTAAAATATATCTGAAATCAACAGAATTTTTGCTATTTTTATTATACTTCAAAAAACATGGCTCATTGAACTCCTTGGGAAATATATCTGTCTTACTTAGTAATAACGCCAAGTTCCAGTGTGGTCAAATTAGAAGCAGCTGAAATATTAAACTTTGCTTTCCAATATGGAAACTACAATAAGAAATATACTTTATGACAACTGGTGCTATGAAGCAACTGGTATTGCAGAGGAATAGTGGTAGAATATTGTGGTAGAATACAGACGATCTGGTTGCATTTTACTAGGAGCTTAAAATACATAAGTCATACTCAGATCAGGTTTTTACATATTCTGTTATAACCCAATTTTTCATTCCTTCATCTTTCTGAAAACTGGCATTATTTTCCAAGTTCACTGCCATACCTCACTCCATCAAAATGCCTGGATTTCCTGAGATCCTGCACAGAAGGAGGTCATCTTTCTCACTTCTTGGTCTTTCTTCCAATGGCATATTCTTATTAGTGTCATATTTTCTCTTACACTGAAAGCTGTTGTTATTTCTTGTTGATTTGACTCTGGTATCAGGTTCTCACAGCCCTGGGAGCCTGGTGGTTTTGCTTTTGTTTTTTGTGATTGTTTTTACTTTTTCTTTCTTGAGAAAGGCAAAACAGTTCCCTCACGGCTCAAACAATACAGATTAGAGTGACTACAATAACCTGAACCCAAACACCTGGGGCCACATGTCAGAATCTTTGGAGCTATGAAGAGTTTTCTTTGCCAGAGTTTAATGCTGTAGATCTCAGAGCCTGATGTGACTGCAGGTTCTTTCTGGAGAAGGTGCTGACTCCTTTAATTACAGCACTACAGAACAAGAAATAAACTTTCTGTTACCAAACACTCTTTAAGCCCTGTTGGCTATATAACATGTCCACAGGGCAGAATACTGTATGCTAGATGTTTATTTTTTGGGCTTGTCAGTGACTGAGAACTGGAGCACCAACATTGCTACGTGATACACACAGTACATGTGCTTACTTACCCATTTTCATCACAAGCAGTGCCTAAAGCTGATATAACTTCACTGGGCTAGTCCAAGGACTTTGGAAATTGATCTTCTGACATTTGGAAATTGATCTTCTGACATTTGAGCGTAACTGGGCTAGCAGAAGTAAGCAAATTTGAATTCTCTATCTACATACGTGATCACCAAATGGAGCTTTTTTCTCATTCAAAAAGCCAGGTTTGAGAACTTTCAAACCCACTAGCATCGCTATCTAGAAATAATTTGGTGGCATGAAAGTAGTGTCGACAAATATAAAGTTGATCTGTTTTTATTTTGAGTTAGAAGTATCTCTGAAGAAAAGAGAGAGCACTTCTACACACTCAAATTCCTGTAGCAGAATTATTCATGTTGTCTTTCCCTTTAACTGCATCTGGACTCTCTATTGGCAGTCAGTGAGAACTGGTTATCTTGAATTTTTTTTGTATTCCTGCCAGACATGAAGATCTCAACATCCCTCAATGTTCACCATTATATTTCAGGTTCTATCTGACCTATAGAGTGGAACAAGGTAGAGTAGAGTAGAGTAGAGTAGAGTAGAGTAGAGTAGAGTAGAGTAGAGTAGAGCAGAGTAGAGTAGAGTAGAACAGAACAGAACAGAACAGTTGGTGGGGACCTTCAGAGATCATCACGTCCAGCTGCCTGATGCCTTCAGGGCTAACTAAAAGTCAAAGCATATCACTGAGCATACTATCTAAATCCCACTTGAACACTGACAGATATAGGGCACCAACAACCTCCGTGAGAAAAGTTAGGTGGTGACATTGTGGTAATTTCTTACTGAGATATTTTCATTGTCAGGAGATGCTAAACAACCACTGGGAGTGCTACTTCCTGGGGACAGAAAGGCAAAACAGAAGAGCCTTCTCCTGAACAGTTCACATCCTGCCCACAGACTCAGTTTTTAGGCAAAGTGAACTGGAGTTGACCTAATACCCTCTGAATGAAGAGAGTGGTTTGCCAAAATTGTATTTTGATGTAAGTAGGCTTTTTTCCATTAAAAATAACTGCCTTTCCACCCTCCAGGGATGAGGTGGTTCTTCAGTTGGTTTTCTCTGGGGCAGTTCTTAATTAGCTAGTACTATCTCTTCAGCAAGATTTCAGCCTCTACAGCCTTGCTCACAGCCACTCTCCACCCCACCCAGCAGAGCAGTACTTTTCTTCCAGAAGTGGCTTGTTTTATGAAAGTGCCAGCAGAGGTTAACACTTCAGTAATAAATTCCACTTCTTTAAGGAAACATCTTTTATTTTCTAAAATCTGTCACTTTCTAATTAATTCCTCTGTCATCTCTTTTTTTTCCACAGTGCCTCAGCCAGGGAAGTACAATCTTTTAACAAATTAAAACACACTGTATTTTTGTGTTAGATCTGCAGGTGTAATGACTCTTTCTTTCTTTCTAATGTATGTTAATCTGTGCCATCCTCTTCTTTGGACAGACTCATTTATCCAAGAGGAATGGCAAGTACTTCTAATCAGACTACTGGTAGTTTATGAAAGTACTATTAATGTTCTCTCCCAGCTCAATAGCCTTTTCACACACCAAGGTTGAGTTGTAGCATCTTGATACTTTTCTCTAAACATAAATACTGTATGGGAGCTGTTGAATCACGGCCTGAACCACTGACTGATCACCTGAGGCAAGCACTGAGTCAGCCACAGGGGCACAGGTGAGTGCGATTGGAAAGGGTGGAGTTTGACTCCACCTCTCCCAAGACCCCATTTAAGGGCTGACCATCACCAGGGAGGGATCTCTTGTTGGAGATCCCTCCCTGGTGGAGTTATCAGCAAGCCTTGACCATCATCAAGGTGAGCCGCTCTCTTTTTATTATTTGTTTGTATACCATCTACTTAAGTCTACCAAAAATATACCTCCTTTTGCATTATTTTCTTTGAGTGCTATTCCTGGGGGTTGTTTGCCCTAGAAATACATATCTTCAAATAGGTCTGAAAGCATCTTGTTTTTGGTTGTTTTTTTTTCCCTTGATCTGTCTCAACTATTTGACAGACAGGTTGGGCACAGCCCCATGAAAATTTATATCAGCACAGTGAGGAGATGGTGAACTCCAGCATGCAGAAGGAGGGGAAAAGGAAAGTTCCTGATGTTGGCTTTCCTTCCATTAAAAAAAAAAAAAAAAATGCAGTACAGATTCATTTGTTAGCTGAATTTCCTTCAGCCTAAATATCTCTCTTCACTTGTGTGCTGGAAGAGAAAACACATTTCACACTTCTCTTGCTTGGCAGCAAGAGGAGGACTAATTATCACCCATGGAACGAGATGGACAGGCAGAAGATGAGTGTGAGGAAAAGTGACAGGTAAATTGAAACCTCTTCTGTTGAGGTGCTGTGCTTGGTGCTTAATACTCTGATCCTCAGCTTTTGAAGATATCTTATAACGTAGGCATATGGGCTGTACTGTAAAAAGGGAGCTCACAGGCTCTCAGCACTGAAATACCACATAGCAAAGAGGGAGAGAATGCCCATTATGTGATCATCTGAAAGCTATGGTCAGAAAGGTAGCAGCAGGGACTTGGGTACTTATTTTTCTCCATAGAAATAAAATGAGAAAAATCTGGAACCTATCTAGGATTCTCCTAGCATAAATCCTTGTAACATGAATCTTCTGTCATTTATCACAAAAGGCAATCTCCAGAATTTCACTGTGACGTGGAAACCTCATCAATTGTTTTAATGACAAATCTTCTTCAGATCAATGGATCAAAAAAGTTACATGTGTCTATCTCTGCAAAGTAAGATTCTCAAATAAAAGCCTACTGGTTTCTATGACACTGATGCACAGGGGTAAATTTTACATCACTGCAGCTGGTGATTGAAACTATCAGAACTGAGAGACTGAGACTCTGTCTGATAGATTGACCCTCTTAATTATCCAGTTCATTGATTGGCCCCTGCTGTTTGTTACTGTCCTCATTGTCAGGAGCTTCAATATTAAATTCTAGGCAGGCTCAAAGTTCACTCTGAGGTTAAGTGAAACATATCACCCTGTAACAGCCAAGTTCATTGAAGAGTCGAACAGACTGATAAGACTAAAATTAGTCCATCCCCTAAGCAATGAAACCTAGGATATTGTTGGAAGGCCTCTGATAATTTCTATTATTCTCATGTTGCAAAGTCCTTCTTCTGCCAGATGTTACTGCCCCGACAGCCACTACAGCAATATACGCATTTTTGTGGTCAGAATTAAATCAAACCACTATCAGCTTCAGGTCACAGGCTAAGCTGCAAGTACCTCTTCTGCCTCTGATGGGAAGACAGTATCTTTCAGCCCCCAAAATGAGTCTCAGTAATACTGAAAACTGAAGAGCATTCCATGAATTTTCTGTCAAATGAGGTTCAAGGAAATTACATATACTAAAAAACTTACTGAAAAAAAAAGCTTACTAAAAACTTATATATTATATATTCTAATGCACTTCCTTGATACATTGTGCGATGTGTGCTAATAACGCTGAAGAAAGGAAGTAATTTTGGAAGCAAAAATCACCCTACTTTTCTGCGTAACTATATTCATAACAGAAAATGATGTTATCTTGATATATTAATCAGTTTACCAAACTCAAACTCCCTTCATCCAATGCAGAAAACCTTGTAAAAGTCTATTTTGAGATTTTGAGCATATGCTCCAAATCTCTCCAAAGTTATTACGATGGAAAAAAAATCTTAAAATTTCATGAAAACTGAAGACTAGCAAATATTTTTATTCAGAGACCTTGTAATTTAAGCTAATAAATATTATCTGGTTCCAAAACATACAGTATCCACCATGAAAATGTGGATATGAAAATAAACAAGAAATTAAAATGCTTGTATGATTGCTTTGTGTGAATATAGAAAATTTATTAGTGTAGGTCATACAAAGGAAAGAACAAGATTGTTTTTGCTTTTTTTTTTTTTCCCACAGAGGTTATTAGTAACTTTGGAAAACCACGGTTAGGATACTCGGATTTGGATTTACCTTAAAAGAACCTCCATTTTCCTTGGTTAAATCCTCAAGAGAGTCTGGGTGGGGTACATTTGCTCTGAAGGCTGTCTCAAGGACTCCACCAGGGCTGCCTGTCTCTTTTTAAAATTTTTGGCCAAATGTTTTGCAAATGGAGTGGAAACAGTCCTCACCAAAATTCCAGGAAGAATTTTTCATTGGAGAAGGATGCCCGAAGAGGGAGCAAGGGTAAGACAAATAAGAGAATGGCAGAACAATCATCAGCCACACTGCCTGGATCTAGTCCAGCACCAGAATCTCCATCAGAGGCCTGGGAGCCCCCAAACCAGCCAAAACAGGGCAAGCCATATTACCACAAGCCTTGCTTCCCAGGCAGCCCATGTATCCAGCTGGCAATGGTGGTAGCAGGTCTCTACTTGAATCCTTTGTTGGAAATGGGGCGAGGGTTTCCCCGCTGTTCCAGAGCAGGTAGGCAGACACTATGTCACATTGGTCTGGTTGCCGAACCCTGAATGGCTTTGCCACTTTATGCAACACTTTTAATCACCCTCAGGGAGGAGCACCACTAATACAACTGAGATCGTGGGAGAAAAATCCGTATTGCAGCTTTTGTGAGGAAATAAAAACACACAAAAATTAAAGTATTTTATTTCACGGGCACAGCCTCAAAGCGGCATGTCAGTAGAGCAGGAAACAGACATTCTAAAACAATCTGGGATAAACTGCAAAGAAATCCACTTCAAATACATGAACAGGAGCCTTGCTTCCAAGCTGTCATCCTTTTGCACATACCTATTTGGAAATCCATTCCCAAAGGCCCAGATAAGTTGAACAAGGATTTGAGAAGCGAATTCTGCATGTTGGACATGGTTAGATTGGGGTCTGAGCTTTTTACGTATGAACTGTAATTGGCTCGATACAATTGAGGAGAGGAAAGGGGAGGGGAGGGGAGGAGAAGGGAGAAGGAGTGTCTGCCTGGCCCTGATGTGCCCTGTGTGTGCTGTCAGGCTTCCTGCCTCTGGGCCATGCTGGGATAAGCAGGAGAAACCACCTAGCCCTGTTCCCAAAGTTCCATTGAAGCCATCTAAAGCCACAAAGTCGATCCTGGGAAGTCAGGGAGGTTCAGTAGCTGAGCAAAGGTGCTTAAAGCTGCAGCTTGAAGAAGAAGATGATAAAAACAGTGAGATCTCTGGATTAACTAAACAATACTTAATGCATCAAATTTCATGATGCTGTTGCAGCTTTGTTTAATGACAGAAACAGGTAGCATCTGTCACCTGATACCAGATAGGAGACATCTGTGAGATACAACAGCCTCATGGGATTTTGCTGGTTTTCCTTGTAATCTCCAGGGATCTCTTGGGTCCATCTGGGACAAACACATCCTAGAAAGTTGGCAGCAGTCTCAGAGACAGTGAGTTTGTTACAAAGTGTGAGTGGGAAAGCAAATGGATGAGGCAGTCAGATAGTTAGCATGGTATTGTGGATGGTGCTGCAGAGGACATACCATGCTGTCTTCAGCAGAACGTATTTATGTCTGCTTTTTTAATCATCTGACTTGCTTTTTATCATAGAGAAGCAGCATCTCTGTACCAGGATAACCTTTTTTTTTTCCTGAGGCTATTTAACATTATTTCAAGATATCAGTTATTCTTAGTAAATCCTTGACTATATTTCCCTTGGCTCTAAGACAAGTGAGAAAGTGATGGACACAATGAAAGTAAATGACTAGGGAAAGAGAAACACACTCTGTTGGAGCCATCATTTGGCCAGGCACTGAGAGGGCTTACAAACACTGCTTTGCCATATCCATGTCCCTCTTTTCCTATAGCAGTGGCTCTAACAGCACCACCCAGCAGCACGGGGCTCACCAGCAGCAAAACCCCACTTCTGCCTGTGTAGCTACAGCCCGTGCTCACAGATGGAGCTTCATGCACTCTGTTTTTCCAAGGGAACCTCAGGCAGCTCTTCAGGATCATGAAGAGTACAAGCCACTTCTGGGGAGATTGTAACTCAAACAGACTTACAGGCGAATCATTTGAGAGACAGAACTCCTCTCCCGTGTTACACTTTAAGCTGAATTGGACCACACAACAAATGGCATCAAAACAGTGTTAGCTGAAGGCAACATCTCCCAGTTTCACTCTGTATTTCAGGACAGAATTTTCCTTTTTTTTTTTTTTTTTTGCCTATTAATGTACATTTCTATTTGTTCAGAGAATCCTGGCAACAAAGGGTGAAATATCTTTTACTTTCTGGGGCCCCCAGCACAAGAAGGACATGGAGTAGGTCCAGAGGAGGGCCACAATGATGATCAGAGAACTGGAGCACCTCGCCTATGGGAAAAAGCTGAGAAAGCTGGGGCTCTTCAGCTTGGAGAAGAGAAGGCTCGAGGTGGATCTTATAGCAGCCTTTCAGCACATGAAGGGGATCTACAGAAAAGATGGGAAGGGACTTTTTATACGGCATGTAGCAACAGGACAAAGGGAAATGGCTTTAAACTGGAAGAGGGTAGAATTAGACAGGATATTAGGAAGAAATTCTTTACTGTGAGGGTGGTGAGACACTGGAACAGGTTGCCCAGTGAGGTTGTGGATGCCCCCTCCATGGAAGAATTCAAGCCAGGCTGGATGGGACTTTGAGCAGTCTGGTCTAGATGGAGGTGTCAGTTTGAACTTCGTGATCTTAAAGGCTCCTTCCAACCCAAAACACTCTCTGATTCTCTGATTCATTTTCATATTCAATCACTCATTTTATTCATATTCTTTTATAATTCACTGCACAGGGTAACTTATCTTGTGTTGCCTCTGTGAGGAGCACACCACACCAGGAAGAAAGCTTTAATAACTATTCCATAACCAACAGGATAAACAAAAACAGAAGAGTGATTTAAGGACAAACTGAAATTTTCCTTAAAGCTCTGCAAATGTGACTTCACAGAAGTTACTGAGGCTAGGGAAAGTTTACTGTCTTTGGATCATTTATAGATAAACTCGATGACAAAGTGTAGGAAAAATGTTTTGGATTTCTGATTCTGCAGCCAGACATGTGGCCAGACCCTTAGGACTGAAATAACTCTGCAAGTGCAGAATTGCATTACTTTGGATGTAATATGTCCTAAGGCAACAATCAGCTCTCCATTTTTCCACTGCCTTCAAAGAATGTATTGACAGGCAGAATGTGGCAATTTTAATTATGGAGCAAGTGGAAATGTTGTTGATTTTGTCTCTAAGAAATTTTCCCAAATGGCAGTTACTCCATCAGTGAAGGATATTAATGCAGACTGTGGTACAAAGGCCTGACACATTTGTCAGCTCTGACCAGGACTAACAACTCTAGCAACCAACAGCTCCCTTGGAACCTTTTTGCTAAAGGAGATCTGAGTCTGAGATGAGAAATAGTATAAGGGAATAAATAAAAATATCTTTTAATTCATTTTTATTATATCTACCTGAATAAAAGGTAACAACTTGAGTTCTTCCATTTGACACCTGCCCCATTCAGTTCTTTATTCAGTGTGCCTTGAGTCCATGAGCCAGCAGTGTGCCCTGGTTGCCAAGAGGGCCAATGGCATCCTGGGGTGCAATAAAAGGAGCACAGTTCCTGGGAGTTGGTTGGACTTGGTTGAAGGCTGGACTTGTTGGTCTTGAAGCTCTTTACCTACCTGGGTGATTCTATGAAATGAAAGAAATTGACCACATCCCAACTTATTTTCTTAGTCCAATGAGGGACTATGTTATACCTGACCATAGTTCGACATGAAAATGAGAACATATAGAGCAATACTTCTAGGATTTGACCTGTTGCATAAACGTGGTCTTTGGGCAAGCAAAATATTCCCTCAAGTTAACAGAAAAAAAAAAAAGACATAAAAGCAGGAAGAGCAGAGACCACTGAAATTGTCCTAAGAATCCTCTGGGAAATTGTGAGGAAGTCTTCCATAAATATATCTTATTCAGAGCTTTTTGATAATGGTCATAATCCTGTGGAGTTTTTTGTTTGTTTTCTTTTCATCAACTGTTGTCACAAGCTAATCAATAGTATGAGAGGCAACTTTACCTACCTGATGGCTGCAGAATAGAAATTCTAAATATCAGTAAGGAAAAATAAAATATGCAAGAATCTTCCAAAACTTACCCTAGAAGGAAGAAAGGTTGAAATTTAATGTAAAATGCAATATTTGAGAATTTAATTTTCTCATCATGTTTTGAGGTGCTTGGAAGGAAAAATGCATTTAAAAGTATGGGGGAAAAAAATCACAGGTGGCTGTCATTTGTTATAAGAGATATTTCATTGTTCCATCCATCTCAGAGCCAGCTGGTATCTATTTTTTTTTTTCATCAGTTCTACCTTCGTTTCTTAAGTTCCATCACTTAAACTGGAACATGACAGAGATAGGACATATTTGCTTACAACTGCTTCCTCCTGGGGTCGGCTACTTGACAGGACACTCGCTCTGGACTGGACTGCTCTAACACAGTGAGCTCATTCCTGTGAGGCCAACTACATTATTCCCTGCCTGTCAGGACTGTTTTGTGATGCCCTACCATCATGACTGCCTTGGCTACAAAATTAAAGCTTGTACCCTTATTCACAGCAAGAAGCAACATGAGGGGGTATTTTATCAATATTTTTATGTATAGTCAAATAAGAATTCTCATTTGGAAATTCCCCAAAGATGGTCTGTGCTTTCACCAATATGTAATCTGAGCAAGTCTTTCATGGCAACAAAAGTGCCACTTGGGCTCATCACTCACTCCCCTGGCCCTGTACCTTGGGACTCCCAAATGAGCAGAGTGCTTGCTCTTTTGTAGCTCTTACCACAAATCAGTGCAGGCAGCACACAGACAGGAGCAAGACTTTGCCTAATTTTGTCCCTGACATTTTATGATACATATAGTTTAATGGCCACTAATTCTTTAAAATATGTTTTCCTAAGCACATTTTCACAAATGTTGAAGACAGCCCACTGATTTGCTGTCACTGCTCATTTTTGTATTAATTCTTGCCTTTCAGAAACCAAAGAAAGCCTGGCAGTGCAGAGTAGGCAGTACCTAGGCTGAGATTTCTTTATATGTGTTTAAATCTCAAAGGCAACAAAACAGTGCAACTTGGAAAAGAAACAACCATTCAAAGTGATGATACTTTTTGCAGAACATCCTTGCTGCAATTAATGAAATTACTCCAGTCCAGTTTTATGTCATCTTTCCAGATAAGTGAGAGGCATAGGTAAGATTTAATGACACCTCACCTCAGCTCTGGTCTAAGTTAATCACCTAAATTTCATTCACAGTCTGTGATGTGAGGAGCAAGAAAACATTTCTGGTGGTTACTCATGGCCTATGACTTCATGTGGCTAAACTTAAAAGACATCAATTCCGCTATTATATTTACATTTTTGTTTTCTAGCAAGATCTGTAACCCCTTTAGAAAACACTAGCCTCAGTTTACATTCTGTAGTTTAAGAAGGATTTCTTTTCAAGCTCATTACAGTCCTCAGATCATTATCTTCTCAAATAACTTCATTCTAATAAAGAAAGTTTGTGACTATGCACCTACCCATCACTCCATGGAGACAGCTTCTACCTCTATGCCTTCTTCAGCCATGTCTCACCCCAAAATATTACACTCATCCTCTGTCATCTGCTTCCAGGTTTCTGTCTTTGTACTTGTTTTAAATGTCTTCCTGAGTATCTCATCCTTTCTCTACTTCTGTTCTCATGCCTTTACACATTCACATACAGAGTAAAGCAAGCCAAAATACAAACTATCTTTATAGTTAGCATCAGGTCCCTAAAATTCAATCTGCTGTCTGAGCCTCTCTTTAAATCTTCATGAAACTAAGCATTAGATCCTACAGTAATATAGCATTTTTTTTTAAGTTTCTGATCTAAAGAGAAGAGAGATTTGAGAAAAGATACTGAACATATGGTACATTTTATCTGAGCATATGCTACATCTGTAGGCCGTTATGTTTGGTATCATATGCATTTAGTTCAGCTAAAAATCACAACATCCCAAAACTATGTCTTAATGTTGGCACATGAAAACAGCAATTGTCAAATATGACAATAATTTACAGATACTGATGGATTTGAAACCTCACTACCAAAGCTATTTCACAAAAAGCAGTGTCCTCTCAGCAGTCCCAGTCAGACATCTCAGACACATTGTGCCTCTGGTTTAACACAGATTCTTCTAATGCATTGTCTGACTTGTGGCTTTTCAGTCATACATGCTTTTTTTTTAATTTTCTACATGCAGTTTCTATCTTTTAATGCAGATTTACCTTGGCTTTTCGTTGCCCTGCTTGACACAAAGTATTTCTGTTTTTCCTATACGTTACCCCTCTGGTAAAGGGCCACAGCTCTGCTCATGGTGCTGAAGTGATACAAGCCTTATATCTTACATGTTAAATGGTAAGAAAACAGCCTTCTCAGATCAGTCCTGTACCTACCTTACCCTTGTGGAAGAAAGGAAGGAACCTATTTTTCATTTAATATACTGAGACAGCACACTGAGATTCAGCTGATGAGTTGCCTCTGAAAGCAAAGCTCAAGGAACTGTGGGATTCAACAGCATCTGCTTAAAAAAAATGCTTGCACAAGGTACTCAGATGTGAGCTCTGCAGGCAGAAGTGAAGACTTGCTGTAGCAAGAGGATCGTATGCAAAGAGTGAACTCACTCAGTAAGGATCCCAGTGATCCAGTTCCTAGGAATTTCAAGCTGATGATTTGCCATGCTGACAGAATACCTTCGGGTGTATTTCAGAATCAAAACCTGAGATCAGTGAGACTAACAGATAAGCTTCTTCTTTTGCTCATTCACTGTGGTGAACCAAGAAAAGGGAGATTTTTAATTCAGCTGCACTGGTGATCATGGTGTAATGCAGGGACAGCCAAAGCTGCCTGAATGAGTCCTTTCTTCCCCTTCACATGTCCATTTCTCCACTAGGACCCTGGGAACTCTCTTGTGCTATCTATTGCTTCCAAATCTAAGTGGGTATTGAGATATTATCCTTCTTTTTCCACTTTCCTCCTTGCAGCTATGTGTGTGATTAAGCCATTGAATGGCATAAGATAAGGATTCAGGTATTTCAGGTAACTGCAGATGGTTTTGTTCCTTTGTGACAAGACTCTCAATGAGTTCCGCAGACTTCCGCAAACACTTTGTAAGGCAGATGTGTTTACTCCAACAGCAAATACATTGGAGTCTGAAAAGTGTAGGGAAAAGGCAAAATATTTTTCCATCATCTCAACAAGGAGGTACAAACTGTTATAGGAGTGCAGTTCAGAAGCATAGAGACAAAGACTTTACTGATATAATTAACATCACTTTTACTGTTACTGCCAGATGTACATACAGCATATAGGATAACACAAATAACAACAGTAAACTATTCATACACAAAAACTATGAAACAATAGCAGCAGCAGGATGAGTCTGTGCTTACAGCAGCAGCAGGAGCCCTGTTAATATCTTTGCACTTAGAGCAATAGAACAAAGTCACACGAAGCAGTTTGGAAGCAGCTTTCACCATTGACTTTCTGCAGGTGCAGCCTTAGCCATTACAGGTAGCTGGGGTCTGAACTTGCAGATCTGAACTCGACGCCATTTCTCTCCCTAAAGTGCATTCCCCTAATGCTTGCATCATGCAGACTTCCTTCCATACCACATTTGTTTTCTGCTGCCCACCTGTTCCCAAGTCAAGCCATACAGCTAAGCTCTTCCATTTTTTCCCCTCAACTTCCTTAATAGATGTTTTTATTGTAGCTACTTGTCTGTTTTTTTTTTTTGTTGTTGTTGTTGTTGTTTTGTTTTGTTTTAATAAAAAAATACTGTTTCTGTGTTGGCTGCAGTGTAGGTGTCACCAGAACTTGTTGCTCTCAGCACTGCAGAAAGTCAGATGCAGATATCCAGGGGAGTTCAGGAAACAAGGAGATAAATGTGGACACAACAACAGGTTGAGTCCTGGCACAATAGGAACCACACAGCCAGCAGAGTTTTATAAATGACAAAGCAAAGGAATTGATTTTAAGGAATTTAATTTAATTTTAAGGAAAAGGAAAAGGAAAAGAGAATTGTGTATTTATAGAGATAATGGGTTACCAGAATTTTGGTAGTTAATTTATTTGCAAAGAAATGCTAAACCTATGGACATTATTTGATATTCATGTAGGGAAGATTGTCCCATGGAGCAAGTGACATTCACACCTCCCAGAAGGAGAATGTTTGAATTGTGCCACAGTAATCTGTACAATCACCCTTCATTCTACATCAGAAAAACAGTGCCTGCATTTCCATTTTACCTCAGGCAGTGTGCCATTTCTTACTGAGTTTGGGATTATTTTTCCTTTTAACAGCTCCTAGACATGGAAAACAACCGCGAAGTTTCCTGTAAGTATCCCAGAACACAGCAGTCACACCTTTGCTAATCTCATCAAGAAGTCTCACTTGTTTCCCCTGTTCTCCCAAGCTCCACAAAATGAAATATCAGTGCCCATTGCTGCTCTCAAGGAGGTTTTGACATTGCTGTGACTGAAAATTTGTCTGTGTTGTCGAGATGCTTCATCTTCCATCTCTCACTACTTAATATTTTGTAATCATGGCACTAAACAGGATTCAAAGAAAAACAAATCTACAAATGCAAACCAAATTTCTGCGCGTTTTTCATCCCAAAGGAAGCCTCAGCCATAGTAACACGAGCTCTCAGACGTCTAATTTTCTTAATCACTTACTAACAGCTTTGGGTCTGAGCCAAAACCATCTATGTTCACAGAGAATGACCCAACAGTGGTTGCAGTAGTGCTTGGATTTTTTCTGTGCTACAGTATTGGCAACATTTGCAACAGCATTATGAAACAGATCAGGCAAAATCTGTGGACCTACAAAAGTTGAGTTTACAGTGAATGCACAAATTAATTTTGATATAAATTATGACATAATCACTGATCTATTCTTTCACTCCATTTTGTCAGTAACTTTTATAACAACTATGAATGCTATAACTCGTAAAAATTATCAATAAGTTTAAAATTGAATAGTTACATGCTGACAGAAGTATTTCTATTTGCTAAAGTATCAACAAAACTGTGAGCAATGCAGTGTTCTACACACTTGTTTATCTTGTTTTTCTTTAAAAGACAATAATTTGGTTTTTCTTCAGGCATAATGAAGCATGAAATAAGTAAGGAATATATGAATATGATTAGTATGAGTAATAAAGGCAACTATCAATTATGAAATATGACCAAGTTCTTTCATCTCCACTTTAAGCATCTAAGTTCAAATTGCAGAACCTGAAAACCTGAAGATACGTCATAACTATGTTCTATATTTTTAGCAGCAAATGATATTAAGGACTTAAATTTCTTATGTGCACAGTAACCCAGTAGCTAGAATATCAAATTTTCTCATGCTTTTAGGTTATGAATCATACAGGACAGAAGGACGTCTAAAAGTTAGAGGCACTATTTGTGATCTTACATCTCTGTAGTCCATCCAGCCCTGGATATTTTATTCCAGTTGAAATGACGCATTTTTTGTGTCTTAAAAAACTACTTTAAAATAGGACCTTTGAGTTTCTGACATCAGGATGAGCTCTGATGCTGATTTTAGCAGGGAAAGAAGGAAACCAAGGAAAAGAAACTTGAAACCCATCAAAGCCAACAGGAAATGTTCTTTACATTTATTCCTGCTTTGTACCTGGTCCTTACTCATTCTCTTTTAGTAATTACAAAATATTGATTATGGGCTAAGTACACCTGACTGTTTCCGACAAGTTGGCTTTACTTTTGTGCCAAGTCTGTAATTCATACGGTAGAAATAGACAGTTTTTGCTTAATTCAGATTGTTCAGTGGTGTCATTTACCTTCAGTTTTATGTTACATGTTGTCAATGTCTCTTTGTTTGGTCTGCAGTCTGACAGCTGCTATTTGAGTACGACTGACTATAGAACGTTCAACCTGATGTTACAGACACCTACAAACCAGTGTTCCAGAATCTTCTTGGAAAGATTTGGAATGAACAACAAAGAAAGTCAAACTCCAGTTAGACAGACAACAGCACGTTATTGAAATTATTGGAATTAAATATCAATATTTTCCTTCTTTTTGACACACTTTTACCACACAGGTGCAAAATTATCTTAGAAGGGCTATCAGACACCTTTTTTGCTTCCCTCATTTCCTTTGCCAGCAGTGGGACATACTTTCACTCCACATGAGATGTGTTTGCATTCACATTCCCCATTGGGCTGGTGTCATGCCCTCCTCAAATCAACAGCAGCTGTAACTCAATGCAAACCCAAGCTAACACCTGCATACCTTCCTAAAATATCAACAAAAGAGGTGTCTCAGAGTATGCTGCTTTTCTGTTTACCATATGGCAAGCATGGTTTTGAAAGAAACTAGTTTACAAAGCTTCCACTGGAAGGAAATGTTGTCGATATTTGTTCACTTTACAGCTAAAAGAGGGTCAGTCAAAGGGATAAAATGACTGTGAGTGCAAAGAAATTGAGAGAAAGTCTCTAGGGATTGAGGCATTCAGAGCAAAGCAACAAACTGACTATTAATGTAAGAAAATATGCAAAATTAAAAAAAAAAATGTAACAGAAGCTGTGATCCAAGTTGCCACAAAAAAAAAATATGTGTTTACAGACTGCGTCAAGCAAGTGTTTCATTTGCTGGGCTAATCTCACCTGTGGTTGCATCCTGAGATGCCTGGGCCCATTTTTCTTGGTGCCTGAAAACATAAATGAGAAAAGTTTTTTAAGACTGCTTCAGCTTCAGATGTGAAATGAAAAGCTTTTATGTGTATTCGTGATCGGCATAAATGATGACAACCAGCAGAAAGCAAAGAGTGAATTGGGTATGCAGTATGAGATGAGACAACACAGCTTTGTTTTGTAGAAATTAGCTCTCTGACTTCTAGCTAAATTGAAGAAGGTTACATTTCTGTATCTGTGAGGTGACCTCAGAAAATTGTAATCAAAATGTGGTGTGTGACTCCATTTCCCACGGTAAGCACTTTAATGGAAGCTCCTATTAGAGGACAGTGGAAAGACTGAGGTCCTGACTCTGATATTACTTGCTCTCATTTTGGCTTTATAGGATCTCCACATGATTTTTATCCATGATGATTTCCTTCAGGTCTTTGGCTGTATACTACTTTTTCCTACATTAGGAACCCTCTTGTCATTTTTATTCATATTGCAAAGCAGTAACAGCCTACCTTTTTATTACTGGACTTGTAAATTTGCCTGTAAAACTTCTCTAGCAGAGCCTGTTTTCAAAGAAATGTGGCTTTTTGCATAGGTCCAGAGCCCTAAGGGAATAGACATACAAAACAAATCTGCCACCAGCCCAGTTCTTATGTGTATCCTAACCCCACAAGCTCCTGGTAGGATCTTACACAGAACTTAGGATATGTATATCCAAATCCTCTGATACATGCATACAGTCTTGCACTTGTTCTTCATGAGCAGGAATACTGGGATTTGGTACAAGACTCCAGGAGAGGTCTACAGCAGTAAAGTGCAAAAGCGGCACAGTTAGGCCCCATGGTTTGCCATCTGAGTCCCACCCTTTTATAGGACATTTCACTCCTGCCTGTCCTAGCCCTCTCGGGAAATGAGGGCTCCCTTAATCACTGTGGGATGTTGTGTGGATAAAACACATAATGCAAAACTAGGGAAGACACTCTGACCAGCAGTGTCTGAGACGTGGGTCGCTGTCTCAGCTTTTGCTCAGTTTTGCCTGCTGACTAAAGCTAATTCACAGTTTTACCTGTGTTAATACAACAGAGTTCTATATTGCCAACGCGTTTCGTGGCGAGGGATTTTGAAGATCAATCGTTACATAACGTTTTCTCACTTAAACCTGATCAGCAAAGTACCTAAATAAACATCTGAAGGTAATTGCATGAACAGTTCCATTTCTTTCAGCACAAAGTCAAAAGATTTGAAGCACACACTTCAGCTCTCTGTGGTTAAGTGCAAATGAGTTTCACAAGTGTGCCTTCTCTGCTTGTGGACACCGGAGCTACTCTTTTTTGCTCAAAAGATCTTTTATATCCACGTGAAAAGGAAACGGAGGGAAAACATACTCCTGCAGTAATATCTTATAATGAGGAAATAAAAGTGATTTTAAATATTCAAATATTATACAAATGTATACTCTGGGAACACTTTTACATGAAGTGTCAAAACATAATTTGGAAATACTTCATACCTTTGAATATTTATCTTACCAGGATTATTCTTTTTTTTTTTTTTTTTAATAAGCAGATAGATGATGCTATGTTAGGCCTTAGTATAAGGAAGATTCCTGGGGGCTTTATATCCCCATCAATCCACTGTGTTTTGTTATTTTTCCATGTCTTTGCTATATCTCAGTCCCACGGTTGGTTTCTCTCTGGGGCTCCATGGGAGGCTCCAATATGAAACCCAGCAAGAGTTATATCGATAGCAGAAAATAAAACTCATTAAGGAGCCAACGTCCCTACTCCTGGTGAGTACACATGAAACAACCAAACATGTCAGGGAAAGGGAATCAAAAAGTAAGTATCCCTTTATATGCATAAAATGAATCAACCTGCTTTACAGTGGCAGAGAGAGAAATAAGAATCAGTTTCAAGATGGCAGCGTTCACAAGAGATTGATCTGGACAGGTTGTTCTTGTGTAACTTGTTCTCTTTCATTAGTAAAGCAGTGAGCTTTACTCCTGAAATGACAGATGTTTGTCATGGGTTGTGGATAATCTTTTATGTGGATCTCTTTGATGGCTTCATGCATTTTGGGTCAAGTACTCAGCAAAAGATTGTCTGCATCACAGGAAACAGAAAGTATAATCATACTGTGTACTTATGAGACTGAAGCTGTTGTTCCTTCCTAGGGGTTGTAACTATATGAACTTTAAGGTTCCTTTCAATCCAAACCATTTTATGTTTCTATGAAATAGCTAGCATTTGGCTTACACACCTGAATGCTCATTTTTGAAACTGGGGTCATAGACTTGTGCAATCTACTATACATATTGAAATTCACCCTCCAATTTCAGACTGATTTAGAATTTAATCAAAAGAAGGTGGTTACTGTCAACCTGGGCTTGAAAAGGGGAAAGATGTGTGAAACAGGCGATTATCCCCCAAGAACAGAGATCACACTACATTGTCTATCACTCCTACAAACTGGCTTCATATCAACCTGCAGCCTCTGCTGTTAGGAGTGAATTGGAGACCTAATGAACAGGCCATGATAATGTCCCAATTTCCAGTGGCATTTTTGTACCAACAGAATTTCTCCAGCCCTGCGTCTTCACCTGTGCTGCAAAATCCATTTTTCAAAGCTCTTTCTTCACCCAGTCCTAACTAATTCCATATCCTAAGCAAGTTCTTTCCTAAAACTTGGTGTGTGAAAAGAATGGCCTAAAATACGATAGACCTGCTATTCGACTCCAACAGCTTTGGGGATAGTGAACACGTATAGACGACATCATTTATCTACACGTTGGTAAAAGATAGCCAAACCACAGCATTACTTTTGTGGTACATTTTGAAGGTAAAAGGCAGAATTAGGAGATTCTTGAACTCATTTGTCTGGAACTGATGGTTTTCTCTGCTGAGAGGGACTGCTTGCCATGGCTAACACGTGAGTATTGAGATGTGTGCACAGAGGTACTGTGCATCAGTGCATATCCGGCTGACAACTAATCATCCTTCAACATATAATGCGCAATTAAGAAAGCTGCAAAAACTGGTCAGCCTGCTTATCATGTTCAGTGACCTGAAGTCACAGTGAGCACCGCAGAGAGCCCTCTGCCCCTCCACGGGCACACACAGTGAAGCTGTTGGTTTGGCACATGGAGGGGATTGCAAGGCTGAGCCAAGTTCACCAGGAATTGAACTTTTTAGTAATATGTTAAATTCAATATCAAGGATTTCCTATGTAAATTTGAATTCAGTGTGCACTATGACTATATAGTATTGTAACTAGACTAATAATCTGCATTAATATTATAGTCTAAAAGCTCAACAGATCCAAAACCAAAGGTTGTTTCCACATATAAGGTGTGTTCTCCCTTTTACTTGCAGAAAGATTCTGTGTGTAAAAGTAATGTCCGGAGTGCTGCCCTCCTGCTGGCAGATCTCCACTCTGGATCAATTCTATCATACCCTTATGAATAGCTGCACTGTAATTATATTGAATCAATTTTGTGTTGTCTTAGGCTTCCAAATGCCACTGTATTGCAGAGGATGATTCACTGTATTGCATAGCAAACGTCTCAGTAAAAGCCAAAGGTGTTTGTTGCCTGTCAAGGAGCAAGTGGAGCTTTTGACACACTGGAATAAAAAGCAGAGTTACGAATTCATCATTATATACATGGGACTGGAGTGCGATAGAAATTGGAAATTTCAGGAGATCTTTTCCTGGTGAAGAAAGAAATGGAGAGCAAAGAGAAAGAAGAGTGAATGCATGCAAGTAGATTCAAGAAAAGTGCATAGAAGGTTATGTGTACTATGCCCAACACCTTCAGGAAGCACAGGACCTCCAACTCATGCTTGCCACAGTGACTTTCCAAGCAGAAGCAAGAGAGGAAACTGGAGAGTTTGTTCACACAGTAACAAACCTCTGCTTACACCCACCTCATGCTATGCTTTGGCAGCAAAGCAACCCCTGTGTGTGAGCCGTTGTCACGCTCTTGCCAGGTGCCTCCTTGTATCTCATGGACTGAACTGGGAGCCCACAGCAGGGAAGCCAGGCACTGCAGGGAAGCCAGGTACCACAGTGAAGAGTGGGTTTTCAGTTTGCCAAGTTGCAGTTTTCTTGCCAGCAACATAGAAAACACCATGTCTGATCATGGTGAATGTACCCAAGGGGCAGGTGATGAACACAGGCTCTTGGGCAGTTTAAACCCAGATACCTCTCTGGGGGGTGGTGGAGAAGAATGTGTAACCTGTCTTTGGGTGGTTCCTATGTTTTTTTCCTTGCTATTTTTGGCATGGTTCATTTCTAAGAATTAAGCACTTGGGCTTTTAAAATAACTGATAAAAAAATGAATAAAAAGAGCTGATACAACGTTCCTATTCTTTCGCAAAGAGCAAAGCAGAGAAACAAGAACAGTGCACAAGATGTGTTGAATATTAGACATCCACAGATGCTTGCAGAGGTCCTAGACATTTTATTTTTTATATCTTAAAATAATAATCACAAAATATTTTCTTTTCCAAGGTTTAGATCATTTCTTCTCTCTAGGAAACAAAATGAGCACCAGGAAACATACAAAAAAACCCTCATCTTTCAGATAATTTCCAAAAGGAAAACAGAGGGAGCAGCTGTAACTGATCAGAAAATCTGAACCCTGCTATTGGTGCATGACAGAAAGAAATACTGAATGCTAAGGATCCAAGCAACTACATTTTATTCCCCACAGGTCACCACAGAAGTTGAAGGAAAGAAAAAGCAAAGAAAAAATAAAGGGAAGTGAGATTGTATTTAAAACTAATGACCTGAGGTTAATTGTCTGGTACTTTACTGACTCGATTTGCAAATAAATTAAGCACTGAAAAACAATGTATTTCAGAGTTCATATATAGCACTTGCGCACAACGCAGGTGTGTCTCCATGGAGTGAAAACTACATTGGGCTTACTTTCTTTGGATCAAAACCTTTCTTTCTTATTATCAAAGGCTTGTTTCAGAGTCTTTTGTATATAATTGGAATTCAGTTGCTGGATATATTATTTCAAGGCATATTTTGAGGGAAAGGTTGGAAGTCTTTTTTTTTTTTTTTTCCTTTCAAGTCCTTTCCTCCAAAGCCATTCCTTTCTTCACTGTTTTTGTGTTGGCTGAGGCTGGGTTTTGTCACCTTCCTGCTCTGCCTGTGGTCTGTCAGTGGTTTTGAAAAGTAGCTCCAGACCTTCAGTACTTCAGTCTTCTTTATCTCAGTCATGACGGTCTATTTTATACTTTGGGATTTATCTCTTTGTGCTCACAAAGCTCACTTTGAGAAACTGCAAAGGTTTCAGTCACGTTCCTTTCTTGTCTAAATCAGTCCAGTGACAATGAACTCATATCATAGCAGCTGTGCTATTATTTTTCAGTCCTTCATTGTATTAACCTACTCCCTACTAACTGATGTTATCTTTGAATTTCCTTCTCTGCTTACTTCCCAGAAATATTTTTAAGCTTTCCATCAATTGTCAGTTATAGCAATATTTGCAGAACTACATCCTCTCTTGGATTAAATGTCCCAGTGTTCAGAAAAACATCTTTTTCCAGGCCTGTCAGACTTTGCCTAGGATCCTTCCAAGTCTCCTTTGGTTAAAGTCATGGGATCAGATCACGAGGGAACATTTGCAATCCTGTTAATCACCAATCACTGTTGTTTGCAAGGGTAATGGCATCTGCCCAATCCCACCTCTCTTCCTGTACACAGAGAGATATTTGAGACCATGATGTTTCATAGGGAGTACACAGACAATGGTGCTTCAACGAACCCTGATGCACAGAGCTATGCTCATTTGCAGACTGTTGGTTGAATGGGAGTACAGTCAAAGTGCTGTGTCAGTTGAGTTAGGGCTGGGGGAGAGTGGCTGAGTCACAGGAGGAACACAGAGCATCAAAAAACAACTCTCCTTTGTTCATGAGTTACTGGAAGAAACAAAATTTTTATCAGCCATTTGTCAGAGTAGTCTGTTACTTTTTCAGGTTACCTTGCTCTTAGATACTGCAGTGGGAGTGATGAAAGTATTCCTCCAGGGGAAATTGAGCCTTTTCCACTTTATGGCATGGATATGCTTCCTATACTGTCTCTCCATAGCACCTAATTATCACCACTACAATCATTTTCACAAAAACAGGCATTACGAGAAACAGATAATACACAAAGACCTACTCTGCAAATGATTTTCAACTGATCTCGAGATGGGCACATAAGCACATAATTCAGAATTATTTTTCAGGTAAAAAAGAATAATTTGAGATGAGCAGCCCAGAGCAGGAGCTGATTTACCAGAGCAAAAGGGAGGAGCCAGGAGGGCTGTTATTGGGCAAGAGGCTGCTTCACTTTGCTGGCCTCCAACTCTCCTTGCTTTGGGATAGTGCACGGAGATCCCACACTGTGTGCAAACCATTTCTGCTTTCTCAGATCCATGCACTAGTACTCAGCTTCATCACTATGGCTCTCCCAAAAGACGCTTTTGCATCCACAACCCAAGCTCCAGTGCATGCTAAACAGCAGCTTCCACTTGCCCCCTCAGAGTACACCATTTTAGCCAAGTTTAGATCAATTTGCTCCTTTGGTTGTACTTGCATGCCCTCGTCCATCACTAACAAGAAAAGGCTGTGTATCAGAGCCTAGTTTACGCTCCAATAGAAACCCAAGCAGCAGTCAGGCTGGTGGCAGGTGGAAGGGCTGAGCTGCTGTGGCTGGTTGTGACTGAGCAAGCAGCATGGCGGCCAGAAGACCCACAGCTGCATCCCTCAGGGTGCTCCAAAGCCTTGAACCATGGGGAAGGTAGAAAACAACCTGGGAGATGCCTTCCTCCCTGCAGGTGGTTCTCCTCTTGAGTCCTAATGAACTGCAAATTATTTTTGTTTATTTTTAGAGAGGGTGGCACTGTTGCAGTATATGAGCTGGAAGCAATGTCAATGGAGAAAGTTCCCCTCACGAGCCTGAACTGGTGGTTAAGATGTTTGTTTTGTTTATGGTGTGCTGTAGAATACAAAAAAAAAAAAAAAAAAAAGAGCAAATGCCAAAAAAGTAACCTGCCAGCTTCCTGTAAAATCTGCTAGTACTTCAAACACTATTCTGCTCCTCCTACTCACCACTGTAATGCAAGGTGAATGTATTCATGAAATACTTAGAGAAGCCCGCAGCCTTCCACAGTGATAAAATGTGAAATTTGATTTCTGAAGAAGCCAGTGTTTGTAAACATGACACATAGAAACACAGCCTGCTCTCAAGAAACTATGCAGGATACCCTGTAGGGAAGGACTCTGCCTGAAAATCCTTCACTGACCTCATGGCAGAGTGAGAGCAAAGATATTCACACAGAGTACCAGATAATTCTAGAGAAGACTGCATTTGTATTTTTCAGGTAGTAATCCAGGCTTATGCAGACATCAGAAAATTGTACTTCATCCATGTAAAGATTTTTCTCTCATTCCTGCAAAGAGTAGGCTTCATAACCTCCTGCACAAACATCACTCAGCCCAGTTCCCAGTCTTACCAACCAGTCATTAGAGGCTGGGCTTTAATTATTTATACCATTCTCTCTTTTCAAATGCAGAAATCAGAAATTTAATTTGGAAATCAGCCACAACATGAAGACACAAAATAAGAGCACATGGCATCTAATCACCCAGCATTTCAAGCAGTGCCTACCAGCCTGCTGTCCTAACACCCACCCATGGCAGCTGGAGCTTATAAAAGAATTCACTGCCTAGAGAAAGAAATCACCCCTAGCTGGAGACATCATTCCATAGTTTTCCATCAATGCTCCCTGACTTTTTTCCAATAGACTTGGCACTGCTTCCAAATAAGATTAGAAGAGATATATCACTGGATTGAGCTGAAGAACGATTTCTGCACTCTTGCCCAGGAAATGAATGTCATTAATTGTGGCAGATTTTTAAAAGAATGGGAAGGCACTGGGCAGAAATTATCTCTGTTCTCTACCTGAATATTCTATTAGAAACTGTCTCTGAGGTAGGCTTTGCAACAACAACAACAAGGTATTTGTAAAGAAAATGAGTGTTCAATAATTTTGTTTCCTAGTTTTCCTGTGAGCAAACAAGAGCTTAAGTCTCGCCCATTTGTCTTTGTCCCTCCTTGTCTAATTCCTTCGTGCATTGATTTTGGCATTTATATCATAGCTCACTGCCTTAAGAAAACTTGTGCTTTGAGGAAATCACAGTGGTCCCCAGAGCTCCTTGAATTCTTTCCATGGGCTAAGAGGTTCTGCAGGCAGAGGGGCAAGCTCAGCTCACAAGGGCATGAACCCTAAGTGAACAGTGCCTTGATTGGCTCTTCCAAATTCTTTTTCTGTTACTTAGAAATCACAATGAACATCAAAGTAAAGATGAGATCTTGTTTGTTGGTGTCTGTCTCTCCCAATAAGCCCTCTCAGTCTTTGCAGTATTTCTGGGGCATTTGTCTCCTTACAGTCTTACTACTGCCACAGCTCACGTGGAAGGCATGAGCTTTTACTGATGTTGTATAGATTGACAGCCACTGAGATGCAAGCATGTAGGTATTTTTAATATCCTTCCAAACTTTCATTAAAAAGAAGATTAATCTCACTTCAATTTTACCCATAGTTGTGGCAATCTGATCTCCCATGGCTGCCTGGCTACCACTCCTGGCAGTAGCAAATGACTGTAAGGCATAGGATCTTCCCAGGAGAGTCCTGTCTATAATTCCATTGATGTTTTCTGGTCCATAGCAGAGTCCCTCAATACCCAGAGGCCAAGTCAGAAGAAGTAACATTCAGGAGATGACTGGCTTCTGTCTAAAAGTGAAGGAAACTTCACCTAAATGGCCTGAGGCAGAGAGAAGGCAGCGCTCTTGTGCTTTCTGCCCCACAAAGATTTATGGTTCAGCTTCCCTAGGATTAAGTTGCTGATTCTTGGTAGAAAGTACAGCTCATGCCCACATAGCCACAGCCTTATAGCACTTCATAAAAAGCAGTAGATAGCATAGTTCCTTTTATAGCTAGGGGAATAAAGCATGGGAAGACAAAACAAACTTCCCCACTCCAGGCCCCAGAGCAGAGCAGAACGTAAATCCCAGCCTGGATAATTCCATGACTGAGCCACTGTGGCATGTAGCATCTCCAAGCATCACTCGTGTGCAACCCATGGGGATCTTCTTCCCCTGATCAGCAAAAGTTCCCTTTGTGCAAACTGGCAGAACTGCCCAGAGCCCTGCACCTTGCTGAGGGTATTCTGAGCACTACAACACAGCAGTGAGTATCTCAGTGAAAGCAAATGGATCTCATTAATCCCCAGCCCTGTAGCTATGAGACATTGCTATTCACAGCAACAACTTCATCTATCTGAAAAGTAGAACAGCACAAATGCTCATCTGGTTGGATCTTTTAGCTGCTTGAAAATTCCAGCAGCTCTGGAAGAGATGGATGTTGGCAGCTCAGGGCCAGGAAGCAGATCCTGGTCAAACTCATTTACATCAATGACATTTTCCTGTTCTTCAATAAGTAAATGCTCATGAAAAATGCACTGGTGCTTAGCGCTGTGCTAATAACCACGTCAGGCAATGGCAGTTCCTGCATTTATTGAGGTTCCGAGTTGCAGAACAGAGAGCTGTGCAGAAACAAATGGTGAGCTCACCGTGCTTATATATGCCTTCTGGACTGGTTCTGCACATCATCTGGGCCACAGACTCTGCACATTCATGGGGAAATATTGGTGATAAATGGACTGTGGGACTAGATGATCTTGCAGGTCTTTTCCAACCTTGGTGATTCTATGATCTACCAAGGTTGCACAGGCAGACATCCAGCTGGGTCTTGAATATCTCCACAGAAGGAAACTCCACAACCTCTTTGGGCAGCCTGTTTCAGTGTTCCATCACCCTTATCATGAAGTTCTTTCATACGGTTGTAGGTAATTTCCTTTGTTCAAGTTTTAGGTCATTGCTCCTTGTCCTGTTGTTATGCATCACTGAGAAGAGCCCGGCCTCATCCATTGCCTCTCACCTTCCCTTAGATATTTATAAACACTAATCAGATCCCTGTACAAGGATTTGTTTCACTTACAGACGAGCAGACATTTTTATTTTATTTCTTACTGAAATATAAGGAATGTACTGAGTTTTAGTTATGAGTAGCCCTTCACTTCATGTCTTCTCCTTCTTGCTCACACATTTTACAAATCATTTCCAAAGATCATGGAATCACAGAATTGCTCAGGTTGGAAAAGACCTTCAAGATCATCAAGCCCAACCTCAATCTAACCATACTACCCGAACTCTAACAACACACTGCTAAATCATGTCCCTGAGCACCACCTCCAAATGGTTTTTAAACACATTAAGGGATGGTGATTCAACCATCTCGCTGGGGAGCCTACTCAGTGCTTAAGAACCCCTTCTATGAACCTTATATCCAACCTAAACCTCCCCTGGTGCAACTTGAGGCCATTTCCCCTTGTCCTGTCACCAGTCACCAGTGAGAAGAGACCAACCCCATTCTCACCTTTCAGGTACTTCAAGAGAGCATTAAGGTTTCTCCTCAGCCTCCTCTTTCCCGAACTAAACAGCCCCAGTTCCTCCAGTCATTCATATTGTTCAAACCAGCCTTGTTGCCCTTCTTTGGACCTGCTCCTGCACCTCAATGTCCTTTCTGTATTGAAGTGCCCAAATCTGAACACAGTACTTGGGGTGAGGCCTCATCAGTGCCGAGTACAGGGGGAGGATTACTTCACTAGTTCTGCTCACCACACCATTCCTGATATAGGTCAGGATGTCATTGGCCTTCTTGGTTACCTGGGTACACTGCTGGCACATATTCAGCCAACTGTCCATCAGCACACCAAGGCCCCTTTCCACCCGGCAGCTTTCCAGCCACTCAACCCCAGGCAATCCTACAGGCTTGGGGAGGTTGTGACCAAAGTGCAGGACCCAGTACTTGGCCCTATTGAAACCCATACAGTTTACCTTGGCCCTATGACTCAGTTTATCCAGGTCCCTTTGTAGTGCCTTTCTGCCCTCTGGCAGATCAACACTCCCTCCCAACTTGGTGTTGTCTGTGAACTTACTGAGAGTGCACTCAATCCCCTCATAAAGATCATTGATAAAGATGTTGAATAGGAGTGGTCACAGTACCAATGCCCTGGGGGACACCATGGTGATCAATTCATTTAGACAGTAGTTAGCCAGCTTTAAATCCAGCAACATGGAAACCTATGCAAATTCATCTACAAATATAAGATATGGATTAGTTATTCCCTGAATGTTGTTTTTCCTTTCACATATGCACCCAGACCAAAAGTTTCAGACCCATCAGGCAGAACTGAGAGATGCTCGAAGTCCTTCACTCAACAGGAGACGATGAAACAGATTCAAATTTAGCTCTCACACAACTATTTTTAGCTTAGTTTAAGCAGGTAACATTTTGGACTGAACAGAATACTCCATCAAATTAAAATTTAGCAAGTTAAGCTCTAGTTTCTCAGATATATACTTTCATCACATCACACGTAATTTATTTAGTACCAATTAAAAAAAAATAAACAAAACAAACATGAAAAAAAATCCCCACACAGATTTGCCAGGTCTTCAGTTCAGTTGAAAGATGCTGCTTTACCTCACTCCGGGATCTCAAGGAAGAGCAGGAGATACTGAGAAATGGAGTCCCTGCTGTGATGCAAAGCAGCTCTGGCTCTGCAAAACCAAGGCATTCAGAAATGTCCTTAAATAGCCAGTAAGCATGGAAACTCTGCAGTCTGCAAACTGTTATCTCCATACTTGCACCATAATCATAGTGTCTAGTGCAATGTTTAGCTTTCACATTATGCTGTTTCAAGCTGTGGTTATAAATAACATAGATACTATCACCCACACACAATAAATCTGCATTTTTTATCCATCTCTGTTTGCATCATTTATAACATAGCAGGTGCCTGCTGACATTCAGCTTTTTGAGGATTTAGCTGGGGACAGAGCCATTTATCAATTTAATCTTCTTGGGTTTTTTTTTGTTTTTTTTTTGTTTTGTTTTGTTTTGTTTTGTTTTGTTTTGTTTTAAAGACTGATTTTATTCTAATTTCTTGTTATCAAAGTATAGCTTGCAATACAGAAATTTCATAAACATTAACCATGAGCAAAGGGTCGAGAGGGAATGACCCCAGCACAGCACCTTCATAGGAGGAGGGAATCTTTATAGCTGTGTCTCACAGCAGTAACAATGGTACAGCTCACATCCGCAGATCTGTGGTAAATAAACCTCATCTTCAGTAGTATGAGTTGCGCCTTTGTCATTCACATCTGTGTAAGCTGCAAGGCAAGACCGACCTTCCACAGAAAGCTTTGAGACAGACACTGGTTGCTCTTACCTTTTTCTGTACAAAAGAAATGGTAAAAAGTGTTCAGAAGCTGTGACTTACACATCACATTTAGGCTTCGCTAAGCAGATCAGAAGCAAGCCAAGCCTTTCATTTTACATCTGGGACAACTCTCTTCCACACAAGAAGAAGGAACCCCAGAATAGTCAATTACCTGGAAATTTAGCTACTTGTCTAAAAGGAGAAGGAGAGATCAAACCCTTACTTAGATTCACTGAAATTCACAGATCGCAGGGGGTGCTCTTCATATCACCCCAACAGCTGAAGCACTGCTGGTCCAAGATGGTCTTTCCTGTCAATGCCATTCTGCTTTGAATAATTAAACCTACACTGGAGCAAGGACTTGAGCATCCCACCAAGTCACAAAAGCTGACCAGTCAGTTTCCAACTATTTTTGTGCCAGTGGTTGCCTCTTCAGACAACTCATAAACATTAGCTGTAACGGAGAGGCCAGGCTTACAGCTGTCTTTCCTACAGTTATCAGGGTAGAGACAGACTTTGTCTATCCTGAGAATTGAAAACACCTCATCTGTGCTCCAGGTGATCTTGGTGAGTAACAGTACTCATTACCTCAGGAAGAGGATTTAAATTTTTCACTGACTGACAGATGAATTGTCCACCTCTGCAGTGCTGGTCAGCATCCCTGGAGACTGAAAGAAGTCATCCTCCATTATTAAAGTGTTCCAACTCTTCTGTGATGTACAAAGGACGTTTTAAACCTTGCTCTCATGAAAAGCACTAAAACTTGGCCCTATTTCACAGAAACACTCAAAAATCGATGGCTTACAAAAAGAATTGCCATTTTAGATTCTGGAAGCTATAAACAGACCCATAGCAAATTAATGATTCGACATTCAGCCCAGATTCAGATTCGTTATGTCGCTCAGGACTGAGAAATACGAATGTTATTAAGCTATATGCAGCTTAGTCCCTTAGCACCAACACTGGGCAGCAAGTGGGGGCCTCTCTAGAGATTATAATAATTTCCGAGGCACATATGAAAGAATATCAAAAAGTTGCTTCACAAGTTTAACATTGCATGTTCTATTATTTGGGGAGTTAAAATGAGCCAATCTATAGATACACTATCCAAAAATTGCTCCTTATTATGACTCGTGCAATTGCTCACCTCCTTCCTTGACCCCAGATTCCAGTTAGTGCTTGCACTCCTACCTTTTGGTGAGCGATCAAATTACAGCAACCTAACGAGTTCAGGAGAAATTAACCACATGTTCAGTTCACCACAATTACAGTAAAGTTATTTAAATTCCTTCTTTCATCCACAAGAAGGAAACTGGAAGCAGATAACACTAACAGTCTCTGACACATTTCTATTTCTTCCCAGAGCTCTTGTTCAGGATCTGACTTCAGGGCAGATACACTGACGCAGAAAGTTCACACTTAAAATGAACTACACTTTTCCTTTTTTTTTTTTTTGAATCACCTTTTTAATGAGGGCAAAAGTGATTCAGCTTCACCATATACACAGGCACTCTGCTAAACAAGTTTTCAGTAGAACTCAGAATGACAGCATACTATACAGAATGGTGCTAATTTTTAAATCCTATTTCCTTTACAATACAGATGAACAAGGGAGATGAATGCTATACAGACAAGATTTAAAAATGCAAATTCTACTGCTCTAAAACCATATATAGGCTTTCAAGGAAATAGCATAAAGATGCTCAGAATTCATCACTTCTGAAGATGAAACTAAACTACAGAGAAGAACAATTATCCTGATTCCATGAGGCAATTTTCTGTCACTAGGTTCTGCTGACTTGCACGAAGTGCTGATTCTCTGGTGTTTGAATTAAACAGTACAGTGGCAAGTATGAACTTGAAAATGAGAGATTACCATGACATTTACATTAGTGGACTGTATCCTATGTGAATTATACCTGTTAGCTCGCTGCTAGTGTATTTCCTTTTAAAAGGCGTCAGATTATTATGTAAAAAACATTTTCTAATTTTAAAAAATCTAAAAATTTATATACTGAAAACCAAAGACATGGAACAGAGCTTGAGTGTACAAGAAACAATCTTAATAATATTGAAGTCTTTATTTAAGTTACTTCAGATCGCCTGGGTAGTTTTTCTGCTTTTCCTATGACAGTATCTGAGCAGTCCCCAAGCATCTCATGTTCAAGGAATACTGCAAGGAAAGTAGAAACATACTCAGAATGCACGTTCTTCTGCTGAAGGCAAATCTGAAAGCCTCAGTGGTCACTAATGCTCTGACAAATCAATTTCTAGGACAAACACCAGGCCAGGCTATTTTGACAAGCTCAGGATCATTCTAGGAGTCAACGGCAGAGCAGAAAATAGTAAGATAATCCATTCAAGAACTCAGCCAAAAACAAATCCATTATTCTCTGGCATTATAGTTTCAGAACAGGAGAGACTGGTAGGGGAACAGAAGAGAAGTGACATGAGAGGAACAATACTCGTTTTTATAATACGCATCGTTAAGCATTGTTAAATTTGGTAAATAAAGTCTCACAAATAACTCATATTAGTGTACAGTATTTATTACCTTCCACTGATCTGAAGTCAATAATTTTGATATGACTATATTAATTCTGAAATAAACATTTTTAAGTACATATAATGATGAGAAACATCAACATTAGAGTTTTTAATTGATCTATATTCTTAATCCACATGCAAGATATGTTGTTCAAACATGTTGTATATTTTCTTTCATTTTACACTGGTCCATAATAAAGCCCAAATTCTGAGGGGAAAAGCAGTGAGGAAAACGTCATATTTTCAAATAGCCCTTTTATTAAAAAAGAGCATCAACTATATATTAAGCCAATGTATCTTTCTCTGATTTTGGTCTTTCTTACAGTATACAGTTTTTCAAAATATACAGCTCACCAATGATACACAAAGAGCAGCCCATTACTGAGGGCAAGTAACAAAAAAAAGAAAAATACATCAGAAAAGGATTCTTGCAGGTTAAAAAAGTAATATTTTAGAACAATATGCCAATTCAGAGTGTCTCCAATGCTCATAAGAAAGGTCATGCACAATGGTTTTTAAGACAATGCTGTCATTAGTTCATTTGTCATTTGTCTGCATGCTTCATGTGAACAGAAAAAGGTACAAGTCACACAGAAAGTAACTGTCCAGTTATCTTTTAGGCCTGTCTATGTCATCAATAGCAGCTAGCAGCTTCTGTCTTGCCTTCTTGTTGATGTGAGACCCCAGACAAACATTCACCAGATTTGTCAAGTGCTTAGTGGAATATTCCTGGCAAATAAAAACAGATTATGTTATGGCAAACAGAATAAGAACAGTGGCTAAAGACAGAAAACTAAAAACCAGATATGAACACTGTGGACTTTTCAAATGATGGAAGCAATCAGTAAACAAGTGAGACTTAAAGTGTTAGTTAAGTCATATCTGGAGAGTTTTCACAGTTGAGAGAGAGAAGTACAAAATTGTATTTTGCTACCTGGCATATTATAATGGAAAATGCCTACGATTTTAGCAGATCTGGACTGAGTTCACAGAAAGTAATAGTTATGTATCTAAATCAATTTATAATGCACTTTCCATTCTTTTGGAGGTGTGGTCAGAGATACACATGCAAATGAAATAAGTTTTTAAACACAAAAACTTTTTCCTAGCAACTGTGACAAAAATTGATCTTTTTTTTTATTATTATTTTGACATCATTTCTGGTAAGTTTCCAAATATTTCTGTCTACAGGGTCTTCAAGCAACATTAATTTCAGTACATGACAAAGGAGGAAAAAAATGACACAAAATATTACAAGAATTCTTAACACCCGTCAAACCCCCACGTTTGTCAGTACTACCTTTACTCTTAGCACTTTTCAAAATGTAGTGTCCACTAGCACACTTAACCTAGGTTTTCCACATAGATCACCAAATACAGCTCACAGTTTCCCTCACAGCTCCTGGTACAATAAGGAAAATCATATTTCAGAAGGATATTTTTCATTCCTTTCTAGCTGGATTTAAAATAATTCAAAAATACCGATTTCCTAATGCTTCATTTTAAACGACTTTTTATTCTGACAGTGACCCAGCTCTAACAGTATGACTATTGCTTATAGCCTTATTATAAACTGTTAGGTTCTGCTGCCCTGAAAGCATGCCAAATGCTTTGAAAACACAAATGAAGATTCATCTCAGATAGTAAAGTTGATCCTGATTCAGTTTTATTAGACAAAAAATGAAAAAGCAATGACTTTTATCCATTCTGTCTTACGACTTTGTTGAAGTTACTCACTCCAAAAGGCCTAATTTCAGATTGCACTTCATGATTAATTTGTTCACTTTGGCATATTCTGAACAGAATACAAGTATTCTCAATTTCACTGAAGGATGGAGGTTAACTAGACAAAATTTGGCCCAAACACTTCAAATTATTTTCTTAGACCCACTCTTAGCAGCATTTGGTACTTATCCTCATCCCAATCCTATATGTTTAAAAACTTTCTGCTATCAGAACTACAGTTATCAACCACAATGGCACAAGTGGTAAACTTCTTTATACAACAGTGTTGAGTTATGGCAAGATTCTTGATTATCTTATGAAAACTTCCTATTCGAATAACATTGTACTATCTTCATCTATAATGTGCTGATGATTTCCAGCTATAATACAGTACACTTGGGTAGAGCTCCAAACAAAAATGGATTATGCTACTCCCTGATGATTTTGCTTTGTTAACTCATTTGCGTAAAAGAGTAACTAGTGTCTGAAGTGTCTGAAGAGCAAGTTGATAAATTACTTCAATCAACTCTCAAAATTGTAAACTACCTGTAACAAAAGTATCTTCAAAATCAAAATCAATGTCTGAAAATAACAGGTGGATGCATTCTGAAGAAATTCTTACATTCTCATGGTAAAAAGAAACAGTAAAAATACAGAACATTTATTGGGCTCCTAAGTCTCTCCAACCTCCAGTGCAACAATGGTCTGTAATGCACTACCATTAGTAGATTGGCCAGATGCTCTCCACAGCACTGACTGGTCATGATCTCTCAGATCTCAGATTTATTTTCAGCATATAATTTTCCTGACAACAAAGACTATCAAATCACTATTCTTATCAACTGCTCGTGCCAACGCAGGCATTTCCTTTCCCTCACTGCTGTTCTAATCTCAGAATTGATTTAGATGAAAGTCTGGGTCACTGCTTCCACTATGAAACAGAATTTAGAGTGTGTATAGGCTTCAGATGCCTGGGATCCATCTGCTTCTTTTGCCTGTATTGGATCAGAGGAGCTGCCTAAGGAGCAGAAAAAAAGCTTTCTTTGGCTTCAACCCATCTCAGAATACCGAGTAGATTAGCAGTAATTCCTACATGGAATTTCATCTGTAAGGAGTACCAGATGGCCTATTTTTGCTAAAGCCAGAAACTACAATTCACAGCACATCTTACTGAGATGAATTCTATCATCTTACGAGATATGGAATGGTAATTGGTAGAAGAGGTAAATAAATCTAGATTTTCCTTTTGTCAATATCTCTGTTCTTATTCCTTCCAAATATAGGTAATTTCATATAATATGTGTGTGTAGATACATGTTTATTATACGTCCATACTGCACACCATACAATTTTATTATAAAAAAATAAATATATACATATATTCATTTTTAGCTCACAGAATTAATTAGTTAGTGTTGTTAGCATGATTCCACCATCCTTGAAAATCCTCCTGAAAGACAGCAAAGAAATGAAAATTTAACTCTTACCCTGTGTTCTTTTATCCAGCGCTCCATGTCATTTTCTGTTAAGTAGTATGCTTTAATGTAGGTCTCCACAAATTCTTTGTCTGGAATAGGTCTAATGTCTGTTAACTTTTCTAGTTTCATTAAGAACTGCTGAAAGTCTAGTTGCATCAAGGCACGTCCTTCATTGCTGCATTTCTTCACATTAGCATAACTGAGAAGAACACAGTAGAAAGAAACAATTAGAATAAAAATGAATCAAAAAATGAATCTTACTTCTCAAAGTTGTTTACCTTAGTCCTTCATACCCTGAGGAGGAATATAATTATTGTTTACCCTGTGTCTACCTGCTGCACTTCTTTCCATCCCATTCTTCCATAGTCTACTGTTATTAAGGACCCCATGCGCATGGGAAGAAATACAGAAACATTAAGCAGAAAGAGTGGAAGACAGAACATATTCTATGATGCAGAAGATGACAGCACAGACAAGTAGTGAATGAAAAGACTACAACACCAACTCTGACCAGGAAATTGGTGGCAAGGTGGGAATAAGATAAGCACAGAAGTTGCTGGCTCATGTATTTCAGTCCACATTTAGGAAGACAACTAGGACATCTCTTTGTTCCCAATGAAATTAGAACAACAAAACAAATTAGAACCCATGGCTACCCTAAGGTGACTGCTAAAGTTAACAACTTTTCTTCCAAGCAATTTTCTTTCTTCCTGAAAAGAAACAGCAGCACCTCACCGAGATGCTGACAATTACACTTTAACCTCAAAACCTCAACAGCTTACCAATGCACTACAAAAATTAGAAACTTCAATACCATGACATAAGCGTTATCATTACAGACATATTTACTCAAGACCAAGATTTTCTTGAACTACTTACCCTTCCACAAGAGTTCTATTGGCCAATCGCATGCAGTGCTCCCAAAGTATATTTGAGACTGGCAGTGGAATACGGACTCTCTTAGATACCTCATTCAACCTTCCATTAAATTCTTCAAATTCCTGATAAAATATGAAAGATCATTATTCCATTAACATTTAAATCATCACACTCTATATATGTATAGTAATAAATAAAGAAGGAAAAAATGAACCACATACACACAATAAAAAAAGAAAAAAATTGTTCTCATTGCATCTCTCTCTAAACTCATCTTTAACCTTCTGAAAGCCAATATACAGCCACTGAAGAAAATCCAGTGATAAGCTCTTTATCCCTCTAAATACCTGCCCCATCAGCCTTCAGGGAGAACCTCAAAAATATTGGAATCATTTTTCAATCTTCATCCTTTTGCATTAAAAAATTCCCAGGTGCTTCAGCAAGAGCTGAGAGCACCCACTAAAAAACAATCCAAATCCAACAGTTCAGCACTATACTGCAATGCTAGATTACACTTTAGGTTGAAGAAAGGTACCTGTTTCCACCTCAAACATCAGTGGACTGGATGGATTTTGAGCTGGTACTATAAGAGGTAACTAACCATAACTGAACATAATTACTACTACAATTATTTCTGTGACTTAAATAAAGTGAAGAAGTAGTTGGCTGCCAGGAACTACTGCTTCCATCATTTTTTAAAAGATATAAAACAACTCAAACAGAAAAGAAACCTTGACACTCTCTGTAACCATAAGAAACAGTTGAAGGCCACATCTGTCCAACCAATTTTTTTCATTCCAAGGCTAGAATCTTGTAGTTTTATTGTTATGGTTTGTTTTTCCCATTAAAAAACAAACAAAAAAAAAAAATAAGCAAGTGAACAAGAAAACAACCACTCAGCTGAGAATCTCAGTGACCATTTTAAGGTAGTATCTGACTAAATAACCAGTATTTAACACACATTTTCTGAAAGAGGAATTGGGCAAGAACAAGTTAATATTTTTCACAATGTTATATTGCTCAAACACTGCCTTAACAGTTTTAGTGATGTATACAGTAATGTTCTAGCACACTGTTTCTCAGAAAGTATTCACCTTTAAAAGAGAGTCTACATATACGTTGTGTTGTGACATGATTTCCTTCACATCCCATTTCACATTAGCCATGAGAAGCAGCATCTGTTCATAATCAATGGCTTTAGCAGCAACAATCCAATAAACTGGTTTGCGTAGTTCACTGGCAGTTGACACAGTCTGAAATAGAATAAAAATCAAATTCAGAAAATTTCAGGCTAATAAGAGCAATATATAACTATAGTTTAAAAATATTTCCACCATAGAGTACAAGTTTCAAATCTTGCACTTAAAATTAGCTGCGAATTACACAATTCTGACCTGAGAATAGAACTGCTGAAGAAAAGGCTTCTTGGCAGCTGGCATCACTGCGTCAAGATGAGGCTGAAGAAACTCAAACTGCTCAGCCAGAAATACCCTTTGAAAATAAAGAAAATTCTATATGAACTAAAGTAAATGCTTGGAACGTCTCTATACATCTCTTCATCTACATTTATTTGGCAACAATGACATGTAACCTTTATAAGAGTTTTGCATTACTCTCTCATTATAATCTTATCTTCACAGGTAAACTTCTACTTGCTGCCAAGAATATCACAAATGGAGCCGTGCCAATATGAACTAAGCAGTTCTGGGACTCAGCTATCAGCATCTGAGTACTGGTTTAAAAATAATATTATATATATTTATATATATATTTATATTTATACTTATATTTAAAAAATATAAGTAGATATGTAAAAAATAAAATAAATATAATATATATACAGATTAATTTAAAGAGCTCAATGGCAGTTTTTAAACTCCTTTTTTCTGTAACATTTGGCTTTGTGCTGTTACAAATTACTGGAAAAGCTGCAGCAAAGTTTTACTGCTTGTGCTTGCAGGTGGTTGGATGGTCAGGTCCCGCTACCATTAATTAAAAAATTACCTCTGTTGATCATCTTTAAAATATCATTCAAAGCTAGGAATTTTTGACCTCTTATGAAGGTTTTGGCTTGTAATCACCAACCCTTAAACATTCAATAGATCACAAGAAGTGGTGTACAATAAATAACCTACAAGGATTCCGTGGCTACCACTCTCTCTGCCAAACCATAGAGTGAATTGCCAGATGTCAAAACAACTAGATGACTGAGATGTGGGCTTGGCACCTTCTCCTTTCTCTCTTCAGCAGCTGTGAGAGTTCCTGTGGGATCAGCAGAGACCTCCTAAAACACAATTGACAAATGTGTAAATTCGCATCATATACAAACAGAACAAACTTGTTACTGCTCCTTAACACCCATTAGACCAACTGCCTACTGAAAGACCAACTACCTACTAAAACATCAGCTTTTCATTCTCAGATATACTTTCCTCAATCAGACAACAGCCAAATAAGGAAATAAATCAAAGTAATATTATTCATGTGTGAATTTTTCTGCTTCTGTGAGCTGTAAATAGCTTAAGTAAAATCCAAACCTTGTTTTTTAAACACTACGATATCATTCTGGAACAACACCTGTTCTGCAGACAATTCAGTTGCAGAGAACTTGGAAATAATCACAGTACAGGATATATATTAAAAAAAACCTCTACATTTGCGGGGTTTAAATAGCAGCCAATAAAGATAGAAGAGGGAACAGAGAATGAAGAATTTTTCAGAGCTACTGTAGTCATCTAAGTCACTGTAGAAATGGACATGCAGATGGTAACTCCTTGATGTTCCCCTATTTGCCAAAAACAGACCAGAAGATGAAAATAAAAGTAGTCCTGGTTTTACATTAATCATACATACCATGCTTACTGCTTACACACAGGCTATAAAATATGAGAAACACCACAAAATAAAAGTAGCCAGAACCCAGATCAGATAAAGAGGGTAGAAGATATGATGGTGATTTCTTAACTCATTCCCTATCCCATGATGCTGGGATAGAAATTCTGTTGCCAAATAGATGCTACAACAAACCATCAGCCCGGACACATGGAATGAAAATAAATGTGGGCAATAACACAGTGTCAAAGTAGTGGTAAAAATAGTTTCTTTAGAAGCAAGATTAGGTGTGAAACATATCTATTGTAAAGAAAGTTATGAACACAACTAATACGACAAAACTGCTTAAACAATTACATTTATGGTTGGACTCCAAAAACATAATAGCGTAATTCTTACACTGCTGTGAAACTGTACAAGGACAATGCCAAAAACATGATAATATATAAAGCAGCTGTGCAGGGGTTTTTTGGCTAGAGATAGAAAAAAAGAGTAAAAAAGCTGCATTGAAATAACTAAAGGAACAAGAGTAAGAGGAGGAAAAACTGATTCAGGATGACTATAGCAACCAAGAGGAGTTTCTTGCAGGTTCACAGAAGGGATCAAATGTGAGGAACAGCATTCTTTTTTTTACTAAGAAGAAAGGGGTAGCAGCAAGCACCAGAAATACTGACTGAAGTAAGTCATCATGTAATACATTTTAAGTATCAGGATTGAGACAGGGAAGAATATGCACTGTATATCTTGAAAAGAGAGAAGGTACTGCATGCAACGGAGAAATAGGTAAACAGGGGAAAACAACTGGGAATATAATGTTGTCCAATCTACTAAAAATGGTTTGAGGTCCACAGGAACAAAAAGATCACAAGTTCCACTTTAACCATCTTAAATCTGACAATTGATTTCTGTGTGACAGCCCAAGGCAATAGGGAGCTGGACTTACTAACTCAGAAAAGCTCTGCCAGTTCAATGTCTCCAGAAGATGTCCAACACAAACGCAAACATGCTACATACAGCTACTATGGCAGATGAAACAAAGCATTGGCAAGCTTGGACTGCAGAGTTCTAGATGTCAAGTATGAAGAAAATATCCACAAACTCAAAAAAAAAAAAATTTGCAATAAACTACAGAAGTGGAAAGCAGACAAAGCAGGGAACCATGAATAATGCCCACAGAAATCCTGAACAAGACTACTGACTGAGCAATACCATCAACATGGCATTTGTAGCACTAGAAGATCTAGCTGAAGAAGGTCAACGAGCAGAAGATAACACTTCAAAATGAAGATCAGATGTTATCAGATATAGCTGAATAGCACAGCAATGATTGAAAAGTCTAGCTGCATCACTGTGCTCTTAGAAAAATGAATTTTTATTACTCTGTCCTGTGTTCACATTCAACCAAATAACACTGAAATTATACTGGCCAGACATTTCATAACACAGTGAAACTGGCATTCTGCTGAGTCTACCAGAATGAGTAAACAAGTCAAGTGGTCTGCATTTTTGCTAGAGCTCATGTAATTCTTTGACAGCCCTGAAGACACCTGCCTAGCATATCCACAGTGAAAACTGGCAATGCTATTTAATGATCAAGCCATAAAAGTTAATTTTTCATATTAACTGAGTCAAAGCCACAATTAACTATCAAAATCCACACTTTATCTGTCCTCTCTTTTAAATTTTACTTTCACATCATCCTCAAAAACAAAACAAAGAAAAACTTTGAAGTGTTTACATATTATAAAAAACAACAACAAAAAAAACCACAGCCCACCAATCAATTCTCTAATCTTAGGAGAGACCTTTAGTGACGGGGTTAGCAGTGGTAAAGATCTGAATGCACTTTGGAAGACTGCCCAGTAGTATTTTGAATATAATCATCAATATATGATTATATATATGAATATATTTAATAAAACTATTATTATTTTTCAGTTTTGACAAGAAAACAAAATCATTTTGACAGTACAGGTTGCATCTTCAATGTTTTTGTATTTTTCTTTTCGCATACTGACTACAAAATATATTAACATCAAATATTACAGAGACTCAATTTGGTACTTCTCAATTCAAAGTCACCCACCACTTCAGTATTAAAATAAATATTATGTAATTTTTTCCTCTATCTGCCTGATCCCATAAACATCTTACGTTATTTATTTAACAGAGAAAGCATCTGAAGACACAAAATGCATACAAGACAGATGTGTCTATGTTCAACCATGGAGTAAAACTCTGCTTCAGATACACTGGCCAGACACACTATGAGTACTTCATTCTCCTTGTTCTAAAATAGATGCTGAAGCGTGCTACTAGTAAAAAGCAATAATGACATGACTGAAAGCAGCAATAGGGATTTACATTCAGGCTGGAACAAGAAAAATGTCCCACAGACTGTTCAAATAAATCAGTTGTTTTGCAATAGACTGGACTTGTTACAGTCGAAACTTCCAGTAATTTAAGAAAATCTTCAAGGCACACTCTGCTCTGAGACATTAGCTTTGACTACACATAGAAAACAGGAAGCTCCAGTAAAACTGAAAGGGGGAAAAGCTGAAGCAATCAATAGAGAAAGGTGATGATGATGAGAATAGAAGCCAGGAAATTAAACAGCAGCCAGTTTGAGTTACATTTCAAGAAAGGTCAAGTTACACTGAGAACATACTGTAGTATGCATCAAGCACGAAGAGAGCAGTACCAAATAGAACAAACTAGCTTAGATTTTCCCTGCATCAGAGCAGCAGTCTTGCTGATAAAGCAGAATTGTAATGCACCTCAGTCATACTGCAGCCCACTTAACATTCCTGTAAGCAAACTGGGCAAAATATGGATTTAATAAAATCATTACAAGGTATGCATGGAACTGATGCAAACTACAAGACATTTTTCTGCTTCCTTGTCAAAGAGGAAATGACCACAGTCATCACACAATTTACAGATTTCATCCAAAACATCAAACTTATCTGAGCAATAATCAAATCAACTGTGCCAAGTACAGCTGTATGAGTCAATCCACATTCCCTGTAGACACCTTACAGTGGATCTTATCTATTCCGTTCTTTCTAGTTTAACTGTCATATTTTAATAGGAAAATAATTCAGTTTTCTAATGCTACATGATTGGCACATACAACTAGCTACTGTTTATATAAGCCTGCTTTGCTAAAATGGCCTGAAAATATCAGAATGCAGAGGTTAAAGTAGGGTTATGTTACCCTGTTTAATGCTTACTAATGATAATAAGAGCTACATCTTGTGCTTTAGCAGGTACCATTATGGAATGACTATCTTTGAATCTGACACTGCTTTTTAGAATGGACGTGTATTAGTAAATAGCAGGTATCAGATATGTGTAAGTATGATGCTGTTAGATTCATGGCTGGACACCTTACTTTTAATTGTTTACTCCCAAGCAGAAAGTCTTCAGCAAATAATACAAATCTATCTGTGTAAGGAGCAAACATCTCTTACAACTTGTTCCCTTAAGAAATGTCTTCTATAATAAGAGAATATTTTCATTTCAGTAGTTCAACAGAACCCACTCAAAAAGCTCTGTGGAAAACCCAGTGGGAAAGACTTCCATCTGAAGAAGAAGAAGAGACTATAAACTAATAACATTAATTAGAAGCAACAGCTACCTAAACCGATTATCTAAGTTAAGATTTAGACACGCAAGCTGCAAGAAAGACATTTTTAATGGGCCTGGTCTCACCCTAAGCTCAGAATCATTTTTCAGTTACCCAACAGAATGTTAAATACTAGGTAAACATGACAAAAATATCTGATTATCTGCCACTGTAGTGGACATACTGAAGATGAATGGCTACAGTTAACTAAAAAGAAAAAAAAGACACATTTGTTCTTGGATCACAAAACTCAACAGATCACATTAGTAACTAATAATCTCTCAAAACTGAGCTTCTCTTCACCTCATATTCCTAGTAGAGAACTTTACCTCTAGAATAATGTTTCGCATTAATATACACACACAATTGGAACAATTTTAGTTTTGATTCAGCTATGAGCAAATGTCAATACTTTTAAACCTTACAGAAGAAATCCTTAACTCTGTAGTAAGTAATAAGTGGAATCTGAAAGGCATGTCGAAAATTAGAATGTTAGAAAACATTCTGATAGTCAAAAAGTCTACAGGTACATCATGCATCTCTGACACACGAACACTGAACTTAAGCTGGATATACACAGATGGCAAAGAAAATGCAGAGTAACCTCAAACAGTTACCTAAAACACAATTTACTTTATAGGATTACTCCACTACCTCTGTGTTTACAGAATTGTAACTGATAGTTTCAGTAATATTAGGAGCATAGAATACAACAAAATGAACACTTATCAAACATAAGCCCTTACTGCATGCAACAGCTGTTCAAAAATAGCTCATCTCAAAGTAATCACTTAATATAAAAAGATTTCTGATTAGAGCAGATGTACTGAAAGCAACACATCCATTTCCATGCACACACATACACACACCTTGATAATTTTACACACTTTAATACTTACTAAAACATTATGCTTAAAACAACTGATAGAGTCAATTGTAAAAGCATTTTGCATTCAGTGCTATTTGAATATGTCTTAATATGGTAAGGTTTAAAAATGATGCTTTTTAATACTCCTACTACTTTTTATGCTAAAAGATTGGTATTTTCTTGCTGAGAGGTACAAAGTTTACAAAGCTAGTAATCTTGACTCATACATTAGGGAACTAAATCCAATGAAAAAAGCGTAGCCTGCCACTGTAAACACCATTCAACATACCTTGAAAGAAAAGACCATTAAAAACAAAAAATATTCTCTTAGGAATCCATTCTATTAATTTTCTGTTTATTCATAATCTTCTGCAGGCAAGCAGTACTTTCACAGTATTATAAAGCTTCACACAAGCAACCTTGCAATGCAAGCACTTTTTATTGGCTCCAGAGTTGAGTTCTCCAGCACTGACTCGTGATGTGGATGAAGTTTCCAGTTCCACTGGCAGCAGTAACCTAGTCCTGCAGTATAGCTCCTTCACCATTCTTGCCACAAAACAAAGATGCCTCACACCTCCACTGCGTCAGCCTCACTGATTTCAGTAATAGACTTCAAAAAACTCAGAAACTTGCAGGATCTTTGCATTTCATTTATTTCTTAGTGTTCCAAAATAAATGGCAGACTTTTTGTATTAAAAAAAAACCCTAAAACCTACCAGAAATCAGCAAGCTTACTTACTGCCTCATTTAGCTTAATGCAAAAAGACCTGTGTCAGGAATCACTGTGCGCTGAGAAAATGAATGATGAAATGCTCAACAAAATTACACAGCAGGTGAGCCTCCTCAAGAAAGTACGCCCACTGCCACATCCTTGGGAATCACAACCTCTATCTAATCAAAAAAGTAAGTCAAGTTGATTTGATCACACACTTTTTGTTATTGCAACTATTTTTTTTTTTAATCCAAAGACAGTTGATTAAGAGCTGCTGCTGGTTCCCAGGTGTTCAGCTGTAACTCTGCATTCCTCTGGGACTAGAAATCAGCCCAAGGTTTTGGCGTCCAGCAAAAAGTCTGAAGTGACTGATGTGAGATGGTTCAGTGACTGTCCGAGGAGAGGGGTGCAACCACCAAGAACCAGAAGATTTATTCAAACAAATAAGACAGAAAATCTTCATTTTCAATAGATCATTCCAGTCAAGTTGGGTAATTCCATAGAACAAGAAGAAAAAAAAAATTGTATGAAGAGCTCTGAATGAATAACTCAAGGAAGCAAAGCAGCTGCAATGTCCTATCATATTTTCCAAGTATCTGTCATGTCAGAACTTTCTTTTGTATCCACAGAATCTTCTTCTCTTGACAAGCACTTCACACAACACCTTAAACACTGTCATTACATATGTTGTACAAATCTATTTAAAGGAAAAAAAAATAAAACATCTTTGCCAGATGGATTGGAAAGTCAAGCATGGAGAAAAAAAAATTCATTGCAATGTTCTTTATCATATTTGTACAGCTGAAAATCTAAATTTTTCATCTCCGCACCATCAGTCTCTAACCTACTATCATTACTAGAAAATACATATTTTATGGGAAATGAGCCCAAAGACAAAGACATAATCAAAAATACATTAAACAATACTTCTCTATACCAGTAAGTTTTTCCATCTCCCATTTTATATATTGCATTGCAATGCTTATGTACTTTACCATGGTGATTTATTTTCCTATTTTTGTAAGTCACAGTAACTAGCAAACTTCATTCTAAATCTCAGTTTTAAATAAGCAAACCTGTTTGCAATGAAATATTTATGAATATTCTGTTTATCAACTTCAAATACCTCATTTTTGAAAGCAGCAGTATCATCTAAGGCAGCTATTTTCACGAAGAGGACATTCATAAACAGTGTCCAGGTAATGGCAGTACCATGACTAAACAATAAAGAAGTTGCTTAGAGACAGAGGAAGCAAGGCATCAGAAGCAGAAGTTTCCCTTTCAAATCATGAATTATTGTAGATCACTATCTGATCAATGCCAAATACCTACTTAGGTGCTTACTGGTCACCATGAATTGATATGATTAGTAAGCATCATTACTATTGCAAAAACACAGTCCTGGTAGAAATAATAAACACAAGGATGGAATGTGTGTAGATCTCCTCATGCATCCCACCTGGGGAACTGGCAGTGGGGAAACAGAAGCTGTTCAGAAACGCACTTGTTTCAATGCGTTCAATTTGGCCAAAAGAAAGCTGCACTTTAACAGTGTGTACCGCTCTTCTCTTTTTAATACATCCTGCTGACATGAATGAAACTACCTATATACTGCTACTTCTGGAGAGTCTGTATTATTATCTCCAAAGTTGTTTCACAGAAGAAATTTGTACTGAGGCTTACATTTACTGCAGAAAGGTCTAACTTCTGAATAGTCTGAACATAGACAGTAGAGTTCTACCTTCACTGGTACTGAGAGATTACTAAGATCTCGTTAGATCTTTAGTAAGGACAAAGCCTTAGGCAAAGAATGAGAATAAGAACTTGCTGAAAATATCCCTATTCAAATAAAATATCAAAAGATGCTGCTATCAGGAAATAAAATGTAGCAGAAATGAGAGCCCTACAAAGTTACCATGAACAAAAGACAATGCAAAAATAAATAAATAACAATATAAAATGAACCCCTGACAAGCTATGAGACTGAACTTCACAATATAATCATGAAGAATATCTTCAGAAAGCATTTTAAGATGAGAAATACCCATTTTTATGACGCAGTGAAGGTTAACCTTGACTTTCAAAAATTCTTAATAATGATAATAATAACCAGAAATACCCAGAAATCTTTTTCTTCCTCATGAATTAAAAAGTAAATTTCCACTGACAGCATAAGAACAGTATATGTTTATAAAATTCATGAATTTGTAAGATTAATATGTTTCATTGAATGGCTTAAAGTTAACAGACACAGCTATTAATCTCAATAGACAGTAGCATTATCTGTAACAGCACTGTTAAATGACAAAGAAAAAGAAATTCAGTTATTTCTCTCAATTTACTCCTATAAATGATTTTTTAAAATTTATATTGATTGATAAAAAGAAACCGAAACAATGTAAAGTACTCTCAAGAACAATGACTACAGAGTAAATTCAAAATATTCACTCCAAAACTTGACATTTTTCCTAGTAATGACAAATCTTTAACTGGTTTGTCTGCAAGATCTTCCTAATTTATTTTTTTTCTTTTCTGAATACATTGCCTTTGAAATTAATATTAAAATGACTTTAGTCTTTTCCTGCATTATAGAGACCCAGAGTTATTAGTTATGTTATGCTCCCTCTACTGACTTCATAAGAAATGACTCAAACTACCTTAAAATGCTTCTCTGAAAGAACGGTTTAGAGTTTGACTGTTCCAAATGTTTAAAGGAATTCAAAAAGGCACCTTAATACAATTCTGTGAAGTGTCAAATCCCTGTAAAAGTCAAAGCAGAGTATTTGCATCTCACTTCTGCCTGCAAAAATGAATCCTTCCTCTAGTAACTGTGGTATTAATTACAATACATTCCATTTACGATACTCAAGATTTTTTTTTTTTCACAGCGTTTCAAGTGTTTTATATTTATGTTGAAAAAAAGAGCACACTTCCATTTTTGCACAGTTCTCAAGAACATTTCTCTATAAATCCTGCTCCTCGGTTGAATAAACAAAACCTACCTGAAGACTCCTGTCCACTCTTGGTAATGTGATGTGAAAGAATAGTAATCTATTACCAGTATGACTTGAGCACCATATTTACTTTTCACTTTCCTACAGTAACTCATGTAATGACTGAGACATAATCTATAAAATATGACAGATATATAATATTCAGAAGTGACATTACAAAGGGCTGAATATGCTAATGATTTTATACAGGGATTGTGTTTATCAATGGCTTGTTCTGCTGTTCCTTCACTGAAAAAAATGAGTTGTCTGTTCTGCTGTTGTTAGGTGTATTTTTAACATAAATTCTAATTTAATAAGGTCAATGTCGGAATATCATTGTTCTTACATTATCTCATCCATAAAATATTTTAAGATTTAAATACATAATTGTGTTGTTATATCTACTAAAAAAAAATCTAATTCTATTGTACATTAAGAACAAATGATTTCAAATGTTAACGATACCTACATTATTATATACCAAGAAACAGTCTTTGTCTTTACAGACAATGAATATGAGGAGACAGAAAAAAAAATACGCTGTGGTGAAATGCAATTCCTGAATTTCTGACACAGTCCCCTGTTTCACTGACTGTTAACAAAATCCAGATACTTACTAGATCAATGAGGCTCTCCTGGATTCTGTTCAGTGTGGTGCGTAATCTGCTACTACTGAGGCCCAATCCTGTCAACTCAAACTGGAACAAAAACATTCTATTTAAGTTTGGAAAGTAAAAAATTCTTGGTTTAAGGTTTATGGTAATGCAACAAAACTTCATTTTGTAAGCAGTGGATACAATTTATTCACGCTAAAGTTTTAATACATAACTGTAACTCTACAAAATGAAGATCAGCAGAGGACATTGCATTCAGCACTGCACTGATGTGAAGGATGATCTGAGCACATTTCATGAAGATGACAGCTTACCCTTTCTGTCAATCAACATTCAGTATCCTTTATTGTTGCAACACAGCATATAGGCACAGGACCCAAGATCACCCCATCCGGGAGACCAGCCCCAAAAGGCACATCACACTGCCCCCAGTGAGACTTACATGAATACCACCCCCAGGCCAAACAGTTTTGACTATAAAGTTTCTTGTAATCCCTTATTGAATATCTAACTTGCAATTCTATAATTATATACAACGATCTCTAAAACAGTTGTTGCTACTTAATGTTTATGAAGATTTACCTAATAAATATGCCATCTTCATGTTCATGGCTCAGTAGCATTATGGGGCAGGTGTTCAGCTGGGATAAATTAACATTTGTTTCCTGGTAGATGCAATAAATTATCCCAGCTGACGGACTGATGTGTAATTAATATAGCTACTTATCTTCTACTTCCAGTTACAAAGAAACAAAAACAAACTAACAAACCAAAGACAGTGGAAATGGGAGAAGGGAAAAACACATGTTAAAGAAACTGGAAGTAACCAAATACAGTTCTGGTATGTGATTCAAACCAAAAAAGCAACCTACTTAACAATATTTAGATCAATGATGTCTACTGTATTAGACTACAGTTCAATGCGCTGAAATCAGGGAAGGAAGTCAAGTCCCATCCTTCATTTTACATACAAAAAAGAATAATTTATATCCATTTATATCCACCTAAACTTTCTCTTTTATGATGTCCCCCATTGAAAATTTACCTTGCAGCTGACTTCCACACAGAAGTACCCACTGCTGAAATTTAGAATCTGATCTAGGAAACATAGATAAGTATCCTGATGTCCGTGTTTGATAAAATGTTCCAGATAAAAATAAGGGGTTTTGTTGGTGTGCCTTTTATTCACATTTTTCTGTAGAAATATCAGTTCTGAGCTGCCTTCAGTTTTGCAGGTATATAGATGAAAAAGAAAATCTTTTTTTTTTTCCTTGCTCTTTAAGAAATACACTCCTAATTTCCCAAATCATCATTTATTCCAACCTTAACATCATATAATCATTTTTCAAGTTGTGACCACAATGACTGCAAATTCACGACTGGCTGTTTTCCCTATCAAGGCAAGAATGAGCAGGAAAACAAAAAGTGCAAGATTCAGGCATTAAATCTCATTTTAAGCAATTCTCTTCTGCACCACAAAAACATGCACCACAATCTACCAGTAACCCTTTCTCTTCTTGCCCTTCAATTAGCAACTTTTAACAGCAAAAATAAAATTTAAAATTTTTGGATTAATATTAATAAAATATTTCTTAACACATTTATTTAAAAAAAAAAAGGACACTTCACACTTGAAACATATAAGAATAATAAGGAATGAAAGAATACATTTAAATTTCCATAAAACGTTACAACTCAAGAGCTCCAGATTCATCAGGCACAGCCCGAAGCAATGCATTTATATTTATAAGGAAAACAAAACAAAACAAAAACAAAAAAAACAATTGTATGGAACTATATCCCCAAGGCCAAAACCTCACAACTTGAAAAGGAATGCACCACTCATCAGTATAATTTTTGTATAATGTTTTGCTACAAGGTTATATTTTTTTATTTCAAGTTTTTGCTATTTATACATGCAAAACAGTAGATATTTAAATTTAACAAACTAATGTTTTAGTAAGTTTAGCATTAGAGAATTTATACTTATCACATTCTCTGTGACTTCTTATCTTACAAAAAAGAAGTTTAAGCATTTTCTGCAAATACAGTCATTAGATTAATATATTAGCATAATGTTTTGTACAAAAAATTAAAACTCACTTTAAAATTCATTCTGCTAAGAAGACTGTTCTGTGATATATTTGTGTATATCATGACTTTAGAGAATAGATATTTAAATAAAAGTTTATTCTTTTAATTTCATATTAGGCTTTTCCAACACTGGAGATAAAAGAAGAAAGCCTTAACGTGTACCCCAGAAATTAAAAAGTTTGAAAGAGCAATTCTGATTACAATAGTGTACAAGTTTTGGCTGTGAAGAATGCCAAGTACTGTCTACATAGGATAATTGTTCTAAAGAGTTCTGGAAGGAACAATGACAGAGTATCATGACCACAGAGTAGTCAACACAATCCCTGATTTTCACTGAACAGGCAATTAACTACATACAACTGATCACTCTTGTACTAATTCATACATGGTGCAGTGTTCTAATTGCTTAAGGAGGTTATAATACCAGCATATTTTTAAGAATCCCATTTGATATTTTATTTATAATATTACAACAGGAACACTGAAAGCAGTCTAGATTTAAATCACATACCATTAACCATCTCTATTCTTAGATGTCTATAACACAAGGAGAAGCAAGAACATTCAAGGAGCATTACAAGAGGGTTTATTTCGTTCACAGACCCTTGGTAAGAGTTATGTTTCCCATAGAAAACCATCTGACAAAACAAAAATTAGTCACACTAGGAAAACAACACAATTTTACCACTCGTCACCTATAACGTTTACCTGCCTAGCACTGTGCTGTTCTCTGTTAGAAGTAGAAATCAGCATGGGCTTTAAAAACACAAAACAGGAGGTGCAAAAAAAAGAAAAAACAACTGTAACACAGTCTGAATAGTATGAATAGCAGAGCAGCTGATTAAGCCAATGGAAATCAATTACTTTAACAGAAAGAAAGAAAAATAGCAAAAAAAAAAAAAAAAAAAAAAAGGATCACCAACAAAGAATGACTCATCTTCTAAACACAAACAAATTGCAAATGTATTTGTCCTGCCAAACAGCTCAAAACCATTTAGAACCATATGTTGACAGTCTGAAAATCCAGTATGATTTGCCAAAAGATGATTATGAATTTGGAACCTCATTTCATTATTGCTGTGAAATAATCTCAGGGCCAAAAGAGGATAAAATTGTTTTTACACGCAGCTTTTAAATGCCTTAAGACAATCCCGTTGAAAGTTGATCCCTGTTATGTACCAACAATGCCAACAAGCATGTATTTCAACTACAAGATCACTCAAAGTCCAAAAATACTTTTATTAATCCAATTAATAAAATAGCTTGACAGAGCAATAACAGATCTGGAAAACTATTTCAAACCTCTTAAATATGAGTTACTACTCAACCTTCACGGCACCCTTCTCTTCTTCAGCTATTCATGACTATGTCTGAGAACTAAATACAGAAAAACCAAGTCACCTAATCCTCTCTGGGCTTCAAGCCACTACAGAATGCTCCTTTATCCCCACTTTCTGCCACTACTTCCAGGTACTTGTGTTTCCTCTCCATTCAATATACTTGAATACTGAGTACCTATTCAAACGCAATTGGTATCATTTCCCAGTGACAATGATGCTCCCTATGCTTACTCTCCTCACTACTGATCTAATCAGCCTTTACTTAATTCTGCATTCAGATCTGATCTGATAACACTAATTTTCTGGGGAATCATACATTTGGTACTGTTTTAAGTAAAGAGAGCTCCTCAGTATTCTCATTCTGCATAAAGTCTGATACTCCAAAATAAATAATTTTTAAACCTACCGTGTCATTTCGGCCAAAAAATGTATAGACTGCATACAGATAGTAGTCAAACAGCTGGGACATGAAGTGGATGACATCAAATGCAATTGGCTTGAGAATGTTCATCATCTGCATGTATTTCCCTTGAAAATGAAGACTGAAGATTAGATTCCTCAGCACAAGCGCAAGACAGTGGTGCGCTTCATAGACTCAAAAAATGCCCCTACAAACCTGATTATTTAGCCTTGAATATTGATTAAGAGCAATTCAGCAATGTCTTAGAGATAAGTAGATTTAAAAATAAATATAAATATTATGACTAAGACACTATAAATCGCGCAAGACTTCTCCAAATGTGAATGTCAGGCTATATCAAAATATCTTGAACAATTCTTTTGGTATCAAGTTCAAAACACAAGATCTTCTGGTTCCTCCACAACACTCAAATTTATTTAGCCAAAAATTAATCATCCCTGTTAGTACTCCATAGCAAAGGATTCACAGTGCCACTCAAAATTTTATGCACATACAGATATCTCACAAGCAATACGAAAGTACAGTATAAAAATGACATACCCAAGATTGTGACTTCAGGAATAACATGTTTCAAACCTCCATGTTATCATTTCCTGTTCACCTTTCTTTTTATCTTTTGTAAAAAGTGAAGGAAACAAAACACTACAAAGGACCACTTAAAAACCTTTTTTTTCCAATCAAGGAGAGAGATTTCCACCTCAGGCACTTCAAGAAACTGCTAAATGACTGCTCTGCCACCACTGAAGATGAAGACAATGTAAGCTCCAGACTGCACAACTCCTAAGAGGATTCCTCTCCTCCAAAAATACTAAATTAAAAAAAGAAGAAAAAAAAAAAAACCCACACTCAAAAATAGAAACAAAGGCAAATAAACAAGCATAAAATCAACCTCTCCAACTTTGGACTGCGTTGTACAAGGGAGCATTGACATCTTCTGTAGTGAGGTGGAATCAGATCAGGACAGAAAAAGATAAGGGAAGAAAATCAAATTGCTTCCAGCTGTATGTTGGAAATGTTTCTAAAGGGGTAGGCTGACAGAACACAATTGCTGGCAAAAGTAAATCAAAAGGAATGGAAATTTTGTAAGACAAATCCAAGCAGGACTTGAAGAAAAACTAAACCATTATTTATTTACTACTTTTCACAAGATTAATTTTCTACTTCAGCATATATTACTGGAAGTCCTAAAAAAGGAATACCCAGGGAAAAGAATAATTCCTTCTCTTCTATCCTGCTCTCTGCTGTTGTGCATTTGACTTTGGAAAAAAAAAGTTAAAATATCAGGACCTTAACTTACACTTTAGTTGGGTCAAACTGATCATATAATTTGGACTCAGAGCAAAAAAAACCAAAGCAATTTTTCCCACAGGTTTAATTCAGAGTCTATATTTTCCTTTCTCACATGAGGCATGGGTATTTTTCCATAGGGCATAAGAAAAGCATACATTATGAAAAATACAGATTTTTCAGTGACCCCAGACTTTCTGCTGGCTAATTCAGAAAGGACATACTTCTTGCTCCACTGGCATCTAAAAAATATATAAACAAATTATATATGTTATATATATATAAACAATATATAAAATATAAACATATATAAAATGTGCTTATATTTTTGTAATATAATTTTATATATAATATATATGTGAATATATTATATATTATATATATAAATATAAATATAATTATATATAAATTATATATATATAATTATTATATATATATAAATTATATATATATATTTATATATGTATATATATAATAAGCTTGGGGTTATCACAGACAGCAACTTTTGGACAGATATAAAAACAGTTCATCCTGCATGTTGGATATAGCAGATCAGTTAACAAATTATCCTATTTCAGGCATGTTTTGATGTGACAGGTTGATAAAATACTGCATGAGGGTGCCAAAATACTTTATTACTCCTGTAGTCAGCAACATTCTTAAAGTTAACACTTGTGAACAGCAAAGTATCACTACAAAGCAGTACAGAAAATGTTGTTTTACATAGACTAATCAAGTACCAAATTTATCTGTTAGTATCAGGGAAAGTAACTTGATTTCTTGAACTATTACTTGTGATCATAAAAGACCACACTGATTTGACAAATATGTGACACACATATGGCAGGGTGATACAGAACTAAGGCAAGAATCATGTGAAACCTGATTTAGCGGCTTTCCACATTTCTATCTAGCCTAAACAACCTGCCTAAATATTACACAACTATACCCCAGTTTGCCAACACACTCAAGAATGTATTTCACTATTTTTGGAGATTTGACAAGGGTTGAAATATCTAATAATTTGGCAGGATAACCCAATAATTAACTTCATGCTTAATTATCAATGTTTTGAACTACAGCATTACAAACAAACTGAAAAGCAGACTTAAGATGTTCCGTTTGTTTTCAAAAGAGAATAACAAATGCAGTTAATTCCAGCACAGTTCTACGTGGAAATTTATGGATGTTTGGAAAGGATGATACCCTATCAAAGCAGCTGCCATCTTCATGTGTGTCTGAGTATTCTTTATTGACACAGGCTGATTTTTTCCACTTGCTCTGTGCTAAACACAGTTTTCAAACTTGCCTGCAACCTACACACAAGAATGGGTGATGTGTCACATTCTGGACAGTTAGCTTTCCAAATATCTATGTGGCTGGCATAAACATTCAAGGTAGTCTCTTGGGCAGTGTCTACACTTTTCCAAGGGGATATACACTACCCAAGCACTGTCCCTATAAAAATCTTCTGTGGCCAAGAACATTTCTCTACTACTACATCACTCAGCATCTTTACACAAAAGTGTTCCAAGAACATTTCCTCCTAGTTGCTCTAAGAGGATGCCAAATTTTAACTTCTATACATTGTTACCTAGCTGCAGTAAGTTCATATTTTGGGTGAAAACCTGTACAAGAACATTTCCAAACAGCACTAACAGCCCAATCACACACCACACTAAAAATTTCCTGAAATATCTGTAAATACCACTTTGAGCTTATGTAAGTCAAAGTAGATATGCTTTCTATAAACAACTCATTATGGCCAAAACTGCTGAACATTTGCCAGGGCTTTTTATTGTTGTTGCATGTTAGTTTGTTGTCTGTTTGGGGATTTTCTGGAAGTGTTCAGTGTTACCAGCAAGTCTTTTGTCCTTCAAACCAGCATTTTTTTCTATCAGACTAATCTACACAAATCTGATCATCAAAACAAAAATAAGTAAATAAAATATACTACCTCCATATAATAATGTGAGTTTTAGTATACATATGGTTGTTATAAAATAATTTCTACTGAGTCTGAATTCCAAACATTCAGCTTGCTATGACATACATTAGAGGCTAAAATACCACTTTGAAGGACAACACAAAAAGCCCATTGTAGTTTTATCATTTTGAAGGTCTGTATAATTGGGTCTTTTTGTTGTAGGGTGTTTGGTTTTTTTTCCTATTTTTTCTTGTTTTGACAGCTCATGAAGTCCTATGCTATGCCATATGACCATTCACTTCTTTAGCAAAAACTTTTCAGCTGTGAGATTTGTCACCACCACTATTATTCTCTCCAGTGATAACGGGCTTTAAATCAAGGCAAATCTAAGAGTTACTTCCCAAAAAACTATCCACAGGAGAAGTAAAAATGAGGCATTAGAGAAACCCAACCTATTTCTTAAACAGGGATGATGTTAATTTAAAAATAAAAATAAAATTCAGTATTCACAATGGCAAATATTTTTGTTGATGTACAGTCCCTAGGTCTCAATATTCCATAACAATTTAGCATGGGTTCATTCTTCTTTCAAGTTAAAACTTGTCAACAGACAAGAGTTCAATAGTTAAAAAAAAATAATAATAACCCAATATATTAATAGAATCATTGCCTTATACCAGAAGCAAAAGGAGAAATAACTATCTGGTTTATTAACTTAATGGAAAAACAAATAAATTGAACTGTTAACTTGAAATTCAAATTCAACAATTATATGACCTCCCTCTTCAGCTACACATAGTAACTTATTCTACTATTTTTATGAAATACACAGCAACTCACACTTTTATTCACCTAGCCTCCTTACAATGCACACAGACCCCAGAAATAGCTGAAAATTATTATAAGCACTGTCATACTCTTTCAGCAAGTATTACTACTTGCATAAAATCTCTCCCTAAAAAATCAGGCAACAATTTTTTCTATTTGTGTGGGCAATTTAAAATCCCATCTCAATCTCACTCCAGACATTCTATTTTAACCTGCTTTCCTTTATGATTTATTTTTAACTAAAAGCCACACTGATGCAAATATATGTGAGGCAGGCACGTCACTGACCATATGTAGCAGGGACAAAAGCTACTTGCGTTTACTGCCTCCAAAACAAATATCCCTGATACCACAGCCTTATTTTTAAGGGCCGAAACTTTAAGTACAGGCTTTCTGATGCATAGGACATATCTGTAGTGTACTTCACTAGGTCTCTACTTAATTTTTAAGGCATTATATCACTGGTATTGCATATACAATTAAATTTGTCAAGCTTTGTCTAAAAAAAAAAAAAAGCCCCTTAGCCCACAGTGGTTGCTCAGGTCTCCTATGCTGAAGGGAATCAGATTCAGAAGACAAGTGCTAAGATATCAACACTATGACACAGAAGGAAAGATATTCAGGACAGGCACCATCTTCTGGATCTATTTACTCCATAATGAAAGATACCCTAGATATCCTACATATCCATTGGTTACACCCTTTGAAACTGAACAGTGTTATGTACCAAGACATTTTCCTAGCCAAAATCCAGTCAGTGTGAGATGAACTGAAATCTTCAATGGCATTAGCAAAGACCACCACTAAAAGATGGGCATGTTCCATGGCATCCCTGCCTGTCAGAGGAGAATCCAGGGGACTGAATCAAAGCTAGATCTCTTACTAACAGGAATAAAATGCTCAGCTAAATCAGGCAAGCAACACCATGCTTACCTTCATGTTTTATAGGGGGGAAAAATTCATAAAACAACTCATGGACATACCAGGTGTGAACTTTATCAGATTAAAAAAATATTCTTGATACAAATGTTATTTAATTTTCTAGACAAAGAACACAGTACATTTCACCCATCTGGGATTTAGTCAACTGTTTAGTAAAAGAGAAGGCAGAACAGAGTGTGATGAAAAGGGAAGTATCTGGAAAAGCTACTAGTGGTGTTTCCAACAACTCTTCTTTCAAATCCTCATGAATGACTCTGGCACAAAAATAAAGAGTATGATAATGGAAAAAAATATGGAGGTACCATCAAAACAGGAAGGGATTGGCATAACGTACAGGAGGAACCAGAGGATCTTGACTGTTGTAATAAGAATCTGATGAAATTCAGGAGTACAAAATGTAAAGCCATGCATCTGAGGATCAATTAATCAAAAACACGTATCTTTCTGCAATAAACTAGAGGCTCATCCCTTGGAAAAAAATGGTATAAAGAGAAGGACCTGCTGGCTGTATAAGCACATTACAGAATGACTGAACTGTCAGTACAAAGAAGCTGCAAGAAATCCAAAGGGAGGCAATGCCACTTAAGAGCAGGAAACTGCAATACACAAGTGACACAATCCACTGGGACCTCATACAAACTACTGCACATTCAAAAAGTGGAAACAGTGTCCAATTTGGCGTTTTTAAGGTGTTTTAAAATTCACTGAATATATCTGCTACAATCCACAGATTTGTGTTACAATAAAAAACATACACTCCAATAATTGTTTTACATACCAACAAGCCTTACTACATTGAGTGTAGTGTTCGTCAGGATAGGTGCATTTGCTTTATTAAGGTTATAATCCGATTTCTTTCTGCTCCTCAGAGTTTCTCTAGAAACACTAAGAGGGGAAAAAAAAAGAAAAAGAAAGAAAAAAACGCCTCAGAATAATATTCTTCCTGAAGTTCATGATGTTACAATTTCACAGTACAGAGCTATGGTCACTGACCACATTTTTTTTTCCTACAAATTAATCTTTATCAATGTCTGTAGAGTTTCACTGCAATGAAGTAGTTTGTGATGTCTGGTGAAACCATGATAATATTTTATTCTAAAATGATTTTATAATAAAAAAAACATTCCTCTCTTTTGACCCAAGTGTTGACCTTCTAGTTCTCCTTAAGCCATTACCATACAAATAAGGTAAGCTTGCTTCATAAAAGCTGAATGGACATCCACTCAGAACACAGCCTTTGTTTTGGTGGCTTTTTTGGTTTGTATGAAATTTCTAAAAGATTACTAATTTGTAAAAGCAGAAGCACAAGTCTCAAGTCATTTGTTTGCAAAAAAATTCCCTTTGATACAACAAAAACTACACATACACGTAACAATAGTTGCAGAAGAATGTCTGATGCTTGCTAATCAGTTTTCCACAACTCACACCAGACAGCCTTTATCTTCCTTCAAAATTTTCCTCCCCAAAATTTCTTTTTGCAATAACAATGGACAGTTTAAAGTTCCTCCCCACTCTGGAGATCTAAATGTTGAGCCACTTTTACTGCGCAGGTATAATAAAGATTATTTGATTATCATTCATTGTTGTAGATACTGAACTAAAAATGAACTACAGTACTGAGATTAAACACATGTAAATAAGACTGAGTGTACTGACCTCTTCATAGGGGCATCTCCTGTCTGCTCATCTACATAGTCTCTTTTCAACTCTTCAGGAACATCGCTGTCACTGTCATACTCTTGATAGGCACTTTTTTCTTGTTCATCAGATTCATACTGTAAACAAAGACTGACTGCCATTACTTATATATTTATATATAATATATACATATTGTATATATTTAGACACATATATAAAGAACTTCACTCTTTGACAGGCTGCTGAAAATATTCATTAAAAATATAGCAGGCAAATTGCACAAAACCACCTGGAGGTACAGTTCCAAAAAACAATAACACTATTTGATCAAATATTGCCTTACATTCTTAAAAAGAAAAAAAAGCATTAATGCAAGGATTAAACTATTGCTTCTATTGTTTTATAAAAATACTTGTTTATACTATACATATTTGTTTAAAACTTTTTGCAGTCATTTGCAAAATTTATATTAGTGTGTTCCAAAAGACATTTCCACTGGGTAAGTCATTCAATCACTTAACTTGTTAGAGACCAATGCATTGTTACCTAAGCACAGACACTTCAAGAAAATAAGCAAATGCTAAAACATAAATACAAGTACTTATCATGGCTACTCTACAGTAAGGATGTTATTTTTCCTCAGGTTTTTTTTTCCCTGTATGTACTTCCTTCATCTTTAGGCTGTTCTACGTACACCAACAGCAAGAACACAAAGTTTGTATGTAGGAGTATCTTTTTTTCTACACATAAACTTCATAGTGTACACCAAGCCAGCAAAACTGCAGAGCAAGCAAGGAACAGGCTTCTTCAATCCCACTTGATAAGCCTTAGCTTGTACACAAAATGAACAAGCCAATCAAACAAACAAAACCACCCCACAATGCAGTATAACATTCTAAGTAACTGCAGTGATATAGCAGCCGTATCACTGGAACAAGTCAACAGGGGATAAATTTAAAGGGTTTTTCCTTCCATTCTTATAGAACTTGTTCAGCGCTAGTTTTGAGCCTCAGGCACTACACTCATCATTTTACACGGATCCCACAACACAGACCAGAATAATCTTATGAAATACATGAATATATAGCTAAATTACCCATGTACAGCTGCTAGGGAAGGGAAAAAGAAAGGGAAAAGGAACAAAATTAGTTCTGTAAGGGACCTTCAAAGATCATTAAATCCAACTGCCTGAGCACATTAGGGCTAACCAAAATTACAGCATGTTATTGAGGGCATTATCCAAATACCTCTTGAACACTGACAAGCCTGGAGCACCAACCACCTCACCAGGAAGCCTATTGTAAAGTTTGACATCCCTCACTGAAGACCAACATTAAATTGCAACATCTGAAAAATAAGAAGCTGAAGTAGTTACAGACATGACTACTGCCTCCAAAAACTCAGACTTTCTAAATTTTTTGAAATTGTTTTCCTCTGTTCAGTCATTCCACTGCATTTCAAAGTTTACAAGAAACTTTGGTTCAGTGTAAGATTTTTAGGTTTGAACCTAACAAGTGACGTGAAAAAAATGAGCAATGCAAGTTGCAGCATATGGAACACAGTATAGGGTTTCCACATTATGCATATTGCTGTTATTGCTTCATTACAGTTGTGTAGACATTATTCAGAAATTAATGTATACAATAAATACACTTTATAGTTACAAAACCACACATACATATTAAAATGTATTATACAGTTGGGATTATTTTTGGTAAAAACACCTGACACTTGCAATCTTATTTCAGTCAGAGTAATATTTAAATGTCAATCTCTTTTTTTTCAAGCATTCTTGGTTGCTCTGCAGTCTGAGTGCAACACATCATAAATAATGAGGTAAAGTTTTTTTCGCAAGGTTAATTTCTTAATCCTCAAAACATTAAAGGAAAACAAACACTTGATTTTCTATGGATGTAACTCATTTTCCTGAACTCCTACATGGCACTAAGCCTACGCACCAGGCTCCACAAATGTGTTTCCAGTTGAAGACAGACAATACTTATACTTTCAACTTTTCCTTAATGTGGGCATTGCTCTGAAGTCATTTTGTCCAGGGAGTGAAAAATGACCCATATGACAAAGACAGACTGGTTCTGGGATCTTTAAGAAATAGTATTTTCCAGAAAGGAAAACTGCTGAAGATACAGTAAGGTAATGTCAGCCCTTCAATCATCTAAAATACACCAGAAATATATTTTTCAGTTAGGGCTGGCAATTGTGCCCCAGCCCCAAGGTATGAATGTTTTTAAAGCATAGCACAATGAAAGTAGTATATTAAAAAAGTGGAAAGCCCACAGGACAAAATCAAAACAAAAACAGTTGAGACAGAAAAAACATAGAGCATGAGAAACAGACTGATCAGTAGTATTCATATGCTAAATTTCTTCCCATGAACATTGAAAACAAATTAAAGTTATAATTAAAGACACTGACTTCAAGCTTGACAAAGTCATATTTTAACTAAATTGGCTGAAACATTAATCTGGAGAATTACAATCACTTATTATGCATTAATAAATAATGTATTCCAATTCAATTGAAATGTAGTGATAGTTAACAACTTATATAATTTCACTGTCTCAATTGAATAAGAACATTTTAGAAAAATGATTTTTTAACATGGAAAATATTTAATACTAAGTATCCTCAATCTAAACCTACTAATAGGTTGGAAAATTTATTTCAAATGTAAAAATACTGCATGATTTAAAATGCAGATAGGTAACTCATAATCACAAATTAGTGACCTTCTAGAGCATATTTTTAATAAGTACAGTCTACAGCAACATGTCAAAGTGCTAAATGATTTATTGTGGCTACTAGTTATAATCACTGCAATAATCAAGTGTTTAGTTTGTCAGTCCAAACTAACACATAGGACTGTAATAAGATTAACTGAAACTGAAGTGTTATAAAACTAAGTTATCTGTATCACAAGAAAAATATGTGAGGGAGATATAGAAAATCGACATGAAATGTCTCACTGAAGCTCAAGATCTCAAGATGAAAAAAAAAATAAAAATAGCAGCGACTGGACCCTAAGGCCACTTCAGTTGCCTAGAACTGAAATAAGTAGATAACAGAAAGATTTTCAAATGAGACACCGACAGTTCTTACTATCCAACAGATCACTAATAAGTAAATCAGCTGTTTACACCCTTCACTTCTGATTTCTCTAGATACCTAGAAGCATATCTGATTTATCTGGAAACAAAATTCTGCAATCTCTACCTGAAATAATTTCAAGTTTAACTGCAAATGAAAGAGAAATAGAGGACAGTCACCAGAAGAGTATGCGAGCAGGGTGACCAGAAGCCTTGGTTCTAGTACCAGCTAAGTTAAATGCCCTGTATAGCTACTGACAACATTTAACATATTCTGCACCTCAGCTGTCTACCTAAATGTGAATAACACTTCCTTCACAAAGATTTTTGTAAGGATTTCATCCTTCTGTGATTCTATGACTATGAGGTAAAAGTACAATGACTGAAACCATGTAAGTGTCTTCTCAGTACCATTACACACCATCATCTGCACTCACTGTATAATTCTTCAGCCTTACTTAACATTTCTCTATATTAAAAGCAGTTAGTTAACCTTTCCCAATGCATGAAACTCGAGTTATCTTAAGGAATAAACCCATTTGTATGCTGAGTTGCCTAAAACATCTCAAATAAAGGATACACTCAGCACAAAAGACTTCTACAAGAAATGAAGAAAAATCAGAAGCAATCATTCTCCCTAACCAATTATAAATTACATTATGCAAACCAAAGGTAAATTTTAAACTTTACTTCAAAAATATATGTTAGCCCTATACACTATTCCAAAGTTCTCCCAGTAACATCACACCCAGGTTAATAAAACTATTGTATGAATGACTGTAACCTAGAGTTCACAAGAAAAATAAATAATAAACCACATAATCAGTATGCTACTTTTTCCATGCAGAACATTCTGTTCCTCTGATGTTAAAGGAGAGCCAAAATTCATCAGAGCTCTTCACCAGACAAATTCAGATTCTATCAATTTAAAATATATTAATGTTTACAAGCAAAGAATACGCTAAATTGGCACACAACTTCGAAAAAAGAGGCCACTGCAGCCAGCTTTGAAAGTCCTTGATAGTTCTCAAGCCAACCAAATGGGACATGGGTCATTCAAGGCAGGAAAACCACAGCACGGACTTGGTTGTGTTTTGTGTAGGCACATCAGCCTACTGCTGATTCCTGGGCTGCTGACTCCCTCTAGCCTGACTCACCACAAGCACAGCCTGCTGCACTGAGCCACAGAGGCAGCCAGCTCTGGCAGGGAACGGTGCAACTCCTCTGTGGCACTGGATTACCCCAGGGCTGCCCCTGACACTGGGAAGAATAATACACAACTGAAGACAGAAGAGGGTATCAGTGACAGCAGTTGGCTTGGCAGCAGCATGGCATTTGAGACTGGCAAAAGCCAACCACACAGAAAGTTCAACATCTTCATAGTATTTGCTACCTAATGTTTTCCTCAGGTGACTTCACCAACAAAGAACCAAAAGCTATAGGATAGGGGAAGTTCACATCGTTTAAAATTTTACTGGAGTTAGAGGGAAGATTCTGGATCAAAAAATGTCACAACTGGAAAGAACAGAACAGATCTCTTCTAACCTGAGTGCAAACCTTTCAGATTTCTCATACATGTCCACAGAAAGAAAAAATCCCTTAAATCATACAGTTAAGAAATGAAGAAGATCCCAGCTTCCTAGAACTGCAAGAATCCTGCTGACAATGCACTAAATTAGGGGGACTGCCTGGACACAGCAGTCACACTCATTTGCTAGCACTGAATTGCATGAAAGCAGAGGTTCTAGAAATTTCTGACCAATAATTACTTTGCTGTTGTTCTGGAGACGTTAACAAATCTCAGAACCTAAAGCATTATCATTTTTTGAAAATAATTTCACATTTTTCCAACTACCTACCTGCAAGTAGTGACCAGAAAAACAAAACAACATGCCCTCCCACCCCCCTAAAATAGCCTATCCTGAACTATTTGAGTATTTTCTTACTGGCATTCAAATGCAGTTCACGATGGATTTAAAGGTAAAGGTGAAAGGTGAAACACAAGAAAGCTGTCTTGAAAATATCATTATTTTCTTATAATAATTTGTATTATATTTTCTTCAGAAAAAAAAAAATCTTTAAAGAAGCACCGCTACTCACAAATATACAGAAGTTTAAAAACAGCTCCTCAGTAGCAGTAGCTTTAATTTCTGCAAGCCTCAAAAGCACTGCATTATCATTAATAATAATTTCATTATGGTTCTTTCACAAATACCTACCAAATGACCATACAGATTCCGCAAAAGCTTTGTTTTGGAGCTGGTATCTATTCAGCACTGTGGAATTCTGTGGTTCTTTACATTCTCTGGAGCACATCTTTGCTTGACATGCTCACTTGGAATCTATATTTAAATCTAACACTGATAACCATAACATTCTTTTCAGTTTACTGAAATGAAAAGGAAGGATGCACATTCCGCTCTACCTCTTGACAGGAGAGCAACTACCACCAAGTAACTGTCTCTCTAAAACATTCCTTTAGGCATAAAGCAACAATATTTCATGCCAATCAACTGCGTGTTGTCTGCAAGTGACTCGACAGGAAAGAGGTGATAGCCTGGGAGACGCACATCAAATCTCAGCTTCACAGCCCTAATCCCACAGGGAAAACACAAAAGGCAAAGATGCAAACCAGGCAGACATTAGCATGGCAAGCTGAATAAACTAAGCTCCACTGAGCCTTATAACAAGTAATTAAATAAATAAACAATATTTATCAAAGGAATAAACAGAAGTGAAATTTGAAACAAAAAATTGTTAATTCAGCACTTAAGAGAATGGTACTTTTGAAACTGTATTTGACAACTACTAGATGCTGACAGAAATCTAGAAAAAAAATATGCTATTAGCTATCTCTAATTTCACAGTAGAGGATCACAAATTGACCAGTTTTCTGGCACTGTCAAAAAGCACTAAGTAACCCATCCAATAGCAGTAAAGTGCCTTGAGAACTTAAACAGTACTGCCGTTTACTAATTCATGTACCAAGATATTTTGCCGTCACAGACATATGAAATGAAAAGCCATTCAATGAGAACTTTTTTTCGTGAAACACTCCATACCCCATTCGATGCTAATACATCTTCTGTCTCATCATCTTTGCTGTCAGCCTGAATTTCGAACGGGTTTCCTCCATTACAGTACTGTTCAAATAACGTTACTGTTGTTGAAATTGCTGAAGCAGGCTGCTTACTAGGTGACACAGATGGGGAACGTGACTGCTGCATGAACTTGAATTCCTATTAAGAGAAAGAAAGTACAGTCTTAATCACCAATGGGACAGTTTCAGTATTATTATGACTACAGGTTCAAAAAAAATGAAAGCATAACAATATACTTTTAATAGTGGCTCAAGTTAATTTTGATACTGGCAATCTTATACTGCTCGTATTTCTAATTTTAACAGCTTCTGATTATGACATGCGATACATCTCCTGCATTCTGAAGTAGTTTTCACCTGATTTTGGAAAATAAAGAACTATCATTTTTAGTTTACAAAAATTAAGAAATAAAAAAAACGTACAATTTTACCCCCAAAAAAAATTTTGTTTTGTTTTACACACATTACCTAGCAATTTAATACTGCATTTTTTTATTTTTTTGAAAGTTCTTTTCAAGTTTTTTAATAATCTTCGAATACATCGCACAAGATTCTAATCATTACCCTTTCCTCTGTATTGCTCAGCTATATCTTATATCTATATATATCTAGATCTATCTAGATCTTACATCTATATTACTTTAGTAATACCTCCAATCATAGATATCCACATTTGTTTGGCAAAACAGGTGAAATTAATCCAACACATCCTAAACTACACAAAACCCCTTTAGTACAGCAGATGTGAACACCCATTACATGCTTTCAGTGGTACTTTCCCATAGAAAAAAAAAAACAAAAAACTTTTGCCTTCATATCAGCCAGTATTGACCTACTTTTCCCAAAACAGGTCCAAGCTAGTGAGCACTAAGGAGCATACCTATTTTTCGACACTCTTTTGCAGCATCATATTCTCAGAATAATAATTTTGAAATGGAAAATTGTCAAATAAATGGCACATTAAAACACGACAACTAATAAAAACTAATATTATGCTTACAACTCCAGTATGTTATGTAATCCTCTACCTGCCTAAAACAGAAATGTCTCTGCCTGAAAAGTCCTGGATTCCAGATTCCAAAATGCTGAAATGAAAATTATGTTTTTTCAGCAATCACTCAGCCTTTTTACAGCAGTTCAGAGATACGCTACTTCTCACTCTTAGCTATCGCAGTATCAACACTTCTGAATGTGTCATTCAAAGAACGTACATGAAGCTGCAAAATCTCAAAGTTTGATTTAACAGGGCAAAGCTCCCAGGTCTCATTCTCCAAAAACATTCTTAATTCTTCAAGACGGGTTCTGAAATATAACAAATGAATATTTTTAATTGGCAGCAAGAACAAATCAGAAAACAGACAATTTATGCCTTCAAAAAGCATATTAAAAGTCACACTTGAAAAGAGATATTTGACAGAACTTACAAATTCTTCCAAGTGACATATCACGTAAAAACTGTGACTACTAGCAGTGTTTGCCTTATGGCACCTCTAAAGAAATGATCAAAGAACACCAAGCTCCAAAATTTGGAAACAAGTTATTTTTTCTCATTTCAAAGTATGACCATTATAAAGTATAGAGGAACTAACTGTACAGTAACACAGAACCTTTCTTCTCTATGTAGAGTACAGAGAGCAGCACAATACATACAAACACTCCACCAGTACAAGAGCTTGTCAGCCATCATAAAACAGAAAATTTCTTTCAATAAGTAAACAGAAGTCAACACATAACAGATGGAAGTGGAATGAGCTAGACGATCTACAGACACTGAAGGAAAAATTAAAGGTGGCTACAAACCACCTAAGCTATAGTTTGCTTCACATCTTAATTTCAGTACTAACATAGAAAAAGTATTAAGGAAATATAATCAGGCCATTATGTCTCTGCATTGTTCTTATTACACTTCTGAACATCAGAAGAGTCTCCATTCAGCGATAAAGAAAAATTCTTTTAACAAAGAAAACCTTTCTGCCATATAAGCAGATTGAGTGAGTGCTGACTGAGCTCATACTGCTCTCTCTTCTTCATCCTAATATAAAATATAGTGTTTTGCTTAATGAATAGCAGTTGGTAAATTATACACCAGGTTTCTAATTAGGCAGTAAAAAATTCTAGGAATATCATTGTTTGAATAACAAACTGTAATCACTGCTACAATTAAAATCTTGCTTGACAAGATGAGAAATCAGTTGAATTATGATTGCATTTTCCCAAGTCTATTTAAATTTATCTGTTAAATGCAAACAGATTTCAACTCAGAATTCAGAGGTACTGAGTGCTCATAGCTTGTAGACCTTCTCACATCCAACAGAAGCAACAGATCTACATTCTGAATATCAGTTACAGATTAAAATCCTTTGAGAGGAAGACTAAGATGAAAGATTCATAGAAAAGCAAACATTTAAAAGCTACATAAGCATGATATTCCATATGATCTCAAAGACGGAAGAAAGCCATTGACAAAGCATTTTAACAGATGCTTTTTCACCAGCAAGCAAGTCAAGAAAATGATACAAGTGGTAAAGGCATAATGTATTCTGTCTCTGAAAATCTCTGGTTGATGCACCTTTTAACAAATGCATCAGAAAAAAAAAAGTCAATTGCATTCTAAAATCCCCTTTCTGATATTCGCTGCCAAAAGCATATTCTAATTTTTCCAAATAATTAACTTTTGTCCAACAAAAGCCTTCATGCACTCTAGTATTATACTGCTTTTCTACGCTTGCTGAATGACACGATCAGTTCCTTTGAGCACTTTCTCTATGTTGCCAGTTCTCTAAAACACCACAAGTCGCAGGAGGCCACATATACTAAATGACACAATCAAAGAACTTATTACTCCTAGACTCAGAGCATTCTGGTTCTATGCAGCTTTTATGTATTAATGAATTCTTAAAAGCGCTATCTTTTTTTTCTCCTCAATTAAGTATATAAAAGGACTACAAGCCCCATCAGCTTGATCTGAAAAGTTGAGACATTTAAAGCTTTTATATAATCTAGTCTGAAGGACATAGCTGGAATAGAAGTGCTTTTTTTGATTGTTTCATGCTAATTTTTTCCTCCCTCTTGAGGACAAAAACAAACCAATATCTTCACAATACCCATGCAGCAAAGAACAGGTGAAAGTATTAAAAAGTTAACATAACATGCACCTCAGCAACACATACTGCTTTTGTTTTCACAAGAATGACAGAAAACACTACCTTAAAAAGAAAACATGAGTTATATGTAGAAATAATCATTTTTAAAGTATTTCATTAAACTTCCTTAATCTTTATTTTGTCCAAAGATAATTCAGCAATTAGTCTCTGACTGCCTAAGCTGTTAGATAGGTCCTTGGAACATAATTAAAACCAAAACCAATGCAATCAAATAATGTTTATTTAACTAGGCAGGGTATTGTGCTATATCTAATGAATAAAAGAGGATCAGATACACCAAAACAGCTTTTCTGAGTTGAAGTGAGCTGCTGAAAAATAAAGCAAACAGCAATTTAGGTGGAAAGATGTAAGGTATTTCACTCAGAGCTGTCATAAACTCTTCTCAAACAGTTTTGATCATAAGAATTGAGACCTGAGAGCTGCAAACTCAGTTTCCAAAGCAGTAAATTCAGCTTGGGGTTCAGAAATGGTTCTGAGAAACAGAAAGGTGGCATAGCATCTTTATCAACTACAAACATGGTGAAGGGTCTAGATGGCAAACATGTATGAGGAAAACATACCTGTGGTATGTTTTGAAATAGTTAACACTTTGTTTTCTGATAGATTCTTGCAAAACTTCAGACTTACTGCCACAGAATTCTTCTCCAACTTGCATCAGCCTGTAGTAATAAAGCAAAGTTTAGAAATATTTACTGATTTATTAGTACTGCTGCTCCAATCCAATTTCTAGCCTTGCTCATCACGAGAGGTTACATCGCAAACCCTTCACTCGTTTCACAGAACCCCATGTCTCATTTCCCTCCAAATCCTATCTTGATATCCCATACTCAGTAGCAACAAGCCATCATCAAAATGAAACGTCCACTGCACAGCTCACAGTCTGAATCTGTTGTTTTATTACCAAAACAGAAGGACACAGTAATGTACAGACTAGCAGTACAGCAATATTTTGCTGCTCTTTATCAAGAAGCCCTTTAAAAGGTTTTTAAAGTATGAACTGTCAGATCTACACTCCTGAAATCTTAAAGCTGTCCAACACCCAAATATTACTGGACTTAAGAGCTGCTTGAGCAGCAAAGCAATTCATGCTACTGCTCCCAAATACAACCTTGGTGCAGGCAGCAAAACTGGCAATCGGACTCCTTCATAATAAGGAAGCGCTCTTCAAACTCTACCAGTAGATAGGATCAAAGTTAGCATCAGAATGTAAATATCAGCCTTAATTAACTGTGTGCTGTCTTTATATCAGAGTTCGTTTGTCTGCATGTAGTAAGTGGCCTTATAACACATCAGTATACCTGCTGATAACATCAAGTACAAATATGAAGTCGTCATATTTGAAGTTAGACAGATCTGTTCCCAGAAGATATGTTTTCACTTTCAGTTGAACATCCTACAAAAACACAAATATTTCAGAACCATTTAATGAATCCTCGGTAAATTTATATGCAAAGTACCAGGTTCACTAAATACGATACACTAAATACAATAAGATGAATGCTGGGATGCCAGTTTAATTAGCACTTTCTTTTTAATGTTTCCACTTACAGCTTCTTTTCGAGGCTGAATGTACAACTCCATATTTTGTAACATTAATTACTACTTGATGACTTTCTTAAATAATAATGTAACCAGTTTAATAATACAAGATTAATGCTAGATGCTTTATAGCTCTTGAAAATGCCAAGGTATTACTGTTCTGCAATGTGAAAGGACTGTTTTTTAATCACATGTTCAGTGTCTTATGATGTATTAAAATGATCCTGCAATCAAGCTAGGAATATTATGAAACCAAACAAGTAGTGTGACCAAATAGTAACAGAATCATGGAAATTTTATGCCCACTCTTTTTATAATACTTAGCTCTACGCAGATTACTTAAAATTTCTTTTAAAAGGATTAGCATAAATATAACTAATTTTTACTGGGGCAAGATATACATTAAGATAACTAAAAAACCTACCTGCCATATTCGTGAAAGCCCATGTTCCAATTTCTTTTTCACATAGCTGCGGTCAAAACTGTTCTCCTCAGTCCCAACCACACTGCTGCCATCTGAAACTGAAGATGGAAGGTATCACAGATAATTTCAAAAAACTTGAAATGTACCCTAGTTTTCCACCCATAACAAAACTTTTTGTCTAATTATATCACTCGTTATGCAAACTCCAGGAGAGCTCCATTGCTATAAACTTCTGAGAAGAAACAAATAGAGCACATAAAACACTGTATGCTAAAGCAGGGAAGAAGAGCTTCTAATTACTGTTACGTAAGAAAGACACCCATTCATTAAAATCAAAGTGAGATGAGAGAGTAACTGATATTTCAAATACAAAAAACAAAGTTGACAAAGTAACAGTTGCTTATCCTCTAGATTCTCTAAGCTATTCCAGCCTTGTAGATGAGAATCATAAAATTAAACATATCAGGAATACGACTTTTAACTTTTTATCTCAGTAAATTCTCTCAGTAATTCCAAGGGAAACCACTGAAACTTTTTCCATGAACTATGTGAACAGCAAGCATGCCCTTTTGTTTTCCCACTCTCATACTAGTCTATGCTTACACATGAAATAATCTCATAAACATCTCATTAGATGTCTTTCATTCTTTAAAATTACTGTATTTAATTCTACAATTTTCATTTCCACTCCCTTCCAGCTATACATGGTCTTCTTTGCTCCAGTAGAGAAGATACATTTTTACTTATACTTACAAAACGAGAAGGTAATGGTAATTTTTGATCATACAGTTGTGTTATGCTTAGAGACAGTGATAGCACAGTGTCACAGCCTGTTTCACAGGAAATCTCTGACTTTGAGAGACTATACAACTTTTTTCTACGATAAAATCAACCAACCAACCAACAAAAACAGGCATGCTGTTCCTAACCAGAGGAAAAATGACACAAATCATACAGAGTTTTTTTTTATTTTTCATATCAAATCACTGAAATCCATATAAAAAGCGTCACTGGAATATCACTAAGCCCACAGTGCTCCTTCCACCCCAACATTTAAGAGATTGAAAACAGGAGAATTAAGATTGCCTGCAATTCTCCAGCACTGCCAAGCAGATCAGATCTGACTTTCCATTTCTCTTACAACCTCCAGCTAGTTTTCTGAAAACTATTCACTCCCTTGTTTCTGACTCAACTGATCTGTCTCTAATACCTCCACCCACAGGCTCCCAGCTCAAAACCATTTCTTCCCCTTACTCCCAATCCCAGCACCTACTCTCCAAAACCTCCATCCAGTTCCAGTTTATTCCTACCAAGCAGTTTCCTCCCTGTTGCCTTGGTATCTGTTTGCTTTTCCTCCATTTACCTCTTTGGGCTTCTTTAGGATCCTGACTTTGCTTCTGCCCAGCAGTGCAAACATCAAGAAGTAAAACAGAGCACAGACAAAAATCTTCCTACTTAGAAACAATATAAATTGAATTTACAGAATTTTTTCATTCTTGTCAATCTGTAAAATATTTTCCTCTCTATTAAAAAATCTACAGCTTACACACAACTGAAAACAAAATAAATACAAGAAATGCTTATAATACTGTAGGAAAGACAGTTCCTATCCATAACTGGGGCTTATCTGCATAGCAGCCAGACACCTCTAATGAACAGGGAAATGTCTAATGCCTTTGTACTACATTATTACATTCTTGAAGGATAGAATTTATTTAAAACTGTTGGACTAAATAACTAGGTAGACACATCAGGTGGCCAGCAGGAGCAGGGAGGTGATCATCCCTCCATACTCAGTCCTGGTAAGGCCACACCTCAAGTACTGTGTTCAGTTTTTTTTTCCACTTACTCTTCAAAAAGTAATCCCCTAAGGATCAGATCAGATTATAACTCAAAGAACAACTGCAAATTCTTAACATAGTTCTGGAAAAAATTGGATATAGCAAAGAAATTTGTTACTACAAGGGTGGTAAGGAACTGGAACAGGTTGCCCACAGTTGTGGGTGTTTTATCCCAGGAACCATTCAAGGCCAGGCAGCATAGGGCTTGGAGCAAACAATTTAGTGAGAGCCAACTCTGCCCACAGCGGGGGGATTTGAACTAGGTGATCTTTAAGGTCCTTTCCAACCCAAAACATTCTGTATGACTTCATAAGTAACAAAATCCTAAATTTCAAAGAGTCTTTTATAAAGCACTCCAAACAAATAAATATAAACTGAGCAGAGAGGAATCAGGAGAGTTTAAGAAAAGCAAGTGTAGGGTTCTGCACCTAGGAAGGAATAAACACATGCAACAGCACAGGCTGGGGGATGACATGCTCGAGAGGAGCTCTGCAGAGAGGGACCTGGGTGTCCTGGTGGACAACAGGTTGACCATGAGCCAGCAGTGTGCCCTGGCAGCCAAGAACGCCATTAAAAGGAGCACTGACAGCATTCCAAGAGAGGTGATCCTCCCTTTCTACTCTGCACTGGTGAGGCCTCGCCTGGAGCAGTGTGTTCAATTCTGGGTTCTCTGATAAAAAAAGACAGGGATCTCCTGGAAGAAGTCCAGTGGAGGGCTACAAAGATGATAAAGGGCCTGCAGCACCTCTCTTATGAGGAAAGGCTGAGAGACCTGGGTCTGTTCAGCCTTGAAAAAAGAAGACTCAGAGGAGATCTGATCCATGTCTATACATATCTAAGGTGCAGAAGACAATGAGACGAGACTGGACTCTTCTCAGCAGTGTGTGGTGTTAGGACAAGGGGAAATGGCCACAAACTGAAACATAGGAAGTTCCACACAAATGTGTGTAAGAACTTCACAGTGCAGTGATGGAGCACTGGCACAGGCTGCACAGAGAGGTGGTGGAGTCTTTTTCTTTGGAGGCATTCAAGATCCACATGGATGCCTACCTGTGCAACCTAGTGTAGGGAGCTGCTTTGGCAGAGGAGGTGGACTTGATCTCTAGAGGTCCCTTCTAGCCCCTACAATTCTGTGATAATCCCATTGTGAAAGTATTTTCTATTCTACTTTGCTCTTCCTCAGTCTCAGACCAGAATATTTACCAATACAAAGCAGATGCATTTCTTTCCTCAGAAATGCAGGAATGCAAACATTCATAAGTTATGAAAACAAAGCACATTTTAACATCTGTAACTGGCATTTACTTATCACAAATAGGTGACGTCTAGATGAAGTGCAATCTCATTTTCCTAATCCATGAGGGACTTCTTTTGAATAAGTTTCACTATAAAGCAAAAAGACCTATGAAATCAACATCTCTTAAGTCAAGTCCAGGTTTCTACATTCTACAGCTCAGTCTGTGCCTCCAGTCTACCAATAGTTCCTTGATCTATCTAAAATATTTTGCAAGACTGCTGACATTAGCACAACAGGAGAAAAACACTGGGACAGTTTTGAGTTAAGAATTGATAAAAAAATAAGATGCCAAATACATATGCATCAGACCACTTCTTCTACCAGTCCAATCTATATGGTTTAATTGAGGAAAAATATTCAGTGAAATTTTAGTGAACTGCCTTCTTGGTTCTATCTGACATGGCATCACATTCTCTTTGGCTTGAGCATATATTACAGTTAATAAATCAATAAAGACGAAATGAGACATGTACAGGTTTAATAACCATTAGACCATTAGCAACAGCTCTCAGGAAAAAGAAACAAACAAAAAAAAAACCCAGACATTTGGTAGATATTTATATTCTTTCTGACATTAAATAATATTTAGCATACAAAAGGGAATTTGATTTGTCATTGCTGAGCTTTTTGAAAAAGTGATTCAGTAGCTCAAATATATTCCACCTGTACAGTACATTACAGCTATGCTACAGAGTCTTTAGCAACTCAAAAACTGAGTGACAGAAGATTTAGTGAATTAGCAGTAAACACCAAAATCCTCCACAACGCCTTTTAAAAGCAATGCATTTAGAATGACTCATGATTGAATGTGGAACTTTATTATGCTTAACAGTTCTTTCAAAATGTTTTTCAGTGCAAATAATTTTCTTTCTTTCGGAGTACCAAGAGGAATTATTTTTAAAATTACACATGGAGCTGCAAAAGTAAGCTACTACAATAACACTTCTTTGTAATAAGCTCTTGGTAATATCTGCATTATTTAACACTTCAAAGACAACAAAATCAAAACAAAGGAAGGAGATGAGCTTTTCTGAACATATTTTAAAGCAAACATTATTGAGAATGTGCAATTCATTCAAAATCTCAGAATGCACCTTCACAATGTGCATCTCAAAACGAAATATTTTAGCTCTGAATTTTAGTTCTGAAATATTTAGAAAAGTTTCATTTGAAAAATATTTTTAAATATGCACATCAGATTCACTACATTTCTTGCAATTTACATTACAAATATTTACATTTTTCTACATTTGAAATAAGAAGTTAAATTGTATTCTTTATAAGGCTTAAAATCTGTAATAAATCCAATTTTTGATAGGAGTGCTGAATTACAAATGCACTCTAGGAAGCACGGTCTTCCAACACTTGTTTTTCACTTCCATTTCCAATTTACTTTCTTCTTTTCACTCACAATCTAAAGTAAAGGATACAAGTTTTATGCAAACCAGGCAAGGAAAAATAACTGCAGAAGCAGCCTACACTCCTTGCCCTTTGACAGAAGTGTTTTTTTCTATATGCAGATCTGAAAGACAAGACCAATCCCACCTGATTCAGATAAATAAGAGTTTTGCATAAATCTCAATACTGTAAATGTCACACTCTGCCAGAAAGAAGCATCTTTGGTACGTGGAGAAAAAGAAAAAGTTGGTGTTTAGGTATTTTATATTAATTTAAAATACGCCCAGCAAAATGTACCCTAAAAACATAAACTAGAACAACAATAAAACAAATGCAGAATAATACTGTATGACAAAACTATCGCCTTTTCCTGTGAGGGCATCAAGAGTGTCAATTATGACTATACCTTACAATAACTTTCAATAGTACAGATGACAATCAACATTTAAGAAATTACTTTTCCCGAAAATTACAACTGCTATTTATGACAGATTTATTCAGCTCCTTTTCCTAGTACTCAGTCCAGTATTCCAGTCTACTAAGTTTAATATGCACTGAAGATTTCAACACCGATGAGAAAATCTGAAATTACAAGCCAATCTCATATTAAAGAAAAAACTCCGCAGATTTTGTATTCATCTACCACAACTGACTTCTGAGCAATCAACAAACATGCTGTTTGAAGTAAAACTGTTTATAACTTAGTAATGGCACATACACATATTCATTTAATAAGAGGTTACGCTGCAGACTACAAAAATTCAGTGAGTATTTAAGTCCTTACTGCACATTGTGAACAACAGCGCTGAAGGGCAATGAGTCAAGACCACAAAGGTACCTAAAAAGCAATTAATTGAGCAAGATAAAAGTACCAAAAGTTTTATTCCCAGAATTATTTCTTACCAGAAGTTACAGCTGCTCCCTCTTGATCTTGATCGTGACTCTCATGCCACTGCATCGTTCTGTAATAGCTGAGCATGACTTCCCAGAGGGCCTTGCAGAGATCAGCGAGGCATGGAATGTAGCTGTCTGATGTAATATGCTATGAAAAACAATAATATTGTGAAACTGTTACCAATCGCATTCATCATTTGCAGAGGTAAAATAAACTACACAGACACATTCAAACAGTTACAGTCCTTGATGCATATCACACTATTGAAGAGCTGACAAATGCCTGATGTTAGTCAGCTGATCGAACAATGTCTAAAAGTGTAAAGTTGATTTCTTAGTGCCTTTTTTTGAACTGACTGATATAATCATCCTTATTACAATCATGGAACAGCAAAGTAAAGACAGAAGTGAAGCTGTACAGTCTAATGATGAGGATGTCTCATCATCACAGAAAGCTGAAGCTATCCCTGCAATATACAGGCACTGCTTCATTTCAACAATGTATTTAGACTGCAGCATTATATAGTAGTCATCCGGGCTGATAACCCATTGGACTGAGTGCTGTGTAACTCAAGCAATTAAAAACAGTAACAGGTGACAGCTGTCCTACATCCCTGAGACACTCTCTTCCAAAGAGCCAGTTGTGATTTAAGATATTCATTAGGGGAAGAGCATCAAATTTGTCAAAGTGTATGTATGCAGTATAAATTTCTAAGATTAAATTTTCAGGTAAAGGGATTTATTTAAGAATGGCTCTAAATAAAGAAAAGAGAGTAAAATTGCTCATCTGAGTGGTAAATGCAAAGTCACAATTGTCTTGCTATGAAGAAGACACAGGAATTTTGAAACGATAGGATACAATTGGAGGCTAACATTTACTTCCTTGCATTTAATTTGATGATGTGTACATTAATACCAAGCTACTAAGATTGAATTCCATCAAAATGAACATCAAGTTCAAAATAAACAACCTCTTATTTTAGGTTGTTATGGCTATGATTATTAGGTTATGATTTGTATTAACATAATTAGGTTATGATTTGTATTAAGAAACTATTAAAATAATCCCACAGCTATTATAACTGAGTTACTTACTTAGACATGGGATACTTACAATAGAGGAAAATTTCAGATTAAAAAGTACGTATTTATGCAAGAATTACATACTGTACAGAGGTCTTTGTATTGTAACTTCTGAAACTTGGTGTCTGTGTTTCCTGCACAAAGCTCCACATATCCAAGAACTACTTGAAACACAGTATTGTGAATAGCTTGAGTGAAGTGCATGTGTAATTGGTCCATTGCTGTCTGAAAGAAAAGGAAAAGCAAAAAAGTCAAATAAGAAAATTCAGTTTGTCATAAGGCAGAGATCTCTAACTACAGTCTTTGTCTGAATTTTCTTGCTGTTACAAGATATGCTGATAATCACTATATATGGCATGAGAGAACTGATGAAAAAACTATTTTACATGCCAGAATGGAAGTTAACAGATCCTGAGGATTTGAAAACGTTCAGTTTTGATACTTGCTATCTGACATTCTTAGCTGCTGACCCAAGTTGAGTTCTTTAATGACATAGGAAGCAATAAGCAATTCTGCTTCTATCTGATCACAAACAAGCACTCTTTTGCAGTTAAACTGAATTAGTCCAAGAAAATAAAACGACCACTGAAAACATGAGAAGTACTGAATATACTGAAGATTCCTGGCGCTTTGTTTCATGAAGAGAGGTCAAAACAGAAGGGATTCCTATGAAGTAACTATATTGTTTTCAGGAAAAGTTCAAAACACACATTTTGTCAACACTAAGAAATAGTCAAAGCCAATTTATCCAACCATAAAAACAAAGCAGGCAAAACTGTACAGCAACAAATAATACTGCTCCTACATTTTGCTCAGAAACTTCATTCCTCTCCAATTAATTTGCCTTTCTCACCATACCATGCACTAAACTGGAGCAGTCAATGCATTATGTCTCCTTTTAAAGCTTCTCATTCTGTAAAGAAAGAAACTGAATACAGAGCACTAACAAAGGAAAAGTCTAACTAATCTTCTCTCCTTAACTTAAAGTTTCAGTCTTTAGGCATTCCAACAATTCTGTACATTGTCAAAGAAGGGGAAAATAAATCATTTTCTATTATATTGCAAAACTATACTGTTATCACAGAAAGAACCCAACTTTGCTAGAAGGGTTCTAATTAGAAAGGTAAATGAATGAACAAGTAGTTTTGAAGAAAAAAAACAAAAAAGGCATCCTAATGTCAGACCTTGTCCTGAATATTGGGAATAAGCTTTAAAAAAGGAAAAAGGAAACTAACCTCATAACAGAATGGAGTTCTTGCTCTGCCTTTAGCAGGAGACAGACACTCTGATGTTACCGTCAGCAGCTAATGCTTCCTGAGGGAATCTCATCTCTAAGTCAACATGTCACTGCTACACTGGCACCACATTTAATGTCACTGTGTTATGAAAACTAATCAATGATGAGAACAGCCTGCAGGGCTTCCTCCTCTCATATCTTATTTCACTTCTTGTTGACAAAAAAAAATAAAAAATCTCACGTCTTCATTTCCATTACATTCAAGTTCAATATAAAGTGGTAATGCATACATACAAGGTGCAGGCTGTACACAGTTCAGCATATAACTGTCCAGGTATAATTAATGCATAAATCATCACATAAGGAGGTAAAATATGGAATTATTAGTTATACCATGTCCCAATACCTACGCGCTACAGTGTTGCTAGGTTTACCTTTAGACATTACCATTAATATAACTGAGCCTTTGTAAATATACACAGCAAGACTGATTAGAATTAGGAAAAGAAATTTCCATCACAGTACTCAGATATTCACACTGTTACACCAACAGTCTTCACAACTTAGAACGCAAATACTAACCTGTGTTTTCCCAAGCAGCCTGTAAGCCTGCTGAACCTTTGTATAATGACTGATATCAAAGTTCTTACATATCTTAGAGAGTGCTACATCCAATTGTTCCTATATAAAAGAGGGCAAAACAACATGTTGAACACCTAATATAAACAAGCTGAATATATCATTTAAAAAACAACAAATGAGGAAAATAAGTATATTAACTGATGATAACTACGCATGTAAAACAGACAACACTGGGCTATTATCAGGTGCTAAAATGTTATTTATTGCCACCTGCAGCACTTCAGTCTGAAACTTCTGCCACATAAATGGCTCCACCATTTACAAAAACAAGTACAGCAAGAAGTACATTACTTCGTAAAGGTCTAGCAAACCAATATGGGAGAGCTGGAATTTCTAACTTGGTCTACTACCACTTCTAAGAAACACCTAGTACTGAAATAAAGAAATGAAAACGTTCCATAAGCGTTTCAGCTCAAACAATTCTAGACTTCTTACTCTCAAATTGCAATATTTTAAACAGATTTAACACTTTCTGACTTCAAAGTTCTCATCAATTAAGGGTATTGCAATGTAGTTTGCTCTTGCAAAGAGAAACCACAGGATTCTTTAATCTCTATATACTTCTACACCTTCTGCTAATCTTCTTAGTCATATCTGCCTCAGACATTCAAGTCTTATTTGCTTTGGCTTAGCACTGGCCCTGTCCAGCAGCTTCTGGTTTGCTGACCTCTAAAATTTGCAGTGGAACTCATTTCTCATGTAGTTTATCCAAACCTATTATTGGCACACTGCTCACAAGTACTTTTCATAGCTGCCTAGGACTAAATTCACAGCAGTAAACCGCTGTGCATCTTTATACTCTAGAGCTCTAGTACTTCAAATATTAGCTATCTATTTTATTAGATTGCTTTACCACTTAATGTTGGCACAATTAGCAAGGTGGGCTCATAAATTCAATACGATATTATAAAGCATTTAGGTATATTTCAGCACAAAAGGCTACAGGAATAGCAACAATTGTAACACCACAATGACCATACTTGAAAAAATATGCTCACTCAGTAATGGCTAATGGCAGTGCAATATAAATATTTAAAGCTAAATATGCTAATATCTAGAAGTTAACTACTAATACGTACTAAACCAACATATTCATTCTTACCTCTATTTGTTCCAAAGTATCTTGCAGTTTTGAATTCAACTCACTATTAATGAAAGAAAAAAAAAATCGAAATCAAACTACTGATTGTAACAAAAGTGCAGTTTTCTTGACACTTCAAATAAAATCATCTGTTACAGAAGCACATTTTCCTAAGTTTATAATGTAACAGTGTTAAAAGACATTCTGCTGCGATTTATCCGAGCATTCAAAGATATTTCCAAACACAAAGAAACTTGTGCCCTCTACATTTTGGACAAGGAGGGAAAAACTGCTCCTTTCTAAAAAGCCACTTCTAAAAATTTGGAACACCAGCTGAAAAAAAAATAAGACACAAAAAGTGGTGAATATGTTTTTGTACGGGAGGTTCCGGAAAAAGAAATAGGTAGAATAACCTCTCCAGTGCAGAAAGAAAAGAGTTTTACTGGATGGGAACAAACTCTAAAATTATCACAAAAAGAAAATTCAGTTAATCTAATCATTTTTTAATCAATGAAACATCAAAAATCACTGTATTTTACTCTTTCATTGTCCTTTTTGTTATGACTTTTAACCTGATGTTCACTCAATTATTTTTTGTATTTCATTAAAAACAAAAAGTATTTCTAAACTAGGAACTGTAGACATACTGATTAGTTTCAGTTCTGAAAGCAATTTCACCTTAACAGCATGAAACTGTACATTAGCTAACTTTACCAGCAAGAATCAGGGTGAGTTGTCCATTGAAAATCATCTCGCTGAAGGTTAATTAATTCCAGATTATGAGCTTCCTTGTTAAAAAAGTATCTAGCCTGCAAGCTGTAGCTCAGTCATAACTCAGTCTTAGCCAAAATTTTACCTGTCAAAATGCTACATCAGTTACAAAGCAATGACACAGACCAGGCAGAGGTTATATTGTGTTAGTAGTGACTTCTTAGTAGTGGTATAAAGACCCCACTGAGGGTCTTTATACTTTTATAAATCCCTCAACTTGTCTTCTATAAGAAAAATAAGTTTAAACCAAAACTGCTTTAGAGAAAGAGAAATAATCATCTCCGCTTGATATCACTTACAAACATTATCCAGAAGGTGAGAGCAGCACAATGTCACCTCACCTTATACAACTGTAATGTTTGAAAGTGCTGGCAGCTTTCTGGCATTCCAAACACAGTTGAATAGCTCCTGGATAGTCCTCTTCCTTGGGATAAAATGGAACAGAAAGCTAATTTGGCTTTTGAAGCAAATATCACAACACTCATTTTTGCTTACAAGCTCACATACAAACACAAAGACCAAAAATATTTCACCTCTTTCATTTGTACAGTATGAAGTTACAGAAATCTATTGAGGGGCTATTGTAAAAATTAATGTGCAAGCCAATCAGAATTATAAGCAGGCAACATCAGATGTTAGCAACATTTAAAAATACTGCACATATTGTGTTTTTATGCAAATGACTTGCTTGTTCACCTACAGATACAAAGAAAATGTATCAGAAAGCTCTTATTAAAAAACAACTAACAATTTCCCATTTAATTTTCAAACCATTGTTAATACAACATAGACTATTTATGAGCAGGGGAAGAGGTAAATTCAAGCACTAGTAGGCTGCAGCCTACAAAACCAACAAAAACACATGAGAGACACTCCAGTATTATGCAAAATAAATAGTTTCTATTTAGTTTGAAACACTCAATAACTAATGAAACATTAATTTTAGACAACTGGTTAACAACAAAAGACCCCAGGACAAAGAAGCATACTTTTTTTTGGGGGGGTGGGGGAGGGAAATAAAAGTTGCCCTAATTTACAAGAGGAATATCCAATCAAATCTACCAGGAAGCATATGATGACACAAAACAAAACTACACGCACAAGAATGTACAACCCAAAGATCTTGGCAACAGTGTCTTGGCTATAATTAATAATTGGCTACAATTATAATTGGCTGTTTTTGTCTTCTAATAGATCTGAGACCAGAGTCTTGGAGGAGGAAGGAAAAACCCCTTCAATATCTAAAAGCTTTCCTGTTTGTTTTTTTCCCAATTATATCCATTATGTTATGTGCTTCAGAGAACTCAAATGCAATGCTGTTACTGAATTTTCAAATTCATTAACTGAAGATCAAAAGAACAAGGGCAATTTATATTCAGCTACTACCACTAAGGAATTTCTGAAATGAAACTGCTTTAATAGCAGCATTACAGCATACATCAAGTTTTGCTGCAAAAAATAAATAAATAAAAAGAATGCAAAGAAAAATCCATTTTTTTCTTTATCCATTAGATGGTACCAAAACAGTGCTACAGCTTAAACTGATTGCTGCAATTACAGCTCTTTGCATCTTTCTCTATTGTAAACCCAGAACTTTCGCCATTAAGTCTACCAGAGCTGTAAAGTTCCATGCTCCCAGTTCAGAAAGCCTACCTTCACTACGTATATTTCTAATATATTCCAGATGTGTCTCAGCCTCCTCTGTCCAGTCTTTTTCATTTGGGAATCCTACCTAAATGCTCTTCTCTGAGCAGCCACTACTAGCCCTTGGATATCCTCCAAGCTACTAACTGCTTCTCGGAGTACAAACAATAAAATAGCTAATACCTGGAATACTATCTTTGTGAGCAGAGAGTAAACACACCTCTAGAATTTCAGCTAGCCAGAAAGTGTGCTTTCAGCAGTTAATGCTTAAAAATCATAGGCAAAATTATGGCAACCTGGCATTGGGGTCTGTGCGCAGGTGCAAGAGCCACACTTCTACCTCAGGACAGCTCCTACGCACAGACAGTGACATCTGATCTCCTGTGCAGTTCAGTACAGCACAGAAATAAAAAGCTATTAAGTGCATAGGGCCTGGTGAGCTGAACATAATGCTGATGCAACCTCAGGTGAATTAAGATATCTTGCTTGGTAAAGAGTAACAGAGAGACAATGTTTATTACATTGTTTATTTGTTTATATATTGTTTATTTATATTATGATTTATTACAATGTTTATTACAATGGGATTTAAGACTCTTAAGAGTTAAAACTAGTTAAGATTCCATCTCTAAATCGAATAACTAGTGATTATCATAATGATATTCCATCCGATCTGACACCGGCTATGAAAATTCAGCAATCTACAAGTCAAAATTTCTACATGACATTATTAAAATATAGCCATCATTAAACTTGTCAAGCTGACATTCATACCATTTAAACACCTATAGACAAGATCTTATTTTCAACCTGCACAGGTAGTACATATACACCTCATCAGCAGAATCTTCAGTGTCACAGTTTGTGTGCTGCAATGTTTAATATAACTCATTATTAATAAGTTAAGCCACTAAATAACAAGAAATACACTATTCCACCACAAAGAGACATCAAATCCCATTCATAAGATGACCAAAGAAGAGACAAAATTACGAGGACTAACAGCAATGAATACCTTCAAGATACAGTAGTCTGGGAGACTTACCTCCAGCATCTCACTTAAACGCACATCGGTTCTTTGCTGAAAAGATAAAGAAAGTATTGATAATTACAAAGAAATGAAGAAAAACTATTTTGCTTTGACGAAGAAAGAAAAAACCTGTACATACTAGTGTTTTTATTGTCCTCAGAGACTTCAGTAGTCCAATAAGCAACTGCCTTTTCCTTTGATCTGCAAGAAGTCCCAAACTGGTTTGTGTGAAGCCTTCCTTTGCAATATTCAGGTGCCTGTGTAAATTAACAATTAACACAATAAACTTCAATGACAAATAAAGTAAGGCTTACTTTAAATAAATGCTGCCATGTACATCAGCATACATGCTACAAAATATGTACAAAATAACAGTCAGCACTGTTAGGAAAATGCTGAAATTGAGATAATACCAACAGACTAGTAAGATGATATGTTATCCCTTTAGCAGAATTTGTCTGTGGATCAGTGGTATAACTCTAAAGGTGTCTGTTTCAACAGAATCCCCCATTACAGCAAAAGCTGAAAGACAGAAAGTAACTGGCATTTGTTTTAGTACTTTGAACTGCTACTGCTAATTGCATTCAGCACATACATGGAAATATTAATAATAAGCAACTTCTTGGGTTTACAAATGTCTTCTTAAATCCCTTTTTCCCTTTCAGTTTCTGGCATTAAGGAAGATACCTTCTTCCATCAGCACAAGTAACAGCTGCTAACTGAAGGCTGTTCTGCAAAGATGTAACACGTTCAAGTTCCTACAAAGAGACAACAGGTGAAACAAACATACAAGTTAAAATTGTCAAATCAGCAAAGACTAGCAACTAGTAGGTTTATTAGCTACTTGACAGGAATAGAGGGAATGGCCTCAAGTTGCACAAGGAGAGGTTCTGGCTAGATATTTGGAAAAAATTCTTCTCCTAAAGAATTGTCAAGCACTGAAATGAACTGCCCAGGGAGGTGGTGGAGTCACTGCCACCAGAGGTGTTCAATAAACATTCAGATGCCGTACCAAGGGACATGCTTTGATGGGGTGTTGTAGTAGGTGTTAATATGGTAAATATTGGTGGTAGGTGGATGGTTGGAATAAATGATCTTGGAGGTCTTTTCCTACCTTGGTGACTCTACGACTAACTTCTATAATTCTATAATAACAATTTAGATTTACTTTGTATATGACTTATTTCATCATATTATATATGCTTAGAGCTAGAATGTAACATTAAACAAACAAACATTAAAATAATTTTAAAATGCAATTCTCCTTTGAAGAAATATACTTGAAATATACTTCCATTGGAGTGAGAACTTCTACATTTATATGCTTCACATTCAGCATAAGAGACTTTATATAAAATGAATAGAATGCATCACACCAAAATCACCAAAATGATCAAGGACATAGGTACATGAATTAATTTGCATCAAGATGCCAGAAGTCCAGTCTTCCCTTCTACAAAGGTTCTGTAAAATTTCTCCTCTGAGCATAGCTGGAGAGGGACAGGAAAACAACACAGCCTAACAGCCCATGGAAAAGGAGTCTTCAGTTGAGCAGGCAGGGCTGAACACCATTTTTTGTTATCTCAGAGACACTGGTGTTTCCTGAAGTATGCCTCTCCTTTCAAGATAACTGCAAAACTACAAAGCCCCATGTTTGTGCCATGCCTGTCACACTCCACAGATGTGGCTGATAGACCAGCACATCTATGAGAAGAAGGGTGCAAATCATGACTTCCCCACACTTTCCTTTGCACAGTTTAATCAACGTGTCCAGGGAACAGACAATTACAACTTCATTTAATCTAGTAACCTGCTACTGTCACTTGACAGGGAATTGATGTTGCCATTACCAAGTACCCACAGCAACACTTTATGAATCAGTGGGAAGGTGAGGGAGAGTCTCATAATGCCCACCAGAAATCTCTGGTAAGACTACTGACAAGAATAACTCTGTGGAAAACAGTGACCACACATAACATATGATATTAACTTAATCAGGTAAATATTGACTTAATCAGGTAAATATTTGAGAAATGTTTTTAAAAGACTTATACTGGCACAATGGATTTTTAATCATCCCTTCGGACATCTCACTAAGATACTGCTGATAAGAATTTAAACATTACACAGCAAAATGCAAGAACATTCTCCACAATGCTGTTACGCTTAAGAGCTGCTAAGTACAGGAGTAACAGCATTGGCTCAACAATATTACCAATTCCAAGAGTGTGCAACAACAAAACTATACCAGAAAAGTTGGAAAACATAAAAATATCTCTTTCTGCTCAACTCTGCACTACTTTCTGAACACTTAATCATTAAAGCACTACCCAGCTTCTTTCTGCAATAGAATCCCTCCTGATTCTTTTACCTAAAAGTGAAATAATATTACCCTTACAATTTTTCTTATTTTTCCTCCAGCTGCTGCAGAAGAGGCAAGCAAGCTCATCCCTTCACTAGTGTCTCTCCTAACCCAGTACTATACTTAAGCTGCACTGAAACAAAAGCAGTATTCTAACAGTACTAAACTGAATGGTTTACTGTTAAGGCTGTTGTCTTACCTGAACATATGCAGGTTGCTTTTCGAGAATCAAGTCTGCAACTTTCTTAGATACCTTAAAAACAAGAGTATTACAAGTAATGAACAATCCCAATAAAGTAGCCAGTCCCTATACTAAAATTCTACTACGAGTTTGCAGTTGTGACACTCACTTCTGTTGTTTCCAAACTTACTGATAAATATACTATAACAAGTAAAAAAAAAAAATCCTAGAGATCACAGTTTTCCTTGGAATCATTGAAGTAAAATGTTTATTTACATTTCCACCTAGGAACTTTAATCTCTACCTCTCTGCTTCTTGAAGAGTATGCTAGAATAATAAAAACAGAAGTAATACAGAACACTACAGCTGCTTACATTCTGTTTATGCTACTACTAGAGCAAAAAAATGAATTAAACTTCTACCATGGAGATCTAAGAATGCCGCAAGCACACTTTTGCTTCAGGCAAATATAGCAATAAACAGCTTCAAACACAAGAATAAATTATTTGCATTGCTCTATATTCTTCCCAGGGACCAATACTTCCAGAAACAAAGATAAAATAAAACCCACTGTGACTATCAGCCAGCCCCAATGGAGCTGTGGGAAAAAGAGGTTCAGGGGTTCTTCTGCTTTTAATATATATATATATCTATATATATATGCAGCAGAGATTATAAACTGCTTATACCAACACAGCATGAGATTGGGATTTTAACAATACAATATTTCCGTAACAAACTCAGAGCAGCTTCACACGTCAGTTCCCATCCTTTGGAAGAGAGCCTGCATACAAATGGCTTTCAGAGGACACTGATACTATCAGCTGGCAATCTGGACAAGAGGACGCTTTCCCTCTTCCACATTAAAACATGGCCAGGATCACCAAACTGTTTTCAACTCAGCTGCCTAATAAATATATATATATATAACTTTTTTTTGCAGAACAGCAAACAAACTGCTCCTTGTGGGATAGAGTGCAGGAAAAGATCTCATCAGGCCTAAACGTTTTGTCTCCTGAAGTAAAAAAAAAAAAGAACTACAGATATCAGACTTAATTAAAATGAAGTCAAACAGATACACAGCAAAAAAAGCCTTCTAATTCAAATTATCTGTACCCAGATGCCTGCTCTAATAAAAGCTGTCACAACACACATATTGAAGAAGAATCGAGTGGCTTGGTATCTACTCAGTGGAATGGAAAATCACAATGAAAAGGAGAAACCACAGAAAGTCTGGAGGCTATAGTGACCCCTAAAACAAAGGAAGGACCAAGATAAGCAGTGCAAAAGCAGAAAGTAACAGCCAGCGAGAAGTGGAAGATCAGAGTTCTACCACAAATAATTCACAGTCATTTGAGGATTCTGTGTTGTACAAACGTACAAGTTTGAATCTAAATCACTATAGTAAATTGCTATGCCAGCTACAGATTCAGCCACTGAAACGATAAAGCCAGCATTTATTATTCTTCAAAAGCAGTTACTGTTTGATATGCCAACAGACTTCTCGAGTCTTGTAACTAATAATCTAGAAAGACACATATGGGCCATATTTCCTGGGAAACTTACACTCAGCTCTCTTCTATATTATTCATCAGCTATTTTTATTTTCCAGTTTGCATCTCAGACACAGCCGTGAACTGAAAGTACTCTCAGCTGCTTCTCAGCATACAGGCAGAATGGCCAAGACACCGCTATCAAGTATTGAGACTATTCAGCATATTCCTTTGTAGTTGCCTTGAGCACATTTCCTTGCAAAACTAGGTCACCAGCAGATGTCCTCTCAGACTTCTATTCCCAAACCAGCTAAAATAAACAATTATACCTCCTGGTAAGGATTATGGAATATTCACTGGCACAACTTCTCACTAATGTTTCACAAAATTTCGTATTTTCATTCTAGGAAAAGCTGTTTTAGGCCAAAAGAACTTCTCTTTGTACACTGTTAATGCTTCAGTATTTTTATTCTGTACGTTTCATTCATTTAAAGATGTGAATCAGGATTAATACTGTTATTTCACTTGCCAAATGCCATAGCTAGTATATTTATTTCCTATACCATAATATTAATCTTTCAGAGTAATGACTCTGTTATTAATAGATGAATAAAAATAAAATCATAAAAGCTTGAAATGTAGCAAGTATCTGCCAGAAGCTGCAGCTCTGATTCCCCCATAAATTCATTAACTTATTTCATAGTAAGTATATACAGCACTCACTAGACACATCTGTGGACAATTTAAAACAAAAAATTAGCTAACAAAAAATAAGAGAAAAAAAAAAAAAGAGAGAAAAACTCAATATTTTATGTTTTACATTTCCAAAAATCCCTCAAAAAGAGATAGTACAACATTATCAAACTCTATACTATTTCTTGCATGTATACTGAAAAAGCTGAACATCCTGAAAATAAAGTTTCTAAAGAAAACATTACTTCTCATGACTACATGATTTACTGATATGATTTTTTGTTATAAAAGCACATAACATTCAAAATAAAAGATGCTCATTATCTGTTGGGTTTAATAAATCAGAACACTTTTAGTTATACTTCTATGCTACAGTTAGTACAATGTAAAAAACTGCCTGGCAGTACACTAAATAGCTTTACTTACAGCAGCTTGCTGTTGCTTTAATTTGTCTCTATGTTCTTCTAGTTCTTGAAGACTAAGCACTGGAGGAAGCCTCTGCACATGAACAATGAATAAAATTCAGTGAGAAGTACATAAAATACACATGCAGCATTAACTAACAAAACAATTTCATTTAAAAAACTTTCCTATTGCTTCCGCAATATAATTGGTATTCAATTCTCAGTATTCAAATCAAGAATACTGAAATCCATCAGTTTTAAAGAATATCATAATTACCCTTTTAAGCCATACATACATATACATAAGGACCAAGTCATTGAAGTTACTCGTGTCTGTTAATTCAGGTTGTTTAAAACAAAAAAAAAAAACAAAAAAAAACCCACAGAACAGAAATTATTCCCTCCAACTATACAGCCTTCTTTGAAGTAGGAGGCCTCATATTACTTCTATCACATTAAAAGAAGAAACTTCATATCAGTACCATATGCTAGAAGCTCCATACAACTGTAAGAAGACTCAGGGGCAGGGATGGGAAACAAAAAATCAAAACTGAGTAGTTTTGCAAGAAAATGCGTCACTGAGAGAAGCTGACTTCCGACCTTCATTTTTGGTTATATTATCGCCTTTTCTTTTACAAAGAGAACTCACCTCTAACTCGTACTTCACAATATCAAAGGCATCATCGGAAAAATAAACTCCTTCAATACTACTAATTATTTCTTGCTGAGCTTGAGGATCAATTGGTTCTTCCCACGATTCTCTGAGTTCCTCCTTCATAAAACAGGAAAGATGATTTCCATGATGTAACATCACATCCCAGCAGGAACAATGCTTACCAAAACAAGTCTTTTTTGAAAGTTACTAACACCTTCCATACAAGATTAGCTTGTATCAATAACTTCTTAACACATTTCAGATTTTTTGCCAGCTAGTGGAGTAGTTTAAACAGACATGCAGTAAGGGCTTTTTGACAGCTAATATCAAAATGTGCATTCTCTTCCCTCCTGTCTCAATCTCACGTGGAAGGTATTCTCAAGAATCCAACTGCACCCATCAGTCACCACAAACTGAGGACTGAGTCTGAACCTCATCCTCCCATTCTAGGGGGGGGGTGGGGAGGGCTGTAAGAAAGGGCAAAGACTCTTTAGCAGGCTCTGTTGTGACTGGATTAGGAGAATTGGTTTCAGATGAAAAGAGGTGAGATTCAGATTGGAGATAAGGAAAAAATTTTTACAGTAAGGGTGGTGAGGCACTGACACACGTTGCCCAGAGAGGTGGTGGATGCCCTGTCCCTGGAGACAGTCAAAGTCAGGCTGGATGGGGCTCTGAGCGCCTGATCTGGCTGTAGGTATTTTCTCTCATTACAGGAGAGTTGGATCAGATGACCTTTAAAGGTCTCTTCCAACTCAGACAATTTTATGACACTGGATGTTTCAACTAATACTTGTTCTCTCTCTGTGGCTGCTCCCACTGAAGGACTGAAAAACCTCTGAGAGATTCAAAAGGGGAAAAAATATAAAATTCAAGACAGAATACCAATCAGTGTTTGACAAGGGAATTTAATCCTGATTAAGTGATCCATAAGACTGAAGTGTCCTATTAAGATCCAAACAGACTAGCTGTTAGAGTAGGAGAAGGTGCATGTACCTCCATCACCAAGAACTCGAGGGCTGATTTCACTGTCTGGAGGCAGCAGATTTGAGATTAATTTACTGAACAGTCACAACCTCCTTATTTTACACATCACTCATGAGCATCAGTGCATACACGTTACAAGGAAAAGTGCAGTTTCCAACACAGAGCAAGGCACTGCTTCTCTGCACAAGTAGACTAGCTTCATAAAGCATCACAACTAGCCACTGCTCCTCTACAGGACTTCTCCCAGGGAAAAGAAAAATAATAAAAATATATATTTTTTCCTTCTGGGCTTCCTAACAGACGGCAGCTTTATGCTGTACCAAGAGCCCCCTTACAAACTGCCTTAACATGTTACAGTACATCAAGTTTTATCTAAAACAACTAAAATTACAACTTATCCAAGACAGGCAGCAGGGTCAGCTTAATTTGTTCACTAAAGCCATGCAAATGGAATCACATCATTTATCACCTGGGCATGTGGCTGTGAGTTCCAGAACGGTTGTTTGGTAAAAGGAAAACTAAGCAAAAACAAAACCCAAGAAGTATTCAGAACCATTTGGATTTCCAGCACGTGGGCATCTTGTCACACTGGTGACAGGGTATGCCAGCACCATAGGTAGGTCAATGGTGACTGACAGCCCCTCCCATACATTAAGAAGGCCACTGGGGACAGATGTTCTTCTGGATTTAGTGCCACTTGATAATCAGTTGGGAAGGGTGATATTAATACGAACATTTCACTGAAACCTAGCCAATGACCCTTTTATCTTTGCAGAATACCACAACTGTCAGTACAAAAATAAAGCTGAGGCTTATGTGGCTAGAAAAATTACCAAAAATCCATTTAACCCTTTCTCACAAAGGTCATTTTTTTCTTAGTTTCTTCACGAAACATCAGTTAAATAGATAGGTTTTTTTCTTTATATTGTTCACTCTTTCTAGAAGAACAGTAGAGAAAACGACTCCCCAGGATAAGCTTAAGCTGCCGTATCCATTACACTATTTGCCAGCAGACATTAGGCTGTGATAAATTGCTGCTTCCAGTCCATCATGCTCCACTAGTTTCAAACAACTGAAGGCTCAAGGCCAGTCCTTTCACTTGCCACTGAAAGAAGCAAACATCCCTGGCTAGTTTGTTTGCTGATATTCATTTCTCCTCATCCCTTCAACCAGACATGCAAAAAAGTTTCCAATCTACATACGAAGCTCACAGTTTCAGGGGCCTCAGGGAAGGACAGATTTAGTGCTGTGGAACGGGTATTTGCACACTGTGCAAAGGCACAGAGAGAAGCTCAATTAAGTCCCTCAAGGCAGCTTTCTACCTCTAAACTTTTTTTTTTTTTTCAATTATTGCTACTAAAATATCTGCCTTCAAAAAAAAAAATCAACAATACAAAACTCTATCTCATTCATAGATATGAATAGAAAAAAAATGCAACAGAAAGTTGCGAGGGAAGGAACCGTGTCATGATAATCACACACACACTGAAGATCAGAAAGAACAGCACATCAGCAAGGTGGACCCCAGTACTGCAGACCAGCAGACCATGTAACTATAAAACATTAAAAATAAAGCTCCAGGGTTGCATACAACAATAAGACAAAGTCAACAACTTTTAACATACTGCACATGAGCTGGTTATTGTCAGTATAGAAATTATAGAATCCAAAGTCTCCTCATTATTAACTCTACACGCTTGAATTCAAGCATACTAAATACCTCTCAACACCTCATAGCAGAATCTGCTAAATAAACCTTTGCTATTGGAGAAGAACAAATGAGAACAGCAGAGTGGCTCAAAAGTCAGTAGTGCAGTTCTGTATCATTCTTAACATGCATTGTTTTCAACAAACAAAAGAATGATTACAGCTCCCCAGAGCAAACAGGGCATGGGTGAAGTAAGGTAACCAAAACATAAATATCATATATCTACTCTCTCTTCTAGAAAATTTGCCCCTCAGATCAGATTCACCCAATCTACAGATTGTATCACTGACTTCAGCTGTTCTGGATTTATTGTTCTGTGTGACCAAGTTGGCAGCATGATTCTGTTTGATGACAAAAGGTTGAACAAGTTAGCTGGTGATTCATCTTCACACAATGCAAGCAGACCGGAATTTTCACATAGTTGCAGAACCTATCAGGAGTAATGGTTAATGTGAGCTCATACACTCAGGGGTAGTCAGTAAAATATCCAGGCAGCAAACCATTTCATTGTAAAGAAGCAAACAAACAAAAATAAACCAACCCAGAAAACAGAGGAACACATTCACCACTTTCACAAGCTTATAAGGAAGCAACTAACAGATATTAAGACCCAAAAGGATTTTGCTGGCTTTCCCCTGAGGGAACATCAGTGTATTCCTTTGCCTGTCCTCCATATTTTCCATTTAACTTTCATAAGAGCTTTATTTGTGCTTCTTTTTATTTTGAATTTATTTTAGTCTTTGTTTTTCAATTCCCTTTACCAAACTTGTCCATTACTATAAAAGAGCTTCTGAGAGGGATTAGCTTATATCCAGCAAAGCTGCTTTATCCAGTAGTTGTAATGTAATTCTGATTTGTGACATCAGTACGTTGCTATGGCACCAAACACAATTTCAGTTCAGAAGAAATACCTCTATCCAAGGGCTCAATGACTTTCAACTTCTGCACAGTACTGAAGCCTAATCTCCTTGATGGTTGCTCACAGAAAAATCACAAACAATGCAAAAAATTCCTGCTTTCAAGAAAAGGTATCAGAATCTATGCCCACAGTATAAATCCTTCCTCCCAAAAGGCAAGGCCTGGAACTGAAGCTGACAAATGGCTTGGGACCATAAGCAGGAGTTAAATGATCAGATGGCTGGAGCACCTCTCCTACAGGGAATGGTTGAGGGAACTGGGCTTGTTTAGCTCGAAGAAAAGAAGGCTCCAGGGAGAGAACTCATTGTGGCCTTCCAGAACTTGAAGGGAGCATATAAACACGAGGGGGAACGACTGTTTACATGGGCTGGTAGTGATAAGAGAAGGGGGAATGGTTTTAAACTAAGATGGGGAAGATTTAGGTTAGATATTAGGAGGAAGTTTTTCACTCGGAGAGTGGTGACACACTGGAACAGGTTGTCCAGCGAGGTTGTGGATGCCCCATCCCTGGAGGCATTCAGGGCAAGGCTGGGTGTGGCTCTGGGCAGCCTGGTCTGGTGGTTGGCGACTTTGCTCACTGGAGGGGGGTTGAAACTAGACGATCTTTGAGGTCCTTTTCAGTCCAGGACATTCTATGATTCTATAAACTCAGTTGACCTCATGTTTTCCTTTCATCAAGTAAACAGGTACCTGTACAGGAGTTTCACTGAATACAGCTTTTTGAGAAGGAAAAAGTTAACTGATGTAACTCAGAATATTCAGAAAAAAATATATATAATATAGTATAGTAGTAATTTCTCACCTAAAACATTTTGGAAGGGAAAAAAAAAAACACACAACAGAAGACTGAAAAATGTAAAAATTTTATACTACAACACACAAGAGAACAACACTCCAGTTTTAACTGCTTTTAAAAAGTTACAAGTTCTTATGTTGACACAATCTTGTCTTTTCAGGCACAAAATCCCTAATTTTCATGAGATTCTGTCTGCAAAAAGAGTTGAAGATGGTACTCTCACGTTACAAAGGGTCGACAGCATACAACTGCCTAACATCTGACAGAAACTACTGAAAAACTCACAAATTACTGAGACATGTTTCCCCATTGTTATGAATACAAAGCGTACGTTTATCAGACACAAAACATCAAGCCATCACAGAACAGAAACCCAGCCAAGACGCCCTACATCTATTCTAACTTGCAGAGTCAAGCTGGCTAAAAAGACAGTCTGAAATTCAATGCTGTGGTTGGCAGGAATCTGGAATTTTGAAATCTGAGCCACAGAGACGAGGCAGTTCTTTCAACATCACTGCAATTGAATACCTCGAGTCTTTGAAATCAATACATTGACCACTGCATAATAGAATATTATGTACCAATTTAGAGATTGTTATTTGATTTTTTTAAACATGGAATAACATTGATTTTCTGGTCTGCCTCAGCACAAGCATCATATTACAAAGTACCTACGCAGACACACAAACATGAGATTTTAATGCTAAAATAAGACATCAACTGACTAACTTAAATAACTCTGTGATTAAAGGGAGAGCCCAAATTAGAGGAAATCAGTAAGCATCACCCACAGCAAGTCTTGTGAATCATATGGTCAGAACAACAGGGCACAAGGAGAGGCCAAACATTATAACCAATGCTTCCCCACACAAAGATTATTCATTATGATGTGGGATAAGATAGAGCACAGAGACAAATAAAAAAACAAAGTTATTATTATCATAAAGTCAAAACATATAGAGTAGAATATAAAGTTAATGATGATGAAAAGAAGATGAAAATCACAACATTCTGAAACAATCTTAAGGGCAGCAAACCCATGAAGAGACTGAAAATCAAAATTAGAACTATGTAGGCTATCCTTACAGCATGTACTCTCCTAAGTGACAAAAAGCACCTTCTTCCTTCTATTTTTTTTTTTTTTTAAACCAATTCCAGCAGGAAACCTAAATAATACTAAGATCAATATCAGTGACAACTCCAAAGTTCCAGGAAAGAAATTTTAAAGCAAACAAAGCTGTCAAAAAGAAGAGCAGCAAAGCAGATGCCGGGACAAAAAAAAATAAAAACAAAAAAACCCACAATGTAACTTTTAAATATAAAATGAAAAAGGAAGTGGGTGGGATCACGTAACATACCTTAGTAGGAAAGCGGATGTTTTCAATAGGACTGAGGTCATGAACACTCTCCTGAGGACTTCTCAGACCCTTGAAAAGAATTTTAGTAGTCAGTTAATGTTGATTATTTTACATATCTTGAAAGCAAACTGCACAAGTCTTGCCTGCTGCTGAAGATGATAAACCTGGAAGCCCTTCAATAAATTGCAAAAGGCTTATTTTATAAAAACTTAAATCAGAGCACTGGTGTATAAATTATATTCCTACAACAACAAAATCATTTCCAGCTTTATGCTGCAACAGTAACATCCACTCAGTCAAGTCCACTTACTCCTGTCAAATTCCAGGTGTTTAAAAAATGCAAGTGTGTCCAAAAAGCATAATGTAATTTGTTCCCCTAACTTAATGATTTAATGGAATCAAATAATCAAATTCAAGGTAATTGCTACCCTCTCTGTGGCATAATTATTTTATTTTCGTATGATGGAATATTTCCCAATTTACCACATAAAACTATTAGGACACATTTTACACATGCATAGCTAAACTGAAAACGATGCATAATCCACATTAGCTGTTTTATATAATTATATTATTATTATTATTTCAAATCGCCATAACCACATGGATGTGCATGTGCACTAATAGAGAGAAGCTACAGGAAGCATAGAAGCATAGAATCATAGAATCAGAATCATAGGGGTTGGAAGGGACCTCTAGAGATCATTGAGTCCAACCCCCATGCCAAAGCCGGTTCCCTACACCATTTCGCACAGGTAGGCGTTCAGGCAGTTCTTGAATATCTCCAGAGAAGGATATTCCACAACCCCCCTGGGCAGCCTGTGCCAGTGCTCTGTCACCCTCACTGCAAAGTGCGCACATTCGCGAGGAACCTCCTGTGCTGCAGTTTCTGTCCGTTTCCCCTTGTCCTGTCTCCATACACTGCTGAAAAGGGTCTGGCCTCTCCACTTTTTCCCCCACACCTCAGATATTTCTAAACCTGGGTCAGGTCCCCTCTCAGTCTTCTTTTCTCAAGGCTAAGGAGACCCAGTTCACTTAGCCTTTCTTCATAGAGGAGGTCCTCCAGGCCCTTCACCATATTTGTGGCCCTCCGCTGGACTCTTTCCAAGAGACCCCTGTCTTTTTTATACTAGGGAGCCAAGAACTGGACACAGTACTCCAGATGAGGCCTCACTAGGGCAGAGTAGAGGGGGAGGATCACCTCCCTTGACCTGCTGGCCACACTCTTTTTAATGCATCCCAGAATGCCATTGGCCCTCTCAGCCACGAGAGCACACTGCTGGCCCATGGTCAACCTGTCGTCCACCAGGACACCCAGGTCCCTCTCTACAGAGCTCCTCTCCAGCAGGTCATCCTCCAGCCTGTACTGGCGCATGCAATTCTTCCTCCTTAAATAATCATCCATAACCATCCATGTGTTTGCTGTATATCCAACACACTTACAATTTTACGAGGCAGTAACATCGAGTAAGTTTCTTAGCACATTTTCTGCTAGCTCTAAAGGCAGAAGCAAACTTGAACACTCACGTTCCAGATGCAGTTCTGACTCCAGCCCTCCTTGAGACCCCAGGCAGTTCACATGAGCCCTGAGATAAGGGCAGGCTTCCCTATATCCTCCCCATGTGATACTAAGCATGCTCCTAAGCCCTTTTCACACCCAGGGTAACAATGCTTTGTTCAAAACCAAAGGGGCCATGACATTACGACATGAGCTTACAGTGAAAAAAGTATTTGTTCTCTGAAACTGACGGAGTGCTTTATAAGTTCATCGCTTTAATGGTAGCTATTGCACAGGTTGCCTGCCTGTGCAACCTGGGCTGGGAGCTGCTTTGCAGGAGGTTGGACTCGATGATCTCTGGATCTCTTGGATCTCTTCCAACCCCTACAGTTCTGTGACTCTGTGTTTAATCCTCCTAGTACGCAAAACCTCCTCAGTCTGGTTTTGAGCTTCAGATCCTCTTGAGCTTCATTTGACAACATCTCCCTCGTCAGTTACCACCAGCGAGGACAGCTGCCCACCCAGGTAGCACCCAGCACAAAGTACCTGTTACAGCTTCCCATACTCCACCCCAAACCTCCCACAAACACCCCCAAAAACTGGCAGTAAGGGCAGCTCATCTCCACCGCCAGCAAAAAGCCGCACGGGATCTAACCCCTTCTGCCGGGGAACGCTGAAGCGAGCACAGCGTGCTCGGAGCAGGACCACGGCGAGTTCCCTCCGCAGGAACGGCTCGCCGCCGTACCAACTCAGCCCCGCACCGCTCACCTGCCGGGTCATCAGCGACTTAATCTTCTGCATGGCGGCCACGCAGACCCCGCGGCAGCGCTCCAGCCGAGGCCGCTACGGGGAAGCCATGTTGGACGTCACCTGACCGCGCCCGCCCTCTGCCCGCGGATCTCTGGGAGCCGTAGTCCCGGGGCGGCCGGGCGCCCTCGAACTACAAACCCCATCAGCCCGGAGCGGCGCGGACGGAGAGGGGGCACGGATGGAGCGGGACGTGGGGGGGGGGAGGTGTTTAAGAGGTGCTTTTCTTCTCTCGCAGGACCCCGAGCACCAGAGCAGGCACACGGTGTTGGGGATGAGTTCCTTGCTGCCGTCCGTCCTGCACAAGGCAGGACTTCGTGCATCCGTAACAGCGTTAGCGCTGCGTAACGAAAACAACGTCTGTTTTTCCGTGGATCCACCATCTCTGCTGATGCAAATATTTGCCGTTGCAGGCTGTTAACTGCGCACGCAGGGCTGCCTGGTGTGCTGCTGGTTAGATTTGTACAGTGAGTGGCAGCCTTGGACCAAATCCAAATCATACATTAATATTAATGTTAAACCGATGTAAGCTCACTCAGAATAAACAGTAACCAGCAGCTAACTCAACAGCTCTAGTAGGTCGTGCACGCTACTGCAGGACTCTTTGTTAGAGGATTCCCGATGGACACTTCACTTTACAAGCTGCTCAGAGGAGGGGAATGAAATCGTCTCCCTGTTACACACATGTTAAGGAAGAAAATGATAATAATTTAGCCGCAGCTTTGTATTTTTTTAACATTCTTTAATAGAAAAATAGAAGGAAAGAGGAGGCTGTCATTGGAAAAGTTCTCATCTGGAAAAAAAAAAAGAAAAGAAAAGAAAAAAGGAAACAGAACAAGTTCTAAATACTAATTGGAATTTACCAAATACTAAATTTTATTCTGATTGAGCAGAACCATCTAGCAGCGTAGTACTTTTTATAAAGCAGTGTAACTGAAGGATGTTAATACCTCTGTAACCTATGTGTTGGGTGTGTTCACCTATTTTTGTGAATTCGAGGCACTCTTATTCTCTGCACCTCATTTATTACATTCTCTGTCATATTTACTGCGGCTGCTGGGGAAGGGTTATGTTGAAGTCAGAGGCAATGAAGATGGGTGCTCATCTAACAGGTGCTCCACTCCCTTTGTTCTGTGTATACACATATTCAAATCAGACAGGGCTGGGGACAGGATAGGGCCTGTTAACTCATTGCTGATTTTCCTAGCAAATAAACCAGCAGGTGCTGGTCCCAGCTCTGACTTAGCACTGAGAAGAAGGTGGTGTTTGTATGGGACAGGATGCTTTCATGGAGCCCTCTAGCCAGCTTATTTCGTGACTTAAAGTGCCAAATATATTTTCTGCTTGTAGGTAAGATACAGCATGTGTTATATTTGATTGTCATTGTGGAAACTTGACTTGTTTTCATACACCTAAATTTTAAGATACTTCTCTTACATTGTCAGATATTTTAAGAAAGTAGCGTATAAGTTTTTAATCAGATAGTATTATCCTGTTACATGAATGGAACTGAACATTTTAAAAACAGATAGCATTTAATGCTGTGCATAATGCATAAATAAATCATTTACATTATTACAAACATATTCTTCAATTTTATTAATATATGCATAGTGCATTGTTTTTAACAAGTAAGACTGGACAGATTCTGAGCCAAAGATCTAACAGAAGATGTTACGTATCTCTTTAAAACGCATTTAATGATGTTGCTGATAGGTTATTCTTCAGTTCACCATGATGCACTGTATTTAACACCTAAAATTTTTATGTATCTCAATATACTTTGTATTCAAACTAAATTAAGCTTTCAGTCAACTGAAGGATGTCTTCCATTAACAGTAGATTTGTTCAGCCTTTGGTTGTAGATTTCATAAAGTATACGTTTGTTATCTGTGCACTTGATAAAAAGCAGATGTTCCATGAAGTTTTACAGGAATATTCTGTGATTAAAGGTTAGATAAAGCTGTATTTCCAAGAAGCCTTGCAATGCGTTTTTTATGCATTTAATTGTTTTTGAAGATATCAACAGAGGGAATATGTGATATTGCAGACATGTTACATACTTTTCTAATTCATGTGTAAGGACAATTTTTCTTTTATTGTTTTCATGAACTTCGTATATATTCACTTAGTTTCCTTGATTTTGAGCTAAGTACTTTGTCGACAGCTTTCACTTCTTAGCCATAGAAATTTCTAATGAAGATTATCAGACTTTAAAAATGAAATACCTGTCTGATAAGAACATGGTGAATATTTAGTTCTTTATCTCCACTACAACTTTGTTAAACATTTCTGACTAAGATTCTACAAGAGATATTGGCATGCATGCATAATGCTTTGGAAGCCATCGTTGTTCACCAGAAAGTTCCATCTTACAGTCTTACTCAGATAGAAACCTTTCCTAGTGTGAGAAATGCATAATTTGCACCTTTCATTGTTACAAAAATCAGGAGCTTGAAGCATGACACAAAGACCACCAGAGGAATTGACCTTAGAGGGCAGAGTTAAATCAAATAATGAAGCTTGGTAGAACTTGTTCTTGGACAAAAATTCCAATCTTGGGAATATCATGCCTGCATGCCTGAATCCCTCCTGCTGCAAATGGTGGTAGAGGAATAGCAGATTCCTTAGTCCAGTTTGTCTTATTTTATTTTATTTACTTTGGCAAATTGACATATTTGCAAAAAGTTTTAAAACTATTGCCATGGGCCCAGAGACATCATACATAAGTTCAGAGGTTTTGGAGTACTAAAGAGCTAAATGAGCACTGAGGTAAAACCTAGGTGAGGGTCTGATTTCACTTTGACAAGGAGATGTGCATGTTAAATTCAGAGAATGATAAAACCTTGGTAAGCAGGTTTCAGTTTACGCAGTAAACTCAAAAGTTATGTCATAGTTTTTATTTAAACTAAAGCTGCAGTCCTTGTTTTATGTCAACAGTGATCCTGTTGTGCTTGCTAATACTGGTGGCAGCAAAATGAGATGGAAGAAAACACAGATCACTGAGCTCCAAATGGAGGTCATTTCTTTGAAACCCCTTGGTTTGTGGGCAGTGTATAAAAATAGTTTTTGTAATTATGTTTTCTTTGAAAAATATTCATTATTCTATTCAGGAAGCTATAGGGATAACTGAGTTGTCCATCATTGGAAGGAGGTGAATTTTGGCAAATTGATTTATAAAATAAGTCTGATATTCCAGACCATGGAGGATTCGATATCTGATAAAGCAGCAGTCACCCAGCATTGCTGCCGTAAGCCCTTTGTCAGAGTGACTCTGTCTAGTGACTGCTCAGAGCCTTAGTGGTTCTCTGTGAAGCCACGTCAGGGGACAGTACAGCTGCCGTCTCCAAGAGCCGCTCCCCAAAGGACAGCAGTCCTCTGGCTGGGGATAGAAATGGGGCTTCTTCCTTCACTTTCCCTCACTTTTCCTAACTGAGATCCCAGTGTCTTTTCATGCTGCTGAATGGAGCCACTTTTTCCTACAAATTAAGTGGAATCAGTTTGAAGTTTACTTACAGTTTCTATTTCCCCCACCTTTTTTTTTTCAACTAGGAAGGAATTAAGTTATTCAGCCACCAGTTTCTTTTTATTCTTCTGTGATGGTGACAGCATTTGTTCTGATAGTCACTGTTACCCTACTGCTCACTAGGCCTGTTTGGATTTTGCTCCTTTTCTGCATAAACAGATCCTGGAGAAATTTCACTTCTTGTGATTACTGCTGCAGCTGTTACTGGCTTCTTGTCCCACAACACAATCACTTACTGACAGCTAGATAAACCCCAAAATTGAGCGCTGTCATGTGTAAGGAGTGAGGAAAGATATGCCAGACCTTTTAGTCTATTATTTACCGATTTCCCAGTGTTTGTAGACATTTCTTTTACTTCATTCAAGGAGATTTAAAAATCAGAATTTGTTAGGCAGCTTATGTGAAATTTACCTTTACCATTAAATATTTTATGAAGGGCTTTACTGAGGAATTATTCTCTCAAGTGGAAAGTAGCGTTTTAATTTTGAATTGCACAGTAAGGTTTACAGGGAGGGAACTCACCTCTGTTAAATATTACAACGACCAACAGAACTCATCTCCCATTAACAAGAATCAGCTCATCCCTAAGAGTCAAACAGCATTAAAAAACCAGCACAAGAACAACAGGTAACAAGTACTTTAAGAAGTAGAGGAGGAGCAGGTTTCAATTTGATGTGCTTCAGTTGCTTCAGGTTTTTTATCTGGAAAAAGTTAGGCATGTGTTTACCGTGCTGCTCTGAATCCTCCGTATAACATCTCCATATCTTTTCAACACTTTTCCTTCCTTTTTGTCCTATTCTTCTCCCATCTCTGCTGACTCTCTGCCGTTCTGCCCACACCAGTGTCAATGCAACCTGTAGTCCTTTGTCTGTTTCTTCTTCAGCCCCCCAAAAGTTGGGTGTTTCTGTCAGGAGATTAAACGCCTTTGCACACATTGCCCCTATAGCATTCAACCACATGACTGCACCAAACTGCTTCCCTTTGTTTCCTCACCCTCGGCAATGCTGCAAGCCATCCTAGTTGACTACTGTATGAAGAGTAAGGCAAAATTACTAATTTTTGTGGAGTTTGGCATTTTCATTGGCACTAAACTTCACTAGTTGCTGAATTAACGGAATATGACCAGAGATTCCTTAGCAAACTTGTGTAATTTTCTATAAATCTGCCTAAGGATGACGAAAAGAGAAAGATTGGAAAGAGAAGGATAGGAAAGTCAGACTAGCTGAAGGGAGCCATTTTGCACCCCAAAGTTGTGTGGGATTCCTGGAGGACAGGATTCATCATGAAACTGAAGATACTGCTTTTGTATGGATCAACAGAAATGCTTAGTTCTTCTTTTTCCTACAATTGGAATGCATAATTTTTACAAGATTAGTTATGTTTCTTGATTTTTTTCTGAAGCAGAAAGTGCAGGTAATAATAGCTATGTATCATTTTAAATGGAAAAATTCATGAAAGTGAGCCTTGTTAGATTTTTCAGATTGTTTCTCACTATAACTGGAAAGCAACGTTAAGGAATTTCTCTTTGGATAAACACAGGAAAAAAAAATCCTAAATTTGAGCTTGCAGTTCAAGACTGTATGGACAACACAAGCTCTGCAAGCTGAGAATAGCTTAAAAGGAAAAAATTTTAAACCTTAAGGTAAATTCACCCATCATCATTTTTGTCAGACAGGTTTTTATAGCCAGAAATATTCTTTCAGCTTTGGCTTTTCCTGTGCTTTAAAGCTGGATATCTATTGCTAAATCCTACTCCAATGAAGTCAATGAGCATTTCCCCATTTCTTATTTGAAATCTGAAACATAAAAATCATAAAAAAGTTTAAGCTTTAACTCTGTTTTTTCTCAGTGACAGTTCCTCATTTGAGTTTTCCAGTGTTCCCATTTGTGTTTTGGGTGTATTTGTTTGTTCTTTCATTTTTATGCAGGTATTTGTTCTGCCTTGAAGCTGACAGTACCGTCTCATAGTATCCATGGTATTGAGGGGCAACCACTCCAGCTCACTGTTGACTACAATTTCAACACTACTGCTTGTGAAATCCAGATAATTTGGCTGTTTGAGAAGCCTGGGAGTAATCCAAAATACCTGCTTGGCTCTGTAAACCAGACAGTAGTACCAGACTTGGAATATCAGCACAAGTTTACCCTCATACCACCTAATGCGTCTTTGATGATCAATCCGTTACGTATCAGTGATGAGGGCAATTATATTGTAAAAGTCAATGTCCGTGGGAATGGGACAATAGCCGCCAGTGAAAAAATTCACGTAGCTGTTGATGGTAAGTTAGTAAAATGTAACATCTTCAGTTTGAAAATAAAATTTCCATAGCTCTGAAGTAATGGTTCTTGGAATCCAATTACAACAATGCACTATTTCATCCAACCATGCATGAATACGTGTCAGTGACTGAGTTATGTTATTTTCTACTGCCGGAGGGAATGCTACCGAATATCATCTTTAAACAAATTTAAGTTGCTAACTAGTATTCTTGATCTTAAGGAAAACACTTAAGGGGTCTCAGAGCCATTAATTAATATGAGAAATATAGGAAATAATGTTTCCTAAGGCTCTAATATGCTATCAGTTGTGAGGATGTATCAGTTTTCTATGAACTGCAATTTATGGACTATATGGAAGGAGCCCTGTCCCTAGTTAGGCTGAATTAATTAAATGAATGAGACATTAATGTGATACAGTTGTGGCTGCCATTTCACTCCCACACTCCCATGCCCATGCCAGGCAGCAGCCATCCCCGTGACTTGGACAGCAGTGTGTTTTAGCCAGTCTCAGTGTCAGCCATGCAGCGCTGCTGGTGAAGTCCTTCACAGTGGCAACATCATCCTTTCTACTCTTCATTACTGAGGCTGCAGGGATTTGCTTATGAAGCCAGAGTTGGAAGTGATGGTATACTCAACTTCAGCCTGTGTCATATAGTCAGTGATATAAACAGTCTAGTTTTATGTTAGTTCTGTGACAATTCTTAACAGATGATAACATGGCCTTCTTGTATTTTTTATCCTTTAACCGTATTAACAAGCGCACTTTGAAATAGGAGTACTTTCCAGAAAGTGAATGGCTGATGTTTCTATCATTTTGGCAATTAAGATTGTAATGTACCGGTAGTCATTTTTATAACTCTTCATATCTCTTTTTTTTTATAGTTCCTGTCTCACAGCCAATTGTGTATACTGAGCCATCTTCAGGGGTAGTGGAGTACGTGGGGAATATTACATTAAAATGTACCGTGGGAAAAGGCACACGGGTAGTTTACCAGTGGATGAAAAATGGGAAGGTTCTCCACACTGGCCCTAATTATACCTTTTCATCAAACAATGCTACGCTTCTAATTGTTCCTGTTGTAAAAGAAGACATTGGGAACTACAGCTGTTTAGTATCCAACCCTGTCAGTATGATGGAAAGTGAGAGGATTGCACCAACGATATATTGTGAGTATATGAAATATTCATAATTACTTTTGTGTAAATGATCTGTCTGGAAAGAGTGCCCCTGACTATGGAAAAGGGACAGAAAACAGTTGAGTTATATGTGAGCTTGCATTCAAAATAAGTGTAGCAGCTACAACTTATGATGGTGTAATAAAAAGTCACTCAGTGTTAAGTAGTTGTGAAGATCAATCTGAACTGCAGAATCCACCTAGGAACTTCAGGTGTTCCACAGAGTGGGCATCTTCAAGTCTGGAGGTGTGACTCAGAGGAAAGCAATCAGAATTATACACAGAAAAATGTTGATTAAAATGGAGACAGAAAAAGGTATAGAGAAGCCGAGTTCAGGAAGCATGAGTCTGAACAATTGCTACTCGTGGTATTCCTCAAGATCATTTTGAGTTCAGTACTGTTTAATACTTTCACTACCAATGTCAATGTAAAGACTGGGAATATGTCAACAGAATTTACCAGTAGCAATAAACTGGGAGGACTGAATGACAGAGTAATAGAATTTGTATTAAATCTGTTGGTAAAAACTAAATGGGCATTCACTTGGAGAATAAAAATCATTAACTTCTGCTGATGGAGATTCGTATGGAAATAACTGAGGCAGTGTACCTGCCTGATTGAGCTGATCACAAGACATCTAACACACAGTGTCATAAAAAAGATGAGATTACTATGAGAATACTATATACAGTACCAACACAACCTAGAGCAATGCTCTTGAACTGTACAGAAACAAAACAAAATGGAATGGGGTTCCTGTTCTTGAGAAAAGGCCAGGAGAACTTAGTTTGGTTGCAGAAAATAGACTCTGAAGGGAGTGTTTGCTTTTTGCATAAAGTGGGAAACAACAAAGTGGGAGCAAGATTTATATAAAGATTTATGTTGAGTGAAGAATAAACCATAAGACAACTATATATATTGAGTGGAAATGAGATATTTTCCAGCTGTTGGAGTAATGAGGATCTGCAAGAGCTGTCCACATCACTATTGCCAAGGGTTGACACCTGCATGAATGGGATTCTGTGATATGATGGGTTTCCACTCATTGTGAACAGAGAATTAATGATAAAACATTTTACAAGGAAATAACCACCCTGAAGGAGTTTTATTATCATCATCACAATAATTATAATTGTCTCATTCTTCTCTCAAGGTAGCAGTTTTTTTAATATCTGCTTTAATGTCTGCTTTTCTCACTTCCACGAGCAAGGAGTGCACCTTACACACATTTCTCTACAAAGGATACCCACGTGCAACATGGGTAATCTGTAGCTCGCAGAACCTGACAGCTCTCTTACAATGTAATAAGGACAAACCAGGCGAGAAATACACCTTTTGTTGCTGTTACCACTCTGACTGCTATGTTTGGCGTTTGGATTTCTGACTTGTTGCATGCAAAGTTGGCTCCAGAGCATTTACTGCACTGATGGGTGCTGGGAACGCTTGCACTGACAGGATGTGTTCCTCTTAGCCTTAGTTCTTGTACTGTTTCCTTCCTTCTCTCTCACTCAACCACATGTATTTTTCCATAAATTTTAAAAATCTTTCCAAGCTCCAAAATGAAGACTTATTTTCAACCCACTGCTTAGCAAAACCTGAAAACTTCAGTTACTTCAGTCTCCACATTTCTGAAGCCTTTCATTGGCTTATAATTTTGGTACATTAAAATACCTCTGATTCAGTTTTTCTTCACATATGGGCATACTGCTATAAGTAGTTTAGAACTGACTTTTTATTTCATCAGAAATGGGATGGTAGTTGGGGTCCTTCGCTCCTGTGCTATACCAATGGCATAACTCCTGCTTACTGAGGTGTTGGGTCCTCCAACGAGCACTTCTCAATACCACTGGCTCCAGGATCCTCATCTGCCATATGTCATTGCTGCGGGGGAGCTCCTGTAAGTGATAAAAAAAAAGGTCACTCGCAGTAAATACCTGCCATCTGCTTAGAAACTACAGCAGTCTCGTGGAGATAGGAGCATTGGACATATTCCCACAGAGCTGTAAATTGTTACCGAGAACAGGTGATTTATTATTTTACAAGTCATTTAGTTAACTGGCCTCACTGGGACAAGAGGCTTATTACTGTTGAGAATGATATGGGAAGGGAGTAGAACTGGGTGATCCATGATAGCATGCGCTCCACTTTTTTTTACTGAGACTCAAAAGTGCTTTTTGTTCTTCATCATTTCTCATCAGTATTGTCCCACTTCTCCATTAGTTGTGATGACAGTGCGCCATGGAACATTGCAATTGGAGAAGTGAGAAGCAGAAATAAATTATTTCAGGAGTGGGAGAGGTTGCTGTCATGGAGGTTGCAACAGAAACTGCTGCACTGTGGTGTTGGAGTTGAATGTAATAGATTAAGTGGGATTTCCTTCCTTCATATTTTCAGAAGCCAGAAAATATTTAGTCTCAGAGAGGAAACTGCTGGTTATCTGCTTTTCAGAATCACACTTGAAGGTGTGGGCACTCCTTTACTACATGGTGTGTAGGAATCACAGTGATGTATGCACTGTCCAGGGGAGGCAACAGACAGAACCGGACCCTGCAGAAGGGTTATCTGATGGTATATCCATCAGGGATGGACTTCACCGAGGAATGCTGCTTTTCAAACATAGCCAAGATTTGGCTATTTTATAAGAAAACCTTTCTTTGTTTTGTGTGTGTGTTTTTTTTTTAGTATTTTTTTTTATTAGTTTTATTTTCCAGCAGCCAGTATGGCAGTATTATTACTGTTTCTTTTGATTTCTCGCCTTCATACTGAAGTGCAGTCACATCATTAGTGCTGGCTATGCACACTGCTCTGTTATGGCACTGATTCAAAAACAGAACTCAGTTTTGGTTTTTTTTTTTTGGCAAATCTCCTGTTCCAGCAAGGAAGCAGAGAGACCTGTCAGCTGGTCTTAGCATTATATCTATTTACATCTGCTAAAGGTTATATTATCAGTGAAAATAAAAGCTAATAGCAGAAAGAAGAGCTGGGTAATAGGAACTGCTTTTCAAAGCACCTGGTATTGTATGGGCTCTGCACGTACAGAATTCTTCATGTGGGGTGCAGGCAGTTAAGCTGATGCAGTGGTGACAGCTTTGCAGTTTCCAGAAGCATTTATTGTATTTAAGTTACGGAGCCCATGGGCAAGGAGCTCTGCATCTAAGATGGCAGATTTTTTAGAAACATCTGGATTCTTCCCCATGGCACGTGTGACATGAATCAACATCACCCAGCTAAATGTTCGGCATGATGCTGAGTCTTAAAATGAGACTGTAAAAAGCTTATCACTGAAACAAAAGCATAGAAAATAAGAAGCATGACAACTGTAAGTTGTGCAATATGCACATTTGGCTAAAAATGGACTCCACTGAGGTGTGGCAGTCTCCATTTTCTTTCCTAAACGTTCATAAATAGAGAAATAAAACCGCAGAAGCACACAGGAAACAGCCTGCATGCAGCTTGGTTGTGTGCTCTTGAAGCCTCATAAAACAAGGTGGACAATCAATAGAAGCATTCATATTACAAGTAGATCTAATGTCAGCCTGAATGTTCTGATAAGAAACAGAATCAGAAACAAGTCAGTGTTCCTCTTCATATAGCAGCAAATAACACATTCAAAAACAGCTGCATGGTTTTAATGCTTACAAGACAACTATAGGAAGATGGAAATATTACTCAATCACATTAGAATTGACGTAATATTGCCTTGTCTGTCTTCTTCTGATGCCATTTTGGAGTCACTTGACAGCAGCTTTACTGAGCTTCAGGGGTCTCACCAAAGAGAAGTCACCTGTTAATCCTGCATAGTTTCTTTTGATTTCTTTCAGCGTCTGTCAATAATAGATCTGTACATTTTTGATTGTGCATGTAAGCCCGTAGGGAATTATCAACATCAAAATAATGAGTTCTTTAGAATGGAAAAAAAAATTAATAAGGCACATTTTGATTATTTTATTCTTTACATTATTTTTTTTTTTACACTCAGATCCTTGTAAAAATAGATTTTAACATGGAAAGATTTGGAAAAAAAAAAAAAAAGGATCCTAAATGACCTACTAAAAATAACATGGGAAATTCTCTTACCATGTTTAAATGCATTATTTCCCTTCCCAATTTCCAGTGCAGATCAGTTTACTCATTAATGAACATGACTACTGGACAATGTAACTCCCTTCTAATTATATTCAGAAACCTGGCCGCCTAGAGAAAGGCACAAAGGCTTCCTCTTGAAAGAAGCCTAAATGCTGAAGAAGTTGAAACTTGTACTAAGAAGTTGTACTAAAACAGGGAAAGGTTGAAGTTTACTTTAACAGTCATTTAGGGAATATATTTTCTGAAGTTATCTAAGACACATCCTATTCTAAAGTTTACCTCTAGAATAATTGTGCAAATTATTGTCATACTTCTAAGTACTACATTGACTGTTTATGTATTTCAGAGCTAATTTATTCACTTTTAGATATGAAGGTAAATGACTTATACAGATACATTTGGCATTTAGGTCAAATATGCCTTGGAAGACCTGCTTCTTTGCTTCATAACTTTTCCAAGTGTGTTCAGTCTCCATTGTTTCTGCAGTTCTGAATGGTGCATAGACCTGTGCTGTTTCCCTAAGCAGCAATTAGATCAGTATTAAGCAGGTGTACTCTGAGATCAAAGATCAAATCATTGAACTGAAAGACTTTTAATTGAAATAATTGAATCTAATTGCAGCTATTCTAAAGGCTAGTTCCATTTCAAGAATCAGAGCGCTTCTGTCTAAAATTTAAGTATATATGCTGATTTTAATTTTTCCATTATGTTTTGGTTTTATATTTTTCAATGCAGATGGACCTTACGGACTCCGAGTTAAATCAGATAAAGGTCTGAGCGTAGGGGCGGTGTTTACTGTCAGTGTAGGGGAAGCCATACTCTTTGACTGCTCGGCAGATTCAAACCCACCAAACACTTACTCCTGGATTCAAAGGGCTGACAATATCACTCATGTAATCCAATATGGACCCCACCTGGAAGTTGTCTCTGATACAGTGGCTCAGAAGACAAGAGATTACATGTGCCGTGCTTTCAACAACATGACTGGAAGACGAGATGAGACTCACTTCACAGTGATAATTACCTCTGCAGGTAAGAACATTGATTCCTGACTGTAACTGTAGCTTTTGAGCTCATTGTCAGCCCCAGGAAGAGGAAATTATTCTTAGACAGAGAGCATAATTATGAAGTCTTGCTGATAAGTATTAAGTGGGATTTTGGCCATTGTGGGTATCCAGGTATTACTTGCAGTGTGTCATAGCCTTAAACAAGACCCACTGAGATATTGATGTTTTGTAGGAGTTTATCAATAACCTATATTCAGCCATTTGGAGCTTTATGGAATGAGAAAATGGTGTAGAAACCTATTGGATGTCAGAACAAGCCCTTTCTCCCAGGGGCAGATTTGTCTAAGGTTCACTGTCTCATTCTCTGCCTTCCAGGAGCTCAGAGCCCTGGGGCCCCACAGGGATCAGTGAACAGGAGATTTTCAAGCATATAGCACTGACTGGAGTAACCAACCACAGACTTCAGAGCAATGGAGGTCTTTCTCCCTATGTCATTAGGTATTATAAGAGCCCTGGTTTACTGTATGGCGATAACACAAGCTGTGATGGTGAATGAATAATTTTATTACAATCTGCTTGTAAAAATTATTTTGCTTTCGTATTTAAGAATCTAAGAATTAACTGCTAGGTTCTGCTGAACATGTCTCCTGTATTTCCTATACTTCATAACCTCTGTTCCTGCATCAGATTGCATTGAACAGCAATAAAGCAATATTCCAAGAAATGTGTAGAGGCACACACCTAATAAAAAGATACCGGGGAACTCTGATATCCCTTATTAATAGGGATCAATACATTTTTTCAGATAAGGACTGTATAAAGTTAATGTTCAAAGAGTTGCAATCAATTGCTGTTAGAAAATCTGACAAAGCAACTTATCTTGTGCAGAACAAAGAACTCAGCCATTTGCTAGGAAGGTAAACAAGGGAGGCAGATGTCCATTGTTCTGGCTGATATATAATCATCACAAATCCATGGAGTTAAGTATGCTGAAAGGGAGATAGGTTGCAATTTTGCAATGATGCTGCACTTTGAAGGTTGCAGTTAGTGGAGAAAGAAAATGCGAACAAAGCTATGTATCATTAGAAATAAGACATTTCTCCAGGAAGTTCACATCAGCTACAATGTGGATGTGTATATTCATCAGTAAGAACTAAGAAATTCAGCCAAGTTCTTCTTTCAAAGTCCAAAAAAAAATGCAGAGCTTCGTGTTTACTTGCACTTAAAAACATACATTTTCTAATTAAAAATATTTTGCCTAATTAAAACTTTCCCCAAGACATTGCAAGGCAGCACGGTTTGAACCTAACCCTGGATAGAGAGCCTGACTTGTGCCTTTCAGAAGACTGGCAATGTCCATTGTACATTGATCATCAGGGGTGGAACATAATCAGTTGTCACGAAGCATTGATTCTTGGCTATTTCAACTATACATAATCTTCACTGGTGTCTTTTTCCCCAAAAAAGTCTTCTGTGCTTTCATGCGATGATTTTCAATCTAGGAATTGCGTGCTCTATGTAATTATAATTCTTTAGTAGCAAATTCAGGGGAAAAAAAAAAAGCACTTGAAAAGCTTGGGTATATGGTTAAAATACAAGAGACTGTCAAACACTGTTTCCACAATGTTTTTGCCTGTATACCACTACCTTTGTGATATTTGCAGTTCATGAGATATTTCATTTTATTTATTTAAGTAAGGGCACAACCCAAGAAACAAATAGCAGTTGTGCTGGTGACCAGCAAATTGCTCTTTCATGCATGGAGTAGGAAATACACACAATACAAGGACTGCTAGTTAGATAGAAAGGGCTGGCTCCAGGCACTTGGGAAGGCCTAACAACCTGTAGGGGGAGGAAGAAGAATTTTATCTGTAGACATTATGTTATAAACAGGAACTGTGCTGAGAAACCTGAGCTTTGGAGATAAGGGTGCTTGTTGCCTTCTGCCTGCTGCCATGCCAGAAGAGAGAATCTACCATGTCATCTAGCTAACTACAGGCTACTATATGAAGAAGTAACATACAACATAGCAAGGAGCCATACAATTGTGTGTATGTGAAATCTCTACAGCCGCCCTGAAAACAAATGCACCGTGAGCTTTCCTAGGTCAACTTTCCACAGCAACTCCTTCCCATCTAAACTCAAGCTGCAAACATGAGAACTCCCAAGCTTTCCATTGAGAAAAAAATTGCAGAGCCAACCAGCCTCAGGGCCATCTCACAATGGTTTGCAGGAGCAAAGCTCTACTGAAGACCACATTGGGCTCATGAGTGGCTGTGGGCCCAGTGCCAGTGCCTGGAACAAGAAGGGCACCTCTTCCATTTGGGCAATGAGTCTTCATGCGTTCAAAACTTCTTGAGAAATATTTTGTGCCATGGGGAAGAAAAAACAGTTTCTAAACAGAACCTATTTCATCTGCCTCAAGAATCAGTTAATGAAGTCCCTCCAGCCACAACACATTGTTAAGTGAAATATCGGGGAAACCATGATTGTCAGCTGGCTTTTGGCCATAAATATTCAAGTGAAGTTATTTATCCTTAATTTAATTTACCAGTTACCATCTAGATAATAAAAGCATCTGTTTAAGTTGCTGACTTGAAATAATTTTAAAGAGTTTGCTTCAGATGAATTTATAAAAATGCAAATTTTGGTATCATAATAGCACTTTATCCAGAGCAGGAAACTAAATACAGTACTTGTCTTTTTTGACACAGAACTGGAAAAACTGGCCCAGAAAGGAAAATCTTTGTCATCTCTTGCAGTAATAACTGGAATTTCATTATTCTTGATCCTAGTTATGAGCATTCTATTCATATGGAAAAGATATCATCCGCTTAAAGGTATGTAAAAGTTGAGCATGCTCTGACTATTCTTTGGGAACATTAGAAGATAAAGAATGATTTTTTTTCTTCTTTTATTCTTTTCAGTGATACAACGAAAGCTGCAGAGAAGGTACAAAAATAATCATTCTTATATTTTGAAGTCATTTCCACTATGAGAATTGAATTTTATCATATTAACTTTCTTCCCCTATCTTTTGACACCAAACTGAAAAAAAATGTGTTTATATTTTCTAGGCCAGAGGCTGATTACAGAAAGGCACAGACATTTTCAGGTAATTCTAATGTAAGAAATGTGAGAATAAGGTCAAATTTCATTCTTATAAAAATTAGCATCTCTAAGTATAAAGAAAAGAAGGACAGGAAATGTGATTTTAATTCCATTTGTAGACTTCTGTGCCATCTTTTGCTAAGATAACACCAAAAGGAGGACAAGTCAGCGTGGGTTTGGCTACTGTTTAGAGCTCATGGTATACTATGTATCCTGCCGTCTTGTGTTCAAGCTGTTAAACTAGGTTAGAACTGCTTGTGCTCCCACTATTCTCACCAGGATGCAGTGAGTGTTATGAGTAATGGCCCAAGAGACAGGAAGAGTCACAGATCTGCTAGACAAGGGCAAGTTAATGAGGGTAGATGCACACCCACCCTCACAACTACAAATTGCAGCTGAAGTCCCACATACAACTTGTTAACTGGCTTAATAATCACATTCCCTTATCGTGTTTCCTTTTTTTTAATCTCAGCAAGATGATACAAGGGTCGGTTGGACTTGTCTCACACTACTGTGTAGATGTACTGAGTTTGTCCTGGGCTTCTTGTCTGTGGGAAATGCAAACAGAAGGGTCTGCTTAGACTTCCAGCAGAGGCAGTCCCAATGGCTCTTGCAGAGCTGCTGCTGAGGTTAACCAGAACCTCTGCACTTGGTTCCAGGCACTGCAGATCCCCAGGCAGTGGGATCCCAGCACACCAGAGAGGCAGCTGCCCTGCCTCATTCTAGGCCAGCTCCGTGCTTTAAAGTAGATCAAACAACTAATATTCAAATCTATTTTTTTATTAATTAATGTGTTTTACCATCCGTACTTAAACTTTTTCAATTCCACATTACATCGATATGTTTTTTATCTTTGTTTTAACTTTAGGACATGAAAGTGCTTTGGATGATTTTGGGATATATGAATTTGTTGCTATTCCTGATCATGCCAGCGGTTCAAGGGTATGTGATTTCACATCATAGCGATATTTTCCATTCAGTGTCTTAAGAACTAAATATCTGCACTCTAGTACTTTTGTCCATTTGCTCCTGTTGCTTTTCACAGAATTTTTCATCACACTCTATTCACTCTGTTGTTTGCATAGCATTTATTCTTTCTTTACTGTGTTACTAGTTCAGTATCAGTGCAGTGCAGTAGAGAACTAATCAAACTCTAAAGGGCACAATCTCAGTCTAGTTACCCTGTATTAAAAGAATTTGAGTAGTGTTGAGTAGATGGGTAACACCAAACTGCCCTACAAGCAAATTAATTATTGCAATGACATTTTCTTCTGTATTGCTGCTCATACAACGTACAGCTTTGGCAGTTAAGAAAAGCTACAGGGATTATTTGAAGTATTGTGTGTGAAAATAAATCAGCTATATAATGTGATGTCAGATGGCAAAGATAAACAAGAATTTGGCCCACAGAAGATCAGATCCTAAATTATCCCAGTCATAAGCATCCTGTTGTCTCTAGGGCTGGCCATATCACGTTGCTTGGGTATCCTGTGGAGTTACAGCATCGGTCAAGGAGGAGGGGTGACCAGAACAGAGCAGAAGTGCAATGAAATTCATTCTATCTCCAGCACAATTTCAAGAAATAGCTGGTCAGAACTGTGGCATACCAGATAGGGTCCACATTTGATTCTACGTTCATTTTAGTTCATACGAAATGGAACAGAAAATAGAGATGATGAGGAACTGGAGTTTGGGCATAGGCAGAAAAACAGTGGAAAATCCTGATGGACTGGGACTCTAGATTTTCTACTGACATAAGAACTGATTCATATACATAATATGTTTAAAAATTTCATTATTACTACTTTCATGGAAATTCCTCACAGTTCTCTCATTCCAGTGGGAGTTTTCTCTGAATATTTTCTCCTTTTTTTTATCATTGTTAACTTCTCTCTTTGATTATTGAATGTTCCTCCCTTGACTTGTGGTACAATAATATGAAATAGAAGCTGTATTAAATGCAAAAGCTACATCTTAAATGTATTACTTGTATTACTATAATGCAATGAAAACTTACACAGAGCAAAATGTGAACAAGTAGGGATGAACTTTTGCATCCATGCCTGAAGTGTTGATGGAGAAGAACAGATCCATTGTTAAAAAAAAGGATAAGTTGCATTATCAGTTTCATTTCTGTTGAACTTTTATCCATTTGTACTTATAGCAGAAACACTCTTCACTGTTTTTAGGTTTTGAATCCATCTGTTCGTGGCTCTGACAGTGTCCCAGGCCAGGACATGCTTAGTACAGTTTATGAAGTTATTCAGCATATTCCCAATCAGCAGCAGCAGGACCATCAACAGTAAGTTACAGCCTGTGTGCATGCATGTGGTAGCTCAAAGGCAAGGACTTCTGCGTGCGACTGAACCTGAACAATTCACATGTCAGTGGCTGTGTTTGATTCCAGTGAGAGGGTTGAAGCAGCAAACAGGTGCAAGCCACATCAGCCCCTCCACTGATTCGTGTGCAATTCCCCACCTTCAAGACTCCAGCCTGACATTTCACCATGCCGTGTGAAGTGCGAGAGTTTAGATCTTCAAATACCATTTCAAGGGACAATTCCCAAGTGCTTTTAGAGTGTAGCTACAGTTTCATAGCACTGAGATCTGAGCAATTCCCAGTCAGCAGGTTAAATCTTTAGTCAAAGACCTGTCAGCCATGTTCCAAAAAAAAAAAAGAAAAAAAGGGCGGGGGGTGGGGTTGTCTTCAGTGTTGAAACTGGTTGGTTGACTGATGACCAAAGATTGTTTGCAATGATCACAATAATACTAAGAGGCAATGCTTCGTTATCTGAGTAGCTGATGTCTTAATTTGGATCTTAACTAATGATATAGAACAAAATAAGTAATGTTCTGCAGTACCCTGGCTTGTAGTCCTGGTTTTGTTCAAATCACCCTCTTCGTAGTACCTCTTGGCATAAGAATAGCAAATGTGTTATAGAGTTTTTGTCATGGCTGTATAGCTACCGTAAATCTACTCTGAATATTGGCAGTCTTCCTTGCAAACAACAGCTCACAATACTTTATTTGTTTATGACCGTATTTTATCACATATTCCATGTTTTTACTGTCTGCATGGTTTCTTAATGGTCAAAAAGAAAAATACAGATTCCTGCAAATATACTTACCAGTTGCTTAGTATGTGACAGCATTAGTGTTCAGTATTTACACTACTAGAAATGTGCAGGTCACAATTGCAACTGTGCATCTAAATTATGTATTTATTTGTAAATATGTTTATAAAACAAAGCTGACTGGTGGGAAGCTAGTAATGAATTACTAACAACATTTTTATATTGATCAGATTTTTTAAATCAGATGTAAAAATAGCAATCATAAAGTACATTTTCTTAATCTTACATCTCCCATCTCAACTTTTTTCACTGATACGTCACTCTTCTAAATGAATGGGTTCAAAGTGAAGGTAAATTGAATTTCGTGACAGTTCAGATTTCAACTCAGTATTCTGTAGTTGTAAAGGACTCGTTTGCAGAGCTACGTTTCACTCTCTTCATTTAACCAGACTGAAAAAGAAGCACTGGGAGCAAAACTTCCACTAACAAAACCAGAATGGGTCCTGCTGGACATGATAAAGGGTAAATGACTCAGCTTAGAAAAACTGCTCCTGTAAATTTTCCAATTCCCAGCCTGCAGCAAAGGAGCACTCTGACTAGTGAATAAATCAGGATAATAAAGTCAATACTTGGTTTTGCAGCAGGATGCTTCAGCACTAAGTATAAGGAAAAAGTAAAACATCACGAAACAGAGAATGGAGCTGGGGAAGGAATTCCAAACTCCTGTAGTGCTAAGCAGCAATTGCCTATGGATGGACTCCATGGACTTGATATGCAGGCATCTGTACAGTAGCCAGTTACATTCATGGAGAGTGATACAGGATTTTCCTGCATTCTGCTTGGAATGGGAGTTTCTCTTTGTGTAAAACAAAATAATGGTTGTTAAGGCAGCCAAACAGGTTTCCTGGGAAAATGATGATTTTGCTCATATTTTCAGTGGTCCCAACTGAGAGTTCTGTCATTTAATAATTCCATGGAAAAATAAGTAAGAAATATGGTTTCATTATTTAATGTCATGATTTTCATCCTGAAAATGGTTCAGATCCTCTCTACAGTCCTCATGTCTGCAGTGCCAGCTGATGTACTGTCTCTTGCTATAGAAATCCCAGTGATGGTGTTGGCAAATTCTTACAGCAGCCAATGCAGAGTGCTTTGGAAATCACTTTTTCCCAACAGTTTCCCTTATGCTTTTGTCATCCATTTCACCCTGACACACACTTGCAGATATGCCTCTAAGCACTAATTAACTGCAAGATGTTCAGTTGTGCCCCAGGTCTTAAAATATAAGAGTATTGCTGGAAAGTAATTAAACATTTAAACTCCCCTGGGTTTGGACTGGGGGATTCAATGTCTAATTGCAGTTAAAAAATAAAAATAAAAAACAGGGCCAATAGCTGGATTGGCACTTTTAGGTTTTATGGGGATATTAGTTGCTATGTGAAACATTATTTTGCAGATTTGTCCGCCCTCTCCAAAGAATTAAAGTGGAAACATGAGATATGTTTGTGAGAAAACTGCTGAGCTCTATCTCTGGGAGAGACAGTCACAGGATGTTCCGTGGCAGCAGTGTATTCAGTGATAGCATTAAATGCTCTCCTTGCAGATATTCTAAACGAGATACAAATACTGTGACAAACTGAACAACAAACATTCCACATACTGTCAACCCATGAATGAATTCAGAAAATGGTGGCTAAAGCTATCGAGCAAGTTTAACCAGTTCTCCTAAGTAAGCACTGATTGTATTCGCATTGCTGTGACTCTTCAGCAAGTGCTGAGTACACTGTTGCTGACAATATAGGAACATCTTGAAATTTGTACCAAATTTGTGCCAAATGCAGCAATGTGGCATGCTGTATTAGCACTGATGGCATAACTTATTTGTAGCTTAGACATACCTTGCCACTGGTCTTACCTTTCAAAACTGGATATTTTATGCATACTACAAATTCAGCCAAATATCAGCGTGTCACAGATATGCCCTCAAAGCTATCATTCATGTAAAAGAACTGTTATCCTTTTGTGCTTAGAACTTCTGGTTTGGTATATATTTGCAACAGTGTTTTTTTCATACACAAATAAACAAATAAAGAGGCATTGTGGACAACCATGTTCATGTCTGTTCTTTCCTAGATGTATATGAAGGCATGGGAACAGGAAACCAAAGCATCTGAAAATATAAAACTTTCATTATGGAAAGGAAATGCCAACAACTCTAAAACTGACAAATGCTTATGCCAGCTTTTCTTGAAATAGCAGCTTATCTTCAGACTTTGGGTACTGTTCAATTGATATTTTCTTGAAGAATATGTCTTTCTTTCATTTTTACTTTTTTTTTTTTTTCCTTTTTCATGGATACATGAAAGTTAACATACAGCTTAAAAATTGCAGCATGCAAGCCTGTGCATTTCACTATAATGGTGGCAGGGAAGGACATGGAGGAATCAAGCCCACAATGCCACCCATACTTTTTTTTATTTTTTTTTAATGCAAAAATATACATATACATGTGCATGGGAATTATTAATTGGGGTAGATTTTCACAAGAGAAGGTCTTCTTGAGAAGTAATAGATGCAGTATATCAGGTTGCAAAAACCATTTGAAGTTTAAAATAAATTCATTGTTTTAACTCTTTCAATGCAGCGGTATCATTTAATTTAACAACTTAGAAACTGATCTGTAAGGCGATTAGTTATAGTATAAAAATGTACATATGGATATTACTCAAAATAATGTGTTCCCATTAAAATGTATTTCCTTTGCATTTGGAGTGGTTCTCTATTTGCTGCCAAAGAGCCTGTTTCTCATTGACAAGAAGAGCAAGCAATATTCAGATAATTTCTGAAAGCCACAGAATGTATAGGCTATTTATACATTATAATTCTACTTCTCCAAGGCAAACAAAATACATCTTACCCTGTTTATAGAGACAATGTGCCACAGGCCCCTTTCCAAGTCCACCAATCCTCCTCCCAGCCATCTTTTTAGCAGGTGTCCTACAGGAAAATTCTGTATTATTTGCATAGGATCAGCTGTTAGGAGGCTTCAGTTAGCTTCAGCTGGGCAAAAGGGGAAATATGATGTGAATTAAAACAGTCTACACACATAAAACTGAAGAAAAAAAATGTACTTTAGTAACAGCTAATTCAGAGGCAAATCATCAGGATGAGTAATGAGAAGCATACAATGTGTTCACCCTTTAAGAGAAGCTGTAAGGGGCTATCTAAATGATATAGCATTGTAGAAAATAATCTGCATTTTTATAAGCACTTCCCTAATCTGTGTTTGCCATATGTTCTTCCTGTTTCCTTCTCCAAAGAAGAAGGAAAATAACACTGTTTTCTGTAAATACACTGATCTCTTAACACTGAAAAAAAAAGAAAAACTTCTAATTTCAGTGGAGGAAGAGAGCACTGCACTCTCCCTGGTGGTAGCGGCACTGGTCAGGTTTGAGGGAAGCACTGAGGTCATCTCACAGATAACATGGCTTCAGGATTCACTCCTTCAGAAATAACCCTCTGACACAAAGGTGTCTGGCATGGCTGTAAGCAGAAACATTTGTGCAGAACTCTTTGAAGTACAGGAGTGTTCCCAAAGGATCAAGGAGCCATGGGCCACCCTCAAAATTCCTCCATCATTCATTCAAAACTGATTTCATCTGCATGTTTCAATCTGGGGCAGAACTGTAGCATGTGCAAACTCTGATTTTCATCCTCTTTCCTACTCTTCACTGGAGAGGACAGAATATTTAATTGCTCTAAAATGAGCACAGGGATGTTTGCAGTGCTCATCACCATTCTGTCCTACCACATTTCATGTCATTGCAGGTCCATAGAGCAAAATAAATAAATAAATAAATAGGAATGGTTTTAAAGGAATAACTCTTTCTCCACCTCCATTGACTCTGTGTTTAAAACTGCCTATGTGTACATTGTTTCAAGAATTTATCTGTTCCATTCTATTCTCATAAGCTGACTCTCAGTTGACTCTCACCTAAATTCACTGAACATTTGACTTCAGAACCTGTGTCAATGACTTTTGATAACAGATCAGCAAGCCATTTTAAATTAATACACCATGAATGTGAGATGGCTTAAGTAACCTAACATAAAAGTCCACCCTAACTGTCTTATAAATTTCTGCAGAGTGCACACCCAATTTTCATTCCCCTCAGACAAGCAATGTTTGCTGGCAAAAATGAAAAGAAAATACAAGGGAAACTTGTTTTGCTCTAGTAAGGAATAAAATGTAATTGTTCCACCTAAATAATTATTCTAGCTATAACAGCATAAGTAGCTCTGCAAATTAATGTATGTTATCTCAGAGAGAAAGAGTAAACACAGGCAGGTTGTCTTCTGCTTATTTCATATTGTTCTCTTCTCTTTCTGTTTCACTGTCTTTTGTGCAATCCTGGCTGTTAAACAAAAGCACGTCAGTGGTTTAAAACCCCATTCACACTCTGCTTATTCTTTGCTATTATTTAAAAATGTGCAAGGTCAGTATAGTGGTGGAGAGATCATTATGCTGGAGGTATAAAAATTATAAGTGATGATAAAAAACTGACTCCAGAAAATAAAACCTTTTCGTATTGGACTCCAATTTTTTCTTACTGGTACTACCACACTCAAAAGAGATTGCTGAAGTTCTATTTATTGCTGTAAGATCTCTTCCAAATATTACCAAAGCAATGGAGAGTTTGTTCATTAGATTGGATGAAGTACACACTATGCAGCTCAAACATGAGGTGAGTATTATGAGAATGACATGAAAAAAAAACCTACAAATCTCTATTTTTTTCTTCATTCTTTTTGTGGGGGTTTTGCCATTTTGTTTGCCCACTGCTGAGAATGAAAAATGGCTTTCATTGCAGAAGTAGGGTGATGGGTTTGAGCTTAGAGGTGAGGAAGAGTCATGACTGAAAGGAGAGTACAGGAGCAGCAATAGTAGCCAGAGCAGCTCTTGGCTTTTGTACCTAATCACAAAATGGTGCACAGCACTTTTATCTTTTCTTACTCAGGCATTATGTAACTTCAAGATCATTTGTAAGAACATGATAGAATGTTGCTCTGGGTTTTCACAATTACTTATACAAGGATACTCAGATCTGACACATTGTTTTGGCTTTGAAGTATTAATATTCCGCACTCCCATTTAAAAGGCTAAAGATATCTTGGGCCCCATTAGGAAGTGTGTTGCCAGCAGATCAAGGGAGATGACACCTCCCTTCTATCCAGCACTGTTGAGTCACACCTGGAGTGCTAGGTCCAATCCTGGGCTCCCCAGTACAAGCCTAACATGGACATTCTGGAGCCAATTCAGCAAAGACCACAAAGATTAAGAAGATGCATTTGATGAACAGAGAGCTGGCACTGTTCAATCTGAACAGGAGAAAGCTAGAGGGGATGTTATCATTGTTTATAAGTATCCAATGCGAGCACATAGAGACATTAGAGCCAGGCAGTTATCAGTGGTGCCCAGTGACAGGACAAGGTGGACAAACACAAACCAGCTCCCCAGGGAGGCCATGGAGATGTTTAAAATTCCTTCTATGCTTCTCCATCCTTGGAGATATTTGAAACTCATCTGGACACAGTCTCTAACAGGCTCCGAGCAGAGGTGCCTTCCAGCCTCAACCGTGCTGTGACTGTGAGCATGGGCAGGGAGATGGTGGGGAGCAGAGGTAGTTCTCAGAAAAAATGACACTAGCAATTATAACAAAACAACTTCATGTTAATGCTAATCATTTGCAGATTTTCATTAACTGCTCCCCTGAAAAAAACAGAGGACTCATTTGTTCAGCTATGCTAATGCAACAACAAAATATAAGCACAGTATTGTGTATGTGCTTCCAACTCTTTAACCAAGGCGAGGTTAGTAATTATCACCTGAACCCTGAAGAGGAAAGAGGCTATTGCTTTGTAATAATGGGTAAAAAGGCACTTTTTAAAATTTTCAGTAGCTTTTTTCTTCTTCTTTTTTGCCTTACTGCAGTGAAAGGCTATCATCTTTCCTCTGGCCATTCTTCAGCATAATTCTTTTGGAAATCTGTCACCACACTGCTCTAGATACATCTGTATCATACAGCTTTCTGGGAGCTAGATGGCAATGGTTCCCCACAGGAGATGGCGGGAGGATCTCAGTAGCTGCCTGGGACAGAGAGCAAGGAGAAAGGGAAGGGAGATCATACTAGTAAACACTAACTTTTGTTCTGATAGACAAGGAAAGTTTCAGGTGACTTCTGCATTTGAGGTAATACACTGTGTAACTGGGGCTTCATTCTTCTCTCCTGCCTCCTACAAGAGTTTTCCTAACTTACGTCAACTACTTCCTGGGTAACTACATGGCTGTGATAAGAATATTTTTGCAGCAAAACAAACTTTTTTTTATGTTGCCGCTATATTAGAATGTCCTTTAATTTTCTATTAAAAAATGAAAGAAGAAAAAAAACAGAATGCTGTTTATATACATCCATTAAAACCATCAAAGTGCAGGCTTCAATATTCATTCTAGGCTGAAAATCTTAAGTCCATGACAGGCTATGCAGAAATGTTTCTTCAACAACTTGTTCTCAGTAAGTCTCTTGAGGGTATGCAAGGAGCCCATCAACAGAGTAGAAGCCCTCCTCCCTCCCTTCCTTGTGTGGGCTGCAAGGGTCTTCCTAGAGAGAACAGAACTGCAGCAAAGGTTTCTGAACACTTTGCAGACTGACACAAGGGGATCACATCATAAGGAACACAACTGATGCACCCTTGGGATGGAACAGGGAATTTTCCTGTACTTTTTATTAGAGAATTAGGAAGAAGAAAAAAATAATTCCTTCATTAGAATCTGTGGTATATAAACAATAGAGAAGGAACCTGGAAGACAAACAAAAGATTAAACATCTAAGGGTCCCGTTCAAGACAAAGTTTACACCAGGGTTCAGTTCCACATGCAATGCAAACACCAGCGTGTTGATGGAAATAGTGCTCCACCTAAAAAGATAACACACATACATCTTTCCAGGCCATGCTCTGCATTCCAAGGCAAAGGACAAAGCTGTTGTTATGCTTGATCCCATCCATGTTTTATAGAGAAATATCCAACATTACAAATACATTCACTTATTGTAGGACACTATTCTAAACATCAAGCCAGGACAGTTAGAAAACTAGATTCTATTTGTCATTCTTTTCAAGTTGCCTGAATTATACAGTCAAATGAGGTAAGCTTTTTGGAAACAATATAAATGAGATTCTAAAGCATTTGTTTTAGAAAATTTAGTCAGACAGGGGAGGCTAAGAATTGTTTCACCTTGGTAGGAAAAGAAACCAATAAGAATAAGTCTTCTAGTATGTAGAAAATGTTTAACAGGAAAAAAAAAATGAGATACTTGGATTATTTTTTCTCCATCTTCATTATGAGGAAGAAAGGGAAGGACCTACTCAGAAAAAATCAAGTTTGATAACAATTAATAGGACCTAGGAAAACAGAAACTACACAGGAGTAGAGAAAGACATCTAGTTCTGATAGATTGAATAGCATGAATTCTAGCCCTAAGAGTTCAGCAGATTTGTTCTCAGCACGCCTGGTTGCCTGGTTTCCTTCAGCTCTCTGACCCCCAGGCACACCAGGCCCTGTGGTTCAGCATTGGCCACACACTTCAGGCAGCCTGATAATATATGCTGGAGTCCAGCCCTCAAGGAGATGGTTGATACCTGCAGCCCATGGGCCACAAGCAGTCCCCTGCCTTCATGGCAGCCCCATGCACTCACCCATCTCATAACAACAACCAGGCCATCCACTGTCTCAGCTGAAACCAAGACATGGGGAGGGTGTAGGGCAGTCATAAATTTTCAGCTCTCATGCCTGCTACATGTGTGTTACATGCACTTGTGCTGCTTGTTGTGTAAAACAGTGACCACCTATAATAATAATTCAACTTACTGGCTTCTCAAAAGAAAACAGAAACCCAAAAAAGAAAAATAGTGGGTGAAAGAAGAGTGTAAAACAAAAAATAGGACTTTTGTTGTCAAGATGAATAATACAGCACTATCATAATTTGCAAAGGAATTATGTCACCTTTCAAAGAGTACAGTCTGAGAAGATATTGTAAGCAGAAACATGCTGCCAAATTTGATGTGTATCAAGGAATGTTTCGTAAGGACAAAATAGCAAAACTGAAAAACAGTGCCATCTCAACATTTATTATTTTTTTTAAGTTAGAACTTAAACAGACTCTGTTATAAGAGCTGGCTGTATAGTAGCAGATCTGACTGCAAAAGAACTCAAAGCGATATTCTGATAGTGAGTTTATTAAGCAATGCTTGGAAAGTGTGGCAGAAGAATACAGAGTAACAAAATGGATTTTTCTAAAATTGTTAGGTCGTGGTTGGACTCAATGATCTTTAGGGTCTTTTCCAACCTGAGTGATTCTATGATTCTGTGATTCTATGGCAATCAGTTTGTCCCATCAGACTGCTTGAAGAAGCAGGAAACTATCAAATGAAATTTGTAGGACAAAGATGCTAGTTTCAAATTATACACTTTGGTGACAGGTGAGATCAGACAGTACTGATGCTACAGATAAGACTCAACTGGCCATTTTTATTAGAAATACATAATAATAACAATCATAATGCCACTGAAGAAATGTCTTATTTGGTGCTATTAAAAGACATAGCTAAATCTCTTGATTTGAATGAAGCAGTAAAAATTAAATGAAAGCGATTTTCTTTAACCTTCGTCAACATGTGTGGTTTAACTACAGATGGCAACTCAGCGACGGTTGGTAGAAGGAAATACTTATAAAATTAATGGAAGACAATGCAATTGCTGCCTAGCAGTTCATGTTTGGTGAACTGTCACTTTCCCTTATTGTACATCAAGAAAAGTTATGTGTGAAAGCTTCAAATATGGATAATGTTGTGCAAATCATCATCAAAGCTGTGAATTTCATAAAGCCCAGGGGATTTATTCATTTCCTATTCCAAGAGTTCCTTAAAAGTATGGATGCTGATTAATGGGGGCATCGTTTATTTTTCTGAAGTGAGGTGGATAAGACAGGGTCAAATGATTTATGATTTACAAAATGAAATTAATGCATTTATGGAATCAAAAGGGAATTTGTTCCAGAACATAAGATTAAAAATGGTTCACAGATTTCTGGTGGTGTTTTGATAAACAAATTTGGGAATAATTTCAAAATAAAAAAAAAAAAAATTATATTTGTATCTCCATTTCCAATTGACATAAATACATTACCTGCAAATTTTCAAATGCATTGTATAGAGTTGCAGATATTCACCTCAAAAATTTGATCATGTTTCTTTACTCAACTTTTATAAGCCCTCTAGTTCTGTTACTTATGTATAAAAACTGTGTTGCATATTTTATATGTGGCCCAAGACAATTCCTCTTCACTCTGTGCAGCCCAGGCAAGTCAACAGGTTGGATGCTGATGGTCTACACCACCCTGCCTGAAGCTCCTTAAAGACCAGCAAGTTCTGCCTTCTCTGGTCTGCCTGCTTAGTAGTACAGGGCTCACAGCAGTTATCTTCAGGGAAAAGGATCACTTTCAGTTCACTAATTCTTCACTATTTGGCAACTGATGATTTCAGGAAGAGTATCTTACTGTGGGCCTGTGGCAGTGAGCAGGAAGTCTTCTTTTGCCTTCTTTCTCAAGGAATTTATAATGGTGAATGCTGAATGCAAATCCAAGCCAGAGAGTCAAGTTCAGTGGGAGAGGCTAATTGTGGGGTGTTTTTTTTTTCATCCTTTTGTAATTTTTTTGTCAGAATCTGTTCTGGGTTGGGACTTAGGGACAGCAGCTAAGAAGAAATGGAGTCTCCACAGGACTGTGGAAGCAGGTAGGCATGCCAGAGAATCAGTGAAAAAAGCCTTAAAACCTTGAAAATGTTCTTCTCGGAACAACACGTTTCTTTGCAAGAAAATATTAATATTACATGTTAGGCATAAATAGCATGCTGTATGTTTACATAGCAATAATTGCAAAGAACTGATAAAGTAATTCTATTGATCGCTATATTATAACTGGTATGAGGAAAAAAAAGAATGAAGGCAAATTTCATAATGAGACAATAAGATGAAAAAGCTCACAAGACAGGATTAAGACAGAGAGATTGTTTATCAGTGTCAACGATTTATGGGCTGGATTGGCCTGGTTCCGTGACGATTGGTGTGGGGGACCCACGGACCCATGCCCCAGGAAAGGGGAAGGGAAAAGGGAAAAGGGAAAAGGGAGATGGGCCTAGAAACAAAACAGCGGCAACGATCTGAGGAGGAAAGTTAATTTACTAAATAAGATATCAGGAAGCAAAATAATATAACACAATATAATTGGAATTGAAGCTAATAAATCAAATAAAATGAGCAAGAGAGTGTCCGATAAACTGAAGGCCTTACGCTAATGCTGAAGGCGAGACGGCAGCGAGCACCCACTGCTGAGTCGATCCCGAAGGAAAGGGAGTGTCCCGTGACTGCAGAGAGTTTTTATCTGTTCCCTCTGAGCGGAAAACACGTAAAAATACAAAGCATTGCAGAGTCCTCTGGGGAATGTAGTTCTTCTCTTCTGAGACAGGTATACCTGGAATTGTCAATGATCCATGGAGCTGGAGTATTAACTCTTTGACTCTTAATGCACTACATGATGTTGTGATGTGGAATACCAATGCCAAAAATCATAAAACCATGACAATCAGTTACAATAATGGGCAAAAAAATCTTGACTGGAGGAAAATTATCTTTTTTTTCCGATTAAAATGAAGTTGGATGGTGAGACACAAGATCATCAACTAGGACACCTTTCCCCCACCCTATGCTCTTTTTCCAAGCTCAGCTTTTCTCTTTCATTCCAAGCTATTCTGTCTCCTCCCCCAGCTCCGAACAGCGCAGGGGGATGGGGAACAGGAGCTGTGGTCAGTCCATAGAAGCGCCTCTCTTCTTCCTGCCACATTCACCACCATTCCAGTATGGGCTCCTTCAGAATAAACCACTTCCAGTGCAGATTTTCAACAGGCTGCAGTTCCTGTCAGGAGACCATACTCCAGCAAGGTTACTCCACAGGTCCCAGTTTCTTCCAGCAGCTCTGGTCTGGGGTCTGTGCTGCAGTCCTGCAGGTTGCAGTCCAGCTATCTGCTCCACTGTGGTTCTGACCATGAGCTGCAGGGAGATGAATACCTGCTCCATCATGGCCTTCTCCAGAGGCTGCAGTGGAAACTGTTTTCATGCCTGGAGCCCCTCCACCTCCTCCACTGACCTTGGTCTTTGCAGGGTTCTTTATCACATTCATCTTTCCTTACTCCCCACACTGTCAAGCAGTGCTTTGCTCTTTCTTCAGTACATTTTCCCACCAGCATGGCTGAGGGTCTCTGCAGCAGGGCCATAGGAGCTGCCTGGAGCCAGCTGTATCCTGCATGAGGCAGCCCCAATGCTCTCCTCACAAGGCCCCTTCCTGCTGCTAACACCTTGCCTCCTACACCTGCTACAATGATTTTTAGCTTCTTTATCCATAAGCTTGAACACAAAACATAACTCTACTAGTGAGAGCACTCTTGCTCCCACCTTTCTAAGCAGATTGTTTAAGTGCTTGTCACTGTCTTCCTCAGTTGCATGTCAAGGGCAAAGGATGAAAAATCAGGGTTGTGACAATGGTCAGAGCCGTAGGCTATTGCAAGACTGGCATCAGAACTGTGCAATGGGAGGAGTGACCAACCACTGGGTGTTACTGCATCAAGCAGTTCCGTGAGCATTGGGGAACAATACAGTCCAAAAGAAGAAGACCAGGAATAAACTAGCTTACTTGCATTGCAGGAATTCAAGCAACCAAGATAAGGAGCAACTCAGTAGGACTGATTCTTCAGAAGTGCCTATAATGTAGAATATTCACATTTCACTTCCTTTCACAAAATCACTTCCTCTAGTATTTCCCTTCTTTTCTCCTCATCCCAGTTTTCTACTGGTTTAAGACTGTAAATACACTTATTAGCTTTTGATTATCAATAAATTACTCAGTGTTTTATAATTTTGTTTCTGAATAATAGCTCAAGACAGTACTGTATAAGGCAACCTAGATCAGAATTCTTTATTTCCAAAGGGAACCGCAGTAGTTTCCCAAAACAGAAGAAACGGAGAAGCACTTCAGCTTTGTAAAAGAGAAAGTGAAAGAGGAGGAGATAAGTAGAACCTCCCAGACACCCTGCACCTATTTCCCCCTGCTTCTCTGCAACACCCAGCTTCAAACTTGTCCAGACTGCAGCATCTTAGACATAGCTATGGAAGTGAAAACTAGAAGAATGTAAGGAAAAGGTAAGGAATAGTAAATATTCTGTAGCAAGCACAGTTCTCTCTCTTCTCCAGAGATGTGTTTTTTGCCACTGAAAAAACTGATCTGTGCTCTTTCTTTCCTTCCTACTACTTCCAACCTCAGACTTCTGTTAGAAGTTTATGAGCTAATTTTAAATTTTCTGTTTGTTTTGTTTTTGTTCTTCAGTTTGGAAGAATAATTCCAATGAATTTTGGATGCTGTGGTTTCCTGCTTGATCAAAATACACTTACTGGACAACTATAGAAAGAAAACTGCAGAAGAGAACATTCACAGTAAGTATGCGCATACTGGAATATCTTATGAAGAAGTGATGTCTTATTCTGATACCATTTCATGTTTTATATGTTTATAGTTTTTATATGGTCTTTTTCATTTGTTTTATACACTTAATGATCTATAATCCACTAAAAGAAAATCTCCTGTTAAATTTTTGCACACAAAATCTAGCTGTTAGGAGATTATGTTGAATTAATCCCAAGGAAAACATGCTCAAAGAAAGTATTCTGCATCAATAATATGGTAGAGTGGCACTGTGTTGACAAAAGGAATCTTCAAAATATTTCAGCGAGTTAGAATAATTAAGTAGCCAGTAAGATGAAATCTAGAAACACTGCAACAAAACTGGGAAATGAAGGTATCCCATTCTAGAGCTTTCTTTCATTAGGGGTTATTCTGAGCTCTAAAACATAGAGTAACTGTTTAAAAGGACATAAACTGATTTGTTTCTATGTTAGGAGTACGCTGTGCCTCCATTACAAAGTTTAAGTCTGGTGGAATTTAAAATCATATTTCTACAATTGTAAAGAACCAGTGGCTGGACACAACTGCACCGCGGGGTTAAATACAGTCTCCAAGTCAGAGAAGTACTTTGGTTTCAGTTTCCTTTCTCAGCTTTCAGGCGATCTGGGTGGAGTTACTACTGTGCATGACTGCCAGTTTCAATTAGACATACAGAGTTCATCTTCATCTGCCCCCCTAAGTTCGATGTCATTTTGAAGAACTAGAAACTAGTTTTCCTTCTTTTCCTGTGAACAAAGGGGAGGGTCCCCTAAGAGCAAAGACAACTGCAGGTTTCCCCAGCCTGCTCCCTCCTTTTCCTTCTGCCCTGACAGTTCATTAGCTAAATCAGGAGTCCAAAGCTATGAAGACAACAGTATTCCAGCATAAGCTGTAATACACTTTTATTACTGCTTCTTATTGAAGTATACAGTTTAGGAAATCACACAATAGATTGAAGAACTCATGTTGCTAGGATAGTAGTAAACAAAATTTCTTCACTGCAAAAATATCTAAGTTACTTTGTCTGAAGAACAATCCACTGCCAACAGGAAAAGTACATGGAGTGGGTTATTACCACTAGTGCAATGATTGTAACTGAGTATAACTCCATAAAATAGTAAATATTTCAGAAAAGTTAATATAATTCTATAATTGAGAGTATAAAGTAAAATTGGACACTTTTCAGGAAAAACCTTGCCTTGCCTTCTTTGCCCTGCCCTTCTTCAAAGTTTATGCAAAAAGTCCACTTTTATTAAGACAAAGAGAATTTTAAGATGTTCTCCTACCTGTCACTCATCTCTACAAATGCTGCTGATCTGCTTGATTTTGTTTGAGAAAACTTAATGAATGCAAAACATACTGAAAAGGTAATATGGATAAGATCTTCCTTTTGTTTGCAATAGCAGGAGTTGAATAATCATAGCAGTTTATTTCTACCTTACTTTCTCTTTGCAGTGTTATTCAGAAAAATCAAGTACCTAACACATCTAAGGATGAAAAAAGGTTGAATCTCTGTGTGCATTTGATTTTGCTTCTCCACTAAAAGCTTTATGGTAGCCAGTTGTGCATTTCATACCAGATGGATTAAATGACTGCAAATTCTTTCCAAACGATGACAAGTAGATATGAGCCACAATTCTTTATGTCATGACAGCTATGGAAGCAGTTTGAAAAGATGATTCAAATAGAATTGTTCCATGAGAAAAAGTAGTATGTCTCTTAGAAGCAGTTAATGCCTTCAGTGTGATCAGACTTCACATTCCCCTGATGTCCCCTAATTGAACTGTTATGTTCCATGTGACATTTTACACAAATGAAGAAACTAATGGTAGACAGCAGTAAGGAAATGTGAGTTTTTGAGTTAATAGGTTATTACAAATGAGTATTAGTAACACTGTGATTTTTTTTTCCTTAAAGAATGGAAAATTCAAACATTGAGAAAAAAGAGAAATCACACTTACATCAACATATTGAAAAATGGACAAAAGAAGAAGTAAAAAAATTCTTAATTGAAGATGTCAATACTGATCAGAAATATGCAGAAATCTTGTATAGCCAGGATGTAACTGGTTCTACTCTGAAACTGTTGACTAAAGCAGATCTTGTGGACATGAGCATACCTCATGGGCCTGCTGTTCAAATCATTCATTTCCTGAAGAAGTATGGCATTCTTGCTGAAAGTTCTAACCAGGATATGGAACAAGAAGGCAGTCTTGATGGAAAAGAGGATGTAAAAACTGCAAAGGAAGAATACAAGAAATATGGGTCATTTAATTCCAGTGCAGTGCAGGATTCTGAAATGGAGCCTATAGAGAACAAAAGAGCAGTAAATACAGCTGATGAGAGTGTATCAGAGCAGCCACTGTCAAGCATCCAGCACCCAACCAGAAGCATGTGTATGCCACATCCTTTTGATAATTTCAGTGATGGTACTCGATACACGCGGCATAATATTCTTAATGTTCCTGAAACAGGGCCACTCAATCTCATTGATCCAGTGCATGAATTCAAATTACTTACCAACACAGATAAAGCGAAGGAAGAGGATATTAAGAAGAAATTCAGCAATGAGGTCTTTAGGTTTGCTTCAGCCTGCATGAACTCTCGCACAAATGGCACTATTCATTTTGGAGTGAGTGACAATCCACATGGGGAAATTGTAGGAATAAAAGTTACCAAGAAAGAAGCCTACATTGACCATTTTAATACAGACATTGAAAAGTACTTCGTTGGGGACTACATCAGAATTGCAAAAGCTTGCATTAGAGAACCTAGATTTGTGGAAGTATTATTACCAAATGGAACTCCATCAGGTACGTTTGTCATTGAAATAGATGTGGTTCCCCAAAACTACTTATGTGATACAAGCTACTTCTCTACTAAAATATATGACTTTAACAGCCATAGTTGGACAAAAGCTGTCTTCATCCGGGATGGAGCTAGTTCTAAAAACATACACAATACAAAAGAATTTACAACATTTACACGCACTTTGACATCATTAGCAGAGTCTCGTAAAAGAGCAGAAGAAAAATATGAGTTAAAGCGAAAGAAGACAGTGCTTGAAGGACTAAAGCTAGTTAGTCTGCTCACTGGCAACAGAGGCATGCTAGATGATTCTTATTATGACTACTACATTTTGGTAACAAACAAATGCCTTCCAAGTCAAACTTCACAATTAGACTTTTTACAGGAGATAAAATGGTTTGCTGTCCTTGACTTTGATTTTGAATCAGAAACGAATGGTGTACTTAAGACCTATCGAAAAAATCTAAATGCCAGAATTCACTTCCCATGTCATTATGAGAACAAGGTGGGTTCAGTTGCTGAACAAGCTGAAAAGCTGAATCTGCATCAGGAGACCAACTGGATTTTCTGCAATGGTGGATCAGACTTAAAAGAGAATAAGGAACTACCATTAGATCCCACCTCGTGGCAACGAGATAGAGCTGCTGAAGTCAGAAAAATGATTTCATTTCTTTCACACAAAGAGGTAAAGCAGGGTGGAACGTTTTTGATAGTGTTTCTCTTGCTTTCCCGAGTGGAAAATCCATTGGATCCCTTTGCTGAGACGTTTGTTACATTTTATCAAGAATTAAAGGGGCTAAAAGACACGATCTGCATTTGCATTGGTACAGGTACATACCAGCGATGGAAAGATCTTCTTCATGCTAGAGGTATTAGAGAGGAAGAACTTTCAAACAGAAGTATTTCTAATTTAACTCTGGAGATGGTAAATGGTACCATCACAAGAGTAAAATCAATGACAAAGTCCTCCAAAAGACTTCTGCCCTCTGTTGGTGGTTCTACCACTCTCCTAAAGAAGGAAGAAGATTTCATAGAAGCTTTGGAAATCTTGTGTGAAAATGAATGCAAGGATACAGAGATAGAGAAGGATAAAGAACAATTTAAAAAATTCATGGCAGAGCAGGAAGAACATTTTTATCGAGGTGGTAAAGTGTCATGGTGGAACTTCTATTTTTCTTCTGAAAATTATACATCAGTTTTTATCAAAAGGGATTGTTACGAAAACCTTGAAAAACTAATTTTGTCTTTGTCTAACAGTGCTAATCAGTCACCTGTAGAAACTGTCAACCTTTACCACCATCCTGGCTGTGGTGGGACAACATTAGCTATGCATATCCTCTGGAATCTCCGAAAGCAATTCAGATGTGCAGTTCTGAAAAACAAAACAGGTGACTTCGGAACACAGTTGACAACTTTAGTCACGTATGGAGCAAACAATGACAGTGGCTATTTACCAGTGTTACTTCTTGTGGATGATTTTGAAGATCAAGAAAATGTCTATCTTCTGCAGAAAGAAATTGAGGAAGCTATAACAAAAAAATGCATTCCGTATGTATATCCTTTAGTGATCATTCTAAATTGTATGAGATCTCAGAATCCTGATGAAAGTTCCACAATCAACTCCTTGAACAGTATTTCTTTGAAACAGATTCTTTCTCAAAAAGAGCAGAGAGCTTTTGATCAGAAACTAAAAGATATTGAAAAGATATATCAAAATCCTGACAATTTCTATTCGTTTATGATTATGAAGAAAAACTTTGATCCAAAGTACATACAAAATGTGGTGAAAAAAACCCTGCACAACTTGAATATAGCCTCTAAACCAGCACAACTTGTTTACTATCTAACACTGTTAAATTCTTACATAAGAACCTCTACACTTCCAGTATCACTATGTGAAGAATTCTTGGGAATTAATTCTCAAGAGATTGGCAACAAAGACAAACTGATAGAAAAAATGGGAATTTGTTCCAATATTCTAATGTATGTTCAAATACAGGAATACACAAGATACCGAGGTCTACGTATTGTTCACCCATTGATAGCAAGTGCCTGCCTAACAGAATTTAAGCAAACCTATGAATTGTCTAAAAGTGAAATCATATCACAGTTATTGAATGAGGATTTATTTTATGAGACTTCTTTAAAGAAAGACAAACTTATCCGTGACATACAAACTTTGCTGATTACTAGACAGCGCAAAGAACATGGTGATGAGTTAGACACTTTGTTTTCCCCTTTAATTGAAGCCATTCAAAGAGAAGAGAAGCCCATCAATGTGGAATGTGTGTTAAGACTGGCTTCCACTAAATTCAGGAAAAATGCTCTCATTTGCCAAGTCTTGGCAAGATACTTCTCCATCAAAGAAAAGAACTTTGACTTAGCATTATTCTGGGCCAAAGAAGCCAAGAAGCGAGCACCACACAATTCATACATATCAGATACACTAGGTCGAGTCTTTAAAAGTCAGCTAAGATACTGGGTAGACCACAAACTAAAGAGTGCAGACTTAACAGCTGAGAAACTGGAACATTTGCTAGATCTTGCTCAAAATGCTTCACAAGCATTCAGAATATCTCAGCAGCAAGCTGAAAATGAAGATAATGAACATTTGCAGCATCAAAAGCATAAAAGAAAGTTTCAAAGTTACAATACTTCTGGTTATCTGGGAGAGATAGAGACTGGTCTCTATATCATTGACGTCCTTATGCATCTTCCTTTTATCAGGAAAGAAGTCTTACAGTGTAGAAAAAATATGATAAAGCATCTATCAGAAAGCAGTGATTTTAACACAGATAACCCTAACACAGTGAGTGAAATGATTGCAGCACTTAAACATTATTCCAGCTTTTTAAATAATTTGCAATCACAGTTGAAAAGGGCATTTGAATTTTTTGAAGACTACTTCGTGTTTTTCAAAACACAGATGAATGAAAAAGAAATTGCAGAAGCAAACATATACAAAAAGGTTCAAGAATGCTTTAGCAAATACACAGAAATATTTTGTGATTGGAATATTGATAAACTGAGACAACAACAGTTCTCAGAGAGGCACTTGACTCAGAAAATAGAAGCATTCAGAAAGGCTGTAGAGGCTTCCAAAGCAGACTCGTTTTCTGGACTTCTGGGATACCTTTACAAAAATCACAGAAATGATGACAGAGAAATAGAAAACATAGTACACATGTATGTTTTTTTGTGTTATGAGAATTCACAAGCAACACTAAAAGAAAAACAGAATTTTATTTTGGCAAATGTTGTTCTGAACTGCATTAACCCTAAATCCAATGAGTTATATCATTTTCAGGAGCTGAGAAGTCAACTTCTAAATATTCTGGACAGAGTGGAACCAAATTCATACTGTGTAGAGCCTTTCTTTCTTGCCTCCTTGTTGTTCTGGCCTGAAAATAGAAAACAACTAACTGAAGATTCCAGGAAGATGGAATACTATCTTATATGCTTAAGTGAATCTTTCAAAAAACTCTATGGAGCTGTGAATCATTCCAAGCAACCTCTAGCTCATTTCTATCTTGCAAAAGGCAGTGGTCTGAGCAGATTTGTTCACAGAAGAAAGATAGACCAGCTTTTTAGCTCACTTACAGAACAAAACCTGAATTCCCTCTGGCAGAGTGGAAATATCTGGAAGGAAAAGGCTGTTGAGGAGCTTTTGCTTCCTTTAGATGGTATTGCTGAGGGTACAGTTATCTATGTGAACTATGGCAGCAATGAACACTTCAGGATACCAGTGCAGCCTGCTCTTTCATGCCTACTGAAAAACGGCCCAAATATACAAAGAGTGTCTTTTTACCTTGGCTTTTCCATCGCTGGTCTCCTGGCATACAACATACAAAGTCTATAATTAAAACAATGAGGGCTGCATTTTCACATAGTTACATGTATGAATAAATGAACTATAAAACATAATATTTAGAAAATCTGATGGAATTCAAATATTATGGCTCTTAACCCTGTTTTGTTAGCATTTTTGCCATTACTTCTATAGATGCATGCTTCACAGCTATCCTCGTACTCTTTCATAGTGTAAGAAGAAGGAATATATATATTACAAAACTTATGTCATGCAACATTTCCTGATGCTCCTTTGTACCTGGTGTAATCTTAACACAAGAGGATTATAAATAGCTATTTTGGTTTCAAAGCACTGTGGGGTGATTTTCACTTTTCTCATTGCACATGTTTGAATAATGTCATGCATTTGCTTATAGGCCTTTACTAATAACCAAGATGTGCATCTTGCAAGATGACAGAAGCACTGATACTTTCTCAGGGCATTTCAAAATCTATGCTTGTTAAAGATGCAGTTAATTCCAGCGCCACAGTAAAAACAAACCCATTTGAAGCCAACTCAAATGTATTTTATCCTTTTTGTGGTGGGTCTGCTACTACTTTTTAAAAAATAGTAAGATACATTTTGGCTTTTCTTTTAATTATAAATTTCATGAGTTTCTTCAAGTTCACTTATTGCGAAAATACGCAATTTAAATATTTAACGTTATCACTGACGGCATTTGCTTCCTTGTTTATAAACCTGGCTGTATGTTTGGATACAATCAATATTCCAAATAAAGAAAGAAAGAAAGAAATAGAATCTACTGATGTGAAACACCAGAAATGTGAAGTTACTGCTAACTGGCAGGGAGGAGGCATGCAATTTATGAAAACTGGAGGAGTTTGATACAATTAACTGCCTGAGAAAGGTCTGCAAAGAAGTATCTTTTATCAGCCTGCAAGCCCTCTTTGCTCCTTTTGTCAGGCAAAGAGGCAAGCAAAAATAAGTGACTTCTCAGAAGAAGGCTAATAAAAATTACTAACAAAAAGAGAAAGAATAAAGCAGCATGCTATTCTGCTGTAGTGCAACTCTTTCAGTTGCAAATGTGGAAAAGTAGATTTACTATGTAACACAGACTGCTCGTTAGTAAAAATATATTTCTTTTGGCAACTTCCTATTGCAGTAAACATTTCCCACTGACTGCACACTCTAGTTTATCATGTATACATTTTGTTTCTAATGGTATACTTTTATTTCAGGTAGGATGCTATAGGATCAAGTTGAATAGCAACTCATAACTTGTTCTAATTAGTTCTCACGAGGTAACTGTACAATTTATCATTGTCTATTTACCCTTCCCAATAAAGATTTACAGTCAAGAATTTGCCTTGTCTTCTTCAGAGCAATTGGAGACTTCAGTCTTCATCTCAACTGTATTCTTAAGAACTGCAAGTTTCAGTAAAGTCTGAGAAGAGCAATAGCTGAGGGGCAGGTTAAATGGAGGAGACATGGAGGAGGTGATGTAGGATACATGTGAAAGGGAAAATCACTGGGGACACAGCTGGAGATGCCTGCTGGAAAGGAGTGATGCAGGCAGGGCTGGGACACCTCTGAGGGACTGAAGCATGACTCAGACTGATGTACAGGAAACAAATCAGAAAGAAGGAGCAGTGGAGAAGACGACAAAAAAGATGCGAAGAACAAGTTCCAAAAAGAAAACCCTACACGCAGGTACCAACCTCCTCTGCTGCCAGTCACATCACCAGAAACACTGGGAAGGACTGAGTATGACACCTGGTGAAGACAAAGTTGGTCGCATTGAGAGGTACTGGACTGAAGTTCAGCCTAAAGAAAGGGGGGGAAATAAAAGCATCTCCTAATGATGATCCTTAAGGTCTCTTCTGATACAAACAGTTCTATGATTCTAAATGTTTGCTTAGCTGTCTTTTTGGTTTGTCAACAGTCCAATCAGAAATTAAAAGTTATATTTAAGTTGTCAATAAAGTAAGTTAAATTGCCCAATTTAAGACTGTTTTGCCTGTAATGTGCCCATTTGTCAATAACCCTTGTCTTCTGGCATAACGGATGCCTATGTGAGTGTACAGGAGTAGATTTTCTTATTTTTATACACCAGTCTGTTTGTTATAAAATCATATGTTTAACAGCAGTAGCTCATTAATAAATACAGGTATTTGATAACAACTGTGCAGTGTGGAACTGTATGTGATGATATATATCATATGCTAATGTCAACGGAATTGTTCCTTACAAGTCTGTCCTATTTTCTATTACTTTGTAAGACTTATAACTTTGTTAATCATTGCATTTGAAAAGTAAACTCTCCCATGCCAAATATCTGCCTCAGATTATTATTATTAATTAAAGCTGAAGGGCTTGGTAGCTTTCAAGAGTGAAGTCAAGAAAAAATCTGCTTTAGTGCCCATGCTAAATACGTCTTCCAGCTTTTTCCAGCACACTCAGGAATTCTTCGGTGGAGTGTGTAAGACAATTTTTACTCTGGTAGGAGAGAAAAGGTGGAGGTGAGGGGAAATGCAACGGCACGATCTTGGTTGCAAAGCCTGAAAAGTCTCTCGTTTGTATATGGGCTTATGTAAACTTTGGTTTTAATATCCATGTCAGTGCAGATGGCAGACCCAGAAGTTGCAGGTCTGCCATGGGCCAAGTCTAAGCTATCAGTGCTGATACTACAAACCTGGAGGGAAGAGCCTGACTCAGTGCGGTTGTATAGAAGCTGAGTTGATGGGGCTGGAAGGCCTGAGGAAGGGGCCCGCTCCTGCCAGCAATAGCGGCACGTGCAATCCTACGGGAGCTCGAGGAGAGACGGACCTGGGGGCTTTGGCTGTGTGTGATGACTCATGTTTACAAACAAACAAACAAAAGCCTGTAATTCTTAGCGCCTGTCCGCCGCAGGATATCAAAGGCAGCAGGGGCGGACGCGAAATGGCAGGCGCGGGGCTGCGGCCGGGCAGCAGGCGGTGCTGTGGCTCCGCGATCCCCTCACAGCCCTCCCGCCCGAGGGCGACGGGAAGAGCCGCTGCCGCCAGCGGGGAGCGAGGAGAGGGGAGCGGGGCTGTCCGGCTGCCGCAGCTGTTCCACACGCAGAGACCTCTCCTCCGAGCGAGGAGAGAGAGTGCGGCCCACACGGGGCTGGGGAGCAGCCTCAGGGAACACCCTTCAGCTGCAAACAGAGTTGTACACAACACATAGCCTCGTAGACGTATTTTCTGCACAGCCCGGCCCAGAAGGGAACGTGGGAAGAGTTAATGCATCAAGAGTTAAAAAAATAAATAATAATAATAAAAAAAAAGGTTGTGCTTCTGTGCTTTCTCTCTTGGGGTCATGGCAGGAGTGAGGCTGGGCTCTGCTAGCTGGCTTGCCCGTGCTGAGGAGGGCCTGCAGCACTGGGTTCCTCACTTTGGGTTGATCAGGTCTGGAAGCACAGCCGTCATCCATTGTTGGCTGTGACAAGGCCTTAGTGCTTGAATGTGAGGGCTCTGTGCTGCAGAAAGCTTTTTTAGTTTCCTTTTGCATACTGGAACCACAAGTTTGTGTAACATGTCACAAGACAACTTCTGACTTCCTCTTCATAGGCATTTGTGTGTTCTTTGCTTTTGCTTAAAAGCTCCAGATGAAAACCTAGCTCTTTCCTACTCAGCAGCTGAGAGGAGGATAGGGCTCTACCCGTTCTTGCAGAGCCTGCACTTTGGGTGCTGTGTCTCAACAGACTGAGCCAGGCTGTAGCACTTCTGTGGCTGCCTCAGGAGAGGCCTGGCTTCACAGCAGGGGCAGAAGAGAAGGCTAGCAAGCTACAGCAGCAAAAAATGCAGTAAGAGTTATGAATTATCAACAATAAGGAGTGGGAAAGAAGGGAAGAAAGAAGACCTGTACTTTTGCTAGTTTCCAGCCCTCTTTGGTGGTAACTCCTGTGTTTTAGATTTTTTTAACGTAGGGAAATAAAAATAAGAGCACATGCTGACTTTATAAATCCGAACAAGATGGAATCACTTTGTGTGTGATGGGAAGTGTGTGCTGCAAGGAGACAAAACATGCAAAGAGCTAGAGGGAATACCTAAGACATAGTCAATCCTGTGAATGAAAGCTTGACTGAATTATCACCTCCTGACAGACTTATTAGCAGAACATGAGAACCCAACAGCTGAGATCCTTGGTAAAGCTTACGTAGGGATCAGTCTGTAGGAAGCTTCAAGACAATGATGATCAGTGTGGCCACAGGGATCATGTGGGAATTACATGTTGATAGTGGATGTACTCGCTGAAAAGGACAAGAGAGACAAAGAAAAGGCAGAAGTGAGAATCTTGTTAAAAGGAGAAAGTTTTAAAGTCCAGCTTGTTTAAGATATTTGTACAAGCCTTGCAAATGTGCTTTCTACATCAGAACAAGAAAATACAGCTAATGTTTATGGTTACATTTCTTCAGCCTGCAGTCATGAAAAGGCAAGTATCACAAGAAACAAAATGAGCAAAGAGAAATCACCCTTCTTGAGAATGAGATGAAATGTCAAGAACTTAGGGTCTATAGTGAGCTAATAAGACACCCTGAAGGAAGGGAATGGAAAAGGGGAAGAGAAAATGCAGGGAAGGGAAAGGAAAAACATCTCATTACCATTGTAATTCACAAGCTCTCCTGTGATGAACAGTGTTTTTAAATATTGACATGAGCATGGCAATTTGGTGAGTAAATTCTTGTTTTTAACAAATGAATTAAAATGGAACACTTAGTATGTAATGGTCAGACTCAAAAATATTTACTGAGTTAAGCTAAAATTTAAGGTAGTTGCTTTTCAGTTTGCTACTGAGTGAAGAAAACATTCCTGTTATCTAAGATGACTATTATATCTTGCAGTTTGTAAGTCTAGGAAAAATTCAGGCTCTGAAGAAGTGGCTAAAAGGCTGGTGCCAGTGGAGTTACTTTTCATGTGAAAGAGCAGCTAGAATGTATCAAACTTTACCTGAGGGAGGGTGATCTACCAGCCGAGAGCATGTGGGTGAGAATTATAGGGCAGGCTAGTGTGGGGGACCATGTTGTGGGTGTGTATTATAGGCCTCCTGATCAGGAAGAAGACATTGATGAGGCATTCTGTGAGCAGCTGGAAGTAGCCTCACAATCCCAGGCACTGGTTCTTATGGGGGACTTCAATTATCCAGATATTTGTTTGGTAAGCAATGTGGCCAGGCATGCACACTCCAGACAGTTCTTGCAGTGTTGAAGATAACTTTCTGATGCAGGTGGTGGAGGAGACAATGAGGAATGAAATGTTACTGGACACTCTTACTAGTAAGAGTGGACTTGTTATTGAATTGAAGGTTGAGGGCAGCTTGGTATGACCTATCACAAGATGGTAGAGTTCAAAATCTTGAGTGGAAGAAGCAAAACAAAAAATAGGATTGCTACCCTGGACTTCAGAAGAGCTGACTTCAATCTCTTCCAGGGCCTTCTTGGTGCTATCCTGTTGACTAGAGCATTAGAATGCAAGGGGGCTTGTGAGAGCTGGTCAGCAGTGCTTCTTCCAAGTTCAGGTTCAGTGCATCCCTGTGAGTAAGAAATCAGGCAAGAGAGGCAGGAGACCTGTGTGGATGAGCAAGGAGCTCATGCATAGGTGCATGCACAGGTGGAGGGAGGTGATTCTCCACCTCTACCCTGCCCTGGTGAGGCCTCACCTGGAGTAGTGTGTCCAGTTCTGGGCTCCCTGGTACAAAAAAGACAGGGATCTCCTGGAAAGAGTCCAACGGTGGGCCACAAAGATGATAAAGGGCCTGGAGCGTCTCCCTTATGAGGAAAGGCTGATCAATCTGGGTCTGTTCAGCCTTGGAAAAAGAAGACTCAGAGGTGATCTGACCAGTGTCTTTAAATATCTAAGGAGAGGGAGGCAAAGAGATGAGTCCAGACTCTTCTCAGCAGTGCATGGTGGTAGGACAAGGGGAAATGGCCACAACTGAAGCCTAGGAATTTCTGCACAAATGTGCATAAGAACTTCTTCATACTGCAGGTGACGGAGCACTGGCACAGGCTGCACAGAGAGGTGGTGGAGTCTCCTTCTCTGGAGACGTTCCAGACCCACCTGGACGCCTACCTGTGCAACCTGGGCTAGGGAGCTGCTTTGGCAGGGGTTTGGACTCAGTGATCTCTGGAGGTCCCTTCCAACCCCTACCATTCTGTGGTATTTCAGCTGCTGAGGAGTTCACCGCTGATTTGTAGTCTTGAATGAGACAGGCATTTAAAAACCAAGATCTCAGAAGAATATTATGAGTAGATTGTTGACAGGTGTTGGCAAATTTCTGGCCCAAAATGAGGTTTCTTGTTTTGTTTTTATTTAGTCAGGTTCATGTGTGATGCAAACAGGATATATGTTTATATATTTCAAATGGAAATGTCTGTATTGACTTTCTCAATTATTAAGTTCCAAGAAGTTGTAAGTTATATCTGTTTAATGGCTTTGCTAGTTTCCCTGTATTGTTTTTTGTTTTTTTCTTTGTATATTTTTTTTAACACTAAAACTAAGATAATTAATTACCAGAGAGCAGGATTCCATTCTGGCCTGTAAATCTTCAGCAGGACTGGTACTGAAGTTTCAATAACAAAATCACTATTGTGAGTGATTACTGAGCCAGAGAAAACCATTGATTGACATTCAGATTCTTGACTGAATTTGCAGATGCTGGGAAGTGAGAAGATTTGGTGGGAGGTCTGTGAGAGACACTGAGATAGGATCTTGCTGTAACATTTTTAGAGAGCTCTGCTTCAGTGAAATGCTGCACTCCAGTACTGTTTTGGGGCTTGGGGAAACAGAGTCTGCTGAGCATTGCACCCAGGAACTGTTTAAAGGAAATGAATGCTGTTTTTAAAGCAATGATCCCTTTGGCAGATTTACATGTGTTCCAATGGGTGAATTAGCCAGTGTGTGTGTTTTTTTCATACCACGACTCACTTATTTTCCATACCTCAGGCCTTTTATTAAGGTAACTTCCCCAGAAGGAAAGCAGATATTCTGCATATACATTGACCCTATGTACTCATAACAGAAGTGCAGTCATCTCTCATGACATGATCTCCAACAAAGAGTAATAGATACACAGTTTGATACACTTTGTGACCCTGAACATGCACCTTTTTAGATATAACATATCCTAAGCCAAGTGATCCTGTTATATTCTAAAGTTTTAATACAGCCTTTCTCTTTTTACATGATGCTCTGACCTGCTCATGTATTAATAGCATACAAAGCCTGCTTTTGGAGCTGAAACTCACTCAGCCTTGTTGCATATCTTTCATTTTACCTCTATCTTTGTTTTATAAAACTTTCCCTATGCTGCCTCTTGGAAAGAAATACATCAGACTTGTGTCCCCCAACAGAGCTGTGGTCTCTAAGGAAACACGTGCATTAATTAAGGAGAAGTATAATGGGTATGGTTTTGTTTTGTTAACCAGTGCCCTAAGGAACATAATTTCACTTATATAAGTCTTTTACCCCTCCTCTCACTAGCAAATATCAGCATATTTCTGTTAACTGTCACAGGGGTATGTTCAAAACAATACTTCGGAGATAAAATTTTGTCTTTTGAAATAGCAAGTAAATTGGCACTTGAATGTAATTTCTGTGGTAACTTGGCACTGTCTTCTCTGGTTACTGGTTGTTGGCCTCCTCCTCAAAATGTTCTAGTATTGAAGCCAACACCCATGGCCACACACTGGGTGTGCTTGGCAGCTGCAGGGCCCAGATGCCAACCACTGGAATGTATTTTATGTACCAGTGTCTCTGCCTGTGGCTTGGTTTCCTGGCCAGCCTTTAGCAAAGTCTCTTTGGACTCATCTGGCTCCAGTGCTTGCTGCTGTTGCAGCTGTGGGACTAAAGAAAAAGCAAATTACAGATGAGCTGTCTCACCATTCCAGGAACTGCTTGCATCAGCTCCTAGCAAGATATATACACTAAGCCCTTTTAGCCTGTGAAATAGATGTCCTTCTTGCCTGTATCCATCCTGTGGGTTGTCAGGGGTTGAAATGGTGGAACATCCTTGGTAACCTGACAGACACCACTGAAAGGTATTTCTTGACGTCAGACATGGAAGCCACAGTCCACCGGACCCCTGAGAGAGGTAAACCTGTGATAGACTCCAGTTTCTCTCTATTGCAAATTCCTTTTGGCTAGGGCTTGAAGAATACGAACTCATCACCGGATATTGCACTTGCGATGGCACATGTCACTCAACAGCTAGTGAGGTGATCAAGGCATGGATTTATCTCTACTGTTCCACAAGATTTTTAGAAAAGAAGAAAGAAAAGCACCTGGCAAGCAATCTATCTCGTATGGGTACAGTTAGCATGTACAAGAATACATTTTCATTGATGATCAGTTAGTTCAGCATATTACCACATACTATTTACCAAGTTGCTTTTTGTAATATAATTCCTAATGCTTCTATATTTTGTAGGGCTTTCAGTCTTAACTCTTTCATTAGAGTGTTCCATGTGGTTTCCCTGCACCAGTTCCCTCTAGATTTCTACATTTGTCTGGAGAGTCGTCACCTCTCTGAAGACATATCACACAAAACACTAGAGGTGTATTTTGCTACACACCCACAATACAGTAACAGTAATTGACATAGCTGAAGTTACGTGCATCTAACTGCTGAAGAAATATATCTAGAAACTGTTAAGAAGCTATGATAAGAAAATATTGATGTATCAGATACTAAAAAGCACAGTAAAATGAGATTGTATTGCAACAGTTGATTAAATTCCTTTAAAGTGTCCAGAACTCTACAGGGTCTGATTTTACACCCCTTGCTTGCTCTTACTTTGGTGCACGTGAGGGTATACTAGTTAAACGATCATCTCTCAGCTTGCAAGGTTGTTATTAAATTGGCTGAAAAAAATACAGTTAGTTTACCATCTCATTTTCTGAACTTTATTTAAGAACTGTTATATTGTGATAAGTACAAGAGAATATATCTACTACATATGCTTTTAGACAGTGTATAAACAAACAAATGAAAAAGTATGGAAGATATTACTACTTACTTGACTGGAAGGTAATCTTGTCTCCTTTAGGGAAAAAAAAAAAAGAAGAAAGAAGGAAAAAAAGAAAAAGAAATATATGTTCCATTATTTAAATAATACTTTGCAAAGATACAACAAAAAGCTATGGGACTGATTCCTTATTCCTTTTGTCCTCAGCACTGATAAGGCTATGTCCTGTGACAGTATTTACTTCAATTCTGTATTGGTGCCATTGGGAACAGAATTACATCGTGTTATGATCACAGCCAGATGCAAATGATATATAAAAGAATAGTTAGGTTAGAAGGACCATAGTGCCTCCCTGTTCCCTGCCTCTGAGCTCCTCTGGTAGCACTTCTGTAGCTGTGTATGAGTGAACAGGATATATCAGTTTCTCTATGCTTTAGAGAAATGGTATTCTTTAGACTAACTGATTCTTCTAACTTGAACTACTCGTGGAGACTCAAAGGTTTAGCTGAAGCACTGTGAAGATCTGTAGATCCTTACCTCTGTCTCCCAACACTCCAATGTGTAGCAGGGCCCTTGTGTGACCTGAGATGTTGATGGTTATGAGGTTTGTTGAGCAATTGAGAGGCTTATTTTGTTCATAGCTTCATTCACTTTTGTTTGCCATTTTTGGCTTTCATTCTGAATCAGAGCAGGCTTAAAATAAGAAACACAAAAAAATAATGGACTGAGAAATAAAATAACTTTCTCTGTCCTTGTGTTCCCAGGTACTGAAATTTGAATTAATTATTTCCTGGTGTTATAATGTTTCACCATTCCTAATCTTAGTGTAGGTTTCTCAGTGCACTTTTTTCAGTAAGGCATGTTTTGAATAATATTAAACTATTAAATTCTACAGTAGATTAAGTAACTGTAAGAAAAGCATTGAGAACAATACTGTAAACATTTTAATGCCTCATAGGACTGATTATATCTTATTAACCTTACTGTTAGTGTCACGTGAGGCCAGAAACAATATGGCGAATATGATTTATCTGTTGTTCTCTGACTAATCCTTACTAGTGCAGAGAAAAATTTCAGTGCAAATGGGGACTAAAACTTTCATGGTGGTTTAGATTAGGGAGAAGCAGAAACAAAGGTGACACAAAGATGATGGTGTAGGAAATGCTGTTTAATAGCTATATTTTACTTCTTATATCCCAATGAGTATATCCAGTGAAATTAATAGTAGAGAATGAGTATCACTGAGAGTGATGACGGATATACAATGAATGTCTGAAGGATGTTATCGGAATACCCACTGAGACAGAAATCTTTGCAGTGTTTTTTATGAAGTGGTTTAGATATTTGTTCACATCATATAGAAGCTTTCTGTGAACTTAAGCAAGAGAATATCTGTCAGAGATTCCCACCCTCAGTTTTTAAGAACCACATAAGCAAGCCTTGGGATGTACCCATCTGAACGGCCGGTTGTGACACATCTCTGCATGATGAGTGTTCCCCTTCTATAGAATTTAATTTTCACTATAAATATGCCAACAGTGTTCTCAACTTGTTTATCAAAATTTGCATATAAAAAACATAAGCTTCTTTTCATACAATAGAAGTGAATTCAGTATAACTGACTCTTGGAGGCATGAAATATTCTTGCAGCCTGCCCATGCCAATCGTTTTCCTCTGACAGAAAGCAAGGATAAAATAAACAGAAAGCCCAGCAAAGCACATTACAGCCTCAAGGAACTTTGCTGAATGCCCTCCCAGTGCCAGAAGAGTCAAACTTGTCATTGTATAAGCTTGTCATGGTTTGGCAGCTATAGGTTCTTTCTCACTTTCATAGTTCAGCCATTTGTTGAGTCTAATTTCATCTTGATATGCATAAATGCAACCAATTTTCATGTTTCAACAAGTGGCAACTAGACATCCATGCTGTCATGCCTTCTGTGAGTGGGAAATCTGCTGCTTTGCTGCAGAGCAATTTTAGTGTTCACTATGTGGTTGTCTGACTATCACGCAAAGTGGAGGTGTAGACTTCTAAAGCAGTTTTAACAACACGATGTTTCAACCAGTTTAAAATGGCTATTTTCCATTTTCAGAACCCTTTTAACATTTTGTTGCTTATGGTTTTGTTTCATTTCAGTTATGTGAAGTAGTTCTTCCATTCACACATTTGAAATAATCACAGGAACTGCAGAATGGAGAGTCCAGGGTGTCAACGGTTTGTGGGCTGGTTTGGTCCGGGTCAGCTGCTTGGAAGGCAGCTATGCTCACCACTATACCACCAACTAGTTTTACCTCTGTGCAGTTTCATTACTTCAGTGGAAGTGATTCTGATTTTATAATAGTTATGTTAATTTAAATAAGTGAGACTAGGAAAAAATTAGACTGAGTGCTTCAAGTGTATATAGCTGTTTTTCAAGTGTGAGAAAAGAGTCCTCTTCATGTTCTGAATGTAGCTAAGCTCAGAGTAGATGCATAACTATTTTTCACACAAATTAAGGAGGTATTCACTGTCAGTCACATTTGAAGGTGAAATGATTGTTCTTTTTTACTCTGAGTGAGCATGAGGGATCCTAGGTCACCTTCTACTGAAATAAATTTTGCATAAGATCCCTGGTCAGATTCTTCTTTCCTACAAAACAGCACTGCTATCTGTTAGTGATTGTATATTTGTGCAATGTAGATGTATATATTCACAGATACTGAATATATGATGTACCTACATATATAGTTTTACTAGATATAGTGTTTGCACACATACAATATCTTGATGCTCTTAGTGAGCAAGGACAAAATATATTCTATAAATTGTGTAATGAAGGGGTAATACTGCATGAAGAACATGAGATCTGTCAGACTTCCAGCACAGTCATATGCAGCAGAACAGCTTGCATCCATCTCCTGTTTTTCAGAGGCAGTGACTGCGGTGGGAGTAAATTTTCTGTCAGGTCTCAAAAGACAAAGATTTTGTTCCCATTCCCCTCAGCCCCACTCATTTTTCTCCAGACTACCGAGACCAATTGCTCCTTTTCCCTTGACATTGTCACTTCATCCAGTCCAGCCCAAAATCTTAACTGGTTCAGTATCTCCTCTGTCTCTCTCACCATGGAACTTCTGCTGAACTTGCATGTGTGTGCCCATGCACAGCAGTCTGAAACATTCCTTTATATTTATCATGTTACTGAATATTTGAGGTAAAATGACTTAGAAAGAGGGGGATGCATCTAAGTGCAGTCTCTCACAGCCGGCCCGTGTTTCTCTTCCTTCATGGTAGAACACTGCATAGCCAGTGATGTTTGTGTTTACTGGAGTTTGCATCTCAGGAAATAGATCAAAACAAAATGCAATGGAAACTAATGTGTTTCCAAAGAGAAGAATATGGAGAAGTTAAATAGTTAATCTTTAGTAGACACAAATCACATTTCCATCAAGTGCAAGCAGTCAGCTGTTATTGTAGGTCACTAAGATACAATGAATTATTTTCTGCAGTTCGTGGAAAACATTAGGCAGCTGTAATAAAGTCAATGGTATTTCCTTCCTTACTGAAACATTACTTCAGCAAATCCCCCTGTTTTGTTAAAACACCATTTCATGCTTGATAAAATTTCATTGACTTCTTTTATACTTTTTTATTTCTTTTGAGGGCTTCTACAGATAGAGAAAGCACTGAGTGAAAAATATTAGAAGTGGCTTTTCATGTTTCGATGGATGATGATTGATCTAAACTTAAAGACGCTGTAAGCGGAAGGGGGAAGGGAGCACTTCAGTGGCCTTTATATAACATAGATATTCAGTCCAGGAAACATACCACAACATAAATGTCTTTTTAAGTCATTAAAACACAGCTTAAGCAGAAGCTAGAGTATTTCATCTATAGCTCACCGCGTTTGTTTTGGCTTATGTGCTTATCTGTAGTTATGTACATTAATGTAAAATGTTACTGTTTTTAAAGTTTGTCTTGTTTTATAAATATCTATTTAAATCCCATACAGTGTACCTCTATTATATTTCTGTAAGTCAGGCAGTAATACATCCTTTTCTATTGTTTTCTTTTAAGATCCAATGAGAAAGAAGAATCTAAGGGTTCCTGTGAGTTCTGGACCGAGTGACAGTAAGTTTTCTGTCGGGACACTAATCAGTGATGAATCTCCCAGAACAGTGCAAAATGAACAATAATAGATATTGACTGTACATATGCAAAAACTGGTCAACCAGCTGGCCGTTCATTATCAGGGTAACACATTTACTTTCTGCAATAACAGCAGCCTCAGTGTTTCAAAAATATGCACAGTCCTATGGATTGGCTCACAAGCAGTAGCAGCTGGAGCTCGAGTTGGGTACCCACATTTCAGTAAGCGCGCTAGCATTGCAGCGGAGGAATGAGAAAAATGTAGGAATTAGTAAGGGTTAGAGGGGAAGGTTTGAATGGGAGATTACAGCATTTTCACTAGCTGGATGAGAATACAACTTGGATAAAACCAGCAAAGACTTCTGTAAATGTTGCATTAAAAATTGGCAGCTTACTCATTTTAATACTATTAGCGCTGTATTATTAAGGTGGAGATTCTTACCCCTGTGACTTTTAAGCCACTGTAGCTGCTCCCAGTGTGTATCTAAATAAATGTGAGTCTGGAAATAATAGATATCGCAGAAAATTTTCCTGAAAATTCAGGAAACCCTGGAAGCCAGTGATGGTTTGCACAGGTTTTTTTACAACTTACATTGCTACAGCTGACAGACGTGGGCCCCTTCACAGGAGGGAGTATCAGTATCTTTCTCTAGAGAAGCAGGGTGTGTTTGTGCATAAGAGATAAACTAACCAGCCTGGAACATAGCTCCTTGCCATCTATTTACAGCAACACAGCAGGTCGTGGTAACTTTCAAGAGAGGCTTTCCCTGACAGAATAACTCATGTTTTAAGGAGTCAAATCAGATGGCATTACACTTACCTCCGTAATATCGGTAATGTGTGGCTGTTATTCTCTTTTATCCCCAGACTAGTGTGACAAGGAAGCATGTAAAAATTGTAGGAACACTGAGAAACTCACCTCCTCATCTGCAACCTCAGAGAATTCCTGGGTTGTTACTAACCAAAATGAGTGGATTTGCAATTGGCAGAAAAGAAACCCAGCTTCTACAGTAATCAACAAGATATATGTGCCTAATTAGCTTCAACATGTTTGAAAACCTTACAACAAATCTAGACCCTGAAGTATTTTTGGATGTTGTCCCTCAGCTCCTTACCTCACCCTAATGAAGATATTCCATATGACATCACACTTTTTATCCATCTCAGCTACATTATTTATTGTCAGCTCTTTAAAGAAGAACTCCTCTTGCTTGGGGTATTTACACAGTGTCCTGCATCCACCCTGGCTAGTGAGCTCTGTCCTATCAGTGATCAGTTCTCTGTTTAGCAGCCATTCAGCACTGGGAAAGCTGGGTACAGCTGTGGTCATCTACATACAGAAAAACTCTAAATGGCATAGGGCAGAATGGAGCGAGAGGTCAGCTTGCTCAGGTTAGCAAAGTATTGAGGGCTGAATCTGAGGGCTGAGGAAAAAAAAAATGTGAAAGCTTTAGATTAATGTAACTTCATATGGAAAATTTTATTTTCCAACTAGCTCTTTCATTAGCATTTATCGCATATTTTAGAATAAGGTTGATTAAAACAAACAAACAAACAAAGAAAAACCCTGCAGTTCTTCTGGTATAATAGGTTTTGCTCAGTTAATTTATTTCTCACCATTTGCAAATCCATTTAAAAAGCAGATGTGCCAGTGGTTGCAGTATGCTTTGCTGTACTAAATAGAATGGGAAGTGGTTACTGTTAGCATTGTGATTCCACCTCATCAGTGCTTTTAATATTTCATAAGCTGATCTGTGAGTTCTAAAATAAGTATGTGTTAGGAGCTGCAATCCATTAAGAGTAAGTAAATATGTATGTGACATTCTGATGTGTTTTCTTCTAGTTGTTGTTCTCACTGCTGAAATTTTAGTTTCCTGTCACCAGAACTTTGCTCAAGTTTGGAGGCAGTGACAGTGGTACATGGGTCACTCTGTGCTGATGATATTTTAGGCACGCAGTTCCTGATCTATTTCATATTTCATAGGACCCTGCATACATGCAATTGAACATACTTCTGCATTTTTTTTCCATCTTTTGTTGTTGCTTTTTCTCTTCTACATCCATATTCCATGTTTCATTGAGAAGAGTGGTTGTTAATATGTCATGCTGCTGTTTCTTAGTGAGAGCTGATTTTTAGGAGATTCATGTAACAGTAAAGCAACAAATTCAATTGAACTGCCCTGTTTCAAGGGTGGAAAACAAGCAGGAGCAGGCTTCAATCTAATGTGGAAGTCTGCATGTGCGTATGCGCAACCTCCCGCATCACAAAGCAATCCTGAAGAATGGAGATGCAGCTCTCTAGACACACTTGGCTAAGCTGTGCCTTGCTGCTACATTATTTCATGTATTAACAACAGTAAAAAACTGTTTCTCTTCATCCAGTTATTTCCAGACTGTGATCAAGGTGCTACTAGTCATAACTATCTTGTCAAGATGAATCAATGTTGGAGTTATCTGCCTTTTATTGTTACTTGTCTTACGCTTGTGTTCTACTAACGCTCTTTTTTCTTTTTTTTTTGTCTTTTACGAGGTTTGTACTAAAACTCAGTTTGTGCCAGAAAGCAGACCTGCAAAAAGCTGTTAAATGTATAGAAAAACAAACAAACAAACAACCCACAACTGATTTTAACTGAGATCTAATAAGCATTAATTCACATGTTAAAAATCACCTTTTTGCAAGTTGTTTTAACTAACTTGATTTGCCAGCAAGCGTGCCTCCATTTTTGATCTGGGAGCATTTCTATCTGAAGATGTTATCTTCCCCGTAGTTAAACTGATCAGCTCCTTGTCTCGTCAAGGATAAGACCACAAGGGATCACTGGGTCATCCAGTTTAAACAGTACATCACAGACCATCACTTTTCTCTCATTCACTGCTGTGCTCTGTGTGATATGCAGCCAAGGAGGTCTCCTACTGCTCTTCAGATAAGAGATTTCTCCATTTTTTCATAGTATCTTGATCCCTGTTAATCTACCACCGATTTTTACTTTTGTGATTTTCTTTCTTTATTGTTCTAAGCAGATTATTATTCAGTCTTCTGTTAACATAGGCAAATGTGGATTCTTCTTTGTGATTCTCAGGCAGCCTGGAATAACTTTGTTTCCACGCTCTCCTGTTGCTCAACCTTTTTTAAAGTGTCTCATGCCACGTGTGGGATTAATTTCACCAAAGAGGAAGCACCCTTAGGATTGCTACAGCCATCTTCAAGCTATTTTAGGATCTCTTTCAGTTGATGGCTGCTCCGAAAGTAATGCCTTCTGTTTTATTATGCTGGCCCATGACATGAGAGGCAGATGTTGGTGTGACAGCAGTAGAGGTTAAACCTTCCCACCAATATTCCATTACATGTTGTTACTGTGCGACAGATGGCAGCAGAGGGATACTCTGACAGAATGGCGTCTGAAGTGAAAGCGCACAGAAGGCAAAGGTGTGGAATTGAATTCCTCCATGCAGAAAAAAATAGCACCTGTTGATATTCATTGATGTTTGTTGAATGTTTGTGGAGAACAAACAGTGGAAGTGAGCACAGTGGTGTGGTGGGTGGTGCATTTCAGCAGTCATGACTGCAACATGAAAAGTTAAGCCATATTCTGGACACCCACGTAGTTTTTTTACAAGCTGTGTGTGACTGCTCTTGCGTATCTAATGATGGTGACTATGCTAAAAAAATATTATCTTATACCTGAGAATTTGCTCTATCAAACAGTGTTTTTGTGCTCTTTGCATCTGCTGTAGTTGGAAATAAATAGGAGGCATTACTTTCAGGATGACTGACAGAAAGAATGTCATCTTAAATGGGCTGCTAGCTTTAGTGTGAGTTATTTCATATTTATTCTCTCTGAATTGCAAGACGTGTAAGAATGATGGAAAGAATATGTGGGAAAATTATTCTGTTTTGTCAGTTCATCTGAAAACTCCTGTCAAACCAGTTCATAACCTGCTTTATTGTGTGATACGTTGCTCAGTGGCAATGTTCAGCAGAGCAAAGGTTCCTTCCAATCTCTACAACTCTGTGATTTTGTGAATGCCAGTCAAGATCTAAGCATGCTGTGAATTACACTGCTCCACCTCTCCCTATATCTTGATCAAGAAAACTTGGATTCTTATTAAAGAAGGCAACAGCTTGACTTCAAACCCTTATAATTAAAGAACGTGGAGCTTTATTGAAAAGCATGTGTAGTATTCCCATCCATTGACCCTTTTAAGCAAATTCCTTGCCATATTTCCTAGTATTCTGCCTGGGTCTGATGTCACAATAATCTAATTGCCCAGGCCTTCCTTTATGTCCTTATTTCTGACATTGAATCAACTTTAGCTCATTTCTACTTTTCTAGAGTTGTTTCTTTCCCAGGATTTAATAAAAAACAATGTTGGCTTATCAGACAGTTCTTCAACCAACCCTTTAAGGGAATTTTGGGAGCTAGTTACCCAGCTTGCTGTTTAAAAAATGATCATTTCTAGAGTATGCAGTATCCTGATTTTCTCCTGAAAGAGGGATATTTGTTGAGCATTTCTGCATTTTGCACAATGTACACCAGTGCTTTCATTTGTGTTTTGGAATCTAATCATAGAATTAAAGTGCTGAAAGAGTTCTAATTTTTCAGCAATTCCTTACTGCTACTTCTTATTTAATGTAGCACTTCTCCCTGAGCTCTCTAAACAGAACTATGGAGGGCATACATTTCTTCAGTAGCAATCTGTAGTGTATTTCACAGGAAATATCTTCAGTACCATCCTTATGACCAGCCTTGGTATACCTTTAACTGAATTATGCTCTAGAAAGTTAGCAGCCGGTAGTAAATCTGAGTTTAGAATATGAAACGAGGTTTTTTATAGATCACTTGGATGCCTAATTCTGTGGAGTTTCTCAGGAAAAGAAAGCACATGTCCGCACCCACTCACACATGACATTGTGCCCCCTTACAGAATGCTTCATCACTGCTTACTCATTACTCAGCTTGAAGTGGTTTTATCTTCAGTCACTCTGTCTCTGGAGACCTGTCTCTGGAGACATACATGGTCAGGCTGGACAGAGCTCTGAACAAGCTGATCTAGTTGTGGATGTGAATGTCCCTGTTCATTGCAGGGAAGTTGAACTAGATGATCTTTAAAAGTCCCTTGCAAGTCTAAGGGTTCTATGATTCTATAGACCATTTGATAAAATTTTACAATAGATGTTTGTTGAAATAAAGGATATTCTTTTCTCATGAAGACAAATTCGAATGAGTATAAATTTTAGGTGTTCTGGTACTCATTTGAGCATCACAACCTTTGTCATGTTTCAACAATTAATGTAAAAAGTGGATGGATAGGAGTCCTGCATACCACCAGTGGTAGGTGAGGTGACAGACTGAAACCAGACAGGAAGTGTTTTATTTGTGCTTTTTTTATATTGCTATGTAAAATTCAGCACCCACTCAACCACACCAATTGTCCATACATTCATTATCAGTCATACGCATATTTCAACCGGTAGCTTTATTCTTCTGATCTCTTAGACATTTTTCTCCATATAGAATGAACTGTTTGTCAAAGAGAATACTACATGCAGAGTGCTTATCAGTTTGTGTTCTCAAGATTTTTGCCTTTCAGTTCATTTTTAGGTGAGGAATGATTAGTCCATGTCAAAACCATGTTTTGAGTGGTTCATTTTCTTTATAGAGCAATTTGATTATGCAGAAAATAATATGCATGGAAAGAATGTATGTTTTTGCAGTAAGGTGTTTAACTACTGTTTTTTGGATGTCATGAGGCACACATCCAAGCTGTTTGGGGAATAATTTATTCTATAGCATAGTGTTAAGGGAATGAGATTCCTCGGGAAGTGGTGAAGAATCAGTTTAGGAACCTAGGTTCATCCAGTCAGTTTGTTTGTTTCCACATCATACCAGCATCTGGATCCTGAACTACAGAAGTTATTGGAAACCTTACCCTTGATTGTGCACAGAACAGGATCTAATCATTACACTGCACACTCACAGTGAGGATACTGTCCCACAGTGTATGAAGTTATCTGAATCTGCACAGACCAATACTAGCTGCACACCATGGACCTTACACCCATTTTCCAATAGCTGGTTCTGGACAGCATGAAATCAGTCTCAAGTTTTTGTTTTCCTTACACATTTTTTTTTTCTTACTTTGATTTGATCAATTTTTAATCAACATGAAGTTACTTAAATTATTTTCATACTTACACACCCAGCACTTTTCCTGGTCCTGGGGTTTTTAATGTTTCCATAACCTTCTTTCCAAAGAAAATAAAGAACAGTGACTTGAAAGAAACATCTGCAGGACGTCCATGCAGACAAATACAGATAACTGCATGGCCACTTCCCCTGTGCCCAAGGGCAAGCCAGCTGTGATCAAGAAGCCTTTTAATCAGGTTTCTTTGGTTCTGAATTGGAGCTCATTTGATGGAATCTCAGCACCACAGTAGTTGTTTCAGGATCGGAGCTGCTTCATGCCTGGCTGATGTCATCCAAATTTTAAGTTTCCACAGTCAGGTTCCATCATTTTGCACTGTAACTGACAAACAGTATAGGGAGTCCTTTTCCACCCTCTCACTCCCAGATATTGCTTTGATAAATAAATCCGTGTCAGTCCTATTTCCAAAGTACCATCACCATCCACTTTTCTAAGCATGTTAAAGATAAGTTCAGTAATATCTGCTCATGTAAACTGTATGACTAGTCAAGGTACAACTTTCTGAGATGTGAATCTGTGATAGGTGCTAAATTCAGGAGAAGATGACCAACTCACTGCAATACCTGACCTTGGGCACAGGAAACTCCAGGAGGCAGCCTGACCACATCTGTAATCAGCATAGTGCATAGGAATTTCTCCAGCTGAGTCTGGCATTCTTTGTGCCCTCTGTAAAATGTTCCCACTGAGGCTACGTTTCCTGGTGCCTTTCAGATGTACAAGAAACACTACAGCTAGTTTTTGTTGCGTGTTAACAAGTGAAGGTCAAAACCAGATGAGACATAATTGAGATAATATTAAGACAAAATATTGATATTCAAAACACTCGGAACTCTCCAGTCATACTAGTACTTTGGTTTTATTTCGGTTGAATGCATCCTTTTCCCAGTGTTAACTTCTAGACTGTTTCCATCAAATATCTTTATTTATATCTTCTTCACAATTTTAATCCGGGATAAAAGGTCTTTGCAGTGTCTGTTACTTACCTCTGCTCTCTTCTTTCGGTTTACAAATTCTACTTCAGGTTCTTCAGAAAAAAAATCAGAATTCAGATTTATTTTTAGATATATACTTTTAGATATATTTTTCTCCATTATACTTCTCAATATGACATTTAATTGTTAAGTTTTCTTTAAGATTTTTGCACATATGTTAATTTCTACCAGATTTTGGTTGCCTTAAGAGAATTTATGGTACAGTGAATTTATGCTCAAGAATAGTGATGAGCAGCTAACTTATGTGTAGTGTCTGTTGACTTTTAGACATACTTTTTAGGTGACATGTACTTTGCTCATGTTACAGATGCTGTATTTTTGCTTCTAGTGAAGAGAGCAATTTCAGTAGAAGAAAAATGTATGTTCCACTTTTCTCTCATTAGTTGAACTGCCTTCAATAAGCCCTTTTTGCTCCATTAAATGTGTAATGGGTTAACATAAGTTTCTGTCACTAGATTTACGTTTGGGATCCAAGGGCTATGGGTTTGTAGGTACACAGTGACAGCACAGCTAAATAGATTTGGGTTTTAAAGTGAGACTTCAGATATACAATTCAACACAAGTTTAAATTAAACAAATCCTATACTGCATTTACTTCTGTTCTTTTCTCCTTTATTCCCTCTTCTTAGTATCCCCCTCTCTATTTTCTGACTCATTTATTGTGAAACTTTATTTTCTCTTTCTTCTTTTATTGTTCTGTCTTCAATCTCTTTTATTCTTTCCTTGTTTTCTTTCATTATTCCTTTTCTTCCCACTTTTATTCCAACTTATCTGCTATTCATTTTATTTCAACTGGAGGATCAAAAATAATTATCAGAAAAAACAACCTTACTTTTTCCCATAAATATTTCAGAGCAGTATCACTGCCATGAATAGCCCTGATTTTCAGCTAAATTATAGGTTGTGTAGTAACCTTACCAATTCTAGCTTGCACTCACCCTGTATTTCAGGCACAATTTTCTCCTTTTTGCAGAGGTTATGCAATGACAAAGTTATGGTGTTTTTCTCTATATTTATCCTCATTGCTGGAGGCATCTACCCCACCCCTGAAGGTGTTCAGTTGTGGGTTGGATGGGGCCCTGAGCAGCCTGATCTAGTGGGTAGCAACCCTGCACACAGCAAGGGGGCAGAACTGGGAATGCTTAAAGTTCTTTCCAACTCATGCCATTTTTTTTTCTATGATAAGAGGTCTAAAGGGGTGTAGCAAGGATTTGTAAGGAAGTAACATCTGGAAAAGATTGGTGTAAGTGCATGGTATTATTTATGGTACTGCTGTACACTGACACACTGCTGTCAAAGTTACTTCCACTAGTGCATGCTAGAGAGCTGAAGTAGCTAGCTAGATCTACCACTGACGAATTCAGCTTCCCATACTTCTCTTTGTAGATGCTTGAGTTCTTGGAATTTCTTCTCTGCAGCAGTTCAGAGTAAGGCTTGCTCAAAGTGAAGTGAAAACCATATATGTATTTCTGCTCACATATTACTCCAGAAACGCATTTCCTTTTTTTCTTGTGTCTCTGCTTTAAGACTTCTGCACAAACCTCATAACTACTCTTATTGTGACAGACACGAGTCACGTGTTGCATGGACACATAACACCAGGTTCTCTCATTTTTAAACTGTATATGACAGGATGACTTTCATTCTATTTGGTTGCATAAATTGTCATTTGCTGCATTATTATTTAGCATGGGTGGACAGCATCAAAGAGCACTGAGCAAGCTAATGCTGCACTGAAGTGAGATTACAAGAGAAAAATACATTATTCTGTGCATATCCCAGCTGAGATTTCAAAGTCTGGGAGATACTGTTTATGTGGGCAATGAAATAGTTAGCTCTCTTTCTGTTCCTCTAAGATGTGGCCATTTGAGCTGCAGTTTATTTCAGAAATGCTCAGCCCTTTTCTTACTGGAACTTCAACAGTTCCTAGGAACATTTCCCTCTTATAATATTATGGGAAGAGTGCAGCACACAGCACTTCTCCTAAGGTTTGAAATTCATCATAAATATTACCCACTTCCACATCTCTGCCCCTTTCAAAGCTTCGTCATGTAAAAAGTCAATCTTTCTCCTCTTCATAAACTCCCTTATGAACTGGAAGGCCAAAAGGAGGTCTCCTTGCCTTATCTTCACCAAGTGAACAAACCCAGTTCCTTCAGCCTTTCCTCATAGGGGAGGTGCTCCAGCCTTCTGATTTTCCTCATGGGCTCCTCAGGACCTGTTCCAATAGGTCCACTTATTTCTTGTGCTGGGAGCCCCAGGCCTGGTGCAGAAGACAAAGGAGACCTACCTACCTGAGCTAATACTGTGATGATTGATAAGGATGTTTTTAAGATGCTAAAAGATCCCAGTCTCAGGCCAACAAAATGTTTCAGTTTGACTGTGTAAATCCTCAATAGCCATTAAGACTGTGTGTGATCTATGCAGAATTTTTTCTTTTTTTCCCTGATTCATTGTACAAGAGAATGTGTGAACGAGTGCTTGAGTGATTGCCGTAACTGCTTTGCCTTTCTTCAAGGAGAAAGAGGAAGGGCCAGCAGTGCACTGAGACTCTGGCCTCGTAGTGAACTATACTGTGGATCTGAGTTTGCAGTTCACCTTGGCCTTGTCTACATGAGACACTTCTATCTAGAAAAAAGATGTTTGGGAGGAATTATATTTTTAGTAACATTTTTATCTCTAGTTTAGATATGACTGAAAGTGCTTTAGGCAGTGTTATTGATTTCACCTGGGAAAGTGCTGTAACCAGGCCAGTCCACCTTCATAGAAAGGATTTGCTATTATGCTTCTTTCAGGAGAAGCAGCAGTGATATTTTCTCTAATGTAGATTTACTGTAGACTACTCCTGATGTAGAAAAGGTGGGCTATCAGAGCCATCGTTATGTGTTGGCATCACATTTGAAGCACAGTAATAAATCCATGTACTGAGCTGCATTCTGGTGGCATAACTCAGATTCTCTTGTTGAACAGTCTCAAGACCCCCAGTAGAAAACCAGTAAAAGTGTAAAATATGCTGCCTGTTAGTGACCTCAAGAATTTCTGCTTTTTATTTTAGGCATGAATAGTACTGTCTTTTCTGTCATCTGTCATTCTATATGTGGGCATCAGTCATGGCAGAAAGAGCTCTCATTACTATTATTATTATCATTATTATTAGTATTGTTGTTGTTGTTTTCTTTTAAATAGGCTTTTGTAAAAGAGCAAGACTGAAACTTCAGCTGCCAATGAAAGTAAACCAGTATAGTATGAACACCTGGGCACAATAATAGTCATATATTTCATTTCTAAGACTGAACACTTGAGAACTGCTTGAGAAGGTGTAGGGCTTGCAGTGCACTTAAGGCAAAGAGAAACAGTGGCAAATTGAGAAGCTTGTTGAGAACAAAGTTAATCAGAATCAGTGATTCTGATTTAGGAATGCATAGCTTAAATAAACGTACTCCCTTTGCTCTGATAGCCTCCCTGTTATGTTCAGCAGATATATGTATTTTATACATTTATTTCTGAAGTACAGCTCACAAGGCTAACATTGTGCTAACGGATCTGTCTGGGGGAAATCAGTATCCTCATTACTTACCTGAGTTGAAACAAATAAATGTCTTTAACTATTCTTTTCACCACCAATATTAGTTTTCTGTTTTGAATGCAATGTGTTTGCTAGTTGAGGGAAGTCTAGCAAGCTGAAGACAAGTTTAAAAGTACCGTGCAAGGGCCAGCTGGGGCTGAAAAAATTTATATCTAGTAATTGGAAATGAGACAAACATAACAAACTGTGAACAGGTCATTGCATTCTTTGTAATAGTCTGTGAAACAGAGGAGGAGAGCCTTGCTTTACACTGCTGGAGTCACAATTAAATCCACTCACATCAATGAACTGACAAATGCTAAGCCTGTTAATGTAAAGAATCATACCTAAGAGAAAAGCTCTTAGGCTTGAAAAACTTGTTTGGGATCTTATAGACTGTATTTAGTACAAAATAATGACCCTTTTACACAGATTTGGCATAGTATGAGATGGTAAAGGAAATTGTTGTAACTTTGTATTGTATAGAAAATCCGTACCTGGGGACTGATTCAGCACAGCTGGGGATTATGCAAACGCTTAGTTCAGCCACATACAATAGGAACCACCATGACACATTAGAGCAAAGAAGGAGAAATAGGAGGAAAAGAAATTTAAAAGTAATTACTTAATTGCAGAAAAAGATGTAAAAACAAAGTAAAGAGGAGAAGAAGAATGCACTAAGGAGGTGAAATAGAAGGCATTTCAAGAGCTGAGAAATGTCAGGTCAAAAAAAATTATATAAATTCATAAAAAAAATAATCACAGATGAGTAAGAATGAATTATTATGGTATAAAAATGATGTCTCCGTTACACATTTATAGGAATCTGGTCAATACCTAGTAAGTACAAACACTTATAGCCATGTTAGGGGAGAAAATGTGCAAAACAGAAGATTACAGCACTGAAGATAGAAAAATGTTTAAGGCAAAAAATGTGTATCTTAATATTTCTAATTAAGTGATTAAGGAAGAGAAAAACTTTTGACTATGGCAGGAGAATTACTGAAAGGTTGCTGGCATGGAAATAAGTGAAATCCTGAAATAAAAAGTGGACAAATTCACTGGAATTAGGAAAAAAAAAATCCTTGGAAGTAAAGTATTTTTTATCACAATGCATGTCTCCAAAACTTGAAGAGATAAACCAGGAAGATATAAATCAATAAACTTAACAACAGTCATATGAGAAAACCTTGGAAACAATCTTAAGAGGTATGGTATTGCAGCAGCTGGAAATTATATTTTATTGTGTTAGGCAGAAGCTTAAGAATTCCACTGTGACTCTGAAGACACAGCTTCCTGCATTGAGTGGGTACACAAGAATATACGGGCAAAATAGCATTTAACAGAGCCCAAACCAATACCGAGACAAAGCTAAAGTAAACTACGCACTGAAATAAGAACTAAACAGGCAGGAGAGAAACAAGAAACAGGCCTAAAGAAATGATACCCAAAGCAATTAGATGTAGGATTGAAAGTCTTACACAAAGGCAGGGACACAAAGCCATACAGTCGTGACATGAATGGATTGCTGTTGGAAATCAGTCCACTTAACATTTTGCATGGCAGTTGGGTTAAGAACCTTATAAAGAGGAGGAAAAACACTGGTTGGAAATATCTTCTGGAAAAATTTATTTAGATTATTTCAATGTCAAAAGTTTGGTTTTCAAGCATCAGCTAAAGTTTCAGGAAAAACTAATAGCTCGCATTTTTGCCAGACCTAAAGATCAGTTTGGCTGTGTTCCTTGGAAAGAAAAATGGCTAAACATATGTGTATCCACATGCTCATATCAATGGCTGTAGTTCTGCAATCCAGCTGATAAAACAAAACGTGTCCTCAATTTGACAGGCCTTGAATAACTAACATGCAATAAAATAATATCTAATATTTATTTGCTGATGAGAAGAAAGAAGTATTTTCTGGTCTTCCTTGGATGTGAGAAATGGATATTTTCACATACATTTTTGTCATGTCTATTCTGAATGGACAGTGGGGAAAGATAACACAAACTTAACTCAGACATGGCTCCCAAATTAATAAAAGAAGTTTCCACTCTGCTGGCCACTTGAGACACTTCTATTTTCTCATCCTTTTGGCATTATTCAACTACATATCTCTGTATCGGTGTGGGGAACTTCACACAGCTGTGGTAAGTACTGATACCTGCTTACCAAATCAGAAAGCTGGTTGTGTTCTTAGCCTGCTGACAATCATTCTACCTTCAGCTGGCTGCTGAAGATTTGGGGATCAAGGCTTAGATGCTCTTTCCCCTGTTCCACAGTATTACTTCAAATATATATCAGGGGAGCAGACAGACAAGTCTTTCATTGAAAGAGTGAAACACTTGCAGCACTGCCCTGTTACAATGGCCTATCTAGAGCTAAGAGTGTGCACTGAGAAGCGCTTAATCATAATCTAGGTATCCCAGCTGCAGCTGTATCCCTGTACAAATTTGAATTTCCCTTACCTCCCCTCTGCTCCATCCTAAAGCACCCTGCCTGGATTCTCACACTTTTTTGTCTGATTGTACCTTAAAGAGAAATGAATGCTTAAGTTGTTCTCATGCAACTTGGCTAATTCACCCACAAGTATCTCAAATGGTTCAGAAATCACCCAGAGACAGGAAATTTGCCCAGAGCTATGCTTGCATACCTTGCAGTCAGCAGCAAGCAACAAAAACCTCCAACTCAGCTGTGATTTCCAGTTTATTCCTGCAGAAATCGAGAGAGCATTCAGATCATCGTGAGGCAGTATCAGAGCAGTAAACATAAAATGCAATTTATGCAATAAGCATAAATTCAATATCTGCTGAGGTGGGTCACCACAGCTTGTACTTGCCATGGGCTGGGGTTGAGAGATTTTGATCTGGGTATTTCACAGGAATTTAAGAAACAAGAAGTAAAGGGCTTTTGCATATATGGGAAATTGTTTATGCCACTGAGATCTTAGTTACGTGTGGGAAATATTGAATACTCAGAATATGTGAAAAGGAATGGAGCACTCATAATTGCACAGAGATCGCTGTCTCCCTGTCCAATCAAAGAAAAACTTATGCCATCTGGTATGGAGTATCCACTGATCAGAGTATCTTATGTTCAGTGCTGACACCAAACAGTGATGCCTTTAACAGACTGACCACGTCCTTTCACCATAGCAGTTTAAAAACTTCCTCATAAATATTTATCATCCTTCCAGTCTGAATCCCTGAAATAAGTGCTGCAAACATATTTGTTGGCCTTGCCTACTACATCTCTAGCATTTGGACTATTTTACTTCTTCTGTCACCCCATCACTCCATATGGCACATCAAAATTGCCAGCCTTTGTTTTCCATTTATGTGCTTCTCTCAAATCTGTTTTCCATGTTTTCTTCCCTGGTGTTTCCAAAGCATAATCAAAATCTTTGTTCCTCAGATGGGTCACTGGACCTTTATCTTTCTGCGCATTCATTCTGCAAGGCCTCTAGAAAAAAATTACATCTGCAATAAGCTAACTGACTGAACATAGCAAGCATGAGGGACAGTTTAGAAATCTCTCTGCTCTCAGTTTTAGACAAGCATTCTCAGAACAGACATCACCAATTTGCATGCAGTTGCTGTATTTTCTTTTTTAATCTACAGAGGCAGTCCTTAAAACAGGGCACTTTGTTGCTTCTGTAGTATCTAGGAAAACAATTATTTGTCTTAATATATAGTTCTAATAAATAAATACTCAACTGTAATAAACCTAGGAAAATGCAAAGTCAGTTATTTACATGGAAGTCACAGAAAGAATAATAATTCAAAACTTTCAGTACCAAATGTGGTTTTTCAGACATCCTGTATTACAATTTATTCTGGAAGAGCCCCGAGCACCACACAGGAACTGAATTTTACTTGAAATCAATGTGTCAAATTTATCTTTGGCCCAATTTTGTGATTGTAGTTAGGCCAGGAGAATTTGGCTCTGTGTCTATAGTACTAGCCTGCTGGGAACAAAAGTTAGGCACCATAACAAATTGTGTTAATACTCTTGGATATAAATATATATATATATATATTTGGACATTCAAAAATGTCAAAAGGCAGCTATTCCTCTGAAACAGCAAATAATTGAAGTAACCATTAACATGTCTTCTTTCCAACTATAGTGCACAGTGTAAGGATTCTGTGGATTTTATGCCAGTTAATTCTGTTGACTTCTATAAATGATGACTTTAAAAATCATTACCCTAGATATTACAGTAAGCTTATACCAATCACTTGGTTAGATTAAGATGATATTCAGATCTTTTGAGACACATCTCTTGCCAGCTTACTTGCTCTACACTATTTCTTGCCAATTGCTGAAATTCATAGTAGATTATTTTCTCTTGTGATTGTATTTGAACGTGTCCACATGTCTTTGTGTCCCCCAGAGAGTTTTTATTTCCTTCCATAGAATCAATATTATGACCACAGGAAATAATCCTAGTTTTTCATGCTTGATTTTTAAAATAACAATTAATTATACTTTTGGGGGAGAAAAAAAAAAGTGTTTGTTTATCTCCAAAGCCAAGAAGTGTGATGGTAGCCAGCCCTCTCCAACAGTGTGAATTGTTGCTTGATTTGACAGCGCACAGAAGCAGAAAAAACTGTTCTTAAGCTTCTTAAAAACAGAACATTTTCACTTGTTCTTGTACAAGTATCCAGCTACCGTATAGATTAACATGAGATCTTCTGGAACATCATTTAAAAGCAGAAATACACATGCAGCATGCTTTGAGATTATTCAGTTTATCAGCACTTGGAAATGTATTCTTGGACACTGTTTTCTCAGACTACATTTACTTTCTGGGACACTGCATCTCTTCTGAACCATTTTAAGCGGGTTTGGATTGAGGTTTTGATTGAGCTTTTGTGTTGTTTCTTTGTTTGCTTAAACATTAATTTGAACTTGATATACATAGTCAAAGAGTGAGGTGGACCATAGAAGCCATGCTGTATTATGGAGCCTGTTGCCATGCTTCTGACTTCCAGTGACAGCACAATTACAGAGAATAAGGAAGTGTGTGAACAAAGTCCAACTACACCTCACAGTTTTAAACAGCCATTCTCAGAACAAACACCGCGATGTTAAGTAATTGCATTCTGCTTCTATGGGCTATCTTTGGGGCCATTTGCACCCAGTCACCACTGGCAGTAGTCACTATGTTGTGCTCTTACAGAAGTACTCTGTGTCATTGGCTGATTGGTGCCATACAGTTGAGTGTAAACCCACATCATCTGAAAAACGGACGTCACTCAGCTTTGCATAGCTTTGTGCCCTTTCTTTTGTGCAATTACATCACAGAAAAATTCCTCTGTAAATCAACACCTTAGATAAAAGTGACCCAGAGAACCAGTGATTGATAAAAGTAGCAAGTTGCCACCACAATGTGAAGCAGACACGAGATGGGATGTGAGATACCTTTCTGAACTATACTGATATTTGTAGGTGGAAGAAAGACACTGAGCTCAGCTCACTGTGCTAGAGTTAAAAATAAAGTGAGAATGGACACATACCAGCAACCCATTCTGCCCAAACTCTCCTGCCAAACAAGCCTGGTGCTGCAAGTGTGACACACACTATCAAGCCTTTTTTTACTCACCCTGGTGGCCATCCCTTCTTTCCCTGTTATTTCTGGTACAAGGCCCAACTGTTAGCCCCACATTTACTCATCTGCTCCTAGTTTTGACCCATGCTGCTACCAACTCCTATCTCACAGTCTCAGCCTTATCATTTCCTTCAGAGGCTGCTCCCACAACCCACGTGCCTCATTTCTTCTCCATGCTCATTTCACTTCTACCATGTGGGCATCACATTAGGTGGCTGCTTGCTAGAAACAAAAGCTTGGCTTGAGCAGTTATCTTCAACTGTAGTCTAATCAGCACCCAGGCAGAAGTTTCTTATGACCGTTATCATAGGCACAGCTGTAAGCATGATCAGATCAGACAGATTATTGCAAGATATAAACAATCAAAGGGCTGAGAGATCACACTGCAGTACTGTTTGCTTTCAGTATCAACTAGATCACGTTCCCTATGCGGTGTCAGTAAAAATTAAATACTATCTATCTCAGAAATGTGACTTTTCAACTACCGTTTCTTGGTTATAGAGATGATATTTTTTCTTTTTTTGACAATTTTTAACTCACTTTTATTATGTTAAAGCCGAATTGCAAATCAAGTAAACTGCTACTAAAGGATTCTAGGTTAATGGTACAGCTTCTAACCAGATGTAGCACTTTTACTTCTATACCTAAAGCCAGGTGTAGCACATACCATTTGGCTCTGTAGCATATTTATAATAGTCATTAAACATTTGTTAGTCTTTATAATCCCTTTATGAATGTTCTCTTTTATGCAATATGCGAACAAACTGAAGACCGGATCATGAGAAAGTTTACATTGCTGCTTTGTCATGGGTTATGTTTGAAGAATTGGATGTGACATGCAATTTTTAAGATCTTTTTAGCAGAATTTTGCGGTTATTTTCTTCAGCCCTTTCTGCTGCTCGCTACTTTTATTTTCTCCTTTTCTTTATTCATTTCACTTCCCATCCTTTTCATTCCCATCCCCATATTTCCATCCCAGTCGATACTAAATGATGCTGGACAGAGGGACCGTAAAAAGTGCAGAAAGACTTTGGTCAATAGGCAGCTGAGTTTCTATTTAGATTTATAGCTGTTGGGCCATTCTCTACAAACTGAGCTTGTGGAATCTTAGTATTCCTATCCCAGATAGAGGTTGTTATTTGTTTTTGCTTTATATATGTATATATACATTTCAGCTATAGGACAACTGTAGGACTACTTAAATTAAAAATGGGCTGTGTTTCCTGCCAACAACATTCATCCTGGGGAGAGGCAGATGGATAGAACTGAACCAACACCATTCCTGCCCTCTCTGCTGTTGCCCTCCTAGCCCTGTCTCTGCCCACATCACTTTTGCTGATCTGTCTTCAGTCAGATCAGGTAAAGAAATGCATCTTTCTCATCAGAAAGCTTTCACGTTATGAAAAACACCAGAACATTCTCAGAATATTCTCTGCTTCCCTGTAGAAGAAAGAAACAAGTTATATTCTTAGATCAATGTGTTTGGTGTAATTTAGGATTTCTCCTTCATATCTCCTTCAGGACTTCTATCAGGCAGGCCAAAAGCAGGATTTTGCTGCCATCTTTGTAGAAATTATTGACCTAGAATCTTAGCCACCTTCTTCTGAAGGGATTATTTCCTTTCCAAAAACAATTCCTTCCGCAGTGGCCTCAGCTGCAGACAAAGATCTGCCAGCTGAAGTTCGTAGATCTTACTCATATATGATACTGAGTAACTCTGGGCCCTGTAAGTGTTTACTGTTATTAAACAAGTAGTAGAATGTGAGTTGAGAGAAAACCAACCAACAAACCAACCAACCAACCAAACAAAAAAAAAAAAAACCACATTGTATTAACATGTAAAAGTAATTCCCAACCACAGAGTGGTTAGATAGCACCTTTCTACTCTCCCGCAGTGTCTGACGCCTAGTTTTCAGACCTCTGAAGCTGCTGGATGTCATTCCCTGATTTCTTTTTATTAACAGCAAAAGAGAAAGAATACACAGGCATATTTAAAATGCAATTTTTATTCCAAAGTTTATCAATTATTTGTGTGTGAATTTTGAACCAGAAAGCCCAAATGAGAATGTTTTGCCACTGTATACAGTTCTGGTCACTGGATTCTTCTTAAATTGTGGAGCAGAAAATTAAATGGTTATTGTTGGATTCTTTGTAGTACAGTGTGTCCAAAACTGCACTGAGATGATGTCAGAAAATGCTACATTTTTTCCCAATTATGAAATGAATTATGGAGAGCTAGCTCACTACAAGCCTGTATTGTTAAAACAGCTATTTTGGCTGATAGACTGTTGTCCAGCCAGAAAACACAGGTGCTTTGTTTTTAAGAATTTTTTTCTCAAATGTCTCAAGGTTACAGTGACCATCTCTTTCTCACTGTCTTCAGAATTTAAATAGTAAATGTCACATATCAGAAGAATTCTATCTTTCACTATTTCTCTTCTAAAAACAGATTAAAGGAAAAGCTACAATGCTAGAACAACTGATAACATCATGAGAGCATGGGTATTTCACATGTTTAGCTTAAGCGTTATTTAATCATTTTTAATTAATCAACTCTTTAAAGAGAGAAAATGAGGTCTATTTCATCCAGTTTTACTCACAAATTCTTTAAATGGATGACAACAGTTTGTCTCAGCCTCCTCAGCTGTAGTCAGGCTGCTGTAATGCCAGAGGATGAGAGCAGAAGTTAAAGTTACAGCAGAGATGAACTCAGTACTTGCTCAGATGGTTTCAGGTCTGCAAATGCAACCAGGTTCCTAAAGAATGCTGTGTAGCTTCATAAAGACAATTCAAGTCTCTGGAATTTATTGTTGTTTTAGTTTTACATTTAAAACAAACAAAAACCCAACCATCTTTGCTTTCTGTTAGCTTTAAATCATCATTAAACAAGACAGCTGATTGAGGTTGATCTACTTTAGGCATCTGGTTATCTCATCCACCTACATCATCCTGAACCATATGTTAGCAGAATATTCAAGGAACTAAATTATTTTGTTTTCAGCAAGGAGAGAAGTATCTCCTGGTATCTCTTAGGTATGGGGCACCGGTACTAGTCCTCTGCTGGTATAAATCAGCATGGACCAGAATCTATTCCATGTCTCTCATCTTTAGTACTATCTCCCTGCTAATCATCATCAGTTATGCCAACTATCAGAAGACGAAGAATGCAGGCAGGAATTTTGTTATCTTTGCCAGCAGATGGTGAGTGCTGTGGATGTAGGCTACAGTTTAAGATACCATTCTTGTGCCCCTCAGGGAACAAGAGACTCCAATACCTGCAGGCATGGTAAAGGAGAGACAACTTCCAGTTCTAATGTTCCATGACCCATAAATGCTCCTCCAAAGAAAATTATGTTCTTGCTGATGAATAATGCACAGGATTAAATTCTTTTGCACCCAAGGAGAAAAGTGTTCTGGTCTGTCAAGAGGTACTGAGCTGAGGTAAGCCTGTTTTTGTACTGTTGTCTGCAGTCTTGCTTAATTATTTTTTTAACAAATAAATAATTAAAAAAAATAATAACTAAAAAAAGTCTGCTTTTTTTTAACCCTATTACTTTTGTTTTGTTTTGTTTTTCAATTTCCATTAAGATAGAAGATTAAGATATCCATTTAAGATAGCTGTCTGTGTTACAAGAAATATATCATTAATAAAAATAGCGCGAGAACTTCATGTTCCCCTCTCCAACTGCTCAAGCCACCCTAATTCCCAGCCTCAACTCCACTCTGTTCTTGCCTCAACTCTTCCATTTGCTCACAGTGACATGAGTCCAACACCAGCCATGTAACCAACAAAAAAATACATGTCTGAGGAATTTTTTATCTGAACTGAGCACTAACAGTGAGTTCCTGATCTTAGTAACATCTGTGAGATGGCAAGCTATTAAAATACTTGAAATTTGAGGTGTAAAGCCATGAATTTGATCAACCAATGAATATTTTTAATCTCGTATTGTGGATAAATACAGGATATTTTTCATATTTATTCCAAACACATAAAACACAAAGCATTTTCTCTTTGTAAAATAAGGACTTGAGTATCTGAATCGTACCTCCTTTGTTTTACCTATTATGAATGTATCGTGTTTTGTTCTAACTGACTAACAATGCAGTCAGCTATGGAATTAACTAAAACTGGAGAGTTTTCAAATCTCTCCCTGAAAATCTGATGGTCATTGGCAACATTCCTCAAGGGGGCATTCTAATACATTATTTATCCTGTTCACACTGAACAAGATGAAGCCATCAGGATACTGATTCAAATTCACAGTAATTTTTTTTCTGCCAGTGAAGTCAATTAGTAGGGGGAAAAAAAAAAGAACAAAAAAAAAAAAGGCTAACCTGAAAAATGTAAACCCTTCAGTGAAATACTTGTAAATCTATGCAGCTCATACAACCAAAGACCAAATACAGGAATTAAATTAGCAGAAGTGGGTTCTTTTCAGATTTTGTCAAAAAGAAAAACTGTGTGACTTGCTGGAATAGAGATGTATGCTTAACAAGATTGAGTTGAGTATAGATAAGAGAACGAATAAATATTTAAGACCTTAAGTGTGGAGTTCCACTGAAAAATATTGCTAGGGTACAGAAGATTACAGTGTGTTTATTTTGAGTTCATAGAATTTTCATGTCTAAAAAGAAAAAAGCTGAATGAGAGTATAGCAAAATAAATAAATAAATAAGGCATGAAATTAAATCCAAGAAAATCAGGAAAACTTGAGATTACGTGGGATCCCTGAAAATTACTAGCTGTACAAACTGGTGTAATGGCTGTTCTTAGACAAACAAACAAATTGAAATCCAATCCCTCTTCAGACACTAAAATAAGAACAGGTCTTCTTAAAGCAATTCTAAATACTGGAGAGATAAATTAGATATTTGCTTAAGAAAATATCCAGTGCCATTAATAAATACAGACTTCAAGCTACTGGCAAATAATCTGACAGTTTTGAAATGATCCTTTCTAGGTTTATTCATCTCAACTAAGGAGAATTTAAAATTAGTAGGTTGTTCTGTAATACTGCAAAACAGATGTAAATATAATCGTTCAAGGCAAAAATGAGGCATAACCTCTAACTGAAGTCTCTTTAGTACTGAAGAGGCATTTGAATGAGTCAGCTAAAAGAGTTTGTCTTCTACATTTTACAGTGGATACAGCATCTTATGGTGACTAGTTTCTTACAAGAGATTCTTTCACTGGATTGGACTTCTATATAACAGGCATACTGTGTGTATCCGCAAAGGGGATTATATGGAATCCTTTACTTCATATAGAGGAACATGCCAAGAATATTAATTCCTCATTATCTCATCTTATGCAGCCACATTTTACAAATGCATAAATATTGACTGCAGGATTCAATACACTTACAGATATATCCAAAAACCAAGCAATAACATAAAGGCTGAACACTGTCTAACAGTGTCTAACAAAGTAGAACAAATGCTTCCTGCTTCACTCGCTGGTCACGAATCAGTTGGGCTGTACTGGATATTTTAGCAGTCTCCAGAAATTAAAGATACAGATTTCAGCTGAGCTTGAAGTAGTTTATTGAAGGCACTGGGTAATAAACTATTTTCTCAAAAATAATTCACGTTTTCTGAACTAAACTGTCTTTATAATAGTGCAGTAAAAATAATGGGAAACAATGAGGCAATAGATATCAGGAGGTATCACCCACTTCTTAGAGGAGTGAACTCCACATTTTATGGGATGGATTCCATTTTTCACTAGCTCTGTTTGGCTGATTTACATTGTTCCAAGCTGAAATCAAATCTCCTTTCAGACCTCTTTGTAGTCTCTACACAGTTACCTGAGTGAAGTTGCACCAAATAAAAACTGATGGAAGTATTGAATAAGGCAGGTCCACTGCACAGAGTGACCATAAATTTATCCTATATTAATTTCACAGTTGTTTTGTGTTTGTAAATGGTTAGAAAATGATTCTGTACAGTCAGTGCCTGCTTTATGTGTTACTTTACACTTATGAAAGCTCCCTATGAACTAATTTCATGGGAATTAGTCATATCTTCAGAAAGTCTTTCTGCAGCCTAGAAAGAATACTTAAGTTATCCCTGGATTAACGCTATTTTTTTCTAAAAACTTTTTTTTATTATTATTATTTCAAAATTGAGCCAGGTATCAGTCGGATCTCCTGCACTACAAATTCCCATCCCCTCCTAAATAGGCCATTAAGCTCAGGCCAGACTTGGCTTTGAGGAATACAAGGCCCAGGGCAGAGCCTCAAAAGTAAGCAGCTACCAGTAACACACACAGCACTGTGCTTGCTGTTTTGATAGACTGAAGCTACCAGTACATAGAAAACAAAACAAAACAAAACAAAAACCAACTTATTTTGTCTTTCAAAACTAAAGTCAGTGCTTTGGAGAGGTTTATGAACCTAGTGCATTTATTTTCTGATAGCCCTCTGTCACAGTGCATAAATAAATTATTAAGTTACTATTAGGTAACTCAGAAAGGTTGAGACAGTCAATGTAAAGAGGTCCAAGATTACTCTTCTGGGAAAGCAGCACTCCTGAAACACAGAGCGACATTGCATCAGACAAACTAGGAGTACCAATTCCATTCATAACTTACTTTGCTAGAATGCCACAACAAATACAGTTACATTATCAGAAACTGACCCGTGTATAAAGACAGGAACTGCTCCCCAATGAACTTTTAATCCAACCACCCTGCACACCTAAGCTCTTTGCATGTTACTATGAACATTTTTTTAAATGACAGCCTTCGGTAGTTTTAGATACTGCAGTTCATTTCCATGTTGTTTCCTTCCAGGCCTGTAATGTGTGTGGGTGTGACTTTGTATCTCACCAGTTGGAGCATGGCTCTGGTGGCTGGAATACCTAAGTAATAACAATGTTTTCGTTAGGTAATGTTGCTTTCACTTTAGACATTGTAACAGAGAAAATTGTATACCACTAACTCTTAGGGAGATTGGAGTCATATTAACCTTTCTGAGCTTTATCAATTAAGATAAATTCCTTTAAATGCCAAGTTGTCAAAAGCCATGGCAACAAAGATATCTTTTTGTAACTACATGAGAGCAAGTAATGGCAGTTGTGTCTGCCTAGACACCTCTTCATTTCAAAAGAAAGGCCTGCTTAGGCTGCAAAGATCTAGGGGTATGAAACATCCCCAGCTTAGTTACATGTGGAAAATGTGTCTCAACCTAAAAGTATAACGAACGCATTCAGCAGGGCTTGCAAGACAAGTGCTGAAAAAAGGGATTGAGCATGTAATGAGTGCAGAGAAGACTGAGATGCATTTTAAATGAAGATATGGAAATATTTGTTGGCTATGTGTGGTTTTGACAATTCTGCAAAGATGGCTAGTGCTTCAAAATTTACACTTTTAGTACATTTGCTATTGAGCCTCATATAGAAACCACAGCATGATGCAATGCTGCAGAACTTGACTGGGAGCAGAGCACAACTGGCTAATGGCTAAACACATAAAGGATGCAGAACTATAAAGCCAGCTGCAGGCGTTTGACTTGAAATATTTGATGGCTTTGATTTAGGTTTTTTTAATACATATGCAATTACCTTAGAATGAACATTTTCAGGAGCAATAACCTAGAACTGGTAAGACAGAAGAGTAGTTCAAAAGCAGTTTTTTTATGCTCAAAATCAGACAGAATTGATCTCAGTAATGAGACCCAAAGTCACCATATCCCCATCTACAGACTAACTCATTCACAGCCATCAGGGCACTCAGGCTAATGAAATGAAAAATGTGACACTGCTCTCCTTGCAATAGAATGAAATAACAATGAGTTATTTCTCATCAATCTAGGGTATCTCTATCTAGTTCAGCCCTTGCAGTTCTTATAGAATGAAACAAAGAAGTTTATCTCCCTGTCTGCACTGAGGAAATTGTTACGAAGACTGAAAGAATGAAAAGACAGCTTAAAAGAAAAAAAGTCTGAGGGGAATGACTTCATCCACACAGGATTTTCTTTTTTTTTTTTTTTTTTTTTTTTTTTTGCTCACCCCTGAATCTGTCACCACAGATTTTGTGGTTTAGGAACCTGAGCAGAGCAAACTGACACTTCCCTCCTACCCTCATGTTGATGTCTTTTGCCTAGAAAGGAAGGGCTGGTGCCTCACTATGCCTTGTCCTAATGCAGATTTTGTGCACAATTACATCACACACCCAAATCAAAGAATGCAGAAGGACTCTAAGATCTTTTGCTGAACTTAGTCATAGTGCTATTTTTGCTTTGGAGAAGTTTGTATGTAGCAAAAAATTTTCCTTTTTTTTTTTTTCCCTGAATGTCCTAGGACATACAGTTTAGACTAATGTTCATTTTAGTTAATAATAACCCAACAAGTAGTACATTCAAACTCGTTATCAAGCATGTTCCCACGTGCTTGAGATATCCTACTGAGATACAAGGAATTTCCTCTCAGAGATGGTTGCAATTCTCCAAGGAGTCAAAGGATGTTTGTATGGCTCTCTTTGAACAGGAACATCACTTCAGATAACCAAAATCAGGTTGAATAAAACCTACCCGGGATGGTTAAGACACAGACCAGTGAATTCTCTAGAAAGATTCAAGAAAACCAATAAAGTCAGCAGGACTGATTAAATTTTAGTATCTGGCACAAGTTTTCATGGTTAATTTTAAAAGCAAGTCTGTTCAGCACCTTGCAGAACCATTTCTTGTTTTACACCTAAATCGTACATAAAAATGTAAGTACATGAATATTTATGTGCTGAAGAAAGATCAGGTCATAAAGACTTATAAGAAGAATTGCTGGAGCCCAGCTGTCAGAAACTCCTGCCGAGCAAACCATCTGTCTATAATCACACGTCTATCAGTTTTCTGTCTGTAATTACATGTGTCTGTCCTCATCCTGAATGCAGACTTCAAAGCATTCAGGTTTTCTCCCCCAAAATCCTAACATTTCCTCTCCTTTCTCTCTCTTCCCTTTGCCCCTCCGCATGTAACTGCCTACCTGACTTGATTAGCTCTGCTTTTTTCTTATTTATGATGATTATGCTGATATCACACAAATGGAGAATCTGCATTTATTCTAAGGAAATTGTTTTGAAGATAGCAAGACAACATTTATTGGCAGTGTGACATTTTTATGATGCAAACTGTACTTGCCTTCTGCTTACAAGGAAACTTCTGAATGTCATACTCTAAGTGATTCTCTTGTATTCTGTTGCATTTTTCTCCTGCTATATGGGTTCTCAGATTTGCTGAAGTGAAACTGGGAAGGTACTAAACGAGTGCAACATAAAGGTGATCTAGGATGTCCACAGTTGGTAGTAATTCACATAATGTATACCATTCCATTACTGACAGGAGGTTATGCTGTATATGATTAGTATTAGGGGAAAGCATGAAATGTAATCAAGTAAAATCCAACATATGCTGATTTATTGTTACTTAAATTATGCAGTTTGGAGACAGGATCTTCCAGAGCCTGTTTCTTTTCCATGGGGTAATCTCTTTCTTGCTCACTGAGAGCACAAAGCATGTTTGTCCAGTGCATCAGTACATCTGCCAGGGTCAGAAAAAGAGTTGAGCTTGCTTTATCTAGCATGTTTTCTCATTTCCTTGCCTAACAGTAAGGAAGTGAGTTCAATATTCAGTTTCACATTTCCCATGAGACTGTTGCTGGCTTGACCAACATCTCCTGTCTCTATAAGAGAAGCTGGATTAAACTCTGTTTCGCAATGGTTTATATTGAATTCATGCTGAAAAATCCCAGCTCCGTGCCTGCCACTTGAATTGGTTGCACCTTCTGAGAAATACAAAAAAAGCCACCCTTCTTTGCACTGATCTAGATCCACACCTTTCACAAGCTGCTCTTTTTTCGATGACCTCCATAAGACTGTAAATGAAGTGGCTGTAAATGTTTTTCTGAATTATTAAAGTAATGTCTTCAGCTTGGATTCCTCCCTCTTTTTAGGGTAATGTGTCACTACTTCTAAGAGATAAATGCTGGGAACCACTGCATGGCTATATTCTGAAAATCCTATGTATTAAACCTCTCAGAGAATGGCATCGTCTTGTGTAATTATTGATTTAGATAAAGAAGCCATTCTTCTGTGTGTACATGTAGCCATGAATTGCCAAAAGACACACTTGCTGTCACTTCCCAGAAAATTGGGGATATTAATGCAGCTATTTATGAATTTTCCACGTTAACTGTTTCAAAATTCATCTGTTCGTCAAAGTACAATAATGGTCACCTTGACCACAGTGTACTGGTTTAATTTTTGGTTGCGTGAATATTTTTAATCAGAGGGATAGTAAGTGGAAAATTTTTTGGATATGTATGTCTGGGTTGATAGGATTCATCACATCTTCATTTTGTCACATCAAAACTAATTTCTCTGTCTGAATTCATCCTCAACACTTCTGATACAGTAAGTAGAGGGAAAAAAGCTCTCTAGGACAGCTGTGTAAGGGAGGCGTGATGAACTGCCTTCTGGAGTTAGCCATGTTCTTGCACTGACTGTAGATGCCTGTCTGAGATTGAACATCACTCAGAAATGGATGAGGTTAGATTAAATTTGATCAGCCTATGTATGAAAGTTAATTTCATTACTGCTGCTTGGTGAGAGGAGGTTCACGTCATGTTTTGCAGTTTTATCTTGTGAAGATTAGCCATGTTGACACCATTCCTCCTATCCAGAAGAAAAACAAATAGATAAAACCCTCAAAAGTGCCCAAGTAGCAGTATGAATAAAGAGGTATTCAGGACTTAAAGGGCTGTGCACAAATACTCCTTGCAGTATTCACTAGCCTCTGCTGATGTCTGTGTGTACATAAACTGACTACACCAGTCAGTAGATTTTTCCATATTATGTTGTTAATGTCCCTCAAGCCTGAAAAGTTGGGCTATCTTTGAGAAGTAAAAACGTAGCTGAATTTCCATGCCTGTTTTTCAGGCTATAACACAGACAAGATTGCCAGTGAATGTGTGGTAGCTGTGGTTTTTTTGATGCGGACACCTGCCCAGTAGACCCTGAACTGACACCCATCTTTCATTTGGCTGTTGTATACTTCTTAGACAGCAGTCACTTTCAGTCAGTGTTGTACTGTTCTACACAGCAGTCTGTGAGCTGCACCAGGAGGCCTTCACAGTCCTGTGCTGATCCCCAGAGTGATAACTTCTTCCAGTCCATTGTCACTTACGATAGAAAAATATTGTTCCTGGCACTGAATGGATCTGAAGAAACTGAAAATCTGCATGTGCTTATTTGCAAAAGTATGCATTTTAAAGTAACTGTATTACTATTGCTTTGACATCAAACTGAATTCTTAGCCTTGGCCTAGCCAGTCATTGTATTTTTGTTACAAATGGATAGAAAATGAAAACCACATGAAATGAAGTTCTGACAACTTTTATCTGTATTTTCAGATTAACCAGAATAAATGTGTTTTGTCACTTACAAATTACACTGAAGTTCAGTTTAGATTAGTGGAGAAACTATTGTTTGCCAAAAGAGTGAAGGATGATGACTGAGGCCCAAAAACCCATGATATTTTTATTAATTGAGCACTTACTTCAAACAGTTCATTTTTCTGAACCTTGGTGGTCCTTGGTGCAGCTTTGCATGTCACCTTATTCCTTGCTCTCTCTGTCCATGGAAAAAAACTTAGAGGTTTGAAGCGATCTGGTTCAAGTACTCCATACTGAAACAACTGGATCAGAAAAAAGAGCCCCTCTGAAGTGCTCTGTGAGCCGTGCTCCTCTAGGAGCAGCTGATTTAATATCTGCAGCTGCTGCTAGCAAACAGAAAACCGGTCTCCTTTGTAACTTCATTTTACAGCATGTTAAACCTCAACTGCAAATATTATTAAAAAAAAAAAAGTGCAATCTGATATGCCTGAACAGCAGCACTTTATTGTCGCTTTATCAGTCGCAGTTCCTTTGAAGGGATTCTGGTTACCAAGAAAATTTGCCAGGTCAGAATGGTCATAGTTGTTCACTTGTTTCATCAGGTACTAAAACAATGCATGTAATTGTATTGCCAGTGATATATTATTAACAAAATATTCTGTTGCTATGCAGTTCTTCCTGTGTTATTGATGGGTCTTTTCTAGCTCAAATTAGCAATTAGCCACACAAACAAATCTTACACGCATACATCAGCAAATTTTTAATTATAGACTGCTTAGCTGCTTTGTTAAACATAGTAAATATGCAAGACAGAGGCATCTTCCTTCCTTGTATGTATTTCTTGTTGACAGACATTTTCATTGTGGCCTCTCAAGGTCATTGTATTAGGATGCAGATAGGTCTCTGTGGGCTTTGGAAAGGGGATTTTGCATTTAATGAAGAAGTATTTCTTATTCTAGAACAGTTAAGTGTTCAAGATCAAGCATAAAGAAATAAGATCATTTTGGAGATTCTCAAATGCATCCAAGAGGCTGCCTGCTCTCAAGCACAAATTACTGCTGTGCCCAAATGTTTGCTCATAGACACTTTTGAGTCTGTTACATCTGCCTTCATAAGGCTTTAGAAGAGAAATCTGGTAGAAAGTAGGCAGTATATCTTCCTGACTTTTCTATGATATTGCTTTCACTTTGGCTTGCCTAGAGAATGACGTACACATCATGAGTACCTATAATTCTGTTCCACACTGAAACAATGGCAAGGACTAGTTCACTGTTTAGATTCGTTCTGAAAGTTCATTCTGTGTGTTCAATTGGGCATAAGTCATAAGGCTGTCCAAAATCTGCCTGTGATTTCAAGCCACTGCTTCTGAGTGATGCTCACAGCTGAATTTTGAAGCCTATTCAAAGACAACAATTCTTGTCAATTCTTGTTATGATTCATGTCATTCTTACTGATTAATTCAGTGAAACATAGCATAATCACATGAGGGTAGGCATATGTTAGCATAATGACATTTGTGAAATACCCAGCTTTGCTGTATTTTGGGATATAATTTTTCAGGGGAAAGCTAGGGAAGCTTTCCTACCCTCATTAGTTTCCCAGTCCTCTTGCTCCAATGTAGCAAGAAAATGTGACTCATCACTGACTTTAATGAGAAGTCGGTTGCCTCCATACAGAACATTTGTTTTTAGATGTCCTTGCCTTCTGCTAGAGACAGGAACAGGGCACCCCTTTTCTTAAAGTTAACAGCAATAACAGACTATTTCCACCTTCGTCTTTCCTTCCTGCCCACAGGTCACACAGGGAAGATGTCAAAGGTGACAGCATATATCCCTTACTACTGGAAATTTGCAACTAAATATTTGTAATACTGGTGACAATTTCTTTCATTTCCAAAGTAGAAAATGACCTTTTTCTACCATATTTCGGGATTCAAAAGGAAGTGGTGTGGTAGAAGTATACTGTTGCCTGATAATTTTTTATAGTGCAAGGGGACACACTTCTATTTTAAAACTTTTGTTTTATTATGAGCAGACTCATGACCCCTCTCTATGGTAGATATCCATCACAGCCAAACACAAGGGCTGAGTATTAGCTTCCTGAGAGAAAATATGACTAAAGTGCAGGCGTTACTGATAAGAAAAATATTGAGTCATCTGGAGTAGAATCTTTATTCTATCCCCCACCCCATCTGCATTTTTTACTTTTTAATGAAAATAAATAAATAAATAAAAAGTTGTTATGTTAGCACTAACAGGAAGCACTTAGGAAAAGAGAGATTGTTAGGGAGAACTTTGTGACTACATTTATATATATATATATGAAGTAGTATAAAAGGCACAATGCAAAGTTGATCTCAGTCAAATAGAACCATGAAGCTGTGGTATTGTAATACCATGCATTTCTGATCTTCAAAAGAATAAAAGAGAAAACTGGAGAGATGTTTTGTTGCATATCTTCACTGACTGGATCACACTCAAAACATAGAACAGTCTTGGATACAGAAAAAATATTTTTCAATTATCATTACCTTTCAGTGATTGATTGGTACCCGACTAATACATTGTGTACTCAGAAAAATTCCATTGATCCCATTTTAAGAGTGCAAAAGGAAAAGGTAAAAGTCCACTGAGATATTGTGTTTGCATATTCTTCCACAAAAATGTTCCCTGTACACGGTCACAAATATTTTCAATTTAAACTTCTTAAGGCACTCTAGATGATGTAGTTTAACTACTCAGAATCTAGAAGTTGCCATCTAGACCTTTCAGGGACTTGTGTTTTCAAAATACTAGTCCCTAATTAGGAAAATTATTTAGTTGAACTTAGTTTGGGATTTTAATAGTCTTTAAAACCAACACAAATAAATTTGAATTATGTGTCTCAACCAGCTTTCAGCATTTGTGTTTCAACATACAGTTTAGGGAGAGCTTGTAGATTCCACATTTGGTCAGATTTTCACATATGTAGGACTGTACAGATTAGATCTGTGTAAGATAAACTCACAGAGATCTAGAGTCTAGTCTACAAAGTTGTAGCAGATTTTAAAGTCTAGAAATGAAAGAGTATAGCTGGAAAGAAATTCACAGATCTGAAATGCAGGTCTTGGCTGATTCCAAATCTTAAAATATCAGGAAAGCAACTTGGGTGCTTCCTGCTGAGGTATTAGGCTTGGTAGCATTAGGTTAATCTCATCAGCAACACAACCAGGAAAGGTAGAAAACTAAGTTTCACTGTACAGCAGTGAATGGAGTAAGGGAAAGAAGAGGTTCATTTATGAAGAAAAAATATTGAATAAATGGAGCAGGAAGGATGGGCTTCATGTAAATCAAGATGGAATTGGGCTGCTGACACTGAATAGAAAAAAAAGTCAACTGAAAAGAAGAATATAAAACATACAGTTCATTGCCTAAGGTCACCTGAAGTACCAGAATTCTAAATGGATTCAAAAAACATTTACAGATAATCTATGCGTAGGATGAAAAGACATCATGTGGCTCAGGAATTCTCTGAAACTTGGGGGTCCATGGGTACTCCCATGGGTGGTATCTTCCTGTAGTCATACATTTTTTAATATATCCCACAGCCATTTACCTTGTGCTATAAGGTTAGCGAGACCCAAAGTCCTGCCTGTTTTCTTAGGGTTCTCCACATGCAAGAGCCAAGGTGTGTTTTCTCCCCTGGATTCTATCTTTCAAGTTTTCACTAGTATCGTTCTACACAGACTATAAATGGGCAATATATTATCTTGAGTGGAAAATGACAAACCTCCAAAGTTACTGGTTATGTTTTCAAAAAGCTATTGATGTTTCCATTATAATCTTGGTTACATTTTCTTAGGAGCAGTAAACACTTTCTGTTACTATATGTTTATTTCAGGTAGGGGACTTAAAGTTAGGAAACAAGAAAGTACTGCAAGGCTCAGAGGATGTATCTCTGGTCCTCCTTCCAGGAAACCGTGTAATAATGTCCTTAGGTGCTGGATCAAAGCTGTGTGTCTTCCTATGTCGTGGCCATACAGCACAGTGACTCCAGATGTTGCCATTGACACAGAAATGTGTAGAGACAAAGCTAAAATAGGACACTGTCAAGCATTATCTTTCATAAATCTAACATAGATTTTTCTTCTTTTATCCAATCTAATCTCCCTCTGAGGGAGTATATTATTCTGCTTTACTTTTGTCCTTCTTTGGCTGGCTGATTTCCTCTAATTAAGCCAACCTATTGGAGGGCCAGCATCTCATAGCCTCCCAAGACAATGCAGCCAGAAAATCATGTGTCTTTTCTGTCTGATCTGACCTCAAAATGAGAAGAAAAAGATTAAAAACAAGCAAATAACACTCCTAAGAGAGAAGGGAGAAAATTCAGCCACTGGCAGGCAGACAACTGAGTAGGAGAACGCTCTCTCTTGCCTTCATTCTGGCCCCAATACAAGCTCATGGAGGCCCTGAGAGCTCACAGGGATACCACAGTTCCACCAACATGAGCTTACTGACACCCCCAAAGAATCTGCTGTAGATACATGGCAATGTCATGGTGATTTTGGGTGTTATGTGATGAAACAGACATTTTTATGATTATCTGTATAAAGGAATGCTGGAGATAAATGTTTCAAATAACCTAAACTGTGCAGCACTGAGAGTAGGACACCAGCTCTCACACTGGCACTTCTGTCAACATGTTTTAGAGAGAGCTAATTCTAGCTACCTCCATACCAATATATCTCCTTTGATTGACTTACTCAAGATGAAGAAGTACTATTAAATCTGTAAGCCAAAGTACCACATCTACTGGAAGACTTGGGCAGCATCATGGCATGTATAAAGCCTTATTGGAATGTAGATCCAAACTGATTTTTTTCTAAACTCTCAGATAGGCCTTTGGTATTGTCCTTTTAATCACTTCTTCCAGAGAACATAGAGACATAGGAGGAAAAAAGAAACAAACAAACAAAAAGCAACCACCGAAACACATTCCGTATCGATTGACCAACTTCAGTGAGTGATGAATTTGTTCGTTTTAACTCTATGCAACCTAATTGCAACAGTGAAATAATTCTTACACAACCAAGTGAAATTCTGGAACTAGCTAAGCATTTAAGAATATAAAACCATTGAGAAGTTTCCCTACTGATTACCATGCATACAAAGTACAATATTTCTCTAAATACAGCAGGCAAAGATACAGTATAGCCTGAATAACACATCCAATATTTCAGACTATTTCTAAACTATATTTCTTCTCCAGCAGCAACGTGCTGTTGTGCCAAATCCTAAATAACCATAGATCTATTTTTCACAAACCTTAATGAATTCTTGGCCAAGATGCTGTAACTATTGGCTTCTACCTATAACCAGAAATGGAAAAAAGCATACGCTAACTAAAACGGAAAGAAAATCACGACAAACCCAATGTTGCATTTTGCATGTCGTATGAAGGAAGCCTTGTTTTCATGGTGTTGCAGTTTTCAGTGTTTTTAATTTCAAAGCGGCTGATCAATTTAAGGTAAGTGGCAGGCATTTGGCCTAGTTCCCAGGCTCTGCTTTCCTTGCAGAAAAGAAAGGGTTCAGTCAGACACACAGACAAGGGGCATCATCGGTGGCTCTCGCATTCCAAGCATTTTAGCACAGATTAGGTTGGAATGGTTTTACTGTTTACTGAAATCTCCTAGGTGTTGCATTTTATACCCCTCTGGCTGTGGTTATCCAGGTTGAGCTCTTCAGGTCAGGACCTCCATAAGAAAAATGGCCTGTAGAGCCTTGAAGAGAAATGTGCAGCACAGGTCAAGACTCCGTATTAAAATGCAATTTCAGCAGCTTATTGCAAAATGGAAGTCCCCAGACAACAGGTAATTTAGCAGTGAACGTTTTTCCTAAAGCTTTCAGCAAGGCAAGAGCTGTTTTACATGCATTCCAGAGGAAAAAGCGAAGATAATCTTCTTAACAAGGACAAAACCTCAGCACTTTTTGTGTCTGGATATAACCAGCAGATAATTAGGTGTCATTTTTATCCCCCTTTTTCCTCTTAGGTTCAATAAAGTATAGATTACAATGTCCAATATCTAATCTACATTTGGCTTTACTACTGTTATTCTAAAAAATATAAAAGGTCTTTTTAAGAGAGATTGTATTCAAATAATGACATATAGATACCAGTTTTAATGCAGTCACCTGTTTTTGCAGACACTCGGGGATGGATTTCTGGAGATGCTTGGTGGACAAATGAGCTCAGGCTTCAGGGAATTGCATGTAGGGCACTGTGAGCTGTGAGCTCTGCCGCTTGCTTCCACAGGTGTTGGCCGTGCATGCAGGGCAGTGCTGCCATCACTGGGGGGGAAGGAAGGGACTGCAAGGCTGTGGCAGGACCCACTGCTCTTACTGATATCTTTAGGTTAAAAAAAGCCTTCTCCACCTCCCCTCATTGTTCCAGTTAGTTATGCCTTCAACAGTAAATTGATCACCAGGTCAAAATGCCCAAAAGCAAACTGGAGGTTTGGGAAATTTAAGCAGAATCAGAGCTAGGAAAAATGGGGGACACGTTTTTAACAAGAGAAGACATTTTTCAGATATATAACCTAGACGATTTATAAACAGTTTTCCTTGAAGATGTCAGTCTTTCTGCAGCTTGTTTTTAATGACCCCTAAGAACACAGTTGAAGATACTCTGTTTCTTGAATGATGCATTGCAGAATAATGTTCCAGATGTATATGTGAGTGTGCATACGCATGTCAGGGATCCGACTGAACCGAGCTGACCCGGCCTCTCAGCAACGCCCTGGGAGGTATCAGCACATTGCAGCCAGGTGCCAGCGCCTTTCTGGAAAGCATCATTACATGGCCTGAGACTGCCTCAGCGATGCCTTTTTTCCTCAGTTCACCCTTTAAAATGTGAGCAGATTCAGTGGGGAAAGCCACTCGTTTAATCAAGTTAAATTACAAGAAGATATGCATGTGATCTTTTAGCTAAGAGACAACCAAGCAGTGGACCAGGGAGACCCTGTGAAGGCTCAGAGGTGACACAAGGCTGAGCATATCCTCTCCTCAGCAGGTCTGGCCCAAGAGGCAAGGAAGGAGTTAACGCAGCCCAGGAGGGGCAGGAAGCAGACCAGCTGTATGCAATTGCAGCTGCTGCTATAAAAAGGCTTTGCCTTAGAGGATAGGGAGTCACACTGAAAGGGAAGGAAATTCTTCTGGTGAACTTAGTTCAGTTTTGAAGGGAAGGAAGTTGTTCCTGACGGTTGGGGTCTCTGAAATTCAGAGGATCGTGCAGATTTCTGTCTGGGAAGGAAGATGCATCTGTGGCTGATGGCTCTTGTTGCTGCAGTTGTCTGGCACTGTGTGTGTTAATCTTTCTTCAGATAGCTGCAGTTATTCTGTAAAGCTGCGTGTTTGCGTTTAGCAGGAAATTGTTGAATGCAGTAAAAGACAGTATATCTCATACTGTTTCTTTTTGTCAGACACTATGCTGAAGCCTGGCCCTGCTGCAGGGGGATGTTATTTTCTTACGGGGTTGGTTGCTCTTGTGAGGTCAGGAGGGATGTGAGACACTGGCTGGGTGTATCTGCCTAGCAATGACTCTCCCGGAACAGGGCTACCCTCATAGAAGGGTTCAGCTGTAAAGGGAAGGAAGCATCATCCTGCTGATCCTTGAGGAAATGGCTTTCTTCTGAAGGGGAAAGCAGAGGGGAAGGTCTGCTTTATATAGCCCTATAAATAATCTTACACGTAGATATGTTTAAAAAACAAGTTTTTTACTTGACAGTGATTTATTCCACATGTTGCTGTCCTTCTCCTCCTCACAGCCTTTATATAAATTATCCTATGATGAATGAGCATGTCCTGTTAGCAAACGCATTTCTCAGGAGAAAAAAATATATATATTAAGATGTTATCAGAAACCATAGGTGAGAAGCAGAAAAATCTCTGTTCTTGAGGCATGCCAATCAAGTAAAAAGAACAGCAGTACATAAATAAAATCATTTTGGAAATGTCAAAATTGCTCCTGTTGCTGGAAGGTACAATATGTGGCACACAAAGCCCTCATCCTTTCTTGGATGCTGGAATTCCTCTGTTGGCTCTACAGAGTGGCTGGCTCCTGCGTTCCTTTGGCTAGTCCATAAAAAACAGAGAGAGTTTTATTAACCAAGATTGTGCTGCTTGGGAATGGCCCATAGTTTGCCAAACTAATCATAGCAAACTGTTGCAAGATTAGATTTGTCCTGGCTGGCTAATCCAAGCTGCTATGAGACAGAAAGCAAAAAGTAGTAGGAAAAAAGCAGGGTAAATAAGACCTAGTTGGAGTCTAGAGGAAATTGTGATGCAGGATGCAAGAGAAATAGAAAGGTTCATTCTTATTAGTATTTGAGATCCTGACTGGTAGATGAGATTATAACTGAGTTCAGTGCAAATGGGGCACTGATGTTTGCCTTTCATATTGCTTGGATTGTGATTGGTTGTGCCAAGCACAGCTTTCCCAGATAGTGCAAGGAAGCCTGAGCTTTCTCTTCCATCACCTTTCACTGAGCAGCAGGTAATAACACACCTACTGTCTCATGAAATGGCCATCATCGGACCTGCTCGGAACAAGTCATGTTTGAGAAACCCCAGTGGCTTTACAGCGTGCCAGGGAAGTCCCATTTTTACTGGCATCATGAACTGCACATGGGATGGTGGCCATTGCTTAGGGGAGATGGAAGCCAGCAGCTGACTGTCAGTTTTGGTTCCTTCTCTCTTCTAGCCCTGTTCTTCAGCAACCTCAAAAGAGGTTGCTGAAGGAAGATCCTCTGACTTGCTCAGGATTTGCCAACACAGAACTCTTGCTGTGTCTGAATGACTCTTTGTGCTGATTCTAGCAGGTTGCAAACATTTATGTTACTGAGGTGCCATGGTTCCTCAGGACGTTGTTAATTAGTGAAACTGTTACACATCCAACATTAATAGTCTACATCTATCCTATGAAGTTAAATATTACTTATTTTATTTCCTTAATTTTATTGCGTTCAGTCATGTATTTAATTCTAAGCATACAAAGAAATGTTCTAGATCAAATTATTCCTGTTTAAATGGTAAGAGTATGAGGAAAAAGAATTTTGCCCTCATTGCACATCCTACTGTTCATCAAAATTAATGGTTGTGTGTTGACACCTTTGAGAATTTTTGCTTATATCAAGATATGTTATTGTATACTTGTTCTTAATAGCTGAATAACTTAAGAAAAAGGAGGAGAGGTATAAACTCTTCAAAAATGGCTTTATTATTTTTTTTTCATTTACCCAAGCAGGCTAATCTGAATCATCCATCTGTATTTGTAGACTTCATCTGAAGTTATAGCCTTAGTGAATTAAATCAACAAAATAAACATTAAGTCAGAGAGATGCTTTAGTGGTTTAGTCGTCAAAACAGCAGAAGAATAGTAGCCAAAAGACCTCGATTTAATCCCCAGTTAGATCATTTATTATTACTTATTTCTTACAAGAACATCGTGATTAAAGATACTCATCACTTGGATTATATAGTTTAGTCATTCATTTGAAGAAAGCCAAAAGATGGGATTGTTGATTGCTAATAACTGAGCTAATCTCTCAAGCCGTTGGCGTGATAGACGTATTTTTTTGGTTTGAGCCAAAATTTTCAACAGAGAAATTCAATGAGAGTTCTCTTTCTTCAGAGGGCTTGGTCAGAGCATTACTTTGTGGACATCTGGGCTTCAATTGTTAAAGCAGAATGACACATCTTTACCAAGTCCCTGTATTATTTCAAATTTGTGTGTGGCATCCACCTCTAAGGTAAACTGAAATATAATATACTGAGCTTGAAATCTATACTCTTGTACACATTTAATAACCTTAAAAAAATGTTTTAACAGTTTCAGTCTGTCTCACAAAGCCTCTGTAACGAGTCACAAATGATTATATTTATATTTAAATTTACATTTTTTGAAACATAGATGCCTCTGCAGGCAGTTTCCCATGATTTTTGTTTAAAGGTTATAAAGCTTGACATTTCTCATGCTCCAGGTCACAATGTGAGCTTTCATAGGAATCCATAAAACATATGAATAAGGTTGCTCTTAGAAACGTATGTTACTTTTCTGTATATAATGGTAAACATTGAAAAAGAGTATCCTACTAGATGGAGTTTTCAGTGAATAGAGGGAAATTTCTCAAATGTTTGAATACTTCAAAATAAACTATATTGCTGGCGTTTTGTTAGCTGGCTTCCCCACCAAAAACCTGAGAGAACTGTTGAGTTCAGATACGAGGCCTGCTTCATTGCAACCGTACCACAGGTTGGATCAACTTTTCCAGACAAAATACAGAAGGCAAAGACTCACACCATTAGCTGATTCATTCAATTAAGTATTTTCAAGTAAGAAGAAAATTTTGATTTAGGGAAAAAAGAGGGAATGAATAAGAAGAAATTTCCCCTGAGTCTTCACACAATCTGCTATAGATCCTGCCTTTGTCTGTAGGTGCTGTCCTCTTTTTTTTTCTGAGTTTTTTTTTTTCTTTTCTGTTTTATTTTTTCTAGGTGTTTTTATCTTATTAAAGATAAAATCTTATTAAATATTATTAAAACCTTATTAAAGATTTTTTTAACCATTTTTAGGCCTCTAGTTTAGTAAATAACTGATAACAGAGAAAGAAAGGTGGGGGAAAGAAAGAAAAAGAAGGAATGAAAGAAAGAAGGGAAGTAAGAGAAAAGGTAAAGAAAACGAAAGGAGGAAAGAAAAGTACTCTGATACGGAATTGTTAAGGTAGCTGATACAAGACCCACCGTTTCAACACTTTATTTTAATGGGTTCAATTCATACTTTATCTAGTTCAGTTAACATTAGCAAGGAAATTCACAAAGAATTCAATTACTGCTGGGTGCCAAAAATTGACTTTGCTAAAGCCAACAGTAGGTGCCTGAATGTGGAAATTAGATGATGGTTACTTTTTTTTGTTTGTTTGTTTGTTTTTTGGCCCTACTCCAACAGTCTTTAATTTTGTTATGAACTTGAATGACCAAGATTTAGAAATCTTCAATTTTTTTATGAATTTGTTATTTTAATTAAGTGAGGGTCTTTTACAGTGCACCCAATAGTCAGACTCACCAAAGAAAATTTCAGTAATGTCATACACCTTCTTTTTTTTCTTGTAGTTCACAATACACTGAATTTTTGAAAACTGATCATCTGTTGAGCAGCATCAAGGTCTACCTAGCTGGTAAACCTTGGTTAGACAAAAGTATGTTGACCAATAGACTGTGCACATTTCATCCTAGAAGATATTTTGGAGTAACCTAGAATACTTTTGTGGTATTACTCACTCAGGAGGGTAAGAAAGGGTAATCTCAAGAAACCAAGTTCTGAAAAATCTGAGATTGTAATGTAAATAACATATTCTTAAAGGTTGTATCTAGACTATTAAAAGCTGCTGCATTTCTGTTGTTATAATAGAATGAATGCTACAAAATTATCTAAAAAAGATTTTTGAATAGCTTGACTATGCAGCCTCATTGCAGTCCTACAGAAACTCTAAAGGGCAAGTAAACATAACGTGCCTTGACAGGATTTGGGTAGATTATAAATGTGTAGGTAAAGACAACAGGAAAGATGTAATTTATGTGGATTTCAAAAAGTTTTGATAAGTTAAATAATAACAGATCACTGGGAAAAACAGCTTGCACGGATTCAAAATTTGCTAAATGATAAAATCAAAGTAATAGTAACAGGTGCTCTTCAGAGTGATTAAAAACAATAGTAAGGTATGGCATGTGCTATTTGAAGCACTCAGAACTCATGCCATGAAAGAGGAAGTAAATTTTAGTTTTGAAAAAGTGGTATATACAAAGATAAACACCGTCAACAAAAATAGGAGTTGGTGGCCATTTTAATAGTGCTTTGGCTTTCCAAAGGCTTTGACACAAAGAAGGAAATAGAACCTTTATTTTTCAACTCTTTTTTTAATTATTATTATTGTTTTTGTTTGGTTGGTTTTGTGGGTTTTTTTGTTTTGTTTTGTTTTTTTTTTTTTTTTTTTTTTTTTTTTTTTATTACTAGAACAAGATAGGCACAGAACAGTAATTTGGAGAGTGGAAATTCCAGCTGCAATTTCTCATCCTGTTCTTGTACTATGGCTTAAACTGATTGAATACCAGAGACAAAAGCTGATTTTGGATCGGTATTTGATAAGTCGTGCTTAAAACACACTGCATCTGCTCATAAACTTTTATTCCTTATGAAAAATGAAACAGAATTGCAATAAAAAGAATTTCTATATACTGTCAGCAATTAATGTTAGCAAATGGCCCTTAGGGTTTATAGGAGTTTTAAAAGCAGTGCTGCCCTACCTGTACACATTTCGTATGTGTCCATTCTCACAGCAGAGCAAAAACCTTGGAAAGATAAGACTGATACTGGTAAGGTGTCCTTCATGTATTGTATCCACTTACCTTTACAGTACTACAGCACCAAGCGAAAAGGTTGGAGACTACATGTTGTCTCAGATGTACGCAGGGATGATAAAGATTAATATGACTTTAATCCTAAAGAAAACAGAAGTTGAAAGACACTCAACCACAACATACAAAGTTCTCAGGGATTCCACAACAAGCTGGCCCATCAGCTGTCCCCACCTGTGCAACAGTAGGCAGAAAGCTAAAAAATGACAAATGCAGAGGCAGTGAGTTTCTGAGAAAGAGCAGGAAATATTTCCTTCAGCAGTGTGAAGTCAGACTGGAACTTAACACTGCAAGAGTTAGAAAAATGGCTGGGTTTTAAGGAAGGATCACTCATTAGCTGTTTGTTCATTAATGTTTGTGGCTATACTAGCAAACCCCATGACAAGAGTGCTCAAACTTCCTGCTTCAGGGAACAGGAAATCAGGGCTAACAGTGTGCACTGATATGCACATGACAAATAATGCCTAGTTGGGAACGTGCTTGATTTAGTGTTTGCTTGCAGATCTAATGCTTTTCTGCCTTGAGGCAATATCTCCTCAAGGGCTGTTCCAGTACTGGCAACATTACTGTATCGTTTTCTCTCTTACAAATGTCTAATCTGAATGATTCCTCCACATGGTGACTTCTGTCCTCTTTACCATTGCAAAACACATCAATTCCTCATTCTGGTTTCTAAACCTTTCACTTGTGCCCATGATTCAGAAATTCAGTACTTTTATTCATCATTTATCATCTGCATTCTTCCAGCGCTTTGTTTTCTCTTCACATCTACTTCACTCTTCATGTAAGCTCCTTTCAGGCTACTCTTCTGCAGTCTTAGACATCATCGCCACAGAAGCTTTTCCCACTTTCTCTTCTCAGCATGCCTCATCACTGGATATGAGTCTCATTTCATTCTCCTCTGATGTTTAGAATCCATAATAAATACATAATTGCTTACCCGGTGTGAGAAATTGCACGTGAGACCCAGTCACCTATAGCTAGCATCGAGTCTGCCAGTTCTTACATTCCATCACCTCACAATTACTCAGAGAAAGGTAATTCACTTGGCTTATTCCCTAGATAGGAAAAAGTCTAAGTGTCTTTTTTCCTTTTTGTCAGTTCCACACCTTGTTAGCTTACATTTCCTATCACAAAATCATTTGCATTTAACCTGAAACTGTGCCTATTGGGAATAATTCAAGGAGTGTTGCTGGAGATCAGTATTCACCTGTCATGTTCTTTTTGCTCCTCCCCATTTTCAGTCTTTAAATCGTGCTAGAACAGATGAAAGACATAAAACATTTTGAACTGGCCCTTTTCTTTTAATATAAAAAATACCGAGTGTTGAGTGCAGTGCAGACCATTCTTATACAAACCCTTTGCTTTGGAGGTGCTCGTGTTAAGAACTCCAATACCTGTACAGGAAAGTCAGTTTTTAGTTCAGAAAAACAGCTGAGAAGTGAATGCAAGTGGATCAGATACAGCTGGGCAGCACCTGCCACCCACAAATCTCTGGGGTTTCAAGGCTGGATGGGTTGCAGAGCACTGACACCTGCCCAGAGCATCCTGCAACAACCAGACCGTGCTTCTACTGGTCTGCAGGGTAGTGTGCTGGCTTGTCTCTGTACGTTTTAAGCTTTTCCAAAGAAGGATCTCAGTTCTACGGCACTGTGCTAGCTTACAGCAGTTTATAAACGGTTCTCTCTCTCTGTAATATACAGAGATGGAAAAAGAACGTGGATTTAACAGGGACCAAGCAGCTCATGCCCAGATAGAAGCTGTCCCTAGGGTATGTATTCATTTAATGCCTACTCTCACATGAAACTGAAGGTTTGAGGAAATAAATTGGTGCAGGTTAGATGTAAACCATGTCATTATTGTTGATGGATTATGTGCTTGTATGATTCTCCAGTCCATAATACAGCAGTTTCACAAATAGATCACTCTGAATATACTATAATGCATGCATACAGCCCTGGTCTCTAAGGAAGACACGAAAAATAACAGCACAGCCCCTAAGTCCCCCAAACCCTTTTCTCACTCCTGCTCTTTGGCTGCTCTTTTTTAGTGGAATTAGTTGACTATAATGTTGTCTATGTACTTCTCTGCAGGAACACAGTGTAAAATTGGGTTTAGTAACTCAGATAAAACCTTACAGATAAAACCCTGCTTTAGGACACAATTGCACTAGATCTCCATGATGTTTGCACCAACAACAGTGAGCTGTGAGCTGCACAACTTCAAGAGAAATATTAATCACAGTATTCTCAACTTAAGCAATAAAGTGAGTAAGACACAGCACCAACATGTTTTAGCAAGGTGGCTGCTGAGGGATGGGAGCACTGTCAACACACCATAGGCTTTGTCTGTAGCAACCACGATGAACACGTTTCTCGAATTTGTGCCATCAGCAGCAGAGCCTCAGGGTGTTGTTGGCCACCCCAAGAAGCGGGATACTTTTACACGTTCTGCAGTAGGACCGAAGGTTAACGTGCTGTCAGCATGAATACTTCTTCACCACAGGCAGAAGAGATTGGGAATGCTCATCCTCTTGGTTTCCCATGGATGTGATGGTGGAAGAAGAAGGATCTAGCTAGCAGGTCCCAAGCTGAGGTTCAGAGGCAGGCCAAATGTGCACTTAGCATCTCAGGGAGCACTGGTACAGGGTCAAACCCATCTTGAAATTTTGCTAGTTTTGAACAGACCTGCACAGATCCTACAATATTTTCCTGACTCCGAGACTATACCACTACCAAATTTCACCACCTATCTGAAAACCATGGAGATATGGAATTGTTTTGAAATAAATTATTGGTATTTTCATGTGGTAGAAAGTAGTAGGCATCCTAAATAGACAGAAAACCTTGCTGCCCTTGTGTTGCTCTTCAACTGTTTGTGATACGGCAAAGCAGAGATCCTTCAGTCCTGAAGACTGACTACCTCTTCACAGGCACTGCCTATCTCTGTTTCTGAGCACCTGTAATCCAGAAATATACGACCAGCCCTGTTATGTGTTATGATAGACATACTCACGCACAGGTCTGTGCTGCAAAGTACAGGTTGCAGAAGATGCGATAAAAGGACATATAATAAAAGGATAAAGCTCAGGGATGAAACACATTTAAGTCAAGAACACTTGGCTCTCATACAGTTAATAGCAAGCACATATAGCAATGTAGAGGGAATTTGCGGTGAAAAGGACCCCTTTCAGTTTGCATTTCATGATTCTCTTTAAAAAGGTGTCCCGTCTCTTATTTTTAAACCAAGGTCTTTTACAGTTGTCATTTTGCTCTGTACCCATACTAAAGGATAGGATGGGCTGCACCTTGTCTTGGGGCAGGAGCTGGGCCCTGAATGCTGAGGTATCTTTGTGAGGGCTTGGTGGTGCTGCCTAGGGCAAATCTGCTCCATCAGGTAGGAAAGAAGGATCTGAGGGCTGTACGGACCAAATAAACTACCAAATGTTGGCCAGATTTATCCCTCATCATAAGCTGTCTATTATACTTCAATAAGATAGACAGAAAAGGCTGAATCTGGTACCTGGTGTCTGACAGCTCTGTCCCAATGGGATTGTGACCTGATTTTCACAGATACCTATGGCTCCTGCCCTCTCGTGTGGGTGGGAGAATGTCTCCATGCTCCTCAAACCCTGCTCAGTGGTTAACTGTAAATTATCCCACAGCATATGATGCCTTCAAAGTGCTTTTCTAAGGTACTTGATTTCTGCAAGGTTTATCAGATCTGGAAAGAAAAAGAAAAAACCTGCAAGTTTAATCATTTAGCTGCTGTTAACTGGAAAAAAAAGAAGAGAAAAACAAAATGATAAAATATTATTATTCAAGTCTGTAACCCTCTTTCTGTACACATATCAAATACTTTTATGTGAAAAAAGAAGGTACCACATCCAAAGACTCTTTTTTTTCTCAAGTATCTGCCTCTTGCCTGGCTTTAATGATCAGGAAAAAAAAAAAAAGAGTATTTGCATGCCCTGAGACAAATACGCACCCCTGAGCTGCTCCTGTGCCATTCCTTCTTTGATACAGCCAGGTCTTCAGTTGTGGTTGTGTTTGTCAATGAAAATAAATGTATTTCTGAATTCAGAGACTAGATTTGAAACTTTTTAAGCCTCAGGACAGTTTGTTATGGTCTCTTGTGGAAAAAGGCATCTTTGAACTAGATAAATATTTTGGGCCCAGTTCAGCTGTTACTGACAAATGAGACATGGAAGCTGAAGAGCAATACTGCATTGTGCGTTTCTAGAGCTGAAGGAAAGTCCTGCATTACAACTACATTGTATATAATATATCACATTTGCACATTTATGAATAACTAGCAGAGTATTTTTCTGCTTTTTTAAATTGCCTTTGCCACCACACCTTAAAAATATTAAACTTTCCTTGTCCTACTGATTCACTCCTTCCCTTGGGCAAGAGTCTCTCCTAGCCTGCCAATACTTCCTCTATATTTCTTTATGCATCATCACTGACAAAAGGAGTGAACATGATTCCAAGAAATGTACTTATTAGAAAACTACTAGTCCAGAGCCAGAAGAGGGAGCCTAGAGAGCAAACATTGCTCTTATTTGTTTGCCACCAACTTACAGTCTGCTTTAAAAAAATAAAAAATAAAAAAAATTGTTCCACAATAGATCTGCATAAGGGCATAGAAATTGGAATAATAATAATTGACTTCCTCAAGTTTCACTGCTATGCAAAGTATCATCAAAGAGGAGGATGCGTTGATCTTTGATGGCCAGACTTCGGGGAAGACACACACAGATGGACGGGGCAAAGCTCAGCCTTTTATTGCGGATCTCAATTTTTCCACACATCATACTCCCACTTTCTTTTGTAGATGTTGGCAGGAAATAAAACACATTTCTACTCATAATCTTCATTTTCCCCAGTCTCACCTCCAAGCCCTTATTATAGTGTTGTGTTTTTTTTCCTCTCCTTTATTGTCCATTTCCTTATTTTGCCACTTGGAGGAAAGAGTCCTCCCTGGTGCCATCTGTTAGCTTCTTTGTCCCAGTCCTGTTTTATATGAGTCATGAAGAGAGTTCTTGTGAGACACATCTGTCCATCCATCCTCAGCCACAATGAGAAATTCCCTCCGCTCCTCTGGATTCCATCAGAGTGTTGCAGGATGCCCTAAAGCTGCATGTGTCATCCAACAGCCACAGACTCTGTATTATTTTGTATTTGGGAGCCAGTGCTCCTTCATGAGAAGCAAGTATCTTTAATCTAGCTGTGAAGTTCCCTAAAATCAGTTTTCCCTCTGGACAGGGACCATTAGATCATTGATATCATTCAAACATGAAGAAGTAGAGGGAAAGAGGCAGCTGATGATATCCATCCTGAATCCCTGATTCACAGAAGTGACATGTACCTTTGTAAATCCTGATAGAAACCAAGAACAAAATCTCTTTTCACTGATTCCTTTCTATGCACAAATGTGGCACATTGTCCGGAGAGGCTGTTGAAGCCTTCATCCTCAGAGGTGTTCAAATGTCACCTGGATATGACCCTGGGCAATTGACTCTGCATGGCCCTGGCTGGGCAGGATCTGGGCACGAGCTGCAAAGGTTCTGTCAGAGCTCAGCCACTCTGTGATTCTGTGCATTCTCACTATCTTGAAAACTATGTTCACCCTCATTTTGATTTTTGTTTATTTTTAGTTTAGTTTTTTACTTTAGTTTTCTTAGAATTCAGATCTCAGAACTACACAAGATTTTCTGACAATGTCTCTGACCCAACTGATAATGCAGTATTTCTAGGAACCTCTTGCTTTTTCTGCACTGTGGGTGATTTACAGCACAAAGAGGCTTCAAAAGAGTCCAACCCAACTTTACATCAGGGCTCTCCTGGCAAAAAGCTGCTGATGGCAGGATGTCATACCACCTGCAGCAGTCATTCAGGTGATCAGAGAGATAGACGCACCTCATGGTTTAACAAGAAAAATTGCACTTTTAAGCTGCGTGTTTCCAATTACCAAAAAACTTTGCTGTATCATCAGATTTTGCAGGACAGTATCTCAGCACCAACTGTTACCACGTTTCAACTGACAAAAGCCTGGTCGAGGGAATCATTGTTCTGAAATTCTGCTTCCTACAGCACCGATAACACACTTGTCCTGTGGGGCCCTGGTGCTCAAAGGCTCTACTGAATTAGGTAAAGCCTATTCCAATCAGAAATATCAGCACAGATCAAACAACGCTAAACGTAATTGACACACATTATTGCAATTCACACTTGTATAGAAATAGGTACAACTCCAAAAAGGCTCCCTTCTTCTATCAGGAGAGGCCAACTTATGAGCTGTACTCATTCCAGCCCTTTCTGCAGCCAGTGGCTCTGCTCAAAATGTAGTCAGTATAGGATTTTGCCTGCAAAGTGCTGTTATTCAACTACCTTTCTTGGCACACTTTGAGGCAAAGTATTTTTTCCTGTTTTCTAACATTAATCTCCCACCACTGGATAAAACGAACAACCTGAAAAGGAACTGAGTCCTGGGATCCATTTCAAAAGGCAGTTAGTGGAACAGGGAACTAAAAGCAAGCCTTTGATAAGAAGCAAACTATGCCTATTTAAAAGAACATTTAATATAATAGTATATTTCCTGTAATTCATAATCCCTACTTCCTTCAGTCTGAAGTATTTCTTTACCTTTTATAATTCTTATCCTCCCTTCTGGGGTTTGTGAAAGAGGATCCCTTGTATCATTATTCCTCTCTAATTAAAATCAGAAACAGCCCAGAAGTGAGATGCCTGGCAGGCCGATGGAGCAGCACAGCACAGAGGACGCTAGGCGCAGGACCCCAGAAGCTGATCTGAATAACCTCATGTTAAGCATTTAAAAGAACAGATTTTGGAATATGTTTGGTTTTCACAGTTATAATTTTTGAAGTTGCGCGCTGTCAGCTCTGAAATATTTTCAAAACTTGTCCTCCGCTTCAGTTACTTCTCTGCACTGCCAAAAGCCAGTTGTAATGAATTAGTGCTGCTGCAGATTTCTGAAGTGACAGGAAAGGTCCACCCTCCCACCTCAGCAGGCTTCAGCAGACCCGTTTGAGTCAGCCCAGATACCCAGATCTGTTTTCTCTGGTATGTTCTCTGTGGATCCAGTTTTAATAGTTGAAGGGTTTTAGTTGCTCTGGCACAGGTTTCCAGTGATAGCATTTCCAAGTGGAAAACAGATAGTAAGTTGCTTGACTTCTCTGAGTGCTGATCTGAAAGTAACACCTCCAATTTTATTACTCTGGATCAAAATGCTAAATGCAGATTTTCACAAGCACAGCATGCTCTCATTCATTGCTGGTGAAAATACATAGCTAATGGTGGTGACTATGCTGAGAAATAGTGTTTTGTAGCTGAGAGTTTTCTCCGTGAAAGTGTTATACCATTCTTTGTATATGTTGTAGTTTCCATGGAAAAAATAGGAGCCGTTATTTTCAGAGCAACCTACATCTATTCTGAATGCCTGAGCTGGTGTGGATATGCTGCAGAAGTGGGGTCTACATTTTCTGCTGCCAAGTGGAATGCTAAATTCCCAGTGACTTTGTTCACTTACTTTAGAGCTCTAACTTTTCAGTTTCATTAAACAATAAACTCTGTCTTTCTCAAGAGCCATGTACATATTATTCTTTCTGCCAAAACACAAAACAACTAAGAAACAAACAGCTTCCAAATATCTGAAGTCCTGTGCATGCAAAGACAAATATGTTTTGTGTCAGTAACTTTTGATGGCCTCTTAGTACCATGGTGGGCTTTTAGAATAACCACTTTACAGTTCCAATTTAAGTTTGTGCATTGCTTATTAAACTGCAGCAAAAGACAGTTGTTTGCTTGATCTGATGTGTGCAGCACTGACAGCTCACTTTGCTGAGTCAAATTTCTTGCTGTGTAGCTGATAAGCAACAACCACAGTTACTGGTTTCATTCCTGTGTTGTTTTTTTCTGTGTTGAGCCATTCAGTTAAAGAGCTGGTTTGTGTGCAGCAAGCCTTTTGCAGCACTCTTAAATTTCCATTTTTTTGTTTGTTATTGGTTGGAGGGTTTTTTTGAGTGATGAAAAACAAAAATGTTGTTGATGGGTAGTAAACGAAATTAGTAATCCTCAGATCTCTTTCTTTTTGTACGTGAATAAGTCTCCAATCCATTATGGAGATATAAAACCTGACTTTGGAAGCGGGAGCCTCAAGTTAGACATCTAAATAATAGATGTGTTTTATAAAATCCTTAGAGTCCTGAGCAGCCTCCGAGTTCCCAGCAGCTCCCCTGGAAGCTCTTGCAAGCTGCTGGGCAGACTTTTGAAAGCCAGGCCTCCCATTTGCATGCTTTTCTCCCTTGAACTTTAAATAGATGTTTTAGAAGAGCTGTCACAACCCATACAAAAAGCTGTTGCTTTTGATGCATCCCTGTGTCTAGATTTCCAGCTAGCTCTGTGCTTCCTCCCTTGTTATGGTCACTCCTAGTTAAAAACAAAGAAAAAAAAATTAGACATCATAACTATGCATGCAAATTGCCATACTAATTAGCAGTTGGTTCAGTACTAAAAGTTACTGAGCCTCTTTGGGAGGTGCAAGGCACACGAACCTTTCCATCCAGTGCTTGGGAGTTCAGCTCCTCCTTACAGTGCAGAACTGCTCAGAGCAACATTTTGTGACAGGCTGAAACCAAACTCTTTAAGAATGAACACTTTTACTCTTGTTTATCAATGCTGGGCATTATGTTTTAACTGTAAGACCCTTTGATGTGCTCAAAGTACCCTGTCCCTTTCTCTCCCCATACCTCAGAAAGAGGTTTTGCCAATCATTACACTGTAGTTTCTGATAGCTAGGGATAATTTGTGTTTGGAGGATGAGAACACACTGTATCTTAAAAACGTCTCTATTTGATGAGCAATGTTAAATGCATTTTTTCAGTGACGTATAGACTTACTGTCCTTGAGGCATGAGAAAGGGCAGTTACAGTACAGCACTTCTGTATTTACCCACTACATGTTCATGCAATAAAAGAGTGAGAATCACTATAAGATTCTTATCTTGGATTATCAGTCTCCAATAACAGCGTTATTGGTATTGGAAGCACCCTAATTATACAGTAAATACAAGAACACCTTTGGTTTCTAACTGCAGCAATATGGCTTGCTCTGAATGGCAGGTGTGATGGTAGAGCTGTTGCTTGCAGCCGTTAAGAGCTTTCAAGGACTGAGGAAGACATACGTAAATGTATGCTTGCTAAGAGACCAGTTCAACTTCTGCCTTCAGATGTGAGAAGCCTATTGTTCTGGGTCAATCTTTTAAATGACTATCTTAATGACTTTTGAACCATGTTACTATTGGATGTTCATGTCTTGTGCTCAAGCTGCAGCCCCAGACACAGAAACCTGATTTAGTGAATGCAGTGCTCTGAAGCTTTGGCAAAAGAAGAGTGGGAGTATTCAGGATGGTGATTATGAATATGAACATCTGAATTCCTCACCAGCAGAATTTTATGCATTAGTATTTTCTGGAATCTGTCCATGTATAAGAATACACCAAAACATTCAGCCATAGCGTCAACAGAGAGAGATTCACTCCTGAGCAGTGTCAAGGGGCAGATCTGGTAGATGTTCTCAGTTATGACATGAAAACAGATTGGAAAACTTAATCAGAGACAAAGACGGGGAAACTTTTAAAAGAGCTGCTCTTAGACCAGAGATGGAAAGGCTGGGTGAAGCCATCTATGTACATGTGTCTCTTCTGCTGCTTTCTGTTCTTGTTTCTGGTTTGTTCATTTGTTTTTCCCTAAGTATTTATAAAACATGTGCAGTAAATTCTGACATGGCCAAGCTTTACAGGAAATCAAACAAGTAGCTGTGTTAGTCCAGAGTTTGAAATCTCAGAAGTACGTGTAAGCCAATCTGCAGTGAAACCTCACAGTAAGTCACTGGGCTTACTCTGTCTGTCCCAGTGGCAGATCCTGACCAGCCAGGAATCTGGGTTTACCTTCTATGGGATTTGTGGCATAATGAATTGGAAAAGGAAGGGAGAAGGGAGTGAGTGGTACACACCCAGGTCCTGACATGGAGCCCTGCAGCATTCCCAGCTCTCTAGGATTAGAAGGAGCCCCAGCATTCAGCACAATTTTGTTCATAATTCTGTCCTTTACATTGGTCACTCTGACAGTAAAGCCTCCTCTATATTTCCATGGAAACTACAACAAAGAGCACAATGACACTATTGATAGAGCAGATTCCCAGCTACAAGTCACTATTTTTCAATACAGTCACCACCATTAGCAATGCACTTTCACCAGTGATGAACAAGAGCTGCATGCCACGCTCATAAAAAATCAGCGCCAGTTGAGGTGATCAACTATCACTACTGCTAAAGTACACCACCCACCACCTCACTGTGCTCACATCCACCGTTTGGTTTCCATAAATGTTCAGAAATGTCAGAGAATGTCAGTGGGTGCCATTTTTTCTAGATGGAGGAATTCAGTTCAATTGCACACCTTCACTTCATCCTCACTTATTCCATCTCAGACGCCATTCTGTCAGACCACTCTTCTGCTGCCAACTGTTGCACGGCAACAAAATGTAATAGAATACTGGTGGGAAAGTTCAACCCCTACTGCCATACCACCAACATCCACCTCTGACATCACAGGCCAGCATGATAAAATAGAAGGCATTATTTTTGGAGCAGAACTCATTTTAAATCTGATTTCTGCATAGCTATATTATCACAAAATATGCAGTTACGCACTTCAGCCCCCAGGTAATTTTTTTGGCTTCTTAATATGTCGTGTCTTCATAATACTTCATGAGTTTTGTCAGCGCTGTTAGGTCTTGTTTGGGGCAAAATATTTGAGCTGTGTGTCTACACGCATGTGTGCCTGTGTACACCCACGCTTGGAAGGTGATGCAATTCCCATTAAAGCTTGGGATACTCTCAGCTAGGAAGAGATAAAGGAGGTTGTTCATGATCATAAATACGGAATGTTCTCCTGTGTAGGGCGCCCTGCAGTCTTCACCCCATGAATAGGGGCCATAGGCTCACAGAGCAGTGGTGGTCCTGGTGCACACTGATCCCCATTTGCTCAGCTTTGCATCCTTTAGCAGGATCAAGGGAAGAGGCCTGAATGTGAGGTCTTTAACCCCTAGTTCTTGGCATCAGACTGCTTCCTCTAGTTTGAAAAAGTAATAGCAGGGCAGGGAACTGATAATGCCTCTTCTCCAAGGCATATGTTATTAAATGCTATCAGTGCACTACTGAGATCTTAGTTCTGATCCAGAGCAGCTGGAGGGCTTTTTAAAAGTTGAGTTTTAAAGTCTGGTACCTGAAATCCTATGTAAAAATGAAAATCGTGACATCCTGGCATCAGTGTCCGCTTCTGTGCACTGCCTGCACCATCCACGAACACAAAACGTAAGGCTGCTAAACCAGTTTAAGGAAGGCAGACTGCATACCCTGAGCTGACCGTCCCCTCACAGTGGTCGTACTGGCAGGGAACGCTGGCAGTCATCCATTGCACATAATCTAGTGCATAATTATATTTGATAGAAGCTTTCTGGTATGTGTGGATAATGAACAGTTCATGTATTTACGAACCTGGAATGTTCCTAAAATGAGTTACTGCATGCTCAACATCAGTTTCCCAAGTCTTTTTCATATTGTAGTATTGCATTACATTTACTAAACAGATTAAAATGTATTACAGCCTTAAGGGATACATTATTCCTGTGGACAAGCAAGGGCATTTATGCAAGCAACATTGATTGGTTTTAGTAGAAGTTAGTTATGCATGTAAATCCATGTGCCGTGAGATCACACTGAACACTGGCAGAGGTGCTCTCACCCTGAAATCATACCACACTCTACCTGAAGAGCCTGACTTTCACTTCAAACAGTGAAGCAGTGGACAGCAGTATTTTATAGCACCTGTTATCTGCATGACTTCAGCATACCTGGCACTTTATGCCTCCTGTAGAAGAAATGAGATCTGCACAAACATATGGTAGAATAACATCAGCAAAGAGGTGGCTGTGATTCACCAGCACTTTCTAGGCTGTCTTTCTAAGGCTATGTCATGGGCAATAGGAGGGTGTTTGCCAGACCCCACAGCCCATACCTACAGCATAGGGTCTGATGAAGAATCCACAACAGCCTACAAACCACTCAACAGCAACTGTTCTGTCAGCCTCAATCAGTTATAACTGCATAGAGGCAAGGCAATTTTGCAGGGACTGTAATACCCATCATGGCCTTATCTAGATATAGTTTCTAGTTTAAAGTGTGTGGGTATTTTAGTTGTGTGGATGTTATTGACATCGCTTCACGTTGGCAGCTCTGTACTCATCATCTATGACAGTTCACACATGGGTGCCATCAATGGGTGACACACAGAGGTAAATAATACTGGCTGGTTTAATTTGATGTCATACCTACCAGTTTTCCGTTGTTCTAAAAGTGTCTTCCTGTCTCAGCCTACTCATCCATACAGCAGGCCTAGTTTTCTCCCTTCCAAATCGCTGCTGAATATTTACGAGCTCACTGGGAGGACACGGGTGGGGGCCCTGGTGTGACTCTGTAGCCACAGCATGATCAGTGTCAAACACTTATTACATGACAGAAAGCTACGGGGCTTCCATGTGCTCAGGCTCTTCCAGAATATGCAAAATGACTTTCTTATCCAAAGCGTTATGCATTCTGGACCAGCTAAGTTAAAGCCTCTTACATATGGCCATCTTTGCCCTCAGGGGTTGCACATCATCATTAATATATACAGCTGGATGGGGGATGGTCTCCCCATTCTCTGGAGCAGCATTCAATCATTCCCAAAAGATCTTTGCCTCTTGTGCTTACCAGATCCTGCACTAGGGAATCAGGTCTACCTTTCGGAAGTGTAATTCAATCTCTAACATAGATCTGTGCCATAAATTAGGCCAACTGGCTCATGATACTGATCAAGAAACAGCACAGATCTGATAGAGCTGGAGAGATCCAGATAAATCTGCCACTGACACAGCAGCAACTTTGTTATGTCTGAGCAATGAAACATGGCTTCCTGATGCAGCTTCTCCTCACCCCATCAGCTGGCAGGTATACATGACACACTGTTTTATATGGCGCAATTCTTCTTGATGCTTTGGGCGACACTTGTCTTTCGTGCTCTCAGCAGTTTTACACCAATCATTTTTCTTTCTACTGTCAAACGTTGTATTATTTCTGTTTAATTCTTATTTCTTTCTTTTGCTGACTGACAACAGAGGCCATATGTGGCCCTGTTTCCATGTGATTTATCAGCTAAATGTTCACTGACTTACAGTGATACCATACTTTGAGAGCGTTCCCATCTCTCACAACAGGTTTTCCTGCATGCTGTTACAAACGTTTCATTTTTTACTAAGCAAGAATCAATATGCAATCTCTCTGCAGCGTGGCTGTACAGATGGCATACGCTGAGGTCTGGGTGGGCTGGTGATTTTCAGATCAAATCTGGGGAATCCCCAAGTGAAACTCATGGAAGTTTTCCGGCCTCGCCAGGCTGGGTAGGCTGGGCTGTCTCTGAAGGATGAAAGGAAACCCACAATTGGAACAAATTTAAGAACTTGGACCCTGTGTTATCTGCACTCAAAGTTTGCACCCTTTCTGTGTAACACTAACAGAAGAAAAAAAATAAAATTAAATCTTCTATTAGTCACTGTTACCAGCAGATAAGCTGAGTTTACTATGGGCCAAACCAGCGGAGTAAAGCCCTATTTTCTTTAGCCAACTTTTCTGATCATAACTACATCTAAAATAAGTCATATCGTGAGTCATTTTTTAAGAGCTGAATGGCAGAAGAAGTTTAGGGTTTTGGTGTGTGAGTCAAACAGGGTTTTCTTTGGAAGCTTTAACAGACGATGTCAGTTTTCACAGCTAAAGATCTGGCTCTCCTACACTGAACAGAAAACAGAAGAGTATGCATTTACAAAACACATGAAGAAAGTAAGATGTGACCACACACTGAATTATATTATGTATATAGATGCATAGCTGAAGCAGATGGAAAAGCTGGTGAATGAAAAGAACAGAAAGGCATAGGGGAGTCTTATCCATGCCAAAAATTGCTCTTAAGAAGCATGGAAGAGCACAGTGCCATCCAGCAATGACTGCAACCTTGAAAAAGCGCTTGGAAGAAGCACCACATCCCTCAGTCACTGGATCTTGCCAGCTGCTGGGTGGCCGATACTTCTGCCTCTCTGAGCCCTCTTCTAAAATGTTAATCTGGAGACCCAGCCAGCACTACAGGCTTAACACTGGGGCTGGGGAGAGGTGTGCCAGCCAGGGCCGCAGATGGGAGGTGGCAGTGGCTCCTGGAGCTGGGTGTGCGTGGCCATGGGGGATCTGGCTGTGCCCATCCTGGCCGCCCACTGCTTTTTGCCCACTGTCCTTTCTGTCAGGGATTTGGAGCTACTGCTTCTTCTGCATGGCCTGGCTGCCAGCTCCACAGCACCAAGCGTGCCACCAGCACCAGCCAGCTGCCACTCTGTGCTAGCCCACGTCACCAGGGCTCAAGCTCCAGCATTCAGTGCTCTGGTTTTTCTCACTGATCATAGAATCATAGAATATCCTGAGTTGGAAGGAACCCATTAGGATCATCAAGTCCAACTCCTGACAAAGGACCACCCAAAAATCAGACCATATGTCTGAGAGCGTTGTCCAGATTCTTCTTGAACTCTGGCAAGCTCAGTGCCACGATCAGTGCCCTTGCAGAACTCTGTCTCCCTCATTCCATTCCCCTGGCCCAGACCAACAGCCCTTCAGCACAAGGCTCCCCTGCAAGTGGGATGCAGAGGGAGCAAAGCTAAACGTTCAAGGGACCCGTGCAAATACAATGATCTCTCTGGGAAAAAGAAAAATACATATACATTTTACACTTGATCTCCCATTGGATAATAATCTGAAGAGTCAACCTTCTGAAGGAAGCTGATGAAGTTGCCCATCTCTTGTGCATGGAGCTGGGCAGGAACCTGCCCACTGGCTCTTGCAGGTGCTCTCCCAGAAAGGTGCAGGTGAGGGGAGAACAATGGTGCTGCAGTCCGGAGGTGGCTGCTGCACATGGCACCACTCTCAGCACTCCTGTGATGGGCAATCACCAAATTGTACACACAGATGGGGAAACCTGTGTGTGCCAAAATGCCCAACATCGTGTCATGGTTGTTTGTACTCAGAAACAACACTGCAGTCTATTACTGTAATAATGGAAAGATACAATTTGTGAAACATAAAATTATCTGCTATAAACAAAGGCTCTGATTGAAAGGAAAATAAACCAAAGCATCATCGGGTAATTGGCTCAGACACCTTCATCACTGCCAGCAATATGGCACTCACCTACAACTTAACAAGGGTTAGGTGGTATTTTCTCTCACTTGAATTTCTTAAAACGTTATGTTAATGTTAATTCATTACTGTAAATGAATTGTTTTTTCTGTAAATATGATTCACATGCTTTTGTGTTCTTGTTCAGCTACCTAAGAGGGTACATATGGAAAGTATTTTAACACGATGTATTAGAATTCATTCAGTGTTCAGTGGTACCATGGTTCTCATTATGCCCGTGCTTCATTAAAAATATCTCCAAGATATTGAGTATCCATTTATTGCTCATTTTGACACACGTATAACCCAGCTACTGAGCACTGAAGATCATTCTTTCCCAAGTTCACAATGAGATGCGCAGTGCAAATCCTGACTGGTTTGTTTAGAAACCTCTCTCAGCTCACTGAAGGGAACCTCTAAAAAACATTGATTTATGCTGCAGCTTGGAAGCAAATTCTAGCTTCTTCTAAATATTTGCATTCACAAGAACTGACTTACATCTCCCCTATGACAGATACCCTCCCATCAGTGTAGGTATTTTCTTGAGGATAAACATCTAAAAAAAAAAAAGGTTCAAAATCATGTTAGCTGAGCCTAAAGGTGCACGCAAACAACCAAAACCCAGCAGTAACACCAGAATCAAAGTAACTCATTTTCCCAAAGCCATACGAATATCTGTACTCTGGAAGGCGACTCCTGGCAGCCCTGCAGATCCCTTCTGGTAAGCTCAGCCAGCAGAACCTCCACGCTCCCGATGCGCAGATAGAACACAGAGCAGAACCATGCAGCATCTCATCCTTTCTGAAAGTCTTGAGCTCATCACACTTCTTGGTATTGCCACCACCAGCTTCTTTTAATCAACTGCTTTACAGTCATTCTGGTAATTGCCTGTTACGTGTCTCCATAACACTGCGTTATTCACTGTTTCCAGCAACTCCACAGACCCCATTTTTATACCTATGGATTATACACAGCACATAACATAATTTCATCTGGGTTTTCACATAACATAATTTCATCCTTGTTTTTATGTGGTTTAATTGTAATTTAATTCCAATTGAGCTAATATATTTGGGTTTCCCAGTTTAAATGCAATTCAGTAGAAGTTGTTTCTCTTTTTCCATGTTACATTAAAAAGAGAATTAGAATTAAAAACACTAGAACTGAAAAAAAAAAATAAAGAAAGTAGAATACATACTTTCACAAAGAACATAGAGATGTAGAGAGAGAAATTTCATTTCTTTCTCTTGAGATGAACATTCCCAATATTTTCCTCAGTGCAAAACAAAGCCCTTTAGGTTGAAGTAAGTTTAGAATGAGCAACTAATGTAACTCTGCCTTCATTTCTTAACATGTAATGAACTTCTCCAAGCATTAATTTCTCAACACGTATGGACATTGAGAACAAAAGAAGGTATTCTCAATTATAAGATATTTGTTAATTTCTCTATGGAAAAACCTCTTTTTGCTGTCAAAGTGCGTACTCATTCCAATTTGCTAATGAGAAAAGCAGCCTTGGTTTTATGAAAGCAAAGCACAAACCATTGTAAAAACGTTATGAAAGAGAAAGCCTTTCATTTAAAGCACACCGTTTGGATGATTTGTAATGTCTCTGAAATGTATAGCGTTTCCAGCATCTTCTTGACTTTGAGCTTTAAAAACGGTTTAGGTATAGTATATATAGTATATATCAAGTATAGTATATATAGTATATATATAGTATATATCAAACCGGATAGGTTTGATATCTTCTAGGAATCCCGACAATTCATTTCAGCAGTTTCAGCCTCTACAACAAATTATTCGTAATATCCATTTTGTTTCATGTCGGTATTTAGTTGTGTTTGGAAATTCCTTCCAAAATCCCCCAAGTTTAATATAAAGAAAACTGAGAAAATGGTTTGAGGTCAGTCTGAGGGTTTTCTGTGGCTTCTTTGAACCCTGTCCTGGGGGACACGGAGGTGTATTACTGACCTGCAGGTGGAAGGAAAGGGAAAAAACAGTGGCAGCATTTTTTGAAAGAGCCTCTGAAAAAAAGTTCAGAGTCACATCATACCGCACCAAGTGTCTTGCACTTCTGTGTTGGAAATTCACGTGGTTTGACTGAAGGAGCACGGTCATCTCACAGCAATCTCTATTGGTTTCCCTGAAGCAGGGCAATGCAGATGCCATGCTTCTAAAGGAGAGGGCCACCACAGGTGCTGCCCCCAATGAAGGGAGGATACGGTCAGAAGGCTGAGTTTGTGTGAGCAGCAGTGGTAACTTAACATCCAGCAGCACAGCTGGACACCGGGTTGCCAAAGGCTGCAGGATGCTCGTCCCCAACGGGGACAGTTGAGAGCTGTACAGTCACCTCCCCAGGGGACCTGGAGCCCTGAGCTCCATTCTCACAGGAGAAGGATGCACTGAAGAATCACAGAACTGTAGGGGTTGGAAGGGACCTCCAGAGATCATGGAGTCCAACCCCCTGCCAAAGCAGCTCCCTAGCCCAGGTTGCACAGGTAGGTGTCCAGGCGGGTCTGGAACATCTCCAGAGAAGGAGACTCCACCACCTCTGTGGGTGCTGAGCACCAAACAAGGAGAAAGAGGTGCTGCTAGTACTTAGAACCCTGGAATGGGATGGGATTTTTTTCACATCTTCTAGGAAAAGATTTGGTGTGCATATCTGAATCTTCAATACTTTCACACGGAAGGGTTGCGGTGTTTGCCACTAACTTCAGCATCCTTCTGACAAATGAGTTGTTGTTGCAGAATTTCTGTGATTTTAAACAAAATACATCATGAGCACCAAGAAAGCTCTTGCCAAGCACACGCGGTCGGTGGCAGACATTCGCGTGGCACTCCCTGCCCCTCAGTGGGACCAGCTCCCCTCAGTCTGGGAGAAAGCAGAAGTCCCCCTTCCCTCACTGCACCCCGGGTGCTGCTGCTGAGCCTCATGGAAACGGGAAAGGCACATGGAGCTGTGCTGAGTTCCGGAGCTAGGAACACAAGCTTTGTTCGAGCTGCAGGGTTTTATATACAGTTGGTAACGCTGCAAATCCAGATTTGAGTAATTGCATGCTTCTTTCTGATAGGAGCTCTTCTTGTTTGCAGAGTATTAGATCTATCTATATATAAATATTTAGTTTCTTGAAATCATACAGTATATGATGCCACACATACAGCACACACCTTCTGAATTATAAACCCACTTAGTCAAATTACATTTCCCATTTAAAGGAGATCTGGATCCGCTCTCTCCCAGTTAAAGCCTGACAAGGGCTGCCCCTGGAGCCACCCCTGGGCCCTGCCATGCGCCGGAAGGCACCAAGCTGGGCCTGAGGCATTCCACGTGTGCACCGCCCCATGGAGGTGGAGCAGACCGGCAAAGTTTTGTCTTTATTTATTTATTTATTTATTTATTTATTTATTGTAGTGCGGAATCGGTAGGATTTGCAGGTGCCAGCCCCACGTGGAGCACTCTGAGGCTGCGAGCACAATTTGCCGGGGGAGTACTTCAGCAAAACCGGAGTTTCTTGATGGCTCCCGAAAGCATCGTGCATGGGTGCCTTGAATAGAATGGGGGAGGGGGGGAAGGGGGGGGGGGGGAAGAGAAAAAAAAAAGGGGAGGGGGGATAAAGAAAAAAAAAAAGTGGTGATTTCCTGGGGAAAAAAAAAATAAATAAGGTTATTTCCCAGGGAGGAAAAAGCCCGGCTCCCGGTAGGGTGATTTCCAGCGCCCCGCAACGCCGCGCTGCTCGGGGCGGCCGCACCGCACCGCACCGCACCGCGCCGGGACCCCCCGGGGCGCTCGGGCCGCGCCGCTCGCCGCGACCCTTGCGGTATGCGGGCGGCTTGGCAGGGGCAGATGAAGGATTTCATTGAGTGTGAAGACAGAGAGCAGAGACAGAAAGCAGAAGGAGGCGGCTGCAGCCTTTGTAGTCGGGGAGGAATGCGGAAATGTTGAAGCACTATGTCAAACTTTTTTGAAACGGGGTCAAGTCACATTCAGCCAGCGTGGGAAAGCAAGGGGAAAAAAAAAAAAAAAAAAAAAGTTGAGGAGAGAGGGGGTGAAAAAAAAAAAAAGCAAAAAAAAAAAAAAAAAAAAAAAAAAGCAGAGAGCCGAGCGCTGCCGCCGCCGCCGGGCTGAGCGGGGCCGGCGGAGCGGAGCGGGGCGGGCGGGCAGCGGGGCCGCTCCGGGGCGGGCTGCGGCCGCGGGGCTGCGGGCGGCTCGCAGCAGCAGCAGCGGCGGCGGCGGCGGCGGCGGCGCTCCCCGGGGGCCGCGATTTTCCTTTTCCCCGGGCGGGGGGGGTGGGGGGTGGGAGGCGCGGGCCGGGGCCGAGCGGGAGCTGCCTCCCGCGCCGAGGGGCAGCGGCGCGATGCGGGCCGGGGGCGGCCGGGCGGAGGAGCAGCTACCTGTGTGGCCCGGGCGGCCGGGACCTGCCGGAGACATCGCCATGTGAAGGGGCAGACCCCGGCCGGCTCTCCACCCCGCCTCGCTCAATGGGAGGTTTGTTTTAGGGAGGACTCACCCCCTCCCTCCCAACCCCCCCCCCCCCCCCCCCCCCCCCCAAGGGCTGAGGGTTATTTGGGGAGCCGCCGGCGGAGCGGGCGGCCGCGGCGCGCACCAGGTAACGCGGGGAACCCATGTGCGGCGCGCGGCCGCGGCCCCGAGCCCACGCGCGGCCGGACCGGGGGCAGCGCGGCGTGCGGGGGGGGCGGCGGGAGGGCCCTCCGAGGCCGCGGCGGACGGCGGATCTCCGCGTGTCCCCGCCGCGTGCGGGGCGGCGCGGTGCCGAGCGGGGGGCCCGGATCCCCGCCGCCCCGGGGGAAGGCGGCCGGCGGCGGCCGCGCGGTGCCAGGCCCTCCGCCCGCCGGAACGCGGCCACGCACACGCGCGACGCGCCTCCCGCCGCCGGGGGGCGCCCTTCCGCCGGCCGGGGCGCGGGGCTGCGTGCGGGGCGCGGGCAGGTGTCCCCCCGGCGGGGGGGTCGGGGGGGGGAGCGGGGCGCGGGGCTGTGCCGCGGGGAGCTTCTCCCGCGGAGCGGCGACGTGTGAGCCGCCGTCAGGGGGTCCCCGCTGAGCTACCGGGCAGCTTCGGGCTGGCGCAGAGCATAGGGGGGCTGCGGCCCCCGAGGTGGCGGTGTCAGTCTGTTGATAGCGGGCGAGGAGGAAAGGAGGGGGCTGGCGTGCTGCTGCTGTGAGCGGCATTTGCTCGTGGCCGTGGCGTGGCGGTGGGGGTGAAGCTGGGAGCGGGGGGAAGTGCCTCAGCTCCCAGCCCCACGCAGTGCATGGCAGACGCTGCTCCCGAGCGCGGCTTTCACCCCGCGTCCTCGCATTGCGGTCATCTGGGCGCCGCGCTCGTGTCCTGCAGCTCAGCTCTGCAGCCAGGGCCCATGCGTTATCGTAAGGGCTGCTAAGGGGCATGCGTCTTTGCTCTAGCGAGCGGTGCTCAGAAACGTGCTATTACCGTGCAGTATAGAGCTGCGTGTATTTATATGCGTACTTGTAGACGAGGCAGGAGCCTGCTCCTTGCAGTGGGTAGAGCAGCTCCAGGCTGGAGCCTCTCAGTGCTGCCATTTGCAGGTGAGCACAGGATGTGTTTCAGGGACTCCACCACGCGATGCCCAAGGAACCTGCCATACTTTCCTGCCCCACGAGTACAGGGATTGTGCCATCTAATGGGAGATATCACCCACATCCCTCGGAGTCACACTCTGCCCATTGCTCAGGAAAACCCCGTCGCTTGGGGGAAGCCCATACATGCGGTCGCTGTGGCTGTACTGTAGCCTGGGCACGCCGCAGTAACAACCCAGGTTGTGTCAGCTGTGCAGCGAGGCCGCCCGGCAGCCTCTGGTTCACATCTTCCTTTGTGCATGCAGTGATCAGCTGTGTTAGCATGATCTTCTCCGTTTTAAGCCATGCAGAGTAACGAAGTGAACTAGAGCACAATGGCGCCGTGTTCTGACTGCCCTCTTTTGCTCGTTCTCTCCTCCAGATCTAGCTGCCTTCTCGCAGACCATGCTCCCAAAGGCTGTATGATCCAGTGGAGGCTCACTGGGGCCCGTGCAGCAGAACAGGAGGCCGAGGGGTTCCTGCTGCCCCTTGGGCAGAGGTACCGACGCGTGGCTGCCCCGCAGTGAGGTGCCAGCTTCAGAAGCGAGCAGAGACGAGAGCTGCCCTGAGGTGCTCCGGGACGGGGAGGAAGCGGAGAGGCAGCAGCATGGACAAGGACAGCACCAACCTGGCCGACCAGCAGTATGAGTGTGTGGCTGAGATCGGCGAGGGAGCGTACGGGAAGGTGTTCAAGGCCCGCGACCTGAAGAACGGCGGCCGCTTCGTGGCGCTGAAGCGGGTGCGGGTGCAGACCAGCGAGGAGGGCATGCCGCTGTCCACCATCCGGGAGGTGGCCGTCCTGAGGCACCTGGAGACCTTCGAGCACCCCAACGTGGTCAGGTGAGGGAGCAGGGCCTGCTGTGCTGTGCTGTGCTGTGCTGTGCTGTGCTGTGCGTGCGCTGGGCGAGCGGTTTGGGCACGTGGAAGGCCAGGCTGCCGATGGGCGTTGTGGATAGAGCGAGAGCTCATCTGTGCACATGGAGTGTGGTTTGAGGTTTCGACAGGCCGCAGGGCTGTGCCAGAGCTCACCTCATCCCCGTGCTGCCTCCCACACACACAAACACCCATCTCCAGAGGCATAGGCGTGTGACTGCAGCGCTGGGGTGGATGGCAAGGAGCCCCAGTCGCACCATTTCCTCGGGCATGAGAAAGAATGAAAACCCAATGGCTCCTTTTGTCCCAGCCCTGACGGCTGCGGCTGATTCTTAGCAGCTCTGTTCATTACCAAAAGGTAATGCTTGTAGCCTTAGCAGGATATGCATTCCACTTCTTTAGATGCTCTCGTATATGTTTGCAAATTACTGTGTTAAAGAGGAGAAGCCTCGGACTGAGCTTTGCAGGCCTTGTGACTGTGTGCTGCCTGTTGGTAGATTCCCCAGGTCAAATTCAACCAGGAGTGCAGCAGGAGGAGTGCAGGCCTTGCTTTCAGCATGGTGGCAATGGCACCAGGTTTCCTGGCTGTTGTGTTGGTAGCATAAGCTCTGAGGGAATGAGCATTGTTCTTGAGCAGGTTCCGCGTGAGGACTGGCTCGTGAGCATCTGTATTTTAATAGCACGAACTTTAAAAAGTGTGCTTTGCTTTGAGATAACTCAGGTACATCCTCTTGCTGATGACACTGCGTTAATAGGAATATGTCCTGCTCTTTGTATTATTTTACTCACGTATTGCATAATAAACAGGAAATATTCCATGCTTCGCTAATGCCAATCCTCTTTGGGTCTTAGAGAAACAGAAGCTGTGGTGACAGCTGTCTAACTGGCTTGTGGCTGTGGTCACCATGTTTGTCTTAGGGTCTGAAGGGCTTTCATGGTAATAAATGGAGGAGGAAAGGTAGGAAAGGGAATAATTAAAATATGAAAGCCAATAGCTGGAAATAAGTTAGTTTTCTTTCATCTCGAGGCAATGTAATATATCAATCTCATTTCTGAACAAATTGAATAGGCAAAGGATGTATCATGAAGTACTAGACATGGACTGAGAAGTGGTAGGAAGTCATAGGCCTCCTTGCTGTGTACGAGCAGTGGGATGCAGGCTGCAGCTCACACTTTTCCAGCTGAACAGACAGATCCACAATTTGCTCAGTAACTGTTATTCTGACAGGCACCTGGTAATGCTTCGTTGCAACAACTGCAAAAATGGAGGCATGTTAGTGTGGGTAATGTTTCGTGTTTGGTCAATGTATCAGGTGAACTGATGCACCCAAAGGCCCTTCTTGACAATAGAGATAACTAAGAGTTTAAATCTCTGAAATCCAATCTACTAATTTCAGAGATTAAATATGGATTTAGATGCCGAAGTTCAGATATTTATGTATTTTGAAAACTATAGTCCTTCTTTGGGTATAATTAAACAGTGCTCTTGAACTCCCATTTTATCACTGAGATTTTTCCATATGAAATCAAAGGTTTTTTGAAGAGCTTTCTAATCCCAAGTTCAGAACCTAAGAAGCAATTTTAAACGCTCTTTTAAAACAAGAAAAACACTATTTTAAAAGTAACCTCTGTAGTGCACATTTTTAATCAGTAGAGCAGCTGTAGCTGTAAGTAGCACTTTAGAGTGGTTGAAATTGTATCCCTTTAATGAAAGATTATTTACAAATATTAAAATCAGGGCCGGGTTAGTAAAGGAAAATGATGGCAAACGCATTGCCTGCCTACTGGAGTAGAAGATGTGACGTGTTCAGAGCACTGGGACAGCCACACTAATATTTGAAGCCAAGCATTTCTCAAAGGGGACATCTGTTTTTCTGAATGTTACAGGCAAGTAGTCTGAGAGAAATGAGTGAGCAATGCAAATCTCACATCAAATCTGTCCGCCCTGAGTAAAGGCGTGTGGTCCATGAGTTGTTCGGTACAAATTTTGATAGTCATTCTGTGAGTCAAAATTTAGACCACCAAGGGCTGAGCCACATTTGACCTGTGCTGCTGAGCAGGCGTGGTGACGGTACTCTGTATCAGCTGACGGCAGCGGCAGAAGCCACGAGCTGTGTCCTGTTGTGTTGAACTCAAAGGATAGGCTTGGGTCAGCCCAGGGAGCACTGCGAGGAGCTCAGCCCAGGGCATGTCTGCATGAAGAGGTGTTGAATGTGAAGAGCAGTTGGGAAGGAGAATCCCTGGTACTTGTTTAGAAGAGATGTAGCTGCATGGTTTTGCTGATGAGCCTCTATCCAGGGCCAGCAGAGCTCCTGCAGCCCAGCATTGACCTGGTGGGCATAGATTTATTTCTTTAAAATCCTGAGAAGTACTTGGTGCCAAAACTGGTTCCCAGTGCTTGGCAGTAGGGGTGAAAGAGAATGTTCTCCCTAAGCAGAAGTGACTGGATAGCAGAGAATAATTTTAAACAAATCGCATTATCATATTTTTCCATGCTACTTCTTGGTGATTATGAGGGAGTTTGTTTCGTGTCCCTTCTATCCAAGAGTCTTGCTTCCATCTTCGCACCTTGGCATCTTGTGTTTCTCTCAGCACAGTTGCTTTTACAAGGAGGAATTAGGTAAGACCTATTGGCAGGATAAGGCAAAAAGAGGTGCAAGGTGAGAAGTGAAGTCTGATCTTCAGCGGTGAAGTGGTGGTAGTGGAAGTCTCTGAACTGTTAGCTATAAAGGGAACGACGCCTGGTGGACTGACCAAAGCTTTTGTAATACTAACTAAAATAGAATACAGAAAGGCATGGGAAAAAATACAGTAAAAAGGATGATTGCTTTGCCCTTAAAATATTGTCCCGATCTGATTTACCCTTGTAAAAAGTCCCCCCATCAGTATACCTTACACTTTTCCATTTACCTTCATGAAATGAAGCAAAAAATAGCTAGTTCTCAAGAGTAAATGGTAATGACAATTATTCTAAAGTGAGGAATGTTGTAGGCTATGAAATGTCCTTAGGAACAGGAGGATGATTAAGCTGCTCACCTTTCACATAAAACATAATGTTTTATCCCAGCTTTCCTGTATACAGTAGTTAAATCTGGCTAGAAGTGGTCCAGCACTTATATAGCTTGGTGCTGTTCTCTTTGGGAAGAAATGAAATATATGTAGACAAAGGACAGGCCTTGCCAGGAATAAATGACATATTAGATTCAGGAAATTCCTGTGTGTAAAACTGGGAGTATTCCCTACTGTAATATATCTGTAAAATTTTTCCTGTGATTATATTACTAAATTCAGCAATATATTGTGTTCATTTTGTATCTCTCCTGCTGGTAATCAGATGAATAATTTTCCCCTAATGTTAATCATCTGCCAGACTGTGAATTTGCACCCTAGGAAGATGATACACAAGACAGAGTTCTGTAATTCTCACAGTGCTTGATTTCTAACATATATAGGTAGATATACACCATTAACAGTTTGAGTAGTATTAAACCATAAACAAATACAGCGAAGCTGCAAAGCTGTATTTTTTTGCTTTCTGGCTCTTTTTTTTTGGGGGGGGGGGTTGTTGGGGGATAACTCTGATTTACTATTTCTTTGGGCTAGTGAGTCTTCTACTCGAAAGCAATCAAAATTATATTGAATGTAATCAATTATAATCGAATCTGGTCTATTAAGTTGAAAATGAGTGTCAGAAATCTGGCCGTTCAGGATCATAATTGCTACCTAATATGGAACTTAAAATCTTATTTCTCTGCTTCTCGTTAAGAAAGGGGAATAGGTGGTCCAGGTAATTGACTTCTGTTCAACAGAGTGATCCACCCAGCTGAAGTGTTACTCCGTTCCTCAGACTTTTTGGTACGTGTGTAAGTGTGTGGGAAACCCAGTAATTACAAGTAATGGGGCAGTTATCCCATATTCAGAGTTCAGTGTTACTTTAGATCCAGTGAAATAAAAATGACACTGCAGACTTTGTGGTAACAGCACCATCATGATGCTTTTACCTAACGTTTGCAGTCCGGTGCTCTTAACTTATGGGTTGAGCTCGAGAGCACTGTGGAGCCATGAGCTGCATCCCTTGGCAAGGGCAGCTGACTGCCCCGTCCCTATGTGCCCAGAAACACCTGGCTGCTCAAAGCTCCCAGAAGTACACTCCAATGGCTTGGACCTTTAAAATTGTGCTAAACTAAGATAGGAGGTGTCTTTTTCATAACAGCATCTTAAAATTCCCTGTCTAACTCGATACAGAGAGCAGTCAGAATCTGAAAGAAGTCATCAACGCAGAGTAAAGCTTTTGGAAGGCAATTTGAACTTGCAGTTGTTTTGCTTGTTCAGATTGTCAAACTGAAGTCCTATGAGAACATACAGAGGCGGAGGAATTTCAAAATGCAGTAGCTGATTTTGTTTTCAGTTTGTGTCAGTGCTGATATTGGTGTCTGCTTTTGTTACTGTGCTGTTAGGAAGTTTAAGGGGCGATGTTCTTAAAATCATTGGGATGTTCCATTGCTTTAAGTGAAACATTTCTATTTTTGGGGGGTGTTTCTCTCCAGTGAATTCTGCTTCCTTCCTTACTTCCTTTTTCTGCCAAGCTAATGTTAAACCTTCAGGGTATGACATCATTCCTACAGGTCAGTAGCACGCAATGCAATTTATTTTTGTGTAGCACCACTCATACGCAACTGATGGACTCCAGGAGTGGGTACCTTCACGATGCGAGGTACGGGATTATCTTGCATGCCGAAAGAGTGAAACGAGATGTAGAGATGGGATGAAGCAGAAGAAGCTGAACTGGAAACTTCAAAATTGCCAAGGTTAAAGGAATTAGTGTAGCAGATTAGTCTCAACAGACGTAGATGAGTAATGGGAAGGAAAAATTGAACGAGCCTCAGAGTCAGCTTCAGGCTAACACAAACAAGATGGTCTTCAAGGCAAAATGAGAAGATGGGAAATGCCTTGGTGAGAGAAAGGCATTTCCCAGGGTGGGGAGCCCTCAGTGGTGGCCCCTGTGCTGTCCTGCCACAGCTGGGAGCCACCAAGGAGGCACTGAAGGATGGGCTGCGACCTGAAGTAAGGGCTTTGGTCTGCGAGAGAGCGAGAGGAGTGGTGTGTCTGGTGCTGAGAGGGGTTGGACTGTAGGCTGGGTCTGGAGAGGTTTCTTAAATTGGCCATTGTGAAATGGCTGGATGTGAACTCTGGCCTCTCATCATCTGCTTGCAACACTACAGTGCACAGAATAAGGGAAAATAAGTTCTATTCTTCCTGTCCATATGCATTGTTTATTAGTAATGGATGTGATAATTTAGCTTGAATGCGTGGTCTGCCAGATACAGGACAAGATAAGAGTATGTTGGGAAGGAAGGGTTGAATATGGAAGAGCCTTTTAAACCAGTTTCTGGAGTGAGTACAAGCTTTCTTCAAAAAGTATTTTATCTTACTCTGAGTCAAAGCTTTTATAAAAAACATGTTTCTAGTCTTTGTGTGAGTAAACATTAGTCATTTCAGATCATGTACAGAGCTCCCTTCCTTCTCTAAATCTATAGTCGGTTGTGTCCTTGCTCTTCTGAGAGAGAATGTGCTTTTGCTGGGTGCTGCTCAGGATGAGAAGCAGCTCATATGGGCACTGCCCAGCCTGCTGCTGCCCCACAGCAGGCATCCTGCCCTTGGGTGCTGCAGTGGGATACAGCAGGCAGCCAGGCTGGTTATTTGCAGCTCAGGTTTGCTTCGTGATACCCCAGAGCACAGAGCAGAATTTGCCTGCGGTGTGCTCTTCCCAAGTGGCTGAAGGAGAGTAGCTGTGACTTAGCAAGGTACTGAGGGGTCACTTGGGTGTCCTCAGTGGGATTTAAGCAATTGTGTAACATTTAGCAGATAGGGAAGTACATTATCTAATAGAAAATATGCACTGAATATTCAAAAGCTTTCCTAACTAGAGTTCAGGGACAAAGCAGTGACTGGGACAATATACATAAGAATACAAGTCATGGGTTTTACTCTGTGTGTGAAATCTGGTTCTTCTCCATTTTTGCAGAATGAGTGGATTCTTAATGATCATAGAATCATAGTATCATAGAACTGCCTGGATTGAAAAGGACCTCAAAGATCATCTAGCTTCAACCCCACTGCCGTGGGCAGGGTCACCAACCACAAGACCAGGCTGCCCAAAGCCACATCCAGCTTTGCCTTGAATGCCTCCATTCAAGGGAGGATCACGAGATAACCGCGCCCTTATAAATTTGTAACTAAGTTGCATATATAGAGATATTTTTCTTTCTTCATTTCAAGACCTTAATTTCTCCTGAATCAGTTCTTTGTGTTTTTTTCATATATTCTAAAAAATATTTAAAATTGCAAGTGCACGATTATTTAACAGCTACACCTTTAAACTATAAAGCCACTAATAACAGACTGCTTTGGAATTTTCCAAGGGGTACCACATGATGTGCTTTGACATTTTTATTTGGGAAGCCTCCGTTTGGGAGAGGCTTGATCATCAAAGAGTGGAAATGTGACGGTTGACTTCTGTAACTTTCTAAATACCTATAGTGTACCAACTGTTGTATTAATGTTCCTATTTATTTATTTACCCATGTGCCTGGGGAATTTGCCCCATCCCTGGGAAATGTTTGCAAGACAATACTCCTCTAATCCTTTTAGAATCGGACAATCGTGCTTCCTAGAGGCGGACTGAAGAAGATGCTATTTAAGTAATAAACTCTTATTATCTGATACTTTAGATGCATTTTTAAGGTTGCAGAAGGTGAATCTTTATGCTGTGAAGCATCTCATGTAATTCTAGGACCAGGTGGTGATTTCAGATACCTACATCTAAGGTTGTGTTGGAATGTGCCAACTTGCTGATAGTGGTAGGGTTGCCTTGGAGTAGATTTCCTCTGACACACCTAGAAAACAACTTACCAACTTAGCAAAACTTTGCATACTGTCTTAAAAGCATTTATTTGTAGGACCACTGATACCACTGTGGCTTATCATTAACACGTATTTGAGCTTTTCTTAGCAAGGCAAAATAAAACTGACTCAGATATGAATTCATCTTTGCAGGAATTTCCCACATTCAGGGACAGAAAACTCAGTTCTAGCGCAGATGAATCATGCCCAGTTTAAATGAAACCTGTCAAGTTTGGGCTTTTGCAACATTAGTCAGCGCTAAATGTTACGTGTTATGATAGAGACAGAGAAAGGAAGTGAGAAATAGGATGGAAAAGTCTTATGTGCTGGTTTCTTTCTCTCGTGTGAAATGTAGGCTGTGCATTTGGTATCTGTTTGAGGGATGGGCAGGACGAGAAATTACCCAAGGTGTCTGTTGCTGTTTAACAATTCTTGAGTTGCCTTCTCTCTGAAATCAATTAATTATAAACCGGGAATTTCAGTACTTTGTTCACTGTTCCTCAAGTGAGCATATTTTCTAGAAGCTTTCTGTGAATGTAATTCTGAGCTGCACTGATGCTTTTGTTTCTCTTCATCTGTGGAGCCAGCACTCTACTGTAAGGACAGAATTCTATCATTATTTTTTTTCACATTTGATGTGGTATTTTGCATACAGCTGCAGAGTAGACAGTTACCTTTGAAAAGAACATTTGGCTGCTTTAATTTGATTAAGCAAACCACCTCAATCATTTCTGAACTAAGACCGTTTTCATTTTAACTTGGCAGTAGGAGCTGGGAATGTACTGGCAGCACTCAGATGTTCGGGGGAGCACCAGCTTGGATGCACAGCCAACGCTGAAACGAAACAACCCCAGAGGGGTCTGCCCACTCTGCCCCTTCCCCTGAGCCAGGGGGGCTGTGCAGCCAGTAAATATTGCATTTAACATACAGCCATTATGACCGGGGATTGTGAACATTTCTCCAACAAATGGGAAATGCTTAGCTGGCTAAATGCATAATCATACGTTTATTAAAAAAAATAAATAAATGTGAGGTTGAAAACAGATATAGGATATAAATTTTTTATTTACAAGAAACTCAAAATGCTGTGAGAACAGTATTTTCAGTAAATTTATGATAGAATCCAACTTGTAAATAGATATATGGTGAATTTCTAGTAGCTTAGTTGTATTCATTCTGGTATGTGTTGCTAAGGATCCCCCAGTCTGTCCTTCTGGTTTTGTTTTTCTACTTTTGTTGTTATATAAATGCAGTGAGATTTTTTTTTTTTGTATGTGTGTTCCACATTAGAGATTAAATTAGATTCCTCAAGTTTACAATATTAGCTATTATATGTGATTTTTGCTTTCCAGTTGCCCTCACTGGTGATCAGATCCTTTTCCTAGAAAAACCCTTGTGGCTGTGTAGAATCTCAGTGTGGCTCATAATAAATGATAGTCCTTCAGTAATTTATTGCCGCGTGGATGGTTTTATCCAGAAAACAGGGTTATAATCTTCAAGTGCTCTGACTTCGCAGTGGTAGATCATCTTATATCATAGAATCATTCGAAATCTGCTGTTCAAGGGTGATCTTAAAGTTATTGGATTTGCAGAATCTAATCCATCTGGTCCATCTTCCCTGCAGTGAACAGGGGCACCACAGCTAGATCGGGCTGCCCAGGGCCTGATCCAGCCTCACCTTGAAATTCTCCAGGGATGGGGCATCGTTCACAACACTCAGCAACCTGTTCCAGTGCCTCCCCACCCTCACTGTAAAAGATATTTCCTTTATATCCAACCTAAATCTACCCTCCCTGAGCTTGAAGCCAATTCCAAGGTCTCTGCCCTTGTATGTACCCTCTGAAATATTTGATTCCTGTCTCACGCAGTTAATACAACGTGTGCTCAGCCTGGAACTCCAGGTTACAGCACAGATACAGTCATTTAAGTTCTGTGTGCATCTCCTTACTTCAAGAGAGAATGCTTCCACATCTGCAGTTCTGTATGTGCTGTACATTTGAATGAACATCTATGTCTCACTTGTTATTCACTAGCACAGCACTGGAACAATTAATTTTGATTTCCAGGTTTCTTCCGGACAGTGAAAGTTAAAGAGTTGCGTTATTTTTCTCAGCTAGGAAATAGGTTATGAGGTGAATCTCATTTTGCTAATTTTATCTACCATCACGCTTTGCTTGCGTTTGTCATCTTTAAGACATAGAGGTTGAGCAGCATCTGCAATTTTAATTAGTGCGTTGTTTATCCTTAGATAACCTTCTAGATTACTAATGGAGATAGGCCTACCCACCGATCTTTGCGGTTTCCTCTTAGACATCTGTAATCAGTTTGTTGCCTTACTGTTTGTCTCTGCTTTGTATAAACTGCTGAGCGACAAGTTTTGATCGAAGCAATAATATCCATAGCAAAATGGTCTTCAATCGGTGGCTGTGGTCTGAAAATGGGTATTAAAAGTCTCATTGGCTTGGCAGTCTTGGGAGGGCCTGGGCAAGGCAGTGCTTCGTGAGAACTGAGCACCTGTATTTCTTCATTGTGCTGAATCCCTTTCATCACACTGCATTTATCTTTGTAACTTCATTTAGAACAGGGAGAGAGTTACCTGGCACTGCTTGCCTCTGTGCTGCTTATTGTTCAGTTTGTTTCTCTTCTTCAGAAATCAAGATTTTTTTTAATTACTTCTTGATTTTTTTTACATCAGATTGAAACATTTATAATGTATCTCAGTTAAATGAAAGCAAAGCTTTATGTAGTAGTGAAAAGATACAAACTTGAAGAATTTGGAATTTGAACTGCAGGACAGCTGATACAGCTCAGCAGAACAGCAGCAGGAATAGCTGAGAGTGGTGCAGAAGAGTTAGGTAACCCATCTGTACAGGCTGAAAATTAAAGATAAAACCTAAACAGGTGAATGACACTGATGAGGGAGTCTCTTTAAAAGACATTGTAATAATACTGGAACGTCTCAGCCTAATGGGAAGATATTATGATCTCTATACAAAAATACACTGCAAAGACTGCTTAGTTTTCAGTAACCCAAAGTTTAGAGTGGACAGGGCTGTACTGCAGAAACGAAGCTCAAGTCCTGCAGGGTAAAAGTAAGTGTTCTGCCATCTTCTACAACTACTGTTCATAATAAATTGGGCAAACAGGACAGGGTTTAAAGCCAAAACTCGCAGACACCTTCAGTGAAGCAGATGGTCCTGGAAGGGAGCACTCTGCACTGTTGGTAGTAACTTATGATAGGTGGTTTCAAAAAATTCGTAGGAGTGAAAGTCATTGGGGCCATAATAATTAAATGTGGCATTTTGGGGAAAGAATTGTTCCCCAAAGTTGTTGGAGTACCAATAGGCTCTAGAAAAGAGAGCTTAAGAAACAGGAAGTAAGCAAAAATGGAACCACTGTGGAAAAAAAAAAAAAAAAAGTCATGAAAATGGTTGGATTTTACATGGCAAGTACTTAAACAGAGATCTGTAGCAGCACATACTGTCAGTTAGGATATCTGCAGAGTTATGGAGAGTTATGCTCTGCCCAAACACTGGAAATTCTAGCTATGACTTTGGATCTGCAGCCTCTTCTGGGTGCTGGTTGGATGCTTTAAGTATATGTGTACCTTTTTGGTTCCCTCAGATCTCCAGAAGGGTGGATGATATCAAAGGTGGGAACTAAACTTTGTCCATGTCCTTCATGGCTCTGCTCCAGTGTATCATGATGGAAGCACAGAAGACATACAGAGCCGTATGTAAAAACAGAACCAAACCAACCAAACAACAATAGGAACGCAGGAATTCTGAACAGACAACTAACTTAAATCATCCAAATATACATAGTCCAACCTAGTCGAATGGGTTCTCTCCATAGTGAGTGATAATTTGCTTTCTGGGAGAAATTCGTCTCGCTCAGTGTCCACTCCAGCCCCGGAGCAGCATGAATTGCCCCCTGCAAACGCCTGCCCCTCCCTGTTCACTGCAGACAGAGTTGGGGTGACTGCATCCGTGTGGACACCCAATGCAGATCCTCAGTGAGATACAGACCAGCCTTTACAGCTTTAACAGTCTGAAGGAGGAAAGCAGAAAGCACTAGTACAGAAATTGTATGGCAAATTGGAGAAGATAAAAACAAATAGCAATACGTTTGAGGAGTAAGGGAACAAAAATCTGGAGTACAGGTACCTTTTTTTTTCCCCTGATCTGGTATATGTATTGTTGGTAAGGGTTTGCACAGGATCCTTTTTTATCAGTTAGCAAAAACAATGGACTTCCAATGGTAGAGGCTGGGTTTCTGTGAAATTCCCTGATTTCAGACAACCTGCTTCTAGTCTGAACTTGGCATCAGAGAAGTAAAGGGAACAGGTGTAGCTGGAACAGGTCGTCTCTGCCTGGTCACCTTGCACACAGCTTTAAGCTCCAGCAGAAGCCATTTTGGTCAAATGCTGATAGTTAATCTCTTGCAAGAGGAAGCATAGCTGTAGATGTGTGTTGGAGTAACTCAGCCTATGAGTTCTTTCAAAGACTTTGCAGATACTGCTTTTCTTTTGTGTTTCTTTTCATTTCCCTTCTCTCTGTCATACTGGTCTGGTAAGGGATTTGCCATGAAGCGGGCAAATTATCTCACTGCTAATAACGTTCTGCTACTACACATTTTTTTTCCTTCATAATTGTCTCAAATTCCTTTTGAAAAAGATGCGTGATTATAGAATTGCAAATAGCTGAAGAATTCTGCTATCTAACCCATGTTGCATGCTGACTTACCAAGTCCTGGATTCTTGGAAAGCGCTGATATTATATCTTTATTGCTTGAAATAATTCTTTGGGAATTTTAAGGATTTTTTTATTTTTCCATAAACACAAAGCACACCAGCCTACATTGCTAGGTAGTAGTCTGAGAAATTAGAATCAACTTCCTGTGTTAACAGATGGTACTCCAGCATTTCTTACTGGGTGAAAATGCTTTATGTCAAGTGCTTGTTGGAGCTAGTTCTTCTATAGCTTGAATCACAGGGCTTGAACACAGCTTTTTTATTATTGAACTAAGGCAATGTAATTGTCTTATAAGCAAACTGCTCTATTAAGCTGTTTGGATATGTGTAATTATGTATGTGTGTATATGTGCAAAAGAAAAAGCAAAAACATTTCAAAATGTTACAGCATTTATGCCAGGAGGCTCAGAGTTATTAGTTTGTAACATGAATGAGGATTTTTAGACATGTAGAACTGCTGTTTGTTTTAAGTCTGTGCCTTAAAAGTGGCTGAATGGTTTTCTTTTTCAAAGTTAAAAGGGGAAAATGGAAAGGCAATGAGGGCGAAACAGACAAAAAATTATCACAAGATCTAATTGTTTTAAGAAAGCGGCATGACATTGAATCTTGAAACTTGGAACTGATGTGCAGTCTCGCTCCTAAGTATAATAAAACAGTAGATTTTATGAAATGTATTCTGAAAAGTGAAAATAAAAATTGTAAAGCCTGATGTGAATGGCAGGGAGCCCAGGCAGTATCCGAAGAGTAAACATGTAATGGCTTAACCTAACCAGGGCACAGTCCACTCCAGCACTCAGCCGAGCAGGGGATGTCAATATTGAAAAGCAGCAGAACTAATTTTTGAAACAGATGGCTTTTTTTCTTCTTACGCACATTACAAATACATTTTTAAGGTTTTAGGGCATATTTTGGTGGTGGGATTATGTGCCTCATATTGATATTGACTCTCTCATTATTTTTTAGAATCTTGTAAATTTACGGCCACTTTGATCGCTCATCTCTCAAGCATGAAAACACCATCTTTAAATTGCTTTATTTACTCTGTTCCAGCACTCATTCATCTCAGAACATGTCCTTTATACAGAACTATTGCAATGTTATCTTTTCAGCTGTGGAGGCTCTCCTTAAAAAGACTGTTGAGCTTTTGAAATAGGTTAATTACAATTTGCTGAATGGACACGATTATTGTGGCTTTCCTAATACTTTGATCACTGTCATTCTCCCAAGCCTAAAAAAAGTGCTCTTGTGAAGGGCTTTGGAAAATCGAAATCTGTGTCACCCCTCTGCCTTCTGGAGGGAGATCAGGGAGAATGCACTGCGCCTACGTCAGTAACCATATGCTGTACAGAGCCATTCATGGAGAAGGAGACTACTGTGTCTTCCTGGATTTAGCAACCAAAACTGTGTGCATTTCTTCCAACTGGTCTTAAGAGGCAGCTATTTCTCAGTGAAATATATTCGCAATTCAGAAAAAGATATTTTATTTCTGGGCACATAAATGCCAGCTGTAACATTTCAAGCCCAAGAAATGCCTGCATGAACAGTACTCAAACCAGAAATTTTGAATTTTCTTCCCAGAAAGTCATATCAATTCTGTGATGACTCAGAAAGCGTCTGAATGGACCTTCATAAAAATAAGAACTAAGTCACTTCTAAGTGGAGACAGCTGGGGTCTATTTAATATCCTGTGTAAAATGGTCGGGGTCAACTTCCTGGAATAACTGAGGAGTTTTATTTCACAAATATCCCAGCGCTGCGGAGACCTGAGGTGACGGCAAAGCTCTTGAACTAAAATGTGCCGTAAGGAAAAGCTCTGCAGCCATAACTCCGTGCTGGGAGTGAGGCTGTGGGAAGTGTTCAGGGGCCTGAGGTGTGTGTATGCATTCTCATAATTATTTGGCGTGGGCGCTTATTAATGTGCGCTACCAGACTCAGGTTTTTTTTCCAACCCTATACTTGTATGGTTTAGAGATTGGAGAACTGGTGGAAAAGTGCTGAGAAGTGGCACTCTGGACAATAAGTCCTAAATGTCCTCATGACCTGAAATACGTAGCTTCTTTTGTAATTTGAGACATTGGATCCTACATTCATTCATTTATCATGACACTTGCACAGTGTCTTTTTTCCCCTTTCAATGACTGCAGCCATATCCTTGCTGTCTGATGTGGTGCATTTCCTCAATGCATTCCCTGTATCTACTCAGTTTAACTGTTCTGGATTCCTTGAGTTTAGAATCTTATCTCGTAACTCCTGCTATTTGGTTGTATATGGGTGAAAAAACGTTAGTCTTTATAGGCTACTGCCACTGCTGAGTGTTTACCCCCACGCACAGAAGTTGCGTGATATGGCAATTAATATAAACTGCAGTCCAGTGTCAGCTTAGTTATACCTGTGGTGCACTAAGCATGAAACCTCATGAAGAAAAACAACAACTGTAGATAAAAATTGATGTCTTCTATGGCTAGCTACATTTCACAGCATGAAAATTTGGCCTTTCCTTGACTACTTATTGAAATAAAAGATAAATGCAAGGTTTAAATAAGAGTTAAGAGGGAGACAGGAGGAGGCTATCGAAAGAGAGATAAAGGATGGAGTCCTGAAGTGGTAATTACATGGTTGCTTCTGTTAGATAAAGATGGGAATTGAAATATGTATATCTTGTCACTGGAATAGGCAAGCTTAGCGAGACCAAAAAAGACTTTTGTAGACTGTGCTGGGGACCCTGTATGGCATGTAAGGGTACTGGTTCAGTCACCTGTAACAAGGCTCCATTCCATCAGTTGTGTTGCAAGTTTCTGTGCTGGTTCTGAGAACAGAGGTAAATGGGATGGTGGCATTTGCGGATGGATTTGGAAAATAACGAGGAGCAGGAAGTTCCTCCCTCAGCCGTCCTTGTCTCTGTATCTGCTTACTGTCTCTTGACTTATTCTTGGAGTAAAAATGATTACATGAATAAAACAATTCTTAGAGGGGCTGGAAAGGGTCAGAATAGTTTTCACCCACCCCAGTATTTTTGTGAAGTGGAGAAGGGCAGATCTTGTAGGGACTGCAGTAGAGCAGGACAGACTCGAACGGATTATTTTCAACAACTGAAGGCTCTGCAGCCCTGACACTGGCTTGTTTTATAACGATCATAAGTGATCTGCGTCCACTAGTTTCAAGTCCACGCAGCGTTCATGAGCAGATGTGAGGCAGCGCTGCCTCCTTCCCGCAGATGCCTACTTGCCGTGCCTGTGCGCCAAGCCAGCTGGGAGCTGCGGGGCCATGTTAGTGCTGCCGAGCCCCGGCCATTACGCTCAGCCCAGCTGACACGGGCTGGGGGCCGGTGCCGAGCACGCTCGTTTCTCACAGAAGTTGAGTGGACGTACGTTGTTTTCATCTGCGTAAATGTAGAAATGTTTTAGCTCTCTGTGAAGCAGACCTTGTTTTGCAAGATTTATTATAGCTTGTGCATTCTTTCCAGAAATGTGAAAGTCGTGTTGTTGCAAAACATCCGAAATATAGTTTTGTTCTGTATTTACATCTGATGTACGCCACCATTTACAAAACGCTGAATTTATTTCAAAGCTCTCCATGCATTTAAGTGTAAACCCTGATCTTACGCTGCTAAAAGACGCCCCAAAAGAAATAGCTGCTTTTGCCCCGAAGTAATAAAACAGTCAAATGAAATTTATTGCCAGCTCAAAATGCTACTAACACCTCATTTTTATTGCCAAACTCTGCAAATAATCTTTAATTTGTTTTCTTTTACATATGTGTGCAAGAGCTTAAAGGAAATACTTTAAAAGCTGCATGGTCTGTAGAATACGTTGCTCAGCGTGCATTAATCCTTAAATGGCTGGCTCACAGGATCACGAAAACTGGATGCAAAGGGAGGAAACATGTTTATTAGATAACTACCTGATGAACTGAAGGGTGAAAGCACCTGAGAATCTTACAGCAGTAGACATTTGTAGCTTTCTTTGCACGTGCTATGAATTAATTTTAAAATAAGTCAGCTTGTTAGAAGGAACGGCATGAAAACCAAGGAGCCTGCATGACCACGTGTGAATGTCCGTGTGTGAGCAGAGCGGGATGTAAACCTCTCTGAGGGGCAGAGTATCCATGAAGCCCACTTTTTAAAAAGCTAGTAAGATGCAGTGTCTTAAATGCTGATGAAATGTGTAAGGAATTTGCATGCTAATGGAAACGAGGATCCCTTTTTATGTAGCCAGTGTTTAAGAGCAATTGCCTCCTGGCTAAATTTATTAAGCCAGAAAAATCTTGTAAAATTTCTATTGAGGATTTATTGGTCCCATTTGTTTCTTTTCTGTACAACATGAATATTAAACTCAACCCTGCAAGTTTTTTCACAGGTGAAACTCTCTTTCAAATTAAAGGAAATTCTGAACCCATGCCAAACAAGTTAAATACACAAAGTTTAGGTAAAGGCTCTTGCATGCAGAGCTTTTTAGGTCTGATGCTGGTCAGTGGGGCTTGAGTGAGTAGGTTGGAGATGTCAAAAAGTAACACCGCAAACATCCCTCTTATTTTCAGTTTAGCTCCTCTTGGGGATAAATGTTTGTAAATATATGTATGATCATTGAACATAACCTGGAATCCCACCGACAAAAATAGCTTGATTATAGTCTTCTTGCGAAAGACTCACACCTAAATTCAGTTGAATTAAAGTGTCTGGTTTGAATTAGTCATCCAGGTGTCTTCCGTGGTGAACAGGGAGAGACCTTTCCCCCTTCTTTCTCAGGTTGTTCTACCAGCCCACTTCTTCCCCTGGAATATGCAGAGATCAGTGTGTCTCATTCAGACTGACCACCAGACTCCTGAAGAGTCCCATTGCATGGGCTGTACCTCTTCCAGGAGAGCTGAGGAGAGAGCTCCGTGGGCTCATTTGGACTACTCATGGAGGTGGATGGCACTTGAGCCGTCTGGAGCCATCTGATGATGGATAGCCAATACAGCTACCTTTGATTGAGTTATCTGTCTTGCATGCCTTGTAGCTGAATGCCTCCCAAAATATTAGACAAAATCCTGATTGTTTTTCTAACCTGCGTGAGCAATTGCCACTGTCTTTGGACTTCTGGAAATAGCCAAATAGTACTGCTTACTTTCAGGCAAGTGGTGAGGTGGTTCCTGCCATGTTGGTGGTGACAGGACATGAGGCAGTGCCAATGGAGGTGGGTTGTATTCACTCTGCTCCTTCTCAGGTCTTGCTGAAGTAAATGGAGGAACTCCCTTTCCCTTTAGCTAACAGTGCATTGAGCATCACAGTACACAGACTTCTTGGGAGCAGCTGTGGCATCAAAGCATGATCAAAGTCACTACTCCGAACAGGTATTGCCAAAATGCAGCACACACTGTCTCTCTGATTTGTGTCTTTTAACATAATGCAGGACAGACATGTTTTGAAATTGACACATGGTGTTAAAAAACACCTTTTGAATATTCATCTGATCTATAGGCGTACGTGGCAACTGTGTGTGCCACTTTACCCACCATGCTCATGTTTGAAATGAGTGGATACATTTGATCTGTTTTCAGGAAATTTTGAGGAGAGCAGCACAATTAGTTCTGGTGAATCTACAAACAGATTATTTCAACAGATTTAGACACTTTAAAGTTTGTTTTCATGCAGTTTAAGTAGCTGGTGGTAAATCGGTGGTTTCCATTTGTAGGATAACAAGAGCTGTTCATGTCCATTTGTGTTTTTTAGTCCCTCATGTAAAGTCTGAGAAAGCAGTGGTTCGCAGTTGTGCTCATTTCAGAAGTTAAGGAAAAATAAATATTGTGAAGAACACTATGCAGTAAATCATGAAAGTCATTTTCAAAGTATAGCAATATGCAGAAATTGCCTTAAGTTAGTTAAGTTAGTTAGTTAAGTTAGTTGCCTAAGGCTGGTAAAGAGGTTAGGAAGGACTGGTACAGATAAGGACGCTGAGGTAAAAGAGAGTGGCTTACATGCAGGGCCACTGTCTGCAGAATTCTTAAGGTGTGAGTAGGAAAAGCTGCACCAGGAACCACAAATAGCAGCCATCATGGTAGACGTGTATTTAAATGTCATACAGGGGTTTGCATTGCTCCTGTTCAGATAATGACTGGCTGCATGTGAGAAAGAGGAAGATGACATTGGCCTTTAGTCTTTTGTTCCATGTGCACAGACAGCTAACTCTTCTTCTTTTCTTCCCTCCATTGTTTTTAGTTCTGAAAAATTCTGGGCATATACGGGAGACTGAGCTTTAGACAATGCATGCTTCTTTATCACAGAACTGTTGGGGTTGGGAGGGACCTCTAGAGATCATTGAGTCCAACCCCTTGATAATCAGGTTCCCTACAGTAGGCACCATGCACCAGGTACTTAGGAGTACCATAGGCTGATTGCATGCTGGATCTCAGGTGCAGCGTAAGTTCTTTAATGGTTCAGGGCAGGTGGATCTTACAGGATACAGATTTATGGTAAGTACTCTCCCTTTTCCTCTGCACATTATTTACCTAATTCCAAAACAGTGTTTTTGTTCTGACAGGTCTAAAACTATTTCATAAAATGCTGCTTCGCACTTGCTGACCGTGATGTCATACCAATAAAGTAACAAGCTCTGCAAGAAGTTTGCACCTGATTTCCCAGAGCGGTGTCTGCTTCAGTCTCCTAAAAAATATTTTCTTTGATATAATATTATCTTGAGATCCAAGAACATTGTATTTAAGAAAGGATACAAAGTAATCAACCCGAGATATAAATACTGGGTGAGGCAGTAACCATTAAGTATTTCCGTATTTTACTCCTGTATTTACTAATTACTTTCCTTTTAATACATGGATATGCAGCATGTTACAATGAAGACATTACGCTACTCTACTTTAAGAAGTCCTTGAATACATTAGCATGATACGATTCAAAGAATTAAAAAGAATGAATTTGATTTTTCTATCAAGAGCTGTTATTACTAATCTTTGTTTATTTACATCAATTTTGTCAGCTTTTGCCAATTTAGTCTTTTTTCTTTTTTTTCCCCTTCTATTTTACTGCTCCTGTTTTTGCAGTGAAGTTCACATTACTGCTGAAACATGAGACTAATTGTTTTCTAAAAGTCCGCTCTTAATCCTGCCTTGAAAAATACAGACAGTTCAGTCCCATCTCTTCCTGTGAAGCACTGTAGAAATGTATTTCCTTACAAGGTTTAAGTATTAAAAAAGCAGACTTCTTCTGTCATCCTGTACAGTACCTGCTTCTTGTCATTCAGGTTTTCCGAGGCATCTCTGAATAGCAGGAGCTTGGAATCAAATTTCCACTAGATTTACTTAAAACTTAAAAAAAAAAAAGCTGAATAAAATACATCAGGAGCTGCTGTGACATTACCCTTTGGGATGACAGAGAAGATCCAGCAGGACATCCAATTTCACGTTGTGAATCTTTTTGTATCAAGTGGAGGGTTATTGTTTCCTGTGTTATTTCAGATACGTTAGCATCAACATTGAGTTAACTGTCTCAAGTGTAGACAGATTAGATTATTAAACTACTGAAGAATAAGTAGTAACTTCTACAGCTATACAGTCTTGGGTAGACGAGTCACTGGTTTTATTAAGGTCTAGGAATGAGATTACCAACTTAGATTTGGATTTTAGGTTTGGCACAGCTCAACTTCAGAATGTAAACTGAAAGGAGGAATTTGTAACAAGCAATTCACTTGTCATCTTCCCATGAACAGAGACTTCATTTTGCTGTATCCCATCTTGCACCAGGTATAGCTGGGAGCCTGGGGCAACTCCTTGCATTTAAATTAAACAAATTCAGTATTCAGGCATTAGTTTTATTTACGTGTTGTGCAATTTAGAGAATGCAAAAAGGAATGCAGCTACTCCTGGGGAAGGTGCTCTGCAGAAAATCTGAAACATTTGAGAGGGAGTGCACATGCATTGCCCATGAATCCAAGGATCTTTGAGTTCTAAACATGATGGTTATGGGAGCTTGGAGGTAGCACTCCATGTCACAGCACTGGGCATACATTTGTGTACTCCAGAGTCACAGGAGAGCACTGCTAATAGGTGCTGATCATGCAGAAACTGCCAGTGACTGTTGTTGCAGCCTGCCAGGTTCTTCTGTCGTGGGGGTGACCTGCCTGCTCCTGGCAGAGGGATCTAACAGCAGCGCACAGGGCAGGCACTGGTACCAGCAGGCTGCTATTTACCCTAGATAATCATCCAGCTTGGATTTAAAATCCAATGAGACAAAGTTGTTAGGGTACAGAGCACACATTCTGAAAAACTGGTGAACTCTGGGGTGAGTCCTGAAGCTGAAGTGCTGTGGTCATTACCAACCTTCAACAGACTCATTTCTGTTCCTCTCCTATTAATGATCACCCTTCGCAAAGAAAGTGAATAAGAAATGGCAGTGTTATGACTGAGAAAGACAGCATTATGCTATGAACAAATAGAGGTGTAGAGAACATCTTGTCAGACATATTTTACCTTGAAGTAAATCTTTCAGCAACTGAATCCGTTAGTGACTTGGGCGGCGCGGTAAGTAAATGCGCTTGGCCTTTCCATCTTTTGGGCACAAACCTTGGCTTCTGTTGAATATGAAAATGAGTTTTGGTGGTTTCAAGGAAGCAGACATTTGTCTGCATCACAGAGCTGTTCCGGCTGGCACCGTGGCTCACTACAGCTCAAGGAGGCACAGCATGGAGCACAGGGTGCTGCAGGCCAGGCCCAGGCAGCACCAAGCCCTGAATGCCTGCCCTGGCAGCCCACACTGCCAGCCTTCAGCCAGTGCTATTTACTTCGCCTTCAAGAGCATCTATTTCTCTCTGTCACTTTTGCTGTCTCTCCTCCTCACACACACTTAAAGAACAAAAACATCTTTTATGGAGCTAAGCATTTTAAATAATTTTTCCAAGTCAGAAAGGGAGAGACTGGAAAAAATTACAACACAAAGCTCAGCTTGCAGATGAACGATTGCCTTGTCATCCTAATATCCCCCTTCCTTCCCTTAAAGCTCGCTGCGGAGTTGACTGTAAGCAGGAGTACTGGCTGGTCTCGGCGAGGGTAGGTCTCAAGGTGAAAGCGTTGGGCTGCCCTGCCTGCCTCACGCTGCTCCTTTGGCATGGCAGTTCTGTGCTGTGCCCAGCAGATAGTGAGTGGGTGACATCTATCTGCATGACATCTGCCAGTCTGAGATTAACTCATTTATTTTATCTGATGTTATGTTCTCTCCTTTTCTGTTATGTGCTTGAAAGGTTTCTTCTGAGGACAAGAGCAGATCCTATTACTATTTCTTGAGAGGACAGCAGGGCCAGGAAAATGTCCCACACACTCCAAGAACCAAATAGAAATGCAAATAAGAATTTGAGACTAAAAGATTGGCAGTACCAAGATAACAAGGGTTGTTTTAATGAATTGAGTTTGACTCGAGGCAGCTGTCTGCTGCTGGCTGGAGCTCCAGGTGGACCACAGTGCAGTGCTGTGCCGCAGGCAGTGCTGTGCTGCCTTTTTGAGCCCTGAGGTGGTTGGTCAAGAGTAAAGTAAGTGTCTGTGCGTCACTGTGCAGTCTGCCATGGAGGCATGTGATGTACATAGTGCAGGCACAGCTGGCATGACAACTGCATTGAGAGGCTACTTAAGACTCACACACTTCTGAAACAGGGACTTGGGTCTTGCCTTACTAAGCGTTTTACAAATGTTATCACAAAAAACAACAACAGAACACATAAAAGATGATATGCTTTGAATTTAGAGGCCCATTCATCTTCATGTCTTCTTTTGACATCTAGAATTACTTCACTAAAACTCTCAGAGCAAGAAGAGCCTGTGTCTGGTGTCTGAAATGACAACTCACAAAGTCATGGTGGAGCAGGTGACTGCTGATGAGGATGAGACAAAGCAGCATGTCCTGAACAAAGGGAAAGAGCTCTGTCATACGTTTTTGAGTATGAAGCTGTATTTCCTGTTTTGCTACGTGGGACAGTTCTCGTAACGCACATGTTCCAGTTCACTTGCCCAGCTATTGTGTTTGTCATCTGAAATACGTCCCCGTTCTTACAGTACACTTGGTGTATGTGATCCCAAGAGGAGACTGCTTTCCGTTAGCAGACTGTTTTTCTTCTTCAAAAGCAAAGAAGGAGAAGGTAGATAAAATTAAAAAACTGTGGGGAGAGCTAGCATTTAGAAGGAGTACTTCATTTAAAAGGTTGGCCTCAATGACAGGCTTTCAAGTGGTGGCGAACCAGATCTTACAGACCAGTGGCTTTCAGAGAACAGAAGAGTCTAAGGCTGCCGATGAGATTTGGACCTGACGGATGTCTAACTGTCATTCTTCAATGCTTTTAGGTATGAGAGGCTGAAATTCTTGTGCACTTGAAAATTACATCCTGGTAGGATTAACCTGAGCCACAGGCAGTGAAAGCAGAAGCTATTCAGGCTGCCCCAAACGTATTTGCCAATAAACCTCAATCATGACTGGTATCTCAATTTTGTTGTGTTTGCATGGATGCTGTCGTACATAGATTTTATGATGGTTTTCTCTCATGTGGTAAGTGCCTTTCAAGACCACCAAACTCCTTCCCATTGGAGTATTTGTCAGACTTCTGAAACCTGGAAACATCTTAAACATTTCTCCTTCTCAATGGAGAAGGAAGCAATTCTTCAAGAAAATGATGGTAAATCCCTACTACTGAAACAATTCTGGTGGCAGAAATTGTCTTTTTGTTCAGTGCTGTGAGTGACCAGCAAAGTAACAGGATCTTTGTTCATGTTGGATTAGCCCTACTGCAATAAAAATAACAATAAGCCTTTGGATGCTTTGGCAGCGAGTATTCCCTTTATGCTCTGGTTAATTTTCCAGTTGTACTTACTCATCTGTTTGAGAGTAACCAAGGGAGCTAATGTCCTGCAGTTTTTCAGGTCTTACAGTCAGACCTCTTGTTTGGTATTTTTTTGCAAGTGGCAAGCCTGGTAGCCTGATAGTTCTGATCTCCATTTCTGCTGCCTCAGTTTGCACAGAAAAAAATGTTTATTCCTTTTGAAAATGGGTAACTTATAACAGTTCTCAGAGCATCTCAAAAGCAAATCTGATAACATTGAAGGACCTTCTAGAAGCTATTAGCAAATTAATGCCAGTCAGAATATGTGCAGTGTTTTCAAAGGAACTGGCAAACTGCATCTTTTGTGCTGAAAGCGTTTAGCGTTCAGGTGTTGTGGTGTAAAATGACGATGAAATGGGCTTGTATTTGCCAGATTACTTGTAAGAAATAACAGGGGCTTCAAGATGCATCATCTGGTTTACTACATACAGGAGAAGATCTGTTTGTATAGTAGATACACAGATTTGTATCTGATAAGCTTTTTTACTTTAGTGCTACTGAGTTGAAAAAATGCATTAAAACAGTGAATGTGTGTTGAACAATGTGCTAGTTCAGATCTACGCATCAGGTGGTGTACGACTTCCGGCCAAGCATCTTGTTAAATACTTTCAGGATTTCCCATAGCGGATCTTACTTTAATCAAATAATTCAATGGCTTCATTTCTAAGTACAATAGAATGGCAGGGATTGTGTTTACAGATAATTCTGTATGGAAATCCTGTATTAATTGAAGTACATTTACTTCACTTAGGAAGGTGTCCACATGCTAACTCTTGAAATAGAAGGCCTTTTGCTGCTGCCTGTTCCCCAGAGGGAATGACATACAGAGCTGGCTTGTCATGGCGTGAAAGATTGCCAGTGCACACTGCAGAAGTGTACCTCACTAAAGAAGGCAACTTTGTGGATGATTATCTACAATGGATGTAAAATAATTTATGAAATATAGTTTGATCCCTATGGACACTGCCTGGTGAAGATGCTTTGTCCTGTTCTATCTCGTTTGGGCTGCTCCAAAAGTAATGCCTTGTGTTTTGTTATGTTGGCCCATGCTATTAAAGGTGGATATTGGTGCTACGGAAGTCAAGGTTGAAGCTTTCTAATACTCCATAACATAGCATTAGAACTCTTACAGTTTCACATAACGGGCATATGAAATGGAAACATACTATTACTCATTGATAGTATTATTGCTCAGTAACAGATGACTAGAATTGCACTCCTTAGATTTCCTGATTGCGCTGTGTCAGAAAACTCCAGAATTAAAATAAGCCCCACAACAGAAGAATTAAACAGAATCATCATTTCCTTCTGCAGTGAGTTGGAAGTTTCATGTTGCTTCTGTACTGTATACAATGAAACCTTTTTTCCTTTTTTTAGCAAATTATAATTCTACTGTGGTTAAAAGGATAATTTTTCCAGTGTGTTAAATACCAGCAAAAGAGGTGTTTTAGGACATTTTTAGGTAAGTGTAGGTCAACACAAAGAAATCATACAGTTGGAAATATTTTCCAGTGTTTATGTTCAGATGTTCAGACCTGTCTGGCTCCTCTCTATTTGCATGTGTTGGGGTTATAGGCAGTCCGACTACATTCCACGTTGATTTATATAAATATATTACAGATTATTAACCTCCAGCCAAATACCACCAAATTTAACTTTTCAGGAAGGTTTGTGACTTTTCACAAAACTGCTTCACTGTGTACAGCCATATATGTCACATTAAGGGAATCAGAAAGAGAATACTGTGTATTTGTATGAGAAATGCACAGTTAACAGTCATTAGGATCCCATCATCACTCAATGAATATTCATTCATATGGTGATTACAGATTAAGCACAGATTACATTTTTTTGGGAGATGTAGGGTGACCGTTTCTCCATATTCTGTAACTCCAGGTCCCAAGTTATTACTCACTGAAAAGCTCTTGTAGGCTGAAAGGAACGTGCATGCATCCATTTTAAAATATAATGTCCAATAAACCATTTTCAAGTGTCTGATCAAAGATTATTTAGGAAATGCTATTAGAATGGGACCAGAGCCATAACACGATAAATCCATACCATCTCACGTGAAGCATAATGCTCTTGTATATTTTGATTGCAGTCTTCATCGACAGTTTTGCCAATTCTTCCCTTCCTTTGTGAAATATTTTAATATTTAAGAAGTAAAAACTCAGTGTTTGCCTCTTCTCAGGTAGTGCATTTTAAAAGTGACCCTCAAGGCTTTGTGTGTTATCTGCTGACTACAGATGCTGCATATAAAGCACTTAGTACTAGGAAAAAGACAAAAATTATCAGAAATCCTGCACTTTCCTCAAAGTAGATGAGCAGTTGATCTGTGTAAGCAGATACAAGGCACATGTAATTAAAAAACACAACAGCTATGACACTAACCAAAATAAATAATACTGCTTTTGATTTATAATCAGTGATAGGTTCTTCAGTTTAACAGTGTTTATATCTTTCTTAATAATGATATTAATATATATATTTTAGATCTACTGTCACCGAATAAAAGTAGCACTTGATTTTCTGCCTTAACTTCAGGGGGAGACAAATGGTCTGTATGATTTGTCAACTAGGTGAATACACACATTAGTATGTGGTCAGGGAACAGCTTTCTTCCATCTGTAGGATGATTTCCTGTTAAGACCTCTTTTAGAAGTGAGACTTGAGGGAGTGTGATGGTCAGTGGTACAACAATAGGTGTGAAGTACTGAAGGATGGGCAGAACTCTGTGTAGAAGATAAAAAGCTGGCACAGTAGATGAAGTGGAGAAGGTGAGAAAAATCCTGATTATAAAAAGAAGACAATAGAAAATAAGAGTAATCAGACAGGAATGTAAAGTTATGTAGAGCTTTGGAAATGAGTTTGAATTTGTTGTGCAACATGGTAAAATGATAAAGAAGTTCCAGAAAGAGTGGCAGAAAGTGATGAAAGAAAGCTTTCTTAGCAGTGGCATCTTGTGCCTAAGGCTTTTTTCCAAGCTGTATCCTGACTCTGAATGTATTCCTCGCTTCTGGAAATTAGCAGGAGTAATCAGCACAAAAATTCCATTTCAAACAAAGAAAATCTAATTTTAAAGACACATAATGATGAACTTGGGAGATACGTGGGAAGAAACTGAAGGTGCATGCAGGCACCCTGTATCTTTTTATGCCTCAGAAATGTTACTTATATTGTTTTTTTGAGGAGTGCAGTTGATGGAGCGTAGACCATGGATAAATGTCAGGTCAGATTCTGTATTAACTTTGGTTGCTCCGTCAAGAAAATACTTTCTTTTCCTATAATTATTTTACTTTGATAAGCCGATGAATTCTTATTACTTAATCCCCACATGAAAGAGATCATATGATCAATGTATCAGTAGTTATCAGATGAATCAAGAGCTTGAAGTCTGCACCACCTTTGGAAAGCTCTCTTTTTCAGTTCTCTGTGCCATAGGAAATTTAAATAGACGCGTGTGAGCTGCAAGGTATGTCTGTGCTGGTTCCTGGATACTTACCTCTTTTCTTTCCCTCCTCTCAGATTGTTTGATGTGTGCACCGTATCACGAACAGACAGAGAGACCAAGTTAACATTGGTGTTTGAACACGTGGATCAAGACTTGACTACTTACTTGGATAAAGTACCAGAGCCTGGAGTGCCTACTGAAACTATAAAGGTATTTAAGAAGAGAATTGTTGGCTACTCTTTCAGAACAAAATCCATAAGGAGGACACAGAGAAATGACAAAGACCTTACTCAGGCAAACTGCATTTTGACTGCATAAGGGTTTTGTCATATCAAAACTGAGTAAAGCCCAGATTGGGACACAAGCTGCAGAGCAACAGTCCGTATTCACTAACAGTGTGTTCTCTTTGTGGAAATTCTGTAGTTGCATTTTTCTCTTGTACATTTTGAAGTCAGTGACTCTTTCCTGTTTTTCTGCAAACTTACCAAAATTATTCCACACCATTGAGAATGACCTTTGCTTACAGCTGGAGGCAGATCATTCCATTACTGTTTAGTCCAACACTGCTTAAACTTTCCCTGGAAGGTGTCTGGTAGAGCACTGAGAATTATTAGAATGTATAATATAAATGCTGTGCAGCTGCTCCTTTCTCTTTACTTTTGGTTTCCCCATGAGACTCCTTTCATTTCGTGTCATGTCCTTCTGTCTGATGTATGTAGGTGTCTGTACCTGTCTATATCTCTCAAGAACGCATAATGTTCACCATGGATCTGTGAGGAAGAGGCTTGAATTCAGTCTTTACCATGGATAGAGGCAGTGCTTAGGGAAGTGGGCATTACAGCCAGGTGTTATAAGACTGGAAAGGTTCTCAGTAACTAGGAGGATGGGCATTAAGTTTTCCCATCACACCATCTCAAATTCTGCATCTGCAAGGGAAGACCTCTTCCCAAGATAGGACATGCTTATATTACTGGTACTAAAACATCTATTCCAGTTCTTCTGGGAATTTCGTAGTGAAGTGCTACATCAAGGATCATAGCTTGAAATATTTGACAAAGTGTTTAAATCCAGGAAAAGAAGCAGATGGGTTGATGTTCCTATGTTTTGACTAGGTATCTAACATTACTTTTTTCTTGAGATGAAAAATAATGTGTGCTTTCAGAGCATGATAGCTTTGCATTTGTATAAGTACTTTCTGGAGGTGTGTTGTGTCTTCTTAGCCTGGCAAAAGACCAGAGGGAGGAAAACAGAAAAGAAAATGTTAGTCCTATTTGAAATTTAGTAGTTTTAAGTATTTTTGGTAACAGCTTCAAACTCAGAAGTGGTCTGATCTTTGAATACAAAATAACATTACATTGATACAGATCTTTTCACTCGTGTCAAAGTCACAAATGTATAACATCATCCAGTTCCAACAACTGTATTTTTAAGCAACTCTAGTGGATAAAATAAAACTTAAAAAAAAAAAAATGAGTACAGCCATGATTCAGTCCCTGCAGAAGTCTGGAATGTACATCTAGTGATTAAAAGCTTCTTTCATGTTAAGGGTTTAAGGGTTCCTTTGCTTTCTAGAGCCTTGATGGTCCTTAAGGGATCTGTATACAACGTAACTAACATTGTAACAACATGAAAGGTAGTTGGTGTACCCTCTGACATGAAACTGAGCCACCAAGTCTCTGAAATCTGTTGGAAACATCTTTTGAGCTGCCTTTCATGTAAAGCAATTGGAAGTGGTGAGCATTGCACTGAAAGGCTTAGTTCAACCCAGTTGATACACCTGATAATTGGCACAATAAAAGAGAGAAAATTTAGCCATGCAGAAGCAAGGAGAGAGAGTTCTGTTGTTTTATGTAAAGGACAAATCTCACCAGAGCCTGTGAAGTCAGGGAAGGTAAAATTCATCTTGTGATACATCCACCTCTTTTCAGGTGGGAGAGGAAAAGTGTAAAGGGGCTGTTTCATAGAGTCACAGAATGACTGAGCTTACGTGGCCATCTCTGTTGATTTTAATGTTTGCACAGTAGCTGTTGTGTTCTTGAATTCTGCTCAGCATTGAAAGAAAAAAAAAAATAGAACCAGTTAAATTAAATTGGACTTTACTGCTTCACTGTTCATGTACCTTATTCTGAAAACATCCAGTTTTTGAAAGTACTTTTACTGATGGGTCCTGACCATTGATGACATGAGGAAGGTTCTCAGGGCTTATTCCTAATGTATTTCAACTTCTTTCTAATGATAATGTCTTTATGGATGTTCCTGGCAGACATTATGGCAAAGCATGCTTCTCTTGCTAAAGGGAAATATTGCCATTGTGCAGCTATTGAGAATTTAACCTGGAGCACATACATCATTAAATTACTAATCTGACTTTTTATAGTTTGTTTTTTGAGGTTAATATGGATTTGTACTTCATTTATTTTTCAGAATTGCAGACGATTTGTGTAGAGTATTTCTGCTCACTATTGGCACAGCACAAAACAACTGCCTGTATTGTAAGGCCATCTGTTAAAGTTCTGTGTGTGTCAGCAGCACAGAGGTACCAAACAAGCTGAGTAAGCTGTGCATAGCTCAGGTAGAAGGATCTAATGTACCTCTTTGGTGCCTTGGTGTAAACTCAACAGTTGCTGGTGGAACTTGAATGACATAAAATTGCAATTAGAGACATATCAGCCCCAAAAGATCCTTTCTGTGTGAACTAACTACTGTGTGAACTAACATCTGAGGGAGGGAGGCTCAGCTTTTGCAGGTTTGGGACGTGCTAGGGTTTTTAGATGCTCTCAAGTGACAACAGTACCATTTTGAGATTAGCACATAACAGACTGTAGCGGTGCAGAGAAGACAGCCACATAGATAATATAAGTGAGTCTAAGTCTTTTGTCTGTATGCTGCTCAGTGATGTCTTTTTAGTTTCTAAAGCCCTTCAGCAGGAGCCACCCCAGAAGGTATTTTAGGAACATGTCCATTGGTGCCCATAAAATGATGGAAGAGGAGCAGTTTCCTTTTGAGACATTGCCTGGTAGTGGGAATGCTTACAGAGAATGTAAGGCAAACATGCTTAGTTCCCCTCCCTGTCTCTGGAGCATGAATGCCTATTTCTGTGGCTGTAGTTCTGGCCACTGCGTTATAGGTTATTCTGAAAGGAGGTATTTTAAATCTTTTCTATTGAAGTGTTTCCATTTTTTTTATAAGGGAGTTTTCATTGGGCTAGAGAGATAGACAGCATGACTCCAAGTGCTCATGGACATGGCATTCGCTTCTGAAAGAGAACTGTGGACCATTAATGTCTTTAAATACTGGATTATAATCCTGCTTGCTCTTGCTTGCTTCCTGTGTCACACCTGATTAGTATTTGTTCCATACAGGAAGAGTCAGAATCAGCAATGACAGCATCTTCCTTTTCTCCTCTCTACTCACCTTCTCCTCCCCTCTTTTCTTCCTGGGACTCTCTTTAACTTTACAGTAGTCTCTTTGGAAATGGAAGGTATGAGAGTTTCCTCAGAACACAGCTGTTAGTCATGTGTAGGTCTTCAGTAATGTTTAAACATTAACACCATTAGCAGTTCAGAGAGGCTTGGCTCATCAGAGAAAGGAACAGATCAAAGATCTTTTGTACATCAGGGGCGTATGTTATTTCTTGTGGGATGCAAGAATTGCTGGGGATGACCTTCCGCTCCGGTCTGATGATTAAGGACCGTCATGGCATTCCTGACATCCTGGAACAGGGCAGTCAGACCGTGGACAGAACAGGGCTTAAGATATGTCTTTTTCTCTGATATTACTGATTCCTCGCTCAGGGGAATGACTTTTCTGAATATTGTTTTTCTGTTTTTCCTTTGCATAGGAAGCCTAGATCTCTGTCTGATTCAGATATACAGGTGCCTAGCATTTAGCCAGTGCGGCAGTGAACCCAGTTTCCATTTGTGAATCTACCTGATAGAAGCCCGTGTACTGTATTTTAAAATATTATCCCAGTAAGTTTTATATTTTGGAACAAATGTTGCTGTTACATCCCTGTGCACTCCCTGCAACTTACACAGCCTGCTAGCAAACCAGGTGGACCGGTGACATCTTTGCAGGGCTCTTGCAAAATTAATATGAAGATGTTACTTCTCAGAAAGCAAACCAGTGTTCACTGTTGCGAGGTGAGTCATCGTCAGCCATCTGCCACAATTGTACCTTCTCAGTCAACCACGTATGAGATGTGGAGCAGATGTCACACAATCGTGCAATTCTGCAAACAGCACAAGATATTCCAGGAAAACAGATTCACTCGTACTGACGGTCTTCAGAGTGGGGCCGTGTTTAGCAACATTTTGGTTAGAAGTTACTCCTTCACGTGTACGTGCACTAAGAGAGTCCACAAAAATTAGAAAGAGAGATACTAAAGGTCTGTTTATAATTTTTTTGCAACAGTAAAGAAAAAAGCAAGGCTTAGTGACGAGTTGAGAGCCCACAGAAAATGGATCAGATCCCCAGCTGATACAGAGAGGTGTAAATCCATTAGCCTCAGTGAAATGCTGGCAGTTTACAGCTGCTAAGGATCTTTGTGCAGCATTTCCAAGAGATTTTGCTCTGAAGCCAAATTGTAAGTTAGAGTTGTCACTATAAGTAAAAGAGAAACAAAATGGCTGAGCTGTTTGGTTATCGTGGGTTACATCTTTTAATTTCTTCTCTATTGTCCTACTGTCAGGGGTTGGACAGCTGTGTGGAAGGGCATCAGGAGAGAGTGCAGGTGCCCTGCACAAGTGGCACTCAGGAGGAAGTATGCCTTAGTAGAGGACGTTCTCCGAATGTTGTGGTTCCTTCTCTTGCAGGTGTTGCCATTTCTTTCCCATGTTGGTGCTCCGTGTAAAGACACAGCCACATCTCCCCTGATGTGGTGAAGGTAGTAATGCACGGTCTGACCGAGGAGCTGGGGGAGTCATCATTTGAATGAGGACACTCCTCAGCATGTACTGTTTTGACATTTAATGCTGTATCCCTGCAGTTACTTCTTTAACCTGGATCATCTCACTGTCAGTGTACTACCACAGATTTTATTGATGGTGGACTTTTATCTCCAAATCCCTGCCATTTCCAAATGCAAATTCAAACTTTTTCAGACTGATGATATATAGTTGTTTTTCTGTGGTGCTGTAGCCTGCGACCTCTGTTGCTTGCAGCTGATAGCTCATAAAAATGTGAAGCACTCCAATAATTTTAAATCGCCCTGTCCTGAGCGGTGATTTAAAATCACTGGAGTGCTTGACATTTTTTCAGTTGTTCCAGTTTGGAAAGCAGTCAAGCAACATTGTAGAATAACGCATGAAAGCAACCTGCCTGGAGTAATAATTTCAGTCTCTCAAAGCAATGACACTGGATTACAAATGTCACAAAAGATGCCTACGAAGGACTCTCTAAAAACACATCTCAACCTACTTTTTTTTTTATGGCCCAAAGTCTCAAGGCAGCAATATGGTCCATTATGGCCATTGTGGCCTTAAGGGATGCGTCCTTCTTTGAAGTCAGGAGGAAGCTGGGGGGTCCTCCATTGTTTTCAGTAGATGGAGGGCCAGAAATCATCTTTATTCAGGAAGTCAAAGGGAATTAAGAAACTGAAGAGATTCTAAATTGTATTAAGGGTTGGAGATTCAGCCTTTGTAGACGAGAATTTATAACTCAGTCATTGTAAAATTGCGGAATTGCAGGCACTGGAAGTTAAATCAGCTGACTGAATCCCTCTTAATTCTACAGAACTGGATATTGGTGTGATGCAGTCTGCTGGTCTGGATTCCCTTGAGGTGCTCTTGGTTAAGTAGTGATGTTGGGTTTTTGCTATTGGAACATCAGTTTGATAGTGATTGCTATGTGAAATGCTTTGATGATGCTGGAAGAAAGAAAGGGAACACGTGGCAGGACTGATGCTCAAGCAGATGTAGCAGTGGGACTGAGCTGCCAGGAAGCACCCAGGCAGTGCCTCTCTGTTCAGCAGCGAGCTGGTGGCTATTCCAAGGAGTGAGGAGGATGTCCGAGATGCTTTCCTTTGTCTGTCATGGTGGTATGTGGTCACAATTCGCTCTGCATGTAAATCCTCCCTCACTGATCAACAGAAGTGTCACTCATTTTCAAAGTCCTTCCCTTTGTCAAAGATGAGATTCTGCAGTTATATAAGTAATTAGGAGAAAGCTGTCGCAGCTCATGGTGTACTTGAAGCAACAGCAGAACAATAGACCAAAATGTTTGGATTTACCCATGTTCTAAATCTTGCTTGCAAGCCATATGTTGCTTTTGACAAGTAATTTGAAGGTCACACTGCAGCAGATGTGAGATAGAGAAGAGACATTCAAAGAGCTATTCTTGATTTTTATGGGGGCAGATAGGGATCACTGTCTTAATAGTAGTTTCTGCACTGGCAGGAGATCAGACCCGTATGCCTCTGGATAGTCAGAAACCCATACCTCACCCCAAAACAAGCAGACAGTGCTGGGAAGAAGAGACTGAATGGTACACATTGTGATGAGACAGATATTCAGGAAACGTGGCAAATGTTTATTTTCATGTTGAACTGAGCCCATATGGGACAAGAAGCATTGCTACAAGACACCTTTCCCATACCTTTCTCAGCAAACCCAAGTTGTTGCAGCTCAGATTCAAATTAGAATATTCGCAAGGTACCAATATTTATTGACGGCAAATATATAGATGTCATGTAAAATAATGCAAAAGGTGGCCACAGGCAACTCTTCACCAGTAGAAGAATAATACTGTAATCAAATAAGTAGTTACAAAACTCTATTTTCCACCCAAGAGAAATGTAATACTCCTGCACTAGCTCTGTGCACTTCTTTCGTGCCAGTGAGCAGTTGGGTTATTGCATCCCATGATAAAAATTACTCTGAATTGTGTTACTTCAGTGGCACAGTGATTTACTCAAGATATGTCGTGTTCATTTTTTTTTGTATCTAGCTTCTGCCTGAAAAAAAAGTCCCATACAAATGGATAAGGATTTATTATTATTATTGTTTGCGTATTTTCCTCCATAGGACTTAAAATTAGCATTAGGGAATCTCTCTGATCAGTGCTCTGCCCTGTAGGGAGCTCATTATCCAAAAATAGCCGTGGGGAGAAGAGTCCAGAATGGACAACTCACGTGCTTAGAGGAGACTCACAGGGACAAGAACGCGAAAGGCGCAGCAATTCTCTTGCGTGTGGGGAGTGTTTGGTGTGTACAGTATTTGTATGTATGCACATCAGGGTATGCTGCACATACACATACACGCACGTGTACATGTACATGTATACATATGCAAAGATACATACAAGCCTGCTGATTCTCAAGAGTCCGTCCCATTAAAGTTCTGTTCCGGCTCACCAGCAGGTACAGCTGAGCTGAAGGCAGTTGCAGCAGTAGCAGGGAATAAATATGACCTAGCTGAGGCTGCGCCTCTCCCTCCTGCTGTGAGGGGGACCAGGGACTGGTGGAGATCCCATATCCTACTCGTCTCTGCAGATAGTGTAACAGACTTGGTTCCTCCCTGCCTTCCGTCCTGTGGCCTTTGGGGACAGAAGTGCGGAGAAGCACCAGCCAGTGCTGGCAGGCAGCTACATTCAGCTGCTGAAGCAATCGAAGCCAAAACCTCTGACACTCACAGAACTTCCAGTGATTTCAACTCAGTGTTCTCTGCCCGTACTGGTCCCATTTTCCATCCCTTTCTTCCTTCCATGCTTTCCCTCCACCTTCATTTCTTCATCTCATTTTCACTCTGTATTTACACAGGCTAACATTTTCTTCCTTTCCCTCCCTCCACATCTTTTATCTCCATTACTTTGCCTTTCATTTTCCTTATTCCCCCGACTAACTCTACTCTCATAAAGAAATAATATGGAACCATCTCACTGTTTCTCCACCTGGGGTCTGTCTTGTCCATTTTATTTGTCCATTTTAGTTGTGAGCTTTTAATGGAAGAGACTGTGTGAAAACCCTTGACTATACAATGCCCACCCTAATAGGTCCTCCTTTTTGGCTGCCCTTTACACAGTACTTTGTTAAACATGAGTCATGGTAATCAGATCCTACACCAGCATTATTTGTCTAAAATTGTGCTCCTCCGCTCTGCTCACTCCCCACCAGAGCCACACTTCACACATTTGCACAACTGCTTCCTTTATGTATCGCTGCTCTGTAATCAGCGTGTGGTTCGTGTTACAGGTTTCTCAGGTTTCAAAGTGAAATAAATGAGCTTTCTTCCATTTTGAGAATATCCTTCTTTTTAAGAAGTCCAAACAAAGACACACATTATTAGTAAGTTCGCAAGCAGCTGCCAAAAGGCAGAAAATTAAGAATGGAAACATGAGTGAAATAACAGAAATACTGTTTGGTGTTTGCTCTTTGTGCAACAGCAAGGGAAAGTATTTGGGGATTAAAATGATTAATTTATTTGTAGTTTTCATGAAGCAGACGTGGCTTTGTAATATTTGCCAATGTCAGTGCTCCAGAGCAGGGCTATGGGTCAAATCCTTCTGTGGCACAGCTCTTGGCTTCTTAGGGTTACTCCAAGGGTGAGTGTGGTGCAATGCTATTAGCATCAGTTAGCAAGTGGCCTTTCAGTTGTTTTCATGTAAAGCATGAGCAGCTTGCCATTAAAAAGAGCATAAGCTCCTAGATCAAAATCTGTCCTTAATTTTGAGGTTGGAAGCCTTATCCAGAAACTCGTAAACATTAGTATTTTAGTTTCTTTTGACTTCTGTGTTTTTGTTACAGCTGTACAGTACTACTGTCACTATATGTAAAACATCTAAAGTCATGTTGGAATATGTACCTGAGCCATTCTGGCTCAACTTCAGACCTCAGAAGAGGAGCAGAGGCTCTGCTCCAGCAAAGCGCTTAATCTTCTGCTTAATTTTATGTAAACTGATTGCTCTAACTTTAGAAGAAGTGAGGTTGAAGGGCTGCAAATTGGAGGAGCTAGCAGAGTTGGATCAGTTGTTATCCTGTATTAGTGACCTGAGAAATTCCAAAGTTAGAGGAAAGAAGAAATGAAACAGATTAGTCATAAACATGCATTTTGCTTGTGCTTTGTCACACCGAGGAAGTTCCCTCAAAATGTATGTGTAAGCAGTGTCTGTATCTTTGATACCAGACTCCTGGCTATTTACAAAAGTGTGTCATAGTTGGTCATCATAGTAAACTGACTCAGTAACGGAAAAGCACTCTGCAGGATCACAGGTTTAGCACAATGGTTTGTTTGTTTCTTTTTTTATTAATATCATAACTGTTCTGACCACAGAACTTACCCCGTTTGCCTTTGAACATCTTGACCCTTGGGAATACTCATTCAAAAGCAACTGATTTTTCCCATTCTGACCAGTGCCTAAAAGCCAGCACGTGATATCTTTACTAACATTGAAGTGTGTCATACCATGAAGAGCCCATTGAAATGAATGGATTAATTGCAAAGGAGGTTACTGCTGAACAGTTTACACTGTTGCTAAATATGTGACTTTACAAACAGGGCCATAAAATTTTCTAAACCTTAGTAAAATGTCTCATTACTTTGATCTCTGCAGTAGGAAGCATTGCACTGTTACTTGAAAATGACAAAAAAAAAATATCAAGACGTGTTAGCCATCTCTTAAGAGCATTTTTTTTCCAAGCTAATAAATTCAGCTGCAGAATTTTTGTTCTTTGTTTTAGGATGTGACAGTTCTGTTGCATAACTACAATTAAGGAATCTCAGAAGGCTCCAAATGTTACAGTGTTCTGTGGATGCAAATGCAGAGTCATTTTTCTTTCGGTTTTGCAGGGAAGGGGCACGGGAATGGCAGTGTGTTGCCTTTTTTTAACATCTAGTTTATGATTCATTCTAAAATATTCTCTCGTTTGGAATTAGCTTCAGATATTCCTGTTCTGACAAGTAGAGTAAATATTTTAGCAGGGACTTTTTAGAGAGAAATTTTGACAGTAACATACTCCTCCCTTAGTGTTACAAAGGAAATGCTTACTATCCAAACTTCGACTTGGTGTTTTAATGGAAAGGGTTCCAAAAGAATACGTAGGATGTTACAAATGTAAAATGTGTTTAATGAAAGAGTATACAGATGTCTTTCATGTATTTTAAATAAAAATGTCTAATTTGGGACTTGGGAAACTCAACAGTGATCTTTGAGCCATATGCTTGTTATTACAATAGTATGTTGTGAGTAACTGTCATTCAGTGAGAAACAACACAGGCCAACAAGGGAAAGACATAAAAACATGAAGTTAAGGAAGGAATGACCATCTTACAAAGCATTTTCGGGTCTGCTTTTACCTTGATAAGAGTATATACCTTTCTTGCTTTTTGTTTGTTCACGTAATTCCTGTAAATGTCTCTGACTTACTGTAGACATAGGAAAAGGAGAGTAGAGGCCAAGCTGCGTGGGCTATAATGAACCAAAACTGCAAAGAGATGCATACTTGATGGAGAGTTTAAAATAAAAATAAACCACAGTTTCTTTGCTTGGTTTCTGGAGCAGAAAGTCGCAAAACAAGCAGAAAACTTTTGGTTCTTGATGAAATGGTTAGTTTAGCTTCCTTACCTCAATTGCTCTACTTCAGACTTTAACCTTCGTTTCAGTGAAAAGAATTTTAACCTAGTTCAAATTGGGCTTATGTCTGTGAAACCGGGCCTTGCAAAATATTTCAGAAGTAGCTTTAGCCTTATGTTTGCATTTTGTTCCTTTACAAATGCGGTGGAGGTAACCTTGATTTGCTAGTTAGTGGAGTCACGCTTTATTGTGACAGAAAACTAAGAACAGTCCTTCAGTGAAAATAACAAAGACCTACTCCATGGTGATTGATGAGAACGTTGTACAAGTGAAATGAGCTGGAAAGTCATCATCTTGTCTTTTCCTTTGCCACAGGAAAAGCATAACAGAGAGATTTCTTTTCTTCTGGTCCTGATAAGGAGTCTAACGAAGCATAAGGAGAGGTTACACAGCATGGAAATGTGTTACACCCAGCTGCTCACTGGCTTGCAAAGCTGCAGTAAATAATACAGTTGCTATTTAATAAACAAAAGAAAACAAAAGTCCTTTGATAGTGATCCCTAGGCTCTCTCATTTGTTCTTCTAAAGATACAGTTTGCTTCTGCTTAATTGACTGTCCTTTTGGAATAACATAGAGTTTGATATTGTATTGTATGATTTGTGATGTTTTCTTTGTTGATAGGGAAAACAAAAGACATCTTTCTAGGGCCTGATTCAGCAAAGCACATGTGTATGTGCTCCTGGTTGTCTGGGTCATAGCTAGCTTTGTCCTCATAGCTTTTCCATGAATGGTTACAGTGAAGATACACAATAAGACATGTAGTTTTCTCTTCCAAATTAGCTTACGTAATCAATAGCATACTTTTTTTGCTTGTCACAAGTTGGTCTTTAGAGAAATAATGCGTCTGTCCCAAGCTGCATTGGTCCTATGCATCATTTGTGACATTTTATTTTTAAAAGATACTGCTTCATGTGAGCAGTTTGTTCCGTTGATGAGCGTGTTTCAGAAATTAACTTTTAACATACCTTTGGATCTTTGTGTAGAATTTCTTCTCTTAGAATTTGTTCTGCATAACATTTTGGGGGTGGGAAAGAGGGAGGATATTTTGCCTGTGAAACACAGGACAGTCTTCTCCGCTCACAAAGACTACTGGCTCTCATGTTGCACCTTTCTTCCTCTGCACCCCCAAAGCAGAGACAGTTGCTGTCTGTTGTGGTAACCCCGAAAGCTAAGGAGGCTCGTTGCTCATTGTGTCACCATGCGTTGAAGATGTGTCTTTTTTTAAGAACCAGTCAAGTGTTGAAAACAAAACAAGTCCAGGTTTGCATTAATTTACACTAATGTAAATCGGTGTCACTCTTCCCTGAAGAGGAGGAGCTGTGGCCTGTGACACTTCAGAGACGCTCAGCAGATGTGTGGGACCATGTCACCACTGCAGCTGCTCCAGGCGGTGCTATGCAGTAGTATCAGACCACCTGTTAGAAACGAAGGTGTGCTTTGAGTAGATACCTCAGGCATATCACTGCCTGTTACCATTTGTTGTATCTGTAGTGCAGCTGGAATGCAGGGAGGTGCTATTCAGGCATGCTAATACGTGGCACCTTCTGCTGAACTACCTTGCTCATTAATCACACTCGGAAGGCGGAAAGCCAAAGAGATGAGGTTGGACTGCAGTCTCTGAGAGTGAGTGCGGGGAAGGAAATGTCTGAATGGGATGGAATGTAGAGAAGGCATAAAGAGAAAGGTCAGAAGAGGGATGGGGCAAGGACAACAAGGTGCATCAAGGGTGGAAAGAAATAAAGGAAGAGGTTCGAAATCAAAAAGAAGGGAAAGCAGCTCCACAGAAAGGGTTCTGAGGGTTCTGGTTGATGGCAAGTTGAAGGTAAGTCAGCAGTGTGCCCTGGCAGCCAGAAGGGCCAACCATGCCCTGGGGTGCAGCAGGCCCAGCACTGCCTCTGGGTGAGGGGAAAGGTTGTGCTGCTCTGCACTGTGCGGCCTCACCTCCTGCACTGTGTGCAGCTTGAGTGCCACAACGTAGAAAGGGCATACAGCTATTAGAGAGTGCCCAAAGGAAGGCAACAAAGAGGGGGAAGGGTCTAAAGGACAAGACGCATGTGGAGCAGCTGAGATCACTGTGTTTGCCCAGCCCAGAGCAGAGGAGCTGAGGGGAGCCCTCATGGCGGCTGCAGCCCCTCACAGGGAGCAGACAGGCAGCGCTGAGCTCTGCTCTGTGTGACAGCGACAGGGCCTGAGGGAACAGCATGGAGCTGTGTCAAGGAAGGGGCACCTGGGGCTCAGGGACAGGGTCTGCACCAGAAGGTGGTGGTCATGGAACGGGATGCACAGGGCAGTGGACATGGCCCCAAATGCTGGACTTCATGTAATATTTGGACAGCAGTCAGACACAGGGTTTGGGTTTTGAGTGGTGCTGTATGGAGCCAGGACTCAGTGATCTTTGTGGGTCCCTTCCAGCCCAGGATGCTCTACGATTCTGTGATTTTAATAATCCATGTATGTGGCAGGGAACGGGCCACCATTCCCCTATTGTGGCACTATCGGAAACTTCTCATGCTTTTGATGAAAACAAAAGGCTTTGTGCACTTGCTTCACTCCTCTTGCAAAATCTCCCCTCTGTTCTTTGTCTGTAGGATAAAGTGCCTGTCTGTTCACCTTGTTAAGCTTTTGGTTCAAGGGCTATTGATTTTTTAATTTAGTGTTGATACAATTGCAAATGAATTGCATCTGTAAATATGGAGAACGACTCACTGCTCAGTGCTTCCAAGAAACAATTCTGGATTTCTCTATGCTTGATGTATGTGTACAACAGTGTCAGTAAGATTATCATCCTGAATAATGTTTTGACAGTTCATAAAATGCTGCAACAGTATTTCAGAGCTGCATGTACAGTTCTTGGACTGGGGCTACAGTTCTTGGACTGGGGCTTCTCACTAAGCTGCTTCCAGTAGACACTGTCCCTTCTTGGCTCTTTTTTGAGGCCATTTCTGCCCATAACTTAAGTCCAAGAAATCTTTTTAATATATCCCTAGTTTTCTTGTAGGTCGTTGTGCCTTTATAACTGAAAGCAAATTCTGAATCTTTGGATTCTTTTTGCAGCACTTAACAAACATTAACCAGTTAATCTTTGAAACACTCATGAAGTAGTTAACCATTATCCCCGAATTTATAATATGGAGCAACTGAGGAAGCAAAGTTAAATGAACTTCTGGGACTAGCACTGACCCAAGCCATTGTAAACTCAGAAGAGCATCATGATACTTCATCCATGCTGAAGAAACAAAGTTGAAACAAAATACAGTGGAAACAAACTATATTAATGTAAAGTGATTTTTTAGAAAGTGAGCAACTCACTGGTCTCATGAATTAATTTTCTGCAGAGGTTAGGAAGGGGTTGACTTCTTACTTTCTCTTTATTCCCATATTTAATAAAAATTGTGAAATGTTTATTATAAGAGCATCTAATTCTAAGAGAGTAGCTTTGTTTCAGTGTTTGGTGTCAGGCCAACAGTTTTGTCCCAGAGAAGGTTGGCTACAGCTTTCTGAAGATCTTGCTGGTTCTAATCAGTGTGGGAGGAGGATGGAAATATTAAAAAGCAGTGGGGCCAGTGCAGGTGTTTGAAATCTGATGGATGGAGTCCTAGTGCCTTCACTGGGCTTTTTCGTACCTGATGGGAGACTACCTTCTTTGTCAGCTTTGAAGTACTATGAATGATTATGCTGAATTTCCACACGTTTTCATGATACAGAATGAATTAGGCCCAGACTCTACAGTAGCTCCAATTTCTAGTTCACAAAATTCACTCAGCTATCTTGCCAGCCTGTCTCACAGTGTGAGAGCTCTTGAGCTCTTAATATCTTTCTTCACGTATCAAGAAATGGAACAGGCCCATGTTATACTAAGTTAAAGCAAGTTTTCTGTTAAACAGAAGTTGCCGGACTGGGTTTATATCTTTGAAGGAGCCATAACAATTAGGTGCTTTATTGTTCTTTAATGTTGGGATTTCTAATCCTGTGGGATCTTACTAACTCAGTTTTCTCAGTTTTAAAAAGGCATGACATATTTTCCTGTTGCTGTGCGTGTATTTCCTAGAGAGCCTATGCATTTTGAGTGATTAGTGTTCTAAACAACATCAAAAAATATAAATTAAAGGAGCAGTCTTCTTGAACCTTCTGTGTCTATCCAAGGAGATCTGGTCATTGAAATACTTCTTAAGTCTTGGCCTTTGTTGTTATGTATCAGTGTATAAACAAATCTCAGCTCTCTTGATGATACACTGCAGACAAATACAATGAGAATTTCTGCATTCTGTCATCTACGTTGTCATTGTGTTGGTAGACCATTAGAAAGAGTAGTCTGTCATAAATCTCAGTGTTTTTACATAATTTGAAAGCTCCTCTGGACCTGAAGCCATTAGGTCTGTGCTTTTTGCACGTGATTTAGAGCATGTCAAGATGCAAGTCTTTGTGCTGAGGTTAGCCCTTGTGCTCAGGTGACAATGCAAGACAGTCATCTCCCAAGGTCTTCCACATTATCTCTAGTGTTAGCTTAAGTTAGCAGTCCCCAGAAGATAGATTTACAGATTTACTCTTCTAGCAGACTTTACCTCCTAAGTCCAAAGCCGTTTGTAAAGCATTTTTTCTTGATGTATGTGCATAGCATTGTTGCTGCTTTCTAATCACTGACCAGCTGGCTTGTTAGTGAATAGTGCTGTGGGCCCCTTGCCATATTTCATGTGAGGTCTTGGCTGGGTGGCCAAGCAGGCAGCCTGCAGCCAGTGTCAAAGCGATTCAAGAGGTATTGGCGCAGCAGTGTCCCCATTAATTTCTGCTTGTCACATGCTGTCATGCAAGTTACACCAAAGAGGAAATGACCGTTAAAAAAAAAAGTATGCTTGTGGCACTTGGTCCCCTCCAGACGTTATCCTCGAGGTTAAACAAGTGGATACAATTAGCTGCTATCCACAGACAGCTGCAGGGAAGGAGAAGCCGAGATGTGGGCCCCACAGCAACGTGTCTTTCCTGTTAGCAAGGAGCGTAGACTGCCAACATATGCCATATTTTTAACCCTTCCTGGAGTTTGAGCAGATTAAAAAGATCTATTACAACCAACAGCATCACAAAAGTGCTGGTAAATGGCTGTAGTGCTGATTAAGCAGCATTCGGCTCCAAGGAGGGGTTTTATTTGTTGGTCAGTACCTCGTAAATGCAGGTGCAAGCAATGCCTGAAGAAAAGTATCTCGTCAGTGACCAGTAACCTACTGTTTGTAGAATCTTGCATGGAGTGAGACAGTGGTTTCCCTGCACTCCTCTCAGAAGCACAGCAAAGTAGTTAAAAGAGTCACGTTCAGCATTCTGAATTTTCTGGATGGACTGATTTCTATGATTATATCGGGAGAGCTTCTGCAGAGATTGCCACAAGCAATGATGCACTTAGGATGTCCCAAAATGCGGCTTAGGAGTGCGGAAAAAGAGTCTCTGAAGGGGAAATGACTGTGTCCCAAGATCAGGGAAGAAAGTATACACTAAGAGTATTTGAAGTTTTTATAAAAACTGAAAGAATTAAACTCTACAGAGGGGTGATAGGGAGGGGCACAGTTCACAGTGTTCCTGAACAGACTGACAGCCAACAGAAAGTCTGCTTTGTATCTCAGAAGGAATAGGCTCACAGCATCCATTGCAAGAAGGCTGTCTTTCTTTGTTGAGAGACATGACAAGTAAGGTCACTGACATTATATGAAACACGTTCACCAAAATTGACACTGCGGTTCTGCTTCTATCCATCTTGTCTTGGTGAAGTTCTTATGTTCTCCATTTTGACCGGTGTCGGTCCCCAGACATGGGCCAGAAGAGTTGTCAGAACTAATGCACAGAAACAGCAGATGCTATCACAAGTCATTTTTTGTGGGGCTTACCAATTGGGTGGGCCAGTAAAGAGTTCGGGAAATTTCTTGGATTATTTTAGTTCTCATATCTTTGTCTGCTGTTATAAGAAATGGAAGAACAGAGTAGGTAACAACTATCAGCAGGATGTGCTGTGAGATATTACTGTATCTAATAGAGCTTTATGAAAAACTTGTGATAAGGAAACAAAGTTAAAAAAGATTTCCCAGAAAATATTTGGGGATGTACAACACTGTGATGATATCACCCAGAGAGATGGGGAAAACTTGTGTTTGTTCACTTATCTAGGCTCAGATCTATACATTCTGTTAAGGGCTGTGTCTACTAGTGTTTTTTTCTACTGGATGGAAAGAGTGGAAAGGTTGAGATTGTTATTCATAACATCACATCCAGAACAGATCTTGGCAATAGTGACACATTTACCAGTTTCTGTCAAATTGTTAGAACAAAATTCCCCTCTGTTCTCATTTAATTTGCATGTATTTTCTCTTCAAAATAGCAGTAGCCAAATAGGAGATGTTGTGTTCTATTTGCATGTCTGGTAATTCCACTTTGATAGGAAATTTTGGTACACTGAATCACTGAAAATAAGTAGGACAATAATTATGTAGGCTTCCTTTCAGTCCTGCAAGTTCTTCTAATCAAATGCAAACAATAGCAGCTAATAACTGTAATGCTAACTGACTGCTCAGGTATTGAGCCATAAAACAAGAAATTTGATGTGGAAAGCCTTATAGCCAAAGCATCAGGAAAAAATGAAAACTTAACAAATGAATGCTGCAGGTCTTGGTAGTCTTAAAACGGTTTGAGAATTTTTGACTTTTTGCCATAAATTTATGGTTGAATTTCAATATTCTGAGTCACTGTTTTCCTTCTTATGTCAGAGCAGGTGTAACATGCCCCTTTTCAGAAACTCACCAACTGCCCCTTCAGAGTCAGATGGGAATCTCTGAATTCGTGTCACTGCAGAAGATGCTAATGAGGCATGGTTTTGGTGTGCATTCCCCAAACAACACTGCTGACCAGAATCAGAGCCTATGTAATTAAGACTAAATTAAGACAAGTATGTGCACCCAGTAGAGTTCAGTGAACTGTTCTGAGTAATCATCTCCTCTCTGCGTTCCTTAAGGAGGCCTGGATTATTATTTTAGAGGACTTGGAAATTTTCAATTGTAACACGTATCTTAGTAGTGCCAGATTTTCATACTGATCTTGGTAATTGTGAACTGAAAAACAGATTCAGTATATGTACTACTCTGCACTGGTGAGACCTCACCTGAAGTACTGAGTTTGAATGTGGAGTTCTCAGTACAGGAGAGACACAAACGTGCTGGAGAGTGTCCAGAGGAGGGCTACAAAAATGATACAAGTGATGGAACACCTCTCCTGTGAGGACAGGCTGAGAGAGCTGGGGCTGTTCAGCATGGAGAGGAGAAGGCTCCAGGGAGACTTGAGGGTGGCCTTTCAGTATCTGAAGGGGAGCTGTAAGAAGGAAGGGAACAGGCTCTTTAGCAGGGTCAGTGATGGCAGGACAAGGGAGAATGGTTTCAAACTAAAGGAGGGGAGATTAAATTGTATATAAGGGAGAAATATTTTTTTGCAATAGGGGTGGTGAGGCACTGGCACAGGTTGCCTGGAGAGGTGGTGTATGCCCCATCCCTGGAGATATTTAAGGCCAGGCTGGATCAGGCTCTGGGCAATGTGGTCTAGCTGTAGGTGTAGCTACTCATTGCAGGGCAGTTGGACTAGATGACCTTTAAGGATCCCTTCCAACTCAAATGATTCATGATTCTTTGATTCTACTTAATATATTATCTGTGGAATACATGCATACAGATGCACTTGCTTTCAACTAGATCAAAAAAACTACACATGTAAACTTCATGAGAGGGCATGTCAGTAACATTCTTCATCCTAAAAGTTTGGTAAGCCGGAATCACTTGTTTTGAACCTGTTTATTACAGAAGTAGTCTAAAAGATCTTAGTGTTCATCAGAAGACTTTTTAAATGTGTATTAATCTACTCTGCATGTTATAAAGTATCTTTGATAAGATTAAAATAATTTTATAATAACAAATAATTATGCAAGTATTTACTTAATATTTAAAAATAAGTGTAACTGTGATTTTATTTTCAGAAAGTTGTTTACCAGTGGGGTAGCAGTTTAAAAAAGACCAAAAATTATTAGATGAACTCCTTTCGTGAATTTGGCAGGTATTAGTTCTCCTTTGCTATTAATGCACTCAATGAATTTGCTACATTTTTCTTTCTGCACAGTATTTTATTCTGTGTGAGGAAAATGAATATTTTGTCCTGTAAAGCTGTGAATAGGACTTAAAGCGAACAGGTCATTTGGATTTATTTTTCTCTCTTTTCTGATAGTGAGCATATTTAAATTGAATACGCTGTGAATTTCAAGCTCTGACTGGCAGAAATAACACAGTAATCTTCATTTCTGATGGTTCATCCTTACCCTGTGAATGCTTCCATGAAAAACACTCGGATTTCTCTGAGATAAACTGTTAGCCAGTTTAAGGAAAAGTAGAAGATCCGTACCCTGGGTATTAGGATGAATCATGGATGACTCTTGAGAGGCTATGCAGGGGTTAGGTGGAGGCAGAGCGTAACCTCCTCCTCCCCACAGGAAGGAAAAATGCCCCACAAGGAGACTGACCAGACTGGATTTCTCCATAGAGAGCAGGAAAAGGGCACAAGGGCAGGGATCTCTCTGCGTGCTACCATATCCCAACTACTGTGCTCAGCCAGCTGCAGAGAGAAGGGCATCCTGCAGTTGCATGGGCTGTGAGAAATTGCTTCACTTCACACACCATAGCATGGAGTTCTAGGCAGGCTGGTGTCATGGGTTCCCAGCCCGGTGTGAGGACGAAATTTAAAGAAGAGAATCACTGCATTTAACAGGGAGTCACTAAATTATTACTAATGCCTTTGGGATTCAGTGTAACAACATTAATCATGTCTTCTGCTATTCATGTATCTGTACTGTGTAATTCCTCAGGAATGTCTTTTTTTTTTTTTTTTGGCATTAATTAATGTTGACTATTTGTTACAAAGTATAACCATAGAAGTGCTGTAATTATTCTGCTTCAAAATAGGCCTCAGAGAAAGTGGGAGCTCTTTAAACTTCCATTCCAGCATGCTTAAAAAACATCCTTTAAAATGAAAGCAGTTTGATAGCTGGGAGTTCTGTATAATCCTGTAGGATATGAAGAAGGTCTTATTCTATTCCTCTTCTGCTCTGCTGTTTGGTGAGAGGCTGAGTGAGCCTCCTCATCAGCCTAGCTTCACTGATTCATTACGCACTGCAATCTAAAACTTGTCCCCTTTGTTGCAGTTGTCTCTTACGCAAGCATTCCTACAGGGAATGTTCAGGACGAGTATCCCAACACCTGCCATCCAAAATAGGCATTCTGTTCTGCTCTGCTCTATATTAAGAAAAATGAATATAGATAAGTAAAAACTCTGGGAAAAGGAGGCAGGTTGTTGCACCAGTGCATGAGATTCTCCACAGAGGAGCAGGAGAAACATTAGGAGATCCCAACGGGTTGTGGTTTTTTACCAAACATTAGTGCAGAAACTGCATAGGAAAATAGGCCAGAAAACAAAACAAAACAACAACAAAAAAACAGCATTGCTTTAGTACAAATTTAGGGTCAGTCTGTAGCTGACAAGGATCTGTTCCATATTGCTCATACTTGGTGGCATGAGTGCCTATATTTAAGCTTTTTGTTCTTTACAAGCTAGTCAGCAGAGTGAAATTGGGAGCTTTGTGTAATGACCAGCCATTCTTATGTGTATATTACTTATAGGTGCAGGCAGTCTCTGAAGGCATGATACTCTTGGCATTTCCCTTCAGGTTGCCTATCCCTGCGTCCCCTTATACAAAGAGAAAATGCAGCATCTTTAGCTTTACCACTGCGGTGGGTTAGCCTTGGCCAGGAGCCGAACTCCCACCCAGCCACTCCCTGCTCCCCCTAGCCTCAGTGGAATGGAGCAGAAAAGAAAAGAAGAAAAGCAGGAATGAGAAAACTTGTGGGCTGAGATGAAACAGGGAGATTACTTATCAATTGGATCATGGGTAAAACAGACTTGCCTTGCTCTTAAGTTTATTGCTGATTGAAATAAGTATTTCACTGCTAATTTGGGTAGTGGGAAAGAAAAAGGCAGACATTAAAACACCACTTTAAAACAACCCCTTCTGCCTGTTTCCGGGCCCCGCATTGCTGCTGAGCCCTCTCCTGTCCTGAGGGCTGCAGGGGGTGAGGTGTGTGGGGTTTCACTCAGCTCCTAACAGTTCTTTCTGCCTCTCCTTCCTCTTCACACTTTTCACCTGCTCCACTGTGGGTCCTCTACACGGGCCACACTTTCTTTAGGAATATCTGCCTGCTCCAGCATGGGTCCTGCATGGGTTGCTGTGTAGACGCATATATGTTCTGCCATGAAGCACCTCCTCCTCTCCTGCTCTGCTGCATGCTGCAAACCAAGCGTGAAAAACTGTGGTATATGTGACCTAATAGTGAATGGAGATAAATGTGATGTCATTCTGAGAGTTCTGCAGACAGTCTCTCTGACCTTAGGCAACAAGCTAACACAGAGAGATGACACACTATGGAAGTCAAAATGGTAGGAAGCCCTTAAAGTATCAGAGTGATGTTTTGGAAACCAGTGACTTGTAGATCAGAAGCCACATGAAATTTAAGAAGGGAAAGTCAGGATAGGAAGAAGAGGAGATGAAGTCTGAAGGAGACTTAGGCATCCTTCTCTGGCACCTGAATTGGAGACATTAAGCTGTGAAGCCCACCTTTGGCAGAGGCAGCAGCAGCATCCGCTCACCCTAACCCAAACCTGCCCCGTCCTCACTGGTACTGAGAGCTGACTGTGAGCAGAAGTACATATATTTCTATGTATTATTGATATAATATGGCACTACTTGAAAATTTTGTTGTAATTTAGTCCTAGCACTCAGTAAATAAATATCAGTCTTGGGAATGCTATCACCAATACCATATGTGGTGGAGCATACAAAACTTACGTTATTTCCATAACAACTTTTGCTTCTTACTGTTTCCATTTTGAGATTTTTACAAAATTAAAACTACATTTTTGCTTCTAAGGAAAACATCTTGGTTTGTTGCATCCCCAAATAGCTCAGTTTTCAGCAGTTACAGAAAAATAATTTAGGTCTGTGTACAGACTACACTGAAAATGCAGCCTGAAAAGGGAAAACTCACTAAGATCATGATTGTCTGGAATCAGTCATAGAGGAATAATGTATATATCTTCAACTCGGGCAACAGCTGTTGTAGGGATGATGAGATTAGAAGCATGGTAGAAATCTCTAACTTGGAACAACAGACACTGTTCTGTGTCTATTTGTAAATATAAAAGACCCAAAGAGTGTCTGATTGAGATCAGAACATGACTTGCTTGAGCTTGTTACTCAAATCTGCTACTTGTTTGTCAAGTAGAATTGCATCATTTTTCAGTTAATTTATGAATTGTGATTTGAGCTACAAATATGAAGTACAGAAAGTTTCTCAGGGAAATGAAATGCAGACATAATATAAATAAAAATAAAACTGAATGCACTCCCGTTGGATCAGGGGAATTATTGTGATCTGGTTATCTAGTGATGTGTCTTGTGCATATTTACAACTGTCATCCAGTTGGCTAGCAAATGTTAGTATCTTCTGAAGTTAGTAACACTTTCAAAGAAAGCACACAGCAAGGCTGTGTTAGATATTTCTTGCAAGTGCTTCACTAAGAGAATGAAATAACTTCTGAATGTGAGGCCGAACTTTCTAGACTAAGCTTATGGACAGCAAAAAATTCATTATGGATTAAAAAAATAAAGCTTTCATTTTTTGCTTGCTTTGATAAGGAAAAGCTGTTCATTACTCTTATTTTTTAATAAATAGTTTATGCAAATAAATATCAAATGCTGGCGAGCATTTGGAGGTCAGCACTTAAAGCACATAATAATAAGACTGTTGTGTGATTTGGGTTCCTACTCTTTTCCTAGCTGGTGGAGAATTTAAAAACAGGCGAATAAGGAATCACAAAGAGCAAATGGCCTTTTTACACTAACATAACCTTCTTTGCTGTTCCTCTAAGAAAAGTCTTCCAAGTTTTCAGCTGAAATCTGTTTGTATGTACAGTATCGATCAACAAGGGATAACAAAAGAGCATAATCAACAGTCCAAAATGAATAATAGAGAATAGCCAATATGGAGTAGATCTGAATTTCCTGGAAGAAGAAAGACAGTTTTCCTCAGTTTTCCTCCTTCTTTATACATTTTTGATGTACACTTTGCTGGTACACTTTTCTGCTGCACATCATTTTCTGTGTGTGTGAACAGAAGTTCAGTAAATGCTATTCATCTTTTGAGTCCCGTGGGAGGAGAGTAAGAAATATCAGTTTCCCTTTTCAAATACATGTATATATATATATATAATGCATGCCTGGAAGAAGATTCTTAATTCAGAAACCGAAGGCATTGCTTGCAACTTGCAGCTAACAGAGCGGAACTGCATTCACTGAGCTTGAGGGGGAAATATGAAACAGAAACAGCATGAGAAAATTCTTGATATGTTTGGTAACTGCAGGAATGAGTTTACATTCTTGACAAGTGAATAGGATCCGGAAATGTCTCAAAAAAGGGACTTGCTAGGGTCTAGTGACTAATCTTTAAGTTCTTTAAATTCAGGTTTTATTTTTTCTGGTTTATCTGGAATAAAATAGACACAAATTCAGTGAAAACATGAAATACATAATTAAGATAGCCACACAGTTAAAGTTCTTGGTATGTTCCTCTTCAACACTCATCCAAAGACTATTGGGATTTGAGGTAAGTTAAAATAGTGACCAAACATTACATGTTTTAATTCTACTGATATTGGAAACCTGCAGGGATGTAGTCCTAGCTCTTCCACGTATTTCTGAGTTGCAAAGGGAAATTATATAAAAGCGACATGATTCATTACTCTTTGTGTGTTTGTTTTAGAGGAGCAAACCTACTATACTAGTTATCAAAATGACCAGATCCCTGTTTTTCCTAGAGAAGCAAAGGAAGTAAAAAGCATCAGACAGCAGGGAACAGAGGGCTCAGTTTGCGACCATCCTTCAAAGGTCATTATAATTAAATGGCATCACAGTTTACATAGTTCCATGTTAGACATCTTCATTGTTTGAATCTTCAAGTCAAAACTGGTCTCTATATCAAGAGCCCACTGTTATTACTGTCGGCAGAAAAAGATGTAGGCTGTATATAGAAATGGGCATGTTTTATCAGAGGTCAGATTAGAGCTTCCAGCTTTCAGATTTATATATTATATAATATTTTCTGTGGTGATGATTGGGGACATTTCATTTTATATTAAATTATGTAACAGTGTCAAAGTTTATCTTAAAAATACATCCAGCTAAAGCAATATTATCAAGTTGAATGTTTGGAGCTATTTTAAAATCAATTTCAGATAAGATTCTTTTTCATAGTATGCTTTGAATGTTTTCTTGTAAAAGTGTCTAAGGTTTTGCCTGTTCCTGTGATGATCATACGAACAAAAATAACAAAACTCAGTTTATCCTTCTACCTTTTTCTCATGTTTTATGCCATCTATCTCTTCAAGATCATTTTGGTTGCTAATAACAGGATTGGTGACAGTATGCTGCATGGTTTGTGGGAAGCACATATGTCACCAGCAAACACTGGGCTGGACTTTCTTGAACTCAAGTCAATTGCACACAGAAAATTAACTTATTCCTTTTGTTTCTTACTCACTGCAATGTCTGTAGCTGTTTGTTTTGCAAATACACTGTTCAAGTTGATGGTATCCTTCTAATTTGGAATTCCGGGGATTTCTAGTATTTAGTTTTCAGTCTCTTGGTTCATTCCTTTCACATTACTTAGCTTAGTGTGAAAACATGAGTACAGATGAAATAGTGTCTTCTGCTGTGGATACATCATAAAGGATTGCATCACTATAACACAAAGCCAAATGGGAATTATTACACTGATTTAGTGCTAAAGTTTGATCTAAGCAGTTTCTACACTTTTCAGTATATTCTGTAGAATGGGTTTTGACAGGTAAACGTTTTTCCCACTGTAACATTAAATTCTGACAAAACAGTCATTTGATTAGCTTTTCTGTTTGAAACAGAGCCCGTGCCTATTGAAGTGAATAACAAGATTTCACTTCACTGGGGCAAGACAAAGCAGACAGCTGGGAAGTGCAAAGTGGTGTGTGGTTTAAAGTTAAAACGAAAAAGCTGCAGTATATTTTTCTTACTTGGACAACATTCTTTCAGAGTTGATCTGTGTTTTGCAGACATGCTTTCGTTATTTAAGTCTGTTGACCAGCCTTTATGCTTTTAACAATTAACCACAAATAATTCAACTAGAAAAAATACATAATCTTGATAAGTACACCTATTCAAGTCAACAGGTTCGAGCAATATCCTGTCCTTTTTATATTAATAGGTGTTTTTATCTCAAGTCAATACTTACTTAAATTAGGTCTGCAGACTGTGGCTGGGTGTTTGCTTGTTTGCCTTGTCTTGATAATTGCATATTGATTTCTTCCTTATACTTAGGATATGATGCTTCAGCTGTTTCGGGGACTGGATTTTCTGCATTCTCATCGTGTGGTGCATCGGGACCTGAAGCCCCAAAATATCCTTGTAACCAGCAGTGGGCAGATAAAATTAGCTGATTTTGGTCTTGCACGAATCTACAGTTTTCAGATGGCTCTTACATCAGTGGTAAGTTTCTGGAGGCTTTTATTTTTCTTCTAATGCAGCAGAGTGCTTAAGTCTCTGTGGTCCTGATAAGTAGCGTATTGTAACTCTGTCTCTAAAACTATCTCTACTGTTGAAGTTACTTGCGTCTGCAAAACAACTGCTTTCCTGCCTGGACTGGATTTGTTATGGTTATTTTGTAGAAGTAATCAATTACTGATTACTGGTTCTGAATTAAATCATGACTGATCACTGAAGGAAAGGTATATGCTAGTTTTCTGAAACCTCATCAGTCTGGCTTCTGTTGCGATTTTGGCTTGTTTTACATGTTAAACCCTGTAGGTATCATTAAAGTTTCCAAAGTATACCTATTTTAAGATCAAATTCATGTTGATGCTCAGATAGTCTTGCCTGAAAAAAAAAAAACAAAGACAGATGATTTTGAAAATGCTACACTCACACCTTTGATCCGATCTCTGTGTTTGATCCCATATTTCAGTGAGTAATTCCAAGTAGCACTGTGTTGGAGGCAGCTGAAGTGAACCTGGCAGCTAAAATCACAGCTGTTTCCCAAGCCAACTGTTAAAGAGCACCTTCAATATCTCTAGGCCTCCTGCCACTGTTGCCCCTCTCCGAGGAGCTCCCCTGGTTGTCCTTGGCTCAGATGTGAGCTTGGTCCCAGAAGATCTGGCCCTTTCATGCATTAATTCTTGTAGAAAAGCTCTGCCAGCCCTTTGCTTTTTGACCCTGTTTCCACACTTGTTGGCCGTGCCCCCGGAATCAGCTGTTGTTAGTTTGGCACAGCACCTCCTAAGTGTACTGAAGAGTAATGGTGCTGCATACACTGTTGGGTGCCGTTGTTGTTGCTTGCTCATGAATAATCTTCTGTTTTCTGTGCCAAGTATCACAACTGCCATGGTAGTATTACGTATGCTAAAGTCAAGAAGGGGAAAAAAAGGAGAAGAGCTGAGAGGTGTCCACTTTGCGTTTTACACTGTACTGTAGAAGTTAGCCTGGCTCACACTGGTAAAAAGCATTCCATCGTTAGTTGCTGTGGGAGTCTCATTGCCACTCTGTAACAGTGACATCCTGGGTTCTGGGGTCCGTATTGAATGAAGGCAGGAAGCAGCAGCAAAAAGTATCATCATCTTGGTAAATGTGTGAGAGTATTCTCTTCTCTTACAGCGTAAGTAAACTTGTGTTTTAGGGTTGGGTTTTTTTTGTTCATCTGTTTGGTTTTGTTGTGTTGTGTTTTGTTTTGTTTTTCCACTGCTTGTAAGACATAGCCTGATCAAAAGCTGAAAGAATATCTCAGTGGAGGTCAGTGAGGACTGATCATGTTGTAACTCAGAAACAGCTCTGAAGAAATGGAGAGAAAGGTTGTTCCTAAATTGTTGGAGTTTTTCATCAGGTAGTCAGAAACAGTAACAGTTTCAGTGATTATATCTATTGATCCATAAAATCCTTTAAACAAAAATTGTGGAGTTACCTATGGCTGCCAGCAGTGTGCTTTTGAAAAGCTCTGCTTAACATGAGGAAAGAACATATACAGAACTGCACTGGAATTTGTCCACAATCAAGTAGCCTGCATAGAGAGGAAAGTCAAAAGACCCAGAAATACAACACTAATACATTCTAATACATTTACTGTGATAAAATCATACCAATATCTGCCTGTATGAGAACATTACCAGAATTCTTATGTGAAAGGTATGCCTGTATCTAATACCTGCCTGCTAGAAGAGGTGACTCAAAGGCCATCCACTGGTATCCTTAGCGCTGGTACGAACGAGAGTTCTTTAGGCCAAGGGACTCCATGTGCAAGGAGGTCCTGTGTTAACACAATGCCATTGTCATTGCAGCTGTACTAAAGAGTATTAAAATAGTTAATTTATTCAGGCATCAAGGACAAATAAAGTGTATGGATGTAGGCATGAATATCAGCCTTCATACCTAGAATTTACTCTATTAGGATTTTCTGTTTAAAAATCAAAGCTGTGACCAAAGTCAGTGTAGTGATATAATGTTCATGCTGATGGCAGGCCTAAGAGAAAGGATGCTGTCTTAGGATACAAAAAAGAGTGTTTTCTGAAACACCTTGTGCTAAAAACCTTCACAATCAGCTTGTGTCTGTGTGTGCGGTAACCAAAGATGAGTCCTCCTTGCAGTGCGATAGTGTGTGGTTTTAAATGTCAGTCTTCATTGCTCTTACAGAATTAGCTTTGGCTAATTTAGTAAATGGGTATTAACTGGCCCCATTAAGCCATGAGTTTTCCTTTTCTGAACGTAACTTTTATTTTTGAGTAGCTGCTTTGGTGTGCTAATTCTTTTTCGCTTTTTTTTCCTCTGTTAAAATTCAGTCCAGGAAACAATTTCCTTTAAAACATTTTCTGTTTATTTTTTTTTAAACACAAATTAAAAATATTTCTGACTGTTGTTCCCAAAATGAAGTCTAAATTGCAGTCCCTTGCCAGGCAGTGAATAAACTTTCATTGACTTCCAGATCTGTTTTGATGTGTTTGCAGAAAAAATACTGCCTTCTAAAAGACAGCAAATATCTAAACATATGTCAATTAATAAAACTCCACACTTGCAAGGACTGTTTTTGGATCTTTATTAAAAAGTGATAATGCAGACAGGAAAAGATATAAAGTACGTTGTACTTGCTGTCATTGTGATCAATGGAAGTGCTCTGCAACGTTTCCTTCAGAAGAGAGTCTTACTGCAGGATGAATTGCTACGAGAAGCATCTTTTAAAGTATCTGATCTTTCCCAAGATGCTTCCTTATTCTTTGCTCACAAAGAAACTCTTCATCTGGGACAAAAGGAACTTGCCATGGAAGTAATTCAGTACAAACTGATCCAGCCCTGGTACTCTGGGTGCTGCAAGTGGTAACTTCAAAGCGGGCTCTCTCTGACAGCCAGTTATTTCTCCAATACTGAAGAATCCTTCTCGTGGATCTGGCCTGGTCACCTGGGCATGCTGCAGTCATTTAAGAGACGTCTTGATATTTCCTTCAGTGACTGAATGATTCATACTAAGGTTACGCATCCTTGGGGGGGGCAGGGCAGAGATCAGTGCTAGCAGCTGTGGTCGGACTGAGCGCTGATACGGGTCTGAAATAACAGCACAAGAGAAAGAACGAGGCTGGGGCGGGGAGTCTCAGATTGAGGATAATAGAGCACGCTTTCGGTTTCATCCTAAGTTAGCCTCTTTTTCAAGTGTTGGTCTTGGCCCTTGGGGAAATTTTGAATAGGCTTTGTGATAGCGGAGAAGCTCCATAGGAGAGAAGAGGTGAATTGATGTGACTTTGTAATTTTAGAGTCTGATGGCAAAAGCTAATGAACTATCTACGTTTTTCTCTGGTTCAGGAAAATGGGCTCTTGGTTTTAACTTTCTCTCAACAAAGGAGCAGGTGGCCGTCTTCAAAATCTGAAGTTGCATTATGAAAAAGAAGTAAGCCATTGTCTGTTCTTTCTTGACTTTTAGCTGCCTTGAAGAAAATAAATGAAGCTGAATCATGGCACAGCAGAACGCTGAGATAAGTGCACTCAGTTGTGATCATAGCATGCAGGTGAAGCTGAGGATGTTCAGTTTTTAAATCATGACCTGCCTTAAAGAACCTGAGTGAAACTGGCAAGATGTTAAGAACACACAAAACTTTCTTTGAAAATGTGTGTGCTTTACCTTAGATGGCAGCACTACTGATGTTTTTTTTTTTCCATGAAATGCAAACAAAATTGTTTTATGTCTTCCTTTTAGAGAAACTTGCTTTTAGATTTACTGAATATTGGAAAGGACAACAGATTGCTTTCACTTCTGATGCTTGAAGTTGTTTAATGCTAAGCTCAGATAAGTAAGTTGACAATTAAAAACCAAAAAATCCTGCAGTTATTGTCAGTGAATAATTTTAGATTACGCTAGCATTTTATTTGAGTGTTCCTGCAGGATAAAAACTTTCCATCCGGTTCCTGGCAGTCACTTCAGCACAAATGGTTTACATGTCACATCATGCAGGAACTTGGGTTTCATTTTGTTGGTATAGTAGCAAGGGAGCATAAAATAAGTTTCGCTAACTGGGCTTACTTTGTAAAATAAATATATAAATTAGTTACAGCGACAAAAGCAACAACAGAAAAGATGGAAAAAATTGCTTCCAAAAGAAAAGAGTGTTTTCCTGTTTTCTGCCCACTGCTGCATTGTAAGATACTAATAAATGCCACTTGTTAGCAAATACTGTGAATGTAAGCTCTTGTTTGAGCTAATATGATAGTTAAGAGCTTGGAAACAGCACAAAGAAATTTCTTCTGCTTTAATTGATTCTTTCTATCTTTTCCTTTCTTTATTCAGCCACCTTTCAATGCCACTATGCTTCCTAAAATCCAAATATTTATGTGTATGTAATAAATCCTGCAGAGTCCATTCCGATGCCAGATATGTTCCAGCAAACCCAGAGTCTGCTTCATAGCGACTTTAGCCTGAGAGGCGTTGGGTAACCCTGAATGAGCCTGATGCAGCAGGCTCCTTACAGCTCACAGTTAACATCACACATAAGGGTGGGCCTTCAGAAATTAATCAAGAGCCTGCCTCTGGTGAATCGGAGGCACAGTCTGAGCTGTGTTAAAAGGTGCTCCAGTGGAATAAGTAAAGCGACACTAGATTTGGTATCATATGGATTTTGATAAGAATGTAAGTCTTCCTCCCTCAGGCAGGTGGAATTGACACTGTTTTGGTACACACTGCATCTTCACGGATGTGTGGAAGCACATCACCTTAGATCTGAGCCCGTCTTTAGCTCTTCCCTCACGATGCATTTCTCCAGTCCACCCAAGTGTCCCTGAAAAGGAAAATGAGTCACAGCCAGCCATCCAAAGGATCAAAATATGCGTTGCTGAGCTTGTGAGTGCTGCTGCTGAAAGGTTGTGGTTGTTTAGGAATGCAGTGTGATTAAATTGGTTGCCTTATTTAAGGAAAATCTCTCTTCCCTGCTAATGTAGAGTTCTGCGTAAAAGGTCCGTGCATCTTGCTTTGTGAAGCAAACAACCAGATAGTATTCTCCCATATAGGAAAAACATATAAAATAAGTCATTTATCTCTGGAGCCATCGTAAGAACAAAAATCATTAGCAGCATGTTGACAGAAAACTCTGCAGCTCATTCGCATCATTTCAGTGTATATTTATGTTGATTTTACCCTGATCAGATGTTCACTAAGACAGCTCAGATTTACGGAAAAATATATATGGACAGATTGCTTAAGGTAACAGTATTATCAAAGGCCAATACAGAAATGCACATTGACAAACTGAGGAAATTAGAAGTTGCTTTTGTTCAATGATATGATAGTTTCTGTAAACTGACAATTTTTGTTGCCCATCACGAGATAGTTGGAAGCTTTTAGACTTGTCAAGGAGGGTGCTCACAGAGAGACAAAGTACAGCTGTTGTTTTTAGGAACACATCCTGGAGATGATATTCTAACAGTGCCATTTCACAGCCAGCCTAAGCAGATATAACATTTGTACTGCTGCAGAAAGGATGATCCTGCTTTCAGCCACACACCCCAACCCCCTCCCTTAGCGGTCATGCGCTTGCCGTTTGAGTGAAAAGGAGCCCCACAAAGAGGGGTTTCTGATCTTCAGTTGGATTAGGCAGTGCAGTCAGTGCACGGCCATGTGAGTGGAAGCGCTGACTGACGCGGGAGAGTGAGCAGAAGGATGGGGTCATCCTCTCCATAGACATCACAGTCTTAGGTTTGTTGGAGTCTACTATGAAACCACATCTGAAGTTCTTCAGCCGAGGACTCATAAAACTCAAAACCTCACAGTTCATGCTAACTTACCCTATTTTGAAGATGTTAGATGAACAACCAGTTACTGGTTCATTTAAGGCTGTTACTGTATCTGGCATTAAGCAAACTTGTATCTGTATTAACATTTGAAGTATTTTTTAACCTCCAGGTGCCAAGGCCTGAGTTCAGGGCTCTGTACTGTTCCTCCGCAGCTGATACCACAGCTCACCCTTGAGACCTGCTAGGAATGCAGGGAATGCAACCCTTTGCTGTGATTCAGGCCCAGGTCTATCATGAACCATAAAAAGACTATCTTTTAATCTTTAAAAGAAAAGTAAATTACTTTACAGTAAACAAGCAAATTGGCTCCGCATGAGAATGTCTACTGTGCCAAAAAAGCTGCTTTTCAGGGCTGCAGCATTAGAATGTATCTCATGTGATTACAGAGTTTGTCCATACTGAGCTGAGCATGTTTTGCAGCCCTGCAGTTGTACTTTGCTGAATAAGTCTTCTTTGTGTTGATGGGAAAAAAAGGAGAAAAGGTAGAATTCCTAGTACAATTCATATCAAAACAAAGGAGGTTTCTGCTGGGCTGGAACCGAAGGCTTATCGTGCTCTTTATCAAAGGATAATGTCCAACAGAGGATGCTTATGAATTAGAGTACAATTAAGAAACCAGACTCAGGTCGGAAATTAGCAGTTTCCAGTGCTGGAGGTTGTATCTCAGACATTGTCTTTAATGATTACTGAAGTACTCATCCTCCACTGATTCATCTCATTCCTTTTTGGACAATTTATTTTCTTGGCTGCAGCTAACTTCCATACTGTAAGAAAGGCACATTATTTTGTTTTAAATCTGACACGTGGCAATTTTACTGAAGTTCCTCTTAATTCTACTTTTGTGAGATATTTTCTTTCCAGATCTGGGTGAAAACTGGCATTATTTTGTATCAGAGCTGTTCCCATGGTGCAAGAAAAAAGTATTCAGCGTGAATAGGCCTCCACATGTTGCTGGGACGAAAAAATGAAGTGTGCTTATGTTCTTTCTTTTCTTGTCTCTTTATTTTCCTTTTTTTTTTTTTTTTTTTGCTTAAAAGATTCAGTAAACATTGTTAGTAATGCAGCACTGACTTAAAGTTTTCACGCAGATATCTGGTGAACTCGCTTAGGATGTAGAAGAACTGGAATTACAAGGAACAAGCTGTGCTTAGTCTGCTCAATAAGCAAGGGGGCAGGGTGCAAGAGGGGTAAGGAAGGGCAGAAAATAATTGCTACTGCGCATTTTCTCTATGTTACAGAAGAGCATCCAGATATTGTCTGCCCTTACTTCTGTTTTCTACTTTCAGATGTAAAAGTACGTAGTACGTTTCCCCCACCCAGTGATTTACATCTTCTTTGTACTATTTTTCTGTTGATTTAAGCGGGTCTGTTTTTACAACTACTCTCAGAGATAATTGAGAGGGTTGGATTGTGAAAACAATTTGATTGTTTGACAAGGTCTCTCCTTGTGTACTTACAAAACTGTTCCCACATAATTTCAAACCATCCTGACACACTAAAATACAGCCTCAGGTTATGCTCTTATCAGCGCACACAGGGTTAGCAAGTATGGGCCTGTGGTGCTTGAATGTGAGATAGCAAAAGGAAGATGAGCAGAGCATTGCCATACTGCCCTTGAGCACTTGCTATTGTGGGGTGAAGGTAGGTATCCCTACACGGCTGACAGAAATGCCCTTAGGATTTTACAAATAATAAAAATTTGTCACTGACACATTTTGCAGTATCAGGGAAGTATCCATAAATTTTCCCTGTTCACTGGCCAAATTTCCTGCTGTAGAAGTTATTCCTAACTGAAAATTCCTTCGTCCAGGTATACTGTAGGAAATTTCTTGTAGCTTAACATTATTTAGAACTTTCCCATTGTCGCCAGTGTGGAATTGTAGAGCTTAAAAGCAGAAGAGACATTAAATCACCCAGACTTGTTCTGAGTCAGGCAGGATAGTTCTGTTATGTCGCCTCTAATGTTTTACCATTGTCAACTTTAAATGTGTCAAGAAATAGGGATTCCATCACTTCCCAGGGGAGTCTGCTCCAAAACCTCTATGTAATCACTCTCAGAAAGTTTCCTTGATGTCCAGCCTTCAATTTCCCATTCTTAATTTAACACCATTATGTTCTTTGTTTTTATATGTAGAATGGTAGCAGATGTCCAAGGCCTTGCAGTTGTCTTCCTAGGGAAATCAGTTACATGCTGTATACATTAGTTCTTTTGAAAAGTGAAAAGATAACTCATTTGCTAAATCACGGAAGTTTACAAGTACTAGTTTATCCAGATTCCAGTACAGTATAAGGCACAACTTAATTAATCTGGATTTCTTTAACATTACTGTCTTTTAGAGTTAAGTGGACAAAGGCAGAGGAAAGTATATTATGCTAAAAGAATTAGTGCTTTAGGAGGTGTATTTCTCAGTTTTGAAGATCTACCAATAGCTTGATAACAAGCTGCAAAGATCAGAGGCTGTTTGTGAGTCACAGGTCTGGTGTATGAAAAGAGCAAATAGAAATTTAGACTGTTACAGGCAGAGTATTTTGTTAAAAATGAGAAAATACTGATGTTACGACACAAATGAGTTGATCAGGCATCATCTAGAATACTGTGTACTGCTTGGTTTCTTCTTTTAAGAGGAAAGATTTTGGACAAAAATGGGCACAGGTGTGTGATGATCAGGGAATGGGGAACCTTATTTTGTGTGAGATAGATAAGAAGAAAAACTTAAATGTAACAAAATCTGTCACGGTTTTGTAGATGGAAATGATATCTTAAAATATCAGGAAGGAGGCAAAGAGGGAGAAAATGACTAAAAGAACAACGTTACTATGAGAACTAGAGAGTCTGAACTGGCCTTAAATTAATTTAGTCAGGAAGTTAAGAAAGCAAGAATTGAGATTCTGAGGCACCCTACATAAGGACCAGTGCAGACAATAAATACAACTGATTCTGAGAGAGAGCTCGCTGAATTTCTGTGATGCAATTGGCCGTTCTTGATGAGTGATTCTCTGTATTTGCCCTTTCAAGTCCTTACGTCAATTATTTGGTCAAATTTAACAGAGATATCCTTCGTGAGCTCCTCCCTGAATGGAAACAGCTTTCAGCGTGTCAGAATTATTGGCATAAACGTCAGGGTGAAATCATTTTGCAAAGGCAGAAGTGGTGAACTGCTTAGCTGTACTGAGATAACATAGAACAAATAGGCCTATGTTCTATTTATTAGAACATAACAAGAAGAGGTTACAATTAATAGAAGCCTAACATAAGAGGGCAGAGAATTAAAATGAGACATAAAACAGAGAGTCGCTTCAGTAAAGAAGTGAAAAGACCACCTGGAATTTTCCCAAGTAGATGTGAAGGCAAAAATGGAATATTTGTCAGGATAGCAAGTTGAAAAGGTCCAAATGGATTGGGAAGTCTACTTGCAACGTTCCCCATCTGGAAAACGAATGGATCTGTCAAGTCACATCAGTGAATGATAGCCAACCTGCCTGCTGAAAACCTAATCAGAGGGCTTTCCGTAGAATAGTGGGTGCCAGAAAAGCTTGGATAAACTTGGAAGTGGCTAACAGAAATAACCTGCAACAAAGACTTGAGCTGAAAAAGCATCATGTGAAATTAAGCCAAAACTTGCTACTGTGTAAGTAAAGTGAACACTTGGATGTGAAAATGAACCAACCAGGAGACTTGTATGAGTGTCTTTTAGAGTTCTTCCTGACAACTTATCATTTCCCAGATCAAATAATAGAAATGCCTACTAAAAATACAGGGACTCTAGACTCCAGCATTCATTCAGACCCTGAGTGGATAGTGAGAGGAAGGCACAGAAAGGGACTTTTCTGATAGCTTTTCTAGGTAGCATAGCTCTGATGATGCTTCAGGATTCATACACAGCTTCAGCTATTCAGAACTGCTGTCAGGTCATGATATATGAGTCAAGGACAGCTAGTAGCCTTGGTGAGTCTGAACACACTAAGAGCTAGAAAGGAGAGGAAGAGATACCTGAGGACACTTGCATTCTTAGAATCATAGAATGGCCTGAGTTGAAAAGGACCTCAAAGATCATCAAGTTTGAACCCTCTTTCTTCTAGCACACAGATACTGTAGAACCAAACAAGATATATTAGCAGTGATTGGGAATTACAAACAAATGAGTCAAATGCACTATAACAGCCTGTGAGATTTGTTGTGGAATTTGAGTATTTCCTTTTATTTTTCCTTTTGAGAAGAATCGAAACATGATTCAGCTTCCTTAGAGTCTGTTAATCTGAAACTTGAGCAGAAGATTTCCATGTTTAATAGAGAGAATGAAAAAGGAAATTGTGATATAGTAAGTTGTTTGTCAGCAAGTATGTAAAATACCAGATGTAATTTATAAAACAAGAAAAATTGACATCAATTCCAAGAATAAGGAATAATTCAGTTAAATGTAAGCGTCATGAAGGATAAATGCAGAATGCTTTTCACAATTACAACCAGTCAGGGCATAACCTTATAGTTATCCATCAAGAACTTCCAAAGTAGTTCTGGAAGTTCCTTGCAGGTACGTGCATTGACTTGAGTTTTCGTTTAGGTCTGACAGATGAACAGCAGCAGTAGATACTAGAATATTATAGATACTAGGATATTAATGTTTGTAACTGTCTTCCCAAACAGTGTAGAAAGGCCATGAATTATTTACTGATGAGCCTCACTACAAAATTCAGCAGGATATTTGAAAGTAAAACCTTTCATTGTTCTCAGATTAAATTTGAAAGTGTAGTGTGTAGAATTTCAGCGCAAGACAGTAGCTAAGGCAGTGGAATAGCTAATGATCATTTTGCTGTCTCTGCTTCCTGTAATGAATGCAAGGCAAAGTTGTTTTACATATACAGTCTGTGGAAATGCCCTTTAAACTCAGAAAATGTGAGCCGGGAATCTAGTGACTAAACTCTCATGCAGGGAAGAAGGGAAGGCAGATGTGCAAATTCGTGTTGATTTTGTTCTGGGGTCATGTTGTAGATTTAAAAGAGGATTAACAGGAGTAGGAACTTTCTGCTTAGGAAGCAGAGAAGTTTTGTTTTGTGTTTTTTTTTTTTAATTTAACAACAATGCAAATCGTACCTTGAGTGTGCCATATAAGATTCTGACTGTGAAAGTCTGCCCTCTAAGCAGCTAACTTACTGTTGCTGAGAAGAAAGATAAAATAATTTTTGAATAAGTATATAGACAGAAATGTGCCTTTATCTCATTTTGGGCTCCACTCTTAGCTCTGGTTCAGAGAAATATGATAGCGTGATATTTGGTGTGGCTATTAACATCCAAAATAAATATCTTACTTTAAAGAATTACTGTTTATTGAAGTGAATAGATTGTACTCCTAATGTTTTCCACCTTGGTTGTTAGCAGTAGATTAAGTCAAGCAGATCGTAAGTGGATCCTAGTAATCAAAGTAGATGTACTGATCAGTGTAATAAGGGTAAAGGAGTCTGAGTTATCTCTCCTTTAAGACAACATTTAACACGGGTAAGATGAATCAGAAGTACCTACTTTTTTTTCATTGACTGTCCAGTGTGACCAGCTGAGGTGTGAATATCTACACTGTAGTCATATCTGAAGTCAGATGAGATGAATCTAGCCCAAGTCCATCCTGATATTGCTGCTGTCTGGACTCTTCCTTATGTATTTGGGGTGAGTCACAAAGAACATAACTTATCAAGAATTCCATCGGGCAGAGCTGAGACAGCTCCCAGTGAAATGAAGTCTAACTGAAGCATAAACGCAGATGTATGTTTTGGATAAATCTGTAAAAGCAGTTAAACACTTTTCTGGAATATATAGCTGAAATTCTGAGAGCTAACACCCGAAACACAAGCCACATGCAAGGCCAGTTAGGAATCTAAGCTATGTGAGTGAGCAGGTTCGGCAGAAATCTGAATGGAAGTACAGAAGAGCCATTGGTGTTTGAGGAGGTATCTGTGTGAGAGAGACAGAAGCAATTGGAAGCAGTGCGAGAAATACACACACAAGTAACACACAATGTCAGTATGAACATATACAGCAAAATGTTGAGAAAGCTGGGACCTCCTGGTCTGGATGGAGTATTTGGAATAAGTCCTTGAGAAAAACTATATCTTGCTGTTTGATTTGTTCAGGAAGAGAGGATTTTCTACACCTTTTTAAAAACTCAAAATGAAAAAAAAAAATACTTGTCTTCCATGATCATTTCATGTCATTTGTTCCTCCTCCCATAGCCTCTAACAAAAATAACATAGGAGTTCCTATGCTGATGGGATTTTCAGGCAGAAACTATAAACTAATACAGCCTGAGGATGTTCCATTAAAAAAAAACAAAACATAAAATACCTTTCTTTCTTCTGTATATACATTTTCTATACAGAGTGGAAAGTTTCTGAGTATAAGAAAATGCAAGATCTAAGCCTGTGAGAGACTTACTACCCCAAAAGTAAGCTTGCAAATGAAAGCTGTCAAGAGCTGCCAGTGTGTAATATCTGGGGGAGTACCATAAATCAGTTGAGACTTTATACAATAACATGAACTTTTCATAATACCACTTAGAGTAACCATTTTCAAAGAATAATGAATTAATATATCTGAATCCACTTGCGATACCAGTAACCCTGAGTTACAGACCAAGTGCTAGTTTGAATTAGAGCTACTTCTACTGACTGGCTATATGGAAAAGGCAAATTAGCTGCTCAGTTCACTTTGGCATAAAGCCTGGCACTTCTTAGGGGATGGTGATGAAATACTGTAGCTTTCTTGCAAGGTTCTCTGCAAAGTATAGAAACCAAGTAGTTTTTCCATAAAATGGAATTTTTCTTCATCGAAAAATGGTTCTTTCCCTGTTTGTTTTTCAAGTTCATTCTTTCTGTTGGACAATGTTGACTGAGTTCTTCCAGCACAGGAAAGCAGGGCGTAGATTTCATGGTAGAGCTTATACAGTCACGTTAAAAGATTTTGAAATTTCAGTGACAGATCTGCTATGAGAACCTATGGACATTTTTTAACTTGGGAGGGTACTTTTTCATGTGTTTCGTTTCAATCAAAGTATAATCAAACACACTTTACCTGATTATTCTACATTTTAATCAGCTACAGTGTGAGTACTTAAGTAAATTTGTTCTAAAGTCACTTTTTTCTTATGCTCATTAGGGACAGTGCAATTTTAAATTTAAATACGTTACTGATCTCTTCAGAGAAGATTCTTCCATTGCTGTTACTGTCATTTCAATGATAGTACATCTGAGGAAAAGATTTGGCTGATGCTTTTTAACCTTGCTTTATTTGGAAGTACATTTGTAACACTGTTCTTACATGTCCTGTTTTTTGATTTGAAAATCTTAGTGTGCAGTTTAGTGTACTGGGACGATCCAGATGCTGTCTTACATTAAGAAGAAAAATACATCTCAAAACATGCTCAGTATAGCAACTAATCTAAGAGGATCAGATATAGACGTGTCTTCTTAATGTAATGTTTTTTTCCTTAATTTTGCTTACATATTTGTACTCCAGCTCCATCAAATGAAAAGCAGCTTGGAATCATAGCTGAGAAATTGGAAGCATTTTACTAGTTCGCATTTGCTTGTATCTGTACATCATAATGGCCATGAACTTCAGCTGGTATAAATCAGCACGGCTTCATTGCACTAAACTGAATTATAACATGAGTGAGAGAGTTTGTCTTTAAATTAGCAGAGAATATTTTGCATTTATCTTATTTTGTATTTGTCTGTTTCTCTTTCACTAACGCTGCTCAGTTTAAAGAGACACTCTTGCTTAGAAATGAACGCAACTATTTACGTTAATGAAGACCCAGCTGGTGCTGTGTAGATCCAATGCTTCTAAGCTATAGAAAGATTGAAGTGATTTGTGACACTAAAGACATCCTGCACCTTATGTAATTTTATCACCAGAAGAATTAAATGTGGAGGGGCCTGTGCATGGTATCAGTTCTTGTGGGAAAATATGCTTCAGTGACTTACTGGCACTGGGTTTGGAATGTGGCATTTAAAAGTACCTTTTTACAGTGGGAAAGAATTTGGTCAAGAATAAACAGTCTGACCTTGTTAAATGGACCAAAGTCTGTGCATAACCCAGTTCCAGAAAGCTGGTTTTTACCAGTTTGTGAGGAGAAAATTTAAGCAGTCAATAGAAAAATGCAAGTAGGTTTTCTAGACACATAACGATGTAAATGGAACAAAGCCAAAAAAATTGTCATTTGAACTATGGACTTTTCCAGTTTGTGGAAGGCGAGCTGTGACCTTTCAACATAGTTTGAATTGTAGTTTGAGAGGACATTAAAAGCAAACAGCATCATAGATCGTGCCCCGGTGGATTCAAGTCAAATACGGGACTTGTGAATGATTTTCAATGCATATCAAATCCACTTTTATTACCATCAACATCAGAAAATGTAAAACTTTGAATTGCAGGAAAACAATTTATTGTATGATCCACATTCTCAACATGAAGGCTGGTATCTGCAGGCATAGTCAACTGAATAGCAAAAATCTCTTTAATATAAATGAAGGAAAAAAAAATGTGGAGCAAAAAATGTTACTCTTTTTTGGTTTTAGCTTCAGATTTTTGCTGAAGGTGAACCTGTTTTTGAATCTCCAAGGCATGAAATCCTAGCTTCGATGCAGTCAGTGGAAAACATCCCTGTAACTGCACTGTGGCCAGGTTCTCATTCCGGGTTTTCATACTCTATTTGGAAAATAGAAGCACTTTCTCTGAACAAATATTCAAGCTGCTCTGGAGGAGTGGAGTATACAGAGAACAGCAGTGACCTTCAGAAATTGTGTTTGATGTACTCAGGTCAGGGGCTTTTACCGCAGAGTTCCCACAGGTACTTTGCAGAGTACAGGCTGCTTTTTTTCTCCTAGTGTTAGCACAATGGTGCCACAATAGCAGAGTATGCTTCTCGAGGCCTTGCAGGTGATTCGTTTTCAATGAGTGAGTGAATGAAAACTTCTACAGCAGCTCAAGAATATGAAGAGGCATTGAAAGATGTTAAGTAATACTTGGAGTACGTCATTTAAAAATTGGAGTAGCTGGGTGAGATCCGCTACTCCAACATTCAGTGCTACATAAACTGCAGTTATCAGCAAAAAAAAAAGAAAAATTAAATTAAAATATACATTTAAAATTTATAAAAGTAACATTTCCCCAATATTAAATTGAATTCAAGCTAGGCAGTGAAAGATGTAACAGATAAAAAAGCAGCATTAGATCAAATAATGATAGCAAAAAATACGTTTGTATCAGGTAAACACGTTAAAAAAGTGCACACATTATTGTTTTGACAAGTTTGGATGAAGAATTTGTGTTAAGCCAGGAAAGAAGAAAGCCTCTCTCAATGTAAACACTGTTTTCAGATTTTTATAGTCAATGTAAACATCTTCTGAACTGCGCCTGAGTTTCCTGAATTCAGTCTCGCTCTACTTTGTGTTTGCAACATCAGCTATATATTTACCCTGCAGAGAGTTCTTGAGGCCCTAAAAGGGGTGGAGTTCCCACCCTGCTGTGAGAAGTCTCTGTGCATATTCTATGTATAGCCACATTCGACAGATTGACTCCTGCACTATCAAACAGTCAGGTCCTCTGACAGGAGTCACACACTGCTAACTCTAAACGTGTGCTAATTCAGGTTTGTCAACTTCACTAACATTGGACGTTACCACAGACTCACAGAAAAAAAAAGAAAACAACAATAGGAAAAACTTCTGTTCTTGGAATTTGCAAGCAATTATACTTTTTTTTTTTTTTTTTCCCAAACTGTTCTTTTTCCTCACTCCATATGGGTACATATTCTCATTTCCCATATATTTGAAGTGGACATTGTCATCCAGCTCTGCCTGATAGCTCCATCCCTCACCTTTACGGAGTGATTTCTTTACCAATTGGATTTTCCAGGATGGCATCGAGGAGTTGTTGCTTCCTCTTCTTTACGTCATTGTGCAGAAAGAGTAGTGTGCAAACCCCAGATTGTCTGATTTACATTGGATTAGTAACATGAATAACTCAACAGACGATAGTTGTAATTAAACCCAGAAGTCTGAAAAGACAGCTTGAGTGTAGGACAGACGATACAAGTTTGTTGGGCCTAACATTTTCTTCTGAAGATTCTCTACGTGTCCTTTCATGTGTGGAACCCATTCGGAGTTGGGAGCATAAACCTCTCAGTAATTTTTGGGGAGATGCATGCTGAAAGGGAGAAAAGACGCCCTTCAATCCTGACTGAACATTCATTTCAGGACTGAAATATCCTGCTCTGAGTACTGCTTTGGGATTTCCCGGGATTAACATGTTTGTGTAAGTACAGTTGTCCAACTGAGGAGCTCAGCAAAACTGTTCCCTCCTGCATGCTTCCTCTGCAATCTTCTGGAAAATTCCTTTTGCATGGCTTGTATATGTCTATGAATGGACTTGGAACAGCACTGACGCTGCAAAGTATCCCCACATTTGGCCAGTAGAGCTAAAGTTGATGGGCTGTTAAAGATGACAGAAGTTATAGGACCATCCTGTCAGGTTAAGTTCATTTAGAGGAACGACAGATTTATTTTCTGACGTCAGGAAAGAAATTTCCTGCAACTAAGCGTTTGCTGTCATAATTCCCTCAGCAGAGAATATTCACTTTTAAGACCCAGAACATCACTGTGCAAAGCACTGTACAAATTTCAGTCAAGATCTAGTATTCTTTGATAGCTTTTTAAAAGACCTTTATCACATTTATGGAGAAGTATTAAATATTTCTACTATGATAAATTCCTAGTCAGTACATTAATTATTCTTAGTTGATGTCATGCTTCTAATCAAGGATTTTAATTCTATTACCTACTCCTCAGGAGAAGGGACGTTCCTGAAAGATCTTCATGCTATGTACACAGTATGTTACTCCACTATGATATCTGTAAGTGTGTAGTTATGCATACTGCACTTCAGGCTTGGGGTTTTACCTTCTCAGAAATGCAATTTAAATTCACATAAATTAAATAACAGGGTTTTTACACTGTCATTCAAGCTTATTTGGTCAGGAAGTGAAAATGAGGAAGGATTTTTGTGATGTAGGGTGAGCTTGACTGCTGTTTTATCCTAAGTGTCATAAATATACTGTTATCATTTTTAAAATTACACTGTTCTGGTTAGAGTAAAGCCCATCCTACTTCTTTATTTCCTTCAAATATAGTATATTTAATAGCACATCCCTGTCATTATGTGTACCTCTAATATTGCCAGCTGGGAGGCAGAAGAGCAAGAAGAAAGTGTGGAGGCAAAAGAAGACAGGTACAGTCACTGCTTCATCAGGGAAAGTGAGGCCATATAAACACAGTGTCTGGGATTTGACAGTGTTGGTCTTCTGCTTTGCTTTTTTTTTATTGTTATCATTTAAATTTATTAATTATCATTTCTTGTTGCTTTAGGCCAAGGTGTGTTTGAGTTCTGCTGCTGCTTTGCACTCTGGACAGAAGATTCTTCTTTTTTTATGTGCAAACAGTTTAATTTGCCACGGAGCAGACATTCTTTCCTAGTGAAAATGTGAAATATTATACCCAAAATTTGCAATTAATGTGACAAATGACATAGGTACTATTCTTTTCTTTGCTAAAGGTGCTTCACAAACAGAATTGTTACAACTCCATTATGTATTAGTTTAAAACTAATGAGAAGACATTCCAGAAAATTTTTAAGTCCTGCCCTCATGTAAGGCGTTCTGGCTTGCTTCATTATCTTTGTGCCGCTGTGGCCTCAGACAGAAAATCTCAGTGGTGCTTTCCATTCTGACGTTGGGTTGGTGGATGAACTAATACGAGCCACTAACACATCTGTGTTGATCACTTGCAGACTTAACGTGGCAGTATACCTTATTTAATAAAAGGAAATTGAGTGAGATTCGGTAACAGTTCCTCAGTTGCTATAGAAACCATAGGATACTTGACTGCTTTTGGACCGCCGTCCTTTGATATGCCAAATGGTTTCTGTGAGATTTTAGTGTTCTCGTCAGCCATTGAACCTGCAGCAGAATCAGACGACGAGAACTAAAATCCTGTGATTTGAAGACAGGCGATTTCTAATTTAGCTTTATCTACTAGAATTACCACCTATTCTAACGGGGTTTCTTTTAATGGCCTGCAGCAATGAAGAGGTATCCACACAGAAATCAGGGCCTTAGCTCAGTGTGCTGTAATTAACTCATATGGTGAGACCTACATCATTAGATGTTTTGCTTGGCAGTCAGTTGCACTTGTTGAGTTGCGGAGTGCAAACTTTTGTGTCACGTTAGCGAGTTCAGAATTGGTCAAACCTCAGCTAAAGGAAGTGGCACCATTTTCCAGGAAAGCAGAATTGCCCACACAGCAAAAATCCGTTACAACACGGTAATTTTAGTCATAAGGTGGCCTTAGTGTGAAAGGGAGATTCAATTAGATGTCTATTGTGTTTTCAGATACAGAATTGCTTTTTATTCAAGTGATTGTGCGACTGAGTCAGAGAAAGAAGCAGATGCTTTAAGGGCGTACTCATAGGAAGAATTTCATTTCTATTATAACTTTAATTATATTCCATGTACCAGAGCAATTGATCGTAGAAGGTCACACACGAATTATGACCATGAGGATTTCCCAATATTCAGGGGTGCTGGTACCTGTGTGTAACTCCTGGCACCTTCCGTGTCCCAAAAAGCAAGCAAGAAAGGATGGGGGGATGGAGAAGAATCATGAAGGAAAGTCTTTTTATTTTCTTCTTTTCACGTGAAGGTTTATAATTAAAGGGGAAAGTAAATTAATTACATGAATATTAAAAGGTTACTCTTCTATTCTAACATTTGGTCACAAGTTGTCTAATGAAAAGGAATGCAGGCTGGAGGGCTGCCATGCCTTTGCTTCTTTCTGCAGAGGGCCACAGGCTGAAGCAGTGATTGTGCGTGACAGATTCTGGGAACAATGAGCCTGCGCACAGATCATCCAGATGGAGCATGCTTTTCTAAATTACACCAACAACAGGGTGGCCCACAGGCAAACAAAATAGTTAAACAATACATAATAAAGTTTTTATTTGGTATTTCCTGTGAGCCTCTGCCAGTTGCCAGGGAGTGTACTGTATTTTTCTTTTGCTGTATTAATTGTTGACCACAACTGGCAAAGACCCAAACTATCGGGGACAGATAAGGGGGGGAAAATGGCATCTGGACACTAAAGCCTCAAGTGTACTGGGAAAAAAAAGCACAAAAAATTACAGCATATATCTGGAATTTTCCAACTAACGATGTGCGGATGTGGTAGCGCTAGGGAAAAAGAGCCAAACTGAGCCTGCTTTGTTCACTAAGAGAGGCCCCCCTGTAACATTCCTTTTAGCTGTGCATATTTTGGCTTCAGTTGTGGAGTTTTAACTATATACTGTGTATGGAGCAGTTCAGTTGTTGCTGCATGAATCTAATGATTTTGTTAGGAGAAATAAAATGCTGTCAATGGATGTGAATTTCTGTTGAACTGTGAGATGCTTAAACAGAGGTTGTGTTTTAAATGTTAAATTATAGGTGTTAAGTTTTCAGAGGGAAGAGGGAGAAAATTTGATTAAGTACAAGCCATCACTGCAACAGCTGCAAGGAGGAGACCCTCGGTAGCAGTGAATGCAGCCTTTTTAAACTCATCAATGAAATCAGTCCTTACAGTTATCTGCTTTAGGCGAAAGCCCACAGTATAACATAAACACTTAGATAAAAAGAAGGTTGCGTAAACATGCTAGTTTGATACTATTTTTCTATTATCTTTGTCAATACAAACATTTTAGGTATTGGCATCTTTTTAAGAAACTTTTATGTTCCTGATTTACTATATGGGGCGTAGTAATTTTGCTAGAAAACAGCAAAGAGAATAAACTAGAGCAGGTTGCTGTTATTTTCTTCTACAGTTCAAATAGCCTTGCAGGCATTACTAGGCAGCTTCTCCAAAGGAGATGAGAGCTGATGTGGAAGTTGTAATATGTACAGAGGAGAGAAGCAACTGTGTTAGACAGTGACAGGGTTTGCAGCTACAGCAGGTCCGTACTTCAGCTGATGGGAAACAAATTCTTGTTGTGAGCTTAAACTGTCATATGTATCTACTGCATTTTTGGATATACTTGGACCGTCCTCTAATCACCAGCAACCCTTGTTGCCACAGGCTTGTTTTCACTTCCAACTCACATGCTCTTTCTGGCGTCAAGTTCTTTGTTTTTCATTGTTTGTTTTTTTGGTTTTAGGGCAGAGATTTTTGTGATTGGTTTTAGCTGCAAAATATGGAAGTCATCTGTTCCATTATTTCTCTTCACATGTGTAGTTTTCTTCTTTAAAAAAAGAAAAGAGTATAAAAAAAAGTAACTTCTTCACTTCTATTCATACGTACACTGCTTATCAACAGTGCTGAACCATGGATAAGTAACATAGATTTCTTCATTTTGAGCTTGCAGGGTATCTGGTGTAGTGGATGACTGTCATAAGTAGCTGATTATACTAGAAGGAGGCAGGACATCTTGCCAGTGGATTTCCCAGATGTTTGCTCCCATTCATCTCCCAGCTCTCTACTACTGGAATATTTTCCCCTCAAATCTATTTTCCTGCCTCTCCTCCAGTTCAATCACTTTTCTCAACTAAGTCTAGCTCCCACCCCAAATCCTCTGTGGAGTTTGCCCTCCTAGTGGTACCAGTCATGCCCGTTATCATCTTCACTATCACCCTAACTCTCTGCTTCAGGCCTTCTTCATCAGCCTGTCTCCTCACAGAGCTTTTTTTGGGTCCCAGTTTCATATGCCTTATTGGTGATTTCTCCTTCTTCCCTCCTTCACTAGTAGTCTTTTTCTTCTGTCCCACGCCCAGTTTGTTCTTTAACCCAGCAAGGGGATATCGGGCTTACACACGCTGTTCCCCCAGTCTGACCAGTTATTTTCATCTCTGTGGCTGAGTGTGGCAGGTTCTCCTTCAAATACGGGATAGACCATTTATGGAGTAATAAACTTTCTGTGCAGTCAGAAGCTTGAGGTACCATGATGTCTCACTCAGCTGCCTGCAGCTGAGCTCAGGTGTAGTGACTGAAAACAGAACTGAAAATGCAATAACTATGCACTAGTATAAAACCTTACTGAGCATGTGCTGTTTTTCTGATTTATGACATGGCCAAATTTGGAGCCAGGTTTTACAAGGATGGCATAGAGGTCAAGTTCCACAGCCTTTGTTCCAAAACGTGAGGGCACCAGAGCTTCTCAAGAAGAAAGTGACCAGAATTTAAGATGGACAAACCACATGTGTTTCCCTAGCCTCATTCGTGGAAACCGCTGATCTGCTTCAGCTGAAATGCTACAATAAAGCTGAAATATTGCAATAAAGCTGAGTATAAGCCAGAGAGATGCAGCACAGAAATATTACTGTAATCAGTGAAATGTTGGTAAAGTTGTAAGCTGCTTCAGTAAAAGGCCGTGCTGTCATCTACCATAAGAAATCTGAAGAACTGGGAGAGTCTCAAACAGACTCTGTTTCCTGCAGTAGAAGCCAAGGTGCCTATGAAACATTCTTTTTCACTTGAAAAAAACTACGTATTTCCAGTCCCTAATGGAATTTGTAAATATAATTAATGCAAAACTAGGGACATCAATTGGTCACAATCTGACAATGTGATATCAAATCACAGAGGTGAATATAGATTGATACTGTTCACTGGCAAGCATGAGACTCCCTGAGTACTATTGAAAGCAAGAGCAGATCTATGCTCGGTAACATAACCATAACAATACTGAAATTCCTTTAGAAATTGTATTTAAAAGTCATAACTTTTACGTAGTCATAGAACTGTTTGAGTTGGAAAGGACATTCAAGATCACCTGGTTCCTACCTTCCTGTCATTGGCAGGGACATCTTCCACTAGATCAGGCTGCCCAAAGGGCCATCCAACTCAGCCTTGAATGCCTCCACATATGGGGCATCCACAGCTTCTATGGGCAGCCTGTTCCAGTGCCTCACCACCTACATAGTGAAGATTTTTTTCCTTATAACTAATCTAAATCTACCTCAGTTTAAAGCCATTATCCCTTGTCCTGTCGCTACATGCCTTTGTGATAAGTCTCTCTTCAGCTTCCCTTAGGCCCCCTTTAGGTACTGGTAGGCTGCTAAAAGGACCCTCCTCTTCTCCAGCTGAAAAACTCTCAGCCTGTTAAAAATTTCCTTTCTATTCTCCACCCAGCCTGTACCTGTGCATGGATTCACCCTGACTCAGGTGCACAACCTTGCACTTGGCCTCATTGAACTTTGTGAGATTCACACAAGCCCACCTCTCAAACCTGTCCAGGTCTGTCTGGATGGCATCCTTTCCCTCCAGTGTGCCCACCACACCACACCTTGGTGTCACTCAGAAACTTGCTGAGAGGGCATTCAATTCCACTGTCCATGTCAGTGACAAAGGTGTTCGGTAATACTGGTTCCAGTACCAGCCACTGAGGAGCACCACTTGTCACCAGCCTTCACTTGACTATCGTGTCCCTGACCATAACTCTTTGAGTGCAACCATCCAACCAATTTCTTACTGAGTGTTCCATCTGTGAAATCCACCTCTCTCTCCATTTTAGAGACAAGAGTGTCATATGGGACAGTGTCAAATGCTTTGTACAAGTCCAAGTAGATTTTTTTTTGCAACCTAATGAGCTATTTTTCAGCTTAAAATATGTAACATTTCACTGGAAGTCAGATTAATTAGAATAGGCCATAAGTGATTTGATTCCTTGTCCAGTCAAAAACGAGGCAAGTCTTTGAAAAACGAGCTGTTTTGTCACTTAATGGGAATGGTAAGTAGTCTGTTTTGTACTTGCATGAGATATGATTGATAAAAACTATATTGGTGCCTCACATGTGACCATGTACATCATGTACACGACATTCCTGTGTACAGCATTTCCGTGTGAACTCTCATCCCAGGACATAGAGGCAGGAATGGCAAGATAGTTAAGAGAGGTCATCTACAGTACCTGACATTATTTTTCAGGCCCAGAATTGTTTTAAGAAGTACTGTGAGTCTCCATATAATTGCTTTCAAGGCATATTGCCAGACTAACACTTAAGTTATTCAGAAGAAGCACTGAAGTCCTCTTTTATTTTTTGCTGATAACACCTTTCCTACAACTGAAAAGATGTAAAACCCGTTTTATTTAATCATTAGTTATGTTCTTTGCTTGTTTTCCTTTTACTGGATTATGCTAGTAGATTATTTTGTCCTTGTTCCTATTTCAGTGAAGTTTCACTTTCAGATTTTCCTGCAGTAGCCCAAAGCAAAATGAAGTTTAATCAATATTTAAAGATGGTTTGTAAATAAAAATGTAAGAGGAGGTCATTTAGAACTATGTTTTATGAAAGCTTCATATTTACAAAACTAAGTTGGGTCTAAAATCTGCAGTTTCCTTCTGATAATTATCCTCCTGCCTACTCTTGTGAACTCATAGTGTCTTTCCTCCAGTCATTGATGATTTTAAACAGCAGTAATATAACTTCATGATATTAACAAAACAAATTTTAAAAAATCTAAAATAAATGTTCTTTGGTTTTGATTATATAAAAAAGGACTTTTTCCCTGCAGACTGCCGTTTTCCAAGAAAAACAGAAAGTATTTATTGTGTGTAATTGTATCCTCTCTAGAACGCATGGGCTATTTCAGATTTCTTGTCTCTAAGATTACTTTCAAAAATAATAACAATTAAAAACAAAGATAGAAATGATTTGATTGCTGTTATCTTTGTCTAACCATCCAGAACTCCCACTGAAATCTGGTGAAATTAAGTGTGTGAAATTAGAGTCAGGCTAGAGCTTTTTATGAGCCTCCAGTTGCATTTTTTAACACAGACAGGTAACATTAGCTTTCTCGTGCATGGCATCTTTACCTCAGAGAAAAGGATGAGTTCCTATCAGCTTATTGTAAACCTCCTGTATCTTAAGTTGAGATCTTTGGACCATGTGGCATCATTTGGACCATGTGGCATCATTTGGGCCTGGTGATCTGCAGCCATCCCAAAACTGTGTGCAGATGGGCTTGATCTCTCTGCAGAAGTTCTAGCTTCTAGCACAGCTTCTCTCTTCTCCTCCTCAGCGTCCACAGTGTCATGCACTGAAGGATTTCCTGGCCACGTAAGGATGCTATTTACAGGAATTCCTCTGAAAGTTCATTGAAGAGGTTAGGATATTGCTGTTCCTGACAATTGGCTGTTAATACTGTGTAAGTTTTCTGGAAGTGGCAGGCACTCTTTAATTCCTTGCAGGGAATGTGCAAGGAGATTTTTTCATGGAATGACTTTCTCAGTACAGATCTTTGTGAGGAAAAGGCACAGGCAAGAATCATTATGGTGACGGAGAAACACATAAAGACTACGGAATTGATTTTTCCAAGGCAGTGTAGTCAACTGGTGGCAAGGTTGATGTTATCACAAGGGCTTTTGGTTCCCTATCTCAGACCATTAGAACATTTGCACTACCTCTTTGAGTATATTTTCCATTTGATTTATTCTTCTTATTCAAGGGTGGATTACATACTGAGATAACCAGATTTGAATGCCTTTTTCACATGGGTATTTTTATCATTTTTCTAAGGACTCTTCCAGATCCATGAGTAATTCACAGGGCAGAAAAAAGGGACGTGACATAGGAGGAGAGTTCCTGAATTTTGAATTTTTCATTCTTTAAACAAAACCTTTTAAAGTAGCAGGTCTACATTCCATACTGGGTGCTTCCATTCAGGTCAACTGGTCTTCAAGTGTCATTCCTCCCTGAGGAATCCCAGCAAGTATCATTGCTACTGATAGGATCTGGAGAGCCAGAACATTTGTGTGTAAATTGGATGTTTCTCTCCTGGAGACTCAATATGCTCATGTTTCACAATCCCTGTGCCTATAATGGATGTCCATTGCCTGAAGCTGGAAACATTCACTTTGTAACATGCAAAGCAGAGGTAAACCCAGTGCTGGACTATTAAAAATACCTCCAAGTGCAGCAGCACAGATAGCAGATGCAGAGTTTGTATGTTAGTCCACGCTTCCTTAACCAGCACTGAAATCAGAGTCTGTTAGTTGGATGCCTGGAAGTGAGCTTGAACTCTGAGTGAAAGTGTTTCCTCTCTATGGCCTCTCTGCACACAGTGTGCAAGGGGTTAACAAGGGAGCTACTTTGAAAACAGAGGCAGAAGGTCATTGGCGGCAACAGCAAAGACTCCTACAGCCTTCCATGGAGAGCCTTTCACCCTGCCTTTCCCACCCAGGGGATTGTAAACATTGGCTCACAGCCACGGCGTCCTGCAGAACTTGTCTTTACTTTCAGCATATACGTTTATACGTCTTAATGGAAACTGAAGCACAGCAAGTTATTCCCACATGTCCAGAAGGAGAGAAGGGGCTTCTGTTCAAATTAAAGAAATGAGGGAAAGAGCCATTACTCGCACTGGAATTTGAAAACATAGAGATATGCGTGTTCAGTGGTACTTCACATGTAACATAGCTGCTGTTCTCAGGAAAACTTTCTCAACTCACTGGAATGTGTAGAATGCTGTCACTTCATCAGGATCCAGAAGAGCTCTTTTATCTGCCATTTGTTAGCAACTAGCAATATTGTTCTTATCTCGTTGTCCTTTAGCCTGATGCAGTGCCCTCAGACATGAGAACTTGTAACATGAAAGCACTCATTACCTTGAACATTCCTTTTTGTATTGTCTTAAGTTATTATCTCTCTAGCTTAAATAAGATGCTTTGTATCAATTTTGAGAGAGGTGAATGATCTGAAAAAGTCTGTTCTACATCATTTTCACAAATAGAGTCTTTTATGTTTCTATAAGACCATAAACCACTCTGGAGTAGTCTTTGCTGACCTAGACTAAGTCAGATCTTTTTTACCCAACCTACCAATGCATAATTAATTATCTAAGGAAAGTGATAATACAAGCTTTAATGTTAAAACCAGTAAATAAAGCCTTACAAGTTGTAACACTGGAGCAACTGTAATATTCTGTTTTCCTGCTAAATTTTAGTTTAGAAAGTCCTCTAGGATTTACAAATTGAAGAAATTTTCTTTTGGGTGCTTTAAAAAAGTTGAGCTGCTCTTTGTACCATGGATCATAACTCTTGGTTAGCGAGGGATGTATCAAGTAACAAGGGAGGAGATGTTGCTTCTTCCTCCACAGAATAAAACGAAGTGTGATCCTGTGGAGTTTTTATGAATCCCATCTATTAGAGTTGGGAGAGAGAACGCGATCTGTCTAGATCCAAGGTAGACTCCAGCCTGGCTAATGTAATTAATGCCTGCTTTTATTTTTATCCAGTGATGGTCTAATGCAAAATGCATACACATTCCAGAGAGTAGTTATCCAGAAACTCTGCTCCTCACCCCCTCCAGCTGATTGTCCTTAAGCGCTCGGCTACTTTCAGACACAGTCTTGCCCCGTGACTCATGTACTCCTGGCAGAATGGTGACTTGGCTTGAGCAAAGGCGAGGAAAGAACTGCCACCCAAAAAAACCCTAGCCTAGTGGTCAAATTATTTTCTTGGATGTAGGAGGTGTTTGGTAAGTCCCCTTCAGGCTGAGTTTCCACTTTGAGATTAACATAAAAACATCTGTAAGAAATGTTAATGTAGATGCAGACATGTACTGCTTCTATCACCACTCTTACTTACTCTTAGTTAGGTGGGACTCCATATGGACTTTTGTGGACAACGTCCAGGTATCTAGGGTACTGTCTGCCTAATTATACATCACATGCAATAGAGCTACTTGTTCCTGCAACGCTGGCCTTTCTAAATATTTGATCTGCTATAATGAAAAGTCAGACAAATGCAGATTAAGAAGAGGAATTTAGTGAGTAAAGATGCCTAAAACAGCTTATAGTCTTGGAAAGTCAGTGGATTGTGCCCGTCATTTTGGTGGGTCTGTAGTCTACAGAGCTATTTAAATATGAGTTTCAGATACTCCAGAGACTCCTCCTACCCTTTCTGACCTTTCTGTGAAAAGTCTTCCTGCTTTGCCATGAAATTGTAGGCCTACAGCAGGTCCTTGTCTTGGCTGTGGTGCGTGTATGCATGCATATGTTGCACCTGTATATGGAAAGTTAATCTTTTTTTCTGGAAAGCTGATAATACGATTGAAGTTTGCACCCTTGCAAAGTAGTGAGAACAAAGGCATCCCAAGAGGAGCTTTTACTGAAGAGAAGCTGCCTTGTTTGCAATCCTGGGTTCTCTTTGGCTTTTGCTGTAATATAAGAGGTTTAACTGTAAGCTATTGCTTCATTTGAGTATCATTGACAGATGTTGCTTCACTGGCTGTTTTATCCTGTCATTGGTACTTTGCTTCCAGGCGTCCTACTTAAGCCTTGCTAGATCCTTTATCACTAGCAGCACAAGTTTACACTTTTAGCAGGGGCTTCACAGCACCAGTGTTCTTTGGAGAAGGAGGGTTACATGGCTGCATAGCACTTCATCAGGTGCTGTAAGATCCCACCAGACCGTGCCATACTGATGGGGAAAGATTACAGCAATTAGCACCATAGTAAATGGATGTGTCTCTTAGGAGTTGATGGGATGTAGCAATGCACAGATCCCAAAGTGACAAGAATTTTTAACAATGGTAGCTAAAATGTAGCTTCACTACAGAAAAAGTAATACAAAATCAGCTTTATAAATTTCTCAGACAAATATCTTAATTTTAGGTGTGCCAGAGACTACTTTAGTCCAAATCAGACTTTAAGTAGAAAAGACATGTGGAGAAACATTTTCAGATTAGTGGAGATTAGGTTTATTTTGTCCTTGCTACACAGTCTTGGTGTAGACTAGGTAAGCACTTACTCAGCAGCTAACCTGCTGCTGAACACATGCCCTCTGCGCACACTGCCAGCGCGCAGACAAGATACAGCTTTCTTATTTATATGCACTGATCACTGTTGGTATCCTTACTTCCCTGATCAAGTCTTGCCACTAGATCACAGCACAGCATTAGTTTATGTTTCACTCTCAACTGAATGAAAACCTATCTTGTAGAAGTTCCTTGCACCAAGTTTCCTCTCAAGAGTCTCAAGCTGGAAAACGTTTCTTCATAATAATATATACTAATCCCAGCTCCTAGCAGACTCTGGTTTTCTAGTAGCAATGGAAAGCTGGTCTTCATTATAAAGCCAACCCATAAGTGGCAAGGTTTATGTATTCTAGTCTAGCCGTGATGAGCTCAGGAAGAGATTAGGCAGTCACATGGGCAGCTTCCGGAGATCTCACCATCCCCTTTTCCTGGAGCCAACCATGGTTTGGTCCTTAGTGCAAGTTAGAGCTGCTTATTCTCTTTCTCCCAGAACTGAGCATAAGTGAGGTGGGAGACCAGAGAAGACCTGCATGCCAGCCATCTCAGTGGGAATATGGAGGGTATAAGAAGGTTGGTTTTGTGGTGGAGCAGAGCAACTGGAACAAGGCTGGAGGGATGATGCTAGAAATTACAACCATTTCCTCAGCTAGCTAATAGCAGCAGGTGACTGGTGTGAGTGGAAATGTGACATTGCTGCAGCCCTGTGTAATTACACTGCAGTAGCAGGACAAACCTCATTGCATGCAAAGCTGACCACTTCTGTAAAAAAACAGGGCTGTCCCATATTCCACAGAAGGCTTCTCTGCAGCTCAGAGATTAGGGCATCAATGGTTTTGATTTTCACAGAGAGCTAGCATTGGCAAATCTTTCTTGCATGGACATTGAATCAGGTACTGTGATGCTGCTGCTGCTGTTATTTTTGCTTCTTTCTCTTCATATAAAGATAAAACGCTTTTCAAGTGAAGTTTCAAGGAGTCTCTAAGAAGGGTTCTCAGTAAAGTATCAGTACAGAATTCTGTGAAATCATCGGCTTAATGGAAATATATTTCCTTGTATTAGTTTTGAGATAAGTTATGAGTTCTAATTAGTCCATGAAAATATTACCTCGTATAAAGAGCCACCTTTCTAGTAGCTTTTGCACACAGCAGCACAGAAACTCTTGAGGTAAAAGCCACTGAATGTAGGTAAAGTGTCTTTCACAAGTATTTGTATTTGCGTGTATGAAATGCAGACACACACACATATATACATACACATAACATCACTCAGGCCGACAACGGATGTACCTAGAAATATACTCCAGCACCACCACCACACTCGGTTATGTGGTTCTTCCTAGAAATAAAAAAGCAAAATTTTGATCAGTTCTGTGTGCACAAACCATCAAAGAAATGAATGGTTTCTTTATTTTTTACCTTACAGTTGATGCAAAATCTAGTGCTTTCTTCAAATCACAAATGTTTTAACATCAAAACAAAGAGCTCACATTCTAAAATAACAATTTGACAGTGGGTGTTATGTGTGATCAGGACTTGTCTCTACTATAAATAGTTTTTTTTTTTTTGTGGTGTTAACTAATGAAATAGGAAGGACTATCTTTGTACTTTTCAGGAAGCAGCTAATTAAGCCTGCCTCTGAAGCTGAGACAAATGTAAATAAAAGGATAAAATTGCTGCTACCATGTTTATTCCATGAGACTCCTAGCACTCAAAAGGATGTCGTCTACATATATGTCTTAAACATTTAGTCAATAAATGAAATGCTTCCTAAAATCCTCCAGGGTGGTTTGGTTCACTTTTACTGTAAAAGGGATACAATGTTTCTGTAAGAAGAGCAAATAAAATCATCTTTTCTAAGAAACATTCTCACCAGCCATACCTAAATCTGTAATGAACTGCAAGCAGCTGCATCATATTGGAAGAACCGCTACTCAAAAAAGAAATAGAATAAATATAATTATTCAAACTGATGCTGTCTCTGGGAACTAAAGCACATTGTGTAATATAATGATTATTACCTGTCTCTGTTGCAGTTAACAGTGATAATAGGTCTTCAGAGAGAGAGTCCCAGGCTTTGTAAACTCAGAATGCTCGGTGAGTGTTTTAAGGACAGAGACGGGAAAATATAGCAAGGCAGTCCCCAGCAGGTAAAGTTGCATACCCGGCTTCCAAACCAGAGATGAAAAATATGTTGAAGTCGTGATTTGAAGGCTGAAAAACACATGTTACTGTCAGATGCTTGGCCTTATTGCACCTCATGGGCAAGTGGATTTTGGAAGGGCTCTCTCCCCGTGCTGGAAGTTGCTGTGAAAGGTGCTGCAGAGGTGGGGAGAAGCCCCATAATTGGAGCTGTGCAGCAGCTCACTTATATTCACGTAAGAAGTTGTGTTTCTTCTTTTCAGGCTCTGCTAAGACAGAGCATGGCATTTCTAGCAAGCAGGAGGGAGCTGCATTAGGGAGAACTCTCTGCAGCAGAGATTGAAGCCAGGCTTCAGTCAGTGTGCAAGCATTCATAGGCATCTGTAATTCAGTCTTCTCCACTAGTCTGTGGTGAATGTGTCAGGCTTACTCACACAGCTGAGGAGAAATTTGCCACGAAGTCTGAAGAAGATTGCACAAGTCATTTTAGAGCCCTAACCCTGAATGAGAAGCCATGCAGTAGTAGCTCTGTTGTGAAATTTTGAAGATTACACTTTAAATCCTCCTGAGCAGTTTGAAGCAAAAGTTTTTCTGTGATGCTGACCACCATGAAGCAACTGTATGATGTATGCTGTACCATTTATCCTATAGTTACATTCCCTCATTTCACTCAACAACAACAACAAAGACAGAACTAGTTGAAAAAGGGTCAGAAAGATGACACAAAGATCATGTGAAAACTTCAGAAGTGGAAACTGTACAAAATAACTGAGCTGAAGAACCGCAATCAGGAATTTTCAAAAAATTTAGAAATACTCTTTCATGAGGCTGAAATCCTTTAAGCAATGAAAGGAGACAGTGTCTAATAGCAAATAAAATCAGCACCAAAACCAGTACAGAAGAAACCACAATCACAAGAGCAAAAGATTCGGAAGAAGGATTTTATTTGGATTAAAGATTACTTTGTATGAATCTGAGCATCCTGTTAATTGCTTTTGTGGCATATTCATGACAGCTAATATTTTAAGAGGTTTTACAGGCCTCTCTTCAAAGTTCCTTCAGAAATAATTAGAGTGGAATTAATCACATCCAGCTTGAGATGTCTGAAATGAAGATGTCTTCCTGTGGGTCAGTCAGCTTGACTGTCCTCACAGATAGTAAGCAGATGTAGCATACATTCATCTGACCTGTACTGCAGTCTTACTGTAAAATGAGTTGCACTCTGGGAATGCCAGTTTCTTTGTGCTTGACTGTAAAGGGAGTCTGTTTGAGCAGCGCAAATGTGGGTGTATACTACGTGAGGTGGATCCTTCATCAGGTGCTTACTCATTCCAGTTTCTCTTTATGAGGACTCTATACCAGAGGCAGGACATCTTAAGTACTGGGTGAAGCAGAAAATATCTGAATAAACCCTTACATCTGTGAGGCAAAAGTTACGGATATAGGATACAAAAGTAGAATAAACAGTCTTCTCTTTTCATGTTGTCCAGTTTGTTTCATTGGTTTCTATGCACAAACTTTCACAGCATTTCAAATCACGTTATTTAATCACAGTTCTGGCTGCCTCCAGCCCAGTTTCCTTCTGCTCAGTAAAGGAGAAGGGAGGGGAAATCTGCCTTCCTGTGAGGCCCGCCATTGCCCCTTGGGAGCGGACTGGGATGGGATAAGGATTGGGCCCTGATTCCACACCCGCCGCCCTGTTGGAGCCCCTGGTTCTGCGGAGATGAGAGAAGCATAGCAAAATGCCTTCTCTCTGAAGTGAAAGGAAGACGCGGGGCCACAGTGTGACTCACTGGCTGGTGGATTACAGAGTGCCAGGAAGCATTCGTGGGTACTGGAGCTCAATTGTCTATACTGTTAAATTATTAGAATGGTTCCTGGCACGGTTTTGAGTTATGCCAACTAGCCTTCCCCCAGACGGTTCCTAGGCACAGTTAAGCATGGACCAAAGACCATTCCCAATAAGCAGTTTGCATGCGGTCACCTTTTTTTGGAGGCTTGAGAATTTAGTAACATGGACATAGGCCACTCTGTGCCTGTTGGTCTCCGTGCCAAAGGAACGTTTCCTGTCCCATTTAATTTCCCAGCACAGACATAGCCACTGTGTTACAGTCTGATCCCTGCTTTGTTCCTGTAGCTGTGCAACTGGGCATTGGTCTGTACTTAAAGTCTGTGGCGAACCGAAATGTAGTCTTTTGTGTCTCTGTTACTCAACCCCATCCCTAAACCTCTGTTTGTCTTTGTCTTTTTTGAACTGTATGCTACTCAGACAGCAACTATATTTGGAAAGGGCTGTGCATTGCACAGATCCCTTTAAATTAAGCAGATATCCAGAAGTGAAAATCTGCTCTGTAAAGTAAATGGAAATTAAATGAGACAGGCACAATGCCTAGATCTTGTGTTTGCACTGCTAGTGAGCAGATAGGTACTGTAATTTGATTTTAACATCTGAAATAGGTATCATGACGTGCAGGAGTGAACCTCCTGGGGCTAGGTGGTCCCAGATAGCAATGTGTGTCAGGTATGATAAGGCAGACAGCTTTATTTTGGAGAAAAAATATCCTTCTTCAGACTGTAAATGCAGCTTTCCCCTTACTTCTCACTGAGCACATTTCTATCTTCAGAAAGTCCAACACAGTGCTGGTACAATTTTGCAGATGTTCTTACCTTTCTCATGCCTCTTAGATAACCATTTCATTTATTTTCATTCTGGCATGCTGCCTAAATCTATTGACATTTAAATTATAAGCAGCTACAGCTACTGATAGTGTTCTTCAACTGTTATCATCCCATCTGGATAGTAGAAACATAAGATGTACACTGGAAAAGGAGTATAGTTGCTCCTTTAGGTCCCTGTGTGCAGATTACTCTGTTTTCTTGTATGTAGACTATTCCATAGAAAATACAGAAATCATGGTAACCTTGGGATTGGCAGAGCAAGCAGGAAAGCTGAAGGCTGGTTAAAGGGGAAAAGGAGCTAATTTGGCTCAGGAGCATTTGGAGACAGCTGGAAGAAGAGGGGACCAGGTACGACATTCTAGGGAGCTTGGGGTGCTCAGGAAGCAGGCCATGTCCACTCAGCTGTTTGCACATGTGCAGCACAGGATTAGGCACATTCGGTGACACCAGGGAACCCCTGGCATGTGGCAGAAAGGCAGAGCTGGGAGAGGAGATGGGGAGTCAGGGCAGCTGAGAGGAACCTGGCTGGAGCAAGAAAGGGGATAAAGAGGCCAGGTGGGTGAGGGGAAGGGAGGAGGCAACAGAAGGAAGTTCATTAGCTGAAAGGACTAAAGTGCAGCATGATCAATGAAGCCTGCAACCTCAGAAGTAGATGGGACTCTTGCACTGCACTAGGATCTCTGTCAGCACGTGAGCACAAACCCCTTTTCCTTCAGAGCGGTCACCAACTGCCACAAGTGAGGCAAATTTTCAGGGCTAGCAGAATTCAATCAGTGTAACAGTGCAGAGGTTTGAGATCTTGAAGTATGCCCTGCATGTAGAGCACATCTCACCGGCAATGTGGCTTACCTAAGCAAAGCATTTTTTCATTCTAAGTCAGAACCATACTAAAGAGGAAGCGATGATCTAGTTGTTCAGCCACCATATCCTGTGTTCAGAATAATTTTCATTTCTACTTATCTGCAAATGTTAATGGAATGGCCACAAATATTTTCTTGGTTTCTATGGTAAAAAAAGAAGGGAGTGCAAAACTGCAGTGCATCATCTGCATACCCCATGCTTTGCAGAAGGCCCTGAGCACCACAGAAGCCATATGTGGCATTACTTGTGTGCAAACTGACATTTAGTAAATGTTGAGCCCTTTCATGTTCAGGTTTTGAAACGCAGACTTGCGTATTACAAAGCATAAGTGTTACTTGATGGCTTTTATAAATACCATAATGACAGAGTATATCAGAACAGCCCTTCCCAGATTACTTCCTCTGTGACTATAAAGCCATCAGGCAGTTGCTGGAATTGAGCTGCAAGACTTTGGAAATCACTTTCTTAAGGTTTAAATTTCCAGATTACTCAGAAACAAAATCTCCCACTCCCTTGCAAACACGTGCACTGAGGGCAGCAGGATATGTGCTGGGAGCTGTGCCGGCATGATCAGGGCATGCTGAGCTGCGAGGCAAGGCGTCTTTCAGGAGGGGAACGGCCCCTGTGCTGCATTTCCCAGGAAGTGGCACTTAGGGGTGGGGTGTATGTTGTCAGGAGGGCTCACTAAGCTGTCTTGCGTACATCCCCACTGTCCTTTGCCTTAATGTGGAGCTGTGAAGCATCTTTCATGGGTAGAGCTGTCTCAAACCGGGAATCGTGGGTTGTGGTGGTATTTCCACCTGGCGCAGTATAGCAAGTTGAACTTGTTGTATCTGATTTCTAAGACCAGTGTTTCTTCAGAAAGATTTTCCACAAGTTTCCTGAGAAAGTGAAAGTGCAGATCAGAGGAGCTTGAGAGAGACTCTGCACCACCAAAAGCATGTAGGCTTTGTAGGAGGAACTGTCACTGATTCAGATAGAGCAGCTCCAGTAAAAATTCCCTGACCTCGTGCTACATATGTCTTCTCTCCCTGGTGGGAATCTCTAGAGAAACTTTACTTTTTTTCACAGACAGGGAAATATCTTGGAAAAACATCATCGGTACGCTACCCAATCAGGAGCAAGACAACTGGAGTTAAATAGTGCTCAGCTGCCATGCAGGAATATGTTTATGAGGACAGGTAGCTGGAATTGAGATTGCCCGTGCAGTACTTTGCACCATGTTATTGAACTATTTCAAAGCCAAATTTTATGAATAGAGATCAAAGTGTTTAAGAGGACTGTTAGCAAATATGACCACTTGTGCAAATATCCGTGAACCTCCCTTCAATAGCCTTTCAGTAGTTCCAAAGGCTGTCGGGGCATGTAATGATCGTAATAAATGTTGTATTTGCTTTTGTTTCAGCTGGCTTTGACCAGCAAATTCAACTGATTACTTCAATTGTTATTTATGCTTAGAAGACAATTATATTGTTATAATTTGAAAAAAAAATAAAATCAAAACGCTCCTGTTACACATTTCTTTGTATTGGTTTTGAAATTCGGAACTCATCATACCAGTTAACATAATTTTTAAGTTATTTTTGTGTTATCTATGCACGTAATTCTTTTCAGGCTTTTTTTTTTTTTTTCCTTTGTGTCATGCTTCTCCTGAACACTGCATTTCACATTACTCACCTTTGTGTTAGTTGGAGAAAGAAACTACTAATTTCTGAAACCCTCCATGCCCATAAATTAGTACTAACAGAACTTTAAATTGTACCACACACTGAGAGTAGATTGCCATTTAGCTGACAGTCCAGTGTTGTATTATAATGGCATGCACTTGGGAGCAGGATGCTCCTGTGGCTCTGAGATTATATTTTATATTATAGCAACATGATAGCTCACTCAAGACTAAGGAAGTTCCTCATGTTCTTCTGTAAATATACTGAAGATACAGTCAGCCTCATCTGTATTTGGTCTATTCATGAAAAACAAAAGAGTAGGCATAAAGTGCCCCATCTGTGTTGTGAGTCCAATGTGCAGGACTCATCAGACTGCATCAGTGGAGCTGTGCCAGTGAAATTCCAGCTGTGCTTCTACAACACATTGCAATGTGACTGAATGCCTGAAAGCAGACACTTTACATGGCATATGTCCCTGGAAAAGACTGTATCATTTGGAAATAAATTGTGAGAGAAGTTACTGCAGCTCTAACCTGTGGCACATGGACAGAGACAGTCAACACAGTTGAAGGTCAGGAACCTGCCAAGGATCCCAGTGCTGTGCTGCTTGGGTGAAAACAAAGACAAGCTGAGGATCTTGGTGTCTTAACGATTCCACACTGGATAGCACTGAATGTCTTTTGTAATGGGCAGCTGTGGGGAGGTTTTAACTTAATCTGTATCCATATGCTAAAATAATAAATGTCTTCAGTTCAGCATGAAGAACTTTTGAGACAGGTAGGACATGTTTATCCAAGTTGTCCAATCCAGTTCCGTTAACACCATTTCTTTTGCAAAAAAATACTGCCTGAACTATGAAGAGCTTCAGATAAACATGTGCTACAAGTTCCCATTTATCTCATAGGTAAAACCACACTATTCTTTAACTTCCTTGCTTCCAATTTGGCACTCAGGTGGTAACACCAATGAAGTGATAAGTCCAATGAAGCGTGTAAGAAAAGCAGCCCTTGACCAACAGGCTAATGTTTGCTCTATGGAGAATCTGAACATCCACTGGGAAATATTTGGTCTCTGTAAGTTGCAGAAGGTTCAAAGAGCTCTTTTGACAGTGTACTGTGATATTGTAGTATCATGCCAATGCTAAACTATGAGACTGTATTTTTGTTTCACTGTTGAACTGCTCCATTCTGGAGAAGTGGTACTGCCTGATTCATTGTTCAAGTAAGTTTGCCTGCATCTGTGAGGCTTTGCATTTTGGATGATGCTAAATTGGATCTGAGGTTGTAGTCATACAGCTATGCTTCTCTAACTCATCTTCTTTTTTGTTTTACAGGTTGTTACTTTGTGGTATAGAGCTCCTGAGGTTTTGCTTCAGTCCAGCTACGCAACACCAGTTGATCTTTGGAGTGTTGGTTGCATATTTGCAGAAATGTTCCGTCGAAAGTAAGAAATTTTACTTTACTTTCTTCATTTTTTTAATTTGAAATTTAAAATATGTGCAGTAATTTCTGGTACTATACCTTGGATCATGTCAGTGTTGGAAAGGACCATTAGGACTGATAGGATGCTTTGTTCACGGCACTGAACATAAGCGTCCATTACAGATTCATATGTTAGACCATTTTGGAGTCTTTCTTTTTCAATAGGAGTCTCCCTGAGCTCTTCTTAAAGCCCATATAAACATTGTATTTCTGTTACATCTGAATCCAAATGCAGATAAATATGAGCTTGAGGGACTGTTGATGATTTTGAGTAAAGCTGTGCTCTAGAAAGAGTCCAGGGTTCACCAGAGTCTCATTGCTCTGGTGTTTGTGCTTTAGACCATCAGTTGTTTGCTCATAGTCCTCAATTGGCATATCTAAGATCTTGGAATTCATTGTAAAGTTGGTTTCTGAAAACAGAGGTAGGAATTTGAAGAATAAGCTATTTTGCCAGAGTGTAAGGGAAGAGAGACAGTTAAATGCAGGTTGGAAAAAAAAAAGATTAAAGATTGACTGATTCAGTTGTAGTAACAATCAGAACTCTTTTGCTGTGAAGTATTGTAGCTGATTTGATTTGTGAATGTGAGAGGAACGTGTGTGCTGTTCTTTCCATGTGGAATGACACAAAGGTGGAGATTGTAATATAAAGGGTGTGGAGAGGAATAGCCTTTCAAGAACTTCAGCAAGGTAGACCTGTCTCAGTATTAACACAGACGTGCATTTCCATTGAGCTTACTGCAAAAAGTCTGTGTGATCTCCACAGAGAAACTGTATATAGGATTTTGTAACACCTACACAGTGAAATAAAAAAATATACATAAAGAAAACATGAAAGAAAATTACAACATTAAGATGTGTAAAAGCCAAAATTGATACAATTTAAAAGACAAAGCCATACAAGGGCCTTGAGAAACAGCTATTTAAAAGCAACAGATTGAGATGAATTTATAGTGTGAAGTTCAAAATACAAGTTGGACTCTTGCAAAAGAACTTTGGGATTCCACTATTTATTAATGTTAGTATATGGAAAAATCATTTTTCTTGGGCTTCTTGCCTGGTCAAATGGCCTGGGTAGAATTAATACACTCCACCCTCTCTGTGTCTGACTCAGAAATGAAGTCAGAAGATGAGAGAAAAAAAGAATGTGGATTTTAGGAGGATCAATTAAGCCCTTCATTGCAAACTTTTAAAATTTAGTCTTATCTCATATGCAGCCAGGTTCATGATGGCATTAAGCCACTGATGTTTTTTTCTGATACAAACAGCAGAGTCAACAACTCTGTTTTCGCATTGGTGATAGCAGCGGTACAGGACAAACAAGTCAACACAGAGCTTTATTACACACTCAAAACTCTCATTTTTCTCATTTAATTTGTGGTATTCTGGCAGATGAAAAATATTGCTATATGCAAGCACCACGAATTTAATTTTATTTTTGTGATGTATGACTCCCAAAGCCTCACTGACTCCAAATCCCAAAGTACAGCACAGTAAATTTAATTAAGGACAGTTAAATTTTCTGTTGGTTTACAAATGCAGATATTACGTTAATATTACAAAATCAGAGATTTTTTTTAATAGAAATGAGATCTTACTTGAAGCAGAGCTTGATAAAACCAGAACTTCTGTTAGTCCTGCCAAATGCAGGGTCAGTCTGACATTTCCAGTCCTAAATTTGGGAGACTGTCAAAAACTGTAGAAGTCAGGAATCTGCCAAGTCTGTATGTACTATGTTGTTTCATTGGAAACAATATGACTTTCACATACTTAGGTATACAAGCATGATTTGGAATGCTAACCTAAAACCTCATTGCCATAAAGCTACAGTGGCCAGCGCTGAGTGCTGTCTCCATGGACTGTTGTATTGGCTTAATGCTGCAATACTCCCTGTATGATATATATTGTCTTTCTGATTTTCTTAGTGGATTGCAAAAGAAAGCCCATGTTACTGTGACCTCGGTAGCAATAAACTGTACAATTTTGCAAACTTTGTGGGTTATTTCCAAAATATTAAATAAATGGAACAGCTATTTCTGCTGGAAAATGGTAGTGCCCTTGGGTAATCTCCCATCGGCATTTCCACTAGTGCTCATGGGATAAGGGTATGACGGTGTAGCTAAAGCTTGGAAGTACATTTTGGTTTGACATTAAGACAACTTTTTATTGTCTTACTGGGTTCTTGTTTCCTTCTTTCCCTACTCTATTGTCCCTTCTCTTTGAAAGGTTTTAAAGCTCTTTTATTTTCAAGAAATATACTGAGACTCTTCTGGGTCTTTCCCATCACAGAGATTTCAATGGAATTGTTTCAGAAATAAAACTCTGTAATAAATAAAGCATCACAAAATATATCAAAATTCTTTTTATGCCAAGCAAATATTCAACAGCGTGGATGCTTCTTTACTAGAATTTACTAGAGTACAGTTTTGTAGATAGTTACAGGAACAGTCAGGGTTCTCTAGGCTTGGACAGGTATGGGAGTGAGAGATGAGCTCTGTAGGACTGGTCCAGCATTGCTATATTATACATTGCCATGTCCCTAAGTGGAAAGCACTTTATTTAATTTAAACCACGCTCAATTCAAACCACTTCGAGACAAATCCAAACAAGATATCTTAAAATAAATAAATAAATAAAGATACAAAACACATAATAGCAGATATTGAAGTTAGTATACACAAATAAATAAATACATGTCTAACAAAGAGAGTAAATTTGAACATTTCTCTCATCTTCGGTGATTCAGCTAACCAAATGGCATTTCTCAGCTGAGGACAGGATTCCTGAAGTCTGAGGTTTGTCTAAAGTCGTAGCTATGTTTAAATCCTACGCGTTTGCATTATAGTGCAGATTTGCAGGCTTCTACACTTCAGTGTGTACCTGCTAGTGTCTTAGCCCATTGAGGTTTGTGGGCCTGAAGATTGGGCATATATGAATGAAAAAAGACTGTGTCCTGAAGCCCAGCTGCTGATGAGAGCAGCACCAATTAAAGCATTACTTCCAAATTTCCTTTTAGGGTTGTTTTGGGTTTTTTAATTTCATGTCTAGTTAAGTAGATTGCCATCATTTGTAGCTATACTTGGGTGGACTGTCCTTAGCCAACAAAAATGTAAACTTATTTGTCACAGTAGCTCCTTTTTGATTTAAAAGCTGAGGTCCATTGATAATAATGACCAATAAAGAAAATGGTGCAGTATGCTTTTGCTTACTTCAGTATCACAGAACCTTTTGCAGATAAAGTTGGAAAGGTTGGTGGACCTAATGGCTTAGGGTATTCTTTGGCATAGTGGGAAGAAATACTGTCAATTTTCATATCCTGTCTCCACCCAGAGAATATTGAGCTATTTGCATTAATCTTGTTTCTACAGTGTATGACCAAGTAATATATTTAGGTAAAAAAACAAGGACTAATTATAATAAAGTTTCATGCTGATACTGAGCATTTTCCTTCCCAGGAAGGGAAAGGATCCTGTACCTCCTACTCAGTGAACAGTTCATTAAAGAGTAAGGCAAGCTTGGGAGTAAGAACCCACTTCTGTCTGGATGTGTGAAACTTTTCCAGCTGGCTCAAGGACTGAGGGCAGCACCAAAGTGGAAGCCATGACCAGTGGTTTAGGGGAGGAAAGGGCTGTCTCTCTTGCTTGGATTAGGTAGTACTTAATCAAGGCCGAATGAGTGTGAGAGGAGAAGGGAAGAAGACTGAAATCTGAATCTGGGTGAAAACAGTCTATAAAAGAAAGCAAGCGTTGCTGGTCTTGGACTCTCTTCTAAGCGGTCTTGAGAAAAAATGTGGAAACGTTTCATCCCTTAGTTCTTAGTTATTCATACAGACTTAGATTTCAAAATGACAGTCCTATATGATTTCAGTCCTGCACAGACTATTCAGTTAGTAGGCATATATGTGGTATAAATGAGCCAGATATCTAGATAATGATTACACTTAGACAAATTTAACTATAATATCAAGCAACCAAATTTGCTTTTGTTTATAGTAAATGTGGAACTAAAAGTCATCAGAAGGACCCATTCGGTTTCTGTAGCCTGTGTTATGTTCACAGTCCAGTCAAGCTGAAGAAGTCATGCATCTGAGAGCAGTGTACTGAATACATATGCATTCTTCAGTATTATTACAGGTATCAGTTCAAACTTAAACCTTAAAACACAGTTCTCTCCCAGAAAACTTTTCCACCTCTCCAGACCAAAATTGAAACAGTATAATGTCAGTTCCCCTAGCTTCATCCAGCAGTGACAGAAATAAATCCCATGCATTTGGGCATCTTACTGAGACTGTTCACACACCAGCTCCATGGTGTTTCAATCAACCTACTACTGGTAAGATCATCAGTCCCAGAATTTCATAAGCCACAGTACTGGCTCAAATAGTATGAAGATATTATTATTCAGTTTCGAGTATTAAATTGTGCTTTTAACAGTTGTCTACTCCACCAGTTCTTAATGTATGTGGGACAGACGTTGCATTGCCAACTGTGTTTGAAGATCATGTCAGTGAATAAGAGATGTGTAACTCTACTAAAATGCCTATGACGGGACACGTTCCCTGGTGAGCCCAAAGAAACAATGAGAAACAGGCACTAAGTGTATAAGTCATCTTTTAATAGTGTGAATGTGTCCAATTAGAGGAGCTGCACCATTGTGTGCAGAAAAGCCATGAGTCCAGGGCCTTGCTGCTTGTGATAATATATAGAGATGTGATACAATCAAAACTTAGAGCCTATCTTGTCATGCTGTGATCATCATGGTGATCATGCTGTGATATGAGCTCCCTATAATTGTAAACAGAATGTATAACTGGTTTTAAAAAACTAGCCTCACATTCATATTCATTCTTAGAAACAATTTTTTACTGTACAGAATAATTGAAAAAAATCTTTCAAACTAATCATAATGATAGACCTTTATTCCCTTTTCCAGACAAGACGTAGGTTATTAGTTGAACTTGAAAAGAAGTTCTCAGATCAATTGTACAAACTTTTTTCTGTGTTGAATCCAGAGCCAAATGCTGGGATAGGTCTTTGGAAGGAGATGAGTCATTCACCTGGCCCTGGCTTCTACCTTTATTTGTGAGCAAGGGGACAGCAATCAGCTCTGAACCTTGTCTCAGTTACTGCTGTGTGGAATAAATATGGTTGAGTGGTTTCAGAAAAAAAAAAAACTAGCCAAAAGGTACACCTGTTCTTGAGTTGTCTCCAAAAACTGAAGCTGGAAAGGGGAGTTTGAACTGCCATTACTGACCGAAAGGAATAACTTTTAGCTGGATCACGTGGTAGAGTCTTGGCTTCAATGAAATTATTGTTGAAATTAACCCTGACTTCAAAGAGGATTGTAACCTCTCTGAAAACAATTTAGTGGGACAGAGTGGCACAAAATTTGGAAGAGCTAATCTCTGTTAATGTGTATAGTACAACACTTAAGCACTTAGCTGGATAAATCCCTCTGTAAGGTGGTGTTGCAAACTGGCAAGGAGGAAAGGATATTGCTTAGAATTGTCCTGGGATCCGTGGTTTGTGCTTCTTGCGGTGATCCTGTGTAAGCTTTCTGTTGTCCTATCTGTGAGATAAACCTTGATAGGTAACTCCCAGGGTCTGTTAGACTTTCATTCAAAATAGTAGTTGCAGTGTGGGAGATATGAACTGTCAATTGAATAGCTGAGACTGGAATCCAGTGTCTGCTCCAGTCTTTGTGGTCAGAAGCAAGAGAGTATGTTCAAGCTAAACTTGCAAGAATTTCAACTATTTTGTTAGCATGATTATTGATATCTTTCAGCTGAACTGTCACCAAATAAAATGTAATTTCAATGGGAACCAGGCTGTCAAAGTGTGTCTACTGTATGCTTTTCCTTTTCCAAAGGAGAAGGTACATGTTCCTGTTTTTTTACCAGTGGACAACTAAGTGATAACTCGTAACAGAGCTTCCAGGTTCTCCAATGCTTTGAATGGGACCGGTGGCTTCTAACTCTGAAGAGGTCTGCAGTCTGGATCATACTTTAGGCTGTTCTAACTGGCATCTATTTCATCATGGCCTCACTTGGTCTGAATTAGCTGTTCTATAGGTGTTAATCTCTTGCAGATGTAGTCCTTTAAGGTTGCACTTTGAAAAAACAGGTATACATCTGTCGGCAGATGTTCAACATTAAAACCACAGGTTCTGAGCTCCCAAAACATGTTCTTTGTCTGGAAAAAGAAGGAGAGAAGACAGTGGGCTTGGGGAAAATGGTTCAAAGAAATTCTGCTATTGCTGGAACTGCCTGGATTCTGCAGTGCTAGGTCCTCTACTCCAGACATAGCCTGGATTTGTCATTCCTCGTGATCAGTTGTTTTGCCTTTGGATGGTCTTGAGGAAGAGATGATGAATCTGTAAATTTACAAATGCATGCCTGAGTGAAGGATTTGTATGTTTTGAGACATCCACTTCAAATTAAGTAACGCTATGTCATCACTTTAAAAAAAAACATTAATATTGTTCAAAATTCAAGGCATTACAGGAGCAGGAACGTTTGTTTAAATAATCTGTGGTCAACAGTAAAGTATCATATGCTGAACCAGTAGCAACAAAATACTGTGCCACTTAACACAGAGCTTGTATGGGGTACATATTCCTGCCATAGCTCAAGTGTATCCATGCAGGCAAAGATGTGACTGGAGATAATGTGGTTTGGACAGGAACAGAAGGTAGAGGCAGCATCTTGACATAACACAACGCTGAGGAAACTTTCTCTCAAACTGAGATGAGTGGATCATCTTAGTATGCTGTTTGTAGGCCAGAAAATGAAAGAAATGGTGGAAAAAATCAACCGAATTTTTGTAGGGGAAGCCTATATTCATTTTTGCCATGATCTTGATTAAAAGCTGTTTTATACAATCTTGGGAGTTGTCATCAAACTGGGTTTCTAACTTCCCCATGTAAGCATGGATATTATGGGTGAAATACCAGTCATGTTGAACACAGGGGAAACTTAACTGACTGATAGTGGTGATGGCTTCAGTTTTGTTTTGTCATTCTATGTAACAGTCATGTCATGAACAAAGCCTGAAATGAGAAAGATTTATGTGTCAGTACTGCCACAGAAGGATTTGAAAAGGCCTTTTAATTCTTTGTCAGTTATTTTCCTGTACTTCAGCACTGTTTTTAGGTGGATACTTTATCTATGCAGCAGTAGTATTTCATTTTGTGAGCTGGATCCTCTATTTCTCCATGTCATTAGGCCTTATCTCAGGTCTTAGCTTAACCTGTCCTTTCTGTGCTCCCTTCTCATTTCCAACACATTTCTGAAATGCCTTTCAAAAACAGAGAAGTGAGCTGTATGATAATTTCATATCTTCTTTATGTGTGGCAGCAGAGAGAAGTGGATGGATCAGAAAAGAAATCCATGGAAAAGAAAAAAAAAAAAAAAGGATATTAGAAGGGAAGTAATAACAAAGCTGACACAGAGGGTGAGAAGCATCAGAGCTATGTGCATCTATGAATGTTGTTTGTAATTCAGGATTTACCTACAAACTGACAAACTTTTTGAGAAAGAACTGTTCACTTTATCATGCAGCAATTTTAAACACAGACTTCGCAATCATATTATCTGGTGTTTTCCAGTGGACCTTAAACCAACGTATCTAGTGGGCCAACAGCTCAAGAGTGTAATCATTCAGTTGTCTGCTTGCTCACTGTTAGATTTGGGTAGGAGCAAAATTCAATCAACTCCTGTTTTTGTTTTTTTTTTTGTCTTTATTTAATAAGCAAAGGTGAATGTTGCAGCTTAAAACTGTAAAAGCTGCACAACTTGATCTGCAGTCTTTGAACCAAGGTACAATTCTAGCTTGAGTTTGTTTTTGCCATTTTTGGAAATTATCTTGTTTTGTTACAAGAATGATTTAAGTTGCAAGTGCCATTAAAGTTCACCACAGTCCAGACCAGCTATACAGGGAGAAGATTCATTCCTTGGAAAGATCTTGTCAGCATTGAAAATTCTGTGCTTTGCATTTTTCCTCCTTTATTCTTCTGCCATTCATGTGCACATGGGTGTGTGGGAGGCTGATGGTTTTTCCAAACCAGACCTAATAAAATTGGTTTTTCTCTTCCTCCCCAGATAGGTGGCTAGCCTATTACAGACTTTTTTTTTCCTAGCATTTCTTAAATTGAATGGACTCAAGCCACAGTTTAGCTTAGAGACCTTTGTGATCTGACAGAACAACAATGGCATTTTGCTTCAGACTTTACTAACATAGGCTGTACTTGCTCATGTTATTACAGTTTTCTGATAAGCAGGATTGTTTTCTCTTTAATCCTAACTCTGCAGCAGAACTCCCCTTGGCTTTGGGCAGAGGACAAATGCACATTAATGGAGTGAAGGGCAAACAGTCAGAATAATGCTTCTAATTGTCAAGTACAAAATACATATGAGTTTCCATGACAACATCACTCCATTACAAATAAAATACCTTGCTGTTTTTCAGCTCACATTTTCCCTCAAGCCTTTTCTAGCTGATATCTTTCTAAGTGTCTACAGTTGGGCTGATTGATAGCCGTTAGTCAAATCCAGCAACTGCATCGGCCTGTGGTTGGAGATGAGTGGTGAGTGCGTGCCAGGCCATTCACTTGTGGTTTTCCTCCTAGTTTCCAGCTGTGCCAGGCTTTCAGTCAGAGGAATAGATCTGTTGGTAAGGGAAACCGTTGGTAAACCGTAGAAACCAAAAACTGTCTCACCACCCACGACAAAAAACAGAAGGGAACCTTGAGGTCAGGGCAAGGAGACCTGCAGCAGCTGTGCTAGCTGACCAAGGGTACCCCGACCGTTGGCTCAGGTGGGGGCCAGGCCCCAGTCAGGCCCAGGTGCAGCCCTGCTGGAAGCTTCTGCACGTACAGGTGGCACAGCACTCATCTGATGTCCTCCTGAATGTGGCAACCTTAAGAAAAAACTCAGTATTCCTTAGAGGGCTGACATTCTAGTCTGTGACAATCTGAGTTAGCCTGACCAGAGGCCAGAGGAAAAGGCCTCATGGCTAGGAAAAAGACCACGGCATGTCAATCATGGTGTAGATGTTTTAAAGTCCTTGGTATTAACGTGGGATTTGTTATGTAGTTTTTATTTGGAAAATGCAATTGGCATTTTGAAGTAAGGCTGGTGGCAGGATCACCTGGCTGCCCCCCAGGCAGTGCTGTACCAAGCATGGCTGCCCACCAATGCCAGGGTGCTCACTGGCATCTCAAAGATGAGGTCATTCCTGGGATAAGGCAGAGCAGCCCTCAGGTGACATCCAGATGACATCCCCAGCTGCAGGTGGCTGCAGCCACAGAAGAGGGGCGGTGCTGAGCAGCATTATAGTGCTCCTTCCTTTTGGCCCCAGGGATGGTCAGCTGTATGCAGCTCAAAGACTTTGCTTTTGAAAGGGTCTCATAGCTCTTTCATGCAGCTTCCCTCTCCAGGAACTTGGCTGCGAGAGGCTTTGCTTTTTCCCTAGAATTTGGCTGGGGAAGCTCTGTGTACTTTAGTTTGTCTCATAATAGAATTAAATATTGTTTTTATTTACTTTTCTCTTTCATAAGAAAATGGCAACAAAAAGGTATTTGAACTCCAAGTGGGTGTACAGGAGCTTTTCCTGGACATTGGTGCACGTTGGAGAAGGGGAGACAACGTTAGATGTTAACTGAGGCTCACATTGCTGAGTTCCCAAGTGTGGACTTCTTCCAAATTGAGTGTCCAGTCAGAAATTTTGATCTGAGCAGCATTATTCAATTTGCTATATTTGATCATCCAGAAAAGAATGCAAAACGCAACAGCTTTCTGATACTTTGTACTATTTTTGTACCAAGTAAATAATTGGCTGTGAGAGGAGAGCTCTAAATGTCAAAAGCAAGCAAGAGGAAGCATGATATTTAGATTTCTGGAAAACCGTTTTTCCAAGGGAATGGCAGACCAAAGGCAGTGGAAGTGCTTACTTACATCACAGGGATCAGGTTTTGCAGAGGACTTGTAGTGGGTCTGAGTCTGCAGGCTGCAGTTGTGGATGGCTAAGACCTAGACGGGGCACTAATCTGGGGAGGGAGGTGGACATGGGCTCTACAGCACATCCCAGGGCAGTTCACATGGCATCCACAGGCAACCAGAGCCATCTCCACCATCAGTCCTCAAGGCTCTGCTGTTGCCTGGGTACTGAAAAGCGTACAGAAGAGGCATGGCAGGTTACATCTCAGGCTAGCTTCCGTCTTGTCTTCTTTTGAAGCTGCAGTTCACCTTGTGATACAAGTGCATTTTGTTGCCTTGCTTCTTATTTTTGTTTGCACAGCACTTGCAGCAGTGCCATCATATTTGCCTGTGCACACTGCTCAGCCTGCTGATACACTGGCCATGTACAAGTGAGTCTATGAGAGTCTCAGCCACACGGTACGCTGTCTGCTAGAGGAAGAGGCAGGATTCAACAAGTCAGGAGCTCTTGGTGTCAACATGTGGCATGCCTAGTTGCTCCTTAGTGCTGGATGCATGCTTCATTTCCTGTTATAGATGTCCAGAATGCATACTGTCCAGAAGCAACTCTAAGAGAATCTCTGATGCAATATTTCTTCTTCTACTATAGCGTCTCCATAGCTTCTTTTGTAGCTTATCCATGTTTGACAATAAGTGCTTTTGGAATACAGATATTTGTCAAATGGGAGCTTCATCCAAGGGATTACTTCATTTTCACTGATTTATTCTACTGGGCTAGGATAAATTGGCATAAAGATTCAGTTACTATTGATTCTGACTGAGTCCAAATGAGTTACCTGAAGATAAATGACTTAAGTTGGCTGTATCATACAGAATTTGCCAACTATTGCAAATTATCAGATCATTTTTATTAGATTATATTCATGAAGCAGGTTTTATTATTATGTCACACGACAATCCATACAACAGAATGATTTTTAAAGTGCTCATTATATCCAAATAATAGGAGTGCAAGCGTTCGGTATCTAACGAAGTACACGTAGTACGAGATTTCTCAGTAATGGTGCTATCTGTAGCTGTTAAACTAAGCCCAATTGGCAGTGAAGAATCATATTCAGCTGCTGTAAGAATGAAAATATTCTAGATTGCATCAGACCATTAGCAACGGTAGAGTATATGTACAAATTCCAAACAGAAAAGCAGGCATTCTTGCTTCTTACATGTCTTGGCTCCAGATCTTTTAAGAGTTTGATGATGAGGATATTTGACTGGAAAGAGAGAGGGGAGTTTAAAGAGGCCCCAGATAACTTGGTAATCTTTCTATTTCTGGTAAACTCTCCAGCCACATCTCCATAGGAAACATGGCTTACCATCGAAGGAAGCTTTGGCTTGGTTATATGCATATGCACATATGCAGAAGAGGGTTCTGATTTTTGAATCTTGAGCAAATCTGTATTTCTTAGATGTGCAGAGTTAAAATTCTCTGGGCTTCCATCACCTTTTTTCCAGTGTTTTCAGCAGTTACCAATATTTTTACAAATTACTTTTTAGAAATGGATCACGGGGAACTAGCAGAGAACATAAAAGTGCTGAAAAATGTGGAGATGTGTGGGCTGAAAAGTTCAAGGCGTGGAGTGGCTCAACAGCTACAGGTGCTCAGTACCTTAGAGTCTGAATATTCATTATGTAAAGATAAAATTGTATGCCCTTCCCACTAAAATAATGTCAAAATCCAATAGAATTTTGCTACTGCAAGAGACAGGATTACATCTCAGTAATGGCAAAGCACTGACTCAAGAGATAACAGAATAAAAATTGTCCCAGAGTTCTTCTGGGAAGCTTTGAAACAAACGGTGTAGTGTTTTTGTGTAAACACTACAACTGCAGTGAGGAGGGTGGCATCTAAGCAGTGCTGTCCCTGGGTGGAACATTTTGGGGTTTTTTTTGTCTTTTATGAAAGAAATTCTCTTTCATTCAGTTGGGAAAGAAAGATTTTGCGTGAAATGACTAATAGATGAACAGCATAAATAACAACAGGGCTCTCAATAGGTGACCTTGGATTGCCATGCACTCTCATGAGCCTGTGAATGTAGATCTCGTAGTTTCTCCACTTGAGTTATGGGGCGAACTGTACAATATAAAGTATTATTTAGGGCAAAACTATATTCAGTTTAACTGGCATTGAGAATTGTATCAGTTTTCATTGTGTGGCTGCTGTACGTACTTTCTAACTTTAATGCTTATCTCAAGGTTTTCAGCAGGTGTTTATTAATTCACTGTAAGCCAGTGCAGCTGCTAAAAATTAAAGTATTTCTTTCACACCATTCTTTTAATCCACTTTCATGTCTTTTGACTTTGTGGAGCTGGAGAAAAAAATTGATGTTGAAATTTCACCTCAGCTCACATATGCTCAGTCCTGGAAGTGTTTTCCCTACCTTCCTGGCCTGAAGGGTTGTAATCCCCTTTCAGAGATTCTTTTCTGGCTTGAGTGTTTTATTACAGTTGAAGGTGATGAGAGACATGGGGGTGGGAAGGTTGGGGAGGGAGTCCTTCTGATGTTTCAGGATTATCTGAGAAATTAGAAAGGCTTAGTACAACAGGTGCCATTAACACCTAATATGGGGGCAACAAAAGTAATCATAGATCAAAACATGTACTGGGTGCCACACAGGCACAGCTCCAGCCCAGTTTGACAGAAAGCCCGAGGGGTCCTTCTGAGATTGTAAAGCTTTCTCAGAGAAAAAGTCCTTTCTTCTTAGATTTTATTCAGTACTGAGAATTCCTTGTTATCAGTTATGTCAAGCATTGATGTTTTCCTTCAAATGTGGAAATGTGATATCTAATGGATCGCAATTCTAAAGCCTCCGAGAGTGCCACTGCACTGCTTCTGTTACCTCACTACATCACCTCTGCCGCTGTACTGCTACCAATGACAACAAGAATTCTGTCTTTTGGACTTTTTCCTGGTGTTCGTAGTTGGATATTTGCTTTTCTAGCTTACAGCTCCCAGCTCTAGAATTAAAAAGTGAAAATAAAAAGTTTTGCTGATAATTTAGTCAAATAGATATATGTTCTCTGTTTAACTCATAGTCATGGGACTAAAGCATTACTTCTACCAGTGTTACTTTTCATCATTTTGTATATTTAGGAGTACAATCTCTTTTATGTAAAGGCCTATAAAACTCTTTGTTTAGCTTTGTTGAGAAAGAAATAAAAGCCTGACAAGGCTGGGAAGACATATTTGGATGTTAATGGGCTAAGTATCTTTGGGCAGACTGAATGAACCAGCAGATGTGATATACCTGCTCCTTTTGCATCACCTTCTTCTCCTTAGCATAAGAGAATCAAAGGTAGGTAGGAGTTAGTCTCCCTCATGGGACATTTACTTGTAGAAGGAAGTTCAGCTGATAAAAGAATGACAACAATGATAGATATGTGGTCACAAAGAGTTTATTGCATAAGAAATTGACCTAATGGTGCAAAATCTTTCAGTTTAAAGGTTTCCTGGGAAAGTATTCTGAAAATATTTTCAGATTGTGTAACAGGAATTGTATTTTAATTAGGGCCTCAGACTTTAAAATCTATTACATAACCCCTTGATTAAAACTAATTCCAACGTTAGAGGCAGTCAGAGCAAAGTCCATTTTAAAAGATTTTTTTAGATTAGTAAATACAGCAATGCCAACTGCCAGGCGTTTCCGAATCATCTGAACATTGACAGAAATTCAAGAAACTATAAGAGATTAACGTCTCTGAAAATTCTGATTTGAATAGATTGTCATGATGAAATTTCATACGGGATAGAGAAATAGATATTTCGTGTAGAATACTGCTCTTTTTCTTTTCATTTGTATAACTGATGAAGACCAGGGACAGACTTAAACTTCTTGCTTGCCTTGGGGGTAGATCCTTGGCTGCAAGATGAATGTTTTAAAAACACTTGTTTAAAATACAGCATTAAAGAGCACCGTGACACTCTGACTAAATTGTGCCACTTTGGAATGCTGTCTGCTGAATTTTTAAGTGAGGAGTAAATTATGAACTCAGTGAAAGCGGTGGTGGAAAATCGCTCTGGTAGGAGGATTGAGATCTTCTCAAGGAAAATATGGGCAAATTTGTTCACAAGCACAAACCTGTGGAAATGAGTATTGCCCAGAGCTGTGCACACACACGCTGCCAGTGCACAGCATTCTGCACAGCAGCTGGCACCATTGCTTGTGTGAGTGAAGTGGAGAGGAAAGAGCTCCCTCAGCTCCTGTCCATCCACGCAGGATGGCCTGTATCTAACCCAGAGCTCACTTGCTGCCCTAGCAGTCAGTTGTGCAAGGAAAGTGAAGAAGCATGGTTGTTTCAGAGAGCACAAGTTGAAAAAGGGGATATGAAATAGGTTCGACAGAGACAAGAGAGTACAGAAAACCAAATGTTCACAGGAAAAGCATGATTGGATTGTATTTGTCATACCAGTAGTTCTTTCAAGATGCTATAAAAATACAGAAGCTTGCTATTTATATGATTAAAACAGCTGATTGAAAAGATAGAGGTAATTTAACTGCACACAGTGGCCGGGTGGGTTTTTAACACACAGATGGTTAAATCATATTTTTGGTAGGACTGTCAGAGCAAACAAGAGAAATGCTCCTTTCTGCACTTTGATGCAGAGACCTTGCATTTATTCCTTTCCCTCTCTCCAAGGTCATTTGTGTATGGATCTCTGTAACTTACTTCAAAATTTGGGAGAGTTTTCAAAATGCCACCATTATATCATGCTCACTGAGCTGAGATAACCACCCTATAAACACTGGTGGAATGAACCTACAAATCTTCTAGAGAAGCAAAATGTCTGCAGATAAAAGAGTCGTGACGTATGTGCTGAGGGAATCAGTGAAGGACATGTAACCTACCAAGGCTCTTCCATTAAAAAAAAAAAAACTATTATCTGATGAACTTTGACGCAGTTCTGCTCAGGAATAGATGAAATCTGCCCATGTTAGAGCATATTATGGTTGAAGATAATATCTGCACTCACCTTACTTTTTGGATATTTTTTAGTCAGGAATGTTATATCCTTCTGCTGAAACATCACTTTTTTTACTTGTAAGATGTTGTGAAACCCTAGCGTACTTACCCTGACCCTGGAGTCACTGATGTCTGTGGTAAAACTCCCTTGTAGTGCGATGGTTGGGGACACGGCCCTCCATTCTGCTCCAGGGCCACCTGGGACCTTGTAATGCAGTGCTTATACCAAAAGTGTACAGCAGACATTAAGCTTCCTTTGCCCTGTTCCTAACAAAGCTTTAGAGATGATTATGTTTTATTTAAGCTCTTTCTCTTTCTTTTGGCTGTATTTTAATCAACAACTGAATCTATATAGTAGACTGTAGACTGTACACAGTGCCTCTGCTGGCTTCCCTTTTACTTATGTTTCCCTTTCATTTATGCATTCAAAGAGAACAACCCTGTACAGTTCTGGTTCCTACCATGTGCCAGCCTGTAAAAATACTCCCAAAGTCCAGTTTCTCCAGATAATGCAATCACTTATCACAAAGCAGTGCAAACTTTTCATAATGAAAATCCTCACCAGGGAACGTTGATCTTATAGAGATCTTAACTCCAAAGTGAACTGCCAAAGTGATTCCAAATCTTTTTTAGTGTCGTCCAACAAATGACTCCAGATATTTTCCTAGTTTACCTTCCTACTTCTTTTTGGACACCGTTTGGCTTGCAGCTTTGGACCCGAATGTGCACAGTGCCCTGAAGGTTCTTTTCCTTCCTGGTTACAGGCAGCTCAGAAAGCACCTTGCTTTCTCTGTTTCTTAGGAAATAGGCTGTACGTGCACTTGAGGGACAGAATATTATCTCTATTTTTAGAATTCATTTGCTTCATTTTAAATAGCAATAGTGCACAAATTCAACACATCACCACACTGGAAGATTATATCAGTTTTCCAGAAGCTACCTATTTTTCCCTTATCTGTCACTGCCTATGGAGTAACACTCAAAAAGTTCATGAGAAACCTCAGGAAAAACAGCAATTGCTGTTATTTTGATGCATTAAATCTGATTCTAATAGTAGCTGAATAGCGATACAGCCACAATGATCTCAGGGATATTATGGGTGATTATAATACTATCCTACTTGAAGAACAATAGAATTTCAGTAAAAAAAATTTGGCAAATAAATTGAAGAAATGTAAGTTATCTGATACATTTTCTGTTGAATTCTAGATGAACTGTATTTCTTCAATCCTAATGTATATCCACATCACCTTTCTTCTTATATGTAGAAGAGCTCCACATGAAGTAACTTCTTCCTGTGCTGTGTCTGGCACCCACTCACATAAGGGAAAAGGGGAGGGAGTACAAAAAATGTTATGTATAAAATGAGAACTCCAAATTGCACAACTGAGGCAAGTCACTTGTGACTGGAAGTGGATAACTGTCCAGAGCGTGCACTGCTGTCAGCTGTGGCCTGTTTTCAGAATAAAGTTTCATACTGTACCATATTCCTGCTGCCTCTCAGAAATGTCAAGGGCCTTCATCTTTAAAGACTGATACATCTATTTTCCTTGTATCTTGCTTTAGTCTCTCTATTCATGCCTGCAGTATGGACTTGTCCAGAAGATCTACCAAAGAGAACCAGCAGTAGGAAGGAGAGTGAATCAGCTTGGAAATAATCCCTCTTAAATAAAGGTTTCCACATGACAGTCCAGATCATGTTATTTCTAGTCATCTCATCACTCTAGTTTTAGGTCTTCCGTGTTTATAATTCTAAAAAGGAAAATATTTTCATCATAATAAGTAACCAAGAATCTGAAAAACACTATTTGCCAGCTATTCACATTTTGTAACATGAAAAAAAAAAAAAAGAAAAAGAAAAAAAACAACAACAACACTATTTAAATATATCTCTGAGTCACAGACTATGTAGCTTGGCAGGTTTCCCGTGGCACGATGCAGGATTCCTTGGCAAATGTTTCTTGGCTTTAGCTTTTTTAGTTTCTTCACCGTCACCTTGTTGCTCTTATACACAAAGGCATGCAAGTTCCTAAACTTAACTACCTCACGGACTTCTATAATTCCCTGTACCACTTTCATAAGCTGCTGCTGTGATCTTTCCCTTTGTATTTTTCTTTCTACTTTGCTGCATTACTGTGAACTTTCTTTTGCCAGTTTCCTTGTCTCCCTGATGCCTTCAGGCAGCAACTACCTGTTCTGAAATTGCTGCTCTTTCTCCCAGTTCTTCTCCTTGCTGCCTTTTCAGCCACACCAGCTAAGCCTTACTTTCCCAAGGAGCATTATGCCGTTTTTATTTTAGAGGGTTCTTTAATGATTTCACTGGGTTGCCAGTGTACAGACTTTTCACCAAGAATATTCGAATCAGTAATCAAGAGATTATCCTTATTGCTTCTCTGTCATAACAAGGAGGGTGATCAAATTCCCCACTGCTGTTGTCACCAAACTGAGCAAATGGACAAGCAGATAGTATCCAGATAGCTATTTTGGAAGTTATTTTTTACATTTCCAGTTCTGTGTCTAGCCTTAGAAGCAGTTGTATTGGCAGTACCAGAATTGTCATGTTGGCTCTATCATATTTTGGTTAGAAAGAGTTCTTTTTCATTCTTCAATACCATTTTTTCTTTACATGAGCTGTTTTCCACGCATACATTTTATCTGTAGATGTATCAGTTAATGTGAGAAATTGGAAAACAGCTTCCAATCTGAATGTCACTAATTGGTTCAAAATATCAGCCAGGAAACTTGCAGAAGTTTTTAACTGTGCCTGAGTGCATGTAGTTTTATATGTTTCTCCTTGTCTGCACTGCAATATGTGCTAGAGCGGTGTTTATCAATACCTTTAATTCCAATCTGTAAGAAAACGCTGACTTTTCTTATAGTTAGTTACAGACTGCCTTTGCTTTGTGGACCACGGGCTGAAAATAAAGTCTAGAAGTAATGTGGTCAGTTTACAGTTAAACCTCATTTATCTTGAGGGTGTCATTGCATTGTCATTGTATACAATACTTCTAGAATTGCTTTGGCATGTTAGCAGAGTTGTACCAGGGAGAGTTTTTTCATAGAGACTTGCTTAGGAAATGTTTATATCTCAGTTTTTACTGAGTAGCATAGATGTGAAACACACTGTCTATAAAATAAAGACTTCAACCTTTCAGACACTCATATTCAGTTCGGATACACAGAATATTCAGTGAAGGTGAAAAACAGTATGAAACAACAACATGAAATGAGAAAACATAAAGTTGGTGGATGTTAAAATCTCACGTGTTTGGCTATGTATAAGTGACCCTTTCAGCCAAAGAATTAGTAGCACTAAGTCCTAAACTGTAAGTAGATGCTAACTTTTCCAGGATATGTTAGGTTTTACAGTGCAACCTTATGTTGAGATCTGTGTTTTTATTTCTATGTTAGCACAAATCACGGCATGGTTTATTTGGGCAGGATCCTCTGGGTCTGTGTCACCCAGAAGGCTGCCCTAAGCAGGGTGCCCAGGCCCACATCCAGTCCCCTTATGAAGGTCTCTGAAGAGGAGATCCCCACAGCCCCCGGGGAACCTGTGCCAGTACTCTGGTGCCACACAGCACAGAAATACTGCCTTGTTCAGAGGGACCTCTTGTGTTCCACTTTGTGCCCAGTGTCACTTGTCCTGGCGCTGGGCACAAGTGAAAAGAGCTTGGCTCTGTCCTCCTTGCACCCTTCCTTCACCCTTGATGAGGTCATCCCTAAGCCTCCTCTTCCCCCGGCTGATCAGCCCCAGCTCTCTCCAGATCTTACTTGTAGTGGAGATGCTCCAGTCCCTTTGTGGCCCTCCTCTGTGCTCTCTCCAGTATGTCCCCATCTCTCTGGTGCTGTGCAGCCCAGCACTCTAGCACCTCACCACCAGTGTTGGACTACCATAAAAAAGTTAGATTTATTAACTGAAAAGAGTCGCAATGCAGACTCCTAGCTAATATCCACATAACTATGTAGCTGCACGGTCTTTCAGGTTACATGATAGCTCCTAGCTTTCAAAGGTACATTTTTATTTATTAAATGATATCTCCAACTCATCTTGAGATGTGTAGACTGAGGGCATTCTGGTCCCACTTTACAAATGAAGATTTTTTTTCTTCATTCAGTGGATACCTTTCAAGGAGCATTGAATAAAGGTCCAGCTCCAGGGCCTAGAGAAGGAGTGGTGAAACAGGAGAGAGACCTGTAGATTCCTTACAACATTTCCCTCCTCCCTTCTCCCTAAAACAAAACAAAACAAAACAGAAACAGCAACAAAACAATAACAAAACACAGCAGCAACCAACAAAAATAGGAAAATATGGCAGCGTGACAATGTTTGAGATTTCTTGAGCAGGGAAACTAAATTTGCCTTTTGGTGCACTGTATTTCTTTCCATCCTATCTTCCCTGTTCAGCTCTGTGGTTTGTAATAGCAATGGTGTAGGAGCCCTCAGAGCATGGATTTTGTGGTAAGTCAGGGATGGTTGAGAGGATCAAGGAAGCACACAGAAGGGAAGTGTATCCTTTTCCTCCACTGGAATATCTCTCATTCCTGAGACAAAAATACATACAGATTTTAGGAGTTCTGTGAAGTCAGAGGACAGATACATCTTCTGTCACAGGAGACAGATCCAGCTCCATGTCTTTCTCTAGGAAAAAGAAAAGGAATTTTACAAAATCAGACCTTCAATTTAACTAGTCTCACGCAGATTATCATCTCAGAAGGGAGGATATATCCCCAAGTAAGGACTTCTGGATTCAGCTTGCATAAATAGACCTCAGGGAGTGAGTGGGTGAATGAGTCAAGGGAAAGATACAAAGAACAAAGGTGAGATTTTACATTTTTGTGGCTGCTGGGCGTGCTTCCAGTTCAGTGGTACTGGGAGAGCTATCATCCACCTTTAAGAATAGCATTAAAAAAAATACTGACTTAAGATGAATGTTCCCATCCAAGGCGTACTGGACTTGCAGTGCTGGCAAGTCATTACTAAAGAATAATTAATGCTAAAATGTGAGAAGAGATCTTCATACAAGTGCTGATTAAGTGCATCTACTTCCCCAATCATCCATCCAATATTCCAATTGAACTGCCAGCCAAAATTCACGAGGCAAATTTCATTACATTAGTGGTGCCTAGCCTTGAGTTGGCATTCTGTTGTAGTCATGATGGTGGGATGGATAGGAGTCTGAAAGATGAATTCATAATGCTTCATTATGATGAAATATCAAAGTATGTTGGAAGGTCACCTTGTGTTGTATAATTATATATTCAGAATAATTTAAATTCTTTCCTCAGCCCTGAGTGAATCTGAGACAACAGCAGTGATGGGAAAAACCTCTCTTAAAAATCCCAAGAATCATACTTGTTTTGGCATGACACTGCCTAAGGTGATTTGCGAACAAGACTGACTTAGCCAAGCTTTCACATTAACACACGGTTCAGCATACGTTTTGCAACATTAAATCTGCTTTCCATTTGCATGGATAGAATTGCCTGATTGTATACATTTTATTAGTTTAAAGGGCTTCAGTATTCTAATACCAGAGCCAAAATTTATTTCGTGAAGTGATGGAGGCTGTATGGTAATTACTTTAACAAGTCATTCAGAAAAATGTCTAAGGTTGTTGTTTTGTCTGACTTCGGAAGGTATCTGCTGCCACAATAGTACTGGGACTGTAGCTACTGACCATCCTGAAAATCAGGCTCAAAACTGACAATAGAAGTAGATGCTCATATCAAAGTGGTTTCATTATTTTTTTGTAGAAGCCAGTAGTGCCAGGTATCTTCAAACTTATAAAATACAGAAATCTCTAGGTATGAGTTGAAGCAGTCTTGTCAAAGAGACAGTGATTAATAAGTAGCATATATTCCTAAAAAGCAGTGCGTACCATCATTTATCATCTCTTCTGAGTCTAAATAAAAAAGGCTTTTATGGACAAATATCAGTCTGCCACATTTTAGCCCATCAGTTTAAATCTGATGTCATATAGTTTCAAATTGAGCTTGATTAAATTGTTCGCTGTGTCTCTGCCTGAAGCAGCTTGCAGTGTGAGCTGGTAGGACGTGACCTGGATGGCAGCAACCCCAGAGGGAAAAAGGCACATTTAGCTAATCAAAGATGGTCGGTGCATCCTGCAGTTATTGCTTTGCTTTTTTTCTTGGTGGGACAGATTTCTGTGTAGATTATTATGCCTCACTGAGACCTGTTGTCATCCTCTGGGCCTACCTGGCGTATCTGGTGCTCACCCACAGATAAATAATGGCACATAGGTCTATTCTGCACATGAGAGCTGCAAAATGTAAAGCACTGTTTCTCACAGTGAACTCATGGTTATAAGTAGGAGATCCAAGTCCTATACTTGCTCCTGCATATGGGCAGTGAGAGGGGAAGGACTGTATCTGGGTGCTTCTTGTGTTCCCAGTGTAGATGGGAGAGGTTTTATCTGGAAAAGTGCAACAGTGAGATGGTGGCTCTGGACGTCACAGCTTTTAAGGACCTTTTCAGAGAGGAAAAAAAAAATAAAAGGAGCGTACAGAGAGACACAAGAGTACTGACCTTTCTTCATGAACAAAGATGCACGGGAAAATGCTATGTCGAGTCACCATGTCTCTGTTGACTAGTTCTGGAAACTAACCATACATTTACAGCTCGCAGTGTATTCTGAGGGCTGTGCTCCAGAGAGAGGGGTAGCCTGACTGGCAGTTGGGCTCAGCTCAAAAAAGACAGGGAACTTCTGGAGAGAGTCCAACAGATTGTTGCAGAGATAATTGAGGCCTGGAGCATCTCCCTTATGAGGAAAGGCTGAGAGACCTGGGACTGTTCAGCCTGGAGAAGAGAAGACTGAGGGGGATCTTATCAATGCTTATAAATACCTACAGGGCAGGAGTCAAGTGGATGTGGCCAAGCTCTTTTTGGTGGTTCCCAGCAACTGGACAAGGGGTAGTGGGCACAAACTGCAACAAAGGAAATTCCATCTGAACATGAGGAAAAACTTCTTTACTTTGAGAGTGACAGAGTACTGGAACCAGATGCCTAGAGAGGTTGTGGAGACTCCATCTCTGGAGATAAATATTGAAGACCCCCATGGACACTTTCCTGTGTGACTCACTGTAGGAAAACTGATTTAGCAAGGGGTTGGGCTGCATGATCTATTGAGGTCTTCCAGCCCCTGCAGTTCTGTGATTCTGTGAATCACTTGGAAGTTTAGACTCAAAATTGTGCTGTTCATCACGGCCTGCTGTACTCTAGACCAAGATGGCAATACAGTCATACAGAATAAAAATATTTCAAATTGCACTTCGAGAGGAAAAACCATGTACCACTCTCTGAAAGTAATATTTGACACTTGTTTTCTGAAAGCTTTGGAGATTCCACCTATTAATTCATTTTTTTCCCTGAATATATTTATGCAGCGGAAGTATTCCTCTCCTTCAAGGTAAATTCTGTATTGCTTCACACCCCATTCTTTACAGACCTTCATAAACCCACTGTCATTTATTTGATCCTTTAAACTTGTTTCCAGTATACAACATGAATGGAATTTAATTTTGAATTTATACCATAATAATTAATTTCCAATTTTATTATATTTTAATGCATTGCATGACATTCCATTCTGCTTATGTCTCTGAACAGCTCATTATGTCCTATCTCGTTTTGGTTATGTATAGGATAGTATTAGCTGAGATAAAGTTATTTGTGTTGAAAGATGCAATTAAATTTAGAAAAGTAGCATATTCAAAAATGTTCTCATCTGTCTTGGTTTCATCAATTTTAGTAGAAAGGCATTCTCAAAGACTGGATAAAATATGAAGGCAAAAGAAGTGAAACCTCAGAAAAATAACGAGTTTTCACCCTACATTGACAGCTAACAAATAAAAGTTCATGTTAATTAAAGGGAAAAATATCTCTTTATTCTTTCAGACCACTCTTCCGTGGAAACTCAGATGTTGATCAGCTAGGAAAAATCTTTGAGTAAGTAATAACCGGTTGCATTATGTCAATATATATTTAATACTGAAATACTGTGAAGTTTCTCTGCTGTGTTTTTAATGCAGTAATGCGTCTAGAACTGAGTATTCGTAGAGCCTGTTTCCTATTGCTGCTTTATGCAACGTGTTATTTCCATGCGTTCTCTGTCAGAGTGGGAGGAGGAAGCAGTGCAGAATAGAGTTCTGCAGAACTAGCAGCCATCATCAGGAAGTTACGAGAGGCTTCTGTTTGGGGCTTTTTAAATCTCTTAAACATATTGTGCATGTACTATTCATGGGGTTTCCTAAGCAGTTAGTTTCAAGAGTTTCTCTTTGCTCAAATGCAAATGCATTTTTTGTTGCAACAAACGCAGTTTTCTTTTTTTTTCCTCAATAATTTCTTTGCGTATTTCAGAAAGTAGCATTAGAATCCTTTAAAATGCCAATTAAATTAAAAAGTCAAAGATGTTTACCAACAGCTTCTTAATGGAAAAGCCTTCTGTACATAAGAATATAGTGCCACTTTTAAAAAGTACCATAGAAGCTACTAAAACAATTTACAGTCCAGGTAATTATGACAATAAAAAGTAGCACATAATGTACATTTTGTTGGAGATTGACTCATTGGCTTTCCTTTAAAACCACTTTTAAATTCTAGGAGTTTGTGTTTTTCTTCTTCAGATATATAGAATATGTTGAGGAGGCTCTGAAGTCTCTGAGGGAGATTAACTCTTGCAAAATATGTTCTTATTAGAAACAAAAACAAACAAAAAAACAAACAAAAAAAAAAACATTGTAAAATGGATTATATTACCAATATATTAATAAAGTAGGAAAATATCTTTTTTATTTTTTTCTTGTGAAAGCTCTTTAGGGCAGGGAATATTTCTGAATTGGTAAGAGCCACGTAATGTGGAGATTCATCTACACGTCACTTCATTAGGAGATCAGACCACTTAGAGCTCATCCTATGCCACAGAATGAATGCCTCTGCACTGTTCCGTTCCTTTTTCCTGTGGAGAGACTGCAAGGATCTGCTGATCTTTATGAAGGAAGAAACAGGCAAACTGAGAGAGAGATAGAAGATAGTAATTTTTTTAGGAAAAAAAGGAATAATTAGAACAAATAATGAATTTTTCCAATTTGCCATATTTCCAGTTCTCAAATCGTAACAGATCTGTTTCTAAGCATTTTCATTATTTAGTATGAGGTTCCTAAATTGCAGGTCTTGATTTCACACAGTTGACTTCCTTTTCCTGCATACCATACCAGTGTATGTGACTCACTTGCGTGGTTAATTTGTCATGCGCTGAATAGCTCTTCCTGCATAATCCAGAAAAATCAGTCCTTAAAGTTTACTTTTTCTTCTGCCAAAGCTACTCTTTCAGTCCTGCAGTATTCTGCTTTAGTAAACAAAGATAATTTTGATTCATGGAACTTATTTTGAGATGAAAAAATATGAAAAAGCCATAGCTGTGATTGGTTTTTTTAAGGATTTTGTTCTGATTTATTAATGATATTTAAGAGAAGAAATTTAAATTAATTGGGACAAGATTCAATACATGGCTGGCAGCAGTAACCTCCAACAGGATCTTTCCATCCCTAGGGAGCAAGATTACCTGTGCAGAAAAGAGTTCATTAAGAAAAGAAAATGTAGTGCTGATTTTAGAAGAAATTCCTTATTGTATGTTTATAATTAAAGAGGAAGATTACTTTTGCTTCTTCTGTGCATTTCTCCTTAAATAGTTCAAAAGTCACTTGCTTGGGTTGCGGAGGTTTATACTAAATAGTGTTTATTTTGTGCTTTCACACCTGGAGGACCCCATCCAGTGAAGCATAGCCCTTCTTGTAGGATGATTGTTTTTTTCTACGGTAGTGAGCTATTCTCCAGATAGATTTGGTCAGGAAGAGGTTCCAGAATTTTCATGCATGCTGGATTGATGTATTCTTTCAGATAATGGTCTGCCTTTGCTTTGCATGTGCATTCTGATCTGTGTCAGGTAAAATTCCTGTGCGTTTGAGGATAAATCCCTAGCAAGTGGCCTCAAACAGTGTCCTGCTTTTCCAGGACGCTATCCACATGTGGGTTGTCCTCACAGGTTTCAGGATAAATGCTGCAGTGGTGTGAGCAGACTTGTCTCTCATTGTGATCAATGGGAGCGGAAAGTACTCAGCATTTCTCAAGACCAGACCTGAACCTTTGGCAGGAGGTGAAACTCATCCAAGATACACCCAAACTTAGTCACTGAAATGGTAATGCTACTAGACCAGAGTGAGGGCATCTACTTAGATATTCATTATTAAGAGTTCTGAATACTGCAGGAGCGTGTAACTAAAAATATCTTTCCATTCTTGGTCTTGTCCACCCTACCTGCCTGACTCCTGGTTTCTTTTCATTAGCTTTGCCTGGGCCCATGCTAACTCTGCCCTCTTCATGCTCTCTCATACAAAAAATGAAAAACCTGGGACTGACCAAACACGATTGAATGGCAGGCTAAACTTCGATGTTATTTAAAATATTTAACTCCACTGTCCTCCTATGGTGCTTTTTGTGTTATATTCAATATAGGTTCAGATCCTCAAACAGCCAATCATGTAATTTTAACCACTGTGGCCAAGGGTGCTGCCCCATCCTCCTGACATACCTGTGGTGATAAAAAAATAATGTTTTTTCATACAGATTTAACTCATCTTTTCCCAAGAGCTATACTGTCTTCCCATATAGTAAAATTTAAATTATCCTGAAATATTAATTGCTTTGACCTTCTAGTCACACTTTAGTTTTGTGGACACGTTAATTTTATCTGAGCCAAATTATAATCTAAAATCCATGTCGATAGAGGTGGATAAATTCCACTCAGTTCAGGTAACCTATGATTTATATCAAAATGTTGGCCCTTAGCTTCACCCACTCTTATTACTAACCTCAGTGAGAAGAAAGGTCAATGCTGCTCCCTAGTGGCACTGGGCTTTGTGTGGACCCAAGTATTTAGTGAAGTTATTTCTTGTCCCTTAGCATTTCAATTAAAAATTTCAGCTCCACAGGCTGTGTAAGCTGGTTTTCCCTAGAACCTGGCAAGTAATGTCACGTCTTTTCCAGAATTATGTTTTACTGCCACAAACATTTAGCTTCAGACTACAACATGAAATATTCAAGACATGACCCAGTATTGGATATTTACCTACTATTTCATTTATTTGGGTTCTGTAGCCCTAGCGTAGTTATTTATTGAGTTTAAATACCTTCTAGAATTTAAAGTAACAAGATAAGAAATGATAAAAAGAAATTCAAATATTCTATTGAAAAGAAAAAATTACAATGGGAAGCAGAAACACAAAGATACTCAAGTCCTGTGCCACTTCTGAACTGAGACTTTAAAACCTGTATTGTGAAGCAAATAAATTGTTTAACTTTAGGCAACAATTACTGCACATAGCTTTGAAGCATTATGAAACATCCCTTTTATTGCCTTACCCTCATCTTGACCCACACTCTTCTCTCAGCCTCTATTCTTGTGAATAAAGGTCCTTGCATGCAATTCCCCTTTGAAACTTACTGCTTTTAATCATCCTGGAGTGACATATGTTGCACCATCCAGTCAAGAGCTGAGCAAATTTCTTCCAAAGCACTCAGCACTTTTTCAACAAAAAAGACTCATAAAATTGAGACCTAGGCCAGAAAACCGTGCTGGCCACAGAATGATTTCTGCCAAGCACATTGAGGGCCTACACTCATCACCCTCTATTCACAGTGATCAGTGCATTACTGCCCAACTAATCTCATTTAAACCAGAAGACTTAATCATAAAGTAAATGCCACTCAGTACATCAAATACAAAATGGAGACTGCGTAAATGTCCAGAGCTAACATTATGTTTTGCCTTTCACAGTGTAATTGGACTCCCAGAAGAAGAGGACTGGCCTAACGATGTTGCCCTTCCAAGAAATGCTTTTGCTTCCAGACCCGCACAACCTATTGAAAAGTTTGTACCAGATATTGATGAAATGGGCAAAGACTTGCTTCTTGTGAGTTTCCATCTGTTTTGTCCAAACTGCATGACTGATATCTGCATGCCAAGAAATGTTTATATTTCCATTTAATGAAGTTACTATTGAAGCTGAAAAGCAAGTAGACGAATTCTACATGAATTCCAGTGAAACTTCAGCACAAAGACACCACCTTTGGCTTAAATGGTGTCAGGGAAGAGAACAGATATAGGCTAGGAAACTGCCACAGAAGGACCTGTTGGACATACCTTCTGCTTTGATACTCTTTACCAAGCTGCTGTGCCACTGATTAGAAGCCATTCTTCTAATATCAGTCTGATATGAGTACAGAAAATGATCTGCCATTTTTCACAGTATAGTGCAAAGCAGGAAATGGGCTGTATAGGCAGATTACATCAGAATCAGAATGCTGAAAAGTTGAGATTTGGAATTTGCCATTGCCTCTTAAAAACGGCATGATTGAACAGAAGCAGATAAGTTGTGCTGGTAAAACTAGTAGCACGTAATTCAATTAAATCATTTCCACCATTTTTATAAATCTGTTAGAAACCTTGACTTTGAAGTTCAGTCTTTGAATTGAATACTGAGAATGACTTTGCGTTTTGCTGTGGTTGTTGAAATCTAGCTAAATTCGTTCTCTGAAAGCCTTTGAAAGATCTCAGTTCATATGGGCTCTTCAGAGAGGGCTCATTGCAAATCTTGAAAGATTTGCTGCATCACTTTAGCTACTGCTAGCTCCAACCAAAGTTACCTCTGTAGAACAGCAGGCCATACTTACCTCTGTAGAACAGCAGGCCATACTCCAGTGTCTTTATAACTGCATTGCCCAGTTTCAGTGAAGCAGACTACACCTGGATGCTTGACATGACAAGTGGAATACATCTTCTGCACTTGCAGGCAGATTGGAAATGGAAGCTAGACATGGGAAAAGAGCTATATTTGAGAACAACAAGGAGTAAAATATGGCTAGAGTACAGTGAGCGTGAGGCGTGATGGGCAGGAAGAAGAGAAAAATATCTTTGCCTAGATGGTAAGGCGGGAAGACACTTCTGACAGGCAAAAAAAATGAGAACTGGGATCCACAGATAAAAGGGGATGAAAAGTCACTGAATTAAATTTCGAGAGTTAAATGATAGAAATTCTGATACAAGTAAAGAAAGTGAAAGCTGCAGCTGCTTAGACGAGGACACTAGGATGAATACTATTTGAAGGTGAATGAAGCTAAGGAAAAGACCGAGGTATAAAACATATGGAGAGAGTTCTGGGCTGACTGGACCAAGGCTGGGAAAAGGATCTGGAAAGAAGGCAAGCAAAGTACAGCTATGAAGAAGAGGGAGAATTTCCAGTGCGATGATACAGGAGGTTTTAAGGAGGTGACCTTAAAATAGTCTACCATCACTGGAACATAAACAGTGGAATTAGATTGAAAAATAGGGAAGAAAATGGATCTGCAACAAGCAGGGAGGGGTTTGGAACAGGGCAGAAATATTTAAGAGTTATAATAGACCCAAGAACTGTGATCACTTCAGCACAACTCTGAAAGGACTTTGAATGAAATACAGTTTAAAGTTATAACTGCCCCTTTTACACACAGAAGTGAAATCCACTATTCAAAGGATTTCTATCTGGGAATGCTTAACATACTGACCAACCCTACTACTGTCATTACTGTGGCAGAAAGCCATGATCTAAAGGTTTCAGCTCAGTCATAAGTCATGCGGATATTTGCACTGCGTTAGGAGTCACTGCAGGAGTCCAAGAATGCAGTTTGCCATTTTGTACACAGACACGGAATAAACAAACAGTTAAAGCCCAAATAACTAAATCATCAGACAGCAACACTTTACATGAAGTCAGTGAAAAATATGACACGATGATACCGAACAGCATGAGAACCGAGCTTTCAGCACACTTGCAGAACTGACATTAATGAATATTAAATGTTAATTTGGATTTTTTCTTTTATTTCAGCACGATGAAATTTTTTGTTTGCTTGTTTGTTTGCTTTAAATCTAGGGAACTGAACCAAAACATGAACATACAAAGGGTGTAAAGTCAAAGGTTCAACTTCTATAAGAGATGTTGAACCTAGGAATTAATACATACCTTATAAAGCACTCTTTTTTGTATAACCACAAAAGAGCAGTGCACTGAGTATTGAGAGGATTCAAAAGCCATTCATAGATAGTTGTTCCCTGCAGTCTGTGAGGCAGAGTCTGTCCTGTGCATATGAATTCAAGCAAATAGGAATTCTGGGGCTTCCTAAACTATGAACACTTCAATTTTCTAAGCTGGTATTTTCTGTCAGCCTTGGGGACTCATATTCTGTAACCCTGCTGCTTGTTTTAGTGTGCATGGTCATCTTAACGTGAAGCACTTTCTGTGATCCCATTGTGTCTCATACCGATCATAAATTGGCAGTGACTTGCAATGTTCACAATTCTAACTCTACGTTGTAGTTAAAAACAACTTCTTTTCATACTTACAGAAATGCTTAGCGTTCAATCCAGCCAAGAGAATATCTGCCTATGCTGCCCTGTCTCACCCATATTTCCATGATCTGGAGAAATGCAAGGAGAATCTGGACTCTCACATGTCATCCAGCCAAAACTCCAGTGAGGTGAATGCATCATAATGCTGACTGAAGATGAACCTATAAATGAACAAGATGCATAGCTGACAAGGCCACTGTCCCATACAAACCACACGGCTGTTCTAGTGAAGACCATTGCTTGGAGGTTTCACACACCTGTCTTTTATTTTGGGATTGCGATGTGCTTATCCAAGGAAATCAACCTAGTTTACTTTCGTCAGAGCAATGCAAGGGCCAGGGCTTTGGCCTGCTCCCATTGCAGCTTTATGTTTGTTTTGTTTTTGTTTTGTTTGTCTGCCTGGGAAAACTCCAGACGAAGAGAAGCTGCTGACCAGTTTTGCTGCCATTTTACCCTTCTAAAATTGAATGCTGCCAGTGTGGAGTAGGATGATCAAGTCACTGCCAAAACAGGATACAGTCTCTCTCTTTAGCTGCTGAAGCATGATTTGGTACTTTTATTATGATGGTGTGATCTCTTAGAGTGATATTTAAAGAACGGCATTGAAATATCAGATCTCTGCAACCTGCAGTTAACTGATACATACATTAATACATCCAGCTACTGTGCACTCGTAGAATACGTACAAGTCCTTCCCCAGCTGAAAACTTGGATGGATTCTTTTGTTATTTCATCACTCTATAAAAACAACAGTTATGATAGCGATCATAATAAATGTCTCAGCTTTTAGGGTTTTTTTTTAATGCACAAACAAGTTATTATCTAGTTAAGTTTGTGTGCACGTTTCAAAAGCAAGTGTTTAAAAAAACTTCCGAGGTCCCGTTCTTAAAGATCCATTCAGTTTCCAAATGGTCAGTTGATGTTGGAATCCATGCACATTCTAACCCATCGTCTAACCCATCATTCCTGGAAACAGCTGCAAACGTACTTTCTCTCATTCTGAATTTTCTGATAAGCAGCTCAAAGACGTGAGCAGAGCCAATGAAGATGAATGCAGGTTTTCATCTTCAACCTGTTCTCATCGTTATCTGAAAAGGAACACGGAAAAAAATATTTCCATTTTAGAAGGAGAGAATCCTATACCTGTAAAGTGCAGTTATTTACCTGTGCTGAATTGTATGCTGTATACTGTGCTGCCTTACCTACATCAGCCCCCATGCATCTCAAGTGCATGAATATTACTGTCACAAAATGCCTCAGATGATGCTTATTAAGAAGACTTGTTTTCTATGCAGAAATGCATGAGCTTCTGTCCTAAGCCACCGTGTGGTATACTGGCACATGCTTCTCCACTGGGCTTAATGTGCCATTATTGAATGTCAAATTAATTAAGCATTTCACATGCCTTCATAGAACAGTAATTTTAAATATGACATTAAAATTTTATATTTAGTATTTTTACCTTAACTAAAAAATATTTTCAGTATTTTAAAAAGAAGCGTTTATTTTTTTTTTTAATGCTGTACTGGGAAAAAAAAAAAAAAAAGAAATATTTTCAATCTGTGAAAGCCATTCCCTAGTATGACTTCAGTGCATTTACCTGGATATGACTTGGGGGGAAAAATTGGCCCAACGAGTTAATCCCTTGCTGTAAAAACAGAAATATACCCTATTGCAGTATAACTGATGAGAAGTGAGGCGGCCAGCTCTGCTTACTCCTATGACAGTCCCTTAGGCTACTCTCTTCCTCATCTCTATTTCTTCTCGTCTGGCTGCAGAGCCAGCGTTACACCCTTGCTTGTGGCGTGCTTGGCAGAAGCAGGTCCTTAGCGATGTGACTTTGCCAGATGGGGCTCAGGAGCCCGTAGCTGTCTCCTGGCGGGTTTCTCAGCCCTGTGGCAAACTGCCCGTTGTGGTGCACTTCACTGTTAACTCTGTTTCAGGTATCTCAACTGTCTGGGACGTGGCCCGTTGCTAAGATGGTGAGCGGATCTTACCAGTCTCCAGATAAAGCTTTTCTTCACTCTTAGACACTTAACTGTGCAACTTGTAGTTACATTATGCCTATTTTAAATAGGCCAGATTTAGGACCACTTGTGTGCATGCATGCATTAGCCTGTGCCTTTCTTCATGCCCAGAAGTGCCTTCTTCATGCCCTATTCAAAACTACCAGCATGAACAGGCAAGTTGCATATTAGGCCTGGCAAGAGCACATATGAAGCATCTGCACGCAGAGATAATACAGATGCAGAGCACAAGAATTTCGGAAGCTCTGCCAGTGGCAAGCTGAAGGCCAGGGAGTGGCCATGGCAGCTAACTCCTCTGAGCTCAGCTTCACCTCTGCCCATCTCTCTGCTCCTGCGCCCAAGGAGTGCAGTGAGCCCGTGGTACTGGTGCTGAACTAACCCTGTTCCTCCACCATTCAGCAAACCTGAGTGGGAACAGGGCCTTGGTATTCACAGAAAAGAATAGAGCAAGGTGGTATTTTTGATCACATTTTTTTAAACACTAATTAGAATGACAGAGAGAAAGTACAGGATAATCTTGCACCAGCAACAGCAGAAAAGTTTTCTTCACAGTTTAGCACTTTTTAAAACATTCCACATTACCTACCGCCAAGCTATCATTTGTACAATAATCAGGGCATTCAGCTGGTACTGGCTTGCCATCAGCTGTCAGGGAACTCTCCCAGAGCTCTCCAAGAGCTAACATTGGGTGAAAATGGGTGTGGGTGTGGGCTTGAGGGTGTTACTTTCAAATTAGACTCCAGACTCTGAGATAGAGATGCGCATCTGCTGCCTGTTAGGAGAGCTTGATGTACTGGGCTTAGCAACACAAAGGCTGGAAGAGAGACTGTAAGCAAACTGTTAGGGCAAAATAAAAAAAGAGGGAAGTTAATGCTTAAAGGCAAAGGTTGGTGTGGGCCCAAGAATGAATGAAAATTGGGAGTTGCCAGAAAATTTACTGTTGGTGCAACATTTCCCGATTTGTAGTATCAGAAGTGGAGCTCAAGCAGGCGGCAGAGAAAAGCACAGGTGGCTTGTGGAATCAGGAGCAGAGCTCCTGCAACATGGTGCTGTACGTTGTCTAAGACATGTGGGAGTATTCAGGAGAAGTAGCTTGAAAAAGGTTGTGTTAATGGTCATGTTATAGGACAAACATCCAGTGGGAGTGGAAAAGAGAAGCCTGTCTTGACAGGGCTGGGGAAAAGATCCTTTTTCCTTCATGGTAGCAATGGACTGTATTCAATGGCCCAAGGACTTTCCAAATGACTTCCTTTTCAAAATCTCTTCAGGAAGAAATTCCAGCAGTCCTTGTCTGACATGCCTTAGGCTTCCTCTTATTCCCACCTCTCCTGCCAAGCCACGAGGCTTCACTTACCCTGGTAAAAAGAGGAAGGCTGTTCTCTGGCTGGGCAAAGCACTGGCACTGGCTGACGGCACACAGGAACCATGCTTCTAATGAGACAACACAAAGAAGCTGGGAGACTGCTTACACCATGCCCTTGCTCCTTGAATCTTTCTGGCATGGCTGTAGTCCCTGAATACCTTTACTCATGTATGCTATATGTGTAGGATTAGAATTACGCATGTGAAAAAGGTGCTCCTTGACACAGGTAGTCCAGACTGTGATGCCAGCTCTTCATAAAGCCTTCGAAAAGTACTTCAGAACACAGTTCTTAAAAATAACTGTCTGCCTGTGTTGTGCAGGACTGGTTCAGTAGCAGCTAAAGCCCACTGAATAGCAAAACGTATTAAAAGGAAGGGTGGGTGATTGGCTCCTAGAGCACTCGCAGCCAGACACCATGCTCTTCTCAGCAGTCAGCAGGACGTTTTGGGAAACAGAAGGAGCAGCTTCCATCTCCCACAAACGGATTTGTTATCCCTGCTACATAATTATGCAGGAAGAAAACAGACCCAACAGACAAGGAGAAAAACCACCAAAGCCAGCTGGTGCTGTGCCATCTGCAGTAAAACATGGACAGCCCCTTTCTCCTCACGCAGTCCCCACACTCTGTCTAGCTCAGCAGTTCCCCCCATTCAGCATCCTTATGGAAAACATTTCAGTGACACAGGTGCTATTTCCAGCAAGATTATTTCCAATTTTCAACAGCTACACAATGCCACTGTCCCCTTTTATCAAGTGTTGCTTTTTTTGGTCCAGAAGCCCAGAAGGGATGATTTTAAAAGGCTCTCTTTGTGTATGTCCTCACTTGACTTTAGTTTTGTGTACACTTTTGTTGCCTTCCATGTGCCAGGTAGTACTCCAAAAACAGGGTTTGTGCATATTTCTGTATATCTGTGTAGGCTGTGCCCACACTTCTTTCTTTTTTTCTTCCAGCACACTGGTCTACCACGTGAAATGCTCGGAATACCTTTTTCTCTTGATTCAGTGCTAAAATAGACCTAAAAAGTGAAGATATCATGCTTGTGAAATTTTGAAATGTGGTGCTATGTCTATAGAGCCTCTCACATGAAAGGAAGCAGCAGATTGTAGTAGTTGAGAATCCTCTGCATGGGAGATGGCGTCCAGCATCCCAGCTCTTCCATGGTTTTCATACCTGATGGTTGTTTTGGTGAATAAGAAGAAAATACTGTGCCATGCTGCTTCTCTCAGGTTCTCTCACTGCCTTTTAGAAGCACGTTTTATTATGCAAAGGGATCGTTCTCTCTGGTGCTCGGCCAATTTTAATATGGAAAATAATGACAAAACATGCTGGTTTGGTCTTCTGGCCAACAAACTTGGAGCACTTATCTGACTCACAGCTGAAAGCACATCAGTTGTTAAATATGTATATGAATCATTAACCATAGTTGGGTTTAAAAGTCTACGTAAATTAAGTGTTTGCCATGTATAAGACACAGCTGAATCATGAAGTTTATTCTCAGAACTCTGTTTTTTAGAACCACTTTGTTAATATTTTTCGTAGGCAGTAGTTTCAGGAACAGATGATTTTTATGTACAATGTGAACGAGAGATAGAGTGATCTGTTGTCTTATGCTTGAAGCTTGAATTGATCAGAAGCTTAGGAACCTAACTTATTTATTGTATTGCCTCAAACTGCTTCTAAGTACCAAGAGCCTTCTTGATTTAACGGGACTTCACACCTCTCTTACTGCATGATTTTGTTGACATTAGTATATTAGACAAAAAGAAAAATGTTTTCCCAAATTGCTACTGTGGGAAAAAAATTAAGAAATTTATTTTAAAATTCACATAGAATAGCCTGTAATATACTAAAACCTTCAGTAACTAACTGTTAATAAGCTATCACTTCTCTTCCTACAAGATTATTAAATGCCGGAGTGTACGGATTACTTTCCATGAAGGAAAAGAATCAGAAACAATCTCTAGAAAAATAACTGGGATTTTATGTGCCTAATCATACCTACCAGGTGATACTATCGTATTAATTCTTTTGTGTGCCAATACAGATCAGGCGTGTAAAAATCTGACTACAATTTGACCAGTCTAACAGGCTATGCAACTCAAATAGGAGTTCCATTTGTCAGCTGTTTGTTTTATTCCTTTGTTTTGCAAATTGTGAGGTAATGGCTGTAATACAATTCCAGTTTCTGGGCTGGATTCTGTAGCCATCGAATCTCAGTAACTTCTGTAATGCAATAAGAAGCTTTTCCATTGATTTAAATGATCCAGGCCACCAAAAGAAGAAAGTTGTGGACATACGAACTGAACATACTTTTGGCAATTGTTATTTCTTCCCTTTCATCTAAAACTTAGCGTGTGTTGCATACTGATATGCAATAAATACACAAAATAAGAACCATAAACCACACTTAAGAATAGTGTGCTCTGTGTGCACGAAAATAGCTCATTAAGTTCTTGCAGAAAATAGCTAGTGATTATGGTTTGAAACTGATACACTCTTACATTTCAAAAAACCTTTAAAATTATGTTTTTTGTTGTGATTTTAATACATCAAGTGAGAGTCACCCAGACAGATCTGAATGAAATAGGAATTTGTTTTTGACAATGATGCTGTGAGGCCAAGTAAGCACCGTCGGTTCTTTGTGTGTTCTGTGGAAGCTGAAAGTAGTCAGCACTACACTTGGGTGAGCCTTTTGCCTTCCAAACAGAAAAGATTGCTTGGAGTAAAGGTTATTGGAGAAGTTGCTTTGAATTAAACAAAGTCCTCTGAAAGCTTCTGCAGTATTCAGAAGGGGTGAATTTCCAGCCTTCCAGCAGCTGACGCGAACTAGAGCTCCCTAACCAGATGGCATTCCTTCCTTCAGATGAAATGTTTTATCCTGTTAAAATTTGCTGTCAGCTTCATCCTACCCAATGTCAGTGAGACATTTGCATGGCTAGTGAAAGCAAAAAGAGATAGGGACATTTTGCTACTGGGTACAGAAAATTGTTTCCAGAAAAGACCAGAGTAAGGATACTACTTTTGAAAAGAAAAGAAGAAAAAACAATCTGACATCAGTAAAGATGAAAAAAGAGATTTTAAGGAACAGTTGGTATTTATGAAGTGAGAAATCTAAATGCCATGTGCATTAAACAAACGTTGAAACTGATACTGTTTGGCTGCAAAGTGAATAGGGTTTATGGAAGAATCTAAGTATGAACTTACTCTAATCAGCATTTTCATGCTGATTTGCACTAAAGCAACCTGTACTATTTGATAGCATAGGGGAAAGGGAAGACTTTGGTGATGTCTGCTTGGATATGCTGTAATGCTCTCAAGCTCACTGCCCTTCTGGGAGCATGCTAAATTGGCACCCACACTATTGAGCTTTCTGCACCTTGAACCCATCCACGTGCAACGCAAATTTTCTCGTGTTTACACTGACTCTCGCTCCCAAATGGAAAACAAATTTTCACAAGTATTTGATTGTCAGCTTCCTTTGTGCTTTTACTTCTGAAGGGTTTCTAATTAACACAGTGTAACGAGCAACCTTTCCTCTTATTTCACGTTTTGTGCATACAACAGGTTGTTCAAATCCTCCACTTTAGATTAATCCCATATAATTTTATTTGTCTTCTCAACAATTCTTCCTGCTGCTGTGCTTTACACTCAGAATAAAGCCATGTTCTGCTCTATGTTCCTGCCACGTATTAATGGTAGGAGGCAGACAACATCTTCTTGTGACTTTTCTTCCTTTTATAAATCTTTCTGGGGCTTTTAAAAGGCTCGTGAATGTTAGCATCTATTTTGAGTTCCCAGATGAGAGAGGAAAATTGGGAAGATAGGAAAAAAAAACCAACAAAAAAAACAGGCAGAGACTAGGAGAGTTCAGGACAATTTTCATAAGTGTATTTGGATATGTGAAAAGTTATGTGTAAATGTAGGGGGGAAACTCTTTTCCCCATGTTTTTTGTTGTCTCCTGCCATTTTCTTCCACAGGCGTAAGATGATAAAGCAATGCTCTCACATAGGATTCTAGTTCCAGATACTGAATGTGAGACACGGCCTACAGCTGAGCTGCAGGAACAGAGGATACAGTGATATAATGTGAGCAGGTCACTGTGCCCAACAGAAAGTGGTATTGCGGATTACAAGCTGACTCCTGCAGCAAATTGAAAATTCTTTGCTGAGCCAAAATGGCACGTTTTCAAATGCTTGGATTTTAATGAGATTATCCACATGGAGTTTTAGCTGCATCAGGACAGGTGGCTCACCATCTTGCAGAAGCAAGTCTGAGAACCTAGCAAGTCTGTGAGAAACTCAGTGTAAGTAATACTGCGGGACCATCTGCCAGGAAGATGGGAGGCTCTTCATAGGATGTACAGCAGGAAGGGAGCTATGCCACCTCCAGAAATAAGAAGTAAGAGGTCTGTGTAGCACTTCGTTAAGTCCATGTGTATGGATGATGTGGCAGGAGAGAGCACAGAGCAGCTTGTTTTAGTCCTTCCAGTAAACAAGAGCAATTAGCCTTGGCACAGAGACACATTCAGAGTTCTAGGGTAGGAAGCTTTGAATTCTGCAGTGCCTTCTCAGGTGTTGGTTAAATGCACACAGTGATGGATCACCTAGTAGCTTATTCTCTTCCCTTATCCCAGGTCAAACTACTGTGACACTAGAAGAAGCACGGAGAATCCTGCTCCTTAGTGGTCTTTCAGCATCCCGCTTCCTCTTACTGCAGCTACCTTGATTCCCTGTCACTGATAGCTGACCTTGCTGATACTTCCCTAGTTGCTTCAAAAGCTGTGAACTAAATTATACCTTGTGATTCTGCAGCCCTTGCAGAATCACAAGGTAGAATTTGCAGGCAGCATACTATATGCGTACTACAGATTTTTCTTGCTTCTCATTAGGAGTTGGGAACTAATACAATAGAATATGGCAATGTGTTTAATATTTTTGTACTCTTTGTCTCAAGCAAATACACTAGCAAGGGTAAATTAGATTGATGGTGATGTGTTTGGTCAGCCAAAAGGATTCTCGATTCAGAAGGTTATTTTCTAAGTATATAAGATCCCTGGACAGCCGTCTGTCATGTACATTCACACAAACAGCCAGCAGTTCTTTGTCTGTACTGAAGTTTCTAAAGGATACAAAAAGAAGAGCAGTGGCCACCTCCTACTGCTTACCCCTTCTCCCTGCCCCTTCCCAGTGATCACTGCACCAGGGAGAGGTGTTCTCCCAGCAAGAGGCAGAGCAAGTAGGAACCTGTTCTCCCCTGTGTGGAGGTCTCCAGCGCTCAAGGTGACATGGGTGCATGAAGGCAGTCAGGCTCATTCCTTTGCTTGAGCTGTGGCAGGTGTGAGTACAGAGCCCTGCCACAAGCACCAGGCACAGGCAGACCATCCCAGTATTTTCCCCTGAGGAGAACTTTTTACAGGATCTGGAGGAGATGGTGTGCTTTCTGTTCCTATGACAGTGGACGTTTTTGCATTTTAAACAGTGGTATAGTAAGGTCTCCCCTAAGTGACCTCCCTCCCTGTCCTAAAGGATGACTGAATACTGAGCATACCGTGAGAAAGGAGAAAGTGCTTTACTCCAGGTGCATGATGATGCATCTCAGTCATGCTTCATTGGCAATAGAAAAAGAAAAGGTTCAAAACAAAGCCGGGCTCTGCAGACTGCTGATTAAAGTGCTTTGCAATGTTTATCCAGCAAGATAACAAAATCCGTCACGATTTCTTGCAGGGACCTTATCTTGGAGGGTTGGTGTAACTATGGGTTGTAACCACAGCAAAAAGTACATCGAGATTGGGATGCTGGCAGGAAGTTTGCGGATGTGTTGCTGTACAAGGAGGTTTGTATGAGCTCAGTGGTAATGTGTTCATCTGAAGGCATTGATTGCCGTGCACATTTTGGACTGAAGATAGATAGAGGAGCTGCAGTGTCATGAGATTAGAGGCCAGGGGAGGGAAGTGGGAATGTGAGCACCAGGGACTACAGAGGTTGGTCTGTCCTTTCCTTTTTTGCCCTGCATGTGTAGCAGCCCAGTGGTTTTCCAGCTTTCACATGATCATGTTTCTCCTCCATTCTCCTTCCTATTGTGCAAGATGAGTTGAACAGAAAAGCGTCACTACAGATTACCAGCTCAAAACCAGAGCAGGCCAGCACTGTGTAAAAATGTGGATTGCCTCGTGGTAGCCCGTATAAAATCACAGACTCTTAGAATTACCATGGTAGGAAAAGACCTCTAAGACCATCCAGTCCAAGCGTCCACCTATCACCAGCATTTCTAACTAAGCCATGTCCCTCAGTTGTCTCAGTTTAGATTCCAGCAAATTCCATCCAGTATCCATGATGCCTTTCTTGCATTCAGTGCTGTTTGACAACTTTGCTGTCATTCTGTACACTGTTCAGAATCTCTTGGCTGAAGAGCCCACTTACAGTCACAACACTGTGGGCAAAAGAAGTTTACCTTATGGTGGAGTTCTGCTGGAAGAGGGGCCTAAGCTAGTTCTAGAGGAATTTGAGCCATGTTTCCTTCGCAGGCAGGGCAGCCGCTTCTGTTAAAGCAAGTTACACATTCACAAGTACTTAAGAAAAAGAAAATATAAGGTCGCCTATTCTGTTCTTGATAGAATTTGTTTTCTACACAAAGCTGTATGATTTTGGCACTGAAAGCAAGCCGACGGGCACCCACTTACTCTTTCCAGTCTTTTAATTCCTTTGTAAATTCTTTTCAAGCATTCAGATTAATGTATTTATGGTCCATTTCATTCCATTTCATTTAAGTGGTCTGTTTCTGCCATTGAATCTTGTATAGGTTTTATTGTTAATGTAATATTTAGCTGCATTACTTTGAACAGCTTTAAAAGTATAATGTCTTTGAATGCTCTAGTTAAAGTATACCCTTGGGATGATGTCTTAGAAGGTGAACTGCATACTTTGGAGATGTTGTTTCTATTAGAACTCCTGAAGGCGTCACGGAGTATCTGTCGGTGTATCTGTCTCCTCCTTTCTGTGTAACAGTGTGTGTTTGTATTTCCTCACTAGCTTGATATTCTTTGGTCCGAAGGCCTGAGGTAAACACGGGAATCCCTTGCCTCAGCTGGGCAGCCCCGGAGCTGAGAGGGGGTTCTCATATGGGCAGAGCTGCTCACAGAAATGTTTGCAGAGAAAGGCTTTCGTTAAGTAATTGATGGTAGTCGTGAGGACACATGGTTAATAACAGCACCAGGACACCCAGAAATGGGGTCAGTGTTTATTGAAGATATGGACACATTTTATCTGCAAGTTATTTGACATTTACCTAAATTATTCGTATGGTAATGTAGTATATTATTTCTTAGGAAAACACACTAGTCCTGTGAAAGGGTAGTTGCCAAAAAATGTGTCGAGTCTTGCTGCTTAATTGTTTATTTGCGTTCAGTATACATTTTTGTTGTTGAAGTGAAGCTAGTTCCATAGAGAGGCAGAGAGCTAGATCAGTCAAAAAACAAGTTTTAAATAAGCTTCATACTGTACCTAGAATAGTATGTGTGTTCAGATGTAGTAATTTTATGCTTTAGGGTATTTTTGTTTGTTTTAATGTGTAAAAGAATAAGCAGATTACTTTGAAATGCTATGGTAGAGTTAATTTTATACCTAGTGGGGGATGGTTGTCTGAAAAATTACAGTTAGAAAGTATTACATAGGCCGCCTTTGGCTTTATCTTGTCTGCAGTCGTTCCAGCAGATATCTGTAGATTCCAGCTGCTGAAACCAGGGGCCACGTTTGTGTGGCACCTCGTAACCGCCGTACATTGGTCACAGCAATCAAATCGCCCATCTGGATTTTAGAAAAGATTGCAGGCCACACGAAAGCATAAAGGGAGCAAATTTGCTTATTTCTGTGTGTGTGCGTGGACAATTGCACAAAATAGGATTGGGGTTTCGAAGTAATTAAAATCGTTCAGCACGATCTACTCCTGTTGTAACTCCGCTGAGTACAATTAATTTAAACCAAGAATTTGACCATGCAGATCTACAGATTCCAGTGTCGGGCAGCTCAGGTCTATATATGGATACTTAAGCTTAGCAAATCAGCAAGAATGCTATATAAATGGTAATGTGTGACAAAAACTATTAACTCTAGTAACATTATTTCTCTCACAGTTTCTATTCATTTCTTACTCAAAAGTTCGGAAGTGCACTTCCTCGTGGCATTGGGAGATGTGAAGAAAAGCGTGATGCTGGTGCAGAAATGCACCAGAAACAAGGTTCACTTCTCACTTCTCAGACACTCCATGTGTGCCTACTTACACGTTACAGATCCCACTGAAGTTAACAGAACTGTTTGTAACCCTTCCAGGATACTGGTTTGGGAATCTGCAAGACACGTTACAGTCTCAAAAGGCATTATTAATACTTGTGCTTTCGGGTTTACAGAATGCTATGACCAGGGAGGACAGCTTGTGAGACACATCCAGAGTAACTTCATTTGCTGATATTACAGCAGGCTGACGTCAAAATCTGCCTCAGTGCCTTAATTTCTCTCTCTCTCTCTATATATATATATTCAAGAAGTTGAAACGGCATCTAACGCTGTTTGACTTCTGTTTTGCGTTCATTCCGTAACGTCATTTGCTCTGGAGATGTCTCGGGTTTGGTTATCCAAGGGAATCGTGCAGAGCGGTTTCAGATGCTTTCCTTCCTTCACCCTAGGACACGGAACCGCAGGTGAAAGTCAGCGCGGTCCCGCTGAGCTCTGCGGGCACTCAGTTTTAGCGTTTCGAGTCACTTTACCTACGTAGGCAGTAGGATTTTATTTTGCAAAGTGGAAAGTTACCTATAGTGCAAAGTGTACTACCTAGACTACCATGGATACCTATTCACAGGACATGATTTCACTGTATCACTTCATACTTGAAATTCACGATGTTCTTTTAATCAGGGTACAAACATGAAAAGGTGCGTGTGTTACTGTTTCTTTTAAAGGTGCATCATTGTTTTTATTCTGTGTGCCTAATCGTTCCGATTCGGCGTCCTTTGCATTCTTTGCGTTCAGCATTAAAATCAGCTCTGTGCGAAACACGTTGTCGCCCTCCGAGGTACAGAAAGGTGTAACCGTGATTCTTGAATTGTTACGTACATCCGCTGGCTTGCCTTGTGCTTAGAAATATACATCGAGGGGTTACATAACAAACTGTGGTAAATAAAAACATTGCACCGTCGCTGTACGCGAACTCTTGCAGCCTCTCTCTTCTTGCACAGCTGCTGATTACCATAGACGCGTTGGAAAAACTATGTTTCTGCTGTACAGAATGGCTGGGAAACAATGCCGACACTTTGGACGCTCTCGAGCTCTCTTTGCAAGCTTTCAGACAAAGCCCTTTGATCTCACTGCATGCCTGCTCTGTGTCCCAGATCTCACCCTGGGAGGCTTTCTGCTTTAGGAACACCCTCCGCTGGGGCTGCTTTACACTGACTGCATTGAAGTTCATCGGAGCGTACTCTTCCGAGCATGCACCTTACCATATAACATATTCTTTAGCTTTTACAAGTTTGTAAAGATGGCGGACTGCAAAAATACTCATGTGTCAATAACGGCCAAGTTAAATTAAGGCACACAGAAGGTAATCAATGTATTATATCAGAATTACAGTCCTTCGGAACTGAACGTTTTGCTGCTGGCAGTGCAAGAAAAGCAAAGTTGTGTATTTATTGTGGGTGCTGAGGGTTCGGTATGAAAATCAATATAATAAAAATGTTCATGGTGTCATTTCCTTTTAGTTGTTCCCAAATTATTGCAAAGTAAAAAGGCAAGAAACTAGTTTTGTATTTAAAACTACTTTCCTGAAGTTTACTTCACTTTTCTAGCTATATTTTTCTTTTATCTAAAAATGTAAAATGAATACAAATGCAGTAAGTATTGTATATTAAATGCAGAAAAATAGCGACGCTGTTTTCCAGTTTTTCTTTTTTTGCAAGTGTTTTTCTCTACAGCCAGAGCGTTAGAGAAAATGAACCAGACACGCACACAAAGCCAGACACTGAAACATAAGCATATTCACATCATCGTACACCTTTGGTTTTATACAGAATTTTACCTTGTTTTTCCTGATTTCTGAATTACTCCCTTGCTTCCTTAGGATGAAGTCCATTGAAAAATAAATAAATAAAAGTCACTTTTTCTTTCAGAGGCATTAAATTGCTGCAATTGCTGTCCGGGCGACTCTGCTCAGCACTGGTTTGTCTTTACTGAAATCTTTGTTTGAGTTCACTTTGCTAGGCAACTTGTGTGCTAATTCAGCTATGATGGCTCTCAGCCATTCATGAAATGCTCCATTTTCCCCGAATTTTTCCAATCCAGCTGTTCCACTGAGGAGCCTGGCGTTCACATCTTCCCGGGCATTCTGCTACTTCCACCTTCTGTCTTTTAAGAGCCAGAGCACACTTCATTCACTGAGTGTTTTCTCCTTGACTGGCCGTGGATATGAGACCAGTAATGTTTCTGGGTACACAGGAATGGTAAAAGTGCTGGTTTGGAGACAAACAGTACGACACATCATCGAACACTAAAGCATATTTCCAGATGCATGTGTCTTTGCTCCTACCCAGTCACCAAAACAGCAAAACAGCTCACGTGAAGATCCAGCTTTTTGCTTCTGGTGGGGGGCAGAACTGGCTGATCCTTAACATCCCTTCCAACTCAAACCATTCCATGATTCTGTGATAAATCTGCAAAGACCATTAAGTTTCTTTAGAGCAGGATAAAAGTAGTTTCTACTAATGAGGCTTCAATGAGCCACCAGTATCTAAAAAAGAAGCATCCAAACACTTCTGGATGACAGCTCGAGGCAGAGATGACTGCAAAGCCATGGAGATTTTCTTCGTTTGCCCTCACCTGTGAGAGAGGCTGAGCTGCACCAACCTCATCAAACTCAACCATGGAAGACAAAATAAAATTTACAAATCCACTAAGCAAAATAGCACAGAGAGATAAGCACAAATGATAACGCTTCATTATCCCCATAAATACTGTCATCTTCTTTGCCTCAGATCTACCCAACAATACCAGGCATTGTAGAATATAGAAGGAAATGCTCATTTTATAAAGTTACTGGCACACAGCAAGATTTACAGTATTCATCACTTTACACCCATCAGCTGTGTTGCTTTTTTTTTTTGCCTTCTACAAACAAAGGGACTTTTCAGCCTCTTGTCACCTAGAAGACATTCCTGTATGCATTGTCACTCATCTTGAAGCACTGTATCTGGATGGATGCGTTTCCTGGCTCCCAGGCCAGCAGGACTGCTAATGGCAACGTCACCGAAATGCCCCAAGATGCTCTCTGGGGCTGTCAACCACAGCTTCACACTGCCCCAGCCTCGTGCCAGGCTGTGGTGCTCCCAGCCTTCTGGCACCAGGCACAGCCTGCGGTGCCACAGCCAGACCTGTGTCCCCATGCCCAGGGTGTGGTGGCAGCAGCACAGCCAGGCCTGGGCCCGGACCCCATCGCACCGCCAGGCACCGTGAGCCTGGAGCTGGCTGGGGAGTGCCTGCCCCAGGGAAGCAGGCTGAGGTGGGCAAGGCTGCGCCATAAGGGGCACGATCTTCTTTCTCAGCTCATGCTTTTTCTCCATCTGCTTTAGGGAGTTTTGCTGCTTGAGTCTCTGACAGGTTTCTCGGGCACCACACTGCAGCCATCCTTGGTTTGCCAGGGATGCAGAGCAGTAACAAATCACGACTGAACACTTATTCGTCTTTTTCCTTTTGTTTTGGCAAACGGAGCCCGCTCCACGCAGCACTGTGCCATGTCACAGCACCTCAGCGTACACCTCAGCAAACACACTCCTCCAAAGCGACCACCGGGTCGGTCATGAGGAGTAAAAACCCTCACAGCGGCGACCTCCCCTCCACTGGGGTGTGCATAGCAGGCGGGCACCCCACTGTCTCCATTTCCACATCTCAGGGCACCAAAGCACCTCACGCCCCAACCTCCTTTCAGCCCTCAGTTCCCCCCCCCAAGGCCCCCCCACCCCGAGGGGCTCCGCCCCGTTCCCTCGCGCGGTGCCGCCGGCAGGGGGCGCTGTTCGGCCGCCGCCATCGCCGCTCGCGGGGCGCTGTGGCTGCGCGGGGCCGGGCGCCTGCGGCGCGGCCTCCCTGACGCGGGGAAGGGGCCCGGGCCGGGCCGGGCCGCGGCGGCGCCGCCGCCATGGGGAAGCGGGACAACCGCGTGGTGAGTAACGCCCGCGGGAGGCGACGGGGGCCGGGCGACCGCCGCCGGGCTCGGCCGCGGGGCCCGAGCGGCGCCTCGGCCCGGGCAGGCGCGGCGGGCGGCGGCCGCGGAAGAAGGGCCCGAGCGGCGCGGTGCCGTGCCGGGCTCCGGGCGGGAGGGGACGGGCAGCGCCCGGGGTGTTCGGAGCGCGGTGGGCGGGCACCCTGCGGCTCAGAGCCGGCGGCAGCCGCGACTGAGAGCTGTTCCGCGAGCTGCCGAGCCCGGCTGATTCAGATGCTGGCCCAGTCGTTCAAAAGCGCAGCGTTCCCAGCGGGAGTTCTGCAGCTGCCGAGGCGGTTCTGGTCGTCGCGGAGCCGCGTGGCCTTACGCATGGAGCTGGGCCCTGCTGGAACGGGCTGCGCGCGGCCCCGCTCGCCTCAGTACTCCTGGCTGCAGAGCTTAGCGCTGCATTGTTACTGCATTCATCCCTCTGGAATTCTGCTTGAAACTTGTGCCTGCCCGTCGGCTTCTCGCCTTACGCTCATCCCTTCTGTAGGCACCACGGAGTGCGAATTTGCGATTAATGAGTTTTGTGATGAAAGGCAAGTCATGAGTGTTGTTTTTCCCCTTGTTTGTAGTAAATGCTTTGAGCTGTAGCTGGCTCCTCACAGGCAAGTGTCTGCTCAGCTCACCGGGAGGGTGCAAGAGGTGTACGCGGACGCTGACCCAGTGGAGAGCTGAGGGCCTTTGGTTACTTCACTGAAGCACCAAAATGATGGGATCACTAAAAGAGAGAAGATTTAGGTTAGATGTCAGGACTAAATTCTTTACTCAGAGGGCGATGAGGCACTGGCGCTGCTGCCCAGATTGCTGTGGGTGCCCCATCCCTGGAGGTGCACAAGGCTGCGTTGCGTGGACCCTGGGCAACCTGACCTGGTGGGTAGGGCTGTGCCCATGGCACTGGGTTGGTACTGGGTGATCCTTCAGGTCCCTTCCAACCCAAACCATTCTGTGGTTCTGTAATTCTAAAGACATGACAGTGTCAGAGTGCAGGGCCAGGCCTATGCTTCAGGTGTTCTGCCCTCACGTAGTGTTTCAGGCTGTCTTTGGGCATCTACTTAGAATTTTTTAATAGTACATTAGGGGTGTACCTACCCTTGCCTGCCAATCTTATATCCCTATAATCTGTGGCACAGTAAAGAGTCAGCCACGGTGGCTGCTGGTATAGACAGGTTAACTCATAGGGCCCTTTTCTGCCCCTCTGTGATTGCCGATATTTCCACCTCTTACATTTTACCCATTACCATTCCTAAAGTTGCCACCATTTGGTTTCTTTCTCATCTTCATGACTCTTGTAGGGCACTGAGGGGTTGCATAGTTTGCCCGTAGGACTCAGGCCAGCTGAAGGTGCTTTCTACTTTCTGTGAGCACAAAAGCTGTGCAACAGATACTTTTAATAACTGCCTGAGCAAACTGCCAGGAGAGGAAAACGAATGTGCACACGAGCACTTTGTTAGGACACATTTCTGTATGCTCTCTGGCTGCTGAAATGCAGTTTGGCAAAGCAGCGTAAGGGCTTCTAGGAAATATTAGTTGGCAAAGTGAATCTTCATAAATAAAGCTACTGAAATTATAGGAATATTTTAAGACGTACGTTCCCTCATTGTGGGATGCGGTGCAGTATTCAGCCATTATGTGCCTGCTGCTGGAAAGGTAAAAGGGGGTCCACTGTATGGAGGGCTTGCAAGGAGTCAGTTTGAGGCAAAAAAACAGCATTTGGCAGCTCTAGCCAAGAGGTAGAGAGGGATTTGTTGTCATTTTGGGTTAGTCTGGGAGGAAAACAGCTAAATTTTATTGAAGAGCAGCGAGCAGCCTTGTTATTAAGAATAATCAGTAATGTAAGAAGCTCGAGCTCTCAGAAGGATTTCCTGCAGGTAACCAACGAGGGCTGCAGGGAACCAAGCTGGGAACTGCATCTCTGCCATAATTTCTGCTGCTCCCAGTGCACTGCAGTTGTCTCGGTTTAATGAAAGCAGCGTTGAAGTACTGCATTCCTGCACTGCTGAAGGAAATCCTTTCTGACTCAAGCTCAATTTGGATGCAGGATTTCTACTTGTTAACTGGTTTGTAATATAATAAAGTGCTAGAGTTATAAATATGAGTACATATCTTCACTTGAGCGCGTGCACCCACCTGCTGCAAAAGAAGGTGCCAGGCAGCCAGAGCTGCTCAGTGCTTTGACCTTTTTCTTATCTCCAAGCTGTGGGCAATAGGAGCAGTTGGTCTTGTGTTTTATGAGGGTATATTGTGAAGCATTGGGATGGCATAGTGCTAAGAGCCAGGAGGCAAGGGAAGATGTGCCCCCCTTCCACGTGAGCAAAATATCATCTGCATAGGAACAATTGAGTAATTGTTTGCTTCAGTTTCTGACATTAATTGCTGAGATTCCAACAAATACCTCATAACATTCCAGCTCTTTGCTTTAAGATTGCCTTAAGCATCCAAGGTCTCGTATATGCACAACTGTCAGCGGAGCGCTGCTTGTTTGTTTGGCATTACAGCAGTCCTGTGTGGTGTTGTTGTTTTATCCTGGATGCTTTGAATCTGCTGTCATCAGTTTTGAGCAGAACTCCGAAGTCCCGAGTGCCAGATGTCCTAGAGACAAAGACTGAAATTAAATCATGCTTTCCGCGTCCCAAGGAGGAATGTTTCCATGATCCTGAGGCTGTACTCTGCTTGCAGTCGTTGCTCAGGGAGGGGAGTGGTCCTTTTGGGGATGAGTTCCTTCTGGCACCGTGTAACAAACTGAAAGCACTTCTCCCAGGTCTTTCTGTGAATGAGAAAAATGATGTGTGAACAGCAAGGACAGATTTTGGTAACAGCGCAACCAACGAACTTTGTATTTCTTGTTTCATCCTCAAGGCTTACATGAATCCCATAGCTATGGCCAGAGCACGAGGTCCTGCCCAAAATTCGGGACCAACAATACAGGACTACTTGAACAGACCAAGGCCAACGTGGTAAGTGCCTGAGCTGAGTGAAAGGTTTGTTCCCTGTGTTGTCTGTTACCTACATCCTCCCCGAATTCACATTGGCACATTTTGGAAGGTTCCTTGGCTCTGGCCAAGGTGTTATTTTCTAAATGCATATTCAGTGTTCTCTTTTAAAAATAATATTTCACTTGAAGTACGTGTTTCTCATTTGACTTTAAATACCTTGGCTACAGTTTCTCAGAAGAGGAAAACGTTGGTTATTTGACTTCTGTCAGAATCCTAATACTTTAAAGCCTACAGACATGTTCAATTTTAAAACAAAGTAACCTCTAGAAAAAAACATTTTGTTGGTAGATTCTTAGAACATAGTCTGCCATACCCCACAAAATCATCACTTGAAGATACCATCGCTAGCTTACTTTACATTCAGTCCATTTTGCCTCCTCTCTTAAGAAATTAGAGCACAGTTTTCCTAATTGCCAAGCCAGCTTTAGATCTTTCAGAGAGGTTTAGCAGCCATGCTTAAATTATTACAGTTAGGTTACCACGTAAGTAACATCTAAGATAATTTTTCTGTTGGAAGCTCAGCCAAAGCTGAACTTCAAAAAAAAACCCACATAAAGTTAGACACTGAAGAAGGTATTCGTAATTGTGAAAATACAGTAACTGATCTTGCATCCTTTTTGTGCAGGGAAGAAGTAAAAGAACAGCTGGAGAAGAAAAAGAAGGGATCCAGGGCTTTGGCTGAGTTTGAAGAAAAGATGAATGAGGTGGGTAATTTTGTTAATGTGTTAATGCCCCAGACATCTTATCCTGTGTGCTGCTTTTCTTATCATTAATGGCACCAGGTACCTGTAATATTTCATTATGCTCAAACTTGTGATGTGTGAATGTTTTGTTACGTTTGCACTGAATGTTAACGTTACCTATTAACCAATGAAGAGCTACTCCTGGGTCACAGCAGCACTGCATAAAAAGTTTTGAGAAACGCTGTGAACAAAACGTGAACTAATCTTCACTTGTTTAAGGTCACACAATCCAAACATATTGGGAAGAGGTGTGTTCCTGGAATCAGACTGGGAATATGTGATACAGATATGTGGGAGTGCACAAAGAATGGCCTTGAATGTCCAGATATGCTTATGGAACATGTCTCTCTCATCCTAAGCTGATTACATTCTGTGCTGGTTCCCTTCTATAAGTGGAGCTATTCTGGTAACCGTGTTTGGCTTCTGCTGGAGGTCAGCATGCTGTAAGAAAGTTTCGTGTGTACCTCCTGTTGTGTATATAGGAAGGAAACAGTAGATGATGAATTTAACTGCTCCGTTCCCTTCTCGGATTCTGGTGTCTTGGGATCAGCTTCAAGCAGTAATCTTCATCATTGTGGGAGAGTTTCTGGTTGAAGTAGATAGTGCTCCTCCTCGGTACTCTGCTTGTTCATCTTTTTGCCTCAGAATTTATACCAGTATTTGGAAGGTGATAGGATGCAGTTCTGAGGGGATGTGTTGTTTTGTGCTCTGTCGAATCCAGCTTTGTGAGTTTGGTTTAGTACTTTACTGTCCCTTTGCTTTTATGTGAATTATGTGTAGCTTCTAAGCACAGCTCTCTCAGTGGTGGAAAGGGTTACAAGCCTCTGAACGAGGTGTCCTCTCAGTTTACTGACAGACATCCTCATGCTATTTTTTTTCTTCTATATTTTTTAAAGAACCCATATCCAATCTGTTTCTACTTCAGAGAGAATGTGTGCCTAACAAAGCCCAGCCTGCTGTCAGAGTAACTCCAGGTAGCGAAGGCACGCAGCCTGCTGCAGTACTCTGCAGCCATCACCTTGGGTCATGGAAACATGCTACACGCAGCACTGTATGCTGGCCATCCTCGTGTCATCTTTCAGCAGCACTGTTAAGCTAATTCACTGCGTGCTGACCCAGGGTTCTGTGTGTCAGATTGCACTGCTTGTGTATAATCGTATTCAAGCCCTGATATTTCTTTCCCTTCAGCACAGTATGTGGGCTGTCATTTCTTTGCCAGTACAATACCAGAACAGCTTAATTAGGAGGAAAGGAAGGATCAGAATGATAATAATAAAGAAAGGAGCACCTGATATTGCTGACAGGGGAAGTGGGAATAGCACAAGCCAGCAGAACTTCAGTGTGATGGGATGCTGGATGCTTCAGAGCCCTTAAAAGGGGAATTAGGGGTAGACTGAGAGAGCTTGTGAGGGAAATTAAAGAGGCATGTATAATAAAGTTCTAATTGTTGCCACCGACAGAGCACAGAACAGACACTATGTGCACTCATGCACTGAAGAAGGGCCAAAAACATTTGTCTTGCAATTCTACTTCAGGTAATTCTAAAACATACGCAGAGTGTATTTTATTGGTAGGCTGACCCACAGTTCTGACGTATTCTGATAAGAGCACTGTGATACTACAAAAATGAACATACCCAAGCTGATGACCTTCTAGAGAAATAACCATCCCTGAAGCCCAAATAATTGAACATTAAGGTGTGAACTCAGATAATTGGATTCATTTTAATCTTCTGTAGAATCAGATTCATCATAGCCCCAGTTAATACTACAGGTTGTTTATTTTCTGTGGGTTTTGTGAAAACCGTATCAATTCAAGTAAAGGATACGATTTTGACAAAGTTCTGTTCATAAGGCTGTTTGGAAATAACAGTCATGTCACCTTTATTTTGTTTGTTTCAGAATTGGAAGAAAGAACTGGAAAAACACAGGGAGAAATTACTAGGTGGAAATGAGAGTTCCTCCAAGAAGAAAGAGGTCAGTTATTTTCAGTTAGTATTTGGAACTGGTTTTTGCCATCAGTGGTGGCAGTGCAGAATGGCATAAATCCATTTTAAAAACCAGCAGCAAATTACATGAACGTAAATGCACAAGAACACGTTGCCAAAAATAACATTTGTTTTATTCTATTTTTAAGAAAAAGAAAAAGGAAAAGAAGAAATCGAGTAGGGTGAGCAAAATTTTCGGTTTTCTGAGCTTTTTTTGGTTTGGGATTGAACCTATTTGCCACTTAAGTTTTCTTGGAGAGAGGAGACAGTTTTAATTTTGAATTAGAAGTTAACCCGATTTTCATTTGAGAGAGGCAGATTGCTCTGTACAAGGAGAATTTTATTTCTGCTTAAAGAGAAGTTGGTGGGGAGGGAAAGCATTACATATACATTATGACATGAAAAGTATCAGAAGTCACTTTTTACAGTCTTATTTAAGAAAATCTACGTGGGCCCAGCTTCTTGGAAGTAAGCTGATATCAATAATGCTTTGCAAATTGAGAGATTTTAGGATAGGTGTTTGCATGGAGTTTTACTTATTCAGTGGACAAAATGCTGCATCTCACAAGCTTCACTTTTTGTTGTGTTTGGTCAAGTTGTCTTCATCTTCCTCTTCTTCATCAAGCTCTGATTCTTCCAGCAGCGCATCTGATTCAGAAGATGAGGTAAGAGCTAAACTACTGTGATGAAGCATGTTGTGTGTTTTGAGTGGAATTTTGCCGTTGCAATACCTCAGCATGCTTGAGGCATGACTGCAGAGGATGTTCTTCTTGAGTTAAGAGAACTCTTCCATCATGGAGGAAATATTTGGGATTTCTGTTTTGAACATGGAGGATGTAACCAAAGATGAGTAAGCATTTTACCATCTGTAACCTTAATTTTACATACTAGTGACCAGCTTGAACAGCCTATAAAGTTGCATTTAAAAGGATGGTACTGTAGTTCATTATGGAATTAGGACAAGCAGTCAGCACTACACATACTAACCAGTTTTGTCTGTAAAACCTGAGATTTATTCCAAAATGATTTATTGCCAACTAGACTAACCCACAGCAATACTCCGAAGCTGCTGGCTTAAAACTGAGAGGTTTACATACTTTGGAAGAGCTTCTGGTCTTGAGATATTCTTTGAATCTAGTACAGTGTCAGCGATTCTGAACTATTCTAAGTGTTAACTACAAAATCACTGTTAATACAGCTAAGATCTTTGAGCAAGAAATAGAGCATTAGCACTTTTGTTGTTAAGGCTTGCAAAGTATTGCAAGTGCTACAGATGCTGAAAGCAACCTCCTTATGCAGTCGTTTTTGTCATATGTATTACCAGATAAAAAGCAAACAAAAAAATGACTGTAATCATAGAAATAATAGAATGGTTTGGCTTGGAAGGGACATCCAGATGTAGTTCCAACCCCCCTGCTACAGGCAGGGACACCTCCCACCAGACCAGGTGGTGGAATGCTTCCAGGGAGGGGCACCCACAGCCTCTCTGGGCAGTCTGTTCCAGTGTCTCACCACCCTCACAGTGAAGAATTCCTTCCTAATATCTAATCTAAATCTACCTCCTGCCAGTTTAAAACTGTTTCCCCTTGTCCTGTCACTGCATGTCCTTATAAAAAGCCTGTGATCAGAGTAAGGCTTTCAGGCTATCCTCTCTAGAAGATAAGGGGAAAACAAAAGTAACATATTGAGCTGATAGGAAGTGGAATGCACAGTGGCACATATTTTTCTGTCAAAGAATATTTCATATAAAAAGTCAAGTACCAGCTCACACTTTGTCATGGGACTTACTTAACACAGATCTTGGCAATGTGTTTTAAAATATTCGTTGAGGGCTTAGTTTGCATAAAACTATTTAAATTTGGTACATTTGGTACATATGATACAGTTGTGAATTTTAGATATATATCTGTTCAACAACTCCTTCAAAAACGAATATATTTTTATATAAATGAATATGTATTTATATTTTTTGTCCAGTAGAATCCCCCCAGCTAATCACAACAACACAAACGTATTGGTTTTACTGGTTCACCAAAAGTCTTTTCTTAGAGATAGTCAGGTTCTGTAGCATACATCTGAACGATAAACAGAATCTAGGGAACCTGCATTTTATACTAGCTCATTTTTTTTTTTTTTCAGTGCAGAAGAGTTATGAATATCTTCCACTAAAGGAATCAGTTGCAGTATGCTTATTCCTCAAGAAAATGATAATATGTAGGAATTTAGTGTTCCCTATTCTTTGCATGTAATCTAAGTCTTTAATAACTAGTGAAAATAAGTTCAGGATTGTCTTTTTCTTCTTTCCTAAAATATTTATGGATAGGATAAGAAGCAGGGGAAGAAAAAAAAGAAAAAGAAACATCGCTCCTCACGGAAATCTTCTTCCAGCTCAGCTTCTGAATCTGAGTCAGACAGCAAGGTAATTAAGTGCACGTTACCCTCAGGAAATGTCTCTGATCTGTGTTACAAGGACAAGCATTTCTGACTTGTAATTGATGTATTTGAAGTCATGCATTGTTACTGTAGCTGAGCTGTGCTTTAAGTTACGATCATGAACATACCTCTCCTGTCCACGGTGTCTGACAGAAAATAGTTCATCTTTAGAATAAATATTCCATCTGTTTTTATCTACTTGTCTGAATTCAGACATAAGCAGTTTTTGTGCTGCTCAAATGTTTTGTTTTAATACTACATTAGCACTTCAAAAATGAAAATGTTCTGTGATGTTCTTGTCAGCATACTATTGAATCGAATGCCATCTGTGAAAATACAGATATTGCAAGGAATCAGGAGCCTGGGTACTGCTTTTCTCAGTCTATTTGGACTGAATAGTTGCCTGTTGGACCTCTCAGCCTCACAAATAATTAATAAATTGAAAGTTTGGGGTTTGTTTGCTTGTTTGTTTTATTACTTAAAAGGAAAGTAGAGCATTGTGTGCTCACAGACCCAAAATTAGCAAAGATGTATGTAGCAGTCCATTTTGTTACCATTTTTCTGTGGTAGTAGATAGTAACTGTACTTCTTCCCTAGAAAATAACAGTGCTGTGTGTAGGCTGCCATTTTACTGGAATTTTCATGGAATATCTAATTCAAACTGGTATAAATCCTGATGAATCACTGTTTGCATCCAACTATGAATTTGTGCTAGTGGCAGTTTCAAAAGGTTTCCTACATAAAGGGACCTAAAGGTACTCTTACTTTTGAAAGCAAAAGACAGAAAAATCTGTGGCAATCCCTGCTTAAGGGGTGAGGGAAGTGTGTGGTGATGGTAGTGCTGGCTGGGATCCTTTCTAGAGGCTCTTTAGGTGCACTGGTCTGGGCAAGTTCTCTGTTGTGTGATGCCACAGAGACCTTTTTTCTCACTGCTTGTTCCAGAAATTAACAGCTGCCATCAAAATCTTGGGTTTTTGGTGTTTTTTTTATTGGTTTTGTTAGCTGCAAGTTAACAATCTTTGCTATACAGAAAAAGGCATTGGGTCAGGCTGCTGTTGCTGTCTCTTTTTTTGACAGAATAATTTTGTCATGATGGGCGTTTTTCTTTCTACCTAGGACAGCACAAAAAAGAAGAAGTCGAAGGAAGACCATGAAAAAGAGAAGGTATAGTTTTACTTATTAAATACTTGCATCAGATCTTTGTTATACATATATAATGGGTCTCTGCTCCCTTCCCTGCCCCCCTAAAAATAATTTTTTTTTAGTATTGAATACTTCAGCTTACACCTGTGGAAATCTTCTGTCCCAGACTAGACAATTCAGTGCCCCCAATTGGAGATAAGATTTTTAAGTTCCTATTTTAGTAATTGTTGTCAGTAGAAACTGCTGGATCTGGTTTTGTCATGAAGGTAAATGAAAAAAGGATCTAATCTGCTGGAGCAGATCATTTGCATTCTGGTACGTGGGGCTTAACATTAACAGTTAAATTGACCAAGAAAAGTAAGATATTTCAGTGACATACCTGGTAGGATGTTGGCTCATTACTGTAAATTGAGTAGCAGCAAGCAGAGGATATTTTTGTCTAAGTGTAGTCATAATTGCATGTTTTGCTTATGGAAGCTTTAAAACATTACAGAGAAAATTGTATTACCTTAAGCAAGTGTATCTTATCCTGTCTTTAATCTGAGCACCAAATCCTTCCCTCTTCCCCCCACATCTCATTTTGTACACAGACATCTGAGATCTTTCCTCCTACAACTATGTTGAATGCAGATAATCTCATTGACTTAAATTTAGTTGTTTGTGTGTGTAAACCAACAAAGCTTTCTGTGTCAGCCCTAGTCTTTCTCCAGTTACTTTTCTTAACACATTGCTCTCTACTACTACAGTCAGCAGTATTAGGTTTGATGTATAAAATCTCCACTGCATCAGGCAATCGTGTTGTTTTTTTCTTTGCTCTGTTTCTATTTTATAGTTCTCATTTCCCAACGACTCTTCTTGAGCATCTCCTCCTCAAAGAGCAAGTGACTGCCATAGCCCCTTAATCTTGGTTAAGCTGTATTGCTGCTTTCACACTTCTGAAATCAAAGGGCTTTTGAGGGCTAGAGGTCTTTCCTGTTCTGCAGATGCCCTCTCAGATGGGTTACTTCATGTGTGCTTTTCATGAGTTCTTCTGGGAAAGGACTGTGGTACCTATAATAGACTAAGTAGGAGGATATAAGTAATCTCACCACTCAAAAAGACAATTAATAAGAATTTTTGCTGGTTGTTTTTTTTTTTTTTTTACTTAGAATGGAGGAAATGGGGGAAAGTAGCTTTGCTCTTAGGAACACCTTGCTTGGTCCAGAGCAAAGCTTACTTGAAAAAGTGTAGGGAAAAAGAAAAAGTGGCTCATCAGAGTAATATCCTGCAGCATCTGAATTAGGAAAACTAAAATGGAAAAATAGAAAACTGCTCTTTAAATATATTGAAACTATTGATACATTGAAAGAACTTGTCCCATGCCAGGAGCAGGCTGCACACAGATATAAAGGGAGCATTGTATTTCCTCAGCACCAAAGCAGCACTGTTTGTGCATACTGAGACATCTTCATTTACTCAGTGGTCTTTTGAAGTGATGAAGCATTTTATTTTAAAATGCTTGCTCCTTTGTGACTTTTCGTTTAAAATAAGAGGTTGCATTGTACTATTAGATCTCTCACTCTTAAGAAGTTCCAGTATCTTGGTAACAAAATCAGTGCACAGAAAATTAGCACATTCCCACGGAAAGCATTTTAACTATGATGATTTGCTGATGAGTGGTTAGTTTAATGAATACAGTATTTCAAAATATTTCCAAAAATATTTAAAGCAGAAGTTTCATGATACCTGAAGGCCTTAATGTTACTTGTGAATATATTTCTTCATGTAGGATGGCAAAAATCATCACAGAAAGAGGAAGAAAGCTGATCGTGGTGATGGGCCTTTATCATCAGAATCCTTATCAGAACCGGATCAGACAGAGGAGGTCAGTGAGAAAGCTAAATTTCAGGTGTGAGAATGCTTTTAGCTTACTGATTCCCATGAGTAAACAGCTGAAACTAGCTCAGATGTAATCTATTATTGAAATGTTCTGTCCTGTGCAGTTGATTTTAAGTCAGTGGCATGTTCAGAGCTGTATTTTTCTTTTTATTGAAGACTTCTGCTAATAGATTCATAGATTCATAGATACATTAGGTTGGAAAGGACCTACAAGATCATCTAGTCCAACCATCCTCACACCACCATCCCTACCCACCAAGCTACTAAATCAAATCCCTCAGCACCTCATCTAAGCGCTTCTTGAACAGCGCTAGGGACGGTGCCTCAACCACCTCCCTAGGCAGGCCATTCCAGTGCCTGACCACTCTCTCAGAGAAAAAATTTTTCCTCAAATCTAATCTAAATCTTCCCCGGCACAACTTGTGGCCATTCCCTCTCGTCCTGAACTGCAGCTCCTACCACCTACAGGTTATTCTGAATTTATTTTCTTGAAACTTTTCAACTTTTCATGGACATTTTAGAGTTTAATAAAATGAGGCTAAGTGGTGCTTCACAAGATTTCTCCCTCATTATTGGATACAGACAGGCAAGATTCTAAGATTCTCAACTTTTTTAGCTGCTTTTTGCCATTTAGCTAGAAGGTGATGGACATAATCTGACTCTCACCCTTGTGTGTGTATTGCCTGTCAGGATTTATTCCTGTAGAATTACAAAATTGAGAAGTTCCAATTTGCTGGATTTTTCCACTGAAATTTCAACCAGCATATTGGCTCAGTCGTTTTACCTATACATCTCTGATTAAAGCACAGCTTGTTCTGCCATGTTTTAATAGCAGAGTGTCCAAAAATCAGACATTTATAGAATTCCAGTTATTCTAGAACATAGCACAGATAGTCACTGTTTTTTCAGCGACCAGCGTGTCTTACCAATGTTTTGCCATTTCTCAGTTACAGCAATAAAAAGTTCAAACTTACATATAAAACAGCATTTCCAAAGCTGCTGTCTCATTGCACCTGGATGTTTTCTGTTTCTTATTTTAGGTTCAGGTGAAAAAGAAGAAAAGCAGTGAGGAAAAAGAGAAAGCAACAGCAAGTATCCCTTATGCTGTAGTTACAGGATATTCGTACTTTGTTAATTTATATTTTTACCTTTTTCAGTAACATAAATGTTTAATAGCTAAAGTCACATGTATCTAAATTCAAAATTTCTCTCTTTCCCTCTTGAAATCACTTCTCCAGCTGCCTAGGAAGAATTTGTCACTGTTTTAATTACATAGACATATATGAATTGAGATACGTTTAATATTTATTTCATCAAGTCAAAATGCGTTTCACTCTGTACCAGCCTAATAGAACTACAAATTTCTGTCTAACATCAGGTGAGGTAGCAGTTTGCCATGTAGATATTGAGGGTGTTCCTTTGTAGTATTGTGTGTAAATGTTCCTTTGTACATCTCTACCAGACCACAAAAAGGCCCTTAGGATGCAGTCTCTGCAGCATCATAATACTAATATCATTCTTCCCTCGACCAAATGAAATGCTGCTGGCAACCTATAGCTTTTCCCTGCTTTGTTGATTCTTTCTCTGATGATAAAGGGGAAACAAGGGTTCAGCAGTGATTTATGTAGAGCCTCAGATTTGTCACATGCACCTGAGTTAGGAGTGTAGTCATTCTGAGCTACTCCACTGTGAGACTGTTCCTAATTAGGTGCCTCAGTTGCCCAAATATGGCACTGCAGCAGAGAATTTCAGTACATGTTTTCTGTAGAATTTGAGTTCATTTTTGCCATAACCTCATAAGTTGTTTGTCATAAATTTTCTGGGGACTAATTTTTACTTCTTTTTTTCTTCAAAGAGAGAAGTAGTGTGTGTAGAACAAAGATATAATACTAAATTTGCTTTGTTTACATTGTTACACCTACTCAAGAATTCCAATTGAAATTCTGCTTGCAAAAGGACAAGTTTGTATCTTTCAGTTTTTGATTGAATCTGTAGCTGTGAATTAAGTGTATATGTGAACATTTAAAATTGAAATTGTTTTGTTTTAATTAAGGCACGAGTGCTGGAGATTCTAGCCTAGTGTAGTGCACTGTGAATATGAGCACCTCATTTAAATCTGTCAACATCCAAGTTACTCCCACGTATGTAAGATGTCAAAGCACTCTTATTATTCTCTCAGAAATCTACAAAGCACTGAAAATCATGTAAAAGAAGAAATATGATAGTGATGACACCGAGGAGTATGAAGTGGCCAGACCACGATGGAGATAAATTGAAAACTGCCCATAGTAGTGCAAATTATGAACTTTCTTTTTGTGATTTCCTTTTTCAATAGGCCTTTATAAAAATCTCCTCTGAAGTGCCATAGATTTTTAAGAAACATCTCCTGAAATGTCTTTGTAGAGCCTTCATTTCCATGCTCCCATTGTTATTTAATGGAATTCTGTAGATGGCAGTTTTCTCACACTGTAACTTTCTTTTTGCTCTTTTTCTTTTTTTAGGATAAAGCGAAAAAGAGAAAGAAGCACAAGAAGCACAGTAAAAAGAAGAAAAAGAAAGCTGCTGGTTCAAATTCAGATTCAGAATAGTATTTAAAAAAAAAAAAGAAAAAGCAAGACTATCAACAAAAGTGCAATGACTGAAGGAAATCTAAACTGTGAACTGATAACAAACTTTACCAAACTGCATGAGTTTCCCTGTGTTCTAGAAATATTCCTAATCTTTCAGTAGCCAGCCAGATGCAGCTGTGCTGGGGAAGGCCATTGTTATTGCCTGCTGCTTAATACATGAGGTACAACTCCTATTCAAGTCCAATAAGCAGTGTTAGATGTTTGAAACAACGTAAGGTGGTAGTCCGGCTAAGATGTAAAATATTGGAAGAGTTAAACTTTTTAGATACTGAAAGTAGTGTTTTAAAGCATTAGTAATAGTCTTTATTTGTAAATCAGGACAAATAAAAGCCCAAAGTCATCTTGTAGGTTTATATTACACTTAAACAGTTACCAGGTGGTGTCTGCGAATGGCATTTACAACATGGGAAATTAATTATAACGCATAAAATGCTGCCTTTGTAGTAGCTGCCCCATTACCATCTTCATGCTTAGGAGAAAGGGAATGCTACCATTTAGGCTAAGTGAATAGGGTGCCTTGATCCCTGCAAATCTCTGCTACTTCTAATCGACGCAGCATCTCTGATTCTAGAGAGGCCAGAACTGTTGTCAGCAGACATTTTATGAATGAGCAGTTCTGGGCTTCTGAGCATGTGCTTCTGCATTAAGCAAGAGCAATGACATCTGCGGTATAACTGACATTCAAAGCCAGAAGACTTTACCTCTGCTTCTTTGAAATAGCGATAGGTCTGTGCTAGTAAATAGGCGTATTTCATTTCATGGCATTTCGGTTTAGTTGAACACCTCTTGCAAACTCTGGTAGCTTTTTTTTTTTTTCTTTCCCCCTTTGCATTATCTTTCGGATCGTTTTGCATGATTTGTACCTTTATTAAATTAACGAAATGCAGGTAATCATTTGTTGTAACCAGATCTCTGGGTTATGTTCCACATGCAGAGTTTCGTGTATGTATTTAGTTACAGTTAAGTTCATTGCTGTGTTTTAAGTGCACACTTGCTGAAGATATTTAGCATGTAAAAAGCAGGGTTTTGATACCTTAACAGCTTCATATTGAAGCTGATTTTACTCTGAGCAAGTTCAGTGGCAGACCTGTTAACATGACGCATCTTGTTAGATTAAGGAAGAAAAGCATACTGCCAGAATCTCATTAAATATGCTGTTTGAACAGTTTGTATTTATATTTTTGTACTTGAGGGCGATAGCATGTTGACCTAAGTCATAGAGCTGTTTTATTTTACATTAGTTGCTCTAGGAATTGAAAATGAGGTTTTATAAATTAAATGTGCACACAAGAAAACACGAGCAACCCTTAGGTTTTAGTTTTCACATGAAATTCTCATTGTATCTTCCATCGAAGTACCCATGGCTGTGCCTGCTTCAGCCTCTAACAGCCTCACATCTGTCTGAGTGGTCAGCTAGAGATTAAGTAATGATCCACCCCTCCTTCCACTGCACAGGTGCTAACTTCTGACTTACCTCTAACACACAGATGTTTAAAGTATTTTATTGCCAAGGATTTTGAGACCAACTGATAACTGGTCTGCAGATCATAAATAAAAGCTGAGGGGAGGAAGAGGATTTGACATTGTCATTCTACAGTGACATTGAGTTTTCTGTTAAGTTCTTAGAAAATACAGATATTGTGTCGCAGCAGTGTCCTGAAATACACTAAGTAGTTGGATGGCGTATTTTATATTGCTGGAGTTGATGCTAGTGGTCCTGGCCCCTGTTGTGTCAGTGAGGTTAAATAAAGGCAGCGAGTAGTAGGGGTTTGGATGGGGGTTTTGTGTTTTCCTTTTGTTTCTAAGTTGTGGTGTTGCCGTTTTGGTAATGATTTGTATCAACTGCTCTGCTCTGTGTGATACCTTAGTTGACTTTTACACAACTACCTGCAACAGAACGAAATAAAGATGGGAATGAGGGCCGCTGTCTTCCACATCCCTAGGCCCGTATGTCACTTTACTTGTCTGAACAGAACTGCTGTGACTGTGACAAACGCTCGCAGCGCTTTGGAAGTGGCGCAGCTATTGAGGAGCTTACAGGCTTTGTCACTTCCCAGCGGGGCGATGAAAAGCGCTTTGCTTTTCAGTACATTAGACAGCCGCGCGGAGACTCGTCCCTCGTCTTCTCCTCGAAGGAAGGCGGTCTGGCCCCAGCAGCTCAGCGCGCTGGGTCGCTGTCGGGGCTCTCCAGGGCTGCCGTGCCGCGAGCAGCCCGTCCCACAGCGGCTGCCCCGCCCGGGTTGCCCGGGCAGCGGCGCTGAGGCGGCCGCCATGAGCAAGAAGCGGCTGCAGGAGCTGGTGGAGTCGCTGAGCCGCTCGGCCAAGCACTGTGAGTGCCGCGCGGGGCCCCGCTGGAGGTGGGTGTGATGGCGCTGATAAAGCGTTGCTTATGTTTCGGCTCCCAGTTAATAAGGGAGAAGTGGAATGCCTCGTCGGGCTCTTCGACACGCTGCTGAGCGCGTCCTGCAGCCGCTTCGCTGCGGTGGGCTTCGATCGCGGCGCGTTCTGTGACACACTGTACCGCGTCTTCGGCATGACGGAGCTCCTGGACAGAGGTGAGGCCGGCAGCCCTGCGGGGCCGAGACGCTTCCCTCGTGGCCCTTGGGCACGCCTTCCCATCAGCCATCTCTATTGCAGCTCCCTTGAAGACTTTGCGGGTTCCGTGGACCTGAAACTAGTTTCTGTCCGTTCTGCCAAGAGAACTCCTTTGACCACTGTGAAAGAGGTTGACAAAGCAGAAAAGCTTTAGGCAAACAATTGTTACCGCCGTGTGAGCTCGAGTGGAAGGCACAAAGAGGTCCCTAGAGGAGGAAAAAAGGACATTGCTGACCCAGCGAGCGTCCCTGGACAAAGCATCGCCATCTCAGCCGTGCAGGGGCAGCCAGGGGAGAGTCATGCGGGGTGCTGCTGGGTGTATTCCTTTATACAGAATGGTTTTCCCGTGGTTTGCGAAGGCTCACGCTCCTGTATGAGGAAGGCCTGGCAGATAGGGAGCACGTGGAGTGCTGCGTGTGGATATTTCTGTCCCCGCCACCCTTAGTGCCATGTGAGAAGAGGGAAGCACAAGTGCCGCTGTCCTCCTTCCTTCTGTGGCACCAGGACCAGGTGGTGATTGCAGCTGGTTGAACACCTGAAGGTCCCAGAGGGTCCCCGGCTGGAGCACAGTGCTGTGAGCAGTACTGCAGGTGCTAGGCAGAGGGAGATGATGATGAGCCAACCTTTGAAAATACAGAGGTGTCACAGATCAATAAAGGGAAGGCCACGCTCACAGTCAGTGAATGATTTCGGATATATCGGTGTCTAGAGAGGGTTGTGGAGTAGGCATGAGTACTATCCTGTTTCAGTCTTGGGCCACCAGAAGCTTCCCCTTGGTTCAGCTGTTTCCTGTCCTTCAGTGGGGGGTGTTTAAATGGGTGTGCAGGGAGTGGTGTCCCTCTGGAAGTATGCTACACGGATCCATTGTTAGAAAGGCATTTTAATTCTTACTAACAAGGAGGCTGATTTCAGATTGCTAAGGGAAGTCTGTTCTTTTCTAATTCCAAGATCCTCTGCTCTGTGCATAGATGAGTAATAGTCTCTTCTGCATGCAAACAAGCCTTAATTGTTTATTGGCATATCAGTTGATTTGATTTGTGTCTGTGTAGATTCATTCTTGTCATTGCTTAAGTCAGGAAGGCAGTAGATCAAACAAAATGCCTTATCCCTGCAGGAATCCCTAGGCCAAGGGGTGAAATCCCCTTCATTGCTATGGCTCGGAAAGGTTCAGGAAGAGTACTTACACCTTGATAAAGGTGCTTCTCTGCTTAATGAAAGGAGAGAAAGATCTTCAGGAAAAATGTTTTTATCTTTTCATTGAACATAAGGAAATATTTATTTGTTTTTCTGTATTACGTACACGTAAAATGCATCTAATACCCTCTCCAGTGTTCCGCGCTTTCGACAGAGACAATGACAATTGCATCAATGTGGTGGAATGGGTGGAAGGCTTGTCGGTGTTTCTCCGGGGGACACTGGAAGAAAGGATTAAATGTAAGGTTTACCTGCATGCTGGTACTTAGTGGTAATTATAGTATTCAGAAGTATTAAATTGCACATCACTTTCATTTTAAGATATTAGTTACTCCAAGTATTTAATAATTGACAATATTTCTTCTGTGGCATTCAGTGAAAACGAGTTCTGAAACCATTTATCTGAGACAGACGATTGTGTAAGCTCTTATTATGTTGCTGACAGAAAATCCTGGTTTACAGTATAGTTTTGACAGAATTTATGTTTCTGTATTCCCACACAAAGCTAGAAGCAAACACGGAGCTTGAGGGAAGAGGGGTGGCTGGATATCAGTGCCCTCAGGCCAAACAAGGCCTCAGGCCAAACAAGGGCTGTGCCAGCATTCATTTACTGGCACAGTGGGGACACAGCAGCAGTTATGTTAATTCTAGCTGTTCTTCGGCTTGGAAGCACAGATAGAAAAACAGTCACTTTTTTAAGATGGTCTTGAGAACCTTCAGAGTAATGATGGAGTTGAGAAAAAGTGCAAGAACTCTAGATTTTTAAAAAGCAGCAAAAAAGGACGGGGGAGTGGAGGAGGAAAAGATTGGGGGTGGAGGGGGAGTATAATAGAAGGAGAATGGCAGCACGTTGTTTCCATAGTTCTGGTTTCTGCACCAGCCATCCATAATACGCTGTATAATTTCATCATAAAGCATTGCACTGGAACGTGGCCTAGGATGTCGCACCACTAGGATGTGTGCCAAGATGTAACATCAGAACAACCACAGGCCGTAAATATGCAGTAAGCACTCCAGGATATAGTGCTGCGTGATGGCACGCAGTGCTGTTTGTCATAAGTATATGCCAGTACAATTTTTCACTGTAGACAAAGCCATCAGTAGGGGAAAAAAATCCACCCCCGAAGTAAAAGCTTTTGTTTGTTTTTTTAAGTAAGTTTTGTGAAGGATACTGAAATTCACTGTAGTGCTAGATTTCTGATTCCAGGGAGGCAAAAGCAATTGCAAGATACATTAGTCAGATGCTTGTGCTGAAAATATTCTGTTGCAGATTTTCTTTGCCTTCAGAGATACTTCAGTTGCCTTTTCCAGGCTAGTACAACTCATTCTTTTTCCTCTATTTTTCTAAAGCAGTCTCTGAAGTAACTAGGATGTGATTTGTATGTTCAAAGCCCTTTTGATACAGTCAGCTGGTCGCAGCCACAGCAAGTTGGGTTTCTGAACGGGAGCCTCATTTATATTCTAATAAGCTTCTCTTAGAGAAGTTCAGATCTGTAAGCTGCTGCGGTTTCTATGAACTGAAGAAATAGTAACTAGGCAATGACTGAGTAGTATAAAAATGTGCTACATGTATTTCATATATAATTAGTATGTAGAACATCCTGACTTGGAAGATCCACGGAGATCGTCGAGCCCGACTCCTGGCTCCGTTCAGGACCACTCAAAATTCAAACCCTATGTCTGTCCAAACACTGCTTGAATTCTAGCAGCCTGGGGCCATGACTGCTGCCCTGGGAAGTGTGTCCCAGGGCCCAACCACCTGCTGGTGAGGAACCTTCTCCTGGTATCTGATCTGAGTATGTTAAATGTTGCTCAGTACATATGCTGTACGACATACAATTTGTATTCTGTCTGTAGGCAGCAGCTTTACTGATGGGTGACATAGTTTATATGAACTTTAAATTTCTCTTTTGAAAAAGATTGTTTCAAGGTTTATGACCTGAATAATGATGGATATATTTCAAGAGAGGAGATGTTTCAAATGCTGAAGAACAGCCTTCCCAAACAACTATCAGAAGAAGATCCTGATGAGGGAATTAAGGACTTGGTAGACATAGCACTGAAGAAAATGGCAAGTACTTTCTCACTGTGATACTTCACATCTCTCACACTTGTGCTCCCCATAGGAGGGTTCTGTGGCTTGATCTTCAAGAATTTCAGTTGGGCCCTATGCTTTGAATAACAGTCATTCTGCACCTTTTTATTTTTTATTTTTACTTAAGGCCTTCTCTTTATAAGGATTAAATGAATGCTTACTGTAGCATTTGTTGCTTTAAGCTGCCACGTTTTCAAGTGGAGGTTTTCAAGTTACAGAAATACTAAAAACACAAGGATGCTTCTTTTCCACCTACAGCAGAGTATTCTGCAGTCAGAAGTGGGCTGGCACTGGCATACTCCACCATGTGCTGCTATGTCTATACGTGAAAAAGACGTGGCAGAAGTATGCCTGCAATGAAACCAGTCACTGTAAGTATTTCTAGGATGCAGGTATGCTCACAGTGTAAGTACACAGACAGAATGCATCTTAACATTTTCTTCTACTTTTATCCTTGTGCAACCATTGTTGAGATTTGTGCCCAGTCCAAGCTATTCCCACATTTTGCCGTATCAGGAATTCTCATAGCAAAGCTACAGTAGACAGTTGAGTTTGTTCCATCTTCTATGCTTAACTAGAGGTAAGCTCTACAGATGTTACCTGAGCAGACTGATGGCCCAAGGAAGATTTCTGCATTAAACAAACAGACGAACAAAAAAATTCACATGAATGAGACACCTGATAAACAAACAGGCAATCACTCCAAGTCTTTGCTAACTGCTTCTCTTTTTGTAGGACTGTGACCATGATGGCAAGCTTTCTTTTGCGGACTTCGAAGAAGCTGTCAAAAAAGAAAATCTTCTCTTAGAAGCCTTTGGACCGTGTTTGCCAGACATAAAGGTACATCAACCTTCAGCTAAAAAAAGCTTATCTTCTTTTTTAACTTACTATATGCTCATATTTTGGTATTATCTGTCTGTGTATGAGGCTTGCTGAGTTCAGCTGGTGTTTCATTTGTGAGATATGCACATTCTGAGTTCAGGTCTGCCTTTCATAGTACGCATTTCCTGATACAGTTGAACACTGGTACCAGGGAACATAAAAACATACTATGTCATGCTGCGCTGGGGCAGCAAAACAATAAAGGATTCTCAGTGAGCACCCTCCTAGGCTAAAAAAAGGAGGTCATTTTCTTTCAGAGCTTATCTGAAACTTCTCCAGGAATGGAGTGCTCGCTCTTTCTTCAGTGCCACCGGCTCCACTGCCATTCTTTTGGGAGAAAATACCTTAGAGATGTCATCTCATAACATAGTGCTGCCGTTCTTCAGTTCCATCCAACTGAGCCATTTCCTCTGTGTTAAATCAAACTGAAGCCTCCTTCCAAACCCCCAAAATGAAGAGATTTCAGCTATGAGCGCAACGTGAAGAAAGCTCAGAACTCACAAGCTTTCCCAGCGTGGTTAGAACTTCAAACGCTGTGATCATTTTCTTGGTGGCAGTAATGCTGCTGGACGTAGCTTTTCTGTGCTACAAAGAATTATGTTTCTCTACTATACATTTCAGATCGCTCTCTTTTTCTAAGTACCTAAGCATAAATCTTCCAGTTAACTGAGAAAAAAAAACCTGTTTTGATTTTTTTTCTCCCCCTTTAACAGAGCACTATGGCATTTGAAAGGAGGACCTTCCAGGAAAGTCGTAAACTGTAAAACTGGAACACCGCTCTAAGAATTATTTTCTTCAACATCTCCCGTAGTGCAGTAGAAATAAAAGCAACACAAAACAATGGATATGTTTCAATCTTCCTTTACTGCAAAAGCTTTGGAATAAATAGAATTTGCTTTTATTTCTTTACCTAATTAACATTCTTTTAGTATGAAATACACAGGATAACGTTGCTACAATATCACACTGGTACAATTTTTAACAAGGAATACAATATAAATACACTTTAAATTGGAAATGCAATATAAAACACTCTTTTTTAGTGTAAAAAAAAAAACAAAATTAAGTATTTTAAATTATATCCTCTGTAAAGAACTGCAAGAAGATGCTGCCAGCAGTATCTATATTCTTCTTCTCTGCTTTACTAGTGGCTTGGCAGCACTGCTGCCTGGCTTTTCCACAGATGTACATGAAACAGACTCTGCTACCTGAAATGGGAAAAGAAACTGTAAGTAAAGTACAGCCATTGTTGGTTTTTCTTATGCTAGTTTTACAGTAAGGCCATGTCTTCAATACTGAGGCATGTATTCTTATAATCATACTTGTACTGATTTATTTTTTTTTCCCCAATAGAAAAAGGGGGAAATACAAGAGAGCTGAAACTCTTGGGCAATTCAAGTGTGTTAGCAAACTTTTCCTTTTTTGGGGAGGGGATGGGGGAACTTCAATCACTCTCCATAGCAGAGGTGTTTCAAAGTTAAGTCTGGTACACTATTCGGACTTGGATATTTTGGGAAGGGAAAAGTGTGTTTTGGCAAACGTCTCAGAAATGCACTTTTCTTAAAGGATGTTTGCAAATGAAAATATGAGAACTTTAAGAATCCATACCTCTTTCAATTTATTTCGAATTAATGTAGCTGAAGTATTCAACGAATCATCATCCATATCCACTTTAGGTATTTCTGGTAGCTGTGGACCAATCATGATGTCAGTACTGTCCACATTTGCTCCAGCGAGGGCAGATTTGTTGCCCTCTTCTCTCTTCCTCTTACGTTCCTGCAGGTGAGTTGTACGAGGCATAAACCTGTCAGCTCCATTATCAGCTGGAACTGTTCTTTGCTGAATTAAAGCCACTGGTGGAGCACATCCTCCTGGCGGTGTCCTCTGACCAAAGTTCCCAGAGGTTTCAGCACTGTGGTTGTCGCACTGGGGAAAAGCCAGAGGGCTCTGACTGTGACTGCCAGAAGGATATTCTGCATTTTGGGACACCCTGTGAGAGTGTGGAAAGCAGGACGGATCCCAGTGACTAGCTGCATACAATCCTGATGTACTGTAGTGACAGTCAGAATTGGTCTTCCTAGGCCCCTCTATTTTCTTCCACAAAAGGCAATCTTTAAAACAAAGAAGCAAAATAATAATAATAAGAGCTTCATTATTTTATGTCACCGTTAGTTCTAACACACAGCCCAGCCCATTCTTCACATTCTTCCAGAGCCAAATGACAGGCTGGAAAAGTTTGTATCTTTTTTTTCCTTACAAAACTATCTTTTTGAGTATGCCTGAAAGAACTGGAACAAGGGGGGAAAAGCTGATCCTCAGTTTCCTGACAGCACTTAAAATTTCAGGGAACGTTTTGAAAAGAAAACGAAAAAAGGAAACAATGAGGTTTTAGGGTTCATATTAGCTAAAGTTTAAATACTGCTTTCCAAAAGATCCACCTCTAGAAATAACTGAGAAATTACTTAATTCTTCGTCTTTTGAAACAGCTAGATATAAAGTATTTTCTTTAACGGATGCTTTTGGCTTTACCAAGACCCACCAACCGCTGAAATTAAGATTCTACGTGAAATTTAATTACAAACCTCTTTGATTTGTTGCTTTTGCTATATACTTTCTTCTGTCCTGCAACTTCTCCCTGGTTTCTTGGACCGTTTCGAATTCTGGAGCGTAGCACACGTGCAGCAAACTCCCAAAGAAACTTCGCTCGTCCATTTTTTTCTTGGCCACCCTGGCGGAGATGAAATGGCATTAGCAGGTTTTACTCCAAACTCTCTAGGATCCAGCAGATCGCACGTAAGGAGGCTGCGAAGGATTACAACGACAGAAGGCAGCGTACGATACCTGGCACACTGGAGGTTCTGGAATTTGATGAGGTAAACTTCAGTAAACGGCTCTGAGGGATACTCATCCAGAGCGTGGTACTCTTCAATGGCACCGTATAACGCAAACTGCTCCACCAACTCCTTCATGACGCCCAGCGCGGGCACTCCCTGGATCAGCAAATACCGGGATTCCAAGTTGATGGTGTAAACCTGAAAGAAACAAGAGCGTGACGGAGTCCTCCCCGCAGCTCGAGGCGTTCCCGCCGTTCCCCCGCCCTCACCTTCACGGCGCGGGGCCGGCGCCCCTCGCGGTACTTGGCACGTGACCCGCACGCCGCCAGCTGCCGGTGGTGCCTGCACGCCTCCCCCAGCGCGCCGCCGCCGCTTCCGCCCGCCGCCATCTTCCCGGCGGCCGCCGCTCGCCGAGCGAGCTGCCAATCTCATTGGCTCTTCCAGCAGCGGAAGCGGGCGCTGGCGACGGGCAACCGCATTGGCCGGCGGCGGGGCGTACCATTGTCCCGGGGGCGGCGGGGGGGAGGAGAAGGAAGCTCGGGAAGGCCCGGCCGCCCCCGGGCGGGCAGCTCGGCGCCGGGACGGCAGCGCGGGGCTCGGCCGGCATGTGGGGCGGCGGCAACCCCGGCGGCGGCGGGGCCGGAGCCGCCGCGGCGACGGTCGTGCTGAGCGGGACCCGCGACTGCTTCCTGCACCTGCCCGCCGCGCTGGCCGCGCAGCTCCGCCTGCAGCAGGTACCGGGCCCGGGGCGCCCCGTTCCGAGCGCGTTGTCGCGGGCGGGGCTGTGCCGAGCGCCGTGCCTATGGAGCGCGCCTCAGCTGCGTGTGGGTGCGGAAAGCGGCTCTTAGAGCAGCCCCGCGTTGTGTGAGGGGCGAGACGTGTGGAGGAGAAGCGTTATGCGTGCGAGCACGGGTGCGTTATGTACTCTGTGGGCTAAAGCACTCTTGAAAACGCGCTCTCCGAGCATAGGGCGGTCTCAGTGAGAAAATGGGACGAGTGTATCCTGATGCCTGAGTTTGGAATGGAAATAACTGAGCGGTTCTGGAGGTGATGGGTGTCATCGTTTTGGTGTGAGCTGGTACGACAGCTCTGAATGCTGCCCGGCTTTTCGTAGCCCTCCTGGGATCTGTGAGAATCTCAGAGTGCACAACAAATGTCATCGTATGCCCATGGGGTTTTTTTTCCATATTTAGGAAATAGAAACTACATATTTCTTTAGGGTATACAGTAGAATATAAAAGAAGGGAACCACAGAAAGTTTTGTTTTCCTTATTTACTTAACAGCCTATAGAAGTGGAAATCTTTATAAAAGATGTAGTCAACGCACAAGAGTTGTGCAAGTAGGCAGGGTGGAGAAGAGCTCTAAGAAAATCTCAGTTAGAATTGATCTGCCATCATCAAACATTTTCTGTCATCCCAAATAGAATCACCCTTTGCCTGTATCGTAAGCATTGCAAGTTATTGTCACAGACTGTTAACGTGCGCCTAAAATCCAGAAAATACGTTTGGATTCCTTTCAGCTTTCTGCGCAGATATAGGTTAGTGATCTTAATTACCCGGTTTGATAATAATTCATCTTATCTGAAACTCGTAGGGCCAAGCTGTGAAAGTGTCCTGTGGTGATGAGCCCATATACTTGAGCTGGATGGAAATAAGGCATCGAGGTCACCGCAGCGAAAACATTGCAGAGATGAACAGGCATTTAGCAGAGAAGCTTGGCATTGCAGATGGAGAGCAGGTTTGAAATTCAGTCTTTTTTCTTTTTCTCATTTTGGGTTTCATTGTTTTTTCCCTTATTTTCCCTTTCACTTATATCCCCTTCCCTCCCCCACCCCCCCACCTCATGGCATGTGGTTAAATTTGCCTCTTGGACAATGTGTTTCATTAGTTGTAAATGATTCTTTCATTGGAGAAAAATTCCCAGAGATGGGCAAAGCTTTGTGTTACAGGGCTGTTAATATCTCAACATCAACCACAACGATTGTGGGTCTTTTATTAATATGAGCATAAAGAGTAATACCTTTCTACTCTTGTTTGTTTTATTCTACAACTTGTTTTTCTGTGGTGTATTTATGTATTCACATTATTTCACGTGGTAAATTTTATTCAGCATAATTTGTGGATTAAAGCAGTGCCTTAGCTTAGCTTATTTGCATTTCTAGCATATTCTCTCTAGAAATGATATACCTATTTGCAGAACTGGAGAGATCAATTATATATTGATCATTTACATGAAAAACTAGTGTTTGTTGTCAGCTGCAGAAGCTCTGGATGCTGTGTCCATTCACTTCATTCACAGATTGTTGAAGTCATGGAGTCATGGGTTGAGAAGCCCACTCATCACCAGCCTCCACCCAGACGTAGAACCATTGATCACAACCCTTGGCTGCAACAAGCCAGCCAGTTCTTAATCCATCCAACAGCCCACCTTTCAAATCCACACCTCTCCAATTTAGAGAGAAGGATGCAGTGAGGGACCATGTCAAGAGCTTTGCAGAAGTCCAGGTAGATAGTCCCCAGGCATGTGCAATGTAATCCATCTGTAACATGCTGAACTTCCATCTTCTGCTTATGAATTACCTTGTGTGGTTAAGTACAACTATGTTCAAGGCAGTGAAAACATGTAATGAAGATGTCAGTTTTCTAGATGAAGTTTCCAGGTAGGGTCTTTTGTGTTTAAGAAGTTGAATGATTTTGAAATGCCATTACTTTTGTCAGGTATTCCTAGAACCGTGTTCACATGTCTCCTCCTGCCAGCAAGTAGAGGTGGAGCCGCTCTCAGCAGATGACTGGGAAATACTGGTAATAAAACCTTATCCACTGTTCATGTCATTTTCATACAGGTGACAGAGAATATAGATACAGGCTTTTGTTACAATCCCCTCTTCTTCTCTGCTCCTAAGGAAGTGTTGTGGATTCTCTTTGTATTTTATATTTCAAATGGTGTGTTAGAGGAAGATGTAGAACTTTTGTGTTCAAATGTATTTTAAAGATATACAAGTATGTAGCTTATAATAATACCATTTTCCCAGGAACTGCACTCTTCCTCTCTTGAGAAGCATCTTCTGGACCAGATCCGAATCGTGTTTCCAAAAGCCATCTTTCCTGTATGGGTTGAATACCACACTCACATTTATATCAGGATTGGTAAGCAGCAGCGAATACTTTGGTGGTGCCTTGAGTAAGTTGTTTTGCTGTTTTGCTGTTTTGAGAGTGGATGCATTCATTCATCTGCTTTTTTCATACTCAGGTACACTTATGCCAGCAGCTCCCTATGGGAGATTAGAACCTTGCACAGAGCTTCTGATATGCCCCAAAGCACGTGAGCTTGAGGAAAACATCACAGACATGCCTTCCACAGAATGTGACATCTTACTCAAGAGTTTTGTGAAAAATAACATGGAGCAAGACGAAACTGTAAAGGAGCCTTTTGCCAGTCAACCTCACTTAAATCCAGGAGTCCCTGAACAGAGTAAGGCCGATGCGAATGTGACGTTGGGCTCAAATGTTCTCCCAAATATGTGGAGTTTCATAGGGAGCATTTTCTCTCGAACAACTGAACAGAAACAAAAGACTTTGTGTGATAAAGATGAAATGAGCACCTTCAAAGACAAGCTGCTGAACTTAATTCACATGGATTCCATTTTTAGAGTATGTCAGTCCCAGCCTCCCAGCGTGCAGAATGCATCAGCCACTCATGCATTTCTGAAATACAATGCTGTTCATATTTTTCCATGGAATTTAGAATTTACTGATTTGGATCCAAATGCTGTAGTATCTTACGGGAAAATTAATGAGCTGCTTTCCCCCAGACAGCGTCATCAAGAAGCAAAGCAAAATCCGCCATCTGAAAAACAAAAACATTTGACTAGTACGCAAGACAAAAATAATTCCAATAGCGTTCAAGCATCCAGTGAGGGATCTGTTGTTCAGATCGTTTGGAATGGATTTGAAGACCTAAAGAGTGTCATAGAGTATGGCAACGGTGGGGAAGCCCTGCATGTTGGAAGAGTTTGGGTCAGTTTGAGCACACTATCTTTTGGGGGCTTTTTATTGGATAACATTTGCTATTGGATAACTGGAACTAGCTAGTTGATGTGCGGCTTGGGGAGAGGCTTTGTGTAAGGGTCTTGAGTAAAGTCAGTCAAACAATAATTGCTGGAGCTGTGCGTTGTTGAGCCATCTCACTGATATTACCATTATGCAGTGCACACTGGGTTTCTGCACGCCTGGCATTTTGTCACCAAACAGGGAAACCTCTTCAGCATTGCTTCAAAATGCGTTGGCTGCCATATATGAGAACATGAAAATATCTGTTTACGTACATTCAGTAATGCTTAATGAAGTGTTTCTTCATCAGATATTGCTCCACAATATGCTCTGGACTCTAGGTGTCACCATGCTATAAAGTAATGGCATAATGTATCCTATTGTTACCAGATGTTTACAGGTGCTTTTATGTAGTGTTGAAGTTTTCCTTAGAATCTTACAGTACTATAAAATAATCAGCTTTTATACCATTTAAAATCTCTTGGTCTTTTATATATTGTTTTCTATAAGGTGACACAGTCCCATTGTGCAGACAGTGACATTTCAGCTTATTCTGACAGAACTATACAGCCTGCTTATGTTTCTTTCTTTCCTGGAGACGTATGCAGGATCAACAGAAATAGATCAAATGCACTCCAAACCACTATTAGACTATTTTGACATGTTACACTTCTTACCACTTGCTTACTCTTTTATCAAGAATGAGAACAAAAGCCTGCTGTATTGTTTACCACAGAATCATTTGAGACGAGCGATTTTCCAAATGTCAGCAACCATTAAATCTTTCAGGCTTCACAAACATTTATGAGATGCATTTCCAAATTGAAAACATTTGAAACAGCGCAGAGTATTTGGAAAGTAGTTTCCTTTTTAAAGGGCAAACTGGCGAGTACAACTCAAGTAAATTGCATTTCTGTCTATACTGAAAACGTGTGCAACTTGAATGCAATGTTATGGTGGTTTTATATTCTGATATTTCCTTTTTCTTTGCTTTTATTTCAAATATTTCAGATTCCAGACGGCCTGAGAAAAAAGCTCCATATCAGAATGCACTCAACGGTCCGAATTAAGTCACTCAAATCTATTCCTAAAATCCCTGTATCTCTTAGACTGCAACCCAAACAGCACTTGGTGAGTCGATATTCTCACTTGTGTATTTGTTCATAGGTGGGGAAAAAATAATGTTGCACTGCTCAACGTTGTTTGTGTTGCTGGGGGTTTTTGTTTGTGTTTTTTCTGATGTTGTTTTTGATCGTTATGTGATAACTTGGAAGCTGCCTATCATGTGTGACAGCATTCCAGAGGACTTTGTTTTTACTTTTGCCTTTGTAAGCTGTTGAAATCAAGAATCACAGACTCTTAACAAAGCTTATCCAGTAATATTACTCTGTGTTTTGGTCCGTGATATTTTAGCTTGTTGAACTATGTCTTGCACTTCGTAAGTACTTCAAAAAGTTCTGCATTGTACTTGTAAAAAAGTCTCAGTGAAGGAGGTAGAACCTCCAAACTTTTACTCCTATCTTCTTCAGTCCATTGGTCAAATGCTGTGTAGTGCCTTTTAAATCACTGAACCTTGCTTTATTTTCAAATTGTGAAAGTGTTTTGCTTATCAGAAAGGATATTGACATCATGGGCACGCATGCTGGTAAGGAGAGGGTGCGCGTTCTATTTAATTCGATCTCAAATATAAACAATTACTGTCAACCTGGCAACAGTATTCAGCAATAACATTAGTACTGGCTCTAGCCCACCACATCTTAACTGTATACATTTAAGTGTATAACAATAAAGAAGAAAAAGATTAATAAATTTAAAATGGAAATATCCATTTTTAAGCCTTCTAGGTGAATACCTGCATATGCTCTTCAAACCTTGAGGTGCCCAGTGGATTTCCCAAGCAAGACAAGTGCAATCAAATAATTTAATTTTTAATGTGCTGTTTTGATTTGAACCTCCTTTCAATGCTGGCTTTTGTGGGTTTTTTTTCCTCTAAAGGTTTAGTTTTCTGGAATTGTATAATTACATCTCTGTTTTCTTGTGAGTGTGAGTCTTCTGAGTGTCAGTGACAGTATGGCCATATGTAGCACCATTTTTCACAGTCTGTCAAATGTAGCTCTGGAGTGAGGAATACTTCACCTTATGCTTCTCTCTGTGTGGTTCTCAATGAGTTCATGAGTTACTTGCCACATCACCTGCTCCTCACACTGCAAATATGGCATTTCCCATCATAGCATGACTTAGCAGAGTTTGTTCTTTATCCCCACTGTTCAGTTTTGGTTTCTTAGCTACAGAGGAATGGTTGAACTGCATTTTTTTTTTTAAATAATATATATTGTAGTTAAAATAAGTACTCTGTCAGTGATTTGCTAAAAGCACACAGCTACTTTGTATGATTTTGTGCCTTGAATACAGATTTCTCACTTATCATTTGAAGTGGTTTTTGTTCTTGGGGGAGAAAAAAAAGGGTCAAAAGCAGGAAGAAATGGGACAGCATCTTTCATTTTCCTTTCTATGCAGTGCCTCCATAATCTCAGTTGATTCTTCTTTTCTTTAGGCAGGAGTTATGCTCCTGTGATTAGTAACTCAACCAAAACAGAGATTCAGTTTGTTTTCCTGTTCCAGTTACCTGGGTTCAATGATTCAGACTCTTTGCCTGCCAACTAGGATTTGGTGGTGGTGCCTCTGATGGAAATGAGTCCAGGGTTGTTTGTAAAGGAAGCAGGGTTTACAGGAAAGGTGGATATAGTGCCTGCCCCAGGGTTAGCGACCCAGGTTGGTGCTGGTGCTCACCTGGTGCTGTTTCAAACCCAGGAGCAGAACAGTGCTTTTAGATCTTGCAAAACAGATAAATAAAAGAATAAACACTTATTTGTGCCTTACATCAGTGTTCCCAAGATAAAATCCTTAAGGGTGGTGGAAGAGTTGGTTATTTCCATAGCAAAGGCTGGGCAGGCACTTTCTATAACAGCATGTGACAGAAGTGGTGATTGCTGGCATAATGTTTTCTTCCGAATAAATAAAACTTTCCATCTTCTCTCTGCTACTATAAGAGAATCAAATGCTCTATGAATAGAAGGAGAGCAGTCTTAGTAACACCTTATTTCATGTCCCTTTTTGTCTCTGTTTTCCTGTGTAGTGTAAAGATGCACGTGAAGATAATGTTAAATGTGCTTTCAGTGCTTGGCTGAAAGATTCTGCTACTGAGGATCTTCCGTGGATAATGACAAGCACAAACTGTATACATCTGCATATTGAAGAAGGCAAGGACACATACTGCCTCATGTTGTAGCAATCTTAACTGTCCATTAGGAATTTTATTTAGGCAATATGCTTTTTGTAGTCTCTATGCACCATTTAGTGTAACATATCTCTTTACACTCAAACTGTAAACATGAGTTATTTTAATAATGATGAGCTTATTGTTTCATTTTGGATTATATTTAGTATTTTTTGAGTATATTTAGTATTTAGCATTTCTAAATATATTAATGTTTTCTTGAGCAGAATAGAAGTTGAATTTATTAGGAATCTTAATAGTTGTTCCTTCTGTTTTTATAGGAATGAAGGAGTTTGTCCTTAGTGTGGTGGATCCTACGCACACTGAAGAAGATAAGTCTGAGAATACTTTTATAATGAGTCCCAGTTTGCTGCAAAGGACTAATATACAAGTAAATATCCCATAATATCAGGTATCAAGTAATTTAAATTGTTGTATTTCGTTACAAATAAATTATATTTAACGTGTTGGTTTCCCATTTTAAATAAATGTCAGTCTGTTCATTAAGTTATATCCTCGTTCTCCATGTTATTTTACAGCCTGAGGCACTGGTAAGATTCCAGGCATGCCTGGATATATAGTTGTCATTGAGTTTCATAGTCTGCATCAAGCTCTCTGGAAAATCAGAGCAGGGGGAAGTCAGTATTGCCCAGGTTTGAACATCACATCCTTATGTGCAGTTACTGTTTCTCTTAGTACATAAACCACTGTAAAATCACATTAGAGTATATCTGGCAGAACAGGAGCTGATTCTGGCAAAGATGAGACATAATGCCCATTTAAACTTCATTTCTGCCTTCTCTTTTATGTAGTTTGTGCCCTCTGCTTCTTCTTCTTTTCCAGAAAACTTAAAAAATTGGGATTCAGGTTTCCATTAATAATGCTGGTTGAGCCAATGCCCTTGACTCCAGGCTAATGGTTATAATACTAGGATAACTTTACTTTTAAACTGATAGAGTTTGATTTTAGCAGAGAATTAAGGTGTTCTGTTTTAGCTGTTTGGAATAGAATTTTTCTGCAAAGTTTAGGGTTCCTATTGAGGAAAAGTAGAAGAGCTTTATTTTTATTGGTGTTTGAGAAGTAGAAAAGTCTTCTACAAATGGTGAAAGTGACCAGTGTTAAGATGAAAGGACAGTGTCACCTACCAGGCTGTTCCTGCCTGTGAACCAGGCAATTAGTCCTGTTTGCCAGTTTAGCTTTTCAATGCTTGCTCCCTGGTAAACTAGACTGTGACAAAAGGCAGGTGTTCCAACCAGTTGAGTTTCCTTGTCTGACCGATCATCTCACCTCACTGATCATCCCTGCCAGCACTATGAGGGGGATACAGTGAAAGGAGCTAAGTTACTAGTGGGGAAAGATAGAAAGGGCTGCATACTCTGGCATAAAACAGCGCTTACCTAGTTAGTCTACATCACTGCAAACACTAGATTATATTTTGGAAATAATTTATCCATGTCATTTTACCAGTGCATCTTTCTTTCTGTCAGATTAAGCTTCAGCAAAGCATACTTGCAAATTTAATTTACAGAGATTCCAAAAAGGGGGTAGGTGCTTCTCTACTCCTGTAGCTGTGTTTAATGTAAAGTACTAACGGTTTCCTTTGTTACAGGTTCTTTTACATCCTCTAACTCAAAAAGATGATGACAGCCAACTGCCCACGCGTGATATAGACAGAACCCTTCCTTACCCAGGACTGAACCATTTAGGGTGAGATATCTTCATAGTAGAAAATGCATGAGGGAATGGGAATTAATGAAAAAAGGATATTGGTGAAAGTGCACTTTTTTTTTTTTTTTTTTTTTAATTGAGGCAGATAGAGAGAGCATGATTCTGCATCACTTGGTATTCTGGCTCGTGTCAGGCTCAGCCCTTATCCTGTCATAAAGCTTCTGTCATTATTAGATGGGCTAACAGTGGTGCTGTATAGTAAACTTAAAGTAGGATTAGGAAAGAGGGGACTTGTGAGGCTTGTGGTAGTATGCTGTTGGCATTTTGAAAGGCAGCTGAGAATGTGAGCTTGAATAGGCAATGAGAGCTGACCAGGGGTTAGTGTGACAGGGTAGGGATGTAAAAAAGAACCAAAAAACCCACTTCATTTATTTGTTTTGTTTTTCATGGTACAATAGAAAATACAAAACAGATAGCCTTGCTTTTGGTGAACCTGAATGGAGCACTGTTGTGTCAGAAGAGGCAAAGATTTAAGACAGGTGAAGGATAAAGATGTCTCCAAATGAACTGTGTGCTGCTTTATTTCTGAAAGGCTGAGTTCTGTGACTCAGGTGTGCAGCACATTTCACCAATTTGTGGCATGCCTTAGGAGGTTGTTATTCGGACCTTCAAATGGGTGATATCCCAAAGCTGAAATTAACTCTGTTGTCTGAGACCCGCTTCCTGCTAGGGTGATGAACATTGTGTGGTTAATTGTTCAACAGCAGGAGTGTTCTGCAGTGTCTGTGCTCTTATGTTGCCTCTACAGTTTAAAGGTGCTGTCTGTTCAGACAGAGTTGAGAAAATGTGAATTATTTTGCATAATCAGCATCGAAACCTCACTGTACTACAAGATATTACCATTTGCATCATGTGTATTCTAGTCCATTTAATGTTTCATTTGCTGTTCAGGGGAGTGGACAAATTAGGGACATCTTCATTTGAGCACATAAGCCACAGTCTTTTGGGTCGTCCTTTATCTCAAAAGCTGGCTGGTATTGCTGTGGGACTGCGAAGTGGAGGGGTGCTTCTCACAGGGGGAAAGGTACGTGTTTTACTGTTCTGCACTTGCAAACTCCTCAGTGGTTGTCCATAGTTACAGTACAGTTTTCAGTAGTTTTCTTTGGTATCATTCAAAGTTAAGGAATTGAAGAACAAGCTGAAAAACAAGCAGTTGACTGAACAGATTTGGCACAGTAAAACATTATATTGTATTATGTTATATACTCACATGTAGTGTGTGTGTGTGTATGCATATACATGTGTGTTTTCTGTATATACACGCACATATATCCATCTGTGTAGGTAGATAGAAAGATTTAAAGATTGGTAGCAATACCATTTCAGTATTCTCTTATTTTCTAACTAACGTAAAATGTCGGTATAGCCGATGCTCTCATTTTCCTGTTGTCTCTTATGGTGGCATTTAACACCACATTCCATCATAATAAAACACTTTAACACTGAAGAAAGTAGATTCACAACACGTATCTGTTGTGGATGTACCCATGCCAGATTTGACTTTATGTTTCTTGGAGCCCATGGCTTCAGTCTCTGCCACGTGATGCAGAGGCAGAATATGTGTATGCTTCTAAGGAGTAAAACCAAAGTGCTCCCAGCCTTCCCAGCTTAGCTGGTGTGTGTTTTGATAAGAACTGCACAGAAACAGACGCAACTGTACCTTTACATGAGCTGACATTTATTTTTACAGGGAAGTGGAAAGTCAACATTAGCAAAGGCCATCTGCAAAGAAGCATTTGATAGGTTGGATGCTCATGTAGAAGTAATTGATTGCAAAGCTTTAAGAGGTATGATAATACCTGTTTCTTTCTCAAACAATTGCTGTATGGCAAAGAACTGTAGTTGTGAAGTTACTGTATTTAATCTGTCTCATTTTTCCATTTCATTGTTAAATTTCCTTCTGCGGGGAAGCTTATTTCATATCTGTCAGCATCTGTCTCATGCCACCACTGCATTCAAACCATGTTTGCCATGTTTATTTTATTATAAATGAGAAGGAGGTCTCGGGATTAAGTGTGCATTTCTTCATCTGTGCCATCTGGAATAAATGTTAAAATTGCTAGAGAATGCCAGTGTTAGTGAAAGTAGGTTTTTGATAGAGCACGTAGCCTGATGTTGATTCTGCTTTAAAACAGATATCTGGATTTGTCAAAGCAAAGGTAATGTAGCTGAACCCAAGTAGTGGAGTGTTACCTGAGCAAGACATGCCAGTCTGATTTTTATTGTTATTTATTTATTAATTTATTGGCTGGTATATTTTGTCATTTAACTGTGTTTATTTTTTAGGAAAAAGATTAGGAAACATAAGGAAAAATGTGGAAGAAGCTTTTTTAGAGGCATCGTGGAGACAACCATCCATTATTTTAATGGATGATCTTGATCACGTTGTTGGAGTACCTCCTACACCAGAGCATGAGAACAGCCCTGAAACAGTTCAGAGCAGCAGACTTGCTTTTGGTAATGTTCTACTGCCTGTATCTGGATAAAAGTGTAATGCAGCCTAGAGTTTCTCGCACCTCAATTGTACTGTCCTAGCTGGACAACTCTGACTGTATCCTTATTGCCTCTGAACAGTGTGATATGTTTCTAGAGTGGAGTTCATAGCACAGAAAAGTAATGTTTTATACCCTGTGGCAGACATTGTTGGTTGCTTTGCAAAAATTTAACTTCTAAACAGCACTTTTGATGGCATTTAGTAATAGAATGTACTGTCCCAGAAAAAATAGTTGTACTGTTTGGTTGGGATGTTAGGGGGATTTTCCTTGTTTTAATTTGGCTTGGTTTTATTATCATGTTAAAAAAGAGCCTTTAAACATAGGAATAAATAAAATATTTTTTATATTTTAAATGCTTTTTGTGTATATTATGGCTTTTCTGTATATAATGTATATAATCAAATACAGAATCGTTTTGTTATTTTGCAATTCATTCACCAATGTCTTATCTGTTTAGTTTTGAAAGATCTGGTAAAAGAAGTTATTTCCTTGGGGAGTTTAATTGCATTAATTGCTACAAGTCAGTCTGAGCATGCCCTACATCCTTCCTTGGTCTCAGCACAAGGAACTCATATATTTCAATGTTTCAAATGTATCCGGTCACCAGATCAGGTAAGTTTGGGTATTTATTAATTTGATTAAAATGTTGTTTGCTTTCCCTGCTGTCTAAAATACATTACTGTGGCAGCTACAGAAATTGTAGCTCATCACTGGGGGATGAGAAGAAACTTGAATATCTTAGAAAGTGTTTCATGATACTTAGACACCGCAGAACTCCTCTGTGATAAGGCTAAAAAGCAAACCAGTGAAAATTGCCAGTTGGTCTCACTCATTTTCCTCAGTGGAGAGAGAAAAAAGGTGTATTCAGAGCATGTTTCAGTTCAGTCTAAGACGAGTTAGGCTGTCCATGGTAGGTGTGGTGCTCCCTTGTTATCTATAAGGGAATTTTAGAGGAGCAACTTTGAAAGAATACATAGATCACTACAGTTAGATAAATGAGACTTAAGTTTTTAAGTAAGGGTTTTCCTTCTGCTCCTCAGAGGAATAAGTATGTTCTGACTTATTATTAGTGTTAAAATGTTACTAAAACTAAATTTTATGAGAAGGTTTGGGATTACTTTTCTGTATTAATTATAATAATTTAATTTAAAGAAATTTAATTTTAAGATAGTCCCTTTTGGAACAGTAAAAAGGAAAGAGGGAAGAATGAACATGACTACTCAAGTAGTCATAACACAAGGAGTTCCTGTCTTCTTGGGTGCTCATGTTGTTTTTAGTAGTAATACATGAATAAGGATGTGGCACCAGTGGGAAAGGCAGGTTCTTGGAAGATAACCTTTGAATTTGTAAAACTGGCAAATTTCTTGAAGTTCAGCTGAAGAGCTGACTAGTTCATTTTCATACCTACTCAGATTTGGTCATTTGAAGATTCCACAATAGAAAAATTTCCTTCAGTGTTTGAGATAACTCATATGTATTTGCACTCTGAACTTCTGAAAGCTGCATCAACAGAAAACTGAATATACACTTTCTGCCCTATTCTATTTTTCAGAAGCAGAGATGTGAAATGCTCTGTTCCGTAATAGAAAATAAACTGAACTGTGATATAAAGAAGTTCTCTGATCTTGATCTCCAATATGTTGCGAAGGAAACAGAAGGTTTTGTTGCTAGAGATTTTACAATGCTGGTTGATCGTGCCATTCATGCCTGTATTTCTAACCAGAATGTATTTCAACGTGATGGTATGTTTGCTATCATAATCTCTGTTTCATATTCTAACTTCTGTTGTCCAGAACCGTTGAGAGCACACAAATTAAAAGCCAAATTTTGGTTCATTTTTACAATGTCTGTAACTGTTACTTATTGTGAGGAATTTGTTACTTTTAGTCTATAAATATTTATATAGCTACATAGCCTATATTAAGACTGCTCTTTTTTTTTTCCTTTAAAGCAGAATTGAATCTGTCGACTGTGGATTTTCAGAAAGCTTTAAAAGATTTTACTCCGTTAGCTCTGAGAAATGTCAGCCTTCATAAACCTAAGGACGTCGGCTGGGACAGGATAGGTGGCTTAAAAGAGGTGAAGCAGATACTCATGGATACCATCATGTTACCTGCAAAGGTGTGTGGTTGTTTTAAATCAGTTACTTGAACTCTGTACGTTTTGTTAGTAGAACAAAGTCATGATTTTTAAGAGGCAGCATGATATTTGAAAGAAAGAAGGTAGGTATGATTTTTTTAAGCTACTCTGCCTTCCTAGTCCTCGATGTCTTCAGCTACCATCCCCATACCCTTCAAAAATCAAGCACTAGTCATTGTTCAGTGCACTGTAGAATAATTGCATATTTCCTAACATGTCACGTTTGGTGTTATTTTCCAGTATCCAGAATTATTTGCAAACCTGCCTATACGACAGAGATCAGGCATCTTACTCTATGGAGCACCTGGAACAGGAAAAACACTGTTAGCAGGAGTAGTGGCTCGAGAGAGTGGGATGAATTTCATCAGTGTCAAAGTAAGACGAAAACGGATTGATTCATTTGATTAACTGAGTTAAATAGCTCAGTGCAATAGCTGTGAGTATGTGCTTGGGAAGGCAAAATACCAAAGTTAAAAACTCGTTAAAAATAGAGAGTGTCTCTGGATATCCAAGATCCAAGATAACTGACTTTCTGGAGCTTCACAGTTTATGACTGTTTGTTTTTTTTTAATATATAATTTTTCATTAAGCAGAACAATAAAATTTAATTGGATGATCTTAGTTTCCCACCTTTTTTATAAAAATGTCCTGAATTTTGTTTCCATGGGCCCAGGAAGTTGGCCAATTCCATTTAATGCAGTGTAAATTGTTTAGCCCTGTGATACAGTAACACATTGTGCTACATTGGAATACTGTTGGAATGCTGTACCACACTCCAGTCTGTAAAGTCAATACTGGTGTTAAATTACACATTAAAGCAAAAAAATGTATATATGTGACACAATTCTTCTTTTTCCCTCTCTTAGGGACCAGAGCTACTCAGCAAATATATTGGAGCAAGTGAGCAAGCAGTTCGAGATATCTTTAACAGGTTTGTAATCTTTGTAAAGATTTCTGATGTTTTATCAGTAGATTTTATTGGTTGAAGCTCCATGAAATGATTTTGTTCTCAGAGAGGTACAGTTATCAAATCATTTGTGGAAAAAAAACAACTCAGGGGTCAGAAGTTGCCAAGATCTGCACGTCGTCTTTTAGGATCTTTAAGAACAGTTGAGATCAGAAGTTGATTTTCCCATTTCACTCCACTTCAGAGTGCTTTGATTCACATCACAAAACTGTATTGGAAAACACATCCTGAATTCCTTTCAGATAAGTCCAGCATACAGTGTAGTGTGCTCCAACTAGCAATGAACGTAGTACATAGGATCAGAGTAGACTTGATATTGAGGTCCTTGGTGCCCGTAGTTTTGTTTTATCAATCTGCCTGAATTTGAGCCTCACTGCTCACTGATGTAAATGTATTCTTCATATCCTTTGCTGCTTGTGTAGTTTACGGTGTAGGCAGTATTTGTATTGTATAAACCAAGACCACATCTGAAGAGGTTGAATTTTAAAGCTTTCACATGTATTAACACAATTGAGTACTTCAGAATGGGAAAATGGAGGAGAAGATGTCGTAGAAATGAGCAGTGATTCCACAGAGAACAAATTCTTCCGAACCTCTGGCTTTTACAGGAGACTAGTGTTTTTATTCCCTAGCTGTATTTAACTGAATTTTGTTTGTTTTTAAGAGCTCAGGCAGCCAAACCCTGCATTGTTTTCTTCGATGAGTTTGATTCTATTGCTCCTCGCCGAGGTCATGACAACACTGGAGTTACAGACCGAGTGGTCAATCAGCTGTTGACTCAGTTGGATGGTGTGGAAGGTTTACAAGGTAAAAATTGATCTGTGTGCCCCTTCCTTCCTTGCACAGCTGTTTAGCAGGTGTTAATGGCATTTTCTTGGTTTTTCCAAAGGGGTTTATGTACTAGCTGCTACTAGTCGCCCAGATTTGATTGATCCTGCTTTGTTAAGACCAGGTCGGCTGGATAAATGTCTGTACTGTCCACCTCCAGATCAGGTGAGGAAACAAAATATTAAATGTGAGAAACCAGGAAAACTGGGAGACTACTGGGCTTCAATTAATCTCTGTTTCTTTATATTTCAAATCAGGGCAAAATTGGAATTCTTTGCGCAGCTCCAGTTGTAGGTGAAAATTCACTCCCTTTAGTACCAATATGTTGGTATAAAACTGAGGCAAGACAAAAATGTTTGTCACAGTCTTAAGAACCAAATCATATTCCAGTGATTGTGACTGATTTAAAAAAAAAAATAAAAAATAAAAAATGTTCAGAAGGAGTAAACTATTCTACAGAAATTAGTTGCAGGGTCATGTTTATAATTTTCTGTATCTTCCTAATTCCGAATCCAATGGATCTGCTGTTTGCTTGAGGTGGTGAACCCATAGGCGTTCCCAACCCTTGATTATCTGAAGTTTTCAGAGCAGTTTTGTTCTAAATTCTTCTGGATTCTACCCTTCACTCACATTTAATTTTGAATATTGAAGTTCTTTTAAGTCAGGTGTGTCACTCACCGGGAAGGGAATTGTTTTAGTTTGTTTTGGATCAGACCTTTAAGGCTGCACAAGGCACGTCTTTGGTTCCCATTTTATGAAAAAAAAAAAAAAAATATATATATATATATATTGTTGTGCTACTCATTTTCAGATTAATTGGAAAGATTAACAAATGCCACATCATTTCATTTTTAAATGCACACCGTGATGTTCCTGTGTGCCAAGAATGCAAATATGTTCTGACTCCCTTTAAAATTCTGATTTAGAATATGATGCTTAAGTAAATGGAAGTGCTTACTTCATATTTCTGTATGCAAAAGGAAATACTCCTAGCAAAGTTCAGCTTCATATTTTGTTTGTATGACATATATAAAAATCTCAGATGGGTGTTTAGAGGAATATGTTTCTGTATTCTATACTGTTCAATGCAGTTTCTCTTAACCTCATCAGGAAAAGGTAACAGCAGCCATGTCTATGTTTTAAAGTTTGATTATTATTCAATGTATCCAAGGTGTACTGTTATTAGGGTAGTGTCTTCTTTAAAGAAGGTAATTCCTCCCCCAGATAGGAATTTGCTTATGACAGTAGCAAAGCACTCTCTAGGAGATGAGAAGGAAAATAACAGGGTGCTTTACTGACAGTTGGTTGGTTGTAATTCTTTTTTTCTCTTAACAGGGTTCACGCTGTGAAATCTTAAAAGCTCTCAGTCATTCTCTGTCCTTGGCAAATGATGTGGACCTTGAGTATCTGGCTGCAAAAACAGAGCACTTCACAGGGGCTGACCTAAAAGCTTTATTATATAATGCTCAGTTAGAGGCAATCCATAATTTAAGCTCAGGTTTAACACAGGTAAATAATACAAATATAAAAGATTGTCCCTTTATTTTTCTATGCTGGTATGTTTGAAAGGGTTAATTCGATCCATTGTGTTTTCAGTGAAACTGTTTAATAAGAATGAAAATTTCAATCAATGTGTATGGTGTTGTGTGAGAATAATGTAAAAAATTTGTCTAAATACTTCTTAAAGACAACATTTTTTTTCTTAAATTTTTGTGAGAAACATTTAATATAAAAAAAGATTTATTTTAGCCAGATCTGTTTATTGTTGTTATGAGAAATGACTGATAGACCAACAGGAAGGATCCCTCAAAGCTGTGGAAGATTATCTAGCAAATGCCATTTTGAAACGATGCAATTAAAATGATGAAAGAAGTAAGGAACTGGTGGGTTTTATGGAGAACTCTTGACAGATCTAACATGATCTGAGGGTAGGGGAGGTGTGGAAAGAGATGGTGATATCTGAAGGGGCCTTCCAGGGTCCAGCTAATACCCATATTTCCAAGGTACAGGATCCTATGTAAGTTATTATCCCTTGTGAATGACAGGCTCCTTTCCTCTTCTAGCTTCTTTTCAGCCTCTTACCCTCGTATTTTTTTAGTGCCTGTCTTGTTCTATCTGGAAAGGGGCAGGCATGGCTTCCACTACTTGGAGGTCAAAGGAAATTTGAGGTTAGCAGCATGAAAGCAAGGAGAGCTCGTATTCCAAAAGAAAGATTTCTAGAAACAAATGTAAATCAGTATTTTCGTTTGGAATGTACGTGAAATATTTTAATGCCTCTGAATGTTCTGCTCTGTTTTTTGTCACAGGATTTTGGTTCTAGTTCTGATAGTGACTTCAGTCTGTCTTCCATGGTTTTCCTAAACCACAGCAGTGGCTCAGATGACTCAGCAATAGATGGAGAACCAGCACCTGAGCAATCTCTTATTTCTTTAGACATGTCTGAGTTGCTTCCTGAAGATCCAAGGTCCAACGTCTATCGTCTTTATTTTGGAAGTTCTTATGAGTCAGAGCTAGGAAATGGAACTCCTTCAGAGCTGGTAAATCACACTCTCAGTATTTTGGATTCTTTAAGAATCATCAGTTGTGAAGCAGAAAGGAACCCACAGGGTTTTATAAACACAATTATGCCTGCTGTGTCCTTCAAACTGGCTTCATCCTATTCTTTGTGGTGCAGTGTGGGGACCAAGATGGGAGATTCCATGACAGAACACAATATGGATTTCTCTACAGCTTTGAAGAACTTTTAAATCAAAATCCCAGAATACTGCTTAATGCTTTATTATCAGGCCAACTGTATTCATACTAAGTCTTACTAACTGGTCTAATGCCTTGGTGCCTTCCAAAGTTTTCTTCATTTACTTGTTTTTTAACTGAAAAAAAAATTTATCACTAAACAGTCACCATCCAGCTCTCAAGAATTAAGTTATAAGAATAAATAAATAAATTTATATAAAATTTATTTATTTATTTATTTATTGTAGACTCATAATTAATGGAATAATCCAATCATGGGATTGCATAAACAACAGAAATAAATATTAGCTTCCATTGTTGTTCTTAGGAATAGAATTTCTGTTGTTGCAGCATTGCATTGCACAGAAATCAGTGCATTCTGTGGCTGTCTTGGAGGTAGGGATGTGCTGTTGCCTGTGTCACAGTGCTGACCAGACTCACTTGGCTGTCAGGTAGATATAACAGAACAAGCTGTCTCTGAGCTCCTTAGAGTGGAGATGACTTCAGAGATCTCATGTGATCCATTCATTCCAGGGATTTGGCATAGAATCGTATTTACAGGTAGTTACCAAAGATGGTAGAATCTTGTTTTCAAAACTGCCTTACATTCCTAAAGCCAGAAATAACTTCTCTTGACACTGGAGAATTTCTGACTGCTAAGACTCATTAGGTGCTTTTGTGTTTTATCTTGTATTATACACGTCAGTGTTCCATTAATGTATCTTTAGAGACTTACATTTTCCTCTGTGGAATTTCTTCTGTGAGGCTGCAAGGATTTCCATCTCTCAAAACTGTTGAACTTCAAGGTTGCTTCTTTTATCCATTGCAATTTGGAGGTGATAGAAAATTAAATGTTTTAATTCCATGCTAACTCCATGAATTTTCTCAGATTTCAGTACCACTGATTTTCATGCATAAAAAGAGCCATGTATTTACTAGACATATAATCCTTTTTTACATAGGCTGTTGTGAACGTATTTAGATCTTTTTCCAAAAGTGAAACACTTTGTTTCCAAACTTGTTCTTCCTTCTCTGTCTGTGCCAAAGGTTGTGTGATATATTTTGAGAAGGTACTCTTTTTTCTGGTGGGAGCAAGGTTATACTGAATTAAGTTGTAGGAAACTCAGCTAAATCTTAAAGTTGAAGTTGCTCTTTTGGACCCATAATAAGTTAACTTATTTCTCTTTGTGATCAATTTAGAGCTCTTTGTGTTTTTCTGGACCAAACTCTATAACTCATGATTTTACCAACATCTCTCAAAGAGACACAGCATCATCACAACCCTCAATGCTTAGAACAATCTCCCAAGAAGACTCACTGGAAAATAATCAGGAGCAGCAAATAGAGCACCTGAGGACAGAAATCAACGCTATCAAAGCCAATCACAGAAGCAAGAATGGAGTATGGTGTTTTTTGTTTTTTTAGTACTTAGTCTTAATACTTCATTTCATGTTCCATTATATTCTAATTAGTAATTTATCCAATAATATTATCTGTAACATAATAAAAATAAAGATAAGTGATACCTAGTTTCAGTTAAATAAGCCAGGTGTGTGTTACTGATGCAGGGGGAAGCAGTGATTTAATTATAATGTGTAATGGGGAGGTTCCAAAGCTACTGAATCTCAGGCTACAGAATCTCTGTTTCTGTGGCAGTTTCTCACTGTTTGTTCATGGTCTGATTTCCAGGAGGATAGCACCCTTAATCAGTCTGTGCTTGCCAAGAACACTTTAGTTATTACCCAGTCCCATTTGATGACTGCTCTTGAGGGTATAAGGCCATCCATTAGCCAAGAGGACTGGAAGAATTTTACTGAATTGTAAGTATTATATTTATTATTATCATTATTAATTGTGAGCTCAAGTGGAGATCTGGGCTTTCCACATTTCTCATTCATCAGATCCACAGTAGTTACTTTATGTGTTGAATGGCAGAGAAATGGAATGGTTCCTGGCAGCAGTTTCTTCACCAATACCCAAACTATACACTGAGAAGGGGAAATTATCTTACCACTGTCTTCTATTGTTTTCATTAATGTAGGAGCTAGAAATTCTAATCTGAGACCCAAACCCCCTTGTATTAAGAGCTGTATTAGTACAGAGGACTCTAAATCTTTAAAACTTAAAGCAAGGTCCTGCCTGCTCACATTGAGTTTCTCTTCCCCACTCTTCCATGCTTTACATTCCTCTCTAAATAGTAATAATTAAAGTATGTGTGTGTGTGTGTGTGTATAAAAAAATAATAGTAATTAAAAAAAATGGAGAGAGCTTTGTGGTCTATTTTGTCTTGAGTCTGAGTAGTGGATGAACACTTGTTCCAAGTCTGCAAGTCTGAGGAAACGTGCTCTTCATTTCAGTCAGTGTATAATTGAATGTTGATAGTTCGTGCTGCATTGCTGTGTGTTTTCAGGGGCATACACAGACTAAGGGATGTCAGACTGATACGCTGCTGTCTTTTATTGTTTCCAGGTACGATAATTTTCAGAATCCCAAGAGGAAAGGACAAGTTGGGTCAGCGTTCAGACCAGGACAAAAAATGACTCTAGCATAGTAACTTCTAATGTGCTTGTAATTACTAAACTGTAAATGGAAGTGACAAATGGGAGCTTAATATTTAAGTGATTACATCAGATTATTTATATTCATATGGGTTTATTAATGCAGCGGTTGAAGAAAAATGTCTTTCTAGTTTACATGCTGTAAAATTATTTCACATTTTATTTTGAAGAAAATTGTCTTCCTGCAAATTAATATTAAATTTTTTGAGAGAACTTGTGTTACGTTATGTCCAGTGGTTTGTCACAAAAAATTAAATTTTGATTTTATCAATATACAGCTGCCAAAACCTGGTAATGATCTCCTGTCTGTTTGAGTAAACTGCACTGTCTAATGCAAGGAGTGATGCGCAAATGTTCCATAGAGCTTTTCTCTAATGGCCTTTGGAGGGCTTAGGGAAGGGTGATGCTTCGCTTGTTTTCTGATGGGCTGACAGTACTAGTAAGTAATGCTTCCAGAGCAATTACAGGCAAAAAAGAAAAATATTAAGGCAAACCAATGTGATGTGCTTCTTTTGCCACCGTTAATTATTCAGAATAATGTCAAGTTGCCTTTCTTAACATCCGTATCTTCCTAACCCTGTCTTCCTCTTGGAGACTTGAAAAATTTCTGATGTAACATAGGAAAGTTTCCAAACCAAACATCAGGTTACGTTCACAGCTACTTTCTTGTGGTGAGAGCAAGGGAAAGGAAAGGACCTGAAGGAAAAAGTACTGGAGATGTTTGTGATGAGCCCTTTCCACCTTTGGCAACATTTTGCCAGCACCTGAGGGCTTTTGCTCTCTTCTTTGCTGATCACCCTTCCCTACAGTATTGCCCCTGCAGTGATCAGGTGATACACCCAGCTTTTATTGACATTGCCAGCTGATGCTGAGCTTTCCCCTGCAGCCAGCCAGTGTTTCCTTGTAGTCAAGGGACTTTTGAAGGGACAAGTGATAAATATAGATACGAGCACTTATCTTGTTTCTAATGTGCAAGGGACACTTTTGCTTTGCCAACGGGAATTCCGTTCTCACTGCTATCCCAGAACGTTTAAGAAAGTGCTCTGAAAGTTTGACTCCAAAAGTGATTCATCTTTGGAAATTTCCTCTTACAAGTATGTAGATGCTCAATTCTTCTACTACTGCCTCGGAAACGTGTACCTGTTCCGGAGTGATTCAGGATTCCAGATTGAGTCTGCTGGAGATGTGTCACAGGCCTTTTGTCAGACATCACTGCGTGGCAGGTGCTGTTGTGAAAGCAGAGCATCACAAGCAAGTCGCTGGGAAAAGATGGTCTGAAATTAAGGGTCAGGGTTTCCCTGACCATTTGAAAAGGAATTATGGTCTGAGCTGATCACAGTAGTGTCAGTGTTTCATGGCAGACATTGCCAGCTAGAATTCTGCTCACCAGTTTTGAAGCGTGGCAGTCAGCAGCCTGCATGATGCAAATCACAGACGTGTGCTTTAGGTTTAAAGCTGATTCCAGATTTCAGTTTGGCCAAACGAGCTTCTGTGTGGAGCAATCTACACTTGATGTTGTACGGGGAGATCCTCTTTTGGCACCGAGGAAGCCAAGTAAGTTCTTCCAGCCCAAATAAAAGTCTTCTAAAATATAAATGCAAAACAAATATTTTGTTATAGAAATTTATTTTTTCACAGGTTTTTTTACTCAACAGCTATGTGATCATGGGAGTGCATATATGTCATATGAAGCCATGCATAGCTCACCTTTTTCATAGTAAATCTAAGCTACCATCTTCCTTGTTGTGCAATGAATGTAATCCTAATTAACTAGCACCCAGTTCTGCCTTGGGTGCAACATTTTGGGATGCTTGTAATACAATAGCTCTGCTTCAGGTTTTTAGCAAGCCACAGATCAGATTACTTCTGCCTTTGCACGAGTGCAGGCATGGTGTGATTGGAACTGTGCAAACCTTGCCCCAAGGAACAAATGCTTAAGCTCTAGTTTTCCTATTCCTGAAGTCGGTCAAAGAGTAACAATCTGATTGAGGCATCCTGAAGTGAAAATGCGTGGGTTAACGGTTAGCAGCGTTCTCCAGGTGGTGCACCAGAGCTCTGGGATAAAATACCAATGCAATCTGTGCATTGGAGCTGGTGAAGGAGTGCACTCAGGTCAGCTTGAAACCACGCATAAGATGCTGTCAGCATCACATTATACAATTGCAGCATAAGCACAGCAGGAACTGAACCATCCTTACGGACGGGGTTAGGGCCGGGTCTCGCAAAGCGCTGGTAACCGAAATCCCGACCAGAGCAGCGTGACCTCGGTTAGGCGGCGGAAAGCAGCGGCGGGGCGGGGCCATTGGCCGCGCAGCCCCAGCATGAGCGGCGGTGGCGGTGTCCCTGCGGGTCCGTGCCCGATGCTGTCTGCCCGCGGTGCCCGCATCGCCGTCGGAGTGCCGGGACCGCAGGACCGGGGCTTCGCCCTCTACGCCGCCGACCCCTTCGACCGGGAACGCAACCCCGAGGTGCGGGAGGCGGCCCCGGGGGCTGCGGGGAGCCGGCGCGGCTCAGCGGCTCAGTGTCCTCTCTTCCAGGGCATCGTGAACCTGGGGACCAGCGAGAACAGGCTGTGCTTCGATTTGATAGAGGAGAGAGTAAGCGTGCCGGCTCCTTTTGCTGTTTTTCTGACGGTTTTAAAGTGTCCGGGTACCAGCGCGGGGAAAGTCTCCCGTGGCCGCTTTCGCAGGGATGCGTGTGGCACGCACTGCGTGGATGCCACTAAGTACCATGGCGAAAATTCGACTTAAGTTGAAGCTTGAGCTTCGTTCTCACGGAATTGAAGGTGCTCTTTTTTCGCTGACAGAATGCAGACTTGGAGCAGAATTAGTGCTACAAGCTGCAACTTAAACTGGCGTGCTCAGGGCTCTGAGAGCAGCTGCGTGAAATTCACACCTTCTTTAAGGAGGTGGTTTCCCTACTCTGTTAATTCCAGTTTATCTGCTTGAAGGTAGGATGTTCTGGCTTAGGAACCGTTTGGGCTATGGTATGTCTCAGCAGCAGTTGCGTGAGCAGCTGAACTGCTTCTCCTCCACATGGGATTGAGTGTATGGCAGAGCAAAGCAATAAGTAGTTCCTTCATTCTTTTCTTCCTTTGGTTTGATGTTTTAATGCTGTTTCTGGTATCTTAAAAAAAAAGAGAAGTGCGAATCATATAACTTTGACTCAGTATTTTTTATATTCTCCCATTTCCTTATTGTTATTGAATGATTAAAACAACAAAATGGTACAGCAGAGCGGAAGCTCCCAAGAAGTCTGTGTTCTACAGTGTCTCTCTCTCATGTCACTAGCTCACACGACCTGACATGAACTGTCTGGAGCCCGATCTTTTCCAGTACCCGGACACACAGGGTGCCAGGAGGTGAGAAGTTCCCCTCTCTATCCCCACTAGTGCTCCGTGCTCATGAGGTGTGGCTTCATTCTTGCAGTGAGCCTGAAGGTGGCTGCTCGTGGTATGTTTTTGCTTGCCTGGCTATTTGCTCTATTCTCCACCCCCCTTCTCCCCCCCTCCCCATGCTTAACTGTGCTAAAAACACACAAAGGGCAAGGATCTGGTGTCTGGTCGGGTGCAAGGATGCATGCATGGATGTTTCTTCAGAGCTCATCCCAGACTTAGAGAGGGGTGAACGGGAGCTCTGAGGGCTGCCAGGGCTCAGTACTGCTCCTGGGGATTGGCAGGGCAGCATTCACCAGGCCTGGGAGCCAGTCTGGAGCTGCCATGTACCAGGCCCCACTGCTTCTGGTGCCCACATCCTGATGCTCCCTCCAAAAACATTCCACTTCAGCTCAAAATGAATTTCTTTATTTTCTTGTTTTCCCACTGTGCAGAAATAACAGCTGAGTCACAGCCACTGCTGCTCAAGGCAGCAGATGTCTTCTGTGTGCTTTGTATCTCACAAAATGTAGCACTCATGGTATTGGGGAAGTTATATTGTTTAAGCTGTGGGATGTAAAAAATCTTCAGGGATTTCATAACAGAATGGTGCATCTGTTCTTTTTTTTTTTTTTTTTTTTTTTGTAAACTTCATTTTTTCTATGCATCCTTTGTGCTGTTTTCTTCTTAGAAATATGCAGTTCCATAGTTGACTCTGATTCTGTATTTTAGCTTCAGAGAAGAAATTGCCAAATTTCTGACTGACTACGCCAGAGCCGCTGAAGAGCTTAGACCAGAGCATGTAAGAAAATTGCTCCATCTCTGCAATTTATTTTTAATTTAAGCGATGAAAGATAAGTAAATCTGAACACAAATGTCAGCAGGGTGCTACAGGAGGGATATTTGTCAGCCCAGAGCAGAGGAGCTGAGGGGAGGCCTCATGGTGGCTGCAGCTTCTCACAGTGCTGGGCTCTGCTCTGTGTGACAGCCACAGGGCCCGAGGGAATGGCATGGAGCTGTGTCAGGGACAGGGTCTGCACCAGATGGAGGTGGGCACAGCCCCAGGCTGCTGGAGTTTGAGAAGTGTTTGCACAGCACTCTAAGGTCTGATTTGTGGGTAGCGCTGTGTGGAGCCAGAAGTTGGATTCAGTGATCCTTGCCAGGTCCCTTCCAACTTAGAATGTTCTGTGATTCTGTATACAGTGACCAACAGAAGTCTCGACAGTGTTAATTTTCCATGTGAAAAAGTGGTCAACAGGTAACAAACAAGCACTTTGTGTGACAGGTGCAGTAGTGTGGCCTTTTCACTCTTCTACTTTGAATTTAAACCAGAGAGGTACTGCTGTTTCTGCTAAGGAGCACTTCTGCTTTTTTCAGATCACTGTCATGAGTGGCTGCTGTGCAGTTTTTGCCACTCTGTCAACTGTGCTATGTGACCCTGGTGGTGAGTAAAAACCTGAATGCTTTTTGCTTGAAAGCATTTGTCAGTGCTTTGGGGAGACCCAAGAGTGGTCTGTCGGTATCTAAAGGGTGGCTGTAAGAAAGGAGGGGACAGACTGGTGATAAGAGGATGGTTGGGCTAGATGTTCTTGTAGGTCCTTTCCAACCTAGTGTTTCTATGAATCTATGAATTCCCTTTTACTTATATGACTTGATACAGATCTGCTATTGAAAATGCTAGGGAAGAAAACAGGGAAAGAATTCAGGTTGACTGAGAAGTGAGAAGTTTTCAGCTCGCTTTGAATGTTGGTTTAGGCCACAGTGAACCCTTAAAGATTAAATCATATGTCAAATTCCTAGACTGTCGGTTTAGTTTGCTACTGTCTTAACAAAGTGATTCCTCGTGACAAACTTTAACTGCATTTTTTAAAATCCTTTCAGATGGATATCTTATTCCAGCTCCTCACTATGGTGGCATAAATTCCAAAATGTGGCTGTATGGTGGACTGCAGCCTGTGCACGTGCCCTTGACCAGTGAGGTAAAGATTGAGTTGTTCGTACACTTTAGCAATATGCTTCCCTCCTTGAAGCAGTGCCATCAGAGACTTCAGTTTGTTTAACTTATTTAAGATTCAGTTACGAGTATGTTTTTCACTGGGCGGGAGTTTCCTCCTCCTTTGTTCTTGCTGATTGTTTTTCTCCTGTAGGTATCTAATGAGGAAAGTCACCCTTTCCAGTTAACAGTTGAAAAATTAGAAGCTGCAATACAGAGAGCTAAAGAGCAGGTAGCAATAAGTGTCTTCTGATTTTCAGATTTCCCTTATTTTCTAAGTTGCATGTGTTCTCAGTATCAAACCATTGGTAAATCTTCATCCGTGCAGACATTCTGGAGGGGGGTGGGTCCTGCTCTAGCAAACAGGCACTGCGTTTACTTCTGTAATCTGGGCAATATAGCAAAATGCAGAGAAACTCCTCACTCTGTGTTACTAACAGATCTTAATTTGTCTTTCAAGACCAAGTATCTCATTTGGTAGGTTTCATTCGAACTTGAAGTGTAGTGAAAAAGCTATTGTTCTGACCCTAAAAAGAGAGAATATGTTACTGTAATGACCCATGCAGTTAATTAAAGAAACTAGTTGAATGTGCTTCTGGGGAGGGCTCACCTGGAGCAGGGAGGACAGAATCTGCTGTGCCATAGCATCACTGGGAGCTTGCTGGAGTCAGGGGATTATTGGCATGAGACTTTTCTTCCACCAGGATGGCTCCATGGAAAATACACAATTTTTCCAGAGTTTAAGAAATGTCATTAGATCAAAATTCTTCGCATTTTGAGTCATTTTATTCTGATCAGGATTGTGTTAACAGGGATATAATTTGTCATATTGTTAAATATTATTTTGTCTTTGGAACTGTTTTTCTTTACAGTAATGCTTGGTTTTGTGAGTGCCCACAAGGAGCGTATGTTTCCTATTCTTAGTGACTTGGTATTTATAGTCCACAGACTTCTTGGAACACTACAAATGCACTCTGCCTTTGTACTCTTCCTTGATAGGATCCAGCAGAGGAAGCACGGGATGAGTAGTAACGCAGTCTATAGAGATGTGGTGGGGAGGGCAGTGGTGTTTCAGAAAAGTGAGTTAGATGGATTTGTTATGCCCTTTTCTAGGATGGAAAATGAGGTTCAACAACAGATAGCACGGATAGGTACAAGTAGGGTCACTTACAGTAAGGTCACATACAAAAAAGAGAATATTTTGGATACACATGAATGTGTGCAAAACTTATTTTTTAGTATGAGGCATGTCAAATCTCTCCTAATTACCTGACTGCTTCTTCAGCACAGTGCCTATGTTTAGACACCATCTGTACGTCTGACTCATCAGCCTGTGCCTCTGCCAGTCTGTGTGGGACCAAGCATGCAGCTGCCCACCATTCCTCATCACAGGGCCGGGTGTGAGCACTGCTCTTGTGTGGCATGGACTGCCCAGACAAGGTGTGGGGTCACCGGGCACAGGTGTGTGGTCCTAGAGCTGAAACTAATCTCATGGATAGCATTGCAAACATCCGTTTGGATACATGCAAAGTAGTAAGCAGAGCTATGCCAGAATTGCAGCTGTGAATCTGCTGTCCCTCAGCAGCTGCTCCTGTGAACATGAGTGCCTCAGCATCTTCTGCTGTCAGATGTCAGATATGCCAAGCTCAGTCTCCATGCAGAGGGTGATGATGGGAAAGCACTTTGGGCTTAGTATTTGCATCTTGTTTCCTAGGAATTTTTCACTGTGTTTGGACTCTAAGTCAGTAAGCCGGAAGCTCTTTCTTGTTCAGCTCTTGCTCACAGTAACCATTAATGTTCAGACAGATTGCATATGTAGGGAAATCATATATCAGTGCTTCCACCTCATTTAATTTCCCATAGTTCCTCTAGAGATGCTTAATGCAAATAATCTCCTTCAGAGGAGGTTAGGATGGACTGAGAATACGTGGTGTGTCCATTTGTCTAAAACTTAAATGTGCTGAAACAAAAAGTACTAATGCAAGTTTATTCCAAACATGAAATAGTAAGGGAATTCCTCGTGTTGGTGCATTTGAAGTCTTGAAAGTTTCTGCTGCAGCCATTAACTATTTGACTGCTTACAATCAAATTGGTTTGGAAGTTACCTGCAGGACCTGTTAATCTCTGCAACATCACAACCTTGCCTGTCGGGATCAGTGGGTGTTTTGAATGAGCATTAACCTGACTTCCATTCACTAACAAACGTTTTGATGTGATCTTGGTGTTTCATTGGAGGAATAATGAAACAAAATCTGCAGTTTAATCTGCGTGCTAATATATAACAGGTGTGATTTGGTGATTTCCAGAAGCCAACTTTCCATGGAAGGGAATCGTCCACGCTTGCTGCATCCTCCAACTTCAATTTGGTGTCACTGCTGTCTCCCACTGCTGGTTTCTCTTTTTTCAGGGCATCAGAGTGAGAATATTAGTTCTCATCAACCCTAACAACCCCGTAGGGGACATTTACCCAGCGCAGTTACTGAAGGAATGCCTTGAGTTTGCACACAGGTTTGAGCCCTGCCGCTATTTGTTTGGTATTCAGTTTTCCATTATGCAATATAGCAATGAAGAAAAATCACCCTTTGCTCATCTCCTGACCTTTGTGCATATTCTGAGGAGGTGGCATGCAGGGACTTGAGCTTGGCTTTTGTGTAACTACCCTTTGTGACTGCGATTTTCTGGTAGCGAGAGATGAAATTGCTTATTCTGGGATCCAACAGTTCATTTTGAAATGAAATATTGTTGAGATTATATATATATATATAAAAATCCTGTATCTTCCGTGTGTAAAATCAATATGATGAATATAATAGCAAATAGGCGTGCTTATGGGTACTTTGCCATGACAGTTCTTAAGATTATAAATAAATATGTATATGCAAAAAAATGCATTTTAAGTATGACAGAATGCCTATATTTTCTTATACACAGACATGAGTTGCATGTAATAATGGATGAAATCTACATGCTGTCTGTGTATGATGATATCACCTTCACCAGTGTTCTTAGCTTAGACAGGTAAGTGTGATTTCTTACCATGGGTTAAGATACTTAAGATATTTAATCCAAAATGGAAATAATGCTTTTTTTAATTATTTTATTTATTTATTTATTTATTTTTCATTTTAATGGTCACAAATTTCCCAAAGCTGAGCAAGTTACCTGCTTCAATGAGTCTCCTTCCTGGCTAGTATACTACTGAGCTCTTAGTTTCCTCTGGTAGACGATGGAAAGAGTAATTCTTCAAGCATGCTTAAACCTATTGATATCTGACTAATAGAACTTCTCTCTCCAGAAGTATGTGATTGTGTTAACTGCATAAATATCTTGCTGATAGGAAATTTCCAAGTCCATCCAGGTTCAACCAAGCAGCAAGCTACTGGGTATTGCCTCAACCTCACAAGACCATGAACTATAAATAAAACCTGAAAAAATACTGCTGTTACTGTGAAAGTTCACCCGTCTCCATTAGGCTGAAGATGGAAATTTCCAGCCTTAGCCCTATTTACACAAAGTTACACACAGGAGAAAATAATTTTTTTCTTCAGCAGTCTACTGTACCACTCTGTGTAAATACATGACCTGAAATGTTCACCTCTCCCTTCTTCAGCCTGAAATGCAGCAGAGTGGAGCAAAAAGTTGTTCTCTTATCAAGTACAAGAGCCGTTTTGCATCCCTTGTGGAAAACTGCTTTTGTTCTAATACAGGTGTGACCACTGACTATGCAGTGGGAATCTGAGAAATGTAACTGGTCTGCTGTATCTTACTGGAAATCATTTTATGTTATTTTATAAGACTGTGCCTCAGCACTTAGGAGATCAGTGTCCTAGGATACTACATGTATTTCGTTACAAGTTCTCTGAAAAAATCCATGCCACTTGAAAAAATTATATGCTAATTTTACTAAAAATGAATCATAATTTTTATGCATTTAATCATTTTGGTAAGCCTGCATAACTTGTTCTTCCATAGCAACAATTCTTTCCTTCCTCCTTCCTCATTCAGTTTACCAGATCCAGAACGAACACATTTTATGTGGGGTTTTAGCAAGGTACGTCAAAATATTATCTTTGTGCTTCAAGACACTTCACCACAAAACTTAATTGAAATATTCTGACATGGTATTATAGATGACAAACTGATCTTCTCTTTATTTACTAGTTTTCTCCTTCGGTGGTCTAAAATTTATTACTTTTAGGAGTTTAATTTGGGATCTACTTAACAGAAACAGTTAATGTGTATTTATACAGGCAGTGTTGCTACATTTGCTGGGGGAAAATATAGTGAAATACTAAGCATATAAGCACACTTCAGGCCTGTAGCATTTTGCCTTTTGTTCTCTCGGAGAGAACAGTGAACTGATGGCTACTTGGAACAGGGCTAAAATAGGGTATAATGGGGACTGCCAAGGGTGTGAGCCAAGCCAGTTTCAGCTGTTGTCCTCCAAAGCAAATCTGGTAAAGCCAGTGGTCTGTCTTTCATTATTCTTGCCTATAACAAAAGGTACTCAACATATTACCGATTTATCTGCGATACAAAAAAAGACTTCTAGACTGAATTAAAAGTTCTACACTACTCTTTATAACTGGGTTATGTTGTTTTGAGCTGCTTTGCCAGCACGCTCCTTCCCCAGCATTCCTCTCCCTCTGCCTCTCCTGTCTCACAGCTGTTTAGAAGTTACTGGTTGCTTCCTACTGCTGTGGGGACTCCATTTGGCCAAGTGTGCTTCAGAAGATTAATCAGATGTTTCCAGACTATGTAATGGCCAAAAATTTCCACAGCCACTTGTTTGTTCTGCAGTCCTCTCAGGCTTGGGTAAAAGATACCTCTAATTTGGCATGGAGAATGTTTTCAAAGATTTCATGATGGAGGTGAACATCTGATGTTCTGCACGTAATCTAGTATCTCCTGTTGCAGACAGGGGTTCATTTGGTACTTTATTGAGTGGGCATTATACTGTCTATTTTTGTTTGTTTGGGGATGGAGCAGTCCCCACACTGTACATAAAATGACCCTAGACGTGGCACGGTAGGTCAGTATTTTTAACTTCAATGTTACTCTATACTTTTTATCCTAAATTTCTTGGTCTTTTCTGCATGGCTAATGACTTCCTTGTTGTTAATGTAACTTCTGCTCAATGAGGAGCTAAAGGCTGATTCATTACTATTACGAATTCTTTAATCAGTAATAATGCAGTAGATGTGCTGGATAATAACTACATTGACAGATGTTGCTTTCCATCAAGTTGGTGACTTGCAATAATAGAATTCAGGATTTCATGTCTTGTGCACTGAACCATATGGCTTCCTGTGTAGGGACTCAGTGACTAAGTTTAATATCTATATGCTGTAGCATACTTATGCAGCTTTTGGAAATGTTTCTGAACAGTGACTGTTGCAGAACATGGACTTCAGTATACACTGTTGACAGTTCTGAATTTAGTTTTTGTAGTTACTCATCTAGTCTCAGTATTTTTTTACCCTTTATCATAGAACCATAGAATCTCCAAGGTTGGAAAAGACCTCCAAGATCATCCAGTCCAACCATCCACCTATCACCAGTATTTCCCACTAAACTGTGTCCCTCAGTACATCATCTAAATGCTTCTTGAACACCTGCAGGGACAGTGACTCCACCACCTCCCTGGGCAGCCTGTTTCAGTGCCTGATTGTTATCAAGTATTTGCTGTGTTATCAAATGTTATTTCTGCAGCATAGGAAAATTTATTTGATCAAACTACTGATGTGGTAACATATCTTTTTTGAAATTTGTTTTGCTTTATATCAGAATGATTCTAAGCTTGGTGGCTTGATAAAGCACAAGCATAAAGAATTGCTCCTCTCCATCTTCTTTTTGTCCTCCAAGGATTTTGGTATGAGTGGAATCAGAGTTGGGGTACTACACACCCAAAATCACGAAATTCAGAAAGCTGTGAACCAACTAGCTGTCTTCCATGGCTGTCCTGGACCTGTTCAGCACGTTCTCAGTCAACTCCTTAAGGACAGAGGTTAGCCCCACCACAAATGTTCCATTCAGTTGTTTTGTTTTTTCATTACAGGTGGAAATTAAATTGAATTTTACTTGTCTTTGATAGATTGGTTGGATAATGTGTTTTTTCCCACCAACAAGAAGAGACTTAAGGAAGCACAGAATCTTCTTGTGGATGGACTTGCAGACATTGGAATACCTGTGCTCAGAAGTTCAGGAGGACTCTTTGTGTGGGCAGACTTCAGAAAAGTATGTAAGAGCTTCAAAATAGTGGAGCTGAAACTGTGAAAATTACTTGTGCACGTTGTTACATGCTTTAATATCAGGTCCTAGAAAGCACTTTGAATCTGTATAATTGTTCAATCTTTAATAATAATTTATTTTATTCTTTAGTTCTTAAAATCGCCGACATTTGAAGCTGAACTTGAACTATGGCAGAAGCTCCTTGGTAAGAAACTCCTGATTAGTCCTGGAAAAGCCTTTTATTGCTACGAACCTGGATGGTTTAGACTGGTTTTCTCCGATTCTGTAGATAAGATTTACTTATGTAAGTTGGTTTTACTTTTAATACATTGTGTAGTAGTATGCAAGCTCTGGGAAACGTTAACATTACAAATAATATGTTCAAATCTACCTACCCTGCTCTGTTTGTGACAGCATTATTAGCATTTGTATGAACTGAGAAATACTAGAATGTCCCAGAGCATAGGTTACAGAGCACAACTCTCAGATTATGTCAAACCTTTCAAGTTTGTGGAATTTCATCTTAAGGATTATTTTTTCTCTGTTGGAAGTTGTTTGTTTATTCTTCTCGAAAATTACCCATTATTTCTTACTGGTATTCCACAGCACCCCTTATCTGTATGTGATTCATATGTAGGATATAAAAAATTTACCAATCTCTTATGCGCTAAAATATGTACTCTTGAACAAATGCTATGTATTATTGTCAAAAGGGATTTCTGTGAAGTAGAGAAAGCATATAGGGTAACAAAAAAAAATGTAGGTTGGGTGGGAACACTTGGGTCAACTACTTCAACTTCCTGCTGAGAGCGGGGCCGGGTGCAAAGAAGTCAGAGCTCAGGGCCTTCTTCAGTCAGCTTTTGGGACTGCAATCTGTGTCCATTCAGTCTTTCCCTTCTGTTTTCACCATTTCTACTGGAGACAAAAAGCTTGAACTGAAATATATTGTTTCCATTTGATAGGTATTGAGAGACTTCAGCAAATGCTGCATACTGATGATGCTAAACCAGTTGTAAACAACACATCTTCTGCTGCAGACTCTTCGTGCAGCCCAGAAGAAGATTCTTCTGGCACACCTTCAAATACACCACGAGATGATGCCTCCCAGCTAAAGAATATACTTGTTTTTTAAAATCATCAGTGCATTTAATGACTGATGAAATTTAGTGTGCTTACATTTACTGAAGGATCACATGACTTAAGTATTTTTGGCTGTAATGTTGCCTAACGGTCCCACTTTGCTGTGACTGGGCATTTCTTATCTTGCAAGCACTCTGAAAATCGGCCCTGTTGAACACCGTCTCCAGCTTTATTCAGTTTCATGTGTATTAGCCATCAGTCAAAATCAGGAAGTCTTACATACATATGTGGATTGCAGATCCATCGATGCTGGATTATAACATTTTCAACACACAGGTAAAAATTATGCAGATGACTATATGAAGTGGACTGTATATTTTAATCAGAAGACTGCAAGTACTGAATCAGGTGATATTTAAGTTTTCCTAAATTTTGTAATAGGCAAAATGTATATTCATGGGATTGTATGCATCTGACAGCATTATGTGGATCTTTCTGTATATGCTTTGCTGGTGAGGGCTTTCTGACAGAGCATTATTGAAAGTCTGGGCTTCCAGGTTCCCTTTCAGATTATTTCTGCATGCCTGTATTCATTGCACACTATCAGCATTTGGGATCATTTATGGTTTTTAATTTATGAAAATAACCTCAGAAATCTGTAAGATACAGTGATGTGACAGAGTTGGGAGGGGACATCTTTGATTTTTATTTTGTTCTGTTTTTCTGCTTTTTGTTTATTAAATTATTTGCCATCTTCATTCACAACTTGCTGGATTACTGAGGTTTGGTGAGTGAAAACTAGAGTTGCAAAATTTAACAAACTGCTTCTGTGGAGTCTCAGCAGGAGGACTGTCTCACGACCGTAAGCCTTAGCACCCCTAGTGAACTTGAAAGTTGTGGTCTTGGTAGTAACATGACATCTGTTCTGTTTTTCATGGCATTTAAACTTGGCAAGCTTACACTGTTCAAGCTGATAAGATGAATAATTGGCCTTCAATAGAAGCATAGAATAGTTTAAGCTGAAAGACGTCCCTGGGATCGCCCAGTCCAACACCCCTCCTTGGAGAAGGCCAGACTGGAGCTGGCTGGCCAGGACCATGTCAAGTCAGGTTTTGAACATCTCAAGCAATGGAGATTCTAAGGACTCTTTGATCAACATTTCCCAGTGTATGATCATCCTTAGAACAGGCAACTATTTCTAAATAGAATTTTCTTTCCTTGTTTTGCTCCCATTGCCTCTTGACACTGGGTACCCTGAGGAGACCTGGCTCCATCTTTCTCACAGCCCCTTGTGAGGTATTTATAGAGAGCGAAAAGATGCCCCTGAGCCTTCTCTTCTCCAGGCCCATCTCTAATATTCTCTCTCGTATAATCTCTCTAATAATCTCTCTCGTATTTCAGTTGCTTCAGACCCTTTGACATCTTTGCAGCCCTCTGCTTGAATGGTTCCAGTAGGACCATGTATCAGTGCTTTTCCTAATGCAGCCCTGAACACTGTTGGCCTTTCCTCCTGCAAGGATGCTCAGTGTTTTACATTCAGCTTGGCCACCTGGCCCCCACTGGAAGAGCAATGTCTAGAAAACAGTAAGCCTATTCATAATTTCCCTCTTCAGACAGAGAGAGAGACTTCTAGAGACTATAGGTCCACACGTCACTCCCAGCTATTCCTCTCCTCCTTTTCACTTTGTCCAGATTCCTGTTTGCTGCTCTAACAAATTTCCAAACATCAAGAAGTACAAATGACAATCCTTAAAATATACTCATCATCCCCTCTACCATTTTCCCTCTCCGCTGCAGTCCATAAGCTTTTCACTGGGGTGCAGTTCTAACAATAAATGCAACATCTTTCATTGATCAACAGGACTGGCCCTAAGCTTTTCACTGACACCATCTCTCCAGTGAGGAAAATATTTAACAGATTATCTGAGTACGTTGTGCCCGCTCCCACATTAATACACTTCTGCAACATCTTAAGATATTTTTCATCCATAGAAAGACTACTACACGAAAATACATTCCACAACCACCTTCCCAGAATGACTCAGCGAGCTGCTGCGTACCTTCCTGAAGCAAGAAGTGGCATTTTGATGAAAGTTGAAGGCGGACAAAATGTTTGTCTTTGCTGCATGTTCAACCAACTAACAGCAACGTAAAGAAGAAGATCATAGCAATGGGTATGAAAAGTCCTTGTGCTGCCTCGGCCTGGTCCATGGAACGCTGCATTTCCTTGGGCTGACTTTGGAGCTCAGTCACTGTCCTTGTTAGATCCTTGTGAGAAGAAGGAAGAAAAAAGCACTTACTTATGTTCAGTTTTGCATTTTGGGATTTCATTTACACCAAATGAAAAGTACTCACACGCTATCTGTCTTACTTGGCAAGAAATTGCTATGTAAAAGGGACAATATAAAGAACTGTCAATGTCTGATTTACAGTAAGAAGATTCTTTCAGAAAGTGATTGCAGTTCCCTATTAATGATGAGAAGCCTTAACTCTTCTCCAGCAGGGACAAAGGGCTGTTTGGCCCTCAGGACTGCAAAATTATTTGAAGACGATGGGCACTGGAACCCAAGGTAGAGAAACAAAGGTGTGGAGGACACATTCCAATTACCACAGCCAAGAAGCAGACCATGTCTGCAGTCCCTGTATACAGAAATGTTTCTTGGCCATCTCACTGCCAGCAAGGAGATACAAGTAGTCTGGAGATCACTTATGTGCTTCAGCAGCAAAGCCAAATATTTCCCAATACTGGCAGGTGCAAAGTGCAGCTTATTTGCCTCACCCAGTTCATCAGAGAAGGGGTTTGCCTTCCTCAGGCCAGGCCTAGGAAGCAGCCAGTCTGCAGGCCGCAGCTCTCAGCACCCCATGTCACACAGTGTGCACAGAGAGGGGACGAACTGCAGCACCAGGGAGTGGGGTGTGAGCGCTTCCCCAAGAGTTTGTAGCAAAGCAATGACTTGCTAATGGAAAAAGCAGTGTTAGCACCGTACTTACAGTAGCAAAGAACAGAATTCCAAACAGAGCATAAAAAGCCTGGAGCTTCTGTGGGAAAGAGAAAAAAACTGTGAGCCAGAATCGCGAGAAGATGACTTCATCAGTGCATTTGCACTTCCAGTTGAACCCAAGAAGGTTCAAGCAATGAAAACAAAACAGCAAATGTTGTTAAATGTTGTTCAGTTGTTAACCTGAAATGTGTGATTCTACTTCTGTCACATGCCTAACTATGATTGGTAATCAGTTCAGGAAAGAGCAGAATTCATCAGTCTGTCATATGAGATAATCTACAGGCCACGTGTATGCATCCGATTGATTAAAGGTTAACCTTTTCTAAAAATTATGACAGACTTACCCTAATACAGGAAAGGAGCTCTACATCTAAACGCTTCTATGTTATTTGCTGTGATGCAAAGCTCCCGATATATCCCAGTCAGACCAAACAGCCTCAAGTTGTGCCTGGGGAGATTCAAGTTGGACATTAGGAAGAATTTCTTCTCTGAGAGAGTGGTCGTGTGCTGGCATGGGCTGCCCAAAAGGTGGTGGAGTCACTGCTCCTGAAGATGTTCAAGAAACGTTTACATGTTGTACTGAGGGACATGGTTTAGTGGGAACTATTGGTGATAGGTGCATGGTTGGATTGGATGATCTTGGAGGTCTTTTCCAGCCTTGGTGATTTTAGGATTCTATGAGATGGTTACAAGTACTGCATGACACAGGCTGACTCCTGTCAGTGCATCCAACAAGCACACATCCAGCAAGGTACTCACATATGAGTTTATAACAACGCAGGCAATCGCCCCAGCAGCCCACAGGATGCTTGTAGTGGTTGATATGGTCAGGTTCGTCAGGGGTTTCTGAGGACACCAAGAACAGTGAGGCTATTTAGCTGCAGTTAGCCAGCACATCTTTGAAACAAAACAATATACATTGTGCAGGGACGTTGATTAATAAACCAACATCAGCAACACACATAAAAACAAACCCCGAGACTACTGCTGCTGCCTTGACTTAAGCTTTTGCTCCTTTTGCTGGTTAGTTAATAAACTGAATATTTCCATAAACCAGATTCTTCTGTTTTTGTTAATCTCTTAACCTGACTACCAGCTGCTGCTGCCTTCGCATTGATACTCGTCAGCATTTCTGATTTCATTTCCAAGGAGCAGAAAGGCGGTGATAAATGATGAGAAAAGCAGTGATAAATGATGAGTAAAGCGATGAGTAAAACCCCTTAAATGTGGATGACAGGTTGGCCATGAGCCAGCAGTGTGCAGTGGTGGCCAAGAAGGCCAATGGGATCCTAGGGTGCATTAAAAAGAGCATGTCCAGCAGGACAAGGGAGGTGATCCTTCCCCTCTATTGTGCCCTGGTGAGGCCTCACCTGGCGCACTGTGGCCAGTTCTGGGCTCCTTCATACAAAAAAGACAGGGATCTCCAGGAAAGAGTCCACTGAAGGGCTACAAAGATGATAAAGAATGTGGAACACCTCCCATACAAGGAAAGGCTGAGAGACCTGGGGCTGTTCAGACTTGAAAAAAGAAGACTCAGAGGTGATCTGATCCATGTCCATAAATATCTAAGGGCTGGGAGGCAAAGGGACGAGGCTGGACTCTTCTCTGCAGTGTGTGGCGATAAGACAAGGGGAAATGGCCACAAACTGAAGCATAGGAAGTTCTGCACAGATGTGTGTGGGAATTTCTTCCCAGTGCAGTGACGGAGCACTGTTACAGGCTGCACAGAGAGGTGGTGGAGTCTCCTTCTCTGGAGATGTTCCAGACCCACCTGGACACCTACCTGTGCAACCTGGGCTAGGGAGCTGCTTTGGCAGCGGGTTGGACTCGATGATCTCTAGAGGTCCCTTCCAACCCCTACAGTTCTGTGATTCTGTGAATACAGCACATTCAGTGTATAAATTCTGAGTTCTCTCACTCTGAGTATAGGGAACTTGTGGACAGAAGAGCAAAGCTGGGACAGAGAGAGTGAGATTGGTCCTCTGAGTGCTGCAGACTGCTTAATTCTATTTCTTTCTATTTCACTAGTATTTGAGTTGCATACAAAACTTGCCGGCACTGAGTGGCTCCAAAAGTCAAAACAGATATAAAACTGTCATTAAAATCACAACAGCTTAGATTACTGGTATTTACCTAGAACATTGTTAATACTTACATTTGTCTTCAGAGCAAATAAATACAGCAACAGGGTTGCAGCTGCTGTTATTCCTCCAACTAGCATTACTGTCACCAACTCATAGGAGCTAGGACACAAGAGACAAGCTGTTATCTCACAGTGCTTCAGCAGAGGGTAAGGCAGTGAAAGCAAAATGCTTGAAGGACTTACTCTGAAATGATTCCAAGTATTGTACTTCCAATTGCTGTCTAAAAAGACCAAAAAAAAAAAAAAAAAAAAAAAATCTATGAGTGTACTCATCACACCTCCATTTGCCTGCACAGAGAAAATAACCCTTTTGGCAATTGTTGGAAATCAGTATTATTCAGAACATTTCCTCACAAAATGGGGAAAAAATTCCATGACATAAACAATGCAGACTGATTATTTTGGATGCCATCTCTTGCTGAGGAGAACCTTAAATGTGTCAGTTGATGAGATGTAAAAGAACTTGAAGGGGAAAAATTGTGGGGATCAACAATAGGCTTACCACTGTCAAGGTGTAAAGAGTGTTCATGGAACCCATCTGGCTGGCTGCAGAGCCCATGAGGATAAGAGCAATGCACATCCTGGTTACAGAGAAAATAAGAAAGAAAACATATTTAATGAGTGATAATTCCAATAAAGACAGCAAGTATCTGGTAACAGTTCTAATCACCGAAAGTAAAGCATTCAAAATTCCATGTGCTCATCCATGCAGTAAATATTCAATGATTCCAAAGTATTTTTGTACTATTGAAATGGAGTCTCAATTACACAAGCTGTACCACTTGAAATACAGCACTATCTAGTTACATACTTGCAAGTCGAGTAAACTTATCTGTTCCTCAGACATTTATTTGTATGGACATCGGAAAAGTTTTTTTTACCTCTAACTTGCCTAAGTGAGTATGTTTGAAGAGTCACAAATGTGCATCAGAAGGCTGCACCGAGGAGAGAACACAAAGCCTGTGCTGTTGGTCATGTAATTCATGTCTAGCAGCTTTTTGGTAAGCAGTATCTCAGCATGCCCAGGAGCTTTACCTTCTGCTTTATCTAGGTCCTTTCAGTCCCTGAGTGTAATGAGCAGAGCTTGTTCATGCATACAAATCACTTGAGATTCAGCCTGAATATAAGGAAAAAGTCCCTTACAGTAAGGGTGGTGAGGCACTGGCACAGGCTGCCCAGAGAGGCAGTAGATGCCCCTAGAGTATCAATGCTGTGGGTGTCCCCACTCACTGCAGGAGAATTGGATTAGATGGCCTTAAAGGTCTTTCCAAATCAAACAATTCTATGATTCCATGACCATTTACCTGAACTCACATCTTGGCACATCATTCTGGGTACTTACACAAAAGTGAGTGACAGCCAGTAATAGTTCCCCAGCTGGTGCCGCAGCCTGGACCTGTAAAAGGCACAGCAGGAGTTAGAGCACCCTATGAGACTGCAAAGCACATTGCAGCACATCCATGGGGTCGCTGGCGTGCCAGGGACAAGCTTGTCCCAGCTGACTGTGCTCAGCACTGCTTCCCTGGGTGCGAGGAGCTGCAGTGACAGAGGTAACTGGAGAACAGTAACAGGGATGAGAAGCAGCAGTTTTGAGTGATAGTACATAGGGTGATTTGTGCTGCCTACATTCAAAAGTCAGTGTCTGTGACTATCTCCGGTGCCTCCTGGAGCTCATGTGCTGAAGGTGAGAAGGTTTCTGCACAGAGCACCCTTCCTTCCTTTCATACTGAAAACGTCCCTTCAATAGTTGCAGCAGCAGTCTTGTTACAGTTGCTACAGATTCTGCTTGTATGACACCACTGCTAGCAAACACACACCCTGCACCCACCAAAGCCCTCATAACAACACCACGGTGTCCCCAGCTGCTGCTCCTGTTCCACACTGCTGTCAGGCATTGGTTGCAGCTCACTATACATACCTGTGCTGCTCACTCATGCACAGCAGGTGAGCTCCCACTGCGTTGGGGCATAAAGCAGCTTTACCTAGTTTACTTTTTTAAACACTCAATCTTGCAACAGCTTGGACTTCTGGGTCTCCATCTTTTAGCTTCAGAATCACTCTGAGCCTCTGAGCAGTCCTCTGAGAAGCTGAGGGATCATGGAATCATTCAAATGCACCGGGGCTGTGAGCTGCTATTGCACAGCTGTAATGAGGACCTCAACACCTGTGATTTCCTTTGGGAGCACCGTCCCCTAGCCCCAGGCAGCCAATTAGCTTAACCATAGAGATGTTGCAGTGAGAGTGACTCAAGAGAGCCTGAACTTACCAGCCCAGAAATCCCACTGCTACTGCGAGACAAGCTGCTGCCAGCCCATAGACCTTCTTGCTGAAATCTGGAGAGACCACGCGGACAATGTTATTTCAATCATTTCAGCAATACAACGATCTTGAGAGTAAAACTGGCAGGGTTGATAGCTAACCAGCAGCTCTGTAAAAGCCCCATAGGCCCCTTGTTCACTTTCACTGTATACCCAGTGCTGACTGGTCACTCAGAAATGGGCTGCTCCTATGCTGCGGCTGCGTTCCCCTGCACTGCTTTGCCACAGCCTGCAGCAGCCCCATCTGGACACAGCCTGGGAGCAGACATCTGTTCCTCACCGTGCTTTGAGGTAACACAGACTTTAGTTCCCATCTTTACTGCTCTTGTTCTACATGGAACAAAGATCACATTTATTGTGGCTGCTGATGTTGTGTATATAATGATTAACGAAGGGCCTTAATGGCCGTACAGTAGTGAGAACTACTGAACCAATACCTGTTGTTCTGCCTGCTGTTAACTGCTCTGGATTAGAAAGATTATACAGCCAAGTTCAGTTTAAGCCTGTTATTACACAAAAGGAATTGGTACGTGTCTTAGCTACCCATGCATGTCCCCAAAGAATTATGGCATGCATAATTGCCCATGCAGTCCCACCTACCATCAGGGGGAGAACCCAAACCCTTTGGTTCAGCCCTCGGAGCTGGAGGCTCTGACTGTGGCCTGACTCCTGGAGGCCCCCTAAGGTCTGTGCTCTGGGATTTTGGGCAGTCTCTGCTGTCTGCTTCTATCCTGTGTTCTTCCATTAGGTTTGCAGCTTTGGTGAGGTTCTTCGGTGACGTTTGTTTGCAAACATCTGTGTCTCCACTGACAATAACAACTTCTTCGCTGATAACAGTAGCTCCAGGAGGCTCATGCATCCTGATGAACTTCTGAAGCACTTGGATGTCTGTTTAGTGAAGAGAAATTATAATTGGAACCCAGCTGTGGACAAAGAGGTTGCTTTCATCTGAAAATTTACAAAAATCACACAGCCCAGAGCACTGGCTCTCTATCTGACACAGGACAGTAAACCCAAGCATCTTTTTGCTTCTATGTGACAATATGGGCTCCTTCAAGAGCTTCTGAGGCTTTCTTTGGGGGAGAAGACAGAGGCAGTATTGCACTCTTCTCAGGTTTTCTCAGGGGGCAGAGCCCTGTCAGAGGCTCCAGCTGCCTCCCTGCCCCATGTGTGTTCATGGTAATTGTGCCCACTTCTTCTTTACTGAAGAGCATTGCTCCCTCTCATTCAATATGATTGATTCATTTCTTAACACAAATCGTTCCCTAGGAAACACCAGTAGAAATTCTTAGTTCTGTTTTGGGAACATAAAACCCTGAGAATCATTTTCCATGGGAGAAATATCTGATGCAGTCAAAAATCCCTTTCTTTCTGATTAAGATCACATTGATAAACTGCTGTGAGGCAGCTTGTGGCAACAAATATGAAATATGTGAGCAGAACTTGGGAATCTCTTTTTCCCAAACCTAGATTTCAGCAGGCCTCTATGAAAGAGAGCAGAGATACCCTGTCCTGATGGTCAGCAATGCATTCCTTGAGAACATTTCTCAAATAATGAGAATCTGCATACAGCGTTTTCCAGTTACCTCTCCTCAAAGAGTCAGAACATGGCACAGTGAAAAGGTTGCTTTGGTGGCATGCACAGGGACTTCTTTGTGCATCCTGATGACGTAGGTAGAATGTCAGGAGGTCTTCATTCCTTCGTTTGTAGGTGATCTGTTCTGTCTGGATGCACCTCTTTGACTCAAACCTTTCATTCCTATGGACCATTGTTGGTGCTGGATTCTTTTCTCCTGGCATCTCCCACCTTCCAAAGATGTAATGAAACAATGAGTGACTATTAATTAGCTCCAAAAGCAGAACCAACTGCAGAAAGCACGGTGAATGACCAAGGGAAACTTCCACCACTTCCTGAAGACATGTCCTTTACCAGTGAGTTCTGGGTGATCTCTGCGCACCTATCAGCATGGCACTGGGTCTACCAGCCGGCTGCAAACCTGACTGCACACAGTACTCCCAGCACAGGCCTTTACAAACTAAACACAGATTCAGTAGAAGAGGAGGTAAGCTCCCAGAAAACTCACCTGTGTTGATCTCTCACCGAGGAAGGGGCGGAAGCACAGGGTGTGCGGCAAGTGTTGGGTGTTGGCTGGGCAGAGCCTTTCCTTTTCATCCCTACAAGAAACCAATCACAGACTGCAGAGGAAATGGGAGTAGATCCTGCAGATAGAGTTGGCCATAACAAAACCAAAAGCAACTGCTTTGTGCCTACCTGTAAAGTGTGCAAATCTCAGCTGAGGCTCGATCACTCCCCTGCTGAGATAAGCAGAAGTGGCATGTTGAAAACATATCCATATAAGGCTACAGCTGGTGACGAGTTCTGTGGGATAATTACAGGAATGTGTATTGCAAAGTCCTTCCTCTGTAGGCTCTTGTCAGGCTCAGCCCACGTGTACTGCCCTATGGCTCACCTTGAGTAAGCGGAGACCTTCAGAAGAGGAACTGCACATTAACCTTGGCTTTTGGTGACCAACAGTATCTGCCTGTTCAAGTGCTGGTTTTGAACCCTCTGCAAAACTTTGGTGTAGAAACAAGGAAGGGTTGAGCTTGGAAGGGACCTCTGGAGGTCACCTGCTCCAAGCCCAGGAGACCCTCCTCTCTGAGTACATGGTTTCCTCCCTTGAGAGACCTCTGTGCTGTGCGCTCTTTTTCTAATCTCTACTTCCTCTTTTTGTAGCACTCAGAAGCACCGAAAATGGAACAAAAACAACACTATTGTGTTATAGCTTGCCCTACAGAGCTGCCCACCTCCAGTGATTGCCAAAAGCCAGAACTTGCAGAAGAAAGGTACTGAGAACTGTGCAGTCTCTGTAAGACTTCCCGGAACAGCCCAACAGTCTACGGGTGAGTGTGGAGGATACCTCACCTTTGAACTGACTTTTCCAGTTCTACCGCATCTTTTTGATGTAAGCAGACGTTCAACAGAACACACATGGCGACACCACAGATTTCTATAATGACAGAATAATTTCTCAAGCTTTCCCTACTTATTCTCTTCTAAATTCCAGCATTTTGATTTTGTTCAGCAGAAAGCTGATGTTTTCATGGGCCTGGCTATCAAAGACAGGTTTGGATGTCTGATTAGCAGAGGTCACTAGATGCAGAGCCTACTAAGTTGCTTTTCTTATTCCTACCCCATTTATATATTCAATTATTACATTTCAGTTACAAGGCACAGTCAGCAAGTTTCACAAAGTTCTTCTGTAGTATTTTATCATCAACCACTGTTATTACAGTTAATTGTTGTGGTGGTTGTTGCTGTTTCACTTCAGTCCCTGTCACAATCATTTCCAAGTAAGTGAAACTGTGTGTCAAGTCTCTGCAGGACTCACCTGTAGTTGTTCAGAACCAGTCTTAACTCAGACATTTGCTTTGCTGTCTGAAATACTTTCTCAGGTCAGGACTTTCCCACCGATGGCTGTGTTTGCACAAAACAGCAGAGCAACACGTGCTAAGTCCCTCTCAAAGACCTGCTCTGGCATAAAGATTTCCTTAGATTTCCAAACGTTGATATGGATGCAGAGAACTCCTCTGGCATCCCTGCTACAGGAGCTTCATCACATGCTGCCTGTAAACCTCACTGACCCCTGCAACAGCTCTGCTCTGGCTCTTCTTTACCCTGAGGTTTCGTACTGCCAAGCAGCTTGAACCTGAAGGCCTTGATGATTTCCTTCAGAACGTTGGTGGAAAACTCACCTCTCTTCAGTACTTTCAGTGCAGGCATTGAATGGCACGGAGAGGAGCGGTTGATCGCTGTGCTGCCATTCAGTGCGACCCAAGTAGGCTGGAGAAATGAGCTGACAGGAACCTCATGAAGGAAACACCCAGCATTGCCTTTGAACGCCCAGCACTGCCTTTGGGGAAGCCCCTTCCATTCCCTGTCCCTGTCACAGGCAGCAGCAGGCTCAGGAATTCAGGCCACCTAAGCACATCACAGAGCTTTGAGCTGACTGACTTAAAAAACAGTTTGTGCAGGAAGCTCCTAACACCAGTAATTCAGTATTTGGAGTTTCTCTGCTTCCACTCCTTATGTTTTTTTTATTATTCTGCTGAAAAATGTCAGCATATGAAATTAGTTTTTATTTCCACTTCCTGAACAAATGTTTAATTTGAAATCAGGATTATTTTTCATATCATTGTTAACTGCTAAGTCTGAAAAAACGCACACAAATCGTAACGATGTACAGTTTAAACTGTCAGTGTCACCTTACTCAGGAAATAAGGATGTATTCCAAGAGGAGGAAGCAAAGTGACAAACCCAAATAACAGGCTTTAAATCTGCCTTCAGCTTTACAACAAAGGTAACCTCACACACGAATAATATTTAGCTCATACTTACGCTCACGGGGCTGAACAAAATTCCCTTAGAAGGTGAGAGCTAAGAATTCAGCCTCGTGGCTGAGAGGCTTTAGTCTGAAGAGGAAAAAATTGAGTGCAACAGAAAGCAGTGAACTGCATCACTGACCAAGTTTGTGTCCTCAAGTGTTTGTTTATGAATTTATTTAAGGAATTTATCAGTTTGTTGCTGTCACAGTTAACTACATTAAGCTTGGTTGACAGCAAGCTGAAAATGAGCCAGCAGTGTGCTCCAGCAGCCACAAGGGCCAACTGTAGCTGGGGTGCAGCAGGCCCAGCACTGGTCTAGAAGGCAGGATTGTATGAGAGCTGCTGAGGTGCCTGGGTGCGCTCGGCCCAGAGCAGAGGAGCTGAGGGGAGCCCTGATGGCGGCTGCAGCTCTCACAGGGAGCAGAGGGGCAGCGCTGAGCTCTGCTCTGTGTGACAGCGACAGGGCAGCAGGCACAGCCCCAGGCTGCTGGAGTTCAAGGAATGTTTGGACAACACCCTCTGACACAGGGTTTGGATTTTGGGTGGTGCTGTGCAGAGCCAGGAACTGGACTCAGAGATCCCTGTGGGATCATCCAACTCGGGATGTTCCTGTGATTCCATGAAAAAGGGATCTAAGGTGCCGCACAGTTAGAAGTACACCTTGTAACTCACTTCCCGTGAAACTGGAAAATAAGAACACTAAAGTCAACATTCAGAAGTCAATTAATTTGCTCATCCAAGTAGAAAATGATACAAAACTTTGTGCATTTCCCCAAAATGATTAGTAATGGCTACAAAATATAACATGGAAAAAAAAACAACTTCCGTTTTAAAGATGAGATGTATTTTAAAATAAATACCATAATCCATAAACAGAACATTTGACTTTTTTTTTTTTTTTTTTTAACTTCTCCTCTGGGATTTGCAGACCTGAGAATATATCGAAAATAAGTGGTCCGAAGTATTCCTTTAAAAAATTATAAATTATTGGTAACAGTTTCTTTAATGGAGATTGCAGGAGTAGGTCCCACATGAGTCCATATATATCCCTTCTCTGGTCTTGTGGGAACTGTAGGGAAGGGAGAGGATCGAGACTTGAAATATTCTGAAGGTGCGTGACAAACAAATTCCAAATACTCCATTTTCCTTGGGAGATCTTCTTCTGGTCCTAGGAAAATAAATTGTTATTTTCGAAGATGAATTTTAAAGGCATAAAAATCAGAGAAGCCAAGACCATGTAATACACAACAACAGGAAACATCTCGTGTTGAATGTGCCCTCTCAAGAAAACTACTTGGCATAGTACTGGAGGCTACAATACCAATGAGAAACCTCTTCATTTCTGCTGGGCTTATTTTTTTCCCCATTTGAAGAACATGTTCTTAATAGGTACCATTTGTGCCTACCAGAAGGGTTTATTTAATTTATTGCTATTTCATAATCAGCTGCAGAACACTCTATACCAGTGCTCACACACCACAGTACTTTATATATCCAAGAGTAAAATAAGTTAATTCTAGTCACTTCAGAAGAAACAGTTTGTAGTGGCACATCAGGTTTATGTTGTAGTAACTTTGATTCTGATTGTGGAGTAGCAATTTGGTCCTTAAAGCTGCAAGACTGTAACTGGGCCTGTGAGCACAAATGAGTTAATAATCCCACTTGCCACAGCAGTGCTGCTCACATATACAAGATGATTCTTAAGACATATTCAAGCAAAGAAAATGCTTACAGGATTTACAGGGTCTAAAATGTGGGAATTAGATAAAAGACCATGACAAACTAAAGAGGTGCATGTAGAAATCACAGCTCTGCATTAGTCTGGGCACATGTAAGCAGTCGTATGAAATGGAGGTTAGAGATTACCTATGATATAGGATGCAGGGTCAAAGCAGTCTTTGGGGCTGGCTTGCGTAGGAATGAGCCACGTTAGTGCAGCACTCTTTTCACAGTATTGGTCCTGAATAAACCCACGGATCTGGGCATAGTATGTTTTGCCATCCTGCTCATCAACTACCGAAACAACATCTCCAATTTGGTAGTAAACACCCTGGAACACACACAAATGGAAGTTAAATCAATCCCATTTCAGAAACTTCACTCTGATTCATACGTTAAGTATCAGGACCTTACACTATCTCAAATTACTCCCAGTTTCAATGAACAGCCCTAGTTTTCCCACATGCAATGACAGGTGGCACAAACTAGAGCACAGTCACACCTGAGCAGTCACAGCACCACTTGTGCACAACCACCTAATGTCTGGCACTCCGAGTTCAGTTCCCAGATCATTCCTGAGGCTCTATAGGCAATCAAACACCATTTCTGTCTATCAAATGTCACAGAAGCAGCATGGCCTCACCCACCTTCAAAGCAATGGCTCTGGATTGCTCTGCATTCCCCCTTCCCACTCCCTCTGCACCTCCTGTCTGTACAGCAGCAATGGTCTTGTCAGGATAGCGTGATGCCACTTTCCATATAAAGTAACAGGACTAATTGCCCCGTGTGTGCAGGCAAAGCAGCTTTCTGCACATGCAGTTCACCTACCTGCGTGCAAAGCAGTCCCAAAGCAGTCACCTCCTGCTAAGGCCAGATGTTACGTGCTGTTCAGTTATGTGCACGATGCCGCACAGCAAGGGCAATATCATGTGGTGTCATAAGAACATCAGGCAACACGACGCAGCGTCTGCACTGTCAAGCCTGGACTACCAGAAGGGGACCCAAGGGGACTGAGGAGCTCGGCTCCTGGCTCCAGACAGGGTCACCCAAAATTCAAACCCTATTTGAGAGCACTGTCTGAACACTGCCTAAACTGGAGCAGCCTCACATCTCACTGCGGGGCGGGTAGGGCCGCTCACGCATAGCCCAGGTCTGATGAACACAGTGAGATACGGGTGCCTATGTGGGCGCCTGTGGGCCCTCAGCAGATGCAGAACTTGCAGTCTCCCCAAAAACCGAAGACAGAAACAGCAAGATCCTCCTGGCGGGGCAGATCTGTGCGGCCGTTACCTTATAGAAGATCGATTCCGCAGTAATGATGGTGGATACGGATTCAGGGGCCTTGATGGGCTGCGGAAACAACACAGACAGAGGAGGAGCGTTAAAGCAGAGCAACGGAGCCGCAGGGTGGGGGTGTGCCCCCGCTTTAAGACGAGGGCACGCAGACGGAGAACCGCAGGGAAGGAGGAAACGTCCCCATGCCCACACTTCCCGAACGAAGCCGCCCAGCGGAGCCCTACGTTCTTCAGCTTGAAGATGTGCCTCCTCCCTTTGCCCTTCGTGGAAACCTTCTTCTCGGCGGCGGGCGCGGACTTGTACTTGGTGTTCCTGAGCCGCGCGGACCGCCGGTGGATCTCCTGCTTGCTCTGCGGGGGGGAACGGAGGGGTGAGCGGAGCGGGAACGCTCGCGGGGCCGCCCCGCCCGCAGCCCGGCGCTCACCTGCTTCCCGCCGCCGCCGCCGCCGCCGCCGTTGCTGTGCTGCGCCGCGGCCGAAGTGGTGGCGAAGGCGGCGGGCCCGGGGGGCGCGGAGCGGGCCGTGCAGTTGTTGCACAGGATCTCTCCCTGCCCGCCCTTCTTCCACATGGAGGACGACGTGCTGCGGCATACGCTGCACGTGGGCTTCAGCCCCAGCGGCATCGTGAGGCCGGCGGCGGGGCCCGCGGCCGCGGGCAGCGACACGGGCGAGCGCGGCGCCACCGGCGGGACCGCCCCGCTCCCGCTCCCGCTCCCGGCCCCTCCCTGCCGCCGGCGGACGTCGCTGCGTGACGGCGCGGCGGGAGGAGCGCGGCCGGGCCCTGCCCTGTGCTGCGGGCGGGGCCGCCGCCACGACGAGCGGAGCGAGAGCTCCACCTGCGGTCGGATGAGCGCACCGTGACCCGTGTGGAATCCTTTGCTCTGAGGGCTTTAGCCACATAGGCTCCGCGCATCCCATGCTCATTGCGTGTTAACGTTCGGCACTTTTAATTACCTTAGCTATGAGGTAATATGAGGTATAGAACAGCCCATTTTCTGGGGTCTTTGGGTTCTGGCCCCGAGGCACATTGCCATGGGGAGATAACGCTTTCACACCTTGTTCTTGAAGAACATGTCTGTCTCAAACCGCTGTAATTCTCGAGAATGTTTCTGTGATGCAAGAACAGCAAAAATGCACCGCTTAACAGAAGCATTTCTGCAGTTGTCTTCAGGCCCTTAGGACTTGTTTTTGGAGCAGCTTTTTCACCACTAAGTCTTTTCCAAAGTGGGAATCCTGTCGTACAGGTTTCCTGCTTAGCAGGTTATCCTTACGTGTTGCTGTTTCTGTTTCATTCAGAACAGTTCTCGAGGATCTGGTGCCTGGAGCAGTTTAACCTGAGTCTTTGAACAGAACTTGAATCGTGGTACCACTAAATATTTTCTGGACCTGGTTTTTAGCCTTTACACTGCTGATGGAATATTGTGATCTTTGGGTGCAGCCTCACTTGAGACTTTTATTATTTGCATTGTGAGAAGTAGGTGCTACTGGTAATTGAGACCAAGGAAGTTTGTTTTCTTTATGCATGTTTGCCTTTAAGGGAGCCTTCCATGTTTCCATTATAAGCCAGTACAACAGCTCCAAGTCAACCAATTCCTAAAGGCTTACCAATTCCTAAATTCCACACACAATTCCAACCGATTCCTAAAGGAGTGTCTCTACTGTGCATGTAAATATAAAGACTTTAGTTAGTGGAAAAATATAAAGGAGATGGCACAGTTGTTTAAGATTTCATACTGAGTGTAAAACAGATCCAGTTATTTACTACTACTGGTTCATTACACTTAGATTTCAAAAATAAGATACCTGTTTGTGGTTTTCCATCAGCTGCACTGAACAGGTTGCTTGAGATCAGCACATTATGTGCCTTTTGATGAGTTTTTTCTCTGAGGTAGGTGCCCACTCCTCTGCCTCCATTTTTTTTTTAACCTCACCTGCACTTTTCTGTCAATATACTACACTGCCCAGGGCTGCACTATTGAATCCTGCCCTTGTATTTTCCCCAGGGAAGGCTGATGACTACCAGGCTGGAAGAGTCAAGTGTATGCATCCACTGCAGTCACATTAGAGCCTGCTGCTTGCTGTGTTACGTCTGTAAGGAACTGTCCTGGCAGAACACTGCCTGCTAGGTTTTAGGTAGAGTCACCTGCTGAGTTATTGCTGGGTCCCATGAATGCACATGGGCGTTCCGGCCAAACTTGCAGAGGATTTGGGATGTAGCAGTGCTGAAAATATGTTTTTTACTCCTTTGGTCTATTTGCATTAAGTCTTTTATGAACGGCTTGAAGTGTTTCATGTTGTTCTGTATTTGGAGAACAGTAAAGATTCCATTCTTGCATAATTTTGAAGTGGAATGCAAACGTATCACTGCAGAAAATTACGTCTTCATTCATTCCTTTACCTTTGTACAAAGACTGACAGAAATCACATCTCATGAGTGCTAATGGGGGATCTCCCTCCTCCCTTTTGTGCTCATATTATGCTCTACTCTTTAGATAAAAGGAACAAAGGTTACAAATGACACTCAGTTCTGCACCACCACTGGCTTCCCAACAGCTTTCAAGTGTCCGTATCTGTCTGATCTGCGGGAGAGTTGTTAAGAACAGTAATCACTATGCTGTGTAATAACAAGTAGATTGTGTAGATAATTTTCAGTAAAGAAACAACAAACAGAATACTTCAGTGTTTGGACAGTTCGGAGTTTCCTGCTAACAGAGAGGCTGGACAGGGCACAGTTTGGGAGCACTACTCAGACCACCATGTGTTCTATGCAGCGTTCAGGCTTCAGCCTCATAAGCTGTCAGTTCCACAGATGCATGGTAACTTCCTCAAGGGTCAGTACCACCCCTCCGCATTCTTCAGCACCACTATTTTTTGTAAGCAGTAATGCCAAGTCAATTAAAAATATGTACAGAAAAAAATATATATATATTTAATAGGTTTTCAAAACTTAATGAATATTAGTAGGTACCTTATACTCTCAAATCAGAACATTCAGCTTACGGTTATGGTTCCCTGCTATTCTGGCACGGGACCGAACGTACCCTAAGAACTTCTATCATCAGTGTGAGAATCTGCTACAGGAAATCTAAGATGAGATAAGACAGAACGGAATTAGTTTAAGTAATAAATGTTTAATCAAAGAATTTTACATATTATTAACAGCATTCATTTGGCCAAACATCTACATGGTTGTAGTATCCTACTTGTATATAAAGTGGGAATGTATCAAGTATAGACTATGAAAGTGCAAATAACAATTCAAGGTTAGAGTAATTTTTTACATTATAAAATTAACAGGTTTACAAAATAGTCTTGCCAAACTTTATTTTTGAATTGTAAAGTCAATGACTATGGTGTTAAAATAAGTACCAAGAAAATACAAATTTAATAGGCTAATTTCATGCTCATAAGAGTAACACGGAAACAATGAATATACTGCACAACCTAACCAAATTACAAAAAACCAGAACCCACAAACTTCACTATCTTCACAGAGAGCACTCTTACGTATCTTACTGTAGCTTTGCAAGACATCTCAATGCAAGACATACAATCTTTGTGAGAATCTTCCTATCCAGAAACTCAAGGAAGCTACTATGTGAGCTAAACAACTTTCGGACCAATTCATGTTGATAGTTCACAAAGAACTGCCTTAGCTGAAGGATTTCATATCGTAGAACAATTTTAAATTGGTATTTTGCAAAGATTTCCAAAGGTTCATGATTATGTCAGGAATGGGGCAGCTAGAGGAAAAGCTGGTAAATGAGTTGAGACTATTCTATTCCACTCTCTCTAAAGATGCTTGCAAAATGATCTAGGTTCTTTAGGGGTAAGGGTAAAATATTCTTACTTCATTTTTTACTAATACGAACCTTGTGACTGCAAGGTTCAAAAGCAGGATTTGCATGAATTCAAAACACTCACTTGAACTCACAGTAATCAATACATAAACTTTGCTATCATGACACTTGCCTATACACACTCAGTAGTTATAAACTTTTATATCATATCAAGAAATTTCTGGTAACAGTTAAGCAAAACTTAAAATGGAGTGTATGTAATTTTCTTGTGTTATGAGAAGGTTCGATTATATGTAATTAAAACAGCCATTTCAACAACTTACTCTAGTTGTAATTACATACTGTACCATTGTATCTCACTAACTGTAGACTGATGCTTTTAAGCAAATCTAAAACCAGTATTTTTTCTTATTTTCACGGTACGACGACTAGAAGAGGTTTTTTTTTTGTGTGTGTTTTTTAACACTAAACAGTAATCACACAGCAAATGAATATTGTGCAATTGAACAAATACCTAGCAGTGTTTTGTTTATGCAAAAACACTGATTAAACATTTAGTTATTTACTGTAAAGGCAAGGCCATGGGTGGTTGTATGGAGGTCTTTGCAATTAATAGCATAGTTACTCCAGAACAGACACTGAAATTGAATTACTTGTTTAACTGTGGCAACTATCCAGTTGGGTTTGGCAAAGGCACCGTAACATGTTGAGCAGAATCTGTTATCTGAACGTTAACTGTGGGACTGGCTAATATATGAAAATTCTGTATTCCTATGTTTTTATAAAATGTTATCGTTAAAAGTAATTGCACTATCAGTGCATAGAATGCTTCGTAGAATTATGAAAACAAAGAACTATGATTGCACTTCCATTAAAGTGTCCCTTAAAATACAGCATAGCTGTTGCTAATTGACTGTATTTTAATATTTAAAATAACTGTTTAACAGCAGCATTAGGTTTTATTAACTTAAGATACAGGCTACATTTAATTAAATGCAGTCACCATGGCAACACATGCCAGTTAAATTTAGAGAAGCAATGCTACCCAGTGGTTTCTTTCACTGCTAAGAATTGTGGGATTAGTTTGATAAGAGTAACACTGCGCTGTTTGATCAGGCTTCCGCCAGCTAACTATTCACAGTTTGGCACGTTTGGACTGTAAATAGACATGAAAAAATCTTTGATTTTAATGTGAAGGAATATCCCCTAAAGCTTGTTCCTGGAGCAGTACTAAAGAGAAGCATTAAATACCTCAGTTCACACTGCTAACAAAAAATGACAAAGGAGTAAGGAAAAGTTCTGGAAAACAAAACAAAAAACCCAAATAAATTGCTAAATGTTATTTTGGTGAAAGAATGAGTTCCAAAACAAAAAAAAAAAGAAAGAAAGAAAGAAAGAAAAAAACCACAGTAAACGATTTCTTAGGGAAAAAACAAACAAACAAAAAAAAACCAACCAAAATAATCAGTGTAAGCCTTTAATCTGAACTTTCAAGTTAAGGATCATCAACCTAAGGCTAAAACAGATGCTGCATTGTATTAGGAATGTGGAATACAACCTACTTATTCCATTTTCTTGTGAGCAAAGAGGCAAGTACTACCAAATTAAATGCAAAGGATATTCCTTGAAAGGTTCACATTATTACAAAGAACTACAATTCAAGAGAACCCCTAAACATCCGTTGTTACGTCAGTGGTTACAACTGAGCTGTAATTATGTGGATCAAAGCCTCCGTAACGCTTACTCCACATACTGTACCATCTGTCGCCGCCATTCATTGACTCCGGATTTAGTTTGTGTTCATACCAGATGCACACGTTCAATCCATTCACTTGAGGTTTGAGGAGTCTGACTTGAAGCATCTCCTGAAGCATCCAGGGTGCCTGTTACTTCCCTGGTGTTTTCACCACCTTGTGAAACTGTTTCACCTGGAATCATGTTTTCTCCAGAAGTGCTTTCCTCTGTTTGCGTTCCTCTGCCTTCGTTTTTGAGTGCATCCTCAAACAGCGCGTGCTCTTCCTGAAGCTCCAACCCCGCGTCTCTAACATTTGCCTGCCCTGCTGACACATCTTCGGTACTGGGTTGCTGTGAATCCTCATCCATTTCTGTACTTGTTGAAGGGATCAGAGCAATACTCTGTGGATTCATGTCATGAAACCAGGCCATAATATTTCCAAGAAGGTTTTCATTGGTATTGGGATCTTGACTACTGGAATCGGCATCACTAGATGTTGAGTATAATCCACCTCTCGTATCGCTGCAGGCGTGTGAATGGAGTCGATCGGCTGAAAAGGGATCACTGCCTGCCCCCAGCCTCATCAGGCTGTCACCGAGTTCCAACAGCTCAGAGCTGCTCAAAGCAGCTCTTGGGTTATCTATACTTATGGGAGCAGAGTCCAATCTTGTAGGTAAAGAGGTACCTATTGCTCCTAAAGACGCCTCATTATTCAGAAAGTCTCTAGTTTCTTCGTCTATGGCTAAGCCAGATTCCTGTAATGATAACTGAATAGCTAGCAGGATGTTTGGGTCATCTTCATCCAAAGAACTCAGGGCCTGTGAAAATGCATAAGGCTGCTTTCAGAATAAAGCTTGCATCTTGTAACATGTTTTATACTAGAAGTAATTCGGTCTCAAATCGATGATATATTATATATATCATATGATGAACTGACATATGTGACTTATCAGAAGCATTTTTTACGGGCACAGTTGCCAACAAATTAGAAACTAATTACTGTTACAATAACAATTATTCAGCAATTCTTACCAGTGAGAACGTATAATTTGTTGTCCTAGATTCTCCCTTTCTCATCGAAGAATTAAGAAAATTTGCAGAGACAAAATGACACAGAAAAGCAGAGCAGAGGCAAGCAAGCAAAACAGAGGGAATGGAGAAGAGATCAGGGGAGATACCTGCAGAGAATCCTGGTTTTCAGAGCGACTGACAGGGGTATAGTCATGAAGCGAAGAGCTGTGCAGAATACCCATAGAAGCAGAACTCACCATGGAAGTGCCATGTCTTCTGCTACTGCCACCTTCCTGAGTGTCTGTATGGGCAATTCAAACAAACACATTTGAAGAACAAGCAAGAAAGCCCTCACCGCTGTTATTTACTGACAGAATCTCTTGCCTTCCTTTTGCATACTAGCTGTGTAATTCTGGTCCTTTATTCACTCAGAACTGAATAATCCAAGACGACTCATCTTACACCAACTATTACTTGGGGGCAAAAAACTGCTGTCTGTTTCATTCATGCCTTTCTACTCACAATAGCATTCTTTCTTTCTCTGAAAGCATGTGCTATGGTGACAGTAGCATAAGCTCACAGGCAGGAGGGGCAAAATGCTTCCAAGGCATGTATATGATTAATACAAAGTCCTGAAAAATACTGCACGTTGCATCTCTGTCCAACTTGTGTTCTGTATTCTCTCTCCATCTGTCATCCATCATGACCTGTCTCTACAGTTCTTTTTGGAAAATGTTGCCAGTATGCGCTCAACCCCAAATACACGGGTTTGGTTTTGTTCTTTTTCCTCTTGGTCTGACACTCTGCATGCGTCACTAATACCCAATTTTCAGTGCCTTTCTGCTCCTAGTTAGACACTGGCCTGAAAGACACTATGGAAATTCAGTGTGATTTGGAGCTTGTAATTCATTTTAAGCAAAGGACACGATATGGAATTCATTTGCAGGTGGCTTAAAACCAGAATCGTCTCATTTCTCTGTTCTCACAGCGACAGCATCTCACCTGTAATGCTAACACTACATTAATTTTTACTGTAACAGTGCAGCACACTTAAGAGTAGAGTTGTTAGTGCGTAAGTCGGCCATCACTAACACTGCTGTCCTCTTAAAACAACCAGCAACAAATAGGAATAAAATACTGTTTCAAAAAAACTACTCTGTAATAAAAATAAATAACAGCCATTCTGAATTTGAAAAATGGAATTTTCCACTTCAAAACTCAAAGGGAAACACAGTAGACAAACTAACTCTCTCCTATACATTAACAGTACATGCTGTTTGTCACTAATATATCCAAGTGTTTAGTCAAATTCTAGTTCTCAAACTACTAAGATGGTTTTGCATTCAACTAACAAGAACGAAAGACCAAAGTTCACCAGAATTCTTTTTCCTGTTTCTAAAATAAAGAGTGCATTTGTTAATTTATCTCTTTATTTATAAAATACAAGCTATAGGGCTTACGTTCATGAGACACACAAATGAGAATCTGTGCAGCACACACCTGGAAGCCCTGAAGAAGCAGATTCAGAAGACCGTTTGGATCTGAGCTATTTTTGTACCTTTGCAAAAGCTCCTGGCAGGACACAGACAGCACAGAGAGCCAAGTGACAGTGACCTTAGTTCACTGCTAGCCATAGCTCTGTCTGGGAGAGCAGCGTGCTGGCAGTCAGGGCCCATGCCAGACTGTCTCCAGTACTTGGCCAATGCAGGAGTTTCTGAGCAGGGTTTTGTAATACAGTCTTATGGCTACCATCCAGGAATCCTGTAGCAGGGGGAAATCTTGTCTAGACTCTAGCACGACTGGCCCTTTTATTATGCATTAAAAAAGCTGGTATATAGATAAGACTAGCATATGAGATATGTGTTTTTCAAAATTTCTTCAGGAAAGCAAACCTGCTCTAAATAGCTACGGGCTTGTTACTGCACATATCAATGCATTACTCTTTAAATAAAAAGTGCAACAGCCACAATTCAAGTCAGCAACTCTTCTAAAATTGCATACAGAAGTGTAAGAATGAGGCTTAACGTTGCATTCTGTAAAATACAACAATATTTAATACTTGTTGAAAACACATCCAAAGAAAAAAACCACTGTGGTTGCTACTAGCAACCTCTGAAGCAGCAAGCAAGAATAAACAGCCCCAGGCAGGAGCGTACCTAATGTACTCTCACTGGGGTCATCAGGATCCGGAGTATTACTCAGCAGACTGTGCATGTCTCCACGTCGACGCTGCCTGTGCCTCCTCCGATACTGAAATTCAGCATATTCCTGCATAAACCAAAGGTTACAAAATACAGGGCAGCATGCAGTAATATTTTTCCGATGCCACAAGCAACACATTTTTTATAAAAATGTGTGATTTTATAGTTTTATTATAAAATCACCTGGCTTTGGAAAAGTAAATTGCAGGTTGTATCATGCAACATACTTCAAAGAAAAAAAAAAGAACCCAAGCCAAAAAGCAATCACCAGGTAAACCTAAATCTATAAAATGATGAATTAGCAAACAAAAATACTTGAGGCATTACCAACATTTTAATACTTGCAATCTTCCTCTTAAAAGAATTCCAGATACACCTTTTTTGTTTAAAAACTTCGATGCTGAACTTTACATACATACACACACATTCTTCGTAAACATATACCCAGTGATTTTAGAACATTAAAGCAAGTAATGGGAGTTCAACCAACAGGTCACACCGGGGTCCTATTGCCAGCAACGGCCAATGGAATATGTCTCTGGAAAAATATAGAAAGCCATCTGATACAAACTGGTACCTGTTAGAAAGTTTTCCCAGGCTTTAGGCTCAGGAACAGCCACAGCTGATACTCTCCTACTGAGCAACCTTTGATGGATTTTTATTCCATGAATTACAAATCTCCTACTGTTGCCTCATCTGAGCTGACAATAAGCCACACCTCACAGATCTGAACTCTTGGAGACTATAATTTCTCATGTTGAATGCATTTCCTAATGACAGCTTGTGTAGCATCTATGGGAGAAATTCACTTCTGACTAAATTACACCAAGATCCCAAGGGTTACTTTATTCCCACTTCCATGTAAAATACCTCTGCTAATATTAAGAGACTAATTTTCTGCTTGAACACAAATTTCCACATGTCTTTTGGCTAGTACCTGATCGTGTAGGTACAGTCTTTCATTAACTGCAGTCATTAATTTACACAAGGGAATAAAATCATGCACACAGGTAGTAGCTTTCTCTTCAGCAGGAATACTGTTCCTTTCTTCCCTAAGATCCACCTTGTAAAATCTGCAATCCAAAAGTCTCCTTTGACCAAATCATTTCTTAAAGATAATACTACTGTTACTGTTGCTTACACTTAGTCTGTATCCTAGAATATCAACATCTAAATCAACAAGTGTCATTCCTCTTACACAATGACCTTATTATAAATTTTGATGGTGGTATAATGATATGTTGTCTTTCCATTAAGTGTTCTGGATCAAGTTCTTATTCATGATGACATATACAACCTAAAAAGAACTGTCACGAAATGATCAGTGTGGGAACATTTTTATCTATGTAAGATGTTCCATGAAAACTGTAAGAACATAAAAACAACTGTAAGGGACCACGTGAAAGGTCCGTTTAGCTCAGTAACCTGTCTTCAGCAGTGGTTAATAGTACTTGTGGGACAGAATAAGAAACAGGGCAAGCAGGAACTAATTCTCTTCTAAACTATCCTTCTAGTTCCTAAGTAGTGCTGTGTTTCCTTAAATAGAAGACAGACCCCCGAAAGTGAAATTTTGATATCAAATAATATAAATGAATTATCTGTAAACACATATAATTGTAACACTGTGAATGAGATAAGGAATAATGAGAAGCGATCACTGAATGCTGAAGTTTATTAGTCATATCAGATCTTATCTTTCATCAAAAGAATCATAGGTTTTACCAATAGGTTCTTAACTACACTTTGGTTTGTTGGTTTGTTTTAATTTTTTTTTTTAATTTTTACTTTAATGCAACTCAGTTACTACAGCTAAAATTTTACTTCTGTTTACTTGTAACGATTTCATACATGTGAGCTGAGGAACTTTTATTTTGTTGGGTAGGAACATCATCGCTTCACACACGAACAACCCCAACAATCAGCATTCTTTGCTACAACCAGTAAGATTTTATTTTCTGCGATAACATGTTATGCACAGATCTTCTTGTGAAAGTACAGCTCTACATCAAACATTTGTATTGGAAAAAAAATCACTAAAATAAGCAAAGATGACCAATATCAATTCTACAAAATTCATTTAGCATGGGGGGTTGCAAGTATCCTTCATCTCAACATAACAAAGAAGCCAACTTGCATAACGCAGTGCCACATTTAGGCAAATCATAAGAACTTAGAAGCTATCATTTAAGCATGACTGCAATGGCACCTGCTGCTGAACAGCTTATCAACATATTGCTTATCAGCTTCTTCTCACAACCAGTTCCACTAGCAATAAAATACCATCACAATGAGTGTGGTATTTTAAAATGTGGAATTATTTCCAAGGAAAGGACTAAAGGAACTAGACAGGAGAAGCAAGTTGACGTTTTGTAGAGAAGCAAGCTATTTTCTCACCAGCATGATGCTCACCAACAACAATAGCAAAGGAAATATATAGAAAAATGTATATGGAGTTTTCCAGGATGACTAACTAGAAAGAAAACAGCAGCAAGGAAATGTTGAGGTGAAGCTTCCTTCCTAACTTAACGCTTTAATCTAATGTGCTCAAAATATAAAATAAAATTAAGATAATAAAGGCAAGCTTTATAGGAAGCTTCTCATTTTAGTGTAGTCTTGAAAATTACAGACTCTTTTCCCACATGTGGATAGTGAAATATTCACTTAAAAATTGTTACTTTCATTCTTGGTTAAATGCCAGAAGATCATCTCATTTAAGTATGCAATTTCCGTCCTGATTCAATATATGAAAATAAAAGGAAACACTTCAAATGGTTAACAATGTTTGGCATATGCCTGTAAGTTTTTGTTGGGTTGTTACAGAAGGATGAAAGTTTATTAGACTTTCTCAAATTCTACTGAAATAATGTTGCACTGAAATGTAATGTATGTATATATTATATATTTAGTCTTTTAAGGCTGTCCAGCACGTAAAAACCAGTTTATTCTAAAACTGGTTATGGACTTGGAAAATCATGTCATCCTAACTATAGTCATGTTAGTGTCACTGAACAGTTAAGTATTCATATATATATTTCCTTCTATTGTGAAATAAATAAAATGGTAAGCTTAAACCAACTTGAGATGCTTCGAATCAAAATAAGGAAGCTCTTCATGCAGACCACAGTCGTACCTGTGTTTCTAGAATATGCAGAACTAACTTGAATATGTAAGAAGAAATAGTTTACCTCGGGGGATGCAAATCCCAAATACTCCCAATCCCACGTTCCACCAGCAAAGCTGTAAAGTTAAGGGAAATAAAGTTTAGAGTTGGAACAAAGTATGAACAACATCGATAGCTGCAAAATCTATTAATGTATGAACAGCGCAACTCTGCCACTCTTACTTCATCTCCTTTAATTACTTCCTTAAAACTCATTGAGAAAACCATGAAATTACAATATAAGTACTAAAGAAGGGAAAAATCAACCCCACCAGATCTCACAACCCCAGCGCTCACGGGCATTTATTGCACTTCCCTTTTGATGTGATTTTAAAAGCCAGCAGAGGTTTCTCATTTGCAGTTTCATGACAAATAGAGGCTGATGAACAGCCTGTGCATATCTGTGAAAAGCTGCAATCCCACGATGATCAAACGACAAAGAAAATGTAACTATCAGGTGATCTGTGGCCACCAGTTTTATATCACCTCCACTCTACCTCACTTTGACAGTTACCAAATGAACTTCTTTTTGCGTTACCTGCGCCTGGGTGCTTCTGGAGAGTCTGCAGGGGCAACACCACGGGCCACAGAGGCTAAGAATTCTTGCCGCTTCTGCTGCACGAGACAAGCTGCACGGATGATTTTATGGCGAGGAGTCCGAAGGTAAGGCCTGTTTACTTTCTGTGCAAGGTCTTCAGTGACCATTTCCAGGTCTGTCTGCAATAGTTAATAAATGCAGAATAAAATGAAATGGAAATCAGGCACAGCTCTGAATATGCACTGAACTGAATTATTTCCTTTCTTCTGAAAATACCATCCAAATAGGAGGCTGAGCAGTTCACTGAAACATCAGTTCTCATGTAATTATTAAAACCATAGAAATTGCAGCTTGCTTAGGAAGATGACCTTTTTTTTTTTTTTTCTGCCTGTCTCTTCTTTCTTCTTTTATTTAAACTTACCAGAGACAAGAATAATTTTTGAATTTGGTGTTCACTTAATTTTTGAATTTGGCGTTCACTATCTTTTTTGAAACAATAGTCTTGATTCATCAGTAAAGACTCTGAGGTGGGGAATGACTAAGCAAGACCAAAGTTGTCAGTGCATGCCTGGAAGCCTGCTCTGTAAGGCCTGAAATGTTAGCACCTGCTCTCCACTGTCATTTGTGTCCTGGCTCCAACACTAACCCATGCGTGCAGCCACACAAACTCCTGCTCTCTGAATTTCAGTTCCCCAGTTATTCCAAGTATAACAAGCCATTTGGGGTTTTCAAATATCTTCCCTATGCTTTTATTGACCTAAATGTTCTCCTCCTACAGCTTGCAGCAGGGCTTCCCTGCACACATACACGCATGAACATCTTTGGGGATCCTAAGGGAAAGGAAAGCAGGCAGCAGCCCCTGCAGCTGATGTCACTCCGACCCAGGTACTCTCCTGGCTTTGTCTCCACCCACTCATCAGATACATCATTAGGCAAGACAGGAAACAGGAGCTACACAAGTAGAAAATGACTCAATAGAAGCTCCACCCTACCACAAATTAATCCCTTCCCCTGGTCCAAGCCTCCTCCACGGCATGAAAGCACTGATGCAATTGCTTCTACTCGCTGCTTTTTGGAGAGGGCTGCGTCTGGATTTGGGCTACAAAGCTTGCACAAAATTACAGTTTAGCTAAAGGAGGTTGGTTAACAGCAATCATTTTCTTTCTTTTTTTTCCTTTCCACCTGTCCTTAGTCAAGTCATCAAAGTGTTGTTTTTCATTCACTCTAAAACTGAACTAAATGCTACTGTGTCATACAGCATTAAAATCCACTAATTTTTCAGACTTGGTTATGAAGTATCAGTTTTACACTACAAAAATGGATACAAGACATTGATAACTAATACTACCAAAAACATAACCTTAAAAAAGCAATTTATATGCATGTATTACCTGCATAAGTTCAAATATTTCTTTCTTTGTGCTTTTAGGCTCCAAAAAGAATCCATATGGATAAGAACACTTGAGAATGCGTCGAGTTTTTAGAAGCTCCTGTACTGCATCTTCAATGAATGTGGTATCAGGACAGCCTCCCTCAGCTGTAAGATGACAAAACATTGTGAAAATGTTCTCCTGCTGATGTCAGCATTTCTTTTTTCCACCAAAAATGTGCATGTCAGCTAAACTGCTGCAGCACAGCAGCAGGTTCTCAATGAGTATACAGTCTTCTTACTATAAGAAGTGAGCACAGAATATTAGCTTCTCCCTTATTAATGCTCCTTTCTCTGCATGTTTAGAATATGTAAGATTTATTGTACATTTAGCTTTCATCCACTGCTTATGAATTCTAGTACTGGAGGAATCACAACATACAGCAGATTAATGTGAGCTCAATTCAAAATAAAAGGTGAAGCCATAACACATTTGATTCCAAATCAAGTTCAGAGTACACAGCAAATACTGTCAAATTACACTTACTTCCACTGAGAGCTTTACTCAGCTGCTCCATCTTTTCTTTGGCTGTTTTTAGAAGGCGCTGTTCTAACTAGAACCAGAAAATACAATATGCTATTTTTTTTTTAATGAATGAAATGTAAACAAGAATGAGTAAATATGGTTTGTCCCATACCTGGTAGCTAAGTTCATGGTTCTTAAACCTTGTGTAGTAGTGCATAAACCTATCAAGTTCTTGAAATCTCCTATGCTTCTTTTCAGCCTGGAAAAGAAGAAAACAAACCAAGACAAATCTAATGGTTTAATATAACAATCATCGTTAGAAACAATCCCATAACTGTTCATATGAATGTCAATATAATGTGAAGCATTATACACAGTGCTGATAAGTGCTGTGCATAGAGAGACAAATGTAAGTTTTGAATTCCCAAACCTGAAAATACTCTAACTAGAGTCAATGCACTGTGTATATACTGTTTTTAAGCAGACTTTCCCAATGCCAAAATTAAAACATCTTCTGAAATGGAGAGAATATAAAGTAACAGCACACCCACTTCAGAAAAGGAAACCACGACCCAGGAAAGTAAATTAAATAGTCTCAAGTCAACCAGTGGTTGTTAGAAAACAAACGAAGAACCAAATTTATGCTTCTATCCACAAGTAAGTAGTGTTTCCTTTCTGTCCTTTGGTTATATTTAAGGTTCTACTTTCCCATTTAAAACTTTGGTTCAGAAGAATTTTGACTGAACTTATCCTAAACACAAAATTGCAGCCTTAGTACTGCTATGTAAGCAAACATATTTATTTGTTACCTCTACTGTCATCTCTTTGGACTGTTCCTCTACATGCTGAATAACCTCATAGCGAGTACATCTGTAATATCCTCCAGTAGAAGAGCTGTGCTTCTTCCATTCTTCTAAGCATATCCAGCAAAAGTCATACTTGCACTTCAGAAAAAACAGAAACGACAGGAAAAAAAAAAAAGAAAGAAGCTGATACAATGCAGGTATGCAGTTAAGAAAAACTAGCATCATTCTGAGACCATCATACTTATGGTCTAAACGTAACTGCTGTGGAGCCTTTTTCTTATTTCATGTATTGTAGAAGATCTTGGTTATCCAATCACAGAAGTCAGAATTTTTGTTCCTCAAATCACAAGGTCATGTAGAAGCTACAAGTTAAGCTGTAAGTATATGGAGTAAATCAAATGATAGAGCTGATTAGACCTGATTAGGGTTTTTTGTTTGTTTGTTTGTTTGCTTTTTAAAATACAGTCCAATTTTTCATGTAACACAGAAGCTGATAATGAGAAAGGGTGAAATTTAACAACATTCAAAAACTGGAATTATCAGAAAGTTTAATTTCTCAATCCATAAAATGAAACTAACAGTTTACACATGAATGTGCCTCTGACTGTAAAGCACTCAAAACAAAATACTTCACTTATGTAAATGCAATTCTTCAACTGATCGTATCTGCATTTTCTTTTGTTGTTGGTTAATCAAAAATGTTCAGCATTTTGACTTTTTTTTTTCCAGTTTGGAAAGAAGTGTTTTTCAGAATCCTGGATATTCTTCAGACAGGGAAGAACAGTTTCTCACTCAATCCTAGTCTGTTTGCACAGTGATTCAAGAGATGTGTTTCTGAAATCTGTTTTCAGCTGCAACCCTGCTGGTATCTTTATAGTGCGGTGAATGTGAAAAAAATAGTATGACTTAATAATTGCTGTAATGTAGAAAGGGCACACTTAGCTTCATCTAAGAAATAACTAAAAACATAAGCCTAAAGAAAACAGAAAGCTTAAGTGAAAACCATCTTCACTAACTGTGCAATCGTGGAGTTCTTTGAGTTGGAAGGGACCTTTAAAGGTCATCTGGTCCAACTCCCCTGTGATGAGCATGGACACTACAGCTAGATCAGGTGCTCAGAGCACCGTCCAGCCTGACCTTGAATGTCTCTGACGACAGAGGATGGGGCATCTACCACCTCTCTGGGCATCCTGCTCCAGTGCTTCACCACCCTTATTATAAAAAGTTTCTTCCTTATACCCAGTCTAAATCTCCCCTCTTTTAGATTGAAATAATTTCCCCTTGTCCTGTCACAAGGACAGTGGTGAACACGCTGAAGAGCCCAGCAATACACATTTCTTCTCCTGTTTCCCAATAGCAACTAAAAAAATGTGATTACCAGTATTTTGGTCACATGGTGTTTCTGATGTAAAAAAGTAATATTATTAGCAACTACTAAAGCAAGCAAATGAAAACAGAACACAAACTTTCAAGAATGATTTAAGTAAAGCCTCTTCAGTGTTTACTGAGTAGACGGCTATCAACACAGTTAACACATTACCTGTCTTATCCAGGCTTCTCTGCAGTAGAGAAGACTGAACTACTGTTCTCAACTCACACTGAATTCTCAGCTGGGTTATTTCAAAACTGGAAGCTGATTATAGATGGATGGGCAAAAGACTATGATTTGGTCAATCCTATTCTGTTTTACTGATGAAGAAGGAAAAATCCTGAAAAACTGAAGCAAAAATTTATGTGAAGTAATAAGAAGCTGTAAATACTATTGTTGGAATTCAATAGATTAAGCCACATTTTTCCAACCTTTGCTAAGTTTAACCTTCTCAGAAATAGCTAGTCCATACCATACCATAATAAGTAGAGGCTTCGTACATTCAATGAAATATATTACAATTCCTGCACTGTGCTTTTGCTAATGTTGTCTCACCTGTGATGTTGATTTTCTTCTAAAAAGCAATGCAAAGGTATTTCTTCTTGCTATTGTGCTGCACCTTCTCTGTTCTTAAATGCTTTTTGAAGGTGCTTGCTTTTACAAAATGGTAAGATGAGTGCTAAGAATTAAGTCTTAAGTGTCTATCACTACATTGTCTATTAACAACATAACAAACAGTCACATTATTAAAAAAAAACACAAAAAAACACACACACACAAAAAAAAAAAACAGTATGAAACACATTGTTCCACAAGCAATAGAACTACCAAAGCTTGATTTCCTAATTTATGTGTATATGGTCCTACTCCAATAATGCCACCTCTCCCAAATTATCTCCCTTCATTATTGCTCCACCATATGCATCCTCTAATCTCTCATATCACCAAAAGCCCCCTCAATAACCCAAGGCTCACCCAGTGTTCCGGGACCCTTCTGTAATAACTCTCATTAAACATTCAAAAACGTGTCCATCTGTTTGGAGTTTGGATACATCTCCCAAAACCCAGAGTTATGCTTCACATGCCTCTGTGATCAGCTATCCGTGAGGCTGCAGTGGCTAGGGTTTACAAATGACATGTGCTGCCTGGCCATTGTCTGAACCAAGCAGGAGAGGGAACAGCTGAGCAGGTAGCTGCTGGGTTGGTATTTCAGCCTCTCACTTGGTGGCAGCACAAATGAAGCCTCTGCACAATACAGCTACCAAGTTTCATGAAACCTGCAGTAAATCAATATCTGTGAACTCCCTTCTGTGTCTGGTTCAAAGTATGCAGGAGGTTAGAAAACTACTAGAGATGGGGGAGTGAGAGACAGTGGGACTGCATGAGCCTTGTTGCCTTAGAAACCAGGCTCATAAAACTGCACAGTGCCTGCTTAAATACAGGAATGTGACTCTATCCTTTCTACACCAGGGTACATGCTAGCCGGTAAGAAGCAGTCACAACTCTCTACTCACTACGTAGTAGGCTTCAGCAGAACTTACTGCAGCAAAGGCTGAAGCTTTTGAACAGATCCTTACTTTAGGAAGAGATAAGGGAGATGTCCTCTGTACCTTGCATCTGAGCCCTGTGATGATCCTGAGGACACCATTCCTTTCCCTCCCCACAAGGCTGAGGGGAAGCAGCTTCTGTTTGCAGAGGTTTCTCCATCACAAAAGGAAGCTGACTGTTTTAGGGACAGTTTAAGCTGTTTATAAGGAACAACATTAAAGAGGAATAGAACTGTGGTTGTCAGCTAGCACTTCAGAATGGCACTAAATTATCTATCCACAACAGAGTTTAGTGGCTGAAGTCTTCTTAAGTCTTAAGCCATATTTAGATTTAATTGAGATTAGCTCAGTGATAGCAACTGCTGTCACTTAACTGTAGAGGTTTTGTTACATCCTGAACATGTTGTTACATTGGCTGAACATGAGCTGGCAGTAGGCCCAAACAGCTGAGGAAGCCAATAGCATCCTGGCTTTTATCACTGGTGTAGTGAGCAGGACTAGGGAAGGGATTGGCCCTCTCTACTCAGCTCTAGTGAGACTGGGCCTTGAGTACTATGTAGTTTGGGCCATGGGCCCAAAAGTGAACAAGGAGGACATTACTTTGCTAGAACACATTCAGAGAAAAGCGATCAAACTGGTGAACGGACTAGAAAACAACAATTATATATGAGGAGCAGCTGAGAGAACTGGAGCTGTTTAAAATAAAGAAAAGAAGGCCGAGGGGAGACCTCATTGCTCTCCACAACTACCAGGAAGGAGGTTGCAGCAAGGAGGGTGCCAGCAAACCACCCTATCTTCAGCTTCTGCAAGAAACAGAATATGTAATGATCATATAAAGAAAATAAGATCTGAATATCAATGTAGACTGACACATTTCCAGAAGAACGTGTTAGTCTCCATTGCTAAACCTCTCAGGTTTTTATTGGAAGCCAATTATTTCAAATATGTCTTATTTTTCATGATCCTACTCAAAGAGGTATTAGCTGTGGCTATATAGGGTATTTTTAATGTAAAGAAAAGTATGCTAAATATGCTGTTTTTAACTAATTTGAGAGTGTTCTCAAACGACACTGAACTCATGGCGAGAAATACTCTATTTTGGTAGCCTAGTGCAAACTCATGACTAATTTTTTGGCTGCTGTCACCAGTAAGTTTGTTTTGGAATTACTCTTTCCTGTCTTTCCATTCCTACTGTTTAATTAATGTTTACAGTTTTCCATTTAAATTTCTCTGCTTTGTTGCCTAATAGAGAAATAATGCAAAAGAAAAATGTAATAAGACAGAAAGTTCAGTAGACCTTACCATCTTCTGCTAACTGAAAATATTATGGAATCATAGAATCACTGAGGTTGGAGAAGACCTCTGAGATCATCCAGTCCAGCTGTCCACCTATCACCAATATTTCCCACTAAAACATGTCCCTCAGTATAACATCTAAACATTTTCTGAACACCTTCAGGGACAGTGACTCCATCATGTTCCTGGGCAGCCTGTGCCAATGCCTGACCACTCTCTTGGAGAAGATATTTCTTGAAGTCCACCCTGAATCTCCCCTGGAGCAACTTGAGGCTATTCCCTGTAGTCCTATTGCTAGTTATATGGGAGAAGAGGCTGACTCGCACCCCACCACAACCTCCCTTCAGGCAGTTGTAAAGAGTGATAACATCACCCCTGAGCCTCCTCTTCTCCAGACAGAACAATTCTAGTTCCCTCAGCCTCTCCTCATAAGACTTGTGCTCCAGGCTCCTCATAGCTTCGTTGCCCTTCTCCGAACAAACTCCAGGACCTCAGTGTCTTTCTCATGGTGAGAGGCCCAAAACTGAACACAGTACTCAAAGTGCAGCCTTACCAGTGTTACCAGAGTACAGAGGGACAATCCTGCTGGCAACGCTATTTCTGATACAAGCCAGGATACCACTGGCCTTCTTGACCACCTGGGCACACTGCTGGTTCATGTTTAGCTGAGCGTCAACCAATATTCCCAGATCTGTTTTCTCTACACACTTTTCCAGCCACTGTGCCCCAAGCCTGTAGTGTTGCCTGGGGTTGTTGTGCCCAAGTGCAGTACCCAGCACCTGGACTCAGTGAACCCAGCTATCCAGCCTGTCCAAATCCCTTTGCAGGGCCTTCCTACCCCCAAGCAGATTGACACTTCCTCCCAACTTAGTGTCATCTACAAACTTACTGAGGGTGCACTCAATACTCTCATCCAGGTCATCGACAAAGATACTGAACAGGACAGGCCCCACTATCTACCCACTATTCATTCTCTTCTACATTGTTAATGATGATTAAACTATCAAGGATTTTTGTTCCCTTAAGTTTCATACTGCCAAGCTATCAGCTATCAGCTGTTTAGGAAATCTTAATAATTACACTGTTCACTTGCCAGCCAAATAAAACTTCACTAAATATGAAACATCTTCTATATATATGTAATTCATGATTTGCAAATTACCTAATTTTTGCAACAGATTCCATTAGATCTTAGGCCTGACATTTCAAAATGTTTGGACGTTTGTGCATCTGAAACATATATACAACACAACCTGAATTACGTTTTCACAACAAACGGTAAGAAAGGTCTTTTTTTACCTTTGCACATTGCATGTGGTTGCAGCCCTCATTCTTCTGAATTGGAGATTTGCAGTTGGCGCATGGTTTGGAGTTAGTTAGTAACCACAGGCAGTTGGCAGCATCTTCATATGCCTCACTAACTCCCACAACTTCATGAATGTGACAGGAGGATGTGGACCATGTGAAAACAGAGAAGTTGAAATTGCATTTGTTTAATCTTTTGTAAAAATCAGACTAGGATTTACCTATTTCTTGACAGAATATTGTAGTTCTTCATTATATATATTTCTGACACATGCATATATATATATATATATTTGCCCAGAACAAATAAGTTATATTCAGGAATAAATGAAAGAAAAAAAATATGAAGGAAGACTGTAAAAAGAAGGGAGAAGAATTTCATCTGTCTGAACCATGTGCAGATTTATGAGGGAAGAGGTAGGAATGGTTTGAGGTTAACAGTCTACCATTACTAAGTATATCTATCGTAAGTACATATGCAGTTAAATCATGAAGTTATCCATTTGCTTTTCTTCCTCTTCTTTATTTTTCAACCAATGTAGACTTTTTATTAATGAAACTAAACATTGTCTTTAAAAATAAAAGACAACAATGAAATATTAATAAATAATAATAATAATGAAAACCAAGAGGTATGACTTACGTTCTTCTGGTTTCATTTCAGATATTTTCTGTAGCCAGTCCTTCCAGGTCTGGCAGTCACAAGGTTCATGTGCTTCACCAAGACATTCCCTGAAAAATTATGTATACACAATAACTACTTATTTAGAATTAAAGTTGAATTGTTCATTTGGAATTAAAGTTGAAATTGCTTCAAGCTAAAAGACGTGGAAACATATCAAATTAACTCAGGAAGATAAAAAGTAATCCCACTATTTTAAAACATTCTTAGATCTTTTTTCTGTGATTAAATTTAAACTCATTATAAAACAATTATTGAAAACTAGATAGTTTGCTATACCGAAATGCATTTTATGTAGAATTAAATTAACCAATTCTGTTGTAATAATTAATCTTTAACTACACTCATGCCTTCAATCTAGAACAAGATCCAAACCCTTTATTTTGTTTTATGTGTTTATGAATTTTTCCATCAGTCTCCAAATGAAATGGAAGGGGCTTTCCATGACACAGTGGAGATAAATGAGCTTCTCTTAAGGTTACCAATAGTTTTAAAGATAGCAATCACTACTGTATAGCAACAGTTATCTGGCTTCCAAATGGCACTTGGGTGTAGGTAGATGCATCGGTATGGACTCCAGATTTGTAATAACTCCCTGTTTAACTGGAAAGGTGGCAGACAGCCTCTGACATCTACTGCATCAAGCAAACAAAAAAACTAGATGGAGTATATTTTCAGGTAGACTCCAGCTACATCACAACATATGCAAGTTTTCTACAGATCAAATGATGAACTGCTTTCTGCAGAGCAGATTCTGAAGCTAAATTAATACCCCTCTGATCACTTTTGTCCACATCTTAAGCAGAAACATCTGAACAAAGAAAAGGTTCTGAACAAAGAAAATCTCAGAATGATTTTGAAAAGGTATGGAATTTTACCTTTGTCAGAACTGATTAGATTCTGTTGAAGGTGCTATTAAGTAGTGGGTAATGAAAAAATCAGTACATTCTGAGGAGCTTTATGTGTAAAAGAAACATTCCTACTTCTACATTGTCTTACTTTTATGAGCAGAAAGGCTAGCGATCCTAAAGATGGAATTCCGTGCTGACAAAACCTCAACTTCTTAGTAAATAACACCACATGAATCTACAAGTTGGTTGGTATTTTCTAATACAGAGATTCTGAAGAATCAAATCAGTGTCCCTTCAAGAATATGGTGATGATGAAGACACTCAAACTATGAATGCATTTTCTTTTTCTCCAGAGGAACTAGAGCTGTACCAGGGTGATTTCAGACTAGACAATGGGAAATATTTCTCTGCCAGGAAGGTGGTCAAACACTGGATCAGGCATCCTAGCAGGGTGGTTGATTACTCGTTTTCTGTCAGTGTTCAAGAAGCATTTGGACAATGGTCTTAATGACATGCTTTAACTTTCGGTTAGCCCTGAAGTGGTCAGGCAGTTTTACTAGACAGTGTTTGAAAGTCCCTTCCAACTGAACTGTTCTTATTCTGTCATGCACAGGGTTTTGTACTATGAGACTAACATGACAGTCCTCTGTAAAAGGTTCTGATTCATAATAGTGCAGAATGTTTCAGTTGCTAGTGGAACTTTCTTGCCACTGATGACAATCTTCTTTCATCTGGAGGAAAAAAAGGCACTGTAAATGGCTTCTTGAACATTTTACTATTAGAATGAGGTCTTTTTTTTGAGACCTCAGAAAGTATTATCAGGAAATGTAAAAAAAAAAAAAAAGTATTTCTCATAAAAATTATGCACTTGGGGGGCATTTTCACATTCAGGGGACATTGTAGGGAGACAGCGCATTCAGTTCGTGAGAAGGAAGCAGAAACTGTCACTGCCTGAAGAACTCCAACAGCATGCTTGGTGCTAAGTAGGACTTTCAATTTTTTATTAATCCCTGGAATAGCAGTGATTATGTGTTTGTGTAGGCATAGATACGTTCTAGCACTAACCAGCAGAAAAGATGTCCCTTTCCACAATCTACAGCAGGAGCTTTTAGCATAGGGAAGCTAAGTGTATCTGATCCTGTTGAACTTGATCCTTGTCTTGTTAGCCTTACTGCTCTTTCACAGCCTGGAATAGGACACCATTTAATAGCAGGATTATTTTCAACAAAGGCCTGAAGAAAAAAGCAAAAAAAGAAAATGAAAATATTTTAACACAGAAGATCATCTTTAATCACTGACACAAAACAATCTATCACAATCTTTCTTTGAAGAAACAAAGTCAAAAAAGCATAATGAAAACCGTAGCTACTTTGATAAAGCTTTTAAAATAGTTACTAAAAGGGAATAATTTAATCTCCATCTAAGAAATAGTATTAAAAAGTGTTCAAACATACTACAGAGTTCAAACAGTACTCCAGACTTAGGCTAAGATCCAAATGACTTATATTCCACACAAAAAGTTAACGTGTGCAATTCAATACCTCTGTGATATGGCTTACTCTAAACTTCCTATATACATGCACTAGCATGCTCATTAACAGAACTGATTCTTGTCACTGAAAACAAGTAAAATCTTATTTATTAAAACAAAATCCATAATATAATCATCTGCAATAAACTTGAAATCAGAAGTAGAATAGCTCAGAACAAGACTTGTCCAGAGAGGTTGTGGATGCTCCATCCCTGCAAGCATTCAAGGCAAGGCTGTATGTAGCTCTGAGCTGCCTGGTCTAGTGGTTGGTGACCCTGTGCATGGCAGGGGGTTGAAATTAGATGAGCTTTAAAGTCGTTTTTCAACCCAGGCCATTCCATGATGCAGGACATTACCTACAAACTTTTTTTTTTTTTTTAATTAATATAGCAGGTCTTCTTTCAGAAAACTTTTATTAAAAAACTAAGGTGGAAAACCTCAGAAGACTTTCAATACTTCCCTTCAAAACAGTGCTGATAACCAGTCACTTTAAAGATGAAGATGTAAAAGGTTAATCTGGATGTTTCATTTTTACCACGTTGTGTAAGACTATTAAAGAGACTTCCCATACACAGAAGTATTGTATTGTAAATGGAAAAAAAAAAAACACCTTTCTGCTTTCTCTGGTCCTGCCACCAATAACATAACACATTATCTAGCTTACTACTACACAAAGTATGAAAGAAAAAAAAAGATGAATTATAAGACTGCTCTTAAAAATAATGGAAATAAATAAAAAGTCAATCGAGAATCAAATCAAGGCTCCCTTTTTTTTAAATATATACATAGTAATTGTATCAAGCACTGGATGGAAATAAAAATAAGTAATTCACTTGCATTAATATTTTTAGCTGAAAATAGATAGTACTTATGCATGGAATCAGTCTCTTGGTAATAAAAACCATCCAGAAATTGTTAAAAATTTTAGATCTCCAACACAAACAAATATATCAGATTAAAGGCTTGAAATATTTTTTTACAGACACTAGATTGATGAAATAATGTTATTAATACTGCATTAGTTAATACATTGTGAAAATACCACATCTGCGCTTTAGGAATAATATAATGTTCTTTCTTTTTTTCTCAGTGGCAATTGAACATTCATATTGTGGTATACAAGACAGACAGTAATTCAGTGTACGTATTAATTTATTAAGTCCAACAGGGCAGGTTACAGCTATACTGCAGCATTTCACATGGAGTCTGTATAGTACTTTTAATAAAAAGAAATACATCATGAGAGTATAGGAACAGTTTGACAATTTACCTTAATGTCAAATTGAAGATATCTTTTATCCATCTCCTTGGAAACCACACTTTCTATGATGTCTACAGGCACAAGCTGGAAACAATCATACGCTGGGCAAAAAATGTTGTGAGCTTCACCCTCTTGAATTTTCAGATTCAAAAATCTGCCAGAATTACATCAGTCAGTATTTGTGAATAAAAAGTAAAAATTAAAAGGCTACTAAATTCTTTACACTAGGTTCATATATATTCAAATTACTCAATTTTTAAACAAGGAATAGGACATATCCCTATCATCTCAAAAGGACTACAGATTTGATAAATAGCATTATTAAAAACACTATCATGGTTCAGAAGAGAGCATCATCAACTACACATAGCCCTGTGTGTCTGTAGTTTCCATCTTTGCCACTTCTCAGAGGCTCCTATGCAGTGTTTAATTAAACTGAGCATTACTTCTGACTTAAATAAGATATGGAACGTATAAGTGTAATTAACCTAGGAATGATATACCATTAATTTTTCATCTGTGCTAGTCAAAGCGATTCTGCTCTTTCTAAACAGAAACGTTTATTGTCCCTAACCCCTAGAAATAAAGGACAGAAGAAGCTCAGAAATCTGCTGAAAACGGGACTATAACTCACAGCACTGTTTAGTTTAATTGCTAGTATTTCAGAGTGCTCATCTGAAGGACAGGTATTTGTAAGTTAGTCATCTGGATTCCTTAAATAGTTACAGTAGAGAGACACATTTGTGTTCCTTACGTTCATCTTAAAACGGGATAGCTCAGTTCTGCCTACTCACCACGTAACAGAAACGTCTGGCTCAGAAAGATGAACCACCCTTGATAATGCCATCATGAACACCTGGTTGACATTGCACTGCAGTTCTGAGTGCGTGCACAAATCAGAGTATGCGTAGGCCAGTACTCAAATTAGAAGCACTGTGTCAAGCCAGGGATCTCTTCATAGCTTCTAAATTACTGCATAACTACTTACAAAATAACATGAGCATGACCACTAATTCTCTGAATACTGAAAAAAAAAAGCTCGCCTTCTGAAATATCATACAGAGAAAGTGCTCTCCTTAACACAGGAGAATGGGTTCACATAAATTGGGCTAATCTGCAGTTGGATTAGCTATGCTGACATGTCTCTGTGAAACAAGACCCTGTAATGGTACAGTGCAGCACAGCTTCTTGAGTGAGGAAATGAATAATAAAACACAGCATGGAGCTATCATTTTTCCTAAGTTGTTTTTCTTTTCTTTTCACTAGCATGACTATGGGCTTAAATTGTGTAGTAATGAGAGCATTACACTAACTGAGCAATTAAGATAAAGCCACTCTCCAGTTACTAACTCTTACTGTAAGAAAATATTTTAATAACTTTTCTGACTGGAAATGGATTTATGATGCCTTATGTCAGTGTGCTGTCAGTGTGATGGAACTAAGCACACTATTAACTTAGTAAGTGTGTAGCTCATTGCCACCACCACATACACAGCGAGCAAATCAAGAGTAGGTCCATTCATACACTTGAAGGCTAAAACAGTTGATGGGTCACTTTGAATGATAACTTAAAATACTTAATAGGATCAAAACAGCAGCTCCCTGAAATCCAGGCAGTTTAATGCCTCCATCTTTCCCTCATCAAAAGAGGGAAGATGAGCTTCTCAAAATATGTGAAAGCACATGTACTTACGCCTCCCAGCATGCTCTGCAGAAGTCATGCCCACAAGGCATATCCACCGGGTCTTCAAACACAGAAATATTACACATACAAATGTCACACTGTAGATGAAAAAATACTTTAGATTAAGAAATACCCTAAAGCTTTTCATATTACCTGCAGGACACACTAGGCTGGAAAACCTCAGCAAAAAAAAAAAAAAAAAAAAAAAAGTGTGCTACAGGGAGAAAAATCTAACAGCAGCCAGAAAAAAAGAAAAAGTCATTTAGATTATAGAAATAGCTTAGAAATAGATATGAGAAAGATTCCATATCTCTTTTTCTATGCCTCCCTATCCAAACAGCACAGTTTGGGGTGCCTTCTGTCATGTCCTCTGCCACAGCAAATGCTCCGTAGTGCAGACTGCCGAGATCTCAGTTCTAGAGGAAAATGGGCCTTGTAGTTTTCATGAGATTCATCGACAGCCATGAGTGGAGTCTGGAAATGCTAAGTAATTCTTGTAGCCTCTCATCTCAAACAGTAGGGTCCAAATAACAAAGGAACAATTTGGTTGCACAAGAGCAGCAACAATTTTAAATATTAAAAACAGATTAATATGGAGAGTATTACACTGAGGCTTGCAATCAAAATAAACAGATGAAACTAGAAATATCCCAACAGAATACACCACTGCTTAATTTTATACCACTAGGTACTGTAGAAAAAATAATGTATGGAATATTGAGGCCCTTACTGAAAATATTTTTAAAATAGAGATGACATTACTCATTGCTTACAGTTAGACATGAAGATAAGTATTTAATGTTCTTGAAAGACTATAAGCAGACCCTTCTTTCCATTGGAACAAAGATTTAATGAAAGCTTTTTTCCACTTTCAATACATTAGATACTATAGGAAATCATTTCAAGAAAATTAGCCTGTAGTCACTTTTAAAATATACTTGTCTTTAAGCCAAAACCAAACCAAACCATACTAAGCTGCCTTTAAAGTGCAAAACTTGACGAATTTACTGTTGTTTCAGACACTTCAGCTTATTGTCTTGACAAAATTGAATATCTTAGAAGTTGACTGTGCATCAAAACTGTTCTCTACTCAATTTTTATGTGTTTAAATTATGATTAAAACATACCTTTAAAATAAGGAAGCTAAGGAAGGCAAGTTCAGAACATCAAGTATAGAACCTTCTGGAACAGTTTTAATAGGATGTAAACGCAAAAGATGAAAGGAGCATTATAACTCATGTTTTCATTTTATCTAATTTATTTTTCGTTTGTCTGCCAGTATGTGTGACTTTAGAGAAGTATGTATCATTTCATAAACAACATTTAAAAATATTATTTTGAAAGCTTTTAGCAAGTTTCGTACCAAACAGAATGACTAAGTGTATAAATCTGGATTTGGATTTAGATATATAAGACCTAGAACAGCAGTCACGATCTAGCCTGTACTGCTGGCTTAAGGACCATAAACGACAACAAAAACAACACAACGTATGCCTGAATGCATGCAGCCTTTAATTACACATTCTAATTTGGGAAATATTCCTACACAGCATTTCGCCGCTAGTATAAGTGAGTGTACAATAACATCAGTCCATATAGTTTCTTTTTCAACATTTTACATTTAAAGAAATGTTTACATGCAGGAATATAATTTTTTTATTTTATTATGAGATGTGGGGACGATCCTTTTGTAAGGCTTCGTATAATCTAGAGAAAGTGCTTAGGTCATGAAGCAGAAGTGTTATAATGTTGCAGCTGTGGATTGTTAAAAAGAGAACTCTGTCCTCCAAAAGAACCACAGTGATTTTAATGAAAGGCACTTTCATATCTCAAATTTGCAATAGCCATTTAAACTGCTTGATGCAGCCCACACATAGTAAAAGTAATTATGAGCTTACAGTACACTAGTGGGCTGACATTTCAAAACGCAGACAAAGAGAATTTTGTTTTCCAGCGAAAAAAAAATTTCCGAAGGCATGGTTCACAGAACTGGGTATATTCAGGAAAATGGGTACAATGAAAGTGAACATCTTGAGAAGTATGAGATGAGAAGTTCAAATGCAATGATGTGATTGTATCTGGTTAACCTTCTGCTTTGTCAGACTAGGCGAAAAGAGTCCTTATCATTAGCCACACGCTCAGTTGTGCTATGGTATAGAATGTTTAAAGTGTTAAGTTTCTCTAATCACCAGTTCTGGAAAAAAAACAAACACAAACCCTTTGTATCTTTGTAAACTTATTTTTCAAATGCGATGACAATGTCCATGTAGGTGTGCTATGTTTAGATCCAGGCTCTTCTACCCTGCTAGTTTCAGATCTATTTATACACTTACCACAGCTGTCTCGATGTCTCCCGGTGACGGGCTGATTTCATCAGGGGAAGTTACGGAGGAGCGCGTAGTGCGGGGAGTTCTTGGGGAAGGCAGGGTATCCCACGCGTTGTACCCACTTGGAGGGGGAGTGGGCATCTGAACCCCCGAGCGCTGGCAGCAGTTCTCTGGATTAGACATCCATGCCTCAAGCAACTTCTCCCTGTCCCAATCTTCAATAAATATACAGACACAGGAGATTATACAGCTGATGATACTTGAAATGCATTGGAGACCTTAAAACTATTACAGCTCTTTCATCATCATTGTTTGAAATGTTTTTAGTCTCTGGTTCCTAAGATTTATAGCAAAGTATAATTAATTACAAATAGTATTCTTTTCCTATGAAAAATAATTAAAACTTCTCATTCAAATATAGCAAATATCTGTATTGATTTGAATTTTAAGCCACAGACAATACTCACAGTATATACAATACTCACAGTATCAGATGAAAAAGAATTTCAAGAGAAAACAGAATTTTTCCATTATTTCCTATCACTCAAATAAATCTTCTGAAATTGGTTTTCTTTGTTTGTTCATTTCTTTTTATCTTAGTTACTCACACTGGAAACTCATTTTTATTTACCAAAAGATCTATGCTGTTTTTATTGAATTTTCTCATATACATGGGAGAAGATAAATAGTATTTCTGTGCTATGTTAAAACTGAAATATGATTCATGTACTCTTAGCACTGACCTTAGTAAAAATATCACCACTGTCAAGTAATGATTGCTTCCTCCTTTCTAATAAAAAAAACACCCTTGATCCGGATATACTAATCAGATGCTTATCTAAGCTAAAGCATATCTTCAGTTAAATTCATTTAATTTATTTGAAGCCTCAACATATACAAACTTGAGTAATTACAAATGTTATTAGTATTTTGCATATCACCATGGCTACATAGACTTTAAGAGGGAAGCATGCTGATGCTAACATACAGATTAAATTTGCCACAAGTTTTTTTGAGTTCCCTTGTAGTGCAACTTTAAAATTAGCCAGGGTTAAGACATGCTACTAAATGGTTTCCATTGTGTTTTATTTACTAAATTATGAGTTTAAGTAAAATATGAAATAGTTATATTTGCTGTACCGCCTCTCCTTTATCCTAAAATCTACTTTAGCATGAAGTAGGAGAGAAACAAGAACAATGTTGAAAAAATACATATGGAAAAATTGAAAAGTTCTTCAACCTCCCAAAATACACACGTAATTCTTGCAGCGCACATCAGTAAATTGATACAGTTGTATGACAAATGAAAGCATTTTAGATGGATTAAATATTACATCTTTAATGTACTAATTTCCAAAAATTTAAAAATTATAAAAATGCTTTTCACACATCAGGTATGAATTAAGATATCACATTATCTTTCATGCAGTTCAAGATTTAATGCAAAAACATTGCAGTTTGGCATTTGGTGTTTCCCAATTGTCTCGTGCCTTGGCAATAGCTTCATTATTCCCTTTACTAGGCTAAACCAATTCTCTATTTTCAAACAAAAAGAAATTTTGTTTGAATAATTTATAGTGTATGACCACAGCTACAGGCAAAATAGGTGACTTTCTCATGATTTGGAGAAGTGCGTGTGTTTTTCACCACACTGGTCAATTGCATTAAGTTACAGCTACCTCACGTAGGCAACATCAGTGGAATGACCTTTGCAAACTGATTTCTTCTCAACTTTCAATTTCTGCTCACCAGATGCTGGCAGGCATTTCTGAACACATCAACCTTGCTGCTTTTGGATTCACTATGAACTGAGCTGCCAATGTGAACAGTAGTGTCACCATTTTCTTCTTCAGACCATGCAGCGCACAAAACATGCCTATTCACTTAGTTAAACATTTAGTAGTATTTAGCACTAATGACATTTTCTGAGAACACAGTAACATCCAAATATTGGATATCCATAAATACCCAAAAGAATTATCACTAAAAGACATGTGTGCAAAGGCTGCCTTAAATATGATCATGCTGGCACTGAAAATCACTGGCACAAGTTCATGTTGGCTTCAGTGCGATGGTAAAAGGAATGTAAACTACCGAAAATAATGGAGATAAGCATAAGGTACCATGCCTACTCATAAAAGTCAGACATATTTTGTCAGTTTATAAGAGTATTTTCTTATTTCATTTTTTCCGCTCTTCTATTTTTACAGAGAACCCAGAAAAATAACAGGGCTCAAAAACTTAATCCAGCATGATAAGTGATAAGCATAGAAACCATTAACTGCCTGAGTAGTCTCTTTGGCATACAGTAAAAATGTGGATGCTTCTGGAAGCGTAAGTTTTGGATGGCTGAATTAAATCCTAAAGCTTCCACTGAGCTTCAGAGAGATACTTTTGTCTGGAGTGAGCTCACTGAATTCTGACAAACTCAGCTTCAGTGACACAAGAGCACAGAATGTTTTAATTGACATTAAACTAGTTACACAAAAGGAAACTACACCCTGTCTTTAGAGGGTAGCTATTAAAATCCTTAAAAGGAAATACTCCCAGGCATTAAAACTCAAGGCCATTTCCAAACTTTATAATGATCAAACTGGTTTTTATTGTGGCAGATACTAAAGAAAAATGATTTTCAATTCAATTTTATATACAAGTATGTAACAGCAGAATGCTGTGGTATAATAAAAATAGGAAAAATGAATTTCAGTTTGGACTTATTTGATATATAAAACCATGGAAGTTCTACTTCTGTGTCTCTCACTAAAGCAGAAAAGCTATATTTCTCCATGTTGCTGAAGTGAAAATATTTTCCACTGTATTTCCTAGTTTGAATCACTTCCTTATCAACTTTCCTGTCTGCCTCAATGCCGCAGATGTACTTCTTTCTGAAACACTGTGTGAACTACATCCTGTTATTCAATTGACCATTACTTCTCTTTTTCCTGGGAATAAAAAGTGAACACATTCACAAGTGTAATTCTGATTTTGCTGAAAACAGTTCGTTTTTTTTTTTTTTTTTTTTTCAATCTTTAAGGTTTTGTATTACCATGTGCCCGGAGAAGAGCTTCTGCAGTAAAGAGTGGTGCTTGAAGCATGTCAGCAGTTTCCACTATCAGCATATCTTTAAGCCTCCGCAGATCCTGAAGTCTTAGCCCCTCATATGGCTTTGAGAAGGAGGAGAAAGATAATTTACATCTAGCAGTGTTTCCTCTAATTCTACATTAAAATGTAAACATTCAAAGCACTATTACCAATAATTATCCCAACTATACAGCAAGTTGTGACAAAATTTATTTATTGTGCAAACCAAAGACCATGCAAAGCTATACAAAAACAATGTCATTTTGCAGCACTGTAGAATGATTTCTGTAAAATCCAAAATCCAAAAGACAGTATTTCCAGAGTACTCCGTTATAACTGTAGGTCACGTTCAAATGATGAACTAGCCTAATATTAACTCTCTCGTTCTTCTTTTCCCTTCCCACTGCCCTTTCAAAAAGGATGGATTTCCATTGAATACAACTGAATTTTGAAGTGATTAAAACTCAGATATTGAGACATGCATGAGAATGCATGACTAGATTTAAACTAAGGACTTCAGGACAGTATATGTTGCACGCAGATTCTCTGACTTTATACACAAACTGAGTGAGATGCATTAACTTTGCATTCATCAGGAGGAAGATATATTGAGACATTAGAGAGTAAGAAGAGAGAAGTTTATGAAAAGAATCAGGTCTTTGGAGGCAATATCTACTTTCACAGAAGTAGAGAGGTCAGTATAAGACTGAGCAGAAATGCAATTAGAGGCTGGGGACAAAGATGTTAAAATTCTTGAGAAACAGAGGCCACACTCTGATAGCACTTCACTGTCAGAGGTAATTGCCAGCTTCCTGGTCTGGATTTGCATCCCCTCGTTACAGCATTAACAAAAAGTCAAAATCAAAGGGTAGAAAGAAATAACTTCAGGATACTGATCTAGCTCCAGCCAGGATACTGGAGATGCATGCACATGTTTTGCAGAAACATTTTTAAAAACAACAAAGGAAGAACATGACAGTAAGTAATATACTTGTTAGTTCTGGTCAGGGAAAATGCTCAGAAGGCAAAAAAAAAAGTGGGAGGATACATAAAGAGAATGGATACTGAAAGGTTCTGTAAAAAACTTATTCTTAGATGCACTGGTTTAATTTACATAAGGAAAAGGAAACAAAAGATTTAAAGCATTTGAGGTAACACTGATTTGTACTCAGGACTAATTAGGAATTGGGGAGCCAAACAGCAGCTCTCTTTACCAATCTGGGAAGAAAGGACACAGAATAGCAATAATAGCAGGTAACGACACTTCAGACCACACATTATTATTACTTACTGTGTATATATTGATTCTATGTAGAGCATATTTCAGGACCATTCAGTATATATGAAGATAATATGCAAATACACATGCAAACACACACAAAACAGAAGACTGATTCCGCCCTCAGAAGCTGACAATCTAAGTAAAATCATACTGTACACAAGCAGAAAGCATAAAAGATGGGAAGAAATGTACAGCCTCGACCTCTAAATGTTTTTTTCTCTTCTGCGACATCTACTCTAAAAACATTACATGCTTCCTATATTCTAGATACCATAGTAAACATTGTAAAATGCATCTAAAAGCATAACTGACTCCCCCAGTGACTTCTTCTCTTAGCTAGGTAGTAGTATTAACAGGAACTTCTTAATGCTGGTGACGCAAGAATAACGCTGCCAGAAATTTGCACTGGGTATTTGTCCTTTTGGAGAAAGCAAGAAGAACCTAAGAGAAATGGGCCGTGAGTGTCATAGTCTTGACATAGTCTTTATCTTGATTGACCAAGAAGTTTCTGTATGTACTTCCACTGCCAATTATGCACGATACACTAAAGGGCAATCTGAACTGAAATAAATCTGGGCTGTGAATCTTGATTCACGGTGTGCTGGAATTTGACTGACCTACTTAATTTCTTACAAAAGAGATCATTTATAAAAGCATGTCAGGGAGACAAGGATACAAACAGCTGGATGCCAGAATGATTATAATTGCATGAATATGTTGCAAAAAAAAAAATAGAGCAATGAGTAAATCATCTTGACAGAATCTGAATTGTGTTTTGAATTTTAACTGTAAAATAGGTAGCTTTGTCAGCATAACAATCTTCACTTCTTCAAGAACACACAAACCATAAAAAGAAATATTTTCCGGTTAAACCTGAAACATGAATGTATATTTTAAGACCTAGTATTTTATCCTGAACTGCAGCTATGTTCAAAGTTATATTGAACTGATTGGTCCTAGGTCAAACCCTGGCAATTATCTCTCTTGAGAAATAGACTTTTACATTATTTCAGCTGGAGCACTCCATACAACCCAGCAGGGATTTTTGGATCCTGCAGTTTATAAGAATCATCATTTTATCTTGTTAAGTGAGAGAAACATTTCTAAAGAATATATGTGAAACTTCAGGCTTTTTAAATGAAACAATATATGAGCTCACAGAAAAGAACGGAAAGGAAATTTTAGGCTGACATTATTAAACAGCTTAATCTAGAAATTTCAGAGTGAAGACTTCATATAATTAGAACTCATAAAGACGTTTAAGTCTACAAGACAAAGTCTTGCAGATATTTGCAAAGGCATAGCCTTCGGCTATAAGGATGAATATTCTTTATGTGATAAAAGAATATTTTTTAGCTACTTCAGACATTTATGACTTACTTCTGCATTGCCATACATTGTAAAGGATTTTGTTTCCAGCTCATGATGCTCAGAGACCTCCTTTAACATTCATTTATAGAGGAGCTCTCTATTGATATACACTGTGAAAAAATGTACTGTTCAGTATTAGCCTAATTTAATTGCATAATGATTTTGGAACATTCAATTTCTTTTTACTTTAACCTGCTGGTGATCTTCTCACCATGGATTTCAGCACTTCCATAATCTCTATAAGCCTTAAAAAAAAAACCTACCTTCCTCTCAACATTTTTATCACTAATACTTAGGCATCATAAATTATATCATTATTTTTTCTCCTGAAACAATTTCTAACGTGAGCAAAAGATAATTTTAACATTTTCATTTCTAAGTATTATTATTTTCTACAGGTTTAAAATATCATTAAAATAGAAAATGCCAAAGCAGTGATGACCGTATAATTAAATGGTGTCAAATACACTTCATGAAAATATCTTTATTTTGGGGTAGATGGCATTCTATAGTTAATCCAGTTATGTATTTTAGGAATTAGTTATACTCCATTTATCTCATTCATTATCTCATTATATGTACTATATGGGTATTTATGTATATATACATCAATTTCTTACAGTTACATTCACCCTTTCACTTAATAAATGATTCTCTGTCTGCAGAGATGAAGTACATTTTAACTGTTTTAATATAACTTTCTGTATTTATCCTATTTGCACTTCATATATATTCCTATGGCATTAATTTTGGAAATGATGAAAATCTTACTATATGCTTGATATACCTACCGATAGAGTATTGCTGCAGTATTCAGTGACGTGAAAGTAAAATGAACAAAGAAATGGTATACTTTGATATTACACAATTCATTTTTCTGAGTCTGACAGAGAGCCAAAACTGTTCTGGATGATCTGCTCTGATCTTCAGCTCATTACCAGGTGTTTCTTATACCGGTTTTAAGCATTGCATTACACGACTGAAGCAAGGTTGTTATCTTCCACACACACATCACAAACACAAAGATGTTTCTATACTAGAATAAAGCTAGAGTACAGAAAGAGCTTGCAAATGTAATTGCAAGGTGACTCTCAATCATTCAGTACTCTTAGGAATCTAGAGAGGTCAACTGAGAACTGGCAAAAGTTGTCACAGTTTTCAAGAAGGGGAAGACACAAGACCCTAGTAATTACAGTCCTCTCCATCTCACTTTGGTGCCTGGTGAAATTACGGAGAAGATGATTCTGGGAATTACTGAAAAACACCCAAAAGACAATGCAGTCATTGGTCAACATGGGTTCATGGGGGGAAGGTCCTATTCAATTAGCTTAATCTCCTTTTATGACAAGTACCCTTCTGGACAGAATAGAGAAACATATGTCACGTGTATGTTTGCAGATGACACTAAAATGGGAGCAGATGAGGTCACTTTGTTTGTTCAGCCCAGAGAAGAGGAGCCCTCATGGCAGCTGCAGCTCTCACAGGGAGTGGAGGGGCAGCGCAGAGCTCTGCTCTGTGTGACAGCAACAGGGCCTGAGGGAACGGCATGGAGCTGTGCTGGGGAGGGGAAGCTGAGGGTCAGGGACAGGGTCTGCACTGCAGCAGGCTCTGCAGGGCAGTGCTCACAGCCCCAGGCAGCTGGAGTTCAAGAAGCATTCGTACAATGCACTCAGACGTAGGGTTTGGATTTTAGGTGGTTTTGTGTAGGGTCAGAAGTTGGACTTGGTGATCTTTGGGATCTTGTTATGTAATTATTTAGTGCAACCTCCATGATATATTAAAAATAAACAAACTTAAATGTTCTATCAGTGTTAATTAAATCCCGTAGGTTTTTGGAGAATTATTATTAACAATGTAGGAGAAAATAATCAAGTCAGACATCTGAGCTATACTTCTAGCTTGTTCTTTAACAACCCCTCCACTGCTCATACATCGTCACTAACGAATTTTTTTGCTACAACTGCCAGCAGTGATGAGAGTTACACTTTGTACTCAAAATACTTGGCATTTTCATTTTTCATAGGGAAACACAAGATTATGTGTGTGTTGATACGTTACTTTTTTTTTCTATACTGTATTGTGTAAAAACACAGAGTAAAAATTGTTTTTCTAAATGATTAGAGCCTGCTCGTTACCCATCTTTAACAATCCTCTTCTGTTTGCTCATTAAAAATATTTCAGATGTGCTAAAAATGAAGCTAGAAGTGCTGCTAAAAATCTGTGCTTTAGGTATCATCATAGCAGAAAGTGATTTTAAAAGACTGGATAACTGTATGACAGAAATGGGTTTTATTCATAAACACCAGGGTAACAAATTAACTGAATAGCTATAAGAAGGGTAGCTCTTTCCTATCAGGTTCCAAAGCTTGAAAGGTGGATCTGCTTTTCAGTTTGTATTCCTCATAGGCTTGAGAGCCTCAGTAATCATAAAGAAAGGTATGTGGAAGTTATTTTTTCCACTGCTGCAAGTGTTTCAGTTGTAAGCATGAACACTCACATAATTCCCTGGTAATATTTCAATGAGAAGAACACGATTTGTCTCTTAACATCAGAAACAAAGCTTTGTTACTACTCTGAATATACAGTTATTTCAGTGACACAGCACAGTGCACTACAAAAATCTTTTCGTCTGTATGAAAAAGAATGATTATTTTCTGCTATAAACATGGCAGGTCTGGCAGGGAATGTATTAGGTACTGTCATTCCAGATACTACCATGCACATCATCAACACTGCAGTTAATTCAGCTTAATTCAAAAGATGAATCACTTTTAAAATGCATTTTTTGTCACTCCAAAGTTCTGTTCTTCAATTAAATCAAATCTTCATTTTTCAGAAAAGGGCATCACTGAACAACTATTAATACTATTTTAGATGAGCATTTTTCATATTCACTTCCCTCAATGAAATGGAGGGAAAGAAGTACAGAACCATCTTTGAAAGGCAATTTTGGGTGTAAGATAAGTGTTCTGGAGGATTCAGACTACTTCTCACAACCCATCAATATAAAAACTTGAGGCATCGCTTGAGACTAGTGGAAAGAACAGCTTTTACTGCCTATTCCAGGCATTAGCCCACAGATGTGAAGAAGCAGGATGCGCAGTCATTTGGATTGCAGTTCAGAGCCAGCCTTTCTAAAGCTGATCTTTTTCAGTTATTTTTGGTCACACTGATGGATAGGATTGAAAGACGAACTTCCACTGGCTGTACATTCCTAAGGTGTCTCTTGTGTTAGCACTTGTGCTCTTACAGTTACACAAGAAGTCTGAGAACCTTTCCCACTGAAAAGCCACAAAGAAAGGTAAAGAAGAGAGAAACCATGAAGGCTGATTTGCTCTGTCCAAAACTCCACGACCATTAATCAGTGTGCCAAATTCCAAGGTGACAGTTTTTGGCTTATGAATCTATAGAATATTAAGGAAAACTGCCTTGGTATGTCAGACATAGGTCTGCAGGCCTGCCCTCAACTCTCATGCTTAGCAACTTTGCTAGAAACAAGTCAAACAAGGAACAGAACTGTATTATTTAATTGCCTCAGTGAAGTGAACTCACGATAACAGTTACCTTTCTCTTGAGACCTTTCCAACCAGCAAGTCTTCAAGCTGGTTTAGCTCTGAGTATCTACCATAAACATTCATAAGACATTACTTTCTCTTGCTGAAAAGATTGTTCAAGGAGTTTGTGATTTGCCCCACCTGTATCTCTAACTTTACTATTCTTATAGCAGTGTTGCCATAGTATATATATAATGATAAAAATTATTCAGGTTAAATAAAACAGTTAGAAATCACCACCATGTCAGACTTTTTCTTCTTTTAAGCAAAATTGTTGCTATGATCCAGCTCATAGCACAAGCATCCAAATAGCTCTACATGTACAACCGAAGGAGTAGTAAACTGCAATCACAACAAGAAACAGCAGCAGCCTTTTAAAGTGGCTTTATCAATAGAGAAAATGTAATTTTGATCTGTATTCTTCAGCACTTTGGTTGGCTCTACAGGAGAATATTCAGAGAAACTAAAATGAGTTAATTACTGCTGTTATTTCAGTGCACAATTAAATTCTATTAAACCTTATCTCAAAACCTGTCATCTAGGAGTGAACAATTTAAACAAGTTTGTTTATATTTGAATTTATTCAAGAAAATTAGCCAGAAAATTAACTGAACAATACAAAGATGCTCTAACTTTAAAACAGAAGTAACGACATCTGGCATTTTTTCAGGGAAACAGCTGATATGATATGAGCCTCCTCCTGTTTAAACCTGAATGAACTTCTACATTACGAAGTGTAAGAGGACTGAGCTAGTGAAATGTAATGATGGTACTTGTGAAGGGAGCAGACAAATTGAAATCCATTGCCTTGAACCCTGATATATCTACACATTCCTACTTAGACTTCTAGTTAGTTATAATCATAGTCATAAGATACCACAATTCAAGCAAATTTGTGTCAATGAATTTCACATCTCTTCAAAAAATGGACATCAAAATAATGATCCTTGTTATTATCTGTCCTTCATACAGGTTCTGATGTGCAGTAGCTTCAAGCATCATGTTATAAACAACAAAGCAAAGAACTGTTTTTAAATCCTGCACTACTCTGGTTTTTGTTGTTAACATTAACTCAGTTTCAGTCTAGGCAGATCAATAATAACGTTTTTACTATTCTGTCCCACAGATATTCTCCTTTTCAGAATGTCCTCAGTTCTTACTTTTAGATAGAAAGATCTTACGAAATAAAAATCTGTAAGAGAGACTGATTCCCAGCTCACTGGCCTCCCATCACTTCCTCTAGACTCACAGCATGCATCACTTTCAAGGCAGTCCATGAAAATAAGCAAGAGTAAAACCTCTTCAGATTTGACAACAGAACTGTTACTTTCTCTGCTTAACTTGGAAGACATAAAGAGCTGTGTTCAAATAAAGTGTCTTCCGAATATACAGTACAAAGTACAGTGCATGCTGAATATTTTAACAACATTTTGTCATAAAGCAACTGCTACAAATATACGTGTGTAAATTTAAAGTATTCTCTGACCTCTTTTTTGTCTAAAGCAGCATATTCAGCTTCAATGCTTTCAGCTTCAGGATCTCGTGAAAATACCATTCGAGATTCCAGGTTAAGAGCTAGCTCTTTGTGGTGCTGTTTCTCTGCACAGTCACATGGGGTGTCTTTATTTTCATTTTCTGCAAACAAGTCTCCACCATGTTTTACCAGAAGCTGAAAAAAAAAGAGTAAACAGTTATCAATTGCTAACTCTAACAACAACCTGAAGAAATAATATAATTCAAGAAGAGAATAAAAAATGAGGAAAACTGAAAGAAAGGAAAAATGGAGGAGCAATCACCTATGGGAAACAAAGATCATGTCATTAAATGTTTAATTAAATATCACTGAAGAAATAATTAATCATCAAATTCACTTACTACTGCTTAATAAATTAAATTATTGTAACTGTTATTTAATAAATTACTGCTTGATTCAATATTTAATTATACTACTGTAATTCCATGGAACCAAAAAATCACAGAAATATGCAATATGTTTTTTTAGGGTTTGATCACTGAAGTTCAGTTGTACTGATATGGTCAGTGCTCCACAAAAAATGAGGGGCCTGAGATCATCAAAGCTACGTCCACCTTTAAATATTCCTTATATTATAGGTATAATTCCAACAGTGATCCACTGGTGTTGACAGAAGTTCGGAGAATCCCCAGGAAGGGAGGGAAGATAGGGTATCAACTCATAAATAGCATTCAGCACCGCTGGTAGCTCTACCTTATTCTTACGGACAAGAGAAAAAGAAATGACATGATGCAACCAAAAGCTAGAGCAACCAACTGCAAAAACCAGCAGTTATTTTTCTACTGACAAGTAAACAGTACATATGCTGGGTCACATTGAGCTTGATATCAAACATAGCTTTGTATAGTGCCCCTGCCTCTTGCCAGTAACCAGCCATAAATACAGTCTCTAACTAATAAACACTAATTGTGCTGTTCTCATTATCCTGGCAAACTTGTCTCCTGCTATAAACTGATCTGATACAAGCAAGCAAAACAAATGCCATACAAAGGTCAAGAGTGCACAATTCTGCTGATTTGTTATGATGCCTTTATAACACATACTGAACTTCTAATAGTGGAGCGCACAGGACAATCACTCACTATTAAAACAGTTCACTGTATCTCTAAATGAAACCAAAACCTTTAATCATTACCTTGTTTTCAGATTGTGATGGCTATAACAATTCTATCCTGTAATTCAACCATGGAAATTTCAGATCCTAACTACTTTTACTTCTAAAAAATAATTCCACGTAAAGACTTGCTCTTCACAACATCTTGTTGCTTATGATCACTTCTTAATTTTCATCTTCAACATACTGTTTTTCTTTAAGCTGTCACTACAAAATACAGAGCAAATTTTAGAAGAATAGAATCATAGAATGGTTTGGGTTGGAAGAGATCAACCCTACTGCCACGGGCAGGAGGAACACCGAGGTCATCCAAGCTGGCCTTGAACACTTCCAGGGATGGAGCATCCACAGTTTAACTGGGCATCACCTCACTGCCCTCACTGTGAAGAATTTCTTCCTTATATCTAATCCAATCTTACCCTTTTTCTGTTTAAAATCATAACCCCTTGTCTTGTCACTATACTCCCTGAGGAAGAGTATCTCCCCAGTCTTGTATTCTTTGAAAACTTTTCCCATGTTCTCCAAAATAAAAAGATATGTACAAAGAAAAATTCTGTAAACCAGTACAGTAACATGATTTAGTTGAGCAGAAATCTGTGTCATCAAGTATGACACCATATTTCCTTTTCAAGCAGAATATCAGGTAGAAATTAAGATAATGCTAGGATAATTATCAAGATATCCAGCCTACACATACCTTGTTATTCTATTTGAACTTCTTGACAGTGCTAAAATTTTAGTAACTTGAGTTTCACATTCTGTCTGTACATTTTAAACTTCAACATAAATTTAACAGAATCATAAAAGACACCTTCTGAAGAAGGAAAGTAATAAATAAACTTGAAAGAAGACTCCATAGATTTATGCAGCTCAAAATCTAATTTGCAAGATGATGAATGTGTAAAGTGACAAGACGTTAAGAATGATACCTTATTTCTTTGGTGACACTGTTAAAAAAGCCTACATCTGTTAAGAAATTAAAAGGATACTTATAATCTAATCACATGGAGAATTAAAATAATAAAAATGCTATTTAATATACCGAATGCACTGTGATAGTGTAATATATCTGCATGAAATCAAATCTATCCAATATAAAAGTCAAGCCTTTTTTTTTTTGTTCAGTGTTCGGAGGTAAGCACATTAACTTTGGCCAACCTGTCTTTAGCAATGTGCTCCACACAGCTGTTCTGCTCAGAGAAGAAATCTAACACATGAGAATGGAGAAGAAATAAGACTCTGAACATCAGCTAGTAGGTGGTTCACCCACACAGGAGGATGTTCTTTTCCCCCTTCCTTATCTGGGTACAGTGGGGATAGAAGTTAACAAGGATTGAGTTTCCCTGAAAAGTTATGGAAAAAGACAATTAATGAGTAATGCTGCTCTGAAGTGACAGTAAAGTGACCCAAAAGCTGGCATGTGGCAGTTAATACAGGAAAAAGGCACTCTGGGAATTCCAAGTAACCTTCATTTACTGAACAGAACAAAAAAGCTTGAGGGCTAGGTCTGTTCTGTTTTGTTTTGTTTTCCTTTCATATTTTTAAATCTCAGGAACAAAGAGATTACTGTTAAATTCTTTTACTAAGCTCTGTTTCCTGCTTTTCATAACGCAGCGTTGCTGTTCATGTTGAAGGACTACAGACAATACTGGAAGACTTCAGACTGACTCATGTCAGATCATTTCATGTGAGTTTCATTTAATTTTCACCAACTTTGGCTCAAAGAGGTTGTTAAGGGCTAAGCCCCAGTATTCCTCATATTCTGACACGAAACACATTTATCTTCTAAACAATAACTTTTAAAAATAAATAGATCTTCTTGGGGAAGGCTACATGAAACAATGGACTGAAAATCCCTGTAGCTTGAATTTATCAGGCAGCTGGATCAAACAAGTGGTATTAAAAAACAGAATGAGAGAGAAGTACATGGCCCTTTGCAATTCATAGTTTTCTGTTTGTCCAATCTAACAGAAATAAAAGATGACAATCAACTTAAGAGCAATATTAACTTAGACCTAGGACACAGCCTGATACTCATTTATAAATTAATTGCATAAAAAGAGACACTAAATCGATCAAACAGGGAAAGTTTCACTTCAGAGTACAGGAGTAGCAAGGCAAGATCTGTGTGCAGTCCAGTTACTATGAACATAGTTAGCTGGATCTGAAAGTAATTTATCTAGAAAAGACTATGACCTGCATCCCTGGTGAAACTCAGGATACATTTAAGTAATTTCTAGAGAAGTGCTGATGACAAACTGCTTGCATGGGGCCTGCAGAGCAGTTTCAACATGGGACAGAGAATTTAGGCTGTGGTACTGGAGGTTAAATATCAGAATCTAATAGAAGCATCCTCTACACTCATCTCATACTAAGGGATCAGACAGCCAGAGGCTTAATCTACAGCACAGAAAACATCATAGGGAAGCAGTTTCCATTCATTAAAGCTCAGAAAACTACAAAGGAAGGATGATCTTTACAATAACAGAACAAAAACAGTGTTGGCTATAGACATAAAAAGACACTAGCTGAGGTTTTAAACAAAGGACTAATGAAAAGCCAGAAAATAAAGAACAGCATGCAGTTGAAGCCGGCACACAGCTAACTCTGGTCAACTGAAATGACAAATTTTAAAAGAGAATGTTCAGATAATATCTGGAAACTTGGCAGAATACAACCAACACAACAAAGCAACACCACTGGACATATTATGTAAGAATAGCAGAGAAGTTCTCATTGTGGCAAGGGTGGTGTTACATTTAGTTTTTCTTTCTTAAAAACTTCATGGATAAATAAACTGGTTCTGCCAACAAATACCAGAGAATCTCAATGGAATACAATTCTGGAGTTAAACACAAAGGGCATGAATGATCACCTGACCAAACTGCAACAACAGAAGTAGCATGATAACGAAATAGTAATACTGCAAGGGTAGAAAAAACAAACAAAAAGAAACTTCAGTCGCTGAGTACCCCAGGTAGATCAAGAAAATGCTGTGCTAAAGATACATGAATTAAAATTTTAAGCTCTGTAAGTGAGTGAATCATAGACAAATTAGTTAGCCAGCGTATGAGAAGTAACTCCACACTTTGCCCAGAGAAATGTGCAAGACCTGACTGAAAATGCTGCGGTCAAAGCACTCAATAACAATTCTCAAAATGTACTTCAGAGTCTGTCCTTGAAACGATCCACTGCCTAATTTCAGAAAGTGGTACTAAATAAACGAGTGGAAAAAAATGTAGAGACACAAGAAGAGTGTGTCAAGATAGAAGAGCAGGACATACTCATACGGGAATGGGAAGCTGAAGCTGTCCCCAGCTGAAGAAAACATGAAGAACAGTCTGGAAAAGGTAAATGTAAAAACACGATATGTAAGGCTAAACATGGTGTTGAACAATGTACCAAATACATAACAACTCAGAATGAATCATTTCAAAACATCACAGAGTGTATCTGTCAATGTGTCTGTAAAGTCAGTTACCAAAGTACAAAAGCAATCTGAGATAACATAAAACAGAAAAGGGATAGGAATCCAGCTTCTCAGTGGATGTGTTACATAGATCCCCACTCCGCATGAAGGACACCAACCACAGTCTGTTTCAAACTGAAGTCTCAACATAAGAAGTTCTAGAACAAATCAATAAACCAAATACTAATGAATCTTCAGCACCAGATGGTATTTATTCATGAGTCCTGACAGTATTTAAATATGAAATCTCTGAACTATTTATTACAGTATGCAACCTATTGCTTACATCTGTCATAGTACAAGATTAGAAGGTGGTAAAAGTAACAACAGTACTAAAAATAGCTCCACAGAAAATTGGGAAAGTAGAGAACAGCACAACAAGCACTTCTAAGAGATACCTGGACAAATTGGAAATAATGAGGAAAATACAATATTAATTGAAGGAAATTATGTATGACTAATTTATGAGATGTGTCTGCAGAAGACGAAAACACATGGATAAAAAGGAGTTTGTTGACAGTTTATCTACAGACTTCCAAAGAATTCAACACATACATTTAAGAAAAGTAAAACACTATAGAAAGCTGCCTGACCAAAGTAATAACCTGTGAAAAGGAATAAAAACAGGGAGAACTCTTGATGCTAAAATAGACACTTATGAAAATGTTAGCTGTTTTTAAAAATATTAGGTGTGTTACGTTGTGTCCTTCAAATTAAATTACTAGCATAATTAAATACTTAAATAAATAAAATAGTTCTCATTACTTGGTATAGTTTACTTTTAAACTTGGCGGGAGACCTTCAAAGTCTGTAGGATTTCCCATTACTCATTGCTACCCATTACTTTCACAAACATTAAAGAAATTTTTATTTTGTAAAAAGGTAATTACACTGATGCATGTTAACACTGATGTATGGCACCTTATAAAAAGCTGGGCACTGTAAATGAAAGACACCAAACCTGCTCCTGAAACATGGACAGCATTAGAACCTTAATTATCCCTTACGTAGTTACTTCTCTTCATACATACAAGTATTCCTAGGCCTATCTTTAAAGCCTTTTCACCAGCGTTGCAGACTCGTAATTATTTCCAACTTCTATGAGCTTATGCGGGTTTATTTTGTGTTGAGGAGTTTATGTTATAAAGTTAATATAAAACTAATCAATGTTTTCATTGTCTTCTACACAAAATATGCTCTGGGCTGCTTTGCTTTGTCATTTTTTCAACTAATGAAAATAAAATTAAAAAGTTAATTCAACCAGATTGTTTTCCTTGAAATAGCTTTGTGAAACACAGCACGTTATTTACTGGCAGCAGCATATGACTTCTGATTATATATCAACTCTTACCTCGACACAGGTTTTCATCCCTGAGGCAGCAGCATAGTGCAAAGGTGTATTTTTTTTGTTATCAATAGCATCAATGGCTGCTCGTTCATACTGTCCTTCATCCAGTTTTGCTCCCTTCCATTTCAAGATCATTTGCAGGCAGTCTGCTCTTCTGCAGTCATCTTCAGAGGGTCTTGTCAGGCGAGGATGAAGAGCTCCTTCTGAGATCATGATCTGAGGTCCCATACACAGTAAGTGCATAGATGTCTCATTGTGCACATTCCGTTTATTTGGGTTACCATCTCTAACGAAAAGGAAAGTTCTGCAATAGAAGGAAAATAGAAATCATTATTAAAAATAGAGATCATTAGCACACAATTCCTCTCATTTTCTTGAAGTGGGAAGGGTCTATTATGACAGCTTTCTTTTCCTCTTGCCACGATTTTGATTAGTTACATGACAGATACATGTTCTTAATAGATAATTTCTATTAGATATATTAACATGTAAAAAAAAAAGTCAGTCTATAACGTGCTCACAAATTGTTTTAATTACTGTTTTAATCCTTCCCAAAGATGACAAATTACTCTTATTTTCATTTTTGGGAACCAGGAGTAAATCAGCCTGTTCAAGAACTCTGACATCGGTCCATGTGCCCTTATGAAAAGTAGAGGAAGTGTTCTACATCCAGTGGAGCTCTCCTCCACTTCTTTTTAGAGTCAACAGCCAAGATCAGGATGAAGTAATGAAATATCAACAGTAGATTTGATCACTTTGTCAACGCGTGGCAAATTTTTGTGGACCAAGTTTTTATCTAAAATTCTGTGTTGTGCTGCAGGAAGTGTTATTAAGGCACAAGACTGATTAAAAAGATCATTTCGTTCTACTCTGTGTCCTAAGTTGTAATGCATTTTGTAGTTAATTAATCACACTAGAGGAACGCCTTAAAAATTCACTCATCTTCCCCCTATCTTCAGTCAGATGTCAATGCAATATCTACTATTTCTTGAAAATACATAAAATATTTTTTCTGCCAGCACTGCATGCACTGAGGAAAGACGCTATTTGTCTTCCCATTCTAGAATATATACAAGCGCAATATCATGCAAATGCCCACCTATACAGACAGGGGCTGGCAAGTCTTTTCTTGGACTGCTTTAGTTGCTGTTCACAGTGGACAATAAACTATAGCAACAAAAAGGATCAGCTGAGGAATGAGAGAAAAATAACAGATCGATTCCTGAAATTGCAAATTTGATTCCTGACAGCTCCTGAGGCAATACAGCTTTCTGCTGTTTCTTGCCAGCGACAAATTATAGAAATTACAATCCAGTTCTGAAATGGAAGAACTGAGACACACCATACAAGCCCTAAGAAGCCAAACTTGCTTTATTCTTTTTAAGTATATGATATTAACATAATACATTTTAAAATAATGATATATTGAGATGACTTTTTTCTCAAGGGAGGGAGAAAGGTAGGAAATGGCAAGGAGGAAAGATTGTCTCTTCAGAAACGGCCATAGGAACTCTGCCCAGTAGTGCTTCAGAACCAGATTTTCACAAAACCATTACAATCTTATGAAAAGTTTTGATAGAGAAAGGTTCCCTTGTTGTTTTTCATGACCGCATTCCTCCACTGCCAAGCAGCATCCTTATAATCCTCTCAAGGTATCTGCCCCTGCTTCTACTGTCTGAGCATTTTCTTCTTGCTCTCCAGTGTGAAGAGCAGATCCCGGTTCAGCTATGTGAGACTCTGGCCTAACTTTCCTGACTTCTCATACCTGGAGATGGAGAGCTCTTGTGCGCTAAGGAAGCTTCCTTAAACATCTGCCAGCTCTGCTGCACTCGCTTGTCCTTGAGGACAGTTTCTGAGAGGATTTATCAGACTAAGTTCCTAAAGAGCTGGAATTTGGCTTTCCTAAAAATTTAGCATCTCTCTGTCTCATGATCTAATAAGCAATTTCAAAGCCTCTACATAACAAAAAATTACTGAAGGCAGCAGGCGCCTCCAAATTCATGTGGAATGAGCAGTAAAGATGGGACCAGTTCACTTCTGTCATCACTACAGTGGACTACGGGAAAGTAAGAGGACACCAAAAATGGTAGTTCTTCTGCAGAAGTACTTGGCAGAAATTCCTAGGGACAAACACAAGGAAGAGCAGAGACCAAAGGCCTCACCTGGTACAGAGGCCTAGCAGCTTGCTAGGAGTGTGAAGCCAAGAAAAACAATTCAGTGCTGCAAGCAGGGTGGGCTTTGTCTTTCAATCAAGTGAAAATTTATTGAAAAGTTTGAGCCTCATCTGCATAACGTCATAGACGGCTGCATTAATTAGACCCACAGACTTCAAATGTCAGGAGTGTCTTTTAGGTATTCGCTAACCACATCTTTTCCTCCCACCTCAAGTTGCTTTATATCCAACATAATGATTCCTACTACTTCTTTAACTCAAAGTAAAATGTCACTTTAAAATTCAGCAAAGACCTGTCTGTGATTTCTGTATAGCACTGAAGAGGGGCTTTAGCTTTTCAAACTGCCAGAAGGCCTTCATCATCACCACCTCCCAAACCACATCAAGTTTCTCTTTCACTATCTAAACATCACTGTCTAGACTTGGTAACACTACAAAGTACATTTCTGTTTTCTGTTTTTATTTAGCACTTTATCATCACTTAAATTCCATGCTGTGGTATTTTAAAACATGTGATTCACTCCTGAATCAGGTTACAATGCATCTGATTATGGAACAGCACAATGTTTTTGTGGTGACCTGCAAAAGCTGTAAATCACATACAATTTTTCTTACAAAACATCCTTAAAATGTACTTAAACTTACTTAGAAAATTTACTCTCTCTCCCAACAACTCTACAATGGTTCTGTTTCATTAACCAAACATATAGTGATTTAACGTATATTGGAATGACTATATGCTGCAACCTATTAGTTTTCCATTACTAAGATTTATATAGCTAACTTTTGTAGAAGATTCAAATAATGCACAGATACAAATGCTGTCTAATAGGTAGGTGTTTCACATCATACTTGTTCTCTGAAAACAGCCCTAGGCTGAAACTGCATAAATGCAGAACTTCAGGGCTGTCAAGCCAGTAGCCCTTTTCAAAACCAAAAATTCTCTCTGAAGAGTTAATTTAAAAATCAGCTCTAGTAGTGAGTAACTATTCCTATAAATTTCTTTCACCATAAAATTAAGCTTTGTGGAAAAGTACAATAAACTCTGATTTTAAGAAGTTCTAGAATAAAATCACAGAGCTATTTAGGGTGGAAAAGGCCTTTAAGATCATCAGGTCAAACCAACAACCTAAAATGAGAGCGCTTAAGTCCTGCCTACTTGCAGATTCTCTTTTCTTAAATACAGAGAAAGGCACTTTTCTATATTAAACAAATGACAAAAAGAAATGGATAGATTTAAATATTTTAAACTGTCATTGCACTGCTGAGATAAATCCAAAGGATTTCTCTAGAAGACCATTCTTCTAACATCAACATCTGCCCTTCTGTGAAAATTATGTGGTAAAAAGCTTTCTAACCATCTCTAAATAAGTTGAAATCTTCAGCAAGAAACACCTGCACACATCTCTCAGTGTTCACTTAAAATATAAGCAAATTTTCTAGAACAATTTTGTGGGATTTGTAAACATCGTCAGTATGGGAAAAAAATAATTTCACGTACAGAGACTTGTCCATCTTGTTTGTTGCTAACTTTCTGAGTCTTATAAATGGTGTGACAAACACCAGAGATAGCAAAGGCAACCATCACCTCATTCTGGAAACATAAAAAGCATCCCCGTGTTTTTCTTTTCTTAATAATTTCCAAAAGTCAAAGGAACAACCAAAGCTGAAAATCCATGGCTTTAAGTTCAGAGAAGATGATTAATGTCCAAAGAAGGGTAAATTAATACAATTTGTACCCACACATTCATTATTGGATAGGTCTCCCTTTTTACCAATGGTATTTTGTGTGTAATATTTTCAAAGATCATTGCCATGGACCCATCTGATCTGAGCTCATAACTTCTGAGGTATAAAAAGCTATATTTTGCTTGGAAATGTGCTGGTAGAGTGAAAAAAAAATTGCATATGGGAAGTACCACGTAACCACAAGACAGTCACACTTTTCTTTAGTTACAGCTTCCAGATTTTGCATCAAGCTGTAGCTCTCTGCAGAATCCAAACCTGAGGTGACAAACACATGAAAAAAAAGTGCTGAAAAAGTGGCAAAAAAGAAATGTCTGCAACATTTACACCTACTACTATCTGTATTTGCACAAAAGCAGCAAGAGAATCAAGATTATTATTCTAGTTCACAGCCTAATTAACAACTGACACATTCCCTCACACTGAGAAACATCAACACAACTATTTTTTCAGGTTTTAATAAAAGCAGGAATGAAAATTGCTACATGCTCTGTTTCTCTACACAGATGCTAGATAATATACTTATTTACAGATATGTATTTATGCATGTATAGATATATACATTTATACACATATAGATGTATACCTGTAAAGCACATGAAAATGTATCTATGTATACATAAATAAAACCAAAATAAAGGCCACTGTAAAATAAAATTGCAAGGCACTTAGTATACTATATAAACATAGCACAAATTGCATGAATTTAAGCAAGATGTAAAGGTACAACAATGTAATCTATGTCATTTAAGACTCTCGTGTAATCAATCAAGCCATAGTTACTATGTCATTCAACTTCCAACATGATAGGTCAATATTGAAGCATTAAAACCTTGAATAATGATGGATATTTCATTAATATGAAGTACTTCCCATCCATACCCCTAAAATCAACAACAAATCATAGGATGTACTGTAACAAGTAATTACACGGTTCTGAAGTCTTCACAGAAATTTTAGGATCTCTTAAGTCGAGGATTTCACCCTAGCCCCAGACCTTGTATTTTTCCAAATCAGAAATGCCTTCCATTTTTCCCATTCATATGACCCCTATCAAGTACAGTACATCTGGCAAAATGAATTAATCCATTTCCTGAATACTCAAACAATGTCTGTGGATTTTCATAGATAACCACTCATCTGAGGATCTAATCCAGAGTTTGGTGCATATGAATCTCGGAGCAATTAAAGGTTCAAGTGAAATTCTTTGGCTCTGCCAACATTTGCTGCTCCACTTCGGGGCTTAACATAATGCTCAGTACAAAAATACTGCCTAGAACTCAAGCATTGTCTTCAATTTCCCTTAAACCAGCTCAATAAAGCCTTAGAATCTTTTTCACTGTATTGCTGCAATTTCACTTACTGCCTTCCCAAATACCTTTTCCAAAAGATTATTGAAGTGACTAAAAGTAGGTCACCAGCTAGTCTGACTCCAGCTCTGGACTGACTCATGTTAACACAGCATCCTACCACCTAAAGACATTTAAGAAAGGTATTAAACAGATGTGCATCAACAAGAACTTGCTGTTTTCCTTAATAAAAAGGAGCAAATATATTGAAAAGTTGTAGCGGTTTGTGTCAGCTACTATGACTGAAGAGCAACTGGATTTTAATTTTTTAATTTAATTTTGAATCCTCAGCTGGGCCTGTTGGACAGCAAGAAAAGCTACTTCCATGATCCCATGCCACTTCTGGCTTCTATTTCAGTATCTGAAGTAAGATTTTAAAAGAAAAAGAATTGTGTGCCAAATTAGAAGCAGCTTCCAACGGAACTGGCTGCTTACCAGCAACTTTTGTGACTAGAAATCTTCTGCAATGCAAAATCTGTGTGATTTTCATTGCTTTCTCTGTCCCCTCAACCTACTCATTTCTTTAGAGCTAGAACCAATTCCCTAACTTCAGTGTGATCTTCTCAGCCTTCTTTCCAAATACATCCTTTGAACCCATTTTTCTCTAAAAAGACTGCCCACAGAGAATGCTCTTCTCAAGTAACTGTGAGATTATTTTAGATTGGTTTTTAAAAAAATGTCAGATGAAATAATAACTTCGAAGCTACCAGGGAATGGGTTCATCTTCACCATTTAAACACAAAGCTTTGTATTTCTGTGCAGGGACTGCTATCTTCCTATCAGCTTGTAAATCACCTTGCAGTGTATGACATCTAGTGTTGATATTATTTATATAGCAAAAATGATGAAATTATACAGCAAACGCTAGTAGGCTCTTTATCCCTTTTATTCTTTCTACAAAATATGATTGTATTACAAGATCGTCTCATCTTCCTCCTTTCTCCTTTCCTCCAGAAAAATCCTTTCAATCTGCATGTTGCTTGATGTTTAATGACATCAATAGAAGAGGCTTTTTATTTTCCTTACATGTCTCAGTGAAGTGATTTTATTTAAATTGAAAAATGTACGAATTTTAAACATTGACTCATTCACAGTCTATACATAATGTCATTGAATACGTGAGCTGGATACAGCACTTAGCGATGAGAGCCTGACAGATTTCTGCTTATCAGACACTCCCAGCCATCATTCCTATAACTACTGAGCCAGTACATATCTCTGCTGAGGAAAGCATGTGTGCCCAACTCCAGGGCTAAGCCACTTGACACAATGATTCAGCAGGTATCAACCAACTTGACAGTCACAAACACTACGTGGTAACAAAACTAACTTAGTCATCCTGGTGCTAAGGACCAAAGCTACACCCTGCTTCATTACAGCTCAAATATAATTTTATTTTGCCTGTGGTCAAATAGTCACAGGATTCTATTAAGGAGAACAGACAACACAGAATAAAGAATCTTTATAAATGTACTGCATTCATACATCTCATCTCACCAATAAGGGATCTTATTTTTACAGTACTTGGTTTTCAAGAAAATGAAAATGAGGATAATATGGCATGAGATTATAATTTTAATAACAAAACATAACCAGTCTCTAACGAGCACATAACCTAATGTTTTTGGTTTTATAGAAGTTGCAGAAAATCCTGATAACAAGGAGAGATAGTACCTAAATACACTAAAAATTTGCACCTGTAACTAGAGGGCAGAAGTACTTTTTCTTCAGTTTCAGCAGGATTCATCCCAATTTCTAGACTCTTTTGTAATTGGAAACCTTTGCTTTTACTGTTCTGGAAAAAATTAGCTTCATAAGCTATTGCTGTCTTACTGCTTCTGTCGATTTCTCCCCATGTTCAGCTGAGGACCAGCAGTAACTGCTCCAAATGAGCAACTTTGGGCTTGAATACTCACACAGAGCTATGATGTAGCAGTATAAAGGGCCTGAATGTGAGGAAAAACTTCTTTACCCTGAGTGCACAGGGTACTGGCACAGGTTGCCCAGAGAGGCTGTGGAGTCTCCCTTCTCTGGAGATCTTCAAATCCTGCCTAGAGACGATGCTGTGCAACACGCCCTGAGTGGCCCTGCTTGAACAGGGGGTTGGACAAGATTACCTCCAGAGGTCCCTTCCACTATGTGTCTTTATGTGTCTGTGTATGATAAAAAAAAAGAATCTGTCATGGATTCAAAAAGCTTCCAAGTAGAACTACAAGACTGAAAGTCACACCACAACATATGTTGCAGAATTACAGGTTATCTAAGAAGGATTTCCCCCATGTGGTCTTTTGTCTGCACTGTTTTTATATCCATTCACTAAACGCAATTTAAACAATCATTCTGAATGAGAATCGAGACTTTCATTCATAGTGGATCATGACAAACGTTAACAGTGGAATAAGATCAATTTGTATGCTGCACAAAGCTCTCAAATAAGACTGCTAAATCTTTTTAAAAAATGTTTCTAATGGTTACATAACCTTTTATTTTACTTCCAGAAGTCTTATCTATTATCCACTGATGACTATCTATTTATTAGCTTGCAATGAACATAATCTAAATAGTAAGATCGATACAGTTTTGTAACACATGACCTTTCTGAACTAGATCTATTAACAACCAAGGCAAACTTCTCTGAAAGTCAGTGCTGGATTTAAGTAGCTACAGCAGATATCCACACACTGTAACAGAAAACCACTGTGTAAATGACACTCAAATTGTTCCCATGATATTGCAGTCCAAGAAAGAAAACTTGAAATTTTTCAGTACTTCCAAATTGGAAAGTAATCTTCCCATTTTCTAGAGAGATGTTAAGGTGTATGTTTTCTCTCTGTTCCTTTCTATTTTTAATAAAAGGCCCCAGACTGACTGGAGCTGCCAAATCCAGCAGCTCATGGGAGGCAAGGTGGCTGTGGCTCCCTGGATGTAAGCCCAGACAGGGGTGAGGTTGAGTACATAACACAATCATACACACGCATGCAATATGTGTACAGTATATGTGGCTCCACATGGACCTCAGCATGATCACAAACAGCACAAATGATCCTTATTCTATTCCACCCTCTTGGTGAGCAGGATGAAGGTCCAACAGTGGGCAAAATATACATCTGAGCAGTGCTGATCCCTTCAGTAAGCAGCCCTAGATGCTGTTGATCCCATAACTGGTTCTGGATGGCCTGGTTTTTCAAATTACCTCACACACCCATGCACACATGATGCAGGTCCCCGGTAACATGCTTCAGACACCCAGAAACTTCCAGCACCTCATGCACTTAAGCACATGTGCAGATTGGCCTCCTGGCTGACCTGCACACTTGAGGCTGCCTTCCTACACACAGCTCCCAGGCTACTGACCCTACTCGCTGGCTCTTCCAGCTTGATCCCCATTAGTGATGATACACTGACATTCATACTTATATAACACACATGTGCTGGTCTTTCCAGCCTGGTGGCACCCCAGGCTCAGGAACTTAAGCTGTTGGTGCTTAGGCCTACATACACAAACATGCACAAGGTACAGAGTCCCATCACACAGGGCAACACCTAGAAATAGCATTTAATGAGAGGTCAGAATGGACAGCAGTGCTTGGCAGGGGCACGGCCAAACATATCAAGCAGCCACCTGGGATGGGCAGGCAAAATGAGTCACTGGGACCCACTGAACCTTACACAGCTTTTGGAACTTCAGGCAGCACTTTGAACATTCTCATTCGTGCTAATCAGCCACAACCAGCAGTTTTTGTTTTTTAAACATTAAATGCTCAGTAAAAGAAAGTGATCTGTCAGGTAAAAATTATATTGGGCTGTAGACCAAATAAAAGTTTTATATTAACTGAATGCCTAACTATTTTCCCTTTTTTATCTCAACTTTTCTAATAAATCAAAGCTTTCTATGGTACTCATGAAAAATTATCACAGATACAAATCTAGTATTTTAACATATTCCTGCTGAACCTAGTGAAGGAAAAAATAAATTAATTGCTCATTTACACAGTTATACAAATAAGTGTGAGGCTGCTGTCTGGTTATACACTACATGCAGTTTCTAGACTGTAAAAGCTAGATGAAAAGCAAAGCAACTGGATGACTCAGATTGCTGACCTGGTGTAAAACAACTGTGTGATTCAGAAGAGTTGAGAAATTTTTCTGAGCATAACTTTCTGCCAGGAGAGTTCACGCTGATTATATAAAGGTAGGTCAGAAGAGTTTTGCTTTAAGGCCCTTTAACAATCCTTCTCCAGATTCTTCTGTTTCTTCTCTTCTGAGATGACTGTACCAGGATGTCCTCAGCTTTCCTTCATTAATAAGTTGGTGTCTGTGCTTTCACTGATCCTCTGGACTGTCACCACCAGCTATCACACTGTCAGGAAGTCTGTCCCTTTGTTTTAGTACTGGGCAACTGCGCTGTCAGACAGGCTATTTCTGAACATCCCAGAACATCTGTTTTAATATATCCTGCTATTCAAAAGGTGTATTGACAACTGCATCTCACTATGCTGTTTTGAGAAAATTTCCAAACAATAAATACAGACATGTTAGTTAATATCCACCTACAGTAATACAAATGTCAGCCTATGAAGAGAAACAGAATGATACTGTATTCAAAATACTGTCTGGGGTTGAACTCCATGTTAGTGTAGCCACAGATTCCCAAATATTTAAAACGTTCCATAAATACATATACTATATTATAGTATGGTGGCATTCCATAATAGCAAATCTCTTTCTAAATACATATAGATTAAAATTAATTTATATTTAGCCACAGTACCTCATCTGTAAATCAAAGCATTCATTTCAATATTCTATTTATTTAATCTCTTCCTGTATCCACAGGAAGAGGCTTAACGGGGATCACTCACGTCCTTCCTAGTATCAACTTATAAACAGGCACACTATTTCTTTCAGATAGAAAGGCATTTTTTTTTGTGTAGTATCCGTCACAGATGATTTCTGAACAAATAGGTTACAAGGATAGCAGAAATACAAGCAGGAAAAAGAACCTCAATAAATTACTCAACAAAAAATGCAACTCCAGCAGTACAGGTTTTTAGCAGCAGACTTCAGCAGTTACCTTCACAATGTTTACTAGCAAAAAAATGTACTGCAAATCTTGGACACAAAGTAGGAAAATGAATGATTCATCATTTGCTTATAATGTGTGCAAAATAAATCTGAGTTTTCCTGTTAGACTTAGATGCCATGTACCTAGAAGTAAAATGTCATTTCTAAGTTAGTAATTATTTTTAATGCAAAGCAGTTATTCTAAATCTCATCATAATGCCAAAATATGAATTAACTAATGGATTGCTCAGCAGTCAGTAATTATGACTCCTTTTCTTTCCATATATGCAAACAACTTCACGTATCCTTTTAATGAGGCTGTATTTTCTTTAACTAAGAAAACCAACCTACAAATTTCAGAGAGAAAAATCATATAAAATGTAAATAAAATCTGCATGCGGTTTTAAATCATGTTTATTTAAAAATTTTCTGTAGTTGAAGAATTAGAAATGAGAATGTTTTGAGGACGTCAGGAAATTAAAAAATGATTCAACAGTGAAATTAAAAGATCAGTTAAATGGGAGAGAAAAATATTTAGCAAAAAAAATCAATGCAAATGTGAAGTCGTGAAGTATAAAAAACTGTTGAGTGAATCTGAAACACTGAAGACAAAAATAAAGTAGCAGGCCTGGCGGGTGGCTAGTAGTTTCAGCATACAACAAACCACAGGCCCATCAGTCGTAGATATAAGCACAGAGATAAACAGTAGGACTGTTCAGTATAAGTTTCTGTTCCATTTCCTAATGCAAGCAGAAGGCTATTAATGAAATTCTCTCTAGCTCATTATTGTCCTGGCTTCATCAGGGACAGAGTTGCCTTTTCTTTCATAGTGTCTGGTATGATCTTATGCTTTGGCTTCAGGAGAAAAACAATGTTGATAATACAGAGATGTTCTAGTTGTTCTGTGAGGAACCAAGGACATTTAAATTGTTCAGTTTCTCCTGCCAATGAGAGGGGCTGAGGGGGCACAAGGAGCTGGGAGGGGACAGAATTAGGACAGCAGACCTAAGTGGGCCAAAGGGATATTCCATATCATATGACATCATGCAAAACAAAATCTTGAAAAACAGTGGGAATTTGGCTGGGTAGACAGCCCCTGCTTGGGGACTAACTGGGTTAAACCACAATCACCTACTGAAGAAAAGGTTTAGTAATGTTTACTCAGAATTAAATTCATGAAATGCTAGACTGGAACAGCTTGTACCTGTGATCTCTGGACATGGATAAGATGTCAAACTCCATGATGTTAATCTTTAATTGGTCTTAGAGTGCTGACAAAAATAGGCAAGGATGGAAGCAGCTAACATTAAAGGCTGCTGTACGTATTGACTGGCAGTAATAACTGTACTCATATTCAAGTTAGCAGCTATTACCCAAAACAGAAAATAAAACTGTTCGGGTAACAGAAGAATAAATACAAACTGTCCCATCTGAAAGTCTATGCAGTCAGTATGGTATATGTTAGGTATGACACAAACAGACTCTTTTAAAACAGGAAAACATAGAATGGTTCAGGTTGGAAAGAACCTTTATGATTCTACAATCGAGAAAATACTCATTATTTTCAAAGTGTTGTGGTATAGGAGTCCTCAGGAAGCAATCTGAAATTGTCTGCATTAATGTTATGGAGGGAGAACAAAGACACTAAAAATAAAATTAAAATCTGTTGTACCAGACTGGGATTACAAACTAATCTGCATGTTTTCTATTACTATTTGAAAATGTCACAAATTCTGCAGCAACATATGTACATAAATATGTTCATATGCACACATACAATATTTATAACCTAGCTAAAACTCTTGAATTTCTCAGATCAGTTATTCAGACGGACTCAATACTGAATTACACTCACCCCAGGATACGGTTCATTCCATGCCTTGCAGCATAGTGGAGTGGAGTATTGTGCTGGTAAGTTTCTCCATAAGAAGTATTTGGGTCAAGAGTTTCTTTTAGTTGAGGGTTGCTCTCATATATTTGGCAGGCCAGATTTTCATCTCCATTTATAAGAGCTTTGCGGAACTTGGTGGTTGTATTTCCCATGTTGCTATTCTAGCTATCAATGGCACTTTTTCCTTTCCCCTTCACTTGTCGTGAGGTTCTGTAACATGCTTCACAGCCTAAAAAGACAAACAGTATGTTAATTATTCTGTAAAGAACTTTTTCCCAGATGAATTAACCTAGATCTACAGCACTGTAAGCATGCACGTGAAGAGTACTTAGGGCCTAAAACCTCTGCTCATGAATTCCTGAAGTCCTTATAGGTAGGATACACAAATTCCCAATTATTCACAGATTACTTCCATACTGAGTATTTTCATTACAGACACTCTCCCATCATACAGAAAATATAAAGAGGGCCAATACTCATCTCTATTAGCAGACACGGACAAAAAGTGAATTCCTATGAATGAGAAGTGAATAAGAAATTAGAAGTGATTTTAACACATAGTATGACCAAAGTCGAATTCTTAATAGAGACAAAATTCTTCAAAACTATGCAAGAAACTAGACCTGAGTTTAACTGTTACTTAAAGAACACCAGGAAAATTATGCTTCAAGTACCTATGCACATGTAGGTGGATGAAAACAGCACTCTTCTGCGCCAGCAAGACCAATAAACACAAATATAGGAACATTAGAGCCCTATTTTAACAGTTCTGCTAAGCAGATCCTTTAAAACATCAAGGCCACTTTTAAAACAACAGTTGCAGAACAACAGTGACTGGGTCCACAAAGCCAAGCCTTGTACTGGCATTAACCAGCAACTTAAAGTTACTAAAGAGCACTGCCAGCTTTCATGCTCCAGTCCCTTGCCTTTACCTGATGTGAGGGACCAGCAGACTGAGTTACATGAAGACTGAGCAAGAAAGATGGGACAGGAGAAACTTACTGGGCTGTGCATTCTGAACGAGCATGCTGTGCTTTGTGTCAGAGAGACAGATAGGGAACTCAGCACCAGGCGACAGCTGGTAGTGCAGTGAACCTTTGGGAGGTCTCTTGCACACAAGTCACCACATGCAGACTGCTCCATGCCAGATCCTTCCCCTACAGCATACACTCCAAGATGCAAATATGCCAGGCACAGCATGATGGGAAACTAGAATCGACTGTGTTGGGAACATACAATCAGGCAGACAGGAGCTGCTATGCACCCACTCCCTTATACTCTACTCAACAAGTCTAATGATGACTCAACAAATAAAAGGTCTACCTCAAACTTGCTTGTCTGCACAGTTACTGGTGCCTAGGTCAGCTCTAAACAGAAAAAAAAAAAAAAAGATGAATGTAACGGATCCAAAGCTGCAGAAAATCTCAGGGAATCTGGATGTGTATGCAATCCATGTGAGAAGGATTTGGGGAACCAGGGAAAAGCTGCAATGCTATACTTTTGTTCCCAGAGCAGTCCTCGCATGAGCTGCTTTCAGCTGCTACTGTGAACTTACACATCACGCTAATAGCAAAAGTAGCAATGAGCAGGTTGAGCAGACCTTTACATTGCATCACTGTACAGCTGCAGTTTGCTCAGATTCCAATGAGTGCAACTTTCTGGAGCCCTGCAATGTCTCCTCTCTGCACTGCAGTTCCTCTGATGGGTCACCTGGTGAAGACAAGGGAACACACCCTCACACCACCAGGGTATATGGCTGTCTGGGCTACCCTAGGAGTACAATGTCTGTGGTGGTCTCTATTTTAGTCCCCTTTTCCTTCAAACTCCGGTGAAGCAATCCCTGTTTTGGAGTAGATGTGTCCTGCTGCTTGATGCCACCACGGGATGACAGGTCTGCCACAGCAGCTGACCCAGCACACTGAGCATGGTGCCCTGTGTTCCCCCACGAGGTCAGGGGCAAGCCCCTGTGAAGCAGCTGGACGTTCACATCACAAGGGATGAGCAGGTATTTTGAAAACAGAAGCACACCTGTTGTTCAGGCAAACCAAAGCCCAACGTACTGCAGCATTTTGTATCTTTCTGTTGGCTCTGTATTTTAATAACATAAGCATGCAGATACTACTGCAGATTCATGTTTTTCAAGAAAGCCCCTGAATGTTCACATTACCATGTCACAGCTTCTCGTGCTTCAGATTAGTGCGCTTTCAGATATATAAACAACTACGCTACTGTAAATATTAAATAGCTTTAAGCTTTAATAAAATACTGTAAAAATCATGGAAAAACCTTCTCACTTTTCAATAAGCCAAAAGTTCATATTACCCTCTACATAAAAACAAAATAAAGCCCAAAGCTTTCAAGAGCTTGGATCTTAAAAATAACTTGAGAGAATGACTTTGAGTCACATTCGTTAATGAGGAAAGCTTATGATGTTATAGTATCTGCCAATCCCTATTGACTACCAACAGCTCTCAAGACTACAAACCAAAGCAGACAAGAAAAAATGCCTAAAGTATATCCTGTTCCTCAAACTGTCAGGCAAATCAATAATGCAGATCCCACTAATGCCCCTGAAGAGCAAAAATAGCACAAAAAACTTCTTGCATAGTTTGGAATTTGAAGGTAACAGCATCAATTGCTGCGTACTTATTTGTGGAACATGGCACACAGGCAGCTTCCGTCAGCTGCAGAGCATGCTGCCTCTTGCCCCACCTGGCACATTAAACAAACCTGGCCATGGGCGAGAGAGGCTGCTAAGAGTTTAAGAAGATATGGGGCCCTGAGGGAACCTGGGGCACAGTGAGATTGCTGAGATCCTGAAGCAGAAATCTGTATGTATTTAAGCAGGCAGCTGGGAATGCATGGGAGAACTGAGAGCCTGAGTAGGGTGGCTGCAGTACAGAAATGGCAAACATTTTTTATTTCATTAGCTTACTGCATGCTGAGCAACCTATTTATTTTTTTTGATGTAGGATGGATACAGTACACTCTAGAACAGCCTTCAAAAATGAATAATATAAATGATGTAAGCAAGTTGCTCAAAATATTATCTACGTTATCATAACATCTGGGAAATTCAGGGATTTGCAGCAAGTACTGCAAAACTGACATCTGCTTCCCTAAAAAAAGCCCTACAGCCTCTGCACACACTGAAGGGCCATGTATGGGACAGACATGGTACAGGAAGGTGAACAACAAAACACAATCAAATACAGCTGTACCTAAGAGGACCACTCTCCAAATCTCAAGATTCTAAGAGTCAAAGGAAAGAATTTTAAGAAGGATTATAAAACAGAGCAGTGATGTGGCTTTGAATAGACAAGAGGAACTTTTCCCGAAACCAAAAATCATCAAGAGGTATTGAAAATTTAGCAAATGGCTAACACAACTGTAATCACCATATTATCAAAAGAAAATTAAATATGATAGAATGGGGACAGCCCATGAAAGCACTTCAGGTGAAGGCAAACAGCTTCTATTTGATGTGATAGCAAGAAACCAATCTCTGGAAGAACACAAGGAGAGAAGTGACAGGGTCAAAACTAATCCAGAAAACAACCCCCCTGTTTAAAATATAGGATACTATAAATTCTGCTAATGTCTTCCAGCTTCATACGATATCTAAAAGGACATTCATCTTTCTCACTCAGCCTTTTATGCCTCAAAAATTTGGTGGTCTACAGCGTGGTTTTCTTTTTCTGCATTAGCCTTTAAATATGTCAGCAGAAATACCCCGTGGGTACACAGGGGCAAAGCTGCCTTTGTACACTGCCAGTGAGAGCTGCCTCCCAGCATCTCAGGAAGTCAGAAGAAACCAACACCCAACAGCTGTTGCCTCTCTCAAGCTGCCGATTGCTTGCTGTATATTCCAGGTCTGCCCATCTGTGGTCACCAACTCAGCTCCCAGCAAACAGACCAACTGCTTTGGAGTTCAAAGGAGGCTCTGCTTCAGCTGAAGGAGAAAAAGGACAAAACATGAGCTGATGCAGCAAACTTCTGCATCTGAGAATGGATGAAAGGGGCCCAGGCTGCCTTCGCTGTTTTTTCTGTTAAAGGCTTCCAATCCATTACATGATCTCAAAGGACAGTAAGCTAACAAGGCCAGCACTGGAACCAGGCAGTAATTCATCTCAGAAAGGAAACTTAGTTTGTTCTTTCAACCCCTCCTCTTGTGCTTGAAGGTAAAGGGTGTGCAATACATGTGCATCCTCCCAAAACAGATAGGGCCCGGAAGGCCCAGCCAGGTCATGGCCTCAAGGACTGGGAAGCTGCATACAGAGAAGGCTTTAAGGCTGGTTCATCAACTCCCAGATGCACTGTGAGTGCCATCTTACTTTAGTGTTTGCAGAAACTCAGCATATAAAATTCTTAGGCTATTTTTTAATGCGTTGCATTACAAAAACATTGCAGTATAACAAATATGACAAAACAAAAATGGCAGTTTTCAAATATTTTATCTTAATACAGTGAGACTCTAGCAGAGTTTTATATGATGAAGACCTTTGGTAGGCAGATCTGTTTGCTGTATTTTTAAGTTCTATGATAATAAAATAGATACATTATAGCCTTTATTGTAACATTTATATCAACCAAAAATATGACTACTGCCTTTTATACCAAAGAATACAGGGAAAACTAAATGCAGTGTTTGCTTACTATATCCCCCCACTATTATTTCAAACATCAACCATCTTCTTGAAAATAAGTGTTTTACCATTCCCAAATAAAAGCTCCAATTTACAGCATAAAACCAAGATTCCATTAACACAAATCACTTCAAAGTCCAAAGAAAGATTCTCATAAAGTCAGTCAAGAGACATCACACTTCTCCGCTTTGGCACAGAACAGTAAAACTGCTCTGGACTTATTAGCAACACTGCTAAAAGCAGCACTTTGATAACCACAGGTCCATAAATATTTAACAGAGATGGACACTCCCATAGGAGCTTGAAGAACAAGTACAAGATGAAAAAGAGTAAATACAGAAAGAGGTGGGTAGATGAAGGCACAGATGCCACCAGCTGCCCAATTATTGATTTTTTCATGGGCATCATCATAGAAGTGAGCTTGGAGGACAGTTTTAATGGCTTGACAGGATTTCAGAAGTAGCTCCTCCCTAGAAATAGTGCCAGGCTGCTTGCTCAAAATTTATAACAAATGGTGAAACACTGCATGAGAGGGATCAGCTATTTCTGAAACCTCTTCTAACTTCTGACACGCATTTAAGAGCAATGTACTCAATACGCAAGTCTTTCATGAGATGACACACATCTCTAAATTTACATCTGACTTGCTTTAATACTGAAGCAAGTTTTCTCGCTGAATGTAGCACGAGCGCATGATCGCACAGCAGCGGTTTTGTATCAGGGAAGGGGAGACATACTATGCTACACAGTATCCTTAGTAAACATCAAAATCAGTAAAAAATACTTAGTTTAACTGCAAGAAGAAAACGCAGCATTTTTGCACAAAAAAAGCTTTTATCTATATAACAAGCAAAAAACATCAGCAGAACTAGGTATCATTTTAACAATTTGTTATTCGGTACTGCAACCCTGACAAGTTTGAATACAAAAAAAAAAAAAAAAAAAAAAAAAGAGCAGATTTTGTACTCAATTTTTTTCATGTAAACTCTAAGAACATGGTTGCAAAGAAGACTGACATAACATAGTCACTAATAATTATATCTTCATAGTAACAAAATTTAGTACATTATTACTAAAATTGGTTTATGTACTATTTTCTATACCCTAACAAAGACAACTGATAATGCCTTGCCAAGACAAAAAGGATAATGCTGAAAATACAAAATATTATGCTGCACTCTAGAAGCATATTCTGATCTAAGCACAGTTAGCTCAAAAGGTAACTATTTTATTTGCTTTGGATACTGCAGTTAAACAGTCCATTTTTAAAAGGTGAGTTTATAAAATACTTAGTGCAGTCTGTCCTGCATTGCAAATCAAATCATTTGCAGAAGGGAATCTTGAACAGCTCCACATTTTATGAAAAAGTTGAGTAACCTCTTATATTCAGGAGTGTTGCACCATGATGTTGGTGATCTTCACTAGTGGGATGTTCTAACACAAATGGAGCAAGTCAAAAGTTATGTTCTAGAATTCTCAGAATACCAGGTCCTCTCAACAAGAAGATAAAGCACTGATTTCTCCTTTTGTCTCTTCACCCCTCCTCACTCCATGAAATGCTAAAAAAAAAGTCCCAATTTGTACCAGGAGGACAATATTAAAAATAAAATATTCAAAAATGCACACTTACTTTGTGTATAGCTGGCAGCGATGTTCATAATTAAGATATATTAGAAAATATTAGGATAAGGCTCTTTTTAAGAGTTTGAAGTCAAGATTTCAGATTTACCAAATTTATCACTGGGCAAAAATTTCCCTTGCTGGACACCTGCCTCTGAAGGAATATTTCTGTCAAATTCTCATTAACTATGCAAGCAAATCTAGAGAATCAAGTCACGGAAAAGACGTACTTTATTTATTTATTTATTTTTGTGAACTGACTTATTTTGTTGTTGTTTTACACTGAAATATTTCAAAGTTTGTGCCAAAAGAGCTTAAGTCATCAACATGAAACAATGGAAGCATCTTACCCACTTAAAACCTTCTGAATGGAGTTTAACACCGTCAAACTGAGTTTTATGCTTAATGTGCTAAAGTATAGATCAAAAAATAAAATATACCAATGCAGAGAACTATCTACAAATATAATGTCTTAATCCTCTATAGAAAGATAACCAATATATATGTTCTCTTTGTTTTAAATACTAGGGTTGAAAACAACGTTGAGAATTTGTTTGAATAAAATGTAGGGTAGGGTTGTAAAGGAATTGTTTCCTCATTTATACGTCTGCAGGATAGAGAGTCTAGTAAATTACATTACAAACTTTTTCCTGCTAGTATATGTGTGCACACTTAGAAGGCTCAAAGTTATTGCTGAAGTTGGTAATTTCAGACCTCAGCTTACTGACTCAGGCAAAAAGACTTTGATCCAGGTGGAATATTTCCTTTTAGACATGCTTCTTTTGCCTGTGTCCAACTCAAGCTTGTGGAGGAAAAAGAATTCTAAGCATGGCTCTGGCTTCTTTTGCCTTGATATACCGGCAGCTGTGCAATCCAGACAGATGTAGCAGAGATCAGAAGTAGTTATAACCTTATGGAAACAAGACCACATTTTGTAGCTAAAATAGCTGCTATATGAATTTCCATGTGTTATCTGCAGTGTTCACATTCTTTATCATCAAAATGAAATGTGGTAAATCCACTGGGAGTAAGTAAATATATGTTACGGAAGATACTGTACAACCAAAAGAAAGGTATACAAAGCATTCCTGCAGATAGTCTAAAAAATAAAAATATAAAAAACTAATGATGCAGTTTAAAAGGTGCATCTATTTTGACACATCCTTTTTTGTAACCTAAGAGAACAACAATTCAGTAAAATGGAACAGAATTATCATTCTGTAACTGTGCCTTGTAGTATGAAATAGTTTCACTTGGAATTGCAGATCACTTCAGATCCATTCCAGGACACCATATCTTTGGAAAATTATTTAAAAACAAAGCAAAACAACCACAACAAAATCCACAAAGTTCTCTGAAATCTACATAAAACTTTGAAGCTGCTCTCAGTAGAACCTTTTGTCAAGGACTTAGTAATCTGATTTCATTTGATGTAACTTAATTACTGATACAAGAAATGTCCTCCTTTTTAGCCTTCTCAGGCTCCAGTCATAAAACACAGCAGGGCTTTTTAGGGGCTAGCTTTTCACTTCTCTGCTTAAGTAGACTGATCAAATCTTACATATTACAAAATACCTGTACCTAGTACAGCACTGACATTACTACCCAAAGATCTCATCTATCTAGATCAGTAGCTGAATAAACACAGTAAGAAATTCTTGAAACTCGAGCTAAATGCAAGAATGCTTGATAGTTCTGGCATTATAATTTCAAACAGTGTTTATTGTTGTATAACAAATTCACGATAGACTGCTCAACCTACTAAAATACCTCAAAACACTTCTGACAGCGCATAAAATACTGGTGGCTCAATGCATGTCTACAGAATTGTTTTCCGTACCACAAGTCACACCACTTTTGCATCATGTACCCCAGAAGCAAAAGTGAACAAGTATCATCCAGTCTTCTATATAAAGATGTACAAGCAGCTGATGACTCAGAACAGTTTGCATCAGTAACAAGCTGACAAATACGAACCAGAGACTGGCAGTGTTCCCTCAGTCCCTCTCACACTGGCAACACGAGAGCTTCATTCAGTCTAACACTTCTGATGCCTTTCTCCTTACCCTCACACCCCAAGGTCACTGTGCCAGCTGGGATGGGAGCTTCTTTTCAAGAAGGAAGGGCTAGAACATGTTTTGTTTAACTGTACAATAAGCAATGATCCAGCTCAAAAAAAGACAAATGTCTACCACCTCTAAAATCAGTTCCAGCAGACAAAAGGTACATGGTAAAGCAACCACCAAGGACTACAACACAAAGGCTTACGGGATACTGGACAGGGGGAATTAACAGAGTGGCCCTGCGTGGAGCAAAGAGTTCAAAGCAATGTGTGGTTTTATCAGACTGAGATGCTTAGAAAAACCGAGGGTACCCTCGATCGGTGTGTGCAGATTTGGGCAACACATTAGAAGAACATAAAACTATTACAGAGTATCCAAAGGAGAATTACTAAGATGGTGAAGGGTCTAAAGGGTAAGAAGTGCGAGGAGCAGCTGAAGTCCCTGCGTTTGCCCAGCCCAAAGGAGCTGAGGGGAGCACTCATGGCAGCTACAGCTCCTCACAGAGACAGGAGGTGTGACAGCAACAGGGTCTGAGGGAACGGCATGGAGCTGTGTCAGGGGAGGGGCAGCTGGGGGTCAGGGACCGGGTCTGCACCGAACAGACTGCACAGGGGAGTGGACATGGCCGGAGTTCACTGTGCGTTCAGACAGAATTCTCATGCACGAGGTTTAGATTTTGGGTGGTGCTGTGTGGGGTCTGGAGTTGGACCCATAGGTCCTTGTGGGTCCTTTCCAACTTGGAATATTCCGTTCTATGAATGCAGTCAGGAAAGGAGTAGAAATGGAATGCAGCAACACAAAAATGGCTATAAAAAAACTACAAGGAACTTGATTAACCAGCCTTAAACAGGGGGCAATGTACCCTGACCCTGCCTTGACTGAGTTCAGGATGTATTTTTCAAGTATGCTTGCTTAGCTTAACACAGCTTAAAAGCCTTGTTAAGATTCAGGTGAACAGGTTTGAAACTTCAGTGTAACCTGAAGACAGCCCTCTGGAGAGCCTCTGTTATCTAGCCAGCTAAAAGCTCTGATGTTAACGCAACACCAGTGCCATTAAACTGATACAAATGAAATCCAAACATTTTGGCCTTCCAGGCACATCTACAAAAAGCAAAAATAAAAAGGCTGCTAACACCAGGCTGCTCAAGATCAGAATTCTCCATGGGAAAATCTGAAAAAATTCTTATACATTAAAAAACCTTAACACATTCCTGAAGCACACATCTCGCAGCTTGACAAAGCTTTCTCACAGGGAAGAAAACCAGTTGGTAGGGTCACATTGTAGCTGTACCTTGTAAATATGAAGAAGGTCTAGATGGTGCACCTCACCAAGTAAGGATATGAATACACAAGGTAAGTCAACTGCAATCGGGTTGCACATAGCTGGCAGAGTTACACTACTTTCTAAAAACATACAGTCACATTTTGTAGAAATATTGAAAAATTGAAGTCAGTGCCATTCCAACACAAAAAATTATTGGGTTTATGAACAGAAGTAAGTTGTTAATAATGTAAAAAGAGAAGTAAAAAACTGAGCAAGCAAGTAAAATTGAATTTCCAATGTAGATTCTCTGAAAATATATGCTGTACTTTTATCTGTCAAAGTAAAGCAACAGTCAAAGAATCCTATCAGACTTCTGACTGAGAGAATATTCAGTCCATGGACTGCTGACACTACGCAGGTTGTAACTGAATAAACTAATCAGCCTTTAGCTTTGAAGTGTGATGGAGGACATCTCTGCTTTGTGCACTACAATCACTACACACATATCTATGGAATGAAACTCTAAAAAAACCACTTTACATTAAAACAGTATCTGTTTCTATACCATTCAAGTGGGCAGTGAGGAAAGCATATTCAGCTGTTGGAGAACAACATTCACAAAAAGTGCTGGACTAGAAACAAACACGCACGTAGTTTTATTGTTTCCTGGAAGCATTCTTACATGCTAGTTTTGTTCTCCATAAAGCTAAAAGACAACGTGACCTCACTGATCTTTCAAAGATATTGTGATTTTTTTCAGATGAATGAACAAATCAATTTCCTTTTAACAAAGAGGCAATTTAACTGATCAGCACTCCTTCAAAGCAACACATTCATTTGAGGTCTCAACACAGAATCTAGGAGATCACTGTGTGTTTGAAATGAAATGGATTCCCACCGCAAAACAGTTTCTACACAGTATTTCAGAAGTGTTTTACAACATTTCAGAGAGACGACTTGAGGAACTGTTTAAATCCTCCAAGTTGGAGATCTGCACATCCTGTTTGCTCAGTTCCCAGAATCTTGAGAACATTGCTGCTACAAACTTGTCCCTCAGCTAATCAAACTGTCATTACTTGCATCTTACCTATGCCCCCAAATTAGCAGAACTGCAACTTGATGCAGTTCTGATAAAATATTTATTTTACCCTGTGGCAAAATGCTGATTCTGGCAGGGAAATGGCGAAAGAGATACTGGATCTAATGTTACTTTACACTATTCTTTGATTTAAAATGTAACTTGAAATGTTTTTAACTTTTGCCATAACATGTATGCTGAAATATCAGGTTGTTTATTCCACTGTGTACAACCTCTTTAATCATGCACATTAAGGCTATGCAAAATTTAATTACAGAATGTCACTTACAGTTTGTTTTTGTGAAGGTTATACTTGACTCTAGAGTAACTACAATGAAACACAGTGTTTTTGGCATGATAGTGATTTTGGATTCATGATAATATCAAGGCAAAGAAAATACAGAAAAAGAGTAGGACAAAGCAACAAACAAAAAACAACTACTCCCCCCGAAAAAACAAAATCAGCAAAGCAACCACACACACAAAAAAACATCCCTCAGTTTGAATCAGTTGTCCTCTTAACAAAATCAATGTGCCTCGTGATGGGCACAGACACTAATGCAATCCTAATGACTGCTGTTCTTAGTAGAATTCTATATTGACTCTTACTGTGTAAGGCGGAGAGTGGAAACAAGAGAAATAAAAAGGACCCAGTGCAAAATCTGACACATATTACATCAAACTGCATGAAATGGAATATAGAACAGACGTTTAGAGTTACAAAGATGTTCAAGAACCAGCCTACAAAAAAAGTATTTGTTTTAGCCAACTAATTAAATTTGTATGGCTTCATTTGGAAAGATCTTCAGTTATTTAACTGAACTAACTGTATGGGCATCAGGGTGATACAACAGCTACCTGCATTTGAAGGTTAGTGGAACCTTCTCCCAACTGCTCCCAAGAGTAATGGTGAGACCAAGAAGAGAAGACAGGAACAGCAGCTCTGTCGTCTGTCTGTCCTATGCTCCCACAGCTCCTGCTGGCACCCAGAGCAGGTAGAGGAAAAAAAGAGGCAGGAGTAACAAGTCCAGCTGGATTTCCAGGAGCAAGAAGAATGCAGAAAGCAAGGGAAAACAGCCTAAAGAGTTGGTGGGCAGAAAGTAGAAGCAGGAATAGAAAGAACAGTGTAGAGTCTGCATCATCCACAGACCATTGCAATGGATGCTAAAAAAGGAAAAGCAAGCAGATGTTTATTTAAACTGACAGACATAAGGGCATACACAAGCAGGTGAATTGTAGTTGTCCTACAAACACTCCTTTTTTCTGGCTTTTATTTCTAGGAAATTACTGAAACCACATAAGTCTCTTAAAATGGTATCTACTTAGCTGAAACTTTCTCAAGTAATATGTGTCTATTACCTGTCCATACAATACGCCAGCCAGGACAAGGAGGTTTCCTTCAAGATGAAAGAGAGTGCAAGAAATGAATTCAAGCTGAAAGAAAACCCTGCAGTACTCCTTATTCATTATGTCAGGAGGGTTTTTGTTAATCTATTTTACATACTGCAGCCAGAGCATGATTCTCAGTCTCTATTTTGAATGCAAGAGGTCAAAATAGAATTATTTAATTGTGAGCATGCACTCCTGTTAAGTATCTGCTGGGTACACAGTAACTACATACACTTCACATCTGTCAGTCATCCAAACTCAAGAGTATCAGGTAGCTATATTCAGTTCTTCCTGAAGCATATTGTTGTTTTTATGACTTTGAAATGACTTGGAGCTGTTAACACTGCAGGACACTATCTAAGCAACTGAATCTAATTGCCTCTTTCCACAGGTTATGATGATGCTGATGTTCAGAATACTGAAGTACTGTCACTTACTCACAGAATCAATTACGTTCCTTGCATTATTTTTCATAATTTCCTCGCCAGAAAATATATCCCAAAACCAGTGACACTGAGAAGTGAACTTTCCTCTTCAACTTAGCAAGCTAGTTGTTCAAATGCATCTCCCTGAAGCATAAACAAACCATTAATATTACTACTTCTCCTGATATCCAAACTTAAAAAGAAAAAATGTGTTACGATGTGCTTTAAAATTAGTATTTACATTAAAAATCTAAGCCATAAGCAAAGGAAGCAGATGTTCTGTGATAGAAATAATTTTTGATTTCACAGTTCACTTTTTTTTGCGTTCTTTTCATATCTAAGATTGCTGAGAAGTGTGCAGTGGTGACCACTGAGTTCTCTGCTCATTCCTGCCTAGCACATGCTTCAGCTCATGTGTGCAGAGAACTGTAGTTAACATAAACCCCACTCTTCTCTCATCATTCTCTCAAAAATCCCCTCAGATTTCCCTGTCACAGTCTTTCTTAAAACAGCAAAACTTGAACATAAAACCTGTACTTTATTTTCTAAACCACAGTATTCCAGTTACCAGATTCTTACAACTTTCTACTCCCTGAAAACAGAAACCTCTGTGCAGAAATGAGCCATAACAATAAAAAGAACATCTGTGTGCCACTAAATCCAACTGCATTTGTACTGCATTTGTTAGATTAAGGCTAACTGGTTTGCAGTAGGTTTTCATTTTAAATTACTGCTATAGTTGTAGAAAGCCAGGAACAGCTTTGTTTTATTGGTTTAGCATACAGGCTACATCAGACCATGCTTCACTAAGCAGCCTATGTAATCAAATTATTCTTCCTTCAGATAAAATCATTTAACATTCTTTTTCCTCTTCGATGCACTAATTCAATGGCAACTTCCATGAGTTTGGATTAAAGAACATTAAGGCATCTCTTTGGACACCATCCTACAGTTTTTTTGTAAAAGCTAAGAGAAAGCAGGCCTGAATGCTGCTCAAACATACCTGGGGCAGTGTGAAGATGCAATCCCAATCAAATGCGATGTTGTGAAAAACCACTAAATCAACTGAATGGCTGATCAAGGTAAAAAGCTAACCAACACAGCAGTAGAGAAAGAAGTAGAGCAACAATTTCTGGATGAAAACCACTGCCCCAGTTCATGAAGAAATCGAAGATTTTACACAGTAGAGAGAGCAAGCTCTCAGGTACTGAGAACGGAAGGATCCTTGATGACTGAAAGGGCCTCCATTGCTGTGCTTGCCAGGAGCAAGACTTATCTACTGAAAAAGGATCAGGATGGCACTGATCTTCCAGCAGAATCTCAGGTAATTCCTTCAGGGTGATTCTCTAACACCACAATGGGTTTAGATGCTGAAGAAATCCAGGAGTAGTGCTCCTCGGTTTCAGTTACCTTCTGCATTGAAGCTGATCCCGGACTTCAGAATCTTTATCTTTGTCATCTTCCTGACAGCAGTCAGTCCTACGTGTAACAGAAAGAGCTGCAAAAAGCCTAATTATACAATGAACAATCTGCTAAATGAAAAAATGTCTTTAGTCCAACAATTAATGGATTGACCATGTCCTAAAATGCAGGTTCTTCATCATACAGATTTATTTGTGAATGTTCTTACTGTCTGCATCGTTATGTCCAAGACTGCAAAAATTCTAAGACTCTTGGAGCCAATGTGTTATTGATACAATTGATATTCAGTGTGGAAATCTGATTACCTGCTTTCTACAGCCAACTAGGAAACTCAAAACATTAATGAGCTTTTGGTAACTACATTACTAAGCCAAAAAATCCCCCAAATAATTATAAAAATATTAGAACAGTGAAGGTATTATGCTAGCATTTAAAAATGATTGTAGGTCTGACAAAGAGACCTGTGCAGTTTTGGAACTTATTTTAGAATCTGGAAAAAAAAAAAAGAAAAAGAAAAAGAAAAGAAAAAACTATGCTGTTCCTCAAAAATAAAGGCAATTTCTCCTTATGAATAAATACCCCAAATTCTGATTGTAATTAAAACAAGGTAATTCCAACCTTAACAGAATCCTATATCTAACTGCAATTTTCTTTGAAGACATTTGCTAAAAGCAAGCTGAAGACAATTTTATTTATGTATACTGTTAATGACAACCAGATTACTCTTTCAATTCCAGCAATCTCATTTACCACTTCTAACGTTTGTATGTCAACATTTTTTTGATAAATATATGTAATCACGTGGCTTTCATGAAACAACACCGTGTCTCGATGGCAGCAAAATTTCTATCGAGACACAGTATAATTGTTCTTCACACATATGAAACCAAACAGAAGGTAACTTCAGTTCTTTTAAGAGCACTTTGTTACCAACATGTGCATCTTTCTTTCGCATCTTGTTTCCAAAGATTATATAACTGAAATAACGATCCTACTGAATCAGGTACTTCTCATGTAATATTTTGTCTGAGAAAGCTTCCAGCAGAGTATAGCACAGGAAAGTATAAAAACTGGGAAGTATGAACCAATCCTTTTCCACCATCCTCTCCTAGGCTTCAGCAATTTAGCATTTGATGAATGCTTGAGACAGATCTGCAGCATGTGTATTAATAAGCTGCAGTACATTTTTATCCCATTAATTTGCTCAAAAGCTCCCTGACACTATGCAAATTTTTCAACAGCCACAACAGTTTCACAGCTTAACCATTCAGTGTGAAGAAACACCTTTCTGTTTGTAATCTGACACTTGTGAAATGTCATTTTCACTGTCTACAAGAGCTGAGAAGTAGACAGCAGAAAAAAACTCTCCATTTATTCCTGTTATTTTAGAGATTTCTCTCATACTGCCCGCTACAAGTAATCATCCTGCTGTCAGATCAATCTTTTTAGAGGTTACTTTTACGTACTGATTCCTAATTCTTATGAAATGTATTTGGTCCAAGTTTTCTGTTCCTTTCTGCTGTTTCTGATCTTCTAATGTTACTTTCGATGCCACTTTTGAGCTGGGTGAGCAGCAGCTGTACACAACACACAAAATGCATGTACTTACATGGTGGTGGCACGATCTCTATTCATTCAACATGTGATTTCCTCTCGGGGCTGTCAGTAGGCACTGAGCTGATTTTCCTCAGAGATATTATTATAACCTTGATATATATACATACTGATTTAGATTTTTTTTCCAACCCTGTGACTCTTCTACATTTTATCTAAACTGATTTTCACACGCTACCATCTCACCACTTACCATCTTTGCCATATCACTTATCATTTACCTTAAACAACACCGGTTCTAGCAGTGATCTGAGACTTTGTCAGTAACCTTCAGCCTCTGTGAAAATTACCTATTTTTTCCTGCCTGTTTTAACCAGCAGCTTCTCCATGTGAAGGATTCCCCTTCTCTCCCACACCTGTCTGGATTCTTTAAGACTTTAAAGCAAGGAACTGTGTCAAATGCTTCTTGGAAATCCAACTAGATTATAACAATTGTATTTCCCCTTCAACTTCTTCAAAGAATTTCAACAGGTTTATGGCACCTGACTCCCCCTTATGACAGCTGTTGACTGCTTGTCAAGGTGCTGCATTTCTCCATAGGTCTGCTGATGTGGCCCATTCTTACAGCATTTCTGCTAATGTTCCAGACACAGGCACCGGGCTTACACTGACAACCAGTAAGCCAGCACTGTGATAGTTTTTAAGCAAATATGACAAAATGTATTTTTTTGCACAGTTTTAATTATCAAGAAGAGTACTAAAGAAAGCCATGTTCACACTGAGAAAAATAACCTGGAAGAGTCTCTATAGCTTTTCCACAAGATCCAAGGCAGACTGACAATTCTGAAATCAGACCTACAAAATCAGACCCTGGCTCTTATTGCCATGTACGTATATCTCACTTTGACAAACAATACTTGATAAAGGGATGGTGTCTATGGTGTCTAGGCTAATCTCCTTTACCTTGCTTGATTCAGACAGAATTCTGTAAAGAATATCTTTGAGGCCTATTTCTTACACTAAGATGAAAGAGTGACAGTCTGTCTTTTAATGATGCTAAACTATGTTAGACTTCCCACTGCCTCATGAAAGACTTCTCTCTTGCTGAGAAACTGAATTGTCTGGGAAAGACTGTAGCCAGGCATAGGACAAAGAATGCAAACTGTTAAGAAGGGGAATTTAGCACACTGCTTTTTGTTGTCGAAAAAGAACATCAAGAATGTTATCAAACAGTAGAAAGAAGGCCTAGGACTCCTCAAAGAGAAAACTACCTGTTGGGTAAAAAGCAATGCAACACAGAAATGTTTCCCAAAAGGGAAAGAGGAAGCTGACAGATACAAGGTAATAACAGTATTGCTGAAGAAAATCTTACTCTGCTAGCACGGTATAAGCCACCTCAGCAATCTTCTGTATTTACCATACCTTCTAGATACAACAACCACAAAACACTCAGTGCTTTTCAGGTACTCTGTTATACCAAAAGACAGAGGAGAACACAAGCACCCTAGTGCGCTTTTTCTCTTACTCCATTATGTTCATGGTATCAAATACAAATTACTTTCCTTACTTCTCTACTCCATAATGACAATAAATAAAAGAAAACTTGACAAAAAACTTCCCCTCTTCCAGATATTTCCTGGTTCCTCACTCTCCTGTGGTCTGTAAACCTTATTACTTTTCTTGTGACTCCACCACAACTTGTTTGCTGGGGAAGAAAAAGGAAATGCATTCCTCCTCACCTAAAACACCTGAACGGCCAAGGCAGATCTGAAAAATTTTACTGAACGTTTCCCAGTGCAAAACAACATTTCCCCATGCAGAAACAGCTTTAACATTCAACACTAATTATAGTCTAATAAGCCAGTCAGGAAATATTTTGCTTTTTATCCTTTGAACCAGAACACTGCAAAAAAGGGCATCATTATAAAAAGACTTAAGACTACAATTTGACAGTTACGTGTGATCTCTGTGTTATCTGAGGCAACAGATTTAAGCCTGCTCAATATCAGATTGCAAACGGTCCCTCCAGAACAACTCTTTGGCTTGAGATTCAGCTGCTACAGTAATCACATGCATCCCACTAATCTGTCTTCATGGACTGTCCAAGATTTTGCAGGGTGTTTTCAGACTTTTTTTGGATGGAAAGCTGCTGCCTTCTCACGTTTTATAGCTAGCAAGTGTGCCAGGAATCATGTTTTCTGAAAAGCAGCATTCACTAGATTCACATACCCTTTGCCTCACATTGCTTGCTCTTGAGTCCATCTATTAACAAGACATAATGTGGAGTTAACACAGCTTAGGCTCTGTTCATCACTGACTTCACTGCTTGCACATCTCCTCCAGATAGTTCCCAGGACTGTAAGAACAGAAGGACTGACCATGCTGCCAGCACCGTCAGCTTGCTACCGGGATTGGCATTTCTGGTGAATAAAAGTGACTTCTAGGACCTCAGAGTCTCTTATTTGCTGCTACGTGACATGCAGAGATCCCACAGAACAGAAAAATCCTCTTGATCTGGGAGGCGTCAGTGATACTGTGCAGAAGGTTCAAAACCAACACTATTACTGAATGCTGCTCAGAGAAAGTCACAGAGGACATATGCACAGGGGCTTTCCCTGACACGCTGGCACTGTGACTAGGATGCTTCCCTTCCTGCCACCTCCACAGGCAGGCATGCTTCTTCATGTGGGAGAAGACTCTGATATCCTCAAACACAGCTGTGGAGCAGACACATCAGGAACAGAAGGTGCGTGGTCTCCATTCCAAGCTGAGATGGTGCAATGTGGCCTGCTTATGCAAAAGAGCTGCATAAACCTCATCACCCTGCCACCCCCTTAGGTCTGACAAGCCTATCTCCTCCTCTGCCATGCCTGGAGAGGCTATCCTTAAGCAGCTTCATCTGTTGCTATGAAAATTCAATTAGCAATCCAGGACTTGCTGGGTTCTGGTAGAACTTTCTTTGTGTAAAACGAGACAGAAGCACACTGGGGTCAGGCTCAAAAATATAAAGCTTGTTAGAAGAAGAACTCTGCTGCAGGCTTTATTTCACAAACCTGCAGGAACAAAAGCAGCCAGGGGCAGATGAGACAGTTTCCGGAGCCGTCGGACTCGTGATGCTCACAAATCCACTGTAAATTGCTTTATGGAAAACATACCACAGTGCCAAACATAGAGACACTTATTTAAAAATGGTTCTCACTGCTCATAAAGTAGAAGAGATCACAAGAGATCAACCCCCTCCCCCTCAAACAAACAAACACACACCAAAACTGTTATTATTCCCGCCCTGGGTTGTCCTCCCCCAGGCCCAATCCCCTGTCATAGCTGCCCAGATCAACATATGACCTCAACCAGACCTCGCTGAGAGCTTCAGAAATTAGAAAATCATTTTTATTGTTATTAGGAAACATGTACTTGGCATGCTGGAAATCTGCCTCTCTTATCTTTTTATAATGCCAATGTTGCTTGAGAAACTTAAGACTGTAGTTTCTAAAAACTAACACCAGTGCTGATCTTGCCCTTTCTGTTTCTGATCCATCTATCCCACGTGCTCACATTCCCACACTTTCCCTGGTTTTGTACTGGTATGAAACTTTGTCACTGCACAGCGAATAAGAACAGCACCTCAGATCAGTTGCCTGTTTTGAGTTTTCTTCTTAGACACCGATAATCCAAATGGCCAGACCAGGGCAGCAGTATCAAGTAGGCAGGGTTACTTATACCAGTACATACTGAAAATAATGGAAATAAGTGCTCCAAACTTGTTCTCAAACTGAAATGCAGACAGAAGCAGAAACACCAGTGATATGCAAACTGTGCAAAACCAGCAGTAGCTTGGGCTCTGAAGGCAAGGCAGGAATACAGCAGCCCCACTGCAGCAGTCACAGCAGGCTTTTTTCCTCACACAGTCCAGTGTTTTTTAGACCCTGACTGTGGCACTGCTTTCAAATGGGACACTGCACGGAGCATGGATGGGAGGATGCAACCAGGCAGAGTGGGAGACTGCAGACACAGAGCACACGTTAGGAATGGCAAATACATCCAAGCCCTGCTACCTTGGCAGTCAAAAAGCAGGGCAGCAATGGGGAGAGGTGTTTGCTTTAGCTGCAGAAGACCCAGCAGGACTCCAGAGAGAGCAAATTCTACCAACCTGAACTAACTCCATATTGAAGAAAAAAAGTCTAGCTCAACACCTACTCACCTGCACTTTGGAAATGGGTAGTGTTCAACTCCAGGCAGAAGTTCTCCATGTTCTTTCTATATTGCATATACTGCTGGATGATATTGTATAATAGATTTAAGCTTGCTTGGGAACAGCATGGGAATTGTATCCATGGATATGGTGGACATGCAGAAACAGAAATATCTAATCAACAAGCTGTAAGTATTTATTGGAGGATTTAAGTCTTATGGTCTTCTGAAAATCGTACACCCAAACAACCTAGGGCCACTCTGCATGCACATACAACATCCTGCACAGCAAGAACAACGTTCTGGATGTACTGAACTGCTCTCTAGAAGATTTAGAAGGGAGAAAATAGCAATAAACGAGAAAGGGAGAAGTGGAACAACACCTATGCAGTGGCAAAAATAAGAAGGATCTCAGAAGCAAAAACCTAACAACTCGAAGAACAGCCAGGACTAACAACATACATCTATGAAGAAGTGAAACACTCATAAAAAGCTTCCTTTTCAAGTGGCGGTTTGTATGAAAACCACCTTAATACTGTGTACTCTGCTTCCTGTTGGGGAATGCGGTGCATTGCAGTGGAACGGACAGTTCTGGATCCATTCAGCTCTCCAGAACGGAGAGCATTCCAGCAATCAGGGATGCTGGAACTCTCTGCTCTAACACTTAGACCTAAGCAGAGTTATTACATTACATTTGCAGGGCGCAACCAAGTATCTGTGTAAACCAGACATCTTATTTGCTCCATCGAGTGGAAGGTCAAACTATATAACAAAATCCTTCAATCTTCATGTTTTACATCTTCACGTCCGACTGAATCCACTTTAGAAACAGAATACTCAGGTCTGCATTTCTAAGTGAAAAACTCTGAACAGTCACTTTGATTTTAAGAATGCAAATTAAAGAGAAAGAACACTTTACTAGAGGAATCATCAGTTGCAGGGAATCGGGACCACAGCACACAACTCTCTACGTGGGATAAGTTACAGCAGCTGGGTGAGCAGTTTGGAAAGGACAACAGGAATCATCAGACAACTAGAGAAAGCAGACAGGCAGTCGTGGGGAAGAGAAAGTATGCAATGGCTAAAGCGAGCCACGATACGGAGCAGGCTGTCTGGCTTCAGGAATGTGATTTATTTTCACAGTAAGCCATGGGTAGACTGGAACATTTTTTTTTTGCTCAAAGTTCATACTGAGGTTTTAAGTTTCAAAAATAAACTTTTTGAACTTCGCCTAGCACTGAGCCAGCCTGCCTTTTTGTGCATGTCATTATTACTTTGAAGCAGGGAGCTAAACGATGTTGAAAACATTTAGAAAATGCTGCCTGGTTTCATAAAGAAGTTATATCCAGGAAATAAATAATTTGGGGATTTAGAATTTTTTCCTTAGCAAGGATCCGTTGTTTGGGAACTCACGGATAGCTGTTAAAAGTGAGAACCTTTATGCCTGTAAAAAATGAAAGACAGTTACTAGTAACTCCTTAAGGCTATCCTAAAATCACAATCTACAAAACTGAAGTAAATCTGGTATACTTTTATGGCTCCTGACTACTTTAGGAGAAACTCTATTCATTCTTTTCTTAAAAGAACCATATCATTAGGTAAACCCTGGCTTCCCTAACGATTCCTCACTCCCTATAATATAATCGACACGCAGACAAATTCAACAAGATTTCTGAATAGAGCTCAGTGAGTCTGAACTTAAAGGGTACTTCTATGAAATAGAGATGACCATATCAACAGGCACTTAATGCTGACTTCACAATAAGATTTTAATGTTGACTTCACAATAAGACTATGTGACTGTTCTACTCATTTTTGTTTATACTGCATTTTAATGAGATCCAGGGCAACAGAGATCAAAACCTTTGTCAGCTCTTTGTATTTAAGCATCACAACACATTTCAGATTAGAACACACTGCCATCTAACTCCAATTGTAGACAAATTAACTTAATTTACTATGCCTTTATTAAGCAAAAAGTACAATCTTCAGGGAGCTCTGTACATGAGTGAGTCTATTTCACCTCTGATGTCATATTTAAAGCACTGAGCTCTAACAAATTTTTTGACAATACAGAATTCAGGTTTTCCTTAAAAAACAAGTATAGAACTGAATAACAGAATTTACTTAATAGAATTACACTGTTCCTTTAGAATGCTCCACAGCCACACGCTTCATCTGGACTAGGAGTGCACGGCAGAGAGAGATAGGAACTGATTGTGCACCCACATCATCTGATATGAGCACGCATTCATTAATTGCTGACAGTAGTCAGAACACCAGACACCATAAAGCCATACTACTTTGCACAACAGCACATGCCAGTAGCTACATCTTTTTATAAAAGAACATAGGGAAATTCTTTATGGTAGTCTACAATCATATATACACACACACCACTTACAGTAGATGCCTCCAAAGAGCAACTCCTTCAGAAAACTGAAGAATGCCCTCTCTCAACACTGAAGACACCCACTGTACATATCTATTATCTCACTGTGACAGTAGCCTTCCTCTAGGCCGCCCTAGTGCATCAGCATCTCTTCTCTACTGGGAAGCCCAAACCAGACCCTGCTTCAGACGCAACCATGTAAATGCCAAGTAGACAGAAATAATCACTTGTCTCAGTCACTGGCTTCTTCCTTCCTAAGTAAAGGCACTCTGCTGACTCATGCTAACTTGGTGTCCTCCAGGAAAGCGATGTCACAAGCAGCAAAGCTGCTCTCCAGGTTACTCTCTTTCAATGTGTGGACCCCATTGAGCTTCAGGAGGTTTCAGTCTGCCCATCTCTTCAGCGGGCTGAAGTCTGTGAGAACAGCAGCCCTGTTGGGCAGCACACACAGCTCCAATCAAAAATATTCTCTCTGACATTTTTCTGAATATGGAGACCTATGCTCATAGAGCAACTGTGTCAGTGAATTCAACAAGTCAGGGAGCAAGGCCACGAGCTTTCAGAGAACAAAGTAGCTGAGTTCATTCACAAAGAGCACTTTATCCTCAAGCAGCATACAATGCTGCACAGACCTACTTTATTTGTTAATTTCATAACTGCTTCTGAAGAATAAACATGGAAAATCATTGCTGGAGAGCCATACATCCTCCTGCCATGAAATCTGCTATACAACTGTCTCAAAAGCTGAGCTTTAATACATCCAAATTCTTATAGTTAAAGATTAGTGTTTCACCAGTGTTAAGTTCCCAGAACTGTTAAAGCATATAACCTGCACTGTTAGCACAGCTGGAACTTTGGCCTCCAGTATGCATTTGCCATTTCTCAAAGGTACTGATAAAACTCACCATTTTCATAATACACTTTCCGGGCTCTGTGCTGCCAAGACATTTCTACGTGTCTATCTGCAGATGGAGAGCTGACTGCGTATTTCCTTGTCACGCAGCTGCTTCGAGAAATAACACGCAGCAGAGCCACCTGGATTTACAAAAATCCTGAAAAAGTAACAATTCTGCAAACCTACACACACAAGGAATTGAGAAAAAACATTCCAGAGGAAAATTCTACTACAACGGCATTCACAGGTTGCTACTGCTTGAAGTCCCGGTGTTCACACAGCCCTGCATTCCCAGCAGTTTCAGGATCGAAATGAGCTGCACACAAACAGGACACGATGCTCCTACAGCCACTCCATGCAGCTCCTATATGGATGAGCAGGACCTGTTTTGAAAGCAGAATTCTAATCTAATTCTCCCCTAAGCTAAATGCCAAGAAGAACAATCATCAGGTGAAGCACCCAGGACAGAGAATCAGCTGCCAACTTTGGTTTACATTTAATCACAGTTGAAAACACAACAGTCAAGAAATATGCCATTAGCATATGCATAGTTAACGTTCTATGTGTTAACTTCATTTTTCCCAGAAGAGCTTTGAAACCTCCTAACTGTATCCTTCTCAAAGCATCTTTCACTTCAAAAAGTTCACCAACTCCTACAGAACCTTTTTCAAGTCAAGATTTTAAGATAATTATCAGAGAATTAAACTTAATTTTCACACTTAATCCAACTGAGAAGTGGTAAAAGAATGATTGTGGCTATCTCACACATTACCTCTAAGTGACATCACTTACCAGAGTCTAAATCAAGTCAAAACAAAACGATGTTTTGCTCTACACAGCCTTCAATTCTATGTGAAAAAGACAGAAGACCATGCAAATCACTGGAGGGGAAGCATCACCACAACAGAGAGCTACTCTGAGAGTGGCAGAAATGTTATACAGATGAGCAGTAACACAAAAATTCAGTTATTTTAAAGGCTCTATATTAAGAAGAAAAAAAGTGCTACAGTCATGCTACATGACAAGTATTAGAGTACTTCTGGTTAACACAGAACTAGAAAACAAGCAATAGACTGCTTCTTTAGCAAGCATTCATTATCTTCCTATCTCTTACACTGGCTTCTGAAAAAGAACTGTAAGAACTTACTCCACATCTCAGACATTTCTTAATGTAGGAGGCATCCAAGCAGTGATTTACTGTGTTGCTTAAACAAGAGAGGAAGCCACAGCCAACTGCTCTGATAGCAAAACAACTCATTTTGGTTTTCAAAGCTTATTATCCAGTTACCAAAAGTTGGGATTCTTTAACCAACTGACATCACACACTCTTGCAGACCGTCCAAGAATCTTCTCCTCTAAGAAAAGTTATACTTTGTTTCAGAATACTAAAACGAGAAAGGGTTATTATGCCACTGCACTTGACCACCAGCAGTGAATACGAATGGACTACTCCTGATCGTTCCAGCAAACTCAGGACTTAACTCGAAACACCACAGTGACTCAGAACTGCCCAGACTGTATTTCTGATGCAGCATTCATTACAAAGCAAAGACAAAGTGGTTTTCAGCAGTTTAAACATACTCCTCTGAAATGAATATATACCATTTGGCTGCCATCTGACAGCCTTTACTCCGTGGAATTTTTGGTGACTGTAGATCTTCCAGGAGTCTTTCTGGTTCATTTACTTGTATGTTTTTGGAGTGCTATTTTCACAAAGTACACATCAAAACTGAAAACCTATTCTTTGTTTTAAATAAAGAGAGGAAAATCCCCAAGGATTTCTTTTTTCCTCTTGTAGAGAAGGTCGTATACAAGAACTACTTAACACTTAAACTTAATTCTTCAAGAACTCACGTCAGTTTGAAACAAAGCCCCTTGTCCTCCTCATCAGGAAAGGGCAGGACAAGAAAAGCTCCCGAGCAGCGTGACACAGTGCTGTTGTGCAGCTGCTCCGGAAAGCCACCCTGGCTGGGAAGGATCCCAGCACTCAGCACCAAGTCCTCCTGTTTCACTGCAGCCACCACCGTTAGCAGTATGTGAATGGTAAAGGAGATTTGGAAAACAAGCCAGTAGGAACAACAGGCAACTATCTTTCTTCCCCACAGTGATTTCTGGACTAATTAACTTTAATCAATTATCACTACACTGATGCATTACAGCACACCACTCTGACTACTTTTTGAGGCAAGACATAAATACACTCACACATACATATAAAAGCAAAATAATAACAGGCTGCAATGCAAAACATGCTGCTGTAATGACACCAGCCGAAATAATATTCCTCTGAGGAAAATGGCAGACTCTTTTCACTAGTTCCACCTCAAATCTGGGAGATGTTTAGAGGTTCTGAAGAAATAGTTTTTAAATACCACGCAGACACCCAGGGCTTCAACTCTTAATGTGGTATAACCCTGCATGAAAGATTCTTTGCTCTCCAGATTTACACACAGATGTGACCTGAATGCAGTGTATTTGAGAGGGAGGAGAGAAAGCAGCAGAAGTTTGTCTGATAGTGGCTTTCAATACACAACCTCCTCTGTCATTCTGAACATATCAGGGCTGTTCTTCAAGCAAAAGAGAAGATCCCTCTCTGCGATGTATCAACATCAGTTATGCAAAATGCAGCAGTGTGATCAGAAACGCAACTTGTCCAGCACACGTATTTGTAAGCTCCAGCTTTCCAACTTTCTGTTTACTGCCATGAGTCACCTTATCAGGGGCGACAAAGTTCCAACAATGACAACACCAGCAAGCAACTTCAAGAATTCACACTCGAGGGGAGGTTCATTAACCACTCAGGTAATGGAGACTGTACGAAATCTAAGCAGTAACACTGAGACAAGAACATGAAAGAAACCACCACAAAACAAACAAAATAACTGGGGGGGAGGGAAAAAGTTGTCACAAATGGCCATATCAGGCAAAAACTAACAAAGCTCTATTACTGAAAGAAAACCCAACAACAATTCTGTGCTAATCAATCACAGTGGAGGTGTCACTCCTGACACAAATCTCTAACACGTAACTCTATACACGTAAGCTGGCACACAGAGCATGTGCCCAAGTAGCTCCAAGCTCCTCCAGAGAGCCTCAACAGATACTGATGTGCATACAAACTTCACCCTATCTAGACACGTGTGGCACATCACAGGTAAGAACAGCAAAGGGCTGTGTAAATCCTATGTCTTGCTTCTCCTCCTTTGGCTACTGGGGCTACTTATGAATAGTTCCACTGCTTTTTTTCTTCTGAATTTAATTTCCATTCATAATAGTCCTGCAGTGCATGTATAAAGAAAGGGCATCACCAACGTTAGTTAGCTTATTTATGCATTTCCAGTATGCTTCTAGTAGTATGTTTATTCAGGGATAATACACGATTAAAATATTTAACGCTTTTAAGAATAAACTAAGATCTGTTACACGGGGAACTTGCTCGAGTACAGGACTGCAGACAGTTTTGGAAATCTTGATATGAGCCAATTCTGCATTCCACAACCACAAAAAAAAAAAAAAAAGATGCTTAAAAAGAAATCCAGCCATAAGCTCTACCACTTCTGTGTATACACCTCAAGTAAATAAGGCAAACGTTAGGAACTGAAAAATGATGTCACCTTCTGCAAGAACAGTCTTTTTCTTTCAAGGGGGCGAAGAGTACCTTCCCCTGTACCTAGAAGAGAATGAATCCTCCATTCTTCGTATTCAAAATTAAAGAGATGGAGATGCACAGATAAAACCCTTGTACGTGCAAGCCTCTTCCCTTTCACCCTCTCCTCCTTGCTAAGCTCCACAGCCAGTAACTTTCTCCAAAGCTGCGTCACTCTTTTTAGAGAGCGTATCTGGATTTCAGTACACCTGATGCTCGCCTACAACCGAAGTGGGGAAGGAGGGGACCGTGAGCAAAAGGCAGATGGCAGGAGAACGCCTCACTCCGCACAGCACTTCAGTGGGACCCGGCGCTGCGCCGGGCCCTCGCATGGCGTTTGCTCTCCGGGTAAAGGACAGCCGGAGCTGCGCCGAGTTACCACGGTTCTTCAGTTTTCAGAAGCCACCGACACGCCTCAGAGAGCGCTCCCGCTACCGACACTCACTAGCTACGCTGGCGCTATCGGGGCTCAATGCTTTACTCTGAAAAAATAAAAACGAGACCGTGAGACCGCACGCGTTCGCTTTCGTTCCGCAAAGGCCGCGTGCCGCCGGCTCACCGAGCTCAGCACGGGGCCGTCCCGCCGGGGCTCACCGCACGCCGCCGCGGCCGCTCCCGACACCTCGCCTTCCGCCGCTCCCTCCGGCGCCGCCCTTCGTTCTCCCCGCGCCGAGGACGCCGCGGAGCGCCGGAGCCCCCCGGCCCCGCCCGGGATGCGGAGCGACGCCGGCCCGACGCGCGCGGTCCCGCGGCAGCACCTCACGCCGCCGGCGCGCTCCTCCCGTCCCTCTCTCCTCCCGCGGTCAGCGATCGGCGGCGCAGGACTCGAGGCCGCCGACCCGGAAACTCATCGGCGGCCTCGGCCCGCGGGGCTCCGACGGGAAGCGAATCGCCGAGCCGGGGGAGGGCGCGGGGCGGGGCCGGGGCGGAGCGGGCTCTCCGGCGCGGGGCCTGTGGGCGCCCGGCCGCGGCGGGACGATGAGGCGGCGCCGAGGAAGGCAAGGGAGCGAGCGGGGCCGGCGGCGGGAGGGAGCGGGGGGGCTCGGGGCGGATGTCCGCGTGGAATAGCGGCCGCGCCGCGCCGCTTCGCGTGGGAAAGGAAGCGGCGCTGGGTCAGCTGCGCGCGGCTCAGCCGCAGCCACCTGTGGGCGTGCGCCGGCCTCTTCCATGGAGAGATGAAGGCGAAGCCCTGAGCCCGGGCCGGGTGCGAGGAAGGGCCTCCGGCACCCGGGGAGCGGGTTGAAGCGCATTCCGCGGAGCTGCGTCTGCCTGCTGGGACCTTACCGCGTCGGGCTCTGCTTGGGATCGCTGGCGGCGCCTTCGTTTTTCTTGTCGCATCCTCGCAGCCCCACCCTTTTCGTCCTCCCTTTCTGTTTTCTGAAGTCACATGGCAGCTCTCAGAGCCATCTGTTTCCTGAAGTCGCCATCCTCCCTCTGAACCGAGCACGGAGCCTTTCAGGGTTCACCCCTATCACTAACCGCGCCCTGAACCCGCAGCATCCAGGAGAGCGTGGGGAAGTCCGGGCATCGCGCTTGTAAAGGATGGGTCTCCTTGCTTCACATCTCACAACTTATTGTATTGCTTATTTGATGTTTCTGAAGGCTGCTGTAATGCCTGCAGTCCTTATTTAGATATTTTCATTCTGATGTACGTTTTAAATGCTACCATGACGTCACCTAAGTAACGCAGCACTTCTAACTGGAAGTGAAAGTACATGCGTTGTTATTTATATGTGTTTTTTTTTTTTTTTTAATATATTTTCAGGTAGTCTGGTCACAGCAAAAAATACTGGATCAAAAGCATGGAAATCTGAAGACCTCTGTTCCTCCTAAAAAGGTGAAGAGCGTAAAACGGTGCAAATAAAAATCTTTGTGAATGGTTTAATCTGCAGAGAGTATGTGGAATGAAAAGGGAATTGCCAAATTTTCTACTAAATCAACTTACTCCTTCTAGAAGCTGAGTTTGAATGAATTGTGCCCCAGTTTATAATCCCACTGAAGTAAAGAAAAAAAAGTGATGTCCATATTAGAGCTTATTTTTATCTGTTCTGTTACTTGGGCTGTAGGTCAGACTTCTTATGGGGAGAAATAAAAGGAAAATTGGGGTTTTTCTTGAACTGATAGAAACAGTACTTTGTCACAGCACCGTTTGTGAGCTGCCATGCTTGTAACTTTAGAGTGGTTTTCAGTTTCGTATAATTCTCAGGGTCCTGAATTCGTTCAGCTTTTTGTCTGCCTTGTAAAATGGGAAGATATTTACAAATTAAAGAAAGTAGTTTTACTGTAAAAGGAATTTAGACAACAAGATTATTTGTATTAAATCTACGTAATGCTCTTCGTTCTTTTGCTCGTGTCTCTTATCACATAATGAACAGGAAGTAGAACTACAGCAACCACGGGTATTTTTCCAGTTAAAGAACAATAAATGAGTAACACAAACAATCAGTACACACGATCACTGTATCCTGGAGTTAGCATGCTGTTGGACTTATTTTTGGTGTTATTTTTAACTGAATCTTCCTGTTTATTATTTCTAGGGATGAAATAAAATTAAAAGAAGAAATGGGAAATCCAGAAAACATTGGGAATGCATATGTTGCAGTGATTCGTCCAAAAAATACTGCAAGCCTGAATTCTCGGGAGTATCGAGCTAAATCCTACGAAGTAAAATTATTTCATATTTTTTCTTCAATGAGATCTTCAAAATAAGTAATATATTAGTATATATTTAAGTATAAAATATATTGTGAGTGTATATGTAAGTATATATAGCTTAAAAGAAAACCTGACAATGAGATTGCTTACATAATATGTGTGCATGCCATGAATCTGCTACGTGTTGCCCTATCATTAGAGTATTTGAACACTTCACAGTTTGCAGTTTTGTTGTTGTATTTCATTTCGGGGCCTTTTGCCCCGTGGGCTGCTCAGTGTGAGGGTGCAGCCTTGTTTTGTCTTTAGCTTTGCTCTTAAGGAGGTCATTCTGACTTTGCCATCCTGCTCCACCGGATTCAGTACTCCCTGAGTTATGTTACTGCTTTTACAGTGGTATGATGAATACATGCACACGCACTGAGTTGTTCTGTACTTGTCTGAGTTGTCCTTTTTGTTTCATTGTTGTTTGAAAGATTTTGTTGCTCGAGGTTCCCATTGAAGGTCAAAAGAAAAAAAGAAAGAAAGTTTTATTGGAAACAAAGCTGCAGGGAGGCACTGAAATAACCCAGAGCATCTTGGATTATGTGTTGGAAGCCACCAAACCAATCTCACCAGCCAATCAGGGTATTAAAGGTAAACAATATTTTAATCTGATTTACTGTCGATAGCTTTGTAAAATAGTTTAAAATTTAAACAGGGCATGGTGAGATTGTTGAAGAGCATGATGTTAGTTTAAAGAGAAGGTCTGCTTTGACTTCAGAAAAAACCACCCAAGCCACACAGCTAAAACCTTTACCTTGCCACTGTTTCTCTTTACCTAGCAACTCCATAAAATGCTTATGAAACACTCTCAGGTAAAACTTTTCCTGCCCGTACTACTTTTTAATCTCAAATTGAGAATTAAATTTCTGGTAAACAGATTGAAGTGGCTTTTCTAACCTTAATTTGAGCTAAAACTCAAACTAGAGAGCTGATCAGTTATCAAGTCTGTTCTAATACCAGCACTGTTAGAAGACAGTAGCTGTGTGAATGTGTGTGTGGCATAACTGCATTGGTTACATATATAATTTGATGAGTATGTTGGTGCTTTGTTTTTTTTTCATTACTGTGATGTAGCTGGTCCAGCAAGTGACCTTGCATTTGTGCTGACAAAAATTGGTTTAGTCAGCTTATTTCATTTTCAGATTGGTATAAACTGTACTGACTAAAGCACTTTTTTGTTGTGTATTTCGTCTCTGTTTTGTAAGCAAGGTTGCGCTGGGAAGGTTGTCAGGCTGAACAAGACTGTACAGTGCGAACAGTTTGGAAAAGGATTAGACAGTTGCATGGTAAAAAGCTGCAGATGGTAGCAACTGGACTTAACAAGGCTAGTGAAGCAGGAAACATAATTTAATAGCATTAATACTCACTGCCTAAAAAAGCAAAACTATTTCATACCACAGTTTTGAATTGACTCAGACAGAATGCAGGCATTAATATGCAGTTTAGTGTAGCCTCTGCTAAAATATGCAGCTGTGGTCAGAAAAGCAAAGAAAATGCTAGGTTCTGTAAGGGCAGAAGGGAGGACAGCGTGGAAAATACTGTCCTAGCACAACATGAATCACCCTAACATGACATACAGCATGCAGCTGCACTTTCCCATTTCAGGAGGAATCTTCTTTAACTTAAAGATTTATGGTTTTGGGAGGCAAGCACAACCTGAATAGTAAGGAGCAAAGAAAAGTTCTTGTGAAAAAAGGTGTACGGTCCTGTCACTTTTGAAGCTGATGACTACAGACACATTTATGTTCTTCATTCTGAGTATCTATTTAGATTTTCTTGGCTTGATTTAGGTTATAGCTAATAATAAGCCATTTTCTTCTGGAAATTAGGAAGGGTTGGTCTGGTAGGCATTCAGTTAGCCATCTCTATCTGGACTGTTTTTATGTATTTATTTATTGCTGTTGGTTAATGTTTTTATTTTAATATAATGTACTAGGGAAGCGTGTAGTGTTAATGAAGACGTTCCCTCTTGATGGAGAGAAAGCAGGCCAGGAGGCATCACTCTACATCGTTCCAACTGTGGTGAAAGGTAATGCTAAGCACAATTTCTGAAGCTGCATTCATTTCAACAGACGTTCATTTGAAGATTTCAGAATTTTTGTGAATATGCTGTATGTCTTTATTTTATTCAAACATTAAAAGGTTAACCTCTATCTCAATCCTTTAAAACTTGAAAACGTTACTTAAAATCCTGGGAAAATGTATTACATTTGTTTCTGTAACCATAGCCCACTTCTGATTTAAGCTGTTTGTTCACTGAATGCATGTATTTTGAAATATAATCAACTCCTATAAAATTTACTGAATGTAATTGTAATTAAGATAGTTAAGAAGACGTCCAGACTATTCAGCTCAATGTTGTTTACTTAGAGAAGAATGCTTAGCAAATTCTGTAAACAGTTTTGTTTGAATAAGGAATGATGAATGACGTTTTTAGAAGCGAAGTGTACTGCTTGTCAGGAAAGTATTTAAAAACAAGCCTGAAACAAATGCCTGTGTGCTTTTGGTGAAACTTCTTTTTGCCTTTGCTATAAGACCCTAAGGATAAAAACTATCAAATAAATAAATACCATTGTGGAGTTACCAATAGCAATGACCTCTTCGGTTCCTAAGGCCTACTATTTTTTTTTGGCAATGGCTTACATTTAATTCCTTGTATGAAGCTGATCACAGTGATGAAATAGTAACTGAACACTTCAAGGTTTTTACGGTTATTCTGTTGAGGTATAAATAGTTATGTGAAGACTGTATGTAATTTCTATGAATTATCTTGTGGAAAAAAATCAAACTGCTGCCAATAAGCTGGGAACATGTAACTACAAAAGACATAGGAGGGAAAATAAGATGATTTTCTTTGATATATCTTCAAAGTATATTTCTTTTTTAGATAATACGAAATACACATACAGTCCAGGATGCCCTGTGTTCTACTGTTTACAAGACATCATGAGAGTCTGTAGTGAATCCAGCACTCATTTTGCAACACTTACTGCAAGAATGTTAATTGCCTTGGATAAGTAAGAAATGCCATGAATGCAAATACAATGACGTAGAAGATAAGAAAAAAATTATTTTCTATATCTGCAAATTTTCTATGTTGTTCTTGTGATTAAGAAGAAAATTATAGTGATATTATGTTACTTCATGATTATGAGAACCATGAAAATAGATTTCTAAACGATTTTGTAAACTGAAAAATAGTGTGCTTGTTTAAATCAAGTGATATACTGGAAATCATAGAATCACAGAATGGCTTGGGTTGAAAAGGACCCAAAGAATATCCAGCTTCAACCCCCCTGCTGTGGGAAGGGTTGCCAACCACCGGACCAGGCTGCCCAGAGCACACCCAGCCTTGCCTTGAATGCCTCCAGGGATGGGGCATTCACAGCCTCTGGGCAACCTGTTCCAGTGCATCACCACCTTCTGGGTGAAAAAATTCCTCCTAACATCTAACCTTAATCTTTCCTGTCTTAGTTTAAAACCATTCCGCCTTGTCCTATCACTATCAACCCGTGTAAACAGTTGTTTCCCCTCCTGCTGATACACTCCCTTCAAGTTCTGGAAGGCCATAGTGAGGTCTCCCCAGAGCTGCCTTCTCTTCATGCTAAACAGTCTCAATCATTCTGTATGAATTTCTTTGCAGGAGTGTCTGTTGAAGTGAATGAGGTCTTTACCTTCAGGAATAGGAAAGCATCATGTTTAAGAGCACATTCATTGTCCACGCATAAAGTTAGGCAGCCTTGCAACTTCAAGAGAAACCTTGAAAGTATAATAAAAAAGAGTTTCTATCAATTATTCCCTATGTAGGCAGTATGAAACAATACTTCTGAAAGATTTCATGTTTAATTAAACTACCTACTGCTCTGAGAAATTACCTGAAATTACCTCAGCCAGGCACGAGAGCATTGAGAGCAAAATGACCACAGTTTTAATGTCCTTCTTCACAGCAGGGAGATGAAGGGAGCACAGCTTTTGTAACATGATTGATTCAATCTGGGACTTAGTCGAGGCCTAAAATATGCTGTATAATGGAAGCCACATTCTCAGATGTGGTTCTGGGACAGGCAAGCTCCAAATGATCTGTCAGTGCGTTTTTCTTTTCAAAGCATGTGCTTCTTTTTGCTGCCTTTCCAAGATAAAGTGATAAACAGAATTAATTGTGATCTAGCAAAGTATGTATTTATTTCAAGCTTTTGAGAGGGGCTTAAAAGCCTCCTCTGCTGTCAGTAGTAGTCCACTTGAAATAGAATTGTGTTAAGCATAGCTGTGTGGTAACCTATGTGAAAGTGAATCAGCTGTTTGGAAGATGTTGAGGGACCCTGTGCTTTCTCCCAGAGTCAGAAGTCTTATTAAGTCTGTACAGATAATGAAACTTAAGCTCACACTTAAAATGCTTTAAGTTGCAAAAATTTGGGTCTTGAGAGTAGTTAATACTGATAAAGAGAATGAAATGAAACAATAACATGTTGTGGTCAAGTGTTTTGGCTATAACCGTTGTTACTTGTATCAAATATTTTAATTTCCTTTTCTTTGAGAGTTTGCATCTGCAGGAAACGCGTTTAAGTGCTAAAAAGAAATCATGTATGGGGCTTAATTTAATGTTATAAAATTACTGATGTACATTACGCATTTTAATTAAAAAATTAATTATAATTATCATACACACAACTGTTAATCAAACAAAATAATGGACAGGCATGATCAGAATAGCCCTCTCCTTCCTGGGAATGAGCTGACTTGCCAATTTTCTTCTGTAGGTGGTTGGATGAACGGCATACCCAGTCTCACTCCATCCCAGCTTTATTCAGACCATCACCTCTGGAGAGAATTAAAACAAACGTAATAAACCCTGCTTATGCTATAGAACCTGGTCAAACAGAGAGCTCGTTACACATGGGTTATACTGCTCTGGAAATAAAGAGTAAAATGCTGGCATTAGAGAAAGCAGATATGTGTATCTATAATCCTTTGTTTGGGTCTGACCTTCAGTATACCAACAGGGTAAGGTTTTTTTTTTGTTCTGTATTTGTGAAACATACATGCATTTTTGTTTCATATTTTATTTGAACATGCACTATGTTTTAATATAATCAGATTTCTTTACTGCATGCTTACTGCCAAACAGACTTTCAAATCCTCACACTTCAGTGTGTGTCTCTTCAGTTATAAAATATTACAGTGATATCTTTGGCACCAAGATAATACTGGGGCTGGACGGGGGATAGTTGGGCCAAATCTCAGTAAGATCTTTTTTTTTTTTCTCAGTTTTATTTAAATTATATCTTCACAGGTTGACAAAGTGGTAATAAATCCGTACTTCGGCCTTGGAGCCCCAGACTACTCAAAAATTCAGATTCCTAAAAGAGAAAAGTGGCAACGTAGCATGAGCAGTGTCACAGAGGACAAGTATTGCTTTACATTTCTTTTTCATTGATATATACTTTTGTTATGTTACAGTAGTAGTTAGACCTGGTCAATGTGAGGCTCTCTTTGCTTTAGGGCTTCACTGTACAACTGCATATTTAAAAAAAAAATCCATTTGAAGTCTTCAAGTACACAAATTAAAGGGCGGATGAAGAAAGGTTTAAATTACAAATGTTAGGGAAGCATTTCCTAGCATAATGAATAAAGCTGTGGCTTGGGTACTGCATGACTAAAATGCTAGATGTGCAAATACTGACACATTCTAGCTGTATGAGCTTCATCGTTATTATTCATACAGATCTAAAGTTAGTTCTCAGTTAGTCATTTTAAAAAACTGATGTTCTCAACTGTCTAAATGTTTCTGAACTGTTTCCCTCCTGCTTCCTTTTTAATTCAAAGGGAACACCAGTGGGTAGATGATTTCCCTCTTCACCGCAGTGCTTGTGAAGGCGACTCTGATTTACTGAGCCACCTTCTGGATAAAAAGTTTTCTGTTAATCAGTTAGACAGTGACCACTGGGCACCAATCCATTATGCATGCTGGTGAGTCAACCCAATATAGTTTTGCCAATCAAATGCATTCTTTCTGTTGTTACTCTTTTGCACTATTTTATGTAATTCATTGTGCAGACTCAAAAATGAGAAATGAAATCTAGACTTTCTATACTTTGTCTCTTATTATTTATTACTATGAACCTTCTGAAGGGAAATACTGCTTGGAGTTTTGAGATAATTGCTATCTGAATGGTGTCAGAGGAGACCGTGTTATGGTTATCATGTCATCAGACATTTACTTATTGCCTCTTATATCTGTCCCTACATCTGTCCTGAAATACCTGTTTTACTTGCTGTTGGAGACACTGGGTCTGGTTTAATGTGGTAACTTTTGCAGTCTTTATTGGTTAAAGGCTGTGAGCAGTTCTGTAACACAACAGTAGCTGAGTTGAGTGTTGGTGATGGTCATGCTTTGAGCAGAAAGTTGAACTATGTGATCTCCAGCTGCCAACTTGACTGATTCTGTGATGCTGTGTTTTAAATCTGTAACTTCTTCACAGCTTTTATCAGATGTAAAAATACACTATTTTTGTCTTTAAGCAGAAATTAGTCTTCTACTTTTATAACATCTGATGACCTGAACATAAAAATCAAGCTTGGTTGTTAAAAACAGCACACAAAAATTATCAAAAAAACCCAAACAAAACTTAATTGATTTTTTTAGTGTTTCTCTCCAGTAAATGGTTGCTAAACAGTACCAAATAAGTGTAGAAGTGACTCTCCACAAATTTATTTATATTCACTCTTTGGCTAAAAACTTTTGAGCATGGCAGTGTACTTTTTCACATTTAGTATTTGGAAAAGATTTCTGTTCACATTTGCTGTGTCTGTTATGTTTTTAATCTGTCTGCAGGTACGGAAAAGTTGAAGCTACACGGATGCTATTGGAGAAAGGAAAGTGCAATCCAAACCTTTTGAACGGCCAGCTTAGCTCTCCTCTGCATTTTGCTGCTGGAGGTGGGCATGCTGAGATAGTACAAATTCTTTTGAATCATCCAGAAATTGACAGAGTAAGTTCTGTTTGTGTACAGAAATAGCAGTTTAACACCTGTTTCTAGCTTGTGCACGTGAAATACTTTGTGTCCAGACCACAGTGCGTAAACACAATGATCCCATTGAATGACTGCCAAAAAATGGGTAAATATTTTTCATTACTTCTCCTTTTTTTTCCATTGTTTATCAGTTATCTGGAACATGTGTAAATGTTTGCCTAATTCCAGTCAAAACAATGCATTATCAGTGTTTGTTTGTTTGCAGCACATTACTGATCAACAGGGGAGGTCTCCACTGAATGTCTGTGAAGAGAACAAACAAAATGAGTGGGAAGAAACTGCAAAACTGCTGAAGGATGCCATAAATAAACCTGTATGTGTTTGTCATCATCTGCTTTTGATTATATAAATTATTTTTCTTTCTGCCTTATCAATTTATAGGCTAATAAGCAGGAACATTCAGCTCATTAAATGGAGACTTCTATAAATTTAGGCTTTCTATCATTTAGTCAGTGTAGGCTTTCTTAGCAGTCAACAGAGTTCTAACTAGGTTGGGAACAAAATTACAGCATGACTCTTCCTAAAGTAGATTTAAAATACAGCACATGACTTAATATCACTTGTTTCTTTCTTTGACTTTAGAAGGAACTTGAATCTTTGTGGGTAGTGGCAGTAAAACTGTTGAAAACATTTCAAGATCTTTTAAAGTAATTTCATTTCACTTGATATGAGTGAAAGTTTACATTTGAAAATAATTAATGAATTCCCTTCCTGTAGTCCAGTGGCCTTGTTTATGTAGTTATCAAGTGTGTCTAATGACTTTGTAAGACTAATGCACGTTTTACACAGATAATAGGTTGTACTATTGCAATGCTGTAGTGCTATAACGTGATGGAAGTACAGCAAAAACAGCAGAGTGGCACAATGCTAGGCTGCAGCAAATGAGAATATGCCCAAATGCTGTAGCTGTGGATGCAGAAATGAATGTAGAAAAACTTTGGAAAGCCTCCAGTAGGCAGAGATCTGTAGCAAAATACCTTTCCCTTCACTGCCAGCCCTTAAATGAGATCTGGGAAGGGGTGGATCCTGGCTGCGCCCCTTCCAGTCACTCAGATGCACTGCATGCACCTGAGCCCTGCCTTCCCTTCAACTGCTCAATCACTGCTTCAGGCTATGACTTAGCATTCCTGCTACAACTATGTTGTAACTTAGTGCTGTTGAATTAGTACATTAAAAAATATATAGAATGTATTTCAGCAGGGATCTGAAATATGGCATCTATTGCAGTCATATTACTCATTTTCAGTTATTTGTCATTTTCCAAGGTATTCGTCATTTCTTGGAAAAGCTTTTAGGATTGATGTCTTGGTTGTTGACTACTGAGTAGATCTGAAGATGGGAAATAACAAGTTATTGTAACTTTTTTATTTGGGATGCTGAAACATTTAGCCTCTTACAGAGATGTACTCAAGGTATTTCATTAATTTATATGATGTGTGCCTGAGTGTGCTTTAAGCACCCAATTTGAGTTTAAGTAAGTCTTTCAGGAAGCATACTCAGGGCACACGCGTAAGTCATTGAGCACTGCGGGAATTCTGAAAGGAAAAATGATGTTAGTAATGTTATGGAAGTACTAAAAGATCTTATTGAGATTGTTCTTATTGTAGTGGGATCTGTGCTAAGGGTGGTGCTTTCGTCCTGGGAAAACAGCCTTGTTAGGTTAGACTAATGGTTGGAATAATTTATAACATGCCAGTAACAGTGAGGTAATTGTTTTTTGGTATTCTTCGTCAGTTGAGCCCAAATCCTTCAGAGAAGTTCCTATTTGCCTTCGAGTTAAAGTGGAAGTGAAATTTTCAAAACATAAGTAGAATCCATACTGCAGTTATTGTGGCAGAAAGCACAGTGTAAGAGCTTGTATAGGTCACAAAATGTACAGTTTTCATAAACAGACATACAAAGTTGTGCAGTATTAAAAATAACTAAAATAATTTCTCAATAGTGTGGAGGTTACTGAATTACGGTGAAATTGCTTAACCTCTTCACAAACAGCAACAGAAAGAACTTTAACAAATCAATACAAATAACAATAAATTAAATTTTTCTGCAGTACGAAAAGGCACGAATTTATCGTATGGATGGGTCGTACCGCTCCGTTGAGTTGAAACATGGGAACAATACCACTGTACAGCAAATAATGGAAGGGATGCGTTTGTCTCAAGAAACACAGCAATACTTCACTATCTGGATCTGTTCTGAGAACCTCAGTAAGTTACAAGGAATATACTTGATAGTTTACTGTACTTTTTTAAAATCTGTATTTAAAAAAAATACACATTTTCTTAAGAATATTGGAAATGTGCTCAATGATAGTAGTGAAAGCATGTTCCACTGTAATTGGTCCTTTGAAGTTTTACATACAATGTAGAAGCCAGAGCAGTGAAAATAAGATAAATACGGTTCCTCACTGCCAGAAAATGGCCAAGTGCTAATCACAGAGACAGGCTGGGCAAGTCAGTGAAGTCAGTGAGCACTACTGAAGATACAGACTGCAGTATATAGTATATATAGCCAAGAGTTTTGTCAGTACATCCATATTTTGAAAACCTTTTATACAAGGCAGTTTAGAGAACATGGAAAGAGTGCTTTTAATGAATCCTCAGTTTCAGATGTTCTTGTTCTGGTACAGCAACGAATCATCCTTACAGGTATGTGCTGGGTTATTATTGTTTACTTATTGATATTTTCTAGGCCTCCAATTGAAGCCATTTCACAAGCCTTTGCAGCATATTCGAGACTGGCCTGAAATATTCACTGAACTGACAAACCTGGATCCTCAGAGAGAAACTTCACAGCTTTTCCTGAGAAGAGATGTGAGGCTTCCACTAGAAATAGAAAAAAAGGTCTGCACTTCGAAGTGATAGCATGAAATCTTAACCTGCCTGATTTTCTTTCTTTTCCTTGTTCTGTGATATTTCCAAAATCTAATTGGTCGGTTTCAACGGGAATATTCAAACATATTCAAAATGGATTTGTGGGTAAAAAAAAACACAGCAAAATTTCTGTGAACTTTTTGATTGGATATCATATGTCAGGCACCTTTACCTTGTAAATGCATTACATTTCTGAAGTTCTGAATTAAGTCAATCACAATAATGGTTTCATTTTTTCTGTTACAAATGTACACCATGAAGGATCACGCATTTTGTCTTCTACATTCTGTATCAGCAATTGTATTCATTTTTTCTAAGTTCATTTTCTTTCTAAAGTGAATTCATGCTATTTAAATTTTTTTTGTACAGATTGAGGATCCGTTGGCTATTCTTATTCTTTTTGATGAAGCCAGATATAATTTATTGAAAGGTTTCTATACGTCGCCTGATGCCAAGCTGATCACACTGGCAAGTCTGCTTCTACAAATAGTTTATGGAAATTATGAGAGCAAGAAACATAAACAGGGCTTTCTAAAGTAAGTATCTTTTTGTTTTTGATTGAAATATTCTTAGATAGTTCAATTTATTGTGGAAATATAAAATTTTAGGTCTGGCATTATTTATTATTCTTCTCCGTCAGTGAACCCTACTTCAGAGCAACCACATAACACTGGTGGCATTAACAGAAGTTAGACATGGTGCCTGAAAAACATGCTCATTTTAATTCTTGCAGTCCAAGGCCAGGGACAGAGGTTCTGTATTCTGCGAGTCAGTGCCAAGATACAGTAATAAAAAAATGAGTAACAGTACTCAGATAAAGGAAGAGTTTTGACAGGAGTGAGGTTTTGGACCATGCTGAAGGAACACCTTACAATGTCCAGTCAGACCAACATGGAGGAATCATATTCCTTCCTCTTTCAGGGAGGAATGTGTGTAATCCTACACTAAATTTGTCAGGAATACAGCACCAGTAGTGCTCTGCCAGATGGTACTTCTCTCTCCCCTTTTTCTTCTCTTGAATGTAGAACAGTGGCTGAGCTTTGCTGGGATTTGTGTCTATGCTCCCACGTACTTTTCTGCAGCACTGTCAGAGCACATCAGGATTTAACTTCTCTGTTGTGTGAATCTTCACTCTATCTCCCACCATCTCCACTGCAGCTCATTCATGTAACAGCAGATGTGCTGTTCCAGGATGCTGCTATAGTTCTCTCATTCATAGCTTCAGCTGAGCTGTGCTGGCTTGCTTTTCTTGGTTGCATACTCCTCTGTCAGTACATCAACTGCATTTTCTGCTGCAGTTACACTGATTTTAAGCGTGAGCTGCATCTGAAGGGCTGGCTGTTCTACTATCCTAGTTCATTGCTTTCTCATATGTTCACGTGGATATGGATGGGCCTAGTCACTGATGGTACTGAATAGAGCAGTGAAAGGAAGAGTGCTTATAAGCCATCATCTTTTGATAGTCTGGTTTAAGTGACTATTCCAGTATAATTTTGGCTTCCAAACTGGTCTTTAATCAAGTAAGGGTCACATGTTCTGCTGCTGGCATTTCCTCTCCCTGCCACGTCCATAAAGCATGACACAAAAGTGGTTAGCACAAAATCAGCTGGATCGCTCAGAATTCCATTAGGTTTTAGGAAGTTTCAGGAAGGCTTCTCCTTGGTGAGGCAATGTATGATGGGAGCTGACTATTTAGCTCCACATATGCAGTTTGAAGATAAAAATTGCCGGACGCTATTCTTAGTTCTTACTTTGTTTAACGAAGGAAATGTTTTTTCTGCTTTGTTTTTCCCGTAGTGAAGAAAATCTTAAATCTATAGTACCAATCACTAAACTAAAAAGTAAAGCCCCTCATTGGACAAACAGAATACTTCACGAATACAAGGTAGGACAAATAGAAAAATGATAGAAAATCCTGTCTTAAACATTTGTGACTGTTCGATTGTCAGCTAATGAACGAAAATGTTGGTATATAGAATCTGGAAACGAGTATGTTATGAGTTTTTTGAATGGGTTGTTGGAATGCTCTTATTTGTACAGTTACAGCTGATACGTTTCTCAGAAATAAATATAATTTTGTCATCTGTTCATTTATCTTCCATGTTTAACTTTGCATTCAGGGATACTGCCAGTTCAGTTACACATGCAGAAAATCTTCTGTTTTTGCATCTGCTTGTAATGACAGGTCAATGAAGTCTGTTTTGCTGATATAATTATATGGTAGGGATCTGATACTGCTACTGGTGCACCAACTGCCTTGACTACAGTATTTAACCTAGCGAAACTTTGATGCATGGCCTTGGAATGCTTCTGTAGAAGACTTAGGGCTTTGAATTCCAAACTGAGTCAGACACACCCGACAATTAAATTTGTGAACTCTATGAAAAATTGTAGAATAAATGGGGTGTGACAGATGGACGGTTGTTCCAGCTGACATTCATCACTTTAGGTATCTGACAGGAAACTGATGAGGCACACAGGGAACGTTTTCAGGCCTTTACTGTCTTTAAGTCAAAGTTACTCAGTCATTAAAGTTTTCCTGGTGCCTGTGCCTCTTTTGTCAGAAACCAGGACATCATTCCCATTCTTTATAATACAGATGAATAAGGAGAAAACAGGGTTCTTTCTAAGACTGTGGTGTAGCAGAGGGCAGAGCAGAGTATTGTTTACTCTTTGTTGTATCAGATAAAATGTAGAAGTGAACACGGTATTGTAGCCTTCTGCTCTTAGGCCATTATTTTTACGTACAGGAGAAGGGGAAAGGAGCTGCAGCCTTTGTTTCAAAGATATTAATACATTTTACGTGTTAAAAATAGCTGTAGAATTCAGATAAGTTGTAATGCAGGGTGTGGAGCCAAAGAGGTTGGTCCCACCTACCCCACCCACAATTACACCCCATAAATTGCTAAAGACTTGTGTTCTCTTTTATGCCTTCTGATTTCATGTATGGCCCTGTCAAATTTTTGTTTCTTCATTTCAGAACTCATTTCTCCTTTTATTTGTTTTGGGTACTCTTACGTCAGTCCGTTTTGAATGAGGAGCACTCTAACTTTGCTGTGACAGTTTCATGCTACTGAAGAGGTCGAAGCATCAGGATTGTTTCTCATTCTAAGAGAAAAACAAAGTTGCACCTTATTTTGTTTAAACAAAGAAAAAATTCATGCTGTGTTTGAGGAAGTGTGCTGTGTTTCATGCTCATGTAAACATGCTCTGGATCCCTCCAAGGAGGAATTCTTAGCATTTTTTCAATTATTTTATTTCAGTGTAGGTAGTGTCGGATAGCTGCTTATCCCTGGCTAGTCTGACATGCTTCTGAGAGAAGGAAAACTGTGGGAACATTGGGTGCTTAGTATCCATGGTTGAGATTTTGAGGCTTTTTGAGATTTGAGGGGTTTTTTTTAAGGCTTTTTGAGATTTTGAGGTACCTGCATCCTCGGTCTGTTACGGCATCTGAGATTTCTGTGGCTGTGGGCTTTAGTTTACATGTAGGAGAAGGATTATAGGGAAAGCACTTTGGGAAGACCAGCAGTTAAGTGGGAATTCCATGGAACTGTGTTAATTTCTTCAAATAAATGCAATTCTTTCGAAAGACTCACTGATTGCCATTGTTCTTTTCTTTCTAGAGTCTCAGCACCAGTGAAGGTGTAAGTAAAGAGATGCATCACCTTCAGCGCATGTTTTTGCAGAATTGCTGGGAAATCCCTACTTATGGAGCAGCTTTTTTCACAGGACAGATATTCACCAAAGCAAGTTCAAGTAGCCATAAAGTCATCAAAGTCTACGTAGGAGTAAATGTGAAAGGGCTGCATCTCCTCAACATGGAAACAAAGGTCAGCTTAAGTGAACTGCCAATGAAAACCGCTAAGTTTAATTCTGTTCTCTTAAATTCCCTGTGCTGGTAGACATTTTACATTCAGATTGACTGTGAACGCTTCCAAGATTCTCAAGTCTTCCAAAGGCAATGCTAATAGAAAGCCTTGTATTTTTCAACTTGGATCCTTCATAGGTTACAGCTTAATTATGGAACATACTGTTCCACTTAGGTAGAATCCTGTCTTAAGTGAAATAAGGAAAGTTGCATCCGTAAGCACGGACAGTACTTTCAGAATGACAGTTTACTACCTTTTATTGTAGGCTTTACTCCTCAGCTTGAAGTACGGTTGCTTTATGTGGCAGTTGGGAGATGGAGATACATGCTTTCAAATACACAGTCTGGAAAACAAAATGAGTTTCATTGTGCACACCAAACAGGTAAGCGTTGACGTTTTTCATCCTGTCTTTACATAGAATTATTTTTTCCTTGACCAGATGCTTGTTCCTTCTCTCTCATGGTTGACCCTTGTACAGCTCCACCCAAACTCTGTGCCCCAAAATGATTTTCAGATGGGAACTCAATATATTCAGTGCTTGCTTGTTTTTATAGTATATGAAGCCTTTAGCATTTTAAGTACATAGGAATAAACTTGCAGTCATTAGGGAGAACATTTTTTGTAGTGAAAACTGTTAGTCGCATGTGCCCAGTCCCGAAGGCCTGAAGGATAATTCCACATCCGACAAGAAACACAGAGCTGGTGACTTCTCAGTCAGAACTGGTGGAGTTTGGCATTGCTGAATGTTATCATAGACCACATCATGTTAAAATGTGTTGTGACAAAACGGCAGCTTTCAGTATTTGTATAGTTTGACAGTGGTTGCCTTTGGATTCTTACATCCTGCCAATTTGGACAGAGAGGAGGAAGCCATTTAATGTTTTGAAAAACATTTTCTGATTTAAAAGAAAAAAAAAAAAAAAGCCCTGTTTTTTGTTATCTAAAATGATGCAACTTCTCACTTATTTTTATATACTTGCATTTACCGTGTACTTAAATTGATTGTGCAATTGTTGTGAAATGCTGATTAGAATTTAATTGTGTACCTTTATATAGGCAGGTCTCATCGTAAAACTTCTGATGAAATTAAATGGCCAATTAATGCCTACTGAAAGAAATGAGTGATGCAAAAATTATGAAACAGCATCTTCTGGATAAGCAAAAAAAAAACAATCTCTCCCTAACAGAAGACTTCCATGCACATGAATTTTACACAGGAGAAAAGTCCGTTTGTACAGTTTTTTAACTTTGTACAGAAACTGCATGATTTATTTTTTTAAAAGGCTATACAACATACCTGCTATTTTTATAAATAGTTTTGTTTCATATATAAGCTATTGTAGAGCTTGAGCTACCGGTAAAAGCTAGCAAAGCTTAAATGCTTTACCCAATTGGACAAGAGTGAATCAAGAACCGTTCTTGAGTCGTTGGAAGAGAATGGATCTGGAAACTTTCTTCACAAAGGAGAATGGGATGGACAGTGCCATTAAGCACCTCTTGGTTAACATCTTCACCTCACGTGTCTTTCTGTGCAGCATCGAGGAGGTTGTGTATGTTACAGTATTTTTAGACAAACTTTATTTTTAAAATGCTCTTGGTAAGTATGCTTAGGAGACCAGTCAGTCTTTTGAGCAACCGATTTTGATAAACTCTTACTTGCTTTCTGATAGCCTTTATTTTTACTTCTCATACTTTGTATTCATATTTATTCTAAAATACTGCATGAAGATATCAAAAGGGAACTACAAATCTTCAAAAGCCATATTAAATGTTCAGCGTGCTTGTAAGGAAACTGGACTTTACTTCTGCCATGCAATATATAACATTTGCATATGGAGAAGGAGGAGATTTAGAAATAAATCTAATTCAGAGGTCTTCAGAAAGTTTAATAAATCTTACCCTGGACTGCAGCATATCTTCATCATAAGGAATTCATATAGGAGGTACTAAGTTACTTCTGTTCAACTAATTTTCCTTCTCATTGCGGTTTTTTGAAACAGCAAGCAGCAGAGAATGCAGGAGTTGATGCTGAAATTACTGTTTAACATGCAAGTTTATAAGCATTCTTCCTGCTCTTTGCAAAGTCACAGCTGGATCTTAACAAATCGGGTCCCAAGAGTAAGGTGGTGACCCTATGGATTCTGAAACGTCTTTGTACTTTAAAGCAGTATTCATAACGCATCTCTGAAAATTCAGGCAGTATTTCAGGGTTTTAAGTGCACTTGACTATTCCTTCCATGTAAGCTGCATGCTAAAAGTGTGCAATATTATGTAAAAAATAATTAAAAGAAAAACAAAAGACAACAAACTCAACTGTGCTGTTTTGTAGTACCTTTAACAGTACCTCACTTCTATTAAGTATAGAAATTAAATAAGTTATAGACTGAACAGGAGCTATTTTGAAGTCTTTTTAGCAAGCTTTACTACTTAACAGGCGTAAATAGGAGTAAATCTTTATGGATCGTTATCGTTTATTTATGGTAGGTAATGCAGCAGTCAGGTCCTTTGTAGTGCATCCTTGCTGTGGTGGCACTGGTATCAGAAGTATCTTCTCTACACAGCACTTTGTTACAAAACTAGAGGGAAAATGTTGATGCGTGTCACAGTCGCATATTTAACAATAGCATTAATATGCCTTACTGCTGTATAGTTCTTTCTGCTAAGGTTCTTATTTATTACCACTTAATAAATTGTTTACAAGTCGCCTTTGTTGTTTGTACTAACTGCAGCCAGCATCAGTGCCATGAAATGTCTTATCAAGCAGGTGGTATTGGCACAGGGCCGTGGAACAGGCTGATCTCTGCAAGTTTTGTAGGATGGTGGTGAGATAGGATCATGGGAAGGGTTCCACGGCGATTAGAAACTAAGATACACACTGCACACTGCTGTGCACCTGGGAAACGGGTTGAGCAATCCTCGCAGGCTGTAGGATGATCAGGAGATAGGAGCGCAGGGAGGGTTCCAGGCGATTGCAGATTAAGGCAGGCAGAGCGCCTTGGAAACAACTCAGGGATGGATCGGAAGAACGGGAACTCGAGCTGTGGCACAGCGGGCGATGCCCATCGGGAGCCGTGGAGCCGGGAGGTGCCGCTGCGGTGCTGCGACACGGACGGGCTGAGGGGCGCCGGGAGCGGGAAAACGGCGCGGGAGCACGGAGCCGCGCAGCGCTGCGGGCCGGCAGCAACGCAACAAGGGGGAAAGCCGCACGAAGGTAAGTCTGAAAGTCGTGCCTTTGTAAGCGAGGGATAAAGCTGTGCAGCTCGGTCACCGAGTGAGGAGTTTTAGTTTATAGCTGACAAAGCAAGGCAGCTGAAAATGCGTGCAGTGGAAAACGAGCAGGGTTTTCTCGCGTGGAGCAGTTACCCGTCCGCGCGCCGTGCAGCCAGGGCGGGCTCCCTGCGCGCTGCCGCCCCGGGCCCGGCCAGCCGCGTATCTGGGCACTAGTGGGGTGGCCGCCGGCAGGCAGGATCGCTGCGAAACTTAGAGCCATCCGCAAAGCGGTGCCCGGCCTTTAACGGAGGGGCTGCGCTACGGGTCAGGGTCTGAGTCCAGCTCAGCGCCCTGAACGCAGCTGAGGAAGCGCGGCAAACAGCACCGAGCGGACGCCGCCTCACTACTCGCCTCGCCCTCCTGCGGCGCGCATGCGCAATCGCTCCCCAGCGCCGCGCGTTGGTTGCCGCGACAACGGCCGGCCGCCCATGGGCAGCGGGCTCCGCTGCTGCCGCGCCGGCTGAGGCGGCCCGGGCCGGGTAGGCTGGAGCGGCTCGAGGTCAGGGGTGTTCCTGCCCGCAGTGCGGGGAAGGCGGTGTCGTTCGTGAGGAGGAGGCCCTGGGGCAGCTCCTCGGGCGGGACTGCGCTGCGGCTGCTGCTTTAGTGACCGGGAAAAGTTCCTTTGAAAACAGGTGGCTCCCCATCGTTGCTGGCTTAGGTTGGGTAAGCTTTAGAAGTAAGGGGGGAAAAAGTAAGTCTGCCCGAGGGATGCACGTTTGAAGACTTGCCAAGAAACGATGTCTCTGGAGAAGGAAGGAGATGAAGTTCCAGAGGGTCTGAGTAAGAACTGAAAAGCTCTCACATCCCTGCTGACGACAGTGCCAGGGAAGACTCGTTGCGTTTCTCAGAGGCTCCTGGAGTAGCTGAGCCAGCTGTGCAAAGCTGGGCTGAAATTTCATGGGGAGGGCCTCGAGCAGCTCGGGAAAGTCATAAAAAGGCTGAAAACGTCTCAAGAAGTGACTGACCTGAAAAAAGGCACGAGTGTGAATCCCCCACTGAGATGAATGCTTCCACAGTGCCTCAGGCTGTCTCTGAAACAGCTGTGAGGAAGCACACCTTAACATCAGCTGAAAAAGACGCTAGAGAGCTTGCAGGCACTGTCAAAGGAGATGCCAGACCAGGCTTGTCACTGTCAGCAGCTGAAAGTGCTGGAATCGGATCAACGATTTTGTTGCCTGCAGAAGAAAGGAGTTTCATGCTTAGGCTGAATGACAAAGGGCTCCAGGATGTGCCTCTGACCGCTTCCGAAAGCCAAAATGTAAAAACCTTGCTCTTACAGAACAATGAAATAAAAACGCTACGCTTAAATACAGTTCACCTAACTAATCTGGAGATCCTGATACTTGAAAGAAACAAACTGACGCTGCTGCCACCAGAAATATCATTGCTTCATAAACTAAGAGTTCTGAATGTCAGCCACAACCAGTTATCGTGCCTCCCTGAAGAATTGCCCAAGCTCGTAAATATTAAGGAGCTCTTTCTCAATCACAACAACATTGATGAATTTCCTTTTGCATTGGAAAGCCTCGAAACATTAGAGCTTGCTGGGAACAAGCTAAGAACTTTGCCAGATGCCATGGTTGACATGAAAAACTTGAAGGTACTCAACATTGATTCCAATCAGATCTCAATATTTCCAAGGGTCCTCTGTTACCTTCCTAATCTAGAAAATCTCAGTTTATGTGAGAACTTCATTCAGAGTTTACCAAAGGATATTAAAGAGCTCAAGAAATTACAAGAGTTTTCAATTAGCCACAATAAGCTTATATTTTTGGCTGTGCAGCTTTTCCAGCTGACAAAACTGAAAGGGCTCAGAGCTGACGATAACAAATTGGAGTTTCTTTCAGATAAAGTGGAGAATTTAAGAGAACTTAGGTTTCTGAACCTTGCAAAAAATTTACTCAGAAGCATTACAGGTAATGTTTGCAACTGCACTATGCTGGAACATCTTATTCTCTGTGATAACCAGCTAACCCAGCTCCCTGCCAATATTCACAGACTTAAAAATTTAAAGCAGCTTTCTTTAAGTGGAAATCAACTGAGCTCACTGGATGAACAAATCTCGCATTTAAAAGACCTCTCCAAAATAGAGCTTTCTGGAAATGTATTGACATACATCCCTGTTGAATTAAAAACTTGTATACGGATAACCAAAGCTGACCTCAGCAATAACAAGCTTTCTCAGTTTCCACACGCAGTGTGTGCACTACTTCATCTTAAATACTTAAACCTCAGTGGCAACTCGATTTCAGAATTAATACCTGCAATTTCTGATATTAAAGATTTGGAGCATCTAGAATTAAACAAGAATAAACTGTCTTCATTTTCTGCGTGCTTATGCAGCCTCACAAAGCTGGTTTACTTGGATGTAAGCGAGAATGAAATCAGTAGCATGCCAGCAGCGGTATCTGAAATGAAGGCTCTCCGGGTGCTTCTTCTACACCACAATAAGTTTGACTCATTTCCTGAAGAACTGTGTTCTTTAAAGGGTTTAAAAACACTCGACGTTTCAAATAATCAGATGAAGACTATTCCTTTAAAGATTAGCAGTCTGGAAGTGATTAAAGACTTAAATGTATCAAACAACCAGTTTGCATCTTTTCCTTCTGAAATATGTCGTCTTTCATCACTGGAGAAATTGTCTGTATGTCAAATGAATGGGTTGAAGGTAAGAGAACATTTCCACTAGGTTAGAAACCTCGTGTTGTACAGGTTGTCATGCTGGAAAACTATTACAAATAGATGTTTTCCTAACATGCTGAAGCTCCCATGTTTGAGTATGCATGGAGTTACTGAAGAGCAGAAAAACAGCTTGCAAAGAGGAGAGTATGTGTACCTATTGGTGGATTTTTAATACCAGAGCTGGACAAAATTCTAAATAGGATACATTTACTTTCCATCCCAGCTGGAAACTTGATAGATAAGCCTGCCTCCAAGATTCCTCTGTGAAATGAACCAGTCTTTCCAAAATGTATCATACTTCTAAAAAGCATATGGAGTGTTCACTGACAAGAAAAGCTACATTGCTTCTGTGACCGCTTATTGCTTCACATTTCTGAAATCCAAAGTTTCTTCATTTTGTTTTATATACGCTATGGAACAGGTCAGAACCACCTCCTGAGGAAATCCAAACCTTCTTTTCCAATAGAAAAGGCAGGTAGTGGTTGTCACAGATAGAATGGCACTGTGCTCTCGTTGTCAGGTGAAAACAAAGAAAATATCTTTCTGAAGCAAGACCACAGTCCTTGGCTCATTCATTTCAAAAGTTAAATGTTTTAATCTCTTTTTTCACCAGAGTTTGCAAAATGAGCTTTTTCAGAGAAGTCTCCAATTTGTTTGTGTGATTCCAGGTGTGGCTCTGACTGCCAAGGGCAGATTTCTTTCAGACACGGGAACAAAAAGTCTGCGATCATACTTTCAGGTCCTGTTTCCACAATAACTGGGGAACAGTTTAAGTTCCTAGGGGAACAGTAAAAATTAGAAAAGACCAAGGTGAGAACAGAACCAAAATGGGAAAGGAACAAAACCAATGTTTTATTTCCTCATGTCTGGAAAAAAAAAAACCACACCAAAAAACGCATTGAGTGTTCTGAGAGGGTAACGTTTTTCACTGAAGACAACAATGATGAAAATACTCTCTTGAAGTTCCAGCACTGGAGGCCTGTTTTTTTTTAATTGTCATTCTATCATTATGCCTCAGTAATTTTGCTGAAAAATTCTGAGTTTGGTGGCAGTATTTTTTTGGAAAGTACTAAATTAGCTTCCACCAGAATAGAAATTCCGAACTGTTGGAATTAAGGAATGTAATTCTGCGTGCAGGGAAGTTACCTTTTAACTTCTTACATAAGAGAAACTGTTGTGTACAAATAAATGAATTGTGTTCTTATTTTTATCAGTTAACTACAATTCCAGAGGAGCTTTCCAAACTGGCTTCCCTCAGGGAGCTCGACGTATCTCATAACGCATTCACGGAAATGCCAGCCAGCATAGGAGAACTGAAGTATTTGGTCCATTTAATTGCAAATAATAATGAGATCAGCAAGCTCCCCAACTCTATCACATCACTAAGAAACCTGCAGCACCTTGACCTGAGTGGTAAGTATTAAGCATTCAGCCCCTTATTAAAACATAAGCACTGAACTAAATGTAGTGTTTTTAACACAGCTGTTGCAGGGGTGCCATCTGAAACCTTTTTAAGCGCCATCATTTTTGCAGATGTGGTCATTGGACAAAGAAAGGCATAACATACATGAAGAACCAATTACTACAGAGTTCGTTGTGCAGGATTCTGTCATCTGCAAGGCTGGCATTTTTCTGTTGCAAATAATGTGTATGTGTGTGTCCAGACGTCCACTCAGTATTGCTGATACGATACAGTCTGTTGTCCTTTTTTGCTGTCTGATTTACCGGGTTCTCAAGTGGCTGTTAGAGATGCCATGACAAAGAGGTGGGAGCGAAGCAGCTCACTGCACAACATGTTGTCTTGGTGATACCACAGCTCCATGACCACAGCTGCCATGTTCCACACTGCGTTTAATTGAAACTCGTGGCTCAGCATGCTCTCGTGCAGAAACAGGAACACAGTCTTGTTCATCTGGGAAAGCAGCGTGATCACCATGAGCTGAAATATGCCTGGAGATGATCCCTCCTGCCTAGCTGGTGTGCCTTACAGACCGCTGCGCTGCTTTGCAAATTCATTCAGATATTTTCTGTCTGAAAAGAACACTCTTGTGCAGATGACATTAATTATGCCTATCTATTTCAACAGAAAATCAGCTGAGATATTTGCCTGCTGGCCTTCATCACCTTCGTTTGCTGAAAGACATAAACTTCGATGGAAATTTTCTGTTTGAACCGCTACAAGATGTATGTAAAGGAAAGCAACTGCATCCCATTCTATGCTATCTGGAAAGTGCTGACGAAAGAGATGGTATGTTAAGAGCAAATACAGATATTTTGGTGCACTGAAGGTAGCTATGGTAGTAGTGGCTGCTGGAGCTCCACTTCATTGTTTTCAGGACGTGGTGTCGTTGTTAGTTCTGTTTCTGTCCCTCACCGATCTTTGTTAGTATCAGCAATATTGGAATGATGCTCAGTGTTCATGTTCTTACTGTACAGGCATAATGTAAACAAAATTCGTATTTTATGATGGTATGGATCACTGGGAAGAAAACTGCTTTAAGGACTAAGATGATATTGTTGCCTTAGGACTCCTATCAAAAATGGAAACTGAAATTGAGGTCTTGAGTTTTGTATTCAAACCAGAAAGCCAGACACAGTTAAGTGAAATACACAACCTTAAGGTTCCCTTGATTCTTAAGGTTACCCCAATTCTACCCATCAGAGAGGTACTGAGACTAGAATAGCATCTTCTTCCTTTCTGAACTTCCCTAGCTCTTCTTCAGTGCTTGAGAATGCAAAATTGCAATATCTACCTACGTCCTGACTTCTCTGTGGCCTGCCTACGTATCATTAACTGTGATACCCTGAAGGCCTATCAGATGGTATAACTGCTTCTAACTAAAAGGTTACTGCCTTAACATCAAAATGTAACTTTACTAGTTAAGATTTACTAACACAGAAAATGTTGGCTACTGTGATCACCAAATGGTTTTAAAACGAATCCTCAACTGAAACCCAGAGAGTGGAAAAAAGATGATAAATGAGAGAAATCTTGCTTAAACTTCATAATAAAAGACAAAAGGAAAAGCAAACAGAAACTAACAACTGAGATGGGCGTGTTTCCACATCCTGAAGTCCCGGATGCCTCACGTGGGAGGAAGGCTGCACCAGGGATCTCGGTTGGTTTGCGCTGAGCGGATTCCCCGTGCAGCTCAGCCAGGAGGCGCTGCCTGCCTGCAGTTACGCTGCTGGCTCACTGGGTGGCAGGCCAGCGCCCTCGCTAATTCCCGTTGCTGATTTTCGATGCCTAACCTGGCTGAAGCATCCCCGACTGCGGAGGTCTCGGTGCCTGCTTCCCGCAGCGTTCCCCGACTCCGCACTGATTCGGCTGAGCCCCGAGTAGCCCTTTCACAACTTGGTTATGATCAGAGAGAACAGAAAGTTTGAATCCCTGCCTCACCTTAAGCAGTATAAATGCAGTAAACTCTTGTCAGTTTAACACTTCAATCAACATAAGGGAAAGAAAAAATGGTCTTCTTAGCATACGTGCAGTTGTTTTTTGACAGTCTGCTTCACTCTTGCCTGATGGTGAGCTGAGCTGTGAGCTGCTTGATTACTGTAAAAAGCATTCTCAAAACTCTATCTCCCTGGCCTGCTCCTCCTGTAACTCATGGGTATGTTAGGAAAGCATGTCCTGCTCGCCCGTCTCGAGCAGGTGGAGCTCAGAGCTGTGCAGCTTCAGACTGAAGAGAACGGAAAGCACCCAGCTTTCTTCTCAGGGAGAAAATAGTGATGGTAGGATGTCCTCCAGGATGGTGACATCACCTTGGGAAACGGTGCCTGATAGTTAACAAAATCCTGAAGCTGACAAACAGTATTTCCAAAACATCTCATAGAAAATATACGGGACTCTGTATTACTAATGGCATGCTTTATGTGTTTATATTTAGAGAAAATACTGCGCACGATAATAGAAACGATTGCTGGCAACGTTCCTTATGAACAGTTTGAATTCCTCTGCCAGAAACTCCAACTTGCTAAGGCTGACATCAGGTCTCTGCAAAACACCAGGTTAGTTGCAGGTGTTTGTAACAGCACCTTCTTCACTTTACAGCTCCGTTTCCCTTTCCTTTATGATTTTATGACATTAATACACAGTACTCTGATTGCAGAACTCACAGTACTTCTGTTAAATACAGAACACGTGTACCTTTACAAACATTTAGTACCTACCTGCAAATCTTTTATTTTCTCAGATGTTTACTTCATAACTTTTCTCCCCAAACAGGGCTCTTAAATTGAAAGAGAAAATCATCAAGGCGCTGGACATTTGGATCAGTGAAAACCAAGCCCTAACTTATGATGAAATGACAGATAAATTGATCCGAGTACTGGTAATGACGGGCATGCATTCTCTAACCAGCAAAGTGAAAGCCTTAAAACTCTGTGCACGATTGGTGACATTCTAAACGTGCAGTGTACAAACAGCATCTATGAAGGGAACTAAGATTTGTCTTGTCATTCTTTTTGTGTCCCCATTAGTTCTTATCGCTTTGATCATGCCATCATCACGAGGGCTCAGCCCGTTTTTAGAAGTCATTCGTAATCTTAGATTCATTTTTTTAAGATTGCTTGTTTAAAAAAGAATCAAAAATGAACTTCTTTCTTTGTGACATGAAGGAATTTGTTAAAAAGTGTATGTTGAACTGATGAAAACTGCAGTAGGCTTCTGTGAGTCTTCACATCAAGCTGTCTTATTCACTGCTGTCATTTCCTAGTTTAAATTCCTGAATAATGTTTCTAAGCAGAAAGAAAATGAGTATGCTCGTGGTTTTAACATGCTGTTCAGCACAAATGTCAGAGTGTTTTTAGAGGCTGTATGAAAAGAGGGAGCATTCTGAGAATGTACAGTGGGCACTGAGCTCCAGTGGCATGTCACCTTTCTAGCTTACCTGAACAGTGCTGAGCAGGAAGAAATATGCTGTTTCCCAATTATTGCAGCACACGGGAGGTTTGTGTTTGGAAACAGGCAACTGTGAGTCCAGGATCCATCCATCTGTATTATCTAGACAGCTGTGCTGCAACTGTTGTTGCTGAATAAAAGACAGCCAGGGCGTTACCTCAGGCACTGAGCTGTCCTTGCTGCCTGACTGGTAACGTGCTGTCTGGCCGTGCTTTGGGCTGTGGCTGGCCCCTTATGCCTCAGGAATCAATCCAAAAGGCAGTGTGGATGATACCGCAAGAAAATGGCATCTTCTCTCTGCATAGTGTTCTGTCACAGCCCCCACAGGACTCACAGTCATTAATGTTCTCATACTCCCTCATCTGACTCTGGGCCGCACAATACACGTGCTGCATTTGAAGCACTATCCAGGTGGCCTGGAACAGCTCTTATTTCCGAGATTTCAGAATGGGAAAGAAATGTGCTCCTTTATGAGGTAGTTGAGGCCTACTGGGCTCCAGCACTGCGATGTGGGCTCAGCCCGTCTGTCTGGACGCTGTTTGCACTCAGCGCAGCGGATGGAGTTCATTCCGTGCCACCTGCAGATCAGAACGTGGCCCTGCCTTTCTCAGCGGTCAGTGCAGGACATGGCAATGCTCTTGCGCAGACTCCAAGGCCTGCATGTTTCTCACGTGTGAGAGCCGAGACTGCCTTGGTTTCAGGCTGAGCTATGCTTAAAAGCGCATACTGTGACAGCTGCCACAGATGGCTACCTACACTGCTTAGTTCTTGCCGCTTTAGGGGGCAGCGAGGCCGCACCAGGCCAGGCTGAGAGGACGCTAGCAGGGCAAACGTGAAATCCGTGAGCGACGTTCTCTGTCCTCACCGTAATTCCGTACCCGTGTAGATCAAAGGCAGTGGAAATTACACGTCTGTTTGCTTTGAAGGGCTACGTGTCGAATGAAGAAGGCACCTAGCACCGCACAGCTACGGCAGCGGCACGGCCGCGCCGAGAGCAGCGCAGCCCCGGGCGCCGCCCGCCCCCGTCCCCCGGCGCCGCCTCCGCCGCGCCCCGCCCCGCCGCCGGCCCAATGGCGCCCGGCGCAGCCCGGCCGATGCCGTCACCCCGTGGAGCGCCGCCGTCCATTGGCCGTGCCGCCGGCAGTCGTCACATGGGCAGAGATCAGCCCAGCGCCGGGGTTGGGCGCCGGGCGGCTGCGGGACACGCCTCCGCCGCGCGCGGTAGCGGTCCGCGCTTCACGGTCCCGGGCGGAGATCGGTGCCGGCCGAGCGCGGAGCGATGCTGAGCCTGCTGGAGGTGGGCGGCAGCCTGCTGGAGCGGGCCGCCCTCGGCAACCCGCTGTCCCTGCTGCTGGCCGCCTCCGCCTTCGCGCTCAGCCTCGGCTACCTCTTCCAGCTGGGATACCGCCGCCACGTCGGGACCGACCGCACGGTAGGAACGGGGAACCGGGCCGTGTCGGGCCGTGTCTCTCGGTCTCTGCCCCCTTCCCGTTGCGGTGCCGGCTGGCGTCTCTCTGGGAGCGGGTGGGAGGGCTTGCGACCTAACGGTGGTTTGAAACGTGGCCTGATCTTCGTGTAAAACGTGACCTGCCATCCGAAGTCGCTTTTTTCACCGAAGGTCTTGAGCGAAGCCCTGTGCGCAGCCACGTGTGTGCGCGGCTCTCGTGTGGCTGGACTGGGTGCTGCGTTACTCTGAAGAAAATTCAGGATTTGCTTTGCTTTGCTTTGCAGAACCACCCTCCTCACATCCCATCCAGCATCCCGTTCCTCGGACATGCCATCGCGTTTGGAAAGAGCCCTATTGAGTTTCTGGAAAACGCCTACAACAAGGTGTGCTGTCCTGCGTGGCTGGGCAGTGCCAGAGCATTGCTACGTGCTCGCTGGGAGCTGTTTAGTTCCTGTGAATTCCTCCCATTGCCTCGAATGTGGAGTGTGGTGTGAGCAGGAGGCTGTGGCTTCCTCACATCTTGTGTGCGGTGCTCTGGTGTCACAGAAATGGCCGTGTTCTCTGAGGGGGCTCGCGTGATTCAGTTCTTAAAAAGTCTTTGGCTTGGGGGATGCTCGGAGTTGGATCACACGCGGGTTAAAAATCCACGTTCACAGTGTTAGTTCTTGGTTTAACTGGAAACTGTCATCTCTGTTTGGGTGAAGCTGATGCCTCTGAGGTGACTATGAATGTTGCAGTGCTCAGCTCTGCTACAAGGGCAGGTGTATGGAACCCCAGGAGCTGGAATAGCCCCAGGGAAATGGACTAAGGCAGCAGAGCTGTAATCCAGTCCAATAAAATAAGGTGCACCGACACGTTTTACCTTGTCTAAAACTTCCTGGAGCCATAAGCTTAAATCTCAGCTTGATTAACTTGGAGAAAAGCAAATTCACCGTGTGGGAGTCTGCTGGAGGTGACTTTTAAACTCTTAAAGTCTTATTGCTTCTGATGATCAGTGCAGAGCTACAGACCCATTATTTTTTTCCCAGACAGCACATGCCAGTTTCTGGAGGCCATGGTGCTCTCTTCGGTAGTTTTGTGCTTTTTGAATTTCTATTTTTTGAAGCTTAGTGGTCCTACATTTTGCGAGGTTACACCTGTTAATTAGACTCACAATGATTAGTTATCTTACATTGAGAACAGAATTCAGATATGGCTTAAAATGTTTATATCTTATGCAGCCTATGCGTTTCTTAGGAGAGGTTCTTTGTAGAAGCTTGTGAAAAGAGAACGGCTTTGTGATTCCTGTTCCTATTGTTGAAAATAAACTGGCTCTTTTTCCTCTCAGTATGGCCCCGTGTTCAGTTTCACCATGGTTGGCGAGACGTTCACGTACCTCCTGGGCAGTGACGCTGCCGCGCTGCTCTTCAACAGCAAAAATGAGGACTTGAACGCAGAGGATGTGTACTCCCGGCTGACTACTCCAGTCTTTGGAAAGGGGGTGGCTTATGATGTCCCTAACATGGTATGTATTTTAAATAGAAGATGAGCAGAAAATGAAGGTAGTTTACGTGCTGAGGCACCAGCTGGGAGCCCTTGGCTCTGCCTGGTGGGCTTGAGGCTCTGGCAGAAGGCATGGTGCGGCTCACAGCCTCGGTCAGGTGATGGAGCCTGAATGTGCTTAGGCAGTAAATAACACTGTCCGTTAGTGTGGGTGCTGCTTTTTGTTTTTGAAATTGTCTAATCCCACTGTAGAGGAGAACTAATAAGCAGTGGGTTTTTTCCTTCCCTTACAGTCTGTCACTCACTGCAGTTTGCTTGTCCTTTACAAGCAACATCAGGTCTTCTGAGAGAACTCTGAGTGGCAGTTTCTCATTTATGTCACGTTTAACCTCTGTCAGGGCTTCTGATTTCACCCCAGGAACCACAGGACAAAAGTCAGCCTGTGTGTTTGCACATCTGTGCCACGTAGCATTGCTTCTGCGATGAGCATTGGCTGTTCTCATGCTTATGTGTGCTGTCTGGAACAACGGACTGCAGAATCATGCCTCCTTATCTTCAGTCTGAAGTGCCTTTAGCTGTGGCTCTTCAGCCACCCCCTGGAGTTGATTTCTTGTTTGAATATCAGTTATGACTGGTAATTCAGTCCGTTGATAGGTGTGTTGTTTGTATCGCAGTTCAGATTCCCTCTCTGTCTCCTCCCTCCAAACTTCTTGCAGTATGTTTTGCTTTGGGAGGCAGTGCCCTGATACGGGTGTGTTCTTACTGTATGCTTTTCATCCTGATTAGAGATGGGCTGCCGTGTTGCAAGGGAAAATATGCCTGGCCTGCTGCTCTGCCAGGGCATGCCCGCTGCATTCTGAAAATGGAAACTACTACAAAGCGACCTTCTTTTTTACACTCTCTGTTTTGTAAATAACTTTCCACTTAAGCATAGAGCCCTTGGTGGGAAGGCAATCTTAGGTCGGTTGCCCATGCTGCAGCTCTATAGGACAAACACTCTCATCTATAACTAGGGCTTAAGAACTAATTGGATGATTTTCTGAGTGGATGTCCTACCAACCCCTTGGACGCTTTTCTTCTTATAGTGGGTTTTTTACAGTAGCTTCCTTAGCTTTGAGTCTAGATGCAGAAAAAGGAAAAAGCTTGCTTTGTGTTCCCGGGCCTTGTAAAAGCAAGGTGCATCTCTAGGGCAGCAGTGAGGTGTTACTGAGGGGGAGAGGAGGAGGGCACTGTGCTTGTACTCCACAATCCTAATTTCCTTTTTACTCCTCTATATTTTTGTAGTACAAATGATGTGGAGTTGCTAATGACATTAATACGGTGAACATTTTGCTGATTGTTCCTCTGTTGATTCCTCTAGGTATTTTTGGAGCAGAAGAGGATGCTCAAAACTGGGCTCAACATTGCTCAGTTTAAGCAGCATGTAACTCTGATTGAAGAAGAAACAAAGGAGTATTTCAAAGCGTGGGGAGAGAGTGGAGAAAGAAGTAAGCGACATCAGATACGTTATTACTTAGACTTTCTGGGAAGGCTGATGCAGGATGCATCAGTATGTGTTTGTAAATGTTTTACATGGGAAACGTGGGTTTTGCTTCCTCAAATTTAATGCTGTTGGTGGATAAAGGTGCTTGGAAAATCACTGATGGCAGCAAAGGACCATTCTACTTGTTTTTACTCATCCTGACAGCAGAGTGCATACGTGTTGCCTGGCTGAATCATGCTAGGTTTGCATGCTGTGAGTCAGTTCAGCCTGTTGTGTAGTTACTTTGAAGAGACACAGCTCTGATTTCCTGGAGCCTGGGCCAGAGATCTTAGTTTTTAGTTATCTTTAAGCGATAAGGTGAGGCTAGTGATGTAAGTGCAAGTCTTCTCCTTTCCACCTGCATTTCCCAACTCCTGCTAGTCACAGCCCATCAATACTGCTGCAAGCCTCTGGTGACAGAAACACTGAGAGATAATTCAGCAAGCTGCAGAACTAGCTGCCTGTGCATGGATTTGGATTTCAAGTTTAACTTCTTGTGTAACTTTTTCTGTGTTTCTGTTTTTCTGTAAAATGTAACATCTTGCCTAAAATGCATCTGCAATAACATTTTTTCCATGTCTCTTCTCAGATCTGTTTGAAGCCTTTTCAGAACTTATCATTTTGACAGCAAGTCACTGCTTGCATGGGAAAGAAATAAGAAGCTTACTGGATGAGAAGGTGGCTCAGCTGTACGCAGACCTGGATGGGGGCTTTTCTCATGCTGCCTGGCTTCTGCCAGCCTGGCTGCCTCTGCCCAGCTTCAGGTACCAGAAAGATTGTAGCAGCTTGAGGGTTTCAGCTAAACTTTTTCTTTCTTTCTTGCTCCCTTATTCTTTATTTGTAAGCTGTCCCAGACATTCCTGTAAATCCTTACAAGGATTTTATGTTGTTTCATAGGAAGTTGCTAATAAAAGTGGTCTGAATTGCAGGCGTCGAGATCGAGCACACAGAGAAATAAAGAATATTTTCTACAAAGTTATCCAGAAGCGTCGGAGTTCTGAGGAAAAGAAGGATGACATGCTCCAAACTCTGCTTGATGCTTCATACAAGTAAGCAAAGGGGGATTGGTGACTTGTAATTAATTTACAGGAAAATAAAGAGGTATTTTGCTTCAGCTTTGAGCTGTTTAGAACATTCTGTCAAAACCAAAAACTGTTCTCATGTTCTGAATCTCTCAGTGCCAGCAGTTGATCCTAGTGGTGTTCTTTAATCAGACCTTTCAGGCTGTTTTTAAATGCTTGTTTTGACTTTGAGATCATCACCAGTGTTCATGAGGGTGCTGCTTCCACTTCCTTTCTTGTTGCTGGCTTTCTGTGATGATCTCCAAGGCTCCCAGAGAGTCTGCCTGCCATGGTTCTCTCATCAGCCTACCTAGACTTCTAGCTGTTGCATTTAGAGTGGGCAACGCAAGAGGAAGAGAAGGAAGTAAATTAGGATAAATTGTAAAAACTACTTTAGCTGGAAAAGTGATTGAATGAAGCTCTACCTGATCCTTTGGATGCAGGGATGGCCGCCCGCTGACAGATGACGAGATCGCTGGGATGCTCATTGGGCTGCTCCTAGCCGGGCAGCACACGTCCTCAACCACCAGTGCCTGGCTGGGCTTCTTCATAGCCAGACACAAAGCCATACAGGAGCAGTGCTACGCAGAGCAGAAAGCCGTCTGTGGGGATGATTTGCCACCACTGACTTACGACCAGGTTTGTATGTTGCATTTTTCCTGATGGTTGTTACCTTTCTTCTAGATATTTACTTAAAAAAATGGACAGTATGGTCATGTGCCTTGTCTTACAATCATAAGCAGAGAACTGTAGGGGTTGGGAGGGACCTGTAGAGATCATCCAGTCCAACCCCCCTCCGAAGCAGCTCCCTAGACCAGGTTGCACAGGTAGGTGCCACAAGCAGTCTGCCATGACACTGTTGGCCAGTGTCTCCTGTTTCACTAGAGTTAGTTCTCATCCTGCTACCGTTTCCTTTTCAATCAGCATTTACTGTGGAGACTGTAGTACCTACAATCTCTGTGGAAAAGATTGGCTGTGTAAGGGAGGAATGGAATGTGGCGTGATGTCTCTCTTTAGTTAGGCATCAGAATGCACTCGTAGGACAGGTTAGTCAGATGAAACAGCACTGGGTCTTAATTGAGTCAAGGGGAAAGCTGTCACGGTAGCAAATGAAGTGCGTGTAAATATGAGCTACTTATTCTTTGCTTTATTTCTAAATGGTGTAAAATAGTAACTGAATGAACTCGGCTGCATTTTGATGTATCATTTTCTTTATATTTGCAGCTCAAAGATCTCAGTCTGCTAGATCGCTGTCTAAAAGAAACCTTCAGGCTTCGACCTCCTATAATGACCATAATGAGGCTGGCTAAAACTCCCCAGGTGAGTACGCTTGTTGGATCGAATTTTGCTTGAAGAGAACAGGCGTGGGAGGAGCTGGGAAGTGCGCAGCTGATAGAGGGAAAAATACCAGCGAGTCCTACTTGCTGGCAGCGAGGCATTCTATACTATAAAGAGCCCAGACCACTTGACTCTCACCCTGCAGACATTTGTGAGGACTGATAAGTTTGTCCTCAGTGGATGTGTGAGGCCCTGTCTCTTCCCTTGCAGACCGTCGCAGGATACAGCATTCCCCCCGGCCACCAGGTCTGCGTGTCCCCCACCGTTAACCAGCGCCTGAGGGACTCGTGGAAGGACGCCCTGGACTTCAAGCCCGACCGCTACCTTCAGGACAACCCGGCTGCCAAGGAGAAGTTCGCTTACATCCCATTTGGCGCTGGTAAGTAGCGGTGACAGGCAGCAGGCGAGCGCTTAGCCGGGTGCTGGCACAAACCCCGGGCTGCTCCTCACCCCATGCTGCTCCGCCTCAGCACATCTTTGTCTCTATTGCTGCCTCAAAGTTTCCTCACTGTGAAGGGGCTGTTCAAGAACTGAAGTCGACACGTGTGCGCTACTCAGGGTAATAATAACAGCAAGCCTTTACGTTAGCGTGCGTTAGAGTTGAGTTTATTCAAGTCTTCTAAAGTCACGGTAAAAAAAAAGCCTCATAATAGGAAAACATTTTAAGGCAGCGAAAATTTATGTAGAGACACACAACTGCCACAACAGTTTGCAAATCTGACCCCGATACGGTTACAGTCGGTGCCAGTTTTTGAGCGTTACGGACTCCTCCTCAGCGCTGTGTGAACGGACGCGCTGTGGGAAAACAGGACAGCACAATCCCGCCAAAAACTCTCTGTGGTGAAAGCTGTGAGGAAACGGCGCTGTAGGAGTTACACAATGGCCCGGCTGTTTAGAAAGGAGCAATTACAGTCCACGTAGCGTTTCCAGGTGAAGCTGCTGTCAGAGGCGATGGTGTCCGCAGTGTTCTGATGGCTTTTTATGGGTTTCCTCCTAGGCCGTCACCGCTGTATCGGAGAGAACTTCGCTTACGTTCAGATTAAGACTATTTGGTCCACTCTGCTCCGTCTGTATGAATTTGATCTCATCAATGACTACTTTCCAACCGTAAATTACACAACCATGATACATACACCCAATAACCCAGTTATCCGATATAAGAGGAGGTCACTGTAAGTTCTGGAGCTAAAAACCTTAAATTGTGCAAACTAACAAACAGACTTTCCAAAATTGTGACAAAACGAATGGCAAATGGAAACCGTTCTGTGTACTGTGTAGAAATGGTCCTGCACCCTGTGCATCTGTTCTGTTCCTTTCCCCACACCGTTTCGTGTTGCTGTGTATAACTGCTTGTTCTACCAACTAACTTCCCAGGGCTTTTTTTTTGAAAGAAAACCCATCTTCTTTGTGGGTAACACTTCTAAGGAGCATAACCCCCCCGTCCCTTTAAGGTGAAGAAATGATTTTTCCACCAGCTGCGGTCTTTGCTTTAGAAAATACTGATCGCCTTTCCCCAGGTAACAGTGGGTGGGACTGTACCGTACCTCTGTGCCCAACAGCAGGAAGTCCATCAGGCACCCAGGGACTGTACGTTCCTCCTTGAAACAGAATCACAGATGGAAAAGGGGTGGCAGGAGGGCTGCCTGAGTCTTGGAAGTGCCCACAGTGTTACTGAAAACGGTCACCGTGCAGCTCGGGGGCCGTGCAGAAGTGTTGGTAGGGAAGTGTTGTAACTCTGCAATTGAAGTGGTTTTACTTGGAGCGTTTGCAAAATGCTTTGCTCCAGGAAGCTACAAAGAGCTTTCTACGATAAACTGTGAAAAGCAGCCGCCTCTGAAGGCGTGGCAGGAACAGCAGCACGGCACGGCGCTGGGGAGAAACGCGTTCACGTGTAAAGTAACCCATGCATGGAGTGAATTAGCTGAGTGCTGTTAGTGACTCGTGCAGGATTGTTGAGTAGTGTTTGGTTCACGAGTGGTGGTGATAAATGGCCGTGAGCTCCAGCTCATAGGAACTTGGATTAAAATTTGTAAAGAAACCTCTTGTGGAAGTTTCCTCCGCTTAACGCTGTCAATTCTTAAACTCATAACTACGAGAAAGAAAACACATGGAGTACAAAGTGAATCATGCAAAGAGCTTCCCCCCCTTCCCCTGCCCTTCTCAGCAGCACTCCCTGCAGCAAAGGCTCACACACTCTGTCTGTTCTGACCCCGGTAAAAGTGCTACAGACCTTTGTTTTCACATCAGTGAGAGCGGCTGAGGGAAGGGACATACAAACATACATACAAGCATACATACCTTCTCTGGCAGCCCTGAAAGGTGCAGCAGGGGCTGCAGAAACCAAGCTGACCCCTGTCCTCCTGGCAAGCAAAGAGGCAGCTGCCACAGCTGGGAGGAGCACGGCTCGGAGGGAGGTTTTCAGCCTAAATCAGGGAGTGAATCTTCAATTTTAAGAACTTTCCAAGAGTAGAGCGCAGTTAAAAGCATGAAGTCATCTTTATTTCAGTACTTTGACAAAATACCCATAAAATGCAAAACTTCTACCGTTACAAAAATAGGTCTCTACAAGTGCTATTCTGTCTGCACTGCCAGTAGCAAATACAAGGAGAGTTGTGTAACTTCAGTAGCCTTGCCAGAAAAAGTGCAAGTGAACTTCTCTGAACGGAGACTCAGTTTTTAACACATGAGTTTCATCTTCGCACCCCCTTGATAAATACACGCTTCATAAGTTAATCATTTAAATTAGCATTCCACAAATATACACGTAATTTAATGATTTTTTTGCTTTGCTTTCCGCATGAACACAAAGTGCCTATGTACATCAATCTCCCGTGGTGGCAGCCTGCATTGGGTGTGCCGGGATGGAACTGTCTGCAATGGTACAGCCGCGTTGGCGTTGGTCCCACCAGATAGGTGCCATCGACAGAAAGCACAGAGAGCGCACGGCTTTACAGGAGGCCATCGATGCAGTGACGCCGCTGCCAGGGCGGGCACAGGGAGTTATCTTCTCATAGCAGAGTGCAGCTGCGTGTATGAGGTGGACACTGCAAGACAGAAAGATTGAAATCAGAGCACGTGGAGCTGAGGGCTCACAAACGACGTGTCGCTCTGACAGAGAAGTGGGAAAGGTTCATTTAAGAACCAACCTCCCTCAGAGGATGAATTTTATGCTAAAATAAGACCTCAGCACAGTAACTGCCACAACTCACCCTCACCACACCCATTGATCTGACAGTTTTCTTGATGTATTCCCTTCATAGCACAAACATTGACCATCAGTGGGACAAAAAGGCTGTTACTTCTATAACCCTAGTGGTAGAAAAGGATTTCTCTTGCATCCCAACTCTCCAATCTTTCGAGAACATAGTTCCCCACCTCCCTCAAACTCTTACACAGACACACTGAATCCTTACAGCACATTCATGAGACCGAAGAAAATTAACGTGTCACCAACTCACAGTCCGTTACTGAAGCTCGCCTCTGCAGGGCTCTCTTCAAAGCATTAACCATTTTCTTCATACCGGGCTCACAGCAGTACAGGATAACCTCCTGTTTAAGGCTGAAGAAGCCCCAGTCTGCTCTCTAGCTCTGCATTGTGCCCAGCCCGTACCTGACTGCACGCTGCCCAGCCGCCTTTGCAGTGCCTCCAGTCGGTGGATGTAATCTGTTAAAGCTCTTTCTGGATCATAGTTCTGCAGCTGAGAACACGCGAAAGAGACTGGGTTCAGGTCAGCATGCATGCTGTGGAACCTAGGGGCAGAAGCACACAGATGCTTTTCAAAACTGAAACGTCAAATGAGAATCAGCAGACACAGCAGGATGCTGTAAGCAGAGACAGACCGGGTGCACAGCACTCAGCTCTGCATGCCCAATGCTCTGCCACCCTCTGCCTGAGCTATCACAGAATCATCTGATGTGCTGGTCCAACTCCCCTGTGATGAGCAGGGACACCTACAGCTAGACCAGGTGCTCAGAGCCCTGCCAGCCTGACCTTGGATGTCTGCAGGGATGGGGCACCCACCACCTCTCTGGGCAGCCTCTGCCAGTGCCTCACCACCCAGACTGTAAAAAACTTATTTCTTGTATCCCATCTAAGTCCCCCTTTTATTTCAAAACCATTTTCCCTGTCCTATCACAACACAGTGCCTCCCCCAGAACAGCCTCCTTAGCCAAGTGCATTTTCTTCCTACTGCACATGATCTGTTCCCGTATTTCTCTGGGAACAAGACTGCAAATTCCTACTGAGACTGCAGCAGGACCCGCAGTAGATTTTCTATGAAGCTGTTGTGAACAAGGACACAGCCATCTGTACTGGACTCTGGCTTTCTTCAGTACTTTCTGCAAGCTGAAGTCAGAAGTGGCTAAAACAGATTAAATATCTTTTTAAGTAAAGCATGATGGCTGCCACAAACGAAGGTTACAGATGTTGAGGTGGTTCATATTAAAACGGACATCCCAAATGACTGGGACCCAATCTGTGGGAAAGCTGAGAACCCACAGGCAGCTGGGGTTGGCTCCCAAAGCCAAAGCCGTGCACGTGTCCATCTGTGGCAGCATCACCCACTGAGCAACTCTGCCAGGAGCAGCAATCAGACAGCAGTGTCTGCAAGCACTGGCCTTGGTCAGGCAATAAGCGCACATCAGAGGTCTGAGATGTGCTCTGTTATGCTTCCTTTTGAAAAAAAATAACGTTATGAACTTCTGGCACCAAAGATTATGAACCTCATCAGTAAACGCCGACATGTTCGTGTAGGTGAGCAGCGTTCTGACAGAGAATCATCACTGGAAACAGAACTTACTTTTGCTGAAAATTTATAGGAGATCTGGGAGACTCCACGTCTGACCGGGACCTGTAGGAATGCCTTTGTTCTCCGTAGAGATCCATACCACTGGAGAATGAGTCAGGCCGCAATTCGTTGCCTAAAAGTAGAAAAAGCAACGTCTTGAAAACTAAAAAGCAGACAAGTAAAGATGTAACACCTTATGCACGTACCTGGGAATTTTAAGTGCAGGTTTTCTGTCTCCATTTTGCAAAAATGGGGTTTAGCAAAGACGCAGGTTTTTTGTAGTTAATTAAAAGCAAGTGTAGTTAATTAAAAAGCAAAAGTAACAGCTTGCTGCAGGTCTAGAGCCTGCAAAGGGCACTTAGCACTGCATTGTGAACACAGTGCAGCTGCTCCTGACATCTCAGACTCCTCTGCCTGCCCCAGTCCTTGGTGCTCCTCTGGGAACACAGGCCTCAAGAGAAACCCACTGCTACACGTAGCACTGGTCTCACAAACACACACTGTATGGGAACTCGTCACATTTTGTCTGTAATCCCACCCACCATAGGGCAAAAAAAGACTGAAGAGAAAGCAAATAGATCAGTGGTCATGTTAAGTACTGAAAGCTACCAGAAAGCTGAGAAACGGGTTAATCCAAGCAACTGTGGCAAAAGGAAGAGGGCACAGCAGCCCAGCTGTTGTACAAGAAGACAACGTAAATCAAAGCCACCTACATTAAGCAGCAGTGTGACGTGAGAATAACATTTTGCAGTCATTACTGGGCTACAGTTTACCTGTGTTCTGGCCAAAGACATCCCTGTTGCTGCTTAAGGTACCAGAACCCGTAACTCTGTGCCAGCGACGAACCAGGAACTTCATTCTGGAATCGAAAAACGAATTAAAATAAACCCAAGCCGTAAACTTCAGGATAAAGGAAGCAGTCATTAAAGCAAACACTCTGTTTGTTTTATTCCAGAAGGCGTAAGAATTTCTTGAAAGCCAAACAAAATTAATGGATGGGCACAAAAAATGTAACTGTTAAGTAGAAGACTTCACACATCCCTTTCTGTTCAATTGCAGTGATCCCAGAGGTGCTGCGTAAGTCAGAATGGGCAGCAAGTGGCTCATGCACCTGAAGAGCAGATCATCAGCATGTTAGAATGGCATTAAATGTACTTTTTGCCCTGTTACGTTCCTCAGATTGCAACAGCAGAGTATTAGGAGTGAAAGCCCCACTTAAAATAGGCATGTAAACGAACGTGAGATGTGACAGATTCAGTGCACGCATCTGTCTGAAACTGAACTCCCTCCAGCTTACCTTGTAACTGCAATGGACACTCTGACTGCAGAGCGAAATCTTGTGAAACCCTTTGAATGATGTGTGATGATCTCCAGGTCTGTGTAAGAGGGCTGCCCACCCATCCGTGCAATGAGGGCCAGCGTGGCTTCTTCACACTCCTGGAACCCACCCAGTAACAGCAGCAAGTATTTCTTCTGATAAATGAGAGCTTTCCGGAAGCTCTCTGCTCGGAGGTATTTGCCATAAATTCTCTACAGGATGGAGAACAGAAGAAGCAGCGTGAGCTCCAGGAATGATTACGGTCTTAGAAGTTCTGACATCACTACTCCCCTCGCCTGTGCTACATCTCCCACTTGGTGAATGCAGCTTTGCAGCTTCATAATCTGAGGAGCACGAGATGGAGGACACACAAAAGGACAACGCAGCGCTCACTTGTCATTCTTGGGGATGGCAACTGACAGGGTTACGTACAAGAGGGTAGGAATTTAAACTCCAAATGTAACATCTGCTCTGTTAGAAAAAGCAGAGCAAACTCAGAAGAAAATAGGCCTAAATAAAAGGGACAATAAAACAAACCCGTAATTAGGCAGGCAACGAAGTGCTCCTACCCTTAAAATCACATTCTCAGAATCTGATCCCAGTTCTCTGAGGAAAGCTTCACTCCGGAGTTCAGCTCTCAGCTTGGACAGCTCTGCGTCTGCTTGCTTCAAAGATTTCTGCAGGGACAGCTTTTCCCTGTTCCAGTTTTCCTTCTCAGAGGCAACCAGCGTATCGATGTTAACCCCAAGGTCTGACGGGTGTCTGGAAGACTGAAGGAGAAGAAACTGTATTTGAGCCACAGGGTTTGGAAAAGCTGAGCTGTGTCATTCTACCCACTGGAGAAGTTAACAAAAAAGTGGCTTGAATGAAAAACTGTACAGTAAATAGGGAGTCAGGATGTTCTGACCATAGGACAAGAATAACTGGCATCCATTTACTTTGTAGGAAGAAAGCTGAGGACAGAGAGATCGAATGCTCTCATTTAGGTGACGAGCACAAAGAGCATTAGTTATTTCACAGCACCATGCTTTCATCCCTACTGTGCTTCATGATAGCTGTGCCGCTGAAGGACCTACATGTTCTCCAGAAGTATGTCTGTGCTGACACCTCCTCAGTTCTTCCTCCAGCTTCAGCACGGCGTTCCTCAAGTTATTCTTCTCCTCGCTCAGCCTGCTGACGAAGCCGGTGAGCTGTGCGTTCTGCCGCAGCAGCCGCTCCGTCAGCGAGCTGGATGGGGTGCCAGGGGGCAGCGCCAGCTTCAGCTGCAAGGAGAACAGAAAACCAAACCCTGAGCGCTCCATCCGGGTTGCCCACTCAAAAATAACTTCGGTTTGCAGGAAAAAAAATGATGGACCATGGCTACACCTTTGTCGTAACTTATATAAAGAAAACCAAGTGTACCTGTAAGCTGTAGGCCAACGTAGCTTTTTCTATGCTTATCCTCTATTAACGGCAGAATATTTCACGAAAGCTCAGTTATTCCAACCACAGCAACGTGCAGAGCTTTTTTACTACGCTTAGATCTATCTAACTTAGAGGACAGAAAAGCCCAAAGACTTCTACACATCGCCTAGAAAACACTTACAGTGCAGGTGAGATCTAGCCAGCCTCAGTAAAAAGCAAATAGTGCTATAGTCTTTGTAACAGATTCCACACTCATTCCATTTCAGGTTTTATACACACTACTCCATTTCCTTTGGTAAATACAGAGCACTTACACTATATGTCTTATATCAACACAATAAAGTCAATATTAAATGTTGATTTTAATATCAGGAAACACTGAGCAGTTTCCTCAGTTACGAAAACGCTGCTGGAAAGAAAATACATTTTTCTAAAGAAAAAGCTGGGAAAAGCAATATTTAGTAATTGTTACGGAAAGGTTTCACATTAAAATGTTAAGATCCAGCTTTAAGATAATCAGAATGACAAAAATAAAAGGAGGGGAGGTGGTTTATGCTTCATCAGTTCCAAGGCAGCACCCCCTGGGGGAGACTTTCCTCTGTGCAGTACAGAGCTGTGTAAGCACAGCTTTAACCACTCCGTGCTGCTCTCCACTCACATCTCACCACCCAAACTCTCCCACCGAGGTTACAACACTGCATTCTCACCTCTTCCAGACAAGACGCTCCAGGAAGCTTTTGCAGCTCTGAAATAACTTCTTCGATAGCATTCTGTACTGCAACAAAGTCCTGATCATCTGCTGTTCCAAACTGCAACCTGAAATGGCAATGACAGCTTATGATTAGAACCTAATGCATGAGCTTGCTGTTTGTGATCAACCACGATCAGCAGCTGAAGACTGCTCTGACCTGCTAGCAGCCTTCTGAGCCAATTGCTTTAGCTTTGGAGATGCATTTTGCAGCTTTTGTCTGACAGCCTCCAGAATTCCATTGTCTGCAGAGAGGTCTCCTCCTCCTCCTGCCAGCGCTGGGTACGGTGATTCATTCATCTCAGCTCCTTCCATTTTTTGCTGGAGAACCCAATTTCTTGTTCTTTCATTGGGTGTATCCCAAGCAGCCTGCACATAAATACATATTTATGTAAATACACTTCAACTGTAATGCTTTTAAATAGAAGCACTTAATTCTGAAATACACTCAAAAATTATAGCACATAATTCTGATGCGAAATGGAGTGCAGTGTGACTACACTACTGCTGTACCACTCCAAGTACTGCTTCTGAGTGGTATCAGGTGGTGCCTTTCTTGGTCAGGATCTAGCTATCACAGATCCTAAGTGAATTCATTCAGTAACCTCAGCTGACCAGAAGCCACCAGCCCCAACGCCATCAGCTCCTTTACCAGCTGTGTCTGCTTCTGAGATCAGTTCAGTCAGAGATATGGGACTGGAAACGCCCACTGTGGTCATGGTCTTTGGATATTTGATGAAGAAAGGAAAAAAAAGCAGGGTACTGTAAACATCACAGGAAGCAGTAGGAGATTCATCATTTGAAACTCCTGGCAGATCCTGCACAGCAAATTGTGCTGCCCACTGCTGGTGTGAGGAAAATGCCCCAGGGGCTTCTGCCACCTGATCCAAGGGAAAGCTCTTCCTTGACCACAGTGCTCGCAGTTACCTCCGATGAGGACTTCTGGTGCTATCAGCTATTGCAAAGCACTGGTAGCTGCCAGCACTTCAGAACATTAAAAACAGAAACCAAATTTGATGAAGACAAAAGTGTCCTTCCCGGCTTCACAGAGAAACAGCTGCCTAAGATAAAGCAATGATGGGCAAAAACATGGACAGCGGACAGGCAAGTCTCCTGTCAACCACCTCCTTTCAGACTGTCCACAAAGCACTCACCGATCATCACTTACATCTCACAGGGAAGTTTCTGAAGAGCTTTAAAAGTCATTTTAAAACCATTACAGAACTGCCCAAACATTTTATGAAGGATAAATGCTTACTGGCAACAGTGGTTCCAAATTCCAGTAAAATAAATATTAGGCTGAATTCTGAAATCATTTTCCTACATTGATTTCTTCCTCCCATTTTGTTTGCTCACTTATACATATTCACTCATGTGCTTGTTTGACTACGTATTCTTTTAATTCCTGCAGTTGTTGGGAGATCACTTTTTGATGTTTCAAAGAGCACTCACAGTTCATGAACTAAGATTAAAAACCCTGGTCTGGAGCGCTCTTGAGCTCATTCATGAGACTGGGTGGGGGGAATATTCTTTTTCTACTATACTTAAACATAAAGTGCATGTATACACTTAGATACATATCTTCTGCTCACCCTTCTCCTTACACATCTCTACAGCTTCACTCCCAGAGGATGTGAGTGAATAGTTTCAGACAGCAACACTAGAGAGCTTCCCCCTTCCTCTGGTGCCTGCATTTTGGCACATGTAATTTGCCAGCTATTTTACAGATTAAAGGCACAGTGACAAACAGCAGCAATTGAACGAAAGAATTAAAAGCAAGACTGCACAGTTCAGAATCACACGTTGCTCTCAGACCTACCGTACCTCATTTGGATTGTGGCTTGCTGTTCTTTCGGCTTCCTTTTTCCCTTCACTCTCCCGCTCCTTTATCTGTAGTTCTTGGATTACTTCCTGCAACTTCTTTGTCTCATTCCCTAATTTATGAACCTCCTGCTCCTTTTGTCCCAGTTGCCACTGAAGGTCTTCTACTTTGGACTCCAGTTCATGGAGTTTCTTCTGTGCTATTATGTTTGCATCTTGCTCTGCTTGTAATGCTTTCCTCTGGATTTGCCTCTCTTTTTCCATTTGCTGTCTCACTTGCACAGATTCCAGTTTATACTTCTCCATCTCACTCACTAACTCCACTACACGGTCATGCTTTTCATCCATTTGTTTCTGTAGCTCCTTAAGTAATTCCTCAGACGGATTAGGTGCTCCAGCTTGCCCCTTATGTTCAGCACTTTGAAGCTGAGCACATAGCTCTTTTTCCCTTTCCAGTGCACTGCTTATTTCAAGAGCTCGAACCTTCTCTGATTCAAGAAGAACCTGCAACTCAGAATTACGGCCTCGTTCACGTGACAGCTGGGCAGCACTGAGTGCTTCTTGGGATTCAATCTTCTGCTGCAGGTCACTTGACAGTTGTTTCTCTTCCTCCAAAAGTTCATTTAACCGTAAGTTCTTTTGTTTTTGATCTTCAAGTGAAAATTTTAAATCCTTCCACGAGAAAACAGAAGGAAAGAAGGATTAAAATCATTCACATACACTTTGCTTTATGTTAAGCAAGTTGCAAAAATGCTAGCTAGACATACTTTGCTTTAAACAAGTTTTGCTGTTCACAAATTAATGTGACAATACTCCAAATGCTGCAGATACAGCTGATTATAGGTGCCTATACTCTAAAACCAGACCACCGCAAAAAATAATGCTTCTTACAAGGTACAGCTATAGATCTGAAGTTTAAGAGAACTTTTTATTTTCTAAAGCCGTGACAATGAGTTTCCAAGTTAAGATTTCAAGATGTAAATACATCTATGCTGTTGAACTGACTGCTTTTTTTGTCTTAGTGATATACTGGGATACCAGTTCTGTGTGTAGCCCTGTTAGCAGTGTCTCTGTAACAGCTGTTCTACCTACATATGCTACAGAATACAATATTTCTTCATTGAACACCACAGTTGTAAAGTTTCTATTAGTTTAAATAGCCCTTTTTTTTTTTTTGGTCACACTTCTTTCAAGTCTAGATGGTATAATTCTGGTGTTCAGGACACAAACATGGACAAAAACATGAACACACTGGACAAAAATGTAACTCAAGACAAAACGTTGACCACAGGAATATCTGTGCTCCTTATTGTTTCAGGCCATTTGGGATTATGGAAGGAATACCTCAAGCTCTTCTCTTCGTCTGTCCTCACTGCGTTCCATTTTAGCTTTCTCCTTTTCCAAAGCCCACTGTAACTCTCTTGATTTCTTCTGTTCGCTGGCCATTGTGTCCTTGAGAACATCGAGCTCAGCTGCTTTTTCTTTCACTTCAGTCCTAAAACAGAAATGGGCAATTAGATCATGGCCGTCATACTGCTGAAGCAACATCAGTTACATGACACTTCTTTTATCTTCTGCTTGTGTAGCAGAATAAAAATGAAAAGCCTACTTAGAAAAACAAGCCTAACTCAAACATCAAAAAGAGTTGCATAGCTCAAAAATGACAGAAGAAACATGCCTGTACTCCGGACTTTATAGCTGCCATGTTTCACGAGTTAGTGGCTAGTGTTCAATTTAATCCAGTCACTGACCGAAGTTTGAAAGGGTGCAGGGAAAAAGCATCTTATCATGTCTCAAAGGATCTGTAAAAGTTAGAAGGTTGTCTGGAAGGCAGTATCAACTTGAAGTGAGTCATTATTTGCTACCACTGACATTACAATACTCTATGAAGACACACTAGTCTGGAGAAGACATTGACACTTTCCTGAGTGCCAAATACTTTGGTACCTCTGCTGTTGGCCACAGCAAAGCAACACTTCCAGTCTATATTTTGGTAGGCATGCTCTACAGAAAGACTGAGAGCCATTTACATTACATGAGACCAAATTCCTCAACGGAATCAGTACTGTGATTTGGGGTGGCACAGAAATTATTGTATTTGCTGTAAATAATGGAAAGCTGAAACCGAACGCTGTACCTGATGGTTTCTAGGTCCTTGAAGTGCTTGTGCTGTGCTTTCAGGGTTGTTTCAAGCTCTAATTTGGCCTGGGCAAGTTCATTCTTCAGTTCAGTACTCATCATTCTCTCTGAATTTAACTGCTCCTGAAGGTCAGCTGCTCTCTCCTTCACACTCCGGAGCTCTGCTTGCATCTCCAGTATCTGTGACTGTTTCTGCTGCATGCTGTACTCGAGCATTTCTAAGGGGAGCACCATTAGATATTAGTCTAGTAATCAAACAACACCATTCATTTGGGTCCAGTTTCCCACAGCACAGAAGATGACCATAAGGCTGTCACTAACAGCAATATTTTCCAAAAATACTATTTTGTTTAAAAAGTGGTGCAAAAACAAACGTGCCCTTTACACTGGAAAACAGTTCACACTTTCCAAGAAATTGCTTCAGTTCTTGGAATGATTTAAAAATGATGTGCACAACCACCTTTGTATTTATCATTTGGCTTAAGAGCAACATAATCAAAGGTAGCTACATAAGTGTACCTTTGAGCAAGTATTTGTGACAAAACATTGAAAGCACTCACAGCTTAAGGTTAAAGCTCATCTGCACTCTGAACTTCCTGTTGTTCATTCTTTGTATTTACTGCAGAACTTGGAAAAGTTCAGAAAGCACAGAAAATAACCTCAAAATACTTGATTTTCATAGCAAACAAAATAACTTTGTATCACTTATGATACAAGTCATAAGAACACAGCTGACATATAGTTTTGAAAAATTACTCCAATAAGATTAAAAAAGATAAGTATGCTCAGATCATAAGTGGAACATCAAAATCAGACAGCAAAAATGTCAGCAGTTTTCCCCTTACAATTAGAATAGAACTGACATGAAAATATGTAAGGAACGCCATATAAATCACCTTGGCTTTTTGAATCAATTTCTTGCTCTTTCTTTGGGTTATTTTTCATACTGTTCATCTGAGCGTGTAATACTTGAATCTCCATTAGCAAACTTCTTCTGTCTGCATCATGAAGACAGTCCATCGCTGTTTTCTGGTTAACAGCCTGTTAGGATTGAAAACACACTTGAAAGTAAAAGCTGCAGATTTTATGGTGCGGACATTATACCCATTTCTATAATCACAGTCCGTATGTATTTAAAATATTTTAAACTAAGTCACAATTAGCACAATATTAAAATATTATAAATAACTCTTTTTAATTCCCCCGCTGGGCATCAGAATTATAGAATCTGAAGAGCTCTCAGCCGTGTGGCAAATAATTCACTAAGCCTTCCATGACCCACTGGAGAATAAGTGACTGCTCTCTGTTCCACAGCAACATTATTACTTCCTTTTCTTATAACATGCTTCATATGTGTAAGCTACTTTTTCTCTTAGACAGCGTGGCGTGATTACAATTAATGGAATCAAACTCAGGGTAAGTGTGTTTAATCAAACTTACCTCCAGAGGTTGTATATTTTCTATACCTTGTGCCTACACTTACTTTATTTCCAACCGTCTGATCTGCTGCAGTTACATACAGTTTTCAAAGAATTTATACATGAAAAAGTAAAACCCAACATAAACGTAAACAAGCCTTAAGTATGTTTTGTTACCTGCTCTTGTAGCCTGTGCTCTAACTGATTCATCAGTATCACAGCATCTCTTGTGCCCAGTTCTGCAAGTTCAGTTTGAAACACAGCAAGAAGAACGTTTTGTTCCCTCACAAAAAGCTGCTGAATGGCACGCAGCAGTTCTCCTCGCCAGTCTGAGTCACCTTCAGGAGGTTCAGAACTTGCATAAATCTACAACGGTGAGCACCAATTTAAACACTTAGCAGAATGCAAAGATAGCACCAAGAACTGATCTTATCACACATGCAAAACGTATGCACTTAGTGGAATAGTAGATATCTCTTACATAACATTCATTTGTCCAAGTGGATACATTTTTGTACACCTGATTTCATCTCCATGCACAAACACTCAGCTTCAGCAACTTTTCCCCTCTTTCCTCTCACAACAGTATCATTTTCACAGCTGCTGGAAACACGCTTTCCAGACACAGTTGTTTTTAAAAAGGTACATCAGTATCAGTAGTTAGCAAATGCAGGCATAACTGAGGGACTGTTTTGTTAACAGGCAGTGCAACAGCTTTACTGCACGCCTCTGAAATCTTGGCTTGTACTGATATACTTAGAGCATTTAGAACTGAATGATGCGTGTGCTTTCTAAATCAGATTTGTTTCAGAAAGAACTTTATGACATTGTTTATACCTCAGCTTCTCTGTGAAGTTGCATTTTTGAAATCAGGTCTTTCAAAGACGAGATGGTGCTCAGAAAGGCCTTCCTTTCCTCGAGCCAAGATTCCGGCCCTTGCTTGAGAGGAGGCATCTCCCTTTCACCATATGGAAATTCAGTGAGCGACAGCACCTGTACGCCTTCACGATGGACTGCTCTCAGCAAACCCTACAATAAAGGAAATCAGAAACGTCAGTCCTAACAACAACGATGGTATTTCATGCATATGGAAATATTGACACTTTCTATATTGATCAGCACAAAGAAACCACTTGGGCTTCCCCATATCAATGACAGAAGTACAACCCAGTTCCTTACATTGGCCAAGCGCTGCAGTTTGTCACATAGATGTGTTCCCACAGTTTCAAATGAAAACAACCAAATTTGTACTCGAAAACGGATTGCTGATTTTCAAAATAAACTTCTGTGGAGCTTCCTGGCAAGCTTTTCCATTAACTTATTGAAATTACCATTAAGTTATTCATTATTATTATTCAAGGCCAGGCTGGATGGGTCCCGTGCAGTCAGACCTGGTGGATGGCAAACCTGCCCATGGCAGCAGGTGGGAACGGGGTGGGCTTTAAGGTCCCTTCCAACCCAAGCATCCTACGGTTCTGTGATTTAAGTCAGGTCTCTGTCAGAAAGGGCTTGTGTTCTCTTTTGTTGTGTTGTGTGTTGTTTTTTTTTCTTCAGTAATTAAAGCATGATACCCTTACCGTTTGCAATGCACAAATTCAATTACTTTCCTAACACAGTTATTATTCTACATCTATAATTACAGAACCTACTTGACTGTCTAACAGATGGATCGTGACACTATCCTTAATACATAAGAAATACAATAAAATACAATTAAAGAGTTAAAAAAAATCATAATTGAGAATGATTCTACTGCAACAAAACTCATGTTTAACTGAAATTCTGTGAAAGATATTTTAAATGAAACAACATATTGTTTTCAACAAAGCTGTTGCTAGCTACAGGCATTTCTAACAAACTGCGTATCACTTATCATAGGTATTTTAAAATGTATATGAACAACTAACATTTTAAGTGATCTAAAAGGTTCACTATTCAAGCAGCAACTAATCTAAGCTTTTAGTACCATCATTCTTGCTCCACAGTAAAAATGCCAGCTCCATTTTACCTTAATTTTTTGAGGAAGCAAATCTGTTGAAGTCTCACCCTCATCTATTCCTTCAGATAGTGTGTCAGATCCTTGAGTCTGAGCAAGATACATTCCTTGACTCCAGTCTGAACTGGAATCTAAAATAAAAGGAGAGAAAAACATGAAAGCTGGATTCTGTGAAACTTTGAAGAAGAGACATCAAAAAGGTATTTTTGTTGTAACGTGGCTGCATGTCACCACAGCTGATTCTATGCCTGGACAGTATTTGTTTTATAGTTTTTCCATTTCCAATCAGTGTCAGCAAAAAAAAAAAAAAAAACAACAAACCAAACCAAACACTACCCTCCCCCTCCCAAATGACAAACTTTAAAATAGTATCTTAGAAGAAAAACCACTTATTTACACAAATACATCAGCTAAATGACTTAGTATGCTTAGCCTTTGTATATGACAAGGACTGTATTGATAGTTTCTATTGCTCCTGAGGAAGTCTGAACCTGCCATCATCTCTCACTGCCAGGGACCAGTAGTGTTCAATTCATCAAGATACAATGGGGTTATGTTAAGAGATACTGGAACATGTAAGAAGAATATAGACAGTCCAATTGGAAGATAAAAGAAATAGTGTTAAATATCTTGACCCAACCCATCTCCAATCCCATCATTTTTTTCTTCTACAACAGTTTAATAAATGTGATATGCTCGAATGCTCAGAACCCTTTTTTTAGTGTAATAAGAGTTCTGCTTTTATCTGAGGAGCAGTTGCTTTTGTTCCTTAGAACATAAACTCTTTAACACTAAAATTGCTATTAAAATGCAAATTGAACTTATAATGCTGACCACACAAAATCTACTAAAACAAGTTTCTTACCACTAGAACCTCCATCTCTAGCTTGATATGGTGGAGAACGTACTAATCCAGAAATCGGGATCCCCTGTATTCAGAAAAGAGAGCAGTCAGACCTTCAATAATCTCACATCCTCTCTTAATAAGGAAGCTAATGCTATGAAGCCTAAAATGATATGAGCATCTCTCTTCAGCTTCCCCTGCAATAAAAATAATCAAAATGGAGACTAGAAAGGAGGTGTTCCATAGTGTGACTTATACTAGACCCTGCTTCACACAGCATGATAAGTTCAAGACAAAGCACAAGGAAGCACCTAACAGCTGAGCACACTCCCAAATTTAAATTGCTGAAAAAGTGGTTCTCAGTCTCCCCCTAGGCCATAGAAACGTCACAACACTTAAAAACTTTACATTAATGTTCATTGATGGTGATTTAAAATGGGAATTTCTGTAGCAGGAGTAAAAGCAGAAATTAAAGTACTTCAATGAATATAAAATAGGATACATACTTCTTTAGCTTGTAGATTCTCTATGACTTCTTTCAAAGCATTACATTCATCAGTTAATACTTGTACTGCAACAAACTTCTCTCTCTTCAATGCTTCTGATTCAGAGATATGCCTTGTCTCCATGTCCATGATTTCAGCAGCATGGAGTTCTTGCATTTGCTCAATTTTTTCATTAAATTCTCTTATGATCTCTGCAATCTCTTCTGAAGAGCAGGCACTTTGCAAGTTAATTTGGATTTCTGCATTTTTTACAAGGACTGGTGAAGTCTGGATATAGCTGTTGATTTCCACAGCCTTGTCTGTCTGTGAAGACGCGCTGTTCCTAGTTACACTAGACTCGCTGGTTAGCAAATCACACACTATTTCAGCATCTTTTTTGCTTTCAGTTTTTGCCACGTCCTTTTCCTTTCTCACATAATTTGCAAGCTTCTCTTCTACTTGAACTAGCTTCTCTTTGACCTTGCACAGTTCTTCCTGAAGGTTTACCAGATTGGCTTCTTTTACCTGTAAATATGGAGAATCTGAATTGCAGTTCCTCCAAATCCTCAAACAACTCTCAATACAATTGCAATTCAGTTTAGTTCTACTTTAAAGTGGCTATGACACATGGTAACAAATGTTATACCTTAAAAACCACACCTCGAGATCCAATGTTGGATCTATATACTGGGCTGTAAATCTCTGTCATTAAATGAAGGTTTGATCTACAACATCAGCTCTATTTCACCAACAGTATGTAATGCGCAACTGATATTCTTATTGGTATGCTTTGCCAAGATGTTTGAGAAACCAGCATGCATAAAGGTTATAATAACTCCTTTACAATCATCTGCTTTAAATGCATTATAGAACAATCTGGTTCTTACTGATAGTTCCTTCTGAAGTTTTTCTGTCTTTTCTCTGTAACTGCTCAGTTCTTCCTTAGCAGCAGCTGCTTCCCCTTTAACTTTCTCTAGTTCAAGTTCATTAGAAAATGGATTATCATTTTGCCTCTCCACGAGTTGTGATCCAACCTACAATGCAACACAAGGTAAGGAAGAAGAGGAAGAATCTTATGAATGATCAAGATTTACAACATTGATTACTCATGCTGATTTACTAAAACCACACATGAAAGTAAGATTGGGAAAAACAAATCTATGGTATTTTGATTAACACACCTTCTACAAATTAAGAACATTTTCTGTGACTAACTTCACAAACCTGTTATGTGTGGGAGTAAAGACCATCTAGAAAGCATAGGGAGGAGAGTCAACAGCCAGTGGGAAATAGTCTGATAATATCACTGCATTTAGAACACATACATGACATTCATTCAATCTGTGCTTTGATGAAAGGTCTTTGAACCTTTTCTGGTCCAGCACCAGATTCCATGCCCTCTCTGAATGTAGGAGTTTCAGTAATCAAAACCATCTTTTTTAATCGGGCCTAGAGAACTACAATGGTTTTAAATTCAGATGCAGCATAACCAGTGGTGGATGTAAATTAGGACAAATGTACATTTGTGAAAGCTACCAATGGGAAATGTATTTGGAATCAAAGCAGGAAAGAAAACAAAGTAAAATAAACATCCAAGTGTGCATAATGATAACAGTTTGCATTGCCATGGCAGCTCTAGGTTGGATAATTTCTTCTCAGAAAGTGTGGTGAAGCACTGGAACAGGCTGCCCAGGGAGGCAGTAGAGTCACCATCCATGGACATTTTCAAGAAAAGGGTAGATGTGGCACTGAGTGACATGGTTTAGTGGTATGGTGGTGTTGGGTCAATGGTTGGACTACATGAGCTCAGTGGTCTTACTATCCTCTATGATTCTATAAACAAATATGTTCTGACAAACTACTCTAACTCCCTTATCCATTCTGAACCTTCTTCCAGAAGATCGTGCCATTCTGACTGGTCTACCTCCTTGCCATATAAGTGTAATTTACTCCATTATATGTCAATTCTAAGCAATAAGAAAGTCTATGTTCAAAAATTCAAATCAATTAATTAAAAATGAAATCAATAGCAGAGTTCACCTAAAATAATATATTTTTTCCTTCTGTAACTCCAGGAATAACAGAGAAATGAAGATCTATTCCATACAGCAGGATATTTCTATTGCTAGTTCTGCAAAGAAGTTTTGCATTTGTTACACATAGATAAATGATTTTAGTGAAAACAAGCCAAAAGAAAATTGCATATAATTACCAGATAAGTCTGTGTTTCTTCTTGGTTAATGTATTTCTGAATCTCATTTCTGTGTTTCTCTTGAACCTCTTCTAGTAATTGCTGAAGTTCCATTAGCCTCTCTTCTTTCAATTTAGATTCCCGTTGTGTAAATTCTACATTTTCTCTTTCTAGCTCCAAGCTATGATTTGTCTTTGCCAGCTGTTCCTCTACCTCTCTAAGCCTCTGTGTTAAGAGGGATAATTCTGATTCCATCTCATTTTGAGTAATATCACCCAAACACTCTGTTTGGGGGTGCTTGCTTGCTTCCTCCAGGCATCCTGAAGCTTCCTGAATTTCCAGCAAGAATTTCCCTTGTTCTTGGACTGCATTTAGCTGAACCTGACTCACGAGAGCTGCTGCAACCTTTTCCACTAGTGTTTTCTCTAGTTCTAGTATCTTATTTTCAAGCACTACTCTTTCAGCTTTTCCTTGTTCTTTTAGATCTTTTATTTCATTGTAGGAGTGGCAAAGTTCTGAATCCTTCTCCTTAATGCATGCCTGAAGTTGCTGCAGCTGTACCTCCATCTTGCTAATGGTGACCCTTGTACTTTCATCTGAAGACCTGAGCTGGGTTTGATCTAGCAGTTCTGTCATCCCACATGAGTCTTTCTCCACTTCCTCAGTTTTCCTGTTGCTCCCAACTTCTGTTTGTTCCCTATCACCTTTCATTAGTGCACACTTATACTTCTCTGTTACTTCTTCGTGTTCTTTTCTTAAAATGTTTATTTCTTGCTTTAGCTGGTTCATTTCCAATTTAGCTTCCTCAAGCTCATTCTGCGTTTGAGATGCCTCTAAATTAATGCTTTCTACTTGCTTCTCCAAAGCCTCCTTTTCTGCCAGAACTGTTTCAAGTGTGTGTTTCAGACTGTCAGCATCCTCATGAAAAGCAGTGATATCTGCAGGTATCTGTTCAATATTTGCCAGCTCTTGCTGAAGCTTATCAATTACGTCATTCAACTGTTCTATTTCCTCATCATTTTTTTTCTTCACACGTTCTTGATCACTTCTCAGACATTCTACCTGGGCTTCAAGCTCCCGTATGTGCTCATTTTGTTCTTCAAAAATCTGCAAAAAAGGACAACAAAAAATAATCATGATGAGTAACTACAAAACCTAAAGTTTAGTCCAGTTCCTCAACTTCACAGTAACAGTTTTATCGTAGTTTGCAATGTCTTGTAAAAAAAAAAAAAAAAAAGTATGTTATAAGTGAACTTCTTGATGGGATGTCTCTTGTAAAGGTTTATGAGAATGAAAACACCTTTGCATAGGATTGACATAGCCTGTGACCTTAATAAACTCTGTATGTAGGTGTGAAAGTAATGAATAAAGTAGAAACAATCATAAGATTTACAGAGGTATGAGACACTGAAGTTCAAGTGTCCACAATACTTTTTCCCAACAGTTTGATCTAAAGCTCTAGCTCTTCCTTACCACTGAAAAGTAACCTAAGCCGTTCTATAATTCTATAATTTTATGCAAGGAACACAAAATTCAAAGAAATTCATAAACGGATGTAACTAAGCAAATATGAGATTGATGACTTTATAATACAGAGAAAAAGAAGCCATCTTATATCAATTTCTAATAAGAAGCACAAAAGTAACAGATTATTTCTGAACACTAAATTTAACAAATTAAAAAAAATTCTTACCAAAGGGAAAATATGACAAGCAGTCAGATTAAACAAACAGTAAGAATTATAAAACTGATCATAAAAACTGCTTGTTAAATTGCACTGGAAGCTATGTCTCACTAGAATATATACAAACACTGAAAACTCATTTTAAAAATAAAAATAAAGGCAGACCAGATTACAAGTAGCAGGAATCTGTGAATCTAAATTGATATATTTTCTTAATAGAATGTCTGGAGATCTGAAATGAGCACTGCTTATACACTGGAATTGAAAAAAAAAAAATCAAACAGAAGGAAATCTCTCAAGAATATTCTGACAAGAAGAATATGAAATGAAATGAGTTACGGTACCAAAAATAGTTAAGAACAGCAAAAGGGCCTTTTACAAATATTAGAAAGGGGGAAAAAAAAAGAAAGATAACAAGATTTATTACCAAAATAGCTGTGCTTTTCCCTTTATCTTTCAGTGTTTCCTTGGGTTTAGTTGGTTAAATACTAGAATGGCTTTGTAATAATTGTAATAGCTTTAAGAATAAATGAAAAATATGACCATGTAAATTAGAAGGGCTGATTTGAGAATCAATAACTTACTTTTAAAATTCCCAGAGACTGAAGGAAGCTCAAAAGCACTAAAGAAAATTTGAACAAGGCCTTGGTTTTCAGAAGAAAAGAACAGTGACCCTGCTGACTGCTACCCAGTGAGCCTAACAGCTTCTGTTCTTCATAACAGTGGAATAAAGGGCCACGTAAGGCATATACAGCTATTAAAAGAAAAGCTCTTTGTGGGATGAAGATGTCTACAGGATTAAGAAAAGGATTAACCTAAGGATGATCTATTCATCTATTCACCTAATAAACAAGCAAACAGTAATTATTAAACATTCTGGAAATATAACAGGGTAAGAAGATGAATTAAGAAAATGAAATTTTATATTGTAGGAGGAGAACCAATCATTAAAATGAACTACACTGAAATCCTAGGTATTTTCCTCAAGGCAAGGAATGCAACTCTCTTACAGTGGCCATTATATGAAGCAGAATTATTATAGATTCCTGAAATACGACATTTTCTAAATCCAGTTTCCTAACTCCAATTCAAAGTTTTCTAATTATTCAGTGAGGTTCGTTATAAGAAAAAGTAGCACATATAAACTCAGCAAAATTATCCAGTCACAGTTCTATTTCATTTCATTGGATCCACTATGACTCAGTGAAATGTTCTGCTGAACACTAAGCTGCTGAGGGGTAACAGAGTTTTTATTATTACCTTACTGCATAATTTGGGCTTTGGGGACAAGGTTTATGACTAAAAAATTTAATGTTTAAAACAGTCAGAAAGCAAAATTCTTCCAGTGAAAAGATGCAATGTTTTTGCTACAAAGAAATGTGAAACCAGAGGCCTGTTACTGCTATCACTTACATGAACACAAAATATATACTATATCCATTGAAATCAAGTGCATTGTATATGTACAAAATGCAAGTAAGCCAGAGGAAGATGAAGCTTATTTTCATAAGAACACATAATTGAAAGATAACAGAAAACTACTTGTCTTAAATCTCAATACATAAGATAATGATGAATCTGCTTCTTTTTGCTCTATTTTTTTTTTAAGGGAACATAGCATGCTGCCTGCACAATCACCACATTTCAAACTGCATCAAATATACTGCCAACATCAGCATGATGGCAAAGTATTTTTATAAACTCAAACGGAAAGAAGTTCTGCAGTTAAAAATCAACAAGACGTCCAACAGATGTCGCTGTTGGACATGACCAAAGGTAAGCCACTGCAGGGAAGATGGTAGAATGCATGCTGAGACTCAATTCAGCTACCCAAACATCACTACATTTTCATATGCACATGAAGAATACGGAAAGAAGAACTTCAGACAAAAAATGAAACAGAAATAATGCAGAGTAACAAATAGAGAGTAAGTATAATGTATTCATGGTATAAGAAAAGAGGTGGAACAGCAGATCAGTGTTGAAACATTGTTTGATACTGAAACATTAACATTTTTAAATTAAAGCAGAAAAAGAAGACACTGTAAAGGGAGATAGATTATTCATATTTTTACTATTATTTTTTAAAGCTACCAACATAACACATGACTCTGAAAAAAGATTTTAAAAGTATGTACTTTGTTGTCAGTTGTGCCTTCAAGTTGCTGTTGCAGTTTTGCAATTTGTTCATGGAGATGATCTATTTCCTGCTCCTTTTCTTGCATGATGCGAGCAAGTTTCCCAGCCACTAAATGATGGTCCTTTATGGTGGCATCTTCAGACTTCTGGATAGCTAGCCCAAGTATTTCCATTTCATCCTACCAAAGAAATTCAATCCACAAAAAAAATCAAAATCACACTGCAGTTGTACACAACATTTTCTGCATATTTCCCTACGAGTATTTAAGGCATAGGAAAAACAAAACTGTATGAAGCAAGAAGTTATTTATACGAGCTTTTTAGTATTTTGCAAGCTGAACTGCCAAATGCTCGAGAAAAATAAATAATCTTACATCTTGGCATTTTTCAAGAATTTATTTCAGAGAAGGGAGAATAAAGTTCTAGGCTTCCCAGTTACATTACCTTAAATAATTTGTTCTCTTGTTCAAGTTCTTGCAAGTGTGTAGTAGACTCCTTCCGCTGAATTTCTAGTTGCATGTGCAACTGCTGAACTTCTTCATTTTTATTTTCTAACTCCTCTCGAAATTGCTCCAGTTGTTCTTCAAGGTTCGTGACCTATGTTCACAAAACAAGTGGTAAAAAATGAACAGACAATCATATCAAAAATTAAATGCTGCAATTTTCAAGTGCAACGTCTTCTGTAAAATAGTTTGGTAGCCAAAAACAACTGAATGATTCTATGACTCCATCAGTGTATACCCAGTGACATTCTGAGTCTCTGAGTAGAATTTTAAAACACACTAAAAATCAGCTGAAAACACTATCAATATTTTCATAATTGGGCTGAACTTCAATTACAGAAATACTACTGTATCTCATAAGCATTAACAGAGATTATAACAATAATAATGGCTCTCAAGAAAATTTCAAAGGGATTTGGACAGCTCTTTCATTTAAAAATTCCATCTGCATAGTTTACTACATGTGGAAGTAAGCAAAAACTAACAATCCAAATCAGTGAAAACATTACACAGGTATTTTACCTCCTTTTCCTTTCTGTCTACAGCTTCTCGTTCAGCTTGCAGTTGTATTTCAAGAGGTAATTCTCCTTTTACAATAATGGTGCCAAACTGTTTCCTTTCCTCCACCTTTAAATATGCATTAAAATTAGTTACTTTACTTTTCTAATTAGAAACAAATCAAAAGGATATATTGCTTTGTTCTCAAGAAAATAAGAAAGGAGTAAATACATGATGACTGTAAACCACAAATACCTTTTGCAAGTTATCTGCACTGATGATTAATGCTTGTTCCAGTTCTCTTATTCTGCATTCTAATTTCTCAATTTCTTCATTTCGTTCTTGTATATCTCTCTGAAGTTGCTCCTTAGAAAGCAAAAGCTCACTGCACTTGTCTGTTTTTTCTTTTAGATGGTTTGTTAACTGTTCAACCTGGTGACAATATGGAAAGATGATTATACCGTAGTGGATTGGAAAGGTTTGCTAGCAAAAGTAACAGCACTCCTTTCTTTATGGAGAAAAAAAAAATCCCTTTTTCTTGTAATGAAATTCTTACTCTTAGGTGGAACAGAATGCAAAATTAGGACACTAGTGTTACATCCAACAAATACTACTAGCATTTTCAAAGAAGTCACCAATTCTGTGCTATATCACTTGCTCTCTGCAACTGCCTGTTCCACAGCTACTACATTTGCGGTAGTGGAGACAGGACTGCACTCTGTGTCACTGCAGAGATTTGAGTGTGCACAGAGAAACTTGCTACATCTTGGGTGTTTTAAGCTTGGTAATTTAGTTCCTTCAGCTGTGTACCTGTGCTACGAACACGAGGTCACAAAACAATGTAGTAACGTGTTAAAATAGCTAAATAACATCACTTTATTCATTAATGTTACATATGTTAAATAGCAGAATCCACGGGATTCTGAGAACTGAGTGGACTTTCTAAATTAATTTATACAACAGATATGAAATCTCTATACGTTTACTATAAAATAGCCCCAGTAAAACCCCTAAATGGCCCTCTCTCACAGCACAGTCATCTATTGGGGTATACTCTCCTGAGTTGTAAACGTATGAAGGCTAAGTACACCATAAAATAGCTCAAATGCAATACCTTAAGAGTTGTCATTTTATCTTACATATTCACTGATTAACAAGTAATAAAATGCCTGACCTCTCTGCTTTGATGTTCATTGACAGGCTGACTCCTTTGTGGAACCTTCAGCTGTTGTTCCAACTTTTGTATCTCTTGCTGGAACACATCTCTCTCATGCTCTCTATCAACTGCTTGCTCCTGGAAGATACAGAATCATGTGGTGATACAATTTAATTTAAAAAAATATCAATAAAATATCTTCTTTGTATTTTTTTATAACGAGAGGCTGGTATCAGCACATCTGTGTTTCGATGGAGCAGAACCTCTTACAACTATGACTTAAACAAAAATCTTTCAGCTTTCATAGTTCTACTTTCTGCTAAAAAAAAATGAAAACAGCATAGATCCCCCCAGCATTATTTCACTAGATCAATGGTCTTGTTTCCTCTATGCCAGGAACACCACATAAATGGCAATAAGCAAATCTTTTATTACTCTTTTTCTTAACATTTGTCTTTGATATACATAGCAGAAATATAAATTACAAATAGAAATTAACTTAGGAATTAAATATGTGAATACTGATGAGGAGTCAACAACAAAGGAACTCCAAACAAATAAAATAATCCCTAAACAAGGCACAAAAGCTCACCGAGATTATATATATTTATAAATCGTTCAAACTTTGAATTTCAGTTTCTCTTTTGACCAATTTCAGTTGTTATATCCCAGTTTGATATTTATGAAATATATTATTACAATAGAGGAAATAGAATGCAACTGTCAGTATCCAGTGAATCAGTACCTTTAAGGTTTGTCTGTTTTACAAAGTGACATTATCAGATATATTAAAATAAACTATCTGAAGTATCTGATAAAAAGAGGAAAGCTTCTGTCAAGAAACAAAACATCCTGCAGAAATCCAGAACATGGGAATAAAACATCAGAGTTCTGTAATTAAAAATGATTCTTCATAGTTCGTAATTCTCCAGTGAGTGCTATTTGTAATCCTGTACTGGAACTGGTAAGAAAAAATTTAACTTCTGAATCTCATCACATGACACAAAATTCAGTGTGAAAAATAACCTTGTGACTGTAGGAAATGGAATAAGGCAAACACAGTTGAAGAACTATCTGGTAAGATCTGTCCTTTTAATACTGTATAGACACAAATAAAGAGGCGATGTCACAATGCAGTTATTTTCATTATCTATGAAACTATTCCACCTTACTAGTAGTTATGAAGTCATTGAAAATGCACAGATATAATAGCTTTGAGCCAAGTATAAGACACTTAATAAGGAAAAAAATTGGGCAAAAAAGACTGCAAAGATGACAGTGTTTGTTGGAAACATAGTAGTGTTTAAATTGCTGAGACAGCCTGTAGGAAGGAAGAAAAACTGGGTATGTTAAAGTGGTGGCTGGCACTGGGAAAGTGGTTGCAAGAAGTGACACAATATCTACAAATACATTCCTAGATGCTATGAAAAAAAAGTATACAAAAGAAGCTAGAGAAGGTGTGTTTTTGATTTCAAAGTACAACTGATACTGAGTAATTCATTTCAACAGACCTCAGTTTCTAGATAGTTGCTGAAAAAAACCCCAAAACAACCCATGGAGCATTTGCTGCTGAACAAAACCTCAGCACAAATGTCCACCCACCCACCTTCAAGAAACACGCCTTTCACCATACTTACATCCAGAAATTTTCTTGTTTTCTCGAGTTGCTTCTCCAAAGCCTGGTTTTGCTGCCTCAAGTCCATAAGTTCTGCATTTTTTTCTTGCTCTAGCTCTATAAAGCGACTGACTTGTTCTTCCAAGTCTATTTCCAAGACTTTCACTTGCTTCTGGAGGTCATCATATTCTTTTTCAGCTTGACGCTGTACTTCAATTTTTTCTTTCATTAACTTTTCTGTTTCCTCTAGTAATTCTGGTTATAATAAAATCATTACACACTACTTTTAGATATGAATAGTCATCCATGTTATAAAACATAACCACTTCCCAAGGTTGTATGTATCCATGCTGTAGTCTGCAGAAGGACATGAACTGGTTTGGGTTTTTACTATTTTTCATTTTTAGAAAATGTATTTTCTTTTGAGAAGTAATCAAGATAATCATTATGGTAAATTCATACCAGAATTACTGTCCTTTAGATAGTCTTCAGAGGACTGTCAGTAAAATATTAGATCATTTCCCCATTTAAGTTACGTATAAATTAAACAGTCCTTGTATAACTGTCACAGAAAAGAAAAACATGGATTCAAACTGTAGATAGTCAGCACAAGGGCTAGCAATGAAAATGAAGGAAATCCAATATTTTCCTCCTCCTTAGGATCATTAAGATCAATCACCTCCCATTCTTCAGCATTTAATGTGATATGTAGAAATAATTTGAAGGAAATACTGAAAGACTTAGCAAGATTGCCAGGCAGAGGGGGAAATTACTGACCTGTAATTGGACCTTTGCAAAAATCCATGTCCGAATGTCCAATTTTGATTCCTCACAAAAATGCTGGCACACATATAGTAAAGCCCCAAACCACTATTAAGACTCTTAAGCCACAGCCCATTGAAGTACATGTTAACTAACCGTTAAGGCATCCCTTGAGGTAAAATCCAAACTGTAAAGTGCAATTACATTTGGAGAGTCTTTAAAACATGATTGATAATTAGACAGAAACAATACAACTTACAATCACTATAGAAGAAATATCCTTTAGGCACCATCATCTTACATCATACTGAACCAATTCTTATTTTGAGGTGACCATTGTATGTCCGTACAACACATTGTTACACATTGTTTAGATATCATAAGATCATAATGAAAAGCTTCACTATGCTTGGAAACAAAAGCAACAAACAAACAAACAAACAAAACCCTACAAAAATATCCCTCCAATATCAACTTCAACTAAGTATGTGTAATTCATAGGTGAATAAGATGATGGTTATTAATGAATTTGCTTATTTATGCGTAGAAATCATAAGAAATCTTGTTAGCAAAATGTAAAACTGAGTATGAAATACAACATCAAAGCTGCAGGCCAGTAAGAACAAGTGATGTCAGTAAGCCAAAAGCCCAATAATCCTGATTAACAATGTCAGTATACATTTAAATCTTCCACCCAGTTACAGGATTGGCCATGCAACATACAAACACACCTGCTTGGGAAGCTGCATCGACTGCAGCATCTACTAGGCCTAGGAGAACAGAGAGAGAGAGAGAGAAAACAAAAAAAAGAAGCAAAGTAATTTACATGCCAGCTATAGTTTACTTGTGATGTAAACAATGTAAGTGAAAATGAAGCCAAAGAGAGTGTGGCATTTAATGACAAAGTTGTTGAGGTAACTTAGGGAATGTGGTAGGTTATTCTGGAATGCATGATATAAGTACCTAAACATACACTGTACAACTGTTTATCCTTACAGTACTCATACAGTTGCTATGATTTAAAATACTCAGACACATAAAATCAATTTAACTGGAGGCATATACAAGAATCATCCTTACAGTAAAGTAGTGACTGTCTGTTATTAAAATTTCACTATGAAATTTAAATAAAATAAAATCAATAAAATTTACAAAACCAGCAACATGATCAATTGCCATAAACTTTTAGATATTAAATAAAATGCTAATTTCATGTGAGCACTGCAATCCTCAAAGGAACAGTACTTCTTAAATACCACTGTTTTAATTTTCTTCCCTTTCACACATACAACATTAATTCTTCCTTAAGCTAATAAATGAGATGACATATTAACTTTATAAAGGCAAATGCTTTTTTTTTTCCCCAAGTGAGCAGTTAATTAGATTAAACTGATGTGATATTTGTGATGTGATATTTATTGAAGATTGCACCATTACAAAACTAAATCAATTTATGTATTTCATTTTGGTACTGGTAACAGCTCTTCCTTATCATGCAACTCTTGAGCCATTCTTCCAACTGAATCTGGTATTGAAGCATATCTTAGATGCCTAAAGTAAGTATGCACATCATGTGTAATTCAATCACATTCTGGCAGGTAACCTTGCTAGTGCCTCAAACTCCGTTTCAAAAACACTTAGACTAAGACCATTATTTTTATACACAGGTGTCAGCTTTGAGATATTCCACCTTTAGCAGTAATATAAATAACACATTTTCATAGGTCTCAAGCTTTTGTTTGCTTCAGGAACATCTACAACTGCTCAAAACCTTCTTTTTTGTTCAAATATCCTGTAAAATTATTTTGCTAACATCAGGAACTAGGTATGAAAATACCACATTTTGCCACTTCGTATTTTCATTAATGATTAAAAAGAGGTAAAAACCAACCAACCAACCAATTTCAGCAAGATAACTTATTACCTTGTTTAAAAATAAGAGAATCATATAGAAAGATTGTTGAAAATACATACGCTGCTCTACTGGCCCCGCATCTGCTCTCATGGCATCCTTCTGTCTGGCGAGTAACTCTTTTTCTTCCCGGATCTGCTGCTGTTCAGCCTCTAATTCCTGCAATTTGTTACCTGTACACAGTAGCTCTTGCTCAAGATGGTCAATTAAATCTATTCTTTCCTGCAGTTGCTTTTCCAGGAATGCTTTTTCATCTGCATAACCATCGATGAGGCCTGTAAAAGATCAGTTTTTCGGTAGATTTAGTAAGAATTTGGACTTACAGCATGGTCAAGTCACTGCAGTAATCTCACACAAACGCACATGTATGTTAGATAATCAGTACTTGAGAAATTCTACTCCTGTTCTTGTCTTCTTACTCAATGAGCAAACAATAAAAAGGATACCACACAACCATAAATAACTATTTCTTTCTCCATGTCAACCTTGGTAGCAAACAGGAACTCAAAAGCCAAGAATAAGTATGTAATAAACTCAGAAAGAAATAAGAAATTTCAGATAAATTCAGGAGGACATTACCATGCTGTGTGTCTTAAGACATTTGCCTGACCTCAGTCCCACAGTTTCTGGACACTCATGGGTGTTCTGTATGTCAGGTATCATGCAGATGCTTCCAATATCGTAAGGCACCTAAACTGGCCCCAGGTGTCCACGCTTAGCTGCTGCTACTCTCCCAGAAGCAGTGTTAACAGCTGACATCTAAGAAAATCTATTTACTACCTACGCTCATTTTTAAAACTGCACAGACCAATTCATGATTTTTTTAAACAGAGAATTTGGGCTGCTAAGTTGACAATCTATGTCTTGTATGCTTCAAAAAATTGGTTTCATAGGTTTACATAGGAATCTGAAGGAGAGCTCTATTTTAGGCTGACTAATATCACAGCAGTAAGAAATGGTACCATCTTGGAATGATGCAGAAGTGAGCACAAAGCTAGATTCTTAGGAAAAAAAAAAAGCAGTAAATATCCTGTGGGCTGTACAAACTAACCAAAGATCTGTTAAAGGCACTGGCCTCTGCATGAATGAGAAGTTTCACATCAGTCCTCTCAGAAACATCTGACTACAGTACAATTTTATTGTGCAGAAGAAAGTACTAAATATGCAGAGTGCACTACTGGAAAACTGAGGGTATGGTTCACAGATTTCCATGGTAAGGTGTGTTCTATCATCTTTGATGCTGATGGTTCTAGAGGACAGTCTAGACATCAGTTGTACAATGTCTGAGCCTTGTCAGCTGGACACACACCCCTATCTCACAGGATCTATCTCAATCTGTGCAACGAACTGATGTAGTATTTGTTCCAATACTCAAGTGAGCTTTGCCAGTATAAATATATAGTCCTGAGCCAACATTAATACAGCTGGAGAATACAGGGAAAGTAAAGATGTTTCCATTGGATGTTAACATAAAAAATGTAACAAACAGTCCCCTGAGCAGTTAAATCCATAACAGATGAATGCTATCAAAAAGAGAATCAAGTAACAGCATTTTTTGCAGATACAGTTTGAAAAGAAGTTGGTCCGAGGCACACCATCCATCAATCAGGCACAGCTGACCAGTCTTTTTTTCCAGACTTGGATTCAGAGTGCAGATACACCTAGAGGGATGAACTGTTGAATAAGATTCTGAACTAGAATCATGGAATCTTTTAGGTTGGAGAAGAACTTCAAGATTATTGAGTCCAACCATTATCCTGAGCTACGAAGTCCCAGTAATAAACTACGTGCCTCAGTGCCACATCCACACATTTCTTAAATGCCTCCATGGATGACTTCACTGCTTCCCTGGGCAGTCCATTCCAATGCTTTGAAACAGCATTATCAACAGCATTTCAAAAAATTGTACTACAGTACAAATTGTAGTCATTACTTCTGTATAACAGCTGATGTTCAAAATGAGCACTTAGCAGATTGGAGGCTGAGAGAGTATCCTGAGGTTAAAAAGTGCTCACACTGACCAGGAAGGTAAAAAAAAAGTCTTATATGATGGTAAGATCATCCGTGTTAGTTATTTTTAAGAGAGATGTAATGAAAGTTGTCAGCGTTCTTGGTGTTCAGTGAACAAATTGATTGGTGTTAGCTTTCCCACCATGTTTGTTGGGTAAGTCATACCTGATGCCACTAAAACACTAGAGGTTTGAAAATGTCTCAGCTACAGCAGCTTTTGTGATAAGAAAGAGATGATAAAAAATGACACCCTATCTCAAGAGAAGACAGAGTACCATCAGATGTATATCACAGCTTAGTTCAACAAGCAGAAAAAAAAACATTTTTGTTTTATCAGCACACAAAACAGTGCGTGCCATTTAAAGTGCTCTGATTTCTGAAGACCACCAAACTAAATGTTAAAAAGATGTAATGTATTCAGGAGTTACAAAGCTACTAACAGTCCTTGATTTTAGAGACATGACTTAGAAACCTACATTTCCTTTCCAGTAATGTGTGTCACAACTTTTAATAGCACGTGAACTCATCTTGGATTATCTACTTAAAAAGAAGAGGAAAACTGGCAAGGTGGCATTCTCTAGCAATAAAATTCAGCTGTGAAAGTACTTGCTCCCATTCTGAAACAGAGAAGTCTGCTGACATATCTGATATAATATTCTTCTAATTACTATGGGGATCTTACACGTGGGATAGATGCTTTTTGCATCTTTTCCTAATGTCAGTTACAAACTGCTATATAAAGATAATAACAGAAATGCTGGATGGAAACAAAACATTCAACTGTTGAAGCAGTAAGGCTGCTTTGACAATAAGGCCTTTTGACTACAGAAAAGGTAATTGAAACAAATCAAGCATCTGTTAGATTTGAATGTATTTTTCTGATGTCAAAAAAGATGTTAGATATCCTTGTAATGCTTCGGAACATTACCATTTTTAATCACTTTTTTGACATGGCTGCAAATATGCACAGAGACATCACTTCAAACAAAATGCGAGTTGAAATATATAAGCACTGTATCACCAAATTCAGGCTGAAATTTGCATGTTTTTATCTATGTTTTGTGGACCTAAGTTAAGGTAAAGAGACAGAAGGCACAACATGAAATACAGGAAACTACATTTAAGTGTAAGTTGTTTGGTTTTTCCCCCCCACTTTGAGGGTGATGAAGTACTAGAACAGGGTGTATAGCTCTAGGAAATCTGCTCTGAGAGGCTTCCAGCCTGAACTATTTAAGGTTCTATGCCTCTAAGTTGCTAATATTTCAGTTTGATTGCACATTAGAAAATTAGTTTTCAGGATGACATTATTCAAAATAATAACTTGGATATATAAGTGATTAAAAAGTTGGTAAAATTCTGAAGTTCACTGAAATTCATGAATTTTGCAATTTCTTTACCCAGTTAATAGGTTAGATTAATAACTCAGAATGGTTACTCACCTTCAGCTTTACTAAGCTCCAAAGCCAACTGCTCTCTGGCTTTGGTTTCTTCACTGAGACGTTCTTGCAGTTCTTCCTGATACCTGATAAATTCTGTGGCCTCTTCTTGCTTTTTGAAGGATTCTCGCATGAGTTCTGTCTGGGCAATTTTGGCATGTTCAAGCTACCATGGGAGAAAATTACAAATTAGATAAATAAAATATCTTGTGGTAAATAATTGTTCTCTCTCTCCTATTTCATTAACAGTGGCTTAACAGTGTGATGAGAATTCCTACATAATTTCACTGGACATCGGATAAGACCAACGCATATTCACAGGCAACAGGAGGACAGATTCTGTACAAATGCATATGCAAACCAACAGTTCCCAGTATACTGAACTGAATGAGCTACCTGCTTACATACGAGTCTTTGTTCCGGTAATTTCAGGTTTATGAGTTTACACTAGATTCACCTTTCTTTACACAAGTAAATATGCATATGAGTAAGCTATCATACACCATATGTTTAGAATGGCTAAACAGAGTGCATAAAAACAGCAGAAGTTCTGATATAAATTGACATAAGGTTTGCAGCTCTTTCTCTCCCAAACACAAAAATGAATGAAGACACCAAGATAGTGAATTACTGACTGCACAAAGTGTGTTAATAGCAAATGGGTCAATTACCAAGAAGACCCAAACTTCTCAACTGTTATTATATACAGCCTACGTCCATCTCTTGGAGGGACACAAAAACAAACTGACAGATCTGAACGGGGCATGAGTTCTTGGCGTATCAGGTATTCAAACTCAGACAACATGTCAACTTCAGAAAAGGAAGTAGCACATATTTCCTCCTTCCCTCTCATTTTTTTTTCCTCTTTAATAATATGGATAAATGGCAAATATTTGTAAGACAGTAACTCTTTTGGGCTTTGCTACATTTTATGTTGAACAAATATCTCAGTCTCTTTAAAAATAATGGCCTTCTGACCATGTCCACCTCAGGTCATAAGTACAATTAGCTTGCTTTAAAATCCCTCACAAAAACAGGTTAAGAATATTTTACAGAAGGTAACACACAAAATTATCCATTTATAAATAAATTCAAATTGAAATAATATTGAAAAGACTGAGTAATCAATGCATTCTCAGAAACATGAACAATTTTTTTTCAAGTACAAAAATTTTCTTATGGGATAATTAGAAAACATTAGCAGGCTTGTGCTAGCTAATGGTGCCACTCAGTGCATGAAAGCTACAAAGGAAAAGTTTTTACCTGACTGCTGTGCTGCCCCCTCACATCATAACTTGTTCATAGAGAAAAAAAAAATGCAGTAGGTAGAACTGGCATCCTTTAAAAAACGATTTCAAATCTATACTAATGTAACATACATCTGTGTCTGCTACATTTCTTTTCTCAGAAAAGGAAAAGCTGTTTCAGAATCCATTTAAAACTGCCTAGGAAAAAATCTTGCTAGCAGTACATAGCAAGTTTATATCGTTTTTCACTGCGTCTGTTCTCTTCTATTTAAGCAGATTAAGATATTTTATAAAAACTAAAAAGTTTATACTTACTGAGTAAGGTGGTGTAGGCAAGGAAATTTTAGAAACAACTTTTGAAATGTGCCCATTTTTTTTGTGTCTGTAGTGAAAAATTGCAGTATTTACGACTACAGAATTATTCTCATCCAGGTGTTCAGTGAAAGGAAAAGGATATGGCAAAGGCACACGAGATTCAACCTCATAAATGTCTTCTTCTTGGCCCTCTGTCCACAAAGGATTCAACAAATTAGCTGTCCAATAGGTGTGGTAAGAATCCATTCCCAAGTGCTGCTGTTGCTGTCTTCTCAACCATCACATCGGTATTTTGCATTAGCTAAGCTGCCTTACACATACATTCAGCAGTCTGAGAACATGCATCAGTACCGTCAAAGACAGACTACTGAAAATCCCCACAGTCAGAAGAGTAATTCAGCAGTAAATCAGCAGAAATCCAAGAGAGAGATGCATGAAAACCTCAGATGGTCACTCCTAAAAATCCTCCTTGGAGAAGTTTCATGTGAAAAAGCAACACAAATCTCCCAGTAGCAGCTGGCAAGTAAATTCCACAGCAGAGAAGCATGATTCTGTTTATCCTGAGCAGGTATACTCCACCAGACAAGCACGGTAGCAGAACAGAAACTAAAAATGATTTCCCACTTCCGCTATAGCCAATGAAAGAGAAATACAGAGATGTCCCTGTTTGCCTTCATTCCTGTTCTTTAAGCTAACTGAACAGGAAGAGCTTTCTCAGACTCTGCTCGTTTCAAGACTTCCTGTTAGTATCTCCCAACTGAAGAACAGGGGAGGGGCGCAATTTATTTACCTGTACATAACCAGCAGGTGGAATTTGAATTAATACACCCACTCTGCGCAGTGCCTGAAAGGATTCAAACTGTGCTTCAGACTGAAGCGTGTGTTCAGACAGGTCTCACGCAGTCACTTTGAAGATGATGCCAGGTTTCTCTCACTCCTTAAAGTTTGCTTTAGGAAAATGCGTAGTGGCTTGTTTGCACAACACAAATTATTAAGAGGAAAGGTTAAAAATCTTTTCTCTCCGTGATTGATTTAGGCTATTTTCTCCATTCTCCAGTATTTCATGAAGTAATTTAAAGATGTAAAGGCTTATACAAACTCTCAGTATATACAGGAACTGTATGTAATTCAGTAACCTTACAACAGATGATGGCAACAGGTACTGGCAAAGCCTCAGATACAAAGTTATGAAGGTAAAATAAATTTTCCTGATCAACTGACAATAAATAAAAATAAGCTGCTTAGAATATATTAATTGCTTTCACTGGTGTCATAAAAAGTAAGTACTTACTTAAAAAAAATAAATAATTTATGCACAGAACTACTGTGTTTAAGTATCAGCAGCAAAATATTCATAGGAAATATTAACTGTAATAGAAAACTGAGCATACTTCTATAGTCGCAACAGTAATTCTTAATTACTGCAACACTTGGAAGTTGTTTGTCTGCATCACCTTTTCCATAAATGCAAGATTTCCTGCTAATGTCTAACAATATTTTTTAAGGTCTACATACACTAGAGTATCTGTATACTTATTCAATATTACGTAATGCTGGGACTTCAGGAAAAAATAAAAAAATAAAAGAAAAAAAACCACTTCAAAAAGCTAAACACCTCCCTTTAACCCAGCTTATGTTCAAGCAGAAGAGAGCTATTGAAGAAGCAGTTTGAAGAAGCGGATTTACGAGATCCACCACGCTGTCTGCCAGAGGATGTCGGGAGGGGTTGATAAATTTGAAATTAAATTACTTCAAACTTTTTTTTAGTATCAACATCATTTAGGAAGTACTTTTAAAAAGTATCAGTTATTTATATGCCCCACTCTTTTTAAGTATTACACAGCAGGATTTTCGTATTATTTTCATTGCCTCAGATTTTTTTTCCTTCATTTCCAATAGCTACGATGTACGAATTTAACATCCAGAGACAATAAGGCTTTCAAATAATATCATTATTAGGTTAACTCACAGATGGGTCTGTAGCATAAACACACTGCAGCCATTGAATTCTGGTCTGAAGGTCATTAAAGAACTGAATTTGAAGACTGAGTTATTCAAATGACAGTGACTTAAGAACAGACTGTGAGATACACGTATTTTCTCAGAGTACCTTTTAACTGAGATATACATCATCTTAAAGATATGCACGTAGTATAATCAGATTCAAAATGTCTGAGCTAGCTACCTAACTCCCATTTCAATTAACTGAGTCGTACTCCAGAGAGAAACTGAAATCCCACCTTGCAAATACCCCTACAGCATAGAAGAAAGCCATACCTATACGCTGCCTCCTTGGAAGCTATCCATGAGCCACATACCTCAAACATATACCAGAAAGTTGCTGTGCAGACTCCTTTTCTGATAGCAAGGAAGGCATGTGCTTAACCTGCCAGGTTAGAATCATAGTCCAAAGAGACAGCTGGAGAGCTCCATCTTTTTGCTGAATTAATTGACCAAAATATCCAGTGAACCAGGCACAGTTCCCTCTATATCTCTCCCTTCACATGTGTCAGCTAGATGTGCTCTGACACCTCCTGTCTCATCTCTGGATCACAGGAAAATGCGAGTGACTTGTATGAGGAAAGAAAGACCGTCCCAGATGGATAAACATGACTAAATTCAGGAATCTTTTGTAGTCCAAGCCCAATTCCCAGTGTGAACCTAAATTCATCAGTGAAGTAATGCAGGAGAATTTTTTGGGTAGGCACCTGAAGCACTGTTTCAGCTTTGAAAATGAGTCTACAGATTTTAGGCTCATTAAGAAAACATTCATGAGAAAAATAAAGAATAAAACAAAAAAATTAAGATACAAAATTCAAAACACGTTACTATTAGATCACACACTACCTGATTGGAAGTTTCATTGATAGCTTCCAGAAGTTTCTCAACAGCTGCTTGTAGTCGAGAACTAATATTCAGAACCAGTTCTTCATTTTCAGGATCTAATTCCACTCCACTTTCTGCAAGATGTTGGCTCAGCAGTCCTTCCTCTGCGGCTCCTGACCACATACTAATATCATCTCCCATAGTACTGCCATGGTAGGAGGAACAGGACTCTGCAAAAACAATTGTTTTGATACACTCTTACAGCTTCAATAAATGAAAACTATGAGATACGGTTAGAAACACAAATCGCAGCATGATAAAAATATTTGTCTTAATCACAAAGACAGAAAGGGAAATATCACTAAATAAAATCTACATAAACAAAATACTCAATGTGTTAACTAAAAATGATCTGGAGAGAGAGAGAGAGAGAAAAGGAGATATTAAGAGGATAATTTAGACATCCTTTCAGTATGCTTTGGATTCCTTACTCAGGAATAAATGGTAGTAATGATTTGCAAGGTTTTCTCATAAAATGTAAAAAACAAACAAAAAATCCTCTGACCATCAGTCATACTTTCCACAGTGCCCAGCTATGTTAGTGTGCTTTAATACATAATTGTTTAAGTTAGTAATGCAACAACAAAGACCCAAGAGAATAAAAGGAATGATATACATGTGATTCAGACATGTCTCAGTACAAAAACTAGAATACAGAACATCAACATACAGCATTAATCAATTTTCAAGACACTAATAATAAAATGGGTATCTGAACATGGCAAGTACAGTAACTGTCTCTACTGATGGGCAATATGACATCTTCCTACTCTCGGTCTTCCTAAAGTATGAATTGGCTTTTATCCATTTTGTTTGAAAGTAGGAGATGCTGAGTTTGCCTATGGCACTGAACTGATAGTAATTCATCTAGAAATCAGTACATTTGTTAAATTTAGAATTTATTTAAGTAAGACAAGTAAGAGTACACTCAGAATTGCAGAACTGTAGGGGCTGGAAGGGATCTCTGGAGATCATCTAGTCAAACCCCCCTGCCAAAGAAGGTGGGGGTTAAAAACTCAATTAAGTATGAAATATTCCAGTAGTACATCCCAACAGTAGATAACATTTGCTGACGAGTTAACACTACTCAATGCCTACTGACTTAAAAAAAAATAAAAAGAAAAAATCTTTCAAATATCCATTTTCTTATTTAGAAAAAATACTGGCTTTAAAGAGAGACAGAACTTTCAAGTATATTCACAAATGTGGATGAAGTTGGCAACAACAAGTAAATCTCAGTCTAAAATTCATGTTCTATAACCCTTATATTTTAGTGAATTGCTTGGTTGATAGGTGCATATGAATTATGCAATGATGAGTGTAAGTCAAACAGAAAAATGAACATTATAGAAAATAACTACAGAAATATGCAGACTGTTTGCAAGATTATGTAAACTTCTGGCTGCCTGGAAACTTTAAGAGAAAAGGTTAAAAACATCAATGCCTGCTCAGAATGTCATCACTCAAAAGCCAGGTCTGGAATGTCTCTTACACTAATAGTACCACTGATATTATTTCTTCTATCAGTGACCAGAGAGTACAATTTGGCCTCCAAGAAGTAACAATAATATTTCAAACTCCTGCTTTGCTTACATCAATTCAGCTGCAATTTGCTTTTTTTTTTTTTTTCTCCAGACAAATACAAAAGAAAGCAATATTAAAATCTAGTTTTGCAACATTATAAATCCTAGAACAGATCATAATTTATCTATCACAGAATCATTAACGTTGGAAAAAAAACCTGCAGTTCAGCATGTCAGATGTCATGGCTCACAAAACCGTAAGACACAGTGTTTACTCAGTTTCAGATATAGATCTTGTTTATAAGCTCTCAACTGACGTTTATGAAGCAATATCTAATTCATTTGAGACATATTTTGTGGCACTTGGACCTAAGGTCTTAGTTTACTCCCACATATCCACAAGGAATTATGATTAGAGATTACAAGCTGAAAAACAACAAAAAATTCAGTACAGTTCACTGGATACAACCACTCACTACTTTGTTCCTCATACACAGGAAACGAGGAGCTCAGCACATCAGAGAGTTTCGTGTTCAAGGAGTGCCACAACCACATAGGCAACAATCTCTCTGCTACCAAATAGAGCAGAATAGGGACTCCTTCATGGTGATTTCTGGCCCCAGTCTCCAAATGTAACTAACTCAATTACTTTGCACAAATGTTGTTAACTTCAAATGACATCTTTTATGGCTGAACTTGGAACTTTACTCTCCATTCTACAAACGAAATCCTGTGTCAGCCAGTAGTCCAACGAAGGTCTCAAGTAAATCTCTATATGCTGTATAAATGAAGTTAACAGTTACAAGCATGTGACCTTAAAGATTCAGCTCTGTAAAATGCTGAAACAACTCAGGAGGAACAGTAATCTACACTCTGCTTGTCTATAATAAGTATGGGTTATGTTCAGAAGGTCAGAGATCATTTACTTTATTGAATACATTATTTTTTCTATTTTATTACCAAGTTTTTATTAGTACAAATTTATTCCTACTCATTTCCTAAGTGATTTAAAAGGAGAGGTTAAAATATGCAGCTAGTATCTATCTACTTCTATCTTCCAGAAATGGTAAATTTTCTTAAGAGATTATGTTCTTTTGGGTCATTTTGTGGGAGTTATGAAAATGAGCAGTGTTAGTCCTTTTGCTGAGAGCACCAGCAGAGTATTTCTATTTGAAGGTCTGAATACTTTAGCTGACGAAACAGCACAGCGACTAGAAGGGCTGTCTGACCTGACTGGCAGAACTACAGGCACAGGGAGGATGTTGTTGCGACATTTTGAAAGAGAGAGAAAAAAGTAAACTGCAAATACTACATCAGAAATCAATTACACACTCTGCATTCACTCATTACAACCACAGCTGCTCTGAGTCCTCCTTAATCTTTACTCTTTATTTTTTTCCTACTTCTTCCCCATTATTTCTAACCATTAAAAAGAATATTGCAACAAACAACAAGTATGTAGACAGCTGACAGCCCAGTGCAGCTCTGTGCTAAGGGGGAATCACAATAACAGACAAATTGTTCTGTTGAAAGAATAGTGAATCCTCAGTTACATCTTTAGAACACATTAATAGCAAATATAAGAGATTTAATGATGAAATAGACCTTCATTGCCAGCAGAATGGAATATATTTCCCTTTTATTCAAGAAAGTGCACTTCTAACAGAAAGCTTCAGAAGAACAGGGTCTGTTGTGAAGGCACAATTTTAGATTTTGCTCATACTAAATATGAAAGAAAGGTAGTCTTCTGTGTTCTCACATGTGTATGAAATGTGAATAATCCCTACTAAGAATTGCTAATTTATGACAAGTATGCACAATGCTATGGAGGAGCAGGCAAAAAGCAAAAGCACATGTTGTGCATTGTGCATGACTGTGCAGAGCAAAGGGCAGTAATGATGTTTTAGCCCTTTGTACACAGAGTCATGTATTTTTTATCTGAAAGCACGGAGCAATATTCTCAGCAAGTAACGTGGGAGAAAACAGCAGAAAGTGTTCTATGAATAGGCACAATATAACTAGAAACTAGCATCAGTGAATGGACCAGGCAGCAACTCAGTAAGTATAACTGTGATGACCTCTGATCTAAGTTCTTTCATAACTGGAACACATTTCTATTTCTTTGAGAAAATATGCTTTGAAAATCCCAATGCTCTTTACACAGTGAGATCATGAAGAATACAAAAAATATTTATGAACTGTCACTCTCAATATGGCAAGCTGATTTAAAATGCAGTTCATATACATTTAAAGACTACCTTGTATTACAGCAGGAGGTGATAAACTGAGCCTGGTCATAGTTACTGTTATCATCTGGCTAAGAGCCAGAGTAGAAGATAGATAGCTGGTCATTGCTGAAGATAATACTAATTCTTTCTACATACGCAAACTATACCAACTTCATTTTCCATCCCAAAGTAAAACGCAGAAGTACTCAATTTTGAATAAAGTGATTCCTTCAATTTTAGTACCTGTACACGTACAAAAATTTAGTCCAGAAGTTACCCAATCTAAAATTGGAAAAAAAAAAAGGCAGAGCCTCACAAACCTGAGCTTACAAAGAGTATGTTAATTTCCCTCACAATTAAATACAGCGAAATGTGGAGAAAATAGAAGTTATGAGGATTTTTAATGAAACGACAGCACTAGAGAAGCATGAAAGTGCTTTTAGCTTAAAAACTTCAAGAATCATAGGATTGCAGCTGTACAAGTTTCACTGCAGATAACCTGTAGAGAAATCAACTGAAAGGGACGCCACCATGTTTCAAGTCCTACATCCTTTCTTAACTTGTCTCCAACTTTAATGTGACCTACATTTAAAGGTAAAAGGAATGAGTAATATTTAATAATCTATTTTCTAAATCAAAGAGATAAAGTTTGTCTTTATTTACCATTTGTATCATTACTCTGTAGTACGCATTCTTAATAGTGAAATGTAGTATTTGGCTTACAGGTTCTTTTGTACACACAGTAGTTAAAATTCCAAACAAAAAACAGAATATGATGTGTTTTAGACTGAACTGATCTGCTGCACACTGCACATCCCTAAGACTCAGGATTAATATACACATCCTTACACTGGCTTCTTTTACCAGGCCTACCTAACTGACAATATAACAGAGTTCCTATTTTTGCTCAAAAGAGAAATGAACAGACATTACCTTAGTACAATCATAGCAAACTAAGCAGTGCCTGGGAAAATTCTTAGATACTAGTAAGTAATTAACTGCACTGTGAAATGGCCCTCTGGGCTCATGCCAGCCAGCAGTACTCCAAACAGCTGATGGGCAAGGCTTGGCAGTCAGAAAGCTCCCAAAATGCTGTCTGCAGGCAATCAACCCCTTTTTGGGAAGCTAAGGGAATGCATAAGCATGAATACAGGTGGTCCCATGCCAGCTGCCCTCAGTGACCAGTAACATCCCTCTCTATACAATACGTGTACCAGCAGAGATACAGCCTTTGACACCAGCTTCTGTTTCACATGCATACAGAGGAAGGTGCCAAGCTGGTGAAAGATGCCATGGAGCTACTTTTCATTCTCTTAGTCTTTGCCTTCCTCAACAGGAACATATTTTTTTATTTCTTAATCACTTTCCCATTCTGTTGCAGGCTTTGCAAAAAGACAATGGATACAAGTCATAAGTGCCTGGGTTGTGCTATAAAAAGTCCTCCTGAAATGCTGGCTTTCAAGCAGAGATAACATGTGCATTCACATGAATTAAACTTTGTTTAAAAAAGTTAATATTAAAATTTTCAAAATGAAGGATATTTAAATATAAAAAGAAAATATGCAAATGCTTATTGTTATGAAATAGAAAAACCATCCAATAGGTACCTTTCTCATATCCCACACGGATACTAGGTTTTACTGAATCCTCTGCCTCTGTGTCCCAGCCAACCGGTTTGGAAGGCTGGACTTTGCCAGACCTGTCCAGTAACACAAGAACATGGCGACCAATTGTTTCTTCCATGGCCACAGTCGTCTTTACAACTTCCAAAAGAATCTTCATGAGTTTCTCATTAGCCTTCCGATAAACATGCCTGCAGGACAGAAATTGGTCAGATGTTTCGTTTGCCTCTGCTTTCAAAGGAAGTATTATCCCTTACAAACCATCGCAACTAGGAAAAAATTGGAACTCAGTAAAATTAAGACTTCTTTTTTAAGACTGAAAAACAGGTAACATACATAAACATAAAAAAGCACATTTGTGTTAAAATACAGGTTTGTTTTAGTCAAGATATGCACTTAAATCACGGTATTTTTTCTAGGTCAGAAATTCACCTTTGCCTGGTATTCATTTAAAACTTACTCTTTTTTCAAGGTGACATAATGTTCATCTACAGATTCCAGAAGTTACAGAATACACAAAATGTATTATCAAATACAATAATTGCATTAATATGAATTTATTTCACATATGTAAATACAATGTGTTACTTATACGCCTGTGTAGAAATTCTGATTCTATACAGGAAAGACAGAGAACAAAAATTTGGTTAATTCTCTATGCATTAAAAAAATAGGCTTTATAAAACATAAAATTTTGTTTCATCCTAAGTATGTAAACTTAGAAATATGGTTATCTAAAATAAAAAAAATACCATGATCATGATCTTCCATAAAAATAAAGCTTATAACTATTAATAACCTAATAGCAAAAAAATAATTCTCAATGTTTTCTTTTTTTAGGTAGTATTTTCTTAACTAACAGTTCTAAGCACCTTTCTTTAGAAAGCAGAGCTGAAGATACTTCATCCGTCCTTCTTCCTTCATCTTCATCCTCAGAGATTTGCTCTCTCACATCATTTTGGTTTTCATTTTCACTCTGAGTAAGTTTTTGCAGAGGAAGAGAAGACAAAATAGAGAGAAATCCTGTCATGCCAGAAACCACATATTCTTCCAAGAAGCAGTAGTGTTTTGTTAATAAAATTTTTGTGTGAAATAACAAATCAAGAAATACTTCTCCTACGCGGAAAAAGTTAAACTAAAACAAACGAAAACAAAACAGGAAGTCCAAGGCAGGGCGTATTAGTTCTCTGTTATGCTGATTAAACAGCCCTTGTGCTTTCAGTTGTTGTTGCTATAGCAATATGAATATGAGCTTACCTGAGCAAACAGCTGTATTAATCTCCACCTTCAAGCTACTAAACTTGTTTCTGCTGACCTGAAGTAAAAACTATAAGGTCTACCAGTACCTTAAACTCTAACTTCTTAAACTTGTTCTGTTCAAGAAGCACCCTACATGTTTTAGGAAAATACATTACACCAAAACAGCTGCAGTAAAACCTAATCTTTCTAGTTTTGCATATCACAGCTGCCAAGAAAGTCAAAAGTCCACACTCACCTCTGTTTGTGTGCTGCTGTTCTGTAGCTCACGGAAGAGCCTGTCTTTTCCAGGTACAGGATGTTGTCTCAATGATTTCAGTTCTTCCAAAAGCATTCTCTCTCTCTCTGCAGCCAGGTTGTCATTCTCCATTGAGACACGCTAAGAAATAAGTGGTACAAAGGCACAGACTAATTCTTAAGCTTCTGAGTACCTGTCACTTCTAATTTTCTACATATTCAGTCCACTTCTTTAAATGGTTATAAGGAGGCTGAAAGCTTTCTGGAACAAAACTAGTCAATAATACTTCTGGTATCTTATAGCTCATTTAAAATTTTCCTACAATTTCTGTGCTCTTCATGTAACAAGGTGCTCACAATGTAAACAGGAAGTTTAACAACTAAATGTCACATGCCATTGTACCTATACATTCTGAACAACAGAGAAAAAAAATGTAAATATGTTCTTTTAAAAAGCCTACACACATGTTGTTTTCAGAATTGCTGGAAGTATTCATGGATTAAACACGGTGTATAAATTCATATGCAGTTCTTATGCATAAACATGTTTGACAAACACAAAAAAAGAAAGCTAGCAGAAGAAGTTCTAATACTTCTCATCCATTTGCTACCCCTGACAAATGACGCAGTTGCAAACTGGCAAAAATATATGTATCTTATGTATATGTATATATACGATATATGTATACATACACATGCACACACATTAGCCTTTATATCTTTGCCAATTTGCAACTGCCAGGATAAATGACACAAAAACAACTATAAAGTAGCTGAGAGGGACAACTGACACTACTGTACAAGAACCAGACAACCAGAATACAAGTGATTTGCTCTCTAGTTTCCCAAGCTCCTTGACCTCAAAATTAAGCAGAGCAGTTTGAGTAATGTCTAAAGGAAACTAAGTTCCACTCTACAGTGAAATTAAAGGATTTTAGAATTCACTGATCACTATTTCCACAGGTAACGTTACAGTTTTGGAAACAAATCAGAGCAAGACAAATTCTTCTGAATTCAGTTTAGTTGGCCTTTCAATTTGTCTTTGAGGGTTTGAAGACAAGTCTGTAAGTAACATTTTTTTTGAAGACTTTAATACTAAGATAAATAATGAGTTTAATGACTTCCACTAGCATATCTGCTATAGGCTTTGAATTAGATACAGTATTCAAAGGCAAAGAAACACAGCGGTGCTTCCCACAAAACCACACTGATTTTGTTTAATTCTAACATAACCCATAAAGACTTCATCGTTCCTGATTAAAAAAATAAATTAAAGATTGACAAAGCACTTTGTCCTACTTGGAATGACTTCCCCCTCCAGGATGTCTTTGGCAATAGCTGGCACCCAACTAGGCATAGGAATTCTTGCCAGCTTCCAAAGCCTTGGTGCACTCAGGCAAAACAAAGCACCTCCTACAAGCATGCTTTAGATTCTATTAAAGAAGCAGCAGATTATGCTGCAGAAAAAGAGAGTGGACAAACTTCTATTCCACAAGATTGAGTTGATTAGGGGAAAAGAAAAAAAAAATGATGGAAAGAGCACGACAGCAGACACATTAACAAGCCAAAGTGAGTACTGAATGCCTGTGTTCCCCTAAATTACCAGGCTTGTGTTTTGCAGCCCTGAGCAATCACACTAAAACCAGAAGTGGGAGAAAAAAAAAAAGGGTGGTGAGAAAGATTGTTCTATAGGAAGTTGCAAGTACTGTTGAAGTTAAAACTTCAAGTGGGTACGAGGAAAAATAAATCATTCAGTAATATTTCTAACTGTGACTGGGGGCTTCATTGATGTCAGTGCTTGATATCCTGCATCCTGCCCAGGGCCACGTACGTGGAATGTGGCATATATGCCAATGTGTGTATACATTAGGACAGACATGTATGTGTGTGCACATATATATTAAAGGTGTGTGTGAACAGATACCTAAGTATATATAATCTGAGTGGTGGAGTCTTTTGGTTAAACCATTGCTCACTCATTGTGTCAGGCTGCACATTACCTCAGCTAATTGTACTTTAAGACTCTCAAGCTCTGCTAGAAGTTGCTCTTGATTTTCCTTCTGACGTTCCATTTGCTGCATATGCCCTTGTCTCAGTAATTCTGTGGCCTGCTGATGTTCCTGATACTGCCGAACCAGCTCCTGACGCATATCCTCCAAGCGTTCCTCATAAATCAACAGCTGACTTGATGCTTCTAGGTCTGATGCTGCCATCACATTGTTGCACTGAAACATTGTAATTATTTTAACATTTCATGCCCAAAGACAGTTACTAGGAAAGATTTAAATGCATTATGTACATTTTACATTAAATACATTAATACATGAAATACATTTTAGAAAATACTTTTGCAAATTAAAACATATTGCTAAGGCATTAACTTTTTGCCTTTTTCTATGAAAGCCACATTCTCCGTTTAAAAAAAGCTTTTCAAAATGACTCTAATGCTTTTTATCTGACAGAGATCTCAACAGAAAATACAGTGCAGACACACATATCTGTGAGTTAGTGAGTGAGTGTGTGCATATGTGTACTGCAACAGAAGTTTGAGAAAACAGCATCACACAAATCAAGAACACTGTAATTCCTTACGTATTCACTATCAAGATAATACAAGAGTAGAACGCTTAACTTACACAAATTTGAAAGAGTAATTTTTTGCTCCAGCTAGTGCCAAATTCTATAAAGAACAGAATTACACTAGGATTAAACGATAGGGTGCTTTTAAAGGATAAGGTCTGTAAGAAATAGATTAACTCATGTTTCTAAGCATGAGATTCATTCTTTACATATTACTTTCATAATTTTTGTTTTCAGCTGATATTCTTTATCACAGGGACTCAAACTCTTTAAACATTATTTTAATCTATTCCATGCATAGGCACTAGAAAACAATACCTTAAAAAGTCTTTATATCATTTACTGCTGGCAATACAGTTTTAACACAAAATAGAACAATCTGCTTTCCCACAATCAATGTCAATTCCCTTTCCTCACAGCATAGCTGAATGCTATGATAATATTGCATAGCATCAAAAAGAAGGTAGATAATTTGAGATCTAAAGTTGTCATCCCTTTTAAAGAGAAAACTTTCAAATTTTCATCTTAATTTCTTTCTTCTTCACACTGAAATGGAACTATATTCAGATACGTTATTCAAATGTGTTATTATACTTTACCTATCTTTTTTTTAACACTCACCAATGTTTCTTCTGTTGTATGCCCTTGGACATGGGAGAAAAGTTCTTTAGAAGTCACTGATTCGTGTGTGGTCTGTCCTAACACATAATCAGACTTGCTGTTAGAACAAAGCTGTTCTCCAAGCAAGCCCATCTCACCAGACTCTTCACTGAGTTCCTTGCAAAGTGATTTCAATTCTTCATGTGTGCTTTTTTCAGTTGTTTTCTTAAGGGGGCTGTCAACCTCTTCTCTGCTAAATTCCCTCTTCATTTCAAAATGCATTCCCTGTTGATGCACAACCCGTGTTTGTTCTTCTTTCTTCTGCCTAGCAATTCTTGATAATTCACTCTGTTTGGCAAATGCTACACTCATTGACACAATTACCTGAAAAAATAAAAAAGAATGCATTACTTTATACTTTGTAGTATCTCTTACCGCAGAAGAAATCTCCCTGTTTACCAACAGTAACATAACTACAAGTACTAAAAGTTCTGATCTATGATTTTACTATTTTTTAAATAGAAGAAAACACAAAGTTGAAAGAATATAGATACTCTGCCAATATTATGAAGTCATATCTTAAAATATAGACATGTAGTGTTGAAGGTAGTCTAATAAATTGTGATGCTATTTTCAATTAAAATATATTTAGCAGGGAATTATCTAGTTATTTGTCACATACATACGTACATAAAATAGTCTAGAATCTATCATGTAACTTAGAAGTGCAGACATGCTAAGCTTCCTTTATATATCCAAGGATCACCCATAAATATTTCACTGACACTAATACTGGGCAGCACTGCCATGTGAAACTCAGTACAGGTATTTCCTTCACCAGAAGGAAACTTCTACAAGTACTATGAAGTTGCAGTTTCAGTTACAACAGATTGGTAACTTTTCATTGCTAAGCATCTCCGTTTAATACAAATAACCCCCTTTCCAATCACATGAGCAGTTGCTTGCTAGACTTAGGATAGCACAGGAGATAGATGAAACTTCTATTCCAGAAATTTGGATTGCTTAAATTAATGTGATCACCTGGTGCTGTCTATAACATTTTTCTTAACTATGATCACAAACATTTACATTTTTTTTACCGATTTTTAATTAATATTAATTTAATTCACCTGTTTTTATGCCATCATACTGGCATAAACGCATAAAAAGCAGGGATAATTCCACAAAGAAGTGAAAATGCTTTTGGAAATCAAATAATGAGTAAATCAACAATGATTTAATACACTCTCATCTATAAAGTCTAAAACTCAAGAAACTCACTGGATCCAATAAAAACTATGCATTTAACACTATACACTAAAATGCAGTGTTAAATATGACCAGAAAACACAGTGTGAAATTGTTAAGTATAAATATCTTTTGAACTGACCAGTTGCTAAGCCTAAATTAGCAAGAAACCCACTCCCTAAGTCTCTGGATTTTCTAAATAAATTTAAGTCATCTGTTTTAAAAGAAAACACCAACCTGCACTTGAACAGATACTATGTGGTAGGAACCAGGCATTAGTTGAAGGACTGTCTGGGTACAAATGAAAAGGCATGGAACCAAACAGTAGGTTTGGCAGACACACTGAACACAATGAGTGAATCCCATAATAAAGAACAAACAGAAAAATCTAAGAAACAAACAGAAAATCCCAGAACACCCACACAAACAAAATGTTTCAGAAAGGTTATTAAAAAGACTTTCACCTTCAGAATCAGAAGGAATCAAATCTTTTAATCACATTTTTAGTATACGATATTACAACAGTGTGAACTATCAGGAACAACAAATAAATGCGACAAGAAAGTGCAATTTGAAGTAACAAAATAAAAGCAATACCTTTGCTATTTCTTCTTCTAATCTTTCCTGGTACTGTTTTTCTAGGAATTGAACAACATCCAGATCGTTTCTCATTTCAATTTCATTAGCAAGCTGTAAGAAAAATATGCAATTACAAATAATGTATTTGCACTTCTATTTCACGATCTTTAAATGTTTTAAGAGATAATTTTCCCCTCAGCAGGCTCATCTTTATTTCAACAGAACTTTCTACCACAATATAAAAGAATGGGGAAAGGACTTTTCCTCATTTCTACACCAAAATTTATTTTAAAAGTTGAGTTTGAAACAACTGATCTTCTAGCACTGTATGAATTATGAAAATAGAGAGTAAGCAAGGGATAAACCTCAGGATCACAGCAGAAAACAGTGTCACTATTTTTCAAAGTGGAGAATTTCTAAGCAAGGTTTAAAGCAATACTAGAGGAGGAATATACGGAATCTCTTCCATTTGCCTTTGGTTTCTAAGATCTTTGGAACTATTTTTTTTTCAAAGATTCTTCTAAATTGTGCATTCTGTACCATAACAGTACTTAAAATTTCATTTTTTTTCCATGGGTAGCCTTCTAAAAAATGTCTCAATATTTTAAACACTCCTAAATACAAGTTTGAACACCAACATTTTTCCACTTTTATGAGAAGCAATCCAATCCAAAAATCTTGTTTCAGAGAATGAATAGAAAATGAAAATTAAAATGGAAAAGACAGGACCAATAAAGCAAGTTCATGGCTTATAATTTATATATATATAAATATAAATAAAAAATTAATATATTTTTTTTGTTTTTCAAAATTTCTATCTTTTCTATTCTCTATAGTGTGGACTGTCTAGTACTGACATAATTATTTTACTACTATCAAATGTTAGTCAGTATTTTCAATGTTATCTGATAGCCCATAGCATCTAAATTATATCAACAGTATGCATATTAGTTTTCAACTGGATTATATGATACCTCCAGTGCTACATCTGCTCTCTGCTGATGAGGATTTTCAGCGCACTTCACTTTCCTGAAGGACTCTTTTATCTTCATTCGTGACTCCGGGGAGATACTAAGAAGGAGAAAAAAGCAGTGAGGGCAGGGTTTAAAATATAATACATGTTTCAATATACATTATTTTTTCCTCCATTCAAATATGAACCTATATGAATATGCATATGCAGCATGCACATTCAAAGACCAATACGTGCAAATATTTTCTTCATAACATACCTTTCCCCATTTCATTAATTTCATATACTCTACTTTATAATTCATCCGCCTTCCCTAAATCAGGCTTCATCAATATAAAACTTCTTAACATCAATTTTGCCAGCACCAGCCAAACAACTGTTTTACAGCTACTCGAGAACACATTGTGCTCAGTGACTAAAAAACTGAAGTGAACACTTCAGTGCCTTTTTTGAATCACTAGGATTTGATTCATCACTCTTATGACTCAGTAAGAAACGGCGTACACATGAAAACAGTAAGAAATCCAATATGGTTCAGTTTATATTTAAATATCAACATGTTGAAATATATTCAGTGCTGCAAATCAGTAAAAAAAAAAGAACAAAAAACACACATGAAAACTCACGTTCCATTTTCACTATCATACTGAAAAAGACTTCAGACAAGTACATGGCCACAAGGGTAAGATACAGTGTCAGACAACTAGAAAAATCTCTTTGTGATCTGCTAGCACAAATAAATGAATTGCTTGCTAAGAGAAAGGGTGGAGAGCAGCTTTATAGAAAGTAGTTATTTGTCTGTGAGACTTACAGTCTTTATCTACACTTGGTTTTACAAAAAAGCTTTTCTTTTGCTCAAATCTGAGTCAGTTTAAAGAATTCTGAAACGGGAGTCCAGAATGATAACTTTATAATCTTTGTCTATTTTTAGCTACAAAAACTAACATAATATTACTAGCTTTCATGTTAAATTTGATGAATGAAGACCAGAAATATATTTTAAGGAATGAAAGGAACACTGTTCATAGATAGAAAAACAAAGATAACTGAAGTAAGATACTGTAAGATACTCTTACAATAAGGGTAAATCAGATATTTAAGTTTTAATGGTCAAAGGAAAACAGTTTTATCTTCATTGCTCTCAGCCTCTAAGGATTCATGTTACCACAGTAGTCCTTCAGCCTTTTTAAAAGGGTGCTATTGTAAGTGTATCAAATAATAGACAATTTATAGAAAAATATGTTTTCCTCCCTCCTAAGTATCACCTGTTTTTGCTACTGTGTCTGTTCTCCCTTTACAGCCAGACACTGGCTGTCAAACAAACCCTGACAGCTCTCCCACAAATAAGGGTACAGCAAGTGAAATGAAAAATCCATAAATACTGACAGATTTGGAGTACATTGTATGAAACAAATGAAAAAAACCAGCAAATAGGAGAGGACACTGAACAGGCCACAGTCAAAAGCACCCACCACTCCCTGAACATAAACACTGATTCCAGGGAAAGAACCACCAATAACAGGCTCTGCAGTTGTCAGGATTCCCCCCAAGGAACTCCTTTCAGGCTGGAATGGCCATACTGGACAAGGCCAGGAAGAGGCTGATAAGCATAACCGATGGCCCATGACTTGGTGAAAGCCACAACCTGCTAAGTTGACCTCAATTCTGCTACAATCTTTATAGATATATATTCTCCAAAACTTCTGATTCCATGGAAGTATGCTAGAGTACATACAATACAGCATAATGCCAAGTACATTGCCTGAAGCTTCAAGGGTCGTCAAGTTTTCAGCAGTGTTGGAAGTTTTGAACTTATAGCTAAAATGCTCACATACATGAAGTGACGTTTATATATTATTCCAATTAACAAATCTTCCTCTGTTCACTATAAAAATATAATACAACATATTTTACAACTTTTTTTAATTCTAAATGCTGCACTATCTTGTTCACAATGTTTATGTAATTTCTTGGAAGCAATCAACATCTCTTGAAAGAAGAAAAAAGTGATGCATTTAGAAATAATTTCTCAACTTTCAAAGTAAAACACGTAGCTTTACACGAATGGTTATGTGGAACATTTCTTCCTGTATGAAGTACAAAGTGGTAAGCATTAAATAACTGACTATACCTTGTGTAGTCAGAGGACAACTCATCACTCCGAAGCTTATCCTGTAAATGAACAATCTCTGCTGTGTACCTCTCTTCACTTTCCTTCAGCTGCTGTTGGAAATAAGACCTGAGGTGCTCCACGTCTTGAGCATGTTGTTCTTCAAGTTGTGTTTTAACATTCTCCATCTCCTTCCAACAGTGCTCATGAATCTTAGGATCTATATGCAGATTATTTGAATACAGAAAAGGGAAAAAAAAAAAAGTGATAGTATAAATTCATTCCTATCCCAAACTATTACCAGTGATGGAACTGAACAATACACCAGTTAAAAATTTATTCTGATATCATATTAATTTTTTTCCATAGTAAATAACTTAGCCTTACATTTTGAAAAACTGAATAAAATCTTCCCCTCCTGTTATTCCTTAAGAGTAACAAACTCTAGCTGTGGAAAACTGAACAAGAATAAACTGAAACTGCTTCAGAGCATGTAACTCAATTAAAATTTACAGATTTAAGGAAAGCATGGAATCATACTGTAAAATCTGCAAAAAAACTCTTAGGTAATTCAAGCTGTTGTACACTGAGAATCAGTTATAGGTTAGACATTCTCTCTTCTATTGCTCTCTTTGAATATGCATACATTAAAATAGCATATGCATCTTTTTACCCATTAGACTCTGTGAAGAGACATGCAAAGATTCCTTTCGTGTTTCCAGATAATTAGGTTCCTCTTCTTTTCTTCTTTCAGGTTCTGAAGATGACAGCCATGGTTCTTCGACCTAAGAAATAACGAAGTCAACATAAAGGACAGTCATTTGCATAGCAATAATGCAAAAACAAACAAACAAACAAAAACCAACCAAACAAAAAAACCCTTTGCGTATATGTCTATAAGACATATAAGAAAGGTCAGTGGCCAATACACAAGAGGATGTATTTGACATAGCAAATATGTTCCATTCTGCAGCTTCAATGATCAAGTATTCATTTATAGCCAGCTGATCAGCCTGTTAAAACTGCCTACTACAAATCTCTAATTCTTATCCCTGGATATAAACTGTCATGTTATAATTCTTCTGGATCCAGAAATATCATACTTCTTCTCCAAGGAAAAGGAAGACCCTAATAGCTTTCAGGCCAAAGATGCAGTTTTCACACTTAGTGTAAAAGTATGGACCAAGAAAAACATACCCTTGGTGGAAAGGGACAAGGTTAGGAACCATTTAAATAAATTGGACATTAACAATTTTTTGGAGCCTAATGAGATGCACCAACGAGTACTGTGGACACTGCTTCATTTCCCTGTAAGGCCATTCTCAATTATTTTCAAAAGCAGTGGTGTCTGGGAGACGTTTCTGAGGATAAATGCAAGATTAACCTTTCTATGCTGCCTTCCATAAAACATCTGAAGACAAATGGATTAGAAACAAGGATGGTAAGACAGACTGAAAACTGACTTAAGTTCTGGGCTCAAAAGTTCTTGCCTGAAGTCCAGTTGGAAGGCAGTCACAAATATATCTAATGGGTTGCTACTAGGACCAATACTGTTCAAACTTTTCATTTATGAACTGAATGATGGGACAGAGTGCATCCTGAGCAGCTTTGAAGTCTACACAAAATTGCAAGGAATGGCTGATAACACTAGATGGATGGACAAATAGGCTGAAAGGAATCTCATGATGTTCAACAGAGGGAAATGCCAAGTCTGCACCTAGAGAACAATAACCTCCCCGCATCAGTACATGGAGGTGACTGAATGAAAAAGGAACTTGGGTGCCTGGTGAACAGCAAGTTAAACAGAAGCCAACAATGCTCCAATAAGACAAAAGCCCAGCAGCCTCTTGGGCTGCATTAGAGCATTGCCACGAAGAAGGGGGAACTGGTACTTCCTCCCTACCCAGGGTCCATTGATGCGCTCTCCAGCACAAGAGAAACTGAGTCCAGCAGAGGGCTTTAAAGGAACTGAGGAGCTTGGAGTAATTGTTTTATAATGAAGCTCCAAGAGAGTTAGATAGCCTGAAGAAAAAAAGATTGTCCATTGGAATTGTGTAGTTTACATCCTCGGAGATACTCAGAACTCAAATAGGATATGGTCTTAGGAAGCCTGGTTAAGCTGACCCAGATTTGTACATGGATTGGAAGAGATAAACTCTAAAGATGACTCAGGCCATTCTATGATTCTGTGACACAGGCAGCAGCCTTCTCCACTTCATCTCACCACAGCATTGCTACACCATTCAATCAGGATGCATAAACATCATTTCAAGCACATTCTTTCACTGATGCAGGAGGAATTCATGTAACAAACACAAATTAAAGGCCTATACACTGCAATACTATAAAAAGTTTACCTGTTTACAGTCCTTCATCAACTGTGTTTGAAGTGCTCTTAGCCTACTGTACTCTCCCAGTATTTTATGCAGGAGTGCTTCCATATGTTCCTCCATAGCTGAATTAAACAATGATCAGGGAATTAAAATTTAATGAACATTTTATCATAAACTTTAATACAATGTATTGTTTACAAGTTCTTCACTGAAGAGTTATTCAGTATCAACAACACACTGAAAGAAATGGGGCACCTCCAAGTTTTAGAATGTACTTTTATATAGCACTTGTATATAGGATTTTTTTGTGGAACTGCTAGCTTCTACAGAAGGAGAAGAAAAATATAATCTTTTCTTTTCATCAATTTTCACTATAAGAAAACAGCACAAAAAAATACAAGAATAGTTGTTCAGAGAAGTGAGGAAATCTTTAAAGCAGCTATTTAGGCAACTATTAACAGCTATTCAGATGCTAATTTAGATGAACTGGCATAACTGCTAGTCTGAAATACTTGAAATCAATGTTTGTTTAACCAGCATGACAGTACAGTGCCATTACCCTGAGTTTGACCTCTGTGTCTTCTTAATTCCACATCAAGTATTTCCTTCTCAGCGGCACTTCTATGGAAAATATCCTGTTCTTTATCACCAGCTTCTAGCACAGTCGAAGATTTTTCATTCCAACTATCACACAAAATCTGCACAACAAATGAAATATAGAAAAAAGTAAAAACTGTTTATTAATGTATCAAAAACATGGAAAAGTAGTGCTATTGGTAGCTAGTACTTGAGCAAAAACTAAGAAGAATCTTCAACTTTTGATCACAATATTTAGTTACTGAAAAACACTGCACTGAGGATTGAGACTAAATATAAGACAGAAGAATTTGCTGCAGAAGGACATGAAACAGTTTAGGAAAAAATGCAAAAACCTTGGTAACATTATTCTAGAACATCAGTTTGTACCTAGAGATCAAGTCAAAAAGAAAAACTGCAAAGAAAACCTGTTAAAGATGTCAGCTAGAGCAGGTTAAAGATGATGCAGAAAAACATGATGACTCACTGTACTCATAATCCTTCATTTTCAAGTGTTAGACTAAAAAGCTTTCAGTTAAGTCTTACCTGCGTTAGGCTAGAACATTCCTCAGTTATAGCTTTATTCAGCTTTTCTATAAGTCTCTGAGAAGATGAGACTTCATCACCTAAGAATAAAAAATATTGATATTATTTTAAACACTTGATGCGCACAATTTTTCAAATGGCTTTATGTGTCAATGAACTCTAGAAATACCAAACAATTCTTAAACGTATGAGAGAGCAAAAAACTTATTATGTAAAAAAATTACACATGGGCAAATGTATGGACAGAAAATGTAGTGGTAGAAAACAAATCTGATAACATAGAATCTCATGGAGGCTAAAAGGCAACAGTGTTCCTGAAAGTAGTATAAAAATACCTTACTTAGTAGGGCAGGAAGCTAATTCATAAATTTAAAAAATGAAATAAGCTGAAAAATATTTTGATGACACATTTGTTTAATATTATAGTAAATAATAAAAATGGAAAGATGAATATATTACATCGTTCCCTGCAATTAATTGATCTAATACAAATAGAAAAAATTAAAACTGTTATTAAACAGTCATGTTCACCTTACCCCCAAATGCCAGTGTTTATTTTATTTTAAAGATGCTATCTGTACCTTCTATCAAGAGCGACAGTCTTTTAATTTTCTCAGGTTACCTTCTTGCTGCATTTTCATGGTTTGGATTTCCATTTGATGAACTTTTTTAAGATCATTCATCTCTTGTAAATGGCTACGTATAAGCTCCTCTTTAAGACTGCAAAGTTCACTCTCCTTTTCTGCTTTCAGGTGCTCACGGACCTGGTCTACATAAGCAGAATAAACCAGGGAAAGGCAAATGCGCTGTGCTTCCATCTGTAACTGCAGATCAGCCTTTGAAAAAAAAAAAAACATTTTACAAAGAATGAAAAAACAAAAGAGGAAATGTGACTGCCCCGTCTTGGTAAATTTCTGAAAATAATACTTAATATTTTGAATGAAAGGATGCATATATTTTATATATTAAATAATTTAAATACGTGCATTTTGGAAACTCAAACTATCACAAAGAAGTCAAGACACTTTTTCAACTTAGAATAATAAAATAATTACAATAAGAAGAAGACAAAATAAATAACAAAACACTACATGCTTCTGTTCCCATCTTGGGCAGGAGAGTTGAAAGCAATAGAGATCTTTACACGCTGCATTTCATACTGAGAACAGAAACTACTTCCTCACAGTTACTCTATGGTTGAGAATTTGTATGCCTGAGATAGCTCGAACACAGATTGTTTTCCATGGAATCACCACAGAAAATTACACCTGAAAACTACTTTTGTTTTGTATGGAACCTTATCTGCAGGTGGCATGGTAAGTACCAAACCAATTTCCAATGAAATTACAATGACACGAAGGAGAATCTCAAATGGTATAGACATCAACCCAATCAGTCTGCGATGTTACCTTAGACTATCTGTGGATATGGACAAATGTAACAAACACACAACAGTTAAAAAAATAACTGAACAAAGACAGCCCTGCTTTGAGTAGGCTTTGGACCAGATGCTCTTTAGATGTCTCTTCCAAGTTACGTTATTCAATTCCACAGACTGGAGTGGCTGAAAACTAGCTCTTGCTACAATGGAGACAGGTGATGTTAAATACCTTGGGTAAAATGGATTCCCAAATAACTTAAACTGATCCAGCAAGACTACCTGTCCTTGCAGACTAAAGGCTGGTATCACAGGGAAGGCTTGGCCTTTATGTTTTTTGAAACCTCATTTGAGAAACAGACAATTTTGACTTAACTAAATGATAAATTTCAGTTAAGACCACCTTCTCATGTCCTTCAAAAATCCATATCTCCCTTCACACTCAGAACTGGACACATAGAGGAATATTACTATCTGAAAAGTCTAATTAAAGATAACTGAAGAAGTCACTCTATGTATTGTTTACTGGACTACTTCAAGAGCTGAAAAGCTAATCACAGATTAAAAAAAAAGGCAAGTAAGTTTTCATCACCAGTAATTCCATGCCATATCAAAAGATGAAGTGATCTAGACGTCTTCTGCTCCCTATTGTTTTGTTGCTGTTGATTTAATTGAATTTAATTGATTTAATTGAATTGTAATTGAAAAGTATTTCTTTCACTGAAAAGCAGCATCTTTCTATGTACTGACTACAGTTTATAGGTCCAATCATTCATACAGCAACTTAAAACTATTAGCCACTCTCTGTCACATAACCAGCACCTTGTACATGCGTTTTAAAGCAGTCAGAAGGAAAAATATGATACAAGTTTCCAAGGGCAAGCTCCTAGAAGGTGTCATAGGTAAATGATTCCCTCTCTGCAGTTTTATGTAACATACCTGTTCTGATTTTAATGTATTCACTTGCTGCTGAAGACGATTATTTTCAGTCTGCATAATGGCTATTAATGACGTTTCATCTGTCACCTCATGCAAATGTTCTACAAAAGTTGGCTGTTCTGGTTTTGACATTTGCTGAACTTCCTGTACTTTTGTAACCTGATGACTGATGGCTTTACCTGAGACCAGATTTTCTCTTATATTTATTCCTTCACCAACTTCATTGCTCAGAGTAGATGCTTTATTTCTACTTTCACATGCTGGAATAGCAGTCTCTAGAGCTTTTCCTTTAAAGTATTTTGTCTTAGGTTCAGTACTAATATTTTCTGTCTTAGCATGGTTAATTATAAATTCTAGTTCTTTACATTTTGCTAGAACTTTCTCTTTCTCATCTTTTAAGGATTTAACTTTTTCACTTAAACGACAAACTTCACTATGCTTTGACTGTAACTGTTCGGAAAGATCAGAAAGTCTCAGGGATAATTCCAGTTTCTCACGCTGGGTAACTTCAAGCTTTTCCATAAGTTCTGTTGCATCTTTCTCAACAACTTCTCCAGCCTCAAGTGTGTCTGCCCTAGACACCTTGCTTTCTTCAAAACTGGAGGTTCTACTTTTAAATGAAACTGTTCTATTGCTTTGCAGACGGTGAAGCTCTTCACTCAAAGCCTTAAGTTTGACTTCATATTCGGCTTCCAGCTTATTCATGTTCTCTTCTATCGAGTTCTTTGCCTTCAGAAGACTTTCACATTCTTTTTGCAGCCCTTTGTAATTAGCTTCAAGTTCTTTCTTAAGAGACAAAAATGCGCTTTTCTGCCTTTCAGTATCCTCTTGGATTTGACTATTTTGTTTTTTAAGTTGCTCATTTTCAGTAATTAGGTTTTCTATTCTTTTTTGCACATCCACATTTTCTGACTTAGAACTCACACTGTCATTCAAACTGACATTTTCTTCAGAGATTACCAACATGCTTTTTAATTTCTCTTCAAGGGTTTTGTTTTCCCCTTGAAGAAGATTATTCTGTGTTTCAAGTTCGCTACATTTGTTTTGAAGGCTATCTTCTGTCTCCCTCATTTGTTTCTGCATCAATTCAGTTTTAAGCTGCAGCTCTTGAATTTCTTGTTCAAGAGTACCTTTTTCCTTCTCATCTTGCCTAAGGACTTCAATTTCTTTCTGTAGTTCATGAATCTGAAGTGTCATTTCTTCAGATTTAGAATTTACAATAGACTGCTGTAAATCTTTGAGCTTTGAAATCTCTAATATCAACTGGTTTTGCTTTGTGATTAAGTTGTCCTTTTCAAGCTGCATGGCTTCAATCTTTTGATTCATTTCTTTTTTTACTCCATCCAACTGCTGCTTATGGTGCATATTCAAGTTGTCTTTAAGGCTTTCCATGTTCAACATGTGCTCTCTCTGTAAGTCTTCTTTAAGTCTGGAAAGCTCCTCTTCATGACTAAACAAAAGCTTTGTCCTCAGCCTCTCTAATTCTGCTTCTTGAGATTCTGCCATCCTGTCCAAAACTGCATCCTTCTCTCTTTCTAGCATTTCAAGTTTTATTTTATAATTTGTGACTTCTGCCTCATGTTTTATTTCCAATTCCTTCCTAAATTCTGAAGCAGAAGCCAGCTGAGTTTTTAGATCTTCGATCACAAACTGATATTTTTCAGCTTCATTCAACCTACATTCCATGTCCACTATAGTTTGTTTGGCTCTCTGAACCTGCTCCCTTGAAAAATTCAGTTCTTGGAAAAGATCTTCAATTTTAGTTTGCTGAAGAGACTTCTCTGCTGAAATGACTTCCATCTGTTGAGAAAACTCTTGCTTTATTTTTTCCCTTTCATTATCAGCATCTTGTAATTTCACATTCAGTTCATTAATTTTAATATTCATTAAATGCATTTGATCCTTATTAACATTATCACTCAAACATAGATTTGAAGTTTTCTCTATTTCTACTTTTTGTTGTGCAAGACGTTGTTCAATTTCCATTGCATGCTGCTTAATTAATTCTTGCTTCATTTGTACAATCTGCTGGCCATGCATTTCATCTAATTCAGCCTGAAGTTGTGCCAGTCTCCTTTGTGTTTCTAATTCCATTCTTTGCACAATGTCAGCTTCAGACTGGCTGTCTTTATAACATCGTTTCTGTAGTTCTTCCACAGTTCCCATTAACTGTTTTATTTCATCAGAACACTGTCTTTCTTTCTGTTTGTAGGTGGTAAGTTCAATTCTCATATTACTTATCTCCAAGTTCTTTAGTGAAATCTGTTCTTTTAATTCTTCATGCAATTTACTGACATCTGATAATTTTTCTTCAAGCTGAAATGATTTTTTTTCTTCTTCTTTAAGTTTTGCTTCCAGCTCTTCAAGTAATGTCTCCTTCTCTTGTAGTTTACTCATATCTTCTTCCTCATTTCTTCGCTTTTCCTTAAAAATGAGAAAATGAGAAAAACAATTCTAGTTCATTTTCTGAACACACTGGAACATTTATACACTTAGATACTGAAACATACTGAAACATCCTTCTTGATAATATCATTGACTAGAGATACTGTATAAAAACTCAATTAATTATTTGTTGCCTTCTCTGGAAGGATTTCTGTACATCTGGGATATGCAATTTTTTTCTCTTCACAAGCAACAAAAAAAGAGCAACAACAAAAACAAACATATAAAACAATAATTTCAATTTTTTTTTTCCAGTTTGTGCTATTTTGTAGTTTCCTGAAAGCTTTGCTTTTTTCTCACTTTTACTGGCATTTAAGTTTTTTTAGCTACTTATAAGCTTTCGATTACAGACAATATTAAATGTGTATGAGAAATTCATTCCTCATGCTAGAAGATTGTTTAGGCAAGTTCTTTTTAATTATTTTTTTTTCTAACAAAACATCACTTAATAAAGGCATTCTAATGTTCTTCATAGTTTTAACGAGTCTTGTAAATTTTCATCAGTTTTTAAAAACACAAATCATAATATCATAAGCATTTCAGCTGAAAATTCTAAGCAAATAACACGTAATTAACAGATGTGGTCTTTAAGACTTAAAATCCCTGTATGCATTATACATCATCTGTGTTTTGGTCCTTTCAAAGGGTCAAAAAATTTCAATAGCACTATGAAATCATGAAAACAGAATAGCAAAGATACGTTTCTGATAAGAAACATACCATTTCATATGTTTTGATCTTGCCTTGAAGATGTGTTATCTGAACTTCAAGTTCTTCATTTTTCTTTTGGTAATTCTTCAGTAGACATTCTTGATCTTCTAGCTGCTGCTGATGCGAAAGTATCTGTTGCTTGGCTTGCAATAAATCAGCAGCTGTGCAACTGTGGCTGGTGTTCCTTAGGGCTTCACTCGCCTGTAACTTGTATATATTAAATTAATTAATTAATTAATCAAGATTATAAGAAACAGTTTACACTACAGACACAGCTACGATTTTCACATTCTTACTTCCCCTCATAAGCACGAACATAATCATAAAATTTTAGAACTCTTAGAAGGAACTGAAATATTATTACAGTCAATAAATTATTTAATATTAAATTATTTTATAGTGAACTAGCATAGGACAGCAGTGTCTTGTGAAAAATCTCAAATGGTAAGATGAACTAGTTGCAATTACTGTTTCCCAAATCCAACTTTAATTTATTAACAGAATTAATTAATTAGGTAATTAAAACTAATGAACACCTAAAGAGGCAGATTTCATCCAAAAATATAGGGTTGGAGCATTAAACAGCAACCCATAAAAGCTAATGGTTGGCTGTATTGATTAGAAAGGTAACAGGTTGGATTCCAGCCCAAAGCATTAAGAACAGAATTACTTGAGTTTTTTTCTCCTTAAGATAACTGTCATCATCCAGTATTTATTACTTCAGAGTAGGAGAGAAAACAGACTAATCTTTATTATTTTATATCTTCTATAATGATGACTGTAGGATTGTTCAGTTGACTGCAAATCTATACCAAGGAACCAAGTCTCCAAAAACACAAGATCACAAAATTGCTTGTGCAGAAATCAGTTACTAATGTATCCTCAAACATTGTTAGTGCTGTAACTTACATGCTGAAACTGAATTTGCAGTTTTTGGCTCTGTTCTGTTAGCTCTAAAAACTCCCTCATAGTTTCATCCTTTTCTTTCCGTGCCTGCTGTAGATTAGTAGTGAGCTGAGTGATGATATCATCTCTTTTTTTGATAGCAGCTTCAAATTCTTGCAGCTACGAAAGATAAAATTTAAACTAGTAACACACGTCAAAGCCATAGAAAGAAAAAATACTAACTTATTCTAGTTAAATGGGAATACATGTTCCCTAACCACTCCATTAAAAAGATGTCACATAGACATACCAGGGAATTTATGTTTTCACAAACTCTTATATGCAAGTATTTTAGATTTTTTTTTTGTTTCTCATTCAACAGTGTACAAGCTCCCCATAAATATACTCATAAAAAGACAAAATCTGAGCTTTTGAGAAGTTAAAATTTAGAATTAGCTTTTAAGTATGGCCGTGTAAACAAACCAATATAAAAGAAGTCCAGGTACTTAGTTATAAAGTATCAGCAATGTTGTCCAGCTATTCATGTCCACGTACTTTTCCCACAATATATGCAAGTTATGTCACCTCACTAAAAGTGCAATAAATTGCATTCATTGTATTAAAGGCATAAAATAGAGGCTGTTCAATATCTTACATTCCAGAATTTAGTTATATAACTAGATGAGAAAATTAACTTAAGTTGCACATCTGATGCAATACACCTGATTCTTTGTAATTTGTAGTGATGAAGAAATGATGAAAGTACAGAAAAAAATTCCTCTGCAAGGTTGTTTGTTTGGTAACATAAAATCCAGGTAGTCAGAAATTCTACAATAATAACTGGGACTGTATTCAAATCCATAAACAGATGTATTATTCACTCTAAAGTCACTTTGTCAATTTGAACTCAGTCAAGGCTAGTACATGCTTCATCTCTACATTTTGAAAATTTCTTAAAAGCATCCATCGCCTTTCCAACTATTTTGTTTATTATGCTCTCAAAAAGAAGTTTCTCCAGGTCATATGCCAATCCTTGAAGCAAAATTATAATACTTCCAGACAAAGCTTACTGATTTAGAAGACAGAGACATTTTTAGTTGGAACATACAAACCAAGACGCCCTTAAATGTGCTGAACTATGAAAATTCAAGGAAAATCTTTGAAAGTTCTTTTCAAAACACTGTGGAGAATTCCTGATTTAAAGTCACAGATGTAGTGGAAATACTAGATGCTATAATAAAGTAAATTTAGGAATAGATCAGATACTTAACTGTGTCATATCTTTACATCTGTTCAATGAAATTTAATAGTAAATTTATCTGTTCATATCCACCCACTGTTATATTCTCCTTTTCAACTTGTATTCAATACAACTGTTTAACAGCCAGGGAGAGATAATGCACACAATCTATCTTCTGCAGCTGCTCCTTTTAAAAATTCTTTGCTTCCTCTGAAACACACTGTATGCATTTCTCAGCTGGGGTATTACACACTGTACCATTATCATAACGAATATGCTGTGGCTGAAAACAATTTTAAATATTATTGTACTGCAACCTGTTTTAACAGATTTTTAACTTCAAAGTCATTTAAATACACAAATATCTTCACTTTAAACCTTCTCATGCAAAACTAACAGTAGTTTTGCTACTAAAGTGATTGTTTGAAACTAAGATTATGTTATGTTCTTTACTATGCTGTAATGATGACTGTTATGCTTAGCACAATGGATATGAGACACAGTAATTAGAAGCTAAGTCTGACTTAAAGGGCAACACCAGAGATTCACCAACTGACCAAGCAATGATAAACCTGCAAGGAAACCACTCAAAGATCACTTCAGTGTGGTGGAAAACATTGCAACCATTATCAACGATAAAATACAAATGGAAATAGCGAAAAAATTATTACTGCACAATAATAATGAAGGTGAAAATGACTCAATTTTAAAACAACTTTTGTGTTCTGTAGTACTTCGCAAAACAAAGACAGGCAGACCATGATGACCTGAATCCAAATTAAAAAAGAGACTTATGACATGAAGCATGACACAGCACTGACTTTAAGAATGTAACACTTACTCAAACTGGAAGAAAAATTATTTCACATTCTTCACTTTAAAATCTAATGTTCTATGCCAATGGTATTTCTAACTAGAGAAATGCTTCCCTGAATATCTTGACACAGTGACCTTATAATTTCGGACTGTGAATTCCAACAAACAGACACCTTTTTAGTTCCAAGACCAACTCAGTAATACCATTCCTCAAGGAATATAATGTTATGTTTTATTTTTATTTTTTTATTTTTGTCAAACAAGAAGGGTCAAAAGAAATGAAATCTTTGCACAGTAAAGGAAGAATTAGGACTTTTCTTCAAGAAAATCGTATTTAAATTCCTGATTCAAAGAAAGTCACTGCAAGGAACACTGAAATTTCAGTCACAAAATATAGAGAAAAGGGACAAACAATGACAATGCCACTCAAACAACAGAACACGTGGTATGTGATTAAAATAAATTACATATTATTCTAAATCACACACTGACTGCATTCTGAATATCTGCCCTTAAGAGTGAACTCTTTCAGGTGACACTCAGCAATTTTATGCATAACCAAGTAGCAAGTAGAAAGCAACATAAGGTATTTATACCTGTTGCAATCCTTCTGTACCATATGCTGCCCTCATTTCTTCTAGCTCTCTGTTTAGATCTTCAATCTCTTGTTGTTTCCCAGCCAATTCATTCTCCATCATCTCTAGTTGCATCAGAGAGTGTTGCATTCCATGCTCTGAACAAATCTCTCCAACTCCAAATTCTTCTTCCTAAATTAATCCAAGTTCCTTAACATGCCATTTTTTTTATGCTTTATCAAGATAAGTAAACTGAAATATCAAATTCTGTATCAAATGGCACCTTACAACATTAACATATAATACAGCACTGAAGATCTTATTGCCATGGTAACCTCCTTTGTTAGTATAATTCACATCTCAAAAGCATGAAGCATTCTGCAAGTACTGCTTTATAATATTAGCCTTAGTACAAGTAGTAAAACATTTTGCATTTCAAGTTTAAAGATAAACAATATTCATTTAACAAGCAATGCAGGTATGGAGCACAGCATGCAAAATAAAGTATTAGTCAACAACAGTTTTTATTCAAAATGAATTGTTTGAGGTTTTTAGTATTCTTTATTAGTATTACAATTCAATTTGCAGTACTGTACCCTGATCAAGTCTGTGGGTATAGTTGTTCTTGTCACAAAACCGCAACCATTTACCTGTATAAAGACAATTCCTAAATACATTACTATTTGAAATAAAGCTTGATTTCTATTTTCAATTTCTTTAAACCTCATATGATGATTCCTGCAGATCCATATGAAATCTTATGCTACAAATATTTATTTCATTGGAAATACAAAATACCTTTTTGGAAGATTTTGGAACTGAATTTAGCACAAGTAACAGCTAACCCCCTTTCCAAAATTACAAAACCAGATACTGCTGTCTAAAACCAAAATACATGTAAACATACAAAGAAAACAAAGGAATTCAGATCTAAAGGTCAATGCAAAGCTTTATCTCTAGTAATACAGCATTTCAAATTACACATTTAGTACTACTAAATATTACAAAATATAGTTGTTTTCAAAAATATATGTTTTTTCCCCAAGGTCTACTATTCTCCTAAAAGGTACCAATGTCTCTACAAGAGATAAAAGGCAGTATTAAAAACTGACATTCACAGCCTGAAGGAATTTCTTAAGAACGAAAAGGAGCAGAAATTGTACATTCAACACAAGACTTTAGTAAAATCCTTTCACACACCTAACACTGCAACTCATATCAAGTTTCCATGAGAATTTTAATTCTAGAGTGTACAAACCAATACTGATATATTTCCAAAAGGTAAGCACAAGTCAGAGTCATAGTAGTTATGTATCAAAAAAATGATTAAAAACTCAAGATAAAAGGATTAGCCTGTTGTATTCATGATAAACTGTCAGACAGACAGGCAGGCTTTTAAAATTGTAGACCAACATCTTAAAACAAAAAAGCAAGAGAAGCTATACTTCTCCTCAGAGCTCTCTAACACATCAGAGCAAGAAACAAAAACAATAGCAGTAAAAATGGAAAGGTATCATACCATTTCACATATGAATACTGTGTACACATCAAAAAAAAGGGGCTATATAGCTCAGATATCTGCCACAGTTAAGATTAAGGCTTATTTAGAAAGGACCATCATGTCTGAGCAAATCAATAAGTCACCTGAAATGGAAGCATACTGCTATAAATGGGATCAATGCAGTCACCAAATTTATATTACGAGAAAGAATAATCCTGTATTAGATTTGAATTTGCAGAGCTGACACACGGCCATTTCCAATTCCTGACTTCCTCGATGAAAAAGAAGACTCCACAATGAGATTATTACTAGCTTATTTTAGAGAGAATAAATAAGATTTCAGCAAACGTCAGTGCAGACAACTCATGGAGGCAGTACACATCATTTGTGTTTTGCCAGATGTTTGCTCTTCATTCAGAAATACAAGTGTCTACACAGTGCCTGGCACTAATTGTCTTTATTTGGATTCTGGCTCATGGCCCAGATTAATATTTCTTTTCCTTCTTTTTAATGGTTATTTAATTTAGACTTAATTGATAAAGATGTAGTGCATGATTCTTGTAAGCTACCACACAGAGAAGTGGATGTACTCCTCTTCCCACGAATCATTTCAGCGTGGAACAACCAGTGACTGTTACACACTTTATAACAAGAGCTGCTAGGCAGACATAAAAGCCTTCATTACATGCTCCAGACTTCTTGGCAGCTGAGATTTCCACAGAAAGATCTTAAAAAGGATTTTGGCATATCCAAAACAACTGCCTAGAACTTTGGAAATGCTGCTTCATGTCACAGAAGTGTAGCTGCAAGCTGTAACAGATGTGAACCACGGTAGTACCTAAGTCCACTCTATTTTTCATCCCGTACCTTTTCCTTTCAAATGTCTTATGCCTTCTTTAAAAGGGCAAGTTAAAACAACAGAAAGACATTATGCACTACACAAAAAGGTCTCAAACCACCAGTGTGAGTGCTGCCTGTGTGGGAGCCCTGCAAGCAGCCTGGCAGCTGCAGGCTGGACAGGAACCCTGCCCTGTCAGAGCAGGCAGATGGCTACGACTGGATATTAGCTTGAAAATATCACATTTCACAATGATTTTTTCACTCCTCTATCATATAGGAAGATTATAGTCCAGATATTAACTTCAGTGTTAACAGATGTCTGAACAAGGCATACTGGGCTCAGGCACTGTCCCCTGGGCCCTGTGGTTTACCTGTACTGAGTTCTTCTGTAGAGTCTTTTAATTCCTTCTTTTAAAGCTTTGCAATTCACCTTTAACTCTGAAATTTCCTTATACCTGAAAGTCTTATGATGTTCTTAGTTACATACTCCCAGCATACAATTAAGTGTTTGAAGAAGAAATCAAACCACATAAGAGAAAGGAAAGTAATGGAAGCAAGGAATCCTGTGCTCTGAACATAATTGCATAAAAGAATAAACCACAAATCAAGGAAAAAATGCAATTTTCCAACACATTAGCTACTCAGGAGCAACTGCTTGGGTGAACATAGGCACATGGGTTACAGAAGTCCCCCAAATGACATTTTAACTCCAAGTTTTCTTTCCTTCCCTGCTTGTATTTTCAAACTAATTCACAAGCATAGTATTTACTAATACAATAACATATAAAATACAATTTGTAGTCAACTCTAGTCTAAAAGAAAAAATATAAATTACACTGCATCAGTAAATACATATAGCTTAGGCAAGTGAACCCCAGCTTCTTCAGAAAAATACAAGGAAAAAACAACTTCCACCATTAAGTAAGGCAGCAATTTATAACAATTGCCACAAGAGGTCAGGATTAAATTTATGAAATTGCTGCTCTTTCAATACAGATTCAACACTCCCCTGTTAATGTTCCTTAGACCTTGGAATACCTGAAAGTGTATCTCAAAAATATTGAGTAGTTATACACAATATATTATTACCACTAAAAATGATGTCCATTCTAGAGAGCATTTTCTTTATATACTGCAAACTCAGGCTTTGTGTAAATCAATACTTATTGATTGCTCATAGCAAAATGTAAAAATATCTTAATGCATGAAAATAATTTAGCCTATTATAGATTGGCAAGCAGAATTCTAGTTTAAAAAGTGCTTTGATTTAGTAGTAGAAACATACAGAAGTATCTGGAATAGATTAACACTTTACCTCATGAAGTTTTTGCTTTTCTTGTGCATTTTGGACATTAATTAATTTAAAAGAATTATTACTTCCACCCCCTGACTGTGTTCTTGGGATTTTCATAAATTTTCTAGTTTCATCACAATTGACTATACGGAATGCAGCTAAAACTAGCAATTATGACAACTTGTGTAAATAATTTTGTTATTTTTTTAAACTTCATAAAATAAAATAAAATAAACTTCAGTTTCTCATAAAAATAATTACAATCATAGAATGTAAATAAGGTTAATAACTTTTTACAAGTAACAATTAACAGCCTTCATAAATATTATGGCTTAATATATTTTTATACAGTATTAAAACACAGCAGAAGATTTCTTTGTGCAATAACTATAGATAAAGGGTAACATAGAAATTCATTACTGTTTACAATGAAAAGTGAAAGGATTGAGGATCAAGAAAGGGAAAGGGAAAAAAATAATCTTGTAAGTTTTCATTATCAATGTTTTTAGAGGTACAGTTTGCAAATTGGGAAGGGACACAGAGAAAAAAACAAAACAAAACAATCCAGGCAGACTAAATCAATACCATAAAAATTAAGGAATATAGGAAATATATGGAAACAGTTTTACCTTACACAATTATAAAAAATCCCAAACAACTAACTGTTGGGAAAGCCTCATTTCCCATAGTTCAGAGGCTAGATCATAACCATATGTACATAATCACCACCATCATTTAACTTAAAACTATTCAAGTAGGTCCCATTCTTGCTCAAACTGAATAATTTGTTTCAGAAAGGAAGCTGGTCATATAAAAGATTGGTCAATCTTCAGCCTGCGTACCACCTCTAACAGTGAAGGTATTTAGAGAGGTGTCAGAGAAAATTTGAGAAGAGATCACATTAAAAAAAAAGATTCTGTAAGACAAGAATTCTGATAGAAACATTCTTTCAACTTTGTTTAATTTTTCTTAAATTTTTTTAGAAAACTACTTATAAACGTGTGTCTGGTAAGTCTCTCAAAGAGGGATGTGCTTATCTCTGAATTTCATCCAAATCCCCAAGAGAAAGGGCTGAATAATTAAAAACATACGGCTTATTTTAACAGCTATAACAAAGCGAATGATTTATGACCTATTTGACTGTGAGCTTCTACTTCAGTTTAATTTCTGACAAAAACTACTAAAGAAAATACAGATGTTCTGAAAAATGAAGAAAATGATGGATGAACAGGGCCTGTATTTGTACAAATGTATAGGTTCACAGAATTCCAAAAAGAGGTCTGGTCCTTTCAGAAATTAAAAGGAGGCTTACAAAAAGACAGAGAGTGTAAATATATATGACATCAACGCCATTGTCAACTGTTTCCAAAGGTTCACTCTTCAAACATATCCCATTTAGGAACAATTACATAATATAGTGATGCATATATTCTAAAAAGTTGCAGTAAGGTCACAGTAGTTCAAAAGTCTTTGTTTCACTTTCAATGGCAAACTCTGCGCACATGCTGCACTATCAACTTACCATACTTAAACTCAGATTCTTTTTCTTCTTTCCTTTTCCTAATTCACTGGTCAAACTAATGCATATTTTATCTAAGACAAATACTAAATGTTTAACCTGATTTTTTTCTCCTGTTTGCTTCAACCCTTTGAACCTATCCCTCTTTTATTTATTTTTTCTTTTTTCCATTTACAGTGCTGTCAAGCAGCTGGACTGGAATCTTCAACCCAGAGGTGCCTGATTTGGATTTTTTATTTTATTTGCATCACAACAAACATTCCATTAAAATGATCACAACTGATTGGACCAAGGTTCGTTTGGTTCACTAGTCTATATCTGAAAGTAACCAACAATAAATGTGAAGGAATATTTTCAGTGTACTCCCAAGTGCCTTTTCCTGACACACCAGAAGAAAGCGAGAGTACTTATAAACAAAGACAGGATTAAGACGCAGGAGAGAGAGTCTAACTGGGGAAGAGAGGTACAGTAAAAAGACTCAAAAAATCTGAGACAAAATCTATGGGATAAACTGTAACTGCAATTTGATGAGAGGCTGAAAAGAACTACTGCATTCACCTAGGATGATTTGAGCTAAACATTAATTGGACTTAGGAAGAAATAAAGGAGAAGAGTTCTTCAAGAGAGGAAAAAAATATTTAAAAAGAAGGAAAAATAATGTTTAGATGAAGTTGTAAAGTCTAGACAAAGAGTTTGGGCTTGGGAATGAGTAAGGAAAGGAAAGGAAGGCTAGGAACGGGCTGTGTACCCTACAGGAATAAGCAAAGAGACCAAGGAAATGAAAAAAGGAGATGGATAAGGAAAGGGAAAAAGATTAATAGAGGCTGTTACAGGAAAGGTAAGAAACGACAGAAAAGCTCAGGAACAGAATGCAAATATAAGATTTGGTCAGAAGAACAGACTGAGAGAAAAGGCTAAATCAGAGAAAGAAAAGTAAGTATCCTAAATCAAATTGCTTCAGCAATGGAAGCATGCTTGATTACCTGATCTCTCTTACTAGTTGCCAGACTTACGACTCTAGTCAACTTTGCAAAAGTGCTATGCAACAAAAAGTGTACTGTAACTACAGAAAGCTACTCTCTGTACCATGATTTTTTTAATTAACTGCCAACAATTTTTACCATAATCAGACATTCAACAGCTACTTCTTGCAAAAATGTTCTTGCCACAGAGTTGAATATGTCACAGTTTACTTCTTACAAACAATAAACTGTTTTATTTGGCAAGAACAAATTTTCATATTGCTTTCTTCCCTCTTGAGTGACAGGAACAGATAGTGTGATAGCTACTGCATGGTGTGCAGTAGGTATGGTCCCTACCTACTCACTCACTCTCCACCAGCAGCAGGATGGGGAGAGAATTGGTAACGTAAAAGAAAGAAGTCCTGGGTTGAGACAAAAATAGTTCAGTAAGTGTAGGAAAAACAAGCAAAAGAACCCAAACAAACGATGCAAAGGCATGGATTCACCACCTACCAGCAGCAGAGTGGTGACCAGCCATTTTTTGAGCAACAGCTACTCTGGATCTCATCAACTTGTTAAATATTTTTAATAGTAAATGAGAAAGAATTACGCACAATTCAATGGCAACACAAAACATTACTACAACCATAAAGGTGACACTGTTACAACAGCTCATAAATCCACAGTATTATTGATAACAGTACCCACTCTATTATTACGTTTGCTTTAATGATACATCAGTCATACCAGCAATGACCTGCAACACCTTTGTATATAACATCATGTGTACTCTTTCCTTCTTCCTCTTTTTGGAAAACAGTGCACAGCATTTCAATACACATGTAAAAGAAAAAGCCAAAAGAAAAGTTAGAAAGGAAAGGTTACTTCAGTCTTACCTCAGAACTGTAATCTTCTACTGTAGTGGAAATTTCACTTTCCGGCTAAAACAAAATATTAAAATATTTACAATGATGGCAAAAGGATTAAAGAAGATATTTTCCATTTCTTTCTGAGAACACACAGTCTTCAAAATACATAAGCTGTATCCATGAATGTTGTTTGAATATAGCAAAGGTCACCTTAATTTCCTTGAAATCCCAGATTCAAATAAAAGCAATTACTTCGCTTAAAACCAGGGAAAATTGCATTGTTATGCATTTTCCTTATACAGATAATAAGAAAGCATTTTTTAATTTTTAATGGGAACCATTTAGATTCTAATCACAGTTTAGATGTGCAATATCTGCTAGCAGCTCAAGTAATCTTCTAAAATTGTCTACTTCCAACTTCAAAGCAATCTAGTTATTTGTTTGGTTGCTAATACCAAGGGGTTTATTTAAAGAGAACTACAGAAAGATTGCCAAATAAACTCAAGTTAAGTGGATATGTCTTCTGTATTAAGGGGTTAATCCCTTGCTAAAACTCAATTAAAAAAACTTCAATCCTATGAGCTCAGATATCAACCTCCTACACTGTAACATAGCCTTCTCTTTAGATCATTCTAAGTTTTATGGGCATTTAATGTCTGTATGACATTTTCAATATACAGTTCTATTCTTATTGATTGTATTGTCATGCTTTTCTTTGTTTTTGTTCCTAAAATCTGTCAATTCAAAGGAATATATCTCCTAGTAATTTATGCCCCAAACCAAACAACTACAATCAGACTTAAATAGAGTACATCTAACAGAGATAAATCACTGCTAAATTTGAATATGATCTGCAGTGATCATATCCACTCGGTGTCTAAATTTCCCACGTCAGAAATCGCTGCCAACAAAGAAACAATCTGAGCGTTTAATGAGTTTTCCTGCCTTTGGTAATACAGAACTCAGCCTCATAAATTTTCAAGCTAAAATCCAAAATACTCTGTATATGCACAAAGACTATTCTTCTATGTGGGTAATTCCAGATTTAGTAAATCTATCACTATTTATAGGGAGTTTCACCAAAGAAAATCTGTGAGATATCCCAGCAATCCTTGGCCAGATTGTTAGTTTTTGAAATAACTATGTTGAGAAGCTAGTATTTCCTTTTGTGACACTCACTTCATCACTGAACTGATTATTTCCAAACATTGGTTGAGCAAACAATCTTCATTCTCCAATTTCAAACTTTCTGTTTCAATGCTAAATGAGCTTAACTACGTGTCCTAATTCTTACTACATTTTATTTCACTTTCTTTATTCTTCCTTCTCTCCACACCCCTAAAGTCCTACACTTTATTGTACATCCCTGGATATCTCTTCCCTAGTTCAGGCCTTTGGTTACTCTTTGCTTTCACAATTCTAACATGGAAGTGCCTTCTCTACATCCAGCAGCTACGCTTCTCATTCAGGTACTCCTTCTGTTTCTCCATAATCATCAATGTCACTTTTCTTCCTTCTCCTCAAGAATCCCATCCAACGTCTCCTTCTTACCCTATTTCTGTTCCCTGTCTGTGAAATCTCAGGAAATAACTAACAATTGGACTACGTTATGAAAATGAAACAAGGAACATGTGACTATATACTTTATTGTCTACTTGAGTGAGCAGTTAAGCCATTCTATCCCATGAAAAGCAAACGAAGAGTTACTCTAGCAACCTCTATCAATTAGGAGGTATTTTTCATCATAGACCTTTGATTTTTTCTTTTCTAAGAAGCTTTATTTAATATCTTTTACTACTCAAGTGACTCAGGAACAATTTTACTGTGGCACAGGTTAATTTATTTTGCTCACCTTGCACTAGCACATTCTTGCAAAGCAGTCTGGTCCATTACGTCATTTAAGATTTTGTAAAGAGGTTTCCATCAATTATTTACCCTGGAACTGTTCTTTTTTTTTTCTTCAATTTTTAATTGCAAAAATACGTGATCCTAAAACCAAGAGACCACTGATTCCATTTATTCCTGAGCTATCTCTTATAGATTGTCTTTACTGTCATGTAAAAAAGGACATGTTTATCTCAAGACTACAAGATACCAGGGGAAAAAAAAAGGGGAAGAACTGAGTTGAGAAAAAGGGGTGACTGCAAAAAACTGCTTTTAATACTCCAAATAGACTTATGCTCTCTGTGAAGAACTTATTTACTTGAGATGAAGAGTAAGCTCCAATAGGAGTGCTTCTATTTCACTTTCTGTTACTGATAGCAAATAAGAGAGCTTTTAGTTATTTCCATTTGGACATGCTAATTCCACTGAAGCCTAGAATTCATAGTAGAAAGGGTGCAGGGACATCAGTTTCCATCTGCATAACTAACAGTATAGAGTCCAGTCAGGATTTTTACATAGATATTTCATCTATTTCATCATAGATATTTATACTATTTCATAGTATAAAAATAACAATTCCAAATACGAATTCCAGTAAAAGGTGAAATAAGTAAATTGAATCGAAATTTAGGTAGAAAGTAATCCTGCATAATGCCTCCAGTAATCTTGCTTACTCTCCTGACACAGCAGCCTACAAAGATTTAACATTGGGTGAAAAAGCAAACAGCTCAAAGAAGCTGTCTTTAATTCTCCACTGCAGGGATTAGCCTGAAACTGCCTGTTACATTGGCTGCCATTTCAGCTAAGCAAGCTCTAATCCAATTAGTGTAATACAGACTCACCATCTGAAGCACTGCACTTAAAAGAACAAAAACAGTAAATTAAGAAATTCTTTGAAAGAATTTCAGAATTTTTCTTCTTCTATCACTAATGCACTGATAAACACTTTAGCAATTATTTTGCAACTCAAAAATATCAATTACTTATTTAAATGAAATAGGCAGGGCACAGACAACACGTAACAAAGAAAATGCTCTCTCAATTTGAAGTAGCTTTGTTTTTCTAGTGGAAGTCAATACTGTTATAGGAATCAGTAAGTCATGGGCAATTCAGCAGAGGTAAGTTATGAATGAACAGTAATCTCCATGCTTATTCGTTTAAATTCATTAGTAAAATGAACAAATGAACCAAACCAAACAGAGCGCAAGTGCTTTGGGTTTTTTCATTCAGGTCAGAATAAAACAGACCCAAGAAAAATAACGCCTGATCTTATGAATAAATTCACAATAAATACAAACACAATAGCCTAAATTTTAAAAACAAATATCTATGAAGTTCTGTCTATTTAATGTACCTGTATGATTAAAATTATAAGTTGATCAATTACTTTGTAAGCTTTTATTCATACACACTGTCATTTCTACTGACTGTTAGAAAAGACTGTATTGGACTGTATTGGACATGGACTGAGCTGGGAATCTGAATTGAGCTGCTTGTTCAAAGTGATACTCTTTTCCTTTCAGAAGCACTGCTTTCAGGAATGAAATAACCTGTATTGTAAATAACATCAGCATCTCTTGGTCCTAGATACATAGTGGTAACAACATATTAGGTTATTTGAACTCATGCCCACTGAGAACTAACCTGGACTGTCAGTGTATACCACGCGGAGCATCTTACAACCTTCCCAGAGCATGTGTTTCCAACCATTAGCAAGCAGGATTATAGTAGTAAAAGTAGAGTATCTGTTTATTAGTCTCTTAATCCATCCAGTGCTAAGTAGTGTTTTCTAAATTCACTCCTTGTTAACAAGAAAGACTCTAAGTACGTAATGCATACAAGAAAGATGCTTAGCTTTGCATTTTACCGTTGCCGGTGGATAAAAAATCCACAGTAGTTTGTAAACTTTTAATAAAGCAAAATGCATAAAATGAAGCAATAAAACAAAACTAACTTTTGTCTATTTATAGAGTACAGCAGCTCCAACAAAATTTCTATAATCTATGGTACACTGATTATGGAAAACATGATGCCAGCAGACAAGAAGAAAACACCTTCTCTGGACATTTTAAAGACAGAAAGCGGAGGCAAGGAAACAATATCTAGAGTCTCAAATAATTTCTTTATTTTCACTCCCCAAATTAATAAGATCAGTTTGCCTCCCAACCTGTAAGCTATCATTTACACCAACTTACCTCAGTGGTGTAAGCCTGGATGTGTTTGATAATTTCTCCACTATGCAAAGTCCTTGTAACAGCAAAGCCGGCAGTCGCAGCTGCTCCCTTTCGGCTGCTGCATGAAGATGTTTCATCACCTCGAGATCGATCAATATCAAGTCCATCCTGTATTGATTCTTCATCTTTGATGCTTGCTGTTTTCCTTTTCTTTTTCTGCTTCTTTGATGAGCTCTGTCCATCACTTTGTGCTTTCCTCTGCCTAAACTGGGCAAGCTGTACAGAAGACAAAATCTTGTTAAAGGTGAAAGTTTTCCTCTTTATTACTAAAGACATCCCCTATGTAGAGTGGCTTACCAGCTGCTCTGGATAAAGCTTCAAACTAATCACTACCTGGAAGTTAATGCTGCATATATTGACACAGATTCAGACTATATCTCTATTCACATAGTTTGCTTTAAAAAAATCTTCAAAGAAAAACAACATTTTGTTACTGATTAAGATTTCATACGGGCCAGTCACAGTTTTACATACAGAAACCAGGGAATCCAAACACCCAAAGGTAAAGATATAAATGTCATTGTAAAGCACAAGCGTGATGAAACAGCCCCTGATCTCAGAGTACCTAATAACTCAAAAATAATGTATAGAAATAACATTTTTCTTATTCCAGAAACAGATAAAAGCAATCTTTTAGTGTACCACTTATAAAATTAATTTTTTTTAATAAAGTTGTTTTTTTTTTAAATTCGTTAGAAGAAAGCACCTGAAGGCACTGAAAACATCACAAACAACAAAACAGATAATAAGGGAATAATCTACAGACAGCAAGCAGATCAGAAGATACACTACCTTGTAGCAAAACATGCTGATGAACAAAAAGTCACAGGTGAGCCAAGCACACAGTTGAAAAACCAATTAGTATATAAGCTATTCAAATACTGTAAGACACTGTCTTTTGAAGAGCTTATTACTTTTAATCACTTCATAGTGGTTTACGCAAGAAAATCCATTTAAAATATTTTTCCTTCACAACAACAGAATTTCTGTTCCAATAAGAAAAACAAGCCTGGTAGGTTTTACCAATTAAAATTTCAAACTGCAACAATCCCAACAATGAAATCTGGTAACAGACAACATTATTTTCGAAATAAAAAGTCCAATGACTCTAAGCAAGAGTATATTTCGTAAACATAGCTCCAAAGTAAACACACAGCATAACAAGGACCTTCAAACTCTAAATACTTTTTACAATAAGTGATACCCAAATGTCATGTATTCTTTATAAACTCGATGTAATTTCAAGTAAAAGCTATAGTAAAATAGGAATTTGGCACATTATATTCACCACTCTAGAAAGCCAGGCTTCCATTCAGCCTCTTCAGCACGTCAGACACAAGGATGCCCCTTCCCAGGCACTGTTCTGCTACTGCGTGAGCCGTCACTTGCAGAGCTCTGTAGGTCTCATTTGGCCTCAGGATAGCTGGGAGGCCATAATGTAAATAAATGTGTCTTGCAGATCAGGTCTCACTTCTGCCAAGTTTATGCTTTAGTCCCTTTATTTGTACTTCTCCGTGGCTTCCTTCAGCATCCTCTGCAGCCCTAGGACAAGTGACAGCCTGGCATATGGCTCCTGCTCTGTTTACAGAGGACCTGAAGATTTGCTGAGCCAAATATGCTCACCTACGTATTTAATGCTTACTTCCACTCCAATTAGTTCAACTTCAGGAATTTACCTCTATTTTTAAAATCTGTAGCTTTCATTATTTCACAAAAAAACTATCATATCTTAAACACTCCATGAAATCTGAATAAAAAGGAAAGGATAATCTCCTGCCTTCAAAGTGGAAGGAATAAAACACACTTAGAAACAACACGCTTCTCAAAAGATGGGAAGATTCCAGATCTGTCCCCTTACAACACAGCCACATTCACTTAAAAACATCAGTTCATCTCAGAAATTAGTTTATAATTTATCATAAAAAAGCAGACTATGTCCAAATGCCACACACAAACAAAACAGTATCTGACTTCAGTTTGACCAATTGCTTATATTTATTCATTATTTTTAAATAATGAAAGACACATAGAGGCACTGGTCAAGAGCTCTCTTTTTCAATTTGATTGAAACCTTCTCGAGTGGAAAATTAAGTTGGCTTTTTTAAAGCTGCTTTACAGTCTTTTTTTTGTCTGCAAAATTAGATGTCTATCTCAAGGACAATTGAAATATTCCATTACTGAATGCTCCCCTCAAGTATTTTGAATATTTCAGCTGAAGCACAGAGGGATGCTAGATTTCTCTCCTAAAATTAAGTTGTCAATTTACACTCATTAAGAATTCACTGATCAAACCCTACAAGGTCAGTTGTAAACACACCTTAATTATCCTTTTTGAACATCACCGTGGATGGGCACACATGAAAGCTAACTGCCTGTGCAAATGAAACTGTTGCATTTTATATTATATTTTATATTACACTCTCAACTTACAACTTCAAATTCACATTTTAAATCAAATTAAAAAGTTACACACGAGAGAAGTAGTATAACAAAAAGCTACTGCTGTGCAAATGCATCCTATGATGGTCAGATCAGCAATCTCAGATGCAGAATTCCTTCAGAAAATGGAATTCAGGAGCTCAAGCCAAGGATCTAGCCACATTTCAATGACAAGCAGGAAAAAAACTCCACTAACAGTCCTAGGAACTATGGAAAAAAACCTTCTAGAACTGAAACAGAAAACTAATTCCAGAACTGCTTTGTAGTTCTAGACAAATAATTCTTCCAGTGTGAACAAAGCTGATGCCACCATTTATTCCTTTACCTTGCCTTCAAGGTACATCAGCTCATTAATGCCAAAATGAAGCCTGTGGAGAATTTAACATTGCTTCTTGCCAATTTTGACTCTGCAGTTCTGAAACAACTCATATCTTCATCAAGTTAGAAAAGTTCCAAGCAAGAGCAAAAGTTGCAAACTCAGCAGCTACTGATGGAGCAGGAAGGATCCAGCCCCAGTCACTGAAAGCCTCAGAACTGGAAAGAGCAAGAGGGACTAAGTACCTTACCCTGGACATCTGTTTGCTTTCAGGCTTATAATTCTAGAGGTACCATTTACAACAGCTGCTCAGCTCTCCATCAGTTTGACAAATGGGAAGTGAATTAATGTCAGTACTAAATTCTGAGGATGCATAAGACATAGCACCTCAGATAAACACTTACTGAAAGTCACAGGCATAGAACAGAGCAGCATGCAGAATGCAAACAAGTAATGGCTACGCTTTTCAAAATAGTTTCCCACAATAAAATAATGACCATCTTATAATGATATAAGAACTTAGATATGTAGAGGATTAATTTGTCTAGTTATAACCATAACCTCTTTCTTCTTACAAATCCCAGAACAACACAGGACAGACCATAGCAAGATTACACAGACAAGATACAAAATTACTTCAGCTTTTAAACACTGCTATTCTGCAAGTGGAAGAAAATCAGAAAAATATAAGAATCAATTGCTATTAGGAACTAAATGCTCTTGAGAAAGATGTGTGCTAACTTCCAGAGTGGCAGAGATGACTTGTGTAAACCATATCAATCACGATAACTGAATAAATAAATAACACTGTTTTTAAAATTATAGCAGTAAATAAAACATCTTCAGCATACTCTGACCCTTGACAGTTGTGCCAGAAATTTCAACTGTGGGGATGTGCTGTATATTGATGGAACTCAAATATATCTGATTGAACTATAACTTATTTTTATAGCTACAATTTTATTTTAAATAGATAGGAGTCTTTAAAACAGAAATGTATTAAGCTCCATTTAAAATTAGTTGCAGCTGCTTATCACTCCTTAACATTCTCCTACAGTACATCATGTCTGCACAGTCTCATTTGCAGGCCTACAATGGGTAACAGAAATGGCACACTGCCTCTGAAAAAAGGTTGGTATGAAATAATAAACAATATTTGCTGTACCTCTTCCTAAAAAAAACAAACCAAAAACCAACAACTTATAACCACTAGAACAAAAAGATTATGGATAGCACATCCTGTACACGTACTATTATGTGGTTATACTTCCTCTACCTGCACACAATCAGTACTGGCTCTGAATTTTCAAATTCAAATACACACCTTTTACAGAAGGAGCAGGGTCTGTTTGACTGCCACAGTTCCTCTTAGGCAGCCTAGAAGGATGAGCTATGAACTTCAGACAAACACAAAAAAAGCACCTCAAAGGAGTTGCTATAGGCAAGTAATTTTCCTTTTCTCCTTTTACAATGTACAATAAAAGCATGAGAGGAGATCTACACCATAGCCTTGCATATCTCATCTACCATCATTGTGAAAGATGTTCCAGATCTCGCTTCTGGATCACTCAGTATAAGAAGACAAGCACTTCTGAATGTTGTCCACAGCTCAGACATGCGGTTCATGGTTCAAAGCCATATTGTTAGCCAGTCACAAGTGGAGTTAACACTCGGTCCTATATTACTCACTGTCTTTATAGATAATTTGGATGATGAGACTGAATGAACCTTAACCAAGTTCATGGATGATATCAAACCAGAGGAAAGGCAGATATACCAGAAGGAAGTGCCACCATGCAGAGAGACCCCAAAAGGCTGGAAGATGGAGCCAACAAGAACTGCATGGGGTGTAACAAAGATAAATGTCAAATCCTGCACTTGGGTTGCAATTATGCCATGCAGCAGTAAAGGGCTGGGAACTGAACAGCCTGGTGAGTTGCTCTGTTGAAGGGGGTTTGGGAGTCCTGGTGGGCAGCGAGCTGAGCAGGAGCATGCAAAATGCCCTGACAGCAATTAAGGGAAACTCCTTTGAAATGGCTGCTGCTAATTCCTACCATAGCAAATAAAATGTACATGAATACAACTGCCTGTACACCAATTTTGGGATTAAATGTTTTACTGTGTGGCTGAAAAACCCCAAATCCTCTTTTGTGGATCAGAATTTGATAGTAATAATCCCATTCATTATTTGAGAATCTGATCTCACAGTATAAAGGAAAAACGTCGCAAGCCCAACAAACAACTTGTAGCTGTAGTGTTCTGATGTAAATGTTACGCTTAAGTGCAGAGAGCATAATCTTAAACCTTCCACCCAGCAGAGACTGAAGTTCTACACAGGAGCAAGATCTGTAACCAGGCACACTGAGGGTAGGCAAAAGTGAAGTAGGGTTCTCTGCAGGTGCTGCTTGGGACTTGCCAAAAAAGAAGAGTCACAAATTTGATGAAGAAAGGGTTGTTTCTTCTGCATATGGAATGAACGCTGAACAGTTTGCTCTGAGCTCCATCTGAAATTGTACCATACATAATAGCAAACTGTATAGATAAGTGATAACTAACATTTGTCCCAGAATCAGAAATACTTTTACCAGGAACGCAAGGTGACACTCAGGTGCACCATGAGCCTATATGAAGCTCAAAAACAGTTCTTTGGTTGAGAAGTTCTAGTATTTCCAATTATAATGCTTTGAATTCTCATCATCAAATGATTATTGAGAAACTGAAGCCAAATTGTTTGGAATATGACTGACTGCTATCTTGCCTTAAAATATTAACTTAAGGTTCACCTGAGCTAGTAATGACAGATCACAAACTCCCCCACATGGAAATAATTATTGCTACAAAGTCTTCTGATGACACACAGAGGTCAAAAGCAGAGTCTCAGCTTGGGATTAAGAAGCACAGATATGTTTCATGAAGTCTTGACTTAAGTGTCTTGCAAGCCCAGAATAGCAAACCAAAAAGGACAGTCTGAATTTGATGTTTAGGCATCATTCAAAGGTATGAGATCTGTCTGGTCTACGTTCAAGCTGTCTAATCCACTGTCCCCTTAACAAATGAAGAAATATCTATTGTAATTTCTCAGTAGAGAAGTTCTCTCTCATCTGGCTTTATTATTTCATTATACAATAACATTTTTTCATTCAGCAGCAGAAAAGCAGAAAAGAGACTCTAAGAAGGGATAAGGAAGACAATCCAAGAGACAGCAACAATGAGATGTAAGGCAAGAGGGCCCCACCTAAGCTGTTTATTTCCTACGAGGCCACCAAGCATGACAGTCTGCCCCTAAATAAGTGTTGAACGGGATAACTAGCAACCGTATTAGAGAAAGAAGTGCACTACATCTCTTTTTCTCTTATTCACAGCAGATTTCAGCACTGAAGGTTGCATTTCCAAAGTATTCACCCATGAGCATGCTTACAGTGCTGCCTGCAGCTTCTGAGTTCCCAATACCTATACTAAGAATGATAGAGAGAGATGAATGGAAAAGAAATACAGAAGACAGACAACCTTCTTTCCAGTGGTTGACTTAAAGTCACCCCAAAATCTTTGATTTACTCTATTCCACTGATCACTAGTAAGAAATAATCATAACTCTTTCCAAATTTATAAAAATTTGAGATAAAACCCTACAGAATGAAGATAATCGAGTAAGCATCTAAAAATATGTCCAACATTTATGTCTCATAGCTTGAAATCTGAATTGTACTATTAGTAAATAATTAATGTTCTTTGCAAGTTTAATTCTGCTTATCCTTTGAGGCAAATGAAGCTTTAGTTTATTTGTTCATTTCAGCAGATGCTCAATTAAATAAATGGAAAACATTAGGCTTAATGAAGAAGGAAATAATCCCCCAGGAATGAGATATTTCTGCTCATTATTATGTGGCACTCAGAGTCATATTTTCCCAACTAATGTACAAGACCTTAGAATGTCTTCTCTTAAGTGAGATTTAGAGCATGCCAATAAGACTGACAATTTGCTAAGCAGAAATGTTATAATCTGTACCTAAATACAAGCTTGAACCCATCAGCTTCAGAAACAGCCATTCCTTGGCGGTGCCCTGCGCAACGCCTGTGAGATCACCAGCTGAAGTGCCACAGAAAGCAACAGGAGGTAGGGCAATTCTCTCCATCTTTTTAGCAGTCTATATTGATTCAGACAGTACTGATGCCACTGCTAATAACCAAGGGCACTGAACTTGAATGAACCCCTCCAGATGGCTCTGTGAGCTGGAAAGCCTCTGAATTAGTGTGGTTCTGATCTGGTCTGGTCTTCTATGTCCCAAGAATTTAAATAGGAACAGACCAAGGAACAGCTAAGTTCATTACAGCTGGGTTATTTTCTGGGTAAGCAATAAGAGCATTTTCATACACTTAACTTTCAAGTCTGGTTATAGACTGAAGTACAACAAGCACATTTTGGTGCTGTGCTCCTATGAGAAAATTAAAACAAATTAGCCATTACCAAATTGGCTGACCGGTCTCTTTAACTAATTACTACTACATACATATCATACTTTTTTTTTTTTTTATATTACTCTAATGACTTTATATTGTTCTTGTACTGAGTGACAGAACTTCTAATAGAGGGTGAAAAAAAGCAGCTGACTTGTGTTGGTACTCTCCCAAAATGAAGAGGACATAAGTGGATTGAGACAACCTGTTCATGACAAAAATCAGAGGGCAAGAGAAAGCTTGTTTCATACTGCACTGTAAAAAAGCACAGATCATCAGTGCAAGAGGCCTGAACGTGTAGGAAGTCTTTGCTGCATCAGGGCCATGGAAGCAGAGATAAAGCAGTGCCACTTTCACTCTACATAAGAGAGAGAGATAAGCTGTTGGTGCTTGCTCACAAGGTACATTCTGTCTTAGACTTTTGGACAGAGTTTCAAAGGGATGGAAATAACAGACAGGGAAAGGGAAGCAAAGAGGAACTTACACACTGACAGAAACACACTCCTTTCAGTCCAGGAGGATGATCCATAATGCCAGCTTTAATTAAAAACTGATTTTGAAGCTTTCTTCAACTAGGCTGAAAAAAGCAATGGGATGGGGACAAGCTTAGTTGTCAGCATCCACCAACCTTTTGAAACAACATCTGGAGGAGAGATGGGGAAAGAAAAGGAACCATTACACTGTTAATGAAAATCTTTCTGTTCTCAACAAGGAAAAATGTTTCCCTCTCTCCTCTCACAGATTTTTAAAAAATTATCCAGCTTGCCCAAACCAGAAAATTCCACATTAGAGATAGAATCTGGTAAATAAATTTAAAACAAAGGACGCACAAATGTTTCAGTTATATTTTATTCTTACAAAAGAAAACAATAGAAAACAAGAGTTTCATTTCTTACTTTCTAAACTGTTGGTTTTAAATGCAAGTCATATTCTTTTTCCACAGACTTCTGAAGATGAACCAGCATTCCGTTATCATACATTCACACTTCATGACAGAGTTTTGAAAATCTGCACCCAGCAGATAGACTTGTATATTAATTAACTGTTGAAAATGAATCCTAATTTAAGGATTTGGATAGTCTAAAAGCATTAGTTGCTTTCCATAAAGTTACATTACTGTTTTTCAGACTGCTTGAACATCTCACAGCCCTTTAGAAACAAAAATATCAATACATAACTTCAGGTACTGACCAACCTTAAATGTTGTCACAGTCTCCAGAGGAGTCACAAAAATCAGTCACTGTCTATAACACTGCAAAGATCATCCACATGTCACCGTGTTTATATTCACAAACAAAACCACTGAACCTCAGCAACTGAATAGTATGTACTCATGGCTAACAAGTCACCCCTCAGCTGGACCCAGTCCCCGTGGGTGCTCTGGTATCTGCAGAAGGCACAGAGTGACTTTAGCTATGGCGTCCATGGAAGAACAGCAGAGGACAGGCTTCCAAAGAGAAGCAATAGCAGCAGTATAATGAACAAATACAGGCACCAAGTCATTAATGCATTCAGAACTTGAACTTTTGGAAATAGCTCAGGCATCGGACACATCAGCAAGCATGTTAGCTTCTGTAACACTAAAAAATTATCAACAATCTGAGCATTACTTAAGTAGTTACTTCTTAAAACAACTGTTTTAACACCTGTTCCTCAATGAGCATATTCCTATACCAGCTATTTAACTATACATAGTTAAATCAGCTGCTGGAGATTCATTTAATTAATCCCCTGGAATTCTTTCAGGATAACAATTTATTTTCAGAATACAATTGCAATGCTGTAACAGGTTAAGCATTTAAGTATGTCTATTTGGGTCTTAAAAAAAAAAAAATCAAGTAAAAAATAAATACCTTGCTCAACAGTAGTAGTCCAAAAACCAATGACAACAGTATCATTATATAGTATGCTGGGATGGGCAGAACCATCCTGATCCTTCAAACATAAGCTCACAGAGTTTCTCAAAGATGTTCTTAAACTGTGGGTTAGTACAGTCCCAACTGCTTCATAAAGTACCGCTGAGACAATCACTTCTGACTTTGCAGTAGAACACCCTTCTTTAACAGCAAAAAAAAAAAGGCTTCACAGTGCCAAACTTGATGAATTTTTGCAGCAACATAAAGTTGCTAACATGACAAAATAACACTGATAACTTGAAGAAATCGCTTAAAAACAAATGTTCAAGTTATGCAAAGGCAGGATACAGAAACCTTTCATATCATTAAAAAGAATATTAAAGTGGTTGGCTCCAAAAATCCCGTGCTATAAGTTCAGCAATTAAAAAAACATATAGAATAGTTAACATATGATATTTAAACAATGCAATCTTAAAAACAACTGCACAAATGTCTTCTCCAACTCAGAAACACATACAAATCACGATCTATGGCCATCTGTGCTTGCCAGTTAGACACCAGCTGAAAAAATATAAAGCTATGCAAAAGCAACAGTTGCCAATATCCCCACACAGCGCTTGTCCATCAAGTCACTGGCAACAGACAGCTTGTATTTGTAACCTAGATACAGTCTTTGCTTACTAATTGTCTAATGCAGGGAAGAGTTAAGGCTGACATTTTACATTTTTACAAAGAATGGTCTTTAACACTAAACTAAAAACCAGAAAATATAAAGCATCAGGGAGCAGTGATTCTCATGCTTCTAGCAATGGGATCCTAAATATAAACTACTTGCCCTTCTGGGTATTGGCAGACTGAGTTATATTCTGATGCATTTATGTATGAGACAATAATAAGCAGAATCATGTTTATATTTGCATCTGTGGATGGAAAAGAAAAGCCAAAACAACAGAAAAAAATTACTTCAACAAGTTTCATTCCATTCAGTACAATAATCTCAGTGGGTTCCCAATAAAATATATAACCCATTTTCCCTATGCAGATACAGCAACATGGACATTATTATACAAATAAAAAAAAAACCCACATTCTTTCCCTTAAATGCAGTAATGAAGGCAATATCAGAAATAATTTTAACTGATTGACGTTTTGCTGCATTACACTAAAAATACAGCAAATGCACTGTAAGACCACTTCCTTTAAGGATGCAGTATAGCAGGGAATAACAGAATATGGGCTTCTATATTAGTGTGTTCTTCAATTAGCCTTAAGTTATATCTAATTTGGACATCTTCCAATGTGATGCTCCCAGTATACAGGAACACCTTATTTCAGTTGCTTGGTAAGACTGAATTGGTATTTAACTATTTTTATTTTAAAAATAAAATATACGGAATGTTAAAATCCGAACATTCTTCAGAATAAGTATAATCTAAAACAGAGTATTTGCTAAATATGAGTATGTGAATTGAAAAGCTGGCTCACACTATCAGCAAAGAAATGGAAGGGGAAAAAAAAACACAATATATACTGCAGTGAAAAACTGACATGGGAAGGAATAGGAAAGATGTGAAGGACAGCTGCGCTGGTTTCCAGCAGTCCGCAGTCAGTATTTGACCACATCAGCCCATTACCACTTGGGATGACAGCTTTTATGTAACCAGATAAGAAAAAAATGCACCCAGAAGCAAAATCCCAATGATGTTTTTGGTGAATTGACCGCTGACCGCTACAGTGAGACATAGGAAATATATGTTTAGCAGTAACAAACATGGCCTAGAAGACTGAGCACAGGGTTGGAAAGTGATACAATTTTTCACATTTGGATCATAACACAGGCAGAGTCACAGGTGTGCAATAACGAGAAGACTAATTTCCTCATAAGCGTTGTGCTTTTTGGAAGGATAACAAAATGACTGAGTTCTCCCTGAAGACAAGATACATCTATAATGTTAGCAATAAGCATCCCTAGAAAAGACTGTAAGAAAAATGAAAAACATTGATCTACCAAGCATTATATAAACAAGTTCCTCACATCTATTTAATGGGAATATAATTATGACCAGCTTCATCACTCACTGAACACTGTTCATTTTTCAGATAGAATAAGGAGAGGCTCTGTTGGATAGGACTAATGAAAACAAGCCAAGCAATACTACATCTACATCCACATAGCCTTCAATAGTTCTTTACACTAAAATATTTGACTTGGTAAACTTTTATTTTCATCCTTAAATATTTAAACATTTTAAAAGAAATCAAAGCATGTAACACTTGACCACCTTTATTGCATGTGAGATGGTAGTACTCAAACCACTCTAAGTTCCTCTTTGAGAAGTATTAACCTATTAGGACCAATTGAACTGAAAGTCACACCACTGAGGTTTAAGCAACCAGTTCCCCTTGCTCAGACTGGACTGGCTGCAATCCTGAGCACACACTGTGAAGCTGGCTCTGCTGTGAGGGGGGCTAGACCAGGCTACATCCAAAGGTCTCAACTAACTTAAAACATTCTACCATTCCATGAATTCAAGGTAGGTTGTTTTAATTTTGCTTTATTCTTAACATTGAATAGAATGTTAACTTCAAAAAGTTAAGAAAACTCTAAATACGGAGTATACCATGAGTGATATGCATAAAAATGGCAGACATTAAAATTTGTTAGTGTTAGAAAGTTCAAAATTATAACATCACCACAGAAGAACTCTATGCAGATGAACATGCAGGGTGCTGGGGAAACCTTAGCACTTTAAAAGATAGAAAGGACTCAACCTCTGTCCAGCAAACATACAATCTATTTGCATGAAGGAATCATTCTGGCCTCCCGGCAGACCCAGCACAAACTGTGGGCAGTCCAGCTCTGCCGTTGCAGGTATAACCAAACATATAACATAGTACTCTACATTTCTAGCTCCAATCTTGAGAATACTGTAGCATCTTCTCTCCCTTCCTCAACTTCAAGTTAGATCACAAAACAACACTTTTGTTTTAAATCCATGGAGGATGCTGTAGACTCCTGTTCCACCCTAGTATCAAAATAAGAACCTGAAATGCCTCTTTTTCTCACTGGGAAAGCATGCGAGTCAGCCCATTTCTCCACACTGTCAAAGCCTCCCAGAAAGAAGTCCTTTGCTTCAATTCTCTAACTGCTCTCCCTAACTTCAGCAGTGAACTTGCTCAAGGCACACTCCTTCCTGATCTTCGGTTCATTAATAAGAACATCAAATAGTACTTGTGACAGTTTCATTATCTGAAGAACGCTACTGGACACCAGATGGCTTTTGTATTATCACTCTGAGCACAGCAGTCCCAACAGTTATCTAACTTTCCTTGCTGCCAACTCACCCAAGACATCCACTTACATTTTGGTTACAACAAATTTATCACATTGTAAGCTTTCCTGAAGCCAAGATAAACAACATCCAACATTCTTTTGTGCGTATATTTAGTCACTAATCTCACTGTAGAAGACAATTAATTTGCATCTGATAAACTATCACCCTTATGTACCCCAAACCAGCTTCCAGATCTTCATAATCTTCCCAACCACCACAGCTAGGCTGACCTTCCTATGGCTTCCCACATCCTCCTTCTTGATCTTCCTGAAGACAGGTCTGATGACTGTTTGTTTTCTCTGCTCCTTTGGAATCTTCTAATCACCATGAACTTTCAAAGATGACAGGGAATAGCCTCGTAATGATAGCAGACAGCTCCTGCCAGGATGCTTGGATACATCACACTCAGCCCCATACATTTCTGTGCATCAGATTTGCTTAAGCAGATCCCAGCTTGACTTTCTGTACTGTACACAATGCTTCATTCACTCCAACTGCCATTACAATTGCAGACCTGGGAAGTCCAAGAACATTCCTAATCATTGAAGAAACAGAAAAGTCCTTGAGAATTGCTTCCATGTCCTTTTGTAACCAGATCATTTGTCAGGATTACAATGAATTCTAAGCCTTTTCACAGGTTTTGCCTTTCACTTCAGCTTAGTACTGCATGCATATAGCCACAAATTCTTTCCACAGACAATAATGAAGTTATTGAGTGACACAGACCTCTTAAAGATTCTGCTTGACAGACCACCTACTTTGAGATTAAGCCATTAAAACAAAAACAATCCTAAGAACAAACTTTCATTTAGTCGTAACCACCTAATCATTATTATAACTAGATGAAACCTTTAGTTTGCTTGTAAGATGACAGCAGCGTCAAGAATCTTAACACCACACTGACTTTCACCAAGGAATTCTGTATGAATCAGCCCTAGCTACCTAAAGGCACTCTCATATCAACAATTGCACAGATCCCTAGGGACCTTATTATTACATTTAGACTAAATAACAACTCATTTAGACAAGACAGTTTCTTTTAAAGAGGAATCTTTTCAACTACTTGATTATAAGCAGTCTTGCTGCTCATGGCAGCCTTGGTTATGGTGCATGTACCAAGTTTTGTTGTAGTTTCCAGAGGGCTGGAGTTGGGAGGAATCAGCTATTTCTCAAAATCATTAATACTGACTAGAATCCTATGAGAAATAAAAACAAATCAACCAAACCAAGCAAACAAAAATTAGAAGAACACAGTAGTCAGACAACAGGTAATACTGCTTCTTATAGGATCTTAATACTCAACACAGTTCACTCTTCTGTAACACTTGATACATGCTCAACTTCAAATTCTAATTAGTTAACTTAAAAGACTACCATATCTACAGTATAAAGCTTTAAAGATGCAGGGAGATCGAGGCAGCTAAGGACAGGCATGGGGAGAATTTGCATCCAAAGAGGCTTTGTCCAGACTTCTCTACGTAGCTAATGGAAGAAAAACTTATAAGAAGCATTTGTCATTTCTGGTTTGTGCTGATGCTATTAGAAAGGAGCTGTAGCTGGCTGCATATTTTCCCTGACCAGCAGGACTTCTGCACTTCACAGCAGTGCATATTTTTCTTTTCTCCTGCATGATAACATTTAATCTATATGCTAAACAAAGAAGAAGAGCTTATTAGAACATGATTGAAAAGAGCTGAAGAGAGCACTTGTTGGAAAAAACAGTAATTACTGATTTACTTTGAGTCTCTATGTACTGCTTATTTTACCTTGATTCTTGTAAATTCAACTTTTTTTCATCCTAAGAGGAAAAAGAATACGTAATGGCAAAAAAAATTTACTCTGCTGTAAACTATTTCAGTTGTATTTATATAGAATACATAGAGCTTTTTCTCTCTACTTTACACTTTTTTAAAGAAAAATGTGACAAAATGAAAGTCTATATCAGAGTTTCAGATCAAAAACTGAACAACAAACTGATTTAAAGATAGAAACAGCACATAAGAGAATAGAATGATGCACAATAAGATCTGAATATATTTGCTCATACTTTCTCACGAACTAGGAAATCTGAAGGAGGATATCTTTAGAACATACAGGTGATGCGTAAACATGACTTTATTAATAACCATCACAAGATTATCAACTTTTTCAAGTTGACAAATGACATGAAACCGATAAAGAATTTGCAAGGTTATATCCTTGGCAACAAGGCAATCAGCTTTTCAGCCACAGATCAGCAGTTTAAATTCTGCTCAAGCTAAGCAAGAAGATACACTCCTTGTGATGTGATGATATTGAACCAGTTACAAAAGGCAACTTATAGTTTTCATTTTGTAACAAATGAAGTTTTTTTTTTTTTAATAAATTATAAAATAATTCTAAATGAATCAAACTGATTTCCTCCCTGTGTTTATATTACTCTTACATGAATTCATACCACGTGGGATGTCTGGGTCTGAATGGCCAGAGTGAGAACGAATCCCCCAGGCACAGCAGGTTTGTGAGACAGCTCTGTGAGGAGCAGAGCAGACAAATGGGAGGAACCAACTGTACGAATTTCACGCCCAGTATGCAAGACTTGAGAGACATGCATGATTTTGACAGACTTCTATTACTATTATTTTTCTTTGTTTTTATACATTGCTGAATCATGAGGGAAGAGTGGGCTCACAAAAGGCACTGATATTGTTCACCAAATTCCAGACTATTTGTCTATGAACCTTGCTGCTTTTTTTTTTTTTCCTTCCTTTGTAAATTTAAATGCAAAATTTAATTCACAGGATATATTCAGAGGAATGAAGAAAACCTAGGAAACTCACCACCTTTTGAAGAGCTTGGATCAAGAATTCTGTTCTCTCAAAAACACACCAACCCACGCTAGCTGTCACAACATACTACTGAACATATGAAGACAAGGTTTACTTATATTTTTATGGAGCATTGCTTGCCAGGGTAGATATTTCCCCTAAATAACTTTTAAATGAAAATACATATTCTCAGTGTTAAGTCAGCTACCTGACTTTGGCAATATAAGTGGCTTTAGAAATATTTAAACAATTTTCTCTTGCTTTGTAGTTGGACACACAGGATTTCTTCCCATAGAAGAGTAAGTGCATGGACAAGTAAAACCTTGAGAAAGCAAACCAAGGATAGAGGAATAACCATTTCTGCTAATCCATGCCCTACCAGGAAAGTCAGCTGTGAGTAAGCCCTTTTGCATCTTATTCTATTTATTGTAATACCTACATTATTAATATTTACACAGAAACACAATCTCAGAATTCCATCTACAGTGCCTCTTCAGCTCCACTGGTCTTGCTTCTTTAGCTCAGGATTTTAGTTTTAGTTTTAGACTGTAATTTAGCCCTAGTAATAGATTTTTCATCAAATGCATTTCCCCCCAGCCCAACCCTCCCCCCATCCCTGGAAATATCACCAAAACACTACATCATCCTTTTAAAAATATTCTCTCTAATTGTGGATCATTGAAAAAGTTTCTTAAGGCTTTGAGGTTTAGGAGTATGGTCCAAAAGACCATCTTCTGTTTGTTCCATGATGATGCAACAAGTTGTGGTTATTACATTTGTGGGCTGAGCTTGGTGTTTGGTTTCTAGACTCTCACGGACTGTTGCTCAGCTCACAACTGCTGGACGTGTTATTCCTGGAAGCTTTTGGTGGTCTCCTTACGGAAAAGGTGAAAGCAGAAGTATACAGTCCATCTTTCTAAGACACCAAGAACTCTAAGAAATCTAAGCATTTTTAAATTTAATTCTTTATTCACTTTACAAAATGTCAGACTCAAAAAGTCATGTAAAAAATGAAGATTAAGATTTCTTTTCAGAAATAGGAAAATCGGAACCATCAAAAAAATATGACAGGCCAGCACGTTGCAGGCAGCGTGCAACTATTTCATCACGATAAATTTCAAGATGTACTTGCTTTATGTTTCAACATAACAGCCAAAAGACTGCAATTATCTGATGAATTTTACTGAACCGAGGTATACTTACCAACACAACTTTGCAAATTTGAAGTTTCATATTAGCTGGTACTAGTAAATAAGTGATCAAGAAATGAATACACAGAAATACATTTCACTCTCTTGTTATGGGGCAGAGATTTTAGACAGCATATTCAGGTCCTTAATTAGGATTCCCAACAATTGCATTTCTAGTACATGATTTTATAGTGTAAATAAGATAAATAGTGTAAATAAGTTGGACCTACTTCGGAAGCCTTTTTCTTTTTGTCATCAGATCTTCACTATCATAAAGAGTAAGATGCTGCAGGAACCACATGAAACTGCAGTTAGTCTCTCTGTATACAAATATTTAAATAAAACTGTTTGTTAGGATATCTCCTTGGGGTGGGGGAATAGGGGTGAGACAAAACAGACAAAAAGCCACAACCGATCAACACCAAAAAAACCCCACAAACAAACCTCAAAAACCAATCAACCAAAACACTCCAAAACAGCCATGTAACCAATTCAGGGGTCTTTAGCAAAACCCACATAGTCTGATTTATCTCCCTTGAAATAACAGACGTACTTAATTGAAAGCCCTTTAAGAAGAATTTGTGTTGGTGCTCATGCTTATTTCCGAATCAGCATAAACAAACAAGCTCGTCTAGACAGTTATAACCAAGGGAAACAAATGTTGCAGTCACCTCTGTTTTGCTATTGCAACACTGTTACTAAGAAAATAAGTAGCTGGAAAGCCTACCAGGGGGAGGTCTAGTGCCAGAATAAAGGAAAACTTCAATATAGGGAAAGAGCAAGTTTGTCCTTTCTTTACTGTAGAGCTTTCTTTTTACACATGAAGCAGCAAGAAACTATTTTAAATCGCCTTTTCAAAGTGCAATTTTTTCTTTCATGGTGTTTCTAACAACACTGTGCTGTAAAATTTCTTAGTCTTTGTAAAATCCACTGGGCATCTCGGATTGAAGTTCAGTGTTCTCTAAATCAGGTATAGAACAAAAGGTTATTTTCAAGTGATATTTAACTGTATCACGAGAACAAAGAATGCATTTCTCCAAGCTCATCCTACCTTGCAACACTACTGTAGGGCAGACAGCTAATCTACAGCTTTGTATAAAAGGGCAATTTAAGATGAATAACTAAGTCCAGTATTAAAAGCTAGAATACATCCCTGGATGAGGGAAATGGGGCTCAAACCTAGGAAATAGAAAAATGGAGAACATGCCTAGAAAAAGAAGGAATTCTAGAATCCTAGCAGCACTGACTAAAAAGAGAGCTCAAGTTCAGTACTCCAATTCAAGTCCTATTTTTATAGGTGTCCTATAAACTCCTGAAGAAACTTGAACACAATGGAGAAAAACCTAACTTTTTCTCCCCTTGATTTCTTAAAAAAAGAGACAAAAATAACCAAAGAAAAAACTGTATGGAGTGGTTAGTATTTACTCAACAGAACTACAAAGCTATATTTAAAAATAAATAAATAAATAAAAAACATCAAGTAAAACAAGTCATTCAATTCTTTGCTATTACAGGAAGCATTTGTGTCCTGAGTACAATTTCACAAGATTACCCTTCAGCCAGATCTTTAATTGAAGTTTGCGCATCACCCTAATAATAATAAATTATACAAAACACATTTACATCTCAGATGTATACAAATGATAAAATGCAGAGATATCCACTGTTCTGAACTAAAATAAAGTCCCTCTCACACATCTAGGCAATTTCTGCCTTATCTACCTTTACAATCAGACACTTTCTCCCCAGGGTAATTCCCAGTCCTTGCATCTGTGACACAAAAAAAACAGTATCTGATTTTCTGTGACACAAAAATCAGTTCTTAAGCTTACTCACGTTCATAATCAAAGTACACACAGACAATCCTCCTATTATTTGCATTTAGAATTGACAGAGATGCAAAAGTGAGTACTAAAGCTTGCACAAGATTAAGAGGAACCAAAAGCGTGAGTTCAGAAGGACCTGGGAGGAGAAACAGCTTAATTACACATAAGAGGAATGCGTAGAGATGAGGCAGGAACCTCACAGGTTTGTGAAGATCTTAAGGTGCAAGAAAATTGCTTCCCCCAAGTAAATCATCTTAAAAGCTCTTTTCTTTGTTTGAGCACATTTTCATAGTTGCACCGCACGCTCCTGCTTCTTTATAAACAAAGAGATAAGGCAGTTTGAGCTCAGATCTGATGAGCTAAGCTCACTCGCACCTTTGTTAGTCAGCCTGAATGAAGAAATTAGCATTTTTTGAAGTGGTTGAATACCATTTCTTGTTTTAAGAGAAAAGCAGAGTAAGGAAATGCAGACTGAAAAGAAAATTCTTCCTGCCAGGAGTTTGTATAATCGTTTTTGTTCAAGTTATTGAAGGCAGACAGATGACGAACAAAATGAATAGTCTGCACCTGAAGGCAAAAGAGGACACGTTAGTAGGCCAGATCTTTCACAAAATATAAGGTTTCTGTGTATTTAATTTGTTTTCTGTGATGAGAAGCTCTTAATAACCAGTAAGACACTGGCTTTTTTTTTCCCCTCCGTGAGTAATTGGAAGGGATTTTAAAAGGCTGCGTTTTATAAACACAACCTATATGTTAAGTTCTTCTGGGTGCTTTAAATTAAAGCTTTAATCACTGTGGCGCATAAGCAAAACCTGAAATAATTAAGTCTTAAATTTAAAACACACACACACAAAACAACAAAATAGAAAACCAAACAAACTAAGAAAAACTGATAAACAGCTTTCTTGGAGAAATCCAAAATTTCTCAGTCTGAAAAGGCCAGAGATGAGGACGTTAAGTCTTCCTCTGCCCCAAAGACAATAAGATGTATGAAAGCAAACAGCCAACATTCTCAGACTCAAGCAATGCTGTTTTAATGACACATTCTCATCTTCAGCCACCAGAAAGCTGTGTGACCAGAAGACAAAATCTGCAATTATTTCTTTTTACTATTCAATTTGTGAAGATGACTTGTCAGATTTGTTATACAACCTCTATTATTTGTCCACTGAGTGCCATCAGAGCTTCCCAAACCTACTGCACTGCCCCATCTGCTCAGTGATTCACTGGAACAGATCAAAAGCGCACTGCAGTCTTACTGCCTCATCTGTGCTCAAACAGCACAGACAGGCTTAATTACATTTTAATTACAGCAGACAGTTCCTTATTTCTTAAGACTGTTCAACAATTACTGAGTTTTTTCAAACACTACAGCAAGAATGCATTACAAACATATACAGAACTTTTGGAACTTAGGACAACAAATAATGGATTTCTAACATTACAAAGTGAAATCCTAGACCAACTCACAGAATTTACTAAGTAAATTAGTTTCCTCCCTTCCCCCACCTGCCTCCCACACCAAAAAAAGTGTACAGCTACAGAGAATACCCTTCCTACTCCCTTTCAATATTGTAAATTAGACTGTTGTATAAAACTTGCTGTTGATGGTCCTGCATCTCTTATTTTAACCAGTTTTAATAGCTGTGAGGTTCAGTACCTTGCAAAAGAATGTGGCAAGAATGCTTCTGCCACTGAAAGACTATAAGAGAGACCACCTCTAATGTAATTACATACATATATATAAATAAAGCCATATACTAAATATAAAATAGTAATGAAAATACCTATTTTTTAAATTGTCAAAATCCTCAGCCATTTTCTTGCAAAGGAATCTGAGTCCCCAACATTTTCATTCTGAAACTAGCAAACCACTGTGTGCAGATTGGAAGGTGATCAAAACGTTGCAACACCCTGATAAGAAAGCAAGATCCCAAGCTGCTAAATACATAGCATTAACAAACTCAGCCACCACAAGTAGTATCCTCTTTAACATTACATGAGATTTCCAAGCAAACTGATACAAACAGACAGGCACGTTTAGCATGCACATGTATAAATCAACACGTTCAACCACCAACCTTTTGTCTTTTGCAGGATCAGATGTGTACCTACATAATCTCAGGCAATCAACAATATTCCAGAATCCCTTAGGCAAGGCACACAACATACCTGATTGATTTCTGAGTTCATTGTGTTTTGGGGGCACTGATCAACTTCAGAGCATGCATATGTATTTCTGTAACTGGCACAAATCTCCCTTCTGCCACAGCCAACCCTGCTTCCCTCAGCTAGCCGCTCTGACATGAACCTTTCCTGGATTCTGACAAACGCTTTTCTTGAGCCAAGATAATCAGTTCAGGTTCTAAATAAAGAAATAGCTTGTTTCAGGAGACCGCAGTTCTATACGAGCGCACAGAGACCATTTTAATTTAAGGGAAACAGACGTCTACCAATGCTGGGTTGATATCCAGCACATATATCTTGTGGCAAAGGACAGTGAATGAATACACGTTCAGAAAAGAGAGCACATAATTTGCCACATTTGACTTCACGGCTCCCTTGCTTTTGTGGGTTTGTAACAGACAGAACAATGTATGCTGTAACTACACTATATCTTTGCTATGAAGCAATCTCAGAAAGTCAGCAGGTACACACGAATGTTGGTGCATCTCTACCAAGAGCTTATTCTATTTTTCAGATGACGTCCTGGGTAAGGCTTCTCTGCCAGGCTGAAGCACTCTTAGCACCACTCAATCAAGGTATGATTCACAATGCAGCCTCTCATTTCCAAAAACACTACAAGAGGACTCCAAGGAAACTTCCACTGCAAGGAATGCATTTATGATAGACTACTCTACAAAACATCCACGCAGGGAGACAGCATCATATTAAGATGTCAAGAAAAACAAAGCTTACACAAAACCAAACTTCACAGCTAATAGTCAACACTATGATCAGAAAATCACCACATTGATTGCTTTCCAGAAAGATCACACTGCCTAACGCACACAGTCTTGCCACTACTTTTAGAGGAAAATAGACCTGAGAATCTAAGTCCCATTTTAGAATAATAACATAACAGCATACCTACCATCTCCACTGCACCTTGCAGACTCCATCACTGGCCTTCCTACTCGTTCCATGCTTATTATAATGTTTTATATTTTAAGTTTAGATTTTCCTAGAAGCATCATCAAGGTACCTGCAGTACTGCAATGCAATGCATATTTCAACATGTTTTTCCAGCAACTTAAACAGCTTTCAGTGATTAGAATCAAAAGTTTTTGGATGCTTGTTGCTGTGGTTTGCAGGAAATATTCATGGAAGCCAAGCAGTTTTGGGAGACATACTGACCATGAATGTGAATGTGTATCCTTGAAGGAGAGAAAAGCAGCTGCAGGAGTAACTCCTGCTTCCATTCTCCGCTAACACAGTTCCTTCTTTTCTGTCTTTAGAAGTGACACTTGTCAATGGAAGACTGAGACCCAGTCTCCACGGTACAACTCATTTAATTACACTATTCATGCGTTTAAAAAAAAAAAAAAAAAAAGAAAAAGAAAAAAAAGAGGTTAAAGAGTGTAGAGAATGCCAGTGAAATATCTGAAAAGCTAACAGTGCTTTTACAGTCTCTCGTTTTGTAAAGCATGTATAGATTTAAAGAGCTGCAATGATTTTAACCACAAGGGATGCCTAAAACCATAGGATATGAAAGTCCTCAGGGTTATATATATGAGAACATACTTAAGGTTCAGCCTGAAAAGGCTAGGGAAGCAGTAATGACAGTGTACATGAAGTTAAAATGAGTTAGTAAAATGCATACATGCCTTTTCTCAAAGTAAGCAAGAATTTAAAAGAGCATGACCAGCACATTAAGGAAGGTGATCCCCTCTACTCTTCCCTAGTGAGGTAACACCTGGAGTCCAGTTCAGGGTCTCTCCATTCAAGACTCAGAGAGAGTCCAGCAGAGCTGGATTAGGGCCTAGAGCACCTCCCTTGTGAGAAAGGGCTAAAAGGTTGGCTAAGAGGTCTGCAACAGCTCAACACAGAGAAGACTGAGCAGGGGATCTTATTAACAAGTATCTAAAGTGGGGCTAGGCTCTTTTCAGTTGTATGCAGCAATGAAACAAGGGGCAGCAGGCAAAAACCAGAATATGGGAAATTTCATACAAATATGAAGAAGAGCTTCTTTACTGTGACACTGACAGAGACTAGAACAGGCTGCCCAGAGAGACTGATGGGTCTCCCTACAGATATCTGTAGGGAACCTGCTTTAGCCAGGGGTTGGACTCAATCTCCAGATGTGCCTTCCAATCCCTGCAATTCCGTGACACGGGTTCCTTTCTGAGCCTCGACTTCTGGTTCACTTTTCAGAAATCGTCAGTAACTTTCTGTGTTAACACCAGGTCAACACAAACTGAAAAGCTGATGATAACTTACTCATTGCGGTTTGAAATATTAGCAAATTTACTCCCGTTATTTTCTCTGTGAACACTTCCTTGCAGAAAGACCGGCCAGCCTGCGTGCCACCGAGTGCGCACTGCTGCTGCCACTGCCCGGCGTGTGCCGGTCGGTGCCTCTCATGGCCACGGCCGGGGCTGGGCTGGAAAACCTCACAGATCTCTTCCAAACCGAAACTTTGCACTGTTCTTCTGGTGCTCAAGCACTGCGGGGCCCTCAAGCGTTCCCCAACAGGCGTTCCTGTTCCAACAGCTTCACCTGCAAGAGTTTAGCCCTGTGCTTTTGGAACATTCTTTCAAAAGAACCAGAAATAAAAGAGTTATGAAGTTTTAGGCTAAGGCAGCGTGACACTACACGGCTCAGCTACACACCCCTCTCCATCCGCTACACCAGCGGGCCAACCATGTTATTTCTCAGCCGGATCTTCACGCTGCCTGTTCCTGACTCCAGCCACTGTCTGTCTACGTGAGTTAGTAGCGTTACAAAGCTCTTTCGCACGCCAACAACCGCCCGAAGGAACCAGACGGTGCCTGATGACAGAGCGCTCATTTTCACCTGATTTTCCTACCACCGCCGCCGCTCATCCTCTGCCGTCCCCGTGCACAGCGGCGCTTCCCCGCAGGCTGCCCCGGGCCCCCGGCGGCAGCTCTAATCCCGGGCCCTAAGAGGCATTAGCGCCGCGCTGAGGAGCGGCTGCCGCTTCTATAAACTTCCTTCAAGGTTTACAGGGAGTTGCCCGGGCTTAAGAGGCAAACGGGAGGGCGCCCCGGTTAGCCCTCCTCCCGGTGCCGCCGAACCAAGGCTGAACCCTCGGCGGAGGCCGGGCGCGCGCCGGGAAGGCGGCACAAAGCGCATCCATGGCGGCTTTTGTTCGCGCCCGTCCCGCGGCCCCGTTCCGCCGCCCGGCACCGCCGCGCCCCCCCCGCCCCGCAGCCGCCTCCCACCTTGGCTTTGCCAGCCTCCAGCTTCTTCAGCCGCTCCTCGTCCTCCATGGCGCCTGTGCGCGGAGAGCAGAGCGTTTCGGGCGGCGGCAGGCGGGCACACCCCCCTCAGCCGAGGCGCACGCAGCTCGCTGCGCTGTGCTGCCCTGTCCCGTCTCACAGCGACGACAGCTGCCGCGGCGGGGACACCGGCGCCGCCATCTTCATCTCCACGTAAACACGCGGCCGGGGAAAGTGACGTGGCTGCCAGCTCCTCCTCCCGCCGCCATCCCTCCCCTCCCCTCCCCTCCCCTCCCCACCCTGCCCCAGTCGCAGCGGCCCCGCTCCTGCCCGGCCCGGCTCAGCCCAGTCCCGCCGAGGCACACCCTGGACCCGACAGCCCCGAGCCCGGCTGCGGGCACGGCTGCGGGGACAGCCGCGGGCACCGCTTGGGGGTGAGCGGAGGGGGCGGCGGCGCGGCACACCCCCTCCACACCCCTGCTCGGGGCGGGGGGCTGCCTCTCGCACAAAGGAACGGCGGTGGGAAGTGCCCGCCGCTCGGCGTCTGTGCTAACGCTGTGCGCTGCTTTCTGCCGTCTCGCAGGTCCGCCCTCTGTGGCTGCAATGCTCCTTTGGGCAGTTTTGATTCTCTAAGCGTTTTCTCGTTCCTACCTGCGGCTCAGCGTGGATCCGAGCAGGGATAGGAACGAGCTTTGTGTCATACTGCACGAGGCTGACAACAAAGGATGCGCAGTCCCCCCGCTTGAATCGCACTCATCGTGTCACAGGAGCTGAAACGGTTGTGTTAAAATCACAATGGGGACTTGGACACGCGGCTATTAAGTGCTAATAGGATTTCTATACCCCATCATTCGACACAAAGCCACATTCTTTGTATTGCTTAATTATTACTTAATATCGTCTCCTAAATGTGCGACTTGCATAACTAATAGCAAATCTGCATTGCATGCTCGCAATGTGCTTTTTCTTTCGGTTGCTCGTAAAGTCAGTTCCATTTCTGGTGCTGTGATGAATGGCTCCGGCTCACACATTCCTGCAGAGCCTTTTTTGGTTGGTGTGTAACAGCTGCACGGACCAAACAGACACGTCCTTCTGTATTTAGAGTAATTCTGCTGCATTACATGCAAAATCAAAAATCTTTCTTCTGAATGCACATAGACCTCAGCCCTGCTGATCTTTTTAACGCAAATCACATTTTCCACTGATTATTTTTTTAAGTGTAAAATATATGTGCTCATTAAGCATACATCTTTCCTTAGCTGAATTTTCCAGCAAAGGCCAGATACAGTCCCAAGAAATGCCAAAGGAAAATAAAATTTGCACAGTATTCCTAATTAAGACCAAGACATAAACAAACAAACAAACAATGGGACTTTGAGCATCAGGCTGCGGCACCTGCATCACTGCCCAATTAAACTAAACTCACAATCAGGATTTTTTCAGTATTTCCCACTCCTCCTGGAAGATCCAACATTTCACAGCAAAGCCTGAAGTCATCTGTTGACAGACCAGTACACACACTGTGCATTTCTGTATTTTAAAATGATATTCTCAATCTTCATTTGAAAAGGAAATGAAAAATATTTATGTCAAAAGAGAAAATCACCATCCTTGGCGGGGAATTAGAAATGTCTTCATTGTACTTTGTTTTATGTTTAGAAGAAGCATGTGTTTCAGCTCAAGTTCTCAGACCTCAGTGCTTCACTGCAGGAAAAGCACATAATAGAGAAAAACAGCAAGTGAAACTGAAATTAAGAATTGATTAAGGAGGAAGTATTTTCACTGACATACAAATGTATTTGAATTCTTCCCTTACATTTGTGCTCCCAGTTTAGTAAAACCAAGCACTTGATGCAAGGCCTTTACAAATGGAAGCGGTTCCTCTTCCCAGGAATTCCAAGGGCCCCTGAGGGAAAAATAAATGAACTGTTCTGTGCAGATGACATTCCTTTGGGCTGATGGAGGCTGCTGTCAGAGAACTAGCTGTTAGGTGTCAGTAAAATTTCACACATGGACGACACTATGCTAGTAATTTCTTAATCAGTAAACACCCCATTTAGGAGATAATTACAAACTCCTCAAATCCCATAATTAAATGGGTTCTTGAGTTAATGCTAAGAATTGATGGGCCTAATTTTCATCTCACTTACAGGCTTTATATCCATGTAATTTTAATGGATTTTAGTTAAACTCCTAATTCACAACAATTAACTTTCTAATACTCATTGAGTTTACAGCAGTTAAATATGTAAGCTGATTTTATCAGTAACAGATGGGAAGTGAAACATTTCGATTACAAGATAAAAAATGTAGGTCAGATACTCTCCCAAACAAGAATGACTGGTATTTGTGCACAGGCATGTATTTACATATGAATATATGGATTTATTGGAAAAGTTCATAAAAAACTACTCTGAATCATGAGTATGGTAACTAAGCTTTGGATACATTGCTCTGTAACAATGACAAACATACGCTTACTGATAGAATATTTCTCTAGTGGTGAAACTCTACCTGCTTCATGGCCCTTCTTTTCACTTTATGCTCTGCCCAGTGAAGATATGCCTGGTGGCACTCATAAGGGTGCTTTAGTGGACTGCAAGGCCGCAAGGTGAAGCCTAGGGGCAATGTGTGATGAAAGGAAAAGTTCTAGTTAGGAAATTCTGGTTCTGCCCTTGTCTTTTGAAGCCAGAAGTAGAGAGGGATACCAGATCAAAACATGCTGCTGGTAGATCCCAAATGTAAATAAGATGTAAAAATTACAAAATGCCACACGCATAGACTGGTGATACAGCCTCTCACAGCGATGATTCTGCTGTGCACCAGATCTGCTGCTCAAAACTTACCTGACAGGATAGTAGTTTCAATTACAGTGAACATTAAATGGATCGAGTGATCTGAAAATGCCTTCATTAAATGTAGCAAGGCTGATTTAACTGATTGTGAGACGGCCTCACTGCTTGCCTCTAGGACATTTGAAGGCATCTCCATCAATGTGCAACACAGGCATTCAGTCACATGAGAGAGTGAAGTCTAACACATGGAAGTGTTTTTATTGTTTCCAAACTTAAACATATTTCTTCTGCCAAAAGAAGAGTAAAATAACTCATACAAAAGTTGTGAAGTACTTTTTTTTTTTTTTTTTTTTTTGTGATATTGCAATAGCACATACTTCCTGGAGTTGCATGTCTTTGTTTCCAGAATCCTGGAGCTATACAGTTTATTGTTTGACAAATTGTAACCTGCGTGTCTTTTTTTAGGCATATTTGAATAAATTCCCTAACACTTAATTCATTAAGATATATACTGTTGTATTTGGTTGCTGTTCTCATATAAATAGTGGAGCTAGGAAGAGGCAAGACTCTATCTGAGAAGTACTGTGAGATGAATAATTTATTCTGCAGGCATAATGTACCATGGTAGGTAACTTGAGTAAGCTTGTAAGTAATACAGCTGATTAATTAGGTGACCCAGAAGCATTAAATTGCCTTTTGGGGTATACACAAAAGATTATTTTCTACCACAAATCAGTTATTTGTATCAGTTATAATGCAGAGCTGCTATCAAGAAGCACGGAATGGTTGATGTTGGAAGCCACCTCTGGAGGTCACTTGGTCCAGCCAACACTCAAGCAGGAAAGAGCTGGATACCCTTACCTATCATAGTGCTTGTAGGCCAACATTATCTGCCTCCACCTCAATATAATCTTGAAGAAAGAATATGAGATTTCTTTAATGACAATCTTACCTCTGCTGCCGGCTCTCTTATAATTAGCTCTGCAGCTTTTCAAGGGCTCACAAGAAAGCTGGAGAGAGACTTTTTTACCAGGGCTTATAGCAATAAGGCAAGAAGTAACTTTTAAACAGTTTTTCCAGACTGAATATTAGCTTTATTTTCAAATGTATGTGGCTGCTTCAAAAGTAATGCCTCCTACTTTATTATGTTGGCCTATGACATCAGAGATGGATGTTGATGGTATGGCAGTAGAAGTTGAACCTTCCTACAAATATTCCATAGCATTTTGTTGCTGTGTGATGGATGGCATCAGAGGGACAGTCTGATAAAATGGCATCTGACATGGAAGTGTGTACGAAGTAATGGTGTGGGTCTGAATTCCACCAGGAGTTAAAAATGGTGCCCACTGACATTCATTTATGCTTGCTGAATGTTGATGGAGACCAAACAGCAGATGTGGACACAGTGAGGTGTTGGGTGCTATGTTTCATCAGTGTCACCAGTGACATGAAAGTCAAGCTACATTCTGCTCATGCACAGCTGCCACCTGTGTCTGTGCAGATTTGTAGAAGCATACAAGCTCTGGTTCATCACTGGTGAATATGCATAGCTAATAGTGGTGACTGTTAAAAAATAGTGTTCTGTAGCTGAGAATTTGTTCTATTAACCAGCAATATTATGTTCTTTTTATCTGTTGTAGTTTCCATGGAAATAACTAGGAGGCATAACTTGCAGAGCAGCCTATGTTTTTAAGACTGTTCATATGACAGATAAGCATCCGCAGTACTTTGCAGAAAGTTCCAGTGGCATCAATGAATCAGAACACAATCACAAAATCCGAATAGCCTTTAGCTTTCTATTTAAGTAAATATTTGGGTGCTAAAATTGAGAAGATTTTTGTTGTATGTAGTTTAGCAAGTCTCAAAATACACTGAATATGTAATTGCTTTCCTAATGAGAATTAGTCCTAAATCTTTGTGTTATGCTGGGGGCCATGCCTTTTTTAGCATTGTTTGTGGGGAAAAAGGAGCTGGCACGCTCCTTAATCCCATAATAACTGGCAAGTACGGTGAATTTCCTGAGGCTTAACTTCAGTATGTGCAGACAAATCTTATTCTACTACCTCACGTACAGAGTGCTCCAGACACAGCAGAGCTGGGAGGAATGTGCCCCACTTCCAACAGCCATGTGCCCCGCTGACAGCCTGGCAAAAGGATTTATTATTGAACTGCTGCAAAACCATGGTGAGTGCACTGCAAATATGGGCAGATCTAGTGCCCCAGGCCAGTGTATCAGTAGGAGGGACCGCGGTACCGCCACATTCCCACTGAGCCACTCCTTACCCACAGAGAAGCTGTGCATGGAGGTTAGGTTGGTAAAAACAGGCAAAAGTCTACAAAAGTCAACAGAATTGTTAACTGTGGTGGCTCTACAACACACCTAATTGCTGACTTCTGGCAAATTTAGGCTATTTTTCCCCCCTTCTTTCTTTCCACTTTTGCTTGTCGTTTGTGAAAGCAGGACTGAACGCAGTGCCCCACGTCCCACACCCTCAGTCTGAATATTGCTTTCGTTGTCACCAAAACCTCCTCAGGATGATTACATCAGAAATTAGCGGGGGAAGGGAGGGCGAACACAACTGGGGGGATGTTTTATCTCATACTGCCATCTTGTGGCAAACGGCTGAGGTACAGATCAAAGTCTCCAAGCGGGGCTGCCAGGCGGCCGCACTGAACGTCGGCACAGCGGGGGCTGCCCCGCGGCCTCTTCAGGTAGCGCGGGAGGTCGAGTTCTTAAGTTTTGGTTGGGAAAACTTTGACGTTTAGCTGGACAGTCACAAGCAGATATTTTTACCTCTGAGCACTTGATAGGCTGCCTGATGTCGAGAGCTAAGCAGTATTGGTTATCACCAGTTAGCTGATGTAGAGTAAGCAATGCAGAACTTCAAGGGTGAATGTAGAGAACAATGCCTATACAGTTCTAGCACCTGAGTTATATTTGCTAAAGGAGTAGTCTCAGTCATGTTGATCCAGGATATTGCTTCACCTTTCAGTCTTTGTTGCATGTTTCAGGACATGCCTGAGGTGCAAAGTAGTTCCTTAAAGGCTCTTAAAGTTGCTGTGGAGCTGGAGGTGGTTGGTGTGTTTCCTTCGTTACCAAGAAAAAACACACAATTAGCTGTTGCTGCTGACATTGGCTTGTTGGAGAAATTCACTGAAGAAATATGCTGAGAATTTATAACTCAGGTAGCACTGACTGCTTTCAGCAGCATGTAACCTGCTCTGGGTATTTTGAATTTTTTTTTTTTTTTTAGTAACAAGGATTGATGTATGCACAGTCTGTTACTTGAAAAAAATGAACAGATAGTTTTCATTCACTTCAGAGGTTGTCATAGCATTAATTCTTTTCCATCTGACTTAACTTGTGTAATGAATGTTACGTACTTCCGTTTGAACTGCACCCAACTTGATATCATTTCAAAAGAAAAGGTTTGTGGGAGAATGAAAGGTCTTATTTTTTTGTTCACAGGTGGCTTCAGATATTACTCTGCTGGAAGCACTAGCTTCTGGCCTTTCTCTGTCTCATGCTGAAGAGATTACTTTCATATCGTGGCTGGAAATTGTTAGTTGAATCAACTTGCCCTGAAGTAAACACCTACTGGACAGTTACCTAGATTGTAACCTAACTTTGATCACCATTACCCCTAATTGTATATAGATGTCTGTGCTTAGATTACTGTACCGAGGTGTGTTGATCTTGAAATTAAGTCTTTCCTAAATTATGGGTATGACACTTGTGGGGATAAGTGGCCTCTCATTGTTTTTGTTGCTGTGAATTACTGCAGTACCTATTTTGCTCTTCAGAATATGTTTTTTGCTGTTAATTATTTCAGAACAAAGGATTAGATTTTAAATGGTGTTATTTTTTTTCGTTTGACTAAAAATCATTGCTTTCAAAAACACTGGAATCTTCCCAGGTGTTAATTCTAAGAGGTGTGAATTCATTCTCTTATTCCAAAACCTGTGCTGTAGCTTTTAAAATTTTTGTCTTTTAAAGCTTGTCTTATGAGTGTATTCAGCAAGGAGATTTTGCAGAGTTCTTAAAAAAGCAGGAAAAATTCCAATTTCAGTAAATAGGACAAAGGCTGTATTCACTTCAGCAGGCTGTTTCTGTTACTGGCTGCGAAAGAGTGCGTGATTTAGGACTTCCAATCTTTTGGAGTCAGCAGTGTGATGTCATTTCCTGAGCTGTGTGCTGGAAAATTCAAAAACTGAGATTTTTAAACAACCAGCTTTCTCTGAAAGCCCAAGAAGTGATACATTATGCTGAAATTCGTGCAGTTAATTCTAAATTACAAAGTACTTTTAAATAGCGAAGAGAAACTCCAAAAAATGTGTGCTTTTTACAATTCAGGGATTTTCCACAATATGATTTTGTAAAATAGTTAATCTTTATAAATAAAATACAGTATATGAAACAAATGTGTTGTGGACCAGAACCAAGTGTTGTGATACTGTTTTTAGTGGTAAAATCCCACCAAGAATTAAAAAACAACCTCGTTTGGAGTGAGGCAAATCCATTTTATAATGGATGACCAACATACAGAAGCCAGTGTTTCTGGGAAATACTTTGAAATATATGCTTATGGGAAGAAATGGAATTGCTTTTCAAGCCAAAATGTGTAAACCTCTGCTTTAGACCCTGGATTAAACCTAATGTAAGTAGCATAAGCCTAATAGGATGGACAGCTTTCCATGCAGCAGGCAGTCTGGGAGATGAGAGTTGGTTTATCTATAGCTCCAGTATCTTGATGCCAGTTTTGTTAAGTGCTATAGAACACTTCTTGATGGGGAATGAGTTTGTTAAACGCTTGTGAAGGAGATCCCTTTAAAGACAATAGCAGCAGAAAAGGGATGTGTGCCCCTGAAATATAAAAAGGTCTAATTCTACTTTTTTTAGATACATTTTTTTCCTACTTCAAAATTATCTGGTCTTTAGATAAGTACATATATACAGATCTTCTGGTTACGCATCTGATCTTTTTGCTTACTCTGGGTGAAATTGAGTTTTCATTACTATGTTTCTTCTTCCATTTTGAAAAGAGTCTGTTGTCTAAAAAACATATATCTCAGGTCAGAAATCTAGGCAAAACATAATTCAATAAGTTGTGTGCATACACATTTTTCAGTTTACATTTGATATGGAATATTTATTATTTTTAGACGCGGTTTTAATTTCTAGTTACGAGAAAGGCATTGTCCTTTGTTAACTTTCTTCTGTAGTTTTTATATCCATTTCATTTGTTAGTAACGTCCGCGGGGAATGCTAGGAAGGCTTGATCCTGACTCCTGTAAAGAAGAAAGGCTGACTCGGGTTGTTTTTGTCTTTTAGTAACAATCTTAATTTCATTTTTGTCTTTTGTTGAACATCTGTTAACATTTAACAGATTTAAGTTTGTTTTTATTTTTATTACAGCTGGAAATCAGAGTGCAAAAAACAGGATTTTTTTCTTTTTTTGTCTTGTGTAGTGGAAATGCTACGTCATGGCTTGAACCAGTGATTGAGGTCCTGTTATGAAGGCAGGGCACCTGACTGACTAGAAGGAGTGCAGCCAGGATCCACCCCTCCCCAGACCTCATTTAGGAGTTGGCAGTGGAGGCAAGGGTTCTTTATCTGGATGTCTCTGCTTACATGATGATGTTACAGGTTTTATGAAGGCAAGTAGTTTCTTTCCCTTATTTATGCGTCTGCTGCTGTCATATCTGAGCAAATCCTTATTTGCTATGGGCTGGGACCTTGCTGCTCTTGCTGTCTTGTTGTGCTTTCCATTGTGTTGCGTCTAGTTATTACTATTTGAATAGATAGGTTATCTGGGAAAAAATAGATTCACAGCCCTCAAAAATGAATAGAGTTCACCTGTTATTAAAATTCAAATTAATTGTTGTTTTCAGTTGGTGAGAGAAGGCCCTCTAGTATTTCTAAGACATTGGTTTTATGTCTCTTAGTTTTGATGCCCATTTACTAGAGTGGTAATCTCAAGGGTCTGGAGTGACTATATGAAGACTTGAGATGGTGTTAAATAATAAGGGCAATAGCACTTCCGTAGCATGCTCCAAAATGTCAAGCTGCAAATGTATTCCTTGGCTCTGAAAGAGGCCACAGTAAATGCTGCTTTTATAGAGTTTTTGTGACTGCCAAAGGAAGAACTGTAATACATTGAAAGGGAGTAAAAGTTGGGATGAAATGTGCTAGAGTAGATTGGCAGTTATTTCCTTTTTACCAATGGGACAGAATTAATGCAATAAATCATTAGAACAGTAAGAGAGGTATTTCTGGAAGATGGGTTAGTTATTAGAAGTTATAATTCAATGATAAATTATAAATAATGTGGGGCTTGTATGTAATTCACTCCAGCCAGAATTTCCATTACAGAATACATATTTTCTTCCTATTTAGGAATAGAGTGGGTAAAACAAAGTCTTTTTTTTTTTTTTTTCTTTGTGTGTGTGTATACGAAAGCAGAAGTTTTATGAAGGCAAATTACAGCACTAGTTGTATAGTGGAAAAATGATTTCCTATCCTAGAAAGGATAAAACTCACTTGAATTGGAACATTAGCAGTAGATCCAGAGGTAGAGTCTTTTTGGGAAATAATTTTTATGATATTATATTTTAACTAATCACTATATGGAAATATAGAATTCAAAACAATCGTGGCCTTTCTTCATATGGACAGATAATCATTGGATACTTTTGAACATAACTTGGAATGTACATATCTGTAGATGCTCATACATCCTGCCTTATTTTGTCATCAGAATGCTGTTTAAGCCATCCTGGTAAATATAGCTGTTCTGAGATGGCCTGTGAATGAGATAGAGATGTTAATTAAATGGAGACTTCATTGCTTGTCTAATGAGACGATCAGGAAACTGGAGCACCTGACAAATGAGCAGATATTAAGGGAACTAGATTTGTATATCTTGGAGAGTGAAAGTCTGAGGAATGGTGTATGGTTAAAGTTGGTGATGACAGTACCTTTGAACAGGGTACAGGTGCCACCAAGCAATAAAAAGTAATAAAAGAGGAAAATGGGCCCACCACTTCCAGTGACATGTCAAGAGGAGTGCAGTCTCTATCTTGAGAGTTGCTACTCCCTCAGCTGCTAACCCTTAAATGAGGGTGAGGAGGAGTGGATCCAGGTTCTGTTTCTTCTGGTCACTCAGAGGCATTGCTTGCACCTGAGCTCCCTGGGTTACCTATGCTTCCATACCTGGTGCTCAGCCATTGGTTCAGGCAACCTCACTGCAGATAGGAACCTAATTAAAAGCAGTTTCCTACTTTGTTAATGGGTCAGGATCCAGGATGTTTCTCTGGGGTTCACAGCGAAAATGTAGAAGCAACAAGAGAATTTCTGATTAGATAGACAGACTAAGGGTGATTAAACAATACAGTAGCATTGTTATACGAAGTGAATTTTGTATAATGCGGAAAAAATATTTTGTTGATGTGATCACTAGCTTAGTGATGAATGTAAAAAACAAAGCAAAACTGGAATTGTGTGTGGTGGAGTGAATGTAGTATTGATTGTTATGCCATTGTACAGCCTTGAAAAAAATAGGGTCACTAAATGTAAACAATGGTTGTTATGTTAAAAAAAAAAGATTTTTATGCAAGAAAGATAAGAGTTTTTGTAAGAAAATTTGTATGAATAGTGAGAGTCAAGCTGTTTATTTCTTCTTTAGTAGTAACATTTTCTATTACTAGTTCTCACAGGGAGTGAATGATGGATGCTGGGTGACAAGTATTTTCTATTTTTCTGCAGTATTTTATGATCACTGAGATTTATCAAGAACTTCTAAATATGGAAATGTCACCTCTCTTGAAAAACGAAAATGTTCTTGAAAGCAACCCTCTGTAGACTTTTCTTTATACCAGATGTGACCCCAGTCTGCATAGGTTTAGACACTTTAGTGCTACTAGAATGGCAGCTTTTTAGTAACTGGAACAAACCATGGCAACACATTGCTGGCCTATCCAAGGAAAAAATGTTGTGATGCGTTACCCTTCCTGTTAAGAAGAATTAAAAAAATAAAATTAAAAAATAAAAAATCAGTAGTTCTGTAGTCTGCATTGACTTCCAGAAGTTTTCTTATGAAGAAATCTCACTCAACAGAGATGAGAATCCTGCTTTTTCCTCTGAGATAAATACAGAAATAATAAAAATATTAATTAAATTTACAGACAAGGATGACCTCAATATTATTCTTGAGTTTCTATGCATTTTATGAGTAGCTACTGAAAACAGAAACATTTGCTATTCTTAGGTTGCTTTTGTTAACTGGGTGTCCTAGCTTTCAGTGTACTTTAGAAGTTGTCCTGGACTGTTTTTAAATTTATTCCTATTTGCTGAAGTTTCAGTATTTACTAAGCTTCTTACGTTCCTGATGCTCTGAGAATGTAGTAATGGGGTAATTTAATACGGTTATATCCGAGAATTATGTCAGGGGCAGTACTCTTGGCTTCATTGTGCTGTGTAGTGGGAGGTTATGTGTGAATTTGATGCATATAGCATTAAAGCAATTAAGAAGTATCTACAGAGACTCTCAGTAGAGCATGTTTTTATAAAGTGACTTAATGTAAAATTTTGTGTTTCTTTAAAGTTGCACGATACCAGTAAAATTCTGTTAGAGACACTGTCCACAAATGCGTATGTGCTTAGTAAAACTGCACATGAGCAGACAAATCCATTTACTGTAAGATGCAGTACTGAACTGGCCATATACTTGCCAGTGTTGTATTGGAGATTGAGATTTTTGAACTAACTGAAGGAAGGAAGTTGGATGAGGGATGCTGAGGGAGGAATGATTCCACCCCTTCTTCCATTCATGCCTTCAGTGTTGTTTGTGTATGGAGAGTATGCAGACAAGCTACTGGAGTATAAATATCCTATGCTACCAGAGGATCCTGGATATAGTCTTAAGTCAGTCAGAAGGACCCAGTGTACTGTACAGAGGGGCATGAGTGGAGATAGCCTTTTTCTGAAAGGATTCCCTCAGGAGGGGAAAGGTTCTTTCACTTCTTTCCTTCTTCTTCCCTCTCCCCACACTAAAAAGAATAATAATGAAATAAATAAAAACTGAACTTGGTAGTTGGCCAGAAAACAACTGACCTCCATTCCAGCAAATTACAAATGCACTGAGCATGTGGTTATTGCTGTAAGATGTTGAGAGTAAAGTCCTTATAAAAAGGAATGTCCAAATTTCCATAGACAAATAATGCACAAGTCTAAAAAAGTGACATTTTAAGAAGAGTCACAAATAAAGTGGGCTAAGTGAAAGGATATCACTTGCAAATAAGTCTTGGAAAAGAATGGGAGCTGTCAATGGTTTATGGGCTGGTTTGGCCCGGTTCCGTGACAACTGGTGCAGGGGACCCACGCCCCAGGCAAGGGAAAAAGAGATATGGGTCTAAAAACAAAACAGCGGAAATGATCTGAGGAGGAAAGCTAATTTACTAAGTATGAGATCAGTAAACAAAGTAACATGATATGATACAATATAATTGAAAATAAAGCTAATAAATCATGTAAAATGAGCAAGGGGGAGTGTCTGATAAAGCCAAAGGCCTTACGCTAAATGCTGAAGATGAGATGGCAGCGAGCACCCACTACTGGGTTGATCTGAAAGGAAAGAGAGTGTCTCGAGACACACAAACAGTTTTTATCTTTGAGTGGGAAAAAATGTAAAAATACAAAGCAGTGCAAAGTCCTCTGGGGAACAGTTCTCTTCCTCTTCTGAGACAGGTATACCCAGAACTATCAATGATCACAGAGCTGGAGCATTAACTCTTTAACTCAGTGCACTACATGATGTTATAATGTGGAATACCAATACAAAAATAATAGAACCATGAGAAGAGCCTAGTTTAAGGTATTATTGAGATAGAAGACTTTTTTTTTATCTGAGAGAGTCTACAAAAGCAGTTGTGGGGAGTGGTCTAGATCTGGTTTGCCTTCAGGAACTTGTACAGATTGCTGCCCAAGAAATAGGTAAAAATAGTTCTAGATTAGTTGTGATGCTGGCAGTTGGGGCAAAAGATGCAGGTGTGGCTTCTACCACATGTGATGACGATTCTGAGGACGAAAGGAATTCCAAATATTGTAAAGTAGGAAGAATGGCACACAAATCCTTAGTTTGATATCTTTTAAAAGGATTTTAATTACTCAGAGAGGCTAGCTTTCTGAGATGAAGGCGGTGGAGAAAAGGCTCACAATGTTTCTACTGTATGCAAAGCCAAAATGAAATGTGAAAGCTTTCTTTGGCAGTCAAAATAGGAATTTCATTAGTCTTTTGGTGTTCTGATACATTTATTTTTTTTGTGTGTTCCACATGTTTCCTTGAAAACTATTTGTTTTAAATATGCTGTTTCACTTGGAAGAGACCTAGAACAGGAAAGGAGTTGCCACCAGCGGGAGTTCTACTATAGATATGCAAGAATCTGCAAATCAGTGTTTTACCTTCTAGGAGCTCACTGCTGACAACTTTAATAAAGTTGTATAAGTCTTCTTGGCTTCCCAGAGAGAGAGAGGTGGCATTTTTAGTTGAGAGGATTGGTTGTGCTTTTTATTTTTTCTTCTTTTTTTCAGATAGGTTCATGCCGGTTCTATCCTTTAATATTTCTTCCTGGAATGGGGCAAGTATTTCCCAAAAATGGGGTCACTGTTGCAAAGAGTTTACAATCTGTATTTGTTTGATGTTAATTAGCATGTTAGGGAAACAATAGGGAGAGAATGGGATGAGGAAGTAATACATTTTTTCATGATAAAAGTAGGGATTCTTATTGAGCTCAATTTTCCTGCTAAGCTGCTGAAGTGCACATTAAAAAGGGAAAATGCAAGGGATACTATTGACTTGTTTAACACAGATAGAAGAAATTTTCAGGACTGGCTTCAAGTAGGAGTCACCAGAGTTGAGACAGTGTGGTAATGTATTTTCATACACAAATAGAAATGGAGCATTGAATGATCCCTGCTCATTAAACAGCAATTGTACAAATTCATTCCTGACACAGGTTGGAGCAACTCAGGTTGTTTTAATGGCACAGTATGGATAAGCAATCTGATACTCATGTAGTTCAGTATTTCAACTGAAAGAAACTAATTACAGGCTTTTTTTTTATGATGATAGATTAAAGAATTAATAATTTATTATGTGTGTGAAACTTTCTTAAGCTGTTAGAACAGCAGTGCATGTTTTATTCAATCTGTGTGCTGTGGGGAACTCACTTCAGGTTCCTAGTTTATTGTATCAATTTTTTTCCCCCTAATTTCGTACTTCTCTGCTCTCCCTCAGTTGTGCAGACCACTAGACTGTAGCAGATTTCCCATTTAGGAGAATTTCTTGAGATATGTTCCTATAGTTTGGATCTACTCTTCCTCACTGTCAGCAGGCTCTTTTACTGCTATCAGTTTTCTGAATAGATTCCCCAGGTTCAGCTTCCTTCCTGATTGTTTCCTTGTTTTCTTGAAAATAAGGTGGAATTAGATCTCCTGGTTAACAGCTGAGTCAGTCTTAAACTTGGAGTTCTTATTCATTCACATGAAGAAGTTGGAAGAAAAAATTCTCAGTGGTTTCTGACCACATAGCAGCACATTAAATTCCCTCTGTCCTTTCATAAAGGGAAACTTTTAAACACAAAAATATCTTTATTGACCATGATTAAACAGATTGTGATTTGAAATGACATATTTACAGATTCTTGGCTGAAAACCTTTGGAAACCAGGTATCGAAATTTTTTTCTGCCAATTTGAATGAGGCTGATGTGACAAGCTAGTCACAAGCTAGTTACTTTATTTTGAGCTATCTTGGGCTGAGGACTGAACAGTCAAAGAGGGACTTCAGAACTTTTATTTAAAAGGGTTATGGAGGCAGATTCCTTAGACTTCCTCTGCAGATTCTAAGGAAGCTCTCTACTGTCAAGACACAAAACAGCTTATGAAGATGCAGGAAATGAAAATGTACCTTTTGCTGTATTTTAATTTTTGTCTCTTGCAATGTGCATAGCTTAGTGAAGTTCTGGTTCCAATATGTAGGTGTGCAATGAAATTTGGATTCCTATCAAATTTGAGTGTGTGCTTTTTTTACGGTTGATCCAACTCACATCCTGTCTTTGAAAGTTGCTGGTAACATGTGTGTTTGCATTAGATGGTCATGAAAGAAGTTGGCCAATGCTGGTTGCATTCTTTGTAGTTTGCTCAATAGATGGTCAAACGACTATTGATTGATTTATGCCTTTGTGACTATCTAGTATAATTTCTGAAATATTAATTCTGTCTAGTATTAATGGGACATCTTGTATTCCTCTCACAAGTTTGAATTAAACGAGACAGCACCTCCTCAGAAGAAATCTCAACACACTTTTGTGTCTTACTTTCCTAGTATTTATGTTTTGCTGTGAAATATTCTTTTTAACATCTATAAACTACCAATTATATAATAAAAACCCAGCAGGTTATTTATAACACTTTACTGGACAGAAATAAACATATCACCAGTTTGTATGAACACAATTCTTCTGTTGCACAGCTCCATGTCAGCATTCGCATTATTCCTGAGACCCTTGTATGTGTCTAGACCTATTCCTGCAGGCATCCTGGAGATGCTCATTCACTTTTTTGCAATACTCTCTGTCCCTTTCTGGCCTGCTCTATATTAATTCATTCTCTTTGTGTGGTATGAGAACAAACAAGAAAAGGGAAAGAAAAGGGCAGCTCTGTTGAATTTTTTCTCTGTAAGAAGTATTTTCTTCACATAAAAGTCTTGCCAAAATGGGCAGAGAGACCTTTGTCCATTCGCTTGTGGCAAGGACTGTGATTCTCAAGGAGACTGATAGAACACATGATGTATACTGCTGTTTAAGCAGGTGAGGATGATGATGATCTGTATTTGGTTTGCTTTTCCACGGGGGAAGATAGTGTATGATTGCACTGCTAAAGGTTTGAATCATTGTGTGTGCGTGCTAAAGGGCTGAATTAAGTTCCCTGGACGGAACTGGTTTTTACATTTCTCAGTGTCTCAGTGCTTGACTGTGCACGTTAAGAATACTTTTATGATATTGCTTTTTGTATTAAATGCAGAAGTGAATGCCACAACTGTGCTAGTGAAATGCAGTAGGTTGTACTCTAAACTGATCATTAACCACTACTGATAAATCACAACTTAAGATGTCTTTACAGAAACAAAATTCTATATTTTAGTTACATTTATATTCATTTCACAAGGACAATTTGTCTTTGGCCTTACTGCTGCTTGCAGCTAGATGGGGTGAGTACAACACTCAACTTCAGTCTGAACACCAGCCTTGAATTACAAGAGCAGAGCGAGGATATCATTTAGAAGGCTAACAGTATGTTTAATATGTGCCTACCTTGAGCGATTAGGTTAAAAAAAAAAAAAAAGCTGTGTTCTAATTTCTGGTATTTTGTTAAACAAGATGAAACTTAAAAATTATTTTAATGAATATTTAATGAGATTATAACTTCACTGCAGCTTTCATAGCTATCATGTGTTATACTCGAACTATCAGATTTTTTCCTAGGCACTGTCTGCACCTATGTAATTGATGTGTATGCATGGAATTTGAAGGGTATGGGAACCAAAGAACATTGTTATTTCATAAGACAAATGAATCAGTTCAGGGAAAAGAGAGTTTATCTTATTTTTCCTTATGTGTTTATCCTTCAAGACCACTTCAAGAAAGTAACCAGTAGATATTCATCTGTCTTGCTGGTTTCCTGCCCAATTGTTAAGAATTTTTTAACTGCATTTTTCTTAAATGAAGGCACCACTGACAGTAGTTTATCTCCTCTGTCACTTGATTCATAAAAACATTGCAATAAAAGCATGGCAAGATTTTTGAGAACAAAATGCGTTTTTAATCACAGGACCTTGGCAGCTGAGAAGGCAAAAGTTGGATGCTTAAAAAGACTAAAAAGAACCAGCTGGGGTTTTTAACTTTGCGAAGCTGAACAGATCTATAGATTTATTTTTTTTTTTAATAACTAACAAATAGAGAGCCAGACACTTGATATCAGTATATACAATCTATAATAATTTCTGCAGAATTTCAGCTTGTAATTCCTTTGCCAATCTCTGCAATTTTGCTGCTGGGCCATCTACACAAAGGGAGCTGTGGAATGGAAAGAACACTTGACTAATTTGAGCTCCCATGGGAATCTAGGACAAAGCTGACTGTTGAAACTAGATCTCATGAATCACAGGCCAATTTTGCACAAAAAATCAATTTTTTTCTAGTTAGCACAGTAATGCCTTTTGCCAGTGAACATTTTAACTATATAAAGAATACTGAACACTGTCAAAACATGGTAAGTTTCTTCAGTAGGATCCACTTCAGAAAAGTTGTGGTTTGCAGAGTGCTACAGGACTGATTAATCATATAGATATATTTCTATATATCTATAGAATTTCTTTTCCCCTGTTATATATCTGGACAGTAAACTGTTAACTTTTTTTTCTACACTACTTTCTTATGCACTCTGAAAATGTGAGAGTAAAGAAGTGTAAGAGGCTTGCTACACTGAATGTTGCATCTAGGGTGTTGCCAAGGGCACTATACATACCAAGAAAAGGAACCATTTGTGGACATCTGAATTTCTGATTTCCTGTGCTATGGTTCTGGTGGCGTTTAGAGAAGTAGTTAAATGTATGTGGGTTTGTTACAGTACAGAATATTCTACCACATATTTATCTTCCTGCTCGGATGAATCTGTGGAACAGACAATGGTAAAAGGCACATGTGTAGGAGAAAACTGATGACAGATAGGACTGTTGATTTGGTACTTTCTTCAGAATGATATGGTTCTCTTCTAAACACAATGATCTGCCCTGAAGTCCTGTGCTTCCCGAACAAGAGAAAAGCCCATGCTCCCAAGAGAATCAAGTCCATTGCATTTATGTTTAAATGCAAAACTTGTTCTGGAGTTTTCAGACATTAATTTGGAACAGTGGGATTCATTAGCAAAACATGACTCTTCATCCTCCACATTCAGCTGTAGCAGGGGACTAATTTCACTGGAAACTGGTAAGGGCAGCTTTCCTGTTGCAGAAATGATCTGTCAATGCCTGATACTGTCTTAGCCTGTTATATGCACAGTGTTAGAGAGAATGCCAGGAGGACCTCAGTCACTGTACACTTTCTGCGTTGCATGACCTATTATGCCTTGGTCATAAACAAAGTAAAATAAACACTGATTATATCCCTTTTTTTGACAATAAGGGTTTTATCACTCCTCTTGGATATGTGCAGTGAAAGATGAACCAAGCCTCCAATCAACAAAAAGTAGCAAAGATTTAAAAACTGTATTTTTGGAAAAAAAAATAAAGTAGAATAAGTCTTAGAATTAGACTATCTTACATACTTCTTAGTAGGAGGGGTCAAGGCACTTCCTGAATCCCAGGTGGAGAACTCTCAGAAGGGGAGGATTGCATATTCCAGTAGCTCTCCTTGGTGAAAAATGAAAAGCAATGATTATCTTGAAATGTTTGTGAAGGTTCAGTTAAGGTAAAATATGAGGCATATGATCAAAGGACTAAAAAGTACACAAATCCCAAGTGAAGGTCATGTTCCATGACAAATACTCTGTTCAGCCTTTACCAAGAGTCGTAAGGGCACCAGAGAAGCCATCCTGGATAACTGAGGAAATGCATCCCATAGTTCACTTTAGGAGGATTAAGGCACATCTGCTTCCTTTTGTCAAGGCATATATTTCCCAGACTGTTGATGGATGAGGTTAGCATCAGCAAGATGGAGATTGCATGACACATAACGTCTAGAAGCTTTTTTTTTTTGGAGTGGGAAGTACTCTGAAATGAAAACAGTTGAATTAAGTACTTATTCCCCTATCCCCCTACAGTTACTGTGTTTTTTTTTGTGTGTGTGCTGTGTGTGTGTTGGGGGGGGTAAGGTGTTGTGGGAATCAGAGAAGTCTTTATTATGATTTAGCTTGAAACAATTTTTCCAATCTGCTTTACTGTATTGACTGTGAACTGGAAAGTTGATTGTTGCTGAACTTAAGTGATTTTTACCTCCTAATTCATAATCTCAGGGCCTTTACCCTTATCTAGTGTAGATTCCCATTAGAGCTTTTAGTTTAAATGAAGCTCTGAAGTAGCGCTTTGTCTGTATGAGAAATAGAGGGTTTCAGACAGAACAAAGACTCAAGAATTCTTTAGCTATTTTTCTGGTTTTAATTCAGTGTATTTTTCATTATGTCCCATATGTTGCTGTGTAGGATAAAAATGAGGTGATTCTCTGTCATTCCTCTTCCAACCATTTGTTTCAGGACAGCCCCAGGGCTGCTCTAAACTTAACTTCTTCCTAATTATCCTTAAAAGACAATATCAATGTGCTGATGAAGATAATGGATAGAACAGAGGGAGATAAAAGAGTAACCGAAGTTCACTGTGCTTTGACCCTATACCATGTCTCCCAAGCCCCATTCTTCTCAGACCTGGCAAAAGGAGGTGGAATCTGGATCTTAACCTTTTAGCAGCCAGGGGCAAGACAATCTATAATATCTTCTGTCTTTATTTTTTAATTCTATTAGTAAAGTACAAAGTAATCTCAAAGTGAATGGGAATGAAAAATATGTTTATGACCTACCATTGTTAGATAGTTTGGTTTAGCTATAGAGCAATATTTTGTTTAGTAACTTAATCAACAAAGGGATATTCTCTAGTCAAGTAGATATTGAAAAAGCTTTTTTGATGCATCCTTGAGAGAGGAATAAGCATTGCTATGCACATTTCTGTAACACATTGGAGTTGCCCTTCTCACAACCTTTTGCTTTTTATTTTTTAATTTTTGGAAAAAAACAGAAACAAAAGCATTCTTTAACTGAATAGCAGTGTTGTTTTTTTTTTGTTTTTTTTTTTTTTTGGGAGGAAAATGTATTTTACAGAGATAATCCACTGAATTTATAATGCATCACTGTGGAAGGTTAGCAGATATAAATTATCATCTTCCATAGAGAGTTAATAAAGCAAATTTTTTTAGTATGGGTACAACTTAAATAGCAACCTGTGTTTCTGTTTAGCAAATGCTTCATAGTAATGAGAATTTCTGCATTAATTGCTGAATATTTTCATTGCTGATGTGAAGAGCTCAGTTTTGCTCTTGTAGGACTACTCTGGGATTGCACAGGGAAGAGACAGTAGTGCGGCCTTGCATGGGGCAGCTGCTGCCTACCTGCGGGATGGAAAGGTTGGGATCTTGCCAAGCAGCAACCCAGCCCTTCTTGCAGGCCTGCCATAGCCCATCTGCTAACACTGTTTATCCTCTGATAAACGCTTGCATCTGATGTTGGATCCCAAAGCTGGAGGGAAGCTGAGAAGCAGTAGTTTGGCCGCCTTTGTGGCACTGGGGAGAGAAAGGGAGCTAGATGAATGTCTTGTGTGTGAAGTATGAGGCCTGACAAGTCTGGCATTATGCAGTGATACTACTTTGAGTCAGTGTTTGATCTGGGTTATGCCATGGTGTGACTGTGTGACTCCACTGAATTTTACTTAACAGAATCAAGCATTAAGATTTATTTGAGTAGAGTTACCCTCTTTCCCAGATGAAACTAAGATTCATTTTCTTTGATTTTTAACAATTTAAATTTAATCAGAAAATTCAGCAAGTGTATGGAATGCTGGAAGTGCAAGTTATTTTTTTACTTATAGCTGTCTAAATAGACCATTAAGGATTTGATACAGGTTCAGTCAAGACTCAGTGTGGTGGTGGATGTGTGTACTGGAACAAAACTCAGTGTGGTTGGGTGAGAGCTTAAAATCTTTTTCTCTCTGTTAGTAACCGCTTCCCTCCTCCTATTGCTGTCTGCTTTTTTCCGTATTAATGATTAATTACTCAAGTTCCTGCTTTCTGACTAAAATGCTGTCTTCCACCTACTGTTTCCTTGTGTTTTATTCCTTTATAGTTGTTCCAGCTAAGCACCATCTATATGCAAAGCATCCAACTGTTTATAAGAAACATATGGTTCTTATTTTGCTCTGTTCCAGACATGACGTATATGTGCATAGGAAGGAAGATGAAGTAGTTAACAGTGCTAACAGAAAACTAGATGTTCTAGAAGAAAACTGCTTGCTTAAGTGAGTTACAAAATATATGATCTTTCCAATTAAAATATTCTTAATTCAAGGAAAAAAAATGTAGTTTCTGGATTTGCACTGCAGAAGGAAATATTTTTAACATTGCAAATTCTTTCTTTACTGTGTGAAACGATAGTAAGGTTTTCAAAATCTGGTTTAAATAAGCATTATTGTTAAGGAAACCGAAATTTAAAGCTTAAGATGTGGGGATCCTTTTTATTTTTTATAAGTTCATAGAAAACTTGCCAAAGATTTTGAAGATTGCCCTTCAAAACGTGGAATATTTTGTCTCATTTTGCAAATATTCAGGAGCTAGTAGTACATAAAATCTTGTTTAGCAAGGAAAAAACCCATGGAGATTCCAGTCCTTTTACAGACTGATTCTGGGAAACCTTTTTCTGCACTCTACATAGAAAATGAACTATGAGAAATCCTAGAGCAACAGGGAACTGTTCTTAGCTTGACTTTGCTATGGTTTACAGTGAGGATTTAGATGCTTGAGGGCTTGATGTTAAAGACCTTGCACAGGTATCATGCACCTAGAAAATGACATTTCAGCATATTTCTGTTTCTGAACTGCCATGAACGTCTTCAGATGTACCAAGTAAAATACACCCTGACTGGCAGAAGGAATACAATTTAAAAGGGAAAAAAGGTTATGTGTGTGTGCGAGCTGAAGTAAACTGGAATCTGAGCGAGTGAGTTTGCATGTAGGGCACAGTCCTCTGAAAGTGTCTGTGTTAGTGTTGCCTCCATAGTCTTTACGTGCAAATTTCTCAGGCATTGATTGTGCGTGAAGACTCTTGGGCCTCGGGGTGTGTTTCGATAGCATGAAGCCTTTGTTGCAGCAGTGTGGTTTGGGAGCTTTTTTTGTGCTGGGTAAGGGATTCAGATTGCACCGATTGTTGCAGCAAGTGCCATTCTTTTCCCGACAGATACACTTTAAGGTTTCCATGGTGCAGAGAATCCTCTTGTTAACAAGAGGGCATAGGTGCAGATTCAATCAATGGTGCATATTAATTGCATCAAAGTTATTTTGCATCCTTCTGAATATATTACAGGGAATGGAGGGGAGAAAATAGACAAAATAGATTGCCAATTTCTTCACCAGTTAAAAGAATTAAATAACCTTGCACTATTCCCCTTTGCTCTGACAAAATCGGTCTGTTCCATTCTTTGTCTTGCTGAACCCTCTGGGACAGGAACTGTCTATTCTGTGTCTGTACAGTACCCAGCACAGGAAGTCCTGATTCTTAGCTGAGGTAGTGAGTACCATAAAAACTTAAGTACAACCGTAGCATATAAGGTCAGATTTGGTTAGCACAGAATCCTTCTGATGTTGGACAGTTTTACCTATGTAGGGTAAGTGTATAAGATACTGGGTAAGAGAAGCAAGTTGTTTATTTTGATTGACTTTCCTGGATTCTGGTACTCAGCAGTGTAAGGATGGTACATCCAGAAGCTGCTTCTAGGTTAGTGTGTAACAGACACTAATGGACCTATCCTCCTGCACGTGTACAGTTCATTCTCTAAAATAAACTATGAATTAAAACTATATAAATACCACACATTACATAAATATTAGTGTGGGTGAAAGTTAATATTTTAGGGAGTTGAATAATGTGGACTGGCTGCTAATGCTGTTAGAGATTTGAGGGAGTGGTACAGCACAGCTCAGAAACCATTAGCTAACTCCTTCCAAACACATTTTTATTCCATGAGCAGGTTGGGGAACCATGCCTAAATCCTACTGTTAAGTATTATTTCAAATAAAATCTCATTTGAGAGAACTATGTTATTTATGTCTTGCTTTAGCGAGCCTAGCACACATCGCATCTCATTTTTTCCAGTGCATAAGAAATGCAGTTTTAGATCAGATGGACTACAGAATTAACATGGTTGTTGTATTCCTCATTGGTCAATCATGTAATGTTCTCAGAGGAGTACATTATCCTGTGATTGTAAGATTGTTGTAAGACTAGTGGTTTCACATGCACCAGTGAAGTTTCTTATTATAATTCTAGTGGATTTTCATACAGACACGGACAGTTATCTTCTGAAAAACTAATAGATCAAGATCTTCTTTACTTTAGAAAAGAGTATATGGCTTCTATCTATTTCATTCTTTTTTCTGCAGCCTTTCTATGATAAACTTTTCTCATTTTCCTCACTGGGAGCTGCACAGATGATATTGTATTTTTATTTTTACATCTGATTTGATTTTTTCTGCAAGACTCAGTGCAAAGATATCTTACCAGCTCTTCAGCTAAATAAATAAACTTACACTATCTTAAGTTTTATATATCTAAAGGAGTAGCTTGATACTCTTCAAATAGAAGGTGTAAAAATGATAGAATGCATCAGTAGGAATGAAAATAAGGGCAGAATATTTCAGGACAGAAGTAGTAGCTGAGGAAAGTGATGGAGATGGGGAACTGAAAGTGAAGATTACACCTCCCATGTTGAAAAGAAGCAAAAAAAATCTAAATAGTCAAGTACACTTACACATTCTATTTTTCAAGCAGAAATTCAATCTGAACATTGTACACAGCAAGTTAAGTTTTCACTTTTAAAATCATGGTACTTGTATGTCAAATGTCTAGAAACAAATGTTTATTTTCTGTCTGAAAAACACATTTTTCCAGTTTAATTGCCCAGCAGCTCTTTATTTGTCTTGGATGTAAATTCATAAATGTCTTTTCAGGAATAAACTTGCCTGCAGATGGCCACTATATGTTTCTGGTAAGTCTTTTAAAAATCTGTCTATTTAAAATAGCTTCAGTGGAAATATTATAAATAAACAAAGGTTTCAGCTAATTCTTGCAAATATTCTGGGAAGAAAACCATGTCAGGCTGACAGTCTAAAGCTGTGCTATTGTAGATTTTGTTCTCAGTGGAACTTTGTCATAGAAAATATTGGATGTCACCTCTGATTTTGTTTATTACTTTTCATGCACCCCCTAGTTCACTATTTCTGGTAATACCAATAATTCCCAGGTTGGTATTTTTTCAAAGTACTACTTGGAAAAAAAAATTGTTGAACTTTGGTTGGTTTCACTTGTATGTGTTACTTTACATCATCTATTAAGCAGTTCTCTCCATTACTTCAAAGTACTTAAATACAGCTGTCCCCATTTTCGTAGTTGTAAAATCAGACATCCAGTATAGTACATTAAAGCAGAAAATAGACCTCATTACTTGATTTTAGATTCTTCCACTAGGTCTGATAAAATTAAATCTCTGTGGTAGCATCAAAATTCACCCATAGTACACAGTTGCATAGAGAGGCTTTCAGGTCACTTCAAATCCAAAAGGGCAGAAGCACATTTTATTTGAATTAGAGATAGCTTCTTGTGTGGTTGATCATGTGTCCTTTACACAACCTTTTCTATGTCCTTCTCAACTCTTTCTGTTGGCACGTCATTTCTTAGATAACTTCAGCTAAGTATTCTCTGCCTGTCATCATATTGTGTTGGTCTTTGGAAGGTGGTGTCTGCGTTTACTGATTACAGTTTCTCACAGGTAAAACATATCTTGGTGATTGAGAAATTCTGTTTTAGACAGTGGAGTCAATCATTAAACACAAATGAGAGAGAAGTAGTTATTGCCATTCATAATCTTCTCTTAAGCAACTGCATGAGGACTCTCTGCTCTGCTGAAAAAGCAAAGAATTTTCAGTATAAAATGTCTATTAAGTCCATGTAAGGGAGAGAGTAGTGACTTAAGGCCGATTTCGCCATCCATTGCTCAAATCCCAGCTCTGAGGCACATAATACACTGATAGATGTGGTTAGGTGAGCAGAATATAGTCCACTTTCAAGCACTACCCCATCTATATGCACTTCATTGTTAATATATAGCTAAAACAGGAAACTTTACAATCAGATAAAGAGAGCTGTACAGTATGTCATTATGGCTTGGTCAGATGTGAGTGTCTGTATGAAAAATAATACCTTGGGTTGAATAACAAAGAACAGCTTGTATTTGAACTTGGCTGTGGTGAATTAAAATGAATTCCCCAAGTCCCTTTGCTCATGGTAGCTTTTAATTTTGTAGCTTTTTTCAACTCCTTTGCTCCTTCAGGGTCATGAGTGATTAATTTTATTGACTTAATCTCAACTTGATATTTTTACTGCAAATCCTTTCAATGTTCAGAGTATAATTATTGTTTAATGATTTAAATTCATAGATTCTCTTCCCTAGAAATGAAGGGCTACATTTAACTTCAGTGTTTCTTAAAGCTATTTTTCTTTTTCTCTTGCAAAATGAGCAAGGAACACAAAGTGAAATTGAGAAAGATTGTTACTGACATATTAACCACTACAGGTCTGCATTAGTGATTTTATTTATTTTATTTTGTTTGGCACTCAACTTAGAATTTTATTGTAAAGTCTACAAGCAATTTAGTACTATCCTTGAGGAGAGTGGGTAGCAAAAGAATCAATAAAAGAACTGAAGTTTAATACAGAAAGGGAAGTTGTGTTTCATGGGCTTTAGTGTAGATCTGTATTGCATACCCTACACACCAAACCAGTACTGATATTAATGAATGCTCACTGCTTCTAATGAGGGGAGAATATTCACCTGAGATTTCCAGTACAGCTGAAGGATTTACAGTGATGACTTTCACCTGAATGTAGAGCTAGTGTATCTGAACAATACAGATATCTAAAGTAATGGAGACATTTAACATTAAATCTAGCTATTTAAAATGAAACAATTATAACCCTGTTTATATAGCACAAGAAAGAAATATTGCAAATTTAGTGAAGGTCACACAGACATAGTTTCACCTCCATTCATAGATGTTTGTTGCTTGCACATGCTTTCAGCTCTCTCCTGTGTTAAAAGTTAATAACTTTTAACCTCAGTACAATTGTGCTCTCGTTGTTTGCTTGTTTTTTAATATGTGTTATAAGTTTAATATAATACTTGTGCAAATGTCATTTTAGTCTCTTTTCCTCTCAGCTGTGAACATGAAAAAGAGTACAACAGAGATTTTTCTTTGCCTAACTGAATTCTGAATCGAAGTACATTTTGAGGGTTTGGCCTATAGTGGTGTTGCTTTCCATAGATAGAATAACAATTGCTTTGTATAAAAACAAGTAAAGGTAGTCAGGGTGATTAAAACAAATATTCTTGTATTGACTTTTTTCTAACTTTTTCTGTGTTCTTTTTTCCCTGTACTTTAGATATATGTAATAAAAGATGAAGTTGAGAATACATGGCAAGAAACCAGAAGGTTATTTTTCCCCATCTTTTTACCAGGCTAATTACTTTCAAAACATTAAGCTGCTTCCTTAGCAAGCTGGTTCTGAGCAGTCTAGGGAGCTGGGTATCTAAAATGTTATCCAGCTTTGACTTATGCTCTACTTAGTATTGTATTGGTTGAGTAGTACTGCTTCTTGAATTTGCTGTATTCAGAGCTGCACTGGAATTTTGGATACTTTTTGTAGAATATTTCTTCTACCCTTACTTTTACGTTTTGAGCTATGTGTTGCTGGAGTCATGCTCCAGAGCAGAAGTCAACATAAATCTTCATGTGAGGCTAAAAGCAGCTAATCTGCCCCTCTCTAGTGACAGAAAGTTGTTCCATTCTTCATTGGGACATGGTTGGATACTTGGTTCATTCTCCTTCCTTACAGGAATCCTATTTCTATGAATATATTCTATTCTATGAATATATTTTTAATAAAGAATAATGAGCTTTTTGTAAAACTCAAAGTATGTGCAAGGCTTGTTCCTGAAATTTTATTTTTTTTCTGATGCCCAGTACCAACTATTCCTAGCCAGCTATGTAGTCTGTTTGTAAGTAGTGTTAATGTAACTATTCCACTTATTTCACTGTCCCCAAATAATTGTAACAACATTTGTTAATTCCTTCCTTTTCAAGAGAGTGATATTCAAAACTAAGAAGTTAAGGGGGTCCCACAGAAAGTTATTTCACACAGGGGAAAATACTTCATCTGGGTACAGTGAATTCAAACAGTTTTTAACAGGTCTTGTTAAAAATTCTGCCATAGCTCAGAGTTTCACTTCACCATGACTTGTATTTGGAGGATTAGTAGAAAAACAATAATTTACCTATAGAAAAAGCTCATCAGATTTCAGCAAGCATTGCTGAGGGAACTTGTAAGGTCTTATTCTGAATTCATTACATTTTTTCTGAACAAAACTGAGGCTTTGATGATCTGGGGATGCAGAGAACCCCTGCTTAGCAGGGCTATCGGCTTTAAATCTGTGTGAGGGGTTGCCTGTGGATTATTCACTTATAGTGGTGTTCATTCGTAACTGAGAAGGGGGCACATTTCTCAAGTTAATTTCGTCTATGGATTAAGGGCAGAGAGAGAAAGCTGACACTGAAAGAATAAGATATGAGAAGAAAAAGAATAGTTTCAAAGTTTGGAAAAATTGAAGAGTGGTGTTTTCATCAGACCAAAGACGACAAGTTGTCTGTGACTATTGCTGGTATGGAAGGAGAACATGTTCTGTATTTTTCAGTTAGTGGAAATGAAACAGATTTCCAGGCCAGAATTCAGGGACTGAGACTGAAGTCGTTCCAGTCAAGGGAGTGTGCAAATGTTGTGAGGAGTAGAGAAGGCCTGTTCGTTCTGTGTGTTCACCCGTTCAGATTGCAAACCCCTGTTTAAAGGTTAAGTCTGTCTTAGGCTTTTGGTTTTTGGAATGAGAAGCAGTCCTGGAATATTTTTCCTTGGAAAGTTACAGAAGTTTCTTATTAGTACAAAATGTGTTTTTCCTTCTGAAGATCAAACCCTTTATCAAGATTATACTTTTGAGTTTAATAAAATGTAGCATTTGTTTGCAGCTAACACAATTTTCACATTTCAAATGCTCACTGTATGTGTTTTTGGAATGTTATGTTTGGTGGTTTTCACTGACTTTATATCACTACAGGGCAGGATAATAACCTAAAAAATGCATAGAGATACTACCGCATGTTTAAAGACACCATCAGCTACCTATAAAGATATGGAGAAATGCTTATCTATTTTTATGGCAGTGTTTAGAACCAACATTTTATAGGGGGTTTTAGTCAGCAAACACTTAACAGATTCTATCTTTGGCAGGCACAGTTTCAAACCATATTTCAGTCCTTGCATGTCCCCTTGCTTACCTCAAATGTGGCTTTTTTTTTTTCCCCCCTGAAATTATACCCTTATGCAAATACTTCTGCTTGTTAGGAGTTCTAATTTCTCAATTTCCACATATAATTGCTGTCTTGTGCTTGCAAAATTGAACAGCCAAACACTTGAAAACTAGAACTGGATGATGGATTGAAAGTATTTCAACCTTTAACCCCACACGTCTGTAAGTCCTGTCCACTTGGATAAAACTGACAAAACCACATTTTTATGGTTTGTTTTCTGCACTGCAGATACAAAACAGCTTTTTAGTGAAAAAGAAAGTAGGCTGTATTCCCTCACTATCAAAGTAATGGGGGAATGTTAAATTACAGAAGCATTGTTATTGGAGAAAGTGTAAGAAAGGGAAAATGCCAGACATCTTATTGCAAACTTGAGCTGAATAATGAGAGCTGACCACTTTGGAAAAATAGTATTCTCCTCTCCTGTTATGTGGATCTGTACAAGTTGGTTAGGAGGTCCTTCAGCATTGGAATTACCACTCGCTAAATTCTGCTCTCAGCTTTCCAACTTCAATTACTAAATCACAACCAAGAGGTTAATCATGTCCACAAATGAATCCAGCCTGCTATGGAAAAAAAAAGTTTATTTTTCTTAAATTGAAGTTTCACATTGCTTCTTTGATGCAAGACCATTTCTGGAGGCCTTTTTTACTTGCCACTTTGTCCCTTCATTGTGCTAGACTGGCATTTAAACCATATAAGTAAAGATAGAGTACAATGAGTGTCCTGATGAATATTAGACAGATAACATCTAGCATGAGTATGTACAGCTTACAACAAGCCACAGCACAGACCGTCATCTGTGGTCTGTTTCTTTTCACATTTGTGAGACCCACTCTTTCTGCTTCTTGTATTGTTGGCAATTTTGCTCATCTTTGATAAAAATAGCTGACTAAATTTGGAAAAATCTTAGTTCAGAAGAAATGCTGCATATACTGAACTAATACCACTTTCAAGGAAGGTTGAGAAATCACTTTGAAATTAATGTTGCAAGTAATGATTAGTAACTATGTATTACAAAGAGGTTAAACTGCACAGGGGAGAAAACAGCAAAAGAAGGTAAACTGTAACAGGAACAAAGAATTATTTGTATGAAAATAAAGAAGGCTATTTGTGTATAAATTACTTTCTATACCAGAACTAAACAGGCCCCTTAGGAAGATAATAAAGGCCTCTTGAACCTCAAAGACTTCTTGTTGCTTTCATAGGAAGCTTCTTCTACAATACTTGTTTCGTTCAAATTAAAACACACACTCCTGTTGCCAATATAGAGATCTCTCTATGCACACTGAAGGCATAGCTCTTGGGACTGGAAGTGGGGTAAAACATTCTGAAGAAATATATTTTCCAAAGTTAATTTATTATTCCTTTAACCTCATCTCACAAAAAAAAGATAAAAAATAATAAAAAAAATAAAATAAAAAATCCATAGTAAAATTGTTGATAAACAAGTTTATCTTTAGAAGAATGTATGATCTGAGTAAAATGTTTCTTGCTTTATTGCTCAGATTAGGCTTGCAGTGTAATTGCAAATGATAGAGAATATTTATGCTGAATACTTTAGCTTATTTAGCAGTTATGATAAGGTTGCAATGAAATATATGTCTACACTGGAAGATCTATCTGAATAAAGATGAAATCTCTGAAATTAATTGTAGCCAGAACGAACAAACGAGTCTGACAATAAATTGTCTACCCTGTGTAGCAGTTTAGGGTAAATGGAAACCAGATGATGCTTTTGTTACGGGTGTTAGGAATAGATCTGAGGTTTCATTACATTTTTTTTTTCTGTAGCACTATTAATTTTAAAATTTATGTCAGAGTATCTGATAATAACTGAAAGACAAGTGTTTGTCTTGAAGAGCACTTATGAAAATGGAGGATGACATAGTTCTCCTAGGAGAGGGTCTTGGTCCCATAAGGATAGAAATGAAAATCTGAACTGTGTCTCCAAAAACTTTTATGCACAGCAAGATTACATCTGCGGGAGAAAAATGTGGTTAGTGCTGGTATCACAACAGAATATAAGACTGATGGTGGAATGAACACTGGAAGTCCTTTGGGAGCATACATTTAGTCTAGATTTGAAGTGCTTGCTGGTACCAAATTTATTAAAGACCATCGTGCATTATAAGGATTTTTTGTATGAAGGTGTTGTACTATAAATGATAAATAAGAAACAAACACAGCACTAGAACTGACAGCACTAGAACTGAAAATGATACTGACCTATAGAGACTGTGATTTAGAGAGAATGAGAAAATATGATATTTCTGAGATGATTCTCAGAAGTGGAATGCCACCAAAAGTGAGGATTTATTTGGAAGTGGTAGGGAAGATGAAGAATTGAAGAGATGATCCTGGATTCCAAGAGTGTGTATAATTCCTCCATGGTGCAATTTGACAGTGCAAATATGTGGTGGTGAAATACTTTGGGTAAAGATAAAAGGAATAGAAACCAAGAAGAGAAATAATAACGACCATCTGTTACACAAAATAAGAACTGGAAAAGAGTAGAGAAAAAAGAATTCCTGGATCTGTTCTTAATGCCATGGGACGCTGTGATCCTGAGGAATGTTTACAGTTTGTATATTTGCTGGTTATCATGGACTGCATCATGAAAGGAGTCTATGAAGTGCTCAGAAAACAAATGTTGGAAGCAGTGCTTAATTGTGCCTATAGAGTAAAAACCAACAGAGAGGGTTGGTTGATGAAGGTTCATTCCCTTCATCAAAAACCCACGTATTTCAGATATGCTTGCTCTTCTGAATTCCATCCATTTGGATTCCTACTCATTTGTGATGATGTGGCAGTCAGTTTAGGAAGGAAGTGTGGAATGAAGAGATAAACATTTTATAAAGTCTTTGTTCTTGCCAAGGCAGAGTTCAACTGAACTGTTTCTTGAAAGGTGCGGATCACCTGATCCTGTGAGACTTTGCAAATTGATAAAGTTCAATGCAGGTCTGGGCTTTGTTGAACCACTGTGGATGTTTGACTGCCCTGAAAATGGTATATACAAGTCAGGGCACTGCACAGCTGGAAAGATGATCTGTAAATGGAACGAAAGAGTGCTGATTTTCCAAATATGCTCTTTGAAAGCACTGTTTTGTTTGGTTTCCAGAAACTGCTGAAATAGTGGTTTGTATTCTATTTTTTGCAAAACAGAGATTAAGATTTCTATTGGTTTCTTTAAATTCACTTCAGAGTTACCAGAATTCTGAAAGCAAAAGGAAAAGTTTTCTCTGCATACTGCTAGACTTCCGAAGTTGATTTATTTGATGACAAGTTGGCATCAGGTGAGAAGTGTTTGCTGACAGAAAGAGAAGCATGCTGCTGTTTCTAAGAGAAGTTAAGATCAGAGCACAAATACAAATTCCTTTTTTTTTTTTTTTTTTTTTTAATAAAACCCCAAGACACTCTGGTCAAGTTCTTCAGCCACACCAGGGTCTCTATTTCCTGCCCGGAGAAAACTTTGCCCCCAAAGTTATACATTTCATTCCAGGCCTAGATTAGAATCTTTTCTCTGGGGAATATGGTCAAAAATAAAGAAAACTGCACACTTTGACAAAGACAGTACTAGCACATGCAAAGTACACCTAGAATATGATTCACATAAGTCTTGACTTAACAAAATGAACGACGACGACAAGTTAGTCTTGGAGAAGGCATCTTGTTAAATTCAGTGCTAATTGTACTGATTCATGAATCTGCTGTAATGCAAACAATTATTTACAGTAATAGCATTTTAAAGGCCTAGTATTGTTCTTATGCTTGACTGCTGTGAATAGGTGTTGGGGTCATAACTTTAATAATGAGTATGAAACCAATCTAGAGGTGTGATGAAAATAAGACAGTATGCAAGAAAAACGTGAGAGGAGGTTTTCTCCTCTTATAGTTTGAGAAAGCCATGGTCAGTGCACCTGTTTTCAGGATATTCTAAAGTACATAACAATATAATTTAAACAAAGGTGTTATTCTCAGCTAAATTAATACACTGTGGAGACTACCACTTTACCAGCTAATTCAAATTCCTTTCAAAAACAAGGCACATATTTTTAAATGACAGTAGGTTCAAGGAGGAATTAATTCTTAAATGTACACGAGATATCTTCAAATTTATTTATGCGGGAGGAAAACTCTCAGTAGAGAAACAATGGAAGAGTTAGGCTGTTACGACAGCTGTGTAACAGGGTACAAATACTTTGCAGGAAGACAAGAGGAGAGGAATATTGCATACTCAGGATTGCACCCAACACTCACAAACTGTGTGATGAAGAGCACAGCAAAAAGGTAAACTGTTGCTGTTAAGAATTTATTTAATGTTCTTCCTTTTTGCACAAAGCAGAAATATTGGCTTGGATCACTAATCCCTCTCAGCTACTGCATTATCACAGATGCCTTGGAAGCAGTAACCTCCATGACCTTCGCATGAGTCTCAGATGACTCCGATTATTCTGCTGTGGGCTCTGATTCTTTTACACTGCATGCCCTAACTTTAAAAAATGGAAGGGGGAGGAGGTCTTGTGGGAATGAAAGCCATATCACATGGCCTGATCGTACTTTGTGGCCTATGAGACAGACCATCGAAATCTTGGAGAGACAGAGAGAGAGAGAATTTATCTCCGAAATCTGTAGATATCAAGAGGAACTGAGTTCCATCATGCTAAGGCCAACTGTGCAAAAGCATCGTATTTTGAGACGGTCAGCTTGAAAAGTGATGAGTAGCAGAGATAAATGAGAAGCAGAAAGTAGGTTACAAGAGGGAACATAAATGCGGACAAGGTTGTGCAAGAACAGAGGGGTCAAGGCTTGAAGAACCTTGAAAGTTATTGGTAAAATTCTAATCTCAAATTTCAATTTCAGAGAAAACCAGTATGGTGGTGTGAACAAGAAGGGTGACATGGTAACAGCAGGGGTAGCAGTAGTAGGATGAAGGTGGGATAGAGTACTTTGACTAAAAAAATTGACTAAAAAAAAAAAAAAAAAAAAAGAATATAACTGTTGCAACCCCCCCCCCCCCCCCCCCAGATCAATGCTACTTCTGTGCAGAAATTTGAGGCCAAATTTAGGTCCCACTGAAACTTCCATAAAAATTAAAATCCGCTGCAACAGGGTCAGATTTTGGTGTTTATATTTGAAATTAGATATCAGGTTGACATAAATCTTTCTCTTCTGTGTTTATCACTTCAAGATCTTGCCTCAGGATTCTTTTTTCAGGGTTTCTGTGTTTTCACAGAGACCTCGAATTGTCACAAATCCAAAAATGTCATCTACCTTACATCATGTATTAACCTGTGCCCAAAGACACTGCATGGGAATGAGTAAGACTGAACTAAGATTATAGCAGGAATTGGGAAAGGAATCAATTTGCCTGTGCTGTGAGAATTTTCAGTGTTTCAAAAAGTCGGAGTAGAAAATCAAAGCAGTTTTTGCAAACAGAAGTAAGAATTCAATGACTAATCAGAGTGCAGTACTGGAAATGTTGCAATATCAAATCATCATGACTTGTTTCAGTTCTGACCCTATACATTTTGTTTGTTTTTGCACTTGAACTGTAAATGAACTCAAATTTTGAAATGAAAAAACAAGTCGGGAAAAAAAAAAGTCAAAAGGTGTTTTAGCCGTTTCAAAACATTCTTCTGAGGTTTTCTTAAAAAAAGATGACTGAAACGTCTTCTTCTAAAAATAAATCAGCATTTCCTGTCAAAAAGCTTTATTCTAAAAATATTTTCACTCCTTCTTGGCTACTAGCCAAAACTACCTTAAAGAAAACAGTGCAGTCTGGGATCAACTTTGACCTCCAATAGAGAACACCTACTTTCACCCTTAAGCTGTTATTCTCTTACAGAAGAGCTGCTTATTTTTGTGTGAGGGGAAGGTACGTTGCACAGCCATGCGCCACGTGTTGACAGTTCCTTTTTTCCTACACCAGTATATGTTCATCCTGATTATGATGGAGAGCATAGTTATTCCTATGGCTAAGCTATGTAGAAACTTCAGCTTTCAGAGATGATACTGGTACCTATCACTGCCCACTGTTCAGCAAATGAGCTCTGACCCCCTTAGAATCAGTCCAAAAGATGTTTAGATTAGGAAGGGCATCATTCTGGCGCAAACAGCCAGGTTTCTTGCCAGTGAAAATGTTGAAGAGGAGGGAAATGGCTTTGGATCAGAGCGTTGGGAAGCAGTCTGGCCTAAGCAAATATGTGTAGACATCATGTATTTGAATCTGCTTTTTGTTATTCCTTGCAGCTTTATTTATCAACTCCTACTTCAAACAAAGGATCCTGATTTCACTAATGTTTAACTTAAATACGACGACTTCAAAGTTAGGTTTGACAGTATCTAATCTATATTTTTACCCCATTCTAAATCATAAACTGAGCTTTCTTGAGACAGGAAATGTTTATACTGGCTTGTCATATTTTATAAATAAAACAAATGGGACCAGATTGTGATTCAGAGTTCATGGATGCTTTGGGGAAGGTGAAGAAGATAAAAAGAAGTGTTTTCCTTGACTAGGAAAGGCAGTCATTGTCAGTAATCTCCCCAGAGGAGGAAGAGAGGAAACCTAATGAGGACAGTGCACTGGGTGTGCACTCCACAAATCCCCCCTGGGTTTTATGCTGCAAGTTTATCTGACCACACTCTGAGGTGATGGAAATAAATGCTATGAAGACAAGAATACTATAATCACAAACATCATGAGATTAAGAAATAAGTAATTATTTTTGTGTAGTATTTTATTATGTTCTTTTTTTCTTTCTCTTGTTAATTTAAAACAGTAGTACAGTTGAAACAGTAACTATCATGATAAATAAGGTATAAGATAATTGCATTTTATACTAAACAGTTTAAGAACACTTTTTAAAACACGTGCCCTATTTACAGCTGAGATAGAGTTAATTGATTTCATTGTAGATGGTATGGTGCCTCATTTTGGATTTTGGAGTAAAATAATGTTGATAACACATTGTTGTCTTTGATGTCATTTACGTTGCACTAAATTAAGGACTTTTCAGCTTCTTGTGCTGCCCTGCCAGCAAGGATGCTCTCAAGCAGGACCATCCAGGGCAGCTTGCCTATGTCTATGTCCAGAAGTTATTAAAGGAAAGGTAGAAAACAAAACAGAATCTGTTACCACAGAACTATATACATCCTGAAGACTGCATGCAGTTCTGTCCCTAACATGTCAGTAGAATAAAGCAGAACTACAGAAGGGTAACAGGTTGTTCATAGTTACAAAGTAGTTTCTAGATGAAGATTGACTAAATGGACTTGGGATCTTAAGTAGGAGAAGAAGTGCCTGAGAAGGGAGAGATTAGAAAACTGTAAATCATGAGTGGCACAAGGAAAGTTAGACAAATACAAACACGAAGTAGCAGGTTTGACCAAAAAACAGTTTTTTTGCAAAATGAGTCATTAAGTTGCCAGTGGCGTTAGCAAAGGATTCTGAGGGTGCCAGAAGTGTACATGGTTTCAAAGGGGATTAGAGAAATCTGTGGAAGAAGAATCCATTATAGGCTGTAAAACACTAGGATTTCGTTTCTGGTTTAGCTTGTAGGGTGCTAGAAACTGAGGGAGCGTTACTACATTTCTGACTTTGTTTATGTGCTTCTGTTGCCCACATCTGGAGGCAGAAAGACAAAAACAAATGACCCTTTGGACTAACATCATCCTTATATCTCTGTGCTTACTTTGCTTCTACCACAGCTCAGAAATTAAGTTTGCTTCTCCTTAGGTATCTGGAGCAGATGCTAGTGCTGAGGTGGGAGGGGAGATGTCTTATTCCCCACTGGCGCTCTTTCCTATTTCTACACTTTGCTGCCAGCCATTAAGGCTGGCTGACTTCTCGTTATACTTATTATAAGTGTAGCCCAGATCTAAATCCTGAAATCTGGGGTGGTAAACTTCAGTATGTACTATGAGAAGCTCTGAAGGAGCTTGTCCTCCATTTGAGACATTTCAGAGACAGCTGACCTGGCCTGTGGAATTGTCCTCACATGCTGAGAGATTTTAGCACTCAGCAAGGGAGATTTTAGCACCCATCAGAAAGGCAATCTGAGGCTTCCAACAAGACATATAAGTCACTGGAATTCAGCCTAGTTTTACTCAACTAACCAAGGCTAAGCCAAGGTAAGCAAATAAACAATCATTATTTAAAATAAGTCTTCAGATGGAAAGTCGTGTCCCAACAAAAAAGGGAAGTTGATGCTGGTTTTGTGATTTTGTTTGTTTTATATGAATCATCCACAAGTAAAAATGGCAGAGTAAATTGTAAAGCAGGTGGTATTAAGGAGATATTAAAGAAGAAAATATGAATTTTCTGAAAAAAAAAAAAAGTCATTTTAGAAATGCTGTAATGTTTGCTTTTTACACTTCAAAATAGACTTCTTTTTATTATATAGGAATGGCCCATATATATATATTTTAAAATGAGAACAAAAACCACAATGGATTAACTTGACCTTAAAAAAAATCCCATTTTTTTTTCCAAAGCCATAACATGTCTCCTTTGATCAAAAATCAACTGATTGCATTTTATTTTCCTTTTTCTTTGGTGACTGAATGAAAAAAAATTCCTTTTTCATCCAGCTCCATTCTGGGTTGTATTATGAAACTTTTACAAAGTGTTTCACTTTGAATCCATTTGTAACAAATTACAGCTGCCTTTTCCAGCAATAGTTAATACTGTTTTTATCTTTGTTTGCAAATAATGGTAACTGCCCCTTGAATAGCATGGAAGAAGAATGGAGAGGAGAAATTGAAAAATTTAAATTTGCAGTTACTGAAGCTTTGTTTTCTAAGTGCTTAATGCCAATTAATGAAGATGCCACATTTTCCCTTTCTTCTTCATGATCATTTTGAGTTCCTCAGCCAGTGAAAAGCATTCAGAAGAAATGAGTTTCTCTTTTTGTTTCCCCTCTCTCTTTTTAATTCTTTTTTGACTGACTAAGGATTCTCTAATTCTTCCCCTTCTTTGTGTCTTTCGGTGCTGATAAATTCTTTTAAACTAAAATTTGTTTAATGGCTTTTTTCACAAAAAATTTGCTTTGTTGATTCCTTTTCAAAAAAGCAGTTTGTTTTAATGGAAGAATATCTGACTTTTGGCATAATCATTTGCTCCAGTGGGTGCTCGCCAGAAGGACTGCACAAACTAAATGCTGTCTCTCTTGGCCATGCAGAGGAGCGAGCTCCCCACATACTTATTTGCAAGTTGATTTGAGAGCTGTGAAGGAAGAACAAGAACAAGAGTGACTGCTGCTCCCTGTGAGAGAGTGAATCCCCTGAGCCTTAGCTGTCATCCTTTTCTCTCAGGCAGACACCTAGGATGTGTGTGGGATGGCATGAGCCTGTAGGCTGGATGCTGTGCTGGCTTACTACTGCTATATTGCTATTGCTAATTAGAAATTGTTCCCACTCACAGCAAACCCCTTGGCTTGTAAATGAAGTAGGCCAAGGGACCTTAAATCCCACCATACCCCAACCCCCTGCCATGGGCGAGGCTGTCCCCCACCTGTCCAGACTGCCCAGGGCCCATCCACCATGGTCTTGAGCACCTCCAGGGATAGGACACCCACTGCACTCTGGGCAGCAGTGCCAGTGCCTCACCGCTCTGAGTAAAGAACTTTAGTTCCACGATTGAGGATATTAAAGTGTGAAAGACATTTTCCTTTCAGAAGGAAAGGAAAATTTTTCCAAACTTGATGTGGCCGATAGTCATTTTCTTTTGCTGGGCTACATTCATTTCTGGTGTAATCGCATTAAAAATAGTAGAATTACACCAAATATGAGCTTAGAACTCCAATGTGAAATTTCAGTTCAACTTCACAGAGCCATAGGTTGCACTGGTCTGGCATAAGCATTTGTGGAAACACTAATTGCTTAAGACTAAACATACATTGTATTCAGGGGGTCACAGAGCTCTGCTTAGTCTTTGTGATTATTTATCTTAAACACTGAAGCAGAAGAAGCAAGCCATGCCATATACATGGAAATGCTTAAATGACCACAGCACTGAATGATTTACTACAGCTTACCTGAACAATATCTCCACATTTTTTTGTTTTAAACACTCCCATGTTGTCGGAAAACATAGTCACATCTCTGGGAGCAACTGAAGAGCAGCTTATGTTAGAGGCATAGGGAAGTGCTGGCAGTCTGGAATTGCAAAGCTTATTTTGCAGTTTGTGAAGGAAGATTTCTCAGCATTATGGGTTATTATATTATTACACGTAGTGTAAACATAGAGGCTTTGATGAATGTGGCCCTTTATTGAGCAAGGCATAGTAGAAGCATATGATAAGATTCAGTTTTTTCTACAAAGAGTACTTACAGTCTATGAGACAAAGTGGAAGAAAAGCACAGAAAAATGAAGCCTGTGAAGACTGTGGTGTAGATTAGTGGATGAAACAATAATGCAAATTGAGTTTCTAAACTCCTGCTTGTTCCTCTTATTTGGATCCCACTGCCATTGTCATGATCTTACCTCTAAGCACTGGGAACCAAGAGTTTAATTTCTCTGTAATCATAACAATCAAGAACATGTGGTAGCTGGAATTGCAAATAAATTAGTATAACCTTGGAACTTTCTGTATAAAATTGATGGATTATGCCTCTTTTAATCCCAACATAAGCATTCCTTATGCATTACACAAAATATTGTTGCCAGCTACGTGAAAAGCACAGGGAAACTTATACATGCAAAGCTGAAGGAATTTCCACAAGCATTCCATTCCAGTGCTGGCATTGTCATTTTTCTCTGGGTTCATACTAAGGGATTCAGCCACAGCATAAGGTAATCAAAAGTGTTCCCAGGACATCTGAAAAAAAGAAGTGGTCATGCTTTCCTCTAGCTAAAATACTGTCCCACTGCAAGGAATAGTACAGCAAAAGCAGTGTCGCATTACTTTAACAGAAGCATTTAACATTTTTACTGACAGAATATAAAGCATGTGGTTATGGAGTGTGAAATCATCATTAAAATTCCTTGGGGAATATCAATGGAATAAATATCCAGTGATTGTCGCAGTGCTTTCATTGCTGTAGTTTTACAATACAGTAATTCTCTCCACTGATCAGTTTTATTCTTATATCATGTAAAAAGCTCAGATTCTTGTATAGGAATTTACTACCCATTGGAGGCAATTTTGGCTTGCAAATGTAAGTCTAAAGCTGTAGAAATATGTTGCATATGTGAACAAGGTCATAGCTGTATGTTGGCACGGCTTGTTTGTGCTACGCTTCCCCAAAACACCTCTCCCCCTTTGTCCTTCACATGGTTTTACAGAGAACTTGGACAAGGCAGATGGAAGCCCAAATGAACTGGTGAATTGGAAGTGGGGAACACCAGCAATCCCATGCACTATGCTTAAGCCCCTTTGGGAATCTCCTTTGCCAGACTTCTCAGGGAGCTTTTCTGGATATCACAGTATGTGTTCATATGGTCTGGTGTGAAGGGATGGGGCACTGAACTGATACACAAAGATCGGTATTCCTCATAAATGATCCTGGAATAGCTGAACTTTGTAAGGAGGATATCAGTATCTTGAAGTTAGTCCTGCACTGCCTTCAGATGTGGCAGGAGATGACCAGTATGTGAAAAAGATTGTTGTCTTAAGATGCAAACCTGCACTGAGCTTCAGCTGTTGAGTAGCAAAACTGCCTTCCATCTGTCTCTGCTGGTCCAGAAAGATCATCAGCTGTGATGCTGTCAGCTGATGAAGAAACTGTTTCAAGCAATCAACAGTATGGCTATTGTGAAATCACACACAAAATGGTCTTGTAAGCAGTATGATAGGGAATAACATGCCAGTATATTTTTCTGCACATTTTAACCAGAAGGTGGCATTGCATCATGTCTTTTGAAGCAAACCTTTAAAAAAAAAAAAAAAAAAAAGGACTGAGATTATAAAATAATTCACTCAGGTTTTTCTTTTGCTGCTGTTCTTCTTTTTTGATGGGAGGTGGAGATGGGGTTTGCTTTTATAGGATGATAAGTAATCATTCATACATGGTTTCATCCTTCTATCTGCCTGCTCTAACTTTGCTGTCAGACTGATACATTATTGTTTTATATTCTGATAGAATTGTGCTCGAAAAAAAAAGTGAAGAACTTTCTCTAGAAGACTACCTGTAATTAATTCTGTTGTGAAATGTTATTCCTATTCCCAGCTATTTTCAAAATTGTTTATAATGATGCCAAAAGAAATTATACAGCATTGATTCACAACCAGGGCAATTGTGTACCACTATGCATACAAATCTCTTGTTTATGGTTACTGAATAAAGCTGTTCTAGAACAGAAACAGGTCCTGCTTGAAGCCCAGAAACCAAAGCAGGGAGCTGAAATGGCCTGAACGAGGGAAAGAGACTTTTATTTTACAAACTACTGAAATGAATACGTTGTTTTTCTTTTGTGCAATATTAGAGGGAGTTGCATGATCAGATGAGTCCCCAGCGGTTTGAGCAGGCATGTTAAAACAGGTATAAACATAATCTATTTTTAAGATGTGTGTATGTGTGCGTATGTGTATGATTTTTGAAAGGCCTAAGCTTGCCAGTCATATGTTGGTCAGATTGGCAATCAGATCTCATGCTCCTGTAGTCCTTGGAGCCACATGGATTATGGGAAAAGGTTTCTAATGGACATGGCTGTCTCAAGGATTAGGTCAGTCTCATCAGCCACACATCATTTGGATTTTGCAATGGTTTCTCATCTTTGGTCTGTGTTCATTTTGGTCGTATCTTATTCAGTACAGACAGCTGGCCGTTGGAAACCACACAGCCACCAGCAACCAGTCACCAGAGTGACAGATGCTTATCACAAAATCGTAGAATTGTAGAATGGCTTTGGCTTGGAAGGGACCTTAAAGATCATCTAGATCCCCCTCCCCACCCAACCACTGCCCACAGACGTGGGGAGGCATGCCCTTATCATCAGAACTAGTTCAGCTTCTCAAATACTGAACAACCGTCAGTTCCCAGGCAGAAATGCTGCTGCACTAACCTTGCTCAGAACCCATAGTCAGTATTGCTGCTCAGGGCTTCTGACTTTCAGAAACAACAGCTTGTCTCACTGGAAGAGACTCAGACAGTCACTTTTAGAAAGAGGCAAAATACTCACCTCCTTAACAACTGGTTAGCAAATTGCATTGTCTGTTTGAGGTAGAAACATCCACACAGCACATAGTAACAAAGACTGTATCATACTATTGACAGATTTGATCTATTGCTATGCTGTACATGGTTGCAGACAGTACACATTCTCTGCAGTGTTCAATCCACTAAAGATATTACACAAAACCAGTGAAGAAATCTACTGATATGATATTCTCCAGCCTGAAAGTGCTGGCACGTTATGTATTTCCTATTTTGAGGGTCAGATATTGGCACTGTTGTATCCTAGAATCTGTGATTTGTGTGCCTTCACTGTATCTCAGCACTGAACCAAATATTGCATCTGTATTCTGGAGCATACTACAAGCATGTAGCTAAGACCTTTCAATTTCTAATTACATATGAGGGAAAAGGTCACAAAACAGATGAGAAACCATATTCAATCGATACTGAACAGATTTTTCCCCCTACCAATTTTGGAAAGTGTTTCTGCAGTTAGACACACTGGGATAAACAGAAAAAGAACAGTTAACTGATGTGCCTGTAAACGTATTTATTTGGCGTTTTGCTTCACTGAGCATAGAAGTTGTCTGGCCAATCTTAATTTTTTTCTAAGGGACTATCACAAAAGGATCCTGTAATGCAAAGGAAAAACAATCTGCAAATACTCCCTTGAAACGTGGCCTTTCCTGCCTAGTTACAGGATGAAATCGATACACAGCTGCAGATTTGTTGACCTACACATGAGATTGAAACTATAATATGAAAAAATGAATTTCTTCCCCGATGATAGATTTTTCTCCCTTTAGATGCCACTAGCGGGAACAATATAATGACTGGAAGGATCTGCAGACCCCCGTATAATGTTAGAGAATGTCATGTTGAGAAAGGGCACATGTTCTCTGCATCACTGCTCCTTAATCTTCTCAGATTTTCACAAAGAAATCATATTAATCAAATCTGCTTTCAGCTATATGAAAAGTACAGTCTGAATGGTTTGCAGCTTAGGAAGAAATTGAATGTAGAAGAAAACCTTGGATAGAAATAAGCCCAGAACTTAAAATAACTTTCTGTTGTCAGTATCTCACTTTATAATTCTGAATAGCTGTGACAATTATGCATCAGAAGGCTCTGAAACTGCCCCATACTGTGGCTGTGGAGAAGTCGTAGGTAATACAGGAGTAGAAGAATTCCCAGATTAAATCAGACTGGTGAGCCATCTGCCACTGGCTTGAAAATTAAAAAGCAAACCCAATTAAAAACTACCCAAAAATGTACTAGCAATGGTCACAATTTCAAAGGGTCAATATTCTGCCCAGCAGTGAATGTTTCTCTTATTTGAAAATTTGCCTGGGAACCTAGGGAAGACTAGGCTGTATGTGAATGAAGTGCAGGTTAGTTCGAATCCCACTCCCTTTCCATCGCTGTGTTGTGAATAAAGTGAAAGGACAGTGTGTGGGGGCATTGCTTTGGTTCCATGCAACAGAGAGATAGGTATGGAAAGGAGAGGGACAGCCTTCTGTATTGACTGGGAGAAGGCAGCTGTATGCAGAGGCTCTGTAGAAGTCACCAAGATTTCTTAAAGCAAAAGAACCTTCTGGTGCTCTCTCCGAAGTAGGGCTGCCTCCTCATTTTGGATTGTTTCCAATATAGCCTTAAGTCTAAGGGAACATATTATCTTTTTTTTTTTTTTTTAAAGATGCCAAATAAAAGCCACAGTGGAGTACGTGGATTTCTCATTGCAACTTTAGTGTTCAGAATTTGCTTGGTGAAACTGTTGTGTTTGGTGTCAGAGCATGGAGAAAACCTGCTCCCTCTGCCTGAAAGCTGATGTTCTGATGACCCACTCTTGCTCCCATTGAAATCACAGGGATCCCTTCTGCTGAATTTGATACGAAGAAGAATATAGTGGACATTAAATTTTTCCAGTAGCAGAACCCATTTGTCTTCTGTTAAATTTGAATCTTATACTGGCAGGCTGATGACCATATCACAAGGTAAACTGTGAGGTACAAGAGACAGAATGTTGGTTCTGGCAGTAGGATCTAAAGGGTAATTCAGTGTCATTTAAAACAAAGGTAACAACATCTATTTTGTAGGTAAAGTTTATTTTACTCTGGGAAAAAACAAGACAAAACAAGAATGAAAAGAGGCACCAATCTAAAGAGATTTATATTTTAAATTGGTGCCAGAGTAGCAGGATATTCCTGAGGTCTTTCAGAGCACGTCTAGCTCTGTCTGGACTCTGGAGAAAATCTACTAATAGCAAAGGCATGACATTAGATTACAACCACAAAATTGTAGTCTTAAGACTGTAATGAAAATGGGTTAAGTCTATACCATTTCCTATTCCTATTATAATCCCTGCCATAAGAATAGCCTATTCTGGAATTATTGAGAAGGAAATTCTCCCTTGTTTTCTCCCTTGCTTGTAAATGTCATTTCATTTTTCTTCTCTTTGTATTTATAAAGATAGCAGTAAATGTTTAGCTCAACATTTTCAGAATGTTGTCCAAATCTGAGGGTGGTTACTATAAAAGGAGTATAGCATAATGAATAATACTGCTGTAGTTGACGTCAGTAGTGCTCAATTATGTAATGTCAAACTTTGAAGGAGAAATAAGCAGTGTGATGCTCAGAATCCAAGTGTAAGACTTTGGTCTGCTCTTTGCTGTTGGTATTGATTACATGCCTGTCAGTGACAGTGACAGCTGGGGAGCAGGAGATGCTGTGGGCCTCAGAAGGGTGATGGTGAGGAGCAGCATGGCAGTGACTCCCTGCTCTCACAGAGGTGTCTCTACAATGCTGTCAGTCAGGAGTGAGCTATGACGAGGTGAAACGCTCCACTCGTGACTGGAAGATTTTGTGTGTGGCCAGTACAGCTGGCTGGGGTATGTGCAGTTAAAATGAACCTTTTGAGGGAGGTGGGATGTGTGTGCATGCACTCCAGGGCGTGCAGAAACAGCACGTTAGGTCCTGTGGCCTGCCTTAGCAGGGAGCCTGGGTACCACTCACTTACAGCACTGTTTGCTTTGAAGCAATCACTCAGACATAAATGGCTCACTGTGAGGTGTTGAAGTCATGCTGGTTGGTGTAGCATTCAGAGGTCTAACAGCCTCAAGCTCAAAAATAAGAAAAAAAGACAAAATTCTCACTGGAGCAGTAAAGAAGAGAAGAGAGGAGCATGCTGCTTCCACTGCCTTTTTGATGTGATAGGAAATCAACCTACTTAGAAATTGCAATAAACAATCCAAGGTGAGCTATGACATTTTAAAAGCTCCGATTGAAGGAGATGATGAAGTTTGCTCCTGTAAAATCAGGCATGCTGGCATGTTAAAATGAATGGCGGTAAGTAAAGAAAAATATCTGAATCATGAGAAAATGTATCGTTTTAGAATTATTTCCATTATTTTTATGTTATGATTTCTATTTTTCTAGATCTCGAATTACTGACCAGCTAGTATACAAAGGTCTCTGGTGTCTTGCAACTGTATAGCAGTGGTGGTAATTCAGTGGGAAATCATTATTAATTTGGTGCTTTTCTTTTAGTTTTAGACTCTTCACTTCGTATTTCACTCAGGCAGATGGTTGGGAATCAAAACTGACTCTTTTTGGAGTTTTAGAGAGCACAGGTGTGCTCTACTAGCAGCAGTGAGTCTCAGCTCAGCCAGGTGCTAGACCTCTCCAAGGCCTTTGTGAAAATGACGGTTAAAAGAGAAGAGCTTGGGACATTCTATTTCCATGTATACCACAGTGAAGTGTAGTATTAATATATAGGTTTATCTGTTACATTGATTGTTCTCCAAAGAAAAGAATAAAAATTAGATTATTTTCTTTCTGCGTACTCCCATTCTCATGGGAGCTATTTCTGTAGTAGGGATAATTGTTTAAGAGATAAGTGTATTTTCTTTGCACATGGCTCTTCATAGTCACTGACCCATTCAAACTGTCATGTAAGGATAGAAGTAGATTCCAGTGTGGCTATGCTTCAGATGTTAAACTCACTGAGGTGCAGAAGTGAGCTAGGCATAAATCCATAGAAGGAGAAGGTAACACGGCCAGACTTGAAATCCTGTGCCATTTAGCACAGGAAGGGTAAAGGCTGACCCTGCTTACAGTGAGAGTGCACTGGAAACCTTCCCTTGTCGTAACTGTGATTTGTGGTGAGTTTACTCCTTATGGTAGCATGGACAAAAAAGCTAATATTCAGACAATGTAGAGGCTGCTCTTTCTCATATTTTCTGACAAAGTGTTTTAAAATTTTAAGCGATTTATCTTCTTTTGCAATTCAAGATGAATACTTACTTGTTACTGCTGATATCAAAATACAGTATATTTAAAAAGTGAATTAGATGGAAATCCAGTCATGACTGTTAACTTTCCTCTATCTCAGTAAGACCCTTCTCCAAAGCAACAGTTTGCAGGAAGTAGGTAGAGGTCACTATGTACCTGCTTCCTTTCTTCTGCTTTTTCTCCAAGGGATGGCTATTAATCACTGTCAGATGCAGGCTGCTGTGCTGACAGGATCTTTGGTCTCACTCAGTGATGTTCAGAAGTTATACTCTTATGTATCCCAGTTTCCATATCAACTGCCTGGCTTTGCAGGCTCTTGGGAAATGTTTGCAGCAGATACTTTTTTCTAGCAGCTGAATTCTGAGAATTACTTACATAAACTTTACAGATTTCCCATTTCATCAGTTTCTGTCTTCTCATCCCAGTCTTACTTTCTGCCTACAGTTTTATTTCCTTCATGGCATCCTCCATGATGCCAGGTGTTTTGCTCCTTCTCCAGATACATTCCTGAATGTTGATTATGTTTTCTTGTCTCTTTCCTTCTCAATAAAGAATTCATTTGTATATCTTAGTCCAACAGGCCACCTACCTTAGCTAATACGACTTTAGGTTGTTTTTTTTCCTGACATTCTTGGACATCATCAGAGCTAGGATTAGTTCTGGTTCTTCTGTATACCCACTAAGCCACAGTATAGCTAGAACATGATTTTTTCCCCATATTCAGTATCTTATAAAAAGTGCAGAGCATTACCCTAAAAAGTGCAGAGCATTACCCTAAATGAGATGGTAAAAAATGCGACATTTAGAATGTCTGGTTACACTTCCTCTTTGTCACAGGTGGACAAGTTTGTGAAAACAGGAAAAAGAATTATAAGCCTATTAAAATCACTGAGCATTGAAAAGACCAGCTACTGTAATACATATCTGTCTGTCACAGGGTGTTTGAGTGTCTAGAAACCTTGTAGCACTTCTTACATAATAAATGAAAATTGAAAATAGAAATAATCATGGTGTCAGGATAAGGTATTTGTAGCCGGGATCAGAATATCAAAAATGGAAATAGGACTGGCTGGAATATGCTGTCCTGGTAAATGGGGAATAACAAGACCTCTGACTTTGAACACAAAAATTGTCTGAAAGTCAGAACTCAAATCTGTAAGTTAAGTACTTGATACTATTTCTGGTTTGTTTGGTTGTTTGTTTGTTTATAGTTGATCTGTTGTGCTCTATTGCTTATTGTTTATTTCCTCTATGATAAACCATCTCCTGTTGATCAATCAAGTAGGACACATAGTCCATCTTGAAAACAAGGCCAATGAGAGATACTTGGGGACAATGAGGAAAAGCCAAGAGTCAGCACTGAGAAGTAGATGTTTGAAAGTAATTTATTTATTTTCTTAGAAAAAGGTCTATGAAAGTTGTAGATGGCTCAAATAGAGCTTATATGTATCCATAGACATGTATCATAGACATTTTCTTCAATTATGCCATACATGCTGAAGGAAGTTTTGGAAGAAGTGTACATAAGGGGAAGAAAAATGTTTTGGTTATGGTGCCATCTGTCCAATGCTAGCTGACTGCTGAGGCAGTGGAAATAGAAATTAATTCAGTGTCTGCAACCTTCTTAAATCTCAAATTAAATTAACATCAGGACTGGCACTTTTTAGACTGACTTGATGTCTGTGATTATGATTCCTTTTTGCCTTCTCTAGTTTCATTTATTGTTAGTTCCTATTAAATGTTCATTAAAAAGTAATTTAATAAATCATGGGATTTCCTGCCTATAAAACAATTATCAGAATGAAGAGTGACAGCAATGGTTGGGGAATTTGCTGAAATTAGGTATCCCTTTGTGAAGGGGAAGCAGGACACAAAATCCTTCCAATTTAATTAAAAAACTATTTCTTATGGAATTATTTTCTCACCAATGTTAAGTGAAGCAGCATTTGGGGCACCTTCTGGATTCTAGTTCTTTCTCTATTGGGTTAATGTACAGGGGTCACTTATGTCATCGTTTTTGTGAGCCACTGTTGAATTAATCAGTTGATTTATCAGATGGGAGGACAACTGGGCAATATCATGATACTGAAGATAGGAATCCACAGTCCTCTTGCACTATTAAGTAACAAGAACTGTACTGAAATGATTTTAAGGAATCACCAGCCAATTAATTTAAAACTTCAGTGGCCTCTGGTTACCAAATACACATGCTGAATTTCATTATGACATGGACATATGTGAAGCCTTTCAGGACCAGGAGCTTTTCAGTGGCTTTTCTGTACTATTTGAATACTTCTATTCAAGTTGCTTTAAAAGGTCCCCAATCACACAAGGATGGCGAGGAATGGTGGAGGAAGTTTGATGAGGAAGAGTAGGAGGAGCCTGAGAGAAAAAGAGAGAGATTGTTCAACCAGGCAGAGCTAAGGAGCAAAAACTGGGACTGTGTTTATCCTGTCAGGTTAGCTCAGGATTCAAGGTCACACCCAATGGTTTCCTCATTGCTTACACTTTAACATTCACTCTGGCTGTCAAGCTGAGTTGGGACCTGACCACGAACATGGCTGCATATGCACTGACAAAGCTTAACAACTTTGTAGTCTAGGGAGGAATCAGAGTGTGTATGGAGAGAACTGAGAGAAACAGACCAGCTGAGCGATGAGGTGAGATAAATGATGGAGTGCTGGATAAGGAAGGGATAAGTTTGAAGGGATTCAAGAGAAAGCAGGATGGTGGCCAGGCCAGGTTGTTCTATGAAGAGGCAGTTGTCTTCTGCAAACTGACTGTATCAAGAGATTTTTCTTTAACTTCACTGTGGTGCAGATTTCCAGAAGTCACCTCCTTCCTCACGTTGGAAGTGTGGAGAGAACTACTGACAAAAACCATCTTCCCAGCAGTTCTCTGGTCAGCATGCAGCCTGAGTCACTGCTTCCCATCAGTGGTGGGGAGAGCTTTTGGGCACAAAGAGGCAAGAACAGCAACACCTGTCCTTCCTGGAGGCAAAAATTAGTAATTCCAGTTCATATAGTATCTCTTTAAAACAAATGAATTTTTCTTAGTAATTCCATAATGCATGGAATTAACATAACCAGGCACTCTGTGAGGACAGCATAGCACAGCGTTCAGAGCCAGACACCATAAGCAAATTATGTATGATGTGTGCTTGTATGACTCAAAGACAATATTTACAGCTGTGGTGGTTTGGTTCTTTACCTCATGCCACGAACCTTCCTTTCACACTATATCATCCCAGACTGCATTGTTCTGTAAGAGAGACACTGAGTCTGGCTCCTGTTGGAGTATGCCAGGAAGGCAGCAAACGTGCATGCTATGCTGACTTCTGTTGGATCACTCATTCATCTCAGAAGTGGCAGGCTCATTACAACTAGTAATTTCTCTTTCAAAACCTGGCTCCTCACCATGTTCATAAACCTTGAAGCTAATATGACAGTACCCTCAGGCCCTCAAGAATGCTCATACAGCAGGAATTTGGCATCTTCCAAATGTGATTCATAGGCTTATTCATTACATTTTGCCCCTTGAAAATGAAAAGGAGAGTCCCAGTATACTGCATACACGAGTTCATTCTCATTTGATGAGGAAATATCTTTACCTGAGAGGACCTGACATTTCTGATAAACTTGGAATTGAAGGAGCTGGTGAAGGTGCAGCTGATAGTGCACATGGGGAAGAAGAATTAGAAAAAGTCAAAGTTTTCATAAAGAGGAGGACTAGCAAGAAGAATTATGGTTAAATGGTTATAAATATGAAGATTTAGAAGAATCTAAAGCAAGCAAATGAGATGACAGTCAGATAGCCTCTGCAGTCAGGGGCAAACACCATGGCTCCCCATTGAAGTCACATGGTGGAAGGAGAGAAAAGATCCTTGAGGCAGCTAATTAGCACTGAGTGGACACAGTTATGCTGCCTAAGGTTCATGTGTTAGCTGACTTGTCACATTTACAACAAACATCCAGGTCAGTGCATACAGACACTTGGGTATCAGAAGCAGTGGACAAGTCCTTGGTAACGCTGCAGATTTTTCTCATGTTGCAGTATTTTCCAAATTTAGCACTAACTTTAACCTTTAAATTATAGTTGTAGCTACAAATATATGAAATGTCAATTAAGGCAAGTCTTTTGGAATTGATGTTAATCTTCCACTGTTCCTCACATGTTTCAATGGAGGTACTCATTGGTTAGAAAACAGTTGTCTTTAATGCAAAGACAAGTCACTTCTTAGCATTCATTGGTTTACCTTATCCAAACACCTTTCTGCCTGCCTGAAGAAGGCTGCACAATATACAGAGGAGCTGTTTGAGAAAAATCTTCAGCAGAGAGATGGGAAATAAGAAGTAGGTGTAATGCTAGAAGTCTTTGGCAGGCTGCAATGCTGGACAGAAGTGCAGCATGACAGAAGTGCAGCATGAAAAGAAGGAACTAGGGTCATAAAAGGAAAGGGACTCCTGGAAAGAAGACCTAAAAGGTGATAGTGAAGAAGATTCAATGCTTTGGAGGTCATTCTGGTTAAACAAAGATGGCACAGTACTTAAAGCAGAGAGAATTTTATATCCAGCAAATACAATTCACAGTCATTTTTAAGGACCTTTATAATAACTTGCTGGTGAGAAAGAAACATTTCTTCTCACCATGTGGTCATTCAAACCATGCTAACATACTGGCACCCTGTGCATGTTATGGGATTGCTTCTTGGTGAATACTGAATAATTACTCTTACCACTGAAGAGATTAATAGCATGAGAATTAAGCTTCTCTAAATGCTATCTTGATTATTAGAGCTCTGGGTGTGTTGCTGTAAATGCATAGCTCTGTGTTCAAAAAGTGCACAGTATGTAGTGTGTTATCAGTATTTTTAAAGTTAAGAGTATGATGGGAATTTCAGCATTAAAAGTAATCCCATATGAAACACTCTCCAGGAGCTAATCTATTGTCATTTCCGGTTTATATAACTAGATCAACCATAATGAATTAATAAAAATACATGGCAACTCGTGATGCACTGAGTAAAGCATGTAGCACTGGCACGACCTTTAAATGCCTACTGGATTTTGCATCACATTTGCTTGCCTACTGCCTAGGTTTTTTGAAAGTGGTGTCTTATATTGGTACCTTAAATTTTTAGGCTTCCAGCCTTCAGCTGGTGTCTGATTTTCAGAAAGACAGAAGGGCCATACTCAGTGGAAGTTAAAGTTGCTCAACCTGCGGAGATTGGTGATTAAGGGTCAGCCCTGGCACAAGGTTGTGTAAAGACTTTACATCTGGAAATATTTTCTCTCGATACAAAGTTACTGCAAAAAAGTGACATGGCCTCCACACAACAAGACTGACTGAGGTCCTGTGCATTATCACACTTACCAGTTGAAGATCCTCTCTTTGAAGTGATGAGTATACTGGGAGTGAAGAAAGAGATATTGTTTCATTTCATTTACTAGAAGGTGTCCTATTCCCTGAGAAAAGGGATAGAGGTCCATAGGTGTGTGAATAACTGCCTAAATGTCCTGTTCGCAATGCATGTAATTCTAAGACCTGCCCTGTCATTCTATCCTTGTCTTAAAGGATTATTCCCTTCCTTATTTACATATCCACACATAGTGATACATCAAAACCTTTTGTTCCTCTGTGCCTCTATTTCTCCTCCTTCTGGTCTATTTTTGTTGGTATTTTAGCATTAATGTGAAAGACCTCTTCCCTTCTCTGTTAAGGTCCTTCAGCTGCATTTTTTTTTTGAGACTATCCACTCTTTACATTAATTAATCTCTTAAATAAAAGAACTGTTTTATGCTTGGTAGAAGGAGCAACAGGTTGACTGTCTGCCCTTTCTCTAACCTTTTCTGGTGACTGTTCATGAGTCTATAAGTTTCATGTACTGCAAAATCTTTGAAAAAACTTGATTGTTTCAGAGTTCCAGCATTGGCAGACACCTTCCAAAGAAGGCAGTTTAAAGCAAAGTTTCAAGCTTAAAAATCTCTCCACTTCTGTAGGATTTTGACTGTATAACATCACATTTATGGCAAGAATCCACAGTTGCCCATGGTGGTAGGCTATGGAATGGTACTTGCGTCAGTCAAAAGTGATGTGAAGGTATGAAGGAGAGTATAGCTCCCCCAAAACCAGCTTAAGTCCCTGAATAGTACCATTGCTGGAGCCCCAAGCACAGATAGGACTTTTGATCCCAGTAGACCTCAGTTATCTTTGTGCAAAATGAAGGATCTGGAAATACCAAGCAGAGAAACAGCTACAGCTCCACAGGGACAGGCCAGTTTAGTACTTTGCCATTCAGACCTTCTGAACATTGTAAAGGACATTGGTGATCTGGTCCCATGCTTTCCCATAACATGAGGAGGATTTACACAGAGAAGCAAGAACACAATACTGGTTCTTATCCAGCAGTATGTCCCAGACCCATTATCCTTTAGGAACCATGTTGCATGTTCAGCAGGATTCTCAGATTTCCAGTCTTTGGGAGACTTTCGTGCTTTACCTTCAAGTCACCACATGCTTCTCAGATTGTTTATCTGATGCTTTCTGATAACTATTTCTCTATCCAAAACTACAATTGCCCTAGGAATCTTGTCTCAACCATATACACAGCAAGGGCATTTGTAACATGGTCTGCAGGAGCTCTCAGCTTGCTCAGGACAAACATAGCTCTGTGTTAGCACTAGCCAAATTACACTCAAGCTGGATCTGTGGTTAACTAGCACTTAACATTTCCTTGATTTTTCCATTACCTATAGTATCCTGGATCTCCTTCAGTTTAGATGATGGAGTGTTAATAAAAAATCCTTCTTCTGTAATTTACATTAATATTGAGGGAAAAAATTCTAAGGAAAATACATGTAGTTTTTTTTTCTCTCTTGCATTTGTAAAACAGATAAAGAAATTTACAAAGTAACAATGAAGAATAGGAAAAGAATAACTATGGAAAAATCAGCTCTAAAGACATTTGGAAGGAAAAGAGAACAAGGCAGAAATATCTTGACATAACAATTCCATGGCATCATATGACTGGAAAAAAGAGCTCATCAGTTAACACTGATAGTTAATATTCAGTTACCTAATGTTTAACTAATTATTTCAACAAAGTTTTGCAGTAAAAACATATTTCTCCTTAGCTGTAAAGGACAAACCACAAAACAACTACATGTAGAACAAGGAACTGAACTCGCAGGACAAAGTAAACCACTGGGAGGAGTGCCACTATCACTGCTCTGTGAATTGGTTCTCAAAAAAGACCAGAAAGACTCTCACATGTGGCCTCATCAGAAGTTTACTGTAGAAAAACAGTTGCAAAAACATTTAAATTTCTAAATAATAAAGAAAATGAAGAACTGAAATAACTTTATTTTCCTGTGGCAATTATAAAACAAATGCCTACCCAATTCAAAATATAAAGTTTTAGACTTGAAAGTTTTGAACAATGCCAGGCTCAACATAGTTTTATTTTTGAGAGATAGGTTTTGACTTCTTTGATACACTGCTTTTTGACTGCTATGAGGCGCAAATTTCAAGACATAAAGCGACCTTGCAAGAACAATTGATATTTCTATGTGAGGAATATACTTGTTAGAAAAGCAATTTGTGTTTGTCCAAAATGGTAGTATTATGTCAGTTAGATATTAGGGATTAAACTTCTGGTTTAATTCCAGGTAAATGTTAAGGATTTTGAGCTAAGAACCATACTAGGCTTTGTTTAAAGTTGCCATTGGTGTAAAATTTTGTACGTGAAACAAAAGAGGGAATGGAAAATGGTGATGATATGGTAAAGGAGTACAAACACTGGTGTTTCAACGAGAAGCTTTGCATGCTTTCCCCTTTTCTTCAAATTCTATACATCTTGTTTCCAATTTCCAGGTAAGTTTAAGTTCTGACTCCAGTGTACACTCTGTCCTCTGCTGTTCATGCTGCAGTATGTTTGTTCTGTCCCTTATCTGTCATGAATCTTACCTCTTCTGACTATTTTTTTGAAATCCTGTGATGGATCGTATGTCATCACAGTACTTATGAGTGTATTTATTACCATCAGCCTCAGTACTTTTAGATAACGAATTATTACCACTGAGTTACTTCTCTGTACCACAGCTTTTACTGTTTCAATAGTTTTGGTTTGCTCCATGCAGTGTCTGTTTTCCAGTTCTCTGAACATCCCTGCATTTGGTAGCGCTCTGTTTAGACAACTACATAATACTTCCGCATCTCTCTGTGATGGTAACTCTTTGGAAATTCCGAGTTAGGACGGCCTATGGGATTATTGCATGAAAGGCAGTGCCAGGCTCTTTGTGAGACAGGAAACAGGAAAACATCTTCCAGCCGTCTCCTGAATGTTGTCCAGCCCTTTGTCCTTTTGGGAGTATAAGGCAACATCCTAAATCCTAAGAAATGTTTTACATTAATTAGTACTGACACAGCTCTAGCAGAGGCTATTCATTTCCATTACTATCACTGATAATAACCCAGTAAGATATGATGGTGTGGTTCTTATTTAAATCAATGGCTATTACATGGCAGAATGCGGTGAAGAATGCTCTGGAGCCTGATGTTGGTAAATGGTGTCACAGTCTCTTAGTGTATCTGTCATTCTGTTTCTCATGCTCTGAGAATCAGACAGTGCTTTTTTTTATCTTCAAAGAAAAGAAAAATAAAAAAAATTAAAGCTTGCTCAATATTGAACTCATTTTGTGTGTATATATAATGTGCATTATCTCCAGTAATTGCTGACAATTCGGAAATGCCTGCATCAGATTATTGACCATCAATAAATGAGAAGTGACAGTAAGTATAGGGTTGGCTGCTTCACATATTTCTGAACAAGACTATTATAGTTAAGACTGGAAAAATGCAGGACAAAAGGGCAAACACTTTCGGTGGGAAAACATCTCTAGAATTTTTTTTACTCTTTAAATTGTCTTCTGATTAACTCTGTGGATCACTGTGATCCTAATGTAGGTTAGTTATTATTTAATTAGAAGATAGAGACAAAAAATAATCCTGTTTATAACTCTTAATCTACTTATTATCTAACCGGCAGTCCTGAGAGAATTTTCAACATATTGAACTGATTTGTGCATGCTTCATTAGCTCTTTATATCTTACTGTACATAATCATTCCCAGCCCTGTCATGGTTATCATGGTGGAATTTCCACTGAAGTCAATGAACTCTGAGTGTAAATTGACTGCAAAACAGTGACTGGGACAAATTCTCTCTTTATCTGAAACCTTTGAAATGCCACTGGATTGAGTGAAATTGCTAGAGACATGACTGAATTTGGTTTAATTTTCTGGTATTTATTCAACTTAGTGCCTTGAAGACCTGGAGTTCTCTCATTTCATTTTAATATTTTGAGCTGAACTTGACAAATACTGATAAAAATAATGCCTACAGGGTTTGGTTGAAAAGCCTTTTTGTGACAACCTGAAAGATTTCCGTTAGCATCAACAAGACCTTGACTGAGCTTTTAGTGGTCAAAGAGGAAAGGTAATTGAAAACATCAGTCAACTAATAAAGCGCTTGAAGAATTGTAATTTTTCCATGGATTTTTCAAAATATGGCTAAAAGTTTATTGCATTCAGAATTATGGAATGCATATCTATTTAGAATATATATGAAATGAAATCATATCATTCTGTTTCATTCTAGATTCAGGCCACATTTTCTGAAATATTCTCTCCAGAATAAAGAAAATAAGACAGGAGGAGGGGAAGTGGGGAGACCAGAAGCAGGCAAGACTTCTGTTTACCTTTAAAAAGGGTGATAAAATTATTCCACTCATTCCTTCCTTCCTTCTTCCTTCTTTCTTTCCTTCCTTCCTTCCCATCTCCCTTCCTTCCTCCTTCCTTCCCTCCCTACCTCCTTTTCTTCCAGGAAAATTAAAAATCGAAGGAAAATCTTAGAAGATCTGCTGATAGAGGCTCCCAGTCTGCAATTACAGCACTGTCCATGACTCTAGCCACCCCATGCAGACATTTGAAAAGAGCAATTATAATGTCTAAAACAAACACCTAGGGGTAGGAGGTTTGTTTAATCTGATTTCAGCCACATACAGTTTAGATTTCTAGTCAAGATAATAAGTTAGGTTTCCATAGGAATTTGAATATTTTTAGGTAAATATTTTTCAAATACATGTTGATGTCTGTCTTACAAAGAATTGAGCTGGCTTGAGGAGGTTTCTGTTCATGTGCAGGAGGAATCTAACTCACCAGGTTAGACCAAATAGTTTTCTTCTGAAGATAGTTGATGGTATCTGAGTAGATGGCCAAGTTCAAAAATGGCTATATGCACTTCCATGTGAAATACCACAAGACACATAAATTTGCCACTAATACAGGTTCAGCATTTATGAAACAGGGACTATGGAACACGATCTACTACACTGATATTTTTTGGGTGATGCTGATGTGGATTTTTTAAATAGAGCTCCGTATTACAAACAAATTTTGATAAAGTGTTTTCTGCAGATTTTTTATGCACATTCTCTTTATGCTGTTAGTTTTTATGCATAGAAGAATCTACGCTTTTTGACTTCCACAGATGATTAGTACAGAGTTAATTTGAGCTCTGTTTTGATTTTACATCTTATCTACAGACAAAGTTTGCTCACCTGATTTTGGTGATGCTGTAATTTCAGTGCTATTGACCCAGCACGGCTAGTGATAAAAGAATGCTACAGTCATTCTGTTCGTTATCTCCCAGCCAGGATGTTGGCTGAGCCACTTGCATACAAATAATTCTAACATGTTTTTCCACAAATTTTCCTCTCAATGCTTAGATGACCTTACAAGTCCTTTCACTATTCATCATCTGGGGAGAACTGTAGAAGCTTTCTAGAAAGTCACCGGTGTGGTTACAGAATTCCTAGCTGTACACAAGCAAGAACATAGCACCTGGGAGGACTAATTGCTTACAAAAGGCTTTGCAGAATGTAGGCAGTCAGAGCAAAATGAAGAGTTTCTTTCAGGATCAACACATCTTTCTAAAGGTTCCTGTTTCCGATAGGAGATCTACAGCTTCTTCTCATTATGCTACTTATTTCTAGTTTCATGGAACAGTCAAGTTAGATTTGGTTTTCCTGCATTCCATTCTCAGGAGCAGCATTCAAGTGTTACTCCTGCTTTACGAAAGTAATGGACTATACTGCAACCCTAGCAAAATTTGCAGGGTAAATAGACTCTAAATCATTAATACTAATTCCTAAAACTCCACTGAGGTTTCCCACCCACAGTTTGACTTAGCTCGAACCCAGCTGGGCCTGTGGTATGTGATGAGATCACAGCATTCATTTCTGGGGCTGAAGGTGTAAGCTAAAAGCCTATCAGCTTTGCTGCTGTGAGTAACTTTCTAAGGAATTATAATCTAGTTTTTAAATATGCATCCATCTGAATCAACTTGGCATAAGTGCAACATTTGGTTTTAAAGTGGAGAAAGGACTTCAAGCAATCAGTTTGGGGATTTTTTGCTGACACTCATGCTGAAATAGTAATAGAAAAGGCAGTCATTAAAACTGAAATATTGCAAGGTCTTTCTGTGGAAGATGTGGTGTGTTAGCAATCAAGAAAATCTGAAGAACTGTCTCCTTAAGCAATGTGTAAACACACACACCTGGTTTTCATATTTTCATTGTGTTTGCATGTTGTGTCACACAATGTGTTTAAAATACTACTTGCTGCGCCATGTCCAAGCTATATATATTCCCATGACCCAATTTCCTTGTGCTGAAGGTTGAAACACTGGTGGCCCCACTGCAGTCTGCTCTATCAAATGGAGTGATGAAGCCTGTAATCCTGTAATCCTGAAGTTCCCTTTCTTTTACTGCTCTGAACCAAAACTCAAAAGAGAAAATCATGCCTCTAAGTCTTAGTATTAGAAATTGCAAGTTGAGTTAATGCATTTTACTTAATTAAATTCATATAAATAAACAATCACCACTGCAGTGTACCACCAGGCACAGGATTTGAAATCTCAGCTGTGTACCCAGGACCAGTGCTGAAGAGAAGCGCATAATACCACCTGGAGTTTGTGACTTGAGACGGAGCACTGCAGGCATCACTGACAGCAAAAAGGATGCTTATACTCAATGGTAAATCCACAACGTGTGATGAGTGGCAGAGGCTGTGGGAGGCAGAAAGCAGAGGAGCTCTCTTCCATTTAGTTTTGGTCCAGCCATCAGTCAGTTCTGTCGCACTGAGGGCAGCTTCTTTTCACCAACTGGGAGAGTCTCTTTCGTTGATTTAAGATCACACTGAGACCTGAAATTTCAGACTTAACTCTTTGTCTGCACTGCCCAGTAGGGTTCAGTGATAAAAGCTTGCATGTGTGCGGTAATTAGCTGACACTATTAGCTCAGGTCAGGTCTGGTTGAAAGAATAGGCACAGCTTTTGTCAACATTAATGCTAGCTGTCTCCATGACCCAGATCTCTGTCTCTGCCACTTTCCCTCACCTCCTGAGGGCAGCAGGCATCTCACCTGCTCTGTGCAATCAGGGCATTGGTGCTGCTCCAGCTTCAGCCTCAGTGAAGTTAAACACTTGTCTCCACTTGGAAATTAGATGGGATTAACTAAATGGTGTGAAGTGAATGTGCAATAGCTGCTTTTGAACAACTCCATGTGTGCACGAGCCATGTGGGCTGCCCTAATCACTTCCAGCTGGCTGTGACATCCAAAAGGACATCCCTAGGCAGCTGCAGTAACAAGCTCTCTGCCATATCCCCTCTGTGCCACCTCTGTGGAGCAGAATTGCAGGGCTCCCCACTGATTGACTTTCGCCAAGCTGAAGATTTTTAATTCATTCCTCCTGTTTGTTTTCTTTCTCTTTGCCAATTTCTTATCTATGAACATACTTTGCCTTTTACTCCATGGTATTTCAATTTCATTTACAGTCTCTTGGGATGAACTTTGCCAAATACTGTTCAAAAATTAAAATAGCTACATTGTCCTGTTATCTCATCTACTTTTATTTTGACGTACTCAAAGTGTTCTCCTGGATTAGGATGGCGAGCTGGGATAATGAAGTGGAAATGGCAGTACTGCTGATCCCCTACAGAACAATACCTTTGATAGAGCTTATTTAATGCCAGGTTTTGTATAGCAGTAGAAGAATCTTTTAAATCTTTCCCAATCCTGTGTCCCAGTGGCTGTCTTGAGTTGGGATTTTGCTTGAATGGGTCAAAAATGAGTTGAACATTGTGTCTGTTGGAATGGAAAAGGGATGGCTTTTTACAGGTAAACAGTAATAGCTTTTTTTTTTTTTTCTTTTTCCTCAGCAATATTTAATGATACCTTTAAAACCAATTACACAAAATTCTGCTTCATTATTTTTTCTATATATTTTCTTTCTTTATTCTCCTTTCTGTCTTTTTGGTGTTAAACCACTGGGGCCTGTAAATGGGGAAAAGATAATGGTTTACAATCAATGCCTGTGGACCAGACAGCTAATCTGAACTTAACTAAAAAGTCAATATTTAGCTGTACCTTATCAGTGGAGAAATGTCAAGCACAGAGGTAGACATGAACAAATTTCCAACCGGTTTCCCTTTCTTATGCCTGAGCTTTCAAAGTGTTGTGGAAGAGTTTCAACATCAGATAAGACAAAACTGCCTTTGGAAAAAAAAAACACAACCACATAACAAATGACAAACTTGCGGCTGCAGAGACTAGAGTTTATGAAATGAAAACACACGTCAAAAATTCATTCTAATCTCTCCTCACACATTCCATTGGTCACCTTCCAGTCTGTGTGATGCTAGCAGTTGATAGTTAAACGCTGCAGGCAGTCTTTAAGAGATAGCAGCAGGAAATGTTTTCTTGCTGAGTGAAGTCATAATTTGTTGCCACCCAAAACAAAATTGACATAAATCATTTTGAATTCAAAAATTGCTGAGGATTTTAATGTATGTGTGAGGTACAGACTGGGAATTGTGCTGTGTTGGCAACAACCACCACAGCAAATGATTTTTATAATTAAAGATGAGTTTTTTAACTTATTTATCAGCACACACTGAGCATCACTTAGAATGTCTACAAGATATTTTGCTGAGTTAATTATTGTATCTGAACAGGTAATAGAGTTATACCAGGAAAAGGTTTAACTCTTGGCTAAAAATTGGAGCTGCCTGGTTTATTTCCATTGCTGTTCACTTCATGGGTGATCTCTTAAATTTTGGGAGAGGATGACTTATATCTCCCAAGCAGCCATGGGTCTTCATGAACTGGAGAGTAAAATTAAGAATTATCATAGAAAACTGAATCTGCAAATGTTGTGGTTGGATATTTTCAAAATTTATCTATATCCTTTGTGGATGGTAGGAAGCGGATGAAAGAAAGGTGGTCTGTGGTATGCAAAGCTACAATTCTGCTCCTTTATGCTCATTTTCAGTAAGATCTCCTTTGGGAAAGAGTGGAGTGAGGGAGTGAAAAAGTGATGTTGGCCCACAGAATGTTACATGAAATGCTGGTAAGAATAAACTCATTAGGGAGTAAAAATAACTGCATGACTAGTTCTTACTGAAGCTTAAACACAACAGGAAAATGACTGCCAGAGTCTCCTCTAGGTTGAAATAATAATGGGAAAACTAAGAAATTAATGGCTGTATTTGGATCCTCAGAAGTGGTATTCATTAATACACCAAACATATGCATTTTGTTTAGAATTGCACGACTGCTCTGAACATTTTGGAAGGAGTAGTAATATCAGCAGACTTTCCATGATGCCCAGTTATTTATAACTCACATTTAACTTTGGAGGAACTCCTGACAAAATTAAAACCGTAACTTTTAACTTGTGAATACTTTAATTTTCTTTGTGTCTCCTCTCCTCTTTCATTCAATAGACAATATATATTTAGGATTTGCTTAATATGGGGAAAAATAAGATTAAGTTCCTCTTAGGTCGAGGTGTACTGTACTTAGACATTAGTCATCAGCAAAGTAAGAGAAGAATATTAGTAGAAAAGAGGATTTTTTTTTCGGAAAATCTATTAAACTAACAGGTTTCCATTTCTAACAGCAGTCTACTTGTATGCTGGTGCCCAGCAGGTTTAAAGAACCACAGATTGTTTAGGAACCTTTGCTTTCCTGAACAAGACTTCTGCTCTTCACATCCAGACAGTCTCTGCTCCAGTTTTGAAATCTTTTGTGTTTCTGTCAAGAGTGGGAGGGCGTGATTTCCCTCTCTATGGGAATACCAACACACAGAATTTGGGTAAAGTTTTCACCAATATTTTTGGAAATATCTCCCTAATTAGTCCATTTCTGTCATGAAAACATTTGAGATTAGCAGCGTTTATGTGCACTTTATCAAAGAAACATCTGGGAAATGCAGACACATTATATATTGCTACTTCTGTACTGTATATTCATAAGTATTTAACCTTTGGCGCATACACTCAGCAGATCCAGAAAATGAATTCACAATTAGAACATATATGGATTAGGTTTTAATTAAATAGTATTAATGGAAATTAATATTGACCTTTTCCTCAGAGAAGAATATGATATATTATAATTTCATAAGAGAATTGCAGTTTTCTCAGTAGGATCACTCATATAAGAAAGCTTTTTGTGCACTGTGTTTTCCTGTCGATCACTATTTTATGTCCAGTTCATAAGACCTTGAATAAAAATACAGTTTATTCTCCTGTGTAACTTTTTTGTTTGCGTGTGCTTTTATATGTTCTGGAGTATTATCTTGTGATGATATGAGTGTTTCTTATCACAGTTCAATTGCACTGGATATGTTGGAAAGTTTAGAGTCTGAAGGAAAGGGCGTGAATAGTGAGGTTGCGCTGTTTGGAAAAGATAGACAAGGAAGAAGACGGAAATTTTTCTCCATGTGAAGTATCTCTCTTCCTCCACTGAATTCCAGTGTGAAAGAAGAGAAGTGTCTGTGCACATTTTTGTGTCAAGATCAGAGTGGAGGGTGATGCTGTCCATGCTGCAGAGTAGTATGCTATACAGGCTGCTGACCCAGGGCAGGTGATGGATCAGCCTTCCTGCTCTCAGACTGCATAAGTCTCCTGAGCTCAGGCTCTCATCCTGAGCCTCTCTCATCATTACTTAGATGTGAGCATGTCTGGGAGAAACAGGTACATCCTATTGTTAATATCAATCTAAAGATTTCATAGTTCATGAGATTCTTGAAAAAAAGAATCAATTTTGAAAATAAGTATTTTCTCTGAGAGAATACTTCATTCTATTGATTCATAGATTATCTGAGGCTAAAACAAGACGTTGTAGTTGTTATTTCAAGTAGAGACTTAGGATGTCCACTGCTATTGCAGATTGCAGGCTCACACATGTGTTTGATTGTATCATTCTCCTTGCTCCAAGAGTGATCACTTGCTAAATCTCCTGGTTGCCAAATATTGCCCAGCATGCCCATGCTATTCACCTTGCTAACAAGCTACTCAGTCCTGTACACATGACAAGCAGATGACCGTGAGCACATAAACTAAATTCAGGAACTAACAATTTTTCCCAGTTGTCTGTTGAAATGGTGTTTCTTGCATTTAATGAGTGAAGTGTGTGGCTGAAATTTTTCTGCAGTCTCTGTGCGTCTCCTAATCATTTATTTCAGAGAAAGTTGACGTTTCATTCATCATGGTATGACAGACTTACATCAAAGAGAAAGAAAGGCTTCCCAGGTCCAAAAGTGAAGAGCCTCTGGCCCTTCTTACGGACTGGTTTCATCTACATCAGGGGAAACATAGGCAGAGTGGAAGAGGTAATCAGCTGTGTCTGCCTGATATATCTGTAGAGATTCTTTTCCTACACAGAGTTGAAGAGCTTTTGAATTACAATATCTCTATGGGATATCTTGTTATTACTTTTTGCTAAGCTGAAAAGTTGATCATTTGTTGTGATCCAAAGATATAGGAAAATTATTTTTTGAAACTAGTGGTAATTGTGATTAGGAAACACGTTTAACAGGTAAAATTACCATATTGTCTTATTCCTTTACTAGCTCTTTCCATCTTGTCTTTAATCTGATCAAGATTCTTTTTGCAGTTGCAGTATAAATAAAGGAATTGAAAAATATTGTTGGGAGACTGCTCGCTATTGAGAAATACACAAATGAAGGCCAAACAATTCATAGTTTTAAGGACTACATCATTCAAACACAGAATATTACTCACGTATACTTTCAGTATCTATTTTATTCCTGCTTGGGTTTATTTTACAGGAAAGCATTCCTTTTTGATTTTCATACACTCAGAACTAGAGAGTCATTTTTTAATTGGCAGCTTTATCCAAAGAGCAACCACCTAAACGTTTTTAAATAACTTTTCTCTCCCTAGTTTTACCTCAACCATTGTTCTTCTACAGATACCTGTAGAATAGTGTCAGGTAATATCTGCATCTATCCTTTGACAAGACAGAGAGATAGACTTCTTTAAAATGTTCTCAGTAAGGTATTTGTTTCAAGTCTTAAGTTAAATCTGTGGCTTCTTTTTGTAACATCTCCAAGTTTCAACACCCTTTTTCTAATGTAGATACCAGAAATGAACTTGATATTCCAAAACAGATCTTGCCAGAGCTGCCCATAAAGGCAGCACTATTTCCTCACTCCTTTTTCTTCTTTCTTCTACATCCAGGGCTCAAAGAGCCCTTTGGATGCAGCATTGTACAGAGGCCTCATATTTAGTGTGTAATCAATCATAATTTCCAAACATTTAGCTGCTGCCTCCCAAAGGTCTCATCCCCTCCAAGTACAACCTCTGTTCTTTGTTCCCAGCTCTATGACTTCATGACTGCTCAGGAAGAGTCTTTGAGCCACAAAATATTTGGAAGCTGAGGAAGTACTCTGGGGAAGTGCCTCCATTTCATGCTTGTGTCACGATGTCAGATGAGCCGGGAGCTCTCTGGGAGCTATGGAGGCTTACCCAAGAGACAAGGCAGAGCCCCACAGTCAGGGCCAGTCCCACCCCTGCCCCAGGAATGGGAGAGGGAAGCTTGGGGGGAAGCTGGGACTGTGTCATTCCAGGGCATCAGCATCTCCTTGGGTTTGAGCAGGGAATGCTGGCCTATTAGTGCCCTCAGCACATGGGTGCCTAGTCCTACTCTTACATATCTTTTTGAGTGTCATGACTGTCTGTGGCTAGAGGTGGGACGCTGTGGTGGGTGGGCTTCAGATCTGATTAGGCACAGCCATTCTTGTTTTGCTGATCTGAGGTGAGCTGACACTAATGCTCTGTCTGGACACTTCCATGGAGTACATTGCAACGTTTAGTGTTTGTTTGTGCTTGCACATTTTCTCTGCTCACTGACTGTACTGACTTGCTCACTGTTAGTGTTAACACTATTGACTGAGATGGCCTACTCCAGCCCGCTGGACAGAGTTAAAATGTTCAGGCTTCATCCCTGAACAATTTGTGTTTATATAATCTACCCTTAAGGAACCTTCAGAAAGCAGATACTGTCAACTCCCTGCTTGCTCTCTTGTGGTGATTGCCTTCATTTGTCATTTAGAAAGTTTCTCATCTTGTCTGACTTTTATCTTCTTTACAGCAAAATAAACTAATTTGTTCCGGTCTTGCCCCTTCTGCACTCAAAGAGCAGTTATCTTCTTAAAAGACTATTCTCATCTCACCCCTTATAGTCCCATATTTCTTAGACTAATAAAGCAAAAATCTTCTAATCATCCCTCAAAAGGTATGCATTCTAAATCTCTTATTGTCTAATTTGTCAGCATTTTTATTAAAAAGTAGTGCAGGAACAGGATCCTTTACCATAGGATTTTACTAGCTCCAACTCTAAGAATTATCACCTACATCTTGCATATGACACTTTAATTAATACTTAAATAGCATTTAAGCATCAATTGCTTTCCATATGAGTATTTATGACACAATATATGAGTAAAATAAGTATATAAATATGTGTTGGAGTTAAGTGCAATTTATACCATTTGCTCATTTGGAAACCTTGATGAAGGAGTTATGACATAAACTGAGGAGAACAGTGCAGAAAATTAAGAAATGGGAATCTAAATCTTAAACATTTTTGGCTTTCATTATTTTTGTTCTAGTGTAGCTTGCTCTATGCAAATACATGTGTAGGCTCCATTGTCTGCTTTGCATCATTCAGCTGTCTGGCTTGGTATGCATTAGGTCAGGTCACATATATATCATTTCTGAGCAAGGAAATTCTTTATTTTGGATCAAGTAAAATAGCCTTGACTTATCACTAGAAAGAATAATTGCCTGGAATGTCTGCTTTTAAGTCCACTATTCTGTGCTGCAAGTAAATTATTGTGTGAGAGTTACAATAAGCAGGGATACTTCTGAGTGACAAAACAAGCCATGCAACTTGTTAGTAGTGTGAAATTTTCTGTCAAATCATCATGCTTATCATTAGTCACATAGGCAATAATAAGCAATCAGTCATTGACGTGGGGTAACTGAAAATGGTATTTTAAAACATTTCTTGAAAATATGTAAGGATGTGGGCTCCAAGATTTCTTTATGCATGTTTTGCATTATTTGTTGAATAAGAGCCAGCTATAAAATATAGTGAAAGGCATGATAGATTTGACTTTGACAGATGATGTCTTTTCCTCTGTTCAAACATCATCAGTCAGAACTAACATGGGGTTTCTGCACTGCTACACTGCAGTGAACTAAATCACATACTTTTTGGAAAATACGTTTTTCTTTCAAAACTGCTTTTAATGCTCCAACTAAAAAAAAAGGATTTTTTTTTTTTTATATTATATGGATATTTACAGGCAGTAAATGACCTTTCTTGTCCTCTTCGGGATTTTTCTGAGAAAACATTTTTCTCCAGTGAGGAGGCATTTTTACCGTAATCTTTATTCTTTTAAAAAACACTGATGTGATGCCAAGCATGAGGTGAAGTCTACAGAAGAAATGAAAGTATCCATCTTGTTGCAAAAATCCTCTGGTCTCCTTTGTTAATCAGTAAAGCTGAATGAATGATGTGAACAATAATTTTTGACCATTTCATGTATTTACATACAACTCTGTTTCTTAAGCCAGATACATTTTTTTGGATAAAGAGAGTGAAACAAAAAAAACTCAAACTTGTAATTTGAGGTTCATAACTGAAAATGATAAATGAAATACTGCTAGTCCAGGAGGAAACAAAGTTAATCGAAGCAGAGTTAGAACAATTTCTGTACTTAGTCAGATCTTCAGTTAATGTACTTCAGTTGTATTTGTTGAACAGTTATATTTAACAAATTTTTTCCTGAGACAATCTGAACAGTGTGTCAGTAGAGGAAAATGAAAGGGTAATTTTTCCAAATAGATGTATTAGGATGAATTGTTTGCCAAATTTGTTTGAACAGAGATTACTGGAAGAAAAAAATAATAATCATTTGCAAAAGCTGAATTTGATAAGCCTTATGTATGATAAGCCTTTTCCCTCAAACGTACCACATCATAAATCCTGTATGACCCCCACCTTCCCAAATTTCAGACAAATTCAATTTTGAATATGAAATATTCAATTTTGGGCTATCTCCATTAATGAATGTATATACTATTTATAAATGTTATATTTATAAATGTTATACTTTCAGTCCAGTAAAGGAAATCTAGTGGTTAGGGTCTACTACAGGCCACCTGATAAGGAGGAGCCTGTTGACGAGGCCATCTTGCTTCAACTGTGGGAGATGTTGCACTCGTGGGCTCTTGTCCCGATGGGGAACTTCAACCACCCGGATTTCTGCTGGGATAGTGGCATGGTGGGTGGCAGACAAGCCAGGAGATTCCTGGAGTCTTTTGAGGGTAACTTCCTGGTTCAGACCAAACTGAGGTGAAGCCACACTGGACCTGGTGCTCAACAATGCAGAGGAGAGAGAGAGGTTAAGACTAGAGGCAGCCTGGTCTGTAGTGGTCATGCCCTGGTGGAGTTTTTAATCTGGAGGAATGGAGGCCTGACAAAAAGTGGAGTTAGGACCCTGAACTTCAAGAGAGCAAAATTCCGGCTGCTCAAGAAACTGCTGGATAGGATCTCCTGGGAAACTGTCCTTAAGGGCATGGGAACAGAACAGAGCTGGCAGCACTTTTAAGGACACCCTTTTGTGAGCGCAAGAGTTCTCCATCCCCTGGCAGAAGAAGTCACGCAGAGGAGGAGGGCAACCGCCGTGGCTGAGCAAAGACCTGCAGCTTAAACTGAGGAAAAAGAGAAGATGTACATGAAGTGGAAGCAGGGTCATATAGCCTGGGAAGAATATAGGGATGTCGTCCATATGTGCAAAAATAAGATCAGGAAAGCCAAGGCACAGATGGAGTTGAACTTGGCTAGGGATGTGAAAAAGAACAAGAAGGGGTTCTATAGGTACATAGGCAGGAAGAGATAGACCAAGGAGAGTGTTCCTCACACATGGAAAGAGCTGAGGTGCTCAATAAGTGCTTTGTTTTTGTTTTATCACACATAATAGAAAGAAAAAAGGAAAATGACAAAAGTAAGATTCTCATGAGAAGCTTGAGAAATGGATTTTTTTGTGTTTGTCCTGTAGGTTACCTGACTCCAAAAGCAGCAGCTCATTCTTCAGTACAGAGATTAATTTCCATTCATTGAAGGTTCCATCTACAGTAAATGTGCTGTAACACGTCATATATGTCACATACTATGTAACACTGGGTATCTTGGAAAACATTACAGCCTGAATTCTTCTGGGATATCCTAGAAAATGATGATGGTTCTACACAAACAGAGTGAAGAAAAATGGAGGGAGAAGTGACTTGAGGACAGACATCATTTAAAGAGGACAGACACCAAGTAATGAATTGGTGTGATTACTTGTTTGTGTCTGTGCTCATCCACTGTGATAACTTGGCAAATGTTAGCAGTGAGTCATATCTTTCCAGGACAAGGATTTGTTTCTCTTTGCTGTTAGAGGCATGGCAGGAAAATGCAATGAAGTACTGTTTTTGGCTCTAGCAGCAGAGGGAATGGCTGCACCATGGTCAAGTTGACAAGATGGCATCTGACTCTGGACAGCAAATGGGTGTAAATGATAGGAGCAACTGTCATGGATCACAAGGAAGTTTCAATGTGGTACAAGAAAGAGAGGCAAAGAAACTGTATTTAAGGTCCGGTTGTTCAAAGAGAGTGAATATATTCTTTTCTCAGCCCTACTGATAGAAGAATGTTGAAGGAAACCAATCAAAACACACAAAAAAATCAGAATGCCATTTTATTACTTTTATTACTTTTTACAGCAGTCTATTAGGAATAGTGGTTTACTTTAGGATATGCATATTTCTGCATGAAACCAAGATCAAATGAAAAGAAAAATATCAGATTTGTGCCATGTAAATGCTAGACTTTGAAAAGTAGTAGGATAATCTGAGGGAGAAATGAAATTATTAAAAATAGACTAGAATGAAAAGCAGATAAATACAATTTTCCAAAATAGACTTGAAATATCCACAGCAGAATATGTCAGAGTTACAGGAAATAGATCTCTCCCTAAACAGAGAAGAAAGTTTATAGAAAAATCTGACTCTTTCCATGATTAAGTAGTAGTGTTGATTATTCAGAGAGCTTCAGAAGACAGAATGGAAGTCCATAGAAAGGGACCTAAATGGTGAGAGATAACATACGTTCTGGAAAACAAGAATGGTGCAAATGAGTTTGACAGGGGAAAGCAAGTAGCAGGAGATCACAGAGCCAGGAAATATGTGCACTTTTATCAAAGCAACCAAATTATTCTTGCTACCTTCCTTTTCAACAAAAATAATGTGGGAATCATTCTCTTCTTAGGCTTGTAAGACATGTTGTTTAGAGTTAGGATTTTAGATGGTGGCAGCAGCAGCCATTATGTTTAGAATTAGTGTAATGAGTGAAAAAAAAACCTCTTACTATAGCACTGAAATACTGAAAAAAAAATACAGTTGTATTAAAATTTATCTGGAAGAGGAGATTCGTAAAATAAATCTCCCTTGAAGGTGATTAGTCCTACTCTTATTGGTACAAAGTGCAGTTCTGAATGTAGAGTTGGTTGCTTTGGACCATGTCCAGTTTGGTGTTGAATACAGTTAAGAAAGAACATTCCACATATCTGGGCTACTTGCTGTTTATGGTTATTTTCCCCTCAACATCATATTTAACCAAAATTTTCCTTGCTGCAATTTTCTTTCCTGTTGTATCTTGTCTTTTTGCTTGGTAGAGTGAAACTCCAGTTCAATTTGCCATTGTCTGTCTTGTACTGGGGAGATTTTCTAGATACCACTGCCAAAACGGCAATGCTAAATGCAAAGGAATGATCTTTTCCTTTGCTCTGCTGGCTAAAATCCTTGTAGTACAGTCCCAAATATAAGTTAGTCTTTGCTGTGAGTGTAGTTTGTGTCTCATATTCAAATCAGAGTATACAATGACACCATATCGTGTCTGCAAAGCTGCTTTCTAACCCTGAATCTGTAATTACTCTTTGAATTGTTACTCTTCAGGTGCTGAGTATAGTCATTTCCAATTCCAAGTCTATCAATGAAGATATTCAACAGTACTGGTCCCAGAATCATTCCCTTTGGAAGATCCTTAGTAACTGTAGGCAGAGTTCAAATTGCTAAGCATGACTCTATGACCCCAGTAAGTCTTGCCAGTTTTCCACTCACACTGAAAGTTCAATCAACTTATCTGCAGGGATACCATGGAATATTTGAAGTCCTGAAAAAATCAAGCTGATTATTATCCACGGTTCTCCTTTTGCCTGCTGAGGCAGTTTGTTCACCATAGAAGACAATTAGATTGGTTGAGTGTGATTTGTCCTTGGTAAATTTCTTCACTGATTGTTCAGTCACATTTTTGTCCTTCTTGTGCCTGGAAGCATATTGCAGATTTTCTCCATAGTATCTCAGAGACTTAGGTTAGGATGACTTGCACATCATTCCTAGAATCTTCCACCTTGCCTTTTCAGGGACATCCCGGTATCCATGTGATCTCTCCAAGAGATCGTATAATCTAAAAAACCTGCCTCTACCAGCACCCTGAGATGCATTCCATCCAGTCTTATAGACTTGGGCATGTCCAATTTGCCCGAGTACTCCCTAATTTTAACTTTCTTGAATGATTATTTAAAAATAATTTGAGCTAGAAAATACTGATACATATGTGAATATTGCAACTTGAAAAGGAAAATAAAAATGAAATTTAAAGATTACAATTTTTAAATCAAAATCAGAAGAGATGGACAATCAATATTTCATTGATCTAGATAATAAAATGGCTGGTGAAATCACCAGATTTATTGCAGAAAACACATATAATCAGCCAATAAATTTCTATAAATCACTAAGAAGATATGAAAACATACATATAATGAGTAAGAAAGGTCAGTTGTGTCTTCTCTGTGCAATTATGTTCTACATCTCCTGAGTTGGATAAAAGAAAACTGGTGAATGTATTTTATGTAGACTTTGACAGTCTTTTGATCAAATCACCCAAGAGTTGTTAGGAAAATAAATTTCATCACAAAATGGGAAGGATACTTTTGTTTTATCTTTGAAACTGTCTAAAATGAGAAAGGAAGTTGGGAAATGTGGTCCATTCTCATCAATACAAACACTTGCTAACCTGTGCATTTTGTCTGTAATGAGACCATCTAGTTTAAAACAATTTTTTAGTGGTTTGGAAAATAGAATGGAAACATGGTATACTTTTCATATAGCACAAAAACTAGTTAATTTGGCAGGATTATAGAATACTTTGAAAAACTCACAACTAAATTGGCTGTATTATGGCATGTCCATATGGCCAACAGCAAGATCATAAACACTAAAAAGAATGTTTTCAACTTGTGCATATGGCTGGGATCTAAATTCACTGTATCTTCATCTCATAGAAGGACTCCTGGAGTCTGTGAGAAGACATCAGTAAGTGTTTCTGTGTTTAAAAGTAGTCCTCCTCTGTCAAGTTGTGTTATTTTATAATTAAAAAATAAATCAGAAGAGATATAGGTCGAAAAAAATTTAAAAGGATTTTAGATAATAGTGAAAAAGAGTTATTAGAAACATAGGAAGGTTCTACATAAACAGTATAAATAACTGATGAAAAATGTAAATTATGTAGCAAGAAAGAATTTGACTGTAGAAAATTGAATAATTATTTCTAAAGATATTCAAGCAAATAATGAAGAGAACAGAGAACTTATATTGAGTGCTAAAAGTACAGGAGCAGAGATATTGAATACAATAAAAATGTAGAAAACAGAAACTTTAAAGGATATATTTTGCAGTAACTAGAAAATGACCTATGAAAATATGTGCTGCTGGGTATAAGCAATACTAAGAAGTTGAAAAATATTAAAAGGAAAACATTTACAGGAATAAAAAGATTGATCACAGATATAGAGGACAGAACTTATGACTCAAGAATATCTCTTATAAAGGTGTTCATCAGCCATGTTCATCAGCTGATCAGTCAATGGAGCCTGGGAAGCTGTATGTCTTGTGTCCAGAAATTGGGAAGCTGTTTTTTGTGGACTCTAAATGAGTGACTTGCTTTGAAAATGTCCCATTTTTGAACCTTTATTTGAAACTTGTGGTATTGGCCAGCAGAAGTGGGACTCTGGGTAAGGTAGATCCTAGGTCTCATCCAGTAGTGTTTCTCCTGTCTTGCCAAGAGGTGAGTTTGAAATCTTCATATAGAGTCTGTTCCAGAGACTTCTGTACCCTTGGGGCAGTGTCTGAACAAAAATGCACTAATTTATGGCGAAGAATAGTTCAGCAAGGGGGAATGAATTCTGCTCATGGTGAGTTTATGGAAATACCAGATGAGAATGCCTCTAGCATCTGCAAAACATGAATTTGGAAAAGCATGATCTGGCATTATCTGATTCCCCCATCCTGGGAATGGGTGGACAAGCTGATAAAATAGGTATTTTTCTTTTAAATTTTAATGATACTGGACCTTGGGCAAAGCTGAAATACCATCCATAACTCACTACTTCTGCTCAGAACTGTGTGCAGTGCAGGACCACCATGCATCTTTGATATGTAGAAGAGTTTGGAAGTTATTTCAATTTCAGAAGAGATTAAAAACACTTCATCAGAGACAATCCGTTGTACACAAGATTTGCATAATTTAAAATGCACCTACTGTTTTTCACAAGACTCATTAAGATCCAGTTTGCAACCCTGAAGGTAGCAATGACAACGGTTTGGTCAGTTAAAAGGAAGTGTCCTTTGAAACGCAAGACATCTCCTACACAGCTGGAGCTGTGAATGAGGATTAAGATAGAGCATAAAAAAGTGGAGGAGTCACTTGATACAAAGCAATTCTGGTGTGTCTGATCTGTGGGGCACCTACAGCCACGCACTTTTTTTGCAAGTAATGAATATGTTTTGATCTGCATATGCGTACAACAGATACTAGATGGGAAGTAAAATGCTTCAAACTCTTGCAATTCAGAAAAAAAAAAAAAAAAAAAAAAAGATTTTCACGCTGCTGGGAGATAATGAAACACCATTGTCAGGATTCCAGGTGAATAATAAATACATTTGTAGTGAAAATGAATTTTGGATGTTCCATCTCTTACAGTTTATTGCTGTTTCAGTACTGAGTGGTATGTCTGAAAAAAGCCTTGGGTCAAACCATACTCGTGTCTCTGTTTGTATTTAATTTTCAACACCAACTATTCCATTTTAATCTGAGTTTGAGAATGTCTCTATTTCTTCATAAGTGCAGGTACACTCACTCACTCCTAGAAATAAAGCATTTTTCAGCACCATACAGGGAGGGCTTTTTTTTTTGAGAAGCTGTAGGGACCTCTGAAACACTGATACCTATTTAGCTTCTTTGCTGGGCATCCTCAGCCTCTGCAAGCAAAACAAAGGAAATAAGATAACTCTGATATACCCCAATGTCAGCAAAGGGTAGGTGCTGTTTTGTACGTGAAAAATATCTGTATGGTGGTGTTCTTCAGTACTGATAAATACACCATGTGTATAATAACATCTGTGAAGCTGACAAAGAAACTGTTTTTGGTAATTCATTCAAGACTTCTGTAACTTATTTCCACTTGAGTAATACAGAACAAAGAAACACTGCTGTGAAAGTACATGTTGTGCTAGTAGTAGATTTTCAGATGTTGTAATCTACTCAAATGGGTGAAGAGAAATTTCTATTTATTCATGGCACTTTAGTGTGATCAGACGAATTCAGAAATAATTCTCAGAAAAAAAAAAAAATATTTATTATCCATTCTGCATTGTAACATGATCTCTTGACGTGCCTTTTTGCAAATATGTTCATTTTAATTGTTCACCAACATTCATCTGTGCCTGAGTAGAGGAATTGATTAATCTGGATTTCATACCAACACTAGATACGTCTCAGAGCACGATCCCTGTTGTTTTATTCAATCTTTTTTTTACTCTTAAGTAAAATATATCATATTTATATTTTCTTTTTCTTTTCTTTTTTGGTCCTTTAATCTGGTAGAGCTTTGTGGAAAGATTGCTTCAATATTACAGCATCGGTGCTGTTAATGTAATGCTACTGTGAAGTTGGGACAAGAAAGGATAATAATTATCTTAAGATAAAGATATGGAGTGACTTGCCCAGAATGGAATGGAAGAGAGGTAATGACATGTTTTGTATGGAAGGTCTGCTGGATTCCCTGCAGACACACCTTTTCATAAAGGAAAGGGCCAGATATCAGAACAGCGAACCTTTCATCTTTATCTCTTCCTTCAGAGCCCATTGAGACCTCCCCATGTGAAATTTGTACATCTGGGCGGATGGAGGTTTTTAGAGGAAAGCATGCCTGGCACACTGTCAAGAGGCAGCTATTTACTAGGAATCAGTGAATTGGCATTAGCCTGCTATCACTGAGAAGCACTGTGGGAAGCTGGGTTCTAACCGAACCCACATCCACAAAATGAGAGGGAGCAAATACCGTGCTACCCAAGGGGAGAGTTAAGGGGTATAGGAATGAATAAGATCCACACTGTAGGGTATAAGAGATGTCTTTACTTCATTTGTGGAGCAGCAGGAGCAGGAAAGTTGCCTCGAGGTGGAAGGCACAGAGGTAAGCCATGGGAAGCATTGTTCCTTCCCTGGTCTGGTAAATAATGAAATGAAGCTCCAGGATGAGGGCAGAGCACCTCACGTGCAATGCGCTCAAATGCTAAATAGCTGTAACTGGGTGTTTTTTTGGCTAACAGCAGAAAATTAAGGCTCCTGGACTATGTGGTCTCTGGTGATTTTTTGCTGGAACCATCCACTCGCTTCATATGGTAAAGGAGGTTTTTGGAGGGCCTTGGTGATAGCCACACTGCTGGTTAATGCAGCAGATTCATTGTGCATGCAGTCAAAGAGATCGTCTTATTGTTAATGTTGGAGGCTCTGCATGAAAATCAGCTTTGGTTTTCCACTTGCTTGCAGGCGATTTAACAAGATTCATATGTGCAGTTGCAGGGATACAGCTCTCTTTAGACATGCAAGAGGAGCTCTCGTTCCTGGCACAACATAACAGATCAGAAACCCCAGGTCTGCTTTCTGTTTTCTGATGATGGTTTTGATTCACAGCGAAATTGTAATTACACAGGAAATCCAAATGTAAAGGTATGTAGCAGGGAGAGGTGCTTTTTCTTGTTCAAAAGCATCCTGCAGTTCTGTGGGTGGTCGCTTAATTCCGAAACACCCACAAATGGGCTCTGTGCAGCCCCGTGCCGGCTTGCAGCACCATGGCACACTGCACGTAAATGCTCCGGGGCTTTGCTGAAAGGTAAAGCTGGCACAGGAAGCAGCATTTCAAAAAGGATCGGGTTTGAAAAAAAAAGCACATATTAAACAGAACAAATACCATGTAAATCAGGACTATACTGCCTGTAGCAGGCAAGGGTTTTAATCATCACTTCCTCGATGAAGTACAAAATACTAAAGTAGAAAGGCATGAAAGCCTCTGATAGAAGGTGATGGTTTAGGACATTTTAAACTGTGTGTAAGTGTCTGAGAAGGAATAGCCAGAAGTTCTCTGAAAGCTGCTTATAAAATATGAGGCAGGTCCTGGAGAGATGCAGGTTCCCCATTAGCTGTTTTGAGGTCACTCAGTTTCCTTCTATCTTCTTATGTCATTGAATATCAACATTGGAAATGAAATGTTGTTTACATAAACTTGGCTTATCCAAAGCCTGTTCTCTCCTGAGATGTTTAGATAAAAAAAAATGTGGCAGTACATGGAGAAGTGAATCGTTGCTGCAAGTATCTATGCAGAAGTGACACTTTCTTCCCCAGTAGTATTAACCCTGGCATGCAGCTGAGTGCTGTCTGCTTGCTTTACTGACAGAAATGCACTCTTGATCTGGAAAGAAAAGCAAAGACTCCAAAGCTGCAGCATTCAAGCTGAATCCTAACTCCAGGTCTGCCAGTTAGGCTTCCAATTAATCTATGATTACATGATGTTTATTAATGTGCAGAGAGATGCCTGTGCTAGGGTTTTGTTAGTATCCCTAACACATCAGTGTTTTCCCTGATTGTGATCAGGATTCGTCAAATCTAAAGGCTTAAAACTGTGCCCAGATTAACCAAAATTTTCTGGTGGGGATGGGGAAGGGGTGTGTGTGTCCGCAGCAGTGATATCTCCAGCTGTGGTATTTGGGCTTGTACACACAAATTACAACTCACCTGTAGTTTGCACCTTCTAGATAGTTAGTTGTGGTGTTTGTAAACTCCTCTGATTCTGTCTGCAAGGAGCAGAAGGAACATATTGTTTCTATGAAAAATGTCAGAACTGCAAAATAATGCATAGCTGCACTTCACACAAAGGCAAAACTGAGCAATGACTGAAAATCAAGCCTATGTTATTATTTTGTTATGGAAGCAGTATAAACTACAGGAGAGAACACACTGAAAGGCTTTATTTTCTGCTGCTTACAATCATTAAAAATAAAGTGCTCATGAGCGTGAAAATTGTCAGACCAAAGTGTGATTATTTTTTTCCATTTGAAATTCTAACAACACTGTAGCTGCCCATTTGTAACACTGACATGCTGGGAGCCTGCTGCTCCTGGGTCAGAATTATGTCAGCACCACCAGCTATTATGCATAGTCTTGTTCCTTCTACGTGTAGGGCAGCAACAGTCTGTCTGAAGGTGTGGATGTGAGACTGCTCAGACACTGTCTGAAGTCCCTGGTGGGTTCCTGCTGCTGCCAGCTCCCCCATCACCCACACCTTGGGGTACTAGGGTGGTTTGGACCCTGTCAGCCCCAAAAGCCCCATAATGTTGCCCTTTCAGTCAGACTCTCGCTCATTTGATACAATCCAGTGGATGCTACTTGAAGCTAAGGAATGCCACATTTACACAGCATCTATAGAAATCCATCACATTCTTTCTGAGTGTCAGCCCAGCAACAGCAATGAATGTGTGCGTGCCTGTATACAGGATGTTTGCACACATGCACTCACACATACACACACCTTCACAGATATACACAGACAGGATCTGATGCAGTCTCCAAAAAATCAGTGGCCATTTATCTCCAGATCTCTGTAAAATCTCCTCCGAGATGACTTAATTTTATTGATATCAATGCCTAAAGCCTAAAACTCTAATCAGCTAGAAAAAACTGAACTTCTACGCTATGATAGAATCATTATAGTTGGAAAAGACCACTAAGATCACCTAGTCCAACTGCCAACCCATCCCCACCATGCCCACTGATCATATCCCTCTGTGCCACATCTCCACAGTTCTTGAACACCCCCAGTATGTTAACTCCACCACCACCCTGGGCACAGGCATTAATCATGACTGGAAAATTGTTACCTGTCATCTTTAAGTACAACTGGAGTTTGAATTACAAAAACCTCTAGGGTGTAAGCCAACAAGTGGTTTATGAACAAAAGGAGGCAAATCTATGATAGGCAAATGTCAAGATTTTAAATCAATTTGATTATTTAATGGCGTGTTAGTCAGATGCTGTCTGACTGATCTCTGGATTTACACATCCTTCTTTCTTGCATTAGGTCTTTTCAGTATCAGGCATTTTTTCTAACTGAAATTGCCTAGGTATTGCTGATCCAAGTTTGAAAATGTGATAAGGTCTGCAAAATCTTTGGAGTCTTCCCTACTGCTATCTAAATAATTATGTGTCTTTTGAGACAGATCAAAATCCTGCACTGATATTAAGTTGGGATGTAATTATAGTGTTAAGTGTGGTCTTAAACAATGAATGGCTGAGCATTTTCTGCAGTAGGAAAAGGAACAGTGCTGTAACTGTCATGCTGTCATGTAGCCCACTGCTTAGCAACCCTGTTTGTTCTCAAACACTGATCTGCATGTTTTTGATAATTTCACTCTACATGCAATAACAGTGCTGCCAGGTAGCCCTAATGCTGACCTATCACTGTGTCTATGAGATACCAAACTGGGATGTTACTCTTGGTATCAGGACGTGGCAACTGTTTTGGAATTTAGAAGATCAAAGACAAGTCGGGAAGCCAAAGAACATCCTGAAACAAAAGTAGCAGACCACAGTTGATTTGTTGGCCTCTTGATTATTTTTTTAATCAACACTGAGAGTAAAACACTTTCCAAGAAGACCTTCAAGTTTGATATTATTTCTTTTTGAAGCTGTGGTTCATTAAAGGCTATTTTATTATTAGCATTATGATTGCCTGCATATGAAGGCTCAGGCTCCAGTCTCCAGATCCATCACAAACAGTTTAATAAGATTCAGATGGTATACAAGCTATCAGAGAGGTATAAAATTCTTCAGACTTGCAAAAACAGCTTCCTATCCTGGCAGACCATAATATCAGCAAACTCCAGTTCCGCTTTCTGTTTATCGTAGATGGTTCTGATTCACAGCGAAATTGAAATTACACAGGAAATCAAAATATTCTAACTTAAAAGTATGCGACAGAAAAACTCCTTTACCATTCCAAGACTATTCTGTAATTCTGTGGATGAGGGGATTTTGCAGCAGTGTCTAGCACACTAAAAATTCCACAGGAAGAAAAATACGTGATAGGAAAAAAGGCAACATAAAAAACCATTGATCCTCTAGAAAATGTGGTGTGCTTAGTCTGAAGGAACATGAATGTATAGACACACATTTCCTATTGTTTAAAACATTGCTCCTGTTGCTTAACATGAAAAAGCATGCTGCAGGAAAATGAAGATTGGATAGAACATCTGTACATGTATCTAGTTCATCAATAACTCCTGATTTAAGCTCTGATTGGAACTGTTGCATAAAAATGAGGTTAAATCCCTAAGTAGCTGCTAATCCCCTACATAGGCTTGTAAAATTATGTGGTGAATAGTGTTGATGTGAGTGGAATGGAGTGAGTCTTTGCACATATGTCTGCATGTATGTATTTATATGTATTTATATGCTACGTCTGTGTCTGTTTTAAATACAGAACCAAACCGATTCTTAGAAATAGTCACATCCTTCTACTTCATTGTTTGCAGAAGATCTGATATTTCTGGCTTGAAGATCTGCCATGCTGACAATGAAATTACAGCCTGGAAATGAGCCAACTTCACCATTCACTTATCTCCTATTTATTTTGCTAGTGTTATTGGCAAATTGCATCAACACACCACTATTCCTTTCATTCTGAGGGAAATGGGAAACTTAAAAGATGTTCAGTATTTTTTGTGTGAAATGTAGATACCAGTGAGGGTGATAAAAGCTTCGGCAACAAGGAGAAAAGAATGAAAGCTGGCAGAAATTATGTGTTCTTTCATGCTCTTTCAACTGTGTTTTTGGAGCAGTGTGATTACAAGGGAATTATGTGCATATGAATATATACACACATGTGCTGAAACATCCAGGCAGGCCACCCTTTAACAAAGCGCACAGTTCCTGGACATGGTAAAAGACCCATGTTCTCATTTTGGATATGTTCACAAACTCAGTAATTAATTCAGCAACTCACATTCAGTAATTACCATTATCATCTTTTTTTTTTTTTTTTTAATGAGTTTAAATTCCAGAGAAACCTGGCTTCTTTTCCTCCCTCTGTCTCCGCACAGGAAAGTTGTTGAATAAGCACAATCTATTTCTTATCTTTCAAGAATGCAGGCTGGTTCACAGTGTAAGCAGCTAAGTAGAAAGATTTCATTCATCTTATTCATTAAAATTCAAATAATTATAAAGTCAGAGATGTTAACTTTTCAGTTATTACAATACAGCTGGCAAACAGAGACTGTTGCACCAACTGTGAGACTTGAAGCCTCATCTTTGGTGGCCAGGTAATTTCATTTAACAGTTCAGCAGGAATTTAAATCAATACTTCTGAGAAATCTGCTTTATGAAATTATTATTACGAGTAATTTATTTAAATGTGCATTTCACAATCTCATGCTATATATGTAGGGATTATTTCTGGTGCCTGTGGGTGTGTTTCTTGCTTTTTGTAGGTACTAGATAGGGTTCAGTATTGTGAAGGATAACCCATGACCCCCATAAATTCTTACTCTGCAGTGTTAAAGGGAATTGCACTTAACTATACAAGATGGGTGGGACTGCTTGAAATGCTTGTGCTCAGGGGATGAGGTAGAGCTGGGCTTATAACTTTTGCTAAGATATTTTAAATTCTTTTTTCTAACTTTTTGCTATCTGAAATCCTCCCTTGAAACACTTATGTTCACTACTTGTATTTGTCTTTTTGACTTAAATCTGAGAGTACTTCCAAGAATAACTACTAAAAATCAAATTGATTGTTAGTTTCAAGGCTTTGGCTCTGCCACATTAGAAGAGGGGATATTTCCTCTGGGGTATTTACTCTATGGTAGATGTGCTACTGGTCAGGTTTGTTGTGAGTGGATAATGGACTTACCCACTATAAAATGAAAGTCTTTCCTTTGGGAAATTACCATTAACTTCAGCACTTACTGCTTAATTGCGTTGTACTTTTCCCTCAGTTATGTGCCAAAAAACAGACTCAGCTCCTGTGAAACTTAACGAGTGATGGAAATGAGTGAGATAAAGGCACCATATTCATAACCCAGTCATCCTGGCCTCATAACTTCCAAGTTACTTTGAATGAAAGAAATTAAAATTCTGCCTATCCGCTGCATGTCACCATTACACCACAGAGATGTGCCCACTACAGCCCAGTGCAGTGCTGGATGCAGCCATTTGGATGATGGTGATGTTTGGACAAAGGAGCCTGGGTTACCTGTCGATCTGACACTGTTTTCTGTGATCAGAGACTCCAGTAACGCTTCTGAGGCAAAGGGATGTTCTCTGAATTCAGCCACAGCCGGTCTGAAAAGCTACCGTGCTGTTTGGCAGCTGATGGCAACTATTCTCAGAGCAAGGGGCAGCTCCTTGCAACGTGTGGAGGGACAGTGAGAGAAGATTTTGTGGATAATGAAACAGGAAATTCTTAGTGCTGGCTTTGTGCCTTTGCTGAATGAATAGCTCTCTCCAGCCTTTTATATTAAGTGATTAGAAAGAGTTAAATGAGCATGATTGCCATGGAAATTTCTTAGGCATTAATGTTTTCTACTTCTTCTGAATTGAATGCCCTTGTGATAGAAGAGAAAGAACAAACATCAAAAGTACCTTTTAACTTCACAATTCTTTCTAAATTTCTTTAAACTTATAGGCTATACTGCTGGCTTTCAAACTTCAAAGCATGCAGAAAGATCAGGGTCACACAGAAAATTATTTCTTACAGTTTAATAAAATATGCATGTGAATCGTATGACCTGCCGGAGAAATTATTTATGTGTTAATGTAATGTTGTAACATTAATTACACACTTTAATTTCTTCCTTAGTAGCTTCTTTACCAGTAAGGACAGTACCGGTACTAAATTGGGCTTGAAACATATGTTGTGTCGTCAAAGCTTAAATTATTTCCAGACAGAGTATCTTTTTTGCTTCCACAAGAAAACAATCCTTTCTTTTAGCATCTGGGAAAAAGGGAGTAACTGAGATGTTTGGCCTCTTTTCCAGCCTTGCTCTTCCACAGTGTCACTGTATGCTGAGAATTTGTTGATAATTCAGAAAATGAGTCGTATAACATGTTTTATTTATTTATTTATTTATTTATTGTTTTTTGCATGTGAATGAGTCACACAGCTTTTATTTTTGGACACTATTATAAAGTATTTAAATCCACAGGATTCATCCTTTTGGGTTTCATTCCTTAAGGGATTTCCTAGCTCTCTTTCTATGATGTACCTGTAATTAAAATCATGTACATGCTAGCACAAAGGCATGTATTGGGTTTACCTTCTAATTTAATGCTTATGTAAAGATCTTAATATGTATACAAAAATTCTATAGGTTCCATATCCTTTATTTTATCAATATCCTGTAACAACTCTACAGTTCAATTCTAAATTGTCTAGAGGCTGTGAAAATAGGTTTTTCTCTCAACTACAATACAAACTTTCTTTACGATCTTTGTGTATCACCAACTTGTGATTTTGTGTTCTCAAGTGTAAATCTGAGGCCTTATTTCATTAGTGTGACTTGAAATTAGTCAAGGGAAGATGTTGTAGATGTGAAAAATATTATTATGAAAAAGTATTTGTATATTTTTTTACTGTTTTGTATCCACTACATTTAAAACTGTTTGGTATCTACCACTAGACGTTTGAGTCTTTGTAATTACTAGACTTAAAATGGGATAAGGACCTGGTGGTTAGCCTGAAGTACAAGCCACCTCCTACATAAGGAAGTCCTATGTAACATCTCTTTTTAAAAAGGAACTGAGAAAACACATTATGTTTCTCTAAACAGGGTAAAATACCAGAGCAAGAAGTCCAGCTTGTCCAAAGTGCACTGGGGTTGTTACAGAAGTTTTGGAGGAATTGTAAGTAAAGATGAACAAGACACTTCACAGAAAATACCAATTAACTTAAGCCATTCCCTGAAGCATAAATGAATCAAATATAAAGCTTTTTTGAGGTTATGAATGTTGTTTAATTTTACATTTTTGCACATGTTGGCACTTTGTGGAATCTGTGGCAGCAAAAGTGGAATTACCAAAATACCACAGGTATGTTTTGGGCACTGCTGCTCTAGAGGATGTTAGAAAATACTGGAAACCATAAAGAGACTTTTTTTTTTTTTTTCCTGGATATTTCCTACCACTAGCATTCTGGGATGCTTTAGATAAACGTCCAGAAGCCTTGGGTGGATGTCTGGGTTTTGCATTCTTCACAAAATGTTCTGGACTTCCAAGTATTTTTGCAATTCACTTGTAGAAGCTAAAATGTTTCCATTAATTATTGAATGTGACCCTGTGATGTCTTAGTTCCTTCACTTATTCATAAATTCGTTGATAAAGTATTAGATTCTTTTAATTACATTATCAAATAAGCAGGGAACAGCTACAATTTTTCTTCTGTCTGAAGCTATATTTTTTTTTGTGTGTGTTTAGGATTAACACAGTGAAGCCCAGGGCTTGAAATCTAAGGAAGAAACCAGAGGGATAGTGTCAATGGTTTATGGGCCAGTTCAGCCCAGTTCCATTAGGAATGGGGTGGGGGACCCACAGACCCATGCCCCGGGAAAGGGTAAAGCGAAAAGGGAAAGGACAGGGAGATGGGCCTAAAAACAAAACAATGGTAACAGTATGAGGAGGAAACCTAATTTACTAAATCAGATATTGGAATGCAAAATAACACAATATAATCCAATATAATTGGAATAGAATCTAATAAATCAAATAAAATGAGAGAGAGAGTGTCCAAAACCGAAGGCCTTATGCTAAAGCTGAAGGTGAGATGGCTGGGAAGCTCCCACTGCTGACCAGCAGCTAAAAGAGGCAGTCTTGGGATTTGTGTGCAGTGCTATCTTTCCCTCTGAGTGGAAGATGGGAATGCAAAGTCCTTTGGGGTAAGTAGTTCTTCTCTTCTGAGAACCAGGTACCTGGAAATTCGGCAGTGCATGGAATTGGAGCATTAACTCTTTAACTCCCTGTGCCTCACATGATGTTATGATGTGGAATACGAATGACAAAAGTCATAAAATCATTACAGATAGGGAAAGAATGCCAGGGGTAGAGAGAAGAAAAGAAGATCATAGAATCATAGAAAGACCATGTAGTGATAAACCCATTCACATGTCCAGGTGTTTGTTACCAACAGTTCTGTGCCAAGATAGCCTGAACAGTACTGTACTTCCTGTGTGTGTATGTATGCTATTTTTCACTAGAAATCAAGACGGCTACTCTGTTCCACTAGCCTTCCTGATTGAATCAGTCCATTTACTGAGAGGACTTTCTGGCTATTTATACAACACATTTTCATCCTATTCCTCATTATACATAAGTGATTATTTCTGCATTGCATTCTTAGAGGTGAGTGACAGCATATAGATAGCAGAGATGCTATTCTGCTTCCAGCAAATGCTCTGAGAAGTGTATGGTATTAGTAGGGACTCTGTTTCCTTGGTTACATTTAGCAAATTTGCATGCCAGCATGATGCTATTCATCATCAGAGACATTGTAGGCCTTTCCATGTAGGGAGGGTTTTGGAAGTGAATAACCTTTCCGTTCCTAGCTTCAGCTTTGAATAAATGGATGAGGAAGAAATAGTTGTAAACATATATGTAGTAGGTGATAGGCAGGTTGAGAATCTGAGCCTTAGGAGCCTTTGGAAATGAAATTAGATCTTTTATAAGATTGGGTGAAGGAGCTGTGGCTGTGGTTGCAGGAACAGCTTGCAAATTTGGCTCTAGTGCCAGCTTATGAATACACACAAGATAATTAGATGATCCTCGTCAGGGTTTGTGTCCTGGCCACATTCTATGATTATTCACTGTGATGATAAATGATAGGGCCCCACTGTTGAATGTTCACTCAGTATTCCCTGGAACATGAACTTTTTTCTCAAGGTGTGCCAAAGCAATGGACCAAGAACAAAGTAACGAGGCACAGAGCCCAAGAAGAGACAATAAAGCTTGTACTGGAAAATAAATCTTCCCCTAACTGACACAGCCTCTCAGACAGAGAGGTAGAGTCATCTCCTGCCTTTTTGAGGGAATGTGTGCCTGGGCTGGAAGGGTCTGCCTTGTCCCAGCAGGCACAACTCCTCCATGCCCTCCACACATGGTGCCTTGATAGCGTCTCATTTCTTCAGTAATCACTGGAAAGGGGAATCCCACTTGAATTATCTGTCTGTTCCACTTCATGTAAATTCACCTATGGGTACAATCCTAGGTGACAAGTTCAGTAAATAATCCAAAACCAAGGTAATCCATTTATTTAATTTCTACTTCATGATTTTAAAATTATTTTAAAAAATAAGTATGTCACATTAATTTGGTGAACAACGAGTCTTCCACTCATTAAACAGTAGCTCTATTAGTTTTTGGACTATACTGAAGTGTCATGGAAATGATGAGAAGTCATCGCTTCTGGGATGCTCTGCCTGTGGTTGGCTGTGCAAGTGTAGTAACACTACCTTGTGTCCAGTTTCTCCTTTCCATAAATGTCTCTGCTTTGTAAAGTGTTTTGAAATCTGTAGAGGAAAGTACTGAGTGGTAAGCTGTATATGTGTAGCTGCATTTCCAAACCGGGGAAAATGTGAGTGCAGTTTCCAGCAACACATTATAAATGGATTGAGTAGTAAGCCATTGATCCAGACATGTAGGCAACTGAAGACAACATAAGCTGCAAATTTATTAAATTGATGTACCAGTTCTTTTCCATGTTTCTTCTGGACATGAAGTCCCTGAGCTCTCACCAGTGTGGTAATGCAGACAGGATTATGTGTAGAACCCTGCTCAGTCTCCCAACCTCATGATGGGGCTGGTGCACTCCTAAACTTTCCCTATTGCTTCTCCTCAGACACTTCAAGCTGTGTTGGGCTAAATGTTCCTGAAAACTGTATTAGTGGGTGTGCTACACTTTGAAATTTATTGCTCTAGCTGTGCTTTTGTGGTACTAAGATGAAGACGGGATGAGCTGAGGGACTGTCTAGGCCCAGCTGGAAAAATTTCTTTGCTGATCCCCCAAAAAACATCCTTGAGTCAGAGCTATTTCTGAAGGAAAAAAAAAGTTGCTCCAATGCAAATGCTTACATTACAAAAGGAAAGGTAAAATATAGTCAATCCCCCTCTACTTCACAATGCCTAATGGGAAGGATGAAATTTTACCTATCTCCTTTGTGAAAAGCTTTCCTGTGCCTTGGTCTCCTCCTACCTCAGCCTGATTAAATCTTCCACTTAATGAAATGGGAAGATGGGTTCTGAGATGAGCTTTTTCAGAACAGTGATTCAGATTGTAAGTCTGGGAAGAGTGGATATGTTTTCTCTTTTGCAAAAGGGATTCTTATCAGTGTAAAAAATTATTACCTTTCATAAAGGTTTGATATTTTGTCTTGCATTGCAAATTAAGATGTGGGGACAGTGTGCAAAGTGACTGTGTTGTCTGGCCAGGTTTTCCTTTCTTTTGAGGTGCCCTTCAAACCGTTACTATGGATTTCAAAAACTAGTCTGACAGGTCCAATTTAAATTGAAAAGAACCAATTTTAAGGTATAGAAACATTTTCAGCCCTGGCATTTGGCTGATCTACGGCATTGCATTGGCAGGTGGTTTGACTGAGCACTGCTTCAAGCAGCACTTGCTGTGGGCATCAGGGCATCCCGCTGTGAAAACATATCTGCATGGCACATTAATGATAACTGGTGCTCAGGGAACTCTCTTTATCTTGAAGAATCCTAAAGCAATTTGTGGCTGGTGAGAACCACAGCCAGATGTACTGGAACCAAGATACTGATATCACTTCTGCTGCTGGGGGCTCATCCATCAGACCCAGATTGTTCCTTTTGGCTCTGCTTCATGATGTGCTAGATGTCTTGCTTTCCAAGCAGTACTTTCTTCCCTATTACATTTCTTTTATTTCCTCAGTGGCTTATAGATTAGTCAGACTAGGAGCCAAGATCCTAAATTACAGAGGTCAGAGCCAGCCTCACAGCTAAGCCTTAAATGCTTGCAATAGTCCTCAGCCTAAGATCATGAGAGAAGCCTTCAGACTCTGGTGAGATGGACTTCAAAATAATTTTTTTTAAAGTGCTATTTTTATTTGTTGCTTGTAGTTGTTCCCAGTTTCAAGATCTTCCGTTATGAACTTAAGAGCTTTTTTTTTTCAGTTTCAGTGAATGTGGAAATTGTCATGTAACCTCCAGATGATAGAAAAGAATGTCTTGTCAGCTGCACAGAGATTCTTGATAAAGTCATGAGGGTCGGTACATGGGTCTGTGAAATTATTGTAATAATAACAGAGTTTAAAGGCTTCTGCCAGACCCCCATGTTAGGCCCTTTAATTCCTGAGGGATTTACTGGCATATGTGTTCTGTTTTAGAGTGTCTCTATTCAATTGCTAAACAAAAATAATAATTGCTGCATAGATGTATATTACACTCCAAGGAAACAAAATATACCAGGTTATGTTTCTTGGGGGTGAGCGATGCAGGTGGGCCTTGCTCTGTTAAAGGTCACAGCACTGTTAGGTGGCTCCTGGCTGCCTTGCCCAGGGATAGAGTGGGAGCCTGTGCTTCCTGGGCCAAAGCAAGAAAAGGAAAACTCAAGAGATTCCAGCAAACATGCTGAAATGAAGCATTCATGTGTTGTGGTGGTTGTTCAGAATTCTACATCTGTGCGTACGTTACTGTTCTCAGCATCTGGTCTAAAGGCCTGTTTAAATCCCTTGTCTTAACTCAGATGCATTAAGTTCAACGCAGAAAACATGGTTCCACATCTTTTAACTTTTTGTTTCTGGTCACACATGAATCTTTAGTTCTTTACTAAGTAGCCTTAGTGTTATGACATCTGCTGAGTTGTGTGCTGGGTTCTTGAGGCTGCACATGTACTCATTTGTTATACGCCACGTCAGTGCTCTGCAGTCTCTTTCTGTATGCAACCTCCCTGACGTAATGTGCTAATGATGGATCTGGTCCCATCAGAGTTGCATGGGACAGAAAGAGAGGAAAGGCATTTGTAAAGATGGGAAAGGGGAGGAAAGAGGAATTAAGATGTGTATGTGAAGAGTAAGAGTAACTCATGTACTTCTGGAAACTGAACGATATTTGGTACTTACTATATTGGTAATAAATTTTCTTGATGACCAGAAAGAGGTATTAACACTAAAAAGACAAAAATAATTTGACTAAAATTATGTGTTTGAATGAAGTGTGGAAATAGAATAAATATATTAGGGAGTCTGAATGAATGAACAAGGATAGAACATGGAAATAAATTAAAGAAATTTGAATTTAATTTCTTTAGGTTCCTTTGATGATCTCAGACCAAATCTCCTGCAGTGGATGGTTCTTCATTCTCCCCGTCCCTGCTTTTAAATTCTGTGATCAGGGCTGTGTGTCTGTACCATTTGCTTGTGAAATTTGAGGCAAGAGTCACTGAGTACTTCAATCTTCATATCCTGAGTAACTAGGTCCCACACTTCATTATGGAGAAGACCCACATTTTCTCTAGCCTTCTTTTTATCACTGATGTACTTATATAAACTTTTCTTCTTGCCCTTATTCATGTCCAGATTTAAATCCATCAAGACTTTAGCTTTCATAACTTGATCCCTGGCTGCTCAGATAACTTCTCTGTATTTCTCCCAAGCTACTTGTCCTTGTTTCCACACTCTGTAGAGTTCTTTTTTGTGTCTGAATTTGTTCAGGAGCAGCTTGCTCATCCATTCAGGCCTCATGGTATTTTCAACTGACCATTGTTGGTACGTATCACTTATGAGTTTGGAGGAAGTGATTCTTGAATACTAGTTTTCTTGGGAACCACTGCCCTCCAGGGCTTTGTCCCATGGCTTTATCCTTTTAAAAATCACAACAGACAGCATAGGTGCATGGGGACACATTCAGTTTGCATAAAAGAGGTATGCCCAAAAATGAAGTACATCTCCCTTTCTCCCATAGAGGCAGTAGAGGGTTGCTTTTCTTTTTATCCTTGCAAATCATACACCTCTGGAGTACAGAGAGTAATATCATTCTGAAAACTGAAAGCCATCAATGTGCGTTTGCCTACATTTCCTGAATTTTGCTGAGTCCTTTGAATAACAGAACAGTGGTGTCATAGTTTCAGCTGGGACAGAATCGTTTTCTTCAGAGTGTCTGATATGATGCTGTTTTGGTTCTAGGAGAGCAACCATGTGATGTTTATAGTTGCTAAGTAGTGTTGTACAGAGCCAAGGCCATTCTCAGTGAGGGGCCCAAGGAGCAAGCAAAGAACAGAGCTAGGACAGCTGACTTAAACTGACCAAAGGGATATTCCATACCATATGACACCCAGTGTAAGGAGAGTTTTGAAGGGGGTAGGAGTTCTTGCTCTTTTCTGCTGCTCAGGCACCTTGTTTGACCATTCCTGACACATATACATAAAAAAGATATGTATAAAATATTTAGGGAAAAGATTGTTCCCTGGAATAATAAATCACAATATGTACAACTTGTTCAGTACACATACAGAATATGGATGCATGACTGATGAGCCTGTGCCAGCAGTGCCAAAACCCCTAGCAGTGTAGAAATTGTGCATGTATATGTGTGTATGTTTTTATGGGAGTGGTAAGTACTAATTAAAGTAAAATCTACTCCAGAGCCTTTTAGAATGCAGTTTTCTGTAAAGACCTGAACTCAAATTTATGAAATTAATAAAAGTTTACTACTTTGAGACATCAAGAAGCTAGATACTATGGTAAATCTCTAATGGCTTCATTTTTGCTTCAATTTGCCAGACTATGGTCCAGCACAATGAAGAGTATGGAGGTCTGGTAGAGTCCTTGCAGACAAATAAGTGCTCTGGGACAAGGATAGGGCTCTCTGCCATTACAAGCCATCTTGATTTAAACTTTGGATTAAGCAGAAAAAGATGGAGAAAAGTGCCTTGTGTGTGCAGGGGAGAAAAATGTTAGACCCTCTTAATTGCACACTGTTCAGCTGCAGTGATATATATCCATTACAAGTTTCGTTTTCTGGGTGAGAGTCTGAGCACTTAAACGAGGAACACACATTTTTCATGTTAAATTCACAAAATTCAACACCTCTATTTTTCTTCCAGAAATACGGCTCTTTGTGGTTCCCATTAAAAATAAGCTGCGTGGGTTCCAACGCATTTCAGACAGTACTTTTTTATTGGTCTCCATTAACCGAGCTGTAACAGCATGCTCCTTTCTGTCCCTGAATTTTGCCAGATTTCAGATGTGCAGTGTCTCAGCTTCTGATGGCAAAAGCAAATCCTCTTCCTAATCAGATCTCTCAGATAGCCTTTGTTTGCTTGGTTTGTGATTTGGCTGGGCTGTTCACTAAGGACCTAACTCATTTTTTTGGGCCGCATTTCACAAGCTGTTGTGTTTCTACAAATTTACAATAAAACCTATGAGAAACAGGAGGTGGTCAAGCTTGGGCTTGATGCCCTAATTTAACATGGTATCAAATTTGAGACAATTTGGAGGGAATACAAAATTAATGAAATGAAAACAATTTTAACAATATGTGAACAAAGGTAATTCAAACAATAAAATTATTATTATTATTTTTTTTTCATTGAGATCTTGAGATGTTTTCTTCGCATATGATCAAAAGGGTTTGAGGGACAGCTGAGAAATAACCTGAGTATTTCCAAATTTAATAGCAGGGAAAGTATTGTAATAAAAACTAGTAACAAAGAAATATCTGTGTAACAATATTGCAGAACAACCAAGTGGTTGGTTCTAAAAACAGAAAAGAAAATATTGTGGTTTTGCTTCAAGATAAATATTTCTGCTTTATGCATGCTATAAAAATGTATCCCCTTCTGGACAAATTAACTGGTTCTAAAAAACTGCCTTTTTTTGCACTCCCTAAATCTTTCTCGTTTTTAATGACCTCTGTGCCACAGTTTTTGCCTCCAAGCAGTAATTAACCACTCTGCAAGTCACCACAAATAAGTCAGAAATGAATTACATTTAAAAAAAAAAGAAAAACAACAAACAAATTGCATCATTAATATAGTTTAAAACAAAGTTATCAAACTTGTACTGCTACTCTCATGTGCAATTCAAGGAAAAATGCTATGAAATCTTCAATAGTTGTTATTCTCCTGCATAGCACTTGTGGTTGAAAATCCTGCAAAGCCTGAACCACCAAAGGGAGTCTGAAATGAGCAGAATTGTCCTTGAGCACACCTTAAAAATAGTTTATGTTTGTTATCCAGGCACACAAATACTTTATGCAACTTTTTCCCAGTGTCTTGCTTAAAATGATAGGAAAATAATCAAATAAGATTAAGTATCTTCCAACGCATTTGATCATATTTGATCAACATCTTAGGGTGGAGGAAATACGAGGAATGCCATCATACAATGTTCCCTCAGGTTTTTAGTTAATCAGCAGAAGGTCTACACATCGATCTTGGTTCTTTCACTTAGGCTGGTACCAGTTGGGAGTAAATCTATTCGAGTCGACAAAACCTCCCTCAGGCATACAATACTAGGAGAATTCTATCCTATCAGTTTACAGCTACAAATCTTTCAGTAAGTTTATAGTAGATCTCTTTGCTTTTGGGACGGGGTTTGTTTTGTTTATGGAATACACAGCAATATCTCTACTGTGTTTGCTTTGCATCAGCGTCAGCTTTTGTCAGAAGCATTTCTCTGACACCATTTTTGCCAAATGGAGTGGATTTTACATGACCAAAATTGCTCAATTAGAGTAAGAGCACAGCTTTACCTTTTTTCTACTGACTGATTTACACTGAAACAAAACATAGCTTATTGTTTAAATCTCTGCTCAGTTTGCTGGGATAAGATTCATTTGACTAATGATGATGTGCTGCTGTTCCCTTTTTACATCAAGGAAAAATAAATTTTTGATTTGGAATTTTGAAGTGGTGCAATTAAAAAAAATTATATACTTGTAATGCATATCTTGAGCTTCTGCAAATAAAGACCATCTTTGAATTTGCTATTAAACCACTAGGAAATAACTTCATAAGAGGCAACTGTGCTTGGTTTGAATCTTCTCATGGTGGATTTTTGGGATCATACATGCATTTTTATTGACTCAATAAGTGTGATGACCCCAGCAGATATCTACATAAGACATCTCTGAAAATAAAATAGTTTATTTCCAGCAGAACATTACTTCTATGCACAGCAAAGGGTTCACACAACTCATGAGGCTCAGCAGACTGGCTCTTTCCCATGTACTATAGGATGATTCTCTCTTCCTACTTGCTTCCATTTCTGGATATAGGAAGTAGCCTGCTCTCCTTTCTGGGTGCCTGTTTGTACATGCTGAAAGTCCATGTATCTGGTTTCTCTTTATCTCCAGCTATTTCAGTTTTCTCTTTGTTCTTGGACTCTGCCTGGGAAAAGTAAATCTTACTTCCTGGATTTTTGTCAGGCAGATGTGGTCCCAGTTATTGGCTGCTCATGTTGTTGTCTCCAAAGTTTCGATTATAACCTTATCTTTCCCTTTGTCTAATTTCCTGCTCATTTTCCACTCGGAGTTGCCTTTGACTAAGTAGGTGAACTTTGGGGCAGATCATGTTTAAAAATATGTATATATGGGTGCCTTATTTCCCCAGTGAAGCCTTGGGAGGGCTGTACATGAGCCTCCCTCCCTGAACTATTCAGTGGGGTTGAGACTAATTGCAGCTCCTCCCTGGCAAGCTTGGCTGCTCTCCTGCCTGCAGCTGTCTTCCAGCTCTGAAAGTCAAGGACAACCTGGAGAAAAACAAACAAATGGAATGCTTTGTTGGCTTGTAGTTTAAAATAATTGCTTTGCTTAGACCTTGTAACAACCTCCATCATTAACTTTTGGGAGAGGGGTATTTCCTTAAATCCAAACATGTGCTCAGATGCTCTCTGGGAAATTTGTGACTTAACCCAGCGAGATGGCATGACCTTCTGCTGGGATGAATAATTTTTGAGCAGAAATTCCAGTGGCACTTAGTAAGCTGTGCTGAGAGGTCACATACATAGCATTACTCATGATGATAACAGCATCCTAAACCTTATCATTACATTTTCACATTCATAAATATTTCAGCAATAATCTGTGGCATTTTGCACTTAATGTTTTTACATACACAAAATCAAAGATTGCTAGCAACTCACTGGTGGAAAAAAAGGGGCAGTGAAGCTGTCATTTTCCCTCTGTTATATGTGTTCATTGATTTTGTCTTCATTTATCTCAGGAAATATGCTGTTTTGGCTTGTGTATTAATGGCACATTGAGATGGGACTGAACTGCGCTCCCTCAGACACAAGGACTAGCACATAACTGTTAGAAATTGTTTAAAAATAATCTTCACAGACACTTATCTTTTCTATTCTACAGCATAATTATTGCCTGCTTACCTTAGAGCAAGACCACTGAGACAGCAGCAAAAAAAAAAAAAAAAAAAAAATTGCAGAAAGGAGCTTTACACTTTCTGCTGGTGAGAATAGAAAGCAAGAGCATACAAGTATACAAGTGAGATAATGCTATCCTACCTGAGGTCATCTAGACACCTTTCTGTACTAGCTTTACCTTTGATGTGTCAACCAAGAAGTTTAAGCTTTTCCACTTTCTCCTACCAAGAAAGTTTCTTGCTTAACAAAACAAAATAATGAACAGGAAAGATTTCTTCTCAGTTGTAGTCAGCCTCCTTTTTGTGTCCTTTGCAGCAAATACTCATGAGCGTTAATGGGCTGTAAATTTAATATTTGCATAGCCCCAAGTTGAGCTGTACTCCATGAAACAATATATCAAACACAGTGTAGCTCCAGAGATATCACATTTCAACAGGTAAGTAAAAAACAAATGGAAAAGATGCAAGTGAGCCAGGATAAGGATACAGCAAGGAGCTGTATCCATCAGGGGGCTGCTGTGTAGATCAAGAATAACTTTACTCTGTATCCTAAAATGAATAGATGTGAATATCTATACCAGTAGCTTAACTGCAGGAAAAACAACAACAACAAAAAACACGAACAAAACCCAGACTCAAGAATACAATGCGTCTGATGCATCCAATTATAACCAGTCAAGAGAGTTCAATTGCAAGTTTGTTGGCTCATGTAGTGGATTGGTTGTGAGCAATTTGCAGACTGGTTTTGCCAGTTACTTGGTGAACAGTTTTGAGCAGTGAAGACCCACAATAAGACTTCAGGGAAGAGTCAGCAACCTCCTTTCTCCCAGCCTTGAAAAACACCAACATTCTAGGAAATATTTGTCATGTTATCATTACATTTTGCACTTAAAAAAATTCCACATTTGCTGATGTGGATGGTAAGAGTTGTGAAAGTGTGTGCTTCTTGGGCCTCAGCTCAAACACATATTTTGCTCTTCTAGGCATTTCAATCTTGCTAAATTTCAGTGGAGGAGCCGTTAAGGATCCTTTCTGCTCATTTGTAATAAAAGGATGGATTACATACAAGCACAATACTGACAATATTTCATTTTTATAATGGAGAAATGAAAGCCATACAGACATACAAAAGAAGCAGTGCTAGAATCACGATTGCAAGTCCTATAGACTCTGGGTCTCAGAACAGGTCCTGAATGATGCTTTAAGAGTCAGTAGGATGCACACTAATTCGTAAAGTTTTCCATATCTACACCTATTATAGCTGCTTTAATCTCTGATTAAGAAACAGAGTCTACAGAGCATTTTACTCTGCCGATTGCAAAGTAGGCATATCATACGATGACAGAAAAGCATCAGCAGCGTTTAGGTCAACTTCACACTATGACTTATTAAGCCTTTTAGAAAATAAAGCTCAAAGACCTTATTAATATCAACAAGGTGTGTTATAGCCACTCTTAATGGCAGGGATTAACCTTGTCATGGTTTGCTGCTTTCGTTACAGTGCTAACAGCGAGCTAGGCTTATCATTCTGTTCACTATACTGTATCTTTACTGAGTGCAACGAATAGCTGATTTGGTCTTATTCACAGCAGTGAAATGATATTTCAGGATTTCAACTTTCAGGATATTATGAATTTCTTCTGCAAAGCAGGGATCTAAGCCTTGAGATACTGTGGCTAATCAATTCTATTAATTTCTTGTTGAAGCAGTGAAATAAATTTCCTGACCTCGTATGTATTTCTCTGTGAATCATCCAGGAGACTTCTGGGGACGTAAGAGAATTTCTGGTTAAAGAAAAAAAAAACCCCAAACTGAAATACTGAGCTAACACTGAATTTAGGGGGTAAGTTTGAATCTCAGTTGAGGAAGGCATCAGAGATTTATTTCAGTATCCCTGAAATCCCTCTAAGTGGGATTTGGTATCTCTGTTAGTGGCCTATTCTGTATTAAAGCCAGGAGGGCTTGAACAAGATTGAAGCAGACAGAGTGTTTTGGAAAAGGACTACCACACCAGAGGAAACAAAACCCCAGTGCTTATCTACAACTTTCAATTGCTGAAGGAACGCTACTGTTTATTCTAGGCATTAATCAGCTGCCAGTGTGGAGCTGGCCTTATAAAGCTCAGCATAACATTTTAAAGCACAGAGAGTAAACTTAAACTGTAACTACCCAGAAAAGTAAGCATATTCCCTTAGATGTAAGAGATTAATACAATTCTGTATACCACATCATTTTAGGCTTTTCACCTGTGAGTCTTCCTGCATGCTGGGGGAACCTTTTAAGTCTTGATTTCTGCTTCCATTAGGCTAAATGGCAAATTTCCACAGAACATGTGAAAATACTGAAAACCTCAGAGACTCAAATAATACTTTTCTGTTTAAAGTAGACTGAATAACTAGAGAGAAAAACCTGCCTGAGTAGTGAGTCTTAATGACTCTAATGCGCATTATGTTGGAAACTAGGACAATTAATGATTTAACATAATGACAGAACATGTAGAGCGGTTTCAAGGATGGCTAAATAGATTTACTTCAAAGTCAGTCAGAATCCACATCTGGGAAGAGGTAATGCCTTTGTCTGCAGCCTCCCTGAAGTCAGTATTTAAACAATTTTTTTTCCTTCATAGCAGCTGGGGAAGAAACTCAAGAGATTCACTGTGTTTGAACCAAATCTCAAGGTGATCTATTTCAATGCAGCTGGTACAAGCTGCTGTAAATACAGGGAGGAGATCAATGTGTCTTACCCTGAAGGGGGCAGGACAGGTAGAAAGGTATTTCTGCCACAGGAGCTGATGTCTGCTAGGATGCCCTGAGGTGTGTGAGACCTCCAAACATGCACAGACCTGCTACTCTCATCTCATGGGCTCACCCACTCCTCATTCGTCTGTTAGGCCTAGAGGATGGCATTAATATGCCTGTGCTTTGAGTATCCTGACATTATGATTCCTTTCTATTTTTTATTTTTTTTTGCCTGCTCTCCATTCCAACTTGAACCACTTCAGTGGAATAAAGAGGCGAGAACTGGATCTGATTTCTCCAGTTGAGCAGGAAAAGCATCCAGGGAATATAGGATGTCTCTGGCAGCTCTTTTGCTTTCAGATCCAGCTATACCTTGCTAATACCCAAACTGTTTTCATCTATGCTGGGACTAGTGCCAACAAGAGTTGGCCTAAACACAAGGAAACTGCAAATGAACTGCCCCCTCAGCTCACTTGTGCACAAGCTAAAGGTATCTGTGGATTTGGTACTATTTTCTCATTTTTGGACATCCTTTGATGAGATTCATTCCATTTAGACACCAGAGACAGGAAGAAAACTTAACATACCTTTGAAATATAACACACCGCACATAAAGAGGGATCTGGAGGAATGACTTATATCCCTTGCAGATCCAAAGATATGCAAAATCAAGGTTGATATAGACAAAGGGCAAACCAACACAATTTCCCTTGTGTTTATGTTTTGGCTTGGCTATAATTCTGGGGCCACGATATTGTGACAGAGCTCAGAGGGCACCAGGTGGGTATCACACAGATGTGCGGCATGGTTGGCTGGATCTGGAGCCAAGGACTGGGTTGTCCTGGCACTGCCGGGGTGCAAGGGCGATTACAGACGATCAGGCCGCAGCCTCGTCCAGCCCCATTTCTCCTCCAGGGAAAGAGCTCAGGTTACAGAATCGTTTGCATAAGAAGTCAGTTCAAGTCCCAGGTCTGAATACTACCCAAAGATTTAGTTTTCAAGTTTGAACCCTTTTCCTCACTGATGACAAATTAGGAACTAAACTACAAGTGAGTAATCAGAGATGTCCCCAGTGGAACTGAGCTATTTTAATGTAGTCCAGAAGACTGTGAAAAAAAAAAAAATAATAAAAGAAGAGTGTGTGAGCTGTGTGATGAGTGTGTGAAGAGAAATCTTAGGAGAACTTTCCATTGTATTTGGATGTAACTAACCCAAGTGCAGGAGATGGATGGAGCAGCAGAACTAAGAAACCTTGAGTGGTTGCAAAACCTTTCGGTACTGATTTTGCCTTGGCTTTCCCAATTGATTGCTCCCATGGGCTACTTTTCTGCAACATTTCTTTTGAATAGATTTCTACATATTTTATACTCTGGAGAATCTAGGGAAAGATTTACTGGAAGTACCATGAGAGCTGTAACCCCACAGGCATTATGGCATGAGATGAACTTTGTGTCACTAGTAGGGAAAGCAGAGGCACTGCTGCAGAGCCTTCTCCTCACTACTTCTTCCAAACAGCCCCTAGAGCAGTGTGTGGGGTCTGCCATCCAGACCTCCAGAACTGAACACCAAACTGCAGAAGCTGGGACTAAGTAAGGTGAAAAGAAGTCCGCTTGCCCTCCTTTATGAATTACATGTAGGTTTAGGAAATAACTCACACTGCATATCAGCACCAGGTCCAGCCTCCATGTAGGGCCTCATTTGGTTTTTTGAAGCCAAAAGTTTTGAACTGTGGGAAAATTAAGTGACCTGAAGTCTCAGTTCCTATTTAGTTTAGCCTGCAGATAAGCCTATGTCTGACTGCAGTTTGCTGGCATGCTGAGCTCGCACAGACCTGTGGTGGTGACACCATACAGGTGTTGCATGGTCAGACTCACACTGTGATAATCAGGTCTGGCATCACACACATTCCCATTTCATCCATGTTCCTGCCTCTTTTTAATTAAGTTTGATGTTACTACATAGAGCAAAGCTATTTCAACACAACAAGTACTAATTTTTTTTCTGTTTAAGGCAAAATATTTGCCTTATTTAAAATTCCGAGTGTCTCTTCATTTTAACTGAGAAGTATCAAGTCCTGCTTGATTTCTTTTTCTTCTGAGTAAATAACATTATTTATACATACGTATGTATGGAGTATATGTATATATGTATGTCGTATGTGAAATACAACTTTGTGCTTCCAGTTTTGGAAAATGACTTCAATAGTTGTCTTCACCACACCACAATGAGTGTATCATTAGCACTTGTCAGTGTGACATTTTCCTAATTAATGCTTCAAACAAAAAGAACTTGAGGCACAGAGAGGGTGAGTGGCTTGCAAAGTCAGCCAGAGCCAGGTATGAACCTCAGATCTGATAGTCCCAGGTAAGTGATTTGGCTGCAAAATTGACCTTTTATGGACATTACAGCTGTGACTTGTGAAGAAGCCTGCACAAGCTACTGATTCCAAACCTTAGGATTTGAGTACCTAAATCCTTTAGGACCTTTGAAAATCCATTTGAAAATATTTTCTCATCTATTTTTTATAGAAAACACTGTCTTCTCTATTCCCTTTCTAGGATTATACTTGTTTGTAAGGATGGATCTGAAGTTTAAGAACATCTGTACTTCTTTCCGACTTGGAAAAAAAAAAAGTAAGACTCAACATTTGACTGTTTAGCAGACTGCGTTCAACTGCCTTTTGCTACCATCACAGCATGTATTTGCATTTAAGTCCTGTATCCTATCTGGGAGTGAGTACCTTTTTGCATAATTCAACCAGCAAGCCTAGGGTTTGCAAAAATCAAATGAGCATCATCTATTTTCTATTTTCACTTTTCAAATGAGGGCTGTGATAAAGCATATTATTTTCTGAGTTGCAGTAGATGGAGGAGAAATTGCTGGGGAAGCACAGACGGCAGCCCATAAAATGAATGCTTCTTAGGGCAGCCAGCCAGCCCCCAAATTCTTCCCCTCCTGTATACACAACCTGAGCTAGTCTAATGGAACTTCAGCAAATGTCAGAGCCTTTCCTATTCTCTTTGCATTGCTAATGCATTTGTGCATTGCAAAACCTTGCATCTTCTTGAAAATATCTGCTGGTGAGGGGAGTGGGGAAATCCATATTCCTCTGTTTGGTGGAATCTCTTTGACGTCTCCTCTCCTCTCCTGTCATGCTTCTGTCTGAGTGAGGATAAATGCACTGCAACTGGAAAAGTGAGATAAATAGCATAAGGAGAAATCATTATAAACCCCAGTGCCTGAGAGGTGCATTCTCGGAAATGCACCAGTCATAAAACCTGACCAGGCCTGAAAAATAAAAATCCCTCAAATAATAATATAAGATCCCCATGGACCATTTTCTTATGCCTCTTCCACAAGCATGGAACATTAAAAGATTGAAAACTCTTTTTCACTTCATTCCATGCAGCCTGAAAAACCATTTGACATACTCCACATGCATTTATAATAATAAACGGTGGAATAAAAGATTTTTCCTTTTTGGGACTGTGCACAAAACAAACCTTGTCCCTTCAAAACGAAGTACAAATAAAAGAAATAGAGGAGAACTATAGCAAAAGCTTAAGTATTCTTTCCACCCCTCTTCTGAAAGATAAGTAGGAAGAGTGCTGAAAACCGGTGCTTTCTTTTCTGTTCTATGGGTTGATATATTGTCTATGGGTGCATATCTATATGTATATATATGTATGTGGGAATGTAACTGAAGTGCATGTCATACAATTTCTATGGGCAGCAAGCTTTCAAAGACTTCCCTTCTTCACTGAGAATATTTCAAGCATGGAATGGATGTGAAACAATGTAAGAAACCTTTGGCCACCCAAGATGTCACGGGTATTGTGCTGCATTTGTGGCCTTTCTGGGGCTGACATGCAGCATAATGAGGAACAGCTCTCCTCCCCTGGTGCTCTTGCAGGCAAATTACACAACTTGTTTGTGAACCGTTCTTCCTCCCTCTTGGTAGCGTGACTGGTGGAACAATTTTGTGACTGCGGTAATCTCCTCAAGGTAGCCTTGCTGATGCGATGTTATACTCATTAGGCTTTGCAGGTTGATTCCACCAGACTTCACCATCTGCTTTGGTGGGTGATTTTCATTCATGAGAGGGAAGTGTTTTTTTTTCCAGAGGTTATTCACATGATTATTAAGGAAACCACATCCTACAAATGGGGATCACCCCAGTAGAAAAAGACAACTAGCACAAGTTGCACTCTGGAGCATTCCTTTGCCAGCTGTGTTTAAAATAATGCCAAAATGATAGACTAGATGTGTCTATCACGAAAAACTCACACTGGCACTCGGCCCCCAACTTGCACTCTGCTGTCTGAAATTCCTGTGTGCAGGATGCACGCAAGCCAGAAGGCAAGGCCTGCTCCTTGCCTGCCCTGAACGCTTTGCAAGAAGTCAATGGATGGTGATCCTTTTCCCTTGCACCTCCTCCTTCCTGCCTCCCACAGAGATACTCCCTGGGACATGAGGAGCTCTCTGCCAGCTCCACACTCTTTCACCTGGTGGCAATTTTCACCTGGCTGTTTAAGCATTTTTTAACCACTGGTGAAGTAAAAGCACGGAAACTGGTATAACATTGACATATTACTTCTAAGAGAGGAAATATAAAACAGGTGAATTTTTGTATCGTAACTGGTTATCTCTCTATCTTCTGGGTAGAGTTTATTTATCTGTAATTATATTTTCCCAAATTTAACCCAATTTAATCCTACAGATTAACACTATTCGGATCATACATTTATGAAATTGCTACTCGTGACAAGACTAGTCTGGCATTTTTGTTATTCTTCAAAACTATTGCTCCTCCTGTATTGAGACTGCTGTTGTTAATATCGTTTTTGCTGCCACAGTTAACTTCAGCTCAGAACTGAGGCTCTATTTTTTTCAACCTGACACAAAAACCTAAGAAAACAAGGTCTCTGTACTGAGGAGATTATCTGGTAGTGTGAGCTTTTATAGTCCTCATACATTCTTTTGGAAATGGTTTCTGTTGAGTATTTATTATTTTTGTCCACACTTAAATCTCTGGAGTGGTATTATTTTTATGTCTTCATGCTCATGTCCCAGTGCTGCCTGAATTTATTGGTACAACACATCTTGTGCCAGTGTCCTTATAAGCACCTGGCTGTGGTGTCAATAGCAATCAGCATTCAGCATTCAGGAGCTTCCCCTACACTCAGCAAAGCTTCTACCCAGCCTAGCCAATTTGATTTCTTGCTTTAGGTAAGGCTCTGCAAGACAACATCTCATCACAGTCAAATATTCAATATCTACATTTTACATTGTTTTATGGACATGAGTGTAAAAGCATCTCACTTTGTCACGTGTTTTTGGTCTTCTGTTTTAGCTTTTGCCATATTCACAGACCACAGTAGGCGGTTAACAATTAACTTCCATTGTGCTGGAAGATCCATTTTCTCTCCCCTCTCAGTTACTCATCTCTGCTGATCATACACTACTGGACTTCCTCAAATTTCCTTTGAGAGACCCAGAGACTTTTTCAAAACAATGGTTCAAAAGTAAAGTAAGTTTGCTTTTTAACTACTTGCCAGGTTGAGAGTACTGTTGTTTGTTTAAGGTCTACCAGAAGTTCCACTTAAACTGTTAGTGTAGATTGTTGTATATTGATTTGCTCATTGCTTCCTGCTTTGTCATCAAATCTCTTCTGGAGAGAACAGAGAAATTATTATTCTCTCTCACTCAGCAAGGAATACAAAATTGCTTTTTTGGCATAGATATAGTTAGTTGATATTTGATATGTTTCTCTTTCCATAATGTGATAAAGAATGTGACATCATGTCATGCTTATCCCTGATTATGTATAAAATCTGAACAGAGAATACTTCAAAAGTTCACCCCTATAGATATATTTTTCTCCTGCTCTGAAAAGGTCTGCCTACCCATCCAGCTGTTGTCCTGCCTGTGTGAATACTATAGACTGAGGTTAAAAGAATGCCTATTTCTAAATTAACTTTGAAAAACTGTACAAATCTCTGGAACAATGACAATGCCACCAAACTCTTATTTTTCCTTTGTCCTCAGAATGTTCTGTCTCAGAATGTCAGTGTCCAAGCTCTGACTTAAAATACTTTATTTGTTTTATTTTACATTGCTAATTACATGTATTCATTGCATAAAAGTCATTTTGAAATAGCCAAATCACTGAAGTAAGAATTTATTTCAAACCATCTTAAGGAAAAAAAATTCTGCCAAGAATTTTAGTGAGGAGCCGATGTTATAGATTTAAATCTAGTAAGTACGTAATTAGCTAGTGCTATGCAACACAATGTTTTTCAGTGCAGACAAATCCTTTTGGAAGTTTCCATTCCCAGTTTGGGAACATCAAACCTTAAAATTCAGAGTAAAATTGTCATCAAAGCAGTGAAGAGATGCACATAGTAGTAGAAAGATTTTGGTACTAAAGTGTAGACTGCAAAAGAAAGCAGAAGTTACAGTGTTGATGAGGATCAAGACAGAGAAAGAAAACAGAAAACATAGGCTTCTTGCTTGAGTTGGGCAAAAAAATTCTGATTTGGAAGGAACATCTCTGAGTGTATTAATTTGCATAATGAATGAATGGTGTGTCACTGTATAATAACTGAGTGACAATAGAGGGCTGGCACAGCACAGGTAATATCTGACTGTGATAGTACATAGATCCTGTGTGTGAGGCAGAAAAGCATATGGCATAGTCCTGGACTTCATCCCTATGTATGGGAACTGTTGAATCATGGCCTGAACCACTGATTGATCACCTGAGACAAGCACTGAGTCAGCCACAGGAGTTCAGGTGAAGGCAATGTACCTGTGTGACCAGAAGGGGTGGAGTCTGGCTTCACCTCTCCCAAACCCCCCATTTGAGGTCTGACCACCACTGGGGATAGTTCTCTTGTTGGAGTTCTCTCTTGTGTGGAGTTCTAGGTGGGCCTTGACCGTCAGTGACAGGTGAGCCTTTCCTGATTTATTGGGTGTCTTTATACCATCTGGATAAATGTACATAAATATACAGTTCAACTTCATTTTATTGTGTGGGTACTCTTCATTCAGAGTATTCACCCTACATCCCTACTATGCCAGAGCCCACCGGGGAGCCCTTCCTCTGGCACAGCAGATACAGCCTCTGTGTACATTTGTCTGTTGCTATAGTAAAAAGCTTCTGAGGTTGCAAATACCATTTTAAATGCATCTTTGAAATGTTACTACCTCTCCATTATAGAGAGAAATAATAAAGAAAATGTAGTAGAAGGAAAACATCAGAAGCAGCATAGCTTCTGACCTTGATCTGCCTCTCACAAAACCAAACTAGGGTTCAAGTGGTCTTGTATAACATCAAAAATCTGCATTTGGACTTGTAGCCTGGGATCTGTTCAGAAATTACTAAGAGAAAAGAACACTTCAGAGATGTGGCCCATCTGCTCTATTTTATACATTTATGCTAGGATGAGATGTTCTCTCTACTCATAACTAGATAAAGTCAGATGAGACCCACCTATGCTGTATCTGAACCATGGTCTTTGTTTTGTAAGAGATTTATTTCCTTGTGTATGGCAGTGAAAAATCTGTTAAGCACAGGTTCCAGAAATGTACAGTTCCAACTACTATAGGGCTGAAATCAAAGAAATGCACTCTGATGTGTCACAGCTTTCTCCACGTGGATGCTGCCTGGCTATGCCTTCACCTGCAAAACAGATTATTCACAAGCTAGATGGTCTACTCTTGGATAATGAAAAGTTAAAAATGCATGATTATGGCATGCCTGCAGCATACAGTGTGACAGAGAAAGCTATAACTTGCTGACTATGACACATTTAATGCCAGTAAATAGGATTTGGTATGTGCACTATGTATCTAAATTCTCATTAGAACTGATGGAGATCAAGTCAAGACAGCCAGTGCAGCCTAGAGAATGACCCAGTTCATCCAAACACAGACAGAGCCTGAAGTATGAGGAACTCACTCACTTTGTGATGTTTAATGGTATATAAATTGTCTCAAAGATGACTGTGCCTCAGCTGTCAAGCATCTGTATGCTGTGGTGTGTAATAGCTGCTACTCCTCGTGCAGATATTCTGTGTAACCCCAGGTATCTCAGCTTTGCACCAGGTACCTGCACTTTGTGAGTGATTCCTCCTGCAGTGACTCATCAGCTTGAGCTAGACTAGAGACGCTGTTGATTGTCCTAATGAGATTTCCACAGTGAGAGTTTGGACTCTGTGACACACAGACTTCTACCTGCAGGTGTATGTATGTGTTTGTTGTATCTGCGAGTTGAGTACCTCCCTCGGTAAGTGCCTGGCACTCTGTGAAGCATAACAGTGTTCTCTCCTTCAGCATTCATCTCATCTATGACTCTGGGTTGGGGAGAAGGGTGCCTGCAATGAACAACCCCCTGACAGTGAACCCAAATTTCACTGATATGTTTTTTTTTTTTTATGTTGTACAGAACAAAGTTTGTGATCTCTCCTGAGCAACTTTGTCTCTTTTGTGTAAGCAAAGCTCATGTTCTAATTCCACATATCCACGGCCACCCCTGCAGACTGATTTCTTTCATGGCACTCATTTTGACCATGGGAATGCAAGGTGCCATCAGTGAGTCATTAGCTGTAGATCTCATAATGTAAATCTCAATGTCTTTTTGCTCATAATTAGACACATTCTGTGGCTTGGAGATAAACATTCAGATCTGATAGTATGCCAAGGCAATTTATCAGCCTTTATGCACCACAGGATTGCACCAAGAACATGACTGCTTAAACCAACCTCCCTTATGGGAACAGTGTGAAAGGGTGGCTGGTGTAAATGAGAAAGATACTGGTAGGCTGCAGATTTAAGCTCATCTTAGAAAGGATGAACTTATTGTATCTGACACATCCAGCTGTGCAAACAGCTGTACAGAGAGTCCTGTAGTTAACTTCACTAATACATGAGGATTAGAATAGATCCTGTGCTACATATAAATGATACCTCTGCTTATAATGTACTTGAGTACCACAGAGGAAAGGAAGGAAATACAGGGGGATATAAGTTATTTCTCTAGGGGTCAAGAACTAGGTTTGAAACCTCTGTTCATATCAGAACTTAATTCTTCCACTTGCCAATGTCTTTTGTCTTTCTGAGGTAGAATTTATATGATATAAATATTACCATTATACAACAGTTGCTAGGAAAGACAACAAGGGCCATGCTGCCACTGCTTTTGTTATGTGGCACTGAGTTTCTAACAGTCCAGCGTTATTGGCCTTCTTGAGTTACAGGTTGCTCTGGATGGCTCCTCAGTAAAAGTAAAGGGTACTGACAATGTTATCCTTTCTTTTGAAACAGAGAGCATGCTATGAACTGGAGACAGAGAATGTCCAGTACGCACAGATGCTTTAGAGAGCACTGGAATCCTATTTTTCTGCAAGGAAGTTGTAGAAACTTGTTAACATTTTAAATTCACTGGGTGTCTGTAGTTTGGTTCTGTTTTTGCTTGCCACCTGCTCCAGTGAGTTTCACATGGCTCCGAAATAAGAAAAGAGAGATCAGATGTTATCAGTATTACGAAATAGAAGAAAGTTTCCTTAAGAAACACTAAGGTTTCTCATGATGGGCATGGAGCGTGCTGTTTCCACTAGAATTTCCCCTTTCCACAGAGCCAAACCACTGTTGATATCTCCTTAATACACCTAACTGTGACTATTCCATATCAACATGTGTAGCTAACCTTTGTGTTCACAAAATTCACTTTGAAAACATTTTCAGCTGCTCAGTTTCAGACTTTCTGAATTATTTTTTTCCTTCAGCTGGGGATGTGGAAAACCATTTCCCTTTGGAGTGTATCCCAGTGTTGTGCTGTGGAAACAGCAGGGGATGCTGTAAATCTAGACAGGTGGAGGTCTTCATCCTCGCTAGCTGAATGCTTTGCGACCACTGCAGGCAATGCTTCTCCTAACCTCTGTGACCTTTCCTGGTCTCAGGCACAAAACTTTCAGTCTAGGGTAGAAATCAGCATCATGATAACACGCTTCCAAGTCTGCTGTTCCTCAGTCACCTTTTCAGACAGATATCAAAGAGTACGTAGGGGTTCTCAGGCATCTCCTCATGACCTATACTTTTCCTCTACAAAGGCAGAAATAAAAGAAATAAAAAAATGTCTGAATACAATGTCCAGATTTTAAGGATTTATTCTTAAATATATAAAGTTAGAAGTGCTAGAGCCCTAATTAAAATATAGCGTTTTGCATTGCTGATCTAATTTCTGCTTTTAATGGGTAACAGTTTTAGTTAAATTGTTCAGGTTTTCCTGAATGAAACCTAGTAATTTTTTCCTAAATTCTTTTGCTCTGATAACACATGGAATATATCTGAGATGAGAGGGGGAAAAATGTGCTTTTCAAAAGTTTTTTTCAGTGTATTTTTTTTTCCCCTTTTGGAGAAACAATATAAAGAAAAATGACTGTTCTTTCTCAGTAATGTTTTCATTATTATTTTTTTAATCAAAACAAAGACTGTCATTTAATTCAGTTTCCTTCTTCTAACTTCCATGAATCTTGGTAAAATATTTAATATCCCTGAAGTAGTTTTTCCATGCTTAAAGGTTTACATTAGCTTAGTTGAATTGTTTTGTTATTTTGAAGAGAACCACAATCCATTGTGTCAAGGCCAGTGATCTCTGTGGTAGAGTTTTGAAGATGCATCCCTGAACTTTCTGTGGAAAAACAGACAATTAATTGGATGGAGATTTCTGCTGTAGTGTGGAGAGAGAACTGCTGTTCATATAGCATGTATATATACATACTCTGTAGGCTGCTCCGAATTTAGTGCCTTCTATTTATTTCCATGGTAAATATCACAGATACAAAGAGCATAATAACTGTATTTGATGGAGAAAATTCTCAGCTACAAAGCACTATTTTTCAATGTAGTCACCACCATTAGCTATGCATTTTCAACAGTGATGAACAAGAGCCTTCATGCTGTACTCATAAAAATCACCAGTGGAGGTGACCCACTGAAACAGTCGCTATGATGATGTGGTTGTTAGGAAAATGTTGCCCATGCAGTGTATTTTTCATTGGTCTGAACAAATGGAAATCAGAAGGCATGAAATCTGGGCTATGTTGCAGGACAGTCCAGCCAAGATTGGCTACATGCTTCATGGTTTTCATGGGAACTGGCAGTATTGTGTTTCAAGAGAATGGTTATTGTCTTCTCTGGCCTTACTCTGTAAGTTCAAGCCTTCATCTTACTCAGTATCATGATGTAGGTAAGCTGATGGTTTTTCTGGGTTCCAGAAAGATCATTGCTTTCCTGTCCCAAAAGACAGTGAAGATTACTCGCTGAAGACTCTGTCTCTAACTTTTACTTCGATAGGGAATTCACATGTTGCCGCTCCATGGACTGCCATTTTGACTCTGACTTGTAGTGGTGATAACACTTCTCATCCCTGGTAATGACATAATTCAGGAAATCATCACCTTCAGCCTCATATTGGTTCAGTAGGTCCTGACAAATATGAATACAGTGTCCTTTCTGTTCCTGTGTGAGCATTTGTGGGACCCACTTGGCACAAACTTTGTACTATTTTTCTGATTTATATGCATCCATTCTGCAGAATTGTCTTTTTGTCTATAACTGTTTTTTTTTAGTTGTTTTTTTTTTTCCTTTTATTTTTGATTTCTCAGAGTAGAGAGATTTTCATTTACTTGTTTTTCTCCTCCCCTCTCACCAAACAGAGTTATTTTGCAGTTTTGCAACAATTATCTCTCTGGGGTTGCTTGTGTTGTAGGATTTGAATGTCTCGTCTGATGGCTAAAGAAGTCGATTGTAACATTTTGGTACCAAGATGATTACTGTGGTGTCCCAAAGATCGTGCTGATGACTCTTGGCTGATATGTCATTCAACAAAGTGTCAAGTACATCTGACTTGTTTAGGATAATCCCCTGGAATGTATTGAATTCTCATGTATGTATGTCACACTAGATATACCTCTGCATTAGAAGAATAATTGTTGTTTTTGCAAGCAAATGGCAAAGGTCAGTACTAATAAGCATTGGATTTTACTAAATACTGATTTCTGATTGACATATTGCCTGTATCTTTCCATATATTTATGTCAGTGGATATGCAGTTATCTAATGGTGATCTTGATGTTTGAGTTAAATAACTGATGATGATGGATAGAAATTGTGCCAGATTTGTTTGTTTTTCTTGGATGAAAGTGCTATCAAAAGCTTTTGTGAGGCGTGTTATGTGGTGTTCACTTCCCTCTGTGATGAGCTCATCATGCAATAGGATAGTCTATACCCTTACAGTTACAGATTGAAATAGTCTTTGTTGGCATTTCTTGCTTCTTCAGTAGCAAGCTGTATATCCATGCAGAAAACTGAATCTGCTTGCATATAAAATATTGCCAGATACACAATGACACATTAAAAGTGGTTTCATGTGAAGCATGGTTAAAGGATCAGTATTCCGTTTATTTCTCAGGATTGCAGCAGTCCTGTCTTCTATGAGATACTGAGAATTATTAATGAATCTAGTCCTGATATTTCTGACAATGGCAATACTGTTTCTTTTCAGTTGTCTGTCTCAAACTGCTAGATAAGAAAACTTGTTATGTTGCAGTTTGTTTGAATTTCACAGCAATTCTAAATTCAGCTAGTATTATAGATATTGGATTTTTCAAGGATTTCTATTTACAGCTTCTATACCTTTATAAATGGCAGAAAAAAGTTTCTCTTTCTTCTGGTGCATATGTGTGCCTGTGCCTATACTCTGGGTTGCAGATTTTAGTCAGTGTCAACAACTGAAACTTAGTTCAACTGATGCTCAGGTTGTGCCACAAAGTAGTGGTGCGGCAGATGCTGCCTAACATTTTAGGTTCTCTTTGTTTTGAAGTAAATGATATTTTTTTTGTTTTCTGTTGAATTCTGAAGTCTTTTAATGAATGACTCCTGACTTTTTTGACAGAAATGCTAGCAACCAAATAGGTAGAGGACCTGTAAATCTTTATACGCAAGAGAGTTTATTCTACTTGCACAGAGAATAGATCGTGTTAGGAGAAAGCTACACCTGTAGATATATCATTACTTTAGAAAGGAACCAAGCCAAAAAGTGGTGTCAGAAACATTGTATCACTGGTGAATTTTTTTCATTTTTCCTTCTTTATTGAAGGGGAAAGAAATTCACAGAAGTAATATATATATTTATTTCAGGAATGTAGCATGAAATATTTTCATTTTCTTGTCTTTTCCCTCTGCAACAGGTAGTTTTCTTTTAAGATCCATTTGGGGGCTTGTTCAACACAAGTTGTCAAAAGATCTGGTTCTTAAAAATCCCTTCGCTTTGTAGTGGAACAGGACAAAAACTACTGCATTGTGATATTTTGGGACTCAGTAGGTTTCTCTGATTGCTGCTTTATTCTTATCTTACACAGTGCCATGTTTTCAGAGCCAAATCTGTAGACTTAAGAGCCCAACCTCAGTGCTTGGCTGCTGAAACCATACATGCTTAAACTTCTGGAGTATAGCATGTGTGACTACAGGTCTTGCACACAATAGCAAGTGTATGGAAATCTCCTTGGTGGGGAAAAGGAGAATTAGGTATTTAAATGTTCCTCAAATGCAGGTATCTAGAAGAAAAGCATCTGTTAAACCTTGCTGAGGAATGACACTGCCTTCCACAGATCAGGAAGTGGTGGCTCTGTGCTTGCATGGCTCTCAAAAATAATTTAGTTCTGGATATGTTCAGTATGAAAGAAATTAATGTGCAAAGAAAATGCTTGTATGACATTCAAAATCTGCTGGAAACCTTGTTAGAAATAAAAAATTGGAGCCCCCTTCTAAGCACAGTAGGGCTGTAAGATTTCTGGCTGCTAAATCATGGAAAAGAAGAAATGAGAAGCTCTTTGGAGGATAAACCTGTTTAAGAAGGATTAAAATATATAAACTGATTCATTCAATTGGGCATATCTACCAGCTCGGCATGTGCTCATTCTATGTCTGTTAACTATTTCTAGCTGCAAGAGATACATGTGCTGCGCACAGGCAGTGATAATGGCAGTCCTGCATTTTGCATGATGTATTTTCTGCTCCCAGGGTCCGTGTCTCTACTGAACCTGTGACTCTATAGGCAGTACCTGGGCTGTTCCTGGCTGGTCCTGCGAATAATCTGAAATGTAGCACAGTTCCAAAAACTTCCCTCTACTCTGCTCTCATTGCCCTTTTATTTAACTGACATGTTGTTGGTGATAGATATTGTTTGATCAGTGACAGGTGATGCCAATTTTGATTGTGAGTCCTTTGCAGATGTGATGAAGTAATGCTGTTTGGTGGTTAAGGAACTGATCCCAGAGGAGTAGTCTATCATCATCATGCAAGTTAACGTGTACTTGGTGAATCCTTGGCTGGTTTGCCTTGGATCACAGACAGTGTTGAATATTAGTGGTTGAGACAGCTTGTTAATTTGCCCTTGACACTGAGCAGCTGCCATTTAAATATAGGAAAAATACCTGAAATCCAATTCACATCACATGTAAAAATAAGCTATGAAGATTTAAGGTAGAAGGGCAACAGGAACTCTGGAGTACATACCCTAAATAATGGATCAAGCAAACTTCAATGTCAGCAGGTATATGACTATGGTCTGGAATGACAGGTCTTGTCTAGCAAGGTACGTACTACATCATGAATATAGGCTTGATTGACAGCACCAGAAAGTCTACAGTTTATTATGACTGTAAATGACTGATAGATTGTCTGTTACTGGAATTATAATTTTAATGTAGTGTCATCTGTTTAGAGGAACTAAAGGTGACAAAAAAAAAAGCTGCCAACTGACTTGGTATCCCAGGCCATCATAAAGACCATTCTGACATCATTTTCACTAACTAAAAGCGAAGGCAGTTGAATTTTTTTTTCCATAAACTAGGAAAATAAGGTAGCTTTGGTCATCCAGAGAGCTTTCTCATTCCTCATAAAAACAGATTTGGAAAGGTGTCAAGATGAGTTCTCCCTGGAGTTTATTCAGTGAATAGTTAGGGAAGAGAAAGAGATTTAGGCAGCATTTTAGGTATTTTGTCCTTGAAGCATGAAGGCTGGCCTTCTTGATGGAGAAGACTGAAATAACCAGAAGGTAGGAGGAAAGTGTAAGGCAGGTTTTCACCTGCTTTCTTTCACAAGCATGTTGGCTAGCAGGGAGGGCTGGTTATTGACACATTACATCCACGTCCTGCATTTGACATTCTTTATTGTCTACATAACCTGCAGCCCCCTTCTGCCCACCTCATTACAATAGTCTAGAGGTTATTCATGTGCTCACACTGAGAGAAGTCACTTCAGCCTGATTTGGATTTCTTAGGATGCAAGATTCTCTTAGATTGGATATCAGGAGGAATTTCTTCATGGAAAGAATGATTAGGCATTGGAACAGGCTTCCCAGGGAAGTGGTGGGGTTGCCATCTCTGGAGGATTTTAAGAGACATGCACATGTGGTGCTAATGGACATGCTTTAGTTGTGAACTTGTAGCATTGGGTGGATGGTTGGACTTGATATTTCAAGCCCAACCTAATGATTCTGTGACTCTAATTTTATGCTGAAGCTCCACCAGTGGCTTCAGAGTTTCAGAAGTTAGTGTGTCTTCTCTGACTGTGCCAAAAGTGAATTCAATGTATATTTAAATTCTTCTGTTCTCTACTGGTAACATTAGGTACTCACTTTTCTAGATGGCTATATAAGATGCTAGGCAAAGATGAAAAAAGCTCTTTGAATAGAGTCCACCTGATTTATATCAAGGAAGTTGAGAAGAGAATCAAATCCCATATCATTTTCTGAACCAGCTTAGACAGAAACACTAGACCATAAGGCCCTGATTCAGGGAAGCATTAAGCACCTGCTTAACTTTGAGCACTGACTTCAGTGTATTTAAAGTTAATCAAGTGCTTAAGCTTTTTCCTCTATAGGGATTCTTCTCTGCATAAGGGCCTAAGAGAAAATAGATAACTATAAAGAGCAACTGTAATGAGAGTGCACATGGGCCAAAGAGAAGGGGATTATTAATGCTTTCAGGTTCAGTGAGGACTAGAGTTTAAATATCAACCTCCTACAGCGAAACATGAAAGACTCTCATAAATGTGTTAAATCGCATCAGGTCCATTTAATATCATTATGTTTAATAAAAGCATCTTTACACTTATAATGATCAGCAAGGACAGTAGGTGGACCAGTTAGGCTATTCTGGAAACAGAATATATTCCTTCTGCTCGGGTTATCCTTTCTGCTACTCCCTGTAGAGTAGGTCTGCAATAAACAATAAGCTTCCGAGCTTTAATCTCTGGGAAAATCTTGAAATTGCCTTGAGGGTGGTAAAAACATCTCTTCATGACACAACTGAGCTAGGCAATGAAGAATGAGGTTCTCTGAACCAGAATAGTAGAATGTGGGAAAAGTTCTTGTGCAACCTCTGTTTTGTAGGCAATGCTTCCAGTAATTGGTAAGACCACAAAGTTGCAAATCAGAATGTAACAGTACAAAACTAAATCCAGACCTTTTATCAGAAACGCCTTTCAACAGTCTTTATTGTTGCTCCTTCTGTCTTTCTAAATCTGTTGCTGTAGATAGAGGAAAAACACATCACTTCTTGGTTGTTCATGATCCTAGCAGGCAAACTGAAGTTGTTGATTTCATTGGAGCATTTAATTTTAAATATAGTTTATGATACGTATGTGGTGCAAAGATTATTTATCAAAACAAGAACCTTAGGGATCGGATCCTTGACCCCAAACCTCAACAGCTTTTATTATAACCACTTTATGATACTGAACCATCTTAGCAGTGAGTCTTTAAGATAGCGCTCTGAGATTTTTGTAAAAAGTTTGTGGGTAGTCACTGTCAATTTCTAAATTTGAAAGTTTAAATGGGACATCTTTATTTTAAATAGAACAAAGATAAAACACTATGCAGGTAATATAAAGGCAGAACTGGGAACAGCCAGTTTGGGTTTTACAAAATCAAAATTGAATTGGTGAACATCTGCAAAACAGATTAGTAATTCCCTGTATTGCAGAAAGTTTAGCATAAACAGAAGCTGTCTTTTCAGTACTAAGACCTCATGCTTCAAATGAGTTTGTGCTTCTTAGAAGAAAATTAACTTTATGCAATTTTACTAAACAAAAAGAGAAAACGCAAGTGTTTTTGGTTTTGTTTTTTTTTTTAAGATATTTGCAGTTTTTATTGTTTTAATTGCATTGCTTTTTGTTATCTTTTATGTTAGGCAATAAAGACTTGTGGGGGGGAAAATGTAAACAATTACATTAAGAGATAATGACACACTGTCAAGCACAAATACATCTTTTTCTTTCTTCATGTATGGCCTTTTATTTCTGAAAATGTTATACACTGATAATTGTACCCAATCTATAAATGAATCCATGAAACTCATTGTAATAGGGTACCAGGGTATTGTTTTTTGTTCAGAAAAACAAAGACAAATGTAAGGAAGAAGTATTGTAGGTTGCTCTGAAAGTAATGCCTCCCATTTTCTTTCATGGAAACTACAAAAGATACAAAGAGTGCAATAATACTCTTTGGCAGAGTGAACTCTCTGCTAAGCTATTTTTCAACACAGTCACTACCATTAGCTATACATTTTCACTAGTGATGAGCTGGAGCCTGCATGCTACACTCATAAAAATCTGCACCAGCAGAGGTGACCCATAGTTTCACAGCTGCTATTTGTTCCTGAAATGAATCACACACTGTGCTCACATTCACTGCTTGGTCTCTGTAAACATTCATCAAGTGTTGATGAATATCAATGAGTGCCGCTTTTTCCACACGGAGGAATTCAGTTCCATGCTTTTGCTTCATATATACTTCCTCGTCATACACCATTCTGCCAGACTGCCCCTCTCACGCCATTTGTTTTACAGCAACAAAATGTAATGGAATATTGTTGCAAAGATTCAGCCTCTACTGTCATACCACCAACATCTGCCTCTGATGTTGTGGGCCAACATAATAAAGTTGGAGGCATTACTTTCAGAGTCACTCTTGTACATCTCTATGAACATGTGGATATGAATGCTGGCTGAGGAATCCCTTAAACTGCATGGTGCCAGAAGCTGGAAGGGTACACTGAGGAAAGGTTTCCTGTATGCTCATCTCATTTTGCTATTCTTTCCGTAGCATCTGCAATGTTGACTATAGCCAAATACAGCCTCTATGCCATGGATCTGCCAGTACAGAACACATTCAGAGTCCTTTGCCACTGCATTCACCTTTCTTCATTTTTCACCTGCATGTCCTGTAAAATTTTCTCGCTTGATTGAAAGGCAACATAGAACTTTTTGCAGACAAAAGATGAGTAGAATGTCCTCCCATCCCACTAGCACTCCCTTGGGGTTTAGGTCGTATGTATCTGAACAGCTTGAATGTTCTGGTTTTCTATCCCCGAAAGATGCAGAAGTGATCCTTGCCCTGGAACAAAGCAGACAAAACAAAAAAAGCCCAAACAGCAGAGAGCTATTCATCTTTAGGATGGAAGCTGCTTCTTCTTCAGGGTTCCCAGAGCTATGCCACCATTTGTCAAGGAATGGCCACGACTATCTGCCAGAGCATCCCCAATCTACGGAGCTGATAATATAACCTGACAGCAGCCATATCTTACCAGGAAAGAAACTCAATTTTTACGAAAGCATATTAACAAGACTAAGTCCTTAACTAAACATTGGCTGTTGCAGGTGGGTTAGTTTGGATTCATTGGATTGTTTTGGGAACAGAGTACAAGGAGAAGAAGCTGTACCATAAAGGAAGCTTGTTTTCTGCCTTCTACTGCTGATGAAGTGCTTGTTCATTCCAAGCAGAAGTATATCCCAGGGAAGACCATCCTGTGTGTTGTGCAGACTCTGCCAAATACAGTGAATTTTGTTTTGGAGTGGGAAATGGGTCATACATCAGGCCAAGATCTGTCAAAGCATTTTCCTTATTATCCTTGGGGTCATGCTGATTTAAAGAATAAGTAATTGTTTTCCAAGCAATACTAGGGAACAATAAACAAGTCCAGGGAGGGAAGTGAGGCCAATGATAGAAGAGATTAAATTTCATAGGATTTCCATTAAAATTTTATCATAGACTAAGCAAGGATGAAAAGGTGCCTATTGCTGTCACACTGTTCTTTTAACTGATGATTTGTAACAAAGGTAGAAAAGTATAATTTCATTAGCTAAATAGATCACTTTAGTTAGTAGAAAAATCCCTAAACAGGAAGGTGCTGAATACTTGAATCCCTCATATAGTTCTAAGTGCACAGAGGTATTGATGGATATTTGAGAAGAAATACAACTGCAATGCAAACTGATCTTTTAAAGATTTGGTAGAATCTGGTTCAACAAATTGGTAATGAGCATGTCAAGTAAACAGGGAGATGGTATCTCATTGACAGCTGGGCTGAGTAGGAGCTTTAGAATTCTGCAAAGGGAAATGTACAAAGGGAGGAGGAGAAGTGGTGAGTTCAGGGACAACATTTTTGCAGAGAGATTGTCTGGACCACAGAGGTTTTTTTTCTTCTAACTAACAAAGCATCTTCCTTTGTTAAGAGCACAGTGTTAAACATCGTAGGATGTAAATCTACAGTCAGGGCCAAGAGGTCCTACTATAAACTAGGTCACCCTCTAAACTAGGTCACCCTCAGAGGTTATATCAAGTAAACCCTTGGGAAAGTTGCCCTGAAAGAGTTTGCAGTAAAATATTTTCTATTTTCCCCCATTTTTTCTGACAGCAGCTGGGAACAGAGGTCCCTTGATTGTGCCAGCACTGCTCTCCTGATCCGTAGTGCAGGTGTTCTGGGGTGAGCGGCTTCAGAAACAGAGCAGTACTCAGAGGAGAGGAAACAGTGAAATGGGTCTTATTTTCATGTGTGGTTTTTTTTTTTTTTTTTTAAGTACACGCTCCAAATATTCTGTCTGCATGCTTGCAGTATGAAAAAGCATACAAACCAAACAGCACCGGATGAATGTGATTTTTTTTTTGGTAACTATTTTTCAAAACAAAAACAACACCATTTGTATTTATGTGTTCTTTCTTACCAGTTAGACAATGGAAAATAAATTGGGGAATTGCTCATCCTAAAGGAATCCAAATCATTTAAAAAGTAATAAATTAGGCACGTTCCCTCAGGATCAGGACATATTATCAGTCAATAAGCAGGATTAATTTAGATTTCAATACGTTATGCTCTCTATAATCTTTGCTTCTGGTGCACATTAGAGAGCATTTTGCCCCACAAGATTAGCCCAGAATAAGTAGGCATTATCAAAGTTCATCTAACCCCTAAGAGAGATTTAATTTCCTTAGTATTTAATAATGAAACTTTTTTTATCTGTTTATGTATCTAAAAGGTGATCCTCCCATTTTGAGTAGATCATTATGTTCTCAGCTTTAAGAAAAAAAATAATTTAGAATAGGATGAATCACCTTAAGATATTCCATCATGCTAGTACTTCTCAGCATGAAGACCTGTGTAGAGAACAAACATTTGCTTCACTTGATTGTCAGAACGATTTCAGATCAGGGTGTCCTAAGACTCTCAGCATCTTTCCAAGACCAAATTAATTCTTCAGATTTGAGATTCTCATTTAAACAAATAGTACTGATTGATTCATTTATACTTTCCTCCCATTCTGTTCTATTGAGGCTACAGTATATTTTATCTCTGTTTTAGAGATTCAGAAAGGTAAAGGAATATGCCCAGGATCTCACAGAACACTAACATCAGAAAAAGAACCAGAGCCAAGGCAGAGAGAAAAAAATACTTGCCATCTTTTCTTCCACTAAGTATGTTGCTGCCATTGCTTGTAACAGTCACAGCTTTGCACTGAGCTAGCAGTATGGGCCTCTGAAGGTTTGTCTGAACTTATCTTGACCCAGGTGGAGTTTTGCTTCATCTTGTAGGAACAGCTACCCACTTGGTATAATATCTGCTACTAAATGTAGTTTTGTAACTATTAGATAGCAGAAATAAAACATTTCTCTATTATCCTAGAATAAATTGCAGCAGAGAGAAGAGAAGAAGGAAAATGGTGGGGGCAGAGGCCTTGACGACAGGCAAAGGAGGATGTGGGAGACCAATGGGCTATGAACTGGGGCCTATGGTGAGAGAATGAAAGCAACCTTAAACAGTGTGTAAATCAGTCCCATGGGCAACAGTGAGAGCCGTGAAGTATCCAACACATATAAAACATATCGTATAGAGCACATGGAGATATAACATGGACTTGTGTGCTAGAAAGAAATAAGGTAAACAGAGAAAAAAGTCCCCCACCAAATCCCAGAGGTGTAGGAGAAAGAAGCCTTTAACACCAGCATCATAGCTCTCCTAGGAGGCTTGGGACACTGGAGACTTCTGGCACCCCTCCTCATGCCGTACACTGAGAGACATCATCAGCCTCAGGAAACTGAGGAGCAGTGGGAGTATAGGCTTAGCACCAAAGGGGAAGGGGCTAGAAAGTTGGCGTATATATCATTTTAACTGTGCTACACAATTTAAACTGTGTAGTGTTGTGGTAACAGGATTAAAAATAACTTTTCATTGAGACTGTAATTAGATCAAGAATAAATTACTGACTTTGCATAAATGGTGCACTTCTTTTGCCTGTAACAAAACTGTACATACAACAAACTGGTGGGAAGCCAAACAACCTGTTTTTTAACTTGATGATAACACACTGATAACATAAATAATAAACAAACATAACCCAGACAAGCCAAAATACAATGGATGCCATTTTTAGGGTCATTATTCTTATACCATTGAACATACTTGTAAATATAATCTAGGCTCAGATTCAACAAAGTGGTTACATGTATGTTAGCATGGAACTTCACATATAGGGTAATTTTTAACTCACACTGCTTTGTAAACAGGCTCAGACAGTGTAGGAAATTCTGGCCCTGCTGTGCTGATCTCCAACTGTCTTCTCTCGCTCTTTTAAATCACCCTCCATGTCTGCTTTCAAAATGTTATCTTAACTAGGATTAATAAGGATACACTGGGCAGCTTCTTATCTCTTATAGGAATTATGATTATAATAATAATAAAAAAAACTTTAATCGTGTAAGAGTGATTGAGAGGGAAGGAGCTGGAAAGAAAAAAATGTCTGCGGGGAAGAATAGACAGGTAAATGGTGAAAGGGGCAGTGGTGGTCATGGGTGGGCCCACTCCAAAACCAGAGATCCAAATGCCCCTGAACTTTGAGAACATTCGAAGCCTTTTGATGTGGACCCCTACTTTTCTCTCTGAATTAAGGATGGATAAGCTGGTTCTCATAAAAGAAGATCCATCCTGAGACTTTTTGAAATTCAAAAGAGCTCAGTTTACCTTTTAAATTAAATTCTGAGCAGCTTTCCTACTTGTGTTCAGCTAAGAGAAGAGGTGGAAATATCAAAACGCAGCATGAAAGACAAGCCTGCCTGGTCTGAATGAGGGTGTACTGAAAATCTCCTTGTGAGGATTGAGCATATGAGATTTCCAGAGCAAATAAGCCTAGATGTGCTTCAGAAAAATAGAGGAAGTTTTAGGCAATTCATTGAATGAAATCATAACATCAAACAAATTGAGATTCACCATGGCATGCTGTTTAACTGCAATATAATTACATTTATTTTAAATGTATGTCATTCTTATATTTGTAATCAAAGGCTTGTACTGTTTACTGCGTCCCATGCCAAAGACACAAGTGGCTACATCTATACTAGGAAATAAAGTGAAGCCTGGCTCTCCTCTGTCCAGGAGGCAAAACAAAATGGCAAGGCTCTTGCCCATAGGACTGAACTGTCTTTTCTCCAAATCTGGGTAGCTCTATCCAAACTCCCTGCAGGGAATACTTCTTGGCCCTGTGAGCCATGCCTGCTGGGAAAGGAGATAGCAGGCATGATCAAAAACTGTGCCAGATACTTAGTTCATATTTAACAGTATGGACAATCATGGGCTCACACCTTGTCGCTATTTAATTTAGTAAAAACATTTGAGCTTGTTACCAGATGCTTGTTATGTGCTGAGGAGGCTGCATTCTCCCTTCCTAACAATATATAAGGAGACCTCCACAGTGACCAGTTTTGTACATCAAACATCGTTGAATCATAGATTGGCTTAGGTTAGAGGAGTCTTTAAAGATCATCCAGTTCCAACCCCACTGCCACCCCACTAGGACCAAGCTAACCAGGATCCCAGGAAAGCATCTTGAGTCTTGAGACCTGCATGGATATACCTATAATTTGTCTCCAACTTCATGCCCACTTTCCCGCTGAAAAAAAGCCTACATCTTATGAACAAAAGGTAACTAATGAACCTCTCCTGTCAAGGTGACTGAGAAACAAGGGTTGTAAGATATGCCATGAAATCTATATACAGTGTTGCTGGGTACTACTAGATATATAATTTGGTTTGTCCAGAATTAAAATTGAAATGTTGAGATACTATTCAAGGAACTTTGTCAAATGAACTTATATACTTAAAACAAAGCCTTTGTACACTGACACACACTGTTTTAATGTCTGATGAATCAAACCCCCAAATCATTATCCATATACACCTTACTCTCAATTTACTGAAGAAATAACTCGATTATTTTGTGTTCCAGCTGAATGGGGGATTTGAATAAGAATGGAAAGGTGTTTTTGGGTAGTAAAGTAGAGAGCAAATTGAAGAAGAGAGGTTAAAAATGTGAATTTTGTTTATAGATCTGAGTGCAATGAGACCTGCAGCAGTTTCTAGAGCTCTGACTGTGGTGTAACAATATCTGTGTCCTGCACTCATGCTTCTCACGCCTTTCCCCACGCAATGATCATTTAATTGCTTCAGGAAGGCATTGTTATCCCAGGAGTTCCTATATGTGAGCCTCAGAGCCACCAAGGCCCACAAGTGGGGTCTGGATACCATCTGCTTTGACTGGACCTCACAATTAGTGAGGAACCAAAATGGATTACCAAGACACAATAAATACATCTGTCTCTCAGATGACTGTCTGCCATGTTCTGTGAGAGATGAACTTTTATAGCAAGGAATGGTGCTTCATTATTGGGTATGAGCTGAAATGGTCAAGTTTGAAGGTCCTTAATGCAAGGACTTCTTTTGCTGGAGCTGAGGCTGTTTGGATACAGCAGAGCTTCCTAGCCAGATAATGATTTTCTTTTGTACAATATGAGTCTTTATGTCAATAGATGTTTGTATGAGCATCTGTGACTGTGCAGGAGCTGGAACACGAGAAAAAAAATCAAGCATGCAAATGAAAAAAACCTGTTCTTTTATGAAGAAAATGCATCTGTTCTCTTTTGGTTGCATTGCTTACATAGTTGATAGTTTAAACTTTACAATAAAGTTTTTCAAAAAAAAACGTGTGGCAAACTAAGCAACTGGAACATAGGTAGAAATAATATATTTGGGTTACAGGGAAAAAAAAAAACTGGCATGACTATAAAGGCACTCATTTCATAACAGCACATATGCAAAGCATTATAATAATTGTACTGTGCACATCTGTAACAGACAGAGTGAACAATGAATATTAAAAACACATTCCTAAAGCTGGTCCAGAAGCTTGGCAGTAGTATTTTGTATGGGAGACCTGTATTAGTGTCCAAACACTGGGTTCTCTGCATCCAGAGCTGGCAAGCTTTGGCTTTGGCTGAAGTGATAGACTTGGGTGTAGTGGGAAGGAATGTATTGAGGCAGTTCCAGCTGCTGCTGTTTCACTCCCTCACTTGCTAGTCCAGAGATATTTTGCTGAGGAAATTGGACCCCTTGGTGACTTCTTTTCAGAGCTTTTGTTGTGCCAGAATGAGGAGGAAAAGGGATGGATGTTAAAGTAAACTGAGCAACCAAATGTGCTGGAGGCCATGCTGGGAACACCTGGTCTCTCTTCTTAGCAAGGATACAGAAATGCTTGGATTTCCTGAGATGGGACTCCTGGGCAAGATGGGCAAGATAAGCAACCACACTGAGGTTGTGTGATTCCTGCTTACTGATATATTTAAATAGTGGACTATGCCGTACATGAAAGAGCTTTATATGGACTAAGTGCAATGTTACTCACTCGAGACAGTCCTTGCAAAAAGTGGAAAATCCAGTAGCTGCCTTACAAGGAATAGTTCATCTTTCCAACAGAATACCAAGTACGGAATGGTTTGAAGATTCAGATATTGCTTTAAAAGGAAAAAATAAGTTGTTTTGTTTGTTTGTTTGTTTGTTTGTTTTTTAATAGCAATAGGAGGCATGCCATGAAAAGACCTAGAACTCAAATGCCTTCCACAAGCACAGGAGAATAATCTTCCTGTTAGACTTTAAGTATGGTATGGATATCAAAATGTCACAGCTCTGAATCCAGTAGCTTTGCAATGAGAAAGCAGCTGTGAAGGCAGCACTCAGGATTTCATTATATCCTGTTGAACGAGGAACATGGAACACTAGGTCTCGAGGCACAAATGGTAATCATTTTATCAGGGAAATGTTTTTCTCATTCTTCTCTTCTCTTCTTGAATTCTTCTGTACATCTACATTATTTTACTTGCCAGGACCATTTTATTCCTTTCCTTTTCTGTCTTTTTACACCTTAGAACTTTTCTCTTTGAATGCCTAAGAAAATTAACAACAGTAATGTTGCTGCTGTATTATGTCAATCACACTCATCACCACTATTTAACCACTGCCTTTTACTTCTGTATCAGCCAGATTGTATAACATTCTGAAAGCACAAAGCTTTTAGAGGAAAGGCCATTTTGCATTCTGTGCTCATGTAATGTCACCCTGACCCATGATTAATGCTCGAAAGTGCTATGTTAATACTTCTATTATTACTACTAACCCATCCTTAACAAGTACTATTCAAGACAATGTCAGATGCTGAAAGACTGTTTTGGGCTCAACAGAAATAACATCTTCATTGTCATGAGATAAATTTTAAACTCTGACTATTAATAATAATAAGTAGACTTCCTGAGGCAATGCAAAATAGATGCTTTATTTTTCACAGGAAAGTGGGTATTTTCCAGAAATTCTATGACTTTAAGAGCAGAAGATTAAAGGAAACAAACACTAGGAGATTTGCAACAAAGTCATAAGAAATGAAAACACTGGATATTCGTAAGCTAATAGTCACAAAAATCAGAGATGCAATGAATTTCAATTGTAAACGTTTTGGTCATCTTAAAAATTATTATAATCCAATTTTTCTTTCTTTTCTTCTTTGAAGCACTTCTCTGGTTAAAAAAGTTAGCTAAACTGTGGATCATTTTGCTCAAACATGTAATATCTTCAAAGACAATTAACAGCATTCAGAAAAATTTTCTGATGTTAAATGAGAAAAAAATATTTTATTAAAAATATTTATTTGGATTTGGATTTTGATTAAGTAACCCAGGAAAGAGCCATTCTGAGATAGAGAGGTAGAATTTATTTATACAAGAGAGCCACTGTTTGTCTACATCCATGTAATGGGTCATAATGTGTTATAGCTAAATTCAAAGAGATTACGCAGAAGAAGTACATAAATACTATGCTAGTCATCTTCCTTATCAATATATCATATACAGCTTCTATCAAAAACTCACAGTAACCAAGCAATTATGAAATCTAATGAGAAGTATTGGAAATAAATACATCTGATATTACATGATTTACGAAATACAGTAACTGTCTTGAATCGTTGCAAAGAGCAGGAAAACCAATTGGGTAGGAGTAATGTACTAATTAAGGAATGCTATAGGAATGATGCATACTGAGGTAGGTTTCTAACAGGTGTGTGGGGAGAAGAAATCTGATCATAGTTAGCAGGGAATAAGGAGTCATACTTCATGTAAATCTTAAACCTGCACTATCAAGAACCAGAGATGAAGTGAAAGGAAAGCAAGATAAGAGAGATGAAATCCATACTGGAAGGAGAATATACAACCTGAAATATCTCCCTGATGTTGGCAACTCTGGAACTGTGGTGGGGTTTAATGTCTGTCTTTTCTTCTGTTGTCCCTTCCATGAATGCTGTAAGTCAGCTCTGTAAGAAGGTATAAAAAAGACAAAAGACTGCTGAGCCGCTAACTTGGATTTTAAGTCTCAATACAATCCTAGAGAGTATGCTCCGAAATACAGCATCCTGAAGGAGAGGCTAAGCAGGATCTATTGTCATCTATCATAACTAAGTAAGAGAGAAGTGATGAATGGCAGTTTGAAGAAGAGGCTAATCACAAATGTATTTTAAGCTGTTGAAAATACTTTGCTTTTTAAGGATTCACCTAGCTCAAGAACAGTACAACCCAATGAGCAGGAAATCAAGAAAAGATGTCAGGAGATGTGTGTGGATGAACATGCCTATGTCACTGTTGAGTCATTCATTACAGTATTTGAAGGTTCATGGAAATTAGGGATAAGGAATGAGGACTGGAAGAAATCACATGCAACTACTGTGTCCAAAAAGGCCAGATACCCTCAGTTTCATCTCTGGGTAGTTGAAAGAAATAATTCTTGAAGCCATTTCCAAACTCATTAAAGAAAAAAAAAAATGCTCAGGAGTAGACAACATATATTAACAAAGGGGAGATTACTCTTGATCAGCCTGATAACCTCTGATAATTGCCTTGGTGGATGAGTGGAGAGCTTAGTGAATGCTTAGTGAAAATTCAGGTTAATTTAACAGAAAACATAACTGCATCAATCCAGATTTCCATGAATCTAGCCAAGTTTGGAAATTGGACAACCTCCAATTAAAGTGTCAATTAAAAGTCAGTATGAATTTTGGTACTATCAGATGCCAGATGAAATGTTACAGGCTGCCCCTGTTGACAGTTCCAGTGCTTCACCAACAGACAGTGAGAAAACTTCATGTACAGCCAACTGCTAAGTCACATGCAAAACGTGTCTTCTGTACATCTTATGGAAGAAATGGGCTGGGTGGACAACATGCAAGGAAGAGAAAGTTCCCTTCTATTTGCTACCACTTGTTTTCGTGGATCTGAGGAGTCACAGTCCTATTGTTCTGAAAGTGTTGCATTTTGGGGGTGGGAGGAACATGGAGCTGTAAAGCTTCTATCAGAAGCTTCTGCTGCTACTGTAAGACAGTGTCAGAAAAGAAGTACAGATTATCATATGGACTTTGGAAATTTGTCATAGTTCAGATTTGCAGGAGACAGGAAAAATCAGAGCTCTGGGCGGCCTGAGTTTAAAGAGTGATATTTAATGATCTTTTTGCCATGTCATTCTTCATACATTGTGCATATTTCTGCAAGGAGGACATACAGTACACCCTTATTGCACACTTGAGGCTTGGGAAACATCAGCTTACACTAATAAATAGATATGTTGATGCATACATAATGTGTTAAAACGATTAATGAATTTAAATGAATTCCAAAGATGCTTTATAAAATCTCTTCAGTTGTATCACATAATTTTCTTATGAGAACAAAAACTAAACACATTCATGTTGCCTTGGGGAACTGTTTGCCTAATGGTGATGTCACAAGATTCATACAGTAGGCATTTAGGATTCACCTACCAGTAAATGACAGCTTGCTGACAAGTATGTCTTCATTTGCATACACAAAGTCAGGAAAAAAATTAAATAGTACGTATCTTTAAGACATGTTCTTTTTGAAAACGGTCTTAGATGTTGTAGCAGTGTAGTTATGTGAAAAAAAGGGTTTGATAATGGAATTCAAAAAAATGTTGTTATCCTTTTTAGCATGGCTGATTTCTTTGGAAGGTCAAATAGTGAAATGTAGCTCTCTTCAACTGCTGGATAATCTTGAAACCACATTTAAGATATGCAGAATGCATGCTAACATTAGCAAATCTTTCTGATTACAATTCTACACAACAACTTATTTTAGTCTTAAGGTATGAGCCTTTTTATTCTCCAAAAGACAAATTTAAAGTTATAAAATTCTTGAGGGAATAAGTGAGTTATGCAATATATGAATTATTTCCTTATCTACATTAAAATGTTCCAGTACATAAAATCGTGTGAATGTATAAATACATATATATAAATACAACCTGTATCTTCACCTTTGCACTTTGAGATATAGGACTAGATTAAGGTATTGTTGTAGGTTTTTTGGGGGGTACAAAACTCCATTCATTTCAGAAGAGTTCCTCCAAGCTTACCTCCAGAGCAGAAACAGATTTAAGTTCAAACAATAATTAAGATATAGATTTATTGATAATATATGTGATGTTAATGGTGTGGCTGTTTGAAACTGTAGTTTTGAGAATTTCATCCCACCATCATTAAATGTAAAATTTCTGTGAGAGCTGCAGGAATCCCTTGTCATTACACTGGCATATAGAAAATGTTCCAACAGGGAATGTTTCAGAAAGACTTCGCTTATGGGTCAGTTTATGAACGTCACTGTAGCATCAAGATTCTTGCCCTGGAACATCTGGAAACAAAGTAAGTGAGAAGCGGAGAAAGGCTAAAATCAGTGTGTTTAGACACCTGACAGTAATCTCATTTATGTGCAAATATCAAAGTAAATAGCTTGGGATAACAAAAATTCTAAATGACAAATTCTTCACTTTATTCTGATCCTGTGTGACAAGAACTGGTGAAATGAACAAAGAGGTTGGTACAATCCAAGACAGGCTGATGCAGTTATTAAATGCGTGGGTCCAGTCCAGTGCATGTCCTGTGAAATAGTGGTAGAAATTGAAGAGACATGCAAAATAACTGGCAAGGAACTAACTTCACAAAGAATGTGTTTTTCAAGACATAAAAGTTCCACTTCTAAAGTCACAGGCTTTATCATGTTGCAGGGAATGTTAATTTATGTTGTCTATGTTGTTTCCTGGGGAAAGCCAGAGCTTTCCTCTCAATGAAATTACTTCTTGGAAAATGATATTTTTTGCATCTTTTCTGGCTTTGTATTGTATTATTCACCTGCTAGTAAACTATCATACCAGAGAACTGATGGAGGGCAGGTATTGGAAAAAATCTTGAATTGAAAGGACTGCAACCTAGGAATCATTATTCTCCTTTAATATTTATATTGTAGTAGTGCTCAAAGATTTTGTTGTTGTATGAGATACACAGTGATACAAATGGACCCTGTTCAAAGTGCTTTCAATAAAAGAATTGAAAAAAAAAAGAAAGAAATGGGGAGGCTAACAAAAAAGATTTTTTATGGAAGGACAATTGCTTGCAGTTTCTGAGAAGGCTGTTCTTCACCCTCAGCTCTGACTTTCTGACTTCATATTTTAATGGATCTCTCTGGCAGATGGAAAAGTCTTCACCATTCTAAGCAAGGGTAAGGCTATTTTACTAGAGACCAAAGAATTAAGACTGATCTGGAAAGAAATAGGACCACATAGCACATAATCTAGATTCTTCCTTTTGATTATTCCTACAAGTTAACTGTCAATTTAGTAGGCAGTAAATCCAGTTGATCAGCACACAGAATGCTTCCCACATGGAAAACGATTTTTTCAGATTAAACAACAAGCTGATAGGATCATGCCATACCATAAGCCTGAGGAAAAAAAATCCTGAGTGATTACCAAATAATTTACAGCTAGTTTTGTACAGCTGTCTGAGAGAAAAATGACTGCAGAGAAGGGGAGGAAGCAAACCAAATATCTGCTGACACATAAATGTGAGAACTAAAGAGCAAAAGAAATTAGGTTAACCTTCAAATGACTGTGCCAGGTAAAATCAAATCTGAACAGCTGCATTCGTTTTTGTAAGCAGTGAAATTGGGAGAGGATGTTTTTAAGGTAAACTACTAGGTTTTGCAAAGGGAGTAATAGGTGGAGTGAGAAAGAGGCTGTTTTCAGCGACGGTCTTGGTCTGGGGTCTGTAGAGAGCTTTGAAATTATTTGCAAAAGGTGACTGCAAAAACCAAGGTCATAAATATTCTAGAGCAATCCACATACATTAATTTTCACTGAGGTTTCCACCTCTCGAAGTTAATTAGTAAGGGGTCCACGAATCAAAAAGTTGAAAACCACTGGGTTGTGGGATAACCTCAGTCCTTGGACATGCACCCAGCCCTTATTGCTGGCCCTGGGAATGGCTCTTGTGTCTGAAGAATTGGCCCTATTCATCCGACAGTCATTAAGAAAGAAAAGTTGTCCCCAGCCTACTACTGAGCAGGAACAGGTATATATCAGATAATGGACAGCCCAGAATGTACAGAGGCTGTAATTCACCCATGGGGTCCCTGTGAGTGCATGTGCTTTAACTGCAGAGCAGTTTGAATTCAGCCTTGTGTTTGTACCACAGCCATCTGGTGCTATTTAAAATATATACTCTTCAACTTTGACCTTTTAATCTTTCTGGTTTGAAAACATACACCAGTTCAAAGGTTACCTCTCTTAACCTTGAGCAATTCCCTTTCAGAAGCAGCACTGAAGGCTTATTATTATCACCACTTTTACTGGTGTTAATGAAGGGGTAATTTTCTATTGTGGTTTGTACACACATTTCAGAATAAACCAGAACACAATCGTTATACATTTAGATCCACATTTTCCATAAGTGACATGATTTTTAGGTGCCTCAGTTTTGGGAAATTCAAAGTGAATGACTTTCTCTGAGGCCTAATTATCAGGTGGACTGAAAACTTGCAACCTCTCCACTGCCCCTCAGATTCCAGAACCTGAGGCACTTGGGAGTGTTGCTAATGTTTTAACAGTTCAGCCATACGTGGCTGAGCAGATGCACACAAATCACTGTGTTGCAGAACAAATATTCAAGAACTATGTTCTGTCTATGATAACGAAGAAATTTAAAGTCAACCAAGATGTACTTTCTACTGTAAAGCCATATAAAATTTTGGTCCCTTTCCTTCCCACAGCCAACAGTGGGTGACAGCAACAAGGCTTTCCAACAATGAAAGCTACTACAAGGGAGCCTTCAAGTCTTTGGTAAAAACCTCTAGCTGGCTAGTATCAAGAGAGATGGTAGGTAAGGGCAGTGCTGTGATAGCCATCTTTTTCAGAGACAAAAAAGTAGATCTGACAATCGGTTTCATTTATTCCTTGTAGCTGATTACTTCTGTTAAGTGTCACCCAAATAGTTTAATATATGACATGGAACTTTGAGTCAGGCTGAGGCATTCGTAATGGGGACCCCTCTCTCTGGGTCTTTTGTATGGAATTGAAACTTGTATTAAAAAAATATAATATTACTTGAAATGAAACTATGTCCTGTACCAGTGTAAGAGAAGAGCAAAATCAAAGGAAAGATAACTAGCTCTGTAGGCACCATTTGAAGGAGCTGATACCTGACCCTCCTCCATTATCCTAAGATTTATGTTTGGTTTTCCACCACTGCAATACTTGCTACTGATTATTTCAAAAGGGCTCCAGATCCCCTGAGACTGAGGGTGAAGTATGAAAAGCACACCTCTCATTTGTTGCCAGTTTTGAGCTGAAAATTTGAGTTCTTCTATCGTGTTAGATTCTACCCAACTTGACTCACAAACCGATAGTCATTTCAACATCAACATGAAAATTATATGAAATAACCTGGGGTTGGGATTGTATTTTTACTGCTGTGCAGCTGATTTTAAGTAACCCACAAAGAATATGAGAGGAACTAATTCTCTCCCTTACATTAAAAAAAAATATTGGAACTTCTAAAAAGGATTTACACATATTGCTTCAGGCTGCTAGCCACTTGCCTACAGGTGGGTGGTGTTTGTTTAATAGCTGAAATACTTTTTGACTTGACTTTCTGTTTTTCTTGTTTCCCAGGTGATTGGTTCTGGTGTTTTCAGAACTGTCTACTGCATCCTGAACATTTTCCATGCATCACTGACTGGGAACATTTTAAGTTGGCGTCAAAGATAGAGTCTATGGAGAAGCCTGCACACAAATAATACTTCTTCATTGTTCTTGCTCAGAAGTGTTCATGCCTTTTGCAAGCTGTTTCACCCACTGTAGCAGAAGAGTAAACTATAAATAATCAATCATTTTTTTCCTTAGCAATCCACATTCTAATTTTCAGAGCCAATGTACCATTGGATAAGAGAAAGTGCTCAACTCCATTAGCACCATCTATCCAGTGGGGCCTGACTTGGCAGGCATGTGATAGCAGCCATGTAGTGAAGCATAGGAGAGGCCACACAGGAAGATTAAAAAATGAGACCCACAGTTGTAGACAGATAATGAAATACAATGAGATGAGCTAGAGGATACTGGGTATACTTTGGCATGAGGAAACGATCTGTTTTCTGTAAGCTAGTATTCAAGAAAAATGTCTTACATTCACATAAATTAGGCCACAGTCTGAGAGAGCGACATAAAATGCAACTCCAAATCTTGAAGTAATCTCCTAAGCAGAGATACTTATGAAAAAGAGTTACCTCTGAAAGTGCAATGATAGCTTTCTAGTACCAAGCCTTTAGCATCCTATTTTATTGTATTTAGCTCTGAAGTCTGAGGGGAAGGTGAACAGCAGGGCAGTGAACACAGTGTTTGAGCTTGCAGGTTTAGTCAGGATCATTAAAATTGTGAAGAGTGCCCTCACAGGCCAGAAGATAAAAAAAAGTGTGATAATGTGTCGCTGAACAGCTGCTGAAAGCAGCACTAGCAAGGACACTGTGAGCTCCTTAGGCCTATTCCCACCCTGTCAAACTGGAGCTGGAGATACTGCAACTACTGTGGGAACTATCCTGACTATTCACACATGGTCTGCTGTAAGGTATTTGCCAGCAGCTCCAGGCATGGCCTGAGGCTACAAGAAGCAAGACAAGAAGCAAAATGGTAATTTCTATCAATTAATTTCTCCTTCTGCTTTTAGTCTAGATAAGAAATAGTGGGAAAAGAAAGGGTAAAGTAAGGTAACAGGGAAAGATACCGAGAAGTATTTGAGTAGAGGGATTCTTGACCTTTCCTATACAGAAACCAAAAGGAAGAAAATCATCGATGAACTGGTTCAAAAAAGCAAATTTGCTGCTGGGAAAAAAAAAATAAGGAAAGGGACTAAGATTCACATGGAACATGATGTTTAATGAAAAACTCTCTAAGAAGTAATTCTGCTGGGAAAACTTGATTGCCACATTCTGGAGGCTTTATCTCTCACTTTTGGGCTGCGAAAGGGGAAATTTTACTTATTAGTCATGTAGGAAATCTGAGGTGTCTGAAACAAGAAATTCACACAGCTAACTGGTTTTGCAGAGGAAAAGAACTTATGTCCCCACAGAAAGTTCATTGTGGATGTTTTTTATGGAGGAGGCAAATCTACCTGAAGCTTTCAGCAAGTTCAGTCCAAAGCCAAGGACCTTCAGCAATTTGACACCTAGATCCTGGAGGAGCACCTACACCTGAATCATGGAGAGGCACCTAAGATGAAGCAAACAGAAGTGGAGAAAATTCTCCCTATTCCAGTAAATAGACATACAAATCAAAGTTAGGCTTCATATGTTTTGAAAACAGCTTCTCCATGGATGAAAAGGAGGTTCTATTTTGAGTGTCCTATAAGTCTTCATTTATTTTGTGAAAAGTCTTTACCACCTGTATTTGGACACTCTGTAAGCAAGATACTTCTACTTGTGCTTATGTTAGAATTCTGAGTTGGAAGCCCTGTTTACCAAGTTACCACTTGCCTGGGTAAAGAGTTTCTTTGCTAGCTCTTTACTCCTGGGACACATGGAGCTCTGAGTAAAAAAAATAATTTGCAACACATAATTTATTTGGCAAAGTTAGCCTTTTGCTCTTTTTTCCATGAGCATAGCAGCAGCATGGTTTCTTGAATGTACTCATTATTCAAATATATTCTCTGAATAAACAGCCGAACGCTCTGTACTGTCAGATTTTGCCATGACATGTTGACTGGTGAAGCATCTCTCTTGGGCTTGGCTGATCACTCTGAGGTTGAGAACATTTATGCAGAGAAAATATCCCACTGTGGTTTGTAATTTGCCTCTGAGCCCCTCTCCCCTCATTCTGAAAGGAGGATCTGTGTGATTATAAGGGCTAAACTTAGATGTGGGTGATGGGAAGGGGCATCAAAGAAAAGCCTACTGTTCTGCAGTTCTGTAGTGTATGATAGGACAGCAGTCTCATATCAAGGGTGTTCCTTTCTATTTCATTATTCAGAAAGAATTTCTGAAGAGATCTGAAGCAGAGTGAGGAAAAGCAACTGAATTTCGTCTGTTCCAGAGCCTGACTAACTTGCTGTGGGAGTTGTGTTGTCTACGTAGACAAGACTTCCTTGTCTGTCTGCATCTTGAGTCAAGCCATTGTGGCAGCAGTCCAGCTGGGAAGAATCAGCCGCCAATCTGTGAGTAGTGCAGGCAGGGATGGGAGAATTGGGGAGCGTGGGAGCTGTTGGCAGGGTGTAAGGGGATAAAGGGTTCTCATCTGCACAAGACACAGGAAACAGGTTGGTGGGGAGAGGAACCAAGCCAGGGCCAATTCTTTGTTACAGAAAAGGATGGAAAAAGGCACTTATTTCCTTATCTAGCACCCACCCTTGCAAGCATGGGAAGCTGCGCATCAGACTGTTGTGGTGGAAACATTCTGGCAGCCTCAGTGTCTGTCATATCTCTACTCAGTCACTTCCACTCAGACCTCAAATGAAGCGAAAACATCAAATACATGCAGGACATTCCACATTTTGAAGATGTTACCTCCCTAAACATCCAAAATAAAATAAAAATTAAGGTAGATGTTAGAATGTAAGATAATTTAAGCTGGCAGTTATTTAACTTCAGTGTTTTGAAGGGAAATATACATTCTCTGTCACAAATTCAATTTGGAAAAATGGCAGATCTGTTGTGCATAGAAACTATGACACTTTTTACCTATTATGACCTTAACAATAGATGTATCACTTCCCTTGCTAGCTAATCTCCCTATAACCGAAGGCAGGTCTTAAACATGTTGAAAGTGCAAGACGCTACCAGAAGTCAGATCTAACTTGGCACATCAATTGCTATCACCTCAAATCATCAGGTGATGGTTATAAATGTTTATGCTGGGTCTGAATCTGGAAAGTACCAAGCAGTTGTAACCTACAGGGGCTTCCCACTGGTTGGTTGCAATTTTTAAGTCTCTCTTACAACTGGGTCCCATCACAACAGGATGACTTGGAAGAGTTGGAAACACCAGTGCCTGTTTCCATTCTTCAAGTGAAACTCCTGCACAATACAAACAGCTCTCTATATCAACCACAAAGATTATGGAGTGTGAAGATTAAAAAAAAAAAAACCAGCAAAACACAACACAGCTCATCCGGAAACATCTTGATTGCAGATGTTACTGAATGATTCTCTGGTGCTGGAAATGCTCATCCTGGCTACATGTTGATCATAGAATACATTCCGTTCTCATGGTTTTCTGACACAAAGAATGGAAGAAATGCCTCAGAATGTAACAAGGGAGGAAAATACTTCTGTATGTGGTGATAGCCCTCCCTATCTTTTGCTATGGGAGTCAGATTCCTGCCTGAGGGGGCCTGTGTGAGGGATGGTGAAAGTAATTATCCTGTCAGTTTAAATATGATTTTCTTTTACGTGTCTGTTTCTTGTGATGTCAGTTGATTAACCTGTCAGTCATCTTCACATGGCATGGGGCCACATGATCTCATGTGCTGAGGTACATGGTTTATTGTGCTAATCTAACATAAAATAGAAAAAGGCTACAGTTTAAGCCTTATTTCCTTATCTACATTTTGCAATTTTCTTTTGTGTAAATCTTAGGCATTACTTCTTTTCTTAACTTCATCTCATCTTACCCAGCATTTATTATTTTTCCTTGACTCAATTCTTCCTTTAATTTACTATCTTGAGACATCTCACTTCTTCTTTCCCACACCTCACGTCTGCTCCACTATTCTCATGTTCCTCCATCCTGTCTCTTCATTGTTTCCATACTGGGACAAAGAAAGCCATGACGACAGAAATCATTTTGCTACTGCAAGCATCTCAGCTTGAGCTCAGCTGGATATGAGGAGAATTAAAGATGAATGTATAGCATGGGAAAGGTTGAAAATCTTTATGGATGTACAGTCACCATATTCCTCTAACTAAAGCCAAAGTATGTGTCACATGTATTTTGTCAGCTTGCGATGCACAAAGTATAAAAATAAACAAATATGTTGTTTAACCCACTTCTGGCCATGACACATATGAGTGGCTGTGAGAGGCTTGGATGGAGGTGCTCCCATGCACGTAATTCAGAAATCAGGTGCAGCTCAAGTTTACATTAGCAAGCCAGGGAGGTGATGGTGTAAAATTGATTTCTCACACAGACTAAATCTGTTCTTCAAATTTTGCATGGGCAATGTGCTTTCCCATCCAGGTAGAGGACATTTTGCTATCAATCCTGCTCTCAGTGGCCAGGAGTGGAGACATAAAAGAAACTGTTCAATGCCTCTGCTTACAGAGATAAGTGAAGGAGTCATTGCCAATAACTCAGTAGTAATAGCAGAAGTATGTACTGGGCATGATTTGAATCTCTTGATAGTGATACTGGGATGCCAGAATATTTATCAAGTAATTAGGATAGGCTGTGCCTAGCTGATAAGATGACTACAACTGATGAAGTCCACCTGAAAGCTCTAATGATGCTGGGGCAGATTTGCAGCCAGCAACAGTGGGTAGCAGTGCTTGCCTTTAAGAGCAGCGTGTACCATTTGTCAGCAGAATTATGCAGTCTCATGCTAGGGGCAAGCTTGTGGAATCTTTAATAAATATAGTTAGGAAACATTCTGATATATATGTCCCATATACCGGGAAGCCAGAAACAGCCTGCCATGCTGAGGAAAATTTCACTGTGTTAATAGCAGAGGGGAGGGACCTGTGAGGAAACTGGTATTGAGAGTGATTAATACAGGGCCTCATTTTACACCCTCCCAGCATCAAACTGACAAGCTTGTGGTGGTTCTGTCCTCAGAAGATGAAATTGCCCTGTTTATATTGTTTAGTGTCTCTTAGTGTCATCAAATCAAAAGTATGGTCCATCATTTTGACTAGAACTAAATTGGAAACAGATTTTTTGCTATAATCATCTGTAAGTGACATGAATGAAGAAGAATCTCTCTGCTTTTCTGATGTTTAATCAGCACATGCAATGTATCATGGATAAGATCAGGAGCTAGCACTTGAATTTAAGCTGAGAAGTGTTTTTCTTTGAGTGTCTTTTGTTAGTCAAGGCTTTAATAATTGCAGAAATATTTTATTACACACTTCACCCCAGCTGCCCAGGTAAAGCACAGAAGTTAACATTGATGTTTGTATTTCCTTTTCATTTTGTTATGAGACCCCTGTCTGCTGATGATCATAGCCCTCTGGATAACAGGATCTGTTGTCTGGTCATGCAAGTTCAAGATACCATTCCTTATTTCTATGTCTCCTTGTGTGTAGAGGTATGGACTTGACATAAATTAGATGTTTTCTCTTAAAGGAATTTTACAGATTATAATCATGAAGGATTTATAAATGAAAAGGCTTTGTGTTGTTTACTTCCAGTAAACAGAAAACAGTAGATAGAGGGGAGGAATGGAGAAACAGCTTGTTTTGCTGTTCACAACAAATTAAATGTATAAATCCTTAACAATGAATGAATACTATTGACAGAGAAAAGTAAATAAGTCTTAATTTTTTTCTGGCTTCTAAAACAAAGACAATCAATAGCAATACTGTGCTTTCAAATGTGTTTTGAATTTGACAGTGTCTTTTTGACATTTATTAAGTACAGTGATGAGTATGTAATTAAAGTTCTTTCCTTGTTTTTCAATATTGTCTTCTCAGTCTGCCAGACTTAGTTTAAGTTCGAGTGGCTGAACAAAAGAGGAGGGCTTGCCAATGAGTGGCCATTCCCATGCAAGCCATGCTGTGCACCAGCAGTGAGCACCCCTTTGAATCCAGTGCCAAGCCATCCCATGTGCATGCACTGAGGAACATCCATTCCTAATGTACTTGGGTTTTTGTTTCAGTTGCCACAAAAGTGAGAAATAGGATGTTTTTCTAAATTTATTTGCTTCTTCTTTTTTTTTTTTTTTTTTTTTTTGTCTAAATAAGAAGTATCAGAAATTTCATGGTAAAGAGAGACATTTTCTTGGGAGCTCACATATCTGTTGTGACTGCAGATAAAATACCGAACAGCATGTATAACCCTGGAACATTAGCACTGAATCCACAGGTAATGAATTTTGCTGTAGGCTGTTTTTCAATTGTTGTTTTCACTCCTTGCTCTCAGAGTGTGTTTTTCAGTGGTAAGTATCCTGTTCAGGATTACACACCAGCACTCCAGCCTGGGAGGGTTGGAGCAAGCTTAGCTGTGTCTGTAACACAAGCCCTGGAGCCAGCAAACTCTGTCAGAAGCACACAAAAAAGGCACAGCACTAAGGCTGTCTAGGTTCTCTCACCGTTTCCAGTGAGAAAATCATCTTTTAGACAGAACCATTGGCTTAGGTACCTATTTGCCTCAGATTACTCATAAAACAGAAATTGCTGTTATAAAGCTAAAGAATGCCTTAAAAAGCCACAGGACAAAGTAGACAAACAGGTCAAAAGTCAGGGACAGGAAGTGTGGTCTTCCCCATTCCATTCAGCTCCAGATTCTCACTCTTCTGTACTTTGATTGCCTATCAGACTATCGTGTCACTGAAGATGAGGCATGATGCTTTGAAAACTACTCTGCCCTTGTAAGGCTCCATCTTGCGTATTGTGTCCAGGCATGGGGCCTCCCATTCAGCAAGGATACAGAGCTGTTGAAGCAGGTCCAAAGAAGGCCCACAAAGATGATCAGAGGGATGGAGAATGTCTCTTGTGAAGAAAGGCTGAGGGAGCTGGGCTTGCCCAGCCTGGAGGAGAGAAAGCTCTGGGAACACTTCACTGTGGCTTCCCAGTACTTGAAGGGAGCTTACAAGAAGGAGGGGAACCAACTTCTAATGCGGTCTTATGGCGACTGGACAAATGGAAATGGCTTTAAACTAAAAGAGGGAAACTTTTGTTAAACGTCAGGAAGAAATTGTTTACTCAGAAAGCGATGAGGCACTGGCACTGCTGCCCACAGAGGTTATGGATCCCTCATCACTAGAGGTGCTCAAGGCTGAGTTGGATTGGGCCCTGTCCAGCCTGAGCTGGTCGGTGGTAGCTCTGCCCATGACATGGGGCTGGAGCTGAGTGGTTTTTTAGGTACCTTCTGATTTAAACCAATTGATTCTTTCTAGTGACAGAGTGAAGTAAAATTGGCAGCAGACATGGCTGTCATGTAGATGTGATGTTGCAAAGTAGTAGCAGGCAAAAGCAGCTCATGGCATGTCCAGAGACACAACAGGAATTTTGCTGATATTTAAGGTACTATGTGAGATATTCCAGTCTTTTTGTGAATTAGTTCTTCTTAGAGAGTGTCACGCTCCAGTATAAAGGAGAGAGGAAGGCGAGTCATGGAGGTTATCCTGCCGACTACGCCATTAAAAATGTCATGCTCCAATATATAAAGGAGGGAGACGAGGTTCTTAAGATTATGTGTATACCCAGCATGAGATTAAGAAACAACGGTCCAAATGTTGGTCCGACCAGTTTATTACCAATATTGACCAGGGACATGGGGGAAGGCGGACACTGTTAAGGGTGATGGGGAAGGGAAAGCAAGTGATAGGAAAGATATGAAAGAGGCAAGGATTTGTACAATGCAGGGAAAGTCACCAGCCAGGATCCTAGGGGCAGTCCGGTAGCAAGCGGCTCTGATGGTCCGCGGCAGAAGGGCGGGCAATGGCAGAAGCAGGGAGAACAGCAGCAGCGTCAGGCAGCCATGAGCAGCAAGCAGTTGTCCAGAGAAGCGGCACTGGGTCAGCCCAGGAACAGCATCAGCCAGCACCGGAGAAGCAGCGAAGGAATCAACCCCGAGAGGGGCAGCAGCGAACAGTGATCAGCTCATGAGGTCTCTCCTAAGAGAAGGCCTCTCCAGGAAGCAGCAGTGATCAGCTCAGGAAGTCTCTCCAAAGAGAAAACCCCCTCCGGGTAGCAGCAGTGAAAACCCCCATACAGAGAAAATCCCCACTTCGTGGCTGCAGGACCACTATATTTATCTTCCAGATTCCTCCAGTCTATGTGACAAATCCCGTGCTAGTGTGCCAGGCAAGCGTCTCCTGAGATGGCTGTCTCCCCACGGAGATGAGTACCAACCAAAAGAGTGTTCAGCGGCCATTGAGCTGCAGCTGATCTCTCTTTCGTTGCCCCAGGACGTGCCCATCTGCTTGTCCCTTAGACAGAAGATTTCACAACCCTGTCCAGGACTAGCTTGGACATGTTCAGACAAGTTCATCAGCAAACTTTGAGGCAATGGTATAATAATAGTCTCTTACAGAGAGTTGCTAAATTCATATAGAAAATCATCAGCAGGTGACAGGACTGTATGCAGGCCTCCAGAGGCCCAGAGCGGTCGCCTCTGGCTATACTTTCCTGAAGGTGCCAGAGGTTGGATACCTAAAATTGATGCATTCACAATTATTTAGATCTTTTGAGATTAAAAGATAGTGTAACTATTTCAAGCAGAAGGCTAATCCGTGACTAGCTGCTGAATGACTGTGCAAGAAAAAGGCACATAACATTGCTAAAGGCGACTGCTTTAGGAAAAATACTAGCAGGCTCCCAAGAGGGACTCGTGCGAGCTCCTGGAGAGGGTGAGGTGTAGCAAGAAAGCAGACAAGCATGGTACAGCCCAATCAGCGCAGACAGAAGCCACATGTGGGCTGAAGCCTGAGTTCTCTCCCTCACGTGAATGTCACTCTGGTCCCGTCTCAGAAGAAAAGTGGAGCATGGGTCCTGTGTGCGTTCTCTGTTGTGCGCAGTTGGTTTACCCTCAGCAAATATTGTTCTAACAGAGCCAGCTGTCAGATTTGCATCTGTTGAACGGATACAAAACACTGATCTCAGTGGGAGGCAGGTACCTACTCTGCATAAGCACTTTTGCAAATCCCAAAAGGCATTTCTCCATCTTCAGGCACTTCAGCATCTTTGAAAATCCTGCCCTTTGTGCCTAGCTTTACCTCTCTGCAAAACAGAGAGAAATCTGACTCCCTAGGAAGTGAAGCAAAGTTAAATTTATTCATATTTGCTTTAAGCTCTGGTACCATAGATAAGACGTGTGGTACAAAGGTGTGCTTCTTGTTCAGCATATTACACAATGAAGCACCTGTGTGTTCAGTTATTGTCCATGCTGTCATTGGCCTCATTTGAAAGATGTATCCATGAAGCAGAGGAAGGCAAGGTGCCACGTTAATGAATGATAGCTATAGAAAGAATACAGTATAGAAGCTACGCTGTTTTGTGATGGCCCAGCTGTTCTTTTATGAAGGACACAAGCAATAGGATCTGCTTCAGGTATCCTCCTGTGTTTGAATGTCTTGCAGAAAAGAGATAGAAAGCTACTACAGGTGCTCATTATGGTCATTGTGCAAGATGCTTGGTGAGATAAAGACAGCAAAGATGGCTAAATGCCTGGATCTGCAACTTCAGTGTCTAAAAAGCTCTCAGTTTTCCAAAAGGTGTCTCACACTCAGTGTGCTGAGCTCCTTCTGTGGTGAATTCTAGGGCAGCTTCACTGAGTCTCCCTTGTTGCAGAGGCCCCCTGGCCTTCTTTCCCATGTTTGCTTCGCTATATCTTCCCTGAACAGTAAACTTCAGGGGGTTTAAGAATCTAGCCTAGCACTCTTTTGATAACCTGAATAAAAGCAGATGTAGCATTCGTGCCCTGAAAAATCCTTTTGTCCTAGATTCTCCATGGACTGCCTGGAGTGCAAATTATCATCTGACTAGCTTGTCCTACCCGCAGATCCATGAACTCACATGGGCTGCCCTTTCACTGCTGGCCTTATCTTGAGATTGCTGGCTGCTGTTCTTTTGCTGGGACAGCAGCAGTGGAGCTATCCCAGACTCTCTAGGACATTCCGTCCTCAGCCTGAAAGTGATTTTGACCCTTGGATCAGGTAATGGCCTCTCCTCTGTAGCTTGGAGTCCCTTTTCCTAGGGCAAATATGAGGATAAGGCCTTTTTTGCTTTCTGTTTGCTCTTATTTTCTTGTCTGCGTGGAAAACATCATGCTCTATAAATGTGTTGTTTTTTTTATTTTTCATTTTTTTAATTGTCATCTACAATTCCATTTAGAATTTGGGGTTTGTTTTAGTTTATTTAGCTGGAGAACTTGAACTTTCCAAGTGGCAAATGCTGTAGAAAGCCATACCAGAACTTCTCATAAGAGTCTTTTCTTAAGGACAATGTCTTAGCTTTCAATAGCTGAGAGGCAACATAGATACAATGAAATGGTACAGTTTGAAGCCAGGACGCTTTGTTTTATTGCTGGGCCAGCCCAAGCATTCCTGTGCTCTGCTTGTATCCCTTCCATGTACTGCTACGAAGACAGAAATATGATCAAAGAAAATAAAATAGGAGAATCTGCAAAAAAGTTGTTTAAGCTTCACAGAAAAATTCTACGTTAGCAGTGCCAAAGGCTGAGAACTCTCTCAGTGTGTTAAAGCCTTTTAATAATTTGAGATCACATTATAATCCCCTTGTCCAGAATGCTTGTAATTTATACATGGTTTAATGCTTGGAATAAAGTTATAGTCTCAATATATATATTTTTTTAATCATGCCATAGTCAAAGATAACATTTTAAACGCTGAAATGTGTTAAATGCATTAATTGCACTAGTTTAAATGTTTTATTTTGAGTTAAAGTCACTCAAAACTTTAATGTGACAGACAAGATACAGAGTAATAATTCTCACAGTGACTCAGAACAGGAAACAAATCCTGACTTTGATCTGAGTAATAATACTTCTCTCCCTGACCGACAAGGTTGCATTAGTGCCGTACTGAGCCTGCGGTTGAGGCTTAGCACTGGAAGCACCCAGAGAGAAGCTCTTGAGCACAGTGATGCAGCCAGTGGGGGCTGAAGCTTGCCCCGGGCTCAGCACCACACTACAGCCATGCAGATGGAGGGGACTTGCGCAGCTCAAGCGGGAAGTAAGCTTGAGATGTAACTCTCTTCTGTCTCAGAGATAGGAGCTGCCTGCCCCAGTGCTCTTAATCTGTTTAAAGGCAGCTGCAGTAATTAGCTTAGACCACTTCTGGCATAGAAAATGTGTTTCTTCTGATACATAGATATATAAAGATGGAGCACTTTATGCATTTGTTAGAGTGGTTAAATGAGCAAAGGGAGAGACATGATACAACAGAAGCATTTGGGGAAAGGGCAGACAGCTGGAACACATGTTTGAGGAACAGGCATGGGATTACAGTGAACCTCATCTGCCTCCCAAGAAATAGAATACATTTCCACAGCTCTGGTTGTGCTTCCAGCTCTACTGGGGAACTGTGGGCTGGGCTCACCATGTACTCCCACATGTGAGTGGGGTGTGAAATGTGTGTGCTAGCAGCAAAGTTTTGAATGAGCTGGGGGTCAGAAACACTGCTATGCTGCTGAACTCTTGTGCTAGTTCACCTTAGGCCTGCTAATCACCTTCAGGAATACAGTCAAACCATTCAAGTATGGATTACTAACAGCATGAAGGGCAAGCTGCCATGTCAGTCCCGCTCTAAGACACCTAGGGAGTCATTTGGGTACCCAAACATATGTGTCCAGCACAATTTAAATGTCCCGTGGTGTCCTGCCTCATTACAAAAGGCCATGCATTTCCCATTTAACCTGTCAGCTAACATGGGTGTTTGAGTACCAGGAATCATCCGAAATGGCACTATTCACCCATATTTAGGCACTTGAATTTGTGCCCTAATGCCATGTTGTTCTTGCAGCTATTCAAAATTGTAACAGAAAGAAGAAATATCTGCTCAGTTCTGCAAGCTCACTTCAGTAGGACACTTCCACCTATTTTATAAAACCACAGTGAGCTGGTGGTCTTGCGGTTTGTACAGATTTTCCTAATTTTTTAATGTTTTTGTTGGGAAGAAGTCATATTTCAAAACTGTGTGCCTAAAGTTAATCTAGCACTATTAGGTTTCAGAGTTGACTTGCATTTGAAAGACCCTAACTTCTTCACCTCATAGGCCACCATCTCCCCTGTGCCAAATATTTTGAAGGAAAGTTGGTCTTGGCAGCATGTTTGGAAAGTTACAGGAATCCAGTTAAGCTGAATCATAGATGAAATTGTTATATTTGTGTGACTATCACAAAAGATGTACTACCAAAACCTCTTTTTTCCTCCTGAACTCCCATGGTGATATGGACGGATTAACTTGGTCAGCCTGGTTTCAGAATCTAAAGGTTAAACGATTCTATTTAAAAACACCTACCAGTATAAACACTATGCCTCTTTTTAAAAGCAACATCAGTGGGCGACACAGCAGCTCCATCAATCTGGTTTCTCCACTGATCCATGCATCTCAGTCCTCTTTGGCTCTGAAACCAAGAAAACTCTCCTTTTTTGACCACCATGCTACTCTTCTTAATGTCCAGCTTGGGCAAATATTACTGCCAAAAACCTAATCACAGTCCTCTCCAGAGCAAACCTTTCTGTTCTGTTTTTTTGTTGTTGTTTTTTTTTTTTATATAGCTTTCAGTCCCTTTCAGGAGATTTCTCCAAAACTAATTCTGTTGCTTCATTAGTCCTCCAATCTCCTTGGCGTATTAATCACACCAGGTGTCACCTGTGGCACCCATCCAGCTGTCTCAGATCAGAAAAAAAATGGCAACAGGGCATCCTTATTTGATTTAAACCCTAAACCACTTGCAGTCTATATGGGATTTTGACAAGAGGATTTCTATGTGATAATGAACTGTAAGGCCCAACTATGGGTCATCTTCTCTGTTCAGTGGGGAAAAAGCTGTTAAGGGTGACTGATAAGCCTGCAATGCTTTTGCATAGGAATAATGCCAGGAACTCATTGCCAAATGACTCTGTTGGAGGCAAAAACTCATAAAAAGCATTAGGGCCTTGTGCTGTGAGGCATTCAGGTTCTGAGCATCCAGCTTGATTTTCCCTGAAGCACTTCGATTTCTCTCAAAGTAGTGGACAACTAGTTTTTGCAAATAAGAATCATTCCACTTAGGAAATTAAGACTGAAAATTTGGAGCTGCATTTGTGTGTATTCATTATATATATATTTAGAATACATATTATTTTAAATGAATGCCTATAAACCCTCAAGTATCAGACCATTAAGCCAGAAACTACCAGAGATCATGAATAAATTTTGTCAATGAACAGATTTAAGTTTCAGTGACTTCTTAAGTAAAAATTGTATTTTTGCCTTGCTTTAATTGCCACATGCTACAGTTTCAGAGGAAAGCATATCTGGCTAAGCAGTTAGCAAAAAAAAAAAAAAAAAAATGATACCGTTAGCACATGATATACTGTGTTGTTTTCTGTGCCATGGATTCTCCTCCATATTGCTGTAGCTTACCCAGATCTCACAACAAACTCCGATCTGTCTGTCTACAGCCTGGTTGTTATTCCTGCTAAGATCAATGCCTCCTGGTTGGTTGCAGATATTTAATTGTCCCCAGACGTGTAATGAACAGACTGGAGCCTTACTGTACATATAACTCTGAGGATAAAGAGTCCGTGACCAAACCTTTCTCTGAGCAAAAGTCACTTAACACATTTTTGCATTACAAAATATCCCACAACGAGATCTCACTGGAACCAGATGTTTGTAGCAGAAAGCATATGGCAAGAGGATGTAGATACATTTTTCTTAAATCCTCTTGAAAAGTCATTGTATCATAGCCCAGATTCTGCTGAAATTCATGCTTATAATCCCCAAAGCCTTTTCCCAGTCAAAAAAAAGAAACACATCTCTGCTTTCATTGCTTGTGAATCATTTCTACATCCACTGATTTCCAATGGCTTGCAAAGAAAGCAGCTGAGAAGAGAATTTGACCCACAGCGTACAAGGTGTGCGTGAAGCTTGAATGAATGGAACATGTGTGAAGAATTACTGAATGAGTGTTTGTCCTGGAGAAACAGAGACAATGGCGGAATAAAAGTCAGCCTTTGTGTGTTCCATAAATATTTGATCTCAACCTGAAGAGATAGAAGTTTCCAAACAATATGTATGCTGTTTATGATACCATGTCATCTCATATTATATGCTGCTTGTTGGTGCATGACAGCTGCTTAATCTGTTTATGTAGTTGGGTTTAACCAGGTGAGTTTGTTCTTATTGCCAGATTAGGGTGTCTGACAGCAACCTTCTTTTTAAATTGAAAGTCTCTGCCAATACAGACAAGAGCAGGGCCTTAAATAACACTGTAATCCAATGCCTCAGGCTAATGAAGGCTAAACGGCACTTCAGCCATTCATTTAACTCCCTCAAATCCGCAGGTGCTGCATCTGCCAAAGGGGTTAATTGCTTGTGTCACACCCAGCAAAAGGATAGTTGCATGGCAAGACATGTGGCCTTCATGCCAACAAGATGGGGATCCAGTGGGCGTGAGAGCATTTTGAGGCATGTATGGCAGGGAAGATCCAGGCCTGGAGAAGTGAGTGTGGGAAGCTGAGGCTGATGGGTGGCTTCCTTGGTGGCTCACAGACAGTGAGTGCCCATTGCTGGTCTCCTTTGTTTTTGGGAAGACTGGTGCTGCTGCCTGTGCTACTCCAAATCATAGCAGAGGTAGTACAAGAGTTTACTAGTGCCTGAGAAAGTCACACTTCAGATCTTTTTATGGAAGGTGGTTATTATGTGCCATCTTTAAGCACAATCCGAGCTGCTCAATCGCAGCATGAGCTGCTCTGTGTAGAGATGTGGTCTTGCCAAGGGTAGGTGAATTGACAGTCTACTGTATCTCTACAATAATCTCTCCCAGTCTTTGTTTAGTTTGCTCTTCAGCTGGGATCTTTCAGGCAATTGCATCTTAAAAAAGTTATTAGGTGATAGGAATGCTTTCAGCAGCGTTTGCAATATGTAGAAAATCGTAAACCAGACAGGACTTGGTGTTTAATAATGTTTATTTATTTATTTAATAAATATGAATTATTTACAAAAAAATATGAAATGGCAGGCTACACTCAGAAAAAAAGGAAACACAGCTTTTATTTGAAGGCTTTCAGTAACCATTCATTTTTTATTTGTCTCTTCTGTTTAAAGAAATACATGCTGTCTTAATGACTTTTGGAGCTCATGCAGAACTACTGCATGCCGTACATAGATACAATAACAGGAAACTGAAATACATGAAGATCCGGTCCAGTGTCACTGCAGAAATTCTGTAACATCATGAGAACAATTACGAACGGTCTTTAAATTTTTTAAACTGAGATATTTGACTGATGGATATTAGGTGAATTCGATTTTTTATATATTTAGCAAAGCATCATTCTCAAATACTCAAAGCAATCACATTTTGTTTGTGAGGTACGCTTCTATAAAACCATAAACCATTTACAGACATTATGCAATACCAGTATATAATGTTTTGTGTAATAGGACTTTCTCTGTGATAATCTGAAGTCAGTTCTCATCCCTTGATGACTAAATACTCACCACACCCTTTTTTAAGGATTTTTTTTTCAGTTTTGGAGATGAGTGACTGAAACACACGTTGTATCTACACTGGGAATGCTGGTATAGGGATTCCATTACATTATGGGAATGAAGTATGCTTAGTATAGGCACAGTTGGACAAGTGGGATTGCTTTGTACTGGCATAATAAAAATGTTTTTTACTCTTCAAATAAAACAAGCTGGATTAGTACAGGATAATATTCCTAATGTGACTGCAAACCTAAATTCTTCTGGACAGGTCTTTTTTATCCAAATGAAAATCCTGTCTGAGCAGATTTTTAGGATTTTCTCCCTTTGTCTGGACTTTACAGGTGGACGCCTTGCAGCCCTGCAACACTGCTCTGACCATGCAGTCCTGACAGACACTCAAGACACCCCAGTGTGAGCAGCATTCATGGTTCAGACCATGCTGGGTGTGCTGTGAGGCTCTGCTGCTGCTGCTGCTGTGAATCTGTGCATCAGTAGCTTATCCCACTAAAATCCAGGCCACACAATGAAAAACAGTTCCCATTGAGTTCCTAGAACAGTAATAATTTAGCTTCTTTTCAAAAGGGCAACTAACTGTGCTGCTACATAGTGTTTTTGGGTAGCAGCATGTTTTTGTTTACCAGATCATATGCATATTTGCTGTGAGACTTTAGGCTGGGAAGGCCTTGTGGTGTTTATACTCACATAACATAGAGATGATGGCTGCTCTGAAAGTACTGCCTCCTATTTTATTATGTTGGCCCACAGCATCAGAGGCAGATGGTTCATGGTATGGCAGTAAAGGCTGTGAACCTTCCTACCTTCCAATTTGAAAGGTACCTGGTAATTCTGGAAATGCCTATCAAGTACAGAAAATTCTCAACATTTCTAGACAGTATAATAAAAAGTTTTAGAAAAATCCACATATTGGTCTTTGGTATGTTTTCTATTTTCCCTTTTTTCCTGTTGCATTGGCACTGGTAGAAATGTATCTATAATCAGACATATTAACTAGAGTCAGAGCATTCTTCAGTACTACGAATTTATAACTCTGTGAGGTTGAAGGAAGTCAAATAAAAAGTAGACCATTAAATGGGCAATAATTTTTTTTATATGGAAAACCAAGCCTCTTTATAACCTTCGGGTAATCCAGGCTATTACACATTTGTTTTTAAGTGCTTGAGAAAGAAAAGAAATAAATAGTACAAAAGCTAGTATAACATCTACAGGCCTCAAGATAAAGAGCCAAATATTATGCAACCTGCAAATATTATGCAACTGAGCTGCATATAGGATTAGATCACTGTAACCATGGAGAAAGCACTGTGAGGAACAGGTTTATCGCACTGTTTTCACGGTTGCCAGTTGGATGCAGAACTATATAAAATCAGTGAGACCTTTCAGGACAATCACTCAATATCTGCTATGTGTTCTGTCTTTCCTCCACCCACAAAGACACACCAGGTCAGCAGACCTTGTCCTCTGCAAAATGGTCTTGGGTGCTTTACACTGAAGGTTGAGTGAGTGCTCTTGCCAAAAGGATTTAACCAGCAGGATTAGCACATTCTTTTGGTTGGGATTCACCAACCCAGTAATCCCCTGTCTGAAGACTGTGTTGCTCAAGAAATAAATCCTGTCTAGCCAGAAAGAGGGAAGGAATGAGATCCCAAAACGACTACCAGCACATTCCTCTTAACCTTTAAACAAAGCTTCCCAAAATGTTAGTTCAAAACAGATTATTTTCAAGGTGAATTTACAATTACTAATGCACTCCTCATGAGTTGGAATAACTTTTTTAAGAGGGAAAAAGTATTTTTGTGGTTATGGCTCAGAAGCAACATTGTAGAGGTGTGTTGCAGGGGCAGCTGTAACATCATTCCATGGGCTGATGAAGTCCTCAAGAAAATGCATTCAAATGTGTGTGCATAAAGGAACTTGCTTGTGTTTGGGAGCCCACATTTGAAAACAGGACCATTAATTTCTTCATCCCTCTTCTTTACTCAGCTACGCACAACTCCGCTGGGAAGATTAATTAATGCAAATGAAGGCCTTTGTGATCCTTCAAGAATGATATGGCAGAAATTATATCACCTCTAATTCTCATTGTCCCTGAAGAATAATCAGTATAGAATTTCAAATTATAATGCCTGTATACATCTTTTGCTAGGTACATGCTGAGCCTTAAGAGTTGTCTCTCTGTAAAACACAGTGTGAACATAGGGAATGTGATTCAGGTCTTTGCCTTGTTTTTGGAATAGAATAATTCATTGTGGCTACTTGCTTTTCATTCATTCTGCCTGGCATATGCTTTGGGGAAAGAGAAGGAGAGAAATACTCTCCTTGTCCCAGTTTGCCATCTAGTAAGAAGGAAGAATAATGGTTATCTCCCTCCCTCCTCCCCTCCATCAGGAGGCACCCACGGAGCAATCATGTTGGAGCCAAAAAGAGAGGGAGATATATTTTGTTTCCTCCTTATACTTTGTCTCCCCCTCTTCATCTAGAGATGGTATCTTTGGTCCTCTTGTCAGAAAAAAGTCAACTGCATATGAGTCAGTGTATCATTTCTCTTTTGGTAGTACCTGTGGTGCACAAGATATATGTGTCTTGAAAAGAACTGGACCTAGAAAAAGTTGGAGAACTAAAGAGCAATCAGTAGATTTTTTTCCTGAAACAAAACTGTGGGAGTTTCCGTCAGTTAATTTGTTTTGGTAACAGTGTAACAAACACATAATAGTTACTGTGCTGCATGTGATTTCTCTGCTTGTTATTGCCTTTCCTGAATTACCTTTCAGTAAAATAACAGTCCTTCCCCAGAGCCTTTCTCAGATGGAAAGCCCTGAAGTAAGAACCAGAGAGAAATCTGGATGCTGAGTGACAGGACACACTTAATGAGGCTGATGGAGACACAAGTCAGCCCTGCAGTGGCCATAGGAACCTTTTCTAAGCAATTTTTGATGACAAAGGATAGTATTAGCCTCAGTACTTTAGTGTCATGTTTCCACCATGCTTTTATGGAGACAGCTTACATCAGCTTTAACCTCTAGAGGTGAAGCACCCTTTGTTTCTTTCAGCAAAGATGTGGTATAAAAAAAACCAAGGTGTCTAACCTGTATCTGTCTCTGTGTTGCAGTTTTTGCTCTTCCAGCAGATCCTGAAAGGCACTGGGTTCCATGGCATGGGAAGCTGATAAAGTGAGGTACTGAAAGAGAGGGATGCATCTGAGGGAAATGCTACAAGTGAATAAATACCATCAGGATAATTTATTTCTCTTCTTCTAGCTTGAAGGAGTTACTGTTTTGCAATCCACCCTACTGAGATGGAACTCCCATTGGTATCCTGTAAATAGCCTTTTCTTGTCACTATATATTTATTATTCTATATAGTTTGTGCTATTCTCTCTTTATCTTCTTATTTTTGAATTCTGGAAATGTTAAAATAAATACGGTTTTGTGATTTTTGGACTGTGAAAGGAGTGGCCAAAAGTCATTGTGGAAAACAGTGTCGAGAAACTGTATCTTTGTCACATGATCCCTAGAGACACGAGTCACAAAAGTTGAGGATAAAGTATATTAGGCACAGTCCAGCATTCTTCTCACTGCAAGAAAGACATTTGAGGCCTTTGAGCATGTCCAGAGGAGGGCAACTAAGCAGGAGAGGGGTCTGGAGCCCAGGCCTTACAAAAAGTGACTGAGGGAGCTGGGATTGTTAAGTCTGGAGAAGAGGAGGCTCAGGGGAGATCTGATTGCTGTCTGTAACTACCTGAAAGGAGGCTGTAGTGAGCTGGGGGTTGGCCTCTTCTCTCATGTAACTAGTGATAGGTCTACAGAGACAGGCCTCAAGTTGAGCCAGGGAAGATTCAGGCTGGAAGTTAGGAAATACTTTTTAGAAAGAGTGATCAGGTGCTGGAATGGGCTGCCCAGGGAGATGAACACCTTGACCCTGGAGGTGTTCAAGGAACATTTAGACACTATGTTGAGGAACATAGTTTAGAGAGTACTATTGGCGATAGGTGGACAGTTGGACTGAAAAAAAAAATAAAAAATCTTGCAAGTCGCTTCCAAGCTTGGTGATTCTATGACTCTGTGTCTCTATCAGCCTGAGGATCAGATGAAGATCTCTCTGTACTTGTAGAGCAGGTAGTATCTTGTACCAGCATGCTATCAAATGAAGTGGGGAAATAAATTGCTCCAGCATGGTATCAAATGAAGAGGGGAAATAAATTGCTATTCAGAGTTAACTCTCTTGGTGAAGCGGCCATGGAAATAGAGTAGAGCAGGAATGGTCGTGCCAACTGAGGGAGGAAAATAGTGTATAGCAAGGGAAAGGATTGGTTTTCTTCTGGAGACCCTTTGCTCCAGCATAATGCTCCAGGTGTACCAGAACCAGAGCAGTGCCAGAGAAGTTTTCAGGTAATATGATCCCGCTGAGACTGTGTAAGCAGCATGGATCAGGCCTTCTTGTTTTGAACTGTAATAACATAAAAGGACACAGTTGAAGAGAAAAAATGATAGCTTTTATGCAAGACATAGTTGATCCCAGGTGAAAGATGTTAGACCAGAAGATATCAGCAACTAAGAAAAGGCATCTGAAGGGCATTATCAACATTTTCTGACAGTGGTACTAGCAGGGAAAATGAAGGACAAATCTGGATGGTGAATGAAGAAGTTTCTTTAAACACTGTAAGCTTTCTAAGCATGTATTTCTGAAGATATAAAGTGAGGACTTGGATGTGTCTATGAAATGTGGGAAGGAGAGTACTATAGTTGTGGATCTGGGCTGCTCACTCCCAGCTGGCCCCAGGCCCCATTCATGCCTGAACAGTGAGAGGCATCTGCTCTGCTACATCTCCAGGCTTCTGCAGAGTCCCCTCTGCAGGTAACATGGACCATTAAAGATGATAAAGTGCTGCAGTGTGAAGTGGTGTGACACTTAGTGCCTGGATGCCCTACAGCCAATCGAGATCCCCAGTCACGAACTGGATGTTAACTTATTGTAATGAATAAGGCAAATTAGATGGCTGGAGGAGAGAACCTCAGAAAACAGCGAGGCCAGGAGCTGACTAAGTTAGTTTTGTAAAGTGTAAAAACAAAAATATACTTGTACACATGCACATATGCACACACGTTTAAATAGGTTAAAAAGGCATACAGGTGCTCAGGTACTTCGGATGTCTTGGACCTTCCGTACTGCTAAAAATTCCTTTAGATACTTAAAATCCACCTAGAATAATTCAAGAATGTGACCACGTGCCTACAATATATATACAAATATATATACCTGAGCTATTTACCTTGTCGTCTTTCAAAATTTAGACACAATTAATTTCAATTGAACGTAGATGTCTAATAAAGAAGAGACGTTATGAAAATGTGTATTTCTCACCACTGAAAGTTAACAGAAGTTCTGAGGTGGATGGAGCGAATTTTACATTTGAAGACATTTTTGCCATTTCTTGTCTTGACTCCCTGTACGTAAACTGATGGCAGTCACTCACATTTCATCCTTCTTTGTGTAACTTGGTTTTGGGTGGAGGTAGACAGTATGATGGAAGATGACAGTGTGGCAGAAGCTCTACACAACGCTGTGGTACTGCTACGAACCATGGCTGACAGCACAGGTCATAAAAGGAAGGCCATTATGTTGTCTTTATTATGAACCAGGTGCAGCCTGCCCACCCTGCCTGCAGAGGGACAAATATGCCCAGCCATTGAAAACAAAGCATAATTGGAAAGACTGACTATTTTGCTCCATCTGTCCCCTATTTTGAAGATTGATGCTCTAGACTTCCATATGTTTTCTCACATTCCTCTGACTGACCATTAACTTCTCCTTTGTGAGCTGGAGACTATAACTAACACCTGATTTCACTTGAGTCAGTGGCAGTGAGCACCTTACATCCTGTTGTGTTTGGAGTTTATTAGAGAATGAGTTTGCAGTGAAAATTTTTTTGAGTGGGGGGAACTCAGCTGCTTTCATTCTTAGAAACCATACTTAGAAATCACTTGTTTCCCCTCAGCTTACTCCAAATATTTTGGACTTAAAAACATCTTTTTCTTCACCTGAAAATTTTATATGCCAGTGTGCTATTGTTACCACAGTTAATTGAATAGTTCAAGACAATGATATGGTAGTCCATATATACCAAACAGAAGAATTTGTCAGTGCTTCTTTGGCTCAGATTAGTTTAAAAGCCTTCTAATGCATCATGTTATTTGAAGAACCAATATTCCCTGTGTGTGAAAGAGAAAAAGGAACAGAGAGTATGCAGAAATTCCTACAGGCATACCAAGTCAAAACACTGTTATACATTTTGTCCCCACAGGATAATGGTGAGACATCCACAGTATGTGGCCTACTTTTCTCACAGACCCAAGATTAAAGTCTTGAGAACTGAGAAATGCACTAAATGTTTGCTCTGTATTCCCTTATCACGTTCACACGCAGATCCCAATGTGATAAGTACAGGCTGTCCTTTCTCTGGCAGCCTACAGGACCACAATCCAGTGTGGGAGGGCTCTGATCTGTTTTGGAAATGAAGCCTATATGAAACAATTTTGGAAATAATCCAATGACTATTAAAATGAGTGAAAGGGGAAAAAAAAAAGCCAACCCCATCCCCCAACCTTTCTGCAGTAATTTTGGGACTGGTTCTCAAAATAGTATATATATATCTATGTGTATAAATATATATATATATATATATTTATATGTATATGCATTTTTTTTTAATGCAGAAGTCATTCAGGTGGATGTTCTGGTCAAATTCCAGTTTGAATAGTTGCATTTTATTCATTTGGGCTAACCCCTTATTTCTGTTGAATAATGCAAACCCAGTATGGGTTTGGAAGATGGCTGGCTGGATTTTCTTCCTGTCCATATTTTAAATAAAATCTGATTTCATGTTGCTTGCAACACTGATTTCCAGTGAACTTTTAAGGTGAGACTGACTTTGCACAAATATTTGGAAGATATTATTTCTCCATGTCGTTTCAGTTGTTTAAGGCAGCCTATTTTTATGACTCCTATTTTTGTGGGTAGCTGGATGTTTAATGTTGATATGCTTAGATTTTATTCTTGTGTGAGATTTTGCCCACTTGCCTTATATTTGAAAACATAATAAAGTAAAAAAATCCCTCAGAGCAGTGGTTTCCCAGACACTGTTGCTAGGTGATCCTCCAAAGCAGAATGAATTTTTAAACTCATCAGGCTCCAGGCACCTGAGTAACAACCAGTAACCACACGTTCAAATGAGAAGAGTGCATCACCATTTTCCAGCTGCTTCTCAGTTTTGCATACTTCTTATATGCATACTGAGATGGGTAGCAGCTGTTCTGGTCTCATCTTTTACTCCTGTGGAAACTGGGCAAGGCATTCACAAATAGTATCAAGATTAGATGAATTAGTCGGGTAGAAAAATCAACATATGTAAAGCACATCAGCTTGCACCTCCTCGCAAACTCTTCTGACAGCTATGTATATAACACTGTTTGTGTTAACAAGAAAATACATACGTTTTTATAAATAAATATTCAGTCAAAGCTGAGCATGAACTTTAGAAAAGCTGAAAGCCTGTGCTGGTTGATGAAATACAACAAAATCATTTGTTTTCAAAAACAGCAGTTGTGTAAAAACATAGGCCCTCCTACATCTTAGTCAATTTAATTATAATTTAGCTCAGATTTTGTCCATTATATTCTTTAAAATGAAGTTTTCAGATAAAACTTGAGATTTCACCTCTTTTTGTCTTCACTAATTATAATTCCTGTCTTTCACAAGGCTCAAATCAGCACAAACTTTGCAGCAAACAGTTGGATAACATGTACAATATCCCTTGCATTCTGCAAGAATGTTTCGTATGAATGTGGTAGTGTAATAAAAAGCAAATACAGCCAGCAAATCTATTTTTTTTCTTGACTTCCTTGCTTCTAGGAAGTTACTAAAGCATTGTAAACCCTTTGCTTGATTTACACTGCCAAAATTCCTCTGAAAAAGAAGGAAAGTTTTAGGATTTCATAATGTTCACAAGCTTCCTTATCTCCTGATAAGCTGAAAATGCTCCCCTTTTCTCCCTTGAGACTCCCTACATTAATCAGAATATTCTGTCACACACAGAGTACAGCTCACTGTCTTCCTCTAAGCCAAAGTCCACATCTCTGCTGCTGTGAGTATGCTGGTGATGTGAGGGAGCTGGTCAAAGCATGGCAGTGACTGTGCATGGAGAGGGCATCTTTTTGTAGGTCTCTCTTTTCTCCTTCCCCATGGGAGAGGCACACCAACACCTCCTGGCTTTGGGAGAAACAATCCAAACTTCATTTCTGATTTTATACCAACAAATTCTAAACAGTGTTGCAGAAAATTAGTTACCTCACCATAATCTATGATTGTATAAAGGCTATTACAATGTACAAACACCAGAGAGAGTAGGTTAAGCTTGTACTGGCAGCTCTAATATTCACATTGAATTATCAACACTGGAGCCTTAATAGCAGTTCAATTCCATGTTTCATAAGCTTTGTTAAAGTGAAATTTGGAAAAAAATAAGACCAAACCATCTAATTATCTGGGATTTTCATTACACCTATATGAATTATAAGGAATGCTACTAATGGTGAGGAAAAAAAAATGTTTTCAATGTATTTTATGCAGATATTTCTTTTTTCCCATTTTCACATTAGACACATGCACGAGGCTGTGTGAAGCTAGGCTAGGCTGGAAAATTGTTGGGAATCTGCTTTCATTAGCCCATCCTCCTCCTGGGAGCACATTAAGTGAATTAATGCCAAACTGTGACTCTAAATGCTGGATTAATTTCTGCTTCTCTCCTCCAGTACATGTCCCATCCCAGCATATAGATGGCATAGATCTGCCTATGCCTGCCAGGTATGGTGGCTCTCTTTCTGAGTGGCTGTGAACATGTGACAAAGAATGAATTCTTATTGTTTGTGTGGAGCTGAAGGATGGAGAAATGGATGAAACATTATGAAAAAATAGTGGCTGAAAGTACCTCCAGGACAGATCTTTTCCATTGCACTGGAGTCAGGAGTGCTGCTAGAGCTGCAGACAGCATGTTCCCTCTCCTTTGGCTCCATTCCCTTAATGCATTCTTTTCCCAGTCCCTCCCACCCTTTTCTAATTGAGTGGGTCCTGGTGCTATGCAGCCATCAAAGAAAGGCAGTCTCCACTAGGCCTAGTTTCAAGTCTACTCTGTAAAGTGTGGGAGAATGAGACTATCCTAAATAAAAGCTTGGCAGAATTGTTATTTGCGTGGCCAAGAATAACTTTTCTTCCACCCTGCTTTTGCTAATGGGTCAGAACAGTGACAAAGATTCTTATAAACCCTTGAGTCCCAAGTTAACATGTGGCAGGGCAAATCTCAGCCCAAGCCTCTCAAGCCTGGTATTTGAAAGCAAAATCCTTAAAACAGGTGTCTTCTGAGTGTACTGAATGAGAGCTGTCACCATTATCAAGTACGAGCCAAGAGTAATGCAAACAAAGTCAAACATGGAAAAATTTCTTAGTGACCAAGTAATTAGCGTCAGTGGTGTGAAAGTTTTTGCCAGTGTATGGGAATTGCTAGGTCACAGCCTGAACCAGTGATTTAGCACCAGGTGAGAAGGTGTGGCTAACCCAGGGAGCAGGTCCTCACCCTCATTTCAGAGTAAGCAGCCAAGGGAGCAGTATTTCTATGTGGAGATTGTGCCTTTTTTGAGACTATATTAGCCTTTGGGAAGGGTAAGTTGATTTTTCCTGTATTGCTTTCTGAACTAAATGTTGACTAATATTGTTACAAGTATGTTCCTATCCTTGTAGAAGGCACTGTTGCATCTTTCTTTGCTGTGCAGCACTAAGGTGGGTCTTCTCCATGTGGAGATTGTGTGGTCTAGGCAAGCACTGTCACCGCTGCCTCTTCCTCATGCATCTTAGCCACCGGGAGGGTGTCAGCGAAATAAAAGAAGCAAACAATCACTGTGTCTGAGCAGTCAAATGAGACCCCCAGTGCTCTTGCATATTTTCATTAGAAAACCTACTGTAGGCAGTGTTGCAAGAGTGATCTCTTAGATTTTGTGAGGGTTTGTTTGCTCAGTGCAGTGAACAATATGGAAGCATTGGAGATCTATTGCTGTTACTGCTGACAAGTCCTCTTCCTTCTCTAAAGACCAAAGTATTTATTTACTTTTGGATGGCATCAGTTGAAAGAAAGAAATTTTTGTGTGATATAATTAGGGAGAAAAAAAATAGTTCCAGTGCTGATTTACTGCATGTTATATGTCATTCCATGAGCTGCAAGATGTCTATAAAAATTAATTGAATAGTTACAGGTGAATTGGTCTATTGTCTGAGTTCTGCTGTTAGATTGTGATTGTTTCAGAGATGAGCAATATTGTTTGTTTGTTTGTTTTTTTCATAGAGTGAGAAACTGATACTCAAACACAGTTCAGATGGATTTCAGATAGAGCTTGAGGATCAGTACTTGTGCACTGCAAATTTCAATCTAAAGCATAAAAATTGAGATGTTTTGAGGCTCTGTCAGAATCAATGTTTTGGGAGGCAGATGCAGGGAATTGGTTTAGGGTTATGCCTCTTATTCAAGATGTGGTTAGTAAACCTATTTAGAATGCTGGTCCTTGCTTTCAAATGACAACAAACAGGATTAATATTCAGAAAGAAAACAGAGCCTGGTGTCTGATCCTTCTAATTATTATAATTGCAGTCAGGGCTGAAAATGTTAGCTCAAAATAAATGGCAACCTCTTGTAATGTTTGCTATACGAGTCACATTGAACAGAACCAAGACCTCAAAGGAGAAATATGTTTTTTAGCCTCCCACAGGACCAGCTTGGTATTTTGACAAAATGTTGAACACAAACAGTGTTGCCACCAAGATAATCTCTTATCTGGAATAGATCTTTTAATGGCTAGGTTTGTGTACTGCTTATCTGGTAGTCAAGTTAATCAGCCATAAATAACACTGAAAGGAGACCAGAACAGTAGCTTATATTACTAGTGGGAAGGTTCACTGACAGCCCTGACTTTAACATTGCTCTCTTTAAATCAGTTACCTATCACATTGCTATTCAAGTAATTAAGCGCTATTGGATAAGTTCTCAGCTAACATAATATAACTGTCTTAAATTTATGGTGATAGGCCAGGCATCTGAAGTCTTTGTCTCATTCTCTTTCTTAAATCAATATGGATTTGAAATGGAAAAATAAAACAGAAAGAACAATTTATTTATTTAATTACATAGCAGGGAAATTAGTTCTATTTCATTGACTGCATGGTTAAGCACAGGTACTGGTGACACCCCAGACTGTCTAGTATTTATTTGGCTCTTGGTCTAGGAAGGGGCAAGTCTCTTCATGGCCTTGTACTATGTATATCAGCCCATGCAGCTGCCACGCAACATAAGTTGCCCAAAATGACATCGGATGCCTGAGTTAAAATACCAGAAAAGATTTCAAAGTAAGAAACTACATGAAATCATACAGAGGTGATAATGATGGGTATTAGTCTTAGGGCAGAGTACCATCATCTGATCTATACAGGTGTATCTTTGCTACTGCTGTGCCGTTTTATTTTTGTTTATTTGTATCTAGCATTTAAACTTAGCTTCAGAACAAGGCACTACCTTCTGTACTTGATGCTGGATTCTATCACAGGAGATGGAAACTTGAGTATTTAATCAGTAGAAGTAAACACATGCTGACTCTATATAGAGAAAATCCACATAGCAACCACGTCTTTAGCATTTATTTATAACTGTTGTTATACATATCAATGCTGGAAATGTGTATGGAATCACCAGTGATTAAATTATTGCCAAGAAATGGCCTCCTTCCTACCGTGCAAACACTGAGAACCACTGAAGTGAAACTTACTGGGAGACTGTGGCCAGGAGGGGCTGTTACAGAAATCTCATCTGAGCCCCTACGCAGCACAAAAATGCTGCCATTAAGGCTGGCTCTGTTTGAATCTCTTTTAGAAAGACATCGTGTCTTGTATTAAAGCCCTCAGATGAAGGAGAATACTCAGCAAGCTGTTTCAATAGTTAATTGCATGCACTGTTAAAAACTTGTGCTTTATTTCCAGCCTTATTCCTTCCTATTTTTTTTCTTTTTCCCCTTTAAAACAAAGAGATCAGGGAAGAGAGCATTTCAGCTGTGGATCTCATCAGGCTTGTTCAACATTATTCATTTGCGTTCCCTCCTGTAACTATTTCTGTTTGCTCACCAGCTCAGAAATGAACTGCAGCCTTAGATGTGTCCCCCACACAGATATAATACTCATTATTCCAATTTAAGTTATGTTAAATGAAGGGCAATCTCTTTCCATTGGATGAAGGCACAAGCAGAATCACCTTACTGGGAACGAAGTGTTTTCCAGCGGAGTTGGCAGTGTATTCTTTTCTATTCATGTTCCTCCATTCTGCCCATCACCACAAATGTAAGCACCTCTCTGAGCAAAACCAGCACAATGCTGCTTGCACCAGCACTTATGAGTTCCCTTTCCATCTCCATGGCCATGGGGTGTGCATGAAGCAAATGCTGAGAGGTTAGGACCTGGAATATGGGGACAAACAAGGAAACTTGGAGACATTTTAGGAGCAGAATTTGTCATGAAGATGAGTTGTTTCAACCATAAATTTGTCTTGGTAGAGCTGCTGAGGACAACCAGTTTCTCACATGCAAAAGTCTGTTCCTGAGGACAACAGGGCTGCATTTTGGTGGAGCAGTTACTTCAGTATGCTGGCCAAAGAGCAGAAGTTAAAGCAGAAAATGCTTCCTTCTAGACTCTTTGATGTCTGACCTAATTGCCAAAACAGTTAATGCCACAGTATTCTCCAAGTGAAGAAGTTATACAAAGCTCCAAGGAGAAAAAGATGCCAGATGTTTTGTAACCTGTTTTCATCACCCAGGTATCCTCAGGTGATGGAGAAAACATCATCTTGTGGCTGACCCTGTAAGATTAGTCTGTGACAAGTCCTCTAGACTGTCAGCAGACAAACCTTGTCAAAAGAAGGCACCAGAGAGGACTCCCTCTTCTGAAATAAAGGTAAAATTGAGATCCTGATTGACCTGGAGTTTAGCTCTCTAAATCAAAGGTCTCTTACCCTTTTGTATCTGTTTACTTAAATATTTATGTTCTGTTTTTATCCTTCCAATAACTTAATCAATTAACTGAGTGAAACTTAGTCACTCCTTAGTATATAATTGAAAAAAAAAAAAAAGATTTTAGTTATAAAGCAGTTTTGTAGTAGAAAGATCACATTTTATGTGTACTTTGGATGTAAATAACTATAAGGCATGTGGAACAAGATGTAGTTGTTTGCATCAGTGTGTCAACCTATAAGGCAGATAACAATGTAATAGCATTAGCCATGAATTATTGAATGGGAATTACTGGAAGAGATTGGACTGCCTTTGTGGTTCCTGTCCCCCAAATCCACCAATGTCAGTGCTTCCCAAGTCTGAATTCCACCAGCATTTTTCAGTGAGAACAGGAGGAAGGACAATGCTTTTGATACTTATACAAGCTGCCTTGTTTATCTTAGTGGCAGCATTATATCTCTTCATCCACTGGGATCAGGGGTCTACTGCCAAATAGTGATGTAACATTGGTTGTTTGACCAAAGGCCTGTTCAGTCAAGTGTTTCACTGCTCATCTGTCCCTGAGGTTGCCAGTAATAACAATTAGCTTGACTTAGTTGTGTATTTTAACAACAGCTTAATATTACTCAGATTTTTCCTTCACTCATAATTTAAGATACCTTTCTGTTGAATGTGTTTTTAATTAGGTCTTTGCTCACAACTTTGCACAAACTGTTGAAAAATTCTTCCCTTGTAAGAAGAGTGATGACACAGTAAATGCTACCATGGCAGAGACTGAGGTTTTTATTAGAGGTTTGTTGAGCCCTTATGAGTTCATGACTTTAGATGAGCAGGCGTAGATACCGAAGCGAAGATGGAATAGATTTAAAAACTGCACTAATATAATGAGTGTAAAATAAATAGGTTATGATACAAGCACTGTTGTACGTTGACAAGGTATGTCTCCTTGCAGTAAGTGTGACCAACAGCAGAATGACATGTGGGCTGACTGGACTTCCATGTGATTGAGCAGTAGTATTGAGCTGCTGAAGAGGACTGTGTTGGAGCAGTGCTGCAGCACTGCTGCACTTTACTATTTTGTGCAACAAATCTGTAGACATAAAGTCAAATTTTTCCAGAATGTCACAGGAAACAAGTGGAGCCTGGAACATACATTTTGCTTAAGTAAAGCCCTCGCATGTCTGTGCATGTGCCAAATAGATAATTCTTTGCAAGATATCAGCTACTAAACTGCTACCCCTCATCTTCACAGGGGAAACTTGAGTTCCAAACTTTCTTAACGAGCTGAAGCTGTTACACTGACAGTCCTCCCCAGATAATTCCTTGGTAACTGGAGGGGGAAAAAAAAAAGAGGAAGTTGTTATGTATGTGGAATTACATTATAAGCACGAATCACTTTCATCTGGAGCGGATGTCATGTGTCCTTAGCTTGGCTTCTACTCAGATGTGGAAGGCATGACATTTATGTATCTTTATAAATGGACTGAGATTTGAGACTGAGAAAACTTTTTGGTTACAGACATTCAGAAATATAATCATCACCTTCTCCTCCTTTTTATTGTCCAGTAGCAAACGTTTCATAAAATTCACTCCTCATATTCTGCCAATAAACATTTTAGTGTTCCTAGCAACAACCTTTAGATGTGCTGTAAATATACTTGGCGAGCTTAGTGCCCCTAGCCACTTTAAACAGCCACTTTGCACTTTTACGTATTTTGCACATGTGGAGAACAGCAAAGGCGGATGGAGTAGAACATGCAGAACCCATAATATTCATTCGTTTTGTATCTAGAAAGGTGGGAAGTCCCTGCCTAGAAACTTTTGCCAGGGCTCTGACAGGATCTTTCTTTTGTAGACTTTCCCAATTTAATGGTTCTTTTGGAAACAAATGATCGTTGAGGCTTTTATCCATTGTGAACTTGTCTGAAATATGCACCATCTTTTAAAAGTCAATTTGACAAGGTGTAGGCCTATGGAAACCCAAGCAGTCACACAAATAGAGGTGATCCAATGACTTTGCTTCAGTCAGCTACCATTATGCAACTGAGTCAGACTAATGTCAGTGCATAGAAGTCACAGGTGATCATGTATTCTGCTCATCCTCCTTGTGACGAAGCCCCCACCAGTGCTTTGCTCAACCAGCCACCCATCACACTATATATATCACACTAGCATCTCCTGGTTTCTAAGGCTTACAGTTGGAATGAAAGTAGCTTTTAATAACATAGCTTTAATTATTCTGTTAAAAAAAAAAAAAAAATCACTTGGTGAGCAACGGATCTGGGCAGTGACCCTGCCTCCTTAGCACCTGTGTCCTCCATTGGGATTCCCTGGCCTCTCGTATGGGGAAGAGTCTCACTGACACGTTTCCTTCAACACAGGCAATAGTACAATCTTTCTTTCAAGTGGCTAGCTATTTTCAGACAGCTTGCTGGAACTTAATGAATCTATGTCAAATTCCAAAAATTGTGTTGTTAAAATATATACTGTCATGGACACAGGTAGATCATACATACGTACGTGTGCATTCATACAAATGGCAGAGCCATGTGAGACTCCTTAGCAGGAAGTCAGATTTAAAATTAGCCCATGTTATTCCCTCTAACACCAGCCACACAAATATGTCAGTTCCACCGAATAAACCCTAGCAGCTTGCTAGCATGGGGTAATGGCCTGCTTGCTGTAAAAGTGAAGGCTCTGTGTGCACCCCGGATCCTGAACTAGTTTCCCCAAATAGTCCCAGAGCAATCTTTCCTTGTAATGCTCTTCCTTGATTTAAAGACAATAAAGGGAACAGGTTCACAGAAGAAGAGATTGTTCCCGCTCTGAATCTTTAGAGAACTCAATGGGATTTTTATAGGCCATTTTTACACGGGTGAAGGTGAACCAGTTGCTGTGTTAATGATCCTTGCTGAGCTTAATGATGAAAAGAACTGACTGGCAAGCCAATGCAAAAGACTGGGACATCTGAAAGTCTTCCTCAGCTACTTCCAAAGCAGCAGCTTGAGTCCCTTCTTTGGGAATTTAACAGCGCTGGGGAGTTGTCTTTGCCGTGTTTTTACATCTCTTTGACTGTAGCTGTGAATGTCAGATCAGTGGGATACCGCTGTTCCTACTTATTCAGAAACAAGCGCAAAATGCAAAATGTGGATCCAGATCCGGATCTAGAATTCAAATGTTATAGAGGCACAGGATGTTAGGATCTGGGGTTTTGGTCTCATTGCCAAAAAAGGATGAAATCTAGATGCATCCGCGTGTGTGTGTTCAGGTTTTGCTCTGTTTTAAGACAGTATATCCTGAAATTTGTACTTTGATTGAAGTTGAAGCCCAACTTACAGGGGCTGTCTTCTTCTTGGGCTCTGACTTTGCAGGGGTGAAAGGCACTGCATTTTTTACACCACATACTTTCAATGACCAGTCTTCCCATGGCTGGTAGTGCTGCCATCATCACAGGTGTCTGCACTCCTGTTCTCTGGCTCCCATACACCCAGGACAAAGCAGATAGGACAGCAGGGTAGAGGAGTCAGCATGCAGATGTGTCTGTTTTGGAGAAGGCCCTACAGGGCTTTGCACAACATAACAAGTCCAAGCACGTAACAGGAGAACTAGCATTTTTCCCAAACACCGTGATAGTCATAATTACAGTTGTATAAATCAATATGATGAAAGAAAAATCACATATTTCCAGATGCCCATAGTAAACCTACTTACTGTAAATTAGAGTCAGAGTTAGGTGTGTGGAAAACTCTTATAATTTGTGCCACAGCTGCAAGAAGATCTGTAAGAAAAGGCTCAGAGCTGTGACTTTGTTTTCATCACAGCATTTTGTTACGTCTCTTATTATTGCTTTATCAAAAGAAAGCTGGGTTAGCAACACTCTCTTACAACAGCCCTATTTTTCATCTGGGAAAATAATACAAAACACAATTACATTAATTGAGTTGAACGACTTACCTTTAATTACCATTCACTGACTCTGCTATGTCAGATAGAAAGATTCCTATATTAAAATGAATGCTTTTGAAAAATACATCAAGCACGTTGCTGTGATTTGTCCTGCCAGCAGATTCCAGTGTTAATCCTTTCCCAGCATTGCAACAGAGAACTGTCTCACCAGAATTTCAATAGCAGTCATTGCACAGAGCTAAATGATGGATCTTTTTTTTTTCCAAAAAGCATCAGTACATCATCCGTTCTATTTTGTTTCATAACAATAGTTGTAGCTTATTTGTTTTTTGATACTTACCTTTTAATATCAGATGGTTTGGTATTATCCTTTTTATGAATATGCTTTATTAGTGATAGGTGGTGATTCATGAATAAGCAAAGTAGTCACAGATATTACTTTTTATTGTTTACACAGTTTTACAACCAAGACTCTGCTTTACCAGGTATTGGTAATATAGCTTTAATATTGCTAGCATCTACTGCATTGACAGCTAGCACGCAAATGCCACAAATCTTATTTATAGCTTCTAATCGTAGGAAAATTCCCTCCAGATAGACAAAGGAGATAGCATTTATCAGTAACATGGGAGAAAACCTTTCTGTTGGTTGTTTCTACTGACATCTTGTAAGCATCTTCATACAGCATGGTAGGAGTTCCCAAATCACTATACAGCAGGCTCTCTTCTGGCCTGGTGTGTGGCTGGTACTCTGTGCTAAGCTCTTCCAACAGGGACAGAAGTTTGAATTTACACAATATGACCTACAATCTGCTTTTCATTGTTGTGGCAACATTCCCAGCTGGGAGAAATCCATCCCTTCCCAAGACGCAAGCTTCTTGGCTTCACAGTACCTGCAGGCCATTGGAACTAAACTAATTTGCCCACTATTTTGTTTTGTTTTGCTTTAATATAATCTTTCAGTGATAATTTTGTTTCAGATTAATTTTCTGCTCCATCTAAATTGTCATCATGGGATGGCAGACTGCAAACTCCAGACAGATTCTACCCAAACAGATTTCCTGCTAGATGATCAGGGAGCCGAGAGAGACATGCAGGAGCAGGCAGATGCTCCAAAACATCCCACCAGGACCCCATGTTTCCCACTACTGGTGCCCTGGGGAAGGGGTGCTGCCTGCAGCCTGCCATCCTTGAGGCATTCTTGGATCTGGGGGCCAGTCTGCTTCCGTGACTGAAAAGGATGATGCTGGCAGCTCCCAGCAGTCTTTCAGCCAGATGCAAGGCTCTATCACTCGCAGAGAAACCTTAAAACAGAGCTTTCAGTGTCTTCAGCCAAGAGCTCAAGTCAGTGTGTCAGCTTCTGAGGAATTCAAGGCTACAGTTTCTGTCAAAGGCAGTCCCCACTGTTTTCCTTTTTTACAAGCAAATATGATTTTCTCCTAAGCAAAAATAATTTGAAATAATCTAAAATCTGAGTTTTATTTTGGTTGTTTTTCACTGAGAAAATATACATAGCACATCATCTATACAGAGCAAAAATGAACATATTTTCACAGCCATGGGTTCAAGGGCACAGCACACACAACTGCATTTAATTCTGTTCACTGACATTATCAAGTGCTCATGCCAGATCAGGAGTATTAACATTTCTGGATCCAGGCTACACAAAGCTAAATGATATGGTCAATGCTTTAGACTTCAGCAGCCAGCTATCATATCCCAAATTCATCCCTGTGGAAAAATCTTTTGAAAAGAAACAGGAGACCACTGAAGACCTGAAGCATAGTTGGGTTCTGTAAATGACACCTTCAGCCCTCATAGACGTATAGTTTTGTTTAGGCAGCCTTCACTCCTAGAGTTCATGTGCATTCTGTTCAGCTTTTTAATGAGAGGTTTTATGAATTTTGGGATTTTTTTTTTTTTTTTTTTGCATTACAAAGAAACACTCCCTTGGAGTGTGTGTAGAGATGTGGAAGAACAGGTACATTTACAGACAAGGGGGACAGAGTGTCTCCTGCTGCAGGTATTTTATGGACTTCTCTGGGAGTGATTCGTTTTTGTGTCTGTCTGTGAGCTGACAGCCTCAGATCTGCTCCACTCCAAATACTGCCAGGACAATTGTGTATGCTGGATCTGGGTTTTCATCAGGGCCCATTAAAGAAGCTGAATTTTCAGCAACAAAGTCTGAAAGTTTCTTTTTAAGACACAATTTTTACCCCAGAGCCTTAATTTTAGCATCGTATATCCATATATATACAATTGGTATTAATATTTTCCTAATCTAATTAATCTTAATTAATTAATGTTACTAATTATATCCCGTAGTCTGTTCTAGGAACCTAATCCTCACTGAGGTAAGTAGATTTTTGGTCAGACTCATATTGAATGTATAAAATCTTCTTATAGGAGCAGTAGTGAATAATCAGCCTGGTATCTAAGAACAGATCTACTAATCTGTAATTGTGTAATAGCCTACATGAGTAAAATAGGATATTATAAAAACACATGCTGTAGACAGCAATGAGCTTATTAGTATTTTTTTCTCTTCTTTATTGCTGGTATTCATGCTAACAACTGAATTTGAGTAATTTTATTTGAATAAATGTTTCATGAGTCTAATTTGTGATTGTTTAGCTACTCTGGGATAAATAACAGCCAAGATGATTGAATAAAATTCAGCAAATAATGCATTGGTTGATTTTTTTTGTCCATGATCCTAGCTCTATCAATTGTGAATATGACTTTTTCTCGATTTTCTTAATCGTACCTGAAATTAATGCAGGAAAAAGAAAAAAAGAATTACCTCAAAAAAAGTAGGAAGTCTTTTTTTTTTCTGTGTTTTTCCTATAAATTACTTATTGCAGTAGAAGCACTTAAAATCAAACAACTCATACTATAATTAGAGTACAGTTCATGAGAAGGAGCATGCTTGGCCTTATGTTTCCAGAACTATACTTTAGGCATGCAATAATAGCCAAACCAGTGTATTATTTTATCAGATAAGAGTCACACAAGTATACTGAAAACCCTGCTCTGAAACATATATTGTGTTTTTTTATATGTATTTTTACATATTTTACAGGTGATAGGGGATTAAAGTGGGTTTAAGTTGTTCCACAGAAACAATTCAATTATAAAGCTTGAGCTCTGGCTTCTGGAAGAAGCATGAAAACGTTCTTTTTTATTGCACTAGTTGCAATGAACATTATATTTACAGCTTTCTTTTGAATGCACATTAAAATGATACTGAACAGAAGCAGGTAAAACAGAAACCTTAGTCTTTAGCTGTCCTGTTTGAAAAAAAGAAAAGAAAGAATTATGACTTAGTTGTAACAAAAGCCTCGAAGCGGATATAGAATCCAAGTTAATGATATCCTGCAATCTGATCCTGAGTGGACACTGACAGCTGTTCTTGGGGCCCTAATGAACCACGCACATTTACAGATCACTGATTAGTAGAACTTGATACTGGTGTGCACAGACAAGTCCTAACACAATTTGAAATAGCTCTGGTGGTGTTAAATAACAGGGGTCTGTTATCGTGTGATTACCTGTCTGTAAAATTCCTATTTATCTTCATTATGCTGCTGCTTTTCTCAGAGATGAAAGTGGGAATGGCTTGTCATCTTTGATACTACACCTGTTGCTTTAACTCTTTGTGCTTCTCAGATGAACAGATTCCTTGGGGTCAGGTTGCAGAGTGGCTCTGGGTGCAGCCATAACCTTTCTGCCTCCCATGCTGCTTTGGGAGGCAGCAGTGACTTGAATCGAAGGGACTGAGTTTCCTTAGTGATTTCTGACAATAGTCACTGTTAACTGTATATGTGGGGAAATATGGTCCCATGCAAATAATAATACAGGCATATGTGTTCAGTTTCATGAAACGGTGCATATGAAGACCAAGAGTAACTGTGATGACAATTATCCAATATGGCAATCCAATATGCTTTAGTTATGTATATAATATCTGCACTTTGTTGATGATATCTCGTGTGCTTAGCCCAGTTTGTGCAATTTAAACACCAAATTTCCTTATAAAAATGTATGTAGCTGCTTCTAGTTACCAAAATAGGATTCTCACTGTCTACCAGAGAGCATCTGCTGCACTTCTTGCTACTGCTTGTATGGGGAAAATGCTTCACCTCTGCAGAATGATCCTATCTGCTGAACTCGGGTGGTTACCTCTCCCATTGAAGGTATCTCTCTCTTTGGAAGTGGTCATAAGGTAGAAATAATAGCTGTGAACCTTTGCATAAGTGACAAAAGCTTCAGTCTGTCTGCATGATGTTGACCTGATAGGCATTATCTATGGCTGGACTTCAGTCCACAGAATCACAGAAGCATAGAATCACAGAATAGCTTTGGTTGGAAGGACATTAAAGCCCATTCACCCCAAATCCCCTGCTACAGGCTTGTTCCCCACCACCAGCTCAGGCTGCCTAGGGCCCCATCCAACCCAGCCTTGAGTGCCTCCAGAAATGTGGTACCCACAGCTTTTCTGGCCAGCAGTGCCAAACACCTAACCTAAACCTCCCTTCTTTTAGTTGATGAGGACTCTTGACATGTAAATAAATACCACCAAACCCAAGTAATCTTGCTAGGGCTGCAAACCTGAAATTCCATCCATGACGGATATTCAAAGATATGGATGCAAACCTCAGAACTAAAGACCTTTTTAGCTCACTTTTTAAAGAGTGACTAAATAAATCCCTGTAAAACACTGCTCATTACAACATTTCTTTTAAAAAGCCCAAGTGTGACTTTAAATTAGTGCACTTTCCAGGTATTTTCCCTCACCTGGGTTTTCTCTAAATGAATTATTCTGAAACATGTCATCTGTAAGCCATCAGCTTCATCCTGTGTACATGCACAACCTTTCAGGTCTCAGAGAAGATAAAAGTCGTGTTTCTAAGCAACACAGAACACTGAAAATGAGCTCAGTTGCAGCATTGCTCACTGATCCCTAAATCACCATTTCTCTCAACTTTGTCATTTACCAAACTGGCTGGACAAAATGAGCAATACTTGTACTCATATACTGGGATAATGCTTGGTCGGTAACCAGCAAAACCAAGGCACAAATAATTACAAAATGAGCAATACTTGTACTCATATACTGGGATAATGCTTGGTCGGTAACCAGCAAAACCAAGGCACAAATAATTATGGCTGACACCATGGTACACCAACACCACACCTCGGATTTGTGCTTCTGTTATTTTGTTCACTATCACAGGTTCAAGGTTTTCAATACCTTTGAAAAACTTTGAGTGCTATACATTATATACAGAGATAAATAACTATTAATCTGTGTTTCTGCATCAGTATTTGCATTTTCTTGGAAAATTTTCCTTAAATATTTAATGTTTACCCTTATAAGTTACTTGTGGAAAAATCTCCTGGTGTTTTTTTTTTGTTTTTTTTTTTTTGGAACAGGGAATGAAATATGTTCTTTGAGACAGATTGCTCTCCTATGGCTAAAAGGTCTATTGCTGGGAGAATTTTGAAAGGATTCCCTACCACACTTTGGACTTCTTTTTCAGTGCAATGAAGTTAATGTGCAATACCACCATTTCAGGTTCTCTAACTTAATCTTTCACAGTGCACAAAGCTGCACACACCACCCAGACCTTTCAAGGAAAAGAATGCAGTCTTGTGCAACAAGCCGTCCAGTTCGGTGGAAGATACAGATGGCTTTGATGCCTCATAATTTATGGTCCAAAATTAAAGTTTTAATTTCCTTCATTTTTATGTTAGTGTTGGTTTCATAAACAGTTTCAAAAGATTATCTTAGTTAATTGTAATATAATCCTATAATGCAAAGTTAAAGAAACATCACAGTAGTCAATACATATAGCTTGGGGTTCCTCCTGCTGGCAGCTACTGGATTGTATCTGATGTTCTCCCTAAGATATTCCTGCTTTCTTTCTTCTTCTAAGGCACTAAAAAAAAGCATTTTGATAACATCAGTCCTTAGAGAAAATGAGATTTTCCATGATTAATTCAATGATTCCACACAAATTTGTCTAGAGTCCTTTTCTGGTTAGGTAACACAGCCTCGGTGAAACATCCAGCTGTTCATTTATGGAGGGATTCACTGACCTTCATCTTAAACCTCAGAAGTTGGGCATTTATTCCCTGCCAGTTATTAGGGTCCCTTAACAGTCAATGGGAAGAGAGAAGCCTTCCAGAGTGTGATTTATTCCATCCTAAAACAGATGTTTAAGATAGGGAAGATGAATTGCCCTGTGGAGGTCCTATCTCTCCTGGATGACTGGAGCAGTCTGAAGTCATTTGTTCCTAGGATCTGTACAACAGGACCACAAAGCATGCTGTCATTAATTTCAGAATAAAGGGATCATTGAAAATGACGTGTCTAGGGTGAACAGAAAGCATAGCCAGGCTTTTCAAATCATACACAAGGAAAATTTAAACTGTAGTCAATGAGGTACTTCAGAAAACGGCAACTGGAATCTAATTCCAAGGGCAGACAATGGTGGGGAGAGGTTAGTGCTGGGCTGACAGAAGTTGAGCCTTTGGCTGTTAGAAGCACAGTTTCTTCTTTCTGATAGCTTTAATTTTACACTTTATATCCTGAAGAGAGTCAGTTAATTTTTGTACTTCCCTCAGTCACAGCTCATTTAGGAAAACCTCCACAGAACTGCAGAACTAAAAAAATGCAGACAGTACTCTGAGAAATTGAAACCTTCAGCTGTCCTCTTGGCATAATCATCACTTTTTAACCACCATTTCAGGACATCCGTCCAGAATGGTGCAGAATAAGAGGTGACTGCAAAGGCAAATGCCCCTTTTTGTGCTTTCTTTACATAACTGCACAGTTTCTCATTTACTCAGAGACCTGAAAAGAGAAGAAACGGAAAGTAGGAGGCCAGGAAGAGGACTATTGATCAATGCTGAGGCTCAGTGGGACTACTGAACATCGCAGACAGAAGACCTTTTCCCAGGCACAGAGAGTGGAAACCCTGTTAGCTGAGCCAAGGGAAACAGGGCCTCCTTCAGCAGAGACCTCCCATGCACAGATGGCCACCAAGGCTGTGGACACCCAAGGGATACTGGCAACCATTTCCCTGGGACAGATGAAGAACGCTGTGAGAAGGGCAGAAGGACAAAATTAATATTTGAAAGAGCATCAAGAATTGTTTGGTACCACTTAACTTTAGCACATTTGCTGATTTTTATTAACCCATCTAGCTTTGGTTGAATCATATAACTTTAAGAGGAATGTTGCAAGAGATCATCCAGAGTGGATGGTGCCATTTCCAGTAGGAATATATTGTACTGTACAACAATTACATTATTCATTCATGAAATGGTATATTTCTCAATTTGTTGTAATCCAATTATCTGATCGAAACATTGCCAATGGATTTGGTTGAGGTGAGAGAGAGATTTTTCTAGAAGCCACACAAAAATCTATTTTCCGATTCTTGAGTAGAAGACTTTTTTAGATCTTTGATGTTGGCTTTAGTTAACATCGATACTTTACCAACTTTATGATTTCAAACACAGGAATGAAAAAATAGGCCATGAAGTATCTCTAAAGATGAAATATAAGTTCAGTAGTTTAAATCAATAACACACACGCTCATCAGGTCTAAACTGTCTCCAAGAGATGGATCCAACTCTCACTGTCACATAGAAACAAAGTGGCATGCAACAGACCCAATACTATCCTGTATTACTCAAGGTAATGGAAATCCCAGGATGTGCATATCCCATCTGGACAGGAGTAGATTGGCTAAAATCTTTTGCAGCTGAAGCTCATTCGTAAGAGATCTGGTCCTGTCCTGCTCTGTTTTCAGTCCAGGTGTGCCTGCAGAAGAGGGCCAGTGCTTCTGAGAAGGCTGTGCTGAATTCATTGTATCTTCTTTGGACAACTGTACTAAACCACAAGGATGGCCTTGAGATCCTGAATATACACAGCAAGTGTAAATGAGGGGTGGACACCATTTGACTCATGTATTGACATTTACATTGTGGTTATATTTGTCCAAGCTGGTCACTAGTCTTTTTTTACAGTCCATGTAGAGAAACAGTGATTTTATACAGGCTGGGAGAGATTGGTCATGCCCTGATTCCACTGATATTGACCACTGTAATGTAAGCATCTATATTAAATCAGAGGTCTCTCCTTCCACCACTTGTAGTTTCTCAAAACCTGCAGGACAAGGATACAACTTTTAACCTGTTGATGTGTCTCAGAACCTTCTCTGGCATCAGTGCAGAATAGTCCCTTTAGCAGGGTGAGTGGTGATAGCAGTTATCTGGAAAATACAGAAGCCTGAGTTGGAAACAGGAGAGCTTCTGGCTTGGCTACTCTATTCTAGTAAATTTTGTTGAAATGTAGACCTTAAAGTATAAATGTAAACTAGCAAAAGCTATCCTGAGATTGCTTTGCCTTTCTATGAGTGTCAAAGAGGCCATACATCCCCTAGAGTCTGCGGAGTTTTTTTGAATTGTGCTAAAGCAGGACTGCAAGCAGCGCCTTTACAAGTAGGAAACAGTGGTGCACTTTAGGAATACTCTGAATCAGTAATCAGCCTCTGAATCGTTCTATGGTTCTATGACTATTCCATTTCCCTTCTTTAGCAGTCCTCAAGCATGAGGAAGGCAGACTTTGTAATCCTCTGTGTTTTCATGCTTTCAGAAGAGCATCATTGACTGACATCTAAACAAAAAGCTGCTGTATTTTCCCTTGAATGAAATCTCCCATTTCATGGAAAAATCTGCACTTTTATCGGTTCTGCAGAGAAAATAAAAACCATGGAAGGAACTATGAAATACCAGGATCTTGTTTTTAATATTTAAAAGCTATCATCAAAAGTCATTGTATTGCTACCCAACTAATCTTCATAACAACTACTTCAATTCAAATGCTTTGATTGAGAAGAAATGCAAAAACAAGGAGCAGAAATGAATCAAGATGCTGAAAACTCTAATAAAGAGTGTATTTTTAAAAACCACTACCCCTGGGTTTTAACCTATGCCCATTTGTCAATATAAAAATACCACTTGATCTCAATAGAACAGGAATAACTCATAAAGCAATCTTTAGATCTGAATGAAAACACAAACCACTGCATATTTTCAACTTTAGACCCATTGCAAGGCCATTGCAGAGTATCTGATAATGGCATTTATGTTTATATAGTCCATTGTTTTTCCTGTGCTGCAAACTTTCCTTTCTTGACAGCCCTGTTTCCTGTTTCCCATTATGGAAGTCTCCAAAGGGGGTTTCCTTCTGTTTTTCTTATGGTCAAAAGGAATTTCATAAGTACAAGTCAAGTTTCTTTTCAGTACTACACGTGCAGAATGGAATCTGAAAGCTCCCAGTGTAATCATCTCCAGCATGTACATAGTTAGTGTTACACATAATCCACATCTGGGTCACAAAATCTCTGAAATGCTTCCAGGAATATTTAGACAGCCATAATGCAACACGTTGCTGTATAAGGGAGAAATAGAGCTAACCTCAATGTCAGGGTTATAGCTTTTGAGAAACACAGCAGCTCCCCTTCAGAACTGTGTAGCTCACCTTCTGGGTCCTGACTGCCATCAGTTTGACTAGCACTAATATTTTCCTTTCCACTTGAGCCCATAGACACATCTGAAAACAGTTTACATCCCAACATGCCTTATGCTGCTGATGTTTAAGTCTAAACTGTGTATAAAACTTGGTGCATATGTAACCCATATATTTTAATACAGGAGACAATCTTGGCACCTTTTTCTGCTACAATCAGCTCAGAACCCCAGGAGATAAAATATGGTTGAAACCAAACTGGCAGGCAGTCTGCAGTACAGTATTCATTTCAGAGTTAAAACACATTTCAAGATTAGATCTGGGCTTGGCACTATGCTGCAAGGCTGCCTTGTGTGTGATACAGTATCTATAAACTTCTTTTTAACCACCGCTTATGGCATAGAACCCACTCTGTATGAAGCCCTCAGAATTTTCTTTGCAGCAAATTTCTGTTACACTTTCTTAACAAAATTTTTAGGAAAGTAAAGGTAAAAAGGTGGTTCATATTTGGTCTCCTCTTTGTGCAGGTCTGGGGCTGTTTCTCAAGTGATTTGTGCTAAAAAAATATTTATTTTTATTTTTCAGTCCCCAAAAGGGATCTAAGCAGAAAAGGTTATCTGGATCTGTGTTAATCTGCTCTGTCTTGCCACTTCTTTTGAATTTTTTCATTGCAGACTTGCCTTCTGAATTACTCTCAATATTTATGACTCTGATTTTCTTTTACCCATGTAGGTCCATTTGTGAGAGGATGTTCCTGTGTGCCCCCATGCAGGATCTCCTCTGAAATACATTTTTCAGCAAAAGTGATTCAATCTATGGCCAAGATAATAGGCCTTGTGTTTAATGAGCGAAGGCAAGAACACTTATCCGCTGTTCATCCATGCTGATCTCTATTGTTTGCAGGTTCCTACAATAGCCTATGAAGAGTGAAGACATGGCCCTTGGAAGGGGCTATAAAAGGAGTAAATGTCCAAGATGAGATACCTTCCTTGTAGACTGCTAAAGATGGATGAACTGAATCCAAACTGCACTCCATCCCATGTTATTTTACCGTTTCTTCTCTCCATTTCTCTTGCTGTTTGTATACCAAATAGTGTGAATACTTTTTGGGGTAGGGGAGGAGGGTGGATGGAGAAAACCTTCCTGAGGTTGCTCTCTCCCCCTGCAGTGAGAAGATACATTGCAATACCAGAGGTAGTGCTTTGTTTCACAGTGGCTTGGATGGGGTAGAGGCGATGTCACTGGTTGCTTATTTATTTTGCTTCTTGCTAAGCTTTGTGTGTGCCCCTGACACTACTCATCCAGCAGACATACTTTCAGAATCTTTTCTTTTCTGAATCTCTTCTTCTTTTCCCCCTTCCTTTGTGTAAAGGATATGTACTGGCTTTGTGGAATCCCTGTAGCAAGTTGTGAATGATGTATGAACTGAAAAATCTTTGCCTGCTACACAGTAGGAATACAGAAGGTGCTGTGCAGTCACTGCTGTGCTATGCTTTTTTCTATATATACAGACTCACAGTAGTCATCTCATATTCATTTTGACAAGCCCTTTATATCCAGACACCTTGGGATGGGATGGCTTGTGTACCATTGGCCTGTGCTGGAATATATATCAGAGAGATTTTTGTGCATAATTGTTCCCTGTGCTGTGCTCAAAAGAAAGTGGTGCCTTTTGCTTTTGCTAATATGCCAGCCTGAGTTTCCTCAGTTGAAATTTCAGGTAGCAAGCATACCTGGGAAGCAGTGCTAAGATGTCTGTATTTTGCAATCATGTTCTCAGAGAGGGACTTAAATCCAAGACATTGAGCTATGACACTTGAGGACGTACTCCTTTTTCTAATTGGCAGGAGCCCTGGATATTCCCTGTTTATAGCCTATTGTGAACTCAATCATTTTGTTTCCTTTGGGAATCCAGACCAGTTTAGATGTGGGAAGAGCGCAGAATACACAGTAGAAATGCAAGTGCAAATCAGAGAGGAAGCTTTTTTTGTTCTATTTTAATGGCTACAAGATTCATATTCCTTCTCAGACACCTACTGCTAACTTAGATTTTTGATTTCCCATGCTGACAGACCTGAAAGAGATGGCTTTGCACATGTATTCCAAAGGAAATCTTATTTGATTTCCCTTGACTATACAAGGATGTCTTCCTAATGCAATGGTTGACTGTTTTTCCCTCTGTGGTCACATAATCAGTGGTCGAACCTGTTGTTTGAATCCACCTCACTGGAGAGATGTCATTTTTGTGAACATTGGCCAGTGAAGTTTCAAGGTAATTTTAACCTTTCCCTCAGTTAGGTTTCTCGTTAATGGTAAGTATTGAAGTTAAAGCAAAGACTCGTTTTATTAAAAGAGGAGAGCTTAGGGAGAAGCAGAGGTGATTGACACAAGGATCTTGGCTTATGTTGAATAAATCACATCTCTGCTCTGAGCCTCAGCTTCCTAACTTGAAAACAGGGATAAAACAGAAGACTCTTCAGCTTTGGAGACTAACTGGCGAACAACACTGAAAAAAAAATATGGACTTGTTTAAAACTGAGAAAATGAGGAGCAAACAGATAAGGTCATGGAAGGAGAGGAGAGACAACGAGGAAGGGGGATGCACGCAGGTTACCTTGAAACAGAGTGTCATAGTGAGGTACATGGTGGAAGTTTGCGAGGAGGGCTGGTGTGCAGACAGCCTCGCCACGGATGTACTGGAGAAAGTGGGTAAGTCTCTGTGTACAGCTGAGCCCACTGCTTTGCCCTAGGCATCCTTGAACCATGGGAATGGAGAGGTGAAGGGGCTGAGCAAGGCACAGGCCTTCCACAGCCAAGACCGTGAGGGTTGCACAGATAGTTGGCAAGAGACTGTTCTTACAACAACAGTCAGTATAAAAAACAGTATCAGCAGCTATTTTTTTGTTATTTTCTATCTCCAATTCTCCCTAGTAAAACAGACATTCTACAGTATGCCCCGAATAGTAGACTATTTATGATGTTTTATTTTTGTTATCGCGAATGAAGAGTATCCTTGGCAACATTTCTTTCTTATTCTTAGCAGTCAGTTGTTGAACACTACCCCAGAGTGTGCAATGTCTGATATTTCCCTGTATTCATGCCTGGACAAATGAAGCTGATTCTGGAGCCTGTGAGCACATTGAAACCATTGTCGGATTATTGCAACCTTGGCAGAAGTAAATTGGACTGAGGTAAGGCTTCTGGACGCTATTTCAGTATAATTCCTTTCTTTGCACTGCAGAACCTTGACATGGTCCTGCCCTGACCTTTCTTTGAGTCAGTTCTCCTGCTGAGGGAGTTAAACAGCAGAAAAGGTTTCTGCACTTGCTTGAATTCAGCAGAGAGGAGCTAATGAGCCCTCCTGATCTTTCGTGCTGCCAGGATGCATGAACGAGATGGCAGTGGAAACTCTGCCTGAGCCGTGAGGCCCCTATGCTGCACCAGAGAGAGAGGCACATATCTGTTTCATCTTCCAGGTATTGCTGAGACTCTTAGGTACCCCAGGCCACCTTGGGACAATGTGCTTTGCTGACAGCAGAAGTTCAAGCGTCAATTATTGTAATGATATTGATGGGTGGACTAGGTGATCTTGTAGATCTTTGCCAACCTTGGTGATTCTATGATTCTATTATGTGGCTTACTGTACCTCTTTCTGACTTCATTTTGTGTTGTATCATGCTGATAAAATTGTATATGATACTTCCTACCAACAAGATGATTAAAATTTGGCTCATGATTAACCTATAAATTGTTGCTGGATGCTTGGATGTAAAAATGTCTCTTACATAATTGTAATGTTCAAGAAAATTATGATTTTTATTACCAAAATATGTTAAAATGAGCTAGGAGCAAATTGCTGGCATTTCATTGGTGCTTTTGAGGTCTTCTTATCATTCCACTCTTTAAGAGTTTAAATCTAATGCATCCAAAGCTCTACCACTCCATTTTTATCCATAGGCTGAAAGAAGAAAGCAAGCGTTCTTGTTTTTCAGTACCTGATCAGTTTCTCAGCTTGAATGAATGACTTGAATAAGTCCAAAAACAGAAAACAAATTCTCTCCAACTGTGGAGAAGATACAGCTGGCAAAAGCAAACATTATTCCAGGTGTTTAGTCACTGACTTCCTGCTCTTGAATGGTCAGACTCTTAAAATTCAAGAATAAATACACTCAGCTCAAGTATTATTTTTTAATTTGACATGAAATGGCCTTCGGTTATTTTAGTAATCTTAGGCCTTCATATAGGTTAAGTTATTCCAAACTTAATTCTAAATTATTTAAGTATATTTTATGAGTGAGTTTTTGGAACATTTAAATACAGATCCTTTCATTATTATTTCTGAGAACTATCTTTTCCACGCTTTGTTTTTTGGAAAATATCGATTTGTTGTTTCTTACTTCTAAATCATATTGAGAGAATGTCACTTATTCTGTTACTCTTAATGTACGAAGAGCAAAAACTGTGATTACCAAATAAATATGGTGTATTCACAAACCAGGAAGGTTGTACCCAGTAGCACAGACATGTGCCTTGCACAGTCCAGCAGAACTTGCATGCAGTGATCATGTTGGGAAGCTCTTCCTTGCACTAGTCCTCAGTGATTACTTACAGATATTTACTTTAGCACATGGCATATAGAACATTAAAAGGGTTTTGAAAATCTCTCAGTTTTTCAACTTCTGAAGGATTATTAACTTCAAAGTGTGAAGAAATGTCGGCCTTCTATGTTTGGAAATGCCAGCAGCCTTTGCATATCCCCACCGCAGTCCCAAGCAACCCCCAGCAGAGAGGAACGATTACTGCCTCAGTGGCGTAAGGATGGCTTTTGATCTCCTAACATATTGGAAATTACTTAAAGGTAAGCCATCTGCTAGCAGAGGAACAAAAATAGATTACATCACACCCTGCTAGAAAGATTGTGTTAAATCCTGTGTATCAAGGCTTTTAATAATTCTATATTAAGTCAGCTAATAGGATTAGGTACACATTTTCCTTAGGCTTCTTTCACCAACTAATAACAAAAAACTTTTTTTTTTGGTAGAGATTTGTAAAATTCATGCGTTTTCCATTGTGAACAAAAGGAGTTCTTTCAAGAATTAAGCATTTCTTCACGTCTCACTTTTTCCTCAAAAACACTTATAGTAGGAGAGCAGGACGATTCATGGGGAGTGGGAAGAACTCAGCACTTTAACTTTTTGTTAACATGGTAAGTATTAGCTGCAAATGTCAGATTGCTTTCCTATAATGTTATAACTACTTACATATGATGCAGGCTGTCCCTAAACATAATTGAAGACGTTGTTAAAAGGCTTTAAGGTTTTCTGTTTTCTTATTTATGTATTTATATATATTTATAAAAGTAGACTATTTCTGTTTAAACTTAAATTTGGCTAGTATTTTTTGTGACTAGTGGTGAAATACAGTAGTCAGAATAGGAGAGAACGATGTTCTCTATTTTGAGAAAAAAAAAATGCTTGTAAGATAGTTGTCTTACACCTCTCGTTCGCACATCCTTCTGGTCCCTGACAATCTGCAAATCATGGACTATAAGAGCAACAACATATATCGAAGTCATTGGGTTTAACAGCACTTAGTGGACATTTTCTTCCATTAACTTGTGCAATTATCCTGTAAGCTCGTTGTAGTTTTGGCTTCTGCAATATCCTTTGGCAGTGAATTTCACAATTTAAGTCTATGTTGTTTGGTAGTTACTTCCTTTTGTTAAAAACTTTTGAGCTCATAATTGCATGAGGAGGACTGTTTACTGACTGCGTTTCTTGCCAAAATTAAATAATTTGAAACCATGCTTGTGTGCAAGATAAGTTGGTCACATCCTGTTTAGAAGCTTGCTTTTATACTTGCTGACATAATTTCTTGCAAATTTATCAGCTAAGTTTTATTATCTCTCAACATCTGAAAGAAGGGTTACTTCTGTGTGTTTCAATTGTTTGTATTTCAGGTGGATTTATTTGTGAAATGTTCAGTATGGAAAAAGGCATACTCACCACCATCAAGAAATCCTACTAATGAAGAAAGATTCATAAGTCTGCCATGGAGCAGAGTTAAAAATACTCAACCAATGTAAGTGGTACGCATTTCTGAGTAATTTATTTCATTTCAAAAAAAGTTATCCTTACATAAAATAAGGCAATAATAGTAATATAGAGACATATCAGTTAAAACCACATTCAGATATATATTTTCTGAGAAATGCAAGAAATAAAAGCTGATGTCACTGATAATTTCATAAATCTAAACCTCTTTTGAAGACCTCGTTGCCTAGAACCTGAATTAGATCCATAGCATCTGTTTTGGGATAAGGAGATCACGACTTGAAAGTCTTGGGACATAGGAAGATCTTTACATTATATAATGATGTAGTGATGTTCTCTATTCTATTCCTTTTCAAAAAATAAGATTGAAATAGCCACTCAATACTTAAATGCCATTTACATTCAGTTGTCCATCTTTGCCACTACATCTCACTCCTGACTGTAATGATCACCACACAGCCCCCAGTTTTTTACATAAATCTAGAATTTTCCTGTGCACATTGCTTTAGATTTTCAACACTGAATTTCCTTCACCATTTTATTGCCCACTTGCTTAGTGACATAAAATCTGCCTGCAATCCTCCACATTTGGCCCTTATCCTTTTATGTTCAGGATGACTGACTATCATTAGCAATCTTTACTTGTCCCTTTTCCAGGACATTTTCAATATATTGAACAGTCTCTGAAGAATTCTTGTGATGGTTTCCCTCCAATGTGTAACTAAACATTTATTTCTACCCTCTATTTTCTGTCTTTCATTCAGATATTCATCTAAAAAAAAATGCCCCTTTAGGCCACAGATGTTAACTTTCTTAAAATCTTTGCTGAGGGATTTTGGAAAAAGCCTTTTGGAAATGCAAGTAGACAGTACCTTCCAGATCATCCTTATCTATATGGTTTTTTTACTTTTCAAACCTCTCTGAATTTATAAAGCTATACTTCGTTGGACAAAAACAGAGAGTAGTTCCAGATGTGCGTTATTTCTATTCTCATTAAACATGCTACTGATGTGTGCTGTAGATTTCACCCTCAGATTCTGAGGCCTGTAGTTCCTCAAATCTTCCCTGGATTTATTTCTATAAACTGACATCCCATTTGGCAGTCTCCAGTCCTTTCACTAAGACAGTTTCAGGCAAGAAGTTACATACCCCTAGTTATAACTCAGCTATTGCATCCACGCATTGTCCTAGAAGAACTGCCTGAATAACAGCTGCTCTTGGCTATTTTTTACTGTTCAATTGTCCATTTGTTCCTTTTCCGTTTCTGTAGTCATTTCAATTTCAAAGAGATGCTTTGCTCAGTACTCAACAGCAGAAAAAATTATTTCTGAATGTGAATGTCCTTCATTTCTTCCATAGTGAACACCGATATAATTCATATAAACTCTGAAGTGAGCTTTTCCTCCTGTATCATTATCAGAAAGTGGCCCTGTTGACTAAGTGAAAGACTTCCTGTTTTAAAAAAGTATAGTTTTGTAACAGTTTTGCTGACCTTACAGCATTTTCAAATTTATGCTTCCAGAATTTATGATTGTATTTTCCTTACTTGGATATGATTTAAGGTTTTAGGAGGATGTACTTGTGCTGTACAAAGCACTGCTTTTCTGTTAACTGAGATTCTCTACAGGATTTCTTAAAAAAAAACTGGTCTTGCACAGAAAGCAGCTTCAAGAAATTGTGGCCTTTTTCCTCTCCTTCTGATATTTCAAAGTGCTTAAAATCAACCAGTGAGAATTCTTCATTCTTCCTTTTCTTAAGTTAATTCAAGTCTAACTTCATATCAACTGGAAGATAGACTGCTTGTACAATAGCTCTTTGCTCTCTTCTTGTTGAAGATGTTCCCTTTCTCACGTCATTAGTAAGGCATCAGGTTGGAGAATCTAGACATCTGTTTTAGAATGGAAGTATAATGTTAGGTCTTTGTGACTTTTGTTTGTGACTTTTTCTGTTTCGTGTTATCTGTCCACTGGTTAATACACATAAACAATTTTTAATATAGACTCACTTGTCCCCCTTATATGTAGTATGCTTTTTAAGCTATAGAGCCATACTCTTTATCATTATATTCCAAGAATCACTGTGAAGTAGAACTTCAGCAAAAAATACTTGTGCTTTTTCTAAGCCCAAAAGACCTTGTAACTTGCTGTTTAAGGAACACATTGGGAAATACAGAATCAAACTCACTTTGTCACAGTCAGAATGGAGCCATGGTCTCCCAGCCTGTGACTGGATAGTGCAGAGTCATCAGAGAAACTAATGCCATCTTTTACACAAACATCAATGTTTTTTGAAAGAAGTTAAATCTGAGTCCTCTGAAATAAATACTCTTTGAAAGAGTAACCACGGTCTAAAAGTTTGCAGCAGAGCCTGACCACTTTTGGTGCATTGTCTCCTGGGCTTTGTGAACCTCTGGGGTACAAAAAGGGGAACTGGATATCTCATCCAAAAGCAAAAATTCTGTTATTCAGAATTTGGCCAAAGACTGAATCAACCAAGAAATTTATATGACTAACAGCTACTCAGGCACTTAAATCCAATGTTTATATATTAACAAGATGCTTAGAACTCCCACTAAATTGTGGCTGACCATTTTAAGTCATCCTTACTTTCAGAAATTACATCACATAACCTTAACTATTTTGCAGTGTAGATGTTTATATCTGAATTAGTCCTTAGTTCCTCTCATACTCCGTGGAGAGTAAAGGCGGTTAATTTCTAAGGAATGATTCATGTGACCTACTTTAGAGGTCTACAGAGCATCCTGTGGACTATACAGTGAGCCCTTGGTGACAAGCTCAGATGTACCTGCCTGCACAGTAGGTGAGAGCATTTTTGACAGATGAATTGAAACCCTGGTGTCAGCAGAGCTATAGATCATTTGTACACTCTGTACAGCCATAAAACACCTGTGCATTGCAAATGCCAGGCAATATGAGCTATTTTAAACCTCAAAGAAAAGTCATATTGAAAATTGATACAAGATAAAAGCAAGCCCATGAGCAGTTACTGTGGATGACATGCAGGGAATTAGCAAAGTGCTCTGTGTGATGTGGATGCAAAATGGCCCAGGTCATCCTGTGCTGTGCTGAAGCTGTACAGAGCCCTTGTCAACTCATTGTCTCACCAAGCTGATGGCACTAGGCATGATCACATCTCCCCAAAGGGTGCCAGCCCACTAGACAGCCTCTGGGTACTGGCTACTCCTCTTAGAAAGCCTAAACATAAGTGAATGCCTGACATTTCTGAATGCCTAAAATTTAAGCACTGAAATTTTCAAGTTATGCTGGCCCTAGATTTAGTGAATTTCAGTATAAAATATTTCTGTTGCTTTAATCTGTAAATCAGAGAATTTAGTGTTGAATTTATCTTAATTTGACTTCATAGCTCATGGCTTATCATCTACTGTTTCTTTCTCATAAGTATATTCCTTCTAAAAGGTTCTGGAGTATACTGACTTCAGATTTTCATCAAGTAAAAATGGATTGTCCCCCCAAAAAACAAACAAACAAACAAACAAAAAAATGAGAAAGAACTTGGGCTTGTGACCACTGATGGATGCAAATAAAAATTTACTGAAGGAGGTGAAGGAATAACCTGAGTGGTTGAAGTGGTCTGCAGTGCAAAAAAGAGTAGCACGATGTAGTCTAAGCTTTCCTTTCAGGGCTACTTCTTGAGGTGGCTGAACCATCATTACACTTGGCAAACTTAATCAAAGTAATGGCAGGCAGCTAGTGATATATTCACAAAAAGAGCAGAAAGATTTCTGACATAATTTTTCAAGGAAAAATATTGTTGTGCTTTGATATTTCTCCTAATTCTTCACTAAAAGAAGAATTAATGTATTTTTTACCATAGATGTTATTAATTGTAAGTATCTACAGTTCTCTCTGGTGACACAAAAGTCATAAAAATTGTAGTCCAGAACATCTAGTAGCTGTCTGCTACTCTTTAGGTAAGGCAAATGATTTGATTTTCCATTTAAATTTACTGAATTTCACAAACCTGTACAACTGTGATTAAACCAATCTCTACTGACTCATTATGCATTTAGTACTCCCAGTGATATCAACAGAAATTGCGACTGAGCAATGATAGAAGGATTTGTTCTTTAATTAGTAAACATTGCTGGTTTTATAACCCACTACCATGGTCCATTGTTTCTTCTGCAAGCCATCATCCACAAGGTCTGGTCCTTGCCTACAGTGCACACTCCGCATCTTACAACAGGGAGATGTATTCTGTTTTATAAGGCCCTGGGGAATGGAAAAAGGTACTGATCTTTGCAAGAACAGAGGACTCCTGTGAAGTGGGATTCTTCCTGGCCTAGAAACTACTGTTTACAGTGGCATTTGGTAATTCATTTGTTACAAGGAATATTTAACTAGAGCAGAGTTACAGATTCAGGTTTTTATTTCTTCATGCACTGGCAGAAAGCTAATCAACATCTGAAACATTAATCCAAAACTCTAAGGTCCTTTTCCGCACTGTTGGTGTTTATAAAACTTTTCTATGTAGCTGTTCTTTTAATATTGATCCATGGCAGCAATAAGAGTATCCCCCTCCCCACTCCACCCCCTCCCCGAAGAGTCAAACTTCAGATGTGTTGTGGGTGTATCATTGCACCCCTGAGTCATGGATATTACACAGCTTTTACATGGATGTCTGAGTGCTATCCCTATTTAGATTCATTTGCTTTAGGGTGCTTTTCTTTCTTTGCCCCAAGACAAAACAGCAGGCAAAACGCTGAAGCTCCCATGCCTTTTGACCTTGCCAAGCTTTGTTAGAGCATCTTATCTTTACACAATACCCACAAGCATGCATAGGACACTAGAATCAGTGTACCAGAAACTCAGTGTAGTCTTGAGTCACAGCACCATAGGCTAAGAAGATGTGACATGTATTTCCATATCAAAACAAGAAAAACCTTTATTTCCCCTCTTCACCGATGCATAACATCCCAAAAGGCAAGAATGGCCTTCAGCTAACACAGATCAATTTTCTTTCAGCTTCAATCACCATTTAATTACTGTTGACTTCTTTAACCTTTTTCTCTTCCTTTATGGATTAGATTCCTTTATACTCTATTGCCATTTACTTTCTCTGTGACATAAGCGAAGTTAAAATGGTATGATAAAATTTGAAATTTTTCTTCTTCCTTCCTTCTCTTTATGTTCAATTCACTTCAAAAACCAAATCATTTATTGAGAAAAATATTTTTAATGAATAGTCTTTCAACTTTATCTTTCTCCAGTATCTAGACATCATTTGCTTTAAGCAAGTAATTGCTCAGATGACTGAATGGCAATCTGGATAAACGTACTAGCTTTTCACCTCTTAGCATTTTATGAAAAAGGCAACCACATAGTAGTATATATTTGGTGCAGTAAGTTTTGTTGACTTATTTTCTTCTTCAGCAGATATCCCACATTCATTAACTGAGCGAGACAAAAATTAGTAAAATTAGCACTTCTTGTCAGGATAAAAGCCATCACTCAATGGACATGGGAAATGAATGATCTCTCCACTAATGGCTGTAGAACAGGCAGAATATTGGCCAGAGGTCCTCCAAACAAAAACCAGATCATTCATTCTTTGTCACATTCCTTGTCCTGGATCAGATCCATAAATATATATACACCTGTGTTACTGGGCATGAACTGGTATAATTCAGTACAGAACGTGGGCCCTTGTATTCTTCAGATCAATCCCTTTTAAATACCTTCAACTAGACATGGAATTAGGATACTTTTCTTTCTAGCACTCAAAATTTTGCATTCGAACTCTTAGAATTGCACATACACCCACTCCTTGGTGGAATTGCACGTATCAAACACCACCAATGCAGTAGTAGGACCATGGGAATTAGACAGTTAGCTGGGGAGCAGTCTGATTTTTTCTTTGTATATTCCTAGGGCCCAAAGGAAGATGTGGAACTTTAGTATTACCAACCACACTATAACTTCTAGTGAATATGTTACCATAGATTCCCTTAAGAAATAATATGTATTTGTTTCGGTTTTTATTTTTTATTTTTTTGAAAACATTTGTCCTTCAACTTCTGCTTAACTTGGAGTGATTATGTTTCAAGAACTATGAAGCAGAAGATTTTAGAAAAATGAAGGTGTTCTGAGATATGTGGTATTATTATTAATAAGTTTTATTTTTATACTTCCTATAGATATGACAATTAATGCAGCTAAAAATAGTGTTCCCACATGGAATCTTAGCATTGATATCAACTAAAGCTGTTTTCCTGTTTTTGCTACATATCTTGAGTGGAAGAAACATACTTGTTTCTCCTTATACTTTCAACAAGTAAAAATGAGGTCAGTTCTTGAGGGTAAAACAAGGTATGAAGAAGTAATAATTCTTACTTCTGTTATACTACACAATACTTTTTTGCATATATTAAACACATTTTTTTGTTTGTGACAAACATATTTTTGATTCAGTTACAGTAAAGTAAGATAAATAAAGAAAATAATTTTAACATAATTTTACTGATTAAAAGACATCAAATACAGGTGAGAAAACAAAATATATTCCTTTTGGGTCATGTAGTCCTATTTTTTTTTTGTCGGTGTGTGTTTCTGTGCTCTGAATACTCCTTCACTGTACATTTAATTATATATATATATATATATATATATATATATACACACATACAGGTGCATACATAGATAGCATATGATGTAGCTTCCATGTCCTTAGTTTAGAATGAGGATAAACTTACTTTGGGCCCAGTTACCTACCTGCTTTAATGACTGGTAACTGTGGCCTAGATGGTTTTAATTTTCTGAAAACACTATGCATGACCTATGACATCTTATATCAAGAGCATCATTTTCAAACATAAGATGTCAATGAACATTAGACATTAAGTGAAAATGCACATACCTGAATTTAAAAACGTCAATAAAATCATCTGACTCTAAACTATGGAGATGTGATAGAATGACCATTAGAAAAAGCCACCAGTTTTAGCTAAAACAGTTGGAATTTCTTGCTTTGTTTTAGAAAATTTATACCTTTCTACAGTGACTCATTTTATTTGTATAACTCGGTCATACTGTCCACAACTGTAAAGAGCCTAGTAAATCCGATCTCCTGTTATTCCATTTCATTCTGTCCTCTCTTATGTATCTTAGGACAAACAGGAAAGGTTATCTACTGTTTACATATTTTAGAAATAATTTTTAAAAGTGGCTTCTTAGTTAAGCATTGGAAAATGTTAAATGAATTGCTATCAAGCTTGAAGACTTTTATCCTCAGAATGTCAAGAATTATATGCTATTTTTATGGTACTATAATACCTGCTTGGAACAAGTAAGCGATTACTGTAAAGTATGAAACATTTTTTAAATAATTGGGGCTTTTTGTGTAAATTAACACATTACCTCAAGATTTCAGCTTAAAAGCCTTTAACTGTTCTTAAAAATAATTTTATTTTTTTTTAAAGTGTGAAGTTTTCCAAACTGAAGATTTTACAAGCAACTATAATTAATCAGAGCTCAAAATTTTGGGGAAAAGCCAGGAATGAGCTAAAGGAAATGACTGGACCTTCCAGTGTTTATTTACTTACTAAAATGATTAAAAGTAAAATAAAAACAAAACACAACTAATTTCAAAGATCAGTACAAATTCTAGTGGTGCCAATTAAGTCTCTGCATGACACGTTCGATCCTTCAGTATAGACCAGGCAGTTATTGTACTGTAATTGGATATTAATTAATATTCACAATCTAAATGATCGGAAACAATTTTATCTATTTTTTTATATATATATTTATCTTTCATTTTCAATTGGGATTGAAATACAGTGGGACAGATGAAGATCTGGGAGAGAAAGGGACAAATCTTCACAGAACGAATCATATATAGAAAAGAATCATATATAGAAAAGAATCTGATATGTAGGAGACTGCCACGAGAAAGTGACAGTGACTATTCCTTGGAAAGAGAGAAATTACTGCACATTTGTGACGTTCCTGACATGGTGCTTGTTCACCCTTGCCATGCCTACGCAATGCTTTATGTTTCCCATTCTTGATGCTTTGAACCAGGGTAGGCCAGACGAAAGAGACAATGTCCTTCATGTATCCTTGGGCCAAGTTGGTAAAAAGTGATGGTGAAGTTGGTACAAAGGAACTCTAAGGCTGCTCTACATATCTAAACCAGAAGAAATGCACAAAAACAGTGAGCATCTTTTATATATCCAAATAGTGTGCAATCTATTCTTACATGAGCTTTGCAAAAAATCAGTTGAAAGCTGTAATGAATTAGAATTTTGTCCCGACATGCTTCATTGGCCATATGCTTTTCTGCTTATTACTTCTAAAATTTATATATATTAGTACACTACAAAAAAAAGTTGTTCTCATTTCAGACCAGATAGCTCAGGGAAAACTGAACCCAAGATATGAAGCGTTTGAAGAGGAAAAAGTGAAGGTCAGTTAATAACTTTGTTCACTCAACTCAGTTTTTACTTGGAACTTGAAATCTGCATTTCTCCATTTGAAAACTCATTACTTTATGAGTAGACTGTTTCTTTATCCAAATCATCAACACAATGATTTCTTCTTAAATAAGAATTTAGTCAAATAAGCTAGACAATAATTTTCATTAGAAGGAATTTAAAAATAAGAATTGCTCAAGAGAAAACAAAGGGTTAAAAACTGTGTGGAAAATTTCCTTTTAATGTTTAATTATTAGGATGGCAGAGATAATTGAAGAAAGAAAACATTGTTTATGAATACCTTATGTTTCAAAACTGTTGCTGACTCTTCAGGTAGAAGAAAAAATTCCTGTCCTACACTCACTGCAGTGTAAGTATTACCAAGGAAGACTTCTAAACGTTTGGCCAAAATATAAAATAAGTAGATTGCTGCTAGTACATATTATCCAAGACTTCTACCTGTTCAAAAGTGCTGTTCTTCCACTTTCATGATGCTGATCTCTTTCTTTCTCCTATAACATTATTTATAGTCTTAAATAAAATGGATTCTGAGTACATCCCTTAGAATCTACTGTCTTACAGCAGAGCAGTCATTGAAAAATAGTCAAATGTTGGTATTATTTGTTTTCTAGCTCTTTTGTGTCATCTGCACTAGACATTATCTCATTTTGCAGATTTCTGCAGCCTACTCTAATACTACCTCTTTCTAACCACTCCTTGAGTTTTTCAAGCAATCAAATATGCAATAAAAATATATTTGTTTTCTGTATTCTGCTTGGTAATATGAATATTCACGCAGCTGTCTGAAATTCCTCTGTTTAGAGAAACAAGACTGAAAAATAATGACAGTTTTCATACTTCCCCCATCTTTTGTAAATCTATGTTCCATAGATCTCACTGGAAACCACTTACAAATCTTATTTCTATAATATGATACACTGCATTTTTGAATACTCTGCAGTACCTATTTTATCTCTTGACTCAGTTACACAATTTACAGAAGAAGCGCTGTATTAAATTGTTTTCATTGAGAGTAGGAGCTTCAGGTAACAACCCCTGTAAAACCTCTTTTGATACTATATATTAATTGTGTTGAAAAGCAACGCATTATTCATGAACAAAGAAGTAGCAGATCTCACTCAAAGAAAGGGATTGATAGGGTGGGATAACAGAGTGAACAGAAGGGGCAACTGTTCTCATTAATCTCATGGTTCGTATCAACACAGTCCTATTACAAGGGAGAATAAAAACCATAATGAACACACCTCAAACCATGTTCACTGTGGAAAAAAGAGGAAATAGTACCATGCTGGTTCATGTAACACTAGGTTTGGAAAGCTGGTGCACTCACAAATAAAAACTCATGCACTAAGCATAAGAGCAAAGATGTATAATTGGAAATGCTCGCATTGCTGAGTTCATGCTTTGTATGGAATCTATTTTCAGCAGCTGCTAAAGATCAAATGCTTTTAGATACAAGGTCATACACAGGGCTTCTCTTATAATAGAAAATTAAACAGTTCTCCATGCACATAGATTAGGGATCTTCTATTGTTGTGCAGGGAACTTTCATATCTACATATTGTAAACCATTACAAGCTGATGAACTAATGGACAATGCATTGGATGGAAATCTGTAGGCATATTATTAATGGATTACTCCTATGAGAGCTTACAAACACTCATGTTTTTTTCTTCAGATTTTCAGGCAGATGAATCACAAAGTGTATGAACTATTCCAGGGCATAACATGAAGAAAGAGAAGAAAGCAAACTGTTAAAATAATAAATCTCTTAACTGTATAAAGAAATATTACATATATCCTATTGTAAGTGAAAAAAAAAGGGCAAAGTATTCTGTAAATCCTAATTTGACCTTCAATTAATGTTAAGATTCTGCTTGAGCTGAGTAAGAAGGAAAAAATTACAAAATACAAAAAACTCAGTGCTCAAGTATCCACATTAGACTTCAGAATGGTGATCTAAGTGTACAACATTGAGCCTTTCATGATCTCCACTTGGTACTCCCAAAGTACCAAGTACTCCCATCATCTTTCAAAATCTAGTCACTGCATGTCATTCAAAAAACATAGAGCATAACTTTTTAATAGGACAAAGATATAATGATTAACTGAAATAAAAGATGGTATTTTATTTTGTTTTTGTGTTATTTGAGGCTAGAGAATAAAAGGGTAATATTTTCATCTGGACTTCAAAAACACACCAGTAAAACATGGCACGGATGTTTTCTGCTGGATTAGTATAGATGAGTGTTTATGTTAGTCTGTCATTGTATGTATAAACCCACATCTAGCATGCAAGTAGATACTTTCATGTTGTTATGGGACTCTATTTCTATAGTAGGTCAAACCAAAACCTTGATGTGTGCATTGTGATGAACAATGGTACCCAAAAATCTGCATTCAAACTCTGTAGCTCAAATCTATTTCTAAATAAAAGTGGTACCAGTTTTACACGAAGGTCACTCCCAATAATGACTGTGTTTTGTCATACTTTGTAAGCATTTTCTACTACTTTTAAACTTTGTTTACAAGTATGGCATCTATCAAAATGTTATGTCGGTCCATAAGGATGCAAATGAGTTTCATGGACAATTTGATAGCACAGAATGTGAGAGATTTGATCCCTTGAAGTTCTCAGCTCGCCACTGTGGGATGCTACTCATCTCACCAGACTTTGGAGGTTTAACAGCCGTGTATGTCTATATTAAGCATCACCCCTACCTGAAAAGACCAACAGTTCCATTGTCCAATCGATTAAATAGTTGGGATGATGATCTTCCATGGTTGCACATTATGCTGAGTATAGTGACTGTTTTTAGTGAGGTAATTATTAGTTGTCTAAAGTCAGGTTTGATTAAGCTTATCATCAAAATAATCTAAATGTAAAAAATTGAGTTTGGATAGCTCAGGGTTATAAGCTCTGCACTGAAGAGTTTTAATCACATCACACAAAGTAGATGTGATTTTGAACTGCAAATTTCAAATGACCACATTTGGCACAGGGAAGTGGTATTCTTCACATGATTTCTTCCTCAAGCATTTTTCTCTGACTAATTAAATAATAATACACACAAAATTCTTAAATTCAAAAATTGTCTGCAAGTGCTCAACCCCTGACAGGGATCCCCTGATGTAAGTGTTAGCTCTGGTACTTGTGCAGCCAAGAGCTTGTAGAACCAGAGATGGACTGGGAGCAGGACAGGAAGGTGAATGAGATCTCCAGGATCCCACTTGCCTAATTCAAGGGCAAAACATGTGAATAATCCATAGCCACAGCAGTGCTGATGAATTTAATATACTGTCTGCCATCTCCAGAAGATGTGGGACAGGGTGAGATGTGCAGGGATGTTACAGCTTTGTCTGCCCAAAAAGCCTGGCTCTGCCTACCAGCTCCCTGCATGGGAGAGCTGCCAGCTCCTCTGTCACCTTGACATGTCTGCCCTTGTTCAGTCTGATCAGATGTCTGCTTGCAATCTTACAAAATATAAATTTTCTGAAGCTGCTTTTAATGCAGCCTTTCCTAATGCCAGAGAATGCCAGGGACCCCACTTAACACAGTGCTGTTAAAAGGCTTTTTTAATTTTTGGCTATTATCTTGAAGGACTCAATTCCGCAGTAGTATGTAATAGAGAATTACAGCTATCTGGAAGTACAGCTGTCTTTATCTGCCTTCAGTTGTACTTACGAGCAACTTACTGCCTCATTACCAAACCCGAAGACAGAGATTTATTTGTGCAGGGACAGAATGATCATGCCCAATGTCAGGTGAAGGACACTTGCTTTCATTATATTTCCCTTGTCTCTTGTATTATTCACATATTGCCTATTCTTTAATGTCTCTTCTCTTGATTATTAATGTATGAAGAATGCTGGCTGCACAGTTCAGAACATGACAACACCTGAGAAACCCCAAAGAAGCCAAGCATTGCTATGTGTTATTTATAGGGTTTCAGATTTTTCTGTATTTCCCTCAATTCCTGGGATTTTATAATTAAGGAGAGAAAAGCTGCAAACTCAGATTCAGATGGTGAAGGAAGCTCCAGAGCTCTATATTTGACCTATTTATGCCAGAATGTCTCTTTAATCACTAAAAAATTCTTGTTGTAGGGGGTCAGAGGCTTCATGTATTAATGCACAAAGTCATGGGATTGAGCTGAATAATTTATTAATTGCTTTTGTGTATCACACATAGCGCTTTTTGGGGGGAAAGGAGTGAAATATTTGAAGAATTAAAACATCTGAGTCATTTAAACTCAGTTTAAGAATGAAAGGGCAAAATGACAAGTCATTCCTTCCATGATTTCAGTGATTAAGAATTTCAACTGGTATTCTGAATTCGCCAACCCCACAGATTCCCTGTTTAAGCTGTTACCTAGCATTGCCATTGTACCTCATGACGAGTGAAATTAGCACCATGAAACAGTCTACAGAGAACTAATAGAACCAGTTCTCAAGACAGCGGGATTGTCACCACCACACGAGCAATATATGTGAGCTTGAGAATGTCTGGATCTCCATTTTTCTAATTTTTATGTAAGGCATTTTTTGGTGCAAATATGACTGAGAGAAGAAGGAAAGCATTTGTCTTACAATTGGGAAGTATTTTGAAATCTTTCAGTGGATAATACTGCATGGGCAGCATTTAACCTCAGTTTGGGCAGCCAGCCAAAATGCTCACGAGACTTTTGAGGGTCTTCTAGGTGATGCCCACAGCTCTCAGTCCTTGGATCAAAACAGTGACCCTCATTGAGGGTTGCCACAGCCTTTTTCCCCACTGTCTGGGTCTAGTTGGCCTCACAAGGCCATTATGGGGGAGACCTGCTCCTCAATAGCTGCTGGAAAAGGCCAGAGCAGCTGAGAGACCGCAATTACATCTCTTTGTCTGAATATATTCCTATATTTAGTGACTGCAAAATAAATTTGCTTAAAGAATACATGCAATCCCTTATTGATTTCCATCTTGTGTAAACTTAGAATATATGCAATCAACTTTTTGCTATTTCAAAGCCCACTAAAAATACTTTTTTAAAAAATGTACTTCTCTTTATTTTAGATACTGCCATTAAAAATAGACCGAAGAATGTAAAATGTATATACAGGACTGTGATTGCTGAACAGTTTGTTTAAGTTAGCGAAACTCTATATTTTATTGTTGTACAAATAATTCAGAATTGTTTGGATTATGAAACTAAATATAACATGGAAACCGTAAAAAGACATGATGAAACAAAGTGGGATTAAAAAATTCCTCTCAGTAGTCTTCTGTAGGCCTTAAAGACAGAATTTGTCACCAGTAGTGTGAAACTGTTTCATGTGTCATTCTTTGAGAGACTTCGGAATCTTCTACTTGTGCAGTACTCACAGAAACTTGCAATTGAGCTGTATGATTGTTTGCTTCACCACTAATCTGGATGACTTCACCTTAAAAAAGTGTAAAAGACCCTCAAAGATGAGGATTGGATTTGTGTTACAAGTGGTGTTAAAAGTGACAGCACACCCCAGCTCAACCTGGAAAGTTTCCACTTTGTGGGAGGAGGAACAAATCCAACAACTGACATGTGTCATGGCATATTTAGCAGAGTGAGGCTTTGTAGGGGGCCCTTGATATGAATTTTTGGATGTTATTTTTCCATCTAACATCTCACATTAATACAATAATTTCTATGTCGTCATTACACATGCATTCAGGACACACTGCCCACCCATGCCATCCAAATGATACCTATTGCATCAGATTAACTAGCTGCCAATCAAACAAAAAGGGAAAGTGGTGCCTGACCACTGAAACACAAAATGGGCACTAAAAAGCAGCCAGTAACTTTAAAAGTTGCTCTGCTAAACTAAATAGTTCCAGCCTACAGCGGAAGTCTGTATTATATCAGACACAACTTTTCACAATTTGTACGATTGAATTTATTTGGACCTGTCCTCATGACAGCATTCATTTCCTGCTCCTCAGACCTGTGCTCTTCTCATCCTGTATCACTCATCAACCCATTCTATTTTGTACATCCAAATAACTGATGAAAATATTAAGCAAGATCAGTCCTGAAACTAAACTTTGAGAGGCATCCCTGGCAGCTATTTATTGGTACTTCTTGCAGCAGAACCCTTTGCCACCTCCCTTCGAGTCATCTCACTATCTGTTTTAAAATTCATCTGTTATATCTATGTTCTTTGCCTTAACTAATTGTTTTCTATGTGACATAACGTCAAATGCATCTTGAATACCACACAGATGAATTCTACTATAGTTATTTAGTTGATTATTTTTCTCTTCTTAATGCAAAACTCTTACCTTGTCAAGGATATATAACGCTATTTCAGCATGATACATCTTTAGTAAACCTGTTTTCACTTTATCCTGCCTTCAGTGAGAGAAGCAAATACAAAGTGAAAAATGGAAACCTCATTTGTTTGGAAAACATTATGTCATCGTTATTTACATCATTACCTACTGGATTTATCATTTTCTTTATTTTCAGATTTCATAACTGAAGAATTTCAACACAGTGATCCAGCAGATTAAACTCTTTCACACTTTCTGTTCCTGGCCTGAAAACTGATGAAAATGAATCAAGAAAATGTGTAGTGAGGTGATAGTTTTAGATAGATAGTTTTAGTGCTCATACAGCTTCCAAATCTTGATTTGTATTATCAAAAACAGTTAAGTGGTTTAACAGTTACTTTTGTCTTCCACTAGCCGGGAAAATAGTGTGTTGAACATAAGTGAAGGCTCACTGCCTATGTATGCCTGTGTAAGAATCTGTAAATGTTTTGCAGTTTTTCAGTCACAATGAGAAAATTATAATCAATGGGCAATTTTGAAATAGAAGTTAATTGCACACTTCAGTGAGATGGCACAGATAGGATAAGTGACTGCTTCAGGCACTCAACTGCTCCTTTCTATTTATAGCTAGATAGCTGAGGACCGAGAAAAGGGAGGTGAGTGGGAGAGAAAACAAATCCCCAAAGGATCGCTAGCAATTGCTTCTCAGTGGCACATCATTTTCTTCTTTGTTTTTGTTCTTCTCTTTACCAGAGGACCACTTCTGGAAATTCCACATTCAGGTTCCATCTACCTGCCCCCTCTGAGGCAGACGCCGCAGTGGGCACTCAGTGCCCACTGGAGAAAGGTAGCCCTGCTGGGCCCTGCTGAAAATGATGCCAGGCTGAGGCCGGTGCCCTGTGCCAGCCAGGCAGCCTGGGGTGCTCATGCAGATCCAGCTCTGACCTATTTTAGGTGTTTACATCTCAGTGTGAGAGTCACACCCGGTATCTTTTGTTTCTGTAATTCTCCATAATAATGAGACTATCTCACATGATCAAAGGCAGTTTTTCTGTCAGCCCTTACAGCGTGAGAGGTGTGCCATAATGACTGACAAGATAGAAGTAGGCATGAGTGCAGGAGAGCTAAAAGTAGTGTTGCACAGACAGGTGTTGCAGCGAACCTAAGACAGCTCTGGTTGACAAATTCAGTTCAGCTCACTCCGGAATCTGTAAACACAGATACTGGCTGAAACCACATCTGACTCTTCCTGGCAATGAAGTCTTGGAAAGGCATCAGTTTGTTACTGGAAACCTCCTGGGAAGCATTTCAGTACTGCTGACTGAAATTCTAACCAGAACGTATATAGAAGGAATGGCAACAACAGGAAGAAGTATTTTTAAGCCATTAAAATATCTGCAGCACCAGCTCTGACACTGTAGAACCAAAATGATCTGAGCGTGGCGCTGGAGGGAGCATGCAGGCTTGGATTACCTGGGTACATAGGCACATGCAAGAGAAGAAAGAGACATGGATTCTGTGTAAGAGGTGGTTCTGCTGTCCCACTTGGGCATGCAGTAACATTTTTTACACTGTGACCAAGAATGAGTGAGCTGATACATGAGTACCAGATTTTTATCTCCTTGCTTTTCTTTCCCTTTGGCCTTTTGGGCTGCAAAGTTGGAAAACCTGATAATGTACCATGATCCACTGCAATGCTAGCTGATAACTCAAGCCAGCTGACAGTACCAACATGAGGGAGGCAAGGAATGTTCTGTGATGCCAGAACTACTGCTGTGACTTGGGAAGCTTCACAGAAAGCTGCAGCCACTGCAGTGGCAGGAGGAGGACACCAGCAAGCTGCTTAGGAAGGGCATTCTGTAGGTCACCTCACTCAGGGCAGCACATTTCAGGGCTTACAGAGTAACTGCCTGGCAGAGTAAAAGGACTGTGCTGCTGAAAATATGGCTGTAAGAAAAATGGCCCCCTTCAGAGAAGCACAAAGGTCACCCCTGCTGATGGAAAACATTTTCAAATAATAATAACGAAACACTGGGTTTGCAGAGAATGACTCACAAAAGCTCCAGTATCAGGGATGACACATGCACATAGCACGCTCTGGAGGATGAGGAGAATGGAGAGGTGACTGTAGTACTTCTGGAATTCTCTCCTCACCCTGTGGGTGTATGATTTTAACAAAACCAGTCTTCATTACTTTTTTCTGCACTCGTGTAAACACTATCTGCACAAGAATGTAAACAACAGTAATAAAGTGAAATCTTGGAAGCAGGACAGCTCCTGAAGAGTGTCTGCTTTCCGAAAGCATGCACATGTACACAGTCCTGCAGCTCACAGCCAACTGCTAGGAACCTCTGGCCTGGCCAGTTTGCCAGTAACGTACAGGCTGGCATGCAGGCAGGTGAATGATGGAGGGGCTCCAGTGGATGAGGGTTGGTCACCAACCTGGGTATTCCTGGGACAACTCTGGTGAGAGCTCAGGTGCTACCACAGCTCCCAGTACCAAGTGCCTTCAAGGTTTTATCTGACATAATTTGTCATATTTTCAGAGGATTCTGCCTGCCCCTGATCAACAGAAAGATACATTTATTCTCTCTGAACCTGTCTGTACTTTCAGTGGACCTTGCTGAGGCCCGGGTGCTTAGCCCACACAAAGAACATTGCCTTTAATTAGTAGCTCCATGTCTGCCTACTACTCAACCAGGATCCCTTCTGCTCTGACATAGGCAAAGGTTCTCCAAAGATTTCTTCTGTTCTTCTCTTCCTCTCAGGTATGACACGATGTTGATGTGGGTCTTACCTGTCAAAGTGAAGGAGTGTGGGCTATGGGAAATGAAGACAGTACCAAATGGTGGTTGTTATTTTTTCCGGTTTCTGTGGAAGAACAGATGAAAAGTTTCCATGCCTCTGTTTGAAGTTGCTATCCTAAAAGTCTCTTTTCAAAACCTGGACAAGGTGATGGTAGGTATTTATTTTCATTTTTCTCTTCTGTTAATTACTTTCTTTTCTACAGTGTCCAAATAGCGGATAAGTAGCCACTGCTGTCTTGGACTATCTGTGTCCTGTCATTTTCAGGTCACTGAAGATCACAGCTCTGGACTTTCAGGAACCCAAGGTAATGTGATACGAACCCAAAGGAAAATGATGAGGGCAACTGTTTTAATTACAATGGAAAACACATCAGTGATGTGGGCATCTAAGAAGCATGGAACACAGTGATTTAAAAAGTCAAATGAAGTTATAAACTGTAGTAGTCTTCTGTGGAGATCACATCAGACACAGAACATGATGATCTATGTCAGAGCAAAGAAAAAATCATGTGCTAAAAATATAATTTACACTTAAATTGCGCTTCCTAACTGTTGTACATATATACAATGTCTTCCATAAAATTAGTAATATTTTTCCATTATTGTTAGGAATGGTAAGTGTTGATAGCGTCCCATTTCTCTTGCCTTGTTGGCTGTTCCCTACCAGTATGTTTTTCACTCACGTTCGGGAATGTTGTAGGGAAATATTCCCCAGAAAGTGTTGGCTGCTGAAACTCTATGAGTTGTTACTAGTAAAATGCTGAGATATGAAAGACCTTCACAGAACAACACTATGATAAAATAGCACAGAAAATATTCTCCCAGCCCTCTTCAACAACAGCAGTGGATGTTCATTGTAATATCTTCTGAAGCCTGTAACTTTAAGTTAGGCACTGATTGCACTAGGAGACAGATGAATGAAGGTTGTACTAAGTTTTCACAGTACTTTCTGACAGTTCTGTAGAGCTCTAAGGTTGTCATTTTGAAAAAAATAACGTCTGCAAGGAAGGACACTGTTAAAGGAAGGCAGACTGGGAATCAGTCAGGATAAAAAAATAAAGAAAAGAAAAACTCTGAGGTGAGTTTTCCTTCAGAACATCTAAATTACTGCAGTAGTAACAGATAGAAAGTAGAAATGTTTTACATGAATCTGTGATAGGAGAAGAAACCATATAGGCTCCCTCTGGATCCTTGACAACAAATCTGTGTTAGTGTCCACAGACCTGCATCTCAAATGCACTTCATAATGTGCAGGGAGCTTACAATGCACCATAACCTTTCTCAACAGCTTTTATAGCAACAGCTTTGCATACATCTTTATTCCTCCATGAGGCACCTCGATCCCTCCTATTCTCTTTGAGAGAATAAACTATCAGGAATATATCTTATAGTTTGTAGAGTGTATAAATGTGCAGCAACCCATTTTACTACATTTGTCTTTTAAAATATATTTTTATTCATTTAGTTGACAGTCTAGTGTGCAAAAATGCAGTGCAGTGAATGGTTTTGACTATAAAGTGGACATTTCACTCATTACCCCATATAAACACTTGAATGCCCCATAGGTATCTTCATTATTTTTTTATCCTGAATATGGTTTTCTTATTATTATATACCTCACTCATGATTTAATTCTAGAAAAAAAAATAATACTGTAAAATTTATTTGCTGGAAAGTTTCATAGCCTGTTTGGTAACAGGTGAGCAGCCATCAATATCAGCTGGAACAAAGTTAGAGGACCTGTAGCTCAGCATCTGGCTGAGAGAAAGGCCAAATCCTTATGGCTCAGAGTTTCCACTCAATGTCAAGCTCCTCATAATAAAATCCTTAGAATCCACCTGCTAAAGCCTTTGGTCTAAGAGGCATGCTTATAAAGTTTCTGACTTTCAGGTCTGCTTTCTGGAACTAAATCATATTATTTCATCCTCTGAAGGAAAGCTGACATTAGCATGACTTGGTGGTTCGTGTAGTAAAGGACAAAGTTTGACCCACTGGCTTAAGAAAAAGAATAAATGAGGTGGGACTGTATTGTTCAAGTCCACAGCACTGCTCAACAAACTGGAAGGAAACAAATTGTCTGAAGAAGTAAAATAAAAATTAAAACATTTTGTCTGCAGGACCTATAAATCACATCCATGAAAGCATATTGAGGCTTTGTAGTATTTGAGTATTCCATCACTCCATTCCTGGTAGCTTGGATAGGTCAGAAGAGATAAGCAATCACTCTCTCAAACTTTTTGTTGCAGATGACAGAAGATGTGATTTGCAGCTGCTTAAGATACTTTTTAATAATCTTTGAGCATTGAAGGAAATCATGCTGGATGCCTGGCTCTCTGTGATTTTCTAGGAGAAGCTTCTAGCAAAAGTAATTCTCTTGGCCCCAAGAATAAGGTTTGAGGTAAACAAATCAACTTGGTGTTCCCATATGGGCCCAGGAGGAGCTATTTCTGATGGGAACTGGGAGGTTCAGCAATGCAAACTGCTCTGACTGCCAGCTCTGCAACTTTAAAGCCCCAGCATGTGAGAGCACACTGGATAAAGAAGTCCTTCCCATAACTCCAGCTGCTGGCTCTATCACTTCTGGCTAATGAGAGGCAGAAGCAGAAGAGGAAGAAGACAAGTGGCAGGAGACGGCGGCAAAGGTGCCATAGATAAGTAGGGGGGAAGGATGAAAGGGGAGCACTAGTCTGTAAGACACTTTTCCCAGCACAGAACCTGAGACCTGATCCTCAACAGCCTGCTATCTGCAAATACCTGTGAAACCACTGATAAAACCAGCATGGTAGTCCTTTCAGGGGATGGCTCAAACAGTTCGCTATTGCCATCGATTGCATCAAGTCACCCACTGCCAGAGACCCAGAGCTTTTATCCCTCCTGAGATAGTCAGGAAAGACTGTTCTCATGACAATGACTTGTCTGTTTTCAGCTTTGCATTATTTAAAAAGGGAAACTGAAGAAATTAGACTACTGTTAAAAGAACACTAACATTGCATAGTCAAACACCAAAGAGAAGGGAAACACCAGACACAGGTTGTGAAATGCATCTGCCTTTGGCCATGTTGTACCCATGTAGTAGGATATGACTTCAAAAGAAGTGACTACAAGCTCTTTTTTTTCTCTGGCCACTCTGCCTCTCATTCGGAGCAGAGAATGGACATTACTTAAAACATCAAATGTTGTGAATGTGCAGCGCTGTATATAGGACTGCTTCATCCAGACATGGAAAATATGACCTGGGTTACGTAAGGGGCTGGAGGATGGCTTTAGTCTGTTGCTCTCATATTCCACCTCAGTATTGGCATGAATCACAAATGCTTTCTGTTACAATAGAAGTCATAGGAAACTGCTTTTTCATATATAAAAATATTTCATAATATTAACTGTCATGAAAAATGATCTCCACATTCTGTTGGGAGACATGAGGTTTTGGTGAGATCAACAAAGAGAAGTGGCAAAAACATCATCAGATTTTCAGGAATATAGATTCTTGAGACCTGAAACAAGAACAGCAGAAAGTAAGCACAGCTGTGGAGCTAAAAGGAAGAAAGAGAAAAGAAGAATCACAGTGCTGAAGACTGTCATGGGGAATACTTTCAGAGGTCAGATTAAAGTCAAACGGAGCAAAATTTGGCATTGTTTTCTTCATGTCAAATGCTTGACTTTATAGGCACATAATTTAGAGATCAGAATGTTATAATTAGGTATAAGGAAATCAGAGCAGAACCATTTACCTCCTATTCAATCACTTTTTTGAATTCAGCTCAGGATATAATGACTGAAGGCCACTGAAATGTTGATAATATCCATCTAGCTTTGCTAAGTGTATAGAAACCAGCTTCAGCTGAACTTAAATTTTCTACCTAAGAGACAAAGAGCAGTTGAGAACTGTAAAGTGCTCTTGCCTCCCATTTGAAAGACAGCTTTTTCTGTTGAAGATTAAAAGATTTTTGTAAGGGAATTAAAAAAGCACATTGTTATTGGCTCTACTGTTTGGAAAAACAAAATAAAACACATATTCCAGTCTTCTGGCATTTTTCTGAAGCTTGTTTAATAGATTTGTTTTATATATATATATGTATATATTTTTTTATTGCAGAGGGAGATGAATCAGGAAGAAACTCTGGTGAAGAGACAAAATAGAGGCATGTAAAATTTTCTCTATAATTATTCCCAAAGTCTAGACTGACACAAAAGCTGGAACTTACCATGTCAATCCTTATTGAGCAATTTACAATGGAAAGCACTTAAATATTTTCCCAAAGGCATGAATGTAGTACCCAGAGTAATGAAGAGTCTTCTTACAGATCCTGTTCCTGGCCCTCAGACCTCATCTGGAAAGCAAAGCATGAAAAGAAAGCAAATGCAGACATACCAAACTTACCAACAAACAAAAAAACCAAGACCTTAGAAACCATGAGCTATGTTTTCTAACTATGTATAACCAGCTTCTGGGAGACAATTGCTGTTAATATCGAATCACTGTGTGTGGCCTGCATTCAGATAAAAAAACAGATCAAGGTATGGCAAGTTCTCTTATTACTAGTGCTATTTCTACAATTGTAGTAGCTTTCATTCAAGCATTAAAGTTTTTTAGGTGTTGAGTAATTTCATCAGCTCTTCCAGAACCTGATAAAGAAAAAAAGACACAAAATCAGAAATCTGTCCATCACTTTTTCCTAATGCTTTAACTTAGAATACATTAGCAAGGTTTGTTATTCCATTTTTAATTGTTTCTTTTTTTCCTTCTTTTTTTTTTCTTTTTCCTGAAAACAAAACCAAACAAAATGAACTCACACTTAATCTGCTTTTCCTGAAAACATATTAATTTGTATGGCTTGGATTCCATCTTCAGCTGATATTCTCTTTAATCAAAAATACTGCACAGAATCAAAGAAAAAATGCTGATTTATATTTTATTGCTCGTGTTTTATCTTTCTTACTTGCATAAAAGACCTATTTTCTTCATTTTTAACATATCTGAATTTGAATATGTTAACACACATATTCATAAGCCTATTCTACGTACAAATATTTTGTATAACTCTATAACAATGCACGCATGTATATGAATATACATAAATATGCAGATATACAACTTTCAATTATTTTTTAAAATACTTCAAAGGAAATCTCTATTGTTATCCACCAGCTGTGACTAGAACTGTCTCTTTAACATGCTGCATTTAATGAGACATTATGTTAGCATTTCTTGCTTTCTGTGTTTCTCAGAAAAAAAAAATATCTATGTTAAAATCAGGAAGGGAATTATGTAAATAACGTACCAACTCTGATGAAACAGCAATTATATATTTCAGCAGCTGCGTACATCCACTTATGATAGATGATTAACTAGCAAATTGTTTGCATATTTGTTTTATGGAGCATTTGGCAATTTAACTATTAGCTATGAAGGTTTAGCCAAAAGTCATTAAAATGCTGAGACTAGTATAGATCACAGCTGGTGCTGTTTTAGCAGACTTATAAAACACCAATACGTAAGAACTACCTTAAAGGACTACATCCACAATGGGATTAGATACCACGCTGGGCATCTAATCTAACCATTCAGAGGTTTGTGGAGAGTTGGAAGACCTGAGTTTTGGATTCTTCTTTTGTTTGAATCCTAACATGTATGTCACCAAGGCTGCATTATCCATTTTTCCTGCTGACATCCTGTGAGGAGGGATACCTTTGCATTTGACCAGAATACAAGTACACACTTTTAAAAGCCCACAGAGCTTCACAGGTAGGTCTTGGTTTTTAGAGGCTTGGATTCCAGTTCCACTTTGATGGCCATCTAATATAAATCTATTGCAGAGTTGGTTTAAATTTGTTCAGAGGAGAACCTGCATCTTGGTTGCCCACCGAAAGTTAAGTGCACTAACAAAAGAAGAAGAGCGGACAGATACACTTGTAGGTGTGGATGGAGTGACTGAAGACATCATCAGAGATTTCTTATGCTGTCAAGCCAGCAGAATTTAATTGTGAGTTGTTCCTTTCTGTTATTAGCACCAAATTAAGAGATTCAGGCTGTAGAAGCAAACTTTGCACTAAAATAGACAAGAAATACAGATATTTTCACATATCACTTGCTGTTGCAAACAGCTGTTAAAACTGCATCCATCAGCTGCAGAAACCTGAAAGAGTGAGTTGCTCTGAAGTTCACGTTGGGGAAAACAACCATGAACAGAAATGAGCACAGGTATTCACTTTGGTATTTAAGACTTTTTCTGAATATCGTATGTTCTTTATTCAATATTCAGTTATTTGGACAATAATTCCAGTTCTTCTATTACTTCATTATTTACATGGAAACGAGCTTGTAAGTTAACCATACAACCCTGTGCTTGGATGTAGGAGGTGATGGTGCTTCCCCATCCATCCTTAGGTCTCCATCTTCTCTCAACCCCAGTAGCTTCCCACTGGCCCAATTTCGTAGAGCCACTTTCTCCAAGTGCTATATTGCAGAGATTTTTTCCAGAATACACTTGGATCCGCAGCATGCACAAGCAGACGTAAGGAGCGGAGGTTTTCCTCCCATCACTCCCTCGCATTTCTGCCCTGTCTCTGGACACAGTCAAACCCAGAGAGAACATTGATCTGTTGGTGTTGCTACACAGAGATCATGCAGATCTTGCTGTTAATTACAGGCAGAATACACCATTTAGCAGAGAGTGACAAGCATCAGAGTAACTTCACATGTAGCTGCAGCTACACTGCTGTGCATATGTATGTTCACATGATGGTTATATCCCACCTGCTTGTCCCCTGTTGTCCCTGCCTGCTCTCCCTGGCCTTCAGGAAGGAGACAGTTGAGCTCAGGCTCTGGAAGAATTTAACTTATAAACATTATTTTGGAGATCTGAAACAAAGCAGAAAGGCACTTTAGCTCCTGCAGTCGTACTAATTCACCAAATCAGCAGTAGGATGAGACTGTTTCTGCTTAATTTAGCTAAGAGAGTAAGAAGAAGTGTTTAAACAATAAATTGCACCTGGCCAAAAACCCACAGGTTTTGTACCCTTGAAATTCCAGATACCAACCCTTTTTTCATGTGTTCTTGTTCGCTTATTTCACCCACAGCCTCATCAGCATCAGAGTTAACCTAGAAGACTTACGAGGAATTAGAGAAATACATTGTTTGCTCTGTTTGTGAAGCAGGCTTTCCAGGAACAAGATTTTCTCTTGCTACTCCCCTCTCAAAATTCCTTTCAGCCTGTTGCTAGGCTTGTGGTGTGTGTATGCGCTCAGCTTACACCATAAGCTGCTTACATCAAGGAGGTACTTCTTTTGCTTCTCTGTAATGTAATTTTTTCACTGTGGACCTAGCAACATACGCAAATCATCTACATTATACAAGCTAACAGGGGAGATGAGTAATTCATCACAATCATTGCTCCTTAGCGAGATAGGGTCTGTGCTTTGGAGACTGGCCATAATTTGTGTGAGTAAGCTTGAAAATACTTGGTCATCAATGTTGAGAGATAAAAAGAGAGAACTTTCACACAGCACACAAACTGTGATGAGCTTTTAATTTTTTTCTGTAGGTGAAAAGAATAATTTTAAAAAGAGATGTCTGTCTTGCTGCTGTGGGGTGTTGGGAAGCACCGTGGGATACCCTGCCACAACAGATTAATCTAAAATTTAGATGAACCAAGTCTGGGCTTTCCCACTTTCTCATTCTTCCTGATTCAGTGCACAAGAGGATGGTGATTCCAGCAGGAAGAAAATTTGCTTGAAGAGTTGCCTTCCTAAATTAAGCAGGATAAAGAGGTGACCTGAATTTGTTTTCTTGTCTTTAAATAAACAACTCATGAAATCTTAAAAAGCACCTTTTGACTGTAAACAGTGACTTTGCCTATTTACTGCGTCTTAAAAGACATACCCTGTCTCCCTCACCTCCAGCTGACAGGGAGACTTCCCAGGGAATACATGCAGGCTTGTTGCCTTCCTCGGCACTGAGCTTTTGGTGCTTTAAATAGTTTCTAGCCCTTATTGCTATAAAGAAAACCCAAAATATAGAAATACTCTCCAGCCAGGAAACAGCAATATCAAAGTAGTGTAGACCTCTCCCACTTCTCTCTCCATATCCATTCCACAGTACTGCTCTGCCTTGACAGATGCTCCAATCACTGGCACCAAAGAGAGCAAGAACCATTCATCTGAACTGAGGTGAAAGCTTTAAAATCTTGTTGTTTCAAAATGACATATTTCTATGTTATTTATTTGCCTTCTGTGCTTGAGTTTTCAGAGTCATGCCAGTGATTGCAATCATGAAGCCCACATTTTTTTCCTAAAATGGGACCTTAGGCTGCCATTAATAGTTTCTTTCCATAGATGAAGCTTTAAGAAAATATCAAACATTTTAAGACTCCTAATAAAATCTCCAGAGCTGTCAACATTTTATGTTATTGGCTCCCTTGCTCTCCTCATCTCTTCCTGCTTTGAAAAACCAATTCACTCATGTCAGATAAGAGAGCCAGAACACATGATATCCATCCAGAATCGGAGTGCAGAAACACATTTTGCAGCTCAGGCCAATCTCATCTCACAATCTTTAATAGCAGCTCAATTTTAGAACATTCTGAGAGTAAAAAATTAACAGTAAACAGCAATATTTTCTTTAGATTGAAAATGTAACTGGGGCCCCAAATGTTCTCTACATGGTAGAGTGAGCTGCAGTTCTCCTGAATGAGGTGCCACCATTTTGATTCAACTTGGAAATACTGTTGAGGCCATCAGTTAGTACAACAATCCAAGTAACAAATCATTTTGTTTTTGACAAGTTGCTTTTTAACGAAGCATTGCCTTTTTCATGAGAGATGATTTGTGACCTGAAATTTAAAAACATTCCCTGCATTTTAGAGCAACTCTCTGACTTTCTTTGAAAGATCGAAATTCTGAAAATCAAAACCAAGTTGAGTGCATTTTTGTGAGGAAATATTTTAAGTGTGAATACATGGATAAATTGATCCTGTTTGATAGTTTATTCTGAAAATAAGAAAAATAAAGTACTCCTTTATTTAGCGCTATATTATATAATATAACTGCAACTGAATCTGAGAGTCCCACTGTAGTAATAACTGTAGAAGTCTGCTCCTGCTCCAGGACACGTATAAACCCAGATGTCAGTTAGAGGAGAGAATAATGAGTCAGGGTGATGAGGTCACATTAAAAAAACAGAGTTTAGCAGAAAAACAGGAGCCCCAGCCTGACACAAGAACTTTTTTCAGGATGATGTAATTTCTATTAAATGACATGAAATTACCGTTGTTATCCAGTACTGCACATACCCCAAAACATTGACATATATGAAGGTATGTAGTTTTCCCAAAGAGAAGAACTATTCAAAAGTAAGTACAAGTCCTCACAATGCTGTGAATTGTAATAGTGGACACAAGTATTGTGGTTTTCGAGGTTTTCAACATTTGATAGAACATTTGGAGACCTCGTTTTGAAATAACTGTCCTTGAGTATAGAAGACAGTCCCCTCTTTTTTACAATTAACTTAATATAGTAAGGACATCACCATAAAACTTTGAAAGGATTAGGATCAACTTATTGTTTGACAAAGCTAAAGCAAGAATGGTAATCAATCCCTTGGCAATGGAAATTTTAAATTTAAAATAAGCTTTAACAAAGCCTTTGAACCTTCAAACACTTTATCCTTAAGAAATTAATGGGTCCCTGTAGAAGTCTTATTTCCTTTTCTGTTGCAATTATATATACTTCAATTACATTAATCAACAATGCAGCAAAATAGCAGATAAAGACCAGCCTCCTAGAAAAAAATACTCCCTGTCTCTTTGCCACTTCTTCGCCCCCTTTTTATTCGCCTTTTTGTATTTAAAGTTGCTCCGTGCTCCTCAAAAAAAAAAAAAAAAAAAGCATTTTCTGTTTTTTTAAGTTCTGTTTATTTCAGCTTCACTCTGCTGTCGTAATTACACCTCCCTCCACCCCTGACCTATTCCCCTCTCCAGCAATTTGTGTTGACTGCGGCAATACCTATGGATGAAAGCAGCCCTACGTGAGAGGTTTCATTCTGCTGAACTTGGAACAGCACTGAAGAGTCCTTCAAATGTTTCTCTTCTTTAAAGGCAATTGGAACTTTATGGAACATTTTCTTTTTCCTCTTAGGAGCAATTACCGTTGTGGTCCCCAAGCTGCCATCCCAGCCTCTGCCTTTGGGCAAAAATGAATATATTTTTCAAGTTTCACTACATCAAAACCTCCTAGAAGTGACCTTCCTTGTTACAGGTATAGATTGTGGCTGCCTTTATTGTGTCTACCCTTAAATCCCATCTTAGTTATAGTTTCAGTATAGCTCGGCTTCTCCAAACATGAAAAGAGAGTCTGTATGAACTGTTGACACTGTTTTCCCCTCTTGGTTCCTTTGCTCTCCTTAAAAACCCAAAGCCTAAAAATAAATGTCTTCAGCTTCAGCCTTCTGTCTGGTGTCTCCTCACACAGCTTTGTAAAGAAGCTCATATCCACCACTGAACATTATTTTGTCATTCTTGTGATGTTTAGCTGATCTCTGCTAGCATTACCTGGGAGCACCACCACACAGAAGCTGCACGTCTAATAGTATTTGTATTATAAATGTTCTTCTTAAGAAGTTTATGTAACTCAGAGGTAAGAATTTGATTTTGTCTGAAAGTCATTACCTCTTAGCTGAAAAGCAGAATTTTGTTTAATTTGACATAAGTAAAATTGATGTGCTGCGGCACGTCTATTTATACTGCAGGAAGGGCCCTTATGCTTAAATCAGTATCTCCACATAAGGGAATAGCAGAAAGTCCACAACACTGGGTTGGAGTTTGTGTAGTCTCTAACACAGACAGCTCTAATGCAATGTGAAATAGACAGATCTGTACAGAGCAATTCAATATAGCCCTCCCTCCTGATCCTACAGAACGTGGAAGGGGACCCAACACAGACATGCTATGTCCCAACGCAGTAAAAGGAAATTTGTCCTTTTCCCTGTCTATCACAAAGAAATACCTCTTAATGTCTGTATTTGTAGATAATTAGCTGACAAGGTGGGCTGATAATTGATCACAGTCACTGAACTTTGTACAGAAACATGAATCAGATGAAAGGTTGATGGAGATGGACATGTTCAGTCCGGAGAAGAAGCCTTCCAGTACTTAAAGGAAACTTATAAACAAGAGGGAGAATAACTTTTTACGTTCACAAATAGTGACAGGACAAGCGGAAAGGTTTCAAACTAAAAGAGGAGAGATTTAGATTAGATAGCAGGAGGAAATTCTTCACTCAGAGGGTGGTAAGGCCCTGGAACAGGATGTGACTATATCAATAGAAAAGCAACTGATACCATCTACCTGGACTTCTGTAAGGCCTTTTATATGTTCCCAAACAGCATCCCTATCTCTAAAGTGGGGACGTATGGATTTGAAGGGTAGACTATTCAGTTGATAAGGGCTGGGTTGGATGGTTGCTTCCAGAGTTGTGATCAATGTCTTTATATTCAAGCAGAGACCAGTGAAGACTGACATTCATCAGAGGTCCATTAGTACCAGTACTGTTTAATATCTTTATTAATAAAATAGTATTACAAATTGGCATGGTTTGGCTAGCTGTGGAGAGACCTTATGTCAGCCTCCAGTACTTGATAGGTACCTGCAGGGAAGAGTGGCTTTTTATCAAGGAGTGTAGTGATAGGATAAGGGAGAACAGTTTGAAGTGAAATAGGGCAGATTTGGATTAAGTAGATGGAAGAAATTCTTCACTGTTAAGAGGCTGCCCAGAGAATCTATGGTTGTCCACTCCACAGGGCAATTTTTAAAGACCCCTTCCAACCCAAACCATCCTATGATTCTGTGATTCTATGAAATTCAGCTCTGACTTTAATTGGTTCTGTCATCCTTAAGACAGGGAGCAGGAGGGAGGGAGATTCCCACTGTGCTATGTGTCTACTTGAACTGATATGTACAGCACAGTTTTGATGATTTCGAAATTGATTCCTGAACCTTCAGATTTCCTATGTTTCTCTCTCTTTGCGTTCCTCTGCTGTAAGCTTACATACTTTGCTTTGTAAGCCTATTCAAATGATGGAGCTGTGTCCTTACTGAAACTGTCTTTTATCACACAACATGAACATGCTTCTTTTTATTTTTAAATCATGATGAAGAGAGCTGTTAACAAAGATTATTCATTGAGTTAGTTCCTTAAACTCAATGAAAAGTAACAGCAATAGACTGGTTGTGAAATTAAGTATCTTGTTTTGCTTCCAAGGAAATTGTAGAAACTATTTTGTGGTTGAAATAATTATGGATATGGGTGTGTTTTATATAACATGGGTACTTAATTGCTGCATTTAAACCACTCTGGCTATTTTTAAAGGGCTTTTATTTGTAATAAACTTCTACATGTCCAAAATTGGTTGCAGCAGTTTTAAAAACTATGGACAAAATGCATGAGACAGAGACTTGAAATTTACACCACTCCCAAAATGCAACCATCCTGCTAAGACTGTGCTCCCAAGTTCATATGAATTCCTTCAGTGTTATAGAAAGAATAATTTAAAAACCTTGGTATCAGTTTTCTGCCCAGGTGCAAATTTTCTGACATTGTAGTCTTCTAAATTTACAAGTGGAAATCTGTGTTTATTCATAAGGAGTAACCTGTTTCTGGTTTCTGGATGTAGAAATTAAACTACGTAGTAGAAAACAAGCTATGAAGTTAATGGATAATGGAGGACTGTGCAGGCAACATATTCTAATGGCTGGAAGTCAAGTGATGGGAAGACCTAGACTTGTTCAGTGGCAGTGAATCACTGATGTTGCCCAGAAATCCATAAAGAGACAGAGAATGATGGGGAAAAAAAAATAAAAATTGTCAAGCAGGACTTGCTGTATTTGCTGGAAAAAAAAAAAAAAATCATTCTGAAGCATTAACATTGGAGCAATACTGAGAAAAAAGTTCAGTTTTTCTCCATGGTAATAATAATGAGCAGAAGCTTTCTGAAGGAAACAACATTGAGAGATGTACCCACCAGGAACTAAGTGCCCCAGCATATGATATACAAAGATATATAGCCCCTACACACAGCAGAGTTTCTGATCCATTGCCGAGTGCCTGGGGAAGCTCTGGAGTAGCAGATCAGCCAAAACATTCTATAGGAAATCAGATAACTTTGATAGGAAGATTGAGTAAATGGGGCCAAAAGAAAAAAGAGACTGAAAGAGTCACCGGAGCGGAGAACAGTGCCATTCCTGCGCTTTGCAGCAGACAGAAGATGGAGCAGAGTACAATTCAGATCTTTGTGTCTTGTAGCCCTGTCTGAGTTTAAAAAAGAAGTATTATTAAACTGTCCAGGAGGTGAAATATAGGTAGTTCAAGAGCCTGTTGAGCATTCACTCAGCCTGGGCAATATGGGATGATTTGCTAGACTCAAGTGTAGATTCTGACCAGTGCAGCTTCCTGAGACTTTGATGCAAGAATTTACAGGACAGATTTATGGGGGAGACAAAAGAGCAATTTGACATCTTTTTTTTTTTTTTTTCTTTCCTCTGCTGCCTGCCTGGCACTGCGCACAGCTCTTCCACTTCACCAGTTCAACTGAGACTCAACTGAGACTCAATCCATCACTGATTTATAGGTATATAAATCAGGGATTAGATCAGAGGCAGAGTGTTTGTTTAAAAGAAAAGATCTACTTTTATAGCTTGAGCAGTAACAGTAATTAGCAATAGGATTAACCCAAAACTGGACATACAGAGTGCAATAATATTGTGAAACAGATTTTGTATCTAAAGTTTGTTGGCTATGTTATGAAAACCTAGCAGAGAAATATGAATCTTTAAAGAAAGGTTTAAACTACTTTGAAAGTTCCTTGATCCTATTACAAAGCACTGGAATTGGTCAAAAAATGTGCTTTGACCTTCTGCTTTCCTCCTCGTAGAAAGTATTCATTCAAAAAGGAACAGACTCCTTCCCCCACCACCACAATGAACCAACCAACCAACCAACCAACCAAACAAACAAAAAACCATCAATTTTTCTGAATCTGACAGTTATTCTATTGTTCATTTCTATTTGCTTGCCTTTTTCACCCTATGCCATTCAGCAGTTTTTCAGCAGTTTTTAGATAGTCTCAAAGAGCAAAAGCAGGAGCTGTAACTGCTTCAGAAAAGTTTTTTGTTTTGTTTTATTTGTATTTTAAGAGAATTAAACCTGTGCATCAAGCAGTCGTGAATGACATTTCACTAAAAACTAGAAAGTATAGAGGCAAAAACTGAAGGGAAAATCACATTCTCCTAGAGAAGGCAGATCACGTGACCTTAGGCCCACTCAAATTGCATCTTGTGTTTGCTGTCTTTGCACTGCTCACCCTCCCTTTCCTTTGTTGTTTCTCAATGATGGCTTTGGCAACAGTATGGTTCATCTGTTGGTTTTTGTGGCTCTCATTCTGCCCATGTTTGGTCATGAAGATGAGCCATTCAGCTTGTAAGTCATGCAGAGTTTGATGTTATCTGCTTCACAGAGAGGTGTTCATCACCTTTCCTATTGGCTTTCCACCACAACTGCTCTCCTCCACTTGAGCTGTGTGTTTAATACTCATCTGCTGATAGAATGCAGGAGAATCTCAATTAATTCCTCTACTTTCGGTTAAATTTGGGATACAATTAGTTTGTCCTGGTAGGTATTGTTTGCCTTTAGGAGTGATTCATGTGCTGAAACTGACCTGGGAACTGTGGCATTCAAAGCATAATCAGAAGTTTGCAATTCCCTTGAGATGCTGTCTTACAGAAGAAGGGAGATAGCAAGTATTGAAGACTAGTGTGCTAGTATGTTAGGCATACAAACACTATACTAGAGTCCTGTTGTGCTATCCTCTGTACTGTTTAATACTTAGCACCTTTCCTGCCAAATATCCCTCTCTCAGACAATGCTTGGCCACATCTTAGGGCTATAACAGAGGCCAAGAACTTTGTCCAGCAGGCTTGATGAAAGAGGCCCTCTTGTTTGAGGGAAAACAGAGCTAAGGCATGTGAACACAGCAGCACTAAGGCAAGGATCCAGCTGCTTGTGGGTTTCTGCTCTCCTGTTTCATTCACCGGTATAGACAAAGTCAAATACTAGCAATGAAGGACTGGTATATGAAGGAAAAATAACCATTTTTCTATCAGTAGAATTATATGTAGTTCAGCTGTCTGCAATATGCCTGGTACAAGTCATAAAAATTGGGGCTTCTGGTTTTCTGTCTCTCAGCTGGTTCTGGAACAGCCATGATACCCAAAAGATTTGCTCCACACCTGGGCAACCTTACTTCAAGACAGGACTCTGATATTGGTGGATCCCACCAGCAGAAACTATTCAGATACCAAATAACTCTGAAGGTAACTTTGCCTGAGGACTGGCACAGAGGTTCTTGGGGGAGAAAAGCGTGGCTCACATACTCTTATTTTTGAGCAAAAAAAAATCCAGAATACAGTAAAAGATTTCTACCATTAGTTCAAAAACATTACATCAACATTTGTAAGAGTATACAGTATATACACAGCTTTAAACAGTAACTGTTTCAAATAGTGTCTTCACAGATCATTCTTAGAGTGTTATTTTCACAGCAAAAATGTCTGCATCCTTAATTACAGTAGTAAGTTCAAGGCTTCTGGAAAAGGAGAGTGAAAAGATGGAATAAAAGATTGCATGTGGGGAAAAGAGATTGAGAGTTACTCAAGCACTGAAGTGATAATATATTCTTATATTAATCTGAATAATATCCTAGTTTCTATTTTAATATGTAGAATAGGGAATTCTGCGTCCCTCATGTACTGATTTGGTCAGAAAAATCACCCACGCTGTTTTATACAAAACACTGCAACAGACAGAACCAATTTCCATTAGTGTTCACATTTTTCCCCCAAAGCATCTACTTACCGTTAATGTAACTGCCCTACATTGTCCTCTTACTGTCCTGGACATGAATAAATCATTAGCCTTATTTTATTAATGAAGCCTAGCTAACAATATTCCCAAACTGACTGTGCTCTCATATCTTTCAGTGTTACAGATAGGTGCATGCTGTACTTTTGTTCCTCTACTAGGAAAGTATGGAAGCGTCACCGAGGTGATTATGTAGATTAATCCATACGCAAGATCTGTTCAAGGCAAAACTGGAAGGAAGAGGTCAGGTTCAGTTTCTGTTTTATTTTTTCCTTAAGCACTGGAAACTTTTTGCTGATTTTACATGTTATCCCTGACATCTACATTAGATAGTACCTCTTTATCTTAAGTATTATAATGAAAAGCCTTAAGCATCCTTAAGCATAAGTATTCCTGAATGCTGCTGCTACAGTGAACCTCTGTTTTTGGAGCTGCTGTAACTATACAGATGGTGATGAGCAGTGGTAGGAACAGTTCTGTGACAGTACTGAGACATGATCATTTTACAATGCCCTACTGTAGGGTCAAACTTTGCTTCTTCATTTACACTGATTTGTTTCTGGATGCACTTGTGATGCAGTCTGTGAGGGGAAATTGAAAGGAAGCGGGTATGGGAAAATAATGGAGAGAAAAGCTGATATCAAGGAAATCAAAAAAGACAAGAATTGCGGTGGACACAGTCTTCAAGATGATACAGAGATGGTAGTACTGGGTTAACTGCTGAACTAAATGCAGAACTAACAAGAAGGCAGTATGGAGACTAGAATTTGAGTTAGATGAGATGAAGGAGTTCTGTACTAATGGCATTGTGGCTATGCATGCTTTTGAAGATACTCAAACTCCATAATAGCCATATCCCAAGATATTTAATTCTGGCTTTTGGCCTTAAAATTATTTTCTCTCAATGTTTGCACTGCTGGATTGGGGATGGAGAGATCATTTTATAAACATAATGCATCATCACAGTTGCATGGATGGATTTCTCTCCAGCTATAACTCCCAGCTCTTTGCGTATTTTTGTTGACCTAAGAACAATGAGCTTTCATTATTTATTTTCTGCCCTTTCACCATGATTTGGAAAATTACCTTTGCCACTGTTTACTCCATATATGGTAATACACACTCACAGGGAATCTTTCCTGCCTATCTAACATTACGTACCTTATTCCCATAACAATAAACGGTCCCTCTTGCATTACTCGCTCCATGAATTCAGATACTCTTGAGAACAGTGCTATATAAATGCCTAAATGGATAAATCAACAAGATACTTCTTTTTTCTTTACTCTTAATGGAATGGAATATGGGGACTGTCCATTCCTTAGTAGTTTGCTTTTATTAACAAAGTATATTTTCTATCAATCCAGCAAGAGAAGACAAGAGGTGTCTGGTGCCAGTGAACTCCTGTACTTGCTTTGAATACTACAGTGCTATTGTTTTTAATATTTAAAGCTGCAATGCTGCCATGTAACTGGGGAAATAGCTTTTTGTGTTTAAATATTTTATGGCTTGTTGGAGTCCTAGTACAAGAAGAATTTCGTTAGTATGCTAGAGGCCCACCCTGACTGAAAAGTTTTTTGTTAACCCTTGAAACTACTCTGTGTTGCAGAAATATGTTAAGCATGATCTGACGCATTTAGCGACCATGAAGGACTGGAATGTTTCTCGCTTTTGACTTTTCTATAGACCTAAGTTCATCATTTTATTTCATAATGGAATTCTCATACAGTATTTTATGAAGATAGCATTTAAAACTATGTGTTTAATTATAGATTGTTCCATCATTGCAAATTTCCAGAACTCATCAATATCAGAAATAAAAGCTTAATTGGCTACTGTTTGCTATTTCAAAGTTGCACAATTCGCTCTGCCCTCATGGCCAAGAAGGTCAGTGGTGCATTAAAAGGAGCATGGCCAGCAGCTCAAGGGAGGTGATATCCCCACCTCTGCTCTGCCCTGGTGAGGCCACATGTAGAATACTGTGTCCAGCCTACTTGGCTCCTGTGTGGTACATTCAGGGTGTCACCAACCTTGCAAATTTTCTTCTGATTTCAACTGGAAACTGCTGAATTTTGGTCTCTTCTGAAAGTGTGCTTGTGCACTGATGGTGAAATCAGAACAAAAAATGAGGTCAGAAAAATCAACTTCTGATATTAGCAATGAACAAAGTGTTTAGAATCAGTTACTGAATTGCAAGAATTTTCTGCGTGTTCCTTTGGCCTTTCAATTATTTTTATTGCAAATACAGTAAATACTGATTCCATATGGGAGATGGGTTTTGCCACTGCTTTGCACAGACATCTAGGATGGTGGGTTTATTGTGCAGAGCAACATCATGGGATACTTGAGAATGCTGACCGTGCAGCATGACACTCAGATACCACAGTGTAACAAACCTAAAATCTTATAAAGCTTGGCAAAAAAATTAAACTTTTCTCATGAACTTCTGTAAATGACAGAAATATTTGCCTAAAATCCTAACATTAATGAAGTATTTTAGAGGAAACCATAATTAGCATGTTCAGAGATGAAAAAAATATACAGCATATAATCACTCTGCTGAAAAACACGTTTGTTTTCTCTTTACATTAAAAGTTAATGATGTGCATTGGCAAGCAAAATGAAGCACAGATGAAGGTTTGAAAGCACCCATGCCAGATGTTTGCTCAACATTTGTAGTAGTTTTTTTTCTAAGTTCCGTTGCTCACATGTCAGTCCCAAATGTTGCCTTCACAATTGCCTCAGGGTTCATGTTGCAGGATCTGAAAACCTGTGGGTGAGACTTTGTATTTGCTGACCCAATCTGAGCATGAAGAGCATTATAGAGAGGATGTGGGTGCCATAAGACTTTCGTGTCTAATGTCAGCACCTGCAAGGCACTGGGACTTGCAGCCCTGGGCTGAGTGCATGGCCATCTGTATGATATAGAACACAAAGGGATGCCTCACTTGTAATCAGTGAAAAGCAGTGGATCGAGTAAGGAGACCTACAGTCCAAAGCAAAATCAGAGAGGCAAAATCTGTGCATTTTCAACTTTACTCTCTTCAGTTTCTAGATGTATAATTTATTCTTTCCATAAACACTGCAAGGATACCTGCTTCAGGTTTAGCACAGGGACCTAAGATATGAGAAATCACATTCAATTTTCTTTTCTGCCTGAAGGTATGTGAATCAAGATCTGCATGAGAGACTTGGCCATCATGTTAGTCTGGGAGAAATGTGTTGAAAATTGCTCTTGCTTCTGCACTGTGCATGGGGAAATTCAGAATTATTGTGGCAGAGAGAGGAAGTGAACCTCAGAAGGACTCTGTACTCCTGCGCTGACAGCTAAGAGTAAAATCTGGGCATTAGCCATGTTCCAACAGTTACTTGCAATGCAGTTAAAATGTGTTTCAATACTGGAAGAGAGAGAACTGGAATTCTTTTTCTTTTTTTGCCCCATTGCTGGGCTGCAAGGTCAGGCTTGCTCCTTTCAGCAGTTAAGCACCTCTGTGCCAGCAAAGCAACAATTCAGAGCAGCTTACCAGTGGAGCATGAGACTGTGTGGCCCACACATGGCAAATGTAGGGCCCTGTGGAGAAACTGGCTTCTCATCAGAGGAAAATTGTCTGTTAGCCCTGCAAGGAGTGAGCCCTGCAAGGAACTTGGTGTGGATGTGTGCAGTAAGGCCAGCGGGATGTGGTGTACTTAAGCACTTGCAGATATGGGTAGTGGATAAGAAGGCTGCCTCGTGCTTGGTGCCACCAGGATGGTGTACATTTAGAATTCTGTTTATGATATTGAAACTGTTAGATAAAAAGCTGGGAGGTGAGCGGGAGTGAAAAGTGAGAGAATGAGGGGGAGCTGCTTCTGCAGAATATGTGAGGAATAAGTGCAAGGGGGTGTGGATAGAGGGCATTGCTAAGTGACTAAATACCAAAGAAAGACAGCTTTAAGACCCATTCCTCTCCCCTGCCTTCCTCTGGCCTCTCTGGGAGCTGTGTGTGAGCCCCAGCAGTACTCCTTGCTTTTACTGGGTTACAAAGTTCCTGTTGCAAAAGGCTATGCCTCATTTTTTAGATGATCCCAGAAAAGTATGAGACAAACATATACATCTGAGAGTAATATTTGGCCTGTTGTGCTTTGATCTTTCAGTGAATATTGAATTTTAACTATTAAAAATACATGAAAAGTATTCAACTGAAATCCAACATCACCTAGACTGTGAAAAATAAACCCTTCCCAGTTTTGTTGCACTCTTGAAGTCTTAAATATATCAGAAAACGTGCTGAATTCCTGCCTCTGAAATAGCTGCATTTTTTCTTTCCAAGCAGTCCTCTTCCCTGTAGAAGACTACAGAAATCAGTATACCTTGACCTAGCCTATCTGCAAGTTTGAGTCCAAAGACACTCTGAAAAATAAAGGAATAATGGCCTGTGGTATAAAGCTGTTGTGGAGTGGCAGCTCAGAAAAAACTCAGTGAAGAAACAGACTGAGTAAAAAGTGATAGCTCATGCAGCTGATTTTTATTCCTGATTACCATATTCTGGGGATGGTCCATGTCTGCATCTCCCAACATGGCTGGCTGGAGCAACCTGATCCAGCTGTAGATGCCCCTGTTCCCTGCAGAGGAGTTGGACCAGATGACTTTTAAAAGTCCTTTCAAACTCAAACAATTCCATGATTCCACGAACATTGTGTCTGATGAATCCACCTGCCCATGTGGAGTTCATCCTTCGGAAACCCTAAAGCAAGTCACTGATTTGCTAATGCTGGATGCATTGAGCCCTTGGAAGTTCCAGGTTCATACCTCTGCTCCAAACATTTCACTCATTTGAAAGGACCTAACTGGGCTTTTGCCCATTCAAAAAGGAAAACAAACAGCAACAACAAACAGCAGGACATCTGTGACTGTTTCTTGGGAGAAGTTAAACAAGAAATTTGAAGAACTCAGGCAGAAATGAAGGGTAGGAGATGTAAGGCACAACTTCATAATTACTTAACTTCTTACTCATAGGTAATTCATGGGAGGAATAGTCTTCCCTTATCTGAAAGTATGGATTCATTTCAGCAGTCTCTGAATTAGAAACCAGAAGAAATAGCCTGTGCCATCTTTCCAGAGGAGATTTTGTCAAAATCTGAACAGTTTCACAGGAAAATGAAAGACCATTCCTGATATTTTGAAGACATAAATACGAAGAAAATTAAATGAGTGTATTCATAGTTTGAAACGTACTGTTGCAAAATGAAACACATTTTGAAACTGGAATTGTACAGTGGGCCAGAAGCTCTATTTTCCAAACAGCCATGTCAGAACTAAAAAATAATAAAATGGATTGAAATTTAATAGGCTGCTTTTATCAAGACAGCCCTGGAGTACTGCAATCCGAAGAGATTCAGTGGCAGAGATGGTCTGGAATTTTCTGGTGAAACTTTTTCGATCTGAAAATAGTAGATCCATCTAAGCTGAAGAGTTCTGTGGAAACTAGTCAGCTGAGAAGAATTTCCAGTAAAATAAAACCCAGGGCACATCAGAAATTGTTTTGACTTCTTGCCAAATTGTCTCATGTTCTGCTTGAGGAACAGATTTCAGGATGTGGCTCAGCTTCTTCATCATGGAAAATCCCTCATGCCAGATACTCCTGGGCTTTCTGACCTTCGCTTTTACCACAGTCTCTCCATATAGCTGATTGTGGGACACAAGCTGTCCTCTAAAAGTTCAGCTCCTGATTCGGCCTATCATGACTCTGCTTTGCACAGTACAGGGTGAGATGGAAAAGTGTGGATACTTCTCTGAACCTTCATCTTTGTGCGCTGACTGTCAGTTCATCCTGAGCTGGGTGGCTTTTCTTCATTTCTCACTGTCTGGTTTGTGCCAGGTCCCACAGAGCTCCACTGGAGATCTGTACAATTGTTTCTGTTTTGCTTCAGAAAAGCAGAGAAATAATAACATATACCCAAAGCAGCACATTTTTCAGAATGACATTTCCATCAAGGTTTTCTACTTTCTCGCTGTATTGGATCAGATAACCATTTGATATATGGGTTCTACAATGAAATAAAAATCCTGAATTTTAAACGTCCTTAATTTATGGTCTCAAGGAGGGAATGAAATCCTATGGGATGAAGTCTTTCTCAAAGAAGTGGCTATCTATACCACACTCTTCTAATCCTAGATTTTCAGTCTTCCAAGAGCTGGAACTGGGGGCTATTAATATCAGCGATGACTAGCAGTCTAACAGAGAAAGAAAACTGATTGCTCCTTCCCTGCATATCTATTCATGTCTGTGTTAGTTATCCTGCGGACTTATTAAAGCCCTATGCTGTTAGAAGCATAGAGTCAAAGTTCATTAGGAAGATCACCAAATACTGCGTGAGTTACATCACCAAACTGACTCGTCTCTATTGCAGGAAGTCACCTTAATTTTTCTTGCTTGTAATAGAAGAGACTGCTGAACAATGATAACAGAAAGCTCAGGGGCTGTAAGACTGGATGCAGCTGTGTTTGTAATGGGGAAGCTGCATGACCTGCAACTTTTTACCTTAACCAGATTAATCTTGTTAGTTTGAAGCTGACTTTTGCATTAGATTTCCTCTCTCCTTTCTCAGAATTATTGAATAAATTTAGATTACTGCCTATGCAACAGTCACTAAAGCTGAAATTACCAGACAGCATCTGTGAGATCAATTATAACTATGTTTTTGTCCTCTATTAACAACAAAATTTACCTCTTTACCCCACACTGACCTCTCCATTTGTAATTAACAATTCTTGCTGTTTGTAACACATGGGAGTAAAATATTTGCATGGAGAATTTTTGTTTTGTTCACTCACATGTGGACAAAATGAGATTTAGTGCGAAATCTATGTATATGTGAAAGAATACGGCAGTAAATAAATTCTGTGGCAGACCTTCACGCAAATGCTCGTGGATCATGTTAGATGTATGTAACATTAAATCTGAAATTAGTATGTGGGTGGTAATTTATCTTGGGGGACAAAGACTGCAGCAGGCCTCTTACCACAACACCTGCCAGGGATATCTAGCCCAAAAATCACAGTTTTCCATCTGGAGGGAATCAAAAGGGGTGGGAAGCAGGCGGCAGGCCTGCCCAGCCCACACACAGCTCTGGGCTCGGGACAGAGACCCAGCCACACCGAGAATCCCCAAGCTGGCTCCCCCGAGGCCAGCCGGGTGCTGGCTGTGTCTGGGAGCAGAGGAGTGCCGGGAGGAGCTGAGGTCTTGGAGCAGATGTACTGGCATACTTGCTGCAGTGCTGCAGAGCCCTGTCAAGGGAAAATTATTTATCTTTGGCTTTTTGTCAGGGTTTTCAGTAGCTGAGACTCTCTGCTTGTGAAATATTTCCTTGGTGCTTAAATTGTTCTCTTGTGCCGCTCTTCTGAGCTTTCAGATGCTTCATCCAGTACAGTCTGACAGGCTCCACAACAGCACAGTAAAATCAGATGCTTGATGCCAGACAGAGATTCGCTAAACCCCATTTATATGAAAACGATCTCAATTTGGTTACTGCAGTGGTGATCTAAAGTAGAAAGTAATCTTATATTCATGAATCCACGTATTCATCTGCTGTATTTGCCTTTGATGGCTAGGTACCAATAATTTAGCAAGTGACACATACCGACATTCACTCCAGAAGTTCAGACTGTCTCAATATCTCAACAGTATAGCAGTACCAGTAATACAAAGTACACTGACTTTCTCTCTAGAGCAACATTATTTATGCATGACATGGAATAATACCTAACAGGAGCCATGAAAGGAAGAAAAGTGCAACGAGCGAGTGTGTATATGATATGACCTTGTTAACATTTCACCGCAGCATAATCTTTTTGTACTTTCAAGCATGATAAGTTAATGCATGCTGCTGTGAGACATATTGGAAGTGACAGATAGACATCCATTTTAAAAACCTGGTTCAGGGACTGTCACTTTACCATTACACTAAACATACAATGGACTAAAGAATTAAGATGAAAAACCTTATAGAAACAATAAAAATCCTTCCTTTTCTTCTTCTGAATATGCTCAAATACCCCACAGTTTCCATCTGTAGAATTTGATGAGATAAATCTGAGTAAGAAACATGCATTGTGATAATGAACTTACAGTTTAATGCAGAAATCATGAATGAAAGACTGTCAATTACATGTGAATCTGACAAAAGACTGACAATTACATGTGAAATCATGTATGAAAGACTGACAATTACATGTGAATCTGAGGATATGGTAACCATGTAGAAAACACCCAGACAGAAATGTGTGAAAGCTGGTCTTGAAAAAGGTTACATAGCTAAATTTTTGTATATATTTAATGCAGGACCTCTCCTGGAATTAAGCTAAAAAGAATGAATGTCATATGAATAGGATGTATATATTTAAATGCTATCACTGTATAAGCTTGCTTAGATACAGGTTTTTAAAACTGGCAAAGCATTTTCTTCCCTGCTTACACATCAGTGCAGCTTGACTAAGTGATAAACTGTGAGCTGTCAAGTGGGTGTCTAATGGCACAAAACAAATAAATGGTACCGGTTGCTTGATCCATAGTACACCATCAGTTCAAGGTAAACGACTAGAAAGATTTCTCCAATACAGTGCTGACAGACAGCTAGACTGTTGCATACTCTTGGCATAATTTTGATTGCTGAGAATCCTTAGCAAAACTGTTTGACTTTTACATAGCAAAAGCAAGATCTAGATGTCTGTCTTTTCTGGGGAGAAAAACTGTCCCATGAAACAACCAATGATGTCCTGTTTGTTCTTCCTCTGGAACTGCACCTTTGATTTCCTCTATGAAAATACACGATTTCAAAAGGAATAAAGGACATCTGCATGGTTCAAACTATATATTGATCGCTTAGACTACTTTGCCATTTGACTTCTTTAAAGACTATATTTCTTGTGTTTAGGCTTTGAATAGTTTGAATTCTGTTCATAGTCTTGCCTTTCTCAACAGCAAGTCTATTGCCAAATGATCTCAGTCATTCTGACAGCATATAGTGTGGTAATTCCTCTGTGTGATTTTTCTCTCATCTCTTTACCTTTATTTTTCATGCACACAAGTAATATAAAATTTCAAAAACATTTCTTCTCCCCACTCAAAATCATTAGAACTATTCCTACTTGATCTCATAAAATCTATTTGGTCAAGACCTGATGTGGAAATGGGTTTTGTGTTCCAAATTTGTGGTTAGCGTGTAGTGTGAAAATAAACTAGTAGTGATGCAGCATTTAAAGAGAACTATGACATTGCTAACATTTAAAAAGCTGAGTAGTGTGCTTTCTAAACAAACTATGGTTATCTAGAGCATTTGGTGGAGTTTCCATGTATGCTAAGGATAAAATAATAGAATCTTAGAACCACAGAATAGCTTGGATTGAAGGGACCTTAAAGTCCATCCATTTCCAACTCCTCTGCCATGGAAAGGAACACGTTCCATTAGGTCAGGCTGCCCAGGGTCCAATCCAAACCCAGCCTTGAACACCCCCAGAGATGGGGAACCCACAACTTCTCTGGGCCACCATTCTCTGTTAAGAATTTCTTCAAAACAAAGTCTACATTTCTTCTAAACAAAGTCTACATCATTTTAGTTTAAAGCCACCACTCCCTGTCCAGTCACTACCATCTGATAAAGAGTCTTTCCTCATCTTTTCTGTAGGCCTCCTTTTAGTACTGAAAGACCACAAGAAGGTCTTCCCAGATTCTTATATACTCCAGAATCAGCAAGGCCAGTTCTCTCAACCTGTCTTTGTAGGAGAGTTGCTTCATCCCTCTGACCACATTTGTGGCCCCCTCTGGACATGCACCAATAGCTCCTCGCCTTTCTTGTGCAGTTGTCCGCAGACTTGGATGCAGTGCAGGTAAGATGGGTCCTCACAAAACAGGAGTAGAGGGAGACAGTCACTTCCCTCACCCTGCTAATCACGCTTCAAGAAGCAATTGAAATTCATGCAGCAGATACTTTTGATTTTAATGATGTAGAATACACAGCTTACTCCGTTTTTTTTTTATTCTTATTTTTTAAGGTGAGAAATATGACACCACTGGAGAAACAGTTTTGCTATCTGTGGAGGAAAAAGTAATTTTCCTTGACATTTTCCCAGTGAAATAGAAAAAAAAAGACAGGTTATACAGGTCTGAAGCAGTTTCTATCTAGAGCTTCAGTACAGAAAAAAAGCCATATTTCTAGATGAAATGCTTGAAAATGTACATGATGGCCCCACACATGCATTCACAGAACTGCAATGAATGTAGTGAGGTATTAAACGGTAAATTGGAATTATAGTTGCCTAACTTTGTAAAGTTTGATTGCATAATAAATGCACTGGAAATGCCCGATCATTTCACTGAAAACACTGCTCATTGTTGAAAGTGGTTGAAAGAACTGACAGGAAGCAGTAAATGCAGCATTAAAGCAAATCAGTAACAACATCTTTTTGGACATTATTTCATCCTTTCTTCTGTTTTCATTTTAAAGCAAATAATTTCCTGTCTTTTTCTGTCTCTCTTTTTTTTTTTTCCTCTCAATTTTCTAGTGTTTTTTCCATCACAAGCCTTCCAGAAGAACTGAAGAAAAGGGTAGTGAGATTTTTTTTCTGGAAGTTATTGTGATCTTTAATCATAGAAGAGAATTTGTTAAAAAGGCTGATGGAGTAGATAAGTTTCCGTACCACGCATCATATTTAATTCTTTCAAGCTAGTGCTGGATAGAAAAAAAATCCAAATCATGGACTGAAGGGTACTTGTAAATGTTGTCCCTGTATAACGCAAAAGCAAGCTTCAGATATGCTCTCCATCTCTTTAGTATTCAGATCAAGGGTTTCACGTAATCACTTTACAGAGAAAGAGATCTGCTGTAAAATGTTGATCCTAAGTGGAAATGTCCCCAGATCCCTGCTACTGAGCTCCTGGGTTTGGCTTCCAGCTGCAAACCTGAACCTGCATCTGACCTTTAAAAGAATTTGGGATGATTTTCTTTTGTGTGCGTCTTTTGAGGGTGTGTGCCACTCCCTGCTACAACCACAGCTGCAACCATAGTACTTCATCTGATGGTTTCTCTTACAAGACGCATCTTTCACATTACTGTGTGGAACTTATTTAGTACTGAAAGGAAAAGCTTGCTCCTTTTTCCAGCGTTCCTCAGGTAATTCTCAACCTTAACAAAATCTAAAGATTTTTTAGCTCACTATTTACATTCAGCCCAAGATAATTACCAAAAATTGTCTTTAAAAAAGGATATTCACAGAAATGATGGCTTCCAAAAATGACAGACACACAGAAAAGAGTTTACAAAAATGAAACAAGTAGTTGTCTTCCACAAATGTTTTGAAATTTTTCATTATTATTAGCTCTGTGAAATTACTGTACAAAAAAGTAATGCATTTCAGTAACTGTCATAGAGCATTTTGTTTTGAGACAGTGTAATACCACTGATGGATAAAGTTCTAAGGATTTGAAAGTTGGACTGTTGATATGAACAGCTCGCAGTTCATATTTCTGTCTGATTTTTCCTGAGGTTGAAAACAGATTCAAAGAAGAAACATCTCTGGGGAGACTGAGGGGTGTGATTTTAAAATAGAGGAGACTTGGTTAAGCAAATGAGACTGATATCTCATTGGTCTTAGGGACATGTTTCTGCAAAATTAAAAGCAGGACTTGCTTTCCATAATTTTATTTGGAGAATATCTGAGCCAAACCTGCCTTAATCATTTAAGGCTAAGTTTAGATGGCATATGATAGCTGTCACAAGACATAAGTTCCTTACACTTTATTCATCCCCTTCCAGTTCTTCCAAATTTTCTCCCTCCTGAATCTGATTCCATCCAAAACCAATCCCTGACCTCACAGGCATCTTCTTCACTCCAGCACTCCCCCTCTCGCCATCAGGGAAGTCTTCTGCTGTTTCATTTCTGCCTCTTCTTGTTGACTTCCCTGCAATATGATGCTGAGCTGTCCTCAAAACTCGAGGGAGTTGCACTTAATTTTAGAAAGAGGCCAAGGAAATGAATCTCAGATCTAAATCCAAATCTGAAGTTTCCTGTGTCTTTGGCCTTTTGATAAAGCTTTCCAGTTTTGGCACTCCCATGCTTATTTCATATGTACATTCCCCAACATGTGGGAGTGCTGTTGTTTGGGTCAGAGAACTGGAATCCTGGAGTTGGGAACTCACATTCTTCTAAATGACTCCCTTCATGGTCTTTATGACTGTTTGCTAACTTGTTTGTTTAAATGACACTGACACAGGGTGTATCTCATTTTTTATGCCAATTTGACACATAGGTGACATAATTTTTGGAAGCTCTATTTATCTATTTTAGAAGCCAGTAATGCTTTGAAGCTATGAAAATTGGCGCAGAATTCCCTAAGTTGGCCTCTGCAAAATTTAAGTATAGTAACTCAGCAGCAACTGTTGATAATTAGATGTTAAGAGACCACATTTATACATCAGCTACCTTTTTCTTGCAGACCCAGCTGTCTTTCCCAACTTTGTTATCCTCCATAGGTCCAGGTGCTCCATTCTTCTGGCCACCAGGAGAGCTGCCTAAGGCTGTGGCCTTGGGATCACTGAACTACATTAGTTTTGCAGCTTACTGTGATCCTAAACATCCTTGTCTTAGGAGCAAAATGCTAATAACTTGGTAACAAGTTTTTTAGCAGTCTTATCTCTTAAAGTGCTGCTGTGAGCCACAGTGCAGTTATCACTGCTTTTAGTGCACTTAGCCATGCCCTTCACATTTTGCAAAGCACTGTGTGCTGTTTTACAGGAGCTTGAGAACTTGCCTGCATTAGACACAGCATGTTTTCTACATTTACTTGTTTTACTTTAGCAAAGAACTTTGTCACAATGATTTTCCCTGCTTAGAGTACGAACTATTGATTCAAACTGTCACTGTAGAGAAATATTATCATTCTCTCAGACAGTGCTGGAATTTGGCACTCAAAATGTACTGGAAAGACTTATATTCAAGGCAATTTCTGTACTGCACATCGAGCCAAGTATCTGAGTTTTCCTTTCAGAAGCGCCCAAAGATGTTATTGCCAAGTCTCACCATTAAACCAGGAGACATTATTTTTGGTTTTCAATTTTGTTTCTCTCATGGGTTTGCATTTTTTTTCCAAATCCAATTTACATTTCATTCTACATCTGCCTTCTTAGGAGATCAAAGTGTTTGTACACTGTACAAATGTAGGTTTCCACACCCATCCCTATTTTTTCAGTTTTAGAAGGCACATTATAACATGCAAAATCAGTTTTTCACAGAGCCAGTAGTAACAGAGGCACATATTTCTGCAGATTAATAATTCTCTTTACTGTAGCTCTCATGAATTCTTCTCCTCCCTTTTCCTTCTTCCCTCACGATTTCAAAGTCCACCCAGTGATTTCAGTGATCAAGTCACATTTATACAATTATCTGCTTCAAAGACATTTTTAAGAAGAAAATTAAAAAACAAAATAAAGGATGAATTGGCAACACGAACAATTTCCTCTTCACTTTAATCATTACCATAACCATTTAAAAATAAATAAATAAATCCTTCTGATTTCAAGTGGAAAGGATCTTTACTAACTTGGTGGTATGCACCACTGCTATTATCACCACCACAAAATAGAATAGTAGGAACCAGAAGGAGCGCAAAATTCTAGATCAGTTGGCTTCACAAAAGAGAGTTGGTTTGGGTTTCCTGTTCCTAACTTTAGGTTTCTGAAAGCTATGTGTTTGGTCTGAATTAGTCATGTAGGCTTTCTCTGCAGGCAATGGCAAGAGATGTGAATCTCCAGTTCTGAAGTAGCTGAGTGCAATGGACCAGCCCGTGGCACTGGCTGTGTTTCTCCATGGGCTTCAGAGGTGACCTGCATGACTGCCTTAGAAGAGATGACAACTCTCTGTCAGGTAAATATAGGTGAGGTGATTCCCATCCTCCATGTCTTCCTGATGAGATAGCTATACTATTACTGTGTATGTAACCTACAACTGTCTGTGCACACATTCGGATATGCACAGATATATATACACATATAAATGCATGTAAATAAAGAATGCATGGATACTTCATATATATACGTATGCATATATATAAAACAAATTCTGTGTGCTAGATATATTGCAGTTGGGTTGATGAACAATAAATAGCTCAGAATGCTTTTGTGCAATCAAGCATTAAATTGATATAAATTGCTTAATTCATAACAATGAAGCACTTCTCTCTCCAGTCGTTTAATGGAACGTAAGCAGAAACAAAGAAATCCATAAAATATATCAAGATTGTGCAAATATTTTTAAACCTCCTTTGAAGCCCTTTAAAGTAGTCATTAAAAAAAAATAAAGATTGTGAAAATGTTCAATTACATGTATTTATTATGCTGTAAGACAATGCCTGTATTGTGATGCAATAGCAAACTCAGCAGCCATGATCTGTTATCCACACATAATGCAGTATGTTAAGATGACTGGCCCAGTTGAGTGAGATATGGAGTGATTAGAAAACTCGGTGCTCACACTGCTAACCCTCTGAACCTATGCAGAGCCAGTGGGACAGTGCATCATGCATTATTTCCCTGAACCTCAACGCAGATGGTAGCCCTAATTACAGGCTGCCAGCTTCAGCAGTTCCTCCTCCATGCTGGTTTTATTTTGGTTTGTTTCAAATGATGTATTTCTTCTCTGGTACCACAAGGACAATGAAATAACAGTCTAGGGCTACTGTTATTAAAATTTCTAAACACAAAGCAAAGTAATATATGTGGGTGAAAAGGCTACTTCATTTTATTTTTTTAAAAACACTTGGAAGCTTGTAAAATGACATATACCCCATATGTCTTTGTGGAAATTATTGTAGAAAAATGCAGAAAATGACCTTGCTTGGTCTCTGTTTGTGCAACAGAATTTTATTTTTTATATTTTTGGCAGCGAGGAGCATAATTGTATGGAGGTTGAAGTTTCCATTTCACTTCTTGTGAATAAAATATATTGACATGTATACATACATATGTATGGCGTAGCCATACCTTTTTATATTATTATTATTAATAATTTTTTTTATTTTAATGGAGTGCTCATAATGCTTGGTGCTTGTAGATGAGTATGCAGTTACCTCTCCATTTTCTGACTTTGCTTTCCAGACCTGCAGTGAGAAGCGCAGTGAGCAAGGTGCACAGTCCTCTTCCTGTGATACCACCTATGAGTGCACAGCTGGACCGATACAGTCGTAATGTTTGGAACTTCTTCATTTTAGCAGATTTTCCCTTGGATTTATTATACTTTGGCTACTTGAAGTAAAATAAATAAATAAATAACGTAGAAAAATTGGCAACTTTTTTTTTTTTTGCTTTTCACTTCAGTGCTTTGTAGACCATGGATGATCAGGAAAGAACATTATAAAAAACAGATAAATCAGTATGATCTTAGTAATGCTCTTTAGAATAATAATAATAATAATGATAAAAATCAACAAAACAACCTCCTGCACAGCTGGTCACCCACAGGAGCTAATAAAATGTTAACAGAAAATACTGTGTTCCAAGTACAGTGCCTTTTCTGTAAGTACTGTTCTTATACAGTACTTAGAATTTCTTTAAAAGGTGGGGTGCTGGAAAATGAGAGACATCCTGGCAGAAACACAAGCAGTTTTTAGAGGGAGTCCACCCACTGAGAAATCTGTGGAAGCAGCTCTAGGCAGAAGAATGGTACCAGTGGGATCTGAAAGTGATCCTCAGAAAGAGTGAAACAACAGGAGCACTACACTCATCTCCACCTTTTCTGCCTCCAAAAGAAAAGAAGTAATGCCGCAATATTTCCAGCCAGAAAGTGCATTGTGAAATCCTCCTTCTCCTCAACTCCTGATCTATTTTGGAAGCTATTTCTGGTACCAAGAACATTGGTAAAATAATTAGGGAAAGCTTTTATTAAAAAAAAAAAAAAGAAAGAAAAAAAAAAAGAGTTCTCTCATCAAGGTCATCTACTTGGAATTGTAGACAACCATATCATTGCATTTTACAAATACAGTTTAAAAAATGACTTCAATCTGTGGTTATAGAGCCCAGTAAGTTCCCAGAAGTCCAGCTGAGACTCTCGCTCATTTCATTGTTAGCTCTTTTTGTGCTCTCCAACATGAATGCATGAGCATCCATTTTATACCCACTTGTCCTTGTGCTCACTTGCCCTTCAGAAGAATAGACTTTTTCCTCCTGGAGACATGCTTAAAGAAATAAACAGTATCTTCTCTGAGACTTTCTTGTGCTACATAAAGCTATCAAAGTCCTTTTAACTTCTTCTGTGTGACGTGTTTTCCATTCTGTGGTTATTGTCCTAGTCCGAGCTTTCACCTGTTCTGTTCTGAACTCACCCATCAGTGGTGGAGGTAATGGAGACTACTCTAGTGGTGCTTTGTGCAATCATGTCAATGGCTCTTTCTTAAATCACAAAACATACCGTAAATCCTTGGCAAAACCTTAAAAAATGGCTTAAGGAAAGTAAATGGTCATGAAGTATTTCTATTTGGTTGAAATTCCAGCCCATGAGTCACTAAAGATTTGAACCTAATTTGGTGAAGCCTTGTAGGTAACTTGCTCATTTGTCAGCCAAAGGACATGAGTGACCTTTTCAGCATGCAGCTAAGCCTAGTTGTTTCCCAATTATATTAAAGAGAAAAAATTGGTAGGATGGGACATGTGGGAGTGATTGTTCCAGGCTGAAAAATTATAAATTAGCTTTAATAAGAATGTGATTAAACGGTAATAAAAGTAGAATTTATTATTTGTAGTCTTTGGATCCTGAAGACAAAGAAGTCTGCGTCCCTGCCCATCCTGTCCTCCTCCAACATGGGAGGAGCCCAGGAACTCAGCCAGCCATGTCCTCCTCTCACTTTCTGTTTTTATAAAGCATTTTATGTATATACATTTTTGCTTTACTTTTTATATTGTTATGTATTTTTTAATATAAAAAATACCTACCCCAGAATTGGAAGAGAAAACTACAAAATGGTTTAACATTTATCCCAGTTCAGATGTGCCTGTCTGTTCTGGAAGATGCCAGGTGCTTCAAAGGCTGCCAAACTTATGGCAGGGCCACGCGGTGCAGCCGCCTTCTACGGGGAACTGAGCTAATAGCCCCACATGCATTTCATTTAAAAATATGGACAAGTATTCAATCAAAATGAATTTTGTCATCTTGGTCAGGACTGCATTCAATCTGCATCGAGAGACATGAAAGGATGCTCTGTTGCTCATATTTTATAACAATGACTCATTCAGCTACTATAATCCCAGTCAGATACAGCACAATGCCGTTCCTTGCCTCTTTCTTTTCTTTCAGCTGTAACTTCTCCTCTGCTACACACAAAACTCAGTGGTTGTCAAGAAGGTCTTGTTAGCACCTGCTTTAGGGGCTACCTATTTACATCCAAGGCTTTGCACTTTCATACCATTTTCTCCCTCTAACTCTGACCCTTTTTCTCCAAGTATGAAAATGTGTTTCATCTTCTGCTTGCAACTACAGGACAGGAAAGCAGCTCCAGTCACAGTTCTGTGTGATACAACCTTTTTGCCTGATTTGTCTGATGAAAAATGTATAAGCAAGTAGAAAACATTATTATCCCAAAGCAATTTGTACACAAAAGCATTATAGCCCCACACACCCCAGCACAGGCAGCAGATAACTCTGCTATGTACACTTTTTTGTTCTGTTTTGTTTTGTTTAAAAGGGATTTACCTTCTATCATTGTTTCCTAGACTGCTTCCAATGCTCATTAAAAGAATTGGATAAAAAAAAAGCCTTAGTGAAATCCTAGACTGAGTGAATGGTGAATTTTCTCACAACAAAATCAGAAATAATAATTGGGAGAAATAAGCATATAAATTAATCTGCGGTTCTCATTAGATGTCTTCAAAAAAGACGTGCTCTTTCTTGGGAAGCAGACTGACTTGGCTACTGAAGACATGAAGCAATCTTAGTTATAATGATCAAATTGAATGAAAAGGTTTTTCTGTCAGAAACATCACCATCAAACAACCGAGCAGTCAGCGCCAAGTTGCACTTGTGTCAGGACATGTGATTTCCCTTCAGTCAGTAGGAGAAAAAAAAGACAGAAATGACTGTGTAACCCACACAGAAATTAATAAATCAAATTTAAAACAAACTGCCTCCTCCCTCCTGCTTTCTGCATGCCTTGCACCAGCCAGATGGGTGAGCTGCAGGCCTCAGGACAGGGCTCTGTGCCTCTCCCTCAGCAAAGGAGGGTTTGGGGGTGACGTGTCCCTCACCCCATCTCCCGGCTGGCCCCAGCACAGTGTGACAGCCCTGTCCCCACAGCCAGACTGTGGGCAGTGGGAACCTCCAGCTGTGGGCTATGAAAAGACAGCAGTTGGGTTGGGTTTCCCTGAGTGGCTCTGCATTTGGTTCTTGTCAGGCCAGAGGGAGACGAAAGTGTAGAGATGGGTGGATTATTTCAGCTAAGTGATCAGCAGACTGAAGTAAGTGGCTAGACCACAGGTATTTGGAGACAGTAACTGTAAGCTCAGTGTATGCACTGACTAAAATAGCTTCTCAGCAGCTGTAAGTTATTATGTAAACACTGGAATCTTACATCCTTTAACAACAGCCACTGAGGAATCAAAGCAAATTTAGTTTTGTCTTATGCACAGTATTATGAAAAAAAAACCTAAAAAAATTCCTCGGTTGACTGTTGCAACATTTCTAAAAACATAGTATTTAGTAGGATTCCAAACCAAGTAAATTGGGCTAGATTTTATTAAAAGTCCATTAAAAAAAATCTATAAACTCTACTGGGGACATCTAAAAGGAAGAAACATTTCTAACAACCTTTGTATATGTACATTTCTCAAGGGGAATCAAAGCAAAACATATGAATCAAAATGCTGATGCTTATGGGAAATATATGTGACTGATTGTCATCCTGGTTAGGGATGCAGGTCCCTTAGGTTGGAAGTACCCCGTGTGTTCCATTTCCAAAGGAAGGAGAGATGTTTCTGAGCACTGCATCCAACTATGCTCATCGTGTGTGGGAAATGACAACAGCTGGTCAGAGTTTAACATGCATGCTTGTGGATACAGGCTAGCTCCTACCAGCTAAGCTGTGTCTGAAATCCCCCAATGCAAATATGATTACATTTTTGGAATAATAACACTAAAACAGGTAACAGTCTATTTCCGTGCAATTTAACCATCCAGCTATGTGCTCTCTCTCAAGAGCATAGACTATTTTCAAAAACCTGAAGAAAGAGCCTCCTTTCTTTCTTGCACTCATTACACAGGACATATATTCTATGACCTTTATACAACTAGCAGAATTCCTTCTGCTGAAGGTTGTAATAAACAAAATGCAAAATAAACTCACAAACTATGAGGTATACTTTCAAATCAACGAGCAGAGATGAGCTGAAGTCTCAGCTGACCAGGAGAGGCAGAGATGCTAATCAGAGATAGAATGGATACGTACCACATTTGGGTTTGCAGAGGGATTTTCCTCAAAATTAGATTGGCAGAATGTTTGAATGTCATTTCCCTACGTTGTTAGGATAACTAAGAATATAAATGCTAATGAAAACACAAATCAGCAGTGAAACACTTGACCAGTCAGCTGTCTCTGTGATGTATAATGTTTGGCTACAGATCCACAAATTGTTACAGGGAGTTGGCAAACATTCTGTGGCTCCTTTGTGGCTGAACATCTATTGAATGGTCAAATGTAGTAATAAGAGGCTAGGCACAGTAATCTAAATGATGGTTTTCATTCCATGTTCATCTCATAATTTCACTTTATGCACAGGCTACACCTATACAGAATAGAGAAAGGTGAGTGATGCGCACAGCAAGGACATCATGATGTAGCAGATGTTCAGTGTGCTCAGTGCCCAAATGAATGACTGGTTGGTCTTTCACTAGGAGCTGGGGCCATGTGCAACACTACTAGGACGGATCTGATGAACTACCAATATTAAACTTTTTAAAAAAAAACAATCAGCTCTAAAATTCATTACCTACTTCTGCTCTGAAGCTGTAAAATTCCTATGAATTCGTTTCACAAAAGTCTACATTTCAATATGTCCTAAATATCTTATTCAAAGAATTATTCTTCTATTATCATTTAATCCAATGTCATATGAACATGACATTTGACAAACTGAGACTGAAAATTCAAGCTGTCTTTCTAGATTACTAGCATAAAGTTTTACAGCTGTATATGGCAAGCCAGTAGGGTCAGCAAAAAAAGCAGCCTGAATTTTATATGCAGATCAGCAAAGCCACTGCTGGATCATTATTCTTCCCCTTAGTGGGAGTCTCAAGAGGCCAAATGAGTTGAATTATCTTCTCTTCACTAATGGACTCATTTCTCAGAGTCAGGTCAAAAATTAGACACATCAGGGAGTGCAGGAAAAGTGTTGGGCACGCTTTGAAGTCTTCAGAGCTGCATGGTAGTCAAGAATGCAGGTGTGAGGGCCCAGCGACAGGGTCATCCTGGTTCCCATGTTATGGAAATCCTTACATGAACTTCCTTCCCATGGAAAGGCAATTTTTAGGTGGTCAGGCTGCAGCAGGATGAGAGTTGTGCTTGGCAACTTCTTTGAAATTCAGTGATGAGGAGTAAGACAATTGTGCGTGCCAGAGGATGAAGCTCCTGCCTCAGCCCGGCCAGTACACAAAAAGGAGCCTGCAGTCTTCTACAATAGAGGCTGTGACATAGCTTACAGGTCACCTGTGATAAGTTAGGGAAAACACAGGTGTGAAGAAACCAGAAGTGGTAGCTTGCATGTAGGGTGGAGAAGCAGATTCACAACTCTAATGTGGGTCAGTGATAGCTCCAGGATTCAAAACGCCCAGGGGATGGAGTAGGACTGCCTTATGTTGCGTGAACCCAGATCAAGGAGAGTCACTATTGTGAAGTTTTACTAACTAGTAACTTCATCTGAGTAATCTCACCTAGGTGATTCCTGGTTTAATTTCAGTAAAATAGCAAAATAGGAACAGAAGGTAGAGATCGTTTCATTTCAGTGACTTATTCTGACAAGGTGGGAACAGTCTTTGGGTTTGTGGCAGTCTGGTGTGGCTGAGACATTCTGCACAAAAGCAGGAGCTAATTCGATTTTTGTGGAATTTATTCTTTACAGTTATTTCACTTCATTATATTAGTTATCCATGGAGTGTACTAAACACTATCCAAATAGTTCAATCCTTTAGAATTTTCAGTTAGAAAAGTCACAGCTTGTAATGAAGAATGAAAAGCATCAGATGAGGAAATATAACTCTTCCTCCCAGAACTGAATAGCCTTTTTTTTTCTGAAAAACAGCCAGCAAAGCCACACTAAATGGCTTTAAACTTATATTGAGGAACACAATTGCAATGTATTAAAAAGGTTGTCACACATGAAAAATCATTCTTCTCCAAAAAGCCAACTTCTGTTCAGTCATGATGAATGGCTCAGCTAAAACACAACAAAAGGCGTAGAAGTCCAGCTCTCTTTCCTTGGGTGGTGCTTTCACAGAAAACAAATGGCTTGTTTCCTGGGGAAGGCCAGGCAAAACATAAAACTGAGGCAAGAAGTAGATAGACACAGTGCAGGAGCACCAGGTAGGACAGGAAAGAAGACTTCAGCTATGAGCAGGAGCAAGGCAGCCCTCTGAGCATGATCCTGTGTAATTAGGCATGGAGCTGCAGGGAACCTGGCACAGTGAGGCACAACTTCAGGAGTTTTCAACAGTGAAATAAACCTAGACACTCAAAACGGTATGTTTTCCTTCTCTCCCAGCTCTCACTTCACATCTGTAAATGTGTCCATGGGGGTGAAGTACCCTTCCCTTCTGAGCAGCTGTCCACATAGGCACTTTGCTTCCTAGCAGGATCATCCCTGTGCCACATACCATCATCTCCAGCTTCCCCATGAACAAAAGGAGGGAGGGAGAGGGGAAGACAAATATGATTTGCATCATGGTCACTTCTCAAAGCTTTGTCATGCTCAGCTAGCCTGGGCTGGGCTGGGCTGGTGGCTCTGCTGTGCTGTGGCATGTAGAGGGTGTCAGAGGCAACAGCAGAGATGGGGAGAGCCAGTGTCAAGGATGGGGATGGGGGCAGACCAGTCTGGTCTGGTAACTGGAGATTAATACGAGCAAGCTTATGTATCATTTTTGTTTAAATAGCAGTTAGACCCTCTGATGGGAGCCTCTTTTGTCACCTGACCACAGGGACAGATGCACTGCTCATGCCTGACACGGGAAGATGTGGTGAGTCCTGGTGGCACAGGGATAGGGCATGAGATGCTGAGCAGGGCAGCCCAGCAAGGCCAGCATAAATCACAGACCTGGAGCTACAGGGAAGCCTTCACAAACCCAGAACAGGAAGGGATTTTAGCCACTTTTCCTTACCTGACTTCTGAGCTGAGTCTGCCTAATTTATCAGAATTCAATTATTCCTATGTCACTGTGTGTACCAGTGCCAGTACCAGGCATTTGACTCTGCTTGTACTATTTTCTGCTCAAATGGCTTTTCCCATCTCAGCTTTTCCCACTTTTTCTGTTGTAAAATACCTCAATAACAGACAGTTAATTACAGCAGGCATTTGAAGGCTAAGGATGAATTGAGGATGGCAGAAGTGGCCATGGGAATTTAGGGAAGTGATACTAATTGAATCATCTTAATTGCAAGTGGAGGTGTGCTCTCTGGAGTCATGCTACCACAGAATTATAGGGAGAGGTAAGATCTGATCCAGCTCCCAGCTCCAAAGCCAGGCAGGTGATGCTCAGCCCCTGCTAGCAGGTGTTTGTCTGAGTGCTCCTTAATGGGATCAGAGACGAAGGTCCTACAGACTGCCTCTGAAGCCCTGCCCTTATAGTGAGAAGCCATTGCTGCAGTGACTTGCTGCTCCAGAGTATCCCAATCTGGCTTTGCAGTTCAGCCTGCCTTTCAATAAAATATTCTTAAATTTTACCTTTTCCTTCTGTAAAAGTGAAAACAAATAGATATTATCCTCCCCCATATATGTGCTTATATAATGATGAGCTTCATATCCTTTGGACTGCTGTCCCAGTTTTCACTTATTCGTGCCTCCCATACCAAAGCAGGAGGTGTGTGTGATAGGAAAAGCAACCCAAAAGCAATCACATCTCCTGTCTGAATGCTCTCTCTAAACCTTTACTGTGCCCAGAAGAGTAATTTTACCAAGTAACTGGGAAAGCAAAACAGTATGAACTCCAGGTGAATCACGAATGTCCAACAAAACCATAAAACTATTGGAATTTGTGACCTTGTTTTTGTGAGACTAATGGACCAGGCTGGTTCAGTAGCAGTGGCTGAAAATGGAGGTGCAGATATACCAAAAAACTGACAACTTATTTTGCAATCTTGAAATGGCAACCTATCTCTAAGGACCTCTGCAGGACTGTGAGGATGCTGGCAGCAGTGAGCAGAGCAGCAGCAGCAGAGCTCACAGGGACAATAACATGGAGACATTTGAAACTATTTAAGAAGTATGGCTAGTATGGCTTCAACTGATTGGAGCATATCTCTGTCCAGGGTCATGTTGGATTTATACCTACCCAAATACTTCCACTCAGTAAAAACTGGAAGTCAACTTTGTCCTGAAAAATACTGATTTTTGCTGCTTTATTAATGTATCTCCCTTCCAGGGAGGGATGCATTGCTATGTTCACCAATCTTAAATCAGACACTGAGATATAATGAGAGTGTAGATGTGATGGAGAGGGAGCATGTTATACTCTAAATAAAAGAAAAACAAATGAAGGGTTTGTCTCTTCTGCAGCCAGAAAGGAAGAGCCTGTAGAAATTAAAATAGGGCACTGCTGTGACTCACTACATCAATAATCATTTCCCCAGAATCTGGGCTGCTTGCTGGATTTATCTGTTGTCTCTTGTCTTATATTTAGTCTGTGAGAAATCTGGAAGAGAAACTGTCTTATGTGTGCTGATGGGAGGAATCAGTCTCTGAGAGTGTTAACTGCTGCCTAATATAAAATAACAGACAGTAGCAATCGCTACATAACAACTGAATATTGGGAACGATAGCAAAGCACACCGGTCCCTCTGATAGCAACCAATGTTGTAGCAAAATTGGTAATCATCATCAACTGCCGAATGAAGCAGAAAAGGCTGTGTCCTGTATTTACATTGGTTGGGGTGCTCTCCAGTTTATCTGTGAAGTCAGGCTTGCCAGATCCTGAAATGCAATTTAGGAGATAACTGGATCAGTTCTTCCCAATGGATGTAAAGCAATGAAGGCTCTGATGAGAGACAAAGGGAGAAGGATTTGGTCACCTCGTATGTTCCAAAATAAACACAAGGAAAAATAAATCTTAAAGAAGGACTTAATGAAGGAAGGGGGAAGGAAAGTAGAGATAAAGAAAAATACTGTGAGATACTGTGGAAGAAGCGTAGTGCTCGGACTGTGTGTTGTTGGGCATGGAAATGAAAGGAGATGCTGCTATTCCATTTTCTGTGCACTAAATCTTTAAAGTGTAGATGAATCTCTTTGCCCAAGGTGGGGGCAGCTCTGAAGCAGCTGCTGTCTTGTGTTTCAGTGCAGAGGCAAGTGGCTTCCACCTCTGCTAACAACTTTGTAAAAATTATCTTTTATTTTTTGCAATATTCCACTTCTACAAGCTGTGAAAGCCATTTAGCCTGGAAGAGACAAGCAATTTGTTCTGTCAGCTGCTAAATGTGCTGGGCACTCAGTACAATCCTGCAGAACCACCCCAGCAGCCAATGCAGGTCTATGTCCCAAGAAGGCTGGACAACAAAATAGGTGTACATCTGTGCTGCAGCATGAGTATACACACCCAGCTTTCTCCTGCCCCTATTTGCATTATATCCATCACCACCAAGCCTGAAAACATGCCATCAATAGTGAGTTCAGAGTATTGTGCCCTGAAGTGTGTTGGGAATGGCTCAGAGCACAGCTTTTCTTGTTCATCTCCATTTTGAGAGAGAGAAATCAGTGGGGTCACAGCTTAGCTGCTGCCTTGGGCTCCCTGGAATATTTCTCTCCTTGCACTGCATGCTGTAATGCACAGTACACATGCCATGTTTCTTTATGAAAATTTCTGCCTTTTGCATAATGACATGCAAATGGGGTCACTGTACCACAGACCTTTAACTTGCATTAAACCCCTCACGTATCACTTGCATTAGGATATCCTCAGGGTTATTCTCATTCCACAGTGAATTTATCCCAAAGCAAATACCCATTCGTGTATTTTTTCTAAATATGCAATAATAGCCTAAGTGCATACTTTCATCCATTAACCTCATATTGATGGAGACAGCACAAAACTCACAGGGCTAAATTCAAACCTAAGTTCAACTTGTGGACTTCAGTGCAGTTGAACGCGTAGAGTTGGGCTCTAATTCTGACCCATGTGTGAGAAACAGAAGGACTGTGTAAAATGTACTTGTGACTGTGCAGGAATTACACATATGAAAAATGACATTAGGAAAAAGCCTATCCATCAAGAAAATGACAGTCTAAGGAAATCGCAGCTTTCAGCCCTTCTCCTCCATTGGCAGCATTAATTGTTTTGAAAACATCAAGTCTGACCATTCACTACATTGGCTCCCCATAAAGCTTCTCTTCAGATTCATGTTCCCATTAAATGGCTTAAAACATTAGCAGAGGCAAGGAATATACTTGACAACTGAATTACTTTGGCATGAAGAATCCATCTGTGATAAGGAATAGTCACAGAATCACAGAATCACAGAATTTGTAGGGGTTGGCAGGGACCTCTAGAGATCATATAATAATAATAATGATAAGAATAATGATAATAACAATGATAATGATAATGATAATAATAATAATAATAATAATAATAATAAGTGCCTTTTGTGAAAGATAGAGAGCTTTCCAGGAAGCAGAGCCAATGCTCCAGTCTGTGCATTTGACAGGGTCCTTAATCCACTTTCATTAGCAAAAAGAGAAAAAAAATACTTAAAAATAAAAAAGAAGAATTAAAGCGCAGAGTCTTTAAACTTAAATAAATGTCTATGTACATGAAAAGAAAGTAAAGCTGTGAATGACATGCATGTCCTTATTTTCTGTGCCCTCAGAAAGCATTCCAATAGAAGCATTCAGCTATGCTGGAGAGTAGCATATGAGAGCTTGAATGGAAAGAAAAAGAATATTAGCAAATGATATACAAAATAAAAGGAAATGTATGGTATTTCAGCCACCAGATCACTGGATCAAATCCATCTCACATGAGCAGTGATGGATGTCATAATAATTTGATGGCTTGATGGTCAAGATGAAGTTCCCAAGGGCCATCAGAACTGTTGCTTTTTCCCACGAACTTAAGATATGGCATTGTTCCTGTAATCTCTTACCCTTCAAATTCCAATAGCATCTTGAATCTGCATTCCCTTGGATCTCATACAGCATTATTACTGGACAAGGGTGCTGCAAAACTGCATTTGGTTTCAAAGCATTTGGCAACTTCTCTCTGGTAGAAACAGCCATTGGGAGAATATACTCTCTGTCATGAAGTGCACAGGGCTATCACATTGTTTGGTTAGACATCTACTTCTCATTCAGCTTAGACTCCTAGGCTGTTTTTATAACTTACTATTTTACCTCTTTAACTTATACCTAGTGATGACCACTCTAAAAATGAGTGAGTTTGTGTGATTTAGAGTGAGGTTTTCACAGACTTAAGCATAACCTCAGGCTGCCCTGAGGTTCAGTGTCTCTATTCCACAAAACTTGCTTGTGTGAGCATTGCTGGCACCAGCAGGGCAACTACAGCAGGATTTTGTTGTCAGCCATTATCAACATTAGCTAATGGAGGAGTGGCATGAACATACAGACCATCTAATGTCAAACTCTGTTAAGAACCAACAAGACAAGGACAACATCTCACTGTTGAGCTTGCTGCTTTGCTCTTAACTGATTCCACACCAAATCACTCATCCTTTCTATGAGGGCTGCATGAAAGTACTGCTGCCTAGGTCACTATGTTGGCCCACAACATCAGAGGTACATACTGGTGGTATGGCAGTAGAGACCTGACTAAGGATCATGGCTACTGTCATCAAACCAACCTGATATGTTACTTTCACAAAAACAAGGTCACATACCCCAATGGTTTTATGGTTTTGTTGCTTTCCTTTTTAATGCTTTAATTTAAAAGATAAAATGAGAACATTTTGTTATTTATATAAATTATCTGTAGTGTATATTTGACGAGGGTGGCTACAAAAGTAATGCCTCCTATTTATTATGTTGGCCCACAACATCAGGGGTGGGTGTTGGTTGTAAGGCAGCAGAGGTTGAACTTTGCCTCCACTGTTCCATTACATTTTGTTGCTGTGTGACTGATGGCAGCAGAGGGGCAAGCTGACAGAATGGCATCTGACATGAAAGAGCCTACAGAATTTGTTGTGACACCAAATTCCTTCGTGTAGAAAGAATAGCACCCATTGACATTCCTTGACTCTTGCTGAAGGCTTATGGAGACTAAACTGTGGATGTGAGCACAGTGAGATGGTGGGTGGTGTGTTTCAGCAGTGGCAACAGTGACATGAAGGACAAACACATTCTAGTTGACCAGAACACCATAAAATCAAGGCCATTTCAATCAGTTAACGTGCCCAAATCAGCTAATGTTCTGGACTATGTTGAAAAACAGTGCTTTGTGGCTGAGAATTTGCTCTATCAAATAGTGTTACTGTGGTCTTTGTATCTGCTGTAGTTTCCACTGAAATAGGAAACAGGAGGCATTACTTTCAGAACAACCTATGTAATACCAGATCTGCATGTGGCTTTTTGGTTTATTGGTTCCTCTACTCAGAAGCAGTCAAGTTTGACTCAACTAGAGGCCAACAACATTGAAAAGGACTTAAAGAATATCCAAAAATACATTATATTGCACAGATCTGAATGCATTCTGGTATTTTGGGATGCAAGAGAAATTTATAGGGTTGAGAAGAAAACTTTCCTTGTGAGTGTTCACTGCTGGATTCCCAGCTCCTTCCTCCAAGGCCTCTGCAGTTTACCATTACCATTTACCCAGTGAGGAAGAGCATGCTGTGCAATGCAGCAAGTCCAAGTGCTAACTGCAGGCTGTTGCATGAAGTCTTGGTGAGTGGGCAGTAAAAATTTCAGCTGGTACCAAAGTTATATTTCACAGTGAGTCTCCCTTTTACACTGATCCCTTTTACACTCAGATCCACAACAGGATCATGGGAGAAATCTACAGCAGTGGTCAGAGCAGCAGCAGAATTGCTTGGCCACTTGTACAACCAAATTCTCTTCAAGTATCTGCAATCTGGAATATTATTGTAGTATCAAGATTAATCAATCCATCTTCCCTCTGACAATGAACTTTTTTGTACAATGCGTTATGCTGCAAAATTTTAGCAGTAGATGTTAGAAATATGCACAGCCTTACAGCAGTTTCCTTGGCACAACATTTCATCTATCTATTCACGTATTTTAAATGAGGTTAGTAATTTATTTTTGAGTCCATTTACAACAACGCTTGATCATGGATTTTAAGGGGGAGTATAAAGCATTTCAGTTATACTCAACTTTAAATTTGCCCACTGTGATTACACATTACCTATGGGAGGATAAGTGTGATGGAAAAATGGAGGTTTGCCAGACAAAAATTGTTTGAAGAAGGTTTAATTTTGCAAGTGATGAAATTCCCACAGTGTAAGGTAAAGTCTTGAAAGCCTGAACCTGTCCCCTCCTACATAGTCCATAAGCTGCCTCAGACCTCCAGTTAGCTCTGTGGTCAGGCAGTATTTACAAGCACTGTAGTGATGGTGATTGGAAACCATGAGGTTAGAAGTCCAGCCTCACAAGGAGGTCTGAAGATATGGTGCCTACACTTTGAGGTTCACAATGCATCAAAGTATCTCACAAGAAATGATGAATCCTTTCAGACATCCTGGAGGTGTTATGGTCAAGCATCAGGGGGGGTAAATCTGAAGTGAAACCTCTCAGCATTGTAAGGGCTCCCAAGTCCTGCCCTGTAATTTCTTTCTGGAGGCCATTTTTTTAAATCTATCTGTAGGTGAAGGAGTTAAATGTTAAATTTCACCTCCTCTGCGACTCACATTGCAAGGCTTATCTAATTCATGCTTATGTGCAGTCTGATTCCTCTGTTAAGTGCTTTTACTCTCCCACCCGATTTGGCATGCACTGAACAGTGTACAAAATAAGATTTAATTGATTTGTACAGGTATTAAAACAGATTATCATCTACGTGGATTTGGAGCACAGTCACTGTGTGTTAGCCAAATAGATGATGCAAATAATAATTGTTTGAAACAGAGGGTTTCAGAGAGCTGGGTATTAGCAGATTGTGTTAGACAGCAAAATAATTTCACATTTACCCTGCAGATGACAAAGAAGGTCCAAACATAATCATGAGATGAACTGAAAATCCAGGAATGAATGATTTAAAATGTCAGCGTGGATATTAAGAGTAACATTTTCATACAAAGGCGCTTGATCTTAGCTATTCCTGAAAGTGATATGCATGATGAAATGCACCAATTTCCAGTGCAGTCAAGAGCTTCCTACCCAGGCACTGATCACAAATAGAAGCCTCATGCAGGAGGCACAAGTGAGCATACATGTGAAGACCCAGCAATACTGACATACTGATATTTTCTGATAAATAAGCAATGCAAATGTCACCAAGTTGCCACCTTCTGCATGCAGCTAATAAAGGAGAAACATACATTAGAATCACAGAATCACTAAGGTTGTAAAAGACGAGCAAGATCATCTAGCCCAATCATCAGCCCATCACAGCCATGTCCCTCAGTGCCACAAGGTATGTGAGCCATTGTCCTTTCTCTTGGAAAAGTTGTTGTCCCTGCTGTTTTGGAACACTGTTATCTGTTCAGCTCACCTTGCTCCAACCTGGCACAGAATGGCCATGGGCTCGTAGCACTGCCCTGACCCGAGTGCAGCACCAGGACATGCTGGTTGCCTGGGGATAAGGATAAAACCAGGGCATGCAGCGATCTTTCCATGCAGCATCTGCAGTGACCGCACTTTTCTATTAAATGAAATTGTGGAAGGAAAATGAAAAACCTAGCCTGGAGAAAAAGGAGGCACGCTGTGAAGACGTAGAGTAAAAGACTCCCTTTTGTATGCAAAAGGGGGGGGTTGTTTTTCCAAGGGCATGGGACACTCTTACATGATTGGGGCTATAGAAACTGAAAAAAAAAATATTGTATAGCATGTTCTTTAATCAAATGCCTATGACAGCTGAATTAAAACATTATTTAATGGAGTTAGCTCTGAGATTTGAAGTTTTTTTCTCTTTGTTCTGCAGCCTGGGAGACCACTCTTTCTTTATGTCTCCCTGATGTATGAAATCACTGCAGTGTCCCTTGCACAGCTTCAGGAATAACGAAGGCTGGAAAAATACTCTTCTCAGGTAATAAACTCTTAGCTGGCCTGATTCTTTTCCCCCTTTACAATGAATGTGCAGTTAAACAGTCTCCTTATTCAGTAATGATCGATGCTCAGTTCCGACCAAAATTCTGTTGTTCCAGCTGATTTTGAAAGGTATCTGTTCAGAACAATGTAAACTCCAACAAAACTCCCTCCTGTGATTTTAAGGCTCTTGCACAATTACAGACATCATAGCTTCCAAGCTTTGATTCAGAAAAATACTAACATGTTGGACTTCAAGGGGACTTTTCAAACACAGTGTTAGTTGCCTATGTACGTTGTTGCATAGAGGTCTGAAGACAAACTGTTAGTAATAATTATTGTTCTCTAAGAGCATGATGAAGCAATCAGTAATGGTTGGGCTTGGTGTTCAATGGCTGTATAGTTTAAAATGTTGATTACTCCATGGTATGATAGGAAAACAAAAACCAAAACAACGAACACTTCCCAGCAAATCTCTGAAAAATATTAACCAACTTTAGAAAGGTTATAGAAGGATCAGTTATAGAATTGATGGTATGCCTACATAAAATTATTCGTCACCTGGCACCTCAATGGACATTATAAACGAGGATTGCATTCTACCTCGTGGTTCGAGGAAACATGAAGTTCTTGCTTTCAAAACCCCAGTCCAGTTTCTAGGAAATTTCTCCTTGAACTGAGGTCAGCCACTGCTTTTGTGATGTATCAGCTGATGTATCACATGTTGGTCCAGTGAAGCCTTTTCCCTTCCCCTGACCTGTTCCTTCTTAGCGCGTGTTGCGCTTTAGTGGAATAAAGGAAACCAGATCAAATTTCAGAGACTAAGATACTGACTATAAATAAAAGAATAAAAAGAAACTTGATTGTAGTAGACCCAGATTTTATCCAGAGATGTTAGTAGTATTAGTTTTAGAAAGCAGTGAAATAATAAAAAGTCTTGTCAAAAAAAATCTTCAAATGAAAATCTAAAATTTCCACTGAAACTGAAAAATAGCACATCATTGTGTAATAACACAGTTTTGAAAACAGTGTTATACAACCTAGTTGCTTCAGTTTAAACCTGTTTATTTATGATACCACTGACCTATTCTTATCTTACCATTTGTTTTTACAGGCAACTATAGTTTGCTTTCAACAGTAGTCCTTCTGTGGGTAGTAGAGAGTTTTGTACTTTTATTATGACTCAAGTGCAGGTACAGCTTTGTCAAGACCAAGTAATTGAATCAAACACAGACCTGATAGAGTCTAATAACAACAGAGCTACATGACTGAAACGCATGCTCCTCTCCTTCTGGGAAATCTAAAACCCACAGAGGTATTTCTTCAGGTAAATATGTCTTGGAGGCTTTTTGGTGTCATTGTTCACTGACGTATTTGCCATCAGCAGAAGAGAATGTCATGGGACAGAATTTAAACTTTTTTGGAGAGCAGGCAGCACAAAGCTGGCCTTATTTTGTTTTTCTAGTTACTTGGCACTGTAGATCTCTAAATAAATATAAAGTCATTCACAATCAAACAGGCAAGCAAGAAATGACAAGTGTTTTGACAGTGTTCAAAATACTTTGAGGTATTTTTAGCATATTTCTGAGTCGTATTAGCTTAACCTGTAATAGAATATAAATGAGCCCATATGGCAGAGATGTAATTATGTTCCATGTGAGAAATCCCTGTGGTAGATTTGGGGAAAAAAAACTCACCACATGTGCCTTCTGGAGGGCACGATTTACACATGATTACCTACTCATTTGCATCAAGAAGAATATGAAGTAACACAATGCTAACAACACTGTAATGAAAAGGGCAAGCAAAGACTCCAGATCCCTGGGGGTGCTGATCCCTCTGACTGACATCCAGTTAGGAGCAGGGAATTCTTCCCTTTAGGGAGTACATTTTATGAAGCGATCTTTGATTATGTGGGCACAGTAATCACAAGTCTTAATTATTATTACTGTGAGAGAATGGGCTACAAATCTCTGGGGAACGTCTCTGTCACAGATACTTTGCCGGCGAACACTCTAAATGAGTGTTTTCCCAAGGATCATTTTCATTCCAACCTGATATTTAGCTGAAGTTTCTTTGACTACTAGTCATGAAACATTAAATATAGATTAGAGGCAGAGAGATGTTGAAAGTTAAAATTCACCGGAGGTGCACACCCGTGCACTTGAGAGACAGGCCCAAATGTTGTCCAGATGTTGTAGCAACAAGGCTGAGGGTTCCCAAGCTGCAGCACAGCCACAACAGAAGAGAAAGTGGATGTTTAGCATTCCACTGGCCTTCTGTTTAGTTTACTTGTAGTGTATTAATTTAGCAGAAAGTCCTAACAGCCTGTTAGCGGTAGATGTTACCAAGTATACACTACCCTGAAAGAATGAAGAAATTCTTTTATAGCAATAAAGGGAGCAATTCAAAGCATGTAATTGATTTTCCACGTTTTCAAACTGTGATAAGACTAAGCTTTAGCAACAGAAACATATGTTTGCAGTTTTGCCAATGTTCCTCGATGAATTAAAAAAAAAAAAAAAAAAAAAGAGTCTATAATGTATTGGTTAGATTGCTAACATGCATTGGGCATTTCAGTGGCTATTAAAGCACTTGCCAAAATACTATCATCTTCCAAACAGACTCAGAGGTGGTAGGGCTTGTTTCATGCCGCAGGACATGTTTTTGTGATTATCTAACTGTTTTTGCAGAGGAATGTGACAGAAGAACAACAAGACTTTCTTAATGAGTTATTGTCAGTTTCTGTGCTGTCCTCCCTTACCTCCTCCACCCTTTTCACTCTGAAGAGGTGGACTGAGGCTCAGCTCGTGCCTTTGCTTACTCTTACACTTCAGCGTGCTGCTGAGCAGTGTCTGACAGCCACGCTGCTGTCCCCAGGTTTCACACTGGTCCTCACAGCCCATTCTGGGTTTCTGATGAACCTCCCCGATAACATCCACCAGAAGGACTCAGAGAGGAAGCATTTGAGTAATTTCCAAATGTCAAGCAATGCACTGCAGACCACCAGCAGGAGATTCAGGTGAACTCCTGCAGCTGTCATTTCAGATAGAGTTTAAGTCCAGAAGGAACATTTAGAATTATTATTGTGGCCTTTTGCCTCAAACAGGCCTCAAAATTGTATCAGGAATACCTGCATCAAATAAAATAATTTGATGGTGTGTAAGAGCTTATCTTTTGGAAAGATATCCAGTCTGAATTTCAAGGCTCCAAGTAACAGAGCTTGCAGCAAAATCTTTTGATGTTTCTCTCATTCAGCAGTTTTACTGTTAAAAATATGTGCTTGTTTCCATATTAACCATGTCAAAAATCATCAGTACAGTTCAGAATGGCATTTGCTTTCTCCTGACACAAGAAATAGACAGTGCAGAGTGCTATGGCCAAACTACAGAGCACAGCCTCAGGCTTGTCAGGACGTTTCAGCAAGAGGTCACTTTCTTTTCTTGGACACTTCACAACTTTATTACTTCATAGTTCCTTTATGGGGAGAAAAGAGAAAAAAAATGCAAGGGCACAGCCTCAGAATAACCTTATCTACCAAGATACACAAGGAAGATATGGAAAATTTGAGTCCTATTTCCACTCACTTGGCCTTGCAGTGGACACTTCAACCCAGACTTTAAGTCCTGCTGGGCATGCTAAGACCCAAACTACAAACTCAGATTCCCTTTGTGATTCAACAAATGCTCATGGAGAGCAATGCAGGCTGAGGTGGCAATATTCACCAGGACCCACCAGGGAGCTGCAAAGTTTCCAGTGGCTGAGATAGTTACAGTGGAGAAAAAAGCAGAGATTCATGTCACCACACGTCATTTGCACCAACTCCCGTGTCAGAAGATTTGCCAAAGCGAGAAGGAAATAGGTTGGAAGCTTGCCTTCCCTCATCCAGTAGGGTGTTTGCAGTATGGGGGTAAGGAAACCATCTTTTGGCATGGCAAGGAGTTGGCAACAGTGACTGAGAATCAAACAGGGCATGGGGGAAAAACCCTCAAAGACTGGAAGCAAGCTGGCTCATGTTCACTCCCTCAGGACAACACGGAGCATCCCCCACAATGGATTAGTTAGGTTTAAAACCATGTAAGCAGGTTTCAGACCATAAGAAACGGGGATACAAGACCTTTTAAATAAGACTCTCTAGGTTTCAGTTGGCAGATGGTGGGAATAAGTACTGAAGTTTGTCTGCATCCCATTTGGTGCCAGGAAGCAGTAGATGATGATCTTGTGTGACTTCCCCCTGGACAAACACAGCAAAGATCAGCATTTGAACCAAGGCAGGTTTCCTGGAAGTGGGGAAAAGGGGACTGCAGAGGCCAGGAGTTTCTTCCACCTCTGCAGGTCCTTCTGCAAGCAGGGACAGACTTCTTGCTGCTGCTGACACCACAGTGGGTGACACATTCGATGAGCCAGCTGCGCTCTTCCAGCACAAAGCGGGGTTTTAAAACTCATGAAGTATAGAGAATGGCTGAGAGATGTGCTTGCTGCCCCCTTTCCCCACAGGAACTGGTATTTGTAGAGTCACAAGGCTTTTCTTCTACAAAACAATGAAACTAGAAAGGCAAAATACTGGTGAATTCATTCTGTTGTTTAATCTGACAGCCTGGAAGAAACAGAAAAACAAACAAAATCCCCAATGGTTGCTCCATCCTATCCTTCTCCATACATGCCTCCTCCCTTTCAAAAGCTATGCACAGTGAAAACACAAAAGGAATGCTGCTAACTTCCCTGGGGTTTAGAGAGCTGTTTGCAGTGACCACTGAGGGCAATATTGTTTACATGGATATATTAACAGCAGCAAAACCTAACTCCTCAGCTCCAGGTTTTAGCAGCTTATAAGGCCTTAGTGAGCAGCTGTGCGATGTCCAAAGAATATTATGGACTGTGCAAGGTTCCTGACATGAGGGCAATGTGGATGGAGGGTGCTCCACCACATGTATTACCAAAACCTTGATAATCCCAGCTTTTCCTGCTTTCTACTCTGAAGTTGCTCTTAAGAACTCCAAACAAACAGAACTTTCATGTAACAACACTCTTAGTCAGAAAACAAAATTATTTCTTCTGCTTTCTAGCTCTTCTTTTGTTTGTTTGTTTTCCAGTAGTTTGGAATATAATAATAATAATAACAATTATAATAATAAAGAAAACAACAAAGAAAGAAAAAAAGGAAAAGCTACAGGAACTGCCTGCGCTCCACTGCAAATGCTGCTGATGTAATTCTCTTTGAAGTGAGCAGCAAACTCCTTTGGAGGTTAATGAGAAGAGGATCAGGGCTTCCACACTGAACTCGCATTGAGAGCAGATAAGATCTTGAATCACTCAGAGCCAAGCATGTTATTTGTGCAATATGGGCAGGCTGAGTCAATCTCTGAATATTTTTAATGGGTGTCAACGTGAAGCGTTAATTCCACAAGTTATGTTGTTTTGCCATTTGCGAGTGCCTGCTCTCCAGGCTGCCTCCATAGATGGTACACATCCCTCCACTGGCTATGAAGAATAGTTATTTCACAGAAATTTCCAGAACCATTGCATGAAAAAACAGTCCTGAGAAAATATAAAATAAAACTTTTACAAACTGGAAAAACAAATGATGGTAGAAATACCTGCGTAGAAGTAAAAGTAGTCCCATTTCAGACAGGTATGACAACTTTTTTAAAAAGAGCCCCATATTGAAACTAGTGTTTATTAACTGATCATTCTTGAGAAACTAATCTTAATCTTCTTTTTATGACAAAACGGAGGAAAAAGGTACTGAAGAGTCAAATGAAAGTACTTTCATATACAGGATCAGAAAAACACTGAAAATATTTTTGTAGTCTGATGAAAGGAGCAGAGAGCTAACAACAGCTTTTGAATGAGAAGTCTTTATTTATTACATTACATTTTTCTATCCTCATGATCTTAAAGCACTTCTTAATGCATCTTGAACCCAAGAAGGTATTACAGCCCTACCAAGTGCCAACAGGAAACTTGCTGTTGCCTTCAGCAGGATGAGGATTTTACCCTTACTGTAAAGATATCTTAAGAAACACTGGGCCCAACTGCCCACTCGTATGGAAAAAGTCAGCTGGAGACATAGCAAAGCCTACCACACAATTTCCTTTTCATTCTCCCCTGAGGGGAGATTTTTAATCTCGGAGTAGAAAACAGGATCCAAGGAAAGCTGAAGGAAAGCCTGTGGTTGCCATGTAGAAGGAGCTCCCAACCCACCACCACCCGCAGCCACAGCTGGGCCCATGCCTGCCCTGGCCCAGTGCCTGCCCGCTGCCCTGGAGCCATGCTGGCGGGCAGGCTGGGCACCTGCAGGCGGCCACGAGGGCAGCAGGGAGGGTGCAGGAGGCTGTTTTGTGCGAAGCAGTCATGAGGATTTTGTTTAGTCTTCAGAGACACCGAAGCAGTTGTTGTTTCTTTGTTTCTACCTTCTCTGGCTCTGGGACATGGTGATGGAGACTTCCCAGTGGTTTATTCAAGCTCTGGTGAGCCATTGCTTTTCCACATCAGCTGTGGTGATCTTCAGCTACCTTTGGCAGGGACCACAGTTTCCAGCTCATCTCAAATCCTGCTTGTGCAGAACATATATCCTGCTGCCCTCCTCCTTTGCCTCCTTGGCCTCTCCTTGCCCACACTCACAGCCTCCTGCATTCCCAGCCCCCACTTCCACCTCTTTCTCCCCACATCCTCAGCAGTAGAATGCCAACAGTGACAGGTCTAGAAGCACTCATCACAGCAGTCTTCACATGTTGTCACATTTTGGCTTAGGGTTCTTACGCTTTCCCACTCAGGAACTACTAACCTTTGCCTTTGTGTCAAGAAGCAAAGATGGCATTCAGACACTATGTTACAGCAATGCCAGTTACAGCAATGCCAGTTACCGCTCTTCACTGAAATTGGAGAGATTCAATTTCCTTACCTTTACAGCTGGGCACAGTTTGGTTCTATCAATTTCACTAACATTAATGTACCCAGTCCTACAAAACACTAATTCCATGATCACATTGCAAAATTAACTTTAATTTCCCTCTGATCTATTTTTTTTTTTAATTAAGCAGTAAATAAATAAATGTTTTAACTTTTAACGGGGGTCTTCATGCTATGAAGTGACTAACTCCTGTCTCTGTTCACAGACAGCTGAAGGAAAGCCTATGATTGCCACCTAGAAGGAGCTCCCAACCCACTATCACCTGCAGTCACCATGAAGTGAACTGCAGTCACCATGAAGTTACTGCCACAGACATAGTTACAGTAAAATCTGGCTTTATGGTGAGCTCTTTCTCATGATTTTTTTTGGTCTGTTTTTCATTTATTTATTTATTTATTTGTTTGTTTATTTTTACATATTTCCTCTTAAGTTGCATTTGTAGGGGTGTAAGCTAAATAATTTTCCTGAAGGCAGCCATGAAGGTGTGATTGCACCCTTTTCTTCTCAATTTTACACAGTCAATTCATCAGAATGCACAGTAATATTTGAACATGAACAACTGGAAAATCCTTATTTGCTCATGCTATACTCTCAGTGTTAACCAGGGATCAGCTCCTTTTGGATAATATCTGTTCTTGTATTTAAAACTAAAAAGTCTCGAACTAAGAAGCCGTGGGACAGCTTCAGAGCAAGTCACTTCTCTACTTGGCCATCAAGGACTTTGTGATGAACGTTGCACGGTCAGTCCTTAAAAATGAACTGGTATCTGAATGAACTGTATTCTGACAACTGTGAGAGCAATGCAGCTCCCACTGCAGACACAGAGATGGCATGGGCAAGCAAACAGCAGAATGGGATCTGTACAGCATTAGGGGTGCTGTAATGGCACATGCTGCCAGTAACTTCCTCCGTCAACTGCAGGAATTGAGGGCAGCCAAGATAGCCTCCGCCCTAGGTAGGTGGGGGAAAAACAAAACAAAATCCAACACATAACCTGGTGAGCCAGGAAAATGAGCCAATTCAGCACACCCCCAGTAGTGCTTCTGCCAGTAGGACACCCATGGAGTTCACAGAAGAAGCAAATGTTACCTCTGAGGGAGGGTGGGAGCCTGGGAGGGTGGGAGCCCAAGTGTCCAAGATGGAGCTGCAGGCACTGAATCAGTGGCGGGCAAGCTGCCAGGGAAGACTGACATGTTCTTGTCTTTCGGAAACAGAATGCAACCTCCCATGGCTACCAGCTCTATCCTTCACTTCTGTAGTAATCGAGGCATGGTAGTGGAGGTCACAGAAGTTACCAGCGATAACGCAATAGTAATTAACGTGAAGAAAACAACACAACAAGTTATAGAGCATTGATGAGTCATACTGTTAGTCTCTCTTAACAGCAATGAGATCAACACTGAGTCATCACAGTAATGTAAGATCTGATACTGATCAAGTATGCAACAGAACAGCATGAAGACATCCCACCTTAGGGATACAGGCCACTTTTATTTTTTCTTGTAATCTTTATCATCAAAATATCACATGATAAATGACTTTTTTTTAACTGTGTTGCAGGAAGTACTTAATATTTGCAAAGTTGTACTAGAACAAGACAAAAACACTCCTTCATTCAGAGGGATTTTGCTGATATGAACAAATGAACAGGATTCATTTAATGTGATGTACTACTGAAGTATGGCAGCCTTATATGTTAGCCTACAATTACAAGTTATTAGACGTCGCACACCATTAATAACAAAACAGTCTAAAAGAGAGCAAATTGCAGATCTGCAATTCAGTTATAAAGTTATTTCTAAGATAGTCCATCAGGAATATTTGTCATGGTGGCTGATACAACCCTCCCAGGAAAGCATGCTTATGTTGTAGCTTAATGGTTATTGTGAAGTTCCACCCAAATGCAGTCACATCATGTCCAGTACCACGAGCATGGCAACAGAGCCTTGGAACACTTGGAGAAGACAAGGCTTGCAGGGTCTCCTGTCTGCAGCATTTCACATGATCTCAGTGGCTAATTATGGGTCTTCACTGGGAGTTGTCTGACTAGAAGGCTAGAGGTTATTTATTCAACCTCAAGATAAGCAAGGTAATGTTGCTGATTTGAATGCAAACAAGGGCAAGACCTCATGCATGGAAGGCTCTCTGATGTGGTTACTCTGGAAGTTTAGACTAAATACAACTTGAGATCTGGAGCACAGTTGTCAAGGCCTACAAAATCAGAATGCTTCCTTAAAAATATTAGAATTTTTTACAGTGTTGCCTACAACTAAACTGTGGAAGTGGCATTACTTTTATCTGCAAATTGTGGCACTCACACTTATATATTGCTTATTAAGGCCTATTTTGCTCATTCACAAATACTCTCCCAGTATTTTCTTCTCCATTCTATGCTCATATTACTGACCTAAAATGATTAGCTAAATGCCTTTCATCTGTTTTGACGCAGTTATTGGGTTACTCTCAAATCAGCATGGGGGTTCAGATGCTTGTGATATGTCCAGGACTCACTCCTGGCGCGCTTAGTTTGTCCTTACACAGCTAGTTCACGTATAAAGTGTTTGGAGACTTCTGAAGAGTGAAAGCAAAACCTCATCCTCAAAGACACCAGGTCTTGTTTCTAAACTCACTCTTAGCCCATTCTTAAAATTATGATACTACTTCAAAACTGATCAGGAACTTCAGAACAAAGCCCTTCTGTGGCAGCACTTCTGTGCAAGGGGTTCAACCTAAAGCAAGAAAAACAAAGTTCCCTTTTTCTGCATGAATGTCAATCATTGCCTAAGCCTTCCAGCTCAACCCATGAGCTACAGATGTGCGCAAGCTACAATTGCATGTGAGAAACTCCCACAGCTACAGACCAGAGAATGACCCTCACTTCTAATGGGAACACACAACAGAAGGACTTGCATTTTAAATCAACCTTTAAATTCAGAATCCATATGATCTATTCACTCTACACTTGCATAACATGCAGAACAATAACTCTCTGGTTCAACAAGTGAAAACAGCAATTAATACAAATCTAGTCAGTAAAAAAGGGAGGGAGGCATTTGATATTTAGGATATTTAAAACTGATTTTACACAGTATTGCTACAGAATCCTGAACTGCTGTCATAGATTCACAGAATTGTAGGGGTTGGAAGGGACCTCTAAAGATCATCAAGTCCAACCCCCTGCCAAAGCAGGCTCAATGTAAACTTCTATCAAATATAATGCAATTCCAGTGTTTGAGCACTAGAGGGTCAATTTGTGATGAAAACAGAGCCTTACCTCAGTTTCCTTATTTTTATAGGTAAGCAATTTGACCTCTTCGGCTGTCACAAGAAGTTCTGCCAGCTGAAGCTCTTTGTGATGCCATGCAGTGCTGGGGTGGATGAGCTGCCACACAAATGCAATGCTTTGAGTACAATACCATCAATAATTACATATGTCACACCAAGACCTTGACAGATTTTCCTGTTCAGCTGCTGTGTGCACACCTTCCAAAAGGATCATGGGGTTGTTCTAGAAGTTGTCCCTCCTGACCGGAGGGACAATAGACAGATGAGGTACTACTGGTCTGTAGCTCATTTTCAGAAATATCATCCTGGGCAATTAGAGCGGTCTCTTTTCATGTCTAACGACCTGAATCATACTAAGATTGCAACTACTGTCCACTTAAATGAATTAAATCCTTGGCACCATCTGTAATTGCACTTGTCCCCAACAGGAATTACTGCAATGGCAGTAGAAAGGTGGGCACTATCCACAGGGCAGAATTTGGGCCCTGCTGACTGCAGCTTTTCCATTTGACCAGGGGGAGGGGAAAAAAAAAAAAAAAAGGCAACACTTTTTAAAGTATATGCACAGACTAGCAATTTGGGGCATTACGATATGAACTAACCAGAAATCCTTCCCCTTACCAATAGGATTTGTTATGGAAACAGCATATAATTTCATTCCAATACCACAAATTTGCCACTACATTAAAGAGCATTACTGTTACTGAAGGATGAACAGTAAATCAGCATCCCTAGTTCTCCAGGCTACAGCCCTCTCCAGCAGAATGGTTAGAGTAACTTGGTAATTCCCAGTGCCCCTTCATTTCAGGCTATAAATACACCCTGTGAGAGACAGCAAAGTTGTCGACCAAAGAATGCCTTAACAAGTACTTCTAAACCTAGGATACTTTGCTATGCCAGAGCTTTTGTTCCTTCATTATTCATCTTGTCAGGGAGGAGAGGAACTGGGCAACACTGCTTCTTTTTAGACAGTGATGCTGTCTCTGGAAAACACAGTGCATCAGTTACACAGATGGTGCTGTAAAGAATCCTATCTGAATTCCTTAGGGCAGCGGACAGATCTGTTTTTGCAGCGAGGTAAGAGTATCAGTGATCACCACTCTGTATCCATGCGAAAGACATCTTTATATCAAATGAGTAGAAAGTCTCAAATACCATTACACGTTGAGAAATAAAAGCATAAGGAACTAGGGAAGTGATGCAGATAGCACTGGAGTATTCAGCAATGGCTGTGACTAACCTTTCAAATTCCTGCAATGTGAAAGTTCACGAAAATTAGCAAACAAAAAGGCAGACAATTGCTCTTCTAAACGAGGAAAGGCATTTAAATGATTACTGTGCTCGAGTGTATTCACAGAAAAAAAAAAAAACAAGATTGAATGTGGAAACAAGCTCTGCAATTGATGGAAAAAATCCTAGGAACTGAAGAGGACCCAAATTTGTTGCAAAGCACAAACTGCAAAGATTAACAACGTTTTACTTCAGAAAGAAACAACTCTACTAGTGAACTTTCAAAAGTATTTTGTTTTAAATTGGTCCTCCATCCCTACCATAAATACAAAGTTTCTATTACAATTAAATGCGTTCTCTCATGCATAAGTAAACCACACGCATTCAGCTGCAAGAAGACAGATCAGTCAAAATGGCTCAAATGTAATTATACATGGACCAAAAAAGAATTCCATTGCAAATGAAACTGAATGGCTTGCAGTTCAGGTCATTAGCTGAATGCTGACCGGTGCCACTCTAAATGCTAAAATTCTAAAGAAGAAAAAAAATGTGCTGGGGAAAAAAAATTGGAAAAACATCTGAGAAAGTAAAAACTGTTTGTTTTAAACAAATAAAAAAACTAGAAGAAAAAATCCATCCTCTTGTGTCACATCATAAAAGGCGATTCTAAGCTCTCCTTACTCCCCCATGACTGTTTGCGCACCACAATTTGAAGGGAAAGCAAACGTGCCCCAAACTATTTCCACCTTTCTCTAGCTCTATGGAATGAGATGCTGTACTGGGTTACAGCACTGGAAATCAGATCCCCATAATTAGGCGCTCTTTCCTAACAAAACCACGCACACAGAACGGCACTTGGAACAATGAAGACTGAGATTACAAAAAAAATAAAAAATAAAAAAAAAAAAGTGATGTGTTTAAAGGTTTAAGAATGTGAGCAGCCTTCGTAAAGCTCAAATATTTCCATGAACATATCCTTTAACTCCAGATCAACCAAACGTTTCAAATTCAGGAAAACAAAATGATTTTACTCATGAATACATTCTGACAATATTGCAACGTAATCTGAGTGTCATTCGGAGCAGTGAGAAAATCTTTTTATTTTAATAGGAAAGAGAGAAGAAAGGCTAAGTTGAGAAAACCCTTTTCTTTTAGGGAAAAAACAAAACAAAACAAAACAAAAAACTAACGCACTGGTGAGCTTCTTTCTTCTCCTGCCATATAGCAGATCTCTTCTTGGATTTCACACCACCAACCATACCCTGTCAGAGATCTTGAACAGTTTACATTACTTCTTTTGAAGGATTAATCTAGACTGGCCCAGAGATAAAAACCAAAATGCACAATGAATTCCTGCACTGAATTCCAGCTTGTTACTGTGAACTCCACACAAGAAAAGAAAAAAGTAATCCCACACATCTTGTAGTATACACACTGCTTTCACACAGTATTTGACTTAGAGGAATACGTAAAAGGACAAGATAGTTTTGTACAAAACCTCAATTTATTTCAGAGAAATTAAAAATATGGTATTTAATATATATAAATTTCTATTCCTCTATAAATATAGATGATCTCGTGATAATGAACAGAAATAAATGCATACCAAATTCAAATAACCTTGCATTTCAGGGTATGGTAGCCATAGATAATGTTTATGAACCTAAATACAGGCATTTGTAATACAAAAAAGTTTAGAACAATACAATCAGGAGAGAAGCATTCTGCTGTTTTTCATACAGAGGACTAAATATTCAAATGCATCTGTAGAAAGTTACATTTCATTTTTAATCTTTTTTTTTTTTAATAATTATTTTATTTTTGTAAGAAGAAGCACATTCCCAGGAGCATGTAAGGTAGTAGATATAATGCACACATGGCATTGGATCTTTGTAGTGTGCAATGCTATTACCGTAGTGGAGGAGGGGGGGGGGGGAAAAAAAAAAAGGAAAAAAGAAAAGACAGCAGAGGCTCTTTAAGGTCTAACATCCCAGCAGAGTGCTCAGACATCCTGGTTTTCTGTTTTCCCTTTGTTTTTACTACTGGCAAAAATCATCACACCCTCATAACGTGTAATGAATTAAATGTCAATGGATTAAAATTCAGGGAACAGCAACGGCTCAAACGCTTCCAAACTGAAGAGCCAGCTTATGGATTTAATTAAAAAAAAATCTGAACGCTGCATTTTATTCCGATGAAGCTCTTCTTACTGAGCTCATATTTCCTGATCCTGTTCGCGCAGAGCCCGCAGTTAACCCCAGTGAGCACCAGCAGGCAGCAAGGCGTTCCAGGTAGTTCTCCCTCAACATTTTCCTTATGGGGAGAACACCAACACACAAAAGCTGCCCTGAAAGGACAGCGGGAGCTGAAACTGACTCCTGGATCTGGATTTACAGTTGGCCTTTATCTTTTCCTACAAAAACTCTGCTTGTCAACAACAAGGCTAATATCTCATTCCTGAGGGAGAATGCAGAGTGGGCACCTCCTGGCTTTACAGCTCAGAAGTTCACTAGGGTGCCTAAAATTTTATATATATATATATATATAAAGGAAATTTGGTATACATGTGTCCCCATTCACCTCCAAAGCCATCAGACATGCTACAGGTGCAGACAGTGATCAACCTCAACTCCTGGCTGGAGCACAACAGAACATCCAACTCCTTCTTCAACTACGTGCTGCATTTAAATCAATTTAACAAGGAGAAAGGACAGCCAGCAGCCAGCCCCTAGTACTGGGCACCGTGGTGACACTCTTCCTTTGCAAAAAGGCTGAACAGACCTTCAAGCAGGGCAGGCTATTGTTCCTCACCTCCCAGAAAAATGGGTCCCGTGGCCAAAGCTTGGCCTGGGAAGGCTGGCACATGCCAAAGTGTGGTTCCAGGCGGTGCCAGGCCACAGAGGTGGCTGGGTGGCCCTCCTGGCCATGCTGTCCCTGCATGGTGTGGGGCAGGAGGCCGTGAGGCAGCGTGCTCCTCCCCACCCTACTGCCCCCGCACACCTCAGGCAGGCCGGGAGCAGTGCCCAGGCCAAGGTTGGACCGAAGTGCTCCACGCCGGCACCAGGCACCCGCCCCAGCTCAGGCTCCGCTGCTGCTGAAACTCTGAGCAAAGCCATTGCAAAACATGCGTGGGGGAGAGGGAAGGGGATTCGTTTGGTTTCTTTTGCTGGAAATTTTTCCCAATCCTGCCCTACAAAACAAAATTCCAATGCCTTTTTCTTTAAAGAAAAAAAAAAGTGGTGGCAAGGAAGTAAAATCTGCAAACGGGTTAAAAATGTCCTAAATAATTAAAAAAGTGAGTTGTTCTTTTTTTGTTGTTGTTGTTTGTTTTTTTTTGCTTTTTTGTAATTTAAATACAAATATACTTACAAAATCTTACAGAGGCTATTTACATCTCTCTCCCCCAGCCTTACAGTACGTTCAGTTCCTACGGGAGACAGCAAGAGAGAGGAGAGGGAGAACAAAACCCCCAAGTCTGTCCCAAGCACGCAGTTCCCCACCTGACCTTTCCTCTGCAGGAACGCCAGCAGTCCGCACAGTTTTCCCACCCGGCCGTGGGCTCACACAGTGGTCTCACACAGTGGTCTCACCCTGCTTGCTGTTGGTGAGCCTGGTGTAGAACTTCCGCCAGGAGTTGAGCGTTTTCCCCGACCAGATCCAAAAGCCCGAGGTGATGCCCACAATTAAGGTCATGAGATACTTGATCATGAAGACAGTGAAGTCAGGGCTCATGGGCGGGTGATGGCTGCTGTGGTTATTGGGGCAGGGGATGGCGTAGCTCTTACAGCTCTGCGTGACCCAGCTCCTTTCCCACTGTTCCCTAAAAGCTTGCTCGTAAAAGTAGCAGGCAATGACGATGGTGGCCGGTACCGTGTAGAGGACGCTGAAGATCCCAATCCTCACCATGAGCTTCTCCAGTTTCTCCGTCTTGGTGCCATCGTGCTTCATGATGGTCCGGATCCTGAAGAGGGACACGAAGCCGGCCAGCAGGAAGGAGGTGCCGATGAACAGGTAGACGAACAGCGGGGCCAGCACGAAGCCCCGCAGAGCGTCCACGTTGTTGATGCCCACGAAGCAGACGCCGCTGAGCACATCTCCGTCCACCTGCCCCAGGGCCAGGATGGTGATGGTCTTGATGGCTGGCACAGCCCAGGCGGCCAGGTGGAAGTACTGGGAGTTGGCCTCGATGGCCTCGTGGCCCCACTTCATGCCGGCTGCCAGGAACCAGGTGAGGGAGAGGATGACCCACCAGATGGAGCTGGCCATGCCGAAGAAGTAGAGCATCATGAAGAGGATGGTGCAGCCCTCCCGCTTTGTGCCCTGCGCCACGGTCCGCGAGCCGTCCTCGGCGAAGCGCTCGTTGCAGACCACCCTCTCCTCCAGCAGGAAGCCGGCGATGTAGGCCACGGCCACGGCCGTGTAGCAGCCCGAGAGGAAGATGATGGGCCGCTCGGGGTAGCTGAAGCGCTTCATGTCCACCAGGTAGGTAAGGACGGTGAAGAGCGTGGAGGCGCAGCACAGCACCGACCAGATGCCGATCCAGGTGCGGGAGAAGCGCAGCTCCTCGGGCCCGAAGTACATGAGCCCGTAGAGCCGCCCGGGCTCGCAGGGCGCCCCGCAGTCCTTCTCGCCCAGGAAGCGGTAGTTCAGGTAGGAGGGCACCTTCAGCGCCCGCGGGCAGGAGAAGCGCCCGCGGGGCTCCCCCGGCCCCGCACCCCCCGCGCCGCCGCCGCGCTGCGGGTTGCTGGTCCAGCTCTCGGGGCGCAGCGCGGGCGTGGGGGTGCCGCGCTCGGAGGCGTTCTGCCCCACGCAGAGCTCCCCGGCCCCGTGCACCGGGAACTTCTCGCAGCGCAGCGTGTCGGGCCACTGGAAGCCGAACTTGTTCATGAGGGCCTCGCAGCCCTGGCGGGCGCGCTCGCAAAGAGAGCGGCAGGGAGGCAGGGCCTGCTCCAGCACGGTGCACACCGGGGCGTACATGGAGCACAGGAAGAACTTGAGCTCGGCCGAGCACTGCACCTTCACCAGCGGGTAGAACTGGTGCACCTCCAGCCCCGCGTCCTCCTGGTTGGTGTGGCCCAGCAGGTTGGGCATGATGGTCTGGTTGTAGGCGATGTCTGTGCACAGCGGGATGGAGATGGGCTGGCAGTAGCCGTGGTCCGGGATGGAGATGCCCCGCTCGCTGAGCGCCGCGGGCTGAGCCGCGGGCTGCGCCCCGGCCGGCGGCACCGCCGCCCACAGCAGCGGCAGCAGCAGCACCGGCAGCGCCGTCGGCCGCCGCGGGCACCGATCGCCGCCCGCCCGCCGCCCGTCGCCAACTTCCCCGCGGCCGCCGCCCGCCGGCCCGCGCCGCTCGGCCATGCTCAGTCGGTGCCGCCCGCCCAGCCGGGCTCCCGCCGCCGCCGCGCCGCCGCTGCTCCTCCCGGCCCGAAGTTGCGACTCATGAAGGGAGCGGCGGGCAGGGACGGGGCGGCCCCGGCCGCCGCTCGCGCAGCTCTTGCCCGCTCCGGCGGCAGCTCCGTCCCGCCGCGCTCCGACTACCGCCGCCGCCTCCTCCGCCGCCGCCGCCGCCTGACCATTTGTGCCGGCCCCTCGAGCCCGCGCCCCTCGCCTCGCCGCGCCGCGCCGCGCTCCCTCCGACCGGTTTCCAGGCGCCCCGCAGTCTGCCTTTGGCCGGGAGGGAGGAGCCTTGAAACCGACGCCGAACTTTCCTGCGTAAGGGACCGTCTCCCAACGCCTCACCCGGGGGCGGGCGCAGGCGGGCGCGGGGCAGCACAAAGGCGGCGGGGGCGGGACGGGACGGGGCGGGACGGAGGGGCCCCGGGGCCGAGCGGCTCCCGGGTTCGGGGATGGATGTGAGGGGGGGGGGGAGGCTGCCCTGGGGGAGCTCAGGCCGCCTCACCAGGCGGCGCGGCCCCGCTTCCATCGGGCGGGACAAAGGGCGAAGATTCGCACAAAGCCCCGGCCCCGCGCACCACGCGCTGCCCTCTGCGGGCGGCCGCCCCATTCCGGCGGTGCCGCGGCCCCGGGGCCCCTTCTGCTCTACAGCCACGGGGCGTTCCCGGTCCCCCGCGGCACCACAGGGAGCGCCTCGGGTCCCCCTTAACACCCCCCCCTCCCAGGACGGGCAGCTGCGCTCATTCCGGCTCCGTGAAAGCCCAGCGGGGGCTCGGGAGGGGAAATCGATATTTGCCAAATGGACACGGGCACGGTGGTGTGGGGAGGGGGAGACGGGGCCCGGGGAGGAGGACCGTACCGCTGTCGGGACTCTGTTTGCAGGGGGTGAAGGAGACGAAGCGGGGAACAATAGCCGAGCGCTTTCGCCGGCGTTGCTTCGAGACGGAACGATTGTTGGGACAACTTCGGAGGAGCGGCGGCAGTTGGAGGGCTGAGGTGGCCATAGCTGCTCGGAGCTGTACGCGGGGATGCGGGAGCAGCCACAGCTCGAAGGAGGCATCGAAAGTGTCTCGATGTCTGTATTTGATGTACAACTTCTGCCTAGAACCCCTACAGCAGAAGGCTGAAATACAAAAGTGGTCACGAAAATAAGGCTTTGTCGTCGCTCTCGCTCCACGTGCCCCATGGACAGCTATTCGATTTAAGGGGAATGCTGCACGACTTAAAATACCTCGGGTCAGGGTTTTACAGTATTTGCTGTATCCCGAGTAGGATGTGTTCTGCCCTGAGCACAGTTGCCAGCAGTGGCCGTTTCTTCCTGTGTGTCTGCAGTGCAGAGTCACAGTTCTGTTTGTTCTTCCAAAACGTGTAACCAGAAGAATGGTGTAGGCTGAACGGGGGATTTACTGTACTCACCGAAACTCAATACGAATAAGAAACTGTGCTGCTGGAGGTGAGGAGAGTGCTAACACTCAGTGAGTAACCAAGGCTCTGTTCTGTGGAAGTAGAGTCATTAAGGTTGGAAGAGACCCCTCAGATCACCTAGTCCAGCCGCCAGCCCATCTCCACCATGCCCACTGACCGTGTCTCTCAGTGCCACATCTGCACAGTTCTTGAACACCTCTGGGGACGGTGAGCACTGCCTCCCTGGGCAGCTCATTCTAGTGCCTCACCATTCTTTCTGAGAAGTCATTTTTCCTAATATCTGACTGCTACGACTGCCTTAGAGCAGAACCAGGCATGGTGCTTCCCCAGCTAGCCGTTGTGCTGCCCTGCAGCATGCCGTGCTCACTGATGGGTTGCAAAAACCCATTAGGAATAAGGCAATCCCAGCATTTATTCCAGGCTGCCACAGGTGGCAAGGGTTAATGAAAGATGGTCGTATCTCTGGGAGAGCTGCAGATAATGCTTGGACGTGCTATTTAGGCCACTTTCTTTCTCCCAGCAGTGCTGTCCCACATTCAAACTAATTAATAGTGAGATCTATGCTGTGTAACGACTGTAGGAGCGGGATCATGTTTAAAAATTGCACAACCTTAAATATGTCGATTGGTGATGTCCTCAATTACTGAGGTTCATTGGTTTCTTTCAAGAGCTCTCTTCTCTGAGGACCGTAGTTCAAAAAGGATGTGTGCAAATGCTGTCTTTTTCCATCTTTTACTGAAAGAAGTTTGATTCATTGCAGAACATATTTACAGATTTAATCTGTAGATTTTTCTACCTCAGTAATTGAAATTACTAACTTCTTTTTAGCACAAAGCTTAATTTGTATTCAGCTAGAATTGTTTTTCTATTCATTCTGAAACAATTGAACACTGAAATCTTTGGAGAGGAGCGAGTATTTGCACACTTTCTCACAGAAAAAGAGTATGGACTTCAAACCGCTCTCAGGAAGTTTCTGTGGCTTTCTGCCTGTGGTTTCTAGCTCTAAGAGTATATTTTGCAGTTCATGAAAGGTGGCTAAAATACACGAGTCCATCCTCAGTTGTCTTAGATTTTCTCTACAGGAGTCAGTATTTGTAATATTTAGAAAAAGATTTTTGAAAACAAACAACAGCAACAGTGAAAAACCTATGAAAAGTCACCACATTGATGTGTGCAAAAAGCCAGAAGAGTTTTCTAGGAGAAGGATCGGTGTATGCCAGGCAAGGTTTGCACACACTTGTAATACCTGTTATCAGACCAGCTGATATGGAAGGAAAACCAGACAAATGTCTGTGTTAACACACTGTTTTTGTGATTCCAAAGCAGTAGCTACTAAATCTAAATGCAGCTTGGGAACAACTGCTTAGATTTCAGTGTAGATGTACCAGTGAGACCAGCTTGTAAAGAGAGGGAACTGGGATGGATGGGGTGTTGTGGGGGAAAGAACTGGGCTGGGAGCTGTTAAGTTCTTGAGCATTCCTAGGACGTGATGGTTTTAACTCTTCAGTAACTTTTCTTGTAACAAAAGAAAATTATGTGTGGAAAAAATCCTCCCAGCAGCACTTGTCCTAGATTTCAAGTACCCCAAACCACAAAACTCATCATTAGAAGCATAATTCTCTGTGGCTCAAAACACCAGCTTCGTTTAAACTGTGCCAGAGCAAGAAACAAGTAACAAGTTGATGTCTATCAACTACTACTGCTACAGATGACCCTGTCAGCGCACCATCAGCATCCTCTGGTCTCACATTTGTAGTTCCAGCAGTGTAATGTACTGTGTCCTGCACGTGGCTGTGCTGTCAGTGAATGAAAATCTCCCCCAAAACAAGACATTCTTCCCCTGCTTCCACCACCTTACTTATCTCTCTCTGAAACGGATCATCAAGTAATTGTCTCTCCTTAATCATAAAATCATAAATCATTTGATTGGAAAAGACCTTTTAAGGTCATCTGGTCCAGCCCTCCTTCAGTGAGCGGGGACACCTACAGCTAGATCAGGTGCTCAGAGCCCTGTCCAGCCTGAGCTTGAATGACTCCAGGGATGGGACATCCACCACCTCTCTGGGCAAACTGTGCCAGTACCTCACCACCCTTATTGTAAAGAGCTTTTTTCTTATATTTCATCTAAATCCCCCGTTTTAGTTTGAAACCATTTCCCCTTGTCATGTCACAAGAGACCCTGATAAAGAGTCTGTCCTGCTCCTTACAGCCCCCCTTTAGATACTGAAAGGCTGCTATCAGGTCTCCCTGGAGCCTTCTCTTCTCCATGCTAAACAGCCCTGGCTCTCTCAGCCTGTCCTCACAGGAGAGGTGTTTCATCCCTTGGATCATTTTTGTGGCCTTCCTCTGGTCATGCTCCAACAGGTCTATGTCTCTCCTGTACTGAAGACTCCACATGTGGATGCAGTACTCCAGGTGAGGCCTCGCAGCACAGAACAAGAAGGGCAGGATCACCTCCATTGCCATGCTGGCTGCACTTCTTTGGATGCAACGCAGGATATGGTTGGCTTTCTGGGCTGCAAAGGCACATTCCTGGCTGTCCAGCTGCCATCCACCAGTATCCTCGGGTCCTTTTTGGCAGGGCTGTTCTCTATCATTACATCTTCCCGGTTATACTGATAGTGGGGGTTTCCTAGGTGCAAGACCTTGCACCTGGAGTTATTGAACCTCATGAGATTCACCTGGTCCCACTACTTGATCCAGTCTGGGGCTCTCTGGATGGCATCCCATCCCTCAGGCATCTTGACCACACCACACAGCTCAATGTTATCTGCAAACTTGCTGAGAGTGCATTTGATCCCACTGTTGATGTCAGTGATGAAGAAAGAACACTGGTCCCAGTACCGACCCCTGAGGAATACCACTTGTCACTGTCTGGACATTGATCCATTGGCCACCACTCTGGGTACATTACTGCTAGATGGAAAGGGGTTTTATTAGCTCAGTAGAGATAAGTATTCAAGTATGTAATCTATAGTGATTAGTAATGTATACTATATTCATGAATCCTCTCAGAGTGACTTAGAATTCCCACTAGACAGGGGGTTCTAGATGAAACAACAGATCCTCAGTTCAGATGGGCCCCATTTCAGCATCTCTTTCTTCAACACTGTCAGCACAGGTCACATCAAGTCCTCACCATGCACAAACAAGGACGGGTGCTGAAGAGTCAGTATGGACAGCATATGGTGGAATGAAGGGCACAGGTGATCACAGTGTCACGCGTCTCAAATTGCAAGATGAAATAAGGTACCTTCTTCCATTGCTGTGTTAAAGCTACTGCATATTTCTGATGATAAAATCCTCTATCCAGGTAATACAGACTCCTTAAACTAAGTTGTTTGATTCTCATATTTGATTCAGCAGTGTACAGATGGAAATTCTGGAGAAAAATTATCCCAGGCAGCTTTTACAGTTACATAGTAAGATACATTTCGCTTTGCAGCATGCCAGTGACATAGCCATCTTCCCAAAGGCCATGAGTGTCTCACAGATTTAGGACTTGGGAGTATGCCTGCCCAGACATAACAAACACATGCAGCAACTGGCAGAGCAGATTGGAAGGAGGTGACCATGAGCACTACTTGATGGTGCAGCCAGCAGCAAAGCATCTCACAGCTGTACAGCCGAGTGCTTAGAAGGCCATTTCAGTAGAGGCCATTGTTAGTAAGAGGCGTTTGACAAGATACCAAGCGATTCTCAATTCTCTTACCATCAGGTGTCCTAGGTCGTCTCACTCTCAGATTTCTCCCAGATGCCTTTATACGTGCCTTTTATTAATTGGCTGCATTCCTTTGTGATTGTTGATTTAGGTAAAAAATGTACTTTGTATTTGAGGGTTGTGAGAATAGGAGAAATAGAACGGAAATGGAGCTCTAGCCACTGAAGTCAGTGGTAATTTACTCCTGCTGTGTGACACCTATTGTAACCCAAACTCCTATGGTGTAGCATGGGCTAGGAATAAAGAGCAATCTCTGACTAGCACTCCTGTAAGTCATACCCCCATTACAGTTAGTTTATACGCTTTAAAGAGGTACGAGGAGGAACACTGCACAGTCAAAGCAGACTACAAAGAGTCTCTTCCTCCCCATACCAACAGCATTTTTTTCCTTTAAATCGTTTATTCAAGATAGATTGGGTATGTGGAGATTTGATTTTGTTTTCTTTTCAGAAGAAATATAGATGCTCCCTTGCAAATTGAAGCCGCATGTTGCCTGCCTTTCCTTACATGTTCTGTGCTGGGCGAGAGGCGCGGGGCTGCAGCCTCTCTGCTTCTGCAAGAAGTTTTCTGGGGAATGAGGCAAAGTCACAGCTCTTAAAAGGGCAATTGCAGATCACAGCTCATTTTGTTCAGAGGAAATGTGAACATTTTTACTCTCTTTTCATTTCCCTTTCTTGGGTGAATTCTCCCGCAGTTACGTACAGTGCCTGAGAACAACACAGCCTCTCTCTTGTTCCTCAGACACAGATGCTGATTTAAGGGCTGGAGCCTGCAATCCTTACTCCCCAGAGCAGACCTGCTGCTTTTATTGATGCAAAGGAAGCAAGTAGAACTCTGTAAGGCTGGGATGTGAGGAGAAATTACAGGACAAGCCTTCACTGCTTCTGGCCTCACACTGCTTTTGTCATGCTTTGAGCACATCTCTCTTAAGTGAAATTGCTCCCTATTTATGCTGATGTAAATGAGACCAAGATCATATTTATTTATCATATGTATTATTTCAAAACATCAAATTTAAAAGACATTTGTGTGAGGTGAGGGAATAGAGTGTAGGAAAGTTTGTCTTCTTTGTCTTTTAGGCACACGTGCATTTTCCATGAATGTTACTGAGAGAATGAGCAGGATGAGGTCAGAGCTGGGAGTAATTCAGAGCCTGGATCTGCCTTTATCTACAGAATGTGGCTTGGTACAGATTAGAAGAGAATCTCAGCTTTCACTTTAAAAGAAATCTTTTGGGCTTTTGTTTTACTTTGGAAAGACAGCTTTAAATATTTAACCAGTGTAAACAGAGGCAAACTGCCCAGGAAGATTGAAAGGACTGAGCTGCTAGGATCTCCTTGTAAGCATTTCTTCTCCCCTGAATACATTCTTCTTCATGTAAGAGGAGTCAGCTGTATTTTGAAGTAAATTCTTTTCAGAAACTTTAGGCTGGTTTTGTGAAAGGAATTGTCCTAAGGATGGAGAGCACTCTTTTTCTAGGCCTTCCCCCGGTTCTGCTGCTGGCTTTTCCTGTTTGAATTTCCACTGCTCTGTGACCCTGGCTGCACAGCCACTGTTAGACATGGCAGCACCTCCAGGAGTGTTCAAGATACTGCGCGTGGGCCCCATATAAACCATCCTTAGCCTCGTATTGATGTCTCGAGTGATCTGTTTGCTTCAGCTGGCTGCATGCTGAATGCAGGATCTGAATTGAGTTTTTCTTCCTTGCCTTGGAGCCTCACACTGGAGTGACCCGAGTCATGTCTGGGATGGCCAGTCTGCAAGCAGCCGCAGCCCCATGTAACACAGTGACACAGCCAGCCTTGGGGCTGCTGGGCGGGAGTCAGCCCACACACAGGATTTATTCTAGACAGAAACACATAATATTTCTGAAAAGCCATTGAGTTTTTGTATTTCTATTTATATACCTCTTTAGAATTATATAGCTTCCTTTTGGATGTATCTTAGCTTTAAAAGCTGCAGACTGATTTAAATAGTTGCTTAGAAGTTTGTAATAGGAGTGCACTGTGCCTACACGTACATCCTTCCAAGAACATACCTAACCGCAGTTAAGTTTTGAAGGTTGAGGTCTTCCTTTTGTCAGAGAAGGGCTGGCAGGATCCTAAACTTTATCACACTGATGCAGGTTGATTTAGCAACAGGGCTCATATATATTAGTTTAAGGACTAATATATTAGTTGAGCAAAAGGAGTCAATTTGTGCTCCTTCTAAAACTTCCCATTTTAACTTTGCTTGGTGTGTGAACAGCCTTGTTTTCCTCAACCATTCTGCTTCACAGGAGAACTGGAGTCACAGTAACTCCTTTTATCTTTGCATCCACCAGGTGCAAGGACTTTTTCCTCAGATTTCACATACATTGTTTTGGATTAGAGTGCACTAAGATAGAAAGTTGCTCATTACGGCCTAACAAGCAGTGGAAATTTGCCAAATTGAGGAAAAACATCTAGAGGTCAGCCAGAAGTCACTAGGATGAAGCTGATGATGGAAAAATGAGGAGAAAGTAAGTGGTTGTATGACCACCTTAGATGCTACCACACATGCCCACAGGGACATTAGCATATATTTATGAATTCTTGAGAAAGAATGAATATGTATGCCAATATACTGCATATATGTGTCTTAACTGCTTAAATGTAGAACTTGGAACACTGAGAGGGAGCATTTGATTTGTCGAGTTGCCTGGTGCATATTGTAAGGAATAAAGGAGTGCCACTTTCTAACACCAAATTAGAGTTAGAGTTTTCTTCCCAGAATACAACAAGCAAAAGGGTTTAGTGAACTGCTATAGGAGGTACTTTTCTCCCCTTCTTACTAATGTTGTATTTGCAGTTTCCAGGAGACATTTCATAGCTGCAGTTGATCTACAGTGGAAACTGCTGTGGAACCACATCCTTGAACCTACATCTCTGGAATATGCCAGCCAGCATCGTTTCAGCTGTTAAAAAGCTGTGAAGAACCGTGTTCCCAAATGAAATGCTAGACAGCAGCAGATTTAGAGATGCTTCAAATGAAAGCAAGCCTAATTTTGAGACAATGCAGCACTCAGAATGCCAAGGAAAGGATATGTCTTAAACCTAATTGTTTTGCCGTGTCTACTTTACTGCTTCTTTTACTTTTTTAAAAATTTCCCTTTGAAATGTTCCACACTGGGGATATGAGGCTTAAAGGCTTGTCTATTTCGGAAGAAGGTGCCAATATTAAATGAACCCCCTGTGTCGACACTCTTATTTCAGTTTAAAAGTATCTTTCATGGAATTAGCAAGTTGATTCCTTGCTGACATAAGCTTAATCAATATGAAGCACTCAGGCTTCTTTAAATTTATCTCCTCAATGGGGTTGCACCAGTTTCTCTAGATCTCCTTCAAAAAGCATTTAGTTAAATTTAGTGAAGCTGTTTCTTCAGATGAACAAGTGCACATTTATTGAAGATTTGCATTGTTACCATCTAAAAAAATGTAGTAGGTAAATAACTTTACTTTTGTCGAGTGCCACCCATTAGAGAGCTGTAAGCTGAAAATATCAATAACTTTGAACAGCTCTGCATCAGTGTTCTTAATCCCCATTTTCTAAACGCAGGAGCATAAGCACAGAGAAACAATGTATGTTTCCAAGGTCAGGAAAATGTGTATGGTAAAGCTGGAGAGAAAATATATGCACACAATTTCGGAAATAACCCAATGGCTTTGAATGCCTTTGGCCCCAGCATCTTTCAGGGATCTCATACTTAAAAACTGGTGATGCCCTTGCTTTCTGGTAATTGGCCCTTTAAAGTCAGATTGCCAGAGCTGGACTGATGTATCCCAGAGTAACTAGTCTGTAACCTCTCATATGAGTTTTGTAAATACAGAGCTGACTTTTTTCTTTTTGAATGATGATCTGTCCTTGTAATAAAATCACCAACTTGATAAATATTATTTCTAATGGTATCCTCATTTAGCTATACATATAGACAGTCTAATCTCAAATTCTGAGGCAAAAAGGGTATTCTACCACTTGTTATGGCTGTACCAAGTATATTTTCTCTAGAGATAAACATTTCAAATATTACTCTCAGGGTAGAGCTTTTTAGACGAAGAAGAGGAACGCAATGACAGTATTTATATAGTACTATCATCCATTCTGGAAAAATGGTCAAGGTCCAAACAACCATTCCATCTGCTCTGTATAAAGCAAGTTTATTATTTTGAAGTAAGTGTTGGTTCTGGTCACAAACTAGACCATCCATTAGCTCTGTTGGAAAATAAGATAACAAAGTCAGGTCCCCAGATCAGGTGTGGGTTTAGAAGACGAGAATAATGCTGAAGTACAAATGACTGCAAGGTAACTGTGTGTAAGTAAAATAGACCAGAGCTAGTGTTGTTGTCACCACAGAGCGCCTCCTCACTCTCTTGTTGAGTGATGTTACTAGAAGTTACTGCATCTTGAAACACACTGAAAATGCTTTCAAAGCTTGAAAAAAAAGCCTTCTACCCTTTACCATACATGCTGTTCTTACAACCTGAAGTCTATTTGGAATTCAGTTACACTAGTGATTTCCAAAAGAATGGAGACTTGCAGCATTTTTAGCTGCAAAGAGCTTTGTTGTGCAGTGCAAATACAGTATATGATTACTGCAATTAAGAAGGGAAGCTTGAGACAAAAGCTGTTTAAAAATATTTCCAGACCTCTAAAATCTGTCTGTTCCCCTGCTCCCAAAGTACCTGGACACCTTGGCATCTCAAAGTCTCTAACGTATTTGTTCTGGAAGATAAAAGCACCGCTCTGTCTTCATTTTGGAGAGGGAATGCAGAAACAGAAGAAAATGCCCTGTTCAAATTCAGGTGGGAAGTCTGTGTTAAAATGGGGTATTTAACCTAAAGCTGGCACATGCATTTCTTTTTCCAGAGATCTATTTTCCCTCCATGGAAAGCTTTGATTTTTTTAAGGTCCCTGATGGTCCCACACTTCATCCTCCTCCTGGCCATTTCTCCCAGATCTACTGAGTGCTCTGCTCAGCACAGAGAAGCTGAGCAGCCAGCTGAAGGCTTCACACTGAAGTCTATTTCTCCTCCAGTGGTATCCAGCTCTGGGCTAGTGTTGAGGTGCTGGTTCCAGCAGAGGGGAAGGCTTGAGCTGAAAGGCGGCAGAGGAAGGGATGGCTCTGGCCAGCTAGAGCTCTAGCTTTTGTGGGCTTCAGGCATTTGTGAAACTGCAGCTTGGGCTGCACCTTCACAAAACAAATTCAATCAGTAGTTATTCTGATTTGAAAAAAATAAAAACAAAAATCTGGACTAACCACTGAGGTGATAAATATGGGGAGAAAGCCATCTGCTTTGTTCCTCTCAGTAGGAAGCAGCTTGTTGAGGGACCTAGGAGAGGAAGAGGGCCTGAGTCACCTTGAGCTAACTGCCCTGAGAAGAGAGGGCTGGAGGCCATTATTTATCACCTCCCCCTTGCTGCGTATGGCAGGGCTTTTAAAAATGGATTTATTTAAACTCACAGTGTTGGTCTGTAGCCAGGATGGGACCTTAAACTGTATTCCCTCATAGTAGCATGCCAGCTTCTTAATGTATCTTCTCTTGTCCTAAAAGCAATCAGTGTGATAAATGAACATCCTGACTAAGCATTTTTATAGTTATATATTTATTTTCTTGCTTCAGCTCCAGTTTCCTCTCCCTACCTCCCTCATGTGCTCTAAGTAACAAATGTCTCTCTCAGCATGCACTGTCAATAGCCACTGAAATACCTATCAAGCAGCACTCGTTGTCAGTTCATAGGAAGGGAAGCCCCAAGGACAGGACTGTGCATCAGACTTTCCATCTCCACTAACCTGCCAATTTTTACAGGGTCTCTGTTGCTGTGAGGGGATAGCTGCCTGACACTGAGGAGCACTGCACTGCCCACATGGGCTTAATTTACACACCACATCCAGCTGTGATACATCTCAAGTGACTTACCAATTGCCACTGGTCACTCTAGAGAACCGATATCTTCATAAAAGATGGAGGAGGCCAGGATGAGACTTTTGCTTTTTCATTGAGATTAGGAAGTAAGGAATCCTAAATGCTTCTCAGCAAGACTAACTAATCAGGTGGAGAGCATAAAGCATATCACTAACAAGTAGATATTTGTCATACTAGGCAGCAAATCCTCCAGGAGTAAATTGAAAAAAGGCTCAAAAAAAAGAAAAACAAAACAAAACAAACAAACAAACAAAACACACACGCACACACAAAAAAAACAAAAACAGAGACATGGTAGCAATGATTGACCACCAACACAACTCTCCTGTAAACTGATGTCATCATCAGAATTCAAATCTAAGTTAGCTTTAAAAATATTCTTAGGAACTGTGCAGTAGGAAATTTTTAGATGTACAATTGCTCGGTTAAAATAGAGGTTAAATAGAGTTTGATAAAACCAACTTTTTAACATTGTTGATGAATGACTTTGCTACGGTAATTTGTCTATTGGGTGATTACTTATCTGAAGCTAGTCAGAGAAGACTCAGCCAGGATTTGAAGTGGAAATTCCATGGTTACACAGCCTTTGGTACGGACCCAAATATTTCACCTTCTCTTACTTCGACCTGTATATGGAAAATAGTGCTTTGGTGAATACTGACAGCAAGTGGAAGCAAGTTTTCCTTCAGTGTGTACATGTACATTGCCTTCAAAAGTCTCATCTACTTTTTATATGCCCCTTGGGCTCAAGAGCACAAGAGAATTGGATGGTCTTTTGAAAACAAGAAGAAAAAGGAGATTCTCGTGCTGTAACCAGACATCTACCCTACGTAATACAGTGCCACACAACTACAGTTTATTTCCATGCAGAGATGGAGGATTAGATCTGAGGTTGAAGACCAGAGCATTTCAAATGCAGAAGCCTCTTCTGCAAGTTCTTTTTCCAGAATTGTCCAGGATACAACCTCTTCATTGAGGTCTGTTTGTTGCTACAAAGTTCCCAAGTAAGGCATTTTCATCATTTACTTTTTGTCCTGACATCTATCTTCTATCATAGGCTGTCTGCATATATAGCCAGGAATATGCCTCTGATCTGAATTGCTTTTGCTCCTGCCCTGGAGAGCTGCTGGGCAGGCAGAGCAGTAGGGAACAGGCAGAACCCCAGGTGATAAAATGTCCCGTTTCCATTCTGCTCTATGGAAAAATTTAAAAGCTTTGATGTCTGAAGGCATATGCACTCCAGCAGAGAGAACTTCACATCTCATCCTCTCCCTAGTCCAGAGTAGATCTTTTCTATTATCTCACAGGCTGCCCGACAACAGAACGCATACAAAAGGTGGAGCTATGACATCAGATCATGAACCATCTTTTCTGAGAGTTGTAATTAAGGCAGTTCTTAACTGAGATAAAAAAATGGTAGTTTAAAAACTCATCCTGAGAAGGATGCTCAGTGTACCTGAAATAGAGCTCAGTCCTATTAAATTGACTACACAATCACAAAGAAATTATCATGTTAATAGGAAAACTGTAATGGAAGAGTTACTACATGAACGCTCTGATTACCTAGATTCTAAAACACAGAAGGGTATCAAGAAGATGCTGGGCACTGACATCCACCATTTCCACTATCACATGTTTTTGCAGTAGAAAGTAGAATTAAGCAAACACATTCTTTGCTGTTCAATAAAAGCAAGTCATAATGTTAGATATTAGTCTTGATACTGACATAGAAAGCACAGCCCTGCTTCCACGTTCATAGCCAAGAAACTACTGGCATTTCCTCCACAGAGTATACTGTGGTGGTTCATCACCTTGATGCTGAACAGGTAAATATGCTCTCTGCAGGGCTACTCTTTAAATTCATCCAGGTTAGGAGGCAGATTCATCCTCTCATTTGTGTTTTGTTTCCCAGTCCTGCTGCATGCTCATTTAAAGGTGGGAGAGCTGCACACCGAGCCGTGCAATGGCTGAGCTGCTGAAGGCTGTTAGGACAAGAGCCAACAAAGCAGTACAAACTGGCAAAGGATGCACAGGAACATAAGGAGGTCATCAGGGAGCAGCTAGAAGCAATACCTGTACCAGTTTTAAAGAAAGGAAAATCCTGCCTATCCAGATAATTATGTAAGTTTGGTCTTAGTCACTGGTGGGAAAAATAATCCTGAATGTAATTATCAGCAGATTAAAGCCAGTTTCAGAGGAAGCAGTGGGCCTGAAACGGCGTGACTGCACAGCAGTCACAAGCTGTATTGATCAAATTATCACTCTTGACAACTGATGGGGAGAGCAATAAAGCTGTTTTAAGAGAGCAACCCGCTTGGTTCAAGTATATATACAATATGGAGGGCAGGGTTATCATATGGAGTTTCAGATAACTGTAATTACAAATACTGTTCGTTGAGGCTCCTGTAGTGCTATAAGAAGTGATAGGAAAATCAAGCAATTGCGTAAGTCAGAGTTTAATTTAGAAGTTGAAGACACAGAATCACACTCACTTTTCATCATGAAGATGAATGTTGGATGGCTTGGAGGGCATAATTTTGGAAGATCTACAGCAAAAAAAATTATCAAATGTAAATGCTATGGCACCAGTGAATGATATGTCGAAACTAAAAAAAAAAAACAAAAAAAAAACCCAACATTATTTGCTGCCTTGGAAAACTGGTTTTGTGGATCCAGCCTACTAATTCCAAGAAGATGCAAGAGCTGCACCTTGGAGATGGAAGACTACATCCCACACTGACATGCAGCACAAGGGAATTTACAGACAAGTTAATATCCACATCAGTGTCAGGCAGCTCGGCACTGATAGTTCAGTATGGGCTAATTTAAACAGGTGTGTTCCTTAGTTACACTTGATGCACAGTAGCTGGTTAAATTATGGTTCAGTAAGGATAACATGCCTAACATGCATGTGTTTTTTTCAAACCTTTATATCTTGGGCTGAAAGCAGCTCAATTGAATGAGATAAAATAACTAAAGTCTAGAGACAGGGGAAGTTCTTCAAATAATTGCAGACAGAAATGGAAAACATTTGAAAAGATCTGAGACTGAGACAGGAAATCAAGGCAAGGGATTGGCTTTAATTAAAAAGATTATAATGATGATGATGGTGCATCAGACAACAGCAATACACGTCCAAAACAAAAACCAAAGAAATGCAGTCAAGGCCTGAATGCTTATATAAAGTTCATGACTGGATATTAAATTATTTTAATCTATTTTTAATAGTGAAATTGTTCCTGAATGTGAATGAACAACAATGTCATAGTGTTCCCCTCATCTGGAAGAACATTCTAAAACAGACAGAGAAGAAAAGGACTATTTACCTAATTTTGATAATTAAAATACCTAAGATTTCTACAGCTCCAAAATTTAGCTGTCTGGCTGTAGAAATCAGAAGTCAGAAACAACCACCACCACTTGTAATAAAACCACAGACTCAGAAGTTTTGCTGGACAAAGGAGGCAGTGTAGATTCATTATCATGTGTATTTAGCGCACACACACACACACAGTACACAAATTTGCACAGTAAGAAGAGACAACAGACAAATCAAATACACAGAAACTGCAGGAATATGATGTGCTTGCCAAGATTCAGACACAAGTCTTCACAGGAGTCTGCTTGTGAGCCAATTTTGTATTTGAATAATTGAAACGACATCTAATGGAAATTAAATATACACCGTAAAATACATGTGTGTATTCACCTTTATGACAAAGGTACAATATTGAGATTGTCTAGGAAAACATCTTGTCCTAGAAAATGTAAGAGCTTTGTGTTCAAAGGAATTAGAAAATAAACTCCCTTTCTATGGAGCCCCTGTCCCTTGGGATTTGGCATAAGAAAGAACAGAGAATTTCTAAGAAATGCCAGGTTTTCTTTGCTGGAGTATTTTTCACTTTGTTCTGAACGGAAGCAACTTGAGCTCAAAAGGTAAATTTCATTGACTGTAGATTTTACTAAGAGTGAGTTTAGCAGAGAAAGCAGAAGAAAGCGAAGGATGTACTAAATATGACTGCATTTTACAACCCCTTTCTTCTTCTTTTGATAAGCACTTAACAGAAGTCTATTCAGTGAGAGCTGCCAATTCTTATTTTTACCATATGTACAGATCGAAAACGTCAGAGGAAATGTGTATGGCAAATTAGGGTGAACTCTGTGGCCTGAATGTTAAATAAGAGGGCAAATTATGCAGGATTTGTCTACTATTTTACTGCTCTCATTTGTGATTTCTTTGGGCAGGGCACCTTTATAAGACTGTCCTGAAGATATTATCATAATGGAATGTTTTGCATAATGGAAAACACAATCACCTCAGATCTTCTTTTGCATGACAAACCCTTGATTAGAAAAATAATAGGATGGAAATGGAATTTGTATTTATACAGGCAGGCGTCAGAACCAAGGAGAATGGAAGCTGACCTCAATACACTGGAGAACTGACATAGGCAGATGCAAAACCTCTCCCTTTATAGTAAATTTAGCCTAGAAATAGACTGGGAAACAAGTGTGCGTCATATAAAAGCCTTCCTATGGTGAAAAGTTCCTTATTCACGAGAAAGGCATCTGAGATATACAAAGATAGCACATATTTTCAAATGATTCATAGCTGTTTTTATACTGTAAAAATCACATTACACCACAGTGAAAACAAGAATGTTTTGATATAGAATGAAACTTGAAATGTTTGAGATTTTGTAATATGCATCTGATCCAGCTTTTGCAACTGGGAGTGTTTCGGTTCCTGTATGCACTGTTACTAAATAAAGAATAAATATAATGGCCTAAATTAGCTTAATCAACCATCTACATGGTTAGGAGTTGTTGGATTGTCATTTCAGAACTGAATACAACCATGCTCCTGTCCTTGTCCAGATTCACACTTCCATCTGTGTAAATACTTGTAGAATCATTGCTGATGTGCCTTTGTCGTAAGACACACAAACCCATTGGGTTTATTTAATTCTTCAGTACTAAAAACAAGGTTTATTTTGCAAGCAGAAGCACGGAAATAAAATGCTGTGCTGTCAGGGAAATTGTAAAATCAGAAGCTGGATTTTGCACACCATAGTTTTCTTATTAATCTAAGAACATAATGTGCCCCTGTGTGACTGGACATAGCGCATTCAGCTTAGAAGATAGCAACGTAATTTCATTACTGTCAATGATCTTGACAGTCCAAAATGGTGTTGTTCTCTGCCATGTTCATGCTTTGCATAGGTCTGATTTTAGTTGATAGAGATTCCAGCCATCTAGTTTACAGGAGAAGACTGTAATGCAGCTGCTTAAAATTTGCCTTGCTGCAAAAACTCTGTCATCAGTGATGAGAAGACAATGTGATGGCAGGAGTTACATGTGCTGGCAAAGTGCTAATTACAGATGTGCTCGTGGCTAGTTCTAAAGTTGTCCTGAGCTAAAGTGTGTTGTCCAGTCTTGGTACATCAGATAGCCTGGGAAAGAATCAGTATATGGCTGTGAGACACTTCAGCTCAGCCAGATAAGGATAAAATCCTGGCCTGCCCTTGGTTTTCTGATAGCTGTTTCCTCTGTGCCTCCTGCACTGTGATTTTCTGGGACGTTTTTAGCCTAATCCAAAGTCTCCAGAACTGAAAGCTGCAAGGACAGGTGTATCCAGCATCGCTCAGGATCAGGCTTATCATTTTAGCTGTACATATCTGTATGACTAGAGTTACACGTGTTAGCTTTGAGATAGTGTCACAATTTCATTGTGGTCAAAGATCCTGGAAAAGCAGAGCATGGCTGATCTCTGCACAGTGCCTCTTCATGTTATTATCTTAATAGTAAACTCTCAGCTGATTGCAGTTTGGCCCTTATCAGTTTTTCCTTCAAGCAACAGATAAAATTATTTCAGTTTGCTCAAGAACAGACCCACCTTAACTAAGACACGTCCTTACAGACAGCTGACAGGTAATAGCAACCTTTATTTTTCAACAGAAGTATCCTTTCAGTATAAAAAATGTGACAGAATTGGCCACAACAATTAACACACGTACATGAACAATGGATAAAGAAATCCAGGTCTGCAGCTTTTCAGTGCCTGAAGAAGCAGATTTAATTGGGGATTAGTACTGCAAATTGTTTCACCTGGCTTCAAGCAAGCTCTAAATGGACTGGTTGATGAGAAGACTAAAAGGATAAGCCAATTTAATGATCATACATTACATGCCTTCAGGATCCTGTACCTGAACAGCAGTATAGCAACTTTCTTTGAGGAATAGTTTGCAGTGTACTAGAGAATGAATCTCTCACGCCACCCAGCCAACTTCTTCCAGTTGTCTGAACCCAGAAGCACATCCATCCATGTTCCCAAATGCTGCTTAATATCATATATTCACCTTCTCTAAAGTGATAGGAACAAATCCTGTACTAACATTACATACTCAGTGTACTCGTTCCTTCACTCTGCTTTCCTGTAATTGATTACTGTCTCAAAGCTGCAAATAGACCATCATGACACTGGGGGATGGGAGGGCAGAGGAAAAAGTGTTTATGAAACATATTCTGAAATAGAAGTGTAAGTTGTAGTGGTCTATTCAGCCCAGCTCAGCTGCAGCTGGGAGCACATCCCCAAGATTGTAGCAGTAGGACAGAACAAAGCCAAACTCTGTAATGACAATCACTTTCAGATGCAGCATTCCTTTCTTTTCTGTTCTGCACTTCCAGTAAGCTGATCCTGGGTGCTGTTTAGCCAGCTCCGGTTTTGGTGTCTCCTCTATCCGACCAGCGAAACACAAGCAAACAAACAAATCCCGTAAGGAAGGGCAGGAAGTTGTGAGAGCAGTGACATGGTTATTGTTACTAGGGAAACCACTTCCTTAGTATTCATGTGTTCAGCAGAACTGTCTGGCTGTGTCTCCAAGTCTCAGGCAATGTCATGAAATGAATGGCAACCGAGAAAATAAACTCAAACCAGCACAAAATGCACTACCAATATCCATGACGCTTCAAATGAAAATCTAATTTCTGTAAATCAGCTCTTAGCAGAACTATCTTGCCATAATACGCTTTTATAACAAGCGTGTGTGTGTTTGAGAGAGTCATTCCTTTCTCTGGCTATACTCTGCTCTCCTTTTCCTCAACATTAATACAATGTCTGTGAAAGCAGTCAGTATTGAGAGGCTAGAATTAAAATCCTAAACTCAGATTTGTTTGTTTTTTTGGTGCTGACCCTAATTCCAATTTCACAGCTGTACTAAAGGAAGGGTAGAACTAGGATTCTGCTGTTGAGGTGCTTGAAAACTGAATCTTGACATTGGGATTTACCTCTAATGGGACTTAGCATGCTCCCATTTGGTGTGGGAAAGGGGTTTTGTGTTTGGGGTTTTTTAGTTCTCTTTTTGTAACACACAACTTGTTCCTGAACTCAGTCACAGAAGAGCGTGTGCTAACTTTCAGAACAGTGGTAAGATGCTCCTCAAGGAGAAGCCATGTCTGTTAACACCTCCCACCCCTATCCTTGCATTGTTTAAACAAGCAGCTGCTTTTACATCTTCAATGACAGAAAGCAGGAAGGGCTCTCAAGAAATCAGCTACACTGAGCAGACTGCAGTATATCTAGCCTGCACACAGATGCTCACCAGTTCCTTAGTCTCCCTAGTGGTGGATATACAACATACCTTGTTTTCAATGGGAATTCCACAGCTGATAAATTGATTTTGCCTCTCCTCCATCTTGCTGAAATGACTGATAAAGCCTGAAGACAGTTTCATACACCTTCCCTGAGCATTTTCAGTCCTGGGCTGTCAGTTCCAGTGCTGGCTTTATTGCAAAGCAGCTCTCTGGTATTGCTGTCCCTGCTGGACTCCAGACACAGCGTGGGTTTCCTCACTCAGCAGAGGTCGAGGCTGACACTTGAGAAAGTTATCATTCTTGAGGACCTCAGTAACCCCAAGCTGAGCCAGAACCAGCCATCTCAGTAGGCTTGCTCTTGCTTTAGAGCAGAATGAATTGCAATCAGGAAGTAGTGTGCAGCATCACTGAGTGTTTGAAAGTTCCCTTTGAAAGGAGGACTTTTCTAACCTGACTTTTTAGAACACAGCAAGGGTGAGGCAAAGTTACAGGCAATGCCGCAGGAAGAATTGCAGTGCATGGCTTTCTAAAGAAAAATGGGGGGAAAATAGCAGAGAAAGAAAATACCATCTTCTGCTGTAACCAGATGATCAACAGCTATTTGAGCCTTGCAGTAGGCTAACAGAGGGTAATGTAAAACTCAATCTACACATTGAGATAAGATTTAGCACAGCAAATGGATAAGGAAGAAGACCCTTTTGACTCCATCAAAAACAATACTGTGACAGATATATTTAAAAACATAGGACTTGCTTCCATTTAACAAGTTTTATTTCCACAGCTTATGGGCAATTACAGTGGATAGAGTAAAGTAGAGAACAAGGCTCATGGGATTTAGAAATATCCCTGCCTCGAAGGCCTGCAATACAGAACAGTAGGTGCAAAACCCAAGTTCAAGTACAGCTCATTTTTCTCTCTGTGAAATTGTATATTTGCAGGATCTTAAGCCCGATCCTTAGTCTACAGTGTGATATGGACTCACATGACCTGCAGTCTGATCATATAAAACAAATGAAAGACCACTAGGAAGAGACTTTGGCAACTAGATATATCCAGCACAAACCAAGAGAATCGAGTGTCATCTCTGATGACACTAAATAAAGAGAAATGTATGCTACAGCACAGAAGAGCAGTGAACTAGAGTTCATGCACATAGGTAGAATCTTTTGGGAGAACGTGACAGAAGAACATGCAGAAACTCTCACTGATGTCTGAAATTAAAGATGATCTAATAAAAATGAAAAACACTGAGAGTACAGCACTACACTACATTGCACGGGAAACACTGTCTACCCTTCAGACTTCTAGAAGTAATCATCCCTCTGTACTCAGCTCTGGTACAGCCACACTTCGAGTACTGTGTTCAGTTTTGGGCCCCTCCATTGAAGCCCTGGAGCATGTTCAGGGAAGGGCAATGAAGCTGTGAGGGGTCTGGAGCACGAGTCTTAAGGGGGAGCTGCTGAGGGAACTGGGGTTGTTCAGTCTGGAGAAGGGGAGGCTCAGGGAAGTCCTTATTGCTCTTTACAACTGCCTGAAATGAGGTTGTTATGAGGCGGTGGTTGGCCTCTTCTCCTATGTAACTAGTGATAGGACTACAGGGAATCACCTCATGTTGCACAAGGGGTGGTCTGGGTTGGACATTAGGAAGAACTTCTCCAAGAGAGTGGGCAGACACTGGAATGGGCTGCCCAGGGACATGTTGAAGTCACCATCTGTACAGGTGTTCCAGAAACATTTAGATGTTGTACAGAAGGACATGGTTTAGTGGGAAATATTGGTGGTAGGTGGATGGCTGGACTGGATGATCTTAGAGGTCTTTGCCAACCTTGGTGATTCTATGATTCCGTAATTCATTGTAAAGGACATCGAGGAGACTGAGTGCTCAGCATGAACAGTTGCTGCAGGAGGGCTGGTAAGGCTTTGGCACTGAGGAACAGGCGTGCTGTTGTCAATTTGCTGTGACTCCTTCTGCCCTTTATTTGGCCTAGTTTGCATCTCATGCCCTCCAACACAGGATGTACTTGAGCTGGACACCACTGAGAGTGGTGGGACTACAAAGAGGCAATGCTGCTGTTAGCCTGCATACCCTTCCTAAGGCACTGGCTGACAGCTATGGGACATTGAGCTGGAATACTTTTGTGCTGAGAATTAAGGTCATTTTGATGAGGCAGGATACAGCTGGAACACACAGTAAGCCCTGCAAGGTGCCCACCACTCCTAGGGCCCACATCACAGACCTGGGTTCAGTCTCCAGGAGTCCCATATAGTGACTGATGAGTTTTTGGGGACTTTCATGAGAATAGAGTTGTCCACACTGGGGATCTCCATGTGGCAAAGGTACCCCACATAAGGAAGCTGCCACTTCACTTTCATAGGAACCTACAGTCACAGAGGCACAGCTAACAAAAGATGATGACAAAAGGAGGGCCCACATGTAGTGGTTTGGACAAAGAAACAGCCTAGGGAGCTGAGGAAAAAAAACATGTTCATTTGTCAGATGAGGAGCGCAGGCAGCAGAGCTGGAAGCACCTCCTGTGGTTCCCCGAAGCTGTAGCTGTTGGAGGAGGGCAGGGGCCAAATCACCCGCCTCTCTTGTGCTTTGAGATGTACAGTCTCTATCAAGTTGGAAAAGGAAGCAGCCCCACTCCAGCTGTGTTCACACTTCCTGCAGGAGCTTTAATAAGAAGCCTGGTTGTCAGGGGAGAAGGGTAAGGGGAATCATAGGGCAGCCCTGACTTACCTGTAAAAATTCTCCAGAGAGATAGGACATCTTACTGTGATGCAAGTGAACAGCATGTTTTCATTACTTCCTGGCTCAAAATGTGCCTGAAAGCCCTACAGTTTAAAGATGACTACATCTGTCTCTGCTTTCCTACCTTCCCATCTCTACTTTCAATACCCTGAAGAGCAGCAGAAGCCAGCTGAGAAGCGCAGCAATGGATATTGATGGTTGTGGGCTGAAGTTCGATCAGAGGATGGTGTGCCTGCAGTGGGCCATGCTGACAGTCAGTGCGGACAGCAGGGTTTCCAGCCAGGAGCTGCACAAGAATCAAATTCACAAGTGAAAACAAAAAACAAAAAGCAATGTCCCTGTGGAATTTACCAAATGCATCCCAAAAATCACAACCTTCAGGGCACACACCACAGCTCCAAAAATGGGGAGTGGGGCCAGGCTGGTGCCAGAACAAGGAGGCAACGGGCAGTGCTACCAGGACCAAAGTCTCAGGCAATGTCCGTGGCAGGAGTTTTATTTGATCTGCCTGTGAGGCACAGTTTGGGCGGCCAGCCCTATGACTTGGCATTTAGGATATTTTTGTGAGAGGAAAACCTGGGGTTTGCAGAGCAGCTAGAGCCTCCCACATAAAGAGAGGAAGTTTTCATTGCTGTGTGCTGAGGGGTATGTCCTCTCCCTGGTTTTGTGAACACTGTTCCACTTACCCTCCATCTGTTTATTTCCACGTTGCTTTTATGTTCTGTAGAATTGTCCCAAATCAGTATGCAATGTTTTCTTCAACCTGAAACAGAACCTTTTCCGTTTGCCATTCAGCCTGAAAAATTCTGGTTTCTTGTCAAAACAAAAATGTTTTTCCAATTTTTTTTCTTTTTTTTAAGATTGATTTCTTGTTCTGGAGCACATGCTCATATTCATCCTGCCATTTGACACCAAAAGTTAAGGTAGACTGGTAGAAAAAGTAGGCCAGAGAGCAGGAAGCCTTCTTGAATGAACCAAGTTCTCAGAGCACAGGAGCAGCAATTAGTGTGTAATGATCAGCTTGCCCTGACTGCAGGCAGTGCATTGGATGGGCACTGAGCACTTTCCATCTACAGGATCTGCCTAAACTCTTTCTATGACAAAACGGAATGAATTGTGCTTCTCTGCAGCTGCCCAAAGCAAATGTCCATATTTGCTCTGCTCAGCAGTAGTTTGCTCTTCTTCATGGTCTTCAGGAAGTTAACAAGAAACCCTCTTTCACAGTATAAACTGCCTAAAAGGGCTGAATTCTGATCTCATTAAATTAAGATTCTATTCCAGTAGGATCAGTATTGGCCAAAACCAATGAACTTAATCTGTCTCAGACTCCATAGTGTTTGGATTGAAGATAGATGGAGGCAGCATATTTGGCCACTCATCTTCTTTACCCCCAGATGGACAGTTAAGCAGTGAGCAGAGGTGTGTCTCTCAAGGCCACAGCAGACCTCTCTGGCTTCCTCCTTACACCAGGTGGAATCGTTTTTTCCATTTATAACCAAGCTAAATAGCATTACCTCGGTGATAATTTTTAAGGTGATGGTTTAAACATTCCCTGAAATTTGGAACTGATGAGGCACAGTGTTTGCAGAAACCCATGCCACAAGCAGTCACAGCTGAGCTCAGACGCGAGTGTCTTCATAGCAGGACTCCCAAGGACAAGCTGCACACCAGGGATCCTGCTGCAGAGGTTCCTTGGTAGGAGCAGAAAGTAGCTTTGGAGCATCTGGGAAACCCTGTCATTTTATTTGCATAATTTATATTTAAATTACTTAAAAGACAATATAAAAATATAGGAAAATATGTGTGCATAATTATCTAATTCGTCAGAGTATTAGCCCCATAAACAAAGGAGAATCAGTATGGACTTAACACACAGTCATGTAGGAATTCCTTGCCCTTTCTGTATGGGCGTGTGTGATGGAGCAAGCACCTGTGCCCTGGGTAAAGAAAGCAGGCTACTTTAAAGGAGAAAATAAATCGCTGACATATTCTCCATAGCAAAATGAGAGCGTCAAGATCTTCCTATTTTCACTTAGCATTATATTTAAGAGCAGTATTAGACTGAAAAACAGCAAATTTAACTTCAGTTCATTTAAAATGCATCTCGGAGCATCTGAGCTACCGTCTAATCCTTTTGTTTGAGATGTTCTGCATTAGCGAGCCACTTTTGATTCATGTGCTAACAATCCCCCTGAAGGCAGGTAATTCACAGGCGATGTTCACGATGTACAGAGCGGTGCTCCAGTTCCCACAGACAGAAGTCAGTAAACTTTAAATCCCAGAGAGCCTAAACTTACTTTGCATAAATTGCCCTCACGGGAGCGGAGCTGGGATCTGTTTATATGCATCTGCTCTATCAACTTAGAATTCAAATAATTTTATTACAACAGTGGGAGTGCAGATTAGAGACAATCACTATAGAAAACAAAGGTTGCAACCAATTGTGAGTACAAACAAAATGAAATGTGAGTTGCCTCACTGTAACCTTTATCCAGTCAGATACATCCTACCGCTGTATGTTTTCAATGGAAGGTTTTTCAGATGAGCGATTAACAGGCGGTAAGTGTGTTTTTATTAAACAACATCTAAACTGAAGAACTGCTGATTTCTCCAAGACTGCAAATGAGACCTTCACGCTATAGGGAATTCAAATTTCAGTCTTTCCACTATGATACAGGGTATGTCCTTAGAACGTCTTGAGATAAATCTGCTACAAACAATACAATACTGGCCATAGGATAGATCTTGATTTCTTTTTTTTTTCTGAACAGTGGTGCTCCATCAGTAACATCTATATTCACAGCAGACGAGAAATCTGTTATCTCATAGGACTGAAAAAGAAGACTATGAGACAATGCTACCAGATCATCTGAAAATTTGTTAAAACAGGACAGAATGTAAGTTTTATAATGGGTAAGCAATAGGCATTGCAACCTCTTAAATAATTAACAAATTATAAGGCTATCATCTGTGACTTCTCCCTTGCATACACCATTGACATTCACAAAGTGGAATCTAGCCTCAAGCTCCAATTTGTTTTTAAGCTGAAGCGTCTGTTTTAGCATGGCATATGAGATTAAGTCCTCACGCTACTGAAGTAAATGCAAAAAAATATATATAACAATAATAATTTACTGCAAGATTGCCAGAATTCTCACTGATTTCAAATTTGTTAAAAACAGACCTTTCTTTCAGACTGCATAAGTCATGATGGTCTATTGAGTCATTATTTTGTTTAGAGAGAATAAATCCTATTTGCAGTCTGAATTTACTTAGTGTCTCTGACAGATGGTGAAGTTTGTATCCCTTTTTGTTGGGTTACATTGCTAATGCTGATCAGAAATTCATTCCTTCATGAAGCCAGTGTTTTTTAGAAATACTTCATTATGAACTAGCAGCAAAACCATAAATATGTAGACTTGAAATACTGTGTTCAAATGGTGAAATATTGAAACACTTGGAGATAGCTATTCGGCCAGTTTCACATCCAACAGGAAGTCTGTGGTGTTGAAAACCAAAGTAAGCCTATTGATTTTCAGTAGCTGCTTGTGCTGGTAGATCATGTTGGCTCCCAGCTGTATAGCAAAGAGACAAGGATCCCTGAGGTTTGCAACCCCTCGGTTGCTCAGCTGGAAATCTGTCACAGAGCTGGCAAATTTCAGCTCCTGGCCACCCACAGGTGGAGGGAGTTAATTGGAAGATAAGTATTTATCTCCTGATAAATCAAGGTTTTCCAAAGCTGTTGAATAACCTTGATTTGTTGAGGAAAACTTCCAAACAACTGTAATTAGACAGTCCAAATTCAGTGAAGTAATTTAACTGAAAGAATTTGCAGGGAGGTTTGTAGAAGTGCTGAGGGACAATTCCAAAGAAAAAAACATGTGCGCAGCTACAGTGCTGATTTTTCTCTTGAGACAACACAGTACTGGGGGGCATGTCAGAACAATAACCAGCATGGATTTTATTTCTTACCTGCATTGCATCCCACAGCTAGGAGCATTGCAGGCTGATTTCCCCTCTGCTAATCACTTGTTTAGAAGACTGCTACCAGAGAACAAAGGAGACTGCATGGGGGAGAATAAACCAGGTAGAGACTGAGGAGCACATGAGAAGAGAGATTAAACAGCACCTTTTCTGCCTATCTTTGTAGTAAATGTCCAAGATAAAAAAAAAAAAAAAAAGGAAAAAAAAGCCCACCTAAGGCCTTTTCTCTAACTCAGACTCCAGAGAGATCTTTAAAAGAACTTGGTTGTATTTTTTTTTTCTTCTCTGTATAGAAGAAATTAATAAAAGATCAGGGTCTGGGGCAAGTGTGACTTTGATACTGTGTTTTATAGATGCCATGATGTCCATTTCAGGTTCCAGGTGTTCACACAGCAGCACAAGCACCTGTAACTGCACCAGCTCTGCATGAATGCATTTGAGGGCATGTTATGGATCTGAGGCAATACAGTTAGTACAGTTTAAGGTGTTAAAACGTATGGGTGTTGCACATGAGCTGTTGGGATGCAGCAAAGTACCTTCAAGCATTTAAGCTGGTGGAAGCCTGGTCTCATTCAGTTTTTTGATGGAAAAAAAGAAAGGGTTATTGGGGCTTGATATTGGCTCAAGTGACCTGATGCCACCTTGCACCTGCAGAAGGTTCTTGATGTGCTGTATGTGCTTTGAAGGTGCAAGGTACACTTTAGGGACAAGGCAGGTGTGATGAGCACAAGAAGCCTGGGCTGTCTGAGCAACCGAAACCCTCAGCCTGCCCTCCCCTGTAGGTCTGTGCAAACCTGGTGCTGTAGCTGAAGTAAAGAGGGCCTGCATTCACAGAGATTTTCTACAATGTTCCAAAAAATGTCAGTGAACATTTTTTACAGGTGTGGTGGAGAGCAGGCAGGTGGGAGGGCCAGTTCTCCATCAGAGCCCCCTCTGATCCGGGCAGGCTGCTCTCCAGGCCAGAGCTGCAGCAGGCAACCAAACAGGAGCTTGATGCTGCCAATAACGAGCATTTTCCAACCAGAGATGGCATTTTCTGTGGGATAACCCTTGAACGTTGCTTCAGTGTAAGGTCTCGTCTTGCTGGTGGGCCTCCTTCACGCCTTGTGTGCAGAGACATTTCTGTGGCCTTCCCACCATGACGCAGAGCCCGCGCTGCTGGGCCTGAGCCAGCAGGGCTTCTGAGAAGTGGGTGTTTGTTCAGAACAGGGCACCCGAAGTGATGTTCAGCGAGCCCAGCATATGTAAAAGTGCTCCTTGTTTGTTACTGGCACATTCTTGTACCAGACAGATTCCTGCAGTCAAAATATTTTGGTGAGAGCAGAGCGCAGCAGACAATTTGCAGATGTAGGAATTCACCGAGCTCAGTGTTTTGAAAGGCACTGCAGGTTTCTCTTCATAAAGTTACTTTTTTCCTGATACAGTCGTATCAGGCAGGTGGGATGAGAGAAAACAAGTGAACAAATGATGTGCTGTGTCACAGGAGGTTGGATTTTGATTTATGCACAGTAACAAACACTGTGCTAATAAGTAGCAGCTGAGAGTCCTGATGGCAGGAGGCAAAGCCGGCTTTAGCTCCGATTTGTCATCCATCCTCTGGTAAGAGGCTCATTTCCAGGCTCTGGCTCCTTTCTTTCCCTTGTGGAGTCGATGTGTACTCCAGTTCATGTGCCACCACCTCTTCACTGCCTCTTCCCACAGAACGGGTACTTGTCACAAGCCTCCCTTCCCCAAAACCAGGCATTCTCACACTTGCTTATTTCTGCAGCACTGGCACAGGAAACCAAGCTGAGTAATATTGCAGGAGCACACTGAGGTGTTCAGAGCTCCGTGTTATCACAGAAGGTGAGTGCATAGCACTCTTCTGCATGTTTACAGACTTGTAAGGGCTCATCCAAAACTCTCCTCTTTCCTCTGATCAATTGGTTGTCTTAAATCTAAATTACAGTTGCTTGGGGAGAGGGCTTGGGAGGATATCCAAATGTCCTCTCCTCATCTAGGGATCAGAAAAGAGCAGCCCAGTTAGAAGGAGGGTGAGCATTCAGTTGATTTCTAAACCAAGGAAACTTGCTCATGACCATTTCCTATGAGCTGCCAGGCTCGCGGCCTTGTCCCCAGACAGCACACGCATCTCTGTCTGGTGCCCTCTCTCCTGCTTCCTCCACCTCCAGTCCTGCTGCACCCACAGATGTTGTGTTTGAGCAGAGATCAAATAAAGCAGCTGGAGCAGAGGCGCAGTGAAGGGCCAGGCTGCCACGCACTGCCAAGCAGAGCTCACTCCCTGCTGTCTTGGGCTGGCAGAGGAGTGAGATACCTGTGACTTTTAATGGACTGTCTCCAAAACTATGGGTTTCTGCTACTCTGGGTTAGTCACTAAATATGCATTAAATAACAGCCTGCAGTAAAAACACAGCTGTCACTCAGATGCATACAGGTTTCTGGAAAGGTCATGGTGGATGTGGGAGTCCAGAAGCACAGCTCTGCTGTCTCCACCAAAGAGGCAGTTGTATTCCAAAATGTGCTGGGTTGTTCTCTGGGTGTCCAGTAGATAAATGAGCGCTCAGCAATGTACATGAAAAGGGCAAGTTGTGGCTATAGTGGTTTGCAATTGTTGGGTGTAACAGGCCAGAACAACATGCTGGGAGAGAAGTATCTATAAAATGTCAACTGTCTATGTGAAAGGGGCTTCTTCCATAAAATCATGGAATCATTAAGGCTGGAAAAGACCTCCAAGATCATCCAACTGCTCACCTACCACCAATATTTTGCCATCAAACCATGTCTGTAAGTAGAAAGTCACTTTTGCTTTGCTGTATGGATTCAGGAGGGCAACTGAAACAGCCTCTGAAGAGTTTGATAGTTGCACTCATTGTCTCCTGAAGCGTCCAAGGGGCAGTTCATGTTTATGGTGTTTCCCAGTGAAGCTGAAATGATGGTCTCCTGCTCTGCACTAACATCACGGTCCTCATCTGGGCAATAAACAACTCTTTGCAGTTGATAACAACATTTTGTCATGTAATGTCTCAGCATCTTTCCATCTGTCTGCACAGAGAAATCTAATCTGTTTAGAAGACAGAAGTTTCACACTTTTCTGTTGTGATAAATTATTCTGAAAAGTATTTCGAATGCTCAGTCTTCACCAGACAAAGTACTCTGTTGTCTGCTTGTGCCCATGAAAAGCTTTAAAAATAGAGAGCTGAATCTGTGCCTTGGTTTTTGGGGGCTGTTTTTTTTTTTTTTTTTTCCTTTCACAAAATGCAGATCTTTATATCTTCATGGTATATCCCAGGGCTGTGTGTACAGCTTGTTTCATTAATGCATGAATACCTCCGAGCTCCTCGGGTAGAAGCTGGAGGTAAACTATTGTAATGATCTGGGCTGTAAGCTGCACACCCACACTGAAGTCCTAATTCCAGTTGAAAGGTGAGGCTGTAATGTTCCTATGCTGTCATAAATTTCTTTAGGCTTCAAGACTTTACTAGTGTATATAGCACAGTGGCATTTTCTTGCACAACTCTTCAAGCTGTTACATCTTTTATGTGAATCACCATATCGATCCTTGGAACATTAATGTAAAAAAAAATGTTTGATTTCAGTTTAGTACTTCTTTCAAGGCAGCACATCCCCAGCAATCACCACCAGGCCCTCTGGGAAACAGGAGAAAAGGAAGAAAAGGAACATTTTTTGGAATCCCTTTCTCTCACCCAACTCAGTCTCAACCAGTGCAGGCAGTAACGAAGGGGCTGCAGGACTGCTCTCTGCTATTATTGTGCCTGGCTCGCTCTCAGCATGACTCACTGCAGACAATATGTAACACCACTCACAAGGGGAATGAACAGTAAATACTTGGCCCTGGATTTTTTTCCTTTTTTAATCTCTTCAGGTTTTTCTCTCTGATTTGTATCCCTTTATCCTCGCCCATGTGCTATATAAGCTTCTCAAATCTAATGTCCATAACACCACCCCCCACTGGTAGCAGCAAGCCCTTCCGCTGCTGTAGGGTTTACTTTGCAAAGGTTTACAACGAAAGGCATTATTTAGAAACTGTGTGTGTGTTAACCTAGTGGCAGAAGGTTGCTCCAACACCTTCCCCATGGTTTTTCTTCTGTCGGGGGAGGGGAGGCTGCTATTGTGGTAAGTGCATCTCCTGCTTAGCTGCAGCAGCCAGGCCAGCTTGGAAAGAAAGCCCTAGGGCTAAAGAGGCTCGGAGTGCAGCCAAGGGGGTCAGGAGACGGTTTTAAGGATTATACTACATAATTAAAAGCTCACTCCGAATGTGCTTCCTGGTACCTAGTGCTCAAGCATACAAACCTTTTAAAGTAATAATTCCCGGTCCTCATTTGTATCTCAGAGGTTTGTAGGGTAAAGTTGTCACACAGGTAGCGAGTCAGGAGCACCAAACAAATCAGCTACAGAACTGCAAACACAAGTTGTTCATCTAGGCTGTGGCAGAGCAACACCCCAAATGTGCCCTGGTCAGTGAGATCTGGGGGTAAAATAGATGAACACACATATGTTTCCTTGTTTTTTGTTTTGTGCAGTTTTGTTGGGGTGAAGCTGATGTCACTTTGTGGCAACTAGACTTAACATTGGAGATTAACTTCCAGAAGAGTTTTGCCATCAGAGCTGGGACGGAGCACGATGCTACCCAGGTAAAACCTGAAAGATGGCAGCCCCACGATCGAGCCTACATTGTCTTAACTCTAAAAATGCTAAAATTTTATCTTCAATTACTCCTGGTTGGCCAGAGCTGAGATAAGAATTTTGGTCTCCTTTATCCATTCTCTAGGCTAGTGGCTTCCCCATCAGCCCAGAGAGCACAAGCATCCAGACATCTCCCATGCAGACCAAAGTGATGTTAAAACCAATAGACTCCTACCGACTCCTGTATTCACTAAAAGAGCAAATTCTGACATTTTGGACAAATAATCCAATCAAGTCTGTGCAAGCTGCATTGGTTTAATGTGCATTGTCTAAAAATAGGTCTTAACAGGATGCTGAAATCAAAAAGCTTGAAGCAATGGAAAGTACCGAAGGCACATATTGATTATATACACTGTACGTGGGTACTTTACCTATTGAAAGCTGTAATGCACAAATAAATAACTGGGTTAAGAACCCAAGCAGCCCTTTCTTACTGACTGAGATACAGGTACAAGCAGGTGTAAATCCTGCTCCCGCATCAAAGTTGTGAAAAATTGTGTAGCATGTGCTTTATATAATTTTCCGCCAGAATTATGAGGTCGTTATTTCAAGAGAAGCTGCAATAAGCCAGAGTTTATTCTCCGTACAAAGCCAGATTCAAATTTGGCAGAAAACTGTCTCTTCTACCACTTTCAGTGAAATCCCAGTGTACTGTAACTACGTCACACAGGGCTATAACCCACGGAAATAGACACCAGATAGCGAACTTAGTAACTAGCTCATGCAGAAGTGCTCTGTGGGCAGAGCCTTTCCCGATGCAGCCTGGTAATTTTGATTAAGCTTCTGTGTTTGGCTGAATCGGTGCCTGATCTTTTCAATTAATTGCTGAGTAAATGCCTGCCTGCTTCTGGGTGCTTTTCATTTCATAGAAGCCTGTTATTTACAACCATTTCTTATTCATTTGCTGAAGAACAAAAAAGGAAAAGAAAAGCTTTATTCCATTATTTAGGTCTAGACCACATATACGAAGGAGAAGAGAGATTCTGCTACACTTTATTCAATATGATGTTACAAGAAAACAACAGTTACAGCTGACAAACCATTACATCTTTCATAATACAGACAAATTACAAGGTGTAACAAATAATGCAACATTTATTTACTGTACTGCTTACTATGCTGTTCTTCTGAAGTATATATATATATATTTAATTACATTAACATTGTTTTCATGTACCAGCCCTCCCCTTTTTATTTGTTAAATAAAAAAAGGACACCTCTTAGTGCACCATACAAAAACCCGCGTGGAAGCTGGCAAGCTGGGATTTTGTATGCAGCACCACTGAAATGCATTTTCTGGTGTGGGAATTTTTAGTGCATCCTTTACTTTTAGATTTTTTGCTCACGTGAAAAACGCAAGGCAGTAACATCTGGTCACTCCACCTAACTGCTGGCAGGGGAGAGTAATGCAACATATTTCTATTTATATAGGGTGTCAGTGTTTTGCTCCCCAGTCTGTACAGACTAAACGTTTTATATAACAAAGATTACAAAACCCAGTTATATTCACAGATGAGTATTTCGTATATGAGCATACCGGAGCATTGACTACACATTCAGTTGTGTCCACTGACACAGACCACATAGTGGATGTCACTCACCAGCCAAAGGGAAATTATTACCCTACCCTCTTCCACAGGAATCTGAAGTCCATAATACCCACACAACAAAGAGAAAATTGAAATCTCAGTGCCTCTCTCTACTGTAGATTGAATTTTCAGTGTTGCATGTACTGTCATTATCTTCAAACCTGATCCTGTTTAAAAACAATATTGAGAATTGTAAGGACTCAATGACCGGGATGTGTTACAATAGTGTAACGTTGTAGTGCTGGAGTGTCTTGCCTGGTGCCATGCTTGCTGGGTGCAGATTGGAGCAGTGGGACCAAGCCATCTCCAGGTTCTCGACTTGTAATAAAGTCAGGTTCTGCGAATGTGGGTGTGTAAGGAATCTGCATATCACACAGGCCATCTCTGTCACCACCTTCCCTTCCCCATTCACCTGATCTTGTACAGAGTCAGAAGATGCCCTCCCGCTTTTCTTTGTTCACTGCTGCCCTGTGCCTGCTTGTTCCTCTCGCAGCTGAGCTGCATCCTCTCAGGATCATCAGGAGGGACCTGCTGGGCTCAGGCAAGAAAACAAAAATTACGCTGCCGAAAGCTGTCAGCTCTGGGCGAGACCCATGGTTTCTCAAGGACTGTGTCCCACAGAAAACCATCCATTTAAACTAACTTTTGACTGCTGATGGCATGAAACACTGCATTCCCAAGACCTGCAGCATGTCTGGAAGACCAGGCTGATTGTTTTCTTGTCCTTTTGAAAATTCTGTGGGGAAATGGTTTGGGAAGGATGAGAAAAAAGAGGGTAATGCTACTGATATTCCCTGAATCTGCCTCAAGGACATTGATGGGGTTTTAAAAAGTCCATTCATCAATACTGAGAAGGGCTGTGGTGAAAACATGCAAGATGTTGGAGAGGTGAAATGACTGCCAGGGGACCCTAAGTGAGGGGGTCTGTCAGGTTGCTGATGCGGGTAAGGGCTCTGCTGAAAGTACAAAAAGGGAGACAAAGGTTGTACAGTCCGTTCTCTGCATAAAGGTACTCCCGTTTTCTCAAAGTAAAATAAAATACAAATCTAGGTTTCCCAGAAGATTTCATGATCCAGGAGAATAATGTGCAGCATGTCCCTTTAGTGCAGGTTACAGCAAACCCATGTCACCATAGGCGGCCAGAACAACCAGGAAGGAGGTGTTCAAGAGATTCTGATCATTCCTTAATTGACTGGTGGCCAAGATAGACCCACTAGTGCTGAAAATCAAGTTACTGCTGAGGAACCTAGATGACTGTGTGCTTTGGGCAACTGAGTTTGAAGATTTTAGGACCAACTGTAGTTATTTCAGTGGTTGCTTAAAAGTGGGAATGGGGCAGAGAAGATTATGTCACACGCACGTGTGTGCACGCACACACACACACACACACACTGCAAGCAAACGTGATTCACTATGGACAGCGATGTGCTAGGCTCGTGGGAACAGCTAGGGAATTAGTTTCCACATTAAACCTTCAGATGTTTAGTTGAGCAGCGTAACTGCGTGCCTCCCGATTTAAGCTGCCCAGGAGGTGTGTCTATGCAACTACCTTTATATTCCTAATTGAAATCTTACATTTTCAAAAATTCTTCAGGTTTTTTGCAGCATGATTTTTTTTTTCTAAAAATAGCTGATTTCGATCATCAAACTGCACAGCGGTTAAGTAGCAAAGATAATGTATAAAAGACTTTTCTCTTACAAAAAAAAGAAACATGAAACCCAAACAAACCACGGCTAAGGCAGTTTCAGTGTGTGATAAAGTCAAAAGTTCAGTGGTCACTTTTTTTCCCCTCCTAAACACAGGAGAAAAAAACTGTAGTAACTTCTAAATACGATTGTGACTGAAAGTGGCTTTCAGATGGCTTTTACCAGATCCTGAAAGAGAGATGACATTGGGGGAAACTCTGGTTTAATGGCTGTGCAAATATTGAGAATATTTCCACGGTGCAACTCTTTGAAAGTGTAGACTCATATGCTAGTTCATTAAGAGGCCTTTCGTAGGTACTTGAGCATTCAAGGATTTGCCTTATTGGGTGTTCTTTTCTTATTAAACACTGCTGGAGTTTAATAAGATGGCAGTAGCACAAATCCTTTCCCCTTCCTTTTAAACACTGAAAGCTAACTCAAGTGTTACCACACTTCTTAAAAATGTAATTCAATGCATCCAGCAAGCAAAGGATGTCAAATTTATGTGTAGAATAATATTGCCTAGCAAGCGGTTCTGTCTGAGCAGGAGCATAACTCAACAGCGGTTTTTGCACCATGCCCTGCTCTTTCTGAATGCAAAGCATTGTATATGATCAGGGCAGTTTTATCCACCCCTGGACACAATGTTCTCCCCAGTCACAATGTGGCAGGGGCTTCCTCGTCTAAACTCACACAGCTTTGTTTCTTGCAGAGTTTGCATTTGAATGATTCATTCAGAAAAGCAATTTAAAGACACATCATCTGGTAGTGCCTTCTAACCAGAGAGGGATGCCTACAGAAAATCATCTAAAAAGTGCTTTGGTGTGGAACAGCAAACTGTTTGGGATAAGGAAAACTCTCTTTCGCTCCGTAAGCAGCAAAATAACACAGCTAGACTTAATGGCTCATTCAACAAAAAATTCTCTGTACCTTAGTATCTGCCTTGACTTAAATGGAACCGTTTCAGCATCTCTGTTTTCTTTTCAAGAAAACATTCCAAAAGGTAAACAGCATGAGGAAAAACATGGAGATGTGAGCCAAGACCCACAAAAGAAAGAAATACTCACAAAGGGAATAGAACCGTAAAGAGTTTGCCGTGTATCTGTCAGCTGAGCGCATCTCATTTTTGCATTGTCTTTCTCACAGGCCCATTTCCAAAACTGGCATGCTACATAGCCTAAGCAGAGTAACCAAATTCTGAGCGCTGAAGTAAACATGCGGTTATTGCCATGTTTTTAAAATGGATATACATGGTCTGAGGAGATAATGAGAAAAGAAAGAACCCAACACCACTTCAGGAATAATGGCAAGGTGCTGTAACTGTCAGCCCAAGTCGGGCTTGCTCTGTCAGAGCTTGTCTTCCCATTGGTTGCAATATGTGCACGACTCTCAAAGGAAGCACAGTCCTTTATGCCACCACTGGCTTTTTTGTACAGTCATTACTGAAGAAGTGTGAACACCGAATGTGTTGTCTTAATGTATTTAAGACGTTGCTGGTGAAAGCATAAAAATCCTTACAAAGATGCAGCGCTGCAGTGGAAAATCAAACAAAACCAAACACAAAAGACTGAAAGAGTACATGCCATGTATCAGTAAGCAAAAGCTTAATCTTCACATAGTTCTCTGAAATCACAAGGTATCCAAAATGCGTGCAAGGTTTTAAATAAATTGCAGGGAAAAACAGGGTCTTGCCAGCTTCAATTTTCTTTTGAATGAAATCCACCATAGAGAAAGAAAGGAAACAGGCCATGGTTCCTTCCTGGTGTCGGCCTCCTCATTAGGTTTTTGTTTCCCTCCTCCAAACTGGTAAATTTAATCCTGTAAGGAAACAATATAAATTATAATAAGCTTAATGTCTTGCATTTTTACTTGGTATTTTTTACGTGGTATATAATAGATTACTCTAAAGCCAGTTATGAAGACAGCAGCTCAGAGCAAAGGACAAACATCCAAAACTGGAACCTCAAGAAAACAAGCTTAGAACACTGATGTTTTCATGGTGCTGGATGCCTAAGTGAGATATACCCATATTCATGTCTATCTGCCCCAAGTGCTAATCTTCAGAGGTGCCATCAGCGCCCACATTCTCCATGCAAATTACAGGCAGCTATATATAGTCTGTCAGCTCTTCTAAAGGTGGTCACACCCCAGGAATGCAAAGGAAGGTTACTCAGCACTGGCACGGCTTCAAGAGTTTACAAGCTCTTTTTGCCCCTTTTCTTATGGAGTCCCTAGCGATCAGCTTTGCAAGAACACCAGGCTGTAGAAAGGTTTCCTCAGCTTTGCTTCCCAAGAGTTATTTGAGGTACCTCACCATAATGTCACTTTTGTAAACACTGTTGGGTTACGGAGCAACGTGGTGCACTGCAGACAAACACAGTCACCTTTAGTTGGTTCATAAAAAGATAACAAAAACCTTTCCTTTCATATACAGAAAGAAAACACTGTACCAAGAGCTTTGCTTACATTGTCTTTCCCTCTGCTAATGGTTCCTGGCTATAGAGACCTACGAGGATGTACCATGGTTTCTCTGAGATTTACACCAAGCAGGAGGCAGGCCAGGAACATGGGAAGCGTTGCTTTGAAACAAAACTAACAACTGCAGGACCAGCTAGGTGAGGGTTAAATGAAGGCTAGATAGACTGGAGCCATTGGAAAGATTTTATAATTAGCATACTTAGTTCTTAATAAATGTTCAGGTAGAATTCCATGCCAAGTAATAAAGTGGGACTGCATTTTCTGATAATGCTGAGAAATTATGCACTTTTATGAAGTTCAAAATGTATTTGTTTTACAGACATTTTCAAGACTAAGGATTATAACTACAAACCTGCTATCCTTTTAAAATGTAGTTGCAGGAAGGCAGACAGATACGGAGAAGTTTTAGCACTTAATTAAAAGAATACTTAAAATTAAATATTCATTGAGCTTAGAACTGGTTTGTATTAGCATGTCCTAGAACTATTTAAATCAAACTCAATGCCGGTGCCAGTGAATCTAGTCTAGCCCTCATTTCAAAAGCAGGAGAAAAACAAGGCATCAGTTTCAAGCATAAAATTTTAATTGTGGCTTTCATCAAAACAGCCTAATCTCTATGCTACATCTGACTTTCATAGCGTGCAGTTTTCCTGTCGTGGTTCTTGAGAGCTCATCTTCTGCCCTTCGAGTGCCAGAACTCCTGAACTGGATTAACAAAAGCCTCTTCTTAATGATGCACAGCAGCATCTCCTGGAGCTTGGTCTGCCACCTCCTGAGTCCTGCTTGGGTTGTTTCCCAAATGCCTCTGGAATGTCTGTTCCACATGAAAGTCCCCAGGGTCGAGGAGTCTGGCAGAAGCCCCAATAAATCTTGTTTCAAGGAATATATTAGAGTTTAGTTTACTCTTCATAAACTCATAGAGAAAAGCAGCATTTGGAACATGCTGAGATTCACCACCGCTTACTGGTGAAACATGGTTGATGCTGTTGCTCAAATTCTACACCTGACTTCCTTAAAAAAAAAACAAAAACAACAAAACAAACAAACGGAAAACCAACTCAACCCAACCCAAGCCACAATACTTCTGTGGGATGACCACTTTGGAGCCCCTCCTTACAAAGGAGGAAGCTTGCATTTTGGAAACCTGGGTCTGCACAGACACAGGACAAGTGTTTGATTTCAGGCTAAGCACAAACTGCTGGAGTTCCAGAGCCTGCCATAATGCTGCCATAACATTAAGACAAGTGACTAAATGATAAAAGACAAAGAAGCTTCTCTCAGAATTACCAATCCACTCAGATTTGAGGAAAATTGCATCTTAATTAGATTATTACATTAATTACAGAGAGTTTTTCCTTTCTATCAGTTGACCTCAAGGCACTTTCCAAAGGAGGCCAGCATCACCCTTCTCCAGGGGAGATGCTAAAATTCAGCAATGACAATGCTGCATTTTCTGGCTTCAAGCACGGCTCTACAGGCAGAGCTGCTCACATGTTCTCAAGGCAAAGGCAGGCCTTGAGACTCAGAGATGGGGAATACCTTCATTAGAAGCTTGAACTTTCAGAATCAATTCCAGTAATGCTAAAAGCTTCCCTAGAAATAAACAACGCTGCCACCATTTAAGACAGGGAATAACCTTAGCAGACTGCAACTGCTGCCAGCGTCAGTGCAGAGCAATTCTGAGATCAGGAAACTCAATGGAAAAAAAGAAAGGTGATTTTATTGCAAATTTCCCAAGTGGCTCTGGCTGGGGAAGACTGGAAGTCAGAGCACAACCAGAAGCAGAGTATGGCTGATGATCCCCACCTCTCTGAAGATGCATTCATCTGCCCCATTCAGGGCATGAGCACAGCCCTCCTGCTGCTCCCACCAGTGCCAGACAATTCTGATGCTGATCCCTGAGTTCTGGCTGCTGAGGAAGTTCTGCTTTGTATGAAATCCTTAAAGGAACAGGCCTGGTGGTTGAGAATATGTTTGCTGGGGAATACATAAATGCTTTCATTGGAGTCCCTAGTTCACTGAATGCTTATTGATGATTCCAAGTGGAGTCAACAGGTGAAATCCCTTCCTTCTGCCTTGTGGTTAACGCCTTCTCTTGGGAAATGGGGAACAGAGGTTCACATGTCCTGAGGCAGAGGAAGGAGCTGACACAGGGAGGCCCTCTCAGGGACATGCTGTAACTGCTGTGCCATTGGGCAGAAGGCCTCCTTCCCTTTTTGTTTGCCTTACAACAAGACTCGCTGTGTCACATCTGTAGACACCGCCCTGCACTGGAGGAAGAAGAGGGTCTCTATTTGTCCTCAGCAGAAAATTCACAGTAACACAAACATGAAATTGTAGATTGGTGGGAACCAGACTTCTTATTAAGAAAAGCATTGTTTCTCCAGCAAGGCTGTTGAACTGAAGCATGGGTTGTTCACACAAGCAGGACCTGAGGCAGTTCCTGAAGCAAGACTCGCCACACAGTGCTGCCGTTCAGTCCCCAGATGGCCTAGTATTCCATGTTTGCATTTTTTAAAGATGTATTTCAGAAATACCCTTTCTTAGAATTTAATACATTTTCCTGATCATACAAATCAAAGTTTTGCTTTGTGACTTGGCAGATTGTGTTTATGGCCTCTGGTCACAGCTTTGCTTATAAAAGCATAAATTGTTAAATGGAATATTTACAACTTGTGATTTCCCAAGAGCAAAATAGGGGCTCTTTCAGATCTCCTTTCTAAAAAAAAGAAAAAGAAAGAAAGAAAAAAAAAAATCCCTGAAACATATTGCCTTAAAAATGAACTTCTATTCTTTTTCTCATAGGTCCACGCAGTTTTGATTTTCATGACATCTTACTGAACCCACTAGAAAATTTCAAGCAAGGTAATGATACACTTGAAAGAAAAAAAAAATCAAGTAATGCAAATCAAGTAACTCAACTGTATATTGTGATATCTAGAGAAATTATCTGCTATGTACATCCTGTTTGGCACAGATCCTAAGTGGGATAAAATAAGGTGTTCACCCACCTGAAAATGGTAGCAGCCAGTGTCAGAGTATAGGAGCTCTCGATGTAACAAAGGATACCGAAGCTTATAATTTAAACATTAATCATGTACTCAGCACATGAGGTGGAGGAGGATGACTCAATGGCCCTCACATCCCAAATACTTTCCATTATTTTAATTAATAAAAGAATGGCATTTCCTTTAAAAATGCAAATCACCAATTCAATACATACTCTTTTTGGCAGCATCAGCATCCTTCTCTAGGTGCTTTTAACTTCTGTATAAATTATAAAATTGGGTGGAGCTGTGCTCCCGCAGTGTCCTTAGCATGCAAAGCATAACCAGAGTGCAGGTCTATTTACGTTGCAGCTGATTTAGCATTATTATAAGGTTATTCATTCTACAACACCAGGTTTAAAATCAAAATGTGAGCTGACAACTGGAGATGCTGCATTCCTGCAAGCAGAAACGCGGGGTATTTAAGATCATCAACAATACATTCATTCTCTCCCTCTACCTGAGATATACACACCGCAGATACCGTTCATCCTCTCTTTAAGAAGTACATTATTAACAGGTGATTTTTCCCCTACAGCTTTTATTCCTCTCTTTGTTACAGAAGTCATTAAAAAAAAAAAAAGCCAACCAAACATTATCAATATTATTTGCACACGGATAATATCTGCATGCAATTCGTTGCTATAAATATTAATTAATTGGATCACCAATACCCATAATGCAATTTTATTTTGACCTACATGCCCTATGAACCAGATATTTTTTGGATTCAGTTTTCTTAAAACCAACTGTCAGCATCATGTGATGGAGGAGATGAAAAATGAAAATGAGCGTTCCCGCTGTGCAGGTGAGTGACCTGTGGGAGACAGCTCTGCCTGCCAGGATTTCTACACGTACCATCAGACACAGACCAATTGATTAGATCATTTTATACCCGCCACCAACTAGGCTCAAGAGACTAATTAGAGAGAGTACTGCCTGCGCAGGCACCCCATTGACACCTAATTTGCTCAGCCAAAGCCTTTGGGGAGAATGTATTATCTCTGCAGCTGCACTTCATGCATTTCTGATTTGAGGCATAAGCAAGGAGTACTTCTTCACTCTTTTGAGCAAACTGAGTATATAAGCCCTTAAGTGCTAAATACAAGCAGGCAAATTAAATCTAGCCAGTCTCCCATAAATTCTTTCTCCCCTTCAGATCTATATATACATATGTACATACATGCACATTTTATATCTGTCTGCAGTATATGTACACAAGTGTACAAATAACATGTACGTATGAGTGTGTGGAAAGCATATGTGCATTAAAAAACATTTCTATGAGTGTATGCTTTAGAATACGGAATTGCTCTCTTTCTGAGGGAACTTTTATTTCTGTGAGACATAACGGCAAAGCAATTGTTCTAATATATGAAAAATAAATGATCTGCAGTACTGTTAGCTCAGGCTCTGAATTACCCCATGGACAAAGCTCAGTACACTGCTGTCTGTGAACTTTCTCTGCATATCTTCAGAGCTCTTCAGTGCACTGCCTAGCTTTGTTGAAAGCTTTTCTTCAATGGACTGTACCTTGTTTGTGGTTCCTGAGAAACACTGTTCACTAAGGCTAAATACAAGATTGCTGCAATTGCTTTCTGCTGGGCTTTAGTTTTGTCTAGTTACCCAAGCCCCAAAATACACTGGAGAGGTGAGACTTAAGGCTGTCATTAAAAATTTATTAAAAAAAAAAATAGACACTATAAAAACTATGGTGCTTTTTTTTTTTTTTTTTTCCACAGACTGAGAAGTGTTGGAAGAAAATATTTTTTGCTGCAGGTTGGTATGTGATTCCTGAACTCAAATATATTGTAACACACAGAGAAAATGGTGGATTTATATCATTTCTAAAACAGCACTGAAATGAACGATCCTCTTCTCTGAGAAGGGGCTATAAGGGAATATTCAGGAGTTTAATGAAGGTGAATGAATAAGTCAATTTAATTTCTGCTCATGCGGAAGCCTGTGCTGATATGGTCAGTTAACTCACGATTTTGCAGAAAGTGAAGAATTAAAGATGCCTCAGTTTGACATGTGTGTGATACTAGTGTGGCAAAACATCAGTTATAACCTTGTTTGCTAAATGCAACATGAATGTGACTTCCAACCTTTTTCTTATGTTGGCACATTGTAAAGAGAGTACATTCTCACCTTTCTCTATTTATACACACCTTTTAAAATTTGCTTTATCTTTATTCAATAATACTAAATTTCTTTGAATGTTCAGCTGACACTTCTGGGTTATCACGGTAAATGCTGGCTGTTCATAGAACACAGTACTGCACGGGCCATTATAAAAATAACTATTAACAGTCAACAAAATTTGAAAAATAACTAACAAAGCATTTACTGATAACTCTGTCTGTTCCTAGCTCTTTTCCCTTTCCTAACTCTTTTCTGCTGTGTCTGATTTTCTGTTTTTATTCTTTGTGCTGGATCTACCAGACAGTATCTTCTGCCATGGAGATCTCTGTATATTTGTTTATACACTGCTCCTGTACAAATCAGAATATAGATTATATATTAACATATCACTGTCTTCACAATTTGTCTTCCTGCGAAATTTTTTTCCCAGACAGACTTCCTGCGTATCACTGCAACTCCAGACGAAGTAATTTGTGTGAGAAGGTGACCACAGGATCACTGCCTGGTGCCAGGGTGGGTGAGGGGATGAGCCTGAAAGAGCTGAGTGCTGGATGAGGACTGTAAACCAGTCAAAAATAAAACACTGGAATAGAAACACAAATTCATAAACAAACCAATTTTAGGAGCGTACATACATTACAGTAAACAACATGGCATAACCTTACTAATGGTGAACAGCCAGTAGCTCAGTGGATATGGAGCTGGGAAGCAGGAAAACAACATCTGACTTTGCTACTGAATGTCTCCATAGGCAACTCCCTTAATCCCCCTGGAACTTCTGTTTTGTTAGCAGAGGTTTTGTTTCATATTCCAGCCTTTGGGTTTAGAACATCTCCCCAAATGATTGCTCACTTCTTTTAGTTAGAGCCACCAATAGTTCAAATTACATAAATACAGTTCCATTTAACAACAACAAAAAGTATTATTAAAACAACTGCAAACTTTGTCGCTTGTTGAAATCCTTACTTGGACTGTCAGTTTTCCAATTTGTGCCTTTGTGTAAAAAAGTAGTCCAAAATTGGAATCCTGCATCACCTAGAACCCTGTGAACATCCACCTGACAGGCAAACGTGGGAGGTTGATTCTACAGAGTGAAGACTAACCCTCAAAGTACACCCTAGTTGCTAAGTAGCATTTATGCATATCAATAATTGCAAACCAACCAAGCATAACACATTGCACACAGCTCTCTTCAAAATATTATAATTAATTCCTTCATAGTATGTCTTGCTAGGAAAAAAAGAATGCAAGTCCTGACCATTGCTGCAATATTTTATCAACAGTATTCACTTCCAATGACATTTAATAATATGTTTGGTTTCACAGTTGATTTGTAGGTATACCTTAAACTTTTGAGTGGTTGTGGTAACTTCCAAATTAGTTTTCTCCAAGTCTTTCAGCAAGAATTCTTTACTACCCTAGCTGTCCACAGCTGAAGTTTTTTCTTTGAGTTGAGAACAAAGTCCACAAAGCCTTATACAATTACCATTTGAATAAGGCTTCACATGAAAAATGGCCAGGACTGAATCTACTACATGTCTTCTAGTTTTTGAGAATAAAGCACAGCCCTCTGTGAGTGAGCTCTGAGAAAACTAATTCTTCAGACAAAGTCACAAAAATACCAGCGTTATTGAGCTCAACATAGTTTGCAAGCACAGACACAGAAACTTTATTAAAAAACAAAAAGAAATCAGGAAAGCAAACAAACAAAAAAGGCATACATCATGACCAGAAATATATCAGCACTGTTTGTTTGCAAGAATATACTTTCCGCTCGTGATTATGTCAAGTAGAAAAACTCCAAGATGTAATATAAAATTCTCTGGATTTCAGTATACAGGAAACCCAATCAAGCCCCAACCCTTCTCTTCTCCCTCTATTTTTTGATTGATGTGGTGCATCTAAATCATTATGTTTCTAACCCTGATCCTTGCAAAATTCTGCCAAAGAACTGACTGAACGTGGACTGGATCTACAACAAAAGAACCGAAAACTACTTTTTGTCAGTGTTTGACACAGTGGGATCCTTATCTCAGCCGTAGCACCAGTTCTTTACTCTGAAACAGATCAATAAATGTTATGCCTGAATCAAATTTATATATAGTTTAATTAAAATATCTGAAAGAAAGCAAAAATACTCTGTCAGTTATGGTGATAGATTTCTTCTTGTTGAAGAAGTAAAGAGGCTGGAGATTCAAGCAAAAGCATTGAGGAGCAAGTCAGCTGAGCTATGGTTCCATTCCACAATGTCAAATCTTTGTCGTGAAGTCAAGAAATTCCCACTGCCAGTAAAGCACACTAATAATTCCTGCCCTGCAACTTGTATTCCTGCTATTTCTCCTAATAAAACTGCCTGTGGGTCTCCTTGTACACTGTATAACCAGAAGTAATCAGAAGTAACATTATTTTAAACCCAGGTCTTCTCAGTGATTCAGTTTGATATAAACTTATAAATAGTTACACTAGCAAAACTAGAGGGACTAAAAAGGGAGCAAGAAGGAACTGCCTGGATAGAGCTAAGCAGATCTTTTTCATGCTGTTTTTGCCTGTAAAGATAAAATCTTGGAATTACATCCTTATTTTCCATTAGCAGCACTTCCCCAGTGAATTGCTCATAGCAAAGCTTCACTTTCTGAAGGCTGAAGCCACCTCCAAACCCACAAATGGCTAATTATTTTCAGGTATCCAGAAACACAGAAAAATCTGCCTTAGCTGGCTGCTTAGGGAAGCAGACAGAAGTCACATAATGACCTACTAATTAAAAAGAAAGCAAACTGTACTCAGAAGGTCTGGGAATACCCCTAAGATTGCCTAATAAGGATAATCTCCTGTGCATGTTTCAAGGGAGCAGCAAATGAGATGGCTGAGAGCCCATGCATCTAACTAAAAGTTTCTTGCATTTTGCGGTTTGGTTTTCATTTCTTTGCAATACAAATATATTGGCCCACCAACGCATCAAGGAGATGTTAAACAGATCGTGAAGCTTCGAGTTATATTCAGAGCTCAGAGACCTTAGAAGGGATAGAAAAGCTTTAGATTCTTTATATAATGATATTGGATATAACGGTATTGGGTGAAGAAACCTAGTGTTTGGGGAGACTAGGTCAACTAGACCCCAACTCAAATACCGTACCATGAATAAAACTTCCTGACTTCCAATCTCAGGCCTGATAGTCACTGTTATTTATCAACTTGAACTTAAGCACATTTCTACTATCAGCTGACCAGCTCACAAGTCAGATGCGACAACACGCCTAATTCTCTCACTCCTCTTCCCCCATCCAATGTATCACCAAATAATACATTCAGAGAAGGTATTCAGAAATTTATTTGTGGCTCTCCCTGTCATGTTTTTTACCCCCATGGTTGCCATAGAGCTGCTAGGTTGTACCCCCCTGGAGCAGTCTGCTGGAGAAAATGATGTACAATAGACTAAATGCCTACCAGATGACTCATTAGCATTCACCTCCTCCAGAAAATCAGGCTCACCTCATGCAAAGACTGATGTATCCATATGTTCCTTAAAATAGAGCATTTTGTATACATATAATTGCTAATATTACACGTTGCTTTTTGAAAGATAAGTGCTCTTGGAACAAATGTAGCGGTTCTAATGCAAACCAGTGCAAAGCAGCAATGGCACAGTCTTGAAATTGGTGTGGATCGTTTTTCTAACCAACTCAAGAGAACCAGAGACACCTTGGAACTTACAGATAACTCTGTGATGGATCCACGACACTCCCAAAGAGAAATGGTAGACTTTAAGAAAACAAAGTGAACGGTTGTCAGTACTAAAATAATTGTAGCAGTTTGAAAGGCAGTTTGGGATTAAGTTACGTTTGTCAGTTGCTTGGAGAAGAAGGGACAAATGTTCAGACAAAGGAAAAAGAAGAAAGAGGGAAGGCTAAGGAAAAACAATCAATTTCCACCTATTTTTATTTATTTTTTTGTCCTTCTCCTAGAGTTTCTTTTCAAAAAGAGAATACTTTTTAAACCAGCAAGCAATTCTTAATCAATCCAGAATGTGGAGTTATGACAGCTTTTGTTTTAGCTGGACCGAACAGACATCATTACAGTCACATTCTGGATAGCTTAGATCCTTCTAGCTGAAAGCCGCTATTTGTAAGAGCCATCTGGTTATACAGTCTATTTGCTGCTGTAGCTTTTCAGAGACCAAACATCACGCCAAAATGGTCATGTCAATTAAAATAAATTTTTTAGGACAGCACCGCAACTCTTAAGCACACATACAATTAAACAGAATGCAGACCTCACATGCTGAAACACAAGGATCTTTCCCACAATTACAGTATGTTAAATGAATGGCAAGATAAAGTAATGGATATATTTAAATTTTGGAATATGTTTCTAAATACCATTATCTCCAAAGCTCTTAAGCTATTGTGTCCACCCATTCCACAGACGTCTTACAGTATGACTTACAGAGAGATCAGGAAGTCTTCAGAGCTGACCTTTCCAAGCTTGAATTGTTTCTGAAACTAACAGTCACTAAGACTAGAATGGGGCAGAGCAAAAGCACTGCTGTCTATATGGAATATTAGTTGCCTCCATGCTCATTCCACATTGGGTCTGCAAGTACTTACTGTAGTCCTTTCATTTATACAAAACCCATTTGGAATTATTGCTAAAAATCTATGACATTAGAAACAGTTATTGGCAGCTTCAGGCCAGCAGAAATTTTCCCTGTCAGTTTCATTTTTACATACAAAACCATATGGAGCACTGAAACAGATATATTTCCACAGTGTGGTCTGGTCTCTATGGCATTAAATTGAAAAAACGTTCCAGAATTGGCATCTCTATAGAGCATCAACACAGCAGTGAGGTTCTCCTGTCTAGTACATAGAGAGATCACAAAGCAGCTCAGTGATTTTATTTCTCATAGTTCCCACTCTGGCGGCGGTAAGAGCTTTTTCCACTTGTATGACTAAGATGCTCAAATATAACACATGATTTGGGAAATCCAAATTGTGGTTATTTCTCTCAGACACAATTTTTAGAAAATGTGGAGCAACTACATCCTTTGAAAATCAGGCCTCCTTCGCATATCACAGAGGCTTTCCCTACAATCTTGATTGTTTTTGAAAGATACGTTTTTAAAAAGCAGTTTCACACATGTATGAGGTTTCATATATGTGTCAAAAATAGTAGATGCCAAATCAGGTGTAACAGTCCATGCATTTTATGGTATGCAAGGACGAGGATCATGGTCAGACAGAGAACTAAGGGCTTTTCTTTCAGTACCATAAGCATCAGTTTTCTTGCAACTGCAAGAAATACTTAATCTTTTGTTCTGAAGCTCTGTTATAAATGTGACATTTTGCATAGTTCATTTAAATAGTTTAAATGACATAAGGTTAAGAACAGGAAAGCCTTTCACTAAGGGTGGTTAGACCTTTTCAAAGATTTCATATTATTTGAAGCTTACTTTCACTGCATTATTCTACTTTGGCTGCTTCCCAAGCGGGTATAAGTTAATTAAATAGGATTTTGACCCTCTAACCTCTCTACAAACTGCATCTTTACCTGACTATTTAAATAAATCAGATAAAAAAATCATGTAGCAGAATATGTATTTTTACAGCCGTGGAAAAAACCAAACATCTATTAAGCTTATTTGTAGGTACTTCATAGTCAAAGCAGCAGCCAAGAATCATGGATGATTTTAATTAAAATAATTCTGGGTGGGCAAATAAATTCATTTGCCATCGATTTTCTCAAACTGGAACTTCTCTAGTTCCAAAACAGAATGGCCTTCTTTCAATTTTGTCCAGAAACACAACATAATTTCAATATGAAAGATTGTAACGGTTGCACGTGAGTAATTCAGTACCTTGCTCATTTGTAAAGAATGAACAAAGAATTAAGCTACCTCTTTGTCCACAGGTGTTGTGCTCAGATCTTGGCACAGGCAGTGACAGAGGCTACCACTCATATGCCTTGCCCTCTAGACCCTTCCCCATCTTCACAGCCCTCCTGTGGACACTGTCTAGCAGCTCTGTGTCCTTTCCCAGTACTGCACACCGTGCTGGAGGTGAAGCTGCACAGCACAGAGCAGAATGGGACAATCCCTTCCCTTACCCAACTAGCAATGCCTGATGGCATCATGCATCATGTTTTGTCCACCTCTGCCACATTAGACCAGAGCTGCTACCGTGCACAGACTGTGGGAACAAAAGTTGATAGGAATAAAGTCTTCTATTTTCCACATTGCATACAAGTAGAGGGTCTCACCAGCAAGGTTTCTCTTCTCTCCTCTTACTTACTTCACAACACAAAGGATTCTAAAGTAAGATTTAGCAGCAGTGTTGTTAAAAATGAAAAGAAAAAAAAAAGTCATCCAAAAAAGGCAATGGAAATTCTGAAAATTATAATAAATAGTTTAAAGGAATGTCAACAACTAGTAACTCTCACTTATCAGAACATTTTTATCCCTACAAGTAAAGGCTACAATGACGGTACTGTAAACTCAATGAGATACATACTCAGTGCTTTGAAAGAGCTCTGCATGGAGTTATTTTAATTATTTTTCTTATGTAGTAAGTGGAGGCTGAAAAGGAGATTTTTGAAATAAGAAATGTTATTCTTAACTCACTAATAACAGCTTAGGGACCTGGGACTAGTATGGTTTCTGAAATACCTTTTAGCTTATTTTACATAATTGACTAAGTTGGTGGTATTCCTTTCACTTGGATTTCAGTGTAAGGCACCAAAACTTCCTTTATGCAGAAGTACAATAGACAACACTGGACACTGAAATCATACCTTGGAAAATTTAGAACACCAGTATTTGAAACAGAGCATTTTTATTAATTCAAAGAAGTTATTTTTTTCATTTGCAAATGCCCAACAAGAGATTAAGTTTAGAGCTGATGTATAACATATATGGGACATTGTTTATTTTTAGAATATAAAATACATATCCCCACTGTTCCGAGAAAATACTGACCCTTAAAAATAAAAGTAAGGGTCTGATTTCTCTCCTTTGATTCTGGATGCCCTACAGATGAGAAGGTTATGAGCTTCCTTATTTTGCTTCTGATATTCACCCTGTGTATGGCTTGCAACCAACAAAGTAGCCAGGGGCAAGCCAGGCAGCAATACTTAGGTAAAGCTGCTGGAAGGGACCTCGGGAAAAAGCAGAGGTGAACAGCAAAGGCGCCCAGCAGGGCAGGGTGGGGCAGGGCAGACTGGAAGGACAGACTGCGGCCGATGCCAGGCAGCAAAACTGCTAACAAATGACAAGGTATCACAGCAGAAGCTGCTATAATATGGAAATAGATTCTTACCCTCCAGGCCCATATGTCATCACACCAAGCTAAACTGAAGCTGCCTGCTAAAATGGGCAATTTCACATGAACTTGGCAGGAGAACTGCCAACACAGGGCTTGTTTTCCACTGCTGCCACCCACTCTGCTAATTCAATTCTGCTTCCTGATTTGCTTTTAAATAATAATGAACGAAGCAGATGGGAGGGGAAAATGTTCCTGGCAGTTAAGCCAGCATATGAGTGAGGCTCTTTGCTTTTCACATACCTTGTGCAAACTAGGCTCTAAATGCAATGTCAAGTGAGTAACAGTGGTTAAACAAGAAAGCCGGGATTTACCATGTTCTCAGTTATTCAATCTTTGACCAGGACAGGCAGACAAACAAAAGAGGCAGTAGGACAACATGTTGAAAGAGAAAGCAGCCACTTTCATAACATTTAACTTTTACAGGCAGAGGGATGGACAACTCCTCTTCCCATCCCACAAACACCAATTATTTTTTGGGAGCGTGAAAGGAATTAAACTCCAGAGCAATATTAAAAATATCTTCCCAATCAAACCCCTAATAATCAGGACAGACACCTATTGCTGACTCCTTTTTGACAAAGAGAGGGGAATCAGGCTGAAGCACCAGTTTATATCATGGTAAGAAAAAGGGCAGAAGAAGATAGAAAGGCAGAGGGCAGATGGCAAAGACCATACAGCTGGGTGGCTACACATCTTTCCAGCAGCAGCATTAGAAACTATTATTCCTGGGTCACACTACATTATTTCCCGTCCAGCAAACAGCAGGTAAGCTTGTTTGCACAGTGCATGGTGTTTTCTCTTGTGTCAGCCTGACACAGAGGACAATCACCTCCTACTGCTACCGACTGGCCTCACACTGAGGGCTGAAAGGTACGGATCCTACTGACAACACATCTTGACAAAGGTGAGAGAAGGTATCATTGTGATTCACAACACGCCAACTTTTTATTTCCAACCCTTTCATTTCTGAAAGTTTTAGATGTTAAAAGTTCCTGTGCAAAGTCATGTCTATTCCTTCTAAATCTGTATTATGCAGTCTTTAGCTTATGGTTATTTTCTTCTCCCATGAGACCTTTGACATATTCACTGCCCAAACTATATGTCACTTCTGTAAGACAACGAGATTTATTGAAAATTAGGCCCCTGACTCCTTTATTTTGGAAGCTGGAAGGCTTCAAGTAATTGGAGCAGGAGACAAGAAAGAATTTCATTAGATGAATGCCTAGAAAATTACATTTGAGTCCAGTTTCTGCCAGAGCTCCAACGTGATGCTAGAAAAATTATATCCCAGCTCCTACATGATGCTAAGGAAGTTATATTAACCTATTTTACTATTTTATTTTTTTTTTTCTAACAGGAATTTGGCAACTCTAATTTTCTGCATAATACAAGATGATTCCAGGCTTGGACTACTGATATTCACTGCTGCAGCTGAGGTCACTGCAAAATGAAATTCAATCTGAACACATTAAGCACTAAAAGATGCTAGGAGCTCTGAGAAATCAGGCAGGAAAAATTGATTTATTTTTAACAATTGTCATTTTAATACCTGTGCCTCAGCTCCTAGTGTGTAAAATAAACACCTCTGCACCATCTCAGCTCGTGGATGCACCATGAGGGTGGCTTCCCAGTGCTGGGAAGGAGCTAAGGTATAATGCTTCACAAAAAACCTCCACTGAAATTAATGATTCTGTACACGCAGTCTATGGATATTGTAGCGATACTATAGCCACAATGCATAGGATCAAACACTGAATTATGAAAATGAAAATAAACACTAACGATCTTGCTGTACTTGCAGTCTATTATTTTGCAGAAGAAAGAAAAAAAAGTGAAGTCCCAAAGAAATGATTTGATCCTGTAAATGAAGACTGTACATGCATAAACAATACCTAGAAGAAATTAAATTTGAAACCTTAATTTTTATTTCTTTTTCTTAACTACTGTTTGAATTTGCCACTTTATAAAAGTTTTTGAAACAGACACTTTAGGAGAAAAGAGTACTGCTAAGAACTAATGGATTGTTTATCTTCCCACTCAGTCACAAACACAGTGAAGAGATTCATAATATAAAACATAAGCCTGGCTCAAATTTACTATCAGCTTCTACTTCTTTCAAATGAAATATCGTGTCTGGTTTGATCGTGCAAGACCACAGTAATTTAATTTGAGGCAGTAGTCTTTGATAACACAGGATAACATATATTCCATTGTGTCAATTTTCTGATCTTTGTTTTTCCATCTGATGTAGCTATTTCAGTATATGGCTTCTAAAAGCTGAAAGAATTTTTACAGGCATTGGTACTGGCCTGTTCTTTGTACTAATTAAATTAGTTTCCTGTTGAGTAAGTAAAATACTGGCAGTCAGGAATAGTTGGGGAGACAGTGCTGAGGCTTAAGCACTGAACCATGAACTTTTCTGTTCACCACAATATTAAACAAGTAGACACTCTTGCTGACATTATGGCGAATGAAAGAGCATTCTGTTAAGATATTTGTTTCATTCCTGTTCGCGAGCTACTGATCTGCTAAAAGAGAGATTTCTAAAGATACAGAAAGTATTCCATTTTATAGCGTTAACCAAACAAATGTATTATTTGGTTTAAAAATACACACGTCAGAGTTAAAGCTGAATTTGAACTTCACATCTAAGGGGTCAAAACTCAGAGGGAGAAAAAAGCCCAACAGTGACATACAATGACCCAGTCTCATCACAGGCTCCTTGCCTCCATCCTAACAATCACAAAACTGAAAATTGATACAAGGCACAGATCTTTGGCCCAAGCACCGCACAAGTGGTGCTGACACCTTGAAGGATTAGAGCAAGAGACATCGTGTCTCTGATCTTCTATTCCAGTGCCTTTCAGCAAGTGCTGCAGAGTTTGCTATACGGGTAAATAAGGTATAACAACAAAGCAGCACACACAGCACATGAATGGGACGTCTAAATATCCATCCTTACTTCAGTTGCATTTTCCCTTGTAATGCAAGAGTTCTTAAAGCATTATACATTGTTTACATTAAAATATACGTGCTTACTACAGTACATATACACTGAGACATTGTGTACGTATATTTAGCTTGAAGCTAATCTCTGAGTAAAAGCTCCTTCTGAAAATAGAGATTTATAAAAAGAAACACTGATAAACCTTTAGCTACAGGGACTAGTGGTCACTGCAAAAACAGCACTGCAACACAAAACCTGTGTGATTTTGCTGATCACCCCATAAATCTTCCTTTGTCCCCTGAGTTTAAGTTTTCAGCCAAGAAAAACAACATTCTTCATAAAATTAATGAAAACAAGCTGCTCTTTGCCTACAGAAAAAGATTTTTCTTAATTACATTTTTTGCTTTGAATCATATATCCTGTAGTTTGATTAAATCCTCTTAGAAGTCAACGAAAAATTAGAGCTTTGCAGTGTGAACCTCAAAGGTGGTGTATACTTGGAGAATATAAACCCACTGTGCCTTTGGAATCTGATATTTAAAGCAAGAATAAGAGTAATATGCAAGAGAGTCTTTATTATTTTTATTATGTCACTGCATAAATTTATTTTCAGGGCTTAAAGTTTTCAGAGAAATATGATCTGGCCAGTGTATTTATTACAAATAAATGGGCTGTATAAATGAATGTAGATAAAGCAAGAATACTGGAATTCTGGTTAATCCCTTGAGGCAGTAAATCAGGATTTCTAAAGCACTTAATGCAAAATATCTGCATCAAGGGGTTAAATATATAAAATATGAAAAGTCAAAGACAAGAACTAGATTAAAAGGTTACATGGAGATGGTGCTGCAAAAACGGAGCCTGCTGCTGAATAGATATCCAACAGACATTTATTTAGGTTCAGTGGCTGCAGCAGCCGCTGGCATACTATACTCTAAATGAACTCATACAACAAACAAAAATCGAATTCTAGTGACAGTCTTTGATCATTTTTTTTACCAAAGCAGAAAATTTCCTTGTGAGAACCAAGCTACATAGAAGTGATCGAGCTAACACAACTAATTGCCCTGACTGAAAGCCCTCACTGAATTCTTACAGTCCCAGCAGTCCAGATGAGCCTCACACCCTTTCCAGCAAACAAGACAGCAGACAGTGAGAAGACATCGCTCATTAATTTAAACACTAATTGAATCAATTCCTATTGGCCTGAAAACCTCCCTTTGCTCGAGGGTGAAGCTAGCTGAAGAACTATGTCTTTGCCAGGCCTGTGTCACATTCCAGGTCACCCAGCAGCTCTCTTACAGCCCTTCCCATCTCTGAGACACAACAATGTCCACTGGCTTCAGCATCACTATGTCCATGCATGCCACGAGGGAAGGTGCTCATAAGTTGATATCAGTCTTACTTCTTAGAAAGTTTCCACACATGCAAAGTGTTATCACTACTAAACTACTTGCACTTTGAGGTTTATTTCCCCCCCAATGTAACTGCAGGCTGAAGAACAATTTTCCTTTCACTCTGGCTCATGATGCTTTCATATACAAATATATTCGAAAATCTTGTTTTTATGCAGAGTAAGATCTATGAAATAAAAAAGGCAAACAAACAAACAAACCCAAACTCTATGACCAACAAAAAAATATTGTTCATAGAAACACCATCTTTGATTCTCTGTCCAGTACATTACTCCTAACACAACTGCTAGCATCACCCAGGACCAATAAAAGTTGGCTCTGAAACCCAGGAGTGCACATTTTTGTAAGGTATAAAGCAACAGGACATGTCTTGATCCATATGTTTCTGCTTTTATGTATATACATGGATAAATCTGAACTTCACTTTTGTACTACCGTATGAAGACGGTAGCCCTGATCCTTTAAGGGACTCCATGCAAAGAAACCAGTGCCAACTCAGAGCTTGTTTGAAGTTAATGTGGTTTTCCCAGTGGGAGACAGGAAGAGACAGGAATTACTGAGTTAAAGTTGTGTATTAATATTCTCAGCATAAATTAAATACTTGCAGCTAAAGCAATAAATACTGAAATCCTACTATGAATCAATACTTTTTAGTTCTTTGGGAAGACAAGTGACCTTGATCCTGCCTCTGTCATCCTAAGGTTAAAAATTTTTAATTTTTAACGGAAATTTAGTCCAGATTGAGAGAAATCCTGTTCCCCACGCTGGCATCTCCAGAAACTTCACTTGCTTCAGTAGGTCTTAATCACATCCCTAAAGCTAAATATTTGTTCAGCTACATTCCTAAATTGAGGTTTGTATGAACAGGAGATGAAAGGAGACTTTTCTTTGTATGACAAATTACAGCACTCATCACTTTTGTTCAGCAAGGTCATATCAAATACCATTTCACAAATCAAGGAATATCTTCAAATTCCTATGAAGAGACACAGAGGATTACATTTTGCACTTCTGTTTGGGACAAGGCTGTCAGAATCTGGTAAAACCCTGAACACGGGTAATACGAGCTTGTTAAACCTTTTAACCTAAATTTGATTGTACAAAAGTTAGTTTCAAACACTAAATTTTCTTCCTTTTTCCAGCTGTTTTTTTTTACTGTTAAAGATGCATGGCTATATTACAGTCAAAGTCATTAAAATGAACATTAAAATGAACTTCCACTTTATCTCTTGAAAGCTCTGGTACCTTGAAAATACCTTTTAACAGGATCTTCCACATTTTTTTATTTAATGTTGTTACCCCCCTATGGAGAACCCATATCACCTGGATGTTGTCAAACGTTAGCCCTGCTGAGCAAGCTCTAGGGCATCTTCTCACTTGTTACTTAGCTTCTTGATTATCACTCATGCACAGGAAGAAATAATCAAAAAAATGCCCAGGGAATGGTTAATAGATTCAAAGCTACTATTTTAAGTGATGATACTGATAGAATTAACTAACATATAACAAAATGTGTGAACTGTGAATTGCACTCATTATGCATACATTGCATTTGTGGAAAGCGGCTACTGTGATTACCATACAGATGTCAAAATTCATTATGAACTGTTCTTTTCACAACTTTGTTTTACAGCGACACCAGAAATTACTGCACTAAGACAACAGACAGCTACACGGAAAAAGCAAATACTGAACAAAAATGACACTTTAATCACTACGTTCACTCATCTCACGAAGCTGATACATTTACTCCCATGGGTCTGCATCAGTGTGGGAATGCACGGGGAATGTGCTATCACAGCATTGCTAATTCATCTGTATTTGACCTCCGAGGAGCAGTTTGTGTCATTGTGGAGTGGAAGCGCTGGTAAAACATTTGTCTAGATAAAAGACTTCAAGCAGTTAACCTGCTCAGCAGAGGCAACGCAACCAGGCACCAGGATAATGACCTCTACCCAAATGGGGAAGGTACATCAGTGTCATACCATGACAGCAAGACAAAGGATGATGGTAGCTCAGCAGGAAAACATTAGCAATGATATAACTCTTGGTACTGTATGGGAATGAAATGCCTTAACAATAGCAACCTGTCTTTACCTAACAATGATTTGAAGTTTTGGTATTTAAAAAAAACAATAAACCACTTTGTCCTTCAGCTTTCTTTCAAGCACCTATTTTCATTCCATTTTACTTTTTCCTAAAAAAAAAATCCTGATAAGGGTAAATCTGTCATGTGGGTAAAAGTTACAGTTCAGATCAAACCAGCTTTTCCCATTTGATTCATGAACTGCGGGGTGGCTGAGTTTGTCTGACTCCACTCAGTTGTGACACCATTCCCTAGCACAAACTAGAAGAACCTGATGAACCTTGTTCAGCGAGTCCAACCTGTCCCAACAGACACATTAACTACTTTCTTATGCAGATTATTTAGGTTTAGGATGCCCTTTGTTGTTTATACTGAACTCTTCTTTCTTTTTTTAAAGGGAGACACTGTGTCACATAAGCCATTATTTTTACTGTACAGAATGCCTTGAATAGTTAGCTACCACTCTTTTAGCCGCACACAAAAAGTTCTGGCTTGAAACTGTTTATTTTTAAAGTAGTAGCATGATCAGACTTGCATGTTTATCTAAAGATCTTTACTTTATGAGAGTGATTTTAGTCTGTGAGGTTTCCTCTACACATGGTAGGCAGCTGTCAGAAGCAGTGAGCAGGGCGAGGGGTCACCACAGCTGCTCTGCTAAATCACAGGGTTCCATCAACATCGCAGAAATCCTGCCGAGTGGGAGCTGGGAGACCATGGATTAGAGTGCACTGGAGTGTGTATATAAGGTCACACCATGTCTATCAAAGTGATATCAAACTGGTACACCGTACAATACATTTTACTGTGTTCTGTGTTCAAAGAAAATAAAAGGAAAATGGACATGTGTGTAACAGACCACAGTTTAACACAAAATTTCACATTGTCCTTTCAAACAGATAGATAGTTACTAAGTTCACAAAGACATGAATACATGTACACAGTGGAGACGTGTTGACCAAGAACTGCATTTCATAAATTCTTCAAGATAAACATGAATTAAAGTAGCTCTTATTAATTAAATAGTAGAAGAGACTATTCAGAGAGACATTCCCTAAGTGCTATACCTTGGTATACATAAGACTACAGTTTCCCATAAAATACTTAGTAATATATCCTCATGAAACTTCACTTTTATGAAGTGAGTAACCTTATCATCCTAAGATAACCCTCAGACTAGGCAAACATGTAGTTCTGATGTGTGGGCTGACAGAAATGACCCTCAAACCTGCGTGTTTCATAGGACAGCTATAGGACTTTGCATGCTGTTTCTGTCATGTAGACAATCCACAGAACCTGAGCATTTTTAATTCTCATGGTTAGGATGTTTCAACCAAAAGCACAGAACTACATTTTGTGACCAAGAAGAAAATAAAAAAAGATACAGAGCTCACATCTTGCATGAGGACAGAAGGAAATGGGTAGGGCAGCAGAGAATTTATTTTGGCTGAAGTGTGGAACAAATGAGATGACTAGACAGTAGAAAATGTCTCGTACTTCTGGCAACCTTGTGCAAGCTGAAAGTTGGTAGAAATATCGAGACGAGAAGGTTTTATCAAACCACATCTGTCTGCAAAGTTAAAACGTTGATGATGCCATTTCAAAATAGTTTCCACATTTTTATAATTACTGGTAATCACTTTCTGCAATAGGAAAAATGAAAATAGGTGCAAAAATTAAAACACTGAAAAAGCATCTTGATTAGAAACTAGTTGTGAGGCATGAACTGCTGAAAGAATCCGAGTCCTGTGTTTCAGAAGAAAGTCACCCAAATATCTGAACCACCAGATACTTTTTTCTCTGTCAAGTTCTGAAGTCTTACTACCAGTCTTGATCTGGTACTGTGAGGTACCCATCATGGGCATGTGGACCACTCCATTTTCTAATCTTGGAAAAGTTTGCAAAGTTCTCAAAAAAATAAAAATAGAAAAAATAAAAAAATTACCACCTCAAGCAGAAGTAAATTACAAACCGCTTTTCCTCCTTCCCATAAATACCAACACCCACTTGCTCAGTAAACCCTTTAATCTCTTCATCACAAAACCCTTCATGCCTGGCATTCACTCACACATGCATCTGCAGTTCTTTTTCACAGCAGATTACTATCCTTGCCTGTTCATTGCTCAACCTTTCTGGACAAACACATCCTCAGTTCACTAGCAGGAATCCTCCTCCACCTCACTTCTACCCTGCTGAAGCCCTGTCTTCTTAACTACTGGCCCAAGTACACTTGAGGTGCAAAGAGATTTCTTCTCAGCCGCTGGTGCTCAGCCTGAGGTCTTTCCTGTCTTTGGATTTCTATAGTTTTGTTTTGTTTTAAGCAGAACACTTTGATTCTGAACCATTTATTCCTGGGAAAGGCTTACCCTTATACTGGACAAGCGCAAATTGGTACAATTGAATTGAAGGATAAATGCAGACAGTTCTTCCTGGCAGTGCCAAGCCCTCTGCTGTGGGCTGGGGTTGGCCTCCACTCTCTGCTGTTCTTAGGTCTTGATGGCAAAAATGAGAGAAAGAGGGAACTTTCTCATGCCTCTCAGCCCTGTGAGTACTCTTCTAAGCCACAGTCTTGCAGAAACAGACACATACACACAAAAAAAGCTAATTCAACAACAACAAAAAAACACTCTTCAAATGCTACCTTATTTACATATAAGAAAATAATCTTATTTTAATGGAAGGATAGGTTTCTATTTTTTTATTATCATTATTTTCAATCCCTCCTGAGGATTTGTCTTCCTCAGAAAAGAAACATGCCAAAGAAATTGGAAGGAGCAATGAGTTGTGACATATATATAAACATATATATGACATAAAAACAACAAAAAAACAACTTGACACCAAAATTATCAGAAATTCACCAGTTTCACTTTGGAATCCTCTCTTCCTCATCCTCTAATGAAAAAGCACCATTTGGTAAATACTCCTTCACCCCGAAGAGCACAAGTCCCATGGAGACAGTGTGTATCTGGCATTCCAAGCCAGTTCTGCCACGTTTCTGGGCACAATTACTGGGATGACCATTTCCCTTTTTCTGTGGGTCATAGCAATTTTTCCACAGGATAGATCGGCCAGCTACATAATCAATACATGCAGAGCCGAAGGCCCCAAGAGTCATCCTGTAAGCATGATAATTACATCTGAAACACTGCAATTAAGACCATGCTGCACTACAAGTTCCACAGAACCAGTGGACCAGGGAATGACTCAGACATAGCCCTCTGCCCAGCTCCCTGCCTGGGCTGCAGCATTGGCTTCTGCAGGCTGAGCTGGGAACAGCCGTGCAGGCTGCGTGCTGGCTCTGTGGGCTGGCCTTGACATCAGTCAGTTGTGGGGCACAAGAATCAGAAATCTTCCCTGTGGCATGCTGTCAAGCTTTTATAAGTAACAGCAAATCAGCCAAACATTTCACAGATCAGCTGCCACAGTATGGTCTAAATGAAGAAGTCTGTAATTAGCATTACTAGTCTTATAAGAACAACTTTTCAATAATTCTATATTAAAAATGTCCTGGTTATAATTATTATGTTAGGCTGGTAACATAATTACATATATAATTATCAACCCATATTAGAAGAGTAGGGCAAACAGCAGCTAGCTTATAGCAGTTAGCTCACAATTAGCTCATAATAATTTCATTATTTGGCACATTGTCTTCTACACAAAGCTCTCATGATTTCTTTTCTGAAATCACAGAGAGAATTGTTGATTGAGAATCTCCACATGAGGCTGGAATTTATGCACTTGCTTCATTGCAAAATAAATAAAACTAAATTGTGTACTTACATACATATAGGCCAGGCCCACTGAGATCTTTAGGACAAAGATATTCAGGCTTTCAAAACAGAGATACAGTCACTAACAAACTAATCTCTAACAGCAAAACAGCATTTCCTTCCCTTTACAATAATTTAGGAAACAAATATTATTAAAGCAATTTTCATTTCTGGGATAGATTTTAATGGTCTTTATGGCCCCTATATATATATATTTTACAGAATGAATAGCTGTGCATTTGGCTACCATTCTAAACGTTTTGGTTATACCAGAAGAAAAGTAAAACCTTTTATCAGCATGTTTAGAAAGATATAAAATATTACTTATATACATTTAGGATTTTTTTTCAGGAAAATCCTTTGACACTGCTAAACAGCATCTAAGAAACACACTCTTCATGTTTCCCTTTCCTATTCCTTATAATTTCATCCTCATCTGCTCATTGATTTCCTTATCTGCTCTTCTACTTTGGCAAGAAACACTGCAGTGTGTCTGGGAGAGGTGGTAAGAAAAATAAAGTCTTGTGGTGACAGAGCTTCTCTGCATGCTGACTGTGCAATTCAGTTTGGGACGAGTAATGGCCCTTCTATGTAAATAAAAATAACTCAACTTGGAGGTCAAACACTCCACATTCCTGAGAACTCACAATCAGATCTCTGTTGCAACTGCTAAGTGGAATTTCCACATTTTGAAATGGGTTCATCATTTGCTTTCAAGTATGAGTAAGAAAGATTAGTATGTATAGAACTTGTGTCACTATCCTTAAAAATACTGCACCCCAACAGGTGCTATTTTAGATTATTTGTGAGTTATTTGATTTTCTAACACAGAATCACAGACCAGTACATTTCAGCTTTTCAATAAAGGGAGCTTATAAATAGGAGAGAGACTTTTACACGATCTGATGGTGACAGGACAAAGGAAAACAATTTTTAAAAGAGGGGAAATTCATATGAGATGTTAGGAAATTCTTCACTCAGAGGGTAGTGAGGCACTGACACTGCTGCCCAGAGAAGCTGTGGGTGCTCCATCCCTGGAGGCATGCAACGCCGGGTTGGATGGGCCCCGGGCAGCCTGAGCTGGAGGGCAGCCCTGCCCATGGTGTCGGGTTGGAACTGGAGTTCTTTAAGGATCCTTCCATGCCAAACCATTCTATGATTCTGTGATTCATTTCACACTTCCTAGTTAGAAAAGCTGAGAGGCAAAACAACCAGATGTAATATATTCATTAGAAGAGTAAGATACCTTAAAAGAAAAATATTTCATATATAGCATAGTGGTAGGATAAGAGTGAGAGGTGCTATCTCTACTCTTCAGAGCATTAGGGATGGTACTATTCTAGCGTTAGGCACAATGCTATTAATCGGAAATAGTAAGGCAAGAAAATAGATACATTATCCAAAGAGAGCACTGAAATACCATGTGAACAAATATTTCATGTTTGTACGTCACACATACATATAAGTACTTCTTTTTCTTAAGTATATAAACACCAGCCCATTTCCATTTTGACCTTTACACTTTAGACAAACTCAGCTCTATAAGAGCATTAGACAGTCTGAAGCCACCCAGGAGATCTACCCTCCCTCCAGGTACGTGCCGGCCTCCCCGCAAACATCTGGCACACAAGGGCACTTCCAGCCCCTGGGGAGGAGAGGAGATCTTAACACAGCCCTTTCTGGGCCATACAAGACAAAGGTTGATGACAGCAATAGGAATAATACTTCCATAACAAAGGAACTACTTAATTTAAGTTCACAGAATACAAGTTCACATTTATAAATATGTGCTATTTAGCGTGCAAGTTCTTTTCACCTAGATAAAACATTTGTGTTTTTTTTTTTTTTAACTAACTCCCTTAGGTCTGGAAACAATCAAACCAAATGTGAATGTGAAGTAAAACTCAAAAAATGCAGCACAATTCTGGCCTATTGCAGCACTGTTATTACAGCCCCAGCTTCTGCTGGAGCTGCCAGAATGAAGCTGCACAGGAATGGCTGAAGAGTGATCACAAAAATACCTTTTTCCCCACTGTCCCTCCAGAAGCATGGATCAAATAACTACTGCTCAGCTGTCTGTCTTTTAAATAAAAATATTTTCATCATTGTACATGTTTCAGTGCCAGGTTGGGGGCGTTTTGTCTCTGTTGTTTTGATTTCCACACTCCCAGCCTTGGATCACCAAGCAGCACTGCGGTGATAAAAAGGTCTGCTGTGTTTTACAAACTATACTTGTTTCCTTTAGGTGGAGGAAAAGGTGTGCCCAGAGGAGCTCATAACTTCTTTTCTCTTGTTTAGCACAAACAAAAACCACCAGAAACCAGTAATTATACAGATCTAACAGAAAAGTGGTGGAAACATCCTACTATTCCACGGGAAATGTCAGGTATTCTCTGTGTATGACATGCCCTATACATACGATAGGCACGAACACTCAGTACTTTTGTTTTTCTTCTGTTTTATGATACGATGATAAATATTTTTAAGGAAAATAATTCCATCAGTGGCTTAATTCTCAAAACTATGTGCATCTTTCCCACAGAACTAGAAGTGTGGGGGAAAAGATGAGCACAGCGTTAAGCAGTTGAGAGGAAGACAAGAAACAGAAACAGGTTGGTGGAAGAGGATGTGGGAGCAGTTATGCCATCTGCTAGAAAACTTCAGATTCAATATTTAAAAAGTTTCCACACTGAGGATTTCTTGGGAGTCATACTGGGAACACAGCATTAGGTATTTGTGGCATCTTCTCTCCACTCTAGCACTTACACAGGCAACTGTCGAAGAGAAGATACTTCTCTTGATGAACTCTCACTCTGCCTTAATATGGATGTTTGCAAGTTTGAAAACTCTAGTTAGAGAGACAGGTAACCCTGACACCCTGAGACAGGCAAGCCAACTGCCTGCCTGGTGAAGTCATTCAGATACTCTTTGAGAAATCATAGAATGATACAATCATAGAATGGTTTGGGTTAGAAGGGATCTTAAAGAGCACCCATCTCCAACCCCGTGCTGTGGGCAGTGCTGCCACCCACCAGATCAGGTTGCACAGGGCCCCAACCAATCTAGCCTTGAATGCCTCCTGAAATGCAGTTTTTAGACCTAGAACATTATTTTAACGCTGTACTGTGGTTACTTACAGGTATTCCAGCACTAAATTTCAAGATTAATTCCGTATAGTCAGTGCAATTCAATTAACTCCTTCATTATAACTAGGATATGTAATTACAAGACCTGATTTTTATATATGTCCTACAAATTCCATTTTTCTGCAGTGAAACACAGCACTTTATGAAGAGAATGTGCATTTAGTAGACAAAATACTTCTAGCAGTATACAAACAAGAACTGTTCTGACTGTCTGGGGTAGCCTATGAGTTCTTCAGCTAAGAAAATCAATCAGTGGTTGTCTGCTAAAATATAACAAGCCTCCTTAGATGCCCAGCTATTTCCCTTCATTATCGATGAATCAGCATTCATCTAGCTGATGCTTTCAAGCACTTGTCTGGGTAGAGGACCTAACCCACACCCACACCCCACTGCCCATCTTGGGGATGAGGAAAGGCTTCAAACAGAAGCACGATCAGCCCCACTCAGGAACATAAATGCTGGGAGCTGGAGATAGAATCAAGCCTTAGAAGTGGTGTACAAAGTTTAACTTAATTCCTTTACTTATATGGCAAAGCTGAGGAACAAGCTTTTTATACATATTTTCTCCCATTACACCTCCTCTCCTCCCTCCCCCAGCAAATACTGTCCCTTGTGAGGACAGTAGATGGGAGCGGTTGAGGGAAATGTTCCTATATATGGAAAAGCTCTGAGTTAAAGATAGCTTGGGATGACAGATCATGTAAAATTCTCATCATGCCCAGGCTCCTCGCAGTTACAGTAGTAGAGATTAAGTGATGAAGGAAAAACCCACTATTTAATTCCAGGGGCTTCCTGACAGGAAAAAATACTTCAGAAACTGAAAAAGAGTCCTAAATTCCCAGCTATTTCCTCCCGTGATATCATCCATAATGCTAGCCTATAGTTTTCTGTGAACCCGCCACCTGGGCAAGCATTTTATGTTTTCAGTTAACAGCAGTTCAAAGGTGCCAGATAATATTTGTCAAAAAAGGGTGCTGTTTTTCATTTAGGAGAGTTATCTTCACAGCCAAATGACTGCAGGATCAGTGTTGCGCTGTAGCCATAATTCAAACCACAAGTCTGTAATATGTTGTTTCTACTGCCAACATGTAATGTTTGCTGAATATTAAATAAAGTGTTCACAGACTCTAACACTACACACAAGCATTTTCCTTAAACGGATAAGGACACTGATAAGCAATGTGGCTGCCATTTTTTATTGGCAGCTGTGAGGTACATGTTTAAAGTCTTAATCTTTACAATCTGGTTCTACACAGACAGGTCTTATCCACCTACTTCATCATTTTTAAATTAGATATATTTGCTATAATAAATATTTCTACTGTGCACATTTTATTTCTATTAAGATTAAAGATTTATTCTCTCTTAAAGATGACAATTTATTAAATCATTCTTCTCCCTGTGCCACTTAAAGAGATGATGAAGAATACTCCCAAAAATATATTTTTAAGGGAAAAACATCTAGTAGCTACATTTAAGTCAAACAAAAGAGGTTTTATCTGTATAATCCAAAATCATACAAGTCAGTATTTATCCCCTGTGCCATGCTGGTACAAACTGGCACAGATAAAGACCTTGCTGTTCTGGAGATGAGTCTCCTCCTCCTCCTGCTTTCCATTCCGTAGGAAATGAAGAATGGCTGGTTGGTCTGCATAGCTGCAAACCCATTATTACTCCTCATCTTCTGCCTATCATCCCATCTACCTCTGAGGTGATACCAAAGACTATTCCATGGAGCACAACTCCTTGGGGTAAGGGCATGCAGCACTCAACACTAGCTCCTGCATCACGGATTTGACTGCTGCTCTAATTTCACCAGGAAAAAAACATTCTCTCTACCATGTGCATCACATGGTGCATCACACCAGATTCAGCAAAGCTGGTCCCAGGAGATGTACAGTGTCCTTTTTCCTTACTGGGAGACAGCAGATCTGCCTGTTGTTATCCCTTTGGGCTTCCGTCCCAGTATTGGACAGGAGGAAAGCTTTAGACTGCCAGAGGCTTCACAAGAGCTTGAGCCCCAGGCATAATGCTGGACCAAACCAGCACCTCCAGCTCCCAAACTCTCCCTCGCTAGCTCCCATGGTGGCCTTTCCATAGGGGCCTTCAGAGGGGCTGTGAAAGCAGAGCACAGTAACTTCAGGATGAATATTTAAAGGTATGTGTGTACATGGGCATGCATTCAAGATGTTCATTTCACAGTTGGATTCCAAAATTGGCAAAGCCAAAATGTAAAACACATTGAGGAGTTTGGTCAGCTTTATCTTGTATAAAGAAGCAGTATTTGAAGGATGAAATAGCACTCAGGGACTCCTTTTGATATTCCTGCAGCTTCTATCCTGGTTTCAGCTATTTTCTCTGTCTCTCCATGGGTAATTTTAAGGATCCCATAAACATATGTGGTGGAAATGGAAAGCAGGACTGAGAAGAAAATGGGACCAACTTCCATTCTTGTCACAGGGAAATGGAAAAGGAATAAGTTATCCAAGTACCAAAGCAATTTACTGTATAGCTTAATGGCAGAATTCAAGATTCTGGTAATTTCCTAAATGTTCTGTGAGCAGATAATAATAATAATTATTTAACAAGAAGCTGAATACATTGTGCATAGTTTGTTTGCAAGCTGCAGAGATTTCTTCATCTTTTAAGAGTGGATAAAATAAAAACTTACTGTGTGCTAGAAGCTTCTTTCTTTGCTGACAGGAACCAACTACACTTTTGCCCCCTCTTAAACAAACCAGTGTACTTTTCACTCCATAAATCTCATATTACTTCCTTCCTTTTCATTTATTTTGAACCAGAAGGAGGACTTTTTAACAGAAGTGCTCTATGGCAGCAGGAGGAAAACAGCAAATGAGGATGGAAGCTGCATAAGGAAAGTAAATCAAAAGTAATAAAATCACGCAGATCCAGCAAGCTTTGTGGGGGGAAATGAAGTCAAAGTTGACTGAATCCAGAGCTGGAGAAACATTACACATGAGAAAACACCATTAAAAATAGGCTGCTCTCTTAACAGATGATATGGGAAATGAAGCAATAATTTATAATGCAGATAGGAAAAAACCTGCCACGCTTGCAAATTTCAAATGAGATGCAAGCTTGAATAACAAGTGATAATGAAATGCAAACACACAATCTTAAGGGTAGAACACCATGGAACAATTTAATTAAAAGGAAAACAATATGCTCCACAACCCAGGATCAGAAATAGCATACTGCCTCTGCTCCTGTTTGTCTAACCAGACAGTTATTTAGCAGATAGGGTAAGCAGTGCATTCTGGGGCTTAAAAAATTGTGCATGAAGGTTTGAACTTGACCTGGAAAATATTAGTAATGATGCAAATCTTTTCAAGAAAGTATTTTAGAGAAAGTCTTTCAGCTGACTTTAGGTGACAGAAGTATAAAAGAAACTGAAACGTCTGTGGTAATAAGAACTTTTGCTGTGCATTTATAATTTTCAAAAGTAGGTTTACTTTCAAAAGCAGAATATGGATAGCATTTACTGTAATAAAATACAGCTACTTTTCCCTGATTTCTAATAATGGTTTTAAAAATATTTGCACTGTTCTGCACCCTGAAAACCTCCCATAGCCATGATATTAAGCAGTGCAATGAAAGAATAGCTTAGTTTATATTAAAGGATATTAACTACAGTAAAAGATATTGTAGAAGAAAAAGGCCTGCAGATTTGCAAATTAGTTTCACACATGATTTATAAATGCAAATATGAATAGCAGGTGATAATGGAATCCAAGCAAATGTGTGTGCATGACAGATCAGATATCCCAGAGAGGCGGGGGAATTGTGCTGCACTAAATGTAATTTTTCAGACTCAAGAATGCCAGGTTCTTGGGCCTAAGTAGCATGAGAAAGCACCATCCTGATAGAATGGAATTGTAGGAAAATAGCATCTGGGTAATGCTAAATGGTATCAAGAAGGTAAAGGCAAAGTAAGTATTAGCAATTGAGAGAGAAATTATAGCTGCAAGATATATTAAAAAAAGGACATCATTCCAAAAGAAAGAACACTAGATTTAGTAAAGATTATGAAACCTCACAACATCCACAAATGAGGACAATGTGTGTGTATGAATATAACAGTTCCCCATAAAGAATGGTTTATGCAAGTGGATACTTTTGAGTTGCCATTACATTTAATATCCAGATACATACAGGAAATGTACATGGAACACATAACTGCAGTGTGATTTGAGGATTAATTGCACAGGGTTTTATTAAAAATTAATTAGTAAAACAGAACACTAATACAAACAATGAAAGATAAAAGGGTCGGGTATATACAACTACCTGCAACTTACAACCTGATGCCTCATGAAGAGCATAAGTGAGATTAAAAAGAAGCCTCAGATAATCCCCAAGTGACAGAATGATCACTAGACAACTCTGACAGTTGATCTTTTAGGGCAGCTTTAAATCAATTAAAATCAGAGATCAGCCTGAAACTGAGCTCTGTAAGGGTTGGCCATCTGGGCTGCTCTTCTTTCAGATGTCCCATGAGCTCCACCCATAGCAGCTAAACCAGGCCATAGAATTTAGAAAAATTTTTTAGTTGACATGGGAAGACACAATTACACACAATTACAGCAACGCTGTAAGACAAACATGAAATGCATAAGAGGGAAAAACTGATCTTTATAATGAACATATGAAACACTTAAAATATTTATATGAAATATAAATATGCCAGTATTGTAATGTACCTTGAGTGACTGAGATCTCTCCAGGCTGTTACAAGGAAGGCATTCAGAAAAATGTTGCCCTTATTTCACACATGCTGCACCATGTTCATGACATTCAAAGGGTTAACTACACAGCTGAGTGCCAGCTCCATTTACTGATAAGCAGAGAATGTTGTAATTTTTTGGATTTATGAATTGCTGGGGTCAGTCAGCATCTTGTGCTGTCTAGATCTATCCCTTACCTGCTGGGAGGAGACAATTCCTTGCTCACTTGGAACCCTGAAGTCCTTTAAGCCGTTTGCTCTGTAACCTTGGTAGCTGGGCTTAACACAATTCTTCATTTTTTTGCAATGGGACCTCTCTAAATAAAAACTATGGAGCCTTGTTAGCCAACAACAGAGCGTGAAATCACTACATTGCAATCCCCTACACTGAGAGTCAATCAATTTTTTTTCATTCTAGATTTGTATGCCAGGGTCAACAAGAAGAAAAAGCAGCTGCAATAACCTATACCAAGCTGTAAAATTATTTTCACTATAATGAAGTGCAGGTTGGAAAAAATATGCTCTTGATATAATTATAACAAGAAAACCTAGTGGTTAATACTGTCCTCTGAATGCTAGCTCACACAGGACTGGACACAGCTAAGCAATCAGTGCAGCTTGCTTTCCTGTGTCTTTATGGTACAATACTTTATTTTCAAAATTTTTACTATTCCTTTAAAAAAAATTACATCATTTTACACTAAGTGGAGAGTAAACAAAAGTGACAGGTCTAAACTGTCAAATTTTCTGGATGATATTTTCATTGCATTAATTAGTGGGAAGGAGGATTATATAAAGGCACATGGCTAAGCTGATATAGGTTAGCTTAAGAATCAGGGCTGATTCGCTCCTCTTTAACTTTGACACATTTCCAATACTTTCTATTGCTTGGTAGTATCCACCAGACCCTCCATTTGCCTGATCCATGATAAAAAGTGTTTGTGATGGAGCCTGAAATAGATCCAAACACACCTGGTAATGTAAAGGTGGTCACCACAGAACTCTGCTGGTTTTATTAGGTAGTCCATCCAATTTTTGGATGGCTGTGTATCAACCCCTACTGTTAGGCCTGATGCTAAGTCAGGACAATTTGTCCCTTTCAGGAAGAACATGAACATGCTATGTATCCTATAGTAAGATTAGGACAAGAGTGTTGCTATGTATGGTGTTCTTTTTAAAAATATTTTCTTTTGTTGTTTCTTTAGAGCACTTATAACTAAATTTTTACAGCCTAGTTTCTTCATAACAAAACATATTTTCTGAGATAATCTTTCTTCAAGGACTCTTACTCCTAGTAAATGCTCTTGCAATAAGCCAAATAGCATCAGATGTGAACCCACTTCAGATATATTACTTCACAATGTGAGTTGAATCTCATAGGCCTGTGCACTCTTGGGAAAGGCTCACTGTTGCTTATTACTATTAATATGAAATAATGATCTTGATGTGAAGGATAGCCATCACAGAAGGATTTAGATGTGCTGAATCTAATCGTGAAGATCATTTTGCCCTATTCAAATAATCTGCTAAAATCTCTGAGGTTAAATTTTCTCCTAATATAAACAGCCTTGAAAACAATGAATTTATTGTTACAGGTCCATATAGTTAAACTATTTATCTGCCATAAGAGAGTACACTTGCTGGTCCAAAGAAAGTCACCCATCTCACTGCTGGGTGGGAATCTGCCTTTTCACGCTTAAACTCTCAGACTTCTGAATTCCAAACCCTCTCTCTTCAAACTTGAGACCTACAGACTTCAAAAAGCCAAAATATTAAGACTAGGAAAAACCTAGTTCATTTATAATCTAGAGAAGAAAGAAGTATTTATATAGAAAAGAAGGTTTTTGCAAAGCCAGTAGTTCTCCATGTTTGTAGTAAATAGGGAAAGTAACAGTAGACTCAAACTGCACCAGGAGCAGCCAAGCTGGAAAGTTTCTCTTGATGTCTGAGAGAACGGATAGCAAAGCTCTGGAAAGGACTGCCTGGGGGAGGTTGTGGAATCTCTATTATTGGATGTTTTTAAAAACAGGTTAGTCAAACATCTGTCAGAATGACACAGATACAGCTGATCCTGCCTTGGGGGAGGCACCATGGTCTAGGTGACCTCTCGAGGCTCTTCCTGCCCTATTTCATATGATTCAGTGATTCAGCACATACCTTTGAAACACCCTGGGGCTTGATTCCTTTCTCAACTCGTGTTATTTTTAAACTGGTGCAACTTCACTGATTTCAGCAGAGCTTTTCCTCCCTCTCTTGCGATAAGTGTGAGAAGAATCAGAACTCTCCTTTCTTATACAAATAGAGACCAGACCTACTTGCCACCCTTCTGATCAGCTGGTTTCCTGAGATTACTTTTTTTTTTTTTTAATCTCTATAGGGCTGGCAATATCACTGATTTGATTCAACTTTTGTGTATTCCAGTAAAAATCTGAGTCCCAACATATACAGAAGAGGCAAAAAATATTTTGTGTGGAAAACAATTGAATAGAGTCTTTCAAGTTGCCAGCAACTCTCAATGTTTTCCCCTGATGCATTTCTCTTAATGTACAGAGATTGAGCTTAAAATGGGCAAAAAGTTCACTTCATCTACTTGAGGAAGCCAGGACAGAGGTAGCAAAGAAGAGGAAATGGCAGGATGAGCCATTCTAAAGTACTTAGCAATATCTTAGAAAGGAGAACACAACCTACCTCAGACACAAGGACACAGTGCATTACAGTTGGCTGCAACATCTTATTGCCAGGGTATTCCAAACATGTGAGGGAATAAGGGCAAGTTTAGCACCACAGCTAATAAGCATGAGAGCTAATCACATTCCCATCTATCGATATCCAAAGAAATAGATAACATATGTCAAAAGCCCCTGCAGCTATGCAGAATCTAGAATACTACTAATTTTAAAATGTCAAAGCTATCCACATACCACACACTATCAGCAGACTATACAGAGCTTCAAAAAGACAAAAAAGTGTAGTCTCTTACACACTAAGCAAAATATAGTTATATTGCACTAGCTCCAAACAACACAGGAACCACATAAAACACATTTCAGATCACCTAATTAGTTCTTTGGCCATTGTCATTGTCCTTAGATTTTCAACATCCAGACTGTCATCATTTCTCTTCTAGCACTGCTATATATATGTAAAATCTCTCAAGTCTTTGCAGCTTGTTTTGTTTGTTTGTTTCTCTGGTTTCAATGCATAATAAACTGTCTCTTGTTCTCCAAGTGTTAAAAAGGATACAACATCAAGAACTAAACTGCATGTTTCAGAAATTTTCTCCAATCCAAATTAATAATAAAAGGATTCTGGCAAATTTACTGCCTTTAAAGCAGATCAACTATATATGTGTATATATAATATATATACATTTACATACACACATATCTGAATGTGTAGGTGGATTTTCACCTCCAGAAAACTTACAGAATGAAGATTTAAAAAAACACCACTGTTTGAATTCACCTTAAATGTGCTGCTTAGGACTTTGGCAGTTTCTGAGACTTCTGGCTGTTTCTTTCTTCTGGCTGGGTTTGAAGTGGTCACCCCCTTTCTGTGATCCTACAACCCAGGAAAAAACTAATGTAGAACTTCATGAAAAAGATGGTAAAGATGCAAATGAAAAAATCTCAGAGGCTGATAACTCCAGTGGTAATTGAACCTGACGTATTTCCTCTATTCTGGTCTAACAGGGATTTGAATATTTGTTTCCCTCAAGTAAAGGTTGTGAAATCCCTTGAAACACAAAACTACGATGAAAAGGTCTCCAGTGTACAAAAGACATTTCATTTACTTGTGCAGTGCTTTGAGATTTGATTCTTCACTTAAGAGTAGTCAGTTTCCTTGGAATGATGAAAGATTGTATAAACCCCAAAGGAGCACAGAAAGGTTTAACTCCCACTTCTGGATTCCTTTAATTAAGAAAATGTTATCTACAGATTTGGCGGGAAGGGGGGTGTCAGCTCTTGGCTTGAGGAACAGTGAAAACATAGTGAAAGCTTTCAAGATGTGTTCAAGAACACACAGTTTATCTGTGTTGAAATAAACAGTTTTTGAGCTCTTTAACATGCAATCACTCGGACAAACCTGCACATTATGTTTCACCTGACAGTGAGCTGTGCAGCCTTTTAACAGTTCCTCTGACTACCCAAGAGCCCTTCACACTATGTCAGACACGTCTTTTCTTCTGAACATGAGGTAGTTTTGGCCCATTCCTTTGGTAAGGCCTGCTCAGCATCTGAGTTCATCACCAGGGCATTTTCCTTTCTCCATCTGTTTATCTCATTACATTTGCTTATCTCCAATAGATTCTGTCACTTTGTTCAAATGTTGAAGCTGGGGTGATGGCTATCCTGCATGTCATATCTGCATGTCATCATGTTAGCTCCTATATGCTAGTTCATTTTGGATTCAATGCACCTCTACTTGAATGGAAGTATTCTTTTACATATTCTCTCTTCCAGTAGGGCTGTGTGCAAGGCAAGTGCTCTAGCAACAATGGACAAAGCCATTCTTTAGTCTGAATACCAAGCATTCTGTGTATTATCTGGGAGACAAAAATAAACAAACAAACTTATCTTATCTGGAGCATGTTGTATTTGAAAGCTTTTGCCTTATCTTACTGGTCAGCTATCCACCAGATACACTCAGTTGTAAAGACTGGAATATCTGCAAGAATAGACTAGAGGCGATGGAGCTGAAATCTTAATACTTGTGACCCTTGATAATGTGTTAATGACAGGTATGTCCTTGTATTCTGTTTTTATTCAGGCTTTGTACATCTCCTCTGTTACTGGCTGATGGCTCCCGAATCTTTGCTAAGAAAAGGAGTCACTCCGTGTCTCCTCATTCAGAAGCTGAAATTCAATGCAGTTCAAACAGTAAAAGCAGTCTGTTTAACAGACAGAGTGTTGAAACACTCTGGGCTACCTTGTCTTCTATAGGCACAAAGACAATTTCTGACCATGTTCTAAAGAAAGGGAATGAATTTTTCTGTTCATCCACCCCTCCTGCTCATAACAGCAATTCTTTCTGCCAGCAGTGAGACTTGGACCTTGACAGTGACAACTGTCTCTTTGTGTAAGGATGGGAACACCTTCCATTAGATATCTGTATGATTGCAAGTTCCCCTGAGTTTCATATAAAGATCTGGAACTTACTGAAAGAGATATTTTGCCATTCAGATAAGGAGGTTCAAACTTTTCACTCCATTATCAGCTCCTGCCCAAATAAGAGATGTCAGAGGGCTTTTTTTCTGTTGTTCCAAAGTACTATGACAGAGGGGAAAAAAAAATACTCCTGTGGAGTTACATAAAGTCAAAAATGTGTTATAGGAAGCTTACTGTAAGTGGCTGTGATGCCTGTGAGGGAAAAGACCTTTTGCTTTGGAGACGCCATTCAAATCAGAGGAAAGAAAGAGCAGAATGAAGCTGAAGGAGAAGCAGATAGCTCATGTTCCAGTTGCCATCTCTAACTGAACAGAAAACATGAGGAGGATTTTATTTACCAGATTTAATGACCTATATAAAAGTTAATTTCACCTATCCCAGCACTATTAGTATCTGTATTCTGTTTTTACATTTCTAATGTTCCATGACTAAAAATAAATAAATAAGCAAGCTGGTTTAGGACAGAGGATTGCTCTACCATGTGCTTGAAATACATGAATTAAAGAAAATCCACAGATGAAGATCAGCAAGTGGGAGTAAATCTCACTGGAGACCTAGCAGCAATAATTTATAGCTGAAAAAAGTTCTCTGTTGGATTATGCTGTTGTTGCACATTTCAAATAATTAATTATAGGTAAGAAAGTTCAACAAGTTTTATTTACTTCTGTATCAGGTTTTTAGTTCTTCACAATGGAGTGAAGAATTCAATTTATAATATGCATTCAACGGGTTGCCTACAATTAAGCATAAATTAAAAGTTCTCCTAAAGCAATTTATCTCCTTGCACTTGTCCTATCTGTTGGCATAAGTGGAGGGCCAAAAAGATGATCAAGGGCCTGAAGCATCTCCCATATGATAAAAGGCTGAGTAACCTGAGTCTGTTCAGCCTGGGGAAGACTGAGAGGGGATCTGATTAATTTTTATAAATATCCAATGGGATGTAGGAAGCAAATGGATGAGGCCAGGCTTTTCTTGGTGGTATGTAGTGATAGGACAAGGAAAAATGGTCTAAAACTTTAACATAGGAAGTTCCATACAGGCATGTGGAAGAACTTCTTGATGGCAAGGGTGATGATGAGCACTGGAACAAGTTGCCCAGAGAGTCTCCTTTTGTGGAGATATTCAACATCCATCTGGACACCTACCTATGTGATCTATTGTAGGGAATCTACTTTAGCAGTGGGGTTGGACTCAAAGATTTTTTGAAGTCCCTTCCAACCCCTGTGATTCTATAATTCTGTGGCAATACACCTAGAATATTTTATGAGATACAGAAATCCAGTAATTTCTCAAGAATCCTGTCTACAAATAAATGCAGTGATTGGAGCATTTAAGTATCATTGAACATTCAGAAATGAACCCTGAACAGACAGGCCGGACAGTTACTTGAATAAAAGCAGATTTTATGCAGAGAGGGGTAGCAGTCTCCAAAACTGAACACATGGCAAGAGATCTCTTCATGAAAGAATTACTGCATGATACTTAGCAGAACTGAATTTCACTATTCTGAGATAATTGTGCCACAACTCAAACACAAAACAATAGAGATTATCATTCCACACTATGGAAAACATACTCCTAAAGTAAGCTAAAGAGGAAAAATATTGTTAATTTGTAAATACTGTCATGTCAGAAGCTTATTTTTTACTTCAGACAATTGACCAGCCACATTCTACAGATCTTGAAACTCTTCCAAATAAGAACAAATAACAAAATTGACAACAAATACAGGGACTGATCATCACAACATAGTAACTATAAAGAAAAGAAAACATGACACTGAAATGCATCAAGTAGAAATTGATAGCATAAGGATGACAACTTCTTAGCATGTAAATGTTGTGGCTGGAGGCAAAAAGTCATGTATGTGTAAGTCATTAGGATTTCTTTGTGCTAGCCCTGTAAATTATACATGGATCTCCTTTTAAGGAAACCACCTTTTTGTTCAACTGTAGATTTTATGCCAAATCAAAAAGCAAGGAAGCAAGCAGAATTGTTCTTGCTTAAATAGCAGTTTTAAGAAACATGAAATAGTTGCATAATTTGGGAAAAAAAGAATTGTTTAAGGAATATCAGATTACCTAAAAACTAATCAATGCAGTATAAATTAAAGGCAGATCAGTTTGTCCTTTTTACCTAGTGGCAACTGGGGGACCGTTGGGAAGCATCTTCATAAACTCATTTTGCATACAGTTTAGTTTGTGTCTACTATTAGCCAAGCACTTCAGCAACTCTCTAAATTAAGACATCTGTAGGGATGATATGGATGATATGCAAGGCTGACAAAGTGCAGCACAGCCCATATTCAAAAATGCTAATGAGTTTTAAACCATATGAATTAATAAATAATTAACATGCAACAATCTTTTTGAGTTTAAAGAAGACATCTGAAAATCATTCAGTGCGCTCAGATTAGATTATAATCTCTTGAGCAAGCAGTTTTTTCAGCAACTTCAGCTAGAAACCCTTTCTTATTTCCATGACATCAGGATTTCCCAATCTGATTGAAGATTTTTATCACCATTTAAAATAAATTATTCAGCAAAATTATTTTAATGTGATCAAATATTAGAAGATAATTTTTCAACTAACAGTTCAAGAAAAAACTGATTGACAGAAGTATGTGTGACAATGCCACAAACCCAACTTTAAAACTCCTATGACTGAGTGAAAATAATTTTGACTCAGCAAAACCTAACCCTGTAGTTTCAAAACTGACAAATAAAAATCTGATGGACTTTATTTGAAGCAAGAACTTTAGAGTGGGCAGTAACTCTGTTCCCTAGTAGCTAGCATGAAGTTACTGTACACTCTAGAAATTAGATTGGGTGTCCATTCTTGATCCATGTCAAATTGGTTCTACCAGGCAAAGCAGGAGTGCATAGACCCCATGTTAACAACTGTGGAACCACAGCTTAATTGTATTAAACGGAAAATCTTTACATGCAATATATACACAGAAGTTTAATCAGTTGAAATTAGTGCAAAAATATCTCAAAGCCCTTAAAATAATCCAGAAATCTATTTCCTAGAATAACATTTCAAGTGATTCAGAACAAAAGATGTAGAAAAACATGGTTAAGATAAAATAATAGTTGTCCGATATATATTTTCTTTATGCTAAATAAAAATAAATAACAAAATATAAATGTCTGGGCTCGTAGATGACCTGATTTTATATATTTTTTATTTCTAATGACTTTTCTGCTCTCTTAAGAAAGTAGAAGACATATTTCACTGCTGAAATATAACTGAACATATTTATGTACTCTCTAGTACTACAAAGGCAAGACTAACACAGTGTCCTCACTCTTCCAGGCTGAGGTACATTCCTATACCTCGAGAAATAGAATACAACAACTGCTGACTTCAGTGCAAGACCTAAATACACAGTAGCCGATCCTTACACATTTCAGTTGGGACTAAAATGCTCTCACTACACGACAAAGAGCAATGGTACTGTAATTCTGTACATCTGACAACAGCCTTCCAACTGCTTATCCTTTGGCCAAAAACTCCGAACAGCTCAGGATGCAGTAGGCATGCAGTGAGCATCCTTCTGGGTTTCACTCAGAAGGAGCAAGGGTGACCAACTAAAACCAACTCCCTGGTTTAACAGACGGTGTTCAGATTATTCTCTCCTTTGACATTGGAAGATTTGACTTTTGGTCTTAAATGTTGTATTACCCATTTGAAATTCACTGTAAGAGAAAAGTCACAAGACCAAAAGCAAAAAATTTGAAGCAAATACATTTTCCTCCCATAAGTCAAAACCACTGTGTCAGTTTGGAATACACACACAGCAACACCAAATCAAGACAGAATGTCACAGGCACTTATGCTAAATATCAGAAAGCAAAATCAGTATTTCATAGATGGAAAGCAAAAGCCTGACAGGACACAATGCTTCTGTCAGAATATTATTTTTAAACACACTGTAGCTCATCAGAATGAGCAACCACAATCACAATAAAATTGTGCAACTCTTTTAATGACCTTCTTGTACTCCATCTAAGTCATCTGCAGAATGTATGAAAAGAGAGTGGTAACTTCTTTTGGAAATGAGCAACTATCTATTTCCTATCTGCTTTGTTGCTTCTCAGTGAATGTATGTGCATTTGCAATATGAGTTTCTACTTAAAAGTTAAAACCTCATGCTGTGGCCTACAGCTCTCCAATGGGAGAGGCAAGTTCATGGCAACGTGCATGCATGTATCCACAGTCACAACCTCTTTTCTTCTAACTTTTTTTCAGTTGTATCCCATCGTTCCAGATCAAACATTTCACATTATTTCCAAGGATTTGTTTTTCTGTTGTATCACTGGTACTGCAGTCTGTACTTCACATATCATATTAGGAAGCTCTCAGTAGTATACTTTACTAAGTTGCATCCTCCAACCTTATGAGTTAGCAATTTTTTCAACAAATTTTGCCCAGTGAGTAATTAGCAGTTGTCTGAGCACGGTCAGTCACGTAACCTCCCTACCATTACTGTCATAAAAAGAAGTGTCCATTCCTTTATTAATATTCAACAGTTGATAAAGATAGCTTTTGATACAAGCTGTCATTTCAATTTGTGTATTACTCTAAAAGACTAAAACAGGGACCTTTAAAAAGAATTTTTACACTACAGTTATAAAAGTATCTTTTACTTTATATTCCATTCTAAACAGCTCACACTCTGTTTACAAAAAATGCCCTGTATAAAACCCATTACAATGGCAAATCAGAAAAGAGATGCTCTAATTTTCCTTTAAAATAAATAAATAAATAAATAAATAAGAAAATGTAATAAAAGGATAAAACCTTTATAGAGAATTGCAGCAATTATATCTCCACAGCTACATTATAACCCAAAACTTTGCAAAGCCTTTGATTATTGAACCATGGCTGAAGTGAATAATTTGGCTTTCACTAAGAAAACAAGCACATTCATTCCCACCACAATGGAGAGAGGCAGTTTTAATTAAACCTTATCAAAAGATGAATAAAGAATAAACTCAATACCCATTCCACAGGACTCTATTTTCATCTGTTTAGTTTAAGCTTGCCATGTTCATGCAGTAATTAACCACTGTCCAAGGAATGCTGGAGTTGTGTTAATGTTGGTAAAGATTTAATTAGTTCAATTATCTGGAGAGTATTGAAGGCTCAGCACAGTACCGATTTCTTCAGGCTCTATACATACCTCAGATCAAAATATATTAAGCTGAAGTATAAGTGAACAAAGAAAACTTACTATTTCACTTCAGCTACTGAATGAGCACGTGTTTAATAATTTTATTACCCTAATTTTAAAATGAGGTTTCAGAAATAGAATGTGAGCCATGACTCGCCCATTCTTTCAGATCAACTTTTTTCTAAGTCAGCTTGTAAATGTATTTTAAACAGAATTAAGTTTACTTTAGAGAAGAAAACCCAGTACCCCTTTATAAAGGAGAAAGTATTGCTCCTTTAACATTTTTTTTCCCCTTGCCTACATATTTTATGTCTTTCATGGAAAGTGAGGCATTTAAAAAGCATTGAGAGCTGTGACACAGACAACTGTTTCAATCTGTCAGACAGCATGGACAGACAGTAGGGATCATTTCAGAAAATAGCCCGGCCCCCCAGCGGCCTTGACCTTCCTGGTGGGAAAGCGAGCGCTGTGCTGTGCTCAACAAGCTCGCCAACAAAGAAGTATATTTAGTTCCCCCAAATTCTGACACGCTTCTCACAGGAAAAACTCAAACCGGGATGAGGCGCAGATGACTACTGCTAACAAAGAGTAATTTCTAATTGGAGACCGCACATTTACCTTGAAACAAAAAGGAGGAGAAGTGAAAACATTCCTTTATCCTTCTATGTGCTGACTGTGAGTGTTGGAGTGAGCCTGGCTCCCAGTTTTAACACTGTTCAGCTTCGTGTTAGATGCTGTTCGAGATGCAAGCACAGGGAGCTGTACGTGCAGCTCCTGCTGCCTTCAATGGGAACGGAGCCTGAGAATGAGAGCAGCAGCAAATCTCTCCTTATGTTACTAAAATATTAGCATTAGCTGTTATTTAAAATGGATGTTTAAATAAACCATGCTCATTTTCCTGTAAGGTTTAAATGACATGTTTATTACTACCACTTTCCTGTCTTTGTTTTCCCAACACTGTTTCTTTCTGAGTTCATGTTCTTTATAACCACTGAAGGCAGCACAAAAGATGACCAGCATGTGAGGCATTCACATCAGTTTATTTCCTTGAGGAGGGAAGAACTGTAGGAGGATGCTATCACTTTCTTATGAAGCAATAAAAACTCATGAGTTAATCTAAAAGTAAATGCTCTGAAATTGCTTATGACATTATACCTATGCTGGATTCAAACTCTTTATTCCTCTCCGTAGACGCTCAAAAACATTATGGGTAGTGCTGCTTTGCTTCCTGGCAGTGGATACCATTTGTTAAATAGCCCTTATAGAACAGTGTCTACTACACAAGTTAGTTAGAAAAATGTAAATACTTTAAAGCATAAATTAAACTAGTAGAGGAAGGTGTGAAGTGCAGACTGAGTGCCAGCTGATGCCCCAGTATAGCTCCCATCTTGGCCAACCTTTGATTTCCCCTTCCAGTTTTCTGCAGGATGGGAGCAAAAGGGAGATACCAAAATACATTCAGGCTTTTCTAGAGTCCAGATGGCAGACAATGCTCAGCAAGCAGCTGGATACATCACATTTTGCATTACCTGACCCCCATTCTGGTTCTTGATTTTCAAGTTGCATCAACACTCTGAAGATCGGAGGTACCCTGATGTCTTATAACTCATTCCTCACTGAATTTTTTCTGTCTCATGTTTCTGTGAGGTTTTATGATCCATGTGGGAGCAAACAAGGCCAACATATTATTAAGTATTGAATGATTCATGTTTAGCATTATTAGCTGAACAAAGGTTATGCTGAAATACCAGCATCTGTCTCCGAATGAGCATAAAGAAGCATCTGAGGTTAAAAAAACCACTGGTCACAGCACGTACAACTGAGTGCCAAACTTCATCACGTGTTCAATCATTTATTAATATTGAAGATATATTTATTTTCTCTTTAATTATAACTATTAAACAACTGCAAAGTGAACAGATATAGCCATACAGTTATATCCAACCTCATATTCTTAGTTCACTTAGAAATTGTTCTGCATGTTCATTCCCAGCATTTGACCAACCCTTAAAGATAGTATGCATTTCCATTAAAGAAATTGCAAGCTATATTCAAGCGTGGACGTTGCTGTCTGTCACACTCACAAAGCATGATGTGGAAACATATGTTGCTTTACAATTACCATTAAGAAACAGAGCTGAAGGAAAAATGAGTAACTAAATGCTGACAGAGATATTTATAGAATAGATTTTGTAGTAGTATACGTTTCACAAAGAATGGGACCTTTACTGAGATCAACATAATTAAAGCTATGTTTTTAGTTACGACTATGACGGTGATACAAAGATTACAGCAACAAAATCCAAAAGCCAGTTATTTCAGATGCTGTACTGTTATACAGCTTATTTGGTCCCTAAATATTAATCATATTCCTGAGATGATGCACTTTCTTCCATGTGAAAACCTCAGAAGGTGGCTGCGTGCTCTGTCAGCAGAGTTATTACTCCAAGGAGGAGCAATTTGCCTGCCAACACTTTCAAATAGGTTTTGGCTTTGAAAAGCTAATCACTTATTTTACCTGGAAAAGTTCTAGGAATGGAGTATTCTGCTACAGATTTTCTACAAAATGAGTTTAACTTAGGGCTTCTGACCCATCTCTCAGGTGAGAAAAAAAAATAAAAATAAAAGATCTGAGAGAAGGCACAGTCCTTTACCCTGACTGACTTTTAAAACATTATTTTTAGTTGGCAGGATGCTGTTCGCTTAAGAAAGAATTGTTTTGGAGGAGGCAGCAAGCACTTGGCTGCCTTAAGCCTGAAGGTTATCTGATTTCTCTGCTATCTCAACTTTGAGAACATAATGCTCCTGTTTTTATTTTTACTAATCTGAAAGAATTTTGTGATATATGAGCATGGTTGAAAAACACCAGGAAACTTTGTCTATACCAAAAAAGGAACTTTAGGGTATTTTGTGCACATAACAAAAAGTACTTGTTCAGTTTTGCAGTGTAAGTCATTTTTACCACAGAAATTCCCTGCTTTTTGTGTTAGCAAAGAAGAATACTTTGATTTTTTTCAGTTTAGAAGATCTCCAAACAGACAATAGCGAGTAAACAATCCCAAAGTACATAACTTTACTAGAACAACCTCAGGTCTGTGAGTAAGGGCTTCAGAAAGGCCCCTTCATCAGATTTCCTTCTGCTCTTCGCCCTGAACAAAGCCTTGGCTGACAATACAGAAATCTCCCTCTTTCTTTGGATTAAATCCCCTTTGCAGGAGAAGTATGCAAATGCCATACGTGTTTCCCTTGCTGAGGCTACCCTCACCCAGCTATCTTTTCATTGTCTATTTTACTCAGGCAGACCATCCTACTGGCTGACAGGGAGACCAGCCTTCCAATTCAATATCTTTCACAACACTGACAGTTGGATGCTGGGGCCTGCCACGAACTCTAAAAGGAGCTCATTTAGTCATAATTAACTATTCCCTGCATATTTCCTAAGGTATGGTAATTGTGCTAAACGACAACAAGTGAAGCATTCATTCTGGTTTTCTTTTAAACTTTTATTTTTCCACAGCAGCCTCTTTCTCCCCCACTCTTTTTTTTTTTTTTTTTTTAATCTTTTCTTTCTTTCTTTTTCTCCTCCCTGGAAACATTTAGAGTAAAGAAAAGGAATGACAGTGGAGATAGGGAGCCACTGAAAACTGTGATGTAGGCAGCTCAAAAGGCAAAGCTGGCCATATGATACAGGACACCATGGCAGCACTGAGCTATTCAGCTGGGTAAAAGATAAAGAAAAATGAAATGAGTAGAAAAAAGCAGTGTCATTAATACAGAATGATGGAAATCCTATTTGGATAACAGAGAGTAATGAATATACATTTCCAATTCCTTAGATATGGTGATAAGTGATCTGTTTCTATTAACACCAGAGTATATATATTTGACCAATCTAAAATCTTCAAGAGTTATGCAGATGTGATGCATTTTATACATTAATCTTTCCCCCTCTCCACAAGACACACACAGACCAGGTCCAGCCCTGCCTTGTGTTGCACATGGAAATGGCCCCTTGTGTGCCGAGGTTCTCATAGGAATCAGGTTCAATGGGCCCAGCCCCATATACCAAGCACATTTAGCCTTGCTGAATGCTGTGGGAAGCTGATATGGATTATTTACCTTAAAAGGCAAAATGTGACCTTATGTCTGCCCTTATCTGTTTTCTATTTTAGGTTAAATGAAGGAAAGGCTGACAGCACTCTCTATTTAATTACTGAGTTTACACCTGCTGGAATTCTTTTGCCTTTCAGAAAGATTGGGACTTAAAGGATACCTATCCATCATAACTGCATGCAGACTGTATACAAAAGCAAGTGACTACAAAGCTAATACTCTTCGCATTCCAATCTCCCCCTTGGATGTGCACCAAGAGCAAATGGGATCAGTGGGCATGCACACGTATGAGTACGTGTGTGTGTTTTACACATCACAAATCCAGTAACTATACCAAAAGGGTCAAACACACTGAAATTCACTGTTATGTGGCATTTTTTTTTCAGTGCCACAAAACAGGTTGTGATTTTCCATTCATGTAAATAGGATTTGTGATCTACAGAATTTTACATTCTAGGTTTCCAACTTAATAAGTTAATAAAGAAATAAGAGAGAGAGGGGGCAATGCTTCAAACAACAGTCATGGAACAACTCATTTTACTTATGTTCACGTATTAATCATTATGGTTTAACTTTTCAATAGTATCCATTCATGGTTAGCACATAACCTTACACTATGTTTGCTTTGAACTTGGAGACTATTTTAGGATTTTAGAAAAGTTGCCATTTTTTCTTCAAACACTGACATGCAACCAGTGTTTGAGGAACACATCTTAATATTAAGACTAAGGTTAGTTATATATTTCTAAAATCCACTTTATTTCCCACAGCAAATACATAGGGGGTGGGTGTTGTGGCAGGCTTGTCTGCCAAATTTTGTGCATTACCATGATCATAATTCATACTGGATTCACAACAGAAAGTCAGAATACTCAGTAAAGAGTATGTTTCTTTCACAGATATGAGCTGAAAATTTTGTTGATTCTACTAAACACACACTCAACAAAGAAATATACAGATGACACCTGGTGGACCTCCTGTCTTTTTTTGGCCCCCAGGGCTTTAGGTGCTCTTGAATAGCATATCTTCCTACAATCCTGAATTTGAGATGTTTTTCTAACTCTCGTGTTTCTGTAGAGATTCACGCATTCAGACTGAGTTCTGTTTACTCGCTGTCTTTCACAGTAGCTCATGGAAAGAGAATTAGATTTCTGAATCACTCTGTTCCAGTGAGACACATTTAAAACACTTATAACCCCAGGTTTGCTGCAGTTTCTCTATGCTGCATTTAGGATTCTCAAAGAGGGGGAGATCACTATGTTCTGTCATTCTGTGAAGAAAGCAGTGCTGTGACTTACTGGTAACCTACCTATTTTCAGCATCACGCAAGCTGGTACAGTAGTTTCACAGAAAGCCAAGAGGTCTGGAGATGATAAAAGGAAGGAGAGCAGTCTACATGAGAGAGACAATGTAGTATTTGAAAAATCAGAAATTCTCAGTTTTTAACTTATTTGAGGAAATATAGCAAGGGTTAATGATCCCCAAATAATATCCCATTTTCTAAGGAACAAAATTAAGACTTACACCGAAAGTTCCTTATCAAGGATTTTTACAGTGTCAGGTCAAGAAACCTCCTGTGTGCTTTACTCCACATAAACGTCTCTACAAAAGGTTTAGTAATATATGTAAATAGCCTTACAGGAACTTCAATGTAGGAGTAAAAAATAAAAGTGTGGGACAAAGTATTAGGAAAAAGATTTTGAGAGAGACATATTGGTGTACTTTAACCAACAAGTAATGCAGTTGGAAAACTACAAAGTGATTGATATCAAAATCACAGAACACAGATTCATAAAAATAAAGAAGAGAAAAAGGACATGGACAGATCCTAGGCTCAAAATATGGATTGTTTTATACTGTCCTATTTAAGATAAAACATTATATATAGAGAGAGAAAGTTGAAATTTTATTGATATTGAGGAACCAGATTTCATCAACGACTGCTCACGTTACAACAGAGCAGTTCAGATGACCTCAGACCTCACTAGATTCTTCCAGCACTCTGTACGTTCACCTCCCCCCCAGAAAGATATAGGCAATTCATACAGTATGTGTTATTACACACAAATAAATATAAAAGGAGTCACTGACATGGAATATGGACAGTGTGTTGGAGCTCCTTTGTGGCTGAAAAGAAGTTCACAAAGATGGATAACTTCACAGTACTAGCAGGTTCCAGTGATGTCTCAAAACTTTGGAGAGATGTAAGGATGAAATGATGGGTATATGATTTCCCCAGTACTGCTACTCCCTGATCTTCCCCAGAAAGTTAAGGAACAAACCAGGAGAGGTTAGTCAGGATTTGAGTGAATGTTAAAGAACTGCAGGAATGCTTTCCTGGTAAGTTTGAGGGACAGTGGATATTTACTAATTCCTTCCCTGCTACCATACTTCACTGGGATTATAAAGCTCTTAGAAACTAAGAAGACACTGAGACAATAATGAAAATACAGAAGCTATCCAGTTACAAAAAGAAATGAAGAATGAGGATGAAATTCCTTCTTCTGCTTCAGGCTACCTTCTCTTACTTGCAAGAAAATGTAGGTTTGTGGGAAATATTCGCTGTTGAAAGCTAAGTACATTCTTCTTATCCTGAATGGTAACTTCTTTCATCAGGAATATAGGATGTGCACAAGTCACCAAACTGTGGAACACAATGTGAGGAAAGGTGATTATCTATTCTTGCCTGATTTCCTAGCCAAAACATTCCTATCTTTGTGTCCAAGCAGCTGCTGCCAGATGCAGGCAGACACCATAGGTCTCTCAGATACATCTCAGGGTTGAAGTCTAGCAGGTCTTCCCAGTTTTGTGCGCTTTCTGGTCCTTGCCTTACTCCACTGAGCTAACATACTTGGAAATTTCCCAGATGGCTCACTCTCGTTTCCTAATAAAAGTCTCATTGTCGACCTCCATTCAAATAATTTAAATGCATATCGCTTCCCCAAACAAAGCACCAGAGCAGATACTGAGTAATGAATACCTTCTGAACTTTTCAAACTCACTTTCAGTTTTTTACTTAAATGGTAGCTAGGCAAGTGCAGAGCTACCCAAGGTGTGAAAAACTCTCCTAGGGGATCTGTATAGAGGATATTTTTACTCCAATATTTTCCTCCCTTTATTGAACTTTGCAAAGGTCTGAGGCTGTGCATTCATTAGAGCGGACTATGGCAGCCAATATTCACAGTGCGTTTCTGAAACGTTGGACTGAAAAGTTATCTGAAAGGTAAAGAATGCCTGTGCTTACTGTGCTTTATTAACTCTTTGTTTTGGCAAACTAGCAGAATGTTAATGCTAAGCTTTTTATATTAAATGCAAAACAGAAAACACTAATCTGTAAGTCTCTGTACAAATATTTTGATTAAGAAAGTCCTTTCAAAAAATCTGATTCTGATTCACATTAGGTAGAGAAAGGGAAATTCAACAGCCTGTGGTTACTCAATAAAACAAACCCTGGCTACTCCATTACTAACTGTAAATCTTTGATGGATGAAAGAAAATGAAAGCTGAAAAAAATCATCAAGGATCAGAACACTAAGCAAACACTCCTCAGTATTCAGCCAAGAGTCTGCATAAACACAAGCTGCAAACTTCTGAAAGAAGTTCACGTTTAATATATAAAAGACCACATTCCTTAACAATAAGATATATAGTTTGAAAAAAAAAAAAAAAAAAAAAGAAAAAGGTCTCTGGGGAGAGCTTGCAGCCTTTAAATCTGCTTTCCTCAGCCCACGATGGTATTGCTGTCTCTAAGTTAGTTTCAATAAGGGAGTCAGCTCTGCTCCCACTGAAGAACATAGCATCCTCCTGTTGTTTTTAGGAGGAGCAGAGCTAGAATCAAAGCCACTGAATGATGCCGTGATAAAAGACTCCAGAAGGTACCATGGTCGTGTACTATGCTTTTCACATTTCTGAAAAAACAAACAAACAAAAAAAAAAAACTATGTAGAGACAAAAATCTATGTAGTTCATTTCCGTTGATATGAAATATGCCTTTTACAGAAAAATACAGATCACAAAAACAAATGAATATTTAGCAACCTTAATGACCATGAACTAGTTAAAATATCTGGAATGGAGAGTTTCCCTGCAATTTTATCATTACAGAATGTCTTAGATAAAGTATTTTGTAACTCTGGTATTTATACAAGCATTCTTTCAGTCCCCAACAGCCATCAGAGCTTGCTGCCTTCATTTCAGATTCAATTTCAAACACTAAAATGAAATGCTTTATTTATTTTTAAATCCATACTTTCTAAAAGCATGCACTCTTTCCTGAAAATGAAATCGTATCATGCAATTGGAATTGGCTTCTGATTTTATGCAGTCTGACTAAGGGTTAAGGAGGAGCTATGTTATAATTCAACTTGCAACATAACACGTCTCTTTACAACAACAGCTTGCTAAAAAAGCCACCAGTGCACCCAGAAAACAAAACACTGCCCCGTGCTAATAATGAATGAGGCTCATATATACCACGTTCTGTTAAATTGCTAAAATTACCCAGATAAACCATTGGAGAGTATGTCAGGTTTAATTAATGCAACATGACCTGATCATTTCCACACTCAGGAAGAAAGAAGTGAGCGCTCTTTAAATCTGGAGCTCAACCTGGAGATTATGCTAAGTCGCTTCATTCATAGTCCACACTCCTCCGCACATGTCAGGAGGACAGCATTTGTCCCCTCTAGTGATAAACAAATTATACATGAAATCAATTCCACTTCACAATAATTTTCCCTATTGGGTATTATCTTTCCTCCTCTGCTCCCTCCAGTTAAGCTTGTGTCCTGTAAGTTGCTAATGAGCTGGGGGCTTTCTGTTCCAGGTGGCACCCCCTGCCTCGAAGTCATGACATTTCCCATTTCGAATGCTGCTGGCATTTTTCGACAGCTCCTGCTAACTAGCCTTTTTGACCTGCACTAAGAGGAACTCATCTGATCGAATCCTCTAACCTGCCAATCATTCCAGCAAATGATCTTCACAGTCACTCCCAAGGCAGGAGAGGGGGGAAAAGAGAGAAAGAGAGAGAAGGAGATGGATAGAGAGGGAGAAAGCTAGCACGAGTGCGATGCAGCAGGCAGGCAGCTCTGCAGCTACCTAATGAGAGTGCTTTAAGTCTCTGAGGCAGCTGAAACATTGAAAAACTGGGGGGAAAATTAGGGCAGAACTGAATGCCTGGTGCTGTAATTACTGATTTCTTTACAGCCTGAGATCGTTTTGAGAGCAATACCTCCAAGATGTGCCATTTTCTGAAGAACACAAGCTAATTTTCCATATAAATAGAAAACAGAAATATTTTTCCCTGCCACCATCAATATGCAAACCTCATAATTCTGCTCTGCCAAATGGCGTTCCTTACAGAATTAATTAGGAGCTGTAAGCTTGTTAAATGAGTGTCTTCACCTAGGGATGATTATGAATATTTTTTTGTTGTTGATGTAAGCCATAAATAGCATTTCTAGCCTAATTTAAATGCTGACAACATTTACACCTCCGTGTTTACAAGTGTCTGCACACAGACACATAAAACAACAAACACAATATCTACATAGTCTAGATGTGACTTTCTGGGCTGAAACCAAGCAGAGTCATGATAATGACTAACTTGTTTTGATTTTGTTCTTTTTATGATGTGACAGATTACTCACTGCTGAAGCTTTCAAGCACATAAGGACAGATTTAATTGTGTAGACTTTCCTTGCCTACATGTAACTAGATTTATTTTTAATCAAACTAAACAGATAGACTGAAAAATACCCAGATTTCAGTAGATGAGCAATACGCAAAGTGAAGGTGACAGATACTAAAAGCAATTGTATAATGTAAATTTCAAGGAGAAAACTTGAACAAAAAGGCTAATATCATGACATTACATGCTGCAATTGTAATATTACAATACCCATGTAGGAATGTATAGTATTGCACATTTAGTCCTTACACTGACTTCAAGAAAGATATAGAAAAATATCTACAGAATTAATGGCAAGGTATTAATGGCAGAAAATGATGACTCAATTCCTAATTCAAAACACACATATGTTCCAAAACAGTGTTATTAATTTATAATAGGGTCCTAAAATAACAAAAATAGCCAATTTTGTCTCTGCTTCTGAAAATACTGGAGGATACAGTTTCAGACTTATTTTTCCAAATCATATGCTTATACTGGAGAACTTAGTATTTTATTTTGATTTTTTTCCTGTAGATTTTTTTATACTGATTTAATAATAGAAGCACAAGGGACACTTCCCTCATTCCCAGTTATGAGGCAGAATAGATTCATCTATTTTTATTAGCTGATTTTTGAACTACTGCTGCATTTTTAAGCCGCACCTAAGAATATTCAATGCACATATTTTGCATTGATTGGTTTCATTCCTTTGTTTCATGGAGAATTGGGCAACCTAACACTCAATGTACAAACACAAAGCTCTCTCTTCATGTAAAAAAAAAAACCAAAAAAAGGGTAATTTGAATTACTAAAATTCTCTTTTTTTTTTTTTCTTTTGGACTGCTGAAAGTAATATGTTTCGTTACTTTTTGAATGCTGCAAATTGTGCCTCAGAGGCAATGCCTCTCATTAGCTGTGCTGTCTCTCTGGGTTACAGACCATGTGTCAGCACTGGAAGCCTCTGCTTTGTCTGGAAACCTCAGTTTCTCCCCTTCAGTGGTTCCACTTTTCCTCTTAGACAAAGCCTAACCGAGGAATCACGTGATGAAATAATCCTGGAGGAGAGGTGACTGTCCATGGGAGAATAGGGATAGCTCAGAACAGCTTTTGCCTCCCTCCCAGTCATTGTCATTTATACATTGTCCTCTCTGTATTCAAACGTCATCCCAGGCTATCAGCCCACTTCAACTCAAACCGCCTTTCATGCCTAGACACTTCTTAAAGCATCAGCAGACCACAAAGCCTGTCTAGGAGGAATCGTTTGCTATCCTAATATTAATAATACAATACAGTGCTCTTCTGGCATAGAGATTCTACTTTCTGCGTCCTAAACAAACTGGAAGACAGATGAACAGCATTGCAACTGAGCACATGCATTCATGCAAATATCACCAATATCCTTCCTACAGCTTTAGCAACTGTTAAATTAAAATCTTTACACTAAAAATGATTTCAAAAGTGAATCTTCACAGTGCTGAAGGCAAGTCATTGTGCATTAGAAATGAACTAAAAATAGGCTGCAGACTATGGTATGGAACAAGAAAATGTGGTGTTCTCCCTCAACAAAATAGAAGTAATGTACCTTTTTCTTCTGTCAGCTCTGTATCCGATATGGCCATGAAACTCTGCGACTTGAAAAGATCATACCAGTAAGTAGCCAATAATTTCATGCAGAACAACATAGGATAAACCTCTTCTGGCTATGGAGGTTGTAAATTCCTGTCCTACCAAGTACAGATGGCAACAATAGAAGTGAAGCTGCCCTCCCTCCCTCTCTCCTGCTTCCTTTCTCTTCTTCACCTTCATTAATTTCCAAAGAAACTCCCAGGCTAACTCCCCAATCACAATACTATCTATGTTTCTGGAAATCCCTTTCATGCTTACTTATTTCCATGCATCAGCCTTCCCTCTCCTCAAATCCCTTTTACTCTCTTCCTACGTGGCTCTGGACACTCATGAACAAAGCTCTTTTTCTCATAAGGTGAGGCCAGATGGAGGCCACATTCTCCCAGACAAATGCTTCCCTTCAGAAATTTCAGAGTTGCCTGACCATTTGATCACCACAACCCATGTTCAACACTCGTGAAGTGAAACAGTGCTTCTGGTTCAAGGACTTCAGGCACAGGTGCAGATGCTGTTATATGGAAGCTCTGGGCTCCAGAGCTCAGGTGGCTGAGGACTTCACTGATCCACTTTCCCCAGTGCTATACAGTAGAATAACCTGATTTTTTTTATCAGGAAGTCAAGAGACCGCATTTTTGCCTGCTTCTCCTGAGTGTGGCCAATTGGCAGTCTTTTTACATTGCCATAGCCAATGCAAGCTGTGCTGACAAAGGAGCACCTTCATACCTACCTCTAGCTCCCACCAGCTCCATGATGGGATGGTGGACTGCCCTTCCCTGTGGCACACCACAGGTACCTGGGACAACTTTTGTGTGGGCATCTTCTTCATCTTCCACTCCCACAGGTGCTTAAGGGAGATGTGGGACAGGGCCTTGCACAGGCCAGCTGTTTCCTCAGCTCTTTTCACCATCTGTGAAGATTTTACTGATGACAGTGGGATTTTCTTTATGGATGAATAAAGGGCAAAATTCAGCCTATAACTCTCATTTTACACTAATAGGAATGAGATAATAAATTCTTAGATATCAAGAAGAAAATGCAGCCCAATGCCTGGAGTTTCTCCCTTGTGTGTTAGATTTAGGGCATATTCTATCAGCGTGGTGATCTTATTCTTTGATATTAAGTAAAGCACAGCTGGAACAGTCTCATAAAACCATTATGTTGTTAACATATGAAAATAATGGCACTAAAAGTATTAAACAGCCAAAATATGTCTTGGATCCTGCAGTCATCTTTCATAGCTTAACACTAATTTAACATTTTACAAAATTGATGCTACAATTTCAGCTCTGTTTAGTACTATCATTACTGGACGCAAACCCAAATTACTTTCAGCTGCCCACCACAACTGCATCTTATTAGCCTCTTCATGAAAGCCAATTTATGTAAATCCAGTATTAGTTAAATAATTAAACTGACCCTCAACATTCATGTATAGATGCTGTCTGGTACTAGAAGTGCAACTCCCATCTTCAATACTTAGCACTCCATCTTTTTCAGCTGCAGCAGCACAATGACTGTATACATCTACTTGAATCTATTAAGAAAAAAAGTGCATTTAAAAATGAGACTGTTAACTGCTATGCTTTCAGGACTGAGCTTTCCCCTCCCAATCCAGGCATACACTGAATTTCTAAATCCAGGACCTCTGAAACATTACTGTCTAGTTCCAGTTTTTTACAATGACAAAACGTGGCTGCCACAAATAACTGTCCAGGATTTCCCTTTCATGCAAACCTTCCTCCACAGTAATTACAGGGTTTTATCCCCTCAAGATGGACAGAGGAAGCACAGCATACAGTGTTCCATGGTGATTCAGCAATGCTGGGATACCCAGGACAGAGCAAACATGGAGAAGCGGTGAATTAGAATGACTTTTCAATACTGACTGCTGACACATATGCTGCTGGGCTATAGCATCCCTGCAGCTTGACTACTGCAAAGCAGGCAACAACTCTGTTTCCACACAGCAGTGCTAAAGGAGCACTCATACACAACTTGTAAAAGCAACACTGAAGATTAGAAAGGGCCAAAAATAAAAGATGAAATTATTTGGATAGGGCTGAAATAGTCCCCTCCCCAGACAGCAAGTAGAAAAGGGTAATGTTACGTAATGATTCTGTTCTTAGGAACACTGCTGGTAAGAAGCAACCAAATCAGACAAGCTCTTCAGTAAGCAGCCCCTTTTGCCATTACACTGGTAACTGTCACCTATTCAGCTTTATTTTGTTTTACACAGCTGAGCTGACCCGAATGACAACATTGTCCCTTCCATTGGCTAGACTTGTGTCAGTTGCCAGCTTAAATGGGCAAGGAAGAAAGAATTCAGCATCCTGCAATTGAAATGCAGGATTGCTCAAATGCATGTGCGTGTGGTGAAGCAATAAAAATGAAGAACACTTTTTGTTTGGCTCCAGTGAATTGTCAAAGTGATTTTGAAAGCCAGGGGATTTCATTATGGTAATACAGGTTAAATACTTTAAAAGCATATGGTGTTACTGTCCTGAATGAAGCTGTCCCTGTGGCTCTGGGAGGCACACAATAGTCCAGGAGCATATCTCATGTCTCTGGTCAGCCAATAAGAAGCAAGGATTATAAATCACCACAAGAAAACACCACGTGCTATCTGGTACCAGGTAACGCCTTGTCTTTCCAATTACAATTTGACTCATCCTGCTCCAGAAAAGAACAAGCTCTAGCCATGTATTCTGCCACCCAAAGGAAAAAGCAGCTCTTATACATGTACAGATGGGTGAATGTTATATACAAAATATCTCAATGGTATATATAGGCATGGGAAATAATTCCACAGAGATGCTTCCTGATCACTCGGAAAAAAAAAAAAAACAACAAAACAAACAAACAAAACAATTTAAAAATAACCCAAAACAATAGGCAACAGTAAAAACCTTCTGGCAGAAAATAAAGAAGTAAAAATCTTTGGTGTTACCACAAAGCTTTGAAGATACTTGGATACAGTCAAAAGATTTCTTCCCTTTTTTCCTGAAATGCCTCATCTACTTCACTGCTGACAGATTCTTCTGTGTAAAACAGAGCTCATTACTATATATGTATTAGTTTTCTCCAATAGGGACCAGTTTGAAAATTGACCTTGGTAACTTCAAATGCCAGCCCTTTCCTCATGGGAACTGAAATAGAGTGTTGTCTCTCTCTTGGAGCCCATGACAATGACAATTTAGCCCACAAAGACCCTATTACAAGTCTGACACAGGCATTACCTTTCAGAAATGTGTCCCGGATCATTGCTATTTTAGGCAATTTTTTACTGTGGATGGGCAATTGAAGCACTGCAATATTTTAAAGAGTACAAATTCTCTGGGATGCACCAGTTTCTTCAACTTCTTTGAAGCTATTTCTGAGGGCAGCAGATGATCTCTAACACATGATGACAGAGCCATTTACAAAGTTGCTGCCTTTAGCTCCTCCACCGATTTGCCAGAAATTGCTGTTTCTGAAGTTGGCAGATGCTGATGTTTGCTCATGCCTCAGCCTCTCCTGGGCAAAGCCCACCCTCTTTGCTCTCTGAAACCTAACGAAAGGTGGATTTAATTCAGTGGGTGTACTGTAAGGGCAGCAGCTTCTGGCAAGCATATGGAGAGCACAGCAGGAGATGATAATTTCTTAAATAATCACAGCAAGATTTGGCAATGTTTGTATATTGGATCTCTCTATTTTATCCCCTATTCTACTCTGACAAAGAAAATGAGGAACACTAGGAAGAAGAAACATAACAGACACAAAACTAGAATTTCCTTCCACACCACTGTGGTTTGGGAATTGTTTGAAAATGGTCCCTTGTTTTTATGTTTTTCTTATTTGTTTGTTGTTTTTATGTGTTTATTGGTTTATTTTTTTTGCATGTCTTCTAACAAATAAATACACAAAATATATAAAAAATCCAGAACCATTCTCCCCACTTCCATGTCAAAGATTTAGAAATCAACTGCTTAAAAATATTTCTCTTCTACAGCTTCCTGATGAATACTGGAATGCTTCAACACATTTTCAGTGGAAATGCACAGCTACTATTTTAGGTGGAAACTATAAAAATGAAGTAGATTGTTCATACTCCAAAATTCAGATCTCTGCAAACAGGCAGGAACAGGATCTCGTCTCTTTGACAAGGCCATTGCACACACTCTACTGTGTTTCCAAGCTCACCAGCAGTCCCGCAGCTGGGTACTGAGGCACAGAGATATGTATCTGAAAAAAGACTCCTTTTTACATCACACAGTAAGAGTAGTTGCCTCAAGAGTGAAATCAGTTGGATCTATTTTGGATGCCAATTCTAGAACAAGAACATCCAAGCTATGAAGTACTTATTTCCCTGTATCTGAAAGGATACTCTAGTTATTAGCTCAGATGCCAACATGTGATTAGATAAATTTTACCTCTTCCATTAATTCCTTACCAACTCTCTATATACAAAGTCTACTTAAGAAGATGGCCAGAAGCATGTATATACTTGTCTTGTCCAGGAGATGGGCTACAAGTATTCAATTTACTTTCCCTGCTAGAATAACCCTCAGCTCCTATCTCATCCATTTTTCTGCTCACTTTACTGATTGAACGTTCTATTTGTCAGTCATTACTCTTCTACTTAAAGTCACAGCCACATGCTATTCAGATTAAGCCCTTACCAGGTCTTCCTTTCATATTATCAAAACTTCAGTTTGATCCTATGACTTATCCTAACTTGCTACTCTGTCCAGTGACTGACCTTTCCTCTTGCTTGCTGGTCTCACTCCTTTAGAAGTTTCTGCCCATCCTAACAGTTCCCCACCAAGGTCCAGATTCCATGTCCATATCTCTTCTGCCTTCCCTGATATTCTAGCTTCATCTGAACAAGTTTGAGTTTTCTAAACAGCACATGTAAGAGGACTTTTATTTTGTACTTTACACTCTTTCAGTATTATCTTCTTTTCCCTGTTTTATAGTTTGGGCCAAATAGTACAGTCAAGAACTGATCTTTTATTGCTCTGTACACATCTACCACAATGGAGTCCCAAGCAGTGATGGAAAACTGTAATCAGTAATGTATACAAACTGCTACTTAACGTTTGTTAAGTGCTCCCAGCTTTAATACAATGAAAGGTGCTATTTTGTATTAAAGCTGTGGTTAAACAGCCACAACAGTACATCAATGTACATCAAAGGTACACATGGCTCTCTCTTTCTGCTTACAGTTAAAATTTTTAACAGTCACCTGTATCTCCTTAAACAGATTCAGTAAGAACAACCAAACTCTTTTCTGTTGTTGTACACGCTGGTTTAAAAATGAAAAATTCTACTGCGCATTTTCTATGAACAAAAACATTCATTTGGTTGGAGGTAAGAGAAAGAAGATTCTGTACATTAGGAATAGGATTCTGTACATTAGCTTCCACACAAAAGGTCTTTAGCACATGTGGGCACATTTGAAGTTTACTTTAGATGGATGATATGTCACGTTAGAGCAGACAAGGTTGAAGAGAGGTCTGCAGGGGCACACCCCCAGGAAAAAGTAGGGATTAGCATGTCAATAAAGATGTAAACAGACTGCTTGGAGGCAGCCTCATTTCTGACATCAGAAAATCTTAAATGGTTTGCTGGCAAAGAACATGTGCAAAATTGGGGCAGTCTGTCAAGACTGGAATCACTCCTTTTCAGTATTCAGCCGTTGCTGTCTGCCAGGCAAACAATCTTCATCACATTACAGGTTAAAAAAAAAAAAAAAAGCATGTAAATACCAACAGTAAAACAATGAAGGTAATTCATTAGGAAAAGTAACATCTGATATAGTAACAAGCAGAAATAGCAGACTTCATGCTAATATATGACACATAAATATCAGCCTATACCTTTGAATAGCTACTAGAGCAGCAAGAGTTACACAGGAACCACTCCCTTACTTCAAGCAGACTCTACATACTTCTCTGTTCTGTTCCATTGTTGGAATATATGGAGCCAAATTATACTGTTCCATCACTGTACAACCGTGATTAAAAAGATCGATTATTAAATCTCCAATGGGTATCAAAGATGTCCAAGAACAAAAACATTTCTAGCAGATCCAGTGATACTGATCAAATTTATGAATATGTCAACACTTCTGACTCCATCAAGAACACCCTTCTACTATCAAGTTTACCAGACCTACTAAAGGAACCATTCCTTTGTCCTTGCTCCAAATTTTAACAAGAGAATTGGTCAGAGGTATTTTATCTCTCCCTATCTTTCCAGGGGGAAAAGCTCAGTCCAAATTAAAGGCAATTCAGTGTTTAATCTGCTGGCACTGACTTCTGCGATGTTTTCAGCCTGTCAGTCACGCTGATCCTGCCCACAAGGCCAAGAATTTACACTCTTTTTCAGTATGCATTGACAGATGCATACTGAAAAAACAGATTATCTGCTTGAACACGTGCAATTTAAGAAATGTTCAGTTCAGTTTTATATCTGGTCTACAGAAATCTAAGATAAAAGATTTCCAATAACCATGTCTTACCTGTATTATCTATTACAAACTCAGGTATTCTTCAATGTTTGCTGTTTGATACACCTTTGCCATAACTATTGTTTTTCCCAAAGACTCTCATGCTTTCTCCGGTCTCTGCTTGTAATCTTACATTCGGTACAGTAAAAATAGAAGACACTGCAAAACAGAATGTAATTCAGAAACTTTGACTTCTCCCCAAGAAGTAGTAATATAAAAATAATTGGTTAATATCTATGCCAAACACAACACTGAATAGATAAATACAGCTTTTACGTATACCACCCAATTATGCAAGAAAGCAATGTAAAAATTGTGAATGGAAAGGAATGGCAAGCACTATGATAGAAGCTGTCTGATGCTAACATTTTCTGTTGCATACGCCTTAAAAAAAAAACAAAAAACAAAAAACAAACAAACAAAAAAAACCACCACTGTTTCCACGGTGCACTTTTGCTTGCTTACATCTCCTAGAAATGCTTATAAATCGTATTTTAAACTTAAAATTTTCCTGACAACATTTAGGGATAATTATAAAGATGAAAAAATCAGCAAATTTTTGCAATAACTTGACATCACATATATGATCTTCAAAATCTCTTCAAGCCTGTAGAAGTGAGCTATTTCATTAGGCTTCATTTTATTAACTGTTAAAGATAATTAGGTTCGTTAAAATATTCCAGAAATTCAAAAAGCCTTCACATAAGGCAAATCCTTTCTGCATGAGTTAGAAAAACCTTGAGGATTTCCATGTAACACCAGGCAACTAATTAGCAGCAGACATGACATTAATCACAGAGGTCAGGCTGCAAATGGTTAAGGACTCAATCACTGATGATACGAAAACTCATTCTTTCTTGGGATACCTCAAACTGCTAGAAGAAAATGACTAATTTTTAGTACCATCTGAGAACAAATGTGCCTACAAAAATATCCTCGGATAGCTGCCACTGCATTACTGCATGAGGAAATGTTAATGGACAGTCCATTAAAAGAAGTCATCAAGGCCATAACAGTTTCCTTTCGTTTGATTGATTGTTTGCACTAAAGATTAGCACAGCTGTACTTTGTGCATTTAAAAGACAAGGATATTTTTTATTCAGATCTTCCCACCATACTTTTGACATCTCAACTTGTATCTGATATTCTGCTGTCCTTAGCAGCATGCATTACAGATGACATATTCCATGCAAATAAATCAATATGAGCTTTCAGATACAAAAGCAGGAAAGGGGAAGGACTGAAATTACCTTTTTGAATAGAAAATAGTAAGAATACATATACAGTAATGGGTTAATCTATAGATAACTGCACATGTCTGAGATGAATGAGAACTGTGTTGCTTCACAAACTATACTGTTTTCCGTAACAAGAATTTTTTAGCTAAATTGTTACAGTCCTGCATTCTAATGTAACGCTTTTAAAAACTGAATGTGGTTAGTTGTCAGACAGCTCCTGTCTGGAAATCTAACTCCCAACTGACACTGTGCCTTGACTTGAAACCAAACCCAAACCCAAATCAACCCTTTTGTGAAGGAAATTTTAAATAAGTTTTGCAAACAAATTTAAAATAAAGCACAAGATTAAAATGTTATTCTGTAAAATATTATACAGAAGATTAATATCTAGTATTAAACCTCAAAAAGAGACGGTGAAACTTTTTTTTTTTAACATTATTTATTTAGGCCAAGGCATTATAGCTTTGCAAAATACTGTGATTCTGAAGAAACAATATTTTCAGATGGAAAATCATACAACTGATTTTTTGTCTCTCTTCTTCTTCTGCCTCACCTGTGAGTCTTTCATTGATTTTGGTCCCAAATCCCCAGTTTTGCAATTCAGTACTGGAAATGGACAACATTCCATGATGGATACTGTTACGTACACGATTCTGTTGTGCACAGATTCTCAGGGCAATTATACCTGCATTTAATTAGCTACGAATAAAAAATCTTTCTCAATGTAAAACATTAACCCAGAGAACCAGAATCACAAAAAGTGGTAATTTCTCTTTACAGTAAACATATTCCCAACTCTCCAAAGTATATGACTTCTTTGTTTTGTAAATATGTTTACAAGTATATCCAAGTCATATTAAATAGAAATGATTGTAGTATTTGATACTGGGATTGTCCTTTCTTGCATCTGGATTTATGCTTCACAATGATTATCTGCTAGCCACAGAAATAGTCTTTCTGTAACTCAAAATTTTACTGGAGGCATTTAGAAGAACCTTGCTTTAAAATATAATGATTTTTCATCTTTATTCTCCCCCCTTCAAAAGGTTTCACTGCTCCTGATGTTTAACGTTATGCAAAGACGTGTTTCTGCCAATGAATATCGCCTTATGGTTATGCTTCTGCAAATAACCTGCTGTGAGCTGATAAAAGGATTAATGCAGCCAAAATTCTTAATCTGTGAAATTACAAATTAAATTCTCATATTAAAAATACCACCCTGAGGTATTTTTTGTGGTTTTAATTCCCCTCTGGTGTTCTGCATACATTGTGCTTGTTAATGACTAGGACAAGACTGTCTCTGTTGGCAGCCTGCTGCAGAGTGATAATGTGTAGGCATTTACTTCACTGATAGAACTGGATTTAACCACTGACTGATAAACTAAGTGGCAAGTGGGTAATAAGTCCATATTAACAGAAAAGTACTACTGCAGAATTCAGAATTCAAAATCCTGGCTAGACTAAATCACGCAGTCATAAGGATTGAGATGTCACCAGCGAAGAGTGATTTTTGTTTCCCATTTAGAGGAAAAAGGATAAATGAACTGGCATTCTTGATGTTTCATTAGCTCTGAAGAAATGAATCTCTTTGCCTCAATTTCAGCAAAGGCAGACTTTCAATAGTACCCTTAATTTACATTGCACCTTTTGAATTTTCAGCTTACGAAGGGCTTCAGAAAACTGAGCGGAGTGGGCAAGGGGTTTTTATGACAGAGAAGGGATTTGGAAATTTTTTTATGGAGCATAGACAAGATCTGTGACATATCCTATGCTGTACAGAAAGTAGTGTTACCACTTCAGTGTTAACGTTCTGGTTCTACAAATAAGAGAGAGCTCTTCAGGGCAGTGTCAGGAGTAGGGCATTTAGAATGCCAGTCACAGAACTAGCTCAACATGTAACTATTACACACACTGAGAGTGGAGAAGCAAAAGTTTTGGAAGAGTTTTCTTACTGAGACTGAAGTAAACAAAATCTATTGAGGATTAATATTCAGAAAGCAAACTTCTACATTAGCAATAATTAAGCACATGTGTTACTGTCACATAACCAAAGATTTTACCTTGAAGAACTGGATTTAGATCTTTTGCTACTGGGTGCATGTTTGAAAGCAGAAAATAGCAACCACTGTTCTAATGAAAGCATGCTCCTCTTCCTCATATTATGTTAAATTAAAATAATAATTGGTATTTCCCTGTGAAACCAATTTACAATGCTAGAATCTTCCCAAGCAAAAACATTATGCGTGATTATTTTTTTCCATAGAATAAACAGTAGTGCGTTTTTAACACTCTGGAAAAGAATTAAAGAGATAACTGTCAGCATACGTGCTGATTTTTGCCAAGTCAATTGAAATGCATTTTGTTTTATAAAAGAAATAAAAAGATGTATGTAATCACTGAACACATTCTCAATTGGCAATATCATCCCCCATCTTCTACTTATGCTGTTTAATTCAGTAAATTAACCAATTGTCTACTTTGTATTTTTCAGACTTCTCAATGCCAATTCCCTTCTTAAAGGTTACTGTTATAACAGATAGAGATTCAGGATTTTTATCCTGTGTGCTGCAGCTAGTTAAGACATACTGTATGTCAGAAAATGAAAAGCACTAAATATGTAAATTGTATTTTTCCTTTTGCTTTATGACAATTCAGATAATTCTCTTGGCTGCACACATAATCAAATACAAAGATAGCTAGCTGCAGACTGCAGAGCAGAGATAGCAAAAAAAAAAAAAAAAAAAAAAAAAAAAAAAAGAAAGAAAAGAAAGAAAAGAAAAAGAAAAAGAAAGAAAGAAAAAGAATCCATTTTTCCTCTGTCAAGCTAACTATAAGCTAACTATGTAATTTCAGATAAACAACTGCACTCACGTATTTTGTGCATGGATGTGCACATTCATGAATGTGTTTGCACATGAGTTTTAGCATACATACGAGTACATGTATCTGTATGAACTACAGTCTTTGTTTTCAAACGATTCAGAGGAGGTTATACTCACTATCAGTTAACTCCCATAGCCGAGGGGGCAGATCACTGAAATACTCATGGCTCAGGGCTGCCTGTGCTGACAATCTGTTCTTTGGGAAACACTGGAGTAGTTTGGAGGCTAGATCTTCCGCATGATTCACAAAGCTCAGCCTGAAACACAAACAAGAAGGTTTTTCTGAATAACAATCTCATTATTCTGTTTACTAATACCATCTGCAGTTGTCTCAGTTGAAACAAGCAGATTGCTAGCCAGTTTATACAAGTCTGTTTGGGAGCATTGCAGGGAAACACATTCTTTTGGTTTGGGAGTCAATGAATTATTTCTGGATGGATTGTACAAAATATATACACATTTTTCATATATAGAGCATATAATGCACCATATCACACTCACCCTACCTAGTACTCTGAAGGATCATGAGCAACAGCAGCATCCTGAAAGCAACTGTTCTAATTTCTTCATTTACACTTTATTTGAATATACTGACAGACTGAGGGTTCACCGCACTGGAGACAAATGGTTAGTACTATCTAAACAGCATGAAATACAAGCTTAAAATAACAATTATTTATAAAATTTTATCATGTATCCACTGATAATTAACATGAACATAAGCATCGTGTTCCATAAAGGCATATTGGAAAGTACTGACTCAATCTTCATCTATTCACATGCAGGACTCTCCATTAGATGTTAATGCAAGGTAAACATTAAATTGTAAGTGAACTACCTTTTGTGAGCTACCTAGAGAATCTGGGGAAAACTCATTATTTTACCAGGAGTTATATGCTTGTGGTATAATATGAAAATATAAGCTAAAAATAATACATTCTGAGAGAAGAGGAAAAATAGTGATCATCAGGATGCAGCTTTGGTCTAGGATTGTACGGCTACTCTGTTTCCAAAGCCACAGAGTTCCTTATAATACACAGTTCAAAACCAGATATTGAATCATATACACATCATGTTATTACTATTATTAGTAGATACTTCTATAAATACTATAAGTTGCTCATTACAGACCACTTGTCAGGTAAAAATGTCTAGATATACTACAGACCTCCTCTGTATTATGAATATATATTAGTTTACCATTAGAAGAATAGCAGACTACAGTCCAAAATACTGCAGTAATTGAAAAAGATGGTATCAGTGTGCTCTAAAATTAATAAACCTATGGCATATTTCATATAAATTCTTCTTCTTGTTCAGCCCAAGATGGTTTTCTGAAATGCCACTAAGAGAACATAGATTAAACATAGGAATTTTTTTTCTTCTGTTCCTATCTATCTGGACTCGAAGAACAGACAGAATTACTTGCCCCAAAATTACCCGGGGACCAATTGCTCAGAAATGCTGACCTTTTTAAGCCATTACTTCTCATCAGCCACATACCTATGGAAACCCCAGGGTATTGATTTGGAATTAGTACTCTAGGTTGAACAGATGCAAAACCCCAGTGTTTATGATAGGCATATTTTTTTCTGTTTTTGTTTTGTTTGTTCATTTTTAAGTTCATGACAAAAGAAAGGCATCTCAAATTAGACAGTCATTGCCTGTAAATCAGGTTTTACAAAAGGATTAATTCTAGACTCCTTAAACTACTAGTACATACAATTATTTTATTCAACTTTTTTGAAAAACACAGCTAAGTCCATTGAAGAGCACAGCAAAATACAAGGAAAAAAAATACAATTCTGAACAGAGAAATGGGAAAGGATGACTGAATGTCCATTGAGAATTGGCATTAGTTCTTCTAGACACCTAAATTATCATTATTATATTGAGCCAGTGGGGCTTGTTTTGTGTCTTTATCCCACCAGCACCAACTATTTGTTGAGAGGCCCTGGTAAATCATTTCACCAAGGTACTTTTTTCCTATACACAGGTAGCTACATCATATTTGGTAGGCAAAGTAAATTTGCCGTCTTGAATGAAAGACAGTGTTAAGTTAGAAAAATGGGACCACTTCTTTGAGTAGTGAAATATTAACCTCCAATATAAGAAAAAGAACTTTACCATGCTTATCTGATCCACAGGTATACTGAAGATGCTAATTAAGACTGGCAAAGCATAAGGAAAAAAAAAAAAGAAAGCATAATTCAAAAATTAATGAATTCTGAACTACATGTGAAATTTTGGATAATGGCACTCTAGTTCCTTGGTGTTCTGGAATAAAGTGGTGTCATTGCTTTGCTTCCATCACCGAAGTATCTGATACACTGCTAAGATTTGTTAAAAAACGAAAACCAGATTTACCAGTAAATAGAAATCAAACTGAGTAGGAATGATTTTTGAAAGCCAAAATCACCTTCTCAGCTTAGATACCAGTTAACCAAGAAGCCAAAGTCAAAAAATGAGCAGATTCTACATAAATACAATATAAAAACAACAAAAGTATCTAGGACTGCAAAAAAAAAATCATATCAACTAATGAAACAAGCATTTATAGATTTCAAAGTCAGAAGGGACACTAATGGTCACATCTCACCTCCTGTGTACTACAGGCCGAAGAAGATCATCCAAGTTACTCATGGAACAAATCATGACTTTTAGCTAAGCAGAGATCTACATAAAAGTGGTAGTTTTGTTCGTGGAGATTTGCACAGTGATGAAAAAATTCTTCTGCAAATAGAATGGCTTTTGCTAATGTCACTTCTGGAACTCACTGGACATTGCAGCAGCCATATGCATGTGGAATCCTAAGACTGTGGTCTTAAAACTGATGCCTTAGTGGACTGCACGACAAATTTTGTTCCTTTGTTTAAGATGAAGCTATTCTTTCACTTATAAAAAATGCACTGAATGATCATGTTCATCTATTATATCAGAATTGCTTGAAAAACCTCATTTAGTGCATATGCATAACCACAGCAGTTTGGAATATCAGCCTGTTCAGTTTTGTTTCCTTTTTCTTTCTTTCTTTCTTTCTTTTTTTTTTTTTTCTTTAAAATCTCCTCCTTAAAACATTAATGATTTTTTTTTTTTATGTAAGTTTGAAACACAAGTCTTCAATAAGAACAAAAGCTGAATGTTCCGATGGGGTTCAGTAGTTAAGTATCTAATATAGAAGAGTTAACAAAAAGGGGTAAAGAAAAAAAGATTTGATTTTTAAATACACCTCCTTCAGTATGTGACAGAATGGAATTTCATACAATATGGCTTTGTGTCTAAAACATAATAGCATGTTTTGTCTCACAGCAGTTGGGCCATATAGTAACTTGGCATGCATGATATGGCAAGTCTCAATATTCACGCTTCACTTACTGTCACACTAATCACTGAGGCACAGTTACTAGCCATGACAGCACACATACTTCCAGAAAACGTGGCATGCAGCAGAATACAGATAAATCTTCGACAATGAGTATTAGATAATACGTATATATTATTCTGAGAAATATTGGGAATATTTTTACAGACCCACTCTGATGACAATTGCAAAAATGCACTGATTTTCAACTTAATCTCTCTGCCTTAGCTCAACAAAAGCAAACACTGTATGAACCTGTCTCACTTTAAACATATTTGAATCTGACTACACTTGAGCAGTTGTAAATCTCACTGGATTACATGAATTTGATTTAATTTTATAAAACAGGCTTGAATGTCTTTCTACTGCAAGGAAGGTCAGTATTTGGTCAAGCAGAACGTGACTAAGATCACTGAAGTCTGGTTTAAGCACTTGAGAAAAAAAAGTTTGGGGCATGTGCAATGAACTTCTGAACTTGGGGTGATTTGCTTTTAAATGCAATGAAGAATGCAACCCAAATTCACATTAATAATTAAGACAAATGGGCACTAAAACAAATGGAGATAATATGCTATGTACTCCTAACAGCATGAGGTAAATACTTCCCAAAGCAAAAATCGTTTACTGTGTGTATTTTCCATTTCACGATAAGACTCTCACAGCATATCACTAATTCATTTCTTGACTGGAGTTTACAGCATGGCCCAGAGGAGGGAGGCACCTAACTCCCTGTGGGACCCCCAGCTCTGCTTCTTTATTCTAAGTAATCCCTTGTCACCTGAAGTGCCGAAAGACAAAACAACAGCTAACTAGAACAATTGCATCATTTAGCACAGTTTAAAGCTTACAGACATTTTACCTACACTCACAGCCATGGAGGCCATATTCCAGTTTTAGGATTTTCACCCAAGCCTGCTTAGGTCTGGCAGTCTTTCCACCTTCTCTCAGTCTCTAGGCCTCTCTTGACACAAAGCTGTGCCAACTTCATATATTACAGTTAATGATTTCATTGCAAATCCCTTTATCTTCTGACCAGCTGATGCCCCTCTCTGCCTTGACTGCTTTGCATCTCTGAATACATGTGTGACTCTGCTCAGAGCACACAGCAGACAGATTGGAGCAGAAACTACTTCAATTCACATTTTCTTTTTACTAAAAAAAAGAGCATTTTCCATTGTTACAGCCCTGGAGAGGATACACACCATCCTCCAAGCTCCAGCATGCAAAAGACACTGGGAAATACTTCCCCAGCACACCCAGAGGGCCACCACAGCGCTGCTGCATGGGTTGGTCAGCCATCATGAACCAAGAAATTAACCCAAACTGGGATGCCATGCTTTCAGCTTTTAATAGAGATTAGGGGATGGAAATCTAGTAAAGAAAATGTTTTTTTTTTTTTTTTTTTTTCTCAGCGTTTTACACAGAAGGTACCAAGGACTAAAACTGATGAACAAATTTAGGAGACAGCTTTTGAAGCTTCACTGAAGCCATGGGTTACTCAGACTGATTGATCAACCAAAGAAAGCAGAATTTGCTCTACAGCACAGGGTAGAGGTACATCAAGCAAAACCACATACTGAACAATTAACCTACAAGTGCAGCCACACAGCCATAATTCAGCCTGGGGATCATCCCCCACACCTGCTTGAGGCCTCCATTGTGTGCCTTCTTAAGAAGAGACACATCTCCAGACATTCAGTATCCCTCTCACTCTTGACAAAATGATTTGCTGGCAGCAGTTTTGTTTCAGAATGACAGAGTTCTCTGTATGCAAGACGGGAAACCACGCTCTCCAGGCTCTCACCAGCTCAGTGGAATACTTCTTACAATACTTCAATTACTTCAATACTACTTACAACACTTCATTACAATGAGTAGGATTTTGCACATGAGTGCAAAATGCTGTTCAGGCTTCTAAGGTGAACAAAGTTGGGGGAAATCTGGCACTGAGGTCAGGCACTACACTGCTTCCAGTATTCTTGCTCTGTTTTCTTGTATGCAACTGCACTCCCGGATCTTTATATCTTCATGATTTCCCATAAGGGTGTATGAAAAATCTCTCTTGGGTGTCTTAGAAATTAGTTCGATCATTTTAAATTATATTAGTGAAAGACAGCATCAGCAGTCCTATCTGTTGAAGTACTGGAAAGGTACAAAAAAAAAGTCATGATAAACACTCATGAGTGCTCTCCTCATATGTGCACAGAGCTAGAGGTATTGGTGCTTGATTCTTTTTGCTGTTTACACAGATGTAAAAGAGGTCATAGCCCTCTTTGGGAAACTGTGGAGGTGGGTTCATTCAATGCATTCCAGCAAGCTAATAACCCTGACATATCTGAACTAATCCTCAGTAGCTGGAAAGCAGCCATGAAAGCAATAGTATTCCGTGAAAAAAGTGAATGTGACAAATGAAGGTTCTAACACTACAACTATATGCGTTTTTAAATGTAATTATTGCACATTTACATCTAGATATATTATTCTTATATGCTTGGTAAATTTTTAAAGGAACCTACTGAACCACTGCATAAACCATTATTATGTGTAGCTGCAGGTTCTGAACTTTTCAGAATGGAGCAATACAATATCAATCTCTATTTTGAGAAACATTTCTCACATGCATAAATACACTTAAATATCAAGACCTGTAGTGCTCTGATCCCGGAAAACCAGGACTGGCTGCATCTGGATGTCTCCAAATAACATAGTTTCAAGTCTGAGTCACATCAGTCCAACATTTCTGGTTTGCATAGAGACTAACAGGGAAGAATGCAGTAGTTGCAATGGCAGGAATTGACAGCGATTTTCAGTGTCCTCCTCCATTGGCAGGTTGGGGACGCAGCTGGCAAAAGACACTGAGGAGTGGATTGATTCTTCTACAGCTGGAGATGATTACTGTTTTGTCTCCTGGGCTCAAGCAACTTTGCCACCAGTCGTATGGTACTGCTGTAGTAAAATAGTTTTGTGAGCCATGCGAGGCATCAGATACTCAGTTTGGCCACATCTAAACTGGACAGTAAAGTAATCCAGACCATCACAGCAATTCTCTTTTAATAATAGCTATTAAGCTTGATTGTGACTAGAAGATAAAATTATTCAGATCTGCCTATGTGGATGTCACTGGATGTAATTCAGGACCAAAACTTCCTTATGAGTCTATTTCTCCCTAACTTCTTCTCTGTTATATGTGATATGTTTTGGTGTCTGTTTCAGACACATTATTATACTTCCACAACTTGATATTGCTGGTGATGTTCAGTTTGAAATGCTTGCATCATACAGCACCATACCTTTGAAAACTGAATTTGGTTGATTAGAGCTTGAAACATAAAGGCTAAAGAGAACCAGTCAATATACAACAGACTTAAAAGTGTCCTGGTTTTCATCCTCCTATGGTCTGACATACATCCAAGATAGCTCTTGCTCTGATGTCTCCTAATAAATATGTTGGACTATGAAATCTTTCAAAGAAACCCACTGCCAACTACAGAGAGCATAAAGCACACAGACAGTAAAAGCTCCTCACTGACAATGTATACTGCTCACTGATAATATACACTGAAACATCAAAAGAAGTGATTGAGATCACTGTGGTAGACATTAAAGACAGGAAAGAGAAGAAAAATTTAAGCCGCAACTGTGCAATATATGCTATGTTGTAACATACTCTCAAGTGTGGCTTTCTGTGATAAGATCATGTAATTTCCTGAAATTCTGGAAATTCTCAGATTATGATATTCCATGCAACATGATTAATGAGCATAATATTCTGCTACTGCTTAAAATCACAACAAATTATTTGAACATAGAATATTTTCTAACTTGGGTATTTCATTTCCATTCACTAATTCACCCAGTTTTCAGCAGTTTCTACTCAGATACAAATATTTCCCAGGGAAAGCACTTTCTAAGAAATTGTAATGAGAACACCTCTCACCATTTTGCTCTAGAAAGAATTCAGCAATTACGTCTTTATGATTTTACATGCCTCCATCAATCAGGCATCTCAATTCTTTCAGCATCACAGCAAGCACTGCACAAAAGATACTCATTATGAAAGACATCATATATTACTTACACCATCACAGAGTACTACTGAACATACCCGATTTGCAGTTTACTGGAAAGTCTTTGCTTGCTGTAAACGTAATTAATGAAGAACAACAACATGGTGGTGAAACCTAATCAGGAGCTTTTGATTATTTTGAAATTCTTTAGAGTGTGAATCAGTAGGATGCTCTCATAAGCCTTCTTCATGCATCTCAGCAAGCTGTACAGAATATCCTTGGAAAATAAAAATATCTAAAAATAATTACGAACACTCCAACCATTTTATGAGCTATTATTTCACCAGAAAATGGGGAAAATATATCTTTAATCCTGAACAAAAGCTCTTCAAGGTTTATGTTCTCTATAAACCTTTCACTGAGGACTGAAAATATAAGTTAGTAATGCAATAAATGCCCTAACAAATATATCAGATTTTTCACTTAATGCTTTTTACAGGCTTAAACCAAACTGAGTGAAAGAAAATCACCTTTTACAGTCTGACTCTTAAAGGAAGAATGCCTTTCTGTTATGCTTTTTAAAAGAAGGCATGGTGAATTTATATCAACTTCACTGAATCTTGGGGCGTGATAAAAGGAAGAAAATACGGCAGTGAAGTTAACATTCCATAGCATTCTTTCTTCACATATTTATTTCCTCCCTGGCTGGACATGAGCCAAAAAAAGAAAGGAGGGAACACCCTCCCATCCCACCCCCTACATAGAAATAGCTGAAATAAAACTTTGGCACACGATGCCATTCAACCTCTGCGCTCTTCTTCCTCCCACCCTCAACATCCCGATTGTTTTCAAAGAAATCCAAATAAAAACAAATCAGAGAAAAAAACAACCAACCTCTGGATTTCAAATTTGTCAGTGGGTGCAGCTGTTAGGACAGTCAAGAAAGTTTCCCCTATTTGCATGAATTAAATGGTTACAGGAAGACAACACGATTGTTTTTTTGGACCTATTGCCACTTGAAAGCTAAAAAAAGAACTAAGTTCTGGTAAATAAACATTAGCACTGCATTATAAATCTCTGCCCTCCTGCCTGATATTTTATTGTCTTGGGTTTGAGAAGTCTTAATTTCATTCTACTGTAAATAAGAACTGTTCTGTTTGCTCCGTAATTCCACAAGAATTTGCTGCAAGGTTGCAGCATGCCAGCAGCGCCCTGAGAAGAATGACCTTGCTTTACGCAGTGAAGGCAGAGATCATTTATCACAGTTAACCTACAAATCCGTCTTGCTGGGGCCTCAGGTCTGTCAACCACTTGGAAGCAACTACTTGTCCTGTCCTCCCACAGCATCCCAAAACATCAGATAGTCTGATCTTTTCTATTACTGTATACCTCTCAGCTAGTAAAATGTATTTTATGGATACAGAATGATCAAGAGTACTCTGTATTTATTTATTCAGCTCATTAAAAGTGGATAGAGATTTGGAGGCAGAGAGAATGCCTCAAGCTTGGAAAGCTCACGAAGATAGACCCCAGGCATATGCATGTGTTTAACTTTATGTATATGAGTTGCCTGGTTGAACCCAATGAGACTAAGCAATTACTTGCAAGTAGGCTTCTTGGTCTTTTTGGAACTATACTCCTAAACTAAGAAATATGATAGGAAAATGATGCATACCTAACAAACACTGTGAGGAGTAAACCAGTTATTATATTATATTATATATTATGAGAGAATATGGGTAATACATTCAAACCATTATATGTTACTATGCATATATATTTAGATATCATTCAGAACTACCTGCAGCATTCAGGTACCAGGTACTGCTTCTGATAATGTCAGGAAAGATCCCAGCATGGGAAAACACATTAACACCGACAGCATAGTGCAGAAGGTGCCATTCTTTCTCCAAATTCACTCTCACTGCTATTTCTCATTACATTAATGGTAATATTTTCTAAAGGGGACATCAGGAATCATCCAGAAGGGAGAAGCTGGTTGACTGGAAATCCAGTGCCTGGTATTGATGCTAACAGTAACAGTATTTGTTAAGAGACAAATACATATGTGACAATCTGCAAAAAGAAGCATGGATTTAAGTGCTTCATAGCACAAGACTGCTACATAAGAAGAAAACAGCAATCACTCTTTAATATGGAGAAAACTAAATAAAATTTTGTATTTTTTTTTTTAAGTGAAACAGTTCATATCCACATGTACCTGTACTGAAGTGTGCTTGTTGTTTTTTTGTTTTGTTTTGTTTTAAATAAAGTTGCTCAGCTTTGGCACAACATCTTAATGCCTTTTTAATTATGAATGGACCAGGCCACAGTTCCATATATTTTAGCTACCAACTACTGAAATATATCGACTGTAAGTGCTTACACTCGCGTATGTGTGAGGATGCAGTGCTATCTGATGCTCAGCTTTCAGTAGGGAAAGACTCAATCTTGAATGATTTTTGCGAATCCTAACCTACTGAAGTAGCATGAAAGAGATACAGCTAAGCAGGGAGTTACTGCTATTTAGACATAAATCAGCATTGGTGATATAAGAACTAAAATCAAAATTGTTATGTATTACAGTGACCATTAAAGGTCAGATTTCCCAAAGAGACAGCTATCAGTAAAACTGACTGCCAGAAGAGCTCAAACCAATTCTACTGACCTAAAGTAAGTAGGTGGATTTTCAAAAGATTTCACATGAGGAAAAGTCGCATCCACGGAGCTGTGCTATATGTCTGATCATGTGTGTTGCCACTGAGTCAGGACGAGCAGGTAAATACCTACATGGTTGTTATGCTTCAGTGGAAAGGAAACAGATTTCAGGCATTCTAAGCAGATGAGGACTGATCACAGCAGTTTCCATACTGAGAACAAGAAAAGGACTGCAAAGAAGTGCTAAACCAGGGTACACAGCAGTGTGATTCACAGAAAGGAAGGCAGTAGTTCTGAGTTTGTCAGAAAGATGTGGGGAACAGGAGAAGGACTAAATATGGCTGAGAGAAGAGTAAGAGCACATATAGAGCTTGCTGAATGAATAGGACTAATTATGAAGCATTTTGAAAAGGATAAGATGATCAAGCCAGTGTTGGATGGAGAGCTCAACTCAGAAAAAGAATTAATAAACTGAGTGATCTGAAGAACGGCACTGGGCAGAAGAAGATACGAGAAGTATACTGTGGTAACTGAGAAAAAGTAGGATGTCAAGATCTGAATGGCATAGCTGCTTGGTGGAGAAAAAAATGAGTATCAGAAAAAATATTTAAAGCAGTCTGGATGCACAGGATAAGGAAAAGATGGATAAAAACATCTCTAAGACTTCCAACCCAGGCAAGAAACGATGCTAGCACTGCAGAGAGAGAAATGCGGGAAACTTCTCTGGAAACAAGCTCAAGAGTGTAATGGGTCTATTCCCTAAAGGTTGTATCCACAAGCCTCTTAGAAACAGGGCATGCAACCTATTTCCTTCAATTTTATGCTATTCCTGGAGCCTGCAACATAAGTCTTGTCTTATCCTGGAAATTTTGAATTCAAAAACCAATACTAAACACCTTAAAAATAGTAATAGCACCTGCAGCTGCATGGGAAGTGCACAAAACCCACAGGAGATGCATGCCCAAGCGCTTCCTCCTACAGATGTAGCTAAGGTCTGCCACATGGCCTCAGGGCCAGAAGATAGGGCCTGGCTCTGCTTTAGTTAGCACTATAGACATAGGCTGTATCTGACAGAAAAATGATATACACCAAACACTGTCTGTCAACATCTCAGGAAGGATTCATGCCCTCATGGTTGCAGAATAAAGCTTGACTCAGGGGCACTTTAAAGATCAAATATGAAAGAAATAAAAGGAATATAACAATCTATTCCAAAACAGTCATAATGCTGAAAGAAGGCCAACCATATACTGGAGTTGATTTTTTTATGTTATGGTGGTAAAATTAATTTGACTCTCACTAACAGAACACAGGATTAAGGAGTAAACAGTTTTAAGATTGCTACTTAATCTAACTGAAGGATGCAAATCAAAAATGAAGGTTCCTCTTAACTGGCACCTGAGAGAAAAGCATACGTTTCATCTATTTATACAAGATTTCCCTAGATTTTTCAAGTTTGGTTCAAAACAACGGTAACATTTAAAAATTATTCTGTTCTGCATTCCTAAACAAAAGCAAACAATACATTTATGAGAACATGACAGATGAAAAAAATTTCTTTTTTCCATTTAGATTCTTTAGACTAAGACTCCGAGTTCACAAATTCGACATGAAAAATTAGAGCTTTTATTCGCCTGTATTTCCACCCTCCTACTGCAGCAGTGATCATAAAACACACACAGCTGGCATCTTTATTATTTTATTCACTGAAGGATTTAGCTGGACAAACATCACAAAGATGGTGGCTGCTTTCATTGAATTTATGATCAAACATACTCCAGCATAAGATCAACTCTGTAAGATCAATTATTATGAGATGTGAATAATTTAACAGAAAGTTTTCTCTATTTGTAAATCAGATCTTACAGATATAAATTCAGCTAGTAGCAGACCTTAGAAATACACTGTATTATATTATACATTACATTATTTAAACGGGTCCAGGGTTTTTTTTTGTGAATTCATATCTACTGCTAAACATTATCATTTATATTTTGATATCAGGAGACCTGCTAATTCAGACAAAAAACATTTCACTTTTTTTTTTTTTTTCCTAAACTCCAATTAAATTTATTGTAACCAGAGAGCAACTTAACTGCTTTAATGAAGCCTTTCAAAATTACAGAACCTATTTCTGATTAGGGCTTAATTTAAAACAATACATGAACAACCACCACCTTAATTTTATGTATTCCTTTCATAGATTCTCACCAGAGTCTGTTGTTCAACCTAATACCAGGGGAGTTATAATAATTTTAACGCAGAACATGTGCCTTAGGATATGGGATTGACTCAATGCCTAAAAGAAAAAGGTCAGTTCCCTTTGGAACCACTTGCCTCTTTGCCCTCCAGCAATGACAGGTGCACCAGTCCTACGCTGAGCCTCTTTGTTCATGATCATCCTGCTGAAGATACATAATCTAACCTCTCCGTTTTAATACTTCCACAAGGATTATTATCTTCCATCTTCCCATTTTGACAATTAGCTCAAGAAGGCACTGAACCTTTCTACATATATTCTGGCCTGCCTGCAGCCAACATCTTTCACAAATTCTCAAACAGTAACTCTAAACTTTCTAAAAAAAGCCACTGAAAGACATCACTAAATTTACATACAAAAGTTATTTGTTACTTGGCAAGCAAATAACTGCAAGTTCTGAAACAAATCACTGCTGATCACAAGTTCCCTACATCAGATTTTCACATCTTTAAATAAAAAATACTGCATGAAAAGCGAAAATTCTTGTTTCTCTGTCCTACACATCAGGAAAGAACTACCAAAAACACAGAAAACAAAGCAATGAGAAGGAGGTGTTTTAAAATTTTCTGGTCAAAACGGCAATGAATTTTGGGAGATGGTTACAGGAGGTCCTGATGAATGACAAATATCTATGGTCACAAAAGCTACTGAAAAACTCAAAGTAAAAAACAATGAAGTATTTGTTTTAGTGAAGATATTTTGTGATGTTTTCACTAGTGCAGAACCCTTAACTATTTTCTGTAATTCTTTGGTGGGCAACAGTACCAAACAACATGGGTTTTGAGATGGGCTTGAAGTATTTGCAGAGGTGAGAAAAATCAGTACTATTATTGCTATTTATAACACTTACTGCCTGTATGCACCACCTCCCAAACCGATATCAATTTCTGAGACCCTAAGATAAGAGTCAGAGAAGCTGATGAGTTGAAAATAAAAAAAGATCTGTGATACCTGACAATAAGCTACTAAAAATATCAAGCCACCGAAGCCAGAGGCAGCTGCTTAGGTCTAAGCACTTTTGAATGCCAGCCCAGTTCTTAAGATGCACAGGATATTTTGGCACTCATGTTGGAAAAATCTTGCCCTTACTGGACACATGCAAATAATGAGATACCCAGCAGCAAGGTTGATTTCATTTATATTGTTGACTTCAAAGTATGTCTTCAATTCTTCAGACAAATGTTTTTAAAACATCTCAGAGTAAATTTTGTCAGCAGTGTTATTACCTAGAAAGGAAAGATTTCAGCACAAAGGCCAATGGTACAGAATTGTAGCAACAGGGCAGACTTTGAAATGTAAGGATATAAAGATTCTTGGAGCCTCTGATCAGAACATATTAGACTTCAAACCAAGAAATGAACAGAGGCACTATGGCAACATGTGAGTAACAGACTACCAAAAGTATAATTCTGAAAAACTGTTGAAATGTTGGCATGTAGAAATGCATAAGCAAAAAACAAGAAAAAACAAACAAAACAAAAAAAAAACCCAACAAAACGAAACACCAAAAAACAAAACAAAACAAAACAAAACAAAAAATGACTGGAAACATCTGAAAAGAGTAGATCAGTAAGTACTCAAAAGCATTAATAAGGAACATACTTTGAAAAAAATCATACCTGGAAACACCAAATAAACATGTCTACCTGATATATGTCGCAATATCTCAAGGAATTCTTACAGAATTAGTAAATATTGCAAACAAATGTAAAGCGTCTTTTGATTCTTTCTATGAGATCCACACAAGAACAGTTTGCTCTCTTTCCTCCTTTCTCTTCACAGGCTTATTGCTGTACATAAATATAGGCAATGTTTACTAAGTTTGCTCTGCATTCTGAAGTATTGCTTGTTTTTCAAATAAGGAAGAGAATCTTGGCGAATATTTTGCTGGGCATTGACACACAACACAGTAGCAAAAGACAGAGAACAGAAACAAAATATAGACAATATAGAAACAAAAACAGTTTTAGGAAGAAAAAAGGCTTTGCAAACTCTTAAGGCAAAATGGTGATTAAAAGAACAGACTACTAATGAACTAGACGAATTGATTAGTTTTAAAAATTGATTTTTTCATTGGTGGAATGAAGTGACAAGAGAACTTTTCATGCAGTTTCTCTAAAAATCCTCCTCTATAGACAAACTCAGAATAGCTGTGATGTGATGTACCATCTCACAGACTGAAAACTGGCTGACAGAACATAAGGAAAGGGTAATGGTAAGTGGCAATGTACTGAGTTGGAAGGGAAGTGTCCAGCTGTGTGCCACAGGGATTAGTGTTAGTCACAGTTTTATTTAACATCTTTATTAATGAACTGGACTAAGGGATACACTGCATACTGAATCAGTTCGTAGATGAAACTAAATGTGAAGACATCAACAAAGACAAAAAAAAAAGTACAAAGACGCTAAGAGAACTGAGAGATGAGAACAGAATCTACACACAAAGATAGAGTGCAGAGAATTATAAACAACTAATTCCAGGGGGAAATAAAAGAAATATGGATTGGTTCAGAAATAATAGACTAGCCATAAAGACAACAAACTTCAGCCCATTGCCAGATAGAATTAATGCTGCACAATACAACAAGGATTATCTATGCTGTTTTTGGCTGTATTTTTACAGTTGTCATGGATAGGAAAATTACAGAATAGTAACCGTGTGATTTTACTAAAGAAACAGCATAGTAGTATACAGAAAAAGGGAACAAAGACCTTTGTGGGCCAGTTTAGGAGGTTTATTAATACTTTTAACTGGGACAAGAGGATGTAACACATAAAGCATATCAACATCACAAAAGACAGGGAATTAAGTGTAAAGCAAAAATAAATTGAATATCAGGATAGGCATTATAACAGTGAGATTTGTTAGGCAGGGCAATAATCCCTGCCCAAATGTATAGAAGCTGTAACATTTGTGTAGTTTACGATTAGAATTAAAGAAACATTCGTACTCAAATCGTAAAGAATTTTTGTTCTTGGCAAAGGGATAAATAGAGGAACTCTGGAGTTCTTTCTCAGTCATTGGTTTCAATCAGGATAATACAATTCATCATACAAAGCTGGCAGAACATAGTGCATTTCAGCTTCAGCACAAACATTCCTGAGCTGGGCTGAGAACTTTGACTTTTGCACTTTTCCACGTGAGCCCCTTAATGATGCCAGAAACATAAAAAATAGCATTAAGTGGGTTCTACGCATAGGAACAGACAGCAAAAAATAAGGCAAAGCCGTGTAAACACTCCACTTCCACCCCGTGAAATTAATTTAATAAATCCCACGAGGCAGCGAAAAACAACAACAACAACAAGATGGTGTTAGGGAGACAGAAAGAAAAGTCTCCACTGCTGAGGAGGGTCTGTGCCCGGCAGAGGAGCGGCTGCTGCCTCGGCTCAAGCACTCCTCCTGCTGCAGGGAGCTCCGCAGCGCTGCAGCCCCACCGCGGCTGTGTGCAGGGGGCTCGCTGCGGGCTGCGCTGCCGGAGGCTTGTGTTGTATTGCATTGTGTTTTGAACAAAGTAGGGTAATAAATTCACCACCTGCGAAACGGCTTTTTCTTCGCATCCCCCTGTTAACGTAGGTTTTGTCGCGATATGCTTCCTGAGGTCCCCGGGGGGAAAGATAATGACTGATAAAGGAGGTATTTATAGGAAGCAAGAAGCAAAATAGGAAATGAAAAAGCATACGGCATACGGTATCACAGCAAGCAAATCACTGGGAGACTGAGGCAGGTTATATGGCTCTGCATTACAAACACGAAACCTCCTCATTTTGTGCCTGGTTTCCATCCTCGCCCCTCCAGCTTGGTCCTGAGCTCCCCAGAGATGGAGGTGAGGAGATGGCCCCAGCGCAACCATAGGGCATGCTCCAACTGTGTGCTCACATGTGTATCACCCATCCTTAGCCAAAGCACACTCCAGCTTCTGCACAGGCCAGCTTTTAAACCGTCACTACTTGCTTTTGTCTGACAGAAAGGTTTTACCAACAACACTCCGGAGGTTTTCACTTTTACTGTGCTTGAGAGCTTGAATATTTTTTCAGGAGCACTACAGACCAGATTGCAATGAACAGGGTAGCTCATGGGTGAAAGGGCTAAAAATGGCAATATTCTCTTTAGTCAAAGCCTCACTAAGGCAAAAGTTTTCTTAAAACAAACAACAATAAACAAAACAACAAGGCAAACTAACAGCAAAAAAAAAAAAAAAAAAAAAAAAAAAAAGCCATCCCCCAAGTCTCAGCTTCTAACAATTCGGAAGACTATGTCATGTTTCAAATGAAATACCAATTCAAAGCAACATCACTATCTGCTTGCTTTGCTTTATTTAGGAAGTTTTCACAGAATAGCAGTCCCAAGATAGGCAAGACCATCCTGGAATGCTACACTGTGTCCTCAGGAAGAGCCATCTCGAGTACAGAGGCCATTTTGTTGGAGAAAGAAATCCTCAGCAGTGAGACTAGCTGTAAGAATAAACAGTTTTTTCTATAATAAATGTTACATGTTGGAGAACCAATGCTTTTTATGCAGAGCAGAATTGGTGTTTTCAAATTTTCAAATGCACCTTTTCTTTCCAACCTAATTTCTTACAATTCAACCCATCATGACAGAAGGATCTGTAAAAGCTTTTTATATCCTACCAAATACATACAAGAATAATTAGTTCTCTTTTGTCATTCTTCCGTAAGGGTTTATTGTTGTGGAGAAGCTTTGCAAATTGAAAGAGGCTGCATTGCATTCTGAAGGCAGAACTGTTCTTGGTTTTTATTGTGTAGAAGTAATTGAACAGAAAAGTTCAGAAAAAAGGTGACAATATAATTCACTATGGTCTCTATAGGAAGATCATATTACCACATCTTAATTATTTTTAGACCAGCATTTTATAATCACATTCCACAATATTAGGTCACGCAGTACACATTAAGTCTTATACTAGAGGGAAGTCAAAGCAAGTTTCATTTCCTAACACAATAAGTATTTTCTACAAAACTTATAAATCAGACCTTACCTGGTAAATATTATCTTTATAATTTTTTGATGTTTTCACAAACAGTGAGGAAACTCAGCCTCAAAAGGTCTTAAGACTTAAAACAGGAGAAAATCCTTTATATTTTGAATGCAAATGATACATCATTTTGGGCAATATTTGTTACTAAAGGAGAACTGCACATATGAAGCACTGAAGTTACATATTTTTACTGCTTTCAGTCTTTCAAGTCCTTCTTTTATGCTGAAAAATTGCAAATCCTTTATGCACGGAGCACTGAAAATGTGTAAATATTTTTTGAAGGGGTTTCTAAGAAACAAGGAAGCTCTGCTCTTCTTTGGAACAGACTGTGATGTGATCATAACTTGTGTCAATTATGAAGTCTCGGAGACTGAGGATTTGTTAAGCAAACTGGGTTCTGTTCTTTTTTGGTATTTTAAAAAATACATATAATGAAATTAAAAGAAATGTAAGATACCAGCTTTTAAAATCAAATCTACTGTTATTATGATTCATACATAGGAGATACTGTTTGGTCTAATTGCTGTTAAATATAGAAAAACAGTCAGCCCGTGTTTGCAACATGGATGGAATAGTGTGACAATATCTATTCTCATTACTTACATATATATTTGCCTCTAAGCAAACACGTTCACGTCAGTATGTTTCCTTGTCCCTCTTTCCCAATCCAAATCTAATTGCCTATGTTGTAATATAATTGCTTCTTCCAAGCTTTTGTATTTCATTAACAACTTTCAAAGAAAAGATGAGCTTGCAAGTTTGTTTCTTGTTAAAGGACAGAAAATAGAATATTTTAGAAAGTTTTTCAATGAAAGTTGTGACTTTCATTACATCATTCTAAGCAGCATGACTGAGGTAGAATGAGACGCTGCAAGATGCCTGCAATGATAACAAGAAACAGCAAAACTATTTTGAAATCTTCACAAAAACTGACAGTCAGAGAAGCTAATCCCTGTGTTCCTCTTTGTGTTGTGTAAACAGGAGATAGTCTCTTCCATAAAAGCCAATAAATTAGGCCTCCAGTCTGGACTGGACTATCCAGGACCTTGTCTACCAACTGTCAACAGCACCAACAGTAAAATTTGGAATGAGTATCAGAAGCCTTGTTGTGAAAAATAAATAAAATAAAATAAAATAAAATAAAATAAAATAAAATAAAATAAAATAAAAATAAAATAAAATTTGTCAAAAGGTGGAAAAAAACTCTGATTTAAAATTTGTTGAAATAGTTTTTGTTCTACACATTCAACTGAAACTGTATATGCTTTCTTCAAAGTATAGGAGATATTTCTTAGTCAAGACAGTGCTGCCCAAATATTCTGCGTGCAAAGAATCTGTACGTGCTGAGAAATCTAGTAAACTTTACACAGATGGTGGGTTAGACATTCCTGGTTCTGTAAGCAGTCTTTTTGTACTTGGAGCACAACACCTTTATATCAGCATCCATCTGATATAAATACGACAAATCTAAGGAAATACTAAAAGTAAAAAATAAATTAAATGCACATTGATTTTCTCAGTCAAATTAATTAAAATATATAACAGAACAGTTGTTACCTCACAGTCATGAACCTGCAACAGAGGGTGATTACTTGAAAACAACAATCCATTCAAAGTTGATGAGAAGCAGATCATTTAAAAGTCTCATAACGTTTATAGATGAATGGAGAACACAAGACTCAACATCTTGCAGTGAGTTCAATGATCTTGCTATTTGGCACTCCCATGAATAAAGTATTATGCAATGCAGTTTATCTAAATTTACAGAAAGGTGGCAATTCTAAAAACATTCAAAGTAGAAAGAAGCAAGAAAGAACAATACTTCAGCGATTTTACATATGTACTGAATGAAAAAAAAAAAAGTAATTAAAACAAAGATGACTTACTTATTCCATGCTTGTCTAAGGTTTTTAGGGCTGTACTGTGTAAACCGTTCTGTAACAAAAAGAAGAGGTACATTTAATTAGGGTTTTTGTTAGGGGTTTTTTTGTTGCTTTTTTTTTTCAAATATAGTTATTTACCCTCAATTTTCATCATTTTTATGCAACTGCAGCAGCTCACATCACTACACAGGGAAAGAAAACCAGTATAGGAGCAATTGCCATGCAAACACAAAGATCTCATAAAAAAATAACAAACCCAAGATAGCACGACAAAAACTCACTCGCTGCAACATCACCAGAAATGGAAACTTTTACAGATATTTTTATAATACTTTAACTGCTGGGAGGAAAAAAAAAAAAAAAAAAAAAAAAAAAAGATCCCTGAGATCTAAAATGAATTTCATTGTTCTTAATCATGAACACAGTTTTCTGTGACCTCACTGTCACATTTTCATGTTTCCCATGAGGATTTAATGTGAGTATGTGTGATATACATGGATGCTCAAAACATGATGGTCACATAAGAGTTCACTTTCTAAAGAACACATACAAATACCCAGCAGAGGTAACACGTTGGCAGCTTATTCAGATGTAATTACTTTCCACCCAGATCCAAGAAAATCCTTGCTCTGCATTAGGGCTCTTGTTGGCTGAGGATGATGCTATGAAAACTACTGCAAAATTGAAGAGCCCACACTCGGCAAATGCTTTGAACAGGAGCTAAATGCCTCTCAGTAAGGAACAAATGCTATTTGGCTGAAGGATATAAAAACATTTTCCACGAAGCCTTATCACACTAAAATGCAGACTAGTACTCACCCTGGCTATCTGCCTCAGTGTGATGGCATTAGGTGCTCTGAATAAACGCTACAAATTATTATTAAAAAAGAAAAAAAGAAAAAAAACCACAAAAAAACCAAACAAACGCCAAAACATTTAATTTTGTTTCCACTCTACTCAGAATGATGTCTAATAGATGTACTGTAAGGATACAACAGTATTTTTACATATATATATATATGTATGTATGTATGTGCGTGTGTGTACACACACAGACCTTACTATAGAAAATGACTATAAAAGTAACTTTTTGGAGGGTGAAGTGTTCAATCTCTGTATCTGCCAAAATCGTCAGTTCTCAAGCCATAACAAAGCATGGCTTCTGATACCTCTGATTGTTAAAAAAGTTACTATATCTCTTACTGTGAACTTGAGAATAATTTAGATTGAATAGCACGCTGACATAATTCTAAATGTTGCAAATCACAAAGAGTACATTGCTGATACAGTCAGTTATCCCATGCACTTGGCACCTTGAGGAACTCTAAAAATCGTAAGTATTGCGGCAATTTTAAAATCTGTTTTCTGTTAAGTCTTAACACTGCAATGAGTGCAGAACACAGAGTTAAACAGAGAAAAAAATGTTGGGTACGTTCTCACCAAGAGGCTCCATTACAATCTGCTGTGAGCATGCATTGCAATAAACTATCACATCTGAGGAAATGCCAATTTCTTTTTATCATGATTACACATTGAATATAATGCACCTACTACAGCTGTGACAATTCACAAAGGCAGATCTTCAAACCAAAAGAGCAAAGCAGTCAAGATAATTATCAGATGCAACCACGGTTCAATAGCAGTTGCATGGCACAGGAGTCAGTGCGTCTGACCGAGTTTAAAGATCCAATAGCACAAATAAAAACTCAGTACAGAATTCCTTGTTCTGTACTAAGTAGTTCAAGCATCATAATAGAATTGAGAACACAATCCAAATTTACAAGTGAGTGGGGCATAACGATTGAAAATTGTATCTGCTGTTCAATGACTCAGCCTGCTGCTCTATAGGGGAGAAGCCTGAGCTCCGTTAAGGTCAACAGCTTGCACCGACCTCAGCAGGACCTGAGCAAACTCTTAAATGTAATTTTACAGATGTGAATTACAAATATCTATGCAAGCAGATACATATACCCATAATAACTGGAAGAAAATGGCATTGTATACTTTATAAGTAAACACTATATGTTCCTTTATGTATATATATATATTCCTTTATGCATACATGTATCAACAAGTTTGCAGATGACACCAAGCTGAGTGGTGCAGTTGATGCACCAGAGGGAAGTGCTGGCATCCAGAAGGATCTGGAAATGCTTGCGAGGTGGGCCATGCCAATCTCATGAAGTTCAACAAGGCCAAGTGCAAGGTTCTACGCCTGGGTCAGAGCATTCCCAAGCACAGATACAGGCTAGGCAGACAATGGCTTGAGAGCAGCCCTGAGGAGAAGGATTTGGGAGTTTCAGTTGATGCAACATGTACCAGCAGTGTGCTCTTGCAGACCAGAAGGCCAACAGTATCCCGGGAAGCATCAAGAAAAGTGTGACCAGTAGGTCGAAGGAGGTGATTCTGCCCCTCTACTTTGCTCTTGTGAGACCCCATCTGGAGTACTGCATCCCTTTCTGGGACCTCTGACACAAGAAGGATGTGGAGCTCCAGCACAGAGAAGAAAAGGCCAAAATTACCTGAAGAGAGCCTATGGAAAAAATGGGGAGGGACTTTTTATAAGGGCATGTAGTGATGGGATGAGGGAAAACGGCTTTAAACTGGAAGAACATAGATTTAGATTAGACATGAAGAAAAAATTCTTTACTGTGAGGGTGGTGAGATGCTGGAACAGGCTGCCCAGGGATGCGGATACCCTCACACTGTAGGAGTTCAAGTCCAGGCTGGATGGGACTTTGAGCAATCTGGTCTAGTGGGAGGTGCCCCTGTTTATAGCAGGAGGGTTGACACTAGATGATTTTTGACATCCCTTTTAACCCAGGATAAAGAAAATATCTGCAGCTTGGCAGTGCTGTGTACCGAATGAGGCTGAGATTCACATTAGAGTTCACCTAATACAGTGCAGATTTGCACATTAGTCTCTGTTGGTGCAGAAAAGTGCTTGGTGGAAAAAGAATTGAACTGGCTTGAAGCATCTCTGAAGAGCTAACCAAAATCTATGGAAAGGCAGATCTTGATTTCACCCCTCATTTAGGTTAGGTCAGATACTGGCAGAGCTACATGCAAAACATTATTTTTTAACGGACTGACAGAGGTTAATTCTAAGCAATTTAGCCTGTTTTCACAGTGAAACACTGAGTCAACTATTTGGCCAAATTGCTTTTAGGTCCAAAGATCTGTTTAATCTCTGCAAGAAAATGAAAAACTATCACTATGCCAGATGAGATTTTACTACAGAACTGAAATATTAGAATAGGTTATGTAAATTTTGGGCATAGATAATCAAAATGAAAAATCTTTGAAAAGTGATCTTCTTTCCTTATTCCAATACTGCACTATTCCAAACCTCTTTTACAATAAGTACCATATTCATCATACATGTATCAGGCAGTGAGAGGGGGAACGAGGAAAAACACAGTAAGGGTGAAGCCCTCTATAAGAGGCTGTTAATCTTGAGTCCTCCATTCATTTGCTGTGTGACTGCAGACCATGCTTCTCCTAACCACTGATATCAACTCTCCCCCTCTACTTTAAAGCAGATTAAAGCTCCTCTCTTTAAATACTGCGTAAGAAAAGAAAACACTTACCAATATAATAAAGCTCTCATTTTTCTACCAAAGTTTGTGGTCATGCATCCAGCCAGATGTTTGTTAACTTTCACAGAGTAAATGGGACCACTATGGCAATTAAGCCAGTCTCTTGTACATCCCAGTTCTTAGTACATTCTTGAAGTAATCCTTCTCCAGAGAATAAATAACAGAATAACAAAACCAATTATTTTGATTTTAGAGCTTACAGAATAGAGAAGCTACAACAATGTTGCCACTGATTTTCTCCACCATGTTTTGTGTCCAGATAATGAGAACTGAAATTCAGTCTCACAATTACATTCTGAAGCTTTCCTCTGAGTTTTCACTTTTCAGGGTGAACTGCTTTCACATACCTACATGGATTTAACACCACACCTGTGACTGTGACCAGCAGTATGAAATGGAATTTTATAATATTTTCAAGCATACCATTTTGATATTTACTTTTCAGATGCTCCCATAGATTTGACCATAAAAATTAATAATATCAGTCAGTACATTTTGACTATGTAAGATCCTATATTACTACAGAATTACCTTGAATGATCCTCCAAAAAAAGGAAACCTTTGCCTGACATGTTATGAAAGGCAGGAGAAGTGGTCCAAATCCCAGTCCAACTTTCTGGAAGGAACCCAAAACTTACTACTGTTCTCTCAGAACTGAAAGGCAAATGGTCTCAAGTAAGAGTTCCCTACAAACATTTGCATCATCACCCATCCTGCCCCAGTGCAGACAAGCCACTGGCAAATCTGCAGAGCACATTATCTTGTTGTCATAGATGCCACTCTCATCAACATCAGAATTAAAACAAATTTTGAAAAATTGTACATCTGATGATTAAGACTTGATGTAAGGTACATTTTAAATCTTTATATTTCAAATATTTTCTGACTGTGATTATGAAATGTTTATTTTGAATAAAGACACTGACAAGAAAAACATGTTAAGCTCATCTGAAATTCAGAGTAAAAAGCACGATTTTAATTTACTTTATGCAAACACTTAAGTATTTGCAAATCTTTGGAAACAGATTCAAGAAACAAGCCTTCATCCTCTGATTTTTTATCCCGGATATATATTATCATCACTGCGAGCTAATATGTCTCACTGATAAAGAGTTGGCTTTCCACATGGATGCTAGATTTCACTAGCCAAAAGTGATTTTCCATTATGTGTGACAAAAGAAGGGAGGCTTCACTTTTTATTTAAATCCCATAGAACATAGAAGTGTTCTACATTTGCTTCTTAGAAGGCCAAGTTAGCTAAATCTTGATTAAGAAGGTTGTTCATAATCAAACACCGTGTAAACAGAACCCTACACAGGAATGCAGAAACAAGAGCAAAAATACAGTATTAATACTCATCCTGTAGCATACCATTTACTCTTAAGTCTTTAAAAGAGCACAGACTGTAAGCTGACATGCTACATTCACACCTCCGGATGACCACCTTGGAGCCAACGATCACTGTTATGCTGGGCACCAAAGCCAACCCACTTGGAGATGCTGGGTACACACACATTCTTCCTGCAGCAAATGAATTTGAGTTTTAATTTGTTTCAGACCTTTTAGAATAACTTCCTTGATGCCTATTGTGCCACAGAGGATTTTATGTTTCTGCCCCGCAAATGACTGCTATTGGAAAGAACAGCAATCACAAAATGGAACCAGAAGTGAGCAGCAAGAAATAAGAGAGGGAGATTTCTTAAGCTGGTTAATACGACAAACCTGATGCATCAAAAAGATGCATTCAACTGCTTTCAAACGGTATTCAGCTTGAAGATACAGAAAACTAAATACAAAACAGTTGGAGCCAGAAAGCAGAAAGATAATCCATTACACCCAGCTGCATTTAGTAGTCTTAGAAATAACAGTATTTCTACAAAGCTTGCCTCTTAGTTTCTTCTTGTTTTCTTTAGACAACTGCTCTAGAGCAATTCTGTTATATATGCATATTTGTGTGCCCACATATATACCTATATGCACTTCACTGCAAGCATCATTATCTGCCCGATAAACACTCTCCATCTGACAGCCTTGCATCAAGGGCAGGTTCAAACAGAAGAGAATTTCAGTGGAACTCACTAGTGAGCTTATTAGCAGACCACTGAAGAGCTACTGGTCTGCTGTGAGAATTGAAAAAAATAAGCACTTGCATTTTAAGTAACATAAAGCACGATGAGGTTTAATTCTCCTTTATCTGTCAGAAAGACACATGAACTATTGTACCTCCGGCACGTTTCCCCTGCAAAAACCTAGAATAGGCAAGAAGAGCCACATAAGGAATTAGAAGCAGACTACATTTTGATTTTTAGCTCCTTTTTAACACTACTGATAATCAGCTTCTAGTCTAAACCGAAGAATTTAAAATGCAGTTTGACTTCAAGGCATTTTTTATGTTGCTAATCAAAACATGCTGGCTAATACGCATTCCTTGATTAATGTTCTTCTGTATTTAAAACCAAATGTGATTAGCTTAAATGCAAATATTTAAACACCACCATAATTACAATTTTGAAAAGTCTAATGCAGAATTTCTTTAAACTAGTTTTCTCTACATTTCTTTACTTAAAATTAAAAGTCTAAACTGACTAACACTGTATTGTGATATGTAAGACTCAGATATGCTGTTTTCATTAAAGATGTGATCCAAAAAGTATTCACATTACGTGAGATAAAGACAAGTGTCCATTCTAACAAGAAAACATTTCAAGCTCTGTTTGCAGCACTAATGTGCAATTTCAATTTTTACTGAAGTCAAACCAAAAGTGAAGTTTTATTGTAATCGTAAATTAAACTTTATTTTCTTTGAATTTCAAGCACCTCAAAAAAAAAAAAAAACTACTTCAACTCCCTGCCCTTCCCCGTTGCTTTTCCTCTCTTTCAAAAGAGAGAGGACAGAGCAGAGCACAGGGTATGTAAAGAGGAAGCAGAGAAGCTGTTCTAGGATCTCTACTAAGCACAAAAAGGAAGTGTTAAGTTTATTATCTAGAACTGTCTAAAGCACTGAACAGAATTACAGTGCCATATGAAACAGCTCTGCCTTTAAGCTGTGTTCACACTGGCTCCCTTGCATATGTACAACTTAACATCTGAGTTTGATGCAATTCTACTTCAAGGCTAATGAAAACACAAACAGCACTGCTTCTCTTAGGGAACAGATATCAGAGACTTGACGAAACAAACACACAAATATTACAACTTTGCCAAAAATAAAAAAAGAAAATGGGAGAAATTTCAAGTTAATTCTTCTTTCCAGATACCTCTCTGAGTCGAGTACTCAAATTCTTTAAGAATACATCCACACCAGTGAATGACACGTAGTTAGGACTTGCAAATTGCAACCACTATAGAGTATCTGTGCTACTGCGGCACCCTCCCACCTCCATGACAGGTGTGAGACCCACACCTCCTTGGGCACCCCAGCCCATGCAAACTCACAGAGAATGCCTGGAAATTAATTATTTCGAAAATAAAGGCATGCCAGAGAATGCTCTAACAGCTTAACAGTAGAGATTCTCCCTTTGCCTAGAAGCATTTGTTGGCATCAGTCTAGATGCAAACAGGCAAGATATTGATTCAGTGTGTAACAAATTGTTGACAGGTTTTGGTAAAAGTCTGCAGGAGAAACTGTTACGGAAATTTGAAAATCCATATGTCTTCATATGCAGTATTTGCATGGCTTTGCTGCAAAGGAGTTTCTTCTCTCAATCCAATCCTATTCTGCAGTGGATTAAATGAAGACCTAATTCTTTGATAAATCTTGGTGTTGGTTAGCAGTTAAGATGTAGGTAATCAGATCATTAGATTTCTAATCTAAATCTATACTTATTGATCACTTGGGAAGCAAAGCAGAATTCCTCAGTCAGAACAGCAGATTTCCACTGGTTTTGTCAGTCGCATAGGCAGGAGGTTGTTTTGTTTTTTTATTTTTAAATAATAAATCCATGAAGTTTCTATCAGTCTCTGGTAAACTGTAATATCTCCTGTGAAACCACAGTATTTCCTATGAATGCTGTTTTCCCTCCATCGTTTCCTTCTGCTTTCTCCTTAAGGAGAGTCTCTTTCTCTTAACTGTTTTCATCTTTACCTTAGAGATTCTGTTTTAGAAAACAGTAATATTCTGTAGATGTTTCTCTACTCTCGTAAAAGGCACCCATTTCAGGTATATTACTTTATATTATGTCTGATAGTCTGTTTAACAAAGTGAAATTCAGGGTTCCACATCACCAGCACAAGATTAAATATTTAATTTTCTCTTTCCTAGAGACAGTATTGTGTGATGAGGCACACTGAACGCTGCAAACCACTCTCACACTTTCTCCATCTTACTTACTATCAAGTTATTTCTTCTCCTTGATTATCTCTTAATGGTCAGCAGCACTTCCTTTATCTTCTGTTCTGACTTCTACCCCTTTCATCACTTGACAGGATCTCCTGCCAAATCCCCGTTCAGCTTCCAAGCATGGAGGTTACACATTAACAATTCAAAAAAAAATTGAGAATGTAGGGAAAGTGGAAGCTTAAGTATGGATGTTGATATGAATGGCTTATCTTGCCCAATTATTTGGAAGGGAGTCTGAATCCAGAAGAAATGCGCAGAGAATAAAGGAAGATTAGAATCCAGACTAAGAAAAATGGTAGATGGAGAGAATAATACACAAAACACAAGAAGATTTAGATGTGAAATAAAAAGGGATCTTGTGGTGTTGGTCAGCACTCAGATCAACCTGAGACAGCAGTATGCCCAGCCAGACAAGAACATCAATGGCATCCTGGCTTGTATCAGAAATAGAATAGTCAGCAGAACCAGGGAGGTGATCACCCCCTCTACTCAGCTCTGGTGAGGCTGCACCTTGAGTACTGCGTTTAGTTGTGGGCCCCTCACTACAAGAAAGACACTGAAGCCCTGAAGTGTGTCCAGAGAAGGAAAATGAAGCCGTTGAAGGGACTGGAGCACAAGCGTTATGGGGAGTCACTGAGGGAACTGGGTTTGTTCAGTCTGGAGAAGAGAAGGCTCAGGTTAGACCTTGTCATTCTCTATAACTGCCTGAAAAGAGGCTGTAGCAAGGATGGACTTGGCCTCTTCTCCCAGGCAACAGTGATAGGACTAGAGTTAACAGCCTCAAGTTGCACCAGGGGAGATTCAGATTGGATATAAGGAAAAATTTCTTCTGTGAAAGAATGGTTGGCCATTGGAATGGGCTGCCCAAGGAAATGGTGGAGACACCATCACTAGAGGTGTAGAAGAAATGTGTAGATGTGGTGCTCAGGGACATAGTTTAGTGGGCTGTATGAGATGGAGGTGGATGGTTGGATTAGATGGTCCTTAATTTTTCTATGACTCTATGAGGCTGGTAAGGAAACAGCTTGTTTTGAAACACTGCTTCACATCATAATTTACTCAAACTGCCTTCTATTTGAGGGCAGACAAGTTATTTTCACAATGACCCTGAAAGGCAAGATTACAGCAGTCATGAAAGCGAATCACAGAAGTAACAATTCTGACATATTTCAGGATTTTCAAATGCATTTTTAGATCATTCATGAAAGCAATTTGCTAAGCAGGATGTGTGCATGTGTTTATATGCTGGCAAACATAAACAGTGACAATTGAGGTTGAGGCTGAGCTTGATAAAGCTCAAAGAATAAGCCAAATTCCACCTTAAGTATCCATTATTTGTGAGGCAGAATGCAATCAAAGATCTCAAAGTAGGCATATAAGTTGTTTTCTCACTTTTTTAATGGCAAAATAAATTATGCCCATTTTATTTCCACAGTTACAGGCAGTTAAAATTACTGAGGTTAGGAGTTTAGCTGATGTAGAGCTGCCCACAGCTACCCTTGGAAATGCATCTCTAATTCAGCATCAGAAAAGTTCCTGCACATTAAGATGTCAGAGATCATCATTTATGCACTGGCTGCTTACCAGAATAATCAGACCTTTGGCCACTCTAGGGGAGAAGAGGCTAATGTCATGTTTTTCAGTCATTTCTTGTTTCTCCCATTAAAATGTGATTAGTTCCCTGCAGCACTGGACTGTGTCCTATCAAATCACAGCATGAAAATTAGTTATTTAAATCTATGCAAACAAGAAGTACAATGAAATCTTGTTTCTGCTCTCATTAGTCTTCCCAACTTCATAGACATTTAATGTGCCACTTTTTTTTTTTTTTTTTAACTAGAGCTACTACAGATACTTTCTGCTTAAATCCAATTGTTTTATGCTCACTTAACTCAATTTATGTAATCAAAACCTTTCCTGAGTGGATGTTGATACTCTCATCACCAGTGCTGTCTTAAAACTCACAGTCCACACAAAGACACTCAAAGCACAGGGGATATTTAGCTCCATATCATATAATATAATCTACATCATATATAAAATCTGTATCATATATATAATCTATATCATATATATTCAAATGCAGTAATTTCTCAGATCTTAAAAATAATGGAATTGGTTCAAAGCTGGTTAGACATTTCAGGTTACCCTGCACTCTGTGGCTAAGGAAAGGAAAAGATCAAGTTATCTTAAATATATTAATCTAAGAAATAAATGAAATCATTAACCTTCAACTTTGCTCCAAGTAAATTATTCAGGAAAGAAGGGTCTTTTGGTCCCATAAACTGAGAACATTTTGTCTAGGACATAACATAGAGTGTAACAACAATTTCAAAGCAAAAGTAAAGGGAGCATGGCTGGCTGAGCACTGGTAGATTGGGCCAATCAGCCCTGCCACTGACAGAAAACTTCTGTGCACAGAATGGCACAAAGGAAATCATTTTCTTAAGAAGCAACAGAGAACCTGGTATCCATGACTAAACAGCTCCATTGACCCTAGCAGCATGAGCACACTGTGTAAATCCAGCCCAGTCCATGGGTCAGAGCACTGTGTGCAGAACCTGCTGCTGGTATCCTGGTGTGATCCCAGAAGTAATGTCTTTTGCTGCTCTCACAATCCCATGTTTCACCAGCATAAAGTCCAATTACTCTGTTTTGGGGTATGTAAAACAATTTTTGCTTGTCCAGTTAGATTACTGTTTCTATTACTGTAATTTTATTTTATTTATTTTTTTCAACAAAGACACAAAGGGAATGTAGAACATAATATGTGTTTCAATCAGGTACAGAGAAGGGCTTTTTCTTTGGGAGTGCCCTCAGCCCTCCACAGTATACCGGAATTGAGGAGCTCAGCATTTCACATTAACAGTCCCGAGAATCATTAAATAATTAAATAACAATTACTCTGACTTGCAAATCTACATACTTCAGAGGTGAAAAGAATCTGGGAGAACAAAGAATACACTGAGTAGAAATTATGAAAATACCAAGTGACCATGTTCTGTCCTGGGGGCACCTTCACACCCTATTTCTATAACTCTTATATATTCTTAACGAACAAAATTCTGGGACAGAGAAAATAAAAGCAAGTCTAATACAATACCTGTCAAAAGATTAGGTTTAATGGAGTATGCACTGCAGATTTATTTCCTGATGTTCTGTGGTAATAAACCCACATTCCTTAGCACAATTAGAAGGCAAAGAAGTATTAAGCCAGGAAATTTCTCGGCTGCCATCTACTGTTCAAAACTTTTCCGTAACATGCAGAATATAAAGAAAAATAAACCCTAAGAGCATACACCAGCTTCTCCAAGCCTTCTCCCATCCTTTAATCTACCTGGATAAAAGCAGTGTATTTGAAATGTTGTAAAAGACCACTAAATTTTTGTAAGGTTTCTGCAGGTATTCTCACTTATTAATCAGTAACACAAATGAGAAACACAAAGTCTTGAATACTTAGAAAGTTTAATTCATACTAATATAGGAAGAATACTATAGAAAACTGTATTTGTTAAAAAGTTTTCTCTACTAATTCACTACAGAACACTGGATAGCAATTTGACTCAGAAAGGGTTTTGACATAGTCTCCCTTACCAATCTTGTAGGTAAGCTGAGGAAGAGTGGGACAGATGAGTGGTCAGTGAGATGAAGTGAGAACCAGCTGACTGACAGAGCTCAAAAGGCTGTGGTCAGCAGTGCAGAGTCTAGCCTGAGCCTATAGTTAATGGTATTCCCCAGGGATCAGTGCTGGGTCAGGCCTTATTCAACATCATCAGTGATCTAAATAAGGGGATAGAGTTCACCCTCATCAAGTTTCCCTGATGATACAAAGCTGGGAGAAGTGGCTGACACACTGGAAGGCCGTGCTGCCATTCAGCGGGAGCAGTACAGACTGAAGAGTTGGGCAGAGAAGTCTGATGAAGTTCAACAAGAGAACATTAGGAGCTGACCTAATGGAAAGAAGCTCTGTAGAGAAGGACCTAAGTGTTATGGTGGACAACAACAGGCTGTTGTCAGATGGTGGTACAAGAAAGGGTGTAGACTGTGACAATTTAGATTACAATGCCCACTAAAAAAAAAGTAACTGTTGTATAGAAGTACTAACAGATGATCTTGTAGTAGCTTCAGCTTTCATTAAGTCTTTCTGCTACTCTTTGGTTTCCTTTGGTATTCCTCAAAGTTCAGAGTGGTCTGAGGAAAAGAGAAGCTAACTGGGAATCAGCCTGACAAGGGAAGATGCTCGGTAGCAAAACACAGCAGGGGAATGCAAGCAGATCAGGGCTTATGTTGTAATAAACAGGAGAAAAAGCAAAAGAAAACAAGAGTAATTAAGCAACAGGAAAAATCAAACAAACAGCAACACCTTGAGAACAATAAATACTGAGAAGCAAGAAAGTTTGCATTATGTTTTCTGCATTGCATTCGGGTCATTTTCAACATAGTGGATGTTCTTTAGTAAATAACAAGCCACCAAAAAGACACAAGAGATGACCTCACAATCAAGTTCCTAGACTGTGGGCAGGAAGGTAATTACCTGTGTCCTGTATTTCCAGGTAAAGGAAAACATGGATGAACTTCATACTTAGACTTACCTGGTTTGAAATGGGGTAACGAGTGGACTCCAGGCCACGTGTCTTCATTTGGTGTTCCAAGTACCTGTGCACAACAGAAAAAACAATAAAAAATGGAATGAACACACACAGCTTTAATGGGAAATCGTGGCAATTTGTTGCATTGCACAAAGCCATTCCTCCAAAGAGCTCCATGTACCTCAAAATCTAAGCTATAAATAGGCTTAATTATTGAGGGTACAAAAAGTTAAAGTTACCATGGTTACAAGGTACCATTGGAGCCAGTAAAGGATGCTGTGTTTGTGTCAGATGCTCTGTTTGACCAATACATGTCAAAGCTACTTTCCTCTGACTAGGTCAGGCTACTTGTATGATGCAGAATGCTGATGTTACAGAGGCTTCTGACCTTGGAAATTATTTCAATCTCTGTAAATTTAAGTAAACTGAAAAAGCACTTAGTAATAGATGTCAGGATGAAAGATTTATACAGATAGTAAAGGAGATGACTAAGAGCATGGTGTGAGCAGCAACACACTGAGAACAGCTGTCATTTTAAATGGGAGTAGTAAGCATAGAACCAGTAAACTTTTTGAAAATACAGAAATTATTGACTCATAAATTGTGTTTTGCTTTTATCCTCTCCAACTTGTAGCACAAATCACACTAACTTTTAGCAGGAAAGAGCTTAGCAATTCTCACTTGCGTATTCTATTCTTTGTTCAGCTCCTGGTGTCTTTGGCACAAAAAATAATTTAGTTGAGAGAACAGCTATATTTAATTCTTCCACAATTGTTTTTACTTCATGATACGTAAGTGACAGCACTTGCTTTTAGTGGGGCTGGGAGTAACATCCGAAATAGCAGCTCCAAAAATGTGTTTCTGAATGAACTGCAGAATTTGGAAGTTCTCCTGTGGGATCTTCTCTGTTACAAATTTTTAAACATTTTCCAGCATCAATGAAAATCCTAGGGACTGTTTTTAGTATTTGCTGTTAGCTCAGGCCCTGGAATAAAAGCCTGATTTTGTGAAGTGAACGCCTTTCACACCAGTATTGTGCTCATTTTGCATTGTCACAAACATACAAAACCACTCTGCCAGCCCTGCCCCTACCTGTACTACTGATGTTCTGAATAAAAATCCTGTGTAGCTTGTGTCACTGTGACACTGTGTGGTCACTTACTCCAGCATCAAATGAGCATCAAGCTAGTTATTTGTTTGTTTTATCAATAACTGCTTTAAAAAAAATTATTAGAAGCAAGACTAGGAAACTGGAAAACACAAAAAATCTTTGAGTCTGCCAGAAATTTGTTTCACGCAATTTAGAAATTGGCTTAAAATTTTGAAGTAGAAGTAGTGAATTCTTAAGCAGAGACAACTGCAAGGTGAGTTTTATAAGTCTAAGGCCTTAAGTTTTTAAAGCAATTTACAACATTGCCTAATGTAAAAATAGTAACACAAAGACACTATACACAATGCTTAATACCTCAAATAGAAGAAAATACATCTAAATTGGACCGTTTGCAAGAATGGTAGAAATTGAAAGTGGAATACCAAGATGTCAGGGAAACAAAGACAACAGCCTCCTTTCAATTAGAGAGTATACATTCACATAGTTATTTGGAGATGCAAGTTCACTGATTATGTCTGTGAATATTATTTGCAGAATCTTGCTGTCAGTACTTATAAAAGAAGACCTAATCAGCATTTGAATGCTATAAAACTGGCCCTCACCCAGATCATCACAACACCAGAACTCACTTCATTATTGCTATAAATGCTACGAGTGCTACTGCTAACAGTGGTATGATTAAACATAAATGGAGTTAGAGACACCGCTGACCCACTATTACATGATTAAATCAATGTGCTTTTGTAACTTTCACCCGTCTTCGTTACAGATGCAGATGTTGGTGTCAATCATCACACAGGCCGGGAGAGGGAGCTCGTGGATTAGAAATAGGGCTCCTTCAGTCTGCTGGTTTAAACTGAGAAATAGGGCCGGCACTTTGCAGCTTCGTTTGCAAGTCAAAGGAACATTCTCTTGCAAAATGCTACGAATATAGTAAAATTAGCCACACTTTTCCCAATACAAATTTGCAATTTTCTCTTACTTTAGGTGAGATAGAGGCAGCTACAGCATTGTATGGATGAAGATTAAAATCCTCAAACAATATCTGAAACTTCCAGTGAGTGGTGAGCTATTTATCAGACCAATTAAAGATAGAACTTGGGGCTACAGGAATGAAGTATTCTGATTTTCAAAGTAACAGCAGACCCAACAACAGAGGGCTTAATGGGAGATATTACTTTTGTAATGAATTGTGTGAATCAGTTTTTCTGTTTTGCCAGTTTTCCAAATCATTCCTTTAATAACATTCCAGCACATCTGCTGTTGTAGTATTTAAGAGCCAGCTACAAAGGAGTGCTGTGCAACGCAGTACTCAGACTGCCTACTACATTTATACCTTCTGTCAAGGGTAGCAGCAGTTTAGAAACAACCAGGTTTTTTATGATCTAAATGCCTACCAGTTTCAGGTAGGAGCAGCTGGTAATTCAGGCAATGATCCAGACCCTGTATTTCAATGCTCTGTACAAATACCAGAAAGATCACCCTTATTCTGTACACATATTAACATGCACAATGCAGAAATCCACAATATGTGACTATCAATCAACAAATAAGGAGGAGAAGGCATCAGGGAAACAACTGTGTTTTTAATAAGATGAAACAGTTGCTGCCCACAGGTATGTCACCAAGAAATGATTTGTAGGCAGCACCTTGCACAAGTTGATGCTTCTAAGCAGCAATCCATCCCATTTTGATAAGGAGGGATTAGACATCTTAAAGCAATGAGTTTTGACACCTGCTATAAACTAAGAAATGTGAGTTCACATCACAGTGCAGACTTGGCTTTGGTTTGTGGCTTGCAAAAAGAGTTAAGGGACCAACGTGAAGGAGGAAAGCAGAGCCCAGCAATCTTCTGTTTTTACTCCAGAACACCATCTCATAACTGCTAAGAGTTTTTGTCCAGACTCAACCATTGTCAGCACCCTGGCACTACAGGTAAATACCGTTACAGGAGAGATCTGCAGCTGCTGCGGAAATGAAAGATAAGAAGAATCAGGTGGCTGGGACATCCACCTAATGCCAAGGACTGTTTCTTTATGGCTGACCTCACAGCTGTGACCATTCTTTCATGGGCAACCACTTCTCATTCCAAGCATGCCACCAAGAGTTCATTCTTTTCTATATTTTAATGCTTTTCCTTTCAATTTCACACAGGTTCTAGAAGCAAGCAAAAAACCATTGCTGTAACATAATTCAAGCCTCTGTTTAAGACTAGTAATAATGTTTTGATTTACTACTGGGAATTGCTTGAAAAAAATAAGACTAACTTGTACGGTGTTTCTGCTCATAATTTACATATCAGCAGGATAAACACTCAATTTGTATTCTTTGGTATCCTATTTTTTAATTGAATTACTTACACACACGCACACACAAAAAATAACCCTACAATTCTAAAATTTGGAATAAATTTAGTGTTTTCCACAGACCAAGAGGGTTATAGCTTCTGTAATGAAAAGTCCATACCCTCATGGGGTTTTGCTGTTCCACAGTGCATACAATTATAGCATGAAGAAACACCCTGAACTCATTTATTCCCTAACAAACAAGATAAAATGACCTTAATTTGTCATTTGAAATTTGATGTTCAAAATCAAGATTAGATTCTGATCTAATTTGCATGGTGAGAAATCTATTTATACGAAAATAACAAATTTACAGTGCTTTAGGGTACTGAGGGCCAAATACTCTCACTGCCAGTTAACGCTGCTACAATTTGGCAGCAACAATAGATGGAGAGTTATGAAAAGAGAACCAACCACCATATACAAGCATAATATAGACAGATTACCCAGGAAATGCAACACAAATGCATTAAGGTCAGCTGTATTGCTGTAACCTGTTGGTAAAACAAAAAAGTTGTTTGCTTTTTACATCTGATTTTATGAAGACTCCTAATTCACCTCATGAGAATGATCCCTTGTGTCCCAGGGAATTATTATTTTATGGTGAGCATTACACCAATCTATCAACACAATTAGCTGTGATGTCCTGCATTCTGCTTTGAAAGCATTGCCTGTTACATCCACGTAATCAGGTCATTCTGGGTAAGTATGTGTCCAGAGAAGTCATCTGACTCTCTTGTGAGATGAGCAGTAGTGCACATCTTTCCCACCAGTTCATTCCCGCATGCCACAACTAGCAAAGAATAAGTATTTTCATTTCTAGTACAACTTCTGAATATATCAAGCTGTGTATTGAAATAGTTCTTCCAATTCTTTGCTAAATATGATGATACTCAAGAAAGGCAATGGTCTGGATTTCAGTAAGACAAAGAATGTGCAGCTAGTGGATTATTCAGGGTTTTCTAGCAACAGAACAGACTGAAAAACAAGATCAGCATGCAAATGAGATGCCTTTCCTTAGAAAAAAAATATGGAAATTAGGCTAAGCAATTTGCTGAATTTTCAAATCTTTTCTTATTAGGTCAACTTGGTGAACAAACAAAGTTTAGTAAAAAAAATAAATATCATGACTGTGAATCATATTTCTTCTTTAATTGAAAGACTTTTGTTTTGTTGAAAAGGACCTTAGAATTCAAATGAGAACTCGTTACAAACAGTTTCTAAAAGTGTTATTTTTTTTTTCCTTCCAAAGGTCATTAAGATAGTCTTTCTGTTCATTCACTGAGTAAATCTTACTGCATTTAGTGTGAGCCCCAGGCTGTCAGACACCATGGGAGAGTAGATCTGTCTGAGGAAATGAACTTATGAAGGAAGTAAGAGAATAAGCATTGCAGAGCCATTTCTAAATCATCAATCTCTTTCTTTTTAGTGAGATATGGAGGCCTCAGGTATTCTGTTTTTCAACAAAAATGTGCTATATTCATCCAAACTACAAATTTATAGTGAAACTTCCAACTTATTCAAAAACCCAGGTGTCCTTTCCATTTTAATGGGACCATGGTAAGTTAGTCGTTTAGATCTGGCTCTTGAGAATCAGCGCAAATTCCAGAGCTTCTATGCAGCTGCTCCACCACACATAGAGCTGAAAGGGGAATCTTGCATCTCAGAAAAGACAAACTCGCATGATCCCTATTTCCTGGTGATAAGCCTCTGCCCAGCTGATTCAGCTTCTTCAGCGCTGCATTCCCCTCATGAGAGTTTGTGTTAGGTGCACCTTATCCATATCTTCTACCATCAGCAAAGTACTTCAGTACCAGCTGGTAATGTCAGTGAGCACAAAGTGCAGTAGTGAGGACTGAATGAGGAACTTCGTCCTTCAGCTTCGCATTTTGCTAACGGGTTAAGTGAAATTCAGCAACTATTTGTGTATTATGCATGCTGACTCAGTCTGCTGACTGACAACTACAGCTATGTTTCCTTCTACTCTCTGCTGGGCACAACAGATGACAGCTGAGTGTCAAGTTTAATATCCAGAAGACAGAGACAGAAATAGAATTGTCTTAGTAGCGGCCTTTTCTTCACTTTGGGAGCTTAGCTGTTCAGTTTCCTTAAGGGACAATAAATCTCTCAGTTTGTGTAATGCACTTATGTTATGGGATGAATGTATTTTAACTCAGGGAAGGCACTGTATATTCCAGGAATCCAGCTAGAACAATAAAGTAACCCATATTCACTCTACAGAAAAAGCCTATTAGCTAGGATTACAATAATATATTTATTTGGATTCACTAGAAACAAAAAAGGACCTTTCTCTCAAAGACCACTGCCATCAAGATTTAAAATTCTGAAGTCTTTCTTCATTAAATGTATCACAAAAATTACATACAATCCAAAATCTGGAATATCATGTTAGTTCAAAGTTAAAGCAACTGAAGTGAGACTATGTAACAAAGGCACAGCCTTCTCCCATGTGTAAAACAGCTCTTAAGAGCTTGAAAACTGTATTTTGGAACAAGCGATTTTTCATACTTATAAATCTTGCTGCACTTTTTCAGATAATTGACATCAAATCAATCCCCTGTTATTCTCATACAGGTAAGAAAGAAAATGCCAGCCAAACATGTTAAATGTACAGAAAATGAGGTAATGTATCCAGTATGATTCCTCTTCAGAATGAAAGTGTTAATAAGCAACATCTCCTAAATCTCTACTGAAAAAATCAGACTTTCAAATTATTATTTTCTTGTATAAAACAGGTTGTATTTTTTGCTTCCTTATGTCTCTTTAAAGCTACCAAAATCATAAAAGATCTTTAAGTGATGATATCTGGTAAAAGGAAGAAAAAAATTTAACAGCCACAACTTCATAAGTAATATGTTGCAGAATAAATTTAATGTGTTCTGCATTCATTTGGGACATTAAGTCAGAATTCAGAATCTAAGAGAAAAAAAGCTGCTTAGAAATCAAGTTGATTGAAGTATTTATTTTGCAAGTTATTTTGTGAATATTTTGTCTTAACAGAACAAACAGAACAAAACATAAATATGAAATTACTTCAAGGGCTCTAAGAAACACCTGCTAAACAGTGACTATAGCAACAAAAATTGAAAGCACAACTCACCAAACTAATAAGCTTGTTTCTCCTGTACAATAAAGTGATGCTGTTTTATGAGAAACAAAAGTTACTGAGGCTTATTCTCTGAGGTGAAAAAAGAACAGAACCATGTGCACCTATGGTAAGATGCTGGCTCCTTCAGACATTAAGTGGAATATTATTGTTACATTATGAGGAATTAATAAAAACAGCTGCTTTGAGCAGGAGTGATTTACAATCAAGCCGCCTTCAAAAACATTCTAGTAACATTCTAGTATGGATGAGGGAAACAAAACACAAAATTAATATCAACACTCCCACAAAATCTTAACAAAACACATCAATTAAAAAATATCAAGTTCAACAAATGTCTGTGCTTTTAGCTCCATCATAGACCAGGAATGAGGTATTTGAAGCAGTAAAAGACTAAACTGCTCTTGAGAGGCTTTTTCCTTCTGAAGCAAAATACAACAAAGTCTTAAAAGGAATCACAGAATCATAGAATAGTTTGAGTTGGAAGGGACCTGGAAGATCATCTATTTCCAGTCCCTATCACGGGTAGGGCTGCCCCCCACCAGCCAAGGCTGCCCAGGGCCCATCCTACCCAGTCCTGAGTACCTCCAGGGATGAGGCACCCACTGCTCTCTGGGCAGCAGTGCAAGTGGCTCATCACTCTCTGAGTGAAAATTTCCCCCCTAATATCTAATCTAAATCCCCGTTTTTGTTTAAAGACGTTCCACCTTGTCCTATCACTATCTACCCGTGTGAAAAAAGTTGATTTAATTCCTGTTTTATCAGACCCCTTGTATTGGAAGGCCACTATAAGAAGCCTTCTCTTCTGCAAACTGAGCAAGTCCAGCCCTCTGATCATCCTCTTGGCCCTCCTCTGCACCCTCTATGAAAGCTCCACTACTTTCTTGCACTGGAGCCCCCAGACCTGGATGCAGTACTCCAGATGGGGACTCACAAGGTCAGAGCAAAGTGGGAGAATCCCCTCCTTCTCCCTCCTGACCACCCCTCTGTTGATGCAGCCCAGGATACCACTGGCCTGAGCTGCAAGCACATACTGCTGGCTCATGTAAAGTTCTTCACCTATCAGGAAACACAAAATCCTTCTCATTAGGGCTACTCTCAAAAGAGTTCTTCTCCAGTTCTGTATATACATCTGAGAAACCAACTGAATATGTGTTTTTCCCAACCTTACTTGCAGCATTTAAAAGATTCTTGAGTAGTTTAATGCATCAAAAATTTAAACTTAGCCCAACACTGCTTCTGCTTTCTTTACAGCAAAATAAACAAACACAAAGTTCTCTTCACTTCTGCCGTAACCAAAGCTGTCTTTCTGAGGGACACTGCCAGAGGCATCTTAGCCACCTGATGGGAGAAGGGAACTTGAGACTTCCCAGCCCTGTTTCTCTGCCTGGCAGAGTTGGGCTGTGCCTGCTACCCCATATCAGGAGCAGGGCAGGTACTGAGGCAGAGCAAGCTCTCCACAGATGAGCAACACAGGATGAAATGCAATCCTCACCCATTTAAAAATGCACTGCACAGCGTTCGGCCAGAGGACAGTTTAGTTTATTCCAAAAAGGATTTGCTAAATAAATATTTTACTTTGAACCACAGAAAGAGCTTTGTCAATGAGATGACTGTTAGAAAATAATTCTGTCCATAATCCAATCTAAATTGGAGAGGATCAAAGCCAGAATCATTTCCTCTAAATTTCACAGTGAGACAAAAATGCCAGTGTGAAACAGCTTGTACTAGGCTAGAGCATTCCCTTCCTAAAGCTAATCAGCACATCTCATTACAACACTCTGCCTTCATTAAGGTTCATATAGTGGAAGAAACTGGTTTTAGACACAGTGATTCTTAATAAAACATTCCCGTGAATGAGACAAACACAAAAACATTAAGAAAACAAGATCTGAAAAACTTACTGACAAAACAAATGGGTCTATGTTGTAGAGAGAATCTGAAATTAGCAGCAGGAGGTGGGAAAAAGGCCAACTTCTGCCAGAGACTGCACTTTCCTTCAAACCAGTGAAAACATGCAACAATTTAATTTGAAACTACAGCATGTAAGAAAAGGAGACACTGTTTAGCTCAGAAGTGAAAAGAGGGCTCCTTTGTGAGGGCTCTCCCAGGCCCAAATGGGCTGAGGGAGCAGAGATGGGGTCCTGTCCTTCCAGTTTTCCCAGCCACCAGTCTGAGAAATATTCCTCAGCCAGGAAAACAATCAAACCATCAGAATAAAACGCCTTTGAATGTAAACAATGGTGTCTGCTTTGCAGAAGCTGTAAAGCAGCTCAATAGGATGAGACTGAAACACTGCAAGAGAATTTGAAAACTTTTGTATACCTTGAAGCTGTGGAGTGAGAAAGGCCTGGGAAGAAAACTCACGCATAAGACCACAGCTCACCTCAAAAGGCTCTTCTATTCTTCCAAGGAGAGAAGTTTGCTTTTCTATCAACACCACTTGTGAGCAATCCAACAATATAGATGGAAAATCTTCACAGAGGAAGACCTTGGTGTTAATACATGCAAAGAAGCACCTGCTTCTGATTTCTGATTGCTGACAGCTACCTTCCTTACCATTTGGGAGTAGAATTGCTTCCTTCACCACAAAGCAGAAGGAGCACCGTAGTTGTCAGAAGAACCCCGTAGCTCATAAGCCATGCTTGTTTATGTATCCTTCAAAATCTGCTCTGATCTACTGTGTTCAGAAAGGTATAGACTCTGCAGGCAAGACTTCCTTCCCCGTTTGTGTTGTAAAGCCCTTGGAATAGCCCATCCAAAGACAATCCTTCCCTAAATGTGCTCTTTAAAGATTTATTTCAAGATTTTTTAGTGACTTTTTTCTTTAAGCTACAAAGGAAAAAAAAAATCCAAAAGCCTGTGGGAGGCTGTTATGAAATGTACTTCCACATGCCCTGCTGTGCTGCCTCAGCAGCTGGTTCATTTGAATTCCAGGTATGCACTACTGAGGTTTGTGTTGATGTTGTAGGGTTTTTTTTTTTTAACACTGGTTTATCAGAGAAGCAATGGCCCTTTTGGAACACAGCCCCTTTTTGAGGACCACAAAGCTGGCTCAGTTCGCATACACACACCTTCCTAGCAATATCACAGTGCCCAATCTCACTGGCATGAGTAAAGACGCATCATTTTGTTAGGATGCCTTGAGTGCTTAAAGCCAGAGAGCTTATTTAAATAAATAGCAGCCCAAACTTATGCAAATTCCTATGAAACATCATAAAATTAGGAACATTTAAAATAAAATGATACGTCTTCATTATTATAATAAATCAACGTGCATAGGATCAGACCTATTCCTGACCAGAATCACCACCACACCATGACCTGACCTGGTTTAGTTTTAATAGAAACTAATCTACAATTTCCCAGAGCAAAATATCCCACTCTAAGCAGCGAAGCACTGTGTTTCTTGGATACTGGAAACCCTTCCTCCCTGGCCTGGTGCCCAGTCACAGCACATCTGAAGAATGAGTGCTTTTCATTGTGACACTACACCGGGACCTGTCATTTCCTCATGCACAAGCAACAACATACGCACAACAGAAGCTCATTACACGACAGAAATACGTTTGCAGTGCAAAGGAAAGCTGTTGTACCAAGTGAGATAGAACATCGTATCTGGGCTAACAACTGCTGAGCTCATAGTCCGGAAAAAAAATGGTAATATAGAGAAAATTCTTTTTCTCACCTAAAAATCCCGGGAAGATAACCTACAGCAAGACTTACATATTAAGCCTGGTGCTCAGCACCACAGAACTTGATACAAGAATCAGATCAGATCATCCAGAGTTTCACGGAGCCCTTATTTTGCCAGTGAAGGTCTTGATCCTGCAATAATCTCAACTCTGAATAGATCCATGTAGCCACATGGAGTCAAGTGAAGCAGTGGGTATTCTGTCAAGGTTTTTTTAAGCAGCCATTTGTTCAATCTGCAGCAAATGAAAGCAGCTAGTCATGCTGCCATTTGAAGAACATGTGGGTCCAGGTGTTACAGTATTTCTGAAACAGTGAGTGCATTAATAATGAGCTCCAATTGTGTTGGGTATATGTGGTGGATGTAAGTGCACTTTTCCTGGCTAAACATCCTGCTGATTCCCTGCACTGAACTGTATCAGAATTCTCAATTCAAATTGCTTTAAAAAATATCTAACCTTATCACTTAAAAATCACCTCAAGTGATTCAGTTTCAAGAGTGCCTCCTACAACAAACTGCAGCATGATGCTTAGTATGTCCAGAACTCCTTCCAAATAGCAATATTAAGTGCTAAAAAACCCAAGTCTTATACTACTACCTTTCTTATTCATAGGAATAGAACAGAAAAGAAGAACAAAAATTAATAGAAGTATCCAAGTAGCATTGAAAATTCTAAACAAGGGAGAAAATATCACCCTAACTTGATGGACATACTCTAGCCAGAAAAGCAGCTGGGGTACTTTAAGCGGGGCTGCATCAGAACACCACTGTTGTCCTTTAACACTCAAAGCCACAGGTTAGCCACATGTTTCAGCCTGCTGCTCCAGGAGAAGCCATGTGTGTGTTCCTCCCTTGGAACAGAAAGCTGGAATCTGTGGGGGTCAAAAGCAAACCTATTCCCCAGGCTGGCAGACTTCTTCAGCTGTCAATAGAGAGAAGTAGAACCCACAGCATCACCAAAAACCTTGTGGCTGAAATAAAGGCGATTTTAGCTAACCATATGTATGTTCGCCATTAAGTAGCGATTTATTTGTTGTTATATCATGAATTAAATGAAGGTGGAAGCAGGTGTCCCTCAACTGGAAGAGGCAGCTGCACTCCCAGCTTCAGTGAACCTATTTGTTTCCTGTGACATTCATTCACTCAGTAACTTCTCTCTCAACTCTGAGAGTTCAGAAACATCAGGCAAAAAGGGTTAGGGTGTGGTCATCTACTGCCTCCCCATGAATGTGCTTCAAACTACGTGCAAGCCACCTACATTGGCAACCTTTGCTCTTTGCAGACTCTGCTGGGCAGAAGGGAACCCCTTCCCTGGAGCAACTGACATGCAGCCATTCCTCTCTGCTCACAGGGAAGGAGGTTGCAAAAGGGAGGGCTGGGGGGACTTGTAGAACACACTGCCTACAGCTCCAAAAGGAATTTAGGAGGTTGTACTGAAACAGCTGGTGACAAAGTGTGAATGAATAAAGGCAAATCCCTAAAAGATCAGAGTTGCTTAACACCTGCATACCACACTCCACTCTTTTTCAGAAAAAAGTTCACAACACTGACAAGAGAAAAGGCTGAAAAATGATCGTGAGTCAAGTAAAGGAACACTAAATGTGAACAATGTTACTACTACAAAGAAAAAAAACAACACTTCATAGGTAAGTTTTAAAGACAACACTGCATTAACAGAAATGAAGGTGTTACAGCAGTGAAATAAGGGTAACTACACAAGTTAGAGAGAAAAATCAACCTCTCAACAGCATTGGTGCAGTTGATCTCTAGGATTATGTAAGGAATGCAGAGTAGCAGCAGGATTTTATCATTAGGGTAGCTGAAAGACTGCAAAAGCATCAAAAATGTGGAAATACTGGCAAGGAAAAGATAATGTGAGGCAAAAGTAGTAGGAAGCTGTGCTAAATGCTAGTGGTAAATGAAGCTCAAAGAAGTGATGACTCTAGCAGGAAACATGTTTCACCATTCTGAATTTTCAGCTACATTCACTGGTCAGATAAATATTCTTTATATGATTGTGTAGTCTATGGATTTAATGGAAAAACAACACAAGACAAACAAAAGAGGATTCACCCCAGCTACAGTTATTACCCTGCTTGGAACTGCTGAGCAGCAGATAAAGCGGTATGATAAAGTGAGGTCAGCAGCACATCTCTATCCATCCCCTTCCATGAGAGTGACACCACTGCACTGTAACCAATTGGTTCAGTAGCATGGCAGTGTTATTCACCAAATATTTTAGTCATCAGACCATGGCAGATTGGACCAATATGCCTAGGATCCAACTACTGAGGTCTCTTTTGAAATAACTAGGGCAACTTGCTGTATGTATGCGTGCCAAGATGAGAAATTAAAGATAACTAAAAGATTGACAAAATCTCTGGCTGCATTCCCACTGATTTCACTGACGTGTTAGTTCAGTGATATAAAATTTATGAACCTTTCATTTCTCTTATGAGGAGCACAGTTACCAGCTGCTGCACAACAATTACCTTCTGGATATAGGGGTGGGGGATACACACAACAAATATAATATGTCCGATGATGAACATGAGATACAATACAGTTAATTAATTCTTGTATAAGGTTCTTCTTGTTTCCTTTGATAAAATTATCTATTTATCTATCCCTGTGTTTCTTCCTCAATCTTTCTTGAACAAAAATAACCTACTGGAAAACAGCATTACGTATGATTATGATACCAGAAAAAGTTAAAGCACAACATCTGTTATAAATTTTCTCTTGGAACTACTTGACTATCTTCAGCCACACAGCAAATGCACTGTATGAAAGAGATGACGAACAATAGCTTTCCTATCAGTAAACACAACCTTTTCATAAACAAGAACAGAAAGCACTGCTAGGAAAATGTGTGAGAAAATATGGAGTCATGTCCATCCTACCAGCTGAACTACTTAAAACTTATCTAAAGCAAGCCTGCTGGTTTATATTCCTGATAATGGCAATCCTCAGAAAAGCAATTGATACTCAAAACGCTTTCAGAATAAGACCTGACTAAATGACCTCTCAGATCTTGTGGAACCATACACAACATACACAGATCTTCTGCAAAAGTGGCTCACAAGATGCAAAGATTAAGAAGCTGAGGGGCTGTGGACTAAAATTCCCTAGCCCAACGTAACAGAAGACAACAGAAACTTTTAGCATTATCATTTTATTGTTATTATTATTTTATTGGTCTTAATGCGGTCAACTAAGTACGGACAAAGCTATTCTTGTGCTGGCATATTCATACTGTCAGCAAATTCCTTGATTTCTCCTCCAGATGCAATTATTATGAACCATCATATTTATGTGAGCACCTCACTGCCATTTTTGTTAAGAATTTACATTGCGCTTCTCTGTTCCATCAGTAAAAAGGTTTTAGAGTTCACACCACAGATGTTTGGATCATGTTGTGTCCAGAAAAAGTACTATGAGTAGTTCTCATTATTTCCTCATTATACAATATATTAATAGTTCTCTCTGATGTCCTCAGAAACAGACCTCAATTGCCAGAAATACAGCAATGCAGTGATACACACATATGCACTCTAAAGACAAATGGTGAAAATTAGGCATTCTTCTTTATATAATTGACAACTAGAGAATCCATTTTTGCTATTGCCCATGAGTTATTTTAATTAGAGAACTCAATACTGTGAAGGAAGTGCCAAAGCAACAAGAATGAAACGTAATACTTCACTATCTGGAGCTATTTATTTCACACTGAAACACCTGAAAATACCTACTGCATTAAGAACCTAGTCAGGCAATTCTGCTCTCAATTCTTGTATGAAAGTTCTTGTTCTCAACATCTTCTTAAGAAACAGAATAAATTTCTTTCTTTCTGGTAGATTTTTTTCTTTCTTTTTGCCCACTTATTAATACTGCCTTTGTGCAATACTTCTCAGGGAGTTTCAAACTTATGCAGCTTATTTTCCAATGATTACTCTTCTAATAAAAAGACAACAATAAAAAGGAAAAAAAAAAGAATAAAAAATTCAGATACATTCTGAATTTCTGTTCTCTACGCAAACCACATGAGCAATGACAACACCAACAGTGGACATACAGGAAATACTTGATGGTACTTTAAAACATATATATTCAAAAATCAGGTGCGGTTATGAAGATTTTTTTTTTTGTGTAGGTCAAATTAATGCACAAGTTATTCAACCAAAGCCATATAAAAAAATTAGGAAAGCAGCTCATCGAGACTAGGTAGACTAATGATAGCTCTTTGAAAATCTGAAATCTCAATAAATTAGTACACTTATCTGAAGATTCACATTTAGTTTAGACAAAGATGTTAATCAGCAGCTTGTATAAATGTCAGTGCTAGCTGACTACAATCTTGTAGCACATGTACAGCATCTTGATAAATTAAGATATAATCCAGGGTACTGATTCAGGAAACACTTAAATAGGTATTAAAGTCCACTGTTATTCAAATTAGCCACATAGCTTATTAGCAGTATTGCAAAGTATACTTATTCTGTACAGGTATACTTCCTACTAACTATACTGAAAGGGGATGTTTCCCTGAAATAATATCTACACAATGATAAAACAGATACACATTTCTTCCAGGCCTTAGGAAGGCAAGAAAATAAGTTTTGAAGTCCTTTGGGAAACATGTGCAGACAGGTAGGACGCATCAGACATATTCTCATAACCTCTTTCTAAAAACATCATTTCAAATTGCCTCTCAAAGATTTTTAGACATTTTCAGCATTAAGGATGTTTGACCTTGAACTATAGATTATAAGCAACAATTTTGGCTATCAAGATGCTCTTCAGAAAACCTGCTTTGGCATGCAAAATGCAGTTGGATAAGTAAATGAGGGAAGGAAAAAGAAGATTCTGGTTTTTAAACATTTTAGTGAGAACTATTGGTAATAGGTGGATGGTTGGACTGGATGATCTTGTCCAATCCTGGTGATTCTATGATTCTATCATTGCTCCTTTATTTATGAAATGGAAAGATAAGGCAATATATATGCTTGATAACTGATCATTTATCTTCTCTAGGAGATACAGTCAACATATTAGAGCAGGTTTTTCAACAGTCACGTGCATTTATATGGCACAATATTATCTTGTGAAGTAAGTTTTTAGATAACAGAATAACACTAGAGCTAAGAACAGGCTTCAACACAACTTGTGACGTGCACAAATTGCTTATCATTGCACTTTTGTTCAGTGTCATCTTCATCCAAAAACATTTGAAATGACAGCTCTGTAACACATATGGACACAACCTGCACAGAGGGTGTTTTCACATAGGCACAGTTTGTTCCTGTTGTATATGGGGCCAACAAGGAAGGTGCCTGCAATGACATACACATGTAAGTAACCAAGTAACCAGAGCTGCACTGATTTACACCAGCTGAGTCTCAGCACATTTTTTTAAAGTATTGCCTGTAACCACTCTCCGGAAAGACAGATGAGCTTGGAAAAGAAACAATGCTTCTTTATAATTATAGACCATTTGTCATTCAGCAACTGAAATACAGCAGATACTGAAGAAACATTCCAATTCCAAAGAAAACCACAAAGCCATTGCATTTCACTGAACCATGTCTTAATTTGTTTTCTTTTTCTGATAGCCAATTACTCTTCACATTTTGCACTACCAAGCTGATAACGAGCCAAACTCTGGGGGTTTGGCTCAGAATTAGCAGGCTGGATGAGAACAATTCTCCACAAGCAAAGGATGACACCTGTGTTAGAAGAAAGCCACCAAGACCAGTACTGTGCATCGAGTTGTATGACTGCCTGATCCAGCCCCCAGCCATCCTTTTGAAAGTCAACAGAGTCATACATCCACTCATTTTTTCCCTTCTACTGCCAGCTGGTAGCTCCCCCAGCAAGTATCCCTCATCTACTGCTGGGTGCTTTTATGACATGACTTCTCCCTTCTTCTAGCAGAATTGTTAGTAGAGTGCTAGATATGTAAGTTATCATCAAGAACCTTATGCCTTCTTATAAGGGAAATAGAATGCTAATGGATTGATACAGTAAACAATATACTGCAGGCTGAGTTAAAATTAAGCTGAAAAATCTTTCTAAAAATTTCTCAAGAAATCCAAACCTTTACAACACATGAATAGATAGAAGATTTTTTGTTTGTTTGTTTAAAGACCACTTTATTAATTCACCACAAGCTAGTTTAGAATCACCTTCATTTTAAGTTTGGCAAAAGGCATAGGTAGCCCAGAGAGGAACCACATAGAAGTGGTGTCAGTGCAAAACTTGCAGGCAATTACTCTAAAATATCAAGTACATACTAATGATTTCAAAGAGAAAGCTTACAGTTAGAGAAGCCTTTTATTTATTTAACTGATTTCAGTGATGTTGAAAAGCGGTGACATATTTTGTACATTGTTATAATAATGTGACGTAGACATAAGTTCAATACCAAAATATAATACATTGCTCTACTCTTGTTCTACATACATACTGTTACTGAAGAGAATTCAGCAGCCAAGTCTCCACAATTTAAAAAAAATAAAAAAATTGTGTTTCCATCACAAAATCATCAGTGGGAGGAAAGTGGAGAGGGGAGGGAAACAAAACTCCTTCCCCCCACCCCCACCAAGAAAGAGCAATCACTTTCACAAAGACAAAGAAATTTTCCTGAATCCAATTCATCATCTGTAGCATTCAAGACACCAAAGATATTACACCTACACAAAATGAAATTTCAGACCAGGTCCAGCCTCACAAGTGCATCTATTGCATCTGATATGAATGAGCTGTATTTCAGGGCCAAAGTACTTAACATATGACAGAATTGAGTAAGGGAACAGGAATAAAGGACCGATATGGGTAACTAAACATCTCATTACTGAGGTAAACTTAAAAAAAAAAAAAAAAAAAAATCCCAGTAGTTGGAAGCATTACTCCCCTGGGCATGGCTAGCTTCCCAAAGATGTTATTAACACAGTGTACCACACAGCAGGGTTGCTATGGGCTCTTTATAAGCTTAAATAAAAGTAAGGCTTGTTAAAATAAATTATTTCTGTCTTTAGAGGATGCACCTGACATGAAGGAACCTTTTGGGTTCAAAATGACAGGGAGAAGCTTTGCAGCTTCACAAACGCCTGTTACCACCTGAATCTCAGAGGAAACTACCTATGATCCTGCTTTACATGACACACATGGTTAAAAATATATACTAAAGAATATGTTGCTAGCATTTTATATCTTCAATACCAGAAACAATACATCTGTTTCCATTTTAAAACAAAAATTCCATTTTCTCATTCTTATTAGAAATCACAAACCCTTGCAAATCTTTGCTGTGCAGCTCTATAAAGAAAGTGGTTTTGGCATCATCCTTCAGAATACCAGGCTGCTGGGCTCAACAGAAGCACACTGTTCTCTTGAAATTACTTCTAATGCTGTGCACAATGGCACCCAACAGAGCAATAGCACCCAGGACCACGAGGAGGCCCTGCTTTTTGCAATACGCGTGTCAGGAAGGAGAGTAGCTCCAGGCTGTGAGCTCCCCACAGTGCCATGTCAACTACGGCAGGAGAGCCCACACAGGGCACCCACGCAGCCATCCTGTCTGCAGACTGAAGGTTCGTTTACAGATGAAACATCATTTAAGAGCCATTATCATGCACACAGATCTGCAAAGTATTAGGAGAGCTGTTTGCACATTACTTTCAGTGCAATGTAATTTTTAGTGTAGCTGGCACGAAGACAGAAGTTCAGCCAACACACAGATTATTCCCTTATCAGGAGGGCTTCAGAGCCCGAGAGGGAAATTCACTTTGATCTGCAGTAGCTCACCAAAACCTCACAAAAATTGGAAGAGACAGAAATACCTTCCCACTTAAAAAAACCTCTCTAGAAGAAAAATAAAGCTAGCACAAGAAATTCAACACTGATCTGGTTTAAATCTGCGAAGAACACTGAGTATAAAAGCATATAAAAGCATATCCTTACATCAAAACCAGGGTGTACCTGAGCTGGTGCTTCCAGCATGGCTCAGGGTGCAGCCTGCACACCACACCACAGCCTCCCACTGGGAGCAGCTCTAACACTCAGAAATAAGTGCTGCTTAGTTGTCAGCTCACTTGCAAGCATTTGGTGCAGCTTTTACTTCCAGATGAAATTAAAGCTGTATTTATGATGGCAAGTTCTCCTTGATACAGAAAACCTTTATGATTTCATCTACAGAAATGCATGCTAATAACTGATCAAAAGGAAAGCTCTGTTGATGAAGAACATAGCTACTTTGTGTCAGAATCTAACTAATATTTCCCAGTTGTGTGTAGTTTTATTCAGATCCGACAGACTGCCTCACACATTTTTCCTTTTACCAGGGCAGAATGGTTTCACTCTTCACATGATCCAACCTTCATCAGACTCATGCACATACCACAAGACTAGAGAGTAGTGCTGAGATTATTCTATCAGATCATTACTCTAAAAGATCTAGCTAGCATCTTGACCAAAAGCTTGGGCTGCCGATCTCAGAAAATGGTGAAATAGTTTTCTGGATCTTTTCAGCTAACCTGGAATACATGTGGGGAATAATAACAGCACATCACTGCTGTGATACTTCAAGGCACAAGACTTGATAGCTCTTACAGTCTGCAACTATGGATTTCTCTCTAACTGTATATAATATAGTTCTATCCAGGAAGTAATCCAAGTCCCAGTAAGTAGGAGAAAACTATGAATAAAGATGTAACAGTACACTGATCAAGGCTAATCACTCTGGTTTAAGACTTTTTTTTTTTTTTTTTTTTTGCTATTAAGCCTTTTTGAAAAAGCAATCTACTCATAGGTGTTAGTTCCCTTTTACTCAGTACTTTTTTATTTTTAATTATTCACACTTTTAAATACATGTGGGGAAAAAGCAATCATATTATTAGATCTAAACTGTGACAATAACAGTATGTAGTCTGCTCATTCATGAGGTCAGCACCTCTACTGCTGCTCCATTTCAAAGAGAAGATTCGGGTTTATAAACCCGTGTTATTTTATTGAGGTCTAGTATAATAATAGTACCTGAGAATGTTTACTAATGACAGCTAACACAACATAAACATAAAATTAGTTCATATACCTGTTTATAAAAATCCACAAGTGTATAAAACAACAGAAGTCAATAAATACACATTTAAATGGATGTGCTCTTCAATGAAAGACCAATCTTTTCCTAATCTATTATTCACAATCACTTAATTAAGCCATTATTAAACATAACTGAATATTAATCATAACCAGAAAGAAACATTGTGTTTGGCTGTGTTGAACCTGCTCTTGCTATGTATGCATTTCTAGTATCTCTTCACCTTGCTCTTGATAATCACTGAAGCAGCATACATACAACATATTTTAACTTACATAATAATGGAGAACTAAACAACAGGAAAATAAACAGCCAGTAAGAATTCTAAGCTGTTACTCACATTAAATTCTGTTTTGTTTTCCTGTCATCCCTCCTTGTACAATGTAACAGATTCCCTGAAAGTATTGACCTGCAATCCAGACTCTTATAGGATATGCAAGCGTGACTATGTCTGGTAACAGTGGCAACAGATAAAACACAAATTAGTGCAAGAGGCTTAGGAGAGGGCTAAAGAACAAAAGCATCCCCACGAAGGTGGGCTGCAGCCTCTCCCATTTGCAAAGGCTGTCTTTTGCTAGGAGAAACACATCACTGATGGATGTTGAGAAAGGGAACTACAGGAAGACTTATGGGAAAAATCTTGTAACGGTTGGTCTGGTTCTTTACAGCTGTGAGTCTTCACTGTGAGAAAGTTAATTGTATTAGTTATCTTGTGTAACAACCTGATTAATTTTGTACTTCGGAACTATTATGGTAGTTAACTACCGTACTGCATGCGATTCACTGGCGAATGGATGAATTTAATCCTTCTCTTCAATACCAAAAAAGAATAATCCTTTGTTTTATAACTTTTAAATAGATAAATTCTTAACGATGCTTAGAGTACATTAGGAAGGCATTCACTGAAACTATTTAGCTGAGGGTAACTAGGCACTTCCATTAGAAAGATTAACTCTGATTTACAACAGATCATAAACCTATCCAGTCCAAAGTTTTATCGTTTCCTTCTAAGGTTTGTAAAAGATCAAGTTATAGAAACAAGATCAATAAATTATCTCTTGCTGTTTCAACACTGTCTTCAGTATTTCAGCTGCAAACAGAAAACAGTCTAAAAACTGAGAGGCCTCAAAACTCACTGTGGGATGTATTTATTTTGTCATTTTGACACAAAACCAATTGTAGGGAAGAGGAAGGAATATGGGAACAAACAGCAGGTTTATAAAAGACATGTAAGCATACACTTTTATGACACACCTAGTGCAAAAAGATGTCTCAAAAGGAGCACAAATTTCTGCTGTTACAAGTCTGTTTAACATCCAACACAGACATGCTCACTAAAATTTTACCACAATAGAAGAGATGAAGCAGAAAAAAAGAATTTCTACTTCCAAAGTTTTGTGTTCAACAAAAGGAGGAAATTTCATCCCAATAAATGAGAAGCATAATTTTAAAAAGCAGAACTCTAAAACTGGCCTGGTAGTTGCTAGCTTAAAACATTCACAGTGGCAAGCTAACAAAGCAATTGGACACATCACAGAAATCCTTGAAGAACTGCTTCTGGTTGGGTACATTGCAGCACAGCTATTTTCTCCTTAGCAGAGGATTTTGTATTAGCCAAGTGGGCAGAGTAACAAAATACTTTACATAAAATGAGATATTTCTATATCACAGTCACATAAGGTGTTCTTTTATAGACTTTTTTTTTCAGTCTCTCCTAAAAGCAGGTGATAAATTCATTGATATTCCCCCAAAAAAGAGGGGTCACACAAGCAAGTCCAAGTGAAATTAGGACCATAAATTTTATAAACACAATACAAAAGCTTTTTCTTTTTTTTCCTTTCTCCTCTTCATATGCCATAAAAATATTCCAAGTAAATAATGTGTGCGTGAAATAAATCTGGCTTATGACAGATAAATCTTTAAAAAAGTTTTCCCCCAAAATTTGTAGTCAGAATCAAAACAGATTGACAGGTTGGGAGAAGATGCTGTTCTTACAATACCCTCTCCCCTGGCCTACACACTTTATGAAGGCTCCAATGCACTCTATGAGCAATGCTGTGTCTGTGTGAGTGCTTCCCAGGGAGCACACTCACACTCCCAAAGAGAATGCAGAAGTAGTAGCTAAGAGCTCCCATTGGACTTGACTATGATCACCACCTCTGATTTACCATTTTCTGTTCAATTTTCTACATATGTTTATCTCACAGAAGAATCCTTCCCTATGACATTGCAATATTAGCATAACATTAACAGCACACCAGTCAAAGCTGTAGTTTTTGATCACTTGCAAAGTAAGCATAACAAACCAATTTGACTTCCACTGGCTTACAATTGCAAAAGTACTTTTCTGCAGCTATATAGGAACCTTTCCTTGGATTATTTGAAAAATATTTGTTAAAAAAATATATTTTACATGAACATACTTCAAAATTCTCAAGAATATACGAAGTAAATTATACCTAGTTTGTATCCTAGACTTCTGATCCTTGGTTGAAACAGCAAGATCATTCCTGACATAAAAACATACATGGACATTTGCCAGCCATTGTTTCGGGTATATTACATCAGCAAAAAAGAACTTACCAGAAATATCCTTTCAAGTTGATCCTGAATGTCTTTCATTCCTGGAAAAGCAGCAACCCCTTGAATCATTTCTACAAAGATACATCCCACTCCCCTACAGAGGGAAAAAAAAGAAAAGCATGCAATATCAGAAGATTTATTTTAGATTAAAGGGCTATAAACAATGATTTGTCTCTATCACCAATATTCAAATAATGTATTTTATTTGCATTATATTTTAAATCAATGCCAGGCTGAAGGACAAGCCTGTGTACTTACTGAAGAACAATGTACACAAATACTTTGTTTTTAGGGTGTTTGAAAGCTAAGATAAGAGGAAAATGAATGGTAGTTGTTGACACCAGTAAAGACACAGCAGCAGCTTTCCATCTCTATGAGTGCTTCCCAAGGAACACATACACATGCTCCCAAACAGACTCTGGAGATGTGGAAGTGGCAATGAAAGAACACCTCTGGAAGAAGCTGAACATACTCAGATCATGGCACAGAGGCACACTGGAAGGGATCAGAGTAAAGGCAAATTTGGAAATATGAATCAAAAGGGCTCATGACTGCTCGCAGACAATGAGCTACTGTCCAAATGCAGGTGACTCCTGGGATGGGCTCGCAGACACAGGCTCTTTCCTCTCCCCATCATAACAGCTGCCTTGCTACAGCTCCTTGCCCCGCACTGCCATAAAAGGTATTTCATGCTAGTCCCCTCATCTCACTGATTTAAGCCTCTGGCAGAAGTACTAGGAAACTGGGGAAGAAATATGCAGCCAAAAGAAGGGATTCTGAAGACCCGAGGAAAGTTTCTGCAGATCGTAAACTATAAACTGGATAATCTGTGTGATTCTCACAAGCAAAAGAAATTACATATTTGCATTTGTTCCTTTTCTGGATGAAAGGAGCTCAACACTTGCTCCAAACATCTACAAAAATAGTAAGAGAGAATATCTCTCTTGGCTGCAATAGGGTGCAGAATTGAACTAAATGTTGCAACTTGCTGCATTACAATTTCGCAAACATGTAAAACTTGCACATGCAAGATCCTATATATGACAAATAACCTCATCTGCGTAGCAACCACACACAAAAAAAAATCTTCACCCAGAGCAAATGTCAATTCAATAACTCAAAATATATATTAAAATATATATATAATGTATATAATATATATATATAAATACCAAAAATAAAATATCTATCTATATATATATCAAAGTATATATATAATGAATTAATAACTCCCAAAGACAACTACAGTTCCACCTTCTCCTTAAACTGTGAGTTTAGTCTTTTAGTCAGAAAATTCCAACAGTAATCTCTAATTAAACTCTGTTTTTAGAGGTAAACTATTATATTTGAAATAGCAGCAGTTAAGCCATATTTTACTCATTTCTGAAGATTCCAACTACTACAGAACAGAATGAAATAATTCTGTACTTGAAAACGATGAGAGTTGACTGTCAAATCTCTCAGAGAGAAAATTAAATATACATCACTATTTCCCATTTCTACATCCCAAAACAGAGATACAGTAAATGAAGTTTCTCCCTAGTCATTGAAGAAGTGGAAAAAAAACACTAAAGGCAGGGTTCTGGTCCAATTTTGGAATAATTCAGGTGTTTATAAAAGAGAGAGGTTGAAATTTATGTTCCATATGGTGCTGCTGGTTACTGAATGAACAGAATTGATTAAACTGCCACTCATCATTCACTCTGGTTTGTGCTTCATTAGGCAGAGATAGGCACAATATATCTTAGTCAAACAGTTGCAAACAGCATCAGGATCTCAGGCAAAGAGAAATTCAAGATTTCTCTTGGAAGCTGTTTATTCAAGATAAGAAATAAAACAATGGAATTTAAACTACTGAAAAGGGGATTAGGCCTCTGTTGCAACCAGAAAGAGGGCAATTCATCAAATCAGTTCTTCATTTCAACCCTAAAATGATGTACTGCTATCTGCAGAGAAACTACAGCTAGCTCTGATGTAAAGGAAACATGAAGATTTTTTCCAGACTGTTCTGTGTTTGTTTTTTTTTAAATATATTTTCAAAATTTTCCACTTCTAGCAGATCTGGTACAAGAATGAGCCAAAAATCTAGAAAAAAAACTGCAAATACCACTGAAGAAAAATTTCCTGTTTGGAAAGAAGAATCCTATTACGTGGCTCAAGCTGTTGTGTAACCTAGTACTCCATTTAGTCATATGCTGAAACGAGGAGTTAGACGAGCAACTAATACAAAAATGAAAAGGTTATTAAAATCACTGAGGAGAGAAACATGAAAAAGCTTCCAGCCTTGAGCTGGAGGACTGCTGTTCACTTTGGCCCACATGAAAATTATGCTTGGTTCCAAAGCTTATGGCACTCACCCAGCACTCTCTGAAGAACAAGCCCACAGAAAGGAAGATTAAATGAATACCAAACAGTGAGAAAGAGAGGAGGGGAAAAAAAAAAAAAAAAAAAGCATGACATTGAACTGATATGAAATACCCAGAAAGGCAAAATATCACATGAAGACTTTAAATGGCTAGAATGGTATTTTAGATGCTTTAGTGAACTTAGTGAGTTTTGTATTAAGCTCACAGCAAGTAGAAACTAAATGTATGGCAGGAACTCTGAATCACAAACCTTAAGTGCACACCTGGAACACGAACAGACATAAAAGTCTGTACGAGGCCTTTACATTTAAACTTGTTTTTGGATACCTCACAAACCACTAAAACAGGTTAGAGAGATTTTTGAGCAAAGTAACCATTATTTACAGGCCAGAAGAGCTGGTTTGTAAGGAAAGAAATAAAAGAACTATGTCATTCTTGGCTAAAAGAAAGCACAAAGGGCAGGGAGAACAAGATGACTCTGTATTTAAAGTTATGTAAAATGAAGGACAGTGAAGAATTGGCTAGGATTTTAATGCCTCCCAGAGCCATAAGTAGATCAAAGATAATCAGAAATGGGAAAAAACATTTAGGAAATGAAAATTTTAGGATGTGTTAGAGAAATACACTTAATGATTGCATTGTACCCCAGCCTCCCAAAGGATGGGAACTCCACGGTTACAGTCATGTGAAACCAGGCAAGCTGCAACTCTTAAGAATATCCTTCAGGGACCAGATTTGCATTAACAGTGGGGTGGATAAGACTATCTCACAGATCACTCCCATCCCTATTTTCTGTAATGCAAAGATTACATCTTGATATGTGAGATATGACCAATTAACTTGATTGTACTGTGCATGAATCTCCAAGGGTATGTTATTTATGTATCATCTGTGCACACAGCACACATTGTCATTTCCAGGCAGCATTTCAGAAATCATTTTTGTGACAAAAACATATTTCAGTATATTCAAATCAAATTTTCCTTCTTTCTTGGTAGGACTTTTGACTAGGAATAAATAAGCCAAATGCTGCTAAGTCTGAAATGTCTTTTTAGAGCTCTTCCCCGTGGAACAGCATAGGATAACCTTACAAAGTAAAGTGACAGCCATTTAATGTTGAAATGTGTGGCTTACCCTCTGATGACAAGAAGCATGACTAAACCTATTGATGTATTGATGAGACCATATGTGGCCATACCATCTAATATTGCTCTTCTATTGTCCTGCTTAATTTGCTGGGACTTCAGCTGCCACCACACATCCTCATACAGACTAAGAGTTAATAGCACAGCTAAACTAGTTACCCTTACGTTTGAATTGACACAGTAAATGAGTCAATAAAAATGAAGTTGGATGCCTCAGGAAACTGTTTTTGACGTGAACTGTTTTGTTTTTCCTTTGCACAAAATCTATAACTCAAGAACTTATTGTCTTAAAATTAGCTTGCTTACTTGGAGTTTGGTTTTATATTTTTGGTTTATGAGTTTGCATTCTTCTCTCTGTTTAGCCAAGATTCTTACTCCAACAAAAAGAATCTACAGCCTATCCGCATTTGGATACTACAAGGAAATTATGTAAAGTTCTGGTGAAACACTATCTATAAGAAATGGTTAGGTTGTCTCCTTCAGCTAATATACTGTTTGTTTGTTTCCTGATGAATTTGCAAAGAGGCTACAAACACTCTTAGGAATAAGGAGTCACTTCCAAACTCTGTGTTACTTTATACTTAAATGGAGATTATATAAAGCCTTAGTGGATACTTGAGGAACATTTGCTATGTATGTTAAAAACTGTTGAACTATTTGCCTTGGACAGATCTGCAATGACTTCTAATAGTTTCCCTGAAGGTGATGGCATTCAGCATGTTCTTCATGCAAAGATGTATGCTGGCTCTTCACATAGGCTTCATGACAAAATAAAAATCTTATATTCAGTGTGAAGTATTTGGCTTCAGAGTCAGAAGGCATTTTATGAAAACCAAGTAACTACTTCAGAAATCCTGATATGATTTCTGAAACTTAGACTTAACATTCTTAGAGTTTTCATATAAAGCTTACCAAATTACACACTGCACTGTTAAATGTATCATGGTAATTAAAACCTGCTTGTTCTTACGGATTCTTCATAAAGAGGCAACAGCATAACCTCTTCCATCAAATTCACTTGTAATATACATATTGGAATGGCATGGAAGCCTTTACCTTGCCAGATTTATTCAGAGACAGGTTAGTGGTATGATCATGCTTATGAACAGAACTATGAAAACAAGCTTTGTGGGAAAGGAGCAAGGGACTTCTGTCTCTTTAACTGATCAAATTCTGATTTTGTTCTACAATGACACACAGTCAGAAGTGAATGGAATGACCTAATCATAGGATGGCTGAAGTGGAAGGTACCTCTGGGCCCATCAGGCTCAGGCCCAGCCCCTGCTTCAGCAGGGTGACCCTACCCGCAGCAGGTGCCCAGGCCAGTGTCCAGGCAGATTTTGGAGATCTACAAGGACATCTCTCAGCCCGTGGGCAGCCTGTGCCACTGCTCTGACACCTGCACAGCACAGAAGTGCTCCTGGGTTTCAGATGGAACTTTCTGTATTCTAGTTCATGTCCACTGCATCCTGTGAATACCGTGGATGATGAACTCAGTTGGAATTCACCTTTCACGATTGTAAATCTTTGATACGTGAAAGTAACATACCATGGGAAATACAGCCTGATTAAAGGATAGGAGCACAAATTGGTTACAATTCTCACATGACAAATAGTGAGGGGAAAAAAAAAGTTTCTCCTGTAATGACAAAGAACATTAAAGTTTCTACAGAAATCAGATATGATAAATGAAATGTAAGCCATTTTGAAGTATGATAGTTCAAAGTATTTACTGAACCAATTGTAGCTAAAAATAGTATAGCATTCTAGTTCTTGCCTGCATCACGGAACTACCTAGAACTTTTCTGGAACTACCAGCTCCAGAAAATGTTCGTGACTCAACCTGTAGCAACTTTCAGATTCTACACTAAGAAATATCATATCCATGAAAGATCAAATTATACGTAATAACTTTTTGCAAGAATTTTGCAATCAGGCTTATTTGTTCTGGAAAAAAGCAGAATGCAAGAAAAAAAAAAAAAAACAACACATAAGAAATCACCTTCATACTTAAACATTTCGCCACAAGATCCTGTTGAAGATGTTCTTCTCAGTGTTTTTTCACTCTCATGAATCCACACACAATAAATACTTTTAGCAGGGTAAAAAGGACAGGAAATCTCATTTCATATGGATAAAAGTTATTTAGATAGAAACTGAAATGCCTTTCCAATAAGCAGAGACAAAGACGTTTTCCTCACACTTGATTTTTCTATAAATTAGACCCCATGACAATTTTCCAATCAAAAGTTAAATCTGCCATTAAAAACTTCTGAGGAGCTCACTGACAATAGGTTTAATTAACAATACCTTGACAGTTATTGCAGTATCCTCATCTTAATATCCTAATCTTAATACTTCAGTGCACGCAATACGTGGAAAGTGTCATATACCATAAAATTACCATTTATTTGCCTAACAATATAGCAGAAAATCTTCATGTGAATAGCTATCCCCAGATTATGATCTGAATTGACATCGCGTCCATCAATCCAGATGTTTCAAAGTTAAATAACAGTGATTACGAAGCAATTTCATAACATTTGACTTGCCTACTTATGAGCAATTTCTTTCACAGCTCTAAGCACAGTTGATGTTCATTACTAAAAGTGAATTTAAAAAGTCAACATGAGGTTACCTGAATTGTTACTAAGGTTTATTTTTTAAAAGCAAAACAGGATATGCAGAATTTGCCAGCTGTTAGCAAAAACAGTTTTTAGCCAGCTGCACTTCAAAATAAAACATCCCTAGTGACTTCCTGATCTGAGAAACCCAGATGTAGCAGCACATGCATTACTAGAACTAAAAATGGTTTAATAAGCTGTTTAAATTACTTCATTTAGTAAGACTATATTCTTTCTGTAAGGAACAAATAGGAGAGGTTCATTTGGGGATTTTTCTGAATTACTTGTATACGGTTTTTAGTTATTCATAAACCCTTTATGTATTGAACCTTATTTTCCCTGCATTGACTTTCAAAGGACTGTAAAATTCAAGGATTAAGAAAAGTTACACCAGAGGCAATGCAAAGCCATTTTCATAAGCTACCAGTAAGTCCTCATCAAGAGGAAAAAAAGAAAAAAGAAAAAAGCAAGCATATCAAAGGTTATCACAACTCTTTGATCCAGTCTTAGGTAGCGTAGCACATTCACACAATGCTGCTGTATCAAATGCTGTCAGCAGTAAATCATAAAGCCCACTGCATTCATTGATTTCCATCACTAGCCTGACACCACTAATGCATGTATGTCTTCATTAATATTATTTTATTGCCAGTGGCTATTTAAAAAGAAAGCAGGAGAATGTAATACTGTATGCGGATCATTAGCTTTTAGTTACTCCCCTAATGCCCTACCACCAGCAAATGAAGTGTAAAAATAGCCTGCAGCCTCTACCACCTGCTTCCCTGCCACTGTCCAGTGGTTAATATTTGGACTCCTTTTTCATGCAGCTGGGCTTCTCCTCAGTAGGAGCTCCACTTTCCCTTCCTTGGGAGTCCCCATGAAATGTTATTTATCGTGGCTAAAGCAAGGGCCTCTTGCCTTTTTTTTTTTTTTTTTTTCCTCCTAAGCGGAAGACACAGCTGTGCTTTGTGCCTCAGTGTTATTTAAATATTTAGTGAAGTGGCTGCCTAGTTTTGTCATAATGTGGATTATCAATAAGGACACAAGAGAGTATGCAGTTTCTGCCATAAGGACATAATGCCAGTAATTGCATAAAAATGCTAATGTTACAAACACACTTTTGATAACAAATTACCAAATTATCTTTGTAGCTGACGGAAGATAGGTTACTCTGTATCCCTCCCTTCCTCTCACTCTGGGAAATCACCATGTGGTTTTAATATAATTATGGCCCAACTCCGAGCAGCCTTTGCACAAAGAGAGCCCCATGGCTGCCTGGGCTCCAGCAGAGCTCACTTCTGGACATGCTACGTCCACAACAGTGACCCAAACATGGACCAACACCTCTCACGGGCACACATCAAGAGCTGTTGCAGGCAACTCAGCAAACACGCAAGTAAAACCCAAAGCTTGTCTGCCACATGCAATAGACATTTGCTCTAACCTGACTTCAGAAGCAGCAGTAGCTCAGCCTTTACAAAAACTCTTACCACGTGAACGAAACTGTATTACCAGGCCCTTCTACACTACCTGTAGTTGGCCAATTTGTGAGGGGTAGCAGAAATTTGAAGGCCAACTGAATCCTGGGCTGCATCAAATGAGGGGTGGCAGTAGGACAGCAGAGTTGATTGTCCCTCTCTATTCTGAACATACAAGGCCGCACCTGCAGTACTACACCCATGTCTGGGACCCCCAACACAAGGATACAGAGCTGTTGGAATGAGTCCAGAGGAGGACCATGAGGATGACCAGAGGGCTGGAGCATCTCTTGCACAAAAACAGGTTGAGGGAGCTGAGCCTGTATAGCTTGGAGGAGAGAATGCTCCAAGGAGACACTGTTGCTGTCTGCCAGTACTTAAAGGAAGCTTACAAGCAGGAGGGGAACCAACTTCTTACATGGTCTGATGGTGACAGAACAGAGGGGACTGGCTTTGAACTAAAAGAGGAGAAATTTAGATTAAATGTTAGGTGTAGGGTGAATAAACCAAAAGAATAGTACCCACAGAAAATAACAGAGATGGATGGTATATTTCGTATGGCTAATCCAGATGGTATACAGACAACCAGTAAATAAAGGCTCACCCAGGACTCCACAGGGGAGGGATGTCCAAGAAGATATCCTTCCCCAGTGGTGGTCAGCCCTTAAATGGGGTCTGGGAGAGGTGGAGCCAGACTCCACCCCTTCTGGTCACACAGGTACACTGCCTTCACCTGTGCTCCTGTGGCTGACTCGGTGCTTGCCTCAGGTGATCAATCAGTGGTTCAGGCCATGATTCAACAGTTCCCATACATTAGGAAAAATTCTTTACTCAGAAGGTGGTGAGGAACTGGGACAGACAACACGACATAATTCTGTAAATCAGCAAGCTACGAAACAAATCATTACACTTCTTTGAAACTTCTCTGGGATCATTTTTACCCAAAATAAATGAGTTATGCAGATATAAAGGATTAAACAAATTCAAAACAAATTAACTTCTACCATAACACAAGATGGTCTTGATAAAGAAACATATTTTTCTTACACATTACTATTTCCTGAATCAGTCCGCAATGCTTCTGCCAACACAGATGATGTTCTAATGACAGCATGCACAGATTATATAGGTTTGTGACCTCAAAACCAAGAGGATGAACAAAGAACCTCTACCTTGGTTTCTAGCAGTCAAAAAACCACAGACACCTTTATTGTTCAACATGGGATTAACTGATGTTATCAAAAGCAAGCTAGGTGCCATATCCTCCATGCATCATGCTGTCCTGACATATCTGTTTGGAAGAAAGTTGTCTAACAATGTGTCACACACTGACTTTCTGCTAATGAGTAGCGCAGATGAAGAACAGATGCTGTATTTTTACATCCAGAGAATCCTGAGATTTTCCTTGCTACATCCCAGAAGATCTGATGGACAGGGAAAATTTGGGCATTTCAGTCACAAATGCAATGCTTTACCAGTTATGCACTACTAGTAGGTTCTGCTAAAATAGCACTATCTACCATGTACTGTATCGTAGTTGCCAGTTATTTGCTAAGAAGCAACAAGCAACAACTCTACAGTCTTCTGAAAACCACTACTGGCTCTGCCAGTGGTATGCCAACAGCAGGAACCAACCCTGTGGGTTGCAGGAGAATATTCCTTTAAGGAAATAACTGAGTCAACAACAGAGATGCACATGAGCTATACCGATATAACTTTAAGCTTTAACTATACCATTATTTGTGCCACATACAAAATCTGAGCTAAAGCACCTACATAGAGTCTTGTGCAAAGATGCCATACTGACCACATATCAAGACAGGTGGAATATTCTGTTGATCCCAAAAGGACATCTGGAGGTCTGTACCATAGGGTTACCACTTCATTAGAATATGTGTGGCTGGGAACTGATTTAGCTCGAGCAAGACCTGTGGAGTAAATACAAAGAAATTAATTAAAAAAGAACAACAAAATGGCTTGCTGTACAGTTAAGTATATATGAGATCACATCACATTAACGTGAACTCATGTTGCAAGTAATTTTTTCTTCTAGTAACAAAATAAGTTGCTTAATGAAAGAAAGCATCTATGATTTAACACTTGTCTAAACAGAAATGAGGTTATTATGAAGGAATAATAAAATTTGACTTTGATAATGACAACCAGAGGCCCTGGAGAGATGTTAAGTTACAATGTGGTCTACCTAAATGAAAGATAAATAAATAAAGTTATTCATTTCCATTAACTACTCATCCTTAGGCATCAAAAGTCTTTCATTTAAGTGCTTAGGAAAAGAGAAAAGGGAACTCCCAGACATACAGTGACACACTTGAGATGTTTTGAAGGGGAGCCTAAGGAAACCTTCTGCAGTTTATGCTGTGAACTCCAGCCTACTTATTCAAAGTTATATTTGAAAGCAGTAGAAACACTTAGACATTTCCATTCAAATGAATATTAATATTAAAGTAACACATCAAAAAATGTTACATGCAAAAATTTTTCTCTAAAAAAATATATTGGCAGTGCAACAATCTCAGAAACAGAAATCAATGTGATAATAGCTGCAACCTACTAAAAATACACTATTTACAATAATTGTCTTTCAACCTTGTCAGTCATTTAAAGTAACTCACAGAACTACATAATCATAATCTATTTCATGTAACATTGGAGAGATTCTTACGTGCTTTTATAAACATCAGTAATGCACACATTTTTCTAACAGTTCTCCTACAGGACTGTCTCTCATCAAGGAACTGAAAAAAAATTTTTAAGGCTTTGGTGACTGTTCCCACCACATACAAACACCATTCCAAGCAATTTGCTCTTGCTTACTGCCTTGAGGCCCTCCAGTCCCTCACTGGGAACACTGGTGATGCAGAAGTCACAGAAATCAGGATTATGCACTACTGCTTTTTTCTTCCTAAACAAAGAATTACCAATTTCCCTTTCGCACACAAAAAATGAAATCACTAAAAAATCACAGTCATGCCTTACACCTCACATAAATCAGAAATCAGTCATGTCTTCAAAAAGAAATACACAACATGAGAATCCACATAAAAATGAAGATGAGAGTCCTTTGCACCTTTATTTTTAATGCACTGGAGAAGCTATTTAAGAACAGTTAATCTCGGTGAATACATCTCCATAGTAATTATGGTAAATCTTGCCAATAGACTGCATTATCTGCTGATTATAGCAATTACACCAGTGTAAGGGAATAATTTGACTTGCATGCCAAAATTTACTTTAAAAAAAAAAAAAAAAAAAGATTTCAGATAAGAACAAACTTGTGTTTTCCCCTCCAATTTTCAGAATGCAGGGAAACCTGCATTTGAGCCCTCCAATTTTCAGACTTCCATATCCTTTATATTTGCCCAGTTGGTCACCAGCTTGACCAACCATTGGCTCATGCAAACAACTCAACGTTGGCAACTGTAGCACAGCTCAGAAGAGGAGAGCTAGCCTTACGCTACCTACAGTACCTCTGATTAATGTTTTTCCTTCTAGGAATCAGAATCCAGCAAACGCTCTTAACTGATGAATACCTCATATTCCTAGCACAGAGAAGCCTCAGTTTTTGAGCTCCTACATCACATCCTACAGTATTCCCTGAACATGTGAACCTGGACTTACTGTTATTAAATAAGTATTATGCAAGGATTGGAAAAGCCTGATTGTGAATGTTCTCACCCTTCTTTGCCTGCCTCATACTCCCTTCCAGAATCCCTTTGATGTTGCCTCAGGAAAACTGATCTGGTTTACGTACACTTTCCTCTCTAATCTTCTGCCCAGCTGTGATGGGACTAAAAGCACAGGCAGGCAGGGAAAAGGCCCTTTTAAAAAGCCAGCAATACAATGTGATATTGGGAAAACTGGCAAAAGCTTCACAGCTTTGTGGGGTGATAATGGAATGCAGGTTTCCCTGTTACAAAGTGCCTGACCCACACACACAAGAAATCTTCCCTGTAGAAAGAAATAAGTACCTAACTTGCCATACCAGAAATTATACTGCAAATAATACAACATTTGTGCTTGCCAAACAGTTTCTGCCACTTCTGGCTAAGATGGAGGTCTGCAAGTACTATAGCTTTCAACCTGAATAAATCTTCCTCCACTTGTGCCATCATTCAGCAAGAATCCTGCCCTCTGAGATGCTGCCCATCCTGCTTTCACAGCCTATTGCTTCCGGATCTCCTTCACACCTAGTTCAGGCCAGGATAACAGATCTATCACATTTTCAGTGGATGTTCCTTGTAGGCTAATCCCAGACTGCTGGAAAGCTAGATGTTATTCTTTATTCAAATTCTCACTTCCAAAACTTCATGAAAGCCTCTTTCGAGGTTGCTACATCTGGTTTCTCAGTTATAAGAGAATCATTACTGGATCAGAGGAAGTTAGGAAGAAAAATATTGATTTCTAAGAGCAAACTGAACTAATACATTGACATCAAATGGCACCAGAACACCATGTTTAAGAAGTTTATGGGTACAGGCCATAAGTCTTATGTAGTTGCCAACTAGTTTCCTACTTGTGTACTTACACTACTTTGCAGACCACATGGCCAAATTTAGCAGAACTGAACAACCAAGGGAAATACACACAAAGGCTAAAATTTGGCACAGGAACATTTGGCACAGTTCCTCTGTTTTAGTCAATTGCTTCTCCAGCGCAGAATTCAAAGGCCCTAAATTAGGCTAATGCCTTGGAGGAGCTTCTTTTTCTCAGGAATGGGAACAAAGTTTGCTTTTTCTGAAGAACACTCTGCACAAAAACAGCGTTTGCAATTATGAACACTTTCATTTGAAGACTCAAAATTAATGTAAATGTCTCCCATCGCACTTGAAGCATGAAAAACATCCTCATCTTTCAGATATATTTACAATTTAAAAGCAGTGCTACCAAAACACATATATATAAACACAGTCAAGATTCTGCACTTCTTGTTTTGATGTTCCAGATGTTCCAGATGACAGTTACCATCTTGGGTTAATTTAGTGTTTTTTTTTTCTTTTTTTTCTCTTTATTTATTTATTTCAAATATTCTTCTTCAGGAAAAAGCAAACAAACAAACAAACAAAAACCCCTATGTATTTCGTACTCTTTTGCACATTCAAATATGCTTACTCATGCAAAATTTATTTAACCACATTCTTCAACTGAAAGGAAACTGAAGGCTAGGATTAATTAGCACAGCATGTTCAATCACTTTCTTTAAGGGTTCCCTGTCTGTTTCCATGGATACCCCACAGGAAGTGCGACAGCCTCCTTTGAAAAAGACAGAGCTCATGGGTGATCGTCAAAACTTCAGATCTTACTGGCTATGACAAACAAAAGCCAAAAGGGAAATGGTGACATCACCAGGTGAAGGCACTGTATTTACATATGGATGCTTTCGCCCTTCTTGCCTGTGAAAAGGCAAGGACAGCTCACCCAACAGTCAGTGAAGTCCCTCCCAGATCCTACAGCTTCCAAAAGATAAACTGTCACCATGCAGCCTGTGTCTGGCCTTGTTTGGAATGGGGGGAAGACAAACATAAAGCCCAGCTATTAAAGTCAGGTGGTATCAGCCCTGTTGAGTATAACTGTGGCAACAAGAGTCACTCATTCACATAACCCAGGGAGTTACTTCACTGGCTATTATTTATCCTAACTGGATAACTATCCTAACTGGAAGAAGAAACTTTTCTCATGCACCACATGTGTCCAAGCTTGTGCAGCAACATCTACTTGTGCTGTGCCACAAAGCACAACTTCCTTTTATGTCATTCATTAAATATAGCTCAGGAGGTCCTGTAATGCCTTTTATTTAAGACACAGGCTGACTAACTAAACTGATATGGAATGGAATGGAATGAAATTTAATATCTAAGCCCAACTGCCTGAGCTCTGCAGGGCTACTCAAAAGGATTGTTTTTGTGTTTTTTTTTTTAAAGCAAGAAGATATTTCCCTGAATGCTATTTTTGTTTGGTTTTATCTTTTACCTCAGACCCAGAGAGTATCTCTGATTTCACCTAGCATCTGTTAGTGATGTAATAAGTGTATTTGTCCTGATTTATCACTGTTGATTTTTTGTTTGTTTTGTTTTAATTTTACTTGGCTTTTAAATGAGGAAGTGGCTAGACCCAGACTCAAATCCTATTCAATACAGATACCTTTGGTTATGAGCACAAATATTAATATTTGATATCTTTTTGTTGCAGAATTACTTTCTAGTCAAGTTCATGTGACAACCAGGAAGCCTTTGTTCACAGCAAGCTTTATTCTGCAAATGACAAAGACAGTAATGGCTGCAAAAAGGAGGGCTTGCCAAGTATGTGCATTGTTTTCCTTTCCATTATACTTAAAATGTATTGATTTGTTTACTATTTTTATTTAGATGCAACAAAAACGGCTTTAGTAAGGCAAAAAAATAAAAAAAGAATGTTTACTCTTTTTCTTTGTTGTTTGTCCTTGATTCATATTCTTTCATACTTCCTTTTTTAGCTTCCTGATTATTTTTTTCAACTAATTTGAGGTAAATGATTTATTACCATTGTTTAGTAACAATATTATAACATTATTAACATAATCTATTAAAGATCATGAACTATTAACTTTACCTAAGCTATTTATTCAGCTACTTATTTACCAACAGAGACATATTTATTCAGTTAATACCTGAATGACAGCTAAACAGCAGTAATGCAGGTGGGAACTGCCACTGTTTCAACAAGGCACTCAGTTCTCCACCCCATAATTCAGTTCTTGGCAAGTAAAGTGTACTGCACCCAAAGGTCCCTCTGATGAACAGAACTCATCTGTCCCTAATCTGTAGGTTATCTGAGTAAAATTTCTTTCAACTATGATAAATTATCTACAGTATCCTTTGCCTGACTCCTAACACAGACACCAGTTCACGGCAGTGATATTCATGTACAAAAGTCACCCACTATTAGGGAGAGCCTAATTAGGTTCCACGGCTAATATTCCCCAAATGCACTTGGGCAATGACTAGTCTTCCCAAGCAGAGAGCTTGAGTCAACCTTCATAAAACAGGCAGCATTAAATCAAGCAAAAGGCATGTGTCTGACACCGTGTTTTTCCTGCACCATCACTTGTTCTAACAAAAGACTATTACTACATGCAAATCTTATCTCATGTATGCCTTCAGACAATCACCTGCAGTAATGTAGATAATTAATATGGTCCGTGATAGGGGTTCCATTGTCAATCTGACAAACACGAGTTAGAGAAAGGGAAGATGCAGAAATATTTTTTCTGCTAGCAAGAAGAATTTAGCCTGCATTAAAATTACTTTTCTTTTTTGGACAACTCAGCATCACCTCTTTCATCTGCTTCCAAAACCATCCACAAGACCACAGAACTATAGGCAAGGGATAAGGAGAAGAGCTTAGGTGTTGGTTGTATATTAAAGACCTCTCTGATTAATTTAACTGAAAACCATCCCACCTATAAAGCTGTTTATTTCTCTGCTTTAAAATCCTTTAAAAACTTTCTGACACATATTGAAGTATTGAAAAAGCCTACTGATGCAGAACACATACAATGACTGCCAAACTCGTTCATTCTCCATTAGCAGAAAGGAACTCACAAACAATTCTGTTCCAATCAAAAAATAGGTGGCACAGAAGTGAAAAAGAATACACGTTCCATTTTTGACACAGTGAAATTATATATATTTCCATGACCCTCTGGGTCAGTATGAGCGTGTTCAAGCTGCCTCTCCTATTTAGAAGCAGAAAAATAATGGTGTGGGTGGGATAAAAAGAAAAAGAAAAGAAATCCACACCAACACTGACAACAATGTAAACATGCACACAGTCATGACAGCTCACAGAATTCAAGGACAGCAAGCAATTTCACATCAAAGATAACTTCTGCATTAATGAAAAGACCTGGATTCATTAGGAACATGAGACGCATGCCTGTGATATTTTAACTGTTGACTGATTCAAATCTTGCTTTCCACTTCCTGGATTTTTACTTCATGATCCTCATTTTCTTGTGTCACAAAGAATTCTATGTGGAAATGATTACCTCTCCTCCCAACACCATCCCAGCACTAACACACTACTTTGCTAATAAGGCTGCAAGTGAAGAAGTCAGTATTGCTCATTCCACAGTTAAGTTTGAAGCAAAGAGTTAACACTGCCTGAACAGATGGTCTTACACTGGGAGGATCTGCAAAGAACAGGGAGGAAGTTCTAGAAAGGACAAACAGGCAGAAAATAATTCTCAATTGAAAATGAGAGGTAATACATCTGAGAATGTTTCAATATTCACTGAGAAAAGAGAGAAAACTCAGAAACAGCTATGAATCAATGAGCACTGTACTGAACAGTGTGAGTTTAGAATATAGGAACATAAAAAACAACAACAGCAACAACATAGAATTTTAAGACATATGAATAAATATCTTGCTGAAGACAAAACAGGTAACAGACTGCTTTCATGCAGTTTTGAGGAGAAACGTTCTTGCTTCCCTATCATCAGACTACCTCCCTAACAAACCAGAGGAACTCAGAAAAGAGAACATAAAGTGATCCAGATCAAGAGGGAACAACTGCTCTACAGAGACAAAGAGTAAACTCCGTATGTATAATATGGTGAGGTGTAATAACCCATCAAGCACTGACCATAGAAATCAGCATCTTATTGCAATGCTGTGTGTGTTAACAATTGATTGTGTTCCCCGTCTGGACAACTAAAAGCATGACTACAAGAGTTTTGGATTACTCCATCTCGGGACCAAGTAAAAATGTACCAACCTTTATCAACTGCTATCTTGATAATTTATCATTCAATAAAATGCAGTAGGTACTTGACATATTGCATGAGACAGGCTAAATAGGACATACTGGCAAGGAAATAAATAAGCTTTCTCCGAGCTGTTCAAGACTTATATTTGCAGAAAAATGTCATGTAGACAAACCACCTTCCCCTTTGTTCAGGTGCTAAGGGGACTGAACACGCACCAGACTCAAGCTTTTTCTATACAAGACAGCAGCACCACTTAAATCCTTCTACTACAATGTTTTAATGAAACATTTAAATCTGACAGCTGAAGAACTGTTAAATAAGCATGTTTTGTTGCTAGAGTAGTGACTCACAGACATCCACAGAGAAACACGAAAGATAAGTTTCACCGTGAGTTTTATATGCAGATATCTAATCTCAGTTGTCTGTACTCAGGTAATTTTGTTTCTGAAGTGACCACACAGCACTGATCCTGACTCTTCCATCAGTGAGGACCATAGCTCAGTGCAATCACTCCGGAGCTGCTGGAGCTCTGCTCAAAGGCAGATAGTTTGGTGTCTATTAGGATGTTGCTGTGAGGAGTGAGATAATACCGTTTTGCTGATCCAGCATTTCTAATTCAGAGGTAAAATATCCAGAGAATTTTGATGAAGTTAATGGTCAGGTTAAAAAGCCTATTCAAGTATCTGTAAATTTTTTTTACAAACAAGATCCCAGAAATTAGTTCAGGGTAATTTAACCAGAGCAAGCTTTAGAACAATATTAATACAATCTACAAATAATAATACCCCTGAAAATCAGATCTAATAATTATTTCTATTTATAAATCCAACACTGACAATACCATCTGGCATCACCACACAAAAGTGACATTCGTGAATCTTTGCAGGGGCACTGAAACCACCAGTTCTCACAACGCAAGGCATGACCTGTGCACATATAAATGGCACCATTCTGCAACTAACAAATCTGCCAGTGCCTGGCCCCTGTGCTGGAACACCAATACCATTAAGTTTGATGTGCCTGTGCTTCCATCTAAGAGTCCCCTGCCACACACATCCCTGCTGCAGGACACAGCTGTGATGGTTCCACCTCACAGCCCTGGCATACGAGCTGCGGCTGGCACGAATGGTTCTGCAGCAATGGGAAGTTTAACCCAGGCTGCTTCCAGGACCCACGCCAGATTGTTCATAGATAACACAGATACTCAGCTAATATTGGGTATTATTGCAATACATTATTCTCTTAAACTTATGTATTTCCTCAGCATGTAAAACACCGTCTTGGCTCTTTTGCTGAAGTCCAGTACATTTTGTATGCACTACCACATCAGTACATATGCTCACATGCTAGATAATGCCTGCAGAATCTAAAAGCACATCCGTCTGTACTAGCTTAAGTCAGAGAAAAATGATCTGAAAACATCAGGACAATAATCAGCACACACATTGATACAAAGCAAACAAAACAAAAGGAAACAGAACTGTATGCAATTTAAGAATAAAATAACTACAGGATACCTAAAAATTTCACTAAATTTTAACATTATTTTCACTTTGCCTTAAAGTGTGAGACCATGAAGAAAACCTATGCGAGTACAGCTGCTTCTGTAGAAGAGCATTATAATGCAGCAACATATTATGACAGTGATCTCCGGAGCCTCAGATTCATCTGTTCAATTGAATTGCTCCTCAAAACTCATTTAATGTCTATGTCATCTTGAATTAGCTGAATCACAAATCTTACAAGGAAAGTTTTGTGAGAGACATTCCAATATGCTTAAGTCTAAATGATGATTTGACTTTACATCAGTAGTCAGGCATCTGTATTCCTGCAGAGCCACCTAATCAGTTCATAATACAATTTTGTCACAGAGAAAGAAGAAATGAAAACAGGCACTTTCATTTTTAAAAATTTACATTAGAAATGCAATGGTGCTGTGGATTTTACAATATAATTCTGGAAACATGTAGTTAAAAAGCAGATGTTCCTTATGTGACATCTTTCTAGGAAGTGACACTGAAATGCCACTGCCAAGATGTCACAATTGGAGCTCTTAGGACCATACTTACTCTGTTACATAGATATAACCTTGCTAAATCAGTGGAATTGCAGATGCCTTTACTGAAAAACGAAAATGTTAGTAATGAATCCAAAGCATTCTCTTCTCTTCTCTGCTCTTTCAGTTAATATAAGGGCTATTACTGTGCTTCTCCATACAGTGCTTGAGAGAAACTACTTCTGGATTGCAAGCAAAGGGTCTCTAACAGTATTTTTTACCATGGACAAAAATACTACTGTCATGCTATTAATAACTTTGTAACATTTCATGTTTCCTTTAAGCCATTTCTTATTCCAAGTTTGCGTGTATGAACAAATTTTAGGTACGTGGGTGAGCACATCTTTCATAGTCTATTCAGCATTGCATCCTACAACCTATGTGGCTGTAATCCTGAGCACCATCCTGAGCAAGGAACTGACAGTTTCCAGAAGGTAAATTAGAATTTTGTGTTCATAAAATATGTTTCAGTAAGACAGTGCTTTTTATTATCATTTATTTTTAATTGTGTTTGGTTTTTTTCCTAAGGTCTATAGACAGTTTAAAGCTGAACTGAAATTCCACCATGCTTGAAAATTCCAGAACTTAGCGTCAATTATTACAGTATCAACATAATAAAGACATTTTCTTCTACTTCTTCTACTGCTTCATAGTCAGTATCTGCTTCTATAATCAGATCTACCCCCTACAGTTAATAAGAACTTAAACACCATTGCAATGAGATATTGTTAAAACCAAATATAGTCACAAGAGGGAATATGAAAAAAATTGCTTTAGAAGTGACTACAATGATGAAATAAGAAGAATATGAGTGTCTTAGAATCCTTAGAGTTGGAAGGAACCTTTAAATGTTGTCTAGCCCAACTCCCCTGCAATGAACAGGGACATGCCCAGCTAGATCAGGTTGCCCAGGGCCTGATCCTGCCTCACCCTGAAACCCTCCAGGGATGAGGAATCAACCACCTTCTCTGGGCAACCTCTGCCAGTGCCTTACCACCCTCAGCATGGCATACAGCAAGGCAAACAGGCTCTTGTTCGTGGTTTTGACATAGCTAATGGTTGTGACTATGCAGAAAATTAGAGTTTTGTAGCTGAGAATTTTCTCTATCCAATAATGTTATTGTGTTCTTTGTATCTGTTGTAGTTTCCAGGGAAATATAGGAGGCATTACTTTCGAAGCGACTGTAAAAGACTTCTTCCTTATATCCAACTTAAATCTTCTCTCTTTAAGATGGAAGCCATTTCCTTTCGTTCTACCACTACAGACCCTGCTAAAGAGTTGCCCCCCCTTCTTTCTTACAACTCCCCTTTAGATACTGAAAGGTCGCTCTCAGGTCTCCCCAGAGCCTTCTCCCTCTCCAGGCTGTTCAGCCCCAGCTCTCTCAGCCTGTCCTAATAGAATAGGTGTTCCATCACTTGGATCATTCATGTGTAAGAATTTATGTCCATAGCAAGGGGTGGGGATAAAAGAGACAACACCTGAACATCTTCTTCTCCCTTATTTTCAATGGCCTCAGAAAAAAAATTACTATAAATTCCCCGGGCTGCAAGAGAAATTCTCTTCTCAGTACATGAGTAGAATCATGTAAACTAAAGAAATATAAATACAGCTAACATCGTACCTTTCAGAAAGAATGAAAAAACAAACAAACAAAAAACAACCCTGCATAAATTATTAAAAATTACCTAGATAAAATGGGAATCTATTAGAGTAATGCAAGGGAGTAACATTTGGGAGAAACAAATCATGGCACAAATTACAGTCAACACGTTTTAAAAATGCTGTCTGAATCGTGGCATTATTTCATATCATGTTAAATGGCATATTTCTCTTAATGAACTGCCATTCTTCTTTCACATTAATCTTTTCATATCAATATTTTTGTTCTGAGTGACGATAAATTCTTTCTTCCTTAATCCATACAGTTTTCCACTTACCCTTTCATTTCCACATAGCTGATTATTTCCTGTGTAAAATAAATCTGCATAATTATTAACACATCAAAGAAACGAAAATAATTTTAAAATCTGGTGCAGTTTTCTCCTTTTATTATATAATACCTTCTCCTCAATAAGGAAGCAATAAACAAAACCATAGTCAGACCAATGAGGTCAAAAGGGAAAGCACTCCTAGACCAAACAGGATGTCTGTATTCAAAAGCTTTACCAGGAGCACAGCAGGCATTCAGATATAGCTGCAATGACAAAAGCAGCTTGACATTTTTCAGGCAGGAGACAACAACTCCTCAAATATCCCCATGGACTGAGACGCTCCATTTGGACCAAAGTTAGCCTAGCTGCAGCTGCTCAGCACATCTGAAAATATCGTGTGACATATTAAATTTCAAAAACCAGTCTGCCAACACCGAATGCCAAGGTGTTTCTCTGTTAATTTCTAAGTCAAGAATCATATCACAGAATCATAGAATGGTCTGCATTGGAAAGGACATCAAAGATCAACCATTTTCAACACCCCTGACATGGGCAGGGTCACCAACCACTAGTCCAGGCAGCCCAGGGCCACATCCAGCCTTGCCTTGAATGTCTCCAGGGATGGGGGGATCCAAGGATGGGAAAAAAAGCTTTTACAAAAGTTGGGTGCTTTAAACACAGAGGCTTATAGCCACAGTATTTACAAGACTGCAAAGGCTAGAGAACCAGCAAGATTTGTAGAAGTGAGAATGCGGTCACATGAAAAAATAAGGCTTTTTTTACAATGAAAACAAAAAACCTTGTTTCTACAGCTCAGAATCTAAATACATCTACCAATTCCTGTGGATGGATGGGCTTCTCTTGTAATAACTGCTATGGTAATAATGCAAGGCCATGATCAGAACTGAGCCAGCTGCATTGCAGATGACATCTAAAGCCCGCATTCTTTCTATGCACAAAACACCCAAACAGAATTTTCATCACAGTTGTTTTAATGGTGTCATAACCAACTTCCTTTATTGTCCTTAATGGATAATTAAGATGCTTTCCTCCTACTTAAAGGCTCAATATATCTCTAACTTGTAACAATGGAAACTGGATTGAACCTTAAGTAATCTGAGATGCTTTTAACAGGGGACTCATTTAGTGACTCAAACCAATCTCCAGTTCCTTATTGGTTTAAAAACAAATTATTATTTTATTCCTTAGTATCCAATAATTCTACACAGTGTTTCTCAGTGGGAAGAGCTCAAGTTATAAAATCTACTTACTACCACAGAAGAAAAGATGGGTATTTTCCAATAATTTTATTTTCAACTGTTATAAAAACAATCTGTAGAGACTGACACAGACAAAAATTCAGTTTTCAGTCTGCCTTCAGATAGAAAACCAGTGTCAAATCTATTAATTCTCCATAGGCTAGCAAAACCAATTTCCGTCCATAAGACACTCTTCCTGCATCAAATCTCATGATGGCAATTTTAAAATTAGATATGTCTGACTCCTCAATAAAGCCATCAGATCAATGAAACAAATGAGACTGGGGTCCACAATGGGAAATAACTAACTAAATATGCATGAGAAGCAAGAGGCACCTAGGCTACAGATTTTCCTCTATCTTCATCTCAAAACCAATGCACAAAAGAATTAATCAGCCCAAACACCAGAAACCAAATCTACTCCTTTGCACTGTTGCTGTTTGAGACTTCCTGTCACCTACACACGTCTTCTTGCTCCTCAGCACAAGCCTCTTTTGGGGAACACATGAGAAGGTCACAAGAGCTGCGCAGGAAGGCCTTGCTTTGGGGAGGAGAAGGGGGTGGCTTTGGCTAATCACTGCCATCAGTTAGTTGTGATGTGAGTTGATAAGACCTTGGGTGGAAGGACAGCTTATTATCCTAGGGAAGCAAATAACCCTTGACAAGAATCTCTGGGTACATCATACTCACAGCCTCTGCAGCCTACAACTTTAATCCTTCTTCCAAGACAGACTGAGCTTAGCTCCTGAGCTTTTAGCTTCCTTCCTCCAGATGCAGAAAGCACTGGTGGCTACAAGGGTACTTTTTCACTGATTTGGTAGTGTGCGATCAGGGTTAGGCCAGGCCAAATGTACACAGTCTGCTCTGCTGCTTCAGGCCTTGAGCCCAGAAGCATCAGCATTTCAGGCACAATAACAATGCCTTTTACCATAATCTTCAATAATTAATACTCTGTGGACCATTTATGCAGAAAAATATATCAGTTATCCATGTAATCTTTCATGTTATCCAACCTTTCATATCAATGTATATGGTACTAAATAAAGAAATTCCTTATGGGATTCTTTCTGTGAAAAAGATATATATTTTTTTCAAGTTAACAACATAGCTTTAATCACTTTAACAGGAAACTAATTGTAGAGCAATAGTTCTGTACCTCATGACAGATCTCCAACATGCTCCCCGGGTAAAATCTGTATGGAACTTCGTGGAAAGATGCTCCTAATACTCAACTGCAGCTTAAAAATGCAGTTCCATTGAGTATAATAATTTTACTACAAACCTCAAGCTTCTTTGTTCCTATTATCTATTATTTATTGTACTATCTATCTAAAAGGATGCAAGACTTCATCTTTCTATTTGATACTTTATTAAATCACAAGGTTTTATATCAAAAAAGCTTGAAGTAGGACTTACACCAAAATGCAGACCTCTTGCAGCTCCTTCATAGAATCATAAGATCACCAAGTTTGGAAATGACCTACAAGATCATCCAGTACAATCACTCACCTATCACCAATAGTTCTCACTAATAATTCTCACTCCTTACTCATCCAAGGAGACCCCAAATGACAACAAAAAGCTGAAACAAAACACTTTGGTGTCCAAGTTATTCAGGAAGAGTAAAGCAAAGGAATTTGCATTAAGATTCTTGTGTCATCTCTCCAAAGAGCACAGACAAGAAAGAAAGCAATTCTGACTGCAGGAACAAGTCCCAAAGCATTAAAACACCAAGTTCTTGATGTTCTTTCTCATTCACCTTGTAGCACTAGAACTCTCTAGGAAATTACCACAGCTTGTTTAAAGGGATGAAATAATGAAAAATCAGGGCAGAGAAGGAAGTGAAGGGACGATTTCTATTCAAGCTTTTAAAATTATAATAATAAACCAAAAATATTAATCAGTCAGCAAGTTTTCTTATCCTAGAAAATTATATTCAAGCTAGCAGCACGTTCCAAACTTGCTGTTTCATACTTGGAAATACTTCTCCCTGAATAGGTGCCTTCACAGTCTTGCCTTTCATTGTCTTGGAGACATGGTACAGTGAGAAAGTCAGTGTGCATGCTAAAAAGAATGACACCCCAATTCAAATATGTGACTGAATAGCTACTTATACTTGAAACAAGTATATCACAATCCAAAATACAGACCAAACTGATCTTCCACACACCCTGTACAATTCAACTATATTTCAGGCCTAGCGGAAAAGACAAATGGGAAAGGTGGCTGCAGGAAAGTTTCACCTACAAGTAATTCCATGAACTACAACTCCCAGCAGCAGGTTGATCAACTCATAGATAAAGCAGGAAAAGGACCCTAATCATTTGGCCAGTTTCCCTCACAGACTGAGGTGCTATGACTGCCTCACATGCAAGCCAAGTGAATGCTCATGCCCTGAGGTTTTTCATACATTAGTAGGTTACACGTGTCATGGCTGCCCCTAAAACCTCTGTCAATCTCTTATATGATAATTCCTAATAATGACTGTATGTTTCCAAGCCAGAAAGCACAAAATTATTCTAACTAAACAATATGTAAGACAAATCTTACTACAATCAGAGTAAAGGTCCACAATGTCCCTAATTCGTTGAAATTTTGGGAGAGACAATAAGCCACAGAGAGGCAAATCCTTCCTGGGAAGTACTACCTGGATGGTGGGATCCACTTCCCACCTCCTTGCTGAATTTTATAAGCTACTTAGAGACTTCAAGCTGCAGCTTTTTAAGTATGGTGGTCTGGATGCAAACATAACTGATTAGCTAATCTTGATTTGGATTTGTGTACATAATGCTTAAATAGGAGGTACTGTGTACAGGAGGACTTGCCCCACTGTTTTTACAGGGATGGTGGTTGATAAGCCCCAGACCTTCCTTTTTGCTCTTTTTGAAGACAAGGACAATGTTCGCCTTTCCCCAGTTACTAGGGACCTAGCCTAGTTGACACAATCTTTCAAAGATGATAGAGAACAGTCTCATGATACCATTAGTCATCCTTGTCAGTACCCTCTGGACGCCTCCCGACTGATCCTGTAAACTTGCATGGGTCAAGACTTCTTTTGAGAAGATCCCTGACTCAGTTCTCTTCCACTCACTTCCCCCTGAACTCGGTCTCAGAAAACAAAGGACTGTGAAATTTTATTTGTGAAGACCAAGACAAGGAAGTCACTGAGCAATGCATCCCTATGTGAGTCTGCTGCTCCAATTAGCAAAGGACCAACACATTCCACAACCACTCACAGCTTCTCTTATTCTCCTCCAGCCCCTTACGTTTGCCTCCTCAGCAGTCTGTTAACTGCTTTCTACTTCACCACAACCCATTTTCCTCCCAGGTGCCTTAATGTTCTCACAGAAAGCAGAGCTGCTACCATCTAACCCCTTCAACACCTCAGACTATTCTGCATGAGTGTCACTCAGAAGGACCCTCATGCAGAGCCAAAGATAATATGCCTGGCAGTGTTTGTTCTGTATTTGCTCCTCTAATCTCTGGTACATCTCTCTCAGAGGTTTGAAGCTTATAAAGGGATAACTGAAATAACATATGGTACTCCCTATAATGTGTGCTCCATATACAAATAAACCAAAGAATTCTTGAATGATTTTTCAATATGAATACAAATAACGTGTTTTCAGGTAGCTGTTTTGCTTAGATTATTAATCATCTGATCAGAAGTAACTTGTGAAAAATATATTTTCTTAGTATTTAGACTTTGAGCGCACACTCCTGTCCACTGCTGTACAGCCACTCGACACTTTTGAGTTAAAATAAATACATTTATTATAGAAACACACTTTGCTCTCAAAGCTGTTCAAAGACTTTCCTAAGGAAAAGCTCATAGATAATTTTTTCTAAGTCAATATACATCCAAAGGCCAAACAGACACATCTGTAAACAGTTTAAATAAGTTAAACAGTGTAATAAGTTAAAGAGAAGAAATTACTAACCAAAGCCTAAGCAACATCTGTGCATCCCAGTCTGTGTGGTAACTAGCATCAAGAAGGCGTCTCTATTCATTTAAATTGCTTAAGGTGTTACTCGTTAAAGGTTTACAATACTTAATTTCTAGACAAGACAGACATAAGACCAGGGAGGAAATAAACAAAACTATAGACAACTAGCCAAATTTACACCTCAGAATAAAAAATAATTCTTGCATTGATTCAATCATTTAATAACAAAAACCCCTAATATGCTTTAATTTCCTCTAGAATTTTAATTAGATTGAAAAAAGAATGCAGGAAGTTCAAGGACTATTTTTCAGAGGAATAATTATTCAAGTAGTAGTCTTCCCTATTATATCTTCTCAAGAAAAGCCATTTTTTGTACCTCATAAATTTTTAATTTGATAAGGTCTCTGTGTTGTGTTCTCCCTTTTCATTTTGCTGCCGAGTCTTCTCATAAATGTTCATTTCATAGCAGCTATAGCACAAGAACAGCAAAGCAGGCTGCCGCTCAGGCGAACAAAGGCACTCCCACACAGCCGAGTGTCAATGTCTGGGAGCTGTGCTGTAGAAAAACACATGCCCACGGTTGCTCAAAGATTCCACTTCAGCTGCAATGCAATGCACTGGCAGGCATGAATAGCCTTTCTTTTACCTTGTTTATTCAAGAACTATGATCTACTACAGCCCACTTTTAAGTATTTAATATTCTATGATGAGGAGACTAAATAAGCTTCACTCCAAATTAAAAACCTTCAGTCAAACTGTTGGTTTTTTGTAAACATATGAAACCAAAATATAAAGGTCTTCTCCTTAGAGACAAAAAGGCCTTTGCTCTAGGATTTTATATTTATTGTGCTAGCAAAGTCAACGCTATCTCTGACAGAAACTGATTCTGTGATATGTTCTCTTCTGCCTCAAGTGCATTTAAAAACAAAGCACTCATCTCTCTGATTTCCATACTGCTCCTCATGTAATTAATCAAAATCATAATCTAAACCAACTTCCTCTCCAAGCACATTATCATGAATTAGTCATTTGTGGGAGAAAAACGTAAAGAGAAGCAAGCCTCTATTTTACATCTTGTTTAAGAAGAGTCTTTCAACCTGGGAAGGTGGAAGATGGGATGTAGCAGTGCAGTGTTACAGTAAGTAAATGCGCACATGCATGCCTGTGTGCGCACACGTGTGTGCTCTTATTTCTCATGCCTCCAGTGAGAGGGGTCACAACCCTTCCGACTTCAACCCCATCACTTCTAATTTTTCAACTCGGTTCTCAGTAGAGAAATTCAACCCATCTGGTTTTCAATTTTACAAGGTCATCAGCCATGAAAGAAAATACAGCTTGAAAAAAAGAGAGACATATAATCTCCTCTCAGTATATAAGAGTAGATTACACAGATGTTTCTGTTAGGTCAAGGCAAATTACAAGTAGAAAAAAAAAAATCCTTACCACATCACACATCATTATATATTTGTATGCCCACTACTAGTTATTTCTTTCTGGTTTTACTTCTACATTTCTATTCTTCACTGCATAGTAATACACAGTTGTCAACCTTCAATTCCTGGCAACACAAAGCTGAGAAAATCTTCCCTTTGGTGTCACCAAAGGCACATTTGGCCTAGTGCTGCACTGAGGCAAAAAGAGAGAATTCTATTTCCTACTACAATAGGGTGAAAGCAGACAATGAGAACAAACATCACAGCCTTTCTTCTGTTTTGCTGGCCACAACAGAAAGCACACCCAGAGAATCATCAATTGTGCATCTGAGCTGGGCACTGCTCTGATCAGTTCACATTTTCTGACAAATTGTTTAGAAGAGCTGGTGAAAGGCTTTTTGTTTGTTTTCTTAAGAACACAGCTGAAAAGTCTGCAGGCTCCCTACTCGCAGCCAAAAAAGGGAGGCTACTGAACTTTGCTCAAGGAAAGGACTGGCTACTGTGAAATTTAGCAAAGGCCACTGACTTTTTCAAACCTCTCATTTTCTCTTCATTTTTAACAGGTTTTCCAGGGATTTCACTAAACATTATAATAAAACTTAAAGACCTAAGACTGGTTACTCTGATGTGCCTTGTCAGCCAAGTTGCTTGAGATAAACTTAATTATACAACTCATGGAGCACTATTTTACCAACAAACTTAATCAAAGTAGGACTGCTTTACCTTTATATTAATGATTACATGGCAGTGCTTTGCAATTCAAGATGAGAATCAGCATCATTACATACATTTACTAGCCAACCTAACATGGGTTTCAAGCTCAAGAGAGACTATAACCAGAGAAACAAATAAAAAGTAAATGCAAAATTACAATGGATTATTATTTTATTATTTTGTATTATTAAGATGAACTTATAGAATACTTTGTAGGGAGATATTTTTTTTATTTTTCTTGAATGGAATTTCTCTATCCCTTTCTTTTCAAAAAAGCTTCAAATTGGACATATAGCTTCAGGGGAAAAGAAAAAGAAAAGAAAGAAAGAAAGAAAATACAAATCATCACATGATTATATGAAGCACTCAAAATAACAAAAGAGACTGCAAGATTATTTACAGATTTCTCAGTATCCCCTGAACTGGAGGACTATCATAATAACATCTCAAAGAATTTATAATATATGTATATTTGGGGATATTTCAGATAACTGCACAGTGTATTACTGATATATATGACACTCCAAAACTAGCCATTTCAAACAGTACAGCACCTTCAACAGAGAACTAATTCATATTTCAAAAATACTTCATGATTCACATGGTCCATTAATTTAAGAAATGAAATATTATAGTAAAATAGAATAAAAGCTTTTCTTAAGCATTTAAGAAGCTTCCAAGTTTTGGGAAACAGAAACAAAAAATCATATGTAAAAACAGATTTTTTTTTAATTTAATGCTGTTTCTTTGATCACCTCACAATCTATAGGCCAATCAAGTTCTTGTGGAGTATGTCCACCTGAAGTTCTGCTCCCTTCTCCAGCACAGCAAATGCACACCAAGCTGTTAATTGGAGTAATACTAATTAAAAGACAAAAAACATGACTACATTAACAGTGAAATTGCCAATTAGCACATAAGGCTTCCTCATTACTGCTGGTGAATGAAATGCGAAGCCTGATGTGGATAGCAGTCATAAAAATAAAAGACATTTCAGAAAAACTGATAGGTCACATTTTCAGCTTACTTCAGAAGTTCTGCTGGAATCAGTAAATGAAAAGCTGACCTATAGGATAAAGAGAAGTTCCTACTTTTTGTGAAAATCTTTTAAGAATTATACTGTCGTGTTCCACATCTCTACTCACAATGATTTTCATAAGAAAGAGTACTGCTCCAGTGAAGCCACTAGAAAGTACTTAAAAAAAAATTATGAGAACAAGAAGGTTAACCTTTCAGTGGACAATTTCCTATCCCTTTATACTTCGCATAAGGCTTCCCCAAAAGGGACTAAGAATGGATACTGAAAGCACTCTAGATGATCTTAGTTTCCTTTTATCTTTAAAAAGAATAAATATCTCGTATCCTTCAGTCTCTTTCAATCAATCATAATTTTATGAAAGTTAATCCTACTTCCAGATCTCCACAACCCTAATGCTGCTTGTATAAAGTACTTGTGTTCTTCGCATATCCTGTATTTCCTCAACTCTTGTTCCCTCTTTCTTCATCTCTCTTTTCAAAGGTTCAGAATTCTAATTCAGAGGTCTCACAGGAAGAAAAACTGAAATACTTCCAGCATTATTTTTCTGGTAAGAACTGGACTATATATTTGTTTTTCACTTGCTCCCTTTTAATCAAGCATTTTGTTGACCATAATCAATTTCTTCACTCAGGAGAAAAATGTGCAATTATCTACAATAAAGAACGTGTGTCTAAGGAATAGGGTGGGGGGAAGAGAAATCAATGGAACCATCTGTCTGACATTCCTACAACATTATAAGAGACTTGTAATTAACTGCTTGCCTACCAAAGTCTGCCAGCTTTAACTCCCCCGTGTCACTGATCAGAAGATTCTGTGGTTTCAGGTCCCTGTGCAAAATGTAACGCTGGTGGATGTAAGACAGTCCTCGCAGCAACTGAAATAAAAATAACTGAAAAAGAGGGGGACAAAAAACGACCTCTGTTAATATTTTGCATATAACCACAGATGATTTCTTCATAGTATGCAGGATGCTTGCATATTGTGGTAACATTGTGTTAGAATTCCTCCCAAGCTCTGTAATTCCCACCCAAATTTGACACAATGAAATTTCAATCTAAGAGGTATGTACTTTGCAAGGACTAACCCCATCCTCCAAGCCCTATTATATTACAGATTTTACTTGCCTACATTACAAAGAACAAGGACAATATAACCATGTGCAGAAGGCTCAGTTCCTACCAAATTATAATTATATTCCATTTACCCATATGGCCTTAGAGATTAGGTGGTAGCCTGAAGACAGATGTGTATCTTCTCTAATTATAGGAAACAACAGTATGGGGTGGATAGGAATGGGGAGATAAGTCAGTGGGATGAGACACTGAAGCTAAAACAAAGAAATTAATAGTATAACAATAATGCCTGTGTACCCAAGCAAATCTCTAAGTAGGAGAGGTTTCCCCCTTTAAAGCTGTCTATGGGAGTTGTTTAGGTGCATTTCATAAAGAAGTAATAATTCTTAACAAACTTAAAGATGACTTTTTAATTATACTTACAGATTTTTTTAAAGTAGATTTAGATAAGAACACAGCTCACTCCCCAGGGATTTCTTTTTAACCCTTTACTATGCTCTATAAATGTTTCCCTAGAGCTAAGTATTAATGCTGTATATTTTAGGAATTTACAGTTGTGAACAAAGACTTGGGAGATGCAGATCTTTTGTTCTCCCCTTTTCATCTTTTTCTCCCATCACTCTCCTGCATTCTAGTGGCACCTGATATAAAAGGTCATAAATTTTGTCCTAGCAGATTTCTGTCAATACAAAGGGTGAAGAATTGCTTCCCAGGAGCTTTCTTTGCAGTTTGAAAAACGTATTGAAATTTATTGAAAAATTACACAGATCATTCCTATTGCCTGACATAGTCAAAGAAATACGGTTTCCAAGTGGAAGCAGAACAAGCATGTCTAATGCCAAAAAGATGGGTTATTCAGGAGTGGATATGGACCTTGTGACCCACAGCTCATTGGCTGGTGAAATGTGCTCTCCTGTGAAATCCATACCAAAGATTCGAGGAAAGTCAACCCAAGTGCATGAGAATCTCTAATTAACTTGCAACACAAGCATTCTATTTAGTGACTGCTGAAGTGAGGAGACATTATAGAAGGGGTTACAAAATCTGATTATAGAAGAGAATAAAGGCTGACATGAAAGAAACAGAAATGTCATGTTACTGAAGTTGAAATGAATTTAATTGCATTTCTTTTTTTTTTTTTTTTCCTCCAAGTGCAGACACAATACACTGTATGTTCAGCTATTTAGCCAGGGTGCGAAGAGCCATATCAATCACCTTCTTGCCAGAGTTGGGTCTAACAATGTGCTGAGGAAACTTAACAGAAAAGACAGAAATAAAAGAAAGAATAGGAGGAAAGTCATAAGTCACATGCACATTCCTTTTTAGAATTGTGGTTAAAATGGGATTCACAGTACACAAAACCTATCTTAAGGGCAGGAAGCAGAAATGGCTTTTATTACAACCCTAAAATATAAATTAAATTATATTAAATGAATTCCAAGTACTGTTTTTTTGTTTTTTTTTTTAATAAAATATAAGGTAAATAGTCATTTTGCTAAACTAACTAAATTGTTTTAAATTTCCACTATTATTTTAAAATATGCGAAGAAATGTCAAACAACACATTATCTTACAGCACTATGATCTTTATAACTCAAGTGCATTAAGTAATGTGGCCTTTCATTTGACTTTAATGCCAAGTCAAGTAACTTGACGTGGCACATTGTACTAAGAAAAAAAACAGCAATTTTGCAGCTGAACAACACAAACATACACTCTTGAGGACAGCATTGGAATATAGGTTTATTCAAAACTTCTGGACACACTGTTCTCGTGAAGTACTTTCACAAAAATCAATTAACTCAGTCACATACACTGTATGATTTTTTTCCTCCATGGATGAAGATAGTAAGAGAGAAGGGGAAAAAATCTCCCTGAACTCATTACAGGGTAAACTTTTCCAAGTTTTTGTTGTTTTCTCTTTTTCCCATCAGTGTTGTTTTACTTTGGGTATATGAAACGTGAGAAGACTTAAGTGAAAATATGAGCTTAACTCCTGGCAGTATTCTGCAAACTGTGCGTCCTTTGGGATTGCCTGGAAAGAGAGAGCAGCAGAAAAGACTCTCAGTCTCCAATTGTTACCCACTCCACAAGAACAAATGAATTGGAAAGAATCGTTTCTGATGCCTCAAGAAGCACCTTTTAGGCAATTTCCCTCTACTGCATTTGAGGAAAGCTCCCTCTGCTTCCCTTCAAGGCTATCTGTGTTATCTTCGTAAGGACATAAATTAATACTGAATGAGATACCAATGAGATAAGAGGTAACTCTTATATACATCTACACTTGATCTGAAATCTGCATTGACCCAAAAACATGGTCATATCCTCATTTTAGCCAGTTCTTGCTCAACTTCTTCCATCTTGCTCAACTCTGACAGCACTGAAACCTTTAAACAGGTCCCTCCACCAACAACTCCTCTCAGCTCTGCTAGAGGCTCAGCCTGCTACGGGTCCACAGCCCCGCAGACCAAAAAACGACTCTTTTAAAAAGAGTCAGGCCAATATTAACTCATGTCAACAGGCTTTTTTGTGTGAGGAGAAATTATGCAGAAGAGATTTGTGACTCTTCAGCTTATATGTTACTAGCTTTAAAATTGCCTTTGTCATAAACAAAGCTATATAACCTTCAAATAACCTGTAATAAAAAAGCTGGGACATTACTTGTGTACTGTTTGCAGTTTATTACTAACAAAGGAGATTTGGTGATAAAATGAGACACTCATAAAATGATAAGGGTCGTTGTGATGAGAACTGGAAGAGATGGAAAACAAGCAGGATAAGTCTGTAGAAATAAAGCTTTTGGAAAGATTTAATCTTGAACTAGCCACTCAATTGTTTTCAAATTCAGACAAAAAATGTATGTATATGTTTTTGTTTCAGGCCTTGCTTATTTAAGATATCTGTAAAAATCTTTTTCAGTCTACATAATTACACTGAGCTTTCACTTTAACCTGAGCTACATATTATAATGAAGAATTTTCATTGTCACAGTGAGAAAAATGTACACAGGTCAAAGCCAATCTGGAGCTCATAGACTGTGATATTAAAGATTATTAGCACTCTTTAAAACTTTCAAGAGAAAGTTATCAATGACACAAAAATACTGGCATCTAAATAAATGAACCTAATTTTAAGGTATATGTTTTGGGGGCCATTTGAGATGCGTGTTACTTTTGACCAAATGCCTGTTTAAACCAATTAAATATTTTGACAGACTTGCCAGCTTCCGGGATTAACAGCCCTGTTTTCATGGTGTTTTTTGTGAACCTGGGCAAGCGTATAAGCTAGGCCATTGTACAGCTGCAAGATAGCTCATGCACATCAAAATGCTTTAATATCTTGTTGGCCTCTGAATGTCACATAGGATCTTGAGCTCTCCTTATCCAAATGAGCATGTAAACTAAACACCAACATAGGCCATCCGAAACACACCTACAGGGATGGACTGATGTGAGCTAGTGCCTTCTGACTTAGTCTCAGACAGCTCCGACTTGGGGGGTGACCACACACACATGATCAGTGTAGAACAGATGAGGGCACAAAACTGCTTTCCATTCCCAGAGAAAGTAAAGAGTCTGGCAAAGCATGCTGAAGTGAGTGAAAAGCAGGAAATAATTCACAACACTGACAAACAGACCCTTCAGAAAGTGTATTATTTCCACAGTGTCTACTGAGGCATTGAGGATCCCAATGACAATAAAGACACTGCCCAAGAGGCCTGCAGGGGAATTTTTTAAAGACAGGAATTGTCTTTTACTGATAACATAAAGTGATTTCTGAATGAAGGGAGCATTTGAGCTCCCTTACCTCATGTTTTATTGCAAAAATAAAGAACCTGGCCCTAGATATGAAAGTAGAAAGCTTTATGAAATCTTTTAGTCTATAGAAGAAGCACAGAAATTTTTGTAGCAAGAGAGCAAATTGAGCTGAGCTAAGCTGGACCTTAAGTTTACATCAGTGGGTCAGAAGAAAGCTGAACCAAGATGAGATTAATGTAACAGTCCTTTAGCAAGCTCATATTACTGTACTAGCATAGTTACTTTCAAAAAATAATACACAATCCTGCACAAGCTTTATCATCACTTATAACACAAATGCTCCTGCTTGCTGCATGTATTAATGCACACCAGCTGGGTATCACAATCATTTGAATTCTCTTGTGTGCATTGGCATCAATCAATATTACATTCAGTCTTAATAAGCCTTCAAATCTAAACATGCCTGTAAAAATAACCCAACTCAGGACATCTCATGCTTGCAACCATCATACTTCTCCCACACAGTACAATCAAACAGCCTTAAAACAAACTCAATCGGACACTGTGTTCATCTAGGTTTAGGTTTACTACATGTTGTGGGAATTTCAGATCTAGTTGTCTTAAGCCATTAGCATATGAAAAACATATCTGGTAATAAGTATTAACACTGAGGCAATGAGAAATATCTCTGTATGACTTCAGCTAATGTGTCAAAAGCTGAACAAGCACGATCTTTAACCACTGCTGGTTTTGCTGTTCTTTTATCTCCTCCTAAGCAGGATAATACTAATGATAAAAAGCACAAGTTTTCACTTCTAAGAATTTCCCGGGGAAATAACTAACTTTTTAGGTCAAAGCTTTGTAGACTCTTGCTTAAACAGTAAGACGAAGAAATTTCAGGAATAAAGTGTTGACTTGAGATGAATTTGAGTCCTGAGGAATAAATGATCTTATCTGAATAAAAAAAAAAAAAATGTTAGCTATTTGAATCAGCATGACTTTCATGATCATAATAAGCTTTATGTAATAAAAGATACTCCTCTCTGACCTTCCTCAAACTGAATTCTCTCAAAAAGAATTTTGAAATATTTCTGTCCAAAAATCATTTTTAAAGGCTTCTAACTTGTTCTTGCCTTACACAGAAGTCCTCCAAAGACCATTCCACAAAGACATGAACAACAATACAGCCACTGCGAATAAAGATCATTTATCTTAAAAAGATCCTAAAAATACAGATTTTTCCACTCTACTGGACACAGAACAGAAAGGGAAAGAGACTGGAAAGTGTTAATTGGCTAACTTCTATTCTCTTTGATGTTCCTTTAATCATTTTTTCTCCCCTCTGGGTACAACTACAGCCATTTGCAATGAGGAAGGTGTGCTTAATTAACTGAGTATAAAGACGCTCCCTTATGATCAGTTACAGTCATCTAATAATGTTCAGTAAGTGGAAGATTATTCCAATTTCTTGTTATTGAATGGCAAAAGTACAATTAAAAAAAAAATCCAATCAAATTCCCTGTTCTTCCTTTTATCAGTTCACTTCCATGAAGAACTAGGCTGGAGTTCCACTTGGTGCCTCACCAATTTTAGATATACAGGAAACTGTATTTTTTGGCGCTATGATGTTCAATTTTTTGCCACATGTAAACCATATGGATCATATATTACACATATAGACAATACATTACACACACATTTTCAATACTGCACACATTTCTCACTGCAGCATATGTAAAAATGACATTCTTCTAGCATGAATTTTAACACACTGATAAAGATTCTCTGTTTACTGTTCACAGTTGTGCATATTATCAAATCATTACTTTAAGCGACATGACTGACATAAAGTCAAATGAAATGCTGGTGCCATATTTAATGTCTGATAACTAAAAAGTCTAATTTAAATAATCAATTCTCAATGCCATGTGTAAAAGACAACCTTAATTTAGCATAATATTATTCTGTCTGCTGTACACCTGCTTGTTCAGTGGATGAGGAATGAAAAATAGCAACTTCTCAACCACATTAAGCAACCCCGCTTCGTACTTAGCATATCTGTTGGAATACATTTTTTATTCAGCTCTACATCAGCAACATCACTAATTTCAGTGTGGAGGAGAGAGATTTCAAAATCATCACATTTGTTTGATTTGCTTCCAGTCATGACCATTAAAATTAAAACGACCACCATAATAGATATTCATTTCAGAGTAAAAGACTTTTCACTAGATTCCAGTGAGTCAATGAGATGATAGGTAAAACAAGATATGAAATATCACAGTAACCAGATGTAATATAATGGTTTAGTTGTCCAGTTCCCGTGTATCTAAGTCTGTGGCAATCAGCCTTTTGGTCTGACACATTAGATTCACAAAAGCATTCGCATGTCACATCTTCTCCAGCATCACTTAGTCCCACATTTGTCCCATAGAGATGCAGGACAGGCCATGTGCTTCAACACACATTCCCCCAGAGGGGACCACAATGCAATCACACCATAGAAAGGAAGCAGAAGCACGACAGGGAGGTCACTACCAAAACCCAGATTAAAAAAAAGTAATAAGTCTTTTCAGATACCAAGTTTTACTAAAAATGTTTTTATGTATTACGAATCTCAAATGGAGTTTCTGCCTAGCAAGAGCCAATATTTAATGCTCTTCTACTGCCAAAGTATCAGCAACTGCATCTCCAACTCAGTAAGCCTTGTGTAGCTTGGATATAAATTACCTAATCTATCCTTCCATATTCCAAATGCTTCCCTATCTCTTGTGCTTCAGGTTATTCTACAACAGTAATCAGTTTATTTATAAATATTTATGTTTACAGAAGACATAAGATAACTACTCTATGGCTTTGACTCGAATTATTAATTTTCACGTTAGTCATTAAATGCCAAAATTATTCATCTGTCAAGACCAGATACTACTTTAAAAACAGCAATCATTAGTTAAGGACAACGTTCACAGTACTGCTATATGGAGAGGAATAAATGAATGCTGCAAAAGACTCAAGTGCCAAAGCAAGCCCTAGATTTCTGATAACATCACATAATAGTGTTTCGGTATTTTCAATTCATCCTGCACATCATCTTGTTTAGGAGGCCTGTAATAAAGTCTTAGTTTAATAAACCCAGTATTAGTGGCATATCTGATTCGGGTTTTTTTTTGTTTGTTTCTTTGTTTGTTTTTGGTTTTTGTTAAAGCACTAGAATTGGCTGATCGCTTCTTAAGCACTTGGCATGGAAAAATATTACAGTACCCAATAATGTTTCAACTATTCCTATTCATGACATTTCTTCTCATCTCTTTTTTTTTTTTTTTTTTGTATGAAGAAGATTTAATGCTGAAACGACTTGTATTTTTATTTTTATTTTTATTTTTATTTTATGAAATTTAAATATATTAGTGGTTTCAAGTGTTGACATTAGAAACTCAGTACCTGAATTCCACCCACTACTTTGCCAAAGATATAATGTCACCTTGAGAGTCAACTATTTTCTCTGACTTAGAACTTCAGTCTCAGAGTGATAAAGCACTTTTCTAAAGGTTGTAGGTAGGGGTTGAGATTTTACTTCAAAAAAAATGTTCACCAGTTCTACATGGAAGTATGCTGTATCTCACTTTCTAGGAGCAAGGAAGACTCAGAACTCAGATGGGTAGTAGCTGAAGTCAAGCACTCCTGGGAAAAGGATGAATACTCCTGTTCCCTGTATGCAAAGCTCATAAACAGTAGCCTGCCTATTTCTCCTTATTGCTTTTTTGCCCTGGAAAGAGAAAAGGTGCCCAGGGAGAGGAACAAATCAGAGCAGTAATATTAGATGGAAGATGAACAAACTGGAAACTCCTGCTCCCTCCGGTCACACTAGATGATAGGAGCCTTCCAAGTTGCCTGAAGTTAAAGATTTAGCAAGTGATTTTAAGAGATGGAGACAGTTTTTGTCTGGTTGACAAGCATTGTCATTCAGGCTGGTGTTGCACAGACTGAGGAACAGTGGGTAAGAGGCAAGTGACTTTTTATTTTGTCAGAGATACTATTTTGAAGTCAAATGCTCACACAAACCAGTATTACATCTCACAGTGTGAGCAGAGAGAAGGCAGAGAGAAAAAGTCCATTTTTGCTTTTCCCAAAAGACCACAGCTTTTTCAATGCAACATCACTAATTAACCAGCTTTCATTAATATGTTTATTTTAAGGATTACAACAGGCAAGGCAGGCATGACAGATGTGAGCCTGTGCTCCCACTTCTTCCACAGACAACAGGACACAGGAAAAATGAACTCAGCTATAAAATAAATGAATCAAAATGGAAAAATGATTTCAAGTACAGATAAAAATAAAATGTGACTGGGAATGCAATAATATGAAGTGAAAAAATGCACTTAAATAGCTCTATTACTTCAAAGGTAAAAGGAAGGTTAAGAACAGTCTTAGCAGTGTGATACATTTGCACAGGACATGCTGGCATGCCCCAGAGGAGATATTTAAAAATTAAATTATAAGTTTATGAAACAAGAGCCATCTGTAGATAGATGTAAGCAAAGACTTAGGAGAAACAAGATGATAAGTCAAAATGGTGGTGAGGTGGCCCTGTACCAGACCAAAAGAGGCATAAATCAAAATGAAGCTCATCACAAAAAGGAATTTGCAGACTCAGTTCGCAACCATGACCATTTGAGCTGTAGAAAGCAACCCAGATATTTCAAGAATCTGGGAAGCATGAACTGCAGGAAGGCAGGAGAAAGTCCTGTCCATCAGTGTGCTGCCACAGTCTCACTTTAGATCTTGGTAGCTCCACACGGCACACATCTTTCTACTCCATCCAGGCTGCATGAGAACCTTCTAGCAGGGGCAGAACTGGGCATAACTTATACATGGGGGCATGTACCTAAGATATTTACCTGCCTTCAGTTTTGGAAAAACTGAAAAAGATGTTCAAAACCAGAGAAAAGAATATGAGACTGTGCCTACTAAACAAGGACTTCTTTAATGATTAGCTTTTTTCTCTCCTCATCTCTAGTTGTATTACCATCCACAGTATATTCACATATATTAAAAAATGGTAGATGCAAACTTGTTAGCTAACAAAGACATATACAATTGCGCATTTGGAAGTAATGTTCTTCGGAGAATTTATTGACTGAAATTACTATTTTGTGCCAATTATCCTTTTAATAAAGATGTTGCGGGCATCTACCACACTTAAATAACCAAGATCATAGAAACATGAATCATTTGAGTTAGGAGGGACCATTAAAGGTCATATACTTCCAACTCCCATGCAATGAACAGGGACATCTACAGTTAGACCAGGTTGCACAGAGCCTGATTCAGTCTGACCATGAATGTCTGCAGGGAAGGGGCATCCACCATCTCTAAGGGCTTCACCACCCTTACCATAAAAAAAACAACACAAACATTAAAAAAGCATAATCTCCTCTCTTTTAATTTTAAATAATTTCTCCTCATCCTTTCACAAAGGATCCTGTCCTTCCTTACTGCCCCCCTTTAGATACTGAAAGGCTGCTCTCAGATCTCTGGAGCCTTCCCTTCTCCAGACTGAACAGCTACAGCTCTCTCAGTCTGTTTTCATAAGGGAGGTATTCCATCCCTTGGATCATTTTTGTAGCTGTCCTCTGGATATGCCTACATCTCCCTCCAATAGTCTATATCCTGTACTGAGGACTCCCCATCTGGACACAGTACTCCAGGTGAGGTCTCACAGCACAAAGCAGATGGGCAGGATCACCCCTCTTACTCTGCTGACCATAATTCTTTTGATGCAGCCCAGAATATGGTTGGCTTTCTGGTCTGTGAGGACACAGTGCTGGCTCATGTCCAGCTGCCACCCACCAGTATTCCCAAGTCCTTCTCATCAGGGCTGTGTTCTGTTCTTTCATCCCCCAGCTTGTGGGGGTTGCCACGACTCAGGTGCAACACACTGCACTGAGATTTGCCGAACCTCATGAAGTTCTGCTGGGCCCACTGATCAAGCTTGCATAAGTCCCTCTGGATGGCAAGATACTTGGTTAAACATTCTCAGGAACAGGTGCATTAAGAACAGTAACTGATAATAAAACTTCACACACAAATTCTTTGAAGAATTTAAAAAATAACTTTTTTTCTAAGACATGAGCCTCCTCACAAGGAGTAAAAAATTCTGAAATCAGTATATGTGAATACATACACACCACTAAAAATGCTTAAAAAAACAGCAGAACCATATTTTTTGTTTGCTTGAACATATCATTCCAAGACTCTTACAACTACAGACATGGACATTCTTCTTTATATTTCCACATACTTGTAATATTCTGCTTATTCTTTACTTAAAATATCTAAGTGACAGCAAATATCCTATCCAAAACCACAAAGAAAGGCAATGTCAAACACAGCACCCAAGGGGACAGCAGTGTGTGTGTCCATCAAAGTAATTTGGATTTTATTTTATTTACAGCTCTTCATCTAAAAGCAAGCCTGAGGGAACAGCATTGTTTTAGCTTGTAAGCATGGTGAAAATTTAGAAATGTAATTAGGATTAATATGTTCCACAGAAACCAAAATATAAGTAAATAAAGCCTTTGCTTCTGCATTCCTACAAAGTCCTATTTTATAGGAACTAATGTACAACACTTTTGGACAAAGAAAGATAACCTGGTTTTGTATTTATAACAGCTGGCAACCAGCCAGAAAGAAATATCCATGAGTAGGCTGCAGTTTCCTCTAGAACAAAATTAAAAGGTAGGGGGCCTTTGGTCACACCAGGAGAGCATCAATGGCTTAATCCCACAGGTTAGCCCCAGAGAGCCGAGACTAATTTGTTGCTTCTGGGATATAATTGCTCAAGTGGAATTTTTTAAAAATGGATTTGGGGATCACATAACCAGCAATTCTAAACAAACACTATCTAAATTCTGAAACTATAGCAAGAGCGGGCTGGCAGGGAAAGAGGGATAATTAACACAGCTCAGTTCAACCTTTAAATATCAGCCATAGCTTCAGATGGACAACTGCATCCAGAAGCTACAACCAAAATAGGAGACAAAGCCTCAGAGCCGTGACTACGTGCATTAATAAATTGAGTACAGTGCAAGAAAGCATTAAGATAGTATGCAGTAACCAGCATATCCCTCTGCAAGAAAAGAGCAACACAAGCTTTTAATTTGCATGCTGGCCGTGGTCTGGGAGTTGTTAAGTGTTCAGGACTGAATTCCTTGCCCTTCACAGCCTGTCCTCCCCACTGAAGAAAGCCTTGTGTTGGGCTGAGCTGCTACCTTTGCTGCACAGCTTCAGAACAGGTAAAGATTCCACTGAAACCCCAGACAGGCTGATTCAGTGTTAGAATGGTAGGAGCTCAAATCACCATGCTAAGTTTTAGTACCTCTATAAATTAAGACTAGCTTTTGCTGCTGGCCTGCTAATAGATCCTACATATTACATACAATCAATTTTCATTAATATTGTCTAAGAGAAGGAAAAGTAATTTCAATTGCCCAACAGGACACTTACAGCAGAAGGACAGTTTCATCTGCTCCAACTCCCTCATGTTTTTCCCTCTTTTTCCAGCTTCCTTTCTACTAATAATTCACTTGGATTTAATGACATAAAAAAATGGATCTAGCAGTACATCAGATTTAGCTACTTAAAGAAATATTTCTCAGAAACTCTGGAAACATTGCTGAACACCGCTCCCAGATTGAAAAAGCAGCTGCAGGAAAATGGGCAGCAAGCTTTGAGAGGGAAAAGCTCCTGGCTACAGATCCCTCCACAACTCACCCAGCACTTAGCAATGCCCCTAAGGCAGCTAGCCAGCTAAACAGCAGAGCTCTCCTGCTAAGCCTTCCTTCTGCCTCAACATTTATATATGGTTTCTGCGATAAATCTGCTTCAGAAGACAGGTAAGTCAGGATTTAATGGAGCAATGCATTAGCAAGCCTAATTATCCATCTATGCCTGTACTCCTCCAACACAGGATCACTGGGTGCTGATATTGTCAAGAAAATGTAGAATTATGTGAATTCCAATCTCCTCGCAGTGGGGAACAACTAAATCTACAATGACTGCTACACATTAGGTCTTAAGTTACCCTGTGCTGAAGCCTTGCAGTATTCCTATGAGACTGAAGCAGTATAAGGGACCATCAAAACCAATCATAGCTAATCCCAAAGTTCACAGAGCTGAAAGTACAGCTTTCCACAAAGAGAAGTGAAACTCAAAGTCACTATATCAAGAAACACATTCAGCACATGAAATGAAACTTCCAAAACTGAGCAGTGGAAGACACTCAGAAGCTGTGGTGAAGGAAAAGCTCCCACGTGCCCCACACTGTAGGGCTGCACTCAGATAGCGACTGTAAAGCCAGTGCCTTCTGAAGGACCTTTCCTGTCCACACTGCCAAAATGTCTTAGTGACAGTTGTAGGTTACAAGGATGCCATCTTGCAGCATGCATATCACTTATTTTCAAAACCTGTTTTTTCAGTCTGGACAAATATGTACAGTTTCTTTTTTGACAGCATTTTCATTTAATGTAATATACCGCACATGTCACTTTTCAGTAAAAAATCACAGAAAATTAATCAATGTTATACAACAGACTGATGTACAACAGTGATCAGCTATTGCAAAAAAGAATTTATTGCCTCATTTAAAATATTTCATTTTCTTAAACCAAACAGGTCTTTTGAATTTTCCAAGGAAAAGATATTTATTTTTCAATGTATTTCTCAATTTCTGTGTTTGGGAAAAAAGCTAATGAATAAGAGTCTCAGCATGAAAAGAGAAGATTGAAGCACTTCCAAAGAACAACAATGGAAATGATGTCAAAGTGCAATACAATTGCAACAAATATCTGTGTGATCTACATGCACAAGACACCCTCTGCATGTCTGACTGGCTTCCCTTTAATGGTAAAATAATTTGGCATAATTCCCAGAAGGCAGCTGAATCAAGTCTCTACCAATCCATTTATCCATTAAATCCTGCTAATAACCCCTCCTTGCTGCACAATGATTCTTAATATCTACCTTAGAACAGAAAAATGAAAAACAGTGAGATCAGCTACAAAAATGCCTAATCAGAGTGAAGGAGCTAAAAGATTTTATATGTTCATACAAAGAGCAGTACAGTCAGCTAATATAACTTGTTATGCTCCCCTCAGACTCCATAACCCTACAGTGAGGTACCTCACTGAAGCCTACCATGTTTACTCAGGGCTTTTATGGCCATATTGTCTTGTTTTAAGAGCAAACCTTTGAATGGAAGAGAGGGATTACCAATGCTGTAGCACTATTTACTCAAACCTTCTGACTTGGAATAAATTTTAAAGATTACAAAAGTTCTTTTTAGAGGAAAGTTCAAATATTTTTATTTTATATATATGCATATGTATATATATACTTCAAATGTCAATCATTTTCCCTTTAGCTAATAATTAGCTTCAACAAAAACACTGACAGAAGTTTATATATACATTTATCATTACTGTACTTGTCTTGCATGTCCTCTTTTTGACTCTTACCTTCACATTTTCTGGATGAAGCCCTCCAGGGTGTTTGTCCATGTACTGACATAAATCAGTGTGCTAAAAGAAAGCCAGATGGAAAAAAGTGTATTAATATCTGTATGACTACAATAATAAATATCTTCCTACTTAGGAGTGGAGAGAACAAATGGAAAATGAGGACATTTTTCACACGCACACGTGTACCTTTAGGCTATTTTTTTTTATTAATCTTAACCTGATGGATATGAATATTCAATGAATGTAAATTGAATTTGTTTCTAATGTCCTCCATAGGGTAAATGAATTATTAGAATTTCAGCATCATTGTATAGCTTGTAGGACTGTCATACCATACAGGTAATACATGGGAGAAGATGAGGAAACTAACGCAAAAACTTCAAATGCTACTCATAGTATTCATTAAAACATCGCCTTCTATATAGAACTTAAGGTTAAGATGGTTTAATGATTTACAAAAAAATTTTAAAAGCATATAGCATATCATAATATTTGATGATACTTTTCAGCTCGAAAAGAAGGACATATTATACATTTACAGGCATTAATTACAAAAGCTTTAGTGAAGTGCCTCACCAAAGACACAAACATCTATATTTTCACTTTACAGTTGCATATAGTTCCTGCAAATACACCACAAAATCTTTTCAGAAAATAAGGAGACTTGCAAAGTATTCACTAATGCTATTCATTTATATGATATTTACTGATTACTAATGGATATATATTATTTTTATCACGGAATCATTATTTTCTCTCAATTTTTCTCTTGCATTCCCTTACTTTACCAATCAGCAGCACACTCTCAGTGAAGTGGCATTTTGCTTCTCTGATTTGTTTGCACAACTCAGCTTCCGGAATTATGTTCAGAATAAACAAAGCAAAAATATGCACTGGAATAACTACCAAAACCACTCTGTCTTCTACATCTGGTTTCAGAACACATCTGGTAAAAATCATCCAGCATTCCTCGAAAAGTCACTTGATGATGCCTGCCTTGCATCCAGAACAGACCAGCTAAATAGGGGAAGTATGAAGGTGAGAGTTCTGGATAAAAACTGTCTTTCACATACCAAAACAGTTTATCTGTGCAGCATAGCACTCTTTTAGAGAATTATCAGATGGATACACAGGGAAATTTACATCTGCTACAATGCAAGATCAATGCTGACCACAACAGTGTATCATCTTCAAAAATAATGAAAACGTAATGTGCACATGGAATTAATGGTGCAGTGGTGTGAGATGCACAGTTTGATGAGGTTGTGCACTATCACACTATATTTGTTGTTCTTCCTTGGTTTCAAGATAGCAAGTGTCTTCACTGCAGGACATTGTGTGGGTCCCAAAGTGAACCATGCAAAACTCACACTCAAACAGATGCACCACCACAAGTATCACAGAACAGAACTTCCTCCAAAACATGAGCTGCAGTAATACATACCTCAGCTCACAGCTACCACTATAAATTCAGTGAACACATTTACAAAGTAACTGAAAAACATAGCCATGTTATTGAATATTTACTGTCCTTACAGTGGTTCCCAGTTGGTTTTCTGTGACTGTATCAATAAGCTGTGCCAAAAATGGACCTGGAATCATCCTTCAGTACTCATTAGGACATCAGGCAGCTTTGTTTTTTGTTACTGTATTATCAGTAAGGAAACTAAAAAAGTTACTAACCCTGTCCTTTTTATTTATTTCTTTATTTATTTTTAACTGAGAGCTTTCTAAGACCCCGCTCTTCAGTCACATCACTAGTAGCACCAAATGTTTTATTTCCAATAGACTTGCAATGAGTTGTGAGGATAAGCCCATTTTCTTCCAGTTACATGTCAGTTATCACCTGGTTGCTTTTCCTCCAGACATGATCATCAATTATAATCTCATTTGTGTTATGTATCATCCACCACTTACTTCTTCCTATCCCAAGGACTAGGACAACAGGCAGCCTGGTATAAATTGCATTGGTAGTTCTCATGAGAAAACCAATTACCTGAATCTACTGCAAATTTCATGCATGCAACAACAACTAGAAAATCCTTGAAAACTTACAGTCATTTGGGCAGCACCTGCAGCAGTCTTTCAGCATCTATTTTTCCCCTTCTCACTACATACACAGAGGAATCTCTAGTAGATCTTCATTCAGATTGTAAAAAGAAATGCAAAGTATTTTGTGTTCAAATCTTTCGAGAACTTTTTCTCTTAAAAAGAATTCCTTTTTATATAAAAGCAACCAAACACTATGGTAACAACCAGGAAAGCAGATCATAAAATGATAGTAAGTTGTTCCTCACTTAAAAAAAGAAAGTAGAGGGACAGCACAACATCAGCTGCTATTCTTTTCCCAAGGTAGGGTCTCACTGTGCACTGAATTAAATAGTAGAGCCAGGAAAGCTGACAGTACAGCAGAGAGCTATTTCTAAACCGTTTTCCCTTTTGGCTGGCAAATACCCACTTCAGTGCTTGTGTGCTCAGCTAGCATTGCAGATGATGACATGAATGCACCAGGAAAGCATGAGAAAAGGAAACAGAAAACTGGGCAAAAGTACTTTTCTAACGATATTCCCTGTGTATCTATGGCACCATATAGAAGATTAAACTTTTCTTCTCTCACTGTATTTCAAGGCAGAGGGCAAGATGCTTTGCCAAGTGGAACAGTGGCTGCAGATACGTAATGGCACACCACACACTAAGGGTCTGCTGTGATTAGCACTTTGGTCTAATTAAACATACTCTCTAACAGAAAATTCAGGACAGAATTATGTACTGGTTATAAAATAAAACTATGCTGAAATGTGGTAATAAAGAAAAAAACAAATGAACCAAGCACCTTTAAAAATCCTCTCTCCAGTATCTTAGAGGTGAGGATGCCTTACAGGTAAGCAGGATACACTAGGATGTATCCTGCATTATGTAATGCATTAGGGACTCCCTAGTAATTGGCAATGCCTGCCTCTCACGTCCCAGTCCCAAGCTGACCTGGATAGGCCAGTTCTGCTTCAAGCTACAGCTTCTAACAACTCTGTCAGTTGCACAGTAAATCCCCAACACCGATAAATCACTACAAGTAATTCCACACTGACAGATTATTTTATATTTCAGATAAATTAAAAATCACATTGTTTTCTACTCTTAAAATTCCACTAATGTACCCACATGTATATGTACAAATAGTGTGTTAGCAGTCATCCGTTTATCTCAGCTCCATAGAACTAAACAGAGATAAATCAAGCTTCCATAGCGAAGAACTCAAAAGCAAGGAAACTCCATGATTAATAGTGTTTATCCAACCTTTCATTTGTTTGCTCAGTGAATTTACACTGTGATAACTTTACAAATGCCTGATGTGATCGCATACTTTCCTCCTCGCAGGATTAGACATACTCATTGAGCAGAATTAGGAGTATTTGATTACAGAACAGCTGTTCTGGTTTTGTGGTGGGTTGTTTTTTCCTCCTTTCCTTTCTCACACAGCTTGCAGTCTCTGGCTTATTTACTACTTGAAGGCAGAAATATTAATCTCATGGGCTTTCCTGCCCTGTTTATTGCTACTCTATTCATATGCTTCACAAACATAAATGATTTGGAGAGCAATTCAGGGGAGATGTGACATTATTCCTTTTTATCAGGTAGGGAATTGAAGCACAGAGAAAAGAGTCTGCAGGAACACTGATTTAGGGAAGTCAATAAAAGCACTTTGGTTTTCAATTTTCAGAGTTATTTGGCCTTCTGTGTTTTGACTGACTTCCATTACAGGTGTGAGTATGTGACACTTTGCAAGGGAGGCAGAATCTCATACAGAATAGCAGAAGTCCATCATTTCTGAACTGTAATGCAAACTTGTAATGACACCATAAAACTGTGGTTATAACAAGGATTTCCATTGTGGCATCAAAAAAAGGAAAAACAATAAACACCAGGCCACGCCTCCACTGCACAATCCTCTGCAGATCTGCACAATAGGCTCTGCAAGGATGCCAAAAAGAAACTACACAGGCAATCCTTCTATTGGCAACCATTAATTTTAAGAACTTGACTTAGCCACTTAGGACAAAATTTTGTGCAAAATCTGTTATGCTTTAAGTAAGCAATTCAACCTCCTCCCACCAATGACTCCCACATAAAGTTTCACTGGCTCTGTGAATGCAATCTACATCATTAAAAGTTGTGAAAGACCAAAGCCAAGTTTCTGAGAGAATGAAACTTCAAAGAAGTTCTTAGGTACAAATAACAGTTTTTCTGAGGCAAATTAACTGATCAGTGTTTTTAGCATGATATTGCTTCAAGCAGATATATTCTGCTAAATTAGACCAGAAGATCATTGCTCCAGAGATACAACTTGAATTTGGGGTTCTGGCACATGTAGCTGCATGTCCTTAAGGTGGGGTCTATCGAGTCTTTGTGCTACCTTCTCTCGGCTATATAAAACACAGACATTTACCTCAGGGCGCATCACAACTAACTGGGCCTCCACCAGGAAACTCTGCAAGTCCCTGGATTCTCCCTAGATGGGCAGCCTGAATTCTCCCTAGATGAGCAGCCTAAATTGTAGTTAGGGACTAGAGGAGAAGGAAGAGAAAACTACCACTACAACATGCTATTTCCATTCTTCTCCTATTTCTAAAGTCTATGTAGAAGCACGTATTGGGCTTTGCTTTAAATTCATGGCAGTCCATAAGTGTGTGCAGGCCATTTCTGTTCAGTAAGACTCTGGTCTGTGTTAGCAGACACATGCATGTGTATGCTTGTGAAAAGACTGTGTATAATTATCTGCTGAGGGGAAAAGAACCCAGGCTGATATTTATACAGCTGAACCAAGGTTTACATACATTGCATTCTACTTCTGGAAGAGAGTATGCAAACGGGAGGAAAAGAAAAAAAAAAAAAAGAGACAAATGTTTACAATACAGACTCCTCTTGAAGAAATAATTCTGATTATGAATAGATGAGTAAACCACAAGCTACGAATGTCCTCAGATATGCTCTGTGTTTCACTCGAATGTCAAATATTTTGCTCAACTCTCTTCCTCGGAAATCAGAGGCTCTGCTAAGAAACACAAAATGTGTTCAGACAAAGGGCAGGACATCTACTTTTAAAGACACTGCCAATGACATGAAATAGACTCTACTACCCCAGCCCTTTTCCATAATAATTTGACCATCATTCTCTTCTAATTAAATTAGCCATTTCTACTTTCCATGCAATACACTCTCTTTCCCTCCTCATCCTCAGTGATGATAAATCTACATGTGACTTAGCTGTCCCATAATTCTGCCTAATTGGTTTCAGCTGTCATTTCTGAAGCTGAAATGCATGCAGAGCCCGGGGCTTGTGAACGGAACAGGAAGCATTTCCAACCACATTCCCATCATGTAAAACCAGCAATGTGAAAGAACCCTTCCATTAAAACAAAAACTGCACTATTTGGCTTCTGGCAATGACATCATGCAGCAGACAGATTGTATTGTTTCACTTGGGAAGCAAGACTGTTGCAAGCCATTCTTTTCTGTTAAAAGAAGAGAACACATTATTCATGCCCTAGCAGTTTTACTGAGTAAAATACTGTCCCTTTTGTCACCGACAAATTCTCAAACTGATAATGCAATTTACCAATAAAAGCACAGACAGTGGTAATATTTGATGTGACAACAGAACAAAGAGAAGTTAATTCTATTTAAATTGAATGTATCCTCTAGCCAAAGCATTCTGCAGATTACTGCACAACAGTTCAATACTTCTGGTGTTTTCAAAAATGTCACAGACATTCATTTTGATGTATTTCTATGACTTTCCACAATTCAGGCTTTTCCCCACATGAGAACACACAGTGTTAGCCATGCTCTCAAAGAGTGCCCTACCAGCCATCTCTGAGCAACTTCCAGAAAAACAGCAGAAGGTGATAGCAGCAGCTGGCTGAAGTAGCAGGGAAAGGATTAATACTAGGAATTCAAGAAAAAAATATAAAAAAAGAGAACAACAAAACAAAGACATCTTTAATGAAAACAATTTTGCTAACAGATGTTTCCAATGACTTGGATCTCTCTCATGTGGCCAATAAAGCCAAGCATACGAAAACATTCAAATAGTACTATATAGAAAAGAAGGTTGGGAGGTGTGGGAGTACATGATACATAAACAAACCTACCTAAAAATCCCATAGAAAAAAGGGAATGCACAGTTGTGTGGGTGGTATTAGACAATATCTATTTATTGATATCAGGTCCCTGCTTGTTGCACACAGAACAACCTGGTCTGAGACTGAGAGGAGTAGGACACACTGCTTGCAGAGAACTTGTGAGCAAATCACAGAATCACAGAACTGTAGGGGCTGGAAGGGACCTCCAGAGATCGTCAAGTACGACCCCCTGCCAAAGCAGCTCCCTAGCCCAGGTTGCAAAGGTAGGCATCCAGGTGGGCCTTGAACATCTCCAGAGAAGGAGACTCCACCACCTCTCTGTGCAGCTGTGTCAGTGCTCCGTCACTGCACTGTGAAGAAGTTCCCACACATTTGTGCAGAACTTTCTATGCTTCAGTTTGTGGTCATTTCCCCTTGTCCTATCACCACACAGTACTGAGAAGAGTCCAGCCTCGTCCCTTTACCTCCTGCTCCTGAGATACTTATGGACCAAATTCCATCTGAGTCTTCTTATTTCAAGGCTGAACAGCTCCAGGGCTCTAAGCCTTTCCTCATAAGGGAGGTGTTCCATGCCCTTTATTATCTTTTTAACTCTCCACTCCCAGAACTGAACACAATCCTCCAGGTGAGACCTCACCAGGGCAGAGTAGAGGGGAAGGATCACTTCCCTCAACCTGCTGGCCACAACCTTTTTAATGCACTCCAGGATCCCAAAGGCCTTCTTGGTCACCAGGGCACACTGCTGGTTCATGGCCAACCTGTCATCCACCAGGACACCCAGGTCGAACCTCAAGGACTTCAGAAAAATTCAGTTTTCTTCAGATGCCTCACAGTTAAGTGTGTGCACTCTTTCTTTAATTTGCTTAATCATTAGGTTTCAGTCAGCACTGACTTAAACTCCCTATATCAACTGAATCCACAAACACAATAATAGTCAGCATCATCACATTTGGAGATACAGTTTCTCCTTACGTTATGGCAGACAGCCCCAAGCTGATGGGGACAGACATCACCCCAGAACCATGTATGCAGATCACACACAGCATAGAGGCTGATGAGGCACAGACAGCCACAACAGAGCACCAGGTACAAACACCAGTGTAGTCACAATAGCAGGGGCTGGACACTCCAGCACAAGATGAGTCTGCCATGGCAGTGTACTGTGCTACAAAGAAATTGTTATTTTCACAGAAGGACAAGAGCAGTGCAAGATTATATCTTCTTTACTCAAAACAGTAAAACAAGAATGAACAATCAGTCCTGTTTGTACCTTCAATTGTTGCATCTGTCTATCATTCCATTTGGATTCTTGATTACATCTACTCATGGTTCCTTAATTTTTATTTTTTTAATATCATAAAACTATGGTCATATTATAAAGACAACTGCAGTTACTAACCTCTTTATTCTGATTCCAATATTTTTTTTAATATTTTTATTAATTTGCCAGAATTGCACACCCAAAGTTTCTGTTTTCAGCAATACCTTCCATCTTTATTTTTTATCGATAGTATTAAAATAGTATAAAAATTCATAATGCTAATTGAGGAGGAAAAATCTACTTTTAAGATTTACAGACATCACTCTCTAATTGTTTTTGTCTTCTCCCCCCAATCTGTACAGAGTAAATCAGAGTATCTCATTGTTATAGAAATTAAATAGCAGTTACAACACACAGTATTGGAGAGCAAGTGAAAACTGTTTAACTACATTGGACAGTCTCTAAGTTGAGACACTGGCAGGTTTTACCTCAGAGGGAACAGGACTGAAATTAAAAGATGAGGAATATTACTTTTGCTAGGGCTGAACAGAAATCTGTATTATACAAGGGCTGCTCTTTAAGTAATGCCTCCTATTTAATGATGTTGTCCGATGATGTCAGAGACAGATCCTGGTGGTATGGCAGTAGAGGCTGAACCTTCCCACCAATCTTCCATTATATTTTGTTCCAGTGTGACAGATGGCAGCAGTGGGGCTATCTGGCACAATGAGGTCTGACACGGAAGTGCATATGAAGCAAAGGTGTCATTGAATTCCTCCATGTGGAAAAAAATGCACCCACTGACATTCATCATCACTTGCTGAACATTTCTGGAGACCAAGTGGATGTGAGCATAATGAAGCAGTGTGTGGTGCGTTTCAGCAGTAACAGTGACAGCTAATCACCTCTGCTGGTGCAGCTCTTGTTCATTACTGGCAAAAATGCATAGCTAATGGTATTAACTGTGTTGAAAAGCAGTATTTTGTAGCTGAGAAATGCTCTATCGAATAGTGTTATTGTGCTCTTTGTAGATGTTGTAGTTTCCATGGAAACAAATAAAGGCATTACTTTCATAGTAACCTACATAGAAACTACCAATTAAAATGCCCTAAAACTAATACTGCCAGTAGCAGAGAAAACATCACTCCATGGTATCTTTTTCAGTTCTTTATTATTCTTATCATTAAAGAGTTTTATAGTTTAATCTCATTCTTCCTTACTACAATTTTAGGTCTTTTTCATTTTTATTCTCTTTACCGTTGCTGTGGAAATAGGTCACTGTCTTTATGATCTATTCAATGGTTTTCAACTATCTCATCTTTTTTTTTTTTCCTAAACAGCCATATTTCTTCTGACTTTTCCTCATATGCCATTCATTCTGAATGGTTGCTCTTTCCCCCTCAGCTTTCCAGTTGATTTATAGAATCACAGAATCCTTAGAATTGCAAGGGACCTTTAAAGGTCATCTAGTCCAACTCCACTGCAATAAACAGGGACATCCACAACTAGATCAGGTTGCCTAGGGCCTGATCCTGCCTCACCTTGAAAGTCTCCAGGGGTAGGGCAACCACCAGTTGGTTTATGTTTTGTTTGTGTATACAAGGCTGGTGGTCATACCTGTACTGAGTACAGAGTTATGTAAAGTATCTAAACTTGTTTACTACCATTTCATTTGCCTGCTCAACTTCAGGTATTTCTTATGCTCAGATTTTTATTGTTTCAGGTTTTTTTTAACACATTATATTGAATACACTTAATACTACTCAATTAAAAGAAAAATAAATAATAGATGCTAATTACAGAATGTGGAAAGCACATTGAAATAGTAAGCATTTAATAAGGTTATAAAAAATAGTAAATGGCACAAAGAATAGATACTTAAAAAGACAGTGCGTCCCATTTTGTTGGACTGATAGTCTTGCTTAACCTGTAGATGAAGCCTGCATACACTCTGTGAGATCTTCAAAGTCAAACTGAGTAACATTCCTCCTCACACTAAGCCTGGGTCAGCCTCTTACCAGGCCTTCTATCCTAGCAGGCATAGCTGAATTTTTCATTTCTTCCCTGCTGATTCCAGAATCTGGCACAATCTCTACCATACACCAAAGCACCAAGCAATTTCCTTCTGAAATCCCTTCAGAATCCCTGTCTTCTGAGGCTGACTTTGCATTTCCAGTCTGCACTTGGACATTAGCAGCTCCCATCTCCAATTTGTTCATTAAAAATTAAACAACAAGACCTTCCCAAGAGCAGTATTCCCCCTCTGCCTCCTCTTAATAGTACAGGATTTCCTTTCTCTCTGCTCCCTATCAGCCTTATTCTGTTGTTTTATTGACTGCAATTTAAATAGTGCAACTTGGGGCTAATCTGGGTAATAAAGCAGGGGTTTGAAAAACAGAATGGTCAAGGCAAGTGGAAACCATCAAATTCACTGCTCTCGTGCCTGAGAGCCCTCAAAATTCTGCTTCTTCCTTGAGGTGGATGAAGATAGCTCACTGAAAGAATCCCCTGGTTTGAAAAGCACCTTGTCCTCAAAAGGGAAGACAGTGACCCAACATTTTACTCATGATAAATAAAGTAGCTAAACTGAAAGTAAAGCAGCTCTGGAACTCTACAGGCTTTCTACAATAATTGTATCTTTCTACAATAAAGAAAACACTTTGTTTTTACATACCACCCATCTCATCCTACCTGTAGTTTCAGTACATTTTCATTAATAAATTAAATAGAAGAGCAATAACATGGTTTGATCAACAGATAAGAAACTTAAAATGTTTAATGCAAATTTTTTTATCCTTTTATGTAATGAGTGTTAACAATTTTCTTGCCCAATACTTTTCTAAGACATCCTATGTCAAAATCAGAATCTCAGATCTTGAAACTTCAACTCTGTGACGCTTAATTCCAATGGTGTATAGCAGATTTTCCAATCAGCACTAAAATGAAAAACTTGCATCTTTTCCTAGAGGAAATAGGAGGAAAATGTAGTTGGTTTACTTTATTAAGCCAACTCATGTGACAAGTTATTTTAGCTGAGGTAATCAAGCAATGAGAATTAAGCTTTCTTCTTTAATATAATGTAATCTTTAAGAAGGAAAAGCATACAGAAAGATTAAACTAGGCAAGGTAATTGAAAATGTTTGGTTTTAAATTACACTATTAGATTAGTCTGGAGCTTTTTTTACTGTTGAGGAAGAAATAATATTACTCATTATTCATACTTCCAATTATAAATGTATTTGTTCTCATTTAAAATCTAGTTCATAAATATGGAATGCGTAAAATAAAGTATTGCAACACAAGCTTACTGTTATAAGTCAGGAATAGGATAAGTTACTGGTTCATTTATGGATAATAATATACTTACATAATTACACATAACACTAAAAACCTCATTATCATTCTAAGAAGCCAGTCACAATACACATTGGTTTTGACTGCCTTTCAGGAACTGAGTGTTTCTAAATACAATTATTTTTAAATAAAAAAGTCAGAAATCAGATGGTATCAGCCACTGACAATTTTAGAAGAAACAGATGTGAACTCATCTTCAAAGATGTCTGTAAAAAGGTCTGATAACCCACCTGTAAAATTCTTTATTTCCTTTGGCAAAGTTGGCCACATCAGTGCCACTTGTCCTAGAGCCTGGTAAGGAAGGGGAACTATGCGAACAGCCTTCATCAAGCTGTAAAGCTGAACTCACCTTTTTTCATTTGGAAGCCATTATAATTTCAAACACCATACTCAAAATGTATCAAAATTTCACTTTCTTTTTTCAGGTTCTGTTTAGCACACAGCAGTACAATTAACTACATACAAACAAAACAAAACAAAACAGAAAAAGAATTCAACAAGACCAACAACAAAGACCAAAAACATTTTCTCAACCATTTATACATGAAAGACTATACAAATCCTTCAAGTTTTGAACATCTCATCCTCAGAAATCCTCACATCATAAGCAATGGTTCCTTCCAGCTTCCTTTTCAGTATGTTTGAATGACCAATAATAATTACATAGACCTGATGTAAGAGTAACCAAAGCATAGAAAATGCCCTACTGTATATACTGAATTATTTACAATTAAGTTCTTTTGTTTGAAAGGAGCAAGCCTCCTTTCTCCCACAGAAATGTCTAGATTTCCTTACAACACTAAAACGTTTATTGTGTGGACAGTGAAACTCATCTGCCATACAACTGTCACATACATTTTTAAAGATTGATTTGTCTTTCTTCCTGTTAATACCAAGGTTAGAAAGTTCTGTCATGTTTACTTGTCTTCCATATAAAAGAAAAAAATTAGGTTGAGCTTGTCATGGTTTTATGATTTTTGTTGTATTGTTGATATTCCACATCATAACATCATGTGGTATACTGGGAGTTAGAGAGTTAATGCTACAGCTCTGTGGATCATCGATAGTTATGGATATGCCTGTCTCAGAAGAGAGGGAGAACTACATTCCCCAGAGGACTTTGCGATGCTTTGTATTTTTACGTGTTTTCCGCTCAGAAGGAAAAGATAAAAACTGTCTGCAGTCACGGGACACTCTCTTTCCTTTGGGATCACTCAGCAGTGGGTGCTCGCTGCCGTATCGCCTTCAGCGTTAGAGTACGGCCTTTGGTTTATCGGACACTCTCTCTTGCTCATTTTATTTGATTTAGTAGCTTCAATTCCAATTACATTGTATTATATCATGTAATTTTGCTTTCTGATGTCTTATTTAGTAAATTAGCTTTCCTCCTCAGATCGTTGCCACTGTTTTGTTTCTAGGCCCATCTCCCTTTTCATTTTCCCCTTTCCCCCTTCCCCTTTCCTGGGGCGTGGGTCTGCGGGTCCCCTGCACCAATCGTCACGGAACCGGGCCAATCCAGCCCAGTAAACCATTGACAGGTACCCGGGGAATTTAATCACTGCCACGTTTCCTTTTGGAAGATATTCTGCTTGCAGCTTTTAACTTATTATTGTAATGCATTTTGCTCTGAAAGGCGCTACATGAAATTAAATGTCATATTACTCTTTCAGGCGGAAACTCAACACCTCCAATAACCTCAGATATTTCATCAATATTAATTCCCCAGTGGAATCATCACCAAACTCGCAACCCAAAGATTCCATTCCAAATTTAATTATGAAATCTAATTCAAAAGATGTGCATTACATTTGAAATGGCCAATAGTAATTAACAGATAGTCTATGAATTACATGGTTTTCCTTTACGAAGTAAAACTCAAGCCCTCTAAGGTTTGTTCAGCCTCAGCCCTTTAAAAACGTCTACCACTCTGCAGTCTTAATTGCAGAAGTATTTCTATTGATTTTGGCAGAAAACACACATAATATGAAGCTAAGCCATGTACAGGTGTCTTAAAAAGCATTATAGACATAGAGCTCAATAGCATCAATTATATAGCTAGATTGCATAATTAACTAGCCAAAATTGGTAGATTTATATGGGCAACTTAATTCTAGTCTCTGCACATTAATATTATGCACTGAATATGAAAAAGGGCCTTTGTGATCATGCAATTAGAACTGTATCATGCACACAGTTTAGGACATCCTCAAGCATTAAGCATTATCAGAGGGCATTATCTATCTGATCAGCCCATAACATTACATTACAGAATAGTGAAAACAGTATTTTTACTGTAGTTCTTAATCTCAAGGAATAAGAGTAAGCTACAATATCATTAAGATATATTCCACAGGCTGGTTAGAGAGAACAAAACATCCTTCCCCTTTTTCCTGAGTATCACCTTTCCAGATTCTGTCCTCCAGCAAAAATAGCATAATAATAAAATACTACTTGAATCAGTTGCTTGAATCTGTTATCAAACAAGATCCTCTCACAGTTTTAATTTCTACAAAACACAAGGGTAATAAAAAGGTGTAGCTCCAGTAGTTCTGATCACAAAAGTACTCTGTTTAAAATTAAATATCTGTGTGAATTGAAAAGAAATAACTGCTGCATGAGGTTCACTCTGTACTCATGATTACTAAGTATGGCAACCTCATACAACATGTGGTTGAGAGCTAGAATTTGTAAACGCAAGTACTGCATTTGATATTAGTATAATATGCCAAAACATCAATTTTAGGGGTAACTATATTCTGCATATCTAATTTCTCAACCACTTCTGACTAAAACAGCTAAATACAGCCAAAGATGAAAGGAACTGCATAAACTTGTGTTCATGTCTGCAAATAATTCTACACTGGCTAATAAATGAAATTAGATACCAAAGCTTTTTCTATGCTAATTCAACGTATAAGTTAGGGACAGGCAAATCACTTATTTTAAGAATTAGATATGCATTAATATTCTCACACACGAGCTAAAAATATGTAATGCATGCAACTGCTCAGTAGCCTCCTGTAGCTGATTAATACCCATGGTATTAAAATGTAGCATTTCTATGCAAACAGACAGGGTAAATGGCTTCTTCAGACAACAAGTCATGCACTACCACATAGTAATTAAGGCATGCTCTCAAGAAACACACAAAAAATATCTCATAAGCCTTAAGTAGGGACATACAGTAAATAGACAATTTCCCATTTCTAAAACTCAACTAGTAATCACTGTATGTTATAAATGCAAAGCCTTACTGACTGCAACACAATAACAGATATTACACTGGAAATTCAACCTTCTCTAAACTCATTTGTTACTTTTAAATTACATGTTCTTGGACCCTTCTGTGAAAACTGGGAGGTTAATTGTGATAGAACATTGCATAATTCCAGAGCCAAATGCTGAAGTACTTCTACATAAATACCATATGTTTGTCTCAGGGAAACTGAAACGATTAATTAGGAGTTCAAGCCCAAGACTTTGGAAAGTAATACTCTGAGCACAATTAGATCGTTACAGTGTACACTGTGAAAATTGAGGTTTTAATTAGTAGCGAAAACATGAGCCATGGCAAAAATAACAATGATCTGAAATTCTGAATTTTGTCAGACTTTGTTTTTTTAACTGACATTGTTTATAACAAGATACCACACAGAAGTCAGACACAACAAAAGCCATTTACATTTGTCACACTCTTCTGATGAAGGAACTACTTGTTAAGAACTTTAATTTTGCTTTTTTCTTATCCACACTATCACCACCTACTTCAATATCACATTAGTCAAGAAAATTATCTAACATTCCTAGTTACAAGCATAACCAGTAAGCAAAAAAATGAAACAGTTTGAAAAGTCCTTACATAGCCCTAGAAGCCACATGTCCAGCTATGAGTGTGGTCTAGCTCACCCAGTCCTCTGCTGTAGCACACTCTATTATAAAGTATCACCATCACCTTTAGTCTTCACTGACCTAAAGATAGTGCAGCTTTATTTTGGCCTGATTCATCAATCACTGACAGTGAAGAGCTTTTCTACAGTAGTCAATTGCACCATGAAACATACCAAGAACATTGATTATTCTACTCACCACGTATTCAAATACTAGCGTTAAAGTCTCCTTGGTGTGAATGATGTCATGAAGCAGCACAATGTTTGCATGTTTCAGTCCTTTCAAAAGAGAAGCTGAAAAGGAAAACATACATTATCTTCAGAAGGAACAAAATATTTCACATTGACTGGCCTATTTTTTAGTGACTTGGATGATCATTTGACATCTTGAACTTCATAACCTGATAACAAAGACCACCCATTTCTACTCATTGTGGTTTGCTTCATCTTCTTCGTCAAGCCCAGATTCTTTAGAGGTAAAAATGACCTGTAGCTAGAGACAGCTAGAGGAGGCTTAGCAGCTTCCTCTAGGTAAACCCATCATTAACTTCTAGAGAGTAACTTCTAGAGAATTTCTGTGAATTTCTAGAGAGAGTCCAGTGGAGGCCCACAAAGACTATGAGGGACCTGGAGCATCTCCCTTATGAGGAAAGGCTGAGACCTGGAATTGTTCAGCCTGGGGAAAAGGAGACTAAAGGGTGATCTTATCAATGCTTATAAATATCTAAAGGACAGGAGTCAAGTTCACAGGGCTAGGCTCTTTTTGGTGGTGCCCAGTGACAGAATAAGAGGCAACAGGCAAAAACTGGAACATAGGAATTTCCATCTGAACATAAGGAAAAATTTATTTTACTTTGGGGGTGACAGAGCACTGGAGCAGGCTGCCCAGGGTGATTGCGGAATTATCTTCTCTGGAGACACTAAAAACCTACCTGGATGCTTTTCTGTTAGATCTGCTGTAGGGAACCTGCTTTAGCTGTGGGTTGGACTTGATCTCCATAAGTCCCTTCCAATGCCTAAGATTCTGTGATTCTGATCAAACACCAAGTTTGCTTCTACACTCAAAGGAGCACATTTTTGTCTGAGTGCGGGTGAATTTTGTGTGTATGTTTGTTTTTTTATTAACATTCCAACAAAACAGAACAAATTAACAACCAAATTCTAAATCTATCATATGAATGATGTTTTAAGCAGTAATAATCTCTTATCTTACCCTAACAATAGCATAGACTTGATGGCATCTCTAGCATTAGCTCATACGAAAAGAAAAATGGTGTTGTCACCATATGTTTCTTCTTTAATGGAACCAGCTCATATTTTCAGACTACTGACAAATAAAGATTTGGTGAACTTCCAGGTGATACCCTTCACTAAATTTATTTTCCTTCAGAATGCATATTTAATGTTTATACCATAATACATATTAAATATTCCACAAGTATGGCATATTTCAGCAATATGTGCTGTCAAGTCATGTGTTGTTACCAAAGTCATGCTGTTTTGTCACCTCATGCATTCATCTGAATAGGACTATCAGTCACTACAACAAAGTAAATAATAGATACAAAGACATGCAAATGAGTGGCACAGTTCAGTAGTGAATAATGGGGAACTTTCTTCTGTCATCTTTCTTCTGTCAAAGAAAATAATGAACCACCAAATGACACTGTCATCCTCCAAGACAGCATGCGTCCCTCTCCACTGCTGTGTAAAATGGAAGTTAAGGAGCTCCTGCAACACAATTACCCTTTGCTATCATATTGAAGGTTCTCCATCAGTCCCGGGTAACTCTAGGGGTTATCTGGCTCTGTATTAAGTTAAGTACAAATCACAACTCATAATGGTCTTTAAGAGATCCAACAAGCTGATGCCATTTGAGGAAGCAACACGATAGCAACACAGCATCTGGCTGGATCAATGCTTTCCTACAAGCATCCTCAGCAGCAAAACTCCAGAGCTTAGTAAAGGGGAAAAAAAGCATACAGCATCTTCAAAGCAAGACCACAGATATCCTGCTGTCAGGTTTCTGAGCCTGTGAGTGAGCTCCAGCCTGGCTGGATATGGCAGAATGTGGCAGAACTCCAGCCTGGCTGAGGAGGTGAGAAGCAATGCCTCCAGTGAGCTGATTCTGCTTGAGCAAAACAGCTTGCGCCACACAGAGGGTCAGAAGAGAGGAACTGTTCCTGTTCCTTGAATATGTTGCTAATAAGCTGTTAATTTGCTATTAAAATAATGGTAATAATAATAGTAAGTACTTGATCAATGCATCTCTAGACCCCATTAGCAATACACAAATAGACTGGAAGTTTTGTTTTGTTTTGTTTTGTTTTCTGAAAGGAAAAGCCACGTACAGTTTTCACAGGGTTCTCATATTAGAATTTGAAGATTTTCTTGGAATAAATTTTTAAAAGGACAACAGTGAAAAAAAGGCTACTGAAAGAGATAAGGATACAAACAGCAGATAATTAGAAAAATTATTCCAAAAGACTCTATCTATCAGAAATATTTCTATCACTTACAGTAAGAGCTATTCCTAATTCTATGTCAAACATTCACACATATAGAGAGATTAGGAACATAAAAATCTATGTCCTGGCAGAGCCTCGGTCAAACCATAATAGTATTTATGACCTCTGTCAGCTTTTGCTGTTCAGCCCATCACCTGAGGCCTCTAATTCCTCTGGTTGGCCATTACTATGTTACTAAAATCTGTATATGGGTCATTAAAGCTTAAACAGTACATTGAAAGCAGCTTACCCTGAGGTCTTTGCAAATACTCTTTCCCCTTCAGGCCCCTCCCCCACTTATTTATCTTCTCTAATATCCAATTCTCTCCTTTTACAGTTTCAGTATTCAATATCTGCTATACATTACAAGTACCATAAAGTATCCCATTGCAGGTTAAGGTTTCTGACTTCTCCCTTAGTCCAAGTGAAATATAACAAATAATGTGGCATAGAAAGTAAAATCTTCTTAACTGTGGTATTTTTACACTATGGAAGCAAGAAGCAATTGTACTATGAATTTACATTGCAACAAACGAGGTGCAACTGTGGACACTAAAAGAATTAACCCTTGGGCTCGCCTATCATTGTGGAAATGTTACCTTGTCATAATGGAATGAAAAGAAAGAAGAAAAAAAAAAAAGGGGGGGGGGGGGGGGGAGGGAAGGGAAAATAAATGAGAAAATAAAAACAAACAGGAAGAGGAAGAGAAAAATAGATCTGTCAGAAACAGGAAAGACGTTTCTTTTTCCAAAGAGCACTTTAAAAACACAATGAAATATGAACTGATGCTGCTTGGGTGCTTTTTTCAGAAATATTCCCTTTGAGAACAAATAACCAACACACCTTCTCATTTGGGCAATGCTTTTCTTTAAGGTGATAGAAGTTTGGATGAACTCCACTAATTCAAAGACAAAATAGAGAAAGTCCCATTCAAGAGAATGAAAAGCAGAGTCTGGGGAATTCATCAGCTTCACTCTGAGACAAATTTGACTTCAACTGTGAAGCTACCACAGCAGCTGCTACTGAAGCTCTGTGAGACACCAGGTGCTGCTGTGCCTGATGTAACTTCTAGAATAAAACACTCTCCTTTGGAATGCCAACTCTGTACAGTGGTCATCAGCCACAGATCTCACGCAAAGGTGTTTTCTTTTAAGATAACAAGAGAAAAAAAATGGTGAAGAAAATTACAACAAATCAAACATGGGAAAAACATACTAGTACTCACTTATCCTTAGCATATATTCATAGACACAAAATTATATAACACTACTTCAATACTGCTGACTTTCTTTTTTCACCCTCTGTATTATATGTAAGATAAACAGATGGTATCATTTTTAATTCATTTCCCCAAAGAGTTTTGAGGGAGGACAGTAGCACATAATGTTAAAATGTTGTTTTAAAACACTCTGGACAAAATATTGTACACATTTGAATGGACAGGTGCTTTTTCTGTCACATGTTTGCATGTTCTCTTACAGCAAATTCTAGTGATAAAAATACAGGACAGAGGAATTAGTGTCATACTTCAATAATTAATGACATCCAAGATGATCATTTGTGTGACTCATATATAAGTTCATGACTTGAGCCACTAAAAGTGACAACACGCAGCACTTATCCATCAAGGGCTAATAACCTTATTTGCATACCTAAAGGAAACACATTCAATTTGCCTGAATAACCATTACAGATTTCTCCTCCAACAAGGAGATGCTCTTATCTTTTATGAACTCCTGGCACTCTGCCTTATTGCTTGTGCTGGTCAAGGAGCTTTTTCTGTTCCCAGAGGAGCTAGATTATAATGTATGCTCCTCCACCAGCAAGCCAATCCAGATGGACAGAAGCCAACTTCTACCCAAAACCTGAGCAGGATCAGTAAATCAGTGCCTTGCTCCCTGCAGGGTTTACAGCATCAGCTGAAGCCTGGCACTCCACTAACAAAGCCAGATCAGCACTGACTTACATCCCAAAGGTTTGGATGGCAGGCAGGATCCAAACTGTCCTCTGAAACAGGCTGTTCCATGCTCATAATGTCATATTTCAAAGCTGTTTGTCACAATCAACAAAAGTAACTATTATCAACTCCCTGGCCTCACACAGGAGGAATGTCTCACTAGCAGCTCTATCAAAGATGGCACCTTCAGATACGGGGAGCACAGTGAGCCTGAACACTAATTGCAGAGCTCAGATCATCCTATCACAATTTGTTCATTCTTGCAATTCCTGGCTATCATCTTGTTCTCACTTTGTGAAAAATCGTAAGTCTCCACAGTGGCTCTAGATAAAAGAATCTCTCATGATTTCCAAATTGCCTGGTATTGCAGCAGCCTTGAAACTGTTCTCAGCAGTAACAAAACATCTCAACTCTCACGCTGCTCAAATTTACCAGTTTATGACTGCTGCTGATCCTCTCACAGATTATGTTCTGCATGCAAAGGCCCCAGCCTACTCCCACCATCCTTCCAAAAAGTGTAACTGACAATTCAGCTTTGCCCAGTGAATAGGAATTGTGGTACCCTCTGGGGCTGCCGTGTACCAGTGTCCACCACCCCAGCAGCTTGCACGCTGCTCTTCACACATTGTCCTTTTTCACTGATGTCACTATTTCTCTCCTAATATTTGTCATTAGTAGAGTTTTACTCTTCAAGACAGCACATCGTGGCAGTTTGTGCCTATTTCATATTGTTAATGTAACATCTTGGCTGCCCTGGTTGATTTCTGAGACACTAAATCATGCAAGTTGTAGTTAATATCACAAATTTGGGAAAGCAAGTGATTTGCCATATTTCAGAGCCAAACAACATATCTGCAAAATTCTGTAGCTTGTCACATTCTGCAGACACAACGACAGTCTCTGAAAGAGTGCCAACTTCTCATAAACAGTTGGGTTCAGTCTCCTAATTCTGAGCTCTCCTGGAAAGATTATTTTAGCGAGAGAACTTTCACAGTTTTTTTTCCTTATCATGTCTTCAGAACAAATATACCCAAATGTGCCTTACTGCCTGCACAAACCACAGAAGTTCTGCTTCCTTTCACAGCAACCTGTGTTTCCATCTTCACATCTTTGTCATGGTTTTATGATTTTTTGTTATTGGTATTCCACATCATAACATCATATGGGTCACTGGGAGTTAAAGAGTTAATGATCTAAGTCCGTGGACTGCTGAATTTCCAGGTACCTGGCTCTCGGAAGAGAACTACATACCCCAGAAGACTCTGTATTTCCATTTTCCACCCAGAGGGAAAGATAAAACTGAACACAAGTCCTGAGACTGCCCCTTTTGTCAGTTATCTCAGCAGTGGAGGTTCCCTAGCCGTCTCACCTTCAGCTTTAGTGTAAGGCCTTCGATTTTCAGACACTCTCTCATTTTATTTGATTCATTAGCTTCAATTCCAATTAAATTGTATTATACTGTATTATTTTTGCATTCCAGTATCTTATTTAGTAAATTAGTTTTCCTCCTCAGATCATTGCCGCTGTTTTGTTTTTAGGCCCATCTCCCTAACCTCCCCCTTCTCCTTTTCCCGGGGCATGGGTCTGTGGGTCCCTCACCCCATTAGTAACGGAACCAGGTCAAACTGGCCCACAAAATGTTGACAAGCTTTTATAGCTGCTTTTTTTTTTTTTTTTTTTTTAATTTATCCTTATGCTTCTCATCCACGTCCTACACAGGGGGACATTTTGCGTGAAAAGAACTTACTTAGAACTATAGCACAGGGACAGGAATTCACTGCTGTGTTTGTTTTGCAATAACAAATGTGCAGAAATTTCCTCTTCAGAAATGCTGTCCCTCAGTCCACACTTTGCTATTTTCAAGTTCACCCATTTGAAATAATTTACTACGTGTGCATAGATTCATTTTCCTACAACCCCTATATGACACAACTCAATTCAGTAGAACTGTACATCCCAGGTAAAACCACAATGGTCACAGATTCCCCATGTTCTCACTGCAGGATACATTCTGCTAAGTGATCATTATTTCTAATCTCAGGTAATTGACTTCAGAGCTGCACACCAGTAAATGCACAGAATTAGCGAGCTTCTGCTCTGATCTCAGTGAGCACAATGCAATGAAGATATACAGACTGCAGTTCAGCTTTAAAAGATTTCTAGGAAGAAATTTTTTAACAAATTTCAAAGGTCAACCAGCTACAGGAAGAGCAGAGAAAGCAACAAAACTTTCCAATTGGTGATTATATAGGTCTAGGTGAATTACCTACTTTACAGCCAATCCCAACCAGGGTCTCTGCTAGATTTAACTGATGTCCTTTATTCTAGTTTTCATTAGGTCACCAAAAAAAATGTCAGTTTGGCATTAAAGAATTGCAATAAAGAACTTACCAACCTCACAACTGTAGGCTGCTTTGCAGAAGGACTGCTTGGAACACATGAACTGCATCTACCTCCTCAGGCTGAAATTCAGTCTGACATATGAGTGGGCTGAACTTTTATCCAAGTGTTTTTTGTGAAATTTCCTACTCGAAAGTGCAGTATATTATTTAAACCAGAAATGCAGAAAAAGAACATGTATAACAACAGAGGCACCTTTAGCTTTTCTAAAGAGGCTGAAGCCACTTTGCCTATTGAACTGTAACAATGCATTGGAAAGACTGATCACATAAACTCTGAAAAGCATTACAAAATATTATATTCACAGATATACAGAAGACTGCTGCCATGTGAAATGAATGTCTCTTTCGTTATGTCCTAGATACAAATTTATGTGTTGTGTATTGTTCCTGATGTTCTTCAGACACAAGTACACGTGGAGGTTAAAAATAATACTGCATTATTAAAGCCAGGCTGACATGGAAAAAGACTGTAACATGCTACTCATATCTTGACAGAGTCAGTCATATCTTGCCTTCACTTATAATACTCAGTAGGAGGAAACTGTGTAAATCAAAAACACATCAGTGCTTATGGAAGACAATTCTACTACATAGGCAAGCATGTTAGAGCAAGTGTCTGCTACTTTTTTGTATACAACTACCATGATGGGACTAATAGCACAATGTACTCACGAAGCTGTCACTGTTTTATTATGTGCTGTTATTGTTTTGCTATTTTGCTGAATTTCAGACACAGTTTTCATTTAAATATCTGTACCTTATTATAAGCTTTGCAAATTTTCAATGTAATCAGTTCCCCCATTTCTCAAAAAATGAGCTTAAATAACATCTATAGCCCCTCAGTAATCTTCCCTTTGAAAAAAAACAGTCCTTTATTTGAGTCAATACTTGAAACCTGGACTTTAAAATAGAAATACACATTTTCCCATCTCCATGAAAACCCTTTAAATTTGGACTGGTTACAAGCTTTTGCAATCACTTCTTTGGGTCAGACTGACACCAGGTATGTCATTATGCAGTGGCAGTGTAAAACTACACAATTGCCTGACATGAAGAAAAAAAGTTAAGACTGTGGGAGAAGGAGTAAAATTTTGGAAAATACTCTTGAGACTGTTGGCTTTCGAAGGACAGAAGATAGACACCTGGGCTCAGAGATGGACTGTGAATGATAGAGATCCACAAAGACAGGAAACCCAGATTACCCCAGCAATGACTCTGGAAATGAGTAGCAGAGGACAAAAAGTAATGAGGAATGCAGAAAAGGGGAGAATGCATGAGGGGTTGCAATCCACAGTGGAAGCTAAGATGTCAGCACAAAGAGAAACAAAAGCCAGAGGACAACCAGTCCTCTGAGGACTCCACTTAAGCCCATATCAGAACAAAAGATTCCTATAGATTACCAATCTGCTGCTTTCAGCAGAAACGAGTGAAAATGCCTTGCATTTTTCTTCATTTCACTCTAGATTGAGTTAACACATAGAAGCAAGCTAGCATGGCTTCCAGCTGGTGTTTCAGATCAAGTAGGACATGCCCATATGAGATACAGATCTTTCAAATTCAATGAAAGAAGTATAAACACAACACCACAAAATGGAATATGGATTTCCATTTGATTTTTCAAACACAATGACATAAACACAAATTTGTATCAAAATAAAGCAAAAAATGACAAGTGAAGAAAGACATTTATAGTGGCTTCTGCACAGTCACTACTACAAGATAAACCACAACTTTCAGCACACAGCTGGTTCATTAGCTATGTTGCATTTATCTGCACTTTGACAACCTTTAAAGTCACAGTCTAACTTATCAAACAGTGACTGCTTTGTGTACTTGTACAGAATCCCAGAATGGTTGAGGTGGGAGGGTATCTGTGGAGGTCATCTGGTCCAACTCCTGCTCAAGTGGGGCCATTTAAAGTCACTTATTGTTTTCAGTTTTGTTTTTCTTTTTCCCTACAGATGGAACAAGTGGTTATTTAAATCTCATTTTTATACAGGATCAAATGTGAAGTTAATCCAGCAAGATGTCCAGCTTCACTGGAAGGCACAATGTTCTTTGTAGGATCTTGCTCATTCCCTAGAGAAGTTGAAAAGTCCACGGGACCAAATCAGAAGAAAATTATACAGATCTTTATCCTTTCCTCTTGGCTTGAGTCACTCAAGCTGAGATCATTACCATGATCCTTATTTTCTGGGCACTTGAGATCTTCATGCATGATTATCAGAACCAAAAAGTTCTCAGGCAATTACTATGGAGCCCCAAGTGACTCTGTACACTCATACTATTCAACACTAGGCAAGTACTTTGAAAGTCAGCGAATATCTCAAAATTAAAAAAAAACAAAAACAAAAAACCACACTTCAGCAAATGAAGTGATAGGAAGATGAACAAATATTTGCCAGCTAGTCAGAGTACAGTGATAAGTAGTCTAGAAAAATCTCAAAACCATCTGTTTTAATCATGCACAGTAGGTGCGTAGACCCAGAGCCACACAACAAGAGCACTGAACAAAATTAATTGTTCAGCATCTGACACAGGCAGAGATCACACAGCAGGAGCAAATATGGTGCTACTGTGTAATTAAAGAACTGTGCTGTACAAACAGATTAAGTTTTCAAAGATAATCTTAGTTCTGACAACTTCTGAACAACTGACTTTGTAGTTGTAATAAAAACCTGCTGCAGTATGTGGGATGCAGGGAATACTGGTATGTTCGAAATGAAGGTCTAACTGAGCACTTACTGAAATCCTTGATCTACAGAAGTCAGTGTGAGTTTTGTTACTCATTTTTCCCAATGCATTATGTTCCACAAGAAACCACTTAACTGCATATAACTTCAATGAGTTATTTCTTCATATGTAGAAGATAGGAAGGAGTCTTGAGAAAGTATTTAATTGCATTAACATGAAATCCAGTCACACACAAGTATGTTTTATCCACTACTTACAAGCGAGGAATGCTAAAAAAAAAACCCTATTTATTAAAACCTTCTTTTGCTATATTTCTCTGTGGGGCATTTCCTCCAGCAAAAACACTGCATGAAAACCAGAAAGAATTATTTCCGTCAGCACATACTTTAGGCTGCAGAAAAAAAAGGCCAGTGGCATATGTCTTGCTTTATTTATTTATTTGTTTGTTTGTAAAGAGAGTGAGACAGGAGCCTTTAAAGGATCGTGTCAATTTTCTTTTTTCTGGGTTGGTGAGGCTCAACATGCCTCTTCACTCACAGTGGGAAAATAATGCTGGAGTGAACATGGCATTGCTTTGTCTCTTGTGGAATGATGTAAAGGTTAAAGAAAGGCAGGCTCAGGAAGAAGCTAGAAAATATTATGTTTATAAATATTTTAGTAAATAGAATCACAGTGAAGATGAGGCACACTTCTGCAACTGAAAGGAGAATGACACTGAGTATAGGAAATTAACAAGGATTTCATAACAGTAAATGAAATCCAATCATAGCGTAACTAGCACTAAAAAGCAATTCAAAACAATGAATTACTAGACAAGCATAATTTGAATACTAATAGTATCTAGAACATTTGCAAATATTTTTAGGGACAGTAAACAACCTTAATTCTGTCTACATCTCTTTGATGCGTATTACTTCATTTGCTTGAAATCTTTCTCATTCAAAAATGCGCTAAGCACAAGAACTATGAAATGGCAAGATTCCTTCAAGTAACTTGTAAATTAATTTCCAAAATGAAAAGTAAAATGAAATGGTGACAAAGTAATCCAGCAGACACTACAGCAGCAACACCCAGTGATAACTGGTAAATGGGAGTCTGGATATAAGCCAGCAAGGCACGCTTGCAGCCCGGAAGCCCAGCTACACCCTGGGCTGCATTAAAAAAGGGATGGCCAGCAGGAAGGGGCAGGTGGTTGTCCCCCTCTACTCAGCTCTTGTGAGGCCCCATCTGGAGGACTGTGTCCAGGCCTGGGACCCCCAGCAGAAGAAAGACACAAGAGCTCTTGAAACAGGTCCAGAGGAGGGCCACTAAAATGATCAGAGGGCTGGAGCACCTCTCCCATAAGGAAAGGGAACCAGGCTTGTTAAACTTGGAGAAGGCTCCAGGGAGACCTCATTGTGGCCTTCCAGTACTTAAAATGAGTGTATCAACAGGAGGGGAACAACTGTTTACACGGGTTGATAGTGATAGGACAAGGGGGATTGGTTTAAAACTGAGACGGGAAATTTAGGTTAGATGTTAGGAGGAAATTTTTCACTCAGAGGGTGGTGATGCACTGGAACAGGTTGCCAAGAGGCTGTGGATGCCCCCTGCCTGGAGGCACTCAAGGCAAGGTTGGATGTGGCTCCGGGCAACCATGCCCAGGCAGGGGGAAGGTTAAAACTAAATGATCTTTGAGGTCCTTTTCAACCCAGGACATTCTATGATTCTATGATAATTACAGTGAAGGTTTGAGCAAAGTGCTTTCCAGATGAATCAGATGAAAGAGGCTGCATTACAAACTACTAATGACGCTGTACTACCAATGGCAAAGAACTTAGGTGTCGACACTGGCGATCATCAGCTTATCATATCTGATCTTCAGCATTCTTTTCACATCTAAAGGACCATTAAAGCTAAGAGTAGATATCCTGTCCCCCTTCGGTCTTTGCTATGGTTATTCCGTTCATTCGCACTTTAACTGTCATTTGCTCTTACAATTCATAGCATCCATCATCAGCGTTAACTGAATTTAAGGTATAATCAATTGGGAAGAAATAGCAAAAAAATAGCAAAATAGACTCACACGATTTTTGCTTTATTCACCCTGGAATACAACTGAACCTAAATCAGGATGACTGCAAACTTTAGAAGTTTGCATTTAAATGATATGAAGATCTGTACTATGCTGTCAGTGTTTAGAGTAGCATGTGCTTACTTACACCTTATGGATAATATTCAGCTTTTAAAAGGACAAGAAATTCCTTTAAGCAAAACACAACAAGCACTGTATGTTACTTTAAAAACCAGCTGGCCCTCACAGAAAGCTAGAGAGGCACTAGCACAGAAAAGAGGGGCTACAGGAATGTCTCAGCTTCACAAAGCTGACAGCCATAGCTGATAGTGACAGGGTGATGATAAAGTGATGTTAACATCAATGAGAAACCCAGTTGAGGTAAGCTAGTCATTTCTAGCCCCTACTTTTGCAAATAATAATAATAATTTTCAAATGTAGATTCTGAATTACCTGTGTAGATACATTATACCAACAAAATTGTGGATCAGAATCCATACTGAAAGTCATACTGAGCAAAACCAAACAAAATGCACCCAAGAAACATGAAAATACACATTAAAGAGATCTGCCAGCATAACCCATTGAAACCACATGTGGTAAGAAATTATATATTTTTTTAAAAGGCCAACTTAACAACTAACAGCTTGCCTGTCTACTACATGCAGACATAAAACATCACTTTCCAGTCCTCTTGAAAATGTACTTGCTTCTTTCATCCTGTTGTGTCATGCATCAATTATGAGATAATTATGTCAATTTACTGTTTGCTTTTCCAGATAAGATTCTTTTTATAGAATCATAGTAATTAATAATGACAGTATTAAAATTGATAGCACAGCCTCTAAAGTACCAGTTTCTGCAAGACGACACTGTCACCTTGCCAAACTTTAATCAGATGTCCTGATCTTTTACAGTTTGTGTCTGATGGTGTTTGTTCCAGTCAAAACAGGTCAGTGTTTTCCAAGATAGGACTTGAGGACAAAAGCACTCTTTAATGCTGGTGACCTTATCTTCAAACAATTTTCAGATCTTATGCATTGAAAGGCAGCCATCAAAAGTGACACTTCAGGTCAAGGACATGTTTTTTCATGTTTCTTGAAAATCTGTCCAATTTGTCAAAGTTTGTATCTGGTCAGTGGAAAATTCTACTTCAAAGCTATTCTTTAACAGCTAAAATCTCCCAAGAATCCATTCTGCTTGAGCACACTCAAACATTCAGATATTTGGCAAAAGCAAAAGAAATTTGAGCCAACAAGTCTGAAATCAAATGTCAGCTATAGATGGGACTATGTTAGCAATAAAACTCGTCTGACAGTTCCCCTAAAATACAATCCCCAAACTGCTCTTGGAAGAACATATTTCCACGCTCCTTGTTTCATTTCTGCTCCCTCTCACTCTTTACTTCTGCTAAAAACAAAAAGGCTGGGAAATGTTGCCCTGCCCATGTAGAGTCCCCATCTCAGTCCTATAGGCTCCTGGTGAGGCCACTGACCCTTCCCATTTTTCTGCAACTGCTTTCCACATTTAGTTCTGCGTTGAGTGGCCTCTGTGATTTGAATTCTTACAGACCCACCAACCATTCCTAACTGTCAGTTCTCAACATCACTCTTCTCTTAGTTCTCCTTTCTACCAGTACCCAGCTACAGGCAATGCCAAGTATCTCAGTGAGGTAGACTTCCTCTCCCAGGCTGCCAGAGCACTGCAGAAAGGGGAGCAAGGATGGAAAAGGAAAAATGGAAGGAAGACAGCAAAGAAAATAAAACAGAAAACAAGTAGGATGCCTTAGCTAGCAGCTGGATCTTGAAGTACTACAACTGGCCTAGACCACTGCATTTCTCTGTAGTTTCCATTTTAAATTAGAAGGACCAAAGGACCAAACACTCCTAGGCTGTGTGATTCAATCAACAAGTGTAGCATTAACTATAACTGATGAGTTCTTTTGTATTTACATAAATCTAGCAAGGAAAAAATGAAACTTAAGCCGCTAATTCAATTTCACAGTGCACAAATTATACCATACAGCATACCAATATACCGCCAATACTGGACCTGAAGATCTCCTTATATACCTATCAGTCAAAGAGAAGACTATCATTTCTCCAGCTGAACCCCAGAAGTTTGCCCAACACAGACACAAGGCTTCTTGGTTCTGTGCAACAGAAGTTGAATGCTTTGAGTGTCAGTTAGAGCATTGTTACCACAGTTCAAGAATTTAACTGAACCATAATGGCATTGAAGCAGTTTTTGTACCTCTGAAACTCTGAAACATATGTTGTTCAAAGCTTTCTCTTGAGGCAAGTTCATTTGGAACAGTGTTTTGACAAATGCATTTTGTCAAATGCATTCTTAGTCTCTATGATTGAAGCGAGAACACCTAAATATGCAGGAGAATACAGCTCAGGCACTATGAAGTTCTTGGAGCTCTTTGCTCATTCTGAGTAAACTGAAGAATGACTTCAACAAAGTTACTGAATTTTGGGGGCACGTTTCTCTGTTAATGGAAGACATTGACAAGAAAAAAATTCATAGGAATTAGGTCAGAAATAAAACACCCCCAGATGTTAAAGAATTCATCTACCAGCGTGGCCAACTAGTGTTCTGCTCCTTCAGACACACCTCAACAATAAGCTGCAGCTCTGAAGAAACTTACTAAGTGAGGAATACCAAATTCTCCTTCCAGCATATGCCAGAAAATGCTGGCAAAAAGTCAAGAATTGAATGCATTCAAAAGTCTAAGAGCAAATTCCAGTTCAGACATCCATATTAAAACAGTGGCAGCCAAAGTGCTAATATTCGCAGTGCTAGACCCTAAATTCCCAACTCAGTTCAGCATATCAAATAGTACCAGCACTTTGGAAGCAGAACAAAAATATTCCCCAACAGGAAAAGGAAAGATCAGCCCATGAGACAGGCATGAGAGCACCTCTCATTTAAATCTAATTAGAGCTCAGCAATCTAGTGATGACAGATCACAGACTTCAGCAGGTCCATCAAAATGCCTCTCCCCCAGCTGGTTAGGATGCTTACATTTGACAGACTGATAATATTCAAAACAAACAAATGAGATCTTTACAGATAAACAAACCTGGTCTGAAGTACATTTATCTCCCAAATTTCTGTGTGAACAGAATAAGCTACACATAAACTGTCTGATAATAAATTACAGTCAGGTACCTTTACCGCAAAGGTGTCTTTAACCTTAACTACACTATGAGTGCTACGCATTGTAGTAACTGAGACGGTGTCGTTGCCATGAAAAATTATCTGCTGGTGTTTTCAGTATTTTCTTGGCCTTTAATATGCACAGATAATAAGGCATATCCTTTGCTGCGGTTTGGCTTTCATTTCATTCAAGAAACTTTTATAAACTTGTTTACATAATTCTCAAAGATGTTGACTTATAATTCTGTCAATGATTTTACAAGGTTAATGGCCTCTGTGATTAAATAAACAAATGAGAAACTGAATGACTTCAATTTTATGCACTTCAGTCAGCCATAAAAACTGCATACTCTGCATGGATCTTGGACATGTTAAACATGGAGGAAAAAACACCCCTTTGCCAACAGCTCTGAAAGAATGTGCACAAAAGGGAATACTCTTCTTAATGACAAGCCATGGTGTGCTTTGACTCAGATGTACATTGTATCAGACGTTCATTCCAGGAGAAAAAAAAAAAAAAAAAAAGGAACAATTCCCTTAGTCTTGGAAGGGGTGGAGGGATGTTGGCTGGTTGCTTGGTTGGCTGGCTTTTAATGTCCAGAGGTTTTCTACTACCTCAGAGAGGTTAGAAGTTGCCCTTGAACAGTGATCAGGAGTTATTTACATTCAAAGAATTCATTCAGCGACATTCCAACATCTTGTCCATAATCATAAAAAAAAGAATAAAAAACATAAATGCATTGGCTGAAGGGAGACACAAAGGTTATCAATGCAATTTATTGGCCTCTTGGTCCAGTGGCCAGAAATATGACAGAAAGATGTTAACAAAATCTTGAACCCATTATCCACAGACATATACTCTTACAGCTTATTTAGTTTGACCTCTTCAATAGAAGGAGCGATTTTCAAGCTCATAAATTTTTACTGAGCATATTTTTAGAAAGACACCTATCCTGCAACAAGCATGGCTTAAATGTGTCCCCTTAAAAGTGTCTCATCCACATTTGGGAGAGTAAGAAATCCATCTAATACCATACAGATTTTGAATGAAAACTATGCATTGTTCCAAAATCTTTTGTTTTAGACAGATTTATGCAAGCAGGGTTGAGAGACAGCAGCATACAGAGACACTTCAATACCTGTATCTTGAATTTTGTTTGTGAACTGCTGCTCTAAGCCTTAGTTTCTCCACTGACATGCAAAATAATGCATTTCTGATTATGCAAATAGTCCTCTGCTTTCTGAATAGGGCCTCAAGTGATTCAAATGGTAATTCAGTCAGAAATCTTGATGCAAAGCCAGCATTTCAACCATGTCAGTTTTATAACCAAGACTTTCTGAGAAACATGGAATTAAAAATTAAAAATACCATTTAGGATCACAAGTATATTGAGATAAAATAACCTGAAAAGTGTGGAAATTCTTAACAAGATTTTGTCAATGGGCCTACAACCTGCTGGGTCTGCGTTTAGTTACACGTCCCTTCAGGAAGTGACAGTTTCCTAATGGCAGCAATGTAACACTGCTATGCTGTGAGAAACCACACCAAAATAACAAAAGCAAAATTTTATCCAGAGTTTAATGTGCTAAATGCACAGGATTTGCATTTTTTATTTTTTTTTAATAAAATCCCCATACAATCCAGTGCACGTTCTTATGAAAGTGTTCTCATATTAAACACTGTTTCAGACTTCACAGCACGCAAAGAGCAAGTGTGCATTGTGTAGTCCAAAGAAACAGAGGGAATGGAAGTGAGTGTGTGAGTGATTTATGCTAACGTTTGAGAGTGACATTTGTAAAAAGTATTGTAGATTATATTTCTTTCTAGTTACAAAATTTTAGACAGGCTACATAAAAGGAGATACATTTTAAATGTATCCAAACTAGAACTCCAAAATTGACCAAGTGAATTTTCCTTTTATTTTATTATTTTTCAATCTGTAGTTACCAGAGAGACTTGAGCTACTTTGTCCTCTCACTTGTGGGAAATATGAAGGGAAGGGAGTATGTTTCCAGACAGAAATCAGTCATACCAACACTGCTATCACCCTGCCTGTAAGACTAGCTTTGGAGGGACACAGATTTTCTTCCACCCTCATAACCTCCTTCATTGTTTCTGCTCAGGAAAAATGAGGTGATAATTAAGAGAAAATGAAGCCCAAGGTTATTTGATATTTAATTACCTGACAACTAAGGGGGTATTATACTCCTAACTCTCAGTTTAAGTCAGTTATAGACAGAAAAAGGTGTTAGGATGCTTCCTCAGGAGATTTATAGCAAAAAGCAAAATGCATGAAATCAGCTCTCATCAACAGTGCATGTTTTGAGCATCTTTTCAAGTCAAAATCCACAGCAATCATATTAATCCCTTTCTAACATCCTAGTGTAATAGGCAAAGAAAACTTGTTGGTATGACTTCTGCATCAATTAATGGAATTCTGAAGTGACTTTTCACCAAAGTACAAATATCTGTATCAAGTCAGAACTGACACAAATCATGAACTTCAGCTAATAGATCCTCATTTACAAGGCTTCTTCTATTCATTTTTTTCTTAGTTCATTTTTCACTTGGCTTCAGCTAAATCCACTGCCAGATGAGAAGCTGCTGAGTTTTTTGCCAAGTGGCCCAGACCTTAAAAATTCACAAATTACACCATTATGGATTCTACAGCTGTAGAATATATCCCACACTGATAACTACTAGACACCACTATCATGTCTTATATGTTAATAAATGGGTCAGAGGTGGAAGGTCATGATATCCTATTACCAGTCTCTGAACCATCCAGTTCCCTTCATCTTAGAAAAATACAATGAATTATCAGTTTATTTTTTATATTGCTTACACAGGAGGAAAATTCCCAAGTAAAATAATGTGGATATTCATTTTCATTGCTTTGAAGATGACAGTAAAGGTCAATTTCTAATTTTGAAATGCTGCTCTCTTCATATTGATTATAAAGACCAAATGCAGTAAATTCAACCTTGCTGCAAGAGATCCTATAATGAAGTATGTATTTCAACTTTATATAATTCTTGAATGATAAATCTCCCACATGAGCAATAACTGGAGAATAGAACTAAAATGTTTGCAACACAGTCTTCAGCACAGGGAAAAATACGAGTGTGGAAAAAGACTGATGTTGTCTCCCGCAGGGACTGACCCAGGGATCTGAGCCTATAGCATCTAGCAGAAGTTAGACTTTGACACAAAAGCTAAGGAGAAAACTAAGGCTAATTGAACTGGTTCAAATGCTGAACTGTCATCTTGTTCTGATAGTTTTAAAATTCAGGACATAGCAGTGATAAAAAACACACATGAAAATCCTGACAAAGACAAATGTCTGCATAGATTTAAGGCCACCATTTTAGTCACAAGGCTAAGTAGTATAGTTACTGGGGTTGCTCTTTTCATAAAAGGTAGACAGAACAAAGAAAAAACAATCTGAAAAACTGGGTAGCTGATATCATAGTTTTGCTTCACCAGTTTACTACAGATTTCACTGGCACTTTAAACGTGTGACCCTTAGGGTCTCTAATCAATTCAAGCAGAGATGCTAGAACTCACTATCGCCTCCATTTACATAAACAACCTTTAGTATTTGTATCTCCAGTCAAGTCATTCCAAGGGATACATGGTCACAGGGTAAAAGCTGATGTTACTCTGAGCAGGATTAACGTGGGTGCTCTATATTACGGCTGCATTACAGCTGCAGAAGGGGATTAAATTTGCATATAGAATAAAAAGACATGCTCACCAACTTCCACTTAAGCAAGAAAGTGTGAGGTCTGCACAAGGGTATGATGAAATGATGTGGGATTATGTGCTATAGTTGTGTATGAAGAAAAGATTGTACCCCTCTTATTATCTTCCTGTATTTTGTATTTTCCACTTTTTCCTACGCTTCCTGTCATAGAAGTACAGTACAGCAGACAACAGTTCTGAATCATGCCTTAAAATTTTATGAGCAGAAGAAACTTCTTTCAGAGCAGAATGTGCCAGCTGGGCCAAGGTCAAGAACCCCAAAGCTCAAGTGAGCCATAAAGCAGGGTTAGACAGAGGAACCAGTGACTTCCCTGAATGAATGGACTTTGAAGCTACTGGCGCTGGAATAAGCACAACATCGCTTACCCATCACTCTCTATGTGAATACTGACAAAACACAGGCAATTTCTGCTACAAAAATAGGGCAGAGCCTGAAAGGTCTGCCATCAAACTAACGCTAACAGCCATGAAGGAAGGACTCTGAATGGCAAAACGATGATACCATAAATAATATTAATAATAATAATTCCCTAAACTGCCACCACATTCTTTTCTGTCTTGAACAGTGCCCAAGAAAAAAAGGCAGAAGGTCACATCTTGTACTTCAAACGTACCAAATGAAGATGCAACTGATAAAGCTGTACTCAGCCTCAGTAGCCTACAGCTAAAATATGGGCAGAGGGTAAACCACTCTGTGAAACACATTTACCTTTATGAGGCTGCATAACTTGAAATTTTCACTTACAATTTTCAGAAAAGCATGACACTTTTCCCATATGATAGGAATTTGTAGAGAAGTTTAAAATGTATACCATGGCTCCCAAATGGAAACATCATCATTTATATCGCATTTATGTAATCCCAGCTCTCCTGAAGGATTTGTAATTGTGAGAGACACTAACATATTAGAGGATAAAAGAGGGGGAAAAAAAAAAAAAAAGGTTTTCTTCAGTCTATAAATAGCAAGGAACAAAGAAAGAAATAGGACAGTCTCTACCCCTTCTGAGCACTTTACATAGACAATAATATTCATTCAGTACACCAGAAAGGAGAGAGAACAACACAATTTGTAATTTGATCTTGTATTCCTCCCTTATCTTGAGGCAGAATACACTTTGTGTAAGGCCATAGGATGGCCACAGCAGACAGAATTCAGAGAGAAAATATTTTTGGAGTTTTTACCTCTGAATACTTCTTGACCTTAAATATTCAGTGATAGAGTGTCCCAGAGGCTCTTGGATTGTGTGTTTTATTTTTAACAACAACTGAAAAACAAAGCTGTTATGATTATAAACTGCACTGGCTTTACAGCTAATTGAGCTGTAGCTATTTAGCCTGCAGAAGACTCCAGCTCTGCCAACTCTATAGGCAATGAAAAAGTTCCCAAAGCTACAGCCAAGCTACCGTTCATTTTTTACTTCAGAGCTCAAAATCAATCCAGCTTCTAGGGAGAGTGAACTTAGCCTCAGCCTCTAAAAACAAAGAGGCAAAAATTCTATCTAACTCATGTGATGTGAATGCTTAGAATAGCCACATCTCCACACTCTTAAGCATAATTTCTTAAAGTTCCCCGAGGCTTGCTGAGCCAAACACAGATGATGCTTTGAGGCATTTCAGTTGCGGAAATTTAAATTTCTTGACTGGACTTCATGAAGGAAATGCAAAAGTCCTCCAAACTCCTATCACTCAAAATCAAGCAGATGTTGAGCTTCCTTAATAAATTAAAAGTAAAAAACTACTGCAGAAAAGGTAGAACAGATTTCACTTTTTCGTTTGTTTGTTTGTTTATATAAGACTGATCTAATTAATAATAAAAAAAAAGTAACTTACTCTTTACTGATAGACAATGAATGGACTCCTATTGTTACTTCCATTTACCTCCTAGCAGTGATTGACCGATGACACTCTGAAAATATGCAGATACTGTTTCTCTGTATCCTTGTCCTACAGAATACAACCTCATACAATGTGTAGGAGGTCTATCACCATGAGGCACCCAGCTAGCACTGTGAGGTCATTTGCTGACTTTAATTTGTAAAGATTATCATGCTGCATATCAGTCCAGAATCACAGAACTGGGATGTGAGTACAATAGTTCATCCACTCTTTGCAGATAATATTTCAATATGAGATCGCAATTGTGTCTACTGAGTAAAAATATAATGCTCTGTATCAGTACCTTAGAGGGTACAAGTACAGACTGTGCTACTTCTCTTGGATAATATAAAAGCATAAATGCTTTACATCACTTGCAGTGTTTTTACTACAAAGCAGTATTTTCTATTATGCTCTCATGAGGAATTCTTAGCAATAAATCTCACAGATGCTTTTGCCAAGGAGCCTCTCTTTATGAACACCCAATTTTGTAATTTTCACTTAGCAGTTATACTGCATCAATTTTACGAAGATTTATACCCTCTACACAGTGAACTTCAGATCAAGAGGCCTCAGAAATGCTCCTAACTTTGGGAAGCCTGTCCAGACTGGGATAATGAAGGGGGATTTTCTTACTGAAGACCCTTCAGGTATTCATTCTTTGTCTGGGAGGAGGGCAGTATGGATGCCCTCTCTAAGGGGAGAAAGTTTGTTAGATGTTGTGTTAAGAATAACTGGGGATGTAGCGAGATTTCACAAGCAGCATACAATAATGTACATTTCTATTATTTCCAAAGAAGAAATTCATAGTATGTATTTTCCATTTTAAAATTGTAACATGCCCGCAGGTGAAAATTTTGACATCTTTCAACAATTCCAAGATAGGTTTATTGTGTAGAGAAGAGGTTACAAGGTGTAGCACAGAAGAGAATCCAGCAAAAGGAAGACAGAGGTAAGGATGGAAGAGGCTTGAAACTCTGAAGATGTTCTGTAGCCAAAAATTAAGCCTCTCTCCAAACCAGTTCTATGCCAGCAATCAAATACTCTGTTTTCTCCCACAAATTCAGAATGCATATTGAACTTTTCTGTAACTTAAATTTTTAAAGAGATTTGTTAAGCAAATCTTGTGTTCTTTGTATAACACAAACAGGTGGCTGTTCCCAAGGCTCTTATATGTTATTCTTCACACCACAGCGAAAAAGCAACAGCTTTCTTCACTGGATCAGATAAAAAATTATTATCTGAGCAACTGTCAAACCAAAGGCATGGAGACAGTCTCTGATGTGAACACTTGAATGAAAAAATACTAATACACTTCACTGACAAGATGTAAACAAAGCTAATAAGAAATAAAGAGAAATTAATTAAAGTTGCTTAATTGTGATTAATAAATGGCAAAGCACCAAATTACCTTAAAAGCATACCTAGTTTAGATGATGCTTCAAAATACCATTTAGGCCTTTCAAAAGTAAAACATAACTATACCATAAAATAATAGAATGGAGTTTCACTAATATATTAAATCACATTAAGAAGAACAAAGAAGCAGCAGTATTTCCATGGGTGGAAGTTGAAATTAAAACTAAATACAAAACAGTTTTCACGATTAGGATAAGAAAAAATTTATTTCTCAAGCAATGTAGCAGTAAAACCAAGGCGTGCTTGTCTACATATACACCTAAAAAGTGGAATCTTTGTAAGGCTAAAAGGAATATTATTACTCTGAAACCAGAAACGATAACTATGGAATAGTAAGTCAAGCTGTTTCCAGATTTATAACCTATCACGCAGTCCAGTATTTAGCCTAGATGAAAGTATGATATTACAGGAAATTAAGGGAATGAAATATGTGAGATAAAGTTTAGGTCATTGAACTTTTCTGCTGGTTGCAGTGATTTAATCACACTGACTCTGCTGCTGAGGCATCTCTGAATAGCCAATAATGACGGCTACTCAGAAAGAATAAAACACAACTACAGAACTCACTGGGTAATCTGTATTCTACTGAATTAAGTTTAAAGGAGAAAACAGTGTGTAGATGACTGCCAGACTCCATACTGTCTCAGATATCACAGTTGTAGCACATTTTGGATAGAATGGTAATCTGCTGCTTTACAAACAGAAGGGAAGCCTGCATCCCATTCAGAAAATCAGATAGGTTAATTCATTCATATACATACATCCAATCAGTCGTTTTTTGTTTTTTTTTTTTCTTATTATTTTCAAGGTTTCTTATCTTCAAAGGCCGATTGGATTTTCCCAGACTGAGTTAAATTCAGACCACAGCATCCTGTAAACTGCATGCCACTAAATAAAAGCCTAAGTGGACACAACTGACCGGACCACGATGAAGAATGCTTAGCAAAGGCTGCCTCTGAATTTTGTTCTACAATTTCAGGGTAGAGATGAGCAGCACTACAGATAAGCCCCATTTACCTACGTTCATTCAAACCTATGCAGTTTTGATAAATGGTGGAAGACACAAAACCACATCTGCTGTAAAAGCAGAAATACTTTACAAGCAGAAGCTTTCACTGAAGCTCTAGCTAAACCTCACCTGGTCAGGTTGAAAAGCCATGATTTTTCTTACTCAGCATTTGGTAGGTTGGTATTTTTTAGATGTTTGATTGTTTTACTATCTTTTTTTTTTTTTTTTTAGATAAGTTAGTGTTTATTTCCACAGTCACATAATTCACATATAAACTCTACATCTTACTCCTCTTAATTTTTTTTCTACATACTTTTGGTTTCCATTGAGTTTCACTCTGTTCCTGTCATAAGAGTAAGAATATGATTCCCTGTCCACAGGTGTTTACAGAATTCCCTCAGCATGGCCACCATGAAATATTTCAGTCTATAGCTTCCCTTAATCAACATCACACAACATCCCAACAGTAGTACAATGGAGATATGCTATTTTCTCTTACTGCTTTACACAAGAACGCATTCTACACCACCTTAAACAATTAGTGTACAGTAGTTTTAATTTACATGCAACCAGGCTTCTGCCTGAATTTGCCTTGCTCTGATGGAAAATTAGAAAATAAGTCAGCAGTATGAAAGACTTCAGAATGAAATGTCCCATGGAAGACCTCTGGCTCATGTTACCATACATGCTTTTTTTTTTTTTTTTTTTTTTTTTTTTTTTAATTATGACAACACTACAACACAGATAACCAAAATTAGAAGTTGATCTCATCTTCAATTGTATTTGCTCTTTTTCTAATTGTCCCAGTCTAAATTGTAGGTCAGGAGCCCTTATTCAGTTGACAGAACTCATTTGTTCAACAGAATGTCTCATTCTTACTTTTTTCAGTCTTATACTTATCAGGTAACCTAAGAGCTCATACAAGCATTTCCTTTTCATTTCCCACCTATGTTGATAAGCTCAGCATGCTCAAGGTAGATTAGATGCTGCTAAGGGGATAGCAACAGCTTCCTTCAGATCTAACAAAGCCCACTGCTGTAGCACTGCTGTCAAACAATACAAGACTGGCACACCACTGTGGAAATTACCTTTCTAAAGGTATAATTGAAATGTATTGTTCCTTACCTTTCTGGCCCTAATATTTTTAGGGTGACAAAATCAAAACAAAGGGAACAAAAGCGAGAGCCATTCCAGGAATAGATTTTTCTCCTTCCTGTCTTATATATCAGGGTTTTCTATCTTCTACAAGATACTGCCTGGATATTATTTCTTCTAAGAGCTTCCTCAAACGTGAACAAAGTTCCACTATCCAGGAGACAAGATCAATTCTCCACATGCAAAAAGATAACAGCAACTCCACTCTTAACCTAACTTTGACCTGTCCTAACCAAAAGTTGACAGAAGTCCAAAAAAAAACCCACTTTCATTAGCCTAATAATCTTTGGATCTAGTCCCAGCCTACATTAGTACTTAGAAATACAAGATATGAGTATAGCCCCATCAAAATCAGTGACACATCACATGCTTAGGAAAATATATATGAATTAATAACCTTAAGAACTTTGTTAGACAGGAGCTTTGTTTTATTAATACCAAGTATAAGAATTTTAACGAACCATAACCACAGTGCTGAAGAAGAGCCAAAAGGAAAACTCCTCCAATGATAGTATGATTTTTTTCTTTTCCACACAATGAGCTTCTATAATTACAAAAAAAAGTCAAGTGGAAAATCTCTACTCTACTCCCAAGAATACTTATTTATACTGAGCTCACACAACAAACTAGCTATAAAGGAAAAGACATTATTCTGTTTTTGACAGTTATAACATTTAATCTTTCATCCAGACCAAGCTCTCATTAAAAAAACCTTTAAAGTGTCACTAAGCAGGCATAAGAAAGCAGTATGTACTACATTCTCTTATTAAATCAGTACTGCATCAACTAAAAGACTGAAGAATAATAAACATATTTGAAAGGCAGGCTGGTATGCCTTGAACTCAGCATTGCAAATACTGAAAGCTGTGCTCATAGCCTTCTACACACCTCGTTATCATGGCACAGTTGCAGGAACAGGCAACTCCCAGAAAAAAAAAAAAAAAAGTAGATCAATATGAATAAACGTGTCAGATCATTCAGTAGTTACGATTTAAACAAAGCATAGCACAAGAACTGCTGAAATTCCTTTCTACATTGGCCACCCACCATTTTCTCTTCTTTGTGGGAGAGCTGCCTTTAAAATGCAAAAGGTAGCACAACCTTAGGGTACTAATCAATGATGCTTTATGGGTTTTTGAGCCCAGGATGTCAGCCCAAGCAATCCGAGATATTTGCCCAGCTTGGCCTAAGGCAGGCTCAGGGCACCAGCAGATACAAGAAGGCAGCAGCAAGGGACACTGAAACTGCAGGTCTGAGACTTTGGCTGAGACATCCATGGAACCACATCCCTCACATCGGGGTCTACACTGTAGGATGTTACTGGAATGATGCTGATAGTCAACACAATTTTAAATGATATCTCAAAAGTTGCAAGTCTCATCTCTCCAGCTCTCAACCAATTTCAGCTGAGCTTGAGTCAGCATGTGATGGTAATTTGTTATTTCTCTACCAATGCTCATATTTAGTGCCATCCAACAGAGGAGGCTCCCACAGAGGAGGCACAACAATTTCTGCAGAGGAGCTCGAGAATGCCCAGCTCAAATCAAGCAGCTGTCAGCAGGGAGCATGAGGCTGTCAAGGAGAATGAAGAGAGCAGAGCAGAAAGCATGACAGGCCTCTCAGAGCGAGCTGAAGAGGAGTTATTTCCAAACCCCACGGGTCAGTGCCCACAGGGAAGGGAAAACAAACAAAAAGTATTCCAAACCACACACAGCTTTTATGATGCTTTTACTTTTTGTGACCTGATCTTCTGATGTCTTCACCAATAAATACTTTTCTTCTTTTCATGTTGTAGGTGCATGAAAAATTACATCAGCCTTCATTTTAACCTGCTGCCTCTAAGCAAGAAGCACCACTTATATGGCTCCTTCATGTTCCAGAGGGACTTCTCACACCCACCTTAAACATGAGTATGCTCTTAAGTACACACTCGTATAGTAAATCCAGTGCAAGCCACAGCAAAGGCAGAGCTGCATTATTTAACAAGAAACTCCCACACTACAGGCTTTGTTTTTGAAGCACCAAAGTTTCCTCACACAGAGAACACAATCATATAATTTGAATTCCCATGCTATTCACTACAGCACTGCACTGAAATAAGAGGTGCAACATAATTACCAAATAATAATAAATAGCACATGCGTAATCATTAAATGAGTGTGCATACCTTCCCTGATAGCTGTAAATGGGGTTCCTTCCTCTTCTTGTAATCTTATCACCTTCAACGCCACCAGCTTTCCATTAACCCTAAAAAGGGAAGAAATTAAAAAACTTAAAGCAGAAACAGTATTTCTCATAAGAGAATTTACTTCCCATCATGTACTTACTCAGTTTCTTCCTGTCAATACCAGTGATTCATTTATAGCAGTGTAAGAAACGCTTCATAGCTTCCATAATGTCAACTTTATATTTTCACACTCATAAGCAATCCAAGAAATGATCTCAGTTTTCTGTGAGTCAGTCTGTTTCTACCGCAGCACTAAACCAAAGCTTTGTTAAGAAGTAGCACATTGAACATTGAAAAATATGGTTTTAATGTATCCATCCTTTATTTGATCAAAATGCTCAAACAAAAAGACATACAATTCTCATTAATCCTTCAACGTGCAGAAAATCCATATTTGTATTGATTGTCTTCTTTCCACTACATCACACCCATAATTACTATCCTCCAAAAGCTATGGAAGTTTGAGATGGGAAATATTTTTTAGGTCATTTTCCTTCAGGGCAGGATTGTTCCTGAAGTACATTCTTGACTACATGGACCAGACTAATTTCAGATTATAATGATTCTCTTTTATGATATTAAAAATATTTGGTGCTCCAAGGGACCAAACTTCACAACAGAACCCACTCTATTTTCCAATCTATTTGGTCAGTTTCACTTCTAGAATTCAAAATTTCACTACACACAAATCCCATTTAAGCCTTAAAAAAATAAAGTGGGTTCACCTCATGTAAATTAACTATCGGAAAAACTAAATGAAAATTAAAGATTATTATTCTTAAGATATTCCTTAGAAACAAACTCATACTTCTGAACCTTTAACAGACTCCCGAGTTATGAGAAGAAATGGCAAGGGTAGGTTACCAAAAACATGTCAAATAAAAATTGTTATTATTTCAGTTTCTCTCTGTAAAACCAAAATTAGCTTTTACAGGCACAAAGCTCCAGGAAGGATTGGAGCTTTCACACTCCTCTAGTCATAGAATTTCCCTGTTGCACTGGGCTCTAGAGGATGTATTCATTTTTCTAAGCAAGATGACGTAGACACCCACCAAATCTGAATTTCTCTTCTTCCTTAGGCTTTTAATTTTTGCACTTACGTAACTTAAGTGACACAAAGGCCACAGTATTATTTCTTCTGCTTAACTTTTACTATTGCGAGATTTTCATTACACCTACACAGAGCAGTGCACAATCACTGTGATCAACTTAAGAAACCTTGGTTTTCAAAAGATTGATTACTCAACTTCTTCCAACTGTTCACACTTCAGACCAGCCCCAAGTCTCAAGCTACTAGTCATTGTTGAAAGATAATTAACAGCTTAGCTCCACTGCATTATCTGGATTTATCCTCACACTTAACAGAATCTTGCCCCAGGAAACACTGAATGTGATGCACAGACAGGAAAATAAATCATAATAAAAGCAGAAGTAGAAAGACTGATCATAGACATGTGGCTCATGCTATGTGTACTTTTCAGTTTCTCGGTCAATAAGCACCCCACCCACCGTATACATATAAGTTAGAAACCTGGATAATTTGATTATTTTACAATGAATGAAATAACATTGCGGGAGGAATTTAAATAAGAAAAGAAAGCTCATTCTGCAGATCAAGAACAGGATGGATGCTCTACTCAAAGAACACGATGTAGAAGACGTGCAAAAAGCAGATCACTGAGGTACTAAAGAATGTGGATGGGGACTCCTGCCAGAGAGACCAAAAATTATCGCCTAACATTGTGCCGATTGTATTTTTTTAATACAAAGTCCAGCATTTCAGTGACTCATTAACAGTAATAACACAAACAGCAGTAGTATGGAACTTGCTCTGATGGATTCACAATTACACAGTGCTTTCAAACACAGCATGTGGGCTGTGCTATTTAGTTATCACTGCCACTTTGTCATTGGTACCTATCATCATCTTGACAGACATCACGACAACTCTTAACACTACTGAAATGACTGAGCTAGTCTTAAACAGTGCTTACTCCCTTTTAGCGTTGTTTACATCCAGAATATCCACTTATAACTTCTGGAAAAGAAAACAGCCTCATTAGTCTCATTTACTCCTCAGTCATTAGAACTTTTTTTCTTCAGCTCATTTTTCTATAAACAGGGCCATTTTAAGTGTACCTCTGGACGTATGAGAATTGATTAAGTATCATCAATTAAAAGAGATAGGTGTGTATGTTTACCTTAATCCTTTAGCTATTCTCCCACTGATGCAACCTCAGGCTGCAGTTAGATGGTACAGCAGTGATGCGCTAATGGCTACCTCAGGGTACAGCTTTGCTCCTGCTAAATCCCTGCTGATGTCTTCTATCAGCTCTTGTTCTTGCCAGTCCCTACAGCAAGACACTTAGTGAGCTTAAATAGGAAAAAATCGGACACTGTCCCTTCCAAAAAAATTAAATCATATTTTCAGGAGAAAAAAAAAAAAAAGATAAAAGCATATTTCATATTTTATAAACAAAAACCAAAACAACCACTAGAAAGGACATGAGAAGTGGGACCACCCCTTTGAGAAGCATCTCACCCTGAGTTCAAGTCAGTTGCATCATGAAATTATGCACTTAATGTTGTGATGACTTGTCAAAGTAACGTGGCAATTGCAAAAAAAGAAGATGAACAAACCTACTCTGTGACCCATCAGTGCTGACTGTGAAGATGTTAGCTGTGATCAGGTTAGCAGAATTCCCCCCAGATATTATTTCACATTTAGCTTACATATCTCACAAAGCATGCTCACTGGTTTTGTTATTTTTTAACACAACTAGGAAACTAATAGGCAAGGAGCATTTTAGAAGGGAGAAGTCAATGCTGCTGCACCTTTCAGCACTTAGGATTCATTAAATCATCTTTCTTGTTCACTGCCCACAGTAAACAGTTCCACAGCATCTCACTTCCTCTGTCCTAAACTAAGGACAGAGGACCTCTTTCTCTTACCCAAAATCCTTAGAAAAAGGAAGGAAGTAGTGAAGCCTCTCTAGTGATTACATAAGGATTTTGCTCTTTAATTCTAGGCAAATCACCAGTAGCTGCTTGCTAGTTTACCAGTTCGTGAAAATTCAGCATTTTAAAGTTAGATAATCACTTCTAATACATTTCAGATTTTATATGCAGTGCGGGCAAAAGAAAAACAAATCCAAATACTTTTATGTGGCATATGGTAAACGTTTGTGTATTATATTTAATAATAATAAAAAAAGAGCCAGATGTTACCAAAAATCTAATCTGTCTTTCAGCTTTTTCTAAACAGCTCCTATTAATATTACCAAAATAAATAAATTGATACGAACACCTATTTTTGAGAAAGTATAGAATATTATAATTGATTTAATACTTTAATGTATTATTAAGACATATAATAATGTTTTCAATATAAAGAACATGAAGCAACTAATGACTTAATGGCCTTTAGTAGGGGTGATGCTGATAATGCCATGCTGAGAACAAAAGAGTACAATAACACTATTTTCACAAGTGCTTCAGTTATATTTAGATGCAGTAAATGTTCTAAATATAACACATTTAAAAGAGTCAGTTAACATAAAATCTGCTGCTATGGTTTTCAATCTGTTTATCTAATAGAGGGTTGTACTGCTGGCTGAAGATGAGGCCTAGCTCACAACTCGCGCACGCGCAAAGCTTGGGAACACTAGTGAAGTAAAATCACTCATCAGCCCTGCTGTGATGCACATGATTTTGATACTTACTTCAAGAAATTAACTTTTGAGAAGAAAAACTCAAAGTTTGATGACCAAACTCAGAAAATATCTAGGTAGATAAACTCTGTAGTGATAGTAATGTCACAAACACATCTAAAACCCAAACCAGACTTGGTGGCCTAATGAAACCTCTGCCAGAAGTTTCCTGTGACAGAAACCTGACAGAAGCAAAGTCCCTCTTGCATTTAGTAACTTCAGACTACTTCACAAATGAGTTACTGATTCCTAGTTTTTTTATATATCTTTTAAACACTACCACAAATGACAGCTCAACGTAAACGTGGCTTATACTTCTCTTACTCCAAAGGTACTTGGAATTTACAAAAAGCATTTACAGTCTTGCCCTACTGCATAATACCAAATGGAATAACATGGCTCATCACTTTCTTTTTCTGACTTCTATCATCTTTTAACCTCCATTCTAAACAAAAGCTATCTTATCAAAAAAAAACCCAAAAACGTGGTTTAAAGGTATTTCACACTGCTAACACTTATTAGGGTTAAAGAAAAAAAAAAAGAAGAAAAGAAAAAAGAAAAGATCAAAGAGTTCCAGGAAATGTGACATATTTAAATTATTAATAAGTAGTGTCACTGGAAGCCAGGAATCCAGCTCTTCACAGGACTCAAATTAGCCTCGTAGAAGAAATGCTATAGCCTTCACTTGGGTGGGAACCAGAGAGCAGCACCACAGCATTTACCCCAGGTCCCTATAGCTCCCAACCTGCATCATTCACCTTAAGGCAGCTGCTCGCCTCAGTGTTATCCCTATCATTCCTTTACACTTGCACTGGCACTGCAGTCCAGAGAGCTGTGGGTGCCCATCCCTGGAGGTGCTCAGGGCTGTGTAGGATGGACCCTGGGCAGCCTGAGCTGGTGGGTGGCAACCCTGCCCACAGCAGGGAGCTGGGACTGAATGGGCTCTGAAGCCTCTTCCAACCCAAGCCATTCTATGGCTCTATGATCCCAATAACATGTATACAGTGTAGTGTAATTGCTAGCAGTTATATTCTATATAAGTACATTTTATTCCAGTTTTTCTGCCAGATTCTTCCCCACAATCCTGAGCAATACAGTGAATTTTTCTTCCCTCTGTTTCCACAGTTGTCTCTAGAAATGACACTTCATCACCTTTTCAAACTACCTTGAAGGCTGACGCATGGCATACACACCATAATGCACTCTCTAATATATAAATATAGAAAACAATCTCCCAATGTTTCTTTTAAGCACAAAGAAACTCACTCAATAAGTGATTAATATAGTCAATGATTCATCTTCCAGTTAGTATCTTCAAGCCTGCATGATTTGAAAATGTTTTCAGACAGAATAATTATTTAATAACCTCTATTGGTACTTAGAGCGCTTTCATATTTTTTCCACCCTTTGGCATTTTAATTCAGCATCAAGTTGTTAGTAGTTTTGCATCAAGTTCAACTTTTAGTTAAAAGTTTTTATGAAACATTAGTAATACTAGAAATGTTTACAAATCATCTACTTACACACTTCATAACATGTCTTGACTTTCAAATGTATAGTGAAGAGAAGACTACAAAATATTCAAAATGTGTCAGCTAAAAATAGAAATTGAGGGAGGGAAATAGAAAAATAAACAGAAGAAAACAAATCAGGCAGCTCTATAAAGTAACTTTGAAGTGCATTTTCATAAACCATGAATATATACTTCTTTTCCAGCCATCTGGAACTCCTCAGATAAAAGCAGTTTCATTTGCAGGTGAACACTGATTTTGAATAATTTGCAAGAAAAGAAACAGTTCAGAAAGTGTAAGTCACTAAGGCAACAGAAACCATAACAATTCCAAAATATTCCATTTAAAGAAATTGGCCAAAAGATATTATCTATGAACTGGACTGTTGCACATAAAGTATATCAAAGAGCATACGAATATAATACTTCACACTGGCATGGATTAAAGCTAAGGGAATGGCTAAAGAGCAGAAGTGTGACAGACAAAACAATGTCAAGTTCTTCAGGCTATCTGAAGCCTAAGGCACTTGCAATGGATTACACATAAAACAAAAGGAAAGACAATGAAAGAGTCATGAAGGTTTCAAGAAAAATAAATGAAATTATTCAGTTTAAAAGAAAAATAAAGTGAGAACAGCAATTAGCCCTGTTGGGCATCTTCAGTAAAGGATGCACATTAAATCATAAAAATCAAAATCCCTAGGTGATCTTTTTTTTTCATGGGAGCAGCCATTCACAAACATTTATATGAAATACTTCAGTCAGACATTTTTCATAAAGTATTCTACAACACATCAAGCCAACATCAAACACAGGTGGTTTCTACTGATCATTCTACTACTCCCTGTTGCCACAATAATATTGCATAGGAACTACAGCTGGTGCAGCACATAGGCACTGCCTTTCTGTGCAATATTTCTCTCTAAGATCTGTGTTTTACACCTCTAATTTCTTATTGATTTTTGGGTGAATAGAAAATAGTGCCTTTGAAGGATATAAACGTAAAACGCGCTGCCTGGGGAAAAAAAAAAAAAAAAGCTTTTCATCTTCTGATACACACTGGAATCACTCTGATATCAATATGATTTCAAACAAAAATTGCAGCGGTATCTCAGCTGAAGAACTTCCCCACCCCACAGCTTCTGCGGGCTTTGGGTGACAGCACTGGCTGGGATAGGACACCACTCTGCATCCCAGACCATTTCTCATGTTAACAGTTAGAAGGGAAGGGGAAGAGAATTGGATTGAGGACAAGCATTTTATATGGGATGTATTGTTTGAAACTGCAATTTTGTGGTAAATTTTAGGCAAAATGTTATTGATTGACCTCTCTGCTAAGAGTTCTGTATCTTACTGCAGTACTTAGTACTCAACTTAGTAAAGGTTAGTACACTAAAAATCATATGGAGAAGGAAGAAATAGGTCGAGATCACAGCAGGGAGACTTGCAGACATTGGCTTGCTTCTCAGAACACAGCTCCATGCTGTGCAAGAAGCAGTCACAGATCACATCACTTTAACTGAAGTAATCGGTTTTAATTCTTTGCCTATAGCTTAAAGGGCAATTAAACACTGTGGGAGGAGAGGATGGAAACCATGCCAGCACATAATATTGCCAAAAGCATAGGGTTTTTCCTTAGGGGCAATGAGTGGAGTTCCCAGGGCAAGTACAGAATGCCTTTACACTGCTCTGCAAGGGGCTCCCATTAAGAGCATCTCCTTCCTGCTGTCCCTGGCTTCATCACCAGACTCTCAGAGCTCAAGTCAACATTTATTTGGCACAGATCAAGCAAGATTTCATCACTTCAAATTCAGGTGTATTTATAGTAATGTTCAAGAGGGAAAGAAGGTCAAGGGCTAGCAGGAAGATACGTGTCCATACAGACACGTATCTCTTCAGTTCAGCTGCAAACAGAAAAAAATACAATAATTGAAAAGGAACCTATTGCTATAAATTACTTTCTGCAAAATACTTATAAATAAAGTAATATTTTTCAAAGTTGCCCACAAAATTACATGGAGATGAAGGATTAAGCCACAGTACTTCAATACTTCAATCCAATACAATTTCTGTTAATCTGTCTCAACAGTAACTTGAAACCATGGAAAAGAATCTTAAAAAAAAAAAAAAAAAAAAAAAAAAAAGCAAGGCAGAGAGATCACAAATAAAAGACTATCCTTTACTTGCCTCTCAAATTAACTTCAGTAGGATTTTATTTATTTACTTTAACTCAAAGTTATTAAAGGAAATGACACATTCACAGTATTAATCAATTATTTCTCCAGAATTTTACTGGAAATACAAGCAGAAAAGTGATCTGAATTTCAATACAGACAGTAAGAAGCCTTTGGGGATTTTATACAACCAAGTAATGTGATAAATTAACCTGAGAGAACGTAGAAAATGAATATGCCAAGATGAGCTTTATTATGCGTGTCTGAAGTTCAACATGTGAACTCAAATAGATTTGCCCATTGATGCAATGACTGTCAGACAAGAAACAAATGGTTGCATGGCTATTTCTGAAATAAACAGAAAAGCTCAGTCTGAGAGAGCAGTGCTTCAGTTTCCTCAGTCACTCAGTTCTGTTCAATCTGCTGCTTCCCCACACTCCAGGGAACCACTTTTATCTGACTACAAAAAGAAAAATCCATCATCCGTTAAGAGGAATTAGCCCACTTCATTTCACATTCCTGGGATGTTAACACAGATACTCAAATAGACAGAAAAAATCACATTTAATAGGGAGACAAGGGCTTGGTACTTCTGATCCTTCCCCATTTCCAAAAAGCCAGGCTTCTCATGAAGGCAAGCTACTGCACACATTCCTTCAAGAAAGGAATGGCTGATTTCAGGTCTTTGTAGGCAGCTATGTATCTATTCATCTTTTCAAGTAGTAATTTAAAATCGTGGAATTTTTGCTCTATCATTACTATCAACAGGGGTGAAATCTAAAAGGCTGAAGAACTCTTCATTAAAAGAAATTTCAGGCAGATATGTAGAAGAAGAAAAAAAAAAAAAAGAAACACATCTGTCAAGATTTTACCAAACAACTCTACAAAAGCAGACTAACTTTAAAAATGACTTTCAGCTTTATGGCATTTCTTGAAACTTCTGTTCAATCGAACAGACTCAATGAAGGCACTGTACAGACTCTGCATTCCCAGTGGATCATGGATTCAAATTTAAGACAATACTCAAATTTGGGAAATCCTTAACTTCTAAGTGATAACATTATTATAGTATCTGAATCACAGAATGCCTGAAGCTGGAAGGCTCCCCACCGAGATGGTTGAGTCACCATCCCTGAATGTGCTTAAAAACAGTCTGGCTGTGACGCTCAGGGACATGAGTTAATGGTGAGTTGTTAAGAGTTAGGGTAGTATGGTTAGGTTGAGGTTGGACTTGGTGATCTTGAAGGTCTTTTCCAACCTGAGCAATTCTATGGTACCTCTGGGTCCATGCAGCCCAGCCTCTGCTCCAACAGGGCCACCCTGAGCAGGGTTCTCAGGACCACACTCAGACAGCTTCTGAAGATGTATGAGGAGGAGATCCCACAGCCTTTGGGTACCAGTGCCACTGCTCTGGCACCACACAGCACAGAAGTGCTGCCTGTTATTCAAGGGGAACCTCCTGTGTTCCAGTTTGTGCCTCAGCACTGGGCGTGGAACAGAAGCCTCTTTCTTTATTGCATGCTCCCTTGAGGCATTTGTAGACACTGATGAGATCCCCCTGAGCCTCGTCTTCCCAATCTCAGCTCACTCAACATTTTCTCTTAGGAGAGGTGCTTCAAACACTTCATCTTTGTGGCCCTCCTCTGGACTCTCTGCAGTAGTTCTGTATATTTCTTCTACTGAAAAGCCAGTATACTCTTCAGGAATATTTGGTTTTGAACAGAAGTGGAGAGCCACCTCCATCCTCCTGAAGGCAACCACTCCTCATAACGCAGCCCAGTTCCATTAGTAAAAGGACACATTGCTGAAGTCTTTGAAGCATCAAAAACCATCTAGCAGTCTCAATTTTCCTGTCAAGAGTATTCAGTAAAGGATGTGTTTGGAAACATAAGAATCATTATATTAAAAATTTATTTTACAAAATAAGCATCATGCTTCGTATATGTCCTGGTTATCTGTTCTACCTGGGCCTGCTGAAGCTGCTGAAGGCAAAAGAATGATAAGCAGTTGCCTATGACTTCCCCAGCCACAACTTTTTAAATCATTTATTGAAGTTTTAGGCTTGAAACTGCAACAACATGGATGAAAATCCAAATATTAATTATTCCAGAACTTTGCTATAAAATATCCAACTGAAGGACACACTAAGTAATTTCAGCCCAACAAACCCTGCATTCAGAATGCTCAAGAGAATATCGCAAGCAGGGCAAAAAATGGAGTTTGAGGTTGAATCCAAATGACCTACAGCGTTGAAACACACCGTTAATTCCCAAAACCAACAGAAATGTGGAGAAAAAAAAAATTGAAGACAGAAAACCATGTAATTTTTTTTAATGTTATTGTTTCAAGTGATATATAACCACGGAGGTTAGAGACAAGCAGTTTAAGAAGCTGAAGTGTAGAATGAACACAACTATTCAGTGCTCTTCTTAAAAATCTTCTTCACTTTGCAGTTGTCATATATAAACATTACTAGTCTTACAGCCTAACACCCAAATCTGAGGTCATGCCTGATTGTTCCCTGCTTTCAACATCTATTTTTCCTTTTTTTTCCTCTTCGCTTCTACAGATCTACTTGGACTTGAATTCTCAAAGCTGAATGCATGCAAATAACATATAACTATCTCCCCTGTTTGGACTTAGGAATTATAATTGTAGTGCTTTAACAGTCCATTTGTTTGGGAGAAACAAAAACAAAAATAAAAAACAATAAGCTGTGCTTGAGCATGCAATAGTGGAATAAAAACAAAGAAAAACTATCTGAGAGCAATTGTTTAAAGAAAAAACAACACAACAATTTTCCTGGACACATTAAAAATCTCCTGGTAGAATCTGAAACCAAATTATCTTTGTTCTCAAACACAGTACACAACAGTGTATTTGTAGTAACAGGACAGTATCCTTTCCTCTTTTTTTCAGCCAGCTGATGACTTCATTTGAACTTTGGTAATGAAAACCATAAATAACTACTTTATGCAAAGTACCAATGATCAGCAGTAACAGATTCTGCAGCAGGTTCTGGGAGATACCCTCAGTGACTTACATGTGTCAAATACAGAAACATGATATGCTGATGAGAAAGCTAGCAGTCTTTTCTATAATGAGTAAAAAATTGATTTTGAAATGAAACAGATTTTCTTTCCCTCCTGCCTCAGTTCATTCTAAGGTAAACAGAGGTTTTTCTTCCAGAGATTCAAGCAGGCCATAAATTGAAAGATACTTTTCATTTGACGAAATAAACTTGAATTAGGAGTTGTGGCTGTATTGACTAGCCTATAAAATACAAATTTACTCTGATCATGGATCATTATGAAACATTTTCAAGCAGCTGAATATAGAATTCAAAAATAAACAAAAACAGGAAGTGGATTTGGAAAACTTGAAATTATAGCATAGTGTTCTTTATTAAGCTGGTAATAAGAACATGGAAGAGCTCATAATGAAAAATGCGATTCATTCACAATAAGGGAAATAAATCACATTGCTATTAACAAATATTAAGATGATCAGAACTGCCCAAGCAGTTAGAAGAAAAGCAATGCTTAAATTACAAACAAGTAAATACATAACATAATAAGACTGATATAAACATGAACTCAGTTTGTATTCTTCCAGATGTAGTTCGGCCAATTTGTTCTTAAAATACTTGTTAGATGTTATTATAAAACAAACTGATATTTATCTACAGCTTTCCAAATGTTAATAAGATAGAATCTACATACAGCACGTTATGTAGTTACAAAACTCTTTTAAGAAGAAAATGTGCCATTAAATTCTCAAAATTGCAATGTCCTTCAGTTTGTAGGTGCTTTATTCCTACAGCTAATAAGCTTTCCCTCAATTTCTATTACTTGGTGTCTATGTATCTCATGAAATTTATTTTTAGAAAAAAACAAACAAACAAAAACAAAAAAAAAATCCACAACTTGATGCACATGCCTGGTGATAAATACTAAGCACAATAATTTTTAGTACAAAGCATCATTCACAGCAGCTCTATCTCATCTTAAATTCTACAGTTTCAACTACAGTTAAGGACACATACACAAAATATCTTGGCAAACTGAAAAAGTCAAGCATTAGAGTTGGTTGAAAATCAGGGATTCTTCAACATTTAAATGAAAATACCTTTTCTGTGCACATATTACCAACTTCTCTATATAAGCTGTGCATCTGTGTTCTGCAGAGTGCTGTGAGGGTTCAATACTTCAGTAGTCAAAATCAGCCACATGCCAAAACAAAAAAGGCCTCTTTTGACTTGTTTTGCCCATTTTCCGCAGAACAGACAACCAGGGAATATAGTAATGCATCTCACAGCCTTACCCTGTATATCTACACTAGGAGACACAAAAAAACTCCTGTATCATTATAGACAGTGCTATAAGCAGTAAGAGCCAGTCTACCAGAAAGTAGCTCTAATGGAACAGCAAGAGCCAGAGCTGGCCCGATCACGTGCCCCTGCCCATTAGTTGACTCCTCAGCTTCACATGGGAACTGAAAAGGTAACAGAGCTTTAATCTACACCTTCTTTTATAAGAGCAAATAAACCCTATAGTGTTTTCCCCTGTACTTAAGGAATTGACGCCTGATGTTATGAAGTAATGTAATTCATCTTTTTCTCCTGGAAATAGAGGCTGGGATTGGAGGTGCTGAATCTGGATGGTACTGTGTAATATAGGAATTGTTCAGTTCTTGAAGGCAAAACTAAGTCAGCAAGTAAAGAAATATTACCTTAGGTTTAGAACGAGACCAAGAGATTTACTGCAAATGCATTCTTACCCAAAATCAAGTTATACATTTTTTCAAAATAGATTTTAAAGACAGCAAAAGATGTTACGAAGCAGCAGAATAAAGTTGTATAATTATTATAATTCACACCACTTATTTAGAACTTGATATTTAAGGTGGAGAATGCAGAACACCCCGTAATATCAATTTACTATTCAGCCACCATTAAAATCATTGAAGTATTTCTTATAGATCTGCAGTCAGCTCCATTAAAACACTGAAGTATTTCTAACCAATCTATGTTTCATAACACACACACAAATCACCACTGAATGAAATAGCTTCAGGGAAGTGCCTTGCTTTGCTTTTAACTTTAGGTGAATTTCACTGATTGACAGGACATCCAGCAACCCCATTTCCTTAGCTCAATCTTATTGAAAGCCAGAGCATATCAGATAACTATCACCAGATACATGCTGTGATTTTACAAAAGGATTTTTGTGATAAAGCTCAAGCTGAAATCTATACGTTCTCCTCCAATTATGTAGGCCTCAATAAAAAGATTACTTATGTATTATGTCTGGAATTTAGAGTGATGTGTAACTGAACACTTAGCAATACAAATTAACTGCATTCTCTTGAAGAAAGCCGACAATGAAATACAATATGTGCACCAGCATGGCAAAAGTGTAAAGACACCTTTTACATTTACAATTTAAAATGCATTCACTTGTAACAGCTCTTGGTATTTTATCCACACTTTTTAAAAAGACAAACCAAAGATTAACAAATTCATTGAATAAATATTTTCAGTACTGCTCTCAGGACATTGGAGAAATCTATCTGATAGGATATTGTGCTTTTATCCATTAAAATTAAATATCATACTTCAAATTTCGCATTGGTATTGAGAAAGTAGTGCAACAATAAAGAAAACATCAGACTAACTAGATAGAATCTCATCTTGTTCTGACGTGAAGTAATGTTAGCTGTGCAGTATGGTCTCAGCCACATTCACTAGAGAACACGGTAATTAGTGGCCATCTGCAGTCATTCATAGGGTTCTCAAACGAGTGCAGCAACACCAGCTACTACTTTCTGCTTATTTACTGAAATGAAACACCAAAAAAAGAAAAAGAGGAACAAAGAAACCACCACTTACTTGCTTTTCCCCTTGTATACTGTAGCATAGGATCCTTCCCCTAGTTTTTCCAGTTTTTCATATGAGTCTGCTTTTCCAAACTTGGGACTTGTAGGCTAAAAAAGACCAAAAAAAAGAAAAAAAGATGACCTGTCAGCATCTATTGCAACCAAAAGTTAAACTGCTTCAATTAAGATTTAGAGATGAAATGCCTTTATGAAACCTCACTTACTTGCATCTTTTTAGGAACCAACACTAAAATAATTAATAGTAGAGCTAATAAAATGACAAAACAGGGTACTCCAGCAAACATCATTAAACTCCCCAGATGGCAGCTGCCCATATCAACCATATACTCACATCTCTGGAACTATCAAAATGATTTTGCTCTTAATCAAAGAGATGTTTCTTTTTCATTCTTTACATGTATAGCTTAACAGAGTGAAAAGGATCACTAGCAAATAAACCAGCTTATCTTTGTTAAGAGATCTAAGCAATAGCTTCAATCTGACCTAAAAAAAAATGAATTACAAAAGCTTCTTGAGTAATTTATGTGAATGTATATATAAATATGAATTTCTACAGACTGCACAAAAACATTCTGTAAGTAGTCAGTGCCCTTTGCACATCAACTATTGTTCAGTGTCATCAAAATACTACAGGAAAGCACTTTAAAGAGAACATCTTGCTTCTGAATTAAGTTTATCATCTTCCACTTGTGGATTCATCTTGATCTAGTTATAATGGCATGTATGAGCAGCACTGCTGAACCAAGTCCGGTAGTTTTCACATCTGCAGCCTATTTGTGGGGTTGAAAACAGGAGCAAGCAAAACACAGCCTCTTTCTGCTGATTCTGATGGCTCAGCCCATCTCTCTGCCTAGCTACCCGGCTGCCATTCTTATCAAAAAGCACCACAAAGCTGAAAAAAACAAAACAACAACAACAAAAAAAACTCCTCTGACACAAAAACAATTCATTTGGAAAGCAGATACTAAAAATTAAGAAAGAGAACATTTTATGAGGAACTGTATTGCATAAAACCACGTTTACAGATTCTTATTCTGTGAAAGAATGTTGTTCCAAATGATGCAATATAGTATCTATTTTTATTAATTTCAAGATCTGCTAAGTGAAGTCCTGGTCTACAACTAGATATAGTACTAGAATAATATATATTTTCAATAATAAGTAATGTTTTTAGTATATGGGTTGATACAGGTTTTTTGTTTCTATACCTGCACATCTATTTAAAAATTGGTATGTTAAGAAACACAGACATGTAGAAATCATATACAGATGTGAATAAAGGTAAAGTAAAATAAAGGAAAATAAAGAAAAAGGAAAAGGAACCACCTGGATTTCTCTTTTAAGGAAGTTTCAAGTTAAGTTTGCAGATTCATTGAAAGAGAAAATAAAGGGACATTTTTAGTGTCACGTTCCTTTCTACACCAATCCACCTCTAAGAGAGAGAAAAAATTAAAATATCGAGGAATGACTGAGATTAAAATTTCCAGATGAAAATGCTTTTTTAAAGAAGAGATGACATGGTTAGTTAAAGAAAATTTTAGTCCTGAGTACTTTAAATTCAGTTAAAATGTCATATTTGCTGTGAATTAACTTTTACAAACTGAAGTAACTGAAGCAGTTTACCATAAGCATTTTTGTGCACAGCATATGAGAAAGTCCCCAGAAAATATCTGAGTATTTTGAAGCATAATCTGTTTTCCCAAGCATCCACATCCTCCATTTTCTGAAGAAGTGATTTTTATGTCTCCCTGGAGCAGAGGTACACTGCAAAAAACTGATTTCCAACTGCCACCATCAATGGCAGGTATTTTAGACTGCAGTGGTCTCATGTCTTGTACTTAAACCAACCAAAAGAGTTCAGGGCAGAGATTCTGGGGGATCAGCACTGATGCTCACTTCAGATTCAGGGACTGTCTCCATAGCACTCTAGTCAAAACCCTACAGAGGAAAGCAGCCAAGGAAATTGAGCATGTGTAGAGTTGAATCCAGCTGAGAGATTCTAAGCCACTGTAGATAACATCGATTCACATTTGGGATCTTACATCTCATTTACTAGCAGTACTCAAGCTTCAGTTTTCTGGAAGGAGACAACCATTGTAGGGCAGAACACATCTGAATCTAAATTCCTTTACAGCAATGGCTGAAAGTTTTAAATCAACTTGGCCTAAAAATTGCTCCTATTTAAACAGACAAGAGCATCCCAGATAGGATGACTTGGGATTCCATATGCTTTCATTACACGTAATTAACCATAAATCAGGAAATTAAAAATTCCCTTTCCTTAGCTGCTCTAAATATTTCAAAAGCCATAATTGTGGCACTTTGGCACATGTACACATTTTTTGGGACCTAGACCCCAGCTTTCTATTGAATTATATCAGGATATACATATGCATGTTTGCAAACTTGTGCCTTTTCATCTCTCTACAGTACACAGAACAATTTTTTATTTTGCCATCCAAGTCCTAAATACGAATAACTGATGAAAATATGTCACATGGGAACTCTCTGATCTTTTTCCTCCTGCATTATTGGGACCACTTCATTACAGATAAGAGAGCAATGTGCTTGGCTCCCAGAACAACGCTTAAAAAGGCATTCCACTTGGTTAGGAATGCAAGTTTTATTTTTTTTAATCACAGTTGTATTACAGATGTCGCTAACAGAGGTGACTAAAATGTTTATTCAAGTAGCTTTCTCATTTAATTGTCTAATTATGGACTAATGTAACATTACAAAAATATAGAAGAAAAGCGTTGAGATATTTATGCATCTCCTGTATAATGAAAAGTGATAGGAAATTACTTTTCCCATTGCAGACTGCAGTGAACACACAGCGAGTAGCTTTGTTTGGAGTGGCAATGCTGCTCCAGTTAACAATAAATAGCTCATTGGTAGTTTCCTCATATAGCAGGAAAAGAAAAGGACACAGTTTACACATGTGTTTCACATTCACTCTTATTATCACACTGTGATTTACTTTAATTTTATACCTCTGGAAACCATAATATAAAAGACCATAACAACTTGTAATGCCTTAAGATCTTGACAGGAAACAGGGTGCCTTTAATCTATTACCACTCAGTAAATGAACAGCAGTAATTACTCTTACAACCTCAGGCTCATTTCCCCATATTCCAGCTGCCAGCAGCACAGCAGTAAGGTCATGCCTCGTGCCTCATTCTTCCCCTAAGAACTGGTCCATCCTTCCCAAGAATTGATAAACAAGATAAGACCATGCACTGGCAGGACCAGCTCACTCCTCACTGACAAAAAGAGGAGCTGGTTTCAACTGACCTGCGCTCGCCATGCAGCTCAAATTCCTCAACCAGTGCCTGCCCAACTAAGAGTAGACCAGAATCAAGCTGAAGCACAACTTGTTAGCCACTGTTCATCCTACATGTGGTAAACCATGGTGTATCTCCTTGTCTCCCCAGTTGATCACACTCCAGCAGTGGAGCTTGGCCCTCTACTCCAGTGGGATCACAGAACTATAGAATGGGTTGGGTTGGAAATGACCTTAAAGATCATCTAGTTCCAACCCCCTGCCATAGGCAGGTCTGCCTCCCACCACATGAAGCTGCCCAGGGCCCCATCCAACCCAGCCTTGAACATCTCCAAAAATGAGGCATCCACTGCTTTTCCAGGCAGCAGTGCCAGTGCTTCACCACCCTCTAAGTAAAAACATTTCACCTAACATTTAACCTAAACCTCCCTGTTTTAGTTTAAAACCACTCCCCCTTTTACTATCACTATCAGTCTCCCATCAAGTACTGGAAGGCTGTAACGAGGTCTCCCTGGAATCTTCTCCAGTCCAAACAAACCCAGCTCCCACATCCTAACTTCATAGGAGAGGTGGTCGAGCACTCTGACTATCCTCTGGACCCATCTCAACAGCTCCATGTCATTCTTATGCCTGGACTCACTACTCCAGGAGGGATCACTGAGAGGAATTGCTCATAGCTCCATACTTACAAACTATTAGATCTCGCTTATTTTTCCTTGCATTTGTAACTTCAAAGGACTTAGAATTCTTGAAGTTATCTGCTGTAGAAAAGTACTTCAGAGGATTTTCAAATAAAAAATAATAATAAAAAAAAATCAACAGACCTCTGCAGTTGCTTAGATACTCTGAATTATACTATACTCCCCTATTCAGCATCAAAATTTGATGAAATTTTGATGAAGTAAAAGAGTTTCCAAACTAATTTGCAAGACATTTCTTAATGAAATATCAAAGACAGATCTCACACAGCACATGCAGCGACTTTGGAAAATAAGGAACAAAATTATTAAAAGGAAAATGTTGGGGAAATGGTAAAGTCTCATATATTAATTTGAAGTATAATAGCTTGCATTTGCTTAGTACAGACATTTCTTACCTCTTTTTCTGGATTATAAAGCCAAGCCAAACTCAGATAATCAAAAATATGATATTTTCCAAAATTTGTTTGATTTCAAAGAGATATAAATAAAGCACTACAAAATTGATTGAAATAATCTGAAATGCTGTGTAACCACTAAACACCATAACCATTTCCAACTGTTTCACTATTGCACTTTCATATGATTATTTTTCCAGATTCTCAGCCTTGAATTTCATTACTCAGATTTTCCTATATTAGTTTAACTTTCTCAATCATTTTCATTTTTGCTAAAAAAAAAAAAAAAAAAAAAGTACATATTGCTACTGCAAGATAACAGATTATTTGATGGTAATATTACAATCCAACATACAATTTCACTTTTAAATATCATCTTCTGTTTGTTTGCTTTCAGCATTTTATTTCCTCCAGTAAAATATATTGGAATACATATTCACAGAGATCTGCATTTGTTGAGTCACAGGAGTCCCATATTCTGCTCAGGATATGGTTGACTGAAGCACACACATTGAGCAAGACATATCCAGAGCACTTGAGGTTTGCAGCGCCTGCATCGGCCACTGACACATCTCACAAGATGTCTACCTACATTCTAGAAAATCGCTGCAATCCTCTGATGTGACCCAAACAAGTTTTCTCAATGGAAGAGTCTTAATTTTATCTGAATGTACATATTCTGATTAATGTTTGTACAAAGCTACTTCTTGAAACTCAACTACTTCTGTCACTATTTAATATTATTCCTTCATTATTATCATTCATTTTTTTTCTTAGTCCTCCTTACTGCAACTCTCCAAAATACCAGTGCTACCTGACTGCTCAGCACACTTTGTCCTTTGTCTGAAAACCAGTTGTTTACTTCATGTGTAAACTGTACAGGTAACTGCAGATAATTAAAGTCTTCAAAACTCTTCTATGAATTGTTTATCATAATTTCTTAGATGCAAGCTGAAGACTGATCTTTTCCAAAGTTCAGCATCAGAACGTCGTACTTGCTAAAAATAAATCATTTTTTAAAATGACGGGCAAGTCACTGAAATGTGAGTCTTTATACCAGGGAATAATCTTCCGGAGAACTCAGATGGGAAAGAGAGATGAGATACTATGGACAGAAGGGAGTCAAGGTGCTGGAGCCTCTGAAGAACTGCAAACAGAACCAAGTCTCCATGGAGGCCAGCACAGATTGCAGCGGATCATATTATTCCCCAGAGGACAGAAGCACAGAGGCTCACTTCTTCCCCTCGAGGAACTCCACAGTTTTACCTGTTTGCCTTTGTGCTCTGCTTTCCTTGCAAACAGTTGTCATTAACAGAGTTTTCTTATTATTAGCTCGCAGTTTTCCCAGTGCAAGGTTAAGCTCACAGCACCACAGAGTGCAGGAAGAGGGCATTTTTGTTGGATGGGTTTCAGCAACCAAGATTAGATTTATTTTTTTCTCTGGCTAATTAAATAAAGATCATACTAAGAGAGTTAGAAAGAGTATGCCAAAATGCTGAACACAGAAATAGAAGAAGCTATTTCAAGCTGACATGAGTGTATTAAAAATAACAGAGTAAAAGAAACGAGGGAAAAGAGTCTTTTCTGACCAGGTCACTTCACATAACCATTTTACTGATACAGACTGTAGGAGGGATAACAGCTATTCCAAGATTCTGCAGTATGAGTCCTCACACTACGTTCTCATGTGAACACTGTCTCTCAGAAATTTCCAAAATCTATGTAGTAAAGAAAGCTTTAATGGAAAATTACATTGAAGATCACCTGACTGTTCTTATACAAGCTGCGTGGGTTATGTTCTCATGCATTTTTCACAGCTATAAAACAGCTTGTGAATGTCACACTTAACTGTCACACTCCTGAGCTTAAGTTTTAAATAGATTTTTTTTTGTAACAGTGGGATATTAAACTTCAATATAAAGACATCCTCAAGGGAAAAATATTATGTTCACAGTACCACTGTAAATTATTTAAAATCAAAACTAAAGTTCTGCTCTGTTGTATGACTCAAAAGAAATAAGTTATTGCCAGAATAACCTGAAAGTAAAAGGTAGACCAAAGGCCTGGGATCGTACTGCAAAAACTGGAGATTTCATGTTTTAAATTTTGTCTTTGTCACAGTGGTAAAATCACTCTACAAAACCACATGCACATTTCACAGTAAGGAGATCCCTTACATTTTTATCATATTGGTCAATATGAGCCCATTTTTTTCTTTCACTTTCAAACCTTGCAACTGGGACTGATGTCTAGGACTACATTCAAGGGATACAAACTGAGAGCCCCTTGGGAGCTTTCCCACTGCCTGATCTGTTGCCTGCATCTTCCCACCCCCACAACATGCAGCCATAAATGAGCAATCTGAGCTACCACAGAGCTGTGCGGAAGGGCTGGGTGCCATTTGTAAAGATGTTTACTTATTCCCCAGGCTATTAAAGCACAGGAGCTGGACCAACTGCCACATTTTATTTGCTTTATCAGTTAAAGTGTATCCCCCAGGTTCATATTCTTCAAGCTTCTCTCTCGCCCAAAAAGAAAAACCAACACTCCGCACTGAACTCTGAAGGTATCCGACCTGAGTGAAAAGTATTAACCAAGAAGGATACAGCATCGCTTGTTTTGCTTCCTAAAAATAGAGACAGTTCCATATACCTGAACAGGAACACGGGTGAGAACAGCACAAAGTCTTTAGGCAGACAAAACAATCCTTTCCTTCTAGACAAAATTCAAAATTTAGCTTCTGCTTTCAAATTAGGATTTTTAGGTAACATATTTGTAACAAGTTAACAGGATCAGTTTGTATTTTTAATTTGCATTTCTTTGGAGAAAAGTTGCAACTGGACTGAAAACTAACAGAAGTTACAAAAACAGAGGCGGGACTGCTCTCTTAAAAACAGCGCAGACTAAATGTAGTAAGGCACTGCTTATCCAACAGATTTTTAACTGATTTTTTTTTTAATTTATGTAAATCCATTTTAATACATTTACATGTATTAAAAAATAGTACTTCATTGCATTTAGTTTTTCTACTACTGAAAGTGCACATAACTTAGCATATTTGAATTCACTGCCATGGAAGTCATTCAAAGAACAAAGCAATGTAAGCACCAGCACACAGCTAAATCTTGACTGGACTGGTTAGCTTTAAAACCTGCACTGTTCTATTTACATACTGTGCAAAAGTACTATTGTATGTAAAATATGATTACTGAATACAATGAAACTTCACCTTGGAGAAGAATAAATGTGGCCGCGTACCCCAAGAGAACACATCTCAAATATAACTTTCAGAGAATTAGACAAATCATCTTCCAAAGCAAGAGTTATTTTGGGAAGAGGCACATATGTTTGGGTTTGAGCTGTGCTTATTTTTTTACTTTTGCCTAGCTTATGTCAAAGCTTTACTCTTTCTTCTGACAGGGAACATAAAAAACAAGTTTCTCACAATGGTAGGCAAAAGACTCAACATAACAATTTGTAAATCATACATCTTCTCCATATGCATGCATGTATGTCTGCATGCTTGTGCACTGTGTAGCACTGGATCAGAACAGAGATCTGCCAAGCCAGATCACTTTCCTCTAGCAGTACCTGACAGGTGATCCACAGGTAGGCCAATTCTACTTTATAATCTCCAAAGAACAACCATTATTCTGATGTGATAAAAAAGCATTTTTGTTCTACAATAGTTTTCATTCCATAATTACATTTCATCTCAATCAGTTTAAAAATTTGGGATATTACACTCATAGATGTTCTGCTTGTTGTTGTTGTTGTTGTTTTAGTTTATTTTTAAAAGAAGGGCAGGGAGATGCAATGCATGTCACAGTTCTACATAAAAAGAATATAAATGTCAGGTGGAAGGACTTTTTCTGTTGTTTCTATAAGACAAACTGATTTTTCCATTTAACATGCTAGCTTCTTGCTGTGCTAATTATACTGCTACTGCACTAATTAACAACATGGAACTTCCACAGGGTTGCAAAGAGGCATGACATTAAGTGCAGAAAATTACTTTGTGTTAAAGAGCAAATGGTTTATTTTCCAAGTATCGATCTGTGGGCAGAACACAGAGTTCCAGCTTTCACAAACTTCTGTGTTTCATTTTTCTCTTCACACCATTTAGAAAGTACAGAAAATATAAAATGGATCACAGTCCACCTACTGAGTATTATCTGTTGATTTTCACCAAGCTCTGATGCTGATAACTGCCAGGGAGTTGCATTATAAAAAAAGGTTTTTATTGAGAAATGTTAGTTTTGAGACCGATTTGGAACTTTCATCTGACTTGAAAGAAGCACAGATTGATACAGAGCCTGAAAGCCTCAACTCTTTGCAAGACATCAGTTCTTCACCTGAAGGCTACAAAGGACTTAAATGATGAAAGGGAAGAAACTAAAATGAAGCCTTTTCTAATACAGAACCCTCTAGTAAGCGAGTGAAAACTGAAAGCAGCGTACTTCTATCAGAGTAACTTAAAAATAGTTTAAATGAAACAGTCAAAACTGCATCACAACTACACAAAAGGCATAGCATGCTCAAGATTATTCACAAAAACTGGAACGTCAGTTCAGAATGGCATCATCCACACAGGAGAAGAATTTCCAGAGAAGGAACTTTTTGAATTATAAGGGAGAATACGGAACAGCTCTCTGGCATGAAAGAAAATGTAATCATTTGAAAAGGAAGTAGCAAGGGAACCTGCTACACAGTATCAGAACTAAGGGGAAAAAGGAAAAAAAAAAAAAAAAAAAAAAGCCTTGGTCAATTCAACTGTAATTCAAAACAAGAGAATGAAAAAATCCCTGCAACTGACTATACAGGCATCTGTTCAATGAAATGTGTAACAGAACATCTTGTGCTTGAGGCAATGCAGCCAGCTCTGGGGAAGGGAATGGCTTGATCGCATCCTTGCCTTGGATGTTTGAATTTCAGGTCTGCTGATCAGGACTGAGTGTGAACTACTATCAACAGAGTGGTAACACTGCCTTTTGCTGTGAACTTCTAATCTTTCTTCTGAAACTGGAATACTCTCATTACTCTACAAACTATTCCCTGCCAGGTGCACTTCTGAGCACCCTCTGTGAGGAAGAGTTAAAAAATGACTAACAATGAACATAAACAGAAGGAGGGAGTTCACCAAAAAGAGCTATAAAAATCATGGAGAATTACAGGAAGTTAAGAAATCAGAATTGTTCTTCAGGAAATTCCTATGCATCTACTTCAAAACATGAGACATCCCCAGCAAATGCGTGTGACTCAGCCCATGAGAAGCTCAGTGAGCAGTGTGTACAGCAGGGGTTCTATCGAGCAATACACCAGTAGAGAAACATTATTATCATGTACATGAGAAACTACAGGGATCACAGGACAGTGCATGGGCACAGGACAGCACCAGTCCTTTGGAAAAGAGGAACAAGATGTTAACAACACATTTTTGAAATAAGTCTGCTTCCAGACTCTGGATACAAAGCAAATAAAACCACTTTCATTTAAATAGAAATTAAGTGTGTAAAATATTAACAGAAATTAGTAACAAATTCTATGAAGAACAAGGCAGAGATGTGGAATAAGTGCCACAGCAAAACATGAGGAATTTACAGAAAAAAATCATTGACATTGACAGTTGTGCTGCCAACCAATTATCAGGCACCATTCACAAGTAAACGAGGTGCAAACTATAAGCCTAGAAGTTTCTCACCTTCCAAAAAGTTTTATTTTAAGAAAAGTTATTAAGAAATAAACAGCTGAGGTCTGACCGACAGGATTGTGAATATACAGGGCTTGTAATGCTTACACAACACAACGATCCCCAAAAGTATTCAAGAAAAGTAAAATCTCCGTCCTTCCTTACTGACTATAGTAGCTTTATGGCAAGAACTCCTTGTTATGGTCTGATGTGGAACATGTTGCAGACGTCTTTAGCAACAGCTATATAACACCATATAATATTGAAAAATCAAATTTCTTTTTGCTACAGATGGTTACATTTTAAAAGGTAACCTTTTCTCCAAAGGACAGTCCCCTAGAGGCATGACATTCCCATGGGTTAAGAAAAGCTCATCTGCAGAAAATGAATCTCTCTTGCTTCTCCTTACAAGTCTAACAGAATTCAGTCAAACTTCTGGATATCTTTTGTCCTCTGTACAGAAGATAGAGCAAAATTAAAGAAAAAAAATAAAATCAAATCAACCTTTAAAACTACTTCACGCCAACTAAGATTTGCTGCATTACACACATTCTGCTGAGATCTGTAGTCTTCATCTCAAAGGTCACGTTATTATGATCTTTTTTTCTTGCAAAAGCATAGCAGAGATAGTTTTTCAATAATTTTGAAGGTCTTTGGGGGAAATATGTCTGTGTATTATTCATGGAAGATGTGACATTTTATTTATCTGGTTTCTTTCAAAGTACTTGAGAATAAAACAACAGTGATGATGTATCACCAACTCCTTCTCAGTTGTTTTCTCTCTCTCACACAAAGAGCTTCTGACAGGGAAATAAATGCTCCTTTTACTACTTGATTTTTAAAAGAGAATTTTAAAATATAAACTAAATCCATCAAATCTGACTTGTTTCTCAAATTACTCTAAAACTAAAATCTGTAAGTCAAAATGCAATACATGCAGTTTCCTAAACATCGTGGGAAAGAATTGGTCTGCAGGAGTAAGTAATCTTCTACTAAATTTGCAACATAAACATTACAGCAGCAGTAACACTATCAGGATTGGGAGAATAATGCTCAGACATTCCGTAACATACACTATCTGAGGTAGAATCATAGAATCATGGAATATCCTGAGCTGGAAGGGACCCAACAAGGATCATCAAGACCAACTCCTGGCTCCGCACAGCAGCACCCAAAATCAAACCCTATGACTGAGAGCAGACAAAACACTCCTTGAGCTCCAGCTGCTGGGGCCATGACCCTGAAGAGCCCGTTCCATGCCCACCACCCTCTGGTGCTGACCCTTTCTCTGACCCCCAGCTGCCCCTCCCCTGACACAGCTCCATGTCATTCCCTCGGGCCCTGTGGCTGTCACACAGAGCAGAGCTCAGCGCTGTGAGGAGCTGCAGCCACCATGAGGCCTCTCCTCAGCTCCTCTGCTCTGGGCTGAGGAAACCCAGGGACCTCAGCCACTCCCTTGCTTTCTCAACCCTTCTCTACCCTTGTAGCAACCCTCCTTTGGATGCTAATAGCATTTATGTGCATTGTGGTACTCAAAACTGCACACAGTGCTCAAGGTGAGGGGAATCTCACAACGCATTATCTTCCAAGGTTATTGGTTTTTGTTTTGTTTTTGTTTTTTAAATATCATACCTTAAATTAAACATAAGAAATTTGCATTGTAAATATTTTAGTAGCAGCTACAACCTTCTGTTTGTTTCTAAGTTTCTTCTTAAGAAATAAAACATTTATTCCATGTTATTAAGTCCACCATGCTCAGACACCAGTATTGCAAACTTACAGAGCTAGGGCTGGAATGCCGTCGGACTTTGGGTGATTCTTTCCCTGCAGATGAAGTTTTGAAGTTAATGCAAGCGTTGTTCTCTGAATGAACCCTCTTCACCTGGTTAGTCGGTTTCTCAAATGGATCGAAGCTACTCTGCGTCCTCTGGACTCTGACTTTCTTATCCTCAGGAATTGTATCCAGAGGTTTGATCACTGAATCCATTCCCTGGCAGTTCCGTGTAGACATCTTTGTGACACATATCTGAAAGGAAAAAAACAGCATTCATTGATTTTAACAGGCTAAATCTGTATCGATCCATGTATCAGACAGCATCAAAAAAGCATCAAAAAATAGCCAATTCACTTTCTATTGTAATACTGAAATCACACATGCATTTTACATAGGGAACATAAACTAACAGTAATAACAATAAATACTTGCTTGCATAGTGTAATGAAAGATCCTGAAAAAGATAAAACAGAAGAGAAACACACATAAAATTCATATATCTGTGTGCTTTCTCATACAGGTTGTTCTTAGCAACAACGCAATTTCAGGTTTTTTTTTCAATCCAGCTGCTGATATCTGTGAGCAGTATTGATTTTCATTTGTTTAAAATTGGATGTGCCTAAGCTTAAATAAATGATGGTAGTTGGGGTGTGTACCTTACTGCTGGCCTGCCAGAGATCCAATCCCAGTATATCACTGTATTTTTAAATAATGCTTATACAGTGCTATTATTATTATCACCATATGTCTCAGAAAATAAAATCAGTAAATCAGTTCCTAAGCACTAAGAAGTGCAACCGCAGCTTATTGGCACACTGAAGCATAGAACTTCCATTCTCCCTTACAGAGAAGCGTGATGCTGCCCAGTCCCACAGATGGCAGCTTGCTTCACAAGCCACCCAGGCAGGTTACAGGCTCAAGTTATGCAGTTTCATGTATTTTATACACTTTTTGATTTTCAATTTATAAGTCAATTCTTAAAACCACACAACTTGAGGGGAGGGGGGGAGTGCGGGCTTCAGATTCCTCATTTAGCCATAGAAAATTCAACTACTAGAAAAAGCAAAAGTGTTTTTTGCTCTTAGGCTACAGGGAAAAGTTATGAAACTATGATGGCTGGGCATCTGTCAGCCAGCTACTTCTCAACCCACCTCACTGTCCACTCATCTATCCCATGATTGTTCTTTGCAGTTTCCCTTCAAGAATTCAACACCTTGAAACCCAACCCATTACAGTTGTTCAGAGAAATACTAGGTGTCTATTCCTTGTGTTTTTGAGGTTTTGTGATTTGCTATTACAGTGAATCATGTAAATCACAAATTTCTCTTGTACATTAATAATTAAAGTTCACTTCTCACTCAGTATAATCTAGTCAAGCTGCTATCCATAGTAGAGCTCCAGTTCAGGCCATTACGGGCATAACAAGCCACCTTGAATGGGGTGCACATTTCTTCTCATTAACTTGGTTTCTCCAAGACTAGAACTCAAACAACTTTTAACTTAGAAAAGGAACAGCCTCTCTTCGTTCCAAATGATGATACCCTCCCAGGTTAAAATTAAAGCAATTATGTAACTTAGGTCTATTACTTCAGAGAGAAAAGAAGGGCTGCTGCACAAAGAAATTTTAATTAGTCTTCTTGTAAAATGAATTGGTTTCTTTTGTCCCCTTAAACAATGACCACGTACAAGCACACGCACACATACTTCGCACTGTCCCCTCTAGATTTGCCTTCCTGCCATGCTTGCTTGAGATTAGCAGATATTCCTTAGCCTCTGAAATCCTATGACCTAGACAACAGGGGCAAGGGATGAGGAGAGAAAGTTAAAGGCTACTCTTGTCTTTCCTCCAAATCACCAAAGGGCATTTGTGACCAGTTAAAATGTTTGGAATCCACAGTTACAAGAGTGCTGTATCTCAATTCTTTATCCATTGCAAAGTTTCCACATCTCACTCTAAGTAGAGTGGGCTAAATAGGCACTGCATTAAAATAAACAATAGTAATAATGGTAATAATGGTAATGATAGTAATAATGATAATAAAAGTAATAATATAATAGAAACATAGAATCATAGACTCATAGGGGTTGGAAGGGACCTCAAGAGATCATCGAGTCCAACACCCCTGCCAAAGCAGGCTCCCTACACCAGGTCGCACAGGTAGGCATCCAGGTGGGTCTTGAATATCTCCTGAGAAGAAGATTCCACAACTCCCCTGGGCAGCCTGTGCCAGTGCTCCGTCACCCTCACCGTAAAGAAGTTCTTGCGCACATTCATGCAGAACCTCCTGTGCTGCAGTTTCTGTCCATTTCCCTATGTCCTGTCTCCACACATTTCTGAAAAAGAGTCTGGCCTTGCCCCTTTGTCCCCCACACCTCAGATACTTATAAACCTAATAATAATAGAGCACACCCATTACTATTGATCATCTCTACTCTGGAAGCAGTAATAGTTTGGAATTAGATACTGAAGGGGAATGCTTTCACCTTCAGGTCATTCCATTGAGTCAGGAATGGGACAGAAGTCCCCACCACCAGCCATTAAGAGCCAGCCTCATGCCAGCAACTGGATGGAGCAAGCCACACACAAGTCAGTCCCCTACACAGAACACAGGCAACTTAAGGACACGGGGACACCAGTATCACCAGGGAAGGAGACAAGACTGCAGAGAGGTGTGCAAGAAGAGACACTCGCAGCCACCTTGAGAACCCTGCTGCTGCTGCTGGGTGAAGTGCACCTGTACAGACCTGCTGTCCTCTGCTCCAGCCAACCTGGAAATATAAATGATCTCAGATTTCATTGGGATGTTCATAGCACTCTTTGGAACAGGTCTGAACTCTTCTGCTACACTAATTCAATCTTTTAGGTACTGTTTTTTTCTTTGTACTGCATTACAAAAGTGATTCCTACAAATTTCAGCAACTCAAATAGTATACAGAAATATTTAAGGTCAGAAACTCTTAGAACAGTGATTCAATGTCCATTGGCTGATGGCTCCTTGATGACAGGAGGTCTGACCTACCCACTCATTTCTACTTTGCTCATTGTGTAAGAGAGAGACTGTGCTCCAGCAAAGTACAGCATTTGCCACAGAAGCTTCATTTAGAGGCTTCTGTGCACCCCTCAGTGTCAATCAGAATTTATCTTTAAGTCCATTTTGCCATCTGTAAGACAAGAGTCTTTATAGCCCATTTCATGTTTCAAATGTGTACATGAAGTCATAGGCTCTTGAAATGGGGGCTGTTCTTCCGTTAAAGTTACATGTAGAAAAACCCTTACACATTCCAATAAAGATGACGAAGTCATCCACTGCAGCCTCAAAACTAGAGGTTTCTTTTGAATATCTACTTAGCTACAGTTACAGGAATGAAAATCAAAGTTAAACAAAGTGTAACAGCTCATAACATATAGGAAGTCAATCCAAATGATTCGTTACCTCTTCTTGCCCTTGCTCTATAAATCTATGTAATTCTGTACTTAACACTGCAGCACTGTCACTTTCTGGGATGCTGTAAATGCTGCCATAGTCTAAAAGCAATGTTACATGAAGATGTGATTAATGGTACTTTAACTATTACAAAAATTCAGTCCAAATGCATGTCATATAGATGATAACTTGGCTGTTCATAAGACAAAAATTATATTTTATTAAATGCAATCAAGAGAAAAAGTATAAGTATCATATACATTTAATGCAAATTCCTCCTAGCATGAGCCATTAAGCAGTTTTGATTACTGTTTCTCTAATTTAAGTCATCTTACAAATAAATATTGGTTTTTTGTTTTTTTTTTTTTAACACTGAGCATTTCTTTCCCCTTCAGGAGCTTTTACTGTGATTCAGTACATTTCCCACCACAAGTTATACTCAAAGCCAAACTTTCAGATGTATAACCTATTTCAGAAGTGACTCGGCTCTTAGAACATATGAAGTGTAGTCATAGTTCTCTCAGAACAGGTACTTCTGCCAGCATATCTCATAACATTCTGGGACAGAATAATCTGTTCTCAGTTTATGCCTTCCCCCTTCTATATAGGAAACAGGACAAGGAAAAGGCCAGTCAACTTAATGCACCAAGTAGTAAAGACCCAAGAAAGTCATGGGTTGGTTCACTTTGAGCACTCTGTAAGCAGAAGGAAATTGTGTCTGCTTCCCATTGCCAGCTTTCCAGCCTGGCAGGAACCACATCAAGGGCACCCCTGAAAGCATGCTGAAAAACAGATGTAAACAAGAACAGCTACAGAGGGTCAGGAACAAGGAGCAGACTTAGTACCAATGTATGAGACACGCTTGCTTGCCAGGAAAAAAAGTAAAATAAAGCAAAGGTGGTATGAATGGTATTCGCACAAGCAAACTCTACACATAGGACATTAATACTTCAGATCTCTAAATCTTCCTTTGCTCTTCTCCATAGAGAATAGAATAGTCCTAAAGAATCTCAGTTTTTTTGGCTGTTGTTGTTTTGAAAACAGTGTTTGGGAAAAGCACTTAGAAATTGCCCAGGGACTCAGCATCTTTATGGGAAATCTGAAAATAGCAATGCATATTTGTTTCTACACAGTGAGAACCCTTGAGTCCAGCCTTGGAAAAAAGATTCCTGTTATCCTAGGTGTAGTTTGACAGAAGCACTTCCCCAAGATCATCCTCCCATTACAGCTCTTATGTAATCTTTAACGTTAAATACGCAGTTATATTTCTCTGTGTTGTCTCACTCCCCACTGCCAAACTCTACCATCAATATCTCAAGCAGTCACCAGAACCACCAGGGATTCATTCAGCACACCCTGATAGCTGAAGGATATCCCCTTGTTAAGTACATCCCAAATTATTTAGTCTGTCTCAACTAAAAAGCTAAGACAAAATGTGAGATGATAAGACAGAAGCCATTTGCCCCTTAAAACCTACAGCACAGAGACCCACCTGGCAGTTGCGTGAAGAGCTCTTGTCTACTTTTGAAAAATAAAAATAGAGCAAGGATAATTTATCTAACAAATCATAACAGTCATGGCAATTCTAATATTAACTTGAGCTATTACAGGTTCTGGCAATGTAATGCAAAATAAAATCAAGTGCACTCTAGTACAAGAGGTTATTTTAGTGTTTCTCTTGTATTTTTATTTATTTAAAGTAAGAACACACCCACAGCATTAAAACATCATACACTTTACAATTCCTAATTTAAGAACCACAAAAAAGCATGACAGATAATACTTTGCAACTGTTTTAGTTCTTGATCAGAATCGGAAAATAGCATACAGCAGGTAACAAAACAGCCCAGCCAGTCTTTTTACCCCTCTCATCCTACTCAGTCTCACAGTTAGTTTGAGAAAATCCCAAGGCCACCCCAGGGTAAACATGCTTAATCGCCATTACATCATGAAGGAATACTGGGCTACAGATTCCTATATCCCCCACCCTAACATCACAGTATCTATAATACCTCAAAGCATAATAGCTGCAAATAGGACATTTTTCTTCCCATAAAAACTAACACTGAAGAGCCTGAAATTTCAAGTTGCTTCACCAGAGAACTCCATAATATACTCCACTAAATAAATAAAAGTGTAATTCCTCATGGAATTATTTCTAAACAAAGACATCTCTTTGATTCACCTTCTATCATTTCAGGCAGTATTCCTAAATCTGCATTTGGGTTTCATGTCAAAGAAATTAGCAAATACATGTACCGTTATACAATTCCAAAGTAGTGGGTTTTTTTGTTTGTTTTTTTTCTCATTTCATTGGCAAAATTCAGAGCTCCCAAGCAAACTGTCTTCTTAGAATTAAAGTCTGCTAGATTAATTCATTTACTGTTTCAAATTATATAGCATTTAAAGAGTGAGAGTAATCAGTAAGAGAAAAATAATTTATAGCCCTTATGGGTCATGAATTTTAAAACAGTCATGAATGTCCCCTGAATTAATTATCTTCCAGGGTACTTAGTAAAAGAAAGGCTGTCCCGTATCACTGAATTTTATTCAGATAAATAAAGTCATGCTTGGTAATGAAAAACAATCTTTTCTTAAGCTTTGGCATGACAGAACCAACATCTCAATGCACTGAAGGAAAAAAAAAAATCTTTCTATATAGTGTAAAGACATACTACTCTAGAGCTCATCATGTCTTCTAGGAGAATGTGCTGGGCTTGGCTTTTATTCCTTCACATGGTACTCTGCAAACTTTTACTTTGATCATCCACTCCGTAGGTACTTACAGAAAATGTAAAAAAAAAAAATATATATCAGCATTTGAGTTTTGGCGCCACTCCTCTACTAGGCATTCTCACAGTGTACATCTTGGGAAAAAGTGGTCAGCTGGGTAAATATGAGAGCAAAGATCCAAAATTCTTACTAAAAATAACAAACAGAATATCCGAATTCCCCCATTCATACTGTTTTCAATAGAAGTAGTATGAAAGGACCCTATACAAGGAAATTAGAGGTCTAGCACCCATGACAGAGAAATAAAAAAAAAAAAAAAAAAAAAAAAGGACTGAATGACTGGAGGCAAGGAAGTCACTTAACCTCTATGCAGTTTCATTTTCCTGTTTGTAATAACAATCCTGCCCCTGTCACAAGAAGAAACCATAAGAACCAGGAGTACTAATTAATTTTGCAAAGCACTTGGGCTTTCATAAGTGAAATGTTATGAAGATATAGATTATAATTTGTAGAGCCAAAGCCCTCTGGAAGGTAGCACAACAATCTCATTACTGCCGCAAACAAGATTTAGCACTTGAATTTAGCTGATGGATATAATAAGAAAAAAAATCATAAATAGTCAAGTGGCTACAAACTCAACAACTGAATTGCTGAGAGCATATGGCCAGCATTAACATTACTGAAAAATCCTATATGCGTATGAGTTTTCATTATCTTCTAGTTGCACGTTCTTTTACATTGTGTTTTGGTACCTTGGCAATTGAGAAACATACGAGCCGTTTGCAGATTCAGGCAGCACTGGAATTTGACATGTGCTACTTACAAAACATCATTTGGGAATGTTATGGAGTATTATAAGTGGTTTTGTTCAAAATTGAAAAGGAACTGACAATGTTGGAGGCTCATTCTCTTTGGAGGAAGCTATATCATCACAACAGGCCTCTTGCACACAGGTGACTGTGCTCTATACCTGCCCCAAGAAGGCTCACAGCTGCCCCTGCAACAAGCTAAACTAGAAACCCCAACATGTACAGATCAAGCAGCAAGTTTAATAGTAAGGAAAACTGAGGTCATGCCATTCAGAAAGATCCACAATGAATGAGGGAACAAAATTTCTGAAAGGAGAAGTAGAGCATGTAATGTTACAAGACATCACCCATGATTTCATCCTGAAACAACCAGCACAGTCAGGCCCAAAGTTAAGAGATGTCCTTCAGCGCTCACCTTTCCCTGTAATTATATTCATCAAGCCTTTGGCCTGAACATTTGATGGCACAGCTACAAAGAACAGTGAGGGAAGACAAAAAAAAAAAAGGGAAAAAAAATTGAAGCAAAAGAAAGAGAGTAATGGCAAGGGAAGAAAGGAAGAAAGGAAGTAAGGAAAAAATGGTAGTAAGACATCGCCTGTCCTGATGGCTTGCCATTTCTGTCTGGTGACCTCAGGGCTATCAGGCTCTACTATGTCCCAGAACTGTCGTATATATCTTCAGGTATTATTTAACTTCATGTGGATACAGCAACCACTAACTATGTTGGCTATGAACTAGCAACTGAAAAGAGAGTCCTGAGACTCAAAGTGGCATCCAGCACTAGCACAGGGTCCATCCTACACCTAGCACAAACTTGCTCATAAATCTGTGAGACAGCCCATCTTAAAGGCTTACTTCAATAATGGCCTTTTTATTTTTGAACTCAAAGCTGATGTTAAACCAACTGTCTTTGTCATATGGAAGAACGCAAATATAAAAAGGTCACTGAAGTGCCAGATGGAAGAATTTTTGAACTGAAGCTCTGACATTAATTCTCTGTTTGTCTGAAACACAGAACTCAGTGAGCAGATTAAATGTCTGTGCTGAATTGCCAAGTGTGAAACAAGTCACTCTCATATAAAGGCCAACTGATCAGACCTGAATGAAGAGTTCCATGATCATACCAATCTGAGAAGTTTAAACACCTGAATGAAGGAAAAAAGTATTACACTCAAGTTACTATGGGCAGTGCTTACACAACTCCCCAGCCAAACTTACACTATAGCACATACTTATTCTGCTAAATTAGTAGCTAAAAATTAGCCTGATTAGTGAATTGAGCATAATTCTAGGGGTGAGGAATTACTGCACATGATTATATGCCCCTTGAACAAGGCAAGGTGGAGCTGAACATTTCTAAAATCAATGTTTTTGTTCTGTTCACAGTACAGCTTAGCTTCAGAAAAGTGAGTTTTCAGTCCATTAAATTTGATATTCACAGAGGAAAGAAAAAAAAAAGATTTTGATTTTGAAGAGAGCCTAGACTAGACCTTAGGTGTGGAAAAGCCTACATATGTCCTTGCAGCAAAATCCTGTTCTGCAACAACAGCAGTCAGGAGTCACCTAAGGACAGGGTTTCAGCTGAAGGTCACCCAGAAGTCCTGACAGCCTGTGACATACATTAAAAGAGACAGAAACTCAATGGAGCAGATCTAATGGGGAGTGTTTCTCTATTTCTATACTTATGCCCTACAACAGCTATGCTAGCACTGAATGCTCCAGTAAATAAATTTTCTTTTACCTGCCCGATGTTCAGGTTTGTTGCAAATTAAGGAGCCCATCATTGAGGGTCTCCATGGAATTAGCACTGAGCTGCTGCACCCAGTGCCCCATTTCAGGGCTTCCTGCACCCAGAGCCAGTAGGGCTGGCCCTACTCCAGGGCTCCAGGGGTCAAAAAGGACAGAGGTGGCAGCATGGCCAATGGCCTCCAGCAACTGGCACTCAGCAGCAGCACCAGCAAAACCAAAGAAAAACAGCCTGAACACATATAGGCTCCCATGAAATTGTGGCAGGTGGTCTCTGTATTATTTTACTTACTCAGCTGTATCTGTTGTCTAGCCTCCTCTGTAACCATATGAACAGCATTTAAAAATAAAGATTAAAAATTATATTTTCAATCCTTTTCCCATACCAACCTCCTGCTCCAACAGATGGCTCCATGTGCCACTGTGAGTTTATGCAGTTTTCTTCTCGTAAGTGCATTATTAATAGTTTTTTATGAACATTATATTGTCTGAGTTCACAGGTTTACATTTTTATTTTATCCTCCAACACTCCCTCCAATCATAAAGCAATCAAGGGCATATCCATAAATGCAGAAAGTCTTCCCACTACCATGCTGAAGTGTGAGAAATCTTGAGAGACTTGACAGCAAAATGCCTATTCTTGCTTAATTCTGTGCTGTGTCAATAGGGTTTCTAGGAAAATAAACGGTAAACAACTCCATGACTTAAAAACCGGTTTTACTTAGCTCCCTTAGGCTCCTTTGCCTGTGCTTGCAAGACATTTGATTTATTTACAGGTATCATCAAGTAATTTCATCCGAAAATAAAAGCACCATTTGTTCTCCTACAAGCAAAGGTTACAACAAAAATACTGCTGTTGGTCAGATCTGGTCATGCAACTGAGAATATAAGACCTAAAGCCAACTACAGCATTAAAACAACTAAATTCTTTTATATGGTGAGTCTGAAGTCAGATGAAAGCAATGAGACATGATGAGATAAAAACTTAATTATAATTAAAACAAACAAGAATGCTTTGGACTGAAAATCAATCTGAAGAATCTTTTAAGAATGCAACACTGAAGGGCATTTTTCTTATAAAAAGAGGAAAGGGATAAGTTATACAATCATCTTTCCAAAATAAATGCATTTGCACATGGAAAGATTTTACATCCATTTGCCTTCATTACACTAAAGCAGCATGCCCTATGGTCCACTGCAAATCAATAGGAATCTCACATACTACCAAAACCCCCTATAATTTTACCTTGCAAAAAAAATAATCCAAGACTAGAGTACTAAAATAATTTGGTTCCTTTTTCTATCATTCAGACCAATTCCTTTATAAAAATATGTACATAAAATTACTTCCTACATCTATACGTTTTTTTCTTCTTCCCTTTCCTTCCTTCTCTTGCAAAGCTCCGTCTTGCCAACTTTACCAAAACCTAGACAAAAAACTAGGTAATGAGAGTTCTTGATTTCTAGTTGCTAGTGCATTTCATAGTTTCATTCTAGATCTAAGAAAGAAATCTCTCCTCTTAGGTGCTTCATCCCTAAGGTCAACAACCTGACAGATAAGAAATGCAGCTTCCCAGACAAAGTAGTGTCACAAGGAAAGACAAGATCTCCCAGTGATGCCAGATCTGGTCCCTTACATATTATCTTCCAAGCCACTGAATTTGACAAGGTATCCTCAATCCCACCAGTATAAAGGTATAGCAAGAAAAAAAACAGTTAAATCTTTGTCATTATTCTGTCATCCGAATACTCTTCATAGATCTAAAATAACCTGTATTTCAATTCCATCTCCCAGATATCTTAGAAACAGCCACCCATTACCTTTCTACCTTTCTTTGATGAAAGTTTGAGAATTCAGATGAGAATGACAAGTCCAGATTCACACACAATTAAATGAAGAGAGTTCTCACCTATGTTTAGATCACAATGCACCTATTTGTTGTTGTTACTTTCCAGATAAAAGACCTGGTTACAGAATCCTTCAAAACTGGAGTGAAATGTCTTAAAGGGAATTTTCTATCAACTACTGTACATTTGTCAGAGTAGCAGTAGCACAGTACCTTGCAAAGCAGTAAGTGTAAGAAAGCATAATGAAACTTGCTTCTCGGTACATAACGTGCTATGCTGGAAAAAAATGGCAGAATTCAAGCAAATGTTCTACGTCCCATAATTCAGAATTGTCTGGGGCTCTAATGAAAATTGTAACGGCCAAATTTACTCAGCATATGAAGAACACTCAAGGATACTTCTCTTGCAAAAATGCATAAAGCTTAAATGGAGAGGTTTCAAAATGACAGCAAGAAGAGCTCGTTATAAGGACAACCGTAGTTTTATGAGAATTCTCTGAACAGCACCGAGATAATGCACAATTTTCAAAAAACTAGGTATCTCAACAGAAAAGTGAAAATCATTGCTGCTGCTTTGATGAGTTCAAGGGAAAACGTGTACTGCAGTAGACTTATGAGTGTGCTCAAATCAATTCTAGAGAGAAAGCCCTAACGGTACAAAACAATCGAGTCTGCTGCAGTCGGTGGCAATTTGTGCCTCCAAAGCTGGGAGTTCATCTCAAATGACTTGCAACAAACAACAAAATCCAAGCAGTAAATTGGTTCAAAAACTCACATCTAGTGCCCAAGTAAGAACGTCAGTAAGAAGTCCTCCATCTTTACAGTACAGTAAGTTTCTCATGAAAATACTTCAAAAAACTGAGACTGACTGCAGTAATTTTGTGAGTTTTTTCTTACACAGCAGCCTAACAACAGTAAAAACACACTTTGTAATGATATCCTAATTGGTATCTGGACTGCTTTCCCAAAAACAAGTAATTCCTTGCCCACCTGCAAGTTACAAGTGGCAATTCCCCAACTTCCCCAAAAGGTATCAAAACCAAACACCCTGGAACTTTTCAAAATAACTCTTCTTTAAGACATAACAATATTTCTAACATGTTCTATTATCAGAAGAGATTTATTCATAGAGAAAAGCACTATTTACATAGAAGGAAAGTATTTTATATGTATTCTCTACAGTTCTGAATACTACCTTTGCACTTCTACAAAGATTTAACAGACTGAAAGAGGACGTATTCAAATGTACTGAAACTGAAAGGACTAGAAAGCATCAGAGATAAATTAAATGAAGCTGAGCTTTCACAATACACAAGCTGGCATTGTGTTTGGGTTTTGATTTTTTTTTTATAGGTTTTTTTTTTCTTTTTTTTTTTTTTCTTCTAGTGGCTTTATTCCCTCACTGCTCACTTTGCAACATTTGGCATTTTTCTCTTCAGGTAAGTCATATACAATTTAATATTAATAAGCATCCTACACAGCAAAACTGAAATATGAATAACATGAATCTAATACAATTTCCTGTATAGAATGATACAAACTGGGTCAAATTCATGCTGATATGCTCTTTGGTACTAGTTTAGATTTCTTTACATTTATATTGATGTCTAGCTGTAGTTCATCACAGATCTTTTTTTAGTCAGAAGCAATAAGGGATCTCATAGACATTAAAATAAGACACCAAGTTCTATTGTAGCAGAAATTTAAAAAAATTCTAATAATAAATACTGAAAACTTTTGCAAAACAAAGCACAAATCCCATCAACAATTTTCATGCCATTTCTGACTGCTGTGCCATCATAGACACAGACAGTTGACTGACAAAACTGACTGCTTCTGCATCTTAAGTGGGCCAGTCCAGAACTCATAGAGGAAATTCAGAGATGACCCACCTACCCAAAAATATAACACCAAAAGGAACGTGATCTCAATACTTCCATTCAACAGAGGGCAAAGTCCAAAAGTTATTTTCACAGAGGTAAAATGCTCTGCTTACGCTGTTGATTAAAAAAATATGATAAACTGAAGTAATGATCTGAATGCAACACCCATCACAACAATAAATTGCTATTTGACCACTTGCTCTTTTCTAAATTGCGAAATGCAGAATTCTACATAGGCTTATATTAGGGGACAGAGTGGAAGATATCAGTGAAAAACATCACACTCAAACAAAATGTACATAATTGTTACTTTTGGAAATAGATAATAAATTTATGTCAAAAGCAAAAAGTAGTCACACAAAGGTATTGATTGAACTGTAGAAAAATACAGAAGTACATAGAAGCTCTTCATTACAGATGGAACTGCTGCTAGAAGCCCTGACTTTAACACTGATGGTGGGAATTATTTATTAAAAAAAAAAAAAGTCCTTCAGAATCTTTTCCTTAAACAAGCAACTTTCCATTTGTGTACCTTCCTGATAAGGTTTCAAATGAAAGACCTACAGGAGCTGCTGAAAGCCATTCTGGAACTACCCTAGGGAACTAAAACTCTGAAAGCATTATCTTTACCCTGAGATTCCTGATTCAAGAACAAAAGTATACGGATATTATATAAATAGAAGGATGTAATATAAAAAAAATACATTTTTCTTTAGAAATAGGCTTTAGGGAACTGGTATCACACAGTCTCCTTCCCCATTGCTCCAGTTCACATTTGGCAGGATTCTCTCCATTTCAACATGCTTTGTAAGCTGTAATTATCAACTTACTGCTACCTGAAACATTCCAGGATACTGATGGGAAATAACCATAAATAAACAAGATTCCTTTGATAACCCTGTGTGCTTTAAGGTGTACCCTAGCACTCATGTTTATAGTCACCAAATTTTCCACTGCAAGACCCTCACCAGACCCAGGCTGAGCATTTTCACAAGCTCTGTCCCCAGAAAATCCCTGCTGACCACATAGGTCAGGTCAGGCCAAGGTATTGAAAACGGCATGAGGCGAAATGCTCAGCAGTAGCTGGCATCGTGCAAGGATTTTCCTTAAGAACAAAATGATCTCTTACCTATGACAGCTGGATGCCACCGGAGCTTTGTGACTCATGCTTGTGTTGACTAAGCCAACCACAAGTTGTGATTGACTATGGATTTTTGTACTGCAGTGTAATCACAAATTCTTTTGATAGTACTATCCATTTTCTTGTCTGCAGGGTTTCTGGGAAACAAGACTGGCCTGCCAGAGAAGAGCACCTATCCAAGTGGGAATAGCACACAGGTCAACTTTCTAAATAGCCTGTCTCATCTTACAGGTTTAGAGAAAAATATTAAAAACAGTGTGGGCTTTTTTTTTCCTTTATGTTTTGACAATAAAATAGATTAAAAAACAATGAGGAGACCACTCTTGCTGTAGGAGTTTCAAGCCAGGCTAACATTCTTTGCAGGGAAATACAGTGCTGACAACCATATCTTTACCGTGATCAACAACTTTCTGAACTCTTCCATTATGGAATTATTGAGGATAGTATGACAAATATTAATTCCTCAGGTACGTTCTAATCTCCAGATATGATCAGTCTCAGTACAAAACTAATTCTTGCAATAAAGGTCATAATCTTTATGGAGCATTCAGCAGTGCTTGCCTATTGAACTATGTGTATCTTACATTTCCCATTTGTATTTGTAACTTTTGATCAAGTTTTCCACACTATATAGTACTTTTTGCCCTAATTAATTTGGGATCTGTGTTTAACTAAATCTTAGCATAAAAAAAAAAAAAAAATCCAAAGCATTATTGATTTCTTAAGCTCAGAAAACTAAATGTATGAACCCCAGAGACAGTAATGGACAATGGACGGAGCGGGTGTTTTTAACATCTGGGGAAAAAATCAGTTTGAGAAAAAAAAAAAAAACTGTTACTGGAAGAAATAGCTTTCACAAGTATACTTGGATGAAAAAAAACATCTCTAAGAAATATTCTAATTGAGTATTTTCTTTCAAGAATCCTATGTGCCTAAGAGATTCTGGACTTGCATTGCTTGTTCAAAGTAAAAGGAAAAACAAATGGCTGGATTACTTCAAACAATGAGATATTCATTAAAGATATGCATAAGGTCTGACAGTATAAGGAAAGGAAAACTTCTATTTAAAAAAAAGTACATACAGCAAGCACTTGCAGCTAATGTAATAGTAGCATTTTAGGTTATTCTTGAACCAAAAAGAAACATTTCTACTTTTTGGAACAAAACTGAGCAAGTTTGCATACAGTGTGAAACTGCCCACTACACATCATTTACACCACAGCACATGCAGTATTACACATTTAGAGAATTTTTTTTAAATAAGGAGCACCACAAAAGTAATAATGGATATATCAGAAAATAATTGATAGGGCTAAATCTTCCCGCTTTAATAGTGCTCAGTGACTAAAAAACAAAAAACACCTTAATTGGCAAGTACAGAAAAAAAACAAACAGGCACTGCTGTCAAATCAGCTATTTGATCCCATGTTGATATATAACTGATTTCTTTTTGGATTATAATTCACACGCTGCATAAAGCATAAACACGCTCACCTAGAAATAAAACTCCCTTGCTTTTAACCTTAACCATTAATAGCAAAACACATATTTCATCACTCTGCCACTACTACCACAGTTGGTTTGCTTTAAGTGCTAGAACATATGGTGAAATATATTTATTGGATTTCTGTTGAGATTAATCTATGACTTGACTTAGCTGACAGCTAAGTCATCAAAAATAGTTCAAATTATTCCACACAATGGCCACATTTTAAACAGTCTCGTAGTAATCATTAGTGCTGCTTTTGCCCTCTTCTCTTTTCCTGAACATGCTGTTCCTGAAGCTCTCATGCATGTTGAAAAATTCCACTAAGACCCAAAATGCTACCAACGCACTCCTACATAAGCATTCAAGAATAATTACTTAAAATGATTCCCTCACTATTTGTTGTATTAAATAAAGACAGCGTGTGAAATAATCACAGAGCTTCATAAGGCAAAAAGATATTCCGACGTCCATGATATAGCCTGTATTTAGAAGGGATCATTTTAATTTTATCTCCCCACATCAAGCAGATCTGTAACTGATAAAGACATTCATTTGGATCTAGCAAGATGCACTGACTTGTTAGCAGAGATGAAGAAGTGGCTGATCATGTCCTTCACTCACTCGTCCCAGAGGGCATTCAGCCAAGCATATATCAGAAAAAATTGCCCATACCATCCTCTTAATGCAATAATAAATAAGGCTGCCGGAGAGAGAAATACAAAGCAGTAGCAAGAAAAGCATTGCTTTTAAGCTTCTCCTACCTTTTCCCTGATATTTACAAACCGCAGGCAGTGCTGCTGGGGAGTCTCACCAGGGTGGCTGCCGAGAGGTCTCATGTGGCATTCCCAGCTTCCCACCGCCTTTCCTCCGTCTGGATTTTAAGCATTCCAAAGAAAACCCACCCTGACATGCACAGAACGCATCCTGCTCAAGTTGGAAGCATGTGATAACTAGGCTTTGGGTTTAAGCAGGAAAGCCCAGCACTCGCTTAATGCCAGGCATTTAAACGAGCCCCATCTTACCGTTGTGCTGTTGCCTCGATCAGGTTAGATATGCCGGCAACTCTTTGACATGTCTCTGGCAATGTTAGTGTTTGCAGCCAGGCCAGGCTCATTCAGCAACTGAATGAATTCACAACATCTTTCTGCACTAGCAAGCTGAAACGCTACGGCTGTACTACAGCTAAGAAAGGGGGAAATCTAAAGCAGAAAACAAAGAAATCCCTAAAGACAGGCTAATCCCTGTGGAATAAAATATAAAGGGTACAGATGAGTACCAAGGGTACAATGTTTCTCTGTCTAAATTTCACCAGCAATACCTTGCTCTTTTTAAAAACCCTTTTTTTTTTTTTTTTTTTTTTTAAGATATATGATGGACTTGCCTGTGGAGTTCCCAGAAAGGCAGACTATCCAGGCTCTGCAGCAGCATTGCAGCCAAAGTAACCATGCATATGCTATCTAGGCAATTTACAGCAGTCTTTTTGAAAAGATATTGATTTACAACGTAGCACTGCCTCAACAGAACACAGAGCTGCAGCCAAAATAGCTAATGTTGATTTCAGAGGAATTAAGAAAAAAACAAAACAACATTCAATCAAAAGAATGCAACTAATCATCCCCAATTCAATTATGCTCCAGTCCTGAAGGAAGCCAGCAAGTTCTCGAGTGACAATGACATTAAAACAATAACCTAAGGGCATCTGGAAATATGAACTATGAATGCCACTGTCCACTTCTACAGGAAAACTAAATATGAAAAGGCATTTAAAATTTATTGAGCCAAAATACAAACTAGAAAGTTAATTCTAGCACTGTAACAAGGAAACCTAAAGTTTAATTTATGAACACAGAAATACACAGAGCTGTAAGTGACAGACAATAGTGCTGTGCTGGAAAGACACAGCTGAGCCCAGGTATGCTTGGGTGTGGTACAAGAGAAAAGAGGGCAGCAGAACAAACCCACAGGGAAGGCTTCTCCAACAGACAGGCAGCAAATCTTCTCCATCTCCTACTCCTACAGCAGCCCCTGCTGGCCTCTGCTTTAGATGGCTCCTGGCTCCCCAGAATCCTCCTGGGGATGTGGGGGCACCAGACAGATTGTGCCAGGAAAGGGAACAGCCATATATATTTGTATCAAAGCTGAGAAGAAAGATCATATCCTGAACAGACAGAATCATCTGCTTCATGCAAGGCACAGGCAGTGCTAAGCATAGACTGACAACATTTGCACTGGAGGGGCAATTAATCCAGCAAGCAAAACATGACCCAGGCTCACAACTGGGCAGCTCCAGTGACCCACGTCACACCACCTTCAGAAATGTGCTCTTCTGTAGAGTCCCACTTTGAAGAAAGCACAACATGCTTGAACCCTAAGCTTTTGCTTGAGTTCTACCAAAGTTACAAAGATTTGTTTAAATCCTTCTCATCCCAAGATGGCTTAAATAAAACTTGAATGACATAGAAAATTATCCAACATGTTCCCAAAATGACGTAGAACCTATTTGTTCCCCTCATATATTTACCATTATTAGTCATAGAGACATATTCCTAAAGACTATTCAGTTTCCTAGGTTGGTTTTTAAACAGATAGAAGCTTCATTTCACCCGATAAAAAAATTCCACTCCAGGCAAAACTTTTCTTGTCAGGGGTCTCAAATGTGGAGGTCCAAAGAAAACTTCAAAAAGCTTTCAAGATGGAATTATGAGAAAATAGATTCAAAACATTTAGATTTCTTACACTATCAACATAAATTTGGTCTAAGGACAGAAAACAGATAGAAGGATCCTCAGATAAAAGAAAAAAAATAACTGGTGAGTAAGCACCTGCAGAGACCAACAAGTGGCAGAAAACCCATCACATCAAGAACAAAGTGGCAGACAGCATGCAGGGAACAGGAACACGATGCTTTGCATTCAAGAAGCAAGTAAGTTTCTGGGCCCAAGGCATGAACACTGAAAGCAAGACAAACAGTCTACAGAGTAATGTGATCTGATTCAAAAAAGCCAAAAGCTCCTTTATTATTTTTTTCTACATTAAAAAACTAATCTACATTTATTATATTTCCCGACCATAAGCATTCAGCTGGTATAAAGCCTGAAAAACAGAGTCCTTTGTTTGCCTGTAGGAGGTACAGCATTTGTCTCAAGCAGCCTGAAGACAGCTCCAATGAAACTGAAAATATCTGTTATATGAAAACTCCCTCAGACTCAGAATGGCTGAAGTAGGAAGGAACTTCTAGAGGCTATCTAGTCCAGCCCCTGCTCAGGCAGGACCCCTAAGGCAGGCTATGAAGGATGGGCAGGTTGTTCCAGTCAGCTGGTTCCTAGTGTATGCTGATGCCTGGGGTTGATCCTCCCTAGGTATTGGACCTTGCACTTTGCTTTGATGAACCACATGAGGTTTCTGTGAGTCCACTTCTCCTGTCTGTCCACATCCTTCTGGCTGATGATAAGACCCTATTGTGTATCAGCCACTCCCCACAGCTTTCTACCACTGTCATACAGACTGAGAGTATGCTTTGCCTCAGGTCACTGACAAAGGTGTTGAACCCAGTAGTGACCACTGGGACACCCTGCTGCTCCAAGTAAACTTCACGCCATGGATTACTATCTTCTGCGCCCAGACAGTTTTCAATCTACTCTACTGTCTGCCCATCCAGCCCAAGATTCATCAGCTTCTCCATGAGTTTTAGAGATTACAGGAAGCTGTGTTGAAAGCCACACAGAAGTCTAGGTAGACAATATTCACTGCTGTCCTCATGTACCTGGCCATCAATTTCACCAAAGAATTAAGAAGCTGGTCAGGCATGAAGGAACCCTTGGTTCCTTCCCCTCAGAATTCAAGCTGACTATTCTTGATGACTTCCTTGTTCTTCACATGCCTGGAAATGATTTTCTGGATTACCTCCTCCATCACCTAAACAGCAATGGCCTAAAACCTTGACTATAGGAAGTGCCACACTAACACGCAGAAGAACTTCTTTACAGTAAGGGTGACAGAGCACTGGAACAGGCTGCCCAGAGAGGTTGTGATCTCCTTCTACGGGGATGTTCAAGAGCTGTCTGGATGTTTATCTGTAAAACCTGCTGTAGGGTACTTGCTTTCAACATACCAAAGAAAGAACAAACACACAGTTTCAAAAATGTACTCGCTTATGAAAATGATTTGGCAATCTAGCCAGCTATTTTATAAACAAAAGAAAATATTTCATAAAAACTGATATAAAAAGATAGCTAGCAAGTTGTATTCAGAAACACTGGAATGGATGAGAACAACACCTGTCCAACTCCAGTTCAGTTTCCTATTATCATTGGCAATTACAAAATCTGCTATCTTTTCCAAACTGATCGGTTTGAGTTGAACACAGGAAATCCAGTGCTAACATCCAGAATAACTTCTTTATGGTGAAGGTCACAAAGCACTGGAACAGGTTGACCAAAGAGGTTGTGGAGTCTCCTTCTATAGAAATATTCAAGACCCAACTGGGAGCCTACTTGTGCAACCTATCACAGGGTACCTGCTTTTGCTAGGGGGTTGGACTTGATGATCTCCTGAGGTCTCTTCCAACCCCTACAGTTCTGTAATATATAACTAATACTCGTCCCCCAGACACATGTTTCATATTGACAAAAAAATTATCTATTGCACATGGGCAGAATTCTATCTTGGCTAGTACTGTCTTCATGCCTTTGTAATATACTAAAATTATGCTGTTAAAAAAGCGTCTAAAAAAGATCTGAAAAGTGTACATAGCTATACCACAGCAGGTAAAAACAACTTGTGTCTTGTTTGCCTGAATTCTTCATCAACAACTGAAAGATAACAATTTCAAACAGAATCATTCATCTTTAGCATCATGTTGCTGTCAAATCAGCAACATTTCACTACAGAAAGGGATGCACCTCCACAGAAATGTACCATAGCTACTAAGAATTATGATGTACACACACACACACACACACATACATACAGAACTTCACGTTCAGGTGCAAATGCTTAATGTTACTAATTAGTGAGTAAAAAGCAAAATAACTTAGACTATTAAGGAAAAAAAATTAACAGCTCAGTCACACATTTTTCAAGAACACCACAAGGAATGAAGCAGTAAAAAATTCAAATTTGCTCAGACTGTCTAGATGGTGACAATTAGTAAAATGGTTTAGTGAAGGTCTAATTAAACTAACATAACAACACACAGTTCATAAAACCACACAGCTGATAACTCTCACATTTATAATCTCCCCCCCCAAAAAAAATATTCTAACCAATCAGAAAGGAGTTGCAATGTTTCTGTAACAAAATTTTAATGATGAATATATATATTTATATAAATATATATATAAACTATTGGTAATTCTTTAAAAATTACCCTCAAGAAAAGCTTGGTAAACTGTGTCTCTAGTATATATATATATATCTGTACGTATAATCCCCAGGGAGGACTCTCTAAAAATGTTTCATTTCCAAGTTACATTTACTCCTACAGTAGATTTCATACAGAGTTGAAAAACTCAATGATACCCCAATTTCAAAGTCATCTATACAAGAGAAGAAAGCTTTCTATAAACGAATTAAAACTTAACATAAAAAGACACATTCACCTTCATCACTTTCTCAAGTTTAAATATGTCACACACTGAAACTCTAGGCTCATTTGAAAGCACTGAATTTTTAGCTTTCCTTCATTTTCACTTTGAAAAATTCACATGAAAGGCTTTTTTTTTTTTCATTTCACCTAGTGTCTTTCTATAACGTATGATTAAAATAAATCAGTTTTCCAACAAAAAGCAATACTCTATGTATAAAGTGCAGGCTATCATTGTTATAAAAAGATACCAAGCCAAATCAATCCCAACAATCATAAGATGTAGATAAGAAGGTAGAAAAAGTCACACACGTATAGCATCCACTTACTAAAAAAAATAAAAATAAAAATCTATCTATATTCTTCTTCTTTACTATGCATTGCTCCTCACAGCCAAAATATCAGTCCTTAAGGATTCTGCTACCTGCTGAGTTTGGCATACAACCAAATGGTAGATCCATGTTATAAGAACAGTAAAATAATCACCTTTAGACAGGAGTAACTGTTGGCTCAACTTTTGCCCGAGCAATAGACAAGCGAATTTGTTCAGTAACCTCCTTCCCCCTCTTAGAGGGTTTATCAATTATGATAACCAACACTGTAGGTGAAAAATCCTCTAAGCATCATGGCAAAAAATATGCAATCTATGAATTAAAGTTCCAGCATCCTACCACTTGATAGCCTCAGGTGAATCTATGCTAGGAAATGATGAAATATTGAAGGCGCATTATAATTGAGATAATGCAGTCAACTACCTAATGTCTCATACAGAATATTTTCATAAAACTAATCAGGATTTCTAAGAGATTCCTACGCAGTCCATGCAATACACATAGAAGCAACTTCCATAAGATTTCAGATAGCTTTATAGGGTGTTCTTGAAGCCCCAAACTTAATCAACCTTAAAGTTTAATTTATACTGCATTTACTCAACAAAAGACACTGATGAGCACTGAGGTGAATATAAGTGCTTCATTAAGTAAATATGATTTGTTTGGCATTAAAGGAGGTTGATGGAGTACCTCCATAAGAATGAGGACTCACAACAAAGCTAATAAAGCAACAAAATAGAAGAACAAAATAGTGAAAGAAAATCATCTTCCATTGAGAAGAAAGAACTGAGAAAGGATTAGCTTTTTTCATCTTCATGACTATGTATTTACCTGAGGTTTATATGTATATAATTCCTGCAGAATCCTTAATAGCACAACATCCCTGAGTTGTGTTCTACCTGAAATTAATATCAATATACTAATTCTGAAGGTTAGGCAGAGAGAATCTCCCAAAACATCTAACCATCTGAATAGTTCTGTTTTCAGAGACAACTGCAACTGTTAATGAATGAACCTCATAATAGTGACATTTAATCCTAAATACGGTGTTGTGTGTTTACGATGTGTTTACGATTCTAGGCTCCTTGCAAGCTTATATTAACAGATCAATGACTTGTTTATATTTTTATAGTCTACACAAGTTACATCTTTGAGCTACGATAAGTAGCTGAAGAATCATCAATCAACGATAGAATTGTAAGGATTGGAAGGGAGCTCTGGAGATCATCATAGACCCCCTGCTAGAGCAGGTTCCACTCAGCAAGCAGCATGGCCTTAGATATGTGCCAGTTACATCTAAAAGTTTACTTCTGTCACAAGAAGTTAATTAGAAATATGCAACGCTATAAAAGAATGTGTATTAGAGCAGCCTATAGAAAACATACATGCACATGATGTAGTATAACAAATGACTGGTTCACTCCCACCTCAGATGTCTTACTGGATTCTACATATATATATATACACATACACGCATCATATAGGTTTGACATTTTCAGCTCTGGTGAAGCTGCACATCAAGTACTGTGTTCACTTTTGGGTCTCTTACTACAAGACAGACATTGAAGCCCTGGAGGGCATCCAGAGAAGGGCAATAAGGGTGAGGGGGCTGGAGCACAAGCCTTATGTGCAACACCTGAGGGAACTGGGATTGTTCAGTCCAGAGAACAGGAGGCTCAGAGGATACCTTATCACTCTCTACAACTATCTGAAAGGAGGTTGAGGCAAGGTTAGGGTTGACCTCTTCTGCGTAATAAGCTATACAAAAAGAGGGAATGGCCTCAAGGGAGGTACAGTTTGGATGTTAGGAAAAATTTATTCTCTGAAACATTGGACAGGCACTGAAACAGGCTCTCCAGAAAGTGGTTGAGTTACCATCCCTGAAGGCATTCAAGAAGCCCTTGAAAGTTGCACTGAGGGATATGGTTAAGTGGGATATGTTGGGGGTAAGTAGATAGTTGGTGATTCTATGACGCTTTTCAGTCAGTGTGTCAGTTCTTTTATCATTATGGGGACAGAAACAGCCAACAAATGTGTTTATGTCATAATATATTTATGAACTAGTACAGATTACACATTCATGTACAATGTGTCAGGAATATAAAAAAAGTCTTCCTAGTCACCTGCAGTTTACTCACTAATTCAAAAATTAAACCTAGACCTAGACCTATCCTACATAACTCTATAATCTAATTCTGAAGTCATTTATAACTCAGCTCCAGGTGGTAAAGAGATCCACAATATATATGGTTAGAAACCATTTCTTCTCTTGAAAACTAAACAAAAAAAAAATCTTTTTTTCTTGGTAGCATCTAAAACAATGCTATGTGAGCATTCCCTCTTCATTAGCATAAAGTCAGTTTGTGATCAGTCTTATAGGCTAATATCTCATCCTCCCCCATTTCTTAATTTTACATTCCAATGGGTCAAATTTCCTTCTCCTCAAATGGAAACTATATTGCACACCTAAGTGATCATTCTTGTCGTCTTCATCACTGTGTAATTTTCATTACATACTGGCTTATATTTCATAAAGTTATTTACATAAATTTGATTTTCACAATAGCATTATGATGTTTTTCTTCTCCTTTTCCTATTATTTACTTATTTTCTAGAATACTGCTGAACACTGAGGCAAAATGTTCAACCTATTATCCAATGACTCTGTGATTGTTATCTGGAATAATGTAGATGTGGTTAGACTTCACCATTACACATGCACAGCTGCAGTTAAGTTTTTCATATATATCCATCTGTAAACATCAGCATGAAATGTCAGTACCATTTTATTATCCAAGTAGTCTATACTCCAAAATACTTGAGCAATTTTTGGCATTTAACTAAAAAAATCACTCTGTAAAACGTACCTTTTTCGCTATTTTTTTTAATTCCTTTCCCATGTGCTGGTCTTCTATGTGGAGGAGTAGCTGCCACTCCCCTCCCACTCTCAAAAAGGGTATTTTATTACAATTTATTACAATGCTTGATAAGTCTGAAGTCAGGAAAATAAGAGGTTACCACTGAAGGAGTCACTGACCATAATATATATATATAATATATATAATAATTCATATATAAAAAATAATTAAATAAAAAGACTGAAGTATTACCTGATAGAGTAATACTCTCGGACAGTAGTTTCACTTTAGTCTCTCTGGATTGAACTGGTACACACTCACTAAGGCATTAAAAAAAAAAAAAAAAAGAATGCCGTGTAAAACTCTACCTGATGCACTACTGAGTCAAGTGCTCATACAAAACAAAATCAGAACTGCAAGTATTGCATTAATATTTACCTATTCTTTGGTTAAACACAGGGTTAGGTTTGACCTATAAAGCCCTTTATTGTTTGGGTAACCAGCACCCTGAAGACTGCTTTTCTTGTCCTGCTTTATCTCAGTATTTCAGATAAGAAGGTTGCATCCATCTGGGCATTCTCACTGAAGTACACTTCAGCCCAGAACCTGATAAGTTTTAATGCATGTTGAGCAGCTTATCTATTTTCCCAGAACATCTTAGGCAAGAAAGGGAAAGCATATGAGGAGGAGCAAAGTCAGAACAGTAGAAAGGACAAGGGAAAAAAAAAAAAAAATACAAACACCTTGTCCTCATTCTACAAAAAAAATATCTGCAAAATATGCAAAATACAATGACTGGTAGAACAGCTGCAGCACCTTCCATGTTCACACAGCACTCATTCTCACACAATTTTCTTCTTAAGCTGTTTTTTTGCTCCTCGGACTACTACTTTCAGCATCTGTGGAGTGGGACCCCCATTTACAGTACATTCCTAGATAGAGTCCCCAGGGGCATTCTGCTCTCCCACTTTCTTCTGAAGCAGGAGAACATGAATTTTCATGTGATGAACATACAATAGTTACAAAGGCCTGGAATGGATTTATACAAGAACTGATTTACTCCATTCAGCTCAAGAGCATTTCCTTGACTGTTTTCCAGGAAACAGAACTTCACTTCCCTCCTACCAAAATATGTCCTTTCAAGAAAATTCACGAAGCCTGAAGGGTTTCAATAATAAAATAGGAGCAAGGTTTCAGGGGAGAGAAAACAGATTTTGTTTGCTTAATTGGAATTCAAGAAATTACCAAATACATTAAACTGAGACAGAAAAAGTGATCATACTGTTTCAATCTAACAAATCCAAATGCAAAAACAAAACAACCCTTATCTTCATTATATGGTACAGGAATAACAGCAATTGATTCATCTGCCTATCCTATCTCTCTTGCATCCAGTCATAGACTATCACGTGAGGCAAGACAAGAAATTAAGGCCTCTGAAAACAGGTGAATGTTTTCATAGGTCCAGTAGGCTAAAGGGTGTGATGCCTTGTTCCATTTAATTCACTACTACAAGATTAACACAATAACATTTCAGACTAAGTGCATGAAATAGTCAAAAACATACTTTAGAAATGAGAACTGTCCATAGTATTGGGGTGAAGCGGGCATACATCTCTCCTGAGTTATGGTTGCCTTGATGCCTGTACGCTTACTGCCTTCTTGTAAAGTTTTCCATGGAAGAAAAACCGATACTAAATTTAATTACAGACTGATTTAGAAGAGGTACACTATGAGAAGAATTTTTAATGCAGCTTAAAACTATTATGAAGCCCCTTAAATCAGTCATTATTACAGTCTAAGAGGTCCCATGATTACCTACACACCGACAGCATGAAAGATATGGTTCTCAAGCACAATTATGCAAGAGAGAACAGCTTGTTAGTTAACTTGTAAGTTAAGAAACTATGGTTATGAAGTAGGATCGGTGACATCCAATCGTTCTGTTGTTCATCAAATTAGAAAGATGTCTTAAGTAAAACTTAAAATTTTCATCAGTTTTATTGTAGCAGCCTACTCGGTGAAATAGGACTTCGTTATACTATTCAATGCAAGAGGGAGGGAATCCCATATTTCTTTGCTTTCTGTTTTTTAGGGAGGGAGGGGGGGGGAAAATCAGGAAACAGAACAGATGAGAGGTTAGAGAACAGATTAAGAAAGTTGCAGTATTAACTATTAGAATGCAAAACCTTAAAAGGAAACTTGTAGCAAGACACATACATCTCAATTTAGTTGTGTGCTCTCAGTCACAATGCATACTTTCAGTAAAATGTAGCTTTATTTTGCCCTCTGAATTTTTGTAACTATTGTTTTTCTCATGCACTCTGTACTCTCATTCTAACAAAGCATTCCATCTACAGCCAGATTATGCCTGCCTGCCTGACATACTGCCAGTGAAGAGTAATACGCTTCCCACATGACATTAGGAATTCTTTAGCTTTTGTGATGTCACACAAAAAATAGCCCAGTCAACAATAGACATACATGTGAATCCTCTTTATATCGGATAAAACCGTTTACAAAACTTCTCACGAGATTTAGAAGGGAAGAAAGTTTTACCATAAAAACCAGTACTGTATGTAATTATGTAATTAAGAATGTTACGTGGAAAAAATGTGCTCTGCAACAGTGGAAGCATCAAAACATAAGAGTTATGTTTCCCCTAGAGCATTTCAGGATAAACTGCAACTTGAAGTTTCAGAGGAAAGGTTTGAAAACATCAGAAGTGTAAATGTTGCAAAACAGACCTTCTAAGGTAAAATTCCCAACAGAAATGGAGGTCTTAGAGAGAACATATATGCATGAGATAGTCTAGCATAACATTATGGCTTCTGCCTGACACAATTTTGACATAAACGAGTGACAAAAAACATAATACTTTCAGAGCTTATATTACTGGGGGCTTGAATGTCTAACAGAGTATCTGTCCTTCCTCAGGAAAGGTTGTAGGAATAATTTAAAATTTAAGAAGTCTAACAGCTAAGGTTATTAAGACAATAAAAATTCACACAAGAACTCCATCTAAAATTTCTCTGAAGTCACAGCGATATTAAAAAAACTAGCACAAGACCACATTAAGATGTCTTACAGTTCCCTGTAAATTTCATATCTCACTTACAGATTTGACACATCCCACAGAAAAGGTTTCCTATTTGAAATGTTACAATAAAAATACAGACCTCGTATTCTACTGTGTTTATGTTCCTGGGGAGACTCATTAACCTCAGCACAACCAGTACGCTGTGAGAGAAGCACAGAAAGTCTGGGTGTTCTATAACTGCCCATGACAGCATGAGCTACCAATTACAATGCATGCACAGATGGCTAATTGGTTTTAGCACAGTTTTCACAGCTCAGAAAGGCAGACAAAACCATTCTCCATTACTCTGAAGGCAAGTGCCAGCAACCCAAGAAGAACTCAAGCATCAAAGCCCCTTGGGTCCTGTTGCCCTACTTGATCAAAATAAAGAAAATAAAATTTAGTAGTAATTTACGCAGTCAACATCCCCAATGTAATTTTAAGTAGCTCTTCAGTGTACACAATTTCAGCTACTACCTTCTTTCATAGCCATGAAAACCACATTTTTGAGAAGCTAAACAGGAAATCTTCATTCAAATTCACTGCATGTGACATTACCCTTTCCACTGATATGTCTGATAATACAGATCTCTCTCGTACAGACTCATCTGTAGCTGTAGTGTTATCAGGAAGTTTAGACCACAGACTTCTGTCACTGGTTTTGAACAGTGACAACAGCAGTAGCTTCTATCCCAAAACGGGTCAGGTTTTTTTTTTTTTCAGGGCAATGTGTCAGTGATTTTGCACCTGATGATGCAGAATAGGAAGATCAATAACTTCAGATCTGAATTCCCCAAAATAACTTTACTTCAAATATTAGAGATTGCCTTCCTTCCTCAAGACCTCTTGCCCATTCTGCCCTTACACTCATCAGCTTCAAGCTTCCTCCTGCCTTCCTAAAACTGCTTCCAATAATACTCTGCTCCAAGCCCTCCAGACAATCCAATGCACACCCTTGTACTTTCCAAGCTCTTCCTAAGCCTTTCAAATTACCTATTCTGCATATATGAGATGCTCTGCATATATGAGATGCACTTAATGTATTCAAGAGAAAAATTGCCTTGCTGCTCTTTCATGCTCCAAATGCTTCAGGGATGCACTGCAGCCCAAGTTGAACTTCATCCCTTTCCCGATGACAAGAGGCCCCTCTTGTCTTTCAGCATGTGCGCAGGTAAGTCAGCACATAGCCTATAAAAAGCTGAGGCATCCATCAGCCATATGAAATCCTGGAAAGTTTCCATTCCTACTCTTTAACAAATCTCTGACAAGCATTCATTACATGTTTTCTCTGACAAGTTTGGGAAAACCTGGGGAAAAAAAAAAAAGAAAAATCCTTCTTGGAATGAAGATAGCTGCTTCCCATACCGGAAGCATTTAAGGTAATGACTGATTTTGAAAATTACTGTTAATTCCTACATCATTAATTCCCTGAAGAGCAACATGCAAAACGGTACAACACAGAGGGTGGTGATGCACTGGAATAGGTTGCCCAAGGTGGCTGTGGATGCCCCATCCCTGGAGGCATTCAAAACCAGGCTGGATGCGGCTCTGGGCAGCCTGGTCTAGTGGCTGGTAACCCTGCACATAGAAGGAGGTTGAAACTAGGTGATCATTGTGGTCCTTTTCAATCCAGGCCACTCTATGATATTCAAACAAATAGTCGTCTGGTTGTACAGACTGCTCATGGCACCATGAGGAGAGAAGAACAGCTCAGCTCCTCTTGCCTTACCTCAAAGTCATCATAGCTCCGGGCTGTATTTTCATTTCTTCACAAATGGAGAGAGAGAACATAGAATTATTTGGATTTTTATTCAACATAATAAAGGATGCCCTCCATCACACCCCTCAAAGTTTCTGTTTCAAACAAGCACTGAAACAAAAATGGCTCACACAGTGATTGTTGCTAGGCCTACTTACTGACTGTCAAGTGAAAAACAAGAGAATCAGCTGACAACTGAAGGTCAAGTAGTTCAAATCTGTCTTTGAAAGGAAAAGTGTAGCTTAATAGTGTTGACTCACTGAGGACTGCTTTTTACGAAGATTACCAGCAAAAGCTGTCAGTTGTGTTTACAGATCTGAAATAAATCTGTCCCATACCTGAATGGTTAGACTATCATTATGTTATTTTTATTCTATCATATTTGTAATGGGTGACTACCATAAAGCAAATGAAGAAGCTTTTGCTGCCACGTAACTCCAAGGGTTATGCAAGGACATCTCCCAAGTCATCTCCATGCAAATGAAGAAATTGCAGTGGCTCATTCACAACGTACACAGTGAGAGCAGAAGAGGTTACTTGGAAAGAGCATGGTTAAGGGAGGAAGGCAGCACAGGTTCTAAAGTTGGTGCTTGTTCCATGTGACCCCACACTGGAAGGATTTCCTTGCTCTAAACTAATCCCTCAGACCCTATTCTTATCCTGCCAACCACATTCCCTAACACTCAACTTTTCAGAATAGAAGGGGCAAACTGTCATTAAACATTACATTCTGTAATATTCCTCCATTGCATAATGTGTAGCAAACCATACACCAAACACGCCCCGGGGTCATTTGCCAGAAATATTCATTTACATTTTTTAATTGCTGCTTTCCATTACAAATCCAGATAATATAAATAACATTAAAAGCACACCCTCATCAAACCAAAAAAGTCTAATCGAAATTTAAAAAAGCATGAACTCATGTTGATACAATGCACAGTGAAAAATCAGGTTTTTAAATCATGTATGTAGGAAAAAAATAAAGCCACAGAGTAAAAGCTCACTCTCTTATGTAAGCACAAAGTTAAGAAAGCCACAAACATCACTCTTCCTCTAGCAAAGAACTATGCATGAAGGAAGATGTGTGTATTCATAGTTCTGATAAGCACAAAGAAAATAAAAAAAAGAAAAAGAAAAACAACATTTAAATCTGAAGTGATACAAGCATTCCCCAATTCACATGCCAGATACAACTGGCATATCTGAACACACGTAAATCCACTCTGAATAAACTAGGACATTAACATAAGTGTGCTAAAAGTCCAACACATTTTTATGACAATCTTATAACTACATCCCTTGCTCTTAAAGTAAGGAATTAAAAAAAATATATTCTTTCTTTTACCCAATTTCTATGGTAGAATGTGTGATGGTGCACAACTATCTATTAATTTGCACTGCAAAAAAATTGTTTTTATCATAATAAGAGATGAAAAGTACAGAAACGCATTAGCTGTTTTCCAGCAAAAAACAGATTTTCTCAGACTATCATATAAAACACCTTTACTTTTAAAAGAAAGAAAAATCAGAAATGAAGTGCTCTTTCACAAGAATGTGCCAAACTTCAGTCTTAACTGAGGTTCATTTCAATGCTGTAGACCAAAAAGATAAAAAAGATAAAAAAAAAAAAAAACCAACACCTAGATTACAGAGAATAAAACTCCTTTGTGTTATGAAGTAAAGGAAGTAAGATCAAATAACTTTGTCTGACTTCATCTTTGTACTTCCAAGGCCATTCTTCCTCACTACTACTGTAACATCTGAATATCTTCAAGCTGTATTAAGAAATGTATTTCAATATTCACTGAGAAAGACAGTAATTTCCTTGTCCCTCAGATGGAAAATTAAGGCTTAGATGTTTAATAACTTGCCAAAAGCATCAGAGCACTACCAGAAGAACAGAAACAATATTCCTATGCAGGTTGGTTCTGTGGTTGGAAGTACTAAGAAATCTGATGCAGTCATTTAAGTCCTGGTCTTTTATATCAATTTTATTCTGCTACCAGTTTAGAAAACTCTAATGAAAACAATTTCCTCAATGTCACTTTAATGTCTTCTACACAATAGCTCATCTGTAAGGTTTTAAAGTTACTAAAAAGCTACTAAATTATTACACTGGCTTAGATTACCACCAACAATTACTATTAAATATGTTTATTAAAAATAGATTTAAGGCTTTATGCACAATCCCATAAACACATCATTTTTACTCCCTAAAATCAACTCTCCCCTCCAAAACCATCATCCTTCACTCACTGTAATCTGTTAAATATGCCTCTATCATAACATTCCCTTTAAAAAAATAAATCGTTTCTTAGTAAATGCTGAACTTCAACTGACTTAAAAGCAGCTGTGACTACAGAGCACTTAAAATGCTTTAAAAGCATTGTGCCACAGCTACAGAACACACTTCAGAGAAAATGCACTGTAATTCATGTGGCTTAATGCTAAAGGTAATCACATTATGGAAATGCTTGGTCATTTCCCTGTAGGAGCACAGACTCAATGTTGCATCATCTTCATCATCTCAATTCCTTGTATGCATTTTTAAAATACATTTTGTACAATACCAAAGTGGATTTTTTTTTTTTTTACTCATTGTCAACCAGAAATTTTTGCACTTATGGTCTCGAACGAAAAACAAACAAAAAAACGAAAGAAACAACAGGGGAGAATATCTTTAAGTCAGGTTTTCAGCTTTGTTGGAATGCCTCTCATGTGTTTGATAACTCTACATACCTACACAAATCCACACTCACAATTCCCCATGCACCCATACTCCTTCGGGGGATCACGGTTGTGGCTCCCCACTACCTCTCATTACATTCCACAAGGGCTTGTTGACCTTACCATGGGTTGCTCAGATCTATCAGAGTAGCTTGAACTGACAACCAATTATTCAAACAGTTCTGAGGAAGTTTGAGTGTTGGCAGTGCTTGCACATAGCCTACTATGATTGAAAATAGCACACCTACACCAAGCAATCATTCAGAATAAATGATTCCACCTTACTTCCCAGCATCATACTATATTTTGAGATACCCATAGTATGAAGGGGCAAGCCTCTTCCTAAGTGCTCTCCAAAATTTTAGTATAACCTTCATGAGGAACAGCAGCAAATAAAGGGTAACCAAAAATTTGATGAAAAATACTGTGTCTTCACACTGACTGATGACAGTCAGAAAAGAGCAGCAACGTACTGCACCTAGCACCGCAGAATTAGCATTAGTGGAACAGCATTAATGCAGGCATGCTGCAACAAGGTTTCAAAAGACAAATAGGAAAGTCACTGCACATTACTTCAGGGTTTGCTTCACCTCCCTCGTAAATGTAGAAGTCATGACTTTACTTATGCAACCTGCACAAGAGACCTGGCTCTTGGGTGCATTCAAAATTATTATTGTTTTGGTTTGTGTCAGGTTTTGTGTTTTTACACAAACAAACGCAGACCAGACATGTTTACACAAGAGGCAAAAAGGTCATTGCTGAAGAACATTTTGCAAAAAAATACATGGCTTTGTTGAGAAACGGCAGCACTGCATAAGATTTAATTAAAATTGTTTTCTTTTCATAGTGCACAGAAAACAAAACTACCCCTAGAATGAAAATCTCAGACGCATGAGCTGCCAGCTCCGGAGATAAGCTTTCAGCTGCAATATATTTTAGGTATAGAGTCTAAACCCACCTACCTGCATGTTTGGATCTTTTACTGGTAGCTAACGACAGAGTGCTATATCTGTCTGCGGTTTTTATTCTTGAAGGTAAAGAATTTTCACCTATTTATTACTTTCCATTGAAAATCAAGTTCAATCAGCCACTTTAAGCAAGCTAAGAACTGATTAGTACAAATTTATAACAAGCTCTGAAAACTATTTTCCTTAAAATGTTACACAGTACTAAGCATAAGATGCTTTAAAGTGGAATTTGTGTTTTCAAGTTGAAGTTTCTTCCACACAAAAAATATACATCACAACCACGACCTTCAGAAATGACTTACATATGTATTAAAATACTCAATTTAATTTTTTAGGTGTTCAGAAACATGTAGTTGCAGGCTAGCAACTAGAAAATAGGAATTATTTCCACATAATTTATCTGAAGCAGCAGTTAAAAGGGCACTGGAACTTAAATATTTGAATGCCATTTTAAAAATGTGAATAAGAAAAATTATTTTACATATAGCTCAGTAGGCAATGAAACCACGAAAAATAAGTCTACTCTTCAAACAAGTGCATTCTTGTCTGCAGCTACTATAAAACAGGGAGGATTCCCACTGCTATTTTATTTTTTTATGATTGGAGAACCATAAGTAGGTGCCATAATTTCAAGCTCTCTTTTTTAGATGAGAACAAATCACCCAGACCTTCAGCTTCCTACTGGTCTCCAGTTCATGCATAAACCAGCTATTTAATTAAGAAAGCATTTGTTGAAGTTTCAGTTCTTCAGAAATCAAAGTTCTTAGCATGTAATTATTTAAATATGATTTTAAAAAAGAGGGTTTTTTGTTTGTTTGGTGTGGGGTTCACTCATTCATCTTTAGCATGTTTTTCCCACCTCTATGTCCGTTAGTACAGTGCTTAAGTTCACAGGAGCTGCTTGAGAACATAGAGAAAATACTTTTCAATGGCATGTTCACATTAGTAGCTCCCCCACCTCAACCATGCAGAGGCAATTTGCTTGCACCCCAATGATCTCACTGAAGTCACAGATATGCTATTCGTTTACTGAGCCTTTTTATCACATCGGAGATTAAGACTTCAGCTCCATTTTTCATAACCAGCTAACAATACAAAAATGCATCCCCTAATCAGTTCAGCTGCACAAATGTTTGCGCTTCTCTCTGATGTGGCAGCCCCTCTGCCGCTGCCCAGCAATGCCAACTGCTCTCCTGCAGCTCTCCAGCTGCTTTCCAGTCACACAGCTGGTGCAGCTGAAATCCTCTGCTTGCATTTTGCCCACTCACATGGCTAATACTGCGGATTAAGTCATCCCCGTGCACAGAGCAGATACCGATTTTACAAAGACACGACACTCCCTTACCTTCCAAACCAGTGATTCAAGTGGCTAATCCAGTCCCTCACTCAGAAACACATTATACAGCCCTGCAATTTGACACAGCGTGTCACAGGAAATCCAAAAGAAATTGGGAACACTTTTTTTACTTACACAGGCTAACATGTGACAAGAATGTTCCATGTTACTGTGTTACACAGGGTCAAGCAGCTGGGAAAGGGATGTCAGTGAAGCCAGGAGAAGGAAAAAAAAAAAAAAAAAGATTTTAAAGGGTTGAAGTCTCAACAGTTGTTTACTGAGAAAACTAAAGGGAAACAGAAGCACAAGCTGAGAAGCTAAAGCCCTAAGATTAAAAAAAGAAATACACAGAACACTTTTGGCAAGGGTAATGGAAATGGAAACAGGTTCAGAGAACCCCAAAGCTAAAACTTCAGAATTTATGTGCAGTAGGGACAAAAAGTCTTCGTACTAAAACAAACCAAGCACCAATCTGCTCATTTAATTTGGGGAAAGATATTGAAGTATTAAACTGGAGAAAGTAGAACTCTTCACCACTCAGTATGAATCTTACTCACTGGCAGGACTCAAGGTTTCGACATGGCTCAACAAACACTTAAATGACCATTATGTCTGTTATTCAAAAGCCAGTCTGGGTCTAAGACAAGCAGACAGTTAGAAAAAGTCTAGCATCTGATTCAGAAAGGCACCTTCCAATGAAATGTTAACCCAAAGCTACCAACTGTGAACAGATAGAGCAGATTTACCTAAAACACCAAGATTCAGTTTTCATACTATATTCAGAATACATTTTTTGGGATACTTGAAGGTCACTGTTTGTATTACTCAAAATACCGATTAAGATTTCCACAATATTCGCTCAAGCATTCCAGGATCCTGCCCAGAGTCTACTAAGAGCAAAAGGGTCAGTGAACTGAGTGTTCAGCCAAGTGAGTAACGCTTGGTGTTAGGAAATCAGTTGGGCCAACATAGATGCTAACTAGGTTCCTCATTCAGACAAATAAAAACGCTACAGCCTCTGATTCATGCTTTACAGAGAAATGTCAGAACAGCAGCTACCAGTGCTCAAAATCCAGGTGACATTAGCCAGAGATCAGACAGAAATGAAAAAAAAACCAAACAAAAACACAGCTCACAATTTCTTGAAGTGTATGTGCATCTTTGATATGGGTATTTATGTAAAAGTACCACAGTTTTTCCCAGCGCCTTAGCCATCCTCCTCACTAAGGAAGAACACAAGGAATGCTGTCAAACACCTAACTCACAGTTTTCCTTGGCACTGGGATCATGCATAGCAGCTGGCATCCTCAACTCATGAGGTCACGGCAACCACAGACTCTGGAAAGCTCTGGCTACAGACACAAGACCAAGGTGTACTGCCCAGAAACTTCTGAATCTCCAGACAATTACACAATCAGATGCAGAAGTTGACCATCAGCTATATTACAAACTGGGAAGTGCCTTCACCATAGATGAAATCACCCATATTAACCATACATTTAATTTTATGTAGGTATGGAAGTATGAGGCAGGAAAAAGCACATACCTAAAAGAAAGAAATGAAAAACATTTCAAATTCTCAGGAGTGCAAGGACATTTTTTCTCCTTCAAGTATTTTCAGACAGCACGAGAGTAAGAATTCAGGCTTGCAAAGTAAACAATACCGAAATCTGCCTGAAGAAGGCTACGGAAGACTGTGCAATCTTAAAGATGAAAATAGCAAAAAGTATTTGATGACCAGAAAATGGCAAATACTGTGCCAATCTTCAAAAAAATAAAAATAAAAAAACCCACACCAAAAGGATGATAAGAGACCTACAGACTGATCCCTCTCACTAAGATCCTTAAGAAAAACATGGAATAAATCTTCCTCCAGCACATTTCCAGCACGTTTTCCAAGCAACAGTGACTAAGAACCAGGCTGCATGGAACAAGCAAGGGCAGATCTTCCAGATCAACTCAGTTGCCTCTTTTGGTATAGCAACTGCATTTCCAAAAATGCAAGGAGTAACCAGCACCGACGTGAGCAAAGCTTTTGAAAGGCTCTCACATTCCTGTACTCAAGTCAGGATGCTACATCCTGGACAGGTAGAGGAAAAGCATTAAGTTTGTGCTATACCTGGAGACCATTGCCAAACGAAGTTCTGCAAAGGCCTATCGCAAGATATGTCTTGTTTAACATTATACAAAACACATGGATATTTCCATTCTTTTGACCGCTGGGTAGTGCAAAGTTATCTAGAAAGGTTGTGAAGTCTCCAGCCTGATAGGTTTTAAGATGCAACTGGATAAAGCCACGAGTATCCTGGTTTGATTTCAAAGCCGAACCTGCCTTGAGTAGACAGTTGGGCAAGAGACTTTCCTGTGTCCTTCCTACCCTGGATTATTTCACCATTTTGTAGGACTACTTCTACTCACAAACAAAAATACATCTCCAGGGAAAAACTGACTAAGATGCCAAAAGCACACTGTATGGAGCAACATGGACAACTCAGCCCAACTCTCCTACTGATCCCTGGGAGTTTTCTAAATGACGTTTGAAGTCTAGCAAGAAGAAAAATAACTATTTCTTGATCACCTGAATTAATACATCTGTTTTGACGAGAAAAATCTTAAAACATTTCAAATAAACCCTGTTAAATCAAGTTTTACAACTTCTTATGGAGTTTGCTAAGTCTTGATATCTACAGGATAAAGTATTTAAGAATTCCATTCCTTTCCTACATAATCTACAGAATCAGTTTCCAAACAGCCTCCCAGCAGAGGCCAGTCAGGACAAATGAATGTGGAAGAAGGAGACAGTCATTTCCTATAGAAAGAACTACTGAATCAGAGGTTTTCAACATTCAGCATTTCAAAAGAACTATAATACTTTCCTGCCCAAGCTAGTGAAATATTTTCTAGAATATCTTGAAGAAGACAGGGGAAAAAAAAATCTCCCAGATTTTGTTCAGTCCACTTTGACAACTGCACTGGCAAGCTCAGGAAAATGTATGGCATACAAACTGAACACAACTTTTGATCTCTGCTCTTAACACTAAGCAGCCTTCATTCACAGAATAGGGTGATGCTTTACTACAATTTTCCCCCAAAGGAAAAAAAAAAATCAAGGTGCTGTTGTTTCAGCATTTTTATATAGCAATTCAGCAGCTGAGCATTTGCATTAGCTGATTATGATACTGGTGATGATTCTTCTCTGCAGTTGTTGGATATGCTCCGTTTCTCCTCCAGATGGTCTTCTCCCAGTTCTGCAAAATTGGCTGGGAAGCTGGTGTCCTTTATCAATTGACAGCTATACCAACCATAATCATGATTTCTTGACATTTTCAGAATAGCAGAATCCAGTTGGTTTCATTTGTGAGGTTGGTTTTCTGTTTGTTTTGTATTCTATTTTATTTTTTTAATTACATTATCATAATTAGATGAACTAAATTACCACTGATTTGAGGATAAAGAAAACAAGAATAAACAGGAATTGTTTTCCAGGTCTCTATCTGGGCCCACCATGTCACTCCCTTTTGGGAGTAAGGAATGAAATTTCACACTGTCTAAATATTCTAAGCATCACCGTAGTCCAGATGGAGGGAATCAAATCCCAGCACCACAGCAGTAGCAGATATCCATCGTCCAGAGTAAACCACACACTGCAACAAGGAAAGGTCAACAATCTGTTTAGGCTTAACATAAACCCAATAATTACATTGAGAAATCTGAACAGAACCACTGATAGGATTCCAGAAATTTCAAGAACTCATCTGCTTTCAGCTTTCTTTCACTCCCTCCACGAAGCCTGAATATTTCATCAGGTTTTTTTGTTTGTTTGTTTTTCCCTTCACCAATATAAAGTTAGAAACAACAGTTGACTTAAAAGCAATACCTGATCCCACCGAGGGTTCTGTTTTCACTTCTGGTCAAAATACAGAATTAGTTTTATAAACATTGTGTAATTGACCTGTGATGTTCACTAGCTCAGAACATATTGAGCAAAGAGCTTAGCAATATTCAAGAAGGGATTGAACATAATGATTAATAGCCTCTGTAACTAGACTAAAAATTGCAAGAACCTCAATCGTCATGCTTCAGGGCACAAACTTATAACCAGCTGAGATCAGGAATAAATTTCTCCCTGGTATAATACTGTGAAGTTAGGCACACTGGGAATGCCTCACAGCTTTAGAGGCTTGCAGGGCCTTCAGTTGTTTCCATTTGCTGAAATCATCTACACTGATCCTTAAACATCTTAGAATATAGGACTAAACAGGCATTCCCAAGGATACAGTGTCTAAATTGAAACCATTTCTGACAATGGCTCATTTCAGACCACTTCTAAATCATTTTAAAATAGTGAATATTCTGCAATATCATTAGAAAACCGACTCCAAGCTTCAGTAGTCTTCCTTGGTGATTGGAGAAAAAGCAGAAAAAGAAACAACACACCACAGCAAACCTCAACCACCCCCAATGCCAAATACAGAGAAAAGCTAATCAATTCCAGTCAAATTCTTTTTTAATGAAAACTGGTTTCAGTGTTCTAAATTGCTCTACTCTTATGAAATAGAGTCTGACATTTCAACAGGAAAAAAAAAAGATCCCTAAAGAATAGTAAAGCCTTTTTAGACCTTACCCTGAAAAATATTTCTTCTTCGGTAGAACAAGGTCGTGCTTCACTTGCTCTATTCCCCTAGCAATCCCTCCATGGGGTGTCCTTCTCACAGGGATTATGCTTTCAGTCACAATCTGTACCTGGCATTCCCACTGCACATTCTCCCATTGCAGTGCACTAGAAACAACTCAATGGTTAATCTGGGGTTAACACTGCACTGCTTATTCCAGGGTTTGAGAAAGCCTTGCATTTTGTTCCAGTTGTTGGCACAGGGAGGTTTCTCTCTAGTTATAGCATTTATATTGACTTTTGCAGTTCTTCACACCTTTAAATGTTTATTACTATTTTGAACAGTTATCCTTCCATAGCCAACCCAATGCAGTCAAATACGCCATTTTGTCATAGTTTCCACAGTCTCACCAGCATTTCATCACATCCTACTGTTCTTCTCCTGCTTACCACAATCTCTCAGGCCCCAAAGTGTGCTGCAATTGAATGATCAGCTCTGATTTGAAGGGCAATCTGTGCATCATTTAACTAGAATCTGGGCTTCTTGATTTTGCAATTTCAACAACAATCTAATCACATAAGAAATATTTCCCCATTGTGTAATAAATAAAAAGACAAGCATAAAGCACATTAACTGTGTAAAAATCATGAGGTAGAAGCTAGAGCTAGATAAACATGATTTAGCAGTGGGTTGTTAGGTTAGTATAGTTTGGTTGTGGTTGGATCTGATGATCTTGAAGGTCATTTCCAACCTAAGCGATTCTATGATTCTATGAATCATGAGAGAAAAAGCAGGCTGAAAGAGCTTCTACTGTCATTCTTATCTGAAAAACATACAGAAAAACAAATAAGTGCCATCGTATAGCAGAGTTTAGAAATTTTTATAGCAACAAGGAAGAAATAATGAAAGCAAAGACTTATTTCCCCTGCAGTCAGACTGGAGCAAGCTATCCATTATTCTCAGTGCAGAAACGTGGAGAGGAATCTCCCTGATGAAAGCCAAGCATACATTAAAATGAAAGGATATTTTACTGCTCCATGTTAAAGAAGCCACAAAGCCTGAGGCCTATTATATAGCATTTAGAACTACAAAGGGAGAATAAAGCAGTTATTGAATCCCCATATGCATTCTGAACAGGTGAACCAAAACATGAGAAAAATGATAGGAATCAGGTTGGTGTAAGTGACTGCACAGCAAAGCACTGGGACAGCACAAGCAGGAAAGCTACCAGAAGTTGAAGGACAAATAACCAATAACTGGCTCTTCGATCATACTGCAGTAACACAGAGCTATAAGTTCTCTGGAGATGGCTAATGCACATGCTCCTGTAGACAGATGAGAATCTAAGGAGCTGGACACACATTTTTCGCAGGTCACTCTGTACATTTATAATAGAGAGATTTGACAACCAGACCACAAAGCTCACCGGGTAAGCATGATGAAGAGTAGTCTTAAGGAGCTGCAGTCACTATGACATGAAGCAGAGCCTCGGCAATAGCCTTGCAGAGTCTCTGTGAACTTCATCCACAGGTCCCTGCAACCTCCCTGGGCATCAGAGGCCTCAAAACCAGGTGGGGAAGGGAGACGTGTCCCCAGACTCACAGAAGTCTCAGTGAAGTTAAATGCAAATAAAGAAATAGAAGACTTGTTAAAGCAACAGTGACAGAACCCAGTCAGAAGAAATAACAAAGAATTAAGAGAAAAATGTTTTCTCCTCTTCACTTGCTGCATTTTAAACATTTCAAGGAGAATGTGATAGAAGGAGTACCAAAAGTTGTTTTTAATTTCCACATTGTGCCTACAGGTACTCATGTTCAGCTCTCAGCAGCACCATCACTGCCCCTCAGCACCCTCTATGAATCCAAGGAACACCTGAAGCCCAGCTCAGGAGGAAGGAGAATAACCAGCAATCAATTGCATAAGGCATCTCACAGCATATGAGCCCACAGACACTAGCAGGGAAGACCGAAGTATTACTCTGCCTATGACAAAAGACAAAATAATCAGTGTAATGTAGGTAGCACTGAAGGTCAAAAACACTACCTAAAGCAAGCTGTCCCATGGGAGGAATATGGAGCTGCAACAATCATGTTTGTTTTAAATTCCAGCTTAGAACAAGGCTGTATTTTCAAACGGGTAGAAAGAGGCAAAGTCCACTGGGTCCCAATGCCTCTCTGGAGCACAAGATAATTACTAAGAAGGAACTACAATATTCTATGTGGAATTTCTTCTGAATGGCATGACTGCCCACAAGAATTTTGTTCCTATTACAGTTCTGATGCTACAGCATCATAACGTTGTGGGTTTTTTTTTGTTTTAGTAACAGTTTTTAAAACAAAAAAGCTTTAAGCAGCTAGAGTCCAGAGCGATGCTGACCACGTACAAACACATTAATTCAATTTACACTGTAAAAGTTATGTTATCTTACACTCACTGCACAGCATTCATGTAATTAAATTGCGTTTAAAAATTAGTTTACAGTGCTGGATATTTACTTCCCACTTCACAGGCAGGAGCCGGACTCTGTGATCCCTGTGGATCCCTTCCAACTCGGGATGTTCTACGTGTCAATGAAAACTGTCCCAGTCACCCGCATGTTTTCAAGTCTCAAACTCACAACATACTGAAGAGGAAGAAGAAAACTGTCATGCCCAATATCTCTTATATCCTCTCCTAAATACTATCTCTACATTTCTTGAATCACTGAAGTCCAGCACTGGAGCTTTTTCTGGAAGCCAGTAACCAGCTGAGGATACGAAAGCCTGAGAAATCAGACCAAATATTCACTAGTTTATTAGCTACCACAAAGCGCATCTCCGATCCTTTACATTTTGTACTATTCCAGGCAATGACAACAGTGTATTATTATGCAGACACATAGCATAAAGTTAAACTACATGTTTAATAGACAGTGGCATTTATGTACTGAAGCAGAGCGGCTTCAAACATGTATGGGTATGTTCTACAGCTTCAGTTCAGTATTTGACATGCAAAGCAGAGAGACTCTATAAAACTAGACAAAGTTTGAGATTAATTCAGAGTTTCTGTTTTAAAAGTTCCTAGCCTGCCATAACCTACCTGCACAAAAGTCATCATAGCTTTTATTTCTCCATTTTGGAAGGAGCCTCCTCCGTGCCTGTTACTGCTGCCATACTGCATACTGAAACACTGCAGTTCTGCTGTATTTCCCCTGACTCAGGCAGTACAGACTTCATACTGACAGGCCCTCACCAAACACTCATTATTTATATTTTAGCTTATTTCCAGTGGAAATGGCTGTTACAATTACTGCCACCCAGACAGATGTTGCAGTCACTTTGGCTGATACCAGATGTTATTATTAACACCAGCTCTTCAACAGAAGAATGAAACTTGCACCATAATACTCCTTGTTTCCAAAGAAGCCATCTATCTCTGTTTAGCAGTTAACGGGTTTTTGGCTGCAGAGCCCCTCTGGTCACACCAGGCCAGCAGCATAGAGCAGGCCAGGTCTGATGTGCAGGAACTACAGCAATATCTCAACAAATTAAAGCCTCTGCAAATTAAAGCCTTGTGTGAGAAGTGGTAGCACCCAGGTGCTCACGGGTTTGGCCATTTTAAATGAAGATTCCGCTATATGGACAAGCTTTCTCCTAAATGAATTGCAAATTACATCCTTGTTGAGTGCCAGCTGGTATTGTTCCTTCATAGTTTCCCTCTTCCCTCACTCAATTAATACAACAATATTCATGCCCTGTCATGTCTTACTGCTTAATTATGTACTTTGTGGAACAAAGCTTTAAAAATGAGACCATCAAGCTAGAGGGGAATAACAGGACAACCAGATGTGCTGACAGAGGAGGGAAAACAAAAGGGCATTTTGAAAGGGAAGCAAGAGAATTAGAACCGGTATGGGTATGAGAGGAAGGGGAAATAGAAACAGAACAAGGAGATGCACATAAAATAAGTTCATTCACTTTTTAAAATATATAATAAAAAACTTGTATTAAATAACTCATCCAGCAGTTGTGTAATATGATTTAATAAATACTTAGAGCTGAGATCTCAACTCACTCTCATTTCATTATACAGTGGATGCACAATTTCTGGTGACAGAGGAAGAATGCTTTTTTATTTTGACAAAATAATGCAAACAAAAACAAGGCAGTTGAAAATACATCATCAAATACTGTGTTAGAAGGTACATTTTAATTGGGTTAATGAATCTAGATTAAAAGATACCATGAAGAACTGCTGCAGTTATGCAATGCAGTCACAGTAACCAAGACAGTTTTTCACACTTTCATTTTCTTTTCTTAAACTTTCCCTCTTCATCCAGTATACTGCTGAATTTATTTTGCATACATAGTCAGTTGAGGACACTTAATGCTTTGAGTGGGACACAACTATTAAAAATTAAGACTTTTCAAAAGCCTTTAGGCTCACTGTACTCCTAGTGTATCCTTGCAAAAATAATTACTGACAATTCCAACTGTACTATACTTTAGCCACATCAAAAAACTTTGTACAAAATAAAAAAGAGGAAGGGAAACTTCTCATCAGAGAGAAAAAAGCCATGCCCAACAGCTAAACAAGGAGCTTGACTGAAGGAGGACCAGCTGAGCCCTTCATACCCCCATCAATACTAATGTTACAGCATAGAATAGTTGAGTTGGGAGGGACCTTTAAAGGTCACCTGGTCCAACTCCCCTGCAACAAGCTAGATCAGATGCTCAGAGCACCATCCAGCCTGACCTTGAATGTCTTCAAGGATGGGACATCAACCACTGCTCTGGGCAACCTACGCCAGTGCCTCACCACCCTTACCACACAAAAAAACTTCTTCCATATAACCAGTCTAAATCTCCCTTCCTTCCATTTGAAACTATTTCCTCTCATCCTATCACAACAGGCTCTGCTAAACAGCCTGTCCCTTTCTTTCTCACTTAATATCCAAAGAGGCCATTAGGTAAAATTAAACTGTTCCAATTTTCCCATTTGTACCAGAATCTTTAGAATCAGTGTTGTTTGTCACTACTGCAGAGCAAAGCTGAGAAGGCAAGGTTCATTGATCCTAATAGTAAGTAGAGATAGGCAGTAACCAACTCTTAAATGGCAACGTAGCAGGAACACAGCATATTTAGACTGCGCAGTAAACCAGAGTGGGGGAGGGGGGAGGGAAAAATGAATGCTCACAACGTGCTTCACAATTTTGAAAATGTGAAAATGCTTTATCTAGTTGCAATAATTTCAGTTTTAAGAGTGATTTAATAGATGAAGTATCCATTTGTACATACATATTACATAGATATGAAGGTGATGATTGCAATACAACTTGCTCTCAGAATTACTGTGTGGCCAGAAATCTTCCTTGTTCTTATATAGGAGCTGAGAATGATGTATTCCATGCCCACTATAACCATATTTGTAAAAATAATTTACAGAAATCAGTTTGCTCACTATTGATCTACCCCTTTTGCTCTCACACATCACACAAAACAAGTCTTCAAACACCATTTGGTGAACTTGATTCTCTTATATAACATGCAGACAGATGGAAGTATTTTCCACAAGACTTTTGTAGCACTAAGCACAGAAAGAACAACTTTAAAAATGAATATGAAGACTTCAAGACAATCTGAAATAACAAAATAACATTCTGTTAGGGCAACAATTAATAGAAGTAGCAATTCTCGTAGAAGTAAAGCTTTTTGTAGCAGAAGTCGCAGCCTTCAATATTACTAACAAAACTCAGAGAACTCATTTGCTTGCTTCCACTTTAACTGAATATTCTCCAGCCTTGCATAAGTTAAAGATTATTCCATAAGTGCGCATAGTTTCTCTAGAAAATCTGCTTCTGATTGATAGGAATCAGATTAAGAGTTACACAGCCTTTATCCACATGGAGAGTACAATAGTGTAACATGATAAAAATCACAGCAATGGTATCAGAGTACCAAAGCCCTAAGCAACAAATGGGGACTTGTTCTTACACAGCCATGGACACAGAAATAAAGAAAAGAAGCTGCTTTACCTTCAGAAGGTCTCCAGTAGACAAGGATCTCCAGCAATATATCCTTGTCTCCACCTCAAACACTTAAAGGAGGTCTCAGAAGGGGTGAATCCTGGCTGCACCCCTTCTGCTCACTCAGGTACTCTGCATGCACCTGAGTTCCTCCCTGGGTGGGCCTTGCCTTCCCACTAGGTGTTCAACTGCTGGTTCAAGCATTTCCACTACAGAGAGAAAAATTTTCTTCTGACTTTAATTTTATTACCTACTTGTCTTAGCAAATTTAATACTTTAAATATTTAATGTGACACAACATGAATGGAGGACCATAAAATCTGACACAGGTTTCATTTGAGCCTTTTCAAAAAAAAAAATAAATAAATAAAAAATAACATTAAACTGATCAGTAACAAAGTGAGTAAGCCTGGCTAAGTCTTCAGGGTCAAATTCAGGATATGCTCCTGCGTCAAGACAGCCCAAATGCTATGAAACTTGCAAAGCCCACAACCATACACTGTCGGTGTCATTCTCAAACAAACTCTGCTGAAACAACTTCTGATCTTTTTCAACTGTATTAATTAAAAGCAAAAATATAGTGTGATCATCAAATGGCACACAACTAATTCTGTCAAAACCAGTTTAAACAAATAGGTTGCTGAGTGCTTAAACCCATGCTGTTATTTATTAAGTGGACACATTCTCCACAATGAAGTTTTACCTGTTTGTTTTTTGGGAAAGGAGTTGAGACACGCACACTCAAGGAGATACTCTACAAAAACAAAATGGCCCTTTTGCACACAAATTACTGTCAAGACAACATTTCATATCTAAACAGGATATAAGCAGGAAAGAAGAACTGCCCTTGGGGACTACAACTAATTTATAAAGCACAAACTAAAGAATTCATTTTCATAAAGAGTTTTGTCTTGTTTATTTCTTTGTTTTTAAGGTAGTTTCCACAGTACAACACACCCAACTGCAGATCAGGGCTTCCAACATCAAAAGAACATACTTAACTAATTAAATTAATGCACCCTGGGCACAACTAAATTTCTCAACTTCTTCAGTCACAGCATAAGACTGTAGGGTGAATAACCCAAAAGAACAGTATTCAGAGAAAATAGCAAGGAAGATGGTATATTCTGCTAGGCTTATCTGGATGATAAACAGACAACCAGTAAATAAAGAGAGGCTCACCTTTTGCAGGTGGTTGAGGTTCACCAATAACTCCACAGGGGAGGGATCTCCAACAAGAGAGCCCTCCCCACTGGTGATCAGCCCTTAAATGGGGTCTCAGAGAGGTGGAGCCAGACTCTACCCCTTCCAGTCACACAGGTACATTGCCTTCACCTGTGCTCCTGCGGCTGACTCAGTGCTTGCCTCAGGTGATCAATCAGTGGTTCAGGCCATGATTCAACAGTTCCCATACAAAGATTTAATTCACATTTAATGTACTTAGCATGTACTTAAATACATGCATGACATCAAGTTTCATGGGTCTGTTACGTCAACTAGAAAAATAATTTTACAGGAAAGAAAAAAGTACTTTACAAGACTTATTTTACCACCCTACAGTAACATGCTGAATAACACAAAAGTGACTCCTCACTGACGTACACTGAATGCCATTCCAGTTCATTGACATAACCTGTACTGACAAAAAATGCAGACTATTGTATCTACCTTCTATACTAAAATTTTTAAACATAAGCTTCAACTTAATGAATTAGTAATAAGTTTATTAAGTTGTTTTAAAACATGTCCATCTCTCCCAAAAAAGTAACCCTCAGGAAAGAGATCTATTTCTCCTTTCTTAGAATTACTTTTAAAGGGATTTCTATGCTGAAAAACTGCTGCAAGCAGCAAACAAATCAAACACATTCTTCAACACAGAAAGAAACCATATCACAGTCACTGACGTCAGATGCAACAGCTAAAACCTTGGCTTCTAGAGTGATTTTAAACTGCTTGGGCTAAGTACTTTCCTCAAAGAACACATGCCATATGATGACCACTAGACATACTAATCTTATCTACCTCAGCAGCATCTATCTGCAAAGAAAAAAAAAAAAAAAATACAGACACATACAGACTGGAAGCGTTTCAGTATTGTGTAACTGTGTCACTAAATATGTGCTGGTAATTAATTCATTTCATGTTCTCATAACCAATTACCCAAACTTTGAGCCAGATGTGTTCAAGCAACTGGATACTAGGAGATGTCAAAGCCAGCCCCGAATGCCTCCTCCTAGACTTCTCACAAAACTGACAAGTCTACGGCCATGAAGCTCCAAACCTCAAGAGAGATCATGTCCAAAGCCTCCAGGTGCTCTTATTGGTTTCTTCCCTTGAATGGCAGCAAACAACCTTGCAGTTCTCAGGTTTCACATCCATTATACCTTCAAGTAACTTTTGTTCTGGGGTATCATTATTGTCATTGATTTATGCTATTATGGTTACTTTAGAGACTGATTTCAAAACAAGTACTAGAGAGCAAAAAAAGGAAAGCGTGCATAAAGAAAGCAAGCACAGTTTGAACTTTGCAGGAGCCTAGTCACTGCTTAAACAATATTTTCACAAAATGCCCTTATCTAAGAAACATTCCAAGCCTCTTCATTCCTTTACCATTTATTCTTTTCCTGATGATGAAGTAGTTTCCTCTATTTATAGACACAAAGCAAATTAAAGTATCCTAGTTTTCATAACTACTTCCTTGCCTTTTATTTGCAGTCTTGTATACTTTTTCCCTTCTATCTCATTGTGCTAAAGAAAACACAATACCTTTTATGCATTAGGTGCTGCTCTGAGTACACCTTTTAAATAAGTCACTGCATAAACAAACATAAGAAAACCATTTTGTATTTGCAACCCTTGCCTTTTGCATACTCCCAAAATGAAGAACGTGTATTCCTTCTTTATTTTCACCATTCAGAAATTCGTTTTCTTTTTTAAGAGCAAGCAGCAAATCAGCATATACTCTTAGACGCTGAGTAGTCTGCTCCCCAGAATTAATGAATTCATTTGAGCAGAACATAAAAACATACAGCTTTCTATAACTACTTCTTAAACCACAATAACCTGCTTTCTACACTGACATATGGTAAGAAATCATATCCTTAAATCTGACAGCAGCACAAGAAAACTATCTGATCCATCACATCCAAAAAAATTCAGTATTATTTGAAAGTCATATAGTTACCAGCCATAAATAGATTTTGATCTTCTACCTCACTATAGGATAACTTTCGCAACAAGAAATATTGCTGTAAGGTAACAAAATTATTTCCTCACAGAATTTAAACAATTAGCTGAAAAACACTTGTGTTGAAAACTATTGGTACTATTGGCTTCTTTCATTCCACAACAGTTTGATAAAAGCAGTTACAGTGAAGCTGTATGGATCCATTCAAACAAACACTTGTGATTACAGTGAATGTACCACACCTGGCCTGAGGGCACACACAAAAGCCACCTGTTTTCTCAGGTTATGAAGCCTTGAACACCACTGGCTTCTTCACCACCTTTCCCTTATTATAGGCAGGACACCCACCTACTGCAGTCCAGTGCTGGCAACTGCAGGCAAGGGGCACTCAGCTTTGTTAAGGACTAATTTTTATCCCAAGTTCCAGAACAAATGAACAAACAAGCAAAAAATCCAATTAAATGCATAGCAGACAAGCACTAGGGGATACAAACTGCACAAGTGGAAGATGTGTGTCACACTGCTGCACCACCACCTCGGGTTCAAAAACAGCTTTTGAAATCTTAACTGAATGCACTCTTGCATTTCCTGGTGCCACTTCTTATTTTCAGTACTGTTAGAATGAGAGGGACCTCAGCCAATTTCTCTTTTTCTGTCATCTGGATCTTAATGAAGTTTACGTCCCTGCTTGCTGTTAAATTACACAGATTAGTAACACGAGTAAACTAAATGCAATCCTTCACATGATGAAGCTTTCAATTACCACATTTGAGAAGAAAAGCACAAACAAGATGTATTTGGCACAGACAGAGCAGTTGTTGTCCAGGTTTGGAGGTTGGGCTTCTGTTTGAAAGCCTCTGCCACCTCAGCCAAAAAGCCCTTTATTTGTCTGGTTTCTATTGCAGACTCGTCAGCAGGAGAAAGTACCTTCCAACACCATATGAATACTGAGGCAATGAAATACAAGAACAAAGTATTATCTGGACTTACAGTTAGTTGAGTGTTAGAAAGCCGTGGCAACAGCTAATACCACACAGATTAGGGATGCAAAGGTACAGACACAGCCCAGAACCCATTTCCACGCACTTAGATTCTTCAAAGCAATTACCTTAGAAAGAACTACATTCTGCAGCTCTACCCAGAAGTTTATCATCTACCTGTGCATATGCCCCTTCTGGCCAGCTATTAGAGATACCTGCTTCCCTTAATATCATTTACACCTACTCTGATGAGATTACGCCCAGGTTTTCAGCTGTGTACACTTCCAAGAGTTCCTATTGGGTGCTTAGCACACAGCTGCTGACAGCTCTTCAATTAATCAGTCAAGTCTGACTCTCTAAGTCCCAGCCCCTGTGAGTTGATGCAGATTTAGTATGGAGTCATTGCTGTGGGCTCCTGATTGGTGTTGCTCCCACTTTTGTGGATGCAAGCCATGTTAGCAGATCTCAGCATCATTTTTCTGGACTGATTAGTGACAGCTTATCAACTGAGGACAGCCTATGGGGCAAGGGACTGCAAATTTATTGCCAACATGAACCACTTTTTGTAGCAATGCCTGGTGGAGGAAGTAAGAGGCCTTGCTAAAGCACGGGATGCACCTCAGCACGTTTTTGAGGCAACAGACCTCAAAAGGGGCAAAGCTCCATCAGAGCAACTTCACCAGGTGGTTTCTGATTAGGAAGGAAGGTCATGTACCAAAATTCAAAATCATACTTGTACCTACTTGATTACATAGCTCTTAATGAAGTACCCTCAACATTTTTTCTCTAGCCTCCAAAGATGCTACAGATTCGATATATCAGTGGCTTACAACACTCACAACAGAATCAAAAAACAAATCAAGAGTGACTCCTTTTCATAAAGCGATAACAGCTCCGTTGTGCTCACTTCTTGTGAACACTGGAGGAAATTCCTTTTGACAGCAGAGCTGACACCTCTGGCATCCCTCCCATGAAGGTAACTACACAAGGTTGGACGGTATTTTTCCTCACAGACATCTCCATGCATACTACGATTCAGAAAGAGAAAACCTGCACAGACACTAATAAAAACTTCCATGCACATATCCAGCTAGTGCCTCAGCTTCCAAGTTTCCCCACGTGCTCCCCTCCATTCCCTTTTCTCCAGCAATGCTTTCAGGCCAACCTCCCTTGATTACCCTTCTCCCTCTTCCCTTTACCTTCTGTGTTGGAAATAAGGCTTTTGCTTATTTATGTTCCAATATGCTGAGCAAATCTACAAGAGAATCTGCTTTATGCTTCAAAGCATTGTTCACTGATGGGAGAAATAAACTATAGTTTCTTTCTCTTGCTCTTTCCCATGTGCTATGGTTAGTAATGAAAGCAGTCTATACACACATATATAGGCTTAGAAAAGTTAAGCATTCATAAATCCTAAAGGGGAATTTCTAGTGTTACAAAACTGAAGGAAGTAACAGTAAGTCTTCCCAGCCATAAACCTACTCTGAAGTTCTTCTGCCAAGTCTAGTTTATTTATACAGTTTGCAGAATTACTTAAGCAAATGTTTTACTTTCAAAGCACGTATAGCTCTTTTCAAATGGATCGTGATCCCCAGAAGAAGAGTCAGGGGAAGAAAGAAAAAGAAACAAACATCTCAGGATATATCATCTGAGCAAGCCTCTGTCCCAGCTGCACTCCTCTCATAAGTATATAATTACTGTATCGTGCATACCTTCTACTGTTAAGTTTTGGTTTCCCCTTGTATTTTTAAAGTATAGCAACTCATAGAATCATAGGGGTTGGAACGGATCTCAAGAGATCATTGAGTTTAACCCCCCTGCCAAAGCAGGTACTCTAGATTTACTTGTGTCTTTTGATCAAGAAATCAAAAGCAGGGAGACATTAGCGCAAGGAAACTGATGGACAAGAAAATTAATGCTTTTTGATGAAGAAAAGGAGCCAGGATAGATAGCAATCAACCTCAAAACTCAAACACACACACAAAAAAAATTATTTCAAAACACATTCGCATAAGCATTGAAGTAGTAGTACTTTTTTGTACTACCTGAAACAAATGTGAAAAGAAATGATAAAATACTTCAAGAGTAATTTTAGGTATCACTTCAAAAATCCTCACTTTGAAACATCTCCATTCCATTCCTGCACATTTCTTGTTTTCTGCATACTGAAGCTAGTGGTAGACATAAAACAGAAAAACTCATTTTTCTGCACAAAGCACTTTCAGCTAGAAAAGGTTCAGAAATCTAAATTCACTGCCTTCTCTCAGTAATTCTACCAGAGACAAGCTCTCAGGATCACAACTGGTATGAAATCAGAACAGGCAGGTGATATATCGCTACTCTCTGCTGCCTGAATCTCACACCAAAAATACACTAAAGCACTTGCTAGTTGTATTGATGAAGTGACCTTATCTGCTAAGAAAACAGACAACGTTGTCAATCAATCATACTGCTTTCACTTGCAGCCTACATTCACATACTAACTTAATAAGTCAGTTAACACCTTCCTACCATCACATTTTAAAAACTGATACACTTTTCAAGCAATTCATCTAGGAAGATCTTTTTCTACACTACTGAGATAGTCAGAATGCCCCTTTTAGGAACTTGGAAATCACTAACACGTTATTCTCAACTTTTATTTCAATCTTTAAAGGCAAGTCAGCCTTTCCTGCCATATCAGAAAGCCCCACATTCTTTCAAATTTAATTTCTAATATCCAAGATGTCCTTTCTTCCCTAAGCATCTTTAGACACACCTGACAGGAACTCACTAGGATGCCTGCAGTACCAAATTGTGGTGTGCAGATGACAACAAATCTACAAAAATGAGCATTGCAGATGAAGACTTAGGATATGCAATCTGTCAGAACATACATCTTGCACTCATTTCCTTTCAAATATCATGCACAAAAGCTACAGTGGTCCACCACACATGGATTTCTGATTATATGTACATGTTTTAAAATTCAGATTTCCTTCTGGTCTAAGGTCTTTCAAATCCAATTAATGTTTCTTTCTCATTTCTTAATGGGAATTGTTTTGGTTCTGGGTTTTTTTTTTTTCTTTTAATATTATTTTAATATTAAATATTTAAATGCATTTGAAATAAGATGTTTTATATAAAGCATGAACTCCTGCTCTTCTTTCTGACACTGGGAACAGAAATGTGTCTCTTATCTGCTGGAGCTCCCAAGTGACAAGACTCTCAGACAAAATTAAAACAATTCAAGGAGTTATCCATCCTAGCAGTTTGAATGCTGATGTGATTATACCACATTTAGAGTTTCATGTCAGAAACTCCATTTCTTGATGAAATGACATTTCTCAAGTGCTTAATCACTTTTCAAGACATTTTTTCCTCATGTGTGCACATGCAAAGGACCATTCCCAACTTCCTCTCCTTTTCCCACTTTTTACCTCAGGGTAATATAATTTTGCTTCACTCCATAAGCAAGACTTACATTGAAGAAACAGTCATTGTCTCAGTAGACTGCCAAATCTAAGTTTAATCTTCAGCTATGGATTTTCAGCTTAAATTACTTCATCTTCCTGTGTTTCAGCGAAGTGGAAGTAGTAATTGTTACTTAGAACGTGGGCAAAAATAATGCAAATTGTCAGCATGCTCTGGAAACAATTTCTATTTAGATTCTACAGACAGAAGAAGTTAATCAAGAATTATGAATGTTCTCCAACTATAGCCACCCCTTAAAGGACCTCTCTGACTTCAAACGTTAAAATATATCACGTTCTTGTATGCCATATTCTTGGTTGTGAATTCTAATTCTTACACTTGGGGAAATGTCAGCATCAAAAACCTAGTCAGCTTTGGAGAGCATCTCCTCAGACACCCGTAGCAAGGACTTTTCCATTCCTATTAAATTAAGGCAAACAGGGCTTTAAGCAACTTCATAACTTGCCCTGAGTTTGACAGCTGACGGCAGTATTAGCAGCTATTTTATCAACTCAAGTGGCACTTGCTACACAAGTTATATAGAGGAAGTATTAGAGAAAAGTATTATCTTTGCATTTTCTTATACAACAAAGAATAGGGAAGGCTCACTATCTTCTTCCAGTGCTGGGAGAAAATAAGTTTCATAATATCTGTCACTTCAACAGGCCTTCCTCTCCTCCACAGTCCCATTCCTCTGCATCTTCCTAAGCACTGTTTTCTACCTGACAAGGTCCCCACAGCTCTGCTCCACATTCTTTTCTTTCCCCTGTATTGCATCTCTTCAGCCTGAACCAACCAAAAGTCCACCTACCTCAGGTTCCTGCCTCTGAGGACTAAGCATGAGCACACAAGCTGGTCACACACACAGCTCTGCCTTGCCAGTGTTGGCCCAACCAATCACATCCAAGGTATGACTCAAGGAACTTTGGTTGGACAGCCTTTCACAAACAAGTACGGAAACAATATCCAATTGATTTTTGAACCCATCTTAATTTCAACGTCTCTTCATTCTATGACAGTGAGCTCCATAGCTTAGTCACGTGTTGTATAGGAAGTATTCTTTCCACACATTTTAATTTCCATTGGCTAACCAAACATTGATTCTGCATTCCCACTTCTTTGTCAGGACATCTAATAAATAATTCCCAGTGTTTTACCCCAGTGCAATTTTCAGTTCTATCAAATTCCACCACATTGGCATTGAGTTGTCTTTTTCAGCCTGAAAACTTCTAGTCAAACAATAACTCTCCATACCTATACTGTTATTCCATATTTACAACCATCCTTACCCTCCTAACTGCATCACTTCTGAGATTCTGGAGACCAAAGGCCACAGGAGCATTATAACATCCTATTTTTGTTTCACTGTCTCTAAATTTCTCTTAACCTTCTGTTTGCCAGTTTGCCCACCACTAACCCCTCTATTCACCCTAAGAATCTTGATCCTTCAGCATATCCACCTCTGTGGCCTTCCCCATATTCTTCCCCCAATCCTTGCACCAATAGAAGTAAGGGAGAAGCCACACTCCTTCCTTTCTTCTTTGCTGATGACAGATGTTTCATCACAATACATTTTATTTTTCCCTTTAACACAGTCTCTGTATCAATAGCTAGCTGTGTGCAAGACTTGGTGTTCCCTAAATATTTTTTCTTGAATGCAAGTCATTCAACACATTAAAGCCCACAAGGAAAAAAGGCAGATATGAGAGCAGAGATATGAGGTGCCATTATACTGGAAGTCATGAATGGGTCAACGGTTTCTCTTTTCATCTGCAAACAGCTATGGACATCCTGACAATGTGGCTTTGCTTCACAAGTGAAAAGGAACTAGAATGCTTTTTCCTCACCTTTTTTTTTAGCAGTCTGAGACCTTTTGTTCAGAACTCCAGACTTGCCTTCTTCCAGCAAGGCAGCTTTGCTCCTGAAGCTTTGGAGCAAGTCACTACAGAGCACAAGTGCTGAATTCCTGTTTTTGGAAACCACATTTCAAGTGGCGCACTCAGAGAAAGAGCTCCAGCCCTGACTGTATTGCCTGGGTTAGTGCCATTAGAAAGCATTTAAGTGCTCTGGTAAGTTGCCTGTTACTGTTTCTTATAATGTCACCTCAAAAACAATGCAAGCTGTAGTGGATCTGACTAGGATGGAGTTTGTTTTCTTCATAGCAGCCTGCACACTGCTGCTGTTTATATCTGTGATCAAACAGCACTGATTACACACCAATGTTCTAGCAGCGCTCATGTAGCATCAAGGGCTTCTTTGTGTCTCTTCTCTTCTGAGGTTACTTCCAACATAAATTATAGTATGATTTTCTTTCAGATAAAGTTTTTCCATACAGAACTGTCTTACTGCATACTTATGAGCTCACACAAATGCTGGATAATAGCAGAGCTAACAGACCACCACCAGTAACAGTGCAAACATCACCAACACTGTAAAAATGCCAACATGACAGAGTGAAAATAAAAAACGAATGGTCTCATTTAAAAAAAAATGCTAATTTGAGACATGCAGTACTCTGAAGTATAAGCACCAACATAAAGAGAATAGGAAATGAAAGTGACTCCATAAAAGTAGATACGTATACATTGCACAAAAACTGAATTGCCTGACATACACAATAGCCTATAATACATTACTGTAAGAGTGTTGTGGTTTAACCCAGCAGGTGGCTCAGCACCACACAGTTTTTCACTCACTCCCTCTTTCCCAGTGGGATAGGGGAAAGAATTAACAAAGAAAAAAAAAAGGTAGAACTCGTGGGTTGGAATAAAATTATTTACTAAGACAGAGAGAAGGAAAAGGATAATAATTGTGACAAATATATTTACATACACACAAACATATAAAACAAGTGATGTACAAGCAATTGCTCACCACCCCCGAGACTAAGCACATCTCACCCTGTGAGCAGGGGAAGAGAGCAAGATGCCCTCCTACCCCCTTCAAAACTCTCTGCATGTCATATGATATGGAATATTCCTTTTGCCAGTTAATGTCAGCTGTCCTGATTCTGTTCCCTCCTTGCTCCTTGGACCCTTCACTGAGAATGGCCTTGGCTCTGTACAACACTGCTTAGCAGCAACTATAAACATCACTGTGTTACCAACATCACTACTCTCCTAAAACCAAAACAGCATCATACCAGACACTGAAGGAAACAATTCTGTCCCAGCTGAAACTAAGACAAAGAGCTACAAGCAAGATACTTACACACAAGAGATACAAAACATGATTTTAAAACACAGATGACAAGTACAACAGCGAGAAAGAGGTCAAAACTTATACAAGAACCTTGTTAAATATGAAATTTTATTATTTCTCAAAGAAATTAAAAAGAACACAGTTAATTTTTCAGGACCAAAATTAGAGACAGATGTGCTTCCTCACATCCCCAAGACAGAAAGTTATCTGGTGATCATGAAATCCAATTGGGTTGTAAAATATGGAGGCTGAAGCACTATCAGCTTTATATACGGGGGTCCGGATCTTTTTTGAGAAGTTTTTCATCCTGTTACAAAGTTAAAAAAGCATCAGAAGTCTCAGTACAGATAAGGACAGATAAAATGTTTATTTCCATGCTGAAAGAGTTAAGTTCACTACACCTCTACAGCAAAGGAACCTTTGCTTAAAAATCTTAACGTAATGTTAAACAAAAACAGTACATATGCACAAACACACAAGAAAACCGCCTATGGAGATTTCCAGGCTCGAAGGAAACAGAATACAAACAAATTAAAGTAAATCCCTATGGTCTCATTTGAAAATAATGCGCAGGAAACCAAGCTGGTGGTGAAACTATTCCTACTAGGAATGTAAAAAAAAAAACTAGTAACAGGAGCTAGAGGAAAATGGTTTAGTTTGAACTATTTTGAAGTCTTGAAGAATTATTAGGAAAGCAGAAATAATGATAAATAAGCTTTTTATTAGCATCATTTCCTATGATGCTCACAAAATTGTAGAGAATGAAGTCACACTTTGAATCATACTTCAGTGACATAACATTTTCCTCTCCCCAGAAAACACCCAGATGCCTTTACTGTACTCTTATCTTTTCTTCATTGTTCTCTTCATTCTTGTTTCTTGGCTTCGTGTTGCACTGCACTGAGCTTGCCAACAGCTCAATAGATTAGTTGGACTTCCAGGGGACAACTCATTCCAGCAAAAAAAATATTTTTTTCTCTTCACTTATTCCAGGCATCTGAGAAAGACAAGTAAAGAACTGCAAAAGATTAACCAATACATAGCTATGACTAAGCCTGGAGTTTTGCCAGACATAGTATTGTTTAATAGTAATATCCCTAGAAAATGTTACCAGGTCACTGCAATTTTTAGATGTCTTTGGGTTTTATTGCTCAGAGCTAGGGACATGAAAGCCAATATTGGATTGAACCACTTGGCCCAGTTTTCCTTCTTTGACAGTCAATAGATAAGCTGTCTGCATTGTGTTGAGATTGCATGCCCTTCAGTGAGAGTCACCTCCAGATGGTTTTCATTTGTCCCCTCCTCCAACATCTGCCTTGCTGCCCAGACATACTTTGTTCTCCCAAATCTTGGGAAAAATCCCCCACAGGCCAAGCCCTGTGAAGTCTTTTGCCTCCAGAATAGGCCCTGGTGCACCTTTACTATGGGAAGATGGACAGCAACATGGGGTGATTAGATCAATTCAATTAATTCAATTGATTCTCTCCACAGAAAAGTTCTTCTTTCTAACTTATTTTTAATCATTTCATCCACATCATTCAGAATTTTGCACATCTGTCATATTCACCCTTGGTGGTCTTTTCCAGACTTCACAACTATTCAGTTTCTTCTTACAACACAGCTGTTTCCTATCCCTTTAACAGTTTGTCTTATTTCCTCCAGCCCCAACGCCTTCCCAAACAGACTCCAGAAGGCACCTCAACAGATGAGCAAAGAAAGTGAGAGCAAAGAAGGAAATGGTGACCCCCTTCTTCATAGGCATGCAAAGGAGGAACATACACAACTCCTGTATCACCTCCATGACTCTTTCAGAGCTTCACTGTAAAAGCAAAGAAGCACATTTCCTGTCTATAAAAGCCAGGAACACACTAGCAACAGAGCCACTAGATTCCCCAACCAAATCATTCCTGCTAACATGAGAAAAGTCATTTATATTAAGCACACAGATGGTAAAGTTTATATAGAATATGTATAACAGATAAAGGCAGGATGAAATGGCCAAGACACAACTTGCCAAACATGAGTATCTGTAGTCTGAATACATCATTTCATAGACAGCAATTTATTTTGTATTTGCATTCATCTTAGATTAAATTAGTTTGAAGAGAGTTAGAACAAATGCCCAATTTTCACTTACTTTCAAGAACAGATTTGTTTCTAAGCCACAACCTTTAAGGAATGAAAAAATAAAAAGTAAATCACACTATAAATATTTCTGGTGTCCTTAGTTACTTCTTAAACATATATTTGTTTATAGCCAGTTATTTTATAATAGTTATTATAATAGTATATAATTGTTGTTTGTATTACATATAATGTATTACATACTTTTTATCATATAAATAGACAACAGAGTGAGATATATTTAACTCTACATATAGACTGATATATGTTATATACAGATTTATAAATAGTTGTAAGGTGAGAAAACTCATTTTCTGAAAAGAAGTGTAGGGAAGAGTCCACTTGTTCTTAGTAAAGCCCTGTATGATTTAGGAGTGGGAAAAGAAAGAGAAGTGAGGAGATATCAGAACTTCTCTCAAATCATACAAAAGTAGTATATATCTGTTAGGCTGAAGTAGAACTACAGAGATTTTATATGGAAAACTTACGTAAAATATGATTTTAATTTTCTCTCCATAAAGAAAAAAAAAATATTTTCTTTCAAGAAGCACGTTACAGAATATTCAAAACTCTAGATTATGCCTGCTGCAGTTACAAAGGACAAAAATATTTATGACATGATTTCTACATTGTTATGTTAATGACTTCTACACCTCTTGTCAGACACCAATCAATGCTGTTAACATTTATCTGTGCAATAACCAATGTTTTCAATAAAAAAAAATTACTACTTTGTGCATTTTTCTTAATAAGTACCATTTTACAAATCAAGGCTCTGATTCTACAAGCACTCAAGTTTTTGACATATTCGTGCATTTTCTTGAAAGTCAGTGAAACTCTCAGTGCACAAAGCAGAGTGCATTTTATTATTCACAAAAAAAAAAACCTCTAAAATTTTAGGAAGCCAATAATAAAATCTACTTCAGTTGTCAACTGAGAAATAGCTAAACTGATGATTTGTACAGCAACAAGCTTCTGAAATGCACTTTCCTGATGGAATTCTAGGTCTTTTCACTTGTATCTGAAAAAGGAGAAAACCAACAGACACATCAGGAGGTTGATGACAGACAACAGAAAAAGTAGGGAATCACGAAGTTGAGGACTCCAATATTTAGGGCCTGTCTAGATCTCCCATAAGTAATAAAAAGTGATGACAAGAGGTCTATAGCTCACATTAATTCTACTAAGATCCTCACAATATTTTTTAGGGCACAGCTAAGATCCTATTAATTAGGAATGCCAAAACGCACCTGAACACTGAAGTTTTGTTTTGCATTTCATCATTTGTCTTGGTTGTTAACTTGAGCCATTAAAACAAAAAACAATCTCTACAATTCACTGCCCCATGGCTGATATTGCATGATTTGCTTTGGAATTAATTTTTTAGTATTTTACACAGTAATTAGCTACTTTGGGAGCAAATTCTCTCCAGGGGATCATTAATTAATTACAGTCATGTTGTTTATTAATGCATGTTTCTCTTTTCCAAAACTGTACAGAGAATGAACATAACTTAGTCCTTTCTCTTATAAACATAAATTAATAATAATTCTGTTTTACTGTACAATTAATTACGGCCCAGTTCTAAAGCATCCCTAAGTTTGATCAAGTAGGAGCCTAGGGGTGCCATATTTTTAGCATAATGAGCACAATCTTTTGAACTCTTCTATTGAAGAAGTTTGGTACTCAAGACCGAGCTTCAAGAATACGTTTGCAGGTCAAAGCTGTCCTACTATTACAGAATGACAGCAGCTCCTCAGTAACAGTATTAAGGGGTAACTCCAGACAAATGCAAGTTAATATAAAGCAGCTTACACTTTAAAGTTATGTATATGACCACATTTCCATCTCAGAAAGAAAACTGAAATAAAAGGATGCCACACATTCACACAGACAAGTCAACTGGTTGTGTTACATTCATGTTGATGGCAACATAACCCTTTTCCATTGGGAATACAACACCATTATCGTCACCAAATCACAGAATCATTCCTAGAAAGGAAAAAGTAAGGAATGAGAACCAGGAGTCCTCTTGAAAATCAAGGAGATGAATACTTTTGACCATACTCTGGGTTCATGGCTATTTTTTCCACATAGCATTTCTTCATGCTAATGTCAGGGCCAAAACTGGGAACATTTCAGGAACATGCCCACATGCAGAGGCATCACATTGTGTGTATTTCAGAAGAGGCCGAAACATGTCTGAAGAGCAACTAAATTAGAAAACTAGGAAAAGCAAACATACACTCAGTAATACGTGTGTTGGGATACTCCCTCTTCCCCTAGGTTTATGGAGGAAGAACCACATACTAACATCAGTTCTTCCCCTATCCTCCATACTGCCTAAAACCACAACTAATCGATACACAAAATAAAGGTGTTTGTTCTCTTATGCCATCCTTCCCCGAGGTTTACAAGCATCCTTTAGAGAGAGAAATATCAAGACACAAAGCAGAATTTCCCTCCTTGGGCATATGTTACTTCTACTCTCAGTAGAAGTAGCAGCAGCTTCCTCTTTCCAGAAAAACCATCAGGAGCCTCAGAATATCTGCACGAGATTGCAATGAGGGAATAATTCCAGGAGAAAGAAGCTTTGAATCTGCTAAATGTATGTAGTCATTTCTGGCTTCAAAAATACAGGTGTTTTCCATCTATAGGTTGCTTTCTCAGAGCAAAACTAACCAGTTGAAGAGAGCAGAGGTGAGAAACTTAGACACAGATACTATGCATATTAATAAAAAATTCCTCAGTGAAATAGGAGATAGAAGGCAAAATTGTGCAAGGAAAAAAACAAAACAAAACAAAACAAAACAAAACAAAACAAAAACAAACAAAAAAAAAAAAACACTGAACCAGCAATAAGCTCTGTGCTGCTCTCCTAGAGTATCAAGTGCTAGGGGCTTAGGGGCAGAAAGAAACAGAAGGATTTTTTCCAGAGGTGTCTTAGGCAGATGAGCGATGGATAGGAATGAGCTTCTAAAGCTTTAATATTACAAAAACTTCTAGAGAATCTTCACATCTGGATTTCTTTTAAGCTTTCATAAACAAATGCTTTGAAACAGTACCTCTGACATTCTTTACAGCACTTGGACCACAAATATTTGCAATGCAGTGTATGGAATTACATCCAAAGGAAATTACCTCTCCTTGGAAAAACATCTGAAATGTTATCAGTGCTTATAGATGACGAAACCAAAAGTCATTTGCTTGTGACACAAAGTGATACAAAAAGCTCCAGATGGACTGCAGAAAGAAGCCTGCATTAAAGTGTGCGAATCACAGAATGACTGAGGTTGGAAGAGACCACTGGATTGCCTCCCAACCTTCTCTTCCAGAATCCTCATGATCAAAATGTTTCCTGATGTTCAGACAGGACCTCCTGTGTTGCAGTTTATTCCATTGCCTTTTGTCCTGGTACTGGGCTCCCCTGAGAAGAGTCCAGCCCCATCCCCTCTGCATCCTCTCCTCGAGTATTTTTAGACACTGTTCTTCATAAGCAATTTCAACTCCCTCAGCCTACCCTTGTAGGAGAGCAGATTCACTTCCTTAATTATCTTCATGGCCCATTGCTCTCTCCAGCATGCCCAGGTCTCTCTTGCACCGTGCAGCCCAGAACTGGACCCAGCAACTCCAGGTGTGGCCTTATCAGCACTGAATAAAGGGGAATGGTCACCTCCCTCAACCTGCTGGCAGCCTGATGCAGCCCAGGGCACCATTAGACACCTTAGCAGCAAAGGCACATGGATGGCTCACATTTAGCTCAATGTCCATCTGCACCCCTGTATCTTTTTCTGCAAAGCTGCTTTGAAACAATTTTTAGGAAACAATGTTGCCTGGCCATAGAGACTGAGCCTCCTCATTTCCCCAGCCTGAATTTCACCTTGCACACAGTTAAAGGACACAGTAGTTGCCTGCAGGACTAGTTGTTGATGTTACTGTGCCTCAGAAAGGCTCACAGCACTACTGACCGACCTCGAGTAGAAGCTGTATTATCAGTAACTGTGGTTAGACAGCAGAGGTGGACACAGAAGTTCCATCTAACTCATGGTCATGTCACTGATTTGCTATCCATGTTTTAAATTTTGAAGAAAGGTAAGAAGCACAGTCAGAGTACAGTTAATAGTTTCCTGCTAAATATCTCCTATTCCATCTACGTTCTTGGAAAAAGAGAGAAAAAAAATAATCAATATTTTGCTTTTCTTTCCAAGAAGCCTCCCCTTTAGTTTTGTTTTGTTTTTATTATTATTATTATTTTTTTTTTTAACAAGAGATAGAACAAGGAAGATAGGCATGGCTCTTTCCCAAAGTGTAATAATTAAATAAACTGGGTTCACATAATTTCCACGATGAGGATCCTCTCATCCTCTCAGAGCAGAACATCTACTCCAAAGACTGACATCACCACTGAACCCTAGCAGAGTCTTGGAATCACCTCTTGAACTCACCCGCTCATCAGTGAGAATTAAAATCCTGTGCTTTGCTAGGTTCTATGGGCATATATTCAAGTAGGTATTCTATTTGAAGTTTGACTGATGACATCAAAATAAAACATCACCTCAACTGTAAAAATCCATATAATTCCTACCACACTTCCAGAGGAATGAAGTAATTAGTGCTGGCACTACACTTTCTGGAGTATCTCAATTAGAACTTTGCTGACATTAATGCAGAAAACAGAACATTCAGAGGAAGAGTCCCAGTTTCCCTGGCAGTATTATTCAAATATTCTGGAAACTTTTCCCATAAAAATAACTGAGATTTTTACTTTTGAAATAGCATTTTGCTGAATATCATCACTTTGATTTCAAAGTACAAGCTTTAACATTGTCTTACATCCAAACATAATGCATCATTAAGCACTCTCTCCACACCACTGAAAATAACTGTTCGAGCTATAGAAAAAATACATGTACTTAGTCTCACTCATAACTGCTAACATCAAAGTTGATTTCAAAAATATCTTTTTTTTTTTTTTTTTTACTGATTTGAACAGAAAGTCTTGAAGTGTTACAGCACGGGTTTTTGAAGAGCAAGCAAATTGAGCACACTCCTTCATCTTCTTTAAATTTCTGTCCTGACTTGACAATGGCCAGGCATTTAACTGAGCCATACTGCTAAGACATAAATAAATAAGGCACCCCAAGTATTTCTCCAGATGTTCTTCCCTGGTTTCTGGAATTCCGTGCATCTCTAAGGTCAGCATGGGAAGCCTGTAACATCCTGTTTCTAGATGGTACTTTCTTTACATACACACACACACACACACAAAGCAAACAAACAAAAAAAAAACCCACATATATTTATTCATATGTATGTATGTATATATACACATACACACGTACAACAAGGCAAACCTACAGTCATGAGAAATTTTGCATATTTAAAGAAACAAAGAATAATAATGAATCTGATGAATGGAACTGGCACCACACTTTGCATTGATAAGCAAAAAAAACTTTTTTTTGAGCAAGCATGAATTATTATTCTAACAGTAAACCTGCATCAGTACCTGGAAAAGCAGAGCATGCAACAGATCACTTAATACATCTACAAAGAAAGCCAAGAAACACATGGAATCCACCAAAGTGCACTTTGCACCACACTTGGCACTGCAACACAGGTAATACAGCAGCAGACAGACAATGGGTGCTCCCTGCTGTCCCTGCCTGCCACCTCTGGGATGTGGGACCAACCTCTAGCTGTGCTTCTGGGATCCCTGAAGCTGCCCTGCAACCAGCAAGCATTTCAGTAGTATCCCACATTTATCATAAGACCTAACCGACAGCCACCATCTTTGGACTGCAATGCAGTTTTGGTCACTGTACTGAGTAGAAGGGCGTAAAAGAAACCAGAAGCTGTTACAAGAAGAGGGCTGCTAATTCCAGAAAATACAAGTGGTTCAAAACTTGCTTCTAGTTCTCATATCTGAAAAAGGTGAACATCTGGACTGTATTGAAAAACTTAATTCAGATTAAGTAACTAGCTCAGGAGAACCTTTAACTAAAGTTGTTGATATGACCATTATATGCTCTGTCAATGGTCTTGGCACCATCGTTTTATCACTATGTTTTCAGCAGCTTTCAATCTCAATTTTGGTTGTTAAATCACTGTCAATATTTCATATTTAAATAACCCATAGTATTCAAAGTTGAAGTATGAAACTTGGTATGAGTACTGCCATACCTGGATATAGTACTATATCCAGGCATGGCAGTAGTAGCAGGACTAAGACTCAACTGACTCTGAAGTACATTGCTTTGCTGAAAGGGAAAAGGGGTAAATAAATACTAGACTGAATAGAGAAAGAGGTAAGGGAATGACAATTTCCTTAGGCCTTAATATCATCAATTTAATCAGAATGATATTATGTTGTGCACAAAAATCCATTTTGCTTAAGTAAACTAGTCTTAACCTGAGACCTCCCTTTCTTATTCCTTCAATATACACAAGCAAGGGATGTCATTTGACTCAGAATCTTCATTACTATAAATGGGATTCTGCAAATAATCATCAACAATACCACAGCACAGCAGATGAGGCACCATGCTCACCAAATTTCTCAGGAAAGAGAAGAAAATTAGAAGCCATTTATTTTCATTTAGCTTCATCCTCTCATGAGGAGAACATTTAAGTATAGTCATACATATGCTAGTATTGCAGCTTGAAGAAGAAATTATTTAAAAAACTCCACAAAGTATAAGTACAAATAAGGCAGAAGAGAGAACCATTAAGGATGACACATAATTATTTCTTGTCTTGCAACTAGAATACTACCCAGCAATGTCAAGAATGAGAAGCTACTGATCCCATAGGTAACGTACTCTGTTTTGTTACTCTGCTTTACTTGCTCTACCATTAAGCTACTATTTTCGTGTATCCAAAGAAAATAAAAGGATTTACACATAAGTGCACTTCAACAAAATATGAGCAGTTTATAATCTGACTCTATGTCTCTGGAATGCATACATCCTCTCATCTGACCAACAGAAACATCCCACACACAAACACATGTCCAAGCGACAGAAGTAGACCTAGAAATTCATCTCATTTTGCAATGTTTCTCTGATGTTCAAAATACCTCCTTGCTGGCCAGAACAGTGGTTAAAATTTTTATATGGCAGCATTTGGGCCAGATCCTCACTAACTGCTGCATTCTCATCAAGTTCTGCTTTTTAACTTCATCCCTTTTCAAAGAAAAATTAAACAAAAGACACACACATTAACTAGTGACACAAACCTGTTTTCTATCTGATATCCATAGGAGAGGAAAGGCAGAGAACAAGAAGTTTCACAGTTGCCTTAACTATTTTTCTTTCAAAATGAAAATAATAGGCACTTCCTGAAAGGAATGGATGTACTGTCAGCAAACACCACAGGCAGAAGAATGCACAGCTTAACACCATAAGTGGATGGGGCCAATAGCTACACTGCAGTCATTCAACAGATTTAGGGCTGCTCCCAGACAAAAATTTTTCCCTGAGCATGACAGAGAAGTTCTCAAATGTTGGTCTTTGTAAAAGCCAGGTTAACCACCAAAAAAAGATCAATTCCTGGTAGATCTGAGAACCTTCCAAAGGATATCTGATTTTGCTTCAAAGCCTTGAAACTAGATGCAACTAAGCAACCATCCTCCAGCCAGTTTTGTTTGGAAGCTTTTACACCAGCTGCTGAATGTTTATTAGCTTGCATTACGATCACCTAGACCTGCTTCTGAGACATCTCTTGTCTTCCACAGCCCTCCTTTCTTACACATGCAACACAGAACAGGGAAGTGACAGGAATCCCTACCAGCCATAGCAAACATGGAATAGTGGTAATTCCCTGAGAAATTAAGTGAGACTGTCCACAAGTTGCTGCCTGTTTTTTTGTTTTTTTTTTAAAGCCATGGGAAGTTTCACATAGAGACATTTTTACAAATGCCAAAAAGGACATCTTTCACACAGCTGATCAAACAAAAACCTGCTGCACTGCAGCAGAAAGGCTGCATTTGCTCCATTCCACCCATTCTCTTCACTCTTGGACTCAGCTGCAGCACATTTATTAATAACTTTAATAAGTCTCATCAAGAGGAAAAGATGATTCCTATTAAGCAGTTGGGTACATCTTTGTAAGAGCTGAGGTGCTTGTACTGTCCTACAAATTCACACACACAGCCACATCACATAAGGCTTCCAAGACTTAGTGACAGAATCCAGATCATACTTTGTTAGAATGATGTTAAGACCCAGCACACAACTGAAAACAATCAGTAAATGCACAGGGCAGGCTGGTGTCTCAGCCTTCTGCTTCTGTAGAAGCACTGGACGAAGAAAAGATCCTCAACAGCGTAAGCAAACAGTGTTCAGGGAAGAAAAGTCGATATAGGCAAGAACACAAACCAAACTAAGTCATCTCCCAGGAAGTCTCCTTTGCAATAGAAAGGCCTGGGAGACAATACCATCCCCACCCCATTCCCTCTCTTGAAGGTGGCACACTTGAAAAATCTCCATCCAACACAAAGCCCTTGTTGTGAATCCAAGGATGACATAAGTGAAGACAGGCCGCCCACACGAAGCATCAGATTACACTGTTGAGCTTTTACATCCCTCTTTCACCAAAAAAAAAAAAAAAAAAAAAAAATTGTCTGTCTTATGTCACCAGTGACAATTCAGTAGCAGCAATTTCCAGTATTGAATTTGTTACCTTCTGCCCAGAACTAAATTTTCTCTCATTTGGTGACATGTCTGAACAGACCCATCTCTCAGGATGCTTCAAGCACCTCTGTAAGTGATTGGAAAACTACCATAAATCACCAGATGAAGATTTTCTGACCTAGCTCCCTATCATTATTTATAAACAGATATGACACCTATACTTCTGTTTGCTTTCCAGATTTACGTTCTTTTTTTTTTTTTTCTCCAGCACTTCTAAATCTCTCCCCATCAGTCCTCAGCTTCACAGTATAACAGTTTCCCACCTGCTTGCCTTGCACTAAGCAGATGAGAGGTACAAAGTCATTGTGCACCCCAAGTCCCACCCAAGCCCTCGGTGCAGATAATTTCTCCCTCCACTCCCCTCAAAAGCTTTCAGACTACTATTGCAACATTTAACCACTTCTCTGTAAACTCTCCAACACACAAAGCAGTGCAGCAGTCACCAGTCTACTGCTTCATAAGCCTGAACAGCCATCAGGAAGCAGACAACCAGACTATGTCTTGTAATGATTCTGCAGTACCTTGACCAGGAAAGAATTATCCCACCAAAGGAGAGATAACAGTCAGACTTACAAAATCCCTTGTATCACAGGCTCTTCCTTAAGTCTGTCACACACCAATCTCAGATGTGTAAGTCTTCCCGCTATGTGACAAAGATTATTCTAAGATATCACAAAAGTAGCATTAAATCTCAAGAGGGCTGATTTTCCTTTTTCACCTCCTGTTGAAGGTTTCCATAATGACAATGCTCTTCTTCAGGAGGAAAAAGCAGATTTAATGTTGCATCCATACTTTCCTATATATGTTGCTCCCACAAGCCACTATTTAACATAAAAAAACTTGAGGAAAAAATGCAAAATTGTTATTTATCATATTATGTGCCTCAAATTACAGCATTCAAATTCCTCTTGTTCATTTGTTGGAGAGATCTGCTTTATTTACTGCCATATCTTTCATTTCAACTCCCTGAATTCAAAATGCTCTCTGTGGAAGAGCTCTGGTTCAGACACAGAATTTTTTAAGCCAATCACTTAATGCAACATCCCACAGAAGGAGTATCCTTTTTGGTTGTGTTTCATTGAGAGACTGCAAAAGCAAGCATTTTACAGAATCAAGAAGTAACTTGGCAAAACTCCCTCCTCTTTCACACTTCAAACACACGGAAGATGTTCCATGAATGAAATAATTTTGGCATCCTCACCATTGGAGACTCTACAAGCAGGATTTTGCTGAGGTCAGAGTACTCATAACCCTTCCACACAGATTCTCTTATATTTACAAGACCTTACATTCCAGCTTTTCAGTCAGAGGAGATTTTGTCTCCATCCCTCAGCCAGCTTTCTCATCAAGCTTCTAGAGTCCCAGCACTGGCCAACTTCAAAATTACTGGATGGAGTCAGAAAGACACAATCACATTTCTTAATTTCCTAGGAAATGTGGCCTTAAAAAAAAAAAAAAAAAAAAAAAACACCAAAAAGCAGCCCTACAGTTACTTCTGAGTTGCTCTCAAAGCTGAACAAAATTAACAAGGAAATAGAGCTAAACAACAGTCATACAGCTCTACACACAACTAGCCACAGTTCTATAAATTAATCAAAGTCTTATTTTGCTTTGATTTCATTATGACGTTAATGCTAATTCATCTAGTGTGTATGACTTATGACAAAAGGCCTTAAATTATGATTTAGGTGCTCAGAGAAACCACTAACAACAGAAGGACAAGAACCAACAGCTCAAGACTAATAATAATTCAGAAATAAATTATAAGGGAAAGCAGCTAAGCAAAGGAACAGGTTACCAGCATTGTGATGAGATTAGTCACAATATCAACACGGGGTGTCTGTCCAACAAATATGCTGTAATTTAGCTACACATGGTCAGCTTTGATCACATTCAAGCAAAAAAGAAAATAGTTACACCATTGCAAGGCACAATGGCCAAATTCTTCATTTCTTGTTGCACTAAAAGTGCATAAACATCCAGTCCTGCGTAGTTGAAGTTACTACTGTTAACACGGACAGAAAAGAATCGAATGCCACAAAAGAAGGTGTTCACTCAAAAGCCAAACTTCTGTTTACAGACAGCTCTTTGCATGTAGCACAACTCAGAGGTGTTTGTCTTACCTCTTGTAAGATCTACATCTATCCAGAGTAGATAATAAGGCAACACGTTACAGATAATCTCTTTTCAGTGCTTTGCCCAAAAGAATGAAACAGATCGTTGACAGCCAAAGCCTACACTCAGAGAGAAAGAGTTGCCTGGGTTTAGGTTAGGCTGTTTCTAGAGGTAGAACTACTCTTTTCTATGGCTGGTTTTCTTCCGAGAGCAGGTAACGTTTCAGGGCACAAAAAGAGAATGGAAAACTCTGCCTTACACGCTCCCACTCAACTCTAATCCTGAAAGCAGGCAAAAGCATCCTGCACTCACTACCCCCACATTATGATATTTCATTTTGAAAGAAACTGATGTAGAAACAATTGAAAACTAGCAGAATTTCCCACTGATTTCAGTGGATACTGGGTCAGGCCAACATTCCTGTTGCCACAGGGTGACTAGTAAACATCAGTATGACAGAAAAGACAAAATTTGAAGATAACATGAGAAGTTGTCTACTTATTTATACACAGGAGCTTCTGGAAGATGCCACAAGGTCTTATGAGCGCTTAGGCCTTATCAGCCCTACAGAAATCCCCAAAACACTTCTGGAACTAAAATTTCATCCTGACATGCATCTTACAGACTTTGCTGTTCACAATTCTTTTGGTCCTCATTTACTAGACAGATTAATTTCATAACCCACAGAAAGCAATTATGGGATACACTTGCCTGCCATCTTTGATATCTTAATTCTTAGTAGTTTCTCCACGAAATAAAGACTTCCTGCAGTCTTGCAGGTTTCTGAGCGATATGCAAGTATTAAGTAGGTAGAAAAAGACCCACTAAGCAGCTCATTTTTTTCCTTTTTATTTCCCTAAGGATAAACAACCAAGTGCTCGATGTAATACCCAAAACACGTGGAATAATCTGACAACTGACTCAGCTGCAAAGGCAGTCCTTGCAGCCTTAGGTTGGTCTTTCTCTTTATGTTATTTTCCCTCTCAGAGATTTCAGGTCCCTGCTAGCCTGCTTTTGCTACTGGTGCTTCAGTCACAATTTAAAGGTCTAAAACCACAAGTTTACAGAGTCCTTCCTCAAGTTCCTTGTCCCGTCACTACAATGAGGTACCCTACTGTTACTTGAGATTGTTTTATTTTCTGATTTGAAGGACGTTTGATATGAAAGGAATTAAGTGATATGTGGTACTTCCCATTCTTTGATTCACACTTAAGACTAGATGACTTCCAAGAACTGCTGAATTGAGATTGAAGAGATTAATGAGGACAACATAAAATATGAATCCTGTTTTCTTCTTTTCAATAAGCATCACCTAAAGCAATGTAACTGCTTGGTACCCATGTCACATCAAACTCCTCCATATTTACAGGAGATTGAAAAAACAATTTTGTGCACTTCTCCCACTAGCATTCTCTTGCAAACACTGCAGTATGTCAAACGAACAATATGTCCAACCCCGTTAAAAACATATTTTAATATTTTTCTGCACACATCCCCAAATTTAAGTAGAAAATCTGTCCAAATTGTCACTTGTTCAAGCAGAAAACCAAGTTTGAAGAGAATGCTCACAAGCTGTAGATAGACAATCCTGTGAAAGGGAAGAGGACAGGAAAATTGGCATCTTAGTAATGCGGCATTTAAAAACTTTTAATAGATCCTTTCATATTTTGTATCAAATGAAATACTTGATGGTAAGTCAGAACAAAATTAAACCACTGAAGCCTCCAGAAAAAAATGCATGTACTGGATAAGAACAGAGATTTATGTGAGAAGGATTCAGAGTCTACAGACCACTTATCAAAGCAGTCATAACTTTAAGGACTCAAATTCTAACAGCTCTATAGCAGAACTACAACAGTCAGGACCACTGCACAGTCAAACAAGGGTTTCTGAAGGCAAAATCTGACTCGCTTTAGAACTCGCTGAAATTGAACACTGCAGAATGTCAGAAAAGAATAAAACATTTTTATTGCTATTAGCAAGTTTCAGCAGGAAGGTTGAAAATTTCCTGTGATCTCTTTAGAAAGAGACAAAGTCTGATTTGATCCAGTATCAAGGACATTACATCACCATGTATTCAGAATCTGGCATTAGACGCCAACTATCGCACTACAATCAGCCAAAACTTAAGATTGCATTCAGTGAAGACAGAAGTGCCAGAACTGTAATATCAACACATGAAAATGTTACTGTTTATTTCCAGTCATGGTGATGGTGAGAAGTACAAGCACTGTCAACCATAATGACAACTCATCACACTGTGCTCTACACCCATTCCTGAGTAAACTTGTTGTGCAGAACAGCTCACACTGACCCACACCCTCCAAGGCCCATCATAAATAAATGCAAGCACAAATTGTGAGCAGCATATTTTACAAATTAACAAACACATGCATCATACTACAGACAGGACAAGCCCCGAACAGTGAATAATCAAGTACAAGTTTTACCACTACAGCTAGCTGCTGGGTTTGTGCGTGCTTTGTTGTTTTTATCTCATTTCAGAGGCAGTATCTATCTCACTTGAGACACTCAGTGAAAAGACAATAAAACGCAGCAGCATTTAACACAGTGTTCTCTGAAGAGCTGTATTATTACATTGTCTTCATACCTACAGTTACGACAACTATTGTAAGTAAAGTTCTATGAAGTACTTTCCCCACATATACCTTTTCTCTGCGTGTACCTGTTCTACGTGAATACTTTTCACACAACATTCAGTTTTACTATATTCAAGAAAACATTCTGAGCCTTCAACCAAGCAATTAATCTGGTAGTCGTTTGGAAAATGAACACATGTTCAAGTAATGTGCATGCAGTAACACTATAGTCTGTGGGTCTCTGAGCACAAGTGAGAAATACCAAGCATATCTGGACTATGCAAAGTAGAAAGATAGTTAACCTACCTCATCAAAGCTGCTGTCTTCTTTCTTCAAGGCTTTAAAATAAAAGGGGAAAAATAAACTGTTATCTGTACTGCATTTCAATGAGAACAAAGTAACTAACTCCAGGAAAGAGAAAAACAGAGCAACTCTTTCCTGGTATAATAGAAAAGAACAAGCTGGCATGAATAACAATTTTACACTCAAAATATGAAACTAAATGGTATGTAGGACTGCACAGCGTGTTTCCAAGAAACCACATTTACATATTTATGAAATATATTATCCTTTCAGGTTAAGGAAAATACAACTCCACGCATTTCTTTTAATTCTTAGTGAGCGTGAAAACACCTTTTAGAGAGCCTGAGCCTGACTGAACTTCATACTGCAAAAGCACAATGAACTAGCCACATATTCTTTGTCAAGGACTACATTTTTGCACTATATTATGAGATTGTAGCAGGCCAGTTTTTGTTTTTTATTTTTCCAATATTATTTTCACTAAAGCAGATAAAATTTCTGTCCTTACCCTGCATCAATTAGCACACAAACAACAAAAAAGTAAGTATGAAAAACGTTCCAAATGCACATGAACTTCTGCAACAAGAAAGACACGAGTAGTTCTAAAGCTGTAGCAAGCATGGATATAATGACTGATCCTTTAGCATACTGGGTGTCTTTACTTCAGTGCCCAGCACCTTTGGGAATCTAGATAGTAGTTTCCACTTTTAGGTGCACCTTCTCCCATCAGAACCCCTTACAAACCCTGCCCTCAGGGATTGGAGGTTTCCCTGGAGGTGCTGAAGGTGAGCTGGGCCCTGGGTAGCCTGATCAGCTGGGGGCAGCCCTGCCCACAGCACACAGTGGGGTTGGGTTGGCTTTAACATCTTTTCCAAGCCAAGACATCCTATCTTCTACGAAACAAAAGCTTTAAAACAAACATACAAAAACAATAATAAAAAATAAAACCCCCAGATACCACAGCTGTAACACAGAGGGACCAAGGCAGGGGAGCACGGTGCTGCCAAAGCACAGCGCTGCAGCTCTGCAACCCTGCCAAGGGCTGTAAGCTACACACCACAGCTCTCCTTCTGCAGGAAAGCACACATGTTCCAGCCTTTGTTTGCTCTCACACTGGCATTTCTTCAGAACACAAAAAATGACTTTCCTCAGATTGCTGAAGATTACATGCTCAAAAAAAAAAAAAAAAAAAAAACAAAAAAAAAAAAAAAACACTTTTCTGAGAAGTTTGGGGCAGGCAGACTGCACATTTTTACCATGAAATGCATTTTTATGGTTGTGGAGGCCTGACAAGGCATTTTCAGACGGCCAATCCCATGCTCTTGAAAGTTACGAGGCAGGACACAAAGAAAAAAAAAAGAAAAAAAAAAAAAAAAAAAAAAAGATCTGTGGAACTGTTTTTAAGGACAAATTTTAATTTTTTTTTTTAATTTACCTCTCAGATCGCAACAACACACAGGCTATAAATATGGTCTATGACACCCCTGGGTCACGCTGACAAGCTGTTCTCCCGCACCAAAACTCTCAGTTTTCACAGGACCAAAGTGTTTTAGGAATAACCAAACAGCAGATAACAACAGAATTCCCAGCGGAACAAGAAATGTGAATCCGTGCACATTTCTGGCTTGTCTTTACCTCTACTCTCCACTTTAAAATAATAATAATAAACTGTTTACAAATGCACTTCTCATTATCTCAGGTATGCGAGCTATGTGTGTGTACATGAGAGGAGATAGTGGAGATAACCTTTGTGTCAGTGAGGAGCGGGTAGCACAGAACAGCACGCGGGTGCTCAGGGCTGCCAGGGACGGCTTTCATGCCCTGTGAGCAACTGAAGCAGGGCTCCCTGCCCTTCCCTTCCCAGCCAGGTGTTGGGCTTGGACAACACAGATTGCATAAGAAAAAAAAAAAAAAAAATGTTAAATGGCATGAGCTGGAAGGATCTCAAAATAGGATTTGGGTACTACACTCATTTCAACAGACGCATAGCCAAGAACTCTTTACATAACTACAAGATGATGGTGATTTTATAAAATTAATGATAATTGATTTTAATTACATAATTATCAAAGGGTAAAACTAAGAAACAAACCTAATAACAGCTTAAATGCCGAAAGAAACAGTGAATCAAGTCAGTCTCACAGAGTTGGTTAACATCCAGCATCACGTGTTTGTGTATATGAGCAACAGTACGTATGTAAGGAAGGAAACGGGAATTTGTAAACTAATTCAGCTGTTTGTATAGGAAGGGATCAGCTGCCAAGAACTTATCAATAACATGAATTCTGTAAATTGTTCAGATTCCTAGCAACATGAGTTCTTCAAGATGTGCTACATTTTTGGAGGGATACTCCCTGCAGCACCAGAAACCTTCTGCTAGCTGAATAGATGCAAAGACAGACCATTCTTCTGGATCTGTGAGCTTGTAATTCCTGCAATAAAAGCCATTCTGCCAGTATCAGAATATCAGCTTCAGCTTTGCACAAAAGGCCACATGCATTTCTTCCAGCAGACCACCGTGCCTTGCCGACAGTACAAGCGAGCACTCAGGGTAAAGGCCGAGGCAGTTTCCCACATTTCATTCTTCAGCTCGTAAAGTTGAAAGAAACAGTCCCAGTACCAGGAACTCCAATAGCTATGGGCTGGATCAGCAGAACATATAATACAGACAAATATTCACCACCCTCTGCCAGTTTCTGGATGCAATGGATGAAATGTTTCAGATCAAAGTTAAGAAAACGGGCCAAGACTGCTCAAGGCTATAACTGGCACTGAATAATGGCTCTTTTCTGTGCCCTGGGGATGGCTGAGCTGGTTTTAAGGCTAACCCCTTTCATCTTAAGATGCTGGGGGAATATCCAGAACTTCCACACCATACTTCCTAGTTTTATTCTTTTGGAAAATAGTTTCAAACATTACTCAGCATACTGTTGCATACTGGGGGGGAAATAAAAGAAAAATAAAAGAAAAAGAAAAAAAAAACAAAAAACAGCATTTGGTCTCCTTGCTCATTTCCATCCTCTCAAATAGAGAAAATCACTCTGTGGAGAAAAAGCATCCTCAAAGGTTTTTTATTAGGCACTGGGTTACAAACTCTACCAAAAATATACTCCCAACAACAACTCCAAGCACTTGCACCACTCTTAATAAAGGGGCTAACAGCAACACTGGTATCAAAATTAAGGGGTCCTTTAGGACTGGAAGAATTGTATTTGGCAGCTGAGACCTGGTAGCACTGGGGGATAACACGCTGCCCTACCCAGCTAACCGAGATGTCCCTGCTGCCACAGGGGAAGACCACAACACATTGCATCACCTGCACCAACGTGTTCATAATGCTACCAGATACCTAAACCCATGAAAACTTGTAAGAGGAAAAGTTAGACCATCACAGATTTATAAAAAAAAATGTAAAGGATGACTGACAAAGCTCAAGATCAGATACAGATTCACTCAGTCACTTGCTGACCTGACCAAGGAACACCTGATTGCCTAAAAGAGATGTGAAAACAGCATGACAAAAATAAAACCTTTCTCTACTGAGGGTTTGGTTTCCTCTCTTTAATCTCAAAACACAAGTGGAGCACGTGCCACACCTGAGCGTTTCCTGGTATGCAAACTAAGAGTTTCTGAACAGAGGCTTGCTTTGCTCAGGCTTATCTGCAGCTGTGGCTATCAGGGAATGGGCTCAGTTCAAACCTCAAGCTGATAAATCAGAGCTTTTGCTCACAGTGCAGTTATAGTGCGATACTCACATTACTAGAGTATCAGTGTGAGGAACAGCCTTGCTGGTGGCAGCTGACTTCTAACAACTGAACATCCCCAACAGGCAAGGACAGCTCTGACCTCACAAAGAGCCCTGGTATATGGAAGGCATGACAGCACAGGCACTTAAATCAGCCCAGAGCTCCAATGAAAACTGAAGTGTTTCATTAGTTGAAGTAGCCAAAAGAGACAATCACCCAAGAAGGCCACAAACACATGCAGAAGTTAGCACTCAGAGAGACTGTGGTGCCAAGAAGGCATTAATGGGATCAACGTTGCTATGATTAAGCAGCACCTCCATTCACAGTGTTGTCTTTGTTAATGACTTCCACTTGGCACAGCCTGCCCACAGGTCTGTACCAGACTGTCTGCGTCTGTACATACACGTAAGCATGTGACAGATAAAATGCCTGAGATTTTTCTTTTAATCAAATTGGTAAAATGCATTTAACTGACACAAGATCGAATGTAGGTGAGAGCTATTTTCATATGAAAACAGGGGGATGTGCAACTGTGACTTAGTATCCACTTCAGAACAGAAACATTTCACCTCTGAAATTCTTCTACAAATATGAGCTCTTTCCAGTCTTACCCACCTTGCCATAGAACCAAAACAAAACGGAGAAAGACACCTGACGTCAAATGCCCTCCTACACTTCAGGTTCAGAGAATGACAGAATCACTGAGGTTGGAAAGACCTCTGAGATCACCTAGTCCAACCTCTGACCGACCCCACTGCACCCACCAACCATGTGTCTCAATATCATACGCAGATGTTTTGTGAACACCTCCAACGACGGTGACCCCACCACCTCGCTGTGCAGCCAGTGTCTCACCAGTACGTGGGCACCACAGGTTTTCACGTGCTGCGCGCTTCCTAGCCAGGGCTCAGGGCTGCAGTCCCCTGGGACAGAGCAGCTCTGGGTGGTGAGAGGTTCCCGGTGGCACTGACAGAGTGAGGAAGGGGCGAGGGCAGCGTCAGGGCTTTCCTCGGCCTCCAGCTCAGCTCGGCCGCCTCGCACCTCGCCCCGCTGTGCGGCTCTAAGCAGCAGCACCTCCAACGGGAGCTGGACGGAGCCCAGCACCGCGCCCCGGGCCGGCAGCGATACGGATCCAAAGGCTGCGGAACTCTTTGGCATCGTTCATCAGAACAAACCCTGGAGCAAAACGAGCGGTGTCAAAGCCGAAGGCGAAGCGGCGGTACCGGGAGACGCCGTGGGTATCGCTGCCTCCAGGATGCTGCGCGGCACGGCTCGGCGGCGATGACAGACCGACTTCTTTTGTCTGCCCTCCCCAGTCTCCCACCCCTCGCTATCAGCCTCAGCATCTCCAGCCTCAACTTAAAGGAATGCGCAGCCGGAAAGAAAAAAAATAAATAAATAAATAAGCGCCCAGTCCCGCAGCCACACAATAACAATTCCCTTCCCCGCATTTTTCTCGAGGTTTCACTTTGGCAGCACGCTGGGCAATGCCCATGCTCACTTTGTTCGCCTGTTTCGGGCTGACTCGAACACGGGTTGCGCGCACACAGCCGAGAAACACCGATCTATTCCGAGCGGTACCCTCAAGAGCCCGTTACCGGGCACTCCCCCCCCACCCAACCCTCAGCCCCTCGGGCCTCACCTATTCGGCTGAAGCTCTCCGACAAAGTTCTCCGCAACTTTTTCATCCTGCTGATCTTCTCGGCGGACTGCGAGTCGATCATGTCGCACATCGCGGGTCCCTCCGCCCCGAAGCGGGACGGCAGCGCGAGCCGTGCCCGAGAGCCGCCGCCTGCAGCGGGACACCCCGGCCCTGCCCGGCCCGGCCCTGCCCGGGGAGGGCTCCCTACGGCGCGGCAGCCGCTGCGTTCCCCGCACGGCTCATAGCCCCGGCCCGACCCTCTGCCCCAGAGGAGCGAGATGGAAAGTGCAAGCGGGAGCAGCGCAAGTGCGGCCGGGGTGGGGGGTGACGGATGGAGGGAGGGAGCCGGCGGAGAAAGGAGGAGGAGGAGCCCCGCGCCGTGGCCGGGAGGGAGGGAAGGAGGGAGGGAGGGAGGAGGCAGCCGGCCCTACTCAGGGAGGCTGCCGAGCCGCGTTGCCGCCAGCCCCGCCGCGCCGAGATGAGCCGAGCCGGGCCGGGCTGCGGCCCCGTGCCGCCCACAGGGCGGTATCCCACCGCGCCCCGCCCCGCCGGGCTCGGGGTGCCCTCAGGCACAGCCGCCCTGCTCCGTCAGCCCGGGGCCGCTCTCCGGGACGGGGCCCTTAAAGCGCGGTGCGAACGCTTAAGGTTGAGCTGTGTGAGGAGGTGATCCTCCTGGCTTTGGGCTGATGCTCGAGAGGCTGTGGGAGAAGGGCAGCAGCCCCGAAACGCAGCCCTCAGATGTGTTAGTCTACAGGTTAATGAGCGCTGAGAGCTTTTGATCTTGTTAACTCGAATGAGCCAACGCTATTGGAAAATAAATAAGTTTAACCTGCCAGGATGGATGTCTGTGTCTGGTCTAAAACAGAAAGCGTGTACTTTTTGAGAACAATACGTTAGGTAACACGCTTTAAAACTGAGGTTTACACGCTCCAAATTGTGTTTTAATGCATGTTATCCAGTTAGGATGAACTTGTGTTTTAATGAGGCCAGTTAACACAATTTACAGGATTAATTTGTGCCCCAGCTCGGAGTGGCTAACTCAATTTTAAAAGCGCATTTGTCTAGACAAGCATTTACGTGGGCTGAGTCTGAACCATATGCAACTGTGAATAATTTGGGACCGGACCTGTCTGTCACAGGGATGGCAAATGTGGGGCCAGCATGGGGCCTCCCGAGGAGGAACGCTGCTCTGGTGATGTAGCAGATCATGGGGAAGCCTCCCCCCATTCAGCCAGAAGGCTGTAGGATGGCCTGCATACAAACCCTGAATCTGCAGTTTGACAGGACAGCTTTCAGAGGTGTGAGACCTACTGACTCTCTTTGCATTCTTGAAACAGGAGCTAAAATCTCAATTTCACGTTGGTTATGTCACGTTATGGGATAAAATGGAGATGGTGGAAACTGAAACACTGAAGAGAGGAATGCAAGAATGAAAGAACATAAAAATTAAGAAGAAACAGACAAGGGACTGGGAAGACACCAGCACTTCAGGATGTTTTATTCAGTCAGCGCGAAAGATGACATTTCAGTCCTTTATAACAGTCAAAGAGTTTGATCTCTGTTTACATCTGGTGCTAGTATTTGTGAGTACTCCTCTGGGTGAAGAGGAAAATGCCACCAAGACCAAACACATATTCTGATCCAGAAGCTAACAGTGAGTGTTTGAGCCCTTCCACTCCCTGTGCATACCACTCACCCCGGGGGCCCAGCAGAGACTTGCATAAGCACTGTGGCTTTCTTCGGGCAATTAGGGATAGAGTTTTTGAAGAACTTGTAATTAACCAGGCTTAACTGACAGACGCTGTCTTACCAACATGAATCAACACTTCTAGAACCTAGTGAATTTGGAACAACATTGCCATTTTCCCCCCTGCTTCTAGGTAAGCTATAATTCATGGAGTCAGACCTCTGCCAGACAACCACAGTGCACTCTGCTTTCTGTGACTGTGCAGCACTCAGAATTCCTGACAAGTGTCTGGTTTTGCAGCTGCTTGGGAGTAATCTATGAGCGCATGTCAGGTTCTTTTAAATCAAGGAAAATTTTGTCTAAATTAGACATCAGTGTGGTGCCAGCCAGAGAAACCCAATCCTTGTCTGCTGAAAATGGTACAATCTCAGTCCGCAGAGACATTGCACAGATGTGCTCTACCAGAGGAAGGACGAGCTTGAAGCTGTGCAGAAATCTTCACGCTGTGCACTGCAGCTCTGTTATTCTTCCCTCTGTGGTTTCCACTTGTCAGAACCGTGTGTTGGAGCCCCTCTTTGTTCTTTCCTCCACCCAAACCTTCTCTGTTTCCAAGGGCACTCGTGCTGAAAATTCACTGAATTCAAGAATATGAAATCACTTTTGTAGCTTTGATCAAGTTCAGAAGTTGGTGGTTGCTTTATTTCTTCTGTATTTTCACCAGCCATCTCAGGAAACCAGCTAGGCAGAAAGGCGCAATTAGCAAACCACAGAGATAGCAGCTATTATACTGATGACATTTTGCTTCCTTGCAGGGGCAAATTTTTGCCTCTGTGTTTTTTTTGTGTTGCAGTCTTGCAATTTGTGGCATAAGAAAATGCACATGAACAAAATGCTGAAGAATATTGCTGTTTGCTGCCTCCTTCCATGAGCATCACACGGAATTAAAGCCGTTTGCATTTAATGGGGCAGCTACATTATAAAAAGCCAGGCACTTCATTTAAAGCATCCTTTCTCACATCAACTCCCCAAAGACACACCCTAGATAAAACCCTGCTTGCTCTTACTTCATGATTCCCACCTCTCCTTGCTGGCTTTGCTAAGAATTCACTGTGAGTCTTGACCTCTACCACTGCCACTGAGTTGAGTGGAATCAGGCTGGAAATGTAAGGATTATCGAGTCCAATGAAAATATTTGCCAAGCTATCAATTGCAGGTTGGGCAACAGGAAGCATTTGGCTCCACGTGTCACATAGGGCAGCGAGCCTCATCATCTGAACATTCTGCACTGAGGTGTGGGTTGGGTTTGTTATTTCTGGAGGAGAGGAGGCAGCAGGGTTGGCAGTTTGTTTATTGCTGTGTAAACTAGCATATTGTTTAGAACTATAAACAGCGTGGTAATGGGCCTGCAGCGTGTGGAATGGCAGAAATCTCCTTTCTGGAGATAGATAGGGCAGGTAAGATGAGATGCCAAAAAACAGATCTGCGGCGTGCGGTGCAGGTGGTGGTTTGCAGCATAATGCAGCACTGTGCATCTGCCAGCTCTCAGGCATTGACTGTTTGGATTCACAAAGTCACTGCGTGGTCTGAGCTCTCTCAGCTCCCCCACACCCAACCCCCATCGCTCTACTTTAGGGACACTAAAAGGCAGTGTACTTCAGTTACATTCCTGCTCTATTTGAACTAGTGTTGGGCCAGGGGGTTGAATTTCAAAAACCTGAAAAGTCATAACCCAAAAGCCATGAACAGGCAGCGTGTGTTTGTGGAACAGGCAGTGAACAGTCTGGGGCTGTGGGTGCACAGTGTGCTGTGCAGGGAAGCTCACCTTGAGCACACTGCCCACAGCGGGCAGCAGGGATCAGCTGGGAAGGAGAGAGATGAGAGTGCAGGAGTGCCAGGTGTGACTCCTCCAGAGAGGGCACAGCCCCACCAGGCCGTGGCTGCCAGATGAAGCAGATCACCACAAATCTCCCTGGCTGAAGGGAGCCTCTGTTTGCCAGCCTGCTCACCTTGAGAAGCTCTCCCTCCTGCAGCGGGTGGGACCATGGGCTCAGAGCCGCACTAATTGTTAACGCAGCAATTCCTCAGTGACCCTCCTGTGATGAAGATGGATGTAAGGCCACAAAACATCCCCTGGTCCCCCCCACCCCTGCAATCTCACTTTCACTTGTCCTCTAGCAATACTCAGTCCACAATGGCTGTTATCCGAAGAGAACGCCAGGCTCTGCTCACACAAATGGTGCCATATCCTCAGGGATGTGACCTTTAAGCTCTGCTAGCAAAATGCATTAGCAACAAAAATTAAACTTCAGCAATAACAGAAGAACAGTACCTGTGTAATCTACGTTCACATCATAAGTTGTTCCCCAAAAAACCTCTCAGAGCTAACATATCGTGTATTGCCTTTTGGTGGCTGTTATTAAATCACAGCTTTTATGAACCTGTGGAAACTCACCCTGTTTATATTCGGAGCGTCCCAGCTGATAAATGGAGGGCACACAGGCTCAGATGTTACATCTCAAGCCTGATGGCTGTTGTCAGGCTCCGCTCCCTGGGTTAGGAGGTGATGAGTTATGGCTCACGTAGCTCCAAAGGCGCAGTGGAAAGTTTGCTTTTCCTGGGACCGACGGCTAAGGGTGACCCACTGAATCACCAGTGGTTTGCCTCTCCAGTACCCCCTAGTGGTCAATTTGTTTCACGCACTGCTGTGTGGAGTCGCTTTCAGTTCTGATCATACCCCCGCATTAGTGGTGAAATGACTGTAAGTGTAACACGGTATCTTCAGCTTTGGCACTCCTATGTAGGTACGGTTCTTACAGCTTTAGACAGCTCTTTCCTGGCATAAGCGAGTGCACTTTCATCACACGGTGTTGTGGGTTAACCCCAGTGGGCAGCCTAGCACCACACAGCTGCTCACTCACCTCCCACCATCCCCAGTGGGAGGAGAAAAGGAAGGGCAGAAGCAAAAGAACATGGTCGAGATGAAAAAGTTTAGTAAGCAAAGGAGAAGTGGAGAGAAATAACAAAGGAGAGAATGAAAGAGAGAGAGAAAGAGAGAAAGAGAGAGACAGAGAGAGAGAGAGAGAGAGAGAGAGAGAGAGAGAGAGAGAGAAAGAAAGAAAGAAAGAAAGAAAGAAAGAAAGAAAGAAAGAAAGAAAGAAAGAAAGAAAGAAAGAAAGAAAGAAAGAAAGAAAGAAAGAAAGAGAGGAAAATTAAAGAAGGAAAGAAAACCAGTGATGCAAAGGCAGTTGTTCACCACCTCCTACAGCCAACTCCCAGTCAAAAGGTGCCTAACCTTCCCAAACCCTGATCCTCCCTGTTTTATTGCCAGTTGTGACATTGTATTGCACCTATTAGCTTTTTTGTTAGTTTGGTTCAACTGCTTCTTCACTTCTCCTCTCAGCCTTCTACCCACCCCCAATCCATTCACTGGGCCAGGGCAGTGACAACCAGAGGAGGCCTTGTCACTGTGCTGTCCCTATGGCTATGGCTGTAACACTGGTTTGAGCTGGTGCTATTGTGGTTGTTTTGGCCACAGATCTAAACCACTGCACTGCACAAGATAACTGGGAAGAAAACTAACTCCATCACAGGCAATGTTAGTACACACAGATGGAAGGAGATCACATTAGGGATGAAGAGCAGAGAAAAAAATCATCAGTAAACTACATGCTTCAAACCAATAAGGTAACGTAAGTATCAGTTATAAATGTTAAGTTTCTATGGTGAATGCTGCTGGATAAACTGTGTGATCTCAGAGATTCTGCCAAATGTTAGGTTTGCAAGCATTCACGTGCTGAGCTGCTTTCCAGTTTAAGGTCGCCTGGCTACCTAGCAACACAGCAGTAATGCCGAGTGTTGTTCCTGTAAAATAAGTGGAAAAACTTTTAATGAGCCCGATTTCTTGTGCCATCTTGGTAAAGGTCTAATAAGAGAGAAAATGATATCCCAAATGTAATGGCCTCAGCCGTTGCGATATCAAATCTGGAAGCTTTGAAGCAATGACAGTGATGCAAAATGAAACAGCAGGAGCACTGAGGGCGATCCATTTAGGCGCTCTCAAAAAGCATGTATGAATCATGTCATTTTGTCGTAAATATTGGATGAAGGGTGTTTACAGGAACACCACTGCTTTTCATCGCAGACAGGTCTCTGGTATCAGAACTAGAGCTCTGTTTGTACAACTTGGAGATCGCGCACGTGTGCCTACAAAACCCAACTGACTGGCTGGGAAAATGCAGAGCTTGGAATACACAGCCAGAGGAGTTTTCTCATGGGCAAGGATCCTCTCAAAACCTGTGCTTTTGAAAACATAAAGGCGCACAAAACCAGCTAGTTATGAGTGTGGATATTTAAGTGTTACACATAAAATTGGAAAACATGTATGCTGATATCTTGTAAAAACAGGGTTGAAAGCTTAACCCTACTTTATTTCTAAGATCTCTTCAACTTTTTCATTTTGTTTTTGCATTTTTTCCTATTTTTGACATATTTTACTCATCTGCAATTTCTAATGTGTTAGAGCAACAGCATGTTGGATGGATTCTGTTTATCCAGTGCTCTCTGTGCCTTCTTGGGCTGCTCAAATCCATAGCAGAGAGAATAATGGGAATGTTAACTCCCATGGAGAGAAAAACTTCTCCCCCAGAATAATGCAAAACATTTGCAAGGATCATACTTGAAAGGCTGCTATGTCAAAATGGAGATCTGCCTTCTTAACAGTAAAACATAGAGGGATTTCAGGGATGTGTTCACTATCATTTGTTCTTCCCTCAGGTTTGCTGTTTACACTCCACTCCATCTCAAAGTCAGCACATAAAGCAGTGAAAAACAGTTCAGCCCACATGCCACTCCACTCAGAAAAGGTTTTGGAAACTGCATCTTACCGTTTTATTTAGTTCCCATCACTGTGGTAACGAAGTACTGCACAGCATTAAGTACCGAGTACAAAATTAAGTGCTTCTCAGCCCAGGACTTCTTTACACTGCAGCAGCAGTTCCAGGCCCTTGCTGCTGTTCAGGCACCTTTATGGACTAAGTGAGTCCATGTAGGTCATGCAGATACAAAGACTGTTGCAGAAATGCAGTTTACAGTGGAGGATGACCGGTAGATGTGATAGATGGGGAATGGTGCAACGTGAGTCACAGGCACAATGCACAGCAAATTGGCCACTGTGGAATATATTTCCCAGTAAAAAAAAAAAGAAAAAAAAGAGGTTTGAGGAAGATTAAAGAGAGGCTTTGAGTCTGTCTCTCTCTCTTTTTTTCTTTTTCTAAGACCCACTTCCAGGAGTTAGAGGAAATACAAAGACATTCTAAGGAAAAATCAGCTGAAAATAGCTGGTCTTGCTAATTAAAGGTAGAAGTTGGTGCAACAGCTGGAATGGAGAAGAGCATGGATGTAAGTTACTAAAAGCTTTAGGAGAGAAGAGAAGGAGGGGGTATTTAATGCAGTCTGTGAGAGGCAGCAGAATGAAACAAAGGGAGAAATAAAAACACAGGATGATAAGTGGGAATGGTGGCCTACAAAGCAGGCTTCATGTGATGTGTAGAGAACGTCTGTCAAAACAGAATGGCAGGAGCTTGTGGCAGCATGGCTGTGGGGTGAAGTGGATTTTAGCTGCATGGAGAAAGGGGAAAAGCCACACTGGACAAGAAGGAGCTGCTAGATTGAGAGAATCTGGGCCTGTGTGAAAATAACACATTACAATTTCCTTGATATTTTTTTAAACAAAACATTGAGTAAATGCTAAAAGGTGACACCTCCTGTAAAATTAGGAGGAGAAAGGCCCAAGTTATTTTATTAAAATTATGACAAACTCCAGGCATAGAAACTAATTATGGGACTCATGACAGTCTTGTCAGTTCAGTGCCGTGAAAACTAACGTTGGCTGACCTATAAGCCAGGCAACAACACAAGTTATTTTAATAAAGTGTCATTAAAAACAAACCAGCAAGAAACTATTCATAGCAGAGAGCATCTGTGTTAGATTTAATGATGTTACAGTTCATTGCATTCTGGGTAGTCTGAGCTGTCTGAGTCCATTTTGTTCATTGCCTGGACACTGGCTCACCAGTACCACACCACGGTGGACTCACTGGGATGCTGCTGACTCTTGGGAGAGCCTGTTAAAATGTACAGCCCACCATGGAGCTCTGAGCACCTGATCTAGCTGTTGGTGTCCCTGTTTGTTGCATGGGAGCTGGACTGCTTGATCTTTAAAGGTCCCTCCCAACTCTAAAGATTCTATGATCTAATTTGGAGCTTTACATTATGCACCTAAAATTTTTATGTGTGATTAAAAGAATTGGGAAAATCGGGACTAATTCACATTTTTATTACTGAATTTATGCAAGAAAAAATTGCCAAACATGAGTACTCCAGCAGGGCTCCATTCACTTACATGTAATTTTCCAGATTTCATATTTTGTTTCTCCTATATAAGGAGACATCTGTAAAATGTAATATAGTGGATGGGGCTTTCAAGGTGATTTAGTTAGTATGGTAAGTGTTTAGAAATTGAGTAGTCCTACACTACTTGCCAAAGTATTTACGATATTTCTGAGTTTCCCGTTGCACTCACAATCATTCAGGATGGTCAATACTCCAAGATTTATCAAGAGATACACCATGTAAATAAATACACGTTCCCAAGGGAAAAGATCCCTGAGGAGTTATTCCCAAGATAAATTCCCTATAAGTTTTTTGTTGTTTTTTTTTTTTTTTTTTCTGGTGAAAGTTTTGCTTGATATAATCTCTGCTAAAAAAAAATGTCTTTCAGAAAAAGATCTGGGGGTTATAGAGTCCAATGGAAAGTCCCTGATAATTCCTTCTACATGAACTGAAAAAACAAGGCTCTCGTAATTGCATGTCATGCTCCAACAATCCCAGCGGAGGTGAACTTAAGCCCCCATTACTCCACCCCAATTACATGGAACAAAATCTATATTGCCTCAAACCCACCTTTTCACCTGGCTTCTCCAGGTCATGGATAGCTACTTTGCCGTGGAAGAACATCGTATTGTATGAAACTTTAATGCTCTGTTTCTCAATTTAGTGAGAGAAAGAACACGGAAAGCCAGTAGATCAGAATAACACATGTTCTTATACAGGTATGTTAGCAGCACCAGAGAAATACAGAAGAACATCACACAGAAGAGAATACATAATGGGCATTCTTCAGGAGAAAAAAAACAACGGGTTAGAAAGTGAAAGAAGCAGTCTTTAGGGATCATAAAGGTGTCTTCAGCTTTTCTCTATCAGTGGAAAAAATGAGGTCTCCAGTAGGATCTGTGCGTCTCAGGTCACTATGCACGTCCTGCAGGATGAGGGTGTGAGCACACAGCAGTGCTCCTGGTGCTGGCCCTCCAGGCTGCGAATCCTTCTGGAACCCCCACACAGCAGTGCTGTAGTGTCCTAGCGCAGCAACAAGACAGGAACCACACACACCTCCTGCAATGCTAAACGAGTTCCTCAGATTCTGCACTTCTGGGCATGAAACACCCTCCTTCTGTAAGGAAATTTTTTCATTTAACCAGGTCCACTCTGAGGAGGCGGTGTCTAAATGTGTTTTTTTATTGTGTATTACTAGAGACAGCTGTGCAGTGCTGCTCTATGGTTTTCTACTTTTACACTGAGGATTACCTTGGAAGTGCTGATCAGTGACCTAGTGGTACCGAGCTGTCAAAGATCATCTGTCATTTCAGACACAGAACGCGGACACTGTGATTCATGGTCTATGTTTGGTGTCAACAGGAGCACCGTTCCAGTAATGGCAAACAGCTCAGCCTTCATATCCTTCTGCCCAGCTGAGAGCTCCCATGGTCAGTGAGCAAGCAGTTGTGTATTATGGCTCCTCTAAGAACTTGACAAGAAGGTTCACAACACATCAGACAGGCGGCCAGTACTCTGCTTGTCATTGCTCCCAAGGTAGGCTCTGAGACTCTTTAGTAGAGACCTTCATTCAGTATACTTTTGTCTTTCTTAACTGAACTGAGATCATGCATCTGTATTTTACTGCAGCAGTTCACTGTGTGATGCAAATAGGGCTTACAGAGTGAAACGGAATTTTTCAAAATGCATTTGCTGTACCGAAAAGAATGCCAGGAAGGAAATTTGTAATAAAAGACGTAGGATTTATGGCTCCTTTTTTGCTTCACATCCTAATCTAATTACGAACTCCTTCCAACGGCAGTTCCCTTGTGATGCTCATTTAAGAAAAGTAATAACCAGTGCAATGATTAAAACCAACATTGTAGCACTGCTCCGTCATATCCAAGATCCAAATCCATCACAGGGCCGTCTGATCCGATCTGCCGGTGCCTAGCCCCAGGGTATTAAATACCTTCTCTGACTGATGTAATTACGTATATTTGACAAATTTATGTATTCCTATTTTTTTTTTCAAGTTGAAAAATGTCTCATTTTGAACGAAGTCTTCCCACGTGAACTAAAATTAAAGCATCGCAGTGCTTTTGTTCGGGCAGCCCCACCCCACAGCTCCTCCCCGCAGTCACTGGCAGGTGGTTTCAGACCCCCACCCCCCAGCTGCACACCCTGCTCCTCTCCCCATGGCCAGGCTGACACTTGATGGCTGTCCAGCAGGCCAGATCAAGAGCAAAGTCAGCTGAAAATGAATGTTCAATGCAGGATCCCCCCCAAAAACATAAGTGATTAATTTTCAGCTTTCCTTGCTGTACAGGTGAGAAAAAAATAGTCAAATGGGCTCATTTGTTTGCTCCTCCCTCCTCCCCAATACCTTTTAAACTCTGGTTTTATTCCCCGAGGGAGACAAATTTTAGCACCTTAGGTGCCAAATCCTGAAATATATGACTGCAAACATTTCTGAATTCAAGCATTCTTTCAAATAGAAGCAATGAGACTCCTATCTCCTGAGATCTAAATCCGATCACAACGCAGATTAACAAGGGGTCTACAAGTATCCCGAATGCCACAAGAACATGAAAGTGAGAGCCTAAATTCTCGTCCTGAGAATTAGACTGATAGCATACTGTGTAGATAACATTTTTAATTTATTCATTATATTCTGATAATTTTTTGTAAGTAATTACATTAACAAAGTGGATATCATTCTTTGAAGTTTAATTTAGAAAGCACCATGTTATCGGCATGTAATAAACCTCGTGTATCTGTCCTCCTTCTTTTACTATCATGTCTAGAGACTCCTATTAAAAGCTTTTAAAAATATTCCTCTGCTCAGTTTAATAGGATTTTTACAATATCATTACATATCCTAATTGGGTGATTAGGGTTTTTACGCCAATTATAGAAACACAGAGTGACTAACTGGAACTACGGCAAGTTGTGTAACAAAAATGAGATCACATGGAGCAGAGTACCAGGCATAGGGCATCACAGCCCAGAACCAGAGGATCCACCTGCTGAGAGGAGGATTCTCCAGAACACACAGATAATAAGGTTTTACACCACCCCTTCCTCTCTTTTTTTTCAATTTTGAGGGACAAAAAAATAAGTTCTGCTACAGGACTTTTCCACACCCAGCCCTTCTATTGACAGTTTTGGATTGGTAGTGCATTCTTCACTCAGTGAGAGGACTGGCTCAGAACTGAGACCCCACTTTCACTTTTTTGTGGCTTTGAGCAGAAACCCAAGTGTTGATATGTTTCATTTCAAAAGCACTGTTTTCTTTTTTTTTATTATTATTTGCCTCAGATGGGAATGGCAGTTATAAGCCTATTCTAACAACATGTGGCAGAAAAATTCAAGTTCAGCACAGCTGAAAGGATTACCTCCATCTTAAAAGCTGAGAAGAGATAGAGGGAGGTGGGATGGGGGAACCGCTGAAGGTTTGACACAAACTTCCAGAACAAAGGGGAGCAGAGAGGTCCGTCCAGCAGCAGGAAGGTCTCTCAGGCTCTTAGCATTATTGTTGAGAGATAAGCAAGTAAATAGAAGCAGTGAGGGACAAATGGAACAGAAGAGATACTGAGGGGGAAAAAAAAAAAAGATAAAGTTACAGGAGATGATAGGTATTTTTATGTTCTGCAGACTGGTTCCTGTCCTTAGGCACTGGGTTCTGCTCTGCCTTTGAAGGCTTTCCCACCAGTTAGTATTATTCTTTCACATGTAGACTAAAGTTAACTCCGCACAGCAAAAGGGATCATCTTCACCTCTTGCACAAATACCTTCAGACAGGAGGAGTGAGGAGCAGTCTTGAGAAAAAAGGACATTCTTCAGTGTCAGCCCAATGGCTCCTTCAGTATCTCTCACTGCTACAGAGGCTGCATGCCATGCTCACACCTGGACCTGTATAAAACTTCCAGAACACAACAATCATCCATGAGGTACAGCCCAGTGGCACAACTGAGAGAATGAAGCCTGAAACTCACTGCTCAGAACAGCTGGGCAACAGGCATCCTAAAATGAGCTGAGACAGAGGGCAGAGCCCTCATAACTCCATTAACAAAGCACAGGATTCTGGTAGCCCCTTCATTGAAGAACACCAGCTCAGTTTGCATGCTTCATTTCAGAGCCTACTGTTGCTTCAGTGATCTCTGGTGTGCAGTACTGTCAAAGGCTTCTTGAAAAGCCAGGTGAGACTGCTGTTACCAGGGAGCACACTGACACCTTCCTCAGACTGCAGCAGGTCAGGGAGGCAGGATTTCCCATTGGGAGCTCTTCCACACCAGTCTCCTTTGTCCACTGCTTCACCGATGTGAACTCACTCTCTTGTGATTGAGACTATGGAATTCAAGAAAAACATACAGGAGGAAGACCACGACTTTGAAGAGAATGTTGTCACATCTGAAATGTGATAGGTGAAATTGTGAGGATTCTCACAGCACCCTGTGAAGCTGCAAGCACTGTTTGCCAGAGCTGAGGGCTTTCAGAGGTCGTCTGGTTATAAGGAGTTAAGAATTACCACAGTGATAGAAAGAAGTAATGAGAGCTCAAGGGCCTTTTTTCTCAAGGGCGAAAGTGTGTGTGTCATACCTGACTGCTGCTTGGGAAATAAGTAACCAGGGCTGCTCTGAGAACACCTCAAGCACCCAGTGCTGTTCCAAGGCAGGTGACAGCGAGGGTACAGGAAAGGTCACCGAGGAGGTGCAGGTCAGAGCTGCAGTTAGCTCAGGAACTGTGACAGAAGCAGTGCTATGAAAATCCACTTCAATTTGAGATAATTAAACATTTCCGATCTGCTTTTGCTGCGCTTCTAGTTGACAGCTCTTTGCACAGAGTGGACTGAAGGTCAAAATTAAAAAAGGAAAGTAACACATCCCTGAACCAGCTGCCAATGGCTTTATCTTCATCCTGCATCTAACTTTATCACATTAGCACACACACAGATGCAAGCTTACATGGTTCTCAAAGTGACTTTGTTTACTCCATTACCCATTTATCTGCCAAGCAAGCACTTGACTCAAGAGAGACAACTCAAAAACTCTGCCCTCTGTTACTTTTTCTTGTTGAGTAGCACTTGCCATACCATCAAGAGAAAAGTCACTCCAGCATTTGATTAGCAATATATACCAGTGGTCCGAACATTCAGAAGACAAACTGCTGGAACCTGTTGGCAGCTTTCTCTAGGTCTGGACTTAGGTTCTGCCTCTCCTGCTTTGTGCAAGCTCACATATTTTCTTTGTAAACTATGTAAAATAGGTCAGGAAAGCTCGTCATTTTCAGCCACTCTTCCTGCACACAGTAAGTCTGGTTACTGATACAAATGAATTGACCTGAGAATGCTTGATAGTTAGATGACCTGAGGCTGTGTGAACGTTAGATGTTGCACTAAGGGACACGGTTTAGTGGGGAAATGTTGGCGGTAAGAGGACAGTTGGACTGGATGATCTTGGAGGACTTTTCCAACCTACGTGATTCTACGATTCTACAACACAGCAACTCAACAGAGCTCAGCATTTCGATTTAAGACGACAAGACACAACAAAACACAAAAGCAAACTTCACCTAAGATGTGCAAAAGGAAATATCCACTGAGCACAGTAATGCCCCTTTTGCACCCTCCACCCACACAACCTCCTGGATCCTCAATTTGCAGCAGGGAGCAGTCAGAGTTGCCCGCAGCCCCGAACCAAACACAACCAAGCTCAGATGCAGGCAGGGAGCACGGTCATCTGCCACTGCTGCCAGCATCACCGTATCCCACACTACCAACACTACTGACATCCCACTCCCTCAACCATCTCCTTACCACCTCCACTCAGAGTCTCTCTCAAACTCAAGAGTTCATGCTGTCTCCCTCCCTTCATTCTGTTTGCATGTTGCACCCCTTCTCTGTTCCTGTTAAAAAGCGCGAAGGAGGGGAAACTTCTTACTGCAAATGATAAATACCACATTCTCAAAATGTTTGGTGCTCTAAGTACATTTCCATCTTTGAAATTAGAAGAAAGGTTTTCCCTCCTTCCCCTTTCATTAGAATTCATGACAGCCCTTCATACGATGTAGCAGGTGTTGAAGAAAAATGCTTTTCTATTAAGTCAGGAATGTCACTACCTTGGGTCGCGAGACAGCAGGCAGACCTTCATCATTTTTGCAGAAGTTCTCTCCAGGGAGAGCCATCAGCACATTTTATTTCCACACTATCAACTCGCTCTTATCACAGACCATAATTTTTCCAAGACAGCCATTTGAGTAAGATTTGAGACTTGAAAACACCTGAGTTCAGGAAACATGAAATTAGACAGTTACTACTACTAAAGTGCTAAACACGAGCTAAGAAAAAAAAAAGAGAAGTGCACCCTACTATTCAGTGAATGCTAACTCCACTACAGATCCAGTTCCTCAAGGAACTGCATACCCTGAAAATCACAGTGCAAAAAAATGGAACGCTGTGCCAAAAACAGCAACAGAAGATGGTTACTAAAGCTGAAGTACAGGCAGGTTCTTCAGCACTGCGAGGGATGGCAGTTCACCTCCACACACTCAGGCAAAGCTGGATTCCTACCACGCTTACGTGCCATTTGGTTCTTATTCTTTTATCAGAAGAGAAGCAGAACGCCTGCTTTCACTTCCCTAACTCATACCTGATCATCTCTTTTATACCAAGATTGTAAAGAACAGAACCAAACAGAACCAAATTAAGGATGTTAAAGCGTTTATTTTAAGAACGTTGATAAAAAATAACATCTTCAATACTGTACATTTTGTGAAATACACAGAAAGGGAGATCAGTTAAACCGTTAGTTAACAAGCTCCTTGCTTGTCGCATCATACTGGTAAGCAAGTAAAAATGCCCAATGAAACACCCCTAGGAAAAGACAGCAGCTAAATCACATTATGAAGAATAAAAGGTTAAAAAAACCGAACAACTTAGTAAACAGGGTCTGGCTGGGATGGATTTAACACTCTTCACAGTACAGTCTGCATGGTGCGATAACACACAAGGCTTTGGCCTTTGCAAAGCATCAGGGGTTCTTAGTTCCCCCAGTCCGTCCCCACCAAACAGGGTGAGGCTGTGCAAGGAGGTGGGAAGAGAGAAGTGTTGGGACAGCAGACACAAACTGACCATAGGAACAGTCCCTGTCTTGTGACACCATGCTCAGCAATAAAAACTGAGGGGAATGTGTTTTGGCGGGAGTTGGCCCCTACACAGACTGCTCTGGGAGGTGGTGACCGCCTTCCTTCTTTTTTTCCACCCTGCTTCTGTTTCCTTCACTTATTACACCATCATAATCTTGACCCATAAGTTTCCTCACCTGTGCTGTTTGCATTCTCTCCCTCACGCACTGCAGGAATGGAAGCAAGTGAGCAGCACTCAGCTGCTGCCTGGGTCCAAATCACCACACTCACTCCATTGCAGAACACCGGCAACGTACGAAAAGCAAACAACAGAAAAACGTTCACTGAGGCTGATGTTTCTTCTTAAAAGTAGGCACGTACACACCTAGTCACATTCAACATTCATTTCTAAATTCTGCCAATTTTGCTCACTGAAGTAATTTTCTTTTTCAAAATCAGTGACTTCCATGACTGCTCCTAATTACTCAAAAATAAATACACTCCCCTCTTTAAGCCCTTAGACACTGGTTTTGAAGGCCTTTCTTCAAAGGGCAAAAAAGAAAACTGTTCTCATGTTATAGTGCTACGTAAGACGTGCCTGCTGTAGTTTCACCTACCTCAGTATCAACATCAGCTATTTCTGCTGTGTGAAGCTATGCCCCCTCGTTGCCTTTTATTTTTATGTAGCAAGATACAATAAAGAAAAAATCTTTATTTAGGAACACAGGAGCAATGGTTTAGGTGGCAGCTGATGCTGAGTTTAAGTACCTGGTTGTGGCTGTTAACCATATAAATCAGGGAACAAAAGACAGTTCTAAGATGAAGAAAAGTAATGTTTCACGAATATCAATATAACCAGCAAACATTTCTACAACCAAAAACCATTTATAAGAAAAATAGTTCATATAGATTAAAGATAGAGACACGTATTTCATGAAATCTTCACCCACATCTAGCTTTATCACCAGTGGAGGGAGGTGGGGACCCATCTTTGGAAATAAAAGATGACCTCAAAGAGCAAATGAAAATAAGCAACAAAGAAAACAACCATAAACCCACAATCTTTCTGTATTCTGGAGGTACATCTCCAAAGGAAGGTGCACAGCTTTATTCATTCTCAAATCTGCTGTATGGATTATCAGATTCATGGAGAAGACCTGAAAAACAAAAGAAAGCTGCATTTATCATTTCCATACCAGCATCCTTCCAGATGTAAGACAGAATAGCAGCATCTTAACTCTACTTCAAATATGCACAATCATTTGTCATGTTCAGCCACTTAGGGCATTTCTGCCACAGGACAACAATCTCCAGGAACAAATGAAGATCACCCCGACATTCAATAAAACCACCAGGGACCAAAACAAGAGCACCACTTAATCCAAGTGGCAGTGTGTTTCCATCACGAACACTCTTGATATTTTAACCAGAACGTTGTCAGAAAACACTGTGAAGCCACCCAATTATACTGAGTGCCTGGATTTGCATATCATCTTCTTTAAAGGTTAGCTAAGCAATCACTGTTGCATACAGCAGTTTTTCCAAAAGGATTCTAAACCACACACCAGATCTGGGCTAGACAGATTCGGGCTAGGTGGAAGGGCATACTGAAAACAGTGAGTCCCACAAGAGCTGAGAAGCTGATCTGTCATGAAAGAGCAGGGCAACTGTCGATCTCTTTGATATCAATATTTTAGCACTGTTGCCCGGCACACCTGGATTCTCTTCTCTATCTCGTTTATTTGTGATACATAGAGAGAGAAGATAACTAAACCAAACAGTCCCAATTCACAGCTATTCTGTCTGACAATAGCAGTAACAACAGACTTACACCTGTCACCAGCCGGTCTCATTGGAACTCCTCACAGATCTTCTACTCAGAAGGACCAAAGGCAGACTACACTTGACTGCCTTGTTGCTTTTCTTCCAAACTAACAGCATATTTTACGATGCCAAGCCTGATTATTGTATCTGCAACTGCAACTGACTACCTGATAGAAAACAGCAACTATTACAGAACGTGCACGAAGATTCTTTTAACTATTCAAATTACAGAGACTTCAAGCAGCCAATTTCGAAGAAGTTAAAACCAGCCCTCATATCTAATGGCTGTTTTGTCTAAGAATGGGTCAGTCACACTTCTACAGCTTCCATCAGGTAGAAAGAAAATCTAGTTACCTGATAAGACTACCTTGCATCGAAGGCACTAGCCCTTCCTTTAATTATTCAGAGAAAATCATCCTTTAAGCATTTTTGCAGGAATTAATCGATGATATTTTGAGATGATTTTTTTTTTCCTAATCTTTAAACTTGTAGAAGGCAGTGTCACTCCTTAGCCTAGGTGCCAAACTTGAGAACAAGTGCTAGGCTCCTGGACAAAATTAACTTTGGAATAAAAGGATAACCTTAATTTTGAGCTAAACCACTTCAAGGCCTCATAAACAAACAGATAAAATCAATTAAGATCATCAAGGAAGCGCCTGCCTTGGTTGAGTTGCTTCAACCAGTGCATGTCTTTGATCTGTTACAGCTACAAAACATACCATAAATCTCCCTGACAAAGAACACATACATGCACACATATAACTCTGCTGACTTGACTCCGTTTATGTATCTTTCTGTATACAGTCTGGCAAGTGTATGTGTGTCTTTCCAATAATTCAATCCAAACAAATACCTCCCAGTGTACGAAGTGCTAAGTAACACAGTAAAACCATAGAAATGTTCTCTTACAGCTCAAATAGCTGAGATTCAATGAAGCGGTGTTCCACATCCACTACTGCCAATTTCCAGTTAATAAGAGGAAGGTACACTTAATATATCATTTTCAAGAAGGCAAACAGTCCTTTACTTGCCTTCCCCTGACACACTCAGCCAAAAGCTGTTTCAAACTAGCCATTTTTGAGTTCATTTTCTGAACGAGGATAATCACAGTGGTTATAACACTGGATAAACCTGGGAGCTCAATCTTGCTCTCAAATCTGCATCCAGGGTTAAAGTTTCTTCAATCTTCAGCATTTTAAGTAGATCATTAGATTGCATTAAGTGAAAAAAAGTAGAGAGCAACTCATCACTTGCATTGATTCTTACCAAAGGTGTTGTCTCAGGCTCCAGTAAGTGGACAAAAGGGGAGACATACAGAAAAAAGCAGCATGACAGAAAGCTACTGTCAGCTGCCACAGCTGCTCTTAGCCACGATACTTAAAAAGGAGCTGCAAGCTTAAGTTAATTGGACAGCACATCCAATGCAACTGAAACTCACAGACTGCCTTAAAGCAGACACGAAGGCTGTTTCTCTTGGATGTTTCCCTTTTTGCAGAGAAGCAACTACCCAACTTTTAATTTACACTCTCAGGTTCGAAGCAGCTATACTCTTGCAGGCTGAAGACTCCTGTTTGCAATGACGTCCTCTAAATGTTACTGTAAACTTAAAGATCAACGTGCAGGACACTTAAAAGAAATGTGAGCATCTTACATTTATTCATCTTCATTATGAGATTACTATTTGACCTACTTGCCAGTATTTATGTAGGACTAGAAAATTTGAAAGGCATAACAGTCAAACATCTTTCCTTAGTCTGTATGAAATAATAAGGCCTCCCACTACATATGAAATGACAAGATAATTGCAGAAATTTAGTAAGTCTTCCCAGCTCATTCATTTATACTATATAGCATGGTAACTATGCAGCTTCTCACCCTCATCACATACCAGCATTGCTGGAAAACAGAATTAAAAGAAGCACAAGACACAGATTGAGCTGGTCTGCTATATGCTGCATATATTTCATTTCCTCTTTAATATCCAAGTTAACATCCCTATTCTTAACATACAAACTAAACAGCTTCAAGTGTACAGCAATACAAGTTTCACTGCTTTACATCCAGAACGCTAAAGAAGGTCAGCATGAAGAAGTATGCATAGCAAACAGGAGGAACAATTGCTGAGACAAACTACCAAATATAAAAATCAATGTGTCACATCAAATAAAAGAGACAGGATTATGTATCACTAAATTAGCTATCAAAACCTTTGCAGTATTGAACTAAGTGGTTCGGAAGCCCAAAACCATGAAAAGCAATTATTTTGTAAAAATAGAGATACAGAATCCTTCCACTAATACCAGGCAAAATCCCAGAAAAAAAAATAAAGCAGCTTCTTACTAATGCTATACTGAACATACAATAGCAGCAAATTCAGCAGCAATTAAATGGTAGTTCCTTTGTACGTTACACAAGCTGCAGAGTACTCTGAATTCTACTTTAAAATTTCCTAACAGTCAACATATAATTTGTGTAATCATATTGCATTCACATGTGAGCAAATGAGAAATACTATCAAATTTTGCCACAAAGAAAGAATTCTAAGTGTGTATTCCTGGTTGCTAAAGCTCTCTATGGCTTCCAAAGCTCCCAAAGGACTGTGGCTAGAGTGACACCTGCAATGCATTATAAATGTGTAATTACCATTTAAATGGGGTAATGAAAGCTGGTGGATGAAATGGGAAAAGGCATTCCCTCAAAGCCAACCAAATACTGAAATTTCAGGCATGATCATCTTAATCTACAGAGTCAGGTTAACTAAGTCATTGTCATTCTGCCACTCATCCACGCCTACTTAACTGAGAATCATCTCTGCAGCGTGTAAGAGTGTAAAATAATCTACTGTCTCCGTAATTATTTGCAGCAATTTTTATTAGATTATGTTTAATATGCTAACATATGTATTTGCTAGATAGCTAAAAATGAAGACAGAAGATTAAAGGTTATATAGCAGGACTTACTGCATTGTCTCACTGACTTATTTTGACAGCCATGTGTCTGCATGTTATCAGAACAGAAGCTGTAGAGATCAGCAGTGATATTTAGGAATTGCAGATGTTTTGTCTTTCATTTTTCCTCAGTTTCAAGCATCCTTTCCATACGTGCCAATGAGTCACATAAGAGTTCAGTCTTCCTTCAGGGCAAGCAATGAATTATTGAAATATAGGCCTCAAACATATCTGGTAATATAAACTAATCTCTGACTTCACAATAAAGCAAACCTGCCAACGAATAAACCTTACATAAAAATTTGCTAGAGAAATCTGACAGTTAAATCGTGGCCTTTTGCAGTTAAACTGCACTGCAAAGTCTAACTACATGAAGGAATGGACATTCCTGACTCTTTATGACAAGATACACCTTCCACTAACAAAGAATGCAGAAACTTGTTCCTGAATAGGTCACTGATGGCCTACCATGCTTCAGTTGAGGGGCAAGAAGACACTAACTCTTAGGATGGCTACAAGCAAGATTTTCAATTAGGTATACATATTCCAGAGCCACTGAATCACAGTCATACTCTTCAGAAAACTTAAGTACTCCAAACAAGATCCAACCAAGCATTCCTGAAGTTAAGCACTGATGAGGGAAGTGGGTCTTCACTAAGTTGTATGGCCATCCAGAGACAAGTGAACCAAATCTCACAACCAGAACGTAACTGAACACAGCCATTTGAAATGCCACTTAACTTCAGAGCACTGCTCTGATATTCTAACTGCTATACTAAAGTCAAGACCTAAGGTTGTTGGTTGGTTGTGGCTTTTTTAAAAGGAATTAAAAAAAAAAAAACCAAAAAAAAAACAGATTCAGACCCACTGGAACTGATCCTGTTTGCCAACTGCAGCTCAGTTATCTACAGAACACTACAGGACTGGAGTTCACGACTGATATCTGAGAAGAATTCTTCTCTCTGCAACATTCTTCCTCATACAGCTTAAGCTTCACACTGATTTTTATCGTCTGTTCCAGCAGAAGAGCATACTTCCCAGGGAGAGAATTTCCCATACAGACCAGCAGCACTACTCCTGCATCAGCCAAAGGATGCATTGCAGATTCATGAAAGCACTGCCAGACTCTGCCAATCAGTTTAAGAGGAGGATAAATTAACAGTTTGGAGTGACTCTTCAGACCCTAGAATCACCTTCCCTGACATTACTGTAATTTGCATAATAAGTGCAGGATAGTTTTAGCATATCTGTCTCTGAACACACAGTACTATTAACCCAATGAACAAGTCAAATGAAAACTGACTGGGCTGACAGACCTAGATAATAAAAGTCTCCTACATGACGGCACCAGGTCCCACAGCCTTGCAATATGCATCTCCTACTGGACCACGGCTCTACGTAACAGGAAACAAATCCCAACAATTTGAATCATAACGTGAGACTGCATCCTCCATCATTTTTTCTTTTGTAAGCTTGACTAAAAAACCTTGCTAACTTCTAGCCAGCCTGCCCTCCTCCTTCAATAACTATGGGTCTAGGACTACAAACTAGCAAATTTCCAACAGATTGTTTTGTTGAATTCAAGAATTAAAAAAAAATAAATTAATAAAAAAAAATAAAACCATTAATAAGAGCTCTTAAGAGGATACAAAACATTTCTCACAGTATATTTAAATACCCATCCCAAGCAAACAACCCATCCAGCACATCTGCTCTCATCCAGTTGGAGAATCAGCACAAGAAGAGAATAAGAATGTAATAGCAGTGAGATCAGGTGTTCAGGTGGCAGAAAACACATGAGTGGGAAACCAAATTAGTTCTGCTGCTCATAAAGCAGCAAGCTTCTGCTGTGATTTTAAAAAATAACTAGGAGAAGGGGAAAAAAATAAATTCAGATATTGAATATTGAAATAACAGTATCACATACCATACTTCTTACGTATTTCATCATGCTTCTGTTTTCTTTCATGTTTCCTGTAACACAAAGGCATCAGAAGAACATTCAGAAGCAAAATATGAGTTTGTTAAAAATATGCAATTACAAATTTTTAAAAAAATTGCACTTGTCAGTTACATATCTTAAAGATAACAATCTAACTTCCCTCTAATCAATAATATCACTAAAAAATACACTTGCAAGCATAACAAAACAAATTTTTTATATATAAAAGTAATGTGCCCAGATGTACACACATATACATATGAAAGAATCGAGGAGTAACACTAGAACACTCCCTAATGCTTCCCAGCTAGGAAGATAACTGTAAATTTTATCTATGAAAACAGTGTGCTTCAGAATCACAAATCAATGCAATATTTTTATGAAGATGAAAGGCAATGAGCTGCTGTATTACTGCTCTATTTAAGCAGCACAGCAAGTGTGAGATCTGCAGGTTTCTAAGATATAGCACTGTATCTAGAGAACACTACAATATGGGCTACTGTGAAAAAAAAAAGATACATCTAGTTATGTTGTCATAAGTTTTTGAGACAGTATCTAACTCTGCAAACTTCGACCATTCCCATAAAACAAGCACCTAACCTAACGAGCTCATTTCTTCTCTTTCTTGCCCTCCCTCTCCCATAAAAAAGTAAAGATGAAAAAATGAAGGAATTTTAAATGGAAACCATTTCATCAAAGAGACTCTCTGCTTTGTTTTCTTTAAAAAAAAAAAGCAAAACATTCCTACATGACTATTTTACTAGGATGTTTCAGATTCTATATATTCTGAGGAAACTGTTCCTCAACATAAAAACATGCTGTTTGTTGTCCATATCACAATGTATCCCAACTACACAAATTGAGACTTCTCTCGATTTTAATCTGCATGGATTCAGCAAAGAGCTGTTAAGCATTGACAGTTTAATTCACTGAAGATCCCGTCTGCCCCATGCATATTCCACCTTCAAACAATTCCTAAAGCTAATCAGATTTTGTGTGTTTTCAGAAGCAATTATCCTGTTTCCTGAGGATCTGAAGGGTTGAACTTGCCTTTCCCTGTAACTGCACTTCTGGAAAGCTTGCCGATAAAGCACGATGAGAAAAATCAAACAAAAGAGATGGACTCATCTTCCACAACTGTTTCCCTAAGATACCAACCTCCTTTTTGTCCCACTGGGATAGAAATGGAAACAAAGCAACCTGGCCAAGCTGAAGGAGGAGGAGGAAGAAAACTAGGGGATCAGCGTGTCAAGATGAAATTCAGGTCTGAAAGGTTGAAAAGAACAGGAAGAAAAAGAATGAAGTGTACCTACTGAGGGTAAGCTGCCAATGGAATTCTTGCTTTCTATGCTGCATTAGGAGGAAGATATGACACAAGGCAAGGGATATCTCCGGAGTATAACGGAATGATTCTGCACAAAGCAGTCATCTGTACAAAGCCACTCCTTATTTCTGCATGGTTACCATATGATGTCATTTGTTATTATATCAAACCAAGTGTTCTGGGTTTTTTTGTATGCATCTTTTTACTGGTGGCACTCATGTATTTGACTGTTTTGCTTATTCTGGCTAAAACAATGGAGAATTTCCACTGCAGCTAACTGAAATCTCAGTACTCAGTACCAAATCTGATCTGAACACAGAAAGTACAGAGTATCAGCAAAAGAACTAGGATTGAAAGCAGCTTGTGCAAGCCTTAAACCTCAGAAACCCTTTAGAAAACCTCCCTAGGCTATTAAAAAATCTGAAACTCTGACATCCTTACACTACTTACGTCTGAAAGGTAAAACTGTTCATATTTGGGAAACATTCAAACTTTGGCAGGCAGCCACTGCTGTACCGTAGCATCCATATCTGCATTCCCACACAATAAATAAGGCTTCGGTATACACTGAGGAGAGTCAGATAAAATTCTGAGCAGGCAGTCACCGAATCAGCCATCCAAAGATGGCCTGCTGTTAACACCTTACACTCTCATCAACCAGTGCCACTATGCAGTGCTTCAAGTTGGTTCTCTTTTTCTTAATACTACTGATCTTACACCAATTTCTGCACGCTAAATTCTTGCCACCTCATACAATTTTCCCTCAGTGTTATAAGCAAAAAAAGTATTTTTCATGATAATAATTCCTTGTAATAATCACATTGTAATTCTCCATACTTAGTTATTTGTAAATGAACTGCAGTCCTCTCTGGTTTTCTTCCCTACACATTGTTTTCCCTTAACACTACCGAACTATCCTTGGCAGTTTCTCTCTCAGTATATCAGAGCTTTTCTTTGGTTATCGGCTTCTAAAACAAATCATGATTTACAGACAGAAAAGTACCACGTATCTGCAGCTGTAAATCAAGAGTACAGAATAAGACTTACTACTTGATGTCATGTTTAAGTATGACTTTTCATGTTGTAGATGACATGAAGTCAAATAAAGGACTACAGCTACGTAATAAGATACCAATTTTCCTTTGGTGATGTAGTTAAACTGAACTAAGGTTTCTTTCCCCTCCGAGTACAAGTTCTATATTTCAATGGCGTTTTTCAATCTCCCCAGATTTTTCTGTAGAATTCCCATAAACTTTGTCACGGGGCGGAGTACATCTGGTAGATTTTAAAGATCAGAATTAGTATATTTTTCATTATCTCAGGTAGTTTTTTTGGAAACTGATCTAAATGTCTTCACACGGGTGACAGGAAGCAAGCTGGTCAAGAACATCAGATGAAGGAAAAAATGGTTAAACTGGTCAAAAAGAGACTGTTAGACACCAGCTGTCAACCATCCTCACTGTCCACCACTGTGCAGTAGCAACATTTTTAAAGATGCTTACTTGTGTTTCTATAAAAAAATGTAATAGTGTACTTATGGCTCTGAATTTAGATATTAACATATTTCTGGATAATAAAAGACCACATTTTCTCTGTAGTTTACTGGTCAAAAAAAGACTCCTAACATACTCTAGAGCCCACAACTAGTGACTCCTCCTCATACAAGACTCACAGGAAGCAAGCAACAGATAGGGAGAGGCGTTCTGGCCTACTCCTGGCACATTCCCCACAACCCTACCAATCCTTCCACAGATAAGAAACAGGTGTATGTGTTCAGAACTCATGAAATACCCCAGGGCTGCTGTTATGTTTTGTCTTACAATTGAAATAGTGTTATCTGTTTCCTAGACAGCCCTGAGAAGCCAGGAAAGAGATCTGCTGCTCCAAGACTGCAGCAATCATTCTGGCAGGGCAGCCTGCTTGCTTCCAGCAATCCCTGTTCCTAAGTGTAGTTCAAGAACAGATTCAGACTTAGTTCTGCCTTGTAAACCATCCTGAACACCGCTTCTGTGCGCACAGCGAAGTATATATTCCAGAAGCATCATATTTCCTAAAGATTAACCATATTAACAATTGGAAGTCGATGTACATATTGCAGTAGAAATGTCACGGTACACAGTCACCTCCTGTGCCTCTGGACTTGAGCCACTGCTTTAGAATAAACTCTTTCCTTTGTTCTTTATTTCAGCTTGACTGACCCAATTTAAAAAAAAAAAAGAACCCAGAATGGACAGAATAAAAGTGCTAGCTAGGAAGGGTGAATAACAAGCATAGCTACACATCATCCATGTATTGCTGATACTGGAATTTCTGCCTACTTGCAGTATTTATTATAAGGGTCAAATCTTGATGTTAGGGTGACAAAGAACGAATGAGGGATGCAGCTTGTCAAGGTTCTTGAGGAAAAACTGGGATCCATATTACTACACCAAAAGATATGGAATCAATTACTCTTATCAAATAATCCCAGTACAGCTTGCTGTCTAAAGCACATTCCTTAACAACTCTGGAGGTATTCATAATATCAGAAAAGTTATCTTAGAGAATATCTCATCACGTCTTCTTAAAAACTTGTTCGTAATAGTCAAAGCACAATAACCACCACATAACTATGTGAGGTTTTCCCTAAAGTAACAAAAATAAAACCATAATGCAAACATGATAAAGTGTCGTACTTCTGAAAAAAATATTAAAAGAATATCTACAAAGAGAGAGGAAAAAAAAATACATCTAGATTTCCTGTATGCATTCTATGGTATTTTTCAGTGAGCTTGAGAGATATATGAGTGAGCCTGAATCACAGCGCCCTGCACTTTAGAACATCAGTAGTTTGATTGTTCATTTATTTCCCAAGAAAGCACGATTATGAGATCGTATAAGAAGCAGCTTCTCAACAACAGGATGTGGCAGTTTGCTAATAGACAAAGGCTGTCATAAATGTCTGCAGCAACGTGGCTCTGGATATCTGTACAATACCACACTGATTTAATAAGTTAATAAAACCAGAAAACAAGAATAGTTGGCTACCTGTGAATGCTTTCTGGGATGTTTCACTTGGTGAATGTCTTTTTTGAGGGCAGGAAACTATCAACGATTAATAGTAAAGTTTGTGAGAACTAAGACTACAGATTGACACAACTGTTTCTAACTGGGACAAAAGATGATACGACAGAAGGAAAGAAGGACAGGAATATAAGGGAAAATGCCCCTTAATATAAGGGAAAAAGCCCCTTACAATAGAATATACAGAGAATATACTACAACAGAATCCTGTCACTTATTACAGCAGTTAGTCATCACTGCTAGATCAGCTGTCAAGGGTTGACCTTAAGAACATGCACCCTTTTAAAACAAGACTCAGATTAATAAATTCAGAAATCTCAAGCTAGAGTAACTGCACTGTTGCAGCAACAAGGTCCATACTAAGGTGTCAGCAAATGGAGTACTCCCACATGAGAAACTTAATGCTTTCATTCAAAAGCTCCCTGAGGGGTCTTACACTGAAGTACACCTTTGTTCCCCGCAGTCCCTACTCATACCAGCAGAGAATCTAAGCTCAAGAGAAAATGGCAGGCAATGGCCAGGCAGTGAAGATGCCCACCTGATATCTTATTGATAAGACCAAAGGAAGAACTGATTCAAAAGGTACATAGTGTTGGTAGGTATCATGTGTATCACGGCCTCACCGATCAAAACTGTTTATGTAAAAATATAAAAACCATGAATAAGGTATAAAATCCCCCATCCCAAAGAATGCTGCTTGCACTGAGCAGTCAGGGTTGACTCCTTGAAGCACTATCGGCCTTGTGCTTCTTTGTGCACAGTTTTCATAGAAACAGAAATGTGGGATTAAGTCTAAAACACCTGAGCCAAAGTTTCTCACTTCTTGAGCAAAAGTTCTAATTGGTATTTATCCATCATCTTGTCTACTTTTATTTCGAAAGAAAGCAAACAAGTTACTTTAAACTTCAAAAAGAGTCTTCCCAGCCTCAATGAGGCACTAACTCGTGCCACAGACAGGCATCAGTCCAGTATAGGGGCCAGGACAGACTTCAGACACAACCCTCCCATTTGCTGTCAGCTAGCAGAGACCTCAGGATACTTGCTACCGTGATCATCAACCACACAGAGGTCACAGAAATACCAGCTCCTAATCGGGTCCGTACATCTCACATTGAGCCTAGCTCTTTAAAAGTCTGACACTGTCAAGGAAATTTCACAATATCTCTGTTGGACTCCTTGATTAGTATTCTAAGCATTCCTCAGAAGGGCAGAATACTTCTATGTTACTGCAAGTGTATAGCTGCACACCAACCTGGCAAAACTTACCTCTGAAGGGACTGCAGTCTTCGTTCCTCTCTTTTTCTAGCTAGCTGTTCTTCTTCTTCATCTTGCCTGCTAGAAAGCACATGAAGAAAAAGCAACTTCAGTGCTACACAATCTGTGTTTTGTCACTTATGTTCAAAAATTTACAGTCTGAACCAAGGCACTTCTTCACAGCTCTGTAAAATTTCATTGCTGAATAATGGAAAAAAAAAATCACTGCTGAATAATGAAAGTGTCTGTAGAATTACCCCTTCACATTTTACTACACCCATATGCTTTGTTCATTGTAGTGACTTGACTGTCATTCAAACTCCATAGGACAACTGAAAGGCCCAGACCATTCCAGAAGCAGGGCTCCTACTTGCTATTTCCTCTACGTGTCACACCCCATTTACAGTAAGCCAACTGCACACATACATGCACAGTTAAGTTCGCTGTTGCTCCTTGGAAGAAGACTGATGGCTCATAAGCTTTTGGTGTCAGGACAATTTATCTTTTCCAACAACCATTGCTATCCAATCTCAAGTTGCCCTCAGGAAAATAGTCTGAATGAACTGTCTTGTCAGCTGTCTGCCTCGTTATGGAGTAAGCAAGAGCCCACCTGAGTGCCTCAGCTGTGTGAATTTGGGAAATGCAGAGTCCACACAGCACATCTGAGATATGCATGAGCAAAACGCTCCACTGAATGCATGTACTGAAATTGCATAACACAGTAAGAGTTGCAGCACACAGCCTTTCCCTGCCATGAGGAAGAGCTTTGTGATTTGCTTTGAGAAGGTTCAGCTTCACTTATTCATCAGCGATACCATATGAGAACTGTAAGACTCCAAAACATATGTTAAACAATATTTGTTTGGTTAATGGTTTGATAGAACTAAATCACAGTTCTTCAGGATTAGTGAATGGACACTTGCCATGCTTCTCCAGATCATTTTTCAGAATTGAATGTGCTATCTGGAGATAGAATGATTTTAATATTTGCAGTATGAACGTACTATTAGCAGGTCAAACAATTATATTGCCACACATCTGCAGCAACCAACATACAAGTTAAACAAGAGTGACATCCAGTGGTTAATTAGAGCATGTCTAATGTTTTAAGATGAAAAATACGGAGGTCACACTGGAAATGTGAACTCATTTTTCTTACCCATTCAATCAGTCCATACACATTTGAATGCATCAGCTATTTAAATGCACTCCACTAATTCAAAATCCACACAGCATTTAATATACACATTTCCTAGCCCCTCCATTTTTGTTACCACTTAGGAGTTAGAAAGTCTAACTCTAGGAATCCAGGGCTGTTAACAGTAAAAAACAGAGGTTCCTTTCACTAGAAAACTATGCTAGGTCCTTTTGTCTGGCTATTTAATTCCCCACATTTGCATGGCCAAGAAGACTAGAAGCTTCTATTCACAGGCATTTCTCTGTAGAACTACCTTGTTGGAGACCTTGATGTATTTTTGACTGTCTCACTTCACATGAGTCTTGCAAAATATAAAACCACCAAATCAATGAAATGATGGCACAGGACTCAGAGAATGCATTTATTCCCTGTAACTAAAAAAGCATTGAGTAATTTCTTTGCAATGTCCAGAAAGTTACGTTTTTCATCAAATTCAGAAAGTTTAAAATGAACCATCACTTTTTTTGGGGGGGATGGATGGATAATCTGAAGTAGTGAAGGAGAAAGTTTACTTTAGTACAGTTTCACGAACAGTTATATCTCAAGTGCGCGTAATGAAACTCAAAGTGCAAGCACATGGTAAAATTAACAAAATACAACACTGCTCTGAAAGCCCAAGGATTTCTGGCGTAGGGATGGAGTCAGGTGCTGGCTTCTAAATCATAAATGTACAGCTTGCTACCTCCCTGCTGGAATACTGATGCTTCTGCAAAACAAGACTTCGCCTGAAGATACACCCAATAAATCAATAAAACAGATCTAACGCTACACTTTCATAAGTTCTCATTTTTCCAATTAATACCTTGCTTCCTTTTTTTTTTTTTTTTGTAGAAAAGGAGCCCTCAAATCTGAGAAAGTAGAGAGCAAATGAATTCCTGCTGAGAATAAGTGGGTTTAAAGCCACTAATATCAGGCTGCAGTGTAATAATACATTCTGAATCTTCCTCAAATAAGCTGGACCCCACTTTGACAAGACCTTTAAATCCTTTAAGTGTCAGGAGATTAAGCTTGACACCTTTGGAGTAGTGGCATAAGATGACTCTCAACTAACCCTCTATTTTTAGAATTAGATGTTACAGTAGTGATTGACGACTTAGCTACTAAAACTGAAGTCTGACACAAATCTCTTTTTTCACAGGAATCAAGCTCTATTTGTCGGCATGTCAGCCACAGGAGCCTACACAGTTCTTCTGCAGAGGAGGCTGACAGATCTTACATAAAATCTAAAGCAGTTTTATAGAGTCCTCAGGGCTTATCAGCACAGGACTACAGAGTTAGCAATTTTTGCACTGGGATGGATTTGCACTAGAATAGAACACCAGAACAGGTACAGGCTTCTTCAAGGAAAAGAGAAAGGAATGACCTTATCTTTCTTGAAAGTCACGCATCTACAATTTTTCTCTGGCTTGAAGGACAGCACTAAACAATGTACAACTACATAAATTCTAACAAAAGAATCAAACAACAATGAATTACACATACTTGAAATAGTATAGAAATCATTTCAGATCAAGAAACAAGGGCCCACATTTCACTGACATGAGAAATACTGAAGCACAAAAGGTACAGAGCTGGAACTACGCTGCCCAGAAACCTAGAACTCTAAAACTTCACTGATGCTAGGGAGATTAATGTGATATCTCAATGAACATGGCCTTTCAGGTGTTTCACTGGGAAATAAGCACTTATCAGATGGCTGCACTGAGTTTGTGTGTGTTAGCTGCTCATTTTCTGATCTCCCTTCCTTTAAAAGGACATTAGCCAATTAAAAAAGTACACAGGCAGGAAAGAACAGTTTTACTAGTTCTCAAAGATCTAAGGGACATTTAATATCTTCAGTATTACTTTTCTTGAAAATAAGTCTGTCATGCTTAATATCCTAGAGCAAAAGAGCATCGTCGTACATTCACAATATTTCATTGAATTGACAAATGCACTGGGATACTGACAACCCACTCAGACCCTGGAGCAAACCATGAAGCTTGGGTACCCAAATACCATAGGATGTTGGCACACAGTTACACATTCCCCACCAGATCCCTTTTTGCTTTCCTTAGAAGACATCACTCATTGTGAATCACGATGCCATTTAAATATTTCATGTCCAGTCTTAATAAGGAAATGTAAAAATGTAGAATTATACAGCAATAAATTTAAAAAATGCCTGTGATTCTATCACTAATAACATCACTTCTCTGTCATCCTAGCATCACTACCTGTCACTAAATAACTTTTCGTAGTCCTTTTGCAAGTAAAACAGTATGACATAAATATGGTTCCAGACTAGAAGACTCTTAACGTGTTGGAATGCAAAAGGTTTTGAGGTTTTTCTGTGCATCAGCAGGTAGGGAAGACCAGCATCCAAAGTTAGTAAAGAGAACAAATACACATACTTACTTCTTGAAACGCTTCCTGCAGTAACAGCAGTAACAGCAACAGACTGCTATGGACACCAGAATGATTCCAGCTACTACAGCTATGGCAATAATTAAAGCCTCAAAGTTTACTGAAAAACATGAATATATTTAACTTGTTAAACTCCAGCATTAACGTTTATCCTCCCAATAGTTCTTTTCCTTCCCAATCCTTTTTTCAGCTCCATGAACAAAAAACCCCAACACCTTACCCCAATCACAGCTCTGCACCTCACATTAGAATTCTTATTAAGAAAAAAAAAACTTTGTGTAGATAAATTGCTCTTTAGATACGCAAAAAGTTATTACAACTCATTCTGTAATAATATCTACCTTCTGGTGCAGTTCCACAGTTATGTCCTCCCAATAAATACTTCAGTCACTGTGACCAAAAAGAAGTTACATACATCATAGGCAGCAGTGGTTGATAATGTGTTAGTATTTTATTTCTTAAAAAACTGAAACTGGAAGCTAGCCATTTGCTCCTGAATTTTGAGAGCTGCAATATTCACCTTTATTTTCAGCAAAGCTGAGCCAATGCTCATCTCTTTGTTTTATTTCCAAAAAGGAAAATTAACACAACCGTGCCCAAAAAGTTTCCTACTAAACCTGGAGCGGAGAGCCTCAGTAAGACTAGACCACAGAAATCCACCCACAGTGATTGGAAAGGACCTGAAGAGTTCAACTCCCCTACTAAAACAGGTACCCAACAATAGGTCACAAAGGCAGGTGTTCAGACAAGTCTGGATATCGACCACAACGTGCACAGAATTTGTAACAAGATCTCTGAAGCAAATGCATATTTTTGTTGTGGGTTTTTATTTTTTTTCAATCTTTTATAAATTTTTGCTCCATTCCAATGTTTTAATTCTGTTTTTAAGCTACATTGAGTCTAGAAACACAAACTACACAAGCTAGAAATCCTCTCTCTATTAGAAAAACCCAAACCAACAACCTAACTTTCAAAAGCACCCTTAGTATCAATGAATACCCTTAATCAATGCTTTGCAAAAGGATGCAGCACAAATGTGTTTCCCTACTGGGTCCACTTGGATGGAGTTAACTTTCAGCCCATATGGTGCTGTATTTTGGAATTATGTGCTGAGAACACACCAACGTTTTGGCTGCTACTGAACAGGTCTTGCTCAATATCTAGGCTGCTCTGTGCCTGACTTGCTCCTGCTGCAGGGAGACTGCTAGCAGTGTGCAGCTGACTGGGACGGGGGCACTGCTGGGACGCCGTCCTGAACAGACCTAAGGGATATTCCACATTCCAACCATAATCGCTGTGCTTCCCCACCCCTCCACAACACTATTAATTATCAGGGAAAAGCTGCCTCACTTTAGACTGAGCATACCTGTAGATAGATCCTTACCACAGAAGCAGAATTAGTACTTACTCCAGCAAACTCCCCATCGAGCATTTGAGAGTGAACATAACGAAGACGGTGGAAGAATGCTTCTCACAGGATAGTCCATACAAGTGTTGTTGGTGAAACACCAAAGGCACTGTGCAAAACAAACAAAAATCACTGTTCTTCAGAAAACAATTTATAACAATTACTCCATTTTAAAGCAATTTATAATCCAATTCTCCTCTCCACAGACAAAAGTAAGATACTGATAGCATCTCATAGTACAGAACCAACATAAGTTCTGGCACAATTCCAAAGCAAGTCTATCTTGAATTTTGTGCTTTGAGATAATAAATATTCATACAACTCTGAAATCAGTTTGGCAACATATAATAGTACTCAGTGCACTTCAGAATAAAAAGGCTTTGTGTTTATATTTACCAAAATTAACAATTAACCCAGTCAATCAAGTCAAATGGAGAATCACATGAAGAGATCTCTCTCTTAAAACATGAAGCAATATCTACACATTATCACATAACAGTTACATTTCTCAGAATTTTAATGTAATGATAATCTTACAGTAATAAATATTTAAGGTCGCTGAGTTTCAGGAGTCAAAAGGTCCAAAACTCATACACATTACTCCTTACAAGATAGTACCTTTAAAATGAAATAGCACACCCACAACAATACCAAGTATTCAGAACTTTTTGATAGAAACATGAAAAAATAGGTATTCACCAACTTTGAAGATCAACTCAATTATAATTAAGCTAATCATCTGATTATTTTGAGTTAGAATTCTATTTAACTGAATCAGAGTTTGTTTGGATCTTTATCTAACACTACAAGTTTTATTTTCATTTTTATCTGCTGCTACTACTTATACAATTATCACCTTCAATTTCTTCAACTAAAGCAATTTATCTAATTCCAGCACTCCTTTGCTTTCACATTGCTCAAACAAATGCTGATAGCATTCCTTACAGCCTTCTTCTTCAGTAAATGTATGTGTGAACTGTCTGAATTAAGTCTGAAGTCACCTCTTCAAGGTTAACTCTGATGCTATTGCAGTAGTTGCCCTGGATCATCCATCATTCTGTCACTGACACAAGACTGGTCTCCATCATTGGTTTGACAGATTCTGAGAATAATGTATCTGTAACTGCTACAGTGCCTTCAGAGCACAGACATCTAAAGGACTTTTTCCTCTCACAAGGTGAACACACAGCTCTCAGGTTAATAAAGTGGTGCTCATGTGCCAGCCCTGGTCCTCACAGGCATCAGCTGCAGAGCCTATCTGAAGCGACAGACACACCAGCAGTAGTAATGAACACTTAATCTTCAATGACCCGTATTTCCTGGTTCCTGCTTCGCATTTTTGAAGATGAAGACTTCTTTACACAATGCCAAGTTTATGACAACAAACAGCCCCCAGTCAATGGCTACATCAATTCAAAGCAATTGCTTTTTTAATTCAAAAAGAGACATACATGGATAAAACAAGCACAAAACAGGTAAGTTTGGATATTCCTCAACTTTCCCTTGTGAAGGTTTTGCAGTAACTTATGCAACTGCAGGATTCCTGCAGCAATTCTTCCCAGTGACATCTAAGATTAGAACCAGAGACACTCTCTCACACGGCAGGGACAGGCACACTTGGATATTTATCACAGCTTACCACACTGTGGAGCTACAAAGGTTTTGAGTAAAGGTCACAGAATCAAATTCCACTGACTTAAATGTTTACATTACTATGGTCTCATTGAAAACCTAAACACTTTGGTACACTGATCTAGCCTGGCAGTGAAGAAGATGAACATCTACAAAGCACCATCCCAGCCCGCTTCAGTTGAATGCAGTGCTCAAGACATCTCTAGAAAAAGGCATTTCTTGCTTGCTTCATTCATAGCTAGCTCTCATCATCTGGAAATGAGAAATGCAAGGCATTTTATCCACTAGTCAGTTTACCCAGCTCTTCTATAAGATGGAAATACAACCAATGCTGCTTGTGAAGCCGAGTGTGAGTCACAACCAGGAGCAGCAACCTGCTCCACTGCACTGTGGAAGCACCCAGCACCCAAACCAATGGGAGCAACTGGGGAGGGAAAGCACAGTGTGATACTGTGGGGGTGGGGGAGGAGAAGAAGAGTATTGAGTGACCACTTTCACCGACTCAAAACCGGACTAGAACCTGCTGATCCGGATTTCTCTTACTAAGTGCAGTTTAACTAGGTTCATCATTTAGAGAACAGCAACAACAAAAACGAACAGCAACCAAATAACACATAACTCAGCTTAATAGCAGGCGGAAAAGCACCAAGTTCTCAGTTTAAAAAAAATATATATATACACTTACCGAAACATTTTTTAAACATTCTTCACAGGACCTCTGGGAAAACTCTGAACATGCTAGAGAAGAAAAAAAACAAAACCACAGGTATCATATCTATATTTATCCAGGAACATCAAATGTTTAACAAAACTCTTAGTTTTTTTCCCCTCACACACACTACCAGGTACAAGCAAAAATCCTGATTAACAAAAGGATGAAGTTGTTACAAAATGCAATGCTACCCCAGCAACTGGAAAAACAGTTTCATTTTGCTTTATACATTTCTCTGGGCTGTCTAACTTAGAAGATTCACACATTTCCGATCCCTTCAGGAGTGCAGAACAGAACACAACATCTCTCAGGTTCCAAGGAACACCCAGCCCCTCCAATCCACGTGGAAACAGCACTATATGTACTTGCACAGCAAAAAATAATAAAAAAAGCAACTCTGAAGTTTTCAGGTTCAAACAGATGTTTTCAAGGCACTACCACAGTAACTTCATTAGGGAAAAAAACTGTAAGGCAAAGCACCACTACCAACACTAACAGTTTTTTTAGACATTTGCCAGTCATTCTGTCTGTACTGACATATGAAATAAGCACTAAGCATCTAAAGTTACTAAAATGAAGAAGTGTTTTTACAAGCCTGGTTTACCAAGAAGCAGAAGCAGTATTTGATAAGCAACATCTTTTTTTACTGAGTGTTCTACTTAGCTTAACACACTTTGCAACATACCTTGCACAGAGCTAGCTACAGTATCAAGGCTACATTCTCACAGGGAAATAGATAAAAATTACTACTGCTTATGCCCAATTTTCTTGTTTTAATGACTAGAGCCCTGCCAGCACATACAGGAATTGTAATACCTGAATTACTTGTATGACCTCACCTTCTGGGGAATGTACCCAGGGACCCGTGTAACAACACAGATAAAGCACACAGGCTCTTCCTTCACAGAAGACAGGCACAATGGAATGCACAGACGATTAAAAAAGCCCTTTGTTTAAAAACATCGCTCCAGCTCTCTAATATCCACGAAGGCAGCTTATAGAAAGGGTATTTTGTGTTGTTAATAGTATGTTATTTTTTTAAAGGAAAATAAGGATCTGAAACACTAAGAACTGCCCTGTAGCCTTCAGATCAGAGACCCTTTCAGGAGGAAGCTGTTACTATTCCACTAAAAACCGAAACAGTACAACTGCTCAGATAGTCACAAATCTTTCCATACTTATGTTACTCATAGCTGGTTCCTATTAATTTGTTACTTATCTACATTCTGAGTTTAAATCATTTTCCCACCCACTGGCATTGTTAGAAAAAGTACTCAGCTTTCCCCTCAACTCTCCTTTTGCTGCAGTAACCAAGCCTTGTAGAATATCTTCCTTATGGGATGTTCTGGAGCAGGGAACAAGACAACCTGTGCAGCCTTGTTTTGCTCTGGATACAGAGACGAAGAGCACACAGCATGTCAGGTCCTAGAGCCACAGACCGCCCATCAAACCGCCTTCCTGCTTTTCATGGCACCATCACTTCATAACCGAGTCACCTGACTGTCAGCAAGGCCTTATGTTTTATGATCCCTCCGTACATCGACAACAAACTTTCTGCCATGATTAACCGGCGGCCGTTAGCAAGTTCCTTCCTAACTGCTGAGGAACTATTGAGAAACCGACAGCTCCCTTCCTCTGCCGCCCCAGGTCTCACCAAGCGGGATGTTCACGAACAAACCCTACCTTAAAACAAACGAGACCCCTCAGCTGTGACGCCAAAAGCAGGCGTCACGGTGCGCATGGGCTACCTGCACACAGCACAGATCAGCACCAGCTTTCTGCTCGCATCTGTTAACACCTCTCACACACGAGGAAGCACTTCAACCGCCTCCCAGAAGCGGCTACGTCCCGTCCCGTCCCCGTCCCGCCCCGCCGGCGGCGGAGGAGGGCGCGGGAGCCGCCCCTCCTCACAAGGCGCTTCCGAACGGCGCCCGGAGTGCTCGGGGCGGGCAGCGCAGCTCCCACAGCCCTTCGGCCTTACCCTGCGCCGGTGCCGGCGGAGCCACGGTGGCGAGGAGCGCCTCGGCCATCGCGGCGCGGCCCCACAGCAACGCCAGGCCCAGCAGACGCAACGCCCGCAGCCGCCGCGCGCCCATCGCCCCGCGCAGGCGCAGCTGGGGAGGAGGGCGGGCACTGCGCACGCTCGGCGCGGGGAGCCGTTAAACGCGGGGCTCAGCCTGCTGCAGCTGTTGGCTGTCACCTGGCTCAAGGAAGGGAAGTTGGATATTGTAGGTTGCCAAGGGGCAGGTTTCTTAGCGCTGAATGACTGAGCATGCAGGGGTTAGAAGGGACTTCTGAAGGTCATCACCAGCCCCTTGATGAAACAGGTCCCTGCAGTAGGACCCCCAGGAAGGTGTCCAGGTGTGTCTTGAATGTCTTCACCAGAGAAGGAGACAGCGCAGGCTGTCTGTGCAGCCTGTTCCTGTGCCCTGTCACCGTCACAGAGGAACTTCCTTTGTTCCAGTTTGTTGCCTCTTGTTCCGTCGCTGGGCATCACAGGAAAGAGCCTGGCCACATCCATTTGACTCCCACCCTTTAGATATTTCTAAGCATTGACAAGATTCCCCTCTCAGCATTCAGCAGGCTGTACAGTCTCTCAGCCTTTCCCATCCAGGAGATGCCTCAGGCCCTTAATCATCTTTGTCAGTCTCCAAGTGTGGCTCTGACCATTTCAGTCAGCGGTGACGCCCTTTTCTTCTGGCCCTCTTTCACAGATTAGGTGGCATTTAGACCACTTTTGTCTGTCTTGCATCAAGATGTCAGTATGAAATCGAGTTTGTGAGTGTAGAGAGAGCAGCTTTGAAAATGCACTTGAGCCTTTAGGAGGAGTATGATGAACATTCTTCACAGTTTCACTTTACCACCCCATCTGTCTTCATTACACCGTACTGTGGAAATTAATCTCCCTAAAATCCCCCGCAGTAAGAGATGAATAGCTCCAGAAGACCATTCAGAGGGAAGTGGTCTAACTGCTAGTGACTTGGGTGACTGAGGGAATGGATCTCATCCCTTGGTTCTAAGGCTGTTGGTCTTAAAAGCTGACATATGTCACACCAGGATGACTCTGTGAGATATCTGGCAGTTTCAGATTGCAAGGTGGCCTCACCTTAAATGAAATTTCAACCTGTACATTGAATTCTTGCTTGCATTTCACTTAGCCTACTTCATCTTTGGATTTCTGCCAGCAGCGCTTATATTTCTGCTTCTGTGTTTTCAGAGTGTTCAAAAACCAAAGCCAAAGTGTGGGTGAAGGCACCACATGCAAAACAAGGTGTTTTTGCTTGAATTTAATGTATGACAATAATGATTCATGAGTTCTTCAGCCTTCTCGAGTTTGCTGATGACCGAGTTTTGCAATGCATTGAGGTCCATAAATCTATATGCACTGAAACGCTCTTTTTTCCCCCATGCTTCTATATTCTTAAGTCACCAGAAACATCAGAGTGGCTGTCTTTTCTAACACAAGGCCTGAAGGGTGCTGAACAAAGTTATCAAGTAGAAAATAGAAAACAAAATTCCTCAGAAGAAAATAAGGTGCTTAAATATGGCTGAGCTGTGAAATTGTCTTTGGATGTTAAGGGCACTTAAGTTTAGATTAGTCCAAAAAGATTTTGTGGTATTTTTTTTTTTTTTCTCCACGAGTATGTCTGTTTACAGGTATTAAATACTGACATATCACCTCTAGTTCAGAACATCTCTGAACTGCACCCCCAGAATCCATGTGTGGTTGCCTAGGAAGGTGCATTATTTGTTTGCCTTGTTCTGATATTCTTCCTTAGGTATCTGATGCTAACTGCCATTTCAGGCCAGATGCTGAGCTAAAAGTGTCCTTGGAATGACTATATATAGCTGTTTTCATATATTGTATTTTCTTTTTCTCAAACTTCTGTTACATTCCACATATTTTTGATCAAATGCACTGAATTATGTTTGAGGCAGAGTAGATGTCCTCTAGCTATTATTTTGTATCTCAGCATCAGGTAGTTTTAAGTATGCAGTGAAGAATGACTTCTCATAAGACAGCTCAAGCCAGAGCTTGCAATTTTTCCTTGAAACACTTCCAGTGTGGTAATTCCAAAGGAAGTGTCTCTCAGCTGGAACAAAGAGTTATGGGAGAAAAGGAAATAAAAGAGTTTGCTGAGGGCTCTTTGGAAGCATGGCTATATCCATCTTCTCTGCTCTATCCTATTGGGGGACAAAAACATTAATATAATTTATGAACAGCTTCAGTAATTCTCTCACATAGTAATGAATTAGTTTTTTTCTCGATTAGGTAAGCACTCCCTTGGCAGACATAAATTCCCAGAAAATGGAGTATAGATGTGAAAAAAGTGTTCTAACAAGAACCTGGGTTTGGAACAAGCAGTGTGTATTAAGGTTATAAACAAAATCTTTTATCATAATTCCCATACTCATTTCAAATGATAACAAGATCTTTTCTGCCAGCTCCACAGGCTCTGCCTGGGGTTTTGAACCAGGTCTGTATAAATGCCTTTTCAGCAGCAGCTCTGGCCAGGGCCTCCTTTCATCATCTGCTCCAGTTCCTCCCATGTGTTAGAACAGCTGAACAAGCCATTCACTCAGTAGCTGAACAAAGGAATGATTTGTCTGTTTTCAGATGGTTTCTTTTTCATTATTACCACTGATAACCATCTCAAAAGTGATGCAGCAGTTACAGGGCGTGTGTGTTCAGTTGACAGCCTTGAGTCTGTTCAGCTTGTCCTATTACAAAGTACATAAATAATTTAGCTGATAAATTCTGTAAGTGATTAGAATGTCATTGTTCGTTTGTTTGTTTTCTTTGCTTTGTTGGTCGTATAAATATATGCTTTGGTTAAAGATATCTTGGCAAGAAGTTATTTGGTAGGGTTGTTTTAGTTTGTGCATGGCTGGAGCACAAACGTCCCTAGGTTGCAGCCTGATGAATACTTACATCAGCATTGCTCCCACAAAAGTAGTCCCTCTCCACCTGAATGCTTATTTTTACATCCAGTAAAAACTGTGTTAACAAACACATTTCTTCTGTCCTGTAGTGAGCTGATGCTGTTGAAAGTTTGCTTTTCAGCTAGATCAGTGGTCCCCTCAGTCTGGGTCACTCAGCACGTGACCAAGTTCTGGTACAGCAGAGAAGGAATTGAGGGGACACAACTAATATCCCGGGGAGGAAGAAGGATTTCCTTAATTTTCATTTACAAGACCAGCTTCAATATACATTGGTTTGATATTAAGGCTTCAATGAAGTTGTGGATGGACGTATATGTAAGAGCTAGAACTTTGTTAAAGGAGGTACTTTGATTAAATTCCTATAGGGAGCAGACCTGAATGTGTGCCATGTTCACATTTTAATAAATTAGCTTTTATGATTCTTTTCTTAAAATGAAAAGTATTAATAATGCCATTTGATAGAGTTTAAGCTCCGCAAGTTATTTTTCAAGGTCAAATAAAGGAGGATCTAGCAGGAGAAAATCTTCCTTGTCTCAACCAAATAACCACCATTGCATAAATAACCTTCACTGAAACAGAACTCATAGAGATCCTAACAGAAGTAATACATATCATAAACAGATTATCTTCAGTCCTGCAATTTCTGATATTACGATCTGCATTTCATCAGATATTTTCAGGGATTAGAACAATGCAGTATAGAGCTGAATTTATATACATGAGGTTTTGCAATTTTGCTATAAATGCGATGACTCAACTTCAACTTTCAGGCATACCCAGTGATTAAACTATCTATTAAATGCTCCTAATAAATTCAGACATGATTAGCTGAATGCTACTGGGACAATTAAAATAAGCCATTCCTCTTGATTGATGTGGGCCCCCCTGCTGTCACGGAACTAAGATTTGCACCCACAGTGCAAAGAGAGAGCCTAGAGGTATATTTAAGATCAGTTCAGAATCTTTGCTAGGGGCAGTGGTAAGTAGAAGCTGATTTTAATTTGCTTTTCATTGCACAATACTCGTGTGACCACTAGGGAATAAATATACTTTTTAAGAGACTATCTACATAACGACTGCATTATCTCATGGCTGTAACAGAGAGATAAAAACATTAGTCTTGGCAAAAAAAGGGCATATGGTGAAATTTTTTGCCCCCTGACTCCTGCAGCTCACGTTACATAGAAAGTTTTTATGGCGGAGCAACAGTTGTGAATATCAGAGCTAAGAGCACTACTTGGCAGGGTGGTTAGTAGTACTAAATTGCAATCTGATTGAATTATAGTCTGTTGTTAGATTTATGGTAATACTACTGCACCCAAAATGGCAAGCCACGTGCTTGCAAGTTGACTGTGTGTCAATCTGTGGAATCTGGCACTGCATAAACAGCCACTAACATTTAGTAATCTCCGATATTTCAAGCACTGAATTTTGTGTTACCACTTCTACTAGCTGATCAGTTCTAGCAGGGCTGACTAATCATTGCCGGCAGGTAATGATTTCAGGGCAATTAGCATGCGCACAGGAACATCCATCTACACCACAATATGACTTCAAGACAACTTGACTGGCCTCCTTATGTCTCACATACAACTTAACATTCCTCAACTTCTGCTGCAGCAAGCTCTGTAATTGGAAACTGTGCTGAACAGTGTTCATCCAGCTATGAAATAAGATAAGCAACTCATGATTGCCCATGGGATGCATTCTGCATTGTGGTCTAACTAGGCCCAGGTTTTCCCTGGGAATGTGGCGCACGGATCATGGTGGCTTGGTTTCTGCTCTCTAGAGAAACCCATTTCCAGGATACTGTGTTTTTTTTTTTTTCCAGAAGAAATAGAATTACATATTGTTACATATTATGTGTAACTATTTATAGATTTAATTGCATTTTTTGCACTTATTATTGCTTTTGTCTTATTAAATTTCCTTAACTGTAGCTGGAGCAAGAGAGACTTTGTAGAACTGCAGTCAGTTGGGGGTAGGGTAAAACAAGAGCATCACGAAACAGAAAAGCCCAGCAGAAGAATAATGAATAACTTCACTTGATTTAAGCTATTGGCTTAGCAAAGTGACAGAAAATACCCCTTGGCTGCCATTTCCCAGACCTTATCTAGCTTCTGGGGGATTTCTTTTGTTAAATCTGATAACCATCAGCTAACAATTTAGTGCCAGAGTACAGGGAGAAGAATTTAACCACAGAGCTGCCCTCATGTAGACCATTTTCCACATTGTGAGGGGTCCAGATTTTCCCTTGACAGTTCACAATCTATTCCATGTGACTTAACTTACTGTTTAACTTGGATACGGGATCTTACTCTCAATTCAGTGCATTTACTGACTTGTCAGCACTTCAGCTTTTCTTTACCCCCTGCAGCACACTCAGACTGTCACCTGAGACACTGTCATGGAAGAAATGACTATTGGAGACTTATAATGGGGACCTGGGCCTAAAGAACTGATTCACCAACCCTAGGAATGCAGAGAGGTGTGCCTGGAATTCTTTATGGAATGAACTGCCAACAAAGGGCACGGAAAGGGCCTTGAAAGAAAAGGAGGGTCTTCTAGGGATAGGAACCGACAAGGGCAACCTCTCTTCTCAGGAACCATTAACTGATGCAAGAATCAAACTCAAAAGCTGCAGGTTTTTCATACTTTAGTATGAACACACTAGCAGCTTAGAAGCATTTTTCATCACATTTATTGTTTTCATGTTACCTAAAAGACCCAAGTTCTTTCTCTGTGGTTTATGTGTGTATATATATATATGTGTGTGTGTGTGATGCATTTGAATCTTACTGTAAGTAAGGAAATGATTCTGTTCTGCCTGGAGCTCAAAATCTCCAACAGGAACTCTAAGCAGATTAGTGCTGAGAGCATGAGAGAATTACAGCTCTCGGAAGACATCTCGAGTGAGGCATATAGGCATCAGCTGCTAAGATTAGTGGTTCTCAAGGTTCTCATAACTTCCTGGCTAATTAAGGGGCAGCCACACGACGTTTGAACATGTACAAGCAAACTAACTGGAACTGGTGTACCATAATGAATTATGAGCTCCCTAACCCAGCTAGCAGCTGAAAAAAGTACTGATGAAAGCCCCACCAGTGCTTCTGTACTCCTAAGTGGCAGTGCCAGAAGCGTCATGTGTTTTGGCTGCCCGTGCCACCCAGCTATCTTCAGAGATAACATCCGACCATTCAGATTGAACCCATAAGCTAACGCAAACAGGCTAACACTCAGATCTTCCACCTACCAGTATCAGCATGAGTTGAAATTTCTTAACACATAGTTTAAAGCAGTGTGATCTTAACATTCAATTTAACAACTTCTATTTTTGCTTTAGTCCCTCTTTTTCATTGCCACAGCTCTTTTTTAAGTGAATGGGGAAGAAATGAAAGAACAGACAACAAACATTGTAAAGTCTTACATTCTGAACAATGACTTTTCCCTTGCTAATAAACATTCAATGTTTTTCTCAAAATGTGGCATTTCTAACAAACTTGGTGTATTAATTTTAGTAATCAGCATGGTCTTTCTTACATAAAGTACTCCTTAAATGGGAAAACAAAGGCCTCAAAATAAGATTTCCCAAAGAATCAGCATCAGGCTCCCTTCTTGCCCTGTACTCACACATTCCTGCTGCCTTTGCTGACAGTGGAGCTCACGTGACCAGGAGGGAAACCAGATAAGCTGTCTGAGAGCCTGAAAACTAAATAAGCAGAGGAGAAAATAAATAGCAAAAGGAGCAAGAAGATGGGATTTAGTTACATATTTCTCTCTTCATTAGGGCAGAAGCTTGGACAGCAGCCTTGCCCTTGCAGTCCAGCTTCCCAATTTTACTCCTCTAGAGAGACCTCGTTAACCCCCATACACTCCCAGCTCACTGCAATTTCTGTTGCCCTGTGCTCTGCATTTACAGCTCCTTTGCTGCACTCAAAAGACAAAGCCCTGTCCCTTACAACCTAATACATGAATGAACAATCTGACTGGAACACAGATAAAAAGCAGTACTGAAATAAAAAACAACATGCTTATCCTTGGACGAGGCTTCTCTGTGCCTAGTCTGATGAGTGCTGATACAGCAGTGGAGCAAAAACATGCAAAAAAACCCTACCCAATAAATCCCATATGCTGCTTCATAGTTGTTTTGTCTGCTCACAGAAGAAGGGCTAAGTAATATTGCATAGATGCTGAACCACAGATGTAAACTCAGTTCCTATGACATATATATCAAAAAATCTGCCCTCAGAGATTTGTTTTCAGTGAGCAAACATGGGTGGGATAGCTTGTCAGTGCAAAAAAAATGGGGCACTCCCATGTTTTGGAAGAAGTGGGAGTTCTCTATCTGTGTCGGCAGTCCATCAGCCCTGTGGCTCACAGAACACAGGAGGCCCATCCGAACATGGAGCAAAGGCAGAAGTGAAACTGGAGAGGCAGAGGATATCCAGGCATTTTCCCACCTCCCCTCAGGAAAGTGCAACACTGGTAACTGCATTATGCTATGCGTATTCCACAAGAATAGTTCTCATCTTAAACAATACTTTCCCAAACAGATGAAGCTTACCAGAGTGTCAGTTTAAAATACTAGAAGCCTACAGAGGAATTATCAGCAAGTCTCATCATATTCATTATATCTTTATGATAATCCAGACTGCTTTGTGAACCTGCAGCATGGCATCGCATTTCTAATGCTCAGTTTGTATTTTTCCCGTGACACTGAACCCCCCCAGTGCTGCTGAGCTGGGGCTGGAAGAAGCAGCACGTGATGGGAGAGAGATCTCAAGAGTCATTACTGTAGCCCTGCACTGTCACAAGCCCCTGGGATGCCCAAACAACTCTCAGCTGTAAGGCAGCAGCATATTCTCCCACCAGCAGTACAGCTGGCATATGGAAGGGAAGGAGAACAGCTAATGCCACCACTGCCTGCCTTGTACATCACCAACACGAGCTTACCAATCTTGGAGAAAACTAATTCCACACAGACGACGTTTTCAGCTGCATGTGCAAGTTGCATTGGGTGAGTGCAAGCTGAGCAAGCAGCAGAACTTCCCCAAGGGAAACGATGGGGTGCTGGCACTGAGGCAAAGCGCCGTGCTCCTCCTCATGTCACACTGTTACTTTGGCTCTGCTGTGGCACTGATCAGGCTCCGGCCTTGAGCCTGCAGTCTGGCCACAGAATTAAGGGAAAACACTCTTATACACTTGAAGAAAAAAGAATTCTAGAACTTCTTACAGTACAATTAAGAGGAAATTATAAGTAACAGACTTTCAGAAAGTGTCTTTTTTTTTTTTTAAAGCAGCAGGACTACAAATGCAGTGCACATTATGTATTCTAAGCCTGTTAAGTTATCCGAAATTGCCTGACAAGTTTGGTGATCAGCATCAAAGCTGATAAAATCTTTCATATCCTCATAGTTACTGTTTTCCACAAAATTAAATGAAGTAACTGGCATCTGTACGAGAATGTTTTATTAAAAATACATATCTTCTGTTTCACATAAAAAGAATCCACACTGTATGTAATACAACTTTAAAAATTGGACAGGAATTACTTTGGAAAAAAACAAAAAACAGAACATATTCCCATAAACCAGAGCACCCAACCTTTGACTGCATGAGCTACAAATTAAAATCCTGCGTTCAAAACCCGGGGCACCCAGCTAGCACACAGCAAAGTGCCCAGGAAGGAGCAGCTGGCCAGAGGTTGGGGTGCCAATGGCTCCATAGCAGCTCTTCCCTGCCATAGCCACGTGCAGGACACACATGTCCAAGCCCCAGGAAGGCCGCTGCTCCTGGGCATAGCAGTTACCTTAGCAAGAGACCCATTGGAGTGGCACTCAGCTCCAGCATTACAGGTTGGCCACCCCTTCTGTAAACAAGTTGAAAAACAGCGCAGCACTTCCAGTGAACTTCACTTAGGATCCAGTGGCAATTCATATTGATGGCACTGTTGAAAGAGACTCAGCTGTGCTTTTCTGACACAACACGAAGCAACAGCCTTTTTGAGAAATATTACCTTAACTAACGCCTACACTGGAATCCATTAACTTCTGGATTCCTGCTTTTCATAGATCAGATTGCTGAAAAGACAAGATTTACAAAGCAACAAGTTATCAGCTCAGGCAGCAGCAAATACTAATTAAAAGCTTACTGCACATAAAGTCAAAATGCAAGAGTTGTCACAGGTGTCTGCTATCCAAACTATACAGAACAAAACACTGGCTGCATTTACTGTCCGAAGAAAGCATCAGCCTGCCAGGCTCTGAAGATGTTGAAGATTCAGGTCCACTTAAAGTCACCCACAGATGTACTCGTCACCCCTCCAAAATAGTCACAATGCTTTATAAATTCAGGCTCAAAAAGCATTCCAGACGCTGACAATAAACAGACATTGACTGGCCAACTTGTATCGTAAGCAAGGCACAAAGAAGAAAAAACAGTGGAGGAGGAAGCGAAGCGATATGAAATCACAAAGCAGCAGCACCTGCAGCACCAGCCATGTCTGTGCTTAGACAGCCAGAGAAACTGTACAACAAAGTCCCATTTTGTAGGAAAAAAAATAAATAAGTGACCTTGCATGGGATTACACGTTATAATCCCACACAAATTATGACCTGATTTAAAAAAATTGACCCTTCATCTAACACAATCTCTTTAAAACAGAAATCATATCATGTTTGTGCAACTTCAGAGGCCTTTCTTCTAAAGGATTCTTTATCATTTACAATGATTCCCTAGACTGCTATTTCCCCAGGCACACTGCGTCACCTCTGGAAGGGCTCTGCAGCTCCACTGACTGTGCTGGGAACTTACAACAGAGAGCAGCTTCCTCCCTTGGTCCACTGGCTTCCAAGGCGTGCTGGTTTGCCCTCAATATACTGCCACTGGACAGACTGTAACACAGCAAGATTTGCCCAGGCGAGCATTTGTTCATATTTCTATTATAAAGGAAAAGAACTGATTTTCAAGATCTTACAGGAGTTTACAGAACTGCAACTAAGGAATTCTTCATTTTTGCAAAGCAAATTTGCTCTGAGATTAATTCAATTAAAATATCCGCTGAACTCCTGAATACTGCCAATCCAAAGCACTTCCCATGCTGGCATGATGTCTTAAACCCCAAATCTCACTTTGCCGAAATCTGAGCAAGGCAAATACCCACCTTAACTGTAACAGTGTCCAATGCACTGTCATCAAACTTCGGAGTAATTTCAAAGCCCATATCTAAAAGCTTTGGTCCCCCAGGGTTGGCCCACTCTGCATTCGAGGAGATAAAAATGCCTTAAAGACATCCCAGGTTGGGAGTTTAGAACCCTTCCTCATACTGGAAGCTTCCAATAACTTGTGAGCTCACATCTTAGAGGAAATAGGAACGGGACACTTTCTCCAGTTGTGAGGTGGAAGTGTAGGAAACAACTGGATTTTAAAATAGCTCATTGTGAAAGGTGTGGAAAAACAAGGCTGAAAAGGCAAAGTCTTAATCAGTAACTAAATAAGCTACAGCATGAAAGTCCTGCAACAATCGCAGACTACAAAACTTCCCGCAAACAGCAGCGGTGAAAAATACACAAACTCACTATTCTTTGTATATACACATTAAAAAATAAATATATCTAGGTTTAAAAATCTCTCCACAGGATCACAATTCCCGTCCTAGAGAGACATCATTACAGCTTGCGTACAGCACTCCGAAACAACCTTTCACAGCCCTCAGAATTCTTTGTGACTGAATTCTTTTTTCATCTGTAATGACTGACACTCCTCTCCAGAACTGAATACTATTTTAAAGCATTTTTAATTTTAAGCTTGTTTGACTTGCAAATCCACCTTTCAGGTCTTGAAGATGGCCTTCAAATAAAATATTCAATCTTTAAAAATTTTTTTTTTTTTACAATATGAGTCGTCTTTGTTTTAATCTCAAAATAGATCTAGGGAATTTGCTAACTTATTAAAAAAAGAAGAGAAAGAAAATTCACAGAAGTTTCTAGTCTCCATCGATTCACAAAATGTTATCACAGTAATGAAGAACGTTATTAGCTAAATCACTTCTTTCTTTCAAAAGCTTAAGTTGAAAATAAAAGGCAACTTCACACTGTTTTCTACCACAGAAGTTCATAAGCAGGTGGCTTAAAACAAAGAGCAGTGCTACGGAATCGAATCAGTCTGACAAATCCCCTTTTAAGTCATCCAATCTCAAAATGCATGTGTCCAGATGAAAGCTCTGCAACCCATTTCTTAATCACGGTCCTGCTCCCACTAATAACACACTTCTGACTGTAGCAGGTTATTTTCTCACCTCTAACAAGGAACTTAATGAAAGCCCTACATCCGTTTCCTGCACCTGGATAACACGAGGTGCAAGCGTCCATCTACACAGCTCTTTTAGGGGGGTCAGAGTTTAAATACAGTTCATCAAAGTAGCAAAGAGATTCAAACCTGCTTTGATCTCAATAAGCAGAAGGATGAACAGATATGTAAGACCGTTTGCACAAATGGATAATACCATAGTGTCCTATCCCAGCATTAGCAGCCATTTTTGTCTACAGTGAGCACGGAGGAAAAAGCAAAGTAACAAACAAGCCAAAAACCAAACAACAAAGGCCGTTCAGGAAAGAACACGTGAGAACAGCAGTTACTGATCTCAAGTCTCCACTGCACTGCATCCTGGGGAAACCGACCTTACGAACGATTACACCCAGAGCAAGGCAGCAGAGAGAATCAAGCCTGCAATTCGTATGGTTTGAGCGAGCTCAACAATTTGGCTTCCAAGGCCTTGTCTCTTTAAGATGTGTGCGACACAACAGGAATGTCAATCTCTATGGCAGAGAGGCGAGAGCGCGCAGAGTACGGCTGAGAGGCATAGCTGTGCATGCTGGGGGCATGTGAATAGAGGGGCTGCCAGAACGGAGAAGGCAGGCTCTTACATGCACAATACCACAGAAATAGAAGAACAGAAGTGAAAAACAGACCACCGGCACTGGCAATGGCAATAAATACGGAGATGTCAAAGCTAAAGACAGGCTCGTATTTTCTGTTCAGGTAATTGTTGTAAAAAATGACCCAGACTGACGGAGTGAGACAAATTGCACATGCGAGGAGGAACAAGAGGCCAGCCACGAGGTGGCAGCCCGCGCTGTTCACAAGGCATTTTGCCAATTTGACATTGGGCACGCTTGATACAAAGGCTGTGTTACACATGCCAATCATGCAGAGAAACAGAGCCGAGACAGCAGTAAACATACTCAGAGGGAGGGCAAACTGAAGAACGCGCAAATCCAGCTGATCAACCGCCGTGTACCACTGCGGGTCATATATCACACAGTCTCTGCTCCCATCAAAGCGAGCGCATTTAATCCAGAGTCCGGTGTAAATGGTCACATTCCTCTCATTCTTGTTGAACGTGTACAGTCTCATTTGCCTCCAGTTTGGAAGCAGAACTGCTGCAAGGAGCCCAGCCACCGACGCTGTCCCGCTGAGGAATGCCAGCACTGTTGCTGCATGAACATCCCTGCAGCCCATGCCTGCACACGAAGGACGTCTCCTGCAGTTAAACAGAAAAACCCAATAAAAAATAAATCAGTAGATGCGAGTTTTCTGATTTAAAACTCACTGCGGTTGACCTGCCAGCTAGATGAAGTTGGTAGGCAGTAACACTGCCACCTTCCTATACACTCGGGTGGTGACAACACTATCAAGTCCACGCTTTAACGAGAGCACAGATTATTTCACAGCCCATTATGATTGCTCAGCTGACAGAGTGCCAAGTAAGTCTTTCAAAACCGAAAAAAGAGCACTTTAACATGTGATTCTAAGCCACATTTAAATTGCACAGAGGCTACTAGGAGGTCAGCCACTCAGTTAGCTCATTCAAGGGGTTCACCTCTCCTCAGCCTGCAGCTCCCTGTCTGTATCCTAGATAAAACACCAGAGGGCATGCTCAGTCCTACCTCACTGCCACACGAGGAAAAGGGAATTGCTTAGTACCACCATTAGGCCGGGCAGCAATGCATACATGGGCAGTAACCCACAATTCAGATGGGCCAAATTCAGAGCTGCAAGCTAGTGAAGAAGGTGTTGAATAATTTACCAGGATGCTTTTTCAAAAGCAATTAAAATTTCTTCTACATGACTTCTGCTTTTTAAAACCTCGCTTCTGTTGCCCAATCCTGCATTTTGGTTGGTTGTTTCTGAATGAAAGTGCCTCTCTTGGGGTAAGTCAGAAAAGATGTAGAAAACAGCTTATTTTCCAGTTAGTGGGCATGAATTTGTAGGCATGTTATGCACAGTCCCCCCAGCAGGGGAAACTTGTCCCATCTTGCAAATGCTGAAGCTATAATTACAGTGACCAAGCGAGCAGTAAGAAATCCCTGGTTAAGACAGTAAGAAAATAAAAAGCATAGATTCAGTGTACTCACCAGCAGTGTGTTCAAATCAGGAGAAACCTTAGCAGCTTTTAGAACCAGGAAAAAACTGTTACTGGATCTAGAAAACAGAACAAGCAGAGTCAGCACTACATTTGTTTCATGCAATGCCAACAACAGCGTTTACACTGCAATTCAGGACTATGAAACTTCAAATATGTTTGCATTAAGCCAACTCCTAGAATTTCCTCTCCCATTTAAAAAACAAAACCCAAGCTACTGTTTTTTTTTTGTTGTTGTTTTTTCCTTCTCCCAAGGAAAGACTCTTTCTTATCTACCTGTCTCTGTCCTTGTGCAACAGGTAACAAGGTGGAAAACAACTACTTTCCTATGGATGTTCTAGGATACAGAGACGTTCACCAAACAACAAAAATCCATATAGTCACACAGGATGACAGTTTCTGATGTTAGGTTTGCAGCTACGCTTTCACGGCCGGGAAGAGAAGCTGAATCATTTTTCATGTCAAAGAACAAAAGAGACTCTAAATTGTTTATACACATGGGACTTGTATTCCTTCCTCTACACACAAAGGTTTGAAGGGAAAGGGAAAAAGGCAGGAAGCACTGGGGATGGCTTTTCAGTGCCTGTCCAGCATTTCCAGAGAAAGAATCTCTGCCTGGATTATCTTTACACCCACATCTGAGAACAGCAACACTGAGTTCTGAAACCAGCTTTGTGGGTCTTAATAGGAGAATCACTTCCATGCTAGGTAGGGTGTCAGACCTACAAGCACGTTATTGTGCAACTTCAAGGAACTGAAGGTGAGTTTGTTACGCTAGCACGTACAGAGACCTGAAGTTCACTTAACTCACCTGTGTCAAAACCTGAAACATAACATTCATACACATGCAGTCTCATGGTGTGAAGCAAAGAAACTTCTGTCAGACCACGTAGGCAAGAAAGGCTTTACAGCATTCACTCATACGACCCCAATTTTTTCATTAAATAAGGAAATGAACTTCCAAGTCCAGAGTCCTCCAATATGAATGCTACTGCATGCAAGACACCCAGAGCAGACACAGCCAACTCAGGCGTGCACTGGACTCCAGCTGCCAGGCTAAACAACCACGACTGCTGTGACTGAATGCTGCAATAGGGCAAATTACCTCTGGAGGTTTGGCCTGTGCTCATGAACAACCATAATTAAGTAGAAAATGAGCACTGGCAAACATACCTCTCGGAAGGGCTGTGCCCAGTGCAGCTCCCTCCCATTACCTGATGGATACCTGTGGTCACCGGCTGTTGTAAAGCACATAAACAACACAGGCACGGAATATTCTTTAACAGCCGGCTCAGGAAGAGCTCTATTTCTGTGAACACGGAGTTCCCCCCTTCCTCTGTCACAGTGTTCTGCGTTCTCCTCTCTCCTCGGTGGTGTTGAACCACAAACCTCGGCCACACGGGCACTCGTCCAAGGGCAGAGAGCTGCTCTGGGCAGGGCAGGTGAGGCCCTATTCTGTCTTAGATTTCAGACTCCAGGTTCTCGCGGCCAACGCATCTCACAGCTCTCCTAACTGATTCATAAGAACCACCAGTCCCAGTGCCAGCTCAGGGGCGGATTTTAGCACAGCTCCCGTCCCAAAGGTCCACGTTTAAGGCAGCACGAGTTGCGGCTAAGCTGACCACGAGGAGCTGCCCCGTTTCTCCATAGCTAGCAGCAGCCGATACTGAGCAGCGGCCGTCAGCCAACGCTTTTCTTCTAAAAATCCCTCACGCGGTTCCAAGTTCACCAAAAACCCCGTTAAAAACTAAAGCCAGACGCAAAAGACCAGCCGCGGCGTGCCCAGCTAACGCACGGGGAGCACTAGGAAAGCCGGCTCGGACAACGGCCGCACCGAGCGGACCGCGCCCGCGCCGCTCCCTCCCAGCCGCGGCTCCCCGGGCACCGAGCCGCCTGCACCTCCCGGCCTCTCACCCCGCCGTCAGGACGCGGCGCCGCGCAGAACGGGCACCATAGCCGAGCTCCTCCGGCCGGAGCGGCCTCTCTCCTCTTCCCGTGGCGGGAGGCCGCGGCCCGTCGCACTGCGGGATTGCGGTCCGGCGCCGCCGCAGTGCCGGCCCCGAGCGCGGCCCGCAACTACAGCTCCCAGCGGCCCCGCGGCGCCCCTCCCCCTCACGGCGCCCTCCCCCTCACGGCGCCGCGCGGCCGCTCCGCCGGACCGCCGTGAGGCGAGGAAGATAACCGCATTAACCGCGTGTGTTAACTGCAGTAGCCCTCTTCCCAGTGACCGCTTCTAACGAGGTTCAGACAGGCAGGATTTCATCGGTACGCTCCCGAAACGAGATTAAGTTGAGAAGCACGTGAATTCAGCCTTATTTTAATTGCAATCGATAAAAGCCCACCTGTACAGCAAGCGACCTCTAATACTATCATTCCACCTTTTAAACGCGCTGCTTGTAAAAAGCAGAACCGTTTGCCAACGTACAGGGCCCTGCTGAAAAGCAGCCTATATTTTCTCCACCGCATCTCCACGAAAGGGAGAACTGCCAAGTAAGATTCAGGGATACAGAATCAGGGTTTATATAACCAAGAGGACTGCAGCAGGTGTGGAAAACAAAGCAGCAGGCATCAGCCTTGCTTTTCCACGCTGCTTTCTTGTGACTACTTATTTCTGTTCTCCTTCAGATCTTTAAACATGAAAACCACCACCTGCCCCAGCAGCAGTACTGCTTCACCTCTGAACAAACGCAACCTGGAAAATCCCTCCATCAGAGATCTCCCTGGGTACCTCAGACACCCACAGCAAAAGATACAAGTGGCTCAAATTGCTACTCTGCTACCTCCGGAGGTTCTATTTCCTCCTTTCATCCAGAGTGGCAGACAACGTTTCAGGGCACACCAGCAGTGAGGCAACGCTTAGAGCTGCACTTTGTGCTTTGCTTTGTTCAGTCAGTAGCCAGCATAAACCTGGAAGTGCTCTCCTCAGCACCGTGCTCTGCCTAAGCACCACAAGGAACTGAGGCAGCAGTGGCAGAGGGAAGAAAAAGACTGGTTTATATAGCAGTGGGTTCATGAATGTACAAAAACATATTAAAGTCCAGCCAAGAACGCTAGCCTTTATTCAGCTGTCCCCCTGAAGAGTGCAAAAGTAAGAGTTTCTTTTTCTGGTATTCTTCATTCTCCTGCTCTGCTTCCTCATCTAGTGATCTTCTTACAGATGCTTTCAGTTCATCAATTCCTTCTCCAGTATATGCAGATATAGGAATTATATCTCTGAAATCAATTGTGTTCTTAGGAATCACTTCTTCCTCCAGTAAGTGTAAGAAATCTGAAACATCACAATTAAAGAGTTAATAAAAGCTCATAACCAGATCACTACAAAGTTCATTTCATTTAGAAAATAAACTTCCATCAATTACAACAGAAAAATTTAACTGAAATATAAGAGAACTGCTTGCTTAATTCATCTTAAAAGAACAGCAGTCTCTAACAGAGCCCTTGCATACCTATGCTCTCACAAGGGCCATATCCTTACTTTGAGTACAAAGAAATGCCAAGCTATAGAATATTCTAGGTGGAGGGCTTTAAGTTTTCCTGGTTCTTACACACTCCAGGAAATAGAAAGGAATTCAAAAGCCTGCACAGGACTGCCCAGAATCTCTGTGTGCTACGGCCAAAGCCACGTGGCAAATTCTATATTCCTCAGTGCCTCTAAGGGGATCCTGAAAGGACATCATTTGGTACTCAAGACACTTCAACTGGAAATTCACTCTCCCGTATCACAGTTGGGCAAAGTCCTTCAGGATCTCTGTTTTATTAAATGACCTCCCAGACAGCAAGGCCAGCACTAAAGGTACACAAAAACAGAGCTCTATATTCAGAAACTGGTTTTAAAACATCCACTATCTGTGAATCAGTAAATTTGATAGCCAAGCTCAATTTCAACTCAATTTCAAACAACTTGCCAAAGCAGAGTTACTCCAATCTTACTACTTCTGTTAAACGTAACTGTTGAAAGTTAATTTACCTTCAGGATTCTGTAGTTGCTTCATAAGTTCATTCAGGTTATCTTTCGCACAAGGCAAATCCATTTTATTAATGGCAAGAAGTGCAGGCTTTGTTAGAAGCTCTTCATTGTACAGCTCCAATTCCTTGAAAGACAAGTGAATGTGCCTTAAGTATTTGCCTGCAAAGCTGAGGCCTGCTGCTTCATCTTCATTAGGCTGCACAGCAGTGACATTAAGGCACAGATTTAACTACACCCACATAATCCTACTGCCAGAGGAATAATAAACTGGAGAACTGAAAGAGTCACATCTTCACACCTCCACTTGACCACCAGAAATGTCCCAGATCAATGAAGGAGCTGTTAAGCTCAAAGTAGAGCAGCCTCATCAGACAGTTAAAGATTTTATCATTTCAGAGAATGCTGAGCTTGTTAATTGACCCCTGTATTGTAGATCCAGAAAACACATTAACATTTAAAACTTCATTAAAAATGCTGCTTTCTTGACAACACACAACTACAACTGACTGTTGGGATGAGAAGTTGTTACCTTTGTTAGAAGCAAGATAGTTTCAAAGGCCGTTCTGAACTGAGTATTGTTAGAGAGCTGAAACCCGGAAACATCAACCTGAGAAAGTTACAAGAAACAAAACACAAACTTTATCTTCTGAAACTGTTACAATATCAAGGCTCCCTCCAACAGTGACTCTGTAGTACAACACCTGTGGACATGTCCTCATTCCTGGGCAAACTACTGGGGGCAACTATACGCCAAAGCAAAACCATAGGCACTGGAAGCACAAACCAGCTGGGTCTGGGAGGATGTTTCTCAAAGACCCCATTCTGAAACCTCTCTTTTATGGTAACACCAGGGGGAGGGGATTTTTATAACAAGAAAGAAATTACCCACCAGCCTTAATTATTCTGGCAACATTTCACTGCTCTAAATGAGTTCTCAAATTTTAATAAGTTCTGCTTCAGGATTTAACTCAGACAGTTATCTGTCCTTTCTATTCCAATAACAATAGCTCTACTTATTATAAAGCATGCAAGTTACAAATGATTTCTGAAATTCCAACCATACTGCAATGAAGATGCAGTTTCTTTACCACGCTTTGATTTCGATACGTAGTAAATTTTCTTTAACTTACAACCAAGAGGAGATGTTTGGTTCTTTCCACGTGTTTGAGAAATTTGTGCCCCCTCCCTTTGTTCCTATGCGCGCCTTCAATCAGTCCTGGGAGATCAGCTACTAAAATCTGGGCAGACAGAAGTTTCAAACAAAAGATTCCCAATAAGCAGAAGTCATTTTGAACTATTCATGTCTGCTATGACTTTATATAAACTAAGTAGTCCAGACAAAGGAACCCAAAGAGTACTGTGAGAGGCTCCCTTTACAAATCGTGCTCCTCGGAGCTGTGTGGGCTCAGCCCTCACACATTATGCATTGGCCTTTTCCATACATTTAAAAGCCACCATCAGAAGCAGATTTAAACAAAATGCTACTATTGCATGGTTATCCTGCTCCTCATGTTTATTTGTAACTGTCTACAAAGTAGAGGCATAAAAATGAGTGTGGTCCTCATGGCTACAGAAAGTTGTTACGTCAAATACAAACCTACTTAACACTGCTCCCCTGACATGAGAAGCTGCAAGTGTTTCTCTTCTGCTCCTCAGCTGGAATGAGATTTCTGTCAGCGTACCAGCTGCCAAGTAGAGCCAAGCAAGAACTGCCAAAACTAACAGGAATTGCTGTCTGCTGGCTGAGAGGGCTGTGTGCAGCTGTGGAGGAAAGCTAAGACAGGCTCATAAAGAGCAGATATTACAAAGCCCCACAGCCACCCAGTAACTCACAGGAAGCCAAGACGGGGGGAAATGAGGGCAAAAGCAGGGGCTAGCCCATCTGACAGCAATTCAGCCAGCAGCTAGACTGCGTAAAGCAGGGTTCAGAGCTGGCACACAAAATTTGCAGCACACATCCTACTTTCTGCTACGAGTGAGCTGCACTCTCCCTTACAAGTTCCATTAACTTTTTAACCATCATGCATTTCCCAAGCACTTCAAGCCCTGCTTCAGAATTTTCTTTCTGCAGGGACATGAGATACAGTTGGGTGAAGAGCAGCAGAAACAGGGAGAGAATACCTACTGGATTAGAACAGAACCTCCCGCTTCCTGACGTGATGCATTTGGTTTCCTGACTTGAGCTGTCTTCCAAATAATATTTTTATAGAGCTCAAAGAAACTCAGATTCTCTCCAAACAGCTCTTGGTTCAGATATTCCGGTACAAAACATGAATAGTTCTGACAGCTTTCATGATCCGGAGCTATGAGCTGAACCCTAGACTCATGCTCTCTACCTCTGTGCTGTTGCATATCAAGGTCCTCTTGCAAGTAGTACATAACTCAGCTGGCCTTCACTGTTTTTATGTACTAAAATAAAACAGGTACTGCTGTGTATTTCTTCAGAAACCTCAATGCTCTCTAAGAAAATAAAAAGAAACAGTGAACTAGCCTCCCCTGAATGATACAGGGCAACCACCTCCAACACCGCTCTTAGTTGCTCCCGCTGCTTTGTTTTCAGCACTTGCAACGCTGTGAGCCAAATTACTTCCTCCCACTCACAGATGCTCAGTGCGATCACAGTCACTAGTTCCCCTGATTTTAGAAAAGTGGTATGGTGTCCATATATTTTTTATAGAGCACCCAGCACCGATGTATAAAGCCACAAAATGCAGGATGAGTCAAGAAGTGAAGGTCATTGGAATTTATAAACTGGCTGCAGAAAAGAAGCCAGGAGTACAAGCAGTTCTCCTGCTGGAACACAACACACCAGTAAAAGCAAGAGTTCCTGATTCACAGCAGGTAGTTCTCCAAAAGCTACAATGCAAACCAGCCTATTATTTGCAACAGTTTTCTAGGACGCTACCCTTAACTAGCAGACAAAATGCATAAACAAAGAGCTTCCTCTCGGTGTTTCTATCTCTGTAGAGAACTGCCCACTTCAATGGAAATCACACAATTTTCTCAGAAAGCTGCACTTATATCCCACAGTCCCACGGGTTTGTCTCAACTCGAATACAAATCCACTGGAAACCTGCACATTTTTAAAAGCCTGGCAAATTATGTATCCTTCCTTTAGTACACAGTAATGTTGAAGGACAATAAACGAAAGTTTCAAGTATCAGCTACCAAATCCCCTAAGATCATTGTTTATGAAAGTGAACAGGAGGAGTCTGTCTTTCACATCTGAAAGTGAAGTGTTTCTGGTCAACTCATGCAAAGAGCTTTCATGCATTTGTCTTTTATCTTTGAAGTAATGATCTCAGTACCTCCTGTGTCATATGTTTAAAAACAAAAGTACATTAAAGATTAAAGCTCAAGGAATTAAAATGTTTGTTCTTAGCTCTATGTGAACCTGCAGCCCAATTCTGTACCAACATTTACTAGTAAGAATCTCACTTCACATTGGTTTTCCTCCCCAATGTTCACCCCAGAAAGGATTCAAAGTGCCACAGAACTGCCTGACAAGCTACCTGAAGAAGGTAGGCAGCACTGAGATGACAAAAAATAAGGTAGTCTGAGAGGGAACCCAGGTACCCCTTCAGGATTGCACTACTCAGGCTGTTCATTCAGTCACTCTCAGTTCATTTCAAGTTTGGGTTTTATTTAGAGAAAAGAAGTAGTTAGCCAAGAAAGGCAAAACAGGAAGTTAAAGTAACTGTATTCCTCTTCATTCACTACTAAGGATCTGCTGCTGCTGGACAAATTTGCTCCTATTTAAAATCAATTCTGAAAATAACACACTCATCCCAGAGCTCTCCACACAGTCGAACGTGCCTCTGGAGGAAAAAATAGCAAGTTACTCTTTGAAATGTTTAATCACCTCCTAAACTTAATGGGAGTAAGCTAGGACACAATCTCATTCTCAAACACAAACTCACAACTCTAAGATAATAATGCAGGATTAGAATCACAGAAAAAAGGCAGAGGAAAATGAGAAGCCATTTATTAGAGTCACTTGAAACCAACTGAGCATCATATTATGGTATTTGACTATAAAAATTCCTTCTTATTACTTTAGAGAAGAAGATTTTCTCCACAACCTCCATTTAATCCACATAATTGTCTCGTGTGTATACACACACTCAAAACTCAGCAATTTAAGTTTTCATTTCTTTTTGCGATGCTGTTAAGCAACATAAATAACTGTCACACACAACTTAAACAAAAAAAGCTTTCATACCAACCTGTTTAAAATCTTCATACATGATCTTTCCTAGCTCAGGCTGTACTGTCGTAACTATGACAAGGGGGAAAAAAGAGGAGGGGAAAGAAACAGAACTGCTTTTATTATTAAAAAAACATTAACGTTCAGAAATATTTAAATATCACACAACTTTCTAACTTTAGATTTATGTGATAAAAGCATTCAGTAGGAAAGGCAAGCAGAACAAATATAGAAGAGGAATACAGAGAAACAAGGAAGGATGAAACTGGACTACTCTATAACCCAACGGTTCATCAGATCTTGGCACTGTATGCCAAAAAAACTGCAGAGAATCAGGAGCTACATGAGCAGGTCAGAACTCAAAGCCTTGCAGAGACAGGGAGAGAGGGCAAGCATCTGCAGTCTTCATCTTGGAATCCACTGCAGTTATTTCAAAGTGCTATTCTTCACTCAGTTTGCTTTGCAAGTCACCTGCTTAATCAAATAATTTTTACTAGCCTCCAACTTTGGCTCAGTAATATCAAACAGAAAACCATCACACAGATCCCTCCTCATACACAAACCCTTCCATGCGATTACTGGATGTCTCTGAATTTCAACGTCTATCTATTTACCACACAGGATCTGAAGAGAGAGTGTGCGAGGGCAGCATCTTTTCACAGGTAGAACTCTGGATAAATGGATAACCTGGATAAACAACCTAGGCAAAATACAGGCAGCAGTAGCCTGACACACTGAATTACTTTGTAATTACACAATGTTCAGATGGCTAATCCTTAGAAAGATATTAGTAAATAGTCCTTCAGTAGAAAGACTCAAAACCAAAAGTCTGACTCTGTTGCAAGAGCAGGTGGTAGCTATTTCCAAAGCATGCAAGATGCTTATGCAAAAGAACACAATGCTGCATGTTCAGTAGACTGAGGGTACTGAACACCACAGAGTCTCAGAGGAAACAAAAAGGGCTGAGACGAAAATAAACAGACCCTGTGTTAACAGCTTCAAGAACTATGAAGGTGTACACGTGAACCACTGAGGTTGTAAAAGCAACTAGCTACTGAAATGGCAAGCTATTTCTAAAGGTATTGGTATAATTCATAATTTCTGCAACATATTTAGGACACAACACCATTATCTCCTGCTCTTTATTATAAACCTTTATTATAAACATTCTTGCTTTCATGAAATATTACAGCACTAAAAAATAAGAGTGTGAACTTACATGCATAATTTGCAATCTCAGGCTTGGCCTGAGAAATCTTGCTTAGCAAGGAAGATTTTCCTGCATTTGGAAACCTAGAGGGGAAGACAGGATTTATACAGTGAATATATGTCAGCCTTGCATATCTTATTACACAACATACTGTATTATTTCAGTCAAACCCAATTATACGGGTTTATTTATGACCTTTTTACACTTTTTTAAACAGTTACTTTTTTACAAAAACAAATTTGAATCATTGTTCTTAAATGAATCTGTTGATGCTTTCCACAACTGCAGGAAGTGAAGTATGCAAGGTATCTGTGTATATTTTTAAGGTAACAAAGTTCTATGAGTGTTCCTGAAATTATCACTGCTTAGCCATGAAAAGAGAGGGCTCCAGGGATCTCATCATGTAAATACCTGAAAGGAGAGCGCCAAGAGAACAGAGCCAGGCTCTTTTCAGTGGTTCCCAGTGCCAGGACAAGAGGCAGTGGGCACAAACTGGAACACAGGAGACTCCCCCTGAACACCAGGCAGCACTTCTGCACTCAGCAGCTGACAGAGCACTGGCACAGGCTGCTCCTTAATCACCTGGACATGGGCATCCTGCTAGAGGTGGCCCTGCTGATTTTAAAGAATTATCTGAGCTGTCAAGGACACAACAGTTTTGAACCCTGTCGCTGTGCTCAGAGACTAGATTATAGTTTTTCCTGATAGCCATCTGCTCCACGTAGGAGACCACACAAGACTTATATTCCACCCAAGTTGAGTTATTTAGCACGGTGCCTCATTGCGGCAGGGATCAAAGGAAACTGAGCCTGAGTGCAACTGATTATTGGTCACAAAGGCCCATGTTCCTCAGAATGCACCATACAAAAAGCAATATGCTCTCCACCTAAATACACACACCATCATAACCTGTTAGCAGGGACAACTAATATGAAAAATTAGGCTAATATTAAATTAAGGGGCTTTATAGAGGGGCAGTTAGGATAGGCTTGTAAAGGCTTTCTTCAAAAAGAACAGAGACACAAAGACTCCTGTTATAACAGAAAATTATCTAGGGTAATTTTAATGCCCTCTGATATTGGAAAGTGCCTTAAAGACAGCCTGGAAGCTTACTCCAGTCATCTTCTCAAGCATGTATTTTGATTTCACTGAGGCACAAAAACCTCTTTGAAGTTTAAATTGCAACCTACACGATACATCACAACCCGTACCCAAACTTGAGGACCCTTTCTAAAATCTAGATGTTTTTAGACCTGATTTAATAGCAAACCACTTACAAATCTACCGAAGTAGAAATAAGCTCTACAAGATCAAAGTACATTCACAAATTAGAGGTTGATTCATACTCCCAACAAGAAAATAATTACCTCCTCAAATTAATTAAGAATTATTCGCTTAATGATTTTTAAAGGAAAACTATCAGATAAAATGCAAGCTAAAATGTAGGATTAAAGCAGCACCACAGAACTCCTGTACTTTGCACAACTATAAAACCCAAATATTCTGTATAGTGTAATTAGTATAGATGATCTGAAAATGGTAATTGATATTTCTGTTATGAACAGGGCTTCTATTTTATTCATAATAAAAAATAAAATCTAGCTGTATTCCAGGTTCCGTTCTGAGGGGATATACAAATTAAAGTATTTCAGCCTAAAACCAGTTATTTTTAATTTACTTTTTTTTTAATGAATAGGGACTGAAAGGGAAAATTACAAGTAAATGCCAAGCAGACCAACACTTAAACAACTGTAGTTTGCTAAAAGCTCTGTCCAAATAAATGTTTACCCGTGTTGTTAATAAGTGGCAACACTGAAAAGCACCAGTGCAAAAGAAATACAAATCCTACTGTTCCAGCTTGTAATTTCTTCCTTCCTGCATCCCATGCTGCTAATTGGGACGTTACTCTACGCAGCCTCTGACATTTCCTTTAAGACTACTGCTGAAAGGATCTGCTTGTACCAGTACCAAAAAGTGGGAGAGCCAATGTGGCTACTGCTCTTGGCTTTGTTTTGTACCTCCTATTTAAACTACAGATTGTTGGTAACAATATTTTGTAAACCATTGTGGCTGCTAAATTCACGTATGTTAAACTAATGACCAGGATTAATGAAGCACAAGCAATGTTTTCCAGATTTCAGAGTTAATGTTAATAGGCCTTAAGTCATTATTTTTTTACAAACCTGAAGTAATTTGAAGCGGCAAAGTTATAATGACACTCAAACTTCACCTCCATAATTTCTTTCAGATCCCTTTGGAAATTCATTACTTTATTTCTTGATGTCAGCTCTCAAACCACGATGCAGAACTGCAGTACCTACCCAACTAAGCCCACGTCGGCTATAAGTTTCAAATCGAGATGAACAATTCGCCTCTGACCTTTGCAAGGCAAGAAGTTTGTGACCAAAGAGCCACCAAGCCCTCCCCGAGCTGCCAGAAATCTCTCTCCTGCTCCATTAAGTTCTCCTGAAAATAAATCAGTTAGTAAAAAAGCATAATTCCCTGCAATGGCTCAGGTGTGATTTCTCATTTGAGCGAAGAGAGAATTTACCAGACTACTTTACAGAGTTATTCCTACTGAAAGCGGTCTTCCTGGTTATCAGTAAGTACTACTTCTTTTACTTTTTTTCTTTAATAATAAACATTTTAGATAACTTGTAATACTGACACTCAGCTTAAAAATATAAAGGCCCCTGCTAAGTCATATTTCAATAAAGTCAACAAGACACTTGACTGAGCTTAATGACACATCATGAATCCTACAGAAGTTCACTACGGCTTCCAGTCGCAGGAAATTGTTGCAACAAATGTTTTCCTACTGCATACAGCAATACAAATTAACATTACTAATTTCTGGAAGGCATCTCAGCCTGTCCAGCAATTTTTAAGTGCAATTTCTGTCAACTTGTGTTTGGCCAACAAAAACAAAACAGAACAAAATAAAAAAACCCAACACATATTTTGGGAGTTGTGCAATCTTAAGACGTTGGTAACATTAGTAGCCTCGAAGATACTACTGATAAGTGATGTTATGCACTAGGAGATATTAAAACAACGCAACAGTTCTTACCAATCTTCTTGCCATCGTCATCAAGAATGGAAATCCCCGGTGGCACATGCACTTCACAGTCTTCTCCTTTTTCACCTTTCAAAGCTTTCACACTGGAAGAAACGAGGCCGGGCTCAGTAACGTAAATGTTTTGCTGTCCAGGAAGGGTAAATACTAGCAGCTGTCACAAAAAGCAGACCCACCTGCTGTTGGCTCCTGTTCCAGCCACAAATCGCTTCTGCGGGTACCTCGCCTTAATGCTCTTCAGGGTCAAACTTTCCCGGGCAACGAACCACACATCGCCGCCTCTCCCTCCTTCCCCTCCCAGCCGGGGATAACCCATCCCACCTGTTCCTCCTTTCACATAGAGCCGCAAATCGTCAATAAAGTTTCCATACTAAGAAAGCACAAAGTTTTCCATCAGCACAGACAGAGCATGGCTACAACGCCTGACACAGCACCAACCCCCGGCCACAAAGCTCTGAGAGCAGACAGAGAACTGGAAAAGATCTCTAAGATTCCCTCACTCAGCCCCCAGCCCACCCCCTCCAGGCCACATCCGCGCAGCCCCGCACAGACCGAGCCCCAATTGCGACAGCGAGGCCTCAGGGGTGGAAGCGGCCGCAGCAGTCAGGCGGGAAGCCGCGCAACCGCCGGGCCCGGCCCGGCCCGCACTGACCCTCCTCAGCAGCGCTCCTCCGCACCGCACCATGCTGAGGGCCACCCCGGACTCGGCGTACGGCGAAGGGGGTGCGGTTCACCGGTCGGCAGCCGCCATTACTGCGGCGGCGCGGTGAGGGCGGGGCGCAGCGCGCATGCGCGACCCTTCCCGCCCTTTGCGTCTGTGGGGCGGGGGACGCTGCTCAGCGTATCTCACGTGTCACGTAATGAAAAGGGCGGTTTGCAAACGTGTGTCGCGCTGTGCTTACACCTGGTTGCCTCACGGAATAGTGACCCGACGCTCAGGTTGCGTCCCACTGTCGCCCGAAATGCAGGAAAAACACTCAAATTCCGGTGTGGTGTTAGAAAGCAGCACTCCAATACTCACGATACGCGCTGGGTAATTTGGCGAGCAAGCGCACCAGCTCAGAGCTCAGGGTCAAGACATTCATTCGCAATACTTTTCCATTTCCATTGCTTATTAGGCCATAGTGAGCTATTTTAAAAACAGTATATGTGGAATCCAATGATTTTCTTGCACCCACCGTGTGCAAAAGATATTCTGTTATGACTCCTGTGCTTCTGATGAGGCAGAAGTATTCCATTATGTCCCCAGCACAAAACTGTTGAGGAAAACAAGGCTATTTACCCACTAAAGTTGAAACACAAGTCCTAGAACTACACCACCCATAGATCCTTTTGCTAAACTAATATATAGGTTCTTGAACTAATGCGCTAAACCTTATTGCTAAGCAAACCAGCCTATATCGCCATCAGGTGCCATGTTCAGAATTTGCCTCGGGTATTTCCTGGCCAAGACTGAGATCTGGAAAGGATTTACAGAGTGCAACAGGAGCTCCGTAGTTTGATTCTGTTGTGTATTATTGTTTGGAATTTAAAATTATTGTCATTTATTTTGAACACAATAGAAGTTAGCCCCTCCCTCCTCCCCCTTCCCAGTACACAGATTCAAAAACAAGATAAAACTATAAAACATTAATTTAAAAACCTCCCTATAGATAGTTCCATACAGTTTTTTTAGGTGGGACAAAGGAAACTTCAATTTGCTAAAATTTTAGAATTAAATTAGGAAAAAGTTTATTTTAAAATACAGTCAGGAATGAATGAATTAAAAAAAATCCAAACTCCTTATATTTTCAGCTGACTCTCTCTAACCTAAAATTTTATTTATTGTGGAACGGGGTTATTCAGAAAAGTGTGCAGAAGAAGCACAGCTGATGGGCCTGATGGCTTGCTGATGATCTTAATGAAATAAAAATATACTTCAACTGAGTAACATTTTACAAGATGCTGCAATACAAAATGCTTTTTTTTTTTCTTTTTTGCCTTGTGGTGTCATGTTCAATGGGATTTTTAGCAGTATTTTTAGAAGGCCTGAGTCATTTTTATCTTCCCTTTCTTCCCACCTACATCTACAGTATGTACAATCAAAAGCTTTTGACTTAGTTGATTATTACTGACCTGCTTCTTCTGCCATTTCTTGTTCTTTTTACCAATCAATGATGTATTCTGTTTCAGCTGAAATTACTTCAAATTACTACTAAAAACCAGTATCATACTGTCATGGAATTTTAAAAGCAGAAGATTTTTCAGTGATATAAATGAGAGAGCAGGAAAGGATGTAACCACCTCCTGCTGAGCCTCAGTTCATTCACTCAAAATCAGAGCATGCCTGTCCTGAGCACGAGTGGCAGAGCAGAAATTACTACAGCAGCAACAAGTGCAAAACTCCCTGCCGTGCTTGGTAAAGATGGCATCTGAAATGCTGAAACAGGTGGTACATAAAAACTAGTAGCTGTTTTTGTCAACAGATCTGTTAAGGATATTACAAGATCTCTAGAAAATGTCAGCCTGCCCTCTTACTTTAAGTATTTATTTGAGGTATCCCAGTGATCCCAGTGAGTACAGACTGCCTCTGTACTGGGTGGATGGAGGCATCAGCAGAGGACAGGTCACATCAGGAATTGCTCGCTGTAGATCCTCATCTCTCTGTGTGTTAATTCTGTGAAGTCAGGTGTGCTGAACCTGAACTTATCTTTGAATATAACACAGATGATCTGCCCAACCACAGATCTGTAAATCTGGTCTAAATTGCATGCAAAACTTTTAGGAAGTATGGATTTAACACTGGGATGTGGTTTCAGAAAAAAAATACTTCAATAAAACAGCTGATATAATATAACTTGGGAAGAAATGAGAATACAGGGTTAGGACAGAAACTGTGAAGTGAGATAGCCATAAATAAGGCTGAAAAGGAAAATAGCAGTCTTCAAGGGCTGATTTTTGGATATTTGATAATTTTTCTGTCAGTCCTGCTAAGATTAATAAGAGCACGCTATTAAAATACTGTGATGATTTATGCTTGTGAATCTCCATAAGTCCAGAGAACATCTCAGGAGATATATTTTCATTTAATGTAAGGAGGTATCAGTGTCATTGCTTAAGAGCCTCCTGAAAGCTCATCTGGGGTACTGTGGAAGTTTGTAGTTGTTCTGTAGGTGAGCTAAGGCTGGAATTGAAGCAGAGGAAGAGTGAGATTATTTGTGTCTCCACAGAGATTGGGAGCATTTCATACAAATGGATTTGGCTCTGCTTGTTTATTTTGCTAAAACAAAAACAGAGGAGATTGGAGTGTTCTCTATCAATATATCAGGAAAATAAAAATGAAGGATGAAAACCATTTGATTTGCAGTGCAGTGTTGATACAAGAATAAACAGATAGGAGCTATCCATTAATAAATTTAGTCAGAAAATTAGAATAACGTTTCCAATCATTACAGCAATCAAATTCTGAACCAGCATTTCCTTGGAATTAGTGGGAACAAAAATACACCCATTTTTGATGTGGTACTTGATAAATTGAGAGGCAATTGTACAGCACAGTTTTCTGTAGTGGCAGGGAACTAGGCTCTGTGATTCAGGAGTGCCTTTCTGTTGCATGTTACTATGCAAATAAATAGTAAAAAGAGCAGAACATTTTGTCCAGATTCAAGGTTGTTAAAATGGGAAGGACTTATCTGTCTGATGTGAACAGTAGACAGGGTTCTGGTGTGCCCACATATGTAAAAGTTAGACTGTGCTACGGTAAAGCATATGATGTCAGCAGTATATAGAAAAAGAATGGGTAAAAAAGAAAAGATTAGCAGTAAAATGTTATGTGAGAAAGTCATGAAGAAGATGCAGATGGCAAGAAGGTTATCAGCAAAGTTCTTTCAGGATGAAGTCATTATTTCTGTGTTCTCCTTGGATACCAGTGTAGGTACATCTATTTACTCTGGTTTCTCATGCTGTGTTCCTCTTTGAGTTTATCACTACTGCATCATTATAATAGAGGTAAATGCATTCATTGTGAATCACTGATGGCATTACTGCATCAGTGAATGAGAGAAGAGCAACTGATGTCATCTATCTGGACTCCATCAAGGTCTTTAGCACAGTCCTCCACAACATCCTTCTCTCCAAATTGGAAATATATGGATTTAGTGGGTGGACTGTTCAATGAGAAACTGGTTGTGAGGTTGTACCTGGAGAGTCATGCTCAATGGCTCAGTGTCCGAATGGAGATCGGTGATGAGTGGTGTCCTTCAGGGGTCAGTACCAGGACCTGTGCTCTTCAGCATTTTCATCAATGACGTTGACAATAGGATTGAATGCACCCTCAGTGAGTTTTCAGATGTCATCAGGCTGTGTGTGGTCTAGCTGACACACCCGAGGGACTGGATGCCATTCAGAGAGACCCAAGCAAGCTTAACAGTGGGCCCTGGAGAACCTCCTGAGGTTCAACAGCTCCACGTGCAAGGTCTTGCACCTGGGTCATGGCAACCCACGATCAGTACAAACTGGAGGATGTGAGGGTTGAGCACAGCTCTGCTGAAAAGGACTGGGGGTACTGATGGATGGCAGCTGGACGTGAGTGAGCATTGTGCCCTCACAGCCCAGAAAGCCAAACGTATCCTGGGCTGCATCTAAAGAATTGTGGCCAGCAGGGCAAGGGAGGCAATCCTGCACCTCTGCTCTGCACAGAGAGGCCTCACCTGGAGCCCTCAGTGCAGGAGAGACATGGATCTGTTGGAGCGTGTCCAGAGGAGGGCCACAAAAATGATCCAGGGGATGGAACACCTCTCCTATGAGGACATGCTGAGAGAGCTGGGGCTGTTCAGCCTGGAGAGAAGGCAACCGAGTAAGTCCATATCAACAAATACCCACCAGCAATAAGTTAAATAACATTTCCTTTGAAATGTGCCGTTGGACATTTTCTGGAACCCTTTATACTGCTAAGTACATGAGCAAGCACACAAGATACTTCAGATGCTGCTAATCAGTGATGTGGAGGGTGACTCAATTCTTGATATTCATTGAATCCTGTTTATGTAGGAGCGTGCAGATGTGTATTCGCAGAGATATCTGTAATTGAGCCATACAAAAGGCTGTTAGCGTTTCCAAACTGATTTAGTATGTAGTCAATACATATTCTGAGTTCCGTGCTCCGTAAAGCTTCAGTTCCTGCTATTCCTATTGCTGCGTGCTTCATATTGTGCGTGTGAGAGCCTGAAATTCACAAAGGTACTGCTACATCCCATCACAGCGGTCCATCTGGTTCCTTTTCTGGCATGATTTACATCTCTAGGTAACGCATCGTGTTGCCGGCATTAACAGCAAGAAACCATAACATCTCTTTCCATGAGAATTTTAAAGCTTCCAGACACCGTTTTTCGTATTTGTACATTATGTGCAGTTTTTCACAGTCCAGGGAACAGGTAACATGCATGGAAATATTTAGAAGTGAAATGAAATCACTCTAGCATTACAGCTTTATTTGGAAGTAGAGTTGAAATAATTAAAGAGCACATGTTAATTCTCTTCCCTGGCCTTTACAAACGTGCAGAAAATGCCTCCTCACAATGGCACTAATGGAAATAAAGGTTGAATGAAGTAACTATATCAGCATATCCGAAGTTCAGGTGCTCCATGGAACTGTTGTATTATTTCCACCGTTGTGTTGAACTTCTTATTACTATTTTTTTATAAAGGAATCTGTTCTGCCCCTGCTGGGGACAGACTGTTGAGCGCGGTGAGGTGCCACTAGGTGGAGATGCCGCAGCCACAGTAATGAGAGGACCGCACCTCGAGTACTGTGTTCAGTTTTGGGCCCCTCACTACAAGAGAGACATCGAGGCCCTGGAGCGTGTTCAGAGAAGGGCAACAAAACTGGTGAGGGGTCTGGAGCACAAGTCTTACGAGGAGCGGCTGAGGGAGCTGGGATTGTTTAGCCTGGAGAAAAGGAGGCTCAGAGGAGACCTCATTGCACTCCACCACTTCCTGAAGGGAGGCTGTGGCGAGGAGGGGGTCGGCCTCTTCTCCCAGGTAACTAATGACAGGACGAGAGGGAATGGCCACAAGTTGTGCCGGGGAAGATTTAGATTAGACTTGAGGAAAAATTTTTTCTCTGAGAGAGTGGTCCGGCACTGGAATGGCCTGCCTAGGGAGGTGGTTGAGGCACCGTCCCTAGCGCTGTTCAAGAAGCGTTTAGATGAGGTGCTGAGGGATTTGATTTAGTAGCTTGGTGGGTAGGGATGGTGGTGTGAGGATGGTTGGACTAGATGATCTTGTAGGTCCTTTCCAACCTAATGAATCTATGAATCTATGAACCTATGAATCTATGACTGAGCTGAAGTGCAGCAGTTCAAAACTTGCTCTGGATCGCTATGGATGTTGGAAGAATTTTGAAGGAAATGTTTCGGTTGTCAGCTAGCTAGCTTAAAATCACAGTTACCTTTCACCTTTTTCAGTCTCATAGAGCTGTCCGTGTGGAACGTGCTGCTGTCGGTGTGTTTGCACCCGGTGTGTGCTGCTCCTACTGCGCTCCTCCTGAGCCCCGGCAGAGTGAAGAATGCAGCACACATCTCAAAATTTAACTTAGATTTTACTGCCTCCAGATCTTCACACTGCCTTTCAAACCGTGGCTGTTTCTCTGCAAGCTGAATCGTGGGTAATCAATTTGGTATTGCATAAAGGAAACAAAAAGAGGAAAAGCTTTTCTTCAGTTGAAAACTGAATACCAAAAGCGGACTTGAGCTTTCTTAAAGCAGGCTCCTTGCACAGCCTGCTTAGTGCTTTAGTCTCCTTGGTTATTAATGCTGCTCTAGAATTTGGAGGAGTAATTACATCCAACACAGCTTTAGCTTCTTTCGAAGGTGCAAAGGGTTCAGATGTAAGACACCTGTATTCTAGTTTTCTAGATGTTTTCACTGTATGGCTGTGCAGGCACCACTTTGGAACAAGGCATAGAAACTTTATATTGCTAAGCTGGAAAGCCTACCTGCAGATCACTGAGCACTGCTTCAGAGCAGATTTGCCTTTAAGTCCTGTATGCATTGTTTTCATGGCAGAAGTTGGTGCATTTTCAGTTACAGGAACAGGCTGTTCCTGTCACCTTCTGTCCCGCCAAAGCATTAAAGTGAGATAGACCTGTTTTTTTTACTGCATATTGGTCCCTGTTCCCATCAGCCTGCTTTCCCATAAAGAAAGGACCTTCTGGAACTGTGACCATTACCAGTTTTACATGCCCGAGTGCTTCAGGCATCACAACTCCCTTTACATTACTTTTCATAGATGTACTGCATAGAAAAATAAAGTTTGAATTGTGTTCTTGAGCTGTTGGGTGACACACGAATTCAAGAAAGGAACTTTATTGTAGTTCAGCTCCATGAGCCCTCTCCTGGTGTCTGGCAGACTGTGCTCTGTCACACAACATCTCAGCGGGGATCTACCAAAGTCTCCCTCACTCACAGGCCCAAAGAGAGCTGCTGAAGAGAAGGAGCAGAGCTGTGGGCCCGCTATGCCCTGCCAGTGCCTCAGATCCCTGGCGTTAGCTGTGAGCACCAGCACAGCTTTGTAAAAGCACAAGTTCTGTATGGCAGCCACCAGACAGGTGACACAACGCTTGGTCTTCAGGTGCCTGGATGCTACTTGCGGACAAAGTGTTTGCCCCCACGTTGTGCTAGAATGATTGCATGTGAAAAAGAACTTGGTTTTCTGCCTGCGCTTTTCATGCACACACTTGCCTTTGGCTCTCAACCATGGTTGTGTGGTGTAGCCTTGTTTGCCATTCTTCACACCATAGGACACTAAAATACCTCACATTCACAGGTCCGCACTTCACACAGGACAGACTCTGGTGTCTGATGTTAACAAATGAGGAAATGTCACTGGTAAAATCCCCAGGGCTGTGGGTAAACAGGCATCTAGACCTACATATAAGGAGAAATAACCACAGGAGCTCACCTTGGAGCATATTGCAAGCCATGTTACCGCTGGCTTTGAGTCACTGGTCTTCCAGTGGGCTTCTCTTATTGAGACCATACCCAGCCCTTAGTGGGAGGGGAGAGACCTCCACAGCAGCTGGAAGAAGGATCTGCTTCTCTTTGTTTCTCAGCACCTGCTCAGAGGTGCTGGCTGTGGACTGAGGGACACGAGCTGCAGTGTGCAGGGCTGCTGTGAGCGTTCAGGGTCTGGAGGGGCTGAGCGCAATAAAATGACTTTGAAAACTCCCCTGGCAGCCAAGTTACAGGAGATCTAAAAAAGTAATAACGGCGTCACGTCAGCCTCGGGGCAGCGAGCCTCTGCAAAACGTCAACCAGAGAGCTGGGTGCACGCTGTACCATCGCTTTGAATCGTTATTTTGATGCGTGTCCGTCCCGGCGGGCAGGCGGGACTGCAGGTGCGTTTGTCAATGAGGAGGGCGTTCATATGAACCGATGTGGGGAAAGATCTGCTCCAGGTCGCGCCGTGTCCCCCCACAGCCCTGCCCTGCCCTGCCCTGCCCACACGCGTGCCCTCCCCGAGGTGACACCGCCGAGCGCAGGGGCAGCTGCGGGGAGAGGTGTGGCGGTCGCAGCCCCGCTGCCGCCCGCTGTGCCCTGCCCGCTGTGCCCTGCCCGCTGTGCCCTGCCCGCTGTGCCCTGCCCTGCTGCTCCGCTGCTCTCAGTGCCGCCGCTCAGCCCCGCCGCCCAGCAGCAGCCAGGCACCCGCTGTCCGTCCGGCAACTGCTCTGCCTTTCCTCCAGGCGGCTGATTACCGTCGTCTCAGGGCTGGTGTTCTTCATCTCACCGCAGGAACGCTGTAAGTACGACTCGCACTACTGCGTTTTAGTAACTGCCTGTGTGAAACTCTTCCGTTTTGTTGTGAGAGGTGGGACAGTCGTACTGCCCGCTGAAGTGTAGCGAGCAAGTGAGGTTTTAGAAGGGAGTTAGAGGGGTGGGCACCTGAATGGGATCTCTTCTGTGGTTAGAAACGGAATGCTGCTCTGTAAGAGCTGAGTACTATGCAGAACCAAAAAGTACAAATAATCCCTCGGGGTATAGGAACGTAGAATCATTGAGGTTGGAAAAGACCTCTAAGATCACAGTCCAGTCGTTAGCCCATCCCCACCGTGCTCACTGACCATGCCCCTCCGTGCCATATCCACACGGTGCCTCCAGCACCTCCCTGGGCATCCCGTTCCACTGCCTCACCACTCCTTCTGGGAAGAAATGTTTCCCAGTATCCAACCCAAACCTCCCCTGTTGCAACTTCAAAGTTACGTGAGAATGAAATACATGGTGGCAGAATCACTGTGACTTTGTACGCTTTCTTTCAGGTATCATCCTGAAATATGGAATTTGTATGGAAGAGAAGGTGGTACCTTCAGTTGGGCTGCGTACTGATACTGAATCTGGTTTATGCCAATCTAGACTATCTGAAAGAAGCTCCTGCAAGCCTGGGCCAGATCGACCATCAGTGCTGGGAGGTGTCGTCCCATGGGCTGGTGGAAATGAAGAAACTCAAGGTAGCAGATCCGGTCATTGCTCTCTGGGACTTCATGTTATTCCTGAAGGAATCCCCCAAGCCCAAGCACAATGAACTTTTCAACGATTTGGCCCAGAACTTTTGGGATATGTATGTAGACTGCGTGCTCTCAAGGTCCCATGGAATGGGCAGAAGACAATTAGTATCTCCCAGATATTCTTCCACTTACTCACATAGAACTTTAGAAGGTAACTATAGGATATGATGTTGGTCTGTTACGTACTGCTATAAACCAACCACCGCCTCATCCTCATTCTTGCTTGTCGCAACAGTGCAATATATTAATTCCCAGTTTTCTGTCTCTGCGTGTCAAATGTATGTGCATCTTTCAGCTTTAACTGCTTTCACAATATACAAGTCAAAAGTTGTTAGAGCGCTGAATTTCTGTACAAGGTGTAAATAATGACAGGTATACATGTGGGAGGGTGTGTAAATAGATGCGCCACACTCTGTTTATCACTGTGTGCATATGAGTGATGTTACAATACTAAGAGTTTTCTAGTCTTTAACCTTCAGCCTCAACTTCAGGGAATCATCCCTCCATCAGACGGGAAGCACAAAGCCCCTTGAACCCTGCTCTTCCCATTGAAACTGTTGGCATGTGATGTGAGCTCGTGATCACTGAATCACCAAAGGAATTGATTCCAGTCATCCTGGTTTGGGATGACTCTGAGCTGAGACCATGCAGGTGACTGCCTTCAATTGTATTATCCAGTCCTAGATCTATAAATCTTATTATCTAGTCCCAGCTTCCCTCCTCTTCTGCAACAGATGTGTCTTTTTCTTTCCCGATTAAGCAGCCAAATGTTGTAGGTTTCCCAGCTGAAATGGAGATCATTTAATCCTAGCATTCCAAGCCACGATGCTTGGAAAATAACTGCCTTTCTTTCATAATCTTACAGGGTCTGCTTTCACCCACCCATTTTAGGCCAAAAAGGGGAGGACACGAAGATACCTCAGCAAGGCGATGTGAAAATGAAGGACAAAAGCTCAGCATTTACTGTAGATGCTTAGACAAATCAATTAGTGTGGTTCAACTTTTTTTTTAGTTAATTTTGATGGAAACCCAATATATTTTTATACATGAAGCAACAGAGAAAATGTCCACATGCATATTTTATAAACTATGTTGTACGTACAGTCAGCTTTACTTGTAAGAATTGCAAAGAAGTGTGACGTCAAGCTGAAGGGAAGGTTTGTGCTCATTGTAATGTCCCACACAGCCTAAGCTTTGTATTTTATCACTGCTTAGTCCAGGCTGTGGATTAATTAAAATATTTTTCTATGCAGCAAGGTCTGTGTAACAGTTGTTTCCTTGCTACTGACATGTTATTTGCAGAAACACTACTACATTGCATTAAGGATACTTTGCACGAGTCTGTTCTTTACTTACACATGTGTACTGGTAAGGAAGGGGATACAGTCCATTGCTGTCACAGCAGGAAGCATCGAATCTGAGGAGACTCATGAGTGAAGTGGTTTGAAAGAGTGCAAGACTGCCCTGAGTATAGTTCACCACATAAGAAACCATCCAGCCTGGCAAAACTAATTAAGGGAGATTGACCATCTAGTGAGCACAGCACGGCTAGAGTGAAACAGATTTCTTATTGGAAGGAATATGGGTAATAAACCCCTGGAATAAATAGAATTGAATGACCAGCTAAAGGTTTGGAAGGTTTATCACCCTGCTCAAAGAAAGAGATACTTAAACTGCAGCGTGTGGTGTGCGTCAACAGAAGATGGAAATCCAAACAGCAGACCTACTGACAGTGGATCAGGGCAACCTGACACCAGAAGACAAAATCTTCAGACTCAGCGTGCCTTTGTACTATGCTACATAGGGTATCTCATTAGTATGTCATCCCCATGTTTACATTAGTTACAAATATAAAAATAAATATGATTTTACTCTCAAGTTGTTGTATGCCATTTATCAAAACTATACAAGGGATTTTATCTGTACCTGTAATAAACACACAGTTAACGTAAATATTAAAAGCACTGCTCAGAACACTGTGTCCTACGAGTACCTAATCTTTCTTGACGGAGTCCAACGTTTTAATTCCTTTTGTTCTTTTTTAAGGCTCCTTCACAAAAAGATATCTTTTTAAGAGCGCGGTCTGTAGCAGCCAGTGGTCCTCCAACTAATTGAGAAGGTGTGCTTTCAACAGTTACTAAGCGACCAGATCCAATCTGAAAAGCAAAATAAATGCATTGCTTGACATCCGTGTTAGTATTTAAAACACGATGAGACTTAAACCATGAACTGGTCTTCTGAAAATATTATTCACTGGGCAGAGGTGCATGCTGAAATTTCCTAGGTCTACTCAAACTGTTCTTTATAGCAAATTCACAAATTGTTCCCATCAATACAAAGGAAAAGAGAGACTGGTTTTTCATGCCTGAAGAAAAGAAAATCAACCCTTTATTACAACAGAAGTTTGCTGAGCGGTATTATTTGGATTTGTACATAATATCAGCCTTTTTTTTTTTTTGTTATATTATTAATACTTAAAAAAAAAGTTTCTCTGAATGCAATTGCCTGTAACTACTGCTCCATGAAAACTCTGAGACTGAAAGAAACATATTTTTTCCAGTTTCACTGACACTCTTTATACTGAATAGGTTCGTGTCTTGTAAGAAAAATCCTTGGGTGATGCCTCTATCTTACAACCATGATCTACCGAAACAGACAATGCCGCTCTTTGAGCGTGCATGGCTCATTTGTCTGGTTACTTGACGTTGACTGGTTTTCACCAACCACTTTCATCTTCCACTACTGAAGATGTTGGGCAAAGAGAAGATTTTTCCACGAAAAAAAACCTGCTAGCAGTGTGTGACATTTGCAATAACTCTAAGCAGTGCAGACAAGGAATTTCATCTGGTGTTGACGATACATTCATTTTCCCAAAACACTCCTCCTGCAAAATGGTTACCTGCCTCCTTTTTATCTACAGTTACTGCAGCATTGACTGCAGAAGATATTTTCTTGTTAAATTCTCTCCCTCCATAGAAATGAGTTATTTATCTTAAAGCCCAAGTCATTAAAATAAAATCTGACATAGTGTTTCTCTCTATTGGCAATTTTCAGAACATTTGTGTTTATATCTTCATCTTCCAGATGCTTTCTGCAAAATACTGCTGATTAAAAGTCTTCCTTACATATGCATGCAACTGAATAATTTTTCCAGCCTACACCCTGCGTTACTTACTGTTGTGCCAAGGCCTTTAATATCAGTAGAATGGACTGCTCCACTTTGAGTCTTTGATTTAGATTTGGAAGCCTCTATTGATTTTTCCTGAAGCCTTTTTGCTTTCTAAAGATAGTTAGAAAAAAAAAAAAAAGGTAAAATTGTTTTAGTCAGAATCAGTTGTATTGTTTGCATGTGTAAGAAAGTACAGAAACAAAATGACAAAACGAATGAGGTAAAAATCTGTCAGCCTTTCACTTCAAGTACTCTCCCTCTGTTATGTGACTGTCTCATACTGAGGATCTGAAAACAGAAGGCTTCACAGTGGTCAGAAGTAAAGAATCATTTACTGAAACTTGCAGGCTTTAATCTTCCTGCTGCAGCTTGATACGCTGTTAGCTTTTATCACCACAAGAGCACGCTGTTGCCTTTTGCTCAGTATGTCATCTCCCACCATCCCCACGTACTTCAGATTTACACAGCCACTCAGACTCCAGGCTGTACAGAGCCACAAAAGCTTTTATACGTTCCAAAAGGAAGACATCACATTTTATTTTCTTGAATTTCACAAGGTTTACATCAGCCCATCCTTCACGTTTGTCAAGACCTTTCTGAATGGCAACCCTACCTCACAGAGTGGATTGTTTCCTCCAGCTTGGTGTCGCACATGAAAGTGAGAAGAATGAATGCTTACCCAATATCCAACCACTAATGAGAACGTTACAGCATTACTGTCCTGCATATATACATATATATACACATGTATGTATGAATATATATATACCATAAACCGTGTGGATCACCAGTTTGTGTCTATAATCAGAACAGTAAAGGTATCAAAGATTGCATTGCTTTGCCAATACAGCTTATGGTTCATTCCTCTACGTTTGTGTGAACATGAAATCTCCTGCATCTTCTACTTGAATAACCTCACCATTCATTAAGCAATAAATTAGGAACATCCTAGTTATTATAACTCCATTATAACTGTGCATTTTGCTCCATCACTCAGATTTTTTTTACCTTCAGTGCTTCATAGTTTGATGTCCGAGTTAAGAAATCTTCCCAAGATTTATTTACCATTTCTTTCTGCTTATGGACATCTTGAATCTGTAATATAACAATATAACAAAATACAACAACATCCTCTTTCCAAGAGCTTTCCTGAGTTCTTTGCTTGTGCTGTTAAGATAGTATGTCTGTGTCCCTTTGGCCACCTTAGCTCATCCTACTCACTTGAATTTGAATGATAATGCTGTAGTGATATATTTGTCCTTTAAAAACTTCAGGTACCCACCCATTAAAAAAACAACAACAAAGCTTCCCTTCTCTGCTGCAAGCTAATTTTCCCTACATCTTTTAGGACTGTTTTTGTTTTTGTATAAGCATACTCTCAAATGCTGAATGACAGAGATGGCATCAATTCAGGTGACAAAAGTGCATGTGTGAGAATGCATACGGTCCCTCCACAAGCATGAGATTTTAGACATCTGGACCGACTGGTCTTACTTCTCAGAAGGGAGGAGAGCATGCGACAGTAGGCGAGCGACAATGCCTAATGCTTGCCTTACACACACAGCTGCACGATGTTTGTACCTGCCTGTTTTCAGGATGCGAGGAAGAACAAAGCCCCACTTTATGAAGTAATGAAGCTTTGTGAGCATTCAGCTAAGGGAGTTTAAAACAGGGGTTTACCCATCTGGGATTCTGAATATTTTACAATAAGAAAATCTTCATGTAAGTTGACCAAAACATTCTACGGATTTCACTTGTATAAATATTCTTTGTGTTACCTTTGTGTATGCTTTTTTCTCCTCTTGGATTTCTTGGTGATACTGATTTTCAAGCACTTCAGTCTGGTAAGCAATGACCATTTTTCCAATATTTTCTGACATCTCTGAAATAACTTTCAGGATTTCCTCATCTGAAGCGATAGGTCTGAATTCTTCCTGTAGTTCTGCACACACTTCGCTCCAAACTTCACCAACCTGCAGGTGGGATACACACAGCACGCTATCTGACACTTATCTCTTTTTTCTGTATTGTTTAACTCCCCAGTATTGTGCTGAGGGTCAGTAATGCTATACCAAACTCACTCAGGGTAATCTGCCCCTCAGCCCACCCCGCTCCCAAAGTCACTCCATAGACTAACAGGAATCCCGATAACTACAGAAGAAATAGAAATACAAGGTACCAAATTACAAGAGGGAATAGTTGAGTTTTGATGGCTTTTTTTTTTCCTGTAAACTCTCAAATTGTGCATGGTATCGGAGTAAACTGCAATATGAGACATAAATGGAAACTGGAATTATCTACTAAAGGTCACGTCTCACTAGTTCCTGAACATCTCAAGCTCTCACAGGCTTTGTTCCTGAGCTGAAAATTGGCACGAACTAAAGCGAGCTTTGAGCAGGATGGCCTCCACAAAACTTGTTTCTTAAAGACACACCACTGTGACATTTTTCTTTTGACAGTACGGATGGGTATTGGGAAAAGCCTTCTTTGGAATGTGTAATTATTGATAGCTTTAGTAGCAAAACCCATCCCTATGCTGGCCCTGCTGCACAAAGAGGCAGGCCTCCTCTCCAGCTCCTTACCCCTGTCATGGCACACTCCTATTTCTTGAACTGGCAAGCAGTTAAAGCTGTTTTTTTTCTATAAAACAACAGGTGATTTGTGACATAGATTAAGCTTGTGAAGTGATATTTCTTTCTCGTACCTGAGATAATTTGTTATTCTTGCAAACATATGCAATACTTTCTTCCACAATACTCACCTTGAAGTCAATATACCGCTGTATGATAGCAAGTGTGACAAAATCCTTAGCAGACAAACCAGGCAAATTTTCAAAACCTGAAGGAATATTGATCATCTCAGTAGTGACAGTACAATCAATTTATCTTAAAATACGACAGTCCAAAAAGGACACCATCTTATTTATTATATAATCACATGAAAAATCTTAATCAGAAGTAAATGAGTCAGCACCTCTTCCAGTCCTGAGGAGGCTTTGGTGATAAAAAACCTATTGCTTTTGGTGAGTTTAATCTTCTGCTGAAGTAGACAAATGGTTGAGTCTACAGATCACAATTTGTGAAGAAGCATTTCAGCACAGAGTTTGCTTTAGCTGTGAAATATCTACGAGGAGGATCTCCAACACCTTGTTTCAAAGCCGAGTAATGAAGATAATCTCCACCTCATAGAGACTTGAGCATAGCGAATCCATTTAAAAATATATATAATAAATATACGTTTGAAGGAATAAAGAAGAGCAGCATGGTTGCTGGGTCCATGCTCGTATTTTTTGTATGCTGAATGTTTATTCTACTCGGTGCTTTAAAAATCTATTTCTACACAGCCTATGAAAGCTATTTCCAGATTTCAACATACCATCTGTGTGGTGACTGGAAACATAGCATCTGTTTATTATAGCAAAATTACATCAAGTTTTGAACTTAAGAAATTTCATAAATGAAGATCAGTTAACACTGGGACCACTCTGTTACAGACTGTGATGAAGTATAACTGCACTAAGAAAAAGATGGTGGAAAAAGACTACAAATATTCTCTGTCTCATTCACTTCCACATCATTTCAGTATTTCATAGGAGACACGAAAAGGTATGTAAGTAACAGAAGAATGTGTAAATACAGAAAAAAGCTGGAACAAAATCTCATGGCTTTTTGATTTAATACAGAATCCAGCTGCGATGATCCAAGATTAACATAATTAACGCTAATAAGAATTTGGGTTAAAACAGAGAAAGAAATGGCCATTGTTTATTAGAGAAACTGAAGATGTTTTCAAATCAGTTGGTTCCGAGGGTAGCCAGGGAACTGGCTGAAGCAGCCTCAGAACTATTACTCACTATCTTTGAACCCATTGAGGACAGATTTGAGAAGGACAATTGTAATGCCTAATTAAAAAAAGAAATAAAAATAAAAATCAGAAGACAAGGAATAGCAGTTGAATCCAGTTTTTGTAGCTAAATGGTAACAGTGGAAACATTAACATGAAGTTGTAAAAAAAGACCTTGCCATTCTGCCTGTTCTTTTCTTCAGCCAGGCAAGAAGGCTTATCATGTATCTTAACTTCAGTTTGGGTTTGTAGGCAAAGGTGCAGTGACTTTTCATATTCAACAGGCAAACACATAATTCTGAGAGACTGCAGAAAATCAAAGACAAAGATTGGAGTGTAAATTAATCTTGCCAGGTTGAAAACTTATTTAAAAAACACAGAATGTAGTTCAGTAAGGACAAATACAAAATTCTAACTGTAGAAAGAGTCAGCTGGTCAGATCCAGATGCTGGGTGACTGTACAAGATCACACATCAAGTGGGGAAATGCCATCGTGACAATAGCAATTGTTATACTAATGCCAGTGTGGCTATTTGCAAGATGAGAAATGTAGATCTATTTGTCTGTGAGGCTTCTGCTGGAGTGTGTTCAGTTTTGGGACATGACAGATCAAGGAGAATGTGAAGCAGCTGAAGAGACCAAAGGAAAAAAATGATGAAAATAATCAGAAGCTACTCTAGAAAATGAGAACCATGGGCGGAGGCTGCAGAATGCAGTACTTCTAATGACGTGCAAAGAGTTAAAATATGTGAAAGACACAATGTGGGAAAATAAACTACAGAACATTTCAGTGAAATTTCAGAATTGGTTCTAGGAAAGCTTACTAATGGTAAGGGCAGCAAAACATTGGTGAAGTCTCTGTATCACAAGAGGCTTCTAAGAAGAGGATGAACAAGTACCTAATAATAACAGACAATTGATGATGCATCTCACAGTTTCCTTTCATCTTTTAATAGACGCTTGATTGACTGCCAGTGAACGAGTTTTGTTTAATGACAAATATGACACTGCGAAGGCAATTCATTTGTCTTACCTAGCTTGCACAATAATGAATAAAGCTTTGCCCGTATGTTTTCGGAAATCTCTACGATGGCAAAGCTGGGACAGCTGGAAGGTATGGGGATGATCTCTTGCTCTTTCTGGAAGCTGCCAGCAATAGGTCTCTTCGCATCTAAACATTTCAAAACACAAAATAGGTGAAGAGTGAAGAGGGCAGTATGATTCCAAAGCCACTGAAATAAAAGGAAATGCTAGATCTGTAATGAAAATAAAATAAGATAAAATAAAATAGGATAAAATAGGATAAAATAAAATAAAATAAAATAAAATAAAAAATAAAATAAAAAGCTGATGCATCTTTGGCATGCAGCTACTGACATGATCTTTTCTGTGATGCCTCCTCCAAAAGAAGGTTCTGTCTTAGATTGCAGGCAACTCATAAAACATTTCAATGATCTGGCCAGAGATTTGGGCCAGGAAATATTAATTAGCATGGCTAAAGATCTGCGGTATCATGGAACTCACCTCGTTTATTTTTACAGTATATGAAGAAGCAGAATGATATTTTTTGGAAGAAATCAAATAATTTTCCAGCGTTAGAAAACCAGGTGAGGTCCGTTGTAGTGGTTAGTTTTCCCCTGCTAATGTAGGAATCGCCATCTAGTGGCCAGACTCCAATTAAACGTATTTGAAGCATTCTGGCTCTGGTGAGAGCTGCAGCATAAACAGTTGTAGTATTTGTAATACTACAACTTACTTTCGTTATGATTCTGGCACCAAAAGCAAATAGCACACACACAGATATATATACATATAACGTTATTGAGTGAAGCTGCTCACAGTTTCACATGTATAACAGAACTTACCAGCAATCCTTCCATACCGATCACGTGGGACTCCCAGGTCCAACTCCTCCTGTCTCCACAGCTGTATGAGCAGCTTGGCTGCTGTTTGATCTTTCTCCCCCCGCCAGGTACTGATGTGAAGAACGGTTTTGGGATTGTCACAAAACTCAGTGAGGATCCCAAGAATTATATTGCACAGGTTTTTTTGCTTTAACTTGGCGAAGAGAAAGGGGGAAAAAAAGTTTCAATCTGTCATAGCACGGTATTAATCTACATTCAAATTTATACATATATATATATGAAATCCTGTAATATGTGAGTAGAAGCTTTTAATCATAGATATTTTCCAAATAAATGGTCTTTAAACTTTTAATCTTTGAAGGTTCTTGCCATGCAAAGTTCCACAAGTGAAGGAACACAAAGGGGAACATGTGTAGGACTGTGTAAGATGCCTGTGTGCCAGATCAGTTAATAGGTGCCCCAGGCTCACATACAGAAGAACTAAATGTTTTTGATGATGTGCTGCTACCAAGATTTATTTCCATAAGAAACAGATTCAGAAGGCAGAGGCTGAGCAGTACCACAGAAGATCTATTTTATTCTGTGGCCACATCTTTTCGCAGCAGGAAAATCTTCAGCTTTGTGAAATGGCTGAAGTGAAATGCTGGTGCCAGACACAAGCCATAGAAGCAGCTATTATGCTACTTGTCGCTAGTATGTTGCACGTACAAAGTAACTTTACACATCAAAACTTTTAAAGCCTTGAAGTCTACCTTAACTTTTCTGTCTCTAATTTCAGTACAAAGAATGGATGTAGTTTGCTAAACATATATGTCACTCAAAATAAAGCATAGCTTGAGTTTCCTTGCAATTTAAGACTCTCTGCCAACTGCTTGTTCAACAAAAAAGATACATGTAAAATCTGTCCAGTCCCTTCTGAGCAGAGATATCCTGTTGTGAGGATTACCTTCCTAACTCAGGGAATTATCTGCTGTCCTTCTTGCCAGTGCTACAACATTCTTAGCTGACAGCATTAAAAACACAGTTCCCCATGTTGTCTTACTTCTGTTTTATTTGGCAATAAAAATAATAAAAATACCTACTGCCAGCAAATCCAGAAGGAGAAAAATGCCCTGTTGTTCTAGAAAATAATCCTCTGCAATGTAGCATCCAATGACACAGGACCTTAAACAGAAATAATTTCAGTGCATAGGAACGCGTTTATGTTTTAGAGCATTCTACAAATATTTCATTTCTTGTACTGAATTGCATAAAAATATTTAGTATTCAGGAAGCATAATACCTGCAGGGAAAAAAATCATATACCTGCCCTCGTGTATTTTCATTTCACTGTATAATTAAGTACAACCCACTTCACCACAGTTTCTTTTCCTGTAGGTGGCACACCATCCTCACAGCAGCCACGAAATGAGGCAGGCTCACTACCAACTGGATTGAACAGATTTGAACTAAAACTCAGTAAGAGATGCTAACACTTAGCAACATGGTATCATTGATCTGACTCGCTGCAAACGTATGTAAATATTCTTGCCGGTAGAATCAAAAGAGCGGGACAAAATAGACTTTCTACGGGCAACAGGGCTGGCTTCTCCCAGCTTAAACCAATCATAAAAGCAGCAGCACTCAGGATATTATTGCCATCTTCCATCATTTCTGGATTTTAGGGTTAGTGCAGAGACTGAAGGGTTTCCCTGCACCACTGAGCCTTCTGTTCTCCCACACACTGACACTATTTACCTCACTTATCAAACTCTGACTTAAAACAAATTAACTTTTGTTTCTTCTCCTGCGCATTGGAGTCCTAAACAAAAATCTCTCTGATAGGCATTTTTGAAAAACTTCTAGTCCAACGCATAGGCAATTTGCGCCTCTTACAATGCCTGCACCATTTGTTACTAACAATGGTCCATTTTCAACTTGTGTTTACTCTTTTGAAGTAGTTTAGAGACTCTAGCCTCAAACTTTTAGCCAAGAATGTTTTGTGTAGCTCTGCATTGAAGTGTCAGGACATCATCCTGGGCAGGGAGCAGTAGTGCTGCACAGGGAGGCAGGGAGTCATGTTGTCATGCTGTGCCCTCGAGGTAATCCATGCTAAATATCTCTGTCATTTTTGTATCCTTTTTTAATTAGCCAAACCATATTTTTTACATGTTTTAAATGGAAGAAGGACCTATAAGTGCAGAGGATGGCCATAATACCACAGACAAAAAGTCTGTGATTTTTAACAGCCACCTCTGCTAAAATACTTCTTCACTAACCACAGGCAGTCAAGTGCACTGAGAAGGAGACGGCTGTGGCCCAATCCACTGTGTAACTTCTTTGGATCCATCTGAACGAATGAAATAAGCATATCCACTCCTTCATAGCTGAAGAGCTCCTGTTAAAAATAATTAAAGCAGTATTTTTCTGAAATAATATTCACTAAATAGCTACATACAAGAAAATACAGAAGGCATTTAAAATTTCAAGTGTATATCTTGTAATAAATTTGACCTCGAAGTTAAAGCAGGATATATTTTTTTGTAATAAACATAAGAAAGAAGAACTTTTCAGTGCTTCTTAACTGATAACCCCATTCTTCAGCACATCTTCATATTCCCATTTAAAAATATGTCAGCTGGCAATTACACAGGTGAGACACCTGCTGAAGGATTTCTGAGTGATTGTACTTTTGTCTGTCACTGTCACAGAAAGCAGTTACCAACTCTGACTTCCTAGCAATGAACTACAATGACATCTGCTATTGACTCAAAAAAACCAGAACAAAAAAACAGCAATAAGAACAACAAAAACCATTTCCTGTGCAGTCTGAGGTAGAAGGACACGAACCTTTCTGTGGACGTCATTTTCACAGAGAACAGACAAAATGAATAATATATTAGCCTGGATTTCCAGCGTAACGGCATCATCTTTTTCTTTGAAATTGTTTGCTGTGTACTTTAGGATATCTATAAATGAAAACATCTTTTTACATGTGAATATTCTGTACAGAAGTCAGAAATCAATATGGTAAATAAGGTATATAGCTTCTTCTGATCTCATTAAAATCTGTACATTTCCACAGTTCCCCCTTCCCCCCCCCCCCCCCCCCCCACACACACAAACACACACAGGAGTTCAATTTTCAGCAGAGGATATAAAGTCCTTCTGTTAGAACATACTCCAAATTCCAAACCATCTTATCTATTTGTTCCTTTCAGTGTAATTCTTTCCCAGAATGGGAGAATTTATTATTGTAAGAGAATCATTGAAAATAGGACCAGAACTTAAAAAATACATGTGATAGGAGGAATGTGTTAGTGAAGAAAAATAAATAAATAGCAGGAAGAATGGTTATGCAGTTTTATGCTGATTTTAATCTCTATAATGTTATTTACATAAAAACAAAATGGTGTCAATTTTATTTCATTCTTAGAAGGAGCTGTGGAAAGTCACAAGGTTTAGGAAGAATCAGACTCAGGACAGGATTTCCTACAGACAGTGCAACCAACATGCAACAAATGTGGTGTAATAACAGAGAAAGGGTATGGACAGCTTTCATTCAGTTAAAAATCAGATTGCTTCTTGTGTTCAGGGCGTACACACAGCTAAGTGTGTTACCAAGTAGCTGTAAGAAAGGGCATGAACATTCTCAGTGTCTGAATATACAACTGTAAGCAATAAAAGCCTCGCTTTACCCAGTAGCTGGCTGATTGCTCCCTGGTCACACAGATTCAGGTTCACGGCATCATCATAAAGGGATACAACTGATTTCAGCGCTCTCAGACTGTAGCGCATCTGTGCAAGTTTGTTGCCACGACCACCTGTTCCATGGAAACTGTTACCTTCACCAAAGAAAGGATCTGCGGAGCAAACAGAAGGAGTTATTTTCTTTGTCAGAGAACTATGTGCTCATAATAAGAATGTCCCCAGAATAAATAAATAAATGAGGTCTTGCCAGTGCAAGTAAGCTAAAACAAGAAACAAATATCTCACTGCTAAAAAGCTTCTTGTTTGAAATAACCTAATAAGAAGCCATTCTGTGAAGGGCTACACTATATGCAGAATAAAAGTCTGATTTTGATGAATGTTGAAAATTATTACAGCATTTTTAAATGTTTTACTTCACTAGGTTAATAAGCAGTTTCCAAAACTTAACATATGACATATACAAAGGGTTCATTTCAGGTTCACAAGTTTTCCTTTTTTACTTCCTGCCAGCGAAAAGTCCCGGTGAGCTGTGCACTGAGGTTACTGTGGTATGAAAGCCATGAACGTCTACTGACCTTGACCTATACACCATTCTAGAAACACAAGGAGAAGAGTATTCGCTTGGCAAGACAAATATTTGTCAACTAACAAGGGAGCCACTGAAGCTAAAACTGCAATTGCATGAAGCTGTAATTCCTCATATTGGGCAGCAGACCAGTCATGAAATCCAGGCTTTTTATGTGGTTTTACATAATAAAGCAGAGCTGGCATCACATCATTTTCACTGAGAAGCTGCAGATTCAAAAGAGAAAGAGACAGCTTACCGGTTTCACATGCAAATAAGAAAAATCGTTATAGTTTGCTTTATCTATCCTACACTAGGAAAATTATTTTTTATTGGGAAAGGATGTCAGAAACAGCACAAGTCCAGACAAGCTCTGTTTATACTCTGTAGCATTCCCAAAGCCTGTGGTTTGTAAAACTTTATTATGCTCTTCAATTGTATTTCAATAATGCTTTGCAGTCACTTGTCAGCTCGTTTTTCTAGCTCGGCCTAGGCTTGCAGCTTCTCTGAAACAAAGTGCATGCTGCTTTCAAACAGCAGACTTGGTTTGAAGCTACATACGGTGTGTAGTTTTGACTTCTTAATTTAGAGAACATAATTTCAGGACTATAGACTTACTGGACTGTGTCAGAGGTGTCAGTTTTTTGGTTTTTTTTGTCTTTCTGCATCTTCTGTTATCTGAGAAATTACCTGTACAGCATGCGGGTCTTTAGAAAAGATCCCTATAATGTTAAACAATAGCTTCTTCATCTCAAAGTCTTCAGGAGAGAAAGTCAGTTTAAGACCTTTTAACAAGGGATTGGGAATTTTAACTGCAAAGGAAATGGATACGTTAATAGATAGATAACAGAATTATGACAAAATTTCAATTAAAAGGAAAAATAGTGTAATTTCACAGTATGAAATCTCTTACCTTCAGTAAACGTTGCAAGTACTATTAACAGCACTGTAAATCCACTTTCCTAGTAGGCATTCAAAATAAATACATTAATTAAAATAAATTGCAGCAAAATTAAAACCGATCATTTAATTTTAGCTTTTTTCTTTCTTCAGAACATGGAACTTAATGTATCCTATAGCAAAACACAGAATTTTCTCAAAGAGTTCAATTTGGACACTGTACAATACTGATTAACCACAGGGCAGAGTGTACAATTATTTAAAGCCTCACTCAGTGCAAACCTGAACTTGGTATGGGGGAGTCCCAAACACGTGTACTCACTATCTTCATTTACACAAGAAAAAAGGTATTCACAATACTGAGAGAGTTGTGGGTTTCTTCAAAATGCACTTGTGCACACAGAAGTTTGTACATCAAGCTCACCACAACGTATGTTGTCAGACTCAGTGCTTTACAGCTAAGCTGATGAAAACTGTATGTATGAGCAACATGCATTTACAGATATGATATCGCTCCTAGATGACCAGGATAATTATACCTAACGTAACTGTGAACAACGTGAGTTGTCCACAGAGCACACGAGAGACAGAAGAGCTGTTTCTCAGGTGATTAGAAGCCACGTAAGTGCAGTTAGTATGACACTGCTCTTGAACTACAGAATACGTTCGCTTGGCCTCAGCACTCAAACTCAGCACAGAGCCTTCCACCAGCACAGTGTGAGCAGAGCTTACAGAACCCACAACAAACACTGCCACAGAATCAAGCCGTCCTATCAATTGTGCAGCAGTCCCTCAGATGCACGGCAGACAAGCTGGGCTCAGTTTTCTTCAATCCAGCTCTGAAAGTTTTCCTTGCACTGAAACAGGATACCGTTTATTTATTTTTAGTACGAGGACTTAAAATACCATGTCCTCACTATTTTTTCTTGTAGGAAAAAAGCTGCCCTGTTTCTGTAGGCATGTAAACAATTTGGTTGCTTTAGACATCAAGTATCTCTCTACAATAGCATGGCAGACATTCCTTAATGGTTAGTGATGTAATGGAAAAAATCGAATGAAGAGTGAAGAATCTTCACAACAGCATATAAAACCTATTCGATAATACAGTCAAATGGGAAACTTCTTCTGGGGTTTAGATGTGAATTCCCTGAAAATAACCCATTCCTGAACAGCCAGGTGATCAACACAGATAGTAAACTGATTGCTTAACTGTTCTGTTTGTATGCCACAGTTGTAAGTCTCAAACGTAAATCAAGAGAGTGAAAGATTATTAACAGCCATAAGAAGTCACCTTCTATCAGATTCCTCATGAAAACTCTGGAATGAAAACTTTCCAGAGGAAAAGAATGAGCTATCTACTTTTTAAGCAAGTCATGATAATGCACTTAGGGCTACAGTTACAGTTTTAGAGAGAATTTGTCTGCCTCATTAACTGGATCTTTTCAGTATCTTATTTTGTGTTCTTGAGGTAATTTTCGGAGGGCCCTCCTTATGAGGCGAAGGTACTTTGGTTGAATTTATGCTATCTGAATACATCTGGTACACTTACATCTTCAGACAACAAATACGACGTAGTGCAAAACTCACTGTTACAGAATGGCGTATCTGAGGATAGGTACAGGAGCTAGCTTCTGCAGACTGAAGTGTCAGCTAATTTCCTCAGTACCAAATAAGGCTGATGCTAGCATTCCAGGCTAATGACACACAGATTTGTAATCAGCATTCCAGGCTAATGACACACAGATTTGTAATCTCTCTGAGACAGAAGAAATGGCAGGGAAAAAATAAAAAGGTTTCTGGCTTAGCAGACCTAAGAGCTAAGCACTGGAGACTGAGTATAACAAACAGAACCTTAACAGGGAAAACTATTAAGTACACAACAGAAAAGGAAAAGCTATTAGCCTTAAAAATGTGATTATAAATACTTACAATCATAGGCGCTGCAGAGGTTTCAGCTACTAACGTGGCAATCACCAGGAGGTCGTTCCTCAGCTGACGATCGTAATGGCGGAAACCATTTATGAGCAGCTCCACAAATACTTCCTTCAGTGCACTTAAAATGAAGTGAAAAGCATTTTACTCTCTCCATATTCTAATTGCAGACAGCTCTAAGTACAAGAAGTACAAATCCTCATTCAGCCTCACACTTTCAAAGCCTTATTGTTCAACAACAACAAAACATGAAATGGATTCTTATGTGTACTACTAGAAACACAAATTAAGCACGTGCACAAGGTGCGTGTTCGTATTTCAAATTGCATCTTCTAATATGTGTGCTATAATGACTTAATTGAAAGACATAATGCATACTCAGTTGTGGATGTTGTTGAATGGTTATTGAGAAGACATGATATAATCCCAGATAGAAAAAAAGAGTGTAACTCACTGAGGGAGAACTCTTTACGTACCTCAGCAGAGGATTTAGAACAAAGCTTCATATGCCATAACATAGACTTTATTACTAATTATACCACAGAATCATAGAATGGCTTGGGCCATTCGTCACCTAGTTCCAAACCCCTGCCATGGGTAGGTTTCCCAGCCACTAAACAAGGCTGCCCAGGATCCATCCAACTTGGCCTCGATTGCCTCCAGAGATGAGGCACCCACACCTTCTCTGGGCAACCTGTTCTAGCACCCACGACCCCTTATGATTATGCAACACAATACCAATGCTTTAGGTTTCTCCAAAATTACAACAGCAATTCACATCATGCTTCACTTTACTTACTGTACACATTCCAAGCTACTGAGCTGATTAACAACTTCTTCTTTTGAGCTATTTTCTAGCAGGTTCCATAGGATTTCTGATGAGTGCAACAACAGCTGTCCTGAGGGATCAGCACCATTTAGATACAAACAGAGTCTCCTGGCTGCTTCAGCCTTCATCATATGTCTGCAATTTACTCCTGAAATTATGAAAATCTGAATAATTAATTCTAAGTAGGTCAGTCATTTGTTCTAGAGAACAAATGATCGAGGATAGTAAGACTGCTGAAAGAACAGTTTGTACTAACCAGAGCTGGAGAGATGCTGGAGAGCTTTAAGAACCCATAACTTCTCAGTAAGTTGATTTTCAACTAATGCCAGAGATAAAACAAGAGTTTCTGCTAATCCTCCCAATTCGGCCATCTGAATCTTATAGTTTGCACTTGTTGGCTGGTAACCTGCACATAGAATGGGTTTTATTATAACACAGTAAATTCAGATTTTTTGTTACTTCATAAATTATTCATCCTTTATCAAGAAAGGATTGAAATGGGAGTGGCATATTTCTTTAGATTTAAATCAATGGGGGAAAAAAATCTAATAAAACAGGAGGAAGTGATTACATCTGAGTATTAACAGTCCTAAAGCATACTCAATAGACTTACCCTCTAGCAGACTAAAATGCTACATAAACACATACATTGCTTTCTAGAATAAGAAGAGCATAAGGACATGAAGGTAGAGGTCTTCCGGCCATGCAGTATGTGCTGGTGCAGGATCTGGTTCTTTTCTTCAGTGTCTTCACTACAATGAATGCCTTCTACTGTCATATTTCTTAAAGCTTGTGAATCCAAACTTTGATTTACATGCCTGAATTCCTAATGCATGCCTGGTTTTACTTTTGCCCATGAATATGGGGACCCATATTTTATCACTGAATTACAGAGGAAGGGGAAGCGCAGAGAATTTACAAATTCTATATGCTAACTTGTGAATATAAAGTGTATCTTAAGTAGCTTAAACATACATAGATTAAATAACATGAAATTCAGGACTAAGAAATGCAAATAACACACCTAGTGAAATGCAATTTTAATTACAAACTCTCAAAGGTTCTAAATTGATATTATTTTATAAGTAAGAGACCCGTATGGACTGCTCTAGGAAAATATCAGCTCCATTTCTGAGGGATGGTTTCAAAAGATTAAAGGAAATATTAGCAATTGTTAAAAAGTACAGAAGATAAAAGAGAATATCACTGCAACACTGTCTGGCATGCCAGCATCCAGCAATTGCAGCCTCCCACATCTCAAAAAACAGAGCAGGCCTAAAAAAATCAGAGGCGGCGAGGCAGCAAGTATTATTAAAGGCTTTGGAAAGCTTACATACTAACAAGTTCAAACAGATTTGGAGCCTTGTCCTGGTAAACAGGTGAATAAGAGAGGAGGGCACAGACACATAAAATGAAGAATGTTTATAGATGAAGACTTTGAATCACAAAGTCAGACTGAAATACATTAAAAAAATATTTTTAGATAGTACATTCTAGTTTCTAAAACCGGAGAAGAAGAATAAGATCTCTCTGTATTTTAACATTCAATTATGTTGATGGAACTATTCATAGATATACAACCAAATGCATACCTAACTTCTCATAGGTCTTGAAATCTCACCTGTAAAGTAAGAACAAATTTAAACACTTCCATAGTTCCACAGCCTTGTGAGGGCTGTGGCACTGACTGTCTCTTCAGGCCTCCAGAAGGAAATGACAACTGGCAGGAGGGCACAGGAGCTATGGCCACACTGTGGGAACACAGCAGGGGCCATGCAGAAGTCCGGCGTGCTACCTCAGCTGCACTCTGAATCCACACTGGGCCAGTGCTTATCTATAGCTTGGCTGTATTACAACCTCGTATTGTCTTCCAGCATGTGATCGCGTGCCCCTCTAAGAGAGGATCCATGCGTGCCTTTATCTGGTGACAGACTCTGACATCTGTGTTTGAAGGACTAAATAGCAATGCATTCTGATTGCAATTTGCATATGTATCCATACTACCCCAGGATCACGTTTGAGTTCATCTGCAGCCATCACCAGCCTCGGTGTGCAGATGAGTTCCATAATTTAGTCAGAGCCTATGCTAAAATTTTTCCATAAGAACACCATCAAAATTAGGTGGGCTCTGATCTATCCCTTATGAGCAACACAAGCAAAACCAGAGCTGCTTCTCTCCAGGACACATAATAGTTGAAAACTGTGTTTCCTTTCTTATAACTCTGGTCCTAATTAGTCTTTTTCCTCCATTACCCACTCTTTCAGAGAACTTGTGACTGCTTCTCCTTTTCTGGATATTATTTAATCCTAGTTCTATAAATGTCATAAATAATTCATTGCGCGTTGACAAAATAATTTAATATTTTGAGTACGTATGTCTGTAAAAATATATTAATTGCTCACTCAGCAATGCTATGTATTTAATATAAGAGATGCAGTGACAACAGTTATAAAAAATACAAAAGCAAAAAAATCGCTGAATCAAAATACCCATTTCAAACTAGCTGGGATCATAAACAAAGATTTCTTCAGACATTTCCTCGTGAAAAACACTGTGCTTTACCTGGAAGTAGTTTTCTTGGTAGCTCCATCTTATAAAAGCTAATTATACACTTACAGATTTGTATTCTAACTTGAGAGCTTGGCACCCTCATCAAACAACCTGCCAGAAACAGAAAAACAAAATAATGCACAAAGTCAGTAATTGTTGTAGAAATTCATCATCACTCTATTTTTAGTACTTTGCATTTCCTCTGGCCATACCCCTACAAATCTTCCTATGCTGTGAGCAGTTTGATTATAAAACACACAAGGAGCAATGACCCCAACACTGAACAAGACAAAGCAGCCTTGGAGGAGTAGCATCAAGTTTATCCAAAAGTGACCTCCTCTGCTTTGTGGCTTCAGATCCTTATGAGACAGGATGTTATTCCAGAAAGTACTCAGGAGAAAGCTACTATTCTAGGCTGCTGTCATCATGTCAGACACTCTTCTAGTAGACATGATATGACACAATGGGAACACAAAAAGCGTTCCTTTTCCACAAGATAAAAAGAAACCCTTTGAGACCTACCAGGGCCTAGCATGGATAATATAAATCAAATTTCAGATTTTAGTATCTCTTTTTGGACAGCCTACTCTAACGAGAATCTGGAACTATCTGAAAGCAATAGTCCATTCCGTTGTCTACCTGGGAATATGAAAATGAAGACTTAATTAAGATTTATTCCTCATTGATTTGAAGGACAATCTTTCTTTCATTTGCGACAGGCCAACTGTGCCACTCCTGTACTGTTGGAACTATTCAGGGATATCATGCCATCCACAATATTGATGGACTTTTTTCCATCATGTGAGCTGATAAGTCACTACTGCTTCATTCTTTACTTTTGTGATCTACAGGACTTGCAATACTTTCTTTGAAAATGACAAATACCACATGCAAGGTCATTTAACAAGATACTTTGGCAGTCAGACATTCAGTGACACTGATATATGAGTTTGACACCGCTTGCTCTAAAGATCTCTTAAAAAGGATAGAAGCTTAAAGCTCAGATGCAAGACAACAGCCAAAGTCAGGAAGAGCTGCTGCTAGTAAGGCACAGCATTACACTGACTCACTGTATTTTGTCTCTGTAGGTGACAAAACTCAGGCTTCCAGGTTTTGAAGGCAGAAAGGGAGAGTTAAGGGTTACTGTTTCCAACTTGTTTACTCTGTTTGGTTTCACTGATGAATAAAGGAAACATATTTCCCTTATCCCAGACTTCAGTGTTTATAGTAACACACATATTTCTCAGAGTGAAATGAAATCAAACAAGCTGCAGAAGAGTTTAGTTCTTCAACCATACTGGTAAAGTTACCTCACATAGCTTCTCACACTGGCAAGCAGGTCCCTGCTAGCTAAACTCTGGGTTAGCTGCACAGCAAAACAAAAATGGTGGCTGAATACTAAAAAGCACAGAGTACTGACTGAACAATTAAAAGAAATGACTTACACCTACTACAGAACTAACAAGCAATCAAAATTGTGACAATAATACAGCTCATTTCACTATATTAATGGCACTGTGGCATATCAGTCTACACTCACCAAGTTGTGCAATGGATTTTGAAACTGCTGCAGAATAGTTTACTTCATCTGATAATTTCTTCCTCTGAAATGGTAATCTACAAAATGAAATAAAGAAATATTACAAGCATGTTTAAAATACTGCAGAGGAACACTTTAATGTATCACCGGAAGAGCTCAACAGCTTTTCTCTTCTTCCATCAAACTTTTTTTTCTTTTTGCAAATATGGATGCGTTTTGCAAGACAAATACGTTTTTGCAGTGCTGTTTCTACACTGAGAGTTTCAGTTCCATAATTTGGCAGCTTAATTTTGGCAAAAGAGTTATGTATTTCACAGAGAACATTTCCATAATTCATATTTGGTACAATCAGAAATTCTTTGTGCAAAGAAAAATCATTTAAATATGAAAGATGGAATCCTAGAACTGAGGTACTATCAAGCTATTCCAGAGTCTCACTATGAATAGATAGAAGCAGAGATGAAAAACGAGATCATATCCCTGGGCAAGGCCTCTAGAAATGGATGAAAATAAAACCAATAAAAATAGACCAATTACATATTCATTTTTGAAAACAGGATATTAAGAAATATCCAATAACATTTGCAAAATACTCAATTATGACAAAAACTTGTAAGAGCTAAAAATTCCCTAAGAGTTCACATTACAATATTATGCTGAGGTCTGTGCTGCTGTAGAAACAGCTTTCCGGTAGGTTTACCTCTGTAAACACAGCCAGAGAAGAGGAGAGATCAAATAATGGAAGAAATGCGTGGGGTGGGGAAAGAAACAGTCACTGAAAAGAAGTGGGAAAACGGGGAAAGAGCAGCTACAGAAGAGTGGAAAATTCTGCTATGAGAGATCTAGCATCCAAGAGGAATTTTTAACCAGCAGCCCCTCCCTCCAGTTACAGGCTTGTCCTTGTGAATTGTGGGGGAATTTCCTTAATACAGAAATTAAAGTGAAACTCAAGGGTGCAGTCTTCCAAAATATATTCATTACATAACTAAAGTTGCCAAACTAGTACAAAAAAATGAAAGCTGCTGCTCGCAACTACGTTTTATTGACTTTATGTCCTCACTCTCAGTTTTGCCACGTTTCTGCCTCACACGCAAGAAACTGAACCTCCATGATGTACTTTCTCATTCTCCACGGTGTGGCAGCAAAGGAAAGCAGTACAGCTGCTCTTCGAAGCAGAAGACAGCTCAAAAAATGTTATGTTTATTAAAGGCAGCAACTGAAAGGAAGCGATGTATAATCCTGTTTGAATACCCAGCTTATTCATTACTGCGTGGCATGATTTTTCTCTTCCTTGTTCTCACCAATTGCAATTGAATACATGAATAACTGGTTACAAAAAGTCCATGAGCCACTTGTAATAAGTTCTTCAGAAAGAGAAGACAGGTATGGACAGGTATGGGTAACACCTGAATTCTATTCTACCAGTAATTTGGAGTACAGTACGACAATGAAGGCGCCAAGAAGTTTGTAAAACATATTTGCAAAGCGATTTGAAATCACAAATCCTCCAGTTACCATCACATTTCCTCTTTTGCAATGTGGCTTGTCATTTCCCAGAGATTACCTTCAGGTATTTAAGTGTCAGTTTTTTAAACTCACGGAGAAAGCCTGTTTGAAACATCAAAACATACTTAACAGCTCAATCTCCCGAGGGCAGCAGCCCCAGAATAACTTAACTCTCGGCAGGGAAGTGCCTTGGGGAATCTTGCTCCCAAGTGAGCTGAGGCTAACTGTAATACAATTTTGCATGATGAAATGTGTGGCTCCACAGATATTCATCTCCTAAATTGGGTCCTTCACGCCAATAGAGATGGACTCAAGGTAAAAACTGATCATGAAAAGGAAGGGTGACATAATAGATACCTTGCAGAAGTAGATGCCTTCTATTGCAGGTCCCAAACAAATACAAAAGCTCTCTTAGAAAATGGATGAATGTGTTAGTAAGTAGTGTTTGAAATCTATAAGAGGGCTTAAATACTTACCCACATAATTTAATAAGTTCGCATGCAGGCTCAATGAAAGCTTCTTGTTCATTTACTTTTTCTGCACACAGGTTAAGAATGTCCATTATTTGTGTTAAATCCTTAAGGGGCTTTAAATGTAAAGCTAAGGAAATCCAGCTCTTTGTTTCGCTATGTATTAAATGAAAAACTTGAAAACTGCATCATACTTCAAAGATACAACCAAGGCCAATGCCTTTAAAGTTAGAGGACTAAAATGAAGCTCATGAGTCTATACTTATGTATTTGGAAGCAGCCTTCCTTTTACAGAAGTGAAACTCCTGCAGCTCTCATTGAGCTTTCTTCACAGCTGAACTCACTGGAAGTTCAGAACTGAGTATCTAAAATTAGAGGACAGAAACATTGCAGTGCTAGATCTATCTATGTCATCTATTAAATGTGTTATCTATTGTTTATATATTATATCTACTTATCTAGATTTTTATCTACCTAAATTGTTTGAAACAGCCTCGTGGTACTTCAATTGTTTCTTATTCTAGACCCAGTTGGCTTACTTGGGGTACTAAAATGAAGTGGGAATTAGGACCTAAACCTATATTATCTAATTTAGAGGCACAAGATCAAAACTGAACTGGTCACCGGATCTTCTAAGATACTGCAAATCATCTTAGTCATGAAAACTGACCGCAAGTGCTTAGCCACAACTCAGTTATGAAGTAATCTGACAGCTAAAATCATTGTGTCAATTAAGTGAACTGTACGGAATTAATCACATGTTTCCAAATGCTCACATTTCCCTAGTACTTCTAATCACTTCCCTCAGTTTTACTGTAAACATTTACAAGTTTCAGATGATCAGTCTTTGTTTTTCTTCAAGGACTGTAAAACTGAGATTCCTCTTCAATTTTCTAGCAAATGAATCAGGACCCAGGCATCTTGCTAACCTAACAACATCAGCTGTATATGTGTGAGATCAGCAATGAGAACACACTTGGACTACCGCTGCTCTTCATGTGGAAACTGAAGAATGGTTTGCTGAAAAGACAGAATATTATCATACATAACACACCACAACCTCAGCATTTTACAGTAGCAAAAAAAGGATACAAGCCCATTTTCAAAAGACTTCACTACTTTCTTGAGAACTTTCAGCTGCTTGTCTTCCAAATTGCTCTTAAATGTAAGAACGGAAAGCAGCTTTTAATTGCAGTTTGCCTTAGAACATTAAAAGATTATATTTGTCCCCTTTAATTTTCCATGAAAGTAGAAACCAGATTAAAAAGTCACAAGACACAATGAAAAATGCTTTGCAGGAGGATTAACTCCTTGATCGAGCCACAAGGTTTAAATACAGGGCCTGTATTCTTGTAACTAGAGACTTTAAAACCGTATCTTTTGTTCTAATGTGTGAGCTCTTTCTGCTACATTCTTTGGGATCCTGTGAGAGCATACTACAATAATCAAACCTATGTTTCCCGTGACATAAATGTGCATAAATCTAGCTTTAAATTGCTTTGGGTGGAGATCTACCATTAGGACACAGTCTGCAATGTCAGAAATGAAATGAAAATGGCAATGTCAGTGTGCTAGGGGCACGCAGTATTCATTCCAGCTCTCCTGAGCAGCTCCACAATGGCAAGAACACTGCAAATTGAGGCAGGCCAGAAAGCTATGTCAGATCATCAGATATTCCATACTGGGTAGAGGAACAACAGACAATATCATCCAGAATATTTTTCTTCAGTCTGTAAGTTTATTCTATCCGTGTCAAAAGGAAAAAAAAAAAAAGAGACATGAACTAGTTCTCTGCGGGACGTCTACTTAAAAGGTGCTATAAAAACACCAATCAAGCTCTTGCTTTAAGAATATAAATTATTAAGTTCTTTGATCAAAGTGACTAATGGCATAGTGAATTTAGCCTGTCAAATCTTTTTGTGAACACCAAAGACAGCCTGTGGGAGACTATGAGACACTGCTCTCCTGGGCGCCCAGGCAGTAATATCTGCTGTTGAACACTGAGCTTTGAATAGCGATCCTTCTGTTAACATCAGTTCCTTGGAGAAATGCTGGCAGTTAACTTGGGGCATTGGACAAATTTCCGGCACACTTTCAGTAAGCCTGTATGTATTTCCATTTTTCAGCTGAGGGCTTCAGCATTCTACAGCTCCAGATAGAGCAGCACCTGGACATCCAGCTTCTGGGTGAGCATTTGTCTCTTCTGTGAAAGTGCCTGTGTGAAGACACACCGGGATATTTAACAGGCAAAAAAAAAACCTTATAGGTGTCATTTTCTATTAAAATTACTATCCGTAGAGGAAGTCCTCTTGCACAGATCTCTCAGCTTTGCGCTTCGGAGCCGCAGCCAGCAGAGCAGGTGCCTTCCTTGGGCAGGTGGCCACATCACATGTTTTTCTACACCCCGTTATTGCCAGCGCAGCAGGAACAACGCGTTCTCAGCCTTACTTACGGAGCCTGCGTCTTCCAGCAGCTTGATGGCGTGGCTCAGATCCCCCGGCCGCACCTGCGCCTCCTAGAAAAATCACACTGCGTAGGCATGGCCGTCGGAGTGTACTTGCGCGGTGCTTAAACCCTATAAACATGCAAGCTCACCTGGACGGCGCCCGAGGCGGCTCTCCGCCGCTCCCCGCCGCAGCGAGAGGGGCCGAGGGCCGGCGACAGCCGCGGGGAGCGGGAGTGCGCCCTCGAGCCGGGCAGCTCGGCCAGGGAGGCCACGGAGCCGGGCTGCTCGGCCAGGGAGGCCATGGAGCCGGCTCCCGCCCGCCGCGGCGCGGCCTCCGCGGTTGCCATGGGAGCGGAGCGGCGCCGCCTCACAGCGCCCCGGGCGAGGCCCCGGCGCGGCGGCCCTGCGCGGATTCATAGATTCATAGATACATTAGGTTGGAAAGGACCTACAAGGTCATCTAGTCCAACCATCCTCAACCACCATCCCTACCCACCAAGCTACTAAATCAAATCCCTCAGCACCTCATCTAAACGCTTCTTGAACAGCGCTAGGGACGGTGCCTCAACCACCTCCCTAGGCAGGCCATTCCAGTGCCGGACCACTCTCTCAGAGAAAAAATTTTTCCTCAAGTCTAATCTAAATCTTCCCCGGCACAACTTGTGGCCATTCCCTCTCGTCCTGTCATTAGTTACCTGGGAGAAGAGGCTGACCCCCTCCTTACCACAGCCTCCCTTCAGGAAGTGGTAGAGTGCAATGAGGTCTCCTCTGAGCCTCCTTTTCCCCAAACTAAACAATCCCAGCTCCCTCAGCCGCTCCTCATAAGACTTGTGCTCCAGACCCCTCACCAGATACGCGCGTATCTGACTATAATCAAAGCGGTTCTTGCTCTCTTCCCAGCATGCATGCTCTGCCTTCTTCAGAAATGTGTAATACGCACTGTGTTTACTACTCGTGTGTGCTGTACAGCTCTCCTTTCATCACGGTGCAAATACACAAGGGAGGGCTGGCTGACAGACCAGGCTCAAATGGTTATAGGAAACATCAGGCTGGCAGTTGGACACTAGTTGAGTTCCAGAGAGCTCCTTTTTTGGGCCAGCTCTCTTTAATGTTTTAATAAATAACCTGGATGAAGGACTTAAAGGTATGCTAAGTTTGTGGGTGACACTAGTTGTCACCAAAATACCTCAAGGGGGCTGGATTTGATAATCTCAAGGTCCCTTCCAATCCCTACAGTTCTGTGATGCAATGATTCCGTGCAACCAGGAGTTGCTGACTCCTTTGAGGGCAGAAGAAGCCTTGCAAAGAGATACTGGCAAATTGGAGAGCTGCATGAAGTCTAACAAGTGTCCAGTTGTGGGCTGGGAAGGGGCAACCCTGGCTATGTATGCAGCCTGGGGAACCAAAGGCTGCAGAGCAGCCCCATAGAAAGCGGTCTGGGGGGTTCTGGTGGAAAACATGAGGCAGCAGTGACCCTGGCAGCCAGAAGGGCCAATTGTACCCTGGGGTGCAGCAGGATCAGCACTGCAAGCAGGTGAGGGGAGCAGTTGTTCCGCTGCTCTGCCCTGCCTGGCCTCAGCTCCAGCGCTGGGTGAGATTGGGAGCCACGATATAAGGGCACAAAACTGTTATAAAGCGTCCAAAGTGGGCTGCAAAGATTCTGAAAGTTCTAGTAGGCAAGGTACACGAGGAGCAGCTGAGGTCTCTGTGTTTGCTCAGCCCAGAGCAGAGGAGCTGAGGGGAGCCCTCATGGCGGCTGCAGCTCCTCACAGCTGTGACAGCGACAGGGCCTGAGGGAATGGCATGGAGCTGTGTCAGGGGAGGGGCAGCTGGGGTCAGGGACCGGGTCTGCACGGAACAGACTGCACAGGGCAGTGGTCAAAGCCTCAAGCTGGCAGAGTTCAAGCAGCTTCTGGACACAGTTTGGACTGTAGGTGCTGCTGTGCAGAGCCAGGAGCTGGACTGAGTGATCCTTGTGGGTCCCTTCCAACTTGCTGTACTTTATGATTCTGTGAATACCTCATATACCCATCCACACTCTACATTTTGTGACTGTTTCTCCTTAATACAACTTCAAAACAACTTCAAAAACACAACACCACACAGAATGGTAAGTTGGAAAACTAACTCAGCGACCACTTTGACATCCCAAATCTCACAAGTTGCACTCATAGCAACACAGGTGGTATACAGTGACAGGACCTGCAGGACAAGACAGTGCACTCACCCAATCTGACAACACAGCTACCAGTCCTGGAGCGACTGGTCGATGCTTTTCCCTCCATCCATTTACATTAATCTCCTTTTTTTTCTTTCCTGTTCCTAGCCCTTCCATCCTTCCTTTTACTTAAAAATTTGCTATTTGAATATATTCTCAGATGCAGTCTAGTATCTCGGCCAATGAGGGATGAAATGATTTACTTATTTGAAATTAATCATAATGACAATACTTACAGGTCTGCAATTATACTTTATTTTTTTTGCATCATGCCCAGATCTTTACTGAAGGTGTATACACTCAACCAGTTTTTAGGGTCATGAAAAAAAAAAAGAAAAAATAAAAAGCTAAAATTGACATTTATTGTGGTTTATATGGCTTTCAGCTCTGCTGCTTTGAATGACATAATGAGAATGTGTCTAAATTGAGCAACTTAGTCTGTAAATGATAAGCTGAGGTCACGTGCCATTTGCTGGATCATCCAAAGATCATACTGCAAATGCTCATTTCCTCACTGTGCACCTTCTTCATAAATGAAGACGTTGGATGGAAGCTACACTGTACAAGTCTGACTTAAAGGGATTCCACTGCCCTCTCAATCAGGCAAATGTCCTTCCTAAAAAGCCTGCAGTCAACTGTGAAAATATTTACTTAACAGTTTTCTATGTCAAACAACAGGTATCCATTGTTTCCTGTCACATACTGTTTCCATTGGGAACAAATAATATTGGAGACATGAAGTCCATAGCACTTACTTCTGAGAGAACTAATTCACAATTGTTAACAACTACACCTTACGAATGCTAGCAAAATGTATTTTAAAAGTGAATAGTTTATATTTCTGTTTTAATTGAAGATGTTACTTTGTTGTGAAATTTCAGCAATTTTATTTGTTGAGGTAAACTTCAGTGACATAAAACCATGACTGTGTATTCAAATGTGTAGGATAGCTGTGCATTACAAGATGAAAGTTTTGTACCTTAGTCTGCCATCAACCTCCTGTTGGCTTTGCTGAGTGAACTATTTTGCTCTTAATCTTTGTTTTTTGGTTTTTTTTTTTTACAAATTAAGATGCAAGTTTTTGTAATAATATTCTGCAAAGGATACAGCTTTCCTTGTGCTTCCTCAGGGGTTCTTCTGCCACAGCCAGGTGATGTCCTTTCCTTGGCTGTACAGAACCTGTGGGCTTTTTCAAAGCCATCTAGGCTTTGTATCATCATGACACAGAGCTCCTTACAGTACAGAAGTCAGACTCTAAGAAACAGTTGGTTGAGTTCTTGTCTTCTTTTTCATTCTTGTTTCTTGTTTTGACCAGTAGGATGGGGAAAAAGAAGGGCAATAGGGAAGTACAGTACTTCACTGCCACACTTCCTATGTTTGACATTCACAGAAGAAAAAAACCAAACCATCAAAATAACAAGGAAAGTGGCTGGCAGTACTCAAATCTGTAAAGTCAACAAAACTTTAAGCATCTGAATTTACCTCCCTATCTATTATAACGCAGTGTTTAGGTCACTAGGTGCTATGGATCTGATGGGGACCTCCACCTGATCTGTGATAACAGGAAATGAAGTCACAGTAGACAGAACCTACATTTTTCTCGGTTTAGTTGGACAAAGGTTTATGCTGGGGTTCCCAGCTCCTAATATAGTATCAACACTCAGAGAAACAAGTGCTGTGATGTACAGAAGCACAGCAAGATTTTAAAGAAGCTCAGAAAAGACAGATCTCTGAGATCAAAAGGTTATTTTTATGACAGGCACGACATGAATAGATATCAAGTATTTGGATTTTTAAACACATCTAAATTCTGTATCTGCTAGGGAATGGCTTTGTTTGAGAGTATAGGAAAGCTATGCAACTTAACATGAAAGCAGTGTGAATCATGATGGCTCCACTGACTTGTGCATCATTTCTCTGAATTCAGAGCTGTTAATGCTGCTGACCTCTACTTAAGCAGGGCTTCACCTCAAATGTATCTTATCTTCCTCTTTCCTCTTGTAGTGGCATAAGACTCCTAGGAAAAAAGATGTATACTTCCAAAGTGAGGAACCGCAAAGCGGTTCACCTGCTTTTCTCCTTTAAACAGTAATGCTTTCTCACATGCACAACCAAACACGAGGAATGTCTCCACCTGACAAACTTACTTGTGCTCAGCAGTCTCAGTTTTGACACAGGTGTTTTTTGAGTAACAAGTGGATTGAGTAGATACTGACAGTACCATAGTGTCTTTTTGTGTCCTGGAAACACGAGGAGTACGTTACAATCAGAGAAGGGAAATGGTTCTGTGAATGTGCTGTAAAAGAAAACTACTGCTCTTTAGAATGCAAATTCATAGAAAAATTCAAGCTGTACCTCTTAGAAAAGCTGTTGATCAGAGTACACGTGTACTATAAAGGAAAGCAAACTACATTTTATTATGCATAAGCACGGAAGAGAAAGCCAAATATCTGACATTAATTTTTTATTGATTTTTGTGTAAATCAGAGTCTGTGGAAAAATAGGTAAAAGCGTTTTACTAATAATTTATAATAGCCCTGTTCAGAGAGACAGCACAGAGAAACTGACAAACAACTACAAAAAGAATACCGGGAAAATACTGCATATGGGAGACAAACTGTGTTCACTGCCAGACACTGCCAGCGAGGCATGAAAAACAATACAGAATGATAAAGATCACTGTTCAGGTCAGTTCTATGTGTCACTTGTTTTACAGGCTGCAATCTAATTAATCCAAGCAGTATCATATAATGATACAATATACACTGCAACTTTACTTATTACATTTATAGAAAACACTGCCAAATGAACACCCAAGAAATCAAAAACTTGTGCACTGAGATGTATCTGAAAGGAACTATGCATCCACTACCACTGCATAAATTCATTGCTACAGCTGAAAATATTGCACTTAAAAACTCCATCTATCTCATCTTTATGCAGCTGAGATATCTAACTTTGATTTTATAACATTCAGAGGGAACCCGTTTCCTAACTACAGTCATGCCTTTGAAATCCATATTCACTTGGGAATTGTTTGCCTTTTATTAATTAGTAATTTCCCTTCATGCTAGTCAGGCAGCATGTTTGGCCAACTGCATGTAGACACACAATATTTTATAGCCAATTAATGCCAAATAAAACAGAAATGTACTTTCTTTCTCATGTTGGCACATCACATTATGCACAATGCTGGAACAAAACATTAAATGTGGCATCAGTTCACAACTATTACCATAAGCTAACTTGCACACAAGCAACTTGCAGAACTGAATTTCAGAATAACGAATCTCTAAATAATTCAGGAATACAAGGACTTAATTAACTTGTACTTAGTTGCCACAGTCAATGGAATTGCAATATAAAATTAAAGACAAATATGGAATCTGGAATAGAACTGTATTTTAAACAACGTTAAGAAATACCTTTACATCCATAGAAAATAAACATCCTCTTGCTAAATTCACAGAGGTTTCTATTTTCTAACATGATACGTAAAGCTCTGCGTTATATATTAAGCAATGTTTTGTTTTTATTTAACAGTAATTAAGAGAAGTGAAGGCTATTTTCACATTAGGCAGGGCATCCCTACCATCAATATAATCAATATATCAATAAACAATTTATACAGTGTTACAGAGGAAGTATTTTTATAGCAGCCTATTCCTCAACGTACATATATATTCTCCTAAGTAACTAAAGAGTCTAAATTTGCATATATTTAGGCAACTGAAACTGAACTTTTAGCCTCAGGTGTCTTTCCAATAAGCCCTTCCACAAGGACTCCTATAGAAACCAATGTGATTAATCATACAGATAGTTTCCTTACGTGACTGAACATACGCATGGTATGATCTATTAATGTGTCATAAATGCACGAGTGTCATTTTATTTTCAGACTTACAGTGCCTTGATAGAGTGAATTGGTCCTTACAATAAAGAACACTACACAAGATTAAATAACAAGTCATCTTGTTATTCCAGTTAGAAATAAATACGCGGCCTAACTGGAAACCGTACATCATATGATAGCACAAATACTTAACAAAACGTATTCACATATTCATCTAAAAATATCACTGTATTTATTAATACTTCAATAGCTCAACCTTTCAAGTAAAATTAAACCACATTTTCCATTTTCAATACATGTAGTTTGAAGAAAGGAACAATACATTACTGTTCCCTCCAGACACTTCTGTCAGTTCAAAATGTAAGTTTTAACATTCTTGAGGAAGTCTACTGTTGAAATAACTTTGCATAGGAAAGAGGGCAAATACATTTTTGTACAGACGGTGAGTGGCTGCATGATATATTACAACATAGATTGGCTATGATGTAACGTTCAACCAGTACAGTATCTCAGTTCTGCAACATTATCACTACTGCAGGAAGCAAGAATTAGATGTGAACGATGATCATATATCCTACAGAAGTGTATAATTACTATACAGCAGTATATTTAATTTGGAAATGTAATCACATTGTCAACAGTAATGGTTTCTACCCTAAATTTGTTCAAAGGTAGGAAATTCTGCTTTCAGTTATACTGTTCAATTCCAGGGGCTTTAATTAGGTTTCATGCATGGAACTGGGACAGAACGTAGCATGGTATTTATCTCATTAAAATTCTCCAAGGCTTTGTGTATTTTAATATCAATCATACATGCTGTTTTCTCTAGCATGAAATTAATAACAAAGAGTTGAAATAGCTCTATGCAAACAATACCACGGGTTCGTGAAGATTAACAACTCACAAGCAAATATTCCTGCAAACACCTGTGTATGTGAGTAATTATAACCAAGAGAATAGTTGTATCAGTTGAACTATTTATGCTAATTCTGTAATTAAATTTATTTAAAGCATTGGAGCACAAACGCCTGAGCTTTCTTTAGTTTCAGTCTGTAATAATGGAATAAGAAACATTGGCTTGGAAATCCAGGTACAGGTAACTCTGCAAGCCTTCCAAAAATACACAGCTTTCTGCACTGAAATGTATTTACACACAGGCAAAGTAAGTTAGCAGTTGTAAATGACATTTGTTCTCCATTTTTATGAGAAAATTGGATTCCTACTAATTTCGGCTCCCATCTATATGCAATAATAACAGTTCTTTTGCTTAATATCTAGTTTGATAAAACAGTATCGGGCTCGTGTATCACATTCATCACTAGAATAGCTGCATATTGGAAATGGGACAGTAATGTTATTACCTTGCTGAACGTGCTTGGAATTGAACAGATCCAGCTGTCTTTGATTTGCAGCAAACCCTGAACGCACACAGCCTTGATGTTTGGAGAATAGAGGTACTACAATCAAAATAAAATTGCAGTACATTTTTGAGTTTGAAATGAAATTAAGAACAACTACCAAGCTCTTTAGATTCAGGTTAGTGTAACTGGGAGCAGAATTTGATTTTAGATTCTATCACTGTGGAGCTGTTGGTTTCATTACAGAAGTACTGGGATTTAAAGGATGATATTTAAGGATAAATTCAACTTAAGCACGCTGTATTTCTGACAGGTATCATACTGATGACAAATTCTTGCAAAGAAATAGTAAGTGAGACACAGCTAAGAAACTCAGAGATCCAGTGCAAAAATAGTTACGAAAAATATAATTTCATCTATCCAAGGAAAATTTGGACCAATTCTCATTCATTAAAATAAAGGTTTTGCTAATTAAGTAAGAGTAGCCTGAGGGAACATAAACTGGGCTTTGCTATTCCATTAGAGTAAAACCCGACAAAACAGCGGTAATCATTTTGAATGTCAGGTCTTAGAGCTAAAATCTCATTTTTAAGTTTGAGAATAACAAGTTTGTCTCTCAAAAATTCAGGCATACCCCAGAAACATCTGTTTGCAAAAGTAACACTATATATAAAAATAGAGGATTGTATTTACACAAAATGATACTAGGACTGCAAGACAGTCTGTGGGACATTCACACAGAACTGAAACTCCAGTGTACAAACACACAGGACATGAGGATTGTGATGCTCCCCTGTTGGATCAACGTGTCGGAAGTTTCACAGTGAAAATGGATTCTCACTGCTGCAGATTTCTCAGTATTTCTCTTTTAAAATATTTTCTGGTATTTTCAAATAATTATTACATCAAAAAAGAAGTTGCTTGCATGTGTCTGCAAGTCCTTCTACTCCTGTATAATAATGTTTTGATTTCTCATTATATGGCACACAAAGAGATGCCAATGTTTAAAATTCCACGTGATTCTTTTTAAAAAGTCCCATTTGGCACAATAGCATTTGTTTACAAGATGCATAATTAGACCACAACTGAAATTGGTTTTGCATATTCAAATCGTGAAATGTTGTAAAACCACAAAAATAAATACACTGTACATGTGCAACACATCATTACAAATTAATTTCAGTTGTTTCAAAATCTGAATGTTTCCTAAATTATTAACTCAATGAGTCAATATTCTGGACTCAGCAACCCAGAAGTGTGGTTTAAATGACAGAAACATTGCTCAGAAAATGTGGTAGTAAGACATAGCACTCTGACACGCACTCTTGAGTCAAAGAAATGTCTCAAAAGCATGGTTATAATGGAATATTGTGATACAACTGTGTAAAAAAGGATTTAAAAAGTTAAAAAAAAGAAAAAGATTTCACAATTATCTGCCCTCTGTAATTCAAGACAACGTATTTTTGTAGTTATCTGAAATAGTAATTACCTGGTTAGAAATTTCTCATAATTCCATTGAGGGCTTGTACTGTATGCCAAGCAAGTCCACACTGACTTCACACATACATTACATAAACTCCTGAAAATGCAAGTTTATGACCAAAAAAACCAACAGAAACACGACAAAGAAAAGCCCAAACATCTGCCATAGTACTAACAACTCCTAGCGTACCATCACATCACAGTTATTCTTTCTGGAGAGAAATGTGCAACAGACCCACTTGTTTCTTCTATTGCATGGCTTTTCTCCCATCCTCTTCTGATTCTCCTCAGTTTCCTACTTACGCATGGCAGAAGTAAAATGATCTTACCTAGAATTACAATGGAAGGTAGAACAAGGGCAAGAACAAAATTTGGCGGTGTATAAAATCTGTAATATTCTTCTTCAAAAGCTCTTTTCCATCCATAAATCAGTACATGGAAAGTACTTATGAGCAGAGCAATGTATCCAAGTGTAGACTTTAAAAAAAGAGAAATCAGGGGAAAAAAAAAAATGAGAAAACAGTACTTGGTCCTTCATCAAAACAAGTCCAACCCAATGTTTTAATATTTCCTTTAGAAATTGAATTAAAATGTCATATCTATCCATTATTTTGAAATACCATTATGTGGTTTTAAGTTCAAGTTCTGAAAATTACAGACTGAATTAAACACTATTTAAAGCACTAGTATCTATAGGCTAAAGTCAAACCTGAAATGAAAGTGTTTGTACAAGCTGTAAGTAACACAATCCAACTACAAGACATGGATAAATAAGTAACAATCCCAGCAAAGTTACTGGAACAACATCAGTTGGATTTACAATTCATTTCTGAACTATATTTTCTCAGCAATAGAGGTAGATTTTATTAACAGTCATATTTATTATGGAGCAGTGCAATTTTGCTAAAAGAGATCAGAGTTTATCAATCCAAATTTTTACTGCTTCAAGAAGTGTAGTTTGCTTCTTCCAAACCACGACCTTCCTTGCAGCAACCCACATACACTTGCCTGAAGTTAGCATAAGCTATTCCTTACCTTTTTCCATCCACTGGTTAACGAGAAGGAATATTGAACTACAGGATTTGGGTAGAATGACACAAGGTAATAGTGCAGCTCATAAACAGGCAATGCTGGATTTAATGTCAAGTACAAGGCTCCCACAACACCCTGCAAAGGACTTTATCACTTAATCCACAGCAAGCTGCAGAAGGTAACACATTCACAGTTGGACTTGATGATCATAGTAGGCCCCTACTAACTTGGGATATTCTGTGCATTTCTTATTGATGCTCTTTTAAATGTCAGGTCGTAGTACTGCTCTGCAGGCTGGAGTTAAAGGTATTAAGTTTGGCTTTCCCAAACCATTGCCGAAGGACTACCACGCTTTGACTTCTGGGGGTGGTCAAGATGATGAAAAAATCTTTTCTCCAAAACTGTAGTAATGACTAACTTGGTTGGGAAACATTTGTAGAAAGTCACCAAAACAAAGAATGTGTTTTTAGAAAGGTAACTGGATAGTGGGTTCTGTTTTAACTTCAGTAAAGAGAGAAGCAAAGAGTCTTTCTGTCTTAAGAAAAACGTAGCCGAAGGGTCTGGAATAGTGAAAGAATCACAGAACCATAGAAATTAGAATAATTTGGGTTGGAAGAGATCTTTCAAGTTCACCTAGTTCCAACTCCCCCTGCTACAGGCAGGGACACCTCCCACTAGATCAGGTTGCTCAATACCCCACATCCAGCCTGGCCCTGAATACCTCCAGGGAGGGGGCATTCACAACCTCACTGTGAAACCTGTTCCAGAGTCTCACCATTCTCCCAGTAAATTTTTTTTTCCTAATATCTAAATCTACCCTCTTCCAGTTTAAAACCAATTCCCCTTGTCCTGTTGCTACATGACCTTATAAAAAGTCCCTCCCCAGCTTTCCTGTAATAAAAAGAGTTCTTCCTGCTTCAAGATTAACCATTTTCTAGGGAAAGAAGAAGGTCTGAACTAACAAATACCATTTACAAGGGTTAACTGCTATAAAGAGAAATACTGCAGATTAGCACCATGTTTTTTAACTTGCCAATAAGTATGTATTTGTATCTAATGGTCAAAATGGAAGCTAGTAACTGCTGATATTAATGTTAGGAACCAACAGTACAAGAAAAATGTGATGCATCTCCACTCAATTTTATTTATTTATTTATTGAACCTGTGGAAAGTTGCTGCATGCTTCTTTGGCATTGCTAGGGCATATGCTAATAGTATATATCGGTCCATTCCAATCTCTCATCTACTAATCAGATCCCAAAGACAGTCTTAGAGGGGTTTCTCAGCTACTGTATTTTCTTCCATTAGGCTCTTAATTGCCTTTGTCATTGTATTTCACTGCTTAACTAGAAAGAGGATGTTCTTTATACAACTTAGCATTTTTCAGGTTTTCCTCTTTAGCTAAGGCAGATTTGTTGTACCAAGTTCCATTAAGAGCATTTATCCTCATTTGCAGTTACTGACAATGACTTACCCAGGTGTACAGGCAAAATGGCTGCCTTTGATAATTGGGTGAAAGCTCAGTGTAAGAGGTCATGTCATGACTGGGAGACACAGGATGCTAACATCTTTAAGAGCAGAGGACATCTGAAAGCAGCAGAATGAAACACTTTTCTTTGAGTGGTAAAACCACATTGGTGAGAAGTAGAAATACCAGTTGAAAATGCTAGGAACATTCTATCCAGGCTCTAGAATGGCTGCTGGGAATTGCTTTGTTTCCAAAGGCTGGGAATTTCGCAGCTGCTGCCACCTGTGTTGTAAAATCAGGCTAGGCAAGACAGAAGCATGTCCAAAATAATTTGGGATATCAAAGACAACCACGATTTCTGGGCAACAAGAATCACTACTGGGGATTCTCTACAGTATTACAAACACTGATAGAGGTTTGTACCACACTGTACATAAGGGTGATGCTATTCAGAGCTTGTTCTACTGCAACATGGCTAGAAAACTGCCTGTGCTTGTGTATGTAAATAACTAAACTCTAAACTCAGATTTTGTCAGCAGACTCCAAGACCGAGTACATTTTAGTGATAACGCTCCTCAGAGGAGGTCACACCCTTATTTTGATCAAACTGTACTTACTAAGATGAGCAAGCAATAGTGCCTTGTTCTCTAAGAAATGCTGAGGTGAGAAATTCACTGAGTGTGTTGGCTGCCTGACTCTTCATCTGTCAGATGTGAAACAGAGATTCAGCAATTATTTTGGCAGATTATCTCAGGAATCAAGACTAAAGCTAGAGTTGTACTGATTTCCCCAGATAAATAAAAAAAACAGTAACACTGAGATGATAGGCTGCAGTTTCAATGCTCATCATGCTAACTCAGAAAAAACTGAGAAAATTAAAAGTCACTTAATTACTTTTAAGTACTTAAACAAAAATAGACCTGCTGCACTTGCACACTGGGTACAATGAAACCTGTTCTGAAATGCAAACTCCTTTTACTTTAGAGGTGGATCAACAAAAGCCTGTTTTCTGATCAAATAAAGTGAGAGACTTTCTCAAAGGAATAATAACTACTTGAAGAATAACTTATATTCTGGGATTTATTAATGAAAAATTAATGACCACATGATGGCCATTAACTTTAGGGAAATTTTAGAATTTATATTTTTTCTTTGCTATTAAAAACAGTAAATGATCATAAATAATTACCTATACTAATTCACTTTAGGACACAATACAGAATCAATTATAACATCCCTCCAGAGGGATGAATCTCCAATTCATCAGAACACTGAGAGGTAATTTGTTAAAGTTCATAATTAATATCTGAATTATTTTGACTTCAATTATCGTGCAAATAATTACAGAAAATACAACACAAACAAAAATGTCTTTGTAGGCATATAATTATGCAATTATCGTGCGGGTTTTGACTAAATCACACAAACCTGAGATGTGGAAATCTGTGTAAGGCAAACATAAGAGACAAATTCTGGGTTTGAGGCTGAAAGTCATGACCTCGTGAATGAATACGTATTTTTCCCTTTCACACGGAAGTTTTATGTCACATAACAGCAGTACTACTGTCCACGCACAGAGAACTCTGGATGGCACAAATGTTTCAACAACGCAAAGCGAGTACTTACTTCCTGTGAAGGCTCAAAATGGTGGGTGAGAATAAACAGTTCTGTCTAGGGAATGGTACTTTGACAAATCTTTCAGCAAACTTTTTGTGCTTTGCTACATACAGAAGATCTCTTGTAACTACAGCCAAAAAAAAGTGTTCCTCAGTACTCCCCTTAAGATGTCCATAAATTATGAAATGTAACTCAATACCTGAACAGTAAAGTAGATGCAAGTGTAGGTAGGAATTAGTCAACAATTTCATTACAGCAGGTATGCCTAAAAACTCTTAATCAGATAAGACAGAGTTAAGACTACAGCACAGAACTCTAAATTGTAAAACAAATCAAAACAAAACTCCAATAAAAATAATGACAGGCTGGATCTAAGACTTGATCCTAAAAAGATTCTTATCACTGACAGCCATCTAACATTAATAAGAATTTTGTTTGCAAGCAAATGTTTTATTAAGGCCTTCACCTCTTATGTTTCTCAGTATTTTGTGCTGGTTATGTCTACCTGTTGTCGATTTCTCTACAGAAGAAGGGAAGTAGAAGGGATGCCAGGACCAGGAAAAGCTATCGCTTTTAAGAAACAAAACTGCATATTTTCCTAATGGGAATTTTTACCGAATAATGCAGCTGAGAGATATATTAATTCCCACACAGTGTAGAGGAAGCAAAACTGAATTAATAACACCATGGCTGTCAGAAGGCTGTATAAAAATAATTCTTCGAGACAAGCCTTCAGTTTTCCAGTTGAGTTCATCTACATTTATCAACTCATCCCATCAGTATCACTGCTTTTAGTGAGTCTGCACAACTTTATCTAATCTGAACTTAGAAAGAAATTCTAGCAATGGAAAAGGAATTAATAGATTTATGCTCATTTGGTCTTATCTGTGTTGATTCTTCAATGCCAGCATGAGTAAAAGGCAAGTTCCTATTCTGACACTTATAAAATGCTGAATTTGCCTGCATGCTTATCTATTTGCTAAGTAAGGCTACGTTGCTTTTATTAACTTCTTAGATAGAAAAAACTGACAACATGTTCTAATGACATTGCAAAGAGCTTTTCACAATAGTACTAATTAGCACTGAAAGAAATTCATATTAACAACAAACATCTATTATTTTGAAAGTAACACACCTGAATAAAACTGAACTCCCTCCAGTTTAAGGCACTGTTGACTGAAGGGATAGAAGTTACTGCCAGCAAAGAAAGCAATCCAAGACTCATTATTCCAAAGGAGATATACATTTCAATTCGCCACACTTCTTCCTCATTCCAAGAATTTTCAACATTTGCATGAACCTGATGAAGGAGCAGAAAGAAAGCACCTCATTCTCCAGAATATTAAAAGTATCAACAGAAGTTATTTTGCTGAGTAAAAGTCTACAGTAATAGAACAATTATGAAACGGAGTCAAACATTTCAGGGGTTTCCTCATGTCTTGGAGAAAAACAACTACTTCCTTACTGTTGGTACTGGCTCTTGTTAGATTAAAAATATTTTAAGCAAGAAAACTAGATGAGTTGGTAAAAGAGAACATAACATGATATACTATTTACAACAATTATCTTACAAAAACAGCATTTCTACATTTCTCTGTAATTCTCTGTACTGCAGAAAAGTAGCCACATTCTTCAGACCTTGGAAACGTATCTTCTATAGCATAAACTGGATGAATCCACACTGTTTTGGTATGTTACACTTGGAGAAAATTTAGCATCATTTCCATAGTGCTTTCGCTCCTCATACAAAAGACAAATTGTTTTGTCTCTTTCACTGCTGATACTAATTAACATTTGAGAATGTTCTGGTTGGAGAGCTTTTCCAGAAAAAAAGAAACAGCTCAGGTACTTAAAAATTAAGATGCCTGGATGGTGAATTATTTTTCCATTTCAAGATGAGCTATAGTGATTTGATGTGACCTAGAAGAGGTCCATTGTGAGTATTAGCAAGTGAGATTTGCTATTAGAAATGAGATAAATTGTTAGTAAAAGTATCAGTAGATCCTTTATTACATATGAACAACTACAATTCTTTGCTGTTTTTCATAGTTTGTTCTTTCTGCCTTTCTCTGAAGTTAATTTTTCATGCTAGCCCTTCTTTTAGAATCTGATTTTGTTTTTGTTCTGTTATTAAGATTTGATTTCCTTAGTTTTTCTTCCTGTTCCATTTCATCCACCTTTCTTGCACTTTACATGCTGAATGGCAACGCTGCTCTTCTGCCACTTCAAAGGTGGCAGTGAGCTGACTGACAGAAGCAGCAGTCCTTCAGAAGGATGATAGGTTTGTCAGAGATTGTTTTGAGGTTATGCAAGACCAGTTACTGTTCCTGTGAGCCAATCTTTGTTGCCTGTAATAGATGACATTCACAGAATTTCTAATGACCATATTTTTACCTACGGTCCAGTAAGTCACAAAGTATTTTCACTGCAAAAACATAAATATTTGTATCTATGAATATTATAATATCTACTCTAAGTACTTTTCCACATTTGTAAATGCATTTACTATATAGATACATCTCCTGCATCTTAAAAATACACAAAGGAACTTAACTCAGATATTTCCTTTGGTGTTGCTTTTATCCTGCCTAACCTACATTTTCACTGTATAAATTGCTGTCAAAGACTTAAGTAAAATACATCCTTGGTTCAGCCTATAATACAAACGTGAACACAACTTCACACGAAGTACATGGGCGTTTCTTTTACTCTCAGCTCTTACTAAGCACTACCTTTGCATAACATTACACTATAGATTTTCAACCGAAAACAATGGATGAAACATGAATTCTCTATTAATGTATCACATATGCAACCAAGGCATTTCTGGCTTACTTGGCTAAAGATCAGCTTACCTGTTGATATGCCATATTGAGGAACAAGTATCGCTCTGATCTCCTCATAGGTAAGCAAAGGCTGTATGCCACGTGCACTGCTGCAAAGAAAAAACTGAGCAGTCCAAGCTGCTTTCGGCACTGCAGCCAGCTGTCCAGCCAGGGTGGAAATCGCCTGTACTTAGTGCTGTAATAAAGCTGATAAGCAGCTGCAATGAGTCCTGACAAATACACTAGAGAGAGTAAAGTGATGGCAACAATTGGCAGAGTCTTGTTCACAATCTCAATGGGGATCTTGTAAAAGTCACTCTGTTGGTTTCTCACGTATGGATGGATTACATCTCTGATGAAGGAATAGACGAAGAAAAATGTTGCCAGACTAATGGCAATCACTACAGGCCCCTTCCATAGAGTGAAGAGTCGCAGAGGTAAGTTTTCAATCTCTCTTGAAGATGACAATGACCCCAAATCAATAGGAATAAAACCAAGCTGACGAGCAAGCTCAGAAACTTGATGGCGAGCCTGAACATTGTTACTGCATATATAGACCTGTTGGAAAAGGCAGGTGAATTGCAGTCACAGAAAGACTTAAAGGTTAAAAACAAACAAACTCAACATAACAAACAAAAAACCCAAACCCAAACCCCTCAACTATTAAACAGCAGCAACCCCTCACCCCCCGCCCCAATTTAAGAGCCTCTGGAGCAAAACTGCAGCACTACTGCTAGCTGTAGATAGCAGCTGCTAACCATCCATTGCTATGACAGAATTATGACTATGGTATAAATATTTAATAAAAACAACACTATACACAAATCCAGCAAAGGTGAGAAAACATGCATGCTTATTTAACTACAGAGTAACTGAACTTCAAGATGATGTTGATTCTGTTTAACAATGAGGTGACCGTGGCACGTACAGGTAATCAGCACTCTGAAACGTCACACATTCCCCATACTGAAATGCCTATAGGAATGGACTGAACCTGAAGCAACGGCTAAAATCATTTCCAGAACTTGTGTGTCTCTCAAATATACAAGTATCTTAAATGGTGACCCCAGAACAGCTGTAGCATAAACACAATGCAAAGCAGACAACTGCATAATCTATATATGCAAATTTTCCCAACCATCCGTGTTAGAGAACACATGATCAGGTTTGACAGAAGTCAATTACTTACAGCAGCATCCTGCTCTAGAAGGGAACAAAAATAGTGCACTGAGATTATTTTTAAAATAATGCTAATTCAATATTGATTGTGTGCTATTTAAAATTTGCCTGAAGTGCCAGAGAACACGGTAGCCTCCAGCAGCCATGTTCCACCCACCACTTGTCGTGCATCTCTTAGAGCCCACAGTGCTGTGAAAGGCTGAGCTCTTTGTATTGCTTCAGCAAAGCAAGACAAATGTAAAGCTGCCCCTTCTACACGCAGGGTGGATTTGGGGAATACACTGGGAAGGACTCTGGGCATGATGTTCCCAAGCAGTTCCGGATCAAATGAATGATCACTTTGAAACATACGCACCTCCATCTGTTTCCTCGTATTTATGATCTTGGGGATATTCCAGAAGCCAAATAATAGGTTATACTCTTTCTGTGGTTACACTGAGTACGAGCATTCCCAGAACAGCTGACTCCTGAGCCTTGGGGTCATGACCTCAGATTTCTGTGCAGCTCTTTCAACAGTTCACCCCACCAAAACCAACATTTAAACTAAAATAAACTGGGAAAGACTGCCTTCAATCTTTGGAGCATCGGAATATAAATTAACATATTTACTACAGAAAATTCAGGATCCTATTCTTCTTATTGTAGTCATTTAAACATCAGCTAACTGGTCTAAGCTATTACATACAACTCTCTGCAATCCATAAAGACACACGAGCATCCCAGAGCACAATTTGGATCATTTATTCTGTCCATGATTGTCTTTTTCATTCTACAAACAAATCAAATGAATACAAACGCAACGTTTACCTGTCTGCTGGCATCCTTTGGTCCTAACTGGAGCGACCAAGCTGAAACAACATTGAATCCTTTGACAATTAGGGAGTCTGGGAAAAGCGATGCCAAATACTCCGCATTGGAGTCTGGATATTGGTCTACTCTTGTATTGTTGCTGACATCAACCAGAATTTTCCCAACGAGCAAATGCTTGAGGTCCCACAAGGACGTGTAGTGTTCTCTGTGGATAGCTACAAAAATGATGTTTGTTTTCGTTACTGCATCTTCATGGTGAGTGACGTCAACCACATGGGGGAAGAACTCAGCAGCAAGTTTAGGGTTTCTGCTTCCCACAACCACACGGTACCCACATCTGATCAGCCTAATTGTCAGCGATTTTGCAAAGTCCCCACTTCCAATGATGCCTACTGTCATCTTACTGGCATCCTTGATGCCATTGGCCACATTCGGTAGAAAGCTTTCACTGAGGTTCTTCGGGCTTCCCATCATAGAGATTGATTCCATACTTCTGAGACACCAAACCTACGATGATTTTTTTCTGGAAAAAAAAAGCAGAGAAAGCAACAGAAGGGGAAAAAAAAAAAGACAGCATCAGACATTTTTATAAGCCATCAGAACTCACAAATAACTCTGAAGCAAATGTTGTGGTTCTAACTTTCAGGTTTTATCTTTTCCTTCATAAGTATGCACTACACAATTTTTTTTCTTGAGTTGTATCACTAATACAAGAAAGAACACAAAAAGAACACAAAGACTTAAAAGCTTTAGTAACAGTTACAGTAAGTAATAATAATAATAATAAAAAATAATAAACAAACTTAAAAGTATGTGCAAGGGAGTACATATGTTTTAAAAATCAGTCTAATTAAAATCAGTGAGTCATGGAGATGCAGAACTGCTTTTCCTGGCTAACGATTGCATGATGCAGAAGGATTTAGTGACTCCAAATGTTTGTGGGGAGATGGTGAAGTCAGAGATTAATGAACAAAGATGAAAACGAGGGCAACAAGTTTGATTTCTTCATTATAGAGCGTGATCTACTGAACAGCATGCAATTCTTAACTTCCATCCTAAAACCCACATTTATTACACACGCGTACCACATCCTATCCAAAGATAAAAACCTGATTTAGAGGGACTTTGTTGTGGGAATCCTGATCTTAGGTATACTGTATTGCAGTTCTGCTGTCTATTATCTATGATAATTCATTTAGTTTTGAAAGGGGATTGTGAAGGGAGCTACGTATTCTGGTTATCTGCATTACAGCAGATACAATCAGTTCTGACAGAAGTCGATTACTTATAGAGCAGTGCTATTCTGAAAATGGATAAAAATACTGCAGTGATGTTCACAGTTTTAAAAAGGGACTGCAATGAGACTGATACATACAATAATCCATCCTGCATATAACATATGCTGTTCTTGTTATAATGTTTCTTAGTTTGTCACGATGAATCTCACAACAGTTTTCAAGACCATATCTCAACTCCTTTTTTGAGGGACAAACCCAATAAATGTGAAAGACAAGAGGGTGAAGTAATTGTCTCATCTGCAAAGATCGATAATTTTATTAGCAAACAGAAACTCTTCTTCACATTTGAACGGATCTTTGTATGAAAGCATGTATATGCTTACAAAGAGAATTGAGACTTACTAATCTAAAAGAAAGAGTTTACTTAGGCCAGTTTTACCACTTGAATTGAAAGCATTTGGAGCAAGAAGTACCTACATACCCATTTCTGATCCAGAGTGCATTTCAGGTTAAGGATGGAGTCACCTGACAAGGCACATGTTTCACACTATAAGTACTGCTGTGAGGCCCACACACAAGACTTCATCATCTGTGACCCTCAATTCAGGTGTAGGAAAAAATGGAACTCTCACACAGTGGAGAGCCACGTTTTTCAAGGCTGACTATTGGATTCAATACTAAATGTCTCTGTTACTTTGCAGCAACATTCAGTAGACAACTGGCAGTTCTGTGTCACATTACAGCCTGACTGAGTTTCGAGCATTATACGACCAAAAGAAATAAAATAAAATAAAATAAATACCTCAACAGTCCCCCCCCATTCAAAAACAAAGCCTGTTTCTCCTATGCCCCTTCAATATATTAATTAGGTATAAGGATTTTTCAAAGCCTTTTTATTCCTGGCTGCTACAGACTTAAGGAAACATAGTTCATCCCTCCCATAAGAATACTACATGCTTTCTGTACTGCTATTCAGCCATAGGAACTTATCAAAATTACATTTATGGGGATAAGAAGTTTTTTTGGTACTATCAAGAACAAGGAGCACTGTGACTTATTGACTAACATTTGTAATGATGTCACTACTTTCCCATTCTTCCACTCCTTTATGTACTAACAAAGTTGGATCTGTGAATACATAGATACTGATGGACCTGAATGATATTTTTCCACCTTCGGCTGCCCCAAAATGTTGAACCACAAAACAACCTTGTGCTTCAGAAGGGAATAGTCAATGAAATAATGAGAATAAGTGTATAAAGAAAATTGGGGAACTATATAAAATATTAGAAGGTGGAGACAGCTGGCCTGAGAATGGCATAAAGGACAGGGAATCCACAAAAGTTGGATTTGATCAAAAGCTTGTGCTGTTTTTTATTGTGGCATTCTATCCTGGCCAGGAAGGAAGGAACACAAAACTCTGAAAGCTGCAGAATGTTACAAGTACCTCCGTGATGCAGACATCTGTCTGACTTACTCACCCCTCAGCCTGGGGAACAAGCTGCCCACAGTATCCAGTGGCAAGAGTAAGAAGAGAAATTTCCCAAGGCCTGCTCATGAAATCACTAATGACACAGCTAGGTCAGGCTACCAGATCTGCCCACGTGTATGGATTAACCACCACCGGTGCAAGGGTAAGGGGTTCAAGGACATGGGTTATGAACATGCCTGACAGAATTTTCTGACTGGGCAGAGAATATAAATCCTGAAGAAAAGCAAATGAGACATATACTATGAAAAGTTATTGGCAAAAATGAATAGATTTCACACAATAATAAAAAAAAAAAAGTTAGAAAGTTTTAAGACTTAAGATTACTGTTGCAGTAAGAAAGGCTTTGCAGAGGAACAGAGGCAAAGGCTCACAGAAAATTGAAAGGAATACTCTAACAATTTTGAAGAGGTCAAAAGCCGTAGTAAAACTGTAACACACACACACACACACAAAAGACATAAGAAAACCACAAAACAACCCTTCAAAAGGAAGCAGTCACATGAAACCACAGCTCTGACATAAGTGATTTTTCACTCTAGAAAAGGAATAAGCTCTGAAAATTAATGAAGCAATAAGGAGAGGCAAGTTAAGAAGGAGTTAAGGGAAAGCATCAGGTTGCTCCTCTCCTGGGAGCTACCAACAATAGACCACAAAGAAAGGAGAATGAAGCTCCTTCTGAGCAATCATACAAGATGTCAGTAACCAGTGGGGGAATTCATGCACCCACTGGCTAGGAACACAACGTCCTATGACCAAGAGAAGCTTTGTTCTTCACAAGTGCCCGGGAAACTATCAGAAGAATATACTTGAAAAGGCACTTTTCATCTCAGTTTTTGACAGAAGGGATTCTAAAGATGAAAAATTATGTGTTAAAGTGACCACAGCATCCATATTCTACAAAAAAATTCTAACAATAAAAATCAACGTGCTCTACCAGAAAGTTTCATGTGCTGAAAATCTATTGACTTCTTTCTTGCCACATGAACTGTCCTGTATCTAGCACATGACCAAAATACCAGCAAGTCCTGCACCCTGACAGTTTCACATCCAGGAAAATAATGAGCTGTATTCCAATCAGCTGAGAGATATTCATCAACTGAATATGACAGAATGCATTACTGTATGATTACAGAGGTCCATTTCATCTCACGACACATGATATGAAGGTACTGCAAAACTTACAGAATATATACTATGAAACTTATAGGAATAGAAATGGAACTGTTGTGAGAAAATGGACACCAGGTACTATTCAGCCATACTGAAGCCTACTTCCAGTTTTTGTCCAAAGAGCCCATGAGAGGAGATATGAAGGATTAGGACACGATGAATTGCTCTGCTGAGCTGGATTAGGCACTCTGTCCACAGTTTCTCATCACCTGTTCTAAGGAAGATAGAACACAAGAAATGGAATAATTTATAAAACAATTTATGTTTTTATGAAAATAACCTTAGGGAATAGACAGGTGTCACTCCTGGGCTCTAAGAGATGGAAGAAACCATAGAGTTGGAAGTCACGGGAACGCACAATAGCAACTCAGAGGTAAGGGAGCATACAGGACTGAAATTACTCTTACAGGGAGGCAGAAGATGAGGTAATTTGAAAGACAAAGATAAGATAAAGATTTTCAAGTCAGCAGGCACTTGTGAAATCCACCCATGATGCCTGAAGAGCTGACAGAAGGGACACAGAAGGGAAACGAGAGGCAGGCAAGTACACGTCTTAAATGAGGAAAGGAGGAGGACTGAGGGCAGCAAAATCTTGTTAGCTTAACTTCAGTCTCTGGAAAGATTTTACAGCAAGTTCTTGAGTAATCAACTTGTAAACAGTTAGATGGGAAGCTGATAAGAAGTAAGCTAAACTGGGTTGCTTAGGAATGGAATGCAAGAAAACCCACCTTTTACAAAACAACTGCCTTTGTGGATACAAGCAACAGCAGGAGCGATATAAATTTGACGTCTGTCCTTAGATAAGCCTAAGAAAACACGACAGAGCTAATGCCAGCCAGAAGGGGACACAGCCGTAAAGAACAGCTCTGGGAAGCATAATCTCTTGAGGACAAAACCGAACGAACGCAACACCCCAACGAGTTTGCTGAAGTGACTAAGTGCGTTCTGCGCCGCTCTCGGGACAGCGGGCGGACGCGTAGGGCTGCGGGAGCTCGGGCAGCGGGACGCGGGGTGCCGGCCGGCAGACTGCCTCAGCTGAGCACACCGCAGCGCGGCCAGGCCGGCTGCAACGACAGCGCTGCCCGTGACGAGAGCGGCGACCGCGAAGCCCCTCGCTCCCAAACCTCCGCCCCGGCCGCCTCCAAACGCGGGCATCCCGCAGCACGGCCGCCAGGACCGCCGCCGGGCCGACCCTCCGCGCCCGCCTCAGCTCAGGGCAGCCAGGCCCGCAGGAGCCCGCCCAGAGGTGGGGGCAGAGAGGAGCCGCGGCGGCGGGAACGGCCGGGCTGCGGAGGCGTCCGGCGGGGTCGCTGCCCCCTCCCGCGTCGGCCCCGCTCACCTCCTCCCGCCCAGCCGGAGGAGCGGCGCCTCCGCTCCTCTCCTCAGCCTCCAGCCCCGCAGTGCCAGGAGGACGCGAAGGCGGCGCCACCCCACGCTGCGGCCCGCCCCCTGCGGCCGCTACGGCCGGGCGGGCTGCGAGCGCCGGCGCTTCGTGCGCGGGCCCGGGCTGCGGGTGCTGCGAGGGCGCGCGAGGTGCCCACGCCCGCCCCCTCAGGTGGTGGAAAAGGGGCTCCCCGTGTGGGCCGTGTGCCCGCCGTGCCCTGTGCGAGCGGTGCTGTGGCATAGCGGCAAGGCGAGGAGGGGACGGTCGCGTTCAGCTGTGTAAACCGCAAGGCCTGGCTTTGGGTGACTGAGGAAATTTCCAGCTGAAGACAAATGCAGCTTTATTCTGAACAAGCGTGGCTGATTTTCTGTTTTGCCTCACAAATTATGTCTCCCGTTAAGCACAGCTGGATGTGTAACGAAGTGCAACCCTTCACCCTTTTAACACACATAAAACCGACGTGTACGTTGATGTGCGTTGTTCATGTCTCAGCAAAAAGCTGATGAGCACAAATGGAGTCATACCCCTTCTGCTGTCCTGAGTGCCAGCACTACCTGACCGTGGAGTTCTGACGAGACATTTAAGCCATTCAAACATTTATTTCAGTAAATGATCACCGGCAACCATGCTGCTGAACTAGAAATGGCAGAAGAACCTTTTAATTGTAGTTCAGAAGCCACTTTTTTTCCCCACATATATTTTATGCTTTCCTGACACTGAATATGTATATCACAGAACTGTAGGGTTTGGAAGGTACCTCTAGAGATGATCATTGAGTCCAACCCCCCTGCCAAAGCAGCTCCATAGTCCAGGTTGCACAGGTAGGCATCCAGGTGGGTCTTGAACACCTCCAGAGAAGGAGGCTCCACCACCTCTCTGTGCAGCCTGTGCCAGTGCTCTGTCACCCTTTACTGTGAAGTTCCCACACACATATGTGCATCAGTTTGTTGCCATTTACCTTTGTACTGTCGCCATACACTGCTGAGAAGAGTCCAGCCTTGAGCCGTTGCCTCCACATCCTAGATATTTATAGACATGGATCGGATCCCCTCTGAGTCTTCTTTCTTCTAGGCTGAACAGACAGGCCCAGGTCTTTCAGCCTCTCCTCATACAGGAGGTGTTCCACATCCTTTATCGTCTTTGTAGCACTCCACTGGACTCTTTTGAGGAGATCCCTGTCTTTTTTGTATATTTTTAAAGTGTTTCTTTATCTGGTAAAAACATTCACAGAACATCTATTGCCTGGTTTTCCACATAGTGTTTTCAGCTCCTGGTTTGAAGACTAGTTACATACTCCATGGAAATCAACGGAAAGGTGAAGTCCACTGACAGAAATGAGCTGAATCTTTCCCTGGTAAGAAATGGTTGTTCAGCCCTTTGTTTGCAAATATTCCCCTTTCTTTGTTACTGATTCAGAAACTATCATCCTAGGCTTGATTTTCCACAGCCAACAACTTCAGTAGTCTGGGATTTAAAGTTTTAGTCCAACCAACAAATGTATCAAAAGAGCAAAAGAGAACATTGCTTTCTCCTTTATTTGTGGCTGCTTTGTGTGACATTTGCAGTTGTCTAAGTATTTACCATAAAATAGCTATATTCAGTTATGAGAGTATTCATGCACCTTAAAATGATGCATCACATTTAATGAAATTGTCAGGATCCTGAAACATTCCTTTATTTGAATTTTAATCTTGGCGAGAAGGCTGTAATTTTGAATCTCTGTGACTATTCTCTTGTGTTATTATTATTATTATTTGTATGACTGCAGCAAAATGTCTCAAACATAACACTTGCACCTCTAGGAATGACCCCTTGTAAGATCTGTGTTAATTTTGTATCAGGGAGGTGGTTTTTTCCTACACAGACAGAATGGAAAATGGTCCCTGAATTCTGTTACTTGGTTGCTATTTTTGTTTTGTTTTGTTGTTGTCGTTTTGTGTGTGTGTGTAGGTATTGGGCTTGTGATTGCTCACTACCTGTATTTTCCATGTGGAAGCATCACAGGATCTCTTGACCAGCTGTCTCCCAGCTCAGACTCTGACACTTCACGCCTAACTTTTTTTCTCAGTAATATCATTCCGTGTCACTTCTCACCAACACTTAATTTCTTCTGTTAACTATTTCTATATGTTGCTAGAATTAGCAAATCGTGTTTAAAATCAACGTTAGTCATAAAATTTTGAAGTGCATTATTACACTGTTTTGTATCATAATGTTGATAGATATCTCCACTTTCCTTTGTGGTGTTTTACAAATCATACAGGATGTGAGGGAATGACTTGAAGCTGCATCAGGGGAAATCTGGATTGGATATGAGGAAAAGTTCTTCACTGAAAGAAGGCTTCCCAGAGAAGTAGTCATGGTCCCAAGCCTGTCCATGTTCAAGAAGCATTTGGACAGTGATCTTAGGTATATGGACAATCATCTTCAGTATTTCGTTGAACTCTTAGGCTGTCTTACAAGACATCAGTTGGAGTGGATGATCCTCATGGGTCCGTTCCAACTCAGGAGACTCTTTGATTCTGTGACAAGATAAAATAAGAATGGTCCTTGGTCCTTGGACCACTGTACTTTTATCTGTTTTGTCTTGTGTTTTGTTTTTTATGTGATCCTTTTGCTGTCTGTGTGTAAACCTATCTGGCTTTAACTTTTGTGCAGAGTGGCAAGCAAGAAAACTTTCTGAGTTGTGGTTGTTTTCCAGCCTATTTAAACTGATACCACTAAGTTGACGTAGTACGTTTAATATGAACACAATCTGGAGAGCTTCACTTGATCCCATACTTTCTTTCATTTTTTTTTTGAAGTCTTACAGTTTGAATATTCATGTTTAAAACTGGAATCAAAACAGCTACAGCCTCCCTTCCTGATCCATTCAAACAGGAGAAGCATTACGAGGTCCCCATTTTGCCTCAAGTTTTACGTGGGGGAAAGGTAACTACATACCTTTCATATGTGTAAGACTCATTACAAAATTGAACCACATCTATTCAATGAAATTATGAAATTGGATTAGATAGCTCTCTTGGATTATATACAAAGATCTAAAGACAATGTAATTTTCAGATTTCTTCTTGAAGGGCTGTCTTTAATCTGTTTTCTTAGCAGGTGTTATAGTTTCTTTAGAAGAGTCCAGGGAAGCATTATTATTTCTTTCCTTAAGGGATGGAACATAACAAAGGAGTTTCCAGTTTGCAAATGGAGACAGATATTCTGGTTCTTCCTCTTGGCAAAGGAAAAACAAAGCCCCAGGGTTTTCCCCATGGAAAACAAGTGAAAACAAACACACAAAAATTTGCTTCCTATCAGGGCAACAAACCCAAATACAATAATTTCTGGCATACTAGTCACAGCACAGCCAATTTTGTACCTTAGCAGAAAAAATGCAGTATTTTCCAGATGGGAACATTCAGGCCAACATTTTTTTTCTTACAGCTGCCAAAGATTATTTTCAAAATAAAACTTGTGCCTCTTAAACATTCTTCATAAAAGCAAAACGGATCTGAGGAACTTAGAAAATTGAAACTTGTTTTTTTCTTTTTTCTTTTTTTCTTTTATTTGTAGAGACGTGTATTTTTTTGTGTTTTATTTTTTTTAATTAATTTGATTATGGTTGTTTTTGTTTGTTTGTTTAATAAAAGTACTCTTTTAGAAAAGTTCTCAACATTAGCTAAACAAAGAACAAGAAATATCGGTAAATGTCTCAACTGAAATATCGTCCCTTTGCTCTTTGTATTTCATCAGTTTGTGATGCCCCCTGTTCACCAGCTCTTCATTATCACTCAGTGCCCTTTTTAGGCCACGTGGATTCTCAACTGCCACAGGTAAGGAAAGAAAGACAAGCTGAAATAAATAAAGACATCTAGATTTATTTATTTAGTATTATTATTATTATTATTTCTTTTGAGGAAGAGAGGAGGAGAAAAAGGACAAAAGAAAAAAAAGAAAAAAAAAGAAAAAAGATGGAAAGGTGGAAAGAAAGAAGGAAAGAAAAAAGAAATCCTTTCTAAAGCACATTTAGTAAGCCAGAGTTGAGAATACTTAGCAGGTCATGCAAAACAAGACAGAGTATATCGTTATTCCCAGCAGGAAGTACAAATTAAGGATGATTCATTCAAAACAGGGGACAGATACCCCACCCACCCTGAAAAAAAAAAAACCCCAAAGAACCAAATAAACAACAAAAACACCAACCCCAAACCAAACCAACAAAAACAGCAGAGATCCAGGGTTATTATTTTATTTTCAAGGCTATGCAAATAACAGTGAGTATTGTTTTTGCTTTTCTGGTCTGGTAAATAGATTTTATATACCAGAAACAATCTGAAGGAAGGAAACCTCTCCTAGCTTTTTCTGACTGTGGTTTTCCATAGTCATTGTTGAGCCACAACTAAGCAGTTTCAGGATCTTTGTTCTTTGGCCTTGTGTAGAGAACAAGACCTTTCCACTTTTCCCTATAAATTTTGAAACACCATTTGCTTTGCGCATTGCAAGTTATAGAGGGTCAATCTTTTCCTGGTTCATGGCCACTCATCTTAAAAGGCATCTCCAAAGTGAGACAGCAGGTCCTAAAAATGTGAGCTTGTGCCTGCAATAATTGTTGGACCCAACACAGATGGTTTTATAATACAAACTATCACCAGAGCAAATCTTTCTGTCAGCTGACGTGATAACCAAGAACAGAGGTGTGGCCTTCTTAGTGAAACATGGATATCACAAACAAATATTGCAAAAGTCATTTAAAAGACTTCAATACTTGCTTGAATACCAAAACATTTGGTTGAAGCACAGGCTACACTGTGGCTTGACCACCATTTGAGCATAAGACCGGCATGTTTGTATCATTAACAGTTTAGGAGTTCAGCTATTGAGGTCAAATTTCCTTCACAAATCTGCAGACCAGAGGTTTTGCCTAAGAGCAGGAGAGAAATTATAAACAATCAAGATCACAGTGTATAGTACGTAGCATAACAGATGTGAAATAATTTTTATGGGATATTTAAGAAAAGAAAAAAAGGGGCGGTACTGGAAGGATCAAGGTGGATCAAGGAGGAACAAGAACAAGAGAATAGTGGAAAAATGCATTAAATGGGTTATGGTACGTACTACATATTATGGTCTTGATATTTTTAGAGGCTATTTTGTTGAGTTGTCCACAGCAGAATAAAGTCCATCCCAAGCTGGAGAAAGAGAACAACTTTTTTGTGATTTTGTCACAGAAAAGGACACTAAGTATTTATGTATCTGCCGAGGAAAAACCAGGTTCTGAATAGCTTAGTAAAAATCCCATAGATTTCACTGGGAATTTTGCCTATAAATGATGAGGATTAAATATGTGCATTAGAGTAGTGATATCAAAAGAAGGATGAAACCTGAAGATATTAACTATTACTTCTCTAAATATAGCGTAATGCACCATCTAATTCCCTGGTTTCAGTTGGTTCCTTATTTTGTGTAGGCAATGCTTCAGAGTGGTTTAGCTTGGTTGTGTCTTAAATAAATGCTCTCCTTCATTTAACATGGCACTCTGTACAGTTTACCAGGAAGCAAAGTAGCAATGTCTGTTCCAATATAAGCACAATTTATTTGAAAATAAAACTGTTTATATTTAAAGAGTTATGAAAAGTGAAGCAATAGCCATAGCTCGTGTCCCTCCAGCTTCAGAAACATTTATGTTCTGCATCCAAAATAAAATTGTAGGGCTACATCTCAGAGCATAGTTCCTCCAAATTACTTATAACCTTGATGATATCCATATATATCCGTGGAATGTGAATAGATTTCCCCAGAAATACCTCAGATGGTTTTCCAGGGATGGGGACATGGTTGAAACTTCATAGGTCCTACAGGCTGAGCTCTGCATACACTTGGGTTCTTTCTATTTGTTTATTCCCCTCTCCAGCTCCATGTGGAAGAAGCTCACGGTCCCTCTGTTTCACAGATTCAATTTAGGCTCTTCAGATTCCATGCTATCCATTATGTGTCATCCTTCATTTTAGCCATCTCCTGTATTAAATATTTCTGTTCCCTACTATCTTGATGATATTACTCTCATTTAATTCCTTTCCTCTGTGTCCGTTTCATTTCATAATGGGATCTCCAGATGTCCTCTTTCTTCCCATTCCATGTTAATGCCTCTTTGCGTGGTTTCATAGTCCCAGCCTTCCTCTGCCCCAGAATACCCTTCCCTGTAACTAAATGTTTGGGAATAAATAATGTAGCATGTTTATATTGTGAAAGTCCTAATGCTACTGGAAATTAGAAGGTACCAGAGGAAGCCTATTTTAATCATGGATCCCATCAAACGATTGTTACATTTCTAAACTGCAGCAGAGATGCCCAAGGAACCCTGCAAGTGGCTCATTTTTATTTCCATTTAAGTTTCTTCTTCTGCTTTTTTTTTTTTTTTTTTTTAATGATTATCTATTTATTTTTCCCCTGGCTGTGTAGATTTCCCCAAATAGAACATTTTTGAATGAAACAGTTGCACTGTTCTGAAGGTATCCCGATATGTACACAAGTACTGGGGGGCAGATAAGGGAAATGCTGTCCAGTATATGAAACACGGGACTGACCAAAAAGGCAGAGGACAAATCACAGAAGTGTTCTGTGGCCATTCTTCCAGACAAGAAATAAAATATTTTACAGGTTTTCAAGTAATGGAGACATTCACATTGAATATTTTTTTTTCAGTGAAGTACGTCTAACAAAACAATGTAAGCTTGTATATCAGGGCTTCATGGCTACAGTGCACAACACTGACTGGCCATTCACAATACCCCACACTTCTTTTTTAAGAGTGAGTTCCACAGAAGAAATGTAAGGGCAAAATATTTCTTAGCACACTTTGTAAATTAGCCCCAGCACATCTACTCAAATGTTACATTGAATCTATGGAAAAATCCAAACAATGATGCCAAAGTTGAACTGAATTCAGTGAGATTTAAAGAGTTCAGAGCCTAACCAAAATAAGCTATCTTACTATCAGCAACCCAACATGCTGATAGGATCAAGAAATCCTGGCAGTACTGAAAAAATTCAGTGGCAATGATCAGCCGTGGACAGACAAAGTGATTACAGCAGACCACATTCTCCAAGGGTGGATTCAGCATATTTTCAAAAATCTGTCTTTATTTATTCTTTTGTTCTTTTAAACAATGACTGTAAGGTCATCCAAACAAAATCAGGTTAAAAGAAATTAGTCTGTACTTCAGCAATGTTTGACACATTTCGTGTTATCAAGGGACAAAAGCAGAAATTGTGGATGTAGCAGGAAAGGAAGGAAGAATTGAGATCATCATTTCTCAAATGAAACCACAAAATCCACAGTCATGTAGAGGTCAGTCAGTTTTGTTTTTTGTTGATAACTTCTAGAACACATTTTTCCATACTGATTCATGGAAAACTCAGAACTTGACAAATAAGTGAAGCAATGGAACATTCTTGCTACCGGAATTGGATGAAATAGTTTGAGCTTTTAGTTCTCAGGGCATTTGCAAAGGTATAAAATGCTTTAAATTAAGAACTATCTTTACACAATTTAACAAGAGCAAGGACTGGATTCTGCACCTGGGAGAGGCAGCAGTGTACCCGGGCAACCAGAAGGGCCTGCTGTACTGTGGGGTGCAGCACTGCAAGGGGTGAGGAGAGTGGTTGTCCCACTGCTCTGCAGCCTCACTTCAAGTACTGTTATAAAGTGTCCAAAGGAGGGCTACAAAGGTGCTGAAAGTTCTAGTGGGCAAGATATACGAGGAGCAGCTGAGGTCCCTGTGGTTGTATAGCCCGGAGCAGAGGAGCCGAGGGGAGCCCTCATGGCGGCTGCAGCTCTCAGAGGGAATGGAGGGGCAGCGCTGAGCTCTGCTCTGTGTGACAGCGACAGGGCCCGAGGGAACGGCATGGAGCTGTGTCAGGGAAGGGGCAGCTGTGTTAGGGACAGGGTCTGCACCACAGGTTGGCTGGGGCATGGAAAAGGCTCCTGGGATCATGTGCTGGGGTTCAAGAAGTGTTTGGACAGTGCTCTCAGCACAGGGTTTGGATTTTGGGTGGTGCTGTGTTTGCTCCTGTGCCAGGAGTTGGACTGAGTGATCCTCGGGGGTGCCTTCCAACTCAGAGATATTATACGATTCTGTAATTTCTCTTCCTGCCCTTCATGCTGGATATATGCATGGCTGTCAAGTTAATTACACCAGTGCATGGATCTGGCAGAATCATTCTTTTCCATGCATTATTTTAATAGGATCAAACTCCCTGGTCTGATTAACTTCATGGCTTTAAACACTTCTGTTAGCAGAACCGAGAGAACTGAGAAGAGTGGCCAAAGGGAGGGGCAGGTTACAGTAAAGACCGTTGTCAACAGGAATTGACATTAAACCAGAGCCAGCACAGCCCTTGTTCTGGCTTCCTGGGCACATTTTCAGAATAGTATTATGGGATCTGGCTATCCCAGGTAATCTTGGCACAAAATTCCTCAAGTCCCTTCAACAATTTAAAAGTTCTCTCTCCAGTGAGTTTCAATTCTGTGTGTCTGATTTAATTATATCTGTGGTATGTAACAACTGAGGGAATTACTTTGCAGCTTTCACAGAGGTATTGCAAAACCACTTACATGAGAGTGATGGATTCTTACCAAATATGTCTGTGTTACTTTTTCCTCCTGAATGTCTTCATCATTCTTGATCTATCCTGGTCTTTGATCAATGTTTTCAGGGATTACAGGTCTAACTCCAAACCACTCCACAGCTAGCTCAGCTTTCTGTTCCTTCTCACAAATTCTCCTACAAATGCTAGAATGCATGGACTGTCAGTTAAAAGATCTGTAAGAATTTATTTTCATTACATCCCCTTCTCTAAGTGTCCATTAGGTTTTTCATAACTTTGCCTTCTCTCCTTTGGAAACTCCGGACTCTTCAGCCACCATGGGGAGAACAATCTCCCTTGACTGAAATTATTTTATTGCTCCCGTCAGCAGCTCTTCTAGTTTATAACATGTCTTTTTTGCCCTTATCCAGGTCTGGATGTTCCCTACACAATGGCAGACACAATATATACATAAAAGCATTTAATGATGCAAAATTTTATAAAAATAATCAATTATTATACAAGTAAGTGTATACAAGTAAGTGCCCCAAATTGGCACACACATCATTTTTATATATTATAGTAGTATATATAGACATATTACTACACTGAATTTTGAACCAGCTACATAAATTAAAAGGCACATACACATTTATTTTAATTAGTGTTGAACTAAATTATATCTATTACAAAGGGAGAAATAAAATACTGTCAGTACCATTTTCTTCTGTAGCTTTTTTTACTCCTTACATGACCCTCCCCGCTCCTGTTGTATCTGTGTGCTTTAAAAGCTGGAACATACTGTTGCAACATCTTGTGAAGGAATACTGCTCCAGTACTACAGAAGATTGGTAAGTGAGTTACTTAGAGGTGAAGCAGTTTACTAAAGACTAAAGAAGAAAACAGACTTGATATAAGGTCTCAAATTCTGGCTGTAATCATTTGACAGTATTCAACACTACTTTATAAAGAAAAGGCTATCTTTTGCACAGAAAACCTGGCTCATATTTGAGATTTTCTTTTGCATGTGCCATTCAAATAGCTTTGAATGGCCTCTAACCAAGGAGCATTTTCATTAACCTCTCTTCAGTTTTCATTCCCATTTCAAAGGGTTGACTTCTGTGACCAGCTGTAAACAACAAATCCAACTATTTGACAAGAATTTAGCAAAATTGGAGTCTGCATTAAATTTGGCAGACTTTCTCAGTAGGAAAGCAGTACAGCTGATTCTGGACAGAGCAGTTTAACCCATTTTGATTAAAAAAAAAATGTTAATCTGTTAAAGACTGGAGTTGCTTGCAGTATTTAAAATCTCAGCTTAGTCCTAAGTAGTAAATTTGAGCACAACTTTTGCTTAGCTAGAAGAAGAGTAGCTAGTAGAAGATAATTTAATTACTTTGTTGTTGCACTGGTCTTAAGCTGTTCCAGTGAAAAAATAAAACAAAACTGTATGACTCCTGACAACAAGAGCAATTAATATTCCAAGTAAGCCTTTGATACTTGCTCTCTCTAATGTAACTTCTAATTAATTTTATTTATTTCCTTTAAAGAAATGTAAATGCTGATGTATTGACAACATCACTTTTCTTTTAGACATTTCTGAAGTTTACAGGCTGGCTTCCTGCGTTTTAGTGCTCACCTCTGTCGTGCATTACCAATACACAATGCCACTCAAGTCCCTTCAGTCTTTATGGCACAGGCCACCACGTTCCCATTACTTTCACAGTATTACATCAAGCACAAAACACAAGCACAACTTTTAAGTTGCAATAACTGGAGTTAAAACCAGTAAAATACAAAATGTAGTAGTAGCAATTTGTTATTTACACCCAGGGTTCCAAGTCCACAAATGTAAAACAGAATCATTAGCTCCATGTATGGCATATTCTCTTACACAGACAGTGTCTTCCCGTTTGTTTAATACCACAACCACTGCAATTCTCACGTGGATGATTCCAGCAATAGGTGGCATCATCAGTCCATGCCCTAGTGAGCACACGCAGGGAAACTGGCAACAATATTTCTGATGCTGTCTAAAAATATATTGCGTAAGGTTTTTAAAATAGATGTTAAATGAATTATTCAGTTAAAGCATTCAGGCAGACCTATGTAAAACAAAGGAAGTGAAGTTTCATCAGCTTATACTATAATTTAGGTAAAAGCAAACGCATTCAGAAGCAGTTTCACATGGAAATCTCACCAAATCAATGTCAAGGTTCAAACGACTGTTTTTAATGATTTTCTTCCAGTCACAGAATTGTGCTGGTCCTATAGTAAAACAGTAAAACATATTTACTCAGTGTGTGAGCTATCCCCACTGGAATAATTTGTGTTAATAACGATTAGCACGTGTCAATGGCTGCAGGTTCAAGTCAAATACATGGAAAACTTCCAGCATCAGAAACAAAAGAATCTGTTCATGGAAAAAAAAAGTTTTATAGTTCTAAATAAACAGACACACCTAGTCCCATATAAGATATAGATCTGAATCTAAAACCTCTTTTTCTTTTAAACTGTGCCTAAGCCTCACGACAGATTTCCCTTGCAAAGTTCCCCAGACTTCTGCTTACTTGATTGTTTAAATCTAAGACATGGTGGGAATGCAAATTTGCATTTAGCTCTAGTACTAAAGGATCCCTTCTGCAGTTACATGTAAGATGCAGGAGATAAGGCTGAACAGGACAATAAATACTCAAGCGGTCGTCCCTTCATAATACTGAGATTAAACCAGGGAACAAACATGGCTGTGGGATGTAGAAAGCATTCCTGGATTCTGTGGTGTAATGATTTATTTACTTTCTGTGGTCATCTGGAGCAATGATTTATGATTGCATTTTCTAGTGAAAGAATTACAATTGAAGCAACAAAGCGCTGGCATTTTAAGAGCCATGAGTCAGAAGAAAGAAATGATCAAATACCAGAACACCAATAGATTAAAGTGTAAAATTAATGTTTCCAATTTCTGTCTCAACATAAGTTCAAATTGCATCAGGTATTCCATACCCCTGCAGATGAAATGAAAAGTAAACAAGAAACATCTAAGAAATAGATGAAAACAAAGCTCACAAGTGAACATTCTGTTGACTTGAGCATATTTACATATATCAGATAGGAAATGTCCATATTTGATCTATAGTCTGGAAGACAGGTTGGTTTGATTGGTCTGTGTATTAGCTTCCCAGCCACATCTGATCTTTTTAATCCTCTTCCTGAAACATGGGAGGAACAGTATGCATTTACAGAGCAGAACCACAATAGGAAGGAAAACTGCTACCATAAATGAAGGTGGTGTGTACCAGATAAATTGATTAACATCAACCCATTTATTCCAAGCAAACACCAGCGCGTGAACTGTGCATAGCAGCAGAGCTACGTATCCCATCTTGCTCTGAAAAAAAGAAAGATAATAAGTTACTTATTTTCTCTAGCTTTGCAAAAGATTACTCTGTTAAACAAGTCAAAAAGGTCCTCAGCCAACACACCTAAGTGATAGAAAAGAGAACATTAGGTTTGAATTAAAATTGTAGGTCTATAATTCAAGCATCCAATTGTACATCTATTTGCCACCTTGGGAAAACAACAACAACAAACAAACAAAAGCAGGCAAATTTTTCTCCCAGTGTTATGATACTGCAGTAACATACAGAAGAGTCAAAAGATTCCCAAAAATGGGCCAGTTCTCAGCATCTCAATCTGTAAATGTCATCTGTATCCGGATGTCTTTTCTGATAAATTATTATGGGTTCAAAAGGAGGTTTATGAGCAGTTCAGTCAACTGTTTGCAAAGGGAACTTCTAAAATCTATTTAAATCAGTAACTATAGTAAGTATAGTACTATGATAAATGTGGCTTAGAATTTGAATTTCAAGAGGAAAGGAAGAGTTATGCTACAGTTACTAGCAGTTTTGAGTTTCCTGTGTACGTAATAACTTTGTTTTTATTACAAAAATGGAATTGCCATCAGCGTGAAGTCAAACACTGCCTTTCCAATTGCTAGATCGATAGGATATGATTTTTAAATATACAAATTATTTTTTTACAAAACTAATCCAATATATTGCTATTTCACTTCTGGATTCCTTCACAATGATAATTTAATACAAGAAGTAATCATGTACTGGGGGTCTCCCTCCTATACCAGTCTATATATGTCTCTGTAGAGCTGACAAATTTTTCCTGCAACTGGTCCATTAAATAGAGCACCAGAATCCCAAATCACTAACTGTCAGAAAATATGCATTTCATATCTATTTTTCAAATTGATATCATGTTTTCAAATGACAGGTAATCAATAGGTCTTCAGATTTTCAGATTTTGATGTTCAGAGACCTATCTCAACACGTTTAACACAGTATGATCATATTGATGCAGAACTGCCCCAATCAGTATTGTGTTTTATCATTATTTTATAATAAAATATATTATTTATTATGTTTTGTGTTATTATTATGCTATATACAGGGAACTAGGAGAGAACCAGACACTTAGGTGAATGAAAAAAAAGCCATCTTTAGCAAAAACAATTACTAAGTAGGTTTGATTCCTACTTGCTCCTTCTCAGAATGCCTCATTCTCAGAATAGTACTTTTTGAAGCAGGTTATGTGGCTAGTGCCAATACAGATGGAAAACCTTTGCGTCCCAGAAGGTAAGAGTCTTCTGGACTTTCTAGGCACCAGGCACTGCCCAGGTAAAATGGCTCAAAGCGAGCAACAAGCAATTCTTGTGCAGTGAAATCCCATGCTGTATGGCAACATTGTGAACTGGTTCAGTACCACCTCATTCCAGCTCACCAAGACACAAGGCTTTCCTGAAACATAAATGGCACAGAAGGTGACTTAAATGCTTACAACACCAGCAGTCTGGTGAATTAAATTTTTCTCTCTCTTTTTATTTTTATTTTTTGTGGAACATTTAACAAAGGATGCTGTATAAGTTTTTACATCTGTTTCTTTAACTATTCTGTATTTGATATTTTTAACTACGGATGATGTCAGCAGAAAACATACAGTCCGAAAAATGAGGAGTGATGACATGATATGTTGACATTTATGTGTACCTGAATATAATGGAACTCTCTCCAGGTCAAAGAGTGACTGACAGATGGGATAGATGCTATTGCCAATAAGGCCAGCAAAGCAAGTCCCAGAATTCCTAGGGACACATAAATCTCCATTCTCCAAACATCATGTTCAATCCAGGCATTTTCTTTCTTTTGTTTGACCTGCAGAAAGAATCACAGAATGGTTTGAGTTGGAAGAGACCTTAAATGGCCATGTAGTCCAAACCCCAGCTGTGGGAGGGATGTTTCACTGGATCAAGTTTCACAAAGCTCCATCCAGCCTGATTCTGAACACTTCCATTGATGAGGCTCCCACAGTCATTCTGGGCAACCTGTTCCAGTATCTCACCACCCTCACCATGAAAAAATTCTTCCTTATATCCAATCTAAATCTATCTGTTTTCAGTTTATAACCATTGCCCTTTGTCCTGTCAGTAAAAGCTCTTGTAAAAAAGTCATTCGTTCTATTTGGTAAGATCCTTTATATACCGAAAGGCCACAGTAAAGTCTCCCTGGGGCCTTCTTGTCTTCAGGCTGAACAACCTCATCTCTCTCAGCCGTTTTCTATAGCAGAGGTGCTCCAGCCCTCTGGTTATTTTCCTGGCTCTCCTTTTAACCTGCTCTGACATGTTCATGTCTTTCTTGTACTGGAGACTCCAGCATTGGATGCAGTACTCCATGTGGGGTCTCAAGAGAGTGAAGCAGAGTGGAAGAATCATCTCACCCTTGCTCTGTTGGCCAAGCTTCTTTTTATGCAGCCCCGGATACAATTGGCTTTCTGGTGCACTTAGTCACTTCCATAAAATAGAGTTGTTTTCACAATGGTAATTAGGAAGTAAGATGTGAAACATAGTTTTTTGTTTGTTTGAATGTTTCTGAATGTAACTGCTGTTTAACTGCAATGTAAAAGTCCCCACTAGTATCTGCAGAGAAAAGGTAGGCTTCAGGTGAAAAGAATGTACAGATTGCATCAGCATCTTGGCTCAGAAATGACTTGTTCTGAGGCAAGTTAGCCTGCCTTCACAGCAGGAGAAATCTTATTCTTTGACAAAAAAATTCCATCTGTAACTAAATACCATACCTGGGAGCTTATAACAACAGGAAATATATTTACAGCACTGTTTTACAGTGCCAATTTAGCAGGCATTCTTAACATTATTGTGCCAGAATAGCCACTTAGTCCTGTTTATTTAATAACAACTTGGTGCGTTCAGCTGCAGGGAATACAATGGTTGATATGGATGAAAATAATAAGCAGATATTAAAGCTTTTCCTATTTCCTATCAAACAGTTCTTTGATGCTATTAGAGATCACCATCATATAATACGCTCCACATACGATCATTTCTTCACCTGCACTTAAGAACTGGAATCTCACAGAAGTTTCTTATAAACCATTCAAGCCAGATTACCAGAAAGGCTGACTTTCAATGTTTTCATCAGGTTGTTTCATAGAATTCTGAAAAAGAAAACATCCTACTCTGCTTTTAATAAAACAGTCTACTTTGAGGATATTAAAATTACCTTTTATACCTTATATTGGAATATTCCTTATAATGGAATACTCATGGCACTCAAAGTAATATTTACATGTAGTAGATGCTCTCTAGTAACAGAGGACTTCGGATAGATTTGCAAGTCATGTATTGCCCATGACTTGGAAGCATGATAGAAAGTGTTTTGATTGAATTGTTTTAACAAGTTAGTGTGCACCAGCCAAACAGTGGAGTCATCAGTGTTCACAAGTTTAGCCTTCGGCAAATAAAAATTATTATAATTTAGCTCAGCTTTGTTGCTGGATAATTCACTTCACAAAGATGACATCTAAAAATAGTGTGTGCAGCAGTTTTTGTTGATAGTTAGATTCCACTGGTGCTGAGAAAATTAATCCACACTAAATACTGTGCCAAAGACTTACGTGTACCTGTGAGGCAGTTATAATTATTATACACAGAGTCAAAAATTCCTAAATGAAGAAAGTGACTTATTGAGTACACACTGGCATAGCTGTGATGACTCTCGTCTCCCTGTTACATGTTTCAACTAGTAGGTTCTGCTCCATTCCTTAACAGTGCTTTGTGGGGAGTTGCTTTAAAATCAGAGGCAATTTCTGAACCAATCATACCTGCTGGAATGCCCAGTTCAGCAGTTTGTATCTATATGATCTTCTCATCGGGTAGCACAGGCTATAGCAGGCGTGCAACACAGCGAAGAAGAAACTGAGAAGTCCAAATTGCTTCCTTGACAACATCCACCTATCCAGCCACAGGGGAAATCTTCTGTACTTAGTGCCGAAGTACAGCTGGAAACCAGCAGCTAATATTCCTGGCAAGTATACCAGTGCTAAAAGGGTAATTGAAACCACTGGTAAAACTTTGTTTATGACAAGGATTGGAATTTTATAGAAAACATTTTCATTTCTTGTTATAAAAGGATATACAACATCTCTCAGAGAAGTGTAAATAAATGTCAGTAATGCAATCACAGATGCTATCTTCAGTGGCATGTGCCACCTGGGGAACAAATCCTGCTCATAGGGCTGTTCTGGAGAGTATTCAAACTCATTAAAATGGTGTGCTTGATGTAAGTTGAAAAGTGCAGCTACTTCAGGTGGATTGATGACTTGCATAGCCTCATTCTGGAATGGACAGGAAGGAAATACCAGTGAGATCAAAAGAAGATTAAAGCTGTAATCGCATATTTGATAGCAAATCACGTATTTGCTGTGCATTACTGAAATCATATTCAACCAACATGCACATTATTAGAGACAAGGCAACTTGGAAGTATAATGTTTCAAATAGTACAGTCAGTAGTTGAGAAATTTTAATGTCGATTTCCTATTCTTCATTCTATATGTATGGTGATTTCAAAATAGATTTTCTTTCCAGGAAGTTAACTACACCACAAGAGAAGATTACATTATATAAAGCATCACTAAAGCTTCTTACGATAGCCACTCAAGATTTCAAGATTTCATATTTCAGCTACAGATTTAATAAAGTAACTCAAATAAATATGTGCAAAACTGAATCCAGAGATGCGACAGTGCAATATTTCTTTTAGTCACTGCTGTATTAATGACAATCAACTTAGGGAATAAAGATGCAAGTAGAAATATTTGGGATACAATGTATTAGTTGTGCCCCTTTCAACTCCAGGTTCAATTCTCAGGCTTTTATTTTTGTCCTCCCTAAGTACAATAGAGTTCTGTCAGCTTTTATGAAAACTTGTGAAACTGAGTCACTTCAGTTCAAAAAGCTGAAGATCTTGGCAGAATTATCACAGGCTTTAGAAGGAGCTAAGCTGGGACAGAATGTTAGTGCATTATAGATTGTGTTACACTGAGATAATGTATTTAAAGATTGCCCAATACTTATGGTACGGAGAAGAGGTATTTGATCAAAACAGAAGTACACGCATGCATCAACAGCAGGACATTGTAGTTGATGCAGCAGACAGCCATCCAAGGAGGGAGGCTGGGTATTCATAACATTAATAAACATGTACCTCCTTCCAATATTTCAGTGAAATGTAAAGTGAACCTGAACTAACGTGGCAATAGCTCAGCTATAGAACAGCTAATGTTGCAGGTGTCCCAGTCTCCAGAAAATGATATGGCAACGTCAGCTTTGAGGAAGGCAGCTACTAGCAGTTTTAAAGATATAAGTTGGCATTCACAGAATCAAAGGAAAAGGTTTAGGTTGGAAAATACCTTCACAATCATAAACTTCAAATTGTTCTTCTAGAAAACAGGAGATTTACCTATTTCTGCAATACTAGCTGTCTTTATTCTTAAGAATCAAGTATACTGAAATTGATTAAGGTGTCAATTCAAACAAGATGCTACTTGGAAATAATGCGAGGGTAAGTGGATGCAAGTCTTGGGTTCGCTTTCTCTGATACAGGGTGTTTTGCTTTCTATTAACAGAGAGATAACAAAAGTACATTGCTATCTCGTCGTAAAATCTTAAGTGGAGTCAAGGCAGCCTGTTCCTGCATGTCTGACTGAATTGCCTACATTGCCTCACAGTAAAATTAAAGGGCATAGTCCTCATTAGGGTTTTATAGTTGAAGATGCTTATTGAATGATAAAAACGTATGTTTTTAATGAACAGAGAAAGTATACCCTAAGTAACTTGTATTCTCTAATCAGTGAAGAAGAGTTCAGTCCATGCATTACATGATGTGATATTAATATATAAAATTGCATATTATATAAACTGAGATACACCTCTGGGCCCAGTTTCACTCACAGACTCTGATTTCTTGAAGATACAGTTTCTAAGTCTAATTCAGAATACCACAGACTGTAAGTTCACATCAGAATAGCAAGCTGTAGCTTGAACTACTGTCCATCAGCAATTGCAGAGGCAAATTCTGTTGGAGTGGATTTTTTCCTAGACATTTTTAGTGTAGTGTGGAAAACTTACTATTATAGAGACTCCATCAAAGATAAATTTTAAATTTCTGTTCAAAAATCACAATTTATTTCTGTGGACCTTTGCTCAGCTGGTATAGTGCAACTAACAATTAATGACATTTTTAACTGGCCCAAGGCTTGTGCATGTTTTTACATATGGAATGTGATTTAATTAAATCACTTGTTCATTATCTTTTTAATCTCTCAGTGTCAACGTTGTGAGAAGACTTGAAAAGTATTGATGATATGCCAATGGTATGGGAACACGGTGCATCTGGACAAAAAAAAAAAAAGACTGCAATATTCTGCACAACATGTGAACTGTTCTTTTACAGAAACATTACCAAGTCACTAAGGTTTCCTCTGTTTCTTCTTGGCATGATGTTTTGATCAATGGTACGACTATCACCTTCCCTCTTCTCCATTACAGAAGCTCTCTGCAAAACAAACACAGGATGTAAAACAGGTTTTGAAATGCCCTACTGAGGCCTCTTTGACCACAAAATGTTTTCTTCCCCCTTCTCGGCCCATTTGACAGAGAAGTTTTTTTTGTTGTTGTTGTTGTTTTTGGTTTTGTTTTTTTTTCCCCCTAAGTAAAGGGAAGAGCATATGAATCAACAGAACAAAGTAACCAAAGTAAAGTAATATTTAAGCTAAATGCCTGCATTGCTAGAGGAATGAAAGATTTAATTCAGGGTGAAAGTTTTTAAAATAGAACAATAAAGTTTGAAACAGCTTTTGTTTGTGGAATGACAGGTAAAACGTTATAAAGATGGATTTTTGATAAGATTATGACAAGCTTCAATGAAACATTGTCTAACCTGACGAGAGACTGAACTTGCTGCTGTAAGAAACTCACACCAATCTGTGGTTGCTCATACTTCTTAGGTTTTATGATTCAGACATTTAGGCTTGCTCTCCCTAACAGCCTGTGGCATCAAGATTGTCAGGAAACTCCAGCTGGAGCTTTGTTCATGCTGTTCCAAGGTACACTCTCAGTACTTATCACCCACAAGAGGCAGAGATTAAAGATTCTAAGAGATCAGAAGCCAGAAAACAAAGAGGAAGAGCAGGGATAAAACAAAACAGATGTTTCTCTCTTGAGATCAGCAGTAGAGATGCTACCCTGAAGTCCTGAGAAGGCTGTAAGCAACCGCAAGGAGTTACATTCCACAAGGACTTCCAGTGCACACACCACACTGCCACACAATGCCAGAAGAGATGTGCTTGTGCCACACCTCTGGGAGCTCACGCTGCCAGACTAGTGTAAGTTTTCTGTGGCTGCCTTCAAGGCTGGGACTAATTGGCTCCTCTGGGTAGACATCCCACTGAACAGCTAATTGCTACATACAAAATTAGTTTTCTAAAAACAGATTATTTTGCACCCATCAAACTTTTGGAAAGTTGTATCCAAATGTGACAGCTGTACTATTCTCCTGTGCATGGTTCCTTCAGTCAATGATTCCTACTGTCTTCTACTATCTGGTACAAGGACTTGCTTTCTACTAGGCCACCAGACTTCCGAAGACTAAGTATTATATTCCCAAGTATTTATTTTCTGATATTTTTCCCTCCTGCTAACGAGCTCTCCCTTTGGGCATAACCTTTCAGCCAAGTGTTGCAGAGTAGGGTCAACAAGGGCTTCACTCCGAAGGTCAAGCCATTAACCCTTTCCTATGCCAGCTAATGGACAGTTTGTATACCCTGCACACAAGAAAACATGCTGCTAAAGACACATTTCTACATTTTTCCCCTATTATTACATTATTAGTGATTTTATCACAGATATTGTCACCAAGATCTTCTCTGATCTTCCAGTCCTACTGTTAGTTAGCAAATCCTACTTTTATCTGTTTTTAGTTACAATGGCAAAGAATAGTTTTAAGACTTCAGTATGACTTGGAAAAAAAACAGGTAACAAAGTGATTTCCAGATCTGTTTTTAAAGGAACTCAGAATACCAAGCGCTGTCACTGTATCCTCTGATTTTTAGAGTGTGAAGTGAGAGAAAAAAAAAGAATGTAAACACTGAGACTGACTTTGGAAAACTGTTAAAGCAGGTTATGACTTCCTTCTTTGTTACTGTTTCAGTTTTTTTTTCTGTACTGACCTACAGGGGCTTACACAGTGATCCCAGCCTCTTTGAAACTGTCTGCCACACTGTCTAGGAGGCCCAGAAGTATATTTTAGATTGGGAAGCTCTGTGTGGGAGACCTTAACTCTCATGCTGCTACCACTCCTACTTCAGAAATGGCAAATCCTGAAACGGCTTCTAGATAAAGGTCAGTATTGGTGTTGATGCATATAAATAATACAATGATGAGAAAAACAATCAAGAGCTTGTCAGTTGCTGTTCCAAAAAGTTGATTTGGGGAAAAAAGTCTTCAATAGAATCTTAAATATCCTCATAATGCTTTATGTGTCAGGAAACAAAAACAAACATGGAAAAAGAAGATACATTTGTGTGAGTGGATGCATATGCTCTAACAGGTAAACATATGGGTTATAGCCATCAGACTGCATGCAAGGAAGCATAGGTGCCAATCCACTATAGTCCACTTGGCTTCTGACACCAGAGTTAACACAGAACTATTTTTATACACTCAATAACATCGCACAGTAACAGCTTTTGGAAATTTTAAATACCATCACTTACAGTTTTATTATTCAGCGACTGACGAATTGTTAGAAAGAAGTCATCTACAGCATGGCTCTGCCTGGAACACGTCTGAAGAAAGTCCTGAGGAGGACAGAAACCAATGACAGCCACGTGTCAGTCACAGCTGCTCTAAAAGAAATCAGCTGTAGCAATATCCATCCCCCATGCACACCCGAAGGCAGCAGTACCACCGGCTGGAAACAAGGATGGAGGGCCTGCAGCCGAGGAGGGCAGAGCTCCCAGCTTTGTGCAGGCTGATGGATAGCGCTGAACCAGCAGGGACCCAAACCGGGTAGACCTGACTGCACAAACATCCTCTCAAGCCAATGAAAGGTTTTCCTGAATAAGAGTTTTCATTGCTGGCTCCGTGAAAAAAAAAAAAAAAAAAAAAAAAAAAAAAGAAAAAAGGCCAAAATAAACAGCCTGAGATAACAATCATGAGGAGATGGGAGAGAGCGGGACAGGGACAGCGTCCCACCGCGCCCTCGGCATCGTTGGAAGACGGCCGCGTGACAGCGCCGGGACAGCGGGGCTGACGTACGGCGGGCAACGACGACTCGCGCCCCTTCTCTCACGCAGTCCCGCCGAGCTCTCCTCAAAGCCTCACGCGGACGGTTCGGAGCTCGCTCCCCTCCCGCCGAGAGCATCCGGAGCGGAGCGCCGGTGGCAGCGGGCGGGCGGAGCCCCGCGCCGGAACCCGGCGGCAGCCCGGCCACGCGCCCGCCCGCAGCCCGGCCAGAGCCGCCACCTCCCGCCGCCCGGGGCGCACCCACCTCAGCCCTCCGGCGGCGCAGCCACTTCGGCCCGGCGGCGGACGGCGGCGCGGGGCTTCCCCCTGTAGCAGCCGAGAACCCGCCGAGCCCCGACGCGGAGAGCCCCCGCCGGCCGCAGCCTCCACCCCCGGCCCGGTCCCGCCCTCCGCGCCCATCCCACCGCCCTCGGTGCCGGTGGGGCGCGGGCCGCCTGCTCCCAGTCCCCGAATAGTGGCCGCCCTCCGGGGCCCGCGGGGCTGCGGCTCGGGCCCCGCCGGGACAAAGGGCGCATTCACCTGTGCCCTCCCCGCCCCGGAGGAGGAAGGAGAGGGAGGGAGAAGGGCTCCTCTAAATGCAGTCCTTCGCGCTCCAGTTCCGCGCCTTTCTCTCTGTTCTCCCTTCGCTTCCAAACTCGTCGCTCCCGCAGCCCGGCAAAAAGCTGAGTGCAGTCATCACTTGAAAAGCTACATCTGTTTTTTTTCTTTCTTTCTTCTCCAAGTACCGCCGTCTTTTGTCTATTTCCTGTGCTAATTATTCGGAAAAGGCAACACTTCTTCTGTCACGCAGCAAGTGTTCAAACTCCGCATTAGAGGACAGTGAGGCTTTGGCGGCTGGCTGGCATTGCAGAGCACGGGGCAGGCCGCCTCAGCAATGTTTTCGTTTCTCCACGCAGAGCTCATCGTGTCTTCCCGGGACGGCTCGGCAGAAACCATGCCAAATTCCATCCCTTTTTTAAACCTGGGGAGTATATTGGCATTCTTCCTTCTCAGTAGAAGTTCGATAGACGCAGCCTCAAGCGGAATGCTATGCTCTGCCTTCTACTCGTAGGAGTGATTGCTCCTCCTGTGTTAAAGCAAAACTATAACTTTTAATATTTCCGTATAGTTGCCATCATTAGACTATTGTTCTGTGCTTTGCATGATGGCTATTTCCCTTTTGCTTTCCTTTTTTATTTTTTCTTTTTCGCCACGGTGGCTCTCGCTTTCTGTAAGTGCCGTTTGGTTTTGTTCTGGGCTCCTTTTGCCCGCCGTCGGTTTTGGGCTGCTTCAGTCCCGAAGAGCAGCACCAGCAGGGGGACACCTAGCGGAGCTCTCGGGCTGCAGGCGGGCTGCCACGTGCAGGCTGACAGCAGGATTTGTGATCTGCAGGGCGACTGGGACGTCTTCCTCCGAGTGAACTCAGTGACTCTTGACTTCTCGTGCGAAGTCACTGGTGTGAGTTAGTCCTAGTCCCTAGGACTGCATTTATAGCGCGAAATGTATCTCAAGAGAAGGCTCAGCATCTGGATATCCCATCTTAGTTTAAGGTTTTGGGAAAAATGCTCATCTCCTGAATAAGCATTCTGAGACGATGAGACAAAAAGCCAGGCCCAAGTGAACCGTGCCACCAAGTGCCCGCTCAGCTGCTCTGCCTAGATGCTCCTGGTAGTTCTGGCATCACCTTTCCAGTCCCTGCACCCTGAGAACTGTATGGTGCCTGTCTGTGGATAGAAGTGGAAACCACACTTTTTGTTGGTGCTGACAAGGTAGAAGTACTCAGGTTGATCTGAAAGTATTGCCTCCTGTTTGTTTCCATGGAAATGGCAACAGACACAAAGAGCACTATAGCACTGTTTGATAGAGAAAATTCTCAGATACAAAGCACTATTTTTCAACCTGGTCACCACCATTAACTATGCATTTTTGCTATTGGTGAACAAGAGCCTGCATGCTACAGTTGTAAATGTTGGTATAGACGTCTGGAACACGGCTTGTCTTTCAAGATGATGGAAGTTGCCACTGCTGAATTGTACCACTTACCACCACGCTGTGCTTGATTCCACTGTTTGGCCTCCAGAAATGTTCAGCAAACAGCAATTAATGTCAATGGGTGGCATTTGTTCTGCATATAGGAATTCAGTTCCACAGCTCTGCTTCCATGTCAGACGTCATTTTGTCAGAGTATCCCTCTGCTGCCATCTGCCTCAAGGCAACAAAATGTAATGGAATATTGGTGAGCAAGTTCGACCTCTACTGCCGTACCACCGACATCCACCTCTGACATTGTGGGCCAATGTATTAAAATAGGAGGCGTTACTTCTGGAGCAGCTTAAAATGACAGAGAAAACTTTGTTGTTCACTCCAAGGCATGACTTTCAGATATTCAAAGCACCACCTGTATCACAGTGGTTACTAGAAAGCAAACTGTCAGGCAGTCCTCCCTCAGACTGTTTCACCAAGGTGAGTCTGCTGACAACTTTGTGCAGATATTTGTGCAAGCGCTGTGCAAGTGTGAAGCTTAAGGTAGGAGCACTGCAAGAATTAGGGGTTGATCCAAAATGAGATGAATTTTCTGGGCATATGCAGAATGGGGGAAATTTTACTGTCAGAAAATTAAATTTGTGCAAGTCTAGCTAGCTCCAGTCATTTAGAAGCATGTCAGTATTCTGTAATTATTGCATGAGCTGAGTGAGAGTCGTGTTTCTGTAGTTGCTGAAGTGTGATGGGCTACTTTCTGGAGGTGAAAAACACTCTGGTGGCTGTTCAGTCCATGTTTTAGCACTTCTTCATTACAAACAGAGTCTGATGTTGACATGAGGGAATTGCAGATTGAGTTTTCTGTAGGAAAAATAAAAGATTACATCACTGACAGGATGGCCTGACAGTGGTGAGTCAGAACATTTTCACCACAGTTTATACAGGAAGAAGTCTGTGGGCAGGGCAAGTCTTTCACAAATGAAACTGCTCTTTGGACTATGAGCTCCAAGGACAACTTGCCAAATGGTTGGAAACGTGTTGCAGCCTTCCAGTAACACACAGGCCTGTGTATAATCATCCCAATGCTTCCTTTTGCTCTGAACTTGTTGAGTAAGCTAAGTATAACTCTTACTGTCAGCACGATGACTCCAGCATGCCCTGGGGTGCTCAGAAATGATGCTGTACAAGGGGAAATGGTGTGGAAGACTGGAAACTGTTCCCTGTAATTTGAACAGTACAAATGAGCCTGGTTCAGCTGTTGAAATGATGGCTGGGCTTCCAGGACAGCACTAGAGGAGGTTCAGCAGAGGCTATCCAAAGTGGTGAGGGGCTTACAGCAAATAGTCTCTGAGGACAGATGAATGTACTTAGTTTGGTGAAGAGCAGAGTACGGGATGGTGTAGCAGAAACCCTCAGGACGAGTATAAAGGTGATCAAAGAAGGATTGGCAGCAGGGCATGAGAGATGATTGTGACTCTGCTCTTGTGAGGCTCCATCTGGAGCCAGGTCCAGGTCTGGGGCCCCCAGTAGTGGAATGATGCAGAGTTGTTGGAGCAGGTCCAGAGGAGGGCCACGAAAATGGTCAGAGGTCTGGATCACCTCTCTCATGAAGAAAGGCTGAGGGAGCTGGGCTTATTCAGTTTGAGAAGAGTCCAGGGACATGTCATTGCTGTCTACCAATGCTTTCATGGAGCTTGTAAGCAGGAGGGAGAACAACATTTTACATGGTTTGATTGTGACAGGAGAAGGGAGAATGCCTTTATGGGAAAATTTGAATTAGATGTTAATTTTTCACTGAGATGAGGTGCAGGCACAGGCTGCCCAGAGAAGCTGTAGATACCTCATCCCCGTAGGTGTTGAAGTTCAGGTTGGATGGGGCCCTGCACAATCCGATCCAGTGTCTGATATAGTGTTTGGCAACCCTGCCCGTGGCAGAGGGCTTGGAAATAATTCTTTTGGTGTCCCTTCAAACCCAAGCTGTTCTACAATGCACAACTCCTGCTGATAGTGCCAGGGGGTATGGCAGGCAGGGACTGCAAATTGCAGCTTGAGTTTTCATACAACCTCCCTAGGCAACTTATTCCGGTATTTAGGCACCATCTCAGTAAACAAGGCCCAGCTTCCTGAGCCTTTCCTTGTATGTCAAATGCTCCTGTCCCTTAATTGTTCTGATGGCCCCATGCTGAAGTCACCTCAATTCACTCGTGCCCTTCTTCTAGTGAGAATCTCAGAAAAAGACACAGCACTGCTGATAGGTATCAAAGGTGCTGAGGGAAGGGAAAACATCACTTGCCTTGTCCATCTAGCACTGCTCCTCATAGTACAGCCCAGAATTTGATCTTACTTTGAGGGGGAGAGTGGACTAGAGACCCCCAGAAGTCCTTACAACCACAATTCCCAAGTTTTCCCTAAGAGTATATCCCAGTACTTCATAAGTAGGTGCAGACAAGAAATAGACTTGATCTATCCCTTTTTGCTGCTTACCCTGGAAAAAACTTGGATATTAAAGCTGAAATATTGTGAAAGACACAGGAAGAAACACCCAGTATTTTTGAGATTTTTTTTTTAATTTTTTTTTTTTCCTGGTTGGATACCAGTGAAAAACACAACATTAGAAGACAGTATTCCACCAGTGAGGTTTTACAAAAACAGCAATTCCTTGGAGAATAACTGAAAAGTAGCTGGATGATACTGAGATGAAGCAGAAAAATTACTGTGTGGTTTGGATTTGGCAACCAATTTGTTTTGTTAACATGGAGAAAACTCCATTTGGAGAATTAGGTTTTAAAAACTGTTCTGTCTTTTTTTCTTTCTTTCTTTCTTTTCTTTTTTCTCCCCATCACCATTCTTGGACTCTCAAGACAATGGGTAGAACTGATGGAGAGTTTTTATGCTATTGTCTGGACAGTCTGATTTCATGACTGCTGCTGCATGTGGCTGTCTTTTCATCTTCAGACAACCAAGAAAGGCAAATGTTTTTTGCCTGATGAGAACTGAAATAAGATCAAAACTAAGTGAGTGAAGAGTCCTCAAAAAGTGTTGCTACTACTGTCTTCACCACAGAATCCTAGTTTTCTTCCAGCTAGCACTGAGTCAGGGAAGTTACAGACGTAGCAGGGAAAACACTAAGGATACAAGTAAGCAGCAAAGAAACCAAGACCCATGGTTGCAGTTAACAGTTGCAGGCAAATCATAGGAGCATCATAGAATCATCATAGAATCATAGAATGGCCTGGGTTGGGAGGGACCTCAAGAAACATCAAGTTTCATCCCTTTGCCACAAGTGAGGTTGCCATCTGTTAGGTCAAGTACTAGATCAGATTGCCCAAGTCCCCATCCAACCTGGCCTTAAATTCCTTCAGGGATGGGCATCCACACTGTCTCTGGGAAACCTTCTCACTCTCTCAGTACAAAAACTTCTCCCTGACATCTAATCTAAACCTCCCCTCCTTTAGTTTAAAACCATTCTGCCTTGTCTTATCACTGTTAGCCATTGAACAAAGTTGATTTCCCTCATGTTTATAAATTCCCTTTAAAAACCAGAACGCCACAATGAGATCTCCCCTCAGCCTCCTCTTTTACAGGCTGAACAACCCTAGTTCCTTCAGTCTATCCTCAAAGGAGGAGCACTCCAGCTCTCTGATCATCTTCATGACCCTTTCTCCAGGAAATGTTGCTTTTCGTGGCTGCTGCCTCACTCTTCTGTGCAAGGTATCACCTTCAGATTCTTCTCTGTTGCTGCCACAAACTGTCGTTTAGTACTGTAAATTTTAATAAGCCAGGCTGCCTGGGTGAAAATGTGTTTAGTACTGTCTGTCAGAGGTGCTGCCAGTTGAAGAGGTGGACAACTTGGAGCAGTTAAACTGTGAGTCTCGACTTAAAGCTGCACACGTAGTATGGTCCAGAGGAGAAGCTGAGTGCAGTTGTTTTGGGCAGAGACCTGTCTGGAGAAAATCCAGTGTTGGAGAGCAAATTATTCCTACTGCTTGATTTTTGTTGTATCCAGGGCAGTTCACTTGTAAAATAAATATAACAAAGAAATACTTACAAATTACTTTTCTTTCTTTCTTTCTATTTTTTTTTTTTCCCTAATAGAATTAATTTTGAAGGCTCTGATCACTGGGTAAGCTCTCAGGTCAAAAGGATCAGCATCACTGATATCAGTGTATTTGCGTGAGCCTTGGCTATTCCGACTTACACATTCAATGTTTTTTACATTTGCGTATACAAATTCTAAATTTTCAGAGGTCTTCTTTTGCTGTAATGTATGTCTTGACAAATTCAATTCAGTTAGCTGCTACGATGTGGAAGAGAATGGGTGAGGTGAGAAGTGAGAAATCCCTGAATAGATTAATTGGATTGCAAGTAAGTGAATGACGGATGAGAAGACAGTGATGGTTAGTTATGCTATCTAGATCTGCTCTCTGAGGAAAAACGAAGTACTCCACTTTTTTTCATTTCAATTGTAGTATTAAAATAGGTAAATCTTGAAGACTAGAGAGGTCTGGGTTTACTTAACAGTTGACTCCTAAATAGAATGGAGCTGATTTGGTAATGAAAGTTGTAAGTGCCTTCTGTTCCTACTGTGAGTGGAAATTGCAGGTACACTTGTCAGTTCTGCATCTGCACAGGTATGCTTTCTTCCTCTAGGATAATGTCACCTGAGAACAAAGACATCAGACAACGTATTTGTATTGTCATTTAATAAACTCTCTTTATCCAAGGGAGTATTATAGAAAAGATCAGATAAGCAAGCAACTGCTCTGTCCCTTGGTGAAGTAAAGGACCAGCTGCTCTTAGTGAGTAATGTTGTTAAAGTCAAACAAATGTCTTACTTGGCCTGGATTTATCACAAAAATTCTGATTCAAAGAAGTGGCTCTCCAACTACTTGAAATACTTGAATTCCCTTAGAGAGTTTAAATCATCAATGCCAAGTCACAGGGAGCTGAGGAAAAGTAATACATTGAAAAGCTCTGAAGATCAAGATTGTTTGAGAGGGCTGTTCAATCTAGTCCAACACATGGAAGAAACAGAATTATGTACTGCTTGTCATGAATTAAGAGAACTCAACAGAACCACAAGCACTAAATAATTTTTAACAGTGATGCTTTTAGACACTGTTGAAAGTACAAGTAAAGACCACATGACTTTTTTCAGTTAAAGTTCAATTAAATGAGTTGAAAAACAACTCAAAGTAGAGGACAATAGCAGTATTTTATTTTCTCATTCCTTGTAAAAGAAATTCCATTCTGATTTTCAAGTGTATAAATTACAGATGAGTATAGAAAGCACTTCCACTCTTACTTTGCCAAAGTAATGCTGCTCTTAGAATTCCTTTCTGATAGTGTATATCATTTATTGGAAACAGTGCAGGAAAATTTGTTTAGTATTTAAAATGAAAATCTGATTGAATCAAGCATAGTACCATCCTTTGTATTTAATCACATACTCTTAAAATAATACTTGCCTTTCTCACTGTTCTTTTACTTATACAGCATTTTAAATTGTGCAGTTATTCCTTAAGGCAGTTATGATACCCCTCTGATTGTGGGGTTGTGATGAATTCACCACACACATGCCCCTGGAGTGTAGAGCTGGCTGCCTTAAAATACTTGCAATATCAAAACTACTGATAGTAAAAGCAATGATAATTGATATATTGATAATCAAAAGAGCTTCAGCACTTTAAGGCTGTAAAATGTAAAGGATACAGCGGAAGGAGTGGGCCCCAGAGAAGAAGGATTATTGAGCAAAGAGAATACTGGGTATGCTGGTGGGCATTTGACTTCTCTAAGGAGCTCTTTCACATTTATGTCTGTGTTGTTTCTTTCAAAAAAACACTTTGTTTAAATCTGATTATGAAGTAGCCGTGATAAATTTTCTGCTGTGGCATGTATGAGTATTTATTATCTCCAATTGTTACAGAGAACTTCTTTTTTTACAATGTTTGTAAAAGTGTTAAGTTATTTTGGAGTATACTGAATGGAAAACATTTGGTGTGTTCTATTGCCCTTAGCTATGGCTCCCAGATACATTTTGTGGTCTAGGAATGGCATTCTAATGTCATTATATTTTCTGTTGAGGACTTCTGAAGGGATGTGGTGTGACCACAAGATTGTCAAAATGCTGTATGTGCCTGCAGCCGTGTCCTTTCCCAGGCCTTCAATCTCAGGAATTTCTCAGGAAATCTTTGTGTTTCCCATATCATTTAAAATCCTTACAATGTGTAAGGTATTATTTGATACTATACTGTGTGTTTATGGCATTGATTTTTTGCCTACTCTGCAGCTCCAACATAGTTTGGAGTGTTAAACACAAACACAGACATTGACACTGCAGTGTGCAATGTAGGATTCACGTTCAAAACAGTAGGAGATACAGGCATGTAGGAAAGAGGTAGAATTAAGCACAGTATTAAGAGCACAGTGATTAATAGGATATGGTGATAACTCTCCATTGTGGTGTTCAGCTGCTCAGTGCCATTGTAATAACAACTTACTGATTTTAAGAGAAGGTAGAATTAATTTTGGCAGTACCTATAAGGCTTTTATTGGTTACTGGGACATCTTTGAGAAGTGAATAAGTGTGAGGAATTCTTCAAACACTAAGTGAAGTGTACTGAGGTACTTGAAAAGAACAGTTTATCAGACTCTTGGTTAAATTTAAATAAATAAGGAACGGAATCTGCCAGAATATTTGGAATTATTTAAATAATTCAACCAATTATAAACAATTTAAAATAATACAATAAATAATTTAAATAAAGCAACAAATGTTTCAAAGTTGTCTGCCTTTGGATTTTGGGCAATTTTCTGTGTGTGGAACTACTACATTAATACATTTATTATGACTGACTGGTGAAGGAATTATTGCACTTACCCAAAGACTGACAATACAGTTAGACACATGACATATTTCAGTACAGAAATAGTTGTGCTAATTAGAGTTTGTTTAGTTGAACATTTGGCCAGAGATGGAATAATTTCTCAGAACAGAAGTGTTACTATTGATATTTTATACCAATTATAATGTCTTAGAGCAAGAATATTTTTGAATTCAAACAGTTTTCTTACTTATGAAGAAAAGATCTTCTATACAAAACTACATACTAGAATTCCATCTTAAGATTTGGACAGGTCAAAAATTATATCCATGGTCAAAAGTAAAATGTTCCTATCGTTCAGGAGCATGAGTTATACTACATGACTAACTGCACACTACATACAGTTGTGGATAGCTGCAGTTAATTGCAAGAAATAATCCACAGAATCATCAAATAATCCAAGAGCTGAGGTCCTTGATCAAACCTTTTGCTGCTGCTCGGGACACTTATCAGCTCTGGAAGTAGAAGGACAAGAGCAGGGAGCCTGCAGGCTCCTGGGCTGCAGTGAGTAGAGCTTTGTGATCAGGTTGAGGGAGGTGACCGTTCTGCTTTCCTTGGCACTCCACATTTATGTTGTGTACAGTTCTCAGCTCCCCCTGTCCAAGGGTGTCAACAATGCTTGAAGGGTTGAAGTGTCTGACATAGAGGATATGGACTGCTTAGCTTGGGGAAGAGGAGGTGTGGGAGTATCTTATGTGTACATATGAATACCTGATGCAAGGGAGTAAAGAAAAAGGAGCCAGTCCTTTCTCAGTGACAAGGAGACATGGGACACAAATTGAAATACAGGGAATTCCAGTTAAACATAAGAAAAATCATCCTAATTAGCTTCAGGTCACCCAAAAGTCATTGAGAAATTGTGAAAAGACTGAAATCAAACCCCACAGTGATTTGTCATCCCAGAACTATGGATGGTTTCAGAAATTGGACTTGAGAGAGCCTTAGCTTAAATACAGAGGTTATATGCTGCACAAGAGTTTGATGAGTGCTCTAAGTCCATGTCATCACAGTAAGTGCACTCAGAAATCTACTTTCAGGTCATTTATTTTGTTTGTTTATTGGTCCCTCCTCAAGTCAAGAGTAGAGATCTGTTTTTCTGCTGTTCTGTTATTTTTTTTAGCACACTTGTTTTAATAGAGTTGTTGACCTAAGGTGGCTTACAACTAACGGCCCTCTGAGTATTCTGCCTCTGTCAATTCTACTTGAGATATCAGAGAAACTGTAGGCAGAGAGAGTGCAGTGAAAACAAAGACAGACATTGACATGGACTAAACTGTTGTAGGTTACAAAATGACTTTGGAAGTATATCCACAAAGAGATGACAGTCAAGCTAGAAGATGTTTAAACTACTTAGATAGCTGCAAGATTGCTTTCATCTCTCCTCTCTTTTCAGACATACTGTCTGAAGATGAAGCATTGTAGCGAAACTTGTTCTGAGCATTCTTAAGAGAGCAGCAAAGCTAAGGAAATGAGCTTTTTGTATAGTGATTTACTATTACAATTGCCTGATTTTTCAGTATGGATCTGTAACTTCATAAGCTTTGGAATAAACTATGATGTGTGATTTGTTTTCCCTCCAAAACAGCAGAAACTGACAATATTGCCCAACTTTCTTAGTCAATAGTTAATTAAATTAGAGACTTCAAAAACTCCTAAATGTTATTAGGTGATCTACAAAGGGCGAGTGTTATTAGTCTCATGTAAGAAATCTTACACAGGCACTTTTTTCTTATTGCCTAAGACAACTATCTGAAACTTTGTGAGTTCCGTTCTGCAATATATATATCTATTACGTGCTGTGCTACTTCACATACCTAAGAAATCTAAATATGCTCATACACTTAAGGATGCCTTAATATCTTTGATGAATATGCTGAAAAAAAAACACCTATAGAAGTATCTAATGAATGTTATTTAATAAACTTGTCTGCAAAGCGACAAATCTTTTTGCCTTTAGAAGATGCTCCTGTTGGTTGACTTATGACTAATTTTTTCCGAGTTGCACCAATTTGCACCTCTTGTATAGTTAGAGCTTTCAACAAAGCATAAATCCTGACAACCTGCTCATATACATACTCACAAAATGCAGTTTAGAAGGGGAATTTAGAGCAAAGTACTTTCAAAAGCTGCAATTTAATATTCTTTGTGTTTTATGACCTAGAATGTTACTTAATTTTTTGAGTCATAAAGACTACTTTGGTTACAGAAATTGGAAATCTTGATTTTCTTCACTTGCTTTGCCAATGTGGTTTAAAAGATAACTCCATATATGTGTTTCTATATTTTCCAAAAGTCACTAGTTTTATGGCAATTGAAGGGATTGCTTACATTTCTTCAAAGAGGTTTGCAAAATCATAAAAATAAAGAGTAGAGTTTTGTTCAAATTTTTGTTCTATCTCGTACTAGGTTTTGCCTAACAATTAGTGTTTTGGTACTACAGAAAACAGTACGAATGCTGCATTGGTATTCCTGTATACAGTTGCTTTGTATAAAGCAGAAACGGCAGTTCTTAATTCTAGAAAATGTTTCAGGCCAGTCTTTTTTACAATGGCTCTCAAGGGAGGAGAGGTGCAACACATTTCACAGATCAGTGGAGCAAAGTCAAATGGCGATGAAATAAATTCTCTCGGTAGTAACTTAATTTTGAATACAAGTTTACACAGAATGTTGTGATGTTGTGAGGATTTTCATAACTGAGTCAAATGCTTTAGCAGTACTAAACATACATACAATTGTAAAGAATAAAAACCAGTAAAATTTGAGAGAAAGAAATAATTTATCCTGACGTGAGTCTCCCTTCCTGCTTTAATATGTAGTTATACAATAGAATTAGAAATATTAAATGAAACACTGATGCTATTTGGTGTAGAGTAGTGCGTGCAATTTAGAATAAATAGGAACTTCATTGAAGCAGATATATAAATTGCCTTGCATTTGAATATAAATAATTTTAAAAGGATTTACTGGGATTCCTAATTCTACTTTTGCAGACTTGATTCAGCATTCTATCTACTTGACACTAGTATTACATTACTTTTTTTGGATTTGTTCCTTGTTTAACATCAGAGCATCACTTAGCTCTACAGAGTATCCTCTATGGAAATTCTCTAGTAAATTAAGGGGCAGTTTCATTCACGTGTATAATACTGGAATATTCCCTACTGAAAGAACTTGCTGCTGTGTTCCTTTAAATCTTGTTGAAAAATATTCTTGGTCTTACTTTCACCCTTGTATTGCAACACCTTATAGTATAGTCCGTAGAAGGAATGCCAGTGAGTGCTTTTTCTGTTGGAAATGTTTTCAAGATCTGATAGTACAGGCAAATGACATAACAATCATGGAAAACATCATCTCCACTAAGACTCATGCTGACCACCGCTGTTTTCATTCTCAAAATGTGAAGTCTTTCATGGCCATTGGGCTTCTGATTTGTTGAAATTCTGTGTTTGATTGTAGACCTCTTTGCATATGCAGCCACACACGTGCACGTCCCTTCTTCTCCCCAGTCTGTCTGTATTTGTACTCAGTGAAAAAACAACTGCTTCCTGTGTTTTCCCTCCTTATACCATCTGTTGCCTTTTCTGCATGTGGCCAGCTGTTTCCCTGTGAGAACCTCCTCTCTTCCAGAGAGTGGAAACCAGAAATTATTTCTGGATAATATTTTTTTTCTCCTCTCTTCTTTTTCTTTTTGTTTTTCCCCATCCAACTTACACAGCCTGAAGACCAGAACTTTATTAGAAGATGGAATTTTTTTGCTAAGAAAAATAACAACTGAATAAACAGTTTTGTCCTAATTCACCTGCTTTGTTTTATCCAGGCAATGGTGAAACTTAGGTGTAGGCTACTTCTTTTTAGAAAAAAGTTAATAAATAAAGATGCATGATAAAGATCCACTCTCATAAGATAAAGGAAAAAGCTCTAGGTGAGATGAAAACAATCTCCCAGAGTTGTGTCTATCTGGTTTTTGCTCCTCTGACAAGTTGTTTTTTTCTCCACTCTCAAAGCCATTGCTGTATTAGTTACAACACCAGTTATGTGTTCTGCACATATGTGAGCCAGGCTTTCGTGATAAAATGATGTAAGAAGTCAGTGGTACCTTTTTCACAGAGATAGACTGATGGAACATATTCTTTTTCTTACAAGGGACTTCTTCAGATTAAGTCACACAAGAACTCAGGGGTTGAGCCACTATTTAAAAAATGCACAACAAATTTAAGAAGCCCAAACATCACTGAGGTCAAGTGAAGGCATTTCTCTTCTGACCTCAACAGTTTTGTATCTGGCCCTTTTTAACAAGTTCTTTAACCAAAGTTTTAAAAATAAAGGTCCATGTCAGACTTGGTGCTTGCTTTCCTCTGAGGTTGTACACTAGAGAAGAATACAGCTGGGGTTACTAAGGGAAGTATGCACAGTACCTGGTAACACTCCAGTGTGGCACCTGAGATAGAAAGCTGAATTTTTTTTGGCTTTCTATACAGTCAGTGAGGGCGCCTTCAGAGTAATACTCAGTGCCTAAGTTAGGTTTCTGCTCAGAATTGATCTTTAGATAATCTCTTTTTTTCTCACTATACTGTACAAGGATCTTAGGGAAACTATCCTTTTGCTTCTACTTTTATCTAAATTGGGCAGAACAATTATGCTTTGGGGGCTCAAATGGGGAGACAATGTAACTTCTCTTTATGCACTTTGTGTTAAGCTGCACTACTGTGCACTAAGAGCAGGCACTTCAAAATTTCTCCTAAGTCTGCTGATATTTGCTAACTTGTTGAGCTACTGTCACTATGCAATTAGACTATTAAGATGAAGTATTAATAAAACCACCACTCCTAGCAACAAATGGAAATCAAAATGTTCTTACTTATGGTTTCTATTGCAGGGGCAAGTCTGTTTTAATTACAGAAATGAATGTAAGCATGTCCAATAAGAGCACAAACAAAGTGAAAACATTTATATCCTTATAACTGAGCAGTGACATGAAACAGATGCTTATTTGAAAGACCACCCTTAACACTTAATATTAAACAATGAGCTCTCAGTTATTAATACTTCATAATGGAGCCATAACCTTACCATGAAGGAGGCAGGAAGGTGAAATAAGCACTAAAAAAAGCTTAATATTTTAATTGAGGTTATTTAATTTATATATTGTTCTTTGCTTCCACAATGCCTCTATACTTCATACATCCACAGCAAAGAGAAGTCCACCAAGTATTAATGTGGGCTGAAAAGAAAGGTGCCAGTTTATGAGTCAGCATGTTCTGCCCACTAGGACTTTTGACAAACCCTGGAGTATTTTTAAAAGTCAATGCTAAAGCTGGAGAAAGATTTCAGAGTAATATCTGCTATTGTACTCTCTCACAGCATACAGCAGTATAAGCACAGAACGTAACACAAATGTACTTCCAAACTACTTCAGAATATATTTTTTTCCCAACAGAACACCTGTCCCCTAAACCAGTTCACTGCATACAATAGTCAGTATCCTGATGGAGCACTGCCAGAGGAGCCACTGGGTGGATGATGTGAGGGGCAAAGCAGGCAGGAGGAAAACATCCTGGAGTAGGACTCCACAAATGCTATTTCCCATCTGTGTAACACTTTAGGTAATTAGTGAACAGTTAAGCCCTTTATAAATGAGCTGACACATTCTTGGTGCTGATCAAATTTGTGAGGCTGCAAAAAAAAAAAAAAAATCTTTTACGGCAGTACAACTAAAATAGTGTTTTGTCTCTCTTGCACTTTCTTTTCCTCTCTCTCTCTTTTTTTTTTTTTTTTTTAATTAGAATGCAAAATAACTTCGCTAGGAAACAGATCTTCTGTTATATCTGCTGGGGATAAGGGATGATTTGGGTGGCGACCGTGAGAAAGCATTGTTAACAGTTAGTAGTCAGGGATTAGTAGTTATCCTCTGTACCTATGCAACATGTGTCAGAACAGCCTACATATGATTTTAACTGATGCCAATCAGAGCTGGTTCTCTTAAGAACCATTCATTAGGTGGAAAGACCAGGGTGGATGGTGGCAACCTTTCCTCCTCTTGGCCTTTCTGTCTGCTAAGGCTGTAGGAAGGAGAGAGAGCTGACTGCCAGCTTTGTGCTGCTCTGAGTCTCCTCAGTGCTGAAGAAAGTTATTCAAGGGATCAACAAATGTTATAACAATGCTCATTTTCTTCGGAAGAGTAACTATTTTGGTCTTGAATAATTACCACATTCCATATACCGTATCTCCAGTTGTGTTGTAAGTGCTTTTTCTGAATAAACGTTACATTAATAGAGAAGTAGTAAGATTGGTTTATTTATTCATAATGTTACATGTTTATTTCAGTAACTATAACCAGCCTTCATCATGAAGCAGATTGTTGCTGTGCATTAACAGAACAAACATGAATTCTAATAATGGTAAAAGAGCAGCTAACTACCAAAAAAGAAAAAAAAAAAAATTTAGTGGGAGGCTCTGATCTACAGAGTGAAAAGTAGTAAACTCTTACAAAGCCATCTCTGAATAAGTGAGCTTATGAGAAAATATGTATTCAATTGCAGCTTGGGAGATTTGTGTATCAAAGGCAGTGATCATTTCTATAACTGAATTTATGACAAAATTTTTTTCTCGTCTGACCTTTTTCTAATTTATTTTTCTGCTTTTAGCCTGTGAAAATGTTGATATTGAAAAACTGTACTTACATCTTCTTGCACATTTACTTGCTCTGGGATGTACTTCTGGTTTGTTTCTTTTTGCTTTTTATGTAGTTAAAATATAATAACTCAAAAAAAAAAAAAAATTGACCAAAAGGTGGCAGTGAAGACACATAAAATATTCCATCCTACATTTGAATAGTAAACAGCGTAAAGAAAAATTGCATTCTCCTAAGTTTTAAAAGCATTAAAAAGTTACCTATTGGGCTGAATGGTAATGTAAAAACTCCAGCAGGAGTTTGACTTACTGAAGTAACTTATTACTGGATAAAAACCTGCTATTGACTAGTGTGTGAGCTTTATGTAAGACAGAAAAAGAATGGCTTCGCCTTGATCTAGTCTCCCGCTGCTCAGAGAATAGATCACAGGGTTAGGATGGCTCTTCCTATCTAGGTGGAAACACCCGAGGCACTGCTCATCCATCATTCAGTTCATACTCTACACATTTAAACAGCCATTCTCTTGTTCTCCCTATTCCAGCTCTGTCTGAGAGTCACTTATGAAACAAAAGGGTGAGACAACATTTGAACTCTTCAAACCACTGTGCAATCTCTCTGCTGAGCTCTGTTCACTACGGTCTGATGTTGGCACACCAAAGGGTGTGTGGATACATAATCCATAGCCCTTCTTTAGCTATGTCTGCCAAATATTTATCCAATTAAGTAACATATAATGTCACACTCTTCTTCCCTAGCAATGGATTTTTATCTTAAAAAGTACTTTCCTTTAATATCCTTATTAACAAGGACTGTAGTTAAATACTGTGGTTGTGCTCTATAGGAAACATTAATTAAATAGGTAGTTTCTCCCTTATATAGCTATACCCTAGGGCTTTGTTTCATTTTCCATTCCAAAATAGTTTACCATTTGCACAGAAGCATAAAATCAGAAGTGCATGCACACAAACATACACATTTTTAGCTGGAGCATTCAGATTATGTTTCTGGCCGTAGCTTTCAGTAATGCCAAATGTCTGTATTTTGGTTCTGTGTATTTTTCTACAAAACACTCAGGAGCGAGTATACTGAAAGTGGGAACAATGCATACAATGTAAGTTAGCTTGATTTACCTCAATGTCTGCTTTCTGCAGTTTATGATCCATGGATAACTGTTCATCTGTAAGACATCAAAAACTCATCTTGGAGGAATTTAGTAAAACAAGAACAACAGCATCCATGGTTAAAAACAAGGAAGTAAGGAATTAAAACAGTGGACAATAAAGGTTAAAAAAAAAAAAAAAAAAAGTTCTAGATTTAGCCTGATTCTCATTTGGTTGGAAATAGCAAGATGCTGTGAGAACGTGTACAAGACAGACTTAAGTTGTTTTTTCTTTTTTTTTAATTTGTAAATTAATCTCCATGTAGGATGATGGTTGGATTTAACTGTTAGCTACTCTCATTCTAAGTATGTGAACCAACTAGTTTAAAATACAGACACCTTATCCATTGCAATGTTATTCCAATGTGTGGTGGATTTCTTTGTAAGAGAACTTCTATGCAATGCAACCAAGAAGGGTGTATTGAAGAAAGCATGAAAAAGAGCGTGGTCAGCAGGTTGAGAGATATTATCCTCCCTCCCTACTCTGTCCCAAGGCCACATCTGGAGTACTGTCTCATACTGGGCTCCCAAGTTGAAGAAAGTTGAAGAAAGACACAGAACTTCCAGAGAGTCTGCTCGAAGAACACTAAGATAATCACAGTCCTGGAGCGTTTTCTGCATGAAGAAAGACCTGGGACTCAGAGGCCTGGCTAGTATTTATTAGTAGCTATTGCTAAATTAGCACTGTTTTAAAAATATCCTTACAGTTAAATTAAATCATTAGCTATCATTCAATTAGAAAAATGAAGAAGCATTTGTATATATTGCAATTATGTCACCTAAACTTGAGATCATTCCTACATAGAAACTTCAGGCTTTAAGATGATGTCACTGAAGATCTGAAATTCTTCTCCTAGTATGTGTAGTGCATAAATGAGCATAGCCATTAGGAAACAAATTTCTATATAGCTGAAATTGGTCAATATTTCATATTTTAATAGACAGGAAACAACTTTCTGGTGGTGAAAAAGATAAGTTAAACCAGGAAAGCTCATAAAAATTGTTTTGGGTAAAGGAAAACTGTTCTTAAAGTTCTAAAAATATCACCAATAATCTGTGTACATTACTTAAATTATGAGAAGGACACTGTATAAAGTTAACAGAATGTATAATACTAAATGGCATAATACCCAGTATATTTTCTGGATGGCATAGTTAGACAGATCACTGTGACAGAAAAGAGGCAATTGAAATAAAAGAGGAAATAATGCGCACCCATCTCCTAGGCCCACAATAGGAAACTCCAAAGGATCAATCTCTAAAAAGAGATCACCCCCAACTGGTGGTCAGCCCTTAAATGGGGGATCTAGGAGAAGCGGAGTCAGACTCCGCCGCTTCCAGTCACTCAGGTGAATTGCCTTCACCTGTGCTCCTGCAGCTGACTTGCCTAAGGTAGTCAATCAGAGGTTCAAGCCGTGATTCAACAGTTCCCATACACAATTTCTTTGGGAATTGGGCCCCCAATTACATAATATTCTCAGTATACTCAAGAAATGTAGTCCTTTTATTTCCATTTGTATCAGTTTAAATATTTCAAAGTTAGTAAACTAAAACATGGTTCTTTAAATCCCATGTGAGTTTCCTGACTTTCAAACTGTTTAGAAGCTCCATTATTATCCAATTACTCCATTAGAGTAATACCACATTTGGCACTAAGAGTTTTGTTAGCACTTCAGATACACCTTTCCCTGGACTATGTCAGAACTTGCACCGAGGACAAAAGTTTCCTTGCTGCCACAAGGAAAGTATCAGCATCAGTAATGTTGAGAATCAGTACTGGCTGCCTTTTTACTTTGCTGATAAAGTCCATTTGGCCTGTATGCCTGGATTTCTCCTCTGTGCAAACTGCAGTGCTGAGGGCTGAGTAGTTTCATGTCTGCATCCAGCCCTGATAAGGAGTTTGGCTGTGCTATAAACTGTGTCTGGGACTGGGAATTAGAAAGCACAGGGAATTTGCAAACTAAATGTAGCTTTTATGAAATAGCTGGAGCCCAATCAGGGGATGGTAATGCTATCAGTGTCTGCTAAGTTTCAAAGTGAGCCATAGAGAATCTCTGGGTAATGGTTGATTTGAATAAATCTTTGGGTAATGCATTTTATCTCTCTAACTTCTGCTATGCAAAGGACTGATGACTTAGCTTGTCTTGTTGTGCATCAAATATATCTCTTTTTTCAGGTCATCCTCCTTAGTTCATTCTCTTTATTTCCCTCTCAAAGGTATATAGCAAATGTTTTCTACTTTCCCTTGCAGATAGAAAAAATATTTTCTGAGATTTATCCTATTCTTGAATTAGATATTAATCTAAATCTGTTGACAGCATTAGCTGTGTTTGTTATATAATAAAACATACCCATCCAGTAAACCAAAGCAGGCCTGCCCTGCAGCCCTGTCTAATAACAGCAAGAGATGCACATTAAACTCACAGTATGTTTGCATTAGTTTCACAGTAACTGTTGTACATTATCACAGGACAAAAATAAAATTAGCAGCCAGTAATGTTATAACCAAGAAGACAGCATACAGAGAGTAGAGGGAAGGGGGTATAAAGAACAGATTAGAGCTGCCAATTACAAACATTTAATGATAAGAAGGTATTTTTATACAAAGCTTATCTTAGCTGGATTCCTCTTTGCGAAAAAGAGCTTCTATGTTTATTCTTTATCAAGACATCTAACTTTTAGTAACATTTAATGTTGCTTTAAACAGTAACTAATCACTTTTGTCCAATTTCTTCTGTCCCCTTCTTAGACATTCCATATAAGACTTCAATCCAGGAGCTTAAAGCAGGCTTTGCCTTTCTATCTATTGAAAACTTTCTGCTCCTTTCACTCTGAGGAGTGGTGGTAAGGAAAAAAGCAAAAGGAATATTCGACTCATAAGAGGGAAGTAACATGATCTTCTTTTCAAATGCATATTGCTCAAAATATAAACCAAGCTCTCGTTAGTTGTTAAAGCTAACATAAACCAAGCTTTTTAATTTTCCATTGACGTCATTGATTTGTGTATCTGAAATCTGCAGACTGTTGACATCTGCTGTTTTGAGACTGAATCACTTGCACTGAATACTACTAATTGTTCAGCCTTTTGTGCAATTAGGCCACATTTTTTGATGACGAAATCAATTTTAGATTAAAGAACTGTAGTAGGGAAAGGTGTAGTTAAAGGATTCTACCTAAGAGGAAATAGGAAAACTATACAAGTACTAAAGTGCTTTATCATGCAGTCCTTCTGAAGAGCTTTTATTTCTTCAATGATCTTTGATACCTGGAGAATAGCTTTTTGCAAAACCTGGTAATTTGATGTCAGAAGATTAGTTACGCTGCTTTGGAATGAGCATGATGATTGATGCTGTGCTGATGACAAGAGAGTATTTGGAGATTATAGGATATGCTCAAATAGGCAAACCAGCTCAGACAAGACAGAAAAGCCACTGGGCTACTCCACTTTGTACAAATTACAACAAAGTAAATTTGAAATCTTCTACGCCTCTTCTGCTGAATGCCAAATCACCTTCCTCTCAGACTGTGTCACCCTAACTGTCTAGTATTCTCATGGAAAAGCTGGCAGATTGTGTCTTGGATGGGTAAAGATATCCCTGGGTAAATATCTGGCTGGATGGCCAAGCCCAGAGTAGTGGTGGTGAATGTAGTTAAAACCAGCTAGTGACTTATCATGAGTATATGGTTGGACTGAATGATCTTGAAGGCCTTTTCCAACATTGGTGATTTTATGACTCTGTGATTCCAAGTTGATGTGAGATGCTTCTGCTTCAGTATTAGATAAAGTTGTAAGACTAGAGAAAGTTTTTAGTTTGCTGGCCCATTTGTCAAACCTCCATGATCTTGTTTTCAATTACTATTGTTACTTGATCTGGCTTTGTTGATTAAGTTAGCTGATGAGTTCACACTGATGAACGAGACTGATTTAGGCTGAACTGCTTGAATCCTCCCCTCTAGTCATGGACAGATGGACTGGTGACGCACAGACATATTACTGTCAGATACTCAGATTATCACCTCACAAGGTCAGAAGTACTGACTTTTCCAGGAATACAATATACCTTGCTCACACAAAATATACTTGATTTTCTTCTGAGGAAAGGAAACTTATTGGTGATGTGAAAAATTTCGGATGTAAAGGAGCTTGGGTAGTGTATAAATACAGGCATATCTATGCACATACAGACTTGAAACTTTTAAGTTTCATGTGTCCTTTACAGTTCCTAAGCATGGCTAGCACTAAATATCAACAACAGCTTTGCTGCACCTTCAGTAAATAGTGAAAGTAGTCGTCTCCTTCTAGGCTAAAAAGAATTATTATCATTTGACTTACGGTGTTTCCAATAAATTCTGAAATTAAAAAGAACATATATTAAAAATACCTTTGTATCTCAATTAAGTATCTTCTTCTTTAACTGGTCTACCAGAGACCTTTTATTGGAGTGATTAGAATAGTGTTTGCAATGAAAAATTTGCATGGTGTTGTCTTTGTATTTAAGATGACCTTTCTATCCATGCCTGTAATTCTGCACACTGCTTCACATGAGGAGAGCTGCAGAGGGATGCTAAGGGTATTATCATATGAATTTAGTATGTTATTTTCAGTCTAGCAGATGGTTTTCTTGCAGAGATTATTTCTACATAATTTTGCTTAGGGAATTACACAGATCATTTGAGTATTACAGTAAGAATTCAGCAAGATGTTGATATGCACCTGAAAAGGAATGTAGACTGGTTATAATAGACAAAATAAATACCAACACCTGTCCTTATTAATGTATGGAAGGCAGTGTATCAATTTCCTATGTAATTGCCCCATGTCTTTTCTATCTTCTCAGTTTCCCACATTCCTTTCCCATAAAGTTTTCCTTTATCTCGTCTTTGGTGAAGTGAAATGTAGGGATGTCTTTTCCTGATAAGGAGTACTCTCTTGCCCATTGATCATGACTGTCAGGAACTTTTAACTGCTTGAATCCTTGAGCTGTACTCACTCAAGCTTGTGCTAACAGAAATAAACTATATTTTGTGCTACTGTAGCTGTGTGTTAGGGGGATTAATTCCAAGACAATGTATGTGATTCTGTCTTACTCTTATCTGTGGCTTGCAAAATCTAAGAGTATTTTTAATTTTTTCTCCCTTGATTGACATGGAGACATTGATTCCTTTTTTTATCCACATTCTGTTTTTATGTCCTCTCTGGAGTAAAGGTATCTGTGGCTTGGATAGCTTTATAGAGAAACAGAGGCGGATCTTCCATAAATAAATGTTGGTTGTAACCTCATAATGTCATACACAGTTAAAAGCTTGTGAAGTTTTCATGGCTAGACCTTACCTGTGTGCTAGGTCACTCATCTTTGTGGTGTTTTGAGCCCAATTCCTCCAACAAAACCCGTAGAAAGTTACAGTGACTCTTTGCCGAGGCCATCTTTAGTATGGACGTAGCAAGCACGCCTTGAAAAGGATGCCATTAAAAAGCTTGCATGCAGAAGCAGCACAGAAATACTGGGAGACACTTGGTATTTTACTTGCTTGAACAGGTCACCATTGCTGTCTGGTTAAATCGAGGTGGGATTAAGAATAAACACTGAAGTTGTTTGTGTAATTAATGTCAAGAAAATCTGTGCATTCATAAAGACAGTCCTTTATGCTGTCTCAAGCCCAAGTGCATTTGATTTAATTCTCTGCTTATTTATTAGTGAAGCAGATAACTGTCAGCTGTTTACCTACGTGTCTGCAGTTAGCAGTTGTCTTTCTTGATCAGTTAGAACTTCCAGAATGGAAACTCTGCTTGTTAGCGTGCATAAATATGATTAATGTCTGCAAATATTTTTACTTCCTGCATTTTACTTTTCCAGTAGAACATGTATAGATCTACTAGAAGTGAATTTCCAGGGAAACATTGCAGATCTCAAAAGGGTTTTTCCTAATTACAGCCTTTATTTTCCTACTGCATACTCTTAAAGTCCTCACATAAACTAGGACATATATGGACTTATTGACCAAGGAACACTTCTTAAGCTTTTAGCAGTTTTTCATTCTGGCTGCATCTGGATTTCACGATAGAATGAAACCTGAATGTTCATATTTGGTCTCTCAAGTTATACCCTTCCCTGAGCCCTCCAACTCCTCACTCTTGATGCCCCGATTCTTCTGAAAGGAATTGGAAATGCACATAGGAAGACAGATGAAGGACACTTTAACTGTACTTCAGTTTACATAATTGAAGGACTAGGATGGTACTTTTCCCAGGGAATTCACATGTAAAGTAGTTCTATGCCATAAGGTTTTTACTATAGAGAAGTGATTAAATAATGGATTACTTTAATTAAATAAAAATAAAAACAAAAACAAAAACAAGAAACAAACACTCCCAACAAAACGAAACAAACAAAAAGAGCCAAACAGCATGATTATTCAGTATGACAAATTATGCTTTCCGTTTTTCTCAATTTATTCTTTAAAATTATATTTTTATTTTCTTATGTTTTAGCTCAACACATGAATAAAACAGAAGTATAATCAGGTTAAATGCAGACGTACTGACATGTCATAATAGATAATCCCAGTGCCAGTACATTCACAACGTTTGTGCTGAAGTGTAATTTCTGTTAAACAAGATAAGTGTATCTCCAAACTCTTCTTTATTAGTATGCCAGTGTTCATATTTCTGACTGTTTACTCCTGTTTTATTGTGCAGACTCCACAAAAGAGCAAGGAAAAGAGAGCAAGATCTTGCTTGCCTGGAATGCACTATGAGTTGATGCAGAGTAAGTTTGTAAGTTTTTGTTCTTAAGAAGGTGAATCAGAGTGTATGTGATTTGTTTGCTGTCCGTATTTTGGGACTGTGTCAAGACTTGAGAAAATGGTTTGATAGCAGAGAAGGTGAGACAGACTTCCTACTTTCAATTCCTGGTGGTAAATGGATGTTAATGAAAGAAAAAAGGCACTTAGGATTGTGCATGTATAGGCACTTTGGAAGCCTATACAAAAGGTTTACCAGACATGCTCCCAGCAATAAACCCAGCAATCAGAGAGTGGCTCACCTGGACCAGACTCTGGAGGAGGGGCTGCTCCCTCCTTTAAGTAGGTGAGCTGGAAAGAATGAGGCAAGAACTGCAGGCAACTTAATGGAGAGAAAAGACAATTAAGATGAGTAGATGCATTTCTGCAGAATGAGAATTGTCCCAAAATGGGTGCTTCAGAGGAACATTTGGGTTTGAAATACCACCTCCAAGAGCTAATTTAAAAACTAAGGGAACAGGAATGCAAATGAAGGCAGTGTTGCTCTTCAGAAAAGACAATATGAATAATGATGGCTAGAAGGCTGTATAGAAAATTTTGTACCTTCAGATGAATCAAAAAAAGGGTTTTTATGGGGCAACCCTAAATGGATGTTGAAAGAGCATGATTAGGAATACAAGATATAGGAAGACACAGACTAATTAAAAAGTTAAAATTGCTACAGCTTCTTATTTAAAATATAGGAGCTTATGATCTAGAAGGCTATTCAGTAGACAGGTTAGGATGTATGAAGGGTAGGATGGATGTTGAGGTTAAGAATGTAGACAACCACAAAATCTGTTTTTCTAATGTGTCATGAATATTCTCCACAGAGTACCAGTTACATACCAGAAATCATAAGCTCACCAAATTGTAGTATAATTCGTACTTTTTATGAGGTTCAACATAGGAATTACAGCAAAGTCAAGAAAGCGTTAACATTTGTCTCCTACTTTGTCTGGGAGTAAGAATATGTTAAAATTGCAATATAAAGGTCTTAAACTGGAAATGGGAAGAGAAAAGGAGCCATGATTCCAGGAAGTACTTTGAATATCAAAGGCACCCTGAATATTTCATTTGCTCTGAAAGGACACTGATCAAGCTTTGAATGTTTCATTTACATTAAAAAAGAACAGGAATACATATCCTAAGAAAAATCATCCAGGATTGGAGGGGATCACCCAGCAGATGGAGTAATTTGATGATTTCTACTTCTTTACCTTTTGCAACAGGAGTCTTTGGTGATTGCTATTTCTCAATCACCTTTGGATAAACTAGTTTGCTGTTAAAATGTATAGATGCATATTTAAATTTCTTTACTCTTTGCAATCCACTCTACAAGTTTGTAATTTATTGTTTAATTTCTATCTTCATGAACTAACCTTATACTGTTTTAACATTTAATGTTTCTGTTAGGGGTAGTCTGGATCTTCCTGAGAATTTGGAGATTTATATTCTCTTTGAAAGCAAAAATAGTCTAGGTGAAGCAGCTGCCCTGGGAAAATCTGCACTGAAAGTTATGTTTTTAAGAAACAGGAATGCTTTCCCTGTAGGCTGAAAGTGCTGGTATGCAGGCTATTAAACACAGAAGTTGGTCCAGTGAACAACCTTCCTAAAGGCAGAAGGCCATGGAGGTATCTCAGTGATAAATATGTGAAACAGAGTGAGTTTCTTTAAGATGTCTACATCTGGTCTACTTGAATTTAGTATCATTTGTGTTGAAGTGGATCCAAGTTACAGTACAAATAAGACTATTTTGAGATTTGGCCTGCCATGATGCCTAGAGTAGATCTCAGTTTGACTGTAGCTTTCAACGTTTAGTATCACAGAATTGTAGGGATTGGAAGGGACAAGATATCATCCAGTCCAACCACCCTGCCAAAACAGCTCCCTAGCCCAGGTTGCTGCCTCTCTGGGCAGCCTGTGCCAGTGCTCTGTCACCCTCACTGTGAAGAAGTGTCCCACCTTCGCTTTCCTCCTCCACAGAAAAGCCTTGAATTCAATCTCTTTGCAAACACAGAACACAAAGATTTTGCAGTCTTCAAACTATTTGTGGACACCTGCATGGATTCAAAAGATTTCACCTTACTTTGCCGATAGGCAAAGACTTTGTGAATCTCTTCTTTTTGTCAGACTGTTAATTTTTAATAAGAAAAAAATATTGAACTAGGGAAGAAAGATACTTGTAAAATACTAAAGATGAGTAAGCAGTAATGAAAAAATCAACCCATTTGCTAGAATTAACCATTAGGCCCCTTCAAGGACAAAGAGAGTTTGGTAAGCACAACCAGAATTTACTTCAAGAGTTGGAAAAATTAAGTCTAAGAATCCTCATTATAGAAGTTTGGAAGGTACCTGCAAATGTCCCAAATTACTGCTCAATTTACTTGATCTGTTGTGACAGAAAGGTTCTTGCTGCAGCCCTTGGCTTGTAGACAAAAAATCCAAACCTCTTATTACTCTAATTAGACACATAAATCAGGTCAGATTTATTCAATCTTGGCAAGAAGCAGACAAATCATGAAATTGTAATAGTCCTTGAAGGAATGTTTGCAGTGTTGCAGCTTAATACTGAAAAAGGATAGGATTACTTGGGATAATTTTTCCAACCCGTGAAAGAAAAGGATTCAATGCTCACTTTAAGAATCAGATTAAATTGTTCTATACTAACCCCTAATTGAAGGAAATAATAGATAATTATATTTCAGAATCATTCTCATTAAAGAGAAGCAATATTTGTTCTTCAGTATCCTGCGGGCAGTGCTAGCACGGACAACACAGCAAACAACTGTTGTGCTCTATATATTGTATAGATATGCAACAAATGAACAAAAAGTTTTGTGCAGAGAATGTGGTAGTTCTAAAACTCACGAAGACTTATTTCCATTATTATTATTTAATTCATTGAAAACTGTGTGCATAATATTTGCATAAATCTTGCAGAATGCTTTGCTTTTGGTTTAGCCAATGACATTGAAATATATAGAGTATTAATGTGAAGAAATGTAAATGGCTAAATCAATGGCATTGTTGCACCAAGCATTAACTGAGGACTGGGTAAATTCAAATGTCTTCTTAGGCTCCCTAAGAAAATAAAGACATAAAAGTGTTTCTAATGGGATTGTGAGGACTCAGGAACAGTCCTACCTCATCAATAATTTTAGAAATTCAGGGCTACCTTTAAACATGCTAACAGTTTTCTTAAGCTTATTTGCCTGTCTGAGAGTGTTGGGCTTCTAAAGTTGTAGTAGTATCATTAAATAATTTTTGTAAGCCGGACCATATAATGTCTGCTTTCTATCACAAATGCAATGCCTATATGCTTGAGTCTCATAATTTGCACTGCAGTTCTGGACTTTCAACATTATAGTATATAGTGCAATCTTCATTCAACCTGTCAGATTAAGGCCAGATTGCTATGTTAGAATTGCTTAATGTTTCATCTCATGTAGAGATACCAGGTCAAGTGAACACCAAGTTAAAAACTGAATGGGAAGGTGGAGAAAAAGCTGGCTGCCACACATGTGTTATATACCTCCAGAAATATCTCAGGACTTAGTGAATGAGGCCTGGATTCCACCTACCTTGAGCTGCCAAGAAGTCTAGCATGTACTGAAATAAGGTGATGGTTTTTTAGATACAACACATTCATCAGAATAAGGCCCTAAGTTATTTATGCCACTGAAATAACCAACTCCTCTCCTTCTTGAAAGTGATATTGTATAATACAGTGCCAACTACGTAGTAGTAGATTCCAATGATAAGTATAATAAAATTACTTAGATATAAATATATATTAAAGATGTGTTATAAATTTATATATACATATATGTATACATGGATTATGCAGTAGACATAGGTCACTACCTGCAGATGTATACATAGCAACACAAAGTTAAACAGTGTAACAAGAATCAGCAACATCTGACTCAGAATAAAAAAGAGCAATGTATGAGATTCCAGGAGCAATATTTGTCTGTCCTATATATCACATTTTAATAGAAATAGTACTTTAATGCACTGACTACTTCAGAGGCCGTGTGAAATAAAAGCTGCATCTGTTGACTGATGCTGAAGGTGACGAGTAAGAAATATCATGTAGGTGTTTGTGCCCTGTCTTTCAAAGGCAGTTGAGTAATAATGCAGCCTGTTGATCTTAACAAACGGTGCCACTGTACAGCTTAGAGCAGGTAATTATTGAGTTTGTGGGTTTTGTGGGATCTGAGAAAGAGTAAAAATGGATGAATAGCAATTGTTAAGAAGTCTTAGTCCACTTAAATAAGTTAAATAGTTAAATTTCATACTGGGAGTCTTAGGAAAACAGCTGGTTTTCAGTTCATGTGCCTCCTCCCCCCACTTCCCCCCCCCCCCCCTTTTTTTTTTCTTCTTTATTTTCTTGCCCTCTTCTTCACTCTGCATTCTTTCCCTTCTGACTTTATTTGACCCATGTTGTTTTTGTTTGTTTTAGCATATGTTATATTAATTACTGTGCAGGGAATGCTGTGTTTAGTATATAGTCATACAATCATTAAGAGAGTACTTTCATCTGCTCTCATGGTTAATACTCTTTCCTCGTGTTGACAGAATTTGTTTGATTTTATGTAAAATAGCAAACAAACAACAGAGAAAGACTGAAAATGTTTAATAAATAATAACTTGAAATGTTGAAATGTTGACAACCCTTTGACATTGTGAGAAAGAAATATAGATAAAGAAGTTTTAATGACAACATGACCTCAGCAGGACATGAGTGCAGTATTTTTGAAATTGATGACAAATACTTTATCCACTAGTAAGGATGTTTTGAGGGTATGCGGAGAGAAAATAAGAAAAGTGAAAGCCCAGCTAGAACTTAATCTGTCCTCCACTGTAAATGATAACCAATTTTTTACAAATACATTAGCAACAAATGGAGTGTCAAGGAGAATCTCCATCTACTAGTGAATGTGATGACGAACATTGCCACGAAGGATAAGGAAAAGTTTGAGGAACTTAGTGCTTTCGTTGCCTGTTTTTCTAATAGATCCTCAGGGTACTCAGCCCATGCTTTTCAGGAGGAAACAGTTAGCAACAGGCTGCTCCATCACAAGTCTATGGGGCCAGATGGGGACCACTGAATGATAGAGAAGGACCTGGCAAAAGTACTCCCTAAGTCACTTTTCATCATTTATCAGTAGCTTTGGACAACTGGGAAGGCCACGGATAACTGGAGTCTTGACAACATGATGCTGATCTAGAAGAAGAGTAGGAAGGAGAATCTGGGAAACTACAGGCCTGTCAGCCTGACCTTTGTTTTGGGGAAAGTTATGGTGTGGATCATCTTGAGTGCAATCAAACAGCATGTGTGGGACAACCAGGGGATCTGGCCCAGCCAGCATGGGTTCATGAAAGACAGATTCCTCTATGACTAGGTGACTCAACTGGAGAAGCTGGCAGCTCATACAGATGTATTCTTAGCTGGATGAAAATCTGACTGGGTGGCCAGGCTCAGAGAGTGAATAGAGTTAAACCCAGCTGGTGACCAGTCATGAGTGGTGTTCCCCAAGGGCTGGTACTGGGGAATATTCCTGTGTAATATCTTCAGTGATGATCTAGATGAGGGGATTGAATGCACCCTCAGTAATTTTGTGGGTGACACCAAGATGGGAGGAAGTATTCATCTACTTGAGAGTAGGAAGGCCCTACAGAGGGATCTGGATAGGCTGGATTGATAGGCCGCCCCCAAATGTGTGCCTAACCTCTCTTTCCATGAAGAAATTATTCCTAATGTCCAGTATAAGCCTCTCCTGGCTCAGCTTGAGGCTGTTTCCTCACAGTTCAAATTTAATTTTTCCTTTATGTATCGTAAGGTGAACCTGTTGTCCTTATGGAGACAAAGTTCAAATTTGTGGACGTAACAACCACTAAATAATATGCATATATTTTTCCTAAAATTATGGAAAATATGTAATATGAGTTCAAACTCAATGTCTACTCTTGTTAGAATAAATTCCATGTGAATTGCCCAGAGATTCACAAGACATAAACAAATGACACATATAAATACACATACAAAAACAGCTACAAACTACAAGGAAAGATGAAATACAAGTAAGGCAAAATGGATTTGACCCCAAACCTTTTTGTCTCAGTGGGATTCCAGTAGGCAAATAAATCTTGTCTCTTTTGAGTAGCCTATTCTTTGTCCTAGCATTTATCATCAAGTTGGCTCTGTTGCAAGAAGCAGAGAAAAATACTGTCTAGTAAAATACAGGTTTACCTTTGAGGGAAGAACAGGACTGAGATCAGAGGAGATCCACGATTCAAGTCATTCCTATGCTAGCAGCTACCAAGGCAGTCATGAGCTGAGTTAGGCAAACATGCGTAAAGAAGATAGATGTAAGTAAATGACAGTTGACAAGAAAAGAAATTCATTTGTATCACACAGCTTATAGATTAATTGAAATGCTCTATGAATTTAATATCTAGACAATTAAAAAAACTTAAAATCTATTTATAACAGAATGGGCTTTAGGTTTTCTCCTTCCAAATTGTCAGCAAGTATCTTTAAGTCTCTCTCACGACACCTTCTGTCTTCAGAGATCTTTAGTTCCCAGTGCATCACAGATTATGGTTCTGTCTTTTCTGTTTCCTTACCCACTTCAAGACCAATTCCAACTCCAGCAGCACTAACTCACTGTGTTATAGCAACAGCTACATGCTCTATAAGCTCTCAAGTTTCTATGCATACCATTACTCTTTTTTTTTTTTTTGAGTATTATTGGACTGCTGCGAAAGCAAATTCATCTTATTTATAAATACAGATTTTGTTCCACTATGTATAGTCTCTTCTTTTTCAGTTCACTTATGAAAGGTTCCTAAATTTCAGGCCAAGTAGTGAAATAATTACATGTACTACTGAGGAAGTTTCCACAGCAACTAGGTCAGTATTTCAAAACTCAAAAAAGCCTCAGCATTTTCCTAAGTCACAGCGGAGAAGCCCTTTATTCCATCTTTCTAAAAATTACCCTTCCCTTTGGATCATTTTCTCGTCTTCCTCAATCCCTTATAACAGACACAAGTGAAATACAACTACAGAGAACAGTAATGACCACGTAAACTCTGAATTAAACAGGCTCTTTCTTTCACAGCAGAAACCTGCTATGTGTACACACACCATACCAGCAGGTGTGAAAGGACTCCAACAGTACAGAGAGATAGAAGATGGGTGTTTTTATACTACCTGTTCCATATATTTTGGAGGAGAGCAAGGAGCTAGATAATCTGTTGGGGCATTGTAACAGTGTGCATTCAAAGCCTGAAAATTAGATAACAAGGTTTTTGTAGATATACTTCAGCTGTGAATGTCCTCAGTTACCTACTGCCATATTTATATGGTACTGGAAACAGAATGGGTGTAAAACCTTGCTTTTAAGGAGCAGTGCGGGCTTCTACCATTTAGGTATGTGGAGCTCTACAATCACAACAGTCTTTCTCCTTCAGGTTATATTAGTAATGTTAGAGACCCTTAATAAAGTTAGGCCCACAGCATTATATTTTCATGTTTCTGTCTTGCTTCTCTCTGAGTAATTAATGTAGTAGTAGTAGAGCAGAGACAGAAAATTAATGCAGTGGAACAACTGACAGACAACAGCAAAGAAACTCTGATATAGAAGTGGATTTCCTTCCTCCCTCTGCTAAGGTCTATTTATTATTTCTTCTGCCATATAGCTCCACATGTCAGCCTATTTTTCATATATTCATAAGTGTTTTCTGTTCTGGCAGAAGGCTTGATTTGTGCATGTACTGTTTCAACACTAGTGGAGCCTACTTGCACCACTGTAGTAATCTGAGCACTAAATCTAGGGCAGTCTCTTCAGCATTTTCTTTCCACAGCCCTTTGCTTGTATCTGTGCTTGGTGTGTTTGAAGGTTCCCATACAGCTGAATATTAAACAATTTTTTTTCTGCAACAGCAAGATCAGTGGATTTTGAACAGGACTGTGTGGTGGCCATGTTAAGTCCTGCACTCTTTGGATAACAAGAGCAAAAACATTCAAGATATCAGCCTTAATGCCCTCACCTCATCTTCATAATATATTCACATACTTTTTGGATAGAAAAACTGTTGAAAGCTTCTAGTTAAACAGGGACAAAAAGAATAATATATTTTAGGACTAAAAAAAAGAAATATAAATTAATAAACTAAATGCCTAGAATTTTTTTTTCAATTTTTATATGGGAGATGGGGACGGATAGATTAGACTGAATCTTGGACACAGTTCTAAGACTGAATGATGAATATAATTCTATTGAGAAGTGATTAGGTAGACACTGGCAAGTAGTGAATAGGGATAAAAGAATGAGGGAAATACTAAGAGTTAGAAAAGAAAAAAATGTCGTGAAAAGAAGGTAGCTAATTTTAAGTAGTTTGCCAGAGAACATCTGAAAAGACGATCTCAGATTCTAATTATGACTGTATGAAACTAGTTTCTGAAAGTTACATCAAAGAATAGAGAGGTCATGAAGAAAATGTGTCAGTCCAGAATGAAGGATATTATGAGATTCCAGAGATATATGTAGATTTCAAACTAGCTCATCAGAGAAGGTTTTAAAAAAGTACCTTTACATCAGGAAAATGTGGCATTATCTTGTACTATGCAGAAGAAGTTGGGACTATGATTAGGAAGGTTGTAGGGAAGTTGTAGGCCCACTGAACTCAGCAAATAACAGCACAAAATTATTCTATCATTTTTATATCCTATGTCGTTCATGAAATGTAAGTTAGAAAACAAATAATATTTTAAAAGGGAAAGGATGCTTTACAGTGGAACTGAATGAGAAAATTTGAATTGAAATGAAAGAGAAGAATGATTAAGCTATGACAGAATCAGAATCACAATAAACTATGAAGCCTTCTATGTGATAATCTTTTTTATCATGGGATCTTTTTTATGGTATATCGTAACAAAATTATCTCATAGCAAATCAGCTTTATTCAATGTCTTGTGAGCCTTTTAAAATGAGACATCAGTGAGCACTGTTAGAATAACAAGAAAAAGGATAACTGTAAGCACATGGATATTGTGGTCTAAATTAGAACACAGTAAAGATACTGAGATATCAGTAGTGATGATTCCTTCCCAGATATGAATAACAGACATGCTTTTTTTTTTTTTTTTTAGATTCTGCCTTGTTTCAAATAATCCTTCCTCATTTGCAAAAGAAATAGCTTGATATCTTTACAGGGATATTGTTTACTCTTGTTTTTGTTGTTTTGGATGTGATATATGTGATACACAGCTGTACTCACATGAGTGAAAAGCCTTAGAGAGAAAGCTAAAATAAACATTGGAATTTTGCCCTAGGCTTAGAAAAGTTTTAGATTTTGTATCAGTGATTAAGTAGTTTAAAAGAAATGGCATAGCAGAAAGTATGGTCTTACAAGATCAAAAAAAGTGATTTATTTATTTATTTATTTATTTATTTTTTAATCTTCTTAAATGAAATTCTCTTAAACTTTGAGTGGATCAAGATATATCCAGTGCTATCCTGTTCCTGAAACCATGAAGCTAACTGGTGGTAATTTCAGTGTCAGTTCTCTTGGATGCCTACTTTGCATGAGTTTTCGGTTGTAAGTGTGGCTGCTGGAGTAAAATTCAAGAGCCTCTTATGTTGTTTATGTTGCTTCCATATGAACTAAAAATTAATAATTTATAAATGGATATTAGTTGTATCATTGTATTTAAAATACAGCAGAGGAAGCAGTTGTTGAAGATGACTGGTAGAAAACACTAGAGAGAGTCCTTCAGGTCCTCTTAGGTTCCTTCCCCAGTTAGGTAGCAATGTGAAACTGCTCTTCAGAAACAGAAGCACTTTCCAGAGCTTGAAACACCTATACCATGCAACTGGGTGCAGAAAACTGAATCACTTTTTTCTTAAAAAAGTGGATCACTTTTTTCTTAAAAAAGTCTCTGGATCCACTTCCTTATCAGCTTCTTCCATAAAACAGCAGCCTGGATCTGTTTGAAGACTTCAAAGTATCTCCTTAACACATAACCATATTCGTATCATATATTGGGATAACTTTTATTTTCAATAAGAAGGACAAAGCAAGAAAGCTTCAGAAAGATGCTGTGTATAAGCACTTCCAGCTGTACAAAGTGTATCTAAACAAAGCACAAAAATAGATACCAAGCCATCTAGGATCAAGAATATAGTCATAATTGCACGTGTCATTGGTGTAAATTAAATAATTAGATAATTTAAGTCTGAAATAAATAATAATAAAAAAAAACACTTCAGAGAAAGGTGGAAGCACAATTAGTAGATGATAGATGTAGAGAAATCTTGTTCATAGCAACACCAAGGAAGAAAATCTTCTGTACTGAAAATATGTTTTATAGCTTTTTCCTAAGGTATGCAAAAAGATTTGGGTGTACAGAGGAAGGCTTTGAAGTGCTGCTTGTTAAGTTGAAAGGAAATTGGAAATACATCTATCAAGAAATGCTGACCTTCATTAAATATCAAATATTACAGTAAACCTGATAGAAAATGTGGGAAGAATTGCTATGTTTTCTGCACTAGTAAATGGTGACTGGATTAATTATTTGAAATGGTTAATCAAAAAAATAACACAGGAAAGCAACTAGAAATTAAAGCAAGTTGATGAGAAGAAAGGCAAAGTTTCAGTTATAAATGGCATTGTAGTAAAGCATTCTGTAGAATCTTGGACCCAATGGCACATCAAGGGTACATCAATTTCCAAATGTTACATTTGGTACTTATTTTTTTTTTTTCATATAGGAACACCTCAGAACAATGACTGGGAGGCAAATAAGTTTCATGGTGGCGTCTATTTTCACAACTGTGCTCACCTACACAGCGCAATAGTGAGAGCTTTTGTGACCTCCTTCCATTTATTTCCAGATTTCCTTCATAATTTCTTAACCATTTTTTCTCATTCATGTATTCGCTATTATTATTTCCTTTTATGTTCCTTTTTGATATTGTGCAAATACTTTTATGGGACAAGAGATGCTGTTTATAGGACAAGACAAGCTGTATGTCATAACTCTCAAAGAACTCTAGGAGTCTTTACTGGATTTAACATGACCAGTGAATATTTTGTGCAACACATTATCATTCCATTTCCATTTTATCCAGTTTATAGCCATTTTGCTTTCAGCAAAACAGCCAACATACGTGAAGCTGTACGGTATTGAATTTCTGTTATAAAATACTAAAATTTCAGCAGTTGTTTCTGCATGGGTAATTTATATAAAGGTTGAAAATGCAGCTTCACTGGATGTGACATGTTTAGGAGCAAAGTAATACCTTCTGAATCCAGACTTCTTTCTAGTATACTGAAAGAAACTAATACAGAGACACACACTAATCTTGACAAATCCTGTGTACCAGCTGTGAATCCTGTTGGTAGCACTGCAGTTGTGGGTTTGCTTTAGTAGGTCAAAGTTTCATTCTAAATGATAAAATAAGCAGGATAGAGAAGGGCATGTCACAACTTTAAAACGATTTTGCCCAGCTTCTGAGCCAATTCTGTATTCTGTTTAAACTACCATGGGGAAAAGGGGGACACTATCCACATGATTAGCACAGCCCATTAGATGGTATTATTAGAATAGCTGCTCATTTTACCTGGCTACTTCAAATAAATTGTTAAATCTTTAAATATATTTCTTCTAAATACTGTTATTCATGATGGATATTAATTCAGGGAAATGCTCATTCTACCATAAAAGGCTAAGAAGTAGTATCAGAAATATCTGTGTTACTGTAATATATTGCTTAATTAATTCATGCTTTTCACATTTGGGATTAAGTAGAACTTAGTGGTCTGTAGAACAGCTAAGGTTATATGCAAAATCAAAATAATGTATTGTCTTCATTGAACTTCCACCCAGAGCATGTATCTGTACTTTAACAAAACTTCCTGTGTGAAACCAAAAACTTGTTCAGAACTTCTTAGGGTTGCATTTTTATTCATGTGGTTCAGACTATCAACCAAATTGAAGTATGAGCAATCCCTCACAAAAGCCCAGTTAATGCCAGTACTCCTTAGTTTCCTTTCAATAGAAACAGAGAAAAAAAAAGACTTTAGAAACCAGTGGAGCACATGATGAGGGCAGGCAGTCTTTGTTTTGACTTTCTCTGTAGTTAATATGTGACACATAGGCTATTTTATCTTACCTTACTAGGAAGAGTCTGTCTTGGAAACAACTAAATATTGGGATGTGACTGCTCATTACAGCAACTTCAAATAAATACCTTGCAAGTGTTTGCCTGTCTTTGGTAGGTTTGGCTGTGTAAGCAGAGATTAACGACATATTCTCTGTTCCCTCAGATGAGCTACCAGCAGATTTTTTCTTGTTACTTATTTTCACGTGTGAGCTTGACTTTGTTTTTCCAAAGTTCTTACTTTGTGTTTGTACATTTTGATATCCAGTATTGAAGAATGTCAGAACAAAGGACCTTTGAGGTAGCAAGAGGGCGCAAAGCATCACTCCAAACTCCCCAGTTACTGGCAACACTAAAAACTCCCTTAGGGTCCTATCTGCAGACTGAGATGCTATATAGATTACCTTACCTTGCCTTTGTACTTTGAGGAAAAACGCAACAAGAATCTGGGAAAAAAATGGTTAAAGAAAATCTATGGAAAAGGTACTTCTTGGCTTATGTCCTGTTTATGCTGAGATGATTGAAGCTGTCAGGGCAGATTGTCTCCTCAGGCTAATGGTATCTATACCTACCTTATCTTTTGTACAAAATAATACTTCTAATATATTTGAACATTTTTTTTTTACAGAATATACATAATCTTCAAAAAGATTGCTAAAAATTCAACTTGCAATCCATCCCTTTCGTCTGAGATATGGGGGCTTCTTTATATTTTTCTTCATTGTATGGTATCCTGGAAAACTTTTCAATGCTCTAAATTAATGAAGCCAATGATCACTTGTATATCATTATCTCTTTAGAACACATATGGGGAAGGCCCACAACTGGTGGATTTGTAGCATCTCTGAAATCATTCTTTCCAAGTGGTGTAGCAAGAAATATTTTGCACAGCCATGCTTGTTTTTCCTGTTTTCTAAGGGACATGACTTTAAGACCCACAAAGGTGATCCTGTTTCATTGAACTTTTAATCCCTATGGACCGTTTTAGCTTTTTGCTATACTATTCAATGCAGAGGTGACTCAGTACTCCATTTTCATTAGCAATACCTTAGAACACCTCAGCAAAACACACTGCAAGAAAATACGCGGGTGTTTAGAATACTGCAAGAGAATTGTAATCCACAAAATTAAATGAAGAAAACAATCCACAACACAGGATTATTTGTATGATCACATTACTTCTAGAAATCTATAATTTATGTATATTATTAGGCTTCTTTTTAAAAGGATCTATTGATAAAGTTACTGACCTAAGGATAGAAGTTATTATTTTTAAAAGGAAAATAATTATCAGTCTTTTACTTCTCAGACGACGTTTGGAACCTTGCAAACACTCATTCTAGGATTCAAATATCAGCATCATTAAAAAAGGAATACATGGCATTTCTCTTAAATTCATGACATCCCTTTTCTTTCCTTTGTAACTTTCCAGTTTTTCACAGTCCATCAGATATGAATCATTTATCTCTAAAATAGTTTTCAAAGTAATTTTTTTTTTTTTTTTGCAGTATTTTTCTTCAGGAACAAAATGTAGCTTTCAGATGTTGTGCAACTGAACCACTGAACTAAACTTCCTAAAGCAAAGATAAGAGCATATGAAAAAATATTAACTCATTTTTAAAATGCTTATGAATTGTATAAACTTTGCATTTTGCCGTTTTGTTTTACATCTGAGTGATTAATACATAATTGTGTACAATATCTTATAAGTCTAAGGAAAATTTTCTTTTGAAAATTCAAGTATCCTGTAAGATCTTAACAGCAAATAGAATGAAGTTTAGGACTGAACTGACAGATGTTTATACAGAGATAGAACTGAAAATGCCTAGTGGAGTGCCAGCCACACTGACAGATAGTGTTTTTGCAATGCTATAGTTCTTATCTTGTTCTGGGTAATAAGAGATACTCTTGGAGCTAAGGTTGAGGTTGCTTTTGCATTTTGTAATGGAAAGGCCTAACTCAATTACCACTGTTAATGGGAAGCTGTGAACAGCACATTGTATCAAATTACTGTGTCCAATGAAATCTCGTAGGTTTTTGACATCTCAGTATTTTAGAAAATTACTTTTCTAACACCATGTTTACACTGGAGAAATTACTATGGTAAATAGAATGCATCCAGCCTTACTGATTGAAATGCTCTTTGCCCATTGTAAGTTAGTTTCAGAATTCATAGTGGAAACCACTGATTACAGGCTAAATCCATCCCACATTGGCCAGGGCAGTTTAACTATATCTGTTTGCATGTGTTGTGATGGTGGGAGGGGATTTGCATGGCAGTGCAGTTGGTGCTGAGCACCTGAACTTTGAGGACCATCAAAAGCTCACGGGTTTTGCTGCTATCTTGCTTATCACATGGACCTCTTCAACAGCCCAAGTACCCCAGCTGATATGCTTCAAAACCAGTCAGATGTGATAGCAAGAGTGAGGTAAGTGGGGTTAATCAGGAGATATGCTTCAAAAGCACTTTCCTATTCTGAACTGCAACAATAATGTAGCTGTATCCTGCCTATCAACTGTGGGATATCTGCTCTGACAGATGGGATCTGAGATATGCTTCATGGCTATGATGTGGTCCTTCCTGCACATCATCAGCAGCGAATCTGCTCATCCTTTTTGTGAATTACAGCATGTAAGCACAACCTCCATCTCCTAATGAACTCATGGGAACTTATGGGAACAAAACTCAGCATATTGCTACCTTGCAGATGGAAGTTATGCTTGCAGGAATTAATAATTTGCCTTGAAATTTGTCTCTGAGTCCTTAGATATGTCAGTAATATTTCTTGTATGCTGTGTGCTGGTTGGATAATTCCAATGAGCTAAGCAGAAATCTCTTTTCTGTGGTGAAGCAGCAAGAATCTTGCAGTACTTTAAGCAGTTTCAGATGAAAGAAGTGATTTATACCTTCAGCATTATGAAAGATGATTTCAACATGTTTTATTTCTTGTCATTGGCAACTCACATTCAGGTGAATATAAGCACTAAATTAAGGAAGTGCTGGAATTTTTTAACCTCCAAATTGGATTTGCCTAGCTTCCTTTTACTCCACGGATGATGGAAGAAGTGTCAGATCAGGTCCATAGAATCGATTTACAATTTATATTTCTCTACCGTAAAACTGTAAATGTAAAATATTTGACAAAAATCTCTTATTTATTTTATTAGTCTCACATTCATTTGAGATGAAGTGGAAAAAATACATACACTGAGTACTGAGTTTCCCCTTAATACAGAAAAAGTTATTTGGTGGCCATGTTTGCCTTTCTCTCTATCATTCTTCCTTTTTCTTCCTTCTTCTCTTTCAACCAGAATTTCATCTGTTTAGAATAAAATTTTCTTCTCTTTCCTCCAAACAAAGGAATATGAGAATTTTGATCAGTGACAGACAGAAATTTGGAATTAGTGAACATTATGCAAACTGTGAAACGTGGCTTAATGAAGAAACAATTAACTCTGCTCCATAAATATTAATGTATCAACATAGATGCTGTGAATGCTGTACTATGGAGTCTTCCAGAATAAGCTGAAAATTGTCCCAAAAATATTTCAAATACAGATTTTTTTTTTCTTTTTAAGTTTGCAGAAGTCTGAAATTTAACTACTGAGAGAGTATCAAGTCTCTGCAGGTTAACATAATTACACTGGATGTTGGGTCATCTGTGTGACTTAATTCAGCAAAGGATTTATTTTATTTTATAATATAGATATATTTTTTATGAATTTTCCTTGTAAACCACAGAGATTAAGTCTTATGTCAATGAAAGACAAACTATTTTACTTCAGCTTATCTAAATTTCTGCTTAGTAAGGGTAGAATTTATCTTCCTAAACTACAACAATGTAATAATTATGAGGACTGCTCTGAAAATACTGCCTCCTCTTTTACTATCACAATGTCAGAGGTGGTATGGCAGTAGAGACCAAACCTTTCCTCCAATATCTGTGATGGCAGCAGATGGGCAGTCTGACAAAATGGCATCTGACAGCCAAGGGTGTAAGAAGCATAGGGGTGGAAATAAATTTCTCCATGTAGAAAGAATGGTACCCACTGACATTCACTGATGCTTTCTGAACATTTCTGGACACAAAACAGAGGATGTGAGCATTGTGAGGTGATGAGTGGTGTATATCAGCAGTGGCGACAGTAACAGTGGGGCACCTTTGCTGGTGCAGGTGTTCACAAGTGTAGCATGCTGGCTCTTTTTCACTACTGGAAAAAAATGCATAGCCAATGGTGGTGGCTATGTGGAAAAAAAAAAGTGTTCTGAAGCTGAGAATTTGCATTATCAAATAATGTTGTTTTGCTCTTTGTAGCTATTGTAGCTTCCATGAAAGTAAATAAGAGGCATTACTTTTGGAGCAGTTCTCATATTTTAAACTCTTTAAATTTTCTATTTCTGTGGACTGAGAAAGTAAATGAATCTTTCAAAGAACAGCCATAGCAATATTACTACTTTAGGAGTCACGAAGCAGCTTTTAAAGAACGAATTACAATACAGGAGAAGAAGGAGCTTAATATCATTGTAGAGTTTGTGATAAACTATTGACAGGCTGGTCAAAAACACACAGTGTTTTTGTTTTTCAGAGACAGTTGTTTTAAATCATTTATTACCTGTTTGAAGAAGTTAATGGACTGCATGAAAAGGGGACACTTTTATTCTTTCCTTTTTTTTCATTTCATAATGATGTTTACTGTCTGGCGCAATGATTATTCAATTTTCAGGGATGTTCACCACCTTCTGCTTCTGATTAAATTCCTGTTTGGTTTCCATGCCAAATCTGCTGTATTAAATTAACAAACTCTATTTGCTTTAGTGGGAATGACCTGCACTGACCTCCAGCTTGTACAGAATAATAATCTTTTCAGCAATTTATTGATTCAGAGCTCTTTATTTTTTAAAGAAATGTGCAATAGAAATGTTTGCCTTTGCTTTGCTTGACTTTGCAGACATGCAGTGCTTATTTCAATATCCTAGAGACTTTCATACATAATAACTTTGCACTCTGAAGTTATTAACACATTGCTTTCTTCAGAAGATTCACTGGAGCTTGGTTTCTCTAAGGACAAAACTTCAGATGACCCTTAATTCTGAAATAATGCCTGGCCTTGAAAATTATCCACATTAGAAGAGCAGTTTAAGATTAGTACCTTTCTCTTTTCTTTCTTTCTTTCTTTCTTTCTTTCTTTCTTTCTTTCTTTCTTTCTTTCTTTCTTTCTTTCTTTCTTTCTTTCTTTCTTTCTTTCTTTCTTTCTTTCTTTCTTTCTTTCTTTCTTTCTTTCTTTCTTTCTTTCTTTCTCTCTCTCTCTCTCTTTCTTTCTCTTTCTTTCTTTCTTTCTTTCTTTCTTTCTTTCTTTCTTTCTTTCTTTCTTTCTTTCTTTCTTTTTCTCTCTCTCTCTCTCTTTCTCTTTTTCTCTCTTTCTTTCTCTCTCTCTCTCTCTTTCTCTCTCTTTCTTTCTCTTTCTCTCTTTCTCTCTTTCTCTCTTTCTCTCTTTCTCTCTCTCTTTCTTTCTCTCTTTCTCTCTTTCTCTCTTTCTGTCTCTTTTTTTTTTCTTTTGTAAAGCAAATACAGTTTTTATTTAATTAATTTATTAGTTTTGGTGTTACCAATCAAGTAATGAGGAAATTGTAGAACAATGATTTTAAGAGAAAATATGGAAATGGTACAAAATATAGTGAGTGTAAAAATCTTGAGTATTAAATTATACTTCCATTGCTATTTAAATTGATTTAATAGCCACTAAGTGACGATATTAGTTTTGGAGTCCAGAAAAATATTAGTGCCAACTCTTCTTTCATGTTTACAGGATGGATTTAGGCTGGATAGTTTTTCAGTCCTTGGGTGGTGTGTGTGGGCTCTGAATGATATCAGCCAATGAAACCTAATGACCAGTGCTAAGGCATAGTACTGGGAATCTGCCATAGAAAACATTGCTATAAGAACACAGTTAATTTCAGCTAGTATCTGTGGAATGAAGAAAAAGAAAAGTTGTTGAAAAAAGAGAATCTGTCCAAGCTGAAATAGAAATAGCGGTAGAAGTTTAGCTAGCTTTTGGATAGATTTTCCCTTAGATATATTTACTTTATACTCATTGCCTATTGTAGTGTCTTAAATGACACTGACTTATTAGAAATGAATGACCAATATGGGCAGCTGTGGAAGACTATCAGCAAAGGAATCTGCAGTTCTCTCCTGAAATATCAGATATTTTTTTCCAGCTGCTGCCCTACAAGCTTAATAGATTATAGCAAACTCAGTGGAGCTGAAGAAGTATAAATCTTGCTTTTTCAGCTGCTCCAGTACAGGTCATTTTGTAATTCATGAACACAGAATCCATGTTCTGTGCTGAAACATCTTACAACCTCTGCCGACTGTGTTGTTATAGGCAGTTTGGCTATCAAATTTGTGATATCCTAGTAAGAGTTGTCTTGTTTCAGTTCAGGTGATTGCTTAACTCATGAAACTAAGATGGAAGAACTAGGTATAGACATGCATGTGGTGCAGACAGATCCCCAGACAGGGTTCATGTTTCCCATGGTGCTGTAGTCATCGGTAAAAATGATCAAGATGAACAGGCGATCGCTATTAAGATTGTATTACATTACAAAGCTAAATGTTTTCTGGGCTGTCTGATCTATTATGCACGTGTGGGAAATGAAAAAGCCATTAAAACAGAACATTTATTTTATATAAAGTGTTAAATATCTCATGATTTATAAAAAGTTCTTTGCTAGCCATTTCTTTTATAGTTTTAATATCATGGTTCACCCTTTGGTTATTTTTTTGTTGTTGTTCTTTAATGTAAGCACTCCAATCGTGCTTTAGCAAGATGTGACATTTCATCCTGTAACGCTTCCTGCTTTTGTTGTCTTCAAGTAGATCTTCTGGATTATGCACTTGTGCTTCATGATCCTCAGAACAGGACTGGAATTGTTATGCAGCACTCATAATGTTTCTGAGGTCAATCCTGCATAAAAGTATATGACAACTGAATGTTGTAGTGTTTGAGTAAGCTGCTTGTGAAGGGAAAATTACTTCTGACAAACAGTATTTGAAGAGACATAAACATAGCCTGATATGGAATTAGATAGTTATCAACTACTGACTGTGAAATGTGTATCTGGGACATAGTAGATACACAGTCTTGTGCTTATGGAAGGCAAAGCGTGCCTTCCATACATCTTTAAGCTTGTAAATAAAGGTACAAATGCAAGAAAGGCAATATGTCAGCCTCACTGTCTCAACTGTTCATAGATGGAGATAGCTATCAGAAGAGAAGTGTGGTATGCTGTCACTTTAGCTGGGCAGTGGTCTCTGCTGAGGATTTCCATACTTAGTCATCTGTTGCACTAGCCCACAAAAAGTGTAATTTGGTAGATACTAAGGAAGCTGCTCTTATGAATGTTGGTCCTCCATCATCTATGCAATGAGTGTTACAGATGACACTCTGGAGTTACAGCTTCAAGGCCAGTGTTCCAGGTCTTTCAGATACCTCTGGTCACAGTCTCAGTAAAGCTTAATCAGAGCTGTGAGTTCTTCAGCTTTTCCAGAAATAAGAGTTAATGCTAGGAATGGAAATTTTGCTTAAGGAGTCAACAGGAAATTAATCTGGTAAAATTGAAACTCTGGGTAAACAGTAAACATTATTTCATTAGTTTTATACTTCTTTTTACCTTCCTTTTCTGTCAAGTTTGCAAAGTTGAAGATATTTTTATTTTATAGCGTCGGTTGTCACTTCACTTTCTAAAGTACACTTAGTAGTGTTGTCTTTGTAGATCTCAAAGCCATTCAGGCGACTGTTATTTCCCCTTTAGACAGGTGGGAAAACTTAAAAAAAGAGATTCCCTTTATGCGTGGCTTTGGTGTGGATATTTTTCCTTTGTTGTCAAGAAGAAATTTTGAAAATCTGCTTTGTTGACACCAATGCAATATTAAACCATTTCAAAGCTATTTCAGTAAATCGAGTTCTTTGGTTTATCCCAGTTGCACAGCTTCAGCAAATCCTTTTTATGTGAAACTTAACGGAAAAATGGTTGCAATACATTTCAAGCGAGAGACAAGATGAGCACTTACAGACATCTTCTTAAGTGACCAATTGATTTGTTGGTGACACTGATGAAGGACAGTGTCCTCCAGCAGAGTGAGACGAGGTAACCACATAATGCACTAATATCAGAGTTTTTGTGTAATCGTTGTCTGTGCACACCGATAAGAACCAGAATGGCTGTTGAAACCATACTTTAGTGCCTGTATTGATTGCTGGTTCTGAAACCAGCCCTGCTATTTATTGCCCATTTATCACTTCAGAGGCAATGAGCATCCCCATACTTGATGCTAGGACTAGTCTGTAATGAGGGTCTTTTCAGATAGAAAAAAAGCAACACATAAGATGAAACCAAAAACAGGAGCTACATTTTTTTAGCTTTAAATGCATGGGGGATCCAGGATAGCATACACAGGTCATGCTGTTTACGGTATGCATGTTGTCTGCTGTGACACGCTGGTTGCACTTGAACACATTCCCTGCAAAGCTATTTGGTTGTCTTACACCCAGGAGGAAAATAGCTGTCAGTGCACTCTCCAGGACACATTCCTGTGTATTACAGTTGTGATAAAAGTCACTACTGCACTAAAATAAAAATTCATTGTGGCCCAAAGGCTGTAGTTCTGAACCTGAACTTCAAGTCTCATTTAAGAAGTGCTGTGTCTGTCTGTGTTTTGTAGCATCTCCCACTCTGCTTTGCTTGTTTTCTTTAAGGCTTATGTAAAATGATTAGTTTCATTTTGAGAGCATATAAAGTATACAACCATATTTTACTGATGATAACTTTTACTTTCAGGAGGACTCACTTTCCCTCAGTGCATTTGGCAGTTGAAGCTGGTTCATTTTGTTTGCTTTATACAAGACAATACATGGACAAAGATTTTCTAAATTGACTGACTCAGACTCTGTTTTCTAAATACGTATCGAGTTTTCAAGTTAAATGCCCTGTTTTCAACAGCAATACTTCTTGCAGTTCCTATGGATTTTGGAGAGAAAACCTGAATAAGTGGTGTTTTTGGAAACTGGTCCTGCTTGACTGCTAAATTCATTCTTGACACCTTACTAAATGGTCTGAAGTTTGGGTGCCTTACTATTGTAAATATTTCTCCTAATCTTAATGGAAACACTTTGGCACTATCACTTTAAATTCCACTCTTAAAATAATACAACATTTCCTTCTATGTCTTCCTCATAGGTATTTTCATATTTTGATCTCAGTTATCCAGTTAGTGTTGTTGGTTTATCATTCTTTTGAAATCTCTACAATTTAGAGATTTCATATGATTACTTGTGATTATGTATCATGTTTCAACATATCCAAGCAGTCAAGTAATAATTTTCTTCCATATGAAAGCCTCTGAAATCACTGTGGAACCTCTTTAAAATGTAAACGCTTTTTTAGATTTTAAAATAAATTTAGGTCTGTATAGAAATCCTGGCCTTTGAGTCATTAATCAGTCAAAAAAATAATATTATACCTTGTCTTATGGTACATCTCTTTCTTTTTTTTTCTTTCTTTTTTTTTTTTTTTTTTTTGTAAAATAGGTTCCTCAATTGAATCTTGGGTGATTGTTTTTGAACTGTCTTGAGGTGGAAAGGACTGGGGAAATGCATACGTATGCAAACTTGTCACTCTTGTGACCTTGATCTAGAAGGAATACCACTGCATTATAAAAAAAATGAAACAAGTAACAGGAAAATATAAGTTAATAATTGTTATTATTTTGATTATGTTCTTTCTTATCAATTTTTTTTATTAAAGGCAGAAACCAATTCTTTCCTTATTTTAAAATATCATGACACAATGATGAAATAGGCATCCTTTCACCTGAATGAAAATCACATTTTCAGTGGGTAGGGGTTGTTCTATATGATCTTGGTGGATGATGAATTGCTGTTTCATATACGAAAGATTCATTGACTTCAACTGTGTGTCTCCCTATCAGCATTCGGTAGATAGGCTATCTCTGTCAGAAGTATGTGATATAAGTGACAGGATGCTGAATACACGATCTTGGGAAGAATTTTCCTTCTCCTTCTGTGAATCATGGACGTTCTAAACAGCAATTTTTCTACTAACCATGAGTGACTGTAAGGCATTCAGACAGCTTACAGGTAAGCATGCAAAACAGGTAGCTAAACAAGAAGACAGAACTTCTCAGGCTCCCTGCAGTCAGAGGGGCATTAGATGGTTTGGGGAGTAGTCAGTGAGAAAATCTGCCTCTCTCTAGTAATTGCTTCCAAAATGCATCACTTCATATGAGTTCTCACACATACCTAAGGTGTACAATGCACCCAATGTTACTCAACTCAAAAGCTGGACAGGAATCAAATCATGTTTCAGTGAGTGACCAACTTGTGGAGGAAAAAGATCTGGGGTTGTTGACTTACAGTCAGCTGAACAGGAGCTGAACAGTGTGCCCAGGTGGCCAAGAAGGCCGATTACATTGTGGCTTGAATCAAAAATAATGTAGCTAACAGGAACAGGGAGATGATCATCTCTTTGTACTCAGGTCTGATAAGGTCACACATTGAGTGCTCTGTTCAGTTTTGGGACCCTCAGTACAAGAAAGACATTGAGTCTCAGGAGCGTGGCCAGAGAAGGGCAACAAAGGGGGAACTGTGAGCACAAGTCTCATGAGGAGCAGCTGAGGGAACTGAGATCGTTTAGTCTTGCGAAGAGAAGTCTCAGGGGACACCTTATATCTCTCTACAGATACCTGAAAGGAATTTGTGGTGAGGTGGATGTTGGCATATTCTTCCAGGTAACTACCAGTAGGACTAGAGGGAATGGCCTCAAGTTGTGCCAGGGGAGATTCAGTTTGGATATTAGGAAGAATTTCTTCTCTGAAAGAGTGGTGAGGCATTGATACAGACTGCCCAAGGAAGTGTGGAGTCACCTTCTCTGGAGGTGTTTAAGGAAGGGGTAGATGTGCCACTGAAGGTCATGTTGGGAAATACTGGAGGTAGGTGGATGATTGGACTAGATGATTGTGGAGGACTTTTTCAGCCTTAATGATTCTAATGTTCAATGGCCAGGTTGCTAGGAGTAAATTAATAAGCTTCCTTCAGACCTCTAGCGCTGGACTTTGCCCTCTGTACTGACATCTTAGGCTTTAGCAAGGGTGCCTGCAAAATTGTGGTTGCCTGATGCTCTGTGCAGATCAGTACACTGCTCTAAATAACTCCAAGGAGCTGAAAGACAAGATATGAGACAAAGCACATGATTATGGAATTGCAAATGGGTCCAACAGTCAGCTTCAGCTTTTCCTAACCTTCATCTTGATCTGAAATTAGCTTGACTGTGGAGTCACTAATTGCTTATATTGTATATATTATAAAGACAATTTTCACTGGTACAGTGACTAGCACAGATGGCAAGCTACTTGGAACCTCATATGGACACAGTGAATCCCAGAGAGCTAACAAGTAACATGTAAAGCAGCTAGACACAAAAATATCAATTAAAAAAGAGCTCCAGATTATGACCAGCAGCTGCCCAAACGTTTGCTTTTCTTAAATCAAATAGAAATAATGTTGATCTGTGTCTCTGAGGAGCTTACAACTTAACAGAGTTTCTTCTTTGATGAAACTTGGAACACAGGCTTTATACTGTCATGCATTTCCTCTTAATGCCCTAGCCAAATTTGGTCTTCTGTATAGTATACTTCATGGTTTATCTGATAACCAGGGGGAAAAAAAGTATCATATTTATATCTTGACTAACATAAGACTTCATTTTGACTTTATTTTAAAGAAAAGGAAGAAATATATTCTTGGGTTTACACAGTAGTGATCAGAAGGCAATGTTTTTTTACAGTTCATCTTGCATGTAGGATGAGAGAAAATTGAAGGTAAAATTTATATTTGAAGGTGAAATGAAGAGGGGAAAAAGTTGACCACTTTTTTTTTTTTTTTCTTTTTTTAAATTCATTACATGTCCTCATCATGGTTAATTGCTTCCTGGAGCTCCTATTCTCCTATTCTCCATCTACTTCTGTTGCTGCCATGGAGAGGGGAATGTGAGCTATACACGTGGAACATTGCTCTGCCAGTGGCTGCTAATGACCCTTGATGCTACAGGACAATACATACAAAGCAGAATAACATACAAAACAGAATAACTATTATTTTCTAATCACTTTCTACAGCTAAGTTTTGAATGAGATTATTAAAGTTTTTGAATGGGATTACCAAAATATGCTAATGTTATGTAGATTTGAACACACAATTTCAGTTGCCTAGGTAATATTGACAAAGTCTCCATTCTGATAATCGAAGTAGACTTGAGGTTTATTCTAAGATCCAGTTCCTGCTGCTGTCCATCTCATAGGTAAACTATCACTGTCTGTCTTGATTAGACTGATCTGACTGCTGCTTGTCTACTGGTTTGCCACTTCCTACAACATTTCAAAATCACTTTGTTTTAATGGTCTTAAATGTAGCAGTTCTGTCACAATGATTCTTCAGTGTTCTAATTCTGCCTCATAATCCCTCCATAAACCTCTCTTGGTCAGAGACTAGCCTGAGAAGTTCTCCATGTGTTAAAGGAGATGGAAATCTACTTTGGGTAGCAAAATGTCTGTGACTTTAAGCAGACTGTGTTGTACAAGGATGGCATGAATGACTCAGAATAGTAGAGAATCTCCCTGAAGCTTGATCCTAAATATAAAAATGGTCATATCCGGTATCACTATGAGTTTTCTTTTTGTGTCTTCATTGGGGATATTAACCCTAACCCTAACCCTTGTGTTTTGTTGTTGTTGTTTTTGCTTTTTTTTCTTCCTGGGAAAATTGTGTGACACATACATCTTCTGTCTGAAATGCAGTCAGTAACATATGCATGTTGAATACTGAGAGAAAATGCACTGGAGCTAAAAGTTCAGTGGAGAAGATGTAAATATAAACCTTTCTTCTTCCATGCTATCTTGTAAGCTTTTCAGCTTCTATTAATATCAGAGTGGTGGAGAACACTGGACACCTTGAAGAAGTGAGCTCTGTGTTTGCACCTTTGTGCTGGAGCCTTGTGTTTGCATCTTTGAGTTGTCTATGATATTGTATATGACTACTCCAAACAGATAATTCCCACTTTTTGTCTTTGAACTGCTTTGCCTAGAGTAAATTGCAATCATAGTGAATGATTTTCTCTTGAGTAGATAATTCCCTAGTGACTCACAAGAAGAACCTTTCTCTTAAACATTTCTTAACTTCTAAGAACTTTCTGCTTAGAACAAAATTCAACCACATCCTGAGGTAAAATAAATCAATGTTTTTCTAATGTGCCGATGGCAATTGTTCATTTATGGCAACTGAAGGTCTATCTCTAGGTATTCATTCAATCCTGTTTTCCAGTATGATAAGAGCTTGAATATCTTCTGCTCTCTCTTATTATACTGCGTATATATAGGCATATGTAGTTGTTCTTTTAATAATAAATAGTATGGCATCTTTTTTGCACTACAGAATAAAACTCCTTAAGAGCATTTATGGAAGTAAATTAATTTGTTTATGCAAAATCATTGCCTTCTTCGCTTCTGTCTCATTTTTCACAGTGTTCAAATTAAATATTTTATTCATTGGTTTCAGTTAGGCCCACTACGCATATTACTTCACCATGATGGAATGAGATTGATGTGTTGCTTTGTAATCATCTATCTATACATGCCATCTTTGTCAATAGTGGTTCATTTTTCATTTTCTTTGTCAGGAGGCAAGTGCAGGAAATCAAATAAACTAGTATAATACTGTTTCAAAATTAAGTTTATTGTAAGAAATTTGAAAAGTGGTAGATAAATAATGAGAGACAGTTGGACTAAATCCAGATCAGGTTCCACACTGTTAGCAGTTATGTATATATTTTTATTATTATTATTTTTATCTCATTGTTCTTTATAGCATTTGATGAGCAAACACTACAATTAAAAAACACTCAGTTTGAAGAGGAGTCTGCGACTGTGTTGTTGTGCTGGGAAATTAAGTCAGTAAAACTGTCTTGTTTTCTGTTTCAGTGCTGCCAACTTTTGTTTTAATCTTTCTTTTTAGCCATTCAAAAACTGTTTCTGAATAGGTTCTACTATATAAACATAGCATATTTCATTTTTATGCTGTATGATCATACTGTAGCACACTTTCTCCATCTCAGGTTCTACTAAAAATATTCTTGATTTTATGTTAGGTCTTTGGAACAAACTTGTTTCATTTTTTACATGGGTGCACGAGATTTAGCTCTGGCACATGGATACAAACATAATGAAACTTGCTGAGGTACACTCTTACTACAATGCAGTTATATTGTTGTACTTTCAGTGTGTTCTATGGGTTAAGGCTGCTGTCTTATGGGAAGATACTGGTACTGAAGACTTTCCAGAAACATATATAGGTCTTCTTTCCTGATGGTTCAATACAGTATGTGTGAATATCAGGATTCTAAATATGACGTTATTGGTGACTGTTAATTTTAGCAGTCATTTACAAAAGACTAAATTTAAGTAGTTCTTTTAGCATGAGTCGATGTGTCCTTAGAACTGAACATATGCTAAAATAAGTGGGTGAATCTGATCTAAATGTAAGTATCAATGTGCCTTGTTCTAAAAGCTTCTAAGAAGAATTTCAAATTAGAATTCAATTACATCAGTGTTCCCAGTCCTATCTAGTTTGATAAGGGAAAAGTGTCCTTGTATGTTCTCTCACTTCTCACTTGCCCATCAACAGGTGTCTAGAGCTGGGAATGATCACTGACAACGGATAAGAAACCTGCAAGATAGTCTGAAGGGTGATTCTGCAGTGGGATTATATGTCGTATTTGATGACAATTAATGCTGATGTATTTGTGTGCAGACCTACAGTTTTCAAAGATTTGCAGCCTGCTACAAATAAACAGCCATAATGACTTCTCCAGTATTGCAAAACTGACGCTATACCTGTGCAGCAATTATATTAACAAGAAGACTCAAAAATTTTTGGTAATTTAAGATATTGATTTAAGTGATTAAATTTTATACAGGAAGTGGTGGGAGCATCTCCGACTTGCTTGTTGCATATTACCTGTAAAACACATATATCTCTTGCTGAAGTGTGTGATCAGTCACATTTGATTTTTTCCTTCTCATTTTTTTTTTCCCCCAGCATTTTCTTCAGGCAACACAGCACCAAGTTACAATGAAATGAATACAAATATTCCTACCTAATTCCAAAGCTTTTGGTTAAGAAAGTTTGAAGTATCTGGCCAAGAGTTCCAGTCATGTTTTCCACATTCTCTTTCAAAACATCGCCATACCAATTACAACCTGGCCTGCAGTGTTCAGATAGTGTGGGGAGCAAACTATAACCCTCATACACATCCAAAATCACAAGAAAATTATTCTTTTTTTTTCCACTGAGGTGTTCCAGCCTTCCAAATTCCACCTGCCACTTGACCAGTTCTACTTGAAACTTCTTATGCTTAAACATGTGTGATGTACGAGGGTTATTACAGTCTCAGTTCCTGTAAGAGGAAGAACTGGATTTGTATTATTTTAAGTAGTTCTCTGTACATTAAAAAAAAAAAAAAATTGTCCACAAAGGGAAAATTTTATTGATTCCTTGAACTGCACTGTCAGAAATGTTTTCCATTATTTTGTCTCATAAAAATTATCTTTCATAATGTTCATCATCTGCCATCTTCCTTGTACTTGTACTTAGAAGCTCTATTTTGCAAGATATTGGAAATCAATGTAGAAGAAGCAAAAGCCTCTTGTGATAGTAAAGTAGCACAGCTGAATCACCTCACATATAATTTCAGTCTTTAAAGCGCTAATAAATAAAAGTTATAAATATATTTTTATGCTATGCACAATTCAGAATGTTTCTGTTCATTTTTTCATTTTAATATCTGACATATAATTTATATTTCATTTTTAGAAAGAAATATCAGTCAGCATTTTTCAAATGTATGGATTATTGAAATTACACTAGCAGCCATACACACTATGGTTACTCCTAACCTCTGAAATTAATCTTGCGTTTTGCATGTCCATGCTTACATATCTCATATTTCTGATGATAACTGAGGACTGATATAGTAAATGTGGGCAAAAATATCACAATTTCCTCTAACTGAAATTTTCACTAGGTGCTGAACCTTGTCTTATGTTCCTGGTTTTGGTGCGGCATGTAAAGCTAGCAGCTTAAGTGCAGAGACATTAAACTATATCCTTCAGCTCTCTGTGCAAAAGGGAGTTATTTTTTAAGAATCTAATTATCAGTAACAGTACGTATTGTAGGACTTATTATGAGCTTAGTCAGTACTAATAATGGATGTCATAGTCAAAGGGCTAGGTAGCAACAGTACATAACATTGAACAACTGTAGTGTTCAGCTTCCTGAAACAGATGAAAGGGGGAAGATGCCATGGACCTTAACAGTTACGTGCCACTTAAAGGTAAATATGGTAAAACCAGTTTCTGTGCAAGTTGTGTAGCACAAAATAAAAAGGTACAGTAGAAAGAAGATAACATGAATTTCAGTAAAGACCTCTAAGTCTCAAATCTGGGTCTAGCTATGTGAGAGCAAATTTTCTTGAATGTGAGTGTACAGATGGACTTTTGAATAAAGCAATGATAAAATTCAAGAATGTCATAAGAGAAAATGTACTGAATATTAAAACTCAGTTATTTTTAAAATTTTGATTGCTTATATAAATGAAAATAATGATTTTAGACTATTTTACAGTGAGATCTGTTTTATTTAATAAGTACTTTCCTTTATCCATTTCATTCTTTCTCAGTATGTTTTTCAACAGCCCACAACAAAACAAGAAAATAGAAAGAATAGCATTATTCTGGCATGCAAGCTACAGCATCTGCTATTCCATGTGTTTTATGTCATTGAAAAATAGTAAAGATTCTGTGTGCTAGTCTGGAGAGAGGCTCTGCAAAGGAATGACCTGCCACAAGCTAGTGAAGTCACTACTGATGACAGTACTATTACTGTCTACAATGTGAGATGCATGTGGAAGAAATTTCCCAGAGTAGAGAAAATATCAGTGGAACTGTTGTGTTTCTAAATGTAATGGTAAATATAAGTAGCAGGGACATATTTGCACATTTCAGTGACAGTAAGTTGGATGGCTGTTCTCTTTTTCTCCACTGTTGATGTAACACATATTCACTAAATTGTATCTAAGTAGGGTTAGTTCTTAAGAAAGGGAGTTATGCAGCAAACCAAGTCCTTCAGAACTTGTTAACTCTACTGAACTGAACTACTAGCCTAATCTTTTCCTTTGTACTGTAAAGGAGGATATGACAGAAAAAATAAGAATAAGTCATCATGAAGAAAACAATAATTTATTTGCATCACTAGAGTTGTTTTCAGTAATTCACACTTTGGAAGACTAATGCACACTGACCTGAAACTGAAGTGCATGGTCTCACAGAGGTAGCCTAGTTCATAGGTGAGCCATCACAGTCAATGTTCAGCTAAATTCCATTACTGCTGCAGACACTGGAGATGCACACAAGAGAAGGAGCACAAAGGAAGGAGATGACAATTTGAAAAGATGGAAAAGCAATGAGGAAAATTAAAACATGGAGGATAACTCTTGGTTCCTTGGGCAGTGTGTACTTGCAGTCCAGAAAAGTAATCATATCCTGGGCTGTACGAAATGAAGTGTGGCCAGCAGGCCAAGGGAGGTGACTCTCCTTTTCTTCACTCTCATGAAAATCCATCTGTAGTACTGTGTTCACCTCCAAGGCCTCCAGCAAAAGAAGGGCATAGACTTATTTAAGAGGGCCCAGGGGAGGACCATGAAAATGATCAGAGGGATGGTGCATTTCAAATAGGAAGAGAGGCATGATTGTTTAGCTTAGAGAAAAGAAGGTCCCAGAAAGACCTCATAGCAACTTTCCAGTACTTAAAAGAGGTCTACAGAAAAGATGGGGAGAGACTCTTTATCATGGAGTGTAAATATATAACACTGGATGTCCAACCTTTTAGCTTGTCTGGGCTGGACTGGATGAAGAGAAATTGTCTTGGGCCACATATATGTAGATCAGTCCAAAAGAAATGCCTCCTATTTATTTCCATGAAAAAACAAATACAAAGAGCACAATAACACTGTTTAAGCAAATTCTTAGATACAAAATATTATCCTTCCACATAGTCACCGCCATTCGCTATGCATTTTTCCCAGCAATGAACATGATCCTACATCATATGCTTGTAAATATCTGAACTAACAGACATGCCCCACTGTTCCTATTGCCACCGCTGAAATGCACCACCCACCACCTCAATGTGCTCACATCCACGGTTTGGTGTCCAGAAATATTCAGCAAGTTTCAATGAATATCAACGGGGGCCATTTTTTTCTGCATGGAGAAATTCAATTCCATACCAATATTTCATATGCACTTCCATGTCAGATACTATTCTGTCAGACCCCTCTACTGCCATCTGTCATGGCGAAAACATGTAATAGAGAATAGGTGGGAAGGTTCAGCCTGTACTGTCGTATCATCAACATTCAACTCTGATGTTGTGAGTCAGCATCAAAAATAGAAGGCATTATTTTTGGAGCAGCCCTATTAAATACATGATATAGTTATTGTATATAAATGAAAATACAATGTATAAAAGTAAGAAAACATTTCAATTTTAAATGTTTATATAAAAACACATACAAAAGAGAGAAAGAAAAACATAAATCTAGTTTGATACATAACCTTGTTTTTGCGAAACCAATGCACTGACCTGGTTCAATGGAAGTGCTTGGAATTCTTAGTGAGTTCTCAAGATGTTGAGTAGAGGTTTGCGAAGAAATTTTACTCTTCCTGTACTTCATCTTTCAAAATGGTTGTTCACAAATGTACATAATGCCAAAAAGCAATGACACAAATAAGGTGTGACTGTGAAGTGAGGGATATTTCCGGCAAGAGAAGTTTTATAAACGTCTGGTAGAGAGAAGTGACCGAATTTTTAATTGCAATTCTTCACATTCCATTTGAAAATACATAAGTAATGTATTCATATTGTCTCAAGATGGAGTCACAAATAAACCAGAATACAGAAACAAATCAGAACAGAAAACAGCTACATATTCTTTGTTGTTTACAGAATCGTGTTTAGCCAACATATCAAAATGCGTAAACTTATTTCCCACAACTTGAGCTGACACTACACTGCACTGCACCTTGTGCCCTGTTTTCAGCCCAGATGGGGATAAATAATGCACTGATGTCTGGTTGGTGCTGAGGGTTGGGCTGGGCCATTCAGTACAAAGAGCCACCGCCATAATGATGCAGAATAAAGGTGGCTGCATTGAGAGCTGTGCTGGGTGTGTGGGAACTGCTGAATCATGGCCTAAACCACTGATTGATCACCTGAGGTGAGCACTAAGTCAGCCACAGGAGCACAGATGAAGGCAGTGTACCTGTGTGACTGGAAGGGGTGGAGTCTGGCTCCGCCTCTCCCAGACCCCATTTAAGGGCTGACCACCACTAGGGAAGGTTTTGTTGTTGGAGGTTTCTCCTGTGTGGAGTTCCAGGTGAGTCCTGATCTTCAGTGACAGGTGAGCCCTTCATTATTTACTGGTTGTCTTTATACCATCTGGATAAGTTGTGCCAAAATATACTGTCTACCTTCATTGTATTGTGTGGGTGCTATTCTTTCAAGGTATTCATCCTACACTGGGATGTGTGTGGCCTCTGGGCCACAGGTTGGACATGTCTGACTCCTTCCAAGCAAAGGGAGGATTATATTTTCTCTGAATAAAATCTGTTACTCTGTGATTCAGATTTTAAAATTCAGATTTTTAACTTACTTATATATATATGTATTTAGAATCATAGAATTGCTCAGCTTGGGAAAGACCTTCAAGATCATAGAGTCCAACTGCAACCTAACTATACTGCTCTAACAACCCACTGCTAAATCATGTCCCTGAGCACCTTGTAAAGATGGCTTTTCATTCAGGGATGGTGACCCCCACAGTAATAATGATCGCCCTCCCATTACTTACAATTCTGAATGGACTGGAAATTGTGATAGTGCAATCTTCTAGTTTTTTCCTAAACAAAGCTGGTGTGGTTTTCCTTAGCCTTCCCTCATAGGTCTTGTTCTCTAGGGTTGTTCTCAATCCATGAGGACATGATATCATTTAGAAGTTAATTTCTTGGTTTGTGTAATAGAAATGTAATATATATTGATATTAGAATACCCATATTGAAGTCTAAATATGACCTGTTACTTTTTCCTTATCTTGTGAGGCTGGTAATCATAGAAAGAAGTTAAATTGACTTGACATGATATGTTCTTAATAAATCCGTTTTTCCTACTTTTTATAATCACCTTACTCTCTTGTGGCTTATAAATGTCTTTCTGGGAAAAAAAAAGTCCAGGAATTTTTGATTTTTGAAGGAAAAGCTCTCCAGGGACTGTTCTGAACCTTCTCACAAAGAGACGTTGCTGTCCTCTTCTGAAGTGTGGCATTGTGATTGACCTCTTTACATCCTCAGGGAATTCTGCTGTCTTTCATCAACTCCTTGACATAAGTTCTATGATTCAGAGATTACTGTGATTGCTTTAAGTATACTTAATTGAAATTCATCAGAATAAGTTAAATTGAAATTCTCTTTTCGCAGTGTAACTACCTACTTTAAAAATGTAATTTAATTAAGAAATAGATCATAGTTAACATTTATTTGCAGAACAAAAGATGCTAGGTTCCACAGCCTTCCTTCAGTCACCATCTTAACTCTTCCTTTTATATCTCTAATTGTAGCATATCTGTAGAATGTTTCCTGTTGCTTGTATTCTTAGTTAATTATAAGTATTTAGTCTTGCTGAGTTAAACTAATGTATCTGAGCAACTCTTTTCTATTCATAAGAATGTGTCTGTTTTCATCTGTACTCAATTCCTTTTCACATTTTAAGATCATTAAATTTCTTCTAATGCAAAGTATCTTCTCTTAGACTTCTTTGAGGTAGTTTCTATTGGCATAGTGTTTCCAGTAACCATAGTGTTTATTTTCCCCTCTCTAAATGCTTCATCAATAAATTCCTTCTCTTCATATGTGCTTTCTGAGTGATGTTATTCTGTTATCCTCAGATTTCTCTATCCAATAGTGCCTCTTAAACCCAAGTTATTTACTGGTATAGTGACCTAAACCCAATGCTTACTCCACTTACCCTAACTCCTAGATGCTAACCCTAACCCAAATTGGGGTTCCCCAAGCGCTAACCCCTCTAGCCCAAATTGGGGTACTTGAACCGTAAACAGTAATCTCTAACTATAATCAGGGTACCCTAAAACCTATCCCTAATTGGGATACCAGAACCCTAAACAGTAACCCCTAAACCCTAACCTTAATTGGTGTACCCAAGCCTCTAAACCCTAACTCTAAACACTAACTATAAACCCTAATCAGATACCCCGAACCCTAACTCATTTAACCCTAATTGGGGTACCCTAAACAGTAATGCCTAACTCTAAACCCAAACCCTAATCTGTGTACCCTAACAGAAACCCTAAACCTAATTGGGGTACCCTAACCCTTACTCTACTTACCCTAACTCTAATCACTATAACCTAACACTATTCCCTAACCCTAATTGGGGTACCCTAAACCCTAACCCTAAATACAAACTAAAGAACCTATCCCTAATCAGGGTATCATAATTTTTCATCACTTTCCAGTCAAAGGCTGGTTTCCTATTGCTCCTATAGGAGAGGAAACAGCTGAAGACTACATTTCCATTTCAGTTACATGATTTTGGAAATTAAGAGTGTGTTTTCACCAAGATGCTGCATTGTTCTGTGGTTGGAATTTCAATTCTCACTTCCATTCTTAGTGCTACATAAGTCATGCTTTTCCAAGTGTTCTGTGATTGCTCCAGGTGATAGTAACATTGCCCATGGGTCAATGGTAGAAAAGGAGAGCACATATCAGTGGACCAAGTCTATTTGCCATCTTTCTGTCTGGTGGAAAACAAAAGCCTGCATGCACCTTCAAAGTAAAGCATTGAGAATTATCAACTAGCCGCAATTCCTTAGATATAGTGATGGCATATAAGAGGAAAATAATGGTAGATTGCTATAATTTTTTTTCTTTTGTTTGAAATGCTAGGGTGTCTGCTAGAATGCTTTGGGCTAGACCTTTTTTCTGAAAGGAAAAGGATAATATCAAGAGAAGTATTTGCAGAGGTTTGGGTGAAGACTACATTTCTGTCTTTAAAAGTAGAGATTGTCTGTGTGGGTAACCCAGAGTAGTGCCAATTTACTGTTAAAATGGAGTTCATTCAGTGGCTGTCTAGAGAAATTTTATTTTTAGATATTTCAGCAGCCTGAGTTACAACTTCTCTTGGGAAGTACAATACTGAAATATGGAGCCCTTCATCTTAGTGTCTGTGACTCAAATGTGCTCCTAGGTTAAAGAGCAAAAAAAAAAAACAAAAAAAACCAAACCCAACAAAAAAAACCCTACCAGATTGCTTTTTGATGATATATGTGAAAAGAGACAACAGAATATAATCAAACTGAGGGGTTCTTACATTGCGAAACTACTGTCAGTCAGCCCTGGTTATGCCCTTGGGCTGAAGCTTGGCAAGATGGGCAAGGACAAAACAGGCATGGGAACTCTGGTTACTGCAAATTGCTTCTGGTAGTTGCTGAAGGTGAGTAGTGATGGACATACATGCGCTCCATACCTGTACTGAGATTCCATCTGTAATTTCTTTGAGTCAAAAGAAGCCATGTCAGGAGGCTGCATGTAGCACAGGACTCACTTGGGATTAGCTATTTTTATAGGATATCTGAAGCCCACCCACTTATTCTGAAGTGAAAGGTAAAAGTGACATGCTAAACACAGTTTAGTGTAGTCTGTTTCAGTAGAAACCTAATTCTGACTAGCTGTGACAACATAGTCTGTTTTCTTGTAGTGCCAGCTGGTGTGATGAGAAGTGGGATCCAGTGTAGCTCATTTTGACTGAAGAACAGATATCAGAAATATTGAGCAGCACTCTGGGATTTTCTAGCCTTAGGAAAGGGATCAAGCCTGAAGGGATATCTACACACCCCCGAGAAATCCTGTGGATCTCTGAGTTGTACTTTCTTAATATGCTTGGTTTACACTGTGGAGCAGTCCCAAAGTGTATGAACTGGATTGATTTCCTTTGTATAAAACTCAACAGGAAGGTGTTCTCCAGGAGTTCAGAAGTGGCAAATTGGCAGTCCTTCTGTGAGAGCAAAAGAGGTAGTTCAGCATAGAAAGTATATGCAATATGAGCAGCTACTGAGGACCTGGAATTCCCACCAGTATTTCACTTTACAAAGTCACTTTTGCCGTTCTTCCATTTTCTGCTTGCTAATGTAGATGTAGCTTAACTGGACTAAGGTCTTTAAATATGAGATGTATATTTAGCAAATATCCTAAAAAATTGCATGGAGTGTTGTGCTTAGAAATGAGATGAAAAAATATTTTTGCTTGCACTTTGTTCAGAAGTTTTGGTGCCTGTGTCATCTATATCAAAGGAAAATAAAGAACTCTAACAGATTGAACACTTTGCACTTGACATCAGTCTAGTTCTTGAAATGATGCAGAGAGTTCTTGAAATGACCTTGGAGACTATGTATGAATAATAGAGATAATCAAAAACGCTTGTCTCCTTTTGAAGTCAGTGGGCTGAATTTGACCATCAACATATCACAGAACATCACAAGCTGTCACACTGGCTGCAGTCATTTTGGGTTGCTGTGGAAGGCATTTTCTACAAATCAGTGAGATTGAAATGCTAGTGGTTGTGTTTTTTTTGTTTATTTTTTTAACTTGGAAAATGCAACTTTTTCATTTCTGTACTAAAGATGTTTGCAGATCTTCTTTATTATAGCAGATCTGTTAATTACTGAAATAATTCAAGGATGAGATTAAAAACAAAAGGCAAGACATAATGAACTTCAGATGTTTTCCCTTTTGGTAATCCTGTGACAGTCATCTTTTATTCCATGTGAAAAAAATTATGTCAGGAGGATACTAATCATCAATATGCAACAGCTAAAATCAGTACAGCTGGCAGATGAGTATTTTAATGTATTTCTAGATTAAGAAAGGCAGTTTAAAGAAAGCATCATGCAAAAAAATTCCACATCTACGGGTTTAAAATAGTCTTAATTTGTGCCATAGCAGAGTGAATAGCTACCTTATGTTTTATCATATTGCAGTGGTTTATCTTTCTAATGAAGCCTGTATTCTCTTAAAGCATTCTTGAGATATTTGGTGTTCAAATTTTTCTCTAACAATACAATGAGTGAGTGCAAGAGTGGATTTTCTTTTAGTAGGCTTGATCAGGACTTTTTTCTTAACTAACTGTAAATGAAAGCAATTCATGTTATGTTAGGCAAAACAAAATGCCATATATTAATTTCAGTTAGCTATTTTATTCTCATCAGATTGGATTTTTAGTGAAATTAGTAAGGGTTTTGAAAAGAGAAAGTATTTGAAATTCGTTTCATGTTTATCTTTGTTTTAATACCTTTTTTTTTTTTTTCTCTGCAAATCCTTAAAATACCTTCATATAGTACAACTTTAGCTGGACTAATACAGCTGGAGCCTAAGAGACTACAAATCAATACCCAACACTTCTTCAATGGAACTAGTTTTCCATCTTCAATTTCTTAACTCATTTATAGTCAAAAATTCCTCTATCTTCATGAAGTCCAGCACTGAAGGAGAGCTAGGTATTATTCCCCCTGAGAATTAGCCAGAATATAGTGTCATTAAGCATCTATAAAGCCTCTGAATTGTGTAACACGTAAAAAACTTGTGAACAGGTGTTGAGAGCATCTGTTTTTAGTGATTTGTACCAATTGTCAGAGGTTTGGAACAGATGAGATGTTTATTCACACTGCTTCACAGAGGAGAGCACTGAGTCTAGATCAGGAAGAGCATTTTAGACAGCTTTACACTTCTCTGGCCAGTAATTGCTGTATACTCTTCCAGGAACTGGCCTGGTTTTCAGTGGACCCCTAGGCAAGTGTGACTGCTCCTAACAGTTTATCCCACAGAGAAACAGATCACACAAACTCACTGGTTTTCCCTCTTCTGTGTTCAGCAAGGATTTCACTCACTTAATTACAATCCATCATGTCTCATTTTGTTGTACGAGTTTCTGAAGTTCTTCAAATAAGCTAAATATAACAGTAGAAAGGCTCTGGATGACCTTTTTACAGGAACTTTTCCTTGCGTACCTCTTTGGGAAGAAGGGCAGGGCAGAGGGCATTCACCTTTCCCTTGGCAGCAGTACCTTTCCATAGTGAGAACAGCTGGTTGTTTTTTGTGCTCTCACACTATCTGGATGTATTTAAACCCTTTTACTTGTTTGTATGCCTTTATTATTATTATTATTTTTTTTTGTGTCCACTTCCTCCTCACCTCCCACCCCACCCTTACAGAAATTTTTCATGGTCTCCTTTTTAGCCGTGGCCCTGTTAAATCATTTACTTTGAGATTTTTTTTCTACATCAGTTTCTGTGCCATCCTTGTCTTTGTTAAGGGTTGTCTAGCATTCCCTCTCCTTGCCTCAAAATATATGTTAGTGACTTTTTCAAGGTTAATCCACAAATATGTACTTAAGTCTACTTCTGATAATCATTTCCTACCCTTGTTTTACAGACAGTAGCATCTAGTTCTCAAAACTATGTATGGTTTGTGTTATCCCTTGTTTGGATGGTTCTTTCTGGGACTGAAATGCTAGTCAAGATTGAATATAGTTTGTATCCTATTAAATCCCTGTGGAAATTTCTCAGTTGAATTAGGTCATCTCGATCAGCAACGTTCTCTTTTTAATCCCATTTCCTGTCTTCTGATAAAGATAATATTTCAAAGGCAAATAACTTAATAGTCATCAAAGTGCTACCATTAGAATAAGTAAAACTACATGGTTACATACTTGAGAGTGATCTGATGTGGTTTAATCACAGCCTTTCACATTTTGTCCAGGTCTGTCATGACACAATGTTAGTGGCTCTGTGCACCAAAGTTGTCATTTGCTTAAGGTGTGTATATAAGAAACACATAGAAAAGGTCAGAAATCACACCATTAGTCAAATCTGTAAACAGCACACAGTTATTTAGAATAACCAAAGTCAGAGTTATACAACATGTAGCTAAGTGCAAGGTCAATGAATGCTAAATAATATACACCAAAGAAAAAAGGGACAACAACTTATTGACCTGCAATAAAGTGTCAAAGCCTGAATATGATTAACCCAGTCACACTGACCTCTTCCTCTGGCAGACAGGTCCCTACTTATTGATGGGTTAATTAGTTGTTTTGCCTTTGACACAGCTTCAGAAGAGCACTTCTGAAACCAATCAGACACTTTAAAGTCCCAATCAACATACCTGGCCACAGCTCTTGTGAAGGTATCTGCATACTGTTGTGGACAAGTTAATGAGGATTGGTGCTCACTGTGCCTCTGATGATGAAAACAAACAAGATACAGAAGTAGATAAGTAGATAATCCACACTTGAACTACTTACATAGAGGCTTGTCATTCTACCTTAGGAAGGACATTGTTGAACTTAAGGGCAATCAGAAAACGGTTAAAGCATGATTAGTGTTTGAAAATCTCTCTAATGACAAGGCCATAAAAATGGCAGTGTCTATTTTAGGAAGACCCGTGCAAGGGGCAACGAGAGAAAACTAAATAAATAGTTTAGAGATGATAAAAGCATTCTGTTCTTGCCACCTAATAAAAAAAGCATACGTATAGCTTTGAAATACAGTAGTCTCAGAACTTAAAGGAAATACTTTTTCAGATGTGGTAGAATTAAACTATGGATGTTCCCAGAAATTTCACAAGAATAAGGAGATTTACCTCTGCCTTTTCCATGTGTATGCCATTTTTCTGCTTTTAGAATGCCATTTGGATGGATTTTTATTAAGGAACAAAGCATGCACTTGCAAAAGAGGGTGAAGAGTGAACATGGTCTAGGCTGGACTGTACGTGGTAGTTGATAGGAATGTTTCAGTGGGTTTCCAAAAATACAAGAAACACAACAAGGTTTTTGCCCTGAAGTTCTGGTGGAGACCCTGGCAGCTCCTCTTCGCTATCATGGAATTTGCTTCTTCTGTAGTGCGTCACCGTTCAGTTAATGTAATGGTCTGTATGACAGGTCTAGTCAGTATAGACATTCTAAACAACACTGTGGTGCTAACAGAAAGCCAATAGTGTGTGTTAATTTCACTCGAAGAATGGTTGTTAAGGATGCTATTCCATTCAGGAGTAAATTCAGTTGACCTATATTTCATTTCAGCTGCAACAGCCATTCCTAAAAAATTGTGATTGGGTTTCCTTTCCTTGTGTCTATGAGTAAGGTTAATATTTTTTTCTGAACAGTACTGAAGAAATGGAGAAAAGAAAGGCCTGGTTTTTGGAGGTATTTAATGACTGTGTATCACACAGACTTCAGCTGGAGCTGTGGTGGAAGCTGTGTTTCTGGTCACAGTAGCAAGACCATGTCTATGGTGGAATTTTTCATTGAAATAAAGGCTTTCTCTTCAAAGATATCATTTTTAGGTTGCAATATTTCACAAATTTTAAACTATCTTTATGGAATTACATTTTTATTGTCATAAAATCTATTTTTTTACATTATTTCTTTCCAAAAGTAATTAAGTGATGCATGAAAGAAAGAGAAGTAACAATTAATGTTCAGAAGGTTTAAAGAATAATTATTTGAGTTACTAAGATCAATCACATTGTAAATTAAATCCAACTGACTCAGAAATTGCTTACTACAGCTTTGATGAGTTTTTACTTCTTGTCTCGTTATCCTCATTTAGGAATGGGAATAATCTCAAAGCATTATTTGTAAAACATTTGGTCTAAGAAATAGTTAATTTCTATTACAATCTACTGAGAATAATGTATTTGCTGAGAATTTCTTAAAGTGAAGAAAAACAAAACATTTAAGATAAAACACATCAGTGATCTGTGAGTGAGATTGCAAGGAATGAGTTGAGGTAAATGTAGGAAAAAGCAGCATCTTCCTCTAATGACTTCTTTTATTACTATTTTTTTGGATAGAAAACTGTTTTTGAGGAATTTGAATTCTCCATTAAGATTATTTGCTGTTTTATTTATTGTTTTCAATGAAAAACCTTTGTAAAAATATCAATATTTTTAAAGAAAAAGAAAATACACTCAATATCTTTTGGACAAAGCCAGCTATTAACATCTGTGTCAAAACATGTCTCGGTTTCTATGGCAAGCTGGAACTCAAAGGCTGCACACAAGCCATTTCCTTGCTAGCGATGAACGTAATGATCAGTACTTTTCAAATTAGGCTATAGATGCTAAAGAGTTCTCTGAGCCTGTCCTGGTAGTCAGCAGAAAAAAAAAATAATTATTAACAAGTTAGCCAAGGATGGGACTAGTGGAGGAAGCCACTGGTGAGAAAGGCAATTATGCACTGTGAAATGGAGTCTCCTGAATCAGCAAAGCATTTGGAAAATTAAACAGTGATGACTCTTCACAAAATGCCCCTGTTTTGGGTGCTTTTTCATACTGATATCACCTGGGAGCTCTTCTCTGGACCCCAGAGCTCTGCAGTACTAGGTGCTGCATCAGTCCCACCAGTACTGGGGAGCTTATTGTATGATAAAGAGCCTCATGTACGGTAAGGTGCACAGGTCTCAGGTTCTGCCCTAGATGTTGTTGTGGTAAGATATCTGGCCTAAAGCATCAGAGAAACAGACTCAAGATTTTTTCAACCTTGGAATAAGAAAACAGATGGCAGCCATGAGAATACAAGGAAGTAGAGACAACTCTGGTCACCTTGACAGTTATCTCAGCCTACAGACAGCGTAAATACATTCGGATGTTATTATTCACACTATGAATACAGGTTTTATGTAGATTAAACTGTATTGCTAAATAGCAATAGCAAAATATCAGATAGCAGGCTTTTACTCATTGGTTTTTCTGTGTACAGTCTTGGTGATGTTTATTTCTCTAACATACAACGTGCTTAGATTTACTGACAAGTAAATGAGGGATTTTAAGTTCTTATAAGATAAAAGAAACAAATGAAAGTAATGTGTTATTTCACTGATGCATGGTTTGGTTGCTCTCCTCTTTTTTTTTTAGGCGATTATCAAACAAATGTAATGTGAATAAGGTAGGTACAAGAATAAGCATTAGTGAGTAGAAGCAGCTCAGAAGTGATGAACCTTTACAGCTCAAATATTTTTGCTGTCAGTAGCAATGCAACATCAACAAATAGGAGCAGGCAGGAGTACAACTATTCTTAATGTTTAGATAAATAATTTTTTAAATACAAATTGGCAATCTTCATATCTTCATGCTCAGCTAATGTTTAATTGCTCATGTATTTAGTTTAGCAGTAACCTTCACCCTAACAGCATCTTCTCCTATGCTAAATGCAGTGCTTGGGATGCCAAGATACGCAGTGCAGAATTCTGTGGAAAAAAAAATAGAACAGACGGCAATTTAATAGAGCTCTGCATAGAATATCTTATTAAAAGAAGGATATTTATTTAACATTCTGCCAAGCAAACTAATAGGTTTATTCTTTCCTGCACTCATACAGCTTCCTTTACCATTAGAGCTCTACACGAAGGCAAAGCCTAGAATTGTATCATTTCACTCAATGGAAATTTCTTTATTGACTTATGAGAGCATGTTATGTTCTGTAGCAGCATAGCAAAATTGTCTTGTAATTTTATCTAGGTGAGGTGCTTGCAGCCAATTTTGCTGTCAGTCCTGCTACATCTGTTTCTGAAAAAAATCTGAATTTGTATTTATTAAAGTTTCCTGTAGTTCTCAGTTCACAAATTGAAAAACAGCACCTCTGTTAACCTTTTGAGATACAGAAAAGGATGATTTCTTTAACTACATTTATCTTCTCTGTTATCTGCTGATGGACTGAATAATCTACTGACCAGTCTTATCAGCTGAAGTAAATGGCAAGACCCCCTTCAGCTTCCATGGTTCTAATGAGAGAAAAAAAGCAGTAACTGGAGAAATCTAGAATGGCAGATAGATTATAAAACAATTTATCCAGTTAGCTAATACAAATGCCTACAGCTCCTAGAGGGAAAGCTGTATTTTTTTAGAGGCTTGCCTCTGCACCCATTAAAATGGTCAATATATTTTTGCATGCTCTTTCTGCAAAAGAGAAAGGTTGTTCTTAGTTCTCAAAAAATGAAGATAGTGAATAATGATGATTTCCAGACAGATTTTCATCAAGAAAAGCAAAAGGGTTTAATAATCTTTTCAAGGATTGCAAGAAAATTTTATCATGGCAATACTCTATGTTCCCCTTATTAACATTGAGATTCAGTCCCAGTATATTAACCTACTTTCTAGGACATCCAAGAATTCAAAGCATGATAAAAAAAAATCCATTTAACATTTCTTAATTCTCTGCTGTGGGGAGCTTTAGGGGTAGTTAAAAACATTTGGCCATATTTCTTTTAACGATCCAAAATTGGCTTAAAAGTAGTTGTTTGTTCTTCCTTCCAATCTAAAAATTGTTGATGAATCAGCAGCAATTAGAGAGAAGATGTGAGGACAGTGGGAAGAAAAAAGATCAAACCCAGAAAAAAAATCATCATTAGGAAGGAATGAGATGCTTAGTAAATAGTATGCAAACTGGATTAATTAAAATATTTAAAATTAGTAATCATGTGGCATTGAGAAGGTTTGACTTCTTGGTGGATAAGAAATACTAGTCCAGTTAATGATTGAATTTATTTTTACCATCGGCTCATTAAGCACACCAGATGGCCACTGAATTCTGGTGAGATAACTGCAGTATTTGAACGAGTTTTGAGTATGTTTGTTTGTTTCCTTGTTTGTTATGAATGAGTTGGCGCATGTGTACCTTAAAAGGGTAACCTTTCACCATCACCTCCTTCTATTCTTTAAAAATACGTCTCAATATGGCTAGTAGATAGGTGCTCTTGAGTGTTGGATATCACAGCCAAGAATGTAGCATTTAATAACTCTTCACTTAATCCCACCTGCATTTCAGACATGGAATTACTCCCAGGTGAATCAAGGTTGAGGCTTGACTAGCAGTATTGTATGGCTGGAATGGCTGCTTCCAGATTCCAGCCAAGTGATGTGATTTGGGGTTAAGAGTCTTAAGGATGGTTCAGGATAAGTGAAGAAAGATCAATGGAGGGAAGACTGGTGGAGGTACCACATGGGATGGGGAGGACAAAACTAATGAAGGTTGAGTAAAAACAATACAGTGGCCAAATGTGATTGAGCAAAGACAATAAATTGCGAAATCATGGCTAGCTGAGAACCAGCTGGAACTGAATTTCTTCCTCAAACTGCAGTGGGGTGAAAAGTACACAGTGAGGAAGATGTACAGCCTTCATCTTCAAGACCCCTGCCCGCAACCACCAGGAGACTGCGCATGCTCAACCTAAGGGAATTTGAGGTGGTACCCATGGAAATGATTTATTGGACCCGATTGTAATAGTCCATCCCACACTCAGGAATGTAATGAATATACCTGCTTTGTACATTTAAATGTTTAACTACTTCTCCCTCCACCTTCTGCAAGCTAGGCAAGGCTACCCCCCTTGCACCCAGTGTGTATGCACAGTGCCAAATAAACACACCTGCTTAATAACCTAGTCCCTGGTTATAGAGTTTGATTCTGCAAACCAGATGCATTTCTGATAATCTTTACTTAATATTTCACAAAATGATCATCTTGGTAACAATGCCAAAATGTTCATTTAGTGAATCTACCCATCTCAAAGCAGGACAAGCTTTACCTGTGCTATTTATGACAGAGGCTTTTTTCACCTGTACTGAGAAGCCTTGATGGAAACCTTTGCAACCCACAGTGACTCCAGATTATCCTCCGCAGAAGTGTTATCATCTATCCTTTCATCTAGATAATTATACATAGTTGAGAGCAACACTGAACTCCTGATGTTATTAAAAGTATCATCCTTTGCAAATCATATCTCATATTTGTATGGGACATGTTTTTTGTGTTCTAAACCTGTCCTTTAGTGTGTGGACTGTTCTAACCAGCTTGCAGTCATCAGCAAGTTTCCATACTTTTTTTTAATTTGTAATCTTCAGTTTCTGCCAGGAGTTACTGAAAATTAGCCTTCAAGAGCAATTTGTCCAGTTTTCACAAACACTGTCATGTTTTTATCTAGAACATGGTTTGTTTTACAATGGCATGAGAATTAAAGACAAGCTGAGATACTGAAGGTACCCTGTATGCCTATAACCCTTAAACATAATAATTGAATAATAGAGTCATTTGAGTTGGGAGGGATCCTTAAAGGTCCTTGCAATGCATAGGGACATCTACATCTAGGTCAGGTTGCTAAAGCCTAGTCCAATAATACCTGTTAATAACAACACCAATTATGCCTTGTTTCTTGAGAAACAAATGCTGGCTCTGCTTTTTTTATTTTTTTCCCTTAAGTCTCTGTTAAAATGAATTGGTTCAAGCAGCTTTCTGAGACCTGAAATCTAATGAGTTCATGTTTTGGGCTCTTTCGTATTCTCTTTGAAAGATAAGCACTACATTTGTCTATCCTCATCTTTTACTCTGATCTTCTAAGTTCACAGAGATAACTTATTACCTGTGATGTCAGTGTCTGAGCAGCATATCTATAAAGTGAATGATTTAAATATTTGAATGCATAAATACAGCTCTGCAGTTAATTATTTTTTGGTTTTACTCTTTTAAAGGCAGAGGTCTTAAGAATAAAGGCAAACTTACTAGATGTGTATGAAAACACTGGAATTTACTCAAAATTACGTGAAAAAAATGTTTAAGTTTAATAAACTAGATTCAGAATTTCTATTTTTGAATTCATTAAATTGTCATAAATTGAGAAGATCAAAGTGTTTTAGCCAAAACATTCATAGAATCATAGAATTGTTTCGATTGGAACAGATCCTTAAAGGTCGTCTGGTCCAACTCCACCACAATGAACAGGTACACCTACAGCTAGGTCAGGGTGCTCAAAGCCCCATCCAGCCTGACCTTGAGTGTCTCCATGGATGAGGCATCCATCACCTTTCTGGGCATTATTCCAACCTCAACCATTCTGTGATATATATTTAGCCCATAACAAGTTATCAATATTTGTTTCATAGTATACACCTGAATAACTTCCTGGAATGTATTGATTGATATTTTGAAATAGTTAATAGCTTTTTTATTACCAAAAGAGTAAAAGATAATCAATTATGATTTTATATTCACTGTAGATTACGCTGAGATTAGGTCAAGTAGGCTAGGTACCAGGCATTTTATAATTTAGATACAAAATGTCTACAGTGCATCAGTAAGTGTTGATTTACAGTTAATATTAATAAAAATACATAGCTGAGTGGCTTGTAAAAACTACCTTAAATATAAACGAAACATTGTGATGAAATGGTGACAGCTAGGTATGAAGAATGGATAGAATAAGGTTTGCTGATGAAAAAAAAAAAAGTTGGCTGTGAAGAACTGGAAAGAATTTCACAGTACTGAATGAACATGTGATGAAGTGAAACAAGATATTCAATGCTGGTGGACCAAAGATAATGTATATTTGGGACAACCAATCGTTTTTTTTACAGGACTAGCGATGATCTCTGAACTAGCCATTACTACTTAGGAAGGTGATTTTGGGTATCTAATATATCTGCAGAACCTTCAGCTTAGTGTTTGGTTGCAGATGAAGCAAAGTATCAGGCACTGTTACAAAAAAATAAATAAAAATAAAGAAAAAAATTAAAGGAAAAGGAAACATTATGTTAGTAGCTAAATCTATATTCCAAATTGTGAATCTTACTGCGTAGTAGTAGTTTTCATAATAGCAGAATGATATGTCAGAAGGAAAAAAGGTACTGAGCAGGCAAGAAAAGCTGATCAGTGGTATGAAATATCTTCCATTTAAGGAAATGACTGACCAGACATTCTCCAACAAGAACAGATGGGGACACAATACGTAGAACAGAGGAAATAAAAATTAGGTGAATTCATGATCCCTCTTTCTTGTAAAATAATTAGAAGTTATTGAATGGAATGACCAGGTCTGTTTCAAAACAGAAGATAGTAACTTTTCACACCATATGTTAGTCAACTGAGGAGCAGTTGATCATACTGGAAGCTTTCAGAACTCAGAAAAGCAAATGAACAAACTCATGGGAAAGTCAGTCCAGGACGATTATTAAGAAGAAAACATCATTTCTATATCAGGAAATCCTTGATCTACAGTTCACTGTGAACTTGCAAAAAGTGCAGAGGTGTTACTATGTTCTATTTACACTATTTCTGTGATTAATGTCTTCTCTTTGTGCAGGAACACCCATTGCTGCTAATTGGTTACTCTAATTCCCACTGACAACAGAGTCTAGTTTCAAAAGTTTATTCTCTAGTTTTGAAGGATAACACATTATCTATTATTATACTGTAATATATGTATCACACTTTATGATTTGCAGTGCTTGTGAACTTTCCTAAATAGTCAAATACAGAAGCACATTGTGTTTTGCTTCTTGTTTTCATCTGTGCTACAGCCAACGACTGCTTTTTTCCAGATACATGATACTCACAGGTGTTCTTTTTTTTCTTCTATATATCCATGTGTAAAAATACTGGTCTATCACTGTTCTCTCAAAATAATTACTGAAATTATTTATACACCTTAATGATTAAACATTGTCCTATTTTTGTGTTTTTGCAATGTCTACTTTCTACAGAAATAGAGTTTTGAAGTTGATGAGATAGAGCTTAATTAAGAGCTTCTAATACTCATTGTGAATACATGGGGCTGAACAGGAAGCCTTCAACAACTTTTAATTTTTCATGTGTGAAACTCCTATTAACAATGAAGCATCTGTTCTCTTAAAGGGAACCATTTTTCACACATGTTGGCACTGGGAGTTCTTCTGATCAATTTAAAGCACAGGTGTAAATGTACTGCCTGGTTTAGGTGCCCTAATAACACTTCGCAAATCTGCTGTTTTTCTTTATGCAAATTATTTAATCTACACAAGTCTGCTCGTTAAGATGTAGAATCGTCAGTGTCTCTAAACCAAAGCAAACACCTCTGATTTTGGCACAGAACACAAGTCATATATTCCACTTATTCCCTGCTACAGTTACAAATGGCAAACGGCAGTCCTTTTAAGAAATTCCCCTGTGGTGCAGCTAGCAGGAGATTGCTTGATTGTATAATAATCAGATCTGACCAGATGGTGATGAGGCTGGATACTAAATGCTTTTTAAACTCTCCTGCTAGGTTTTCTCATTTAATAGCAGAGAGAACCAGCTTTAAGGCCCACATGATTTGAAAGACATCTTGCTACTAGGCATAGAGAAGTGTTATTCTGTCACATGTAGCCACACTTCACATTTTCAAGCAATGTAAAGAAGGATCATGACTTGCTTAGAAAGTCAGTAATTTCCTTGCAGAAAATACCAGCCTGATAGCTCTGAAGAAGAAAAGTTAATTAGTCAGGGAACACACAGAGATCAGATGAGGGAAGTAGATGTTGAAGTACTCTATTTAGCACTGCTTCATCTTTGCACAGTGCCACAACTCAGAAGGAAGATAACCATAGAGGAAGGAAGGAGACTTACCCTAGAGTTCAGCTTACGAATGGATGGCCTACAATGAGGAGCTTTGAGGAGGTATCTACATGTAAAGCAGGTGTCTCTGCTCCCATTGTAGTCACTGGAGATGAAACCAGTAGTCAATTGAGTCCAGAGAGCTCTTAATCTCACACACTGTGTTGGAGGAATCTTTGCTGACTGTACTGACTGCAACTCCATCAGCTGGGATGGGAGATTGAATACCTCGCATGCATTTCAAATATCTTCTTCTGGACACCTAAATGTAGGTTATCAAAACTGAACTTTCTCTCACCCTTCATTCCTGTTCAGTACTTGCACAGAAAGGTTTGGAAACTGGGCAGCCCACTCAAAAACACTTTGCAAGCCAGGGCTGGTTTGGAACTGAATTAAAAATTTGTTAGCTCAGCTGTTTGAGATGGCTTCTTCTGTCATCTGTCATGAACAGATGCTTTTAAATCAGGCTACCCAGGATTTTTTATTATTATTATTATTTGTATCAGAAGTTAAGCAGCTGGTTGAAATATTACTGTTTACAGAACGTTTCAGTGTTTCTCCTTCTACTGCATCAGCTGCAGTCAGCAGCAGCAGCATCATGGACATTTTTCAATTTATAGAAGGCTTCTGAAATCAATAAGAAATTTAAATATTGTAAGTTAGCACTAACTTTCTTTACCTAGAACACAAAGTTTACTTCTGAAGCACTTTAAAATTTTTAACACATAAAAAAATCCAATTTCTTAAAGCAATTCAATCTACACAGAAGAAAGAAAGGCAAGAGAAAACAAGAAAACAATCAGAAAGTGTGGAAATCTACTGTGCTTTGGAAGGGGGCTGGATCAAGTGGGATTACACATGATAGAATAATGAGCAAATCTACATATAGGTCATGTATTTTATTCTATGAATGAAGTGCTGTTGTACTTCATGCATCCTACATGTGATATACTTGATCAAAAAAAGTCATACCACAGAAGTCTTTTTAATTACTATATTATATATTTCTCCTCGGTGTCTTAGACTTAAGATCAAACAAGAACTGGAGCATGAAGTCTAATGCTGGTAACTTAACTCTGGGGACTGAGACTCCTTTAAAGTGATGGGCATGTTAGTGACCACATCTCTGAAGATCAGGTCTCTCAAGAGCAGGAAGTCTCTTCTCAGGAAGATAAGTCACAGAGAACATGATGTTTTGCTGGCAGTCTTTTGGTACCTCACCCTGTCAACCTTTTTTTAATAACCATGCCACTTTCACATCTGGCCTCGATATTGCAGTTTATTTTGTAACCTGACACTGCGTAGGATGTTATCCTTTGCACTTTTATCTTATATGCACAGCAACTAATATCCCAAAGGAGATTTTTCTTCTTTATTTAGCAACCGTACCTTGACACTAGATTTTTTCTCATTTTCTTTTTAAGTGAAGAAGCTCATATCCTGCAGTTGCATGCCTTGAATACTATTCCTTGTGACTGAAATATATTGTGTTTCATGCATGTTGACATAACTGTACTTCAGAAATTTTCACACCTCCATACATGCCTGAGCTTGAGTCAACTATTTTATCTTAAACTGTGAATTAAACCTCTCTAATTCTCCGACCTCTTTTTAAAAAAATATTCTGCAGTTCCCCTGAGAAAAACAAAGGTTGATGATTATACAGGGGACTAGTCTAATTTTGAACATTCCTGTTACTAAAGTTGCTTTTACACAGAAGTTCTAGTCCTTGCTGCACTCTCCCTCTTCCTCTCCTCTCCTTTTTAATCAGTAGTGAGGTCTGAAGAAAAAAAAAAGTATTCAAGGAAAGCTGAAAATGACTTGAGGGTGCAAAGCTTTGTGTAAGATTGCAGCTCTCCTATGCAATAACTGTACTTCCTACAGTAACTCCTGACTGAACGCTCTAATCACTAACTGAACATTTTGGGTTTTCAAAGGTGGTTGGAGATTTTCATCACTGTGATGCCAACAGGACCAGAGATCCTCCAATTTCATTTTGTGCTCATTTGAGAGTATTGGCAGAGGAGAAAGGCCACCAGACAGCACAGCTGGTTGCTTGGTTTTGGCAGGTGAATCATTTGTTTCCCAGTCAACATTTCCCATTTGACAGCTGCCCCCCTTCCCTAGGGACAGAGAAGATGAGCTGGTGGGGCAGCAAATGCCAGAGTTCCTGGCATCCCTCTGGAGCTGGATGTATCGCGTGCATGTGCCCTTGGGTGTGTGGGCTTGGGGCCTTGGTCATTGTGGGGATGTGACCTCCTGGTAGCAAGGAAGTAGCTGCAGAGAACAAAACATGCAGGAACAAAATGTCCCTAGACAAAGGAAGCAACTGCCTTCCAAGCTGCCCCAGGGTGGTCTGTAAGCTATTTAAGTGCACAGTGCACAGGAAATGGGACAAGGCTTAAGTGCAGAGGAGACTTGTGCTGTGTTTCAGTCAGGCAAGCAACTGACTACAACTGGCAGAGAAGGAAAGTAGTGCTGTGACTGTAACCCCTTGCAGGACTTGTGCAGGAAATATAGATGTCATGCTTTAGGGTGTATGGTGTGCCTACACAGTGCAGCCGGAGGCAAATGCTATGCTCTGTGACTGGATAAAGGCTCATTCACTACATCCCACATTTCCCCTTGCAAGTTGAACACGCACCATACATACACAGTCACTGTTTTCTTGCCTCCCTGTCTTGTTGTGACTCCTTAAGTTTTGACATAATTTTTCTGAAATTAGAGTATTTTTTCTTGTGGCATGATTTTAGCCTATTATTTTCAACAGCTGTGGCAGTCAGGCTCTGGCCTTTGTTAAGAGCAGAGCCTTCAATATCCCTTCAACTTATTGTCACAGACACTTCAGTTAAAAATAATTCCTTCCCTTTCAGATTTGTCATTCCTATGTGATACTCACATTCAGAGCTGACCCTGCTGCAGATAGAATTCCCTAATGCCAAAACTCTATTCTAGCAATCTTTTTCATCTTTCTTTTTTTATATTTTTTTAACTGCTAAGTACCTGGAGACAAGGTCTTCAGTAACTCTTTTTTTTCTTTCCCAAAAGCTTAATACTTTTCCTCTTCCCTCCCCCTCCCATAATCTCATGTATGCACTTTTGTATTTCAATTGCACCAGCTGATACATATTCTGAAATAATATACACTGATTGGAGGACTTGGTGACCTACCAGTCACTGAATAATTATACCCTCAGGTAGGGAAATTTCACAAGAATAAAACATGTTTCAAAATGATACTCATACAACTTGTTATACACTTTAATATTTGCCTGTATACATATTTGGTTCAAAAGAATAGCAGCTATGTCAGTAAGTTAAAGCAAAACCAACTCCCAAGTGTTCTAGGGAAAATGAGAATTCCTAAAATGGGAAATAGACTGTTTTCCAAAGAGAAGAGTTAAACAGTCCAGAGGCGTGCATAGTCTTGAAACTCCTCCTGATGGAAATATGTGATTGTTTTAACCAATATAGTATTCAGTTCTGTGCACTGAAAAATGAAACTATTTGAAGGGTGTCTGGGAACCATTAGGTCACAGCCTGAACCAATGACTGAGTGCATGGTGAAGGGCCATGACCAGCCCTGGGGGCACAGGTGGAAGCTATTCATCTGTGTGACTGGAAAGGGTGGACTTTTGGTCCATCCCTCCCTAACCTCATTTAAGAGCTGGCAGCCAAAAGGGAAGCATTTCTACTTAGACAGTGTCTTCTCTGGGAGTTTCTGGTAAGCCCTGGCCCTTGGGAACAGGTAAGTTATTCTTTCTTTGTTACTGAACTGTAATGGATATCTTTCTTGGGTAACCCAGAAGACTGCTCAAAGGCAATTATACCTGATGCTTGTTGCTGTAGGGGGGCTTGCATGAATAGCTAAGAAACAGGCAGGTTATTAACTTGCAGGTGTGTGGTAGTTTTCCATGTTATATGTAGTTTTGCTAAAAAGCTAAAATGAGTGAAACTGTAGGGATTAGCTAGAGTAATAGGCAGCAATGAGAAGCTTAGAGAAGCTACCTTGTCCAGTCTGAAGGATCATGGTGAAGCAGGTAAAGTAAGGCAGTATATGTTTCTCTAGCACTGGAACCACATTTGTGTGAAAAGAAAAACAAGCTTCTGCAATGACTTCCCTAAGAAAAGGTTGTGAAACTGTTTAGTTTTTGTACGAATAATAATAACGTGTATCTTCCTATTCGCTACTGATTCTTACTTTGCTTATCTACCAGGTTGCTATTTTTTTTTATTATACAATGTGGTTTGTTAATGTGACCGATTGATGCTTGACAGTGGTGGAAATTAATGTCTTTAATCAAAAAGTTTAGCTGAGTTTTTCTAGTATCACAGCTGGGGCTTTTAAATCAATTTCTCATTGGTGACTCAAATTGGAATCTTGTCCCAGAAATACAGTTTCTGGCAGAGGCTGCAGGTACGTTAATCCATTTTAGTCTGACTTCTGATTTTTGGATTAAAATCAGCTCTAGGTAAAGAAGTGATTGCTTTATTTTAGGCCATGCAAAAAATTCCTTTGCAGTAACACAAGAAATCCTCATTTAAAACAGTGATAGAAATGGGGAAAAAATCCTATCCAACTTGTTAGTAAAGGACAAGGGGGAATGGCTTAAAACTGAGATGTGGAGATTGAGGTTAGATGTTAGAAGGAAGTTTTTGACTCAGAGTGTGGTGATGCACTGGAACAGGTTTTCCAGAGTGGTTGTGGATGCCCTATCACTGGAGGCATTCAAGGCAAGGCTGGATGTGACCCTGGGCAGCCTGGTCTAGTGGTTGGCAACTGCCCACAGCAGAGGGATTGAAAGTAGATGATCTTTGAGGCTCTTTTCAACCCAGGCCATTCCATGATTCTTTATGATTCTACTGAAACCCCCAGCTGTTTGCCAGGTTTCTAATTAAATAGCTATTTACAGCTCATTAAGGCATTGGATGCAGCTGTGTACCTCACTGGTAGGAATTAAGTAACTTTCTCAGGTGTCCAGATGCCTGGCAAGTCACTTATGTTTCCAGCTCTGTAAGAAAAAAGAGTAAGGAAGCAGTGACAAAACTCTATTGTGAAGCCAACTGCTGTACTTTAGGGATCTCAAGTGGTGGGTAGTACAGTTGGTATGCTTGGTAGTTGCTGACTCTTAAGGTCACTGTTATGAAGAAAACTAATGCTTTCAGAACTACTGGAAATGCTGGAAAGTGCAGTATTTCACTTTTGACAATCAGTGAGCACAAAGCAGAAAGGTGTAGCCAAGGTGGGAGAAAATAGCGGGACTAGTTAACTCCATTGTATATCTATTACTGGAAACAGACAAGTAGTCACTTGAAGAACCTTTCTTTTTTGAGGATGAGACTGCTGTACAAGTCAGGAGGAGACTATGGATATAAATACAGGAGTTTGTGTACTGCTTTCAACAATAGTGTATCTTGCAAAGCACTGCTTGTGTCCACTTTGTGGAATCTGAGATATTAGTCAGTATTTTCCAGTATAATCATTGCTATTAGCTATGCTCTTTCACCAGCAATGAATGAGATTGTGCATCCTACGCTTGTCAAAATTTGCACCAGCAGAGGTGACCTGCTGTCACTGTTGCTGAAACACACCACGTGACAACTCACTATGCCTGCATGCACTGTTTGGTTTCCACTTGATGCTTGAAGAACATTGATAGGTGCTTTTTTGTGTGTGAGGAGGAATTCAATTCCATACCATTGCTTCATCTGAGCTTCCATTGTCAGACTGTTCCTCTGCTGCCATCTGTCATACAGTGACAAAACATAAGAGAATATTGGTGGGAAGATTCAACCCCTGCTGCCATACCAGCAACATCCGTCTCTGATGCGGAGGCACTACTTCTGGAACAGCCATGATAGATCTGTGAAGAGTCCTTGCTAGAGCAATTAGGCTGGGTATCTTGGCTACTTATAAGCCTCTCTTGACTTTATAACCTGATTTGATGCTAATTAATCAGTCAGTGGAAACCTACCCAATTTTCTAATCTCTTGGCAGAACTATATGAAACTCAGCACAGTGTCAATAGTGTTTTGATTTTTGAGTAATTTGCAAATTCTGATGAAGGTATATTGTGACAACAATTTTTTTCCCAAGAGCTGTTGATGTGGTGTTAGTTTCTGAATGGATTTAAGATATAGATGCATAAACAGTTCATTTCAGTAATCTTCTATGTGCTTCTTGGGAAGGTTCCAGAAAACTGCACTCAAGCAGTCTTATTTTAGCAAAGTTCACTAAAGCAGTAACAGATCATTAAGCAGCAATTGCGATTAAATGGTCATTGAGGAAACTTTGAGATTAGCGTGTAGCAGCACCAATTGTATACTTACTGGGGCTCTTCCTGCAGGAAATGGTGCTTAGTGCAGTTCAGATAAAGATCTGATTTAAATTGCTGTTATTTATCTATGGATGTTATATGAAACTAGCTTGGACTTTATACGTATTTCTTTGGATTTTTTTTTTAACCAGAAGTTTATTTTTAATTGGTGGAGGATCAGAAAAGAGATAATTATCTCTTGCATCTCTTCTCATTAATCTTCAGAAAGATGAAAAGACTTATTTGGCATCTATTAAATAGCGAAGAAAGTTTTAAAAAATATATACATCCAGCAGTAAAACTGAAGAAATAATCTTGACAGTTCTGTTATTTTGCTTTTGTGCCTTGCTTTGTTGTTAAAGCTTTCCATCAATGCTTTACATTAATCTTCAGTTTAAAGAGAGATTTTTCTAAAGGACTCTCATGTTGGGATGCAAAACCTTACATGAGAGATGGTTCATATGGCCAAAATCTGATGTAAATGATACAGGATGAAATATCAGTGTACCTATTCAAACTATTGATGTCCTGACTTGGGCTTTTGTTGCTACTGCCTGCTTCTGTTTCCCCCTGATATGTAAATACATTCAAATACAGTTAAAATTCCTTACTTCTGTTGAAGATCTGGCCCACCATATACTTCATGTTTCTCATGACTTACATAATTAAATTGAGGCTGAAGAGGCTGGAGTTGGGAAGAGTTTTTCCTTGTTATTTTTAATCAATGGAAAGCTGAAGAGTTGAAGGGTTGTAGGGTGAGGAAATGGGGATTAGAAAATGTTTCAGAAGTTTACAATATATTTCTGCCCTAGTACAATGACATACACACGCAAAAGAAACTATTCTGGTGGCTTCTTATTTAATGTCTAATCTCACTGAAAAAAGAGGTAGATACTGAACAATTTTCATCAGAGATACCTGAAGTATTTGATGCGGTAGACAGAGTAAAATGTAGTGCTTTGTAAACCAGACTCTCATCAGTGATGTGCAGTTATAGAACAAGGGACTGAAGGTAAATGTTGGAACACCAGAAGCTCTATATAACATGAGGATGAACTTTTTATTTTAGTGTGAGAGTAGCAGGGCACTGGAACACGAAGCCCAGAGAGGTGGTGGAGTTTCTTCTCTAGTGAAAAAAGATCCACCTGGATGCCTTCCTGTGCCATGTGTGTTAGGGAACTTACAGCACTCTGTGATCTCCAGAGGTCTCTTCCAACTTTTATAACTCTGTGTTAAGTCACCAACGACCAATTGCAGAAATCCTGGTCTGTTTTCCGATATTGCAAGTTGAAATTTCATGGAATAATAAATATCAAGTAATATACACTTCAGAATAACTACTTTTGCAATGTAATGATCTGAAACAATTTATCTTGCAGAATCTATGCTGTAGTGACAAAAAAACCCCTTCATCCAATCAAAGAAAAATGTGGAGGTTGATCTTGAAGCTGCTCACATGGAGTCATGCTGCCCTCACTTTGTGTTGTATGTATTGGGAGGCTTATTAGCACCCAGTAACAATTCCCTGCTGAAAGACAGGTCGTGCCAATGTCAGTGCTGTCTGGGCTTTCGGAGTGCGTGACAACAGAGCTAAAACACAAGTTTCAGCTCCAGAACTGCAAGGCCAATAAACATTCTACTATAATGTGTAATGTGGTGCATCTTTACCACTGCTTGAATCCAGTTCATGTGTCGTTAGACATCACATTTTCCTTGAGTTCAGAGATTAAAAAGACAAAATGGTTTGATTAGTTCCTGAAATACTATTAAGCTCTGAAACACTCACTGGGAAGTGACCTTGATATCATTACTAACTGGTGCCTTTGGATTTTATCTGACTTACTATAAATTTTCAGTGGGGTGAGATAACTAAGAATAAATCAAGTATATTTTGTTTTTGAGTTAAAGTAATGGATACTAACTTAGATATTTTATACTATATCAGTGTTTTTTTCTTTGGTATGATGAGCAAGAGGGTCAGTTTAGGCAGAGGTGGACAAGGGATTCACTGTGTGGAAAAATAACAAGCTGATATGACAAAGCTGTATTTAAAAGAAAACAATATAATTAAAACATTCTGCTCAGGGGTTTGGGATATTTGTGTGAAGAACATTTGTTGAAATAGTGATCTTTCAGAACAGCCACCAGCAGATAGAGAAACATGGTGACTGGCTGGAGGCTTTGACTTTTCTTTCTTAAATTAAGATGAAATGAGATAATTGTCCTGAAGTTTTAACCTATATAGATGAGCAGAAACATAATAGAATTTGCTTGCTTGTAATAGTGTAACACCATAGGCTTGGTCACATTTGCATCGAGCTGTACATTAATGGGATCTCAGGGAAAAATAGCATTTTAAAAGGACACTAGAAGATGAATATGCTCATGCTAAGGTGTTTGTTATAATGCCCTAATAACATCTAAAGGCCTCAGGTACTGTCTATGACCTGTCTGCTTTTGTATTGTTTTGTCCACAGTTTCCTATCATAAGAACATAATTGTGTACTGTAGTTGATCTAAATTATAGCAGCCTATAGTTCAAATAAAACTTTCCATGCCTTTGCCTGAAAATAGAACTATGTTACTCACTGTGCCTTTCAGGTCTACATAAATCATGTTCTCTGTTAGTTTACATCAGCAAACTTCCATGGATTCAGAGTGGAGCTACAGTGAGGGAAGACTTAGATTCCAAAGTCAAAAGGAATTAAAATTCATAGTAAATTTTGTGAAGCAACGCTTCATGCATTTAAACACATCCCTTTACACCTGTAAGGAAAAGCAACATGATTTAAAGACATGTAAATCATTGCAGTTTTTCATGAATAATGCATGTGTTTGTTTCAGTATGTTATATGATAATATTTGGCAAAACATTTTTACTTTTTCAACGTAAACATTGCAGATGTTATGTAATGTATTATGCATGGAACTTAGTTGGATTTTTTTTTTTTTAATTTGATTTGGATTTTGTTTTAGAGTGCGCTTATCATGTGAGTGCAGCATTTACATTGCAGTTTTTATTCAAGTTTTCTGCTCGTCTCCCCTGGCAGTTCCTCCCCTCCCCTAATACTTCAGCCAGGTTTTCTAAAAAGGTAGGAGCCACAAAGGTAATCAAGCCTCAGCTTTTTGAGAGTAGGTGAATGAATAGAGGAAGAAGTCTCTAACAGGGGGTCAGCTGAAGAGTAGGTTGTTGTATGGGCAAGTAAGTTACAGGATACCGGGGAATCCTGGATCAAAGACCTGATGAAGTGTGTATCATCAGAGTGTGTGCAACTTTAGATACCAAGAATGTTAAGCAGAGCTGTTTGGGTCGCATGACCTCCAGAGATCATCTCCTAACCTAAACAATTCTGTGAACTGCACCTATAATACTAGGGCATCTCTGCAGTGCTAATTTTAACATCCAGCTATGAAAATAAGATGGAGTTAATGTATGCACCAAGGGGGTAGATTTTAAGTGTGGGATGTTAGAGCTCTCTTGGCCTGCAGCATAGATAAAGCCTAGGAGATCTGAAAATGTGAGATCTAAATCCATAGGAAACCAGTGTCTTACAGTGTTAGTACTCATGACAATCTGTGCTTTTGTTTCTTTCTTCTTTCTTTATTGTGTTTAAAATGTAAAATAATACTGAACTTGAAGTGGAGAAATCATCTATGTGGACATAGCCATCTACAGGGCTCTTACTGCACCAGTGATTGAAGCTAAAGTAAAATTTTGTTATACTAGATATTTTTATTTTTCACCTGTACTGCTGCAGTAAATCAAAATCTTCTTGCTAAGGAGGAAGAGTCATCCCATTTATATTACTATTTTCCTACTGTACTAGCGTGGTGATATATACCAAGTGGGGATGGGGAGAAAAAATGTTAGAGAAAGGTACTGTTACACATTTCAGGTTTCTTTCTAGGCCTCATCCTCAGCCATTATTATTTACCTGGTGTAGGGAACCTGCTTTGGCAGGGGGGTTGGACTCGATGATCTCTTGAGGTCCCTTCCAACCCCTATGATTCTATGATTTATAGCAAGTGAGAAGTAGTCTGTCTGAGTCATTTTCATTAAGGGAGTGATTTATAAGATAGAAAATCTGAGCTGACAGGTGGACTTCCTGTAAAATATGAAATTAAAATACCAATGAAAATCAATGTCTTCTATTGTCAAGTAATCTATTTTTGTTGTATGTTGACTATTTTCTCCTGTTGACAAAATGCCTGTGATACAAAGTAATATTTACTCTAAGTATAGGAAGATATGAATCAAAACATGATCTCTATTTGTCACATTAAATAAACCAAATAACCTAATTATCTTGTTTTACATTTTATGAAGCATCAGAAAGGAAATGTTTCAAATATAAAAACCAAATTACTTAATTCCAGAGTTTTTTAAAAAGAAGTTCTCACAAATAAGTGTATTTGAGTTTTTTCAAAAATGCCTGCATTTAAGAATTCAATTTCCTATAAGGATTCTGTTTGTTTTTTTTTTTCCCCCCCAACTGCATCAGGTGGAAAACAGGTCTTCCATGTCAACAGCCAGGGAGTCCATTCCATAGAGAAATGGGTAGTTTATCAAAGCAGACAAATAATTCAATTAAGTTTGACAACAGAAGTATTTAGTTAATTAATTTAGTTAAACCTAAACTTTTTTTCTTCCCTTAAATAAAATAGGGAACAAAAAATAAAAATAAAATTTAAGACACTTCCCATGGAAAAGAGGTGTTTTTTGTTTGTTTGTTTTATCAGCTGAAGTTTCTGAATTTTTCAGCTTTTCTTTTAGGATGGCATAGTGTATTAGCTCCTTTTTATGAAGCAGTGCAATATATTACTTTCTGGTGACTATTCTACAGAGAGATTAAAGAACTTATTACTGCTTCAGAAAGCTGAGTTCTCTTGAAGCAAAGTAGTAGAGGTCAGTGTTTCCTCCATGGAAGTACTGGGCTTCAGCTCTTCAGTGAATACTGAGTGGTTGAAGTTTTTTTCACTCAAGTCTATCTGCAACTCAGGTGTTACAATAGGACTCATATTACTCAAATTTTCAAAAAGCCATTCATACTGTGAAGCTGACTTCTACCAATTCCTGCAGCAATTTGTTAAAATGAGAATTATGGCCCAGAATTAGTTTTCTAACATCTGTGGAGTAATGATTTATAGTCTATTGTTAGCATACTGAGCTTCCTTGTGGTCTTCCTGTTTTGAATTATTCCCCCTAAATTTATCAAATTCCATGGTTAATTTTTCTTCTTCCTTCATTCAAATTACTCTGCGAAAGTTAGTACAACTGAAACTATGTGGTGCATCTTGAGAATGCCAAGGGGAGATGAGGGCCACTTGAAATCTATTCCCCTTGCCATTTTGGCCCACTCAGATCTGACTGAGTAGGTGTTGCACCCTGCTCCACAGTCACAAATTGAACATAAACTAATATTTTGTAGACCTCTTAAGTGCAGGAGACTTCTCTCCATGACAGTTAAAATAATAAAAAAAAGTTTTCAAAAAGGGAGTTGTTTGTAGTGGCATTTGTGAGTGTTCTACTTCTGCAAGCCATGTCTTTAATCTCTTAACCTGAGCCTTAAGGTTGAGGGAAGATGGTGGTGAGTCAGACTCTTCAATGAGAAATAGTTTACTTGGCATTTGAAGTAGGCATGCAGGTAGAATTGAGTTACCTAGTTCACTATTTTATTCCTTTAACCTTTTAGTTCCTTTTCAGTACGTACTTTGTTTCCTGCAATACATGACAAGTATCGTAGAAACAAATTGCATTACATGATGTGTATTCATCTTGTTGCCTACAGGGAATCCTTTGGGAAAATACACAGAAGCATACTTGTAGGTAGTAGGGAAAATGAGAGCCTTACCTTGACTCTGGATCTCCTAAATGAACAGATTTTATTAGATATCCTTGACTGTATATCCTGCTGTCTTTGTGTAGCTTAACTCCCAAGTTCTCTAGTAAAATGCATGGCAGAAGAAATGTGTTAACATGGTAGATCTTGTAAAGAATAAGCTGCTGAATGTTTTTTACCTAGTGTCATTAAGCATGCATATATTTTTTATTTTGTGTGTGTCTGGGGGTGGAGAATGTGTTGAAATGCAAAAATTCATGCAACTTTTCATATAAATGAAATTCATGTCCTTGATGCAAAGAACAATATTCACTTCTCCACGTCAGGAAAGCCTCTAACAACTCTCACTACAATGACTAGAAAATCTTTCTAATGAGAAGTGTTTTGTTCCATGAAAATAACAAGTCATATTAAACTGATATAAGAATAATAGAAGTGCTGAGGGATTCTGAAATGAATGGTTACCATTAGTGAAGTTCTAAGAAACCAAAATGAGAATTTCATGTACTGTCAATCTTCTTTAAACAGAGGCAGCAATTCACTGAAATTTGAGAATGAGAAGAGTTATAAAACAATTAATCTAAACCATTACCAATTAAGACCACACCCTTCTTAGGTTTTCCTGTAACAGCTGTAGCGATCCTAGATGCTTAGAATGTAAGCTATTCCTGAAGGCTTTCCAATATTTGCTCCCTTTGTAAGAGGGCAAAAATCCAAGTCAAATAACAGCAGAAGAAAAATTTGAGCTGACTGATTTAAAAACTAAAGTGAAATTTCAGACCTTGAGATGTGAGCACATTTACTTCCTAATGTAGTTCCATTTATTCCTCTGAGCAAAACTGTAGTAGTTGTTTGCAAAATCAAGGCCTAAATCTGAAAAATACAACTTGTTTCTAGGTTTCAGTTTCATGTAACCTCAGAAGTGTTGTGACAGACAGGAGAGGCCTAAGAGTTCTGTGAGAGCACTGAAACCTTGCAGTATCTCATTCTTTTTATTATATGGAGAGGTTTTCAAGGTGGCTGAGAACAGTTTAAACCCAAATGTGTATTCTACTTACTAATTTCTTTGCGATATGTATTTTAAGTGGGTAGGAGAATGGAAAATTATAGCATATTTAGCATATCACTCAATGGTATTTGGCTACAGTAACACAGTCTTAATGTGAATTTTATTGCAAAGCTTTTGGTCATTTATTTGCAGTCTGTGTGAATGAATCCCCTAACCAGAAGGAAGGCTACAAACACAAGGTTCTGTTTCGTTGAGTGTGCACTGCAACATAGTGCTCATTGTTCAATTAACTTAAATATTCAGGAAGATAAGGATTCAGTACTCCCTGAGAAACTCCTGGTTAGATTTGTCCTGAGCACAGCAGCTTCCTTGTTGCTGTTGCTCTCCTGTGCTGGAGAGACTTGTAATACATTCTTAGGACTTGTGTCAATGAAGCCTGAAAGGAAATGTTCAAGCTAATATGTAACCTGAAGAAACAGTATGGTAAGGGTTTAAAGGAATTGATTTATTGTCTATTGATAACCAAGAGTGTGGGTTGACAGCTTTAAAACTGGTAAATACTGAGGATCATGATATTTGTGTAAGAATCAGGAGGTCTGTGCTCCAACAAAAGCTGCATGAATTTGGACATCTTCAAATATGTACGTTTTTGTTTTGCCTTGATTTTTACACTGAAATTGCTATATTTTTATCAGGTTTACTCAGATCATTAGCTTTATCTCTACAGAAAGATCTGAAGAAATAAGCTACAGGGAAAAAGAAATAAAGCATCTCAGCTCAGAATAATTTTATTTATGCTCCTCTTATTGCTGATTTTCTTTCTCCACTCCAAAATATTTCCCAGAAAAATATGCAAGTTAAGGTGAAAGGAATGTGAAGACATGAAGAGTCTTGGTAAACAGTGCTATAGTAAAGACTTTAATCTGTTCTCCTGAAGACTTCCTGCATGTGCCTCCTGATAGCCATTAATTTATCACCTGGAATCTACATAACCCACAAGAAGTTGTATCTGTGAAAGCTAAGAGGGTGAAACTGCTGAAGTACGTATGTATAATTGCTTGTGTATGTTAGCAGGTATATAAAACTAGAAAATGGCTTCATTTTATTTTAAATTATGTTAGTGATATGTTGAAATTCTTAGGGCACCAGAAAAAAGTATCAAAACAAAAACTGAAGTGAATGATTATCTTCCTATTATCTCTTCCTCAGAGACTATGAAGAATTCTAGGTCATGTTTCTATTTTCATTTTTTCTTATGAAATTTGTCTGCCATGATCTACTTGTGGACTTGTTTCAGAATGTTTTCTGTCCTGTTACTAAATTGTGAAGTTTTGCTTTTGATTATTATTATTATTTTTTTTAATGCATGGTAGCAGCTAATCAATGCGTTAAGAATGTAATTTTGTAGCATGACTTGCTTTCTCTCACTTTGTAAGTTGATTTAGAAGGTGGAATTAAAAATATCTACGTGTGCCTCTGCTCCTATCAAACAACCTGTTCTTTGGCAGTGAAAAATAATCGTGGGCCTTCTCAAAGAAAGGAATACAGAAAATTACTGAGAATTTCAAGTACTGTAGCTCATCTTATGATAATAACAGGAGTAATCTTTCATTCTTCACCAGCTTTAAGTGAACATGGTAGATGTTATGTAGTACAACTTCAGTAAAAGGGTCTATACAATGTAATGAAGAACAAATGTTCTTAGGGTCGGTCTTGAGTACATTTTCAACAAAAAGAATCAGGGTAAGGATTAATGTTTCTTAGGCAGATGATGCAGTTTTTTGTCATAGCCTTAATATATTTACTTGAAGTAGTACTTTCCAGAAAGAGAATAAGTTGATAAGAGGAGCTTCCTACCTGAGGATCTTCTCAAACATGTTATTGCAGAGAGTTTGTTTTGATGAAGTGGTCTTTTCTAAGGAAATAGTTCAAAGAGAATTTTCATCAAGGAATTCCTTACTAGCCTAGTACCCAGGGCGACTTAATAGACATGTTCATATAGAACAAATATAAGTGGAATAGAGATGTCCTCATTATATTTTCACTAGCTCTGTGTGATATTCCAAATTTCACAGTCTCAACTGACAGTGATGATTTAGTGTGCAAGTAAACTATTAGCATAATTAGATTAAACATGTCATGCTGCAATTAGAATTGTCTCTGTCAGACCATTCTTCATTAATATAACTTGTTCAGAACATATTGTCTGCTTCTTGATTGTCCTAGACTAATTAGATACGTGTATGGATGCTTGGATTGCTTAATTATTTTCACTGTTCAGCATTAACTTCTTACTGAACTGGAACCTGCTGTTTCTTGGAGAGAAGCTGTGGTATTGACCTAAGCCTAGGAGAGGTGTTGGCCAGATGTCCCCCAAGCCAAAACAAGACAGAGTAGGGAGAAGAGTGAAATGGAGGAATCATGAGTGGAAGGAGTAAACAATTCTACTGTGAGAGAAGGAAGTTATCAAATCAAATGTTTCTTTAAGGCAGATTTTCCTGCTTACTGATTTTTGGGAATTGGGAAATCTATCTGAGATGAGAGGAAAGTTGGTGAGGTTGAATGGAAAGAAAACATAGGATAGTACATGAGTCCTTTTCCGAACGATTTAATAACAATGTCATGCTTCTGTAGTAATCTTTTGATGTGATGATTCAAAGATCTCCACGAGCACTGACTTTCCAAGCCTGTTTGTGTAATACATTTTTTGCTATGGTTAGAAAAAAATTAAGTAAATTTGATATCTATTTAGGAGAAGAACCTCAAACAATTACATTTTTGGAGATGTCACTTGAAATGTTTGTTAATCTTCCCCTTAGAAAAAGGCAATCTTGGAATGAAAAAATGCCATTCCAAAATAAAAATAAAAGATGACATTAAATGAAATGTCAAAACAGAATGAGTCAACATTTCTAAAATATCTCAACAGTCTTTTAAGCATTTTCCAAATGTAAAATGAAGGCAATTTTCATCTCCTTCCATCCAAGCTGACATCATGTAAAGTTTATTTTATGACCATACTATTTGCCAATGAATTTTGGCCAGCACTATTCTTGCCTTTCCTTGAGGGAAGTTTATGAAATCACTTCTCTCTGTGCTGAGATGTAGTTTTGCTTCCAGGAAAAACTTTCTGTTGCTTGCAAGTAGGAAGTCAGTACATGGTTACACAAAATGCAACGCTACACCACTGCAGTCTGAGTAAGATGAGCAATGGGAAAGGATTTTGTTGCTGTATAGCCTTATGATTTTTTTTTTTCTTAGCTGTGGTATAAATGCTATCATCACCTTTCATCTTAATGACCAAGTATCGACCTGTGCACCTGTTATCCCTTCTGATCTGCTCTCTGACTTTTATGGTAAACAAAACAGTTGATATTTTATCATGGGATTGGAAGAAAAAACATAGTCTGGCAGCTTGCTTCAGGTAACACATGAATACTTAGCTTTTTGTTTGGGAACATTTAATAAGTTACCTTGCAATCTGCAACATAGGACTTCAAATGCAGAATCGTTGGTTCCTTCAGTTTGGTCAGTTACTATGTTGTATCAGCCTTTTGATCATAAATAAACCTGTATGATCTCCCCAGAAATTGGTCTTCCACAAAAGTTCTGAACTGTGTGGTATGGAACTAGGTGTCAGGGGACCTGCATACCAGTTTTCTAGTCCAAATTGCAGTGGCTTAAGACTCTCTCAAATTTAATAGGTCATTCAGAGAAATTTTGGTTTTCTTTGAATACTTCTGACAGCTGCATTGATATAAAGGAAATTATAATTATTTTCAATGAATATAAAAATTGAAGTATTTCTCCTGTGGTATCCTAAGTCCTTTCTGTTGTATTCTACAGCTAATATATTTCTCAATTCTGTGTAATAACGTGATAAGACTTCTGTAGTTCTGTAATATAGTAGGAGTTATTCATATAGCCATTAACACTGGTTTAAAAAGGCAGATTTAAAATTCATCAGCTAGTTTTATTCAATATATGATTGCTAAAGGATTTTTTTAATGTGAATATACTCTTTTAACATATCATAACTACATTTAGTGTTAGATCAGAAATGACAGTTTGTGATACTGTTCATATCACTTTTCTATTCCTCTCTCAGTAGCTGAATTGCATGAGGTGCTCTGGCTTTCCTAAACCTGGAGCTTCAGCCCTAATGAGAAATGCCTGTGCTGTTTGTTCAGACTCCTTTTTTGGGCAAATTGTGTGAAGTTCTGCAGTCCTGTGGTTCAAATAATTCAATGGGTTGATGGTTTCATTGTAGGATTTCGAATGCAGACTGAGAGGTAAAGTGTTAAGCTCATTTTCTATATTTTTTTTTCTCACTGTTTTCCACATTGTCTTCATTTTATTGGACTTGAATACTGGATGTCACATCTGAATATACTATTAAAACCACACTGTCTAGACAGTAAGCAGATGTTTTTCATACAACTTTTTAAAATGTGATCAGTATATGAATTTAAAGTTAAGTTTTACAAAGTTGAGACTTGTTTGCAATAATAAAGCTATATAATATATACACTTCTATAATATATAGCACATTTAGTCCTTTGCATATATACATGGAATACACCATGTATATTGGTGTACCAGTTAAAGTCACAGAATCACAGAATTATAGGGGTTGGAAGAGACTTCTAGAGATCATCAAGTCCAACCCCCAAATCATCAGAAGTCTGACAAGAAAGGAACGAGTGGCTGAATGAAGAGAAACTCTCCTCACAGAGGTGTCCTGTCTTCCTATGGTTTAAACAGCTATTGACTAAAACTCCCCTTTAAGCTTATTTTACTCTAGCATGCACTTGAAAATCATATAGATATATATTTAGTTTTTGGAGTAAAATTACTTTAAAAGTGCCTCCTTTTCCAACTGCTTAAAATACAAATCTAATTTTTCTTCATTGTGGTGATGTATTGAAGTTACAGCTTTAAAAATGAAGTGTTTCTGGACATTCCTGGAGCTGTATCTGTCCTCAGCTCAAGACACTGCTTTACAGCAGAAATCTTATTATCTTGCGTAAGTTGTAGTGCATCCTGTATGTTGTGCTTTTCATTACAATAGAAAAACGTAATTTTGGAGGATCCTTGAGCTGGCTGTCAGTGACCTAACCTTAAAATTAAAAATGGCTATAGGCAAGGTTTTGGGTCATTCTCTAAAATATGCTACATTCCGATGTGAAACTGAAAATCTGGTTGTCTTCATGTTTCTAGAAAATAATAAAATACGAGTTGGATGATATTCAGAGGTCCCTTCCAAAGGTTTTGATTTCTGTCTGGGGAGAAATATTTTTCCAGAGAGTCTTTCAAGTATCTTTATAATTTTATAATTTTTTTAAAAATGTACTTGATCTTCTTTGACCATAGTTGTTAAATTCCTTTAACTTCCAAGTTATTCAATCCCCTCTCCGCTCCTCCAAACCAAAACAACGAGAACACCAAAAAAGGACCAGTGTAATAACTGGTACTAATTGGCATACAGTTTTGCTTGAGAATAAATGCCTTCTATTTGCCTCCTTGTGGGTTTTAAAATTTATGTTTTTGGTTGTAATTAGTCTTGCACAACCAGTTCTCTGTCCCTCAAATTAAATACTTTTTTCCAATTACTGCATCTACACGCACAGGCTTTATGTAGTCAAAGAGTTCCAGCTTGGTAGCTGTACCTTCCAAATCTTTATTGTCAGTATTATAAATACGAACACATGAATTGTATTGAGAAGAAATTCTGGGAAATGCAGGATACATATGTAAAGGAAATACAGTTTTTCTGGATGGAGACTTAGCTATTTGTCTAATGAATTTATTGTCCCTTGCAGACTTCCAGTGGAGTCTGCAGTGACAAAACAGGTTTTGCATGGGGCAGGAAGAAGTCCCCCAAAATCTTTTGTTCTTACTCTGCTTCAGGGCTACGGATTTATAGAGGAGGCAAGTCATTATCTCTCTTTTGGAAGTAGCTGACAATTGTTATCTATTGTTTTTTTTGCTGATCTTATGTCACTGTGTTTCACTGGATGGGCTTCAAATACAAGAGGAAGAAAACCTTTGGAAATCAAGTACAGCACTGTGACTACAGATCTTCACCTCTTATCGCATATCTTTCTTATAGGAATAGCCTTCATCAGCAGATAGCTGGAAAGAGCAACTGAGGTTCGTGGAATAGTATGTGGAAAGTGTCTCATGCTCCTTTCGTTTTAAGGATTCTGAGGCTTGCATTTCACATACTGCTGCCTTCTCAATCACAGTTGTTAACACTGGGACTTTTCAGTGATAAGGAATTGTGCTATTTTGCTTTTTGACAGCAAGACTAGAGAATTCAAGAGTCAAAATTGAGATGCAAAGAAATATCCATCAGAAAAACTGCCACTTCCAAATGTTTATGCTGTTAAAGGAAAAAATATCAGAGAAAATCTTTGATCAGAACAATAATTCTGAGCTTAACAACTGATGAATATATACTTAATACTGAAGAAATAAAGGAAATTAGTATTGGAGAAATACCTCTTATAATAGGTGGTAGTGAAATGAAAAGTGGCAAATTGGCATCATACTGGACAGTGCAGAAACAATGAAGTGCAGACTCATGAAGAACACAAGCTCATTCTCATTGTAAAGACGAGAGTACTATGCCTGTTTAATTGGTGTTAGAATTCAAGTAACTTCTTAGCGCTGCCACAGCAAAATCTTTCAGTAGTGCTTTATGCAAATTTCCCATGCAGCAAGTGGATTAAAAAACGGGTTTCTGATCCACTGCTGAACTATGTAAATATGGTTAAATAATGGAGCTGAATACTGTGAAATATCAAGGGAGCCTTTGGTATTTCCTCTGATCAACTCATTCGCCATCATTAAACCATCATTAAACATTCACAGACATATCAGTGGCTATTTCCCATCTGCTAGCTAGATCACTCTGAAGTAACAAGACATTTTCTTCCCCCTTTCTGAGCCCAAGACTCAGAAGCACAATGCCTAGCTGTCAGTGTGTCAGGCTGAACTGGGAAATAGCACCTGGGAGAAGAGTTAGTGATGCTCTAGAACTAGTAAAAACAGATAAAAGTTAAGACTCTAAGGAGAGCAATTTTCTAATTAGTAATAATGCTGAAATTCTGTTTAATTGCCTCAACATTCAGAGGAGCAAAATGTACCTGATGTACCAAGGTACAGCACAGTGAGTGTACTCATTACCATTGTGCTTTGATATACAGATCAAAGACTTCTTGCATCTAGAGATGTAAGCTGCCATTGAAGTCTATACTAAACATCTGCTTGAACGTGTGCAGCTGATTGTTCCATGTGTTTGAGGAGTGCATTTAAGGACCAAGCTTACTCAGTGTTTATTGGTATGATGATATGAATAACTGCTATACTATTGAAGTCAGCAACATGAGGACTGCTAATCAGCCTCAAAGAGAAAGCTATATGATAGGAATAGAGAATACCCATGACTTTGCTTCACTCATCCACATTTTAAAATATGCAGAACAATACTGCACTTTTCCTTTTAGAAATTGAAGTATGTGCAAATATATTGTGTTTACCATATATTTCCCCATGTATTTATCCTATTTCTTAGGCATCTTCCAAATTAGAGAGGCATTAATGAGCATAAAATGCGTGAATACTTCGTGTGTCTTTTGATAGTGTATAATAGTTTCAGCAGTAGTAATTGGGATGAATTCAATTGCAGGTCATTTAGAAAATAAATATCATATTTTATATGAATTTTGTAGAAACTAAGCAACTCCATGGTTTAGGAAAGAAGCTAGCTATTTTAACTCCCTAGGCTTTTTCTTTCTTATCATATACTATTTTTTGGTTCACCATGTATTTTGGTCTTGCATTTTGGTTTGGCCTGATGTTCTACTGACATTCATAGAGGGTATGGGTAGGGATAAAGCAGAGTAGCCAAGAACATGGGATGGTGTGCATGTGTCAGTCCCTAAGTTTCCTTTGTAGTGCTCCCATTATCAACCCTGGGCTGTTTCCACAACTCAAATAAATGAAGCCTTCTAGAATGAGCATCTTTCCTGTCACCAAAAGAAGAGAGCTCTTTTCCTTCAGCCTTATGACTTTGGGACTGCTATGTGTGAATATCAACCCATGGAGCAGAACATTGATCCCCATTGCCCTGGTCCAGAGCAGGACAGTTAGGCAGCAGGCAACACTAATGTTACCTTGAAGCTGCAAACGTGGAGTCATATCACCAGTGGAAATCCTGTTACAGGATGGATTTGGTAAATGACTCTGAGGTGCTCTGTGGTTTGTGGCATACACTTACTCAGTGACAAGAGAAGTGTAAAGCTGATGAGATGTACTTAGTCTGAGTCTGCTGAATGTTTGCAATAATGAAAAATAAATCTCACCCCTGTCAGTGAAGGATTCTTCCAAGTAGCTAAGGCTTCTGTTTTATGGTGTTTTTTTTTGTTTTTTTTTTCATATAATCCTATGAAAACCTCCTACCCTAGCAATAAATCTCTTTCCAGAATCCATTATACCTTTATTTCCACTGACAAATAGTGTAAGAAAACCACGGCCACGTGAAGACTTCCACTATGTAATTGCAAAGAAGTGGTGTGGTCTTTGTGGGTTGTGCTTTGAAGTCTCAAATTCTGAATATATATATATTTCTTTCTTGTTATATAAGCTCTTCATTATGGATGGATCAGTCAACATCAGAAAGCTGCCTTGAGATGGCTTCCTCTGTATTGGTTCCTCCGTACTGGGTCTGCTTTCTACTAACTTACATGGTTTTGATTCTAGGAGAGTGAGAATATGGTTTATACTCTACACGGGGCTCAGTGCAGACCTTTGCTGCGGCTGAGAGTGCTGGTATTGTCATTGGACAGGGGTTAATTCTTGATGTACTGTCCAGTACCATGTAGCTGAATTGCAGGTGTATGCCTGACACACAGGGGATTGCTTTGACTCTACGTTGCAGAAATCTGGTCCCTCTGGAACATAGATGCAACTAGTCTGTCCTCAGTGTAAGGAGTGATAACACTGCAGGGGCAGATGCTTCAGTGTAACAGGAGAGAAGAATGAATGGGGAATGTTTTCTTCGATCCTAGTCTGTCTAATTCTTGGGTATTATGATTATCACAGCAAGTGCCTCTTCTATGGAACTGGAAACTTGAAGTTGCAGTTTTCTCCTAGTGCTTGAAGGAAGAACAGCTGAAATGCCCATTTGAAGTTGGAGCTACCCAAACAATTGTACATCAGTGCTGTCATTCAAAGGACCAAAGGACTTCAAGTTCTGTTCTCTTTCTATGAAGGTCTCCAATCCCTGTCCTATATATATACATATATATATATATATATATGTATGTATATATATGTATATGTATGTATGTATATGTATATATACAGAAGAAAGAAGAGACAGAAGAAAGCAGGAGACAGCTTTATGTATATATGTATATATTTGTTTTATATATACGTATATATGTACACACACACACATACATATACATGTATATATAAAACGCACACACATAGTTTTATTTATATATATATATATATATATATATATATATATATATAGCTGTCTCCTGCTTTCTTCTGTCTCCTGATTTTTATTTGATGTGTAGCATTAAACTTCAAATAGCCATCTTATCAGAAAGCTTTTGTGAACCTTGTTTCTTCTGTACGCAAGCACAATTTCTGGAGTAGAGTTTTCTTGTATAAGCCAACCAGAAATCTAGGTGTTTTCGCTTGTTTTTAAAATGTCCTTCTAGACTGCAGTGCAAAAGCAAGGCCCTGAAATCCCCCAAACTGTTCCTCTCCGGAGTATTATTTTGTGGGATTAGAGGCCAGTGACAGATAATCACATGTTGCTCCTTCAAAAGGAAAGCCTTTTCTGTTTTCATACATAAATACTTTAAAATGATTTAAAGATCAAAGACATTGATACATCAAAAATAAGACCAAACCTTAAGTATTGGATGAAAGTAATTCTGCCATTAGAAGGGAAGAGTATTGCTTTTAGCATTGTTAGCTCTCTCCAGAAGGGACTTTGTGGTTTCTGTGATGTCAAGATTGAGACTTCTGAAGAAGAACAAATATCCATGTATAGACAATAAATTTCTATTTAGTATATTTTTTCTATCCATATTACAGCCATTTTACTGCCAGTAAATAGTTTCTTGTGTTTATGCAATACAGATTGATATATCAAGAGACATATTCATATCAATCACGCATTTTTTAAAGCAGTATAAAATTGATTATTTACTAAAAGTACATGCACTCAGGCTATTAATTAGCTGTGAATGTTCTGTATAAATAATTCTCAGAGCTACTGTGCACTGACCTTTAAAAAGCTGTCTTTAGTCTCAGCTTCAGCATCCCTAAAGACTGAACTAATTGATATAGAACTAAACCAGAGTAAACATAACAAGTAGACATCGAAGTGATGTAGTGTTTTGATAAAATCAGACTGAAATTTCAGTGTGTTGAAAAGAGAGTTAAGATAAAGAAGTGTAAAACTGATGCTTGAAATGAAAGGAGTGAAGTAAAATAATAAAGACTGGTCATAGTTATCAATTTCAGCTTATCTAGGCTCAATTGCCTTTGCTTATTAGAATGATAACTTTCAATCCTAAGTAATTTGGGAATTTATTTCCAACTCTAGTGGACAGTTAACTGCTGACTGATGCTTTTACTGGCTTTTCCAGGCAGGATCAAGAATTGAGTGAACTCTAGAGACTGAAGTAAATCACTGCTAATGTTATCTTTGATCAGAATTAAGATAAATTTCAGTTTTCACATTTGAAAGAAAATAAATTTTTCCAAGTAGTAGTGACTGATCTCACACTAGCTATGGCTTGGATGTCTGGCAAACTCTGCTTTCATTGCGAAACAAAAGCATTAGCTTGAAATATTTACTGGAAACATCATGGATTCAGTAACCCCTCAATAAATCCAGGATGTGTTCTGAGAATCCAGCGTGGTCTCTGCACTGTGTAGTAAGTCAAACGGTCCTGGGAGCTTTTTCTGGCTCTAGGGTGAACTACTTATATTACATAACATGCCATCCTGAAGAGAGTTTGTTTCCTCATTGTTAGCACTGAGGAGCTACCCATTTGTGAGAAGTTCTTTCTACGTACCCAGTGTCACGTATTCCTGGGACTTGTTTTGGGAACTGCCAGTTGAAGTTAAAAACGTGCCGTGAATGACACAAATATTTGTGTTCTCAGAACACTCAGTGTTACTGCTTCATTTGCTGGTATGGGTACAGATTGACTGTGTCTACAGAAACCATCATTTTACTGTTGCAGCCCTCAAGTGGATATTCAGGCAGATCAGCCTCAGAATAGACTCTCACAATAGATTCGTCCGGACCTGAGGTTTGAGATAGGTCCAGCTACGTTAGCAGTGGTCTACATCTCTTGTCTTAGGATATCTATTTACCACCACTGTTTATGAAGGGAGAATGAATGACTTACTAGTACTTAAAAGGGGATTTCAAGTCCAGGTCCCGTGATTACTGAGGATGCCTGCAGGGTGCACAGCAGCTGAGAATCAGGACAGCTTTTTGTTCAAAGGGAGGGAGTATAGGATAATTTCCATTTCATGGGACGTCAAAATTAAACTTTTTTTTAGTAAGATACAGTTTTATGTGAATAAGGGAAAGTAGTTTTTTTGACCAGAACTGTATAATATCATTTTTGTAGAGATAGTTGACTAATCATAGCACGAAACTCTGGAGGTTAAGCCTTGTTTATTTTTCATCAAGCAGTCTCTGAGACAGCTTGTACTGCAGAAATACAAATGGTGCATTGATTTAATTAGGCTCTACTCCTTTTTCTTTGTATCTCTTACTCTAGTGTTTTAATGTGTGTATCTTAACATAGTCTTATGCCCAATGTTGATGTCATGTAAAATATTTTGAACTTCTTTTTAAAGCAGTTTACTTAACACATGTATTTAGCAGTTACTTACATTGCAGGTGCAAGGATTTGCACTAATTTGTCCAAAGCACCAAAAGATTTGGATCAAACCTTCAGAGGACAGGAATGCAGCTGTATTCACTGTTTGGAATGATAACTGCAGAATTCTGGAGTCAATCATTGTCTCCTACACCAACAGTTTTCAGTAACATACTGACACCAGTTCCTTTTAAGATTCTCAAGAATCCTCAGGGATGATTGCCGCTAATCTCTTGGATCTAGAAGTCAGAGAAAAGAATTCTGGCTTGTACTTGGGCTTGTGAATCTAGGCCCAGCAAATATATAACTGGTAAAGATATCCTCTTATAAAGAAGGAGGTCAAGTGAGGCTTGTATAGAGTCAAGCACGTGTCACAAAAAGAGTATTTCAGATTATTTTGAGACCAGTTAAAATAAACTTTGAATATTTTTAAGAGCTTTGATGTTATGATAAGCTCAGAGGTGAATTTTATATCTCATGATATTGTTACTGTTTTATGTTAGGAATTTCTGAAACACACATTTTAAGGTGTACACAGAACAAAAGTAACCACTTCTGTTATATATTACAGAAGCTTCAAATAACAAATAATGTAGATGACAACCAACGAAACAAACAGAAGTAGTTTATTCTAATATAAATGCTTTCTTCCAAATATTTATTGGTGCCAAAATTGGGCTCTTTTCTAGGAAAGATTTAATTATATACAATATCCAAAATCAGGAAATATCTATTTTTAATAGCTACCTGTATAAACATATTCACACACGTTATATGCAGCAATACAGAAATAAATCTTTCAGTCATGATGACAGATGTAAAAATTATAATCAGTATTTAGAAATACTTTGTCACATAACATGGTCAAAAATAACTGGAACTGGTATGTATTCCTCTTGTAGACAACAACTTAAAAACATTCCCAGTGAGGTTTACTATGCGTGAAAGTAGGTTTTGCAGTTATATGCATATTATGCATATATATATTGGTATATATTCTACCAATGCTAGAAGAATGGTTAAATTGTTTATAACTTATGCTTGGGAGCTGCATTTTATCGAGAATAAGGAGTAGTAGGTTTAGGACAGCTGGTTTCACACTTTTCTCTCATGAAATTATTCCACTTTCAGTTTGAGATAATACAGTTGAAACAGAACATCCAAGATGAATTATGCTGCTGTGGACATATTCATGTTTGTCTTTATGCTGAATAATGCATGCTTGAAGGGATGACATTAGAGCTGGTGCAGGTTCAGAGAAGGGTAACAAATACATTCAAGTGTGTGAACTGTCTCTCACAGGGGTATGACTGTGCAAGCTGAGGCTTCTTGGTCTGGAAAATAAATGACTCAAGGAAAAAGACAGAAAAATTATGAATGGCACAGAACAGGTAGAATTCAACCCAAGAGCTTTGTCACCACCTGAAATCTGTCGTTGTCAACTTTATGTAATTCCAGAAATTGCTGGAGACAATAGTTCTGGACAATTTGCAACAAGTGATGTTACACTGGAATCAAAGTATAGCAGTACATCTCTAGACAAAATAGCTCAAAAAAGACAATCTATTGGGTTGGCACGGAAGAATCAGGTGTCCTACATAAACACTGTAAAAGAAGGAAGCATGCAATGGACCATGCAAAATAAAGGGGAATGCTATAAGTGGTACATGCAATTAACTTCCAAACATCTGTTGATACTAAGCATTTAGAAGTTTTTTGGTCTACTCTGATGCATATCTTTGAATTCTTAGAAACTATCTGGACAACTTGTCACTGGTATCATAGGGTTTTAACTGTTACTGATTTAGCTATTTTCACTTCCAAATAGAAGGATGCAGTTTAACTTACCAATTTTATCTTTAACATGCTTTGAGAGGTTACTTGTGCTAGCATATTTGAGTTTTATGTGTGCCTCAGCATTTCTGCAGGTTAATAATGTCCTGAAGGCTACAGGATTTCCTTTTGGTTCCAAAATTACATATGCATTATTGCAAATGAGTTCTGCCACAAAGGAATTCATAATGAAAACATCAGAGGGAATTAAAGGGCTTCTTATAATACTTGAGCTTGCTCCATTAATCTGAGGGCAGAATGAATTGAGTCATTATGTTTCCAGATGATATTAGGGACCAAATGGGCAACCCTGTCCCGGCTTGATGTGTTTTTCCACTGTAAGTATACTTTGCTTGGGGAGTGGGTCAGGTCTAGGGTTAGAAAATCCATCGTGGGTAATTGAAGTTCCTGAATAATGTTTTAACTGAAGTTTTAATCTTTACGTACAGAGACAGCAGGTCACTGTTAACAAGCAAGGGAAGCAGAAAGATTAAGAATGTACACAGTGCATTACTTTAAGGGAAAAGTGAAGAGACATAAGTATCTCTTACTGTAGAATCATGAGGCTTTAAAGAGCTGTCTTCTCATATTGATATGCATGAATTCATTGCAAATTCATCGGCATCTGAAAGTATCTGAAAAGCCATCAGGTAGGGTAATATTTATAATAACAATGTAATGTTACTTGTGATTAGCAAGTATCTACACAGCAATATCTTTAATTAAGCCAGTTGATCCATTTGGATAAGAATAGAAAAGATTTCAAAGTTAAATAGGAGCAATGGACTAGAAACTGGTATTTATTAAAGGAATTAAAAGAAGTACATCTTCCATTGCACTGTACATGTGTCACAGGGGGATTTGAGTGTATTTTAATTATTTAATGAAGAGTCAGTCAGATACCCAGTTGTATCCCAAGGTGTTTTGCAAAAAAATGCTCACAACCATTCAAATATTTTTGGTTTTAGGCAAACTGTTCTTAAAGTACCTCTTACATTTTCATGTTGACTAGAGTGTGTTAACACTGGGTATTGTTAGCAGATGCAATTCTGAACTTGTTGTTCTCCAAATGGATGTGAATTCACTTTATCTCAGCTACAAGACGGAAAATCTGTGTAACTTACACTGGATGACACTGTTTCTGGATGTACCGCACTGGAAAGCTGAATGTTTGTTCACACCCGTGTAGACCATGCTACAGACAAGCATTATCTCAGCCTGGAGCCCAGTGAACTTGCACGTGATCAAAAGAATCCCCAAATACTTATCCAATTCATTTAATTGCACGTGAAAGTGAAGTTGACAGTTCTAAGTAGTGGTGGAACCAGGCTGTTGGGTTGCACACTGCATGAAAGAGCTAAATCCATGTGCTATATATGAATATATGCTGTTTTCATCAATGGGGCTCTGCCTCTTGAGCTAGGATTGTGTAGTCTTTCAAGACAGAACTTGGTGATCCTTAAAGTCCTTTCCAATCCATGCCAGTGTTTGACATTCAAAGTAGCTAAATTAACCAATGACTTATGGCAATATAATAAAAATATGATATTGTAAAGAAGAAATCAGCAACTCTTTTTAATAATGTTTAAACAGAAAGACTTTCAATTTCCTAATGTAATAATGAGATTAGACAATTTACAATTTTCATTCAGACTTAATGCTGAGATTCTCTTCAAATCGTGAATCTGGGAATGTGGACTTGAAGAAAATCAATGCGTATCATGAGACATATTGCCAGGAAAGACTATGAGTTGATTTTAACCATCAGTCATCCTTATAGTGATACTTGTTCCAATAGTTATTCAAGAGAAAAGTCTTTGGGAAAATGAAATTTCACTTCATAGGAAAATTTCTAATTTCAAACCAGAAAACAGGTTAAAAAAAAAAGGCACCTAGGAAGTTTTCTGTACACTGAAATATACAGAAACCAACTTGAAGTCTCTTTTTTCAAGACCCTTTCCAACTCCTCCCCTTCTGCTTTCTTGCTTTCTTTTCCTTTTACTTTTGTTGTCATCTGCACATTTTTCTTTCTCTGCCTTTACCTTTCTTCCTTCTTTATCTTTCTTTGCACACCTCTCCTTTGCTTTACATCCTTTCTTTTATGTGTTCCCTTTTATTGACTGCTAAAATCTATGCATCAATCTCTGCAGCTACTATTTGTGTGCTTCTTGCAGCCAATGACAGTAGTTCTGCATCCACCCTTTCCTGTGCTTGACTCCATTCAAGGCAAGCAGAACTGAAGGCTTTGAGTGCCTCATAGCAGTAACCAGCTTGATCCCAGAGGCTGTGTTGGGATTGTCTGCTATAAAATCAGTGCTCGAGAGCAATACAAGAAATTCATGCCTCCTATTATCCAGATCTTGCTTTCCTCCTAGGAAAAAGGAAGAGAAGGGAGACGTTTCAAACTGGCAAAGTTCTTCTAACTCAAATACAATATTACCACTTTTACTGACTGTACTAGGAGACTGAGGCTGGGGGCATAGCTTCTGTGAATCATTGGCTGCTCTTAAACTTCTGTCTCAGATCAGCAGGGATGGTGCTAACACAGAACTAGGACTGGGGTTCTGGTTTAATCCAGGGTTTTCTTACAAAACAGTGACCTTTCCAAACGCTTCATTAAATATGTAAGGGAGGGGAATGAGGAAAGTAGCCTTATATTTTTATAATTAACAATAATTCTTGCATGCATTGATTTGAACCAGTGAACAGCATTCTTTTCTGGACTCGGGAATGATTTTCCTTCCTTCCATAGAAGGGAAAAAATTTAATTGCCTTATGAAACATCAAGGGAGTTTTCTGAAAGTCTGATGCCATGAATTGCCAGGTGCTTTCAGCTGCCTTTGAACTCATGTAGAATTGAGCTTTACTGGCAGTGCTCAGGAACATGCGGACAGGCTGGATGAGAGCATGTCATGTGCTCTTTTACAGCTTGCTTTCAGTTGCTGGTGGCTCTTGGTTCCCTTTACCATTCCTGTGCCACCAACAATTCTGTGCCATTTCATTTTCTCTTTTCAACTGAAAATGCCTCATTAAGCATGCTTCTATTTTTTTCTTGAATCTCACACTATTATCAGTCACGCACAAAAGCCTCAGTTTGGGACTCTAGCTTTTCACCTGTTATCTCTTTATGCCAGCCATGTTCAAACTTTAAAGATGCAGTTACAAATCTTTGTCAAGCATCTGGACAGCTGTCAAGAAGAGAACTGGTTGTGTTGCCAACTTTGGCGTTGTCAGCTGTACTGCTGAATGTCCACAAAACCCAGCCCAATCCACACAAAGCCAGCATCCCCTAAGCATCTACTTTTTTTTGAGTCTTCCAGTACTTAGAAGAGGAAGAAACTAAGATTTCTGTTTGAATTCTCAAGGGAAAATAAAAATATTCCAGACCACATTTAGAGTGGAAAGCCTCTGTATGAAGCAGCCTTGGAACTGTTTCTCTATCATCATTCTGTTCTCTGTCGTCTTTGAAAAGTCTTGGAGAATGGGAGAGGTGCCTGAAGACTGGAGGATAGCCAATGTCATTTTGGTCTTCAAAAAGGGCAAGGAAGATCTGGGGAACTACAGGCCAGTGAGTCTCACCTGTGTCCCTGGAAAGGTGATGGAAAAGCTTGTTCTGGATGGAAAGTCCAGGCAATTGGAAGAGTTATCAGGAGTAGTCAGCACGGGTTCACCAGAGGGAGGTTGTGCTTAACCTACCTGGTAGCCTTCTATGCCATAATCACTGCATGGAGGGGAGAGCAGTGGATGTAATCTACCTTGATTTCAGCAAGGCATTTAACACTGTTTCCCATAGCACCCTTACAACAAAGCTGAGGAAGTGCAGAACAGGTGAGTGGACGGTGAGGTGGGTTGAGAACTGGCTGACTGGCAGAGCTCAGAGGGTTGCGATTGGTGGTGCAGAGTCCAGTTGGAGGCCTGTACTTAGTGGTGTTCCTCGGGTCGGTGCTGAGTCTGGTCAATGACTTTGATGAGGGGATAGAGTCCACCTTCAGATGAGTTTGCTAATGATTGAAAGCTGACACACTGGAGGACTGTGCTGCCATTCAGTGAGACCTGGACAGGCTGGAGAGTTGAGCAGAAAGAAACCAGATGAGGTTTAACAAGAGCAAGTGTAGAGTCCTGTACCTAAGGAGGAATAACTTCATGCACTGATACAGGTTGGGGGATGACCTGCTGTAGAGGAGCTCTGGGGAGAGGGACCTGGGTGTCCTGGTGGACAACAGGTTGGCCATGAGCCAGTAGTGTGCTCTGATGCCCAAGAAGGCCAATGGCATCCTGTGATTCTTAAAAAGAGCATGGCCAGCAGGTCGAGGGAGATGATCCTCCCCCTCTACTCTGCCTTGCTGAGTCCTCTCCTGCAGTACTGCATCCAGTTCTGGGGTCCCCAAAAAAGACAGGGACCTCTTCGAAAGAGAACAGTAGAGGGCCACAAAGATGATAAAGGGTCTTTCTGATGAGGAGACTCTGAGAGACCTAGGTCTGTTCAGCCTTGAAAAAATAAGACTGAGAGGAGATCTGATCAATGTCTATAAATATCAAGGTGTTGGAGGATGCTTCTCAGCGGTGCATGATGATAGGACAAGGGGAAACAGCCACAAACTGATGCATAGGAAGTTACACACAAATGTGATGGGAACTTCACAGTTAAGGGTGGTGGAGCACTGGCACAGTATACCCAGAGAGGTTGTGGAATCATTTTCCGGGGATGTTCAAGACCCACCTGGATGCCTTCCTGTGCAACCTGGTCTAGGGAGCTGCTTTGGTAGAGGAGTAGAACTAGATGATGTCTAGAGGTCCCTTCCAACCCCTACAATTCTGTGATTCTGTGAACTTCTGGGCTCAAGTGTAGCTTAAGATCTTGAAGTGGAATACTGCAATAAAACAGAAGTTACTGAAACATAATCTTACTAGAATTCTGTGTTAGTGAAACAAAATTATAGCTGATTTTTAGAGTTTTTTTTTTCCCCCAAAACTGTAAACAATATAACAGCTATCCTGGAACAACCCTGGAAAAAAAAAAAAAAAAGAAAATCTTGGTTATTTTCCCTTTAGGCTAGGGCCATTGTTGCTAAGCTGTCCATTGGCTCCAGAATACGTAACATTTCAGTCATCAGCAATCTGGCAGGTATTTTGTCCCTTGTATTGATCCAAGAACTATATGCGGAGCTGTTTGCACCATCTGTCACACCAGAGTCAGCAGGGGGGACAAAAGGTGGCCAGCTGGTCCTATCAGTCTGCAACACTGTTTTAAGGGAGGAATACCAGAACCTGTGTCAAAAGGCACTGAAAACAAAGTGGCTCAGTGGTGAAAACAAATACATTTCAGATGCAGTAGCTCATCTTTTCTATCATTGTCTTTATGGTTATTACAAATAGACTCGTAAGAATGAAAAAGGTCATGGGGTGCCTAAAATGAATATAATCAGTCTTCATTATGCATACTTTTGCTTTTCCAAGGAAAGAAAAGTTGCCTAAAATGACTAGTGATAAAAAGCCAATCTGTAATGAAGCCCTCAGCTGCAGAGAACTGGAATCAAAATGCAGTAGAGAGAATTTCTGGATTGATTTTTGCCATAAAACGCTGTAACCAGCAAAGCATTCTAAGCTGGCCGGATACTGACCTCCATTACTCTGTCCTTCCTAGCAGGTTTGTCTTCGGTACAAATCTATTTCACAGTCTTATGAATCTGTTGGCAAGTGGCACAATGCTTGGAAAGATTTTTTGTGTATCCAAAGGCAAGCTAACCAATATTCAACTGTGCAGTTGTCAGCCAGGCCGTCAGGCAGCGTTTTACCCAGTAACATCTACAGATCAACCAGGAAAGATATTAGGAAATGCACAGAGCTGCACATTAAAGATTTTGATAAAAATTGTGCTACAGTAAATGTGCTTTAGAAGTTTCTGGCTCCATTTTGAAATTTACAGCCAGTCTATACCTTCTGGATTAGAAGCTGTGCCAACATAACATATGCAGCTGAGGATTGTGCTTGTATTCCTGTACTTGTTTTGCAAAGTGTTGCAGTTTGGTTTTGACAGACTCAATGATAACTGCAGCACTGAAAATAGATTCATGGCTCATCAGAAGATAGTCACTTTGCATATTTCACAGAGGCCTGTGTAATGCAGAGTGAAGACCAGAAAGAAAAATTTGTTGAAGATGAGGGGAAGCAACGCAGGCTGCTTTTTGAGTCTAAAGATGAAGGCTTGGTCTATATACAGGAGCACTTAAAGCCAGGGACTTCTGCTCTGTGAGCAATGTTGAAATTTCCAATTTTATTATACTTCAGAAGAAAAGTGAAATTAACCTCTATGTATTATTACACAGTCATTTGACTGAACTCCTGATTTCTATGGAGATTTTTCAATTTTAATGTCTTTACGTGAAAGTACATAATTCATAGTCATTAGAAGAATGATACAAATAGAATATGAAGAATTTTAATGACAATCTGTAAAACTAACAGTAAGGCATTCTATTAAAAATATTAAAAAAAATTTGAGAAAAATCAATGCATTCTGAAGAAATCTGTGACTTTGAATAAAGTAGTATTTTATGATATAGGAAAATATACTCAGATAGTTTTGACTATAAAACTGCTTTTCCTACTCACCAGAGGAGAAAATCTTTCTAGTAAATGCTGCTGTTGTTGAGAGACCAATGGTTCATCCCTCAACACAACTTGAGAGCTCTCTTTGCATTTTAAGGGATAGCAACCTGTCTCCTACATGGTCCTGAACAGAAGGTGATAAGTTTCCTGTGAGGTGAATTTCATTTCATGTCATTCCGGGAACACAAGGCAACTTTCTCCTAGAGCAATCTCTGGAAAGCAATACATCCAGTTCTGCTTTTCTCTTTGACTTTTGATATTGTTGCAGTAAGAATTAGACACATAAACAGGGACAGTGTACAAAAGAATATGTAAAAGCTAGCTCAAGTTTAATGTGTTGGATTATGGTTAAAGTATTGTTACCAAGCAGAGATACACCTCTCATGAATGTACTTTGACTAACAATCTTATTCCATATTATATCAATATTCAGATGAATCCATCATCTAAACTAATGCCTGCTTTCTTCAGTCTGAACCTCAGAACAGATGAACATTTTTTATCCTTGTCAATAAGAAAATTACTCATGTCACCCTTAATATTGAAATGAAAGTCAATTACGTTGCCCTTGATAGCCAAATGAACAGTCTAATACAAAGATCACACATTGCAGTCTTCTGGAATTACCAGAAGTGGTCTGCTATTTTATATGATAGACGAGTTATTAAAAGAAGTCAGGTGGAGAGCTGAGAATCTTTCGGTTAAGTTAAATAGAAGGTTTCATTAGTTGCTTATTTAATCTAGGAAGAAAACCGTGCCTAAGAACTGTAAGGAAATGGAGAAAGGCTTGACTCAAACTCTTCACAAATTATTGGTCTTGCCCAATAGGAACAAGCAAGAGCATAGGATGAAGTTTTAATGGAGATTCTCTATCAGGACGCTAAAAGCAGGCATTAGTATGCCCTAGAAAGCTACACATATTGGATTAAAAAGAGGTAGAGCTGTCATTTTGTGTCCCAGAGGATCTGATAAAAAGAATACTGCTTTCAGGTGCATCTCATCAGTGCCAAAAGAGATGTGCATAGCACAGGTTCACAAAGATCAGTACCTGCTCTGAGATGTTACCAGCTGTGAAGGTGCAACAGGTTATGCGTTTAAGTTCTGCTAACCACCACAATGTACTGCATGGAGTCAGAACTCCATGAGTACGTTATCTGACAGAGTGTGAATAGTTATTTATTCAAATCTGTGCACATGGTCTCCTTGAGAAAAAGTCTGTGATCAGTAGTATTGATAGGGATTTTCTTCATTTGAAGAGATGTCTTGGTGAAAAAAAAAAAAAAAAAGCCTGTTGTTTTAATGGGAGACGGTGTTCTGTGCAAAGGACCTAGAACATCTTTCAGAAAGTGCTTAGTAAGAAGTATGTATGCATCAGTGTTTTTCTTGTGTTCATTTGGCTTTTTGTATAATAGATAGTATTTATTTTGTTAGAAGAAAGAAACTGTCAAACCTTTGAGCTCTTGGCCTTCCAGCAGGAGAGCTCATCATTGTATAGAAAAGATCAGCAAGCTGAACTTGGTAAGGATATTAATAATTTAGAATGCTTTGAGTGAGCATAATTTACTTTCATCAGTTAAGTCATGTCACACTCCTGTGGCTTTTAAGTCCTGAAACATCATGGACACTTGCTAGCACTTCTCTCACTGCAGGGTGGAGGACCATGTGGGTAATTTGAGTTCAAAGCAAGATCAGGTGCTCTAAAATCAAAACAGAACTCATTTTTAATGCTGTTTTGCTGAACAAAAAAGGGAATGCAAGTACACAAGTGGGATATGATACTAATAAATAAAAGTTCTTCAGTGATCGCTATGAACCAGTGAGGAAAATTGGTCATAGCTTTATTTTTATGGTGTTGCAATGGAGATTTTCTGTGGTGAGATCTTGGGCTATGACAAAGGTTCCAAAGACTTTGTGATGACATGAAATACTAACTGCCAGCAAAGAATTTAGAAGCTAAGGACTCCACAAGAAATAGATTAGTTTACCTCTACAAAAGTGAAATCCTAATGATACCATTTACAAGAACAGAACAGCTAGTGCTACTTACCAGAGACTTTTTATTATTACAGCTACCGTTTTTCAAAGTAATTTTCATGTATTACAAGAACAAGATAGATGAAGAACAAGCATAACTTTTAAATACACGTTCATATCTTCAGCGTCTATCCTACTGACTTGCAGCTATTAGGACTCTTTATTGCGCTTATGTGTTGATTCCTCAGTCTATTTTCCATGAATCCCTCATTTAAGGTTCCTTGAGGAGCCCCACCAGTCCTCTTGGGTAACTTGTTCTGTGAGGTTCGAATGCTCTATCTGCCTCTTTGCTAGAGCGGGCAAATGTTTGATTGTGGTAAGACACTGCAAAGGGTGAGCAGCCAGAAAAGCTGGCTTTCTATCTTCCTGCAGTGTTTTGCAGTAACCCCCTGGATGGATCTTGGATGTGCTGCAAGGTGGGCTCATCAATCCTTTCCAGAGAAAACCCCAAATGATTCTCTTCTCTATTCCCAAATTTATGAAGTGCACTTGCTCAAAAGCCTATGTAGGAATTATTTCTAGCAGCTCAGATGGAGTCTTATCTGCCAAGACACCTCAGCTCAGACCTACTTCAGTGCTCCTGTTCCAGACTTCCTTCAGCATACCTGCTCAGTAGTGCAAATTTTGATGAAAATTTGGCTATTTAGAAAAGCAGTTCGAATACACTTCCCCTGCTGTGGCCTTAGGATGTGTTTTCAGCAGTGATATGATAGTACCTGCTGAGACACCTTGTCACATGTCTATAAATCCCAACACAATTTCTCCTTCAAAACTTACTATTTTGCAACTATAAATGTGCCTGTACAGTAAATGCCTACTGGAATGCCATCAGTTATAACAGTAACAGAAAAACACTGAGACTATAATATGTTGCTCAGATATCTTAAGTTTGCATGCGTTGCCTCACCTCTCCTATTTAGAAATCATAACTTCTGTTCCAGGAAAGGTGATATTCATGCGCTACTAGACTTGTTTATCATTTAAGGTAATTAGCGAACATGGTTACTCATTATTCCTTCACTCGTTCAGATGGCTTGGACAAAGAGGTTTCTCATTTCTCAGTAGTCTGTATTAAAGCACCTGTCAGTGTTGCACTGAAGTAAAAGGGCAATATGAATGTGAAGGTAAACCCTCAGATTTCGTACACACATTGCTAACGCTGGCTTTTAAAACTCCACAATATACTATATGCTGTACGCTGATGAGGCAGGCTCAATAAGTTATCTGTCTCTTAATAACTGTGCCAGTGTTTTCCCTGATATTTTGGGCACAGCATTTGCCCCGTTCACGTTTATATAAGAACTGAGGTCTCTTGAGTTAGCTTTATGGGTAATGTACTCAGTGATTATGACTGAATGCATAGCAATTGCCCTTTGATATTCTCTTAGTAGGACTGAAAAGGGGAAGGGAAGCTTGTTTATGTGCTGTGCAATTTTTTCTGTGCTCAGAATGTCACATTATTACAGTGGAAAGCTGACACCAGAGAGTACATTCTCAACAAAGCAGGAGTTAACATCATATCCTAAAGTAAGGCAGATTGTTTCAGACAAACTCAGTAAACATTTATATTGTGCCAGTTCTGAAGTCAGGAATCATTTTTAATATCTGACAATGGCTAAATTAGACGGTTTTCCATTACTGCCTAGAAAAGTAAAAGCATAATTGCTATTTGAGTCTGGTGAAATGGATTGCATTGTGATACTTAACACATACAGAATGAGCAAGATAAAATTTATAAAAAGTAAACTGAACTTTTTGCTTTCCCTCCCTTGTTGTTATTAATGAGTACTAGGTAATTAATATAAGTATATATTGTAGAGGTTTGGATATCTCACTCTGTATAATGTTTCTCTGTAAAATTTGTGTATTCCAGACAGAGTTCACAACAAAAGTATGGACTGAAATCAACTTGATTCCCTATAGATAGTAAAGAAAAGGCATTGGACCTTTTCTGTGTCTGGATACCACTTTTAGGACTTGGATATGCCAAAAAATATGTAATTCTGGAATACCTGGACTACAGCAGCCTCCTCCAAGGGGGCACATCACTGTCTTGTGGGCTCAGAAAAAAAGAGGTTTTGAGTGATGGCTGTGTAATTTGGCTTGTGCTTTGTTGGTAACGGGTTTCCTCCTCACCAAATGTGACAGACTTGACAGTAGATAAGAGACAATTGTCCCATATGCTAACTCTAGCCTACAAGGCATTGGCTGGACACCACTCTGAAATCCAGTCACTGGACATAAAAATAGGAGATTGAAGATTAATATTAAATATTAACTTCTCTACAGGCAATAAAGCTGAGAATTTGCACTATTAAATAGAGTTATTGTGCACTTATTTTGTAGCTTCTATGGAAATAAATAGGAGGCATTACTTTAGGAGTGACCTATGTATGTATTAAAGCTGAAAGAACAATGTGAAGGGAATAAATTATTTGTCATATTGATCTGCTTTCACAACTTTTGATCTATTTAGAAAGAAAGGTTTTTGGTCACATCCAGAGTAAAGTCAATAGTAAGGTGCTGATAGACTCCACTACACCCATGGGATTTTCACTTAGCTGCTTTACACAGCCTTGATATTTACAAAGCAAAATTTACGGATTATTTAAAGAATACAGGAATGAACAAATAGTTCTGAAAGCACTGAAAGGAAGAAGTTTGATCTGGGCCCTTGGGCAATTCTTCAGTGCCTAATAAGAGACGATTGCATACTTCTGACTTTCCCTCATGCTTAATTTTGACAGACTTTTTTTCATGAGGCTACTGGGAAGATAGCATCTCAGAGATGTTTTTCCCTTTGCAGGTCTTGCTTTAGTTACTTAAAAAGATTGTATGAGAGGGAAGGCATGAAGAAAGTGATTGCATAAGCCCCAGATTCTTGGAAAACTGTTTAAATTTACATTTTTTGGAGGACTTTCAATTGGTTGCTCTTTATCTCCATATAATTTTAGGGTGTTTTTAGTATTATTCTCAACAGGGAATTTTAATAGACCCTTCATTTTCTCTAGCAGCAGTTTTATAATATGTGACACTGTGAAATCTAATAAACAGGAATTCCTTCACTTAGGTTCCTTGAACACAAATTTGTAAAGAGGTTTGCAAGAGGCTATCAGAAACCAAAGAGAGAATCCAAAGGGAAGGACTGAGGCAGAACAGGTCATCTCCCCAGTTCCTGTTGCTTGTCCTTTGAATGCACCGAGTAACAGAATGGAAAGATCATATCTGTGTTTTACACAGATATCTGTATGACAAAACATGGCTCAAAGAGGCTGTCTAGCTCTGCAGGAAGATACATCCTTTGGAGATTTAGAAAATGATATTTTGCGGAACCAGAGCTGGAGAAAATGTAGGGTGCCTTTCCTGAGAGTCCTAAAGTAAAGAAGGAAGAAATTAAGGAATGAATTAAAGGTTATTTGAAAAAGAACAGGTATGACACACAAAGATAAAGAATTGTTTAAAGATCTCAGGTTTAAAGACCTTTCGTAGAAATAGAGAGAACAGCTAACAGAAGATAACCAACCTTCATTGTCCAAGTTACAACCATTTTGTCCAAGAATGTCTAAACTGAAGAGCTTCTTGAAAATCTGTCTTTACTGGAAACACAAGTTTGCAAAATTGGAACACTGATTACTTCTGTATATTCTGAGCACACTCAATTCCTATTAACATCAGTAAGCATATTCAGAGGATTCAGGTTATTGGGAAATCAGAAAAAGCTGCCATGCTTCTTGGAATGTCTGTGAACTATTTGTACTTTTGATGTTGATAACTTTCTGAAAAGAATGATGCTTCGTGAGTATAAGTTTATATTGCAGCCCAACATCAGAAAGATGGAAGTATTTTCAAAGTGTTCTATCCAGTGACATGGTATTGAAGAGCCCTGAGGTACTGAACAAAACATGGAGGAGAAAGGATAGAGTTGGGAATTGTTTTAAGTGAAAGACATCAGTTTTATGAGTATAACGGATCAGTTGGGCAATAAATGTCTAAAACACGCTCACACTGTAGGCAATTAATAGACTTTAGTGCTTGGTTACAATCATAGAGCCATAAAATCAGTAATTTATGATGAAACTTGCCCATACTGGGATGTAGTCTTTTCTCTATATGAGCTGGTTTAGAGGTTAGCAAGAGAAGATAATCCTAAAGACTCAATTTTAATACCTCATTAATATTCTTGAACATTCTAGTTGGCTCTGAAGAGGTCAGACAGTTGGCCTGATCTTTGAAGGTCCATTCCAAATGTTCTCTTCCTCCTTTTGTTCTCTGCTGCTGAGTAGGTCTGAATTCCTACAGCCTAATAGTAGGTATCTCAATGAATCTTCTAGATTTGAAAAGTGTAATTTGGTTCCCAGCACCCAAGAACCCCAAATCAAGACCTTCCAGGGGTCAAACACTTCATCTAACTCTGAAGCAGTCCTACAAGAACACAAACTGAAATTTAAATAGGAGCAGCTGATACCTGATTTCCTCTTCGTGATTCTGTCATACCAATTCCAGCCTTGTGCATGATTAGCAAACCTGGCATCCAAAATCATGCACTGAAAAAAACTTGTCAGCTTTCACAGGTCAAACATGTTTGTGGCTATATTCCTTCAGTGTGACCCTGACCCACTTTCTCTGATGATTTGTGAGCACATTAATTTCAGTGACAGTGCTTCTTGCATAAATTGCCCATTCAGTCATTCCAGCACATACATGGATCTGCTCTCCTGCTGCCTGAAGCACAAGATCGCTTATCCTGTAAACCAGAAAAAAGCTTCAGCAAGTGCTATTTTAATCTGTTGACTCCTATTCCTACAAGGATGATTTCTGAGTAAATATAATCTGAAAGGCCATACTGGATTGTAATACCCATATCTTTCTTGTCTTGATCTCAGCAGCAGTAAGAACAGCTCTATTTATTAGATCAGATCTCCCTGATCCAATCGTAGCTGAGGTTTATTCAGCTATTTTTTGCCCTTTGTTTTCTTAAGTGTATTGATGGGCCAAACATACTGGAATAAGAAATATTATCCTTCTAAATTTGACGAATTTCACTTAATTATTTGGAGTTTTCATAGAATCATAGAATGGTTTTGGCTGAGAGACTTTAAAGATCTTCAATCACCTAGTTCCAAACCCCCTGCCACGGACATGGAAAATTCCCGATAGATTATGTTGCTCAAAGCCACATCCAACCTGGTCTTGAACACTTCCAGGGATGAGCCATTCATAGTTTCTCTGTTCCAGTGCCTCACCACACTCCTAGGGAATTTTATTCCAAATTTAAACCTACCCTCTTTTAGTTCAAAACCATTACCACTTTCTGCAGTCCTACAGTTTAAGAATGACTCCGCAACTGATATAACTCACTTCTAGGTGAATATGACAGGGCTCTCCTAATTTTGCCTTCCTATAAAACAAAGACTGTGGTCCTGTGGATGTCAAGAGCAACAAAATGTGGAAAAAACACCTTATACAATCTGTCATTTTTTGCAGACCCTCACTTGAAAATGTCTGTCATCACCTAAAGCTGGGAGCTGGGCTCCCAACAAGTACCATAGTTCAGGGTTGCCTTAGACCTCAGTGTTTTCTGGTAGAAGTTATACTTACGTTCAGGAGTTCAGTGACTTTAACATTGGAAGACTGTCAGTATTCAGGTAGAGAATATGTTGTTAACATGTCTTGAAGCTTGTTGAAAAGATAATTTATCAGTTACATTAAAAAAAGCCTCTCTAAAAGGGTTAATTTTTTCTTTTAATTACATGTTTTTCTTTCACATTAAAAAAAGTAACTGGAACTAATTTTCCTTAAGGTTTCAGAAGCATCATCTTCGTCTCCCCATAAGATTGGTTTTCATCATTTTCAGTTTGTTCCCATTTCTTTCAGGCATCAAGATGAGGATAGAAACATAATACTTAGGAAAATTATTATACAACCGTGGACAACCTGGTATACAAAATAACAAATCCTTCAAAATCAGAGTAGATCAAAAACCGATCTAAATTTTGATCTTTTTGCTAAGGGTAGCTCTCTAGATGAATGGAATTACATATAAACTGTAATTCCAGTTCCACTTTTGTTTCACTGCCTGATTTGCAGCTGAAATTGTTTGGAAAAGTTTAGATATGGTTGGGGTAATCATACAGAACTGCATGGTCTTATTTGGACTGAAGATTGAAGCTTTTAGATGTATTTCCATTGTAGCTCCAAGTCTCGTGGTCAGTAACCGTGTAATATACTGGATGCCAGTAATGTCATACATTTCATGCTGAGCTCTGATGGCATTTCAGAATAAGGGATATAGTATCTTTGCAATTTAGGCACAAAAGACAGGCAATGTCAATGAACATGGCTGAAACAAAAATTGGTACACATTTACTTGTTCAGTAAAAAAACTGTCTTGCACAAGCAAAGAAGAATTGATACAATCCCCTCATCCAATTAAAACAGTCTTTTTGCTATCAGAGATACAGAGGAACAATTCAGAGAACAGATACTCATCCCACACTATTTTGTCTTCTTGTACAATCAGTGGATTAATCCTATCAGCTTTCACTGCTAGGATTCAAACTGCAGGAAATATGAATGTAAAGTAGATGACAAAGTTTCACTTTTCTGCTCACAGAAATCTATGAAGAATAAGTAGCAAAACTATTCAAAATATCCTAGAATTACTTAGAAATATCTGTTTTCATGCTTGCAAAGCGATCTATGTACTTTACCTCATTTTCTCATTATGATATCTATTGTATATCTAGTGATATGGTGGTTTAATATATATTTAAGTAATTAAACTCAGAACTTGGATTATTCAATTTTTTTTTTTTTTTTTGTCAGAGCAGCCTGTCTGAAGGTTGAAAAATCATTAAGCATCCTTTTAAACAATTTATGTGGCTAGAATTCATGGCAAAACAGTGAACTGGGAATGGTGTATACCTCAGCAATCTCCTTGCTTTCTAAACTCAAATTGCATTGTTCTCAGTGTATTTTGGAAAGTTACTGAAAATGCAGTTTTGCTACCTATGATATGAGCTGAAAGAAATATCTCAAAAATCTCACAGTATTTTAAAGGCAATTTTAGTCCTAGTGGGGCCAATCAAGGGATGCAGCAGTCTCACTAGATTTGCTTCCTTTTCCATCTGAGTCAGTGGAGAGCATCCCATTGGCTTTAATAGAAATTAGATTAGTGGATTTTATGAAGCAATTGTGTTTGGTGTGCATTAGGAACAGGTAAACCTTCAGACTATCCCCTTTTCAAAGAAATCAAGTCTCTGTACCTTGGCTTCAGACTGCATATTGAGAGAAAGTTTTTTTTCTTTTCTATTTAATTCAGGTAGTCTGTGTATATTGTAGTGAATGGAGAGAGAAAAATATGTTCCACAACAGAAGGCTGATAAAATCAATAGTCTCATCCTTAACTTCAGAATGCACTAAGCTGAAATATTTGAGAGCAGGAATTAAACATGCTTTCAAATTACTGATACTTTAATCTTTTCTCCTATAGCCTTTATTCAGATATACATTAGGCCTTGAAGACAAATTTAGAAAAAAATAGCTTGTGATTCTGAAACAAGTAGCTCCAGCTTTTACTCTGTAAAAGAACAAAGAAGCAAAAATATATGTATAGCCAGGCTTTGCAATATGCATCTCTTCATGGTAAAAAGACACATACTGTAATGTCTGCAGCAAGAATAGCACCTTTTCTTTTCACCTCTGTTTCACAAAGTCTGTGTGTGAACTTCTTTTCTGTCTTGCCTCTAACACAGCCTCCTAATTTAGCCAACCTTTCATTTACGGATGTGGTCTGAGCATGAAGTTCAGCCTATTTCCAAGCTCCTCGAGGGCTCAGAGGCAATCAAATCCATCTCTAAATGAAAATGATGAACGTAAGTCCAAAGTCCTATAGACTTCTAATGTCATCATGTTTTTCCTGCCTGCTCCCTGCCTGTGAAATAGCCATACATCATTCAGCAATCTCAGAGTTTAAGGTCTGGATTTTACTGCTGTCTATTTTATAGCATATATATGTGTGTGTGTGTATTTATCTCAGTGGTTCACTGAGGTTAGAGGTGGCTCATTTTACTGGGTTTACATGGTAGTGACGAGGCTGCAGGGGGCAGCAGGTGCCCCATGTCCGGTAAAACCCAGAGTTCCTATCATTTTCTATAGTATCTCTCCAAACGGACCATTTGCTGGCCAGGGCTGAGCCAGAGGGACAGTGATTGTGCTCTGGGATTTAAGAAAAACTCCTGCGCAACAGCAGCTGCGAGAGAGCTGCGAGAAGCAGCCCTGCAGGCACCAAGGTCAATGCAGAGGGAAGGCAGGAGCTGCTCCAGGCACTGAGCAGGAGTTCCCTGCAGCCCAGGAGAGGCCCATGGAGGAGCGCACTGTCCTCCTGCAGCCTGTGGGCACTAAGTGGAGCAGCCATGGAGGAACCCACAGAGCAGCAGTGAAAGTGGCTGAAGGAGCCCATGGAGAAGCAGCCCCAAGTCGGAGCTGCAGCCCGTGGGGAGCAGCCCGTAGTGGGGGCAGTGCCTGAGTGTGGGCACTGGTACAGAGCCGTGTAGGAGCGGTGCTTGGAGAGCTGCAGGCTGTGGGAAGCCCATGGGATAGGCTCAGGAAGGACGGCATTGTGTGGAAGGGCCCCACTGTGGAGCAGGAACAGAACAAGTGTTATGGGCAGCCCACAGCCCTCATTCCTTGTTCCCATGTGGTGTTCGGGAGAGAAAGTAGGTAGGGGAGGATGGATGGGGGAAGGTGATTTTTGTTTGCTTTTAGTTTCTCAATACTTATGCCTGAGACTAGTTTGCAATAAATCACATGAATCTCCCTTATGCTGAGTCTATTTTGCCTGTGACAGTAATTGGTGAGGAACTCCCTGCCTTGGGCTTTCTTCATTGTGCTTTCTCCCCCATGACCTTTTGAGGAGAGGGAGTGAGAGTGGTGTGTCAGAGCTCAGCTGCCTACCAGTATGAAATTTCACAGCATTCCAGTGGAAGCATCACTGCTTTCTGTGCTCAGTAGCACAGAAAGACCTTACTACCTGTATTGAAATTTTCCCGTTATTTAAAGGACATCTGCTGCCTTAATAAATACACCTATTTGTCACATTTGACCTGCTGTTACAGAGATGTAAGGCAACACGGAGAGAATGCTGGAGACTTTTATCTGAGTTATCAGGGATGCAGGGCACAGGTAGACCTTTATTATTGTGTATCTTTTTATGTCTCAGCTGGATCCATCTTTGTGACCAGATCCACTAAACAATCCAGAAGTCACAACTCTTGCAGTGAATTGTGACACAAGAACTCAATCTTTTTACAGTAAGACTTTGAAAAGTCTTTAGATTTATACTCAATAATAAGCAAATGAGCTTACATGGAGATTACAGTGCCAGTGGGAGAGAAAATGGGGACAGCACTGTAGGTCTCCGTGTGTTTTGGAAATCGTAACTGGACTATCATATTTTACAGCCCTTAAAAAGCATTAAAAGTGAATAGTCTGAGGGCAGTCAGTCACATACTAGAGAAGATTCAGTGTCTTCAAAATTATAGTGTTAGGCGTGTTTATCCAAACGAGGGATCTGATGGGATAACTGGATGAAAATTCCTTAAGTGCTTTATAATGGCTGTGGCTTGCAGAGTAAATCATACCCATTTTAGAGTTAAAAATAAATAGAGCTCATGTTGCTAAAGAAAATACCACGACTGCAGCTTTGGGAGATGCGTGTCCCCCATTATCATGCTTATATCTCAGCAACAGTAATAACCTAGAAAATATTTCTATTTTCCCAATGTGATTCTAAGCATTTTGAAACTGCTGCAGCTGATAAATAATTTAAATACAGCAAACCTTATTTATTTATATTAACTATTTATTTTTACAAAATATTTAAAAAAAGAATGAATTTTTTTTGTGTTTCATCCTTAAAATTTTGAGGATTGGTACTTGACCCTGAAATTTTCTTGTGGATCCACAGCAGGAAGAAGTGTCATTTTAGAACACGTAGCTCCACAGATGAGGTTCATCTGCTTACTGTAAGGTGTCAGGATAATTAAGACAGTCGCAAAATCATGACATGCAACAGAAGGTGGGATGGAGCAGCTGTAGGAATAGGCTTGAAACCCTCTAGGGGATCAAAGCACACGAGTGTTGATTGGTTGTGTGGGGTCAGATAGAGATTCATGTCTGAATTTGTCTGAGCCTGCCTCTTCAGAAAGCAGAGGCCTTGCCTTTGTTTGGAAACGTTGTTTGGAGAATCTTTGTTTTAGATGTAAAGCCTTAATTTCCAGACCCCACTGCTGTGACTTATGATCTATGACCATTCAGGCGCAATGTTTAGGGTAGGCTAGGAACAGGAACTGGAACCAGATATTTCTTATACACTGTGGGTCTTAGCCATCTGGGCTAGGTGTTTTCCTGAATTTTTATTTTATCTTTCATGTAATTGACCCTTATCTTTCTACAGATCAGCTCTGTGCCACAGGTAAGGGCAGAAAGTGTATTATTTTGCTTACTGATGCAACTCTTTTCGAAGAGGAGGCTATGAACCATACGAGAGCTCTTATCCAAACCCCATGCACAAGTAGGGCCTGTTCTAAAGCAGGCTTTTCAGGCATTGTCTGTGACAAGAGCAGAGGTTTATTAAAGGTGATAGCAGTTCTGTGTTCACGTACAAACAGGGCTTTCTAAATTTCACAGTAAAAAAAACCCGTCATTTATCTGAGGACTCATTCAAGGCTTCTGAGGATTACATTTTTAGCCTTAGATCTGTACTCAGGCACTGTGCTGGCTTAACTTCACTTCTGGTGTATTGCTCCGGTATGTAATATTTCGGATCAGATATAATGTATATCTAGAAAGTTAATGTCTGTGGATCTCAAGGGTATTCTTCAGGCTGATATCCTGAAAACAATTCAGCTTTATAGGAAGAGGGTTCTACTGGCCTCAGTTCATAAGACACTAAACCCCTTTCTGTAGGAAAAGATTTACTCACTTGAACCAGGTATACAGTTATCCTGCTGTGGAAGACTACAGTGATGAGAACCAAAACAACTAATGAAGATGCTCTTTTGGTATATTACTATATTAAATGCCTGCCAGGAGAAAATGGAAATGTGACTTCTGGTGGATGTTACCCTGAAGAAAAGTGCAGAATTTAATAGATGCTTTTCTTTGACTCTGCGAAAAGTCCAACTACATTTTTTACCACTGTATGGATTCCTATAATATTAGATCTTTGTATTCTAGCCTGCTCAGCGCTTCTTTTTCTTTAAAGATGTCTTGTCTTGTTTACTATGTCTTCCAACAACAGAAGTTTGAAATTCAGAAAAGATTGGCATGAGCAGAAAATACAGTGATTACTAAAAGTGGAAAGCTGAAGTTCCCTGCACCTTGTAATTTGGCCATTTCCAAAGCAGTTAAAAAAGAATCCCTGTAATGGACTTTTGAATCTAGTATTATTTTTGTTAGCTGTGGTTTCACCCTGCAGCACTGGTGGCAATCATTACACATGCTAATTTCCTGTGCAAGTACTAACTGGAATGCCATCAATAGGAGAAGCGGGTTAGTGAAATAGTTGATAATTTTCCACTATGAATGAGTGCTCTATTCTACTGGGTAGATTTTTTTTTCCCTGTGAGTTCAATAAATATTTATATCAGCCCTGCTGTCAAGTAGCACTCTGAGTAACAGACAGTTGCTAAATTGAGATACTTTCCATGTCAGTAATGGAAAGCTAATAATGCAGTTACCATATGCAAGACTTTTAGAAGATTTGCTGTATAATTATTAGGAGAGGCTAAACTACAACTTTGAGAATAATAAAACATAGGGGCAGACTGTTGCCACCAGTTACTTGAGATGGGACTGAGACAACTTGAAGAAAAGAGCTTTGCTTCCTCAGTAATGCTGCTTCACGAGGGCAGCTGTAAATGAACTTCAAGTAAGAGCAGCAGAGGCTGGACATAGTGCAGCAGACTGTGATCTGCTCACAGGAGTGTTTCTGCAGAAACACATTCCAGAAGAGCTGGGCTGCTGGGAGTCCTGCTACCCATTAGAAGGGTACAGCGCAGACAGACTTGTGCTTGTAGACAGAAAGTGCTACACATTCAGACAAACCCGTTTTTTCCCTCCCTCAACATTTTTCGAGCTTTGTTGTTATACCCTCAGTAAAATGGGCAGACAGAGAAGTAATGCTTCTTTTTACAGTTGCAGTTCAGGAAAGAGATCTTGGAATTATCACTGACGGTTCTCTGAAATCGTTGTTTCTGTGTGTTGCAGTAACTAAGATAGCTAACAAAATATTGGGTATCGGCAGAAGGGGTACTGAGAACGAGACAGATACCAACATTTTGCCATCGTGTAAAGCTTTAGTGAATCTTCTTCAGTGCCATGTGCAATTCTAGCCACTGCATCTCAAGAAAGACATGGTAGAATTAAAGAAGCTACATACAAGGATAAACAAAATGATCGAGGATGTGGGTCTCATCCAGAGAAACTGAAAGGACTGGGAGTTCCTGTGACTAGGAGCGTTGAGAGATCCTGGCATACACACTAGCTCTCTGTGTTCACTCTGCACAGAGAAGTGGCTGAGGTATCCTCCTAAGACAAGTTATGTTAAACTTTTCCTGGGTTCCTGGAGAGGAACACTGTAGTGGAAAAGCATTGTAACAGGAAAACTATAAATGCTAGTAGAACACAATGATGGCAGCAAGGTGCAGTGGTGTGAATAGTACATTGTTTGATGTGGTGAGCAGCCTGTAGAAGAAAAGCTGGCCCTATGTGAGGGCATACTAAAAAGTCGCCCGAAAAATAAACCTTAAGTTCTTTTGAATAGGGTACTCACAAGATAACTCAAAGTGTGATCTATGCTGTATGCAGAGTATCCAGTCATAGAATAGCACCTTGAAAGCTCTGAATTAAATACATAGATATGACCTACAAGAGCTTTACTAATTTAACAGATAGGAATTAGGAGGTCTTCAAAAAATAAAAGTGACACAGCTAAAATGTAACTGATATATGTATACACATATATATATCTACATGTGCACCTATTAGCAGTCACGTAGACATATGTATATATGTACATATGCATAAACATCACTGCAGGTCAGTAAGGAATGTCATATGATTTCAAGACCCACCTGGACACCTACCTGTGCAACCTGGTCTGGGGAGCTGCTTTGACAGGGTCGTTGGACTCGATGATCACCAGAGGTCCCTTGCAACCCCTTCAACTCTGTGATTCTGTAATTTGCTGAATTTCCAGAGCTGGGGGAGTGATTTGCATACCCTGGTAGAGATAGTTCCATTGGTTGCTGATAACAAGTCAGCACTTGGGATAAATGTGAAAGAGTGAAACCACTTTCCCTTTACTGCTACACACACTTGAAGAAAGAGTGAGTTTTTAATATCCCGCAAAACATCGATTTTAAAATATTACATACTGTAGATAAAAATAAGTGTTTATTTATTGCTTCTGTTTTGCTGTGGGTGCCTGGCTCTTGAGTCTTTCAAACTTACTGCTCAAAGCAGAAAAAAAATCCTGTTCAGTTATTTACACAGCCAGGCTAATGCACAGAATGTCATTATATTTTTGAAAAGGAGTGAAATCCTTTCTGAGTTGATTTGTAATGAAAAAATGCTTTATTTGGAGGAAACTAGGCATGCAAACTTGCTCAAGAGGTTTTTTTTGTACGTAAGTGCCCTGGGCTTAACAAGGAGGATGCATCCTGTTAGTCCCTCTGACCGCTGGGGATATAGTGGCTTCCTAAAGTGAAAATAATTGAACTAGTTGTGCATTAGTACTACTGAATGCTACAGTGAGACTGTACAGTGTTTAATATAGTACATTAAATCCTGCTGAAATCTGTGTATTACAAGTCATGTTTTGTCAAAGTGCTGCAGAAACAGCACAGGTACAAGGTAGAAATAACTAGAGGCTTTAGTATCCAAAATCTACTTTGTTTTTTGAAAGGGTTATTCACAGTAATGCTTCCACAACAACCTGTGTGAGGTTACTAAACTAGATGTAACATACTCATAGTGGCTGTGAAAGCATGGCATTAGCTGGTGTGACTCCTTTGCAGCTGGATAAAACAATGCAGACGTCTGGCAAGACTTTGCCAGAGCATGCTGCCACCTTGAGCTGCTTGAGGCCATCCCTAGGGCTGGCAGAGTGTGCTGGATTGCAGGGCACTGCAAACGAGGCCCCAGAAAAACCTGCCTCACTCCAATTCATCTTCCCAGTACTGCCCAGCTGTGCAGTATGGTATGTCAGCTGTTATCTCCTTTCATAATTTTCAGGTCAGCAGTTTGTTTCTACAGAAACTGGAGCCCCAGTATCACCCAGGAGCAGATGTGATAAGTGCTGTTTTGCCTTGCTGCTGAGTTCAGTGGGAGTCATGCTGTTCTGCACAGGGTCAGTGATTCACCTTGTCCTGGTCTGAGACAACTGCACCAGGTTGGGCACCGGGCTTCAGCCTTTCCCCAAATAGAAGATAGCATGGTGACATGGTATATCCCAATCTCCTCCTTCCTGTGTCACTGAGAAAGAGAAAACAGCTTCTTAATGTATTGCAGTCCTCTCCATGAATATTGCAGGCGCAGGTAACATAGAGGGTTGTATTCCAGAAGGGATCCCCTTTTACTTCATAGTCTCAGAGACTGTATATGAAATTGTTTTGCTGTTATGAAATAGATAAAAACAAATTGTTTCATTTTCTGTATTTATTATGGATCCACTTTAGATTTAAAAGTACATTAAGAGACTCTTGCTGTATAAGCAATAGTTACATAGGGCTACGAAGCAGAATTTGATTCCCCATGCACAGTTTTCTGCTCTCCAAGCTACTTTTATTTGCTTTTGATTCTGCACTAAGGTGTCTGTGAAAATGATGTCTCAGCCCAGACAGAAGAATACTTAATCTGAAGAGTGGAGAAATGTCTTGATGTTTCAGTTTGCTGTCTATTTACTAATTAATTTCTTAGGAGGAAAAGTAGGAAAGGGTGGAAGAGTGATGAAGTGATGGGGTTTCTTGTGTCAATCTGAATTTGTGTTTTCATTGAAAGTAAAGCGTTTAACAAAAATGTCTCATTAATGAATGCTTGAAGAACAGACTGAAATTATAAACATTTCTATTTCACAGCAATAATGAGTCCAAGGACTTTGGATAAGCTTTTCATATCCAGAATGACATTCCTCCCACATGTCCTCCTACCAGTATCCTAAATTTACAGACAACTTCAAATACCTTTAAATATGAATGTCGAAGGACCTTTTTACAGACTACATCCTCTGCAAATTGCAGGCAAATTTGTCAGAATTTTGTCTTCTGCCAGCAATGAGGATAAAATATGTATACCTGTCACTCAGAAGTTCAAAAACTGCAATTTCCCAGCTTTTATTCACAATATGCACATTCAGGAATAACAACCTGTGTGTGTACATCTAGTGACTACCCCAGAGAACTATTAGCCAGGAAACAAAGCAAATTGATCTGGCTTTTATCAGACTTTCAGAATTTGTTCCATCAAACACATTCTAGCTAAGATTAAAGAAAAAGCATGCTTGCAAAGCCACATGTTCTTTTAGACATAGAGCAGCTTTCCTCCTGAATTTTTATATTTTAATCAGCTTTGTACAGTATGTTCAATCTTCCATGAAGGCAATTCAATTCCAAGAGACGACAGCTTTATCATATTTTTTTTCACTGACTTGAAAAAGTTATCACTTCCAAGAAGTGGCAGGAGAGAACTGAAAAACTAGAACTTATTTACTTAAGATGTCCCCCCTTTCATGTGACCTTTCAATTATTTTAAAAGCAGCATAAGGAGTTATAACTGGGATAATATGTTGAAGCAACTTCACTTTACAGGAAATAATATTTTTGAGACTGCTTGTTTGTGCTAGCTAATGGCTACACAGTAGTGCTGTTTAAATCCATTACTTGGGTTTCCAAAACACAGAGCGAAGTGTTTCTCAGTTACAAAGGTGTGAATCCTTGATTTTAGAAGATTATTCCAAACGCATCATTATGTAATAAGTTTTCTTACAGAGCATCTGTATCCTGCATGTTTTTATGCCTAACTCTGTAGAAACTGAAATCCAGGCAGACAGAATAGGTCTGCTAGGTACTGGTTGCCCCCTTTTTCAGTAAGAACCTCTGCCCAGTCTGGCCCCATAGGTTCTCTTTGTTTCTTCTGACCTGATGTACATGATATCACAATGGCCAAATGGCAGCTGGCAATATAGCAGTTTGCCTGAGAAGAAATAATTACCTCCCTAATTTTATTCTCCCATTGAACATTTGTGATGATGTATATTTATAAAAGGAAATAAAACAGTAATCTGAGAGTAGCATACCTAAAATTATTATAAACTGAGAAAAAGAAAATAGTTGAGGTATGATACTGCATGAAAGAGCATGCAACAGCAGAGTTCAATTTGTTCCACATTTCGAAGCACAACTTCCAGTTAGTCTTTAGTATCTTTGCTTATGGAGTTGATTGCTGGTTGCTCCTGGAAGTCCTTACCATCCCTGAACCAATATTAGAGTGTTTTCATGTAAGAAAGAAACCTTCCTAATCTCTGATTTGGTCTCTGATACGGCCAATGTTCCAGAGTCGTGTCTAAGTACCTCCAATAATAGATTCCACCACCATTCTGGGCAACTTGTGCCAGCGCTTGCTCATTTGAAGACTAAACAAATGTTTCCTGGTATTCAGAGGGAATCTGCTGTGTTTCAGTTTGTGTACATTATCTCTTGTCTTGGTAACATGCATCACTGGAAGGAGCCTGGCTCCATTCTTTTTGCATGTTGCCTTCAGATATTCACAGACATTGACAAGACTCACCTGAGCTGCTTCTTCCTGAGGCTGATTAACTCCAGCTCTCTCATCCTTTTCTTACAGCCTTTGCTTCATCATATCCACGACCCTTTGTTGGAATTCTTCCACTATGTCCATGTGTCTCTTGTAGCGTAGAACAGGTGTGTCCTCACCAGTGCTGAACAGAGAGGAAGTATCACCCGCTGGCAATGATTCCCCTAAGGCATGCCAAAATACCATTAGCTTTATCTGCTGTAAGGGAAAATTACTAGCTCACAGTCAACTTGGTAACCACCAGTTTTTGTGTCAGGCTGTTTTCCAGCTGAGTGGCCCCCAGCTTGTATTTGTGCCGGGAGCTGCTTCCCCTGAGTGCAGGACTTTGCACTTCCCTTTGATGAACTGCACAGGATTCTTATCAATCCACTTCTCCAGCCCGTTACTCTGGATGACAGCACAGACTTCTGGTGTGCCTGTCAGCCACTCCCAGTTCTGTGTCATCTCTAAACCTGATGAAGATACACAGTACCTCATCATTCAAATCATTAATTGTTTGATTCTTATCCCGGCTCTTACAGGTACTGTTAATTCTGAAAGCTCCCCTGTTTGTATCATTTTCTTCTGCTGCCGGACTGCCTTGTCAGCTATCTTTATGAGTACAGATCTCAACTTACAAGTAACTTTTGCTAGAGAAATGTGAAGTCTGTGTGTCATACTGGACAGACCAATTCTAGCAAAAAAATTGTATTTTCAAGTAGAACATGCTACTCTTACAGATCCACTTTTTGTCAGTGCTGTTGAAATTTCTTGAGACCTTTTTCTGTCGTAGTCCATACATCAACTTTTTCAATATAGTGACTCATTATATTCCCCAAGTTCTGTCAAAATCCTAGCAAACGCTAGCTTAGAAACAGCTCACATCTGCCCCTCAGTTCAGGTTAAGATTTTACCTTCTTGCTTTCCCTTATAAACATCATGTTTCTCCTAATATGTCATCTATAGGATCTTTAAGTTTGCCCCATAGAGACACATTCTTAAGTATGCTTAAGACACAAGTAGGATTTAAATCACCTATTCAGATTAATTGGATTAAACTCTAGTATACCCTATCAAATCGGGTTACATTATCCTCCGTGTAATGGATTAGTAATTTCTTACTGATTAGGGGCTAGTTTGTAGCACTATATAGACCTCTGGCCTTAGGGAATGCATTTTTTTGTAACAGATTGCTAGATGTACTCTAGACAGACATGAGCTATTGCAAAAATACTTAACGTGATCAGGTTTACTGATATGTATTTTTTAAAATATAATTAATTTAGTAATATTATCTCTTCCAGATCATACTGATGTTTCTTTCTCAGATTACTGTTGTAATGATGAAAAGAAAAATCCTGACTTGTTAACTCAATTATCTATGGGCACAGGCAACAATGTTAAGCAATTATTTTTATGTATTTCCACAATAAACGTATTTATCAGTACCATTCTATAAGGAACAAAATATTTTTATGAATAATACAACTCAAAGAAGGTCACCAACTAAAGAAATTAATATTGTTCTGGGAGAACACCTAAGGAAGAATCCTGCAGAATGGAGAGTCTGATTTCAGTTCTTGGGTAATTGGATTTTTTGCTACAGAAGCTGAGCATTATAGCTATAGACAGGATCAAGCTTACAATCTTTTCATGAGGCCAAGTGTACAAGTGTATTATCCCTATAATTTTCTGATGCTAGTATTACTGCCTATGTGTATGTATATATATGTATACATATATATATACACGTACAAAATCAATTCCTTTTGGAGTTATTGGGATATTTATGACAGAAAGTGGGTGGCTGTTCATGGGAACTATTAGAATTTACCTTGACAATAAATGCTACTTGAATAATCAGGGCTTGTGACTGCAGAAGTTAGAATTCAAGTAGCTGTTATGAAAACCTTTTAAAAAATCTTTAAGTGACTGTTATGGGTGTTACCATATTAGCCTATTATTAGAGATACAGCAGAAATAGCTTGTATTTTTGAGGTATAATAGGAGCAATTCTAAATGTAATGTATTATTTTGAAATTCCTTACTAGAAGTAAAACTTTAAAGTAGTATAACTCTTAATTTGTCTTTCTGATATCTGTTAAATAATTTATCAACTATTTCTAATTGAAAATTTCTTATCGTAATTGTCTTTAAATCTTGGTGAAAAATAGTTTTTTTTATTATTTTTTTTTCTTTCATGTCTAAAGGAAATGTTTCAGTTTCAGAGACCTTAAATTATCTTTGGCAGGAGGCTGCTATAGCCTGAAAAAGTACTTAGGCATCAGATTCCAACGAAATGATCTTTAGCATTAAGAAAAAAAAAATATGAACCTTGGGATACTTTTTGGACAGTTGTTGTTTTTTAATAAAGATGATGAGAGCCCTGAAAGTGAAAGCAACTGTGGTCAGCACAGCTGTAAATGAAAGGTCCCAGATTTGGTATCAGTGTTCATGAAAATGTGGTTCAGAGATGTCCGGAAAAAGATGTATGAAAAAACTCAACAAAACAGAACTTGAAATTAAATGTACATGTAAAAAGAGATAATTGGGCAACTACAAATCATAAGACCTTCAGGCCTTCACTTCTGAGACATCAGCCTCACCCATTTGACCATCTTCTCTTTTCACTGCAGAGAAAGTTTAAAGCTTGAAAAACATCTACTTTGTCTTACAAAGTGCAGCTGACAATGAGATCCTGACAGAATCACCTCATACCTTACACTGTTTTAAATCCAGTCCTTTTGAAGCCTGCCCTCAATAGCACATTAATGCTCAGTTCTCTTCTCTCTTTTTTCCCCCCTACAAGTTGCAAATAAGCATTAATAAAAAATTGTCTTCTTCTTCAAATTTTTACCTCGAGGTTTGCACTAGAGAGAAAATACATTTACATATTTTCTTTCTCTTCTGTGTTTTCAAATCTGCTACAAATGTGGACCAATCAACAGCTTTTTTTTAAAGTGGAATTTCCCAGTGCATCATGCCTTTAGCACTGTTTGTGAAGAAAACAATCACAGGCGTAATTGCCTAATTATGCTACTTTAGGACTTGTCATCTAACAATATATAGACTCTAGATGAAAAGGTAAGCTACAAGTGTTATATGGCAAATTTTATATTTTTCTGTCTCTTCCTCTCCAAAAGTTCTTCCAAGAACTGCAATATCTCGAAAACAGTATAGCTTGAGAAGATAGATGTTGGCTTTTCTTCCTTATATTCACAATTTGTGGCTGACAGTTCATTTTTTTATTGTTAGAATAAAGAAGAAAAAATCTTGTGGATTTTTTGGTAATGATCCTAACAAGAAACTTTAAACCATCTTGGCCTGGTTTTCTAGTTTGATCAACCATTATCTCCTGAAACTCATTTCAGGGAGAGCTCACAGGCAGGCAGAAAACCAATAGCCTAAGTGTGATGTTGTATTGGGCCTTGCTGATTTCACAAGGTTTCTGGGTAATCATCACATCCTTAAGAGACTAACTTTAGGCTGTCACTGTAAGGGAATGTGTCACTGCCTTTTAAGATCTAAGCAGGCTGAAGTGGTGCATGCCAGGGTCGCTCAAGCAGCCTGCTGGAATCAGAGGCATGTGGCAGACAGTTGTATATAGCTTTCTACACTGTGTGTCAAGCTAAAGTCTCCTTTTTAAAAAGCTTAGGTACTGCATAGTAACAGAGGTGATACTTGGAAAAGAGAAAATATCTAAAGTGAAGACTAGGAGCAGGCTAGGAGGAGAAAGGAAAATAAAAGAGAAATGGAAATATTAAAACCTTGCAGCTGAGACAATGTAGCAGGGTCATGGAGAAGAGTAAAATGAGGATTTGACATCTAGATGTGAACAGATGGACTCTGAGAAAGGCAATTCAGAAAAGTTAACATTTCTTCAACTACTGTTAGTCCTGGAGCTACATAAGTCTTTGATAGTTTAAGTTTGGATGAACTGATGAGAGTGAGGAATGCTGAGTTCTCAAGGAAAACAGAGCAGTTGAAACATAAAGGTTTCAAATGAAATGGCGAAAAGACAGGAAGTTCTTTGAAAGGTTTTTAACTGACCTTAACTTAGGGAGTTGGATGTGAAATCTTGCTATGTAGGGAGATTTAATTATCAGAGATTTGATTTTGATTGGAGCTCAAGATCTAAAATGATTGATGTACCCTGAGAAATCTTCTCACACCTTGCAGGAATCACTCAGGAGTAGATGAAAATACTGAAAACCGCTTAAAAAAAATGTTAGAGACAGCTACATTAGACCTTGTCTGTGGAACATGTAATCAGAAAGTGGAAAGATGTAAGGAAGCTAAATATATCAGAGATACACTATAGAGCAAATGCCAAAAAAAAAAAATAATCAAAGTTATAACAGAGGCTTGAAATGGGAAACACACAGGGCTCCAGACATGTCCACTACTAGAAAACATTACAACATTGTAGTGGCACTTTGTAGGAGCATACAATCAGAAATAGCAAAATTAAATAAGGAAAAACATCAGGCACATTGGCAATGATGTGTTCATCAGGATGGCAATGGGAATGGGAGTGAAGAAAAATTCTGTATAGAAATGTAGAAAGAGGAAAAAAAAAAAGAATATGAGGAAATGTACTTCTGTACTGGAAATCTGTGGAACTTATGCATTATTAACTGGGAGCTAATTCTCTGGTAAATATTATGCCTGAAAATATTGTAGAATATTGGAATAGGAAAAAAATACATTGAAGAACCACTTCTTAGTGCTTCTTAGCACTTCTGGAGAATACCTACATTCTCTTAAAGTAAACATAAATTAGCATTAAAATGTATTAAAAACAGGAACTATTTTACTATGAATAATGAACTAATAATATATCTAAAATGTGGTAAATTCATGGCTTGCTTTAGAGAGTACATAAGCATCAGGTAGGTATGAACAAATGGAAAGGAAATGTTGAATAAATCCAAATGCTAGAGGATGCAGGTAGACAATTATACACTTTAGCAAAGAATCCACTTAAATTTTGAGTTTTCATTTTCTTCTGAGATTGCACATCTTAAAACATGATAGTGCATGTGTCAAATTTGTATTTGATGAATAAAGAATCCCATATATTTATCTAATGTCCCATATATTTATCTAATGATGTTCAATATATTTTCATGTGATCCTAGGTTTGAACTCCTGTCATAAACTCCTAGACCTCCTTAGAAGAGACTCTGGTAGAAAATACTACCATCAGTAAGAAGATTGCAGGTTAAGTAATCTGAAATAAGTCTGGAACAAATCTGAAAACTAATAGAGCAGAAAGATCAGAAAAACTTTTCACTCCAGTCAAAAGTGCAGCATATTTAGCTGAGGAGAATAAAGCAATAGAGATCAGGACCAGGAGATCTCACATATGCAGAATACATCTCAGTTTTATTATGGGCACAGTGGTGTGTAGATGCAATTCATATTCACAAAAGCATTTGTCTTAAAGGCTGCAGCTGGCAGAAAGATTGCTCCTTGTCTTTATCTGAGCTCCTGTCTTTTGAGCAATTGGTTTTAGGACAAGAGGGAACAACTGCAATTTATTCCTTTGGAAAGAGGAAAATGAAGGTGGAACAGAAAAAGCCAAACCACCTGGAAGTAAATTGGAAATGAAGGGTTTTGTCGAGCCACTAATGAAAAGAGTTGAAGCTGCAAGTGAACAGAAACGGAGATAGTTCTTTGAGCAGCAATCCAAATTCCTAAAACTCCTGAAAATCCCTCTTAATACATGGATAAAGGTTTTACTTATTAGGATTATATAAGAATGTAAACTGTTACATTACAATGTTTTCTGTTTAAAGGAAAGGGAAATGTGCAAATATCACATCTTTGAAATATCAGGAGCGAGATGTTGCCTGAACTAGAGATGTTCACAGGCAACTGCAGCCTGGGGTAGCCACATAAACTGGAGAGTTGCTGTGTCAGAAAGACTCTTTCCAGATAGCATCTATCTGGAACTTTTCTGAGGCACACCACACAAAACACCCATGTTTCAAAACACTGTCTCTGTTCTTCACTGAGGCATAACTTCTGCTGGGCTCAAAGGAAATTTCTGTTTACACTGAACCAACACTGGAAATGTATGTCTGTATTTATACCTACTAGTTTTTATCCACACAAAAGTATGCTAATAAAAGTGTAAACCTCCCCATAGATGCATTTTGTTTTGTTGCATTACTTTAACAAGATATTTTCTGGAACCCTTAAAACTCTAAAAAATCTCCATGGAAGTGTTGCTTGCAGAAGATGCTGAAGGATTGTTGACTAGCACATGCATAACCACTAAGCAAATAATTTGGGAATTTACAGTTATCCTTTTCTCTGCAGCAAAAATTATGTTTCAACATTTTTTTTCTTTCCATGGTCCAACTGGAAAAATGAGTACAGTGTTTGTATGCACATTTATATGGGCATAGATCTTTTGTATCTCTCTGTGGAACAATACTAACTCATGGCTGAAGAAGAGAGGAGGGGGTCTCAAGAGGAAAATTGCAGCATCAGCTATATGGGATTTCAATTAAACAGGAGAAAATATTTTTAGCGCATTTTATTTAACTTCTAAGCCACAGCTGATACAAAATACTTAAAATATACTCTGTCAGGCAGTCTGGTCGTTAATGGATGTATATGACTGTGGCATTTTGAGGGGTATTCAAGATTATTGATCTGGCTGCTCTGAAACTGTACTGCCTCAAGTACTGGGCTTACTACTTTTAATGATCAGTTTTCAGTTTATTGCCACTCAGCAATTCCCCTGACACACTTAATATCCTTTCTAGACATATAGAATTAATCAAATATTAAGGCCTCAAAATATTTTTAAATGGCATCCATTATTGCAATCTTAAATCTTAAATTTCGTAGAGAAGATATAATCCACAAAAAATAGTGCTCATGATAAATGCATAAAATTGATGTAATATATTTATCATAATTTATTCAACATAATATTTCTTTAAATGTTACCAGTTCAAGCTGTATTTTCACCGTCAAGTACAGAGAATAGCTGTGAATCCCTTAGTATCTCTAAAATTGGGCTGATTTTTTTACATATGAAATTGGGAAACAGCAAATTAGGAACTTAGGTCACTGTCATGCGAACGATCTAGCACTGATGTTTTAAAAAACTATTCAGTTTGTGGAGCTGAAGAGCAGATTTTGGTATGTGGAATACCTTGCAGATTTAATATGGCTGCACACTGTGGGGAAGAGATTTACTCATAAGTGCAGATTTTATTTACAAATCACACCAAGTTTCCATTGGAGCCTATAGAGGTCTCAGGTCATTTTCTGCTCTTTTGATGTTTCTTCGACAATGTTGGCACTTATCTCATTTGCTGATGGATGTTTTCATGCAACATTTCCCTGTTTTAGCCATTTATTTTGGGTCTACAATGATGTAAATTTGTTGACTTAGTCTCATGCTTTGAAGTTTCTCCTTCTTGAAGTCTACCTGGGAAAAGTTGAGTGACCATAAATATTCTTTTTATATTTTTTTCACGGGTAGGTAAGTACTAGGAAAACTGATTGTTTGGAAGGACTGTTTAGATGGATACACCAGTTTAAAAAAAGGTTAACACATTTACTTAAGTGCATCCCTACTTTAGAATTTGACCTCAGATCTTTACATGAAATTTTATCATTAATCACAGAATAAGCAGGTACCTTTCTGTTCCCTTAAATAGATTCTGAAATTGGAATCAACACTTTTCTTTTATGTTGACAAAGAATTTAGAGAAACGCTTTTCACCAATTTTGAAGAAGAACAGTATGTTTTAACTAGAAATGTCAACAAGCATGTAAAATATAATTCCAGATGGAAATAGTAAGAAATGTTAGAAGTATGTGAAAATTACATACAAGCTGGGAAACTTTTCACTTAGCATTTTATCCCAAAAAATTAAAGTGAATGAGGTATGCAGTGCCTCTACAGCATAGTTTTTTGTGAAGTCAATGCCAACAGATTCTTAGGTGAGGTATCATAGCCTTAATGTGACTGTGGTATTACTGAATATATATGCTAACATGTGGCTGGGTAGGTCTGTAAGCAAGTCAGGAGAAAGAAAGTCTCTCATTTTTCTCTGTTCTAATTACCTTTGTTCCAGTGGATTAGAAAATGGAAAGTGTGGAAGTCAAGCTGAAGATGGATCAGAGCTCAATTGCTTGCCAAGTTAAGTCTGACAAATGGGAACTGTGTGTAATTAATACTGTCATCCTTCTGGACCAAAGGGTGACTGCAGTAACTATAGATTGTAATTGTCATCATTGTCACATAAAATGTGCTCTTATTCAGTTCAGGCTGGATTTTATTGCTAAGAATGTTCATAAATTGAATGGTCAGTCATTTAAATTACCAAGTGGAGAGCTCTGCAGTTAGCTCTAGAGCTACTTTCTGAAGCACTGTATTATACTTTAGACCTGTGGAAACTATCTACATTCCTTAAAGAGATGTTAGACAGGTTGTTACCTCTAATAAGAGAGGATGCTCTGACAGATGCACTGCATGCCATTCATATTTTAATAATCTCTACACTCTAATTTGTAATTTTTTTGTTGTTGAAAAGCAGGAACTGCATATGCTGCAATAGCAACTTAAAAATCAGGAGTTATTATCTTGTTAGTGCACTAGAGAGAATGAATGAAGAAGGTTTTGAAATATGGATGAATAAAGTGTAGTTGCTTAAGATGAAAAGATGAAAGGGGATGAAAAAAAGCGATGCATTCAAAAGAGAATCTTGAGATCAAGGAGTTCCCCAGCAGGATCTGAAGTCTTTCATTCTAGAGGTAAATCACAGGTCAGCAGTGATTTCAAGTCTTTTCTATCTGATAACTGGATAAATAAAAATTTCAGGAAAGCTGATTCAGAGTGGTTGTGAAAATAATTGTCAACTAACATGAAGTTTTGAGGAAGTGAACAGCTTCAGAATGGAATTCCAAGTCTTCTTTCTTCTTGTTAGAGATAACAAGTTCATGTAATATCTTTTATAAACTGATTGGCTTTTTCTTAATATTAGTTTAGGTATTTCTCCTCACTATACAGTTGATAGTCAGACTTTTCTAATGGTTGGTAAATATCTCTTTATTGCTCACTGATTTGTGCACTAGTCTTATCCTCAAATTTAGATTCCTTACGTCCTTTTGATATGACCTCAAAAACTGTATTTATAAGATAAGATTATATTTCTACTTAGCTTTTTCTTTTTCTTTAGTGTGTATATTTCATCTTCTCAATGTCTTTGATGTTTCCTATGCTGTCACCCAGCTGGTGTAAACCAGCTCTGAACTGGGAGCCACATAACCTCTTTCTAACAGTGCTATGTTCAAGCTAATAAGTTCTACTATTTATATATATATGGATATATATTCCCCTCCTTGGATAAAAATTCATTAGATTGTATACTTCTAACTAACTTCCTAAAACTTTGCTTTTTATATCATGAATACAAAGTAGTCCAAGACATGAACCAAGAATTGTCCTGTAGATAAAGATAGCATAATACAGGAGAGGCAAGAGGACAAACAGCATTTTCTCTCTGCGGAAGAAATGTTTTTTGTGTTTGTGAGATACAAAAACAGTGTTTATGAGTGAAAGAACAATTGCATTGAAAGTCTGGATGCATCTTGTTTCTGCTGAGATGTTGTTAATATTTTCTTTTGCTTGGGTGTCAGAATAAGTATTCATGAGCCCAAATGTAAGTTAAGACATTACCAAGGCCAGGTGTCAGATGAAGATTACAAACAAAATTCCTCAGTAATAGGGAAAAATGTTTTTGTACGGCTTTGCTGATCTCATTTTTTTTTAATATGATGTGGGCTTTCAAATTAAATGCCAGTAGGACAATGATACCTTAACAAGGTTGCTGACTGTTGTATTACAGTTAAGGCATTAACCATATCTGCGCAAAGGACTGTTCCTCCTCTGCCCAGTGCATACTCTCATACGCTGCACACAGTCAGAGTGCACTGACAGCATAATGCCCTCCACAACCCATGAGCATGAGAAGATAAACTGAAAGTATTAAATTGCCTCCCCAGGGCTCCTTATTCTTTCAGATAAAGTCTAAAACACTTTTCTGTGTGGTTTGTTGTCTTTTTTTTTCTTCCTAAAAAAATCTCCTGACTTGATTGAAGGAAATAAAGAAAGCAGTTAAAAATCACATTGTTTGTCACATTAACTGTAGGCGTTACACAAAAAGCTGCAGAATAAGATCCATTTAAATCATGGAATTGAGCCCATGGACAGGACAGATAGTCTCAAATTTCCACAAAATGTATTATCTTTATATGAGTAAAAGGATGTTTTGTGATCAGCTCCTATAGCTTCACTGAATCAAACATAGCTGAAGGGGAAAGTGACTGAAACTTCACTGGTGCAAATTGAGTCACATCTGCTGGTAGTAGACTTTAATTTGTTACTCCTGTTCTTAATTTCAGTAATAATGCAAAGACTAAATGGCACTAAACTTTCTTATAATAGGAGGAGTATAATCAGAATGCACCCAGTACCAGAACTAAGCAATTTTTTGAGTAAGAGTGTGTTGTTTCATATTTTTGTATGTAGTTGTAGCTCAGAGTACTTTTTCTAGGCCAAATCCAGGCATGGCATCTACCCAGACTGTGATGAAAAACTGAAATGAGTCTCAGAAAAGAAGTTTAATTTTATTTCCTTATCTTGCTCCTTACATTTCTTATATCAGTGCAAGACTGGTGGTAAATCAGATATGATTGTCACATCCATACTTGCACCAGTGCTAGAAGCATACCATGCCAGGTTGTAAGCAAACGCATGGGAATTAGTGACGGCTTAGGATTGCCACATGTCGGAAGGCTGCTTGAGATGCAATGCAGAATTGCTCAGTCAGGATAATATTCATCTAGAACATTGGGTGATCCTGGAAAAGATGTACCAGTTATGCCATTGTGTGGTCTGGAAGTGGCCCTGTTGCCAGCACTTGTAGGCAGAAACAACACAGTGCTATAGGGCTGCCATAAGCACTGAATGGTCTCCAACAGACTTGCAGTGATGCTGGTCGCTGTCACTGAGTATTGGATTCAGTAGGCATTGAATCTACTTAATCCTACTTAATTTTTGTTACTGTTTGCAGGTTCATTTCCCTAATTAAAAACAAAAAGAAAAGGGTTTATTATATAAACATTAGTCACCCTGAAAGTAAAACCTCCTATTTATTTCCATGGAAACTACAGCAGATACAAAAAACACCACAACACTATTTAGTAGTGAAAATTCTCAGCTACAAAATACTATTTTTCAGCATAGTCACCACCATTAGCTATGTATTTTCCCCAGCCATGAACAAGAGACTGCATGCCACACTTGCCAAAATCTGCACCAGCATAGGTGACCCACTGTTACTGTCACCATTGCTGAAATGCACCACCCACTGCCTCACTGTGCTCACATCCACTGTTTGGACTCCAGAAACATTCAGAAAGGATTAGAGAATGTCAGTGGTTACTATTTCTTTTGCATGGAGGAATTCAATGATAAAACTTGGCTTCAGACACACTTCCATGTCAGATGCTATCCCTCTGCTGCCATCTATCTCATGGCAACAAGATATTATGGAATACTGTTGGGTAGGTTCAGCCCTTACTGCCATACAACCAGCATCTGCCTCTGATGACATGGGCCAACATAATAAAATAGGAGGCGGTACTTTTTGAGCAGCCCTTGTATATTCATGAAAACACATACATAACACCTTTAGTGATCCCAGCTGATTAATGCATAATGAGTACTGCTAAGCTCTGCTACCCACATACTAAAAACCCTTATGCCTCTGCATCAAGAACAATCCATTATAGGTACTACTACTAATAATGTAGTATGGGTAGCAGCACCTGTTCAGCCTTGGGCCTTACCTGCTTTCTACATTTACAGTTACATTCGCTGATGCTTCCACCTGTTAACAGTGCTAATTAAGCTGTGATTTCATTTGCTATTCTAGGAGCTTAATTCTAGTTCCCTAGCTGCTGAGGCTTTCTGTTGGATTTTAAGAGAAGGGAGCTATTTAGGTGTTTGGAGACTGCTGAATGAGTGCATGTCTGAAGAACTGAAAGTAGGTGATGATGCGTTTTGAAAAGCCTGGGTGTTTCTGTCATCAGCTCTATATGTGGGAACTGGAACCACAGCTGTTAGTGTAAAAAGATATCCTGGATGGGTGGGAAGTTAAGATGTGGAAAGAAACAATCACTGCATCCATCCTTCGAGGTGGAAAGGTGGGAGGGGGAAAGCTGTTAGCTGTGGATAATGAATAGGCTATATCCACATAACTATATTCTAGTTCATTTTGCAAGAAGAGTGAAAAAAGTGTTGTGTATCTATTTAAGGGCTGAATGGTGCTTATTGAATACATTCACCCATGCTGTACAGAAGTGATTTTAAAATCATAATACGTTGTTCCCTGAATAAAATAAAAGGTAAATGAGTATGTGGCATGAGCCATGCTGTGCAGTGAAACTAAGACGTAGCTAAATAAGGGAGAACTAAGAAATCCCTTTAAGGTATCCTCTTGAAAGCTATTCTTTCTCCATCACTAGGTGGTTGAATGTCATGGAATAATGCTGTATTTATACTGATTGGAATGGTGTGCCTAGTAATAATTTGCTCTCAATCCTTTGAATATGATAATATCATCTACAATACGTATTGAGAATGCAAAGTATAACTAATCTTGTTCCTGAATAAGTAGACTAACAGCAAGGACTCTGCCTGTTGCTGATAAAGATCATAGTAATTATTCTGTTTAAGATGAAACACCATCCACAGATAGGAATTGAGAACCTCACTATGCTTACCAGACTGATAAGAGATGTTTTCCTTCATTAAGGGAGAGGTTATCCCACAGATTACCCCAAAATGGGGATGTAACCAGTAATGGAAGGCGTTGGTCAGGTATAGCATGTTCAAACTGATCTTTGATAAATATTAAAATTTCTGCCTCATGCTCTCTTTTTTTTTTCTTTTTCTCCAAATGGAAGGGAAGACTGAAAAAAAATATGAAGCAACAAAGTATTTGTTCTTTTTGTTTAGACACTGCTCCCAATTTATTTTTACACGCCTTTGGTCACAGAGCCTTCTGCCTCTAATCTGCTCTGCCCAGAACATCTTCTGTATAAATGGAAACCATTTCAGTCTTCTGGAAAGTCCTTGCCACAGCTTCTCATGGAGAGACTGCTGTGCCCCCGGGGGGACCCAGAGGATGAGAAGGCTTTCTGGAAGTCTGTAAAAAAGGGAAGTGGGGGGCAATAGGCTGGAGGGGCCAAAAGCTTGCAGCTGAGCTGACAGCAGGATTGCAGCTATTCCTCAGTGAGAGATCCCAGCGACGGAGCTTAATTGTTTTGTTTGCAGGGCTTGTTATGCTGGTTGTTAGAACAATTCCTTTGTGTGTGGCTGCATTGGACATGCGTACATAGTGCCAGCTGGGCCTTCTGATATCCTGAGGGGGCCTTTCCTACTGCAAATAATTTTCCATTGAACAGAGGGTAACTTGAAGATTGGTCCTTATTTGTCCATATGGTAGCTGTTGTTTCCTTCCACTGTGGAAGTCTGATGAGGAGATTAGACACATTTGCTCAATACATGACTAAAAGTATTTCATTCCCTGTGGTTTTCCTATCACTGGCTGTTGGAGACATATATTCATTGAGAATAATGAACTCTGGTAGAAGAAAATGCTTTTGATGTGTTAAGCAGACTGTAAACTGCTAAAACATATCAAGGTCTGGGTGACATTTCAGACTGAGTATCTTCTTCCTTTATTTCAGTGAGGCAGGAATATGGGGGTCCTGAACCATCTGTCTCAGGATCCAACCAAGTCTTTGTATCTGTTCCAGAAAAGATGCGCCTAAGGATAAAAAATCTTTTTTTCTTTTCATTTTTTTTTTTTTAATTTGCTATTTTTTATTTATTTATTTTATTTCCATCCTCCAGGGCCTTTCTGAAATGAGCTTAAATGGCAAGAGGAGATCTACATTTCCCTGCATGACTGTAGGATACTGGGTTTAAACAGTGAAAAAGTGTCACAGATTTATTTAAGTAGTTGCTGCCTTCATATATGCTGTCAGCAGATTTTAATGGGGGAAGATAGGGATCTGCGTGATTGCTGGGTTGTTTGTCTGAACCAGAGACTTGAAGCGTAAGAGAAAAGCCTCAATTTGATGCTGAGTAGCCCACTGATGTTGCTTTGCTAAAACAAGGGTATGTGAAAATTGCATATGTAAAAACACAAGTTTTTTGAGTAACTCTCTTTCTTCTTTTTTGCCAATTCTGGGATTGTCTCCAGTCGTTAAGCAGTTGACTGCAGCTTTACAGCTGTGTGAATCCCACTCAATTCCCACAAACGAACAAGCAGTTCTCTCTGTAGCACACCCTACCACAGACTTTGTTTCTTCCCCTTCTGCTATTCTTCTCTCTTCGCTTCTTTCCTTCATTCTCAATATGATTGTTCTTTCTGTCTCCCCTTATGAATTTTGCATTTTAAATCTGTCTGTTTGACTCCCACAGTGGGCTTGATACTGCCCCAGAGCAATTCCTCTTCTGTGATATTTTAGCCAGATGCTAAAGCTATCCATTGGTGGAAAGCATTTCATTCACTGTATGAGGCAAAGAAATTGTAGGGTTGAGGGTATGTGTGAGTATGCAATTAAAAGTAATTTCCTATGCTTTATTTGGAGCATTTCAATTAAGTACAACAGCCAGAATTTCAGCATCTCATAATTCTGAATTCCTTGATTTTACAGTCTTTGCAACCCTAATGTTTCTTTAAATTGAAGCTTCCTTTTTTATTTATTCATTTATTTTTTTGTGGCGATGTTATCTTATACACAATACATACAGTCAGAAATGCAAAAGCATTCAGTGTATAATTACTATCAAAGAAACTCAGTGTAGAATCATCAGCTTCTTTCAAGAGAAAAGATGCTTTGAAAAGAAAAACAAGATCATGTGAAGATTTAATACATCTCAAAGCCAACACAATTTGGTTTGATACATGACCCTTTTATTTTGCTGCTTTAAAATGTCTCCCTCCTGCCAAAACCATTTGTTACCTTCTTCCTTGGGGAAATATGCAAAGACATGCAGTTATGCTCAGGCCTCCCCACTGGAAGGTTTTTATTTCTATCCTATCAGCCTCTATTCTCACCAATCATTTTTCTTTTGTTCTCAGTATCCATTCTTTCCAGTAATTCACTTGAGCTACAGTATCTGAGAAAGACTGAGTGCCACTGTAATTTAAAGGAAAAGATCTTTTCAGGCTGATTTGGTTTCAAGCAGGGTTGTTGTTTGGTTTTTTTGTTTATTTTTTTGGTGAGAGTGAATGGTCTGCAGGCTCCAGACAATTAAATACACTAACTGAAGATCATTTATCACTAAGTAATCCATACAGAAAACACTTTTATTTTTGGCACCAAAAAGCACCAGCTAACGTTGGGTATAGCTTCTTGGTGAGTGACAGTATAAATCTCAGCTATGCGAGTACATAGCTGTTGTTTGCAGCAGCTGTGACGAGAAGGTGTCAGGCTGCAGTGAAAGTGACAGAAACCTGGGATGAAGCACTGATGTCACAAAAATCCTCGGACAGTGCTACCCACTTCAGTGGGGCCAAGGTTTCTGCCCAACAAGGACTCAGATGATTATGCAGAAGCACTGGCACACTGTTGGGGAAACAGAGGAAATGAAGCACCTTCTCTATGATAGACTAGACAAAAGTTGACAAGTGGGACAGGCGAAGGATTTTTTTCTAGACAAAGAAGCCTGGACTGCAAGAAGTCCAAACATCTCCTACTGCAGTTAATTTTTTGTCAGCCTTGCCGACAAACTTTCTCATTTTGGAAAATGCCATGAATGTAACAATAGGAGAGCAGTAGAAAAGACTGAAGTGGTGGATTCTGTTTTGGATTATTCTGTTTGGGTTAGTCATGATAAAGTCTTTTAGCAACAGGAAAAATCTCTGTTTTTTCAAAATATGCCTTGATCTGCTTAAGAAGGAAATACTCATTTCCAGTGGTGGAATTTTCTTCTGTACCTCCCTGATACTGCCACTATTGAATATTGATCAAAAGTTTGCCTACCATAAAATCACAGTGGACTGTTTTATTGTCTGTTATGAAGAAAAATGGGTGAAGTCTGATGGTCTCATAAGGCGATGCCCTTCAAAATTTTATGCTCCAAATCTCTGAAGGCAAGGGCAAGGATATATTTTTTTGCCAACCTAAGCAGAAGTACTGTGAGGAAAGTTAGTAGATGGTTTCTGGGCTGGATATAGAACCATAATTGACATTTTGTAAGGACTATACAATAGAGAAGATTGACTTCATTTGCCACCACAATGAGCATGTCTTTGTGATGGGGCTCTAAGTTCTAGAGGAACTTGTTCTCTAGGAGCAAGAAAGAGCAATGATCCTGAATGCTATTTTAATATCAACAGTTTATTCAAGAGTTAATGTTTGATGAAAAAAAAAAAAAAAAAGAATACATAGGACAGTCAAGGCAGGACTTTGGAACTTCTTTTGGATGGATGGAGGAAATATTCCTTCAGAAATCTGCTATTTCATGCTGATCTGGATAGGCAGACATGAAAAATTCCCAAGTGGATCTTTTGAGTTCTTTTCTACCCATCCCACAATATTTCTGAAGCATAATGTCTGCATGTTATTTTCCTTCTTCCTTACCATTCAAATTAAGATAGGGGCTCTTTATAGCTGTATCTCCATCCTGTATAAATAATAGGGACTGATCTGAAAGTAATGCCTCCTATTTTATTATGTTGGCCAGTGTCATCTGAGGGGGATGATAGTGGTATGGCAGTGGAGACTGTAACTTCCCCTACCACTATTCTATTACTGTGTGACAGAAGAGTGAGAGTCTGATAAGATGACACCTGACATGGATGTGTGTGTGAGCAAAGGTTTTGAACTGAATTCTTCCCTGTGGAAAAAATTGCACACATGGATGTTCATTGACACTTGCTGAATATTCATGGGAATCAACCGGTGGATGTGAGCACAGTGAGGCAGTGGGAGGGTACATTTCAACAGCGGTGACAGCAACAGTGGATCACCTCCACTGGTGCAGCATGCAAGCTCTTGTCCATTGCAGGGAAAAAAAAAAAAAGCTAATGATAATGACTTTGTTGAAAGATTGTATTTTGCAGCGCAGGTTTTGCTTTATTGAACTGTGCTCATTTTATCTGTTGTAATTTCCTTGGAAATAAACAGGAGCTTTAACTTTAGCTCTGGGAAATACTTTTTGGAGCAACGGATATAGATAGTATATAGATAGTATACTAGGAAACAGTGAAGTGGATTGGAAGCAAATTATCTAGTTTTACTATCCAGGCAACTCTTCTCAGACCTGTCTCAGTTTAAATTGCAGACAAGATAACAAAGAATGGAGTTATCCATCTACATACGTACAGAGCCCATTCTGTATGCATAACTAGAGTCATAGCATGTGCTATGCTGGATTTCCTGACAAGGGATCCATTCAACTCGCTCTGGAGAAAAGCCTGGAAAGGAACTAACGTGTATATCATGCAGCTCACTGTTGGTTGAGACTCCTGTTGTGAAAGAGGATGCTCTTTTTCCATGTCAGTGCACATGTGACATAGCTCCTGACTCTAATCCGTGTGAAATGTTTCAGAATCCCCAGGTAAGAAGGGCTATATGTGCAGAATATATTATAAAACCAGGATTGCCCAGAGAATGACAATTCACCTCTGTCTAATTGTAGATGTGGAAAGAAGATCTCCCTTGCTGACTTGTAGGTAGAACTAGATAAGTTTTTTTTCAATTGAAAAAGTTTGCATTCAAATGAGCAGTTCCTTTGAAATACAAAGTTGTTTTTTCTTATTTTAACAATTTTCAGTGGAAAGCCTTCAAGTATTTTGTTTTGATAATGTTTAAATCTCTTTTATATCATAAATTCTGAGTGTGTATATATATATCACTTCAGAATGTTCTGACAGTTTTGAAAGAAAATATTCTGATTCATTTTAGAAATGACTCTTTGAGGGGACATAAAGAATTTGCTTCTCCCACAAATCTCTAAATTTAAACTTTTGCATTCAGATCTGGGACAAAAACAAACATTGAAATGTCAGGATATCAAATATGATGGATTTTTTTTTTTTTTTTTTTTTGCCTCATTACTTTTTGTGTAGATTACTCTGCACAGTATGTGCTGCCTTTCTTTACTTCTTTCTTTAGTATTTTGTTTCTAGAAAAGTCAGTTTGAAAAGCCTGAGCAGAAATTTGCTGCTGACCTTGATCTGATGGGTTTCAGAGCACTCATCACTCATGGGCCTTGAGATACAAACTACTACTTGAGTTTAGCAATGGGAAATATCTGAAAAATCACAGTGGAAATATAAAATAAGAAGACACTGATGTTTTCTACTTAAAAGTTGAAATTCCATAGCTGACTTCTCATTCATCATTGCATTTTCTTTTGTACTTATAAAACAAGACAGATGAGATTCCACCCTGTCCCAACAACTGCTGTTTGGCAATGTTGGCAACTGTGTTTTTCCTACATATTGCAAAAGCCCATGATTGAGTTGACCAAGAATCTGAAGCCTCGTGTTTGATCTAAACAAGGACTCAATTACAGGTTCAAACTAACAGAACTTAAGCCAGCTCAAAATTAAGGTGATTTTAGGTATCTCTGTGTTAATGAACACTGATTTCTTACCCTTTGGAAATCAAATAAAATATTCCCAGTTTGAGCTCCAAAGTTCCCTAAGCCTCTAACCAGCAGCTACTGTGCATTTGGAAACATCCTTTTCTGCAGGTACTTATGGAGTTTTCAGTCTTTTCCAGTTCAGTTAATCGTTCTTGATTACCAGGTCTTTCAACCATCTTTTATGATTTATTTTTATTTTCACTTTTTGCTGTCTTATTTCTTGTAGGGAAAGAATAATACAAGATACCAAGAAATAAATCATAACATTTTTAGCATTTGTCCTCCCGTTAAGATATAAACATCTCTTTTTCTCGCTATATTTCTGTCCCTCCATATTCCTCATGGTCAAAGTACTCATTGTAAACAACTCTGGATTCGCACTAAACTCTACTAGTGTTTCAGCTTGGAACTTCATAAGTTTCCTTGAAGAGGAACAATTATCTGTAGTTGTTCTGAAATCTATCTATCTACTCACATAAAGTGGAACTAGAGCAAAATTGTCACAAGAAAAATTCTGCACTGATACCTCCTACCTCAGCTTGGTGCTCTTTTAAACTTACATTTAAAATGTAGCTTCTTGGATCCAATTTTCTTCTGTCACCAAAAGAGAAATTAAGTCTTGTTACGTTGCTAGAAGTGTCTGTAGGCTAATTACTGCTAATTTGTGTGAACATGGCTAATTTGCTATCAGAAAAGAGATAGGGTATTTTCAGTGGATGAAATAGGTGGACCTCAGGAGAAAAGAGCTGGGAATAGTTACATAAAGTGAGGGTTAGTTTGAACACTAACTATTCTGCTAGCAACGTAAGTACCAAACCAGTGAAGAGAAAGCTTTCAAGTATTCACAGAGAGGCTTCGCCTTTGTGGAAAACGAAACCTGGTTTCAGTCTCCCTGATCTGCCTTAATGTACCTTGAGCCCTGAGGTCAGCAAGATCCTGTTCTGCTGCATGCCTCAGCATGGTGCTCTCTCTGGAAACAGTGGGCTTACTCCTTGAGTCTGAGTCTTTATAGTGCTGCATTGAGACCTGTACTTGTGAGAGGTGGGAGCACTTGAGCCCTCAAAAATAAAGCCCCCTATGATGCATTGACATACAGGTCAATCCGAAAGTCAGACTTTTCTAAACAAAAAGTAAAAATAAACACACACACACAAAAAGGCAACATAAAACAAACAAGAAAACCATCCAGTCTCTCCCTGCACCTTCCTATCCTTGTAAATAAGCCTGATTATGAACTTTGCTTTCAAAGTTATTTTTGCAGTTTAGCTGATTCTTTCTGTTTCTGCACAGCCATTGCCAGCTTGCTCTCCCCTTCGACCTGTAGGAAACAGAACCAGAAAGTGCAGAAGTTATCTGCTCTTAAACGTTGCTCAAAGGGACAGATATTTGAGGTCTCCTGCTGGTAAGCAGCAGATTGTTGTTTGTGCTCGGTATATCAGACTATAAATTCACTGAAGGCTACTTGGAAAACCAGAAATGTGTTCTCAAACATGTGCTAGCAATGTCTGGTGAGGTGTTGAGTATTCTCCACTGTCAGCATGTTGTCAATAACTTTTGGGGAAGCAGTATAAAAATAATCAAACATGAATAGTGAGACAGAAGAGGGAATGGTAGTGCACCTGTGAGTCAAAAATGTGCAAAAGTAATTGCACGAATTGATTAAGAAGTACAGAGGATATTGCAGTTGCAGAGATTATTTTTGTGCATATGATCAATAGAAAACTGTTGTTATTCCTAAAACATTGCCTCTGAATGGATGAGCTTAATGTGCTATAAGCACAGTAGTGCAGACACAAACTTAGGATGCTTGAAAACAAAAATTTAACTGGAGAGTTGTTTGGTGGAGTATCTGTATAGACACAAACAGAGCATCTGTCTACACCTAACCTCACTGTAAGGGTGACCCACCATGGAACACATGTAGCTCCCACTTAAAGGTAGATGGAGCTCTGGCTGTTTGCAATGGGCTCTTGCATCTCATAACAGAGGAAGTGAGAGAGAAACAAACTCTCCCTAGGAAATGACTTTATTCACAGTGTTTTTGATGAGATAGTAATAATGTACTTAGCTGATGAGATTACTGTTTTCATTTCAGTTATTCAGATAAATAACTGACTCTCCTCAACATGAAGCATTGAGTTACAAAGCAGAAAAAGCACGTTAGGTCTTTCTCCATAATTATGCAACAGAAAAATGCAATAACTCAGGCTGACAGGGTGAAAGGTCACACACAGACAAAAATCCCCACTGAAAACCCAGCTCTTCCATGGAAGCTACAACAATTACAAAGACCACAATAACACTATTTGATAGAGCGAATTCTCGGCTACTAGTTTTTCAATAATAATCACTACTGTTAGCTTTGCATTTCTTGCCAGTGATAAACAAGAACCTATATGCTGTGCTTGTAATAATCTGTACCAGCAGAGTTGACCCTCTGTATTACAGCTGCTGTGATGGTGCCGTTCCTTGGAAGTTGTTGCCCACATAGTCCATCTTTCATCAGCCGAAACAGATGGAAGTCAGAAGGTGTCAAATCTGAACTATCTGGTGGGTATGGTAGCACATTCCAGCTGAGATTGGCAATGTGCTCCTACAGTCTTTGAACTAGTAAAGGGGTCTGCTGTCATTGTGTTACAAGAGAAGTGTTGTCTACTTCTCTGGCCTGACTCTGGGAACTTGAATCTTCAGCTTAGTCAGTGTTGTGATGTGGTGGCCAGAGTTGATGGGTTGTCTGTGTTCCAGGAAATCCAGAAGGATCACTCCTTTCCTAACTCAAAAGACAGTGAACATCGTTTTATCTGCTGATGGCTGTGCAACTTGAACTATTTATGCAATTGAGAATTCATGCTGTCACTTCATGGACTGCAGTTTTGACTCTAGCTCATAGTGGTGACAACATGTTTTGTAACTGGTGATTATGCAGTCCTGTAAACTGTCACCTTCAGCCTCATATCGTCTCAACAGATCCTGATGAACTTTCAGAAAGTATTCTTTCTGTTCCTGTGTGAGAATTTATGGGACTCACCTGGCATAGACTTGGTGATATTCCAACATTGTCACCATGGTTTCCAATGGATTGAAGCCAATGTTCAGCTTTGTACACTATTCCTTGGTCTTAATCTGCTGATTTACATGGATGAGTTGATCGAGATGCTCTTCATTTTGTGGTATTACAACTGTGCCGAGGCTACCAGGAGCATGGCTTGTCTTTCATGTTGATGTCACCACTGCTGAAATGAACCACCCACCTCCTCACCATGCTCACATCTACTGTTAAGTATCCAGAAATGGTCTGCAAGCATAAGTGAATGTCAGTAGGTGCCATTTTTTTCCATGTGGAGAAGTTCAGTTCCACACATTTGCTTTATAAATACTTCCATGTCAGGTGCCGTTCTGTCACTCTGCCCCTCTGCTGCCATCTGTCACAGAGCAACAAAACGTAGCAGGTGGGAAGGTTCAGCATTTACTGCCATACCACCAACATCTGCCTCTGATATCATGTGCTAACATAATAAAATAAGAGGAATTACTTAAAAAGCAGCCCTCATTTATCTTGCACTGCAGTGTACAGTTATCTAATTACTGTACTAAAACTGTATGAATGAATCAGTATGGCCTGTATATTCTTGTGAGTGGTACCAGATTTCTTTTCATTTTGGTAGAACTATCAAGGAGGTTATCCTTACCCTGATAAAACTCTATGAAGTAGCAGAATTAAATTTTGTGGTCCTTACAGCATAATTACAAATTCCTATAACTTAGGAGAAGGAAAAAAAAAAAAAAAGATTAGGGAGGGTGTTCAGGTGTCCAACAGTAAAAAGTGATAGTATTCCTACAGGGCTTGAAATCTCATATCTGAAAGTGTGTACATGAGGCCATGAGGTAGTCAGAAGTTGGATCTCTCTTGCAAAACACCACAGAAAAACTGTTTCTACTTGTAGAAACATCATTTGTCAAAAATGATAGATAATAATGTAAAGCCAAGAGGACAGAACTTGCTTTATACTTGATGTTCTCTTATAACATTCTTTACAACTGACCATATTTGTAATGCTTTTCTTTCTGCCTGTTTGGTAGAGTTTTTATCTTTCACATTCTGTTGAGGTTACACCAAAACTAGTTACTACAGACATGATTAAATAGGTTCAAACTTGGAAGAAAAATTGTAGACTTACATTTTAAAGAGAATGGCTATCTTTTGGCTTATGAGAAATAGGTCAACTAAAATGTTCATGCTCTGACCATTTTGGTACCCCTTGGACTCATACTTTCCCCAGGAAGAGTGGGGATGGCTGAGATTGTACACTTCCTTTCTTTGCCTAACTTTGAGAAATCCCACACCAAATTGCTCTTAGCATTTGCTAGCATTTCAAATGCATGCACATGTGTACATATGGGCTCGTATTGCCACAAGAGCTGGCAGTTTCTTACCCTGCCACTGGCATAGTGGCAGTATAGCCACAGACAATGAAATTATTATTTCCAAAGCTTTCTAAGTAGGACAAATGTTTAGAACTGATAACACGATGCAGTATCAATATGATATTTCAATTTGAGCAAAACTATTTTATTATTTATGTTCTACATGTGCCAAAAATTAAAATAATTCTTTTAACAGGATTTACCTTTCAACTAAGAACGGAGGAGACAGATGAAGAAGGTTTTGATTAAAAACATCTTAAATATTTTCAGGCTGGCAATCAGTGTGTGATAACTATGGCCACCTGCTCAGTATTTATAGCAATTAGAAATCTTACTGTAATTAGGACTCATTATTACTGGGTCTGAATTGTCAGGCAAAGCCACCTTTATTTCTGCTAATATTCATTGCTTCCATAAGTAAGAATTTTCTGAGGGATGCTCATTTTGTATGTTACAGGATCTCAAATTTGTGCATTTGTGGGAGTCTCTGTGGCGCAATTGGTTAGCGCGTTCGGCTGTTAACCGAAAGGTTGGTGGTTCGAGCCCACCCAGGGACGAGCCACTCTTTCTGGGCTGGGTTGTACCAAAAAAGAAGCAACTAGTATTGTTGCTCTCTACTCTGCAATAGTGAGTCCCCAAATGGAGTTCTGCTCCAGGCTTGAGATCCCCAGCACAAGAAAGTTGTGAAGCTTTTGTTTTGGAGAGGGTACAGGGGAGGGCCAAGGTTATGATCCCTCTGCTAGGGCACATTTCTCCTATAATGACAGGCAGAGGGTGCTGGGCTCTTGCTGAATCTGGAGAAGAGAAGGCTTCAGGGAGACCTCATTGTGGCCTTCTAGTACTTAAAGGACATTTATAAGCAGGAAGGAAATTAACTTTATGCGCAGGTAAATAGTGATAGGGCAAGGGAGAACAGTTTTAAAGAAAGGAGATTAGATGTTAGGGGTAAGTTTTCACAGAGAGGAAGACATTGGCACTAGTTGCCCAGAGAGATTATGGACACCCCACCCCTGGAGGTGTTTGAGGGCAGGTTTATGGCCCCCACACCTTTGTGCATTTCTGCATCACTTCAGGTGGTATGGAATAACCCCAGGCCTACTTCAGGACACCTGTCTTGGCTCTGCCTTGCACCTTGCCCCCTCCCTTTACTGCCGTGTTATAAAGCCAGTGTCTCTTCTATTATCTTCTGTTGCTTAGCATCAACCAAGACATCACTGTGATATAAGTGATGTACCAGCTGAAACCTGGATAATGGACAATGCTTCTTTTGTGATGTTTACACAGCTTTGAATGTCTGTATTACAGAATTAAAAAAATGTATGTACATCATTAAATCTTGGTGTAGTCTAGGTAATGTCATTCTGGCAGTATTTTGCTTTTCTTTAAGGAAGTCTTGTCTGAAAGAATCAGTGTGTTAAGTGAACACTTTTTCCATTTTCATTTTTTTTTTTCTTCCTCATTGAATACTTTCAAAGGCAGTAGGGTCATCTGTATGCCAACTTCAGCTAATATTGAGTAGGATTCAGAAAGTGATTTGAGATCATTACTTACTTATAGAACAAATTGGGGTATTCTATCCTTTTGTTTTCAAAGCAGTTACTGTTCAGACTGTAGGTGTTAATATAAAATACAGTGGGATGTCTCTTAACTCATAATCCAATTTCTTTATTGATTTCACTGATACACTTAGTAAAGCCTTATGTAAGAACACAACTAATAAAGAAAGTATTGCAAAGTTCAAATTATCTTAGTGCCAGATAATGATTTTAGTTTACAGAAACACTGGAAACAATTGTTTAAATTGCCTTACTTTGTCCCTCCCCTGACTTTCCTGAGACAGGACTATGGGATGGGAGAAATTAGTAGTTCTCAGTTCTGTACTGAGATTACTTATCAAACTGCCAGTGAATAGAAAGTGGTGGTTTGGTTTCTTTTGTAGTGGGTATCTATAAAAGCTTTGTATCTATAATAGCTTTTGGTACCCAACGTGAGTTTTGCTCTCCACTCTGTGCAAAGGAGCATGTCATGGCACACAACCACACTGCCCAGGACTATGATAATCCCCTGACCGTTGGTGGTAGCTCTAACTCAAGGAAAGAATTTCTTAGAGGATAGAGTGGACAGATTTTTTTTTTAATGAGTTCCTCCAGCTGCTCTGTGTGGCAGCTTTGTTCCTGAAAATGCAGGTGACTAAGGACCAAGCCTGTTCTGCAGCTTTTAAAAGAATTCAGTAGGAATGATCACAGTGATCAACTGTGCCTTATCTGTCCCTAGAACTGTAGCTACTCCTGATATGCTGACTAAATATGTTTCCTCACAACAGTGCTGAGTGGTGGCTATTGTGAATAGTATCATGATTGAGGAATTATGGCACTCTACCATGCTTCAATTCTGGCACTGAGAAAGTAAGTAAAAAAATAAAATCACATATGTGTAAATGATAACCCAAAGTTTGTTTAGTCTGTGACTACAGACTTAAATGATCTGTTATTTACAATTGCTGTAGACCTATGCTTTTCAGTAAGCTTGATGAAATCCTTGATAAGTTGGTGTGGCAGGGGCAAGGTCTTATGTCTTACACCTAATGATGGATTCTGGAGAACAGTATTAGAAATCTCATACTGTAGAGCTCAGCCTATTTGCACAGCTTCCAAGGTGACTGATTCTACACTATGAAGTCCTAGGAATATGGAGAAAATAATTTTGAAGCAGTCTTTATACTTGATGATACCTTTCCTGAAAGAAATGCTTTCAAATATTTTCAAGGAATTTGGTGTCTGCAAAGATGGATTTAACAAAGTAACAGAGTGTCTCATGGAGAAATGGGAAATCTGCTCAGAAAACTTAGGAACTGTAGTGAAAATGCTAAGTCACAGCCTGAAGCGATGATTGAGCACCTGGTGGGAAGGCAGGGTCAACCCATGGGAGCTCAGGTGCATGCAATGCACCTGAATGACCAGAAGGGATGCAGCCAGGATCAACCCATTCCCAGACCTCGTGAAAGGGTTGGTAGCGGAGGCAAGGATATCTTGTTGTAGATCCCCGCATACCTGGGGCCTTCTAAAGCTTCTTTCTTTTATTTCTGTGCCCACAGCTGTGACATTTGAGCAAATCCTCCATTGCTGCAGCCTAGGACCTTGCTGCTCTGCTGTTAAATAGCCCTTTCCATTGTATTTCAGGAATTCGTTTAGAAGAGGGTCAGAAGTTTTTTTTGTAGAATTTGATTTCATATTTTTCTATTGCATATAAGTATGTTTCCATGTAATTTTGTAGTAATGCTATATGTAAAATGTTTTACTGTGAAGCTTTTTCTAAGAACCAGCTATACTTCTAGGCATATCACATATGCACTGGATACATCTGACAACATAACAGTTTGTGTTGTATTTAGCCTGAAGTTAATAAAAAATTCACTTCTTTAAGAAATACAGTAGTTAAAAACCTCTGGTGCTAGTCACAGTACCAGAGCATACTTCTGACTGGAGGGAGATGAAAGATGCATGTAAGCTGCAAACCATACAGACAACTAGTATCCACAGTTTTCTCTCCAGAGAAACAAGCAGGTAAGAAGTTGTTACACTCATTTAACTGGAGAAGTTCTGAACTTACCATCGTAGTCACCTCTTTTACATTAATTTTTTTCATTTGATGTGTGGCAAATTTGTATTGTCACTTGCATGCATGTATACTGCAGATCTTACAATGTCCATTATCACTGGGTTCATCCATATTGTTGTATTAGGATTTGTTTTCTTATGCTTTCGGTGTTGTATATGATCATATGCTGGCTTCTTAATCTAGTAATTTTTATGCCTTTAATCACTAGGTATCTTAATACCCTTGGAGTTTCCTAAATGTTGTCCAAGAAAGTCTATTCAAAGGTTAACATTTCATTTAAGTTGGATAATATTATATTCAGAATTCATATGGCCCTGTACTTTACGTAGCCTCTCTTTTATTTTTTCTCTCTGTAAACTTGTAATCTGTTAGTCATTTTATATCATTATTTTTCTGTTAAGTGACTTGTGTTTAAAGTATTTTAAGCCATTTTCTATCTTAATAAACATTGCTTCCTAATTCTGGTATGGTCTAGATAATGGCCTTAATTGTTCATATCTCAAAGAGCGCATTTTGCCCTCTACTTTTCCACGGATATTTCGTTCTTCCTTTTCTTGGAAGGGAGAGATGGCAAATAAAAATACTTGGGACTATTTCTTGATTTATTCCATGCTGTGAAACCACAGAAGGCTGCTCTGCAGCCTATTTCTTGAAGTTTTGGATCACAACTGAAAAATATCCCCAAACTACTGCTGTCTTTGGGGAAATGAACCATCTTCTCTACCTATAACTGATGATTTGTGGAGGAAAGGAATTAAAATCTTGTCCTGTAATTTAACATTTTATCTTCTGGCTTTTTTTCATTTATTTCCTTTGCTCACAAATCTGCCTTTACCCTGGTAGGAAAAAAAGAAAAGATTAAGGAGCAGAGGGCAAATTCAGTGCTCCAAGTTCACATTTATCTCCAGCTACTGTCTGAATGTTTATTTTTCAAAACAGAAGTTGGACACACAGACTTCATCTTCTCTTTGGGTTTTGGGCATGCATGATGTTCTAATGAGTATATTTAAGGCTATTTTTTACTTACCTCAAATAAACAAGCAACATTTTTGTATGAGTGTAGTTGCAGAGCACACGTGCAGTTGTTCCTGGAAGTTGCAATGTAACATGGAAATTAACTTAATGAATGTTTAACTCAAAATGCTTTATGAATAAGAAGTAGCACTTGTTGTACAAAAGTCATGCTTTCTGTGGAATGGGGAATGACATGTGCTGGCATGGCCCCAGCTGGTTGACAACCTCACACCAAGTTATTTTTCTCCCTGCCTCGCCTCAGCAGGTTTGGGGGACGGGGGGTGGGGTGGGGGGAGGGCGGGGAATGTGAAGAAATGAGGAAATCAATTACATCTCTGTTATATTCCATCTCTTTAGTGATGCAACAAACAGCACAGAGTGGCTGCAGTCAGGATATCGCGGTCTATTTCTGTAGCTCCTTTTTGTTCTTTTCCTCTGCTCCACCACAAATCCATCACAAGTTTGTGGTACTAAGGAAAACGGGTTAGTGGGCAAAATTAGTAGAATTAGTAGTAGGTGGATGGTAGGACTAGACAGTCTTAGAAGTCTTTCTTCATGCTACGATTCTAAGTCTTCCGTGGGGTGCAGTCCTTCCAGAAACAATTGCTTCATCATTGAGCACCTCCTCTTCCTGTTCCTTTTCTTCCTCTTTAAGCATTTTCTTCCCTTTATTAAATGTGCTTTCACAGTCATTTTGCAACTTGGCTAACATGCCAGCTGTGTCCTGCAGTAGGGTTTGTGGAGCTGTTTGCCACCTACACCCAATGTAGGTACATGGCATGAATATCTTCGTTAAAACTGGTAGCACGGTGACCCCATTGGGAGCTATTATTGGGAACTTTATGGGAGCAGTGGATGCTGGTAAGTCAAGACAAAAGCTTCAGATAGATTTCCTAATTTTCTCAGGGTTGAAGGAACAGAAAACCAAATTCTAGTTTTCCTTACACTTTACATTTGAGTCAAATACAGCTGAAACAGTCCAGAACTGGACATGTAAGGTTTGTATGGACTACTGGAGGCTGCCATTCCTCTGTGATTATTGTATTTTCTATTTCATGCCTTTGTAGTTATGCTTAGATTCATTAAACACGAAGCTTACACAGCTTAGCCTAAAATGACTGTGTGCTGGAAGAAGTGTTGCTAATTGCTATTACTGTTGCTAATGGCTAAAGAGAGACTGGTAGTACTGCAGGAGGAAAAAAAAGAAGTTGGCTATGTTAACCCGACTAATGCAGATTAAAACACAGCTAATAAGACTAGTGTGAAAAGCTTATATTTGAATTACAAGAAAATGACATTTGTGGAAATTAGTATTCAGTCTGAAGTCTTGTTTGTTCATCACTTTATACATTGGGACCATGATTTAGAGTGTTCGTGATAATAGTAGAAAAAAATTAAAATAAAGGGCTTTTCATTTTTAAGTAGGATTCTAAATGTTAGAATAATACAGGTTACATCATAAAACATTTGAAAAAAATTGAATTTTTTTTTTCTTAACCTGATATGCAATGGCTGAATTTGTAGATTTCTTTCCACTTTTCTTATGGAAATAGAAGTATAAATTTGACATCTTACACGCTTTTCTGTTTTTCTCATTTCATTAGCTTACTGCAGAGTTCTGCTTTCTGGCATGTAGCAAGGCCTTCATTATTTTATGTCTGTGATTTGTTGCTTATGAATAATTGGTAAATCCAATATTATTTGCAGGATTTCAGGAGTGAAGTCACAGGGAAGCAAACCACATGATGTCTGGATGGTGGGAGGGATATTGTAGAACAGTAGAAGTAACTGTTTATGAAACTTGTTTTCAGAAATATTTTCTATTGTCAAAAAGAAATCTGTTTAGAACAGTCAGATAGATAATTTTCCTGTGAAGAAATATAGAAGAGTCAACTTTTGAAATCCCTGAGGATTGACTCCCTGGGAACTCAAGACATGAATAGAACAAGGCCTCATGGAAATTAATGTTCTCAACAGCATTCAGTTCCAAACCTCAAAACGCATTTCTTGGATCTTTCACAACAATATAATAATAATAAAAAGGAATCATTTTGAAAAGGACTTGAACTGCTAATTAGCACTTTGTTCCAACTGGGTTTTCTCTCTCTACTAGGCTTTCAGAGCACATGCAAATATTTCCACATACTTTTATTTTCTGGCATGCATGCATCTGAGAAATAATGCATATCTTTATGTAATTATATGAGGATTGCTCCAAAAGCACTGTCTGCTATTTTGTTACATTGGACCATGATATTTATTGGAGGCAGGTATGGTGGTGTGGCAGTAGAGATTGAACCTTCTTCCTTCTTCATCTGTTGCTGTGCAACAGATGGCAGCAGAGGGGCAGAATGACAAAATGGCATCTGCAGTGGAAGTGTGCATGAAGTAGTGTCACTGAATTCCTTTATTTGGAAAAAATGGCACCCACTGACATTCGTGTGGCCCAAGAGAATTTTTCAAACACTGAGGATGGCCTTTTACAGTTCTGCTGGCTGTGGGATAGAATTGCAAACATTAGAAATAAACATGTAGAGATAACATGAAAGAAACTTACTGAAGCAAAAATGAAGATTCCTATGATAAATTTCCTTTCTGAAAAAGGTGAAAGCAATTTAAAGAGAAATTGCAATAGCTGAATTACAGTAAGCAGAAGAAGTCAGTGACTGGCTCAGGAGAAAAAGGAGCTGTAGTCTTTATTCCTAGTGAACTTGAGTTCATACCTTTATGTCTAGAATGTGCTATATCCTTACACAATCAGTGTGAAATGCATCATTCAACATATACATATGCAGACAAAAACACAGACATAAGTTTTCTCTGCCACAGTCCTGGAAATGGTATTCACATAACTGGGCTGCGATAAACCTTCCTCTGAGGGATTCTATTAGTTCTGAGTTGATGATCTGATACTGTGGTCATGTGTTTTTTGGACCAAAACAGTCATGTCTCATGGTGTGAGAGCACAGCAGGGATCCTACTTCTGCCTACAAAATGCACTATTCTGCCTGCTCAATAGAGAGTTAACAGGGGATAAGGAGTTTCTCCTGGTTCTTCCTTTATCTAGCTTGTGAAGTTGAGCTGACCTCATTGAACTTACTGTGAGACTGAAAGTGAACATCATAGTGTCCTATCTAGAAAGCTATCATTTCAGAATATGTCAATTTCAATTAAGAGGATAATAATGAAAGGCTATTTTTTTTTTTTTTTGAATAGTGAGACTATATTTATGTCTCTTATGTGATTTATATTGGATCAGTCATGATTAGTTCTTCTCTTGTAATGAGAGCTGCTCCAGGCAATCCAACTTGTAACTGTAGATAATTCACCATGCACCAGGTAATAAGATATAATTACCTTAATTCTGCATTTTTAAAAAATCTTTCAATTCTCACTGGGTACATCCTGAACTCTAACGTGTCTTCAAAAAGTATTTATTGTGTTTCTTGTTTTTTTTTTTTTTTTTTTTTTAACATAATTTTGATGTTAGAAATAAATCATGAGTTTGCTGTCATTAGGAATGAAACTAAATACTGCATCGCAGCTGCTAGAATCTTCAAAGGTAAATCAAAAGAACTCAGTAAAAAAGTAATTCTGTCTTCTAAATTGTTGACATGCTACATTTTGGATACCAACTGAAGTTAGATTTGTTAATGAAATCCTTGCCAAAGAGGAAAATTTCCTCCATTCATCTGTGTATGAACTCAGATAATTTGCCCCGTGAAGTCAGAGCTTCTCCTTTCCACCATTGGATAAGTGCATAAGAGTGAAATGAGCTCAGTTTGTTCATTGGTAGCCAAAGATTCTGTGGATGTGACTGCCAAGAGCACTAAATCTTTCTAAGTATTCTTGCCTTGCTTTGGTTCACAAAAAGTCCTTTATCCTCTGTAATATGAGTCCTAATTCCAGATAAATCACTCTTTTCTAGAGAACAAATAGGAATATTATTGTTGCTAAGGAAATGGACTAAAAGGTCATAGCTTCATGAAAAATGAGACAAGTTTAGTTACCTTTAGAGTGCCTGGAGTAGGGTAAGGCAGGTAGAAGCCAGCTTTAATTTTTGATCATCTTAAAACTACCAATGTCCTTTTGATTGAAAGTTGATGCTGTAGATGACTTTTTTTTTTTTTTTTTTTTTTTGCTTAATTAATGAAGTAAGAAGTAGAATATTTTTAGGACACACCAGGAGTCCACATCCCACATCTTTGTGAGAGAATCTTCTCAGAAGTTTAGTTTTCATGGAAGTTTCCATATCAATAGAGAACTTAGAATTCTGGTGTGGGATGCTCCTGGCAGAAATGCTTTGATATTAATAGTAAAGATACTTCTGTTTCTAACACTGAAATTGAAGTACTCTGTTTTAGGATGAGGCCTGCACATCATTCCTCCATGAGTATGAAGGACTGTGAGTTTTAAACACATTCTGTTGCTTTTATAAGATTTTTAGCTTTGCAAAAGCTGTAGAAAAACACTAAGGACATCCTAAGTGAACTCTATTGTTGGTATGTTGCTATGGAGGAGATGGCCTAATATGCAAAATAGGTACAGTGAACTACTTTGCTACTTAGGAAAGAAAATGGGGACATGACATTTCATTATTTTAGAATGGATATGTTGTTACTTAGAATTGCTTTGACTAATAAGGAAATATAAGATTAATCTGCAATAACGATTATACTGTAAGTACTACAGTGAACTTCATGAGAGAGACTTATGAAGCTGATAAAAGTCTGTCACACTGGTTAATGTATTAAGGTCTAGGGAATGAAGTTAAGGCATTCTTTTACTGCGTTCTGTATTTGATTTTTCCATTTGTACATTGTTTCTGTTTTTGTAGTCAGATCTCTCTTTGTCTTTCCCTTATCCTTCACCCTGGCTTGATCCGTCTCTTCCCATGCTATGTCCGTACACGCACCTCTCAGTGCAGACCCCATTATGCCCAGCATCTCTTTCTTGACCCTGTGTAAGATCTATCCTAATAGCTATTTCCTTTGAGAGAGCCCTTCCCTCACTGTTGCTGTTTCTTTTCCTTTGCACTGAAGAGTCACAAAGTAAACCCTTTCAGTGGTTAAATCTGATTCTTACTTGAGAAACATCAAGGTTTGGCAGCAGTTTTGACTGCATTCCTCCAAGAGCAAGGCTTCTGAGATGGCTCATGAGGCAAAGCTGAAGCTTTGGAGAATTAGGAAACTTCACTGAGACAGAACTGATCATGATTTAGATGCCTGTTATCAGTGGCATACATGCTGTGCATCCATGAAAAAGTCACTTAGGCCATGCAGAAGACCTGAAAACCTGTCACTCAGTAGTTACCTTGATGGAGCTAGTAGGAACTGGCTTCTTAGGGGAAATGGACAGCATGGGCACTGTAATCTTCACATGTGTATAAACCCCACATGGGTGGTTTAAAGGTGCCCTGTTGATTGATTAGTCATCTGGAGAAGCGAAAGTGCTGTTTGCCTTTAGATTTGGAAACCTATACATGCAATTTTTTTGTTTGTTTTTTAAACAGACCTACAGAAAGAATGTCATATGCATGCTAAGCTGTTCCTGTGTTTCTTGATAGAAACAGCAGTCGAGAATATTTTTTTGTTTTTTTTTTTCCCCCCAGAGGATTTTTCCTCCAGATGTACAGTGGGATTGTCTTGGGTATTTTCTTCAAAATCAGAGATTTTTGAGTAAACTGATGTCTTTCTCAAGACAAACAAACAAACAAAACCGCAATGAAATAATAATAATAAAAATAAATCTAAAATCATTTCCATGATTTGTAAGTGGAACAAGATTGCCATATTTAAAATATAAGATTTTTAATGTTTCTCTATTTTGTTTTTCACTCAGACTTGACATAATCTTATTTTCACTGTTTTTGCACACGTTGTGGTATAATAATATCCAATCTAACAACTAGCTATTTTGGACAAATTTTCTTCTGTGATTTTTCTTTTGAAGCAGAGGATATAATTACTCTGTTACAGGATAGAAAGGGTAAGTGGAGAAGTTGATATTAAAATCAGAGTTTACTAATGTGTATCATACAGTCAAATACTTGCCTGTTTTGATGGAATTTGCACTGCTTTTTCTGTAAATAGTGAAATGCATTTACTAAGTGAATAAGACAGGCAAGATTTGACCCTCTGTGAAATAAGTATCAATATTGAGACACAAAAATGTTCAGGCACGAAACAGATTTATGATATCTTACTGCAGCACAGTGCAAGAATGGTTCTAGCTAAAAGCTAGCACTAGAAATTGATATATTCTTAAGAATATGTATCACTGTAAACTTAATAGATCTGTTCAACTGACTAGTGGTTATCAATAACCAGAGAGCTATTATACAGAATGTGCTGATATATGCTACAAAAACAAAACAACGACAACAAGAAAAGCACAAAACCAACCAAATAATGGTGCCTGAGATATATGAGTTGTAACTCTTAGGATCCTACCAGTAGCTGGAACTTTTCTGTGAACCACAGTTTCCTGGGTAGGAGAAGAAATGTGGGGAGGTGGGAAAAAGCCCATCTTTTCTATAGATAAGGGACTGAAGGGCAGGAAAAAGATACTGACTTGCTGAAATTAAACAGCTGGTGAGAAGATCTGCTGGAATATTAGGACAAAAAAGTACAGGAGGAAAAAAGAAGGGAAGTACACGTGAAAAAAACAAACACCAAGACAAAAAACCCACCTAAACCACAACAAAACACTAAAAAACTAAGTGTGGAAAGAGGAGTCTAAGGAGAAATTAGGCCAGTTTACAGAAGACTGTGTGAAAGGATGAGAACAGAAGGGAGAAAGATCTGAAGACAGAAGGCAGAGCAGAAGGGAAAGGACTGAAGATTCATACCACTGTCAGAAGGAGGCAAATCTGTGTGACTTGACATTCTCTTTCCAAGACAAGGAAAGAAGATGGACTGAAAGATGATGTTAGAACAAAGGCACAAAATAAATTTTAAAGCATGCTGCAAGGGAATTTGGCTACTGAAAGACTGCAGAGCTGTTTTTACTGGAGCTCATAAAAGCGATACTCTCTCCATGTGTTTTTGTCTAAATATCTCATAGCAGAAGGGCTATTTCCAGCCAAACGTTTGCTGACTGTTTTGAAGAGCTACTACAGCATTTCAGTATGTCATCTTCCCTATAGATCAGAGGCTTCCTGGTTAGTGAGTCTGGCTTACATAGTGTTTGTCTGCTGCTAAGTTAGTTGAGCTATCGTTGAACCACTTTTTCATAGATTCATAGATACATTAGGTTGGAAGGGACCTACAAGATCATCTAGTCCAACCATCCTTCTACCACCATCCCTACCCACTAAGCTACTAAATCAAATCCCAAATCCCCCATCTGTTTTGATGATTCCTGATACACAGTCTGGACTCCTTTTGTTTTAAAAAAGTGCTCTCTTCCTTCACTATTTTATTTGTGCCAAGATTTTGGACTTAACCCCATCTGTGCCATGAGAAGTAGCAGGTTTGTACACAACATGTGCAGACCTCCTGACAGACAACAGGTTTGTGTCAGGAACCTCAGAATGTGTAGTATCTGTTGGCCACAAACAAAACTAATAGAGACAGCACTAACTGTGTTTATATTAATGTTTTATTTCAGAGTCCAATTCTGAATCATTCCTCCCCCCTACTCTGTGTTGTCTTGGTTCATAGAAAGGTTTTGTTTTGCATGAACTAGAATCCTTTCTGGGAAAAGCTACCAGAGTTTCTCTGTGGGTGAGAGCAGTAATGTTCTCCAGCTTCTCCAGGATGTGTATGGATATGTATGTCCTTTGGATGTCTGTGATTGGTAAAATGAGAAAGTGCACTGCAGATCACCATACTGAACATAGTTTTAAGAAAAGTTTCTGAATGTCATGTAAATATAGGAGCTTGTGCAAGATACTTGCTTATGGAGACGTTACTGTATCCTTTTTTTTTTTTTCATCAATTACTACAATAGATCATGTGCAATATTGGGATTTGAGTTTCAAGAGGCTTGTAGAGCATGGATATTTCCAAATCCAGTGAATTTAGAGACTGCATTTCTCAGATCATTTCCAGACTTTACCTGAGTGAAAACCTTGTGTGTGTATAGCAGGCAATGGACACCACAGCAGGTAAAAGCAGCTGCAGATACTAGGTGACTGCAGTGCCATATAGTTTTCATTTGGAATTCCGTCTTCCAATACAACTTTTTCCTTGCCCTCCAATAAATCTTTATCTACATACAGTGAGGTAGAAGACTGTTTAGGATAGCTGGTCTTATTCATGGCTCTACTGTTCCTTTTTTATCCTGTTCCAGAGCCATTCCTAATTAATAATCTACAGCATTTTCTGTATAGAGTGGTAACCTCAATACTAAGCATTTGGACTATCAGGCACTAGCTGTTGCTGTGCTTTGTTAAGGGATTTGATTCTAAATCTCAGTTTCAGTTATGTATTCAGAACATTAGCTTAATCTGGAAAGTTTCCTTCTTGATCTCATTTACCAGAAAAGCAATCCTGAACCTGAGCAATTTTCTGTAAGATACTTTCCCATGGAAATTCAGACTCTGACAACTGCTTCTTTCCCAAAAGGCAATTCCCACATGTCTCTGGTCAGGACAAGCCACCTCTTAGTATACCGCTTGAACACTTCTCCCATCCCCACTCACTTCAATGCCTGAAGTTTTTTGCTAGACTGGCATTTGCCAAATACAATGTAGTATCTTTAAAAGGTAATATAAAATCCCTTTCTTAGAGTTTTATGTGTTCTCTGGCTATTAAATGCATCTCTGTAGCTTGTTTTCCTTCTTGTTTAGTTGAACTATCACAGCCTTTCTTGGGATTTGGGATAATTTTACCTTCAAGACGCTTCAAAGATATTGCATGGTTTTCAACATCATCTTTTGCAAGATATACATATTGTGCTTGCTTGCTTGCTTTCTAACTTAATGAAATTGTGAATCTGGATGTTTGTCTTTCCAGCTAACAGTGATAGGATAGGCCTAAAGTCGTACCAGGGGAGATTGAGGTTGGATATTAGGAAATCTTCATCTTCGAAACAATGGGTGGGCACTGGAATGGTGGGGATGTGGGGGAGTCACCGTTCCTGGAGGAGTTCAAGAAATGGATAGATGAAATATGGGGAACATAGTTTAGTGGGCAATATTGGAGGTAGGTGGATGGTAGGACTAGATGATCTTCTAGGTCTTTTCCGGGGTTAATGATTCAATGATTATTTACTATCCAAAGCAGCACAATTTTTGTCTGACTGTAATCTGTCATTAAATCTTTACCTTTTGACCAAAATATGGGACCTTAATGAATTATTTCAGCTAAAAAAGGAAGCTACTGATCTGGGCCGAATTATTCTCCTGTGCAATCAGTTTATTTTTAAAAGAATATGTACAGTTTTCTGAATGCAGTGAAAGGTGTTTATTATTTACTTGTGCACATTTTCTAAGCCTGCTCTTTGTGCATTCTTCCTCTGCTCCTAGCAGGATTTCAGTTATCAGGGAGGTGAACAGGTGGTAACCCCTTCATTTTCTAGACTGCTCCAGGGAGAGTAAACTGATGATGCTGTTGCAACTGACTGTCTCCCACCTTCCCAGTTTGGATGCATCTGCCCTTGCATTGTCAGGATTGCTTTTGTGACTCTACTGCTTTTTTTTCCTGCCAAACACAAAGGCACGGCTTTAACTAAGCAATCCCTTAATCCCTGTGTTGATAGCCACTTTTAGGTCAGGGTTGTTGATATCAAATCAAGCTGCTGGAGCATTTGGCACAGTGATTGGAAACAGCTCAGGTGCTGGTGTACTGCTATATTTCACATGGGCATTACCAAATTATTGAGACAGATTCCTGGCTCTCTTCATCTAGTCTGGCTTAGTATTGGATGGAGTTTGTTGAGAGGTTATTGCCTTGAGTGGTTTCCTCTCACTGCTTTTATTACTGGTATATAAATGGATTGCTGCTTCCTGTGCGTCTGGTACATAGATACCTGTCCAGTTGAAGAAAACCTATGATTGTTCAAATCAAGGGCTCACTTGCTGATGACCAATAATGCTTTCAAAAAAAATTCCTCCAACTTAATTTTGTTAATCATCTGCATAGAGTTTTAAATACTGGCATTCTACACAATCCATCTGTACAATAAAGACTTGTAATAATATTACTCCAAAAAAAGGAAAAAAAGGCCTGTAACTGGTATAAACCAGCCTGCTGGCAAGAAATCAGTTTAAAAATATTGACTGTACTTGTAGAAATAAGGCATGTCCTTACAGTGTTTGGCAGCACCCTATTTAAGAGTACCTGCATCTATCTCAGGTGAGTCAAGCTTCATTTCATTCAAAAGTACTCTCTGTAAAAGCATCTCTTTTTCCATATCCCCTAGTTTTATCTTTATTTCTGGACAAAGTTCTATCCTCTGATATTTTCTTAGATACTATATTTGAATCAGTGGCCCTGGATTTGTAACTTGTTATACCTGTCCTGACCATACACACTGGACATGATTGAGATTTCCTGCTTTTTGCCATCTGCTACAGAAGGTGTGAGAATAAAATCTGAGTTCTCTGATTTCTCCAAATATATTTCTGGATAGAAAAAGAGGGCATGTACTGGATCAGACAATCTGAAGTGTCCTACACTCTTTGTGGTATTCCTTCAGTATCAGTAGATTTTGAATTTTCTTTTGGGAAGGATGTTATCTGATATGGCAGCTATGACAGTTCCTGTGTTTGAAATGACGTCCCATGAAAGCGTCTGGGTCTAATTTAGAACGTATTTATTTAAAAATCTGTCTTCTGGCATCAAAGGTACATTTCTTTCATGCTTCATGTGTGTCTATGCTCTGTCCAAAATAGACAAAGAACTGACAAAAATGGGTCTGCAGAACTGGACAACAAAGAGGTTTTATAATCTTGTGCTTTGATGTTGTGTTCTCACTACATTCACATTTGAGCACCTGTTAGAAGAATTTCAGAAGCAGTGATTAGTCAGAAACTTATGTAGCTGTTTAGGGGGATATTCATCTCTGGTAGCTATCATGTTCACCAACAGAGCCAAAAAAAAAAATTTGTAAATAAGAAGGGTGAGGAGGAGAGCTCATAGTGCAATAAGCTAAGGATATTTTCAATAGGGTGTGAATTCAAACAAGTGTGTATTGTCTTTCAACGTTGCCTAGATTCAAACTAGAAAGAAGTTGACTAATACAGCTGTACCAGTTCAATGATTTACATCTGTTGTGTGAAGTTTGTCCCTAATTTGTTGCTGAAAAGGCTAAGAAGTATTGTCTCACAAAGAGATAATAAAAGGTGCAATACTTTGGTGATGCAATTTCTTCTGTTTGTTAGCAATTCTGATAGTACAGAACACTGATATAATTTTAGATTTGTATGCTATACTTGCCTTGCCTCCTGCTATATTCATTTAGAGATATCCTGATCCAACTAGAGGGAAAAAAGATGCATTCATTTTGTGTGTGAAACTAGATTTCTTGGTGCAAAAGTCTGCAGGCTTTCGAAGGAGCTGTGTGAGTGTAACAGCAAGTTCTGAAACTTAAACCTTTTCAGAGGCCCATGTTAATCTGTAAAACATAAACTAGAGTTCACAATAAAGTTTTAATTAACAGCTGTCATTTCTGGAACTGCTACTGACAGCGCCTGACTTGCACACCCACATATGGCTATCATTGCTTTTTGTAACATTCAGTGTGTCAGCTACAAACTCATGTCATCTCACTCCCAATCTTTTCATAGAATAAGACATCTATTTATTTATTTAGAGTAATGAGGAAGGATAGTCATGTATTTAGTGACATAACACGTCGAAAGCACTTGTATTCCTTTACCTAAGCAGAAGACTGAGGCAGAGCTATATTAGCATTGAGACTGTGCAAACCATATATTGAATAGCTTGGACAAGTTCAATATAGGTGACTACTGCAGCTCTGCTATAGAATCAAAGCACTTTGAACAATATCAGCCTGTAATATGTAGAAGAAAAAATAGGTGCCACTAAACTCCAAAAAGGAATTATCATGCAGAGGGCTGAGTTGTACTAAGCCATAGTGGTATAGTCCTGTGTTATCTAGGAGAAAAAAAATGATTGATTTAGATGGTTATCTGGGTAAACAAAGTTTGGGCATACTTAGCCAAAAATTAATCAACTTTTTTTTGTAAGTGCCTAATTGACCATTTCTGTCTTACCAAATATTCACACTCAAAAGAGAGCTTCTTTCTGCAGTAATTAATACTTCAGTATCTTGCAATGCTTATGAGTAAATCTAAACTAGAGAAAACTAACTGAGCTTGTCTTCACATTTTCCCTGTGGTGAACTACTTAATGCACAACTTAGCCTTGGTTATAAAGCTATATAGTGTCTGCAGTAGTTAATATAATAATAAAGCTAAGTTTCTTCCTCGTGTCATAACTGAATTGTATAAACAAATTGGTTCAAGGCCACTAGCTGTATGGTGCAGTACAAAGAATGGGCTCAAAAACAGTGCCCCATGAAATAGATAGAAACTGATTCCAGTGCACCTACGATTGATCTCACATTGCAGACAGGTGAATAGTACAAAGAACTTGGTGATTCTTGATTACTTACTTCTCTGCAATAAATGAATATTATCTTACATTTGCAAAAACAGAAGTAAAGGAAGTGAGCAGGTAGAAGACAATCTGCTTTTCTGCAGGAGAAAGAAAACAGATGATGGAGAAAACAGAAATGTTCTGGCAAAAATAAAGTTTCTCTTTTTACAAACCAGATTGTTTGAATAGCTGAAGTATATTTCAGTGAATTAATTTACTTTAATGAGAGGTGTTTTTATATGTGTTTTCAGAGTAATTAAGAATACTTCATACAACGTGAGAATCGGTAACAAAGCTAGTTAAAAAACGTTTGTTAAGTGTCTTCTGTTGTATCCTGAAATTTGTCTTCTATTTAATAGAATATGTATATTGTCACAGAAAGATGCTAATGACTTAATAACTTATACCATGCCAGTTTGTGAAATCTTTGTGTTTAAGATAATTTATCTTGTATGATCAATGTGTACAGGAGCATTTTGGTCTTATGCAGCTGTTAGCTCCCCTTAAATACATTTCTTCAGTGTACAAATACATCTCTTCTTCATAAGCAAGAGAAAAGCATTCCATTTTGCATTAGCTTCAGATAATTTGTTCTATAGTTCTGTTTCATTTCCTTTAAAAATAAATTTCTGAAAATATATTTATTTTCATAGCTAATCTGTTTAAAAATAATAGTAATAATAAAGTTAAATCATTTAATTTGCAAAAAATGCAAGCAGAAGATTTTCCTACTTTTTTCATTTTCTTATCTACACTGTTGCCCAAGGACGTCATGGATGCCCCATCCCTAGAAGCATTCAAAATCAGGCTGAACGTATCTCTGGGCAGACTGGTCTAGTGGCTGGTGACCCTGCGCATAACAGGGGGGATGAAACTAGATGATCATTGCGGTCCTTTTAAACCCAGGCCATTCTATGATTCCATTCTACGATTTATTCATACGAAGGTCACCTATTCACCAAATTTGCTCAAAATATTAGTAAACTTATTGCCTTCTTTGTCCTCAAGTGTGTAAATACGTCTGGAGGTATTTTATGCAGTAGTTAAGATATGTTGATCAAGTCATTTATATTCTGTATTATAATCAAAGAAGTACTGATGCAATTCTCAATGAAAATTAACAATTTACACTTCAAAGTACAACCTTTTCCTTGCCAGATCTTTTATGTTCTGGTGTGTGATTTTTCTATTCTTGTGATCAAGTTCATAAGGAACACTTTCAACACTCTCTATCAACAGCTCTACTTTTTATTGCTCACAGGTGATGTTTATAGAACAGACTGTCTACTTTTTTTAAGAAATAACCAGTCACAAACAGTTTTTCTCAAAGAATGCTAGCTAGTAAAGCTGAGAAAGTTTGAATTCCCCAAGCTAGGTAATTTTTTATTTGTATGAAATCAATTATTAGTCAGAATGACTCTTGAAGCTCTGTGAAAGATTATACTATATCCTATGAACATCTAATATGCTATTAAAAAAGAAACACAACAGACATGTCTTATCAAAATTCTAAATTCCTACCTCTTAACAGCTAGCTGTATAAAAGGATGCATTTGTCCACTGAAAAAATGTATTAAGTGAAGCTAACTGTTGCATAAGACCAAAACTCTTCTTCACAAACAATGGAAAAAAGAAGATGGGATGATGGGCTGTAGGTAGGAAACATTCACGACTCTGACAATGTTAATTATAAGATGCTCTCAGGTATACCTTAAACCTTAGTAAAAACATCCTAAAATGGAATTTCTAGAGGAAGTCTGGCAGAGGGCCACAGAGATGACGAGGTGCCCCATGACAGAACATGGAGTAATAGGGACAAACTGGAACATGCAAACTTCCACATGAACATAAGGAAATCTTCTGGCCTGTGAGGGTGACAGAGCACTGGAACAGACTCCTGGACAGGCTGTGGAGTCTCCTCTGGAGATATTCAGGACCTGCCTGGATGCTTTTCCATGTAACCCACTGTAGGGAATCGGCTTTAGCAGGGGGTTCCACCTGATGACCTCTGGATGTTCCTTCCAACCTCTGTAATTCTGTGGTCCTATGATTCAGGTCATATTAGATCCGTGGGAGTTCTGACATGTATTTGAAAGTATTTATGATTTCATTCCTCTCAATATTTGTCTAAGAAGCATTTCTTCACTTAATAAATGTAGAAAAAAAAAAAAAAGAGAGTTAGGATGGCAAAGATGTGAGAGTAGGAGTACTTTCAAGTTGGATAAGAGGAGGAGGACTTTCTTTAAAAACAATTCAATTTGGGTATAAATTCTTTCAATTTCTTCCAATTCTTTCCATTTATTTCTTTCCATTTCTTCCCTAGCCTTCTACCTCTTGATTCATTCTCTTTGTAATTTTCTGAACATCAGTTACTGCTGCAGTGGAAAGTGCCAAAAATACTCATGAAGCATTGTATTTCTGCTACTGTTTCAAACACATCATAAGGAAGTGGTACAGAAAATGTTCTCTTTTAATTACTACAGGCACTCCAATTCTTGAGCAGGAATTGAAAGGAACCAATGTACGATAGACTTAGAAAACCATTCTAATACATTTTAGAAATAGTGTGTCATTGCAAGACACAAATTAAACCATACTCTAATGAATGTCTTAAACTTTCTACTTGGGATTAATGTATTATTTTGTCTTCAGATAAAAGTGTCCATTGAGTGAGCTTGAAATAGGTTTTCTACCATGAAATCAGCAGAAATTTCCAAAGCTTCTGGAACTGGTAGTTATTATTATCTCAAATACTGAATGTTAAACTTTAAACATTCACTAATGTAGTGCTGTTTGCCATCTGCTCAGAGTTGGCACACAAATCCATGAAAAAATGTAGATGCAAATACACTGATGAAAAAAAAAAGAAAAAAAAAATACTTAGAATCAAATGTATATTACATTGTATATAAAATGTCTAAACACAAAATATTTGCATTCAAATACTTGATCTTTGTTCTCGGAACATAAAAAATGCCACGAAAGGCAGAAATTCTTGTCATTTGTTTTCACCCACATGTGTTAGTAATGTTCTATTGCTCTATGGCAATTGATTCAATATCTTTTAATTGAAGAAACGGACTTTTTTTTTCTTTCTATAATTTTCTTCACTTGCTATTTTGTGAATTAGAGGATTTGACAACCTACTATAATGGTTGGACTGATCATCTGTACTTAGAACATCTCATTTTTTCACTTTTATACTTCCAAGGATGATGAGGCTGATAGAAAAGTAGGTATTAAATTGCCACACATACTGTGCAACTTTAAAGTGAACCATAGCTTCAACAACTCAATGAAACCTTAGTAGGAAAAGACTTTTGAGTTTATAAAGAGAAACTTGCATCAGAAATGAACATCCAGATAAGAAAGGAAGCCTTGGAAATAGTCCTATTCATGTGATCTATTGAGTTGCATCTAGCTTCTTCTGTAACTAATGATACAAAACTGGAAATCCTGTTATTTTTCTCCGAAATGTAATGCAAGAACAAAACAAGATTATTTGCCCTGTAGATGATTTTCAAGTGTAGAATTATTTGAGTAATTTTCAGTTCTTTTTTGAACGTGATTAAATTTCAAAATAAAATGTATCTATATTCACAAACTGCAAGGACTTTATGCTCTTATTCTGAATTCCAGTGATTTTGTACTGGTTAGAAAAGAGACGCGTAGAGTCTGATATTGCTTAGTATCTCCTGAGTATGGTGACATGTCTAAGAACTGGATACAAACAGTGCAGGATCATGCCTTATTCTTGGTCAATATTATATACAAATTAAAAGAACTCAATTTGCTGCCTTCTGAGAAAAGCCATGCAGATCTCTGAATTTTCTCCTTCAGCTCTTAGTGATGTGCTCTTTCATGATCACATTGAGACTGCACACACTGTTGCAAACATTTGTTTGTTGTTGCTACTGCTCTCTTAACCTACAGCCATCCACTGTTTTTACTGTTTCTGCACATATTCTAGTATCCAGAAAATTCACATCACTGGCCTAAATATCCAGATAAATGTTTAATGAGTTGTAATAGCAGAGAGTAAAAAAGCCTCTGAAGATGAGGAGTAAAATGGGCTTTCAGTGCTAGTTGCAATATCAAAATGACCTCTTTCCATTAATGCCACTGAAATTTTCACTTCCTGGAAATTCTAATGGCTGAAGTTTGCTTGAGCAATCCATGTTAGCCATTAACTCTTGTGTCCTACAACACTGAAATAAACCAATGTGAGCAAAGTTCTCATTAGATTTCCTTCTCTTGCTTTCTTTTGGACACCGCAGGAGAATATGGCCTAAACTCTAAAAATCTAATGAGATTTAGGGACTGTTCTCTGGTCTCTAATAGGGGGAAATGAAAATGGAGATATGTCTGATTATGAGGATTGCGTTGGAATTAGATATTTTGCAATCACTGTTCAGTTAGAAATCACAGTAGTCTTCCCTTGCTTGAGTTGACAGTGTTCATGCTGACACCATGGTTCTACCTAATAAGAAACCACATTAAGTTCAGCAATCTAATTAGCCATTTTCATTCAATCATATTGTGGAAATTATATAAAATTATTTTTCTTCAATTCACTCACATTGCTTTCTTTCTTTCTTTCTTTCTTTCTTTCTTTCTTTCTTTCTTTCTTTCTTTCTTTCTTTCTTTCTTTCTTTCTTTCTTTTTTATTTATTTTTTTAGTAGGAAGCATCACACCAGATAGAATATGCTTTTGAAAAGATTATTCTGGAAGTGTTGAAATTGCTCTATCTTGCCATTCTATTCAGTTTGAAACTTTAGGTTTAAAAAGTTTCACAGTACAAGATGTAATTACATCTGAAGATGTCTTCTATCCTAAAGAATGTCCATTTACTGAACAATGTATTCTATTCAAAACCAATCTCTTGCAATTGCCATAAATAGCTCTCATATTCTGTTCATCTACTATCACTCAATACTGAATTAATAAAGTTTGAAACTTTTCAAGGAACTATATTATGAATATTTTCCTGAAATCTTGGAGAATCTTGTGTTTCATTAAGTGTTCTTGAAGTAGAATCTGTTTCTTCTCTCTCTCTCTCTCTTTTTTTTTTTTTACTATGAATGAAGCATCTGAGACACTTAATTATTTTAAATATGGTGAGAATACATTATGGAGACAGGGTCCTGCGAATTTTGTTTATATACCAGTATTTTACATTACTTAAGGCTCAAGAATTCAGTGTGAGTGGAGATGTCATCTTACATACAAGCATATCCTGAAATAGTTGCATCTTTTGCTAGTCGATTCACCTTTAAGACCTTTATGATGCTTGTGAATCTTGATAATGATGACCTGAGAGACATTATTAGTACATTCCAGATCATGAATTTTACAAAGCTACCTATCAAGTACATGCCTTGCTGTATAGCTTTAGCATTTGAGGGAAGAGGAATGAACTGAATGATATGACTGAAGGCAGCTAATTAAAAGATCATCAAACTCCCTAAAACATGTAAAAAAATCATTACAAGCGAGGATGTTGAAGGAAGTTTTAATTTCTCATGAATGTTCTTTACACAATATAGGAGGCAACAATCATGCAGCCTAAAAAAAGGAGAAAAATGTATTTTTAAATAGCTTGTAACAGTGCTTGAAGCCTTTGATGAATTTAATACAGTTGGGAATCTGCTTACTGCAGATTCTGTAGATTCCTTTATCCAGCGTATTTGTTGATAGACATGAAAATGAACATTTTTCTTGACTCATGCATGATTGATATCAGAAATAAAATAACAATTTTTGGAACCAAATAACAAAGAAAAATCATCTTTGTCACCTTGCCACATACAACATCAGTAAGTGATGTTGTACATCTCCTATTTAGAAGGATATAAATTTACTTCTGAAGTTTGAAAGCTCACCAGAAAGAGCACACAGGCTAAGCTTCTTTATCCCCAAATTAACTAGAATGAAGACTGGAGATGTAAGACAAAAAAAGCTCAAGATGCTAAGCATTGAATACTAAGCATTAAAATAATGTGCATAACAGTGCATTTATTGCAGCATCCAAGATGAATTTGATGCTTCAAAATGTTGCTATACTTTGCTGTTCTTTCCCACTGTGTCAGTTTTATGGACAGAAGACTGTCAGTGCACTTAACAACTTTAATGACTTTTAAAGGCAAAGAAAGAATGGGGAGAAAAGGGAGAAAAACTGTACCATAAGATTTGATACATTTCTTACATTTTCTTGGTTAATGTATTTCCTATGTGAATGAGATTTTTAATGAAAATTAGCAGGTTTTTTCTTTTTTTTTTGTCTTTGCTAGGCTTATTTTCTCTAACTGAATTTGGGATGACTGTTTTGAATTTTATGTGAAAAACATAGAACAAAGCATTTGTCAGGCAGCTTTATTCAATATGGTTTGAGTTATAGTGTTTTAATCTGTGTAAATCTTAAATGGTATGATTGAGAAATTCAATCCAAAAGAGATGTGTCTGGTTTGGATAAGGTGCTTCGATCTCTGTTAAACCACAAAACTCATGTGAATTAAGGGATTCCATACTAGGAAACTGCTCTGTGAAACAGAGCATGGATGTTAAACACAGTGTGTCACGGGGTTGTCTTGAAGAGAAAGTGAGGATATTGACATTATTTTTTGTTTTACACCTTAGCTGTCTAAGATATTAGCTATCATTATGTTCCTGTGGCTCAACAAGTGCAGTGGGAAATTAAATGTGTATTTGTACACATGAACTAAGAAATGCACTGAAATACTATGAAATACTGTGTTTCTGTCCATGTTTGCCCTCCTCTTGGTATGCTCATTTAGTTCAGTGTGAAAAATAAGCACTGCATGGATGCAGGGTAAGACAATCCTTTAATCCTTTGCACCCTCAAAAAAGACTACACTGCTGATGAAAGCAAAGAACTCAAAGGGCCTTAAATTATTCCTTCTTTCATTTTTTTTTAAACTTCTCCCCCCTCTTTTTTTTCCTTTGTCAAGGATGCAGTTAGAGACAGAAATGAATTATATACTTTGTGGCACTTATTTACTCTATTCACTTTCAGAGTCACTCCTCCTGTCAACTAGGAATGGTCAACTGGTATTTCAGATAAATCTTTCCTCTTTTTGACTTCAGTCCACACTGTCTTGATAGTCTTGCATCTCTTATTTATAGTTATAGTAAGTAGTAAATAATGAGAACATGTTGTGATTTTGCACTATAAACAAGAAACAACAACAGAACATAGAGTGGGTAGGTCCATCCATGACTTTGGGAAGAAAACTTACTTCAGATTTCATTTGTAAGGGGAAAAAATAACCCTTCAAATACAAATTTTATGGAAGTGGTGTGTATGTAGATAACAGGATTTATGCAAAGAAAGTTCAGACATGCATAATAAATAGTTCCTTCTGACTTTCCAGCCCTCTACCCTCATACAGAAAAGATCTGGATACTTCTTATTTATAGACTTTAAAGAAAAATATAAATCTCTAAAACACGGAGTTGTGAAAGAAGGGGGTGGAAAAACAGTCCCAAAATTGTATTCATGAACACAAAAAAAGGTAAAAATGAGTTTGTAATTTACTGCAGCTCAGAGGCAGCAATAACTAATACACTGGAAACTTACCCATTTTATGCATCTATTTTGCTTGCTTTAGTACTGTGCTGTTCATAAAAAGAGCATTTATTTCAGCAACTGTCATGTCACTTGGCATTTATGTCATCCCTGAGATATGTATAAAAATGCACTTTTTTTCCAGTTCCAATTTTTATTGAAAAGTTATTTATTAATAGGTATCCAGGTGATTAGTTCCCCTATCTAACTAGTTTTACTGTTCTATTTTCATTTTGCTTATTCTTATCACTTAAGAATCAGAATCACAAATCATTTGTTTTTTAACATCCTCATGCCTAACATTATAGTTGAATTTCATCCTCTTTATACTGTTATCTTAATACTACTTAGCTAGTAACTGTAAATTTAAAAAAAACAACAACATACTTTTCTATTGTTAGACATTTTCTTACCCTTGCACCACATATAAGAGGTGCTTTGGATTGTCCACTATTTTATGCATTCAGTAGTGCCTTTTGATGATTTAATCTACTTTTTGCAGTTTTTATTATCTCTTGCCTATGTACTGTAGACCTCCACCCAGGAGTCAGAGATGCTCTATGCACTACTCACGGGTACAGCTAATGGGAACTTCATCTGTCTTGCGCAACTTCCAGCATCAGGTATGGGATGAGAGACATCAAATTCAAAAAAGAAGTTGAGAGGGGAAGTGCAAGGCTGTCACTTCCTGATTAAGCTCTGCGTTAAACTGAAACATGGCAAAGCAAAACATGAAACAGAGTGCCTGTGGAAAGTCTGAGAGGTAGAATTTCCACTCAGTGTAATTCAGCTGCAGTGTTCTACTGCTCAGTATGTCACTGCATGGAGTTTCACCTCAGTGTCTCCCTCCTCTCAGGATGTGTGACTCTGACGCTAAGAGCGACTGAATCAACTTCAATTTTCCAGTACACTGCATTATGTCTTTTCCCTAGGAAAATGTTTAGGAGGAGCTAGTTGAAAAGATTTCAAGAAAACACACTATTCAGCACATTCTTAGGAAACAAGTATTCTCTAGGACTTTGCCAACTTGTGACTAAATTCCAAGGGAAACAAAGAAAACGTCTATAAGCAAACAACATAGTCTTGGGCCAGATCTCTTATCCTATTTATCGACTACCTTGCCAAGGTAGAGGGATGCTTGCCTTGGTCAGTCTGTTCCTGGGATCATCTTTCCCCACCAGTTAGATCAGGCTGGAGAGAAGTCTAGATAATGGTGCTTTGGGGCTGTGTTTGCTCATAGAAGTTCAAGTCTTTCCAGAATAAAGCTAAAACTTAAAATCTAAAAATACTCCATGAAATAGAAGTACTGATCTTTTTTCAGTGTTATGCAATGGTAAATAAACATTTTAGCCTGGATAGTGTGAACAGTTAGGATATATTTTCAACTAATTGATAATGTGTTTGAGTAAGATGTGTTCATCCTTGTGTAGCAGGACATACTGATGTGCAAGTCTGATGTGTTGAAAGTGCTTAGCATGTTTAGCATGATGGTGCTAGTTCCATAATTCTTTTCCTGATTAGTCAGGACAGCTGCTGAAGTTCGTTGACCAGACAAGGTGAGGAGAATAAGATAATGTGTTAAGTTTCCCCAGAGTTTGAATCAAAATTTATTTAAATTCTTATATCCAGTTTTGGTGAATGGCGCCAAACCTTTGAGGCTGACAAGCACTGTGAGTGAAATTACTGCTACACCTGCAGTAGCATTCCCTCAGAGAGCTCTCCTGCTGCTCATCCACTTGTGGTATTGAAATTATGAGAAGAATGACAACAGAAGATGCTTAGAGATGATGTAAACGCACCTGCTGAGGAATTTGGTCTCTGTTTTTTTCTGGAGCTGTAGAACTCTCGAGGCTTAAGTCTTTGGTGCCTGTTTTGACAATTGCAGAGGTGTGATATGGTGCCATATACCTCCTTTGAAATATCACATTTCTGGAGATCCTCCAGTAACCACTCAGGGGGAGCTAAGACTGTTAGGTAACCTCCTTGGAGGCTCTCTATAGTTTCAAGGAGGCATTTTGTTCCTACTTTTGCCTCCAAACATGCCCAAGGGGAGTTGGAATTAACTAAACAGTTAAAAATAAGAAAAAAGATGCAAAACCTGTATTTCTAACACCAATTTAATTTAACCACTAAGCAAACATTTAGGATTAATTGTTTATCTGCTCTCCTATTGTAGCTGTTGGCACTACTATCCTTGTTTTTTTAAGATCAGCATAAAATGTTCATTTCAGCCGTTCATTTCTAATCTCAAGCTTAAACTGTCACAGAGCTGTGTTACTCCTTGGTTTAAAATGGATCACAGAATAAGTATCTGCTCAACAGCTATTTGACAGGAAAATCTCATCTGTTGCCGTGGCAGTTTCAGTATATTTAGAACCAGAGAACCCAGATGTGGGTATGCATTGCGCTTGTTTATGGCTAACACATTACAAAGGGCTGCTCAATCCTGTAAAATATTCAAGGTTTCTCCCTTGCTTGAGATAATTTAGTTGCAGTGTCTTTACTGGGCTCTGCGCTTTGTCATGACACTTTATAGAATTTATAGGGAGAGGGTAATGGTGGAATGCAATCTAATTTTGTGAAAATGAGTTGGAATTATTATCTGCTGAGCATAATCTGTGAGACAAAGAGTGGTGGCTGTTTCAGTGAGCCACAGGTAGTTTTACAACTGCACTCCCATTCCCATGGAAAAGCTTTTTGCATTCATTTGCAGTACTGTGTCTACAAACCAAACACAAATTGCATTATGATTTTTTTTTTGTTTTTATTTTTTTATTTTTTGCAATATGGGCATCCCGGTCACTGGCCCATAAAAAAATAACCAGAGAGATATAGCAAGTCTTCTGAGAGATCTGCTTATTTAAGAAGCAGTCATAAGTGTTGTGTTTCTATTTACATGCATCAGACCTCCTGAAGGAGATCCCAAGTGTTGGGCATGATCCCCAGATAATCAGTGATGTTTGGTGGAGAGGTAATGCCATTTCACTGCACCTGCTTTCAGATATACCACTGCAAACATTTCTGCCAATTAATATTTTTCTCTTGCATCAGAATTTAGATTAAAAAAATGGAATTTGCTGACAAAAATGTAAAAACACAGTCTTTTCTATGTCTAACATTTCTTTATTAAGCCTGATACTCTGCATTCAGCAGTAGCTAATGCCTCATGCTTCAGAGGAAATTGAAACCCCACAATTTGTGCAAAGCCATAAAATAGAGAAAGTATTCCTTGCAGAGCCTGCAGCCATCAGCTTATTCCCTGAAGCATGAGATTTGATTATATATTTGTTTCTCTGGGAGAAGAGCTGTGAGTATTTCAGCTTTTCAGGCTGGAGATAGTGCATTAGATCAACCTGGAGGAATCCAAGGCCTGTGTAGAACAGATTGTGGAATTCCCTTGGCAGAAATGAGCAAAGCAGCCATTACTAACATGCTGTCATACTGCTAACTGGAGCCGAATGACAAATTCATAGGAAACTTTGCTTCTATTTCTGCTCTTGAGCTATCACTGAGAAGCTTATCATTTCTTCTGGGTGTAAGAAGCAACCTTATTTCCCACATAGTTTCTTAGTTTGTGTTGTGTTTGCAAACAGTATAATCCAGTACGAGCAGTAGCTGGCACTGTGTGGCTGGGTCACACAGTGCTTGCTATTCACATCTCTACCTGAGGGCTTCATGCACGAGCTGGAAAATGACTGCTTTGGCTCTGCTCTTTCTATTCTATCTACCTGTGACTCACCTTCCTTCTTTCTTTTCTATGCAGTACAAAGAATTACTGCCATTTTTAATTGGGCTTTAAGTTACTTGTGTTTGTTTTCACTGGATCGATGCAATATTTTTGCTCAGGAAACCAGAGCAGAAGGTACTGGTGGTCACACATAGTTTAGGGCTGGTCCATGCTTTGTACAGAAGATTCATCTAGAGCAGGCAGACAGAAAAAAGAAAAAAAGTAATGATTTGAAGAGTTATTCTGTGGCTTGGGGTTGACCTCACAAAGGGGCAGTGGCCCTAACAGGCTGCTGAACAGGGCATTTTTTTCAGTCACCCTATACTATCAAGATGGCTTTATTTATGGACTGTCAGTAGACTGCTGACTTTCTGACGCTGTCAGTCACGCATCAAATCCCCAGTGTTTCCACAGAGAAAGTGCTGAAAAAGAATCTTAATGTGCGATGGCAGCATTATCCTTGTCAATTCACTCTTCAGTGTTTCAGAGGTCCAAAAATCAAAGCCCACTGTAAAACCTTACTATTGGCAAAAGCTACCTGTTTCCACTCTCCAGTGTTGGAAAGAGAGCACCCTTTGCCTTCATAGTTTCTTGTCCTGAGAAAGATGGAAAGTATTGTAGTATTTTCTCCAAAACTGATGAAAAGTCTTTTATTTGGAACTAGATGGGAGGTTGGAACTAGGTTCTAGGTTCCAGCAGGAGCTGGAATGTTTCCTGGTATCTCCCAGGATCAGATATCATGACAACACATTGCTGCCTCTATTTTCCACAAGTTTGTAATCGAACAATAAAATACTGTCAGCACTGACACTTACATGTGTGTTGGCTGAACATAAGCTGGCAGTGTGTCCAGGTGACTGAAAAGGCCAGTGACATATTGGCTTGTATCAGAAATAGTGTTGCCAGCAGGAGGAGGGAAGTAATTGTCAAGATGTGAGGCTTCACCTTGAGTACTGTGTTCAGTTTTGAGCCCCTCTGCAAGAAAGACATAGAGGCTTTAGAGCATGTCCAGAGGAGGGCAACAAAGCTGGTGAGGAGTCTGGGGCACAGGCCTTATTAGGAATGGGATTGGTCAGTCTGGAGAAGAGGAAGCTCAGGGGAGACCTTATTGCTGTCTATAACTCCCTGAAGAGAGGTTGTAGTGAGCTGGTGGTTGACCTCTTGTGTAACTGGTAGTAGGATGAGAGGGAATGGCTTCAAGTTGTGCCAGGGGAGATTCAGACTGGACATTAGGAAATACTTCTCCAAAAGAGTGGTCAGGTGCTGGAATGGGCTGCCCAGGGAGGTGGTGGAGTCACCAACCCTGCAGGTACACAGGGAACATTTACATGTTGTACTGAGGGAACATGGTTTAGTGAGAACTATTGGTGGTAGGTGGATGGTTGGACTGGATTATCTTGTAGGTCTTTTCCAGCCTTGGCAATTCTATGATTCTTTGAATTAAGTCTCAGAGCTCTGTTTGCACACAGTAGCTCTGTTGTCTTGTGGGTATGGTTTATACTCCATTTTGATCTACCAGAACCTCTCATTCCTTCTTCAGCTTGGGAGCAGGTCCTGTGCTCCAAGTGCTATCTTCACCCATCACCAGAAGCCCCATCTTTTTCTCCTAGATGCACAGGAAAGGGGGCGGGCTCTGTGGGGTTTGGGTACTGGAATAGGACTGAGGGAATGTGTATCTGGTTAGATGTCTGTGCTTGCTGATTCATTTGCACTTCACATTTCTCTTGTGGATGCTGGATTGATGCTGGAGTCTGTCAGTTTCACTGGCCCAATCTACTCACCTTATTCAGGTACTGTGTCCTGACTAGAGAAGTAATTTCCTTCTAGAACATCCAGTTGAGATTTTACTCTTTGCAGTATGAAACTGTAGTAGCTCTGAACAACTGAAAAAGAAACCTAACTTTCAGTCCCACTTGCAAAATGAAATATTTCTGATAACAGGGATATTGGACAATAAGAAAGAAAATAAGAAGTGAAAATATGTTATTTCCAACTAATAAATCATGATATTTCCTGTCTTCTATTATGGCATCACTTGAGAGATAATCAGATGGCTGTTTGTATTCTCGCAAACACTGAAGGAGCTTACATAGTCAGTGATTTAGATCAGAGTTCACATACAAAATGATGCAATTATATTGAGCTAATAAAAAACCTATTCAGCATGAAGTAATTTTTTGCTCTCTGCAATAGTGAAATTTAATATCTAAGATATTCATAAAACCTTGAATTGTGGCAAAATTCCAGTCTGTTTACAGGTGATTATTCCATCTTTCTAAAAGCATGTCTTTTTCTCCTTGAAGGATTCTGTATTCTGAATATGAATCTGTGTAAAATTGTCAAACGCAGAATGGTCCTTTCATGTCCATTTTTAGCCATTAATCAAGTTCCTGATGAAGATTGCTTTCTGTATTTACTTTCTTAATTTCAGAAACCTTTCCCCAAAAATTTTTGTACTATTAGGAGAAAAGATAAAGACTAATTGCAGTAGAATCATTTTGATGTTAGCATAAAATATAATTCAGTCTGAATAAAACCTGCCATCCCACTACAGTCCTGGAGTCCAAATGTCATAGAAAGCTGAATACAAAAGGACAGAGTAGCCTTAGTGGGAGACGATGCTGGTTTTTTTGCTACTCTGAAGTTGTTAAAAATTACTTAATCTAAAATCTTTTAAGGGGTTCTTAGTGTTTTCATTAGCAGCACTGTTATAAAATGTTTTCAGATCACCAGCATAGCTGAATTCGATTTCCAAAAGTTTTGTGTTTTCTTGGAGGCAGGGTGGGAGAGTGGTGTTGGTTTTCTACCATCTTGTTGCTAGCAAATTTGTGATGTAAAATTGTAAAAAAATGAATAATATTGCCCTGTGCAGATGGACCTCTTTAATTTTATTTGTATTTTTGACTACTATTCCTTTTTAAAATTTAATTATATATACATATATATATATATATATATATATATTTCCTGGCAGAGGTTTTAAACTTTACTTTCTCTTCTGCTTGTTCTTTGCTAGACCTGTTTTCCTTTTATTCACACTGTGATCTGCCCCACATCCAAACCAACAAATCAAGTCAGCAATTTAACAGAAGTGACATTGATGGAATTTTAAGAGCAGTGTCCTTGGAATTCAGGTAGGTATTTCATGTGATGTTGTTCAGTCCTGAATTCCCTGAAATTATAGAGAACAGATGTATTGTTCAATCTGAACGGAAAAAGAATCGCTACAATGGCTTGACTCCTCTTTACAGAGGACTTTACAGTTCCTGTCTTAAAATGCTGTTTATTATGATAATATTGTCATTGCCATGGCTTATTCTTCACATGGGTTATAAAGCATTTACTACGTAATGCATAACAAAAAATAGAGAGCATTAAAATAGAGGAGAATAGACTATCCTCACAGTCTCTCTACACCACTATAAGATAATTCCTAATATGTAATGTATATTATTATTTTCATGATGCTTTGGAATATCATGCAGACACAAAGTAATGCTGAGCTTTTTATTCAGTTTACTCCTTAGTAGCACAATACATTGAGAGTTTTCGTATATTAGTTTATTCGGTGATTAAAATAACATGTGAGATAAGGGATTTCTCCGGACAGGAAACTGCTTGAATTTACATGAAAGTGGAGAGAGATTTGAGAGGACTGAAATCAGTCATTCTGAGTGTATTTCCATTAGCAGTTTAGAATTTAGCACTGGTGCTTTTCCTGGTGTGAATTCCTTAAAATTTGTACTTGATGAACTGTAGACAACAATATTTCGTACATAACTGGCATGGAGAAACAGGATTCTTTCTCTGAGAGGATAAAAAATTTCTGACATGAAAATTCTCAGGCAAAGATGTGGGTTTTTTGATGCTGTATTTCTTTTTTTCCGTTTGTTTCTTTAATTTAACCCTATCAAATTAATGCTATTGTGCCAATATAACTGCAGGGGCAGCATGTATGGTAGGAAAATCTTAAGCCAGTATTGCCATTAAACCCTTCATCTTGCAAAACCACAGCCTCACAGTACTCATTCCTCTCTCCACAGTTTGCTGTGTATTCTGGCATAATTGCTAAGTATTAGCTGGAGAGAGGGCTTGTTACCATCAAAAGTGATTTCCGTGAAGACTCAGAGCAGCCTGTTTTTCCACGTGCCTTACTGTACCTTACCACATAAACACAGATCAACAAAAGCTCACTTCAATTTGTCAAATGATAATTTTGGAGCTGTGAAGAAGCAGAATCCAGCAAGCGTTTTCAAAAGATATTCTCCTAGTGCAGGGTCCCTCTGACCTGAACAGCTAGTCACTACCTGGGCCTTGCCAGCTTGTTCTTCTCAGGAAGACAAAGTGAAAACATAAGCAGGGCATTTTTTCTGCTGTCAGTTACTCACACAAGAATACACAAAAGGTCTGGCTTCCCCGAGGCAGTAGGTGTCTTTCCTTCTCACAGTTTTCAAACCTATTTCCAGCTATCTTACTCCACAAAGAATCCTAATTGCTCCTTCCATTTGGGCTGAATGAAATGTACTGAACATGCTCCAGAGCTCAAAACAGATTTGTGATTGCCTGCAGTTAAGAGCCAAGTCGAAAGGCAGCCATTAGTCCCCTTCCATGTAAAATCCCGCCAGGGCATGGCCAGGCTGGGCAAGATGGTGCTTTGCCTGGAGAAGATCAGCTGCCTCAGCCAAAGGCTTTGTAAATGCTCTCAGCTGCTGCTGTTTACAGAACAGACATAGTTTTTCCTGGTAGTGCAAAATGAGACATAATCACACTTGTTATTTTTAACTCCTGAAAAAACCTGCATTTTCTTAGGAAAGACAAAAGGATCTATTAAATGCATCCTATGTAGCATTTATTTTCAAGGCTTTTTCTTCTTTTTATTTTTATATAGGGAAAACAGCTGTAGTGGTAAAAAACATCACTATACTTTAAAAAGAAGTTGTATTTGAATCTGTATTGATGTCTCTGACTACAGTCATATAACAAGACCATTCACTTTCTTGGCTTTAGTTGAAGAAAGTTAAAGTTAGTTTTCATAATTTTCATATTTGAATTAATGAGCCATTAGAGGAAGTTAAATTTTTCTGAGGTGGAAGAGACTTTTGGAGATCATCTAGTCCAACTCTCCTGCAATGAATGAGAACACGTACAGCTCAGTCAGGTTGCTTAGTTCCTCCCCAGCCTGACATTGATCCCCTCCAAGCATTGGGCATACACTGCCACTCTGGGCAACCTGTTCCAGTGCTTCACCACCCGTATTGTTAAACACTTTTTTCTTATATCCAATCTAAATCTCCCCTCTTTTCATCTGAAATCATTTCCCCTTGTCCTACCATAACAAACCTTGCTAAAAAGTCAGAAAGTAAATAATAATATAATAGAAGGTAGATGATAATGTTTTGGTTTTTTTTTTCCAAGCAATGAATCTTTAAAACAAACATTATTCTTATGAGTGACTGTAGCAGAAATGCTAAGTCAAGGCTTGAACCAGTGATTGAGCACCTGGTAGGCAGGGCCAACCGAGGGGATCTCAGGTGCAAGCAATTCACCTGAGTGAGCAGAAGCGATGCAGCCAGAATCCACTGCTTTCGAGAGCTCACAGAAGGGTTGGCAGGGGATGAAGGTGTATCCTTGCATGCTTGAGGCCTTCTGAAGGTAAGTACTTTTTTTTTAATTATTTTCCTTTTTTTTTTTTATAATTGTTTTTGTCTGTAGCTGATGTAATACAGCAAATCTTTACTTGATGTGGCCTAGGCCCTTGCTGTTCTGCTGTTATTACTGTGCTTTCAATCATGTTCTAGTGACCTTGGCTTTTTCAATTGTTGCTTGTTAGTGCTGACTATTTTCTGAGAAATAGTTGTTCATGAACCGGATGCTTGATATTCTTGACTAATATCTTGCAGGGTCAAATTTAGAAATGTGATCTTTTTCAGGAAAGCAAATGATGTATATTTGTTTCCTAGTGATTTAGGGGGATTTTGCTGCATATTTGTGGTTAAGAATATGATCAAAGATTTAATGGATGGCTATCTATTCTGCATTATACTTGTGATTTACTGCTTTGGAGTTTGTGTTTGAAAAAAAAAAAAGCTGTTATAAATATCAAACTATTAACAGAATTGATCCTCATGCTGCTTTATCAATGTATTTTGAAACATGATGCTGATAGGGATGATGGGAAGAGCTTATGAAGATAGTGTCTCAACATGTTCTACGGGAACAAATAAACAAAATAAATAAATAAATAAAAAGTAGTCTTGGACCTCTACTACACCCGTGTTAAATATTACCTTTTAAATATCAATGAACTGCAAAAATCACCTACTGCAAATCAGTGGTTGCATTATGTGATTTCTGTTGATCCCTCTCTGTCCTTTCAAAAGGCCTTGTTTCGGTCTACAGTCAATCTTAACACTTCCTAGTTTTATCTGTGGAATGACTTTACCACTCAGCAACACTGACATGTACCCTTCCTCAGTCAGTCAATACAAGTTTCTTAAGCATCTTCAAGTTTCTAGTCAAGTAACAAAGTGGATGGTGCCTTTAGTACAAATTAAATATATAGCAGAAGTAATTCTAGTCTAGGAGTATTTTTCGCTTATGCAGAAGCTACCTAAAATGTCTAGGGAAAATTTTAGACATTGACTAAACAGGAAGATTGTTTTTTCCTTAAGAACTATAAGTTACAGAAATACTTATCTTAATGCACACTGAAATATTAGGATATTTCCTAAATCAGACCACCCACAAAATGGGGGGACAGATTAATACCTATATGAGTCATACAACAGTAGAACAGATCTTAATTTTTCCCAGGTAAATATTATTGCTATCACTTTCCTTTACAGCAGTGGGCGGCCAAGTCTGTTAGGCCAACCTCTGGAAACCTCACCAGAATGTAGGCTATCAAGATGACAATTTCTGGGACTCGTGCTATTTATTACTTACTGTAGATGGCTTGGCTCTCTCTCTGCTTCCTAAATACGGATGAAATTCAAAGCCACGTGAAGTCAGAGGTGAAGAGAAATAGCATGGGACTTAAATAGTATAGTTGTGAATCAAACCCTGGAAAACCAGAGTAAGGAACAGTTTTGAGGTACAAAGTACTACTATCACCATTATACTGTTTATTATAGAAATGCATAATAGTACAGCCAAAGTATTAAATGTAGACATATACGTGAGGTACAGGACACCTGACTGTAGGGCTTGAATCTTAAGCGAGTGTAGAAGATGAGAAGCAGATAAGTTCAGTTTAGTTACCTGTATGCTAAAATAAGTCCTTTACTTTTTATGTCTTGATTTATTCCAGAGTTTGGGAATAGAGGATTTTCTTTTGATAAACAGCTCATTAAGTATGGGAGCATGTTAGCAAAATAATTCAATTCCAGAAACATAATTTATATTAAAAAGCACACTTAAGTATTCCAGGTCAACTCTAATCCTGAGCTCAGTCCATTCCAATTCCTTATTATTCCTGTGTGATTGTTTTAAACCTTTTAATCAAATGTTGAAACAAATCCTATTGGTGTTAAGAGATCATACCTGTTAAATATAAGACAGTTGAGTAATATAATGAGAACAACAGGGCCCATACAGACTGAATTGCCAGGACCAAATTTCTAAGGAGAATTAATGTTACTAGTCACTGTTCCTGGAGATGTTCAGGGAATGTGTGGGTGTAGCACTGAGGTATGTGGTTTAGTAATCATGGTGGGGATAGGTTGATAGTCAAATTAGGGGATCTTAAAGGCCTTTTCCAGTCTTAATGATTTGGTGAAGTGGTGAAATGTGTGAAATACTGTAAGTGCAGGAATTTTGGAAATTTGTACTGCTGACTCCTAGTTGAGGTGTGAAGAAATAGGGTCATAGCAAAAAAGCAAAGTGAATCCCTTTATGTCAGTATCTGGTACATGGAGGGTCCCATACTGAAACCTGTTTTCACAGGGATTGAATTTAAGGAATTGTTTCAAATTGAAGTTTCAGTAGGAGATTCTTAAGTGCAAACTGATAAAATGAATGATAAACTGCAAGGTCAGGTATTCTTTTGTGAGGATTCTTAAGAAAACTGAAATAAGAATTTTTCACAGTTGTCATTGAGGTATAACTTGATAGCAGAGAGAATGATGTTGAGTAATGTAGGATACTTCTTGTTTAAAAAAAAATATAATAATACATAGAAGAAATAGACTTCTATCTCTGTAAAAACTCTGTTTCCATACTGGTAATTTTTTGAAGCCCTAATAAAATTATAGCAGAAGAAGAAGAGATTAGAAAACATTGGGGGAAAAAATATCAATTTAATTTATAAGGAGAAGTCACTCATTCTTGAAACTTAGTGCTTTTTGAGGAAGAAAATTAGTTAAATGACAGGAATTCAAAAGAAATGAATCTAAAATAATTTTTTCAAATGTTCAAATGCTGAAGACTCTTAATTTACTTAAGCTTCAAGGGCTTAGAGAGAAGATTCCCTGCTCTTGAATTGAGAACAGGAAAAAAACAATGGAAGTGGTGAATTTCACAGTGTTGCGAAATCATGAATTTTCTCAGAATCCAGTGCTGGAGCCTTCACTGTTTACTATATTCACAAATCATTTGGAAATGTTTTCAATACTGAGATGAGGAAAGAGGAACCTTGAAGATTTTGTTAAGCTCCTTCTAGCATTCTACATGACATATCTACTTTTTTCTCTTTCTAATCAGTGCACTTGAACATGTATACTGTTGACCCAGAGAAGATGAAAGATTAGAAAATGTGACCAGAAACATGGGACAGGGGAGAACTAAACAGATTAAAAAAAAATCTCTGGCTCTGAAAAGAGATTGGTGGAATTATAAAATGGCTTGGGTTGGAAGGGACCTATAGGATCATCAAGTTGCAACCCTTCTACATAAGCAGCTCTGCCAGGTGCTAGATCAAGTACTAGATCAGATTGCTCAGAGCCTCATCCAGCCTGGCCTTGAACATTTCCAGAATTGGGGCATCCAGCCTCACTGGGCAACCTGTTCCAGCACCTCACTGCTCTCTCAGTAAAATAAACTTGCCCGTGATACCTAGTGTCAATGTTTTACAGGCTGGTTTGGCCTGGTTCCATGATGACTGGGGTGGGGGTATTCATGCCCCTGGAACAGGAAGGGGAAAGGGAAAAAGGAAAAGGGAGATGGGCCCAAAACAGCTGTGGCAATCTGAGGAGGAAAGCTAATTTACTAAGTTAAGGTACTGGAATGCAAAATAACACATTATAATACAATATAATTGGAATTGGAGCTAATAAATAATATGAGAGTCTGAAAAACTGAAGTTCTTATGCTAATGCCGAACGAGATGGCTGGGGAGCACCTGCTGCTGGGCTGATCCAAGAAGTAAAAAAAAAAAAAAAAAAAAAAAAAAAAGCTGTGTCTTGCAACATATTTTACCTTTCCCTCTGAGTGGAAAATGGAAAAAATGCAAAGCAACACAAAGTCCTCTGGGGTGTGTAGTTCTCTTCTGAGGCAGGTGTACCCAGAGCTATTGATGATTCATGGAGCTTGGCCATTAACTCTTTAACTTCCAATGCACTACATGATGTTATGATAACAAAATATTGATAACAAAAATCATAAAACCCTGGCATCTAATCTAAATCTCCCTTCCTTTAGTTTAAAGCCACTTCCCTGCCCCCCCCCCCCCCCCCCCCCAGTAAAAAACGGACTTCCCTGATGTTTATAAACTACCTTTAAATATTGGGAGGCCACAGTGAGGTGTCCTGGCAGCCCTCTTTTCCAGCTAAACAAGCCCAGTTCCCTCAGCCTATCCTAGCATGAAATGTGTTCGTGCCCCTAGATTTTCATGGCCCTTCTCTGAACTCTCTCCAAAAGCTCCACATTCTAAGGGTTTACTAATATGGAGTGGGGTAAGATATTCAGAAGATAATACTGTATGAAATTATCTGACAGGAGGTTTACAAGAGACAGACAGACAGGAGTGTTTTTTCTGTGCAAAATGTTGTTAAGCAGATAAAGTTTTGGGTAATGAAAATTTACATGAGAAAGTAATGAAACATTCACAAAGAAAAATCCATCAAGGTGCATCAAGAGTAAACTTCTAGACTGCATTTACGTTCAGTCTTTGGTTCAGGGAGATGTAAAATCATACACTGCTGGACAGTGGGATGACATGTAAGAGAATTTCTACCTTTTAGTGAACCTGTGTCCCTGTCAGTAAATGGTATGTATGATGCGTATGGTTGTTTTATGTTTTTAACCTTAGTATAAATAACTTTCTAGGGAGTAGTGAATAATTTTTGCCTGGTCAAGTTGAATGGCAGGAATTTATTCTGGCTGGACAAAAGATCAGGCATATTTTAAGAAATAACTTTCATGGCACTGTGAATAATCGTGATGTTCCTATCTCTAACAATTACTGATAATGAATATCTATTTAAGGTGCCTTTTAAGTTATGAACCAGTTTGTATACACTTTTATTGAAGTTCTATCTGTCTTGAGGTCGAGGTCTTCCTTAATTATTGATACTTAATGTGTGGACTCTTCATCAATGTCATTTAGTTCTTCTGGTCACTGTCAACTCAAATTGATCTCTCATGAAAAGTATTTCTATTTTAGTTTATGTTGAATGGTAGCAGGATGTGAAATCTAGGGAAGTATATCCTATGGCATTTCTTTAATTCTTTTACCTTCTATTGTTTTTATGAATCCCAATATCTGTTTTACCTTTTTTAAAAAAGTATTTCCTCTATTACAAGTGACTTTGTAGCACTGCTTTCTCTTAGTAAGGATTACTCAGCTGAGCATCCTAGTTGGTGAGATGTATGGTTGTTTCTTTTCAGGTGTTTTTTTTTTTTTTTTTTTTTTTAAGTCTGATACAAAGTTAGAAGAGACTCCAAAGAGGATGCTGAGGACTGTGATATTATTAGATTTGATTGTGCTTCTTTGCTATTTACAAAATAGACTATTCAGTTCCCAGTTACTTAGGCACATAGATTTCTTTTGTATGAAGTAGACATATCACATATGTGGTTCAGGTTTCTGTATAATTTTAAGGAATTAAACCTAATTTTCATGCTATAATTTCTGATATGCAGGCCTTTGGTTCGTTAATAAGTTGATTTGATGCTTTCTTGAGTGGAAAATAATTAAAATTATGAATAGCAAATAGCTAAATATAGAACAGAACAATTCACAGGCAAATTGAAATATTCTCAAAACAGTGTGTAGAACAGTCTGTAGTAATTAGCATATTTAGGGTAGAATATGTTAATAAATCCCTTACAGAATAGAGAAGTCCCTCATGTGCAGCCATTCTGCTATTCCCTGTGGGCAGGCTTTGCAGCTCATCTTTAAAACACATGCTATTGTATTCTGTCTAAAAACATTTTTGATTCTGCTCACATTCAGGGTGATTATTTTCACTGTCAATCCTGAACACGAGAGGTATGTAAGTTATAAACAGAAGCATATTAGTACGGAGAAGATGTTGCAGGAAAATCTACCTGGGGAGATATGGAGAAGACGATATAATTACTATTACGGATGATGGGAGGTGGCTGTATCTGTCACCTTAATGGGATTGGAAAAACAAATTATACAGCTATTCAGTCTTGGTAAATATAAAAATTAACAATCTCATGGGGGGAAAAAGCCTTGTAGTAATCATGTATGTGAAGCTGTGGAATTTGGGTTCCTTCAGGAACAGTTGAAAAATAACAACCATATGATTAATTAGAGCCTGAAATTTGAGTGCTGCAGCATACAGGAGGGAATGGGTTTATTTTGGATATGCTGGCTACTAAGCCTATCGCTAGCCTATCTCACCAGTTTGCAAATGCACCTCTTTTCTTTGCATGGAAGCTTTTAAATTACTCTCAGCTGTAGCATACTACACAAATACAAAAAAAAAAAAAAAAAAAAAAAAAAGCTAATGAAAGTTTCTTTTAAGGGAACAAACTTGAAACAGTGGTAGTACAGCTGCCTCTTCTTCATCAACTCTGTCTCAAGTCTGGAAGAACATGAGAGAAGTTTAAGATGAGATACACCCTTACTCAGTGCTAAATCATGCTGATCCCAAGTGTTCTGAATTGTATCATTTAAGCTTCATAACATGACAACTGGGTTTCACATTTCTAGCAGGATTAACTAGGTTTGTAAACTTTGCAATACCTCAGACTTGCTTGGACAGCTCCTTTCCAGCCCTTGCTCCGTCCTAGGGGAGAAGAAAGAAAGCTCTGTGGGAGATGGCCTGGCGGGATCTGTGAATATGGATTTTGCAAAGATGTTTCACTGCAGTGCAGGCCAGAGTGAGAATCTGGAGGATTGTTTGGTGTCTCTGCCACAGCCTTTCTCCTAATAATTTAAGTACGCCTTTGTTCACATATGTTCTTTTATGTATCTTGTTTTAACTGTCTTATAAGCTTAGTAGCTTACTTTGGTACTCTGGATTTCATGATGTAGTAGTGACAGCAAAAGCTCAGATCTGAAGTATATAGCTGTACAGACCTAGACTTTGATCTGAGTGACCTAATGAGGAAAATCCAGGAAAGTAAATTTGCTGGAGCTTTAAGTAGGATCTTGTCTAATAGGAAAAGTTGCCATGTATCTACTGAGTGACAGCCTGGAAGCTAAAAAATACCAGGAGAAAAGCCTGCTCTGTAACTCATGGTCTCTTAAGTCAAACTGAAACCTTTAGAAAAGTGTTGCTAGCAGTGCACACGTGATGAGCCATTCCATTGTTATCCTTTTGTTGAAGTCTGGTAAACATAGAAATGTCCTTCCACATGTGAAAATGGCTTATTTTTCAGCAAATACATGGACTTTGTCGTTTCCAGTTAGAGTACCTTGTATATAATTATGTGTTCAAGGTTTCCTGTAACTCAGTTGTAAGCTTTTTCTATCCTTTTGTGAGTAAAAGTCACAGTTGAAGGTGAGTTTTGTGTTTAACAAATGCTGTGTTGCTGAGTGGTGAGATCTGACCTTTGGGGAATGTAGAGAAAAGATTCAAAGGAAAAAAAATCAGCTGTTATCAGGAAGCTGACAGATTAAAGGTGAGTTAATAACAGCACAGCAACACAGAATTAGAAAGCCTATGAGTTCTGCGTCATAACTTGCTCATTTTGTGAATTCAAACATTTATGAAATAAAAATGAATTAGTCCATTTTGAAGAAGAAAAACAGTTGAAGGTAGCTTAATTGGCTGATGGAAAGAAATGCTGGAGATCTGCCTGTAGACTATAGGAGGATGCTTTTGGAACACTGTCTGTAATGCAAGTTTGTCTCAGAGTAATACAGCTGACTTTCAGATGTGTTTATCTGCTTCCTAAAACTGCACATGGAACTATGGAGTATTTAGTCTGTCTGATTATCTTGTCAATGAAATGAATACGTCTAACATAAAACTGAACTGAGCAGATCTCAGTGTGGAAAACTGAACTGAGCAGATCTCAGTGTGGAAAACAATTTTGTAAATACACGTAGTAGTATGAGACAGAGGAAACTGAAGGTGACGGTCACCAGAGGGGAATGGTTTCAAAGTAAGAGGGGAGACTTAGATCAAATATAAGGAGAAGTTTTTTCATAAGGGCAGTGAAGTACTGGCACAGGTTACCCAGTGATGTGGTGGGTGCCCCATACCTGGAGACATTCAAGGTCAGGCTGGATGGTGCTCTGAGCACCTGATCTAGCTGTAGGTGTCCCTGCTCATTGCAGGGGACTGGACCAGATGACTTTTAAACAACTCAAATGATTCTATACATCTATATGACACTAGCTGTCCTGAGCCAAGGTGTTAGAATGAATATTTCTGCACTAAGATCTTAATTTTCAACAGTATTTGTAGTGTGTTTTTCAATAACCATCACTGCATGAGTCATAGCCAGTATGATTAGATGGAATTAGGAAAAATTAGTTAGAATTTGAGCGTAAGAGACACAGCAATGTGCTATTTTATATTTTATCAATCAGAAAAAAGGCTCGTCCTCTGGGGAAAGGTATGAGCTAGGATTCAGAAATTGTGCTTTCTAAAAACCAACACTTAGAAGAAATAAAGAAGGTATAGAGAACAGCAATAAATAAGATTGTGTACTCTAACCCATAGCTGTGAAGCCACTCCACATGCTATGCACTGTTTACACAGATTTATGATGCCTTTTGTATATGTGACACATTTACTTGGTGGCCCCAACTAAAGGTTAACAACCTGGTTACGGTCTTCATATTAAATACTGTGCAAACAGTAACTTGTTGTTCATGGGTCATGAGAGAGACTCAGGGCCATGTTTTTATAGGCTTGCAAATAGTCTTTAAATTTACACCTGTTATATTGCAGGTACCCAACCCCATTTGACTGAATACTTAATCAAAGAGCAGAGATCCCAAATCAAGAGAAAATTCCACACCATTTAAGATGTGCTTTCCAATAAAGATCAAACAGCAAAAAGAAATTCTGCAGTTGAAGATACTTTGGAATTTGAGAAATTTCTCTTGACCTTCCTGCCATTTATCTTTGTTTAATCACAAGGCTAATTGCTAACTGGAGAATATTATCTCAGTCTTCTAGAAATTACTAATGCGGACTAATACAAGCCATCCTCCAAGCCTGCACAATGGTCTGACAATCAAATTACAAGCTGAAGGAAACAACTAAAAAATGATTTATTAAACTCTCCAGTGTTATTTCTTCCTGATTCCTCACAATGTTTCTTGCCACAGGGACGGCCAAAGAAGCCTTTCTGGACCAGTCATATACTCATGGGATGAGGGTGTACACATCCCAGTGTGTAAATAGTCAGGAGATAATGTGGTAGAAATCTTCTGCTTCTGTCATGGTGTGCAAATTCCTGAGCATGTGCTGTAAGTCTTCTGCCTCTTTCTCTGCCTTTCTTCCAGTTCTCCTAGATCCTTCCTTGTGTTGTGTGTTTCATCCTGCAAGTAGCAGCCCTCACCAGATGGCTTCTGATTCTTGAAAGAGATGTTCTTAACTGTCTGCTCCTCAGCTGTAACCCTAACACAGATCTTCATTTCTCCTGCCAGCTTTAACAAAATGCATAAAGTTCAGTACATTTGTAAGTTCCACTTTAAATAATTTAAAGACTAAATTGTTTAGGAGTTTCTGAAGTTATTAAGAGCGCTTGACAGAACCCATTGTCCCTTGCTTTGCGGAGATGTCACTTTTTTGAGCCCAATCATTCTGACAGAGCTCTCTTTACAGCTTGACTCTACAATGAACAGAATCGGGCAAGAATTAATGTAGGAGGGTAAGGAGAGTTTAATTTCAGACAGTGAAGAAAATTCAGAGTAGCATGAAGAATGCAGCTGCTCTGATAATACCAAAAAATCTTCATCATCATGACTCCTTAAGAATGTATAAGTGAATTCAGGCTTGTAAGGAGTCATGTAATATTTTGATAGGTCGATACGTACAACTGACAAAAGGAAAGACAAAGAGATGAAAGAACAAGAGGAGCTGTCCAGGACATACTTTCATAGGTACTGAATACAAGCAACAGCCTTCACAACAAAATACAGGCTGAGAGTTATTACTTGGAGTTTGAGTATTAAAATGTTGCTACTGTAGTGAGAGGGGAAAAAGGAACTACTTCTATATCCTGTATAAAATGATGTAACCACTAAGACTAGAATTTAATTGAGCAGAAGATGACAGTCTTGTCTGCTCCAAAGGTTTTTTTTTGTTTTTTTTTTCCAACCATATCAATTACTCTAACTGAAGCTCTATATACTAAACCAGTGTAGGAATAGAAGTACAATGAAGGGTATAACCAAAACAAGGTCACAGTTTAACATGGGCATTTTTCCTGCAAGTCACACTGTTTGAAGTTGTTTCTAATGATACTTTGCGCTTACATCTCACTTCTCATCTCTCAGATCATTTAATTAGGTACTGTTTTCAGCTATAGTTCAATAGGAATTTGAATTTAAGAAGAAAACATGGTAGCTTTTAGTGAAATATAAAATAAAAAAGCCATTGCAGCTATATGGAGGAACAGTTGCAATCTCTGAATAGTCCAGCCACAGCACTTAAGAATAATTATCTGAGACAATAGAGGTTAATTATGTCTGCCAAGCCAGTAGTTTCAGGATCCTGTTTCAAGGCTAAAGTAGACTGCAGAACAGAAGTGAAAATGCAAAACTGCTGTTCATTTTAATCGTGATACAGGGTTTGGTCCAGGCAGGAGTGAACTCCTTACAAAGTCTTAGCTGGCAGCAATTATACTGCCTGAATGTGCAGGACAAATGTAGTTTCCTTGGGGGTCTGACCCTGCTTCTACCTCTTAGTATGATTTCCTTTAGAATTTCACTTCAGTTTGAATTCCTTGTTCATCCATGCAGGCCTTCTGCCCTTGCTACTTGATTTTATCTTTACTGGGATAGACTACTCTTGAGCCTGGAGAAGGTCTCTTTGGAAATTAACTAGCACTCCTGAACCCCTCTTCTCTCCAGGACTGCATTCTTTGGTGCTTTTCTTAGCACGTCCATGAACTGGCTGAAGTCTGCTCTCCTGAAATCCAAAGCCGTGATCTGTCCATGTTTCCTGCTCTTAAAATCCTGAGCTTCACCATTTCTTGGTCACTTTTGTCAAAGCAACTCCCAACAGCCTTCACATCCCTGACAAGCTTTTCTTGATTGTGAGCATAAGTTTAGCAGAGCATCTCTCTCTTTAACTTTTGAATCTCCTGTGTCAGGAAGTTACCTTCAATGCATTCCAGATACCCAGATTGCTTTTGCCACAGTCCTTACAGCTGATACTGGGGTGGCTAAGGCTCCCCATGACATTGTGTGTCTATAAGCAGGAGGCTTCTTTCAGTTGTCTGAAGAATATCTTCATGACTTTTTTTCCTAACCAGTCTGTAGCAGATGCTGACAGCAATGGGATCACCCTAATCTTCAGTCCTGAGGCAGAGTTTCAAGCATCCCTGACATTCTGTCATGTCACACTCCCCTTAAGTACTGGAAGGCCACAAGGAGGTCTCCCTGGTGCCTTCTATTCTCCAAGCTAAAAAAGTCCAGTTCCCTCAACCTTTCTTCTTAGAAAAGATGCTCTAGCCCTCTAATTATTTTTGTGGCACCCCTCTGGACCCATTCCAAGAGCTCTTGAGCTTGGGGCCCCAGGCCTGGATTTGGTATTTCAGATGAGGCCTCACAAGAGCTGAGTACCACTCCTTGCTGGCCACTCCTTTTTTTTTTTAATTCTGGAAAGAAAATCCTTGCTTCTTACTCCTGGTGTTAATACATGACTCAGGCTTGGCTATGCAGGCACCATATCTGCAAGCAGGATGCAGAATTTGCTCTGTAGTTGCAGAGGTGAAGGTTGATCAGGAGCCATGCTCTGCAGCTGGAAGTCACAAGCTTCCAGATTTCACCGTCTTGAGAGCCTCCATTTCCCTACCTGATAAGCACAGGATTTATCTGCTCCTCATTCAGTATGCCTGAGGGCAGGGGCTGTTGAAGATTTAGTGTATCAGAGAAGACCCAGTTGATCCCCTTTTTGCCATTTCTGATGCTGTGCAACCTGCTAATCTAGGACAGCTCCTGCATTTGACAGCACACTCTGCCACCAGCACACATCTGCTGCAGGCAAGGAGCATGTGTATACCAACCTTAGTTTCTGACCCATTTCTGTGTGGTGTTCCATGCAAACTGTTTCAGAACTGGCTTTCAGAAGCCATGACTAGGAGCTATAGTCCTGGACCATGACTGGGCAAAGAGAGAGGGAAGCACAGGCTTTGAGCAATCTGTATTGTGAGCAGCAGAGACAGCAGTCCAAAACAATCAAATTGTCAACATTAAGCTGAAAGATCAATAAAAGTAAGAGGGAAACATGGCTGTCATGTAATAGAGAAGTAATTAGGGCCTGTCTTACAAAGATTCCATTTTGTGAGACAGAAAATCAGCAAAAAATCAGTATACAAAAAAAAGAAAAGCATGCTCATTAAAAGCAATATCAACCTTGATAAGGGATTTAGTTTTAAAGTAAACCTAATATACTATATGTACTACTTCCTATCTCTTGTGAATTTAAAGGTCTGTGGATGAAACCAGAGAGTCTGGGAATTGCAGATGCATTATCTGATCCAGAACTGAGGTACTATTGAGGAGACACAATTAGTTTAGCCTAGTGAACTGACCGAACTCCACTCCAGCATAGCTTCATAGACTTATGTGAAAGCTAGGGAGAGCAACTTTAAATCTTAATGCTGCCTTGGTACCCAGTGCAAGATGCGATCTCTTTGCACGAGAAGGGATAATGTTCCCGAGAGCAGCCAAAATAGATGCCAGTCTTGCATAATAAAATCAAACAAAAAAATTCTCCATGGACATATGAGAATGAGAAAAGTTTTAAAAACAGGTTCATTAAGCCATTTGCAGGCCAAGTACAAGTGCTGAACAGAGAAAAAGAAATTGCAGCCTGTATTTTAAATGTTACATATTTTAACTGTCATTACAACTGTCTAAAGGAACTAATGTTGGCAGAATTAGTGCCTGCCTCTCTGCAGGCTCAAATGGGGCTCATTATATTGTAAGTGGAATGGCCATTTGTTAGCTATTGATTGTGATTCCAGCTATCTAGAGACTGCTGTGCTGTCAGATGCTGTGTGGGTTTCATTCCCTCTCTAGCTGCTCTTGACAGTTATTGGATGTGGAATCCCCACCACAGAAGCCACGTGGGAATCTGACTTATAAGGAAATGTTAAAAGGAAGAAAACTAAATTCTATCTTTAGAAATCAGATCTGTGAATTAAAAAAAGGACTGAACCAGAGTAAGATACTCCATTTGTCAGATGAAAACACAGCTGTGAAGGCTGTGGTGTAGAGCAGCCCAGTCTGGTTTGGAGGCCTGTGCCTGTTGTGTTGGCTCTCTTCAGTAGAATCTTTAAAAACAAACTGCATGTTGAAAGGCAGTGCAAACTCTGCTAAATTGTGTTTTTTATGCCCACTTCGGGCAGGATGTGTGGAAGGGAGCTGCAACACTGAGAACCGTCTCAACTTATGGTTTTTCTCTAAATGTTGAGTTTTTACCATCTGTATCTGATCTGTTGCTGCACAAAGCCATGATGTCTTTTCTTTAATCAGTTAATAACACAAACTTGCTGGATACTGTAATGAGTGGATGTGGACAATATAAGCTTTCCTTTGGGTAAAACAGCTGGTTTAGAAATGATATCAGCACTCCCTAAAGCATGAGGATATCTAGGAGAGCCAGTGTTGAGTCTTTGCTTGATTTGCTGAAGGTGGTCATGAAACTTCAGTGTCTTTCATTAGCATCCTTGTTCCTAGTAAATCATCTGTTCTAGAATGGAAGAATCTTTAGTGATTTTCTCAGGAAAAAAAAGAGGAAAAAAAGCTCTTCTGAAGAAAATCTTATTTTGTGCGTGGGTAGTGAATTTTGTTTTCTCTAGGTAGTTGTCAGTTCATTTGAATGAGCAAAGGCAGAATTGTCACTGTTCTTAGTAAGGCCAGTTAGGTCTCTCAGAAAAAAATAAACAACAAAACATATTTTGCTTTTCTGGTTACTAATTATTACTTTCAAAACAAAGAGAATGCATTCTTTGATGGTGCCTGGGCTTTCACGTCCCTCCCCTTCATCTCAAATTGTATTAATTTCATTTCATTTGAGTGCTCATGGCTGTATCTTTCCTTGCAGACATGAGCACTCAATAATTGCAAGTCCTTTGATATTTATCTCACAACGCTTTAGGGGATTTGGAATGTTCTCACAGCAGAGATTTACAGGGATGCTTTGTTATGTAATTAAAAAAAGCAATTGGGATGCACTGGATTACCAGGAGATCAGTTACTGCGTTTTTGTTAGTAGTAGACTTTGGTGAATTGTTTCTAAAGTTAGTCAATAGCTGAAAATCCAAATATGCTTTCTTTAAGAGGTGACAGAGTTTTTGCCATTCAAAGCAATGATAGTGCTGGTTATTTGTGAGGAGCATAGGTGCTCTCTAGACAGGCAAGCAAGCAGGTGAGGATGGGAATGACAGAGGAAATCAGATGAATGTGCATATAGTTGTTTAATATCATTGCTTGCATCCCTCTGTGGTTTCAGCAGGAGCAAAGTGTCTCTATCCTTTCAGATTCCAGAGTCTAGCCTGACCCTTCAGAGCTACATTAGCCCACGGTTCCCCATGTTGTTGCAAAACATTTTAGAGGAAAGGTAAATGAACATGTGGGCTCAGATAAGTGTGAGTCCCTTTGTCCTGTTTGCTATCTGTCTCCAGCACAAGAAGCCACCTTCTGATGGAGAAGTCAGGTATCCAAGAATGGGAGGGTCTGAGAGCACACTAAAATATTTGCAAGAAGATATCTGTACACTGCCAAATTAAGTTACTTTAAGACTTAATTGTGTTTTGGTTTTTTTTGTGTGTGCATCCTAAGTTGCATAAACTTTCTATATTCTTATTTGCCGTATTGTAACATTGTATCAGTAACCTGTACCTTCATTAAAATCACCTGATTTGTACTAGAATAATTCTTGCTTGAATGAAGAAGACAAGATAAAGAGCAAATTGTCTTCTGCCATACTGCTATTTATGAAGGAGTCTTAAAAAAAGATGTACTCTGCTTCAGACCTTTGACCGAGAATCTTCAATGCTGCATGAAAGGAAAGGCATTCCCAGAGAGAGCTCTTCCCTTCCAAGACCTGGGTTTTTTTCTTTGAAGGGATTGATTTCTGACAGGTAACACCCCAGTCGAGTGAGTAATGTTTGTGTCAAAGGGCAGTTGTTTGGTTAACGTCTTGCAGGATTTGTCTGTGGGATAACACAGATTGTAACGAGGGATGATAAAATTGTTTTTTCATGGTTTAAAGGTTTCAAAAATTTTTAATTAACCACAGAAAAGTCATAGGCCATTGCTATAGATGGGTTGTTTGGCTTTTGCTGTTAGAACAACACAGGAATTGTGAAGCCACTGACCCTTGCCTAAATATTTGAATTTCCGTGGTCCTTCTCTGCATTAAACTGTTGATAGATAAATAGAATCAAAGCCCTGGATTGGCTCTGTGATACATGGAAATTTATAAAGCCTTGATTTCTGCTCTTATGAGATCCGTCTTAGAGTTAAATGCTTTAATTGATAAACCATCATGTCACTAACTCCTCCAATGACCGTAAAGGGGTTTTTCATTTCTATATCTGGTCACTTGACAAATCCACTGAGATAAGGGAAGAATGTAATGGTTTTTAAAGTGGTTCCTCGTTATGTAAGATTGAAACTTCTGATGTGTTGACGTATGAGCCTCTGCAGAGAACCCCCTCAAACTCTAGCAGTAAAACACTCTAAGAATAATTTAATTGTTGCGCTGCTTACGTATATCAAGCAAATGCTTATTACCTTTGCAAATGAGTTATTACAGACTTTACAATACCTCTCTGAGGGATGAGGGGCAAGAATTCTTTCATTCAGTTACCTACAGCATCTACAGATGCTGACTTTAATGATAGATAAATAAACAGAAAAAATAAATTAAAAGGAAAATAAATAAAAAGTAACAGCAGCAGGACCTTAAATGGTTCTGCACAAGTAAGTTGACCTGACATTTCATATTTTGTGCAGTCTCTTATAGTTCAGTGACCTTTGCTGAAAAGTGAAGTACTGTTGACCAGGCCTGAGCCAGTGCCCACTGAGGGCAACTGTAAGCTTCTACCTCAGGTACATCTTGACTGGGATCACATCTAGAGATATAAATGGGAATCCAGGACCCAGCATTGGTCTGATTTTATGAATCAAATGACAGATCAACCTGAATCCAGTACTGTCTGACTGGAGAAAGATTTTCTACAGCAAGTGCCAGAGGGAAAGGTCTTTGAGAAAGCACATAGAGGAGGAACTAAAATGTCCTGTGGATTATGCAGTTGCATCTCAGTACATCTCAACAAACTAAGCAAAAAAAGGTTTAGGGTGAGTTAGCAAAGTTAAGTTGAAGTTCTCCTGTATAGAAAGGAAGACCTTTGCAATTGTCAGCATATAGATTCATAAATCACTCCCTTGCGAGTTCTGATTTCTTCTGAAAAGTGTATTATCATCCATGTATAAGTATTACCCCATCTATATGCAGGTAAAGAAACTTTAAATGAAAATCAGTGTTCTTTGTTTAAAGTATATAATTCTGTAAAGCAAGACAAAGCTGATCTGAACACCATGCACTGGCAAATAATTCTTCTCTTGAGGCTGTTGTGCTGAGTGGGCAGTATCATTCATAAAAAGTAAAGATCCCGTTTTTGAGGCACAATGTACAGATAGAAATGCTGCTTTGTTTTCCTCACCTTGGATATGCTGTTCTGTCTACTGCTATTACTTCCTGCACTCTGGGGAATGCCTATGGGAATAGTCTGCTGTTTCTTACAGCACAGCATGCCAGGACTTTGGCATCAGTGCCTCTAACTGCCCATGTGACCTGCAAATGAATCAGAACTGCAATATCTGTAATGAGGTGGGAAAGATTTTAAATTGCTTTCTCTGACATCTTTAACCACCAAGAAATGCAGATGCCTCTACTATGCTCCAAAGCAGACCATCATGATTGTAACTTCCTATCAAAGGATGCCAGTGGCCCACTCCTGCCTGATGCTGGTGTCTTGCATGCTCTTCAAAGTAATCTCAGTTTCCATGGAAAGTAATGAGGGGCTAAGATCTGTATAGTTTACTTTTCTGTGTATTCATTAAGAGGAAGATATTATTTTAAACAAAACTGCAAGTACGTTCAGTTTGTACTACAGGCTCATACTTATACTTAGTTTGAATGCAAACCTCCTAGTAACACTGCGTTTCTTGTTTAAACACTCTGGAAAGACAGTTTTTCTCTAACTTGTATTTGCAGCTGCTTTATCCAACTCAGGAGTAGTTATGAAGTGTTTGAACTGCAGCCCATGAAACTACTTTTGTTCTCATGCCACTGCCCTTGCCTCACCATTTCTCTTTATTATCTGATGCAGCTGATCACATTACTGCTCTCTACCTGCCTCTGTAAAATTAGCTGAGTTGTTATCAGCTATTCTTAGTGTTTGCTCTTAATAAATAAATAAATAAATAAATAAAATTCAACACACCATCTCTAAATCATAGTTGAGAAAAGATAGAAAGTAACCATATGGGAAGTTATAGTAGCAGACCTCAGGTTTGAAAAATGCTGATGACACATTTAGAAGTAGTAGCAAATAGTTCTGAGGTGGAGAGAGGAAAACAGCTCTTGGATGAAAGACAATTCACTTCTGAAAAAAATACAGTATCCATCGACCAAAAACTTTTGCTCTTGCTTTCCTACAAAACCACTCCATGGAAGGGAAATCAGCCCTGCAGGTGTGAAAGAATGTCCATTTTTGGCTACTGAAATCCCATCTCACTGATGCTTTTATCAAGAAAACAAAGTACTGGCCACTGTGCCATGGCTACACCTATCAGTTATCATCAGAGTTATTTTTTCTGCTGCTGAATAAAGAAGAAAGAGTTTGATGGCTGACCTAGGCTTACCATCTCTTATATACTAGCAGTAGCATGCTTTTGTGAGTTAATGGTGTAGAAACTCACTGTTATCCAGTTTAGTTCAGCACCCAATGTATTATTAAGAAAAAGGATGAAGAAATCCTCCCCTCAACTTTCCTTCCAGATTTTTCAACTCCTGGCTTTTCTGAGCTCAGAGGAACCCATTGCCATCTGGCTCTTAACTTGCCTACGAAGATTTCCTTCCCCATAGCGTGTATGCTTTGCTATTCAGTAGTTGCCTGCTGGTAAGCCACTTTTTTTTTTTTTTTTTTTAACTCCTAAAAGTAATTTTTTTGTTTTTGTTTTGGTCTAACCATTTCTACTGGAACTTTATAATCTCAGCAAAAGCTTTGGGGGGAAAAAGCTGTCTTCTGCTTGTAGCAGTGTGTGACTTTGTACCTGGTTAGATGGCAATTCATGTGCTATATATGCAGTATTAAATAGATACAATCATAGTTTCCTTAGTAAGTCAGGCTTGAAATTTCTTCCATAACAGATTTTAATGCCTGGCTTTGGAACTTCCTTGTTTTAAAATGGGGCTGCAAATTTTGTGTAAAATTGTCTGTCAACTAGTTGTTTTGTTGCTGTACAATCTGAGTATGTGAGCACTTCAAAATTTTCCATACAAAATCCCTGCAAGAGATAGAGAAGTGATGTAATGCCATTTTTGAAGTGAGGAATGAGGAAGAGATGTGCTGCATCTACTGAGAAAGGACTGTCATTGGCCGTGCCCCTAGCAGCCTTGCTGGAGCCCATGGTGCATCCTAGACAGCCAGTGAAATGGGTTTTCCTCCCACAAAGCCCAGATATGAGGAGCTTATCTCCTGTAGTTCTTACGTTGGTATAGGCATGGAATAGGGCCAGCATGAATACCTAAGTCTGAGACATCTACAGCAATCCTATGCCCACCCGTTGCACGTTGCTTAAGCGACCTGCTGGAGGTGACAGAGAGAGCCTGAAGCAGAGCAGTCTATGGCATGCTCTGGGCATGCAATTCAGGCTGAGATGTACTGCAGTTTCCCAGATACTTGTATGGAGCTGGCGGCTTCAACATTGTTTGCAAGAAACCTGCTCCCTTCTGGTGCAGCAGCTGGAGGCGTGTCTCAAAAACAAGAGCAGATATTCATCAACTGCATCCCAGCCTAGGATTCAATTAGGTCCAGTTGGAAAGTTTTGAGAATCTTGGGCTTTATCCACTCTATATCCCTACATAGTCAGTGAGTAGATATGAATATTTTTATAAGCATTTGGATAGCAGTCAAACTTGAAATGTTTGAATCCTGTTACTTTAAATGTTGTTACAGAAAAGCACTTAATAAGGACTAGAAAAACCAGTTTTGGAATTAAAAAAAAAAAAAAAAAAAGAAATAATGGCACCTCCTTTGTCATGACAAACACTTGAAGGAAGGTATAAACCTTGACTAGTATCTCCAAGTGTCTGGCATAGTACTGTGTTTCACATACTCAAGAATAAAATTCTAATTCACCCTATTGTCAGTGAGTTGCTTATACAAAAGCATTTGCATCCTTTGTGAAGGCCAAAAAACTCATCCAATCATATTCTACCTGAATCTTACTATTTGTCTTTGCAATTCTCTCAGAGCTCCAGGGCTTGTTTGTGACAAATAATTAAGGGCTAATCCTGGAAATATCTTGTATGAGAAGCTGCCACTGAAATTGATAGGAGTTCTGAGCACAGAGAACTTGCCCTAGTGAGCCCTTAATCTTCAAGTAAACTGGAGAGCATTTGTTTTGAAGCTCAATGTTTGGTGCAATAATGAGTGCGTGTGTACTGAGATTTTATTTTTCATTGTTCTTTGCAGTGAGGAAGGGCACTATTGTGTTTATATCCAATACCAATGCAATGTTAGGAAACAGTAGTGGATTTCTGGAGATATTATTCTCCCTAGCTTATAGACAAACCACTGTTGACTCTCAACCATTAACTATATGTCTTCACAGCCATCACAATCTTTATAATCATCATTACATTATCCTATGTTTCTATGAGCCCGCTTTATATATAAGTAATCAGAATAGCTTTGATTTTTCTCTTTGCACGAAAGTACCAGAGATTAAAGAAGTGAACGACTCAAGGCTTGTTCTTAAGTGACTAAGGTAGCTTACAAAAAAACAGACGTGATGGATGGCATAATAACATATAAGATAAAGCTTATTGAGAAATGCTGCCATTCTGAAAATTATGTCTGAATAAAACATTTTGCACTGCCAGTGTCTGAACAGACTTTTGAAATTGCTAGCTGTTTTATCATCACTGTTACAAGATTTTTAAAACAAAATTGTAGCTGTGCATATAAAGGTCAGGAACCATAAACAGACAAGCCTCTCCTTTTACTTATATTGCACTTGAAACAAAGATTTTAGTTCTTTTTGCAGTGAGGGTTTGGGGGTGTTTTGTTTTGTTTTTTGAGTTGGTTTAGTTTTTCTGTGCTGCCTGTTTACAAAGCAGCAGCTTCAATGTGTCTCTGCGGGCTGAAAAGCAGATTAGTAAAAAGCTGGATGTATGCTATCCTAAATTGAACTTCTGCCTTTACTTGCTATTAAAAAAAAAATGCTGTGGAGGGTTCTCAGCATTTATTGCTCTCATCAGATCGATGTTACAATTGCTGTATGCAGCCCAGCCCTTTCTTGTGCTGAGCATGGCAGCCTACTCCAGCAGACAGTCATAGTGGCCCCATTGGAAGGCTGTGTGAGATGATGTGACAGAGAGTGGTATGTGTTTTTTTTGTTACTGTTGTTTTTTTTTAAACACACTGTGTGGCCAGCTTTGAACTTCATTACGTCTTGTTTTGCATCTCTCTGCCCCAGGTAGAAAAACATCCTGATCCCAGGGCTGTGTTCTGGCCCATGTTCCATATCTGGATAGGACAGCTTCAAAGTTGCTGCAGTTCCCTCTCTCCTACCCTCTTTAATGTGAAATAAGACAGCTACATGAGCATTTCTGCTCTGGGGTGTAAGCTGGTTGATTTAATAGTCTTTCTAAAACTCACTCTCTTTATTTTATCTCCCTTTCTTTCTCTCTTTTCAATTAGTGCTGGGAAAAGCTTGGTAGGGCATGAAATGTTGTAGAATTAAATGCTATGATAAAAACATGAAGTCTGTATAAATTCTCCCTTTATAAATCAGTGCAACCACACAGCTATAAAAATGTTTCTGGTTTGTAAATGTTGATAAAATGTATTTCTAATATATGAATAGAATTTTGGTTGAAAAATTAAATAAAATGCCCATGTATAAAATTTCTTTTCAAAGAACGCAGCATTTGAGGTTAACTTTTATCTAGCAGTCTTTTGAAAATATTCTTTTATTTGAAAGAAGAACCACATAGCAGCAGATATCCAATCCAGAATACATTTTTCCTCTCTAAACTACAAGGTTACTGCCTATTAAGCAATTTACTTGATTATAAGGCATAATTTTCTCCTCATCTTCCATATCTTGCAAGGTTGTGATCTGATTTTTGATTATTTTATGGATGTTGAATTTCTGATCATTCAGTTAAAGATTATGCTCCTGGTCCTTAGCAGAGACCTTGCCATAGCTGGTCACAATTGAGAGGCCAGGTATGAAGAAGGTTTTTGTGTGACTTCAGTTATTGGTCCCATTGTGCTGCACACGACAAATACATGAAGACTGCTTTGAAGTGGGACAGTCCCTAGGAGGTGAGGAAGGATTTTCTGCAGAAATTTCTTCGCAAGACTGGAGGAGAGACAAACCGAAGACATAAAACTAGTTATTTGCTATCCAAACAACCTTTCTCAACTGAAGAAATCCTTTGTTGCATCCACAAGATGCAAAATTAGGATGGCTTGGTGCACTGGCGTGAGACAGTTCCTAGCAATTCCAGAACTAGGGAATAGGAATATGTTCCAGTGCAGTGGAATATGGTTATGCTTTATGATGTCTTGCCTTAATTTCTCTGTTTTTCATCTCTGCTGTTTTTATAACCAAAGATGTAAGGCTTTCCAATGAAAAGATGCTGAAAATATTTGGAAATGCTCGTACTCAGAAGGCTGTGGGGCTCCTTTTTCTTGTCCAACTTTCTCTTCCCTCCCCTACCCCAGCAAGGCTTTTAGTTTGGATGTATGTAATTAAGGATGGAGAATGTGCTAGAAAACAGGCCAAGGAAAACAAAACTGAGCAAAGCTTGCAACCGGAGAAGGCACGAGAAAATGATAAAGCTCATGAAAATCCTGCAAATATTGAAAATTAAAATAAAAGCTAACAAACCACTTCCTTAAGTAGGGGGTGATGATGACACCAGTGTTGTCTGAGCTAAAATAGGAAGCAACTTTACTTCATGTTTTACTGATGCAGCTTTTGAATCAACAAAAGTTCTAAGGTTTGGATTTTCTCCTGAAATGGGCTGTTAAAAGAGTGGGAGAGTAATACTTGCAACCTTGCCCTGATGCTGGTAGAATAACCCCTGTGCTGCACGCTAGTGGAGAGAAGCGATCCTTGCACAGTAAGAATTAGAGCTTCTGGTTTTAGCTTGATAAACAGCTCTACTCTATCTGCTGAATGAAAAAGCTTCTGACTTTTAAAGCCCTGAACAACTCTTGTGTTTTGGGCTTGTGGGAAACTTCCTTTCAAAATGGAAAGTGGCTGTCAGTTTTGATAGATTCTGCTGAGATAAAAGCACAAAAAAATGAAAGTAGAGTTTACGTTGCACCTACCTAGAACTGTACTCTCCTTTTTAAACCATGTGAATGCCAGAGGGCTGTGATCTTTGTTGATATGACAACAGTATTTTTATTTTGTCTATTAGAAAATATTTTTTAGTAAAACAAAAATGATGCAATATTAAAAATAATAATAGTAGTCTAACAATTCCAAACATTTGTTTAAGTATGATGATGAAGGGTTTCTCTTTTTGATTAAAGAGCTCCATTTCAAGGATACCTGGGAACAGATTGAGAACACCATCAGTTGTTTTACTGGTAGCAACCTCATCTGATGCATCAGAGTTCTTTCTGTCCTGAATACCCTTTAGTAGCAGAAAGAAAACTGAAACATGTTGTACATGCAGATAAATTGACAGCTTCATGCTTGGCATCTAATTTATAGTGCCTATTTTATACGGGAAATTATATTTGCACACTCCTAATATATGTTGTACATCATCATATAAATAAGCGCTTAAGTTATTACATAACACTATCAGAAGCCTTGTCTGTAAGGTGTGATGGAACTGTAGGCCTGTGGCTGCTGAGTGTTGGTTTATCTTAGTAAGGCAGGCACATGGGGACAGCCTGCTCCTGGCATCAAAGCATAACTAAATGGAGTCTGTGCTGGTTTAAAAAAAAATTTGGAAGAAGAAGAAGAGAGCTGTGTGTGGATGAGTTAGTTTTGTTGAAGTTCTTTCTACATCTAATCAGAGGGGAGCGATTATGAAGTCAGCAGTGTTCTAATTCAAATAATGTTGTCAGTCAATTACACTGTGCAACTAAACTTTACCTTGATGAACAACCACAGCTTTTCTGTTTAGTGAGTTTGTACACCTTTTGAAGTACTTGCTTTCTTTCCAATTAAGTCCTTCTGAAGAGTGGGGGTGGAACATAAAGAAAAAAAAAAAACAACAAAGGCAATGGTTACATGCACTCATTATATTGCCTCTTTACACCAAGTTTGTTCTTCTGGATGTGCACCAAGTGGTGAATTCCATGGATATCTTTGTTTTGTGACCTCTGTGATTGCTTGTCTAACTCTCCCATTAACCAAACAATTTTCAAGATACAGGTATTTATTTTATTTAAGTGGGTTAATGACATTGCTGGCTTGCTTGTACACACAGCTGTATTGTTGTCAGAGCCTGATACAGCTTTTGTTACTTGTATTCTAACAAAATTCTTAGGCAGCTAGGATTGGCCATGCTTCAGGATCTGCTTCAAATGCTCTCTTTAGGTCCTTTTCTACTCTCACAAATTCTCTTTGGTGTACGTGTTAACAGGTGTGACTGTGTATAAAAAAAAGTGCGTTTCTACTGCAGCATTGCTTCCTCAGAGGTTGAACCTTCTTTGCACTGTCTATTTGTATTTTATCAATTTCACAGCCTTGAAAAACACTGAGTTCTTAAATTTGGACTTTTTTATTTCCACTGGAATATCCAAGCAGAAAACTTGAATTTCTATGTACAGTGTCTAACATGCTTCAGACTTCAGCCTGTTCTGAATCTCCAGAGACAGAAGGTAACTCACTCTGTTCCTTGATGTTTTGTCTTTCCTGCACCAATTGTCCAAAGGAGTGCAGCTTTTGTCCCAGATGTAATGAAGAGTTGATGTAAGGGAAAGGGCATGGAATTTACTTTGTCACTTCAAACTATGTTTGACTGAAACCAGCCATAAACAGATATCAGCACTGTTATTCAGAAGTAGGTATCTGGTATTTGTCTTTGTTTTATATTGAGAGGGGAAAAAACAAAAACAAGGAATGCAACATTGCAAAACTCTTACAATTAGATCAAAAGGATCTAAAAAATTATGATGGTATATTGTGCTTGCAAGATTGGCATTAAAAGTCAGCATTTAAAAATTCCAGAACTGATACTTGTCCTCTTCAACAGACTTAACACTGCTTATCTCTCAGTCAGCTGAGTATCAGATTGAATGCAACCATACCTGAACATGGCCTCCTGAGATTTGAAGCTGGATTTCTCTATGCTTTTGCCTTCTCTAATCAAGTAATGGTGGTCAACAGTAATATAAAAACTGTACTGTATCACACTCCTGCATCAAAAGGGAGAAAAACTGCATGACGAAACACATCACCCAACCAGAAAGTTTTGCTTGAAATATCATCCCTGCAAACTCCAAAGAGGTAATAAGGCATTTAGTTCTAAAGTGAGCTGATTCATCGCTCTGTCTGCAGACCTAGAAAGACAAGACCACAACTAGAAGTTTTACTAGCACCAAATTAAGCAAAAGAATGGTCCAGGTTCAAATAACCAAGCTTTGTGATGTCTTGAAGTTTTCAGAGGTCAGCTTATTCAATGCTCCAAAAAGATACTGCAAGTTGGCTGCCTGCAGCTGATGATTACATGCAGTTGCTGCAAAGATAAAAAGTGTGAGAGACTTTTCAGTTTCCATCAGGACAATACAACTGATTTCCATGTCCAAAAATACAAATTTGCTGAATAATATTTTTAAATATGAAATGACACTTCTTGGCAAAAGTTCAGTATAGGAGTATTTCAGCCAAAATGGTGAGTTTAAATATTAAAAAGAGAAGAAGTTTTGGCTTGAATGGGTTGCCTTTGTTGTTTGTTTCTTTCTAAAGGTTATGTTTTAAACTAGGTCTTGAAAAAAAATCTAGAATATCTATGCAGATATTGTCCCCTCTTTTGGCTTAATCTGGGTCCATGAGTATGGCCTCATGCACTGCTCCAGATTATTAAGATCCATCAGTACATGGTGTGTTTCTGAAATGTGAATAGTAGTTTCTCCACTGCTGTATTCAATGTTTTGATTAACAGAGGTCAGCTGGATCAAGACGCCAATAAGGGAAACAGATGAATAGCGTTGAATTTGCTTGACCTTGTCTTCTAAAGGAACACTAAGCTGTGGATATCTATAGTGAGATATCTTTCTAGCAGATCAATTCATCTTCCATTTTGTTTTAATTGACCTTTTGAAACATTAGTGCAATAGAACAAAGAGTAAGATAAATACAGATATCTTTACCTGGTTTATGAGAAATAGTCTTTTTACAGAAATAAAGCTGAGCTGAAAAAAAAAAAAAAGAGATTATATCTAACCTGGGGGAAAGAAATAAATATCAGCTAGGAACTACAGAGAATAGTAACCTATTTACATCTATTGCCTTCAATAATAAAGTATTGCTAGTATCTTATAAATTAATACGTTTCTCAGAACATCATTTATCATCTTTCTTCAGTGTTTATTTCTGCCTTAAATAGGAGTACACTGCAATTTATGTGGTATAACACAGCAAAAGGAACAAATTGCTGAAGCTTCAAAGATCTGATATTTCATTATTAAAATGCTATGCTGGGTTGACATTTCAAGTTCAGTGGAATTCTTTGTGGTTCTTCCTTTTTTTTTATTATTTTTTAAATTACTTTGTGTGAAAATTTTTTATCAGTAATGTTAGTTACCTGTAATGTGGAGGAAGAGAGAAGGGGAAGATATTCTTCCTCTGAAAGAATGTGTTTTGAGTCCCAGTTTTAAGACTGAAACTACTCACAAATTTACAAGTCTATAAATGAAGAATATTCTTAAAATATCTTCTATATGTTAGCGATGAGGGATGGGGAAGAACACATGAATGAATTTATAGTCTGTATTTAATGGCCTCAGCTCAAATTGTGAAACCATTGTCTTGCCTTCTGGTTTTACCATTAATCTAGTCTTTTTTTCTCTGACACCTTCAGTGCTGTCTTTGAGATAGCTCTATCCCAAGAGCTCCTGGAAGTGCCAATTCCTGGGTAAGAGCAAGCTCAGGGAATGAGTTAGCGGAGATGAAAGACCCAGGAGTTATTTACGGTTAGTCTTGCCTCATTTCTCACTCTGCTTTATTGATAAGAAGCTTTATCCAAGGCTTTGGATTAAAATTCACACTCCCAAGACATAAATAAATGTTGTTAAATCTTTTTTCTTTTTCTGTTTTTTTTTTTTTGTTTTTTGTTTTTTTGTTTTTTTGTTTTTTTTGTTTTTTAAACCAAAGAGCACTGTAAGGCACAGAAGCAGAGTGCTCTGATTTGACCTGGTGCCTTATCTGCAGCTTGCCTTAGCACTGATGCAGTTGTAATTGCTTCTGTGTTGGCCCTGCTCCACCTGCCTTTGACAGAAGAGTAACGGAAGAATGCCGTAGCTCCTGCAGTTTCTTGCTGTTATTGCCAATACTTGGCACTTTCTTTTCTTTTCCTTTTTTTTTTTTTTTTTTTTTTTTTTTTTTTGCAAGAATGTTCTTCATATCAGCCTATTTCAAACCTTCTATCTCTAGGACAAGCTACAGCCCAGTCTTAGAAGTTCAGTGTTGTTCACTTAGTTGCTAGTAACTTTGAAACACCAGGATCCAAGAACACTTGTATTTCTCTCACTTGGTACCATAAATTTTGCTCTTTCTCCCCTCATCTATGCAGGCATTTGCCCCCTACATCTTACCCTCTGACAAGACACTGTACTTCATCTTTGATTGCTGAAGTAATCCAGCATCTATAATTCTGCATCACGTCCTCTCGGCTTTTTCATACTTCAGAGACAATAGCAGAGGTTTCTTTCCTCCCTGTCCCTGTATAACATGCCTTCCATAATAATTTCAAGTGTTGATTCCTGGTCTTCCTTACTGTACTCCTCGAAGTCATCTAGTACATACTCTCCTGAGAGTGCCCTTCCCATGCTTGCTACTCTGCAAGTGCTTGTAGATGGGGTTACAAGTGACAGTTACACAGCAAAGGTAGTGCTCTCACTCAACCATTAAAAAAATTAAAAAAAAAACAACTGTGTTGTGCAGTGCTACTGAAGATAGGATTCTGTTCTTGTTGACAGCTTATAAATGCCTAATAGATTAGTGCAGGCAGTTCTATTTCAGGAAGACTTGGTCTATCCCCATCACTGACCAGCTGTGTTATGCATATCTTCTTTTACACTGCTGCCTAGCATGATAGGCAAGCTTGTCCTTCTAGAAGATGGTTAAGTAAAAGAGAAGCCAGCTGGCATGGAAGGAGGAGGGGAAACCCATGCCTTAGCCTGTGAGATAACACTGAGGGAAACCTAGCAAAATACTGGAATAATGATGGGAAAGGTAAGAGTTAGAAAAACTGTGGAATGTGCAGTGGAGAAGAGGGGAAGGCAGGACAGGACCACAGGGTGTAGCACAAAAAAATAAAGAAAAGTCAAAGAGACAGAAGTTACAGATTACAGAAAAATTGATACAAAAAAGTAGGGAAATGGGGAACCTGATAAAGTGAGTCTTGAATTACTGAATTACTTAAATAATTTACTTCAATAAGGGTTGATTTTATTGCTTTTCCTGTTCTACTGACGTTGCAATTTGTTCTTGAACCTAGTATCTCTTACCACAACAATTATTGTGTTTGGAAAGGGTTAAATGGGTAAGAATCAAAGATTGTATGAGCTAACTCCATTGGGCAAGACTGAAGGACAGATCTCTCCAGAAAAATACTGTTCTGTTGAAATCTATTATTTCATGGGACTACTGTGATGGGAGAATACAAATGCTTAATGTTTTGCTTCGACAATGTAAAAGCATTTATATCAATTTGATGTGAGTTATTTATTAAAGACAAGATGTTAAATACAAGAATTTAAGTGAAATGAATCAAAATATTGAAGTCTAATACGGTTAGATGAAATTAAAAGTTCTGATTTTGAAAGGTTCATTAATTAATTGAAGATGTTTATTTATTTTCAGGTTTTTACTCAATAATATGAGATTTCAGAATAATTTCTGGATTTAAATAACTCATTCTAAATCAGGAACAGAAATAACTTCTAATATCTATTTAGTTGGTTGATTTAAAAATTAATAAAATCTCATTTTCCTAAACATTGAGAGGATAGATTAGGAGTCTGAAAGAGATGGCTATGATTCTCTAGGTGATTCTTTTATGCAGTAAGAAGACATACAATTAATTCCTGTTTTAGCAGAAACCCATTGCTTAGAATATGATTTAATATGTCAAAACCATTAAGTTTTGCTATATTGCACCTAAGGTTAATTACATTGAATGTAAATATGTGCCTTGACACCAATATGAACGAGTCTAGTTTCCAATGATCCTCCAGCCACAGTGTTTTGTTAGGCTTTCATCTACTAGATTAAAAAAAAATCTGTTCTTCATATTGGTGTTATGAACTGGGATTGTGTCATTGTTTAATGTTCCCTGTTTAAAATTAATAGACTGAGATCTTTGACTCTTTCCTTATCAAAAATGTTAGCATTCTTTTTGTAACTCTTCATGGAATTTTTTTGTTTCATCAATACCTTGTCTGAATTATGGATACCCAAAGTCAACAGTGCACTTGCTACCTTTGTGACACATACAGAATTTGTGATCAGCGTCCCTCTATCTAAATCTGTAGGGAGAAGATCAGCCTGTTAGACTAAAGTTGTGCTTCAAATCATTTAGAGCCCAGATTCAGTTGTTTTTTTCCACATCAGCTTCAGGTCCTGTCTAGATTTCTGACTTTTATTAAATAATCAAATTCTTCTGAAATGTTTATTTTCACTGTTTTTTGCTGACTGATATGAAGTTTTAGACTTCCCTGTGGAAAGAAAGTAACAGAAGTAAAGATCAAACTACTCAGGTTATCTCCAGTAACCTTTCTACTCCTCTATCAGTTCATCAGTTTTTAATCCATTTAAGATTTGGTCAGTTGATGTTGTGTTCTCCAGATTTTGTGATCAAAATATTTACGTGTCACCAAACCACATGTCCTGGAGAAGCCTTAGCTATGATTAGTGTTCATTCTTCCAAGAAAATTTATAATTTATATATTTGTGAAATTATATAAATTCACCTGTCAAGATGCACCAACCTTTTTAAAAGGTTCCTTTTAAACAGAGAGTCATAGAGGACAAAAACAAATGTCATGGCAGAGCAAGGGACTTGGCTTTATTGAGTGGGCAATGCTTCTTTCTCATTCCACTCTTCAGCATCCCCAAGTTATAGTTCAAGTCTTTGTTGTGGGACCAGCAGTTTGAAGGATGATGAGAAAATGACCCAGCTCATTTTCAAAAATCTCTTTCTCTCTCTTGCTGACATCTAGTTACTAAATAGCAGGAAAAATGTTGATGTTTTGAAGACAGTCATTTGTCCTCTACTGAAAATGTGAGATCTGACTACTTAAAGGACTACCTCACACCTTCTAAAAAGTGCTGTGCAGGATATGGTTTGTATTTAAATAGTTTGACTTTTTTAACTAATGTATGCAGCTATGTAAGTGCTTGAAGCTGATTGTGCACATTTACTGCTATTTTTGTATTAATATAAAAATATATCTTTAATGTCTGTTCAATTTATTACCTAATCGGAGTGTGTTTTCTGCAGAGTATCCAGAATGCTAAATTGCATTCATTTGAGGTATAGTTACAATTCTGCAAGATTATCAGGAAAAGATCACAAGGAAAACCATTAAGGAAGAAATGAGCAGATCTGAAGAAAAAAAAAAAAAAGAAAAAAGCACAATGTGCACCAGAATGAGAGAAAATTACTATAAAATCAGAAGTAACACTTACTCAAATACTGGAAAAATGAAGACAGGTTTTGGAGGAATTTGTCCCAAGACAGGCAGCAGTCTAGGGAACTTTTCAATTTTATCAGCTGGCAAAGCAACAGGGGACTTCAAGGCAAAGCTATGGGCTTAATATGTGGCAGCAGAAAGAAAACTGTCAGAACTAAATTACTGATCTTTACCTGCCATATTCCTGACAAATGCCTGCCTCTTAATAAATGTCTATGCATGGAGTCCATCACCCTGCCATTAACTGCCTCAAAGAGTGTCTCTTGTCTTCTAATGTGTTCCCTGCACACTGAAAGGTGAGTGCAGAGGCACCTATGAAACTTAATTTCCACCCATTTTAGATAGTTTTGGAGGCGTCAGTCACCCTTCACTGTCAGGGGAGTCTAGGCTATTAGATGCTTGACATTTTGGACTTAACCAGTGTGATTATCTCTATTGTGAAATTGGCTGTGCTGCCAAATAGGGTCTTAAAAAGAGTTAGAACTAAACAGGAAATTATTGTTGGTCATCTATGACAATTACAGGTGTTTTTTTCTGACATGACTAATGCTGTAGCATACTGTTAAGCAGTATGGAAGAAATGGCATAGCTGCATGAGGAGGTATATTTTGTGGAAGTTGAATAATAGTCTCTGATTTGATTATTAAAATGGTTTCCTCAAAGTTTCTGGTTGAGCAAGAGTGTGCACCACAGAACATCAAACACATTCCTTTTCACTGTGTGGTTGTTGAGATGAAATAAAGGAAAGAACAAGCTAAAGGGTCTGATACAATATAACAAAGCACTGTGCATTAAGTGATTGTGTTAAGTTTCTCTGCCTGACTGCCTAAGGAAAATAACTCAGCATAGGCCAGATCCTCATCTGACAAAGTGGTGTAGATTCACAAAACAGAAAGGAATCTGTAACTATAAAAATTTTGGCAATTCAGAGTAACTGTGATGTGAAAAATTGTATAACACAGGCTCTCCTGTACTAAGTCATTCTTTCTGCATGTATCCACTCCAGTGAACTCCCAGCATACTTAATTATGTTACCATAGTCTGCCCTCCTCAACAGTCATGTTTTTAATAACTTAACTCAAGACTGTTATGAATAATTTAAGACTTGTGAGGAGGAAGCTGGGAGGATTTTTTTTATTATTGTTACTCAAAGCCAGCTTCTCACCAGACACATCAGCAATGCTTTTTTCTTTCTTTCCAGCCATATTACTCCCTTCTCCTGTAGCAAACCTCTCAATCTTAAAGTCACTACACAAAACAGACTGAAGCAGGTAGCAAACAGCAGACAGGGTGCATCTTGCTTACTTTAAGATATTAAGATTTGGATAGAAATCTAAGATAGCTCTAGGCTTCTTCTCTGGCTGACAACAAAATAGTTTAGAACAATATTAAGATGGTTTAGGAGGACATTTTAAATCCCCCCATCCACCTCAGATAGGGTTAGGGTATGGCCATCTTCAGTCATGAAAAATCAAGGTGATCCACCAGGACTAGGCAAGGTTTGGATCTTAGAATCAATAGAAAGGAAGTAAAATAGAAGGGACAAAGTAGTTCTAATTAGAATATGTTTACAAACCTTATTTTTCCATAATCCTGACTACAATATCAGTTAAACTAGACCCCTAGCTTTGAGATGAGTAAGGGTGGCTGAGTATAGTCTCAAATCCACTAGCTCGAAATAGAGAACACAATTAGTACTACATGCTCTGATCTACCTCTGTGGAAGACTACACACTTAGTTTGGCTAGCGTTTCAGAAACCAACTTTCTCACAGCTCAAAGCTCACTTGGATGAAGGGACAAAGAACAAGTGAATTATTTGTGTTTCAGTAAACAAGTAGCTGTGTAGAAATACCTTTATAGACAAAAGTAGTAAAATTTCTATTTAATTTCTTGTGTTTTTGGTAGTGTGGAGGGTGTGTAATTGTCATAGGTAGGAGAAAGTAACCCTGTTTTTTCACTGCTATGTGTGGTGCCTGATGATTCCTGCTGCTGTAAAGGTGAGGGATTTTGAATATAATATTTCCAGTGGGGATTTATAATATGTTCTATTGTTTTGAATCAAATGGGAGATGAGGAAACATCTCTAATTAGAAAGAAAAGAATTCAGTTCTTTTAACAGTAATGAAGCAAATTTATTTTGGAAGGAGCAGCAAAAGAGTTTCTTTCAGTTCTTTGAAGTCTAAGAGATTTTGTTCATTTTTATTTTTAAATGCTTCCTCACGCTGCAGAGCCAATGGGGAGTGTGTTTTGTTCTTTCACTTTTGCTGAGTTCACATGATGCCACTCCTTTTACTAATGCCATCATGTCAGATCCAATCCATAAATAGCCATTGTGCATTAAACCACTTTGCCACCTTGCATCTTTCTGTTGCAGAATTCATTGTGTGCAACAAAGCAGTCAGCAGATTTTTCTCTGTGGCTGGCACAGCAGAAGATTTGGTAGGAGCTGGTCTGACAGAGAAATGATTGATGACCATAATTGTCCCTGTCTGGGTGGGAAGTGTATCACCTACCAATTTGTTCTGTTCCTGCTGGCTAGAAAAGCAAAGGTCCTGACTCCACTAACAAAATAGCTGAAGGTCTTTGGCATAGCAGCAAACCTCTGCACCAACTATTAGAATTGGTTGACACCTATTTGCTATGTGAATAAGGAAATCTAAGCTTTCTTACCCTCTAGCTATAAATTAGATGAGCTGTGGTTTAATTCTGCTGTGCTGGGCGGGCAGGAGACATAAACAAACCAAGGTAGTTAATTCTACAACAGTGGGACAACATGTGCCTCACAGCTCCGAACGGTTGTCAATGTCTGGGGAAAACATGGCTTTAAAAAAAGAATACCCTTCAAACTGTTTTCTGGTTTTCAGACTCACACATTCTCAACTTCTACAGTGTGCCCTGAGACAAATGATTGTATGGTGACTATGTATTTCATTCTTGAAACAAAACAAATTTCTCTACGTGGTCTCTGTTAAGCTGGAGTGGGAGGGTAGTGAGGTGCTGTAGGAATACAAGGAAGGCCAACCTCACAAGGGAACTAGCAAAATTATTGCTGTGGTCATACTCAAAACATATTGAAGTGGCTGCAAGGCTCCTCAGCAGCTAATGTGTTTCTCCTCTGCAAGGACCAAAATGGATATTTTCTTTCCTTTGGAGAGAGGCTCGAGACATCTCATCTTGTTATCAAAGAGCACTCCCGCATTCAAAGGGCAGTACAAACTCTCATGATTTTATCAAGAGTTTTCTTGTAGTCACTGCTCTCCTAAAAGTGATAACACATATCTCAGGTGTTTTTTCAACATCACAATATTGTTATTCCTGCTGGCTGGGAAGGGTTTGAAACTAGGCATACAGGAGGGAGTGGTGGTTAGATGCACCAGTATTTATTTATTTTTTTGATCTTTTTAAGTACATCTCATGATACTTTCAAAGCAAACTTGCTATTTTGTTTAGTTTCTACCTTTAAACGGTTCCTTTCCAAACCAGGTGCATAGCATGTGTCAGGTGAACAGGGAGGTGGGCACTTTGCCTAGGGAAGAGACACTTTTATAGAAAGAGCAGCTGCACAAGATGAATAAAAATCAGTGTTCCTTTTGAAATATAAACATGATTGCATTTAGTTTGGCATGTCTTTTAAAGGTCAAATCTGTTCATAACGACTGAGGAAAAAAAATAAAACACAAAAAAGCATAGAACATAGCTTGTGTAAGACAGAATTTACAGCGACTGCTTCAGCAGATCAAGAGTGGGAGCAGTTTCTGAACTGTAGTGTTCATGCACTGTATTCAGTGAAAATTTGGTAGTGTAAGCTTTTGTTTTCTTTCCTTTTTTTTTTTTTTTTTTTTAATTTGAAGACGACCTATTTAAAATTAAAGTCTTCTGCGGATGCTGCATAATAGACTGCAGATTGTCTGTGCTGTGACTGTCTGGACAGTTCTCAACCACTGTGCAGGTTTTCCTGTCAAAGTAACAAGAGTTTATGGTACTTTCAAGAGAAGGTTCTTGAAACCATTGAATACACATATATTTTCTGACCAAGAAATCTTTCCAGGATAATCTATTTTCTCTAAAGAGAAAGGGATTTTCAGAATCTATATTTCTTAATTGAGTTGAACCATTTAAATTATGCACATCTCAATTGTAAAAATTTCTTCCTGTTATGGATTGATTTGGGTTATTAGGGCTGTTCATCATCTGGGTTTATACAGTTTAGACTTCATTCTTACTCTTCTGGTGAAGATTTTGTGAAGGAAGAAGAAATAATTCACTACTTCCCACAATCTCCTCTGATTCTTTTCCAAGTCTAGGAATAACTATTAATTCTTCAACACTTTTTTTAACTTATAGAGAAGCCATTACCTTAAGGCACAGAATCTAGTCAGGTATGTCAGTTCAGCAGAATATTAATTCCTGCGGGACAAAATACAAAGTTGTGTGGAAATTGTTTTCTCACTCTTGATTTTTGTGTTTGTTTTCCAGTTTTTGGTCTCCTATCTATCTGTTGGCTGTGGTCTTGAGGCCATCTTGTTTTCTATTTGATTGGATACTACTTTGCCTTTGGCTTTTGTTCTGGAATCTTTTCCTGATTTCTTTTTCTGAAACCTTTTTATTCAGAGAATAACATTATGAACTCTAATTCTGTTGAATTTCTCCCTGTTTTAGGTGGTATAATGGAATTGTATTAGGAATTAAGCCAAATATCAGTTTAGATGTAGATTTCAACTATGTAGAATTTTCCGTCTAAAATTCGGTCTTGTGAGGAATTCACTGTCTGATGACAGAGATAAAAGGATCTTGAATAAATGTAAACTTAATGGTTTAAACTACATAAACTACATACATAAACCACGTGGCTATTAGCAACCAGTGCTTGTGTCTGTGAAGCTCCCACTGCTTAGGGATGTTCAGAGTGGCTGCCTTGTGTCGCGGGGTTGGCTGAGCCACTCAGAGGTGTTCAGAAGAAACGCAACAGGGAATGGTATGCACACTATCACTGAGTAAATTAGAACTTTTACCGTCAAAAAATAGTAGGGCTTGGGATTTGTCTAAACCCATGGAGGGGTGCCTTGCTGTTGTATTTGTGTGCGGACTTTTCTCCACTCATGGACGTAAGTAATGCAGTTGTTTGCTATTTTCGAAACTAGCTAATCATCCAGCCTGAGGCAGCTGGTCAGTTAAATACTCAGCACTTCACTATCTCACAAGGTAGAAAGGAGTACTCTCTTTACTCCTACAGGTAAAGGTAGCTGATAGAGGCTCTTGTGATTGATATATCCATTATCAGTTCTCTGATGGGCTCCTCATATGAGAGGGAAGCTCGTGGCCTACTTGTCTAATTTGGATTACCTGAAATGTAGATTTCTATTTCAGGTTACTTACGCCTCCTCAACAGTCACCAGTGAGAAGCAGGCATTTCATGCCACATTAAGTGTTTGAGAGAGGGGAGGAATGGCTCTTATATGCAGCTTCTTTTCTCCAGTAAGTCCATGGGGAGCAGATATGATGACTGACTGTCCAGCTCAGACTAGGCAATTAGATTTTATCCAGCTATAATGTGTTGCAATTATCTTGTATAGCTCAGTTAGAATCTGTCAGAGCAGCTTTCTAGCAGAGGAGAAAATCATGAGAAGGAGCTCTAAAATATTCAGAGTTAAATTTGCTTTATTTACATGTGTGTTCTGCTTACATTATGTCAAGAAATTATGCCTTTGTTAGTGTTATTATTGAAGTTATTTGCTTTTGGAAAGGAAATAACTTCACATATGATCATAGGGAAAGACCAGACAAGATTGCTTTTTTTTTTTTTTTTTTTTTTGCTCATTCACAAACTCACATATCTAGGAATTCACATCGACATCACTTCACAAGAGTAAATATTTACTTTGATGTTAATAAAACAACGAAGTAAATTATGCCTAAGGTGTCATTCAGGGGCACCTGACATACTATGATACACATTTATACTTGTTTCCAGTAAGTAAAAGGTAATAGATTTTCTAGACATTGTTCTATGTTAATCTTGCAGATGACACAAAGCTTTCCTGCATGGTGTACTGACTGTGACCAGAATTATGTTAAAGAACAATACTTTATAGTATTCACTTTATGTTCAATACCGCTGCGCATAGTATATAACTATATGCATGACTCAGTATGGCACATACAATGAATTGTAAGGAAAATGGAGAAAAAGTCAAGTCTATTTCTGCTACAGTAGATAAAAACAAAAACAGCAAAAAAGAAAAAAAAGAGCTTTATTGCTTTGAAAAGAGCAGAACTGTAAATTACTTATATGCTTTATCTTCATGAGAAAGAACAACCATTGTCCAAGGAATTGGCAAGTAGGGAAACAAGCCTGCCCTAAGCTTCACATTACTGCATAGAGGTAGCATTAAGTTTGCCAGCTAAACTATTTGACAAGTCTGCCAGTGAGTCAGATCCTGCTGCTAAAGAAATATCTTTCAAAGCCCAGCATCTGGGTCCTTTATTGCAATCCAAGAAGAATGGGAACAATGTTTTTGTTTAACTGTGGCTGGCATAGGCTTAGACAGAGCTGTCAGAGTTACCATTGCATTTATCTTATTTCAGTTAGTTTGTTTTCTCCCAGTTGTTTGTTTTATTTGGCTTTTTTGGTTTATTCTCCATCCCATCCTGCCAATATTGATTTCTATTTTATTCTGAATGCCACTGGTTGAAAGAGGTGGGTTCTTCTCTACAGTGAGTTAGATGTAGATCTTCCCAGTATCTTCGTGTGTGTACACAGGCAAGCTACTAAGCAGAAACTCATACTTTTCATCTGTAAGCCCAAGGAGAGATATTCACATGTTTATATACGTTCAGTGTAGCTTCTCAGTTGAAAGGGCATATAAATTCATCTCAAATGGAAAGGGGAGGTTTGTTTTTCACATTCATATTCTAGGCAGAGTAGGGTCATATTCTAATTTACTGATGCTGAATCCTCTTGATTGAATAACATTTTCAGCATGACTAAGGGGATCATGTATTGCAAAATGTAGCAGAGTGGCTCTGTGTTTCCAAATTATGTCCAAGAGGATAGTAAGTGAAAATGGTTACCCTTGAATGCAGAATGCAGGCTGCTCCAGGGGGAAGACTGACTTATCGAGTCCAGCATATAGGTCACAAAAACATTGCTTGCCAGATACATTCCCAGAAATATTCTCAGCCTGCTCACATGAATTAGAAGCTACAGCACCATCTCTAGTTCTCTTGTACTTTCACTAGTAATACTGTGCTTGACCTTGTGCCTTTTCCTACATATCCTATTGATGAGTTGCGCTTTCTTGGCAAGATGACCAGAATTCAGTGTTGTAGTTTGGGGCAGGATGCAAACCAGCCCAAACATTTACAGTGACTTGCAGACTCTGAAACAAATAGGACATTTTTAAAGGACATGGATTTTAAAATATTCTGTAATTCTCAGTCATTCTGAGACCAAGAAATTAAAAATTTCTTTTTGGAATCATAGAGTCATGGAATACTAGAATTGGTCAGGTTGTAAAAGACCTTCAAGTTCAACAAGTCCAACCTCAACCTAGCCATACTACCTTAAGTGTAACAACCCACCACTAAATCATTCCCTGAGCACCACATCCAGAGAGTTTCTAAATGCACTCAGAGATGGTGACTCAACCACCTCACTGGGGAGACTGTTCCAGTGCTTAACAACCCTTTCTGTTGTTTTTCCTTATATGCAACCTAAATCTCCCCTGGCACAACTTGAGACCATTTACCTTGTCCTGTAACCTGTCACCAGTGAGAAGAGACCAACCTGAGGTTGGCTGAGGTCATTGTGACTTAAATGCAGGACCTGACACTTGGCCCTATTGAAACTCACACAGTTTACCTTGAACCATCAATCCAGACTATCCAGGCTCCTCTGTAGTGCCTTTCTACCCTCAGGCAGATCAACACTCCCTTTCAACTTGGTATCTTCAGCAAATTTACTGAGGGTGCACTCAATCCCCTCATCAAGATAATTGATGAAGATGCTGAATAGTAGTGGTCCAAGTACCAAGCCCTGGGGAACACCACTTGTGAGTAGATGGATTAAAGCTTTTCATAAAAATGTTGCCAACTTGAGAGAAACTTTGGGTCCTTTTAGTACAGGAAGCCAGAACAATTCCAAAAACAGGTACAACCTTTCAGGAAAAAAACAGGTTTTCTTTAAAAATTTTGAGGAATCGTTCAAATTAGTATAAATGTGAAGATATTTGCATTCCCTCCATAAGCTCTGTTCTGTCATATAATCATTCACAGAAACATATTTTTTATTCTGATATAGCTATCTCTTAAAGATTGTTCTACTCAAGGAGTATAGTAGTTTGTAAAATTTCTGCTATTTTTTTAACATTTGAATTGTATCATCAAAAAATATAGTCAGTGTCTGAGCAAATAGTCATTTCTTAAAATATTCTAGCTATTGACTTTCTTGATTAAATGAAAAATTGTTCTACTTTTCACATTATTGCACTCTTCATTTGACTACTGGTGGGTGTATATTTTAAACAGAATCTTTCTGATTAGGAAAGTGTAGGTGATATATTATTTTCTCTCTACCAAATAATCTCCCCATTAGAGAAAATGTGAGTGGTAAATGAGAATTTTTTCCTTTGGATGTTCGCTGTTTACATATAGCCAGTTTCCCAGGAAATGCTCACTGGTATTTGTAAATGATCTGTTCTCCATCTGAGAGCTTTAAGTACTGGAGGCAGCTGTTCATGCTTTGCCCCATTTGTAAATAGTTTTAAATATGCATGATCGTTTCTGGCTGATTGCTTTATTTGCAGGATTTATGAGTTTTTTGACTTCTCTTTTACAGCATAATTCACCGTAGTGTTTCCTGCACCTTCTTTTCCAAATAAACAGAAAAGAAGCACATTTTGTGAGGCAGAATTTTAGAAAGAGCTGTCAAAAAATGTAAAATCAGAATGTCAGTAATTCTTATGTTAAGACTGCTAATCACTCACGCCCCAGGAGTACTTTTTTCTCCCCTCCTTATTCAATATGCCATATGTCAGCAATTATCAGTGAGTCAAATTACAGCTCAGCACAGTTTTGCTCATGCAGTTTGTTGAGAAGGCAAGAACCAAAGGTAATCCAGCAACTATTTGTAAGTGCAATGCAAAGGGCAAATGGAAATTGGTTAGAAAATTATGGATGGTGAAATGTCAATGTTATAAATTATTTTTGCTTTAGTGTTCTGGGTGACAAGGAGGAGCTTAATAAATAAAAAAGTATTTTAAAATTTCATGTGTTTTGGCAAAAACCTGTAAATCCATGCACTCTGAGACCCCAAAAAATCTCTAACTGGAAATAAGGACCCCATCACGCTAATGGTGTTTGTATGAGGTCACACAGATGAACATGAAGACATGATCCATTTTGACCTGCATAGTGCAGTGTTCTAGGCTTAATACACTGACTGTGACAGACGGAAGAGAGACCAGAGTTACACATGCTTGTTTCTAAAATAAAGGATAGGTGCATATTGCTGCTGCCACAAGGGAGTAACTCAGATCACAGAACTCTTTTGAGCTCCACATAAATACCAAGCCCCAGCTCTCTAGAGTTCAGCATTTCCTGTTTCTTTCCCAGAATTCTCTGCAGATTTTTCAAATATGTCTGTGTACATATGCACATAAAATCATTTATCTAAGACCGTTCAAAAGCAGATGTGAAGTGTCACAGTAAAAATAATGTTTAAAGGATTTAAAGCAGTGATAACAATGAACACTACTGCACTGCAGTTCCCAGCAGAAACTTAGTACTTTTTACAATTAAGTACTTTTACAAAAAGCACAGAAGTTAAAGAACATTAAAGTAATTATTTTTCTCCCTATGCTAATTTCTCAAAGCCCAATTTTTACCTATTCCATATTTATTATCAAAATCATCAAATCGAAAGGTGACTCATGGCAGTATAAACTAGATTTCGATTTTTTTTGTCTCTTCAAACTTTTCTTTGTACTGAGATTTTCTTCTATTGTTTGAGGTGTTGCATAACTGACATTCATAAGAAAATGTCTGACAAGCCAAGACATACTGCAAATGCACATCAAACTTACCTATGCCTCACCTATCTGTAACCTTTAGCAAAAGATTTTATTTCACTTCTGTATTTTGCCTTCAGGAAGCGGAGCCAATATTGTATTTTCCAGTATGAACTTGTTTCTAGGTCTTCAGCCTGGTTTCTCAGAATGCTAACTATCACACAGTTAACATCATGTCCATCATATGTCATCTCTTTTCTTTTTCCTATTTCTCTTCAAGTCACTTACGATTCTGAAAGAGGGATCTCAAATATCTCCTCCATTGTAGTTTGAATTGTATCTAGCATTGTATTTCTATCTACCAATTCTTCAGAAAATATATCTACTGTGTCTGAATCCATACTTAAGAAAAAAACACAAAAAATACAAAGAAACTAAAAATGAAATAACAATAATGAAAAAAATGTATAGTTGTACATCATTAAGAAACATTTCCTAGATAATTTTTAAATATGAAGAAATATATTCTGGATAATAGGAAGCATTTGAAGGACTATTCTCTGACACAACTAGGTGTCCTGCAGCTGTGTAACCCAACTGAAATCTGTGTTTATAAATTAGTTCTGATCAGAGCCAGTCTGATAAGGTGCTGCATTTTTCTGAACATTTGCTGATTTAGATTTGTATTGATTCAGAAGTTTAAAGTGAATGAGACTGAGGTTGCATACTAGAATGTATGACTTAAGAATTTCGTATTACCTCCCCCTACTTTGTTATTTTTCAAATCAAACAGGTTTCCAATAGGCTATTGGATATTTAATATTTTGACAGAATTATTGTGTGGCCTTAAATAAATATGTGCCCATCCTCTGTGTCTCAGATTGCTGGCATTCTAGCTGTCCTATAGCTGGTCATTTTCATGGGGCCTTTATCAGTTACAGGGATGTACATTTCTATTACAAATTTATAAAACAAAGATTGCAATAAAAACATGCTGAAAATTGTATTTTTCCAATTCCTTTCACCATCAGACATTTGACTGCAAAAAACTCTGTACCCAGGTTCTGTCAAGTTTTCACAGAGTAACTCAGATTACTGGCAGAGCATACTTCTTTCTGTACACAGCAATGTTCTGTGTACTGTATGTCCTTTGAAAGCATCTAGAAGTTCCTGCTAGGGCAAGGATCAGCATACCTGCTGCACTAACCAAAAACCACAAGCCAAGAGTCTTTCACAAAGCCTTTCTCTTCTGGTGGAAGGCATTGGGTGTTATAAACAGCAGCTGGGAAGTGTAATGAGCAAATAATATAGACAGCATAGCAGTCAGCAGTCCATATTTATCAGACGACTGTTGTCAAATTTGTTTCTTGTAAGTGTCATTATAAAGAACAGTTTAAAGGAATGATTTGAAAGACAGCAACAAGGTCATTTTGTGGATTCCTGCAGGGAGCTCAAAGGTGTTTGTCTAAAAAAAGTGTGGGATGGAACTGGCTGACGGGCAAGGGGGGTTGACATGGCAGTGATTGGGTGGTGGAGCAGAGGAGTGAGAGTAACATAAGCAAAGGCTGGTTATTTTTAGTGCAGATCAAGTTCATTAGAGGAAGGCTGCAAGATGGAGACACTAACTAAAAAAGTGAGTTAGAATGAATTCTTTTGCTACATTATTTTATGTTATTTTATAAATGTATCTAAAATAGAGATTTAAAAGTGATTCATTAAGATTTAGAAAAAGGTTTTGTGTAAAGATGTAGGAAGAGATCTAAGAGAAGAAAATGGGAAGGTTATCAGTCAACGGCAAGATGAAAGTTCTCTCAAAAGTGATCAAGAAAGAAAAAAGGCCAGAAGAACAGTGGAGAGAAAGTTAAGTGTTCATATTGCTTGTGAACAGACCAGGGGATGTCCAAGATTGGATGTGATTACTCATGTAGATAGAAGGGGTCAGGTCTGAAACAAAGAAACAGTCTTAAAATGTGCTTCTCTTCCCCCTCTGCTCAGCAGAAATGTCTGGTGGAAAGGGCAGCCTTGGGAATAAAGCACTGAGAAAATCACAAGAGGAGATAAAGGAACAGAGAATTACAGTTGGAAAACTGTGAGAGGTCTGCAAACTTTGAGGAAATTTATAGTCTACTGTCAGAAATAAAATCAGAAATAGAACAACAGAGTGTTAATAACAGTTTCCTATCTGAGTCCAGAATTAAATTATTAAAAAAAATTAAAATAGAAAATGAGGTGTCACATTAAGTCACAGATGAACATGGAAAAATGCTACTAGAGAGTGTAGAATCAATGAAAGTGAAATAGCAGAGGAAAGAAAACCATTAGAGGAGATGGAAATCACAGATTTCAGTCTGTTCTGTAGATGGAAAATGGAGCCAGCAGGGAAATGCAGTGGAAGAAGTAGTAGTGGATGTGAAATGAATGAGCAGCAAGCAGACTTGATTTGAGAGAACAAAGGAAAGCATACAGAAATAGATGAATAAAGTAGTACTTGTTTAGAGATGAATCAGGTGAGACGCACAGCTAGACCCAAAAGGATGAAACATCTATTTCTCCATATCTCTTTCCCATTTCTCTTGAAATTCTACTTTCTGACCAATATTAATATGATTCAAAATTGTTGTCCCTACACCATTTAATCTGAGACTGGAAGAGGTAGAGGGCTAGCCGTGAGTGACTGATGGAGCACCTGAAGACAGCTAAATACCTCAGTACTGTAGAAGAAGTTTCAATTGAAATTTATAGCTTTATACATCAAATTGATTTAAGGTAAAAAGCAGTAGTAATATGAGAACTGCCAATAATAATTTTCTTCCTTCCTTCTGCCAGTTAGGAACAAATATGAAAACATTCTAAAATACAAAATGAGCCCTTTGTTGTTGAGAGAATTGCAATTACTTCTCATTGAGACACCATAACAGAAAATCTTTCCTGCATTTCTCTTTCCTTTTGAGACTGAACACCAGGATACATCTTTTCATACTGGCATTTTTGATGCAGATAATTTGCCTCCTTGGACACTTTGCACCCCACCTGTTTAGGCTAAAAAAAATAAGAAAGTATTTTGAGAAAGATTAGAATTCTGTTGTGCTTTTTTAAAGCAGGAACATTGAAAAATTTAATCGACAAGGTATTTGATCATTGCATTTTCATAGACGCTTTTCAAACTTCACAACTGACATAATCAAGAAATAATAATTCAGTGCTCTCTGAGGGAGTTTATTTTTAGTCCATGATGCTTCACTTTGTTCTTTTTTTGTCCCTCTGTCTTCCTGATCTTGATGATCTCAAATTAAAGTCATCAGAAAATTGCTCTTAAGTTTGCTATCATCTTGTTAACCACAGGGATATATCACAGAAAATAAACAGAATTTCTGTGCATGGTAAATAGCTGTTTTGCAAAATTGCTTCTTCTCAATGTTTGCTTCATGAGTTTTATGAAATTAAACACAAAGAAGTCCTGCACATAACTCAGGCTGAGGCCAACTAGCTTAAAAACAATTCTGAAAAGTTAGTCCCAGTGATCCTACTGGACAATATGTTGAACATTATCAAAGAATGTGCCTTTGCAGAAAAGAAGCAAACAACCTTCTGGGTACATTAGGAAGAGCAACACTTTCACTCACAGAAAATGGTCTCTGCTCCACACTAGTGAGTCTGATCTGAAGTGCTGGGTCTGTTTCTGGACTTCTTGATATCAGATAGACAGGGACGTACCAGAACAAGTATGGTGAAGGGCTGCAAAAATACTCAAGGGACTGAAGCTGAGTAGAGCTTGAGAAATCTGGGACTGTTTAACCTGGAGAAAATAATGCTCAGCCATCTGTATGAATATCTGCTGAGGAGTGTAAAGGAGATGGATCTGTACTCAGTGGAGGCTTCTAGGAGCACAAGGGGAAAAGAGCACAAACTGAAAAACAGGAGATTTCATGTAAATATGTTCCAGGTGTTTTTTTGTTTCCCTGTTTTTGTGAGAGTGATCCAGTAGTGGCAGGCTGCCCAGAGAACCTGTAGAGTCTTCATGCTTGGAGATATTCAAAACCTAGCTCAACAAAGTCTGTGGCGAACAGCTCTGTATCCAAACAGAAGTTTATATTACACATTCCCCAGAGATGTCTTCCAGCCTCAGTCTCTCTGTGTTTCTGTGGTTCAGTCTTGGCTTTTGTTTTAATAATATATGCAAATCTTTCTTCCAATAAACATTTGTGTTTGTTGCAGAGCATACACTTAAACTGTATTTAAAGATGGCATATAATGTGTTGGTGAAGGCATCCTTTTACTGTGTAAGTATTAGTAACAGCTTCAAGCATATGTATGAACCTTAATTGATGGGAAGATTTTAAAGATTCAGTTTCATTCAGATAAGGGAGAAAATATCCAGCAACGAGAAAGCTGGCAATAGTGTCTTCTGCTGTCTTAACATCCTCATAAAGCAGCAATGACTTTTGCACCAAAAGTTCTTAATCAGTACTGCTCTTTTATTTACCAGCCACTGAGCATAGTTAATGGGTGTAGATTTCAGAATAATTTATTTCTTGCCTAGTAATAAATGCCGGTCTTTTGCAGATTGTGTCATTGTGATAGTACTGATATTGGTGGTATTAGTTCATAAATTTGAAGTCAGATAACTTTTTCTACATTTGTTTGATGACCAGAATATGGCCCAGGTTTCAGAGTGTGTCTCTAACTTCACACTTATTTTCTTCTATTGAAAGTAGTATATGAAAGGACATTCCCAGGTGACAAAGTTCCTCTTTCCCCTTCTTTCGTTCTTCTTTTACATCCTATCTTGGTTTCTTATACTGAGTATCTCCTCTCTATCTATTGTATCTATCTCTTTTTTTTATTACCCTTAGAATTTCTTTTAAAATATTCACTTTTTTTTTTTTGTCCTTAATTGTCTCATCCTTAATCATTTTAGTGGCTTTCTTAAATATAATAAAGACTTTTGAAAAATATTGATATTTTAGAAATCAAATGTCATTAGAAGCATTCATTTTACAGAATCTCATCAACCTTCCAACTCCTCTGTCATTTCATTTTTTGATGACCATCTTCACTGGACAAACCTGAAAGATGGAGGGTTTCTTTTGAGATGTTTTCCTTAGTCCACTCTGTTCTGATAGCTATTGCAGTACTTGCAGTAACACTGGCACAGAGCTGTATGCACCCTTGTTGTCATCATCACTTCCAGGGCACCTCAGTTCCTTGCCAGGATTTTATTGAATGGTCCTGACAGAATTTGGGTAGAAACAAATAGGTGGCTCTTAACCTACTGCTACACTCAGATATAACAGATGAGATGTGTAATAGGAGTAGGAAGATCTAAATCTGCTTGATGAGAATAAATTTGACTTTTTTTTTTTAAAAGAGGGAACACAAAGTAAGTCTTGTGATAGCAGGGGACTAAATTTGTTGCACTTAAATGCAGATCATAGGAATCTTTAAATCAAGTCTGGGAATCAATTATTAGGGACCACATGTATGTTTCTAGCATGCAAAGGAAAATATATCTCTTAATTAATTAAATACATTGTTACGTCAGAGGTCAAAATCTTATGAACCATTTGTTGTGATAGACATATTAATTTTGTTTCTCTTTCCTTAAAAGAATTTATGCTGCAGTCACTTAGGAGAGTTTACATACTAGAGACGGATTTAGCATCTGATTGCATAAATCCAACAGTATTGTCTTATTTCCAGTGGTATAGACAATGAATTTTCTGTTCAGATTTCAGACTGAGAAGTAGCGATGCATTCCTTCTGTAGTTGCAATTTCTCATAGCACAATAACAAGAGGATTACTATATTAGACGTCTTTCAATTTGCAGAACTAATTCAGAGGAATGTAGCAGACAGTTAATTGAGCTATACTAGTTTGTTATGAGATGATTAACTGATTTCTATAAATAAGCTTTTTTGCAACATAAGCTAAAATCGTGTATAATATGTTTATTCATTTTATGGATCTCATGAAATTATCCTGACATTATCATGAAACTTGTCACTCTTTTCCCTGTATTACCACATATCACTTAAAAATTTTTGTTGTTGCAAAGTTGCTGCAAAGTTTTAATGTTCCTTTACAATAAATAAATAAATATCTTACAAAATATTTGAATCTATCTAAGAACTGAACTACAGATGAGAGTGTAGAACATCTAGGTTGGTATTATGTCCCTAATAATAATTTATACCAGATGTTTCAGAGCAGGTGAATGAACATATTGGACAATCAAAGAAGAAAAATCTGTTCAGTGAAAACATTTCTCTCTAACCTTATAATTTTTTTTATCAGTTTTGCCTCCCATTGGGGAATTCATATATCCTTTCAGTCATTTATTTATTTATTTTGCCAGAGTGACTGGATTTTATTTCCATCTGTGAGAAACTTTCCAGTCTTGATAACTCAAGACTTAATGATAAGGAGTTCAGTGGTGTGCATAGGTTATGAGATTGTGTTATGTGGAAGGAAAAGAAGAAATATTCTTCCTGGTAGCATTACTAATTCTGATTGCTCTATTCCTGCTAATTTCAGATCAAATAAGATTTCTGTTAGAAAAACTCCAGAGAAAAAAGGATTTGAAATCAAATCGGCTCTTTTTGTGTCCTGTCTGGCTTTATTGTTGCTTTTATTTTTGTTTTTGTTGTTAGTTTGTTTACTTGTTTTTCAAGCAAGATGGATGCTTCTGTATATTTTCAGTGTTTTCCAGTCTACTAAATTAAGCATTTTGTCATTTTGTGAGCTTCTACTATAATTACTCAGGCCCATTTCTTGAGTGATTTAGGATGAAATAAAGTACTTTTCTCTAACAGTTTTGCCTGTCAACTTCTGCTGATGTTGACTGGATTGAAAAAAATATTTATGTAGGTGATTTCTTGGAACTAACTTATGGTGACCCCAGGGTAAAAGTATCAACCAATGCAATTTCCCTCTCTTTAGATTCTGACAGATCACATCATAATTCAGGCTTCAAGTCATTTAAATTGTGCTCATAGCAAACACTAGGAATAAGATTTGGCAGATGCATGTTTCAGTTGTTGATCGCTCTGATCGATGAGTTGCATTACCTGGTTTTATTTGGACATATGGGTTGAAATGTCTATTCTACAGTGTGAGTGAACCAGTCAAGAAATAATATGTACAGCTTTGCTTGTTTAAGATATTGAGAAAATGTCTCAAATGAGACTCATCTTTGGCTGCATAACCTCACCTGTATACCCAAAGTGCAGAAGGAATCCCTTAATGAAAGCTAGTAAATATCATGGGATTTTATAAGTTGGAAGACTAAGAGGTTTTTTTTCTGTGCTTTGTAATTCAGAAACTAATATATATTTTTTGTCCTACTACTTGCTAATGAAATTAAATCACTTCCGTCTTTATTGTTAGTGTTAATCCACATTTCATTCTTCATATGATCTTTGATTACTCTTCCACTATATTTCATGTGACAAAGTACAATTGTGTTATGGAAAGAGAAAACAAAAAATATCTGCAACTTGTACATGACACTGCTCAGCTGAGCACAGAACTGGCCAGGCGTCTGGTAAAAAGTTCCCTGTCAGTGGTCTCTTTTGATTGTAAAAAGCAATGAGTCAATTACCCTGTGATTACTGATGCCAAAATACTTATCATGACCAGAAGCCCTACAAACTTTTAAAATCTGATGTAAAACCTCAATCTGTAGAGCTTCTGGTCATGATGAGATGAATATTTCAGCAAACAAAGGATTCAGCAGGTGTAAATCACCACGCAGCTTACTCCAGCTGACAATGTAGTACAACTACTCTAGTGCTATATGGCAAAGCTAATTTCCCTTGAAGTAATGATTGTATTTCCATCCATAAAGCCCACAACTCTGAAACCTTTAAAAGCATAATTCCTTCAGACTAAGTTCTCAGATAACCTGCCCTCTCAGAAAACAAAATCAGAGGAAGAGATTTCATCTGAATGGAATTTCTAAATAAACAGCTCCAGTTTATGGTGAAATTAAAGCAGAAGACCTGCTGGATGAAAATCAGGTTACTGTTGAATTTATTCTTGTATTGTCTGTGCATTTCTGAATTGCAGGGATTTTATGTATACCCTAGGAGTCACTCATACAGTATTTCAGAAAAATTCCTTTCTGTGAGCAAGGGAGTGTTTGGAAATATTATACTGTCATAAAATAGACACTGAATTTCCACAGGGGCTTCAAGAGCATATTTATTAGCCTATGTGCAGTTGAAAGCTGCCATTTGACTTTATTTTTTTTTTTCCTCCTTCTACCAGAGTTGGGGTTGACAAAATCTATTAATTCCTTCAGACATTAAAATTCATGATTTTACAACATCCTTTACTTTATAAACACCTCCTTTTTTTCCACTACTCTTTTCTAATACAATCCTGATAAAATCACCATGATGCAAAACTTGTTGAATATAATTTTCAAATAAGTGGTTTCCTAGTTTATCAAGTTGAAAGAAAAGTACAAGACTCTGAAATAATACTATCAAGGAGAAATTTATGAAACAAGAAAACAAACAAACAAAAGACAAACACTATCAATGAAACATAACTGGGTTGAGTTAATCACAACAGACAATTGAATTACTTTGCTTATATTTTTCATTAATTCTTTTCAGATTCTTGCAACAGGGTACTGCCAATTTACTATTGTCTGGATGGAGGAAAGCCTGGCTAAGGAGATGGAGAATCTGTATAGACAAGCTTGGAGAGACAGATTTCCCAAGGGTGATCTGGATAAAATCTCCCTCCATAAATGAGTTTGGACTCTAAAGTCTCAATAACTGTGTAATTCTATGATTCTGTAATTCTCTGATTTTCCTCCTTTTTCCTTTGTCATTCTTAATCAAAGTCTGGATATGCAATACTATGATAACTACCGTCTTCAAAATAGACCAAAATGACAAACCAAGAACCAGTTGAAACTGGTCACCCTCATTTTCATCCTTGTAAAAAATGCTGAGTACTTTTACACCATCTATCTAAGTGTACAAAAGTAATTGTTCTTGGGAACAGTCAGCATAGATTTAAAAAGAGCAGACCTTGCTTGACCAGCAAAGTTTTATTATATGATAAAGTGACTAGATTCTTGGATGCAGGAAGAACAGTGAATGCCATTAACCTTAATTTAATCCAGACTTTCAACACAACTTTTCATGGTATTTTTGAATCCAAGCTAGGACTATGCAGACTAAATGGATGAAAAACTATCTTGGTAAAATCTTCTATGGATTGATGATTGATGGGCCATACTCTATGGAGGGCTCTAAACAATGGAGGTTGGTTGGAAGTCATAGAAGTGCATAATCATAGAACTGTTTAAATTGGAAGTGACCTTTAAAAGTCATCTAGTCCAATTCCATTGAAAGGAACAGAGACTGAAAGTGAAGTACTACATGTCTTGGGATATAGAATTATAGAAACAGAAAATCATTAAAGTTGGAAAAGACCACTAAGATCATGTTCTCTAACCATCAGCTCATCACCATCATGTCCACTAAAAAATGTCCCTCAGTGCCACATCTACCTACAGTTTTCTTAAAAACCTCCAGGGTCAGTGACTGTACCACTTCCAGTGGCAGTCTGTTCCTATGTCTCAGCATTCTTTCTGAGAACAAATTCTTCCTAATATCCTACCTGAACCTACCCTGGCACAACTTAAGACCATTACTTCTTGTCCTATCACTAATTACCTGGGAGAAGAAGCAGAAGACTATTAAAATTAACTCATGTTTTCTGAAACAGTAAATTTTTCAGCTGGTTTTTGATGGTTTTCTCTGAGACATCAGTCCCTGGGCATCTTCAGGAAAAGGTCTTTAAAAATATGCTAATTCTGAGTCTGAGCGGGCTTTAAAGGATTTAGTATAAACATGCCATGTCTCTTTTAGTGTTCTATAACTGTACTGCACTTATCCTGGAAAATGTAGATGGCTTCTTTGAAGATAATGCCTCACTGTAGACTGCCAATTCTGACTTTATCCCAGGAATAAGGCTGGCTTCTTCTTATACATTTCAGTTGTAACATGAGAGGTGCATAGAGAGAGGCTATCCCATCATTTTGGCCAAATGGAAAAAGTGAACCCAGGGAACAAGGAGGTTTATATTTATTTATTTATTTATTCAATTTCAAATAATTCAAGTTTATGATAAAAGGTGACAGGAAAATCTGGCATTTGACAGTGTGTAGCAAGGCACTTTGGCTGTAAAGCCAGAGAATGAAATTTAGAAGATAATTGTTTGATATGGAGAAGAAATATGACCTTGGAAAGGGGGCAAAATTACAAAATTTGAGTGTCTTAGGGTAGCCAGAAGCTGAGATTTAAATAATCAAAGTGCTTGGTTACCAGACAACTTTGTCAAAGTAGATACAGATGAGCTAATTCATAGATTTTCTGACCTGCCATCTCTAGCCACAGGCTGGGTTTCTCTAGCCATTCCAGTGCGTGGTAGATTTCCTCTCTGCCCTTGGATATCTGTTTTCTGATAATGGATATGTGGATCTGCCCAAGATGAGAGGTTTGGAAAATGGTGCAATACAGTCTTTAAAACATCAGTAGCAGGAGATAGAATTAAGAATAGAAATGTTTCTTAACCTTGGACTCAATCTTGTAAATGTGGTCTGACTGGCTACCAAGAGCTGTTGTGTTTACTTCCATATCTCAGATAATTAAAAAAAAAACACCATTATGTTCCAATTAGGCTAAACTATCATTGTAACATTGACAATAAATCTGTGGAAAATCCTGCCATTTGAGTATGGTCACAAGAATAAAACTACAGCAATTTACCGTGTGCATAATAGAAAGGAGTGCTACAGAGTCCTTCACAGGGATACCTGAGTCAGAATATGCTGACAGCAAATACGACAGCATTTTCCAGAAATATCTTTCTGTTCATAACAGGTGCTATTGCTAGCAAAATTCTTGCCTTCTGTAGCTCTTCAAAGACAAAACAAACAGCATGTGAGCTACAGCAAAACAGAACCAATGACTTGTGTTAGGAGAATACAGAGGTTAGCCAGCTCCCACGCCTGAACTGTTCTGTATGACTTTCTTTCCTGACAGTCTCTGTGACTGTGGATTTGGTTTCTGGAACTGAGGTAAAGAATGCAAGTTTGCTTATGATTAGCAGTAGAAGATGGTAAAGGTCAGCAAAACACAAAGGCTTAAATTATGTTTACTAAAATCAGCAAAAACTCTCGCCTCTGCAGGTCCTGCTGCAAGCGCTAACATCTATCAAGTTCTTGGATTTCTTACATTAATGAGACAAAAAAAGCACTAATAAATCTGGAAGCAGATAACTAAAGTTGTCACCTGTTTCTTTTCCCATGTGATTTTAATTTGTCTTATTCCTAACTAGCAAATAACTGCTCAGGTTTAATCTCTAACTTTTTTCTTTTTACTCCAAAATGGAAATAGTTTTGCAGCTGGTAATGCATGTTGTCAGATTTGCCTTAAATTTTTTTCTGATATATACCAAAAGACCTGAGAGCTCTATTTTCAAAGAATGAGATATACTGTGGTCAGGAAAAAAAAAAAAAAAAAAAAATATATATATACATATACATATATATGAAGATAATCCGTGTCACATTCCCCGCAGGGTGTTGTTACTTTCGTATAACTATATAGAATCCTTTGGAAATCTGGATTTTTCACTGCTGGAAAGGAGCCAAAAATCATACGCTTTGTTGAATAGGGTGCTCTGATTCTACACTTTTAATCCATCATGAACTGATATCTGATGAAAAAAAAGAAGGGTTTTGCCACTAATTTTGCTGAATTCAAAGCACAAATTCATATGTGGAAAAACAAATTGAGGAGAACAGAGAGAGAAAAACTTACAACAGAAATTGAGAATGGGAGGGAGCTAGTGGCAGAGAAATAGAGCCCAAATTCTGTGCAGTGAAGCATGGAGAGGGTGAAGGGAAGTGCTGGGGTTGGGATGGCTCTGCAGAGGTCAGGGCTGAGCTTGAGGTTGGGATCGGAGGAGGAAGAGGCAGGGCAGTAGGGATGGCATTAGTTGGGAGGGCAAGAAACAAGCTCTGCATACCTCCTTGGGATGCAGATGCGCTACTAGATACCCTGGCAATAACACATTTGGTGTTCTGGCATTTCTTTCTCTCAAGAGGCTTGCTGACTTCACCTACACATGGACTTGTCTGGTAGACATTTTCTTGTCTATGTCATACAAACTCTGATATTATTTCACTCATTGTGAAACAGCAAACGGAAAACAAGGAGGCTGGAAAGCAAACTTAGCTTTCTCTGCATGCAGTTTCAGTCTTGCTTATTCTTTTCGTGCTTATTCCATTTGTATTTGTTGTCCTGCAAAGAGAATATGTCTCCCCAGTGACAATTAATGGAAGTTCCCCATTAAGCCTAGTTGGGAAGATTTGGTACTTCTCGAGATAATGCTTTCAGGTTAGCTCTACTGTATGTAGCTTAGCAGGTTATTTTTTCTTTGCCTATGGGGTGCTTGGATCACTAAAGAAGCATGAATTATTGTATAATAGTAGCTAATAATTGATTTTTATGACTATTTGAGGGGAAAAAATAGACACAAAGAATGTATAAAACTGTAGTTTTCGTTTTTTTTCTGAAACAATCCTTCTGAACATGAAATCTGACACAAAGTTTTTAACTGATTACAGAGAGAGAAGAAAAGGGCAGTCAAAAATAACCAGTGATTCAAAAGGTAAGATGTTTGGTGTCAAAGAAAAACAATCTTAGACTGACAAGTGCCTAGTAGCAGTGAACCACAAACAAATGGCATCAAGGATAGGTGGGTATGTATTTATTCATAGGGTTAGCGATGAAATTTCAGCATGCAAAAGGAGATTGTGATTCACTGGCCCCTGAGAAGAGCTGAATCCATATCAGCTGCCTGCAACATCATTGAGGAGTACTCAAAGCATCTCAGGGAGGTCATAGCATCGCATTGTAAGCTGGGAAACCCAATTTAGAGTTGCTCTGTCTGGCTCAAAGCAAACATTTAAGCTAAACATTATTCAGTTTTTGATACTTTTTAAAGAAATTGGTTAAATTAAAGACAAAGATTTGAAGGGAGGAAGTCTAATAGATCCTGTCTTGGAGAATGAGGGTTTAGGAATCTACTGAGAGCTCTCTAAGCCCAGAGCTCTCAGTGATTTAGAGACTTATGATGGAAACAGTTCTATCAAGACAATGTATGGCTTTTTTTGTATTTAATTTAGAAGATGTCAAAGTGAGAAAGAAATGAAAAAGGGTAGGAACAAATCATACCTCACATTATTTTGATTTACACATTTCATAACATTTGGTGTTATCCTGCAAATTTTTTAATTCTGTTTTTTCAATAAAACTAATCTCTCCAAATGTTTGAAAATATATTTATACAAAAGGGTTAAGTGAAAATAATATGCTTTAATGCCTCTTTCTTCACAAGAGAAAGAAGTGCATATGTTAAGGTGACAATCATTCTCTGTTTGTCATATATCACATATCTCTAGCTTTCACTAGAGAACAGTGAGATTGGTGTTCATAATATGAATACTGGCCAAAGCAACTGAAAATATTATTGTCAGTAAATTATTTTGCACAACTTCGCTTGAGTGAAATTGATCAAGGGACTTTACTGAACTGGTTTCCTATTGCTAATTTGTTTGACAGGGTGGATCTAGATTTATTCTTTAGTTTATTCTCACGTGACATGACTGTGTTTCTCAGCTTCTAAGTTCACTTATGTGAAATGTTATAGTTGTATACTACTAGTTTACCTCAATAAAGAAATGAAGGTTGCTGATTAGGATGGGTTATGAGGAGTCTCTGCTGACAAAGAGTCATTTTTCATATTGAATAGTCAGTTGAGGGGGAAAGAGAAAGAGAAAAAACAACTTTAATAGCTTACAGTGTAACTAGAATTCCCTGTACCTTTGCTAGTTTATAGTTGGTAAATAGCTTGCAGAAACTCATTCCCTTTGGTCTAATTCCATTGCTTCTCTACCTAATAAAAATGTTTGCAGAAACAGCAGGGATTGTCATATCTGCTTTCCTAGTTCTTCACTTGATGTAATCTCTTTTAGTTTCTGTACTTCGAATTATAGAGGAACTCTTTGTTTATCCATAGTTAAAAATTCCTTGTTGATGCTTCAGTAGCACAATAATATTTTCCAAAGTTTATAAATTCGACTATCAACCTTTCCTTGCGTTGGAATCTTGGCTCCATAATTTTTAGTTGGTAAATGGATAGGTTTCTTTTCATTTACATATTCATTTCTACCAGAACTGTCTGATCATGTGCTATTAGTACAACCTTATTTATAGATTTATGTTGGCCTATAAAGCTTTGGGTGCAGAATATACTACAAGTTTTGATTTATTGACTGAACTGAAGAGGTGGAGGAGGCTCAAAGCTGACCTGTGTTACACTCTCATCCAGAGATATTCTTTTGGCCTTTCATTTATGGGCACAGTGTGGTTTCTTTCAAGCTCTTTTGCTTATACTTTGCAGAGAAAGGAAGTGAAAAATCTACCTGAGCTAACATTACACAAGTTAAAGATGTTGCAAGGTAGTAGAAATCACTTCTGTCCATGTGGATATCTTTCCATAATTGAACTCCAGATCTATCCATAGAGGTATAATTTCTGACATATTACTAGATTTGAATATGTGTTCTATTTTCAATACCTTGTCTTCTCCCATCTTAAGAATTTTATAGCAGTGGATATGTTTTCTCCTAAACAGACTATTTTCTCTTAGGCTTTTGTTATTCCTTTTAATAAAGATTTCTAGCCTGTGACTTCCCTTCCTACAAAGCACAAGTAATCGTTCATTTCACAAAGGCCTAGCTAGTATTTGCTGCTGTACGTTTTATTGAAGGTATTCCTTTTTCTTACTTCTTACTAAATGTTTTTGTACAATTAGTATATTATTTGTAGTTTCTCAGCTAAAATTTTCGACCATTCTTTTATATTATTTTCCAAGCAGTGATCTAGAATTCCGGACTGGCCTACCATTTTTTTCATGTCTACTCTGTTCTCTCTTTGTTAACACATCAAAGGCAAACAGGCCTTTTAAAATAACTTTTCTGACATATGGTAGACTGATATTTGAAGACTATAGGAGCCTCTTGAAATGCAGTTTGATCTATAGGAAAGTGCTTGACAGTACTTATGTTCTTTGGGATTTATTATTATTTTAATTTTTTATTTGACTGCCTTCATCATTGAGTACCCCAAGTGATTATATTGAACTGCACTCCCATAAATCAAGGAACACAAGATAAATAAATTTGCTGCCTTTACAATAAGGCAGATGTTGAGGATGAAATGAGACTGAAGAAAGTAAGTAATATCGTATTGGACTAGACCTTTATCTGCCTTTAAGATGTTCTACCTCCAAAAAAAATTTATTTAAGAAAAACATGAGAACCTGGCCACTATCTGTGTTCCACTGCAGTAGTAGTTCACTAACATCCAATTTAAGAAATAATAAAAAAAGAAAAATAGGAAGAGCAACAACAGCAGCAACAAAAACCAAACCAAACCAAAACAAAAAAAAAAACACACCATAGAACAGCTCCAGACCTTTCACTTTTTAGCTTACTGTGAGTTTATAATTTTCTGTCATCAAAATTTATATCCCAGCATACATTAGCTACTTCAGAAAAGTAACATTTTTTTCTGTTTTTTTTTCTGTTTTTTTTTTTTTTTTGGGGGGGGGGGTTGTTTTTGTTTTTGTTTTTGTTTTTTATTGATAGGACCTAGTGGCCTTATCTTGCATGATCTTTGCTGTTGTATGTGATTTTGACTTCACTTTGTACCTGCTGCTTTCAGTGGAGCATCCACATCAGTTTTCAGTGCAAAATTTCTCAGCACATTCCAGTATTGCACTGACCTACTTTAATTGTTTTCCCTTTTAGATGATCTCTGTACAAAGAGCCAGTGAGAAACTCAAGAAACTATAGGCCAGAAAAATTGCTTTGTAAAATATAGATAGATGGGAGTCCCAGCTATGGATGTGCTATGTTTAAAGATCCTTATTTTAAGGATGTTACATATAGAGACTGACATCTCGAATAAAATGTCTGCCTTTCCAGATATTTCCTCCAGATTTCCTTGTCTGTATGCAGGAGAGGAGAAGATACCTGATACTGTCTCATTTTGTGAATTTCAAATTGGTGGAAATTCTGTAGGCAGGCAATTAAAATCCCAGTACCAAATCTTCTACCCTTTCCATGATAATATCTGTAAACTGAAGTGAGTTAACATATTTATACGAGAAAAATGGTCTATAGCATCTGTTACCCCACTGTCTCCATAAGAAACATTAGTTGGCTAACATTAGTCTTATCTTAGATGAGCCTATATTTCAAATACTTTATCTGATGCATTTCAAAGTCTGCCTCATAAATTATCTGATGATTTTTTTTTTATGACATCACAGTTTGGTGGAATCTGTGCTTCATAAACAAATGATGTATGAAGAACCAAAAGGATGATCACTTAAAGAATACAAAACTGTTCCTAAGTTTCTAGCCAAAGGAAGAATGATTATATCTTATTGCATGTAGGAAATTAAGAATTTGGCCTGTGAAGTGTAGACAGGAAGAGTTACTACAGCACAGCCTAATTTTGAATAGAAATATTTGCTTTTCTAGCTTCAGTCTTGTTGTTTTTGGAAAATTCCCTGATTTCCCTATAAAGACTTGTTTGTTTGTTTGTTTGTGTTTGTGTTTCAATTTGTTTTTAAAGAAATTGGTGTTTTTCTCAACAGTTCTGGTCTGTGGATTCAGTACCTTGTTCAAGCTGAGATGTTATTGGTATTTGAGACACCTTCAGAGTCCTGGCACATACAACATGGTACCTACAGCAGGCACGTGTCCTTGAGGTGGTAGATATCAATCAGGATTTCCCTCAAGCAAATGAAATAGCACTAGTTACTCAAAATGCATCTCAGATGATGTCTGTTTGCAAGGCCTGAGGAGCTGCTCACATGATGGTCAACAACAATGGCTCTGCTCAATTGCAAACTTGGTTACCTAGAAAAGGTGTTAACATCACACCAGGTGATGGGTTGAAGTCCTAATAGTAGCTTGTCAGCCACAGCTGAATTGGAAGATTAGGCAACTAAATGACAGAGGAACACAATTTTATTGGTCCTGAGTTTAGGTGGTTTAGTCGCATAGGTTTTGAAATCTTCGTCTACATCTTCCCTCCCTGCACTTCAGTGTTTTCTGATAGAAATTTGCAGGATTTCAGTTCTTCAAACTTCCTTCAATTTTGTCTTTTTTCACTGGAGTTGTGACTAAAACACTTCAGCTGGAAATCCTGATGACTATATTTAGGTAAGCCATACTATATTTTTTTTGTATCCCATCTGACCCTCCCTGCTATCTCTAGGGCCTCTTCAAGCAGGGAACGATGAAATTAGGACCTTTAAGTCTTAGAGGGTCTTCAGGAGGCCCAGCTGAAAAGTAAATGATGAAAGAGAAGGATAAAGAGAGACAGTCTGTACTGTATTTTATGCAAGTCCTTATCCTATAATGAGATAGCAATTGAAACATGTCTTTCCTCACTATTCCTGAATCTTCAATAAGAAACTCCTTTTATACATGAACACCTACTTAATCTTTGTGTTGCTACTGCCTTGTAAGAAGACATGGTATATCTTATGGCGATTTGATGCTGAGCAGTAATGGCAACTGTCTTCTGTAACTGTAAAATACAGTGACGAGAAAATGAGGAACAAGAAAGGATACCTCAATGGTGACACAGATGTAATGTATTGTATGAAGTGGTTTGAAGAGATTTATAACAGAGGGGAGGTATTATAAAACATGTGTGTCTTTTTTTTTTTTTTTTTTTTCTCTCTGCGGTGTATCCCAGGGCCTAGTTTAGGTTAAAGCATGTTCCTTTTCCAGGAGAATGGATTTTGCTTTATACTGACTTGGTCCTCATAACAGAATGAAGCAAGAAAACCCATCAAATGGATGAAAACCATGCTTAGGTACCCTGTGAAGATCTACCTGTTCTTTACCCTTGATCCTTCGTGTAGGAGATTAATAGGTAGAAACTTTTGGAGGAAGCAAGTTCAGAAAGAAAATAAGAATAGTAGAGCACAGAGAAAGCAATAAATATATGCTTACCTAGTTGTGTTAAAGAAATGTAATTACCACCTACTCAAGCTTTCAGCATTCTACCTGTGATTTAGTATTGTCTAGGATATTGAGAAATGCTCTTTAACTATAATAAATTCATAGCTGTTTTTTTTTTTTTCCTTGCAAATTTTCACTAACTCTTGGATTTTCTTATTCAATCCCCTTATTGTTTGGTAGGATGTCTTCTCTTCTTGATCCATAATGATTTTTACGGAGAGAAAAGTAATTCAAATTGATGTCTTTTTATAAATAGAATTTTTCTGTAATTGGGATTAACTCAAAATACGTATTATCTGTCCTTACTAATTCTTATGTTTATTTAGGAATCAGAATTCTGCCAACTGTATGAATTTAAACAGCACTGTCAGTCTGTAGATGAACATGATATAAGCCAATGCTGTTGCATGTATACTAGATAAAACTAACTATCTGGAGATTTCTTTTCTAGGAAAACAATTATGTACACTGAATAACCTCATACCTTCACAAGGCCTTTAGAGAAAACTTGCTGTTTGTTTGGAGAACAGGATCTTTTGAAGTCTGTTGCCATTGAATTTAGCTTGTCACTGTATTGATTGAAGTGAGATTATTTTTGCTTGTCAAATATATTTATATTTCAAAATCTTTCAGTGGAGTACATAGTATCTGTAAAATGTATTCCTTTCCTTCCCCTGCATCATTTCCATTCAGTTTATAAAAGGTGGTGTTATGCTTTTTTGTTATGCTTGTGAATGAAGATAACACAATAAAAGCAAGCATGTTTAAATATCTATCTTAACTGAGAACAGAGAATGGGCAAACTGACAACTTTTAACTTGAAGACAATAGGATAACTTACTCTCTGATTTCCTTTGTGGGTTTAGTGTTTTGCATAACTATTGCAGATAATATCAAATACTAATTAGCAATTGAGCAGATTTTAGGTTAATTTTCATCTCACATATATCGATATAGGTCCACTGACAATAATAACATACTCATTTATATCAAGCTATTATTTGGCTTTTTTTCTTCTTCACATTTGTTGTCACTGCCAATAATGTATTTTGGATTGGGAAAAAGTGGGGGAAGAACTTCTTTACCAGTAGGTAAAGAGGAAAAAATGTTTTAAAACTGTAATTAGCAAGTTGTCCTCTCTCAGCGTCAGTCAAGATCTGACAATTGCAGAAGCCTGAATAGCAGTGCTATGAGCAAAATACAGCTGTCCATTTCTGGGCTGCAGATGTTGCCATTGGTGTTCTGCTGTCAGAGAGCCAGCATTTTGAATCAAGTTAATTATTTCTTATTGTAGAGAAAAAAGTTTTATCTGTGTCATTAAAATAGCAATTATCCATCTGTAACAAGCTGGTCACTTGGAGAATAACATTTTACAGGATTACTTATTCTGTGGTCATTAGATTTTTCTCTTTTGTTTCCAGTTGATGTCAGGCATTTCCCATGCTTCCATTAATTCCACCTTCAGTTGCTGTATGCTTCAAATTCTTCAGCTTCTGAGGGTACTAGAAGAGGCACCCAGCCTTTAAGCAGTCTGTTGTAGTAGAGAAGCAAGTGCTTCTGTTTTACACTGGTGGTGGTGAGCACTGAAATGACACAAAATGCAACAAAAACAGGCTCTCCGAGAGAAGACACTGTACTTGGTTGGATTTCAGAGGGCTGCCTGAGCCCCCAGCCTCTATAGGGATCACCAAGAGACAAATCAGGTGTGTGCCAAGAGTCAGTGCCTATTATGACGATCAGACCCAGAGACAGTGGCCACGTTCTGTGGCAAGTAGGAAACTAGAAATTCCAAGGATATGTTTGTTTGTGTTTGTTTGTTTTTGCATTCTGGGTTTCCTCTCGCTTTTTTTCCAATTCCAAATCCTAGTTAGGTTCAATTATCCACTAAATTTCTATTGTTGGAAAAGTTTGAGCAACTGATAGATTACATAAGTTAAGAATTGGTACAAATTATGCTTTTGTTTGTTAGTGGTATTAAATCATGTTTCTTGTGCTGTTTCAGTTCTTTAATTTGATTGCTACAAGAGACAGCCAGTTACGTATTCAACTAATGTGAAACAATAATAATAAATAGATAAGTGCATTCATAAATCAATTAACAAAACAGATTCAGTGCATGTATCCACTCTGTAATGAGACGTGAGAAAAATACACATTAGTTAATGACAGGAACTCTGAAAGAAATACCTGAGATTGCACAGACCAGCTAACCTAGGGGTGAACGGAAGAGTAATTATTTGAATAAATGTGATATCATCTACCCTCATTTATCATATATTCTATTAAATTAGCTTTGTCAAGTCAGAAAGACCATGGTCAGACCTATTTAAATTGAAAAGATTATATCTACGCTCCTTCCTAGAAATAACACTGTGTGCTGGCAAAGAGCAATTACATGAGTTAGCTAACCTAAGGTATGGGGACATCACAAATGGCACTAAGAACCTTGGCTTCTGCAGCTTTAAGAGTGCATGTCAGAAAGTAATACTTCTTTCCTTCCTGCTGTGGTTCTCCTGTTACATTTAATGTGTCTGCTGAAGTGAGCAATGAAATGTATTATTTTTTGAATCTAAGGTGCCCATTGATGTGCTGCAGCACAGAGATGTCCAGCTTTGAGACTTCTTCAGGATCTCTGCAAGGTACATTAGTGACTTATCGAGGATGATTCCTTTAGGTTGCAAAGTGAGCTGATATCCTCATAGCTTGTGTATTCTTAAATAAGAATCTATGAATGATTTATGCATTTTTTTCATATAAGTAAAACGTTTGCTTTCAGAAGGATAATGTGACTAGATGTATTAACACACTCCAGAAAGCTGCAAAACATCCTGAATCATTCACGCTAGGAAGACCCCAGGGCATCACTAACCCAGGCTTTCCAGGATTCATGTTCAAGGGCTGATATAAGAGATTTTGAAGTGAAAATTATGACCTCAGTTTATATTGTTTAACTCTTTAATATTAAAAATGCTGTGGCTTTGGATGGAGAACCTATATTTGAGAATAAGCAAACATTTGCTGCTGCGGTAAATAATGGAAATGAGTCTCTTTCAACTTGTGTCTCCATACTGCTGAGTATCAGTGTGCTTACTGTGCTATACTGAAATACATTCAACCTCAAAACATACCTAAATCTGGAGCAGTGATCAAATGACAATGGCTTGCTTACCTGCTGCTTTCTGCCCTGCATATGCTTCTCTTTTTACTAATTTTAAGTAGGATGACTTTGCTGTCAGGAAGAGCTAGGAAATAGAATTGGTGGTTCAAATAATGCGCTCAGTTCCCTGATGCATCTTCCACAGGACTTCCTCATTAACTTGTTAAAATCCGTGCATTTGGAGGAATTCCAGTAGGAGTTTCATAAACGATAGATGAAGTAAATAGATGCAATCCCACAACTGCACAGAGAATGAAAGAGAAAAAATTCATAGTGTATTTGACAATCATTTGTATTTTGAACAGTGTGTAGCAGCAAGGGTACCTGTTTTTGATAAAATCAAGAAAAATGCACAAATTGTTGCTTGTTTCCTAAAACATTAGCTCTTCTGAGAAGAAGATATAACCAACATTTTGGACTTCTGCCTCAAGCTTACAGGCAGCCAGCCTCTATCCATCTAGTGCTGAAAGGTTCACTCTTCATACACTCAGCGACTCTTTACATTTCAGTGAAACTGAAATGGTGGCATGAGTAGCTCCAGAAGATCAAATGCCTAGTCTTTGCCAGAGCCAAATAAAATGAAGGACGCCTGAAAAGCAGCACAATGACAGTTAAATTCAAGAACCAATCCATGTATCACAGAAGCATTTATTTCTGTCTACCTTTATTTTTACAGGCTATTAACATTCTACTGAAAGATGACCATCAAAATGCTATGAATTTTTTCAATGCTGAATAAAGCATCAAATAATAGGAAGCAATATGATATTACTATTTGTAAACAACATTTTATTTTTTGTTTATGCATACAAAGGTCTAGAGGTTTACTCATGTATTGGCCTGGTGTTACACAAATTTTTACTATGCAGATTAGTTCATCAGGATGATGACTTCATCTTTGTTGTGTAGTTACTTAGGCAGCTTTCAGCATATCTGTGTTCCCTCTTGAGAGCAAATCCTTGTCTGTGAGAAGTAGACAGTACAATACAATCGATAATAGATATTTTAGGTACTTCTAGGATGCAGTAGATTTATTTGATCCCAGTTTTGATCTCCATCTTTACTGTGTACTTTTTCTATGATGTATAATCATAGCTTTTTTTTCCAGAAGTTTTACTCCAATGAGATTTTTTTTGTCATTGGAATTAATAAGATAAAAAGTGGTTTGGGACTTCTGGTTGTCTCTAAAGTCTTTGTCGGCATACCTCTTAATCTCCATAGACTCTTGTGTAAAAGCCAGCTGTCCTAAAATTATATCCTGTGTCATTCTGTATATGTCTAAATAATTGCTAGTACATCTCACTAATAGAAAATACAGTATGTTCAGTAATAAATATTTACCTCATTAGGAAGGAGGCTTCATAACTCAATAGCTGAATTGTAAAATAGGAATAACCTCCTAATGGCTCCCAGCAGAACGAGAAGCATAAAATTTTGTTGATATGAGTGTATTTTGTAGTTTTACTTCTGTTATACTTATTTTTCTATAGTACTTACAATCTGTGTAAATAAGAAAAAATACTAGTAATTAAGTAGTTTATTTAATAGAGGGGAAAAAAGTTGTTACAAATTATTTTTAGTTCCATGTATGATTGCTTTTATAGTTTGTTATCCATACAGTGGGAATTTATCTTCCCTCCATGACAAGTAATATTGTCTTTACATTGTTCCCGATAAATATTCAAACTGTTGTAAAAAAAAGTTGGAAAGAATAATGAATGCTAAGAAAAAATATGCCTAAAGAGCTTCAGTTTCCTTTAAATAATAACGTGAGTTAGCACCAGCTTAGGTACTTGTCTGTTGGTTTCTGTGGAAATAGTACTCAGTTTTGGATGTGAGATTATTGAGTCAAACCCTGGATTAGGGATGGTTCTGTGATTATTTATTTATTTATTTTTGTCAGTCTCTCAGCAGCCTCAGTCTGTGTCTTAGGTTTTGAACAGGCGTTACTGAAGTGTTCAGAAGCTTGACAAAAAGTTGCTCTACTTATGCCTTAATGCTGCTTGGACAGAAACCAATGGATCATGTGCCATTATTCTTCATTCTACAAAGACCACCAGGTATGACTTCTCTGTCATCTAAGATCTGTTTCTTTGAGTCATGTATAATTTAATATTCTGTCAAAATTGTAATGTGCATAATAGCCCCAATCATAGTTATCCACGTGGTTCTGTGGGAGACACCTCCTGGGAGTCAGTAGACTGACTGCTCCTGGTCTTCCAGGTTTCCCTTCGGTTGTGGGTAGCAGGATCAAGAAGTGGACCAGAGAGTATAAACAGAACATCATAGAATTGCCAGTAGAGGATTTCTGACCAAAGCTTACTTTTTGCATACTTCATTTGCAAACTGCAAGACATGAGGTAGAAATCTAGAAATAGCAGGGTTAAAGACTTAGTCCTGCTTATTTGGAGGTGTTTCATGGGAGCTTCTACTGCAAATGCTTCGTGATGTAGAGCCGTTTTAAAGTCAGTTCTTATGCAACCTGTCTGAAATGAACTGTTTTGAAAACCCAGCTTCTTTCAGTATGACTGGAGGTGCTGTAGGGACTTTGTTAACACTGTCCACTCAAGTAGAAGAGTTTTAGTTCTACCCTGTGTACGGTGGAAAAATGCTGGAAAATCTTACAACTGTGGCCGGACTTCCATGAGTTCTGTCTGTGGTATCTTGTTCTGTATAAAGACTTTTTCCAAGAAATTAGAGAGCTGTATGAACATCAATATAAAGAAAGCTGTGAAAATTTCCATCCAAATTCATAAAAAAGATGTTAGTAATGTTTTCAGGAGGTCTTTTCTCTGCCTTTCTCACTATTTTTTTCCTCACTCCTTTCAAGGCTGTACTACTTATGCATAAAGCTTAAATATTCTGTAATTGCTGCATGCTTGTCTGAAACACTAACAGTGAGCTTAGATAAAAATGCCACCTTGAATCATGTTGCATGGTGCCATCCTACAGGTACAACACACTTCAGTGTGACACAGAACAGCTCAATGCACTCTACTGCAAGCTAAATAAGGAAACAGAAATAACCCATAATTTCATACAGTCTGCCATTGGTGGGAAAGAAATTGCAACTCCTTTCTTTTTCAAGAAAACTTTTTCATTCTCTTCCTCTTTCTTCCTTTTGTTTTAAAGGAAACATCCAGTGAATTTCTTTACATGTTTTGTTAGTTGGCGTCAGAACAAACTGAATGTGGAGTGATATTTAAGATCTTATCTATCAAGTCATGACTGAGGCATAAAAGTTGCAGAAGTTAAGCAGAATGAATATGAACAAAGGAAGTCTGTCTAGCTTTATAACCTAACTCGGGGTTATAGAGCTTGTTTCTGCAAGTCATTACTGCAGAGACAAGAAAAGCATAGGCACTGCACAAGGGCACAGGTTTTGGCTGCTGATGCAAGAAATGAAATGCAACTCTTGAGTATCCAAGCACCAGTGTTTCAGATGAGTTCCTGTGATCACGTCACCATGCCAGGAATTTTCTTGCTTATAAATATGTCTGATTTTACAATTCTTGCTCTTGAGAATAATCAATAAGGTTTTTCTGAGAATTTAAAAATTTAAGCTTGTCTTCTTCCTTTTAAAAATTTGAAATTCTTGAATTCCTTGCACATAGTTTTTAACCAGCAATTTATGTGAACTTTTTAAATTATAACACAACATCTGACTTTTTGTTAGTTTTATACTTATAGGAAGAATATGAGATGTGTATCAGTCTGGACTAGGACTCACAATGAGCTGTGAACCAGTTGCAGAGGTTCACTGAAATATGCAGAGATTAGCAGAAGGAAAGGAGCTTACCAAAGCCTGCATGTGATCAATTAGCATAACATAAATTTTGTTTTTGCTGTATGCATACATTTGAGGTCATCAAATGTTACATGTGTATGTGGTCGACTTGGAAGACAGATATGACATGGAATAGAAAATATAAAGCTAAATAATTCTGTTGAAGAATCCTATTTCTAGTAGCAGTAACCTCATTGTAGAAATGCCTTGAGGCCACAGTATGAGAGAAACAGGCATTTTACATTTTAAGCCTAGATCTAAAGTGCTGTGTTCTTTTCACTGTGACGACTTACACTTGAGAGTGAGAGATTACACTAGAGAATATCTGTGTTGATGGAGAGTTGGGTTGATTTCCTAACCATGTCTAATGCACAGTCCGGGCTTATTAGTGGCATCAAAATGATAGGGTTTGTTTTGTTTGTTTATTTCTATTTTGAAGCATTTCTTTATGCAATTATGTATGTTGTAAGACTATGGTTTAGAAACTGTATGGTGACCACCACAAAGTGTTATTAAGCTATAAGTACAGCTCTTCTGGGACAGATGTTTAAATATCTATGTAAATAGAGAATGTGTAATTTCTGAGGAACACAGGAAGTACCTTTCCATCTTCATGTTTCCATGGCATGTGTGTGATGAGTATTAAAACATTAATCCTACATGTTAGAAACAAAAACCCACTACAGGTGGCCTCTATTGAGACTTCATGGGCATAAAAGATTGCATCTGCAGTGTCTTTTTTTACAAGCACATAATTTTTCTAGCTTGTTTCCAGGTGACACAGCCTGCGTAGAGAAATGTTTTAATTACATCAGTCTTTAGATTTCTGTACAAGTTCAGCTACTCCTATAAAAAGCAGGATACAAAAAATGACTGAAAAACTTTTTATTTCTGTATATAATTCATGTTGTGATCAAAACTCTGGACCACAGGTTATTTTCTTCAAAACATCACTACTCTGAAGACTTGGGAAGATGTGGAATGGTAGTATAACCCATGAATTTATTTCTTGGAATTGGGCAGCTACAAGTTAGAATGAATGGCACAGGACTGTAAAAGAGTTGCTTTAAGAGCTACAACAAAAAAGAGCAATTTTGCATACAATGAATGCACTTCCTTTGTCATCTCTCTAGCAGTTTATTTGGAGAGAGAGAGCCAGTTCATGACGAGTGAGCACATTTCAGTGAATTGTTGGGCCCTGATAGGAGCTACCTGAGAAATTCTAATGTTCAGGCACTAACTGTAATGACTTAGAGGCTTATGCTTCGAAGATCTCTATAAATAAGTGCCATAGCCAGTTGTTGTTTCTGTTCCTCCAAGAAAAGCATAATGATCCTCCTGTTCTGTGTGTGAAAGTCCTTGCCATCTTGGCATCCATGCTGTCTAGAACAGCTGTACTCAGTTTATTATCAGCTCTTTAGGTTGCTTAATTAGCTCTTCATGTACCCCAATGTAACCTGAAGTTATTTATTTCTCAATATAAGATTTTCAGGTCAGATTATCTCATGGACTTAATCAGATCCATACAGTAGGAATTCTGTATAGGAAAAGGACAACATCTCCCAAAAATCGTGGACTTATGGCAAGCAGCCCTGATTGTATGCATCCTCCACTAAAGCAAATTTATATGGATGTGAGAGCTTTCTTTCCCTTAGATTCTCTCTTCATTTAATCACAGCAGCTCATGTTAACCAGAGGGAGTTGAAATGGTCTGCCTATCTTTTGAGGGGCAATTTGCTTTCATATCTTTACATCTTTGTGTTATGTTTCTTTCTGCTGGGCTAGACAAAACTTTAAAACTTTTCCCCATGCGAGTGGACACGTATTGCCACCCCTCTAGTGCACTGCCCCTCTTAGCCCATTCCTCCTCTGAGCCATCACCTGACAGATTACCCTGGCTTACCTTGCTGAAGGATGAGTTTGCTCCATATCTCCTGCTTTCCCTGGGGTCTGCCCAAACCATTCATTCCCTGGAGAAGGATATGAGAAATCACAGTAAAGGTCTTTATTTCCTTTTATTCCCTAGGGTTGGAGGTACATCAACAAGAGCACAGAGTTGAACAGGGGATGAGAGATGTATGGCCAAAACAAGAGACGTTTTTTTTTTGTTTTGTTTTTTTTTTAAATTGATGATTCATGAAAGATGATTGTGATTTATCATCACATTTGGTCTCTTTCAGACTATCACACTCATTCACAGAGCTCAGAGCTTGAAACAAATGCTTTAGAATCTTGTTGCAAAGACCATGAACTGAATAATATAATTTTTTGTATTAATTATTTTTATCAGAAAGAGACTTGGTGATAGCTCTGGTTTTTGGCTGGTTAGAAAGAAACTGTGGATGTTGTGTTACTTGTACTTGTTACTATACAATTTTTTTTGACTCAAAGCAAAAGGATAGTCCCACACATTTATTTGACAAAATCTTTTGAAATTTTTCATTGCTGTATCTTTCATTCATTTCCAGCTGCTGAAGCCTCTGAGAAACAGACTATGTATCAAAATTTCATGTGATTTACTAATAACTGTTTAATAGTGATATAATAATAGTTTAATGCTATCCATCAGAAAATTAAAGTGAGGAAAGTACTTCTATCTGCATGGACAGAAAGAAAAGCAATACAAATATGAAAAGAAACAAGTGAATCTGACTTGCATTTTTGTACTGCATGTGAATGTACTTAAGAACTTAATCGAATTATCATTTGAACTGAGCAAATAGTGTGAAGCAAATAGCCAATTTAAATATAGCCTTTTCATTTTATAAATTGCTCAAAGGCTGCTATTCACATATTATATATTAGCAAAGAATTCTACACTTCTCTCATAAAGCTAAAACTGCCTATATTTGAAATGTCTGCTCTACTTGATGGCCAAGGCAGGTATTTAATAAGCAGCTCCTTATATGCTGCTTAATATCTTCATCAATGACATCTGCAGTGGAATTGAGTACACCTTCAGCTAGTTTGAAGCCTGCACCAACCTGTGTTGTGTTCTAAAAATGCCTGAAGGATAGGATGTCATTCAGAGAGACCCAGGCAAGATTAGCAGTGTGCCCAGGTGAACCTCGTGAGGTTCAAGAAATCCTGGTGCAAGGTCATGCACCTGGGTAGTGGCAGCCCACACTTTCAGTACAAGCTGGAGGATGTGATGATAGAGAGCAACCCTGCTGAAAAGGGTTTGGTGGTACTGGCTGAGCCAGCAGTATTGCCCTTGCAAGCCACAAAGCCAACTGCAGTCATTGGAGCTGCTCCTGTGCTCTGCTCTGAGGGACCTCACCTGGAGTATTGCATCCACATGTGGAATCCTCAGTACTGGAGAAACAAAGACCTAGAACTGACCAATCTTAGGGATCACATAAACAGAGTGCATAACGTCAAGACATTGTTTCACTCATTATCAAGATTCTTCATAAATTAAGAACTTGTAGTCTTTCCTAGTCTTGAAAACTGTGCAGTGGGAATTTAAAATGGTGAATTAACTCTGGGATTTGTGCAGGTCTCAGAAATCCTAAGGAAAAGTTATTCTTAGGACAACTCTTCTAACAGGAGGTGTCATATAGGACTGTGATGTATGTTCATACAATGCTCTTAGTTTTCCAAGCTGTCAAGGAGACTTACCCAGTTTAATCACATCTGATCCTGCAGGTCAAGTCTGTATATACTAAGAGCTTCTAAAGTCAACTTCCTGAGAAATCCTTGAGATGTTTTTTTTTTAAAAACGAAGTTTTTAAAAAAAGTTTTTTTTTACGTTTACTGATGTGTTATAACCTAAAGATCAAAAAGCCTAGCTTGCCTACAATGGGAACTAAGTTGCTAAATATCTCTGCTGTCCTTTGAAAATATACCCTTGATAATAATGTGACTCTTTTCTTCCAATTGCAGACCTTAGAATATTTTTAATCCAAGTATTTATTGAATTAACAATAAGGGAAAATGCGCTATTACTCACAGTATTCGTGTTTGCCAGGTTTGATCAGGTTTGCCTGAGGTTTGACATGGTCAAAGTGCTCTTGTTGCGCAGACAGAAAGGATTTGTGGTGCGTGGGTAACAGGAATTCTACAGAACAATTGAAATGTATTTTAGAGTTGCAGAAGGACTTTAAAGGTCAACGTTAATACATTTTGTGGCACTGAAAAATGTTGATAATTTTTAGGGTACTTTTTGCACTTTTAATTTTAAATTCACTGTAGCTTGATTTGGTTTGGACTTATTTTCCCCAAATATATGTGCTGTTTCTAAATCATGAGCAGACTATGTTGCCTTGAAATGCCATATCACAAGACGTAACTGTTCATCTAGTAATTTCAACAGTAATTTCTAGTACTTATATGGGAACATTACATAGGCTTATAGCTGAGAGAATATTTACTGATGCTCTGAAATGTATTCTCTGTATCATCTTCTCACAGGAATTTATGTTTTTTCTGTTAAACTGCTTCCCAATTACACCAAAGTCTTCTATAGGGAATTTGTGAATTCTTTCCTCACGATGTAACTGCTCTGGCAAAGACATTCTCCTGTCTTAGGTCAACTCACGCTTCAAGAACTGTGCTCAGCTTTGGACCCCACAGGACAAGAAATACATTGAGGCCCTGGAGCATGTTCAGAGAAGGGCAACGAAGTTGTGAGGGGCCTGGAGCACAGGCCTAATGAGGTACTGCTGAGGGAGCTAGGGTTATTCAGCCTGGAAAAGAGGAGGCTTGGGAGACCTTATCACTCTCTACAACTTCCTGAAGGGGGGTTGTGGTGAGGTGGGAGTCAGCCTCTTCTCCCATGTAAATAGCAATAGAACCAGAGAGAATGGCTTCAAGTTGCACCAGTGGAGATTCAGATTGGATGTTAGGAAACATTTCTTTTCTTAGAGTGGTCAGGTGCTGGAATGGGCTGCCCAGGGAGGCAGTGGAGTCCAGAAATGTTTATATGTTGTACTGAAAGACATGGCTTAGTGAGAACTATTGGTGATAGGTTGACAGTGGAGCTGAATGACCTTAGAGTCTTTTTGAGCCTTGGTGATCCTGTGATCCTTGGTGATTCTCTGTTAAAATAAACTAGGTAACGAAAGCTAGGAAGACCCTTGTGACAGCCACTTTGGTTTCTTAGGACCCATATATATCAAACATTATCAGGTATGTTGAACAGTGTTGTTTTAAATTATCCTTTGCAGTTTTTCACTCCTTGTCTGTTTGTCTGAAAAAGATGTTAAAGTTATCTCCAGAGAAAAATGCTAGTTAAGCCCAACAGAATTTTGAGTCTGGGAGTTTCTTAACGTTAACATTTACCATTAGTAAAAAAAAAAAAAAAAATCAGACCAGAAATTGATTTTTTCAAGATCAGTAATTACAGATACCTATCTGAAGTTTTATTTGAGCTGGCAAGTGTGTCTACAATTGTTCATAATGAACCTAACATTTTCCTGGTGTTCCCTGCACCCTTTTCTGCAAAAGGGTTATTCAGACTCTGCATATGTCCTCTCTTTTACCTTTATCGTTCACAGGCAGCCCTTGTGCTCATTTGCTTCCTTCTGCTTTGCCATTTTGACACTCCACTAGCCCTTAGCATCTGAGAGTCTCTCTTGTGAAAAGCAAGTGGGAGCCAGCAGCACATGGTATGAAAGACAATTATTTTTAAGTCATAAGCTCTGATCATAACCTATCATAATATTCATTATTATAATTCACCCTGACCCATATAATTTCCGATAAAAATCATATAAGAACTGCTTATCTAACACATTAAGAAAAGTAAAATGAGAGAATTCAGCTTTTGAAAAACTATAGTTACAGAACATAACCAAAAGAAACATGCTCATGAGGTAGAAGCACTTTGCTAAGGATTAAACCTGTAATATGTCAGAAGTAGATATCAGTTCTATAATTACAGATTATGTTTATAAAAGAATTAAGTATTTCAAATCACAGAAGCCTTTCATGATATTACTAGCAAACTAAAAAGTAGACTAAGAATTATCTCACTTAATAGTCCTTTTTTTTTTTTTTTTTTTTTTTTTTTTTTTTTTTTTTCACAGACAGCTTCTAACATCTATGTCTCAGGAAAAGAGATATAATAAAGTCCTGAAATCTTTCCTTTGTACTCCAGGTCTTGTTTGTGTGTTATGCGTAAGACAGAAAATATCCAGGTCTACTGTGCAAGCAAGAAACTTGTCCCAATCGAGAACTAACAACATTTATAATATTTAACATAAACTTGTAACGTTTAAGATGTAAGTTCTTAAAATGTGGATGTCTATCCTTGGGATCAACTATTTGCATTTGAAACCTATATTAAAAAATCAACATTTAAGTAGGAGAGACTGGCTGCACCTCCACCTTCAAACCCATATGTTCTCAACTCCTGTAGAAAGCAAACTCAGAAATGGAATGAGACTGAAAATGAGGTATTTCAAAGAGTTTGGCTTTTCAAACTGTCTTGTACTGATTTCATGTTCCTATCTGAAAAGATCTATGGCCAGTAGCTATTGTTTTTTAGTGAAACTTGGAGGACCTGGTTCTTTATTAGTTATGTAAACATGAATGCCCATGTTTCTAAGTATAGTGGTAAGGTGTAAAATTCTAACTTTCAGGAATGTTAGCCCAATTTGGTTCTTTCCTTTCTCTTTGAGTTTTGCAGGCCTGCAGTCCTGAGTTTCAGCTCAAACATTTCTAGTGCATTCCCCTTCCCTTATGAAGGTAGGACTTCCCACTCCATAGTGAACAACTCACAGACAAGCATTTTCTTAGAAACTTAAACCTGTTAAGTGCAAGGAACAGAAAAAAATAAAAAGAATTTCTGATTTGACAGTTCAGAGATATTTCACCAGTGAAGCTACATAACCATTGATTGGGGTTCTTCCATTATGAAAACAACTCTAAATAAATAAATAAATAAATAAATAAAAGGGGGGGGGGTGTAGAGGTGGGAGTACAGAGTAAATACAGTATGTCTTTTCTGAATTCTTTGTCAAGTTTCTATTAAATCCAGTTTTTCTTAAGAAACGCACATGCAGATATGAACACATGTAATTATTAAATTCTGTAGGATTTCTTACTGGGGCTTGCAGAAAGCAATCTATTCATAAATTACTTGCAAAAAAATAAAAAGGAAAGTGAAACATAATTCAGGCATTTTTGTATAGAGCATATCAGATTATATAGAAATAGTAAGTTTACAACTGTCTGAGACTAATTGGCTTGTTTCATTCACAGAGATTTATTTATTAATGTTGCTGATTTACACACATACTCAGCTTGGAGTACATGGAACAATTTTCTATAAAAATTGATAAATATATTTAATTTATTGATTTTCAAATGGAAAATGTATTTGATCTAAAAAGTTTGTTGGTTCTTAAGAATGAAATATTGATTTTTGTGTGCAGTGTAAGTTTTAGATGTGCACTCAAGCAGACACATCAGAACTGCTTACATTGCTTCACATAAGTCTATCCAGCTTTTCCTCCTTATCTTTATTTTGAGGGATTTATAGCTAGGTCATAAAAATGAGTTTGGCCTGATTCTTCTTCTAATACATTCAGGTCTCTACACTTTGATTTCCCAGTCAAGAGCTCTTTTAAGCACATTCACAAAACGGATTTGTCACTCTCAAGCAGTAGATGTTTAGAATAAATGCTCATTACTATAACTGCAGATTTATTTCTATCTGTAATTTCTGCAGTTGGCTATTTGCATTTTCCTGTGTTTTCTGGTAAGGAAAACAATGTGTCTAATTAATGATAATGGAAAGTATTGTAAAACTGTTAAACATTGATAGATGAATTAAGAGTTGATTTAGGGCTGAGCTTGGTGTTGCTGGAGACAGGGAGAGTATGTCTATGACCTGATATGTTCATGAATTAATTCCCCTTAGCCCTGCGGCAGAGAAACATTCAAGAACGTATCAGCGTTCTCCAGTCTCAGCAAGGCAATTCACTGACTTGCAAATTCCTTGTTATCACCTCACACATTATTATCATTGTGTTGTGTTTCTAGGAGGAGTGAAGTAATGAGTTGTGCTCCCAGTGATTCTTTATGCCTGCATAAAGTTTATTTTAGGTTGCTTATATTTGCATAATAGGGTTAATCTCTGTTGTGACTTTCCCACTATAGTGGAAGTGATTTTGCTCATATTGAGTGTAGACACAGATGTTCAAACAAAATCTAGGAAGAAAATGATTTTATGGCCTCCCTTCTTATGCTGTTCATCCTCTTTCTTCACCTCTTCTGCCTTAGTCTCATTCTCCTCTGCAACTCTGCTGATGTGATTGATCATGAGTGGAACAGAACACTAGAGAGACCTGGGAGAACAGAGGAGAAAAGAAGGAAGAGAAGAGTTGTGAATGTTGCAATGTGCAGTTTGAAACTTGGAGTTACAAGAAGCATATAGTGGGCAGGAAAGTTTCATGTCTGAGTGATCATCATGGAGAAGTGGAACTAGTAGGAACTATTTTACTTAATTGGGATCATATGTAATGTAAGCAATGCCTGGGTCCTGCTAAAGCTGGACACTGACACTATATTTTGGCAGTATTTTAATAGAAGCAAAAAAAAAAGTGTTCTGAAACAAAACTTAACTAGCTGCAAGTATGGCTTTTGTTTATGTTTAGAATTGGTTTCTTTTATAGTGTCTCTAAATAACTGTTTTATTGGACCTTCCATTTTTAAGTTAAATGTGTGTTTATTTTCTCCGTAAAGTCTCTCTATCTGGTGATTAGAAATGTCTGAAGTCTAGTAAAACATTACTTTTTCATACTGAAGGGAATAACTTTCCTGAATGAAGGTTTGGCCTGAATAGATGAATCATGATGTAGACACGCACACACAAAATCAGGTTAAGCTCGAAGTATTAGACAGACCAGGTATTCAAACTTTAACAAAGGGTAACATTATTTGCCCACAATATGTGTCAGAATAAAATGAGTTTTACCTGATGAAGAATGTGCTCAAGTGAATGGCAGATTCTGCTTATTTGAACAAGTATGCACGTGGCCATTTGGGAAATGTAGCTATCATTACCTGGAAAACTAGAATGCAGACAACCTTTTTTCTGTACATATCATGTCCTAGTCAAAAACAATATCAGTTTTTTCAACAACAGACATATGAAATCTGATCTCAAATGGAAATCTAGATTTGATGAAGAATCTCAATTGAATTGGATACATATTATGTACAAGTGTATGATTATGTTTCTGTTGATTACCGTGATTTCAAGATTTTCTTGAGTGCCTGAGTCTTGAGATGGCTCCACATCATAGACTGAATTTGTCCCATAGACTGGCCAAGTCATTTCTGGCTATGCGTATGGACCTGAAGGAACACAGCAATTGCTACACCCCATCGCAAAAGACAGAGCATTATCTATTGCATGTACCTAAGTAATACTCATGTTTTTCCATTGCCTCAGTGTTTATGCTCACCTGGCAATTTCCAAAATTATATACCGATGGCAGTAATAAGTCTTAAAATTATTAGTAGTAAAGCAACAATATCTGGGGACCCCCAAACTCTGTAAACAAATGAGAAAACTCGAAGTCTTTCTACAGGAAGCTTGCAATATAAATGAAAGATAGAAGAAAATTATTCAATAAGCAAACTGGAAAAATACAAGGTAAAATGGATAACACGGACAGAAGATAGTTATCCTGACAAGGGTAAAGACTCCTCAAAAATGTATTAAAATATAATTGATTCTTGGATTTATTGTTAACTTCTTTACCAAAGGGCATTCTACATGAGCAATGGGAATTGTAGCTCTAATGGATTATCTGGGGAGCCTGACAAATGAGTTATAATTTTAAATGAACTGGTTAGTGCATAAAAATATTCAGGAAGATGTTGATCAATTAAAAGTATTTGCAAGAAACACATAGAGTAATTTTTTAAAGGGATATTTATTTTCAGTTCCATTTAAACAACCCACTTTTGTAACATATACTAAAATCTTTAGGAAACATTCTAAGAAATTTCAGGGATGAATTAAATGCATTTCAAATCTCAGTTTAAAATACAGAATATGTTTGCACCATTCTGCATTTTATTATGTTGCTGCCTTTTGGTGTGCTTAACATTAAAAATACATGACTGACACTCTTTATACCAGTAAGCCTCTTTATTGAAAAAAAAAAAATATTATTGCATTAAACTACATTCCCAGGAATTCCATGAATAACCTAAAAAAAAGCCGCATTGCATGTACAATAGTGCAATTTACTTAGCTACAGTATAATATAAAACACTTTATACAGAGAATACAAAACAAAATTACTAGTTTACATATTATACCAGCCAGAGTATTATCCAGTTTTAAATATAAACTTAACAGTTTTAAAATCAATGTGGTCAAAGGCATTTTAATGCAAATTTTAACAACAATTTTGAATGTATTCCAGAAGTGCCTCAGTTACCAAATAAATAAAATAAAAATTAAGAACTTTCATCATTATGGAACTTCAAAAATTTTCTTATTAGTATTTTACAATGTGAGTTACCTATTTCCTCAGATTATACAAGAAGAATATAGAATCAAGCTAAAGATTTTTTTAACTTGGAATGTATATATCTCTGCCACCAGAATACTGTAAATTTTAGAAATTAGTATAAATAAAATAAGAATTTAAGAATGGCTCCAAACATCAGGCTCAATTACGCTTTTAATAATAATAATGATACTTATTTGAAGTACCTTACTGATGAAAAATAATATGGCAGCAAAAACATCATCTCAGCTATGCTGATGTTTTTATTACGTTTCTCCAAGAAAATCTCCTCTGTGTACTAAGAACTATATTGTACATTCCCTTTGTTAGTAGTCAGTGATTGCTGTTTTGCTCTTGTGCTGTTTCTGTCAATTTTTAATCTCTCAATTTTTTTTTTCCATCTACTGGTATTGAAATCATAATCCCCATTGCTTCATGAATTAAATTCTTTTCCTTTACCTTGTTGGATCATCCTTCAATGATGCATGGACATCCTTTGATTTGGTTCCCATTTTATTGTGCATACATTAAGAGTAACATATTTGCTTCCCGTAAATGTTCTACTAAGTAGGATTCTATTAAGTTTCAATTGATGAGGCTTCTTGACATAGGAATTTCTGCAGTAGTAATGTTGCCTGTAAGAAAGAGCAGTGAAATGTGTAAGATGGGATTTGTCTTTTATTCCTTTCCACTTTTTTCTCACTAGTACAGACAATAAGAGCAGTTGGTTTATCTTGAATGGGAGTGGAATTGTGCCTCCCAATTTAAAAAATTTTTCGGGCTTGAAAAGCATATTTTCAGTTGATTTCAGTCCTCAAACTAACAGGGGCTGTGCAGTTCAATCATCCTCAGAGCATAGGTTGACCTGCTCTTTTTAAATGTACAATTCAAAGTGTTTTTACAGAGATATAACTACAAGTGAACCATGAGAGAGGTAATTTGACCTAAGCAATCAAGTACTCATGTTTAGAGTTGATAAGTCATATTCAATAAAACAAGACTGGTTTTTCAAAAAATGATATTCTGGAAGCATGGAAATTATATGTATATTCAAATCTAATTCGGGGAATATTTTCAGCCAAAAATAGAAGGCAGGATTTTAAAAACTGCAGAAACATTTATTTTTAGTATATTTTCAAAAGAAATTTCTGAATTCCTAACTCTGAATTAATAATTTCAATTGAAAAAGAACCCTGCAAATAAAATAGTAAAAGTATACAATAAAGAGAGGTAACTAAAAAAAATACCATGAGTCCATTTTGTTAATGAAATGAATGAATCAACTGGGAATACAACCAAAAGACATTTGAGGATGCTGGTTCCTTCAGCCTTTTATTTATTTTCATTATAGAACATTTTACTTATATTTGGTCTCTCGAGTATTTTCCTGACAGTACTTATTTGGTGTCTAAAATATTAAATATCCAATGAACCTTTAACTTTGAAAGTCAACTGCAAAACAAGCAGTCACTACTTGTAAACACATTTGAAATGTTTGGCATAATAGCAGTTCATGCTGAAGGAGCTGCTTTTAGAAATTAAAACACTTCCATTTTACTGCAGTGGATCAATCTAGTTTGACTAAAACTAAGTTAGAATATTGGTCTCAAGTTGTATTTTAAATACTCAGCCTAATTTCAATTAGATTTCTCAGCTTCTTTAGATAGCCCAATATAATAGAATAAAATGTACCAAAAGTTTTTAATGCACTTTATATTAACTATAAAATAGACATTAGCAACTGTGTACCACATCATTGCAAAGGAATTGACATTATTTCCAATATTTCAAATCCAAATAAACATGTATTTTTGTCACTTTTCACTGTCCAGTTACACTGGGAAGCAGACCTGCAGTCTAACCATAATCACGATCTTAATTTCATGCTAACTGTCCCACGTTGAGTTAGAAACAGACAAATTTTCAAAGTGTTCTGTCCAAATAGTGCCGAAGCCCTCGCCTATTTCAAGATATGCAATTATTCCTTGAGGTTTCAATCACACTTAACCCTGATGGTTAGGCAAACACATTCCTACATAAGGGATTTAGGACTTCAATTTGCTAGTTCAGTGTTTGGGAAGTCATGCTAGAAACTGGCATGTTTGTTTAGATTCAGTATGCCTTAAAATGGTGAGAACCACAGCGTAAATGGCCATGAGACTTGACCTGATAAGATTCTAATAATTCTTCTCAGAATTATACTTTCTGTACTTTTACGAATTTCAACATATTATATCATCAGCTCATTGTGTATGTTTTTTGTGAAACAGATTAAAAATATTTCTTTATGTATTTATTATTTATACTTTGAACAGGATTCTTACACATGCCAGAGCTTTGCTTGGCAAGAGAGAGATAGTATGATTTTGGCCAGGGACCTCCAATGTCCAAGGCCAACACTAGCTGCATTAGAACTTTGGGATGTTGCACCCTAACACTGACATATCTTATGCCAGAGCCCCAGCAGGCAATGTCAAATAACAGCTTCATCACTACACTTCTGCTGCCTTCTTGTAGGCCTGGCTGGAGGATGAAAGTAGCAATCTGCTTGTGTCAGCAAAGAGCCTCCTACACTAAGGGAGTTTTTATCTCATACTTTTGGCTAGTCTACAGTCCCTTTACACTGTTAAAGCAAGATATCTTAGTGATACAATTACTAACATATCTTTGAGATGGTCCCATGATCATCTTCTTCCAGTGTTCACTTATCACCCACCCATGTGAGGCTCTTCAGCTCATCTTGGCTGGGAAACAGAACCAGTTACTTGTGGTCCCAAATTCTTTCTCTTTGGCTTATTCTGAAACACCTTAAACAGACCGAGTACTACACTGTTGCATTTACATTCTCATAAAAGTAAGCCTTTGAGGTGTGTCAAGATTGCACTACCTTAAATTATGTTATTTTAAATCACTAAACGTAGCTAACATTCTTCATCCTTTTGCGCCAAGGTGCTGTGGTCCTCTTCCTACTGACAGTCACAGGCTTCACCTTAGCCTGTTCCTTCTAAAACACCTTCAGGATGACATTAGCAGACCCCATTCTTCTTGTGACAGTATCACAAGACTTCAAAACTGCTTTTATAAGATATGAGAACCAAATCAACATTCATAAGCTGTCAGCCAGAATTTGGACTTAAAATTAACCATTGAGCTCTCAGCAAATAGGTAGATTTTCTCCTCAGATATGTGATTGAACACTGCATACTTGTTCTTAATTGTTTTTTTTTTTTGTTCTTTCCTGGAGCCATGGTGTAATATTTAGGGCTAGTTTAAATAACTAGAAACACCAAAAACTTCTTTTATTGTAGGTAACTGTTGAGTCTGGCTAGAGTAAGAATTGTGATGAAGATCTTGTCCTTGGAATAATGGGTGAACAATAGGATTTGGATGTATAGCAGGAGGTGTGGCTGCATTCAGATGTGGTGCAAATAAGGTGGGGATATATGTAGTATGTGGCAGTATGGGGAAGTTCAGTGGGGAAGGGTGAATAGGGGTGGTGGAGACCAAGTGCAATGGATGTCCTGTCAGCAGAGCAGGGTGGGTGGGAATGAGGGCTGGTGCTAATGGAGAAAGTGATATAGGGGCAAAATGTGCCTGAGAGAGGGGGTGGAGGTGTGCCAGGGAGAGATGGCTGCCATGAGGGTGTACAGATGCTGAGACAGCAAAACGTTGGAGCAGTGTATGATGTATGGTGGTGACTGTTGCATGCTGCTGAACAGGGATGGCAGGAACTGCTGGTGTTGCAGAGAAGGCAGCTGGTCCTGGGGCAGGCAAAACTTGCAGGTGTTTTGCCAGGAGTTGTTTCTGCATATGCTGCTGGGCTTGCAGCTGCAGTAGCCTGTATTTGTCTACTTCCTCTGGTGAGAACATTATAGGCTGCTGCATTAAAGGAGGGGAGATGGGTTTACTGTACACTTCCATGTCATTTACTGTGTCACTGTACTTCTGCATAGCATTATCACAAAGGGAGTCTGAACTTCCTTCTGCCCGGTTTGAGTCCATGTTTACATCATGTAGTTCTTCTTTGGTCTCTGTTGAATTAGCAACAACAGAATATCTTTTAGAGGGAAAAGCACCAGGGAAATCATTTGGTACTGGGTCACAGCTTTGTATAAAGGGTTGTACTCCACTAATGAAGAGATTGGATTGTTCCTTTATTGCTGTGTTCCTTTTTATGCTTGGGTTCTGATAGCCTGTTCCTATTTGAATGATATCTTTAAAAATACAATTATTATAATCAGTGCCTGTGGAAAGAGCAACATTAGTTATCTCTGAAGCATCACATTTGTTTTTTTTCACATGACTTTCCAACGAACTTCCGTTTTGCCCTACATCATTTTCACCAGCACTTAGCAGTTTCTCTGGCAAAGGTAACATTGCTGTGTCATCTACTGATGATGAAAACTGAAGTGCAAAGTGGCTTTGTGACAGATCCTTCATTTCTATACCAGAAGTGTTTGAAAATCTCTCTGCATTATGCGTTTGTTCCTGGATTTTCTTGGACTGCACCCTTTCTAACAGTAACTTGGCTGTCAGTGACTTTCTTCTTCCACATACATCTTCTGCTGAGGTTTCTGAAGAGCAGGTAGCAAAGTTTTTTGACTGTCTATCTACATTCAGAGATTCATAACATGCAATTTCAGTGTTTCCTGTTTCAGTATTAGAATCTCTTTCTGCATTCTCTCTTGTTTTGTTCTCGTAGTTGTCAGTTTCTTTTGAGAAAGACCCTGCACTGCTTTCTCTTGACATTCTGCTGCAAGATGATCGATCGCTCCTTGAATCTGTGGTGGAAGAACTTTTAGGGTCATTGTAGCTTCTACTTCTGCTGTGCACTTTGCCAAAATGCCGGTGTCTACATCTGCTGTATTTAAACCCATCTCTGTGCTGTAAAACTTTGTGTCTTGAATATTTTTGATATTTTATTGTGCCACTCTGTGTGCAGTTTCTACTTCTGTGACATCTACTATGGCAAAGATAATCCTTATCTGCATCATCAGAAGTGAAAATACAGTTGTGCTTTCTGTGTTTACATTTGTGCCTTTCAGGTGTTTCGGTTTTTCTTTTGCAACAAAAAAGCAAATGACTTCTGCTGTGATTGTTTAAAGTGGGACTGGAGGAACTGCTCATGTAGCTACTTGTGCTGCTAACTGAAGTATCAGAATAGCTGGAATGTCTGTCAGAGGAGGATTTTTGAGGAGATGGGAATCTCCAACATCTTGTGTAACTTTCACATACTTCATTTTCTGAATGCCTGCTGTTCAAACTGGATTTATAACTAAGGAAACTTCCACAAGAATCTTTTCCACTGTCACTTATATCACTGCTGCAGCTAGCCACATTCTGAATGGATCCATAGCCATTTTGGGTTTCATGTTTTTCCTCATAAATTAAATGACACTTTTCAGCTTTAGACTTTTTAATCCTGGCCATAAAAGCAGAAAAGGAAATGCTTTCATTTTTTATGCTCTGTTTTTTTCTTTCACAGCTATGGAAATGATGCCTTAAAGATCTTTTCAGTGGTGTTGTATGAAGGCCTTTTTCTGTCATAGAAACCTTTTGTGAGACATCAAGGTAAGCAGGCACTTTGGGAATATTTTCATTCAAATAATCTGAAATGTATTTTTGACCATTTTTGTTCGTCTCTTTCCCTATATCTGACTCAGCTTTTTGCTTGGCCTTCCTTGAATATAGGGAACCTTTCATCTTCTTTGGTTTCAACAACTGATTATCTTGTTCATTTGACATTTGCTTGTACCTTATTAAACCTGAGGCTTCATTTTCATCTGCAGTCTTATTTATAGAATGCTCTTTACAGCCTTCTTTGCTTGTTTCATGCTGTTTACCATCTCTGTGATTTAAAGAGAGTCTGAAGTCAAAATACAGTGGATTACAGCCATATGAAATACAGGGCTCGGTTTTTGTAAACAAAAGTAATTCTGTTGGCCACTGCAGAGCAGTGCTACCATCCTTGCTCACTACGTGCAGAAAAGGCAATGCCTGGGGCTTAGTCTCTTTAACCACTGTCTCCCTTGGAAGTGTTTCCATATTCCTGTTTTTCATTTCTGAAGCCTCTAAAGATCTTTCCCTCTTTACCACCCTAGGACAGTCATTAATGTTGCTTACACATGCCAGCTCAGATGTTGGCTTTTGGGGGAGGTCAGAGAGGTGTGCATTGCTGTGCTTGTAGGTACCTGACTGTATACAGAAACAGCTAGCTTGGCATGAAGGTGAAATGAGAGTATCCAATAATTGCTCAGATGCTTTCAATTTGCTCTTTTGCTCTGTTTCCTTTACAGAACCTGAAAAATCCAAGTTTGAGATCTGCATTTTAACTTTGGAAAGTGAAGGATGAGCACTGACTTTTTCTTCTATTTCTCTAATACTACTTTTATCATTTTCTTTTAACATTTTAATTTTCACAGATCCATGACTTGATACGTTGTTATCCAAATCTTTTTGGTCCTGTGTAATCGGTGGTCCTTTATCCAGACTTGCTTTTACATCCTCTTCCAAATGTATACCAGAACGACAGCTCTCAAGAGCTTGCTTTGTTTTATGGTTGGGGGATTCACTATAATCATTTCCTTCTTCAGAGTTCTCACTGAAGACAGATGCTGAGGATTCAAGCTTCAAAGGGACTTTTTTAGAGAATGAGAAAGACACTCCTGCTCTTTGAGAAGCATTGGTACTATTTGGGAACACTGGTGAGACTTGATTTCCAAGCATGTGGAGTCTTTCAGTAGGTGACTGGTGCCTGCTTATGATAAGCTTCTGCTTTTCTAGTATGCTGCTAGAGAAACCTTGTCCTGTACTTGTGGTGGTCCTTTGAGATTTGGCTGTGACCTTGCCACCTTTGTACAGGAAAAATCCATCTGGTGATTTCTGCTTTTCCACCACTAATCTGGAGGCTTTAAGCATTGGTCCACTTCTAGTGATGCTGTAAGAAAACAAATTAAGACATGGTTGAATTAATTAAGTAACCAAATTTAAACAGAACTCACAGTTGACAATACATGTCTGGTAAGGAATAGTGTTACTTATAGACACCTCCATTCATAACATCTGCAGAATCACTCTGTAACAGCAAAGGCAACATACTGCTTGATTTGTGTGTCTGTCTAGGTTTGATTTTTTTTTTTTATGAGCAAAGTTTATTTTACTTTTAAATTATTCCACAATAAATGATTTTGTGAAATGTTCAAGGAAGTAGTAATGCTAAGACTATCTCAAAATATTGGTGGAGGAAAGGTCAAAAGGTGGAGTGCCATTAATATTAATGGTGACTTCAGCACTCTCATCACTACTATTTGTCTTTGTCATCTTTTCTCCTCCCTTACTCTTTCAATTAATTTTCCTTTTTCCCCAAAACCTCAGATGTTACATCTGTGGTTTACTTTTTTTGTACTTTAATAAAAAAAAAATCTACCAATTCTAAGAAGAACTTACTTTAAAAACTTGGTTAAAAAGGCAATTTTTGATTGATTTTAATAGATGACTAGCTGGATGGAGTTATTGGAGTAACTACTATTTTTTGTCCATTAGAGATGAGATATATAGAGCTACTATACGAATGTTACCACAATTAATATTTAAATGTGCATTTCATTAGATATATTATATACATTTTCTATCAGAGCCATACTACTACACACTTTCATGGAAAAAAAAAATTTGGAACTAGCATCAGTAAACAATTTGATTAAAAATTAGAAAATATTTTAACCAAATGTAAGTAAATTACAACGTTGAGATATACATAGAAGTTATAAATAGTGTGGTATATTTTAGATATGCTGTAAAAAAGAATTGATCTCTAGCAGTGGGAGCAACATAAAAACTCCCTGGAGTAGGTTCACCTCAGAATATGAGATTATGCATGCATTTCTGAGAATAAATTTGCATTTGCCAAAGATTCAGCATCAGAGAATACAAATCCATCAGTATTTGTAGATCAAGAAGAAATTCTCTCTTGTGCAAGGCGTACAAAGAGATCCTTTGCAAAGTCCCCTTGGAATAGCAAAATAAAGGTATTTTTTCAAATTTTCTGTGCATCAGATAAACAGTAATTTTGTTGTCAAATTTTATTAGCATGTTGTAAGGAACTCTGTTGGAATGTGAGACATGCTACTCAGGGACAGTTACAATTATTTACATGTGCAGACTTAGGAAGGCTGACTTTCTGTCTTGCCTGAACAACTAGGAGTGTGAGCCCTCAGCCAAGATCTTGTCTCAGCTGTCCTCATCCCATCTGTTATTACCAACAGGAAGAGCAAACATTATCTTTCCAGGCTCTTTGTGACTGATTATAGACTCCTAGTTCTTTCTATAAGCAGACTCAGTTCCCTTCTTGTCTCATTTACACCTTCCTATTACTGTTGACCTTATCAGTCTATCTGAAACTACATCTTCAGATACATGTACATAAAGGCATCTTCCCTCAGGCTGTTACTTTTCTTTCCATAGGTTTGTATGAAAATGGAGTTGTAACCATAAAAGTGATACATTAGCAATAAACTGTCATATTTCAGCAGAAATTTCAAAAGCAATTACATTGGCCAAAATGAGTGTACAATAAACACTGAATTTTATCATTTCTAAGCTATTGTAAAGTTTTATATGAATTTAAAAGGAAGCTAGTTTAATTATCTACTTAACCCATTATAGTCATAGATTAACATAAGTAATTGGTCTGGTAGAAATCTACTGAAGCATTCAGTGTCATTAAACAAAGGTGATTTCTCAAATGTGAAGCTTTATTAGTGTAAACTTCATACTGTATCTTGGTATTCATCAATAGAATTAACACTATTGAGTAAAATAACTAAGTTAATTACTTGTTTTTCATTTGTATAATGATACTTCCATTAGTCTACAGAAAAAATACAGTGATAATAATCTCAGTATACTGAAAGTAATGAAAATGATTCACAGACTAGGCACACATTTGCTAAAAAGTGTTTTTCCTCTCTCATTAACATACTATAAAATGATAAGACAGTAATACTTATCTACTCAGTTCAGTTTTAATAAAATAAAATGGTGATATAAAATCATCTTCAAGCCACTCAGTTCAGAAGAGATTAGATTAACTGGGTACAGGAGGGTAAAACACAAGTCTTCAAATTGCAAGTAATTAGGGACTTTCAATCTTATGGTTTGTGGAACAGGAACATTAGGAGTTAAGGATAGCTGAAAACAGGTTACAATAAGTGCAGTGTCTGTCCATTACTGAGTATAGAGGTAAAAATCTAAAGATTTCTTTTGGGATTGAGGGAAGTGGCTATTAAAATGTAGTATAAAGTTTAAATACTTGCCATTCTGACTGTTTCCGTAACTCTGCAAGCTGGTGGAGCCGCTTGAGTGCTTTTTCCTGTTTCTTTTCATCTTTCCATGACTTTGAAGCCACATTTCGAGCAAATTCCCTTTGTTTTAAATCTTTCAATCTCTGTTTGAAAAGAGGAAAAAGAAAAGGGATTGAAGATGTAAACAGTGGATGCATTACCTCATACTCAATTTGCTTTTGGAGAAGTTAGTATACAAATGGTCATTAAGATTATACTTAAAATGTTATAATCCTATGAAGAGATTGGAAATGATATTTTTTGCTTAACAAAATAATATGATTTGGCCATCACTACTCAGCTCATTTATGAGCTTATAAAAATGAAGAATTTATTGATACAAAATTTAACACTGAAATACATTTGTCTTATGCATGCATACATCTTCTGTTAAATACAAATACATAGATAAAACCAGCCTCCATTTAATTCATTTAGAATTTTCCTGTCAAATGCAGTCAGAGAAATTTAATCCATATACTGGAATATAGGTGAGCTCTTGACTGTAATGAATCTTATAGATCTCTGTACTTGCACATGTTTGGATGTGTGTGTCTGTGTGTTGGTTTTGTAGCTTACAAAGACATTTGTTTTTCAAAGAAGAGAACTACTGTCCAAAAGATTTCGTCAGGAAACTTTTGTTGTTATATTCAGAATTTTTCTATATCATCTTGTACATCTATGAATCAGATGATAATTCCTATTGGAGAAAGAAAGATGATTTGCCTATATTTATTTATTACATGGTTTTCTTGTACTGATAGAATAAGACAAAGTAAACAAAGCACAAAACAAAAAGTGACAAAAATATCCTCTTCAAAAAAGTGGTGCTATCTTGACTTTTATGTTCACTGTGCTCTCCAGGACTCAGTGAGCTTGAGCTGTACACAATCTTATCACCCTGGAACATGCAATTCCCTGTTCAGATCCATGTTTCAATGCCCCATAGCCAAAATTCTTTGCTTCACTCATGACCTCCTGTGCTGTATTGCTCAGGGAGGGAAGGTTTCTATGACAGAAGTGAGCACTTGTGCATTCAGCCACTTCTCTTAACTAGAAACCTTGAAGACCAGGACAGAGATGTGAAGCCCTGCAGGTAGCAAGGCCCTGCAGAGGTATCTGGATAGTCTGGGCTGATGGGCTTTAGAAGGAAATGAATGCTCCACCATTTACAGTTTTTTCCTTTCCCTCCCTCTGTTTATTTGACACTTGTCCAGTCAGTCACACAACATTCAGTTCCCTCAACTGCACTGCCTTCAATTTATGATAAAGTAGATAAAAAATGTGAGACAACATTATTTTTGGTCCGAGAAAGAAATTTGGTTTTAGTAATATGTTAAAGCCAAAGCTATAAAGTAAATCAGAGAATCTTTCCAGAAGATATCCACACTTTCTGTCATCTTTCATATCTACATGAGTTTTAAGATATTTAAGGTGTAAAGATTCTAATCTCTGTGAAAAAAAGAAAAGAAAAGAAAAAAACAAACAAACAGGGAGCCTTGAGCCTTATTAGCATCTTTCAAGTGAAGAAAGAAAGGGCAAAGAAATACGTTTAAGAAATGTCCGTTACTGCTGCTTGCTGTGTTTTAGCTGTCACCATGAGCTGTTCTGTACCACACATAAAGCATTCATGAGGAAAAACAGAAACAGTTACTACCTGTCAAGGAAACAGAACAATGTGAAAGCTAGTACCATGGTGTGTGGGTATAGCAAAGCAATACCATTTCACTTCTTTGACAGTTAGGATGATAATCAACAAAGCAAATGGACCAACACTGAGAATAGAAGTCCTAGCGGTATTTTTTGCTCTCTAATGGCATATAGCATGTGTCAAGGAAGAAGAGAAAAGAGTGCAAAAAACATAGGTAAGCATAGCCAAGAACTCATCAGCTGGTGATGAAATCCAAGAAATCAAAAGCATCTGCAGTCTGAGCAGAGAAAGGTCTCTCCCTGCACATGCCCTCATCAAAATAAAAAAGCTTCTCTGCCAGAACTCCAGTTAGGAACTGCAATGAAATTTGTCATTATGTTGGATAGAGCATGGGACTGCCCACTGAACTTGCAAAAGCCACAGTTTTCCTCACTAATAACCTGTCCCACCCTCCTGACAGGCCCACAAATAACTTTCACAGGTGGTGAACAAAAGCATGCAACTGAGCTGGTACCTGAATGACAACCCTTGAGCTCAGCAGGTGTGCCTGAAAATTAACATAGCTTTACACAGTAATTGCATTTTCCATGTAATAGGGTACTTAACTGGGCATCCAAATACAGGCTTGTGTCATAAAATATGATTTATTTAATTGCAACTATGTGTTCTGTCCTTCATCTGCTACAGATTTTGTTGCTGTGGAATTATATTTCATTTTGAAACCCATGTTCTATTCTTTCTCTGTTTTGCATGTAAATGGGCATGAGGACGCTGCTATATCTAAAAGTAACCCATCTATTTTTTTGGTTGTTTTTTTTTTTTAAACCCACACAGAATATTAAAAGACCACAAAGTAATATTCTCTGTTAGAGAGTGACTTACTTATGTAACTGGATCTGAGTCATGTTAGCACATCTATATAAGTCCCACCCCAAAATTGCTGAATATTGTTTTTCCTCCTAAACTCCAGTATGATTCATCAGCAGATTCAAATTAGTCAATGGAATTCCATCTTCTCTACCTACCTCTGCTATAGACATTGCTAACCAAATACTCTACCTGTGCTTCAGCAATTTCTGCAAATTCCTAATTTGCCTAATTATTTATTTTCACATTGTGGCCAGTACACCTGTGACATACTTATCACTGACTGCAATTGTGGTACTGAGTGTACTTTCTTTCCAGAGTTCTGACCCTGGCTGTTCTTCTTCCATGTGAAGGGGAGAATTTTTATGGATTACCATTCATCTGATCAAATTTGGATGCCTGTGGCAGTTTTTTAGATTTTGTAACAGCTGCTGAAGAAAAATAAGCCCTTTTAGGGACATAAACGACGCATCTTAAAGCACCTGTCAAAAACAAGTGGGATAAAGTGAGATGTAAAAGTAACTCTTCCTTTTCAATGGATGCAGATGGCATTAATGGTGACTACCTCAGATAGACAGCTTTTGATGGACAGAGGAAGAGTGTGCTGTTGGTACACTGTCAGTGCTGCAGACAGTATTCATTTCTATAAGTTCAGTAAATGACTACTTTTTATTAATGTACTTGTGGCATATGTAAAAGAAAGTCAAGGAAAACGTTTGGGACTTCAATATAAACCATTGACTGCTTTTCAAAGTGATTGATTTTATGGGGTATATATATATATTAAAAAAAAAAAAAAGTGAAGAGAATGTGCTTGTTGAAAAGCAGAAATACACTGAGCAGCATAAAGACGTAATTGGTTCTCTCATTCCTGACGTGTTGGTCATTTCCTTGCAAGACTTTTCACCCTCTTTCTCAAGGAAGTCTTTGGCTTCAAAAAACTTTGTCTACGTTTCTTTCACACACTGCCTCACAATTTGAGGACCAGAGGGAATACACTGGGGGAGAACTTCTCCTTTTCAGAATTCTGCTAATGGTCATGTTCAACTTCTTATAGAAGTCTACATGGAATTCTCAGAATACCTCTACTACAGTTACTGGAGTAAATACGTGTTGCTGGAAGTACATTTAGAAGAAATTCTGTTCTTCTTCACAATGGAGTAACTATGATTTAAATAGAAGGCAGCTTTGGAAGAAATTTATTAAAATTTCACTCATTAAATCAGAGAACAGGTCAGTGTGAGTAAAATGACATTTTCCACTTACATTCAGTTTTTTTCAAAATATCATTGACACTCAATGCATCCCACAAAATGTTCTTTACTTTAAAGCACTGCAGTCCAAGATAATATAATGTAGTATGCCCTTCTGCTTACTTCAGTCAGCACTGGGTATATGTGACCTGTCGTACATAAATAGCATTTTCTGAATCTTAGTCTATAAGCTAATGTATGTGTTTGAGAGCATGGTTGGCTTCACTTTTCTGAAAAGCACCTTGAGTTCTAATCAAATTCATCACAGAGGGGTCAAAAGAGAAAAAGGATAAAATGTGATTTTCAGTAATTATTGTCTTGCTTGTAACCCTAATATTAGAACCAAGTACATAATTTGTAAATTGAATTTACGCTGCAAACCATAACATCAGAATGATAAAGTTTGTGGCTGATGCTTACAGTATTCGCCTCCAAATGAAAGGGAGGAAACAGTATGAGGGAAAAAATGTCAATCCGTAGACATGCCCTACAGAATCAAACTGTCAATGAATGTTTTTGATCACAGATCCAATTAAAAGGATAAATTACAACTGGAGGACTTATTTTCATGTTTCTTCATAGAATCTGTCCCTTAATCTCTATTTATAAGATACGATTTATTATAAGATCTGATACTGTGCAAGGGATCTTGGTGCCAGAAAGCAACAAAATCTACTTGTTTTGTGTCTCTTGTGTGTATGTGTGTGTGTTTGTCTGAGCTTCTTACTGTTCAGTGATATCTGTAAACATTCTTGCTAATTATTCTGATTTCACTCACTGGCCAAATTATGAGTTTGAGCTAATGTAATTCAGGGTACATTTGTGTGGCACATGAGAAATTACTAAGTACAACTAAAACAGATGGATTTCAGGAGGTCATTTCTGCATGCGAGAGGACAGAACAGGAACTTTGTGGCAACAATTCACTCATTTGAAGGCTTCAGCTATTTGTGGGTTCAGCATATGCTCTGCTTGACCACCCACATTTATATCATTTTCAGTGAACTTGTTGTCATATGCTCCAGCATGCTGTCTGTGTACTGTACAGTTTGATTAGACACATTCAGTACCATTTTGGAGCACAGAGTAATTTACCCAGTACAAGTAACATGCTAGAAAGACAAGAATCTTGGGGCAGGCCTGCTTCTTCACTGCATGGTCACGCGCAACCTGCTTCATCAGTGTCTCTGGTGCTGATTCTTAGCCATAGAAAAGTAGCAGTTTATATATTTTGTTTATTTTTCTTTCTCATGTAAGCATCTGAAATAGGAAAAAAAATTACAACACCAAAAGCAAACAAACAAACCTGGCATTACAGATACCATGCAACACTTCCTCCTATCAAAACCTTCAGTAGTTCTTGTAATCTTACTGAAAAAATGTTAAGCCTTCTCTACATCTTTTTGAACCCTACCTCACAGTTTAAATTTTCTTTATTTTAGTTGTGTCAGTGAAATACAAAATCATCTATATTTAAGTTTCAGTTGTTCAAGAATTCAAAAGGCAGTTCTAACAAGTGGTCTCAAAATTCCTTCAGAGTGGTCATCAGACTTACAGAGTTACAAAAATCTCAGATATCAAATGAAACACATCCATTTGCCATGACATTTTCCAAATAAAGAAATGAAGGCAAAGAGTGATGGCGTAATTTATGAGAAGAACAAGGAAGAGGACAAAGCGACACATACAAATGTGCATTTAATTAGCACACCTCACTCATTACAAGTTCATTGAAGCAAGAGGAGAGATAACATCTCAATTAAACTAAATTTGGTTTACCTTTATCATCTGTTGATTCTTTGATACTGTGATAGTTATGAGGAAACTACGATAAAGCATGAAAGAAGTCCATTACAAAACATTTTGCTATGCCCATAGTTTATCTAAAGGAAAGTCAAATCAGTAGGTCACTACACAGTGGCTCTGGACTGCTGTTCTAGGGAACAAACTCATCACTAAAAGAGTCACTCTAATAAGTACTTGAGATAAATATAGTGTTTGTGATAGGAACCTTTCACTGCACTTCAGATGAAAATTAATTTGGTCGGGGCAAGGGGTGAAAAATCCTATGTGCATGAAGGATATTAAAACTAGATATAGGCAGAAACATCATCAAATGTTTCAAGGAAGTAGAATATTACTTTTTCTAATAGAAAGTAATAGCCATCCATAAAAAGCCTTTTAGGTTGTTTTACTTGTTAAATCTAATGCAAAACATTCTTTATCTTCTGCTTACTTGAAGAAGACAGATCTCTTCTGGAGTAGGAGAGTTAAAGGTAACCAGAAACCCGGCTAGAGTACTATAACAAAATGTCTGATCAGAGAAAAGGAGGTTTAATAAATGGCATCTGCATGTAATGTTTGTAAATAAAAAAGACAGCAAATGACTGTCATAGTCACCTGACTGAAACCTCTCAATAACACAAAAGTGTGGAAATCTGATTTCCTACTTTTTAATAGATAAATTGGAAAAATCTATTACACATAAAACAAATTAAATGAAATTAATTATAAAATGATTCTTTAATACTTTATGGAGTGCTGTATCAGTCCAGCCAGCATTTTCTCTGGCACTGATGTCAGTATGACTAATTTTCTTGTTTACTCTCTTTAAATACTAACATGGTTTCCAGCTTGATGTAACATCCTCTAGTGCTCTGAGACTTATTAAGAACCAGCATTAATGAACAGGAGAGTTTATGGCCATCTCTTCCCTAACATTAAATGTAGGTTACCTGAATCTGCTGATATAAAAATATTTAGGTTTATATCATGCTGTTTAATATTCTTCCTAGCTGCTGCTAGAGCGGTACTTCGCAATCATCATAAACATCATAAATGTGACTAAATCATCTGGCTTTGCCCCAAGTATAGAACAGAAAACTGTATTAAATAGTCTTTTTTACATCACTGCTGACAAGTAACTCATTTCTTTTTGGATCAGAAGATTCTTTATGTCTTCAATATGCTTTCAGAAACCTTCTTGCCCTCACCTCTGACGACTACAAATTTTCCTTTTGCTCTTTTTACTTCCTCTATCACTTTTTTCCAATTTCTTCACTCCTGATTTATTATCTTTACTATCCATTTTTCCTTTCTCTCCTTTATTATAAATTTAAGCCACAGAGAATTGACTTTCCTTCTAAACAAGATTAGCTGTTTATAACCTATCTGGTCTTTTTTCAGTTCTGGGTTTTTGGTTCTTAAACCATCTGCCAAAAAAATTTCCTAAGTCTCTCTCACATGTTTCTATTTTCATTCCTCCTTCAAACCTATTAGATCATACTTTTCACTCTCATTAAACTATCTTACTTAAAAAAGTTTATGTTACTAAATACAGCCTGATCAATTTTCCATATATGCATGTGTTGATCATCATGATACTAATAGTATGTGTTAAAGATCTCCTTTATAGAGTCTCGTAATGTGGGTGAATCCAGTTTCAATTTAAAACATTTTTGTGCTACTCTTGGGATGTCCATAGAGGCAAAAAATTCAAAAGAATTATCTCTTAATTTTAATTTCCTCATGCATGGGACTGGAGTAGCACTATACCTTCCAATCTTTGGTCTATTTACAAGAGAAGATAAACAGATGTCCTATTTGTTTTCAAGGTTAATTCACTCCTACCACAGCCTGGTTTAGCCTTTGATTATCTGAGATAATCTTCTGAGAACATATCTCAGTAAATTATGAAATGTACTGATTAAAAATTGGATATTCTGATATTTCTTTTCCAATTCAGTCTCACATAATTATTGTGTTGTGCCCTTTAATTTTAGTGTTCTTCCCTCTACATGACCTATCCATCTCACTTCTCAGTTCATCAGCATTTCCCACTGAAGATACAAAAACAATAAGGAGCTTCCCAAGCAAAGTGAGTATGTCAAGGAGAAAAATGACCAAACTGTGCAAAGGAAATGGTGCCCTAATTTTAAATATTGTAAGGGCAGTGATATTTTAGTCTATCTAGCACAGTTTTTATTGCTGCTTAGTTAAAATATTATTTATTTTAAATCTGTTATTTGTATTTGGTCCCCTTGAACAAACTGCTGTTGCGACCTGCATTGCCTGGGTCTTTCACTAGGACAGGGAGCTAAAAACATGCACACAGTCAAGTGTGTGTCTCAGCCCACTGATGCGTAACAGATCACTGAGCTGCAACTTGATGCACTTCCATTTTGATTCCATAATTTAAAATTTAAATTTAAAAACACTGCTCTAGAAAATGATCCGTTGAAAGTGAGTGGAAATGAGCACCTTGCATATTTTGGAGCTAATGGAAGACAGTATTTAATGTCCCTCTTTTTCCTCTTTCCTGTTCTCTACTCTACATCTCAGTGTACTCACTCTTCAATTAAATAATGCTGTAAATAAACGCTTTTTCATATAGACATGTAAACTTTTTAATATGATAAAGCTGAATTATCACTCACTGCTTTGAAATTACATTATGCCTCTTCTCAAATTCTCTGTCACTTGACATAAACAATTTTTTGAGCAGGCTTTATTTTATTATTTGCTCTCAGCAAAGTTTTATTGCTGTAAAATGTGACGCTGAGCTTTTATTTACATCATTGCTTCTTATTCTAGTACTCTACTACAGCTCTAAATTTGAGTTATTTCTTTTATAAAAGTATGATTGTAAGTTTGTGTACTCAAACAGAACAATTCTCTTTAAATATGCACCATGTCAGAGAAAACACAGTGATAGGAACAGTCTACTCTTCATCCTAGGTGACTCAAATGCAGACAAGAAGTAAGGAAACTACTACTATTTTATTTTAGTTTTTGGAAATAATTCTATTGTTTTTCCAGGTATTAGCAGTTTAGGTTTTTTTTTTTTTTTTTTTTAATACATTGTTCAGCTTGATGAAATCTACAAATAAATAGGGAATTGTATAAAAAATGTTTTTCATTTCCTAGAAATAACAGAAAATCACTATAGTAATTACTGTACACTTCTTATGTGCTTCAAGCTTAGATTTATTGGCCTATGTTTTGCATGCATGTTCTCAAATCATTGGCTTCATTTCCTGCTTTAACCAAGCACAGGGACATTATGCTGTACTAAATTCCAAAATAGGATGAAATAAAAATCTAATCTGGGCTATTGAGATCCATGATTACATAGAGTCATAGAATGGTTTGGGTTGGAAGGGACCTTTAAGATCATCCAGTTCCAATCCTCTACTACAGGAAGGGACACCTCTTACTAGACCAGGTTGCTCACAGCCCCATTTGAACTGGCCTTGAATGCTCCCAGGGAGGGGGCATTCACAGCATCAGTGAAAAATACTGATAAGTGTGATTTAATAAATTGTTTTCTTTTACCTTCAGACATGTTAATTTACCCAGTAATTCTTCTGCTAATTGTGACTTGTTCCTGCACATAATCTGATTCTTATCTTAGTCTGGAGATCCAATCCAGACTCACAATAAACATGATACTTTATACCACTTCTTCTGGATGTGATCAATTACCTTGCAGAATCTCACAGATCCTAAAGGGAAAGTGTAAATAGAAAACAATGGAATGTTGCATTTCTTGCACTTATGTTTTCAGTTTACATCAATATTTAGAAGTTTTTGTTTTGAAGGAAGAAAAGCCAAGAATCCTTTAACATACTAACATCCTCTAAATGAGCAGGGAAACATACATAGAATGACTTCTTCAGGATTCCAAGGGGCTTCTGTCAATTCCTTCATATTGATGCATTTATTTTAAGAAGCAGAATTTCTCCTTTGCAGAAAATTTTACCATTTGGGATTTCTTTACCTTTCTGTCTTATGGGAGAAGTATGGTTTTGAAAACTTACTAAAAAATGGAAGTTTAGAGTGTTTCCGAGTAACTTGATGTCAGTTCATCTGACATAAATATCAATGAAATGTGGAGCTTTAAAGTTACACACTTGATCATGTTGATTTTAACTCAGGAACAGTAAATGTAATGTGTGCTTGATGTTACCATTAGTATTTTAAAACATTTTTAAAGTTGCACTGTTGAAACAGTGTATTTCAATCTTTCTGTTTGAAACTTGATGATGCAAATATTTCCAGAGAAAAATATTTCTGAATATCTCACATTCCCACAAAAACATTCTGCTTTAAAAGTAGTGTTTTCTGATGGAAAGACTGTTTTTTAGGTAACTTTGCATTAGGAAACATTCCTTTTTTGCGGTCACATCACCTATGATAATATATTTATTTGATATTCACATGAATATAATCCGTATTTCTCTAGATACTCTCCTGAAATTTAATTTAAGAAGGTGTTTAAAGTGCCCTCATCTTTTTAATGGCTCCTAGTGGAGCCTAATTATTACGAAATCGCTAAAGCAGTGAAATGATAATTGCTCTGGGTTGCTTTCTTTATTTTTCCCTTGGAGACACATTAAAAGATGTTAATTAATGCTTTTAACCAAGAAATGATAATAAATTACTTATCCCACCATCTTTATTGCTATCTTGCTGATGCACAGAAATACTTCTGGTTTACTTTTAAATATTTCTTTCTGTTATAAATGCTTCTTAAAGACATACAAGGTACATAGTGCATTTCTTCAAACACAAACATTGTTGATTAGCATGACTTTAATGCTCCACAGGAATCAATTACACAGCTAAATTCTTGCACATTAGTTACTGCATGGAAGGTACAGATGGTCAAAAATGAGCAGAACTATAATGGATACAGATCCTAAACAAATATTCGTAGGGCCACATATACCTTTGTGGTCACCAGGACCAGGATTAGAAGAAACATTCTTTATCTAGAAAGATGTCAATAAGAAAACGTTGTTTAAAAGTTATACAGAAGGTAAAAATGATTTTTCTGCAAATATCTGATGATGAAACTGTTTAATTGCCTAATGTTTCCAAAAGTCTGACCATGGCAGAAAATTGGCCCAGGATTTGTGAGGATTTGTTGTAACCTGCACAAGTTAAATACTTTGTCATTCTACAAGTCACTACACTAATATAAATTTAAGTACTCATGAATAGACAACAATGGAACACAATCATAGCATCTGGTAGTTCTTCATTTCTATCACTTAAAAGCAACTTCCAGATCCTGGCCTTAAATGATGCTAGGTATTCCAGATCCACTGATCTCACAGGTGTGCATGCACATATGCACGCATATGTAAAATCTGCGAAGTATATGGCCTACAATAAACATTACCAACCGTTCATCAGCCTTTTGAAGCTGGCACAGGAAATATACTGTAAATTTGTGTCCCCAGACTTGCTTAATCATCAACAGCGAATTGACATTTATAGAATTGCTCAGGTTGGAGAAGACAGTCAGGATATTCAAGTTCCAACCTCAAAATGTTAAAAAAATGGTTCCCCAAAAATGGCTGTGACTGTTTAGTTTGGGGTTATGTTTTTTTTTCCTCCTAACAAATCTTATCCTTCAGATTCCTTGTTCATTTCAATAAACTTTTGGTTATACTGCATCAGCCATTTCTCCTGCCTGAAGATCTAGTTATAAAACTTGAGCAATTAAAAAGTGTACCCTCTGAGAGGAATGGAAAGGACACCTAACATTCTCTACCCAGCATTCTTGGTTATAGCTATGCCTTAAATGCCAAAATCTGATAATAAACTTCTGTAATTCCTTATATAATGAAATACTTAAGAAATATCATACAGTCATTGGACCATCATTAACAACTATGAAATTAAGTGTCCCATGGGTTCTTTTCCAATTTAAAGAGGGTTAAATTGCTAATTTACATGCTAATTAGCATTTATTCTAAAGAACACCAAATGTAATTCCACAGCATCTAGCATTTAGCAATTTAGCTTATCTAGATATTAAATTTGAAAGCAACTCTGTGTTATTTGTAGTAGTTTCCGGTGACATTTCTTTGGAATCCATTGCCTGAAGTAACCCCTAGTTGCCAAAGCATGCTCAGTGGTATTTGATAATGCTGCTTCTCCTGCTCTGGAGCTGCTCTGGTACACACACTTCCTGTAGTGTACACTTGAAGCATCTCTATGCAGCATAGCTAAAAATTCAAGCCTCCTCACATAACATTTAAGAAAACAATGCATGATCTCATGAATTAAGCATTCATTTTAAGATCACCCCAAACTGGTAAAATTAATGCATTCTTACATCCTACTTTTGCTCGTATGCTGTATATTAACCTCTGCTTAAATTCCTGTGTTGCTGTATGCTGCCTTTATTTACATCAGCTTCTGCAATGTGACACAACCTGATTGCCCGTTTCACTTCATCACAGCTTCAACATTTCAAACATACTGGATTGCAAGTGCTTTGAAGCAAAACAGACATGATGTAAACGTGTTTTTAGAAAGGCAGCATTTCTCTATTTCTGAATAACAGAAAGAAATATTCAGGCCAATAAAATAGAATATTTTGGTCTTATGTTATCTATCAGTGATAGAAGATGGAATTGTATTAGAGTAACATCATTATACATTTTATTTTATTTTTTCAGACCCCAGTGATATTTGATGTCATGTTAAGACTTTTGTATTATTTCAGTATATAAGTAAGATTTTGTGCCAATATGACATTTGTGGTATTTTTGTTAAAGGAGGTACCTTTCAAAGTACTAGCTAATTTTCTTTTATCATACCTGGTTGATTCGCTCAGTTCCTCTGCTTTAGCTGGAATGGACAGTGTCAGTGGCTGACCTTGAACATCTCATTTCGTGCTTTACCCTGTTATCCCCCTTTATTGATGGATTACTTCTCCAGGTATTTTTTCTTTTTTTTCTTTCAACACACACCCCCTCCCCCCCCCCCCCCCCCCTTTTTTTTTTTTTTTTTGTTTTGGACAAAACTTTCACTTTATCTTCCAGTTCCAGAACTATATTTCCACCCCATTACATTCTCCCTTCATCCACCACACCTATTCCCATAGTTACTTCCTAAACTTAAACTTCATGTCCAACAGCTTTGTCCCTTACAAAAGATAGATTAATTCTTTCAGTATAGACCATCTTTGGCACTGAGTCAGAGAGTTTTCCTTAAGGAAAACAACATGACATTCCATGAATAAAGATTGTATTAAAGAACGTTTGCATAAAAGTATCAAATAAGGTCAACCACACAGTATTGATTCTGGTGTCCTGGCACTTCTCTATGCTTTCTTTACAAATAGTATATACATTTATGTTCCAATTTATTAATGCTAGGAGTCCAGAAAGAAAATTTCAGCCCAAGCTCTAAACCAACAGCAGTTGGGTCTTAAAATACAAAGTGTTTGGAAATCTTAATAACAGGAATTACATCCAGTTCTGTAATCAACTATCCAATAAGGACTATAGGGTAATCCAGTTCATAATCAAAACTAATTTAAGAAGAAAAGTTTAAAAGTATTTAACTCACAGCAATACATACTGAAAGAATGAGATGAACATGTTAAGACAGTAATGGAAAAAGTGTGAGAAAATGAGAACTACTCAGCAGGAAATTATCAAAATCTCTCTCTTTAAGAAGTTACAGGAGTGAAGTCATTTTGGGGAGGATGAACAGGAGCACACAATGGAAAATCAATGTACGATCTAAAGCTAAGAATGTGTGAAGCTACATCTGAATTAGAGCAAAAATCACTGGTTTCAGAATGAGCAAGTGTTTCTCTAAGGCAGAAATATACTGAACTGATACAGTAGGCTATATAAATGAATTATTTCTTTTCAGATTTGGTTTTCGTATGACAGAAAACAAGACAACAAAAATGTACAATGTGTGCATAGTAGAACAGTGAGTAAAATAACAGTTAGATACTTAGGAATTCTTCTGCTTCAAAAGCAAAGGATTAATGAGAAAATAAATATTGTGATGAAAAAAGTGCCAGACAAAATGTTTATTATGATGCTCATTCTAAGTATGTTTCTATTGGAGATAGTTAAAACATAAACTGGAAATAGACTTGCTGAACTCTAAAAATAAATTGGCATTTCACTGAAATTAAAGAATAAAGTGTTGGTCACAATGAATCAGACAAACATTTGATTTCAGAAGCATCTGATATAGTTACGGTGAATATTCTGGAGATGGAAAAAGAAATAATAAGTAATAACTTTCATCTCTAAAACCTCTCATAAGACATATAATTTTGCTTAATTTCATGCATTTTAACATATTTAAGAATATTTACTGTTATTTTCAGGACTGGGCCTAATTTTACACTTTCCAAATTGCACACATTCACTTGTTTGTGATGGCTCCTTTTGATCATGGCAATTTACTGATACCTAAGAAAAAGAAGAGAGAAACTACCATGTATACAAAATCCCTTTCTCATTTCAAGTCTACTTATATACTGGCTGAGTGAATCTAACATCATATCTCTATTTGTTCTCTCGAGATCATCAACTTTTAGTGCAAATATGGTTCTGTCTTTCTTAATAGTGTTGTGACAAATATGAAAGTTTGATTTAAAATACACAAGCATCAATCTAAGCTGATTTGTTGGCAAATTTAGAGGTTATTTTCAGAGGAAAAAAAAAATAATAGTTGTGTTCTGGGGAATGTGGTGAGTGCAGACTTCAGGTGCACAATCTGGCCTTAAAATTGCAGTACAAGATGAGCAATTGAACAACCAATATCTGAAGGAAAAAAAGCAGAGATTACACATACACACATACATGCTTTCAAGCTGAGTCAGATCTTTCTCTTTTGGTTAGTATATTCTGACAACTAAATATATGGTACTTTGTCTGAAGAAAGGTTTATGGATGTTGCTGTGTTTGCCTTTGCTCCCAGATCCCAAGGTGAAAGCTCTGAGCTACTTCCAAACCAATCTTTGCTTCAGATGAGAATTCTTTGGTTAATAAGGGATGTGTACACAAGAGCCAGAATATGAGGTTTTCCTCCAATAAAGGTACACATCCTGGGGAAAAACAAAACAAACAAACAAACAAAAAACCCACCCCACAAAAATACCCTAAAGATGAATGAACAAAATCTCAGTATTACACTAATTCCTGGAGCTTTCTTTGTGTTTACTTATCTGTGCATTTTATAGGAGTTAGAAGCAAGGATAGCTAAAATGTAAGCATATTTACTAGCTTTGATGCTTAACAGTATCTAAATCTCTGTCTGAATAAGAGTTTAAATCCACAAGTACAATAAAGGCTTACTGGCAAGTGCGTACAGCTGTACACACTAAATCAGACCTTTATGCAAAAAATACACCCAAGTGCTAGTATGCATGGATTGAAATACAAGCATAAAGATATGTGCATGTGAACTAGTGTAAATTTTAACTTCTGTCCATTTACTTTACAGTACTGTAAAATTCAGATGTTTTTTCATCAATGTGAATGTGGTAATATGTGTGTCTAAACTTTGACAGCAAACTGAAAGACCTGTTTTGTCATCAGAAACCCCAAGATGGCAATACAGCCTTGTTTTTCTTTGCTACTTATTTCTACTGTTATTATTATTATAATTATTGTGTTGCAGTGCATGGAACAGATTTGTGATTTTCTCCTCTGCTCATTTCAGAAATCTTCACTGATTACAGAGGATTATTTGTACAGAAATAGAAAGTTCCCAGTACTTTGACATTAAGTGAATGAATGAATGCTATGAATGACCTGGGGGTGCTAAAAGATTGCATTTAATAACATTAACTAAATAGATATCTCTGCTCAAGTTTGGTTTCCTTTTACAGAAGCAAGAGACTTAACAACACTGTTAAGAAAAAAATCTGTACTTACCTATTATTTGTGACTCAATGTGAAACGTAAATTTGAATGTAGGTAGTATATTTACAAGAAGCAGACTACATTTGATATCTACACTACAATAACTTTTGAGCTAATTCACACCAGGAATATTGTCTTTTCCTGTGTACAAACAGTTCACATAGAACCAAGGTAATCAGTTCAGATGCAGTCAACTTCTCTTGGGGAGAACACCATGAGCAAGTGAGAACAAGTATTGCTGCAGGCACTATGAAGTTTGAATGAGAAGATATAGCAGATTTACCAAATGTGCTACTGCCCATGACTGCTGCTCAGGAGTTTATAAAGTAGTAGATTTCATAATAAAGAAAAGTCACAAAAGAAGAAAGCCATTTATGTGCTGAGTTAGTGAGACATGCATACACAGTGTTGTATGTTGATGTGAGAAGGAGGGGTGCTCCTGAGGGAACCCTCATGCATGCACCAGATTTTGGAGAGCATCAAACTCAACAATAGAGAGCTCAAGTAAAGCGGGGTGGGAACGCAGCCTTCCACTTACACAGAGATTCTGAGGTGACTTGCACTGAGGGAAATTATTTTCCAATAATAAGTAATATCCATGAGAAATGATTACAAAGTAATACAGCAGGAAAGATGCTGACAGCACTATCTAAGACTAATGCTGTCAAGACAGACAAAGAAATGAGAGCTGTTTAATACTCAGTCAAAAGTGATAAATTACATTTAAATCATATTATACCTCTCCAGGGTTATTTTAGTGCTAGAAGACAATGAAAATAGAGACACAGATAATCTTGAATCCTGATTCAGAAATTTTTCTGTGTATGTGTGTATACATTTGCATACACATGTGCAATATTTGCATGTATTTTCATGCAGTAGTGTGTGGAAAGTATCTGAGAGTACTGTGTGAGAATAACCTAACTCAGCAGAAGCCTGGTTGCACAAACAAGGCCAAATTAAACAATACAGTCTTCTGAGAAGGCAATGGCTATTTTATGAATGAGAGATCCAAAATTCACTGCTTTCTTATGTAGAACTGGTTGCAGCCATAGCTAAAAAAATAAATCATGAAATTAATAAAATCATGATATTGGGAGATTAAAGTCATACGTCTTTGAATAAAACCTGTTTCCTCTGGAAGAGAAACAAAAGTCTTATGACAAGTACTTAGTGCAATATCCTTTTTCTGTTATTATATCTTCTCTAAACAGTTTAATACAGATTTCTAAGTAGCAGCATTTAGAAGGAAAATTACAAGGGGGGATGGGACTATATTGTATTGTTACTGAGCTATAAAAAGTCTCTCATTTTACTTAATCTCCATTAGAAAAATTTTGCTCAGAACTTATCCATGTAGACAGATAATGGTACCCTCAAATTTCTGCTGGGAAAAAGAAAGGAGAATGAAAGTTTTCTGGTGGCTACTACACTTCTCAGAACAAAACTTTTGAAGCTGAGATAATTAAAATCACATGAAACCATAAATTAACTCTTCTTTGAAGATTACCTTGATAAAGTAAGAATAATTTAGATTTTTCCATGACTAACCATGAAAGTCAGAATAAATGCATCCATGTTAATTCCCAGAGGCAAGGTTCCAAAACTTGGCCGAGCAGTCATGAAATGAGTAGGGAGATGAGGTTGAATTACCCTGTCACATCAGCAGGATAGCTAGCTAATCCTACGCTCGCTTGAGCTGCTGAACTACATCTGAAAGGGAAAGATGGGGTGAGCTTGTACTATCAGTTGATATTCTGTATACATCATGCATTTCCATGAGACTCTGAGTTTGCAGTACCATCAGTCTGGCAGGTTTAAAAGTACTGAATTTACCTCCAAATAAAATAAAGTTTAATTGCTTAAACATTCTATTTTATAGTGGAAGATTTCAAAACTGCTGCCACAACAAACAAAACATAGATGGTGCATCAAGAAGACTGTTTTATTTTGCATAAGCTGTTCTTTGCAGAGGGTGTAGAGAGGAGGGAGGGGCAAAGACTGATTCATTTGAATTCAGATGCATCTCTGACAAGTAGAAAATTGGCTGAAGGGTGAAAAATTATTTGTGCAGCAAATGGGGATTTATATGGATTAGAGTCACATGCTTAGGATCTGGAAATGTTTTGTATTAAAAGAACCATTTTTACAGAATAATTAATAGAGTTGTGATGTAGGAATTGGTTTGAGTTTAATAAATAAATACATGAGATGAATCTATCTGTAGTTTTAGAGTGATGGGGCCTACGGACAGACAAACCTGGGATAGTTGGATTCGGCGGGATGGTTTGTCATGGTGCATGGGCAGTTTATTCCTTTAGTGCTGTGATAGGAGTATGCAGAAAATGCCAGGATGATTTTCATCTTCTATAATACTACAAAGAACAATAAGATTGCTTATAGTGAGAGCAAGGAATTCTGCCTTTAGCACTGTTTGTTGTCCTCGGCATTTATTATTTCACATTCTCTGGAAGAAATACCTGCAGCTTCTAAATGGTTCATTGATTTGCAGGGGTAGCCCCTGACCTCCATGAACCCGGAGGTGTGATCACCTAGGAGACATTAATGCCCTACTAACTTCAATGTGCACAAATGCATAAGAACTTGAACTGTGTAACACATGTAAGAATAAGGAGGAAAACAGAAAAATAAGGTGCATTTATGGAAACCTCCTATGCTTCTAACTGCTTGCATGCTACTTCATAACATATGGTAAGTTACATGAGAGGTTCAGTTCTTTCCTGAACTTTTCAAATGAGTTCTGTAGAGTTCTGAAATGCTTGCAAGAATTAATTGCATTTTTCTTCCACAGTGTCAACTAGAATATATGTTTCACTAAAATAAGAGGAAAACTGGGATGTAGGCAGCAAACATAGAATGACGGTAGGCATACATTGGTATGGCACACCTACTACATACAGACCTGATTAGGTAGGGTCAAAAGTGATGACAAACAAACAATAATTTTTTTCCCATATTTTCCCAATAATTCCTTTTTTTTTTTTCTTTTTCCTAGAGTCTCAGTTATTTTGTTGTGCCTGCAGGACAAAATATATTCCACCCTGATAAACTTTTATGAGACACAGACTTTAACTTCAGTCCAACATATGCTTCAAAAACAAAAACAAAAACAAAAAACCTGTTTTTCTGCCCTTGGAACAGTATGATCAGGTTGAAGGATCATATTGACTTACATACTTACAGCATGATCATATGCCTCCTGAGCCCAAAAGAGGGACCTAGATATTTGAGATGTTTCTTCACACACAACCCAACAGTTTATAAGTAGGTCTGCATTTAAATCTATTTCTATTGAGCAGCTATCTAAAACTATGGACAGTGATCATTGAAAGGGGCACAGGTGGTGTTGGAGATTGAGATGATACATATTTTACATTTGATTTTGATGAAAAATAACATTAACATCCCATGTTACCTTGTCCTTTACTTGAGTGAATTTAGAAATCCCCCAAAATCAGGAAGGATAGAAGATGGACACCTGTAACATGGATGCACAAGTATCAAGTTTACCTGTTTGTGAGCATGGTCATAAGAATTGATGTGGTTGTCAAATTCCTGGTGTTTGTGATACTGCTTGTCACACAGTTCACAGTAGAAGTTAGCCTTCACATCCTCCAGAGCCTTGGCTGCAGCATTCTCCTTCTCAGCGTAGTCCTGAAAGGCAGAAGCAAAGGGAGACAGATCATGAGCTCACACTGTTGCTGTCATCCACATTAAAAACACCAGAAACTGGAGCTGCTAGCTCCATCTTTGTATCAAAAATGTTTTTTCTCAAGTTAGATTTAATTAAATAGTTGTATTACTTGAATAATTATTCTTATCACTTCCTTTAGGTAATGTAATAAGCAAAACACAGAGAATTAAGGCACAAAGGAATACCACCAGGACATATCCTGGCTTTTGGATGAAAGAGGTGAGCAGTGAGGATGAGTTGAGTGCTACAGCAGTTGGCACCTCTGATGCATCCCCACTCCTTGGGATGCCATTGCTCAGAAGAGAGTAGCTAGTTTTAGCCTGCTACCAAGACAGATTTTCTTTTGCGTACTGCTTTCTACCTCACATCAAATATTCAGCAGGACCAGACAGCATCTGGCTATGGCCAGCTGAGACTCCCTGGGAATGGTGCCACCATGCTGCCATGTCCATTCCCCTGGGACCACATTAGGGGACATACCATCCCACTCAAGCAGCCCTGCTGAGTGCAGTCATCAGCCGACAGACACAGGCACAACCACTGATGTGAGCTGGCACACCTCTCACACTGTCCAAATGCAGGAATAGGGCCAGGGTGAGGCAAACACAGCCGAAAGAAGGGGAAAACATAAGTGATTTCTCCCTCCGTGTCTCTCAAATGATGTGGGCAGCTGCACTGAAGAGACAAGTACTTTCAATATATATTCAGTACTCAAAGAAAGCTTAAAACATAGGAACCACTAGTTACTAACCTACAAATAATGCACTTAGATAAAAGGGCTCATTATTCTAATTGGAAGCAGCCTTTCACAATCATATTTTTTACAAGTCCTTCATTATATTACTTTATTACTATTATTATTATTATTATTATTATACTTGAATCTTTAACTTGAGAGTTTAAACAGCAAACTTCTATCTGTCTGACATGGAAAGAATTACTGAAAAAAAATTGGTGACAGTGATTAATTTTATATTCGCATTGACAAGTTGGTATTACTTGAGTGTATGGAATCTGTTGCCAGGGATTGCAGTAATTTATCATTTGCTGTATCATTTTATTCACTGTAAGAAATATGTGCATTTAACCACCAGACTTTCCACTCTATGCAGATGGAGCTGTCTGGTTTCACCACCCTGCCTGAAGCACACCAGAAGTAGGTCTGAGTTGGGATGCACCACATAGCTGGGACACTCCTGGATCACACTGACTGGCAGTGGTACAGGCACCAGGGGGAAAGCTTTAGGGCAGAGCAGAACTATGTGCATGAACCTTTCAAAAGGGAAGGGCTTTCTTAAGGAAATGGTATGTTTTCAGGCTGGGACTTGTGCAGGCAGCAGAGATGTTTGCTGTATATGCGGTACATAAAAGCTTTGGAGAAATCCATGCTGTGAGCCTTGAAGCTTTGCCCTGGTCTACATGGCATCAGTCAGTAGGTCTTTCTTGTGTGGCATTGTTAGTGAAGGGAACTTCACCTAAAATAGCCTGCCTGAGAGCTATGTGTAGGATCATACACCTAAGGCACTACCCTAAGATTCCTCTATAAGAAACAGAAAAATGATAGCCACTGCCAGATAATGATTAATTCTATCTACTTCAAAAACCTATTTTAGGATGAGATGAAACTCTCTCCAGAAGTGCTATCTCTCTCTATCAACCACAGCAGGACTCTAAGTTACCAATCTGGACTGCATCCTTAATTTTAGATTGCTTAACTCGGGTATAATGAGTTCCATATTGTATCCTTTTACATTCAATTCTAAATCTCCCCATAAAACCTGTATGAACTGACCATCTTGAAGACAAGAGGTCAAAGAAGAATTTGTGCCTGGAATTTTGATTTTACATCTTACAGATGTTGCCAACAACATGCCAGTTTCTCCCACAGGGCAACATCCAAATAACTTTTTTCCCTGTATTCATATGGCTCAGGTGGATTAGTTTACTGTAATGTACTCAGATTGACTGTTTCAAAAAGCAAATAGCCTGAGCTAACTCCTCCACCTGAGAGACTACTCAGTCATAGTAGCTAATACTTGATTGTGTTGGTGGAAAATGTTCTTGTAATTAAACAGTTAAATAGCTTCCATTAGTTATTTAAATCCATAAAGCCCATTAAAAAGTGATACTTTTCAGCTTATGCTTCCGACCCATTGTTTTGCTAACATTAATTATTCACTGGGCCTTTGGTATAATTAAAATGCATAAATTAGAATGTGGATGCAATAGCATTAATTATGCAGAGATGCCGTCCTTGGAAGTCAAGTATTGGAGGCAATGCATTTTTATTCTAAACTGGCAAAAATGTAAGTTTTGCACTTACTGGCTACCAGCCAAAGCATAATTGTTTTGTTTTTCCTTACTGTTTCTGAACTGTCAATTAAGTGTTTACAGCCTGCTCCATCTTTGCTTCTGTTGAAGGAGAAGCCTAATTGTTTGGGGTGAACACACCACATTACTCTCTGTGAAGCACAACTGAAACTGCTGTTCATGAGCATTCCAAACTGCCAACTTTATCTTTCTCAGCAGAAATTAATACAGTTCCCCTAGCATAAAGATGTTTTAAAATAGCAACAAGGCAGCTCCCAGGTGCATCCTAAGATAATCACAACTACCTCCATTGCCTTATTGCTTAATTATGCTTGTCTACCATGGCAAAAGATATAATTTCCTGCTTGCTTATCGATCAGATGCAGGGAAATTGAATGCTACATCACATACTTTAGAAAGGTCATGGATTTTTCTTTCCCTGCAAAGACATAAGAACTTCTTGCACTATGGTAAATTGTTGCACAATCAAATAAATTTTTACATACAGACTTAGTATCATTTCCCTCTGAGTGTAGAGACTGCTGGGCAATTTTGGCACAAGTATGATCACATGAAAGAGATATGTAAGTACATGTGCAGAAAGCATATGAGATCTTAAAAGGCTTACTACACTAATGTAGCCACAGAAAGCTGGAAAGATGCACAAATGTGTTTTAGACTGGGGAGCACCAATGACAGTGAATATGTGTGTCACAGTCTCTTAGATTCTATTCAAGATTATACACCAGTTAGTACTGCCATGTAACCTGTGTAAACATGAGTGAAGTTGTAAGATAATGTAAATTAGCAGCTCTGTCTTTGAGGCATGAGAAGCTAACAGTAAGTGCAAGTTGATCTCAGGGATGATTCAGGCATTACATAGGTAAGAGCTCCTAAAAACCATGGGTTAATCACTTGCCATGTTGCTGGGTGCAGATGATATGCTGTATAATGATAAATGAGTGCAGAATACAACTGAAAGCATTTTTTTTTCCTAGAAACGTGCAAAATGGCTTTATATTATAGATTATAATTACATTCACATCAATTTGGCACACAAAGGCACATAACTGTAATAAATGTTTATATATTGGATTCATTTAACAAGAATACCTCTATCACACATTAGCCTGGAAGTGCTTTCACTTAGTAGTTACTTTTGCAGCATGCTTCCCATTGTGAAAATGCAATTGATGGTATCTGACATTTCATTTTCTAATATAGGGAAAATCAATGAAAAATCCCATGTAACTGAGTTTTCTAGAATGTTGCCACTGACAACTAGTCAATTAGAAATCATTTATTAAATGCACAGTCTGTAAAAGATATTTAATAGACTGCATGGCCATTAAAGTATGCTGATCCAGACAAAGCAATACTACACTGCTTGCTTCATGAATTGATAGTAAACATATCTGCTATGTTCAAATAGACTAAGGTGAAATGTAGGTCATGTTACAGTAAAACTTTCAGAGATAGTTTTGTATAAACCCGTGGATATCTACACACACTGTGGATGAAATCCATAGTGCTTCCAAATATAAGATGAGAAAAAAATGTGATATCATTAACCCTTTCTTGGTCACCTAGTTAGTTAGAACATCTAACTGTTACATGAATGCTGAACTCAACTAGTAACAGACAGCTCCTTCTTTGAATACGTAAGTAATCAGAGTTGTAGAGTTCTATATCTCACATATAATTCTGTGACTCAGGTTAGATAATAAGTGTAAGTATTAAATACTGCTGCTATTATACTGAGGTGCATCTTTTCTCAGGGCCTGTCAGCATAGAGGCTAAAGGACAAGTGGGACCTACATAAGCAAATATATGAAGAAGGTAGAGGATTATATTCTACATCAGAGTATTTTAAATGTATTTTCATTAGCAACATAGATGACAAAATGAACCATGTTTATGTATGAAATCGATTAATGATATTAATTAATAATGTGGGATTATAAATGCTTTAGAGACCAGGAGCAAGATTAAAAATGACTGCAATATTCATGAGATATGGGCTAAAATCAGCAAGATAACATAATAATAAGATGGTGCAAAATGCTGTATGTTACATCCGCCAATACTAGACTGAATAACTGAGTAAATGCAAATACAATGACAGAGGTACAGGAGGTTAGAAATGTAGAAAAGAAATGAAAGTTAACAGCGAAAGTCAAGGCAAACCACGTTCTGACATGTTAATAGTAGTGTTATATGTAAGTTGCTGAGGGTAATCATTCTACTTGATTCAGTATTGGTGAAACGTCAGCTGTAAAATACTAGTGGGTACATCTACACCAGCAAATAACTTCCATCCTGGAACCTGTCCTCCATCATCCCCGCTCTGTGTTATACTTCATTCTCAGGCTTTCATTACAGAGTGAACTTGTTAGTTCCTTTGGATACAAGGCTGAGTGCAGTCCTGGAATAACAGTCAACTCAAGGACTATATTCTACAGGAAGCAAGAATGCAACTTCACCAGACTCACTCTGCCCTACATAGTCATCTAACAATTATAAATGCATACATTCTCAGGTATCCCTATGTCGCAGCCTTTTCCAAGACATGCAATATTTGCATCCCATTAAAATGCATGCAGTACTTCTTCACATTTTTTTAGACACACTGAGATAAAAACAAACAATATATCCAAGAGTACCACTTTCACCTGAGGAGACTTAAGCCAGGTATGGACATACCCACTTTTCCTTGGGATGCACTGTGGCTGACTGTACTTTCTATATTGCTGGATCTGAGAGAACGTACTGTTGGAGCAAACACAACTAGACAATTAAACAGAGTACTTTGAGACAGTACTGTCTCTCTCAGTTTGAGAAAGATCTGGATATATGCAAGAAACCCTTGAACAGGACAGTAAGGATAAGATATTTAAGAACTAGTGAGTTACCCGCTTAAACTAGGGAAACTGCATATCAAATTGTAAATTATCATTTCATTCTAAAGTTCATGTGAGCATTTGTAAATAATTTTGGGGAGTGAAACTGTAAAACTGCTTGGTCATGTGTGGCACATCTCTGAATGCTGAGGACTTGTATGTAGATGAGTAGGGACAGCAGTTATTGAACTTTTGTTTTGAGTGCTCATTTATCACTTCTAACTCATCCATCACCTCTTAAGATAAATGCATAGGATTTATTTGCTCTTTTTTTTTTTTTTTTTTTCCTGCAGCTAAGCAGTGTATATTTTAAAAATATCTATAAAACTCAGTGGATAAGCAATGGAAAAAAGGAACTAATCAAAGTACATGTGTGCAGTGAGAAACTTGAAGATCATACAAGTGTCCCAAAATTAGAATGCAAAACTGAACATCAGCCTGGTTCAGCTTTTCCCTGAATGTTCTTTTTCACCTGAACACAGCTCTGTTCTACTAACTAAAAAATTTACTAGGGAAGTTTTCCTGTGGAGATAGAATGAAAAACAAATAACTTTCTTCAGCTGCAGTAGATATCCACTCACAGTAGATGTGAATGGTCTTCTAAGAATATGAAGAATGGATAGCTTGCCAAGATCACATATGTTTGCTGGTTGGTAACATTTTGGTTCACATAAATAGAGCTCACCTCTGTAGGGTCTGCAAGGGAATTCAACCCACACCTATCTGGAATTGATTTAATTTACTCTGCTCAAGTTCTGCCAACCTCCACTTTGAATAATCTAATTATAGTTTATGTCAATGAGAGATCTACACTGAGGAGTTTCAGAATTATCTATTGCGAGGGAATATATTTTTCTTCAAAAGCAGTAATACTGTTATTCTCAGTTAACTTACAGAGGGCACCTACTAACTTCTGCAAACAAAACTTTAATATTTTTACACACACAGTTTATTCCTGCAGCATTTTCAGTTATATGCAATTCCATTTGCCACTAGAATACTGAGACATGGAAAGTGCAATGCTTTTAGCAGGTTTGATATTGCTAAGTATAAAGCTCCTAGAACTAATGGTCCAGATCCATCTAAAACCTGCAACTTTAAGGAGTCACAAACATATTTCTAACTTATTTAATATCAAAATAAGGAATGTTGGTTGGAATCAGTCTTATAGAAAAAATGAATTAGAAGAAATGCACCAGCGGGCCATGTAGATCTTCACTGTTAATCTATGTTCCAAGTAAGTACATTTAACATATTTTTTTAATGTCTTCTCTATTTTCTATGAAACAATTAAATTTCCAGATACTAATTATACCGTGAAGAAAAGGTAACTTCAGTAGCGATTCTGTACCTAGAGCAACATCCCCACAATGATGAAGAGGTGTGACTCATGTACAACACAAGAACACAAAGGTTGTCACAACCATCAGAGTTGCTACATGACAGTAGAAGCTGAAACAATTTCTGAGTTAACAGTGGAAAAGAACATGGTTTTATTACTGCTAGGATTATATGCTAGGCAGTTAAAAGCAAATACTAAAAGACTCAAAAGACAGAAAATCATGAAGTATCTCAGAACATTTCCAGCTGATTTGTATAGGGCCTTCGGTAACTAGTGTCAATCAAGACTCCCCACTAAGGCTTCACTGAAGTTATGTTTCTATATGACTAACTTAAAATGTAGATAGAACAGAAATGTACCTTCTAACTTGGTCAGAAGAACTGTTACTGTGATGCAGAAGAACTAAATGCACCACTCACTTTTCCTTTGTAGTCCTGTTTTTCTGCACAAATGTGAGTCCTTCAGTGAATCGGATTTTGAAATAATTGTCCGCCTTCCATTTAAAGTCAATCCCTTCAATTTATTCATTATTTCATTTTACTTTCTCTCTTTTCCTTTCAACTGTTTGTTTCTTTTACCTATTTTATGATGAGTGAGGTGCTATCAATTAATCTGAAGAGTGAGTCCTCCATTTATCTCTTACCATTCTCATTTTTTCAATTGCAATTTTTAGAGTAAAATGTGTGTTCCAGCACTGCATTTATTAGATTATGCAGTGTCTTTTTTTCTTCCTGACATCTGTTTTCAGATGAAACCTGACATCTGTTTTCAGATGAAACCTACTTGACATAGCTTAAGATCCTTTTATATTTTGACCTTTTTCTACAGAACACTACAGAATCTAACTTATGTTTGGTGTTTTTCATATTCAAGTTAGGTTAAAGCCCTTTACAATAATGATATTGATCATGCAGTAACTGTGTAGGAAAATAAAGCATTTGTTGTGGGCACAGAAATATTTATCACACAACTCATCCTTGCCTGTCAAAACCTTTTCTAAGTGATTTTTTCTTATGATACAGTCTAATCATGTTGGATAGCTTTTTATAGTCTTTAATAACAATAACATTAAATATTTACATCCTCTTATTTAATAGTATTTGACTCTTTCTTTTCAGATACCATAATGTTAAAGCCATAGCAACAGAGGATAAATGCTAAATTTATGACAAAATTTAATAAACATTAATTAAATACAAATTGGTCAATTTTAATTTTTTTTGGTGCTATGTGTACTTGAAATCTACTTCAGAAAAATATCTTACAAAGTAAACATTAATGATCCATTAGTTTAATTGTAGCTCATCATTACCTTATATATCACAAAATGTTTTCTTTTGCAGAAACCAGAATATTTATGTATGTTAGCTTTTCAAGCTTTTTTTTTTTTTTGTATATTTTTCAACAGAAACTCAAGACATTGGTTCCTTTCAAAGTGCTGTGTAAAGTTCAAATGGAAAAAGGAAGGTTACTCACACACACATAAAACACTCTTCCACTGATCTTAGTTTCAAGATTCTATGTACATTTTTATCAACTTTGAATTTTTATACATATCAGAGTTCTGTGAGCTAGAGCAAAAAAATGCCTTCCTCTTCCAAATGAAATTATAATGCTTGCACTGTGTCTGAAAAAAAAAAAAAAAAAAAAAAAAAAAAAAAAAAAAAAAGATATGCATGGAAAGGAGAGAAAATGGCACGGAGGAAGTAAGGAAGAAGGAATAGAAGTAAGGAAAGTAAGGATAGGGAATTAATACTTTTTCTAGCTCTTTTTTAGAAAAATGCCTCTAGTCTGAAACCCACCCTGCAGCATATCAGGCAATTAAAGGTCATTTAAATTATCATCACAAATGAGTATTCGAATCACAGATTTATGGCACTACTGTGGCAATATCCGAAGTAAAACTCTGGCATCACATGCTAAAGAGCCATCAGACGGGAATAATTGCTCAGTGGTATCCCCTTGGTGCCTTAAGGGAAAACAGTTTCTTTCCAAAATTACTTTTGTGTGATGAATGCAAGACTTAGGAGCATGTCCACAAGCAAAAGACAGTAGTTACTAACAAACAGATGAAATAAATGAATTGGAAGATATGATTGCTGACTATAGAAAACAATAGTTTACTGAAAAAATTAGTTCATGCTCTATCCAGCATCTCCAGACTTAAAACTGAATTCACCTTATATCAAGAGAATCTAAATACTCTGTGCATCGCCTATATCTTTGCATCATGTTCTCTGTTCTAATCTTCCTCTAGGAGCTGAGGTGAAGTGCTAGGTTTTTGTCTCAGCATGAGGAAGTCTCCTCAGCAGGAGAGACTGAATTCTCTACTGAAATAAGCAGAGACACATAAGAAGCAGCACATCAGCAGCAACAAACCACCTTACAGTCTTATTCATGGTTTCCATGGTTGGTGTATCACAGCTCCAGAACCCTTTTAATCCATCATATGCTATTTGACTTGCAGGTTATCCTGCATGATTATGTGGATTTCTTTGCTCCCCTCTTAGTTTTTTCTTGGTCCTTACTTTCCAACAAGTTACTACCCTTGGAGGTGACAAAAACCTGGTTCTATCTGCCATTTTCTGTGTTTATTGGGCAGTATAATCAGTAGTGATGTTACTGTGTCAGCTGCGAGTCTGCAATGTTTATGATTTTGCAAAAGTATGGGGAGACCCTTGTGCTAATGATTTATTGCCACTTAAAGAACTTTATTCTTTTTCTTTTCCTGGAATAAGGACATACTGCAAAAGAGTATGAAGGCCTACTTAGAAAATGTTTGCCTTGAGTACTCCACACAATATCTGTCTTTGGGTGTCTAGGCAAGGTCCCCCTCCAGGAACTGGATCACAACAAACCCAAGGTGCAGCAACCTCTATCTCCAGCCCAGTCCACAGTGGCTGGAGCCAATGGAAGTTTTACTATCAGTTTATAAGGGAGCATGAAAGTCAGCTCTAAGAAGTGTAAGAAAACCAAGCAATCAAAAGAAAAGATGAAATGTAAATCCAGGGAAATTTCCTGTGATTATTAAATTATTAAAAGAGTGGCTAAATATACTCTGAAGAATAATATTTTGGGGGAAAAAAAAGCAAGATATGGAAAAGGAAAAAATCAAAAACTAGATTTTTTAAATATTTATAACTATTAAACTAATATGATACCAAATTGATAGCAAATGCCTGTTCTGCTCTTAAATTCACCATACATAATTGTTGGTATTAGGAACAGCATCACAGAGTACAACATGTTGTTTGAAAAAATATGTCAGCATCTTGGACGTGAAAGATCTTAAATAAATACTGTGTTGAACAAATAAAAGATGATCTATGTTCATCTGCCTTCAGATGAATAAACTGTATACCATAGAGCTAATTCTGTCACAAGTGTTTGGATGGGAATACATTACCCAGACATAAAGAACACTTCTACTGCTGCTGTGGAGACCTGAGGCTTCCTGAGACAACAACTCTAGTGGCTGATTACAGTTTGATGCTGTTTCATGAGGCTTCCTGGGGTGTCAATTAATCTCATGAACTCAATGAACACAATGTTAGAGGTTCTTGATTTCAGAAAAATGAGCTGGGCTGTCTCTTAACTTGAAAGACTACTTCTAACTTCTCCATCACCTATTGCAAACAGAAATGTTGAGTTCTCAACTCCTAGAGTGCAACCATTCGAGTTCTCAACTCCTAGAGTGCAACCATTCAATTTCTCACTTTACTATTTCACATTTCTTAGTTTTTTCTTTTTAAAAGTTAACAGAATTACCTTATAGCTTTGATTTTAGATCATCTGCTCATCATAAAACCTTCAGAAACCACCTGCATTAAAAATCAGTGCACAATCTTATTAGATAACAGGCTTGACAGTATGTTTCTGTAATTAATATAAATACTGGTGTGTGATCACTCGAACTCTTGATCTAATTAAAATAGATGACTCAATAAATTAACAATGAGTGGGTGACATTTCCTCCTAGTATTTAAACTCCACATAGGAAATGCTCTGTTCTTGATTAAAATACAACAAAGAAAAAAACCACTGAATAATTTTTGACTACATAGCAGTATATATATATAGGTAGAATCAAACTAACAGTAACTTCTAGCAGCAGTGTAGCCCTCTAGAGTAATGAGACTTCACGGAATGGCTACAGCATGAGAAAGGCCAGTGTTTTATATAAGGTATATCACCTGCCTGTAATTGTGTAATTTACAAACTATTAAATATTTCTGACTGAGTTGGTACTTATAATGTGTATGAGTAGTTTAACAAAGAGTTAAAGATTTGCAAAAAAGTGTATTAATAAGCATAGGGAAAATATTTTTAATAAACTTAACTATTTCTTCCCTTCTGCACAAATTCTGTGCTGTCTCAGCCTCTATAAGATATCATTCTACAGACATCCCATGTCCATGTGGTCTACCTGAACTTCAGTAAAGCCTTTGACCCTGTCCACGACAACATCCTCAAGAAAAGCTGGCTGCCCACAGTTTGGATGGGCATATGCTGGGTGAAACACTGGCTGGATGGCTGTGCCCAAAGAGTTGTGATCAACGGAGTTAAATCCAATTGATGGTCAGTCATGGGCGGTGTCCCCCTGGGCTATTTACCGGGGCACTCCTATTCAACATCTTTATCAGTGATAAAGATGAGAGGATTGAGTGCACCCTCAGTAAGTTTGCAGAAGACACCACGTTGTAAGGAACTGATGATCTGCTGGAGGTTAGAAAGGTACTACAGAGGATCCTGGATAGATCGGATAGACTGTATCAATGAGACAAGGTAAATTCTATGAGTTTCGATAAGGCCAAGTGTTGGGTCCTGCATTTCAGTCACAGCAACCCTAGGCAACCCTTCAGGCGTGGGGTGGAGTGGCTGTAAAGCTGCCTGACAGAAAGGGACCTTGGTGTGCCAGCAGTGTGCTCAGGTGGCCAAGAGGGCCAACAGGATCCTAGCTTGTGTCAGGAATGGTTTGATGAGCATGACTAGGAAAGTAATCCTCCCCCTGTACCTGACACTGGTGAAGCCCTGTCTCAAGTACTGTGTTCAGTTTTGGACACCTCAATACAGAAAGGACATTGAGGTGCTGGAGTGGGTCCAAAGAAGGGCCACAAGGCTGGTGAAGTGCTTGAAGAATATGCCCAATGAGGAGCGACTGATGTGATGCTCAAGGATATGATTCAGTGATGGGTTGTTAGAGTTAGGGTCATATGGTAATTTTGCAGTTGGACTTGATGATCTTGAAGGTCTTTTACAACGTGAGTAATTCTATGATTCTATGACAGTATGAAATCAAGTTCTTTCACAACATTTCCATCAGTGATGATTTTGGTCTACTTTGAACGTTACTTGGTAACTTTCATCTATAGTCACCCTTCCCTTACTGTCAGTAAAATACAAAAGAAAATTGTCAATTACAATATTTGATGCCTTAATGTGAAGTTGGATTCTTCCAAGCTGGTTCATGTTCGTATCAATGGCTGTCTGACAGGATGTTGTGCTCTTGCTATACAAGTGCTTTCACCTGTCTCTCATTCCTGTGGAAAATAAGGAAGGTACACAGCAGAAAAATTCAGGGAATTTTTTTTTTTTTTTCAGATCTCATTTTTCTCTATTTATGGGTATTCTCTCTTTTTAAAACAAGTAACACAGTGTATGAAATTATTACAGCAGAAGTGCCGACTTGATTCAGTAAAGTTACGATGAGATAATTCTGGAAGGAGATCTAGATCAATTTAAAAACAATTAGGCCTTCATTTTTATCAGCACAAGGAAGATTGAATGAGAGTCAAACTTCTTGTTAGAATTAATTACTGTCCTGCAAATTTTCTTCTTCCCCTTTTGAGAGCAACACCTATTAAATACTGGACACTCAGCCATATTTAGTGACTTATATACAGTAAATTCCAACTAACAGTAAGGTAGAAGACATTTTGTATGTTCAAAATAACCATTTTCTTCCATTAGAATGATTGTGACAAGTTTAACTAGAATTAAAATATAAAGAGGGGAATAAAAAAAAACAACTATGTCCATTTTTATATGCTCACCTCTATCTTAATCACTAAATCAATTTGTCACATGGATGCACAAGTTTATATTTAATGTTCAAGCTATTCTGAACTGGATAAAGTGCTAGGACTTTGGCTTCCCCATACTTTACAACACTGGAATTGTATAAATCCCACTGCGTATAGTAACCTGTAGGGTAGCACTAGGCATCACAGTTAATTATTGGAAATCCAGCATAAATGAAGCCTATTGAACGAACACTATTAGTAAACACTGACCAAAAATAAAAACCTGGAGCTTTGCACTTCCTTTGGGGATTTGCATGTCTTCCAATATCTAAGCAATTCCTCACGAAGTTATTAGTCCCTCCCTAATGTCATGCCCTCACAAGGTGAACTTTCTGATCTGGTGCTGCATTTATTCACAGCCTTTTTCTAATCTCGAGGAGAACACAAGATCTCAGGACAAAAGAAAATGTTTTTAGTGCTATAGAAAGAGTGGGATCAAGCAGTGAGATGGTCATGAATAAGATTTTCATGCAGGTTTGCTGTTATACCAGAAATAGCATCCCATGTTCCAATCTGAGCCCAGTGAACTGCATGACTATGTCTTCAATGATTTTTCTGTGAGAAGATATTCAGAAAGCAGAAACAAAAATGACAAAGCAAATGCAAATTGTTGGAAAATGAAGAGATGTCAAGGCATAAGATAAAATGAGGAAGGAGAACATGTATGCAGGATGAATGGAAAACAAACGGAAGAAAAGCTTTTTACCAATTACCTAGGAGAGGAAAAGGTGATATATACATACACAAACTTCAGTTCTTCTGTCTCTTGTTTAACTTACACGGTATATATATATTTTGTAATATACTATATGCACAATAACTATGAAGTCATAGTATAGTTATATGGCATAATGAGATTATTATATAAATCATATTTTATAGTTACATTTGTAGTATATAAGAACATAATGTAACATAATGTAAAATCATACTCATATTATTAATATAATAACATCAATGTTGTAAATACTTGTTTCTCCAAAAGTAATGCCTCATTTAATTCCATGGACACTGAACCAGATACAAAGAACAATAATACCAGGTGGTAGTGGAAATTTGCTGCTACAGAACACTGGTTTTCAACATAGTCAACACCATTAGCTATACATTTTCACCAGCAATGAACAAGACCCTATATGCTGCACTTAGACAACAGTCTATCTACAGAGGCAACCCACTGTTGCTGTTGTTACTGCTGAAATGCACCACTCACTGTCTCACTGCTCTCACACCCATTGTTCGGCCTCCAGAAATGTTGTGCAAGCATCAGTGGATGTCAATGGGTGCAATTTTTTCTGCATGGAGGAATTCTACTACACCCCTTTACTCCATAGGCACTTCCATGTAAGACACCATTCTGTCAGAGTGCACTTGTGCTGCCATCCGTCACACAGTAACAAAATTTAATGGAATACCTGTGGGAAGATTCAACCTCTGGTGCCATACCAAAAACATCCGCCTCTGATATCATGTGGCAATATTAAAAATAGGAGACATTACTTTTGGAGCAGCCTTTATACATAACTGTGATATACCATAGAAGTGTTGTGTGAAACTGATAGAACTATTTTAAATCACAATATTCCATTATACATCCTAGTCTGTGATAAGAATTTTACAGTTAATTTAGCAGTGCTCATGTAGCATTGAGGCTAGGCCATATCCACTGTCACCTGAAACCTGAGCTCAGGTATGTGTGACTTTGAAAAATGCAGAAGGTGGCATGTTTAAATCTAAGTGATGTTGCACCATCACACTTTGATTTAATGAGAAATACTGTTACTAGTACCACTGCTATCAACTTAGCTCCACTAACAAGTTGCACTTTCACAAGTAAACCTATGGTTCCTTCACTTCATGCATAGTATTAATATCCTGAAATTTACAACAAAGTACAGATTTTATGGGAACGAATAACTTATATTAGTTTGAATGAAAAAACTTCTTGTAAAGATTTTTCTTTTCATGTTTAGAGCTGCAAAACATCTTTTTTTGCAGTTCACTTTATTTTTATAACATAAAATCCTCTTTTATAACATAGCATCCTCTTTTATAACATAGAGGAATCTACTTACAATGATGAGAGTTTATGGCAAGTTATGTATTTTAATAATACCCATATTTATCCATTGTTTCTCTTTTTCAGATTCCAACTCAATCTAACAATGAGTATCATAATTTGTGGTGCTGTGGCAAAGTACAATGAACTGAAGTAATTTCTGTAGTTGTTACTTTTTTAAAAAATCTATTCACAAAACTCACAGTTAAATCCCGGCAATCCTTATCGCAACTGTTCAAGATGAACTGTTCTAAAACAAGCAGTTGCTTGGTTATGCATGCATAATAAACTGTCTCTCTTTCTGAATTTGCTTCTTCTTACCACTTGTTCATTTGCAAATGTAATATATGCTTGCATGCAGAATAGGATAATGAAATTAATGTCATGCTTAAATTTTCAGCAAACAAAAAGGAGGAGGGATACAATAAAATAATGAAAAACTAAAGTGACAAAGCAAACTAGATATTCATACAGCAGGAACAAACCCAGACCATTTCATATTCACATTATTTTATGCAGAAATTTCACTCCTGCCCACAAACTTATATAATCAAGAAAAAAATCTTTCATTTTATAAGATAATTGTTCATCAAAACATCTTCTGATTCCATCTAATTTCTCCACAAATCGTGAATTTGTTAATTATTTCTATTGCCCTGAAATATAATAATGTGACGCTGTCATCTAATTTGGGATGATATTCAGCCCTACATAGAAAATCTGCTTGTGATTCTCTGTGCTCCCTTGGGCAAAAAAGTAGGAACTTGACTAGTTTTCTGCACTGGGGTGATTTCTATTTACAGTGTCTGTCTGCAGAATATGGAAAAGGTTTTTGAAGTTACTGGAGGAAGGGAAAGGGGTGTGTATGGTCCTGAATTGTCAAGGGCTAACAGAGATGGTTGGACTTGGACCCTAAAAGCTGCTGACAAGCTATTACCAAACGCTGGAACCTTCTGTTAAAAGATGGTGCATTATTGCCCTGTGTCTGCAAACAGATAGTTTCAGCTGGGGCACCTCATACAAAAGACTCAGGAATTGAAAGGCAGAATGAGATAAACAGTAGCACAGAGATACGGAATTTAAAACAGTTAAGTCTGAGTTGATGTGTTTAATGTAATGTTTTCTTTATTTATAGTATAAATAATAATTGGTTGTGAAACAAGGGTTCTTCAAAGATTGTGGCTGTGTCAGCATTTCTGTTCTGAATCTGAGCAGGAGTGGACTTTTGAAGCAAATCTTCAAGCTTTCTCCACTTCACTTGTTAGTTTGTTTCAAGCAGCTGTTTTGCTTGCAAGTGAAACTACAGGAAAAGTCCTGACCCCGCAGCATGACAAATGCTCTTCAGACACTATCAGAAATGTTTTATCCTGCAGACACTTTTGAACATGTGTGGTGAAGACAACTGGTTCAAACTAGCAGCCTAATTCAGACGTTTTGCTTTGGCAAACAAGATTGATGCAACCACCTCAAATCCAATTTCTTCAACTCAGAAATCCAATCCTTCCATACCTAATTATTTGCTACTCTAGCCAGGACGTGGCTATGTGCTACTAGAAACAAAGTAGAAACCTGTATTTAAAACTTTTCTTCTTCCAGATTTGATTCTAGTTCACTTGAACTAACACAAAGTTATTCCTACCGATGGGTATGGGATTTGTCAGCATATTCTATTACTTTCTCAGGAGACAGTTGAATTGTTGGGCTACCATATACATTTATGGAATTGAGATTTTTATATTAAAAGGGAACTGTTGTTTTTTGAATTACGTTAATACAAACTCACTTCACAGCCCACCCATCAGCTTGTGCTTGACCTGCTACCTTAAAGAAGGAGTCAAACACAGGGCTGCTCTGTGCAGAAGTGAAAGGTAGTCCACCAGGAACCTGTAGCTCTAAAATATCAGTGAAAAAAAAAAAAAAAAAAAAAAAAAAAAAAAAAAAAAAGGAAGCCCACAAAGTGCAATTACTCCTCTTGCATTCAAGAAAAGTATTGTCTGTAAGTAAAAGTAATGTGTTAAGGTGACAGTGTTCAGAGACTGATTTTCCTTTTCTGTCAAGGAGACACCAAATAGAGTTTGGGCTCTATAAACAGAGCATTTTGATAACGCTGCAGTCAGGTCAATTGAAGCAGAACTAGTACAGAAACATTATCAAGCATCATTTCAATAGAGTGTGGCTGTCTTCCAGAGGTGCAAATATTATGCTACAGCAAAGCAGCCTATGAACTGGATTAGCTGAACAGCTGTTATCAGCACTCAGGAAAATAATATCAGTGACAGTGACTTCACCTGCCTGAGTGGTTTAAATGTCCTGCCTTTCCATACTGATAACACTTGGCACCACTTGCAGGCTGAGGAAAGCATGACTTTGCTTGATCTAATTATAGAACCATAACAATTTTTGATAGAGAAGAAAAGGCATATAGTCTAGGTCATCTTGTCCATCTCCCTGTAACTGCATGAAAGTTGAATGCTAAGGCACCTGAAGTGTAGTGGAATATTAACCTCTTTTCTGCTCCTCTGCTCATTTTGTAGGTTTTATTTGGTGTTTTTTCAGTCTCAAGACAGATGAGTTGCCAGTGGTACTGACACTGGAGTGTTTACATAGGGCAGATATTAGTAGTCGTTTTTAGGCAGAAAAGAGTAAGAACAGACTGTTAGAAATGTCTTTGTTTGAGGTTCAATCTCCCCAGCACAGGATGTCTATATGGAGTAGCACACTTTGGCTCAGTGTGGGCAGGCACCAGCCTGCACACATAAGCTGGCAGTCTGGCTTGGAGGCAGTCAGGAAAGTCATCTTGCCAAGTGGATTCTGAAGTGATGCAAGACGAAGAATGGTTGGAAGCAGAATTCTTTTTAACTGGATCCTCATTAACAGTATTACACTTTCAGTTCTCTTCACTGACTCTGCAGTACATAGAGTATATACTCATAGAACACTATATGCAACACTAAACTGTAGTAAAGTAAGGATATATTTCTCAGCTTTCCATCCATCCTTGAAATTATTTTTACCTTAGGATAGTGCTGTAGTAGTCATTTAATTGCCAGAATAGCATTAATTTTACCCTAGCTGTAGGAGTGGAATTTCACTAGCTATAATTTGGCATAGATTAAATTAAAAACAATTTGAAGATGTACCATAAACACCTATCTATTTATAAAAATTTGTACCCAAAAAAATGTCTTCATCAGCTTTGAATTGTATCCCCAGATTTATCTGAAGCAACCAAGAAGCAATTTCTCCTACTGTAGTACATTATCAGGCTTCAGTCATCTACTAAGAGTGCACGGTAATAAGCTTGCACAGTTCCATTAGCTTGCTCAGTTTAGGCACAAAAAGATCCAACTTCTGATTCAATACCAGGGCAAGGAAAACTAGGAAACAGATGCTGACCTTCAGCACCCACTGAGCATTTCTACACTCTGCTTTCCATTATCCTGGAGGGCATTCTCATTATCAGCTGCAAGAAAAGTTTTCCTAAGAGCAGTGAGGCAGAAGGCTCTGTAATGATGCTCGCTCCCATCGACTGCCAACGTATTACATGCAGCTGAGTAACAGAAGAAGGCTTTAACATTACAGTCATTCTGAGAACAAAGCCTTGCAGTCATTAGTGAGGGCATTCAGAAAGGTATTCTTTTCAAGACTAAAACACCTAAGTATAAGCGTCTAAATGTGTGCTGTCTAGGCTCTTGTATCCCCGTCAATTGAGGACTGGGTTTTGATCAGTTACTCACGTGTTCAGTGCTATGTGACATGCCTTAAGTACTGCTCTGTAATAGTACTGGTCTGCTTTAGATCCTGCAATTATCTCCCACCCATGTGGCAGTTTATACTCCAAATGCTGATGAAGGCAACTCCGTGTTGGCCCCGACCTTAGCCCACATGTAGGCACTTAAACTTAGGTGTTTCAGCCTGGAGTTGAATCTTGTCTTGGAATGGTGATCACTTATTCACAGCGCAGGGAAGAACTGAAACCTTTCCAAATCATTCTGCTGACACAAGTAGCTGAAAAGAGAAAGAGGTCAACCGTGTCAAATTAGGATGTGAATTTGGAGACGCATATTTTTTTGATTCTCAGATGTTAATAACTTTAAAATTTGTTCTGGTTTAGGATGGTACAGCTTGTGTTGGTAATAAAGCAAGTTAGTAAAATCTTGTTTTCACACAGTCTCATTAACTTTACTGACTATTCACTGAGCAGAAGGACTTCTTTAAAAATTATGATTTTCAATTCATTTGTTACTTTGAATTCACCAGCATCTGTAGAGACCAAATGTTTCTTCACAGCTGGGATGTACCTTGACAGCTCTACTCCCCATTGGCAATGGAACTGTCAACTGAACAATGAGTGAGGTACAACACCATGAAGCTGGTCTACCATGTGACATTCTCTTTTATATTAGATTAAAAGGAGAGTGACCAGAGCAACCTCTATCAGTGTTAATACAACATGCAAATCTCCTTCTGCAAATTACTTTTTCACCATAAATGATTATAATACAGTGAATAGAAGGGTGTCAAGGTTTGTACTGTCCTATCACAGTAAAATGTTATCAGAAATATTAGAAAGAAAAGTTTTTGGATTTTTTTGTTTTGTTTTGTTTGTAAAGGTAAATTTGTGTGCATAGCTACACTCCAGACGTGGGCTTTTTCAGATAAAAGTAGATAATGGACTTTTAACAAATTATAGTTCTTGCTGATATTTCATAAACTCTGCTGGAACATCTGGGGGATTCCAGAGTTCAGCGTGTGTGATATAGTCACACAGTATACCTGTAATTTTTCCTACACATACTTGCAAGCACTGCAAAAATGAAAACTGTGATTGCACTTCAGATAGGCAATTTTAGGTCACTATATACAATAGCCTGGATAATTTCATATGCATTACACTTTAAGAAGTCTAGATGGGCCACTGAAATCTCTAGCTCAACTGTGAGACTCCTCAAAAACAAGTTATCAAATTTCTTTTAAAAGGAAAAAAAATGCTTTGCCCAGATTTTGTGCACAAATAGTGTAAGAATGTATTTTCAAATAAATTCCAAAAGAAGATGGATTGTATTTTTTTGTTCACTTTCATTTTAACATGCAGTCTAATGGACAACAAAGAGTAGTCTTCATTTTAAAATGCAAAATGTTAAGATAATAAAGTTTCCTCCAATACTACAGATACCATTACTAGAGGTGCTTCCTGCAATGCTCCCTCATCTCATACAGATACAATGAGAATAAAAGCAACCTCTCCTTCCTAGGAGATTGCTTCTTCCTTAGTATTCTGTTCCATAGAGTCAAGAAAAAGAAAAGCTGAAGACGTCTTTGTCCTGCAGTTTCAGTGTGGGCCTAATTTAAGAACCCAGACTTACATCTTGTGAGGTAATACTGGTTTCAGCACTCACAAAATCAGTTTCCCAAAAGGCACTAAACACAGACAAATCCTTTCATCTGAACCACTCTGTGGTCTATGGGAAATACCGTTCTTCCTAGTTTTACGGTTCTTCATTAGCTGTGCTAATTTTCTGGGTCTGAGACTCGTTTTTAGTAGCTATAAAAATACTACATACACACATTTGTAGAACATGAGAAAGATTATGTAAAACACCACAAGTGAATACCAAGAGGAAAGAACAAAATATCGATGTAAAAAGCTCTGTTGGGGGAAAGATAAAGGGTAACTGCCACATCCTGGAGAGAAAAAGGTACAGTTAGGTAACATAATGTAATAAAATGATAAAATAGCTAGAGAATTACTGAATCTGGAGAGAATACAAATAATCTAATTTTAAAAAGGGAGTGAGTTAAATGTGCCGGAAGGACCAAAGAAATGGACTGTTAGTGACTCAGTCATTTCATTAAACTTCTGAATGTTTTCACGCTTTTTAATTTAATCCTTTGTGATCTTGGCACTTTCAAGCAAGAATTTTTCTGCTTCTCTCATGAGATTTTATTTTCCCCCAGGATGCTGCCAATACAATAATGTTCAACCAATTCTTTGTGACTGGGGCAGTTCATCTTCAGATGTTTCTCTAGAGTATTTTTTCACTGTTTTGCCCTGATTTTATATTTTCTTAATATTTCACAGCTCTTTTAAGACATACTGGGATAATTTTGTGTGCATGGCAGCATATTTTCAACTGCAGCCTGCAAAACTATATGCAACTGAAGAGAAGAACCTACCCCACCTTCTAGTTCACAAATCCAGTAGACTTAATGGTAAGAATGTGTGTGAATGACAAAACATAATTCATCAGTGGTGACAACTGTGTGCTTTCCATATCTCCTGCAACACTGGATTGAGCATTACACTGTGGGAAGGTTATGGAGAGGGGAAGACTCACTGGTGTTTCTCATAAAACCTTTGAACTTGGAGGAATGTATTTGCTATTGCACACTTACATGAAGATCAACATGATCTAAACATGGCTATTAAAGCACCTTTTATTTTAGATAACAATATATATGTGTCTGTGACTGACAATAGATTTTCTGTTGCATAGGATTTGGTCTCAGAGTACCCACGAATGCTACCAGCACCGTGTCTTTAGCTGCTTCATTGCTTATGATGCTGGGAAAGAAGACAGATGAGACCGGAGCAAATTAAGAGACAGAATCAATAAGCCAAATGATTCTCTGTGTTACATCTTCTAAAATAGAACTATCTTTGTTGTACACCAGCACATCTCTTCTGGTTTTAGCAAATAATTCATTAAAGTACCTAGTAATCACTATTGTACATCCAAAACTTCAGAAAGTACGGAAATTGCTGGAATCAGAACACATACAAAGGCACTGAAGTACTTGTTTCCTGACACTCTGTATCATCCAGTTTTGAGCCAGTAATGTTAGCAAAAATTCCAGCATTTCCTAACTGTATTATATTTTTTTTTCATAAGCTGCAACATTTACCTTCAGAAAAAATACAATGCTAAATCATGGGGTTTTTTGTTTGTTCCGCAGTGCTTACCAAACTTCAATAAGGTACAAATCTGAAACTAGAAGAAAAACCAATGTTGAGAACTTGAAGAAGAAAGTAATTTCCAAATCTAAAATGTGACCTGAACATCAGCACTGCATCCAACTGCTGATGGTGTACTGCAAGAAATGTTTTTGAACATGCCCTTGAGAAAACATAAGTGTTGGCACACATACATACTCAGAGCGTTCCTCCTGTACTTCTGGCACATCAATATTCACTATCTTTTGTAGGCTCAAGAAAGTGAACACAGTTTTAGTGATCATCTTTATCATCTACGAAAAGGAATATTTAAGAACTCTGAAGTCTGATCCAATACAAACACTTGCTCCTGGACAAATGTCACTCCACCATCTGCTGCAGAGGCAGCTGTGTGCACCTTGACCATATCAATACAATCAAAAAGTCGCAGGGGAAGTTTATACACACCAAAAAACTGCAGAACACTGTGCAAAGCTGCAGCAGTGTAGTAGAAAATTGGAGCAACAGAGTTGAAAAGCCTTCCTTTCAATAAAGTAAAAGATACAAGATGCAGCTGTGGCATGAACTGGCCTGAACTGGTTGAAGCTGCAGACCTAATGATAATACACTTTGAATTTCTTTATTTTCACAGGTTCAGTACTTTCCCATTCAGATTCCCCTGCTGTATCTAGTATAGAAAATGAAATCATTCTAGTAAATTTCATAACTTCCAGTACTTTTAAGATAATTCTTGTCCTAGTATCTATCAGCGGGGAAAACATACTCCCATAAAAAAACATTTTATTTCAGCTGCATTAGCAATACTCCACTATTTTTTTGTAAGGTTACATATTACAAAGAATATACAGATATGCATAGTTTTGCTGCAATGTGTGTTTATCTTTAAGCAGGAGAATGTTAATAACTGTCTGTAAGGTTGATTATGCCAAAATTTGCTGTTTATGTAGCCAAATATATTTAATGAAGTAAAATGTGAGATTTAGCCTAGTGTATTCTTGTTGTTTAGACTGTATTTCATAACTTTTCTTTCTGGAGATTTAATCTCAGACCTAAATACATGAGGTAAAAGAATAACCAGCTGATTTTCTGTGCCATTGTGAATGCACTCTTCTTATCTCCTCACCCAAACCTTACGACAGCCAAATGATGTGAGGACACTAAGGGCTCCCTTCATGACTCTGTTGGACTTTTTGTTCTCAACAAAGCAGTAAGTGAGGGAGAATCTAAACACACTGCTATCTACAGTGTCCTTTTGTTGAACCACTGCCGCATCATTCAATCTATAATATGACGTTTGTATGCGGAATTTGCTTCATCATTCAGAAATGTTATTTCTATTGATAACTGTAAACCTCAGTAGCTGGAACCCTCAGAACTGAGATCATGGGCATGAACATTTGCTTGTCCTTCTACTGAAATCTAACTAATACTTGCTTTACTATTTGGATGGGATGGAATATGCCCATTGCTGCATCTGATTTGACAGGAAGAATGTCCTTCACATGACTGATTCAACTACCTGCATTTTTAGGATTGCACGAACCCATTCCAAGTTGCACTAAGTCTTCAATAGGCCTATAGAACTCTTCCCAGAGACTCAGAGATGGCAAAATTATGTTAAGTTCTATGCTATGTTTACACCAGAGCTAAGTATGTATTCGTTACTTTTGCTAAACTGCTTATTTCTCCTTCCTTCCTCTGTCAGCTGAGAGAAATAACTACGTTACCAGCAAAATACTAATTTGCTTTTTATTTTAAAATGAGGACAGCTGCTACACAAAACAAATTCCAGCACATTCACAGTTTGAACTACCAGTGATAATGCCAGTGAAATTTAATCTTAAAGAACTTGACATATCAGTTTTATTCATCACACTCTTGTTAATTAAATCACACGTAGTCATACCTTACAGGTTTTAAGCAACACATGGTGCTCTTCATAGCAATGGAAGATGAGAATGTGAGAATAGCAGTATGCAGAACAGACACTTCTTGTTCAGACACTGCTGCTCAATTTATGTTTCTTCACAGTTTTATCAATGAAAGTTTCGAACAAAAAAAAACTGATTTCACTTCTTTTTAAAATTTTAAAGCTGTCTAATCTTATAATATTAATTTTTCACCTGGCCCCATTAATAACCACTAAAGAATCTAGAAGCAAATATAAGAGAAAAAGACAAAGGAGGTAATTTCTGTTTATGATCTAATTGCTGCAGATATCTCAGTTGTACCAAAGGCAGTGACAATGGAACAGTTAATTGCTAATACTATATTTGATACTAGAAATTTTATTTCAGTCTTTTGCTTTATCTACAATGCTTACATCACAAACTCAGTGCTCAGGAGAAATGCTTCAAGTTAGTTTTCTGAAGGGTCTCTAGTGTGTTCTTTTTTATTATGTACATACTTGTATGTGTCAAAATTGCCAAAGCATATAGGAGAAGCATGTTTTAAAATTCAGCCCCAAACTTTTAATGCCTTAGGTCCCCTTATCTATCAGCTTTAAATTACCTTGTGTCACTTGTGTTACAGGATGTTCTTGAGGATATAACTGATTAAATGCCATACAGTCTAGCAGTGATGGAGCAACTGAATCCTTCAAATTCAAGGTCATTAAATAGATTCTTAGACTGTCAGGCTTTCTAAAAGAACTGAAAATGAGAAAAAGTTTTTAAACAGATTTAATATTTTCAATTTTGTTTTGAAATGAAGCTGTGATATAAAACTAGGTGGTGTTTTGGCTATTAACTCAGTATTTCCTCGTTGTTCTTCTTTTTGTTATGCTTATTTTTTTGTTTATTGGTGTTTCTTTTGTGATTTTTGTGTGTGTGTGCCTGTGTGTATTTTTCTCTATATTCTTTCTATACGCATCTCCTATCCTTTATATTTTAATGCAAATTATAACAAATCCAGGGCAGATACCTCCTGGCTGTTTACACAACACTTGCCACAGAAGGCTCCAGCCCCTAGCCTAGTATTCCCAGATGGTACTGTAATACAAGCAGTAAAGATAATCTCATAATTCCCTAAAGCTTCAGCCCTGATCCCCACACGCAGGAAGCACTCCTCTTTCCTGGCACTATTCAGGCTGTTTTGTGAAGACAGATGCTCTGAGGTGACAAGGGCTCTACAACATATGTATGTCCTTTCTAGAATCTACACTTCCCATAATGAGTGACAGACAGTGGTAGCAATCTGCAAATTAACATGTACACATGGGCACATACACAAACACACACGTGTTTTCTGAGGCTCAAGTGTTACTGGAATTTGTTACTCAGTTTCTGCACCACTGCAGACATTTATCTACTGTAGTATGATAACTCTATACAGATATAACTCTATCACTTGAATATCTGATTGGAAAGTGCTGAGTCCTGAAATTTTGCATCTCTATATCCATGGTGAAATCTCATTCAGCATAATGCTTTGCCATAAGCGAATTGTTGTTAATCCTACATAAATGCATTTTCATAACTTGCTTCATCTATATAAAACTCAGATTTGGTCTCAGACAGGGCTACCCATTTTAGACTTCCTTAACAACTAAAAGAGAAATAATTCTCTCCTGAAAAATGACCCCTGTAAAATAGAAGTCCTAAAACAGGTGAGACAAAGTGTTTGTGTAGGCAACTTGTGATGAAAAAGAAATAAACACTTGACATTTATACTACAAATTTAAATTAGATTAATCATTTCTGGGATTATTTTTGTCATGCTTTTTCTCTCCACTGAAGATGAATAAGATTATGTGCCACTATTTCAATATTGCTCCTGAATGCCATGTTGTGAGCGTGGCCTGTGGGGAGATTATGACTTTTGTTTACACCTAAATGGCTAGACATTATAGATGGTTATCAAACTTGCCTTCACAGCCATCTTATTTTATTTTTTTAATCCTGGCAGAGTCTTCTAATTATATCTCATCCCTGGAGCTCAACAAACCTTTATATCCCTAATACTCTTACAATCAGCTGCCAACCTGAAATGTATTTAGTTTTGTTCTTCTATAGGGGGCTATATAGCCTTATTTCTATGTGAAAACAGCTTTAAATATTTCTCCCCAAAGTTTTTACTGAACTTTCTGAATGGTTGCATTTTAAAACATAGGTCACCTCAGCATTTCTGTCCATGCTCTAAAATCGACAAATGCTGAATAACGTAAGTGTAAAAAGGCCTGTAATGGAAAATAATTTAATACATCTTTGCTCAGGGATAACAAATTTAAACACACCATTTGGAAATATATTGGCCTTGGTAGATAGAGGCTGAGATAAAGTATGCTGAACATCCCTGTTTATTCTGTTATATTGCCAGTGGCATAATAATTGAGATCTTGGCTCATGATACTAAGGAAGGAAGAAAAAACCATGTGACTTTGGAACTAGGTGTTAGGCATTATGTACATACACCATCCCTTATTAGAGAATTTCACTTGCCGAAGAATAAAGTTGTTGTAAAATTAATTTGAAAGAATGAGTCATGTTTGGAGGATATGTTTATGAGCACTGATTCTAGTGAATAAACTTGGTTAAACACTACTAAACTGCAGTTGTATACCAAAGATATTCCCTAAAATAGTCTGCATTTAGGGAAGAAAATTGTTAATAATTAGAGACTTATATACATTATTGGCTGATTTCCTTGAAGTTCTTCATAACTGACTGACTGATCATCATTTATCATGCTTGAGCATATGGAAACTGAATGCAGTGCCAAAATCATTTGTAACCTCTGCAATTCCTGGAATGTTTATTTCCAGTAGCAACGCACAGCATTAAGGTTGTCATCAGGGTATTCTGCTCCAATTATATGTAAATGCTTGTTTTCCCTTCAAAATTTCAATAAATGTTTCCATATTTAAAAACCAAGCACTTGAAAGCTTAGAAATTATTGAGCAGGTTTGCTAAAAATGTAGCTTTAATATGTTACGAAAGCAATACAATCTCTAGAAGGATTAATATCCTCTCCGAAACTTACTAAAATCCACTGTTACAGTTTTGTAATAGCTCACTGCTCCTAGTGCTTTCAGGAAAACTTATTATTCAAAATCTATTATTTAAAATCAGTCCCTAAAGGAACTAACTCCAAGACATTGTCTTAAATAAATATTTAATGCATGTCAATAACTTTAGATATTTTGTCTAGGTAAGAATTCTCAACAGAAAAAGGTTCTACATTGGTTCTCTTACTTATTATCACATGCAGGCTGTCTCTAGCCATACCCTGATGTTTTAATTCTGTGGTTCATTTTAATAGTTTTTTGAGCTTCTTTACTTTGTTCGGGTTTTAAAATGTCTCATAAAAAGTATTTATATAACCAGTAACAGTCTAAGTTTCCAATTTCTTATATAAGCTGCACTGTACACAACTGTCAAATCCAATTAGATGAACACACATTTTGTTTCTAAGTACTAAATGGTACATTGAAGAATAAATCAAATAGTAAATAAGTAAATAAAAACAGACATTTTTGTCAGTTTGTGTTGTCAGGTTTTCATGACATCATTCACTCCTCGCTCATCCTGCATGAAACTGTCATATTAAGTAGGAAATGTGATCTTACAAGAAAGTAGTTATTTATTTATTTATTTATTTATTGCAAATAAGGACGGGAATAATGACAAACCAAACTCTTTTGCCAAAAAATTGACATCGATTTTAGTTATCGTTACATCATTTTTTTCAGAAAGTATGATTGCTAATCATAACAACAGTAAATTGAATATCTGTGTTCCTATTCCTATGCATTCAAACCTTCAACCCTTATCATAATTGCAATTATTAATTATTTTTGTCACAGCAATACCCTAAAGTCCTAATGTAAATCTGATATAAATGCAGATGAAGAGAAAAGCTCAGATACATTTTGTGGAGACAACAATGACTACAGAAACTTGTTGCAACTCATGAGAATCTGAGAAATGGAATGCCTATCTAGTGCTTTTTTTAGTCACAAATGTGTGTCAAAATTCAGTTAGCCAGAGTTCAGTCTTCCATATTCATTTTGCAAAGACTACTTTTGGCTTGTCTAGCATTAAAGTTACAGCAAATGTCAGGGCTAAATTAGAAAGATTTAAAAATCTGGATTCTGTGACAGATGGAAAACCTCCTGTTTGTTCAGGCAAAGATTTTTTTTAAAGGATAAATAAGTAAAGATTAATTTTATATATTCATAGAGTAAATTTATGTGAAAAGTACTGTGAGAAATATATTATAAGTTGTTCTAAAATAAAAAGGATATATTTAATTATTTCCTGTGATAGTTAGATTTTGCTGTTTCTGAGTAAGACCATGTTAAAATATTGGCCAAAACAGTATGAAGATTCTTTGAAAAAAGCTTACCAGTAATTTTACACAGTCCTTCCTAAGGGAGTGATACACACACTGTTTCAACTTTTTAGCCACAGACTACGACTGCATCCAGTACACAATTTAAATTTCTTTTATTGTTATTATTTTTTTAATGAAACTTGTCAGCATTTCACAAAGCCATGTTCATTGCATTCTTTTCTAAGTTAAAGTGGAAAAGATGACTTTATCTCAACTCTCTATCTAGGAAACTAGCATTGTTAAGCTATAAGCAATGATCTTAACTAATTACCACTTTAAATAAAGCTAGAGTTCAGGCTTAAGACATATAGGAAATGTTCATTTCTTTCATTTAGAATAATATTTTTAAGTGGGTACAATACTCAGTTTCTAATAATTTTGCAAGCAGCCTGATAAATACATTAGAAGAAATAAAAGTATCCATCAGAATTATATGAAGAGTGACCTAAATAGTTTAGTGAAGGATCAAAGCATATGGGGCTGGAAAAGAAAAAAGTAAAAGGAGTCAAACTCTTATTTGATGATACTATTAGAAAACATCTAGTTTAAATTGTCAGTAAACATTAAATGCATTAATTTGCCTACTGGAGATTTAATACCTGTTAATGTAATATTACTGTAATTAGTTTCAAAAAGTTATATTTTCTTAATGATTGTATAACAAAATAACAAATAGCTATTTACATGAACAAATATGAAGAACTGCGAAAAAAAAACAAAAAACAAAAACCTATAGCAAAAGGACAAACATTTCTTAACTGGAGCTTTTTAAGCATAAAAATACCTGTATTAAATTTTTCACTAACAAAATTTTGTTCAAAGTTGGATTAGCTGACAGAATGCACTAAGCAAATCAATATCATTTACACATTACACTTAAAATAAAAATGTACTCTTTAATAAACAGATGCAACCATTACATCTTGATATTACTACAGAATTCATAAGTTCTCTAGTGATTTCTTTAACTCAGAGTATGAACTGAGAATTTCTTCAGATCTTTTTCTTCACTTATTTTTCTTCAGTTCTTTTTCCAGCCATTGATGAAACCAACATAGCATTTCTTTTTAGGTTTGAATGTTAATTTTTTAAAGTGATAAATATGATCACAGGTAGTCCACCCCCCTGGGAAGAAACTGAAAAAAAATAAAGGAAAGGAAGAGCTGCTACTGTTCTGTTCTTTTTATGATAAAGCTCAAGTATTAAAGTATCAGGAATTGCCTGCTCTACCTACATATTCAGGAGATTTACAATACCTTCTGAAAATAGATTTCCTTGTCAAATGGGGAACTCCAGGCTGGCTGGATTGGAGCATTTCCTCTGAGAGAACAGAATGAAGGACCATGACTCGGTTACCATGAGAAAGGGATAGCTTTGCAGAGACATAACAGCAGTACTTCCAGGGGCTACCAAGAAGATGCACCTGGGCTCTTCATAGTGGAATGAGAGGCAGCAGGAATAAGGTGAAAAAGGAAGGTTTGATAGAATAAAACATTCTCTTGATGAAGACAATCAATCACAGCCCAGATAGTATTATACACCTAGAGAGTTTGCATGATTTCTACCTTTGAGACTCTCAAGACCAGAAAGGAAGAAGCCCTGAACAACCTGGTCTGATCTCATGGTTAACCCTCCTTGAGCAGGAGGTTGGACTAGAGACCTCTTGAGGTCTTTTCTAACCTTAATTATCCTACATTTCTTTGTGTTGTTGATATCATCCTTCATATGCCTATGTTAGAAACAATAAGAAATTCATCAAAAATAAGACTCCTGAATTCTCATATAAATACTTGGATCCTACATACCATGTAGAGGTTTGCTTAACTGCCAGTTCAGGGCATCTTAGGATTTTCTTCTTTGCTTAACACAGCCGCGGCACTGAGCAGATGTATTATGCTGACACAATTGTTATCTGAGATTTTTACATATTCAGTGAATCATTATTCTAAATACAAAAGATAATTAAACTTCAATGAAAATGATTTACTAAAAAAGGAACAAGTACAGTTAGATAGACATATGGACAAGCAAAAGAAAGTTTATAACACAAACATGGGCTGCATATAATATAATGCCTTTGTTATGAACTATATGCTTTTACATTTGTTGGAGTGTCATAGCTATATGTTTGCATCCACTGAATTTTAGATATTTAAATTGTGGTTTTTATATAATAATTGGTGTGTATTTTAAATGACATTACTATACCACTTTTTTCCTCTATATTTAAAACAGGTATTTTAACTTTTGCATTTAAATTATTCCAAAGGCTAGGCAAAAAATTATTGCAGTGTGTGTTGTTCTAATCATTATCTTAATAGCAAATAATGTTTTGTCAATATGCATCACGATATCCATGATACATATGGTACAAATTTGAAGTTCTTCTATAGTGTATCTGTCTCAACAGTGGAGCATATGAGATTGGTAGAGGGGAATCCACTAAAAAAGAGCACACTGATTACTTACTTCTGCTTTCAAAGACGGACACTGTGCAGCATGATAATGAATGTGGATTACAGTAATTGTGGTTGAACAATACACTTTTGAATAATGTGATTTTATTCAGATACTCTAACAAGAGCAGTGTTAAGTAGCCAAAACACAGATATTTTCCCTTAAATTGCAAGTGCCTTGTATTCAATAGCTTTTATTTTAGAAAGTCCTGACAAATGAGTTGTTAACTGCTTCTGCATGGAATAGTGTGATAAAGCAAGAAACATTTTATTCATTTTATCCCCAGTGACAATAAAATTCAGTGTTCTGTCAATAACTCTCCGTTTATCATCTTAATTTTCAACAAGATTGCTTTGACAGTGGTTTTAAATTTATATTACATATGTGTATAGATATACTTGTTTAATATAGAAATTAAAAATCTCATAATGGGACATCTTTATAGGGACAGTTATAAACCAATTTCATTTTTGGTTTTGCATTTTGAAAACTTTATCTGAAAGTTGTATAAACCATAATCATGTACACTAGTATTTCAACTACATTACACTGAAGGTTCAGAACTGACAAATAGCTCAATCTGAACTTCCACGTCTATGTGACAAAGAATGCATTTTTTTAAGCATTAAAATGAGGACACTATTAAGAATGAGTAAATTCCTTTTCTTTATATGTTTTCCACATTTACATGTTTAAAAATTGCTTTTGTCCTAGAAATGTTTGGTTATAAATTCATACATTCCTAATAATCCCCCACCCCCCCAAAAAAATTAAATATATATATATATAATAATCATAATAATTAAGCAAGCCACTTTATTAAATTTATTGTTTGCTTCAACTATAGCTGTTGCAAAGAATTTCCACCACAAGCTTCCTGTTAATGATAGCACTAAGAGAAAAATATTTTACACCAGTCCTTTTTCCTCTACACCAGTAGCTATAAAAGGTATCCTGTTTGTCGTGAGAGATTAAGCCATAGAATGGTATGTAACATTTACTCATAAAAGGAGAGGAAGAAAGACAATAAGTGGATGCAGATGGCATGTCTTGACATTGCTCTTCTTACATTATTTATCCTAGAAGTAAAGTGGTATTATAGTTCTGTGAAACATCCTACTTGCCTAGCTTAGTAAAAGCATAGTTTTCAGAAAGCTGAAGCTTTTTAGAATGTTTCTCATCACCCAACATGTAATTAAATATTTCATAGGTCCAGCCAAAGCCAAAGACTTTATCACCAAATCTGGAGATTTAAAGAAGACACATTTATCTGTTAGATTACAGTACAGCGCTTAGATTAACATTTGCTAATCTAAACAGCACTTTCTCATCTTATGTTCATTAGAATTGAAGCGTATCATTTTTTATTAAATAATTAAATGATTATATCTGGTTTAGTTGCTGCTATTTTAAATACATGTACTTCAAATGTTTTCAAATGTGATTTCTGATGCTTATAGAATGCATAACGTCAAAATGTATTTCATTGACAATGTATTTTTGAAGCTTATAGGTCTGAGATCAACTGAACATGTTTTGCCTTGGATATTTTTAGTTCTTTTAAATATTTCGTATTTTATATACCTATAATTGATTAACAGCACTCCCTCCTCATTGCTTTTCATCAACAATTTCTGTCCTTTATATTGAAATTTGAATGTTTTAGGAAAATATGTTATTTTCAGTGAGACAACGTGTATTTCTAGCCATTTGATTAATTTTTTCTCATATCAAATTCCAATTAAAATATTGTTTTTTGCATTAGCCAGAATTCTTTTTTTTTTTTTTTTTTTTGAGGGGGGGGAGGGGAGGAGAAGAAGGAGTGGCTGAAAATTGACTCTTCTGAAGCACTTTTTGCACTTAGCTAGTTGGAATAATATTGTTTTACTCTTCTGAGCATAACTATTATCACTGAGCTCTAGGCCACCAAGAAGTTCTCGTGAGGGAATTAATTAATCTTATTAGAGCACTTTGCCAAAATGAACTTTTAAATGGTGGAAGTGAAAAGCAATCATCTATCTTGTCTTCTTAGGCTAGAAATAGAAGTAGTATTTCTTGCTTTTCCTCTACTAAAAAGAAAATAAATGAATCAACCAGATATAATAAAATGTGGACCAAGGACCACCTATGAGTATACACAGAACGCGGTGTATACTGTACTTATTTTTAGTTGAATACTATTCATTGAATGCATTATTTAGAAAATGTTGTCAGTTTCCAATGAATAATTTATTCAATTTTGTTGGTATCTTAGACCAGCTTTCATTATAACCCATAGTGCAGTTCTGAAACAAAGAAGATGAAAATGATAATCTAGCTATTGCTAGGATATCTAAAGGCATGAAATACCATCAGTCTAAGCTAAAATTAAAAATCTGGCATTTGCAACTCACATGCATTCTTTCTTATTCTTTCTTGTAAGTTCTTTTGTTTTAACTCCTTTCTTGCTCTTAAGCCTTTTCTACCCGCTTTTTACCATTTTTTGCTTCTCCTTTCTCTACTATTTTCTAAATGTCCATTATGTATTTTGTTTGTCTTTTGTATTTTGCCACTCATTTACCTCTGTCAATCAGCCCTTACTGAGTAAGGATAGATCAGCAAACTTCGAAAGCATGAATGGATCCCTCATGAAATGATTCTAAATTTATTAATTTCTGTCTGCTGACTCAAACCAGTGGAGTAGATCTATATTAAAACATTTCTAGGAGCCATTTTATCTACTGAAAAAAGTTTACAGATCCATGACAACTGTATTTTAACATTTTACATAAAAGCATCATCTGCTTTTGTCTGTTCTTTAATTCAGAGTAGAAAAAAATCCCAGAATTAATTTACCAAGTTTGATTGGCAACATAGATAAATGAAAATTCATAGTACTACATAGGGAAGAGAAAGATATATGAATCAATACAGATCTTTGTATCAATCTTTAAGCAAGCTATAAAGTCTATTATTCTGAAGCAGCTTCCATCAGTCAAGGAAATTAAATATAAAAGCAGAAAAGTTCTTTGAAAACAGCAACAACTTGTTTTATCAAATCTCTACAAGAAAAAGATTAATGAAGCTATTATGCTAAAATTATTTTAAAAATTAAAATGTATTAACGTAGACAGTTATTTTTTACATATCTTCCTCATTTCCTAGCTTTTAGGCGAGGTTAAAACATTGTTATAAACATGTAAATGATGCTCTAGCAAACATATAGAAAACATACCATAAAATACGTCTGTTATAACTGACATCTGTTCTGCAGGATCAAAGATGGACTTATAAAACAGATATAATCACCAATACTGTATTAGTGAAGTCTTTATAGTAGTTTATTTTACTCCTCCCAGCATGAAAAGATGAATGGTCTTTTCCACCCAAACATTATACATTTTGCAACCAGAGTAATTTTTACAGAATATAATTGAAGTAGTAATCATGATCTGTATGACACCTTCTGCAATTATTCCACAATACTTCTGTTCTTCCATTTAATGGAATCTTTAAAATTATTAGAAACTTATTAAATTCCTCAGTAATATGCAGGAAAAATACAGTATTTTAAACACTCATTTTTTTCCAAAGATAAGTAAATTAAATATAAAGGCCTAAATATTTTGCATCCTTCAGATACAGCTTTAGCTGAGAATGCCGGATAGTAACAAATCCACTTTAACAGCAGCATTATGATACCAAAGTAAGTTTTTGAATAATATTCAAGTACCTGTATCATCTGTTAGGAAAACTGCAGTGCAGGCATGTTGTTATTTAACAGAAAATCAAAATCACTGCTGAAGAACAGCACAGAAAATGATAACAGACCCTTTCTAGGTCTCTCACCAACTGGCTGTTGAATTTTCTAGGTAGATTAACTCATGGAAGATTAAAACAGAAGCTTTACTCAGAGTACCCACCAGGCAAGAGAAAGGAAAATACAGTGTTCCACTTACAATAATGTTCCATGTAAAACCAGAAAAGCTGATTGGCAAAGCAATCATCTTAAAAAGGTCCCTGAAGACTATAAATATAACACAATTATATTTTATACTGGCACTCTGTGGCATGACGACAACCCATTAACTCAATCAGAATAATGACAGGAGGGCCATCAGAATGATAAAACCGTTCTAATGAAATGCAGACAAAGATTAAAAAGAATTAAAAGTGACAAGTAAAATCCATTAAAGGACAGTCCTTAGCTACTATAATCAAAGGATTATTACTTACCTTGTCAATTAACAGCTGTGTGTCTATTTTTTTTCACACAACACAAAAGACTATGCCAAGTGTCAAAAAATTGTTATTAATAACAGTTCTTTATATTTAATTTATTTGTTTTTTGCATGTACATTGCAAGACCTCCAAACAAATTATGCATTCTATTTCAGAAGCCATACCACTCACAGTTAACCAGTGTTCTGTGTTATTATTCTCCGTACAATTCTTACAAGAGACAGTAATTATAAATGGAATCAATTGCAAATTTATTAATCAATTCATTTTACTTGTCTTAACATTAGAAACACTACAGATGCAGAAATGATCTATGTGTTTATCACTTGTTGCTATCCCTTTACCTATATATATGCCACAATATTTTACAAAACAGGTGATTCCAGCAAGGTTTGATTTCAGGAATTTCAAAGGCAAATTAGTTTCCAGTTCATTGACATTTCAATTAATTAACCATAGAAAGAAGAAAAAAAGAAAAGAAAGCAAAACAAACACAGAAAGAAAATAAAACTTCTTAAACTTTTGCCTTTGTTTGGCAAAATCGAAAAGTGGAGTACATGGGTAAGATTGCTTTGCATGAACAGAATATTGCATTACAACGCTGTTCACAATTAATATTAGACAATAATGCAAATTATTCTACAAGATGAAACCATAAGAGTTTATAGCAAAAAAACTTCTTTTCTTTGCATTTATAATATGTGACAATCATCTATATTGTTTCCATTTTCTTTATCATATAGTTTTTACTCTGTGATTCTAAGCTGCACTAAGTACTTGAGAAAATTAGTGTCATAACTCCATGCTTACATGCCCATGTCTTATTCACAGACAAATTATTTCCACTGGTCAAGTTTAAATATTTAGTTATTAATTCAGGTTTGTTCAACAGCACAAATAAAACTACATGAGCAGCTGGGCTGCTTAAACGTCTATTAATGCTGCATTCCTGAAAGAAGAAAAAATCCTTCATTCTTGTGAAAGACAGAAACTGTTTTCTTTTATTAATTGTCTCAAAGCTTGCTTCGTGAGGCCTTTCTGGTGATAAGACTCTAAGTGAGAACTGCAGGTTATCTGGGTGGGTGTCACCGTGCCACAGTGCCTCTGCTTATTGTTGTAAAGATAAGCAGAAGTGGGGCCAAGCCTGTCTTTTTCGGGGTTCGGCTTGGAGAAGCTGATCACTGCAAAAGGCGATAATGCTTGTGCATGGCAATGAAGGTACCACTCCCTGCTGGCTTATCTGTTGGGCCAGGTATGTCACAACAGAGAAAAAAAAGAAAAAACCTGAGAAATGGAGGATAAAAGGCCTTCACTAAACTAGCAACTTTGGAGAAGAACTCCCAAAGAAAAAATCTTTGATGGAGAACTCCCGAAGAGGAAACGGAGAATTCCCTGAGGGGGGGAAACTCTGCAGACGGACCCTGAGGCCTGCTTGCTGTCATCTCCCATCCCCCGCGGTGACCAGATGAGTTCTCGAGACTACGAACCTCGCTGGATCCACGGTGGTGATTATATCTCTCTTGCTTTCTATCAAGACTCCTTGCTTTTTATCCCTTTTCTATCGCTCACCTTCCCTTCCCCATATCCCTAAGCAACTAGTAATTGTAATAAACTGGTTGGGCTAACATTTGACCCGTTGTGTCTTAATCTCGCCATCGGGTATACACATAATCAAAGAACCTCGTCTCCCTCCTTTATATTGGAGCGTGACATTTCTTAATGGCGTAGTCGGCAGGATACCTGACAGTGAGAGTGTTGCCCTTCCAGGTAACGTTGATGTGCGTACCTTCTGGAGTTGTCTGGAGTGATATTTATTTTTGATAATTTATATGTGAGTGCCTCTCCAGAAAGATCACTCCGCGTATTGAACCTCAACTTTGTGAAATTTGAATCTCTTTCCTTGTGTGTACCTCCTGGAGTTGTGAGGAGTGATAACTGTGATAATTTGGTCATTTAAGCGTGTGTACCTCTCCAGGAAGAATCACTCCGTATATTGCACCTTAGCTGTGTTTGTGGGAACTTTAAGTAAAGTTGATCCTTTTCCTGTGTGCACCTCCTGGAGATGCAAGGAGTGATAATTCGATCTAACGTGAGCACCTCTCCAGGAAGATCACTCCACTGAAACTTAACTGTGTCTTTGGAACTGTTTATGTGTGTGCCTCTCAGGAACCTATTAAGTGATTTTGGGACCCGTGAAGATTATTGTGCATTTTCGAAACGTAAGGGTACCTCCTAGCTTAGTCGTGAGGTTTGAAGTTTTTTTCTCTGTGTGGCTTCACAGAGAAGTGAGAAGTGATTTACGTATTAGCATTTCCTTTGATCCTCTTTGTCTTTTGCATGCTCCTCTCAGTAAACAGAGGAGTGGTCTGAGTATTTGCATTTGTTTGGCTCGAACTTTTTGGATACTTTACCCTCTCTCTTTCTCCGTGCAGATTTTTCTGCGTATTGAGAAATGAGCGACAGTGTAGTCACAATGAAAGGTGAAGATGTGTTATTTGAACTTTTAGAAAAGCACGGTGCCAGACCCTCGTTAACAGGGGTGGACTGGGCACGGCAAAACTGGCATAACCTGCAGAGTGTTTCAGACCGTATTAGTGTTCTGCAGAAAAATGCTCGTACCCGAGCTGGAAAAGGAAAGGCATTTATTTGTGCAGTACTGGGTTCGGCTCTGGTTGCAGCCATTGAATTCCGTGACCAGCAGCTTAAAGCAGAGAACCAAACTATAGAGTCACTGCAGGAGTTGGTTAAAACTCTACAGAAACAGACAGAGGAACTCAAAAGGCAATTAGAAAATGAGAAACATAATTCAGCCCTCTTACTAGAGGCTCTGAAGGGTAACTGTAAGGATACCAGTGACACTGTTACCAATAGTTTGCCTCAAGAAAAAAATCTATCCTCTAGAAGGACTGGAAGGAATAAAGGCAAGGCTAGACAAATTAGAGGCCTCTCCAGCTCCAATACGTCCTTTGATAAAAACTGAATATACTTTTGATAAAGGTGAGGATCTAGACCCTCAAATGAATGTTAAGGAAATTCCCTTTTCAGCCACTGAACTAGCAAAACTGAAAAGAGATTTTAGCCGTTCTCCAAAAGAATCAGAAACGAAGTATGTATGGAGAGTTAGTCTCAGTGGTGGAGACCAAATTTTCTTAACTGAAAAGGAAGCTGAAGGTTATTGGGGACCAGGAGTATTTTTAACTACTGGTAACAATCGTGCTCCTTGGTCCCTCACACAGAGAGCTGCCTATTGGGCAGGTGGTCTTAACCCTCTAGAAAGGGGAGACCCTCTTGCTATTACTGGGAGTGTTGATCAATTAGTAGAAAGCGTTCAAAAGGCTGCTTGTCTGCAAATGATGTATGATAGAAAGCTGCAGACACATCATGAATCACCTATGATGATTCCTGTTGATCCTGAGAGGATGACTCCTTTAATTAGGGGGCTTCCTGAATCACGAAAATCTATAGGCATACAACTGCAAGGAAAAATACAGGCTATGCCTCAGGGAGAAAGAATTCAGGCAGCGTTAGTAGGAGCTGCAACCCCTAACCACTTGCAGTCAGGGTACAAAGCATGGACATGGGGGGAGGTTGCCCAAGAATTAATTAACTATGGGAGAAAATATGGAGCGGTGATTTCTCCCTCCAGTAAAATTGAGACAAAGGGAGTAAGGCGTGCAGTGGCCAACTTGACCCCTCCCCTATCTAACCGGGAGAACAACAGATCTAAAAGGGTCTCATTTTCAGTGAAACCAAGTGGGAGAAATATAAATCATAAACGTAATAGTTTTTGGATGCTGGGACGACAGAAGGGTATTCCACGAGAATTAATGGATGGATTATCTACAGACAAGTTAGAGGAGTTAGTTAATGGATGGCCAAAACAAAAGCCTGAAAGAAGTGATACTCCACCTCCGAGTGCCCCCAACTTTGGAATCAGCACGGGCACTAGGACTGCAGGAAAACTGATTCCCTCGCCCCTCTCAAGTGAGTGGGGGGGAGGAGGGTGGATGTACATTAGAAAACTTACAGCAAAAGGAAACGACCTGTTAAATACCCTTAGAAGGCTAAGCATGCCTCAGAAAAAGAATACCAAAGTACCACTCACTGGATTATTCCCTCATTTTAACCATATTAACAAGCCCCAAAAGGGCAAGCCGATGTCTCGTTTTGTCTTACAGAAGACCCCCGTTGGACCTCGACTGAATACAGCTGACTTTAATCATTTGTGTTTTGGGACAAATGTTAAAGATTTGATCATACTAGAACGCTGAATGCACTGTATTTTGGTTGCATAGTATCATGTTTCAGGTTGTTGTGGGTGTGGGTGTTGTCTTTAGGTCTGTTAAACTTCACACTTGGGTTTGAGTTTTCACAGGTTTTGCTGGCTTACTGGCTACTCCCTGCACAGTAACGCCATTCCTTTTGATCCCTTCTTCTACCCCTTTTTATCACATTGATTATGTTTTGCATGTAACTCTGCTATGGTGTTTCCAACTTTGTAAAAAAAAAAATTTTTGGAAATTAACCAAGGGACCCATCTAATGTCTTTCAGATGTGGCCACAAAAGAAATCCACTGTTATTGATGCTTTTTAGTGTCAGAGAGATGTTTATTGTAACACCAGTCCAGGAGTTCCATCCAAAACATGGTTGTTGGAAAGTGTCTATATTTTGTTAAGTGAAGTGTATGTTTCTGTGTATGTTTCTCTAATGTTTTATATTATGGGATATCCTAAACACACTATCCCATGAAAGTTCTATAGACTATAACAATACTTGAACTTGCCAAACTAGTATATATCTCTCTCAGCATTTCAATTGCTTTTGAGATGCTTAAATGACAATTCTGTTCATACTTAACTATGAAGCAACATGCAGTGTTGCTGTGTGGTGAAGTTATGCCTTCACTCAGCCTATTAGAAAACATGTTTGTTTCATCTATAGTCCTAGCAAAACACCAAATGATCTTTGAAAACATTACATGGCAAATCCACGTATTGTTGAATTGTACTAGATTACATGCTTTCTGAGAATTAAAATCACAAATACAACAAGTACTGATAATGGCATTGCAAAACCAGTTAGTGCTTGGTTAGTTGTTAATGAATAGGTTGTTTGTGGCAAACTGAATGACTCTAATTGTTGTCTAAAGAGCGATGAACGGTAAAGTTGTTAAACAAATTGCCCAGGGTATACGGAAAATTGCCCATGTTCCTGTTCAGACTTGGAAAGGCCTAGACTCTGATCTTTTCTCCTGGCTTCCGGGTGGCCCATGGGTGAAACATATTCTATTTTATCTGTTGTGTGTTGTTGCAACTCTTTTGTTTATTCCTTGCATGATTCCATGTTTTATTCAACTTATACAACGTGTTGTATCTTCTATGCACATTGTAACAACTTCAACTGATCATGGACAAGTCCAACAGATCAGAGCAACAATTGTAACTAAGCCCAAGAAATCCTTTATAGCAATTGTATAACGTTTAACTCCCCCTTACTCCCCCACCCCCTTTTTCCCTACTGCTTCTTTTTTTTTCTTTCCTTCCCCTCACCACCGTGGACGGATGTTTGCACATCAGTTTCAAGCAATCTTTGAGCCACCGGGTGGTGTGAAAGACAGAAACTGTTTTCTTTTATTAATTGTCTCAAAGCTTGCTTCGTGAGGCCTTTCTGGTGATAAGACTCTAAGTGAGAACTGCAGGTTATCTGGGTGGGTGTCACCGTGCCACAGTGCCTCTGCTTATTGTTGTAAAGATAAGCAGAAGTGGGGCCAAGCCTGTCTTTTTCGGGGTTCGGCTTGGAGAAGCTGATCACTGCAAAAGGCGATAATGCTTGTGCATGGCAATGAAGGTACCACTCCCTGCTGGCTTATCTGTTGGGCCAGGTATGTCACAACAGAGAAAAAAAAGAAAAAACCTGAGAAATGGAGGATAAAAGGCCTTCACTAAACTAGCAACTTTGGAGAAGAACTCCCAAAGAAAAAATCTTTGATGGAGAACTCCCGAAGAGGAAACGGAGAATTCCCTGAGGGGGGGAAACTCTGCAGACGGACCCTGAGGCCTGCTTGCTGTCATCTCCCATCCCCCGCGGTGACCAGATGAGTTCTCGAGACTACGAACCTCGCTGGATCCACGGTGGTGATTATATCTCTCTTGCTTTCTATCAAGACTCCTTGCTTTTTATCCCTTTTCTATCGCTCACCTTCCCTTCCCCATATCCCTAAGCAACTAGTAATTGTAATAAACTGGTTGGGCTAACATTTGACCCGTTGTGTCTTAATCTCGCCATCGGGTATACACATAATCAAAGAACCTCGTCTCCCTCCTTTATATTGGAGCGTGACAATTCTATTCTGTGTATACTAAGAAAACTTTCAGACTAGTAACTTCTAGTGCATCCATTTCAATCTATCCAGTTAAAACAAGAGCAATGATGAACAAAACATAACTCCAAAATACATCTGTGCTATCTAAATAAACATCAGGATATGTTGTTCTGGTTGTTATCATCTTCACATACACACCATTCCAAGGTATATTGAGAAAGACCTCCAAGATTTCTTAGCAGCCCTGGTTAGAATGCAAATGATGTGCTTCAGTTGTTTGATTCCATTCACCAATTCTTAAAATATTAGATTAAAATCTAATATTCATGAAGAATGCATGAATGTGAGAGATATTTGAAAGCATAAAATAGATGAATGGGCCACTAAAGGCATAAATATAGAAAGCAATTCATGAAAGGCTAGAGTATCCCATTAGTGAGCATGTGTGTGTTGCCATTTTGGTTGAAAAACAGACATTCAGTTTTTACGTACTTCACTGATCGCAGAAACACCAGTTCCCTAACAAATTTTGTAGTTTTACTGTTTAACGCTTCTAGAAATTGAACTAAATACCCATCACTATCAAAAACCAAACAAGAAGTCTTCAGGTTTGTCTAGAAATTATTTGAAATTATTTGAATTCTTTCCAGTTGACTGTGAAACCACACCAGAAGCTCCATGTGTGGGCTCCCCTAGCTGGACTGTCTGCTAAAAAAAATTAATTATTTCACAAAGTTTTTCTCAAAATCTTATCAGCCACCAGCCTGGCATGAATAAGTTGAAATGTGAAAAGTTCATGTTCCAATGTGAGATACTTGAATTACTTTTAGAAGGTACCAAATATCTTTTCCTCAAGGAAAAAAAATAAAAAAAAAAATAGCATTTTTATGAATTATTTTTTTCTCTCACTTCACTTTAGGAGAAAAGGGAGTGAAGGAATGGTAGATCTTCAAGGAATATTCCTGAGGGAGTTCTGTTTTTTATTTTTACCTTAATCACATCATCTGTGTCTAATAGTAGGTGATGTATTTTTTCCTGTTTTCCCATGTTGTATCTCCCAAATTCTCAATCCTCAAGTTGTGCAAAGTGTTCTGCTCAGTCTATTGTTGAACAGCAGTTATTTTCTGTGGCTCAATGATTTTACCATACAATGCCATGGCTGTTGGATATACATTTTTTTATCTTTGAGTCTATTCTCACAGCTCCTTTACAGAATTTTTCAGACAGCTTAGGAGTGCTTGTTCATCAGCATTCGAATCTCTAAAGACAAAACCAGTCAGAATGATTCTGTTAGGAAACTCGTCCCTTAGCTGCTGAGGGACACATTTCACAGGCAAATGTTACAGTATGTTTTCCACACAACATGTAGAGAAGGTAGATATGATAGCATCTAAGATGTACGTGTTCTAGTCACTTCTGTAGATTCTTTTGTAGAATGAGAAATTATTGTAGCATTTTCCTCTTATATCTACAGAATTAAACTTTCTTCAGCATCTCCCAGTTTCTTTCAAAATATTGGCAAGTCTAAGCAGTTCTCTATTCTATTATTAAATAATGCTTGTCTTCTGGCATAATGAAATTATCTTCTACTCTACTGCTTCATAAATAAAACAATGATAAAACAATGTGTATTTATAATTAAATGTAGGATATAATGTAGGAATGTGGATAATGCAAATATGAGCATGTGAAAATGCCAAAAAATGTTTTTGTGTGATTCTTTTTATTCTTTCCCATTTTTTAGCAGTGGTCTTTCTTCCACACAGCAGAGCATTTAGCACTACTCCATCTACAACTTCCCATTTTCATCCTAAACGAAAGCTTATAAAATATCCTTGTAAGATAGAGTTGGGAATTAAAATATACAACTCCTCTGAATATTAAAGGAATCAGCAAGTGGAATTAGCAAGTGTGATGATTATATGAGTCTGAGACGAGTGGCTGACACACCAGAAGGTTCTCCTGCCATTCAGTGAGGCTGGAAAGTTGGGCCTAGGGAAACCTGATGAGGTTCAACAAATGCAAGAGTTCCTCCTCTGGGGAGGAAAAACTGCATCCATTAGTACAGGTTAGGGGCTGGCCTACTGGAGTGAAGCTCTACAGAAAAGGATCTAGGTATTCTGGCAGTCAACATGACGGCTATGAGCCAGGAGTATGCCCTTGTGTCCAAGATAGCCTAGGGTGCATTAAAAAGAGCATGGCCAGCAAAAGAGGAAGGTGATTCTCCCCCTCTACTCTGCCCTGGTGAGGCTACATCTCAAATACTGTGTTCAGTTATTGGCTCTTCAGTTCAGTAAAGACAGGGAATTTCTAGAGAAAGTCCAGTGAATGGCCACAAAGATGATTAGGGCCTGGGGAATCTCCCTTATGAGGAAAAGCTGAGAGACCTGGAGCCTGGAGAAGAGAATACTGAGGGGGATCTTATCAGTGCTTATATAGGCCTGAATAGAGGAAGTCAAGTGTGTGGGGCCAGGGTTTTTTCATCAGTACCCAGGGACAGAACAAGGGATAATGAACACAAATTGGAACACGGGAGATCCTATACAAATATGAGAAAAAAATTCCTTATCATGAGTGACAAAGCACTGAAAAACACTGCCTAGTAAGGTTGTGGAGTCTCCTCTGGAAACTGAATAGCCCATCTGAACTCTTTTCTATGTAACCCACACTAGGAAACTTCTTTAGCTGGGAGCTGGACTTGATGATGTTCAGAGGCCCTTTCCAACCCCTATGATTCTGTGATTCTGTGACCTGATGATTAAGTGATGCTGGTCTTCTGATGAAATTATCTTCTACTGCACTGCTTCATATGGTGAGTGATAACCAGTTCTTTCTGTCCCAAGGAAAAGCTATTGACCCTCTCTCCCTTCTCTTTACTCAAATCTATCACTGCAACATGTATTTTAATATATTTTTCTCCAACTATTGACTTGAGATAATTTTCTTGAACTGTAAGACTTTCAAGGCCATCTTTAGCCCAAAACTTTCTATTTTCATTGAGACAAAAGGAAGGTAGGAATTTTTTTTCCAGAATTTTTTTCTTTTCAGTAATTATCATTTTAACTGATACAAGATGGTACTTAGTAGTTTAACAGCAACAAAGATGTTAATTTTCTAAACTAGCTCCATTTCTTAAAATTCTGATTTTACTGTGTGTGAGACAGTTAAGGAAAACTAATACCTGAAAGCGAATACTAGGAGATTCTTGCTCATGGAACACCAGATCTAATAACCTTTGAGGCTGATTTCAGCAGACAGTGGTTGGGCTTCAAGTTAGACCAAGACAGCTCTTGCTTGTGTAGTTTCTCTGAAAGTTCCATCTGAATTTGAAGTTTGTGATAGGGAATAGTTTAAAGGAGGTGCTAAGTGTATATCTTTAGCAAAAAAAAAAAAAAAAAAAAAAAGAACCAAAAAAGACCAGAGCTCTTAAACATCTCACATCCAGAGTAACTTTTGGAAATGCACCTTTTCTTTTACACTTTTCTACCACTGAAATCTTTTCTTCAGATTCCTACTCACATGTAAAAATTAGGCACATGACAAGGTTCCTTATAAATAAGAATCTGTGAAGAAAAATTATAAAAAAGACGATGACTTTTTTCTCTTTGTTAAAAGGATAGATCATGTAACAAAAGAGAGAAGGAAAACTAAACAAATATAAAATTTGATTATAATCATTAAACATTGTAACAGTTTTTAAAAATGTTTCAGTATTTCCTTTTATGTTAATAGCAGCAACAGTAAAATTATGTTGTACTGTAAAATAGCTGCTGCTTCTCCCTTTTTTCTAATAGACAATGGTATGTTTTATGACCTTTAAAACAAAAAAAAGCTGCAAGGGAATAAAACCAATAAAAAATAATTATGAGCAGAAAATCAAGTTAATAACCAATGCTATACCTTAGAAGTTCATTTTAAAACACACTGCAAGTCTTTAAGATTTTTGCAAATTACATTTATTCTTATATATGGCTTTAACAATGATATTTCCAATAGAAATAACAAGAAACTCTGAAATAACACCATCACAAGAGTTGAAGTCAGACAGAACGTATAGTTCCATTCTACCAGTGTTGGAAGTTATTGGGTCTTTTGTCACAATTTTAACAACATTATGATCTAATCATAGAATCACAGAATGGTGTAGGTTGAAGGTACCTTAAAACCCACCCAGTTTCAACTCCCTGTCACGGGTAGAGTTACCAACCACCAGATCAGTCTTCCCAGGGACAGATCCAACCCGGCCTTAAATGCATCCAGGAATGAGGTATCCAAAACTTTTTGGGCTACATGTTCCAGTGCCTCACCACCCTATGAATAAATAATTTCTTGCTGGCATCTAATCTAAATTTCCCCTCTTTTGATTTAAAGCCATTCTCCCTTGTGCTGTCACTATCAGATCATGTAAAGTCGGTCCCCCTCATGTGTATTAGCTCCCTTTCTGTACTGGGAGATTGCAGGAAGGTCTCCTCAGAGCCTTCTCTTCTCCAGGCTGAGTAAACCCAGCTCCTTCAGCCTGTCTTTGTAGAAGAGATGCTCCAGCCCTTTGATCATCTTCATGGCCTCCCTCTGGACCTGCTCCAAGAGCTCCACATTTTTCTTGTGCTCAGGACCCCAAGCCCAGATGCAGCACTCCAGATGAGGCCTCACAAGGGTGACAATCAACTCCTTTGCCCTGTGGGCCACCCCTCTTTTGATGAAGGATACAGCTGTTCAGGATACCATTGGTCTTCTAGGCTGAAACAGCCATGCAGTGCTGGCTCATGTTAAACTATTCTTCTACCAAGACCCACAAGTCCTTCTTTTTAGGTCTCTTCAAGTTGCCTTGGATCTTACCCCTTCCTTATATTGTCAACTGCACCATTCAGCTTGGTGCAATCAACAAACTTACTGAAGGCACACTCAATCCCACTGCCTATATATTTGATTAGAATGTTGAAGAGCACTGATCCCAAGATGGACACCTCTGGGACATCTGTTGTCACCAGCCACTGAGCATAACCCTCTTGCTGTGACCATCCAACCAATTATTTATCCACTGAATAATCCAGCCTTGAAATCAATCCCTCTCCAATGTAAAGTGGTGGTGTGGGACCATGTCAAAGGCCCTGCACAAGTCTAGGTATGTAGGTGACATCAGCTGCCCTTCCTTGGTCCACACATGCCATTATTCCATCATAGAAAGCCACTAGATTTGTCAGGCAGGACAGATCCTGTCATGCTGGCTGTCTCAGATCACGTCCTGATTTCTCATGTGCCTTATCATTTGTTCCAGGAGTATCTGCTCCATGATCTTCCCAGATAAAGACATGAAGCTCAGCAGCCTGTAGCTCCCCCAGTCTTCCTTTCTCCTCGTCTTATAAAAGGGGAATGATGCTTCCTTTCCTCCAGTCACCAGGGACTTCACTTGACAAGAATGACATTTCAAATACGATGGAGAGTAGCAACATATTTGTGAGTTATTTTCAGTGATCATGTTGACAGCAAGATAAGGATATATGTTTGCATCACTTTCTGTGATCATGGTGTAGTGAAAATGATAAGTCATGGCCTGAACCAGTGATTCAGCATCTGGTGGTAAGGCAGGGGAAGTCCAGATGAGCTCAGGTCTGTGCAATGCACCTGAGTGACTGGAAGGGGTGGAGCCAGGATCCACCCCTTCACAGACCTCATGTAAGTGTTGGCAGTGGAGGGTATCTTGCTGGAGATCCTTGACTTCCTGAGTATTTCCAAAGGTAAGCAGCTCTTTTTCTTCATTTCTGCATCCATGATGCTGCTGCATTTGAGTTTATCCTTGTTTGCTGCAGCCAAAGACTTTGCCATCCTGCTATTATCACTGTGATCACATTATAGTGTTACACACAGTAATTCTCATTTCAAAGATAAACTATGGGTCTCATTCTGTTGCTATTATTAAATGTGTTTTAATTGCATTGTCAACATCACCTAATGTCATATGAGTACTAGCTGAAGCAGTGATGATGTCTTGCATTGCTTGCTGAAGTAGTGTACTATATGTAAAGCAATTTAATACATACTAACATTTAATAAAGTAAATTGTCATGCTGCTTTACATTACAACATAATGTAGCATTCACATGATCAAAGTCTAGCTGTGCAGAATCTTCTAAACTTTCTCTATGGCATGGAGAGAGAGGGGCATTTCAGAAGGTGATATTCACCACCTTTCCGAATGAACAGTATTCAAGATGAAACTCCCAGTAGGAAAACAGATCTAGAATTGGAGTTTATTAATGTTCTGCCCCTCAAAGAGAAGCCAGATTTTGTGCTAGTGCCATAGTAAGCATCACCTCTGAGATGGTTATTGATCATTTATCACACCTTGCTGAACTAGTTGAAGAATGAACTGTTCCTCTTTCAAAATCTGAAAAAATGGGAATGACTTCAGATGGCACTGATAGAGTTCAAGGAACATGAATTGGTCTGGACAAGTCTGGAATGGTTCTGAGTGGTTTTAGCTTTTCTCGTCTATTGTTTTTTTTTTTGTTTTTTTTTTAAATGTTCATAATAGTATTCACCCAATAAGGATGGATTTCTTGAGTTTTTGTTTCTGCACACCTAAAATTATGTTCCAGCAGAGTTGTGTGGCATTTTTCCTCTAGTCAGCAAGAGATCATTGTAGTTCTATTGTGTCAGCTGCTTTCAAAAAAAAATGTGCTCTCTCTCTTTGTTTTACGTTAGAAGAATTAAGTGTTCGTTTTAGTCATGATCTAGAGGGCTATCCAATAGGGTAGATATGTATTTGACCCTAAGTGAACTCTTCAAGAAACTTTGTCGTTTAAGGATACAGTTGGGATCAATGCAACACAAATATCTGCACACACTATTGAAAGGTCTTTCTTGGTATATTTTAACACATTTTAATTGTATGAAACGGGAAAAGCTGAGAGCATGCAACAGCAGAGAGTGTAAAATGCAACATTTTACTGATTGTGTGTAAATATAAACAAGCACATTTAGACTGAAAATCTGGATTAATAATTATTTATCCATTTGTGCCTGTCCATTCCTTATAGATTTTAAAACTAACTGAAAAATCTCCAAATGATCATGTTTCTGCAGTTTCAACATATTTGAAGTACAAAGACAAACTTTGTTCTACTCCACAAACCAACCCATGGGATAGCAAGCTTCGTGTAAACTACTGAAATAAGTTCAGCTTGAATAAGAAGTAAACAGATTCTAACAGCCCCATATCATAGAATCACCAAGGTTGGAAAAGACCTACATCATCCAGTCCAACACACTATTTATCACCAATAGTTCTCACTAAACCATGTTCCTCAACACAACATCTAAATGTTCCTTGAATACTCACAGGGTTGGTGACTCCACCACCTCCCTGGGCAGCCCATTCCAGAGTCTGATCACTCTTTCAGAAAATTAATATTTTCTTATGTCCACCCTGAATCTCCCCTGGTTCGACTTGAAGCCAGTCTCTCTAGATCTATCACTAGTTACATGAGAGAAGAGGCTTGCCCCTAGCTCACTACAACCTCCCTTTGGGTAGTTTTAGATAATGTTTCCCCTGAACCTTCTCTTTTCCAGACTGAATAATCCCAGCTCCCTCATCCATTCATTATAAGGCCTGTGCTCCAGAGCCCTCTCCAGTTTCATTGCCCTTCTCTGGACATGCTCCAGAGCCTTGATGTCTTTCTTGCAGTGTGGGACCTGAAACTGAGCACAGTACTCAAGGTGCAGCCTCACCAGTGCGAAGTACAGCAGGGCTGGCAATGCTATCTCTGATATAAGACAAGATGCCAGTGGCCTCCTTGGCCACATAGGCACACTGCTGGTTCACATTCAGCTGAACGTCAATCAGTAACCTCAGGTCCATTTCCTCTGCACAGTCTTCCAGGCACTCTGCCCCAAGCCTGTAGCATTGTGTGGGGTTTTTGCAGCCAAAGTGTGGGATCCAGCACTTTGTCTTGTTGAATCTCATCCCATTGGCTTCTGCCCAGCTATCCAGCCTGTCCAGATCCCTCTGGACTTGTCACCCCCATGCAGATTGACACTTCCAACCAACTTGGTGTTATCTGCAAACTTACTGAGGGTGCACTCAATGCCTGAATCCTGATCATTAATGAAGATACTGGAAGAGAACAGGTCCCAGTACTGACTGCTGGGGAACACCACTCATGATATGTTTACGTATGTAAGAAATATTTTGAGTTATAAAGGAGGACTTCAAGAACAGGAATTTATCTCTTAACACTCTCTTGCCATTTAGGAAGGAGTTGGGACATCATCAATAAGCACAGTCAGAAGTCAGGATGTTGTGTGGTTGTGGTAGACCAGTCAAATTTGCTGCAGTGTCAGGCTTTTTCTAACACCCTGTAGACAGCCTTCCCTTAAACAGATGAAGCTTTTGGTGAATGATTGGACTGCCTGAATGTCAGACTGAGACCCTTTACTTAGAGAGACTTCCTTTGCCTTCAAAGGAAGGATAATTGTCATTCACAGCTCAAACTCAAAAGTATAGTGTCAGTTTGCTGGACAAAAGAAGAAAAAGCAAATCTATGCCTGTCTTCTGGAAATTTTTTTTGAGAATTTTTTTCTGTTGTTTTCTCACCAATTCCAAGTGGAGCATATTAAACTAAACATATCTTTAAATGTTTGATAGTGAAATAACAATCACTGTTGTGAGTCTAAAATCTTATTGGAGAGGCTGAGGTGTTGTTAGTGTCTTTGAAATAGCTTCTATACCCTCTATATCTCCAGGATAGGAAGCATCTGTAAAATGGAATTCAATTGGTTGCATTGTCAAAATAACAAGGAATGCAATTTTCTTAGCAGTAGGCAACTATGTAAGTCTGAGAGGAATGTTACTATAGTTTTTGTTGTTTATGTTACAGAAAAACAAAATGTAGCTAGGTAGTCAATACAGACAGACATTAGGTTCTCACAACCAGCTTTCAGTTATTGTTTGCAACTACCATTTACTTGTGGAAGGGTGACTTCACTACATAGAAACATTGGAGATAGCTTCATATATATGTGATTTGTAAGATCATGCGCCGTTCTGGTGGAGCACTGAAAAAACTTTGCTATACTGCTTCTAGATCCAGCTCTGGGTTGGAAAGAGTATGTCTGATTTTTAGCAGTGTGGAGTCTACGTGGACGTTTTTATGTAGACGTAGTGAACACTACTGTAAGGGAAATAATAGGAAGCCCATTCATACAGGCATCAAAGTAACCAGATATGCACTGTACTGAAGTCCAGCAAAGCCTGCAAACTGTCACCTTTCTGTGCCTTATTTGATTCATGTGGAGCTATTTACTTTTCTCTGCCCTGAGCTCTCTTTGCTCCAGTGGTCAGGCTGCCAGTTGTAGAGCCCAGCTAAAACCTCCAGTATTACCTGCCTTTCCCACTGCCCAGTGTATTTCACTTAACTCCCTGTTACTCTGAACAACAGAAAATTAGATGTACTTTGCTGTAATGCAGTCAAATTGTTGGAACAAATCCTTTCTTTTTTTTCCAAAATTATTATTATTATTATTATTATTATTATTTTGCTTAAATTTGAAATCTCCAGGATAAAATTGTGGAAATTTTGAGACATAGACAAAAAAAAAAAAAAAAAAAAAAGACCTCAGACGCGCCTGATTTAGACATGAAGCCAACACTTTTTTGTGTTTAATTATTCAGATCTCCTAGAGTAAGTGCCTAAGTTCCACATATACCTGATAGAGAAGAAAGTGCCTTTAAAGGCTTCAGATCTATGCCATCAAGCTAGGTCACTTAAGTATGCCTCTAATGTGTATAAAAGCTCTAACCTTCATATTAAAGAGCAAAAACCTGTGAGTGATGATGATCCTAATTTTTTTTTTTTTTTTTGGAGAAATTGAAGTGTGATCTGCTCTTACTTCCTTTGTTACTATATACTATTAATATTTCTACGATGCTTATGACCCTTCAAATGCACTAAGAACCTTCTGCAAGCTAATGTTGAAACACAGCCTCCCACATCCCAAACACAAGACAAAAAATTACACGCAGACATAGGCAAAACAGCTATTGATTAGTTTTCATCCTGACAGTAAGAAATATTGTCTGCTTAAAAGCATCAGGGTAATGTATGTTAAAAAGTACTTAATTTGGTCTCATGCCCATAGAGAGAAAAACGTCAGTACATTCAGGCATCTTGCTGAAACCTAAAGCTGCCAACAGCCTGCTGAGTATGAGGTAAGTGCAGTCCCAAACACAGTAACAGTTTCATATATATGGCCCATAACATTTTGTGATAGCTCAAACTCTGCAGCATATAGCTTGGGGTTGTGATTTTTCCTATCTTATGGTGCAATTTTTGGAAAGATAAGTCATTCTCAAGAAAATGAAATGTTTTGAACCCCTGTTCAGTTCTGTCATACATTGCTAAAGGTCTGCACGTCTTTGTTCTACATTTTGTGTGGTTCAACCTTTCTTTGTTACTTTCCATAAAACACAGTTAGTGTCACCATTATAGTCTCAGATAAACCTTGAGAGTGAAAAGAGTTTCCATGAAGAACAGGCAATAAAGAAAGACTTCATGTTTTGCAAGGTGCATGATTTTTCTGCATTAATGTTACTCCAAAAATGTGTAGATACCCAGGCTATGATTTATTTGATCTCATTTTACAGTTATCAAAAAAACCCAGACAAGTTAGAGGTAAGACTGATTTTTAATGTGATTGAGAAAAACACTCAGTTGAATGCTATCTCACCATTAAATATAGTTATGCTAAATGAGACACTTAAAGCAAATTTTTAGATGGCTAGGGTCAGATGAAATAAATCCTCCCTTTAATAAGTATATGAACATCAAGACAAGGACCTTGCTCTGCAAACACATTCACCTCACATTTGAATGTTATCAATAAAATTATGCTGCCTAACACTTTTTGATGGCCCATGAATTACTTCAAGTGTACTAGTGAAAGAACATATTGGAAAGAGGAAATCATTTTTAAGCTGTCAGAAAACATATTCATACTAGTGTAGCTCCAATTTGCTGGCCTTTCACAAATCATTTTTCTACTGACTTGACAGCACATATTGAACTGTGTGTCTCTGAACTTTATGATAAAGATGTTACTAACTTTTAAAACAATGAATGTTTTTTGACTGGAATAACCACTATTATGTGTGCATATGCCAACACCAACTTTCATGTCTCTTCTTGCATTTTTTCAGTTGTGCATATAATTACTGTGAAGTCCCTCGAATGTACAAACTCTCAATATTCTTCCTGGATATCGAATATCAAATGCTACTTGATAGTAAAGTGCTTAGTGCTCTCAGCTCTCTCCGGGATCTGTAGTACAATCCAGAAAAGGGTGACAAGAAATAACAAAAGGTTCAGCAATGGCTTGTCAAATGCCAATCACATCAGCAATTTTGAACAGTACTTCTAAAGAGACTCAGGAGTTAAACGCATCAAGAGCATATTTTTGACTAACGTTAACATTGCCTGATTGTTTTGTTGACAAGAAAAGATTCTGACAGCTTTTTGATATAAAAAGCTTTAGACACTATTTCTTCCTGAAAGTTCAAATGCAGCAGCTCCTTCTCTGTGGTTAGTAGCTATCCATGGTAAAAATGATGGAGGGATGAGGAGGGAATGGCAGCAGAATATGTTCTACCAAAGTAAACCTCAAAGCAAACTTCTTTATAAAAATCATACCTTTGCAAGATTCTGGTTGAATCTATTGCCTAAAGAGATGAGTGGATAGAAAACTAGCCATTAAGGTTGTGCTTAAATTCATGACCTGATTTCAGGTCATTAGGGAACCGACTGCATTAGAAAGGTGTTAGATTGACACATGGGCTGGAATCTACTTGGGGACCAGGGTCCCTGGGGGATGTGTATGGAGGGACTCTGCCAGTCCCTCCAGCCAGTGTCCATCCCATCTCTCCAGACAAGATTAAAGCAGCCAAGGGGGAACTGAGACCACCCCAACCCCAGGCATCAGACACCTTCATGGACATGGGGATGAGCCGAGGCCTGGCTGGGTTATCATCCTTTGTATCAACCCAGAACATTGGGGTCCAAGACTGCACAGGGGTGGGCTGTGGGGAGATGTTGTCCAGCCCAGCTTCAGCCTCACTGGGACTGACTGTCCTAGGAGCAGAAATAAGGTCCCAGGCATTGGACTAGGTTGGGGAGCCCTGAGGGAGGCCAGGCAGGGCCTGCCCATGTCCTCAGGGTTCAAACAGAAATGATCAGTTGCATACCTAATCTTTCTAGACATTTTCACTAAAGGTAATAATGTGCTAGGGAAGTTTGAATGTCCAAATGCTACAGTCAGCCCATTCTGAGGTTGGGAGGACTGAAAACAGGACAAGAAACAGAATTGCTCTTTTATAACCCTGGAGTTTGGAACCAGTGCAGAAAAAGACCTAAGTTTCATAACACTCAAATTATATTTGAGTCACTGGTTTAGTTATAATAACATGAATGAAAATGGAATGGACAAAACATTTTCAGCTGACCTAGTCAAGTATTATATTACTGTAAATTGGTAAGCTCATTCAAATTTCACCTGAATCTGAAGACAGGCTATGCCTGGCTTGAGGCATCTCACTGGAATGACACAATTAAGGTTCGTCATTTCAGTTGTGACAAAGAAGAAAATTAAGTAGTTATCATTCTAGTCAATGTGATAGCTAACGGTCGTTATGACTTTTTTTCTATTTCTATTCTCAGAGAAAATCACCAGTGAAAGCAAGAGCTGCTTGAACTTAAGGACAATGTTAGAAAAATGCTATAAAATGCATAAATCGATTGTGAAAAAAAACAATTTGAAAAAAATTAGATACTGAGGGTAGGAAACCTTATTTCAGAATAGTAAAATGGTGGAGCAATCAAGAAACAGCGGTGGGAGGAACAAAACTCAATTATTTTTTAAGCTGGAATGCTTTACAGTCTGGGTTACGCAACAAAAGCACAGGCTCTGGGAAAAATGGGACCCAGTGTTCCAGAAGGTTCAGCCAGTTCTATGCCAATCCAAGCAACTGGACAACAGTGCATAATCACTTCTTCAGATGCTGTCAGAAACACACTGGAGAAATCTCTGAAATTAAGAAAGGTGAGAAGAGGTAGAAATAAGAAAGTAATGATGCTTTGCCCACCGTGCTGATAAGGCCCCCAAGTAAAGGTTTGTGTCCAAACCTAGTTTGTGAAGATACTGATTATCATTCAACAAATTATCAAAGGCAGTCTGGAAGACTGAAACTGAGCTAAATACTCTGAAGCGCTTCAGTGTTGAAGATTGAGTGAAGAATGCACCTCACCTTTTTTTGTACATCTAAAACTAGGTTTGTAATCTAAGTCACTCTTTCTGTAACATTTTAAAGTTGGAACAGTTACACTGGTCAGGAGAACCTTTTCTATACAGTATTTAGGTGAGAGTCAGGAAGAATTACATTTCCTTAAAAAAAAAGCCCAAACATCAGATTTGTAGATTTTTATTTCAGTTTTCATATCCTTAAATCAGTACAGGTGACATACGGTATTTATGTAACAGCATTGGAACACTAACAATTTCATATCTTGAAGTTTTTTTGTTTTAATTTTTGTAGTATTTGAAAAAACACACAAACAGTAGAACTGTTTGTAGTGTTACAAACGGCATACTACTTGTCCATGGCTTTTAAGTGACCTAACCTAAAAAATTATGCAATGAAAAGCAATACTAGAATGATATATTTTTTTTGTGTTAATGTTGGAAGTTGTAGGTGTTTTCAGATCTCAGAACTCTGACATTACTGTTAGCAGAAGTACGCTTTCACGCTTGATTTAAAAGAACAAACCAAAACTCAGTAATATTGCTGAAAAATTTTGCCTTTAGTGAAATTGAATTACACCAGAACTTCTTAATACATCAGATGTCCAAAAAAGGAGTCAAAAAACATAGGTCAACATGGGATGAAGAACCTGTCTACCTCTGCTTTTCAAGATAAGGCCAGCAACATCTGAAATACTTTTCTAATGCACTTAAAAGCTTCCATGTTGCAGCTTCCACTTCTTTTACCAAACTTACTCCCGTGCTTTCTTATTTTAGCACAGCTTTACCCTAATATTTCACCTATTACAAACTCATTACTTTTTACATAGAAATGCAACCATACAGCTATTTACTTCCATTTCCAGGGCAACCTTTAAAAAGATTTCCAACTATTTAAAATATTTAAAGAATGTTATCAGTCTTCTCCTCTACAGAAAAAAAGAATTAAAACAGTTTTCAGTTTTTAACTCATGCAGATCTCCCATAACTCTTGCTATAGGTGAGCACTCCTATTTCATTCTAAACAGACCATCAATTTACTGCAGACATAAAGGAAGTTTCTTGCTTTTAAATTAAAGAGCACAGGGATATTCAGCAGAGGAATTCAATTAAGAGCATTATTCAGAATAACCCAGAAAAATATTTTGTTGCCTGTGGGCTCCAATATCATTTTGACAGATTCTAGTCCAAAATCCCACATTACTGAGTTCTGTTTTATTTATTTAATATAATGTATTACCAGCATGAGATTTTTTTTTTTTCAAGAAACCTTTAAGCAATTTTGACTTATTTTTCCAGAGTTTTACTATTGACTTACTGAGGCGCACTTTTTTTTTCTTGCTCATTCTGTTCAATGTCCTTTATACGTCTTTTATTTTTGTAAGTTCAAAATGAAAAGCTAAGTTAAAATGGAAAGTTAAACTCATTTGAAAATTGCTTACTTATGATACTAACAAATATAAAGTACAATGTTTTGTTGCTGTTTTTTGGTGATTTGTTTGTTTGTTTGTTTGTTTAAGTTAATGTTTCCTAGTAAAAACAGCCTCATTTAAGGGTCTTAATGTCAACTACAAAAATAATTATTTCTTTCTACAGTAGACATTTTTATATCATTTTACTGGAGCTCTTCAAAGGTAACAGTGCTTCTAAAAAGAACATCTTAAAAACTCAGGTGCCTTTAACTTGATGTATTTTCACCATGTGAACTGGACACAAAAGATTGGACAGTAAGACCTAACCAAAGTCAGGATGTGATCTGACCAAGGTGAGGCAGTTGTACTTCTTTCCTTTCTCTCTGCAGCTTCTTCAACACTGAATGACCTTCTGTTTTGTTAAAAATAGCCCTATCCTCGAGATCTTAAATGTCAATTTCCACTTCTTCACCTGCCTTATAGGAGTATGATTTTACTGTTATCTTTTGCTGCACGAATTTTGGGATCTATTTCAGTATTCTCAACTTTTTCAAGGCTGGATTACTTAGTAATGTAGCACACATTAGCATCACATTTAAGAAATAATTTAACTCCCATATTTTCACTTATTTCAGTATCTTTACCTATCAGCCTTCTTCTACGATTCGCTTACCCAAAAACACTTTCATTCCTTTGGTGCTGATTACAGAAACTACTGAAAAAAATGAAAAACTTGTGTATTTTTAATGTTTATGTTAAAATAATCTCAGTGAATTCATTGTGACTTTTTGTTCATCTTCATTTTGTTCTTTCTGTTTTATTTTATTTCTTATTTTGGAGCAGAGAATGAACATTCATCAGAAAATACTTGGGATAAATTCAAGTATGTTAATAGTAAGGGCGTAGGTTTTGAAGACTCGGGAATATTCTTCTCAAAAATTATGCAATGTCAGACTGCCCTTCTGCTGCCATCTGTCATACAGCATCAAAGTGTAATGGAATGTTGGCAGGAAGGTTCAACCTCTAATGCCTAACCACCAACATCTGTCTCTGATGTGGCAGGCAAACATAATGAAATAGGAGGCATTACTTTCAGAGCAGCCCTCGTAAATTCAACAGCACAATTTAAATATCTTCACTTTATTTGTTATATTCTAATGCTAAAATAATGCATAACAAATATTTTTCTAAAATAAAGAGGAATGAAAGACTATTTTCATCAAGAATAACTGGGCCACCACAGGATAACTCTGCCAATCAGGTGGTTTGATGATTAAGCTGCTGAGTGAGTTGCATTCATTCCTCCTGACTCATCTTCAGTCCATCTTCTTGACATCTTATTTAATGCTGACTGCCCTGTGGACCACCTGGAAGAGGTGACCCATTTGTTCATGGTGCTCTATGTTCCCACTTCCTTTTCAGGATTCATGCCTTGTTTTAGTTTCTCTCATGGACTCATAGCAAACTGCAGTGCAGAATCCCTTTTGAGAAAGAACAGTGCTTGACTTTGTGGCAATCTTGGGGGAAAGAAAACACAACCAGAAATTTTAATGCAGGAGCAGAGTTTAACTTCTGCAGAATCTTCTTTCACAGACACATGGCACTTCATCTTCTTATCAACACTGGATTACACGGGATGCATATATTAGTGGGTAAGACTCTTCTATGCATATCTTTAAAATGACCCTCATTTTACTTCAAGACATTCAACTGTTCCTTGTTTTCTCTATTAGTATGCTCCGGTGAAAATCAGCATTTATCAGTAGAAATGTCAGACATAACCAAGAATTTCTTCAAAGCCATTTTAATAAAAAAGAAGAAAAAAAAGATATTGTATAGCTTCACTTTTCTCTAGTCTGTCCTTCATTTATGGTACAGTTGTCCTTGATTCTGTTATTGGAGTTTCAAATGAATTATTTCTATGAGGAGAGTGAACGGTATTATGTACATGTAGATATGTACAGATTCTCTCACATGATACTTAAAAGAGAATTAAAAACAATGACACTTTCACACTGAAAATCTCTGAATAATCAAAAGTGACTTACTTCATGCACAGACTGTGCAATGCATTTTGTTAATTAGCTTCTTTCTGGTGCCTCAGAAGCAAGAATCAATTTTTCACAGGATCATCTTTTCCCTACGTGTAATAAGTAACATTTAATATTTGCTGGTACAGTGATAAAATGTATTTCAAGGTATTTTTATGGAGTACCAAATTAAATGTTTCAATTAGAGCTTCACTGAGCTGTTCAGAAAAGATCTGAATGAACCCCTGTAGGCCAACATTAAAAAAGAGTCTCCAGGCCTATATTTTCACGCACTCTATAAAGATGTGTCAGAATTGCAATTAAAATAATTCGTTTTTCTAAATGAGCCGGGAGAGATCACATCTCTTTTGCTCAATTACTCCCATTTCTACTACTTTTTCTTCTGTCTTCTTGTGCCTGTGTGCCTGGGAGTTTGGATTTGTTTGCTCCAATTTTGGGATATGAAATAAGAAAGTTTATTTGGGTTGTTTTTCTGAGTTCTCCTAACAGGAACAATCTTTCAACATCCATGAACTGAAAATCTGCCCAGTCTTCCTCCAGAACTGAACATCCTCAGGATCTTATCAGAAGACACTGACCTCAAGATTATTGTTTCTAGCCTTGTCTCTTTTCTTTGTTTTTCAGGCTTGTCATCACCCCTTTGAAACTGTTTTTATTTATTAAGAATCTTCCATGTCTATCAAACTAGAACTTAGAACACAGCAAACTTTTAGAATAGTATTCACTACTCTGCCTTTATTTATCAGAATTGGTATGGAATATTCCTGACTTCATTCTCTCTTTTTTGTTTTTAATGCTTGGAGGCTGGGGGTTGTGCTACATCACGTGCATTTTTATGAAAGTTCTAATGAATTTGATTTGAACACAGCTGCATTATTTACTTCTGCTTGTGCCAAACATGTCTTTCAGGATTCAATTCCACAAGCGTTAAACATAATCATCTATCATGAAACTTTTCCTTTGGAAAAATATCTCCAATAAGAAACATAGGAAATAAACATTGGGAAGAACAAATGTGAGCTCTTTTCTAAGATGATTCTGTACTATGGGTTCACATCTGCCAGATAGCTACGTGCAGCAAGGCCATCATTCTGTTAGGAGGATGTATAAATGAGAGCATGCAATTGTTGACTATTTATCGATCAGTTTAAGGAAGATGTTTTCTAAAACTAGTTTTAGATGTCTTCTGTTAACCTAGCTTACATTAACTGTGCTTTAGACAAGCATTCAAATACAAACACAACTCACAGATTCCATAGGACTCTGGCATATATTCATGCTTAAATATGTGCTTCACTGCTATCCTGAAAGGTCAGAGTGGAATAATTAAAAAGGCAAAAAACAGGTGAGAATGAAAAGCTGCTCACAGCCTTTTCATTTAAAAGGGTATTTTTAATAGCTACTAGGGCAAAAATGAAGGTATACACATTTTTAATTATCATAAGGTCAGTAAAAAGTTTGGCATATTCAGAAGACTGTCATGCGTCATCATAGAATGAGAAGTTCTAATCAATGAAATGGCACTGCAGTAAACTCATAGCTTTATAATGGTTGCTTTGTAATTGTGTTTGAAAAGTTCCTACCTGAATAGATTATAAAGCAAAACAGTCATGAGGACAAAAATTATAATAAACCTAAAACATAAGCTAAATAGAAACAACACACCCAAAATAAACACCAACATAGTTGTTAGGCAAATAACACTCTACTGTGTAATATTTTCTGACACTGAGTAATGTTTCTGTTTTGCATGGTTAGCTCATAGGCACTCTCTGAGAAATTATTCTCTTTAGAGAGATTCAAGCAGCAAATAAACTTCAATTGAGTGCACTTAGCTCCCAAGAAGAACTATACTAGAAATAAAAACAAACATTATTTAAATAACTAATCGGATAGATATCAAGTATGTGTGTACTGCACTGTTAAATTGTCTACATGATACATATATATCCTGTTTACTTTGCATGCAAATGTTAATGTACTATTTAAGTACATTCATTTAATTTATACAATAGAAAATACAGAAGAAAAAAACCTTCTACTTTGATGAAATGGTGGGTTCAACTCCATTTTTTTGTGGTCCAATCAATTGTACCAGTCTTCAGAAAGTCTCCACCATTCTCCATGTTTTAACTTTCGACCTCAGCATTTCATTAACAAAACTAATGTATATGCAATCAGTATTACTCTATGTTGATAGAAGATGTTTTTCCAAGAAAATGCTATTTGGATTGCATACTTTCTAAATAAAATGCTGCTAGAAATGTGGAAGCAATCATAGGTAATTATAAATATTACTGAAAGGGTGTTGTAAGGTTAGGAACACCAGTGAACTGTGTGTCATAGCGAACATCATGTTGAATGCGCTTTCTGGCTTTAATTCTAATGATTAATATGTCACTTGACTTATCTCTTCCATTTTGAATTCTGCACATATCTCCCAGGAAATAATCATTATAAAAACTGAATATTGCTGTTAAAAACAATAGCGGACTATGTTTTGCTAATAGCACATTTGGCTTCCCAAACAGGAAATTAGAAACAGCACCCTTAGGAGTGCTTTTGAACTACAGCAAAATGAAAGAAAACTCTCTTCATCGTTATTGACAGAACTTAATAAAATGTTTTATACTAAATTGCCCTTGATGCTTCTGTACATAAAATTAATTATGCAAATAACATACTATCTTATCTCAATGGGTAATTACAACAGTAATCATACTTTTTGAGTTATTTTCACACAGGTGAATATTTTCCAAAAGTGGTGTCAAATAAAACCTTTATGATTTCACCTGCATGAAAACAAAAAAGTTACTGAAACCCAAGATTCAATCTTCTAAATACAAAGAGTAACCCAGCACAGGTGGCCAGGCTCTTACTTGTGATGGCCTGATCTGTCACAGAATGGTACCAAGAAGATTTTTGAAGATCTTCCAGTCCAGGATGCTGCTGTGGGTATGGTCAGCTGAAGCAGGACACGCAGGGCTGCAACCAGGTGGCTTTTCAGTATCTCCAGAGATACGAACCCCATAATATCTCTGAGCAACCTGTGCCAGTGTTTGATCACCCTTGAGTAAAGTACACAACTTTATCTTATCTTTAAATGGAACTCTAAGTATTTCAATACAAACAGGGGCAGCTGTGATCAGAATTGAGTGATTTCTCTCCATCACTCTCCAGCTGACCAATGTATTCTGCCACTTCTTAAATATGTTTTCACAGAGTTGCCATCATAGTGGACAATGTGCTCAGCTGCATCCTACAGTGGGTCCTTTTTGGCATCAGCTCAAACAGGCTGTATCTAATGTACACAGCATCTGTCTTTTCAAAAAGCTGTACCCTCAAACTACCAACACCTTTCCATAGATACCCACTACAATAAGCAACACTGAGAAAAGCCTGGTTCTAACTTACACCTTTTCTTCGGTTTATATACATGGATAAGATCCCTTTGAGTCTTCTCTTCTCCAGTCTGAATAGTTCCAGAATGCTCAGGCTCTCCTCATACATCACAGCTTTTTTTATTCTTTTAATCACTTCTGTAGCCCTTCAGTATTCTTGCTTCAATACATACTGAAGAACTGGGCCTGTAAGGGATTAGGAAAGCCTACAGGAATTAGGTTTGTTTATCTTGGAGAAGAAGAGGCTCAGAGATATCCAAGTCAAAATATTTCCGTGTCCAGCACGTAGCTAGAAGGAGGACGGAGGCTCCTTTCACAAGAAGCTATGTGGTGAAGCAAGGGACGATGTGTACAAGCTGCATCAAGAGGCTTTGTCTTAATATAAGATGCTGAAGTGGAATCCCCATTGCTGGAGGTTTACAAGATGTGATAGATTTAGGCTCTTTTTTCCTCATGAAAGTTAGGGCTTGATGATCTGTCAAGGTCCCTTCCTACCTTAGGTGTTCCATGATTCCATGATTATTTAAACCTGCAGGCTCCCTGCCACTTTGCTTGTTTCTGTGCTTGATTGTTTTTGAGCTTGCATGGACTATACCTGTCCCTCAGCACCAGAACAACTTCTTAACTGAAGCAGATGATAAGAAGCCCTATGTAAATGGTGTTGCATTTGTACAAGTTCACGTAGAGCACCGCTCTCCAGAGAGCAGCTGAGATCATCCTGGACAGAAATTATCTTTTTTACTAGAAAGACCAACTCATATCACCTCCAGCACAAACAAAAACATCTTCCATGTACTGTCATTCCAGACACAGTTAATGTATTTTTCTGTGTCCTGAGCACTCATTTTAATGACATAAAAAAGGAGCGAGTATTTGTTTCAAATGAAATGCATCTCTCACAATCGTGGAAGTTTTGGCTTGTACAGCTGCTCTTTTTGTTTACTGTTAACGGTGGCTCTGTAACATGCAATTTTGTTTGCATGTTCCTCGAGGTATGGAACTGTCAGTTTTTATTTGTCTGTACAATGCTATACACACCTATGGCACTATAGAAGTAATTAATAACAACAATTTATGACAGAGTACATGGTAACAAATCATCACATATTGTGTTCACTTCTGTAAGATAAGAAATGCTTTTCTAATACAAGCGGAATAACGTGCCCTTTTTCTTGAAAGTTGAGTTGTGAATATGTTATCTGTATAAGCATAAAAGATACCTGAAGAAGGTCTCATACATCCAAAAGCTTCTGTTTTTTTCCAATTTCATATTAAAAAAGATTATTTCCTGCAAAACATGCCCTTTTCTTTATATTCTGAGATTTTGACAGCCAAAGCAATTCTCCTAATACAAAGATGCTATTGTTATCAGTGTGACACATGGATTTTAAAAACACTTTGCATAACATGACAAGAGGAAGTCCATAATCATTTGATGTATGCAGATGGCAAAGAACAGGTAGGAGCCCTAAGTCTATCCTAGGAGCTACAAAAGTGTTAAAGAAATTTTTAGGCCAAAAAGGACCTGGATTTTCACTTTTTAGAGAGGTTTGTGGAATGGAGTTCTCACCAGTAAAACAAAATCTGAGAAATGACACAACTTTCAGAAATAGTGCAAAAAAGCTCCAAAAATTTTCTGCATTTTCCCAGAGAATTCAAGGAACATTTTAAAATAAAGAGAAATATGCAATACACCAGGAGTGATCCCTTCCCTTCCCCTCCCCTGAAATTGGGCTAGAGTGAAACATTTGTTCAAGTATGACTTAAATACATGTATATTCAGTGTTGTACGAACATTCTCTGAAACCAACTGGCTTGAAATAACCCATACCAATACTAATAATTATCTTATTCTCAAAAGCAGGGACATCCAAGTCTGTGCCTTCCAATAACTCCACAAACATTCTCAGGAGCTGTACAAGAAAACACAAATTGGCCTGAGCACAGATTTGTGCCAAGAATCATTCTAAAATTTAACAGTAGAGATGGTTTTGTTTCAGTGCTTGTGGGCGTTTCCTGAAACCATTTGCCTTTCTGGTACAGACACACTCAGTACGTCCATTTTACATTTCTCAGGGATTCTGTGCAAATGGGTATAGAATTTTTTAGATGTGATGGTATACATTAAAGAGATTACTGGATACTAGCCTTACTACTTTTTTGATACAAATTTCCAAGAATATTCTAATAGAGAACTTAAGACTAATAATAATAGGTTTGTTTCTTTTTTATGTCTTCCACAGAATATTTAGAAGTAGTCTCAGAGGTCTGCCTACCAGAAGCTGGAAAGCATTTCTTCAGAATATTCCCTCATTGGTAGTATATGGGATGATAAGAAGAAAAAGATGTATTCGTTTACAGAGGAGGACTAACTGATTACTCTTTGACTTTTGGTTGCCTAAACTAGCATTAGTTATAAAAGTCATAACTTGATGCTGTTTTCCATGCTGGGTCATATCCTTAAAAATGGCTACCAACTAAAAGAATGGCAAGGGGAAGTTGTCTTCAGTGTCACATCCAAAATGAACATAAGAATGAAAAGGTGATAGACTGCAAAAGTGTCTTCTTTCAAGACATGGGAGGATATCATTTTCTCATTTGAACCATAGCTATTATCTCTTTCCAAACTGAATAAATTGGCATTCAAAGGCAGCTAAAGTCTTACGTATCTTTAAACCTATGAGCTACTAGCGGTGCTCTGTCAGTGGCAGGGGTGAGCACATATCTGCTCCATGATTCTGTTCATTCTTCCAGATCATGTTTCTTCCTGGATCCCAGGCATATTGTGCAGGCACTGTGCCACTGATGGAGTACTGCTGTCTACAGTCTAGTGGACATGAGAGATCATAGTGATATGAGAAGGTCTAGAGCTGATTTTGCTGTCAGGACTGGAAAGTCAAGAATATCTTGACAGAAGAGAGAGGGAAACGTTGAATAGTCTTATGTATATATATGAAACACACATATATGAAAGAAGAATCAAGAATGGGATACTCAAAGAGATGGAGATAAGCAAAGATTATAGTTCAAAGGTGCACAACCAGAAATTGATGAAAGCTGGAACTAGAATAAGATGCTCAGTAATAACAACGGATAAAACAGTTGCTTGGGTGATGCCATTCCATAGCTGAAAGTAGACATAAGAGAAGGGATTGGTTTGACTCTGTGATTGAAGATATGTAGGGAAGATTTCCTGTCTATATCTGCACCATTGCTAAATAGCAACATGGAGAGAAAGGATGGGCTTAGCATGCTCCTTCAGCTCCATCTCCACAACTGCATCACAGTCTGCTTTGGAAAACCCCTGGGGCATGTTTGGTGAGGTGTGGGGAGTACGTGTACTCACAGAGCACCAGGCACATTGGGACCCTTCTCTGCAGGGCCCAGCAGCTGGGCTGCTCTCTGTAAAGCTGGGATCAGCTCTCGGGAATGAGCAGAAGAAGAGCCACCATGGCTCCAGAGTTTGCGGGTTTGATGCTTTAGTTCACCAGAAATTTCCTCCACACTTCTTTGTAGCACTGATTAAAATACGAATGAGGGTAGCACAAACAGTGAGAAAACAGACTGTGAAAAGCCAATGCGACTTGAGAAGAGTGCATCAAAGCAAAGAGCTGTACTCATAGCCAATCACTCAGACAGCCACACTATCTCCACAGAGTGTGAGCAGAATAGAAAATTCCATACGTAAAGCTGATTCTGGTTTCATGTCATATCACAAACATTCCTGTTGTCAGCAGTCATAAGCAGCGATAAGGAGAGTTTAGATAGTTCTAGCATATTTAATGTCTCATTTTTGTATTTACCCTAACAGTGAAGTTTTTCGCCAGTTACTAATCACTTTTTAGCCAGCAGCAGCAGGCTCTTATTCCCTGAAGTCTGTTCTCAGTTAATTGCACTCATGTGTATGGCAAATTTAGAATTATTATTCTTCAACAAATCCTTCCAACTGCCTCTCTAGGAAGCTGGTATAGCAGCCAGGCAATATAAGCTACATTATCACTTCACCTCAAATTCTGGTCCAATACTTTAATGCTTTTTTTTTTTTAAACTGTCAGTTGTGTAAAATGCAAGGAGTAGTAAAAAATGTGTCTGCACATACATAAATTTAAAAGTAAACCTCCAACAACAGGATGAAAACTGGTGCTAAAATCTACTTAGCACTCTGGTCTACAGGATACATTATGTGAATCAAACCAGACAGCACATTCCATCAGAAGCTCTGCCGAAGCAGGGCAGATAGTGGTAATAACTGATTAACTCAGTTTGTTTTGAAGGCAATGCATTAGCTCCACATTTGGAGCTGGCTGTTTCCATTAGCCATTGTTGTCATGGATTGTTCTTAATAGCCAGTCTGAACAAAATTAGCTATTGCTTTGTTTCAAAGTGTGCCTTGGGGGCCAGATTTGCAGTTGGACAAGCACTACTGACTTCTATAAAATTCTACTGTTTCCAATTGTGTTTACATGCAGTCTCACTCTGATTTAAATGATCTGAAGGAAATGGGGGCAGTCATACAGACAGAGCTTCCCTTAGTGCTGTCGGTATTTTTCTGTCAGAGGTTAGAGTGTTGTTGTTCGGCTGAGTAGGAAAAACTGAGTTTATTTAAAATCCTCAATATTTTTGAGAAATGGTCATTCTTTTACATCTAAAGCAAAAAAACCCAGGTTTTAAGGGACCTCCCCTCTGAATGTTCTAATGAACCTCACTGCACTCTTTGTGCCCCCATATGCTGACATTACCACATCTCAGATCCTTCTGCTTACTGCTCAGTGACGGAAAAAATTGGCTCTACCATAAGGCCCAAACAATAACACTGAAGTAAATGGAAGGCTTCAACTGACGGCAGTAGACTTTGGCTCCCACAGTGTACTATGATGAAAGGTGTGCAGTTTGCTTTGTTGGGCATTATCTCAAGGAAAGATGCTTTCCCTGAAGGGTGTCACAAACATGAGCTCTCCCTGTCAATAGCAAATGTGAACTTGCAGGCTTGCCTCGAAGTGATCAGCTTTAAACTGTCAAATTAGAATCAGTCAAATTGTAAGTCACAGAATTTCACTCTTTTCGCAAAATCTGAAAGACCAGTGCCAGTGAGCAACTCTATATCAGGGAATGCTTCTATTTCAAAGGCTGCTGTTCAAAAATGACACAAAAATAAAGTAACCCCAGAAGTGTGACTGGAGCTACATACAAGGAAAAGTGGACTGAAAAATGGCGGTAGCCATGGTTACACAAACATCACAACACATTGATCCTACAATCTACTGCAAAGCTCAATTATAGACCCACATAATGCATACCTCTGAGGTAAACACAAGCAAAGGCAAAGCACTGCATCTCTTCAGATCAACATGGCATCTAATGCCACACTGAAACTCATGCTCCCTGAAGTAAGAGATGCAGAGTTCTGCAGGTACACCCGTGAGCTCAGAAACACATCTTGGGAAGCAGAGAAAGTAAATTGGTTGTTTAAGGTAAAAATTAACAAACTTTTATGAGAACAGTAAACGAGCAGGCAAACTAATGGAGAAACATCACAACTGTTTTCACACCAAACAGGTCCACTAATGAGAGGTGCTATATTTGCTACCATTAGTCCATATGGAACTGTTCAAGTACCACATATTTAATGTGAAAACCACAGTGACTTTCAGTAGTTCACTAGTGGACCACATAATTCCTGTTAGTTTTATCTAACTTCTGACATTATTGATCCTTCATTACTTTGCATAATTAATCAGAACAATTATAGAATACCTGTTGCATGGGACATTTTTCAGAAATACACGATGAAGGAAAAAATAAATGCAATCTCTAGGCTTTCAATGGATTTGTACAGACATGTAGTACCTTGCAAAGCACAAGGCTTTTGCTTGAGTTCCTAACCCTTCGCAGGCTGCCTAAGTAATTGGGAAATCCTGTGTGGGAATACTGCAGACCCAGGGACAATCAGTAAATGCATTTTCCTGTACATCTTTTGTGCTTGAAAGTCATGATACATATGCAACTTAGAAGTGAAGAAACCAGCCAATTATCAGATGTGCAACTCTCAGCTGGGCTCTGCTGCTGGCTCCAGGCTGCTTAAAAGCATCTGTATGACTTCGAGACTTCGGCTGGATTTGTAGTAAAATGACTGTATTTCTCTTTTCACCCTATAGGCCTTGAGCTTTTCTAGGTTTCTGCGTACACAGGTGAAGATCCACATAAAAGACATTCTTTACTTTCCAGGGTGTTCTGAGGCAAAATATCTGAAATCTTGGATATAATCTGGTTGCAGGGCACAGCCAGCTGAGGGTATGGCTGAGCAAGGAACACCATAGGGTTATCCTAAAGTAGGTGTGCAGAAGTCTCTGATATGTGGAGCTGTGCTCCTTTGCTCACGTGAAGAAGTTAGGATGGACTGTTGTCCACAAACTGAGTCCCTCACCAGCAGAAATATTTTATTTAACTCAGTAAAGCTCAAATCATTCTCAAGAGCTTTAACAGAGGGAAAAAACAACCAGTAAAAGTCCCAACTTCTGCTGTCTTGGTGATCACAGCACTACACGGTGTACAGAAGAGTCCAAATCACAAGATTGTTTCTTCTTGCAATTCTTGCAATGAGTACAACATGGTAATCTCTGAGAGCACAGTTTCCTGAATGGAGTCAAAGGAAACCACAGAACTAGGCTGTGGGTGTTGTGTTTTCTTGAGCTGTGAAAACTAAACCTCTACCACATGTGGATCTCAGCAAGGGAGTAACTGATCAGAAAGTGTTTTTCCAAACTTCAATCTCCCCATAACTTCATTTTTCAGAATATAATCCACTCTTAGAGTATCCAACAGGCAGGAAAACCAACATCCTTGCCAGGTAATCAGAATTCTCCACTCCATGTCTGCTACAGGACATGCAATTGAGTGGATTTAAGCTGTTAGTTGACTCCCGTGGCTAAAGTCATTAGTTAGGCTAAACTCAGAAGCGATGAAAAAAAAAATGGATGCAAAGGAGACAAGGAGTTTGCAGATTTTAAAATGTTTAGGCCAAAAGAAAAACAGCAGAAGGAAGATAGCAAGAAATAAGAGGAAAAAAAAAGAAGCACAAACAACTAGTGGAAAGCTATGAGACAGCGTTAAAACACCCTTCCGTTCCACCTTCCACTCATTCCTAAATTTATCCCACTAGTACTGCTTTAACTGCGATTATTTAGAGTCCCTCACTTGCAGCTATAATAGGTAAATTATCACTAGAATTGGGTATCTGCTGGATGACACTCCTGTCCTGCATCAGGCATCTAAACTGTTTTGCTTAAGACTGAACTGGATGGATGCCTAAACACATTCCACACATTACAGGGAAACACCCACAATAGAACTGGGTGAATCCAGTCTCCTGATTGCATATCTTGTTGTTCCTAAATTGTGTCTAACTGCCTCTCCACAGAATCAGTCATACAACAGAATTCAGTCAGTAAATGGAGATTCCTTTAGATGAATAATTACAGCAAATCAAAATGTGCTTCCATTCTAAATCTGAGAGAAATGTCAATGTCAGCAGTTTCTACAGAATGGAAGCTCCACAAAATGTAGATTCAGAAACGTTCAATTGCTTGTTTGGATAATGTCAAATTGTCATGCTTTGGCAATGTCAAAATATGTTGTCTCAAGAAGTTAAAAGCACTTCATTTCAACATATTTTGAAAAAATATAAAATATTAAAATAATATAAATTATTAGTCATGAACAATATGACAATGTGAAAACAGTTCCACATAAGTAGCATTTCTGATGTAACTTGGTATTATTCTAGTTGCTAAGAGTAAAAGAATCTTGTCATAGCAAAATGTTTTTGGTTATTACATGTTTGAAAGAAGAACAAGTATTTCCATGCTTGAAAATTTTTAGGAAAACAAAAATCCTCAAAAAAGTCGAAATACAGTCTTGTTTACAAATTTATACTTTGTATGGCTTTCAAAGTCTTCCTTTTCCTTCCGGCTATAGCTCAAAGGTGGCCCCTTTTTACATGGGTTGCAGCTGCTGTCCTGTCTTCCCAAATAGTCTTTGGGAACAATGTTGTCTCAATGAAACTCTGGCTTAGCATATGCTTAAACCCTACCAGCTTCCACAAGCTGCTCCAGAACATTTGCATCTGCCATTTCTCTATAAGTAGAAGATCACACTCTGCATATGAAACATCATAATTCTGTGATGGGAGTAGTACACAACTTCCAATGCCCTAAAAGCATTTATGACTTGAGAAAAAGTGCTACATGCAGTTCAAGCCCTCCCTTTACAGCTGTCCTGTACAAGCAGTATTAGGACTCAGCAAAATGTTTACTTTGCTAATGACACTGGAAAAGCAAGAGAAAGTGCACTCTGCTTTTTTCAACTTCATGTGACCACATCTTATCTAACCTGACTTTATAACTAACTATAGAGATTCTTTTCTGATTTTAATGCTTCCCATTGATGGAAAAATATTTATGCAATAAAATTTATTAAACAATTAACAAGAAAATTGAGAACCTCAATGTTCACACTTCTTCAAATTAGATTAAAGCTTTGAAGAGTTTTAATATTATGCTTTCTACAGATACCTAAGGCTTACAACATGAAATTTCCAGCCAAAGACTCACTATATGAACCTAACACTTGACTGATATCTTGTGCCTGATTAGCCCAGTTAGTCTGAATTAGGATAAAGGAACAAGGCAAAAAATAACTATTTTATTCCCTCCATCTAATGTTTTTCCTATAGTATGGCTGTGTCTAGGCAGGAATAAAGGTCAGGAAGGGAAGTAAAAAAAAAAAAAAATATATATTCAACTGCATCTCAAAATATCAAATTAAAACATTTCTGAAAGATAAATAAAAGTGTTCGTATTTTTAAAACAGAGGTTCACAAGATTGTTAATAATTATTGAGGGACTGATGGTCTGGAAAATAGTACAGCTGTATTCATAGACCTCTGGAATGCTATTCTGGCTGGTGGACACTTTCTAACTGGCATTCTGTGTTTAACTGGGAACATACAATTTGCAAATTGCATTCTTCAAACTGGACCTAACACCTCCTGGTTCTTTCTTTCTTGGAAACCGTAAAAAACACCTGAAAGATTATATAAAGTTTCTGTGAAATCTAATAATGGGGGAAAAAGGTAAGATGGAGATAAGGTAAGAGCTGCCACTTTGAAGTCAGAGCCAAACTGCTGGATGATGCTGTGAGCACCACCTGTGGCATGTTGGCAGATCCTGCTTGTGCCCAGCCTGTGTGCATCCCTGCACAGAACCCTGTGGGCACCCACTGCAGAAGGGAGGATTATAAATACAGCTGCCAAAGAAGAAAACAATTTTCTTGCAGCTGAGATGAAAACAAATAGTCTTCCTTTGAGAAGGGGGCAGTTGATGTGAGAAATTTCGTGGAAGAATCAGTGTTTCACTGATTCACTGAGGTAGGATGACCTTGTAACTCTTGTGTGTGAAACATTAAATATTTTCTTTGATGAGAACATTTTTCCTAAGTCCCATTAAGTGCACTGACAAAGATGAATAGCATTAAAAAAATACTTAAAGCAGTTTACAACTTCCTGCTGCATAGCTTGTATTCTTGCAGGGTATATGGTTGAAACAACAATGAAGCTGAATCTATCTAACTTGGTTACTCAAGTGTCACTTCCTCACCTTATGAATAAGTAATATAAGTACTTGTCCAAGTAGGGATGAAGTCTGCATTCCCAAGTGCCATCATCATTCTCTCTTTGGCCCTACATCTTTTACACTAAATGTATTATTGCCAAATTAAATTTCTACTGTAGATCTGGAGAATGTCTCATAAGACCCTGATCTTGTCCTTTTCTTTCAGCCACATCAGATGTTCTTACAGAAGATATTACCTTTTCCCACCAAGTTTTTCTTATCTTATTATTCTTAGACCATCACAGCTACAAGAGCACTACCACTAGTTTCAATTATTTCAGACAGCATGAAACAGCTTTCATGGGACCAAGAAAGCCTTTACTCAAAATAGCCTATAGTCTGGTCATTATGATGCTCTTCTGGGACATGTAGGGGGTTTGAATCCCATTAAGTAGAGGAGACAATTGAATCTGCCTCTCCTGCAGGCTGGGCGAGTACTTTAATCATGAGTTATTGGATAAAAGGTTATGGAAGGATCATCATTGTCTTCTCCAAATGCATTTTGTGAGAAACGAATAATAGCACCTCTTAGAGTAGCCTCAGTGCAATGAGTCCCACCGGGACTAAAGTTGTAAGTACTGAAGGACAGCCTCAGACCACCTTTGCCTGTAACATTTCATAGTGGCTATCTTGAGCAGTTCAGTACATTTTGCAAAACTTTAGTACACATTTATGCCTCTTGAGATTTTGTACCAAAACTAGGAATCAAAGTTAGGGCAGTGATCTAAAAATGTAGTCACTGAACAACTAGCTAGAGAGTCTGAGACTCCTAAAGTCACCAGAAATTGTGAATTATGCATAATTGTCTGATAAGGTGGCAATTTCAGTATTCTACTTCAGAAGCGTAATTCATGTTCCGAAATAAAGTATGTACCACATGTACTTTGGGACCTAATGTTATTTCACATTCTCCACATTTACCTGAATGCTGCTATTGGAAATGATTTAGATACTTGAAAATAAAGATCTTCCAGCACTATTACAACAAAAGATGACATTTTTGTCTAAAATTATTCCTTTAGATATCAGTTTTAAAATTAGGCAAAGTCTTCCTCATCCAGATTTTTACTTCAAAGTCTCTAGGGGAATAATTGAAAATTCAATTTGTTTTACCTGATTATCAAAATCTAAAGATAGTTAGATGGACTATGGGCTATTTGTACATTTTCTTTTGTTATATATTATATAAATTGTAACCAAGTAGATGAGCACTCAAGTACAAAACTGATAATACTAGCCACACATATGCTTTTTTGCTATCCAAATAATTTTCCAGTCACACACAGTCAGCTACAGGCATTCAAGACTCTACATGCTCCTGTAAAAAGACCTTAACCCTCACAATATCCCAATTAAGAGGAAATGCTTTAAAATGCTGTTTCTAGTTTTGCACAGTTGTAGAGAATATTCTGAAGATGCTGGGATTTAACCATGGATTTCAGCCTTCTGTTTTTGAAAAGCCATTGAAGACACATTTCCAGTGCTGTTCTTGCGGGATGTTTGAAATACAATAGCATATACTGAGGCATACGTTCTTCAAAAATCTCATGCTTTCATGCAGCACAACAACATCTGTCACACACTGAAATGTCAGCAGCATTATATGAGCTGACTTGATATCACAAACCATGGTGCCATAAGAGTAAACAATCTTGGAAATAGGGATTGGAGCAGTATACGTACTTGAAACTGCAGAATGTCCTCTAGCCTCTTGTAACCAGCTATTTTCTTTGCTGTCATAAAGATTTTCAGCCCAGATACAACCTTGATTTTTTGAATTTACTGATTCTTTTATCTCCACTACAGTTCTTTCTGTCAAGTTACTTTACAATTTTAGGCTGCATGCAGCTGTATTTTTTTCCACTGGGAGGGGAGAGGAAGGAGCTTTCTGTTAGACAATTAACCCAAAGGTGGGGAGACCTGGCTGTCTGACCCTATTCTGCCACATATGATGAGTCACTCACGAGTTTGCTCAAGTCACTTAAGGGGTTCTCCATTTCCTATACATAAGTGGAAAGCTACCATAAACTTTGCAAGACACTAAAACAGTACAGTAAAAGTGACATATAAACATTGTAGTTTCATTTCTATATCATAGAATCATATCATTGTTTGAGTTGAAAGGGATCTTCAAAGGTCATCTGGTCCTGGTAAAGGTTAGAATCATAGAATTGCTAAGGTTAGAGAAGACCTTTAAGATCAGTAAGTCCAACATCAACCTAACCATACTACCCTAACTCTAACAACCCACTGCTAAATCACATCCCTGAGCATCACATCCAGGTAGTTTTTAAACACATTCAGAGATGACTCAATGGCCTACCTGTGGAGGTGGTTAACAACCCTTTCTGTAAAGAAATTTTTACTTATATCCAACTTACCACCCCCTTTCCCTCCCCCAGGGCAACTTGAGGCCACTTCCCCCTGTCCTGTCACCAGTGAGAGGAGACCGATCCTGTTCTTGCTGCCACCACCTTTCACATATTTGAAGAAAGCAATGTCTTCCCTCAGCCTCCTCTTCCCCAGAGGAAACAACCCAGTTCCTTCAGTTGCGCCTCATAGGGCATATTCTCCAAGCCCTTCACAAGCCTTGCTGCCCCTCCTTAGATCTGCTCCAGCACTCAATATCCATTCTGTACTGAGGTGCCCAAAACTGTACATAGTACTCAAGGTGGGGCATCAGCAGTGCTAAGTACAGGGGGAGGACTACTTTCCTAGTCCTGTTCACCACACCATTCCTGATACAGGCTAGGATGCCATTGGCCTTCTTGGCCAACTGGACATGCTGATGGCTCATATTCAGCACACCAAGGACCCTTTCTGTCAGGCAGCTTTCCAGCCACTCCTTCCCAGGCCTGAAGGGTTGCCCAGGGTTGCTGTGACCAAAATGCAGGACCCAACACTCAGCCCTATTGAAACTCATACAGTTAGCCTTGAAACATTGATCCAGCCTATCCAGGTCCTTTGTAGTGCATTTCTACCTTCCAGCAGATCAACACTCCCTTCAAACGTGGTGACATCTGCAAATCTATGCAAATGATGTTGAATCAGCACAGAAATTGATCTAGATAATTTACTCAAATGAGCCATCAATTGAATGATTTTCAGAAAAAAAAGCTATTAAATACAGAACTTTTCTGTAAATCAACAGTCCTTTGAATTCTGACAATAGCTGCAATTAGAGTTAATCACTATTATTTCTTAGTTTAATAATCATTGATCTCCCTGGCTTCCCTCTGGTTCCTATGATTCCCATGCAAACATACAGAACATATATACAACATTCCCAGATGATTTAAAAAAAAAATCCAAAACTGAAATATTGACTTTTCATTTTCCTTTTCCTCCAGTAAAAGATAATGAGCTAAATTTATCACAGAAATAATTAGTAGAAATTAATCTTACAACCTTGTCAAACCTAGTGACTTTTCATTGTTTGTCTGGAGGCTTAATGGTGACTTCTAGCAATAATTACTGAACTTCCAAACTTACTGTAAATAGGCACCAGATTCCTCTGTTTACCCAAAGACAGAATATCTGTGATTATGTATACATTTTAATAGCTCTCAACTACTGACTTGGGCTAAATAGAAAAAACATTTCCTGTTATTACAAGCTTTTCTTTTCCCATTTGTTTGTTTTTTTAAATGTTTCCATTGCTCAGATCTATCCTTTGGAAGCCTAACAAAAAAAGCAAAGCTGAGAGTTTACAAATGGGCCTGGATGATGTTCATTGTAAATACTCATAATAAACACAGAAACAGCAATATCTGAAAAAAAAAAAAATAGAAAAAAAAGCAATATTCTAAGTCACCTCTAAACTTTCTCAACTTTAGTCAGAAATCTGCAGGGCCAAATCAGTGACAAGTAAATCTTATTTAATGAGTATTTGTGGTAGAAACGATCCACAAATCCTCGAAGTATGATTTCAAAGTCAACTCTGAAACTCCTGCAGTGCAGTTAGTTCAAGTGCATTGCAACCTTCATAGGGATACAACTGCTTTCAGAGCAGTGTTTTACTGTGTGATGTTTGTGTAAAGACTTATAGAACATCACACATTTCAGCCACTTGTGACTTTTAATTATCTAAATACTGGATTCATGCTCCTAGGTGTGTAGTTAGGTAGCTGTGGCAGGGCCTATTCAAAATTAAATTGAAGAAACGCATGTGGAAAAATACTGTAATCATTAAAGCTACATATCAGTACTGTTCCAGACATTTCTTCAGTGTAGTTAACTACATTTCCTTGATCTTTCAGATTTTAAGGACAGAAAAGAGATACAATTATCATCTAACATTATCTGCTGCATAGTCAATGTCAGAGAAGCCCAGTCAGTAACTCCTACATTAAGTTCTGTTGCCTTGAGTTAAATAGAGCAAATGTAGAGAGCTGATGAGAAACACTGAAAATCCCTTCTTATCAATCATTCTCCAAAGTTAAACAACTTTGCTTTAAATAGTCACTGCAATTAAATATCTCACACTCTACTCTCACCCCTTTGGATTTTGTTTACCAGATTACAAATTCTGCCCTACATCACCATGGTTTATTTTATAAGGCACTTTCTGGCCTTTGTCAGAATTGTCTTTTTGGCTCTCTTTAGTGCAGCATAATGCTGGACACATTTTGTATCTGCATCAAGGTAATTTCTGCCAGAACTGCCAAGCACTCTGTGTATGGACTCAAGCTGTGGCTGCATCTCCTCTGTAGCCCTATGGTACAATATTGCCATTGATAGCAATGGGCCATAAAGATATAAAGATGTACCCAGACTACAGACAGGAAGAAAAATCCCACGAGCATGAACCTAATATTCATTCTGATGAAGGACTCCAGATGCTGATGACTCACAGAAAGCAACTAGCAACTCCAGGACCCAGACGAGCATAGGGGTGAATGCAGCTCCAAGAAAAAGAACAGTAAAAAAATAAGGATGTGTAAAACATTTTAACTGCAGTGCTACTGCTAATGAAGCTTTTTTATATAGAATATTTTAGCTAATTATTCTTCATAATAATTAGATCTGGACTTATAATGATTAGACTTTTCAGATTTCAATAGTAATAACATTAAATTATTGGCTGTGTATAAAATGATGTGCTTAGGCTTCTTGCCTATAGACAAGATTTTAAGCATAAAAACAAGGGTGAGAGCTTGCCTGGGGCCACTGGGGACCCTGATCTGTGGCTGCTGCTGCAGCTGACTGAGCAGAAGAAGGAGCTCCTGGCACACCTACCAGACAGGACAAAGGGACCAGCAAGAGACCAAAGCACATCAAAATTTATATTCATGGTCTGACCAAAGTCTCAGTTTGTCACTTGCAGTAGCACAGGAAACGACTCTAAGTCTGCAATGATATTGATGCAGTTCTTTAACTTTCTCCCACTCAGTAGTAATTTCTCGATTCCAGATAAATCTTACAGCTTACCTCTGAATTTTCTCCAGAAGTTTTAACATTTTCAGTGAAGCATAGACACCAAACCATAATGCTTTATTCCAATAACGATCTCACTACAAGAGACAAGCACTACAACTATGCATCTCCCATATCAGCCTTAAGCATTAATGAAACTACAGAAGGGACCAAAAAATCCGTTCAATTTTGTAGTGCATTTGTCTTAAAAAGAACTTCCGCTTCTGTCATAAGCCAGAGTAACATTTTCACTACCATAATTACCAACAAAGTCGAATTCTGATGCCTGAGCCTCCAACAAATCAGAACCTGAAACTTCCAGTCACTGTGGAGGAAGTACAGGGAGAGGGCAAGGGCTGGGACATCAGGATAAGCAGGCAGCACCAGAAAATTGATGAAGTTGATGAAGTTTCTATTGGCTTTACTTACCATAGTCAGACTGGTTCATGCTTAATAAGAAAAAAGAGCTCCTGATTTCCTTTTAATTGTAAAACCTGAAAGGCCAGTCTGAGAAGTAACAATGTTGCATGTGTGAGAGGCATTTGAAGTTAGGATGACTTGTACTTGTTTAGCCAAAAAACAAACAGAAAGCGGTATTAATAGAACAGCCTAATTTGCTGGATGGCTTTGAAAGGTTAGTAATTACCTTACACAAGCAATTTTATAAAAATGCAGCTCTCCACAGATCAAGTGCAAATACTATGCTCTATCCACCAATGACAGAAGACAGCTATTTTTACTTCATTACAATGGTACTTTAGCTCAAATTATACCATTTTTACTAATATTTGTTCAATCTACACAGGCCAACATGCTTGAAATGGTAGCATCTTGCTGAGACTGTACAGATACAAAGTATATAGGTTATGAATTCCTTAATATTTACTGCTTCCCTGTTTAAAATACTGTGCAAATTTCTTGAAGTAGATCCTGATTCTGCCCTTTTCCTGTCAGAATTGTAAATATTTTCCTACTGCAGGAAATACTGTTATGCTTCTCACCAGGACATGGTTAATTCCAGAACAGCTTTAATCGGTGCCTTGTATTAGTCTCATTTTTATTTTGATTCTTCTACTTGGAACGCTATTCTTCTTAATGCTTTCAAGATCAGTAGTTATACTACTTTTAACATGTATCCCTTCAGCTTTTTCTATGGTCTTAATTAGTAGCTCCCCAGTTTGATTTTAGACTATAAGGATATTAGGACGGCAAACTAGGTTATGATAATAAGAATGAAATACTCTGCAAAGTCTCCCAAAGAACATCAGTGGTCATCATCTCAACTATGGGACCCTTAAAGTAAAAAGAAAACATACAATGACTTTGTCCAGTAGTAATAGATTTCAATACTGCCATACTATATGATATGGCACACAAATAGTCAGTAAACTAAAGCCAGGCTTTTGAATTCTGGAATAAAATATTTCAATTCTCTTAGTCTGAAGAGAAGAATTTACGACAGCACAAGGACATTTTGATGTGCCTAGCTTCACAGACACAGCTAGATGCTTATCATCTGAATGAAGGCATGCCAGCTTGGGGATTCTGAGATAGCTCTGTGTATGTTTCTCTTTATGCATTATTCAGCTTTGAAAAGCTATTTTGGTAGAAAATTAAGACTAAGCTGCAGAGCCATTAAAGTGAGGAGACTCAGCATTTGGGCCAGAGACCTTGACTTGGTGTGAAAAGAGACAGGTCTCAGGATAAAAACCAATACCTCCTATACTGATTTAGTTTCTGAATGAGTTCATTTTCTCTGCATCCATAGACTACAGCCTGACAGGTGACTATGCTCATCAGGAGGAAGAGCCAATGACTTGAAAGCTTCTTGATGGACCAAGAACTGTGACTTAGTTGCACCTTGCCGTGTACAAGGAGCTCATTTTGAGTATCCAGGTAGGAACACTGGCAGCTATGACTCTAATGAAAGACATAAGAACAAATGTAAATAAATTCACTCACACAAGCATCCAACAGCAGCATCCTCACTCTAAACAATCACATGAAGTCCCATAACTTGTAATAACATAACACAATGCAAAGAGATCAAGTTCCTGCCCTTGCATTTCATTGACCTCTCAAGCTATGTGAATAAAATGAACTTAACTCACATATTCAGAAATGACATTAACATTTTATCTTGCTTCTTCTAATTTGCACTTGACATGTCTCTGAAAAGCCAGAGGGACCAGGACAAACAAAGCAATATCACAAAGGTAAGGAAAACAAATGCTCACCCATCTCCAGGGAACTCAGGTTTGTAGGGAAAAAATTCCAGAAGAAGGCATCTCCAACAAGCAATCCTCTCTCAGTGGCAGTCACCCCTTAAATGAGGTCTAAGAGGGGTGGAGCCTGGCTTCACCCCCTTCCGATCACACAGGTGAATTGCCTTCACCTGTTCTCCCAATTCTGTCTGGGTCTTTCCTTCAGGTGCTCAATCAGTGTTTCAGGCTGTGATTTAGCAGTCCCCATATAGTCTTAAAATGGGAGATAAAGATAAATGCTGCTTTAAAGTAAGTAATTATTTCTTGACCTTTGGCTTGCTGTAAAATTAGTCTCAGAAAACTACAATGAGACTTGCCCAATTATTAAAGCTATCAGTTGACATTTGAAATTCATTTATTTTGCCCATTGAATTGCCCTTCTCCTGCATATTCAATAGTTTCTTATGCAAGGCAAAGTAAAGGCAATTTGATATATAATCATGTAAAAATGAATATAAAATATGTTTTATAAACTACGTGTTACTGTAATAAGAAGTCAAGATTTCACAAGGATGTTCACTACTAACAACAGAATGGTATATTTGTAATAGCATAAAAGTGGAAAAAGAATCTGATGACACTGCAGAGAGCATAGAAGTTTATGAGATATATGACCTGGAATACAAAGATATAGAAAGTGAAAAGTTGTGACTGTGTTGCAGGGTAGAATGCAATCTGTTTTGCCCTTTTATCTAAGGCTATTATAATTAGATTAATATGTTAATATCAACTTGGAAGTCAAGCACCTGTGCTCTCTGCCACATGCAAACATGCACACACAGCCGCAGCGACAGCAGGTCAGTCTCTCTGCATGCAGGTTGCTTGCAGCAGAGGGCACAAACAATGGGGCAGCTGTTAAGACAGCTGAAGTGCCAGCCCCTGCACACACTGACAAAAAAGAAGAGTCCTGCATGAGACACTAAGCCCACAAGCTGCCAGCTGGACTGTGCTGCTCCATGATATCAGCAATACAGGAGCTAAAATACAATCACTAGCAGCATCGCCTGCTCTGCCAGCAGACTCTTAGTGTAGAAGCTGAGTTCCAAGAGGAAAATGAACTGTCTTTGACAAAGAAAAGCTAAGTTTCCTTTTTCTCAAGCATCACTCACAGTGTTTCTAAGGTTTCCGAATATGATGGAGGCTATTAGCACTCATCGTACCATTTATGACTACAAAATGTCACTAGTCAATATTTTTTCCATGTTCCTCTTTCCTTGCTGCAGTCTGTGATTAACACTTGATGTTTCAAGAGAATACTCAGCCTGACGTTACTGTTTCTCTTTCATATTTTTTTCTCTTTGTTTATCTTGCTGTATTCTTGAAATTGCTTTGCTTCTTGGGGACTTAAAAATCCAGTTCTATGGTGGCATTTTAAAAACAACTCATCTGGGCTTCCTGGCACTCTGACAAACAGAGTGAACTGGGCACATACATTTGCTTTCTAGTGACTCACTACAGATATGGTTGGCCTACAAAATGAATAAGGTTGTGGGGCTGTATCCTTGCAGTTGACCCAGTACCAGGCAGATTTTCATGTTGAGATCATGCATGCTTGCCATCGGGGACTTCACACATGTCCTTCAACCAAACTCTGATTTGAGTTCTGAAGGTAGAATCTAATACAACACTGATATACGAGATGCAGATCATTCAAGATATAGGGATCATAGGACATAGGGACAAATGTATCCACAACACTGAACTACATGTACTGCCTTCTCCTTTCCATCTGCACTGTGTGGTGACAGAGAATGCATCTTTGACTGAGCTACCAGGTAGAGCTTTCCTTCTGTATACTCATGTCTAGATTTTCACACAAGACACGTAAATTAAGGTAAGGAAGGCAGATAAGGTTGTTTTTGGCAACTGCATGGCTTAGAGCTGTACCAGAGCTCTGAAACCAGGAAAAAACAGCATGAGTATTCAGCTATATTTTCAGGCTGTCTGCCTTTGACCTTGTTTGACTTCCCATGAACATCTGGAAAACTTCTAGCACCATGTTTTACTATTTTCAATATTTATGTACAGCAAGAGCTAAGTTTTTATGCTCAAATATTTATAGAAAGTGAATTTTATATTTGTTTTCCATAAACATCAGTATCAGAATCCTGGTTGTAGCATTAGCACTATGCCATCAGGAAGCAGAAATAACACTGTGTGCCTCATGCAACCAGTCACAGTTAAGCAATACAGACAATACTCCAAAAGAGATCTGTAGAGTACATGAATCATAGAACAACAGCACAAATCTGCAGAAACAGTCATCTGTATATAGGCTTTCTGTCAATGGAGAGAAGGAGCAAAATTTATCATGTTCAATTTAGGTATGAATTATTCAGCCTGCTCCTCTTGCAGACTCGCTTTCAGCATTATTTTCATTTTACAATATACTAAATTTATTCAAGTTAGTAAGCAGCTAATATATATAATTATAATAAATGATTTTATCAGAGTGCTGCGAGCTTCTGTTCTTCTTTTACAAGTAAATAGTTAAGAAGCATAGTTCTTCTGCAGAGGTAATAAAGAAAGCCAGTTAAGGGTTAGTGGACAGACACATTATGGTCTCCATTTTACAGATGGTAAACTGAAGATCAAAGAAAAACTTTTAAATATTGACCATTTTCAGCTTCTTATATAATGCGACTGTAGATCTAAAGACTCAAGCTAGATTCTCCTAATTGTTATATAATGACTTTGTCGGATTTTATTTTTCCATTTTGCCATATTCACGGTTTATAACAATTTTCTAAGATCCCATTTACCATCTTCCCCAGAAGCTGAAGTAACAACAAATAAAATGTCTTCTTGAAATCAAACATTGGGAAAAAAAAAAAAATCCTCTAAATACTGCATCCTCTGGAGGTCATGCTTTTTAAAACAATCCTCTCTGTTCCATTTCAGCAACTATAAGGAGTATTTGCCCTTGGCACATAGCCAGTCCCTGTACACCTTGCTGGGTTTTCAGAGCTGGTTTCCCATCAGCTACATGCACAGGCAGGCACCTCTTGGGGCTGTGGCCCCAAATGTATTTGCAAGTCCCGCTGGTTAGACTTGAAAACAGAAATACTCCTGTAACCAGATACAGCAGGCACACCTGAAGCACCCTGCTTCACGCGAAACCCTAATTAACCCAAGAGCAATCAGAAGAGCAATACTGAATGCCAAAACTAAGTGCTAGAATGTGAGGGGCTCTAATGCCATCTAAGTATGAAGCTAAGTCTATTCCCTCATGTGGATTTAGCCCTCAAAAGTAACTTCCGCAGTACTGTTCTTGTTGGCTCTTCAGCAGATTCATTGTGATTCTGTAAAAGATTTTCCTTTGCAAAATATCCGTCACAATAGCAAAAACCATCATCACATGATAATCTTAGCACATTCACCTTTTCTCAGCTAGATGCTTATGATTTTGGACAGTATTTCCCATAAGATGTTTCTTGTTCCACATTTGCACTATCCCCAAATCATGTTCAATTTCAATTCTTTTTAAAAATGGTTATTTTTAAGTTTAAACTCTGCACTGATGGAAAAGTCTCCCATATTCAGTGCAAGGTCTTACAGTTTTATGATACAGCCTTGTAGACCTTTTATTGTTAAGGCCATTTTTATTAAGGCTCAGGAAGAGGCAGTGACTGGCCCCCTGGTGCTATTCTAATTTTACATCATGGGACAGCACTTTTAAAAGCAGAGCAGGGTTATTTTTGTAGCAGATCAGAATCTCAATTTACAAAGACCATGCTATAGTCAAATGCCTTCTCACACCAGCGAATTCCATTGTGTTTACATCATGCCTGTATTTAGCTGCTGTCACTGACTTTATTGCTAGAGACAATGTAAGCTCAAACGACCCACACATTTAAGCAAAATAAAAAAGGTTTCCTGGGATTCCCTGCATTTGTGGGGTTGTTTGTTTTTTTTGCATTATTTTCCTCCAGGCATAAGTACCTTCCCAGTCAGTCAACTCGAATTAGCACTACTGTTGTCATGTTTGTAAGTCATGCTTTCAGTTCCAAACTTTTACCATCCCTACATCATTTTAAATTCTGACTTTTCAATTAAAATATATATTTTTAACATATAGATTAAATCTCATTTGGAATTCATTTTATTTTAATGTATTTCAAATTTCTCAAAAAAGCTTCCTATTTTCCACCCATAATAAGTACATCATTAAGTAACTGATCACTCTACATAAAACTGCTGTTATGTGGTCAGCTGAAACCCAGAAAGATTGCTAGCCATTGCTGAAAGCTATCTTGCAAGAACAGAAATAGGGGGTATTAAACACTAAGTAGACTCAATCAAATATAAAACACTGAACATTCACTGAGCAAATTGACTACAATTCAAAAAATGCTTTATTTATCTGCAGTTAAATAAAGTGAGAATCACAAGCCACTGTATCTGCAAACACCTTTGGAGTCCTATAGATGGAAGGGACTTAGAGATTCTGTATGATCTATCATCTGTCCCAGGGCAAGATCAATCCCACTTATATCAGTCCAGTGCATCCTCATAACACATTAGTAAAGATCATCAGTGATGAATATGAAGATTTTTGCTCTTCAGTGTATATTTTCAATATTTCTTGTACCTATTCCTAGTCATAGTGCAATTTTAAGGCTTTACTTCTTGTCTATCCAACATTAACTTGGGCACCAAATTATTTCTTGCCTTGATTAGGAGGGTTTTTTCTGTAACTGTTTTTGTGAGGTTTTGCGTCTCTTCTCTTTTTTAGGCTAAAGTTCAGTTCTTTCTGTCTTTCTTCCCAAGCCATGTTGTTAAGTTCTCTAGGACAGAAAGATTCTGTCATATGTACAGCAGACTACATTTCAGTCTGTACTGGCATCATAATGTCCTATAAGATGATAAACTCTAGGATTGTGTGAAACAAGAAGCAGGGTTTTTTTTTCAGAATTTTGCTTAATGGGCAATTTCCCAAGGGATCGCTGTGTCTGTGCCCATGTAAAAGTTTGAATGCAGCACCTTCTCAGTGTCCCCTAGAAAATTTTTTCTATTCATTAAAAAATAAAGCCAACTAATCAAGCTCAATCAAGCTAATTAATCAAACTCAGTCAACCAGTGCTCTCACAAGATGGAACATTTGGCTGTAGCAGTGCTAGCACAATGGCATCACTTAACTGGTCAGTGTGAACCAGACCTCTCAGCATCCCCCTCCCTTTCCTTCTTGGGCACCCTCTTGCTCCTGCACTTGACCTTGAGGAGCTGCAGACACTGTGGCTGAATGTGACCACCAAAGAATCATAGAGCTGCTTCCTGATCAACTCACAGAATTTCTTAGGTTGGAAATACGTGATCTGCAGGTTCATCATGTCCTACTGTTAACCTGACCTACCAAGTCCCATCACTATATCATGTCCCTGAGTGCCACTACAGAGCACTCGTAGTCTCGTCTTTGCACTATGGCCTTCTGAATCCTTCTAGCTCAAGGCAAAATTCACTCTCCACCACCAATCCCTTCCCTACGTCTTCTGCAGACGTAAGGATAAGTATTTCCCTGTTTGTTTTTCCACTGCAATCTGTTTAGGATTCCAGTGCTAAGCAGTGGCTGCTTCTAGTCACAAAATGCATTAATGGCTCTGTAGAAATGATTTTGTAGCAAATGAGAGTCATGAGGGAGGCATAAGGAATTATTTTTGGGAAATAACTGTCATAAGGGAGTCACCTGCACTATCACTCAAGTGTTTTAATACCCAGGAGCAGGCAATGTAAGGTAAAAGCTTTTTGTGTGTTGCAAGTGGCACTATGAGGAACATAAATTGCTGCTGAATATATTAAGACAGGTCATTCGTTCTTTTCTCACTGTATACTAAAAATCCTGTTATAAATGCCAATTAATGCAATCAGCTCACATGAAGACTGATTTGTTCCCTCAGTGCAAGAGGCACACACACCACATCCAAGGTTACCACTGCCTATGGCAGGTGTTGGATGACACGTACTGTCAGCTCTGCCAAAAGGTGCAGAGCACTTTCTGAGGGGAGAATGCTGCAGAAATGCACAGCTTTTTTCCTGAAGCACTCTAAATCAAGGTAGGTGCTGCAAATACCATGTGCATCAAGCTTTCCCACCCCACCTCTGCTGTAGTACCAAACCTTTGGAGGTGTCCTGGCTCATTCCTCAGCTTGCTTTAAAGTACAGATTGCTTTCACAGGCTGGAATGGGCCACAAAGCTCTTTGCAAATCAAAACTCACCCTGAGCTTAGGGCCATGGGGAGCAGGGGCTGCCCCACAGCTGTGTGATGGTGGTGAGGGACATCTCTACTTCGCTGAGTGCCCGCAGGCAGCCCTGCAGTGCAGCACTGAGGTGCAGTGGGAAGAGTTCAGCCTTTTATCAAAAGGGACAGGTGTTTTCTGAAGATAAATGGCTTTGAGAAGAAGGTCTCTTCGTTGCAGTCAGTAGACATTAAGTGCTGCCCTATAAGCTGAAAATGCTACTTCCTTCCATGGGGAGCATTCCAAAGCAAAATGTAAAAACAGTTTCCTCATGGGAAAAGGTACCTGCTTGGTATTCCCTAGGCAACAGTGAAGTACCCTTTCACAGGAGATACTGCTCAGAAAAGATTTATGAAATGTGGCAGGGCTACATCAAGGCCTTAGAACCATTAATTTAAAATGCCTTTCCCCTTCATCCTCCCGTGCAAATTGCTGAGCAATCATGATTTCTTCTTACCTTCTGCTCTCAGCAATACAGCCTGTGTCATGCCAGGATCACAGTTCCATGACATTAATTATACACAACTAAGATATACCTTTTATTTTGTGCCTAAAATGGAAAGCAGTGCAAAAGAACACAGGAGACACTGCCTGTGCTTAGGGAATTTAATTTCAGCTCTGTACTTCTTTCAAAAAACCTCATGGCTTAAGAGATGCTTCATTCTCAAAGCAGTAAGACTCACTGCTACATTCAGGGCTGCTTACAGTGGGATGCCTTAAAATACTGAATAATAATACCAGGAGAAAATGCCTTAGACCTGCTTACTTTTGTGTAACTGAAGAAAGATGAGCTGGCTTAGAAAACTTTCTGATTTTCATTTAACCCTCAAGATGCTAAAAGACAGAACCACATAACTCAGTTGTAAGAGACGCAGTGTCAGGTCAGAGAATCTGCCTCTTCCTGATGTAAGACTGTCACATCTGGACCATCCTACAGTGTCAACAACTTACATAGTTTCCCACCACTTCCACATTTTCTACTAACTAGAAATAGAACTAGATTTACAGTAGATAAAAGAATAAACTTCAGAACGTTTGACCTTAGCTTTTGTTCGTATACTCAGAGTACTTTACTTCTCAGCAAGGCAATGTTTAGGAATTCTCAAACTCTTCAAGAGCAATCAGCTATTCTCTGGGATCACACAGGAGTAACCAAATTCAGTGTCTAATTAAGGGACAAAAATGCCTTTTATTTTTAAAGTTATATTATATTTGTGATTTTTTATTCTTTGTTTGTAGTTGGTGGTTATTTGTTAATGACTCATATGTTTTCCTGTTATAATGTATGTGGTAGAACTTCAAATTCTGGGAAAAAAAAAAAAAAAAAAAAAAGAGAAAGCATACCATTTACCATCTCACACCATTAGACACTTAGAAGATTAATGAACTTAGTACTTCAAACCAGATATCAAATTTCCTAGTTGCTCAACCAGCACTTGTTGGTTTTCCCTTGTATTATTATTTTTAAGTCAAAAGTAGCCAAGAAGTTGATGCTGGCTCTCTTGCCTTGCTGCTCCCAATGCAATGCATCAGAGACACTTGGACGACCACTGCTCACACCAGAGAATGGTATTTAGACTTCATTGAAGAAAAACAACTAGCAGTTCTTTAACTTTCAGTAGAACTATTCCTACGGAATATTAAAAAGGAACATAAAACCAAATAGAAGACCAACTGATTATTGAAGAACAACTGCCTTGCACTATTCCCTAGGTTGACTATTGCTCTGCTGGGGATATTGTATAGTCCACTGCATCCTGGAAAATTCATGAAGCCCAAATAACAATTTGAGGGAGCTGGAACAAAAGGAAAATACAGAGTAGAACTGAAGAACAGAAGGATTTTGTGGCACTTTGGGTACTCAGAATAGATTAACAGATTTGAATGCAAAAGAAGTAGCGACTATAATTTGTCACCTGCTCTGTTTGCATAACCTTATGCACAAGGCATAACACCGTAATAATAGAGAATCTTGCCGATTCCTCCATAAATCCTACAAAAAGTGTAACGGTAGTAATTACATTTCTTTGTATTGAGACCATATCTTCAGTGGAAAAACCAGCACTTCTCTGAGCAAGCTGCTCCACTATTTATCTTTGTTCTTTAAAAGTGCTAAAAATACTTTTTAAAGTTTGATTCACTAACCAGAGCTTCCAGTCATTGGTTCGTTTTATGCTGTTTGCTAGATTAAAATTTTCAATTATCCATTGAAAAGGTAAATCTACTTCTCTGTGTATGTTTGTGTTACAGAGAAGGAGGAACTGGTTTTATCTTTAAACTATGATAATTGTGCTATTTAACAAAATATAGGTAATATAAAAACCAGAAAATTATAATCAGAGCATGTCTTCAGGTTTCCCTTTATAAATAATTGGTAACTGTTTTTCATAGGCTCAGTACAGAATTGCTATGGAATACTTTTATGCATATATGTTATCTAAATTTTCAGATGTCAGTTTTCTCCTAACAATGCAGAAGAAATAAAGATTCTCCTATCTGAGGAAGGACTCATAAAAATACTCCCACTCTTTATCCTACCTTTGGTTTACAGTAATTAAGGACCATAGTCTCATAAGTAAACCTATTTCACTACTGTTAACTCACAGATTTCTTCCATACAAGTATATGAAATATTTATTAATGCATCACACTGAGAATTTTTGCTTTGGTGTCAAGGAGTGATAACAAATACAAACTTCAGAAAAGCAACATGCAAATCTTAGTCAGTAGTGTTTTAATCATTTTCAGGCAATTTTTTCAAAAAATAAATCTCAATGTGTCAAGGTAATAAGAAGATACATTGTACATGCTTTCTCCAAAACAGATTAGTTACAAAACAAAATAAGTAAACTGACACATGTACATAGTACGTAGTACCTGCTAAAAAGTCTTTTATAGAAACTCACTGCTCAGTTTTTATTGTAATAAATTACTGCATTTTTTTTTTCTGTACATTAATTTCTTTCAGAACCTAAAAATAGATTATGAAACTCTTAAGAGACTGGACGCAAGGTTTTGATTTCTAATTGTCCATGCCACGTCTAGGTAGGTAAAGCAAATGCCCAAACCCACTGTCTTTTTCATGAAGCATGTCACTGTTTCCAAACCAAGCCTTGGAGCAGCAACAACAGCTCTCCCCATCCCTGGTGGCAGTGGTCCCCAAGGCCAACACTTGGAAAAGCGAGCAAGGAAAGGGCAGCTTTGCCTATGCCTTGCACCAAGAACTCATGGATGTCATTAGCATGTTGTCTCACTATTGCAAATGCAGGTAGATGTCAGTCCCCTTTTCTATGACTCCTCTCTAGGAAGAGTAACTTCACCTGCAAGGGAGGGAAAACTTCAAGGAAAGTGCAAACTTCAAGGTGATATTTTGATCTCACACATCCTCTCCCCAGACTCCAGATAAAACAATGGAATGTGCTTTTCATCCTGCCATAAGCAGGTGAGCACTAGGGAGCTGGGGAGATCTGCCCGATGCCACCAGACCACTGTGCAGAGCAGTCGCTCGCAGTATGGCACCGCAGCATGGGCTGCTGACAGCACTCACTTCTGAACACGCTTGGGAAGTAATTAAATCCAGGTCCCTAAATTAGCAAGTTCTGATGCTTTTGGAGACAATAAGGTGAAAAACATTTCTGCAGTGTGTACGGTCATCAGTAATGGTCACAGCTCTCAAAAGACAAGAAAAAAAGAACAAAAAAAATCTTATTTTAGAGGAAAAAAATCTGCTGCTTTTCCCTCTTTGAGCTGAAACTCAAGGCTCAGCTTCAAACCATGTTTGCCAGCAGGAATGGAGGGTGACAGGATGTGCCCCAAACACTGCTAGAATAAGATGCTCATATCTGACACTCTACTTCAGATTTGAAGTGAGTGTTTAAGCAGAGGATCTGTAAGCAGACAAGGATAGTTGTGCTCAAACATGGAGCTAGGGGCTAAGAGCTTGAAGGCAAAACAGCTGTGGCAGTGTCAATATGACCTATGTGGGACAAATAAATGAATTCAATACACTCACTACTCTTTCTGGTAATTTCAATTACCTGTCCCTTCTCTGTATCTGAGAAAATGTTGTATATCCAGAGCATCCAGATTACACACAAAACATCTTTGAGAGCACAGAAACATAGATTTCTATTTTATTTTTTTTTTTGCCATTTTTCCATTTTCACCAAAGAAGTGATGCAAATGGTACCAGACATGCCATTGCACACAGACCACTCTCAGCTTGCCATACGGGCCCATGCTTCCAGGTGACAGCAAGTCCCAGTTGAGGCAGCACCTTCTGACACTGTCAGGAAGTGCTGAGCAACATAGGTACCCAACACAGGTATCTTTCCAAGGGATTCTGCAGAGTGATTTTCAAGCTGCAGGGTCAGCAGTGGTCTTCTGTAGGGAGAAGTAATGAATGAAGTGCCTGCAGAGAGTGAAAGAAAGACTATCTGCTCCAATCAAAAATATCAGTTCTGGAGCCACATACTCTTTTTCCTTCCAACACCAGCCACGTATTTGTAAAATTATGTTGTAACTCAGGAGGGACAAGATGGAAACATTTGCCAATATCTCTCACCTTTGACAATTCTGCATTTGGTGCCTGCTGTCAGTCCTTCATAGCCACCAGATGTAATTGCAAAGGCCACTAAACTGTAACCTGGAGGACAGCCAAGTTGTTGAAGGGTAATCCTTCGTCCCATTTGAAGAGATGAACTAAAGGAGCTGAACTATTATATTTTAGCTTTCAAAGAGTTTTAATAAAGTTCCACCTGACTTTTTAGGTTGTTGTTCAGGTAGGTATTAAAGATCTAACTAATTGTCAACATTTGCATTAATTGGCATTTATATTACAGTAAATACAGATGGCAAGTGCCTGCAGGCTGTTTTCCATGTCTACATTTGCCATTCTACTATGGCTATATAAATTATAATTTTCAAACATTTGGAGAAATAATACATTTAAAAAGCGTCATCGAAATACAGTGCAATTAGTTTTCCAAAGAAACAAATTCATTCTGACAAAGACAATAACAGCACGCTTTAAACAATCAGAGCACCAGAAAGTAAACAAACAAACAAACAAAGTCAGTAAACTAAGTGAGGGACACATGCACAGCTCCTGTAGGCACCTAGACAGTAGAAAACTGGTTTGTCCAAATGGCACCAAATGGGAACAGCATCACACCCCCAGGTGAGCAGTATTAGAGGAATCAGGTAATAAATCCCAGGTGAGCCTAGAACTTAGAACTGGAGCAATGCTCTAGCCTCACAGGAAGTGGTGACCTTGCTGGAATCATATGAAACTTTGATGTCCTATCACACCACATCTTTATTTCTAAATTGAATAGATGTGGGTTCAAAGAGTGAGCTCTCCAGTTGATAAGGAATGAGTTAAAAGGTCACAGAAGAGGACTGTGGTTCACATAGTGGCTGCTGATGTGTGATGTCCCTCAGGATTCCACCTTGAGAATGTTACTCTTCAATATCTTTACCAATGATGTAGATGATGGGATTGAGGGCACAATAAGCAGATTTGTGGATGACACTAAGCTGAGCAGTACAATGGATACAATAGAAGTAAGGGATGCCAACCAAGCTCATAAGATGGACCCCTGTGAACTTGATGAGCTTCAAAAAAGCCAAGTATAAGGTGTTGCACTTGGGTTAGGGCAATCCCAGATATGCATACAGACTGGGAGAACTCATTGAGGGCAGCCCTGTGGAGAAGGAATTGGGAGTTCCTTGTAGATGAAAAGCTGGATGTGAGCCAGCAGTGTATGCTTGGAGCCTGGAAGGCCAATGATATTCTGGGCAGCATCAAAAGTGGAGTGAACAGCAGGAAGTTGGAGGTGATTGTCCCTCTCTACTCTGCCCTTATGAGGCCCCATCTGGATTACTGCCTTCAAACCTGGGGTCCCAAGCTCAGGAAAGTTGTGAAGCTTTTCAAATGGTTACAAAGGAATAACTGCATGCACTGGTAGAGATTGGGGGATGACCTGCTAGAGATGAGCTCTGAGGAAAGGGACCTTAGGGTCCTAGTGGTTGGCCATGAGCCAGCAGTGTGCCCTGGTGTCCAAGAAGGACAATGGCATCCTGGGTGCTTTAAAGAGTGTGGCCAGCAGATCGAGGGAGGTGATCCCCTCCCTCTATTCTGCCCTGGTGAGGCCTCACCTGGAGTACTGTGTCCAATTCTGGGCTCTCCAGTACAAAAAAAGACAGGGATCTCCTCAAAAGAGTCCAGCAGAGAGTCACAAATATAATAAAGGGCCTGTAGTACCTCTCTTATGAGGAAAGACTGAGCGACCTGGGTCTGTTCAGCCTTGAGAAAAGAAGACTCACAGAAGATCTGATCAATGTCTATAAACATTTAAGGTGTGGGAAGCAAAGGGACAAGGTTGGACCCTTCTCAATGGTGTGATGAGGGGAAATGGCCACAAACTGAAGCTTAGGAAGTTCTGCACAAACGCATGTAAGAACTTCTTCATGGTAAGGGTGACAGAGCACTGGCACAGGCTGCTCAGGGAGGTTGTGGAGTCTCCATCCCTGGAGATGTTCATTACCCGCCTGGATGCCTACCTGTGCAACCTGGGCTAGGGAGCTGTTTTGGCAGGGGGTTGGACTCGATGATCTCTAGAAGTCCCTTCCAATCCCTACAATTCTGTGATTCTGTGATTCAGAGGAGGGCCACCCACAAAGATTCTCAGAGGGCTGGAACACCTCTCCTACAAAGAAAGGTGGAGGGAGTTGGGCTTGTTCAGCTTGGAAAAAAGAAGGCTTCAGAGAGGCTTCATTGTGGCTATCCAATACTTAAAGTAGATAGTTAGAAGATAAAGGGGAATGTTTTTAAACTAAAAGAGAGAAGATTTAGGTTAGATGTTAAGGGGAAATTTTTTCATTCTGAAGGTAGTGAGGTATTGGAACAGGCTGCTCACTGATGTTGCCGATGCCCCATCTTTGGAGGTGTTCCATGAGTCCCTGGGCAACATGACCAATTCCTGATTTAGTGGTTGTAAATCCTCCCCAAAGCAGGGAGTGTTGGAACTAGATGATCTTTAACATCCCTTCCTACCCAAGCCATTCTATGATTTAATCATTCTAATCTGGGGTAATCAGAATGTCAGAGCAGATGATCTAAATAACAACTCCCTCTTATTTTTTGGCAAGGTGAGTCTAGCAGCCCTTTGCAGCAGTTGCAAGTAGTCCCCACTGCATCAACCCCCAGCTATTAATCGCTCTGTCTGTTTCATAAATGTGACAACACCTACAAACTTATTCAGCTAGATGAAAGTTTACCTTCACTAGCAGAATAGATTTTATACTCATAAATTTAAATAACTATGCATTTTAACAGGAAATGTGTTCATATAAGGTATTTAAAAGCAGCCAAGGTAATTACCATATTGCTAGATAAAATGTGTTGCTATCTTCCATATATTCCTACCACCCTTGCAACAGATTCCAATAAATTATTTGTGGTTTGATGGCAGAAATGTATCATAAAAATCAAGGGAATTATGAAATTACAATAACGTGGTTGCAATTCCCCGGGTGGGGATTTGGTAGTCACTCCCTAAAAAACTCTTTAAGAAACTGTAGATAGCACTAACTAGCACTCCTGAGAGGCAGACCACTGTTGATGACTGCTAAATGCTTCTGATGCTTTTATTAGTCTCCACCACTCACAGAGGTGCTACCTTGGTCATCCTCCCAGACTCCCTATAAAAAAAAAACAAAAACTTCTGCTGGCTCATAAAAATGGGAAGTTGGGAACAAGAGATTACAGGGACAATCACAGCCTGTCTGTTCCTCATCAAGGAATGGTAGATCTTGGTCTTTCTACCATAGTTTTGGCCACCCTTGGTAATATTTGACCCTTAACTGTGTCATGTTTGGGTCAAAGTTAATGGACCTACAAAACTTGTTTTTAAATATATCACATTTCTTGGATGGTAAAATAAAACAGCAAAAAGCTGTACATTTCAGGATGATATATTTTTAGAAATTACAGAAGAAGTTGAAAGCTTCTTTAAGCAAGACTGAGACAGAGACAGTATTTTGATTTCCTTTTTTTCATTTCTAAGTGCATACTCACCTACTATTTAGGAATTACAGTTATTAGAAGAGTGCCTGACACCACTCACTGAGCTCAGAGCCTCATTTATGGCTATTAGCCCAGTGATGGTGTATTGAAAAGTACTGCATGTCACATTCATCAAACCCAATTTGCCCATCTTACAGCTTTATTCTTTCCCTATTAATGCCCTGAGTAACAGACTTTTTTCCCACAATTTTCTCTGAGTCACTAATTATTACTTTTTTTTTCCATCAATAAGAACAGCTAATATTATTTGAAACAGTCTGACAAGAGGGTAGATAGTCCAATTTTTTATGGCTTATATTTGTATGTGTTTCTGAAATAAAGGTGAAAGTAATTCTAGTTAATTAGTGATAACGCCAATTACAAGCCAGACTAAGCTTTCAGTTCTAAAAATATATACGTTCCATATAAATATATAAATATATATACACATTCCATATAAATATACACATTCTATATGTGTGTGTATATAGATATATACGGACACACACACACATATATATGTGTGTATTATGTATAGGTTTCCAATTCTGCACAGCATTTAAGCACCTACTTTGAAGCTTGGTGTTTTCCTAGCTAAAACCTAATTCTCTGTATTTCTACAGATACAGCTTCTTGATGCTAATGCAATGTGAATAATGTTAAAGTGGGATGCTGAGAATTTGGTGGTAAAACCACTCTGACTGAAAAGCTAATCTGAGTTCAGCAGAAGTCCTTCTGCAAGAAGCTGTCCTCTGTTTCCACGGCCTCAAATCCCACTGCACCAACACTGCTCTATTTTCCAGCTCTCAAAAAACATCCGTCAGCAACCTGACTAGCAAACAGAGATGGTATTTCCACCACTCACTCCAGCAGCAAGGCAAGATATAAGTGACATTAAAAAAAACAACAAAACACACAATGTCCAAAAGCTCTTGCACTTTTGTGTTCATTCAGTGTCCTTCAGAGCACTGCACATCTTCACAAGGATGGGTTCTGTAGATCAGTGTAATTCATCAGGATTTGTCTGAGCTGATGGAAAATTAGGTGTGAGTTTTCAATTGCTTTTCGCGAATAGTATCAGAATTAAAATGCAAAAGCTTCATGTTGGAAATGTAGCCTTACGCTAATGAAGACACATTCAGCCACCTTTTGATCCTGCTAAGGGCTAACAGAACGGCTTCTACAAGGAACAGCCCTAGCAGCTCACCAAGCAAAAGCGAGTGATACATGGGATACAGTGGTCTGGCCAAGAGTCCCATCTGTAGATAAAAGGTAGGTGTAGTTGCAAAACCCCTGCGTTTCTCAGGACATTTCTCAACTGAATGCTTTCACAGGAAATTTTGCAGTTTGCTTGTGTGAAGTCTTTTCTTACTTCTAAAGAAAATTAATTAGCGTGTTTTCCCTCAAATTTGTCAAGTGTACCATTCATAAGTTAGTACAAGGGTAAAATGAGTATCAGCTTAAAGAGATCAGCTTCCTTCACTGACTGATTTCCAGAGCCAGTGCACAGTAAGGAAATGCACTGCAGTGTCCTATTGGATCAACATTTTATATGATCTGATAGTGATAGAACAAGGGGGAATAGCTTTAAATTAAAAGAGGGAAGAATTAGGTTAGAAGCTAGGGAGAAATTCTTTATTCAGAAGGCAGCGAGGTACTGGCACTGCTGCCCAGAGCTGTGGGTGCTCCATCCCTGGAGGCACTCAATTCTGGTTGAATAGGCTGCGGGCAGCCTAAGCTGGTGGGGGGCAGAACTGGGTGGGCTTTAAGGTCTCCTCCATCCAAAGTCATTCTGTGATTCTATGACTCTATGGATTGCTCAACATGTGCAGGTTTCCTTCCATATCTCTCCCTGCTGGACACAACAGGGGTAAAAGTCAGGCAGTAACGAAGGCAAATACCTAGGATTTAAAGTTTTAGCAGTAAATTATTCAATTAACCATACAGTGGGATCTTGTCCAGATGGGGGGGGGCTTGGACCATGCCTTCCCTGTTCTTCGCTGTGCCATGTGTGGGTCACACAGAGGGAGAAGCGGTACTTGGGGGCAGTGTTTTCTGCACAAAGTAGCCTGACAATCAGCAGAAAGATCACATTTCCTGCTCCTTTGCCTGCATCTAACTAAAAGCCCCAGAGTTTCAGTGATTTTGCGCCCTTCTAAAAGCTGTATGAAAATGGAAATAAGAAACATCCTCACATTTTCATGATTCTGTGTTCTCAGATAATCTTTCCCTCCAGAAGCAATGACAATGTTGTACTGTCTATGGAAAGGCAGAAGTCAGGCCAAAAGCATTATTTTTCTCATAAATCATTGAGATTTATTACAACAGTAGGATTCAATAAATCTTCCTTTTGTCATTATAGTTCCATTACTGAATATTGATGCAAATTATTTACTTTGGGTAGGTGATATATATCGTGTTGTTTTTCCCCATTTTTGGTTACGTGCAGTACAATGCTTTAAAAAAAAACATAGTGAAGGTGTAAAGCACAATTTCAGTGTGCACTAAAAAAAATAAAAAATAAAAAAAGTAATTTGTCGACCTGTTCTTCAAATGGGTTATCTCCTTCAGAAACAGCACACAACATCTGTGGCTATATTCAAGTTAAATTAAAATATTATTTTCTTTTTCTTTGCTGACTAGATTTGCTTGATTATTGAGAGACACAATTCACCATCTGAATTTTTGGCCCAGGAATATACAGTCAATAGGTTCCTCTAGCTGGATGTTGTTTGTTTTTCCCTAAGCTGCTTAACATGAGAACATGTGGCACAAACATATAACAATACTATGTCAACCCAAACTGGAATGTGAATTTCTAGCAGAACCTTCTCTAAAATGAAACACACTGTCTCTATGCTCCAGTCTACTGACTGGCTTGATATTTTTAAGGAAATTTTATGTTTGTCTTTTTCTTTTTAAATGAGATCTGGTGAATAAAAAGGTAATACATGCCACTTTCCCCACGCAGACTTTGACATGCTGCCAAACACAGGTCAGTGCAGAGTTAACTGACTTCCATGGAAATTCACCCACACGAAACAGAATTATGTTTGCTCTACTCTTCTTTAAAAGGCCATACAACCCTACTGTTTAATTTTAGAATGCAGAAATAACTTGGAAGCATAATCCATGCAATACAGAAAACAGCTTCTGTTGGGAATTCTATGTACCATACACATAGTTTACAGAATAAAGGGAGCTGTCTTACTGAAAACATGTCAGTTAAATCTGGCTCTTGTCCTGGCAAAACAGGCAAGAGAAGATACTACTGAATTATGAATGTCACGGTTGAGTTCCCAACCACTGACCATATCTGGGAAGTAAATCAGTGGCTAGCACCTGTGTTAATTAACTCATCCTGCATTCTTCCCTCCTTGGTGATTTGGGATTTGTGCAAATGTGAGAAAAGACAGATAGTGGATTCAAAGCAAGCAATGTCTTAACCTGTAGCAATAACAACATTGTGGTAAATCTCCTGCTGGCAGCTGGGACACTGTATAAAAACTGTCTGCACAAGCAGAAATCAGATTTTCTTGCACAGAGAACAGGGATGCTCTTCATGACGTCACATCCTACATCAGGGCCACTTCTTTACCTACCTGCAGTTCTGCACTGGAGATAATGCTGATGCAATCATCAGTATTTCTCTTCATATTTCTGAACAACTCCTTAGCCCTTTTTTGTGAGAAGGAAATCTAATGGGTTTGGAATTTATTTTTCAGGGAATAGCTATACAGTCATGCACTGACAGCAGATTTGAATTATGTCTGCTGGTGGCTTCTCATGTGTTAGTTCAAGACAGGAACAAGGCTCCTTCTCATTTGAGTAACAATCAACATCCACCTAAAACAAAGTACTGACACTTTAAAATTCATCAGCCTTTTTCTCAAAACGAAGAACGTGTCTGCATTTCCTGAACTTTTATTAAAATGCCCACAACTTAAATGCTTTGGGAAGAAAATACATATTTCACTCAACCCAGAATAAGCAGCTGAGCATCTTGGGAAAGTCTGATGGAGGAATGTGCAGATGGCCGTTGTGCAGGGCAGATGTTTCTGCAGCACCATCTGACCCATCTGAGCCTGCACCACGGTGCTAGAACCAGGGACACAGCATAAGCTGTTGACACCAGAATCTCTGGAGAACAATGACTTCCATGTGTACCCTGGCTGCTTCCCCCTAGAACTTTAAATATTAGCCTTCTTATTTTAGATTGACAATAGGTCAATAGTCTCTTTAAAAAATAAATAAATTTGAGCTGAAAATTAAAGTACAACTGAATAAAATAAAAGTAGCTGGGAAGCAAACAAATGTAATGTCCAAACTGTCACATGAGCAAGCCCATTAAGCAAGGCAGCTGTTGAATGCTGCAATGTTGAGGGTGGGACTAGTCTGGCCCTGACTCATGATGGAGTTTCTACTCAATGAAGGAAACCTCCTGCAAGTCTTGCCTTCACATGGACACTGTGAGTAGATGTAAGGGTTGAAAGCGGGGGAGTCTGACATACGGCAAGACGACAGCTCTGTTTTGGGTGTTTACTGCCATGTAACACAACCCTGGTTGAGATAAATTCATCCAAGGGGTCCATTGGCTTCACTTGCTCTTCCAGCAGCTCCTGAAATAGTTAACTGAAATAGACCCTAAGACAAAAGAAATGTATATGAGGGGAAAGACTCCAGGGTCACAGTATCTGATGCAGGAGTATGTACTCAATGTGTTACATGCAGTGCATTCAATGCATTCAGTGCATTCAATAACATTTCTCATGTTATGTACAACATGAGAAAAAAGCACAGGAATCTCCTCTGTTCTTTTTTCTTCCAATTAATCTATGGACAAAAACAGAGGAAATTTCTGAGTCCTGATTATTTAAACAGAAGTTTTGCAAAGTGAAATGCACAGATTCTTCTCCCTTCTTTGCAAGTGAACAGCAAGGCCTCTGGATTTTTTGCTGGTGTTTTTTTCCTTATTTTTCTTCAGTTGTTCCTGAGAATGAAGTTATATTAGTGGAGATGCTGTGAGTTTACAGAAGAAATTTTGCTTGTTAACCTCCATCTGTCCCATCTCCACACAGGGAAGCATGCCCAAGAGAAGAACTAAAGTTTCCAGCCTCTTGGCCTCTGCATCCTACAGCACCATGGAGACCAGGTGAATGGAGGTTACTGTGCAGTAGAGTAGGAAAGATATTTTTGCCATTTAACTTGATGCATTTTGGCACCTTCCTCTTCACACAGAAATAGAAGCAAGTAGAAGTGAATTCATCAAAACAACGATAGTTTGTTAGAGAGCAGAGTGTTTTTTATGCAGAACGCTCCAAATTTGGTACACTGTGACAGATGTAAAACATTACAGATAAGCATTTTGAATGTAAGAGTGATTTTCTGACCAAATGAAAAACTTAGCAATACCATGGAGTACCTTGCAGACTCCTTGCTATTTCATTAACTGTCCAGTAGCAACCTGCTGTATTAAAAATGCAACACAGAAAAGACATGATCTGCAGGAAGATTTGGAAATTACAGTTAGGTAACCAGAAAATTAGCCTCTCTTTCCGAATTATAGCCTCCTTTAATTGAGAAAGAAGAAATTCTCTTCCTTCTGAAACATTTTATTGAATTATAGTCCACTCAGTTTTATGTACTGTGCAGAATTTAACCTATAGGACAAAGTTATTTGGCACTATATTATTGTCATATTCTTGAAATATAGTCTGTTCTATATCAAAGCTGACATTTGTCAGAGATTACTGGTAGAAAATTTTATATGTTTTATTGCACAAATATGAGACAAAAGTCTTGAGAACCAGTTGTACAAAGCCAGGCTTCTATTTTTACATACCTCTGCCTTCCAGGGGTTCAAAACCCTTACACTGAATAGACATAATGGGTTTGCAATGCCTCAGAAAAGTCAAGCAAGATTTGTTTAGTTACTTCTGAGTCTAACCAAAGGTATAAGTTCTGGATATGTGGCCTCACAAAACATGCCTGCGGTTGTCAAAAATGATCAGGTTTAGCTTAACTCCACACTCACAGTTTACTGAAAACATTAAATGTATATTGATTTCTATAGTTACAGAGAAACAAGTACTACTGAGAACCATGTCTTCATTGGTTATAGATTACAACTCTTACACTACTGTGGATTTACAGTATTGAAACAGAGAATAAAGCTTCATTTTAAGGTTGGAATTACACTTCTTTTCAAATCAACTATTGGAAACTTACAGAGTGTACACGGGGACAAGGTGTACGTGCATCAAAGAGCAGATGACCACCTTCATAGTCTTAGGTGGACCATCAGCCACTGAAAAGGGCAGCAGTTTGGACACTGTGGGATCCCTTATGTCCAGAGTACGAAGCCACCCTAGTGCTGGTGATTTGCAGCCCTTCTGAGTAATGCTCATAACTTCCAACCTGTGGTTCACTGTTGTGGAGCTCGTTTCAATGATGTCCCATCAATCATTATTTCTGTGATTTATAAGTGACTGTCAGTGCATGAGTAGTGTGCTATTAAAAACTCTATACCACAGACAGGATCTCGTCAAAGAGAGCAGTGGTTTTCTCCTGACTGTTCTGCATGGAAAAGCTTTCATTTAAGCAGGCTTCTGCCCCAATCTATGTGTGGAAATAGATACTTGTTTTCTGAGACTGTTCATTACACCACAACAGATCTCTGAGTGGCTATGATATTTTATTAGCACAACTGAAAAAAGGCTTCAAATATGTAAAATATAACCTGATCAATGCTACCATTTCCAGACATTTGAGGCCAAGCTTTTGCAGAATAAAATAAAAATCAGCAAAAAAAAAAAAAAAAAAAAAAAAAAAAAATTAATGTGAAATGAGAGACAAGAGTAATCTGTGAGTGGACCTTTTTGTATTTATACATGGGTTTGCTATCAGAATGTATTGATTATGAGAAATCAACAAAGAGTGTAATTATATTACATCAAAGAATTTGATACAAGAAGGTAAATATTAGCTGGATTTTATGTTATTAGTTTTGTTTTTGTATTTCAACTGTAATGATAAGACAATTTCTTAATATTTCTGGAATAACTGTTCTAGACAAAGACTTTGTGAAAAAAAATCCTTGATGACATTGTTTAATTAGGGATGTCCCACAATAGTCACAAGTTGCTCTGAAATTTATCTTAATGGATGTTTTTTTGTCTACACAAGAAAGATGACTGAATTCTACATTCAGATTGAGTGAGAAAACCAAAAGCACCCGATCACAGTATAACTGAGTTAAACTGGAAGAAAAAAATAGCATTTGGAACACAGAAAAAAATCATTTATTTCATTTTTCTTCTCCCTTGAGACTGTTATGCTTTCTCCCCTGATCTATCCTATGGTTTTTCTGAGCGAAAACATTTGTAAGCCAATATCTTTCTTGTCTGTAGGTGGAAAATATTAATTTTTATGAGAGAAAAAATCCAGCCTTTACTAAATCAAATCTAGCAGCAAAACTTAATTCACAGCGAAGACAACGAGAGTACCCTCAGTGTAACCTTGGGCTTATTTTGGTCCTTCAGCCTCCACTCCTCAGCATTTTCAGTGGCATTTTCAGCAGCTCGGCAGGCCCGGCCTCTCCCAGCTTCCAGGCTCAGCCAGGTACTGTGGAAGGTTCACTGCTACAGAAATCATCTTCCAACAGTAATATTGGCCACTGTAACACATACAAGATCATCTAAACATATCATTGTTGATGTCATCTCTCCAGAAGTTTCCAAGGCCAGATTGAATGGGACCTTGAGCAACCTGCTCTAGCAGAAGGTATCCCTGCCCATGGGTCAAACCATTCTGTCATTCTGTCACCCACTGTAATTTTCTATGTATTTTAGCACATCAATACATTCACTCTCTTGGCCTCTGTGACATTATAAATGTTAGTTTTGAACTTTAAATGACCTTTTACTGTTTTTCTACTTTATTCTTTCTGTACTCACTTGTCACTTTAGCAGAGACTTCTTGATTTACTTTCTTTTTTCCATTCAATATTTGCTTTTCTACACACTTCACAAGTGCCACAGCATCTACAGCCCATTGTATTTGATCAAGTTAGATCACATATACATAGTGAAGTCCCTGAAACACACAGACACTGTAAGATGAATTAAGGAGGTTATGCAAGATTTAAAGTCGCATTACATGAAATCAGCAGAAAAGCCAGCAGGTAATAAAAGGCAGTCAAGCTACAGATCTTGCAGAATTTGAGTGATAAGAGGCAGCAGGTTGACCACTGTTAATTGCCTGCCAGCTAAATAAAATGGGATGCAACTTATAACCTGCAGTCTTTTCTGCCAGTTTGATGAGATTTAGTTCACATTCTGGGTGGTGAGACTGTAATCATCTTAGACTGCAACATTCTCTTTGCTTTCTCTGAATCTAGCTGAGGAAGTTGCTTCCCACAGTGTAGTATCCACAATATATGGAGTATGGAAATGGCAAATATGAACATTGCCCTAGCACCAGATATAACAAAGTGAATCCAGACACCTGCACTTGGAACAAAAAAGAGGACTACATGTGTTATATACTGATCAAAAAGTTGATTGTTATAAGCAATTCTTTCCTTTACAAAATTAATCTTTATGCAGGAACTGGCAACAACAGACATGTCTGATTATGCCTATCTGCTTTTGTGCTTGTGTTTGCAAAGTGGGAGTAGTGCAGAAAGCCAGAATTGCCTGTCCTCAGCCCCCAGCAGAGAAAAGGGATGGACACCCCAAATCTGCAGCTGCTTGAAGTACTGGAAGACACAGAGCACACAGGATCCCTGAGGCTGGGGAGCCTTGCTATGCCTCTCTGGTTGTTACAGAACACCAGTTACTTCACAGCACTGAGTGAAGCCAAGTGGCATGGAGCTGGATGTCACTGGGCAAGATGTAGGATTCCTGATGAATTAACAGAAAACCAGAGTCACCACAGCCCAGGAGTGTGTTGATGAAGGAAATAAATCTCTACCAAAAAATCTCTTTGAGCAACACTGGCAAAAACTGCCTTTACACTTCATTGGAATTATATCCTCCATTCAAAGTAAAACTGTGTATCAGAAATCTGTACGCTCAGAACAGCTTGACAAAATGAAACTGTTCTCCCAAAACTCAAATCAGAGTTTCTCAAGGTAACAAAATAAACCAAGATGGGATTGACAGCCACTCATGGCAAATGCAATCCTCTTCACAACATTCAATGTGGAGAGGAAATGTAACTGAGAAATTGCTGCTATTTATCATTTGTTTGCATTTCCACAGTTGATCAGCTCCCAGCTCTAAACCACTAAACACCGCAGGATTAACTTAGCTTTGATATTGATAGTAATCAGCCTATTGAGTCTCTGAGTGGTTTCATCTCTTCACATTTCCTTAAGAACACATGGTATTACCTTAGGACTGCCCCAATGAACCCTAAAGTTCAGCTGAACACAGCATGGAGTGTTACAGATACGTTGTTAGTAAGAACGTAGTACCGGTCCCTACTCTACTTTGTACTTAATCAACTAAAAAGTGTTTTACCACCATCGTAGTTGAGACTACAAGACTTTTTAGTGTCACTACATATATACTACATCTTCACGTGCTGTCGACAGCTCAGTGAAATTTATTGTATTGAACTGTCATATGCTGTTATAGTTTTCATTGCTAAGAAATGCTTGAATGATGAGGAAATATCCTAGCTGATGAGAAAATACACTTGCTGATTACTTCCTGCTGTTATCTCTGCTTTCTTTTAGATAAAAAATATATGATTCTTCTAGAGTTGTATTTCATATGTATTATAAATGATGATGTAATGTATTTGGGGTGATTTTGAGTTTTAAGGAATTACAAATACAGAATTCCGTGGTTCTTTACTGCTTAATGGAGATACCATCTCATGCAGGATGAAAACACCAGACACATGTCAATAGTCAGAGCAGATTTACACAATTTCAGACCACTGTGAAAAGGTTTGCTCCAGTCCCACATGTTTTCATACATGTATGCACACAGAGAACTGAATCAAGGTAAATTGTCTGGCACATCACAGACACTTCACTCTTGTTCCTGACATTAGCACACATGGGCACTTCCATCACAGCCCACTCAAACAGAGCAAGAGAACAGAAAGACACACAAGCTGGGACCAAAAATAGACTCTGATGGCTGAATTTGGTCTCTGCCATTTGGACTTTTTCCAGGAGGGAGAAAAGTCTGTGTAAGTACGAGCCCTTACAGCATGGAAGCATTAGGATTCTTCCACAGAAAAATTACTGCTGAAGTACTTCCATTCTGGAATGATGCTTCTTAATACAGGTTGGAGGTTTCCTTGTTTGTTTGCTTTTCTTACATGTGCTACCTCCATGTAATGCATTGACAATCTTGCTCCAAAAGTTAATTAAATGCTCAATATATATTAGAGTTTCATTGCATTAGTATTCATTTGCAGAAGCCTGGGACACCTCACTCATTAAGTTCAGATACATGTAATTTGTTCTTAATGTATGCTCATTATTTGCTAAGAAAATGTGAAGGAGATTTCTACACAAGCCTTTTGTTCAATTTCTTTTCATGCATATCCAAATAGGTAGTATAAATAGCACAGTTTCCATTTCAGAATCATTACATTATGAGGATTAGGGTTCCAAGGCTTGCACTCTTACAATGAGAACTGAAAATCATTGCCACCAGTAGCTGACTTATAAGTATAAATTTAATGGTAGTGTCAAATATGTACTAAGATTTGCTTTCAAAATAATTCCTCAGGCAAGATCCAAACCTATCAAACTCTCATCTTTGAACTTCTCTCTTACAGTCCCAAATCTTAGTAATGCTTAATATAACAATAATTATTTATTAAATAAGTTAATTAATATTTTTTGCTATAAAATGGCAGCCATTTATTTCAAGATTACAATAATTTAGTAATCATAATAATTTAAAAATGGAAGAGACATAACTCCAATTTTGAAAATCAGGCAGGAGAGTTATTTCAAGGAACAAAAATATTTCTTCTCAGCCATTCTATACTCTATCTGATTTCAATATTTCCTTAGCGCTGAGCATTGGCTAATCACTCTTTGCTAAGAACAAATCAATGAAAACACCTTAATTAACCAGTAATGTCCTTTGGAAATTTAGGCTTTAGCATCCATATATTTTATAGAGTAACAGCTGAAAAATTAATGTCCTTGTCCTTACTTGTAGTCCAATTCAGAAAAGGAGTACGGTGCTTATACCAAACTCAGTTTCTAAGTATCTTCACATCACATCCACTAGGTGTTCAAGGCAGACCAGCCATAATTTTTCAGACCAGCATTGCACTGTCCATGAACCTGGTGATTTTACGGAATGAACATCAACCACATAATTCAAAAGATGGACCTAGAATCAGTTTTCTTGTTATATGAGTCCACATTTTCATCCTTACCAACCATGACCAGGATAAACAATACACAAAGTTTGGTCTAATTTTAGTCATTACTTTGGGCAGCAAGGATGCAAGAATGAAGAGTACCTTAGTTAGCAACTTTTTTTTTTTTTATTTCTGTTTTAACAGAAAAGACTGCTGAGTTTTTATTTATGATAAGAAAATTTTTACAGACTGAATATACCAGTCCTTCCATTTATATATCTGAGATAATATTTTCAAAAGAAAATCAATTTTGTAGGTGCAAAAATAACAAAAATTTCAGACTGTCAACTAAGGGGTCATAAAAATGCTATAAGTTAAATGGATAGCCCACAAATACTTCTTGGAACCTCTTTTCACCTGTACATTTTCAATAAATTCAGTGGTCATAAAAGTATTACAGTGACAGTCTTGACTTTTAGACCTTTCTACGTGTTTGAAAACGTGCAATGCCTACATAAATGCAATGCATAAATGCAATACAGAAATAGGGCAAATTATCGCCATGAGTAGAATACGTCACCTTTAGGAGGAGAGAGCAATTTTCTGCTGATATTTAAAAATGTTAATTGCAGGGATAATTTTGAGACATAGCTGAAAAATCTGTAAGACTGAGAACCAATTTATTTTAGAGGAAAGATCAGTAGTAAAGCTACTCACAACATAAGATGGTACTTAGAAGTGTAATATACTATGAGAATGACATATTTCTCTATAAATCCATTTTTGGAACCTAGAAATACTTTCCTGCCAACATGACTGAAATGGCACTTTCTAGTACAGCCAAGCTGAATTTTCTGACCAAGGAAAACTGAACAGCTTTTCTAACAGGGGTGTATGAATAATAGAATACACTACTATTTTTATTAATAAGACACAACTAAGCACACTAATGTCTTCTTAAGTAATGATGTTCCTGGTTTTTTTCTGGGCCATGGGTGTCAAAGAGTACCCACAAGGATGACTGAATTCCCAGCAGTTCTTCAGAGATACTTCAGTGTAAAATGACAAAATGAGGAAATATATATTGACTTGGAAGTAATGGCCTATTGGAAGTTATGCACCGAATGATATTTGTGAGAGAAGCAGAAGCTAGCCCCTGAGGAGCAGGATGCTGCATGGTCTCCTCTGGCTGCATTGTAACACCCTTGTGTAGTTTCTTTGGCAGGAGCTTTTTTCAGCTGCTTTGTTTGCTCTGTGTCTACATGTGAACAACCAGAATTTATGAGTTCACACAGGTCAAATGAAAGGCTAAAATTTTTCATAGCAGGAAAATGACAAGGGAGAGAGACAAGTGAAAGGTCAAGTCAAAGGCTGTGAGAAGTTAAACACTGATGAGTCAATAGCCCACATGAGGACACAACCCAACAATGAAATAATTCTGCACTGCAATATTCTCACTACATTTTTCATTTCCTTGACTGAAATATTTTAAGCTCATTAACATGACTCTCCTAGGCAGGGCTATATCTGTAGATAGAATGACTGGAGGTACACTCTATCAAGAGAACTGTCAGAGGAAATTACTCTAATGTGTGTGCACTGGGCTTCTCCAGAAGAAAAAGCCTGCTCCCATACGGGGAGATGAACAGAAACTCAGAGATGATGTAGGTTTTGGTTATTTCCTTTTCTGTCTTGCTTGAAGCACTTTTGGATTGTGTTACGAGATTGAAAGCACTAGAAGTAAATGAGAGTTTCCATTTACTTTTCTGCTAATTTAATGTTTGGCAAACTGGAAAATATACAGATTAATATATCTGACAAGCTCAGAAACATCTGGTTTAGCAAATTAATGAGTTTGCATATAGGAAATTGTATTGCAATGGCACTTTCTTTCCTCACAGGCTACATACATATACGTGTTAACCGAATGTCCTGTCACTCCTCTCCAGAAGTTTAGGAGCAAAGACATACCACTGGGAGACTTCTTACTGACTTCAGTGGTTTCTGTGGTCTTTGAATAGATGCTAAGGACTGTACCCTGCTGTAGCAAACTGAAGTTCAAGTAGTCAATAGCTAAAAAAATAGCTTTATAAAATAAATAGGAAGCAGAAAATCTTTGAGAAGATACTACAGATAATTCTGGATGAAAGGAAAAATAAATCCTCCTGAAGTTGTCCCAGATTGCTCAAAACAACTTTCAGGAAATTCTGGTTTATAAATTAAGACAGCAACAGTCCACCCATGTATTTTCTATTATCCACATTACAAACTTAGAAAAGTGGGAAGTGAGACCTAGAAAGACTGCGGTGAATTGTCTTCCTGCTTAAGAAGCACAGTTGGAATGACAGAGGGAGGCACAGCATAGGCTGGGAAAGGAAAGGCTGAAACTGGGTCAACCCCAGGATTTCATTCAAAGCCCAGGAATGACAGACTCAAGCATCCCAGGGATGGCTGAGATTATGACTGCAGAGGAAATGCAACAGCAGAACACAGGCCTCAGACTGGACAAGGGGAGGCTGTACAACTCATTAAGTGAAACACTTAATGAAACACTTAATAGGATACTCTGGTACCTGACAGAAATGCTTTTTACATCACAGTAGTACATATCTCCAACTACTCTTCGGAGCTGTCAGCACATTTAAATATGCATTACTGACATTTCAGTGAGATAAACACAGTGTTTATCTCATCTAAAGATAGGAAGACATTTTTTCAAGCATCTCCCAGAACTATTAAAAGTACAAGCTCTGGAAAGGGATTCTCCTTGCCTGCTTTTGACACAAGTGGCTGTTGATTATCAGTAGTCTCTTCCCTTTACATTACCACAGCACTTGACTTGGAAGTTTAAGTCCCAAGCTACTAGAAATAATGGAAAAAAATACTCTGCTTATCACTGGTGACCAAAAATTACTTTTAGAAATAGAGAATGTTTTTAGTGACCTTGTTAAAACCAAACAGAAGGAAAGAAAAGGGAGATAAAGCTGATTGTGTATGTTAAGTCCACACTCTGCAGAGATGGCCCAAGGCAGTGTCTGCACTTCATCAGCTTCCATTGACTCAGTATGTTTATTCTTTTTATCTTTGCTTTATAGTCGCTGTGATATTTATATATAACTGCAGCTTTTATATATCAAAACATTAATTTCTGTATTTAGGAACTCGGCTTTAAATTATATAAATACCAGTAAGGGAAAAGTGTCCTGAGAATGAGATATCCAAAGGATGCACAGAGGACCATAGAATGCTTTTTTGAAAGACCAGGGAGCTCTGCAGTGCCTGAGAGTACAGGATAAGCCCACCCTGCCTGTACAGCCAAGTTACTAGCAAGGCTAGGTGAAGGCTGTCCACATATTGTGATGAAAATGGCAATCAAGCCAGACTGACTTTTAGATATATAAAGGGAGATGAAACAACATAATTTAAACCAAAGGAAAATGCACATTACTGAGTCACATAAATACCAAAGCAGATTGATTACTAAGGAGATAGAATATTAACAAGCCAAGCAAGCAAGTTAACTGTCTGCTCTAAACTGACATAACTGCAGGTCAGCAAGCAAATGCCTTCCATTATTTATACAATCCAAGACAGTTATAGGATATTGCATACCACAGAGTATATTAGCAAAGTCATTGTCATGAAGAAGAAATGAACAAAAAATACTCTCTAGATTTTAGCCCTGGTTGAAACCTTCATATTAAATAGCAAAGCCATTATTAGTTTGACACAATGAGACCACATATGCTACAGATCACCATCTGTTAGTTTGGGTTCAAAATTTTTAGATTCCCAACTATCCCATTAGAAGTCAACAGACTGAGTAATTTGGGTTATGCAGAGGGAGGGAAAATGAAAAAGAGCAACCAGAACTATCAGTAAACAAACAAGAAAAAGTAAGTATTTTTATTTTTGTATTCTGTTATTGATTGTGTCTTACATCTTCTACCTTTACCAACACAGTGGGAAAATCATAGCAACAATCCTAGAAAGATCAAAAAGAAATAGGTGTTAGCAGTAATTCCATATGAGACCCTCAGTCTGAATCAAGACATGGATAACATCATCATTTATCATTTGTTTTTCTCTTGATTGTTATTAAGAAAAAAAATGTATATTCAATATTCTGAAATTTTCCAGTGACCAAAATATTTAATTAAAAAAAGCATAGCACAGATTTTTTTATGCTTGTCAACTCTTTGATCACATTTCCATTCTGCCAGGTGAAAAAAGTTGTTGAAAGATAAATTATTAAGCTAATCCATTTATTTATGTATTTTGTACAGAGGGTAACATTGTAATAGCATTCATATTTTCCAGTGGGATACAAACTTCACACTCCACATTACAAGCATACACTTTTTCTTTGCAGTGATAGTTCACCCCAAGACTTCTGCCTTATGACTAATGGGACAGGATCCTTCTTTTCTTTCCTGCTATTATTACTCAAACACAGAAGGATTGGAAGTGCTCTGCAGTCCTCACTGTCCAACTAATCCGTCTGTTATCCAGATCACATGTCAGTATGATAAACATGGAAAAGCCCCATACATGAGTCTCAAAGTGTTTTAACATTGCCCATCTTGCACAGCTCTCTTGTACTAAAGCCAGATGGGAAGGAAGACCAAGTTGTAAGAAACGGTGGCAAATCTTGAATTTCCCTCTAACTTTTAAGTATAAAACCAAGAAAAAAAGTCTTTTACTCAAAATATATCTCGGATTTGTTTTTTTTTTTTTCAGTGAAACTGCACTTCCCTAACATTCCCTGTTAATGAATGACCTAAACAGTTTGCCAGTGTGCTTAAAGGATAATTTCACCATCATTTGTTCCTTTTCCTTTCATTATAGTGTGCAGAGATCACAGTGTAGGTGGCATCACATGATGCCCTGCAGATTCTTCTCGCACAGTTAGTTGCATGTGATTGACAGGGAATGGACTTACTGACCCAGATATTTCCCTCCTGCGCTGTATTATCAACTTTTAAGAGGTTCTCTGTTTTGAGAATTTCAGGATGTAACAGCATGTAAAATAAAATTTGTTTAAACTAAGAAGGACAAAGATAAAAATAAGTGATTATGAAACTGAAATCTGAATTCTGCTTTATTTAATGAAAACTTTAAAAGTAATAATGCTACTTACAGTTGAAAATTCTAGAGGAATGGAGTGATGAAAGTGTTTGCTGAAGTTTTAGTAAAAAGTAATATATATATTTATATATTATATATTTATATATTTATAATACATATATATATATTAATAAACAGAACAGAATACATTTCCAGTTCTAATTAGGAAAGTTCTGCCATTCACATGGGGCAGTCAATAGACTGCTGGTAGAGTTCCTGAAGTCACAAGGGTAGCGATACCAGCACTGACACTGGGGTCTCACAAAGCATGAAGGCCAGCATTCATTGATTTTGGTAGCAATAAGGATGATTGATTTTAATGTTTGACACAACTAAAAGCAAAAGAAAAATCATCTTCAAGGAAGATCTGTAGTGCATTCCCTAGGTAAAAGAGGTTCTTTGGAACTATATGAATTCTATAACTTTTTAGTTGCAGAATTATGACCTTAGAAGCTGAAAATCATGTTTCGCAATATCAGACTGCAAAAGAATGTGGCACTACTTCAGCAGCAACTTTAAGAATCAAAGTTTTGCCTAGCAGACCAAAGGCTTTACCCTAAGAATTTAGTAGTGTATGACATGTTTATATACAACTTATGAAGCCTTAATTTGCTTTCCATAGTTGAGCAACATAAAAATTAGTGCATACAATCCATAGAGTACCACCATGCAAAATCAAAATCTTTTCAGTAAAGACACATGAAAAATTACCAAGTCTGGTTTTATTTGTTCTGTTCCTGAAGTGGTTTGAAAAGCTTTATACTAGTAAAGATACATGAAATCGACCAATACAATACAAACGACTGAGACACCAGTTGGAAAATAAGAAGTTAAAGCTACATGAGAAACTTTGACAGCTCACACACACACAAAGCAAGAAAAAATGTATCAAACAAGCTTGCATCCACTACCGTAACAAAGAACACTGGAAATAAACAGGCACATTGATCAATGTGGACAGTATTTCAAATTCAAGATAGTAGCATGGCATGAAAAACTTCAAAACTGATACTTTCCAAATAACCTTCTTCTAACTGCAAGAAAAAAAATTCAACTTCCTTTAGAACCTCAAAGTCATGGGTAGAAAGAAAAGCAAAACAAAACAAAACACAGCTTTGGAGGTTTGAGGATCTGAATTTTTAAAGCAATCAAGGCACTGAAGTTTCCAGAGCTCATGATGCCTAGTTTAATGTTACTGGATTGAATTGTGCAGTAGTAATATTTCCAAACCAAAAACTCATGTTATTAAATATTTATATTTAAATAAATATTTATTTATATATATATATTAAAGAATTAAAAAAAAATAAAGCAAGGGGAGGAAGAGAAGGGAATGGAGGGGAGGAAGAAGGGAAGAAGGAATGAAGAAGGGAAGGACGTGGGGATGGAAGGAGAAAGAAAGGAAGAGTGGGGAAAGGAGATGAAACAAGGCATGGAAAATGGCAAAGCAAGGCAAGGCAAGGAAATTAGCACAGCATTGTGTAGGAGTGTCAGGATAGGCAAGAATCCTAACTGTAAGGCAGAATGTGTTTTCATCAAAGACATAGAGGTTTAAATATAAAGAATCATACCTCAAATTTCATCCTAAGTGCAAATGCCCATAATCAAATATGAAATGTGGAATGGGCCCCTATTCTCTTGCTCAAACAGGCATTAAAGAGCTTTGGACTGAGAAAAGAGGAAATAGAGAATAACACTACCAACTCTCCCATCCAACACTGCAATTAATCAGAAAACTGTAGCTCCTAAAAACATGAAACAATGCATCCTCTCCATATACTTTATAGATTCAGAAAGCCCATGTTCCCTCACATCTTGCTCCTGCCTTTCAGTGTGAATTTCACGTCTTACTATGACAGAGCTTGATGATAGAGCTCCCACAGCTCTATCATCCCTATCCCATGAATAAGAGAAAATCCAAACAGTGTCTGTAAGAGTTTAAGGGAAGGAGAGGTAGCTGCCTACCAGTTGGCTCAGAGAACTTAAGAAATGGAAACTGTTTGGTTCAAACTGCTGGGAAGAGATTTCCTATAAATAACAAACCACTTATACTCTAAGCAAGAAAATATGAGAGCCATAAAGGTGTTAGTTCCCAGATTAGAGGAATGAGCTGTATGACTTCACCCACCAGGAAAAGGAGGTGAGCATGCTTCTGATGTGAATAAATGCACAAATAAGCTGGTTTTCAGATGGCTCTCAGCATTATGCTCGCTTCTTTCTTCAGCTCAAAAATGTAATGTACACCTAGTGCAAATTACAAAGTGTACCATTAGGAGTCACAGATTTCTAAACTGCTTTGGCAAAGAAAACAGTTTTCTAAATTATAGAGATAAGCAGAGATCTGTATTTGCATAAAAACATGAAAATGTCAACTGTGTGATTCAAATACTACTAGCACTTTAACATAATTACTCTGCCTGCTTAAAAATTGCCCATGGAGAAATGGATAGGCCTTAAAATATAGCACAATACAAAATACATTTTATGAACTATACAGCTTTTAAAATTCTCTTGAAACCCAAGAGGTGGCATCATTTAAGGTATATTCTCAATTTCCTCTATATTATAGACCATTCATTCACACGCCAAATCCTGAGATTTAACTTGTCCTCAAGCTTTAGGAGGCTCCGACCTGGTAGAATAATTCACACTGTGCATCTGCATTAGAGTTTTCATTCTGATCAGGAGTGTAGTTTTCAAATAAATCTCCTGGTTACTTAATGAGATTAGTTCATAACCTCAAAACACATGGACCTGAAGATATTCTCCAGGAATGCCTCTATAGTACTCAAACCTGTAGTGGGTAAACAACAGTCTACTAGGCCAGACTATGAGTCTTGTTTGCAGAAAAATATCTGAAATACATAAAACTTGTTGATTGTGTACTCTGTACCAACAGCTTTGCTCTACAATTCCACTCCCATTGGTTTTTTCTATTTGTTAACATGGACACAGCATATGGCTGTGCAAAGGTTAGCTTAGACCCTTGCTTTCCAAATAAAACTTATGGAGCTGCTGGAAAACAATGTACATCTTTACAAATAAAAATGAAGGTAGCTTCTGCCTTTGGGCAGTTTGATTTGGCTCTCAAACCTCCAAGATGTAATATTCCCATTTTCTGTGCTTTTTCTCCAATGGCAGATGCATTTTACAAAGAGACAGTCTTAACAAGACATTTCTTGAAAGTAATACTTCTATGGAAGGAGATACTCAGACTGAGACTTAAATTATATGATGATGTATTTTCAGCTTTTTTTTCCCAAAATATGTACGTTGGACTATGTTGCAGCAAAAAAAAAAAAAAAGGAGAAAAGAAAACATTTGCCCCTAATTCCTTATTTTCATAGTTCTGACTATAGTTATAACTGCAACACTGTATGCCCTGAGCATAGTGCAGAACCCAAAGGCAGAAAATTAGTATCTTGTTTCTGCATGGTTTTATGAAGAGCTGTACTGAATTAATGTCTTCCTGCCTAAGACAATGCACAGTTAGAAGAAAGGTTAAATGAAAATGGGTCCATCTCTGCCTGTGATCATAGTACATGCTTCTAGAAGTGAATTACCGAACATAAATTAAAAAATGCAACTGTAAAGACACCAGATCTTTTTAATGGTATGTACAGATAGAAAATAAGTTATCAAGCACTTCTGCTGGCATTAGATGTCTTACATTTCTTCAAACAAAGGGAACAAGCTGCTTGTTGGTTGAACAGGGACTGCAGCGTTCTTATTCCATATCAAAACAACATCATCCACATACCTCATTCTATGAAAAAATATTAAGTGCAAAAACAAATGATAGTACAGGTAATGAGACTAAGATGAAAAAACAGCAGTCACCAGCCAGCACTGAACAGCAACAACTAGATGATGTAGAGTGTAGTTTATAGCCATGGAAAAAAGAAACTGACTTTTACTGCTACTTCTGTCTCACATCTTGGAAATGATATAATTTATGAAATATAATGTATTTGCCTTGATAATTCTGAAATGGTGATTTCCTCACAAAATAATTTTGTTCAGGTCTGCTTGTTTCATGGCAGAAACTGGTTTGGAGACATGTAGCATCACATGAGTAGCAGTTCAATCTATTTACAAGACCTGAGCGTTTTCAGAGCTTCCAGTGGTGTGTTTGAATTTAGATGAATTCAGAGAGCTTTAAAATGCAGATTTTACTGCATTGAAATGGTTCTCTCACTACAAGAAAGACACTGAGATACTGGAGCATATCCAGAGTAGGGCAAGGAAGCTGTTGAGGAGTCTGGAGCACAAGTCTTCTGAGGAGCTAGCTGCTGAAGGAACTGGGCTTTTCAGACTACAGAACAGAAGGCCCAGGAGAAACCTCACAGTTTGCTGCAAATACCTGAAAGGACGTTGTGGAAAGGTGGGGTGTTGGCCTCTCATCCCACATAACTAGTAATAGGACCAGAGGTAATGGCCTCAAGTTGTGCCACGTGAGATTCAGGTCAAATGTTAAGAAAAAATTATTTTCTGAAAGAGTGGTCAGGAACTGGAGCGGACTGCCAAGGGATGTGGTTGAGTCACCATATCTGGAGGTGTTTGAATAGAAAGGTGTACATGGGTTCTAACAGACATGATTTAGTGAGGAAATACTGGTGGTAGATGCGTGGTTGGATTGGATCATCTTGGATGTCTTTTCTAACCTTGGTTATTCTAAGACTCTATGATTCCATAAAATTCCCATTTCATAACATAAATCAATAAATAATAAGATCCTACGTACAAAGTGAAAACAATTTTTTACTTTGGGATATGGCAGCTGGATATGTGAGAATTATGCAACTTTGAACACAAGATATTTAAGCGCTGTTCAAATATCAATCAAGATACTTCGACAACTGACAAATTCTCAAAGTGGCAATCAATTAATATACCAAGAAGCAATCATTTACTACAGTACTTCATCTAGTAAGCTGATTTTTTTTTTCAGACAACAAAAGCCCTCTTCGGTTGTTGGTGGATTATGCACTCACCTTTAAAATGATTGCGTACTTCTGGAGAAAACTTCTACACTGAAGACAAAAACTGTTAGGAGCACAATGAAGTGCATCTCTACCAAGTATTTTTTTTTTTAAGAGTATTCCATAAATGTGATACACTAAAAGCCTCATATTTAAGATAGATAAGAAATAAACAGCACACTTCAGGCAAGAGAATACAGGCTCATGAGTTCTGGAGAAATGGGTAAGAATAGAATTGACATAATATTCCACAAAAGTCTGTCCTTTCTTAATCCTGCAGCTCAACCCAAACTAGGTTAAACTAGCTAATGCACAGATCAAGTTCTATAATTTCATATCATTTCATATAATATCATAAATCCTTTTCAGAAAGCTAAATCTCAAGTGTATTTTAGGTAGAAGGGTCAACAAGTTGACTTAAAAAAAAATTGAAGGTTATAGATAAATTACATTGAAACCTCCAATACATTGAAAACAGGATACTGGGAATACTTACAAATAATCATCAAGGAAAAGCCATTAAAGAATTCTCTATTTAAATTTCTTCATCTTACCGATGGTAGGATAACGTTTCAACAGAAAGCAGACAGGCTTTTATTTTAGAAAATATATAAAAATATATTCTACCTGAATCTGATCCAAGAGGTAAATGTAGTCAACTTTCAATGGTACTAGGAATACAGGGTCTGTACTTGAAGTATTATAGGAAAGTAAGCAACCTTTGATGCTGTAGCACAGAGCTATCGTGGCCACAGGACTCTGAAATGCATACATTAAGTTTTCTTTTTATTTCTGATGAGGTGTTTTTCTTTCTTTTTTTTTTCATAGACAAGTAGGAAATATTTACCCCCCTACTTGGCTGCAGAAGAGCTGCATCTGCTGAACGTCACATTGTTTCTGCACACATCTCATTTTCTGTTATCTACATATGTTACAAAGGTACAGAGAATTTAATTAAAATTGACTTCTTCAGTGTCTTTCCCTTCAACTCTTACACTTTTTGCTGTCTTGGAATACATGTGAATCAATCATTTCAATCAAAATCAAATTCTGTAGCATAAGTATGTAAATTAAATCTTCAGGAGAGCAATGACATGAAAGACATTCCTTGAGGGGAAAAAAGCAAAAATTTGTATCACTGTATATCCAGTCATTTAATGAAGGAAATGCCAATCGGTGAGGGGAAATGTAAAATGTATAACATTATTGTACTGCTTTATTAATAAGGAAATATATTTAATTATAATTTTACCAGTTGGATGAAAGAGGGATGCCAGAAATAGATGTATAATGGATATAAATTCCTGGTTATGTGACTGATGCCAATGAGAGGGCTTTGGTTTTTACAACAATGGGACTTGCTATGAAGATCATAACCAGTTAGGGAGGGATGAGATCCAACTGTCTAGTAGAGGAGGGGCAGGTAGAAGACCAGCCAACCTAGTGAGGCAGGCTTTGAACCCAAGTATTTTGGGCGTGGAGTCCAAAATGTCAACGCTCACACCATTGCAAGTGACTGGAGAATAAGGCAGGCCAACCAGAACAGTGACAAATGTTCCTTAGCTGCTTCCCATGACATGAGCCAGAAAGCCAGCCCCCTCAGTGGTGTCTGTAGCTACTGAGAATCCTTTTGCATCCTCCCTAGGGAAACCTGCATCCTTTGCTCCCTTCTGTTCTCTGAAGTGCCTGTATACCAATGAATGCAGAATGGGGAATAAACAGGAAGAAATCCCTGTGTGGTCACAGGAACACATGGGGAAATTTCTTTGCTCTGAGAGTGGCAGAGAACTGGAACAGGCTGACCAGAGAGGCTGTGGATTCTCTTTCTCTGAAGATATTAAAACCTGCCTGGACAATTATTCTAAGTAACTTACTTTAGCAGGGGGGTTGCATTTTAAGGAGCAGGTAACAAATTCATGGTGCACAACAGGAACAGCCACTTTGCTCCTACAACTTACAATTTGGGGATCATCTTCTAAAGTGATTAAATAGGCAATTATAAGAAACATTACTGGAAAGCGTAAGGCACTGGCCCATATTTTAGTCATATGGAAATCATGTTTGTAACCACTAAAATACTCATAAATACAAAGTAATATCATAAAGTACCCATTCTTTTTACATTCCGTTTAGCTGGAGAAAACATTCTCAAAGCCATGGACCAGTTTTGGATGAGAGATACTACAAGAAGAACAAGCAGAATAGCACATCCTAGCAACTGCCTGCCCAACTTGAAGCAGAGTACGATAGTTAAGCTGACTCCTGTTCTTCCTGGAGCTTTATGGACCCCCTGAATGAGCTTCACGAAGGCTTGCATCCTACTGACTGCATGAATTCATGGGAAAAGAGAATTTTGGATGGACCAAGTGCAAAGTCAGCACAGAATAAAACAGTAGGTTACTGAAAAACTAGGAAGGAACATACAGTACGCAAGGATACAAGAAAAAAGAGAGGAACTCATAGGAACTTGTTGCGCATCTCAGATAAAGGATATGGCAGAACAGCAGATGAAAAGATGCTGATAGGCAATCAGAAGGCTGATTTATGACTGCTTCTAAGGGAACCTATAGTAATTTGTGTCAGAATCTCCTGCAATTTATGAAGGCTTAATCACTAATTATGTTAGCAATTAATTAGCTCTTTTCACTAACCTGCCCTCCACTGCCTCTGCTGTACTTCTGCTTTACTCAGTCATGTCAAGCAGCCTTCTGTGGCACAGAGTGGACTGGACATAAAATGTAACATAAAATCTCTGCAGTCATTTTTGTGAGGTTATGGTGAGTATCTGTGTCTGTTTAATGCTAGATAAAGCACCATTCCTTCTATGATGTGAGTGCACTTTGCAGTTTGCCTGAGCTGCATTAATAATTACTCTTCAATTGTAGTTAGTCAGCCATCTGTCTAACAGTTTCAAAAGCATTTACCATACCACTTTTTTTGTGATGTGGAGTAATGTCAAATGCTTTCCTGAAGCCAAGAGATATGTCCCCTTTATTTCCTTTTTCTATGAAGCTTATTATCTCATCAAAGGCAGAAACCAAGATAACTCGACATAATTTAATTTTATGAATTCTTACCGCCTTTCTGAAAGGTTTTAAATGAGATTAATACAGACTGTCCACCTCATTGTTTGTTTCAGTATTTTAACTACTTCTATTGGCCTTTACCTTACAAGGTTTAGTTTTTTAATTCCTCTGTCTTAAGGATAAATAGTTGTTGCTATTGATGTTCTGTTCCAGCTTATCTCTAGATTACCTCTTGAAATGGAATGCTGGCCATAACCTCTACAATCCAGGTAAAATAGGTAGATTGAAGTCAGGCTCAAGGGATCCAATTCTATACCTCAATTATGTGATCATAAAATTATACCTGACATTAGTTGTTCTACCACTGCTACAGACAGGTCTGTTCCCTGCTGATTCCTATACCACTGTGACAAGGAGGGTATCTCAGCATCTGACCAGGGATTTCTGAATGCTAAAGGATGTGGGGTTTTTTGTGTCTGTTTGTTTTTCTCCTGTGCTCTCATCCAGAGATATTGTTGAGTTAAATTCGCTATAAAGAGAGAAATGTAACTTAGACAAGGATGGTATGCAAAGCTTGTACAAAACCTTGAAGCTACAGGACAGTTGTAGGCACACCTCATCATTTTTTTTAGAAAGAGATCATTTGCAATTTCATGGGCTAGGTAGCACTTCCACCCATAGGAGCTGATGTTCTACTCCTTGGGAAAAGCCAGATGCAATTTTACCATGAACTTTAGGATTTTGCTTAATTTGTCTGTAATTCTGGCATCTACTCTTGGACTTTAGGGACTGAAGCCAGGAGGTGAAGACATTTAGTAGGCAGTAAAACTTTATTTGAATACAAAATAAAATTACTCAAGAAAGTCTAAAGATAAGATACAGCTACAACATAAAAATCTAAATGGGAACCCATATTACTTCTGCCATTTCTGTCATATTATTTGCCAACATGGATAAAAGCATGGACTGTATTTCTAGCAAGATTGATTTTTACTTGAAAGACAGACGATCAATCATATAAACTGATTTCTACTGATGTCCAGTATATAAAAGTTAGTGACTCATTTTAATCTGCTGAAAGAGGCTATTAGTGAGGGCAGTACATTAGTACAGATATTTTTATTATTCATAAGACATAATGTAGAAGAAAAATACATCTAACCTGTCAGCATGAACCTGGAATTCTGTCTAAGAGAAAAGCCGTAGGAAACAATAGCATAATGTTATGTGCCATATTATATTATACCCTCAGTGGTAGGGGCCTCAAATCTTTTAAAAAGGGACTAAGGTTAAGTTAGAATCAGGTAAAATTCCAACAAGATTTCTGGTTTGGGCTAATTGAGACTTGCCATATCATTCTCAAGTGCCCAGAGTGAAAGAAAATGAATAAGATCACATGAATGAAAACTATCATAATTATTTTTTGTTTTTATCCCTTATGTTCCTGCATTTATTCAGTACTAAATAAGCATCAATTGACAGTAGATTTAATGTAATATTTTTATAACATTTATTGCCCAAACCTATTCATACTGTCAATTTCATTTGCAAAATTAGATATGGCAAACTTGAGTATAAATTTTTAGATAAGTTTTAGTAGTCGTCATTTGGAGAATTGTGATGCTTTTCCTTATGATCTTGACAAAATCTTGACCCAAGCCACTTCTAATCAGTATTTCTTAAAAGCTGAGGTTTATAATGTTCAATCAAAACATAGCTTTAACAAGGCATGCTTACCAATTAGAGAGATATAATGATAATTGATACAGAGGTATTTCTATACCTCACAAAGTAGGTATATCTTCTGTCTCCACAAAGGCAGTGCTGAGTTCTGGACTGCCAGAGACCCAGGGCTCAAGTAGAGCCTCGCTCAGTGTCATCTGCTACAGCTCCTACTTCACTGCTACCTGTAGTGACGTATAAAATCCTTAAGAAGGGAGACTGCATTTATGATCAGGTTCCTTTATGATTTTATATGTTCACCTGATTGTGCATACTTCAACAAGAGCATTCAGACATGCCAGTAATGAAAGTTGACTCTGTTTTCCTGCAGAACATAAGAGTATGATAAAGATTTAAAATGTTTCTTGATGCAAATGTGCACTTTCAAACACAAACCTCTGTCATCATTATTCACTGTGGGGGGTCACTACCATACCTGAATTTGTTCTAATTAAAAAAGAAGAAAAGTAAAGACGCATACTGTGGTGAAATCCTACACCCAAGCTAATAAACCACAATAAACTCACCTGGCATTAGTTATTAGAATAATCTTGAGACCTGAACAACTTCAGGTCAGATCAAAGAGAGCCTGAATTTGTCCAAAGAATGTTATATAAATATATCACAAATAAATGGAATTATTTGCAGCTATGTTCCTAGGAATTACAAGTGCTTTTTCCTTCACTGCTCTTCCACATGAAAGCCATGTGATGTTTCATTTTTCTAAACTAGCCAAGATTAAGAAAAAAGATAAATATTGCCTCTCCCTGTCAAATCTAGCTCTACATAAATGTATATTACATTGCAAATTCTGATGCCACAACTTGGTCCTATCTCTAACCCAGTAGCTATTTCAGTTCAAATATATGCAAGTAGTATCTGTGTTCCCTCACACGCCAAGTTTCATATACTTGGAAAAGATCAAAGAGAAAACTACTGCTCTAAACCTAAAGCAAATTTTCAGGCTAATCTTGTTGCTCTGATTTTTTATTTTAAAACCTGAACCTTGTTGATCTGAAGAACCAATGGAAATCTCAAAGAGCTGCAACAACATTAGATGAAGCTTTAGAAATCTTTTCTGACTTCTATTTATAGCTCAAAATGTAATATTTAAAGTATAGCTCTTCTTTCAAGGAATATAGTTCCAAATCTTCTACATAGTTAATAAAAGATTTCTCACGCTCCACTAAAAGCTTCTGCATATATACTACCTGAGTAATTTGCAAGGAGAATCAGAAATCCAACATGAAAAACAGATTATTTAATGTTCAAAAAATTAGCATTCTGTTATAGATGTGGGGTTACTCTCCCAAAAATATGCATTTCAGTTGGACAGAACATGTGGTTTTGTGAATAAAATAAGCAGTTATTCATATAGCATACAACCTCTAATTAGGAATGATGAACAATTACAGATTTGGAATAAAAAAAGGCGCTCTTAACAATACAAATCTCAGATCATACTCACCACCACCCCACCCCCCATTTGTAAATAGAGAATCATAACATGATTATAGGTTTCAGGCACAAAATTAAATTTGTAGGTGAATGAGAGAAAAAATGATGCAGCTTCATGAAGTATTTGTGTAGAACAGTGGTTATATGATTTGGTAATGTTCAACTGGCTGCTATGATGTTGGTACTTAACAATATCAGGCGCATATTTTTACATTTGTACAATGTGCACACATCCACACATCTATAGGTAACATACCTTGAAGAGATATTTCAATACCCAGATATTTCGTCCAGCCTCATAAACCAGCAAGGTCCCAATGTTGGGTACATTCTCTTCTTCTGTTATTTTATTTTATTTATTTATTTATTTATTTTTAAGAAATACAATTATCTATACAATACACCTGTTTTCATGGTCTTTTAGCAGTAAAACTTTCTTAAAAGAATGTGATACAATTGTGTCTTATTTGCATCAAGTATCCTTCAGAGAACTTTGCCTGAAGAAAATTCAGTTTATTTGAAACTGTTTCTCTTTAATGCATTTAGATTTTGTACTTCTAGTAAGATTTTTATCCCATGTATGCAACCGTGAGTGACTGCAGTTTTACAGATAGATGCTGATTATGTACAAGAAAACCAGGTGTTTTTTTTGTTTGTTTGTTTTTTAACCATTGTCAGCCTTTACAAAGAAGCATCAAATAGCCCAAAACTATCCAGGTTGTTCTCACTTGCCTGAAAGGTTCATGTGTGATTGCTTACTTGGACATAGTTACAGCAGGAGGCAATGGTAATTAGCATACTTTTTTTTTTTTTATTTATTTTATTTTATTTTTTTTTTTTTTGAGTTACTCCTTGGCCCACTTCTATGGTCATACACACAGGGCTATGTGGGGTAGCAGCAATGCAATGTACTGGAGATGCACAGCTGGCTCTGCAGCAGAGGCAGAAAGGCCACCTGAGTGCTAAGCAGAACAGCCCCGGCCAGAAGCAGCAGCAAGATTGTTTCCAGCACTCAGTTACTTGGCCAGGCTGCTTAAACATAAAAGAAACTCCTTGGATTTTAACATTACAGTGAAGATACACTGAGGATTCAAAAGGGAGAGGCATTCGATATTTGTGCCCAATGGAAAGCTCTAGCAGTGGAATATTTAAATGACATGTGTAGAACCTTAATGAATTACACAAAAGTGGATGAGACACTGTTTAACTCATCATATGCTAGCACAACACACAAATTAAAAGCAATACGTTAAAATAAATATAAAACTGAAGTTTACTGAAATTTCAATACCCAGATATGAGGTGAATGATACATGCAACACAAAGAAGGTAGCATTGTTAGCCTTGTGACTGACAAACAAAAATGATTCAGTATTCAGAAAAAAAAAAAAAAAAGAACATCTAAAGATGAGAAACCAAACAGGAGAAGCAAAAGAGCAGTACTACAGGAAAAACAAACAAACAGCAAAAAAAAAAAAAAAAAAAAAAAAACATATATATTAAACAAACAAACAAACAAAAAAACAACACCAAAAACAACACAACAAATGTAGTGATTCCAAATAGTCTATTCTAATAACAGAAAGTTAAAGATTTCTTGAAGGACATGAAAAGTGACAAGTACAGGGGACAGTGACAAAAGCAATTATGCAATACTCAGATCAAAATGTATCCAACTGATTCAGATTTAAATCTAAAATATTTAAACTTAAGGAGAGGATAAAATATGAAAACAGAAAAGATCAATCTATGGGACGGGGACCTAACATAATTTTACAATAAAGCTGTTGATAAACATGGACATGTAGATAACCTGACAGAGCTGGCAGGATTTATTTACAAAGAAAGACTGAAAGTGCTGACTGTGCAAGGGGTAAGTGACAGCATCAGTGGGAGGTTGTGGAGGGTGAGACACCTCTATATATCTAAGTGTGTAAAATGCCACTGGACAAACTCATCAACAGACATGAATCTTGAATTAGTAAAAACACAGGCAGATATTCTTATTAGTGGGGAATCTTTTTTGACAGACCTACAATTGTCCTTGGAGAAAAGAGAGTGATTTTCACTGAACCTAATAATTCTTTTTCTTCTTGAAAATTCCTCTATATAATAGAAAAACATTAAATTCTCACAGATTCAGTGTTATATGCAAATTTTACAGGCTAAAACATTCTAAGCAGGCCACAGTGGTGAGCACTGATCTCTACAGCATTACTCAATTGTGGTCTCAGAGCATTTTTAAGAGAACAAGCCAGCCCTCAGGGCACTGGATATTTAGAGGTGAGGCATTAATAGAAGCTTTTCTATGGAAAGAATGAAAGGAAAAGCTGCTAGAAAAACTAGACTACAAGATGTCACTCCTTGGAAGCTGCCTAGGAAGTTATTGAAGCAACCGTGAGTAGTCTACAAAATGCACACCAAGCAGGAAGACGCAGTCTGCCCTTTCCCTGCTCCTTCTTCTCCCTGTTATCCCTGTTCATGATACAATTTCTTTAAAAAATAATGCCTATTTATTCATTTATTTATTATTAACGAGTCATGTACCAAGGAGGTCACTAAATATTTCGAATGCACAAACTGTCAAACAGACACAAGGTGACTTGATTTTCACCAGACTATCAGTATCACATAAAATTGACATCTGAGTAAAATTTGTAGTGCTTTAAGCACTTCCACTTACTTTCATTCTCTTTCAGATTCTTCTATCTTCTATCATGCTCTCCTTTTATTCTGTTTTCTTCAAAATGGATTTTTCCCATTCAGCCACCAGAAATATTGTTACGAATGTACATGCAGACAACTATATTTATATATGTGGTATTGCTATATTCCTACAAACAGTTTAACAGCCAAAGAGTCACAGTATAGAGATTTATGGTAAGTCACCAGCTGCCTGGAATAATGATTGCTGGAACACCTTGGAAATCAATAGATGCAAATACTGGGGATCTGGAACTACTTTTGTTTAATATTTTGCAGTGTTCAATGCTAACTCAGGACCCTGAGCACTTTTCTATACCGTGACTCATTAAATAGTATCTATGCGGATAGATCTTATGATGAAATCATTTGATCCTAAAATATGTATATTTTTCCTAGTTGGAATTTAACCAATATTAATGATGCATTCTTTCATGCCTACAGAATCTTGTTTAAGACTAGCCTGAAGGGGAAGTAAATAAACTGACAAGAGAGGTGCAGCCACGTGGAGAGCTCAGGCAGTAATACAGGGGAACCACAACTCCAGGAGACTCTGGAGTTACACAGTCTTAATGGTGCAACTCAGCTCTTCACCTCTAGCCTTATCCAAGTGACAGCTACGAGTACATAGTGCTTAATCCCCATCCCATCCCCACTGGATCCAGTCCAGCATTCCATTCTACGCACCCCACATTACCTGGAAAGCACACACCTTGCTTTGACACTCACTGCAAAAAAGCAGCACTAGGAATCATGGGGGAAGGGAAGGCACGATCACAGGCTGTTCCATTTCCTTTGCTAAAATACAAGAACAGTGAGATAACATTTTCTTCTATGAGCCCAAAAAGGATTTGTAATAAGAAACTTTTAAATGATTTTTTTAAGTTATATTTATAATTTCATATGATGACATTTTTGGCTGTCTTATTTTGCTCCTATATATCCACTGCTACGCTTCCAAAAGCTGTACTTTAGGATGGTATTTCAGTCTTCACAGGAAATGTTATACACAAACATACCTTTAAGTACTTACATGCTCTGCAAAACTATGAATTTAAGTACCTACTAGAGATAAACATGGGACTACATAAGTTTCTGAACTACAGTCTGAGTTTGGTTAATTGCATACACATATATCCGTTACACGGGAAGCTTCCTTATTCTTTTTGCATATGTGTTTGAAAAGTTAATTAGAATGTAAATTACTCCATACAATACCAATTTTTTTTCCTATTGTAAATTACTCCATGCAACACCACTTTTTTTTTTCTTTCTTTCTTTTGATACTTTCTGAAAGGCTTATGCATTTCTGTGCTGCAAAATTTAAGTTCTAAGAATTTCTGTCTGTAGCAGAAAAAATAATAATAATAAATAAAAAACAAAACAAAACAGTGTTTTAAACTATCTTAGATAATCAAAATAATCTACCTAGTATATTCTATCACTTAAGATCATTATTCTTTCAACAGATATTTTAATCAGGAAGGAAAAAGCTTGTACAGCATTCATGTGGATGTAGCACTGGGAGGCATGGTGGGGATGGGTTGATGGCTGGATTAGGTGATCTTAGTGAACTTTTCTAACTTTAATGATTCTATGAAAACAATTGTTATGAACTCAAAACTTTAGAATAATATAAGAGGTCAAATTATAAATAGATAATACTGTTACAAACTCAGTTATCTGAAAGGTTTAAGCAACAATTCAGCATAAGAGCTACCATACCGTTACTGCATAACAGTAGCTTCCTAATAGCAGTTTTATATTGACTTTTTTCCCCATTACTACTCTATAGTTATGTAATTAGAAATTGGAAGAGTTTAATTACATAAATTAGCATAATTATGTTTAATATTTCCTTTACACTTTCAAAGATAAATAATGGAAAACCAGTTATTTTAAATACATTCCATATTACCCGGTATTGGAAAAATTACCCAGGAATCTATAACACTAACTTCTTGACAGTATAAATTCTAAATAAAAATGGTTTATTAAAATGAAAGTAGTGAACCTTCATGGATTTGTTTCCATTCCAGAAAAATTTGAATAGACATTAAAATAAAAAATAGCTTGATCATTTCTCCTTAGTATTAGTATAGACTGAAGAGTCATATGAGAGCACACCAAGTATTGCAGAGCATTCCATATTGAATAAACAGTTAAATTCCACAGTCAGAAAAATGCCAGAATTAAAGTTTAATACAATCTTAATTCTGTTCTGATGTATGCCTGCATTATAGTAACAATAATGTTGTGAACACCTGTTTAATGATGTTTGCAATGCTGTCAGCCCTCTATAAATGATGCTTTGAAAGATAACACACAATACCCTCTAGACTGAAGTAGGCAGTTAGGTGGCATTCAGAGCTTTCAGAGCTAGGCAGAATGAATTCTCTTGCTTGATTTTACAAAATGAGAGAATATGGACCATCTTCATGAAATGAATGTCTAAGAAATCCCTTGAAATGGAAGAAAAACTTTTCCATTCCTACATAAGACCTGGACAAATCCATGGTCATAGTCACAAGTCACCCCAGTAAGCAGTTGCTCCAGCCATTTCTAGCTTAAGATTTACAAGAGAGCAACGTCAATATGTCACGACAGTTACAGTAACTCCACAAGGGAAATGGCAGCAACAGCTCCCCCAGGGCTCTCACACATTAGATCCTCTTTCCTTTTCTGTTGGTGCAATTGTTTGTGAAGCTATGCTGTGAGCAGGATCTAGGAGCAGATCTTGCTTAAGTTTGATCTGGCCAAAAAACTGTTACTTTTAACATGAACCAACAGCTTGATCCCTTGGACATATAAACATTTGTGCACACAAAAAAAAAATGGTCAGAAATGAGCTGGAAGTAGAGGATGGATGGTAACATGCAGGCTAAAATGCATGAACAATTCCTGGAACTACATCATTTAATTGCACTTGTGAGTGATTCAACATAGACCCAGAAGGCAGCACTTCCTCTGCACAACAGTCTACTTAATAGAAAGTATATGCCTCCATGCAGAACATACTAACACACAGCAGGCAGCCAATGTTTGAAGTGATATCAAGATAACAAATTCCTTTGCTATTTGGAATCTATTTTTTTTTTAAACTGTTTCATTTAGTAATTATATTTCTCTATGATTTTTCCCTTGTAGCAAAATGCAAGACTACTGTTTTGCCATCCAGGTCACAAGAGGAAACTAGACTTCTTAAAATTAAAAAAACAAAAAACAAAAAAAAAAAAAAAACAACCTTGTAATTTAATATTAATTCAATATGTGCATGTGTCCATTTGGTAGAATATTATCCACCACTGTGTGGCCATTAGCACAGCCCTACACTCCATTCAGAGATAGTACTCTGCTCTACAACATGTTTTTCTTCTAAATGACTGTATAATCCTACATTATCCTATGTCCTTGAGAACAGATTTTTGGTACAAAACAGGTCACATATAGAAAAAGAGTTCCTGAGATTCAAAGGAACCAAATGAACCATAATCAATGCACAGGACTGCAGGTGTAGGATGGGAAACTGGGCTCTTCCCTGCCTGCCTCAAATGGAAATCTTCTGCAGCTGTGTTAGACATCTTTGCTATCCTAGTTCTCTACTGCCTTCAATCATGAAAGATGGACACAACTTTGAGCAGATACTGACCTTTTTTCCTGCCCACCCACTTCTTCGTTGCACAGATATTCTGGATACTTATTCAAAGCACTGTTACTATTCAGCCTTTATGATTTGCAAATCAAGCATACAGAGTCTTTTTCACCTTCTGATTTTATGTTTGACAATGCATTCATATCTTTAAGGTCAACTAAAGCTGAACAAGTTTCCTAAAAGTCTATGATGGTTGTCTTCATTAAACTAGCAGAAAGAAATGGAAACAAAAAGATGAATTAGTCAAAGTGCCAGAATTTCATACTAAATCCACCGCCCTATTGACATAAAAAGAGCACTACTGCAAGATCTTAGCTTAAAAACCTAACAAGGACTGTTTAATTTCTAGAATGCCAATGCAGAGCATGAGGCATTCATGTATTAAACTTGACAGAGACCACATACAGAGGGTGGAGGCTGAATTACAGTTGAATTATAAAGCAATGAACAGAATGTGAAACTTTCCTCTTGGACTACACCATCTTTCACTGCAGTGGCACTGCAGAAGCGTGGACCAAAACAGTATGGTTTAAAGTGTGTCCAAAACAGAGTTTTATATTTCCTGCAGGACTAGAGATTACTTCTGTCTTTCTCTTTAAATACAAAACGAATTCTTACGCATTCTAGCTTGATGTTTTGATTAATAAAGGACACCATATGAATAACATAGGATACTGAATTATCCTGTTTGTTGCCTCCCACACCGCAAGCCACAGAATCCAATCCTGAATTTGCTTCTAAATATATCCAATCTAAAATTAGTCCAATCACTTATCCAGTATGACATTCCTTACCTTCTCTCAGGATAACAAAATTGAGTCTTTCCAAAACTATATGGACTCAAAGACTAACTAAAAAAGAATATAAATAATGATTAAAGGTTGCATTGTGTCAGCTGGCTGTCAGAGTTACAGGGTTAGGTTAACTGTCACCTCTGGTTACAGCAGAGCAACTACCCTCTAAAGTTTTCTCCAGAGGGGAAAAAAAGAGATCCCCGAACCTTTTGCCTCCAGGAGTGGCAGGAACCTATTCTGTAACCAGATGATCAAAGCTCTTGGAGAAAGGTAAGAAACTTTCTGGAAAGGAGGGGGAAAAAAAATCAGGTTTAAAGTCACTAGATGAAATTGGGTATGCTAAAGAATGAAGGGCAATAAGAGACATTAAAGAAATCTTCAAATTCTGTCTAAGGCGTTATACCCTCTGTCTACTCATCCAATTCAACTCCTACAATTCTGAGGTTTTCTTATTATCAAGAGCACTAAACTGAGAAGATTAGTACCAGATGAACAGCACAAATACGGGTCCTTTTGGATAGATAAGTGAACAGAACAGAAGAGCTCAAGTGAATCCTGTGCAGAGGTAGAATAAAATGTTTTATTATATATATATATATATATATATTTTTTTTTTTTTTTTTTTACAAAGCGATTCCAATGCAGGCAAAACATTGTGCATTTTTGCTTGGTATTTGCAAGGTAAAGCAAACTGAAGAATCAGTCTGTCATTCCTTCTGAACGTTGCAGATGCACAATGACAGCTAAAAGAAGTAGGGCTATATTTTGAAGCATGTACTAAAGGTAGTTCAACATAAGGAAGATTTCTATTTCTTCCACAACAATAAATTGAGAATTGGAACTCCTGTAAATATTGTTTGTACCACCTATTCTGAAGGGTTCTGTAAATCATAAAATCCACAAGAAGGTAGAACACTTAACAGGTGCTGATACCAGATAATTCATCATTTTCAACTAACTAGTAAACAAATCCTGGAACACAGTTAACCTCTGTGTTTCCAGAAAGACCTTTCGTTGTTATATGTCATGGTTTTATGATTTTTGTTGGTTTTTTTTTTTAACTCTTAATGCAATACATGATGTTATGATGTGGAATACCAGTACCAAAAATCATAAAACCATGACATTATATTTAAACAAAAAGAACCAGATTACTGAGGCATCACACTATACTTAATCAAAACCAAAACAAAATCTTAGTGACTGAAGAAACAAAATAAAAAGGGAGGCCCAATGTTGAAAATCCAATAGACTACCAGGTACTTAAGCACAAGCAAGATGACTCAAGTAATCTAAAAAAACATAAACTGGTCTTCTTTTTATTTTCTAAAATGATTTCAAGTAACAAGATAATAAAAGTTTGTGGAAAGAAGAAACCTCAGGAAAATCCCAAACCCTACTGTCTCCCCCCCCCCCGGAGACTACCCAGCTGAAAATGGAAGTTGCTAGAGATCTTGTAGTTCTTGCATTTAATAAATTATTTGAGGCCATGCGAGACCCTCTATGCTTTCTCTAAAGAATTCTGCAAACACCACAACAGTTACCAGAAATGCAGATAACAAAAAGCAACTAATGACAGAGAATTAATTAAGTTAATAAAAAGATCATTTCATAATACAAAGAAAAAAGTTATAGTTGTTGGCCTCCATTAACATCTAATGAGAGGCTAGGCAAGAGTCAGAGCTCATAGTAATGGTCATTTAAACGGCCAAAACTAGACCAAAAAGGAAATGCATTTTGTAATTTTTAGTGTATTTTTAATCAATGTTTCTAATTCATTACAATACCTCTGAGTAGTTTTCAACTTCCCATGTTGACAGACAGCGAAACAAGCTAACTGGAGCATTTACAAGTTAAATTAAAATTTCTGTGCTGAGTGTTTAAACCAATTGAGTTCATCACATCCCCATCGGGATTTCTGTGTGCAATGCTAAAATGAAAGTCCACTCTGGAGATAGCAGGTTAATTTGAAGTTTAATTTTTTTCCTAAAACTGTTATAAATTTAAATACATTTTACAACATATGTAAAAGACAGAAGGCTGCACCTAATAAACAGCATTTCTCATGCTATTCTCAAATGCTCCATAGGGACGACTTGGCCTCTTTATAGGAGGTGAAATCCACACAAGGTAAAAGTAAAAAGGAAGTTTTTTCAGATTATGCTTCACCATTTTCACTTAAGATTTTGCAAAAGCAGTGAAAGCTATTCAATATCAAAGACCAAATACATGATTTCTGACTATACAGTTGATGTTTCATGCTTTGCTAAAATACACATGGAATTACTACAACAAAGTATAAAAAATAAACCACAAACATACTGCATGTATGCTTTCTTCCTCAAATAAGAGTATTTTATTAAAATATTAATATCAGGTAGATAATTACAGGAAATTATAGACATATCTCTACACATTTGAAGAACTATGTTTGAAAAGGATTTCCTCATAATGTTATCCCTCAATACGAGTTTCTACCTTGGCTTCCTGAGAAGGCAAAGTTACATATGCAGCATCACCTTTTGTCCGTTAAAAACTAATTTGAAAAAAGTGGTCAATTCAACAAAATTGATTCAGTAGTAGAGTTGGAAAAGATATTAACTTCCTGTAAGTAACACAAAAAGAGACACTGAGGTAAATAAATAAATAAGCATAAGGATATTGAATTGAAGTGCACACATTTAAAAACAGCATATGTCAGCAGAAACCTAATTATCATTCTAATGTAGTTGTAACTATATAGTTGCACACTGAAATCTTGGAGACTGTATATTAACAAACTAGACTCCAATTCAGTGAAGCTATTCAACATGACTATAGGCCTTGACCAGACGTACTACAGAAATTTAAGTTAATAGTTCAGGTAAATGAAGTACAGCTATATCACATCAAAGGTGACCTCATCACTTCTCTCCTAGTGAAGTGTTCCTACAGTGACTCTCAGTTTTAGTACATTAACAATTTGAAGATGTCTTACGTTGCATGTGAAAAGCTTTTAGTGAAGATTTGTGGCACACATGCAGCTGCCCTGTGGGTGATTTCCAGCTGCAAGAGCCTGGGGGAGGAGAAGGAACAGGATTCTCCTCCCCCAGGACCACTCCCACTCATCGTGAACTGTAAAAGCAGCTCTCAAATGATTAAGGTATCTGGAGTTAAGACCAATTTTTGCTCTATCAACTCCCTTGACATCACAGAATAGATAATTTACTAAATAGATAATTTACTAAATAGATAATTTACTAAAACTGCATGCAGAATGGTATCTGAATCAAACTTTCCTAACTCTGTATCAATGTAGGTTTTCTTTCAGGAATTGTTCTGCCATTCAGGAGCAGCAGTAGAACAAACAAATCATTTCAGTCCCAGATACTATACAGTCAGGGAAATCTAATACATACACACACGAAAAAAATCAAATGCAAAAAAATTCAGTCAAATACCTGTGGCATCAATGCTAAACAGTTTGCTTTATGTACCCTAAAAATAAAATAAAATATCTTAATAAAAACCCATGTGGTTACTGCATAATTTTCTAACATTATTACTGATTTTCTGGGGCTTGCTAAGGCTAGCTTTTGTGCAAACCTTAAATGCTAAATTTAAATTCCTGAAACGTTTTCTTATTCTTCAGGATTCAGGTGAACAGATCATGCCTTAGATAGGATGCTCTTTCAAAGAGCAGGAAAAGACTGGATTGTTTTGGAGGCATTGACATTTTGAGCTGGTTTAATTTGGAAGAATGGAAACAAGGCAAAAGGGTTGCTCTGTCCCTTTATAGCCAGCTTTCAGACCCAAGGACTGAGAGCATTCTTTCACAAGATACTAAAACTTGAAAGTAAAGAAGGTAGACTCAGCCCTGACAGTTGATAGCTTTCTTTATTCACTCACACTGAAGAAAGAACACTTAACATTTCAGAGCTTATGAACAGATAAATCCTTTTCCTTAACTCTGAAAGGATAATTCTCTAATATTTATATTATCACCTTGCAAGGATAATAAAGTTCTTTCATACACTTTGCAGTAATAGCAAACTTGGAAAGAATTCTAATTATAATATATATTAGTTTTTCTTTGGTGGACTTCATGAGAATTTTAATTGTGACTACTGCTTTTTAAATATATTTTCAATAAACCAAAAAATTTGGTTAGTAATATGAACTGACATAGTGAAAATACAACAGTGGCCTGCAAAAGGGTGAGAAAACACACTTGAATATTCATGTCTGTAACCAGCTGATCTACTGCATATCAAACAGGTAAGAAATATAGCCTAAATCATCCAGAAGCATTAACAAAGAATGAATTACAAAACTGCATTTATTTTTGCATTTAATATATACAATGTAAGTATAAAAGTATTGGATGAATGAGCAGCAAGAACTAGGCCTCCAAGACAAAGATACTTGTGAAGATTTCTCAAAAGAATAAATGTACTCACAGTGGCCAAAGTTAAAAGATTTAAAGAAATGAAATAGATGAATATCTGAACAGAGGAGCAAATAACAAATTAAAGAGGAGAAAGCATCCTAGGAAATTAAACCTAGATTAGAGCATGTAATTACAGGATTTACAGCTTGAAAAAGCAATTGATTACATCAGGAGATTAGTTTTAAGTCATGAGTGAACACCAAGATCTGAACACAAGCCAGCTACTTACTTCGGCAATCCTATTCTACTCAAAACATACAACTTTACTTCCCTGAGATTTGCTTTCTAAGCAACCCACAAGCACAGAGAAAACCAAGAAAGTATTTACTAGGTTTCTTTTGTTACTTTCTAAGCATTTCATATAAAGGCAGTCACAAATATAGAATGATTTATAACAAGATGCAAACACAAGTACTTTTATTTTAGAATATTTAATCATAATTTATTGATCAAAAATGAAAATACAGATAACTCAGAGGAAGTTGACTTAAATGAGACAAACCTTTCCAACATCTGTTTTAAAAATCTGAGAACTCTGACTGCATCAGACTGCTCAGGTTAAACTCTTAATCATACTTAAAAGCCTTTAGGATTTTATTCAGATGCATAACATTTCTTCATTTCATATGGCAAGAGCTTGCTTCACATGGTCTGGTTAATCTCCTTAGTGCTATATACCATCCACTCTTACCTCTTTATTTTTGATTTTTTTTTTTCCAAAGTAGGTTCAATTGCTCTTAATTCCACAAATATATACAATGAAAATTAAGACGAAACTGACACATCACATCAGCACATATGTGTTGATTTTTAAACTACCTGTTTTGCATAAAACCTGTATTGTTGAACACAAGTTAACATCTCAAGCATCTTTGTGAAAAAGATCCACATCAACTAGAAAAATAAAAAAATTAAAAAATGGAAATTTTCCGTAAGGTGTTTTATCAAATATGGTAAACAAATCAATATAACAAGTCACATACAGCAATAAAATAAAACTGATATTTTCAAGTAGATCGACGAAATTCAGTAACTTAAGAGGTCCAAAATGAACTGTGTTTGTTTTACTTTCTTTCTTCCCTTAGAATTAATGAATCGTTCTCAGAATCAGTTCATGGTTTCAAATGAATCATATCCAATTTAAATTCTACATCTGAATGCACAATTTTGTATTACTTAGTTTGCTTTGGATGGACAAGCAAAGCAAGGACATGATTCATGTGATATTTTGAATAAACTATCCAAATTGTTGTGTTTTGGATCATTGACATTTTTCAGATATCTGACTTCTACAGGTCTATTTACTGAAATTTCATTTGAATACTGTTGCAATGTTAGAAACAATAAATCTAGCAAGTGATCATTCATGTGAAGTGGCAAATCTTGACAAAGCAAACAAGTGAAAAAAAGATTCCAGTTCATAAAATGTAGTTAATTAAGAAATTATAGAGGGCTTTCAAGTATGCGTTATCTGCAATAAGCAGAAGAGGATCAGATTTGAACTTGGTAAACAAGGCTTTTTCTGTTTCATGTTTGAAATTCAGAAAACAGGGAAAAAAAGTGTACTTTCCATTGGATCAATTTACATGTTTCTCAACGTTTTTAACTACAAAACTGTACATCTCACAAACCTGAATTATTATTTTATTTGACATGAATAAACTGGCTTTGTCTTGATCTGCTTGATCTTTAGATTATTTAGTTCCGATCTAATTTATTATGTAATTTCTGTTTCTATAAATTTCATATAGTCACTAAAAAAACCCTCTCAAATTCTAATCACACTTTAAAAAACAAAACAAAAGCACAGACTTAAACAAAGACTCGATGCACTTGTCTTCTTACCAATGTCAGTTTGTACTGCTGTAATCAAACGATTATGTCAGACTGCATGTCACAATGCACTTTGGCAGTACACAGTACACAAGTATGTTCAAATGTAACTACTGGAAACAATTACTGGGTTGAGATGCAGATCTGATTTGTTCTCCAAAAGAAATATTAGAATGTGATGTCCAGAGTTCATTCTAAGTGACTCTAAAACAGACTATCTGCATCTGATTTATGTAATAGCCAACTGATAAAGAAATACAGAATGGGAAACATAAGAAAAACTTGTAGTCTAGCAGAAATGCCAATGCTGAGCATTCAATATTACTTGGCACTTTTAAATATAACTTTTAAGTATAAAGAAGCCTATCAAATCCTGCAGAATATGAAATGCTTCTTGCCTCTTAGAGCCTGTTTTATTTACTTACCTGCACTCCAACAAGGAAGAAAGCTAGTTAACTGAAACCCAAACATGGATATTAAGTCAAACTTTACCTTCTTGAAAGTAAAAACAAGTAAGATGCAGAACCTCTTTTCCACTGTTTAAAGACACACAACAATCTTTGTCCACTTTTAACAGATCATACAAGTAATGCTGTTACTGGTGAAGTAGAAGACATAAGAAAATAACTTCTTCAATTAACTGTTCTAATTCTATTTCATGCCACTCTAATGGTTGTTTTTTTTCTGTTTGTTTGTTTTGGTTTTTTAATGTTCTTTAAAGTTTCGCAACCCCTTTTATAAGGGTCTTAAATTGCAAGGGAGAAAATGATCCAAGGCCAAAAACAAAATTCTGAATATGAGAGAAATAAAATATTCCGGTTTCGATGAGGTTTGGCAGAAAATGCATGGACAAATTGTACGCATATTTAGAACTTACTTTGCATACACAATGACTAAAATTGCAGCGCAAGGACTGTTAATTTATCAAACTGATCATTTCTGCAGCAGATCCATAACAGATTATCATGAAGTTACAAATCCAAATTCACACACATCTTTGCATGTATATTTTAATATCTGACCTTTTAAATATCAGATTCTATTTTTACTGTGATTTACATCCCATGTAGATGACCATTTTGTACGGGGGCAAAATCTCAAAGACTGAAGCTTGCTACAGGCTAGTTTATATACATTAACTGCTCACCTGGGAAGGATTTTACCCAAATAGATGCATATTTTGCCAGGTTCAGAAAAAGATCAGGGACAAAGGGATTCAAGGAACTATAGAGCTGCACATGAACCATACACATTCAAATATCCAGTAAACCATATAACAATAATAATCTTGGAATAATTTCCGAAACATAAAGCTGACTTGCATAAGTTCAAATCTACCTAGGCAGGAAAATTAATTCACTGACACATGACATCTTACGAGTTACTCAGAGCTAGGTCCAATACAATCTTCATTCCACTTCTGATCTCTAGAAAGGTATATGAACCTTGAAAAAAATCAATATTTTAGGAACTGTGCAACCTTGCCTGGGAAGCAACAGCATAAAAACTGAGCAAGTCTGTGGAAGTTAGTCACAAAGTTTCTAGAAACACAAATTTGACTTCAACAGCACTTCAATAAATTAGGAAGATATGCTGGCCCACACTGAGCAGAACAACAAACCTCAACATGAAAACAGCTATGCCACTGCAATGACTACTATTTAAGATACAAGAGTACTGTCAAGTTAGAATAAGCTTCTCTGCCTCTCCCATGACCTAACAATGAAGCTTCTATGAAGCCCTTAGAAGGGCTGTAGGAGATCAGAGGAGTAAGGAAATTAAAAATTAAAAGCAGTAAAAGTTTCAGCCCACAAAAAGAAAGCTGGGGCATTCAAAGGACATTCCATTTTAAAAAGCTGTTAGTGCCCACTGCAGACTCTTCAGTGAGACTGATGTGAAAAAGTCAGTACCATGTTGATTTAAGTTTCAACACTGTTTTGGCAAAACTTCCTGTCTACAACTCCTGTCCTACCCAATTCCCAAATCCTCTGCTTTGGGTAATATAAGTAAATTTAAAATTTGTTAACCCAGTTAAGAAATTAAAGGTTACATACTATAATTTGCTAATTTACTGCTAATCTGCACCTTACATAATCAACACTATTAGCAATTTCATCATAAACATAACGCTGTTCAGGGTTTTGTCTTTCTAAGTACAGTTAAGTTGACTTTAACAGCTTTTTTATCCCAGAGTATAAAGATGTGAACTGTACATTTCACAATGCATATCCACCCAGTGCACACAGAAGAGCTGGCTCTCTTGTGACATCTGAACTGTTCAAAAAAAAAAAAAAAAAAAAAAACTAGTCAGACCATTCCTTTTCTGGTGCACTAGCCTTTAGCAAAAAGTACTTTTCTTCTGCCAATACAGACAGAAAACAACAACAACAAAAAAAGGATTACAAACTCTTGAAGGAAAAACACTATGCTTTCTTTCTTATTTTTCTACATCTGTTAAAACAATAACCTCAGAAAAATCTCATCTCTAAAACTACCATTGGCAGCAGTCTGCTTTCTAAAGTAACTTCAAAGGAAGCTATTGTTACTCATTTACACTGTGATTAATAAAATTAATAATAGTGTATAATGTTGAATACTCCTAGTCCACCTACATTCAAATTAACTGCATTTTTTACAATGCATCAGAGAAAAGTAAAGTGGGCTTCACAAAATAACTCTTTTATACAGTAAAATAACAATATATAACACAAAATTCAAACATCAACATGGATTATTTCACAGACTTTAAAGTGATGAAGCTGTGTAGGTCAAGTAATGCAATCTCTTCACACCTCAAGATATCCTCAGGAATCAAAGGACTGATACACTGACATTGCCTTGTGTTCAAAAAAACTATCAAGTCCCCACTGACTCTTAAAAAATAAATGGCCCTGTGACCATGTGATTTAAAGATAATCATTTTATCCATTACCTTCTAAAGAAAGAGCTTACAGCAAATACTTCCAAGTTTTTCCACAATAGCAAGCATTAGAATTTTTCTATGAAGCTTGGCTTCTCAGAAAATAACTCAATTTCACAGCTGTATCTGTAGGAGAAACACTAAATATTGGTATATAATACTGCAAGAGTTTGGCAACACAAAATGTATACTACATTTTTTTTTGCCTGTCACTTACACAAAGCACTTCCTCAAAGATGCAACCAGACAGTCTATTTCAAGAAAAAATGCTGTATTTTCCACGATAACAAATATCTTCCCTGCATCATTTCATTGTGATAGATGACTTCAACACAAATAGTCTTTAAGAAGGGACTGTAATGACTAGCTTGTCTTTTAAGAAAAACCCCTGAATGCACTCAGGATGCAATACTAGCCGGTATAATAGATGTTAGTTTAGAGTGATCTATCTTCTGGTAGGGCAAGACCATGCGAATCACAATGTCACTTGTAGACTATCTCCTGTCTTCAAGGCATTAATTCCAAGAGCTCAAGAGAAAAATCACGTAGGAAGAAAAACTGCAAGCAGAAATACTACACCCAAGTTCATGCCTTTTGTAGGATCTGTAAATTTGCATACTTTACATCCAGGACAAATATGCAGTGATGGGGTGGTGGGATAAAGGAAGGAGAAGAACAGGAGCGGAGGGAAGGAATTCTGACAACTCAAGAAAAGTCAACTTGTCATCACTTCTCTTATACACTTGAAATTTGAGGTAGATTTGCAATTCTTACACAGATCTGTTGTTTGTCTCTTAGTAAGCTTATGTTTCTCGAATACTTGTTCTATATAATTTATTACGTGAAAGAGATAGGAATTTTATGTAATTATTTGAAATACAAACATTGTGAGATACTGAAATAAAACTAGAAAATTTGACTTAAAAAAGGGATAATTTTCAAACCATTTTTCACTCATCTCTGATTAAAAATTTACACAGGTAGATATTTAATTTACTTAACTATCTTCCAGCCCTCTTTGAAACATTAAGGATTAACTTCCCCTACCTACACTGATCTGCACCGTGTTTTCCACAAGACAACATTTTCAGACTTTTTTTTTTTTTTTAAATCAGTAACCCCAGCTGATATATACAATTTACCACCAAAGGAACAATATAGTCAGTTCAGCAAATGATCATCTCAGCTAGCAATACACAGCAAGACTCAGACAAATCAGTCATAGTTAAGTTAGTTTTTTTTCTTTGTTCATCTATAATTAATTGTGTGCACATCTTCTGGCCACAACTGATAAGCATGTTTGTGCATTTCCATTACAATTACCCCTTTCAGCAGATTATAACTTAACCATAAAAACCTGCCTTCAGCTGAAACCTGGTATTCAAGGACTCAAAAAAAAAAAAAAGAAAAGTACATAAAGTACTTCTTAAACTAATAAGCTCTTTTAAAAAACATTTAAAAGCATATTTAAACAACTTCACACATGTATATGGGTAGAAATCCAAACATAATAAAATGACAGCACTGAAGTTTTTAGCCAAAATTTTGACACACTAAATAAAGCCATCTTGTTTTCACCAGTTTATGATAGGAAATGGCTGGCTATGATAGCTATAACGCTAGTACACAATTACATCTGAAAACCCATGTCTACATTTTAGTTCTGCTTCATTACTATACCACGTAATGCAACAACAACAACTATGAAAGGTAACATTTATACAGTCCTTATTAACAGTATTAGAAACATGCTGGGGGAGAAAAGAGAGGCTTCAGTATGACAATATTAATGACAAGTGAACATCTAAATATAAGCTTCCAATCATTATCGCTGACTGCAAGAACTGGTAATTGCTTGAGGTACTTCTTACTGTGTTCAGATTTGACTTTGTTGACTTTTTCAGGAAGTATATGATCATAAACATTACCCACAAACACTAGAACTCAAAATGACATGATTTCACCGATGCATGCATTTCTGCCATGAAATCCTCTTTTACATGCCTTTTTCCCCTTGCACTTTAATAGTAGCTTTTCAGTTACAGATGAGAGAAGAATCAGGCTGATGGAAACCTGTTTTGGATCCATTAGTGTGCAGTTTATATTGAACATCAGTATTTCTAGAAAGAAAAGCAAATTGCTAAGTGGGGTCTTGTGGAAATGTAATTTTTAAAGTTTTCAGCATGAAAAAGCAGGTTGTACCTCATAAATGAAAAAACAGGGAAATTATGATTGTTAATTCAAAGGCAAGACAATTTCACAGGGAAAATACTAAAAGTATTCTGAATGAAATGTTTTTATTTTGCATAGAAATTGCTATATATGAAACAAATGACTTAAAAGCTTACTACAAAACTGGTAAATAATGTATATGTATAGTGAAGTTCATCAATATATTTTCTTACTACAAAATTATAGGAATGTGACTTTTGTTCTGTTTCATTTCATTAAACCAATTTTCAAATGAAGATCTTTTCTCAAATAGCAGTTTCCCTCCCTTGTTACAAGGTATGTTGACAGAAAAGAAGTTGTTGAAAAAATAAATAAATAAACAAATGCATGATAGAGAGCTCAAAAGTAAGTGTATAAGGGTTAGCCTTAGAAGTCCCAAGCTGACAAGAAGACCCGAACTCAAGACAGTAGATTATCGGCTTGAGGGAAAAATGTTCCCACAAATGCGGACTGTTACGTATTTCTGTTTTTTAAGTATACCTTCTAAATTGAGATACTAGATTAAAAGTTCAAATATACCTTAACAGCTCCCTCAGCCAACTTTCAAAGATCCTCAGACAAATACTGCTCAAATTTAGAAATGGTAAGACTGTGCCCAAGTAATAACAGTAGCACTTTACATTTTGAACAAATTCTATAAACAATACATAAAGCACAGAGTCAGTGAAGTATGAGACAGATTTGAGAAGTATTAAACAGATTTGAGAGACAGAGAAATAACCGTGGTGGAATCTGTCAAACCAAGTGTAGACATATACAGCCCAGATATCTGTTGTATACTGTGACCTCAAGGAATCCTTTGCAGTCATCAAAGACCTGGTAGATACAATCATGTAATCTATGAGGAAGTTTTGTGTAAGAGTTTAAACAAATTAAGAGAATTTAGGCCCTTCAAGTTGTTCTTCTTTCCCACCAACCAAAATGGCAACCCAAGATGACAAGGTCAACTAGTAAATATCTATATCAGTGATAAGCTGCACTGAACCCTTTATCACATTTCAGATTGCATTTTAGTCTCTCTTTTCTCAATTGTGGATACTTATTGAAAGTTTACTTCTACTAATGCATTTTAAAATTTCACAACACTTTTAAAATTAAGTGTATATTCTATAACATTTAATTATATTTGAGTGGTCTGCATTTATATTTTTGAACTACTTTCATTTAAATTAAAAAAAAAAAAAAAATCCAACGGCACATTCTTTCCATGGCACTGCAACAAAACTTTTTTAATTTCAATTCCAATTGCTGGTTTAGTCCACATTCTGCATTTTCTATCTTCAGTAAAATACAGCCACTGAAGTTAGGATAATTTTTTCAGAAATAATCACACATCCAGATTTGCTGAAAAAAGAAATGAATCTCTATCTGCAGACCAGTGCAATTATAGAATCATTGTACAAAACACACAGGTGAATACCAGCTCCCTCAGCCATTTCCCTTGTGCTCCAGACCCCATCACCAGCTTTGTTGCTCTTTTCTTGACATGCTCAAGGGCTTCAATGTCTTTCTTGTAGTGAGGGCCCTAAATCATTGCATTAGAGGCATGGCCTTGCCAGTGCTGAGTACAGAGGGATGTTCACTGCTCTGCTCCTGCTAGGTACACTATTTCTGATTCAAGCCAGGATGCCATTAGCCTTCCTTGCCACCTTGGCACACTGCTAGCTTACATTCATCTGAGTGTTGATCAAAACCCCCAGGTCCATTTCTTCCATGCAGTCTTCCAATCACTCTGCCCCAAATCTGTAGCAGTTCCTGGGGTTGTTGCGGCCAAAGTGCAAGACCTGGCACTTGGTCTTGTTGAAATTCATCCCACTGGCCTCAACCCAGTGACCAAGTCTGCCCAGATCCCTCTGAAGGGCTTTCCCACTCTCGGATAGGTTGACACTTCCTCCCAGCCTGGTGCCATCTGTAAACTTCCTGAAGGTGCATTCAGTCCCCTCATCCAGGTCATCACATGGAACAGGACAGACGTCAACACTGAATCCTGGAAAAAGTTACTTGCAACCACTCACAAGCTGGGTTTAACTCCATTCAGCAACACTCTCTGGCCTGGCCCTCCAGCTACTTCTTTAGATGGCAAAGCGTGCACCTTCCCAAGTCAGGGGCTGCCAGCTTCTCTATAAAATTTCACTCTGTTTTCTGGCACCTGTTAACCTCAGGCTAGATCATATATGTAGAAAATGTACTTAGCTGGTTACCCATATGCACATGGCACCTATGTTTTAAAAATATGAATTTATCGTTTAATCTTCCCAGGTGCTGATGCTGAATTATCTGTATACTGTGAACAGAACAGAAAGCCACCTCATGCATCTTCAAATTAAAAAGCTGAAAATGACATCTACTGAAGAACAGTTATAAAAGTATTCTACATATTTTTAAAAACTGAACTCTAAAGTATCTTAGTCTTTAAAAAAAAATGGATTTGAAAAGGGAAAAAAAATGTTTTAAAGATATTTTCTAACAAAAACTCTGAAACTTGTAAAACTAATAAGCATCTCCAACTTTGACTATGCCATGAAAGATTTTGTAATCAAGAGCAGTGATGCCCAGTTACAGCGGCTATGTTTCTTTTCGGAAAAACAATAAACCAGGAAAACAGAAAAGCAAGCAAAGAACTTAAGATTAAACACAAATGGGCTTAAGTTTCATTAATACATGAAAATAGAGAAATATTAGTCTATAATGATAGCTTGAAAGTAATTTGTATTGCATTATTGATAAATAGTAAAAATACATAGTATAAAATATACTCAGCGCTTCTCACCGTGAAGCTGCAAATGTTTTTTGTAAAGAAGGGATAGTAAAAAGCAATTTCTTCATTTGAAGTTCTACTCCTTTGACCTTAACATCACAGGTTTCTTTTTAATGAATCATAGAACCAGGAAAGCAGATAAATATTCAACTATACTTTCCATGCTGTACTTCATTTTTAGAGGTGCAATATAGAATTCGCCTACTGGATGGCAGAGTATAGATGAAATTTTGACTGGAAAAAACAGATCAGAATTTTCATTGATAGTGAATAGTAAATCCTTCCAAAAGATCCAAGACACATTTCAGATTTCTTAGACAGAAGGAGAACAAAAAGTCACCCCAATGGGTAGGTATATTCTTGGCTTTTAAATGAAAGGAAAACTTGGAGTTAACAAAGTACTCTAAGACACGGGTTTCTTGAAAGCTTATAGAGCTAACGTGCAAACCCAGGGTCTGATATATATTACCATGAGTTAGAAACCTGTTCATTTCTAATTACAGCTCAGCAAATATTGGCACTATAATTAAGGGTCTTACAGTTTCAACTTTGTTCTTCAGTTTGTGCTTCTAATTTGATCAATATTTTATTATCAATCAAAAAATAAACATGCCATATTAACACTAGATAAACAATGTTCTGCCTTAATAGTGCCAAAGCTAGCAATTAAGAAATCCTGATTTTCTCTACACATCCCACTCTAGGATGCAATGAAGCCTGCAGACCAAAGATTGGCCTCCTGGCTAGCATATTAAACATTCTGAAGAAAAAAAAATAAATACAGTAAATTTCAGTAGCAGAAAAATTAAAATTATGATACTACTGAAACAGAAATACATTCAGATCCAAGGCAACCTACAAAACATCCATACCAGAGAGCTTAGAGGAAGAAGACAGAAGACAAAGCCTAAGTCAAGTAAATTAAACTCAGCAAAATCACAGTAGGAAATTAAGTATGGTAAGTGCAGAAAGACGCACAGAAACAAAGCTACAGAACATTTTAGGACCTTTGGATCATCACACAAAATAAAAAAAATAAATAATGTGAAATAGGATTCTACAAGCGGGACTGAATCCGAAGATACAGAACTGTTAGGGCATAAAGTAATAACATAGTATGTCAAATATACTCCATTCCTTTGATTACCTAATCATAGCAAGATTATTGCAACATTAGAAATAATGCTGCTCAGACCAGGCAGAGCAACATTAGGACTCAAGGTTACAGATTTTTCTCTTCTAGGTAGCAGTAAACTAAAGTCTATGCTGGAAGGAAAGCTATGAATGACAGGAAACAAAGAAAAGAAAGAGTTAAAAATCAATACTCTTCAGGAAAAAGAAGAGAAGGAGAGAGAGAAAGAAGAACCAAAACTGTCTGTTCAACAAAGGCATAAAGAGAAGTTAATAAACTGAATGTTGTCAATCCCCTTTTTTCTACACTGTTATAATGAACATGAACCAGAGAGCTGTCTCCACCTCTTCAGAGATTTAATAAAAGGTACTAAAATTTTAAATAATGTAATCTAATCTTCCAAGGAACATTTGAAAAGCATACTGGCTCACTACCATATCAATAGTTCTTGCAATAATATTCAGGTGAGATGTAAGAAACATCGAAGTAGTGCCATTATACAGCTTAGAAAAAGGAGATCAAAACTGCTGCCCCTTCTCAGCAGGCTCGAGGGACTGAACAGACAGGGACTAAGTGGAGACACAATCTATAGAAATAACCACTTGATAAAGGAGCAGGAGTGGCTTGAAGGAAACATTGCTCAACTTCTGAAAAGCATGAGGAGGCTGTGAGCATGGCTGGAGGGCAAGCAGGTAGCTCAGACAAGGAACTCTGAGCCAGGATGGAGGAGCTTACTCCATCACATGCTGACAGTCAGCAACAAAGCTGGCCCAAGGGCGGATGCTGCCCTTATTTTCTGAGATGGAGTGCACCAACCTGGGCTTAAATATTTCAGCTTCCAGTGTTTACAGAAATCACAACAGCACCATATCAACATCCTTGAGTTAAACAGTCAGGATTTGAGGATGTATCATTAATAGAAGGGAAAATTGCCCAGAAGCTTCATTAGTTCCTCTCTCAGTCCCTCATTTCACATTACTATTGTCCTCCTCTGTATCATTTCCTTTACATTTAAGTCTTCTTCACATCTGCTGTGGGGTTTCTTCAAGCTTTCTGGAGATTAGACTTTTTAATTTATTTTCAATTGTCAGCAATCCCAAAGAAAGGTAAGATATATGAGGTGTATGAAAATAAGTTAATACCAATTAGTCTCAGGAACCAAACTGGTTAATTCATTTTCACAAACCCAGTGGAAATAAACAGAATTTGACTATCTCCATAATTTTCTAACTCTGAATGTTTCTGGTCCTCCCAAGATAGAACTACACTAGTAGCCCTACAGCCAATGATTACCATTCAGTATCTGTTCATAGATAGCTCATACTGAAATGTAAACATTTCTAAGTTACGTGTGCTAGACACATAAAGGGAAGGGAAAAAAAAAGGAAGATGAACTGTTTTTGACAGGACTTCTAAGCGCAAAATTGACATATCTACAAAAAAAAATCTGGCAACAAATTAAAAAAGACAAACTACAAATTTTATCAAGAAAATTCACCGATGAGAACATGCTGTTACAGTTCCCAAGGCAGAATTCATTCAGGAAATGTTGATGCAGATGGAAAAAATCCATTTTCAAGGGGTCATATCACAAAAATGCTCAGGCTACCCAGAGGTCTGAGAATACTAGAAAATCATATGAATTACAGATAAAAGTCCCATTACTCCATCTTGAAGCACCTAAATATTACAGCAATACTTGTGGATGCTTTAGAAAAGAAAGCAACACAGATGCTGCCTCCTACTCTAATTTTAAATTCTAAGATACAGCTTTTAAAATTTGAGAATGCTCTTCTGCAATCTTGCAGATTTCAGTGGCAAGCAGATGTTCTTGTTATTGACCTAAACTGTCTCTTTATTTAATTATATCCCAATAAATCCAGTTACATTCTTATTGACGTATTTTAAAGACAGTCTTACCCAAGTCAATGAGAAGAATCTAACCACACTTTTCCTATCCCAAGTACTCACACCATTTAATCTCTGTATGTAGCTGTCAAATTGCCATTACTCATTCATTAGCCATACACTTGTAGTTCTTCTCTTTCAGCTCTGCCTGCCCACCCCGGTATCATTTTCAGATAATGAGGAACTCATGTATTCAAACTGTTTTCTCACCACCATACTAAAGAAAATCCCACTTCAGGGTCTGATACCTTCTATAAGCAGATGACAACCACTTTTTGTGGGGTGAAAAAAATGTTTTCTCCGTTCTTAACAAATTTGATGATTGCTGATAATGTAGTTAAAGTAAGTAAAGGACAATAAAATTGTTTCTATTGTGTGCTTGCTTGATGTACAATTGAATAAAAACCATTCTACCATCTCTCTTTCTATCATGCCATTTCTTTGGCTTCTTCACCTTGGAATGCTTGTGTTAAGTTGAATTTGTTGACTATTCACATTTGCATAGTATCTACACACCAAAAGTCCCTTTGAAGTCTACAGCAGAAATCACAGAGCTGTCATGCTCTAGAGTAGATATGAGTGTTTATGGATAATCATGAAGTTGAATGATATGTCTCCCTGAAGTCTAGATCTTGAGAAGTTCAAGCATTGCTGAAAGAAGTCATTCCCTCCATCCTGAATGATATCCCTTTCCATGGAGCATGGATGGAGTCTTGAACAAGAACAGAACCCTAAACAAGGATCAGAAACACACTCTGTGTGGCTCTCAAAGGATGAAAATAACAGTTCCAGTTCTTATTCCTCCAATGAAACAGATGGAACTTTCCACTCATAAGGCATTACTCTCATCCACTGAAAATTGGATTGTTACACTATCTGCCTAGCCAACCAGATAAAAATGCCCAAAAAATTGCACTTCAGAAGAACAAGCCCAAAGCAATATTTCAAGCATGAAATGGTAGAGATTCTCTGTACCTTAAAGGAAACAAATTTTCCTGGCAATTGGGAATCGGGGAGCATCATTCCTGCAATCCGTTTCACTTAACTTGGCCAACCACCTCAAAAATCTTCCTTTAAAATCTCTTCATCACACTCATACTACATTAGCTGCAGTTCCTCCTCTAAATCAGCACCCCAAATGGGTCATCAAATGTAAGATTTTTCTTGCGAAGTGAAATTTAAATGCCTCAGCTGAGAACATAACGAATGATGGCATATGCTGCATCTAGCATGTGGTCTTCTCTAGCTCTTGAAATTCTTAGGTACTATTTCTATACATTCCATATAAATACACCAAGCAACCAAACTAAAAGAAAGAAAGAAAATAAATAAATAAAAATAAAAATAAAACAGAACACCTGAAAGTCGATGACTTCTTTCTATAACAAAATTTAAGAGAGAAGTTAACCTTCCAGATTTTCAGTAACATCAATATTATAAATACTATTTTCTTTGCATTTTTACACTGTCTGCCACATTCCTAGAAATCACCTATTTTAAAATGTTAGGATTGTTAAGTGTAATATCTCTAGTTTTTTATTGAGTTTAACAGTTCTTCACTCAGTGATCTTAGTTGTCCTGTGGGCGTGAGTTAAGAACATCTCCCATTTAACAGATCCATCTTGTTTGCTAAATGCCAAGAAAGGGCTTAGATTTCCACAATTTACCATAATTAAGAATTAGTTGCAGGGAAAAAAAGAATTAAAAATTAAAAAAAATTAGAAAAAGACTTTCACTGTTTGTTCATACATTCCGTGTGGAAGAAATAAAAACTAACTTGATTAATCAGTGGGGAGATAAAAAAAAATCAAAAATCAAAAATGAAAAACAGATGAAGGTTTGCACATGGCTGTAGCACACAGGAACAGGAAAACAGGTAAGAATATGACAATAGAAGAATGATTAGCAGAAATTTGAAAGTACAATAAGGAGAATGAAAATACCAACATTAATGAGAACTGTAAGTATGCAATCAACACAGATAATGAACAGAATGCGTCAATCTAGCCTATATAATCTAAGGGAATTCTAGATTCACAAGTTCCTAAAGGGAGTAATTGAACTGCTGAAATATCAACAAAGTGGAGGTATAAAAATTATGGATAAAGAAACAAAGGCAGCTTACATAAGCATAATAGAAAAAGAAAGCCTGACTGGAACAAAAATCATTGTGGAAAGGTGCTGTTAATGAAATATGAATTTATGTCATGAGAGAGAAATATTATACTGTAAAATGTTGTCAATCTATTGGCATTACAGTGCACGAGAAAGTATAAAATGAATAAATGATTATTTGAAATCTGAATGAACGTACCCAATGGGTTTCAATGCCAGCAACAGTACTTTTAGACCAAGGAAGAGGGCTAACCATGAAGGCACAAAACGCTTTTACCTCACTTGCACAGAAATGAATCTAAAGGAGCTTAATGCTTTTTTAATTGATCATTTTTTATAATCTCTTTGTATTTTACAGTCATTGTGTTGATGCAGATTTCAAGTGAACAGTGCTATACTTTAATAAGTAAGATCAACTACACAAGAGAGCACCTTCTTATGAATTGAAAACCAAACACAACTATTGAAGTTCTGCTGAATAAAGTTAGCAGGTGACCATATTTTATGTTAACACTTTTTCTAAAGAGAATAAATGTTAATATCTACATGTCTTGAACCATTGGCTGAGTAGCTGTGAAAAAAATTAATACCTAATTGTTCAAAGAAAAAGGTTTTTTGCAGACTTCTATTCCAGTGTAAACAGTATATGACCACTGCCATAAATGAAAGACACTCATAAGGAAACCAGTGTACATCACAGAATTTTCACAATACAAAATTATTTGGTAATTTTATCATATAGGAAGTTCAGCCTCCCAGTTTTGGCCACACATACTCTAGAGGCAATACAATACACTAGGTAGAAACATGCCCCTTAGCACAAAGATGATGCAAGGAACCTCAAGATTTTCTCATTCAGTAATGTTAGATTCAAAGCCCAGATATTTATCTGACAACTATTTGAGACTGTCTTGAAAGCATTTGTATTGACAAAGTTGTCTTTGCACAACAGTTTATTCAAAACCATATCACCATTTTAAGATGTTTAGTAACACATTTCAGCTTTCCATACAGCTTGAACTTCCAGATTATTTGTTTTGCTTCAAAGATTTTGACTAGTAGTATGATTCTGACTCACTAGTAAGAATTTAAGATTTTGTGTTTTGACAATGATAAAAATTACTGTCTTTGACAATATTTTTTTATGCAGGAGAATATCCTAAATAATTCCACACATGCCAGAAGCTAATGCTTTATCTTATTCATGTGGCCTTTTAACATTGAGCTTATTGCATCATTTTTTTCCCCTTAGAGTTCTGGTATTATATCATGCCATTAATGAAAAAAATAATAATAATAAATTAGAGACCCTGGTGTTTAATTTACATAACACTAAGTACAGCTGTGCTGGCAGAGCTAAAAAAGCAAGCTTCCACTTACACAGTACTGGAAAAAATACCACTGAAGTACTTGTAAGCATACCTATGCACAACAGGTAAAAAAGAACAAGGCACATGTATTTTTACACTTCTTAAAGGACAGAGTAAAAACACACAAAGGATACATTGTTTTTAATTGCTCCCAGTTTAACAAGAAAAGTACAATATTCTTATTTTTTGTCCAATTTCTACCATATATACTTCAACTTACATGACCAGTAGCAACAGTGTCAAACTAATTGCTAAATCAATGTTTATATAAGAACTAGTAAAGACAGGACACGCAGTGCAGGTACATAGATACTGCCTAACAGAAGCCATACCACCCACAGAATTACTAACAGGATGAAAATGAACACTGCCATGGACATAGAGATGCCATGCAAGAAAATCTAGAAGCTGAAAATAAATTTAGAATTAACTTACCACCAGAGGGGTGATGTTGCCACCAAAGGTTACAAAAGCACCAAAACCAGCATCTGCCTTTGAAGTGCCACTCTGAACAATGCTGTGTACAACTCTGCCCTCAATTATTTATTTTGCCACCAAACATCACACTGAGAACTGCACAGAAAAGGCAGGTGACTCTACACCCATAAAAAGTTTTGCATCAAATTGAGCTGGTTCCTCCATCATTCTACAAGAATTGTCCTTCAGACTTACTGAAATCAATAATGCTTTTGGCACACGTGGTACCTGTATACAAGTAAATGTATGTGATGTGTATAAGGGGATGGAAAGCACCAAAGAAGAATTCATTCTCTCTTATTACCCTTAGACTGTGCTCTTACAATCCAAAAACTCAACCAAGATGTTATGCATCAGCAGAAAAGTGGTTTCTTCCTCACAGCAAGCCCAGTAAAAAATATTTCTCAGCATGGGCAGCATCCTCCACCCTTCAGTACCCATTGCAGCAATAGTTGCAAATGAGCAGATCATATACAAGTAGACATATGCCTTAGAATGACAAATAAAGGCAAATAAAACCTGTTATTGTCTCTCTGCTCTTATTCGTTGACTCTTCCTCTACACTCTCTTCTCATTACTTTTAACTTCACCACCCTCAATTCTAAAAGACACTAAGTTAGCACCAGTTGGAATGTGAAGAAACTAACTGACTTTTCAAGATATCTTAATCTAGCACACCAAATACTACCTTTCAAAGATATATTTTTTTTTTTATGCATGTCCAATGTTTTTATTTCATAGCCTTGGCTACGCTGCATTGCTTTGTATCAATAAAATATTTAACATGATGTTTTATAATACTACTGCAGAAACTGTTTTCATTTAATTATTTCTTCCACATATTGCCACTAGAGAAATGTTTAATAAGATTAAGAAGATGGTGCTAAACTGAGATATAAAAGTGTTCATTTGCTAGAATAAACTTTAAAGAAAAAACTGGAGGGTTGGTAAATGAATGAAAAATCAGACAGCTTTGGAAATCATTATTTTCATCATTTTCCTCAGAATGGCTGGAATCACATCTTGCTTGCTCTTCAGTGAAATAGAAATCTCTGCTATCACTTGATAATTACAGCAATACAAAAAAAATTAATTGTGTGTACTGGAAGAGATTTTTTTTTAAAGTTAATAATTTGCGTACCTTCCTCCTCATCTTAAAGAGAGCTCATATTCTGGTATGCTACACATTTACTTTGTTGTGTACTTTCTACATAAAAATAAAAAAGTTATGATAGTCGTTCTTACAGATAAAATCAAGCAGTAATATACGTAGACTGAAAACATCTACTTCGGTATTTTGCTAACACTTCAGAAATATCTCTAAGGAATCCTGGCTTTTTTCTCCTTCTTTTAGAGGGAGAAAGCAACAATTTTAAGAATTCATTGATCTGATTTCTCCCCTGTGTTTTAAGACCATTCTGAGCTTCTTGGATCATGGCTCCCTTTTGCAGTGAACTTACATTAAGTAATGCAAAAGATTTCTCAGAACTCTTTACTGCTTTGACTGGCTTGCCCAAGAGATCTTCAGATCTCATCAGAACAGCGAACTATTGCAATAGTTATTTTATTTTTTTATATACTTTTTAGAATATCTTGCTGTTAGTTGATGTGGTTTCAGACAATTTCTCCCACAGCCTGCTCTTCTGTTTTAACATATTTGAGAAGTCTTTAAAGGGGACAGTAAGAGAAGGACAGCTTTGCTACCTTTAGCTCTTCAGCTAGCATGTTTCTCTGACTACAGAAGATTGAGTGTGTGCCATGGGTGGCATTACAAAAAGCACAAGGCATGGTTAAGAAAGCTGCTGGTGAAGATCAGTGGTCTAGAGAATTATGCTTAGCCATAAGAGTTGAAAGAGAGGAAAACAAAAAAAAAACAGGGAAACAAAACAAACAAACAAGAACCACAAAGAGCTCATCTCTAACTGCTTATCCTTGAACAAAAAAATAAAAAATCTGGTGTTACAAACTTTAAACTGACAATTTTGGTACCAACAATCAAAACTTAGGGAAAAATATTAAATTAAAAAAAAAAAAAAAAAGAACACTGATATTCTTTTCATCAGACCATGATGAGGAACAACAGCATTAAGACACACTGGGTCCTTGTTTTTCAATGCTTCCTCAAGCAAAACTCAAAATAAACTCTGTCATAGAGCAGTTACTTATGTTTACAGATTACTGAAATATTTTATTCCTAGTCTCTTTTGAACCAAACTATCAATACACAATGTGCAGCACTAGTTCAACAGAATACCACAGCCCATCAGCACTGCTTTAAAATGGATTTGATTTAATAGTTTTTGAAATTAAGGGAAAATATGCCACAAAGTATTTGCTAAGTAAAGTTTATCAGCAATTATTGAAAAGTTCACTAAATAATCACTTTTCAAAGGGATCTGTGCAGCTATAATAATAGTGAGAAAAGTTAAAATGGTAATTCTGGAAAACTAGTATTTGTCAAAATTTATCTTTATTCTAATACATTAATGTAATTAACAAGATGGGAAAACCAATCAAATGGAAGCTAATATTAATGAGTGGAGAAAAAGTATAACAGATATTATAAACATTGTTATTAGAAAGAATGTTTTTAATATACATTCTGAGCTGCAGAGCAATATAAAAGTTTCCTGGAGACCTTTGCAAGGCCTCAATAAAAGAAGCCTAAGAGATATCGTGTTCATTTCTTAAGGCATCATCCACAGTCAATAGGTTTTGAAATTATCCTAGATTTGGTATTCCAAAGATACTTCAGCTGTTCTCTGTCTACTCCTATATTTAATGATTTCTTGACCAGTAATGCAAAGCAGCAGTCAAAATTATATATCAGAGGTTTTCTAAGGAAAAAAGTGATTTTGAAGTCAGAAATGGGTGTTCAGGTCTTAACAGGAGTATTTTGTCTGAGTGTCACAGAGTGCCCATGTTAAACAACTCTTTGCCAGAGGCATAAAGAATAGAACATAATTAATTACTATATACGTTCATGCCACTTACTTTAAACTATTTCAGCTTTTGTAATGGTTTACGTTGAACCTGAAGACAAGGATTATGTTTAGACCATAGAAATATCTTTCTCTGACAAATAAGAAATAAAGGATGTAGCAAGATCAGAAAGATTTTTTTGTGAGTTTCTAGCATCAACCCAGAAATGAAGGTGCTAAAAGGCTCCCTAGAAAGAGAAAAGTCACAAACATGGTGAGACTTGTCATGCAAAAAGCCTTCCAGACAAAGCACTGCTGGTAATGACCACGTAAGTCAGTTTAAAATTTCTGACAAAATGAATGGCTTCAACTTCAGTCTGTACTCCCAGGGATTGGAAAGCTTTTGTGTGTTAAGTAATTTTTCATAGTTACTACTGAATAGGTGTCAGTAAGAAAAGAAGCGAGGCTATAGAGTGCATAAGTTATTAATGACTCCTATGCAAACTACAAAAATATCACAAGAGTAGACTCTTTTAAAAACGTGCAGTAAACATTTTTTTTTTAATGGGGGACATCACAAAAAATAAAAATAAATAAAAAAAACAACCCAAGATCATATTTTTCCTAAGATTTGTCATCTTGGATTTCATTTTCAAGTTTTAAAGTAAACACTGTCACAAATCAAGTTAAAAAAATACTACATTCATCTTTCAGAGGACTTTCTGAATGACAGATCCTCAAAGCCTAATCCATTCAACTATTCTCACAACAGAAAAAAATTGTCCTTTACTGTTGAAAACTCAGGAGAAAACTCATTTTTTTAATAGTAAGCTCAGTGAGCTTTTCATCCAAATTAGAAAACACTGTGCATACATATATGAGGTGAACCTCTTAATTGCACCACTTCCTGTAGCAATCCTCCTCCTCCCAAAACCTCTTTTCTCCTGCTATTTTTACATTTTTCATGTACTCCTAGCATCTTCTTCTCATTTCTTCCTTAAGCTGTGATTTTAATGCTTTTTTTCCCACATCACTTTTTTTTTTTACACTTGAAAATGCTTTTCTTTTGCGTTGCAAATGATCTGTCTTTTCAACAAAATCTTTTCTGAGCTCACTACTTCTGTGAAATGGTTTTTAACCCTCTATATTTCCATCATATGTGTCTAAGCTGAATCATGTGTATTTGATTTACGTTGTAGGCTCTAGTTATTCTCCTGGGTATTTGCAGCTACAAGTCATTATCACAAAACCTGAATTGAATCAGTGACCTCCAATAAAGAACAAAAGTCACAACACTAAACTCCACAGCTACGCCTGTGACAAATTCTCACCCTTTGTCCTGAGTGGATTCAGTTAGGCATCTGAAAGACCTACCCACATGCTAGCCATTCCAATACTCGTTAAAACATCAAGGACATCTCTAAGCACCACAGATAACAAGAACACATGTATACTGAACACCTCATTAGACTGAACACAAAGTAGGAGAATGTATTAAGGATAATACTGTGGATCTAGATCAGAATGGAAAAAAGGTATTTACGCAGAAAGAAGTTCCTTTTGCTGTCTGGTTGGACAATTTGAAAATATATAAAAAAGCAGTATGTGAACTCTCAGCTGTCTCCGTTTCTGTGACCCTTTCATTTTGTCCGTGTCATAATAAACATTCAAGCTAATGGTACTCTGAATGCTAACATTCTGTATGGTCCACCACAGTTGATTTCAAAATTCAAAGATTTTTTGTACATAAACTTCCTTGGCAGATGTGCCAATTTCTGAAGCATCTGGATGTTCTCAGGATCTGCCAGTAGCTGTCCTCACTGAGTCTTTTACTATCAGTACAGTGCAGAAAGGTCTACTTGCTGACCTTGACAAGTTCCGTTCCAGCTGAGCTTCACCTTTCCTAAAATCTTCCAGTATACTTAAATAATATTTCTAAATTTCTTTTTTGTAATCTGTCCCTCTTCCCATTTCTAGTATATTGCTGCTCGCAGCATACATTTCAATTCCATGAATGGTACCTGAAGAAAAAAAAAGAAAAAGAAAAAAAAAACACTACTCCAGGTAAAGCTTTTGGCCATCTGCACAGAGGAATATTATCGGTACTTTCAAATATAATCCCATTTTATAGGACCAAATCTTCCTGTGCAGCCACTCATTCTGAAGCCATAATCAATAAATGTTAAGCCTCATGAGATGCGACAGACAGGAATCTCAATTTTATTTTTATCCCCTAAGTTAAACGTTATTTATAGGGTTTCAGATAACTGAGCAGCTCTAATTTAAAATTATACTTTCAAAAGCAGGAATAAATCTTCATATATGTGTATATACATATAAATACAATATATACATATACATAAAAACATATGGATCTCTTTCTGAATACAAGCTTAACAGTATGTGTATTACAAACTGAAAGTCGCAGATTACATGAGTTTTGGTTTTGGTTGTTTGGTTTTTTTTGTTTGTTTTTTTTTACACTGCTTAGTGTATAGTTAATAAACCATTCACAGAAAGGAATGAAGGAACAGTGGAGCTTAGGAGAACAAGGTGGCATTTCACCACTGGAATGATAATATGTGCAGCACCAAAGTGTACCTGATTCTTTGCAAATTGTTTAAATGTATACTCTGAATACCCTCAAGCTATTTGAAAAACGTAGAACAGTGCAGAAGCAACATCAGAAGCAATGACAATATTACTAGTGCTGATAGCAGCACTGGAAACATTCTTAAGAGTGCTTCAGTGCTGGCAGAGGAGGTAACTAGGTAAATGAGAAGGCAGAGACTTCTGACCGGTGAGGGTAGTGTGAAAGAAAATGCGCACCTGAAACAATGGGAGAGAGCAGAAACAGCTATAACATTAATCACTTAATGAAAAAAAGAAAAGCTGTTTTCTGGACTACACTCAGGCAATAGCAGACAGACAGTAGCCCACAGTACACAGTGTTTCAGTGCGAGACCAGGCTAGGAGCACGGTTAAATCATGGCATTCAATTCTCTGTACTAAAGGCTATGAATACTTGTGATGATATCCATACTTAGAGCTGCCAGCACATAATCCTCTTCCCCATCAAATTTTGAGTAAAGTTAAGCCACCAGGCAAGTAAAAGGTTATGTCACCCTGAAATCTTTTTTTTTTTTTTTTTTTTTTTTGCAGTAAAGTCACTGTAAAAGCAAGCACAACTTAAAAAAAAAAAAAAAAAAGAAAGAAAAGAAAAAAACTAAATCCAAATCTTTCGCAAACAGACATTGTACATTAATTAATTTATTTTCTTAAGGCATAAGGCTTATATAACACATAGCTGCATGGATGGCACTGACGAGCAGAATGGAGAAATCAGAGCTTCTCATACTGCTTCAGGGAATTACAACATTTAGACACAGAGAGCCTGACAACTTCTGAAGTGTTTTATACAGAGGAAAGAATCTGATCTCCTGAAAAACTCCAATTCTTACATGAAATTATGGGAACATTATCTCTTTCTCTGTACAAACAAAAACCACCATAGCATATCAGTCAGAAGACACGATAAGAAAGATAAATTATAAAAAATTAGGAAAATGGCCCACACAAGCATCAGGAAGATTTAGCAAGGGAATCTCCATCTACCCTTTGCTGCCCACGAGTGGCTAGAAGGAAGACCTATACATGTTGTGAAACACTATTTGGCATATCAAGGTGACAGGGAAAAGAGCTTTCACCTGCAGAGCTAGACACTGCAACTTTTCTTTCATTCAGAGGAAGACTGAACTGGTTTTACATATTCACTTTCACAATGCTGGCAGCTACTTGCTTGGCTTAGAATGTTATTAAGCTGTAGGGTACTTCCTCTAATCAGAGCAAGGAATAGTGTTGACAGTGGACTTAGTTTTATGAGGAAACGTTTAAAAAGCCATCCCAACACTCAAAAGATATAAATGTTAGTACAAATTGAACTGCAGCACTCTGCATTTCTCATCCATTTTGTCAGATACTGAGACAATTTGCTTGAGGAAATGAAGCAATAATGTCTGAAGACCTGATTTTTCAGAGTTGCAAAGAGATATAGTTCCAGATGTTATCACAGAAATCTACAGTGCTCACTGGTTCTGAAAATTGGCCTACATGTATAAAGCCTTACCTTGCACTTGTCTAAAAGGCACATAATAGAGGGCAAAAAGTAAATAGGATAAATAGCAAAACAGTCATTGTCTTGCCTCCCCACCAGGTGTAAAATTACAAATGTATGTCACAATCAAAATGAATACCTGAGGAAACAAATTTATGTGAGATTTCATTTTCACCTGTTGAATTGAAGTATAAGCGAAGACCTGTCTTCACTTATACTTCAATTACTTGCAAGGAGAAAGGGAGAAAGTCTTCAATTAATATAAGACTCTTTCTACAGTGTTATTAGTGGCTACCTTTGGCCAAGAAGTTACTCTAACTCAAGGCATCCAAGTAACCTGGTCTTACCAAACTTTGTCTTGCTTTGACATACTGCAGTCTTCTGTTGTACATTACATGCTGTATGAACTGAAGTACCTAGGTGTAAATCTTGCATCATATGTAGTATAAATAGATATACAGTCAAATTTATTCTTCTTTATGTTCTCTAAACATCTGTCTAAGTGTCAATGGTAGGCAAGCCACATTTAATCCATGTTTTCATCACAATGACAAAGCTTGGTTCTAAGAAGATGAAAAATGAAGTTATTTTGATTCTAATGGATAACATGAGAGATTTCCTTGAGATGAAAAATAAAAGCTTGGTTTTTCAGAGTTAGTACCAACCCTTTGAGGACTTCAGAAACACATTATGTATTAGTAGGTCCCTTCAGACTACTAAAGTTAAGAATGTCAGCATTTCTGAGTCTCAAGTCTAGTAAAAGCATTTTCATTATTGCTCTCTGATGACCATGTAGACCTCTATAAATCAGACCTCTTATATCAAAATCTCCCTCTAAGTGTACTTGGCCATTGCAATAATAACTTCAGTATATCTACTTTTTCTGTTCTGATTCAGCCAGCTATATGGAATCTTCATGTAGGTAACAGGAGCAGAGTAGACCAGTTCAGCAGTAGATACTGTTCACTATCATTCTGACAGTGGCATTCAAATCAGAAGGAATACCACAATGAGCAAGAATAGAATAACAAGCTTTAGGTGGCTTCATGCATTTAGTCCTTTCTGTATTGCCCACGGGACTTGCACAGCTCCAAGGGACAGCTAACTTGAAACCTAACCCTGTAAAACAGGAATGGTGGGTACTCATTTTATCTATACTCTGTTCCTTCAATATCACTATGATGCAAATGCAGCAGTCAAAATACAGACACCCACTCCACTGGCTTTATTATGGTTTTCACCACTCATAAAATGTATTTTTCAAGTAGTTTGAAGATAGAGTAGTTGCACTTGCTTCCAAACTCTAGATACTACAAACATTTTAAAAATCAGGTCATTAAAGTCTGTCTCTTGACTTAAGTAAGTATAGAAGAAAATTCTAAAGTTTTGATTGCTACAATAATTAATTTAAAATAATGGTGTTGTTTTCTGTGTTTAGGGTTGCTTTTACAATTGTTTATGTAGCTGCCAACTCACCATATGTTTTAGAAATACACATTTGCATTGCACTGAGTTCTGAGTAGATGTTTTTCTAAACAAACTCAGCTTCAAATCCTGCTCTACTAGATGGAACCCGGCTCCACTGTGATGATGTCAGAACTAACAACTTTTGACCATGAGGGCTTCCCCAGAGATACAAAACCTCAGGCAGCTTAGAGCAACTACAGTGACCCCACCACATCTTCAGACACAGCGTGTGACAATCAATCCTCTTCTAACGTATGCCAGACACCAGATTGGCACCTGGAATACCTTATGGGGACTCCAAGTGATTTAATACTACCTTCAAACCCAAATGAATTCCTTATGGCTCTGTATTGACACAGCATCTGTTCTGGGGAGCATTAGGGTCAAATAGTTCGCTCAGAACTAGCAACTTAAGAGTTATGGACCATCACATGCATATTCCTACCCTGCAAATCTAAGCTTCAGGTACAGACAGGAAATCAATTTAGTTTAAATAACCACACCACAGCAGACAAGAATTGGCTTCATAGCCCATCTTAGAGGTATGGATAGAATCATAGAATCATTAAGGTTGGAAAGGATGTCTAAAATCATCCAGTCCAACCATCTGCCTACCACCAACATTGTCATCTAAACCACGGCACTCAGTATAGCTTTTGAACGTATCTTGAGCACCTTCAGGGACAGTGACTCAACCATCACCCTGTGCAGCCCATTTCAGCACTGGAACTACTTTTTCAAAGAATAAATTTTTCCTAATATCTAACCTGAACCTCCCCTGGTGCAACTTGAAGCTAGTTCCTCTAGACTTCACTAGTTACACAGAAGAGGCCAACACATACCTCTTCAGAATCTCCTTCCAGGATGATAAGCCCATCAGAACTGTTACACCAAGGCTAGCATATGAAGAAAAAAAAATAAACTCTAACAATCTGCAAAATAAAAACAGTGCTATAAAATTAGTATTTGTCTGTGCACATTCTACGTATCCTACCCTACAGATAAATACTGCTGAAACACTGAATGTTGTAACAGTATATTCAAGTTGCCATTTAGGATTTCCAAATTCCATTGTTTTGTTTTTGCTTTTTTTTTTTTTTTAAAGTAACTTTGACTTAAAATCATAAGCACTGATTAACTGGAAGATAAAGAACAATAATCTGAGAATCAACTAAAATAAGATAAAACTCCATTAGCAGAAGTTCTTTTGTTGGTGGGCAATTACTGTCAGTTGTCATCAGATGACTTTAAGAAAAATTTTTGCCTGTGTCAAGTCTTTCTTTCTTTCTTGTGAGGAATGACTCTCCTCTTCCCTTTATTTCCTTCCAATGACTACATCTGCAGTAGAAAGCAGTAAATTATATTTTTATTTCATTTTCTGTGATGACACCTAAGGTCAAATTCAACAAAACTTCAGCCTTAGTCCCAGAAGAAAATAAGACACCAAATGCTGAGGAGAGTCTACGTCTTAAAGGCAGTCATCTCTTGAGGATTACTGCCTCCCAGATTCCTCTGTTCTTAAATTAAACTTTATGTATTCAAACCAAAACACAAAAATAATAACTTCCCATATGTTACTCAACTCAGAGTGAGAGGTTCATACCTGATATATCTTATTGCTTGTATATTCAAAAGGAAATACCTCTCTGATTTTTGCTTGTCTCCATACTGGATAAGATCTGAAACTTTATTGATTTTAAAACCTTAAATAAGCAACATATTTTAGCTCAAAAATCCATATGTCATGTATTTTTCTTCTTCCATATTTAAGTATCTTAAGAACAATATTTATATTTGTGAAAACCATAAGAATTTTGTATATCTACTCCTAAGTGTTAAAAAAATTATGAATTTTAAAATATAACTGTTTAAAAGATTACTGTTACAGTTTCATTGTCAACAACACAGGAAAAGAGTTGGTGTATTTTTAAGCATTTGCAATCTGTGTGCTGCCACATATTTCAGCTCCTGCAATGCTTTGCTTTAATGCCTGCTGTATGAATGTAAGAACGATGGTACTCAACACTGGGATATCTACTGCCTATTTGGAAAATGATTAATTTAAGATAAATAGATTTTGGCTACAGCTGCACTGATTATATTCCTATCCCAGTGCTGCAGAATCAGTGTTTCCACTCAGATGCTGTAAAACATACGCAGGAATCATTCTTTTCCACTCACAAACCACAGTGCATCACAGATTTAATCTTGCTCTTCTCTACTCTGTGGCTGAATTTAATTTTACTTCTTCCACAAGCCTAATAGACAAAAAATGTTTCTTATTTATTTCAACACAAACTTTAAACTCATGCTATTCTGATCTCAACCCATTTCTTGGTTTGATCACAAACAGTGCTTAACTCCATCTACAAGTACATAACAGGGTTGATTTAAAGAATTTGTTAAAAACTTAAGTAACTACAACATGACTAACCAAAAATGTGACTTAGTGATCACGAGACTTAACATGAGGAATATATGTAGTCAGGGAAAGAAGAATCTTGTTTTGCTTTTTTGTTGTTACCACCACAAAGCAACATTATGAGTTCTTCCATGGTAAAATATACTTTTCAAATAGATGCCTTCTAAAACAGCTAATGGTTTGGAGTCACATTATATCACAAATCTTTGAAAACCCTATCCTGCTGAGTTTGGAGCACTTCTCCACAACTAAGCTTCCTAGACTGGGTTTATATCTCTATTCCTCTGCCTGTAGGAAGACTCACTCACCATAAACTATTAAACATTCAGCAAGTGAGGGTAGACATGGAAGAGAAGAGAGAGGAGGAAGATAGGATCAGGCAAAACTAGGACTTTATCTCACAAAAGAAATTGAGATCAAGCAAACTGGAGGGAAGTGTAATGGTGCAAATTATGGTCTAGATATCAGTACAGAAGTATCTGCTTTGGTGATGAGCTAAGCCAGAAGTCAGAATTTCTAACAGTATGGGGCTGGAAGCCACATTATCTTGAGGAAGCCTTTGGACCACTTGAAAAACTAGAGACCTCTCGAAGCAAGTGATAACTTCTCACCACTATAAATGACATACTCTTTCTGACAAGCAGCATTTTGCCTCCATATGCATTGTTATTTCCCAGCTTGTGCAGATTTTCTAAAGGAAAACTTAACATCTCATTTGGGAAAAAAAATGTGCTTTGCAGACCAGCTTGAGAGTTTGCCAATCTTTCTCTTGGTGCAGTAGATAGGCTTCCGATTAAAAAAATGTGTGTCTCCTCTTCTCATGATTATCTCCATGGATGAGGTGAGAGAAAACTTCCCCTGAGCTGTATCAAACAATATCTCTCTTCTTATGAGACTGGGAATCCTTACTGACATGGAGGAATTAGTATTGAAGCCGCTACCTCCAGTGAGCAGCAAACAGCACCAGCAGACGAGCACATGGTCACAGTTAAAATCCATCAGGAATGAGTAGGACTGACTTCCTGAACCCTTAAGGCATTTTTATTATTTGTTTATTTCTTAGAGTGGATCACCTTGAAACAAATCAAAATCAAACAAAGGATTACTAATTATTTAAGAACAATTTTTTAAACTGTTAGGAAGACAGCCAAATTTATCAGTGGAGTCAGTAGTTCAGATTCTTAAACCCACGTTTGCATTTGTGACCAATAAAAAATAATAGATAGAAATGCTGGCACTGGAATTTAGTGGTTTAGATAAAGTTTTAAAGAAATTTACATAAATAAAGTTTGTTTGTTTTTTTTTTTTTCCCCTAAATAAGGAAACACCTGTGTTCCTAAACAAAGGACAAGGAGGCAAGAGACTGCAGCATTTCTCTCAGCAAAAAGTTACAGAACTGCAGTTTGAAGGTTGGGGAATAACCCACCCACATTACACTGATCGCAGTAGTCATTACTAGAACTCAAACATGAGACAAATGAAAGCTAAAATTAAGTTGCACTGGCTAATCCACAGTTCTGATCCTTTCCAGTGTTTCTTAAAGATGTTCTCACAAGAAGATAACTCACCAAAAGTAGTTCTTCTATTTTATCAAGAAATTTACTATCTACAGAGTATTTACCAGGCACAGCAGTGACAGTGGTGGGGGAAGATGGTGAGAGGGAGAAGGAATAAAGTTACCTTATCTGTTTTTTGGTTTACAAAGGAAGAGTCTGTTCCAAGAAGTTAAACTGTATGTTTTTGGTTAAGGAACAGCATTATTCAGAGCTAGCATCTGTTGTTCATGTAAAAATAAATAAATAAATACTCCCATGGGATATTTTTTTTTTTCCCCTCTTTTAATCCTGTCTTAAAGCAGGTTTGTGCAAGCACTAGTTAATAACCTTGCTACCAAGCATTTAACTATGGAAAGATTCTGAACAATTATAGAGGAATAAAAAAAAAAATAATTCAGACTGACCTTTTATTGGAGCAACTTCTATAGCTTTTCATACCAGACAGTATGCAGTAAGTCAGACAAGCATTTCTTGAGTTGGATGGAAAACAAAACAAAACAAAACAAAAAAGAACTGTACCTATTTTAACATTACATTGCTCACTATTAGCCATACGAGTTCTTAAAAAAAATAAACTCCAATATTTTTATTTAGCGCATTATTTAAAGCAGATGTAAGATTCCTGTGAAAAGCCTGGAAACTCACCCACCCAATCACAGAAAAGAAAGCAATAAGGATGCAAATGTTGAGAACCACCTATAGAGAAGAGGGATCATTTTACTTTGCTTTCCCATTTATTTTCTTCCCAGCAGTCTCCCAGCTGGGGGACCCATTAGGGAAGCACAGTGATTCAGAGTCTTAAACATTTGTCCACAAAAGAAAAGAAAACCCTGCAACTAGTAAACCATTCTATGTGAACTGCCAGCATCTAGCAGATGCTGACAAACCTCACAGAAACTGCTTCCTGGAATATAACAAAATATGTAGTGAAAAAAAAAAAGTAATATTTAATGCCATGCATTACTTCATTCCTTTTAGTATTTAGGTGGGTTACTCTGTTTTCCAAATAGTGGCAGCAGCACCTTGAAGACACCAATACGTTAGGTCATATCTGTTGTTATCCCTTGACAATAACCAGTGTGAGGAGCTGCTCTCACCTCTCCTAGGCAGGCCAGTCTGGCTGAATCACTTGAAAGTAACATACCAGCAATATTTGGTCTTAAAAGGTTATTTTTCTTTTTCCCCGTCTTGTGTCTTACTAGAAGTCAATAAAAGGATGTTGTACAGAGCTAGAATGATGACTGAGGCAGAAGCAGTCTCCTTTCTGAGCTCCAGAGCAATTTAAACCCTTTGGAATACCTCCTTACTACTCTTCTCCTGCCTGACGCTTGCTTACAGTTACAAGACCATACAAGTGATTTACACTCGTCCAAAGGAAACATATCTACAGCCAGGAGTACAGTCCAATGCAGCAGTTGACACAAAATCCTCATGCAAGATGCAGGTTCTGGGAAGCTGTTTTCAGGTTGCTAGGTATTCTTTGCCATGGGTAGAAAAAAAAATTGAGCTTCTTGATGGAATTTCTAGTTGTCACTGAAGGTATAACCACAACTGTAGAATGGGCAGAGGCCAGATAACGGAAACAGCATGTGGGCCAATCCTCAGGCAAGCCAAGCACAGCTCCCCAGAAATCATCCATTTTACATAGTTACACCATCCACTAGAACTACTGAAAGTTCACATTTTAAATACCAATCCTCTTCCACAAAGATGTAACACCATAAGAAAAGCTTAATTAATGGATTATCATATCTCAAATTTCAGATGCTGAAATTAAAGACACTTAAAAATAGAAAAATGCTCCCTATAATTGTACTGCATCACAAACCCCATATACTTCCACATGCAACACAAGCTTAAATATGTCAGATTAAAAGACCTGATGCAAGTCATATTAGCACAGTGCAAGGCACTCCCTCCAAACTGAAATGACAGTCATAATATTATTGAAAAACAGCAGTGACATCAACAGGACTAGATGAGTATAAACCTGGATGAGCCAAGGTGAGATTCTGGATGCGTATTTCCTATCCATACATCTCTTCATTTCTAATAAACTCAGTACTCATCCAGTACCCTATATTCCAGGATCTAGGCCTTTTGGCACAAAGAACATCCTTTATTCATAATGTTCAATATCTTCTACATTTAGCAATTACTTCAAGTGAGTTTTTGTTTTAGAATCTTGCTGGAAAGGTACAAAGATCACAGCCATTTTTTTCTCTCCTAGGAAGCAGTCAGATGCTATCAAAAAAAGGCAAATACATTACCAGTGAAGCTAAAGAAGACTGATGAGATAAAAGTTAACAAGTCAAATTACCTTTATTTGCAACAAAATCTTAAGCAACGTAAAAATCAAAAGTTCAAAATAGCTTGGTCAATATTCAGATGATTACCAAAACTCATATGTTGAATTCTTCCTGCAAGAAGTCTTCTTAAAAGTGTAAACTTAAGAAGCAATTACCCCAAATGACATGATTTAATTTGACCTCATTGGATAACATGAAGGAATACAGACATAGAAATATGTCCCAGAGCAGCCATGTTTTACTTAATTCCATAAAATGGGGATTGTCTAATGCATCAAACTGTCTTCAGAAGTTTAAAGTTAAAGCTCATTAAAGACAATTTGAAAAGTTTTAAACCCTCTTCCGTGGTATCAGGGGAATATCAAACGTAGCATTCTGTAGTTTAATGATACACTCTGAAAACTGTATGCCCATATATGCAGCATCTGTAAAATCTCTCCTTGTAAAAGCTTGAAAGAGAAATTTAACTTGCTGGAACACTTGTATAACTCAGCCAATTTTTATCTGAATGCAAAGAGATGTTTTGAAGTTTCTTTTAAAAAAAAAAAAAAAAAAAAGACATTTTCATATACAGCTGATATAACAATAAGAAATAATTTGTCCAAAAAAGAAAAATAAATGGGGACATTTGAAGTAGAAATGGGGATTAGATCAGTACTAATGGCTTCTTGCTTTGACTGCATGCTTGTAAGTAATGTTTTGACTTTTAATCATGCAGGTAATCCTATTCATTCAATTAATGCTCATGAGATTTAATCTTATTTTCAAAAGGTAGAGTAAGATGTTGAGATAGTAGCCCTAAAACTAGAGATAGATGGGGTACAAAAAATCACCTGTCCTACCACCTGTAGAAATACCTTTTTCTGAAGGAGAAAGTCAAATTCTGTGTCAGTACAAGCTGACAGAGCTTTCTTCTGAGGGTGCTAAAGTGAGGAAGCCACAAGACACAAGTATATATGGAGCACGAGACTTTCTGGCTTCTTTTCCTGTCTTTAACTTCAATATCCATGAGCTTAACAGCCAAAACTCTATTAATTTGACAGTGCATTTTAAAGAGTCCATCCCCAAAACCAAATACAGATGAAAAGCTGTTACATGCTGTAGTTAACGTACCATTTTTAGAACAATGGTCTTGGTTTACACTTCTATTGCAATTTCTATGGGCAATTCTATTCATTCATGGAGTCCTGATTTTTCTCCCTGAAGAATACAATGGTACCTTGTAACTTCCAGTCCGCAGAAAACAAAGGGAATGTCTTAATATCTAATGCCAGACTGCCTGTTGCACATTTAGCCTGCTCTGCAATTAGTCATTTTCCAATCTTTCACCATCATGAACAACACATAGGCCTCTAGACATCTAACCTCCCAGGCTAGCCTGAAGCATATGCCTGCACTGAATTGCAAACTCAGTCTGTTTTTACCCATAACTGTTTCCATGAAAGGCATTCTTACCATTTAAGCTGACTTAGGTAGCCCAGCGTTACTGATAACTGTTAGTGACTTGGGCACAGAGAAGAAACATGAAATCCAAAAGTGAATAGGTTTTTATTATTGACAGCCTGGGAAAACAACGCTTAACAAAATGAGATGATGCTGGAGAGCTGCTTTCAACTAGAAAAAGCTGAGTCACAATTTGCTGTCACTTGCTACATGAATAGCATAAAATCTGCATACAAAAGCATGCTAAACTGCAGTTTTCAAAGACAAGTTTACTCCCCAAATCACACAAATCAGGGACAGCCCTCATTACAAGCTGCATCTGGACTTCTTGCTCACCACTGCCTTTAAGGAATTTTCCCAATGATTTCAGGTTTTGATAGCACAAATAAATAAATAAATAAATAAATAAATCCTGAAAGTTGTGCAGGATGAGAACGAATTTATACTTCATCCAGTTGCCAGTAGAAGTCCTGATGACTGGAGGGTGCCTGTAGGGGTAAAGGGATATGTTCAATGCAACTCCCAGTGGAAAAACCACAGGACACCCTTAAGGAAGGCCTAAAGCCGATGATCACACTGCAGCGCTGCAGCTCTCTTCCTGTGAAGCTGCAAGAAAAAGCTTTTGTACAGCAGATCACACACCCTAATTTGTGCCTGTAAGGGGTCTCTGCACAGAGAATACTTCAGCACCCAGTACGGAGTATTGATGCAATCATGATACATCTATGTAAGCTGGCTCCAGTTTAGCTGATTATGTCTTCTGTGCATTAAAATTGTGACTCTGCCTGAGCCCATATAATGCATTCACATCATCTCTGCCTACATGTGAAGGAAGAGATGCCCCATTGCCACTGATCTGTAGCTCCTGAACCCACTCTGAAGAAGACAATATAACAACAGGTAAACATCTATTCATTATTGTGTACTTCACTCAGAAAAAGATGAGTAGGTGTAACACAATGGAAATCACAGCAGTGACAGCAAAGCAGCAAAGTTTTAGGTGGCAGCAAGCAAGGACTTGGTCAAGATGCATTGCTTGCACCTGATCTCCCCTGGATTGGCCCTGCCTTCCCACCAGGTGTTCAATCACTGGTTCAAGCCCTGACTTAGCTTTTCTGCTACAGGTGAGCAACTTACAATTCCCATTTTCCAAGATATCTGATATCTAAGATATGCATGAAGTTAAGGAAAAAAGACAAATCAAAAACTTTCTGATACCATTGAAAGACTGATTTACTGAAGTTAAAAAAAAACCACACAAAACAAAACTGTCAAACACATAGATATCTAAAACACTTAGATTTTAAGCCCTCCAACCAAGACAGGATTCCACATCTCCTCTACTGATCCATCTGGAGGTACCAAAACTGTTTGAAAGGAAAGACTGTCCCAGAGCAGCACCAGGAGTTCTGACCCTGCCTAGATATGTCTGTGTGCCAGCACCACCTCCCTGCTGGATAAGGTCCTCCATTTGCCAACACCAGGCACCACAATGCCTAGAGGAGCAGACTTGGTCAGGGGCAGCTGGCCAGATAAACACACATCACCATTGTTAGATTTTGCATTCAAAAACCCAGCAAGAGGAGGAAGGCTTTTACTCAATTCGCCATTTAATGACCTTGTCCAGAATGCGAGAGAGCTGTGTTCTGTCCCTCTAAGCATGATCAAACTTAAAACCCAGTCTACAACCTCCTATGAATGCTTTATTCTTCACAGAAAACATTGTACTTTGGGATTTATTTTTTTCCTTTTTTTATTAATCATAGTGCCACTGTGAGACAGGACAAGCTAAATAGTTGCTCAGTTTCTTTATCTCTAAAAAATACATAGATACCTACTTCACAGAGGCTCTGCAGGAATGCATCAGTTAATGTTAAAGCATTGTGAACAGGCAAGTGCAGTATAAATGCCAAGTTCTGTTACTACTTCTAGTAGCAACAGTAATCACACTTGTCACATGTAACAGCGCCTTCCATCTGAGAATCAAAATGCGTTTTACAAAAATCAAAAATTCAGATGCTGTAGAGGTGGGTAAACATAATCTGCCTTTCAGAGATGGTGAAACAGAGGCTCTCAGTGGTTAATTGAATTGCCTACAGTTAGCCAAGGGAGGCAGGCACAGAGTCACAATAGACAGTGCACATTAGAGATCCTCTGTCATCCCCAGCCACTAGAATTCTTTCCAATGTGCCCTCACATCATTTTTATGAGCTGTCTTCAACCAGCAGTTTTCACTTTCTTTTCATTTGCCTTTACATTTCTTAACATTATAAATGACAAAATTAAGGACACCACACACGTTCCCCTTCATTTCTAGGATAGGTGTCATCTAGTGAATAATTCATTTACATGTAGTAACTACTATTAACGTTTATTCCCATTATTTTTTAATGTTTTGGTGAACAAATGGACTATATCACATCAAAAAAAATATTTGGGTAATTTTTACAAAAACTGTAAATAACATCCTCTGTATTATTTGTGGTCCTAGAAACCAACATTCACATTTTATTATCCTTGCCCATACTTAAAGTTCTTTCTTGAAATAGGCACTTCTAAATAGAAGAAATTTCCTCACTCTTCTGCAAAAGCTGCTTTCAAAAGTATTGCATAGGTGAAATTACAGAAATTATGGAATTATGCCCATATGGCCAGGAACAACCACGTGCCACCCCTCTTCACTCAGCTGCTCAAGAACTCTAGCATTAAGTTCACTTCACCTGCACAAACAAATGCCAGCTGAAGGAGATGACAGGGCACCAGCTTAGACCCACATCTCACCTTGTAAACTCAAAGCATCTGAAGTGGGACTGACTGCCCACACTGATTTTCCTGGCATATTTGTTTTTAAATAGCACACAAGATATCAGTGGGCTACTAGACTACCCTGAGCTGATACAGAGTACGTCACCTACCTTCGGCTAGAATTTTCTCCTTCATTAACAAGGTCACTGTAATTTTTTTTCATGAAGTCAGCTACTAGATAGATAACATTTAGGTACATGCAGAGTTTCACATATTGGAAAATTCTGAATTCTCATTAAAATTATCAGAGACAAGAGATGTCAAGTAAAGCAGATAGGTGTGTTACCGCTGGACCCAGGTGAATATTGCTAATACTCTTCTCACAAAGTGACATGAGAAACTGTTTGCCATATACCTATGCATTAATATTCATATAAAATGAATGCATAGCAACATAATATACATTTGAGCTTATACATTAATTTCCCCACTCACTTCTTCCCTTTCCAATAGGAATATCACATTTTACCAGAATGTTAGATCCTTTCTTCCCCAGCTCTAGAGAAAGTATCATTCCCTTTTCCCATATTCGTTATAAAATTGGTAGCAACGTTTACATATTGTACTTAAACTGATTCTTTGAGTGGGTCCAGAGGAGGGCCATGAAGATGATCAGAGGGCTGGAGCTCCTTCCCTACAAGGACAGGCTGAGAGAGTTGGGCCTGGAGTTCAACCTGGTCTAGGGAGCCTGCTTTGGCAGGGAGGTTAGACTAGATGATCTCTTGAGGTCCCTTCCACCCCCTGCAATTCTATGATTCTGTGGAGAAGGCTCTGAGGAGACTTTACAGCAGCCTTCCAGTACCTGAAGGGAGCCTACAAGAAAGCTGGGGAGGGTAGATTTAGACTAGATATCAGGAAGAAATTCTTTACTGTGAGGGTGATGAGACACTGGAATATGCTGCCCAGAGAGGTTATGTGTGCCCTGTCCCTGGAAGCATTCAAGGCCAGGCTAGATGAGGCTTTGAGTGATCTGGTCTAGAGGGAGATGTCCCTGCTTATAGCAGGGGGGTTTGGAACTAGATGATCTGAAAGGTCCCTTCCAACACAAACCATTCTATGATCTTATGACTGGGGTTTCTGCTTAACCTCAGTCTGTTGGAACATCCCCCTCCAGTGCTACTTCACAGCCCTGCCACACAGGCTGCTCCCTGCAGTACAGGGCTGCAGTGCCTTGGCCTCCTTGTACACCCCCCTCCTCTCCTCCTGCTCTCTGCCCTTCCCCATTTAGCAGCTCAGCACGTGTGCATTCTGCACTGAGCCATCAGACAGCATTAAGAGCAAAGCACATATCTTTCTAGGAACAACCAGAGGGATATAATGGAAGCAAGCAAGCATTCTTTCATACAGAGTTACTGCCTTGCTTTTCTCTTCTCTTTTCCTTCTCCAGGCTTGCTGGATGTATTTTTACCAAATTAATGCATAAAACAGAGGCAAAGAGAAGCAGTCAGATGTCCATGAGATTTCCAGTATTCTGTGAAAACATGACTGTGCTCCTCCTGCTATCCTCAGGCTGCAGCAAGAAGTGCTCCAGTCAAATTTAGGTTCAAAGCCTTCTGCCAGAGAACATTCAGTGCCTTTAATCCAAGCTGATTTAACATGGGAAGTCATTGTGCATGTGTAAAACACATTGGTTTTGGAAATACAGAGTTGCTGTGCCCTCTCCTGAAGGGAAAACAACAGAAGATGCTGGCCTAAATTTTGAACCATCTGACATTGCCATCATTTTGATACTTTCTTCTTTTAAGATTACAGAGGAAAAAAATGACAATATCGTTATCGATGGGAAACTCTTCTGTCACAAGAATTGTAAAAAAAAAAAATTAGTCAGCCAACTTCCACAATGTGTTACACATGTCTAATTTTGAGAAAAAGGTAAAATCTTAATGAAGGTATGATAGTTTTTAAAGAAATGCTGTTGGGTATCTTATCTTAGGCACAGTCCTTTGCCCTAATACATTTCAGAAGCATATCTTTCTGCTGATTATTCCGAACAGCAGATTACAATTTGCACTGTTTTTCTAGGAGATCTGATCATACAACAGATCACCACACTGGCAGCATTAATATATTTTAAAGACCTTCAATCATCTCAGCCTTAAAGATCAGTTAAAATGAACAGTTATACAACCACTCATCATTAACTTAAGCCAATAATGGTAGCAAGCAAATCCCCAATTACCACATACAATGACCTGCATGTAATCTGTCTTTTTTCTTTAGAAAATGGTTTTAGGACTGGAAACGTATTTCTTCTTCATGAAAAACAAAAATGTTGGTAGATAACTAGTATTATCTTGGATAACTGGTATTATCTAATGAATCCTCTTTGACACCATTGTTAATTCACTGGGTCTATAATTAAATAGCATGATGCTGTATAGCATCAACAAAATAATCAAGACCTCCTATGTACCATTCATAAACCAAAACAACACCAAGAAATCTTTTCAATTTCAGCACAGGCAAGATAAAGCCTTTAATTCACATTGTACATCACTGTGTGTGCACAGCATAAAATTAATCTGATGCATTAATTTTGTACTTTATATTAGTACTTAAATCCCTCTGGGAGCACAAAAATGTTCATAGAGGTGACACGTGTCACTTTGTGTGGCAGATTAATTGCATAGGAAATCCCCCATAAACATTTTTACACGACATTTTGCTGAGAACCATAAGAATCAAGCTCAGTAAAATTCCTTGAAATTGACACAAAAAGCACAGATTAATTCCTGTACTAGTTACAGAGAAAAGTGATGTACCTTTACAACCTCTTGTTGCGTACAAATGCCAACCCTCTGTGCAGGGATGAAGCAGCAACCTGCTGCTGCCTGCTTCTCCCCAGCCTGCCACAAGCACTCAGAGCACCTGTGACACTTTGCCAATACTAACAAATGGTTCAGACATAAATTATTGCACGTCTGGCTAAAAACTACGCTTCCTAGGGACATATCTACCATGAAAAGTTGTGCTCCCGCAACTGAAAAAGCTATTGATTCCTCCCTCCTTTGCACAAAATCATTCCCAGCACCATACCTGAAGAGGGGAACACTTCTCTTGCTCCTGACAAAAGCTGAACTTCATTAAAATTTTAGTTTGTCATAAATACAGTCAGCAGCATGCTAACAGAGAAACAGTTTAAAGTTTACACACCTTTAAGAAAAAGGCTGGAATTACAATCATGTAAGGACACGTTTCCAGCACTAAAACAAATCACACGTGCATACTGAAAGCAGCCTTTCTTCCACTACATCACTTGAAATTCATATATACACAGACTAACAGCACACACAGTATTCAAAATCCTATATAAGACATATCTGTGTCTCTCAGGTGTTTGAGAGTAGAAGACTAAGTGTCTGCAGGATAAACATCACAATGAGGCAGCAGAATCTGTTTCCAGCTGCAGTTGTAGCCCAGTTCATTAACCAGCTACAGAATGAGCAAAAATATCCTCACACAACTGCCAAAATTCCATTTTCCAAACATTCTACTTTCTTGTGTCAATTATTTTAGATCTCCTGTCATGCTGCAGACCCTTGGTCACAGCTGAATGCTTTTTATCTAGCATGCTATCAGCAAAAGAACAAACTAATGGCAAAAAATTGTGTCTATTTCTGTGTATTTAGTTTCCCCTATTTTCTTATCCCTTTCACTTTCCCAAGGCAGTTCCCCACACTAAGCCCAGCCTAGGGAACCAGCAGTGACACCCAGTGCATCTCAAAAAGGCAGGATGAGCAACTCAGTCCTTCACAGCTCTGTCTTTCTTGCTCTCCAGCAGCTAACCTCCTGAACATTCTGATGGAGACAGGGAGAAGTGACCATAAAGCTACCACTGTGAACCTAGCGTAGCACTGCCATCAGACATGCCAACAATAGGACAAGCAGAGTGTGTGCACATGTGTGTGCATACACTTCAGTCCGAAAAACCAAAGCAGTCTCACAAAACCTCTGGCATCCGCTTAGATCCTCAGATGCGGTTTTCCAGTCTTACAGATTGTCCCTTAGTATCACAGTGGAAGCACTAACTATGGGTAAGAAAGCAAGACACCTCCATCTCCCACTTGTCTAATGGTACCACCAACACGAAGGAATAAGATTACACAAAGCTGAGCAAAGCACTGTGCTCAGCTGCTTCCCAATACTGAGCTGCAGTGCTGGAAGCTTCCAGGTCCCCCAGCTGTGACAGCAGCCTGCTCCGCACTCATCTGCACAACTGAAACAGCAAGGTAACTTTACACTCTTGTGAAGAGATGATATCTTATTGTCTTCTACTTCGGCAAAGTTTCATTGGAGTCACTAAAGGCACAATTCCTCCTCAAGCAGCCCTATGGATAATGGCTGTTGGCAAGTTTCTGTTACATACTATGTTAGAGACAAGCACCAGCGTGGTAACACTGCAGTCCAAGAGGAAAGCAAACATAAAAAGCCCTCATGGAGCAGTTAAATATATAAGCCCAGAAAAATCAATTTTATATTGTTAATAAAATATTGTGCATTAGATTCCAAAATAAACATAAAAGTGACATGTGTCACCCATAGGAAAACAATCACGGTGTCAACAGCTGCTGTTAGCTAGTCTGGTCACCAACTTGTACAAAAAAATGTAACGGCAGAGAGCAAGTTACCATCCTAGTATTCAGACACTGAGCTAATACTAAGATATTTATTAACTAATATGAGGGTATTATCCAGCCTTGGGCAACCTGATCCAGTGGTTCTCACCCTGACCACAGCGGGCAATTGGAGCTCAATGATCTTTAAGGTCCCTTCCAACCCAAACCTTTCTATGATTCTGTGATTATTATTTCATATTACTGTTCCTAAATCAGCAGAAGTTGTAACTGACTTCTGTGGAGCTTTTCCTCTGCTGGAAAATGTGTCTTTTACTTAGATATGACTTATGCCAGCCAGGAATCTGGATCCTGAAAGCACTTGGCACTCACGTTACCATGATGAGTGTCTAAAATATATAGTATAACACTATCTCAAAGTTAATAAAGCCAGCTCTGCTAAACCCACTATGAGGATAAGGAGTAAGGAAACAAATTCTGAGCCAAACTGCATGCTTCCAGAGAAGGGTGCAAGTCAGAACTGCTAAACAGCTAGAAAGGTGTTATGGTTACTACGCGAATATATAGGCTATAAAGCATTGTTTGTCGATTAGTAGTATAGAAAAGAGTCAGTGCACAGAACCCAGCAAAAAGAGAAAGGTCTCATTTCTGGACTACTGTTGCATTTTCTTTCTGAATTAAACTCTATGATGCGAGCCATGTTTCAACCCTAGAGGTCCTGGTTAACTGGTATTCACTAACTTTGGCCAGGCTACTTACAAAACAAGGCCTAAATAAAATCTAAGAACCGGAACCACACTGACATAAATAAGACTTGCAAACTGCAATCAATTAACCACACTGATTTACACAAGCTAAAATCCTCCCCTGAGTCAATGGCCTCTGGGTGCTTCTGTTGCTCGTGCATTTAAAGAATGCTTGAAGGAACTGCGTAAAGCACTCCAAGAAACTCATTATGATTCATAAATGTTCTCTAACCTGCTCTTTATCTTTGAAACTTATTGCCCAAGTAGTGAAGCTGAGCTGTGTTCCATTCAATTAGCACACGCACATCACAGATGCTGGTACTCTATCTATTGGAGGTTCAAGACAGACTTCTAAGGCTGTTTGTAATGCATGTAGACACTCCATCTTGTCCACCCACCAGCCTGCTGTCAGGAGATGCAGATGCTACTCATCAGTCTTTGGTTGTCACAACACAATCCAAGGTACAGCCCTATCTTCAACATACCCTTGAAGGAGCTGGAACCAAGGCTACACTAACTGGTAACTAAGTAGAGCTGTGACACGGCTCAAGCACTTGTGTTCAACTGTTAATGCTGTATTGTTTTTACAATGCTTCCCAGCACAATTTCAGGTTGCGGTCTCCACCATTCTCTCAAAGCCCAATTATAGTTTGGGGATCAACAGAATATGGGCAGTGTTCCGAGTAGGCAGTTAGGAAAAGGCTCCCTTGTTTCAAGGTGGAAGAAAGAGCGTCATCATGTGAGAAAAAACTGCATGTGTCTGCATCTGCTTGCAAGCCCCTGTTGCTTCCACCTTTGCTGTCCAGTCATGGCATCAGAGTTCCTCTGACAGAATCCTTGTCTCAGTATCCACTCTTTTTTATTCTTTAGAGAAGTTACAATTAGTGGTAAATGTAGAAGTGCTATTAAGCCTGTGTGTTGGTAACGGACATGCCCTGAACTAATTCCCAAACCTTCACCAGGTTTGGGAGAGAGCTGCTAGGTCCATGACATGAGAATATTGGAAACAGTGCTCACAATTTTATAACCTAACTGATTAAGCTCCTATCCTTGGCACAGTCCTTGGTGTTGTTTACTAATACCTTCGTAGCCTTTGAGGCTCTGAGTCTCTGTGCTTTCTGTCATGAACTCATTTACTTTGCAATTAACCTCTCCATTCCCATTTATTATACCACCTTGCTTTCCTCTTTCCAGTCGCTTCTGAGAACCAAGCCACCTCCACGCCTGCCAGTAGAAGTATGTAAAGCTTTTGTTCCCTGTCCTTCAGAGCATGGGCAAGGATTCACATTCCTATTGTTTGCTCTCCTCGCTGTGAAGCACGGCGTACAACTGCAGCACTAAATCACTGTACTTGCGGGCTCATTCTGTTCTTAATATGCAGATCTTATCAAAATATATTAGCACCATCGAGTAGAAAATTGATATCTCTATGTTTCTTCAGATAGCACATACCCTTTATAACTCTGTAGGGTGCAAAACTCTTACAATTCATCATACAGCATGCTATAATCAAAAACATCAGTCTTTTTAAGGCTGTTGAATGCCTAATGCCTCATTCACCATCCTTATTAAGTACAGGTTGGAATATAAACATAAACTAAGTACCTAACAATGAGAGCAAAAAATATAATTTCTTTTATGATATACAAGATGAGCAGCCATACCATTTTTTTAAGGAGACAGTTCAAAGGAGCTCTTCAGGGTAAGGTACTACAATCACTTAATCAGTTATTATTCTTTGCATGCAATCAGGAAACTAATTAGGATCTATCTAACAGCTATCAGGGAAATGGAAGGGAAGGATCTAAATTTTACCCATATGGATGTGGAAAGAAAGGCTGTCAGCAGTGCATCACAGCAGTGGTGGTCTTACCACTATTCCAACTATGATTATTCTGTTAAAGATTGTGGACATGGGGCTTTCGGTGGGTTTGAGGGTTTTTTTTTTATAATTATTCAAGATAACAGTATACTTGTTGCAGTGATTAACTGCAAAAGCTATAAATAGCTTCTACAACATGCATTTTGAGTACTATTTAAAACAGTTATTCTATTCTTCAGACAGTGCTATTTGGAGTGTTAGAAAAACAATATTACTGCAATTAGACATATTTTGTCCAAAAATTTCAGGATAAGCAACAGTATCTGGATAGAAGGAAAAGGTTTTCAAGGTCTTTATTACTAAAGCTAACAGATGAACTCTGGCTTGAAAAACCAGAAGCAGTTTATCTACTGAAATATTGTCTATACACACTTACCCTATGTGTAAACATCTCATAAGCCTCCCTTACTGCGGCTTAAAGAGTGGGTCTTCAAGAACAGACAGTGAAAACAAAATATTTTTTCTATGGATTTTAAGAATGGTTCTCAGCCCTTGGTTTTGTTGACTCTGAAGATTACATGAGCAGCGTTAAGTCATTCTGTAAACTTGGTTAAACTCCTTTCAGGGAAACAGTTTCTTTTAACTTCTAGTGATTTGCTGTTAAAGGGTGATAACATGACCTGCAGACATCAAATTCAGTCACCTACACAATCAGTGACTATTCTAGGTGATGAAATAATTCTCTGAACAAATAGATAGCCAGGCTGGTAGACCTTTTCAAAGGTAGTAAAAAGCAAAGAGATCAGCATAAACAAAGGGGTGTTACAAAAGAAGGAAAATGAGTGCTCACCCATCTCTGAAGCTCTAGGTCAGCAGGGAAGGAACTCCACAAAGGAGGAATCTCCCACAAGAGATCCTTTCTCAGAGGCAGTCAGCCCTTAAATGAGGTCTAAGAGAGGTGGAGCCAGGCTCCATCACTTCTGGTCACACAGGTGAATCACCTTAACCTGTGTTCCCAGGGCTGACCAAATCTTTCCTTCAGGCGCTCATTCGGTGTTCAGGCTGTGACTCAGCAGTTCCCATACATTAGAAGTCATAAGATGACGTGTAGACAGAACACTCTATTTCATACATCCCCCTAAAAATATCTACTTTATAGAATGAAAAACCCAATTCTGTCAATAATCTCTTTTTCCAAAAACTTGACAAAATGAAAACTTGTTCCTCAGCAGTAAGAATAGAACTCTAAACCAGTGCTTCACAGATTTATTAACCTAGACGAAATGGGAGATGTATCTTTCTTCTCCAAGTACCATGATTTTCAAATAAGACACATCCTCTAGAGATTACATTTAGAGGTAGTTTGTTTTGTTTTGCTTTGTTTACGTTAAGAGCACAGTTAACTTCTGAGATAAATAACCACAAAGTTGCCTACGTATTTTTTGTAGTTTAACTTCCAAAACACACTTATAGCGCTAAGCAATAAAACACATATGAGGGCTGCTCTGAAAGTAATGCCACCTATTTTAACATGTTGGCCCAAGACATCAAAGACAGATGTCAGCTGTATTGCAATAGACTTTGAAGCTTCCTGCAAATATTTCATTATATTTTGTTGCTGTGTGACAGATGGCAGCAGAGGAGAAATCTGACAGAATGGCATCTTAAATAAGAGTGCAAATGAAGCAAAGGTGTGGAATTTAACTCCCCTGTGCAGAAAAAATGGCACCCACTGGCATTTATCAATGTTTGCTGAACATTTACAGAGACCTAACAGTGGATGTGACCACAGCGAGGCGGTGGGTGGTGCATTTCAGCAGTGGAGAAAGCAACAGTGGGGTACCTCCGCTGATGTAGACTTTGACAAGCACGACATGCTGGCTCTTGTTCATCGCTGGTGAAAATGCACAGCTAATAGTGGTGACTATGTTGAAAGATAGTGATTTTTAGGTGAGGATTTGCACTATCAAATATCAAATTGTGTTCTTTGTATTGGTTGTAGTTTCCACAGAACTAAAAAGGAGATATTACTTTAGGAGCAACCTACGTATATTGCACAATATATGCCTCCTACAAAACTCCTGTACCATATAGTGTATAATACATGACAGTGTTAAACAGATCTTCAGCAGAAGATATAAATAAAAGACAAAACCAATACACTTGTATATTCAAGGCTCATTTCAATGTCATTTTTATTTTATAAGATATGAATACAATTTCTGCATCAAAGAGCACACATCTGTGATTTTTCTATCAATTATTAGTAACAACAAACATTTATCACTCATTCCCAGAACTTTCTACATGCTATTTATTTTTTGCTGTCTCAATCACTGCTCAGACTTCCTTATATTGCCTCTCTGCCATGCTGAATAACCAAATGCGTATGTATCATTCCAATGAAAACTCGGAATCTTTGCATTAAAATCTTTGACCTAGTACTGCCTGACAAACTTTCTTGACTTGGCTTGCTAAACTATCTTTCCACATAGGTTTTTGCTATCTTTTCTTTACAGCAAAATAAATGGATACCTAACACTGAAGAAGTCACATGCCAATGCCCATTTAAGCAGATGAATACAATATAATATCCTTAGATGTTTATCAAGGAAGAACAAAAGTACAGATCTGTAAGGACTGCAGTTAAACATTCAGAGGGCTAGGAAAAGTTGTATATGTATTCAGTGGCATTTACAGGGTGCCTAATTATTATTTTATAAGAACAAACTACTTGCATATGCATCGTATTGCATGCTCTTGTCTTTTGCTGTACGGGGACCTGCGTTACTATGCTTTTTAGTTTTATTTTCTAAACAAGTCCTCAATAACTGTGTGATGATTTCTGACCTGGTGCTCACATGACATGGAACTGTGTCTGCAGTGCCTTCCCTGCAGTGATGGCTGTGTCTTGAGGTACTCTTTGGCACAGAACTGTGGCCACAAGACTTGTGGCCTTTCAAGAGGTTCTGCTCCAGAGCCATAACAACTTCCAGCACTGCAGGGCCGTCAGAGCAGTATCGGGAAATAAGCAGTGCTTTTCCCATGTGGAAAAATCCTTTTAATTATCCAGTCCACTGATCACCTGCCATTTGGACCACTATATTCACCAAGCAACCAATGTGAGATCACTGCAAATTCCTTCCTTGTCTATCTGTAATGCATCAGTAGAAGCTTCTTGTGACCATATACAAGTGCACAAAATATCAATATTTGAACCTAGTTTTCCTGGTTAAGTATAGAAGGGCATGACTGCACATCCTTTTCTCCTCAAAACAACTCCCCCAGAAAACATCAGTGGTCTGAGCATTTCACATATCACAAAGTCATTCCTCTGCAGATTTGATGATGAGCACAGAAAACAAGAAAATTAGTATAGACAAATCATTTGTACTGATCACTGCTGAAACCTACAAAAATTAAAATTTTGAGAAACTGAATATGAGAACTATTCTTTGAAAACAACATTAAAAATGCATAGAATGGCTATATACGACAACTATAAGAGTTTTTATTTCCAGCAGACCACAGATCATAGCAGTCATGTAGTCTTTATTTGTAATTTCAATTTACACCTATCCTACAGAGATGGGATTTTTAACCCCAAAATCCCAACTACAGATTATTTTACTATCAAAAGGTATTTTTAGGAATAGGAACTTGAAGCCTTTGCTTTTCAACCTAGTTTCACATGCCTTCCTTTCTAACACGTTGCAATCTAAGCTGGAAGTGCAGGCTGCAGATATACAGCCGATTACAACTGAGAATTTTCTCAATAACATCAAATACATCTCTCCAGTTCAGTCTGAGTAGAATATAGATGGAATATTTCCGTTGACACAAATGCATTAAATTTGTTTCAGAATGTGTTCCAGGGAAAGCATCAATTGAAAAATTGGTACCAACTAGAGTTGATTAATGTATGAATTGTTTCAGAGCTGCATGCAATCTCCCAGCAATAGTTCTGTTTCTTTACTTGAACCAGCTTGCCAATTATCATTATGTGTAACGACAAAACTGGGACGAAATTATGATGATGATGTTTACATCTTATCCAGTATGCACATAAATTTAGTCTAGTATTAACAATAATAATAAAAGAAAAAAAAAAACACCACAAACAAAAAACTGTCATTAAAGCATCTTACAACTGGGTACATAACACTCTGAGCAGTGCACAGCATTTTCAGGCATGCGTAAATTCCCCATGACAAATCTTGTTACCCATCCACAGTTGCTGATTTCACAAGACGAGCAGTCATACATGCCCACATACAATACCAAAATGCAGAATTTTGAATACCTATGCCTAATATTACAATGCCTACCTACAGCATCACCTGCGCAGACTGTCATCATAAACCAAGTTATTTGAATACTGATCATTCAGCGTTTTGAGGGTACAAAGGTTAACAGCAGAGCTGGTTGAAATTTGAAAAACCATGTTTATGACTCTTGACTTGAATGCGAAATAGTTGTTTTAGAATATTTATTGCTATTCAGAAATATTTGCATGCATGGAGTTCTACATGCATACATGTTTGCAAAATGTTTCTCCCCAGTGAAGACTATTTAATTCCTTGGGTGACCAAATTGGAATCTTAATGGCATCACTGAGTGTTAGGTTGAGAATTTCAGCTCCCACAGGCCCATTTATGCATTTGTACTTATCCTTACTATTACATTGTTCCAGTAATGAACTTCATTTGACCTTTTAAATAAATTGCACCAATACATGATTTTTTTTCACTGTTGTACCTGTAAACAAAATTTTCACAGTAATATCCTAGATCTGGAGCTCTAATAGGATTACAGCTTCTACTGTATGTTGCAACAAACACGATGCTCATGCTTTAAGAGTAAAGACCTGCAGGGCATCACAGGCAACACGTCCATCCAAGGAACAAGGCTTATAAACGTGGATGGAAAAATAAAGCAGCAAAACTAAATCTCTTACAATGTACTACTGGTGCATTTTAAAATACCAGTATCTCAGCGGGTACTTAAAAATATTTTGCATTTCTATTGTTCCCTCAGAAAAATCAACATTTTCCCTAGGGAAACAGTTTTCCAAGCTCTTCTTAACTCTTAATGGAACCTACAAGTTTCCTAATATTAGTGAGAAAAATTTGCAGGTAACAATGACTTTAGCCATTTAAAATAATCAGTTGTGATGCAATACAAAGCTTCAAGAAATGTTCCTGAAAAGTGTTAAATGCTGAGGAAAAATAAATAAATAAAAGAAACCCACCTTGTAGCCAGAGGCTCTATCAGGGAAAGACAAATAGGAAAAAAAAAAACAACTTCTTTGCCATTCTTTAAAACTCACTTCCTTCTCCATTTAGAAACCTCTCGCAAGAATTTCATTCTTTCAATGATTTTTTTTTTTATGCAAAAGATCTTACCTCAAATGAAGGTATACGCATTAACATATTGCTATATCCTGGGTGAGTAAAACATGGTTGAGCCACGAGTGAGGACGCATAACAGCAACGTCTCATATTGGAAGTAATGGACAAACAAGCATTGCCACATGCAAAGTCAGAGAGATACCAATCTAGTTTTGAGGACTCAATTGAGGGACCAGTAAAAATATCAGACTGCTGGAAGGGCACAGTAAAAGCATAAAGCACCTGTTTTACACTACAGCTAATTGTGAGTGTAGGAAATAGCCTCAGATGAAATTGGTTGAAGGTGATTAAATTTGATTGTAATGTTATATACAAAGTGTGAGGCCTACCGATTGAATTAGAAACAAAATATGCTCAAAAGTCATAGATAACACAAAAAAAGGTTTAATAAAAGGAATAAGCAGCAATGCTATATGCTAGAAGTATTTTATGAAGGTTTATTTTTGCCCACTTGCACTGCAGAAATTCACAGAATGCACAGAATATAGACCATGAAATCAGGAACTATGCTCACCTCAAAGCTTAGTGTGGGCTCCATGAATTCTTATGTTCTCCAGCATGCTAGAGGCATTAGGGTGGGCAGGTAATACATTTAACTCCAAAATATGAAATGCCCAGAAGCAGTGAGATCAGAAAATAGGTAGAAATAAGGCAAATGTCCTTACCTATGTCTCTCATATGTCTGCTCAATGCAGCGCACACGGCAGCATCTCAGAGAGCAGCACCTGCCCCACTCCCAGCACAACGCAACAGTTCCCCCTGGCAGGGGACTACCTCTGCACCTGGTAGCTCCCAGACACAAGAATGAAAGCATTGTTTACTGTTTTCTATTTCTCCCTCTGTTTTTTTGTGGGGTTTTTTCCTACATTATTTTAGTACAGTTGTTTTGCTTCATTTCATTTCCCCTTCTTTGCATAGGAACCACGCAAATCCCACTGCTTATTGGAGCCTCTGGCTCATTACTGGTCACTTCAAACTGTACCTCTTAAGGCTTTGCTTTCTCCTGCAGGCGATTCCTCTAGCAGTGCCCACAGTAAAACCTTTCTCTGCCTTTGGAGCTGTTGGTGGCACACACACAGCACTGAGGGGACAAGAAGATTGACATCAGTGACCCCCAGGATCTGTGGTCTTCCACCTGATCACACAGAGGCTCCCTCTTTTCAATCTCCCGCCATCCTGACCACATTTCACAACATATGCCATGTCTAGTAACCTCTCAATTGGTTTCTCACAGCTCTGCCTAGCACACATCTCTTCGCTGGTCGCCAACACCAAACTTGCATTATCTGCTTCAGACTCATCCATACTGCTGTTTTCCCTTTAACTTAGACAGATACTTGTGCTATAGCTCTGCTGTTCTCTGCTTATGGTCCATAATTCCTCCACCACCCCTTCATTTTCTAAGGTTTCAAATACCCAGTGCTGCTATCTGCTGCAGAGAGTAATGATGTGCTGCTCAGCACTGGTTACACTTGCTGTAGTGCTGGAACAGCATGTTTGTGGCTTGGTATCAACTAAACAGTCATTGTTTCCAAGTAGCTGCGAGGGTCTTATTTATTGCTATTGGAACCTCTGAGCTCAGAGTGAGGGCTGTGCCTTTGAAAAGGACAGCACAGCAGCACTTCCCACCTCCAACACCCCAAAGAAATGAGGAAAACCCTAAGTGCAGTGGAGCAGCTGCCTGACAGACTGATTAGAAAATGGTGTAAAAAAGCACGTGAAAAATACTGTATTCAGCTGAAGCTGCGGGGAACAATGGAAGGAAAGTAATTAGCCAAGTCAGATATTGGCTAAGGCACTGGGACTTCTGAGCCTTCCATTTCCTTCATCGTACAAAGAGATCTTTAAATAACCAGTAGTAAATGAGGCTTTGTTTATATCTCACCTTAAAAAGCTACAAGCAGAGCTGTGCACCCTAATAGCATCATTGGCTCCGACGTGATTCATAGACAAGGGGGCCATCTGCTGAATTCCCAGCACTGCTTTCTGTTGTATCTTGCAAGATTTTACCTGGAAGCTGCACAGCCGCGTCCCCTCCAGCACCGGCATTGCCAGGCTGCAAGGTGACAGCACGCCTCCAGGCAGGCCTGGCTGCAGGTGAGCACTGCAGCGCATCTGCCACGGCTGCAAAACCACAGCCAGCGAGCACAGCAATCCACCCCACGTTCAAAAATCCTGCAGACAGCATCACAGTCTGAAATGCATGCAAGAGCGCTGCATCAAAATGCATTTCACTAAGTAGAGATTTTCAGAGTGAGAAAACTTCCTACTGCTTGCTCGTAATGTGGTCATGAACAGAACTTCCCAGGGAAAAGCAAAATGCTTAGACATGGAATCAGCTCTCTACAACAAGCAGCTCCCTCCTGCTACTTACTGCCCTTTCCCTTCAGCAGTGCTAGCACCACCCAAACCTAACGCTCCCTTTCCTGACACACAGCTCACTGGGGATTGCTTCTTTTTCCACTCTTCCTCAGCTCATCACCACATACTTCAGAAAAAAACTTCCTAAACTAGCCATTCCAATACAGAGGAAATGTGGAGTTTCACCTTATGACAATGTTGCTTCAGGTCAATGCAGGTCAATGCACATTTATGTGCAGATAAAGTGCATTATCTTTGTGTCATCCATATGACACTGAGAGATATGGTTTAGCACTACTGAAATGATAGGTGGACAGTTGGACTTGGTGATCTTAATTGTCTTTCCCAATCTTTATAATTCTATATATATCTTTGTTCTTCTGGATACTGCTAGAGCACACAGGCTCTATACTAGATCACATCTGGTTCTGATGCAGTAATAGCAAAGAATGCTAAATAAATACTACAGAAGTATCTACACTGAAAAATCCTTCTTCACATAGCCATGGAATTTGATAAAGGTATTTAAAATATTCACCACTGTTCTCATTTTGGAAAGCATAGCCTTAAGTCTACTGACATTTCATGGTCTGTTAATACAACACTTCAAATATAGAAAGGTACACATTATACATTAAAACTTTTGTAGACTCATGAATAAGATAGTTTATAGTATACAAACAGAGGATTGTTTAATGGTCAAAAATATAACTTAAAATCTTTGAGGTTACTTTGAGATTATCATTTTAAAAACGACTGTGAGATATAACCTGCATCTTCCAAAGTTACAATCATGAGTTATTGAATGAAATAATAAACAAAAAGCACAGAGTATACAAACAAATGCCACTTGTTTGGGACCTACTTAGACACAGAAGTGGTCTCAAGTCTAACTTGTAGCTTACTGTTGAAGAAAATACAAAAGCTTTGAAGATGTGTTTGTATATTATGGTGTGTTGGTTGTTTTTATTTCTTTTTATTATTTTTTTTTCCAATGCTGAGAACAGTTTTATTACCTCAGTTATTACCAAATTCCAGCACGGATGACTCCCACCTCCATAATACAAGAATATATCTGTGTGTTGTTGTTCACTGTTCCCAGTCCTGAACACACGGATGAGCAAGAAGTACATGGTCTGGAAAGTTGGAAGTTTGTAAACAGATAGAAATAACTCTGGAAAATCACTGTTTTTTGTTATAAGACTACATTATTAACTACATGATTATCTAGCTTGCCACAATGCATTCCTTAATTTTCACCTGAAGCCTGGACTCCTCCATGAAAATATGAAAACAGCATGTATAAAAGTAGTAGTAAAAGCTAAATACCAAACACTTAAAAGTAAGAGCACTAGATCTACAATTAAGCAGCACCAATAAAACACTGGTTTACCATGCACTTGCACTCCCACCACTACCTGGAGCTCAGCCCAGCACCCCAAAAGCCTGGCTGGCTGCAAAGGGTGCTCACTAAAACAACAGACCCCCATCACAAAAAAAAAAAAAAAAAAAGTACATGAAAAAGTGAGAGTTTTCCCTCAGTAATTCAGAATTAAGCTAAGGAGTACTAAAATTCAGGGTTTCTCTTCTATATTGAATTTTCTGATTGAAAATCATGTAAAACATCCCAAATTCTGGTCATCTCAAAACCAAGAGGTTCTGTAATCATGAAGAGCCACACAAAGCGGTGCTGCTCCTGGCTTCAGGCACAGGACAGCTCACAGGAAAGAATGTTTCTATGTAAGGGAAAGAGACCTGAGCTTATTTTCAACCTTTCAACAAAAAACTTTTCCACTAGACGCTCAAGTTGACTTCAGACTAAAATACTTCAATGTGGAGGAAGATCTACTTTTTTATAAAGTAAACACTGTCCCTTGATAAGAAAAAATGAAACAACTATTTCCTGACCTTGTATTTTTATCTAAAAAAATAAATATATACTCCCCCATCAGTTGAAAGAGACGTCTCAAACACGATGATTTGTTAACAAAGTCAGGTAATTAAATCAGTCTCAGCAAGCATTTAGGGTGAGGGGAGCTGTGCACACACTCACTATGTAGGTAGGAAGAAAGGCAAAGAAGTCAGAATAATCGGGGATAATATCTCTTGATAGAGAGACTTCAACAGGGGTTAAGTTCTGCTGCGTACAGAACACAACACTCGGTACAAAGTATTTGCAATCACCCTTCTTCCCGCTTTAGACCTTGGAGGTTTGTCACCTCTCGAACTGCGGGGATAAACCTCTCTCCCGCTCTGACCGCGACCTCTCCGCGTTTCGGGGGTTTCCACGCGCGGGGTGGGGGTGCGGGAGCGCGGACGCAGCTCAGCCGGCGCGGTCCGGCGGTACCGAGGTGCGGTGCCGTACCGCACAGCGAGCAGCAGCGGGGAGGGAGGAACCCGCAAGGAGCTGTGTCAGCGGGTTGCTGTAGGACACCGGGGAGATTTCAGACGGAGAAGGAAATTATTGGTCTTTGCTCTCTCTTTGCTTCATCCCATCACCGAAAGGCAAGCAACAGAAAGCACAGACTTTGGCATCACGGGAGGTATCCTGAAGGCATTTAGGGTGCGGGCGCATTGTGGGGCACTGCCCGAAGCCAAAGGGCTGAGCGGTGCGGTGGGGGCATCCCCGGCACCGTCGGATAGCGGGAACGAGGCTGTCCGGACCCAGAAGTGCTCCATAAAGAAGGGGCACATCCAGCCCCGGCCGGGCAGCGCTTGGGATGCTCAGCGCCCGGAGGAGGAGAGGGCTGCGACGCACCGCTCCTTCCCGGCCCCGAACGCCTATCGCGACCCGCAGGGACATCCCGGCGGCTCTCCGCTCTCGGAACTCCGCAAACTTCCCGCACCCTACGCCCAGGCTTCGGGCTCCCCAGCACGCAACCGGCATCAAAACCCAGGACCGAGCACTGAACCTCGACACCCCGGAGCCTCCCCCAGCGGTTGCCCCCAACTTCCCCGCAGAACGCCGGCAGCGACCTTCCCTCCCCTCCATCGCTCCCTGCCTCCATCCCTCCGCGCGGCGCCGCATCCCCACGCCCGCCCCTCCGCGGGGACCCGCGGCCACTTCCCCGCTCGAGAAACTTTTCCACGCCGCTCTCCCACCCCGCGCCGCGCTCCCGCCGCCCGCGTGGCCGTGGGGGCCCCCGCCCCGCTCCTACCGTGCGGGGGGCAAGTGAGGGAGGGAGCGCGGAGGCGGCAGTTACCGGCGAGCGAGCGCCCTTCTTGCAGAGCGGTCCCCTGAAGACGCCTTTGATGCCGCGGTAGTGCCCGTTGCTGAGGTGCCGGGAGCTGATGACCAGGTAGCACGCCATGCGGGGCCCCGGGCGGACCGCCCGCTCCTCGGCGGCGGCGGCGGCGGCGGCAGCGCTACCCCCGGCGGAGCGGGAGCCCGCATGAAGGAGCGGGCGGAACCGCGGCAGCGATCTCCCCGCCGCCGGCTCATCCAGCGGCCGGCCGAGCGCTGCCAGCAGCAGGGCGATGCGCGGAGGGCGGCAGCAGCCACAGCACATCCGAGGGAGCGCGGAGGCCAGTCCGCATGCTGCTCCGCCGGCGGCCCCGCGGAGAAGGGCAGCGCGCAACTTGCACAGTCCGCCGCTGCTACAGCCCCTTCCCCCCCCTCCTCTTCTTCCTCCTCCTCCTCCTCCTCAGAGCAGGCCGCTGGCAGGCGCGATCCGGCGGGGAGTTTCTCGGCGGCAGCTCCCCATGGCTCTTCCCTCCGGCCGCCCGCCGCCTGCAGCCCCGAGCCGTGCCGTGCCGCAGCCGGCGCCGCGCCTCACTCACCTCCGCCGCCGGCGGGCGGGGGCGGCGCGGGGCGGGGGCGGAGGAGGGGTCGGGCCGGCCGGGGGCTGGCGGGGCCGGGGAGCTGCGCCCGAGCCCCTCCAACCGATGGATGACGGGACCCTCCTCCTCACCCCCCTCTTCTCTGCCAACTTTCCCGCTGCCGGGAGGACCGCGTCCTGCCCCCGCGTTCGGGTATACGATGCGATCTGTGACCTAAGTGATGTGCAGGGAACTGGGTGTAGGACGTGCCTCCAGCACTCAGTGCTGAAACAGGTTGTTCTTCGTCCTTCTGCAAGAGGCGCAGTGCCGTGCAGTGCAAGCTCAGCTCCTTTTCAGCAGGTCACAGGTATTGTCTCTGCTCTGTTACTTACTAAGTCGATAAAAGTAAGTCGATAAATCACCCAGCGTTCAGAGTCACCTGCAGATCTTTCATTTCTTCCAAGTAGATTACTCGAAACTGCAGATAACAAGCATTTCAGATCTTTCATTTCAGCCTGCGTTTTCAGATACTTAGCGAATGCAACTAATTTTAGCCTCAAAAGAGCTATTTTTCTATAAACATAACATAAATTTAAATTAAAATCTCACACAAGCCACTGAACTGTATATATAAAAAGGTCATGACAAATCAAATGTCAGCATTTGGCTCTGTATGTAAAATAGTGCTGTACAGCTTTATTATAGAATGCTTCACACACTATATAAAATTTCACAATGTGTGTATACGTACATGTATTCCAATAATCAAACCTATTATTATATATAACTATATGATGTTATAGAAAAAAGAAAATATGTATGAAGCTACTCCCAAGGTGGGAGTAGCTTATTGAAAGCATCCCATATTAACCACATACAGATTTCAAACAGAAAACATAATAATTATTAAAAAAAAAACCACACACACAATTTTGTGAAGGGGTTAAATTGAGAAAATGGGTGCAAAATAACAGGAGATAATGTGTAGCTGTACTGTGGACTCACTGCTGAAGACCATATTAGAGGCTAGAAGACAAAATAGTCACATGGCTCAGCACAGTCAGGCTCCACAGCCCAGATACAGTGCCCTGCCCATAGCAGATGTGTGCAGGGCTGTTCTCAAGTAAGTCTTGATGAGAAGTGACTTCTTAGAAATTACACCAACATACTGAAAAAAGTTCACAGCTGTTAATTTGGGGGCAGAGATGAGCTGTTATGATTATTTCCTCCTACAAGTCCCGCAAGGGAATGGCTTGAAATTTAGCTTTGTTGGCATATAATTTACAGATTTTGCTAACTACCAGTTTCTTCCTAAAATTCCTCCTCCATGATCCTTTTAAAGATTATAGTATTAACTACAGATTGCTTTGGGTCTGCAGCTTGATTTTCTGTGAACATGCAGTTCTGGAATTGAACAACAGCATCTTTTCTCTCTGGCAGTGCAGCAAACTTTCGAAAACTTCACTTCTATGTGCTGCAGAGCCGAAAGAGAGCTTACATCCCACCCAAACAACATGCAAAGAGGCCTCAGTTCCTCTTCTTTCGTAAAGAGACACAGAAAGTCCTCCGTTCCATGGAGCTGCATTTGTCCAACATCTTCTATAGAGCATCCACACCACAGTGTGACTGGCCAGCAAGCATCACCCGATGAGAAGATTCAACAAAAGCCAAAACTCTGCAAGAGCTTCACTGTAGTCAAAGGAAAGTACTTCTTTAACCCATAGAGTCTTACATAGTTCATTTACTAAGATTTTATGATTGTATGAAATGATTTGCCCCAGAATATACTGCAGTACCCATTTTATCCTGCTGAGAAGGATGATGTGCTCAATTGACTCCGCTGTGAAAAGTAGAAGTTATTTTAGGCTCATGCCATTTTTTTCAACTCAAGGGAATAGCTACTATGACCACCAATCTAATTTATAAACTATCTGTAGAACACAAGCCTCAGAAAAATGAGATTAAGAGTTGTCAAATGGAATGATTAAATAATTATAACACTCCCTGAGCATCTCCCCAAGTCTCTGGAGATGCTGCACCACCTTCTCTCTCACTATAGGTCATGTGGAAATATGAATGAACTGTTTGTAGATTCATCTGGATTCAATCCTCCACTGCCTCAGATCTCATAAGACAATTTTCATCTGAGCACAGTGGATGTAAAATACTGCCTTTTAGAAAATGATGATTTCTTTGTAGAAGTGTTCGTGACTTTTTAAGATGCCAGCAAGTAGAAGAGCAGGTCGGCTGTCACTAACAAATTATTGGACTAATTAAATGTTCTCCAGTTCATCTATCCCCTCAGTTTACACACGTTTTTGCCATTAATAAAGACTACTTAGCATTTATTGCCCCCCCCCAAAAAAAGTCTGTAAGCTTTTCTATATTGCTCTTTGTAGGAATTGTCTTCATTAGACAATGTGGTGTCAAATTGAAATACCCAGTCTAGCTCTAGAGCCACTGCTTCTGACATACAAATATAATCTGAAAATCAGGCAGCAGAGAATGATATTGATGTAGTCACATTACTTCTAGTGGTTGAGCTAATTCATGTGTTTCTTTTTGTCTTTAGAGAGTACATTGTAGATATAGACTTAAAACTCTGTCTACACTGTGAATATCATTTAAACTTGATTTCAAGGATTTCTTGAATATGAGTTCCACTTATGAACAAATTCCATTACTTTGATATTATCTCCTGTACAAGTAAAGCCTGCAGTTTGCATGATTTGCTTGATGTCAACACGATCATTCCACAGACCAGATCTGCTTGTGAGCTGCAGTCCTAAAATGATTTTTCACAACCCCTAATTGTGCTTAGAAAGAACAAAGACATCCTTCCTCATGCCTCCAAACATGAGAAAACTCAAAGAGCACAAAGAATATCTCTTGGCACCACACCTTTGCAAATTTTACTATAGCAATCAAACAAGAACAGAGGGTGTGTAGACACACAGCTTGAATGCTGCTTCACAGTCTGGTTGTTCTTGCAGAGGTAGCTTTAACAGAAGAACCCAAATGAACCTAGAGGAAGAACACCCCCTGTTTTTTTCGAGCAGACTTCCTGAGTACGTGAGAACTTCTTGGCAAGACAGTCTGGGTATAAGAATACACAATGAGGTTCCTGACATTTAGCAGCAATGTCTTAGGATAGCTTTACAGCGTATATTCTCTTCAACTGTAATGAAGATTTTAAAGTTATAAATCAACTCCTGGCAATATAGGAAGATTCTTGGATTATAATTGCTTAAGTTACATAATTGTCTGTCTCCAATTCCTCTATCCCATGCTGTGATGTGAACACAACATGCCAGAAACAAATCTACAGTTGTGCTCAAGCCCAGGTTGAATGGGGCCCTGGGCAGCCTGGTCTGGTGGCTAGCAACCTTGTACACAGCAGAGGTTGGGACTGGGTGGGCTTTAAGATCCCTGACAACCCAGATCATTCTATGACTCTATGTTCAATGATTCTATTATCTCAGTTCTAGTGGTCCAAAATTATATCTGATTCCTTCAGATGAGAAACAAACTCCCACCTTGATGAAACTGATGATAGTTCTTGAAGTCATCAGAATCAGTTTTGCTAGAATCATTTAGTTAAAGAGGCCTGAATACAGTAATAATCTCTTACAAAAACCTAGAGAAGACTGCTAAATGTCTTATTATTCGACCCAAAGACATTATCTAATATACTCCGTGTCCTAATTCTTTGTAAATTAGAGTGATACTCATCATTGTTGAGTATCAAACAAACTTTGGTTTGTTTTTCCCACTGCAGCTCATGTTTGGGGAACATTTTGTAAAGTTTGATTCTTATTTAGAGTTCCAGGCAAATACAGAAGCAAAAGGTAAGATAAAACTTCTCTGTTTCACTTTCAGTGAAATGGCATCTTCAAATGTCTGCTTTTGTCGTTTCTTCTTCCTGCATCTTTAATAGTACCAATTGCCATTTTCCTGAAGTAAGATTTGGTAAATTCTTCATTATCTGTCTTTATTTCTTGAATTATTTTAGATTCTTTTAGTCCTTCCTTATTTTAGTTGACTTGAAGTAAACTGATACTGTTTATCCTGATATTTTTAATCCCAGCCTGCCTCTTTTTATCTAAATAGTAGTTACATTCCTCTTATGAATCACTTATGTAAGCAGCTTTCTATTACACAAAACTTGAATCTGTCAAGTTTTATACGCTTAAAGCACTGATGGCTAAGTTACTCTACTCTCTAGTTCATGTAGAATCGATGGCATCATTTTATTTTGGATGGAGCTTTTTGGAACGTCTCAGAGCTGAATAATCGCTTTATATATTACACCTTGCTGATAACTGAATAGCCAGCAAATAAAGCAGTCTTCATGATGAGCAAACCAAAGTGCATGTGTATACATCAGTGAAGAGTGGTAAATCATGCCCTACTTTTTGTATGAGCCTATGCTCCACTGATTTTAAGAAAGTCGTGTAGTTGAACAGGAATCTCATTCAAATAATTCATCTTTACTCTAACATTTCTTTGATATATCTCTCATGTGACATTCAGCAACCTTTCTACATTACTTTCTCTATTGCTAAAAAGAGACAATATAATGTTTACCTCAGAGTTACTGGGAGAGCTACTTGATGAATGTTAATTCCTACTAGGAGACGTTGAGGAAGATCGATGATTTCATAATCAGTTTGAAAAAATGCAAGAAATCTGTTATTTTCAGGAGGTTTCTGGATATGTCATTCACTTAAATTAATAAATGAATTGAATTAATAAGATTTTAATTCTGTATTGACCGAGGCTCGATAGTTCCAGGGTTTGACCAATAACGTGAAGACATCTTTCATTTTCTATTCAGAAATAATATTATGTAGTTGGTTCCTACTGTTAACTGCATTCTCTACATAATTTAGGATGGACATAGAAGGAGTGATGTCAAGTAGCTGCTGATATGAAAATTATATAGCAGAACTCCAATTCTATTTTTGTAGCAAATCCTTTTTTGAAGAAAGGTGATACTTGAAAGAGATGAAGGTGTTACAGTGTTTTCATACACTTGCCAGTTTATTATGCTTGCATAAATATTTAATACATCAATCTCTTTCTAAAGGAAGAACACGGTTTGCATTCCAAGTCATGTCATTTTATTACATTTACTTACTTGCTAAATCCCACCAAAACTTTAATTAATTGATGGACATTCTCAGGAGTGTTTATGCACATTTTCCATTGCTCACTGATGGTCATCAGGCTGATCTCCCAGGCTGAGCACTGTATGTGCTAGTGGCCTTAATATCCAGAAGTTGAATAAAGTTATTGCTTTTTATTATTAGGAACTAGAGCTGAATATTAAATAGAGAACTGCTATTCCCAAATGAATTTAAAAGGATGTAAAGAGAAGGAAAATATTGTTTAATCTCTCCATCAATAGCCAAGTTATCTGCAGACAGACAGAGTGGCTGATGGAGTATATTTCAGCCACAGAATCATTAACTTCAATAACTAACATAACCACATCTTGCTAATACTTGTTTTCCTTGAGAAGTGCTCTGCAGGCTATAATGAAACAGACCAGCAACAGGAGAGGATCCCTCTTGCAAAGAAAGAGCAAAGACAACTTTCAATGTGTCTATGTAACCACTGACAGTATGATGTGTTTCCTTCCCCTTAGTATGATCTCCAAGGCTCATTTAAACAGATTGCCTCAAAGAACACAGTTAAATGTCTGTACTGGTTGTCTACCATACATGCAACACCTACAGGAATTCCACAGACAAATTCAGCTTGATTAGTCAATGTTACACTCTTTGTCTTGCAGTAGCTTTGCCATAAGACATTCATATATTAATAGCACTTTAATATTATTTTTTCTCTGGATAATGAACTCTCAAGCCAAGTTAGTAATAAAAGATGTCACACTACTTTGTAAAACATAGTAAAGAGAAATAAAAAGAGAATTCAGTTTGGGAAAAGAGAGGGCTGAGGAATGCTTGAGATGTCACAAAAGTCGGATAAAGATCACTGAGCTGGGAACTTTATGCATGTCAGTCAGAAGGAAGCAGCAAGTGACTACAGTTTCCAGTGGAGAGGATCACTTAGCATTGCAGTTCACTGTGCCCCTCTAGATACAGAATGTGTGGGAGAAAGTAACCCTTTAGAACAAACAGAAAAAGAAATAATTAAATGTAAAGCATGCTGAAATGCCAGAGATAGCATGCAGTTGGTTTTATGTATATTATATATATATACACACACATTACATAGATACTATATTTTAATGTATGTATAAATATGCATCTAGTGTCTATATATAAATACAGATACCCGGATTATTTTGAAATGTATCTGTACATATATATGCTTAAAATATTAGCACCTGATTTATTTCCCATCTTCCTTTTTCTCTGTTTTTACCACTTTTTTCCCCGCAGTGTAATGACAGTTTTTATTTTTGGTTAGGAAACCATGAGAGGGAGGTAATTTTGCAGTCTTCAGCAAACTAGCATAGAACTCAAGTCTGAGACATTCACATCCATTAAACCTCTGTACTATCTCAGATCTACATGTTTCCTTGGAAGTATTTATTATGCACCACAAGATCACCCTGCTAGCTCTGTATGTATCCTGTTGCCAACATTTCATCATCTGTTCATGGTAATACTTCAATAGACAACCTTTAAAAAGACTTTACAAAGGAAGATATGAAAGGCACAGGAAAAATTTCAAACTGACAGCAGCATTTGTCAGCTGATATCCTTCAGAGTTCATCTGTTTACTGAGCAAAGACTCCTTCCTATTAGTTGTCTATGAAATAATAGTGCATTTTAAGACAAGTACCAACATTCTTCCTCTAATGCAGACATGCACGCTGAGAGTTTTTTGAGTGTACTATGGAATCATAGTAATCACAGAATAATTGAGTCATAGAATGGCTTGGGTTGGAGGGGACCTCAAAGATTGTCTCCTAGGATGTGCTGAAGCTGTTCACAGGCTTGCTGACATCTTGCATATGTGTATATTTCATCTGATTTCATTTGAGGTATGTCATAGCAACTTGCTTATGGCTAAAAATGTCATTGTTTTCTGTGCAGAAATAAAGTAGATGTTTGTTTCAAATTTAAATTTAGCCTCTATTTTTGCAGACATATTATGTTCTAATTATAACAGTCTAATTTGTAAACAACACATGCTGAGGTTTTGACAGTGAAGTTCTGATGAAACACAGAGTACAATTTTTAATTACATACAGTTCTAATACAGTGAGCACTGCAGCATTTCTGTCATCTTTGAAATGGTAACAAAATGTAAAAAAAAGTTTTTGAAATATGAGCATGAAGGTAATGAGATCAATAAATGTCAGCTAGAAAAAGTAATCACAACTCTAGAGACTCACTAACCTTTCTACAAATTCTAGAAATAATGGACTGGCCTGGGATGAGGAATTCTTTTAAAACTAGAAACAGATATAATTATAAGGGGAAAGTGAGCCAAAGGCTGCTGAATAATAACTAAAGCATTGCCTTTTAGGAGAAAAAAAAATTGTTTAAGAATAGATTAAGAGTAAACAATCAATATTTTTGCTTTTCCTCTTTAAATCTCCACCAGGACGCTTCCCTTTACAATTTCTGATTTAAAAAGCAAAATATGATACAAACATATATGTAAATCTGAAATTAAAATATGAGATGTGCTTTCTAGACCACTCACCTGGTGCTTCTCTTGGGGAGACAGAAACGTTAGTACAATTGATCTCCAGATAAATTCCAGATATTTAACACTTACAAGATTTGATGTTGTATGGTTTCTATATTTAATTTATGCAATCCCAGAGCTTAAGCATGAATTAATTCAAGACATGAAATTGTGTGCTACGTTTTAATGCCCCATGGTAAAATCTAACTTCTGTAAGAGAAAACGTTTTATATGCAGAGTGTTAGATTAAGTAATTCTTAAAATGCGGATATCAGTATTTATTTTTTAATTAAGCATGCATGAAGCATTGAACCTGAGGTGAAAAAGCATGGGGATCAAATATTTTGCCCAACTCATGCAGATGGGCAACAATTTATTTGTTTTGAATGAGGTATACAATTTTTTTGAAATATTATTTCCATTTATTGAAATATTGAAAAATTCTTTGAGGATTCATATATACAACAACTTGATTTTATGGAAATTGAATTTTAAAAAAGAAGATAATTATGACAGAGAAATTACTGCTTATTTTACTATTAAAGCCTCTGTCTTGCCCCAACATTGGGGGACCTAATGTGTAGATAAAAGCAGATGGACAGAGATCAGGATTTGGTATTTGGAGGCGACTCAGTGTTTACAGGCAAACACACAATTTTCTTTATTGTATCTAATTCACCAAATTAATTTCAAAAGTAGCACAGGCATAAAATAAGCTACAGATATTAGCAGCTTATATTTCATCCTTTAAAACTGCAGTACTGAACGCAAAAGGGATCCTTATAGAACATACAGTGGTTTACAGTATCACCATCAAGGTTTATGGTCAATGGTTCTTACCATTCTGTTGTTTTTCTGTATGTCCTATTGAAACAAAATGCTAAATTGAACCTTTGCTTCTAATTACACACACGTGTTTCCATCTATTTGTTTTGTTTTGAACTTTTTTTTTTTTGAGAAGGATTGTTCACATATACATGTGTACCTATATCATTTTATATATATAAAATATTTTAGATGTATATACATATAAAGCTATTCACAGAACTGGAGTTCCTAGAGGGAAGCAGCTCTCCAGCTGGTAGACAATAAGTTCATACAATGATTCCCTTTTGCTTTCAACATAGAGCTAAAGTGTATTCTGAAAGCTGTGTCAATAAGCTCTGCAACCCTGTAAACATTAATTCCAAAAACAAACAAACAATTTCTTCTAATCTTCTTTTCATATCTCTAAGTGCTTGTGGAGAACCCCTGTCAAAAGGGTCCTCAGAGTGCTGTGACTTCAGAAAGACAGAAAACCCTGATCCAGCTACAATCCTGAATCCATTTCCTCCAGAGCAGGAATATAAAAATATATAAAAAGCCATCGGCATAGTTGACATACAAGACACCCACTGACAGCAAGATGTACATCAAGTGTGTCATCAGTTTCTATTGTTAATCCATGAAAACCCCTTGCATTTTGGAATACTTTAGGAATTTGAAACTCCTTGTGGAGTATTCTTATTTTTTCTGAATCTCACATCACTTCATACTTACTAAACATTATCAGCCTTCTTGAGATACTCTAGTGGTGGTTCAGGGGTCACTCTGAGAGCACAACTTGGATTTCAGATCAGTTCAGTTGACTAGGACTTAGCATAACAGTTCTGTGAAACAGAGAATGGAGAACTGCAGGGGGAAATGGGAAGCAACCACCTGTGAACACGGGAGAAGCCATGGATACATGGATGTACATTACACAAGTCACAAGTCTTGAGGGTAGCTCTGGAAGCTGCTGCCATGTCAAGAGAGCTGACACAGGAGCAACCCAAAGCCAGCAGAAGCAGTTGGAATCATGCTGAGTTCAGGTAAGCAAGAAGCTCTTGATTACAATAACAATAACACTGCAGCTTGCTTTCCAAAAACCCCATGCCCCCAGAGTCAGGAAGAACTGCAGAAATAAGATCATGGTATAGAGATATAGGCAAGAGGCTGTGTTTAAGGATAGCATCTTTCAAGCCTATGATTTTGAAGGAAGGGATTTTCAGCCAAACCAGTTGGGGCCAATAAAGGTTTTATTATGGCATACCATTCCCAGTACAAGATCACTCAGTAGTCCAAAGTCAGGCAGACTGCATAACACTGCAGAACAATCTTGTAGGTTACGTGGCAGAAAAGTGACAGAAGAAACTCAATGTCAATAAACACAAAATAACACATTTGAGAAAAGTAACTCAAACTATAAATCCTCGATGATGGTTAATTACCCATTGCCACTCACAGAAGACATTTTGAAGTTCCTGGGCAGGATTATCTAAAAATGCCAGCACATTGCTCAGTAACAGCCAAAAACTCCTGTCAAATGCTAGCACTAGAAAGTAGTGAAGAGCAAAACAGAAAATCATGCAACACCTCTGCTTTAAAAGCAAAGGTGAAATAAACTGGTACTGGAAAAGCAGAAATACTTTGCAAGCTGAGAAGGGAATTATTCTTCCCAATTTCTCTTACTATTCCCAATATGCATTAAATATAACAAAAACATTGTGAGGAAGCTCAAATCAAATAAACTGTTCCTTTGTATAATACATCACTGGATTGTGATTTCATTGCTAAGGGAGGATTGTCAGGGAAATACAAATGGACTGGCTTCCCTTCCAGCTATTAAAGAGAAAGGTCCAAACGCACCTCCAAAGATGTCTCAGTGACTAGTTTGACAAAGTTATTGTTCTCTTACGAGCTACTAAGTCAGAATTTGCTTGATTTATGTTATTTTTCCTCTGCTGACTACTGTCAGAGAGAAGATATTGGACAGCTTGTTACAGAAGTTTGTATATGCTTAAATTGTGTGCAGTTACATCATCTTTTTCCAGATGAAGTGCTATTTATTTAAATCCTCAATAGAGCTGCCATTCACAATGATTTCAATAGACCAGAGAAATCAGGTGACAGGAATTCTGTGAAATTCAACAGTGACAATATCAACCTCTTGCCTCAACTTCCTGTGACTCCAAAAAGGAGCAGAAGGTCCTAGAAGAAAGCTGTCCTGAACTCTTGTGACAACAAAGGCTGACAGCACACTTGTCCCTCAGCACAACCATAGCCAGAGATCAATGGATGGAATCTATTCCCTCTTCACTTGCAAAACCACATTTGGGTAGCATGACACTCCAGGCTCTTCAGAAAGCAAAAACTTGGTAAGCTATCAGGACAGAAACTGGGAGCAGCTCCATACTTAACATCTAGCTGGCTCCTCTGTTAAATGCTTTACTTGTTGCATTCACAGCATCTCTAGTGACAGAAAATCAGAAGGCCCAGTATGTGGGTTCTAGATGCCAAGCATTCAGACAGGTACTAACCATAGGCTAGCATTCAGACTACCATTCTTGAAGTGCCTTTTCTAGAGCTTGAAATGGCTACACTTTGCATAATATAAAGGCAATTAATCTGAAATTTTATTTTAAACTCGAAATACAGATGCACAAACATGCATTCAAGCTCCTAGTCAACAGTGGCAATGGAAAACTTATGCTTAACCTTTAAAACATATCTTCAAAATTGCAGTAGAATTATGATTACTAATAGCTTCCACTGTGGCAGGTATCTATACACCTTTAAAATTCTCAGTTCCTAAACACTGCTATTAACTGACAGTATTGACTCTCACTTCTTAAGAAGCTCCTTGGAGAAAGAGGAGCTCGTCCTGCTACCAGACTGGAAGGAGGAAGACTTTAGCTTGGCCTAAAGAAGGCTGTCCTAGCAGACAGCTGCAAAATGGAAGGAGAGAAATCACACTAACAAACTCCCTGGAACACCTAGAGCCATATTCAAACCTGGACAAATCATTATTACCATAATTTTTTCAGAGGGTTTTTTTTTTTTTTTTTTTTTTGGCAGATAACAGTAAGAAAGATTTATTTCTCAGGTTTACCACAAGATGGAGGTGCTGTAACTCAGAATCATTCATTAACCAGTCAGAAAAATGGTAGGTGTCGTACAAAGGGCACTATAAAATTTTACGAACACGTTTAAGAAAGCAATAAAAAATAATTGTATGCAACCATGAGATTATTTTAATAATTTATTTTAAGCAAACTATATAATGACATAGCAAACTATCTCTGAGCCAGCATTATTTCAAGATGCAGCAGTTTTCTATTTGCATTTGAGTTACTGAGTGCTGCAAATACTATTCTGAATCATGCATTCATTGGAGGTGGAGATGGCTGACAACGTAAATTCTTAAAAGCATACAAAGTGGTTGCCAGAGACAGATAAATACCATCTTCTTGGACATATAAACACAAAAAAAAAAAAATCAAGATCCTTTTTTTCCTGAAATAAACCTATTGTCTCTTTTGGCTGGCACTAAAGGATATTTTTGTCTATAAAAACACGTAGGTCTAACAGTTCTCACAAGCATTGGTGAAGGTGTTCCACAGAAGATCCAGGATGGTGTCTACCATCAGAAAGCTTTGAAACTGCTCATTACGTCACAGCTATAGTATGGTACAATTGATGATGATAAATGCTGCTGGAGCAAAAACAAGTAAGGCAGCTCTCATTCAGGCTTCCTGCACAAGCCCAGGAGGCAACGGACATGTGCTCTCTTCCCCAATAGCTCTTGCTACTTTGTCTTCAGAGACAGGTTCTCCTATTCTGAGCTTTCTTCCAAGGGAAACATTAAACATTTCCTCTCCTGTCCCATTTTTCCCTCAAATCTCCTTTACTTGTATTTTGTCATTTTAAGGAGGGTAAGTGAAATTGATTGGCCCAGGTTACATTACACTAACACAGAAACAGAAACAATCAGAAAGGTAAGCACCATGAAGATTTCTGAGGGTTGCCTCCTGCTTTGTTACACTGGCTCATGAAGTCAGAGGCAGATGCTGGTGGTATGGCATAGAAGTTGAACCTTTCTGCCAATATTCCATTCCTTTTTTTTTTTTTTTTGCCATGTCACAGATGGCAACAGAGGGACAATCTGACAGAAGGGCATCTGACATGGGAGAGCAGATGAAGTGAAGGTTTGAAATTGAACTCCTCCATACAAAAAAAAAAAACAAAAAAAAACAAGAAAAAAAAAAACAGAACAACCATATCTATTGACTGTCATCAGTGCTTGCTGAACATTTCTGGAGACCAAACACACTCTGAACTCAGATAGGTGGTGGGGTGCTTTTCAGCAGTGGCAACAGCAGGTCACCTCCTCTGGGGCAGACTTTTACAAGCAGGGCATGCAGGCTCTTGTTCATTGCTAGTGAAAAAACAGAGTTAATGGTGGTGACTAAGCTGAAAAATAGTAATCCGTAGCTGAGAATTCACTCTATCTATTAGTATTATTGCGCTTCATATATCTGCTGTAGTTTTCATAGAAACAAATAGAAGGCATTGCTTTTGGAGCAACCAAGGTATATCTTTGTAGTTTCATAGCAGTTGGAAAATCTTCATTTTCATGGAAGCTACATTTACATTAAAAGATTACAAGTTAAGCTTGCTGCACATGCTCCAAAGCCATGGACAAACACTCTATTTAGGTCCTGCTGTTCAAATACTGCTTCCACATGCACATCACCCCCTCCCTGCTCTTGAAGGAGCAGTCAATCTACTAGCTGCACAGCACATGACTACAGCTCACTTGATTAATTTAAGCAGATTAAAATTCAAGCTCTAAAAACATGTAGATATTCAACTAGGATAAAATAAATTATATTTGCATTGCAAGAAAAGCCAAAAGAACAGTAAGAGCATGAGTAAGGGCTGTATGACAATAGCAGAACAGCATCTGAAGGCAGAATAGTTACTGTATGTCTGCATAAGTAAGAATAAAATAAATTTGAAAATCTTAAAATAATTCTCATGGTACTTCAGAGCTTGAAGCTTGGTATTTGAAGTTATCTGGAGAAGAAGAATTTATAATAAATGGAAATATCTGAAATTTTAATATGAAGCTGCTATGTTTTCCACATTATCTTTCATTTTCAGCCCATTCTTAAAAGTATGAGGTAAGTAGCAAGAGATGTGTGGCAGACAAAATCTACATGGATTGGGAATAAAGAAGAAAAATGCATCAGAGAACTCAGCTATAATGCACTTAACATTCATAATTACAGCCTCTATTCACAAACTTGGTATTTGATATGTTCCATCATTAATTTAGTTTAATTTCTCCTCTGTAATTCCACAAAATCCTAGAAAATATACAAAAATCACCACAGACTATTTTTCATGTTTCTAAATGAAATTTTTTAGACTTCATTTCTTTCATGACAAAACATTTCACATTAAAATGAATTCTGACTTATCACTGTAATATTTAGTTGAATAGTTTACAATCTAGAAATATTCATCAATATAACTCAATGGAGCTGAATCCACATTCACTGATTTTAAAAATATTTCCAAATAATAACCAACTACTAACTATTAAGTCAGAGAAGTTCACATCCAACTGCTTTTATCTCTCTTTAAAATTACAAGCCATAGTTAGAGAAAAGATAATATGTACTAAAAATAGATGAACACCGTAGGCTATAAAATTGCCTAATTAAGAACAGGCCATCATTCATCATAAATGGTCTTTACACACTACATTTTCAATGTGATGCTTGTTTTTCAGAAGATAATTGGTAAAATATTTAATGTTGCTTAGAAAAAAAGCACAACATGTAAAACTGATGTTTGATTTGCAGATGCTTGTTATGATTCCTCACCTGAAACTGCTGGCAAATGAATTAATAATTGTGATGTGGGACATATTTTGTGCCAAAGGAAACCTGTGGCAATGACAAGGATGCAGGTTGTCCAAATGATGAGTACAGTTGTTCAGTGTGCTCCCCCAAAACTCTGGTTTTATACAGGTGCTCTTCATTACTGGGCTGCTGGACAGGCCCAAGAACTCAGTTTTGAGCAGCTTTATTCCTCCTGAAGAGGAATAATAGCTTCTTCAAGTAATATTAGTTTTTTAGAAAATATTCCGGTGATTTGGAGCCAAATCTTTTTTGCTTGTGTGAAACTCGGTTTTGTTTCCTGGAGTAATATAATAATTGTGTTCTGCTATTGGGAGCTCTACAACAATATATGTAATCAGTTACAGTGGTGGCATGTATATTCTTAAGCCACAGTCACTTGGGAATTGTAAATTTTATAAACATATGCCTGGACAAAATTACATAGTTAGGAATAATCCAATCCGTAGTATTCTTCTCATGTAATAGACTATGTCCTACATTAAAAGCTTCATGGTTTCTAAAGTCAGGATTATATTACCTAACTTCTACTGATGAAGTTAAAATGACAAACAATTAGGGGAGGATAAGTCCTACACGTTTATTTATATCCTGCCTAATGCAAATGTGAATATTCTTCTATGCCACATAAATATGCAATTACTTCCTTGAAACTTGCTATGCTGTGCATCAGCAGTTTCTCATGACAGTGAGTTACCCAGGTTGATCATCTTTGAAAAACAATACCCATCTTCCCCTTCACCGTCGAAAAAACCCACACCTCCTGGCAACCACAAGTGTGCATCAAACAGCAAAAGTTACACAATTACGCTTTTGACGATTGGAAAGTGAGATCAGTACTAATATTCCCATTTTTATGCAGTTTTCAGCAGAAGTACCCACAAATTTTATCCAAAAAGGGCATGAGGAAGAGTGAAGCACAGGAAGTAAGTATGGCCCACTTTTAGGAACACATATCATACTAGGTAGCAAATCACAGCAGCAGCTTATCTATAAAATGATCTTTGATGTGTGATATTTAAGTATTAATTGTGAACTGAACAAAATATTCTGTTTCTTTGAGAACATTATCCTTTTAAACTAAATTTCATCCAAAGGAAAACAAGCAATTTAGTTTCAGAATAGTCAAAATGAAATGTTTTTGTTTAACTCGGGGAAAAAAAATGATATATCCCCTTTTGGGACAATAACATTAGTGATGTTCAGCACAATACTTGCACTGTAGGGCAGCTCAAGTTATTTCACAGAAACACACCAGCTGTAAGCCAAAAAATTGAAGTACAGATTCTGTAGATTTACTCTGTTGATTTCTTTATGATAATTATACATCTGTATGAAGATGAGACAATATACAGTACAGAGTCAATGGTGTTTTCATCTTTTTAAAGGTCAAGAGATTTGTGTCTTCATCTTTAGAGATTTTTAACTGAAGTTAGGTGGTAATTCAGTGTGAAGTCAGGTCAGGAGGCAGTTTAGGAAAGGTTTTGATTCAGTAAGTTCTATGAAAGTTTCTTAAGATTCTAGGTCTGAAATCTAAAGCTTCACATTAAAAATATTAGTTGTGCAAGTTGAACACATGGCACAAAAAGACCCTAGGAGAACAAGCCTGCAAAAAAAAAAAAAAAAAAAAAGTTGAACCCATTTAAAGACTCCTGTGCTTCAACTCTCCTTCTTGCAGCACACAGTTTTCCCAGCACTACCACCATGCAAACAGATTACACGTAGATGGCAGTGCTGATAACTGCACACACACACTCCTAAGAGAAGTGCCAAGGACCTCAATAGCTCACGTTCTGCAACCGAGCAAATCCTAGGAGACTCTCTGAAAACAGATTCTTGAAAACCTTCATGTGATTAGAGTCCATGAACCAATTTTGACAAAAATGTTAACACCAACCCAAGAACATAAGGAACAATTGCTTATAAAGCTTATGTAATTTTATGTTAGTTAAAGAATGTAATTTAAGTGTTAGTTAAAGAAATATTTTTGCACAAAAGCAAATGCGTATTAGTACAGCTTTTTCTTGGCACATATGCTAAGCCTTAATTTTATCATTTTTACTACCATGATGACCAAATCCCTTGCCAAGAAGCAGATGTCATTGTGATAGGAAGCTCAACAACTGTTTGATTATAAAAATTAGATTTATGCTTCACCCAAATTGATAATAAAGTATCATTATGCACTGAATATGGATTTATTTGCACTTTATAACAAGCTTCTAAAATTAAGTGGTTGTTCACAATATGCAGGAGTGCTAGGGGGATTTAAAAGAGTACACTAATAAAGATGAGAGCAGTAGAAGGTTGTTGGTTTCTGTTTGATTTGAGTGTTTTTTTTTGTTGTTGTTGTTTTGTTTTGTTTTTTTTTACTGAAATGGAACCAGTTCTGTTGCAAAAATTGTTCTGCCTTATTGAATTGAGACACCATCCTTGTTCAAGTTCAGGAACAATCTCAGGAAGCCTTCTGCATGAAGAAATCATGCAAGTCCAGTAGCACTACAGGAATGTTTTTTGTTCTGTAATTGTGGAAACCTTTACTACAGCACTTGGTTTCTCCCTGTACTCAGTAACTGGAACCATTTTTATAAACTGAAGAATAAGAAATCTCAGAGTTAACCAAATTACTCTTTAGCCTGTTTTCTTCAATTCTGTCAGGTATAAAATATGAACATGAATATTAATAGGATTAATGTGGCTTTTGTATGCAGTATGCAAAACTGGAAAATCAAGGGCAAAGGCATTGTGTCATTCCTCCTGCATAGAAAAGTAGTGATATTAAAGAAAATTTCAAGAACGAAGAAGTAAATTTATCAGGAGAATAGCCTACAGTGGAAAAGGACTGAATTTCCCAGCAAAAACTGTATTAAATGTGCCCAGATCAACCCCCAGCTGGGTTGTCCCGAAGCACTGTGTTAGGTAATTGTTGATACATTTTGTTAGCAATATGAAGATTACTAGATAATATTTCTTAGTAAACTGTGTTCGGTTATAACTTTCCACTCATATCCTGCCAGTACTCCAATATAGGATTTAAAGGGCCTCCTACAGGGACAACTTCTGATATGCCTCTTGCTTACTGGATGTCCTGTTCTAGCTCCAGGCAGAAGGAATCTATCTCAGTGATAGAGCAAGAAAGAGAATTAAAGCAACAAAATGGAACAAAAAGTGATTGATTAAAAGTAGTATACCCAAGATCCTAGTACTCTCATCTCCTCTGTACACACATGTATTACTGGCATCCTAGACTGTACTTAACTTAGGGCGGTGGATGTGTAATGGCAAGTGCAAATGCAGAGATGGAGTACAACATACTTAAGTACTTTGTCACTATGAAGACCAGAGCCCTTCAAATAAGGAAAGCTCTATGACAGTGGTCAAAGAGAACACCAGCTCTCAAAGACTTGTAGTAAAAATCAAGAAAGCTGTCACATTGGAAAGCAAAGGATTCAGCCATAAGCTGGTAAAAATTTAAGAGGGAAATCTTGAATGAAACTATGGAAATGCTGTTCTAACTGAAGAGCAAGTAATGTATCCAACCTGTGCTTTCAAATTAGGAAAACTGAACACTAGAACTTCGTGAGCCATGCAATTCAGTTCCCATTGCAAGACAAACTATGGATTCAGACTTACCTTAGAGAACTAGCTGGGCTTTGTAAATCTGACTACTCTCCTTTCTCACTTGCAAAACATCTTTATCTAATCTTTCCATAAAAAGAAGTAAAGTAAGACTCATAAACAGCACCTACTTGCTTCTCTTATGCCTGGCAATTTATAGAAATGTTTGTTGAAAGCAACCTTAAGAGAACATATTAATGAGTTTTTAATATTCTTTTTTCCATTTCAAATCTTAAAGAATGCAGTTCAAGAGAAAGAATATAGTGTATGATTGCATTTCGTAAAGAAAAAATCAGTTTGCTAACAGCATTAGTTTTTTTCCCCCTCAACCCAGACAGCAGCAAATCAACACTGGCTATTGTCTCCAGCCAGAACATTTGGACAGATACAGATGGGCCCTATAGGATGCTGATGGCATGCACCTGTTCCAGAAAGCTGTTCCAGATGCTCTAGGGTGAGAGGGATGAATCTGTAAGCAGATTCTCTCCTGAAGAGAGGGCAAGGGGCATGTTCCTGGCAGGCAATCCCAGTAGTGGGGTGTGATGCATGAGGTTTCATGGAAAGCCCACACTGCACATCTTCAGGACAGGTTCGCTCACAAATTTCTTGGCACATGCACAGCACCATATATTACTGATACCCACCAGAACTGTATATTAGTGATACATAATTTGTTCCCTGCATTAATTCATGCAGTTAGACTTTAGCATAATAACGACATCTATATGAGAAAAATAATAGTTGTGTAAATCGCAATTCTACCCTCCAAAACATGTATCAAATAACATTATGCTGAGATTGTGGGCTCAAAAACTGTTGACTTCTGAAGAATTCAGGGCAAGATGCATTGCTAAGCATTTGACTTAGGCAACAGATTTTTCACTTCTACCTCAGAATGATTTTTTTTTCTGTATCGTAGTAAATATATATTTAGTAACAGCATCTGCCTCATCCAGATACATTTTTATGTGTTTACAGTATTTTTACCATTAGAATTTGAATGCACTTCTGTTTGATTACATATTGCTGTACCACACTAGAGAAAAAACTAATTTCTTCATCCATAGCCAGTATCATTTATGTCAGCCAAAGTATTACCAGCCCCTCCATGACTCATCCCGTGTCCCCCCCTTCTGTGACTAACAGTCTGTAAGAATGTATCATTCTGCGATAAATGTCAAAAAGCATGTTTTATCTAAATAGCTCAACAGATTCTACTGACAGAAATTAGTTAGGAATAATTTATACCCTTCGGTGGCCAAACCAATCTATGAGTTTTCTTAAATTGCTTTTGTCTCCAAAATAAACTCCACTGACTTTACAGCATGAAGCAGAATTTAAAGCAGTATTTCATAAATCTGTCACTGAAGATTACTTTAATCTTTAATTTACAAATGCTGCTACCAGCTATATATGTTTACTTTGCAAAGCTTTGAAAATTTAACCATCTCTCATGACTCTAACCAAAGCCACTCACAACCTCACCGAAAAAGAGCAACCAGGGCCAGAAACCATCAGTGCAGCTTCTGTAAGTCTCCATTCATCAGTATTCTTACATACAGCTGAACTAAGGAAGATGCAATAGCAGCCTATGGACACATAAAAGACAAAGCAAAACCTCTCTCTTTCCAAGACTAACTGGAAGCGTGAAGACTTTCCTTGCTTTTTATGCCTTAAAAGAAATTAAATACAGACTGCTCCATCTACGTATAATCACTAAACTCAACCTTTCTTATTCACTCATAAAACTTATGTCTCACACAGTTTTCACTTCTGCTTTCCCCTGGCTTTTCATTTACCTCACTCGTATCTTCAGAAGATACTTGTACTAAGGCCACTTCTCTTGTTAAACTTTAGCTTTTGGTTTCTCTCCACTGCTCCCCTGCTCATAAGTTAGATCTATTTTTTGAATGCCTTCACAAATTGTCACTACCCCATTTCTTATATAGTTGAGAAACTTCAGAAGTCATCATCTGTGTGAACTTCTATGAAGAGCTGGTTGTTCTGTTCAGTAAGAGAAACAGAGAAACAGAAAAAGAAGGCTACTAGTTTCAGTTCAGGGTCAACATAAAGTAGCTGAAAAAAGCCCCCACATTTAAGTGGAAGAAAATCATTCTGAATTGAAGAAAAATAAAGCAAAAGGCTGAGAAATCAATTTAAGCAGTACTTACAATAAGAGCAAGCTCTGCCATCCATTACTATGGATTTTCACCATCACATAAGAATCCACACATAACACAACAGAAAGCGCAGCAGTAACAGCAGAGCAGTAAGGTCCGACATTACAGCAAGTGAGGATCTACTCAAACAATAGCTGCAAGCACAGGGAGGGGGAAAAAAAAAAAAAAAAAATCTACTTACCTTCAGAAGGCCTCAGAAACATAAAAATCTCCAGCAAGATACCTTCACTGACAACCCTTAAATGAGACCCTTCCAGTCACTCAGGTACATTGCTTGCACCTGAGCTCCCCTGGGTTGGCCCTGCCTTCCCACCAGGTGTTCAATCACTGTTTCAAGCTGTAACGTAGCATTTCTACTATCTCACCATACACAGAAAATCATTTTCATCTTTCCACAATACAGTGCTGAAACAAGACTTTACTGTTATTAATATATGTGGTGTTCAGAGTGTGAGATCTTCCTGTTCCTCAGTTGCATTTTGATGGAAGAACTAAATGCTCTTTTAGACAGAAGAGGAAAAAAATAAAACAAACGACTCCTTGAGTGTTTACCTACGCTGTTAATACAGAAAAGATTGGGTCTTGGAATCTTTAATCTTTCTCTTTTCCTTTCTGTGTTTAATATTTCATGAAGTCTTATCTTTTTAAATCAATAAATTTTGCATCCAAAGAAAAATCACTGTGTTGACCTGTGTTTCCAGAAAAGACATTTGTGCTTTTATTGATGTTACCAATAACTTGAAGTCTTTCTAGCTGGAATTTGCCGCATCTACAATTGTACAATATTGTAAGTTAGAATAAAAGTAGTAAACTATAACATACACATATTGGAAAAAATAGCATTTCTAGTACATGTTTTTAATATAGGTATGTTCTTAACCTGCTCCAGCTGAGGTCAACAAGAGTTTTTCCTTTGATGTTGTTGGACTCAAAACTATGTCCTGGTTCTGAGCAACACCTATACATTTCCAGATATCTGCAACTGAGTATATTTCAGCCTTTTATCTAAAACTGATCACAGTGCATAGGAAAATAATTCATTTAGACTAGATTGCTGGTGTGCCAAGATCATGGCCTTGTTCCCTTGTACTTTCTAAGTGTAGCTGTCATTCAGAGATAGATGAATTAGAGTTATATTTATTCTGTACCCTGACATCATCCACATAGTGCAGACAGGCTTAGGTCTAGGCAATAATGGAATAATCAACTATAACGAGTCTGACAGGTGATATTCAGTCATTGTGTATTACACCTAACTACAAAAAGCCATAAAATACATGCAACTGTTCTGAGAACTGTGATGTAGCTTTATTAAAGCTCAAATATAATTGTCAATATTTGGTGACATCACAAATCTAATTTTTCCATAGCTGTCACTTAAAATGAGGCTGAAGAAGTAATTCCATGCCTTTGACTTCCACAGTTTCACTACTCAGTTTTCATCTGATGCAGTTAGTGATGCACCCATGCTTTGTGAGCAACTAGCCATGCACTGCTTGCACAAAAAAAGACTAACAATAACAACTGCTCAGTGGGAACTTAATGGACAGAATACTGCACATGCAACTGAAGGCTTACCGCTAGTCCAATAAAGGTTACTTGTTTCATGCTCTTTGGATATTAATGTTCAATGTCCTCCTCTTTCAAGTTTGTCAGTGAATCAGTGTTCAAAAAAGTGAATGAGACAGTGAAATCCCTTCTTAAGTATCTAACTTTGATGATGTTGAAGAATTTTCACTTTTCATCCTCAAGTCACACAAATGGTATCTATATGATTTGAAAATTTTTCTTGTTCATTTTATCCTGCATTCAGCTTGTAGTCTTCAGAATTAGACTGTTGGTAAATATATATATATGTATAGGTAGATTGGGTGGACTGAATCGCAAGTGAGCCCAACTCTAAATTGGACTGCCTTCTGATACTGACAGTTAAACATCACATAAAACAGCATGCAATCATGTGATTACAGAAGCAATAACTTATTTACAGCTTTCTATGGTTCTTTGCTCAATGCAAAAGTCTTTCAGGAATGAAGGAGCTCAGAGAATGTAGTTGTAATCATTTTTGTCTGGAGGAAAAAAGAAATCAACCATCACTGCAACCATAAACAAGGAATTTATCTTCCAAAAATGTTGATGGATGATGTAACATACCAGAGTTACATGGTAATATTCAGTATGAAGGTACAATGTAGAAGCATCTGAGGAAGATTTCGGAAATTATACATGATTAGGAAAGAAGGAAAGAGAGAAAGAGAGAAGGAGAGAAAGAAGGAAAGGCACTCACATAGGTCGTTTGTTTATTTTCAATTTCAATTTCAATTCAGACAGAGGTCTGCTGTTTGAAAATGATAAATTCTCAGACTTTTTTCTTCGATATAGGAGCTAGAAGTAACAATTTAATATTTTCTTTTTTCCATGTGAAAAAGAAAAAAAAAAAGCAACCATATTCTGCTGGTTTGAGGTAGAATAATGGTCTTGTCAGAGAAAGGATATTCAAGCATGGACAGTACATGGTATATTAAAACTTCGCCTCATCATTATTATATCAGAAAACAGATTGTTTTAAAAATGAGTAGAAGTTAAATATTTAGTACTCCACTGCATTAATCATTTTAGTCAGCACCTTCTCAGATTAAATTCTGAGATAATTACAGGGCATGAAAAGACATTTTCACAAATTCCCTTTTTTTTAATTCTTCTTAACATAATTTATTCATGAAAACTGATGTAGATGAGAAAAAAAAAGTAATAACAAAAGTAACAATGCTGTGACTCAACACCGTGAAGCAAGCTGTACTGCCCCATCACATATTCTCTTTCCTTCTCAAAGCAGGTTGCACTATTACAGAGAAAACCATGCAAAGAAATCCAAACACAATAGGAGGACCAAGAACCTTCTCCCCAGTGAAAACACCCAGGCTTTCAACGAATCATTCTACACAATTCTACACACTTTTCCATTATTTTTTCAAATACAAGGGGTTGTTTAGATATTTATGTTTGTTTATTTATTCTGAAGTACTAGGAAAGACAGATGTCCATTTTATTGAGAACCAGAGTTTTGTGTCTAGCCATGCTGTTCACTTGCATCATGTAAATTGGAATTTGAAGCAGTAATGGCTAAAAGAAAAAATCATCTTCTGTCTTTTTGGCATTTGCTAACCCTATTTGCTAATCCCTCACAAAGTTGCAAGATCCTTTCTTGTGTGAATGTGATGCTGAGGCAGCTGACCCAGGCACATGACCCTAGCAGTAAGTGGTGGCCACGTGTATGTTTTTAGGGACTGATACTCATTTAGAAAAGCTGGAGCTTGTAGTGACTTTCTTGACAAGAGCTTGTTGTTCACTAGGCTGGAGGAAGGCTGGGTTAAAACACCAAAACTAAATAAGATAAAAATAGTACAAATGAAAAAGTAAGTACTCTGAATTAAAGGGTAAATTGTAAAACACAAAGAATGTTCAAACTACTATTTCATAAATTCTTTTTGAAGACTGATGAAACTTGACTATTATTTGGTGAAATAGTTTGAGCTGAAGTAAATGGTGCAGCACGATTATTAAAAAAAATCTAAAATGATCATTTATGTGTCAAAAGAATGACTAGCAATGGGAAAGGCAATTTCGTCAGTAAAAAATTGTTGCTTGCTGATGCTTTACAGACTTATATAAAGCAATCTTTTACAAAGTAAATAAATAAATAAGCCTAGGTGAGTGCACAAATATACACAGACTGTTGTAGTTACATTATGTGGTGTTTGTAATGAAGATGACCTTGGTGCGTTACAATACAGTTTAAATGAAAGCATACACTAAAAATACTGTTCTTGCCTGGAACTGTCACAGCCTATAGAGAAGAAAAATATACACCCAGTGATATGATGAGCTCAACTACATACTCAAGCAACACATAAAAGTTTATGACAATACAGGGAATGACAAAACAAGGTTACTGGACCAAAATCTACACAGATGCATCTGTGTTCACTGGTATTAGAGCAATACCCAGCATCTGTCTGCACAGTGCCACTGAATAAAAAGGGCAATATTTTGTCCGATGAGAGATTCATTTCATCTTATCCTGTATCTGACAGTGACTGATAGAGAACGACCAGAAAATAAAAAGAGAGGTAGGTTATAACACCATTTCCCCCCACAGTCTTCCAGCCCAACATAGAAGTGGTTTAGGGATTTCTTAAACCAGCAGCACTGCATAGCTCCCGAGCTTTCATTGTCTCACAGCACTCCTTCTTCGCCCATATCGCCCTGTATACACACTCTAAAAAGAGCAAAAAACAGCCAAAAAATAAATGGTTTCTCCACCAAGTTTTCTGTCAGAACATGACCTTTTACAGTGTATTACAAACTGGGATTTGCAATCTTGGTGCCAGTATGGATTTAAATGCCAAAGGCTCCAGGTAAGATGAATGCAGAGATTTGACTTGCAACTGCTCCAAAAGTTCCTCAAGATATTGTTGGGAGGGGAAAAAAACCTCTTGCAGTGTTTACAAGAATTTAATGTTGAATCCAGAATGCTAATATAATGCATTTTAAAATATAAAATCATAAATGACATTGTTAAATCACGAATATGCAGAGAGCTCTGTAATTACAAAGCCATGTGAGCTCTGAGTCAAGAAAAGTCTGAGAACAGATAATACTATACACAGAAAAACTGCAGAACATTAATTAAAAACAGAAAAATTTATCACCCCAGTGTTTTTATATTAATAGATATTTAGCTGTAAAGCCGAGGTACAAGCATTCTGCTTTTTTAATAAGCCTGAAATATTGATTTCTCTTTCTTAATTTTTCTCATTTTAATGGTGCACAGATTGTTTTCTTTCATCTGAATTACAAATAATGTCCTGAATGTCTCCGCTTTGAATTTTAGGTTTTCCTATTTCTTCAACAGTTTTATAAACAACAAAGAAACAACAAAGTTCTTTTTGTGTTCCTTTGTTCAAAGTTCAAGGTTTGCAAAACAATCAGATTTTCTGGGGCATGTCAAAAAGGGAGCTGAATTAATTCTGTAATTTCTTCTATTTAAGACCAAAATAACAGTACAGTAATAGATGATACAGTATTTATCTTCACTCAGATTCAACAAAATACTCAAGATAATGTAAGTCACTTTACCTTAAAAAAAAAAAAAAGAAATAAGGAAAAAGAAAAAAGAAAAACAAACAACTGAAGATGCTTATCTTGAAGTTCTGTAACACAATTAACAGTGAAATGGAATTTTAGCAGAATTAAGCAATCAATTCATGAATCCTGCCAGCCACACCCAGAAAAGTCTTTGCAGTGTTTTCACCTTGAACATCCTCTGAAAGCCAGGTCAAACAGATGTTCTTTGCATCAAATTCAGAGCAAGCTGTGGAAGAGCTTGGTCTGGGATCTGAAGCCAGCTCAAGGGATGCCCTACAAGTCATTTTAAGGACACACATCCAGAGGGATACAGCTGCAGTGGCCCTGCTGATTGCCATTGTTGCTGTTTGGCCTGAAGAAAAAAGATTATTCTTCAATAGATTCCCAATGAATCCTAAAAGCCACAAGGTCATGTTGTTTTATTCAGTGAAATGCATTTTTCTAAACATAAACTGAAAGCGTCATCAAACTCCAGCTTAACTGCTGTAGACAGTCGGTAAAATTATTTGTAACAGTCTCAAAGATATCTCCCTTTCAATGACTGTTTTCATTAGGATCATTCAATCTACCTGCCCACATTACAGCAGGCAACTTCATTCTGCTCATGCAGAAGTACAATTAGGTGACCTAAAATGTCTTTTGTCTACTTACAAATATAAAGGCTCTGTTAGCTCAATTACATGAAGTGTATGCTTTGATTTTTCTGGAGGTTAGGTTCATCCCTAAGTGTCAAGGTGTTCTACATGTTAAAACAACTTCAAACAACAAATATCTCCAGATTATTTAATTGTGAATACAAGCCTTGGCTCAGAAAAGCATTTGAGCACACGCCAAAGTCCCGCTGATAGTGAGATAAACAATCTCTTAAAGAGCAAAACTTTCACTTTCCACTATCAAGAAGTAGCTTTAAAAAACTTGGGCAGGTCATTATTGACCTTAGCATATGGTGATGGGAAAGAGAAACTAGAACTGTGCTGATAGCAGGGATGTTATTATACAGAAAGGAAGAGGGGTCAGGAGAGCTGTGGATGGTTGAACGCGGGTTGGGTGTTGGTCGATGCTGGCTAGCATCTAGGCACTCACACAGATGCTCACTCACTTCACTCTCCTATGGGACAGGGAGAAAACAGAAGGAGGGTTCGTGAATTGACGTAAAGTCAACTTAATAGCTGAAGCAACAGCTGTTTGTACAAGCAATTGGAAGGAGGAATTTATTCATTACTTCCCATGAGCAGGCAGATATCCAATTACTTTACGAAAGCAGATCAACACTTGCAAAGGTTGCCTGGGAAGAAAATGCCTTAACAACAAATGTCCCCTTGTTCTTCCTCTTTGTATTGAGCCATTGTTGCTGACTACATATGGGATGTTCAGTTTGGATTCCTTTGGTCAGTTCAGGTCAGTACTCCTGGCTTTGTCCCTTCACAGATTGGTGTGTACAGCAGCCAACTTGCTGGGAGTGGAAGAGTGAGAGAAAGAAAACATCAATGCAGGGCCAGTACTTTCCACAAGAATGGTGCTGTGTTTCAGTAATTCTTAGTTGTAAGCATCAAACTCAGTACCACAGGCTGCTGTGGAGAAAACTAACTCCATCCCAGCTAGAAACACTACAAGGTGAAACAACTGAAGGGAAGGACCTATGTGATGAATAAAAAGATGCTCTGACTTGAACAGAAATGCAGGGCAAAAGTTTGCTATATGGCCAGTGTAAAGGAATGAAAATTCAGCTGCATTACTAAACTGTGTTTAAAAGTAGTGGAAGTAAGTCTAGCTGTGATAAATAATTACACCCCCCAAACTGAAGATGAGATTAACAATGTTAGCAGTTCTCACTGCTCTGCTCCAACCCTTATTCTCTTTCAGACAGAGGAAAATAAACGCTGAAGTAATGATCAATGTAATGAATAACAACTTACTGCATTTTCACACAATTTTACCCAGAAGTTAATCATGAGAAAAAGGACAAGTGAAAAGTGCAGTGAAGCAGCTCGTTGTAGATGTTTCCATCACTGCTGATAGTGAAAGAATGTAGACTTCTGAAAGGTGGCATTATCACAACCTGGAAAGCTGTTGTAGCCTGTGCCCACGTGAAGAATTCCTGGAAGACACTTCCACTTTCTAAGCTCTAATTCTGCTAACAAAATCTCAACCTTAGTAGGATCTCAGCCTACAGAAAAGTTACATCTACAGCTGCAGGAGTCCAAGGGACTATATCTGTTACTTGTGGTAAAGGGAGATATCTTTTATCATTTTTTTCCTTCTGTGCCCTCTTAGAGATTTTGTCTAGCCAATTATGTATACAGCTCTGAAAACAAGAGAATACAGGTGAAATTAAACTCAGTTGATTAAATATATTAAAGTAAACAATGTGGCTCTGCGAACATATGTTGAAATATGATCCCAGCACTCGACAAATATTTGTCAGACATTCATATTTCTACTGTTTTAAGATTCATAGTCTTTGCCTCACTAGGATTATGAATTTTAAATGCATATGTGAAAGTTCAGAGAAATGCAGGCCACATGCTAATGGTACCGGCCTAAAGCATTAGTTAAGCAGCATTCACTGTCTAAACCAGCGGGACTGGTTGTTGCCTATTAACCTAGGGCAGCATACTACTTCTGTTTTTTGGTAAGAAACAACATGAGTGATCAGATGAGCAATTTATCATACACACTGGAGTGAATTATTAAGCTTAAGGAACATATCATGTGCTAGGCAAATGCTGGTCAACTAAGTGCTTCAGGAAGCAAATAAATACAATGCAGAAACCCCAAAATATATTCTTAATTAAAACACATTGGTAACATTGTTAATTGTTTCCAGTTCCCTACTGCTTTGCTGCTGTGACATTTAGTCCTTTAATAGGGCTGTGGAAAACCAGACCATACATCAAAACCTTCCTTTCCTTTTTCAAGCTGATGGAAAAAAAGTCAGCTGGGAAGAAAACTCATTATGCAAACAAAAAAACAGACAGCAACATATCATTTACAACATCCTCTGTCAAGCTATAATTTGTCTCTTCCCATTGTCATTGTCAACAAGAACTAATTTCTATGCTGGAGGGTTCCTCCTTCTTGTGGAGCTTAATGCATTATTTTTCTAGCCTTTGGGATAATTATATTTGGAAGCTAACAGGGACGCTCCTAAATCAGATTTAATATACTGTCCCATTGGCAATCCCTGAAATCATGCACCCTATTCTCTGTGCAAAAGAGTTCAGATACATCCATTACAGGACAGTAGGGAAATGTTCAGATAGCTAAGGTAAAAACAGCAATCCAGAACACCAGTAGAGATAATTCTGCAAGCTGAAACATGCTTATACGTCCCAGCAGATTCTATGGCCTGTGGTTAATCTACCTCTGTTACCATGTTCATCATGTTACATAAGTGAAGGCTGCAAATTGCCAGGGCAGTCCTACGAACTTTTGCTTTTGCTAAGTTTGTTCTTAAATTATTTACTTTTCAGTAAAAGCCAGGGTAAGGATGTGAATGGCAGTGGGTTTCAATGGACAATCACTCAGCCAGCTGAGGAGATCATCAGATTATAAGAGCTGGAAGGATTAGTCTTTATCAACTGGAAGATTAAACCTACTTAATATCCTTCTTTCTGAAGGCAGATATTGCAGTCAAATCTTTAAGAAATTAGACTGTTTAAATCATTAATCTGAATCATGTGTTTTGGCTGTAACAATAGATCCAATTTTTCCAATTTCCAGTGAGAACTTTGTTAGTATAGTTTAAAAGAAACATACTGCTAATCATATATGGGGAAGTCAGCTGAAAGAATGAAAATGACATTTAATTTTGTATAGATCTCAGAGGGAATAAAAGTCAGCAAAATTGTCAGGTTGTATTTTAAGGCACTATTTATTGCTCAGTACCTATAGCAAGATAAAAACTGTCTCTTCCATTATGAGATCTTCATAAAGATGAATGTTTTTTTAACACACTTTATGTGTTTTAATAAGGACAGAAACAACTATTACTGATGATGTAAATATAAAATAAATCAATATTATACAAATATTCTGATTATTCTAAGTTATCTAAGTGATAATAGATAAGTAATATATGTGTATACAAAAGTTTCTTTCAAAATATCTTCAGAAGAATTGAGACTCCATGCTGCCTTTTGAAAAAAATAGAATGATTTCCGGATGTATACTGCTGCTGTTTCATGTAAGATAGCAAAGGCTCCAAAACAAGTCCTTCCAGGGCTCACCTAAGATTCATACAATCACAGTGTTAGAGAAGTAGTTCTAAGAATGCAATCAAAATGATTGATGAGCTTGGAGTTAACAATAGAGATGATAATTTGGCACTACAGATTTATAGAGATTTTTTGGCTTTGCACATTTTTAATAAAAAGTTATGGGATTTTTTTGTTGATGAATAAAACCTCACTCCTGTAAGCACACTACAAGCAACAGAAGGCAGTGGCAAGACTCATGGAGCAAAGCTTTAAACCTGAATTTCAGGCATCTGTGTCAAATAAATTTGTTTTGCATGTAGAAGTGCTCAGAGCTCCTTTTAATTTTTTATCCTTTTTTCACCCACACTTATTCAAATGCCAATTTGCTCTCTACATGCTCTTTTTGATAGTTGATATCTTTCTTTCCTCTCAGACTGAAGCCATAACTTTTCATGAAGTTTCTCTCTAAGTCCTGCTGAGAGTCTTGATGAGATAAATTAATATTTAAGTTTAATATTTAACCACACTATTTTTATTTATTATTAATTATTCATCAGTAATATGGAATGAACACAAGTAGATATCTTTCTTGCATCCTAGTGTTCCTACAGTTTAGGAGACTGGAAATGAACAAGGGAAAAGGCTTAAATCACAGTGTTGGAGATATACATACATGTTAGCAAGAATCAATTATTTACATTCCACTTAAGAAACAGTTAAAGATTCCTTCAACCTGACACTACTGAGGTAGTGGTTAAAGCACTTAACTACAATACAGTGGGGGATACATTGGATCCTCTCGGGCAGACAGAATGAAATTGCCTAGGGCTCTCCCATGTTAGAAATCATCAGTCTTTCTGAAGGACTTTTGAATCACCACCTTTTGTTAGCTAGTTCTCTTTTCCACAGCTTTGTATTTTGGGGGAAAAAAAATCGTTCCAAATTTAGCACAAAACAGTTCTGACTTTCCATTTGTTTTGATCAAAATGTTAAATTTGAGACATTCACTGATTTAAAATCCAAATTTATCTAAATCAGACAAATGAGGAAGACTGAGTTTTGCTTTTGACAAACAAAAACTCAAAATGTCTTTGTAACAACCACCTGTATTGTATTGTTAGCGGAGAGTTTCCAAGAACAGCTCTGTAGAGGCAGTTGCAACTTCTTGTGGTCATTGCATACACAAGCCTGCAAATTGTGTATGACTAAATCCTCCATGTAGCCTCATACTGACAAAGACGTCTGATCAGCAGATTCACCTCTATGAACCACTGAAAAAGCTGCTCTCATTTGCGCCAAGGGAAACATAGTCATTCTGTTTTATAGTTTGTAGATGCACCAGAACTACAAGGGATGACAAATGCATGACTAACAGCAAAGATAGCAAAAAATGTTGCCGAGCGTAATGGAATAGTAGGCTACTAATATTTTTACTTCAATTCCATTCTTTGGAAAAAAAAAAAAAAGTGCTGTGATGCAATTTTGCCATCTTTTGATTAGATCTCTCCGATTTGCTTAGTTTTTCAAGTTTCATTATGGATTTCCTGCTGATAGAGTCAAAATTTCTTGTCCCACAGTCTTCTTTGGAAAAGTCTCTTCTTCTTTAATGTTGGAAAGGATCACTAAGATCATCTAGTCCAACCATCCACCTACCACCAATGTTGTTCACTAAATAATGTCCTTAAGTACCATATCTACACATTTCTTGAACACTTCCAGGAAGGTGACTCAGCAACCTTTCTGGGCAGCCCATTCCAGTACCTGACCACTCTTTTGGGGAAGAAGTTTTTCCTAACATTCAACTTGAATCTCCCGTGGTACATCTTAAGGCCATTACCTCTCATCGTGTCACTAGTCACTTGGGGGAAGAGATTGATCCCCACCTCAATACAAGCTTCTGTCAGGCAGTTGTAGAGATCGATAAGGTCTCCCCTTAGCCTTCACCAGAATATACAATCCCAGCTCCCTAAGCCATTCCCCATAAGACTTGCTTTCCAGATTGTACCTAGCTTTGTTGTCCTTCTCTGAGCACATTCCCAGGCCTCAATATCTTTCTTGTGCTGAGAGTCCAGTGCTGAGTACAGAGGGACGACCACTGCCTTGCTCCTGCTGACTACATTATTTCTGACACAAGCCAGGATGCCATTGGCCCTCTTGGCTACCTGGGTACAGCGCTGGCTTTACATTCAGCTGAGTGTCAACTAACACCTGCAGATCCATGCTTTTCATCAGGCAAAGCCTGATGACCTGGTTGTCCCACACATGCTGTATTATCTCACCCAAGATTATTTGCTCAATGACCTTACCTAATACCAAGGTCAGGCTGATAGGCCTTGTAGATACCCAGGTCATCAGACTAACAGCAGGATTTCCTCAATAGCCCTCTGAAGTCTTCTATTAAGACTCTAAGGTATGTTCTCTTGTTCTAGCAAAACAGATTGTTTCAATTATTATGAAGTAAGTGTCTTTCATTTTGCATTGTTTTGTTTTCTTTTGTTTTATTTTGGTTAGGGGAGGAAAGTAGGAGAGAGGGTAAAATCCCAATTGTAATTTTAAAGCCCCAGCATAAAAAAATTATTATTATGAGAGTAACAGAGCACTGGAACAGAGCTTCTTGGAGTGACTGTGGAGTTTTCCCTGGAGATATTCAAGACCCACCTGGACACCTTCCTGGGCAACCTACTCTAGAGAACCTGCTTCAACAGAGGAATTAGGCTGGATGAACTCCAGGGATCTCTTCCAACTCCTGTGATTCTGTGATTATTACGGGCCCTGATTAACTGATTCAGCAGAGGAAAGATGCTTTGTCTCACTATGTGTCCTTTGTGTATGTGAGAAGAGTTAGTCATAATGATGAAAACACGACCAACTTGAGTTTAATAGAGTCGAGAGTACTCTGCTTCTTTGAGTTTTTACATCTGCAGTTCTGCGCTTCCCCTTGGGAAGAGTAAGTCATCATAAAGCAAATCAATTTCAACCGTATTATGCCTCAGAAGAGATTTTTGTTTTCACAGTTTTACAGCATCAACAATGTATTCAACCTACAGCTTTTTTACTCCACATTTGTGCCCTATTTCTGCTTTGAACACAATCATGTGAAGTACAAGCTTTGGCATTTTACATTTTAAAAAGATGACTTTTAGGAATATGCTGGACCTCTCAGAAGAGCAAAAGTGGAAGTTTTAAGTAAAAGTCCTTTTTTTCACTTTGACTAATTTTTGAGAAAATAGTATACGCTGTTAAAATGAGTGTATCAAACAGTACCAGTGTTTTTTTCTTTTACCATTTTTACAGTATATAGTTAATATTTTTGTTTTTACTTTTTAATTTTAATTTTTAGTTTTAATTTCACATGAGCAGCTAGATTAACTGGAGAAAAAAAGTTAAAAAGAAAAAAAAGCAAATGGTACCAAGATCAGTTGAACTCCCTAGGGGAAAGAAAAAGTGAAAGCAAACAAATTAGTTAACCACGGAGAGTGACAAGGAGAGCAACATTACCGTTTCTTATTTCAACTGTTCACAGAAAACACAACATCATTGCTTCCAGCAAAGGCCAATTGGAATTAGATATTCCAAACTTTAATAATACTGTCCCTCTACTTTAATTTTAGTTTAACCATTATATTAAAATTGCCCCAACATTTGGATCTTGGAATGTTTTCCAGACTGTTGCTCAGAGCATTTATTGTTTGGTTAATTGAAGCTTAGTCCAGAACAGGGAAAGGAGAACAGCACTGCCCTCCAGGTCAACTAGTAACACCAGCTGTTACACAAGCTGCTGGCTCTTGACTGTCCAATTCCTTGCTTAGAAGGAGGGTGCTTTGTTTTTCTCTGATGCACTTCTCAGTGGGGTGGTGAGATAAATTTGTTTTCTTCCCTATCATGACAAACCTTCAGCCTGTGATGCCACCTGTCAAGGCCTTCAAAGTTTACATTGCTCACAGCACATCAGGAATTTTGAATTTTGCTGTCACCCCATGTTGATCTGGGAGCTTAGATTTTGGGAACTCTTCATGGAAAAGTGAAGTTTCCTCTGGAAATCACAGATGAGATGACGTGGCATACTCTTGAGTTCATTCCAATGTTCCCTTTGAAGTCACTTCCCAAATAGCACTGTTGTGTGTCCAGGAGTCCATGGCCCTGTGTGTTCAGTAGCACCACCAGGGCCAAATCTGGAGCCTGAGCAAAGGGAAGCTCGTAGAGCTTTTGGGAAATTAAATTGTTGAGGAACCTTGCCAATGTGGGAAAATAGAGTTGTCCAATAGTTTTCAGAGTGTAATGCATCTTTGGAGAGCATTACATCTAAATTAAAACCTCAGATCAGTTCATCAGTACCTTCCAGTACTGATACATCCAGTACTTCCACATAGCCCACCACGAATTAAATGTTTTATTCCAGCATTCTCCATTGAAAAATAAGTAGGCTTTCTTCCAGTATCAACATTTCCCCAAGGAAGATTTTGAGTGTATTTCAATCACATTACCCATTAGAAAAATACTGCACCAGTATTATTATTATACTGGTTAGAGAGTCACAGAAAAGGGACAAAGCCACCTACTAAGTAGTTTTGACTTTTTATGTTACAGTGCTTCATACTAACTTCTCCACTTTGCACATCATCGTGTTATGTATGTGGTTGTCCTTCTTTCCAGGCCTGTTGAATGCCAAGCCAATGTGTTGTGACTGCTGTGGATTGCCTGCCCATTGTCATGGTGATGGTGCCACGTGATAAATGGTGGTAAAAATGGGGGATTTGAAGCCCAAGCTTAGGCTCTGGGCCCAAAAAATGTCGGTTTAGTGCTTAATAGCTAGGTTGAGACCTGTAAAATGAAGCATATTTTTACACTTTTTAGCTTCAAAAGAGAGTTTAAAGCTTTAGAAAATATTTGTGCCCTGAAAAGGAAAGCTTGTTTCTTAAAATGAGAATCTGGACAAAGAGCATTCGGACCCTGAAAATGGGTTTCTGATCCCTGGAAAAGGGGTTTGGAACCTAAAAATTGAGAGAAAGGCCACAAAATTTTGGTTTTAGAACCTGGAGAATGGGTTTCTGGATTCTAAGTTGGAACTTTGGACCCCAGGAATCATGGAATCATTACAAAGAATTCTAAGATCACCTAGTCAACTGTTCACCTACAACTAACAATGGCTCTAAACCATGCTCCGAAGTACCACATCTACATGTTTCTTGAACACCTCCAGAAATGGTGGCTCCACTACCATCCTGGGCAGCCCATTCCAGTGCCTGACCACGCATTCAGCGAAAAAAAAAATTCCTAATATCCAACCTGAATTTTCCCTGTTGTAACTTGAGGCAATCTCATCCTTTCACTAGCTGCTTGGGAGAAGTGGCCTCAGGTCACCACAACCTCCTTTCAGGTAGTTGTAGAGACTGACTCCCCTGAACCTTCTCTTTTCCAGACTATACAATCCCAGTTCCTTTAGCCATTCCTTGTAAGTTCTGTGTTCCAGCCCCTTCCAGCTTTTTTGCCCTTCCCTTGACATGCTCCAGGGCCTCGATATCATTCTTGTAGTGAGGGGATCAAAACTGAACACTGTACTCAAGGTGTGACCTTACCAGTGCTGAATTCGGGACAATCACCTCTCTACTCCTGCTGGCTACACTATTTCTGATAGAACTCAGGGTGCCATTGGCCTTCTTAGTCACCTGAGTACACTGCTGACTTTATGTCTTGCCAAGCATTGACAAACACCTACAGATTGTTTTACTCTGCCTTCCAGCCACTCTGCCCCAAGCCTGTAGGATTGCATGGGGTTGTTGTGACCAAAATGCAGGACCCAGCATTTGGTGTTCTTGACCTTCATCCCACTGGCCTCAGCCTATTGATTCAGCCTGTACAGACCACTCTGTAGAGCCATCCTACCTTCAGGAAGATGAACGCATCCCCTCAATTTGGTGTCATCTGCAAACTTACAAAGTGTTCAATGAATTCTCTCACCCAGATAATCAATAAAGGTATTAAATAGAATGGGCCACAGTAGCAAAACCTGGGAAAGATCTCTTGTGACCAGTCACCAGCTGAGTTTAACTTCGTTCACCACCACTCTCTGGGCCCAGCCCTCTGGTCAGTTCTTTACCCATTGAGCAGTACACCTGACAAAGTCACAGGCTGCCAGTTTTTCAAGGAAGGTAGATTACATCCACTGACTTTCCCTCATTTACCAGGCAAGTCACCTGATCATAGAAGAAGATCAGGCTGGTCAAGCAGGAGAACAGGCTGTATTAGAAAAAGGGAGAGCAACTTGGCTAATCATTTTAACCATGCTGTTAATGGAATAGTAATGCAAGCTTATGTTTGTCATTTGTCACAAAATATAGAAAAGAATAACTTAACAGAGAATTGCTCTTCCATTATAACTTGGAAAAAACAGCTAAGTAGAAATACATTTCCCAGCAGAGCAATATCAAACATTTATGCTTTTACAGCTTTGCTCGTGTCAGACAATATAGAACAACACTGCCAACTTCAGCTGATGGAGAAAAACATGCCGCACAGACTGGTCTCAACACAAAATATTAATGATATCATTGTAATTAATAAAACATTCAGTAAAAGCAAAATGGGAAATGATTGTAATTTAATACAACCATGCTAATAGTGCTACATTTATTCAATTCCTTTGCTGTGGAACTCCAGGAGAATTTTAATGACGCATGTTAATGTAGTAGATAAATGCAGAAAAATGACATCTCTATAAGAACTTGCTTACCCATTCTGTGAGGACTTTCTGTCTCTAGTAGAGTCAGTCCTTCAAATTAAAATCTTTTGAAAATACTCCTTTTAGAGTTCCTAATTTTCATTTGAGTGAATGTTAAGGTTTATCAAAACACAAGAGTTTTTGCTGATACATTTTAAACGGGAAGATAGCAAGTTTTGGTGCAGCAATGCATATCGTATGTAAGATAATTCATATATAAAGTATAGATTTTCCTCATTTACCCTCAAAGAAGTTGACAATACCATTTGGAGATTTGGGAAATTATTGTGTCTGTGAAAAGCAAAACTATCGCTCTGGTGTGTTCATGAGAGTAGTATTTTTATTTATTTATTGTAGTCTGGGTAATCTTGAGATTCTATGAAGCTATTCTCCCATGTTCTGTTCAGATATCAAGTTGCTAACACTATTTCAGTTCTCATAATGTTACAGATGAGCCCAACAACAGGTGGCTGATTGTTTCTGGTGTCTGATGTTCACCCCAGACTGTAACATGGCATTTGGAATGATGCCAAGCAGAGTCATCAGAAGGAAGAAATGGGGTCTTGGCAAGGACAAGGCAACAGCAAGCCCAAGAGCAGCAGCACAGAGAGCAACCAAAATGGGAGAGCCCACCCTGCTGGGCAATGAGTCAGGTTCATCTCACCCTTAGCTCTTCAAAAGGCCAACTGAGTGGCTGCAGCCCAGATTGCTGCTTGTAAACTTTGATCAGACCAGGCAGATGACAAGCACTAGTACAAAGGAGAAACTCCAACCTCTCCTGCTGCATATATTCCTTTGTCATATCAAGGCTCAGCTGGAGCACTGCTTCTTTACCCTGGCTTTGCACTGGTGAATATTGTCTATTCTGCTGTATTTTTCCACAAAGAAAGAAGACTTGGAAGCCTGGAGCCATATTTACTCCTCTGTGTGTTGGTATCCAAGAAGATAATTCAACTGGGAAGCTGCATATGGGAAGAGTAATACTCATGGCCAAATAAAATGGGCAAGGCTAGCTCTTGCCTGCCCAGAAGCAAATAAAAGCAGGCCAGAGCCTTCCTCAGCTTCCTCTATTTCTGAGATACAGCCAAGAATCTGAGCCAGAGTCAAAGATACAGTGAGCTGCAATTATATTTTGCTAATAAAGCTTTGTTCGTTTTTGTGAAGAATGAGCCAATGATATAGCTCACGAAGCAGCAGTTAGAGACACTGCCAATTCCCTCAAAGTGTGACACATGGGAGATCACTTTATACAAAGACCTCACTTGGCTACAGTCTGCACTTAAATCACTAGAAAAAGGGATGTATGTGATCAGAAGACTTCATCCATAAACTCTGCTGAAGAAAATCATGTTGTCAGTATGACTGCCAGCGATTAGCTTGGCTTTCGATCAACAGACAACCTGTGTATTTATCTGATCACCAGCAGTGTTTTGTGAAGCAAACCAAATTCAGGCAAAAAAAAATAAAAATAGATAGAATCCCTTTCCTACCATATCAAGGGAGTTTGCTACCAACTTCAGTGGAAAGAGAAAGAAATTTGCTAATTCTCATGGTTGCAGTCTTTGCCTTCTGTTTCTCTGCAGCCAAAAGTGACTTAAAAATAAATCACCTTGCCTTGGAGTTTATTTTTCCCCTGCAGTTTTTCAACAATTTAGTAGCAACTCTTCCAGTATATTTTTCCTGACAAAATCCTATTTGGTTTCTGCTACAGAATAAGCTTATGACCATTGAGACCAGTATTTTTACAGGTTTACTTACTGTAGACACATTTAATGTGCTCTAACCATCCTCCAACTTGACTACATATTCACTCTTTCCTGTTGCATTTAAAGACTGTGAGCTCACTGGGGCAGAGACTTCAGGAAATGCCTTCGGGCAAGACCTCCTGAGTGTGTTATCACAACAAAGATAAGTCACTGCCAATAAATATTTGCTTAAATTACACTTGCTTAAAGGCTGAATACTATAAAACTTTTGGAATAATACTGACAGCTTTCTATAGAGTTCTGCACCTGATTAGATTAAAAATAACATGTTTCTTAACTTTCTAAAAAGCATTATAACATATTCAGAACTAAGGATGAAAAGCTTCACATTCTACTAAAAAAAAAACAAACATTTGCAGGCAACATGATCTATCAAGTTTGCAGAAGTGTGGGAATTACTTTAATGTGTCTAACAGAAGGGCAATTTAAGGGGAATTGGTCTTGAGTACTCCTCCTCCATTAGAGCCCAGCATGAAGCTTAACTTTTATCCAATGCCTGATTTGTTTTAATGCTGAATGATTCATGATGCAGTATAATTTCACATTGGGAAAGCAGGATCCCTTTTTATTGCTGTGAAGTGGTAACCAAAAGATAACACCAGGTTGGTAGTTTTTTTTTTTTTCCCCTGGTGCTTTAACCAGAAGTCTGATATCAGTAATTTGAATCTCCAAATTGTGTAATATTAAATTATGAATTAAATAGGCCTGTATTTAGTGGTGTTCCACAGTTGTCACTGCTGGCTCCGGTCCTGTTCAACATCTTCATCAGTAATAGAGTCCACCCTCAGCAAGTTTGCTGATTATATGAAGATGGGAGGAATGGCTGACATGTCAAAAGGCTGTGCTGCCATTCAGCAAGCCCTGGAGAGTTGAGAAGAAAAGAATTAGATGAGGTTAAACAAGAGCAAGCATGAAGTCTTGCACCTAGGGTGGAATAACCAACTGCATGCACCGGTACAAGTTGGGGGATGAGCTGCTGGAGAGGAACTATGAGGAGAGGGACTTGGGTGCCCTGGTGCCCAAGAAGGACAATGGCATCCTTGGGTGCATTAAAAAGAGTGAGGCCAGCAGCCCGAGAGAGGTTATCCTCCCTCTCTACTCTGCCCTGGTGAGGCATCACCTGGAAAACTGTGTCCAGTTCTGGGCTCCTTGGTATAAAAACAACAGGAACAGGAACCTCCTTGAAAGTGTCCAGTGGAGGGCCACAAAGATGATAAAGGGCCTGGAGTACCTCTCTTATGAGGAAAGACTGAGCAACCTGGGTCTGTCCAGCCACGAGAAAAGAAGACTCAGCAGGGATCTGAACAATGTCTGTAAATATCCAAGGTGTGTGTGGCAAAGGGATGAGGTCAGACTCTTCTTAGCAGTGCACAGTGATAGGATAAGGGGAAACAGTCACAAACTGAAGCATAGGAAGTTCTGCACAAATGTGTGTGGGAACTTCTTCACAGTGCAGTGACGGAGCACTGGCACAGCTGCACAGAGAGGTGGTGGAGTCTCCTTCTCTGGAGACGTTCAAGACCCACCTGGACACCTACCTGTGCAACCTGGGCTAGGGAGCTGCTTTGGCAGGGGTGGTTGGAATCTCTAGAGGTCTTTCCCAACCCTGCAATTCTGTGATGCTGTGAAATACAACTAATGAATGCTTAGTTTTTAAACAAGTTATCTTTGCATATTACATAGTATCCATTGAGCCTTCACAAGTTTTAACAGAATACAGACATCTGCTAATTGCCCAAGGTGTCAGAGTTCTGCCTAGAGTCTAACAATGCAGAGTAAGAAGAATACTTGTAAGAGAATAAGGTGTTTGTTCATTTGGTAGCTCTTATGTCCTAGCTTATTGGCTTCACCATGATGTGAACCAAATGCAACACACTACTTTAGAAGAAACTCTTCCAAGGTCCTGTTTTCCATTGTAGTTATAGGAGCTACTTAAATAGCCAAAGTGTCTCATAACAAGCATCAGGCAGCAGCTCTCCAGTTATAGCACTCTTTTTCTCAGGATACCTTCATCAGTAGCAATAACTTTTAAGTATTTTTAGGGTAGTTTTCTTTATTTCAAGGATCTCATCTTGTCTATGCATAAATCCCTTTCTGATAAACTCTCAATCAGGAGGTTAATTATGTAAGACACTAATTTATAAAAAATGTTACAGTGAAAGACTACTCAACAGTTAGAAATATAAGTAAGTCTGATTATCTTTCCAGTCCAAGGGGCTAATATAGGACAGAGTGAGATTCATCTAATGTACATTAGCCATCCAAACCAGGTGATGAAGACTTCTTAAAATGGAGAGGCATACATACCCTCAGAAGGAGATTTTTTCCATTTGCAATTTTAGAGGGAATCTAGACTTCAGGGCAATTAATTTGGACTGCAGTCATCTTACTAACAAGCAGATAGACAGGACTGGAATTATTTAGTCACAACTGCAATTTACCTAGAAATTTAGTTTCTCTCTCTTTCTACAAAAATATCTATACCCATAATTGGAAATTTTGTAATAGAATACCTCTGGTAAATGGACAACACATTTTTCTCATCAGTACCTAGAATACTATGGGTACTGCTTCTCCTTCCTCAACAGGACAAGCTCATCTATATTTCAACTGCAGACAGGTTCACCCACAAGGCCTGGTTGTATGAAATCCTGGGCAGCCTGACCTAGTGGCTGGAAAATCTACCAATTTCAGGGAGGTTGGAATGATATGATCTTCAAGGTTCCCTTCAACCTAAGCCATTCTATGATTCTACAATCTGCACTTGTGGACAAGCTCTGCTAAAGTGGATCACTGGGGCACCTTTCTAAGAAAATTCCCCACTGATACCCATAAATGCATCTGCATTGTCGAGGCTGATGTGTTTAAAGCCTGTTCCTGAGACTCCCTGGATCAGTCAGCTCAGTAAAAAGCGGTATGAAGAGATTGATTTTCAGGAAGTGTTCTTTGATTTCTCATTACTGACTATGGAATAGTTAATATGTAACCATAGCTGGAAGAGATAGAGGTAAACTCCCGAGTAATATTTTCTCTCAACACCTTGAGTAAACAGGTCAATTTCCAAGACTGTTTAAATTTATTGATGTAAGCAAAGTAACATCATTACTTGCTCACTCACAGCACAACTGATAATTTAATCTAACTTTCCACAGAATTGGCAAGGTGCACGTATTCTGTGTGATGGTTCAAAACCATCACCAGATAGATGTTTTGCATATACACAGGGGCTTTTGCTGGAAATAGAAGGTATTGACACTGAAACTAATTGTTCATCTGTGCAGAGATGAATTAAAATAAAGGAGAGTTGTTTCCTTTTGCAAAACATTGACAAACAGAATCAATCAAATCTCCTTTCTTGCAAATAAAACTTTTGCTACTTAGACCAGTATAAATTCAACCACTACTGACATTTTATCCTTCTTCTGTGCATGCAATAGTTAATCCCAAAATGAACAAACCCTATCCAGAAACTTCAAAATTACAAGTTTACTTCTGCTTTAAACTGATTTCATTTCAATACAGAAATTTTGTTGAATGAAAGTGTACAAAAGAACTACACAATCTTCGCTGTGTTTAGGCAGTGTTGTAGCCTGATTATTCTCACAGAGAACATTGTTGAGGAAGAGTCCATTGCTTCATGCTTGTCTTAAAATCACCCTTAGTTCTGCTATGACAGCTGTTGGCCACATACAAGTTGTGTGAACTCCTGCAGAGAATTTGAGAGCTGAAATATCAGATAACAATGTCTGAGGACTTTCTGTATTAAAAACAAAGTCTAAGATCTACCAATTATTTTGTTATGAGAATAAATGACATGGGATAGACTTTGCTGAAATGCTTCCATTAGTCTGATTTGTTTGCATTTCCCTATAGGCAATGACCCCACATTTTATCAATGCACTTGAAATAAGGTTCAGGGTTCAATTGATGGCTAAGTTCTCATCAGCCCAGATCAGAACTGTAGTAAATAATGCATAAACAATGAATTGTATGGGTTATTGTGTCACCACTTTGTTGTTTAGTTTGATAGTTCACTAGAATCAACATAGACCAGGAGAACTGGGCAGAAGCAAGGCCTGTTGAAACAAAAGGCATTTTTAGATGTCTGGCAAGCTCATGTTTCAATCTTACTGCATGGGTTTTCACATCTAGCATGGCTTGCTAAGTAAATGAAGTTTCTTTGTTAAAAGTCAAAAACATGTTTTCATTCCAGAATAGAATTTGTCATTCTCCTAGTCTGAAATATTTTTGTCCCCTTGGAAACCAAGTCAGAGATATTCTAGCTTACTTTTGACCTAAAGTTAACACAATTACCAGAGATGTTATATTCTTAGAGAAGAAACAGAACACCTACCACCTTTCAATTGGAGATATTTCCTCAAGTGACACAATTATCATTTTGTTTCCTCCATTCCATCTTCTAAACTTCAGTGAAGTTGAACAAAAGCAGACACAAGTCAGCCACCTACTAGCAAAAAACCCATACACTTACTGTCAAAACCCTTTAACCACTGTCTGATTTTTGGAGCTGCTTAGGCAGCTCTGATGACTTCAGATGAGAGCATGAGTTTTCTACCAGTGTGTGGAAGGAGTATCCAAAAAAGGGAAGGGAATAGAGGAGGAGTCTTTGAATTATTCAAGGTCAGAAGTCAACAGTGTTTTACCTATTTCTCAATGACAGACTACTCTGCTCTTGTAGCACCTGAAATGTCTTCTTTGCTCCCTAAGAATTTCCCTGTGCAAGAAAACCCTTAAGGCAGCTTCCTCTTTGCTCAGTGTTTGCTGACACTCATTTGAATGCTTCATGATGATTCAGTTCAACAGTATTTATAAATAACAAAATTGTGAGAGTTATAAGTATTCATACAAGCAGGCTTTTTGTTCACACAAATGTTTGCTGAAGGGCCATTTGTCATATGAATACCTGCTCTCAGATGGAAACAAGGGCATTCACTCAGAGTAAGAAAAATTGCTACTCCTTGCTATTTGCTTACTCCTGTTCACATGTTCAAAAAGCTGCCATCATGCATTTTACAAAACAACACCTGGAAATTAGATGGTCAGTTACATGCCAAGAAAAGTGTCAGTAGATTCTGCCACTCCTGTTTAAGATGAGTTACTCTCCCTGAACAGCTCTATTGATCTCAGTGGGACAACTCAAAATAAAGCATCATTCCACAAGTTAAAGCCACAGGATCAACTCAAAACATAAAAATCTGTAGACTACCCAAAAAGCAGGCATTCAAACATTAATAAGTTTTTCTTCTTGCAGGGCATCAATCTCATTTTGTAAGCAGTCTCTCTGCAGAGGCAAAGCAATGCACGCTCACAGAGCATTCATCTTCCATAAATAACATCACAAGCTCTGCTATCCCTCCTTTTCCCAAGGGACAAGAATTCTAAAAGCACCAATGTCACCTTCTGCCATACTTTAAGTCTGTATAATAAAAACGTTAAACATAGTATGCAAGTGAGGAACATGACAAATTTGAGTTATAACATACTGAGAATCTCTTTATATGGTGAAAGATAGTCAAGGCCTGAAGCTGCAAAGGAGTAGAGCATCTACGACCACATTCATATTTCAGCATTCATACAAAAGGCAACATCCTTGCCATAAGGACTCAGGTGTCCTTCCTAAGGATAAAAGAGTTTTCACACAAAAGGGTACTATAAAGAAAAAGTCAGCTTCACACTTTGGGAACATTTTTCTCTTAATGATTTGAAGTCAGCTTTCATGGCACACAAGGAACCTACATTTATGCGCCACATCTGGCATCTGTTTTGTTATCTCTTCCACAGAGATTTCTTCCCTAGAGCCTTTTGCAATACTCACTGGAACCATCTTGTTCTTCAACCTGCCTAAGGACACCTGTGCTCTTCAGCCGTAGTTCTCCTATGCCAAACCTCTAACCAGGTGACCCAGGTATGTCTGATGCTACCTTCATCAGGACATGCACTGGCAATGCATGCATAAGATTGTGAGATCATTTCAACATCAGCAGTCATTAAGAATTAGTATTACATTTGGTTTTACTGATTCCCCTAAAACTTGCAAAGTGTTATCATTTTTAAAAGCTATGCTTTCTCGCTTACCCACCTAATTAAATGGATGGACACACCTGTGTTTGATACAGAAGATTAAATTTAATTAGCGCTTTGTGCTTTGGGGAAAAAAAAAAAAAGTACTTTACAGAGCCAGGGTGGGGGAGAGGGATTTATGCAAGCATGGTGCTAAATTTTGGCCTTCTGAAAACATAACTTTAATCTCCTGCAGTTGCCAGATAACATTTCTGAAGTTGTTGAGATATTAAAGGGGTGGCAGTTTATTATGAAACCATTTGTATTTTGTCAGACTGTTAACAAGATTTGTGCTATCTGTACCATGCAACAGGAAAGCTGCTGCAGAATTGATAATAACTTCTTACTATGCATGCCAGATTGTTGGTGCAATTGGCAAGGAGAGGAAAGGAATCAAAAAATGATATTAGTAACTCCATTCAGACAGCCTACATGAGTTGAGAGCCAAGTTACCCAATCCTCTTTATACTGCTGCTTGATTAAATTCATACTACATCATCAGCCCATCAAGCATTCAAATTATCACAGACTTCAGTATTATACCAAACTCTTGGAGTTGAACAGTACATGGAGTATGTACACAGGTGGCTTCAAAAGAAGGAATTGTGCTTTTTGGTGTGTTTAACACACATTGATATGAATTTATCTAACCAATTATTCCTTATGAGACAATGTGAATATATTAAATATGTATATATAATTATTTTCTATCTATATCTACACATATATAAAAGGTCAACCCAAGAATAACTGTTTCAAGTCATTCTTCACTTGCTCCTTTTGCTCTGATATAGATCCTGAAAGATGTCATTTGTATCCAAATTCCACTCTTCGGTCACTGTTTCAACTGTTAAATGCATCGCAGTGGGATCTTTTATAAGGTAATAATATACAAACAGGAAAGTAATATAATGATAGAGAGTTTGAAGCTCATAAGTCTAAACAGAGCTGAAATACTACTGGATTTTGTTTTAACCATTTCTGAAACAAATAACTTTTAAGTTAAAATGCTGGTGTTGTACACTACCACCTGAAAGGTGTGATAGTGCTCTGCTTTGTGTACAACCTGAACTTTCGTAGGAACAATATAAAAGTTTTAAAAGTCTATGCTAAACATAGTTTCCAATACACATAAAATATATCTCAAAGACTGGAAGTTAAAAACGTGCCTAAATTTCCCAGTTTAATGCCACGAAACAGGCACAGAAAGCAAGAATTACATACATTAGCAGGACATAAGATGTAAAGATTTCTGGATTGAAATGTATAACAACAATCAGATTATGCATGGAGGCTGCATTTAGAATTACTAAGATGTAAACCAGTGTGATTTGAACTGAAGGATGAAAATGAGTACTTTAGAGTTGAGACTACATTTATAAATCTGAAGACTGTATGTGCCCTCTAGATATCCAGTCCTGTAGGGAGGAGAAAATTCTGAGCTACAACAAGCCATAGCCATTCACCTTCACCAACAGCTGTACCATCTCCAAAAGTAGTGAGAACAGCACCACATACAATCCTGCCTGGACTGACCACATTTAGCAGCTTGGAGTTGGTTCCAGACAGATTATGTCATCAGCATAAATAGGAATATGTCACAGCTGCATGAAAACACAGGTGAGAAATACCTCAGAGACTGCAGCATTGCCATTTCTGCACCCTATGCCGTAGGAGAGATGATAGCCAAATGGCATAACTTGAGGAAGAATATAATGGCCATAGCATGATCCTGCCCATGCTCTTCAAGATGTCAGTTATTGCCACCTACTAGTTTATCATTAGACCATTCTTCTTATTCCTAATTTTAAATTCTACACAGACAACTAGTTTACCTAGCAGTCACTTGATCTAGAGTTGACTACTCTATTGCCAACATGATCACAAGCCTCTTCAGAGCCTCAGCACATCTAAACATCTAATTCTTGCAGGTTTAGCATGCACAGAACTTATTAGGAACCTCACCTTTTATCTTCCCTGTATTTGTGATGCCTGACCTCCACTGCTTACATTCCCATTTTGCATTTTCACCAACAAGCTTTTAAGATGGAAATTTGCAACATACTCACTGTAAGAAAATCATCCCACCAGAAACTCAACTAAGCTGGGATGTTAAAGGTTCCAGTTAAAGATTTTTAGATTGTGCTTCACAATAAGTTTGTTTCAAAATATAGCACCGATGTTCACTATATAATGACAGAGTTATTAAAAAAAAAAAAAGTTATTTCCTACTAAAAAGTAAAATTTTGCCTCAAATTTTCACTAGAGATGGCAATTAAAGTGTCTATTACAGCACCAGATACTACAACACCACAGCAATTTTTGAAGATTTACTAGAAGTAGTTGAGTTCTATAATTATTGTTGACTGTCTGAATGAATTATTCATTTTAATAGTACAATGACAAAACTAAATGAAGATGCCCATTTTAGACTGTGTCCAAAGCCTTTTTTTCAGATTTAGATTAGAGATATAAATTTCTACAGGTGAACATAGATTTCTTGACCCAGAGATCTTTGTCTCTTTTAAAGATATAAGTTTATCTAAGGTCTTGTTTCAGCAACTTGGATCAGTATAGTTGTACTGGATTTTCCTAGACATTTCTATGTGCCGTGAAAAACCTGTGGGACACTCTTCTTTCCCCCCATAAACAATAGCGAAGTAAAAATAAAAAACATTCCTCCAAACTGTCTTTAAACATCCACCCTCCAAAACTTGATATCCAAATTAGCAAGAAAATTTCTACTTGTCTTTCTCTTAGACAACTTTTTTTTTAAACCACAGAACTGCTTGGAAAAACAAAATTAAGTTTCACTTTAAAGCTATTAAAAACTTTAAGTGTTTCCTTTCTTTTGGTACAATTATAGAAGTACAACCAATTATTTACATGGCATAAGGAGGTTTATATTGGTAGAGCTGTATTTAGATATGAAAGGAAAAGATGTCTAAGCAAAACAAAAGTGGATGTCACTGGTTAGCTGTGCTTGTAGATAGTTATATCATCCCCCAACCTAATACCAGCACGCAGTTAAAACTGACAAGTCTCAGTGAGAAACTTCTTTTAGAACTTGGGAATTTGGAGGGAAAATAAAAAAAAAACAACCCTAGAAGAATTATGTTGCCAAATACTTTCCTGCACAGAGGCTACAGATTTTGAATAGCATTATCACAGTAAATCACAAACACTGATCACTTTCCATAGCTCATAGTATATCCAGGGTAGAAAGTGACAGTGATTCCAGTATCTCCTTACTTCTCTCAGCAAAACTGAGGCTATTTCTTACCTGACTTTATTATGTAGGCATACTTCCTTCTCTTCAGTAACACGCTGAATTTCAGACATGCCTGCTCACATTAAACTGACTGGGCTCATCTCAGCAGTATCCCGAATAATTGGTTTCCACATTTAACAATTACATGCTCAGGTTTTCCTAGCAGAATCTTCCATTGCTTCAAATACTGAGTAATACAGCTGAGGAGAATACCTGAGAAATTAAAGGCTGAAAGTAAACTGAAAGATAATCTGGGAAGAATCTAAAGATGCAAAGGTGAGGATGCTGTACTAATGGGATCTGCAGGAAGAATATCAGCATCTGTTTTCTGATATAGTACTCAACTAACACCTGCAAAGTGTGTGGGCTGCCCTCCTGCTTATAGGAGGGGAAGGATTACATCTGTGATTTTATAGCAGTATTTTAAGTATTTCAAAGCTAAGACATACATTTTCATATACTCCCATTACTACAATATGCTCTGAATGTTTTTTTATGCAAACTAACCATAATACAGAAGCCAGGTCAATGAGTTATTGGTAGATTTGTTAGGTCTAACACAGTATAGCCAATGTTGCAAAGCTGCTTTTGGAAGAGGAGCTCAGAAGGCAAATCTGATTGTAGAAGTCACTTAGAAATAAAATGAGACAGGAGCTCTTTATTCTCTTCAGTGAGGACTTTGGATCATGAAGTTTTGCTTTGTTTGTTACTGTGTTTGCGGTTTTGGTTGTGTTAGTATTTTCACTAAGGATACAAGTGTTGAAGAGAACCTGACATAAAACCTAGTTTAGAATCTCTAACTTTTTGACTAAGTATTCTTTACAAGATAAATTCTTCTCTTTTACTAAGTAATTATCCTTTATATATTTCTTTAAATAGTACTGGCAACTTTCCTGTAACTAAGTGTGTGCAATAACATTGATATTCTTAATTCCAAATCCACGTAAGCAAATGATACAGCTCAATGAAGGCTAATACTGATTTGAATGATGAGAATCTGTATCATGTCAACAGTCTTTTGTATGTGTGTCTTATGGTGTGCCTTCCAAAGGTACCTTACAAGGTCACTCTTCAAATACACAGGTTCTTTGGGGCTGCTGACAATGGTCTGCAACAGAGATATTCTTAGATTCAGATTATACACACCACTTATCACAAAGAGAATTGGAAGGGAAAAGTGATTTCAAATCCCTGCAGGCCTATTTATTCACGTGCCTGAAGCACTTTCTCACTGCCTTCTGAAGTAATTTATAATATGTTCTGTGACTTATCAGGTGAGCTTTTGTAAATAATCCTCTATTTTGGACAGAACACTGTATACATTTTGTATGTATATTTTGTTGCTCATTCATTTAAAAAAGAGATTAATGAGAGCAACTCCATAAGCTGTGCTCCTATCTACTCTCAGCATTCTTGTTTTGGCAGATGAATGAAGCATAAAGGCTGCAAAGTGGAAGGGGTGCTCTTTGATAACCCACTAGCCAGCAAGGATTATGTCATTTCCAAACAAGTAAAGAAACAAAATGTGTACTCATTTTAGTCTCTGATAAGTGGTAAGACTGACATCAGACAAGTTCTCTTCTTCACACTTTTCCTACACCAATAAAGATGGAGCGGAAGTATTACATTAACTGAAAAATGGTTCCATTGCTTTAGGTACCTATAATGAATGTAATATTCATGTTTATCTGCATCAACAACCTGACATCTCTGATCACTCTTGAACCCTGAAATGCAGCTTGGATGACATTCAGTGCTAAATTCACATTAACAAAATGATAGTTTGTTCTGCGGAAAAATGAAAATAAAAATCAAGTATTGAATATGTCAGTGTTAAATTTAGTCTATTGAGATAATCTAGAAAATAGATTGAGACTATTTTACAATTTCTATGTAAATGAGTTATTTAAAAATACAGGTGGAAAACAGATTGGGAAATCTTTGTATATGGTTCAAAATAGAAAACATTATTTCATTTCATTCATCTCTGTTTTGGTACAATTAGCATGTTTACACCTGGAGTATTTTCGAGTACCATTTCAACTAAGGAATCAAATTAAAGTCCTTAAATTATAGTCATTCATAATGTAAATGAAAACAAGGTGAGTTCAGTCGAGAGACCAGGAAGATAGAATGATACTTACTTCTCCTCCAGTGTAACCAAAGAGTCAAAATCTACTGTTCAGACTTAAATGGATAGTCCAACCTTGTAGAAGAAATGCAGGCTTTTGAGAGTAGATAGCCATGGCAAGGGAGCAATGTGGGGAATACAAAGATAAAAGTAGGGGTAAATCTCCCTTGTCCTCCCAAGTTAAATCAAACAACTTTTACCACATGTGAAGAGACTCCATAGTTTCTTGCTTCCTATTACACCAAATAAATAGCCAGCACTGATGAGAGCTATTAGGTTAGGCATTAATTAGTACACCACATCCAAAAAGTCTCTGCTGGATGAGCAGTTGTCAGCCAAATGAGGAAGGGTTGATCTCCATTGCTCCTTGGAGTGGGTTGAACCTTGAAGTAGCTGAGCTGGCAGCTTCCTAGTCCTTCTTTTCTCTCTTAGAATATTATATATTTTCTTGTCAATACTTTTCCTTTTGAACAGCTGTCTACCTCCATCCCAACAATCTTACCTCTGTCTGCAGTTTTATCTTTCTTATCTCATATAGCTTCAGGGTACGTGCTTTCTCTCAGCTCGCTCTCTGCCTAGCAGTCTGCTTAGGAGTGTGAGCCAAGTTAACACAGGTGTGGTGAATCAGACCTGGCCTTGGATCATAGGCAACACAGCCCTAGGAGGAGCATGACAAGGGCCACAAAACTACAAGGATTTGTCCCAACTTAATCAGGAATAGGAACTTTGTAGTCAGAGGAGAGCAGAACTTCGAGAATGATGAAGGAATGGGAAGAGAAATACCTACATATCCTTGCAAGGGATGGGCATTCAGGCATGCTTCCCCTGCTCTTTTATGCTTGGTTTCTGTATCCATGGTAAACTCAACAAGAAGAGGGAATGCAAAAGAATTGTAAGGAGAATAACCTGCCTAGACCTGAAACTGAAAGCTGTGCTATATGATAATTAGCTAATGGCCCAGTGATCATATAGTACTCACAGCTTAAGTGAACTGAACCAGCACATATTCCACACTGCCATACAATGGAGTTGTGAGGCCAAAGAAAATGTCACAATCCTGAATAATCTTCTCTGCCAACCCCAGAATTACCAGTGAGCTGGGACACTGGGTTAGCAAAAGATGGATTGAACAACGGGTTAAGTTCTGATCCTTTGAAGAGATGTGCTAACCAGGTGAGAAGTTTATGATCTGCTTCTTTCATACAATGGGGCCATTGCACTGCATGTCATGAGTGACAGTTTTACTCTTTGGCCCTGATCTCAAAAGCAGGTAAAGCAAGGGTAAATATAGTGTGGCCCATGCATTCTTCCACTTTAGAGACATGTAGGTTTGGTACAGCTGTGTTCAGAAAGGAGAGCCAAAAGCCAGTATTAATTTACCATCATTGCAAGAAGTCTTTATGCAGTGATCTACAGATAAGTGTACACTGTGATGCAAGTACCCATTCTTATCTAACCAAAACACATGCAGAACTACGTGTGTGGTTGTAGTAAAGGGTCACAGCAGCAATATTAGGTAACTCAGAAGTTCTCTACTATTGGAGAATTTCCACAGTCAGTGTAATTTTCTTTTGGAGTATAGAGTATACTGCTGCCAAATTGCTGCTATATCTTGTTTGAATGGGAGCTGTTGAATAATTTTATGTTTTAATGTATACAAAAATGATATGCTTTTTCATAAATTACTATTTCCACAGTAATCATTTTAAACAACAAAAAAAAAAGTAATATAAATATTTTCTGTAGAATAATCTTCATAATAAATGCAATCTCTTCTATTTTTTTCCCTTTTATTTTTTTTTATTAAAAAGTAATTTAAACCCTCTTATCCTCAATAAGGCAAATTTTTTAATTAATAGTTGTATGCAAATGTCCACACCAACCACATTATTAGTTTGAACTCAGGAAGTTAGATTCTTTCATTATTTAGCAAGTAAGCTTTTCTTTATGTTATAGAAAACAAATTACATTTTTAATTAAAGATTATCAATATTTTGTTTGTGCCCATATATCTGTATCAAAATTTTCTTCAGTTATAATAAAATCTGCAACATGCAATTAGCACATTTATCCATTTACAAAATGAAAGTTGGATGTGTTTTAGATTTTGCAGAAGTTATAAAGCTGATGTTCTGGGCTAAGAAATTAGACTGCACTGCATTATTTATTTAGTTCACTGGTTTGTATTTGCATTATCAAAAATAGGTTCTGCCTCTCTCCTCTCTCTTACCAGCTGTAGGTATTTTAATCAAATCTAGTGTCTTCCCTTACTACCAAACAAAATCAAATATCAAAATCCCAGCAAATGTGTTAATGAAACTGAACTTACATTAATTACATTAAAATGTTATGAAGATGTAGACAGGGATGCCATTGCTGCCTTCTGTTTTCTCAGGGTTAAAAACAGATGTCAGTTGGACTCTAAAATCAGCCTTCAATATTAGTATCAAGATATAACAAAAACGTGCATTGGTCTTGCTTCAGATAGAATCTGTTTACAGAAGATCGTTCCTGTTGTTAACATTCCAACGCTTTTGTTCTATTCTTGCACTTGAAATGACATGCAGATCACTGCTCAGAATCCGGAGTGGTGAAGTAAAAGATAAACAAGAATAATAACCATGGGATGGTGAAAGAGTATATTGTGATGGAGACAGTATCTCTAAGAGAGTCATGGAAAGAGGTTTTTCTGAAGTCTTTCTGACTCTGTTCCAGCTGAGGACTTGGTTACCTTACTGTCAGATGAGGTCCTCTTAGTCTAAAGGCAGATTCTTCAAATACTGACTCTGTTGATTCTTTCTGCAGTCACTGTAACTGTGTGAGGTTATCTATGCTTTCTGTTCAGTTTCCTGACTGTCTCAAGAAATGATCCCCATGGAACATAATGACTTCAGCTGAAATTGCGCTATTAAAGAATAAGGTATTGTGATTCATGTACTGGGCTTTAAATACTCTGCCATGATACCATGTGGCCTCCCATCAGCTTTTCTGCCCATGGAGCCAGACCTAGGCCTCCACTGTACATTAGTAAGACTCAGGATTTAAGCCGTTACTGGTTTTTCTTTCTTACCTTAGAAATCTTGTTGTTATGTTGCAAGCATGTCAGCATGAGACACTGCCTTGTTCTACATCAGAAGCCTGAGTTCTGAGCTATGGTAAATGTCAGCATAGGTAACAGCTGTCTTGATAAACAGTGCATCACTGGAAACACCCTTTGGGGAGTTTCCAGTTTTCCACACCTCATGACATGTTAGAAAGAAGCTCACAAAGCTACTCAGAAAGCTGGAGTTTTCAGTTATTCTAATACTTCAGAGGTCATTTAACTGCAGTTGGATCTTTTCACTTGTTCCAGTGGGCTTAAAAATCGATCCTTATTATTGTTATGGAGCTTTTAAAAACTACACCTAACCTGGCCTATTAGCCTTCTAGGTATGGTTTAATTCTGATCAAATGCTTAATGTTAGGACTCTCTGAATCTGTCTGAAGTGAGGTTGAATTTTCTGGTTCACTCATAAAGTGAGCTAAGTTTAATTCACCATGTACCTGCCCAAGAGACAGGTGGGGTCATGGGCTTTTTTGTTTGTTTGTTGGGGTCAGAGAGATACTATAGTCACGTATAGAAAGAGTCAGAGACATAAAGATCTCCCAGTCAAATAATATTTGCACTAATCACTTTGCTGATTTTTAATTTTCTTGCAGTGAAAATACATGCAGGTATAAAAATGTAAATGTGGATATTTCTGACAAGCACAATACTACACAATGCCAATCAAAAAGGAAATGAAATTATACATGAAGCAGAAGAAAATTCCCCGTAACATTATACTGTAGGGAATGATAAGGGAACTATAATTACATTAGAGAAAGAGATGTAAGTTTTCTGCTTTAAAAGTGATGAGAATAAGACATTAAAACCTTGCAGATGGATGACAGATGACATAAAATAAAATGAGGTTTATGCTAATCTAACATGATGTTAGGTTGCTGCTGTTGTACTATGATTAGAGTATTGCATACAAAAAAGCTGAAATGACCAAAATCAACAAGGCAGTAAATTATAATTTACACGATTGACTGATTCATTTTGTGTCCTTGAGCAAATTTTTTAAGGACTAATTTTCAAAAGGTCAGACTTGCAGCAAGGCATGTGAAAATGTACTCCTGTTTTCACATGTAATACATGATGGGGAGAATATTGTCATGGACAGATAACCAGCTTTTTGCCTGAATTCAGTGTGAGTTCATTTGAACCAAAACTAAGTCCAGGATCTGGCACACAACATAGATTGCAGAAAAAAACCTGCAATCAGTTGGACAGACAATTATATTAAATACCTATGGTCAACTTTCATTCCAATGATTTCCAGTTCTTCATGGAGCATTCCTAGTTAAGCACTCTTCCAGTTCATCCTTCTGTTGAAAATATTTGAGTATCTGATTATTATTCAATAATTTTTTAATATGCTTCAAATTTGTATGTATTTATGGAAAGAAAAACTTGTAGTGATTTGGAATAACATGCATGGTACAGCAGAACTAACTGTATGAAATAAATAAATGGTAATGATGGCATCACTACTATAGGAAATTTAAAACAATTTGATGGCACAACTTGAACATCTCTCTCCTGTGTTCTGCAGAATGATTCAATAAAGCTAATTTTGGACCACTGGACAGGACCTCTCCATCAGGGAAAACTAATGTCTCTGGAGGACATCAGTTCCCAGGACTCTAAAGGCCTAAACAGGATGTACTATCTGAGCTGTATACGTCTACAGCTCCAGTTGTATTAGATCATACTCTTAAAAATTCATTTAGCTATACCACTGGACTTTGAATTGCAGTAGTAAAAGAAACACCCTATTTTAGAGGGAGCAAGTGAATCTGACTATATGAAAAGTGATGCAGCAAGGAAGATGGAAAAATAGAAGTTTACTTTTCAGTGTTTTTAACTTAATGGTGTCCACAAATCACATAAAGACATGTTTTCTTTCCAACAGTTACCAAGATAATACTGACTCAAATTACAAATGAGAAGGGTTAGTATAATCCCCTTGATGTCCAGCTACCTGAATTTTACCTCCCAGTAAGATTTTGGAGTTTACAACTAAGAATCTCTCTACTTAGCAGAATGTATATGCATGTTTTATTTTCCATACTGTTAATTTTAATTGCTGCAGTCCATCTTCTTTAACAAGCTCTACCTCTGGAAGCAAACTGTCATTAACTGTTAATTCCAAACCCATGAGAATCTTTCTCTTGAGTATTTCCTGCATGTTTCAGTTTTAAATTCTTTTAAAGTCTAACTGTGATATAGCCTAGCAGTGCTAATTTTGAGCTGGATATTTGGCAAGGTATATCAGCACCTGGTTTTGAAATACTGAAATGGGATTTTGAGCACTGGAACAGTTCTGAGTACACTGAGATTTGGCCTCAAATACTAATTCTGATCTGGGGCTACGTGCACCTGGTTTTGGTCATATATTTAGTGTGATAATAGATTCTTCTGCCCTTGACAATTAGGTTCAGGTTTTCTGTGTTCAGAACACTGAACTGAGACAAAGAAAGTCCACGTTAAGATCCATGCTGTGAGAGATGGTTTCTGAAAAAATTAATTAAAAGTTGAAAGGCAAAATTTCTTAAAGCTTAATTGGTAAACTGCAACAGGGGGTAATCTCTAAAGGTTCTTCCTCTTTGCTGTTTTTCTTTCTCAGTATGCTTAAATCACTGGCTCCCAAATACAGATAAGTTATAAGGAAGAGCATTCAGTGACAACAGTGACAGAAAACTTGAGCTAAATCAGGAATTTAAAAGTTTACACTTGATACAGAGAGGGATATGATCCACTAACCCTACTAAAAGCCCTAGTATTATACATGAGCATGCACTGATCCTCCTAGCTTCTTTGCTGAGGTGCGTGCAGCGTTTTTGGATTAGTGAATAGAAAATCATCTGTTGCAGTCATTAATACTGTTGTGGTATCCTGATGGAGCTGATAGGTAGAATTTATGTCAAAGCTGGGAACATCTCAGCATTTCTACATAGATGCATAAAAAATGATGGCGTTTTATATGTGATACCATCTGCTTTTTATGGGTTTTGTCTTCTCTGGATGTTTTTGTTTTAATTTATTCTCCTAGGAGAATTCATTTCTTTAATGTTGAGCTTGTTAATAGGAAGAAAAATATATTGCTGTATATGTAATACAGATAAATTATATTGTCAATTGTATAATATGGCTGTTTTAGTGAATTTTTTTCTGCTGAGAAACATAACCGAAATGGGCTGACTTTAAGAAGCATGTTATAGCCCAACTCCTGCTGTCTACCAAGGAAATTCTGGGCAGCTCCAAGAATTAGTTCCCTGATTGCTACTTTATGGGGAGGTTATTGACCTTATTGACATCACTCACCTTCTCTTTCAGCTCAGAGTACACAGCCCACCCCACAATCAATCTCTCTCTCATATTTCTTTCCATAGCAGCAGGCATTATTGCTTGATGAGAACGCTGTAATCAAACTACAACAGCGTCCTCCAAACCTTGAACCTGTGCCCAGGCTGTGAGGCTGGTGCCTCTGCTAATTAACTATTTTAAATTTAGCTGTCAACTTTAATTAGGAAATCCATTGTCTCAAAATATGTGACCTGATAAAAGGAGACAGTAAAAGCATCTAGGAAAGTGTAAAGCTTCAGCTTTGGTTTTTCTGTGAGCTTCAGCTTCACATCAGTGGAATTAAAGGATGTGTGGCTCCCGGTGTTAGGAGGTACAGCACAGCCTTCCGACTTCTTCACTGCTTAACTCCTGACTTATGATGAGTGTCTTTTATTGTCTAACCTTGTAAACATGCAAGAAGGGAAACCAAAAGGAAGAATGTGTACAGTCATCTCCATTTTCTAGTAATCAGACAGATAGATTAGCTACACAAAGTGCATTCTCAATGGGACCTGTAAGAACCTCTGCAATCATTAAATCTAAATTAACCTGCACAAAAGGAATAAGCAACATGAAGTTCACAAAAAGGCTTCAAACCATGTCTAGGATCTTAGAGTCTGCCCTGTCCTGCTGCATCCCCTTTAGTTCATTAATAAGCCAGCCTAAAGCTAGCTCAGCTTGTGTTGTCATCAACATGAGATTCGTGCAACATGTTTGTTGTTGGATTGAGAAAATGAGCATACCACTCCAGACAAAGAGCCAACATGGAACCAGACTTTAGCAAAGCAATTTATAGGCTCTCCCATAATATCCATATGGCTATATTGGTGAGGTGTGGACTAGAAAGATGGGTGATCTGGAATACTCTGTCCAGTTCTAGGCTTCCCAGTTCAAGAAAAACAGGGATTTTCTAGGAAGAGTCCAGTGGAGAGCTGCAAAGATGATGAGGGTCCTCAAGTATTTCCCATACAAGGAGATGCTGAGAAACCTGGGAAATTCTGGAGAAGAGAAGGCTGAAGGGAGATCTAATAACTGTTTATAAATGTCAAGTACAGAACCAATTTGATGGGGACAAACTCTTTTCAGTGCTGTGCAGCAATAGAACAAGGGCTAGTGGGCATAAACTTGATCACACAAAGTTCCATTCTAACGTACTCACTACTTCACTGTCAGATTTACAAGTGCTGGAACAGGCTGCCCAGTAAGGTTGTGGAGACTCCTTCTCTGGAGATATTTAAGACCCCTCTGGATGCCATCTTGTGTGATCTGCTTTAGCAAGGGTTTGGCCTCATCGATCTCTAGAGGTCTCTTTCAACTCATTCAATTCTGTGATTCTATGATTAGGTGAGTGAGAAATTAATTACAATTGGTTCCAAAGGGCTCTCATCATTGGTATAAAATCCAACGGACAGCTAGATACAGGAGGCATCCCTCAGGGATAGATAGGGTTGGTAATTTTTATTGTCTTTTTAATGACCTGGAAGACCAGCAGATCTAGAAAAGTTATTATTCCTTCCTGTCTAGCCATTGTGAGACCATATATAGAGTGCTGTGGCAGTCTGGGGCTCCCCAATTCAATACACGTACTTGTGCAAGTACAGTAGAAGGTTACCAAAATGGTCAAGGGATCAGAGCTCATATCATTCAAGAAGGCCTGGTTTACCCACCCTTGAGAAGAGTAAACTAAGGAAGGATAGAATTTTCATCTGCTTGTCATGCTATACAAATAGCATTTAACATAGAGAGCAGAGATACACACCTCAGAGCTGCAAGGAGATGGGATGAGAAGCAATGGTCACAGCAAGGAAAAATCTAATTGGCTATGAGGGGAAAAAAAACAGTGCATAGTGAGAACACGTAGCACTGGAACAAGTTTTCTAGAGTATTTAAATCTCAGCTAGACTTAGCCCTGAACAACTTGCTCTGATGACACTGCTTTAAGCCAGACAAGATAATCTCTAGAAGTGACTTATATCCTAATCCATTATATGGCTTCAGGTGAGCAGTTTTGACTCCCACATTTGCTCAGGGCTGTGCACCAGGACCATGTAAGTTTACTGCATTCATTCAAAAAGGGTTGTAGCATTATATACAAATTTTGACAAGAGAATTTCATTGAAAAATACTGCTGCTGGATATATTTAATATACAGTAAGAATTTGTACTTGTTTAGTGTTGATGGTGAAATAGTTACAGTGGAACAAAACACTAAAGTTTATCAAAGATAGGTTAATTTTACTGTGTCCCCTAATTACAAAACAACAGCCAACACAATCATGAAGATCTCATCATACTGGAACAGTTATCCCTTGATAGCAATTTTTCTATCTAAATCTGGGCTTTCTGGATAAAATCATTAAACTTTTTCTTTAAAACAGTAGATGAGTTGTTTCAAACTTATACTATTAGGTGACACACAAAGTTAATGAAATTATGTGGTCAAAACAGTGGAAGTCAGTAAGGAACTGAAAGAGAATCTAAGCATCATGGAAGGAGAATTGAGACAATATGAGACTAAATTTAATCTGAATAAATATAAAATAATGTACATACTGAAAATTGAACAGTCTTTAATATGTTAGTACTCATCACAATAAAATGTGATCTCTCCTCTTAAGAAGAAGCTCTAAGAGAGAGCTCATTGTGGATGATCATTAAGATGTGTGTAAAGCAGATACAGATGTAAAGAATTCACAGCCTAAGCAGTTATTCTGCTCACAAACAAGCTTTATTGGCACAAACTTTTTCTGAACTCTACGCCCTTCTTACACTCACTGAAACTTCTCCCATTCTTTTTCATTGCATCCTATTCATCAAGGACTTTCAGCAGAAGACCATAAAGCTTGGCTATGTTTTTTTCTATCATAAGATGTGCCTTTTTCCTGCTTTTACAACAAATGAGCTTACAAATATTTGAGACAAAGGAGTGTATTAGAAATTAATTTATTGTATTTACTATTTCAATGTGCAAGCTGTGGTTAGAATAATAGAATCTTTGGAGGACATCTAGTCCAACTCCCCCACAGTGAACAGGGACACATACAGCTAGATCAGGCTGCTCAGAGCCCTGTCCAGTCTGATCTTGAATCTCTGATCAGAGAGCTGCTAGACTAGAATTCTTTACTCCCTATGACCTAGAAGGACCCCATCAGCAGCCATCAGGAAAGGTGCTGAGTAGACCACACCATGGTTGAAAAAGTCAAAATGCCTGCTGTGGCATCAGCCTGTTAGCTATGTAAATATCAGGTGATTTTTCCTGGTCCTCTCACTATCCTTCCCTGCTACTGAAGGAAAAGAGGAAAACACCACGTGTACTCCTGCTCCATCCACTAACCACCCCAGTCCCATGAAATTCCTTTGAAGTCTTCCTCAAATTACCTTGCATTTACCATGTTTGTTGTCAGTTGGTAGTCTGCATGAATGACTTCATAGTATTTGTCCATATTCCTACCTAGGGTAACTGCGAGAATATCTGAGCTGACCTATGTACTCATATCCACTCTATCTCTAAAACAGAGCATTTTCAGAATATCCTCTTAAGTGCCTTAATTTAAATGTAGACTGTTTGGATTTCAATAAATGCAGTGTATTTCTTCTTTTCATACATATGCATTGCTTTCCATTGACTCATTCACAGAATGGAGTCACAGAAACCGTTCACTGTGTTTACAAAGTGGAAAGATTAGTCCTCATCTCTTCAAGAAGTGCGTAACTTTCACCTCTTCTTTCAAAAAAAGTTCAAGTTATGTCTGTTTTTCTTACACCTTTGCAAGGAATTTACTGCCATTTGTCACCAAAGGCCCTTCAGAAATGCAACTGTCAATCCATGAGATCAGATGTGAAAAGACAAATAATTAAACTGTACAAGTTTGCTCACCCAGTTGATGAGAATGATGCTTCTCATCCAGGGTAATGTATACGAAGACATTAACTTCTTGTATTCAAGCAGTCTCTGGAAGTTTTGCCTGGTCTGAAATAAAAATGAAGCAATAATAATAATATAACAATAATCAATGTCACACCTTAACAACTTTCCACTCATCTAGGATTTACACAACTATTTCTATAATTTATCTTCGTTACCCTAACCTACTTATAACACGCTTCATATATTCTGTCTTTCAGTGAAGATTATACTATTTTATGATCTGCTTATCAAGTCTGCTTTGAGGTTTAACAGCTGAGCATTCAAAAAAGTCTAAAATATATATTGTGTACAAACCACAAGGACAAAACAAAGAAAATTACTGAAACTGCTGTGTGCACACACATGGGTTCTACTGAAAACAGAAAGTGCTTGGAACACAGGGGAAAGACAACAAAGACAATGCTTATTTGTAATGGAATTTTGGTTTCACAGAAGGATAGGAACTGAATTTTATTGTTTTGTTGAAGGGCGCCTTAACAGCCAAAATGATCTTTAAATTCCAGAATGAGACTTGAATGTGATATATATTTTATTTTTTGCCTCTGCAGACCAAATATCAATTGTCCTGTCTGTGTTTGAGAGGAGATGAAATAGCAAAGAGCAGTGCAGAAGGATACTGAGACTAAAACCTTTCAGATGTGTTTGGGAATATACAAGTCTGTAAATATTGATGGTTCTTGGCAATAAAAACCCATTCCTATCAATAAGACTTCAGTGAACAGGGAAATTAAACTGGATTTCTCAAGCCTTCCAGCATTAATTGAATAATGAGATCAATTAGCAATGCCGCTAAATTATTAATGGAGCCTCATACGTATAACCACATTATCTCATACCTTTCTCCTTGTAGGTAATGAAGCTTGTCAGGGTAACCCTGGTACAAGTAGAGGCAGAAGTAACCATTCTTCACACATAGTAATCCACAGAAAGGAGATTTTAAAGGTTGGAAATTAATGAACACCATCCGAGTTTCTTTCAGTAAAAGTATATGCTTTGCCATGTAAGTTCTAATGTCATAAAGGAACAAAGAGGTATTGACATTTCTCTGCATGTACACGTACTAATGGTCACTCATTCAAATCTCCTGTTAATAGCAGTAGACTGTTTGCCTTCATGTGCTTTATTGATACAGATTTTGAATTCAGATTTATACCATCTTTGTAGTACACCATCGCTAAGAAAAAACATATGCTGCCCTGCTGTAAGTCTCCCAAGGGTCATCAATTCATTTCTTAGATATGTGAGTGCATTTCACTCAGAGACCGGTGGGGGACAGAACGGGAGATTTGAATGGAGATTTTCAGGTATCTCCACAAGGAAAACGGTCCAACCTGTGTTGTCTTTCCCATCTTTCCCCATATTTTTCATGCAAAAGGACTTCTTCTCTCACTGCCTGACATGACCCAAGCTTTCCTGGATTCAGCTCTTCACTAGGAGCTGCAGATTTAAGGAAACTGGACACAGGAAGCCAGCTGGTTAGTGCACCGCTGGAGGGAAAAGGAGCTGAATCCTATGCTTAAAGATGTCACATTTTCAATAGCAGCAGCAAAATCTTTGTAATGGTTTCAGACCAGGACATCCTAGTTCACACTGAAATCTAGGAGGAAAATTTAAATAGCCAGGGAGATTTTAGGGAGTACAGGAGAGTGTGTTATACAGGGATAAACACATTCTACGGGAATTTGGGGTTAAATCACAAGGAATTTCTAGGCATATCCAGAAGCTTTAGCTTGACCAACAGACACTTTATTAAGGTCTTGACTAGACGGGAGCTTGCTCCAAGAACAGCTTTTAAAAAATACAAATCCTCCTGTGCAAGCAGCGGTCTCTGCAGTTTTGTACTCCGGATTGCCTCAGGTTGCTGTGAAATCAGAACCGATTTTCAACTTAAAAAAAAATCAGCCTTGTGCAAATTAGAAAGTATCTGCTTTAGTCCATAGATGCTGCTAGATGGGCAATGTAAGGAAATGCTGAGAGCAGAATTAGTCTCTAGAAAGAGAATTAATCAAATGCTTCTGCAAATAAATGCGCTGGACTTCTGCAACAGTAGGCAATATAACAAGAGTTCTTTGAATTTACATTAAAACTTCACTAATTCTTTAACTAGTCAAATTTAATTGCATATAGTACTTTATCATGCAAATAACAGTGTTTTCTGAATACGTAACGCAAAAGAGAGGGAGAAAATTACTTCAGAACTTCCAATTAAGCAAAACAGATGAGAATCAATGACATCTTGGAAATAATTTCAGCACAGATAAGATTGGGAATTTAATATGCTCAGTAACTCTTAACTTTCCAAAATAAGCCATTAGAACTTCAAACCACGTCATCCATCCCAGGAATCTGTAAGAAATCCACTGACAGACAAAAAATTTTACTGAAGTTCTTTATATTGATTTACATGTTTCATTAAACGCACTAAAACTCTGCTCACAGTGCTTCACTACTGCAGTGACAGGCATTCTATAAATGTGATAGAAACATACAGATTTAGAGTTACTCTGCATGTAAACTTGTGTCACACAATGAACACATACATCTGCGCTGGGTGAAATTTTGTGACAGCAGAGTACCTGACAGCTAGTAGTCGCATCACAATATGTGTGCTCAGTCTACCTGTATATCACTGTGTAGCTCTGCTTTTTAATTTTTATCTCGTATATGTGCTTGACAAAAGAAGTTGTGGTTCGTGTATTCATTGGAGTGGAAAAAAACTGAAATTATGACCTTTTTTATTTGATTCACTGACAGCATTGATTTTCTAAAGGAATCAGAAGTGAGTTTCAGTTGATTGACATCAGGGGGGAGCAAAAGTTGTCACAGTGCTGAAGAAAGAAACAAAGAAAACCATAACCTTATCCAGACTGTACCAGTGATATATTACAGCAGAAGTGAGAGCTCTAGTGTACACATTCTGAAAGGGTTATTTATTCAAATTTCTGAAGAAATCATATTTTTGTCTGATGTATGGAGCTTCCTTTCCACTTGATGTTTGTTATCTTGAGAAGAGCAGCAGAGTTCCAATTATCAGAAGACATTCTGCTGGCAGCAGCAGCAGGAAGATTTTCGTACCTCTTTGTGAGCTGGGGATGTGAATATTTTCCTTTTCTATAACCAATACATGAATTACCTCGAGTGATAACAATCATAAAAAAAAACTTGTGCAGGGAGTATACTTCATGGCATTTTAGTATCCTAAATGTGAAAATATGATTTCATTATCTATATTTTCTTTTTTTTATTATTAATTGTATTACTTAAACCTAGTTTAAATAGATGTCTACTCCCATTGTTTGCAGAAATTTACATGCAGAAAAAAAAAAAAGAAATTTTGTTTGTTCCTACCATTTTCATTTCTTGGAAACATTTTCTGAATACAAAATATATTTTACCTAGAAAAATATCTTCAGTAATAAATTCAAGAAATACAAGAAGCAATAGGTATCAAATAACAGTATAAAAAACATTTTAAAAGTAAGAAGAAAGCATTTTCAGCTCCAAATTTTAAGGAATCTACTCAAAAACAATAAACTGAGAACCACTCTAAAAAATGTCCATCAGAAGGAAATATTTAATGAGAAATAAAAATAAAAAAGTTTTAAAGAGGTGGCTTCGGCATCAGTGCTGGTCAGTGTGGCACTACTGAGTGTCTTACAGGCCTGTGATGGTGCATATAGAAACAGCAGAAATAGTCATTACTGACTGTATAAGCCTGCGTATTAAAAGCTGGCTTTAACTTCTGAACACAAGCAGTAACACCAGTCAGAACTTTCCTTTTGGATAACAGCAAATCATTTGAATTAAAATGAGTTCCAGTTCTCCAACCTAAATTTTCACTGAAAAGAGAGACAACTAAACTGTTGTATACCAAAAACAAGACAGTGTAAAGAATAGAACTTATCTTTCCTTACTTTCACCGTTTATGAGTTACACATCTAAGCTGTTTGTCTCTCCTCCCTCTACAGAGGATGAAGGGGTGGAGGAATCAGCAATGGAGATAGTGCTAACCTCTCTTAGTAGCGTGTCAGGATGGGATGTCTTGTACTGGATGTCCCTTTCTCTTTGCTGCATCACAATTGAGTCTTTATAACAAACTCCTTTGGGGAATATATTACTTAAAAATCAATTCTGGCTGTAATTAACCCTTTACAAGGTTTGTCATAACAACTTTTACTCAAATATTATACTCTATCCTAACTTCCCTCTAAACTATTACCTATTAATATTTGAACCTTGGGGGTAAAAACAACAACAAATAAACAAAACAAACAAAACAAAACACACACAACAACAGAAATTTTAGACCAAGCGAATCAAAGTTTATCAAAGGCTTATCTCATGAATGTGTGAATCTGTTCAACTTTCCACGTCTATCTGCTCTTCTTGGAGTAACCAAAGCCCTCAGGTAGCAATGTCTGAGTGTGCTACCATACAATTTAACCACATCAACAGAAACTGTGATTTTGGCTACCCACCTTCCAATTCTTTGCAAGGCCTTCAAAACAGCACAGCTATTTTAAAAGGCTATGAGACAGCAAGCTTGGCTGCACTTGATTACCTCAGAGAACAATTCAAAAATGTGTTTACACTTGTGACAAACATAGTCAAAGGCATATGTGCTCTACTTAATCATTCTTGTACCAGCTCAGATTTTGCTGCCTCCTGTAGGTGATGATTTTGGGGCTGCATTAGTGACTTTTTTTTTTTTTTTTTTTTAATCCAAGTTATTTCAGCAGTCATGGTTACAGCACAATACTCAACTGTGGTACCAGCAGAACTGAGGTAGCAGAGTGGCTTGAGAGCAGTGTTCAGAAATCCGGCACCAAAAGGACATTTTAATTGGCTTTGCTGTAGGAAGAAGATTAATGTTAAGTAAACCACTAACCCGAACAACTGGCCTAAGTGGGATTTTTATCTGAAGTGCCACCAGTCAGTGGTTCCCTGAGATAGTATGTTTAGTTTCAGGATGCCTACATACACAGTCACTGAAGTTAAAACAGTGAATTAACTTTCTCCCACATTAAATGAACTCAAAAAAAAAAAAAAAAGATATCTATAAGATTTATGTTAGGCCAGTATTTATCCAAATATATCTAATTTCATGCCATATCAGACATTACCCATTTTTATGCAAAAAAACTGACATAAACACCATAATGGGTTATGGTTAATTTGACAGAAGTACAATCAGAGGCTCACACTTGTTCAGAATCCAGTCTGCTTTGCCAGGAGACCTGGAAGCAATTGAGCCCAGTGTTAAAAAACGAAGGCATCTATGCTGCTATTTAACCTCAACACACTCTCAGGGGAATGAGAAATGAACTCCCACCGGACTCTACACAACAAAATCGGTCAGCCTCAGCCAAACTGACTTCACCAGGAACCTGTGTTTTGGCTGGCAGAGGCTCATTGATTTGTCTGAACAATCAGCTGGATTACATCCATAACACAAACAAAATTGAGACTGACTTTTATGTAAAGACCGACCTCTACAAGGTTACAAGTTGTTGATTTTTAAAGTAATAAATCTCTGTTATTTAGCACTTGAGATTTTCAGAGATGCTCTAGCTTAGTCTTTCTCCTGCTGCAAACCCTTCAGCCAATCCCACCCAGCAAACAGCAGAGAGCACTTTGGAAGCTGAGGTATTTCTTTAAGAGGAGAAATATGAAGGAGAAAGCTTCCATCATAACACCCACCTGTGCTTCTTTAGTGCCTGGTATCCAAAAGTCCCATTACTCTGGCAAGACTCTGCAGTACTGAATATATTCTGGCCACTCTCCCTTTTGTCCTTGATATGCTTTTTATATGTTGCAGGCCAGAGGGACTGATGAAGAGATAACATAAGTTTTATGCCAGCTGCAGATTTCTCCATTCTAGGGCAATCCTTTGCTGCACATTAAAGGCTGCTTCAAGGTCCCTTTATGTTCCTCAGGTAGTTGGACCTCAGCACAGGCTTGAGTTTGGCCCTCAGAAAGCATTACATGATTCATACCCTGTGATTTGTGTCTGCTTGAACAGATGCTGTTTGGTTATAATCCTGCATTCAATTTGTAAGTTCAGTCTGATCTTTGCCTCGTCTCCCTCTTTGATTGTGGCTGTGTCCAAAGTCTAACTTAAGAAACCTGATTTTCCACTTTTTCTCTGTTGCTCTTTTTCACTGATGTCTTCAGCATCTCTAGCTGAAGTCTAGACCACAGTGATATAACTAAGGAGAGAAAGAAGCTGATGTTAACTGGTTATGAGTACTTTGTATATAAAGTGATTGTACAACAAACTACTTTCAACTACTACTTTTATTTTGGATGTTGTAGCAGACTGACACTTTCATTGATTAAAGAATGTTCCATAGATCTCTGTATTGGTAATAATTTATGATCCTTTCTACCTTACTCCTCCAGTGTGCATTACACAAAATATGAAAGGCCTTCTTCTATCAGCAAAAGGAATGTGTACCTTTCCAGTACAGCACATTGAACACACTATGTAATTTTTAAATGGTAGAGGAAATCCAACCATTTTCATATGTCTTCTGTTGTGCTATAATTCTTATTGATTTCAACAAAGATACATGCAATACATGGAATCAGAAATAAATTTGCTGCATCCTAAAGCAGCTGGATATAATCCATAGATTAAGAACTTTCCAGTTGAATGAGCTTATCTTGAAAAATCCTTCGAACACAGAGTATTTGCTACTGTGAGACACTAAACCCCTTAGAAAAGTGAGAAATTTCTGGGAAAAATAGATGGACGAAATAAAGTTAGGGAGATTATGAGGGCCTTGAAGATAGAACAGATCTTGATCCTAATCTTAAGTGCTTGGATGTGAGAACATCCAGGAGAACTCATTACTACAGTATTTGCTGTAGAGTTAAATGTGCTTAGAATGACAGAAGAATTAAAAATATAAAAGAAAAAAAAGAATATTTTTCTGAACAAAAGTGTAGAAGAAGCTTTGTTTTCACAGCCATATTTTCAGTATGTCTTCCTTCATCTCGTCTACAGTCACTCTCAGCGCTATTAATTGCTGGAGTCATTTTGTTCCACAAACATTTTTAAGTTTAGGTTATTTGGATAGTGAAATGTCTGAATGCTGACATACAGCAGGTATTACCATGCTGTAAGTACTATATTTATTATCACTTCTTTTTTTTTCAAGGACAAAAGCACCTGAAGTTACACCCAGCCTGATTGTGCAAATCCAGTCAAAGAAAAATGTCTGAGCCTTTTTCTTTAAAACACAGGCTCTTATTTGTTGTTGTTGCTTAAGTTTTCTCAAATGGAAAATAAGGCCCTATAAAACTGTGAGAAAGATGTGTAAAATGAAAGCTTCACCCAAAACGGGATGCTAAAATGGCATCAGAAGACAGGAGAATTACTACTCATGTCTCACAGCTCAGGTTGGAATGGATGATAAAGCCTGCCCAGTTCCCATCCCCTGCCATGGTCAGGGCTGCCCCCACCAGCTCAGGGTGCCCTGGGCCCCATCTAACCCAGCCTTGAGAATCTCCAGGGATGGGGCACCCACAGCTGCAGTGCAAGTGCCTCACTGCCCTCTGAGTAAAGAAATTCATTCTTAATTAGTGGAGTGCTAGTTACAACCTAGCAACTTACACAGCTGAAACATAGACATTGTAGAGAAAAAAAAAATCCTCCTGTTGATTATTTTGAATATACAAATCTCAACTTCATTTGATTCAGACTTTTTTTTTTTTTCAGCAATGAACAACTGCTCTTCTCCACTTACATCCACCATTTGTAACTTTGTAAATGCCTGTCAGAGCTCACAGTTTTATTTCATTGCTCATAAAGAATCTTCCAATGCTTTGACTTTCTTCCTCCTCTCTGAACTTTTCCTAGTATCATTATGTTCTTTCTGAGATGAACAGGACCAGTTCTTCAACACATTGAAAAATGCAGCCCCAACACTGTGCAATTGCATAAGAATTTTTATTGTTGTTTTATATTTACTCTTTGTTTTCTATTTCTTTCTCAGTAATCCCTATGATAATCATTGGGTTTTATATCAACTACTGAGAATTATCCTGATGTTTCAGAAGATCTTATACCTTAACAAAAATTTCTCTTTCCTGAATGGAAATAGGTAGTTTAGAACCTACTGTTATGGACTGTTTTTCCCCCTGTGCCTCACTTCACATCTATTGCACAGAATTTCATCTGTCATTCTATTGCCTGTTTTGTACAATGACTTTTCTCCCAAACTCTTTGCAATCAGTTTTCATTTTCATTACACTGAATAATTTGGCATCATCATTAGTCTCCTCATTCTCCATCTTTTTCCTTTTCCTTATAAACTGAACATAAAAGACCCAGGAATGGAGCCTGTGATATATGACTTCTCTCCAGTGTAAAGCCTAAATATTTATTCCTTCTTTTTGTTTCTTACCTGTTAGCTTGTTAATCTATAATATGACTTACCTCTCTCTCACAGGCAACTTAATTTCTCTAAGAGCTCACGGTGCTAGCTGCCCCCAGATTTATCACAGAGCCATAGAATATACTTATCCACATTATAAATTGTTTTCATATCTATAGATGAGAAATACAAGATATTAAAATTTGATGCAAAATCTGTATCGCATTGCCTTAGATAAAAGATGATATGAAAAATTTAACTGAAGGAATAGGAGTGTGAAGATTGCATGGTATTTTGAGAGAGAGGCTGGATGTTCTACAAAAATCCAACTTGTGCCATCTGAGCCCAAGGTTTTCTGAGTTTTCGCAGAGTTATTGTTTGACTAATTTCTCCATGTCTAAAACAGGCTTCCAACTGTGACTGTGTCAGGGTTAAATAAATGTAGGTCTGATAGCTTATCAAAAAAGGTGCCAAAGAAAGATGAATTTTTGCTAGGCTCCAAGTACAGGTCTTGACAGATTTTTGTATTAAGTCCCCAGAATCTTCAGTGGTTCAGTCATATGAATTTTTGTTGAGGGATTTGATGTCTGCTGTTTTTTTATTTTGCTAGGAAATGACCCACTAACAGCCTGGAGATAGAACAGCCAGAAAAAGAAGGGAACAGTACATCTGTGATGCAGATAAAAAAAAATCTGGCACATAAATTTAACTCTATTTTATTCCCAAATAATTTTGAGCATTGCATTCTCAAAGTTTGTCTTTAATAAATGTTGCATGGCTTTTCCAAGGTAATTGTTCTAGCTATGTAACATAATATTGGAATAAAAAGGAAAGAAAAAAAAAAAAGGGGGGGGGGGGGGTCAGAATGCCTCTGTTAGAATTTTGCCTAACTCCATAAATCAGGTTTTGGATTGACGAAAGTTAGGATCTGAACCAGCTGCTCCTGATGTCAGCTAGCATCATCCCACTGATTTTAAGAGGAGTCTTTTCAGAACCTTAATGAGCAGAAATATATTTTATAACTTATTTCTGAAATATTGCACAAACAGCAGAGGGATGGAGTGACAGAGTAAACAAAAGAGAATTTAACTGCAGTGGCTGGCAAGACTCAAATCGAACATGAGTAATAATTGGGCTGTGTATGAGAGATTAGTAAGATGTGATTTTGCAGTCCTTTTAATTATCCTTCATTATATTGGAAATACTCAAGGAGAATGATTAAAATATGAATTCTGTATGGACAATGCCCCTGTGAAAAGATGAAAAATATTCATTGTGAACTAGCAAGGGGTTTTAATACCTCACTATTAGAATCTAAATCTCTTGAATTACTACTACAGCTTTGTGAAGCTCCTTGCTTTTGTTTCTTGTTGATGTTAAGCACAGCCAAAAGGCAGGGACAACCCACTGCTGTTGCACTGGGAATGCACTGTCCCCTCTCAAAAATTCTTGTCCTCTGCTTTTGTACCATAATCTCAGCAAAGATGGCTTGAGCCATCTGTAGGACTGAAAATGAAGCCTCAGAGAGCAAAGAACCCAAGCACTCAGAACAGTGTTTGAAAGAAATCTCAGAAGACTTACAAAAGCAGAGCAGGCAAGAATCAAATTGATGTTCAAAGCCATAGGGTAATAGGGCCAACCTGTGTGGGTCTCAGCTGCCATCGTAAATGTGATGCAGTGCATAGACATTGGAAACAGTTGCAGAGGGAGGCACAGAGATACCAGGACTAACATCAGAGCCCAGCTCTGATTTTGTGTACTTCCCTTTGCAATTTAGAAGAGGTGTGTCACTGCTACATGCTGTCAGTCTTCATAAATGCAGAGACATACTGTCATCTTCACTGCTTCTGACTGCAAGCGCAAGTTCTCATTCAGGTGTCACACAGGTCTCTATATAGCTTTGCCTGATGTAAATTGTTGAGGAATAAAGTGATATGATTTATATAACTTTTTTTATTATTATTCTACTTACTTACTTGGATTATTTATAAACACATGTTTATAACTGATAAAATGTCTCTAAAATCTTACTGTGTTCAGTCTCTTCTAAACACTTCTTTAAAAATATATTTTCCAGGTTAAGGCCCTACAAAAAAAAAAAAAAAAAAAAGATTTTACGGTGGTTACATTTATCTCATTTATCTAAATCTGACCCAGATGCTCAGATTGGCTCAGATTGGCTCACCTCATCTGGAATTAGATGTAATTAAACACTGTGAATTGAATGTTAAATTCAATAAAAAGCTCTCAGTAGGTTAATGAAAAATCATTTCTAACCTATCAGAACAGAAATCTATAGACTGAAAATACATACATTATTTTTCCATAAATTTGATTGAAAATGAATTTCCTCTCCTCAACTATTGAATAAGACTGAAAAGAGAGAAGGCAAATAACAAAACTCAGGAAACTGTGGTACTGGATGGCATGTTTTCCCAATCTAAATAATAGACTTGTTCTCCCAAATACGTGATAATTTTTTTGTCATTAGAAGCTCCTTTTTAAAGAACTACTGAGTATGGAAAGCTATTTCTATGGAAAAGTCGCATAAGAGAACTGAACTATCAAAACCAGGTCATTCACTGCATCTTCATTTTACTTCAATCAGAAAAAAAGAAATGACGGTAACAGCTTTGCATGTGGTTACGATTCAGAAATGGAAATTTTGTGCATTCATATTATCATAAAGTATGGATCATACAGATCTCATTATGTGATTATGCAAATAACATTAATTACACAATTACAGGCATCTACAGTAATGAAATATGATTAATTATATTACTTGCTGAATGCAATGCCATTAGCTACTAGAGGTCCATAGATGCATTTCGTTTTTAGATTCACCAACACTTTAATATTATGAGGGAATTATAAATTATTGTAACAACAGATGATAAAAGCAGATGGAATAAACTCAAATGAAGCCAAGATGATTTACACAGCTTTAAATTGAACAGTTTGTGTATTTATCCATCTATAAATGTTTTGCTCTGTAATCATGAATTCTGTTTGGAAAGAAAGTTTGAAAAAAATGACAAATCTTGAAAAGACTCTTAAAGTAGTACAGAAGCAAAAGTAATCAGTGGGAGAAGATATATGACTCCAAAAACGTAGCAGTGGCTCATTTGAGAAGTAAGGACAGGTTCTCCCTGCTGGAAACTTTGAGCATGATCTAGCTTACTTGCCTTAAACCACTAATGGGATAGGCAGTTCCAGGCAATAATCAATCCCCCCCTGTCTGAAACACCCCTATCAGGACAGTTGAAGGGGTTTCTGGAGGTGCTTACCTCTTTCTGCAGATTAAAGGGGAGAAGACTTGAGGTATGGCTTGAAGATAATGCTTAGAGGTGACTAATATTAGAAAAAATTAATCCTACCTGCAGGTGATGCAGGACTAGGCTTCATGCCTGAAAGAGCATGAGATAGGTATGACATCTCCCAGGCAAGTCCCAGAGAAAGGAGTTTTTCTCTTAAATGTAACTCCTCTGATTAAGTTTCAAGTACATATCTCAAACTGCATGCAATCTGTTCTCATGCCTGGACACAGCTGGCCAGTCTTTACCCAGGTGTTGGGACACATAAAGCATAACTACTTGCATAGGGTGTCTGAGGCTTCCCATGGCTCTTCCCAATCTCTTGGGCCTAAGAATGACATACTTCATATGAAAACCATTGTCTTGATACTGTATTTAACTGTCCACAAATGAATAGCACTTAAGTCTGACAGATACAGAGAACAAAGTATGTTGCTAGTCAGACAGTGTTTTTTAGTTCTCTACCTCACTCTTCCTCCATATGGACCATCAAAGTCTAGTGATTTCTGTTAATCTACACCTAGTCCTTCTAAAGAAACTGCTGCCACAGAGCAGAGTTTCTTAATGTCCAGATCGTAAAGAAAACTCCTCTTCCTCACCTCACACAATCAGTTCATAGAAACAAATTTTAACTCTTTCTTCCAATCAAAATAGGAGGCACCATGTCAGAAAAGCTGAGGTTTTTAAGTTAGCAACTATTTTTAAAATGCAGGAAAGTTCACTGGTAGGTGTAGTAAACTTTAGATGAAAGCAAGAGAAAAGATTGTCATAACCTTTGCTCTCTATATTTTTCACTTCAAACTAAATATCTGATTATTTTTTCAGATATGAAAATAAGCTGTTTTCAAAGCACTGGGACTGAGCATCCAAAATACTGATTAGAGATGTAGGTATTCCAAGAAGCAGTACACGAGACATGTATTTTCATGACAACAGTAAGAACATCTCAGCCCTAAAAAAACAATTTATTCTTTCTTATTCAGAATATAGATAATTGGAGGCGTTTTACAAAATACAGTTATTAAAAAGTGAGTGGCTCCTAATGACAGAGTGGATTATTTTTAATAAAGGAAAGAGCCTTCTAAATGAATGTACTGATTAGAAGAGGCAGCTTGCGTAGGTGGGCTTGAAGTCATTCTCAGTTTTTGTTTAGAAATAATTTTTTTCGCTGAAAAGCATCTTATAATTGTATTATTTTATCACTTGCTCCAGACCTTAACCTTCTTCCACTGAAATAATTTGTAAAACTCCCATAAACTTCATAAGAGACCAGTGCTGAAGCACTACTAAATCATTTAGAATATGTTAATTTACAGTTTTTATCTTTCTTAGAGGAAAATTTCTAGAGCTTTTCTCTGTGTTAACTACTAATACAAAGCCAGCATCACTTTGAAGAATCGTGTAAAGTTTCCTTCACATTATAGACAATATGAAAACTATTGTACATTATTGCACATAAACACAGTCTATATGCACAAACACCACAAGTACTCAGTGGCACTTAATAAAAGCATACTTTCACTTCCCTATATCTTTCCTCCTGAAGCAGGAGATATGACTCTTCACCAGCTTCTTCCTTGTTTTTTAGAAGGACTGATAAAAGCTGTATGTCTTCCACTGCAGTGCCAATGGAAGGTTTTTCTTTGTGCCAAGGTAACTAATGCATTATCACAGAGAAGCAGTAGTTTGGTTGATGTAGCTATGGCGAGGAGCACAGGCTTTCATTTAGTGAAAGATGTCTGTAAAACTACTTGAGGAGGCTCAATACCAGGTGCTAGACAACTACATGGCTCACCAGCCAGGTGCTTTCCTAAACACAGCACAGACTTGGCCTTTTGGTGTCCAAGGGTTCACAACTCAGGAAAACAGGCAACATATTTCCTATGTAGCTTTACTTTGTAGTTAATTCTTAGGTGCTGCTTTATACAGGTAGACATGAGAAGTGGAGTAACTAAAGGTTCTATGGACTAACTGAAAACAGAGAAGTGGAGAGGGAATCTAAGAACATTCAGTCATTATTTTACAATAGCAGTTACTGACAGCTTCAGTCAGCAGCTTGTTAACATATTTCTAGAAGTTAGTAACAAATGCTTCCAATGCAAGCAGCACTTACAACCTTAACAGTGTTGTATCATACACAATAATAGTCTCTGTCCCCAGTGAATTTCTGGATAAATAAAAGGAACATGGTTTTCTGCCAAACCCAGCCGTCAAAGATCTGCTGTATGCCAGCTCATCGCAAACTGCAGCTGGGACCAGCACAGATGTTAAAGACCTGGCTATATACATCTATGCAAATAGATATTTCTGTCTTGTAGAATGGCATCGGTTGGAAGGGACTTCAAAGGCCACTCAGTTCTACCCACCTACTGCCATTGCAGGGCTGTCCCCCCACCAGATGAGGCTGTCCAGGGCTCCATCCAAGCCAGCTCTTGAGCATCTCCAGAGATGGGGCACCCACAGCTCTCTGGGCAGCAGTGCCAGCTCCTCAGAGAATTATGAGGCAAGAATTCCCTTCTGCTCAAAATTCCCATTGCACCATGGGATTGGTGAAGCCTATACTTGCTAGAACATATCTTCCCAAGCAGTGTCAAGCTATGCTCATGCAGGCAGAAGGGCTGTGTAGGGATGGAAGGGACTGAGCTGACCTACCCACAATGTCTGCAGCACCAGGTCAGATCTGATCAGGTGCATGAGGCTCCTGCCTTCATTGGCATCTGGGTCTTGGTAGGAATCCACCTCACAGCAGGAGGTGTTTTACACAACCCTTTACTTTCAGCCTTTTCTGGATGAGTTGTAGGAGTCGAAGAGGGAATGATGCTGTAGGAGAAGAATATAGGGGATCTGACAGCATTTGGGCTGCAATATAGCCTACTGATCTCAGATTTCTTTCTAGAGAAGGGTCCTTATAACATAGGGAAACCTCAAGATCCATGACATCACTGAACAAGCAAAAGGGGTGGAAGCAGACAGGCAGCTCCAGAACAGGTTAAAACATTCAGATCTGATTTTCTCAGCAAATGGATGAACACTGCACTTCCAAATCTCATGCCTGTCATTCTCTGACCCAGAGAAATTGTTCAGCTTCACTCTATCCAGTCACAAATCCCCAGTTTGCCAAGTGGAAGACTGAAGTATCTTGTCCTGACACATGCAAACTTGAAAGCGAGATCTGCTAGTCGTTTTTATTTTCAACAAAAAATATTTTTCCATTAATTAAAACGGTTAAAAAATTATGTGAGAAAAAAAAACATTTAGAAGATGATAATGGAAGAGAAAAATGTGCACATATGTATAAAGACAGATATATATTTATATGAAACTAAGGCAGAAGTCAACATTCATCATAAAAACTCATCTGTCAGTTCAAGAAGTAAATGAAAGTTCAGCTCTCCTCTTGATTTGAAGCAAGTGCTGCAAGCCACATTTGGTTCATATTTTCAGAATTTATAACACTGTGATGCTTGCCAAAATTCCTTAATTAGATCAGAGGAGAAGCAAAACTGTCAGATGCAATAGCAGAGTACAGCAAAGGAATAAAATATTCTGGGGTTAATTGGATAAGCTCATTCAGCCAGTTTTGCCAGGCTACTTTTTCTACAATGATTTGCAGACTAATAATGAGGATAGGGTTTCTCTCAGTAATAATAAAACAGATTCCTCAAACACATTTCATTTACAAGACCCCAGAATTTATTTTTTTTTTTATAACTAACATAAACCAACATTCAATATCTTTCTTCCCACAGCACACATAAATTGTGAACTTCTCATGAACTCATCTGCTTGCTTAGTGATTTGGATATGTTACTTCCACAAGCGCTTCATGGAAGAGTGCTGCTGAGTGCTGCAGCGAGGCCAAGGCCCAACAAGATCTCCAGTTACACAAATTAGTTGCGTTTCCAGGTCTTCAGAAAAAGTGTGCACCACTTTACAAGGACAGAAAACACACAGCCCAGAAGGCCAACTGTATCCTGGGTAGCATCAATAGTGAGGGGGGCTGCAGCAGAGAGAGAGAGCTGATTACCCCCCTCCACTCTGCCCTCGTGAGGCCACAGCTGGAGTAATGCAGATAACTGGGGTTTCCCAGTGCAAGAAAGATGAGTAACTATTGGAGCAGGTCCAGAGGCAGACAAGAGGATGCTCAGAGGTCTGGAGCACCTCTCCTATTAAGAAAGGCTGATGGAAGTGGGGAAGCTTGGAGAAGAGAAGGCTCTGGGGAAACCGCACTGCAGCTTTCCAATACGTGAACAGGAGAGAGTCTGACTTTTTACACAGACAGATAAGTGATAGGACAAGGAAGAATGGTTTTAAACTAAAAGAAGAGAAATTTATATTTGATGTCAGGGGGAAACTTTTCCACTGAGAGGGTGGTGAGGCATCAAATAGTAGATGTCCCAAACAAGGAGACACTCAAGGCCAAATTGGATAGAGCCCTGAGCAGCCTGATCTGATGCTCAGTCTAATGCATGGCAGCCCTGCACATGGCAGAGGGCTGGAACTATAGGATCTTTAAGGAGCTTTCCTATCCAAGCTCTTCCATGATTCTATGGAAAAGAGAAGAAGATGCAAAACTCAAAGTAGGCTGTAAATTTTGTTTCTTTTGATTCTCCCACATATTTGTATTGGTTAAATTACATGTGACATTCAACATATTTTTTCTCAATGCAGTATTTTAACCTGAACATTTCTTAGATGAACCACAATTTTTTTTTCCATCTTTATTTTCATGTGAGTCTTTTTTTGCAATTAACTCAGTCTTCTTCAGTAGTTTGTCCACTTTTTACATGTGTCATAGGGACACATCTGGACTGAGAGCAGCTCAGTTGATCCCCAGGGGTGTTTGAAAGCAGGAGAGAAATAAACCTCACAACTTTATGAAGCAGGAGGCCAAAGCCAGCATGCACATTATTTTAAAGAGGCCCTTCCAGACTTTGAGCTGAGTGCCCAAAATGCCGCACAGCTATTCTGTAACTGACTTGCCTTTTGTTAACTTCCAGCACAGCTGGTCAGGATGAATTCTGCTAATGTGGTGCTCCACCAAATCATCTCCCAGCCACAGGAGAAGGTTATTTCTTTACAGAAGAATGAGCACTGAGATACTCTTTTTTGAAAAGAAAGAATAGAGAAGACTTGACATTTGATCTGTGTTTTATCCCCTGGCACAATAGCTAGCACTCACAGCCACTTTTAGGAAGTTAAGAAGTAATTTAAAATGCACCCTATGCAGTTCACCTACTAATGCAAGTATTTTAGGAAAAAAAAAATATGCTAGACCTTGAAAGTATTTTGAACACCACAGTATGATTTCAGCAGTTATTTGGGAAGGATTCGTTCCATAATAAAGATCACTTATCTTCTTCCAGACATCCAAACAGCTTTTCATCATTCCAAATACTTTCCTGACAATTATAGAATAGCTTGAATGAGATCAAAATCACATCAAGCACTGCTAAATTGCATAAGCTGAAAAGCAAACTCAGGGATATTTTTGCTACCTATATCCTAAAGCAGCTGCTTCAGGAAGAGTTAGCATATAGGTAGAAATGTGCAGAAGGAATCTACCTTACTGTGTTTCCACGCTCAAAAGCAGCTTTGGGCTCCCCCCCTCAACAATGTTGACACTACTGCATCTGCATATTGCTCAAGGATATCCTTTTATTTCCATAGCATGTCAGAAAAATTTTGTCTCAGCAGATGCTCCAGCTGTCCCTTGTCCCTGTGCACATCCATCCAGAGGATCTCAGAGTTTTGCTGCTCCTGAGATGCCCCCAAGCCTCTCTCCTCTGGTGACATAACGGAGGACCTCGTGTAGCCACAGCAGAAGCTCCATGTGGCCTTTTCTAACTAGATGTTCTTTTAGCAATTCTAGGAAGTATTTAATTAAGTGAAGCACAGTGGAAATTGAAAGATTAAATAACAAACCAAGGCAAATGAGTAACTCCTACATTTCTTACTATCTTCATGTCCTTATGAACTGGAAACAAAAAACTGCAGAATTGTCTCTCAGACAGAATACTGAAGAATACTGAGGTCCTTTCATATGACAGGACACACAAGGAACACCACGCTCTGCCAGACCTCTGATCTGCTTTTCAGGCAAATTAATCTTTCACTTCATTTAATTTACTGCCAATTAAAATTAAATTTTCCACAGTGATTCAGGTATTGAGAAACAAAGAAACGTAGGCAATCATATAACACTTAAGGAAATTTCCTCTCTTCTGTGTTCTGCAGGTTCAACTTCAATCCAGTCTCCTTCTCCACTTTCCTATATTCATTTTATTTCCATCACTTTGTGCTCCATCTTTTCCAATCCCTTTGTTGAGGTGATGGGCAATGCAGCGAGTGTCAGTATGTCACGGCTTCTTTACAGCAATCCCTGTTTACTGTTTTTCTCCTCACGTGTTTCTCACTTGTTACTGCTTTCAGACCTAGTGTGGGTCATCCATGGACCACAGTCCTTGAGGGATGTCCTTGCCTCAGTGTGGGTTGGCAAAACAGCCAGAGACCTCTCAGAGCCATATCTTTTCCAACCTGGAGCACCACCTTCAATGAGTGCATCTCCAGTCATGCCCCTAATAATGTTCCTTTCCCCATCTTATCCACATAATTCCAGGTAATTTCTCTAAACATCCTCCCATTTCTCCTCATGTGTCTCCTTTTTGTGTGTCCCATATCTCCTTCCACATCTTTTGCCACCTCTGTGTGTCACTTGCATCTCACTTTGAGCCTCTGAATAGACATTGTCATGTCTCCTGTCCCAGTTAACAATTTTCTTTCCAAGACTTCTATGAGACCATCCTTCCTGTTCCCTCATCCCTTCCTGTTTAGTCTTATGGTAGCACACAGGTTTCCAGCAGACCTTTTAGCTTATCAGACCTCTATGTGAACCCATGGGTAACATTTTACTCCCCATTTTTTTCTCCTCTCCAGTCCTATTGTTGTTAATTGGATCCTGTAACAGCTACCATTTGTGGAAAAGAACCATCTAATTGCCTGAAATCAGACTGTACTTAATTCTCTATGAAGAGTTAACACAAGAAAAGGATAAAGTTTGTTATGTTTCTGATATGTTTATATTATACTGATTACATTGTACTACAGTTCTGAAACCATTTCATCCCCTTCTAGAGATCAAAGATCTTTGAGAAAAGGTGAGACTTTAGAAGCCTGATCCTGCAGTCCTGGTTTAGTTTTGAGTTATTACAATCAGTTGGCATCAATAAAACCGAAAAATTTTGTTTAGCATTTTACTTTTAGCTCACTCATCTTTTTGCCCTCAAAGTTCTCAAGAATAATTATTTTGACATAATATGTAGGTGAATCCAAAAGTAATGCCTCCTATTTATTTCCATGGAAACTACAACAAATACAAAAAGCAGAATAGCACTATTTTATAGAGTGCCATTTTTTCCACATGGAGGATTCAGTTACACACCTTTGTTTCATATACACATCCATGTCAGATGAGATTTTGTCAGATTGCCATTCCATTGCCATCTGCCATACAGCAACTAAATGAAACAATATTGGCAGGAAGGTTCAAACTTTAATGCCATACCACCAGCATCCACCTCTGACATCGTAGGCCTACATAATAAAACGAGAAACATTACTTTCAGACCACCCCTTGTAAACTCTTAGAGCTCAGCAAACGCAACAGAGCATTCAGGCTGCTCAGAGGAGCTGCTGTGGTCTAAATTTACCACACAGGAATTATACTATGTAAATTGTGAACATCACTGTGTACATGAATCACGAGAATTAGGGAAGCAAAAAGGGTTGTTAGGTCAGCTTGCTCAGAAGGCTTCAAATCAGGACTGTTAACAGATCAACTTCTAGAGCTAGGAGAGCTCCGCACACGGCTGCTGCTGCAGAGCACATCAGGAAGATAAAGGGACCAAAAGTTACTTAATTGTTCTGCAAGTGGATTCCAGGCTTCAGACCAGCTATCTTATACCCAAACTTCTGCCTGACACATGGAGACCTCAAGAGCTGAAATATGTGGATTGACATGAAATTTAACAGCATGCAGCACAAGGTCATGCACCAAGAGCTAAGAAAAAGAATTTCTGAAATTAAGGAGAAGCTCATCCTCCAGCAATAACAGAGGAGGTGAGAAATCTGTGATAGGCTGAGTCAGGGTCACAGCGAGCCCTCAATACACTGAGGCTGTGACATAAAAGCAGTGATTCCAAGAAGCATTAAACAAGGTCTTTCTTCTGGGAGAGAGACTTATTACTGCCTCTGCACAAGACCCAGTTTGGTCTCATCAGGAATGTGGAACACAACTCTCATTGCTTCAGCTCAAGGGAAATTGAATTCAGTTGCAGTACACACAAAGGAAGGCTGCTAAGAGGAGCAGATGAATGGGCAGGCTGTCCTACAGCGCAAGGCCAAAAGACTTTCACCAAAGTAGGTTTAAAACAGGGCCTTGCTGTATTTTTTTCCTGTATGTATCTGTGGAAGATAAACAGGAGGGAATTTAGAGAATTTAGAAGAGATAAAGAAAGGAAAGGAGGATCAAGGGAACAAAAAATATATTTAAAATCAGGGTTAAGTTTTGTAGGAGAATATAAATATACAAACAGCCCCAAAAATGGAAATTTTTAAAGGTTTTCTGTTTTAGAAATGATTAAACATCTTTTTAGTAGGAGTAAAAGGTGTAAGAAACACATGTCATTTTAAGATGGTCTATGATAAATTTATGAATGAGATTACACATCCCAAGCCAGCAAAACAGAATTTTTGGTTCACTGGCTTCTTGGAATCCCTCCAGTCCCATTCATTGAGCTGCTTTTATAAAATACACAATATATATATATAGACCAAAATACTTTAAATGTAATACTGTTATACAGACTATTAGAGTCTCCACAGGAGATCTTTTTCTGTTTTATTTTAGGGTGATTTAGGATTAAGAGAGTATATAACGGTACACGAGAAAAGTTGGATAATCAGATATTTGAGAAAGATTAATAGAAATGAGAATGCAAAAACTGAGGGAAAGTAGGTTGAAGAGACAAAGAATACACTTCACAAAGCACTAAAAAGAGAATAAGCATAAATTATTCTCATCAGTCAATGAGTTTGATCAAGAAATTGTAATAAACATATTACAATGCTATAGGGAAAAATTATAACAAGAGGAACAGTTGCATAAGGGAACAACTTGCTAGCAGTGGTTACAGAATTTCCATTTGACGAAACTCAAGGCTATTTTAAGAACAATGAAATCCATCTGCCAATGATTCAAGCTGATGGACTGAGATGACCCAAGAAGCATCTCTTTCATCACAAATAAGTTTGTTCTTCGACAAGCACTCCAAGACTTAATAGGAGCTGCATTTAGTGAAATGTATCAGCTTATTTCTAAGAAGAAATTATATTTTAATAAATGTTAAGTGGAAGGTTGGACATTTTTCCCATTTAGTAGAAAATTAATAGGATTTCAGTTATCTACTTTCTGGAGCATTTCTATTCATTTTCAGCTAAATCTATTCATCCTACAGTTCGTCCAAGAAACAATTATTTTCAAAAGCAATATCAGACTTCTCTCATGTCTAGCATTAGAACAACTTATTCATAGAACATCTCAAGCTGGCAGGGACCCAGAAGGATCATATCTAATCATATCTAATATGCTATACCTATGTTTAAGAAACAGTAAAGGATCCCACTGGTTTTATGTAATACAAAGGAAGGAATATATGTCTTCCTATATTCCTTTAGTTCTTTGCAGGTTAGGTGTTATAATGGGCCTAGCATGTTTCCTATTTATTAAAATTGGCATAGCACACACTACTTCCAAATATACAGCCAATATTTTGTTCCTAGTGAACAAGGAAGAGAACAAACAAGAATAATCTTAATTGTCCACTTACCACAAATGTTGCTTGCTATAGAGTAAGCCATACTCCTCTGCTCCTAGTACATGACAGTAAATGCATGAAATACAAGGCAACATTTCCTTCATTTCATTCCTACCCAACCTTTATTTCAGTCCTGGACACTAAACCTCATGCAAGATTATCATGACTCAGAATCCAATATTAAATATTGTTCATATGTTTGGCTTTTTTGCCACTGGTGTTATAGCCCTACTTAGTCCACAGCTTCTATAGTTTGCTGCTACGTTTTCCATTGTTTTTCCTATTACCCACTCAAAATAAAAGAGGATTCTTCATGCTGTCTGGACCAGGAGTGACTTTACATGGATCAGCGAAGATGATAACAAGGGCCCCATGGCCATGCTGTCAGACCCTGTCCATAGAAGCACATGCCGCGTGTGTGTGAAAAGCCATCCACTCTCAGTTTGCTCATTATAATGCACTGAGAAAACTGCCTATGATGGACTGTCAGATATTATATGACAGATGAGTGAAGCAGGTGTAGAAACAATAATAGCACAACATTTCAGTAAAAAACTGTAAAAGCGATTTTTAGAGGTTTTTTTTTTAAGCACAAAATACAGAAAGAGAAAAGGTAACTGCTGCAGCACTTCTAAAAGGATCTTTTAGTTATCCAGTGTTACCTAAAAGATGGCTTCACAGAATAAAAGAATAGGAGGTTTGATACATAAGCTCTCACATTTTTTTATTTCAGTAAATAAAACGTCCTTAGTTTGAATTTGCCACTTTGCCTTTGTCATAAGGAAATAATACGTGATGCTAAACAATTAATGCTTAACAAAAGATTAGATTCGTCTCTTTTAGTGAATATTATGTGCACTGAAGAATCATTACCTTGTGTTTGTGCTTTAAAAATCAGGTGTTTGGAAAAGAAGATGAGGATGTACTTACATCTCTTGCTTTCTTAATGCATTATACCTACTGCTAACTCAAATGCAGCAGTGGGAAGATTTGTTTTCTGTGTAAATATGTTGGCAGATGGAATAAAAATATAGGAAAGTGAGCATTATTATGAAATAATAATTCTAAATTACATTTGCAAAAACAATTTTTTTTAGAAGTATTGGTATGTAGTTAAGCTGCTCATAAATACCATTTGTAATAATGCATTTTAACTGAGAATGACTGAATTGCATATTGGAGAACGGCTGCAAGTCCAGCCAAGGAAAATTGCATGTTTTACTTCAGGAAAGTACATTTGCCTCCAGTATGTCTTAATGTAAATCTTATTCATTGTCCTCTCCCTTTCTGCCAGCCAAGAAGTACTGACACCATAATCCAGAGGAAATTTCAAAGCAAACACATAAGCTCATCGTCTGCCTGACAATTCATGCAATGATGTTTGCAGACTTGTCCACTACAAATCCCTGCTTCCTAACTCCCTCTTAAATTTGCTTTGTTTTTCTAAAACACCAACTTGAAAGGAACAGAAGAATACTGCACCTGTTTCATTCTATACCACATTTAGAGATTCATGCAATGGAGAGTGGCAAAGGAAAATAAGCAAGCTCTGTGCTTTAGGATATGGATTTTCCATTTCTGACATGTATTTCTGTGACTGAGAACAGGAGGTCCTTCTGCAGTGTTGGGTGTCAAAGGGATGATTTTTGACCCAAGAAGAGTGTATAAGATCTGGAGGGGTCAGATTCTACAGCCTGGTTGTCTCAGTGCTGAACAGGTTAAACAAAGCTGTAGGATCTAGAAGTGGCTCTGAAATTCAACAAGATTGATCAGTTTGACAGTGTGGAAGGAAAACAGCTACCTGGGATTGCACACGTGTCTCATAGACTGCTCACAAGAGAAAGTATAAGAGAATTATAAAGAATACTAGAAAAAAAAGTGAAGAGGTCACAGAGGTATCATTACTGTTGGGTAATTTGCCTCAAGGCTGAAGTGTTTTTACTGACTGAGAAGAAGAAAGATGTCATTTTTCTTCTCTCTTCTCCTAAACTTCCTTCATTGTCCACCAAAAAACGTGTTGACATTGCTTAACTTGATGTTCCAGTTTTCATCTCTTAGAAAACTACCAGCCTGGAAATGATGTGGTAGAATAAGGCAAATCAAGCTGCAACCTCACAGGTACTTATCCTTGTATAATCTTTTGCATATTTCAGCATCATAAGTGCTTCACCGCCCTCTGAGTAAAGAATTTCTACTTCACATCTAACCTAAGTCTCCCCTCTTTAATGACATTCCCCCTTGTCCTATCACTATCAGACCATGTAAAAAGTCAGTCTCCCTCCTGTTTATAATCTCCCTTCAAGTACTGGAAGGATCTACTTAAAAAAAAAAAAAAAGTTTTAAAAGTTATTTTGAGTTAAACCATGTGCATGAGATTCACATATTTGCTCAGTTTTCAAAAGATTGAGTATATGAACTCTCTTTTTATTTCATCATCATGGGTGTTTTAAATCTTTCAAGTGATGAACAACAAAAACCTCAATGAATAATAGAGAAATGACTGTATTGCTGACATTCACTGAAGTAAGACTAAAATGTATCACCATGGTGGTATCCACATCAGTAATACTGGACTGGAAGGGTTCTGAGCCAAAACTACCATGGTAACGGAGATAAAACAGCCACTTCAATTTGCTTGTGAGCTCAGCCACTAATAGAGTGTGGTTTTTCTTTTTTAAAAAGAAAGAAGATCTCTGAAGAAAGAACTATCACATTGCTGTTCCCTCAAACTCACATAAAAAATAATAAGCTATTTGTGGCAGAGAATGCCAATGAAGATTCCATCTTATTTGAAGATTGATCTTCTGTTGAGAGAGCACAAAATGCTATCCTCAGACATATACATTTAAAAAAAAACCCCAAACATTTCTAGAAATCACCACAAATAATTACAAACAATTCATCTCCAAAAGCCCTCAATTCGTGCTTTTTTAAATGCCCTTGATAGAAAAAAATACATACCAAGAAAAGTTAAAATACTTAAGCCAGAAATTAAAACACTTTAACTCCAAATTGAAATAAGAATATTCTACTCTACACAAAGCAATATTCAATTATTTTTTGCTTTATGTCTGCAAATTTCTTGTAGGTCTGGATCATTGGAGATGAGTACATAATAACTTATCCTAAAAGCATTACACCTGTGGGTGTAATAACTCCGCACAGCTCTTTCCCTTGCAGGTATATCCAAACTAACTAACTCAAGTACTGTGCTAGTTCCATATGCCAAGGGCACTACCATACCTAACATAACCTCCTTTGCACATGTACAAACTTCACAGGAGAGAAAATGAGGATAAGGAAATCACTGCTTTAGCAGGACACTCCATTTTCTTGTAGCCAAGGAAGCTCATTTACAGCTTGCTTGAATGTCTTTCTATTGCAACACGCTACACAGACAAATCATTAACATAGGTCCACAGATGAGCAAGGAACAAAATCTGATGGAGTAGCATAACAAAGGGCAAGGCACTCAGTACTGATCAGCATGTTGACGAGAATCAGTAGATGATTAGCTCATCTATTAATAAATTGTGGATGGGAGAATGAATAAAATATTTTTCCAATAAGAACTCTAATAGAATAGTGTAGAAGCTTCACAATTCTGTCCACTGCATTCTTCTTCCAAAGCATCAGAATGGGAGAAAGCATATATCTATAGCATGAGGTAACAGAGTCTGCTTCCAAAATTCTTGGTTAAAAAAAGAAGCATGTTCATTGCAGTAGAGAAAGAGGAGAACATGGAAAGGTCTAAACAGAGTAGATGTGTAAAGCAAGATGCAAGGGCAAAAAGCTGTACAAGAAAGAAAATTTTAAGAGAAATCAGAGTGTGGGGAAAGGAATAGGGCAGTGAACAAAGCAGAGGATCTAGAGGCATGAATGCAATACTGCATCTCTGACAGAAGGGAATTGAAAGTGGCAGCATATGAAGGAGAAAGAGGAGGTGAACTGATGGGAATAAAGAAAAGCAGAAAGAAACAGTCTGTTAAGGAACAGACTGAGGTAACACTACCTTAAAAAAATGAATTGAACAGTCACCTCTTGGCATCAAGAAAATCCTAGCAAAGACCTCTTTTTTGGTAAGGTTAATGGGACAATGAAGACAAAAGAAAATATCAAAACACTAAATGAATTTTCTGAACAGACATAGTGAATTCCACAACCTTAAAAGTATTACAATGAAAGGTAAGCTATACCTTTTATTTTGCAGATATTAGTCATCTTTCATATGAAGGATACAAGCATTCCAAGATTAGCAGCATTTGGAGAGCACACACACACTTCTACTTCCCTTGGCCTTGAGAGACAACATTACTTCCTTGCCTCACTTCTACCAGAAAAATGCAGCTTGACCTGTCAGGGGATATTGCAGGGGGAGCAGCAACAGAGACACCTGCCATCCTGAAGTTATTTCCATGGTTTTCAGCAAATAGGAGGAATAAGAGCAGGGCAGCATGCAAGAGATGTCAGATTTTGTCTGAAAGACCCACGTTTAGCTACAGCAACAGACAGCTACAACACCCTTTAGACTCCTCTGCCTCTTTTTCTCCCACAGAAGAGAAGACAAATCAGTACTGTAAGTTTTTTCTTTTATTATTTCTTGTACATCTGTCACATCTGTACATTTTGGACTCTCACTCCCTCTCTTCTACACATCTCCTCTTGTTTTGCATCAAAATGGCTCTCATCATGGGCTGTGGACAGCAGTCTGGTGCAAATAGGGGCTTTGCAGGCAGGAATGTTTATTATGGTATATAGTTGCACACCCAGCATGCATTCAGGGCAGCAGCAGGCCTTTCTGAATAGAGACATAACCTTTTAGCTAGCTCAGCCAGGTCTGTGCCAATATTACAGTGGGGCATGGCAGAGGGCCTCCCAGACCTGCTGTGACCACTGATAAAAACAAGCAGTGTTCCCTCTTCATCCCCCTTATCAAAGCAATTACTTCAACAGGAGTCAAAAGGGTCCTCCTGTTAGGACACAATAATGATTTCATGACCAAAGGAGGCTATTACGCTTATTTCTGAATCATATGAAGACTTTTTTCCCCTTTGTACCGCTCTAGAAAGCCAAGATCACAATGACACTTTCAGATTAATTATGAAACTCTGCTTTATTTATTTTTTTTTAAACAACCTTGCAGAAATCTCAATAAGAATTACCAGTGACAGTTTTTAGTTCATCTTCTAAGCCCTCAAAGAAGGCATTTATCCTTGAACTTTCCTGACTTCTTTTCCCTTCATGTGCGTTAGGAAAGGATTCCAGTTGTTCCCCCAGACTTTAAGTGACTAAAAGATTATCCATAGGGTAATTTGGGTACATAGAGAAGTTTCACTTTCCCTCTGTGCTGTCAGTGCATTTACTGAAGACTAGCAGCACACAGTGATATCTTTCAGGGTAAAGACAGTGAGTGGTGCCCAGTCATAGTGCCCAGAAGATGGGGGCTGTCCATTAACAATACATTAAATGGCACCAGTGCACACCCACTGGAATCTCATTGTGAGAGATGGCCTCATAACCACAAGGAAGAAGGACAACTGCAGGAGAGGCTGAGTTGTCATTAAAGAAATCTCCCTCTGGAAGCATCAGCTCTACTTAAAATTAGTGTGCCGACTGAAAATAATAACAGTAATAACACATTCTCTTCAATACAGTTTCCTTGTCAAAGACAGAAGAAAAAATGTATCTTGGAATGCTTAAAAAAAAACAAACAAAAAAAAAAAAAAACCCACACCACAGACTGCTTTAAATGTAAATTCCATCGAGTTTTTGTTAATGTCTCATGAACCCCCTTAAGGAGTGTTCTATCTTCCAGAGACCACATAGGAAAGGCAGGAACCAAGAGGTGGGAGCTGCACCAGGAGAAGGGGTGCAGGACCATCCCCACCCCAGCTTCACCCTCTGGCAGCCCTGCAGAAAGCATTTCACTCATTTACAGGTAAATCTGCACCCTGGATATCAGAGCTGTTGTTTGTTTAGCAAGCCTGCTGCTCAAAAAGAGCCTGAACCACCACCCAATGTGACAACAGAGAAGGAGCTTTAAAGTCTGTATTAAGCCTAAGCCAGTTTTCAGTACGTCAGAACTGATTTACTACAGGCTTTTCTAGGGCTGTTGTAGCATTTATGCAAGGGTTACTGAACAAATCCCCAAATGCTGGGAAAATTAAATTTATGGCAGTGTAATTTTTCAAAATACCTGTGTACACTGTGGGTCATATTCTGATCAGTGAGATGAATTCAGAGCTAAATTCAGTTCACTGATTTCATTGGCATAACTACCCAGAAATGCAGAGAAGACAAGAAATGTGACTACTTTGTCAGCAACAGCCTCTGAAGCACTAAAAAGAAACACAAATAAGCTTATGTTTACTGCAGCCTGCTCCCTGTTAGCTTAATTCTTTTGAAGTCCCACACTGGCTTTTGGACTGGGGAGATCCCTGGCTGCTGTGTGCTGACATGCATGGGCTGAAGTGGTTGACATCCAAAATTGGAGGTTCCCTAGAAACAGAGAATCTTCTGATACTTTATTTAATGCAATTTCATTCAAAGCTTTGTTCTTGTTTTTACTTTTCACTCTTAACGTTGAGATGTACAACAAAAGATCATCCTTTATATTTGCTTGGTAGGATCACATACAAGCACAAAGAAAACCCCAAGAAGCCTTTCTACGTGCTTAAACATGCTGACACAGTTAAAGCAAGTACAGTCCAGAAGTTACAACTCCCAGCCAGTTAAGCTCTGTTACAAATGTGGGAACAGTTTTTACCTGCTGCGTGATTATATTTTAAGTTCAGTTAAAGAGAAAAAAAAGTGTGATCACTAATTGCTTTAACTGCTCCCTAAGGGCTGCCATCTACTACTTTTTGCCTAAAAGAAGAAACAAATAAAAATCTAAACAAAAGCAATATAAGGTGTAGAAGATTTTAAGGTATGTTATTTTGTTTTAACCAATTCAATTTTTGTTCCTATGGAAACACCAGCCCAAATGTTTCAGTGAAATAGTTAAAGTCAGACTGTAGTAGAGTTCGAGAGATGAGCTTTGAAATATCCGCAGTGTTTTGGTTTTGCTTGTTTCTCAGTGTCAACTCCAATCCTCCTGATTTCTTAGTTACCTAATCTTTAAAGAAGAGACATTAGATAGCCTCATGCTATTTGACATTCCGCAGCCCTTGTAGCTTCACGAAGGGCAGGTCCTGCCTGACTAAACTAGTGACTTTTTAAGATGCCATAACTACATCAATGGACAAGGGAAGAATCACTGATATCATCTACCTGGACTTCAGTAAGGCCTCTCACACAGCCCCATGTCACATCCTTCTCTCCAAATTGAAAATATGTGGATTTGACTGTTCAGTGGATAAGGAACTGGTTATGAGATTAAATCCAGAGAGTAATGGTCAGCAGCTCAACTTCCAGACAGAGATCAGTGATGAGTGGTGCCACCCAGGGATCAGCACTGGGACCTATGCTCTTTAAAATCTTCATCAATCACATCTATAATGGGATCAAGGGCATCCTCAGCAAGTTTGCAGATGATATCAAGCTGTGTGATGTGGTAAACATGCCTGATAGATGGGATGCAATTCAGAGAGACCCAGACAGGCTCAAGCAGTGGGCCCCGGTGAACCTCATAAGGTTCAACAACCTCAAGTGCAAGATCTTGCACCTAGGTCATGGCAACTCCTATTACCAGTACAAGCTGGGAGAAACAAGGATGGAACACAGCCCTGCAGAGGGCAACTTCAGGGTACTGGTGGATGGCAACTGGACATGAGCCAGCACTGGTGCCCTCACAGCCCAGACAGCCAACCATATCCTGAGCTGCATCAAAAGAAGTGTGGCCAGCAGGACAAGGGAGGTAAACCAGCCCCTCTGCTCCACACTGTGAGACCTCATCTGGAGTACCGCATCCTAACGTGGAGTCCTCAGTATAGGAGAGACATAAACCTGATGGAACACAGCCAGAGGAGGGCCACAAAAAATGATCCAAGGGATGGAACACCTGTCCTACAAGGACAGGTTGAGAGAGATGGGGCTGTTCAGTCTGGATAAGAGAAGTCTCCAGGGAGACCTGAGAGTGGCTTTTCAGAACCTAAAGGGGGGATGTAAGGAGGAAGCAGACAGACTCTTTAGCAGGGTCTGCTGTGACAAGACAAGGGGAAATGGATTGAAACTAAGAAAGGAGAGATTTAGTTTGGACATAAGGAAATTGGCTTTGTTTGTTCTAAAAAAAGGGTGGTGAGAAACTAGCACAGGTAGACCAAAGATGTGGTGGATGCCCCATCCCTGGAGATATTTAAGGTCAGGCTGGACTGGGCTCTAGGCAACCCGATCTAGCTGCAAGTGTCCCTGCTCACTGCAGTGGTGCTGGACCAGATGACCTTTATGGATCCCTCCCAATTCAAACAATGATTCTACAATACTATAATTATATGTACAGAGCCAGAAACCAGCAAAAATAAATAAATAAATAAATCCATTAATAATTAAATTTTTCACTTAAAAAAAAGTTTATAGTGATTCCTAATTGCTTGCTGTGTTTTTTTTCCCTATGAGTTCTATACATTTTTAGTATAAAACGTTATTTAAATACAGGCAAGATTACATTCCTTGTAGTCACACTTTCTGGATAACAGAAAAATCACAGACGTACAAAGCACTGAAGCCCTCCTGACTAACAACAGAACTACCAAAATAACCAGTGAAATTATCTTCACTTTTAAAGTAGGTTTTCAATGTCTCTATTCCATTGTCTATATCTTCCTGGCTATTTTTAAAAAGTCTCAGATTTCTTAATTGTATCTGTGTTAAGCTTTTAAACGGTGAGAAACTATATTTGTGTACACTGAAATCCCACACATCAGATCATAGGACCATGAAGGACCTCAGGAAACCATCTTGTCTCTTCCCTGACCATCTGGTGATATTGACTACACATAGTTTTATTTCCCTAAGAGACCTATCAGGTCTGTGCTTGAAAGCCTCCCCTGAGAAATATACCACGGTGTCCATGGAAAGGCTCTCCTGATGGTTAACTTATTTACTCAAATTCTCTAAAGCTGAGTAACTTGAATGTCATGTGCTGCAATGTCCCACAAAATCTTCTCAGTGCCCAAATTCAAATTGCTGCAATGTCCCACAAAATCTTCTCAGTGCCCAAATTCAAATTTATCTATCAAAGGACACACATAATATTAAGCGAACCATTGGCTCAGCATGTAAACCATAAACACTTTTTGTCATTTTTCAGCAGTTGTAGCCCACACAAACATACAGAGAATCAGAAAATGCACAGAATCATTAACACTAAAATAAAAATTAATCTAACATCTGTGTCACTATGTATATCCGGGAAACCAGCCAAGGACAAATATCTGAATGCATATGAAATTATCCTCCAGCTGTATGTCACCCTGAAAGTCCCAGGATTATTTATTCTTATTAGTTATTTTTCTAAGTTCATAATCAGTGGATGCCATGCACTTATCATCTGAAAGAACTGATAGCCTTGAAAACTGAGCATTTCTTGAGTAGAGAAATAGTTGAACTACCCTAAGGGATAAAAGCACTGGGATAAAATGACATAAAGCCTCAGGAACAGAGTAAGAAAGAAAACTAGTTCGGGTACAACCAATTTTAAAAGAATTCTTGCGAGTTCTCACCATTGTATCAGAATTTTTAAAGTGTCCACTTTGAAGCTGTTGATGGAAATACATCCTCTAGAACAAATACCAAAACCTGTGGGTGAACATAATGCATCTGTCAAAATGACAACCACTTCATAAGGACTATCTAGATATCTCAGACTCAGAAGACCGGAGGCTGAAGTACAGAGAAAGCTTTAGCTGTAAAATCAACTGCTGGACTCTAGCTCTTATCTGAGATGTGTGAGCATGTTTGTGGTGCACATGTATGGCGATGTTACACAAATGCTGTAAACAGTCCTTGGGCTGCTTCATTTGTGCAGCATATCTACAGTAACTGAATCAAAATAATAGTTTTAAAATGTTTCTAACATATGACTTTGAGATGGAAGTTCATTTGAAGCAGAATCGAATCCTTAAAATATGCATCCTTACCCACCAACTGAGAAAGCATGGTATGGCTTTCATCAATCTGGCTGATGTGGAGGACCCTTTCTACAGTCCTTGTGTGTTATACTCTTAGGCTGATACTTCTGGACTTTGAGATTCATACTTCTGGGGAACGCTTCAAGTAATATCGCTTTGAAGTCAATGGCAATTTCACAATTACCTTGAGTGAGGCCAGGTACATCAAAATAGGACTCAGCTAAAGCATGGTATCCCTTGATGGATAGGATAAGCACCTGAAAACTCTTTCCTTCATATGCCTTGGGAAGAAACAAAACAAAACAAAACAAAAAAAAAAAAAAAAACAGGAAACAGTACTTAGAATTTCAGGCAGCCTGCAGCATCTCCTTTATGCTGTTATAGAATATATGCTACTTACTGAAATGCATTTAAAGGATTTGTTGAGAAGTTGCAATGGAAAATCCTATATGCACAGAAGTGACTAAAATTATCTATCATACTGCTTGGTGCTGTGTGTTTGAATATGCAATAGAAGAATAGCATAGCCACTAAGACAAAGATTTGACAAGAAGAAATTTAACTTCTCTTATATACATTTGCACTCCAGCAACTTGCATTATCTGAGTATTTATGGCTTTACACATTTCCTACATACTTGTTACTCATCTGCCAACTTCTTCCACAATATATACTTTTAATCAGTTTACTTGTACAAAAGAAAAAAATAAATAAATAAATACAGACTCCCAAAGTGATAGAGTTCCAGTAAGCATGAAAGTATCCATAACACTACTTCTGTGTGATGGTATAATAGGATAAATCCCTATTAAGAGATATCTATTCTTCAAAGGCAATTTTTATTGTTTCCCTTCACTTCAAAATTATCTATAGCCTACTTCAAGTCTTGACTTCAACCGAACCTATAAAGTCCCAAAGGCAAAGTAACTTGAATTTGAGTTGAAAAAGAGTACATGAAGACACACTGCTGCTTTTGTCCAAGAATCACAGAATGACCTTTGTTGAAAAGAACCTCAAAGATCACCTAGCTTAAACCCCCTTACCATGGACAGAGTTGTCAATCACTAGAGCAGGCTGCCCAGACCCACATCCAGCCTTGCCGTGAGTGCCTCCAGGGACGGGGCATCCACAACCTCTCTAGGCAACCTGTTCCAGTGCATCACCACCCTCTGAGTGAAAAACTACTTCCTAACATCTAACCTAGATCTCCCCTGTCCTATTGTAAAACCATTCACCACTATCAACCTGTGTAGACGGTCATTCCTCCTCCCTTCAAGTACTGGAAGGCCACAATGAGGTCTCCCAGAGTCTTCTATTCTTCTATTCTCCAAGCTAAACAAGCCCAGCTCCCACAACCCTTTTTCACAGAGAGGTGCTCCAGCCCTCTGATCACTTTAGTGGCCCTCCTCTGGACCTGTTCCAAGAGCTCTGCATCTTTCTTGTGCCAGAGGCCCCAGATCTAGATGCAGTATTCCAGGTGGGGCCTCACAAGAGCCGAGTAGAGTTGCTGAAGTAAAAAGCTTTCACCTACAGATAGCTTGTGTTAAACACCTACACTTATCCTGCAGAATATTAGTGGTCTCCCATAATTTCTGTTTGTTTTTTAAGAGGAAAAACATGGAGCAGTTTTTTCTTTGGCAGAAAGCTCTCAACATCAGTAATTGCAAAATGTTGCTGTCCAAATCTGTAACAGCTTGGCTTTGATGAGGCTGCCAAGTGCTGCAGATCTCTACCTGTCTAAAAAGTAAAGGGGTACTCAGCCTGCCTGATACAACGTAATGGTAAGCTTTGAAGCATGTTAAAGATAGAAACCAAGTTAATTCAGAAGCTAAGATCCCTTTAGGTACTGAACCTTGCTTGACAGATACGATTTTCTGTCATCCCTGAGATTGCTTCTAACATAAACCTTCTGCAGAAGTCCCCCAGTATAAGCATTAACTAACTTATTTTTGTGTAGCTTCTCAAAATAACAAGTAGATTCTACAGTAAGAAAACTCCTATGCAGGAAGATAACCTGGATATTACCAAAAGCACCTACACAAGTGCTTGCCCTAACATCATGTTTATTAGAGCCAAAATAATTACCACAGCCAGGAAACTTTCCTCATCCTTGTAGAACAATTTTAATCTTCCCCAGCTTTTATATTTTCAATATAAAGTTACATATAAATATTTTTTTTATCCAGCAAGGAAAAATAAGTTGAAGGAAAAAAATGTGAAAGGAAGAGCACCTGGTGTACAGTGGAAAATCCCAACCAACTTAGTATTCCATAATCCCAGAGCGAAAAAAAACAAACAAGCAAACTAACCCCCCCCCCACCTCCATAAAAAAGAAACAAACAAAAAAACAAATGAAAACTCAGAAGGCAGAATGAGTTTGTCAAAACTTAGCAACTCAGAGTACTTCAGTGAGCCATAAATGCAAGCAAATTCACTATTTTACCATCAAAAACACCATGGCTTCCTCAAATAAGGTTTGAAATTGGTTCTTCTTGTATTGTAGCCAAGCACAAAAGTGTGGGCCTCTGACTGAGATGGTGGGAATTCAGCTCTAAATGATGTAATCAAGAAATCTGACAGTACATTCACTGTACACTTGGTTACGATAGCAAATACATACTGACTGTTTTCTGAGGCTTTTTTTCTTTTCATGAGGCTTCGGGATTCTTCTTACAGGTCAACTAACAATAATCATTTCAGGTAAAAAGCAAAGTTGTTCCCACAAAAGTTTAAATTTGAGAATCCCACAGAGAAATAACACAAATTTCTGGAATATCAGCAAGTCCTAGAACACTTCAAGTGAGAGGATTTGCAGATGTATTTGGGAATCACATTCCCAATATTGACCAGTTGCACCCAACCAAGGCCACTGCAATTCCTCAGGTGAATAAGCCTGCTGAACCCCACTCAGTGCTGTAAAGACACAGTGACATTTCACATTGAATGCTTTCTCCATCACCAGTAAATAAGTAAAATTCATCGAAATACGAGGTAAGTCTGGCAGATTGCTCCAGTTAAGAAAATGAGATTTTGCTTCAAAATTTGACAGGTAAAATAATGACCAACGCACAAGTAACCTTGCACAGATATCCTTCTAGTACATAAAGTAATGGCAGCTAGCCCATATTTTGTAGTTGAAGAGTAATATATATCATATTTCTCTCCTACTGAAGAAATCCACAGTTCAAATAGACATTTAACAGCTGGATGTTTTCTTAGTAAAAAAAAAAAAAATCTAGTTAACAGAACAGTACAAATATTCATATGACAACCTGTCACTGTGCTACTTTTTACTAATGAATTTGCTTATCTATATTTTTTCTGTTTAACTGATAAGAGCTGCTATTGGTAGCTGTGGTCTTGACAGTCCATCAGCACCTTCTTATAGCAAAATTGTGCCACTACTGACAAATTACATCTGTAACATAACACATATACTCCTAAGCACAATAATGGGCATTAAAAGCATGCTCCACAACATATCTATTACATCTATTATATAAACTGCCATAATAAAGTACCACATTTCACCTATTTGAAAAACATTAAGAATTCACGTTACATGAACAGGAACATCCAATGCTAGACCTCCACAAGTGAATATTTAAGATGCACCATGAATTACATTGCCAACCAGCAGAGCTTTAAAGCACTTTATATGTTAGTAAAATCACCATAATATAATGGTCACCCAAAATAAGTCATGCATCAGCCTCCTGACACTCACTATTATGGTGTATCTGTAAAATTCAGGACTTCAGGGAAGTAAATGGATTCCAATCTCATAACACAGGTTATTCAGTATTATACTCCTTCATGTGGAAGGGTCAATTCATACTGTTTTGTATTTGATGTTATAGCCACTTCACTCTTTTTGTGTTTGCATTTTCCCTGTTTTTGTGGGGGCTTTATTTTTCTTTTTTTTCTTCTGGATTCACTGTATTCGTTTTTCCAAAAGAAACCCTACACCATTTCCAAAATATGCAATCAATAGCTTACTGTGTAGAAGAGTGGCACACTCAGATACCCCAGAGAATAGAGAAAAAAGGATAATGCACGTACTAAACAACAGAGATCATGCCTGTCTCTTCCAAGAACTAACTCAGTGTCTTAGCTCTGCTTTAGCACTGGTTTTAACAGGTTTGTGTATTGATGGAGAAACAGACTTTTTCCTATAACTTCAAATAATCACTCAAGAAAAACAAAACCCTTGGCTGCTATTTTCCCATTCTCATAGTCCTATTACTTTATTTAGATGAATATTCACAGGGCATTTTTTTGTTGTTGTTGTTTTCAAATCTGCACTGAGAGGACTTGCAGAACTAAATTGTTCAATAATGCATCAATACATTTTTTTGTTTGTTTATGATGCAGTTCCTCCCTGTCCCTTGCATAGCATTGTGCTGAAGTTTGGAGCTAAGAATGAGTTACATGCCTGCAAAAAACCACGTGTGCTAACTGTGCTTTATGCATTATTTATATGTAATGCATCCTGCTTCCAAGCTTTCAGAGCAGAAGGCCTTCTGAGAGATTCAGAGAAAGGAGAAAAGAGAAGATCCCACCCACCCTCCACATTTTCCATCTCCACTTTGAGCTAATGCACAGCAACAGAAGTAGAGGGAATTAGCATCATGAGGCAGTCATTCTCCATCTCAGCCACATAGATCTGCTTGTTGAAACAATGTGCACAAGTGCATTGTAGCATTATCTCACTTGAAATTTGGCATAGGGTGTCAAGCTGTTTATGCTTTGCTGACAAAGATGCTTTCTACAGTGCTTTCTCTAGGAAGACCCTTTCCAAGAAAACCTTGTTAAGCACCTGACAGAACCAATCTTCTTTCAATTTCAAGTCACTTAGACCTTTAAATGTAATTACAAGTATAAATAGAATGACTCATACAATTTGCTGCTGTTTGTAACTTACATTTCATTATTTTCAATTAGCTGACAGAGAACTGACAATTGTAGTCTTCCCTGGAGATAGGATAGTGAATCTAATTTGCAGACTTCCCTGCAACTGTTTGGTAAAAGGCTGCATGTCCATATAGTTGAGAACAGAGGTAAACTTATTTGTATCACGATGAACCCAGATCAGCATACCAGATTTCATTCTCTTCTCACTTGAAAAAGAAGAAATTGAAGAGAGCATGGCAAACTGAATAGACATGAGAGCCCGTGGGGATGCAACTGACAGGGCTCCTGTTGTGCTAACATCCTTGGCGGTGTTTAATGAATTTAAAAACAATTTTCTTAGCATAACTGAAGAAAACTGAAAGGGTCCAGCCACAAAGAGGTTCCTGAGTGCTGCACAGCACTGCATCCTCTCTGCTACCCTGAACAAGGAAGTCCTGCAGGCTGTGTCACAGCTGGTGCTTAGGGACAGCTCCAGGAATGCCACCTGAGATATGACGGGAGAACACAGACTCCCAGAAAGCTGCTGTCTTCCTGGTAAGTACACACCTGGATTTTAACAGCTCACTTCGCTTTCCTTAAATTATTATATTCCATACATATGTTATTCCAAATTCATTACACAAATACAAAATTAAAAGCTTTGAAAGCACAAACATACTCCTTCCACATGGAAGCCTCAGTTTTGTGTTTTTCTGTGGTTACATTGAAGCTTACCCAAGTGAATACCCCCAGCTCAGATGTACAGTCCAAATCTCCCATGGAAAGTAATGTGCCTTTGGTACTCAGTATGACTCAGTCAACTGCATGGTGAAGATAATACAGAAAACACCATCAAAAACTGCAGATTGAATTCTGAAAAGGGAAGGCATGAAAGTACATGCAGCTCAACTGGCAACAGCCTTATAGTATGCTCCCCCTGGAAAGAAAATACAGGCTGTGGGGAATTTTCTAGTTGATCTAAATAACTACATGACTCAAATAAACTATAGGGGAAAGAAAAAAAGATAGTAAGAAATGTCACGAGGGCCCAGAAAAATGACAGAAATGACAATTTCAAAGCATCTAGTTCATTTTGAAGTTAGTCTTATTCACTTCAATTAAGATGATGGGTGATCAGAAAACATTTTAGACCTTCAGTTTATTTTCTGGACCTTTTACTTGTGACATTTTAAGAGCTGATAAAGATACGCTGAGGAGAGTTTATGAAGAATGCTGACACTGTCCTTGGACATGAAAGAAAACCTTGCTGAAAAAAAATCAAAGGAAGCTTACAAAATACAGGCAGATGATATTTCCCTCTTGCATTCAGTTTTTCTTAATTAAGACCGTACAAGAAATTAAGTTTTGCACACTGGTACAGAAAAAATAATATGAAAGACTTCATATAATACAGGACAATCAATTACACTTGTGATACGTCCCTTGTCCTGTCAGACCATTTCATCCACTACTTCCTAATAAGTTATTTGCACACCTGTATTAATGTGATAGACAGCAGCAGGAACACACTTCCAATTTGAATTTCCTGAACATTTCCAACTACAACAGTGCAGTTCACACCTCAGAGTTACCTGCAAACACATATATTCCTTTTCTTAGATATAAACCTACATGAGAAGCTGAACTCCACAAGTGCACCTGATGTATTCCAACTGCTGATGGGTCTTCAGTCCACACAACTGAATGAGAACTTGTTCAAAGTGAATCCCACAAAATGCACATAGCAGAGCAGCTGGAACCTTGGCATCAACCAGCCCACTATAAAACTGTTCATAGTGAACTGAAGTGACTGTTAACATGGATGTAGTATATGAAAACAATAAAAAGGCAGTAGTCACAATCCAGTAACAAAGGAGTTGCTCACCTGTTTCTGAGGGTCAGGGCTCACCAAATATTCCAAAAGAGATGGCCTCTAAGAAAAGATTCCTCCCTTATGGCTGCCAGCCTTTAAATGAAGTTAGGGAGCCTGGACCCTGGATCCACTCCTTCTAGTCACATAAGTGAATAGCTTCCACCTGCGCTCCCAGGGCTGGCCGTGCCCCTTCACCAGGTGCTCAATCACTGGTTCAGGCCAAGACTTAATGGTTCCCATACAGTTTCAAAGACAACCTAGCTGGTTTATTTTCTCCAAATCTTGTTGTATAACAAATATTACTACAATACTTCTGTCTATGCTGTTACAAAGAGGATTTTTAAATTTATTTTGTCAAGATCTTCAAATACCCATCATGAGTCCTTTGCCTAAGGACCAGGATTTTTTATTAATTTGGAGACAACTTGCTATTTTATTTTATTATTTTTTTTAAGACAGGAAATTCAGTTAGATAAATTTGATCCAAAAACAGGGTAAATGTCTACAGCACCACCAGAAACAAAAGCCACTTTTCCAAGTTCATGGGCCAAAGCCTTAACAAAAGCAATTTGTCTTCTTTGCCAGCTGCTGAAGTCCAAACCTGTAGAAGACTTTAGCCTTGCTTACAAGAGAGATCGCTTCTTTCTTACAGCCACTCCACCACTTCTCTCCTTTACAGAAATATCTTCTTGCTTTGCCATGCTAGATCTAGCACATCATTTGTCTTTGTCCATCAAATAATCTCAAATTATTCTTATGCGTTAATTTGGAGGTGGAAGATGCCCATTTTAGACTTGCATGTAATACCAATTAAACAGTGCAATCTGAGGGGAGATTAGTACAACAAGGAGAAAACTGCTCTTACCTACGCCTGCACTGATTTGAGTATTACCTCATATGGCTCTAACATGGGGCAGTTTTACCCAGCCAGACTGTTCTCTGTGTGAATATATGGGTGATGCAGTAACATTTTAATTAAATGTTTAGCAGTTTATTCACACAATTGTGCAGTCCTAAGCAGAGATGGTATTCACTATGCCCAGAAAAAGACAAATATCAGAACTGGAGAACTAAAGGCCAGGCATCTGTCCTGGGGTTGTGAGTCTGGAAAACTGGATATATGGCAGAAAGTTTACAAGAAAAATAGATATAAATATTAAATTTTATCTTTATGGAGCTTAAATAACTATCTAAAATAGAGGGGGAAATAAAGAACAGAACAAAGAGAATAAATCTTAAAGAGAGTAAAGACAGAAATTACGGAAAAAGTAAGATAAAGGAAACAACACTGGAAAGTAGAAAAGCTTGTGTAAGAGAAGAGAGTTATAGGAGATGAAAAAGAGGAAAGATGGTGGGACAGGAAAACAGAGGGCATAACATTAATTCAGTTGGCTAAAGTCAGTCTTAGTAGCAGAGCTGCAGTTGGCTCATCTCTGTTCTGCAAAATGTGTTTGCTGAAGTCCATAATGAAGCCTGGATACATGGAAAATCTGATGTGGATTCTCTGCATCTTTTAATGATTTTTAAATCATTCTAAACATCACAGAAAAATATGATACGTAAACACAGTTTTGTGTCTCCATAAAGCAGATTGAGAGTTTATAACATCACTTTAAAAAAAAAAAAGATAAGCTTATTTTTTCTAGGTTGTGATCATCATGTAGTGCAACAATTATAAAATCATGCATTGTAATAACAAGAGATTGTTACAGAATCATAGAATCACAGAATTGCAGGGTTTGGAAGGGACCTCAAGAGATCGTTGAGTCCAATCCCCCCTAAAAAGCACTACCCCACAGTAGGTCACACAGGTAGGCATCCAGATGGGTCTTGCATATCTCTTTAGAAGGAGACTCCACAGCCTCTCTGGGCAGCTTGCTCCAGTGCTCCATCATCTTTACTGTAAATAAGTTTCTCCACATGTTAGTATAAGACTTCCTGTGTTCAAGTTGTCCTTTTGCTACACACCACTGGTGCCTGGCCTCATCCATTTGCCTCCCATCTCCCTTTGGATATTTACATACTTTAATCAGATCTCCCCTCTGAGTCTTCTTTTCCCCAGGCTGAACAAACCTGGGTTTCTCATGCTTTCCTTGTGTGGGAGATGCTCCAGGCCCTTTATTATCTTTGTGGTCCTTTGCTGGATTCGTTCTAGGAGCTCTCAGTCTATTTTGAACTGGGGAGCCCAGAGCTGGACACAGTATTCTAAATTTGGCCTTACCAGGGCAGAGTAGAAGGGGAGGATCACCTCCCTCTCACTGTCAGCCACACTCTTTTTAATGCACCCAGGATACTATAGGCCTTCTTGGCCACCAGGGCACAGCGCTGACTCATGGCCAACATGCTGTTCCCCAGATCACCCAAGTCCATCTCTGCAGAGCTCCTCTCCAGCAGGTCAGCCCCTAAGCTGTACTGATACATGTGGTTATTAGTACAGCATAAACTACTTAAAGACTAAGTAACCAAAATAGACCTTTTAAAGGTAATAAAATAAAACAGTATTACAGAGATCTCAACATTTTAAATTTTCACTGCAGTAAAGAAAAAAATGGTCAAAACATTCAGATTGTGTCGAAAAATCAGCTTATGAACTGAGTGTTTCTTCTCCTTGATTCAAGAAATAATCATTGTAACCAAAATAACACCACTCAAATATTACATCCTTGACTAAAAATGTACCATAGCCCCTCAGTGACAGCTCTATAATCCTAACCTGAATATGTCCATGGAAAATGTTGCTTGGAAATGGATGAGAGTTATTCTCATGGTCACAAGAAATTCAGTGCACAGGCTGAGAAACTGATACACTTGTATGCAATATTCCACACTACAGCCATGTAGTGTGTGGATCAGGAATTTATTCTGCTTTGTACAAGCTATATCCATGTGCAGCTGCATACCTATCAGCCATTCCAAGAAGACAAAGGTCACCTTAATGACTAAAACAGTAACCATCATTATACTGTGGAAGGAAAATAAAATATTTCAAAAAATATTTAATGACGTTTTAGTAACAAACAATCATTTTTCAAAACTGAACCATGAAGAGATGCTGATGGCACTGTACTCTGTGCAGTGCTGATGCCAGCCTGCTTTTCTGTTCTTGTGGTTTTTGTTCTCACCTGTTCTCAGCGCTTCTGTCCCTGTGCTCTGGGTGTTATAAAATGCCACGGCAACTATTCAAGTCATGGATCTTACATTTTTACTTTTCTCTAGTTATTAATAGGCTCTCTCTGTTCTAACTGAAGCCTCATTTTTCCAAACTTATTGGAACCTAATCTTGTAATCTCTAGAAAGAAAAACAACAACAACAACACAGCAATCCTAGTTAAAGCAAGTGCTATGGGAGCTGTGGGAACAGAGAGGGGGCTACATTGTTTTTGAGGAAGGTTTTCCCAGACAGAAGTGGCTGCCAGAGAGTCCACTAGCCTGGAGGACTCCTCTCTGACTACTCTCTTCTTGTCTAATGAGAGGAGAGTGGTGGATTTTAGCTGAGATCAGAGGCAGTTGTCTGATTCCAGCGGGCTCTGGGGACTGGGGAGATTTTGCTGAGGGACCTACCACTGGTTAAAAGAAAACAGCTCAGCATGAAGCAGGAGCAGCTCTGAAAAGATGGAAGTAAGCCACATAAATGGAAAGGAGGGATTTGCATAAGAAGAAAGGTGGTGGGAATAAACAAATAAACAAACAGATAAATAAATAAATAGATAAATAAGTAGATAAATAAATAAATAGATAAATAAGTAGATAAAGAAATAAATAGAAAAAGAAAAAAAGGAAAAACAAAAAGAGGAGGAAAAAGCAGTAAAACAAGGAAGAAGGAAAGAAATAACCACAATCCTGATCTGTTCAGAAAAACACCATAAAATTCCTGGGCTGCAGGAAAAACTTTCCCCTTTTAAACTTCCCCAGGGATCAGTAGGCAGTTTGGGCTGACAGTGAGATGCAGAGCACGCCCCAACACTCGTGAAAATGGTTCTCCACTGGAGGGCAGTTTTGCCCATGGATACATCAGAACAATTATTCTTTGGCCCTCATACTTCAGCACCATAAAGCCAGATCCACATCTGTCCCTCTGCTGAGGGGGATGCCTTATCCTGGATCTAGTGCTCAGGTGAGCGATCTTCCACTACTGACATACAATGTCGTTCAAGGCAAACAAAATGTGTCACCAGAGCTCCTTATCAGCCAAAAAGAAAAAGGCAAACAACTTTGTCATGTTACTAAATTTTGTTTGTCTGCCTGCAATGAAAACTAGACTGAGTGATACAAAGCTGAAATGCCCTGAGACTAAAACAAATCAAAGATGACTTTAATGGGGTCCATGAAAAGTCTTCTGAAAAAAATTCCAAGAGCAAAATACTACATAGAGGCAGAAAGGTTATCCTGAGGGAGTTACAGACTTACCCACTCCAACCCCCCTCTCCCCCCCTTCAAATATTACTGCATAGAGACACCTGGATTTTCCACTATAGAAGTAGATAAATAAATATCTCTGATCATAACCATACTCAGTTTTTACAACACTTTCCAAGTTCTATTAGTTAGAAAGAAAGCACTGGAGAGATCGCTACTGAAAACTCCATAATCCACCTTGTTGCCTCTGGATATGTGTATGGAAGTTCCCTGTCTGCAACCCAAATGGAAGGACACATCCAGAAAGTGAAGTCCCTGCCTGGAAATGAGACCTGCTTCAGATAGCTCACACCACTGAATTATGTGCACTCTACAGGTGTTTTTAGGAGAGCTTTTAGAAAAGGTGAGTAAATATTTTCTCTCTATCAGAGAAAACACTTCAAGGACAGAAGCCTAATAGATACTGGCTCTGTGCAGGGGCACCACCCTCTGCCCACTGCTTTCTCTCAGAGACTCACCTACACCCACAAACTTTCCTTTTTGCTGTAAGCTGCCTCTTCAGGACTGCTCTTCTCTATGCTTTTACCAACAGTAACATCCAAGTGATGTTCCTTCACTGCACTGCATTAAATACCACCCCTAGAAAGCCCTGCAGATATGCATACATATGCCTTGAGCTGTATAACAGATCTTCTTATACTGTACAGAGAAATGTATGTGTTCACCTGCTGTGCTCTAACAATTTCTCAGAAAGACAAATGCCATCACTTCAAATATTCCCCTTCCTCCTTCTTTCTCCCAGCTTTTATTGCCAGGCATGACACCCAATAGTACGGGACATTTCTTTGGCCAGGCTGTGTCAGCTGTCCCAGCAGTGCTCCCTCCCAGCCTCTTGTCCCTGGGACCTCCATCCCTTGAAAGGAGATGGAATAGTTTGTTCTGGATGCCATTTCCCAGCAGTTGGAAGAAAAGAGAGTTATCAGGAGTAGTCAGCATGGGTTCACCAGGGGGATGTCATGCTTGACCAACGTGGTGGCCTTCCATGATGTCATTACTGGCTGGATGGATGAGGGGAGAGCAGTGGATGTAGTCCACCTTGATCTCAGCAAGGTATTTGACACTGTCTCCCACAGCATCCTTATGACAAAGCTGAGGAGGTGTGGACTAGATGAGTAGATGGTGAGATGGGTTGAGAACTGGCTAACTGGGAGAGCTCAGAGTGTTGTGATCAGTGATGCAGAGTCCAGCAGGAGGCCTGTACTTAGTGGTCTTCCTCAGGGATCGGTGCTGGGTCTGGTCCTGTTCAACATCTTCATCAATGACCTCAGTGAGGGGATAGAGTCCACCCTCCACAAGTTTGCTGATGACACAAAGCTGAGAGGAATGTCTGACATGCTAGAAGGCTGTGCTGCCATTCAGCGAGACCTGGACAGGCTGGAGAGTTGGGCAGAAAGGAACCAGATGAGGTTTAACAAGAGCAAGTGTAGAGTCTTGCACCTAGGGAGGAATAACTGCATGCACCGGTACAGGTTGGGGGATGACCTGCTGTAGAGGAGCTCTGAGGAGAGGGACCTGGGTGCCCTGGTGACCAAGAAGGCCAATGGGATTCTGGAGTGCATTAAAAAAAGCATGGCCAGCAGGTCAAGGGAGGTGATCCTTCCCCTCTATTCTGCCCTAAGGAGGCCTCACCTGGAGGATTGTGTCCAGTTCTGGGTTCCCTGGTACAAAAAAGACAGGAATCTCCTTGAAAGAGTCCAGTGGAGCACCACAAAGATGATAAACAATGTGGAACACCTCCCTTACGAGGAAAGGCTGAGAGACCTGGATCTGTTCAATCTTGACAAAAGAAGACTCAGAGGGGATCTGATCCGCATCTATAAATATCTAAAAAGCATGAGGCAAAGGGATGAGGCCGAACTCTTCTCAGCAGTGTGTGGCAATAGGACAAGGGGAAATGGCCACAAACTAAGGCATAGGAAGTTCTGCACAAATGTGCATGGGAACTTCACAGTGCAGTGACAGAGCACTGGCACAGGCTGCACAGAGAGGTGGTGGAGTCTCCTTCTCTGGAGACGTTCAGGACCCACCTGGACACCTACCTGTGCCACCTGGGCTAGGGTGCTGCTTTGGCAGGGGGTTGGAATAGATGATCTCTAGAGGTCCCTTCCAACCCCTACAGTTCTGTGATTGTGTAGTCCCATTCCCTCAGTAGCAGGGTAGCATGAGGAGCAGAAAAAGCTTCTCTGCAGAACTGCTCTGCATCAACTAAAACATCTCTGTGTCATCACCACTGTTTCCATCAAAATCTAAACCACAATATTATACAATCCTCTACAATGGAAATCAAATCTATTCCAGACAAAACCAGGACAATAACCTCCCCATGCCACCTGGCTCTGGTGCTTCAGAAGCTTCTGTGCAGGTCCCTCCCAAACCCTTCCCAGCCCTGTTTGTGATCAATAACGCAGCAGCTGTCACTGGATTGCCTGCCTTCTGTCGCTTCCCAAGGTGAAAATGTGATTCCTGCTTCTGAACTGAGTTGGATTTGGATTCAGTAACGGGTACTACATCTGAACTCCACAATCAGCACGGTCCAGCACAGCACTGGCTGTAGCAGGCTGGCTGTAGCAGCAACCAAATGGCCTGACACTGCCCATGCCCAGTCCTCACCACCAAGGGCTTCATGTGACCCATCTGGTGTCTGTCACGGTCATTCCTTGTATCTGACTCATCTGAGATGTGTCTGTCACAGCGCAGGCATTAAGGGATTCAAAGCTCTGGATTTACCAGACCAAAAATACAGAGCCACTGTGTGTCAACTGCCGTGGTTGTCATGTGAGGCCATGTCCCCATCCTCTGTCCCAGAGCTGTGCTCACCAATATGAACACACTGCTGACTTCATGTGGAAAGGCAGCTGCACACTGCAGTAGGATGTCCCTGCTCTTTGCAGGAGAGTTGGACTAGATGACCTTTAAGTGTCACTTTCAAGTCAAATGATTCTATGATTTTATGATGTCATGAATCTGTGATGAATGATGGATGTTGCCCATTAGTAGCATGGGGAGGGAGTGCTGATAATTTTGACATCTTAGGGATGAGTCATGGGAATTCCTTACTTCGTGCCATTAAGAGATCATTTCAAACAGAGACAATAACTATTATCAGAATTAATGTTTTAAGCTCCAAAGCTGCCACATGTTGAAATTTTTCCACCCCCAGAGAAGCTCATAAGCACCTACCACCCCTGTGTTACAGGAAATAAAGCTGAAAAATGTCAGTTTCCCTGAGTGATGAACCTGCAGCTAAAACCCATCTCCTAGACCCCAACTGGTTGTCCATTTCACACTTCTCTCCTAAGACAGAAAATTGTAGTATGGCAAAATATTATGTTCCAGTTGTTTCTCAAATAGAACCTGATCTAGTCAGGGTGTCAATTCAATGTGAGAATTGCCTCTGCTCGGTTCATATCCAGTCAATGAAGCTCTTAAGGGAAAGTGGGTGTCTACAGCTTCTCTCAGTGAACAGAGGAAAGGTTAGAGCATATTATGTGCTGTTTCCTTTTTTTTTTTTTAAGAGGAAAAAAAAACAGAAAAGAGAAACTGTCAGACAATTTTCCAACTTTAGAATTGTTAGCTGTTATTGTTAGCTAAATTAACAAAACATCCAGTACGTGACCAAATTATCAAGTGGCTTAAATACAATTATAGTGCATTTTAAATATCAGTTCTAATTATATTTTGCTTTGACAAAGTAATTACACTTCAAGAAACCACAATCAGAACAATTTTTCACTGCCAAATCTGAGAACAGAAGGTGAAAAAGGTGCATTTAGATGATTTTATAAATGACTAGCTTAACTTCTACATAATAAAAAAACATAATAGTAAAACATCTTAAAATAGACTAGAGAACTCACATTTTAATCTCATTTCAAGTCATTCAGTGATTTGTAATTTAATGAGCCTTCATACAAATCTTATGCTTAGTTTTCTTCCTCTCCATTAACTTGATTTCTTGGTATTTAAACCTGCTGGGCTGTTCTAGAGAGTTTGTATGTATTTTTAGTCCAAAAGTCACACAAGAGTAAAATTAAATAGAACCATTTCCCGTCCCAGTTCTAGCAAGATCCTCTGAACTTCTGTTGGAGAAGACTGCAAAGTTTCCCTGTGAGGACTGAAAGTTTATCTGGTTCATGAGATCACTGGATTATGGGATGTTGAGTATAGAAGACTGGAACAAGAGACAGGAATAGCAGCAATAAATTAAAAATCCAGGAACAGAAGAAAGCAAAGTATATACCAAAGACCAGAGCTCTCACACTGCTGGCTGATGAGATATTGCAGGAACTACTCAAAGCTCTGAGGAGCTTAAACCAGAACTTTGATAAGAAGGGGAAAATAAGACTATAATGGGCCTGAAGGACAAGAGAAATATTATGGGATATTTCAGGGGAATTATGGAGATATGATAAATTTACTGTGTGATGTTTAAGGAAAGGCCAGGTCTCAGAGTGGATCAGGAAAGAGCAATAACTTGAGAAAGGAGCGGATGGTGGATGAAAGCATTCAAAGAATGTGCCTGGCCACTGCAGGCTGCCACAATTATATCCCAAATAGCCAGCAAGCAAGGACCACTTGAGTTCAACAGTTTTCTATACAACATTCATATTTTATGAATTTGGAAGGTGTCCACTGCAGGCTTGAGAATAGTGCTGAGTCTGGATGTCCTGTGGGCTCAGCATCCCTCCAACAGTTCCTCCTCAGCTGTCCTGGTGACTTCACATGAACATGCACATACCCACCTCTCCATGTTTGCTGTGGATGATGGGAACTGCTCTTCCAAGACAATGATGAAAGAGAAAACATTTGCTCCTTTCCCTCCACACAGTCCTGGTGCTATTCCAGCCTGAAGCAGCAAGGGATGCTCATAAAAGCTCCCAAATTTCCATGGGCTGACTTTGATGTATCACTCTTTCTGGACTTATAAATAGTGAGAGATCTTCAACAAGACTAGAACAAAAAGTGCCATCCTGTAAATGTTTTCCATTCTCCTCAAAATGCAAAGCATATGAGGAATTTCTGATAGCAGGCAGAAGGTTAGACTTAGTGATGCCTCTATGAGAAAAGGCTTCCTCTGAGGGCAATACTGCATACATTGCCTGTCCAGTGCACCATAGTGACCTGGAGGAAGCATCATAAGCCTTGCTTCACATGCAATAAGCTCTGAAAAAGCCTCAGAGAGCATCTGAAATACCACCTCAGCTACTTCACCACATGCCCAAGGCAGCTCACAGAAAACCTTGGAGGAGATACTGGTAAATAGCGAGTTCAGTGTAAGTTTATCTGTACAGCTAGACTAGCAGCAGATTGAGAGGGGGAAGATAATTTGCAATTTTGGGATGCTGACAATGTGCAATTTGAGACAAAAATATTTGCTTTGAGGCTCATACTTACAGGTTTGGCATCATTTCTGTTTCAGTCTTCCTTTCAGGTACTAGAGACTGTCCAAGTTAAGGCTGACCGCATTTTTATCTCCCTTTTCTCCTCCCTGTAATTAAAGTATATTATACACTTTTGGAATAAGATAGTTTTGTTCAAGCTCCTTTTTCTAGTGTTGAGCTAATGAGCATCACAGCCATTAAACCTGAAATTAGTTTCATGGTTTTCAATTTCCAGCTATCCTCAACTGAAAGGTTTGGGGCCTCTTCAAGCTCTTGGCAGCCTCTCACAGCACCCAAGCAACTCATACTTTTTTCTTAAGGCAAGTAACCCTGGAGCAGCACTGTGTAGCAATTAAAATTGCTCCCCCATCTCCTTTTGCTGTATTGGAGACCATTTTGTGAGGGGAATGTTCTGTTTCATGTTTTCTGTTGCTACGCATATTTTTGGTGTTCTTCTCCCTTGGTAATGCCAGAAGTTGGGTCAGCTGTTTCTTTGTGGACAAACTCTTTTGAAAATTGGTGTTAGGACTGAGAGGCTGCAAGATTCACAGAGTACAGCAGTACAGCATCATTGTGCTCCTAGCGCATATGTCTTGCGAGCGGCAATCTGCCCATTGCCAAAGACTTAGCAGGAAGTAAATGCAGAAACAGCATCCATCATGAATGCTGTCTGTCATATATATCTGGATCAGAAATGCAGGTCTGTCTCTGAACAGCACTACAAAAAAACAGTAATTGTGCCTGAAACCATACAGGCTGACTGGAGAAGCCAAGCCATGTTTTGATTCGCTTCTCATTGGGATTCAAATCCCATTTCTTGTACAAATAGTTGAATGAGTACATCACCCATCCCATGTTTGGCTGTAAGCCATAGCTAAGTTCTAAATACAAACAATGTCCAGAAATAATGATTAATTCTTAAAGACCTTTTGTAGCAGTGATCATGATTGGAATAGAGAAAAAGAGGAGAGGGAGGGGAGGAGAGAGGGACAGAAGGGGGATGGGTGAAACCATGCAAATTTGGACAGATTAGTATTCAGTTCTTAGCAAAAACCATTAGTGTGGTCCTAAGCTGGCTTCGTTTATAGTCTTTTATTTTATTAAATAATACATATAATAAATATATTTTATTATATAATATATTATAATTATTATATTCCTTTAGGGCTTCCGTGCTGATATTCTTGCTACGCACTGTCTCACAGTCTTTGTTTTTTTTTAGTGCTATTCTATAAAACTCAATATTTATACAAAAGAAAACAAAGATTAGAAGGGCCAGATTGGCGCTAGGCCTAGCATACCAATCGCGTGGCCAGAATGGCTTATGTATTGTCACAGGTGGAACAGTTTTCCCTTCTTCTCTCCACCTTCATTCACATCTTTGTTTTTCCCTTAAATATAATGATGTTTCATGAAAAGTCACATGAACAGAGGCTTCAGCCTGGGGTTCGCAGTGGCAGCACTTCAGTGTTGATTATGAACTATTCTGACGTTTTCCACTGATTACTATTTGAGTTCTTCTCCTACACAACATCTAAGATGATTCCTCATGCTTCTGTTTTCCTCTCTCCTAACACAGAGAAAAGTGCACTCCCTAATACTGAAAGGCAGATAAAGAACATATACTCCAAGCAAAGCATAACTAGCCTGTGGCCAACCTCTTCCTCAGTATTCTGCTACGTCAACATCTTTCCTAGATCCCCCAAATAATTATGCATTTGTACTGCTGAGGAAAATACCCAGAGGTACCATAAAGCCAAAAGCTTTGGCAGGAATTTGTCTCCTCATTTTTCTTCCAAGATACAAAATAACCCTTACACAAGAAGAGAAAAAGTAAACTTTCTATATATTAAAAATCTTAAATAACTGTTTACTTTCTCTATAATACTTCTAGTACTGCCTCTTACTAGAGATAAAATACCAAGATAGGTAGATCAGTACCTGAATATCAAGGTTATTATCATTTACGTTACAAAAGATGTTCACTGAAGACTAAGATGGACATATACTTGACAGTAGACTGCTCATCTTCTTCGTAAACATATGCCAGATCTTATCGCAGTCACAAACAAGACAGACAAACATGATAGCAATTTTTATCTAATCTTTTTCCCCATATGCAGTTGTTTCACTGGTTTATTTGCAAGTTCCATTAGTAACTAACAATTCAACAATCACACAGCTTACCCAAAGCAAGGCTTTGTTTTAAACTTGATATATTCCCTTACCAACCATCAACCAGAAAGAGAACTCTTTGCAGTTTTAAACTGACTTTTAAAGATACATTAATATAAAGCCAGAGGCAAGACTTAATGACAGTCATTTCTACCTTTCCCTAAGTACTGACTGTATATGTAGGGACTCAAAGCAATTCTCCTTTCTAACTGAATGCCTCCTTCATTAGAATTTGAGGAATGAGGCAAGTTCCCATTCTTTTCCAAGAAGATGAGCTTTTAAGGACTTAATATCACAAGAGAACCAAAGGGTAAAATAATAGCCCTACCATTCTTCCCTTTGCTACGCCACCCCGACAGCAGGCACACCAAATATGCAGCTGCATCGTCATGAGATCATTCAAAAAGAAAAATAGAAGACATTGATGACCTTCAGCCATTACCATTTCACAATACGTGAATCAATGCCTGACTGACTGAATAGAAAGCGTGTCCAGCTTCAGCATTAACCTCATGCAAAGCTTCAGACATTAACTTCTAAGATCTTGGAAACAACACTCCTTTTTTCTAAATGAATACATTTTTCATTATGATTCCCTGAAAGTATTAATGATATTTTTACTCAGTTTGCTTATTGACAAGTTGACATTGCAGATATTAACAAAAGTTGTTTTACTACTCATAAATTATTGTGACAAATTAGAAAATGATTTAGGTATAAATAGATTCTCCTATTAAAGGTTTAAAAAAAAAAAAAGTTTTATTCTTTTTTAAGGTCTGATTGGCAGTTTCAATGCTGCACTTTTCCTGATGGGATAGTGAAAGCTCACAGAATTTGACATCAACAACTCATGCACCATACATTCAATTAATGGAAAATATTCAACAAGCTATAGTGTAAGTCTGATTCATTAAGCACATAGAAATTGTAAACTACGCTGTACCTTGGCCAAACTACTTTATTACTGGATACAGTTAAAGTAGCAAGGAAGGAAGAAAGATTACCACAACCTTTTGTCTTGCCTGGCTCCAGTTTTCTAAGCCTTCTACACACAGAGCACGTCTCCCAAGAATTTTGTCTTGGACAGCCTCTAAAACTGTAACTCCCTGGAGACATGAAGAAGCGAAGTCAGGCAGGAACTGACACTGTGGGAGAACACGGGGAGGTTTTAAACAATGTAAAAGAGTTTAACCAAGAGTGCCTCATCCCACCTCTCTGGACCAGCTCTGCATCTTTTGCACTGTAGAGCCCAAGGACACTAAATTTGTGAGCCCTCTCACGCTATATCTTTCTTACAAGAGGGAGGGATGCTAACAGCAAGATTAACTCACAGCTTAATGAGAATGACATATTTCACTTCACATCTTGCTCTGCACAGTTTATACTTGCTGCCACTAGAAAAGTCTTAACCAACTGGAATCTCAGTGGCTTCCTCTGCACATGCTGCCCAGCCACACAAAGCAGATCCACACATGCACATGGGCCACCACACACTTCAGAACCCATCAGACTTACTGTTCAGCTGGGGACCAACCTCTTGCAGTGCAAGCAATGAGCTTCAGGCACATCAGCCCATCAGGGATAGCTGCAGCTGAAACTAGTTGTCTCAATCACTATCTGTGAGGCTGCCCAAGCAAAGCAAGTGGTCTGCTAATGCAGTAGTTCATAATGAATGAAACAGAGGTGCTTTTGTTTGACTTCTTCAGCCCTGTTCCTCTCATCACCAGTTTCCCATGCCTGTGAAGAGAGCTGTGGATGCAGTTCCTGCCTACACTCTGTAGGACAAGAGGAATTTACAAATCACTCAAATCCCAGAGCTGACAAGCCTGCTCTATAAATAAGAGAAGTGGCAGTTTTTCATCCCGAGCTTAAATTAAGTTTGAACGTTCTGAAAAACCTCCTGTGAGCCTAAAATACTGATAGGAAGTACATACATTTACTCCCTTTCTAATCCATCTCAGATTAACCTCCTCCTGCCCATCTAACATCTTTCTAGTTGGAGGAAACTGTGACACTCTGATTCAGACTCAGAAAAAAAAGAAAAAAAAAAAAACATACGAAATTCATCCGGAGTTTTTCTCCTGCTCAAAAGTTGAGCTAATTACGGAGGCACCTGTGCTACCTCGTTAGAACTGAGTGGTGCCTGCAGCCTGCATGCTGACTTCACACTGGTATCTGTGCCCCAGAGCAGCTCTGCACATCCCCTGCTCTTCCCTGGGAGTTCAAAGGAAGTACCCGCGGGTCCCATGGAAAGGAATCCTGCGCTCTCAGAAAGCATTGACCGAATCAGGCTCCAGTTTAAATAAACAGTACAATGAGGGGATGACTTCTTCACGCCCACTGGGGCATGATACATTTCTGAACATACGCAGCTGAATTTTGTTATTAATTGTCCTTTTTTTCAGTTTGAGGCATGCTCTCAAGTGAGGAAGGGATCCACTTTCGTACTGCAAGAGATCAATGACAGCACCGCCATATCATTTTTTCTCTGACTTTATGAGTTGCAGAGAAAGCAACTGAGCTCTATGTGTGTCAACCCTAAGGTGAAGTTTCTAAAAACATCAAAAAGGTATCATATTTCTTGTGCATTATTCCAAATACTGTTAAAAGTTTTTGTATTTGAAAAAAGTGTTTTAAACTTCTTTTTCCTTGCCTACTTAGCTATCATTCCAGTAATGGAACACACCTAAATGAAAGCAAGGATTTTATGTTTTTGTTGTGTTGGTTTTTTTTTCTTTTTAAACCAGTAATGTGTGTTTTATTCTCTGGTATTCTTAAAAAATTGCATTTGTTCCAGCTTATTTACCATTAAATTTTACTCATATGTTCTGCTGAGGGGGTTAGATCACCACAGCAAACATGAATTTTACCTTTTCACCTTCTATTGTTCGTGGATTTTCTTTCAGAAGTAATGTCTCTGCTTGCTGACACTATATCTGTATCCAGCTTGAAATTTATAAATGTCCCATTTTCTTTCATGCTGGCAGCTTTTGCTGCAGTATTAACAATGATTCTTACATCTTCTGAGGCAATATTGGCACTGCTCTCTTCTTTGACCAGCCTGTGCACAAAAACCCTAGCAAAGAAACTGATAAAATTTTGGTTCTTGCTTATTTGCTACAAATGCCAGTCACTTAAATGACTTGAGAGTTTGACAAATGTGCTGAGTTTTTCTGATCTCAGCCTCTGAATTGAGCTTACTTTTCTGTCATAGATCTTTTTAGAATTTTAATTCTATCATACAAATAGCAAAATAGACTTAAATACCCATAAGATTCCAGTTGTAGTGGATCATTTCCTTTTCCTGGTGACCTGGCTTCAGATTTTCCTATTTATATTTATTCAGGCCTGGAGTTTGGATCTGAATATACATAACATTTGCTAGTTAATAGAGAGTAAATGTTTGCACTGAAAAGACACAACTTCATCCAATAATGACATACTTTTGCAGCTCCAATTAATGGAAGTGGAATGAATCTCTATCCTTAGAGGTATCAGAAAGCTTAAGAAGTCCATCAGCAGCGTGATCTACCTTTAAAGCTGGTTCTGCATTGAGCAGGAGCTTGGAGTAGATGATCTCCAGAGATCCCTTCTGACTTAATTATTCAAAGAATACATAGTATTAGCACTTTATCCTTTTAACACTGATTTTATTAGCACAATTTGCTCTCCCTCAGGAAGTCTTGCTGTAGAATGAGTTCTGAATCTGGTGCTTATGAAATCAACAGACAAATAGGAATTATTTAACCTGCACAGTAAAAGCAGAGACTGTATAAGCCTCCCAATGGGTTTCACAAGTTCAATTTGTAAATATCTTATTCTTGTGGTTTTTGCTACCTAGGGAAGGCCTGCTGTAGTAACCATATGGTAGATCAGTGCTCTGAAACTATGATACCCTAAGGCCTGTGTGTTTCTTACAATCGTTGCTCTTTAGGTGAAGAATCACTCAAAAGAATCCAAATGAGTAGAGAGATACTTGTGCTGTTGGAGAGCATTTTCTCCTCAGGCTGGCATGCTTCTCTTCAGCCTCAAGAGAGGGGAAGCCCCAAGCCTGCTTGTCCCTCCTGCCTGGTCCTGCTTAGCCAAAACAGCCAAATCCTAACCCTGATCCCCATCAACATGCTCCTCCCACTGCCCTCAGACCAAGGCTTCCTGCCCCTGCTTGCGAGTGTTTAGGATACTCATCACTTTCCTAGCAGAAAGTATAAGGACTTCTCTGTGATTGACACAGACCAAGGGACAGCTGCTGATGATAGACTTTCACCAAACCTGCCCACTGAAGGAAAAGGCCAAAGGAAAATGGCACAGCAAACTTAGGTTAGAAAACAATCACTGAATCCAACCACAGATGTTTCTGCTAAATAACAATTGATCACAGCAATTAAAATACTTCACTAACAACTTCTAGCCCATTTTTCTGCAGCACAGTTTAATCATCCTCTGCATTGAATGCAGTATTCTGAGCTTTCCTGTCGGACACAGAGATGGACACTTAGCAATCGTTACTTCTTAGTGGGCAGATCCTAAGAACAAATTGAGTGAAATAGCATAAAATATAGACTGACTACAACTGCTGTTCCTGCTCTCCCCTATAACCTGAACACATAATCTTAGTAAATATGATTTCCTGGAGTGATGAGTTTGATCCTATCAACTTCTGGAAATGTAATTTCTTTGACTGTCCAGCTTTTGAAAATGTGATATTAGGAAAGGAAGAATGAATACAGCAGAAAATTAAAGCAAAAGGAAGCGCAGAGAGAAGCCACACAACTGCTGAAAAATCAGCTCTGCTCCACATACCTGTCGGGGAAAAGATTATAAAAGCGTGACTAAATGATTTTACAAGAGTGTTTATGTAACCATGAAGTCATCCAGGTGAAATATAAAGAAGAAGCCAAAAAAAGCAAAGCCACAGAAGCAGAGAAAACTTTGCATAATGTGGCAGTCCTAAGCCACCAAGGCAAGGTAAGTGGAAATCTCCTGTTGAAACTGATTTAAATAAGGAGATAACTTTGAACAGTAGATGATGTTGAAAAGGTAGAGCCCAGACTGCTGTTACTGCTCGGGATGAACCATTTTATTTTCAGACAGCTAACACAATAAAAAGGATATAGATTTATTTAAGAAGGATTAAAATTTAATCCATGAGGTATCGTTACTCTCTGTCTTCATGGTTTTAAAGTTTTTAGATCAAAATGAATCATAGTATTTTCATACATTTTACTTTATTTAGAGATTGTACATATTCACCCACTGGATATTTTGGGTGAATAACCCAAAAGAACGGTACTCAGAGAAAATAGTGAGGAAGATGGTATATTTTGCTAGGCTTATCTGGATGGTAAACAGACAACCAGTGAATAGAGAGAGGTTCACCAGTAACTCCACAGGGGAGGGATCTCCAACAAGAGAGACTTCCCCAGTGGTGGTCAGCCCTTAAATGGGGTCTGGGAAAGGGGGAGCCAAACTCCACCCCTTCTGGTCACACAGGTGCATTGCCTTCACCTGTGCTGACTTAGTGCTTGCCTCAGGTAACGAATCAGCGGTTCAGGCCATGATTCAACAGTTCCCATACAACATCACTTACATTTTCTTTGTTATTGAACCATCTAATTGGAGAAATAAAGTCATACTTATATTCACTTATGACTTAGGTGAGCACATAGATATTAGCAAAAAGAAAGCAGCCAGAAGAAGCAGCTCAGAAAAAGCTTCAGAATCTATTCAGTCTATGTGGTAAATAAACGGCTAGAAATAACAGATGTAGCTAGAGAAATTGAGGCTGGTTTGAGAAAGATCTGTAAAAAATACAGGGCTATATCTATGGTGACCCAATCACTTCATAACCTTGGTGCATCCCATAATCCTAGCAAAGATGACTGTTCAATATTTCTAGGCGACAAGTATAAGATATGACCAAACTGTTTCATTTCTCGTGATCTACAATGGTGTAGTGACACACAATAATTAGTTCAGGATTTATCACAAGCTTTTGATTCCAATTTGCAAGGAATCAAACATTACATCAGACAGTACAGGCCTGTGCTGTAAATCTTTTGCAGAACTGGGGCACACATTCAGTACGTTAAGCAAGATCTGAAGTCACATTTTCTGAAACTTTTAAAATGACACAGCAGCTTCCTCTTTTCTTTGTTAGTCCCTGTGATGCCCATAACATCGAGGCTAAACTTTGACAGAGTGGGCAAGTCAGTATGGTAGATAAGGGAGTTGATACAAACAGCACTTGTATGTCCACTAGCTGAAAATCAGCTGCAGAAACTATTTACCTCTATTTTACATTATCTAATTGTTTTTTAACATTATGCAACTGCATATGATTGCCAAGTTGCTTAAATAAGCAGTCACATATTTTTTGTCCAATTAAGAATAAGCAGTTATTTTGAGCCATGCAATAGACAGTTTAGTTAAATTGTCTTACTCAAATCACCCACTGAAAAAGTCACAAAGCTTGTTGCAAGGTTTGTATTTTCTCCCTCTGTTTCAAGTTTCTTTTTCCTCCTGCTCTCACCACATACCTCATGTTTGACTTTTCTTCCTAAATATACGGAAAACCTTCTGGTTTCAAGGAAGGAGGGATAGAATTGTAAAACAAGTAGTGCAGGAATGCATTACATAAAGTTCTAAGGGATTACTTCAATCACAAGTAATTTCTTCAATCATTTTAATCAAGCAGCAAGAACTCACATTGCGATAACTCCACATTTTTTAATAATTGTCCCTCTTGAATTGACATTCGTCCCCTGATCAGTTCTCTTTTTGGAAATAACTTTGCAGTCTCTAACTTCTTGTCAAACAGTGTGAAATACTCAGATTTCCTTTGATGTGTCTTTCCAATATACGTGAAACCAATGACATCACAGTGTACCTGTATTCACTGCAGAAAATTCCAACTTCTCTGGGAAAGAAATCTCCAGCTAGATCGTACAAAATGTCTTATGTCCCACTATGAAACTAAGAAATGTCTCCTTAATCTTTTTCTCCCATCTAAAATTCATGAGACCCTCAGGTTGATTTGCACTTACACTTGCTCTTACTAGCTTCCCATCTAATTGAAGTCCTATATTTTGCAGCTCTCCAAACTTCAGTACATTACTTGAAGTCCATTAATACCCTGCCATCCATGGGACTGCCAATATGGAGAAACCTGTAATTAACAGACAAGGACAGAATTTTAAAAACATGAAAACTTTGTCTACCATCCTGTGACAGTTGTGACAAAGATGCAGTTTTGTCCCAGCTAATTAACACTGACACTGAGTATACTACACAGGAGCTAAATTGCAAGCTGTTTTGTTTGTGTTAATTGCTCTGCTGGCATTATTTATCTGTCCTGCATTAATTTAAGAAGGAACAGTTTTTGTTCTTTTTATTTCAATGAAGATTATATTAAATATAGCTACTTTCATTTCCTTTGCCACTTTTTCTTGATTTCGCAAAAAGACCAATTTGAAAAAGAAAGAACACAGTAAATTTTGGCTCAGTGGGAGATGCACTCACAGTTGGATCCCTTCTTTTTATATTTCTCATAACTGCACAAGTACGTTGCCTCCTGCATTTTCCTAATGACAGAAATTTAAAGTCCTAGACAACAATCAACACTACAGGGGCAAAACTAGTGCAGTTTTATTACTACAGAAATAAAAGCAAAAGCTGGATCTGAAGCTGTGCATTTTCAACTTTTTCCTAATTTCAGTTTTTACCACTTTTCCATATAATTCATCAAAAACAAAAAAAAAACAACACCAGAACTTTCAAGTTATCATGGAGTGTATCAGACCATTTTAATTAAGCATGAATAATAAATAGCAAGAGCAATGTTTTTCTGAGTGAAAGCACTGTAAGCACTGTATCCATGAGAGTAGCTAATAGAGGACTCTGGATCTCAGGCAGGTTAAATGATATGTTCAAAGCTCCACATGGAATAAGTGGAAAAACACAGGCATGGGTGGTATTACCAGTCTCTTCTGAGGATTATGGGGACTACAGAAATCTGCACACACAACATGTAATACACTTAAGGACTCCCACTGGTACCAGTAGATTTTCTTACATCTTATGAGATGACATTGTTGAGCGCCCATTTAATGCCTTGGCATCCAGTGGGACAAAATTAAGCTAAGATAGAGCATCGCCATCCAAATTAACAAGCTCCCACTCTGTACAGCCACTTCTATTTGAAAGAGAGGAAAAGACTGCACCAAGATTGTTATTCTGGAGTAGACTTGTTTGAAATATCAGGATGGGGCATTGCTGTCCAAAGGGAGGTGAGATAGCTGCCTTAGGGATTTAATGAGGATAGCAATGTTTCTCATTTGTTTTGTTTTGTTTTGCTTTGTTTGTTTGTTTTTAATGAAAATAAATAGTGTGAGATGAAAACTTGAAGGAAAAATTTGGTTTATGTTTGTCACATTAAAGACCATCGTAATAAATTAGAATGAGGTTATGACAGAAATAGGATTTTTTCAAGGAATTAAACATTGGTGGATGCACTTAAAACAACATTCTCCTCTCAAACTCCCCTTGATGTACACATTCCTACAAAAAAATCACTAATGCAGTGGGGTGATAACAAATGTCCCTTAACTAAAGAAAATTAAAGGGAAACATATCTTTATTTCCAGACTCCAGCAACCTCTGCTCAAAAGAAATACAGCCAGAATCAGAAATAATTTACAATGGTGAAAATCTCTGTTGGAAACAATAATTTATTTCAGCTAATTATTCTGAATGATAGTTAGAATCCATTCCAGAACCTATAATTTCTCCTCATACCTGAAAAAAAGTGTTTTGTAATGGAATTAGATATCACAAGATTGGTATCCTGTAATTTATTGATAGACCAGATAATGAGGATAGAAAAGAAATTTCCAGATTCTGGTCTGGACTGGATCATCATCTGGAAGGATCTCCATTGGGGGGTGTAGGAATCCATGTGTTCAGAAGACAGCAGCAGTTAAAAAACTCTTCTGTTAAGTATGAAGTACGTTAAAAAAAAATTGAATCTTCCTTAAAAAAATACATTTATATAGAAACAAGTATACACAGCAGTGCATTTGCAGTTATTCTAGAAAGACAAACATTCATACACTCAGGTATGTATAGGAGAATCTTATTACATGCCCTTATAAATTAAAGGGAAGTACAGAGTTGCATTCTTCCTCTGCACTGTTCTTTGCCTTCCCTGGTACTAGTGCTACATTTGCCCATATTACCATGCAGCCCACTGTATTACTATTGACAGCATGCTAAGATTTGACTTCCTGAATGAAAAAATCACTATTTCAATTTACATGATATTCATAGTGAGCAAGACTGTATTCTTATTGCTTTGGCTGCTTTTGTGATGTTTTCCATTCCCAGCAGAAGCAGAACAGGGTGCATTAGTTATTCAGCCTGAATGATTCATCATTTTTAGGTGTTATTACAAAACCTGAATTTTGTCATACTTCTCTGGAGAGTTTTGTTTTTGTTCTTCATGTTCAGAGATCTTCAAGGAATTATTGGTAGTAAAAATAGAGAAAATGAAATAGCATTTTTTTTTTCAAAATTTACGTGGCTATGTGTATTAAAAAAATAATTAAAAAAAAACCCTGTTAATAATACAACAGCTACACACATTAGTTTCTGGTAATATCTTACAATCTCTTGCTCTGTCCAAATTGGGGACCAAAAATCCCGCAAACATCCTCATATGTAGCACCACAGAAATTTTCACTGCCACTGCAGTTCAGTGAAGCAGCTTTTCACAGCTCACAGCAGCACCATACTGTGGTTATGAGCACCAAATATTGAAGAATATCTCCAGCAAAGCCGCAGGGGCATTTAGAGATGCAAAGATATTATATGCTGAATTGGTAACAACACATACAGTGAAGGTTATCTGACACTTTACTTTCTCAGGTGCTGGCTTCAGCTGCTTATAATTTTAATTTAGTCATCAACTTGAAAGTTTTCTGCTTTTCTGCCCCAGATGCCGATTTCAAGTTCAAGTTTCAGCTCAAGTTTTTTTCCCGCTATTCCTAGAATGAGGATATTGCCAATGAGGTGATTGTCATTGGCATCGAATGGTTGAAGAGAATAGGAAAAATTTATTCTCCAAAAGAGTGGTCAGGCACTGCAACAGATTGCTCAGGGAGGTGGTGAGAGAAAGCTCAGCATCCCTGCAGGTGTTTAACAAAGGTGGAGATGTGGCACTTAGGGACATGGTTTAGTGAGCAATATTGGTGGTAGAGGGATGGCTGGTCTACATTCTATTCTATGAAGAAATCACAACACCAACATGTCCCAGTGACCACTGGTGCAGCCAAAGTGCTTTCGGACCACCAGCTGCTGCTGGGAAAGCTCACACAGACACTGATAGGCTTCACAGATCCAATGTAAAGTGAGGCACACACTGCAGTCCCCCAGACAGCTTTTCTCACAAAAGAAGGGGAAACCAACACCACAGGTAATGAAAACTGCCTACAGAAATTAGGAAAGTAGATGGAAAAATTTTGTTAGCAGAGTGGAAGAGAGCTGGAGCAAGTGGACATGGGCCCAGCAGGGCGATGGGAGATGGGAGCAGGACATGATGGGAAGAGAAGGGAGAGAATGGTTGGGGACATTGGCACCAGATTCACCTCCAAGAGCCAGGACCAGAGGCAGTTGGTCTGAATTTCTGCATTGCTCTTCTGCTCTGTTTTTCAGGCTGGGAAAGCAGAGCCTGTCGTACTGCACCATATGGGCCTATCCTGAGGGTCAGTCATTCAGAATCCATCACATAAGCAAGAGCTGAGCAAGCGGCTGTGCTGCGTCATGTGTTTCTGCTTTGTGAGGGGCTGCCGTCACCGAGGCACACAGAATATTAATGGATTTTATGACTGCTAGAGGACAAGTGAGGATGCAGGCATTGGCAGACCTTCTGATTAAGTCCATATAGTGTTTACAACTGGATTTCTGCATTTTCATGTTGGTTTATTTGGTTGGTTTTGTTAGTTTAGTTAATTAGGCATTAAAAACTTCCCTCTATTGGAAAGAAAAGCAGAAAAGAAATGTTTGGTAGTTATCCGTGCATGGAACGATCCAGGCATCCTGCGGGAGAAAGGAGCATGTAGTTCACAGGAGCAACAAGCTGCACGAATGCAAAGCTACTGAATTTATTTTGCAAAGAAAATCTTCATTTGAGCTTTTTCCCAGCTTTTGCAGGTTTGACTTGTATTTTAGTATTTCCTTACTGTGTGGGGATAGAGAGAAGCTACACAAACTGTGGTGCACAAGTCACTAGGATCATCTCATCACCTCTCCTACTGAAGGAGCCTTCAGTATTTAACTGGGTGAAGTTATAGGATCTCAGCATCAGTATTATCACAGCTTTATGTTTCATTGGGAAAACCTTCCTTCCCCCCTCTAAGGAGCTATTGAGGAGCAGTTGTTCCTGAGGCATAAGACCTAAGTGACCTGCAAAACCAGGCACCTCATCTCCAGTCTAGCACATCTCCCTTGAAAAGCACTGATCTAAATGCTGGAGCAGACACAGCTGTTGTAGAACTTGACAGGGCCCAGAGAGACTGTCTGGTGTCACAAGAGACCATGGAACAGAAAGCTTTTTTGGGAAGTATTTCATGTACAACAAAAAACTACTTTTCTTTTCTTCAAGTCCTTTTATAAACAATTTCTCACCAGCATGGGATTTGATCCATGAACTAATACACTATGTCTACTAGGTCCCATTTTTGTTATTTTTCAGAGAAAAGAACCTCAGGGGATCTCCTGAGCTACCATAAATTTTTATTTCATTATGAAACTTACTTCAGTTTTGGCTGAATAGTGAAGACTACTTAAGATTTGTCATTTGGGGCATTCTTTGACATCTATGGACTGGCAAGCTCAGAGAAGACACCAAATAAAAAATGATACAATAGAAAAAAAAAATACCCAGGGACTTTTTTCTCTCTTGAAAATTATCATTTGGACTTTTTCCATGCCTATGAGAAAAAATCAGGAATGCAGTCAAACACATGTGCACAACTCCCAGTGAAGCTGCTAAGATTCATATGCTTAGTGAAGGGTAAATAATTTTCTCTAAGCCTCTGAATGTTTTATTTGCAGATGTGCTGGAATCTGTATGAACAGTATGTGCAGACATTATCACATTTTATTTCTCTTTTAATGCAAGTATATTTGGAGAATGAAATTGGTGACAGAAGTTCATCAGCAGCAGTCTAATTTTGCATTCTTGCAACCCAAACATGACTGCTATAAAGACAGAATAATGAACTGATGCTTTTACAAACTGTGAGCTATGGCATTTGCAAAACAAATGCTTAAGTTACTGGGATGTGAAAATGTGGCTACTCTACATGTCCAGTAATTTTCCTTTGTTTTCTAAACCCTTATTCCAGTACTACCATAGTGATCAATCCAGGCATGCTAAGAAACAGGATTATCCAATATGCATGTTAGTCATCGGAGTATAATCTCACCATGACAATGATTTAATAATTGCTTCATATATAGGGAGACATCTTAAACATTTTATAGTATCACCATGCCATCTAGAGGTGGGATATCACCGAGGTTTCCACTTATCTTCATGGCAGAAAAAAAAAACAAACAAAAACACTACATACCCACTGCATATAGTGGGATGAAACCTTTCAAGATAGCCTTCCATTAAGGTGAAGATAATGGCATATGGCATGGGTCCTGTCATAGAGAGCATATGCAGTGAGCTGTGCCCTGTTTCAGGGTCCTCCTTGAAGGTGGATCTTGGGAGAGGGGTCTATGATTGTGCTATATAACTTCTGACCTCCAACACAATAACATCAAATTCTTTCTCACTCATATCCTAAATTAAGTCACTCAAATGATCAGAAATCAGGCTGCTCAGCAACATCTGTTTGTGCTGCTCATATGCCCTGTATAGTGTCAAGGAGATGAAAAAGAAGTCTGTTTTGGAGCCTCAGTGACAAGACACATGACAAAAGAGTGGAAAATGTGCTTGTGATTATTGAGAACACCTCGTTTCTGCCAACCAGTTCACATCTCTTCAATCAAAGACCCCATAGACAGAAGTGTCAGGAGAAATGGAAAGCTCAGCAATTTGAAATGCAATTTTCAAGGAACTGCCTACTGCATGGAGTATAGAGCTTCTACATTCAAACACTCCACCAGCAGTGGAAGTACCGCAGGCCCATTTCCTATAGTTTTTTTTTGTCTGGTACTCAGAAATGCATGAACTGTCTCACAGGGCTCATAACTCACTGTACTTGCCTTTCCTCCTCCCTGCTCAAACCTTCATCCCAACTAGTGCCTAAGCTGATGACAGAGACTTTGACAGTGTCCTTCTCTATTAAAATAGCCTCTTCCTTTCTTTCAACATCTGGAAACTTAATATTTGAGGCTACTCTATCAGATTTCATTTCAAGTAGGCAATGGGATTTTGAACTGTTAATAAAGGAGAGGAAATGCATGAGCCTCATTAAAAAAATATATATAGACATTAAAAGTAAATAAATAAAAAACCTCCTTGTTCCCAAATGAAAAATAAGCTCTGGTCAATCTGCTGCTTTTCTATCCAGCTCCACTTGAAACTGCACTGCATCTGGCTCTCCTTATCCACCTGCCTATGAAGTCTTACAGAGGAATGAACGCTTTAGGGATCAGTGTCAATTGAAGCCATAAGATGAGTCAGGTCCACTTCAAAGAGAGGAAAAAAAAAGAACCAGACAGCCTTCGATTCATCACATGTTCCCCATCTGCTTTGGCTAGTTGATTTATCAGTGCATTTCCTACTTCCCTGCTGTAACAGATAACTCTGCGAAGAAGCTGCCACTGCTTTGATAATCATCTTGCCAGTAGTGGGGTGCTCCTGAAACCAACTCATCCTCTGGCTGAGCAACCACCAGCTCCTCAGCTTCAACCCACAGGCTAAATGCTTCACCCTGAGGGCCTCTTTCTATTTACTGATGTATTTCTACTATTGGGGATCCAAAACCAGCCACAGTAATCTGTATCTAACACACAGTGAACAGAGGAGGTGATCACTTCTGTTGATGCCCTCGCTCTTCAGAAGTAGGCCCTGACACTGCAGGCTGATGGGGGCTCTCAGGGCCACAACAACTGAGCTGCCCCTGCCAGTCATCTTCAGTCTGTGGCACTGCCAGTTCTTTGCACCTCCTAGCTGCATTTAGGACGCATAAATTCTTTTTCCTGCTTTGAAGATCCATAGCTTTTACCTCTCTACATATCTAGTGTAAGTGAGCTTCTTATAATCGTGTACTTTAAAATGAAATGTATATCCGTCCTGTTCCTGTAATTTTGCTCTTCACAACTATCCACAATACTTGTTTAACTTGTTAGGAAACCTAAGCATTTGTTATAAACTTGTTAAATTTGTTTGCATGTACCTTTTTTCATGATTTCACTTTCACTGTAGACCTGGAGACAAATGTATTTCATATTCACATTCAAACTCTCCTTGTCTTAATAATGGGAAAAAAAAAAGTGGGAGGAAGGAAAAGGATAGAGACAAGGAGACTGCTGCTGGAAACTGGCAAGAGAGTCATGATTATGTTTAGTTATGATTTTCAAATTCTTTTACCTTCAGGTGATTCTTGTCCTGTTTTCAAGGATCCTAGAACAGTAAATTAAATAAGAGTATTGCATAGAAAAACAACTGAGAAAAACAGAAATATCTTTTCTCCATAGGAAAAATCCATCACTTGGTTTACTTTATGCCTTCCATTATGTACAAAACCAATGGCTGAATTTGCATTACTGTCTACCATTATATTTCTGCATCTAAAAGTACAGAAGAGCAAACGTCAGCATTGAAAAGTAATACAGAATAGAAAGTCTCAACTCAGCGCCCTTGCAAACTAGCATCAAAGGCATTCTGGAAACAACTCTCATCACTAGAAATATATGTCAAAATTAGTAATTAGTACTGTAATCACCCTACAGGCTCAGCATCTGGCTTATATAAGCATTTAAGCCTCAAGAAAACAGGTCAGCATGACTTCAGTTGACACAAATACATGACATGGGAAATACCATGCTAAGTCTGCATTCACTTGGACAATGCTGCATGAGACACTAATGCTTTTACCAAGCTTCCAGCACCATCTGTATACTTTATCCAATAGTTCTTCCAAAGTTAAGTACATAAGCTTTTTTGGAAGCAAGAGCCACTCCATTGACAGCTAAGTCTTTTAATAAAAACAGTCATTTCCACGGTGCTTTGTACTGCATTTGCTGGAATGCTAAGCACTCACCTCAACTACAGTAGGAACCAGGGCAGTTATGGCGGCCCCTGTGGGGCCCATCTGGTCTGCAGAGAGCAATTCCACAACAGTGGGAAGCATATATGTGAGTGGGGCAGTGACCATGGCTACAGAAGCTCTAGCTGCCTTTCCTCATGTCACATTCACCAGTCTCAGGATTTAGAATCCATATCCTGTTCTAGTTTTCCTTCATGGGCCTGTGAGCTTTTGACTCTAAGCCAGCACTCTGTTCAGCTAAATAGGAGAATTAAAAATTTCTTCTGCCTTTTCCTTTCTCTTCAGGAAAGGCACCAGTTAAAAACAATGCCAGATCCGATGCCAGAAGAGATCTGCCTCCTTCCAGTCCCTGAAATTTCCAGCCTTTTAGAACTGCAAAGCCAGATGCTTTAGAGGAGTAATAGCAAAAATTATTTCATCGCTATTTATATCACTAAAGATAATATTCTTAATTATAAATGCTTCTAAAATTCTTGTCAATCTGCTGTAAAATATTGCCGCTTGAGCCTAGCTGCTTTAGAAAGAGAAGTTCAGGCTTTTATCAGTATATATGTATTTCAGAATGACTAAATACTCATGATTTACTCCCTGTCAAGACTATCATACACTCAACTCCTAATATAAAGGTGAAGGTCTCAGAAAACTTGGCACAGGTCTGTTCAGTTTGCCTTCTTTCCTAAAAATCAGCTGCTGCTTCTGAATAACACTGGAAGGTCACAAGTGCTGACAACTCAAAATTGTAAGTAACATTTTAGAGAGTTCCAATATACTTATTCTGGCATATATAACTGTAAGATGATTCAGGTAATTATGAATCATGATGTATTATTATTAGATAAATGATATATCTATTAGAAAGTAAATGTGCATTTTGCAAGACAATTTGTGGTTCTTTTGAATCATAACAATAGAGGCTCATTTAATTTCAGTTTTTATGGGATAGTAGTTACAGTATGAGGTTTTCTATTTCATGAGCTAATGCTAATCTTCCCAGCAAGTGCCTGCCTTGCGAGTTAATCTCACACTCGTTGTTTACACCACCAAAAATATACCCTTGTGATTGAAAAAAAAAGGCACCTCAGAAGTAAATAGAAAAGAAAAGCAGCTGCCCACTGTGATGAGAGAATACAACCTGAGCACAATACTCCTGGAGCACCTGTTTGAATTGATACATCATGACAACCATCATCAAAACAAAGATAATGTCATAAAGCTCAAAAAATGGGAATACTGAGAGATGTAGTAGTATTTGCAGTATTAAAACCGTGTTTCTGGTGAAAGCCTAAATAAAGACCATACTAATACAACCACAGAAAGAATGAACAAGACTGTATTTCCTCCTAAGCAATCCACTTTTTTTTTTTGGGGGGGGGGGGGGATACAATAATGAGCAATCAGTTGAAGGGTAAATAAAAAGAAAATTACATTACTCCTTACTGGGTTCAGCAAAGTATTTATGAAAACGATTTGCATTCACAGAGCAAGAAAACCAGTGAGAAACCCGCAGTGTTTTCATGCACACCACCTAACTCTCTTTCCATCTAATGTGCTAATTTTTTATTCTTCATGATTCACCTCCCTGTGCATGTCATTCACATTCACCATCACACAGAGACTTGCAAACAGAAGGTTCTAATGGAAACACAGCCCAGAAGCCTGCAGGCCCATGACCCCTGCTCCCCACTGCTTTTTCTGGCCTGACCATCCATCCTGCACAGTGCTGATTGTGCAGCGCTGAATAAGGAGAGGCTCTTCTACTCCTTTAAATAAATGCAATAACAAGGCTCTCAGCACTTATCTACTTTTGCCGGAGTGACTCCAGTGAATCTGTTCCCTGCACCACTGCACAGCAGCAGCATCAAGCAGCACTTGATCAAGGAGACTTGCCTTGGCTAGGCATATCTCACCTCAGCTTACCACACTCACAAAGTTCACCGGCACTTACAAAGGTGAACTGAGAGCTACGTGCCTGTCAAAACATCATCAGTCAAACCAAGCAAGGAATTTTCTTTGACTCATTCCTGCTTTTCTGCATGCCGCCCCTCCCGAGTGGCTATCACAGACAACATGCTGGAGCTCTGCTGGTCCAGGCTGATAGCACGATAGCTGGGAGTCCTCTCACCAGCTCAGAAGGTAATCAATACAAACAGAGTGTTCAGCTTCCCATTTCATTGCTGATATGGTGAGATATTAAAGTCCAACTTTTATTTATTGAGAGTGTCGTTTGAAACATTGGTTTGTATTATTCATAGCCATGCATGCAAGAAACATAAATTATCAGTACAAATGGAGTAGCCACTGAAAGCATGCTGCACTCAATCAAACTATTGCATTTTTCTGGAAAAAAAAACAACTTTTACTTCTTTCTCCTGTCTTATCTACACTGTAATCTCACAAACTTTGACAGTACAATGCTTTCTTCAAGAATTGTATTCAGAAAAATAACAAAAACTCTTTGCAGGGAGTGATGCAAGTGAAAGAATAGTTACCAGCGAATCTGAAATAATGCAAGAGTACAAGAACCTCTGCTATATTTTGATGTCAGAAGCTGCTAAGCTCATGAATTGCGACCCTTTTAACGTGTCAGGTACCACTTTTTGCAACCCTTATGCATGACTGAGCTTCAGAAAGAAGGAGCAACTTTGTGTACTATGTGTGCTAATCGTGAGTGCTGAGTACTTGTATATAAAGCCAGAAGTCTTCAGGAACAATCCCCCTCATCTACAGATTTGGCCAGATTTTGCAAAGACACTTAGACATTTACTCTTCCATGCAAAACTGCTTACAATCACCAATGAGCCACTTAGCCCTATCTGTTTGCTTTCTTCTGGCTTTCCATTTAATCTATTGATGTGACTTTTTGGTCTTTGGGCATTGGTCTGACCTCTGATCAACTGTACAGTAACATTTGGCTCCACTTTGGCTCAGGACCCTTCTCTTAAAAGTTGGTGACTCTTCAATGGCCTTTTTTTTACTATTATTTTGGACATGGATGGAAGTGCAACGGTCAGTTCAAGGCCAGAATTGGAATACTTTAAGAATTTAGAACACTTCATTATCTATTCTGCTTCCTGGAGCATTTGTGATTAGTAAGGAATGAGTTGGTAGCATGGCAGGACTCTGTAGGGCCTGGGAGCACAATGTACAGGCTCCATAAACATGAGGTCAGGTGGTCTATAGCAGGACATCCAGGCAGGTTTGCCATTTTGCTGACTACACCACAGCTCTTGGGCTGGGCTGATGCCAGCTTGGCACCAAGTGGTACCACAGGAACCTTTCTATCTCTATGCACATCTATTTGAGGGCTTCCAATTTTTTAAGGGCTGATTTCTCACCTTTTATCCAGTACAAAATTAATACAAAGAGTTATGGTTCAATCTGCAAAGAGGCAGGAAAATGAGGAAGAAGTTTTTACTTTTTTGTGTGCTACACTGAATGAGAAGTGCCACAGGAGCAGGTGAACTGGCTGGTTTTTATTTTCATATTACATAAATAAAATTAACGAGTAGAATCTTTATTCATTCCAAAGACATCTTTTACTTCAGATTTACTATCACATCACTACAGAGACAAATTTTGTTATGATATTCTCCAGCACCAGGTTGAATAATTGAATTGTCAGCCAATGACCTAGATGAGATTTTTAAAATTTATTTATGACTGTCAAGCACAGAAGCATTGTAGTGTTTTCAGTACACATTTGTTCCCTCTTTAAGGCTTTCAGATCATTCAAATGGAGTCAGTCATTATTATTTTAAAGGATGTTTCTAATATGTTATTATATTATCACTATAGAAATTGAACATTATTCAGTCCAGGCAAGGTTGTCATGAACGGCAGCAGCTTTTGGAAGCACAGATATTTATGTATTACATATTGCTATCAATCACCACATTGGTATCAGCATTTTTCTTCTCAAAAGAAAACCAGTACACATATATCCTTATTATTCTCTCCTCTTTTGATGCTTCTTCTTACATACAGCAGTTGCTGGTTTTGCATCTTAACAACTGTTAGTCCACAGTATTAGAAACTACTCTGGTCCACGTAAGCCAGAAATTAGAACACAAATTTTCAAACCATCAGAAAGGCAGGCAAAGATGGAGGCTGAAAAGTTTACAAAGGCATTTAGTATAGCAATGTCCACCAAGCAGCAGGTCACAGTCATGCAGGAGACCTTCTGTATTAATCTCTGAACAAGATTGCAACAGCACCTTGCAGTATCTTCCTCCTTGAGGCTGTGGCTCCCCAGCACACTTCTCTCATGAGGAGGAATTCTGATAGTGTGGACGTGCTGCCCTGCATGCAAACCTTGACTGAAACCAGCGGCACCCACTGCCACCAGAGCAGCCTTCGTGTCACCATGCCCACGTGCACACCCAGCCACCGCCCATGGTGCCAGCACTGCAGGCAGCGGGGGTGACACGATGGCTGCTGCTCTGTGGCACTCTTACTCGCAGCAGGCTGCTCTTTGGAGCAGCCAGAAGTTATCCACAAATAGTCCTAATTAGTAACATCATCGCTGATAGTCAGCTGAAGTTGGATCCAGCTATTGCAGTGTCATAAATGGAAGTCAAATGCTTTCACATTAACTTGATTAAGCGGTAGGTAATAGGAGTCTCTTAAGTCGGCAGAGTGCCATTTTAAATAGGTTACAGAAACTTGACAGAGTCTATATTTGATGATGGCTTTATCTTCCAGCGAGGGGTGTTGTCAAATCTTTGCACAAGGGCTGCCAAACCTAGTTACTATCAACATGAGCAGTGTTTTTATTGAGGGTTTCTTTTTTTCATGCCAAATCTCTGGGTTACACCTAAATGTATTATACAATTAAATTTTTTTTCTATTGATCACTTTTTTTTTTCTTCAAAAGAGCAGTTCCTATTGCTGTTGAGTAGATAAGAGATGTGGTTTCACCCCTAGACAGTGAAATTAGAATATCAGCATAATCCTTCTTAATGCTTTATTTTCTACTTTAGCTGTGTAATCGTTTCCAAAAATATCTCTGTGACTGGGGTTCCAAGAGAGCTCAACAACAGCTCCAATCGATTTCAATTGTTCACACAGCTATATGACTTAAGAAAATATCCTTTATCCTTATTTGGATTGCTGGCAGAGACCTAACAAAATCCTCTAGGATTTTATCTGTTTGTGTGAAACTGCCTCCTGAGTAACATTAACCTGCCAGTTTAAAGCTGGGATAATGCAATTACCTGCAGTGAGATCTTGCAGCCCTGCTTACACCCGTGAGCACATAAAATTCTAAGGAAGTATTCAGTAACTCACAGGAATAAAAAAATGCAGACACTATTTCCAGACTTACACAGCTAAGGTCAATGGGAACTTTCATTGTACAATAACTAGGCCTCTATGTATTCTCCATCCTTGACCAAAATTAAACAGTAAGTATTCCAATACAATATTAATGCTAATATCTAATATCCATATGATTAAAATTAAAACAATTCTTACACAGTAATTTTTAGAATACTACAATGCACAGATTAAGGGGAGAAGTAATTTGCTCTGACAGGCTACTGATTTCTGTCATTTTAACTGTACTAACTTATATCAAAGCTTTTATGTATTAACAACACCATTGCTAAGTCATCAGAGCTAAAATGTGCAGCAAGAACCAGAACTGTAGGGGCTGGAAGGGACCAGCCCCTAGAGATCATCTAGTCCAACCACTGAATACTGGTCATGGAAAATGCAATTTATTTATTTTTTAGTATTCAGAACTTTGTTTTATCATGAAATGCATGTAGTGTTTGATTCCACATCTGACCTCTCACAAGAATTCTTTGTAGGATGGAAATTAAATCTTCCCACCTGCCACACTAATTAGTGCCATTATACTTCCAGAGCAATATAGGGACAGAGTGAAAGTGTTTTGCTAAGCCATGCCAAAATTCCATTTCTTAAATAGGTCTCCCAAGATTGCATAATTGATGCAAGGAAAATGCAGCTATTATCAAGACATTGCTTCAACTATGAAACATCTCAAAAACATGTACTAGTAACAACAGGTTTACCTATTTGACTTGACCGGGGTCAAGTGTTTTTCACATCTTGAACACAGTGACACAAGGCTTCAAAAACACCACAGATGCTGTTTATATATGTTCTACTGCTCTGAGGTGGCCTGTCTTGGTTGGCCTCACTTGAAACACAACTTTAAGATTTTCTTCCTACACTTCTGTCCATATGATCACAGTCTGCAGTAAAATATCCAGCAGGAAAGAGTTGCAAAAATTCCTATGGTTTCAGAAAAGTTTCTGGGTAACACTTAGAAGTTTGGAATAGTGCTGAATTTCTAATTACCACTGAAGTTTCCAAACAAATTCAGAAAGGACCTAAGTTCTAACCTCTCTTTCCCAGCCATGGTAAAATTCCTGGGAGAAAAATACTCTCACAACAGTGTGCTACATCCTAAGACCATTGCAGACGGCCACAGTGCTATTCTGCTAAAGAGGGCTAATACCAAGGTGATCTTTCAACTTGCTTTTTAGTTTGCCTGATTTCCAAAGTGCTTCATCCTGTTTCCCAAAGTGATCCAGCACAGACGACTCCCCTTCTAAGAGTTTTCCCAGAAATTTTTAACAGCAGTTATCTACAACATGATATCAGATGGTATATTAGCAGCATAAAACCTCTGTAAGCAAAGAAGGTAAGCAAAGAAGATTCCACTCCATCATGCTTTTTTTCCACCAAAACAGAAAACCGTCCATTTGACAGCTTTTGCCTTTCCTACTATAAATTTAACAGTGTTACTAACACCTGTGCAAACCTTCTCAAGATGTGTTACAACACACTTCTTGCAGGACCACATACCAATTTCATGGGCTGTCCATGTTAACAAATTATGCTTAGGACTTCATTGTAATTTATTACTACAAAATTAATTAGTTCATAATACATAGTAGATTTTTTAATATCCAATTCATTAACAATTAAAAGTTACATCTCTCCTCTGTGTTTTATTTCTGACCACACTTCAAATGAATGATACCTTTTGTGAAGATCAACAGTAAAAACTTCCTGTGAATATGACATGTTTTTACATCTACTTTTTCTATTTTAACTGGATAATTTCTGCTTAGACTGTTTAAATTATTCCTCTAAATTTTTCCAATTATTACTGAAATGGACAGGAAAAAAATCCTTTAGGAAAAAAGAATTTGCAAAATTATTTCCTTGTGGCATTTGTGGAATAAGTTCACTTAATATAGTTCCATATTAAAATGAGATAACAGGGCATCAGGTAAGTGCATGCATGAGTGTATGACTGAACTGAAACAGCAAATCAGATTTTCCAAAGAGCCATTATAGATTTAATTTCAAACAACCATAGATTTGTCAATAAAAGTTAAAAATTACATTCTACAAGACCAAGATAGTAGCAGTTTTGTGATTATCAGGAAGTTGCATGAGGTAACCGACTACATGGCATGCAACCAATTGGAGAAACAAGCATTCAGTCTTTTTAAAGAAGTATATGTATTCTCTAAATTACTTCATTACATTTACCTTGAGAATTTTATTGTCCCAGGTCTTATAAACAAAGCTCAGTTCATACATTCTGATTCTCATACAAATCTACATGGGAACTGTATATTTAGTACATGCCTTCTTTAGCAGGTATATTTTATTTAGAACAAAGCATATTCAGTATATGCTCTCCTAATAATTTGAGATAGAATTTAAGAAACAGGTTAAATTCAACATCTTTTCTCGATGTGATAATTTTTCATTAACCATCACCATAGATGAAATTTAATATTTCATTGTTTTCTTCTATTTTAGAGAGGTCTTGAGAATTTCATTTTTCCAAGTGTCAGAAGAAACGGAGACAAATCCTACAAACTGTAGTAAGCCAGTAGGATTTTTCACTATCTCTGCAACATTTACCTAGCACAGTTTCTTTCTTCATTGGCAGATGTTTTATTGTTCATGTCATCTATTGCATCAGAGTTTTACTGTGTAATGCTATTGTCACCCATTCAGAGTGCATGGGTGCTGCAGAAAGGGCCACAATACATATCCAAAGGTAATAAATCTACCTGAGGATTCCATGATGGCGTTCTTAGTTCTCACTTCACCATAACAAAGAGCAGAATTTTCACTGCCATTAGGAAAGTTTGGGAGCCCATGCTCAGGCAACCACAATTATATCCCGTGTCTGGGCTTCCATCTTGTATGGTTCCACTCTTGCCCAACACCCTGAAAAAGAAGCTGCATTTAACAAAGTACCAAGAGATATTTCCAGGCCACAGAACCTGAGGAGGAGCATGAACTTCTGAAAAAGAAACAGCACTGAACATATCTTTGCTTTCTGTTGTGGTTGGTTCAAATAACACTCCAATGGAAGCTAGTGAAAAGCCAGTGTTGACAGAGGAGAATGGTTTGTGGCTTACTCCAAGCTGTTTTGTCTCTTCCATTTGCAACCTGCCCTTTGCCCTTACAGAGCTGGACCAGCCTGAGGCCAAACTAGGGCACAAAGATCCAGACTGGAAGAAATGCTTTCCCATAACGCAGGTAGCTGGAAAGCCTCAGTGAGCCCTTTTTCCATGAGATCTATTTTTTATTCTTTTTATGAGTCAGTTGGATCAGGTTCCTCCGGACAGATAGGAATCGGTACGAAAATGAAGGTACAGTACTTTTTAACATTTCCTTTTCACCTAGCAGATTTTATTTTTCACTTTTGTCAGAATACATCTTGGCAAACTGCATGTAGCATACAACTGAGGAACCATAGCTATCAGTTCTTAGACAACACACACGAATTCAGAACACAGACACACCAGTTCCTCTTCTCCTAAGTGGGAACACCAAGATTCCCCTCTGTGTTTCACCCTCTAAAGATGACCAAATCCATGGCTAAGACTTCTTTGCTGCCTAGAAGTAGTAGCTAAGGCATGAAGTCCTACAGAGTCCTACAGCCCAGTAAGTGAGGCACTAGCTTTGCTAGTAATGGGTCACAACTTCACTCTATGTCTGCAAAGCCTCACAGCTAAGACATGTCAGCTGGACGTTTGGATTGGTCGGCCTGGAGCTTTGTTTTAGCTAGATGAGGTGTAACAGCAATTATTTACCTACCAGGTGAATCACAGAATCACAGGGTTTGGAAGAGACCTCAAGAAATCATCAACTTTGGCCCCCTTGCCAAAGCAGATACCCTACAATACATTGCACAGCCAAGCATCCAGATGGGTCTTGAATGTTTCCATAGAAGGAGACTCCACAGCCTTTCTGGGAAGCCTGTTCCAAAGCTCCATGACCCTTACCATGTAGAAGTTCTTCTACATGTCACTATGGAACTTCCTATGTTCAACTTTTAGGCTATTACTCCTTGTCCTATCACTACACACCACTGAAAAGAGCCTGGCCTCATCCATTTGCCTCCCACCTCTCTTTAGATATTCATAAACATTAATCAGATCCCCTCCCAGTCCTCTTTTCCCCAAGCTGAATGAACCCAGGTTACTTAGCCATAAATATTACCTGATTTGTATAAGTTTAAGCTTAGCTTTGTAGCGTTGAGCATTAACATGCCTATTGTTATATTTTTGAGATTTATGTATGTAACAGATAGTAGAGGTGCAGTAGTTATTCTGTACAGAGTTCACTGTGTCTATAATAAAACTAACCTAGAGGAGTACAAGTAATGGATGACAGCAGAGAATGAGAGAATATCTCCACTAGAGAATGTGAAGATAGGATGAAACCAGAAGCACCTGGGCTGTAAACAAATTACTAGTGATCAATTATTGGTCATTAAGCCCTTGGGAGACCAGTAAAACTAGCTTTAGAGATAAGAAAGAGAACAAAGAACAAATATTAGACAAACGCAAAATGTAATATTTATAGGGAGGAACTATTTATAAGGTGGAACTGTGGACCAATGAAGAAAGAGCAACGTGCAGTGTGCACTAGGAAATATATAAAAATAGCCCTAGCAGATACTACAGTAGGGAGGAAGTCCTCAGCAGCATCATTCTTCTTCCAGTGAAGGAACCCAGATGCTATGAACGCACCACAATCCTTTTCTCCTGCTTCTTGAGGAATACTGGAAGGGTGAGCATAACAGCACAGAAAGGAGTAGAAACAAGAAAATTGGTGTGTACCAGTTTCAGTGGCCACACAGCTAGGAATGAGCTATAATAACTGGGGAACTGGGAGTACTGATTTAATCAAAACAAACAAAAAAATGTTTTATTCAATTGCTAATACTTTAATTAATTATTAGATTGACGTATATACGGTGTGTGTTTTTAGCTTGTGCAATTGCATGTTGTGTTTTGTTTGGTACCCTGAACATGAAGCTTAGCTACAATTGTGGATGCAACATAAAAACACAGGAGAATAAGGTCTGCATGATGCCAAAACAAACCCAAGTGCATGAGTCAGAAGTATTAGTTAGTAGTAAACCAAGCATATTATCTGTAGGAGACAGAGATTTCAGAGACAGTTCAGTTGTGCCTACTGCTTGGAAGAATAAATAAAGCCTCCTTGGTTTAGAGAAGATGAACACTTTTTATTCTGACAGCTCTGTTTTCCCATTAGTAGCTTCCCATGGCATTACCATCAGACTGTTGACAGAAATGTGGTTTTGTAAGTATTAATTTCTTGAGGGGGTGACTCTGTCCCTTAGGCCATAATTTTTGTCACAATCGAAGCAGCTTTTCTCATTGCTAAAATTAGTCTTTCAGTTGACTTTGCTAGCAGAAATATGACAAATGCTTCTGAAAATTCTTATTAAGCAAATTTCATGGAGATATTTATTGTAACTTCCAGACATTCTTAAAAAATAGAAAGCAAAACACAGAGTACTCCTCTGAGGTATATGCACACATCTACATAACTTCATATAAAAATAACAAGATGAGAGAGAATGGTCAAGAAGACAATAGCTGTACTGTAATACATGCCAATGTATCCAGCTCTATTACAAGTGTCTCATACGCTATCTGAGCTTTCTGCCTTTTTACCTCTTGATTTTTCTAAATAACAAAGAAGTGGACTGGGGGCCTGGAGGACAGAAGGCCCAGTAGAACTGAGAAGAAATTGTCCTTTTTCAAACAGTCTCCTAGGGCTGCTGTCATCATGTTTCCAGAGCACAGCTGCCTGTGAAATACTACTTATGAAACCTAAAAGTCTGCATCTTTACTTTTTTGGGGAGATCTCCAATTCCCTCCTCATTAAGTTAGCTGTAAACATTACCACCAGAAAAATAATACTAATGTGTCTGGGAGAGCCTAAGAGAGAAATGGTCACTGTTAGTAACAACAGTACTTTTAAAAAGTTGAAAGAAGCTAGGAGAGAAGAGAAGCAGAGCATGGTCAGTACTGTGATGTCAGTAAGGGTGAAGGGAAGAGAATTTGAGGACAGAGCAATTATTCTTCTGCAAAGAAAAGCATTTTTTTTCCTAAGTGTGGCATATAATGACAGTACACAATCACTTCAGAAGAACTCATTCTTTCCTAGTGGGTTACATGTTATTACTCTTCCTCCAGACAAAAAAAAATAATAATAGCAATAAAATAGAATACAGGCCAGAGGGCACTGCATTCTCAATGGAGATGAAGATAGTTGAGCACCAGTCTTGCAGACAGCCAAGGTAGTCTGAGCTATGAGAGAGGGGAGAGATGGTTTTCAATGGATTGTCACCCTTGGATCACAGTCAGTTTTGTACCTTCTCTCCTGGTGTTACTAGCACCACCTGAATTTGTTCGGTATACAACTCACTTCACCGTATAGCCTTGGTTTTAATAAAGAACTGATTAATGACCTCATTTTCGTTTAACTTGATCACCCTACTCACCCTACTTGATCCAAGCAATGGTTTTACTTAGTTCACTTGGCACCTTGTTCAAATGATTTTTTATTCTATTTTCTGCCCAGCAGCCATGCATATAGCAATGATAGTCATTGGCATGATGAGCACTTGAACTTACTGAAGAGTCTCAGAGATCTGACAACATTACAGATATTCAGAATAGACATTCCTCTCTGTCAGTGCCAGGCTGGCACTAGACGTCATTTACTAACTTAAGTAACTTATTTATCTTTGTGCCCCCTTCTTACCAGTCTGTCATAACGCAGTACAAATTCTCTTCCTTTGATTAACTGTAATTCCATAAATGTATCATTGGACATCAAGTTTTACCTTTCTTAAGATAGCATTGTTCCAAGTATATCAAAAGAGTTCCTCCCAGGCTAAATGTTAACTTTTATTTTCGTCTGTGTATGCTATTTATTGCCCACCTGTTTAATAAATATCCTCTCTTCAAAAGGAAACCAGAAAAGGAGGGCAACAAAAATATATTCTGAATGTATAACTAGTCTAGAAGAAAAATGATATTTTTCAAGCTCTTTCTGTGCTGAATGATACTGAGAAATATCTATTAAGAAATTTGTGACTGGAAAATCTATTTTTACAAGTTGTCAGGAAGGATTAAAGCAGGCCACAAATACTGTGCATATGCAGTCATAGATACCTTGATTGGGGATTTAAACACTGCAGAGTTCATAGGAAGAGATTTAGCCTAATGTGGTATTATTCATCAGAATAAGTGAAGAGCATGGACAAGATGAGATAGTATAGCTCAGCTGATATGTGGCAATTGCTTCAGACTCTGTGATCTGGTCATATGTTTGAGTAGTTTGGCAGTGGGTGTGATTTTGTCAGTGATCAAACTCTACAAAATCTCTGGCTATTCCAGTGGTGTTACCTAGCTTCTAGAAGGAGATGCTGAAAATGCTACTGGGGCTTTTCTGTTCTTTTCCAGCACAATCATCTCTTCACATTTTCTATGCTCTCATTAGTAGGGTTAATTTTCCTTGGAGCTCATCTTTCCATTAACTAGAGTATAGCTGCAAAGGCACTACATAAATAGTGAAAAATAGTCTGGCATAGTTGTTATTTCCTCTCTCACAAGCAATTTCAAATTTCAGAATACAAATGCATCCCAAACATGGGAAATGAGATGAAATGCTGACTTTTTCAAAATTAAAGCTAAAATAAAACACTTCCATCTGAAAGAGGTCTAATATTTTTGCACGTATATAAACTTCCAGAAAAGATACTCAGCTTTCCAGAATACATCAAGCAGCTCTTATTTACCTCCTCTGAATATGACAGTTCTGTTTCAAGGAATTGAATAAAGTCCAGCCAGAAGTATTAAGCAGGGAGTATTACTTTGGGGCATTAACTGAAATTTGTCAATATTCTTTCAAGAAACTCTTTCTTAAGCTGTACCAGGATTGTATTCTCAGAATACTTCAGTTGCAGGTACTTTGCTTTCTATCTCACACAAATTCACAGTGTAGTTTATCTGTGAAATCCTGTGTATTTTTCCATATCAGCCAATGGCTGTATCTAATACATCAGAGATGTTATGGCCTCCTGTTACGTTATGTTATGGCCTCTGCTGTCAGCAAAGCATATTCCCAGGAGCCAAATGAACGACAGTGTCACGTTTATCATAATTTAAGTAAAACCTAATTAGAAACAAAGCAACAAGCCTAAATGCAGGAATCCAGAGTAGCCTTCACAAAGGCATGCACAAGAGTATTCCCTGGACACATGGCAGCTTTGTCTGCAGAAAAAGCAAGGAAGGCTGAAATCAAATGGTATCATTCAAAAATGGAAGTATAATTCTGTGAATGAATTACAAATGTTACCTCACCAAAATTTCTTTTTCTTAGAATCAAAAGATATGATATTCTAGGAGCATATCTCTTGAGAACTTGCATACACGTTTCAGTTACCTCACACATATAAATGTATATGTAGTTCCTTTCCAGAGATTATAGGCAGGAAGCCAAGAAAGCTTTTGCCAAGCAGGAAATGGCAAATGGAAAAGTCTTCAGTCATTAACAGCTTCCAGCCCTTCTATGAGTCAACCTCACTTCTAACAACATGAAAAAGGATTCTCTTCTTCATTCTCCTCACTTCTTAAACATTTCTGTCAGAAGATGATCAAAATGAAGCATGTTTTGGTTATGTGGACAGGCCTAATGTGGTTAATGATTTTTTTGAAAAAAAAAAAAAAAGAATCTAGAAATTGATTTCTCCTCCAAAAATTCACCTGTTCCCTAGCTTTGAACATCTGACTACACCACACTTCAGCTCTGAATATTTTTGAGTTGTGGTTTCACTCATTGAGCACCCTGGAAAATGCTTTTGATCTTGGCCTGCAATTTTAAGAGAACTGCGCTGCTCAGCTGCTTGCATGCCCAGTGCTTCTCTCACAGTCTCACAGATAAATCACCATGCAAGGAAGAAAACTAAAGCTGCCAAATGTACTACAGCTTAGGTTTAGCAACAACCTGGATATACCCACCCTGTAGAAACTGATTGCAAATATCTGCAGTTGAGAGCTTCAGCCAGAGCACATGTAGAAATTTAGCCATTACAGCAGTGATATGCAAAGTACAAGAAAGTTTGTTGACTTTTTTGAAAGGGAATGCAATCTAATTTGACTCCTAAACATTTTTCAATCAAGTTTCATAGAACAGCTTCAGAGTAAAGGAACGTGAAGTTACTTCAAATTATTTCTAGCCAGTGATTATATCACTGAGCAAATACCTCATGGATTTAACAGCAAGACCCGCACCTGTGATTTTGTGAAGGGTACAAGAATCATATTTTTATTCGTTGTGGGAAAGTTGATGTTAAGCCAGCTACTTCTAAACACTATGGTCCCAATTTTTCACTCTCAGCAAATGTTTTGCACAGAAATGCCATTATATGTAGCAGAGAATACAGGACATGGCTCATTTTTAAAACATGCTACTGCATGACCTATTTTCAGGTAGAAATCCATGTTATTCCAGCATCACTGAGATTTCTAATATATAAATCCCGAAAGCCGTGCTGACTTTCAGAAGAGGCAGATGTCTGAATATTTTTGCAATTTTGGACCTCAGAATAAGCACCTGGCAACAGATCTGCTTTACTATGTCCTCCAATCTGTGAAGGCTGGGTATAACAAAGAAAGGCTTTAAAATGCTGTAGCCAGAACTTTTGTTTCAGATGCTAAAACTTTAAGGTACAATCCCAAGACTATAACTTCTCTGCCAAGGAAAACATAAAAACAAGCATATTTCAAACAGCGATATAACAGAGACTTACAAATGTTTATCACCAACCTGGAGATTGCATTTATCAGTAAATTTCCATCAGCCTTCGAGGTGCTCTGCAGTGTCCTGCAGACATGTTGCCTCCCCAGGGGCACTTGGGCTGCTTCTCCCAGTGGCAGCAAACCCGGTTGCATGTCCTGGGACATGCACAGTCTGTGTTTATCGTCTGATGGAGATTTTGCAGCACAGAGTGACAGGCTCTGTGCCTCTTTTCTTCTATTTCCCTTCTGGGTTTTTTTTTTAGAAGGTTGTCATCTCTTCTTCCACAACGTCTCTGAGCCTGGGGAAACAACCTCCTACAAACAACATGTAGCTTTGTAACACAACTGCTCTTTTTTTTTCCTGGAAAAAGGAGCACAATTGATGACAGGAAATAACAAATGGGCAGGAAAAAAAAAAATAAAAGAAAAGAAAAAGAAAGAAAGAAGGAAGGGGAATACAGGATAGAGAGCTCAAAAATTATCAGAAGAACCACAGAGGGGAGCACAAATCAGAGCACACTCCTCATTTCTGGGATGTCGTTGCCTCAAATAGAGTGCCCTACTTGGCCACTTAGGAGTGAAGGCAAGCCCCACAGCCACAGACTCTCTTCTTGAGCTCCTTCTTTCTGACCGCTTGGATGGACACTATGGCCAGTGCCAGGGGCACATCAGTAAGGGAGCTGTGTGATTTACTGGGGGTTTTGGATGGAGAGGTGAAGGGAGAAGTGGAAACAGAAGCTGAGAGGTACTGGGAGAGCCAGGGGAGGGAAAGCAGTGCAGCACTTACATGCCCAAACTGCAACATGTAGGTGTGTAACCCTCTGCTCCAGCATAGGGACAAGGTGCAGGCAGAGGCTGTCCCTTGGGCTTTCTCACAAAACAGAAATGTCCCACCATCCATATCCAGGAAATATACAAGAGTGAGGAAAGAAGTACAGGCAAGTTGAACACAGCTCAGTTTGGAGGTGGACCAGCTGTCACTCATGCTGTGTGGGACCTGCCACACAGGAGGCAGAGCTAACAAGGAGGTCCCACATCACAGTGGTTACAGGGATCCTGGTTGCCTCTAAGAATTCCCAGGTTCAGAGGATATCCTGGTAGATGACCATGAGCCCAGACAAGCCTCCCCCAAAGGAAATTTCTTCAGGGAATGGTAGAGAGCTGCAATCAGAACAAAACCCATAGAGATGATAAAGTACATGTTGGCACTCTATGCCAGTCTAGGCGCTCTGAGGAAGGCCCCAGCAGGGCCTGGTTTGGACCAAGCTGTGAGCAGACGAAGCCCTGAACTTTCTCCTCCATTTCCAGGAGGACTGGGATCCTAGCAAGAACTCACACACACAGTCAGAAGCAGCCCAGTGTGCCCCACCATGAGCCTGGGCAGAGTTAAGGGATTCAGGGTGAAAAGTGGGCCCACGGAAGGGACAGGGCTAACAGGTTGATTACCAGCACCCTTCTCTGACAGGACAGGCCAGAGCAGCCCTGCCTGTCTCTGCAACTACTCCAACACCCTGGCCTGGAGCACATTCCAGTGTGAGGCCACTTCTCCTGCCTCACTTCAGCCCATAGAGTACAAGCAGTTCCCAGGGCTCCAGCTGAAGTCGATGTGGGTGCAATTTGCCTGTTTCTGTATTTCTGCATCTTTGCAACCGAGTCTGAGGCCAACATGCAAATCCTTGTTTCCAGATGTCTGCAGAAGAACTGCCAACCCCAGGTTGACACGTGCCTTCCTGCTGCTGAGATGTGGTACATCCACTTCTGAATCAAACTTGGACTCCATAGTAAATCTTGGTATTTTGATGACTTTTTCCATTGCTTTATTGGACTGAGGAGCTAGACAAAAGCTCTCTAAAAGCTAAATTCCCTGTACAAGCTTGTGTTTGCTGAGCTTTTGCCTACTGTCAAGTATGTAATGTTAACAAATATAAATTGGACATACTACATTTTTCTGTGGTATTCATGTTGGGGGCAAATAATAAGAGATTGTAAGGCTATCTCAAGAAAAAGAGAACAATGGCTTGAAACACAGACGTAGATCAAGTGAAAATCTACCAGGCCTTTTGTGATTCAGTTTTTTTCCTATTTTTCTGTTTTATGTAAACTCTCTCACTAGGTACAGTCTTCATCATGGTCACACTACACAAGATACTTCTTATTCTGTTACTAAACAGAATTGCTGAACTGAGACTTGCTTACAAAAAAATCCCTGGCTTTTTCCTTATAATTTTGTATCTTGAAATTATCCACACATGCTTTGGAAGATCTTTCTCAGTAGTACTGTCAAGTTCACTACTCTCATGCTTTCAGGTTACATTTAATCTTTCATTAATGATACGATTTTTTTTTTTGTGAAGCATCTTATCCCTGGTGACTATTGTAGCAATAAGAGTGACATGAACAAATTTCTCTCTGGATTTGGTTCCGTTGTCAAATGCTCTGCAAATCCTGCCTTCAATTTCAAGGTTATATTGAGGCTGTGAGTCATATTTCATAACTGAAAAAATAATGAAAAATAACCATTGGCCAAGCTCTATTTGGTAATTTCTTATGATTTATAATCTGTTTCAAATATCACTGGCCTTCAGTGAATAAAAATGTACGGTTTTGTTTATTTTCACGTCTAAGATTAAACCTTTTTTTTTCCTCTGGATATACTCATGCCTAAGTTTTGTTAGCTCATAAACTACCGTGATTACTTCAAACCACAGTGTTTAAAAGGACTACATCAACATATGCACCAAAGCCCTCAAGGATGACATCCTCTAAGATCTGAAATATCTAAGTAACTCCTTCTACTTCTCAAATTTTTCAGTGACTACATCCCAGATCATTGGGATCTCTGCCTGGTGGCACTATGAAAAAACTACAATAGGTATACATTCTCTATATGTTTCAGTACCCAAATACTGTTGGAATAGACAAACTGACTATTTTCTGATGATTTACTTGTGGTTTGGGTTTTTTTGTTTTTGTTTTTGTTTTGGTTTTGGTTTTGGTTTTTTTGTTCTAACTTCTCTTCAAGTATATTATTATTTGTGTTACATGGCATTTACAGTGTTGTTTGTCCAGCTTCAGCCCGGCAGCACAGTTTCTTTCCGTGGCTGCTCTGAGCCAGTGTTTTTCATCAAATCTAAATGTCATCTGTATAAATCTCACTAACCTGAATGGCATGAAAAATTTATCACCTTTTTTTCCTCAGGTGCCATATGCATCCTAAATAGACATCTGAGAAAACAGTGCAACTCACAAAGGTTTTATGAAAGTTCAGAAACACCTGCTCTTTTCTTTTTCCTAATATGAGCACATGCCAGCAGCCCAGTGAAGTACTAAGCACAGAAAGGTATTTGTCACTTATCATATCTCCTCTTGGCAGCATAACAAAATTGTTTTGCTCCTTTGAGTACAACTATGGACAAACAAGATGCTTCATCTGATCTTTCTGCAACTACACGAACTACTTTGTCAGTTCCTCTACCCATCCCAATGAGTGGATCCAGCTCCTTCTTTATAAGTATGGTCTTAAAATGTAAAGGTGTGGAAACTACTGGACAATTCAACCTTTTTCTGTGCTATTTAATATTCATGAGGTCTTGGTCTACTGAGAAATGGCTTCAAATTCTTTCCCAGCTTTTTATATTCATATTATTATGTAGGCTCTAAATGCTTAGATCGCTTTGATTGTCTCAAAGGCATAGCATTTTTTTCTTTTTTTCTATCTATTATGTATTCATTTATTTCTTATATATCCCCTATGGAGTTAACCTTGTGACTTTAAGCTTTGTGAGTTAACTGTTTCCCTTTTCATTCCCTTAAGATTTTCTTTTAAGTGTAATAACACTATTTTTGGCAGCATGTTAGTTGATGGGTGCGCTGAAAATTAATACTATTCTGATTAACCCCAGACATTTTCACTTTCTCAGTGCCATTTGCTCCTAAAAGAAATTCAAAGCCAGGTCGTTCCCACTGCCTGTGCCTCATACACCTTGCTGAATCTAGCAAGTTCTTCTAAAGTTATATAATCTTTTTTGATTTCCTGGATCATTTTCCATGGTCCAGGCATCACACTAGCTTCCACTTTTTGTTAGTTTACAACTGACATGGGCTGTTCTTGTCCTAAATCTCAAACATAATTTGGTCTCTTCTCTAGAACCTAAACCCTCATCCCTAGTTCACAGTTTCTTCAGATTTCAAATTCTTGCCTTTTTTTTTTTTTTCAAGATTACTTTAATCTTTTATGCCCTGTGTCCTTTGTTTTCCTAGGCAGTTTCCTGCAAGCCTTTCAAAGCCATGATGACATAAAAAAATAATTTTTATTTTTAATTTCCTTTCTCTGTATTGGCAAACATTTCTTTTGGATCTTGAGTGCAATATTAAATTCCCTTCAATTTATTTCCCAAATTTCATATAAAAACTCAGTGTTATTGGACACTCTGAGCCCCTTTCTCCTATTCAGAGGCCAACGCAGTCCTATGATCATGATCTCTTGATGCTTAAGGCAATCTGTTTTGAATTATATCCCATTCCAAACAGATATGTAACATCCAGAGTTTTGCATACTCCCAGACTTCTGCCTTAAAGATGTTTCTCAGTACATATGCATCACTGGCTCTGACTGCACAGAATCACTGCAGCTGCCAAGAATACATAGAGAATCTCAGAGATCCAGTACTTTCAGACATCCCCATGCCAAATTCCTTTCATCCCAAGGTGACATTCTTGCTATCCCTACCCACAGCTGGAATTACTCTGGAGCTCCATGACACAAAGAGAGCTCTCCTTCCAGGCAAATAGCTCCTGTTATACTTCTTCAACACATTCTTGACTTCTGCAGTTCTCAAGTTAGTCCTCTAAGAGCTGGAAACACAGCCAATCCTTTTTGCTGGCCGATAGCCAAGGGGCAAGCCAGTGCCTGCTTAGAATAGAGAAAAAAAAAACCAAAAACAAAGCAACCACAGCTTTACCTCAGCTGTGAATACATGGGCTGGGACTTTCCCTGACAACTTTGACGGGAAGTTCTCTCAGCCAGCATGGACAGACAGGGCTTGCAACATCTCCTCATCTCTCCCTCCCACGTGCACCCTGCCTTCCATTAGATAAATGTCAGCAAGGCTGACAGGTTTCTGCATTCTCCTCTGGGTAATAGGACTTCTCTGCAGCATCTAAGAGCAGATCTTGTCCTAGCACTAGCAGCACCTCGCTGACTTGAAGATTCTGGTTTCCTCAAGGAGAGAGCAGGAAGTTGAGAGCACAGGTGAGTTTTACAGAGGTGATCCCAACCACAGGTTTCTCTCACTTCTGCAGGTGGGATTAGGGAACTCCTAGAATGGCAAGGCTATAATCCCAGGAGGTTTAGGTGGGCTTGAACTCAACTGTCAGCATACTGATTAAATTTAATCCTAGCTTTTTTCCCTGCTAGACATAAAATACAAAGCCAGGTCTTCGTACTGACGTTACACAATATTTTAGACAATGACAATGAGATGATGTAAGGAAGCACTGAAATATAGAGACATTTTTATCTGTAAAGTTAGGGCAACCAGACTTTGAATCAGCCCATTGGTATTCAGAGAGCTTACATAACTGGCAACAAGTTTATTTAATCTTTCAGAGATATTTGCTAGAGTTAAGGAAGTGGAGAAATCTTCTGCAAGTGTTGGTCAGTGGGTTTTAAATGATGAATCTGGAAATAGCATATTCCTTCCTAAGAGACAGCTAAAATTCTTGTTTGAATTTTAGTAATAATTGGAGGTACTCCAAAGGGCATTTGATTCACCTCCAGTCACTAACCTCCAGTCATAAACTACTTGTAATAATATTTGGAGCTAAGGATTCTTTTCACTTCTGGACTCACATGTGGATTTCATGTTTTCTGTTCCTATTCAAGTAGCATACCAATTTTAAAACTGCTTAATATTTTAGAAGTGAGAGGTTTCAGTGCTGCAGAAAGAAATGGATTTTTCTTGAACACTGTCTTATGCCAGCACCATGTTATTAATTCAGAGAACATTTGCAGCTGCCAGAACTGATAGTCAGCTTTGATACAGGAAGATTTCATATCTCTCCTTAAATCTACAAACATAAACAGTCACTCACAACACAGGGCAGTTTTTTCGTAGTGTTGAGAAATTCAGAAAGGATTAAATTAATGAAAAGTGCAAATTCTTTTTTAGATGTGACTTTCTGAAGCTCCTGGTTTTGTTAATAGCAATGATTTTGACGAGCATGAAGTTGCAAAACTGAGGTGGCACCATTGACTACATACAAAAATATTACAATAGTCATTGAAAAATCAAGCATCCCTGCACTTTCTTCATCCATGCAGGAATTTGCGTATTCAAACCTATCGAGCATTTTTCATATTTATACACTTCTAGGCAGACGGCATTTTTAATTTTTTTTCTTCTAGTTAAAGGGAGAAAACATAACTGGATAAGCAGTCTACTTTGTGTTGCAAAATTATTAACAAAGCATATTACCTAGATGAGTGTTTTATATGAGAGCTGGAGCTTGGTTCAGATGTGACTGTCCTGCGTTCCGTACCATGCCCCGTTCCACATCACAGAGCAGCCTGGGGACACTCTCAGCTGCTCTTGGGTGCACGAAGCAGCCCCACCACTCACAGCAGGTCAGCTCACAGGGCCAGACCATAGCTACTTCAAGGACAGCACCTGGCAGTGCACTTGGCATGGGTGTGAGATGCTCAGAAACAACCTTTCCTCCCTACAAATCTATTCCTGTTGTGCCTCAAGAATGCAGAGACAGCAACCAAGGCCTTCAGGGAGAGTACTTCACATCTGTGCATTTTAAGGCCTCTCTCACTGCTTCCCAGTCTGTTTCTATTAAATCTGTTTATGTGGTAACTTGAAGCTTTGAGTCAACCATTTCTCCCATTCTGTTCTCAGCAACAGGGCCAGCAGAGTGAAACTGCAACACTTTTTATTTTTTATGCTCTCCAGTACATGTTATAGATGCTGGCTTTTTGGCTTGTTTGTTTTGGTTTGCTTTGTTTTTTCTATTTGGTTTTTATGTGTATTAATTCTGGTTTCTGAAAGCTGCTTTTGGGGGGATGAAAAGGTGGGGAAAGATGTTTGAAGGTTACCTGTATGTGTGCATATTGGAGATCAAATGTTTGCCTTAATGCCTTTAAGCACGCTCAAAAATGGAAAAGAGGTGGTTTTTCTTGTTTGACCTCGCTTTTTAGACCCACCTATTCTCTCCTTTATCAAAATTTCTCTGACACTTATTCTTCTTAAGTGAGAGCAGGGACAACAAAACAGTAAGCTCACTTGGCTGATGTCACGTTTCAGATTTGGAGTTAATAAGTTCAGATTTTCATCACTTTCTCTCTTCTCCCAGGACCCCTTCCATCAAAGCCCCCCAGTATGAAGCCTGGTTTCTTGGCCTGTTCAGAAGCACTCTTGGCAGACTGGTTTGTGTAAGGTCACCTGGGTCTCCAGTTTTCTTCCTTTTTGTTCTGTGGTCTTTGCTCTTTTCCCTGTGGAGCAATTTCTGGTCTGCCAGCTGTAGTTGTGGCCCAAGCACGGTGCTGATCCAGGCTGAGCAGGCGTGGGCAGCAATGGGGTAAGCACTGGTTGTGGCAATGCCGCTGGGAAACAGAGGAGGGGCAGGAATAAGCTGCCAGTAAACGTGTTAATTAAGGGTCTGACAGAGCTGCTTCCCGAGCTCACAGTGACTGCTGAGCATAGACCTAGAGGCGGAATCATTAAGGTGGCTTCAAGCTGTCTTTTTATTTGGCTGAACTGTTGATGTGATCCTCACTGGACCCTGAGGAATGCCCTAGCTTTGGTGCAGACAGCCCTGACACTGCTGGCAGGGATCCCGTGGCTCAGTAGAGTAAGAACTCCACTGGGAGATGCAGATCCCACAACTTACATTGGTACAAGTGAGGTTAAGATGAAATAAAGAATGAGGAATGTTCTCAGCTCTGGGTGATGTGCCTTCCCCAGGCAGTGCAGCCTCACCAAGACAAATCTGAATGTGTAGAGAAACCATTTCCATAAGCTGCACAATATCCTGTAAGAAATGAGAATATTAATAAATCTCCTACTAAAAAATCTCATTTGAATTCTACAACCTGAACCGTGCCAGAGCTTCATAAAACTTGGCACCTCAAAGGTGCTTAATTATAATAATCTGCTACAAACTGCTTGATCAATGGTGAAAGCAGCTCAGCTGTCCACTCCAGACAAGTTACAGCACCTGAGGATGGGGATCAAAGTGTTTCACTGCTGCCTGTCACCAATCCATTAGTGATACCAACTGTGTGAGCAAGCTTCTGTAGGCCTCCAGATAAACAAGCCTGAAGTGTTAAGAAATTTAGTAGAGAGGCTGATTGCCAAAGAGCAAAAAACACTTTCTGGCATCATTAGAGCACCAGAAGTGTTTGACAAAGAATGTCTCTGGGGTGGTCCCACACTACAAGGAGTGTGAGAGCAGGAAATATGTAAGAGAAGACATGAGTACTCAGCACAAGTAGGTAATTATGCAATAACCGTAATAGCATAAAATGTTAATACAATAAAGGCAAGGGGCTTATTCAGAAAACCCAGTTCCTCATTTTGTATTGTAGTTTCTTGGTGGTGCTGTAAGAGAGGGTCACCCTGCAGGAGGAAATTATTTAGTCCAATTAGGCAATTACGAAATCAGCAAGACACTTTCTTCTGTACCTCATGACACACACATTCAGTTCATTTTTACCCCAAATTATACTGCGTAGATCTCAGTGACTTCTGGAACTAAGCAGCTCTGGCTGTGTTAGGGTCAGGGTGCATTTGCTGATTTCAAAACTGACTACACAGATATTCAGGGTAAAAAAAAAAAAAAATCATAAAAAGCATCCAGTGGATCTAAATTCTTTTGCTTGTAAAATTTGTGGAAAATTTATATAAGCAGAGTAAGAGGTCAGTGCTTCTCCTGTGCAGATCTAAAAAGCTGTTTTTCTTTGATAACTAGATTGGAAATTGAAAACCTCTGGACCACCAATCTGCAGCACTACCAAAAGCAGTAGTTGAGGCTTTTTATGAGAAATTAACTTTACCAGTTGCTATTCTGATTGATGATAAGTAGTAGAAAAGTAAGTAGTGAGAAAAGTGTTTACTTAAGGAATTATTTGTTTAAACAAGTCAGTGTAAAATAAAGATTGAAGGGTTTTGAGCAAAATTCCCTACTAAAATAAATTACTTCCTTCAGAGTGGCCTTTGCTTTTTTTCATTACTTGTTTCCAAAATGGAGGAATTTTTGTACTCATTATTGTGCTATTTACTACCCCCTTCTTTTCAAGTTTAACAAGAGTACTTAAATTATTTCATTTTATTCATTGCTTATTCATCAAAATATTCACTGCCCTCTACTCCATGTCATGTTCCAGATATCCACCTTTGCCTTCACTGCAGTAGGGCCTGGTGCCACTTAATGGCATACTGAATGGTCTTGGGGTGCAGAACTGAAAGCATAACTTCTGCCTTGACCCTATATATTTCACAGGGATAGGAATGAGATGCCCAGCAACCCTGATTGAGACTTACGCACCTCGGTTTCTGTAATGGTGATCCTACTCTGTGAAGACAGCAGGACAGATATGTCAGTGATGCCGTGTGAGGCCTGCTGTGCCCCTGTGCAGCAAACCATGGTGTGGGATAGCACGGGCTGCCCTGTGCAGCATTGAGAGCAATTAGGCAGCACTGCTGTGCTCCCAGATCAGCAGCTGATGTGCGGTACTCTGGCAAAGACATTTAATTCCTACCACTGCAAAGGTGAGAAGCTGAGGCTATGACCCACATCTTCAAACTCCTTCCCACTTTCCAGGAGAGGGAGGTAGCGGCTTAGCCACATACAAAATCTGAGCTAAACTCAAAGGGAATTTCAGACAAAAGAACTCTACAACAAATTAGATCTCTCTGTTGCTCAGTAGAGGAGGCTGAAACATTTCTGCAGATTTTTGACAAACATCACCTCCACTGGTGTTTTTTTTGTCAGTATTTTCAAAGCATGTTTTTAAATTCAGGCTCCTCAGCTGCTAATTTTCAAAGCCTGTAGCTTAGAGCCGTTGTTTGAACACTCCTAAAATTACTGCCTCATTAAGAAGAGGAATTTCTGTATCAGGAAAGAGCTAGTTTTTAAAAATAAAAGCCTGATAATTTTTCCTTGCTGTAAAACGCAGCAGCATTTAAAACTGTCACTTTTTTGTGTGAGGAACACCATTTCTTTCTTTCTGAAAATATCAGTGTTCATTTTTCATAAATGCAGGCATGGCTCTGCAGATGCCACTTGACTGCAGTCAAGTAGGACACAAAAACTTTCAATTCTATGTAAAAGAAAGGAAGGGAAACAAAAGAAGCAAATAATACATTTAATTACTTCGTATTGAGTGAGTAAGAGTGCTGATGAAGCTATCCACTGTTAAATGGAGTGTCTTTAAACACTTTTTTATAACAGCATTTTAGTGTATAGGCTTGTGTAAGCAAGAATGCAGATTAATGAACTTTCTGTAAGAAAATCTGCTTGGCCCAATTCCAGACATGCTGCAAATTCACATATATTTGTTTTGGCAAGAAAGCTTCACATTCATGCCACTTTTGCTTAAATCTTTCATACACTCCCTCCCACTCCTCAGATTGTTAAGAGCACAAAGCAGCCAGGTCCAATGCCACAGAGGCTTCTATGCTGAAGCAGCCATCCTGCTTTTTGTTTTATCACAGGTGACATGGAGCAATTGGGCTCTGTTATCTCCCTGCTTACGCCAATCCAATCCAAAACCACATTAATTGAAAATCAACAATTCCATTAGTGTAAATGGGAAGACAACTGGACTTATCACATATTGCTAAAGCTCAGAATAAATACAGGGTTTGAACTCATACATTTTTAGTGTGCTAAAGGCATGATTTTGATCAGTTGCTGGTGCAATGCCAGCTAATTCCAGTCTTGATATTATTTTACCTTGATTTCTGTAGAAAGTGGGGTTTCTCTGATCATATTGAGGGATGACAATGTATGTATTTTGTGTGTCCCTCAACCACTGTTTTAGTGTTACTTTCAAACAAATATACCAGGAGAAGTGAAGGCTTTGTTTTTCTTCAGTGTCATAAAATAGGCAGTCGAAGACTTCACATAAAAGTCCTAAAAAATGAAAGACTGTACTGTCACCGTACACATTTAAAGATCTGAAAATCCACATGAGAAGAAATCTTGAAGGAGTGATCTCCTGTGATTGGTAACAGTTTCAATCAGTGCTCCTAATCAGCCAAGAAACACAAATCTCTAGGAAGCCAGGCTTCATTATTTCTAGTGTTACTTCTCTGCGAGACAGAGCTATTTGTTAATGTCTCTAAATAGCAGACAAAAGATGCACAAAAGAATAGCTTCACTGAGAGTAGACATCCTTGGGGGACACAGTAGGAATCCAAAAGACGTTTTTCAAGGTCTCAGGACAGCTCCTGAGCATTACAATGGGGACAAACGCAATGCCCCCACTCCACACTGCAGACAGGTCTGCATCTTCCCACCATCACTCAGATTTGGGCGTTTTCTAAAATCTTCTCACTCTCTTGCAGTTGGATTAAATCTTGATACCTATACCCCTCTGAAAAGCACAACAACCCTAAAAAGGCCAAGGAAATTACACCAGTTATAGCTGAGTCTTACGTGTTTATGGGAAAGTTGGAGGTAGTGAGATTTCCAGCTCTCTCAGTACTTTGCTATGATTTAGACAACATTAAACACATCTGTTTAGGCCTATACTTCATCTGTTTGAAGAGCCTCCAGGCAGCTTTAGTGTTCTCCTGACAAAAAACGAAGATGTGGGAAATGCAATGTCCTCTGTAGGAAGATTTATTGTCTCAAACAATTATTCTTTATAAGCTTTGTCAAAACTTGGAGCTCGGGACTTTCTGCTGAGCAGAACAGAAGATATTCATTTGCTTGAAAGAAAATTCATGAATAATTTGCTGTGATATGTTTGTTAGGAGCTACTCTGCTATTTTCTTTCTGTGTGTAAGTAGATTAATCAAAGGAGAGTAGTTTAGCCACATGCCTTTCAGTTTCTGGTGTAGCAAACAACAGAAAATACAGTTTGTAATTTAGGGCAGATTTGGTTCTACAACTGTCAGCTTATAAGAAGTGTTATTTGCTAGAGTGCGGTCTCTGTGGGGATAGTAACATGAAATTTTAAGAAAATGAGATTGCCTCAGAATAGTGTACATGTCTTTCCAATGAGAGTTTTTTAAATCACATTTCACTTGTTTTTCAACTTACCCCAGGATTACTGACTATTATGCATGTGTAAAACATTTCAGAAAGATACATTCAAAGCTGCAATACTAAATATGCAAGAAACAAAGTATTAACCATCCTAATTTTCTGCTGTATTTAATAGGCTACTCTATTTAATTTTAGCATATTAGGACACTTTTGATCATAGAAGACTCAGGTCGCAGACTTTCTGAGACAAAACTCCACAAAAAAAAAAATCAAAAGGGAATTATTTCTACTTGTCAGTACATGCAATAAGCAGCTAAGACAATAATGAAAATTAACTAACTCCGCTTCAAACAGAAATTGTTTAACTTTGGAGAATTTGACAGCATGGGAAAAAGATCTGAAAGGACCAACTATTTTATACATGGACACTCAGAGAAAGTTCAGCTACACCTTGCTCTTATGAGGATGAGAGATTTGGAGAAAAGAAAACAGTTTTAAATGAGGTCTACAAGAGGGCAAAGTGTGAATCCAAGCTGTTTATCCCAGATGTGCTGATTAAGAAGAGTTGAACACCAAAAGTTAGCAAACCTATGGGAAGAATTAATTTATTTTTTGCTACAGGATAGAGTTGGAGTTCAGTTGTTTAAGGCAGAAGATTAAATTAACAAGCTCTAGAGTGTCAGCCCAAGCATCTTCCCATAGTTGTAGGAAACAAACAAACAAACAAAAAAAAAAACCATCAAAACTCTGAAATATGGAGAGACAATTTTTTCCTAGAAAGACAAAGCTCAGAAACAGAATCTTCACACTGCATGTCAGTTACTGAAATATGCAGTTGGGACTCTTATATAACTATATGAATTCAGACAGATGAATGTACATCACACATCATATAATTGGCCAGATGTGTTATGTCCACATCTTTATTTGCCTCCAAAATGTACAGGAACAACAGGCAAGCTCCAAAGAGGCCATTCTCAAACCTACTACTGTTCAAGTTTACGCAGAAAACCTTCCTCATAAAGTTACACTCACATAATATTTTTTCCATATATACTCTTCATGACCAACATCAGAACCAATATTTTTACAATAAATTTTGAAAGAAAAAGGAAGGAAAAAAAAAACTACATATGATAAATGGATCATTATTTTACATCTTGAGACTAGATCTTCTGGTAGACTACACCATAACCTTCCTCATTCACAGCTGCGCTGGCCATTAACTTTCTTCTTACTCACTAACCTTTATTTTACACATCTAAGGATCAAACTCCTGACGATGCTTGGCCCATTTATCTCCTCATATGTCCCATGTGATTGTCTAAACTTTTCCCCTGCATCAAAAGGGGAAAGAACACAGTTCTAGAAGAAGATTTTGGAACATCTTAGAGGAGAAAATGAAGATGTTCAGTCACAGATGAGAAACACTATGGGCCACCAGACAAGATCAATTGTTCAAAAAACAGATTTGTTCACCTAGCAGAATAATAAGCAGGCAATACTAAACTCAGAAGGTGGGCAGGTGATGTTCCATGAGAAATAAAGTCTGAGAGGAAAAATGAGATCTGAGGATTTGACACCTGCTTATAGAAACAACATATTTTAAAATAAGAGACAAAAAACATTTGCAAGGCAGAGGAATGACTGCAGGAAGACAGCCATGTGGATGAATCTGGGAGTTCTTCAGAAACTTCAAACAAAAAAAGCATACAGAAATAAAAATCTATGGACAAACATAGAACAGTACTAATACATTGCTAAAATTTGAAAAGCCATTGTACAAAAAAATAAGTAACTAAAAAGTACATCTCTTATACTGCCAAAGCACAAACCAGCAAAGGAAAATCAAGAAAAAGACATATCCAGTATTCCACTGAGAGAAGCTATTAACTAATGGCTCCAGGAAAGCCAACTCTGCAATGCCTCTTTAGGTCTACAACAATAATAAAGAGATGAAAATTCAGGCAGGGTGTCAGAAGAAACAGATTAGATCATGCTTAGGTGAGTTAAATGATTTGTGATCAGTGAGGCTGCTGGAATTCACCTTAAATTGTTCAGGGAATAACAGAAGCATTTCCACAGCCATTAATAACTTTAAAAATCACATGGAAGAGGTAAAGTTTTCAAAGACTGGCAACACAAGAAGAACAGCTATCCTGAAAAGTAAGTAGATAAAAGAAGCGCAGAATTTTGGCCCAAGCCATTTAAGTACAATTCTCAAATAGAAATGCAAATAGAAGATAAAAAAAAGGAAAAAAAGAAAAAAAAAAGGAAAAAAAGAAAAAAAAGGAAAAAAAGAAAAAAAAAGGAAAAAAAGAAAAAAAAAGGATTATATACTCATGTATTAATCAAGAAATCACTCCAAACCCAGCTAATCTCCTTGTATAAGATCATATCAGGTCTGGTGAATCACTAAGGCTATATAGCTTGAGATGAGTGATTAGTATGGTAAATGTTAGAGAACATTTTCATAAACATATGAGAGAAATGCAGCTTCATTGAACTAATATAGGTAGGGTTCTGCAGAACGAGTGAAAGAAACGTTTTCAGTCTCTCTGTTAATCACTGTCAAAATGGAAGGCTACATTTACTGCAGATATACAGGGGGTTTCTCCTGGCTAAAGTCGTGTTCTGGAACTTTATTAAATGGCTTAGATGCTGGAATAGACAGTATGCTTATTAAAGCTGACAATCTGACAAAGTTGAAAAAGCCTGCAAGCGCATTAGAGGACAGCTGTAGAAATCAAAATGATCTTGAGAAATTGAAGTTACAGACTAAAAAAATATGGTGCTGTTTAACAGGGACTAAAGCACAATACAGCACAGAGTCAGAAAAGAACTATACGTGTTGAAGATGGAGCTATTGGATTTGGAGCAGTTCTGCCTTAAAAAAAAAAATAGGATGTTGCAGGATACAGTACGGTAGCATTTCAGTTCTGATCAAAAGTACACTGTTGAAGCAAATAACTAATTATCAAGCTTTGTTTTACACTGCAGAGTGCTCTTGGAGCATATGGAACAAGATGATTCCTTCCCACAAAGACTGAGCCAGATGATGTGCTCTGGCTGCACCCCAGCACACTGCAGCTGCTAATGGGCATTCAGGCTGCAGTGCTAGAACAAGGCTGATCCAAGGTGGAAATCTTGCACAAAGACTGTGTGACCATGCGCTCAGCACCAGCTGTTTCACTCTACCTCTTCTTTCCTGTTGCCACACACTGCTTGCTAAAGTACACATACACATCCCAAGCTGACTGTGAATCAGCTGTACTGTGAATAAGACAGATGCATCAGCAGAACAATGTGTTGTCTTTGAGGGAAGTGAAGGAATCCTTTCCAGCTGGTGAGATCTCAGAGAAGAGTAGTGCATTCAGCTTTAGCACCATACTTTAATTAACAGTTGAAAGAGTTTAGCCTAGGAAGATCAGAAGAAGCCAGGAGAAAGATCCCCACTCTCAGAAGCATGAGGTACAGGGAAGGATCTGGTGTTGTTTCTTCTAGAGAAGAAAAGGAGTGAAATGGTAACAGCTTTCATATTCAACAAAGGCTTCTGCAAAGAGAAGGGGGGCAAACCGACACCTGTGCATACAACAGAGGAGACAATACAGATTAAACAGATCTGCCTTGTAGTATGACCAGTGAGACAGTAGAAAGCAAGGGAGACTGCCAGATCCAAAAACAGGTTAGACAAGCATCTGTCAGGCTTGGTTTAGATGTTGTTCAGCCTGCCTTAGGGAGGGAGATGGGCTAGATAATCTCAAAATCACTGCCAGAGTTATTTGGTTTGCTTCTTTTTAAAATGTAAATAGTAAGATTTTTCTTTCCTGCTCCTTTCATCTTGTCATTCAACCTTTTGAATCATACCATTGATTTCCTGTCTGCCATTTCATATTACATCTGTCTGATCTTTCCGTTCTCCATCCCTGTCTCAGTTCCACCTCTGCCTTTCCACTTTTGGCACTGCATTTCATCTGCAGCAATGATTCTGCTAGGAAATCCCTCCTTTTTCCCCCACCTACAAAGCAACATTCCTGTATTCATTCAAATTCCTGCATAGGTATTTATGTGTAGTTGCTGGAATAACATTGTGTCTCAATGCAGTTCCTCTAGTGTTTATGCAGTAGTTATGGTGGTTTTAATTCTTCTGTTCTTCCAGTGCCTCCTTCTTTCATTACCGACCAAGCAACAATCAGATGAGAGGTTATCACCATTTCCCCTAAAAATATGATAATTCACTGTATAAAAATACAACAGTGTAGAAAAGGACACAGCTATCAGTAAGAAGCTTATATGGATTACCTTTGAAATAACAAAAAAACATCACTAGTTTACGACTGTTAAGAGGATGGACATCAGCAAAGATATTATCTGAATAGAGTGCTCCACAGCTTTTTCTCAGATAATATTTGGATACACATGTGAAAGAACAGAGGACGGTCATTTGTTTCTTTGCTAGTGTTTCTGGATATTTTTTTCTTCAGCGCTTTGAGAGCACCCATCACATGGGCACAAAGCAAACCTCGCTGCCATCGGCTGCTTAACGAGACCCAGTGCCAGCCTTAGGGCTGAGCTTGACACCAGGCTGGCCTTCTGTCCTTTATGATGTACTTCACATCTTTCACATGGATGTAGGACAATAGAATGCCTTTTTCTACAGCAAATGAATATCTTCTCTCATTGCAGCTATCACTGAATCGAACTCTATAAGGCCATTTTCCTCATTTCAACTTTACACCCACTGAGCTGCCATCAGAGCAAAGGTACCTTTTGTTCATTTTGTTCAAATACACACAGCAAAGCCCAAATTTATCTGTGCAGTCTACTGCCTGAATTAATCTCCAGAAGTCAACTGCGGTGCCCACAACATTTTCAGTTTAACAGCAGCACAAAGACATGTTTGAAGGATGGAAAAAAAAAAAAAATTCAATGAGGAAAATTGACTGAATATCCTTATGTGCTAGAAGGAGGCATAATCCAGACAGCCTGGGATTTAAAAGCAAAATTCCTTTGTCTTACATGTCAATTTCTGATATAGAAGATGCACAATTCAATTAACATCTGTTTTATAACATACCTAATTTGTTAAGAAAATCATTAATGACCAGTTTATTTCTGATATATAATGTGTACTATCACAACAGCTACAGGCACTACCATAATAAGTAATTCTTAATAAGAAAATAAGTAAATTCTGCTTAGTTGATTCAAATGAACTGTCTTTCTTGTTAAAAGAGGTATTAAATTAAATTAGGCCACTAGCAATAAAGACAGCGTTAACTCTCTTAGCTCTTTATGGAAAAATATTCACTGCCTTGAACAAGTCCCTTCATATCTTAGGGCTGCAAGAAACTGTACACACATACACACACACACACAAATTGTTCTCTTAACATTAGTTTTAATTTTCATCTCCCTCTTTTTCTCTCCTCTTTCCCAGCAAGATGAATTCAGTGTTCACTGGCAAATGAGATATTCAATAATACTGAATAGCAGACGCATTTTATATATTTGTTTCTTGCTGTTAAATATATCAAATATACTACCTGAAAAAAATCCATTTGAGACAGTTGGTTCATTGAGTTTCTCTTTTTCAGTCTTACTTTAGAGAAGAAAATGGTTTGCATAGTTCATTCAGCAATAACTTAATGATTTCTTGAGGGCAAATACAGAAGTTTTCAGGTGGACAACCACATGTTACAAAGTAGTTTCATTTTCCATTTTGGATAGGGGCCTACTTTGCTAAAGGGAAAGTTTGAGAAAGGAAAGTTGAGTACCATCAGGTACTGAGTTGAACCATTTATTAATATTACATATGAAAGTCTTCTGTTCATTTTTGAAATAACATGAATATCCACAGAAAGGAGCTGTGCAGCTTTCTCCCCATTAGAGCCTCATGGGACAGTAATAGAGCCCTCAGAGAAAGAATTTTAAATGTGTCAAAGAACACTGGGAAAAAAAAAAGAAAAAAAATAAAGAGTACAATCTCTATTTTCAATGTCAGTTTCATTCTGGACAGGGCTTTATGTAGCAGCATAAGCAAAGTGTTAATAAACAGCCATAGCAGAGCAATTGTTTTGGATGCAGCTAACCATTTTGTGCAATTCTGTCCTGCAAATTGGAAAATCAGTTATTCCCACAGCTTTAATTAAGCCACTTACCTGAGATGCTGTGAAAGCCTTGAATTAGGGCTCCTGCAAATAACATGGCTGCTCCAAGTACTAAATTAGCAGCTGTTTGGAGAGAGGGGTCTCTCAAGGTCTCCTGCTGGAGATCTTCCTTAAGGCCTCAGGTTTACTGTCCTCAGGTCACCTTTTGTAAAGTGAGGGCAACAGCATATGGATCTACCAGAAGACCTTTGGAGCAGCCCCGTTTGATTCTGCATTTGGGTCATGGGTCTCACTCTGTAAGTACAGAGCATACACACTGCTATGGCATGGATAATACATTAAAGTCTTTGAAGCTTCCAGGTACTGTGATGAAGGAGGACAGATAAAAATCTCAAAGAGAATTTCATTATGAGTAACCTGTGTTCAACACAAAACACACCAGTTCCACCGTCCAAATGCTTCATAAGACATTCTTCAGGAAACTGAAGAATAGTAAACCAAACTGGCATTGAATAGGAACATTAAGGAAGTACTGCAGACGACATAGGTTTATAGTTAGCTTGCACACCTCTTCTCCAAGAGATTTACAAATGAACATATCTTCCAGGTTCTTATCTGATTAGAGTCACTCATCTTTAATGTTTTTCTATAGCATAAGGAAATACAAACTGTCCTTCAACATGTGCAGCCCTTTCTCACAGTGCTCCCAAACCCTTCCCTCCTGCTTTCCCTTTGAAAGAGAAAAACTGCAATAGTTCAGCTGAACATTAAAATCTGCAAGGAAAATCTGTAAGAAGGAGGGTGTTGTCAAAGATGTAGAGTTGAATATCCAGAATTCAGTTTTTAAAAACTGTACAGATTAAGAACCAAGAAAATTCTCAGATATTTACTTTGTACAGCCAGAATCAACATTAACCTTTCAATTTCAAGAGATGAATATTTTGCTTACTTTGTTCCTATTTTTTCTTTAATAGATGAATAAGAATTCATCCAACATAATGGCTTTGGTTCCCAAAACGTCTAACAAAAGAGAGACAGTGTGTATATTTGGAACGGGAGATTTTGGAAGAGCTCTGAGCCATAAACTGATTCAGTCTGGCTACCCTGTCGTGTTTGGAAGCCGGAGCCCACGGCCATCCAGCCTGATTCCCAATGATGCAGAGGTGCTGAGCCATGCTGAGGCAGCACAGAAAGCTGCCATCATTATTATAGCAATCCAGAGGCAACATTACGACTTCCTTGCGTCACTAGAGGAAACACTCCGTGGAAAAGTGTTGGTGGACATAAGCAACAACTTAAAAATAAACCAGTATCCTGAATCCAATGCAAAGTACCTGGCTCAGCTGGTGCCCAGCGCTAGGGTTGTGAAAGCCTTCAACACCGTGTCTGCCTGGGCTCTGCAGTCAGGTACTCTGGATGCAAGCCGGCAGGTAAGACCGAACTGCAGGAGTTTGCTATTTCAAAGAGTTATGAACTATCATATGGGCTTTTAACAGTTAGACAAAACACACTCTTGGGACATATGACTCAGACAAGGCTGAGATGGAATTTTCACTGTAATTGCAAATCTCAAATTAAATGTGAGCTAAAATTTACATTGGGATTTGAATATGACATGACAAGGAATATTGATAGCTTGCCTCAGAATGCAGGAAGCTGTTAGGAGACATTAGAGAAGCAAGGGAAAAAAAGAAAGCACTACCACAAAGGGAGAATCAGTAAATCAGGAGGAAATGAGAGCTGTGTCACTTTTCACCTATGAGTGCAAAAAAAAGGGATGTAAGGGGTATAACAGGGCAATACAGGGAATATAAGCAATGGAACAAACGAGCTGGAGGGTGAAGAAATTAATAGTTTTCTAAATCAGAGCCCATCACCATGGAAGTCTAACACAAAAACAGCATGTGCAAACCATGTTAACTAGCTCCTCAGTCACAGGCAAGCTGGTCACAGGAAACAATAGAGTATCTTCACAGAATACAAAGAATTACTGCCCTGCTTTCAGCTACTCTGAAGCACAGTGCCCTTACACAAGGCGTGGTGCCAGGCAACTATTCATAGCATAGTTAATTTTGCTTTCTCCTGATAGAAGTGGTTTTGCCTAAAGATTTCCAAGCCTAGGTGCCTGAAACCATCATATTTAAACAAGAGAGAGCAGAAGGTGCCCCCTTTCCGCCTGTTCCAAAAGGAGTACTACCATGCACACTCATTTCACTCTTTTACTAGACATGGGAAGGAACAATTTTAACTCTCATGACAGAGAAATTATATTTAAATGTTCTCTATCCCTAGTTCCCTCAAGTCCTTATAGACCATTGTAGTGACAATAGAAATGTTGTTCCTACTTACAGTTAAAAAAATCTTGTGCTTAGAAAGTGCAGGCAAGATCTTCAAAAGAGTGTGCTGAAATTCAAGTGCTCTAAGCAAAGATTTGTACTCTATTTTCTTTTCATATACAAAATTTTGCCACTTGAAGCAACGTCTTCCAACAAAGAAAAGGTTGATGTTCTTAAATGTTGTGACTGTTGATCAAGAAATTACCTCTAACACACTTTTTATCTATATAGATTAAGGCTAACAAGGAAGGTAATAAGTAGCCTGGAAGCTTGCATTCATATTGTCCATATCCAGGCAGAAATGCAGTTGAAAACATCACAAAAGTCTGTTAAAATAAAACTTCTGCTTGTTTTTGGCTGCAGGTGTTTGTCTGTGGAGATGACACAGAAGCTAAACAAATGGTAATGGATATTGTTCGTGCACTGGGTCTCACACCACTGGATCAAGGTTCTCTCTCGGCTGCTCAGGAAATAGAAAATTACCCTCTACAGCTCTTTCCAATGTGGAAAATTCCCATCTTTTTGTCCCTTGGCCTAACTGCATTCTTCTTCTTCTACTGTTTGGTTCATGACTTAATTTACCCTTCTGTTCATGAAAACAAGGATTATTCATTTTTTCTTGCAATGACCATTCCAAATCGGATCTGCCCCATGATGGCACTCGTCCTTCTTGCCTTGGTTTATCTCCCTGGTGTACTTGCTGCAATTATTCAGTTGTACAGAGGTACTAAATACAGCCGTTTCCCAGACTGGCTGGACAAATGGATGCTGTGTAGGAAACAACTTGGACTAGTAGCTTTGGCATTTGCTTTTCTGCACGCTATTTATACTCTTGCCATCCCAATTCGCTACTACGTAAGATGGAGAACTGGGGACCAAACCATCTCACAGGTAACTTTTTTTCCTTACTCTATGTCTTCTCTTCTTCCAACCCTATTACAAATACTATCAGGGATGCTGAGCTTTAGAAGCTCGTGTGGACAGTCTAATGTTCTTTTCAATGAGGTTATTTTCCTAGTTTTTGTGATCTTTTTAACCACTGATAAATCCAAAGGTATGCTGAGTTGTGGGAATTTCTGGTATCAATCGTCCTCCTATGTAGTTTACATATTATTTAAATACTTCCTGATTATTTTATTAATAACTTAAACTGTTTCTCTGTTTTTTCCATACAACTTTAAGAATCATAAAATAGTTTGGATTGGAAAGGATTTTTAAAGCTCATCTAATCCCATCCGCCTGCAGTGAACAGGGATTAGCACATATTTTGAGTTCCAAACCTTATTTAACAACAAACAATTGCATACCTGTCCTCGCTGTACGCCTACTGTAGATAAATACCACAATTATAGGTGCGCAGAACCTACATAATGCCCCTCTTTTTTTTTGAGTAGCCATTCAAAGTAAATGTCCAATCCTTTTCAGATAGTTAATGTGTAATATTTATTTCCTAGTTACCTCAAAGGATATTTTTCTCTTCATATTGATCCTAAAACTGCTAACACTAAGATACATCTGGTATTCTTTTCTTCAGGCCCTGAACAATAAAACGATTCCATTTGACAACACAAAAGGCTGGCTTAGTGACTCTTATTTGGCTTTGGGGATTTTAGGATTCTTTTTATTTGTTCTTCTTGGAATAACTTCCTTGCCTTCAGTCAGCAACAGTGTCAACTGGAGAGAATTTCGATTTGTACAGGTAAGAAAAAGATTTCTCTAAAAAAACATTTTTTCCTCTCAGCTTATTCATTTACAAATTGTAAACACAAAAAAATTCACTAATGACTTAGGGCTTTCCTTCATTATTAGCTCCAAATATCATATCCATATTATTCACCATCACCTGGTTAAATATATATATATATATGGCTGTATAGCCCACACGTATACAACACAACTTCCCTGATGGCTACCTATGGAACAACTGTTATTATTATACTAAAACATAAAACTGGGAAGACCTAAACCACTAGCTGACAGATGGAAAAACAGTACTGTGGATTTATCAGCTGCCAAATTACACAGTTACAAAATACTTGGCCATTTATTGAGCTAATTTTGATGATTCACAAGATAATTCAGTTAAGGTGATTCTGAAAACTGACTTTTATCACCCCAACCCTTTCAACAACTAGCATCTAAAAAGGATCTGCAGTTTCTGCAGGCTCTAACATTTGCTGTGCCTTTAATAAAGCTACCTCTGTTAACACCATCATCTTGATCCCACATCAGGAATTAGTTTGGTGCTGCACTGCCTCTGCAAAAACAGGGCTAGCAGGGGAAGGGAAGAAAGGGCAATTGACTATCAATTCATGATTTATTTAGGTGAAAAACTTGCACAGTATAGATCTGGGTAGATTAACGCTAAGGCATATAGAAGGCTTGGATCTCAATTGAATTGAATATTATTAAAAAACAATAAGAAAATTTATATTATATAATCATTTTAATTACAGTAGACTCAATCAGTCTGAAGTTCGGCACATCTCGTGAAGCCTGCTGTGCACTATAAATTGCATTTGTTCTGGTTTAATTTTGTATTCTAACCTCTACTTCTGTCTTTCTCTTCTTTGTTCTCCTAGTCCAAACTGGGATATGTGACATTGATCTTATGCACCGCACACACACTGGTTTATGGTGGAAACTGGTTCCTAAAACCATTGTCGTACAGATGGTATCTTCCAGATCCCTATATGCTCTCTCTCATCATTCCATGCATTGTACTGGTTGTCAAATCTGTGCTCATACTTCCTTGTCTAGACAAACAACTAACACGAATTCAACAGGGCTGGGAGAGGAATCCCCAGTACTCAGAACAGTCAAACTACATCATCAACAAGTCTGCTTTGTAATTAGACTAACCTGTATTGTTAAAAAGAAAAAAAAAAAATGAAGGCAAAATGAAGTCTCTATCCTCTTTTATCTGGGGAGAGAGAGAAAAAAGGAAAAACGTGGGCAGGCTCTAACTGGAATAAAGCAATCCCCGTGACAAGCTCAAAATTCAAATCAAACAAGAGCTCCCTGAGATCCGGCACCCCAGACATGCTTTCACACAGATATAGACCTTTTCTCCATGCACTCCTATTCACCCTCCATTCCTAACAAGAGTACCAGTGAAGTGGTCAGAGCAACCTCTGGTGTTACATGGTGTCCACTCCCCTGCCCTGCCCACTGGGGCTCAGATATGCATGCTCTTGCATACATGCGTGCATACATGTATAAACACCCTGCTTCGACCTCTGAAGCTACTAGACTATAGATCAGGCACAGGACAGGCATTAGCTGAGAGAAAGCTGTCATCTTCCCAACATCAGTTGGTCCTCCATCAACATCTAATCCAAAAGAGATCTATATTCATTCCTTATAAATAGTTGCTTGGTCTATGTACAGGAACTCTAATGTTTAAAGTGTATCTGCCAAGGATTGCTGAATCTTTGCTGTATCGTGGAAACTCGGGTGGCAAGAAGATAGAGAAGAGGCCAAAATGTCAGGAAGACATGAGATGTGCTCACCAGCCTAAGTCTCTCTGCAAGTACATGCACATAATGGTTGAATAAACCATGAGATACAAGGAAAGGAAATGATGGAAAATAATGTTTTATTAGGAGTTTATAATGCATGTCATAATTATATCTCATACAGAATGGACTGTTGATTTTTTCAAAATTCTTTGGATGCAATATTATAAATATTCTATGAAAATGCATGTATTTCAATCTCAATAAAGAATATTCTTTACAGTTCTGCATTCTGTTATTATTCCTGGAACGCCAGTTGCTACGATGCAGCTGTTGGTATGTTTAATTGCACTTGGCTGTTGGAAAGCCCTGGGGGGGAAAAATAAAATGGGATCCTGTCTTCAGGTAGCTGCCAAGGCTTACTTTCTCCTGGTTTTGCTCTTTGGGTGTTTACACATGTAGATATTCACTTACTCATTGAAGAGGACTGCAAAACAGTCATGGGCTCTAAGGGCCTGAAGATAGGGATACCAGTAAGATCTCTTTAGAACTCCCTAAGAAACAAGGCAGAAGCAGAGAGAGAGAGAAGGAAAAAAAAAAAAAGACAAAAGGAGACCTTGTTAGTGCTTGTGTTTAAGTAGATGAGAAAGCAAGAGAGGAAAAAAAAAAGAACATGTATAGTAGCTGATCTGAAATCTAGGCTTGACATTGGGAGCTATGTTCTTCTTTCAGTGACATACTCCAGATTTATATTAAGAATAGTAACTGTTCCAAAATGCATACAGGTTGCTCTTATAACATATTACCTAAGCAGATACAGATCTAAAAAAACACCCTTTTCTCTTTCCCACAGCTGGGCCTGTGGGTTGGAGTTTAATTTGCAACAGCCATAGCAAGAAACACATTACAAAGTCATGCTTTATGAAACACAAACACTGCCAATGCTCTGCCACCTTCTCTACTGAATAACATGATTCTTTGTATTTGAGTGACCTGCATTAAGAGGCTGAGTTGGGTCTCTTTTACATTCACTGGGAACTAGTACAAGGTAACCATGACCTGACAAAAAGACTTCAGTGACTGATAGCAGGTTGCTTTGTATGGCTAAAACAGAGGCCCAAGTTTACTGAAAATGTCAGGCACAGAGGTACAATTTGCAATGCGCTGTTTACTCCAAGAATAAAACGCCAGTATCTGTTGTGTACAAACCAAGCAGACAATACGGTTCGTTTGCATAGGTGCATGAAGCAGCTCTCAGGAGCTCATCCAAAGCACTCTCATTTGACAGTAGCAGTGGGCTCTTTGTTGATTTCAGTAAATAATAATAGGTCTAATCTACAGCAGCACTTGTTACTCCAGTCTAAGTGAGGGACTTCATGCTCTCTTACTCTTGGACAGCTGGAGCGTAGATATTTATTCCTTGAATACTGTAGAGAACAATTCTCCAGGGTTTTGTTTTTTTTGTTTGTTTTGTTTGTTTGTTTGCTTGTTTTTTACACAATTCTTAAGCTAAAATAATTCAGTGGTAAATTTCTCAACATTGGCTATTGTTTTCAGAAGTGTTTATAACCTGTTCACATTTTTCTCTTCATATATACATTTATATATTTAATGTACTGACAAAGCCTGGTTAGAAAGGACATAAGAAGGGTTATGAAATACACCTTGGAAAGGATATTTTCTATATGGCTTCTAGACTCAAAGAAGAACCTTTGTGTGTATGTACATAGCACAGTTCTAAGAATTCCTGCAGAAATATCGCATTGGATTTCACTACACAAGAAAGTTTTACTTTGATCAGAGTGCTTAGGTATTGAATGACTTTTAGACCCCTACATAACGTTTAACACTATTAATTCAACTTCTCATTTCAATAGCCATTTCAAAGCCCTAAACACACTTATTAATTAAAATACTGTCTTTTCACTAATCAGATGTATTTAGGCATCAAGCAATACAATGCTAGATATGCATCAGCCCCAGATGGATGTAGTTAACACCACAGATATCGCTGGAGATTGAACCACTGGGATCCCTTTAGTTCCATCACAGTGCACCATGAATCCTGAGGTGTGCAATCAATTCTTGCTCTGCAGCATGACCTTCCTTCAGCCTCTGCTACCTTATCTAAGTTCTCTTACTCGAGATCCGCTTCTCAGAAAGCCACTTCTTTCCTGCACATCAGGTGTGGAGAGCTTTGCTCTTGTTACCTGCTGTCTCATACAAGATTTTAGATTATCTTTCTCTCAAACACTGGTGAGTCATTTCAGTCCACTACTGCAAACAAGGAACTGGTGAACAGTACAAATGCCGATAGGAACCATGTAACCTATGCCATGCTGCTCTTTCATACTACAGTTAACATATTTAATAACTTTTCAATGTTTATTATTTAGTAGGAGGCTAAATATGGCTTCTCTTCTACACACTCGGGAAGGGTTTCTTTCATACAGAAACTCTTCAGCTCTGCATTATACATTCTTCTATCATAGATACCCGTTTGTATCTCTACTTCCTGATGTTAACCTGAATGCAGTTAATTAAATTTCCTGTGGAGGAAGCTGACACTTCAAGATTTTTAAGATATCATTGTGATAGGAAAAACAGCAGATCGCTTATTGCTGCCATTCTTGAATCTAGAAATTCAGAATGGACATAAATATCAGCTCTGACTAATAAGACCAGCCCCGATGTATTGATTTCTGATAAGGAACATCAGTGTTACAAAAACATACACTGAAGAGCCTTGAGAGAATTTGAACAGAGCCTAGAGAACTGAATGAAACTTAATTTCTCCAAATACACCAAAGTAGAATCGGTAGTTTTTCACCCATGCATCTTCACAGACATGCTTTAGTGGTTTGGTTTCCATACTTCCACTGGCTAATAATTCTTGATTTAATCAGCTATGGAGTCCAACTCAGTTTGGGTATCTCACCATCATCTTCTTCCCCTAGTACAAGAAGGTACAAATCAGCCTATTCACTATTCCTGTACACCAACCTTTCCAAAGGTAGCTGCCACACCATATCCCTCACTGCTGAGCAGCAGCAGTAAACCTAGATGCTCATCAGACATAGATTTCTCTTGCTTAGTAGTGAATAAAGTTGGTAAAGCAGTTTCCCTGTAGGAAAAGCAGCAGGACAGATGCCAAAGTCCAGCTATCAGACAGAGGACATGGGTAGCCTAAGGGGCTATTCTGTTTCAGTGTGAGATGCATTCAGTTTTCCTTCAGTTCTTGAACTGTAGAATTAACAAATACAGGATCTCACTCAGCATTCAAATCTGAACTGAAGGAAACCCAATATTTCTCTAAGAAGAAGGCATGTGAGAGCTGGGCAGGATGAGCAGAACCTGAGAAGCTGACTGCAAGAACAGGAGAGGACACAGTAGTGTCTCCCTCCCTGACTGGAAAACAATGATCCAGAGCTGCAGGAGCCCAAGGATGGGACAAACTCTGCATCCCCATCCCTGGCTGAGGCAATTGGAGAGGATGGCTACAGAAGTAGAAGGAATTATGATAAACACATACAGAATTACATTTGTTATGTTTTGCCGATTGCTTTTATTTTCCAATCCCATAAACAAAGACTGGAAAACAAACCCCATCCTTAACTGGTTAAATCTAAAGGTAAAGCCTCAAGTCCCACTACAGAAGCTTTGGTCTTGTTTTTACTATCAAGTCTGCTTAGTGTTGTTAAGACAAATACATGCAACAGTTTAAGGTACCCAATCATGCCCAGGCTTGAGAGATACTTCTTGTCCAGTTACAAAATCCTGAGAATTATCAAGGCACTTTTGCAGCTATACAATGACTTTGGAGACAGTACTGAATACCTAATGCCCTCTAGCACCTCCTCTTTGAACACAAATGCATTTCCTGGCAAACTCAAGACTTCCCTGTCTTTTTCAAAGAAGCTGATCTTCAAATTCATACTTAACCATCTTCATAGATGCATCAAAAGATTCTTTTAATAATCCTGTGTCACTGACACACATTCACACAGGAAGTCAGAGGCAAGGAAAGGAATTGGACAAAGGCTTCCTAAAGCTGAGGATAGTTCTCTAATTACAAGGAGCTTTACATAATGGAGAGCCAGAAGGCAACTTTGTGATCAGCTATTCTCTCTTTCTGCAGAACACAGGCTATAGACACTGTCTGAATTAATTCCTTTCTGAATTATCAGGAGTTGTCATATTTCTCAGATCACAGACCCCTACAAAATTTCCATCAGTAATGCAGATTCCTGCAAGGTTTAAGCTCCCTGACAACACACATTTTTATCCCAGTTACTATTTGTGATTGTTGGCAGGCAATCCATTAAAACCAACTGAAAACTCTTGAATTAAAGATATTTCTAAAGCAGCCACTGAACTTCATTTAAACATTACCAAACTCACCAAAACTTTTGGCAAATCATTTTGACAGCTGATTACTCTCACTTCAACATAGGCTATACAAAAAAGTTGAGGCTGTGTATGTTTATAATAGGAGTATTCAGGCATCATAATTTATGATTTCCCTGAAGTATCCAGAATTGCGTGCATGTGTAGAACATATATTTTACCCCAAGAAGAAACTCAGGCATAAGAAGAAAAAGTCTTTTCATATATAAATATGGAGAAATATAAATTGTATCTGGTTCTATTACATTAAAAAATTGTTAATAGCTCCATGAAAACAGCTGCAGATTACTTGCAGGACTATGTTTCTTGTAGCCTATGCTGGGCAGTTCTCCATCAGAATTTCTATCAGATAAGCTGGTCTCTAGTTTCTCAGGAGTTAACTGCAGCTCTATGTTTATTTATAACAGTCAGATGAAACACAAAATCACTGTTGAGGAGAAGTGCTAGTTATATTACCCTAGATATCCTTATAAGCAAGGAGAGCAGAAGAGATCTGATGAACTATGCGCTCTAGAGATGGTGCCAATGAATCCAGATCAGCAGAAGGCAGCCATTGTACAAGAACAATGGTGGCATGCCATCCCTTTGAACACAAGGAGATGGAAAGCACTGCATGAAAACAATTCACAGAGGAGGTGTTCAAAACAACTATAAACCATGTTCAAACAATTCACAGGGAACCAGGGATGGGAGTACAGAGGTACAATCTAACATGATTGTGTTAAGAGATACAGAGAAGGGAAGTTACTCAATGTTTGCAGTGTTGTGGAATGTTTCGCATTGTGAAAGCAACACTACAGACTGTGGAGTGTATTCTTTCCTCCTTTTAATTGTGAAGGAATGTGGAAAAATCCTTCACATTTACAGACCACAGGAATGAATTCATTCAACCAAAAAAAAAAATCTTAAGGGTGAATGCAATACAACATACCTAGGTCTTTATTCAAAGTTATATTTTGTAATCCAATAGCCAGCGACGTGGGGAAAAAGCAGCTTGTCCCTTTCATGAAACTACTAAAAAACCCACAAGCTATACAAACATATGCAATTCTAACACTGCTTAACAGAGCAGCAGGTGTGAGAAGCATCCAGGAAGTACCACATGAGCTTCAGACAAAAGCACAAGCATACTTAGGCAGCTTTGACTTGGTTTAAAGCAGCAACTCAATTTAAAGCACTCTACCCAGAGGCTGAATAAAGAAACTTGTTCAACTCCTCACAGGTTAGGTATCTGACATTTGATGCTGCTGTACTTATTTTCAAAAAAGCACACAAAGAAATATGCAGGTCCATTACAACCTTGAGCTGTAGCAAGTTAGCCACTCTCATGCCTCAAGACTGCCTCTGTCAAGAATAAAAGAAGGGTGATTACCACAGGCTCCCTTTCTGAGGGCCCTGCATGCTGACCAGACCCTACTCACAGGGAAGTCTGCTGATTCCCCTGGGGCCCAAGTCGGGGCATTATTACTAGACTATTACAGCCCTGAGTGTTACCCAGTTCCAGTAGTTTAGGTCAGCAACAACGAGGTCATGAGGAGAAATCCAAGGGCTATCAAAAGGGATTTTAGGGCAGCTAGTAGAAGGAATGGAGCTCAGAATGTTTTTTCTTCACTCCTTTCAGTAGGGAGGAAAAATGCTGAGAGGAGTAGGAAAACTCACCTGATTAACACATGTCTAATAGGCTGATGCCACCAGAGGAAGCTTTTTTCCCCATCATGGGATGGTTTATTCAGGGCCCATTTGTCCCAGAGGAGGAAAAGGATCCTAGCCCAGTAGCTGGAAGGATTCATCAAGAAAGCTTTAAGTTTGAAGAGGAAAGGTGATAAAACCAGACTCAATAGAGATGAGTCTAGCAGCAGTATGCCAGGATTAAGGGTGAGACCACTAGCCAAGCTGAAGTGCATCTACACCAACATATACAGTATGCACAACAAATAGGAGGATCCTGAACCACTGAGCAGAGAACTACGACTTAGTAGCTATCACCAAAACATGGTGGGATCACTGCCATGACCACAGTGCTGTAATGAAGGGCTATAAACTCTTCAGAAGGGGTGGGCAACGAAGGAGGAGTTGTGGGGTAGCTCTCTATGATAGAGAATATTTCAATGTTATAGAGCTCACTGTTGCAAATGAATCAGATAGGAGGTCAAACTGCTACCATGGATTTCCATAAGGCAGACTTTGAACAGCTTAGGACACTGGTTGAGAGTTGTGAGCTAGTCCTGAAGGGCAAAGGGTCCAGGAAGGCTGGACATTACTTCAAAAGGAAATCATAAAAGCATAGGAACAGACCACCCTCCTGTGCTGTAAGATGAGCCAGCGGGAAAGATCGGTCTGACTGAACAGGGAGCTTATGCTGGTACTCTGGAAAAAAGAGACAGCTTACCTGCTCCTATCATTGCCACGGACTAGTGCAATTGGACCATATGCAGTAAGAAATACAGGTCAACAATGATTATTATTTAACTCATCACACTCTCTAAAAGAGTAAAATAATTTATGTGAACTAGTATCTCTGCAATCAAACCAACCTGCTTGTCTTCCATAAGTTTGTCCTGTGCAGTCTGATTAACAGCATTAATTGGGCAAACCTTCACCTCTCTAAGACAAAGGAGAGATGTGACCAATATCATACGACTTCCAATCCTGTTCCTAACTAGCATAAATGCTCAAATACTTGTAAATAAATGCAGCCAGCAGAGATTTACACACATTGTAACATCCACTGCAGTCTTCCCTATCAGCACTGAGATCTTACTAATGGCTCTTATCTAACATACTGCCTCAGTTAGGAAGAATTAATAAAAGGGACCACCAATTGATTATAGATGCTGTTGGCGTAACCCAAGATGACGTTTCCATAGCTTTTAGTTGTATCCAACCTCAATTACAGATGTGATCAATTGTAGCAGCAATTATAAAAGAAGGTGAAGGGGATACCTTGCGCACTGGAATTCAAAAGGCAATTTGGAATAACGTAACTAAATCTGTAAAGGAATTCCAATCCTGGTGGCATTTACTCAGCTTTATTTCTAAGACCATCAACAATAAGGCCTCTGCTTTTATCTTAACAATATGCATGGGTCATTACATACCTTATATCCAATCACTACACTAGAAAATTTTATGATGCTATTATTCTCTTTCTGAACAGAAGAACATGAAGACTAATAAGCTTTAAATGTTCAGGTTAGGAGAAGTATTAGGACCATTAGAGAGAAAAAGTACCAGCATCAAATATCATTATCCCAGCATGAGAAAGATACAACAAAAATTCTTGGAGTTAAAACCCTATGAATTTAGATTAAAAATCTCTGGTTGTGCCTTGAAGAGAAGAAACAGTGAGGATAGTTAACCTCATGTTATCAAAGTGTGCTTTAGCATGAGTGCATACACTGTCTCTTGCAAACATTAGATCAAAAGCAGACATCAGCATGGATGCATCAGTCAAGCCTAAATCCCTACATTTAGCACGGGAGCACCAGCATTGGATGAAGTTATTCCCCATTGTAACACTACAACATGATGGCAAGTACAGCGATAGCAGCAGGGTGGCAAAGCCTTTGGCTGCAGCAAATGAGGACAAGCCCAAACACAGTAGCCACGGATGAAGAAATGAAGGGAAAAAAGCTGCTTCCACTCAGAAAGCCTCAGAACACAGGGATTTCCAGAGAAATACCATTGCCTCCACTGCCAACCTTTAAATGAGGTCTGGGAAGGGGTGGATCCTGGCTCCATCCCTTCCAGTCACTCAGGTGCACTGCATGCTCCTGAGCTCCCCTGGGTTGGCTTTGCCTTCCCACCAGGTGCTCAATCACTGATTCAGGCCATGACTTGCATCTCCACTGCATCTATGCAATGCAGGTTTCTTCTTCAAATGTCAGAAGGAGCAAATGAGCAGCACTAGTTGCAAACTATTTATTCTTCTGAGAGTTCCTGAGAACAGATAAATGAAAAAGAAAAAATAAAAAAGAAAAAAGATCATGCTGTTTCATCACCTGTTTCTTTTTCCACACAGTTACAAGGGAAATAAAAAAAGTTTCTCAAGTAGGTCACTCTGGCACAAGCACAGAGTATGTGTAAATAGAGTCAGGGATTTTCCCCTTAGCTATCTGGAAAGAAGTTCCAATGATCAGTCCAAGCACTGCTTCTGTCAGAAATGTGTCAGGAAAAACAGGAAAAATAAATCCAGGAGAAAACATACTGACAACAATTTCTGAAGTAGCTTTTAGTAACAGTTTGTTTAGTTATTAATAAATACCTCATAAGAAAACAACTGAATTCAGTCTCCTATCTATGGCAGAAGAAGCAAGCTCCTGGGATCACAGTGCAAGAGCTGAGCATGACATCACGCTAACACACAGAATGTGCCTTAAATCCCAACCATGGATGTAATAAATGCTTACTTAAGATTACTTCTACTGAATATTCATGCTGCAATTAGTAGAGCCATGGAAGTGCCACCCAAAGATTTTCCAAATTAAATAAGTGGAAAGAGCCGGAGGGCTTAGAATTTCTTGATGTCTGTTTACAAGGAAGTAAAGAGGTAAGAAATGTTCAAAGTAAGACAAAATTAGAGGCGTCAGACCACTGCTGAAACCCTGAGCTCTCATTCCTGGATCAGAAGAAAACCAGCTCCCTCTCTTTGAGTCCAGAGTACCTATACTTACTGTGTATTCACATTGAAGACCATTTTTAAAACCACATCTTTCAACCAGGACAAAGATGCCCCTAAACATGCCTCTGTTTTATTTCAGAGAGACAGAATGTACAGAGAATTGCTCTCTGAACAGTTTCATTGATAGAGTCCATGAGAGATTAAATACTAACCCATACTTCTTCCCTCTCCCCCTGCTCACTTCTTAAGGAGCACAAACCTCCTGAGGAAGCAGACTTATTTACTTCTCAGCTAAAAATACCCTCGGAACTTCTACAAGTATGAAGTTAGCTATCTGTGAAATTCTCCCAAGCAGATTTTCAGTAGAGTTTCATAAGACTGTTCACTGCTTCAGTCTTTGAATCATCTCAAGTTCCTGAGCAACACATGACTCTGCAGGGATAATTCACATTGCCCTCTACCAGGGGACAACTGGAGTCCCTTACACAATATAGTGATGGTCACAAGCTGCCATGTAACCATTCCACCACTACTCTGCCCTGAATAGTTTGTTTTTCTTAGACCATGGCCTTTAGTTTTTCCCCCCCCCCACTCTTCAATTTGTCCATTGTCTTCCACTGTAGATGATGTGGAAGACACTCATTTTGACTGAATCAAGCTCAGACACAAAGAGCTGACAGTGCTTTGCCTTGTTAGATTTAGAGGTGTTAACAATAAGCAAAACTGTCAAAAAACCACACTGGGTAGTCACTAATACCAAAGGTGATAGGGAAAAAAAAAAAAAGAAAGAAAGAAATGAACACGGACACAAACCCTGTGGATAAAAGAAAATAAAGAGGGGAACACCCTTACAGAGTTAGACAAATACCCTAATCCAGAGGAGTGTAGAGATAATTGTGGATACCCACAGCTCTGCTGACATCAACAAAGCTTTAGCAAGCCATGGGAGCCTATCTGTAAAGGTTGCCCAGACTGGGTTGCTACACCTGAGAACAGCTCTAAACTTCAAAGATACTTTTTTTTTTGTGTGTGTGTGTCCACTGCCACCAACTGATTGTTCTTTTACTTAGAGAAAACAGAAAGGAATCAAAAAGCTTTGTTGCTAACTTAACAAACCATGCTCTTGGATGGGTCAAGGCCAATTCATTCTTGGCTGTCACACATCAAGGCACAACACAAATACAAAAGAGCATCTGTAAAGGTTCCTGGGTCAGGTAGATTATATAAAGACATAGATTGCTGTTAATGACAATAGACAGCTGTCAAAAAAGCAAAAAAATATAAAGTACTGTAAAAATATAAAGTACTGTAGGTTTTTTTGTGAAAGAAGCCTAAACTTTCTCAAGTCAAGCCACTCTCTTTGCTGTCTCTTGCAAGGTATCTGACAAATTCAGGAATATTCTGTGGTATCAGCTGTCCTGATGCCCACAGTACCGAGCCCTCAAGCTCAGTGAATCAAATACTTATACTTTTAATACAATATTTATAATGTTACATATGACTTTGACTAATTCGTAGGTGGTGCTCACTCTCTGTAGCTGGACAAAAATAATTTTATCACATTTATCACATTGTCTTACTTCAGAGGAGAAACATACCCTGTGGTGTACCTAAAATGCAGCAAAACAAAATGTTTTAGGTGGCACTCTCCCCTCTTTTGTGGGCATCAAAACATTTCTCAAAAGATCAAATCTCAAAAACTACAACTAAGTTTAGAAATCACACTGCTTTCCTACATATAAACTCCTACACCACTGTTAGATATTTACAAAGAGAGTCTGGCACAAAGAATGGCTCAGGAAAACTACGGAGGAATATCGTGAATCAGCACTGAGACCCAAGTAGAAAGTACCTGACCGCCAGCCCAGGAGGGCTCCGTTCCTTTGGCTGTGTTTACGTTTGTGTACGGTAAAAAACTGCTATAGGTTACAAAGGCAACAAGCGCGGGCCGATACACCCGTGTTGGTAGTACCAGTGTGACACCTGGCGGGCATCCACTGGGACAGCAATAGTATGATCCCATAAATGAACCAGTTCCTTAAAATGAAAGGTCGTTTAAAGAAATAAGGTATATATATGTATCTCAATATACACAGACATTATATATATATATATATGGAATTACATTTATGAGAAAAAAATACTTAAAGAAGCCACAGCAGGAGGAAAAGCATCTGTGCTTTACAAGTGTACTCAAAAGCACGACAAAATTTTGTCAACAGGAACCGCAAAGGCATCTTATGTTGGTCCCTTGGGGATCTGTTTTGCAATACTTGAGGAATTTTCGACATACACCCTGCATAGTAACAGCAGTAGCAACCAAAACACACACCAAGAAGAGACATCGAGATCAGAAATGTGACCTTTTTTTCCTACAGGGTGTGGCACAACTTTTTCATGCCAGGAATGCTGAAACTGGTAATTTCCCCACATCTGTTACATCATTCATGGAAGTGGAGCACTGCATTCATGCTTTGCCCTTAAATTAAGTAAATAGATAAATAATCTTGCTTTCCCAGAACTTCTTTTCTGCATGCCACCTCTACTGTGAGCACACATGCACAACAGCCCAAGACATTCCCCCAGTAATTCAGCCAGCCTCACCAATTACGGAAATAACAGATCAGCAGAGGAAGATGAGTTCTGGTAATGCTACAGAGGTGTCAACTCTGTTCAAGTAGTAGACATGGAGAAATTAAACTGATTGTCAAGAAAGTTACTAAGAGTTCATAATGGCAGCACAATTGAACATTAAGGACCTACTGGGTCATAATCATGACTTTAGACACTTGAAACACCATTTTGATGTTCCACACACCAGTTTTGTGTCCCAAAGTACTTCTCCATGGTTGGCTGTTATGAGGTTTGTTTGTTTTTTTTAAACTCCTAACAACATTTTAGAACTCAAGATTCCTAGCTCCTCATATGCAAACGCTTGGAAAAACTGAGCTCAGTGTGAAACATGGCAGGGAGAACAGCACTGTACTGATGTTTAGCTTAACTAATGCATAGCTAAGCCATAATACATAGGTTATATCCATAAAGAGGCAGAAATGGGTTCTGGACACCTGAGAGCAAGCCAGAGCTTTCAATTTCTATCTGCTGGAAATTTTACAAAGCAAAATAATTCTTCAGCTCGTATATTAAAACCAAGCCACAGTGCAATCAAAACAGAAAATGTTATGAAAAGAAAGGAAGGAAAAAAAAATAAGATTCTTTTTTTAGCCCACAGATTATACGTTTCAGGCTTTTCCTCCTGAACACTTAGTCTATTTTTTCATTAGAGATCCATTGGGGTTTGTTTGCTTGTTTTAAGAAATTACTCAGAAAGCAGAGAGTGGAGCCAGAAATACCCCCTCATAGCTGGATACCCAGGACACTGCTTCACAAACTCATCTGGCCTTAGAACCTATATCTCAGTCATTACATCTGAGTTTTACTCCATACAAAGGTAAAATATGAGAATACATATCCTGATAAAGATCAAAACATAGATGCCAATTCTTGTGACTGTAACAAAAATAAGAGGGAATCAGATGCCTTACTACTGCACTTTGTTGTGCTGCAGTAGTTCAATTGTTAAGCAATAGGCAAAGTAAGCAGAACTTCAAACGTCTTCTCAAGTCACAGAGAAATTTATTCAGATATTTTAATGCCTTAACTACAACTTTAGCTAAAGACCATCTTGGGAACCATCCAACTGTAAGCTACAGGACAACAGAAATAATGTTGCTACCACAAAAATACATTTTGGCTTTAATTCTGTGAAGAGCTCATCTTGGGAATGCACAAACTGATATATTTAACAGTAAAATGAATGCCCTAAGTTGCATTATTGAACAGTAATTGCAATGGAAAAGAGACAATTGAAATAAAGGGAAAAAATGCTCACCCACATCCCAGGCTCACAAAAGAAAACTCCAAGGGAACAATCTCCAAAAAGAGGTCCTTCCTCAATGGTGGTCTTAAATGGGGTCTAGGAGAGGTGGAGTCAGACTCCAGCCCTTCTGGTCACAGAGGTGAATTGCCTTCACCTGTACTCCTGTGGCTGACTCAGGTGATCAATCAGTGGTTCAGGTCGACATTCAACAGTTCCCATACAGAGGGTAAACTGAGACTTGAAGAAAACTCAGGTAGCTCAAAATGGGCAATCAGACTTTATAGAAACTTTTAATCTCTGTAACTCTATGCATAAAGTGTCAGAAATACTTTCCTCATCCCCACTCCTGTGAGCACAGTACTTGATGATTCTGGCAAAATACTTGGCTATTATAGAGACGAGTGCAACAGAAAATCCCTGTACAGAATAACTGGCTATAGAACTGAGTATAAACAATGTGCAGGAAAAGAAAAACAGCTGAATAATGGAGGTCTGTTCACTCTGGGCACTGAGCAAGGCATTATATTAAAACCTTCCAGTCTGGTCCATTTACCTCTCCACTGTCTGAATTTACATCTCTTGCCAAGTTATGGCAACTAAAGGAGTAATGAAGTGGGACTGCTTGTCCCTCATTAAGTAATATAAACTTATTCTTAAGTTTTTAATGCTTCTCATGTGCTAAGTAAACATTTCAGAAAATTTGAACCTTACTGTTTAATTCCCTTTCTCCTCCCTAACTCCTTTTGCTGCAGTTCTGGAAAGGACAAACTCCACATCCAGTTTGCCAGGAAAGCCTGAAGCCCAGCACACGGCCCCAGATGGGAATGAAGTGGCAGTACTGCGAGGATTAAGTCTCCCAATTACAGATGGAGGGACTGCCACATCACGGTGAGCTGACCTCAGCCTGGAATGCAGGAGCTCATTTTGCTGGTGGGGCAGTGGCAGAGCAGCCAGCCTGAGAATAGGGGCAGACTTATGCTGGCCTTCAAGGAAGCATGATAAATGCAGTGAATGTGGCTTGTGATCCGGTTGTAAGGTATTAATGCTATTACTGTAGCTCACTTTTGAATTCCCTCTTGAAATCCTATCCCACAGAATGCAGAAAAACCTACAGAACAAGATTTGTACACAAAATTTTCATTTTCTAGACAAAATTATTTTACTTTGGCCTTTTCTGTGTCAAATACACTGAGTTATCTCAAAGGAATTAGCATCCTGTGTTTCTTTTCTTCAGTCTTCCCGCTAGAGGGCTCACATACTCTCTGAGATTTGCAAAAGCAGTAGCACGTACTCAACACATATGTCATAGTGGCACATTGCTAGATATATCTTAAACTTTAACAGTTATCAAGAGGTCAGGAGCCCTTCGGGCAGGTAAAGGCTAATCTCTTCGCACTGCCTTCCTTTTGCCCTAGTAAAAACTGAAAAAAAACCACACCAAATGCACCAGTGCAAATAAAACACCTACCAACAAACCACGTGAAGTGCTTTGTGACATTCGTCCCTCTAGCTCTTTTGCATAAGTGTGGTTGAATTTAGACAATCTCACAAACATTAACCAGGGAGTGCCAATAGTCTCAGAAGCACTGCGAGTGGAGGATGAATGGAGGATGAATGGAATGTTCCTGCCAATATCCCATTCCATTTTGTGGCCATGCGACAGATGGCAGCTGAGGGGCAGTCACATGACAAAGCGGTTTCTGACATGGAGTGTATGTGGAGTAAAGGTGTGTCATTTAACTCCTCAATGTGGAAAAAATGACATTCCTTGCCTAACATTTACGTAGACCAAAGAGTGGATGTGAGCACAGTGAGGCGGCGGGTCAGCAGTGGCCACAGTGACATGAAAGACAAGCCACGCTCTGGGTGACCACAGACAGCTGTTACACCACTAAATGAAGAATGTCTTGGTCAGGCAGCTCACCCACACAAATTGGTGAGGGGTGGTGACTATGCTGAAAAAGTTTTGTAGCTTCAAATGTGCTTCATCAACACTGATACACACTTAACACTGATATACTTCGTCTTTTTTTGCACTTTTTCCAGCCTTCTTTTATCGCTGTATCCAGGTCTTACTTTACTTGGCAAGGTCTCCAGGCTTAGACGTCATTATATGCCGTAAAGAGTCTGTGATCAACCACTGAGTCCACGCGCTTTGCGGTCACTGCAGCGACAACGCCCGCCCGGCGCTGACAGGAAAAGCGGGAGCGCCGCCCAGTCGCTCTGAGGAGGAAAAGCTGCCGCGGGCCGGGGCTGTACCACCCCGAGCTGGGGGGGATCGCCCTCCGTTTCCTCAGCTCCCTGCGGCCCTTCCCGCGTTCTCCACCCCCGTGGCGGGGCCGAGTGTTTTCGGCCGGGCGGGAGGGGCAGGTGCGAGCCGAAGATGGCGTTCCCCGGGCAGCCCGCGCCCGGCGGCGGTTACTATCAGGGCGGGGTGAGCGGGGGCCGAGGGGTGGCGGCCTCTGGGGGGGGGGCACGGCGCCATCCGGGCCCCGAGGGGACACATCTGCGCCTGTCGGGGTGCGGAGAGGATGAAATAGTACCGAGGGCTGCTCCGAAAGTAATGCTTCCCGATTTTTATCGTGCCGACCCGCGACGTCGGGGGTATTTTGTCGCCGTGTGACACGTGGCATCCGGCGTGGGAGCGCAGGGTGAAGCGAAGGCGTGGAACTGAATTCCTCCATGCGGAAGGAATGGCACCCACAGGCTTCCCTTGACGCTTAGTGGACGTTTGTGGACATCAGACAGCGGATGTGAGCGCAGCGTGGTGCGTTTCAGCTGTGGTGACAGCAACAGCACCTCCACTGGCACAGGCTGTGCGGCAGCACACGCGCCCTTGTGCATTGCTGGTGAAAACACACAGTTAATGGCAGTGACTGTTAAAAAATAGTATTTTGTACCTGAGAATTTGCTCTATCAAGAGCGTTTTGTGCTCTTTCTTTCTGTTGTAGTTTCCATAGAAACAAAGAGGAGGCATTACTTTCAGAGCAACCTCCGTATATAAAAGCACGGGTTGATTCTTTAGTACAAATGTTCATACACTTTGCTCAATCATTAATAAATTTTCTTATTGATTTCTAAAGTACGGAGCAGCTCCAGGAGGACCATCCTTCCCTGGGCAAGCTCAGGACCCTCTCTATGGTTATTTTGCTGCAGTAGCCGGACAGGTAAACCTAGTTTACTTAATTTGGGGGGGAAGCAATAATTTCTATACATGGCTAATTCTTGGAGTTGCGAGTGCTCCATAGTTTCAAGCTGCTGATAAGCAGGCAAATGCCAGGTTAGCCAGTTAGCATTATTCAAGTTGTACAGTTACTGCATAGCTACGTAGCTGTACTGTATGATATATGTAGTTCCTGTATGTGTGGTGAATGTGTGTTACGTGAAATGTTGCAGCTGAATTGTGGCTCAGCCATTGGATAGGGAGTGCTGTTTTTGGAGAAGGAAGCCAGAAACAGTGGGGACATCAGCTGTGGAGCTGCTGTTACTAGAAGCAGGAAATACCAGTTAGAAAGATAGTGTTATATGATGAAGTAGCTTAACAGGGTCATAACTGTAATGGCAGCCTCTACTTGTGCCAGTATCCAGGTTTGTTTGTAGGACAGCATGACCATTCTTTCAGAGCAAAGGGCATTCACAGCTTTCTTCCCTTTGTAATTCTATACTGCATTTTTGATTTCCATGGTTTCATGGCATGTATTTTTGTATAATTATTGTTGTTCCTAGAAATAAGATTAGGAGCAAATCCGATTTATTGAACCAGAAATTCTGTCTTTGTTAGCAAAACATATAAGATAGCTTTTTTACTGCACACTCACAGGGTGCATGGAAATGTAGAACTCTGCTCCTAGATCTGATATCCACAGGTACACACAATGACAGCATGGGAGTTTAAATTCAGATGACTTGTGTACATTTTCAGACTAAGACTATAATCTGGGTTATGGCTTTTTGTTCGCATTATTACTCCTTTCAATTAATAATGCTTCTTTCAGTCTGTACATTATTTCTCTAACACTGCTTGTGCAGATGCATAGATCCTGTATTTTCATAATAAAGGTGAACACTGGATTAACTTGTGTTACATGTAAGGGCTCTCTGCTAAGATGGAGACTGGGCTGAATGACAATTTCCTGCCAGCCCAGGTGCTTCTGTGTTCAGGTGGCACCAGATTGTGTGTCAGGAATCAGCATTAGAGTCTGTAACTGATGCTGGAAAATGGAGTAAGGTCTTGCTGTAATGAAGAGGAGGGAGGTATCAGCACACAGGATGCAGCACCGTGGTAAGAGCTGGACCTAAGCACGGCACAGACCATTCCCAAACTGTTCAGGTGAGGCCTGGTTACTGAAAACGAGCAAGCTAGCGAGCCAGTGCTTATGATCAAGTTAGTACCTCAAATATTGTGTTAGTACCCTAACTACCTTTTATTTGTAGAAACCATTCCTTGTGGAAATAGAGTGGCTCTTAAAATGTTTCATCCTTAGAATCAGAAGTCTGTTCCAAGAACCAGAATTTGTCCAGAAACAAAAATTCTGTTAGGAAATCAGTGAAATCAAATATGAATTATCAGTTATTTTTGCAGCCAGCTATTAAGATCTGCAAAAAGCCACATATCACAGTTTTCCAGTAGTACTCACTATAGAACTAGTAACATCATTGGTCATGGTTTGCCACTGTGTGTTTTCGTGCCTAAATAATGCAGAATGTTGTCTGAGTTCTCTTTGAAGTGGTTTACAACAGAAATCTTGATTTGATGAATTGCCTTTGTTTCTGGAAGAAAGTCAAATCCTTATTACTGACTCCATAGGAAGTAGTTTTTAATCTGTATGAGGCATAGAGGCTCTGCAAAAAAATCTCTCTTTAAATTCTCCTTTGAAAGATAAAGGCCAGACCCTTTTGTGTCAATATAAACACAATCAGAAGATCATGCTTTTCTGTCTTCCTACTCTGAAGTTATCCAGATCTGGCTCTGTTTCAGAATACACAAGTACTTTGAAGATACTACTTCTTAATATGCATGGCTAATTACAATTATTATTTTATACTTTAGCTTTTCTGTGAGTGTAATGTTTCAGATACAACTGTATAGCATATAGGGTGATGAAGTAAATTGGATGCAGTTATGTTTTTCTACTGCCATTAATGCTGCACAGAATCAAAACTTTGTCTTTTTTTCTAAACCATGTCAAACATCATTGAATATATTAACCACTACTTTCCCAATAAATGATTCTTGATTTATTTTCATGTCTGGAGATTGGTGGCTCTACCTTTGGCTTTGGAACTTAGTGATCCTTTGGGTCCCTTCCAATCCAAGCCATTCTACAATTTCTGCCAGTCAGCTAGCTGCATCACTTTGACCATACCATATCTCTCTAGACTTGAAGAAAAAAGATGCACTTACTAGGTTGAAACATGAGGAAAATGAGACAGATTCATTTTAAGTATAAAGCAGTGTAAAGCATTAAACAAAATAACGAGTTGAAGTAACATTGCTTCTGGTATCTGCAGATGTAACATTGTAGGGCAAAAGAAGGTGACAACAGTCCCTTTTAGTGAGATACAAACCCTACAGAGCAATAGCAAGTAAAAAAAAAAAAAAAGTAGTAAAATTGACTCACCATTTTCTAATAACAGCTTATAAGAAGTACAGCCTCTGTCCAGAGAAATGCTGCTCCCTTGACTGCCAGCCTTTAAATGAGGGGTGAGGAGGGGTGGATCCAGGCTCCTCCCCTTCCAGCCATACAGGTGCATTGCTCGTGCCTGAGCTTCCTGGGTTAGCCACACCTTCTCACCTGGTGCTCAGCCATTGGTTCAGGTTGTGACATGGCAGTCCCAGTGCAAATGTTTTGTCTTTGAATGAGATTAAATTATACAACTCTCTGTGATCTGAACTTCATGTTGGTTTGTAGGGAACGTAGCCTAGAGTTACAGTTCTGCTTTGTTCACTTTGCTGCTGTCCGTGACTTAGTAGTAGTTTTCTCTGCTTGGACCTAAGAAGTGAACTTTGGAAGCACATTGTCTTCCGAACTGTGGATACATATCTTTTTTGGTAGTTGCTTGTTTTGTTGCTTCTTTCTTTCAAAATAATTTGCTTTCTGCTTGTGTTTGTTCTGCTGACAACTTTCTATTCCCAAACAGCCCTTTTTCTTCCTTTCTTCCTTTCTTCCTTTCTTTTTTTTCCCTTTTTCCTTCAAATTTGTAAGTCTTAAGGCAGTCTTGAGAAGAGGATGTACATGATCTGGGTTCTAGGCTTTTTACTGTCACAGTGAAATTGTAAACCTCTAAAATGAAAGAAATACCCATTAAGGTCTGAGGAAACCTGCCCATCCTGTTCATTTCTTGTGAACACTAACTGTGAAAGGTAGTGCATGTTGCAAAACTATCGGCTAAAGAGACCTCATTAGAGATAGGGGTTATTAATAGCAGTTTTTGACATATAGCATAGAGACAGGTAATCAGTAGTTTCATGGAAGGATAAATAAATTAATGACTATGGAAAAGGGAGTGGGTACTGGGAGTAACCAAACTGGGAGAGTGATTTAAAGCAATAGCTGATACATCTTCTGTTATCGAAAGGATGGACAAATAGATGCTGATGAGCTACAGAGATGTCTCACCCAGTCAGGGATTGCAGGAGCCTATAAACGTAAGTTAACAATTTAAACAAAAAAGCAGCAATGGTAACGTGCACTAATTCTTATACTGTATACCAGAAAGTGCTTGTAGTTGTGCTTCCTTCAGTTTCTTTTATTTGCATGGTGAAGAGGCTTTCTTTCTATATGGACTACTTTGAAACGTTAATTCTCTGTATGTAGTTCTGTGCACATAGCACCTCTCTTCAGCTGCCTTCGTTCGCCACTGCTGAGCTGTGCGGGTTTGGTTTGCAATGGACATTGAGCTTTGATACTGACCACATCGTTCTGTGGCAGAGCACCTCTGTCTGGGGGCAGAGCGTTCAGTTTACAAAATCAAGTGAAGTGCCTTAAAGGGTTAAAATGATCTCTGTTCTAAAATACGGATGACCACTTCGATTGGAACCCAAAACCTCTACAGATTGTGCCAAGAGCAAATTAATTTCATATAGAATTTGAAGTGTCTCCGGATTGTGTGCTGTCAATGTAACAAGCAATGATTAAAAGCACTTACTTGGATCAAAGCATGATCTGGCTTTGTACAGTGCAAGAGATCATATAATATTGTATATACTGCTTTATATTTATAATAAGTAACTTAAGGTTAGATGACTAAAACTGGAATTGTCAAAGCAATAACTGTTTTCCTTTTTGTAACTTCAACAGCTTTCAACCTGGAGACGTGCAGGCTCATGATCTCAATGCTGGACGTATCCTTTACTATGAAGTATAAACATTTAGTGTTACGTAAGCAAACATAGGAGAGTACCCAGTATTTGGGAAATGCTTTTCAGTTTCCACTCAGCCTTCACTTGTTCTGTATTGTGATGGGGATGTGCTGTTCTTGTTTACATTTTTACAGTTCTAATAAATGAGTCTGTCAGAGATTGATCTTTTTGTAGCAGGTGGCATCCCTCTAAGAGTCAGGGGCTGCTTATCCATTGGATGGATGAGGAGTCAGGTCTGACAGCCCAGAGCAGAGGCCAATACGGTAATGTGCTAATGAATTAAGCACCTGTTCTGTACAGGTTGGATATCATCTTAGGCCCATTCATAGAATGAATTCATTCAAGTATCTCATAGTATATGGCATCCAGCAGTATGACCTATGGAAGATTTAGATACACCATGTAAGGTTGGAATCTTTGGAGTTTTGTAGTTCACATGTTTTGCTGTTTAAAAAGAAAACAGGAATGAAACTGGGACATCCAGTAACTCACGTTGGACAAACAGCCTGTGATACCAGAGATCTGATAATATATTATTCCAACTTAATTTTTTTATTTATCAGTAAGAATTTCACTGCAGCAGGTAGAGGAGGACTTTGTTAACTGAGTCACTTTCAAAAGGTCTCACTGAAGTGTGGATGGTCCTCTGACGTTTGGTTTTGGCCAGTGGTATTACGTGTGTGGGTGCTGAGCTATGCTCCAGTTACATTGCTATCTCAGAAGAAGTAATCGCAAAACACCGTTACCGTTGGCCTTCAAAGAGAGAGTTTTCATCTACAGATGATAAGAAAGCTGACTTCCATTTGTCCGCGGGCTATTTTTAATTGATGAAGTTAAGGAACGTTTTTCTTAGCTTTGAAATCAGAGGGATATGTCTGGCACGCTGGGATTTAATGAGTTTAAGGAACTGTGGGCTGTGGTCAATGGCTGGAAGCAGCACTTCATAAGTTTTGACAGTGACAGAAGTGGTACAGTGGATCGCCAAGAACTGGAGAAAGCCTTGGCAAATATGGGTAAGTTGTGAAATTTCCTTCTGGTGCTGAGTTCCAGCATTCCCCCGTAACAGTTTTCTAACTACAGTAACTGATACCTAGCATTTGCAATAAAAACATGTTCAATTGCATTAACTTGCCCATCTTCAATACAATCTTTCTGTTGTCAAATAGGATTTAGACTGAGCCCGCAGGCGGTGTCTGCAATCACCAGACGATACAGCACTCGTGGCAAGATTACATTTGATGATTACATTGCCTGCTGTGTCAAACTCAGAGCTCTCACTGGTACGTCGGATTAGAGCCTTCTTACCATCATCCCTCCGATACGTTTTCATTTCATAAAATCTACTGACTCAGCTTTTATGGAACACGTAATAGGTTTGGGTTTTGTTTTCCAGTGGATTTTACAGGCAGAACCATAACAATTATAGATGATGATGATTTAAGTGCTGTTTTAAAAACGGACTAATATAAGGTTTGTTCCAGGGACTGGTAAAACTGTGCTACCAAAACTGGAAACTGTATGTATTAATGGAACAGAAAGTGTTGTGTACGGCAAACATACAGATATGTTAAGTCTCAAAATGAATAGTTTTGTTCTTGAGTTCTTATTCATGTGACTTCATTTCTCATTTTGATCAGTGTTAGAACTTTGAACCTCATGTTTTGCTCTAAAATGAAATTGAGGAAGATGGGAAACGCACATAAGAAGTTGTATGAGGATTAATGCAAGCTGTTGGCTATTACAGTCAGACACAGTAGGCATGGAGCCAAAATACAGTACAGTTCATTCTTAAAAACGGAGTAGTTTTTCCCTGATTTTTGTTCTGTTTTTCTGTTTTGGCAGAATGTTTTAGAAGAAGGGACGCATCTCAGCAGGGGTTCGTGAATTTCCAGTACGACGATGTAAGTGAACTTTAAGGAATCAGTTAAACTTTTGGGATAAAACTAAGGAAAAACTTAAAACCAAAACGAAACATCTGTAATTTCAGTTAGTGCCTCTCGTGTATGGTTCTGGTACTACCTGAGAGGACAAAGTTTTGGGGTTTCGTTTTGTACAGTACTGTTGGAGTTCAGCCAGGCGAAGCGGTTGGAACTGAGTATTCCATCACAAAGTTTACACACATTTATAGAGACGTTTACAGTTTAATCATGCATTTTATGTGGGTTCCTTTACCTGTACGGTTCAAAGAGATGTAATGCTTGCTTGGACTTTGTTTCTTTGTTTTAAGGCTTGGTAGGCATTTCCTGGGAAAGACTGGGGGCAGTGGGGGAGTGGACACAACAGATTGTCTCAGCTGTGTAGGTCTTGGCTTGCTGGCTGTGTGTATCTGTGTGAGATAATGAGAATGGTACATTCAAGTAGTTCTGTGTTGTTGTTAAGGAGATGCTTTGTTTTAATTGGCTACTAGGTAGTTTTCATACGTAATCACAAAGCCGTATTGCTCACGGACTGAGTTTGTTTACAGTAGGAGGAAAAAAAACAAAACCTTTTTCTAATAAGAGATTTTTTTTTTCAGTTCATACAGTGTGTTATGAGCATCTAAAGCAAAAGGGAAGTTGTGGATGATCACAGTTATCATTCCAGTTTGTGCTCTGCTTTGCCAAATCGCTGCATGATCGCATGCCTCAATATTGGAGATTACGTATTTTATGAAGGTATTGCTTGACACACTTGTTTGGTTTTGATAATGGATATAAACTAATCATGCACTGTCATGTTTCACTCTCAGCCTGTGACTATTAAAGATTTTTATTTTCATAAACTTCTAAGGCACAATGTAACAAAGATTATGTACATATGAAGTTTTTCTGTGTTCACTTTTTTTCTTATGATTCACTAAAAAACGTTTCTGGAGTGAAAGCTACTGCTCTGTGTTTTAAATATCATGCAGGTGGAATAAGAGAATGTTCTTTTGTGTTTGGCAGTGAAAGTCGTGTAAAAACTGAACTCGGTGATCGTTTTAAGTCGTGGCTGTTAGAGCATCAGTAGAAGTTCAGGTGCTTGTTTTGACAGCTGGGCATTTTTAAGATGACATCAGTGACACCGCGCACTGAGTGTAAGGCTGCCTGTTCCAACTCCTCGTACACAGGAATGAAATAAAACATAGCAGGGAACTCCTCCTTCTTGTTGAGGGGGCATTTGTTTCAGTAAGAATCTTGCTCTTTTTGTGTCAATATATAAAACATTTTAAACCAAATAAGTGTGCTCTGTCAGTTCATATGTTCCCTTTAACTATGAACTTCAAGTTGCCGGACTGCAGTGACGCATCAGTTAGTGCTTCTGTGTCTTTCTCTTTCAACCCTCGCAAATACCTTCCTGTTGCAAACACATACACATGCTAACTTGAATACAAAGTCCAAAACCGCTCCTATCTGTTTCAGGTGGAGTTTCTTCATAAAAGCCTTTATTTTTTCCTTGTAATGGTGCTGTGTTTTAGATTTGTGATTCAAATTGTGTTAGTAGTGCCCTGGTGTTTTATCAGTTGCTGAGCAGTGCTGTGCAGCTTCAGGACTGCCTCTATTTCTCCATGACTTCAGTGAGTTGGTTGGGAAAGGGACACAGCCAGGACTGCTGACCTGAGCTGAACAAAGCGATGTTCCAAACCGTATAACACCACACTCAACAAGAAAGTCTGTCCCAAGTAGGTGCTGCCTGGAGTAGCTGGGCCTGAGTCTGCTGCTGGGAGGTGGTGTGTGATTGCATTTCCCCATACACACTCTCTTTTTTTTCTTCTTCACATATTTAACTTTTAATTTGACTTGCAGGGATTTTCTCCTTTTTGTTTTAAGACTTTGTTCTCTGTCCTGTAGGGGGAGGGCAGGCGGTGAGCTGGTGAGTGCTTAACTGCTGCTTGTGTCAGTCCAGCACAGGCCTGCTATATTCATGAAAGAAAACAGGAGGCAATAACAAATACAACATTCTTGTAGTTACGTGGAACTTACTGTTTGGTCTGAGACCCAAGAAGTTGTGTTATAGATACAGAGTTAGGCCATAAATCTTGAGAATCAATGATGAAATAGTACCTGGGAGTAAAACTGCACCTACAAATAAAAGCTTGGCTTGAAGAATGCACTTAGCTGATCTGCACCATGCAAAAATGGTCCAGCTTACTCATTTACTGTAGAAACAAGGAAGTTCTTTACTTTGGGAAGCACCAAGGTGGGTTATGTTTCTGTGGGTTTATTTATTGTTTTTGAGAGAAAAGTGGAGGGCGGTAGTATTTTTGTTTTGCTGTTTTTTTAATGCTCTCTGGTGCAGTGAAAGAGGAAGCCAAATCCAAGACCCCGGGTCGTCTTCCTCACTTTATTTTCCCAGCTCAAGCCAATCACCTCCTGGGCTGCAAAGTGCTGCAAGGACAACGGGAACCAGCTGGGTTATCTTCATGGATCTTGTGAACACAAAACAGAGAAAACTGTAAAGCAAGGAGCTCCAGAACCAGGAACAAATTCTAGTTTACCAAAGAAAGCACTGCCTTCCATAAGCACTTCCCAAATGGTGTTCACAGGGACTGGCAGAACACATCACCTTTCACTTTTAGACACCAACGACAATAATCATTAATGTTACTAATGAGTACAGTGCTGTCATCTTTAAAAACTTTAAAAATTGCTCTCCCATTCTGGCAGATCAAACAATAACTCAGAATTGAGGTTTTCTCTTTCCCAGAAGGCATACTTGATAGGATCCTTACACGATGCTGAGTGGGATGATTATTCTGTATCTTCATACAAACGTCTGGAAATGGTTTAAAACGTACCTATATTTTCCAGGTTGCTTTCAGACACGCGTGCCTAAGGAGCAGCAGGACAGTCAGACCAAGATTGGGAAGCTTATAGGATCAGGCAACAGCCTTTGTCCAAAGACATCTTTAAAACAGGACACGATGCGCTAAATACAGTAGCTTAAATAGAAGAAGAAAAATACACACGTGGTTTTTGTCATTGAAAGTCACTTTACTGATGTTACAATGTGTTAGTAACATTGAAAACCACAGGCAGTTGTATTAAATACTCTCATAGAAGTAGATATTGTGATGCTGTTATTAAAAGAGAGCAGGAATTCAGAACCCCAGATTACGATGCTGTTAAAAAAGCAACATTTGTTCAGCTACATGAAAGCCAGATTCATTCACTTCAACAGCCCAGTGCCTGTAACACTGATGGTAACGACATCGCGCTCAAAGATGGAAGCTGTGAACTGCACTGCTTCATTTTGGTGTTCCTCAGGACTGCATATTTCTGTTACGTCACGTACCATTTTTAAAGGATTTTAACTACCAAAGACAACAGTATGGCGCAGATTGGTTGTTTCTGCCAACATCAGCCCAGCCCTAGTGCTGAGACACAATTCTCCGTGCCCCTCCAAATGTTCCAGCTGTCAGGGCGAGCAGGAGTGGAAAAATAGACAGCTTTCTCTTACAGCAATGTCCAGGATAAACATCAGCACAAAATGAAGCCAACTGGTAGACAGCACCCCAAAAGCTTTGCAGAAAGCACTGGTCATACTGCCAACAGTTTTTTCTCCAGCAGATTAAAAATTCTGTAACGCTTTGCTGTTCTGAAAAAAAAAATATTCTGCCATTTATGCAACGTTAAAAATAAGTACTGTGTTCTATTATAAAACGCTACCTATCGTAATACATCCTTACCCTGAAGAAGGGGAAAAATCAGGTTATATATTCACAGTTTGGATATGTTCTGAACTGTATTTCCAAGCATAAAATAGGCAGATTCTTTACACAGGCAGTGAGCAGGAGTCCTTGTACCAATCACCAAAAGAAGCCGGAATTTAATCAGAGCCGTACAGTATCGCATGATCAGCTGCTAGCACCACTGTACTTCAAGTCAGTCAGGCCTGTGTACAGGATTTCTAAATCAGTTGTAAAAACAGACTTTCCATGCTGAAGTTCGAATATATAAGGTCTTAAGGCCTTGAGACTTTTTTTTAAGCAAACCTTCTATTTTTTTTAAATTGCATGTGAGCCAGTCGTCACGTGCAACATTTCTCATGTTCTGCATTCTGAACGTAGTTTTGATTACTTGTCTGAGGTAAAGCATTTATGATGCTTGCTGCAAAGTGCTCTGGGATGACAGTGTACCACCTGCTGGCTGGAAGAGACAGTGTTTTCAAAGCTTTATCAGCATCCAGACCCGTGGCAAAATACTTTTTCTAAGCTAACTGACAAATATTTGGGTCAAAAGAATGTTTTAGTGTCTCTGGGAGAACGTTTGCTGTTTCTGGTGAAATTGCTCTTAAGCATCCTATTTGTGCTGCAACTACATCTGCACCATCAGCTTCACTGCTTTCTTTTTTTCCTGCTCTGTCACAGCGTAACAGCCACGTGCACATAGGAACCTCACCCCACCATGCAGACATGGGACGGCGAGCTCCACAAACGTGTGCAATTTGCTTTTATTTGTCTCCAGGAAATCTGACAGAAGACAAATCTCATATTGCTGCTAAGTGTCGTGTGGTTTGGAAGCCATGCAAACAGAGGGTCATCGGCAGTCTGATGGATGATGCATTTGGAGCAAAAAAGCAAACTTTGTAGGAGACCAGAATGCTCAAGTTCTTAAAAAATGAGGTAAATCAACCTTACATTGTGGTTGATAAGACTGGCTCAACCAGTGAGAATGACGCAGATATGCAGACAGCTTACAGAAAGATCGTCTTGAGACTTGGAGAAAGGGAAATGGGACACAACTTCTAGGTAACAGTGATCAAAGAAATTGTCTCACCCTTCCAATGAGGAAGAGAGAGAGATGAAAACAAGGATGAAAACCTCCAAATGGTTCTACCAGTGCAAATGAGAAACAAGGCTCTTTCACCTCTACCGTAACGTGAGAAAAAGCACTGGAAAGACCGTACCTAGGGCACTGTGCACAAGGGCAGCTGACTTGCTGCTTTTGGATCGTAGCTAACCAACACAAGATAATCATCATTCATGGGAGGGCTTTTAGTATGAGTGGAAAGGGAATGGAAGCAAGGAGGAGGAAATCCGTATGCTGAGTTTTACACTAGAATTTGGTAAGCTTGGTTATGCCAGCTAGGTCTGGGATTTGATGACAGAGGAGGTGCTAAGAGCTCACCTACTGTCACATAGGATTATGGAGTCTTGTAATTGTTTCACATCACATCCTGCTGGCAAAAGCAAACTTCATGTATTCACTGATGCCAACAGATCCTTTAACATGCTGAGGATGCCCACGATACAGTGACCACAAAGCTGGTCTGAATCTATAGTATCTGCACAAACCTACTCTTAGCCCTGGTTTTGGAAACAATTTTTTTAATTGATGTTGACAAGACCACTCAGTTCATTTAAAACCAGCAAGTGAGACTTCAGTACACTAGCTTGACACCATTTCTTTTTCTTTAATTCAGGCTATAGCCCAAAGGCCCATTTGTTCATTAGCATAATAAAAATTAACTAATGAGTACATCAGCATACAGCAGCAATAGCATGGAATAATGAAGTTCTCCCCTCAACAAATCCAAAATTAGCAGGTAGATTTTTAGTCGTTAAATTGCAGCATCACTGTGCAGCTTTATTATTTGAACACAGTCTGTACTTCTCAGTCAGCATCGGTTAGCAATATTAATTTTATTTTAAATTACACAAGGTTCTTCTCCCACATACACGACTAGGCTTAGTTTAGCTCATCCTGCTGTTGGTATGCTCATATGGACAAGTAATTATAACGTATTTGAGAAGAACTGATAACCTCCCCACTTCAACAGGTTTCCACAGCATATCTGGCAAAAAAAAAGTCTGAGTCTGAAGCAGTCAAAATAACTGAGCTATCTTACTAACTGTACAAGTACTCTATTTTGGACTAGATGAGGTATTACGCAGCTATTTATATTGCTATTGCCAGTGTAACCAGTTACTGTGGGTAAAGATACTCGCAATCATCTTCAAGGTTACTAATCTGGCAGCTTTCAACATGTTTTAAAAGTAGGAAAGCACAGAATGCAAGCAAACAACTTCCTCTTTGGCCTCCGTTGGCATGAGAGGCTTTCAGAGCCATGCACGCTCAGGATTTGTGCCATGAGAAGGTCTCCAGGCTGCCAACGAGATGCACAATTTTCTGCTGAAGAATTTTGCAAAAAAAAAAAATGAACATTTTGTGATGTTCCCACTCTAGACAACCAAAGTGAAAGTCAATGTTTATTACACTTAGAACTCATAACTAGACTTCCAGTTACTACATATCTCCAAATGTGAACGTGACTGTTAAAGTTACACTACAGACACAGCTGGATATGCTATGAATGCATCATACCAAAATACGTGAGAAGCTGGAAGTACATAGTATGTTGAAAATACAGTCGGGAGCCATTTGTTTCCAAAACAAGAAGCTATGAACATGACACAAACAGCCAATACATCCACTTCTGTTTGCCAAATCTTGCTGCTGCGTGGTAAGGCAGAACGGAAAGGGCACAGTAAAGGGTGGTGAATATGAAATACGCTCAGGAATCTAACAGGATTATTCAAAGTCACGTTCTACTTTGCATCCAAACAAAACATCGCAGAAGGCACGCGATGAACAGTCCAGTTGTTAAAGACAAAATACTAAGACTAAAGGGGAAAGCAGCTGTGAGGCAACAGAATGAGAGAGCGGCTATCGGGTTAGCATGATTTCCTAATTGAGGTGAACTCCTTGCGGGTTCTGCTCAACTTCCAGTGGAATCGATAATAGACTTCTATTGATTTCAAGTGATTACGGCTCAGGCCCTAATTTCATGAGCTATGCACTATCAACTACTTTAATCCAGTTACCTACACTCAAAGTAAATCTTTGCAAAAAATATTCTTCTGTGCTGATAGCTATTCACTCTTCACAAAAGTGCAGAATCTTTTCCTCAAGCAATTAGCAGTGGCTGGCTCTTCCAACATGTTCTGTTTTGAATTTGTACTCATTCATTTTTGCCTTTCTATAAAATACTTACCAGAACCTGTGAAGGAAACCATTGGAACTCCAAGGTCATTATTCTGTTATAATCCAACACACAGCCTAATCACAAAATATAGTGCTTCTAAAAATCTTATATATTTTATAGTTGCTGACATCTTTAAACATTTCTTAATTTAATCTTACATATATCTGGCTTTATTCGCTTACTTAGAAGTTAAAAAAATATATTAAGAGGCTGAAAATGTTGGCTTTGCTTCTTAAAGGAAATGCATGAAAGAGGTAGAAGATTCAGAAACACTGCAGATGTTCCCACTGGGATAATATCTAATTGATAATTTGGCTGTTGGGCAAGGTATTCAACTGCACCGTACAGAATCGGGTGTGCTGTCCTGTGATGGCGCTACTTGAAGCTAAGAATTCATCATTTTTGGAGAGCTGGAGAATTACAAATCCATTTATCATGGTCCAGTTTTCTTACTGAATGGAAATGTCACCTTTGTTTTACAACAGACACCCTGTAGAAGTCTCAGTGTTTGAAACCTAACTGTCCATTTATTCAGGAGACTAACATCTCCACAGTAGAAGCGTTGGGTTTTATTTTCCATTTTTGTAGGCTAAACTTACTTGTACTCAGTTTATGGTCCCCAAAAAATTTCAAAGGGACTTCAGGGGAAGCAAGTAAAGCATTCCAGCACGTGGCACAGGAGACTCCAGAAACAAATGGAAAGACAGCAATGATACTGGCCGCTTGCCCAGTGTTGGTATTATCTAGTGCAGCGAAATTGTTAGGCTTCTCATAAGTTACAGTTTCTCATCCAAAACAGCATCTGAAAGTCATGACAGAGGACTTCACATCGCCACATCCTGAACTGAGTATGTCGAAGTATTCCCAAGTTTCCGTGAAGTCTGTACTGCACGTTAGTTCAAGGCTCTGTCTGTTGTCTGCGGGATCGTTCCCGATCGCCCGGTGTCGGGTTGGGTCATCTCACTGAACAGTGCTTCTGGGCCACTTCTCCTTACAGTGATTTAAGCCAAAGTGCCACTGTCCTGATTCCTGCATTCCGCCGTACCATTGAGATTGTCGGTTACTCAGGAGATAGTGCACATTTTGGTTGAACACCAGTATCCGAGATGTGGTTTTACAGTACTGTACTTTCCATATTTCCACGGTCGTCTGCTCATATGTTAGAAAATTTGAAGTGTGACGATGTTAGTCATGTTTCTGTAGGCATTTGGCAAAATACACTTATGTATAACAGCTATTTTTGATATTATCAAATGTTTACATATATACAATCTGTATACTGAGATTATAAACATGTAAGGTAAAAAAAAAAAAGGTATAATCCTTGTTTGTTTGATGTTTAGGTTCAAAGAGTTGCCTTTCAAAGCTTGAAATCCTGTAAAAAAAAATCCTGTATTTCTTACTCCTGCATGCTAACTTCTACTACAGTATGTTGTTTATCCCTTACACGTGGAAAGTAAAGAACACAAGGTTCATGCACACAGCGTACAAGTTTACATGGGTCAGGTTCTCCTGAGCGCGCGTTCCCAAGGCCGCTCAGTGTGACCTGGAGCTGCACTAAGCCAGGGGAAAACCCCAACCCTCTGCCAGGCGGGATGCGGGCTGAGCGTGTCCGGTACCGTGCGCAACAGCCTCATCATGTCCAGCCAACGGTCCCCCGCTGGGTGGGATGGATTTGGTTGTTCTTTACATCAGATCCATAAAATTCTGCTTGACCGAGAAAGAAAAAGAAAAAAAGAAAAAAAGAGACTGCTTCTTCCCTTCCAGATGAGAGGAGGTTCCCATTGTGGTCACGGACATCTGTGCCGATCTTTCGAATTGTCTGAGAGCAGATGAATGTGCAATGACTCAGTGGTGCTGAGTTTGTACAGAATTTGAAGTAAACAGTTCTCGTGTCATCCCAGGAAAGTGGTGCAGCTAAATGGAAGTCTCCCATAGCTGGAGAGGCAGAAAAGGGACACAAAGGCAGGTTATACACAGACACACAGCCTGCTACCTAAGCGGTGTGAGTAGGGGATTGTTTAGGAACTGCATCTACATCCCTCTGGCACAAAGGCTGTGCCTGTAGATCACATCACAAGCTATCACAAGCAACACACCTGATGGAAATTTTAGAGGGGTTTTGCTCGTTCAAATAATCTGTCTGGGCTGACAGCACTTGCACTGCTGCTGCAAATCTCATTCCAGAGGTTTCTGCCCACCCGTGGGAGCAGAAAAAGCCCTTCCAGGTCTCCCAGGGCCTGATGCGTGCCCCTCACCATGCCCCTAGCATCCTGCTCAGCTGCAGCTTATTCAGCTTTCCATCACGCTGGAAGGCAGCCATCCCCCAGCCCAAATGAGCATCTCTGACTGTTTCAGACCCCTGGAAGGCCAAGGAGGGGAGCCAGACTGCTCTCTTCAGCCCAGAGGCATGCCTGCAGCTTGAAACAGAAGCTTGAAATCGGCCTGAGGTGTGAGTGCCACCTGAATAAGTGTCCATAAACACAGCCTCCAAGAGTGTTCTAATCTGCCAGAGGCTCAGCCCTCAGCAGCTGCTTGAGCTACAGATCTGAGGAAGCGCCAGCTCTGCTCTCACTGTTGCTCAAAGATCTGCCTCACTTCTCTTTTGCAGAGCTACCAGTAAGTTACATCAGCAACAAAAACGCAGAGGGACACATACCCTGGCACTTTGCCTGTTTGCCTTCTTCTCCTCATCAGGAAGCGGTGGCATTGGGTAAGGGTATTTTCTGCTGGAAGCAATAGATCCAGTGGATGAAGATGGGGACTTTGCAGGAGACAGTGTCCTGAGATGTTGAAACACAAAATAAATGTCATGGCTTCGGGTCCCAGCACTGCAACAGCAACTGCCATTACTCTGAAGCTTGGTTCAGAGCCAAGTATGTTGTCTATTATTAGCTCGATATTGGGGGGACAAAGTTGTTTGATCAGCAGTCTAATCGTTTCATGACTATAAATAAAGGTATTTATAGCTCTCAGGAACACTGGAGGAAAAAATAAAATTTCCAACTTATTAGAATCGTATTGCTTATAAGAGAATGATTTCTTAAACTGATTTATATGCTAACGTAATTAATCATTTTAAAATTAACAGAACTAAAAGACATGGCATTATGAATCTTAAATAGAAGCAGTAATAAACATATGCTTGTATAAATACAAACTGAACAGTGCTTTCTGCCAGTGGATGACTAAATGACAATTATCAGGTCGTTAACATATCTTGCACATCTCCTGTGTTGATACAAACATAGCAAATAAACCTACTATCTTAAACAATGCATTAATTTACACATATGCATGCACTTGGAGGCCAAACTGTTAGTTGTGAAGAAACAAAGGCATATACAAAGTGCTAATAACAAATTATTGGACATGCAAGCATCATACAGTGCATATTGTTCCAGCCAAAGAAAGAGTCTGATGAGAATATACAAAAATGGACTGATTAGTCAATGGCAATCAGCATTTCTGTACAAGGTGAGTAGAGTAAGCAGGAGCAAGTAAATGTTTGAATCACATGAAAGGCATTCTTTTCGAGTCAATAAGGCAGCAGCACATTATTGACTGAAATTTTATACCCAAGAAAAAACCTCTAATGCTTCTGGTTTGAGAATCTGCACTTTTCCCACTTGAGAGGTTCCTATTAGGCTCAAAATCTGGGCAGAATAAAAGGGGGAAGAAAAAAAAAAACAAGAACCAAAGCTCAAAGTAGAAAATGAAAGCCCCCCAGCCCATAGCCTTCTGCTCTGTTCTGCAGGCTGAGGGTGTTTTTCTAAGGAGGCCTCCCATGAGTGCAGGCACATCCCCCAGAGCCTCCCTGAGCACTGCTGCCTACTATTTTCTCTCTGTCTCTCAGTCCCCTCACACACAACAGGGGCTGAGCACCATTACCAACACCACGGATAGCAAGCAGCCCCAGGAACCAGCCCTGGCTGACAGCTGACTGCCTTGCCTCTGGGATCTGCAGGACCAGGTCCTTCTGTCTAGTGAGGGTTATGGACAAGCCAGGGGCTCCTCTGTGTCTGGAATTGTTCTGTATCTCTGTTATTTGAGCAAAATCATTCACCTTTAAATAATTACTTTTCTTATGGACTAGCACATTGTTTTCTTGTCTCTAGCTCCCTACAACAGCGCACTCTCTCATCTGCCATACAAACAATGATTGATGATAGCCATGGGCAACGAGGTGTCAATGGAAGTTATATGGTGACAGCTCTCCAGCCTGGCTCAGGAATCTCTAATGCCTCACGCTGTAACCTCTAAACAGCAATTAGAAATTTGGAGTCAGCACAATTATCCAAACACTGAAAAGTACATCCTTAACACAAGCACTTTGATCATCCATTAAGATGAACTGCACATTAAATAGCTACTGCCTTGTAAAACAGGAAATTCATCTGCCCAGCATCATGGACCTGGACACCAAACTGCACTGCAAGAAAACATGTTATTTCTCAAAGAAATCCTTGGAAAGATTCTCAGTGGTAACCTGCTCAGTACTCTGCTGCTCACTGCCCTACAAGTTCTTCATCTGTGCCAAATCTGGACAGAAAAATATCACTAAAAATAATATTAATGGATATAAATTTAAAGAAATAAGGAGAGGGAGAAGGGAAAAAGACAAGGAGAGTAGATCTGACAGATTATTAGTCATCTGTTCATTCACGGATTTTGCCTAACAGCTTCAGGAGGATTTAAAATCTTGATGGGTAAAATTCTAATGATGCACCTGGAGATGACAGACAAAGAACCAAGCATGTTAGATCCTCTTGGTAATCCCTATGAGAAAGCTGTTTATTCATGAAGGTACCATGGTTGCCTCCTACGTACCACAGGCTCTTCCTATGTCTAATTTGGCATTACAAGAGTGGGCTGTGGCAAGAAGGAAAGCCACAGCCAATCTACCTCTACATGAACACCAATAGGCGACCCTGGAAGGAGCAACATTCTCCTAGGAATGAGGCATCTGGAACTTTTCTCTGCAGAGCAGATCCTCTGAGCAAGACCCCCAGCAGCCAGGTGACTGTAACTCAGAACCTGAGCAGCATCTTCTAGCCTTGGTTTCTCAGAAAAGAGGAGGAAATTGGAATGAGAATCTGAGTTCGTAGAACTCGTAGACAACTCATTTATGATAGACCCACAGTTAGCTAACCAGATACTAGCAGCCTGCTTCTCACTGAACAAGAGGTGTGCAGAGCTACTGGGAAAGAGTCCACAAGTGAGCACCTGAAGAGAGCTCAGTTAGATGTTCAGTCATAGAACCACAAGGTTGGAAAGGACCTACAAGATCATCTAGTCCAACGGTCCACCCATTCCCACTGCTACCACAAGCTACTGAACCATATCTCATAGCTCCTCATCCAGATGCCTCCTGAACACTGCCAGGGACTGCAACTCCACCACCTCCCTGTGCAGGCCATCCCAGTGCCTGACCACTCTCTGAGAGGAAAAGTTTTTCCTCATGTCCAATCTAAACCTCCTCTGCTACAGCCTGAGGCTATTCATACTGCTGGAGTCACTGTGCAGCCCAGAGGAGGGCCATAAAGATGATAAAAATCCTGAAGCACCTCTTCCATGATGACAGGCTGAGGGAGCTGAGTTTGTTCAGCCCAGAGGAAGCTCTGTAGAGACCTCACTGCAGTCTTCCAGCATTTAAAGTGCCCTATGCCCAGAAACATTCAAGACCAGGTTGCATGGGACCCTAGGCAGCCCTATCCAACCTGGGGAGCAGTCCTGTCCATGGCAGGGGGTTAGGACTGTGAGGGCTTAAGGGTCCCTTCCAATCCAAGCCATCCTGTGATTTAACTTCACCCATGTGTGCTACATAAAGCTTTCCACTGCAGCCAGCAGAGGCTTCCTAAGTGACCATCTTAAACTGGAAGCTTTTTGAGCAACATGACTGTGGTGGGAGAGAAGAATTCTCCTTGATGCAGCAGTGGAATTTTATCCTATAGTGTAGGGAACGAATATTTTAAAGATTTGGAGGAAAGAGAACAAATTGTCCACAATGGAAGCACTTTTAAAGTTATCTGAAACCCCTTGCAAACATGATGCTGCCATTTTGGGAGGTTTGGAAGCCCCAACCTCCTGTGTAGCTGCTTCCATTTCTTCCTCTCATCTCCGCTCCGTGCTGCCCGCTCACCTACAGTCTGCACACATAATCAATGTGCACATCACTGCTCACCTGCATGTGCAAAGCCACAGCCGCTGTGAGCACCTTCCTCAGAACCTTTTCAGGTCAAACACATGCAGTTGCACACTGAAATGACCTTGCCCTCTCCTCAGAGGCTCTCATCACTTATTTCTGCTACAGTTAAGCGCTGGGTTTTGTCATCTATTATCTCATCTGTGGAGACTGTGAAAACGTATCAATACCCATCAAATGAGTCACAGATCTGAGGACGCATCTTGTGTGACAAATGTTGTTCAGGTTTCTTGATCACCATTTGGGTTCTGCCCTGCAATTGTGTATGTGCTGTGTATCCCAGATTTACACGTAAATTAAATGAGAAAGAGCCAGAAATGACCTTTCTCATTTATGGGGTGGAAGAAACAGCATTCAGGAGCACTTGAGGGTAATGCCAGGGTTAAAGGAAGGCAAACTTGTCAGTTCTGGTCAAGGGAGGGATCAATTCAGCTTTCACTGGGGTTTTGGTTCTCCTGCTATCACATCCATTAGCTTTCATGTCCAGCGCTGCTTCCAGCCGACCCTATTCAAGAAACTCTGAAAGCAGCCCAACCTCCAACAGGGCTGGAGACAGAGTACCACGAACCTTGAATGAAGCCATGCACCTAACATGTTCTAAGGAATTTTACTTCTGACCGGGAAACAAGATGATGCTACAACGTCTGTCCTCCTGTTATAGAAGCTGAAACTGTGTGGGCAAATTGCTGTGGTCCAGAAGGTGCTATGGAGCAACAGAATGCCTGCACATGCTCCTTGTCAGACAGATATCTGCCTGCTCTGCCCTTATCCTAAATGGGGGAAATCCTGGCACTGTGTACTATCCCCTGGTCACACAACTGATGTCTTGTAACTTACAGGTGTGATTTCAGTCAAACTCAAAGTAGAGGCCCCGACAGATCCAAACTGTTGATGAGCTGTGTTTCATTCTGTTTCATGGTCTAAAATAACTAAATGAAATTCACTTAGAAGTCAGCTCGGTGAAAGCACTTCAAACTTGTACACATCAGCCTGACCTGACATCTGCTAACGCAGGGCAGCTCTGTGTAGGACGTTAGCAGCATAAATCAGCCTATGTTAGGAAGCTGCAGTCTCCTAAAACCACTGATATGACGAAGCATTTCAGCATTTTAATGCAGTTCCTTCTGGGAAATAGCTACATGTGTGTTTTTTTCAATGGGAGAAGCAGAGTAAGGGGCAAGGAGAGGCTCAGCTGCCTTTGAGCTGCAGGAGAGGTGGAGGCTTTGCCTGGAGCCCTCACCCCAAGCACTGACCAGCTGTGCTCCCAAAGTAAGCACTCACATAACTTAATGGACTCTTCTGCATAATTATTGAAATGAAATCCTAAAAGAAAAGCTCTGCCCACGAGCAGAGCTGCACTGCCAGCACCTTTCTGAATCCTTTCTTCTAGATGTGTCTTCGGTCTCCATCTAAATAAATATTTTCTTGTAACTTTTTTTTTTATTATTTATTTATTATTTTTAAATAGTCCTGAAGATTTTAAGTTACCGTAAACACTTGCAAGAATTCAAATGTAGGCAGCACAGTGCTTCAGAGGGCACCTTCCCATCTCCTTTGTGTATAATTGCATATATGAGCACTGCATTTTGGGATTCTGATGGTTAGTTTTCTGACATGCTGTAGTTTCTGAGTCTTTTAAGATACCCCAGATCAGCAGCAGCAGCTGCCCCTTGCAGCAGTGCTGAAACTGGGAAGTGGTTTCCCACCCAGGATTATCGCTGGGGTTAAACAGCTATGATCTGGCATGTAAAGTTAATATCTAGCTGAGACTTTATGCAGAAAGATGAGATTTTTTGAGCTCTTCCTTTCCTATAGAAGAGACTCTCACAGCTGGGAGTTATCTAGCAACAGCGCTACTATTATTATTAATAATAAAAAGTAATTATATGGAGATTCCCATTAGAACCCCCAAAAAATTAATAACTCTTCAAATGTAATAACTAGGACACCAGGTGTCAGGGAAGCAATTTTAGATTTATACGGATTTTTTTTTTTTAAGCTGATTGGGAAAGCCTTTTAGATACCTCGTAACTCTGTTTTCTGAAAATGCGCAGATTTCCTAGGTACTGTAGGAAGTGCTTTTGGTTTTTCCTGAGTCTACTTCAGGTTTACCTACAGCAGCACCGGTCATCAAGAGATTACTCATAAAATTGCAGGGAAACAAGCAAAACAGCTGCCCTCCTTTCAGACTTCTTTAAAGGAAAAGACAAATCAAAGATTCACAACAAAAAATATCTCTCAGCGGATGATCTAGTGGGAGAGCCTTAGGCTGTGATTCCTAAAATGAAGGTCAGCTGGGCAGCTCGACTTCAGCCTGACTTTCTGGTTTTCTAAACAAGATTTGTTTGGTTTTTTTTTTTTTTTTTGTGAATTATTTCAAAGCTCAAAACCCAACTGTGTGACATTCTGACATGCTGCTCTAAGGAACAGTAAATTCCTACCAACAACAGATTAACCAAGATTGCACCTGAGCTCTGGGAGCACTGTTAACCTCTCAAAAGCCCGTGGCAACTCATCCCAGGAGATATGACCCTTTGCCTCCCATAACATCCCTGCAGAACAGTTCTCTATGGTTACCCTCAGATAATTAGGGCACACAGTTTCTAAATTTATTTTAGCTTCTCTCCCACTTCTACAGTTACCGCTGCAGGCAGTCATTATTAAGTTTGTGTGGAGCAAAACTGTTAATTTAGGTTTCATCTATGCTGATACAGAGCCCTAAGAACTCACATGGGTCAGCTTAATCCTCAACAACGCACAAAAAAAATGTTTGCTTTATCTCAAATGCAATTAGAAATGTGAACCGTTCACTGCAACAGGGAAAACCCTCAGGGCTGGGGTACGCTCCCGTCAGTTCAATCCAGTTACTAAATCAAGAAATACTGATGCCAAAAAAAAAAAAGAAAACCAAATTAGGAGTATGCACTCAGGAATTTGAACCTGTTTAGCTAAACTGATTAAAGTAGTATATTTTAAGCTTTCTTCATGTTCCACCACCATCACTCTACTGCACCCAGAGGGCTTTGGCTATGAACACCCCCAGAGGCAGCAGGGAGGTGAGGTCACGGTGGGAAGCTGATTGCCTTGCCTTGACAACACAGCTCCAGAGGGCATTTGCAGGAAAAGGTTTCCTTTCTCTTGCTCGTAAAAGTACACTTCATTCCTAGTGTGAGTTTGCCTGATTTCACCTTCCAGTGAATTTTGATCATTATCACTATTGATCTAAATGTGCAGATACGTGGGTTTTATGATCAATTAAGTGTTTAACTGCTCCATAAAACTGAACAGCTTGAGGTCCCGAAGACTCTTCCAAGGTTTACCTGGGTCATGTGCTTACATGTTCCCAGTTCCTGAACAAGCTTCATGAATTGCAGGCAGTGGAACTGGACCCCACTGCTACCAGCACCAATAGTTAAACCACTGGGCTCACCATCACCTGCTCAAATGTCTGAGCACCAACACCCTGACCTGCTGATAAGCACAAACACAAAATCCTCTCTGAAATCTGGAACTCCTGCATCAGGGATTGCTACTCAGGGCTGGTAGGCTTAAATTCACCTCACCTGACCTTCTGGCTTTTTGAAACGCTTCTCTACAACTTGCTCTGCAATTTAACAACTCTTGAAAGCAAACTTAAACGGTATTAAAAAATGTCTGTTTTAAGTTCTTCTAAGACTTCAAGGGACTTTTAGTTCTAAAAATGACTAACCTCCCAAGCTGCTATTTAACACCTTCCAGTGTAACTATCAGAATAAAAGTGTTTTGTTAACATCTTGTGCTACAACCCCATCACATTTTTCCACAAATAAACACCAGACATAGTAAAAGTTTCTGCCCTTTTGCACCATTAGTTGGTCCACTCCTGTGTCATAATTACTATTACATTTCCATTGACTCAATCTTACTATTCTTCACTGTTTTGGCTAAAGATTTCCCTTTTTATCCTTTGCATCTCTGTAACTCCTGTTTCAGGTTCCTGTTGGATACGTCAGCTCACAGTGTTTTACATCTTCTGTCACAAACTGCCTTCCATTCTGCCCTGTGCCAGCTGGGTTTTTTCAGGTGATATAGACTGCTCGCTCAGTGGCAAGGCGCATCTCTGGGAACTCAGACTTGTGATTACATAGAGCAGGAAGGTCAGCCTCATTGCACACTTCTCTTTAACTTGGAAGGCATTAAATACATATTTTGCTTTCAAAAACAAGAGATTCGGGGGGGTAGAACCCTACACTCACTTGTAACAGATTAATTAGTGGTTTGATAAACAGAGCACAGAGTATATTCTCATATATTTATTTATCCAATCACAATGTTAATTATTTCATTGTATAGTGAGGGTAAAATACCACTACTGTTTTGTTTTGGTTTTTTTTTTTTTCATTTAAATTGTAGTATGCACTATATAAGACAGTGGGTAGAGTGAATGTGTTATGTTTGCTTCAGTAAATCAAACTCTATTTAAGTTAATACTACTTTATTAGTGATAAATACGTCTCATGCCCATAAACACTACTTGGCATAAAATGATGAGAAAGCTACTACAAGCTACAGATGATGGTGGGAATGCATGCACTACACACACCCTTTTCAATGGCTTCATTAAAACATTCAGTAAAAGAACTGTAAATTGCACATGAAGCCAAAAACAGACATCAAAATGCAGCAAAAGAAGAGGGGCCCTTTGCACCTACAGTAACTTGTATTGATTTATACAAGGTAGGAGTCCCAAGATATTTGTATATGCTGGAACAGCTCTTAAAAAAGATATAGAATTAATTTACAAAATACCTAAAGTATGGTCCTTCAGTGTTTTTATTCACATCTTCTACCCACTTAGCTACATTATATTCTCTTTTGAACCATGGGTTTAAATACCTGCAGAAAGCAATGGAAGGAACAGAGAAAGCAGAAGAACAAGAATAGAAAATCTGAGAACACACAGCACAAGCTTAGCAAGGATGTCTTCATCCCCAAAATGCAAGTGAATATGGCAAATCAATCAGTATGGATGTCGGGTGAGGACTAGGTAATGTGTACAACTGCATGAGAAAATAAGACTCGCATGTTTGCTTTATCTGGAAATTCTTTGAAAGGATACAGCACTCATTTAATCTCCTAAGGGCCAAATTCTCTCCTACGCAGAGGGCCAGCTTTAAGCTCATGTTTTCATCTCCTCTCATGATCTCAAAATAAGGCTGAAGGGGCATTTAGGCTCCTGCCCTGCAGTTCTGCTCGTTGCAGACACAGGTTTGTGCCCATCTAGAGCAAATTGCAAGACAATGGGATAATGAGTACGGAAACTTGGGCTTGGCCCTTCTACAGGAATGAATTTCAGCCTCAGTGCATTGAGTGGCTTGAACTGTTTGCAGTTCAAGCTTGAACTGGTGGCAGTTTTTGCATTTATGTGCAAAGAAACCTCTGATTTCATGATTGTTTCCTGTGGTAGGTTTCCTGTGACCACAAGAAGCTTTCAAGGAGGTGGGCTGCAGGGCTATTTCACATTTTACAGAAGCAACCTTGATACCAAAACCACCCTTTTTAGGAAAAAAATTCTGAGCTACGTACTCCCATTAGTTACATGTGAACTAGAAATAAAAATAGTGTTTAATTAGTTGACAGCAATGTGACCCATAAAAAAGAAAATGTTTTTTGACTGGTTTCTGTTAGCCCCCAGCACCAAGTTGAGGGAATTCCTCCCCCTTCATCACCTTAAGAAAAGAAAGGCAGCGTAGAAGCAGCAACCTGTCTGGTCCAGTTTAAATCTGGTTTTGCTGTATAAGAATTTCAACAGTTTCACAATTATTTATAAAAACCACCTTCATTTAATAGAAATTAGCAGACTCTGAAATAGAAGATAACTTGTAACCAAGGGAAATGGGAAAAAAAAAATAATCTTTTTAAGTTAGTTTTGGTACCTGGGGTCAGTTTTCACCGTATTTATGAAAGGGATTCCATTGACCCTGCACATGGGAATGGGCCTGACAAGGGATTGCTCAGGTGGGTTTTGGTGGGGCCAGACCATGCCCTTTAACCCTGCCCATATTTCAGACCACATGGGAGACAAAAGCAGCAGCACTTTTTGACTGCTTAGGCCTCCTTTTTGGCTCTGGAACTTCTCCCCATCCCGCACAAGCGCAGCCACAGCTTTCAGAACGTTCTCGCCCTCAGCCACGAGTGCTTGCTTCTAAGTAGCTTCCTCAGCTCGCTTACTGATAAGGAATCAGGAGTGCTTCATGCTTTCCAGCTCTGGCCCTTAGGGACAGAAAATGTCACAAAATGTAGTGCAGTATGAGAAGAGCTGACACCAGCATCATCGGGAACTAATCAGTTTGGGTTTTAGCATTAACTGTGTGCAACCACATATGTTCTTGGAAATCAGACATCGCAGCGGTACTTTTGACTTGATTTTTTTCATTTGGAAGGATCTTCTGGTAACCATGAAACACTCCCAGTCTGGCTCCCCTGCATTATAAAACTAAGTGTAGAGTGGTATCGAAGCATGCAGCAGTCACACCACGGTGCGGCAGGGTTCCCTGTTCCGGCTGTACCACAGGCCATCGCTCACTACCCCAGTCCACCTGTTACAGAAGTGCTGAACTCAAGTAACTTGCAGACCTCTAAGCAATCCCATTAGTTAAGCTCTCAGGCTGATCTTCACGGCCACGCCACTAGTGAGGGCCAAAATCCGCGTTTCCTTTGAGTGAGAAGTTCCCCTTGAAAACCAAGGTGTCCTTACACACAAGCCTACAGCTCAAACAACAGCTCCATTTGGCTTGCAGCACAACATGCAACAGTGCAAAGACCTGGGCTGGGGATACTGGTACCCTCAGGCTGGGAGGAGGAAGGCCAGCTAGCACGGCGGCAGCAGGAGCACCTCCAAGCAGTCACCGCGTCTCATGGCAGTGGCACTAGGGGATACTGAGGGAAAGGGACTGTCAGGGGTAGAACGGCAGCCCAGAGCGCAGGGGCAGGTGAGACTGACCTGTGATCCTGGCTCCCTGTTTGGGGGGGGTCAGAGCCCTCTGGGCTTATGCCTTGGGATGGGGTTGGGTGGGCGAGAGAAAGCCCAGGCTCAGATGCATGGGTTACCCTGCTGCAAAAACACAATATATAGTAGAGAGTCTAAGCCAAAAATGTTCGCATCAGTTATAACAACGAGGAAGATAAACACTTATAGGAAAAGCAGTGCAAGCTAACAGAGAGCAGAACTGCTGTTTAGCAAAGCACACGTTTCCTGGGACCTGTTTTCATACAAGCTCCCAGTTAAATTTCAGCTCATTCAGAAAACCTTCATTGTCTTTCTTGAATAACTCTAACTGATTTTAGTAGAACAACAGTTCTATCTGGCCATTTCAACAACTCCATTTGTGAAAGCTGCAGAAACATTCAGCCTATTGGCACCTGTATGAACTGAACCATTTGCCTTTAATAAAGAAGAATTTTGTTTTAAACACCTAGAAACTACTTAATACATCCCAAAAGAGCTTTAGCAGCCTCCACAGAGCGATACTCCCAGCAGACGCCCTGTGCCGTGGGTTTGCCATGCACACAGGGATGCACAGAGGTGTGATCAGGACATGTTTCAGGAACTGCCCCAAGCAGCCCCTCTGTCAGTGCTGTTCATGAAGGCTGCACAGCCCAGACCTTGCTTAAAAAATACCATTTAAGTGACCAATGGCACAATTCTCTGCTATCTGGTGCTCTGTATACAAAAAAACCTTTGTGCACAGTATGTGACTGATGAATATGTCAGATACTTTTGTGGGCAAGTGTATTATAACTCTGCACCTGAACATCAAAAAAAAAAAAGAATTCTGCACAAGGTATGGCACAAATGAATGCAGTCTTCTAGTGGGTGATCTATCTGTCTTTAAGAAGAGAACAACAGCATTCTCTCCGTTTTTTCTCTCTCAGTAAGTATTTTTTGGACTTGGAGGGGTCACATAGGTGGGCCTTCTGTTTCAGAACAGATTTAAGATCATTCTGTGTTTCCCAGAGATGGTAAGAAGGTAAATTTGTCTGGGAAAAGCCACCGTGAGGCATCCTCAAAGCAGCTGGCATCACTCTTTGTTTTGATGAATAAGATGGCCACAGTTAGACCATTCTCTGTCAATTTTCCCTTCTCTCAGAGCACATTATCTTGCTGACCAGAACCGCCCTGGGCAGTCCTAGTCCATTCCCCACTGAATCTCACAGCACATTGTTGGTGTGGTGAGAACTCTCTGCAGGTGCCAGGCCTGCCAAGGAGACAGACGGTCTCGTGCAACCCAGTACAGGCCCCATCAGAAGGAGCACTCTCCTGTCAGCAGGTCTCTGCAGGACAGGACATGCAGTGCTACATCTGTAGCCTGGGAAGCACTGGGGCTGCTGCTGGGGTGAGAGGCACAGAGAGCAGCAGGAAGGACAGCTGAGAATTATGTGGGAATTCAGGGGCACCTTTATAAAAAGAAAAACACAGCAACACTGGGAAAAAGATTTCTAACTCACAGCTCTGCCTGACCAGTTTGTGCTCTAAAGATCTTGGAGCAAATGTATAGCAGCTGAGCAGCACAGAGGAAAAATATGTCTATTAGAGGGTTTTGTTTGTTTGTTTTACTGAAAATGATATTCTTCCCACGCAATTTTGTTCACCATGGGATAAAAAGAGCTGCTCTGGTCTCATTCCTTATGGATCAAATCCAGCTTCAGTTTGCACCTCTGCTGAGTGATAGAATAATAACATAATTAATTTAACCATATCGGTTTTATATATCTTGTTTCAAGAATTCAGTTAGAAAATGAAGAAAAGCACAGAAAAGAAGAACTTGCAATCTCATCAGATTAATTTCACTTTCATCAAACTGTCTCATGCAAGGAGAAAAGAAAATCAGGAAAATAATGTTCCTTTAAGGGCTTATCAGTACTAAGACCAGTAGCACAGGAGCACTTGATAAACTCCTCCAAAGGGCCTGGGACTAATATTTCTGGTTCCACGTGACCATTTTGGCCATGCAATGTTGTAATTACTTTGTGCATCAAACTGTTATTTCTGTAAACTGAAAGAGTCTTCTTCATGAACGTTTCTAAGCCTACTTGACTCAAGGAATTTCACTGCAGGTGGAAGAACAAACTTAAATCCCCAAGCTGCAGAAAGCAGGGCACAGAGAGGTGATAGCAGCATTAGTTCCAGCAGGGTTGGTATCAAGCCTGCTTGCCCATACAGGTGCAAAGTTAGTATTAATGGTAGGAGAAAGGACACTGTCACTGCCGCTATGGTCATGGAGGGGTCATTCCTGTGGGGTGTTAAGTGCTGTAAGAGCAGGCCATTGCTTGACACACCTAATGATTATGTTTCCAGCCATTCCCCATTCAGTCATGAAAGAAGCCTGAAGCAGTAGGATTAAAGTAAAAGCCTCTTTCCCTGTGGGAAACACTACATTCATGGGCTCTTCAGTAAATATAACTAACATATCAATATAGAACACAGCTATAACTCATGCTGTATGGGTCTGCGGATCAGTCACTTGGTAAGAACCACCAGGGCTTACTCAAGATTGGCTTTTTCAGGTTTTGTTAGCTTCAAACAATGAACTACAGGATACTCTCAGAGCAGATACCTCCCCTAAAGCCCCCAGGCAGGTTTACAGAGATACAAATCACTAACTCTGCAATGGTCCAACCCAAGGTGAAGACAAGGGTAGGAAATGTGTTATCAGAAACTCAATATTGAACCAGGATACACTCAGCAATGGCAGTTTACTGTAGATAAAAGGCTGTAGTGATGGTGTAGGCAGTCACCATCATTGGGAATTGCTATGGGAACGACTGTGAGGATGCCTACATAAAAAAGAAAATTGATAGTTAATTTTTTAAAGAATACATAAAAAGAGGTTGAAATACATTAGCCAAACCATTACCAGATCAGCCATAATCAGTCAGCAATCAGAACGGGCCACAGGGCAAAAATGCTGCTGTCTACTTTTCAGTACTCTTAATCTACAAAACAGAAGTATGAAAACTGCATTTCTGGGCTTTGTTGTTGTAAATTCAGACTTACTCAGTTGAATTAGACCGTGGCCTAAATCTTTTGCCTCTGACTTTCTTTCTGTTTCCTCCTATATTACCTGGAAGAAATCAAAAGATAAAGACAGATGGTAAAACATCTTGAAACTGACCTTTGTTCCATTCCAAAATGTATATTCTCTTTGCAATCCCGACAAGTCACTAGATATGACCATTTAAAAGCCATAGGTCAGTCTCTTTTGACTTACGACAGACCAGGAAAACCTGATGCTTAGGTGATCTTCCACTACTTTCTGCTGCAACTGAACAGAGCCAAAAGCTATTTATTTTCAGCATTCACTTGAAAAAAAAAATCAAGAAAAAAAAAACAACTGCATGATAAAATCACAAAAGTCGGCAAAAGTGAATGGACCTCTTGATCTCTTTCATGTTGACTCACACTGGAGAAATAGCAGAAATTAGATCCAATTTTTATGTGATAAAGCTCATGTGGGGCACTGTTAAATCCTAACTCCAGGTTAACAAAAGGCAGAATTTTAAGGAGTCATGCTTATCTCCTGAGATTACCTACGCATTCAGAGAGCAGCAGTGTCACAGAGGTTGTTTCCGCTGTGATCAATACAAAGGTTCACACTTACCTTGCCAAGAATTACTCCTAGGCCTCCCATTTTCACAAATGTCTGAAATATGCTTTGTGTCTGGAATCCTTTCACTCCAGGAATGAGATAATCCATTTGACCTGGAATAGGAGGGCTCAGATGCAGTTATTGTTAACAGGTGTTGCCTTGACACAAGCGCAAGCTCAGCTGTTCAGAGACAGCCACGCTGCCAGAGTCAGTGTCACAACACAGCCTAAGGTCTATCTGCACTAGCAGAACTGGTCAGAACAGATGGCTTATTTCTTAGGAAGAGGTTCTGCTTAAAGGATGTATTTATGTGTTTTGTAAAACTCTGAACTCTCTTGTGTTTTTCCATCTCTGCTCTCCTTGCAGAGCAGGCATCTGACAGATGCTCTTCAGTTCCAAGAAGATAAGGCTAATCACAGCCACACTGAAGTAAGCCCAGGGCCTTATTAATTCTTTATTAATTCAAGGTTATATGAAATATGGAAGGTCTGAGAAATGACAGACCCACTCAGACATTTATTTTTTTTCTCCTCCCAGTCATCTATCTTCAGGTCCAGGAGTAGCTTGCTATGTACTGCCTTTAGTGTTTGCTATTTCACTACAAGAAGAGTAATTATAAATGTATATGTTTTAATCTTTGAACACCTCTGAATGCTAACACTTCACAGGATTTTCCAGCAAGGAGAAGCCCAGGTGGCTGATATCCCAGTCACCAGAACACCTGTGAAGAAATGCCACTGATGTTTCCACCCAGAGCAAATCACAACCCACTTAAAGGTAGGACATAGTCCCTAGGCATTGAAATGGGAGGTCTTTGACAGGTCCAGCACAGTTAATGGAATATTTGTCAGACTTTCTTTTTTCGACTTGACAGTGGCACAACGTATCTGAACTGGTGGCAGGCAACAAAAAACCTCTCTAGTTCAGACAGACCTTAGAAATCATTAGATTTACAGAACAAATAACAATCAAAACATGTGAAAGAAATGGAGCATGAAACACAGGTACGGACAAGGGAAGAAACACCTTGAATGACATTCATTTAAAAGCAAATATTTTTCTTAACTGGAACACAATCCTGCTGACACAAATCTATGAAGATTTGCTTCTCCAAGACTGTTTTTTCAAAATTTTACCCACCTGAGAAAAGATTCTCCAATGCAAACACTGTATCATTTAAAATTAACTTTTGCTCCTGGAAACAAATAACAACTCACAAATCTAAAAAGCTGAATTTAAAAAATTGAAATGATTAATTACATGCTACCACTGTTTTCTGTGATTCCGTGAACATATTTATTACACCAGATTGAACAAAGTCATGTATAGCTTCAAGCTGGTATACCCAATGGCACTGCAAATGTACCCCTTCCATATACTTCTCTTTACCTTCTTCAAAAATACCACAACTGCACAGCTACCGACTCCTCACTGAGACAAGAACTGAGATTGCAGCTTCCTTATGAAGCAGTCCAAGAGCGTCTGTCCCTTCAGTGACACTCACAGCTTCTTGTAAATTGTTTTAAGTGCTAGCTGAAGATTTTCTTAATTAAAGCATCTCTGACTACAGAGGGACTTGAAGCATCAGAACCTCAGGACCTCAGCAATTACAGAGGACTCACAATGTTTTTTAATGAATTTTCCGTTTTTAAGCACTTCTTTTCTTTTGCAAATAATCAGAGCAATAGCAGAATGAGTGAAATCTGAACAAGGGCAAAATCTAATGCATTCTTGGGTTACTCATAACAGCAAGCAAGAAACTACAGAAAGTCTTTGCAGAATCATTTGTTAAGATAACACTCAGTAGTTATTTAGTACATTAGCCCAATAAGTGAAAGTGGAATAAAATGAAAGTACCATCATCCTTACTATGAGACAGCAAGGATACTATCCAGAAGTTTAGTCAACTTAGAGAATTAATGACACCAATAAAGGTATAAAAACAATTTACATTTATTACTGAAGCAAGACAGTGTTCCTTTTCTTTGATTACATGACAAAAACAATAAAAATTGTGTTGGTTTTTTTTTTTAATATTTTTTATTTGGCAGATTATTATTATAGTCTACTTGAAAGCAATTTTCAAGCAGGAAAATGATGAAAATTGGATTGCTCAAACTTGGTTTCCATTGGAAAGCATGTTTATTCTGGTCCAATTATAATAATTAGTAGCTCAGGGCACGTGAGAAAAATCAGTAATCAAAGCACAAAGGATGCTAACCGTAACATTCCACAAGGAAAGAAGAAAGAATCAAACCTGCTGCAAAACAATGAAATGTTCTGACTAATGGAATAATGGGTGATGGAACAGGTAGAAATCTGAAAATGCGACAGAAAAGCAGACCTCTTCTTAGAACTAGATGCAGAGTTTGTGCTGACTCCAGGAGGCATGTCGCTATAAAAAGAGTCGGCCTCTCCGGGCTTTTTTACATAATCTCCCTGGGGTATTTGTCTGAAGCATAACAAACATTGGAGAGTCAGAGAACATGGAAGGCAAGAATATGCATACAAACATACACAAATAATAGTTTTAAGGAAAGAGGCAAGGACTGCGACCCTCGAGGAAACCTGTTACACACAGTCAATCCATAAGAAGTAATTCAACTACCCAAGAGAAAACTCACGCACATTTCTGATAGTTCAGGAAAGGGGATGATGTGAGGGAAAAGCAGGGAGCATTTCACTGATAAACTCTGACGACTGTTTTTAAAGTTGGTGGTTCTTGAGATGCTGACATTTCATTGTGCAAATTGTGGAAGGCACCCCTGGCTGAACACACGCCTGGGTCATAGAGGAGTTCAGGAAAGGTGAATGTGTTTTTCCCTCTGGATGATGATTGTGATAGATGCCTTCTGTTCAAATTTTGTGATTGGTACTGAATTGAAAAATAACTATAATGAGTTGTTGAAACTTCAGGAGGAGAAAGACCTCCGGTTTATGATCCCCCTCATGTGTGGGGGAATTTTTGCCAGTGTCAGAGCTTCCCAGCTACTCCAGATTGCCACAACAGATTCAGTCTGCCAAGACATATAACAATAATGCAATACAAATTTGAGAACAGTTCATTCTTTTCTAGTGCCAGAAGTGTGGTTTTGGTGCACAAAACTATGTATTAGGAAGTCTTAAGTTATGCCAATCTCATTCAGGTGGTAAATTCACTGCCAGCTGAAAAACTCCAATCTAAATATTCCAGTTACAGTTCCAACACACCAGAAAATACAAATTGCATCTGAAAGCTGGCTACATCATAATGCCAGCAGTTTAATTATCCCTGCACTGTCCAAGGACTCTTGGCTTCAGTTTTCCCCTATCAAGATGCACATTAGTCAGAAGATTGATTCATTCTTAGGTTATGTCCAACTCCAGACTGGAACTGGGCTCTCTTCATTCCAGATTTGAATCTGTAATGGTCTGAAGTATTTGAAACGTGTAATTACGTGATGCATAAATCACCAATGTACTTGCATTTCCCTAACAGTTCTTGAGTTCCCATTCCTCAGCCACTACATCTTCTCAGCACCAACAGAATTTGCACAGTTCAGCTGCACCACTCAGCACCACCAAATTCTTCCTTCCTTTTGCCTGGTGACATTTCCTACCTGCCAGTCCAACCATAATGCTTGCTTTGACTTCTTCTAGTCACTGTTTCTGTCTCCCTTGTTGTGCACAATATAAATTAACCAGCACTTGGCAGAGCTTTTCTGCTTTCTGAGAGTATTTTGAGCCTGGCAGAGAAAGCAGTACGTGGGCAGAGGAGCTGGAGAACAAGTACAACAGATAGCAGCAACACACAAAGCAACAGGTTGGATCAGGGGCTGGCAACATGGACAGAAAACAGGAGAATTTAGGAAACTGTCCCATCTGCAGCGGCCTGTGAGAGGCAGCACATTTCCCCAGACTGGTTTGCCAAGCAGATGATGGTGGTCTTCTGGGAGTCAAACCCAAAATCACTGTGTGGGTTTTGGCCACCAGCTTGTAAGTATGAAAGCTGAGGCCTCTGCTGAAGCTGGTACCATGTTTTGGCTACACACACTTCAGCAGGGCAGCTGGAGGAAATGGGCTCTCCTTCACACATCAATTTAATTGTATTATACTTTGCATTAACTGCAAAGAAGCTCTGGAAATGAATTTGTCTCAGAAGGCTCCTGAACATCGTGTGAATATTAATTATTCAATTCTCAGCCTCCCAAGGACAATCTCATCCCTAATAGCAGATTTTCAGTCTTTTACTGGAAATACTCTCCTGTTTTCCTAAAATGCTTTAAGAAGTAAACAAGATTTTTGCTAATGAGTCCAGTGAAGTCGAGATTTCAAGCAATGTGTATAGAATCAATAACAATTTTATATATTTAGGTAAATATTTTTTAAAATATGATAATTTATCACTCTATATTTTCTTTGTAGCATGTAAATGCGCAAGAAAAGCTATTATTATCAGAATTTTCCAGAGATACATTCCATTACTTTTATCACATACCTCTGTCTTCTGTAGTTTCTTTCCATAAGAAGAGAAGAGGAAGAAATATGATTACATGATCAGTACGCAGGTACACGTGGACAGTAAGACATATATACATAATGAAATTTTTGCTCAAAATTTTTCAACAAAATCCAATTCTGAAGTAAACATAATCATAAACAAGAATCAACAAGGAAAATACACTCATGTTGATGGATGAAATCACTGCTGAGCAGAAGGTGACCTTCATGACAAGTTGAAGTCTATCTACTGTGATGCTGCCAATGAATGGTGTTTTTGCCCTTCACCTTCAAAAGGAAATCTCTCTGGCTACATCTCCAACTTTTGGAGCAGTACTCAATGTAGAAGCCTGGCTTTTCAAATACTGACAGCAGCTAAGGTTGAACTACCATGACAGCATCACCTTTTTACTACCCTAATCCTCCGAGCTCTTTTTCCAAAGGCCTCTTTCTTTATGCATTTCTGAGCTGTCCTGAGCCTACTTCAGAGCAATGCCAGGGTGAGGAACATACCAGTTTGTAATGACAAATACAAATACAATACACATTTTTGTTTTACAATACAAATTTTTGCTGACAATACAAATATTTGTTTAAGGAAACCTATGGTTAAACACTTTACTGTCTAAAGGCAAATCTTTCTGAATTTATTTTGTCATTGAAAAAGATTTGTAAATGAATTAGACTGTACTCTGGAATTTCCTTTGTTAGATACAGTAAAATTACAATCTGTCCATTTACAAAAATAAAAGAAATAGCAAAAAAAACCAAATCTTTCAAACCTGGATCAAGCCCTCCAAATCAAAATCACATATATGTATAAGAATTCTCTGAGAAATTCTAACACTATAAAAATGATATTGTATAAATATAATCAAATCTTGATTTCTTTAGATGACATTTGAATTGTTCCTATCATAATGCCACCAGTTATCAGAATAAATAAGCATATTTTAACTACATTAAGAAGAATACAATTTACTTACTTGTAACCCCAGGCAGTTATTCCTAAAACGAGAGCCAACACTAAAATGGTGCCAGCAATAGCCCCAATTATTATGTTTGTGCTAACAACACCTAGAAACACAAGAAAGGGGGAAAATATGCAATTTCAGAATAAAATATTATTTGTCTAGTAAACAAATGCTTACACTGGAATACAAGGGACTATCTGTCTCTGTTAAAAACTTCTCCATAGCTGAATCATCTAAAAAAGACCAGAAATGACATTCTGGAAGCCAGTAAAACTGCCCCATGCAGGGATTTCTAATGACTATATAAGACATTTACACCCTCATTTTTACCCAATATATCTTCCTCTTGTATGCAAGTTTTATTCCTCTCAAGAGGAATAGAACTCTAACTAAAAAAAAAAGTAAAAAAAAGTAAAATACTAAAATTTGTGTTTTTGCCATGTAATAAAAAACTGACTCTACAAACAAGAATGAAACATACAAGTAACTAAACCTTTTCACCAAGATACAAGAACTAGTAAATTATAGTTTGACCTAACCTATCAATGCCACTGAAATGTCTGGCGCAAGCAGTGCACAACCAGATGCACTGGTGACAGTCACAAGCACTGCACCAAATACTCATGAGTGACAATGACAATTAGTGCTTCTGCTAAACAAGGAAGGAAGGGAAGGAGGCTCCAACTAGTGCATCATGTTGCAGGCTAGCTGCAAGAGTCAGAGAGCTAGTTTTGCTTAATGAAACTTCCTCAAATCCAAGCTTCACTAATTAATGGAAAAAAAATAAAACTACACACCTTTGTTGATGGCATCTTTATAAAAAAATGCATCATCTTTGATGCGAGAACTGCAGTCATCTCCTCCCCAGAATCGGTCACAGACACACTTCATTTCATTGCTACAAACCTGCATCCAAAAAGGTCATTCAGAATAAAATAATAAAATCAATCAATTCCCGTAATTAAACTATAGTATAGGTGCAGTTGGATAGCTTTAACTGCCTGCATAATTTTGCAGAACGTTTTTAATATACACCATTTTTTAATTTATATATTAGATATAAATATATTAAACACGTCATTACACTTTATGTGTTATATGTAATATATCACATAATGGGATATACTGAATACATTAATATATTTTTAATTCAACATATATTTAATGGAGCCATCTATAATTACTTTAGGAGACTCAATTTTTTTTTTTAATATGAAGAAGTGATTTCAGATAATAAAGGGAGTTCTCATTCAGCTCAGGAGACAAAAGACATTATGAGAGAACAATTCCTTTGATCTCAGCTGAGCCACAGGGACCTGGACACTCTTTCAAACTGTGTGAGGGACAAAGAGATTTGCCAGGGCCACAGCAAAGCCATAGGCTCTGCACTGAGCAAAGAAACTGGCCCTGAGAAGTGGGAGCCAGCTCACTGCTTCTTTTTCTGGAGGGAATTAACTCTCAGCCAACAAAATCCAACGACTTTATGAATTTTCTTGGCTGTTGACACAACAGAGGTAATTAAAAAGAGCATTTGGAAGAACAGGCCCCACCTTTCTTCGAAGTAGGCAATAAAACCTTCACATCCTTCTGAATGTTGTCTGAGGAAATATCAACCAAGTTAGCTGAAGGGATGGCTGGTAAGATTTTTGTAGAATTAATACCTACATAGTGTGATTCTGGGTTCAGGATGCTTTGACTGCAACACATTATGTTCACTGATATGTCTCCTCCAGTATAAAGACTTCTAGAGTCATGTTGCTGGCTCCCTGCAAGGTCTAGCTACTGTACTACACGATACTGTATACTCAGCCAGAACAGAAGAAAAGAGTGAAGAATATGAGAACATACACCGTGTCCTGAACAGATTTGTGTGTCTGTGGTGCCCGGGCAGGTGCTGAAGTTGAAGGATTCGATGGGGAGGCAGCGATGGTCAAGGCACACCATGTTTGGCCCACACGGCGTCCCGTTCTCCACATAGCCCAGGTCTGTCTCCTCATCAAGCTTCACGTGCCCACCACTACAAGACAAGAAGGAGGAATTTAGAGACTTATGCTTTGACCAGATACCTGAAAAACCATGCTCTGGGCTGCTACCTTCATTTCTGTCTGCATTATGTAATGCATGGGACCAGGGAAAAGTAAGCACTGGCTAATTCATCTCACCAGCCCTAATGTAAAACAAACCAAAATGGAGTATATCTACATCAAAGAAATATAACAATGAAAACATTTTTCTTGCATAAGAGCTTGTGTTGTATAAAACACTGAATTTAGTTTTGCAGGACTTTATTTCCTCTTGCTGTGAGAACATACCTGGTCTATAACTGGGATTAAACCAACATATGGCAATACATTAAGCTGCCAGTTAGCTTTAGCAGTGCAGCAAATGTCTAAGTATTTTCAGTAAATTAAGCATGCTACAAACATTAAAGAATGTAGTTCCAAGAGGCCAGAGAAGAGCATTATGTCTCTACTGGCAAAACTGACAGCTATACAAAGGGGGCTGCAAAACAGCTGTGCTCTCCATACACAGTCAAGTTTCAAAAGGTTAACAAAATTTGAGCTTTTTTTTCTTTGACGGAAACAGTTCTCCAGTTCAGAATGAGAAAGCTGCTTTTCCATGCAAGATGGATATTGACTGTCCTATTTTCAGGATTTCAAATTACCTGCAAGTATACACTTTTCCAAACTGCAAGACTGATGAGGTGATTTCACCATCAAGTTCTCCAAGTCTGGGCACACTAGATATATTCGAGCACAGAAGGTATCCACAAAGCACATCCCTGCATTGAGAGAATAAGCAGATACTCACCAAAAAGAAAATTCAAGAAAAATGCATGATCAAAAAATGTGTTTTTCTTCACTTGCTTTGCAATGTATTTGTTATTCTTTGCTTTTTCTCGCTGACAGAAATGCCATAAATAACGTCCTATTTCCCACAAAAATTATTCTCCCGAGAATGAGGCTTTTTTGTGATGTATTATCAACAACGCTCTGCAAATGAAGAACTGTCAAGAACAAACCACATCAAATTGATTTAATATCCCATTAAGGTACAACAGCTTTCCCATGGAGAAGCAGTAGATGTGGTCTTCAGACAAACATCTAACAGATGTAAAGGAATTAGAGACGCAACTGTCAGAGGGACTTTAAACTTGTGTGCAGGGACTTGTATACCGTCAAACTAGGAGGGTCAGGCCTTTCTCATGTTACTGAATATTTTTCACTTACAAGTTTGTAAATGAACATAAGAAAGGTTACCACATCTGCACAGAGAGCAGGGAAAGGAGCTGTAAGCAGAATTAAAATGAAAAAACAGGATGCACTTCTGTACAGAGGCCTCATCATGCTACCTTGGGAACTGGAGAAGGGATAAAAATCCCACACCAGCTGTTTTTAAATGGATCAACTTACTGTTTATTGCACTGTATCCAAGAATCCTTGTCTCTTCCACAGTTTCCTTTCTCAGTCCCTTCAATATTCAGCTTCTCATAGCAGTACCTGTCAGCAGCTGACACTTCTGAAAACAGAAACAAATCTTTTCTCAGGTGATGAAGACTTTGAAAAGCCAAGTCCTGGGAAACAGGGATGCACCATGACTGTAAGCAGAGCTTCCCAATCTGTCAAGTGCTTTATCATAGTCTGCAGGTGGGCTGTGGAACTCTGTAAGACATTCTTAATGAGAACTGAGAATGGTTGACAGGATTCTTTTAGAAGTTTTGACCAATTTTATTGGCCCCAAATGTCCAGAAGTCACTGAAATGAATCAATAAATGTCATTATAGGCTCCCTAGGTTGTTAATGAGAAATTAAACATAAGATTTCAGTCTAACACAAGTTAAGTTAATCAATACTAGATGAAGAGCTGAAAAAAGAGGAGGAAAAGACAAAATGGGGGGTGGGGCAGAAAGAGCAGTGAGGTGGAGGGAGAAGGTGTTCTGTGTCTCTTTTAATCAAAGCTAACCAGGAAAGCTTGCTCAGGAACCATCACATTCAGCACAAATACCACCAGCTTAATATCCATATAGGACACACCAGGTATTTAGCAGGGAGTTGCTCACATGAGTCCTCTAGGTAAATTGTTATCATCCATGTAATCCTGCTGTTTTGCATAGGCTTTCCAAAGCTATCGATCCTTCTGAGACAAACTCTAAAACAAATTTAAACTCAACTTTCTGTGTCTTGCATAAGGAACTCATCTTCAGCATTGCCTGCATTCCTATAATTTTCCAACATAATGAAGCCATTCAAAGTTCCTTTATCCTACCAAACATTCTGTGTAAACATAGCAATGAAACTACTGTAGTATTTATGCTATTAAAATAAATGTGTAACATATCTGATATCCAAGAGAGGTATTACATGTGACCATACAGAAATTCCTGTATGCTTTCAACACAGGTCTAAGAACATAAATGGCACTTTTTTGCACTGCAGTGCAACCTAATTTCTTATTTTCCAATCATAAACTGATCAAAACTCTCTTACAGGTAGAACACTGCCAATCAAACATGAGGCAGTAGAAAATACCTACAATAGCAACAGGAAAATAACTAGAAATGCTGTGCTTGATGAGATGATATATATTACCATCCAGACCAAAAGAATCACTTATTTTTCCCTACTTGCATGTGTGGTTCTTGTACATATGCAGGTTTGCTTGAACTTCCAAAGCTTTTTAACTGAATGATGACTGAATACATACATTGCCCCCCCCCCCCCCAAAAAGTGTTCTCTGCAGCCAGCAGGCATAATTTCAGGAAGCCTTGTCTTCAAAGAATGACATGCAGTCCATGCTGGATTGTTCTCTTCTTATTCAGTGTCCATTGCAATTTATTTGACCTTTTCTACATTTCAAAATAGGCCACAGGTCTGACTAATTAAGCTTATGTCACAAAAAAAGAGCAAGGGATGTGTTATCTGGTGAACTAGGTGATGTAGTCAAGCACTAGAACAAATGTAGTCAAGCAAAAGAAACGAATGAACAGCACAAAATATAAAACCTGAGTTTTAAGTTTGAGGTGTACCAAAACTCTTCAAAAGAAAAACTAAAACTCAAGGGCAAACATTAAAATGGAGCAGAGTTCTGGATCACTGTTTTTAGCATGCAGTCCTGCTTGTTTCTATGGTTCTGAGCATGTGTCTTTCCATAGTTTTTCTCAAGGAAAGATCATTTTTCAAGCCACATGAATGATAACCAACTTAGAAATTTTAACATTTACTCACTTTCACCCCAGATATATTTACACTGTCGGTCCCTGGTTTTACATCTTCCTCCAAAGCAAATGCCCTAAAAAGAAAGAAAATGCATACAAACAACTTCAAACAATTTGCTTTTCAAACATACCAAAAAAAAAGCTCTTACAAAATATACAGACTAGCTATATTTTCTAGCAAGTCAAATAATACGATTCTACTTTCTCTTCATTTAAATGTTTAGCTCCAAAATGTGACCAGCACCCAAAAACCAGGATATTGATGACACTGTCCCAGGTGACTTCCGAAGTTCTTAAACCAAACCCTACAAGACGTAATCTATAAAAGCATTAAAACCATAAAAGAAACTGAAATGATAATTACCTGCCTGTTATCACATGAATATCCATCCATTTTATGAATATTGGGAGAACACTATAGAGAGAGAAAATAGCTAATAGATCATTCAGAAATGTTTGGAAACAAACTGTACAAGAGGCATATGGAATACTGTCTCATTTTTGTATTTTCTTTCTGAACTTACACCAGGTTTATACATCGTACCATACAAAACAGTAAAATACATAGTGACCAAGATACAAGTGGCATTTCTTTCATATCTGGGATATAAGATATAAAAATCACCTGACTGGAGTTTCCTGTGCAGTTCTCTGCAATATCACAATCATTCACTGCTTCTCGGCACAAAACTCCCTTAGGTTCAAACTGAAGAAAAAGGACAGAAAATCAGTGCCTTACTTTCTCCACATCTTGCCTTAAATGCAATATTTTCTTCACATTTTAACTAAAACAAAGAACAGGAAATAGTCACGTTCTGAGTGAGGGGGGAAGGTTTTCCTTCCCCTAGGGTGGGTGTCACACCACCCTAGCTGGCAGCAGTTTGCTGGTGTGAGTGGCATTACTCCCTGAGCCATCACCTCAGCCCCAGTTGATGAGAGCTGCCCTGGGCCCCAGGGGCCTGTCACACCAACACTGCAGGGGCTTGTACCACTATTCTGCCCAGGGCCTCCATATTTCTGTGACTTTTTTCCTCTTGATAAAACAGAGAGAGAGAGAGATCCTGATATTTGTGAATACCTTTATGACCTAGAAGGCTATAATGTTCTAGAAATTATCATTACGATTATTACAAAGCCTCATTTCTGCTGTAGAACAGAAACTATTCATAAATACACAGAATCATCTATGAGTTGAAACCAGTGTCTAACTTAATGGGGATTTAACAATGAAAAACGAACAAGTGACCTAACACATTTACAATATGGTTAAAGGCCACCAATCAGTAAAAGCAGAAACATTACAGCAACCATTTATGCCTCTGGTGATGGTCATATCTCAGAGCACTTATTTTGCCTGTAAGGCTTCTTAAGCTTGTGCTATTCAGTTCATTCTACAGCAGTGTGACTTTCTGCTGGATATGCACACATTTTGTTTGGGTCAATAGCTGTTGTGAACAAGTACAGGACAGTGCAAGAACAAGACTTTCTCAACCTCAAGTTTATGTTTTCCTTACTTGTCTCTGAAAAGATGCAGACAGTTATTCTGTCACAGATACTATGAGATGCAGAGATGCACACCCACCACGTTTTGCTTGCAATGCCTTTTCTGCACCCACTTTCAGGTAGAATACAGCAAGAAAAAGTAACCTCAAGTTTACTGCCAGCAAAAGGTTTTTTGAGTTGTCCTGATTAACATTTCCTAGGGATGTGTGTTTTAAAAACTCTTCCTTCCTGCTCACACTCCCTACTCGTTACACAGACAAGCCCTTATCTCATTTGCAGAAATAATGTAGGAATACAAAAGCTTAATTTTTATTCTGAGATTCTTTAATACGGTGCCCATCTGACTTGGAAACTTGAACAAAATTCACCCACTTTAGCAATCTGGTGATTTTTTTATATTACATTAAAAAAGAAGGAATGTCCTTAGGCAAATGTGATATGTTCCAGCCTAATCTGTGCTTTTTCTCTTTTTCCCATTAGGATGAGCACAATCAAGAACGTGGTCTGCAGTTAATAATGTTCCCCCTGAGGAAATGAAACTCTCAAATGATGAAGACAAAAATATCACACATAGTACACCACCACGGTGTTAGCACCATTAATAATAATTGTCATTATTATTAAATGAGCATCGACAACTATTTGAAGTCATATTTATCTGAGCTCCCTTACAGCCATGATCTGGCCAGAGCTCTTCTACTATTTACTGATGTATCAGGAAGAATATCTTACAGTTTACATAGGACTTGATTCATTTTACTCAGTGGAATTTCAGTCAGTGCAAAAATAAGGAAACACAGGCAGACCTAACTGAAGCTGAAGTCAGGCGTCTTTTGGATGAACATTTCTGAACACTGCTGCTAGCTGTTTTGACTTCTTTTATTACATCCTTCTCTCAGGCCATTCTGTGGTCTGATTTTCCTATTCAGTCTCACAGAGACAAACAGAGAACACACCAGGCATTACAGGGGTGACCCCTGACTAAGTCTGTGCTTGTATTAACAAAGTTTTCTAATGAAACCTCATGGGACTTCAGCCTGATTCTGAAACCAGAAGGCTTTGATCCTCCTCCACTTTTGGTCATACTCTTAACCTGAAGAAGCCAAGCCTAAGGCACATTGAAAAGCCCCAGGCAAAGCACTTTCCAGCCTGTTTTAAGAAAAGAGACAAGAAATACAGATGCTGTGGTGTCTGCATCACTGCCAGGACATCACCCTTACCCGGCACTTCCGACAGCAGAGCCCGTTGCTGCACTGGGAGCCTGCTGTCAGCATGCAGGTGTTGCAGCACTCTCCTCCTTCACTGGCACACTCCTGAGGAACACAGACATTCGTAGGAGAAAACACGAGAAAAGCAGATGATGAGCCCCATATTTCTCACATTCTGTCTTAGCATGCTACCTGGACAGATTGTTCACCAGGCTGCTAGGCACCTGGAGACAGAAGAGAGCATGCTCTGTGGGGTATGAAGTTGCTGCACGGCTTGTTGCTATGTGATAGAACAAATCATTTTCCTAATCCCTAATATTGTCACTCTTTAAATGCCGTAGCACTGACCAGGGTCATGCTTCCATCAGTGATTATCATTTTTAAGAACCGACTTTGCATAGGTGGCTATGGCTATTACTCTTTAAACTGTTTAAACACTTTAAAAAAGTGGTGATAAACCATAAAAGTCAGCCCTTGCTGTGCTAAACTTGATGGAAAAAGGTGAGAAATTATGAATTCTTTGCCTCAGAACCTTAGCACTGCCTGTCCTCCTCTACTTAACACCAAGCGCACTGATGGGCAGCTGGAAGACCTAGCTGCTAATGTAAAGCACATTGCACTTACTGCTGTCGTCCCACAGTCACACTCTTCTCCGTCCTCCACAAAGCCATTGCCACACTCTGGAGGATCCAGAAGCTGCAGGGCATAATCAGAAATCAAAGGGAATCACTGTCAAATTTATTCCATAGTTGTTGTTTTTCTCAGTTAGCACTCCAAAACACAGTTAACCAAAACACGGTGCCAAACTCAGAGAGAAGCAGATTAGGAACAATTCAAAGGATATGTGCAGAGATCACACAACATCTAACTCAGCAGCTACACTGAGTTACATGGTGTATTCTGTGTTAGAGCATCATTTTCAGTCTGAGCAGAAGCCATAATTAAAAACAAAAGGTGTGACAGTAAAGGACAACTTGTAAAACTGCACATTATCATAACAGGAGCTGTAAATCTGGAATTCACATGTCCCAGTTTAAATTCTGTGTTATACCTTCAGAAAAAATAACCATTAAAAAATCATTTGGGGCCAGATGGCTCAGAAATGCAGGGAGAGGGGAGAGGCTGGGATTCTTCACCATTTTTTCATCATTTTTTGCCACAGTTTGATGTTATTTCCTTCTCTTTTCTGCTATCACTGTTGGGAATTTGCAGCAGTTTTCCATAAGCATGTGTCACAGACTCGTGAAACTCATAAGACTTCTCCCCTTCTTCCTTTTCCCTTCAGTCTCCCCACTTAAAATGTCAAAATCTGCATGCTTGCAGTAGCATTGTCCTTCCCATTCTCCCCCACCCCTACTCCCCTCAAAAAAGAAATTTTTAAATTTCTCCTTCAAGCACAAGAAAACATACTTGTGCTTTTATTACGTAAAGGACAAGGTATAGAAGTGCATTACCAAGTTAACCTAAAATTCACCTCCTAAACACGGATCCTTCCAGAAACCACCCTGCTCGTGAGCTATCTGCACAAGCACATTGCTGGTGGAGTACGGTACTTCTCTGACTACTGCCTTTCTGCCAGCAGCCCACAGGATGGAGCATCACCCCACGGCCATCTCAGTGCCACAAACCAACCCACCCCTTGTGGCACAGGCTGACAGCTATTATTAGATTCCCTCCTGAAATGGAAATCTGACTGCAATATGCAATCACATCACTTATAAGCAAGCAGTTATCTGTCACAACTATCGAAGAGTTGTTTAAACTGCTCATTTCTTATTTTTCCAGATATCTTAACTTCTTCAGTGTCTCTAACTGTGCTGCTCAATATAGACAAGTGGATGGCAATAAGAGAGGGCCTCAACTTCAGACATTTGCCAGTTTCCTGCAGTACATGGGCACAACTAAATGTGAAATAAAAGAACAAAAACAGGAAGCAAATTACATAACTTATCCCCAAAAGGCATTATATAATTCATCTAATAGTTTGAAAAGAGCTAATGATCAATCTGCTCCTGGAGTTTATTTTGGCAGTCACAACTGATCTCACAGTGAAGCACTGCTGAAATATGCATTGTGACACATCTCATGTTTCCTGAAAACCCAAAGTTGGTGTTTCATCACCCTTGCTAGGAAGCACGTGTGCTTAACAGCCTTGTGAATTAGACAGAAATCCACTGTTAATAACCTCAGCACAACCTGAATAGCAATACAGAAAATAGTCTAAATCACCCTGGCTTCCACTTCTGACTTTCACATTTTCATATACTGCTAGCAAAAATTGCCAATGCCAGTAATCTAATTTGAGATCAGAGTAATTGTGTTTTTCAGAGAGACAGATGGGTAAATGAACATAATCACTAAAGCAAGTCCAAGAAAGAAAGCATTACACTATGGAAACAATCCACTCAGCAAAGTAATAAAATGATCAGCATTTCTCTCTGTCTGTAATGCAACTGGAATAAACAAACTTCTGAAATGCAGGAACATTTTAAAGAATGAAAAACCTTACAACTTCTTACTCAATACTGTGCTTTCTCTCCACTATGTTATTCCATGAAAAGGAGATAACATTTGAGGATAAGACACAGTTTATCCAGATGTCATACATTTTCTCCCCCTCTTCAGTATCTACTGAAATTCTGTGGCTGGCACTTTTTGTCCATTGCACCAGGAGGAAGGTGCGCACTCCAGAACTGAATTTCTCTTTGCACTGTGGCCACCTCAGCCACCAACTCTTTTTTCCACATGGTACTGTCTTTCTGCCTTAGCCTCTTTCATGTCCTTTTTGAAAGACAGCCATTCAATAGAGGATAATATTAATTATACGTAGAAAAGGATCAAGATCATTATTCTAATTACTTTACACATCAACATGTGCTTCAGTAAATGAAGCAGGACTATACTGAAACCCTGCTGCAAATCCTCCACTGTAGAAGTGCTTACATCTTGGCTGGAGTTTCCTTAGCCCTGTTTTGCATTTATTTCCCTGAAATGTCTCAGTTCATGATTTCATACTCTTTGCATGCTTTCTGTGAATAAAGCTGATTAGCTGATAGAATTTCAGACACAAGAAACAGAGCAAAGGAGATATTCCCCACTTCATTTGAATTCCAAGACTCATGTAGCAAGACCTCCAATTTCATTCTTTATAGGCGAACATGGAGGAGATGTGTGAGCCACTCAGGCGGTACTGATGCATGTGCAGCTCCCTCCCAGCAGCTCCATCGCTTCTGCTCCTTGCTCCTCGCAGCTTTCTCTGTTGCTCTGCCTCTTCCAGCATTAAAAAAATTAGGCTCAGTTTTCAAAATCTTTTCTGAAAGCCACAGTAAAAAAGCTTTCCTTCTCCAAGAGGAAGTCTACAACCACTTGTAACCAATGGTGACTGCACAGCTGTGCTCCCCCTGCTGCACAGCGTGTAGATCTTGGAACAGATGTGAAATAAAACCATTCTTACTTCATCTTCCAGCAATTCTCACCCAAAGACATCAGTCCACAGTAAATTAGAACTGAAGTTGTGTAAAAAACTTACCAAGCACTTGAAAAGTCTCAGCTAATACATTCAGCAATACTGTATTTGCAATATTCAGAATAAAACTGCATGACGGATCAAAGCCTGTGAGAACTCTCTTGGGCATGAAAACACTTATTATAAACTTCCTTAAATTTCCCAAGTAGTACAGATTAAATAAACTATTCTCACTGAGCTGTTACCAAGAAGTTCGGAGCACAGAGAAAAGCAAAAACCTCAAAATTAAACTGTTGTGGATTTTTTCCTCAATATTATCACCTTTGCTCTTCTTGATTTCATCTGCGTTACAAGTACAATAGAAACAATAATAATAAAGTAATTCTTACCTTGGTTGGCTTATTAAAAAGGCAGGCTCCACCTCCACTGTTCAAAAATTCGTGATATTCTTCAATATCACATTTGGAGAACTTGCTTGGAAGATAATATCTGCAAAGAAATAAGGTGCTTTTTATAGTTTTCTTTCTTCAAAATAAAAGGAGGAGAAGTATGATATTATACCTTAGAAAAGCTGCTAAAATACACTGTTCAGAATCAGAGTGAAGGTATTAGCTTGCAACACGGTTTACATTTTAAATCACTTCAGTTAACGACAAACATCTTTCAACAATTAAACAGAGCTCATGTAAAATGAGAAGACAGAAAGTTTCCATTAAGTTATTTTATGCCAAATACCATAAATCCCAATAGTCAATGTGTGGTTCTCACAGACGTGACCAGTTCCACTGAAGTTTCAGAAATACATTTATTTCTTCCTGTACATGCTGCAGTAGACAACAGCTGCCTTTCTCACACGTGGCCCTTTAAAAGACTGCTCATAGTTCACTCCACTCTTAAGTGAAATTGCTCTCTTGGCCCACTGAATTTTTATGTAATAGAGTTATACCATTTTGAAATGTGCTTCTAGCAAACATCAGCTAACGTTTCGGCTTTCCTCTCTCTTATGCCCCATGGAATGGAATTCATTTGAGTACCGACAGCCAATCTGAGTTGCACTTAATACCAATGTGAGCTTTAACCAATGCAAAGAGACTTTGAATGGATCTTTTCCACAGGGAAGGAGTTCCTTTCCAAAGTGACTTAAGCAATCTTTACAATTAGGACCTTAGTCATGAAAGTACTTATGCTTCAAACAGATTCTGGAGTCTCAGGGAATTTCAGTATCAGTTCACCACTAGATAAAAAAAATATTAGCAGAAGTATTATATAAAATAATCCTGCATTGACAAGAATTATGGTCTGCAAATCAAAATTGTTCTTTACTATCTCTGGTGATTATGATTTAGAGCTAAAGACTGCAGAGAATGTAGAATTCACAGTCCTTCAATAATAAGCTATAAGCGCATATGTACGTTGCATGCCTAATTATTTTAAAGTATCAGACTTCAAATAAAGAATGTAAAGACCATTAGATAAGTAATCACTTTTTAGAAGACTCTAGAATGTCTCCCCATATAGGTTTTCTGCCAACTGAAAACCAGAAAAATCTTACCTAGCTTGTTTTCAGTAGGCAAAGTGAAAAAACATCACACATTGATACTTCCAGGCTTTTGAATGAATTACGCTTTATGTTGTTCAAAATAGTTCTGGCCACAAAGCTATTGTGAAAATTTGCAGGTCAGATCAAAGTTCTTTTAAAAATTTGAGTACTACTTGTATGTAAAGTTTCTAGTTTGATTTATATACATTATATGCAGGTCTATAATATGAATTAAGTTCTGAATACACACACTAGGAAGCATCATCAAATTTCAGCTAACAGCAGAAAATTGCAAATTCAGTAGTCCTTACATAAAATCTTGTCAGTGATTATTATGTGTGGGAACAAGCATATTAAACCTCCCATGGGAGCAGTTTTTCTAGCGTTACCATATAAACTGTAGGATGAAAAATGAAAGACTGCAGTAGAACTACTGAAAATGAGACATGGGCAAGAAATATGAGCACAGTATTTTAGGAATTTGGATGTGTCTTTGTTTGTTTCCACAACTTGGCAGCAAATCTGTGGAAGAAGTGAAACATGGTTCTGCTTCTTTCCAGAACCTGGCTCGGCTGTTGAGCTTCAGAGCACTGTGAATGAAACCAGTGGTTACTAAAAATCCTTATATCCTCATTAAATTACTTATTCACATACTTCTTTTAAGGTGTCAATTCCAAGTAGAATTTGTAGTTAATAATTTGCTTTCTGAAAAATAACAATTCACAGAAAATATTTCACTGAAATGCAAAAAGCAAACATTATCATGCTTTTTCTTTATGTCACTGTATGCAGGACGTGGCTTCCCTCCAGCGAACATCTTACCCTGTGTCTCCCATTATGCATCCAGACCAGGTGTCCTCACACTTACACTCACCTGACAACAAAGTAAAATTTACATCTTGAGTCTTGCGAGTCCAAAATACATTTCTTATCACAAAAATCACATTGGAATCAATTCTATTGCAGTTCTAAATATAAGTTGAAAAGAATCATTTGCTCTTTTATTGCACACTTTAAGTGTGTCAGTGCATACTGCCTCTTCTTTTGAAATCTCTGAATGATTCTTTTCAATCCTGCCCTTTGAAAACACACTTTGTTGTTTTTTTTTTCCTTGCTTAAGTGAAGTCAGAGGAAACTACAGTGTCAGCCTCCAGCACCTGTATATTACCAGTCAGCTCTGCCACCTTCTCCCAAGTCGTGATATTTAATCCACAAATTTTCAAAGTAAATAAAAGAATCAGTTTAATCCAACTTCTCATCTTTTATTTCTCTTCAACTCCTGTGCTAATGTGACTGGGGAAATTTCAGATTGAAAAAAAAGCAAGCAGTAATGCACACAAAAATGCACAACAAGGTCTGTAAACATGAGAAAATACAGTAGGATCTGGCAGCTCTACTATTTTCCCCCTTTCCTTACAGCAGTTTAATAATATGCAGCTAGAAAATTAATACTGAATCTGTAAGTATCACAGAGCATCCTGCATAACTGCAGGTTAACAGGGCTACTAGGAAATTGAAACACAAGTTTATAAATAGTAGACAAATTAAGTAGCAGAGTGGTAAATACAGGAGATTTGGGTAATACAGAAAAGGAATTCATTCAAGGCAAGCCGGGAAACAGATATGTTGTCAAATCCATCCTGTGCAACAGGACAGAGGGGACTAATCATCATCCCTGGGTCTAATAATGTCTGTCTCTCAACCTCTGTGCTGCAGCATAGCTGCCATTCAGTTTGTGGGTGTTACATCAGTCTCCCTGAAATGACTGCTGATAGACAATTTTACAATTTATTTTTAACAAAATGATGACACCAGTGCTACCAGCAATTATGGCATTTAAATAGAGGAAAACCAATGGTAGTATCTCCTCATTTTATTACAAGAAATGTAGCAGCATTCCAACACTGTAAGGAACGTTTAAAAAAAAAAAAAAGCATATCAGAGAGACACCGGTAAGCTTCTCTACTTGTTAAGATTTTCTCTTGAGATGAGGTGAAAAAGCATACAAACTTACCACTTATTAGTTTTCTTCTGTCTGAGAAAATGCCAATATTTTGGGCCAACGTCTGTGCTAGGGTAACTGCCATTAAGTCAGGCTTTCCAAACTGGAAGAAACAAGTAGGCAGGAAGAGTAATCAGTTAGAAACATGAATCTCCCTCTGTACTCAGCACTGGTGAGGCTGCACTTCAAGTACTGTGTTCAGTTTTGGGCTCCTCACTACAAGAAAGACATTGAGGCCCCATAGCTTGTCCAGAAAGAAGGGCATCAAAGCTGGTGGAGAGTCTAGAGCATAAGTTTTATAAGGAGTGGCTGAGGGAGCTGGGATTGTTCAGTCTGAAGAAGAGGAAGCTCAGGGAAGACATTACTGCACTCTAGAACTACCTGAAAGGAGGTTGTGGCAAGGTTGAGGTTGGCCTCTTCTACTAGGTAACTAGTATTGGGACAAGAGGTAATAACATTAAATTGCACCAGGGCAGGCTTAGGTTGGATGATAGGAAAAAATTTCTTCTCATAAAGAGCGGTAATGCGTTGGAAAAGGTTATTCAGGGAACTGGCGGAATCATCACCCTTAGAGCTATTCAAGAAATGTGCAGATATGGCACTGAGAGAGATGGTTCAGTGGGCCTGGTGGTGATGGGTTGACAATTGGACCAGGTGATCACAAATAAGTTACGTAAAAGAAAGTCTGCTTCTTTCTTACCACTGTGACCACAAGTATGAATGACAGAATATAGCAAAATCTGCTGTAATGTGTACCCATGTCCAACTTTATTCATGTAACCACTCTTCATTAAGACATCCTTTCTACAGAGCGGTGCTAAGGCCCTGCATCAGCAAAGCAGCAGCACGATATTTTGAGGAACTACACAGATTAATTCTGTGCAGACAAATTTCCACCACTTTTCACCCATCCCAGCACCCACACCTACCTCATTCACACCTCCGCCTTTAAGCAAGGAGCAGATTCCACCAGTGTGGGCTACACCACTTCGACTGCTCTGAAATCGACTCCCCCTTTGACAAAAAAAGGAAAAGAAAAGAAAGTTTACCCTGCTCATCCCACAAGTTTTGCACTTACCCATCCATTTCTCAAACAAGAAACCAGCAAATGCCGGCTGCCATCACTCTGTTGAAAAACTATGCAAAAATAAAATGGGAATAACAGATAAACACTCACAAATCTCACATGACAAACTGTCCCCAGAAAAGTTTTACCATCTTCCCTCCTCATTCTCAGATTACCTAATATAAGAAAGCATAAGACAAGACTTTCTATCTCACCACCCATACTTAGAGGGCAGCGAATGCACTGGCACTGCTGCCCACAGAAGCTGTGGGTGCTGAAGGTGTAAGTTGGGGTGAATGGAGCCCTGGGCAGCCTGGTCTGGTGGGGGCAGCCCTGCCTACAGCAGGGGGTTACGAATGGGTGGGCTTCGAAATCTATGAAGTTCTATGATCAGTCATAGTTTAGCAAGTGATTTTCAAAGCCTACACTTTTAACTCATGCTTTGGTACATGCTACAGAGCACAAGAGAGGCCACTGTGCTTTCAGTGCCTGGCGGCCTTGGAAAACAACACATCTCCAGCTGAGCAATACAGTTGTGGCAAAAACGAAAGAGATGTCTTAGGGGCTCCCTGATAAGTGAAAACCCCCCAGAACTACAGCTGATCTCATCCAGGTAGCAGCTGCACTGTAAGCCTAAATTTAATGATGTCTTTGATGTCATCAGTATGAATGTCCAGTTACTGGAGACAAAAGATGCCCCGCACTACTGTAGAGTGCTGATTCAGCCAAGCCAATGCACGCTAATTTTCTCAAAGGAAAGCAGAAAAACAACATGAAACAGAACACCATGTGCTAACTGTGCTGAAAGTGGAAATTCATTTGTAACTGGTGTGCTGCCAGAGCAGCCACCTTGCCTCCCCACTCAGCTGTGTTTTACTCAGGGACACAAGTTTAGAACTGGGCATCTGTAAGTAATCTATGAATACAGTGTCTTCAACACCAGTGAAAGATAGCACTGGAAATCATATTACAGAATTACCCAGTGCCTCAGTAACAGGGAGAAATAGGACCTAGCCAATCCACAAGCATTTAAGAAAACATCTTCCCCAGAGACCTTACAATTTCATCAGAAAAGATACACAAGAGATGTGGGGGAAGAAAAAAAATGGTTCCCATTTTACAGATGGAAGAACTGAGACACTGAGAAATCAAAATGTGCAAGCAACTCTTACAGATCTAACTTCATGTAGGAAAGCAGTGACAGGAATTAAGGATGTGCAGAGAACTGAGAGGCTGGGTACTGGGGCTGCACATCCTGGCTCCCCACTGGAGACATGTGAAAGTGAAGAGTTTAAGCTACATTTATTCATATGGCTTCCTACCCCACCAGCAGAGAGGGATAAGGGCTCCAACAGAGCAGTTCACCTGGCCTGTCTCCTGTGGATAAAAATCCCATCATAAGTACCTCCATTATTTTTAGAGACACATTTTGTTATGTCAGTCCTATTATCAAAGTAATTTAGAGTTTTAGAGATTATAAAATTCCTCCCAGCTCATTATTCTTATAGTGCATGTCTTTCTGGAGGACAAACTGTTCCGAGGATCCAATGATTCTTTCAGTAATCCTGCCACATGCAGGTCACTCGACAGAGCAAAGCAGGCCAGAGTGCTTCTTAAACAGGAGAACTCATGGGTTTTAAAGCTGATGTTCTGCTTTTTTACAGTTCAATAGTGCTGTCTGTGCTCTGCTACTGAAGAAGTGAACCTACAAGATGGAACCATGCATCACCCTCCAAGCAGCTGCGCTCACAGAGCAGGTAATTGCACAGGACAACCACGAATTAATGACAGCGCATGCAGCTCAGGCTTACTACGTTAAAACTAAAAGGAGAATAAAACCTCTGGCAGATTGTGCATTGCTTTAACTTCTTCCCACCTCCCCTCAGAAATGTTATTTTCTGAATTATTGTGGGTTACACACACAACAGAAAGGAGACGCATCAGGCACTCGTGATAAGCAACCCCCAAGGAAAGGAAAAAATAACCATAAGAAAACGTCACACGAGGTTACGTACGAAAAAAGGTGAACTGCATCACTTTTCTCTCTGATAAAATCCCTCCTATATTTCATAAACTCACGCAGGGTCACCAAAGGGTTTTCAGATATGGTGAACTTGTTATCAGTAGCCCAGGTTTCCATGGCAACCAACACTATCCTGGTGTTAAGCTGTTCTTTATATATCTAGTACATTAACAGAACGAACAAATAGATTATGTCAAGGAGAATGAAGGTGAGGTTTACCCCTTCTTTGTAACAGGTTTCATTCTTACATGACAAAATATTCAGCTTGTTCTATCACACTTTTGCTTCCCCCAGGTGCTTTTCTCTCCCTTAAAAGTAACACACAAACATGAAAATAAAGTAATATCTAGATTTTAGGCCTAATTCTTCTATCCTCTCTCAGCCCACAGAAAGATCCCTTTCAGATCCTGCTCAGGCAGAGGCTCATAGAACAGAGGTGAGGTTTTTGACAAAATGCTACAGAAACTTTTCAAACAATTTGATGTTTGGGGATTAATGAGCCTCTTATATTGTCCAGTTCATCTCAGGGAAGATAAAAAAAAAAATCTTTGTTTTCACTACTATTCGCCTCTACAGGAGTATTTAACCTCTCACTGGCAGCCACCCATTCAATGTTAGGGGTTAACACTCCACAACCAAGGCTTTCAAGAGTGGGAACTACATTTTTCTTTTTTCTAGTAATGCCTCTCCAGAATGAGATGTAAGAGCCAACAGCTCATCCTACTTAGTATCAAAAACATAATTCACATTATTCATTTGTATGTCCCATTTCTAACTCATTACTCAAATGGCTTTCTTTTTTTATCTCTTTTTTAGAGAAATTTTATTATATTCTAATTCAGATGATTTTTTAGTTTTCAGGTAGACAACACCCAAGCCTGTGTTAAAAACTATCATATCTAAGATTCTCTTTAAACCTCAGCCTCAAGGGATCTATCTGATTAAAGGATACTTAAATGCTTGCAGCCGCAAAAAAAAATCTCTACGCTTTCTGTTAGACAAAGGCTTTATACCTGGCTGACTTCAGTTCTAGATGAAAGTTGGTGATCTTTGCATTTGCTGACATTAGGTACACCACAAAATAACAGCTCCTGATTTATCAGAACAAGAATCTCATGCATAAAAGAACATTCAGTCAAGTACTTACTAAATCTGCCATGTTCACAACTGACTTAGCATAGCTGTTTGTGTGGCCAACTGATAAGCGGTGCTTTTTACACTGCAAAACAAACACAGATAAATTACCAGTATAGATTCAGAAAAACAGGCTCCTGTTCCAAAAAAAAACCCACAAAGTCAAAAGTAACTATATCAACAGCAGAACCTCTGTGTATGGTTTGGTCTCCTGTGCTGAACGTAATAAATGATAGTAGAAAATTGCCCAGAAACGTACATTATTGATACATTTCACAACAACTGTTGTAAGGAAAGCACTCTAAGACCTTCACTGAAAAAAGAGAAAATGCTACAGGAACATGAGCCCATTGTTACTCTCTTCATTAGCTTTATTATCTGCAATTTTAAAGGAAATTTCCAAATGCTAATACAGAAATCAGCAACACAGCCTCCATAGCTGAGATTCCTTTAGAGGAGTTACCATAACTATGCTTACATCTGTGCTTCAATCTAATAGATTTCCTACTTTTTTCCAATACTTCTCTCTTTCTGACTAGCTTCTGGATTTCTTCATTTATAATATCACACTGCATAATGGTTCAAACCACTTTAGCAAACAGACTGCAATGGCATCTTCACTGATATCTGTAACACAGTGTGATGAAGATGACTTTTAACACTTATGATGCTTTTTCAGGTACTCCTGTCTGCTCAAACACAGACATAAATGAGCACCATGATTATGAAGGTCACAAGTACCTTAAAAGAATTCAGGACTTATGAATCAAAATCAAGATGCTTGATTTTTGAGGGAACATTTTCTGGAAGTTAGGGTCTTCTAGTGTGTAAGAAGTGCCAGGCAGCTGGCTGGTGGGAAAGGAAGGTTTATGAGCAGGAATGGAGGAAAAAACCCCACCAAAAACGTGGAAGTTTCACTTGCTAAAATAAAAGAGCAACAGGACTGCGAAGCTAAAAATGAAATAAAGGATCAAATGGATAAGACACAAAATAAATGGAGCATATAGGGCTAAGCAGGATGCAGCCTGGATGTGACATAGATCAATGAGCAGAACACGAGGTTAATCATAGCCTCTGGGGCACCTGAGGAAAGTGAAACAGCCCCAGTGGTGGTGACCTCCTGCCATCCCACCAAGGTGTCCCTGGACCTGGGGGCTGCTGGCTGAATTCACATGGAGTGTCATATCTACTGCATTATTTCTTTTGCTATGCCTTTTCTAATTAAAATGAATTTCACTGACATAAATCTGTTCCTTTTACCACTTTGATAAGCCTGTTTTTTCTTCAATACACCAAGCACTCTTTTGCCTCTTTCCATTACATTAGAGAGCCCATTTATGTTTTTCCTCAAGAAAGTATGCAAGCTTAACAAAAATAAATTTCTCTACATTTATTTGGATGTGTCAAAAAAATATAGTCACTATTAATCTTCCCATTGTCAGCAGCAGCTGCACAAAGTCAGCGATTACATTACTGACTGCTGAGCTGCTGCAATGAAGACAAGTGCTGAAGAAAATCTGAAAGAAAGCCAGCAACTTCAGGCCCACTGTCATTAGCCACCTTTTGATGTAAAACTTTAATTTATGATGCTTTCTCTGATAATCAAGCCTGCTTGCACTCTTGGTGAAATTACCTTGATAAAATTCAGACACATCTCCATCAATGGTGTAATCTTTTTTCTTAAGGACACAGTGAATTTATTCCAGCCATATGATGTTCTTTAATGTTTATCACTTATATGAAAATCAAGACAATTTTATTCTATTGATAAACACACGATATTGAAATATGCCAGCCTTACCATTAGATGATCATTTACAATCATTAACTCAATGTATTTTGTTTCTTCTTCAATTTTACGTGGAATCTGACGAACCTACAGAGAGAGTAAAACAACAGAAAAGTCTAATGATGACAGAGTTCAGAGAAAGTATAACTGATAACCAGAACCAACTTCAGAAAACAAACTTTTCACACATTTTTTAATTGCCTTCATTCTGTTTTCAGATTTTGATGACGCTTCTTGTGTTTAGTTATATCACACTAAAAAATTCTTAGATGTACCCTAAGAAGAAAATGGTATGTTTACATGTTTGTCAATTTTGTCTGGATCTGCAGTAAAAATGAGTAAACATTTAATGTGTAACTGGTTGGGATATTTTGTGGAGGGTGAAAAGGAATGGACTGGATTTTTTTCAGCTATATAGTCCTCATATTTCACCTCCTCTAGAACATTTGTTTGAGCTTAAACAATGAAATCAAGTATTTTAAACCAACTAATTCCAAGTTCAGGTTTTTTCAAGACAACTCTCAGTGAGGCCCACATATAAAAACTTTCTTTTTCACTGAGAAACCAATCCTTCCTAAGCTTTTTACAAAATAAAATCTCTGTATTATTTATTCGCAGACTGCTTGATTTATACAGTGAATGCAGTACCCACCTCCATATCACATACTTACTTTGCATTTAAAAACATTTCTGACAGTGTTTCTCCACGGTGCTCTTGTTTTCCTGTTTTGTTTTGTTTTGTTTTTTTCCCAGGAGAGTTATTACATTTTTATGTTTAGAAAATGCAGAGTAATGTCTAGCTTAAAGAAAGGCAGCAAAGCACCTAATGCAAAGTAAGATCCACATGAATGATTTCTGGAATTTTTCCAATGTCTTTCTCGCTTCTCTTCTGCATATGAGGTGCGTACATTAGTCAGAGAGAAAGTCATCTTGCCCTCCCGCTGCTCTCTGTGTCTGACTGTTGCCAGCACTTTTCAGGCCCCTGAGACAGCTCTATTTTGACCTGTACCATAATTTCAGCTCCATTCCTAAAGCAAAGAATTGTTTCTGTCTTTCCAAGGTACAGATATAAGTAAATTTCCTCTCCCCTTTAAAAAACAGACACTGAAATATCATTTTCAATATTTACTTTATATCAAAGTGCGATAAAGTAGTGATATTTTATACCAAAGTGTGATAAAGTTGTCACCACTGCAACATAAAAGTGGTCTTTAAGTGTTTCATTAATTAGGAGTTTCTGAAAAATTATGCATCCAAAATAGGATAAAATGTTTTACCTATTATTTTTTTCTATGCACAATTTAGCAGTGTTTAAAAATGTTATACTATTGAGAGAAACACTATTCCTGAGACTCAGCAGCAGATTAAATGGAGCCTAGGCAGAAACTACCTCATGCTTTTATAAGTGTAATGGCAAAGGAGTGCCATGCTTTGGCCACACACGCACATCTTAGGGTACCCAAAAATTCTCTGGAAACTGACATTGTGGTGGCACCTTAATGAAAGTTAACAACAGAAACACTTAAGTCTTCAGGTGGGCAATGTATAAGAGAGTCCAGCAACACCTTGTAAACCTTAGATACCACTTTCTGCTATACCTGTATCATACACAGAGACCTCATGCCAGTCCAGGATCAGCAACAGGACTCCATCTGTACAAATTAATTCAACAGACACAGAACAAACTTGATAGCATATTACTTATAAAGAAGCACATTGGCTCATACCTGCCTTCTCCTTCTTTTGTGTCTTGGCTTTACAACAAACTTCTGTGATGTAGCATTCATGTGCCAGAACTCTAAGCAGAAAACACAGGCAAACCCATTGAGTGTTTACAAAAATACAGCCCAACAATTAGTGACCCCAGTGATTCATGACAGTAGTATGGCATTCTTCCATGCATCAAATGCAATAGCAACTCCTTTTTACAGTGTTCCAGTTAGAAAGGAGGCAACATTACAGATGATTCCCTGAAATAGGGTTCTTATTAAAAACTCTACTAGCAATAATCTGGTCTGCTGAAACAGATGATCTGGAGGTGTCATGCTTCAGAAAGCACAGCAGATGTTGTACACCAAAACTTCACCAATACTGGGGATGTAATATTATTAGCACAGAGCTTCCACTGGGTGAATCACATATTTGGGAATTCAGCAGGCATTCACAGAGCTTTTGCAATAGCTACCTAAATTAATAACAAAAGCAGAATTAACACTTTAAGAAGATTATATTCACAAAGTAAAACATGTTTGAGTTGGGAGAAACATTACAGGATTTTGGCAGTGCTCCCTGTCAATATGATATTCTTCCCTGCTAATCCCACTGTGTCTTTAGTTTGTTAAATTTCTAATTGTAAGCACGGAGTAGTTTATTCTTTTGCCAAATCTACTACTTGCCACTGATGGAAAGGAACACGACATAAACTAAACAGAAGATGACATTTTTCTCACCCTCTCTCACACAACTCCATGAGGGGCTTTAAGAAAGGAGGCGACTGACTCTTTTGCAGGGTCTGTTGTGATAGGTCAAGGAGAAATGACTTCAAACTAAAAGAGGGGATATTCAGATTGGATATAAGAATAAAGTTTCCTACAGTACGGGCAGTGAAGCACTGCAACAGCTTACCCAGAGGTGGCAGACACCCCACCCCTGGAGACATTCAAGCTCAGGTTTTACTGGGCTCTGAGTACCCGATCTAGCTGTAGGTGCCCCTGTTCACTGCAGGACACGATGACCTTTAAAGGTCCTATCCAACTCAAATGATTCTACCATTCAATATTCTATGACAATTCTACTTCTCCATCCTTACTTCTGGATTCAAAGTGTCTCCCTCATCTTTCCCTACACAATAGCAATCACCTTACTTATCTCGTATAAACATATTTACTATTTATATATCCTCACAGACAACTTTTTCTAAGATGTAAATTAAGTGCTAGCAATTGTGTATTCTGTAATCTATTTCCTTTGACTATTTTCCCTCCTTTATATTTTCTCTAACTTTGGACATCCTTTGAGTCCCCAGGTACGGAAGACTGCAATATTCCATGGTAACTTTACCAGTCCTGCAGAGAAGCAGATTGCACTATAGAAGCTGTGTAAGTTAAGGGACTCCACATCCCTTTATAGATAACTTTTAACTGTTTTACAAAATCCTCAATAGCTCAGTTTTGCTTGTGTACAGGTTTCTTATAGCTCTACCTCTCACACTATAGCAAGTGAACTGCAATTTTTATATGAGGTTCAAATACAATTGAAGGCAATAATAATGGGAACGTGACAGAGCTGTTATGCCAGCAACAGCTTAAAATGAGAAGCTGAATTGCCCATCTGACAGAATTTTACCGGGGTAAGGGCTGACATTAATCTGGAGTAGCTGTTCACTTATAATGCAAATCCTCAAAGCAAAGCCTGGCTAACTGGCATTGTCTTGGTTGTATCTTGAGGTTTATGCTCTCATTTTGGTGCTTGAAATTTGAAGGTATTCTTCAATGAAGGGGCCTGGACAATCCTAGGCTTAAGAATGTTTTCATGGTTACACCAGTGCACTTGAAGATTTACTATTCAAAAAAAAGACCATAATAAATTGAATAATATTCAAGGGTTCCTATCTGCTGCTTAAAGGCCAGAAGCCTTTAGAGCTCAGAATGACAAAAAATCAAATCATTTAAAATAAATTTATATTTCATTGTTCTTTGTGTGTATTGATTAATTCAGTCTGTGTTATTGCCTTGCAACCTTTCATTTGGGGTTCTTTATTATCATTAATGAAACTAGTAGAAATATAACTTCTAAATCAATAAAATAGTAATTTACAACATTCATATGGGATCCCAGATAACATGACCAGCAAATGTGACCCTTTTCCCTACCATCGGAAGTCAGCCATCTCTGAGGGGAATGATGCAGCCATTAACACTGACACATTAGCACACATTAACACTGTGCCATAACTCACAAGCTGGATGAATTCACACAGTGTCCATTTCCAGTCATGGACCCTCAGGCTAAATAACATGACCAGCAAAATCACACAGGAAATGTAGAGCTGAAAAGCCTAGCGGAAATTTGACAGGAACATATTACCTTGAAAAAAAATGTAAGGACAACTCAAGTGACCCTAAAAGGAAGGGCCATCTGTTATACACTACTTGAAAAACAACACCTTCAACAAATACTGCTGTCTAATACAATGCCAGGACACTAAATGTCTCAACACAGCCTGTGAGAAAACATACAAGTCTACTAAATTATGAAGTCAAAGGCTTTAATTAGACACACCAAGTTTTTGGATGAGCTTTCCTTACTTAAAGTCACTGTCTCCACTTGCTATTGCTGAGTACAGTATAATTTATTCTTTTCCACAATAGCTGCCTTCTTTTTTGTTCATTTCTTTTGTTTAATTCCCAAAGGGCAAAAGAACGTAAAAAGTACATTGCTATTGAACTGTGGTAAAATAGTGGTATTTACAATTGATGATATTGAGTAATCCCTACTGCTTATTTTTTTTCCTTTCTAACATCAATATAGAAGCTCATGATACATCCAGTCCATTCCTAATGCGGTGCTGAGTGGAATTCTGAGCTCATACACAGACTCTTTAGAAGATAAGAAGAAAATCCTGACATCAAGGAACAGCTGCTTATGCCAGGCTAATTGATAAACTAGAAAAGTATCAAGGATCATAGGAAATACTAATGTCATAATCTAATAGAGTGCTTGCTATTAACAATAACGACTCTGCTGTAGTATTTCCAAAAAATAAAAATAAAAATGCACCTATAATATAAGCAATTACTTGTAAATATTTCCTAAAGAACACAACAAAAAAGAAAAGTTAAGGCAATAAAGCACACCCCACAGACTGCAGGGAAGACTCAGTGCAGGCAGCAGTGCTGGTGGGGCAACACAGGCTGGGAGTGAAGGAGGAAGTGGGGTACAGTGAGATGTGGGGCTGGGATGAACAATGGAGCTCATGTTGGGGAAAGGGTGGACAAACAGATGGTAGTGGGAACAGTCCTCATCCTCTGGAGCTGCGGCTGTCCATGAAATATGACTTAAAAACAAATAAAAATGGTGGGATTTTCAGTCACAGCATAGTTTGCTCTATCTTCTGAAACTTTTACAACAAGCCTCAGAAAAATGTTTCCAAATAGGTTCGAAAAAGCAGCAAAAAAAAAAAAGGTTTGTAGAAGAGCAAATGATAAGTTTTATTTCTCCATGTATGTGATACTAAATACAAAGAGATATCAGATTAGCACCCTATAGAAATGTTTCTAATGTAGAGAAGAGGTATATCTCAGACCACCAGCATTACACAATTAAATCTCCTTTTCAGCATCTTAAACTTAAGTTATTCTATGATCTTATGATTATGATTCAATCAAGGGAGGCATTTGCCATTCATAACATGCTGGGCTTTTTACAGACAAGCCAGTAACTATTTACTTGTTATCTACAGTAAAATCAAAACTATGCAAGCATATCTGGATTTCTGTGAAAAAATCTGAAGCCTTATCTTGACAGATCTTTTGAAAATCAAGAAGCTTTGGTGGAGGTGAAACAGGTGGGTTACCTTTGAAATTAATTCCTTTTCATAATTTTTAAAGCAGATAATAATTGTTTTACTCCAGAATCTTGAAAACATAAAATTGAACTATTAGGAAATGTTATGAGACCACTGACAGATATCTAAAGTACCAGCTCTGGCAGTCTCCCACTTTAACAATCTGAGACAGAAGACTTATTTTAAACTCAGCAGTGATTGCATTATTTCTGGACTTTCAAATGACATATCCTTAAGGAAGTCTGATACAAGACACACTTGATCAGTCAGCCTCATGTTCAATCCACTGTTCTCATTACTCTACCATCTCTGCTAGCATGGTGAGTAACCACAGTTCATGTGTAAGGTGCACGTACATAGTCAGCTTCCAGATACAGACATGGACAGCATGCTGTGCACAAACCCTTTGTGCTGTCCTTCCACCCTATGCCTCTTCTGCCTTGCCTGGCCATCAGCAGCAGGGGACATGAGGCACCAAGCTGGGAAACTGTTGTGTTTAGAGGCAGAAAGATTGTTTCTCTAGAAGTAAAATCAAGATGACCCAATTGTAGCAATTCCCTTGGTTGTTTTGGTGGTTGGTTTCTTGGTTTTTTCTTTTTCCTCATTAATTCTCTTAACGATTCTGCTTTGCTTAACAGCTTACAAAGCTGCACATGGCATGCACCAGGACAGGGTGATTCATCTTACGGGCAATGCCCAGCATAGTAGGAACCCAGATCCTACTGTTATCATAGGGCAAATGATAATTGTGGCAATATGGCTGGACATCTGTAACCACTCCCTAAGAAGAAATTAGTACAGAGTTGATTTCTACTAAAATGAGTGTCTATGAAGACAATTTCATTTATCTAGCATTTACCTAGTAGAGTAAGAAAATGCATCTGTAAATACTGCAAATCCTTGACAGAATGGGGATAAGTCACAAATACTGGCATTGTTGCTTCAATTAACAAGCCAGCTTCTCAGACAAAAACTGATCTCTAAAAACCTCTTCTTACTCCATACACAAAATAAAGTGATTAATTACTACAAGCACTTGAAACCACTTCTACCTCCAAAGTCATTTGTATTAAATGAATATGTGCACTACAGCCAGCATCAGAAGAGATGCTGAATGGACTGGAAATCAGAGGGTCAGAAAACAACAATACCATATCCCTCAGACTTATATTCACACCATGATATTCACCATGTATCTCAAAATGGGAAAAATCCATGAAAAGTTATGAGCTGTTGGCAATGTGAGGTTTATTTTCATTACCTTTAGGCTATCCTAATTCTTCCATTTCTATAACTCTTAGCAGATAATGCAGACTATAGGCTGCAAGAGTTCTTAAGTGAAATACACACCATAATGTCTGGGAGAGGCTTGATTCATGGGATTCCAATTGTTTCAGCTCTTCAGATTCCCTTTCAGAGCTATCAGTATTTCAGATTCATTTTTTGCAGCAGCATTTTTTTTTTCTCTTTAATTTAATAGGAAAGAGATATGCAAATAAACAGTGCACTGCCAGTGTATTATCCATCAAAGATGACAAACAAATCTGATCTTAGACTGAAACAAATCAACAGCCATGAATATTAAAAAATCATACCAGATGGCAGGTCATCCAAAGGAAACTCAAACAACTTGGATTTGTAAACAGAGTGGAAATGGAAGTCATCCTGAAATAGTAAATAATTGCATGTATTAAAATTCAATAATAAATCCACCTCGTGAGCCTTAAAAAGACAGTTCTTAAGGGTCCCTTGCTATCCAACTCCTACAGTAGGAAAAGAGAATCTGTAAGGCACCATTTCTCTACACTCCTCACAGGTGTGAAAGGATTGCTAACATCACAGTTACATCTTTATTTGAAGTATGTGAGTACAGCAATGAAGTCGTTGAGCACACACAGAGCTGGACCTAGGAGAATTGCCCAGGGAGCACCTGTGAGAATTGTGGGAGCTGCTGCTCTGGAGCTGAGAGCAAGCCAGGAGGGATATAACAAACCCAGGGTGGGAAGTGCCAGAGAAGGGAACATTACCCTCACAGGCATCTCATGCTAGCTCCAAGGGGCACTCAGCCTCCAGGAGTGCTGCACTGCTCCACCTCCAAGTGTTATGGAACATACACATGTATCATTACTACCTGATTTTTGGAAGATCAATTCGGTCTGTGATTAGGAGAACACAGAGTTTATGAGTTGGTAATGAGGGGAATGAGTCTTATGCCTGATCCGTATCAATGCCTGTATTCTACAAAAGAAAAAACAAACACAACAGGACTATCAGAAGTTCTACTCACATCTGAAGTGCAGTTTTCATCTGGTTCAATAAGGTAAGTATGATTTCCATCATAGAACATCCCGCTGTCACGAGCATAAGAAATAAATTGAAAACAAACATTAGTACAGTGATGAAGTAAGTTTAAGAAGCTCGCATATTTAAAAACAAATATTTCAGAAGGGAAGCAGTTAAAAATGGCTTCAGGAATGAAAAAATTCTGAAACATTTTTTTGTTCGCTTGTTTTAGAAAGATGTTCTCTCCCGTGGTCGTATCGACTCTACTTTCTTCCACAAATCTTCCCTACAACATACAAAAACACCACAAAATTCTGCTTAGGGCCAATCTCACACAGATCTATTTGCAGTAAGGGCTCTGCCTTCAGAGCTTTTGGAACTTGCCTACAGCCTTCCCACAAAATAAAAATATTACTGAATTGAGCTGACCTCAATTTTTCATGGTTTTGATTAACTCTTTCCAAAGTAATATTGTGTATTCCCAAGGACAAGGGGCATAACAGGTATTTGGGGCACTCCAGTAATAACAATTACGATAGATGGCATTTTCTTGTTTAATTAATTCATCTTTCTAGGAAAAGTCAACGCTATATACAGCACTGTATCAGTATGGACATTGTATGACTTTCACGATAAGAAAATTAAAACCTGATCAACATAGGTTTCTAATGAGTTGTGGTGAAAATACAGATACTGAGGACAAAGCCTTCTGCCACATCTATGGTTCTGGTGAAGAACTCGTGGGCTCTTTCTTAATGGCATAAAATCTTCATAATCATAAAATCTGAAGGTCATTCATAATACGCACAGTGTTATCTTGAAAATCTGACACTTCACTTCCCCACACACAACCACCATTTTTCTAAGTTCTGTTACAAAGCACGTTTCAACTCCAAATGAAGTACTGAAGCGTTAAAGCATCTTAAACGGATGAAGACAGTAACACCAGATGTTCTGGTACTACAACTTGAATGCATAGCAAAAGTCCACTACTACAGTTATGCTTTCTATCACAAGCCATCTTAAGTTTACTTAGGTAAAAAGTTTAGGGCAGCACATCTTATATCACCATTTTGATCTTCAAACAAACCAGGAATTTGTTATAATTTTCCCTTTATTGCAGTGACACGCACGCATGGTTGGAATTAGGCTGTATCAGCACGTCCCTTTCAAAGCGCTCCTAACAGGGCTTTGAGCCTGACCATAAATCTGACCTGCAAGTTAAAACTTGGCACACATTACAGCAGCATAAAAGCAAGATTATTTATTTAGATTACTCTTTAGCAACCTCCTACACATTAAAAAAAGATCATTGAAATTATAAATGACAAACCCTAACAGTTTTTTTTTAATGTAACTTAATTTTTAATCAGCAAAATGTTGATCTTGCTCAGGGCCTAATGCAGTCAGTAAAGTACTGCGATTCTGTTTCTGAATATTTAGAAATCTAAGTGTAAATTCATTTTTCTCCTGGTGAGCATATTCTTCTTAGCATCACTCATCTACAGGGTTAACCATTCAGCATTTACAGAAATGGCTTGGGTTGCTGAGTCTGTTACATACCTCAGACATTATCACAAGCACACCAACAATTCTGTGCTTATTCTCCAGGAATAAGCACTGTGCTCTTCAAATACTCTAGCACCTGCTGAAGTTTTCTGCCTCAGAAAAATGTAAGATTTGGGGACATTTGGGAAGGTCTGTAACAGTACTTCATCATGCAAAGCCTTCTTCCTTCTGATTATAATTTTAAGGAGAGACTGCAAGATCAAGTGCTGTTACAAATGACCTCTTGTGTGAACGTTGTACCCAGCAGCACTGACTTCTGATCAAGTCACTTAATAAAAATAATAATCAGTGCTGACCCTCAGATCTGACTTTCTCCTCATAGCTCTTTTCTAACGATTTCAGTAGTTCTGGACTCTGTGAAGGTATCACACTGTGCTAGGGAGAAAGCAGCAGCAAAACACGGGCTATCTAAAAAAAACACATTTGGGTTATGTAAGGTCTTCAGACAAACAAATTTACAGTCATGAAAGTCTAATCCGCAGTTGCAACAGCAATTTATGTATTTACCACCAGTGGGCAGCAAAATCACAGCAGAACTGGTTTCTGCGCGACCAGCTCCCAAACACAGAACTGAGCACAGCTCAGAACTGAGAACAGCTCACTCATATCCCAGCAACCAGTGTGTTCTGCATTCAAAGTGTTTTGGATTAACTCACAGGGAGCTGCGGTTACTGTATGTCCCACAGAAAATATCTATGTATACATACACCAGCAAGCTTGGAGTTAAAGTTGTAGAGAAACATTTTGCATTAGCAAAGTCGTTAAAAAGAAATTTGTAAGTTTGAGCACTCCATCAGCCAGTCACCCTATTTTATTTAATGAAAGGAAGACTACAGCACAGACATTACCAACAGAAGAACTCACAGTTTATGATTAGTTAAACAGATACAACATTATCTCTAAAGGCAAGTCTGAAAAAATGCCTGTTCTTACTGGCGAGGAACTAGGTGTAGTATAAGTGAGTGAAATTAGTATGAACTTTGAAAATGTGAAGCTTGTTATTCTATTAAAGGCATCTATTCTGTCTCATGCCCTTCCTAAAATTCACGCAAGTGAAGTTTCTGCCTTGCAGACCTTGCTAGAAGATAATTTTCCCCAGCTTCCCTTATTCCAGTGAGACACTCTGAACTGCTGCTGCAAGTTTGTAGTATTTAATTAGCATTTGAAATCAACTATGGAGGAACTAGCTGTAATGCTGGAGATATAATGTCAGAGAAGGTAAGGTTAATACAAATTAGGAAAGCAATACTTTCTCATACCAGATGCTGGAATTACCATTAGAGAAAGCTTCGTATTGCATCCTGTGTGAAGGATAACTCTGCTGAAACATTTCACAAAAAGAAAAAAAAAAAAAAAAAAAAGAACACTCCAGGGGGAGCTGAATCGTACAGGAAAGAGTATGTATCTTTCTTCACATTACTGCATTGGAAGAGCTCTATTTTAACATTAGGCAATTTTAGAATAATGAGCGGCAGCAGATCAGTCTTAAGCAGCCAGCAAAAGGAGGCCAGGAAAGGACATGAGCTGCCCCTCCTTCTTTTGCTGCACTTTCTCCTAGCAGTTGGCAGGGGCCTAGACCTAATGGATCACTGCTAATGGAAGCCATGAAGCTAAATCCCCTCAAGATGCATCAGGAGGCTGCTATTTTTAGGCTCACTGACACTACCTGAGGTCGGTTTCATTGAGCTGGTTCAGTCTTGACTATAAATGAAAGAAGCACAACTCTAAGTCAGACAGTGAGTGCAATAAATATGGGTCTGATGCATGCATAATCCCCCTTCCTCATAAAGTAAGTACAAATATAAAAGTTACTTAAATACATGTATGTGTGTGTCATACTAAAACTACAGAACATCTGGATACGGATAACAGAGAAGATTTCTATGAGCTAAGTCCCGCTTCCTCAGAGAAAACAATCTCCACGTTCAGGCCCTCCTGGTTACCCTGACCTTTCAAGTCAATCTCAGCATCAAAAGAGCTGAGGTCCTGTAATTCCCAGAGTCAACGGATGCTGAAGTGACTTGGCTGCTCTGTAAACCTGAAGAGTGTGTTTCAATGGTGCCAAAAGTAGACAGGTCCAAAAGCTGAGAATCAGCACACAGCTCTGTGTTACCTTTGAGTTCAGGTGCTTTAACTACATTGTCAATAAAATGATGTTCTTTTAAACAAATGTGCATAATTTTTCATCCTCTTTTTAGACTTTCAAAGATTTCACTATATCGGAGGTATTATCCCATGCACATAGCTTAAGACAAGCAGTTATGTGAAGAAAATGGATAAGACTACAGATACTCAGCACTGACACTTTCCTCTGTAAAAAGGTTTGGACAGAAAGACAAAATACATTGTTGTAACAATAAGAAAAGAACACAGGCAAATTTCAGATGGTTTATATCAATCTTGGTATTATTTTTTCTTCCTGTAGAATGGAGCATTTTTAGCTACTTTCATATCTCTACTGTAAACTATCTTAAAACAATATCTGATCAAAGTTATCATATGTCTTTAGTTAAAAAAAAAAAAAAAGAGAGAAAACTTGGGTTTTTTGGCAGTGGGTCCTGAAAAAAAACCAAACGCTTTTACAAGGTTCAAATTAAATCCATTTTATGTAAAGGTTTCTGAGATAGTAATGGTGGCTGCAAACCAATTAACGAATAAATAGCACTTACTTTTCTTTAAACAGCGTTGTTTAAAAGATTAAGTGAAGTTCAGCAAAAACAGAACAGCAGACTTACTGTAGTCCATGGCATGTTGACAATGCAACAAATGATACTGGATTTCCTCGAATTTTTCCCTGATAATAGCAATGTTCTCCTCCCTGAAATTGGAAATCGAGACTGTAAATCCATGGATGTCCCACGGTATCACACTCTAACCTGTCCAACAATGTTTTTGTATTAATACACTGCCAACTCAGGGATATGGCACCAAGAACACAGCAGAGGTTCACCCCACCTCCTTTTGGCCATTTACAAGTTTAGTACAGAGTCAAACATCATCTTTTGGACTTTCTCTACACTGAATGGAGATGAAAACGTTCAATGTGGAATCTCTGGCATTTCAAGACAAATTTCAGATACAAATGACTCCAGAAGCATCCATCTTTCTCCACCAAAGAGAGCTGGAAACAACGGCTTAGTCTTGACACGTGTTCTGCACATGGCTACATCAGAAGATGAGCTTTGCCCTGAGGGTCATGCAATTTCCTACTTTTAAGGAGAAAAATATGCTTATCAAATAACAAGAGTTGATTAAGCAAACAAATCAAAAATGCTTTCTAGTGCTTAAAAAAAAAAAAAAAACCTAAAAAGATAAAGAAAACTTTATAAACCTCTTCTACAAATAGTGTAAATAAAAAATACACTTCTAAAATCAAATCCAGCAGACCTTACTCAGCATATCCCCCCCCCATAGTTTCACAGAAGTTGCACTGATCATGGAGAAAGGCTTACTGCATGTGCACTGAGTGCATTCAGCACTACACAGTAAAAAGAACAGGTGAATAAAAATCACACAAAGAAACAGTAGTTTAGGAACAAAATTAAGTCAAGCCATATGAATGAGCTGAAACTATACCAGTAACGAAATGCTCTCTCCAAAAATCACTTATGCAGTAATATTCCTGTAAAAAGTTTAACTGATGTCAGCACATGAACATAGAAATATACTGAAAAAAAATATCAGTCGGGAGTTGTACGGAGTTGTAGCTGTGAAAGGAATTTGGAGAAATTAGACAAACTGGTTTATTCTCAGAAAGTAGTTATGCAAAATTATGTCCTTATAACCAGGAGAAACATTGTTTCATGCTAAGAATCCAAAAGATCCAGGACTGTGGCTGAAAAGTGTGTTTTGATCTTCTTAATAAGAATCGCATAAATAGTACCTCCAAATTAATTTATTTCATAATAAATCCATGAGCAATATTCTACACATACAAATCTAGAAAAGAAAAATTCAAGAAAAACAGCTTTAAATTTTTACCCAGGAAGACTGCAATTTAGACACATACCACCACCTAACTATCATAATCTCAGCAAAGAAATAAGAAGTGATGCAGGGAAAGCAGGTGGTACAAGCACTGGCAAAAGTGATTGCTTAATGCAGTAACAGTATCTCAAGCAGGTAAATCATGCCTGTAACATGGCATTTGGCAGAGTGAGTGCAAACCATACATCCTAAGTTTATGAGATTTTATTTCAACAATTTACAACATGTGAAAAGAAAAGCACTAAAAGCTATGAAGTTTGGGACTGGCTCTGCAATGAGAGTTAGCACAACTCCAAGGACACTACAGATTTATGTTTTTTTTAGAACATGTCTAGGTCTGGACAAGAAGTTTCCTGACCTTGCCTCTCTGTAGGCTGACATCTTCTTGCTCCTGACATGTACTAATGCTCCTTTACAGCAGGTGCTGTAATAGAGTACACCATGCTGCAGAAGAATGGCAGTAAGATGTAACACCTCTGAAAGATTAAACACAATCACCACATAAATCCACTTTTGCTCCACCACTGGCAACATGCACTGAAGGACCAGGATCATCCCTCTTCTCTATTGGTGCCTGTAACAGAATGACAGGAACTGGAAAAAATATTGCCATTTCAGTTTTTCCTAAAAATATTCTGGTATTATGTGAGAACTAAGACTTCTCCCAATAGATGAAATTAGCAGCGTTACAAAGAATAGTCCAACCAACAGAATCAAGGTCTGTCTGTTGAAGAAAGAGCTATCAGCTTCCCATGGCCACTACAGCCCCTTTCTGCTCTTTGCAAAGCAGACAGTAATTGTCCATCTCAGAAATCAAACCTACAGGCCAGCCTTAGTCAGCTACTGGAAAATGTCACAGGCTTCAGATGAAGAGGAAATAATGCTGAATCTCTTGGTGACGAATGTCAGAAGAACATACTTATTCCTTTCTGCTCTGAAGTTGAAACCAGCCAGACAGGGTCCAGAAGAAAAGAGTTTGACTATTTTGTCTCTGCAAGGTTATTCTCCATGCTGCAGTAAGCACAAGGCATGACAAGTGCCGTGTCAGCATTCATGGCACTTGGTTGTCTGTTGGTGACTTTCAAGAGCAATATGAAAAATGTGGATACTTACTAAGTCTGGGCAGCTAAAAATGTAATAATATTCTACTCAAAATAAAAAAATTAAAATTAAAAAATAATTTTAAAAATCACAAATGAACTCATAGTAGGATCCATTAAAATAAATGAATCGTTATGACAGTGGTGGTGAATACATGATTCAACCTTGGTCTTCATGCTTAAATTGGATAATTGTAGGAGAATCCTGAATTAGAGTTGTATTGTCCTGTGAACTACTGCAGCTCCCTGCTGATCATCTTGTATCTTTTATACCTATGTCAGGCTGAGTTTCTCTGCAGTCTATTTGAGTAGTTGGAATGGCAAAGATACTGAACACATGAGATGGCAGAGAAGATGATAACTCAGGTAAAGTCTGTTCCCATTTCTTTCCCTTAAAGTAGCCTGTCCCCACCCAGTGAAGCACTAGCTGTTGAGTAATCACCAGAGGCATGAAGAACACATTAACTACTACTGAAGGATGGAAATAAATAAAGAACAGCTATTGCAGTCACTGATGGTAAAGGTTCACTCTTCTCTGCAGTTTCAGTAAAGATCGTATTTGCTGACCAGACACTGACAGTGCTTGTTATTCACCACAGAGACACTATGACCTTCCCAGGGGAGGAAAATTAAGGACGCTCATTCATCTGCTTTCAAATAACACCTGACATCAGATCTTCAAAGTAAGCATTTTTCCTGCAATTAGGAGAGGCACTTGCCATTAAAACTCATGCTGCACTCAAGACACCGACCCTTTAAATTAATAACTTCCTTCTTCCAGCATTACATATTCCTGTTTTAATAGCCATTAATCCAAAGGAAAGGAGATTGCTGGTCTAGCTCAGATCCTACTAACACAGCTCCCTTTTCCTTCGCAGCTGAAACCTCTCTCAAAAGGCCAGCTAACCACTGTGCCACTTTTCAGAGAAGTGCCAGATAATGATTAGTTTTTTAAGGAGCTACTCATTGCTAGGCATGAGTTTTAAAACAGCTTCCTCAGTAATCACTTAGATCTATTTACAAATTATTGACGCTTGCTCAAGTTTTAACTCATTAATAAGTAACACAGTGCATGGGAAACAGCAATAGGAGAAGAAATTCTCCACAGCTGACCTCTACAGCCAAAAATGGTTCATTATTGATAGGTTTCTCTTTGTACAGTGAAAAGTCAAAATGGTACACTGGCCTGTGTTGCTCCTACAGACAGTGTAACTGCATGGAGAGATGAACACCTCTTTTAATTGCCAAGTGTTGATGCAACAATGACAGGCCACAGGTGTGGCTGTGCTATCCTGCAGCTGCTCAGAAAGCACCTCAGGAATGTGTCACTGCTCCCTTACTGCATTTAGCTACTCTGCAGTGCAGACTCCAGAAAGTCAACTGGTTTGAAAATGTAAACAGTGCCCTCTCTAGGAAGACAGCTATCACATTAATCATAAAACAAAGAACCAAAGTGCAGTAGACTCATTTGGCTATGATTCTTATTTCAGGTCGTGAAATCAGAAATGTGAATTCAAAAATTAGAAATAAAGCATCCCCACTTCTGAGGCGTCTTCTGAACTGCCTTTTTTTCAAGACTGTTGGCAGCACTATCAAAACCACACACATGTACACAGGCAACTTGCTCCAGCTGCCACAGGTGACTCACAGCAGGGCCTTCAGCAGATGGCACGTGCCATCAGCCCAGCTTCCCACTCTGAAACCAAATGGGGGTTACATACACTGCCCAGCAGCTACAAAAGAAGGTGCTCCACAAGCACAGCTGCAGGGTATGAATACAGCTCATGTCAGCACAACACCATCTGGGCCAGGAGCTGCCCCGGCACCTGTGTGGAAGCAGCCTCTTGCTTTGCCTCAATGTTAGGAAAAACGATTTTAATTATCACCTGCTGAATGCAGATGCTTCAGAAGAGAACAGGGCTGGTTACCTCCTCCTCCCTACTCTGTTAGGTTTAAGTCAGCAAGAGTAGCAGTGCCTATTTTTCCTGAGTCAAGGTACACGAGCCTTTTAATGACAGTCGCTTCCCCCTGTTCTGCATTCCTCTACATGGGAAAAGGGGAACAAACCTTGTAAGGGACTTTGAAGTCTTTATAATCTACCCATACTAGTATTCCGCAATAGTCCAGTAGCCACTACTGAGTCTGAAGCCAAATAATAAGCATGTGATGTGCAAGATTACAATGAACATAACACAGAAAATAAGGTGAGAAGCTGGCACGCACCTACATGGACACCTATTAGTCAGAATGTGGTAAACACCTGAATAGAAGGAGAAGAGTATTCATCAGATTTCCTTACTGGTTCTTCATTATTTCTGAATGACAGAAGCTTATCTTTAAGTGAGAATTCACAGAGCTCAAAACTGCTTGGAAACATTAACCCAGTGTATATAACACAGTGCCAGTTCAGTATCTCTATGAAAAATGCACATCAAGACAAGGACTATTTACAGAACTCAAGATCAAGTAAGTAAAGATATCAAGCTAAAACACACTGAAGCTTTGCATGGAAGAGCTCCTTCAGAAGTACAGCAGCTTCAGTTTACTTTGTTTAATTCCTCCTCAAGGGGATTAAGTTAAACACAATAAGATACTTTTATTTCTCCATAAGAGCTCTACAAAAGGATTTAATGTTGTTTAATGCTATTGAAGTAGTTAATTTCTCTTAGCTATGCTCAATCTTCGCACGGCTTGAGTTTACAGAACTCTTGGTGCATTTCATCCTCTACGTGCATTGTACATTGTAGCTCATGGAAAAATATCTCCTGAGGTACACAAAGGCTGACAGGACTTGTCTATGAATTCAGGTGCTGGGCCACTCCCTTCCCTCTGGAGCATGTGAAAATCACAGTGGACAGCACTCAGGAGGTGTCCCCTTTCAGTCACAAAGCCATCCCAGTTCTCACCTCAGCAGAATCAGGACTACATCACTGGGGCCCACATTCACAGCAGGGCAGACACTAGGAGCTCTTGAGGGCTTTGACTTTCTGACATTTTTTTCCCCTCCAGGACTAGCTTAAAACACTGGATTTTTCCTTATGTCATAAAGAGAAGGAAGACCATATAATAAAAGCTGCAAGATTGTATGTGAATCATGAGCTGAAATTCCTTCTAGTGCTGTATATTTAAAACAAGGCCTGGGAAAGGCTCCTGTACTGAACCCTGCTACTTTTAATTTCCTCCTTCACAGCAGCAGGATGTATTACTAGCAGAAAATAAGCTACTATAGCAAGGAGATAAACTGATAGATTTAGAAAAGTGAATGCAAATGTACAGCACCAGCTTGCAGGTCCATTAGGTCAGGAAAATGCATTATATAAGATGACTGATTATTCAGCCCTGGTATCCCACGGGGGATACTGTGCTTTACTGAAACCCAGAGGAATTGCCTCCATAATTCAAATAATGCTAAAACAAGAAAGTGAGATATTCCTCAATACTTCTTAATGCAGAGCAGCAGCTTGATGCTGTTAGAAAAGAAGATATCCAGAACAACTGAAAATACACAGAAATTTTAAAATGCTGTCAATTCTTCAAAAGGGCACATAACAACATCAGTTCTATCCTTTACCTAATGGAAATAATTTGACCATTATGATGTCATGACAGCATCTAGCTGGATATGAACCATGCAGTCATTCTCTGTTCCACTATTTATGAACTCCTCCTGTCTTACAGCAGAAGTTCTATAACTAGCCCCTAAGTGAAGGAAGTTGCCATTTGTTCTATCAAATTTCATCCCACTTTCATTTACTCCATTTGTCAAAAGCAGCCAGTTATCCTTGTGGTGTCTCCTTCTCTGGAGATGTTCAAGACCCACCTGGATGCCCACCTGTGCAACCTGGGCTAGGGAGCTGCTTTGGCAGGGGGTTGGACTCGATGATCTCTAGAGGTCCCTTCCAACCCTACAATTCTGTTATTTTGTGATTACAGTAATTACCAATTTTGTACTGCTATTTTCATTGACATACACTCACTTTTTTTCACATTAAGTTCTTAATGAAAATTTTCAATGACAGCAGTCTGGAGATCAGCCTTGCAGGAACCCACTATTAAACTCTGTCAGAATCCTAGATTCTCTGTCAGCTATCTTTGGCTAGTTTATTGTTAACGCTTGTCAATTATGGCCTAGATTTATTAATCATTAGCCATGAGGCAAGCAGAGCTCTGTAGAGGGAATGGAAAAGAGAAGCTCTGATGATGCTATGGGAAGCCTTGTACAAAATCTTCTATCAAATAAGTTTTCTGCTACTAACAGCTTCCCTAGTCTCTGGACACAGACCAAAAAAGCCCTGCCAGAAATAGGCAGACATAATTCCTGCATTATTTATGATTTGTTCCTTTTTAGGTTCCTTTTTCCCCCAGGGCTGCAGCACCAGGTTGTGCAGGCGCATGTACATGCACACTGCACAGGACAGAGCTTCCCCGTGCTGCCGCCCCTCACGTGAGCTGAATTTTTCAAGAACAGAATGTAATCCCTACCAGGGAAACCTGCTTAGCACACATGCTTTTCTGCCAAGCTGAAACTCCTTCCTCTCTGGCTACGGAATGGTGAGCCATCAAAAGCTGAAGAAAAATGACTGGATTCCTCTGCAGAGCTCAGACAGTGGGTGACTGTAAATCTGGAAGGCACTGGTAGAAGCTCTTTGCTATAAAGCTGGAAACACAGCAGTCAGTAATAAAAAATAACCTACCCACAGATGGGCAGTATATTCTGGTTGCAACACTTGCAATAATTTGTTAGTGTAACCTTCTGATCTGTCAGTACCTGTGACAGCATAGTAAAACGTTTGAATGGAATTTATGTCCATCCTGGGAGGCATATGAGGCCAGACTGGATGGGATCCTGGGCATCCTGGTCTGGTGGGTGGCAACCAGCTCACAGCAGGGAGTTGGAAATTAAGGTCCCTTCCAACACAAGCCCTTCTGTGATTCTATGATTCCCCGATTAGGGCGTGGTCTCCCTACACTCAAGTGTTAAGATGTGACAGACAGCTGCTGCCCTTGGCTAATGGACTGTATCTCATCACCTCCTCCAGAAGAGCAGGTCCACAGGAGACATCTAACAAAAAGCAGTGCCTGTCACATCAAAGGTTTCCAGCTATCCCTAGCCTTTCAGGACTTGAATATTTTGCTCCCTTCTGGGGAGCAAAAGGCAATATTGTATGATGCTTTGAGCATTTCTGCTATAATTTCGTGCCCAGGACACAGACTGTGTTTACACCACCACATTTACTAATTTCAGGGTTACCTATGAAATAGAGCTGTGTTGTGTCATGGTTTGTCCCCTGTGGTTACACTGAAACATACCATCAAAAATACATGACATTAATCTATTATTTACCTGTTCACGCTCTCTTACTGGGGTCTGTGTCCAGTGTTCTTGACAGACAGAAAGACTTACTTCTATAATATCTAAAGTGGAAAACTGAAACATTTCGTAAGAGAAAATGTCACTGAAGAGATACCAGTTGTTCCTTCTTAAGGGAAAATCCAGTAATGTGAATTACTCAGCACTCTGGCTGTTTTTTTTGCCTTTCATCTCACTGACAGTACCAGTGACAGAATGATAACCCAAAAAGAGAGAGAGGGAGATAAAAGGACACAGAGATATACTGCAGCAACATAAAGTAGACACAAGTTGAGTGTTTATGTGCTGTGAGCATAGGATGATCTGGGCTGACAAAAACAGGAAAAAGGCAAGGCATGAAGGGTTTTCTCTCTCTTAATTGATTATTCTCTTTGGTACCAGAGGGAATTTAGGACAACACTGCTGCTTTCCTAAGAAACCAGAGACATAAAGTAAAATGGGGGGAAACACTGAAAATAATTCAAAGATCTACCTCCTTTTGTTTTTCTTAATCACTGCATCCCGCTGTTGGTTTAATAAGAGTGTCTCGGGTGCTGTTGAACCATGTCAAGTCAACAAGGGCACCTGACAGAGAAGCCTTCCCTCTGCAGCTGCCAAACAGTGGCACTGTGCAAAAACATGCACAACATGTTCCACTTTCACAGTGGTCTGATTTGTTAATGAATTATGCAGCAATCAAATCTAATTCAACCTTCTCTTATAAACAAAAAGGTACCTTAAGCTGAGGGCTCTTCTTCCTTTGCTCATTCCAAGTGGTATTTTAAATTCTACGAATATTTCTTCCCTTCCCTGTCCCTTCTCCTCTCTGAAGCATCCTGAGGAGCAGCAGATGATCTAGATGTGTTCTGTAGCACAGGGAGTTTTTTACAAGGAAGGATGGAGAGGAGGAGGAGCAGTAGCAGGCGTTATCAGCTCTGCGTGGTGCATAAGCTTTGGAATTGTTTATGTTTTGCCTGGTATATATTATAAGCACTAATTTAAGGGTTGTTTTACTGGTACTGAAAACAGCTAACAAAGAAATTGAGTGTACCAAACCATGATCGTGAAAAATCCCTGTATTTGTAGGAAGATTTTCAAAATGTTTGACTTAAAAGCAGAGCTCAGTTTCTCAAATACCAAACAGAAACTGCTGGGATTTTCAAATGTAAGGACCAGCAGGGCACTCCAGGGCACTTACAAATGCTCTAAAAAGTACTGGCTGCTCAGGGGCAGGCAGATTTATTTTAAAGCAGCAACTGGGCACTGAACCTAGCTTCACTCAGTGCTGGCATCAAAACGCACTGTGCAGACTCTTCCAAAATCCTTCTCATATCTGAATTTTTCTGAATATTTGGCTGCCATAGTGGCCACAAGACTCTTTGGGACATTTTGGTACAGCAGTTGCTTTCCTCTCTTTCGATCCTAGATGTTCAATGGCAGCAAAATGAGCAAAATAAATTACAAAAACTCAACTTCTTGGACCGCTGCGGCCTGCTGGGTGGTGGGCAAGGCACAGCACAGCTTCCTCGCATGTCCGTGCCCACACAGCACAAGGCACAAAGAAGAGCAGAGGAGGAACATGTCACTCTGGAGGAAATGACCTTCCATCGCGGAGCGAGGTGAAATAACGCTGTAAGCTTTTTTCACAGTTCAGACCATCTTGGATGCCAAGACAATGCAACGAGGTCAGTTCCCTAAAGAAGGTTTGATAGCACTGAGTGAAGCAGTGAAAAGCACTCACTGACACTATGCAGAGACCCTGCCCTGAGGTTGATTGAAGGGGAGATGATCTCTGGGACCCTGGAGGCTGGGAGGTGATCTGCCTAGAGAACATTCATGACCTTTCCCAGAAAGGCCTGACTCTGCTCTCTTTTCCCCATGCAAATATGATTTCAAATGTTTCCTTGTTTGAATCATCAGAAATATATTTCTACTAATTCAGTGATGGGACTCAAAGTTTAGCTTTGCTAACTTCCAGGTGTATCTTGATGAGACAAATGGATGCTATTAGTATCAGCTATTACCTTTATTTCTGTTTTGACTTGTACTTTGAATTTGAGTCACAGAATCACAGAACTGTAAGGGTTGGAAGGGACCTCTAGAGATCATCTAGTCCAACCCTCCTGCCAAAGCAGGATCCCTAGACCAGGCTTCTTGATTCCTGAGCACAACTGATAAATTAGTTTTATAAGTTAATGGAATACATATGCACGTGCCTCTGTCTGAAAATACATTTTGGCTATTATCAGAGTGCAAAATGAAGGATTTCAAGCTCACAAACTCTAGAAAGGGAAAAACCAAAGGAAACAAATTTTGGTTTAAAAAATGTTTTGTCCGTTTTCACTTTTGCTTTCACATTATAAGATTAATGTATTCATTTCAGGGTACTTAGATGGTCTCAGAATTAGTAAAAATGAAAAAAGTTTTTTTTTTTTTTAAATGTAAACTATGAACAAGACTGGATAGGCACATTTAATGAGCTTCAATTAGGCATAACATACTACTTTCATGCACTTTTTACGTAATATACAGTTATTTTATATCTTTCTTCTACACAATACCATCACAACAACCAGAAGGTCTTCAGGGAAATTCTCCCATGCCATGCACAAATAACAAAAGCATTCCTGCAAAGGCAAAGGAACCTGTTTTAAATGAGTACTGCATTAAAGAGGACCTTGTAGCCATTGTATCTACAAATGTCCAGAGAAAGAAACCCATGACTTCAGACAGTGACTAAATATTTGAAAATACTACACAGTAAATCTTGCTATTCTCAAACTTACGAATAAGTTCATTATAAACAACAAATTAGGGTTTTTCATTAGTACAATGAGGAGATGCTAGCTACCAAAATAGAAAGATTTTCTTCAACAGCCATCAGAAATAAATTGTATTTACTAGTAAAAAGAACCAAGTACACATTTTTCATGGATACCATTCTGATTAATATACTAAATTTTTCATATTTAAGAAAGCTGAAACCTTTGAAGACATAAAACATGCTTGTTTCAGAAGAGTAAACTCCCTCAAAAATCAGATTTCTCTCCCTTTAAGAAAATGAGCTTACATTAACATCAAAAGCAAAGCAAATTGAAAAAGGTAAAGCATAAAAAGGAGACTCTTACTTTAACTTCCACTGCCTTTCCACCTTGCTCGATATGCCTCTCAAGGTATTCAGAAGACAGCAGATCACTGCAAGAATAAGAAAAAAAGAGCCATAAACCTCATGCATGTGTTCTTGCATGCTCTCTCAGCAAGCAATGATTAAACATTTACATTTGAAAAGGGCAAAAGCTGCAGGATACTCCTCCTAAAGCCTTCATAAAAATCACAGAAACAACCACCTCCAATGGAGCTTCACAATGCACGGGATATACTGGTTTTTAATATGAGAAGGCAGTAAAAGGAAAAGAGAGGCTTTTGCTTTATGGGATGTTCAAAGCCATCTACTGATAACGGTTTTAACAGAAAAGAATTCTCTGCTTGCTGTCTGAACAATCACAGAAGAATGAGAAACCAAGTGGAGGCACTATTACAGCAGGCTGCATCGCAGTGAACATGGCAGCTGCATCCACCAGCCTCCAAAGGACACAACAACACAGTAATAAAATGTCCCTGTAATACCAAAATGCATCTTAAAAGTGTACACATGGCACTGTGCTAGATGGGCAGATAAAGCCACCAGCCACAGGATCAGGCTCACAGCAGGTCTGCTCCATAGCACGTGTAAAGGTGAACGGCTGGTGCCAAGCCATCCTTGGGCCGTGGGCAGGCCTGTGCAGGAGCCAGTCCTGTGCATCCTCTCTGTGGAACCCTGAGGAAAATGAGCTGGGCAACAATGAACGCAGCCTTAAAAGTAGACAGGGCTCTGGAACAAACACTAAAGAGAACATATGTAAACAAAACACACACTAAGAGACTTCATGCTAAACCAGTCAGGTCCTCATAAATCACTTTCTAGGACAAAAAAAAAAAAAAATAGCAGAAAATGCATTGAATGTTTCCAGAAATTTCAGAATTCCACCCAGATTAATTTTGCATGAAGATATGATATTGTTCTACATAAGAGGTGACTGAACTGCAAAAGATGAAGAGCACATCAGCAGGCCCACAGATCTATGGGTCATGAGGTGACCAGCACAAACCACCTTCTCTGCAGAAGGGGCAAATTAGCATGTTGCTCTTCCTATAAAAAAACACCAGGGGGGTGGAGGAGAAGGACAGCTGGAAGTGCACAGAGCAGCAGAGCTGAGACTCAAGCAGCTGGGAAAGCCTGGCAGCCCTTGGGTTTTTCAGGGTGCTGTTGCTTCAGGACAGTAAGATACAGGAGGGGTGAGGGCAGAGGGTGGTGGGTGCTGCCAGGGCTGTATGGTGCCCAGCAGCCACTCAGCTTCCCAGAACTTCAGCTTGGCAAAGCAGGCAGCCAGGCCAGGGACATTTTGCTCACACAGGTGCTGGCTATTGCCCATATCAAGTCTCAAGTGGCAGAAGGCTGAAGTATGGATCCTTCCATATCAGCCCTACAAACTGCCAACCCAACATTTTCATTAACAACCCAGGCACAAAAAACAGGAGCACTCTAAGGAAATACGCTGATAATGCAAAGTTGGAAAGAAGACAACTGAAAAAAAAAATTCCCACAGGAAAGAGCTGGATGACGTTCAAGACTGGATATTACAAGTAGGATAAAATTCAATTGTACAAACAACAAATTTATGCACTTAAGGGCTAGAGGGAATTTCTCTAGCATTGTTTTGGAGGACCTGCTTTATAAAGGAGCAGGGACTGCACTCATCTTGGCAAAAAGATATGCCAGATCAATAGGGTGTCTTCCTGAAAAACACACCTGTCATCCCAGAATGCATGCAAGAAGACTTATTTCGAGCCAAATTGAGGTAAGATTAATACCACTGATGAACGGACATCTCTTCTAAAAGCTTGGGCAGGTACTGGTCAGAAAGTTCCATTACCTGGAAGCAAATACAGGCTCCTGAGATAATGGGGAACGGAAAGCTCCTGAAGTCTTGCAAAAATGTGGGTTGTAATGGGAATCAAATGCACTAGGATTTGTACACCAGTGCATGAAGGTAGTTAATTAAGCTGTAGAAAACGCTGGCACAACCTCAAATAGACACTGACTGTCAATGAGTAAATGGAGACTGGCTGCTAAAATAAAGGCTTTGTATTTGTATCTGAGCACAAGCAACACAGGCAGCAAAAAGAGGGATGCTAGCAAATTTCTGAATGGGAGGCTTGGAAAGTCTTTGAGTCTGGGAAAAGTTTTCTGGGGAAGCTTCAAACACGCTGTTCCTTTGTGCTTCCCTCTCAGCATTTGCCTGAGGCCTGTGCCAACCAGAGGGCCAAGTGCTCTCCCACCCCAGGCTCAGCTGCCCTGCCCCAGCAGAGCCAAGTTTCTCCTCAGGGCTGTTCAGAGTCCCGCAGCACACAGCACCAGAGTCACCAGCAGTCAGAGTTCTTCTCCCAGCCACCACGTCTTGGATGGATGTACCTAGGTCCCCTTAGTTATGTTTGGGAGCATGATTCCAAGAAGGGCCAATCTGTTTCATTCACCTGCTTTTTTATTTTGCAACAGAAGTAAAAAGAGAGACAAAAGGGCTGGGAATGGCCGGAGGCCTGCTGGCAGCCCCCTCCTGCTCAAGGCTCGTGACAGATGTCTCAGTTCCTGAAATGAACCAGGCTAGGAGGGAAATGCCAGTCTACACAGCTCCTGGGGACCAAGCCCAAAACTTACAGATGAGAGGTCTGAAATTTAGGACTTTTTAAAGCATACCCTAAAAAAACATGGTATGCAGAATACATCCAGAAATACATTATTAGTAAAAAAAAGAAACAAAAACATTATTATTATTATGACTCACTGCATGGAAATTATCATGAAAGAGCACAATACTCATAGATTCAGTAATGCAATCTGTGCCATTACAAACTAAGATACAATCTAATAATTATATACAATCTTGGAAACTTATGCCAATAGATATACTTCTTTCATGAAATCACCTTGAATGTGCAGTAATGATTTGTCTTTCTAACAGAGAAGCATTTAACTGAATAATTTTAGTAAAATCCACTACTTCAAAATAAAAAAAAACCATTATTTAAGCAACATTAGACACTGAGCATTCAACAATATAATAATGTGCATTTCAATATAATAATCCAAATCCTTCCTACAGTAGAGATGAAATTAGAGTAGTTCCACTTGCCTGCCAATCTATCCTAAACTGACAGAGGTGGCTTTTAAGTATCAGTCTTCGTATTAGTTGTTAAGAAAATCTACATGCAAGAAAGCTACAGACTGTGAAAATAAATCTTAGAAATACTAAGAACATAGAATATTGTGTGGGGGGAAAAAAAATATCTACAAAGAAAATATGTGGAATGAGACTTTCAGAAGCATTTGCTGAGACACTGAGACATATTATTTGAAAATGAATGGCAAAACCTGCATGTTGATATGTAAAAATAAAACATTTCACAGAAGAGAAGCACGTGTGAATTGTGCCTTTTAAAAGGGGAAAAAAAACCCATTATGATAGTAATAGCAACTCTGCTTTTTTGATTCAATTATTTTTAAATACACAACGAAAATGGAGTAGTTCATTTTGCTTACAGCACAATCCTTTTTGGAAGCCCAAGTCCAACTATATCAGTTCACTTACACACCAAAGGCCAGAATAACAACAAAAAATCTCTGTTCTTTCAACTCTCCCAAATTGGCATGATAGCACGCTGAAGGAGGAGATAAGGGAATTTTCTAACAGGGAATGGGCTCAATTAAGGAAAGTATATTTATCCAAGACCTCATATATAAATGTGTTTTTAAATTCTACTTTGAACTAACTACAACATTTGGATACGTTTCCCAAACCAAAGCCAGAATTGGAATCCCAGGAAAACAGCTGAACTTCGGAAACAGATGCACTGCCCAGTAGAAAGAGGCTGTTTCAGAAAGGAAAAGAAGAAAAATCTGCAATGGAAAGAGAAAAGAGGACAGAACAAGCTATGTGTTCAAAGAAATAGAAAGAAAATACAGGTAATGTAAAGCACTCCAACCCAAAAGAAGATGCTGTAAAATAACTTGGAAAATGCAACAGGTTAGTATAGGAAGATAGAAAAGATAGTAAAGATAGCAAAGGAAGATAGAGTTCTAGCTGAAATCAGCCCAAAGGCCTGGATGGGTCAAATTCCAGTAGGAAAGTGTTGACAGGTATATGAAGACATTCAGGAGAAAACGATGGGTTCAGGGAAATGATGGAGACATTAATAAGATAAAGATACCATATCAACTGAACAGTTAATGCTAACAGTTGCTGCTGCTAGAGGTGAGAAGGGAGCCTGCTGCTCAAGAGGGCTGTAGGAAAAACAGTGGGCGCTGCTGGGTACTGAGGACAAGAGGATACAGACATTTCTCAAGTAAAATATTTCTCCCTGATGGCGTAGATTCTTTACTAAGTAAATTGGAAAGGTCCAAATTATAAACCAGTTTATAAGGTGAATTTATATGAAGGGGAGGGGAAAGGGAAATCATGTTGTAATAGGCAAGCTACCAGCATGTTGCTTTCAGAAGTTTCCTAACAAGACTCATAGATACATAGAGAATGGCTATGGGAAGTAATTCTCTAGAACAGTCTAACATGTATGCCAAGAATTAAAGGCAGGTTGTTTATCATGAGAAAGCAGAAAAACAAATGAGAGGGAACAGAAGGGATGTTTCTGTCTGCCACTCAGTAAAAGCAACTGTTTGCATTACCTTCCATTACTGTTGTCCCAATACAGATTCACTATCAGCCATGAGCTAACAAAAAACAAACAAACAAACAAAAAAAAAAAACAGCATAATAAAATCAAGAAAACCACTTAGCCAACAGATTTCTGTATCTGGTGTTAATGCTCCTTTATGCTCACGACTGTCCAGACACCTTTTCTTTATTTGTACACAATCTCCCCTTGCACTTCAAGGGGCACTGGCTATCCCCACACTCTGAGAATAAATCTACTTTAATAGCCAAGGCTTTAAAACTTTTGTCCAATCTTTCCCTTTGAAAGAACTGCTGAGTTTCTCTTCATATGAATTTAATCACTCTATCTATTAATTTAATCAAATGCACATCAAAATGTGCTCGTTTCTCTTTGATACTGCATTGTTTTTCACACTACCTACGTGGTGGAAGGAAAAAACAATGGAGAAAAGCACTGCTGGTTGTTGAAGCATCTTTTTTTAAAATATTCTCACTGAGCTTTTCTGCTTTTGCTGCTGCTAACAAGAATGGGAGAAAGAAGAAAGCAATTTTGTAATGTTTCTACTCCTACGGACTATTAAAGACTTTATCCAAAAAGAAATTACAGACTTATAAATGAGTTGAATTCTCAAGGGATTTACATAAATGCTGAGTCTTACCCAATCTCAGTCCTTTCCTGGAGCTTAATTTCACATTTCAGTAACAGCAACACAAAGCAGGAACGTCTGATGACGTTTCTTCCAAATAATAACGTTTGCTCAAATTTTTCCTCTCCAGGACTTCTAAGATGTCCAATTCCAATTGACTTAAAAATACACTTAATGTCTTCATCCGTTAACAGTCAATTTGCCCATGGGACACTACAGTGACAGCCCTGAATCCTACTGGAAACACCACACAGCAGAGCAAGCCTCCAGCCCTGAGCCTTCACCGCCAGCATCAGACACAGAGCTCTAAAGCCAGATATCATTTGCTGCCTTAGAACAGCTTTACTTCATTTCTTGTTGGGAAGAGATTTAAGCTGGTGGAAGGCATTCTTGTTTATCAGTTTCACCAGCTTTCCATTATGCACATGGCTCCCATCACAGGCTTAAAGAGGGAGAGAGGACACAATAAAAGCTGCAAAGAAAAGCTATAAAGCAGCAGTGGTAGTTTCAATGCTTAGGTGGTGTGGCCATACCCTGATGCTGGGCAAGACTTGTGCACATGGGCTGTTACTGCATCCAGCTGTCACTGCCAGTGTGCATTTGTGGTGCTATCGTCCATTTAGAGTTAATACACCGTAGACTTTTTTGGGCCATCCTTTTCAATCTTTGCAGTTCTAAGTCTGATCTCCTTTCCAGTACCTGAATAGGACCTACAGGAAAGATGGGAGAGGACTTTCTAGAAGGGCAGGTAGAGGTAGGATAAATAAAAATGGCTTTAAACTGGAAGAGGGTATATTTACACAAGATATTAGGAAAAAATTCTTTATTGTAGGGCTGGTGAGGCAGTGGAACAGGTTGCACAGTGAGTTTGTGAATGCCCCCTCCCTGGAAGCATTCAAGGCTGTGAGCAACCTGGTCTAGAGGGAGGTGTCCCTACCTATAGCAGGAGGTTGGAACTAGATGATCTTAAAGGTCCCTTCCAACACAAACCATTCTATGATTCTATTATTCTAAGATCAGAACTTTCTTACTGTAAGATATAGTACATGATGATGAACAAATACTATTTATGCTTTCCAGGGGAAAAAAAAGAGTTTATACCTTAAGTTCTTCAGTTAGGAAGAGAGTAATCATTTATTGACCCGCAATATTTCACGTTCCTTTTCACTGCATTTTAGTGAAATCTGAATACAGCTCTGTACCTAAACAAAAGAATAATAACACACCCCCAAAGCAGCTCTGAATTCACTAACAGTTTAAAAGCCCATTTTTAATTGCAATTTAAATGCGATCAAATTATTACTGTTAATATTATTTAAAAATATATTTAAAATTAAAAAAAAAAAAAAGAAAAGAAAATATCCCCACTAATAAAAATACCTTCAACTGCATCAGATGGGAGTACAAAGGGGCCAAATGATCCTCACAGTCCCGCCCATTTCTATCATGTCCTTCCATACTCCCCACCATCATAGCCACCTCCTCTGTCCTCAGGTCCCCTCCCCCTGGCCATGCTCCCATTCCCCAGCCCATCACCCTTTGCTGCCCAGCAGCACTTCCGTGCTGCTGCTTCCCACTTCTGCATGATGCCAAGGAAGACCAACACAGGAGTCAGCATGTCTTGAGGCTGCATTTATAGTTTGGCACTAACACTGAACACATCCATCCTAAAATGCACATCCTTCTTGACAGCAAAACGTGCCCCTGCTGTGCTGTCATTTTTTCCATAAGCACTTGGGAAAATTGCCCCCTTAAGCTTGTGATTACCTGCTCCTGCTCTTATAACTTGCATTTTATCCTGAAATTTGAAATGTCATTCATCCTCAGTAAATGTTTATGCAGTAATCAGCAAAAACAGTATCTTCCAAGCCATGTGTATTTTCATATAATTAGAGAGTATTAGCACAGACTAAGTGAAAAATTATTGAGATGCTTTTTTTTATTGTTAAATAAAAGCATCGGCTCTGCAGGTATCTGAGATGCTTCAGAAAGGAGCTCAGATGAAAAAATGGTTACCACTACTTCTACTTTTCTTCACAGAACAAACCTGAGTGAACCTTGGAAGATGGTTCTCCTAAAAACAACTTTAATCTAAAGATCATAAGCCTTAAATCTAGGAATTAATTAGTTTCTAAAAATTATTCTAATTAAGACGATTTGCTAAAACTTCAGGAAGGTGGAAACAGGTTTGAAACTACAAAGACATTTTAAAAAAGCCCGTTATTAGTATGAGGGCTAAGGAAAAATGAGTCATTATGTGAAAAACATCTAGAAAGGTAGCCAAATTCCAGAGCAAGAAACTAAAATTAAAGGTACCTGCTCTAGCACCGTAACTTCCCTCCTTTGATAAAGAACGTGTGTTTTAATAGCACACTCTGGATTAGAAGTCAAAGGTCTCAGCCTCATTTGTTGGTAACCCAAAGCTGCAGTCTGAAATAATGCAAAACAAATCCAAAATGCACAGTTAGGAGAGGTGATGAAAGTGGACTCTTGAAGAAGCAGTCTGCATTACCAGGGAAATCTGATAGAGAATCCACAGATGACAAATGACACAGAGCTTTGTGAAATAAAATTCATCACTCATCACAAAAATGAATGAAGACTGGGAAGATGAGAGACTCTTCACCACCGAATCCTCAAGAGCCAGATACTGAGACAACACCAATCATTTAACCACTGCCCAAGGAATTATCACAGCTCCACAAACTTGCAGTCATCAATCTTCATTTGCCATGTGCAGTGCAGGACAGCTAGCTTCAGAGAGACAAAAACAACATTTACTAATACTGCTCCAAGTAGAATCTGCCTCGTTTGTCAGACATCTCTGGCATTGCTGATGACCCAGTAGGATACTTGGCCTCCCTGTGTGTTACCTACTGGTAAATCATCCTCTCTAAGCTCAAAAGGCACTTGAGTTTGGATAAGAGAAGATACGGTGAGGAGGGGGAGATAATACAGAGGTAGGTAATGTTATGTGAATCATAGAGTAAATTAACTCAAAGCTGCTATTCACCTAATTCCGCATCACTAGATCAAGGAAACACCTGAAGAAATTAGCAGTTTAATTTAAAACAGGGTAGTACTATGTCACAAACCATGTTTGTCAAGCTTTGCAACACGTTTCTGCAGGAGGTTGCACAGGCAGACTGTATCCAAAGGTAACTCAGAAGGAGAAAAGGGAATAGAGACAGTCAGCTCATAAACAGATAGTAAGAGGCAGCAATGTGCCTCCTGGCATCCTTAATGCTATGGATGTTGGGAGGCGGCAGTGGAATGGACCCAGAACGTGGCAGTGCCCACGTGCTCTCTCACAGCATCTTTCATCGCCAATACTGGGACAGATGGGCATTGGTATGACGCAGTTTCATTTCTTCTGTGCTTAACTGCTGTCACTGATCCCTTAAGATAAAATGAATTCATTAACTTGATATTTTAAAACTACCTTTCTGTCCAAGGACATTTATTGAAACTCAGAAAAACACATTTGTACTTATTTGATGCAAGCTATTTTCCACATACCGGCACAAGATTGCTTTTAAATAGATGGTTCATGTTCACGTTGCATACCCCACAACAGCTGCACAGAGCAACAGCAGCCAGCAGCTCTCTGCTAGCTGCCTCTGGTGCATGGGTTGGTAAAAAAAAGTTATAAACAAAATCTTCAGCTTTGCAGCTGGTTCATTCATATGAAATGAAATTCTCATCTGACTGATGCTGCAGTGCATTTCTTACGTACGTATATGAGAGATCCTCTATAAGCTACATATCCATATAAATGTATACAGTACATATTTTACATGCCTGGGAGGCATCTGTCAGCAATACACTATGCACTACGCATCCACATTTGCTTATTTGCCTACTCTTGCTCCTTCATCTTTTGGAATCATTTACTTCTATCCTTTCTTTTTCTGTCCTTTTATTCTCATCTTCCATTTCTACCCCGTCCTAAATCAAAACCAATCTACAGCCCTATTTGCAGAAGTCTCTGCTTGAAGAAATCTAGCTTTAAATTCTTACAATTAGAAAATAGCAGACTGCATGCTACCTCTCTTGACTCAGAACACAAACCAAATTGCTTTCCCCATCATGCTCATTGATGTGTCTAATGTCTTAACAGACATTTTCAGAATTGGGCATATTTTATTCAGCCATGCTCAACAATAAACCACCTGCAACATTTCATTCTGCCACCTGAGCAGCAGAAGGAACATACCCTGAGCTGGAAGGTGGCAGGGTCAGTGCATACTGTTCTTCGACCCAAGAAGCATTCTTCCCAAGTAGTCTTAAACTGAAAACATCACCCTCACACCTCCAGAGTGCTTGTCCCTCTCTGAAGTGGGCTCAATACTGTGAAAGATTCAAAGTCTTCCTTTTGTCATAATACAAATCCTTATGTTCATTCTTTCTTTTCCTGCAGCCTCTCATATATGCCTTACATATCCATCTACAAAATCAAGATAGCTTTCCAAGATAGTGACAAGTAAAGGTATGTTTCATACTTGAGCTCACCAACTCCAGTTATCACTTCTCAAAAGACTGACCTCCTCACTCACAGGTTACTTACCCCTTCCAGGAATTTTTTCCTCTAGTTTTCTGCAGGACAGGCTGAGCACCTTCCATCTCAGCTCTAGAAGCGTCACAGAAATAAACTCCCTGGAATTTGGCAACTATGGCATCAAACAGTTATGTTTGGAACGCTGGGCAGTAAAGCACTACAGCAACAATGCGAAGCACATCTTTCAGGAAGAATTAAAAGATGCAACTATTCCACCAACCACATAAGTGAGCAGGAATACATTTGGCAGTACTGCCATATACCTTGTTTTCCTCCATAGAAATCCAAGTCAACATCTCTCTGAACAGCTGAATGTAACAGCAATGAGAAAGTAAGTTAGAGTTAATTTTCATAAAGCCAGATCTCTGTCATAAAATATGAATCTCTAAAGATGCAAGCTGGCAATTTAAATGTGCAGTAAAAAAACATGAAAGAACAAAAAAAAAAAACAACTGCCCTAAAGAGCAACAATACAGTGTATTCTGTCACAGTCTTTGACACCATGAATGGCTCCTCCTTCTACAGCACTTCACAGCAAGGCCTCTGGCTGCAAAAAGTGCCACCATTTCTGGGCAAAGAAACAGGCAATAGGAGCTCAGCAGTGCAACCAATGCCACTCTCCCTTTTGCATTTCTTTCCTTTCGGCCAGCACATGTTGCACCTGCAAGGGGAAGTCACGCATCCAAAAATTAGAAGCAAAGCACAGCAGGACAATGGGGCCTGCAAAGTCCAGTGCCTGTAAAGCCACTTTGCCAGCCAGGGTTATGGTCACAAGCAGGTGGCTCAAGCTGTGATCTGCATCTGAGCGTGGAGCTGCTTATGATTAAAGTTCTGCTCCAGCGAGTCACGAGTTTGAATGTGACCAAGCATTTCTACAAGAAAACTACTTTCATATCTCCTGTCATCTTTGCTTGGCATCTCAGCAATGCACTGACATTGTTTTAACAAGGGATCCACCCCAGCTCCTCAGCCTCAGTTAACCTGGTATCCTAGAGGAACCTCTGCAGCTGAGCAAGGGTGTGGATGGACGTATTAAAGAGACAAAGAAATCTACCACATCATCCTACCCCACTTCTTCACTTTGCTGAGCCATGTGGAAATCATGAGCAGGACTGGGAGCCTAGTCCCTATGGTACTCCCTGTGCACAGTATGTACAGAGATAGGGTTGATTCCCTGGGCAAGGCAGAGCCCTGCAGCCTCCTGCCCCAATCACCTCTGCAGGAGCCCAAGATTGCAGAGGTCCTGGGAGATCATTCTCCTGGCTCAGCACCTGCATTCACTGTGCTCACAGCCAGGTGTGGAACACCCCTGGGAGGACAAACCAGGACCTCAGCGTAGAGCTCAAGTGCCTCTTTACAACAGCACTCATCAGTTTTTAAGCAACAGCACACACAGTTTTGCAAACACTAATTTAAATAAACAGCAGTACTGTTTGTAAGTCTCACAAATGATGAGTATACATTCAATATTGCATTGTCTTCTTCAGCACAGAAATGCATAAGGATACCATTATTATCCTCCTTAGTACATACATCTAGAATCTCACTCCTTTCTTTAAATAATTTATGTTTCTAAAAATAAGCCTTCTAACATGTCATGCGTTACTTGCAATGAAATCTGAATAGAAGACGCAAGCTCCACAGTGCAATGCATTGATGTGCAAGCATCAGGAAGGCTCATGTGGTTCGCAGGACAAGAAAAGCCTTCCAAAAGCTATACAACCTATTGTAGAATTTAACACTGAGCTAAATTTAAAGCAAATCGACCTCCATGGATGCTCATGGCTATTAAGTTATAAGACTTACAGGGTTATATGCATATCTATCATAGACTACTCTTTCTCTCATAAAAACAGACAGTCATATTTACAGGGATACTAGCAATGAATCAATCCTGTAATGTTTTCTTCACAGGAATACTTTCACTGCATCTGCTAAAGACTGCTGAGATGTCTGAAATCCTCAGCATTCTATCTTAATATTTGGAGTATTAAAATGAAAGTTAGCAAAATAAATACAGCTGTTATTTAAATCACAAAGACACATACAGTGTTGATTTCCTTACAGGCTAATTGGTTCTGCACACAGATCACAGTGTTTGGGGACAGGTGATGCAATCTCAACACTGAATGGCATAAGTAGAAACATTTACTGCTTTATAAAAAGGACAATTCAAAAGTAAAGTGCTGAAATTTAAAGAAAGCCTTAACTAGAATTTATCCCTCTTAAGTTTGTTTTCCTTGCAGACCATTGTTGTGTGGGAATGAATAATTCTGCTCCACAGTATCCAGAGAAGCAGATCACAAAAACAGATAACAAGATGTGTGAGACACCTCAGATGTCCTGCAAATATGATCTTTCTTAGTTCTGGCCAGGTTTTTTTTAACAAATATCTTATTAAAAATAAGAATTCTATACCTTTTCCCAACTGAAACTTCAATCAGAAAGGTAATAGATAAAGTACTTCTTATTTTCACAACATACAGTGAAAGAATCGCATAGACCTGCATACTCTGATTCACAGCCCTGATTTGCTTGTTTCTATATTAAGTGTGCACTCATCACTGCTCTTCAGACTATTCTGGGGTTGGCATCAACAATTCCATCATTTCCACTCTGCTGTACAATGGTTTCATTGGACCAAAGGAAGCAAGGAAGAGACTGACTGGAAAATGTCTGTATATCTGAGATGTAACAGGCTTCGCTTTAAATCAAAGCAGGTTTCCTGGACCTACTGTCAGTTATCTTTCCTCTTTGCTCCCAGATTGACATTTCCTCCCCAGAACCTACACATGACATATTTTGAGCTGCTGAGCATTTGCAATATTTATTTAAAAAGCAGAGGGCGCTTTTGAAAATCAGTCTGTTTCTGTTTAAGCAACAGAATACTCATCAAGCATTTGAGATAGGGAATTCAGGAGAAAAAGAAATATATATATAAAGCATGAAACATTCAAAACACGAGAATAACTATGTGGATGGAAACCTTAGAAAGACATGCCAGTTTCACAGGAACTCATTTGGTGGGAATACATAGTTACAGCCAAACAGCAGATGAGTGACACGGCACAACAGACGGATTCCAGCTCTTCCAACATCTGTATCGTCGCCTTAAAGGAAGTTCAGGCTTTGCACACCAGCTGAGTATTTTGGGTTACAAGAGCAGAACAAAGGCCACTTCTGCATTAGAAAAAGTGCCTGTCATCATTAAAACCTGCTGACCTATCTTGCACTTTCTTATGAAATACTTTAAAGGGAAACAAAGTTTAACAGAGCATAGCCACCTTCTGAACGCAACTGAATTTCTCTTCATTGAGGTATACAGTCTCTGGAGTAAAGAGTTGCAGCATATGCAAAGCTCATTTCATGTATGTTCAATACACCCTACAGCTTTTCACTGTGGAAGTCAGGAATAACACAGATTAACAGAAACTACCCAAATATTTTGTATTGAAACACTTGGTTTTAAACCACATTAAGCAGAACTCAATTTAGTATCACAAGCACTAGAAAACTCCTGAAATGCAATGATATATTCTCTACAGAGTCTTAATCCATATCTCGAGATAGTAGAAGATTAATATTTACTTAAGCAAACTGAAAATAAGATTAAATGTGTTCTCCCATAACTCAAGTGGCCTTTGATACACTATTTTGCTTTTTAACAGCTTGCAGCCTAAAATGCTCTTTAGTTAAATAATGCATTTGAAGAATTAATATATAATATCAGAAGAAAGCACGCATCAAGGACAAGGTGAAAAGAGGAAATGTTTTCAACTTAGAATGAGGTAACTTAAAAGCAGGAGCTGAAGAAGTGCTACTCCAGGTACTCCAAGCTACTAAAAATATGTTTCTTATAAATGGGATTACGGCACAGTTCAGACATAAAGTTGATACTTCAGTTCTTGCAGTCTTAACTTGCACCTAATGAAGGTGCCCAATTCCCTTTTAAATGTGGGGCAGTTGTGAGCCCCTGAATGAAGCAAATGAAGCGAACCCTCTGAGATAAGACAACCATGCATGTCAGCTTAATTTCAGATTACAAGGATGTGTCTATGAGCATAGATAGGTATGCATGCCTGCATCACCTGTTCAGGTTTTGTGTGTAGGACGAACACTCAGAAAACTCTGTTACCATCCTTGCCATGCTGTACACAGACCATAAATTGCACACATGCTTCACTCTTTATCACTACAGTTTCCATTCACTAGTAGTAGTTCAACATAAAAATACCAGACCCCTTAGTTAAACAAGTAAGCGTATTAACATTTTTTTCCAAATGGGTTATCTTCCCCAAGCAATTCCTTTTTTAATCTTCAAAGATACTTAAAAAAGAGAAACACACGAAAATAGAATCTTATTCATCTTGCCTGAATGAGCAACTTGTTGTAAAGAATAGGAAAACAATTCAAAATAAGCAATTATTCTTTGCTTCTTGGCCACTTGAGCCCCAGCAATTTACCCAGGATACAAATGCAGGACTATTGATAGGGGTTTATAAAAGGACATGGAAAAAAATCATAAGTTACTATCCCAGACTTGCAAAATATCACTTCAAAAAGCACAATAACACTCTTGTCTCAAATTAAAGTGTTTCAGAGCTGTGCAGAGAAGAACCCTATGTTATGACTGTTGAAAAGTCAGTGACTGGGTAGTAAGAGCATGGCAGATAATGAATGAAATGCAGAACATAATGTTTTTCAGGAAGAAAAAGGAAAGTTTTTCAGGAAAAAGAATACAACCAAAAGAATAACGAGGACACAGGTATATTAATTGGTTACATAAAAATATTTTAAATGCTCTAAACTACGGTTTGTTATTTTTAAGGCAAGACTTCAAAAACTCTTTCAGTACTTTAAAAAATATTTTTGTTTTCCTTTCTGTTACTGTTTCTCATCCATCCATCCAGGAAAAATGAAATTATGGCCAAAAAAATCCCAAACATCTCTGTTGGTTTTGGTTTCCATTGGTCTTTTGTTGTTTTTCAGAAAAGCTGATAAGTTAGGTAAGATTTTGGAAAGCCATCTTATCTTTACATCATTATTTTAGTTTTGATGGGAACACAGATTATCACTAGCATGTCTACTTTAGAAGTTCACAGCACAGTTCACACGGCTCCAAAACCAATGAGACAGTGCTTCACTGGAAACTGCTTAGACCTCTAAACATTTGTCTTACAGATGGGAGAAGATTTCTGCCATGACCTGACCAGAGCTGGCTGGGACTCTGAGGCAGATTTGCACCTCTGAAATCTTCATGGACTAGAAGGCTTTCCATTTTAAAAAATAAACAGACCAACAGCAGGTTTTATTTTAATCCACATTATGAAAACAACTTTTTAAAGTATGTCTACATATATACAGAAAGTCTGTATGAAATAAATACCCCCAACTCATGAATCAAAGCAAGACAGCACCACTGAAGTAGCCAGACCCAGTAGGTGCGAGATGCCACGCTAAGTCAATCCTAGCAGATGAATTAAGGCTGAGGCACCGGCTCAGCAATGGGCATAAAATCATCCACAGTGTTGCCTGCTTGCTGAAATGCACATTTTTCATCCATATCAACTTCAGACCATGCCCTGAGAGAGCATGGTCTGAAAACAGACACTGCTGCAATGGGCCTCCAAGATCACAGAGTCTGGGAAGCAAAAAAAAAAAGGCCTTCCTGATGATACTGGGGATAGTCTTATTTCCTGGGAAACAATCCCACAGACACACACTCTGGGCCTGAAGCAATGCACTCCTTTAGAGCTTTAGTGCACGGTCCTGCACTCTGGAACTAGACAGTGAGGGCAAAGATCTGTTCTCAGGGTTAACTTAGAGTCTGATCTAAAGAATCTTTGTTGGTCAGAAGGTGAATAAAATCTTACAAATTACATTTGACTTTGCGATGCAATTCACCTGAACGACTGTTAGTGCTCCACTTGAAGCCAGACAACCTGGAAAAGCCAAAAAGCAGTGCCACTTCTGCATGCAGGTTACATGATGGAGACCAGAAGACCCTCACGCATCACCTCATCAACAGCAAAAAGCTGGAAGATCAAGAAAGGGATGGTGCAACTCTCAGAAAGACTCCAACACAAGAAGAGGGGCAGTGGAGGGGAGGGAAAGAGGAAACTCTGGGAGCAGCTGCCGACCATATGGGAATCCAAAAACGTGGTCATCCGCCAAAGCTGAATGAGAGGCGCAGCAGGAAGCATGCACCACCTTTTATGTCCTCAGGCTTGCAACAGAAGGAAAAACAAGACACATGTGCACCCTGTGGGATTATAAAATACACAACCCATCTACACTCACTGTTTGAAGTGCACATGCAGTAGTGTATGTGGACAAATAAAGGAGATGCATACGTGCAATCCTATGAAAACAGTCTGTGGGACAAAATCAGATCAATCCCTTCTCCACAAGGAATCTTCACATCTACAAAGGGCGCTGTACTTGGCTCACACATTCTCGACTACAGCCCTTATTCACCAAATACTATGTTCTGAAACTCTAAAACTCAGAGCTCTCCTCTTGACACCATGAGCAATAATCCTGTAAAAATTCACGTTACACACATTACTTCATAAATTCACCACAAATCACAAACTTTCAATGTTGTCAATCATCAAACCAAAATTCCAGTTAAAAATTCAATGCATTCACATTAGAAGCTATTACAAATATTATTCTTAAAAGTGCCTCCTGTGGTGATAATCAGGTTGATGGTTATTTTTTTTCACTTTTATCAACTGCTGGACTACGACTAACATACTGATAGACCTTTTATTTCTCTAGATTCTGTAACTCATTAAAGCGTCAATGATAGACAATTCTGAATAATTTTTCTCTTCCAAAGTCAATCAACAGCAAACATCTTCTATATTATGAAATCACGAAATTAAAAGAAAGATTAAAAAAAAGCCAGAGTACTGTTTACAATAAAACAGTTCAAATTAGCTATTTCACCCAAAACATCTTGGAAAGTATTAAAATAATGCATCTGAAAAACAGCAAAGGACTGTAATTTTTCAGACAACTAAAGTGAAAATTATTTCCAAATGTACTTGAAAAAAGTGCTATCTTTCCACCCACATGAATATTTATTACTGCCTACATGATGCTATAAAAGCATTTGACACAAGTGAAAGGGAGTAAAATTACATGATTGATACCGGCTCCCTAAATACTGCGCTTCTCTCTCCTTTCCCCTTTAGATCATTAGAGTTCACATTTTAGGAAATAAAGACAAAAAGATCACTGAAAACAGATGTTCTCCCTTCGTTTCAGTTAGAGATCTCATTAGCAAAAGTAGATCTAGACAGATGATAGGAGAAAAGCAGCTGACCCAGAGCACCTGCTACTTTCTTAATTGCAATGTCTTTCATTTCAGTATCTGTAAGCTCCCTGAGTGTGCCCCTGCTGGACAGACCAGGCTGGCTCTTCCAGCTTAGATGCAGGACCACTTGAGGTAAACAAGCGAGAACTGAAATCAGTTCTGCTGTTCATGCCTCCTGGCATGGTTCACACAAAAGTGAAGGCTTCTGTTGCTTACGGTCCTCATGACCACAGAGGTTACAAACTCTGTGAGCTGCCAGGATAATTAATCCGCCCAGCAGCCTGGTCCCTGCAACCCTTTTCTCAGAGCAACCAGGGCCAGATAAATGGCTCTGGCAGTGACAACATTCCCAGCCACCACTTTCCCTTCATCCTACTCCATGGATGCGTGCCATCCACACAGACAAAGCACAGCCACTGCAAAAAGGCTTAACAGCTCCTGCTACCATCTTTTCTGGGGCAATTGCTCAGTGCTTCAGGTATTATACCTATTTTCACATGCTTGCCTAAGCTCCCCATGCATAGGATAGCCATTGAGAACATAGATTGTTTATCTGGTGCTGCTTGAAAATGCACAGCAAGCCACACTTGCACTGTTCAGTCAAACCATTCATGCATGCGGTTCCCAGAGAAGGGCTTTCCTGACACAAAAAGATGCTGAAGTACTACCAGACTGGGCTGTGCTGTGTCAAAACATACAGCCCACAAATTGGTGTACTTCTCTCATCACAGTATTTATTCAGTTGTTTTGATTGGGAAGGCGCTTTGTAAATGAAAGATCTGAGTTCAAAGAAAGGAGATCTGCTCTAAAAATGGAATTTTGCAGAAGACGTCTGGAAACCGAACAGACACACGTACTCTGTTCATCTCAGAGACCCTCATGGAAGCACTCAGGGTAGGATTATCTGGGCGGTTTAAACTCATTTGTGTTTTTTTCCAGTACTATAAGTCTCTATTGTTAACTTATGCATTATTTAAAAGATACTGAGTTTAAAAATAGCTCTAACCCGTCAAGGGAAAATGAGAAAAGCAGTAAGCTGAAAGCCACAGTGCTTCCCTCACAGATTGTTTCAGCATGCAAGACATTACAGCCTTCTCCCGTTTTCATTTCAATTTAGTAGCTGCCTTTGACATATGCCCACCCATTTTCACCATCAAAGTGTCTGAAGATAGCGCATTCCTGAGGGTGCATATTACTAGTCAATGTGCACTGCTCAAACAGCAAATTACTACTGCTAGAAGTCCTGAGATAAACATAGCTAAAGGCTTTGCTTTTGGAGATTCTGTATTCAACCCCCATTATCTGCATTCACATTCCACATAGGTGAGTACCTTACACACTTTAATATGATAAAGCCCATAACATTAGAAAGGAATTGTAAGCACCTAAGGCCAATCTAGAATCAGCAATGAACCTAACTCCTTATTTCGTCTGTAACTTGAAGTCCAGGAGAGCACAGACCTGGAGGTACCTAGCATCCTCCTGCTTGTGACAGCAGGAGTGCTGACCTCCAACACAAGGAAACAACAATCCTCATGTGAAGACTGTATGTGTCAGAACTAGAAGGCTGTCTTTCACCCTGCAAGAAAAACTAGCTCTAGCATATGTTGATTTTAGTCCCAACCATATTTCCAGACTTGAGCTGGGTACAGATTTTAGACACCACATTACACAGCGTCTTTAAATGTTTGCTCTCTAGGAAGAGAGGGAGAGGAAAAAAAAAAAAAAAAGAAGAGGGGTTACTTAGTTAAAAATACAGTTGGTGTTCTACCTACCTCAGAATTGAGTATGAGATAGGTAGTCCTTCTCCCAGGGACAGACCAACACATAGTGCCTGTACAGGCAATACAAGCAGTGGGTGGCTATTGCTAGCAAGGGGCCATGGACTCCACATAACCAGCAGCATGCAAGGCCTCTCTGCATGCCCAGCTGCAGTTAGCTATGACCTCGTTTTAACTGGTTTAGCTCCAACAGCAAGCTGACTAGTGATCAAACAGGTGAATAACATTAACCCCACATGGACCCAACACTGCTGAGAAAGAAATCACCACCACTACTAACAACAAATTCTAGACAAAAAAAAAAACCAACAAAAAAATAGAACACTGAATGAGGACACGTAGTGACCATCGAGGAGTCAACATAACTCAGAGACAGTGGAAGATGTGACATCATTTCTCTATATCCCTTTTAGCCATACTATTATTTGGAATTAGTTGTTAAAGGACTTCATGTTAAAAGATAAACTGACTGTTAAGACTCAAATTCTCAGCTCTACTTGCATTTGTTGCTTTAACTCGTGTAAAAGTACCCAGGATTTACTGCTGCAGCAAAGACCTGCCACACACTGAAACCCACAACTGGAATGCATTTCTGAAAGTTAAAAGTAATGATAGTGGAGATGTGATTCCAACATATCAGTCTGGGACAAGCAAACTGGGTTCTGCACAATTTGGTGCCAGTGGCTTGGCTGATAAGAAACAGAAAGGCAAAGAGACTAGATGTGTTCACACAGGTTCATTTCCCCTGGTTCAGTCCAGACTCAGCAGTCTCTGCAAAATGCAACCAGGGGCTTCTAAGGCACAATGACATAAAACTTCCCCAAAATTCTCTCTACATCCTAATGTCCACATACCACCACAGAACACAGTTAAGTTCAACTGATTCTATGTAAACATTTTACTGGAGTGCTCTCAGTTGTTTCCATTTCAGAAGACCCACAGGCAGAGATAGAAAACCTTAGAAATGACCATGGTTATCATACATAGGTTGCTCCAAAAGAATGTCTCCTATCTATTTCCATGGAAACTACAACAGATACAAAGAGCACAATAACACTATTTGATAGAGAAAATTCTCAGCTATGAAACACTATTTTTCACCACCACCACCATTAGCTCTGCATTTTCGCCAGTGATAAACAAGAGCCTGCATGACATGTTCATAAAAGTCTGTACCAGCAGACATGGGCTACTATGCTGTCACCACTGCTGAAATGCACCACCCATCACCTCACTGTGCTCACATTCACTGTTTGGACTACATAAATAAATACCAAGCATTAATGAATGTCAACAGGTGCATTTTCTTCCACACAGAGGAACTGAATTACATACCTTTGCTTCACATGCACTTCTACATACATAAGCCAAAACCAAACCTCCTGAGGTGAAAAACCACAGGCTGACTAGGGTGAACAAGCTCAAGAGATCTGAGTGTCAATCAAGCAGAAAAAAATGTGACTGAAAATTATCTTACATAAAATATGTTGAGTACAAAGCTTACCCACTCAGCATCATAAAGCTGCTTAAGGTATGTAATCCAGTGTTACAAGTGCATGCATGCAAGTGAGTACCCAGCAAACTACAATGGTGTCCACGTCTGATGCAGAACACAGACGCAGAGCTGAAACCAGAATACAGGAGCGTTTTACATGCCAGTGAGATCATATGCTAGGTTCCACGTTGGAAGAGAACTCCAGAGCTGCCCATTTGGGGTAGGATCAGCCATGCTTACTTTGTCAGCAGTAGCTTCTAACACACAAGAGGGAAAGGATTTGAAGAGGGAAAAGGCTGGCAAACATCATGAAAGGGGAAAGGGCAGCTCATGCTGGGGACCCCAAAACTTAAATTCAATTTCATCCTAGTGGATAACCCAGAAGTACCAGCAAAAACAAACATATATAACAACTGCCAAGTAATAACCTGAGAGGATGGTGAGGATCACACTGCTGGGGCTGCTGCTAGGAAAATTATGATGTTTATGTACTGAGGAGAGTCTAACAGCAGCTTTCAAGCATAGAGGCTAATCCCTGTAGTGAAAGGTGATTTTTTATTTAAGTCATTGCCTTGTTAAAGCATCGTCCCCTTTGGTAAAGAAGCAGCTCCCAAGTTGTGGGAGGCAGCAGAAGTTAGTGCAAGAGTACGCAGGAAAGGAGAATCAGGGCTTATAAACTTAACAGTGGCTAAAGACACAGGAGAGTAGAAAGAAGTAATGTTTGTGTATAAATATACCTTTAGGGTCACCTTGAAATCTCTGCTTTTTGAGTACAGAAATAAGATCTGTGGCACTTTAGCACAATGATACAGGAAATGTCTCTATAGAGTACTATAACCCTTTAGTGCAGCAGATACCACATGTTACCTACAGATTGATTTTTGGATTGCTGAAGTTGAAGAAGATGCCATTGATAGTAATATCTGCAGTGAAGACACTAAAAAGGAACATTAAAAGTTACTTTGTTCTGCATTCTGAGAAGCAATGTTCTTGTGTAGAGACAACAGAGAGTATTCCTATAAAACATACTATGACAACACTGCAAATAAATGTTAGCCATTTCTTCAGTGCTGTTTTTCATACTAATCTCTGATTTTTTTATCTAAAAATTTTTTTAAAAAATCTAAGTGTATTTTTTGTTCAATTTTTTTTGTTTATTTTTTGTTTACAAAAATAGTAACTCTAAAGACATTAAATTAATATTAAGGGAGAAAATTCACTTTACACAAAGGTGAACGGATAATCCTATTCCATCTTGCATTAAATAAGCGTTATTACCCCCCAAAAAATCATCCATTTGAAAACACTATACAATACAAATATACAAATATTGCGAAGAAAAACTGTCATGAGACAGTCCTTAATATCTCATTAATTATTACACCAAGAGTCAATGGAAGCATAACGTTCAGAAACACCACTAAAACCAGCTCTGATATTACATTAAAACAATATCATTATTATCCACTGATTACATAAATTGGGAATGTGAGCACTTATTTGTAAACTACTAAATCAAGGTGAAAGTTTGAATAATAACAGTTATATCTAAGTAGCTTATCTGCAATGAAAAGGGAAGAAAGAAAAAAATACCAATTTGTAAGCAGAAGTTTGTTCACTAATTTCATGCAATTTTCTTAGTCACTCTACCAGCGAATCCATCTTGCTCTTCAGACCAACAGTGCCATCAGCCTCATCCCTGAAGAGCTGCCACAGACCACTGAAGCATTCCTTCATATCATATTCACATCACACACAGTACCACCTCTCACAGTACAAACTAAAATCACTAATGGACACCTAAGAAAACAAGACAGCTAATAAATCTGTTTTAAAAATCCTTATGTAGGCTGATTTACAGAAAGAACATTAAATCAGGTTTCTCACATCCCAGTTGAATACCTCAAACTCTGGGCTTCTGGAAAGCTCTTCATTTGCAACATGTATTACAACGACCACCATGCCTGAAAGGCAAATTCTGCAGCCAACCGCACAGGGCCTCCAGCCGGGGTGGAGAATTTGGTCCAAGTTCTGATCAGGTACTGGGAATTCTCCTTCATATTAACTGGGGAAATGTAACTTTAAAAACACAGAAACATTTCTTTCTCAAGTTTCAGTTCAATGACAGCAGAGTGCCCCGTTTACCAGCAAGCAGGCAATCCCACTCTACAACAGCATGAAATCGTTATGAGAATCTGCTGGGAAATATCTAATGCAGCTTTCAGCTTCCCCAGGTGGTCTCTCTGTATATTGATTTTCCCTCCTCAGGCCTATTCCTTGCCTGGCTGATTTAAATTCCCTTGTCTCGTGGCTCCTTTGTAGTGGGTTGGAAAATTGTTTGCCATATGGTCTAAGGAAGGGAAAAGATTCTCCCTTTCTGCTCTGCTGTGAAGAGCTGGGAATTGCCTCTCCCATCTCAGTATTCTGCCTCCTCCCTTCCATAAAAACAGTTATCTTCAGCAGTGATTGTAAGTGACATTCAGAAACCCCAGGGAAAGTATGGATACATATTTCCAGTACATTAACAATCCATAAAAATGTTGCTCAAAAATTACAAAGAGCATTAAACTATCACACTATTAACACTACCCTAGTAGGCACAGATGTAAAAGTTCCCACAGATGGCTTGTGTTTAAGATCACTCTATTGCTGGTGAGAGTGTTGATTTTCCACGCACACTTACAAAATCATAAATGCTTTGGTTAGGTAGTAGCTGAGAAAGCATGGACTGAGGTCTCAAACATTGGCCTCTCAGCCACATAAAATATTTAGTTCCTCCTGTTTGGTTTTCCAAGGACAACTGAAAGAGACTGGTTAGCAATGCTGATAACTGCCGCACTTTGAAAAGAGGGAGGTACACATTCCTGGAACGTAGGATGCAGCAAAAAAGGATTTTAGATCCAAGGCCAAGTTCTTTTTTTAGGATCTTAGCCTGCAGCTCCCACTGAAGTCAACCAGAACTACTAATGCTCATCCAAGGGCAAAATTTGACATCTAACATTTATTTTATGCTATACACAAGTCTAAATAAGGAAAATATGAAATATATAAATAAAAATCAGTTATTAGGTCTGGACAAAGCAGAACTGAAAGCCAGCAGTTTTCCAAGTACAGAAGCATAATTTCACAGAATCATAGAATGGTTTAGGCTAGAGAAGACCTTAAAGCCCATCCAGTTCCAACACCCTGCCATGGGCAAAGCTGCCCTTCAGCAGCCAAGGCTGCCCAGGGCCCCAGTCAATCCAGCCTTGGATATCTCCAGGGATGGGGCATCCACAGCAATCTGGGCAGTAGTACCAGTTCCTCACTGCACTCTGAGTAAAAAACTTCTCAACATCTAACCTAAATCTTCCCTCTTTTAGTTTAAAGCCATTCCCCCTTGTCCTGTCACTATCAGACCATGTAAGAAGTTGGTCCCCCTCATGCCTGTAAGCTCTCTTCAAGTACTGGAAGGCCATGGTGAGGTCTCATTGGAATCTTCTCCAAGCTAAACAAGCCCAACTCATGCAACCTTTCTTCACAGGAGAGGTGCCCCAGCCCTCTGATCACATTCATGGACCTCCTCCAGACCACTCCACATCCTTCCTGTACTGGGGATCCCAGGCTTGGACACAGTACTCCAGATGAAGCCTTACAAGGGCAGAGTAGATGGGGACAATCACCTCCCACACCCTGCTGCCACCCCTCTTTCACTGCAGCCCAGGATACAATCGGCCTTTTGGGATGCAAGAGCACACTGCTGGCTCATGTCCAGCTCTCTGTCCATCAAGATCCTTCCCTACAGAGCTGCTCTCAATGAGTTCTTCTACCAGTTTGTACTCGTATCCAGGATTGTCTTGTCCCAAAAGCAACACCTTGCACTGGGCCTTGTCAAACCTCATTAGGCTCTCATATGCCCACTTTTTCCAACTGTCCAGGTTGCATAGATTCATAGATTCATAGATTTATTAAATTGGAATTCCTCCGGATGGCATCCCTTCCTTCTACTGTGTCAACTGCATCATTCAGGCTGGTGTCATCAGCAAACTTGTTGGAGGATACACTCAATCCCCACGTGCAATCCCATTAGAACCTTCTCCTTTTTTTGCTAGAGTGACACAGCTGGCACAACACAAGTATTAATATTTCCGTGAGTTGTCTGAACTCACAAGCAGATTTGTGTGCAGAAATACTGAAGGACTGGTGGGTCAGTGGTATGGAGAACTCCTTATGACTTGCCCATTCCCCAACCATTCTCCTGTCAATAAGGTAGCATAATGGTGGTCTTGCTTCACTCTATGTGCACAGGAAGGAATTTATATCATCAGAAACAAGAGGTGAAGGGATTAGACCCACTCACCTATTTACATGACACACAAATTGTTCTGAAAACACTTTAAAGCTCCTTTCAATATGACAAAAAAAAAAACAAAACTGTATTGAGACATACACAATGTTGATGGTCAGCTTGCATACATTTCTTGTTCCTGCTAGTACTGTAAAGCATCAGCATGTTGTCTGTATGTTACTCCTTTAATTTCTCCGTGACAGAAAGAAGAATAGAAAGAATAAAAATAAATCTCAGTCATATTATATTAAACCAGAGTAGTTAAAGCCAAATATTTTCTTATGACAAGCTTGGCAAGGGCCACGCAGTAATTGCCTTGTTTTTCTCATGTTTGTTTTCATGAGAAATGTTAGTTGCTCTTGGGAATTATCTGCATGATTATCAAGGTACAAGAACTGAAACCAAAATAAAAGCAGAGTATCAGCTTAAAAAAAAAAAATAAGCCACCCCTTAGAATTTAATTGCAAAAGAAATAGTAGTTAAGATCTCACTCTCTTCTGGTGTCAGAGTATCTCCTTTACACAATCTCTGTATCTGGGGAGGGAAATGGGACAGAAGTGGTATGCAGAAAACTTAAAAGAAATCTGCTAGGTTGTAGGTAACCCAGTAAGTCTCCCAGATAAGAAGCCAAGTCCAAAATATGCATCACCTATATCATTTTAAAGTCTGCGCTCTCAGACAGGGTCTAGACAATTCTGTTGTAAACAGTCTTTCCACACCACTGCTAGGAGAAGCAGCAACAGAAGAATTACTCAGTCTTAAATGCAGACATATCTATAAGGAGAGAGGAAGAGGAGAATCATAGAATCATAGGGGTTGGAAGGGACCTCAAGAGATCATTGAGTCCAACCCCCCTGCCAAAGCAGGCTCCCTACACCAGGTCACACAGGTAGGCGTCCAGGCAGGTCTTGAATATCTCCAGAGAAGGAGATTCCACAACCCCCCTGGGCAGCCTGTGCCAGTGCTCTGTCACCCTCACCGTAAAGAAGTTCTTGCGCACATTCATGCAGAACCTCCTGCGCTGCAGTTTCTGTCTGTTCCCCCTTGTCCTGTCTCCACACACTGCTGAAAAGAGTCTGGCCTTACCACTTTGTCCCCCACACGTCAGATATTTGTAAACCTGGATCAGGTCCCCTCTCAGTCTTCTTTTCTCAAGGCTAAACAGACCCAGTTCACTTAGCCTTTCTTCATAGGGGAAGTCCTCCAGGCCCTTCACCATCTTTGTGGCCTTTGTATACATACATATGTGGGTGTGTGTATCTATGTTTATTTAAAAAAAAGAAAAGGATAGAGAAGTTACTGAAGTTACTAATCCCTGTGCTATTTGTGAAGAGCTTTTGGAAAATACATATTTGTTTCAATTCTCTCACATTCTTTACCTATTTCCAGCAGAAATATACAGTTAGCTAACAGATTAACCATTCTGGTCTAAACAACTGATTTTACAGAATGGACCAATGTGAAGTCTATCTCAATAATTCAGAGATAAATATATACATCAATAAACTATCTAAAGATTGTCCTTTTTATTTTTTTTTAGATTGAAGACATTTTCTATACAAAGTCAAAAAACTCAACAGAAGACAAGAGTGCTTGCAGTCCTTCAAAATTAACTTGCATTACAGTTTAAGGAGATGTGCAGCGAAGTTTTCACCCTTGCTCATCCTTACATGAAATCTGTTTGACCGTTTATATGATATTTTAAAGAAAGAAGAAGGTAAAATAAGACGTCTCAGAGTTAATGACAAATTCTTGTTATGCTTTAACAATGAGCCCATCCAGGAATAAGAGACTGAGCACATTTAGAGAGAAATATATATTATATATATATATATAATTATTATTATTATTGTTATTACTATTACTATTGTTATTATTTAAGTTAACAGGTCACTTAGAAAGAAAAAGCAATGGCTTTTTAAAGTTCTTAAGCTATTACATACCATTCAGACCTGCACAGGCATTGGGATAGTTGAGCTCCAGCTTATTGGAACATTCATTATTAATGCCTTCCACCCCAACCCACTCTGTGATTCTATGATTCTAGTATATACATGCAATAGAACAACAACTTTTGAAACACATTCTGAAAGTGTAAATCAAATTTTGAAGCGTAAATCTCGGAACGATTAAGCCATTTAACAATTAAAGAAAGCTACAGGAACATTTTCTTTCCTCCTCACACACCATGGTGAAAGCACACCATTGTAACAGGCAATATCTCAGTTCCCAGTGTCCAGGTCACCAACTGGCAGTCAGTACAAAGGAGGTCTCCAAGTGATTTGTTTCTGCTGTTCGGATGAAGCAGGATTGCAATGAAGTTGAACTGGAATGACTTTCACAGCTCAAATCCTCCAAAAACACATGCTAGAACCTGGACAACAAGGGAATGGCAGAAAGTCACTAGGATCTGCCCTCGGTATGTCAGATTCACAGCTGTAAAATAACCTTGGTCATGCCACCAAACATTGAAAGTAAGAATATTCAATAAGAAATGATGAACTGCATTCTTTTGTGTTTCCACAGCCTATTTAAAGAGAGAGGCAAAGGGAAGAACAAAGCACAAGTATAATGTAGCTGCCTAATTCCAGCAGCAACACATCACAAACTTGCAGGCCATCAGAACATTATTATATCTGTTCCTACTGCAAAATTTCTAGCACACCAGAAATCCATTAGCAGTGATTTTCTGGCAAAGCACCAAAGAGAAATACATCCTCTTATACCAAAAGATCAAAGAATGATTATGGATAAGTACAGGCTAAGGATCAGCAAGCTCACCCAGAAAATACATTGTAATATAAGGTTTAACAGCTCTTGTAAAATGAGAAAGACAAAAGAAACCCTCTCGCTTTGTACCAAAGCAAAGGCTGTGAACATATGAATTAAAAACTCCGGCCACCATATTTCATTAACACTGGAAATATATTTCAATTAATCTCTCTAGCTAGATTTGGCAGCTTCTTTCCAGTATCATATTCAGTTTGTTTTTACAGTTTCTCTGCAATATCATGGCTTTCAATTTCTACTTACTGACATGCAATTTAACAGAATGAACTACAGTAAACCTAATTTATTCTTTGGCTAATTTCTATGAAGCCTCCCCTGTGACCGATGTGGCCAGAATTTCTGCATGGCAGAAATGCATTGATAACCCGATGCCTTCAGCTAGATTCCTTTCAGTGAAGTCAGTGGGAGAAATCTGTTTCTTACAATTAAGTAAAAATGGAGATGAGGCTAAAGCACATAGCAACATAATAGAAAGCTCCTTGTCCCGTCAGTGACATTTAGAAATAGCTGTCTCTTTAGAAGGTAAAAATATATCTGAATTTTCTTATTTCTTTACTCTGAAAACATGAGTAATTCCCAGCACGGAAATATCACATCAAGCTCGGCTTTTTCTTTTCTCTGAGTGTAACTTCATTGACTATCTGAATTTGACAAACCAAAGGGAAAGTGTGACTCATTACAGGAGCAACAATAAGCAGAGAGACAATTATAATTTCCTGCTGCCATCAAGGCTCTGCAAGCAGGAGTCTGAATGGTGCCATGAAGAGCATCACGTCTGCTGTAACTGAGCTGCTCTGTAAAGGGACAATGCTTGAGATGTGCTTTTCTGACTGGTTGGCTTAGTCAGAAGAGCGGATACCAAAAATACACAATCTTCAAAAAGTCCTTCAAAAATCAAAATCTTCAAAGGGGAGATTATTATTTTTTTCTTTCAAAATAATATATTAAGTATTCTTATGGTACATTTGATAACACATAACCAGGGGCTTACAATCTGTTATGCCCTTCAGACATGAACGTTTTCATTTTGTTCTTCTGAAGGAAATCTCCCAACCCTGATATTTAAGCCAGTCTTCAGTGTGTCCTCGGGAGGGCTCTTACTTTAAGGGATGAGAGGATATTAATTACATAAATGACCTAAGAAGGATCAAGAGTGCTATTAAAATGAAGTTTCACATGAACACGGAAAGTTATATCAATAGGTGGGAAAGGTACGGCAAGCTCTTTGCCATAGGTTCTGTAAATCCTTCTTACAGAATAAAAAAAGAAACTGCAGACCCTTCTTCAGTCAAGAGAAACCTATCTGCTTTCATACACATTTTAGATACAGCAAAGAACATTATCTTCGCCTAAAAATGACCGGTCCTCCATGTGCCATATAGATATATGTACGTGTACACGTGCCTGAGAACAGACCTACAAAACATCTCTTGTGGAGCACTACATATTCATTCTCAAAAACAACTTCCACTGATGATGGCAAGTCAGAGGAAAAAAAAATACACTTCTGACCTGGCTGAGGATCCTAAGGAAAGCCCATGACACACCTGCCTGCAGGTTTTCTAGTGACACCAAACCAGTTATATACGTCTGCCCCTCCCCAGTAGCCTCCAGAAAGGAGAGCTGCTATAAGATTGGCAACAATTAATAAAAAAATTATTTGGCTATTAATAAATTTATTTGGATAGTAAAAAGCTGGATTTTAAGTGCTTTTATTTCTTTAGAGAAAGGAGGAAAGAGCAAAAATCTTTCAATTCACCTTTTACTTCTCAAAAAAGGGTAGAAGCCCTATTTAGAAGAAATATCTCTTTGTAGGTCATCTTTAATAAAAGTAAAGACTGATTCTCTTCCTTCATCTCACTGTTTATCACACCAAATGACAGCATTTTATTTCCTTTGGGATGGAAGAACTAAAGTAAATGGAACAGAATGAGGACACATGATAAATACTCCCTAAAATTTTGTCTTTTTTTTTTTAAGAAATTGAAATATTATCATGCAACCAGTCCCTCAGCCAATTAATAAAGGGATCTTCTCTGACCTACACAAATTTATTTGCATTACGTGGTACTACAACCAAGTTCCATACTCCTTGGTTAAAACATTTGATAATAAAATAAAAATGAATTAAAAAAAAACAAAAACCTTTTCAATAATGTACTGTAAAACAGCCCAATGGCTCAGTGTTTCTATTGAGCTTGTCTAATTAAACAACTTAATATATTCATACAATGCAAATTGCTCTGTATTTCTGTAAAACCAAAACTGTAATGCTCTATTTAATGAACACCATAAATATGGTATCTTTCATTGCTAGATTCATCTGCTACCATTTCATAATGGAACTTGGGGAATAAAGAAGTAAAATGAAATAGGAAACAATTAAGTGTTTGAAGAATTTCAGAGACATGCTGAGTTCTCTTCAAATCAGAAGATTATTTAAAAGGAACATCTGAATACCATACAACTGAAAAAAAATGGGGCATAAGATGGGGCATTACAGACGGATGGCAGTGACAGAGTATTTCAGACAGTGCAGTTCAAAGCCCTGGACAGTATCCGAAGACTGCAGCTGTTTGAGATGGGTGAAGATCAGGTTATGGTCAAGTAAACCCCAACCTTAATCAACAGAGCAGAAACCTCATTGGGTTATCTACAAGGAGTGAAAGCTTTACCAGTCAGCTTCTCATCTATCCAAACAACTTCTAATGTGTCCATTGACAGCTCACACTGTACTGACAGCCAGTAGGGCTTCCATGCACAAATCCAGCGTTATTATTGGCCAGGTGAGACATAGCATATGATAACACCTTACTAATACTGTCTATTGATTCAGCATCTGAATTAAAAACACATTCCTTAAGTAGAACCACTGTCCTGGTGATGAATTTCTTATTCCTTACATAAGGATCTCTCAGAATTGAACACAGTGCTTTTGTACACAGATGTTCAGTCACTCTTTAGGTCCTCCAGTTCACCCTGGAAAGCCTAATGATTTTTACAATTTTAATTCGCCTTATCTTTATTCCTGGTGGTATGCATCACCTGATTCCTTTTCTAGAAATGGGGATTTCAATGCATTTTACTGCTTCTGTGTGGCTGCTACTGGAGACCCAAGCTAAAAGGTCTGCAGCATTTCCACTGTTTCTACTGGAGCTATTTTTAATGCACACACAAAAGGTCACAATGTCAAAGCAGTTCTCAAGGAGAAATTAAAAAGCAGGACAGAGGGCTGGACAACAAAAGCAGAGGCATAAGAGGGGAACTGTATCAGCAGGAAGGCTGCTGACTCACAGAGGAGATGCCATAAATGACAGCACAGAAAATATCTGCTATTCACACTGCAATTCCTGCATTTTTGTATTTACTATCACCTCTATGTCTTACTCTGACGAGTAAGGAATACGTAACAATTCATAGGACAGGAGTAGCATTGGAACCACAATGGCCGGAGAATCTAAATAACGTAGATAAAAGATAATATTGTTTATGAGATCAACTCGTGGCTGTGGGAATACAAGATTTGTTTTTGTAAACACCGATCTTATTCCAGCTGTTAAACCAGAAGCAAAAAAAAGTAGAAACAGCTGGAAAGGTCAATGCTTGGGGCTTTAATATTTACAGGAGTGGTAGTAATGTATAAGTAATCCAGAAACTCAAGTAAAAAATCTGCTGTCCAAATTAATACAAGTATGATTTCATTTCAACAGTAAATCCAGACATACTTTGAAAATCAATGTCAATTTGTAAAGGCTAAATCCAAAATAAAAAATATCCTTTCCTTTACAAGGTTTCATAACAGTAAAAGATACTTTGATAAAGTTACCATCACTTGCAGATATTCAGCATTTAGAAGACAAATCCGTAACCTTAACACATTCTTTCCACAGCTTTAGCCACTTTATATTTTAAAGAAGATACTACCACAATTGATCTGTCCATATGAGCTATGTGAGTCCAGGCACATGCAAAGTACACAGCTCCTAAATTATCTGGCAATCTAAGAAGCATGAAGAAAGAAAAACATTATAGTAGTATTGTAATTGCTTTCCAGAATAATTAATCGTTTTCTTCCTACACACATACGGTCACAAATACACCGGAACACAGACTCACATATTTTCTAAAATTATGTTTGCGTAAAAAACATTCACACCATGGAAAGATAGTTTATTCAGTGCTGATAATCCCATATGCTTTAATGACTCTGCCATAAACCAATAAATATCGCTTTCAGTATATGCAATTACTTTAAAGTGGTAAAATACTCTTTATCACATCATTTGAGGAAAACAAGTGACCTCTTCAGAAACTTTTTTTATGAGTTGGGAAAGTACCTAAGAGGTTATGCACAGATTTTGTGTACATACAGAAATGTTTTTAAACGTTGATCTTCTTAGAAGTCACAGATCATTGAGCTTCAAGTGGTATTTCAGAAACATCAGGGGAATTCTCTTGCAGGTGCTCAGAACTGCGTTACAGTGATGCACTTGGAAGCAACAGAGAAATGAAACAAATTACATTTTTGTGTTTTCATATTAACCAGGATGGCAGGAAAGCTCTTGCAAGCGTTTTCACAGTCATCAGTTAAACTTTCCAGCTCCCAGTCCAACTGAAGGCAGTAGTGAATCCGTGCTGATTTCAGCACCCTACACCAACAGCCAGTACTAAATCTACAATTGCTCTAAAAGATAGATGCATCTCACTGACTGAATCCCCACTCCACTGAAATCATTATCCCAAAAATCCTTCTCTGTAGCAAAGCTAGCTTTTCAAGAATAATGTTCACTAGCTACAAAAAATACTGGGGACAAATCTACACATCCTCAAGGCCAATAGAGACATCCACATACATTTCAGAGATGGATCTCAGAGGACTACTGGCATCAGCATCACCATGACAGAGTATATCAGTGAACTACAGGCTTTGCATCTCATCTGCACAACACGCATAAAAATGCTCTGAATGTATACACATTTTGTTACATGTGTACACTCTTCTCTCCCTTCCTCCCTTCTGTAGGAGTTGTATTGTGGTTTTGCTTTAACATTCAAGAAAACATTAGAAGTCTGACTCTAAAAAGAAAAGTTACTGTACTGTTCCTCCAGTAGAAAGAAATAAAATAAAAAATACAAAATTAAAATGGCAAGTGCTTCTTACAATGGCTCCTTATGTCACTGCCAAAGGCCTTGATCTGCACTATTTCAGATCCACCCAAGGAAACTGTCTCATTTGTAACCACAATCTCCCTTATGGCAGTGCTTAAAAGGTGAATTAGTAATGGACTCACATGCCCTACAAATACCTCAGAGCATCCAGGGGCGGAGGCTGAGGGAAAAAATAAAATTTTGGTAATAATACTAAACTTTTTAAAACTGTTTTATCATTTTAAAAATAAAAGAGTTATCAGAAAAAAATCATCTTTTCCAAAAGAACTCTTTTGGAAATTGAACATTTATTATACAGGATTATGAATTCAATAGTAAAAACACTGATATAGTGACATGAAAGAATATAACCCTTATCTACAGAACTGTGCAGTCTAAGCTTCAAATCAGGAAGTTGGAAAAAGAAAAAGAAAAGGAAAAGGGAAAGAACTAGGAAAGTCTGGGCAACTACATGAATAAGCAACCAAATGAAGCTTCCCACTCTGATATAGAAATAAAAACAATTTGTGCATATACTATAAGAAAATAAAGGTATATCAATTAGAAATGAGATGGTTGTGCTACATTTATATGTGACACTGACGAAATATAGTGCTGAGTTTCAGCAAAGACACTGATAAACTGGAGAAGTCAGAGTAAAGAGGCACAGAAAAGGACTTAAAGATGTTTTTCTCCCAAAGATCCAAAAGCCCAGCTTATACTCAACTGTAAAAAAAGAAGATTGATATGCTACAGGTACCAAGGCAGGAGGAAAACTCAAAAAACAAAAACCACAAAGACAGCAATCCTAAAGAGAGATACTATTGAGATAATTTAACTGCATTCTCTATAGCCTGAGAATATGCTTCAAGTTTTGTCTTATCTTTCCTTGTCTTTCAGCCCAAACGAAATTAGAGTCACTGTAGAACTGACATTTCTCTTTAAAAAATAAGAAAAAAAAATGATAAACCATTGAAAAACAATTTATACAAAACACGCATTAGTAAAACATGCTAGCATGAATGGAAGAGCAGAATAACTGCCTCACAGTGAAAAAAGTCAACGTTTGGATTTAAGCAACAAGGTCAGGGAGGAAGTGTTCCTTAAGCCTGGTTTGTAATTATAACCGTACTAATTTTTCCACCACAAACTGAGGGAAAGACAAATGACTTTTCAAAATGGGATTGTGAAAGAACAATGCCGCTTAGACTGCTGAGGATCTGATCATACAGCACATGATAAAATACACTCGAATCAAGTCAAACAAAATTAAAAAATATTGCAGAACATCAACCAGAACCTCACTCAGACTTGAACCTGGTCTATACTGTGCTACCTACAAACTGGCACTAGACATTACAATTACATTTCCAGGGCACTTTTCTGTGGTGCAAAAAGGCATTACTTTAAATAAGAGTCAACTAGCAGAATGGAATCACACCAAAGTGGGACTCCTCAGCTGGCACACATAGGTCACAAATTAACAAAGTTTAAATTCTCTAGATCCCAATAAATTCCAGTGGACAGTGAGCACAGCTGGGACTATGCAGCAAAGGCATTCATTATAACAAGTTTGGGCCAGACTTCAGAGAGATCCAAAACATCTTAAAGGAAGATCTGTTCCTCCCAATGTCTGGCCATCACCTAACACATCCCGTTACCCCAGCAGTCACCTGTTCTCATGTCAAGAACTACAGATGAGCAGAGAAGCACAGAACTCACGACGGAACCAGAAATGTAAGAGTCAGAAATGGTGCCACTGCATTTTTAAACCATGTCAGGAACCTAATCTTTTTGAATGCCACGCAGCCAAATGTTTATGATTTAGAGCAAATTTAGGAATATGTTTTTCATTTACAGCTTACATGACACATTGATATTAGTGTTAGAGACCATTTGCCAAGAGAAATTACAGGCAAGATTTCAGCATTTTGTCTTATAAAAAAAGCTGGCAGTTGTCTGTCAAGCTGCCTTTTACTTTGCTTCTGTTTGGGGCATTTTTTTATGAAGTTTATAATCTGACTCTGTAAGGTTTCCAAATCTCCAGTTAAGAGACGTTTCTCATAAAAATTCCCCAGAAGGAATGAGGAATGTCTGTATCCTTCTCAGCAGAAGCCCCTAAAACCACTCAGTGGCAAGGCAAAATAATAAATTCCTGGAGTGCCAAGAACCTTCCAGTATCATTAACCAGAAATAACTAAAGACTGGAATATATAAAACTCCTATCAGCATTTTCTGAAGGACCTTCTCTGATTTTGCCTACATTTTGATAAACTAGGAGAAAAAAGCATTCATTTTCCACCTATAAATAGAATGATTGCCGGTTCTGGAAAATTCACCTCTTTGGAGATCTGTCAGCCTTCTGGATGTCACTGATTATCATGACTACAGAATTACCTGCACTGCTGATCCCCCTCTGGGGTGCCAGGAGGAAGAAAAGCATACTCAATCCCTACAGAGGGTGATGTCACCAGGCCCATCTTGCCCAGTCTGCTTCTTCACAGATACCTTTCCACTAGCACATGGATTACCATTAACCTGAGAACTTCACACTCACACTGTGTTCACACTCACAAAAAAAAAAAAAAAAAAAAGAGCCACGAACATGGAAGGGCTCCTCTCCTTGCTGTAGCACAAAGAGCAGTCCACAGGTCCCCTCAGCAGAACACTTGGTGTCCATCCTGGGCCTACTAAGTAACTACAACTCAGGCTCAGGGAAATGTGCTCTACCCATCTCCACCACAGAAGTCACGGAATAGCTTAGGTTGGAAGGCACCCCATGGATCACTGAGTTCCAACCCCCCTGCCACAGGGCCACCAACCTCCAGATCTGGTACTAGACCAGACTGCCCAGGGCCCCATCCAACCTGGTCTAGAACATCTCCAGGGACAGAGCACCCACAACCTATCTATGGGCAGCCCATTCTAGCACCTCACCACTCTTTGTAAAGAACTTCCCCCTGACATCCAATCTAAACCTTCCCTCTGTGACCTTAAAACCATTCTGCCTTGTCCTATCACTGTCTACTTGTAAAAAGTCAATTCCCCTCCTGTTTATAATCCCCTTTTAAATACTGGAAGGCTACAATGAGGACTCTTCATAGCCTTCTCTTCTCCAGGCTGAACAAGCCCAGCTCCCTCAGCCTGTCCTCATAGCAGAGGTGCTCCAGCACTCTGATCATCTTTGTGGCCTTCCTCTGGACCCTCTCCAATAGCTCCACATCTTTCTTGTACTGGAGGTCATAGTACACAGTACTCCAGATGGGGCCTCATGAGGGCAGAGTTGAGAGGGACAATCACTTCCCTGCTGGTCATCCCTCTTCTGATGGAGCCCAAGTTACTACTGGCCTTCTGAACTGCAAAAGGACACCACTGGTTCGTGTTCAGTTTTTCATCCACCAGGACACCCAGGTCCTTTGACACAGGAATACTCCCAGGCATTTCTTCAACCAGTCTGTACACTTATCTGGGATCATTCCAATCCAAATGCAAAACCTTGCGCTTTGCTTTGATGAAATTAATTAGGTTCACATGGGCCCCATCTTTCAAGTTTGATGAGGTCCCTCTGGATTACATCCCTCCACCACAGTGCTCAGCTTGGTGTCACTGGCAAATTTGCTGAGGGTGAAGAAGACACAGGGGCCCTCAAACAAAGGATGATGCTGCAGCAGGGCAGGATCATGGCCTTCTGTTTTGCGTGATGTAGTCACCACAAAGCAGACCCAAGGTGGTCACCCTCTGCAAGGCAGGACCTGTCCTCAACCCTGGGCAATGCCACAGATCGGGTCTCCTCAGGCAGAGGTACACAGCACCAAGTACCTCAAAGAAGCTTTCAGAAACATCCCATTTCCTAGCGAGCTCTGCTCTGTAACTGCATAATTACAATACAATACAAGAGTAAAATGCTCACATGGCCACATTTAACAAGAATTCTGCACAAAAAAAGGAATGGCCATTTGTTGAGCCACTGTTGCTGCTGTGACATTAAAAGCTTCAACAAATAAGCCCACTCAACTGCTATGCAGGCCATGCACAGCTCAGTGGAGAGTCAGAAGGAGAGAAGCCTGCAAGCAGCACCAGCCAACACAGGTGGAGGCTGAACATGTTAACAAAGATGGCCAGAGAAAACAGCTCCATTAGATGCAATTTTGAGCACATAAAGATATTCTGATGCAATGGATTCATAAAAACATGGTGCAACTAATGCACTCCTAACCTTTGCCTAAGGGATTGAAACTCTTTAAGTATACAGCTGATCCAGTCTGAAAGCTTCTTTGTAAATACTTCAGCTCACTGAAAAGGCAAAAAAAGTTGAAAAAAACTCACTTATCTATCTTGAAAAAAGCTTACTATAGAGACACTATAACAACTCAGGGAAAAAAAAAAGAGAGAAAGAACAATAACATATATGGAAAAAAAATACCATCAATGGAAAAATGGAGAATATATTTTAATTATCAGCTTTCAATAGTAACAGCAGTTATATTTTTTATTACTAACTAAGGTAACATTTCAATGTAATGTGAACAGGTTGAGACTCACAATGAGCAAGAAGAAAGCATGCAGATGCCAATGTTACATTAGATTGTCATACTGTAATGCTCTCTAGAAAATTGTTTTTCCTTCCTCTTACTTGCACCCAGGACTGGCCGAAAACTTCCATCCTGGGCCTCAGGTTTTTTCAATTCCTCTCCTCAAATGCATATTAAACATAAGAAAGAATTTTACCACGGAGGACAGCTTCAACATGGTTTTGATATTAGCAGTGGTTTGGTTAAGCCAATACTTTTTCCAGAGGAAAACTGAAATCTCAAAACTAGCTCCATTTGGGCACTCAGCTACTTCTCAGTCATAATGCTAACATGGGTCAAATGTAAAAGCGATTTCTCAAAAAATTCATGTTTTTCTGGTAGGGCCCTTAGAAAATACACACAGAATATAATAGGAAGAGTAAGAAATACAAGAGAAAAATATATATATAATTTTCTGAATAAAACAGATTTGTCCACAGGAATAATAATTAGGAATACAGTTTAAATGTTTCTCTGATATTCTTGGCTTTCTGTTTATTTGATGATCTGCAAATGTTATTCCAGAAGCAATTTAAAGGTTGATTTATTACGATGATAGAAGCCAAACATCTTAACTGCCTCGTAGCCTTCTTGTTTTCATTCTGTGAAAGGATTTTTTTCACATTAAAAAAAGCCTTGTTTCTCATGAAAAGTTCTTTTTTTTTTTTTAAGCTGGGTACTGAGACTCTTAAGAACACAGGCAGGTTTTGACAGTCTCAGTTATACAAATACTGCTTGAATGTCGTTGAAGAAAAAAGAAAAGTGACATAAAAATAGGATCTACCTCAAAAATCAAAAAAATATCCACACAAAGGGAACCACAGACGTTTATAAAAATCACATCCCAAACTGTTTTTTTCATACATCACTCGAAAGTGTATTTATCCTTATTACAATGACCTCATATCCATACTGCAAGGAGAATTCTAAGCTTTCAGAAACTAACTGTGAACACAGTACTAACCTGCCAGGCAAAGAACAAACAGGTTTGTACAACCTACTGTCAGCAGTGTACAACAGAGAACACAAAATATTGCATACAAAATGATTATTTCAAAGAAACACTTCAGTGTTGTGGACTCGGTGCTTCTTAAAGGATTTCTAGAGAAAGAATTTCCTGTTCGTTAAAATGCATTTGTTGTAAAAATCATTCTTCTAAATCAACCTCTTTCCCTTCCCTTCTAGCAGCATAACATCTCTTCCCTCTGCAGCCAGCAGGGATTCACATGTGGATTTTAACTTGTCAGCACATGTAAAGTGATTGCCACTGTTTAAAATGTGTTTACAAGCGGGAGAAAAAAATGAAGAAAAAAATAAAAAAAAGACAGAAAGTGGCTCCTATTGCAACATCAATAGTTCATCTCTTTAGTAGAGAAACTTGTAGCAACTAAGCAGTTTGCATCTTACACCAAACCACATAACTTTATGTGCAATTACCACGAGTTGAATTACTTAACCAAGCATTTCCATTTAATATATCGCTTATTTTCTTTTCATTTTGGAGGAGGAAAGTAAAGTGTTTTAAAATGGCTACGCTAAAAGGCTACTTTGAAAACTCATTATCCAGAGCTAAATACCAGATTTCATTTTAAGCTTACTATTGTCCAATCTTTTCTCGTCATCTGAAGTTCACAGTGTGTCACTGTCTTATAATGCCTCTCTGTTCCCAAAAGACTGTAAACACATCTGAGGAAACTTCCTTCGCCACCACCCATCCCGTTCCTTTCTGAGGATTAGCTGTAGCATTACTGCCGTATCTCCAAACCTTTATACTTGGTTATTAAAATGCTAACAGTTTTCAGCGACTCCGTGTTTTAATATCCACTGAGGTTCTGCAAAAGTACGGTAATTTACCTTTATAATAAACTGAAAGATTGCAAGTGAAATTACACAACTCAAGTGTTAATTACACTACAACAGCTAGTATATATGAACAGTAGGAACTCAAAATCTGCGATGGTACTTGAGGAAATAATAAAAAAATTTCAAGTACGTTACTATAAATTAACTTAATACCTAAATATAGCATTTGTGCCTCAAAAGCCTCTGTAGAACACTGATATTTCACCGGAACCAGGACCTGAGCAACCACAGAGAAAGACAGAAATGAAACACTCATTACTTACTGGTTTAGCGTTACATCTAGGATGAAGGATGACCCAAAAGCATCAACCTGGAAGCTGGCTCGAGCAATGTGGGTAGACTGCAAAATGGAAAAGAGAGGAATTGGTATTCCGCTACAACACAACATACCATACAGGTTTCTAAACACAGAAAGTAATTATATTTACAAAGCAACAGTACTAACCAAATAAAACTGCACTGAAATAGACACAGTATCTATTGAGTGAGTAACTTTTGTTGTTTTTGTTTTTTTTTTTGCTGAACTTTGAGGTTTGTTCAGGAACTCCCAACAACACAACAAGCTCTGCCATAATTATGTTCCCTCCACATTAACCCAACAATAACCCACCAACACTGTAGAAAACATTTCTTCTCTTTGAACTTCTACCTCAGGCAAAATCCTGAACAAATACAAATGGGAAACTTCAACTGGATGGACCTTGTTGGTCAGTCTGGCTCTGACAGGTAGAGAAGAGCTGAGATGTGCTCAGTTCATTCAAGCTGGGCTGTATGCACCAGTCTCATCAATGTTATTCAGAAGAAGCTGGTATTTCAGTTAAGCTCCCAATAAAGCTCATGTAGTGAGGTGGGGTAGACTCTGATTAACTATGCTTTCTGTAAAGCTGTGACTCACACCCCTGTAGCCCATCTCAACCAAAAGGTTCCCAAAACTCCAACCAAACAAAACTTGGTGCTACGGAAACATCTTTTCCTTTATTCCTTTCTCTCTCTGAAATGCCTTTTCCTGAATTAATTGCTTTTATTCACTCCTATACCAAACAACTACAGGAACGCTTTGTAAATCACTATCTTCCAGAAATATAATATTTATTCCAGTAGCAGTGAAAGAAAACACACTGTTATCCAATGGAAATGCAACACTTGTTTGAAGACCTTAAAACTCCCAAGAAACTGAACAGTGATGTTATTTAACTAATTAGTAAGAAAAGCTACTTTCAGGCATGTTGGAGCTGTTTCAATTTGTTCTTTACTTTCTTTCCATTGAAATCTACCCATTAAGATTTGAAGCATGTAGACTGAGGGATCTAAAAGAAGCTCTGAACGACCACTTACAACTCCATGCCACACTTCTCAAAGAAGTACAATACAGGACAGTACAACTGTAACAAATGATTTATTGAAAACTCTGGGAAACACAGGACAGGATGGGATAATGTGAATCATCAAATTCACTCGCTCTAAAACTACTGGCAGGCTTTCAATAGGCATTAAATCCAGAAGAGTTGAGATTACCAGTTTGCCTGGAAAGAAACAGCAATAAAGACATGGGAAATTGAGGGAATCGTTACTTTTTTTACTATATTTTTGAGTTGCCCTATAGCCAAATTTTCTTGTTATTGCTATGTGTAGAAGCATAAGTTTTCGCAAATGAAAAAACAACCATGAATAAGTATTTGCAAACAGTTGATTCCTTTGAAAACAAAAAAAAGTCAATAAAGTTTTTCTCATTAGAGGAAGCTTAGGCAGCATGCGCTCTACAAAAACACCTCCCTGTGCCACTGCACTGAATGTGCACACATGAAAAAATTCAGGTATTCAAACTGTGGTTTAGAAGGATGCAATAGTAACTGTAAAGTTCTTAGGAGACCTCTTTGTAGATATAATTCAGAATCACATATAATTTCAGCCATCCCTACTACATCTAACCTGCTTTGTACCACAGGCCACAGCACTTCACTGAGCAGTTCTTGTAATTCTTGGATGATCTAAGAGCACCTCTTTTGAAAAAATGCATAATCTTTGACCAAGTAAGTGAATATGCCATGTAGTTTATCTTATCCAAGTAAATGATTTCAGTGATGAATTACCATCAGTATTAAAAAACCTACTTTCTACAATATATATGTATATTAAAAAAATAAAAAGGAAAGATGGAAAAGAAGGAAATTTCTTCACATCACCAGCTTTTGAGTCCCTTAGTAAGGGGATCAAACTAGTCCAGGTGACAGGCACAGCACCCGTGATGTAACACGGACACCCTCCCGTGCAGGGGCACCATACCAGGACCACCACCTTGCTGCCCCCACGCAGAGGCAGCTAGCCCAGCCACAGCCACAACAAAAAGAACTGTCTGCAAACTATCTCATTATCACTGGCATTTCTCTTCCAACTCTCAGGCAGCAGAGTTTGCTTTGAATATGGGTTTGAAACTCCTCCTTTTGCTAGATTTGAACGATGAGGCTGCTTCTCACAAACAGGACATGACAGGCCAAGGACCACAGAACACAGTGTGGGCCAGTGCTGGTTTAGTCATTCACACATTCCCCTGCAGGATGTTTGCTAACCCTAGATAACCTTCATTTACCTATTTGCTCAGTAACAACCACCTCGGGATCAGAGGAATAACACTAGCACAGCTGCTCACTCTTCATTGCTACTTTATTAAATGTAAAGAACTTTATTATTGGTTAACTTTATTTATTGGCTACATCTGCCATCATTCTGATATATGTATGCAGAAAAACTGAATCTTCTGTATCACCAAATGCTTATACTGAAGAACATAAAATCATTATTTAAATATGTATATAGCGAATGTAGTCTTTATCACAAAAAAAAAAAAAAACATATTCACCTATGCTATTTTCACATTAATAAGAATAAAGCTGTAAGAGGAAAGATGCCTGGTTTTTTTCAGTGTTTGGCGATTTTTTATTATCATTTTTGGGGGTTTGTTTGCTTCTTTGTTTTTACACTGCTAAGTATATTGCATCGTATTGATTTGTTCTGGGAAGTTTCTTCCCCTGGACAGGACTATAAGACACCCGATTACAAGGCTAATGTATTTCTGAGGTGATCCTGGACCACAGTTACCGCCTGACAGAAGCTCTTAATGCAGACTTATGGGAGAAAATGCCTATTAATAAATTAGAATTAAAAACTTTAAACAGATGTTGCTACCCCCAAAGCAAGCAGTGCAAACCCATGAAACTCACCCACTCTTAAGTTTACACTCACATGCAAACAAGTATCTCAAGTGTATCTGACATCAACTGAGATGCAAAGATACACATCTTGAATACCCAAACAAATTCAGCCCTTTCCAGAAATTGCAGTCTTTAGAGACTCAAGGAATCCTTCAATCCCAGTTGCAGTTCTGCATGCAGTCCTGCCTCCTCTCCCCCCTGATCCCCCTTGCTGGCTGTGTGACTGCCTGAATTCAGATCAGTGTCAGAAAATTAATCGTTACTTGGAGTGGATCAGTTTTCTGCCGGACAAATAAGCTGATCCAAATAAAATATAAAGCCACGACATGGCCAGATGCGATGGAAAGGAGCTGGAGGGGACATGCAGCCAGCGAGCACAGAGGAAGACAGATTCCCCCCTTCAGTGACAGTGAACAGATCTCATCCAGCACAGCAAAAATGTGCACCTTAAGAGTAATAGCCAGTATATTTTTTAGCATAATCGTTCTTCTGAATATCTGGTAAAAAGCCACGAAAAATATAAATGGATTTTTTAAAGTCTTGGCTTCACAGTATTTTAAGTACATCGATATGCCTGCTTAGAGAATGGTAAAATGGCCAGCTGGAAGGGACGCCAGGTTCATAACATATGTCTGTAAAAGAATCCAAAGAAAGAAAATCAGGGTGCATCTCTGATATCTCGTTTGAGCTCAAGTAACGAGAAAGACACCTTCAAAGGCTCCTCTAAACCACTGAAGCAAGACAATCAATTACATCATTCCGTTCTCAAACTACGGAACTTTCTCAGAAAATGTGAGGCTTTTTTAGCAACCATGGGTATGACACATCAGTGCCTGACAACCGAGTCATTACAAGGGAGTTCCTGGAGACCAGGAGAGATGCACTCAGCGCAGAACCTGAACGAGAGCCAGGGAAGAAGGCTCCAGTAGTGTAATGGGAGAGCACAGTGCCTGTGCCCCTGAAGCAATCAAAAAAGATGTTAAATTTTAATGTCTTGCAACCAAAGAAGGAAAATATCAAAAATAACTCCAAAAACAGTATCTTCAGATGCAATTTCAAGTGCTACATAAAGTGTACTACCCCACAAGCTCCCCTTATAAAAAATACTGAGCATCTGATGCATCTAATGCAAATATGTGGGAGCTGGCTTTGTCAAAAATCACAAAGTTTAAGCATTTGAATGGAAGTCTGAAAGGAATCAAAAGTCAGTGGAGTGGAAAGCACTATTCCAAATCAGTGTGCAAAGATATTCTACCTGAAACAAATATTAAAGCTTGACCCCCAGAGAAACAAAAGTGGTACACAAACCTCACTGACAAACCAAGAGAGTTGTGATTCTGACTGTACTAAATCTCCTGATCCATGCTTTAGGGATTACTGCGGTAATAAAGAAGTCAGGCAGTCAGTACCATGCATGAGTGTTCTACAGAAACACAACAAAATAATGACAATTCCCAGTACGGTCCCTCCAGAATCACCCTTCTGCAGAAACCAGCCCTGAGCATCTCCAGGGGGAATACACGTACGTAAACTGCAACCAAAGCACAGGACTGCAGGTCAGTGGCGAACCTCACTGCACGATTTTGTACCTAACAGTTGATACAAAGCATCTCATTTCAAATTGAACAAATATTTCAGTCAGCAGTGAAAGGTTTACAAGCTACGTGCTTTCTTAACAATCAAATTAACAAGAATTTTGAAAGGAGACGTTTTAGAAATGTTCTCATATTCATTATAATTAGCTGGATGTTGGAATTGGCATGGCAACATAATGACTAACATTTTTCCTCATTAAAAAAAAGGAAAAAGAAAATTAAAAATATACTGTGACTGAAGGATGGACTTCCTGATAACGTATCTTTCTTCCTTATGAATTATCCTGCATAAAGCTCTCAGATGCTTTTTCATAAATTTTGCTGGAAGAGATAACAAGAATTTCCACTGAGCGAGAAGAATGTCTCCTCTGTTTAAAAATACATAATATATATGAGAAAACCCAATCCAATTTGTATGCTCTCCCTTTGATGTAAGGAATTTTGTATTCACTACTATTGATACAGCACTGTAGTTTGTAATTAAAAGATTGTGATCAAATTTGTACACTCAAAAGAAAAGCATCAAGAGAATCAAGAAAGCAATACAGAGTGTTATAGAAAGAGAGAACTAATAACCTGTACTTCAGAGCTTGCAAGAACAACAAGGCTTTACAGCAGACACTACTTACAAAATAGTTTCCTTAGATATTGATCTAATTTGCCCCCTCTATTTAGTAGGCAGACAAAAATCTCAGCTTGTTACCAACCCTTTAAGTTTGCATGAAACATCTGTCTCTTAAATTTGATGAGAAATCAAAAGAAATACATTGATGAAATTTAGCAAAAAAAATATAGTAATATAGTAATCTAAAAAAAAAATTTTGAAAACAATCATCAAATTCATGCCATCTGGGGCTAATTAGCACACATGCACATTGTGAATAGAAAGGTTTCAGCCTCAGTAGTGTTGTGATGAATCCAGTTAAGCAGTATAATCTAGGTGCACGTAAAATTAGAAGTTTGTTCAAAAACTTACTTTTCTGCTTGTCTCAAGGGCAGAAAAAGAAAACTTTACTAAGAGATAAAACTCAGGTACAAGCCTAGGTCTAACTAAAGAGAAGAAATCTCCAAGCCAAGGAATCACTTTTAAAAAACACACAGCAAAATACAAATGCAATATTATTTCCTCAGACTTTCCCTACTACCATTTGTAAATACGTTATTTTTATCAAAAATTCACACATCACAGCATATTAAAAAGGGCAACATTTTTAGTTTACTTTCTTCAGCATTCTCAGAGTATTTATAGGCGCTTATGTACTATCTTAATCATCATTAATAGCCACTTTTTTCACAAGCTTTCAATTTTCTCCATAGTATCTTGATTTCTAGGGGACTTTCTTAAAAAAATGAAGTTATTTCATGCGTGATTTGATGAAACACCTCTTACAGATGCCTCTCTGGGGTACAACTGATACATGTATTCTGAGGAAAAGCCAGAAATAAGCAACGGGTTTTGAAGGTCCGTGTCCATTGTTGATCACACATTTGGTCTACACGCCAACGATGGGAGAGGCAGAGGTGGGGTTAACGCAGCCAGCCAGAGCACGGTGCCATCACCCCATTTGCTGCAGTGGAGCTTTGCCAGCTCCTGTCAGAAGAAGGGTTTGACAAAGCCGTAAACATGACCTAAAATAGCTCTTCTCCTCATAAACAACATAGTATCCCTGAAATCAGAAGCAGGGACTACTTGTGCCTCTAAAATGCCAGCAGTGATTCTTCCAGGTAGTAAAAAAATAAATAAATCTGTTTTATTATTTATTTGCTGTTTTGAAACCAGAGGCTGTCTGCACGTACTCAGAGCAGTAAAATAAGAGTCCCCAGCGAGACAGATGAGGGGAGCAGCAGTGGGAAGAACCAGACTTGAACAGATATCTGTGTGATCTATCACGTAGATATCACCGCTGCACATTCAACATCTGGGCAGCAGCAGCGATCCATCAGAAGTCCTACAGATGTGTGGTGCTGAGCTCTGCTGGACTCAGCTGTACACGCTCACACATCTCGCCTTACTCCTCCACATGGTACCCCAGAACAGTGGGCATCTCTGAACAGCTACAAACAAACTGGCTTACCAAAAAAGTCTTATTTTCTCCTGAAAATTTCTCTTCCTTGCTCTCCCTCCTTGCCCCTACGTCATCTTCCTCAAAAATTCACCGAAGGTTAAATGATGGAGCAATGAAGACAGGAAAACTATCAGGCTGTCACCAGTAGCAAATTTAGCATGAACTGCCATTTGGTCTCACAGATTTAAAAAGACAAATTTATGGAACTGAGCGGGCAAGATGTTGATTCCCAAGAAGCAATCTAACACTTGTCTCTAGCCCCAGGGGGAAAAAAACACATGCAACTGGATCTTATATCCACCATGTTTTCTGATTACACTCCTTTAAGAAAATTTTAGTTATAACTTTGGATTTCCTGTGAGACTAATCACTGTAACTTCTGTCATTGTGAAAGTCCACACCCCAGTGAAAGGAATAACATTTGGGAAAGGGTACTCTTATTTTTCTTTTTCTTAAAGGGAAGCAACAAATAATCATGTATAAAAGTCACAATCAATGTGCAATGCTGGGGAAAAGCGTAAAAGCAGTGACTGCTCAATCTCTTGTTTTTAAAACACATTTGACAAGGTTATTCATCAAAGATTAATGGCTAGGAAAAGTATGGTAAAATAGATTATTGCAAGGATGACTAATAAATTAATGGATTGCAAGTAGGAAACAAAGTAAAGTCACCCACAAAAACTCACAAAGATCAAAATGTTTTCCTGTCATAAGTGATATAGAAACTCTGATGATCATGGAAGATCACGTTTCTAAACCCAGACTGGGAAGGAGAGCTCACAGACTTGTCCGTGATTTATGGACACCACAGCGTTCATTGCTTCCTGCAGCAAGTGTTCATTTCAGGGAGTCAGATATAAAGTGAAAAGCAACACAGGAAGATGCTTCAGGACTCAGTAACTAGATGGTGAATCTATGTCCTTGTGAAGAAGTATGAGGGAACAGAGTCAGATGTGGAAAATCTTTCTTACATGAAATCGTCCTTACAAGATCCTCTCCTGAGGACATCTGGCAATTTCAAGTAGAAAGACCTAAGATGAGCAGCTCCTCATGCACAGCTGCAGCAAACAAATAAAGCACAATGAATCTGCAGAGGGGGAATACACAACAAGGGAGGCAATGCAGGCACTGAAGGCAGCACTTGAGGATGAACCATCTGGTCAGTGTGTCATTCAGCTGCAGAAAGGACCGTATTGTCTCAAGGACACCATGTAGCAAGAAGGCAAGTTCAATGAATCTACAAATCCCAAGGAATGAAGCAATTTTGACTTTTCCTTCACCAAAGCAGATGGTGCTTTGAGGTCATTTCTAGCTGCATGTTTTCCAAATTCTAGAAGGAATCAATAATGTTTAGAGAAATATACCCTTTTTAGCAACTCTCGCAGACTTCTGAAATGAAGGAACAGACTTCCCCTACCAAAGGAATCTGCAGAAACGCTCCGTTAATGTTGCTTATGCATTACACACAAAAAAAATTTTAAAAAAGCATTCAAAAGTAATAAAAGAGCGCAGGCTAACTTTGCTCTTCTCTACACTAAGTATCAGCAAGTAAAATTTCATTCAGCAATACAGTCACGTTTTCCAAACATTTTCAATGGTCTTATGCTTAGTTTGTAAACTGAAGAAAAATTACCAAATTATCTCACTGTTCAACGCCCTTTGCTTACCAACACAGCTAACAAACTTCTCCCATAAACAGTTCTCCAGCAACAGCAGAAAGTTTACTAACATTCTGTCAGCACAACAGGCTTGATTAGACTTGCAGACCCTAGGCATGCCAATACATTGCTCAACTGCACAGATAATTCTTTTTAAACATGACTCACTCTCTACATTCAAGTATCAAAGTCCTGTTTAAAAGTTGCAAAGTGCCTGAAAAGTATATAATTCAAAACTCATTTTCCTCTTGATAAAGTCTGAGAGGCCACAACGAATCAGCATTTTTACTGCTTACATTTTCTGAAAGAAACTATGGATTTTTTCATTCCCACGTAATTCAGGGACTAGAATACTCTGAGGAGACCTTTCTGTAACAGAAGATGTTTCTATATACTGCGATCCTTCTGGGAAATGTTGAGCTCCGTGTCAGAAGGCTGTAACCTCTACACTCATGTATATCCAACTTGCAGCATCAAGGCATCAATAAAAGGCACTTAGCCACACATTTTCTTTACTAAATGTTGTGCTAATATTACACCTTGGAACACAATTTTTCCAAAGCGTAGTGATTTGCTACAGTTTTCTGGACTAGGCACATTCATTTCAATTACAGAAGTTATTAAAAAAAAAAAAAAGAGAGAGAGAGAGAGAGAGAGAGAAAGAAAGAGGATGACAGACCTCATAGAGTGAATTTACTATACAAGTTCTGTAAAGATGACAACAACCAACAAACCAGCTTTATGGACAAATCCTCATTGCCTCCCTTACAGTGAGCCTCATTCACGTGTATGGGTTCAGATATGACAACAGGTCAAATTTTCACTGCCTAATGGCAAATGACAAGCAGCAATGCTGTGCTCTTAACTTTAACTGAATGTAGGTTTCAAGTTGGACTTTTACAGACTCAATGGTTGAACATCTTTTCACCACTTGACACTTTTTTTTTCCCCTACATAGTATTTGTCCTATCTTTAATCTCAGATGACACTAACTTTCCATGTGAACATACCCAACCAGCCATTCTCCTCGTGAAGATGCATACTCCAGGTTGGCGAAGTCCACTCCATCCACATCCTTCCCATGCAGCCCTTCAGCAACCTTTGCTACACAGTACTCTCTCAATGAAGTTTTGGGAAGAAACATTAACCTTCCCCCACACAGTCATCTTTGGAAACACAAAATGCAACTGCTTTGGCTAACATCTGGCACACATAAAACTAAATGGTTACTAAGAAATGCAACACTGGAAAAGGATATTTAATGACCAAAAGCTTGAATCATGTAAGCAGAAAAATGAGAGGACACTTGATCTCTCCCAGCGCCTACAATTCTGTGATTCTGCCTGTGTAATTTGGAGTAGGAAGATCCCACAAGCTTGTGTCTAAGAGAGGCGGACTTGGCCCTCTTCTACAAACAGAATTCACCCTACACATCCAGGCCCAGGGATCAAACACGGGCCTGGACAACCAGATCACCTGGCAGTCCTGTGAGCTTCTTCCGCTGAGGAGAACAGCAGCCTACCAAGAAGAAGAAGCTTCAGTTCAAATCAATGACTGCCAAGGATAAAGGTCCCCATTCGCCGAAGAGAGAAATCTGGTAGGAGTGGGCTGCAGGGAGTGAAAGGATTACAAACTCCATCAGAGCTGATCTGAGATAGAAGAGCACTGAGACACCACTAGCTAGCAGGACGCACGTTTGAGAAAAATGAACTTTATAAAGCTTCTGAAAGTTTTACAGAGTTTAGCTGAACTTTAAGCCTGTTTAACAGGGTCACTGCAAAAATGTTTTCACAGGCAGAATCCTAAGGAAAGCACTTGGTCTTGAGCGACTTAAAGGCTGGCAGAGTTACTGAGAAGACAACAACGGAGACCTGAAGCAGCAAATATAATATGTCACCTACCAGGACAGTGTTATAGTACATCCACTATGTGCTTGTGGCAAAAATTTCAGAGTACACGCTAACTTCATCTGGACATAGGTTGCTCCAAAAGTAATGCCTCCTATTGATTTCCATGGGAACTACAACAGCTACAAAACGCACAACAACACTATCTGATAGAGCAAACGCTTAGCCACAAAACGCTGTTTTTCAGTACAGTAACCACCATTAGCCAACTAACACAGATGAGCTGGTCAATATATTCTTCATTTAATGGTAAGACAATTGTTCATGGCCATCTGGGACTTGGTTTGTCTTTCACATCACTGTCACCACTGGTAAAACACATCACCCACTGCTTCACTGCACTGACTTCCACTGTTTGGTCTCCACAAATGTTCAGCAACTGTCAATGAATATACAATTTTTTCCACGTGTAGGAATTTAATGACATCCCTTTTTCTTCATACGCACTATGTCAGACACCATTTTGACAGACAACCCCTCTGCTGCCATCCGTCACACAGCAACCAAATGTAACAGAATATTAAGGGAAGGTTCAACCTCTACTACCAAACCACCCACCAACATCTGCCTTTGATGTCGTGGGCCAGCATAATAAAATAGAAGGCATTACTTTTGGAGCAGCCTTTATAATTCCTCCATAATTTGGGTAAACTTTGGCAGTATTTATCCTGACACTGTCTGGAACGCAACACATGCTTCAGCATCATGATTATGTTATAGCAGACCATTATCCACGAGGGCCCCAAAACAGTGAAACTGTAGAAGAGAGGATATTCAGTCTGGTCCTGCACTCAGGTGCATCAGCACAGATCAGTAGATACAAATATTGATTAGCAGAGCTGAAAGGGGCTGCTCTATCAGACTCAGATCTTAAACATGTAGCTATTATACTGATCATGGCAACAAGCTAATAGTGGGAAACATTCTGTAAGGATTGGTATATCTGAACCTTTAAGATCCTTCATGACTGTATATAAGCTGTTTTATGAGATTAAGAATTAGGAATGTCTTCTCTCAGCTCTGCGACTGTATGAGAAAGAAACAACTGTTTCCCATGCAGTCTTTTTTTTTTCCAAAATTAGGACATCTGTGTTTTTCGATCACCCTCCAAAATCTGAGTCTTGATATATTTCTACAACATGAACACTGAAGTAGCAGCTAACAGAAGTATTTTTCTGGATGCTTTTTTGGGCATATACACCCAATGTCATAACAAATCTTATTACCAAGTAAGGATTTTCCTGAAATGAGCTCGTAAAGAAGGATGAATTAAAAATCTGTAATATTCTTTGCCTATAAATATCAAAACATGCTATAAGCAGATAGAAAAGTCAGAACTGAAAGTTCCCTCCTACGACAGAAAGGGCATTCTGAATGTCCTTGCAGCATGCGACAATCCATAGCAAAAACTGCCTTCAGCATTTCTTCTTCATGAAGGCAGTACCTGCATCGTGAGGACAGGGGTTTTAGCTGCCATTCACATATTCATGAAAACAGATTATTGCGAGGTTGGTGAAGAATCTTATCCTTGCACAAATATTTCAGAACTGCACATGTTAAATACTACAAAATATTACACACATTTTGCCAAACGCTTCATAGACCTTAAGGAAAGAGAGAGAAGAAGCAAAGAGGCAGGAAGAAAACCAGATCTGGCAGTGAACCAAATGCAAGCTCTTTTTGCTCACTACAGCCCCCGTCCCAGTTTATCCTCCTCCCCCTTTGATTTTGTGATAGGTTGACTGAAAATTGCGCCGAAGTTTCTCCAAGAGACAGCAATCACTTGACTAAGTGGGCAGAAAATAATTCTCAGAATTGAGCAATTTCTCATGACACTTCTTTTTTCATCAGTCATCGTTCCAGCAGTCCCAAAATCCAGAGCTGTTTTATAAACCCCTCAGCAGTCAGAGCACATTTTTAACCACAGATTACTAATTGTTTGAGCTACCAAACACGGGAAATTTTAATGTCATCAGAAGTTGACAGCACCAGAACAGAAAGCAAAATGTTTCGAATAGAATTAGCAGTTACAAAGAATAGGGATATGCTGGGCTGAGGCTAGGGGGAAGTCTAACAAGTCAGAAAATGCAATAGCAAAAACTGGGCAACCCCTGAGTAGCTGATGGACGATTTAAATTCAAAGGGTAATCAAAGCCACGCAAGCTCAGCATGTCGCAGCAGAGCTTCTCTGCAATTGATTACGAGCAGTAAGAAGTTATTTAAGAAATTTGTTAGCCTGATCAATTTATGGACTCATGTAATTTGGACTCAAACAATCCAGGAACACAGACAGCAGTGGACAAATAAACACCTTGCTGCAAACTACCGAGTCACTGTGGAGCGTAAACACTTAGCCCTACCTGGACACACATCCTGGGGCCCTCCCAGCAGGCTCCCCACAACCACATCAGCCCTTTTGCTCACTCCTAAGGAATTCAGTGTACCATAATGGCAACTGGCAACAAGCAAGTGAAAGACTGGTTGAGCAACAGAAGTTGTCATACTGTTAATGTTTTGCCTAGCCAGAAAAGATGAGTTAATCTATGTCCATAGTACGTCAGAGTTAGGATCTTGTCCCCACCAAAAAATAATAGCAAATCTCACAAATTCACTCATCAAGAACAGATATCTGTAATGACAGCTTCAAGATGAGCAGTGTTGACCCTAAGACTGCACGTGCAGACCCACTGCCATGACCACAACGTTGTCCACAAGGAGAACCAGACCCTTCCCCACTGGCATTGAGCTCTACCATGTTCTACCTTGGCCAATCTCACTGTCTTTCTCCAAATTCTGGAAATAACCTCATTCTCTGTGCAGGAACCAGTACTACACCTCACATGGAATGGAAACATCAGGTTAGGAGCACAGCAAGAGACAAGGATCAGTCACAATACCAGTGGCTCCACTCAAGTGGAGTTCACTGGTGTACTGCTCACTGCAAGGTACATTCAGAGACCAAACGAACCACCTCAGGGGCACTATCAGGGAGGCTGTCATCTCCAGAATGGAGCCAGATGAATGCTCACAGCTTATGGCTGAGGGAAGGAATCTGTTGGTTGAAGAATCTGTGGAGTTCTGACACAAAGCTCAAATGAATCTCATCTTCACCATTTGATCCACAGAGAATAGTCCTCTAAACACAGTGCTGGCATAGAGTACAAACTCGTGTTTATAACAGCAGACTTCGCGCTCCTTTTTCTCTTCTTTACTGGTGGAAGAACAAATGCAGGCACTGGGAAGGAATGCTTACTTATACCCACAACTTAATGAAGAATATGCCTGCACGCTATTGACTAAATCAAAGCGTTAAGAAACTTGTGCACCTAAGCACCACTGAAATATGGCAGAAGATATGCCGTCAAAAGGCTCCTTATACTTTCAATAGCATGAACTTTCTTGGTCTTAAAAGACAAGAGTCCTAGATAAGAATCCTTTACGGAACGCCCATGCTGTACAAGATGTTAATTTTCTTATCGGTTTATTTACGCAACAGTGAATTAAGTGTCCCTTGCTATAATCCTGGAGAGCAGTAATGATAATATCAATATTCACACGTTCTCAGATATACTTTAACTTGATTACTTTTTAGATTAAATGCTGTGCAGCTGCTAATAAGCCCCTCTTTGGGGAAAAGAGAAACAGAAATACAGGAATGCCATGGATATTGCACTGACTCTATTCCATGGTAGAATTAAAAGCAAAAACCCAAACACAGGTGAAAGCTTCAATGCTCACTAAACGTTGTGGATTAAGACGTTAATTACATGAATATGTAGTAGCCTGCAACACATCCCTTGTGCTGTGTTCTGAAGTCCAGCAGTCTTAGACAGCTCTGACTGATTATGCTGAATTTTTTCTTACGCAATTTCATTCTGGGTTTCTAGGTTGAGTACACACACACACCACTTTTCCGAATAATAGTAAAGCATGTGTGTTGAGAAGTCACTCCACAGTTACAGTGACAGCAATGGATCAGAAAACCCAAAACAAACAAAACCAAGGACGTTGCTACAGAAAATTCTCAACAAATGATGAAAAAAAAACCCACAGACTTTTAGAAATCCATTACTTCTCCATCACTTTTTCCTTCCATTCCATCCTCTCACCCCCTTGCTGCTGCTTCCCCCTGAGCTGCTTCCGTCTCAATTTCCCTTTGTGCAATCCTGGACTCAGGCTGGCAGCCCTCTTGTACAACTTCTGCCCTTTCTGCAGCTAAAGCTTTCATCCAGGAATTAAAGGGATCCGATCCGATTTAATGCAACTTCCTTCTCTCTTCACTAATCTCTCTCTTTCCTTTAATCTTTATCCAATTCATAACACAATTACATTGTTTTACATTAAGTCCTCAGCCACAGCCTTGCTGCCCAGTCCTGTGCACCATCCCATTCAGGTATCTGTGCTTTTCTATACATGGCTGCTCGTCCTTTGCCATCTCAGGTTCTTCCTGAATGCTCTGGCCCCCTCCAAGACACACAATTCCTAAACCATCCCACAAGGTCATTTGCTTACGCTTTAAGCTTTAGTTTGAGATCAGATGTTCTATGATACACATCCACCCAAAGACAGTAGCAACGGATAAAAGAGAGTTTGGAGGCAGCAAAGCCTACTTAAACACAAAACAAACTAAGATATAATAAAATGTTACCGATTGAAAGCATCCCCGTGTCACTGATCTGAGCTGCTGACACAACAGCGCGCTGTGTCTGCTCACAAGTCAGCAGAACCCAGCACTCCTCACCTTTAAGCTTTCAGTGGCTCATACCAGCCTCCAAAAGCAGAATTTAAACAGTCCGTAGCTTCGAGATGCACTCGGGCAGAGGTAAGGTGGTTTTCATGGGATGTCAGACTTTTAGAGTCAGTATGTTAACTACTACAGTGAGAGCTGTGCCTGCACACGCACCTTCCCAAAGGCAGCTCCGATGGAGCCATGTTAAGCGAATGCAGCCGTGCTGCTGCCCGTGCCACCGAGCTGACTCAGATCTCCGGGCAAGGGATGCACATCCTGTAATTAAGATGTAAATGTGCCCTGTGCGTGAGGCACAGAAGAGCAGTCCGGCTCCACTCAGCTCAGCCAGATTCCTCATCGGCATTTTCTTCCCCCAAACCCCTGCCAGCTGCATCTTTTTGGGGGTCACAACCACCAGAAGCCATGGGGAGGCAGACAGCATTCTCAGCAGCAAAGGAAAATTTCACCAAGAGGAAAAGTTGTGCTTGGGTGCAGAGTTCCACACATTCAGCTTCAGTTTAGCAGGAGACTGCTGAGAAATGCACGTGTTTAACCCTTTTTATCCCACCAGATCTACTTTCTGCTGGTGAGAGCAGAACTAATCCCAACTAATGACAACAAAACGTGGATGACGTAAAATAAACCACTAAGAGCAGAAGGTTTGGTGAATGAAGTTTGAGACACCCATGAAAACAAAGTGTATAAACCAACCGTCTGCACCAACTGCTGCGGGTCGGTCCAAATGCAGCACGGCCACCTCAGCCAGCAGTGCCACGCAGCACTGAGCGGGTGAACGGCTGATTTCTATTTTTTAACAAAGCATGCAGCTTGGAAGTTATAAAACTGCATTTTATTATAACGCAAGTAGGGCTTTCGCATCTGAGGGATCTTTACGTAGAAACATCAACATCCTGAGGGAAATAAATACGGAAAAAAATAAAAAAAAAAAAGTTGTCAGCGCTTATTATAAGCGAAGGATTACCAAAAAAAAAAAAAAAATCTGAGACCATTTTCCAGCGATCTTGTGCCTGCAATTGACAGCATCCCGCCGGCACAGGGGAGGCAGAGGCCTGCGGCTCGCTGGTGTCTCAGCAGCCGCCCCAAGCGCACAGGTCTGTCACGCTCTCAGCGGCAGGCAGCACACGCAGCATCTCTTCCCATCAGACGTAACATTCGCGTACCACCCCCCAGCGCTACGCCGAGCCACCGGCACTAAAAATCACCGTATCGATATTAACAAAAAGCCACATCGCCGGCTATGCACGCGGAGCACCCCGCGGAGGCCGAACCCCCCCGTTAAGTTCCATCGCAGCCGCTCCCCTCGCAGCTCTCCGCAGCCGCGCTCGGCAGCCCGCGGGGCTCTGCCCGCCCCGAGCTGACGGCCGCGGGGTGGGAGCTTAACTCGTTCGGGGCCGCCGCGGTGGGGACGAGCGTTCCGCAGGACGACGAGCGGCGCCCGGCGATGCGCGTCAGTCCCCGCACACGGAACGCGCCGCGATGCAACCGAGCGGCGTCGACCGTCCCTGCCGCCGCTTACCTGGCTCCGCGCCGCTCCGCTCCGCACCCGCGTGCTCAGCGCGGGCCGCCGCGCCCCGCCGCCGCCCTCTCCGGACACCAACCGCAGCGGCCTGATGCTCTCCCGCTCCGCGAAGCGGCTCTCGCCCCGCCGCTCCGCCGCCGGCCCGGCGCCTGCTGGGCAGGGGAGAGGCACCCGTCAGCGCGAGGCCGCCGCGGAGCCCCCCCCCCGCGGCGGCCCTCATCCCCCCGGCCCCGGCGCTCACCTGAGGCGGCGGGCAGGGCGCAGAGCGCCAGCGAGAGGAGGCAGGCGGCAGCCCGCATGGCGCTGCCCGCTCCGCGCCGTGTGCCGCCGCCCTGCGCCGCCGGCTCCGCGCCTGCACCGGGGCGGGCGGAGGGGGGGGGGGGGGGCGGTTGCGGGGCCGCGGCTGCCGCGGGGCCGGAGCTGCGGAGCTCCGCCCCGCTCCGCGCCGAGCCCCCCGCGAGGATGGCGACAGCCGGCGCGGCTCCCGCAGCCCGCTCGGCAGAGGGAAGTGCTGGGAAATGTAGGCGGCGGAGGGAGAGCGCGCGGGGAGAAGCTCTGCAGCCGGCAGCCCCCGCCCGGGGACGGCTGTGGGAGCCCCGCGGCGATACGCGCCCGCCGCTCCCCGCCCTGTGCCGCTGTCCCTAATGGGCCGCTGCCTCCAGCCCCGCGGTGCAGAGCAGATCTCCTCCCTCCTCCACCGCCACGACCTTTTTTTCCTTAAACTCCCGTTCCCTCTCCGCTGTCGGAGTTAAAAGGGCGCAGGGTCCCTCGTTGTACCTCACAGCGCGCGCTCCCGGCGCAGCGTCCCGCACCCCGCTGCAGCCGCTCCTCCCTCGGGTCCCGGCCCGCGCAGCGATGGGGCACCCGCGGAACGCCCGCAGCCGGGGCCCGGCTGCTTACTGCCACGGCTCGCCGTGGTAAGGAAAGCAGTTCACCTCCTCAGTATGCTTTCCCCCTGTAAACACACGGATTAAGCAAGGGCCCTTCAAACTGAAGCTGGGTGCAAAGCATTTTCTGGGCATTTTAATTACATCTGGACTGTACAGGAAAGACAGCGTCACCTCAGCCTATCCATTAGCTCTTCATTGCTCAAACAGCACACAGTGGGGACGCATCCCTCCTGCAAGGCACCAAGAGGACTGAGAGTACGGTGGGACAAGAAAACAAGAACTAGATAAAAAGCAGTATTATAACGCAATTTTCCATCTTTTATTCCAAAGTTCTGAATCCTTACAGCTGGGGCTGCAGCCAACCACCCTCTAGTTGCCTGTAAGATGAGAACCATCCCCACTGGTGCCTTACAACAGCCCCTTGTGGTGGTAGCCTCATGACATGGGGCATGTATCAATACGTAGCAGGCACAGAATCACAGAATCATTAAGGCTGGAAAAAAGCTCTAAGATCATCTAGCCCAACTGCCCACCAACCACCAATGTAACCCATGTCCGTGCACCTACACTTCTCCTGAACGCCCCAGTGACTCCAGCACTTCTCTGGGCAGCCCGTTCCACTAGTTCTGATAATAATTTCTCCTTAATATCCAACCCAAACCTCCCCTGCCATAACTTAAGGCTGTTACCTCTTGTCCTAACACTGCAACCTAGCGGAGTAGGCCGTCTCCCACCCACCTCACTACAGCCTCCCTCAGGGCAGCCCCAAGCTCCTGCCCTGGGCTGGTCACCACGCACCAGGTGAGGCTGCCAAGGCCCCATCCAACCCAGCCTTGAACACCTCACAGCTTCTCTGTTTAAAACCATAATTTATTGATCTTTCTTCAATAACTCCCAGGGATTTGGGAAATTGGGAAGAGAACACCGCTGCTGACCTCTTCCTACCACACTGGGATCTCAGGGTTTGGGCAGGCCGGGTGCACACACTTGTCTTCCCTCAGCACAGAAACGGCCATCAGCAAACCAAGGCCAACCGCCCAGCTGTCACCATCTTGTCAGTTAACATTCTGTGGAATCGTATTACAGTGAAAACTTGGGCCAGCTCTTCAAAACGAGCAGTAATAGCTCTACCCCTACGTTGCAATGTCTTCCCCATTTGCCAAACACGAGGAGCACGTTCAGTAGGACTCCAAACCACAGCTGCAAAACAATGAGACTTGAAAAATGCACACCAATATTTCAAAGGATCAGAGAGGAATAAAAGTGGAAAAGTGATTTACGAGTAGAAATTCAGCTTCTGGTTTACCATAGATATTCCAAAGACTGTCTGCAAGCCATAATTAATTCTATGCCATAATTTAATACTTAAATTAAACATCTAAGCGATATTTCCACAGAAAGTAAGAATGATACACGACTGCACAGCCCCACTGACACTGAGTTTCTAATTTATTGGGGCTGTTTTTGAAAACTACCTCCAAGTAGTAAAGCTTAAGCTGTGCTGTAATGACTGCCATAGCAATTAATGACTTCGCAGTCACGATTTAAACCGCCTAAAGTTTTGAAGAAACTAGAGTGACTTTTAAAGTACTCCATCAACAATTGAAAATACCAAAAACCCTATAGAAATTGCTTTGTATTTATAGAATTCCGATAGAATCTCCATTGCTGGCTTTAAGGAGTACACAACGGAGCATTATCCAACAGTGTATGAGCAGACGTGATGGAAAAACAACACCGACCCCAACTAGAGAACGTTACAGCTGCTTAAGGCTATGAAAAGTTCAACATTCCTCCTCCCACGGATAACTTTTGTCTCCTGCAATCAAGAGATCGCAACTGAAATGGCGGGCACGCATTGACCAGCCACTCCCACTGAGGGTACTGAAGGCTTCAGAAAGCGACAGTGGCAGACACTGCAAAGAGGAGGACTGCTCAGAACAGCACACTGACAGCACAACACAGGGACGTGGGGGCAAGGTAGGGAAAGCAAGCTGCTGCTTGCCGTTCTCCCAGCAGCACCGTTTGCCACTTAAAGGAAGCCTTCAAATGAAGACCAGTTTACCAGTCACCTGGCTGTGGCTCTGCTCCAAATGCTCTGCAGTTGTACATTGAGCAGGAGATGCTGCTCCTTGAAAATGCAGCTGCTACCTTTGGAAGCACGGTAACAAGATGCACTGCAGGCACTTGGCTGCGAAACAACAGCCTGCAGGTATGGCTTTCTTTTGCAAACACTGCTGCACCGTAGCCAGAGGTTTCATCAGCATGGCCGAAGGACAGCAACAGCAACTTGGAGATGCCTGTGTCATGCAGCCACGGGCTGGGCACCCACAGAAGAGACACTGTATCAGACTCAGTGAACACGTAACCTAAGTAAAGCAACTCAACTTCTAGTGTCTTACTACTAGAAGCACGTAGCAGCACCTGTATTCCTTTTCACATTAATTTTCATCCCAAGTTTGCCATCTGTAGCTACTGTTGCTATTTTAAGTCTTCAATTAACGATTTTTTCTCCAGCCTACACTAATAAGGCAAAAAAGTGTTAGATCAGATCAGTTACAACACATCCTTACAGTGAAAGCAGTACATTGTATGCATGGGCTTTATCAGCTCTGCACATGGACACGCCGCCTTCTACCTTAGCATCACTAACAACCTCTACCAAAAGTGCTACGAAGACAAAAGTGTAGAGGTGAGTGGGCCACAAGACCACCACTGAAACAAGAGTTGTTTTCTAATGAAAAAGTTTGGGGGCTTCTTCCCAGACTTAAAGTTTATTCTACCCCAGTGTTAAAAGCTTTCACTCCTTTGTAATGGTAACAAGTTGTGTGCTCTGCAGAAATGTTCATTCCTGCACTCTGTACACGGAAGTTCAGTGCAGACAGAATGGGATCAGCGTACCAAGCTCCTCTGGTCATCACTTAAAAAAAAGAGAAGCAATTATAATATGAACAAGTGTTTCTGCATGGAATATAAAAGCTACCAAGAGCAGCCTAGCAGATACACTGATGGCACGACAGATTACCCATAAATGAAATTATACATTTGTTCAGCTATTAAGAAGGAATTCAAACTGTAATTATACGTGCCATTGCTTTGAAAGATTTACTTACAGATAAAATGCATTTCTAATGCTAAACCTCTGTTCCAGCAACTTCACTGCACTTGCGGCAGCGTTGGATACTTCTCAGAATCCCCACCACGTATCACTAAATACACATTTCTCCTCAGACTTGGAAGTCAGAGACAGACCAACATTCGTTACTAGTCGTCCCTGTTTATTTCTTCCAAAGAAATAATTCAAAGAAAGAATTTCAATAATTCTTTTTAAATTTGGGAAGAAAATACTTGGAAAGATAAACATATGGGAAGTTACACACAATCACGCTCCTTCCTGCACGTCAAGAATCTTCACCTACCCCTCACAGCAAACATCATATACCAAAGGGCAAACTACCATGAACAACTGCAGAACACGCTTTAATCATAAGAACACTAAGAGTGACAGTGCTAAATGGGTAGGAGGTGAATTATTTGTTTGCACTTCTATGCAAAAACTGAGAGTCACTTCTGCTGGTTTAGATCTTGGCTTGTAAAACCTGGAGGCATTTATTAATGATATTTCACAGTTACTCCCACTGTAATCCAATCCTTGTGCCTTGCACTGATTTAGATGTGGAAATCCTGACAGAGATCAGCTCCGGTGAAGATTCAAAGTATTAAAAGTGCCCCCAGTTCCCGTTTGTGTTTTTCATTCTGCCTCCAACCATCCTAGTCAGGCAGGCTGGCTGCTCTGAAAGAAAAATCAAAGCAAGGGCCCAAGCTGTTCAGAAACCTATTGGCTGTTTGGAGGTTGTCACTGCTGCCCCTATTTTTTTTCTTTAAGTCATACATCCAGTGCTTCCCATTGGCTGAAACACACAATACATCAAAACAACTTCAGCAGAAGAGATATTTGGAATGCAAGTGACTTTTTTTTTTGGTTTGCATTCCCTAGTAAAGCAGCAGCAGAAGGAATATGAGAAGCAAACAAATCTCCACAAATCATCAGGGGTTCGTAAGTAATGGACTGTCTTATTTACAGTGAACTATCCAATTATTTATAATGTGGTTACTTAGAATGTACTGTGTTAAGTGTGCCTAGTCAGTGATTCCAGAAAAACACGCTATCCAAAAGCAGCTACATAAGGCTTACTGATTTTCCCGAGCAATTAACCCAAGACCCAGTGACCAGAACCCTTCAGTAGCTGTAGTAAAGCAGCATCTTTTAAGGAAACACTAGCAAGTTTTATTCATATTTACATATATAGAAGTTTTGGTATTAAAAAAAAAAACTGAAAACATTCATCTGTACATAACAAGATTTAAAATTTCCATGAATAAAATCTTAAATCTGCAACCTTATTTGAAAAACATTAAATAAAGCAGCATTAAAACCCAATGAACGGGGATGAGGATGAAGAGGAAAACAATGAACAAATAACATTTGCGTTCTGCCCCTCCCATACATCGTCTGTGCTGGTTGAACCTTCGTGATCAGTGTAGACTGAGAAACCTCGAAATTCAGATTTTATTTCACTTGTCTGGAATAATTCCAGCAGGGCCTGCACTGGTGAGCTGCAAGCCCTCTTCTCTCCAGGGACGGACAGTCCGTCTGCGTACTTCACACATAACTCCAGATTCTGTTTCCGGTTTTCTCTTTTATTTCTTCCTAAGCAAAGCTTCACTTTCCTGTGCAGCTTTCCAGATGGTGAACTGTGTGCAATGCTGGCAGCCAACTCATTAAGTTCTTTGTTTATAGCAGGCTCCGATACCTCGGCCTCCAGAACTACATTGTGCTGCGTCTGTTGATGGTTATCACACAAATCACGATGTTTCTCCACAAACGTAGGATTGGCATCTGTTTTTTTCAAACATTTTGCTGGTAGAACTACTGCGTGATGCAATTTTCGTTTAGACTGTGCTAAGGCTTTGTCTTTTTCACTAAGATCTGTAACTTGAGTATGAGAATGTAAAGCACACGCACCTTCCTGGACACGCTGCAGATTCTTTTTACTTACTTCTGGTTGAAGTATTTCTTTACTGAACGGCTCAGAACCTTGGGACAAGTTCTCCATATATGATTTACCATCCTTCTGAGGAAGTGGTTCTATGAAACTTGATGGCATTACAGACTGGCCTAGGTTGGTGGCACAGAAGCAATCAGTTCTAGTATTTCCGCTGTTATTTCCAAGTTTACTTTTTACTTCTGGAGGCTGAGACAGATGACAGTAAAGAATTGAACAAAGAGATGCAGAAACAGGGGGAGGCACCAGGATGGAATTTGGTTGGACTTCAGCAGGCTGACGATCCAGTCTGAGTGCCTGCATTGTCGTATCTTTCCACGAGTAAGTTTTCAATGAAATGCGCTGCTTCTTCAGTCGTTCTTTCAGCTCATCTGGTCGAGTTATCTTCCCAATAATAGGAGAAAAACATCCTGTACTACATTTTATCCTACAATTAAATTGTTTACAATGATTAACAATCAAACAGTTGAAAGAAAGTAACAATTCATTTTGCAAACAGATCTAGAAAAGCAACAAAACTGACAAAGCAACTCTTGTTTTTGCATTCAAAGGAAAGTCAGGGTGAAAACTATTTCTGCTGGAGCAGAGTACCTCGTATTTGAATTCGATGTTTTTCTGTTGATTTCTACATCCCACAAAACTGCTTTAAAAATACATAAAGGTAAGCAGTGCAGCATTTCAGTGAGTCTCAGTCATGATGCTACTAAGATCAGAAGTTAATGAATATAATGCACTGACAGTAAATACCTGTGAGTGTTCTATTGCATATACACACAAGCTTAGCACAAGGACGTGTTCTTTTCCCTTTGAGATAATATCATAGATTGTACACAGAAAAAACCTAGACTTAAAGATCAGATTGACCAAGGAGGCTATTATTTGTTCATCTTAGGCTTTGAAGAATGTCAGAGTTTTTAGAGCAAGACGTCCAGACACTGCTGTCCTTCCATCACATATTTTAGAACAGCTGATCACTTGCTTTTCTGAAGGTTACAGGCAGATGAAACAACTTCTGCCAAGTCCCTCTAGCCTCATATTCCTGGGATACCACATGCATATTTTTCCCCATTAATTTCTAAAACTACATTTTATGCAAATTTCAGTGATGCTTATCAGACTGAAAAATATGAACCACACTAGGTTCAGAAATTCATAAGATATTTAATATAAAGATACTTTACTTAATTCACAGAAGTTTTAAAGTGTAGGACATGCAACTTACCTTTTCACTTTTGTTTCATCATCCCTGTATTCAACAAACTCATAAACAAACTTGGAGATGATATCATCAACAACTTGGTACTGCATGCTTTGTGCAAAGTTTCGGTGCTGTTCACTTTCAAGATGCTGAAATCAAAAGTAATCATGAAATAATATGAATATACAAATCAATACTCTGTTATGGAGCAATAAGTAAATACTGATAATTTATAGTGGCTAGAGTAGAATAGCTCCATTCTGAAGGGACTCAGAAAGGTCAGAATCCAACTGTCACACTACTTCAAGGCTAACCTGAAGTTAAAAAATATATCATTAAGAGCATTATCCAAATGCCACTTTAGCACAGATAGGCATGAAGCATCAACCACCTCTCTGGGAAGCTTCTTCAAGTGTCCAATTGAACTTTTGGTAAAGAAAAAAAAATGTTTTCTTTACCCCCCCTAATGTCAACTCTGAACATTCCCCATCACACCTCTGAGCCACTGCCACACATTCTGTCCCCAGATACCAGAGAGAGAAGATGAGCACCTCTCTCTCCACCTCCCTTCCTCAGGAGGTTGAAGACAGTCATAAGGTCATTCCTCAACCTTCTTTTCTCCAAGCTTCACAAACCTAGTCCCCTCCTCAGTGCACCTAGCCCTTCAACTATCTTTGCTACCCTTCTTTGGGCATGGTAAAGCATTTTAAGAACTTAGAACTGCAAAAAAAAAAAAAAAAAATACTCTAGGTGAGGCTGCATTAATATTAAATGTACTGGAACAATCACTTCTTTTGACTGTCTGGCTATGCTGTGTTTAATGCACCCCAAAGCACAGTTTGCTCTCTCTGCTGCCGGAGCAAACTGAGCCTGTTGCCAACCAGCACCTCACCTGGCAGCCAGATGCAGCCCTAATCACTACACCTTTGAGCCAGTTCCTCACCAGTGCACTACACCCTTGTTTGTCTCATAACTGACCAGCTTGTTCCAAAAGAAATTAGGAACAGCAGTATAAGCAGTCTTGCAATATCCAGATAAACAACATTCTACACATCCCCTTCATCCACTAAATACGTGATCGTATTATCAGTGTCTCTGAGACACGAACCATTAACGCTTTCAGCTACCATACCCAGAAGCAGCACAGAACTGAAATCTACAAAGGAAAAAAAACAAAACTCCACTTGTTGCTTTTTAGAAAATACACTCCATAGACCTTTTAAAATAAAAATAATAGAAAAAAAACATTAAAACAGCAAATAGAAATCATTGTTGATTCTGCTGTTTTAAGACTTTGAAAACAATGTATTTCATGTTTCACACTTACAGTTTGTAGATCTTCATACTTCTTCCCACAACATTCACAATATCCTCTCCTCTTTTTGTCCTTCTGATGGAGCTGAACAGCAGTTCTACAGTCCTTGTCACTATTTATTTTGTTTCTGCTAACAGAAAAGATAAATTAGCACGTGTTAAATATGGAGCTGAGTTCCATACATGCCTCCTACAAAATGTTCACTTTCATTCATGTAACTTCAGAAAAAGAACATCTTTATTTCTTCTCAGACTACTTAAATCACGTTAGTCAACGCTTAGGAAAAACAGATGAGAAAGTAATGCACTCAAAAATCAATAAATAAATTGCTGCAACAAAACGGGCATACCCAGTGGAACTACATAAGAATAAAACATTGAGATTAGTACAGATGTACTACCATCACTGACTCAGATTAAGCAATGCTAAACTTATAAAACAAATCTCACTTGTCAAAGGATTTGTTGAAATTTCTTTGTATAGCTGATAAAAGGATGTTTGATAAAAATCAAAACCAGGGGGAAAAAATAGTCTTCTAGAAATCCCATTTCCTGTCAGTATTTTTGATGCAGAAAAGCATTTGTTACGATAGATGACCTTTCATTCTCTGATAAGAGGTAAAGATTAGGGCTATCCGTTGGTTATATGCAGCTTTTACCATGTTGATCAAGTGTGATTCTGTACTCTTTTTCAAGGTATGGGTTAAGTGGAAATACGAGGAAATGAACCATGAGTTTTTTCCAGAAGATTAAACCACTAAGAGGTTTTCAATATCTGCTCTGTGACCTTCAGAGTCCTCGTCTGGGCAGAGCTGCTGTTTGTGGCAATTCACTATTAAGCAACCCTCCAGTAAAGCAAAATCATCAGTTCCCACTTCCATTTTACTTCATGAGAATAGTGCCACCTCCCTGTCTAACCAAAAACCATACTGCCAGACTTCACCAAGTACCTGCATAGATGCTTTATATAAAGAAGTCCTGAGCTTACTGACAGCCCTGACAGACCTCCCAACTTCCACAAAGCATAACCGTAACACTGAGCATGTTTGGTGCTTCTATTAACAACCTTCAATCAACAAGAGCCTAAATTAATAACAAGCAACCCAGCATTTCTTCTCATTCCAGACTCTACTTCTAATATTGCAGAAGCCTTTTCACCTCTTTCTTTTTCCTTTAGAAATGTAAAAATCACTGAGAACCAGTAAAGCTTGCAAACCACAAGATAAAAGAGACGGAGTTTATCATCTGAAGTGTGAATATGATCGCAATCTTTCTGCATGCAGAAGCGAGTACAACTGACAACATCTTCAACATCCCACTCCTTCAGATAAAGATAAAACAAGGAAGCATTCTCACCTTTTACTTCTGAAAAATGACAGTCCTCACCTTTACCTAATGGCCATGAAATAAATAAAATCCCACCTAACCTACCTCTGGCATGTGCCAAATTGAAAGATTAGTTTGAACACAATTTCTGAAATTCAGAACTAATGTATTTAATCTATACATATGAAAAGACCATTGTATTCTTCTTTTTAGAAAGTGTTTTGAAAAGAACAGGCTGTCCTAAACCCCCTTGGAAGAGATGTCACCAGAAATAGCCTTGTTATTTCAAAGGTTACTGCACTACTACGTTGCTACATTTGTTTATCATCGTAAAATCACCTGAAAACCTCCAGAAGTCCAGTAATAGTTCAGACTGGGCAAAATCTGAACAATGCAGAAGCTAATTCACAAAGAAAACAAGTGTCACACCTAAGAAAGTTTTGGATACAAAAGACAGAACAGCAGCAAAAGTTGCAAGATACAGAAAGTTTCACAGAAATCAAAGCTGCTTTTCACCTAAATATCTTTTGTCTCTTCTACAAATCAGTTCTTGATGTCAAATAGACACTTACACTCCCCACATATACAAGAAAAAAGAAATTAAGGATACTAGTTAGATTCCCCCAATAAAGAAAAAAAAATCAATATTCCAAAGTTGTTTTAAATCATAAAATTGATTTATCAAACCTCCTACCTGCAACTGGAATAGTCACAGCCTGAATGCCAAACCACATCACAAACATTTACTGATGGACAAACTAACTGCAGCTAGCCTCCCTTGTTCATCCCTGAAGCAATGAAGCAACAATTGCAATGTCAAATTTCTATAAATTTAATTGTGCGTGTAAGGAAGGTGAGCTCCCCAGCAACAATGATTTTGCACTATAACTGAATAACACTTAAATTGTTAAGTGCCTTCTTCTTAGCTTTTTACTGACAAGTATCACAGGAAGTCTTAAGAAATTTATTTGCTATAAAATACTTACTGGATGGCATCCAAGATGCAGACAAAGAAGAAACCAGAGGCACAAAGGAAAAAAATATCTTATGCTGACCCACAATGATAGGAGAACGCTGCATTTTTGGATGTATGCATCTGTGTTTCCAAGAAAGGACTAAAGACAGGATAAAGAGGGCACAGAAAGACAGACAGACAGCAACAGTTTACAGTGTAGAGAATACAAGAGTCGAGATGTGGAAATTAGTATTAAATACCACAGAAATAAGAAGCAGAAGAATTCTTTTAGAAAATAATTATTTTACAATTATCTTAGAGAACATCTCCTTTATATACACCTCAGTAATGAGTGATCAACAAACCTTTGCCTGGACTGAGTTTGTTTTTGAGCAGAAGCATGTTTCTTATCCACCTCAAATGGACTACAAGGTTTTGGAACGCAGTAGTTGAGGACTGGAAAACTAGGTAACTGCAGATAAAAGGGTCGGTAGAAGCTGTAAGCAGACAAAACAGGTGCATCGTAAGCATCGAAACGACCAAACAGCAGATTATCTTAAAAGCCATGAACAGGTCAAACCATCTCTGAAAACAGGCTGCTCTTTCACATGTAACATACAAAAAATCACTAAGCAGATATATAGCCTCTAAAAAGCAATTCCTTCCTTCCAAACTTGATACCTCCTCATAATATAAAGTTTGCTTTGTGTTTTCAGAGCCGTCATGCACATTCCATAGCTATGGCTGTCTGTTATGTGATAGGTTGTGGAGATCTGCACAACCAATGCAATCAGTAACAATTTGGATGAAGGGAAATCTGTGTTCCTGAGAAACAGCAGTTCCTACCTCAAATGTATTTATTTTTTCATTTTACCAATTCCCCCTTTTTGAAAGGTTTCCAATTTATCATTGAAAATACTCTAAAACTTGAGTTGATGTGATAGATATAACTAGATTCAAATTCCCACTCTTTACCATCAATTCAGGAAAGAGTCAGTGGTCAGCACATCAGGGGCTTAACAACATTACAGTAGAGCAGAATTTAGTTAAGAATGTAAAGATGCAAAGCACGCCTGGAAGAACTTCGTGTTGTTATAATTTGCTTTGCTTTGCTCCCTCTTATTGAGGAGATACACAATCAGATTTGATCAGTTACAGGCTCAGAAAAATGTAGAAGTTCTGAAGTCTGAAAGTAACAGATCTTATGCTACAGCAGATAATGAAATTAGATTAACAGTTGAGGGGTTTTTGTTTGGTTGGTTGTTTTTTTTTTAAATCAATAAAACATTGAGCTGTAAGTTTAGCCTAATTTCAAGGCATGGTTTTAGGTATTACGACTTTTCATCCTGAGAAGCTATAAGAATGCTAAGAATTGTAACTACTACTATTCAATATAGAAAGCTTTCTTCAGCCTTTTGGGCTACGTGAATTGGATCTAACAAAAAACAGGCAAGGTGTCAAGCTTTAATGTTTCCAGGCTTCCTCCTTTTAATTCATCTGGCTCTCTGAACAAAATAAACCAGGCAAATCCCCTCTCCTGATCTATAAATTGCTAATACCCATCACAAACATTGCCTATATACAGATACCTCTTCCATCTCATTCAGAGGCCAAACATGGATACCTATCCATACCATGCAGAGGTGGAACAGCACGCCTGGCCTTTAAAGTTGTAACTCCATCCAGGCACACTAAATGCTTCTGAATTTCTCACTTTGAGAACTACATTGAAAGCACACAGAACACTCACCAACTTCTATCTTCCACCTTCACAAATGGATTTTTCAGTCTACCTGCTCAAGGGAGAAAAAAAAAATGAAAAGAGAAATGCTTTTCTTGGTTTAGCAAGTTTAACAACTCTTGAATAGATGGGCATTATTTTAGAACTAATTATGTGCCTATTTTGACAAACTCCTGATTTTCAAGCTCTCTTAGACCTATAAGTTAGACAGTTTTACACTTGATTCATTTATAAGCATTCAGAAAGTTCAGCAAAACCTCAACAAACACAGAAATACTTACTTTTTGACTTCTGAGTAGTAACTTGTTTTCCCTGTTGAAAAAAAAAAAAAAAGGAGGAAGACTATAATATTCACAAAAACTTTATTTCACATTTTATCTCAATACCTGATTTTTAACTCATGAGGAGCTCCCTAAGACTTGTGATTCACAGCTGTGATAAATCTGGTAGAAATCAAGCTCATCAGGATACACAGCCCTGTTTCCTAAAGCAGCACTTCTTTATGCACTGCAAACACAAGCACTATCATTGAAGTATTTCAATTCATTTTTACTAGAACCAAAAAGCCAAACAAAAACAAAACAAAAACAAAACTACAGAAGTAAATGTATTCATTTGCTTTTGTTCCTCCCCTAAGAAGCTTACTGTGACTGGACACGGACTCTTAACCACAGATAACATTTCTTACAACACCTTGTAAGTGCTAAGAAATATTTTGTCTTAAGAAAAGCTTGAAGCCTGAATTCCAGCATCGGCTTCTAGCCAACTGATTCTGGAAAAGGTACACACATTTTATACTACTTGCAAAAGAAATAAAGATATCACACTGCAATCTGTACGAACTGATACATCACTGATTCGGTAGAGGATTTGATGTGGTCTTAGCGGTAGTTATGTTGCATTCCAAAACAACACAGTCTAGGCAGCACGTTGCTATTTACATATCACTTAGCCCTGCCTGGACCAGGACGTGAACAGCTTCACAGGCTTCATTTAAATTACGGAGCAACTACATATGGATCACATAAGCAGTTATAATAGTTTCAGTGTCTAGGTATGTTATACACTAAAGCCTGCAGAAATTAGCATTTCTGCATGCCAACTGCACATCGCTGGCACAATACCTTGAAGGCACTTTGCACTACTTTGACAGACTGGGAAGGAAACAATGCAGAGTTAAGCAACTGGCAGATTTCCTAGAGACAGCATCTTCATGGAAATAGAACTGCTTTTCTTCAAAACAAATCAATCAAAAGGAAACTATTTCTAATCAGTATATGTTAACAAAAACATCAAAAGTAGATGTAACCACAATCTACAGTATACTAAAACCAAGCTAAGGTTTTTTTTAAATAGTTTTGAGGCGCACTAAATATGGATCTCAAGTTGTTCAGTACTCCCAGTGTCACAAAGAACAAAAAAAAATACGTTACTTAATGCTATTATGGAAATTATAGAACATACTAGTCAGTGAAAAACAGAACACGAGCAAGACTTGATTAAAATCTAATCTGTATGCTTCACAGGAGGCAAATTTAATGTGCTTCTATTTTTTCATTTAATCAGATTAAGTTTCACAAATGGCAAAAACCCACTTACCACATCTTTGAAAGAACTGCCTGTGCGTTTGATTAGGTACAGCTCTTTCTTCTTTTGTTCAATGTAACGCTTAACATCTGGAAAGGAGAGAATTATATTTAGCTCAATTTCTTTTTGCACGTTTGAAGCTATTTATCATTGTTAACATTTTGAACTCAAAGAAGTTTAAACAAGTCAGTGTTATTGATTCAAGTTATGCTTCACCCAACAAAGATATTTACCATCAATATGAAGTATTTTCACTCCCCAGCTCAAAGCATTGGACAGTATGCTACCAGAGGGGATTAATTCCTGTGAAAAAAAATACACATTTTAAGCAGTAGGTCATATAAAACACAATGAGTTCATATTACAAGAGGTAGTATCTTGTCTTACAGAAGCTGAGATCCATTTGTAGATTGTTTATTTACTTACTGCCAAAATACTTACAACTATATTTAACTGATTTTTCCATCTCTTTGTCACAGCACTTCACTACCAAAAGGATTACAGTTAACCTTTTGCAAAGCCAAGAACATTCTCTACTGTCATATTTCATACTATATAATACTTGAAGACAACAAATTCATTCATTTACTTCAATTTCACAAGCAATTCCCAAATGCTAGCTAAATGAGCAATCTTCATAAAATAGAACATTGATAAGATAAGGTTTCAGTCCTTCAGGAAGCATCCAGACCACATGACCTGACAGTTTTGCTTACAGCAATCCCCCAACTTTTGCCTGAACATCCCATGAGACACTCCTGTCCCAGCCCACTATCAATCTCAAAGGTGCTCGTCTTCCAGAACTGCAGGACCAAAATTCCTCAAGTACAAACTTAGAGATTACTCAAGCTTACCTGCTCTCTGATTGCTTTTTCAGCTAAGGATTTTCCTCTGCTCAAACGCACCTATATTAAAACAGAAACACATTTGTAGCAAGTCAGATTTCACTTCAGAAAGTAAAAGGTAAGACAAATTAGAACATTTTTCGTAATAAAGTCTATCACAGTCTCCTTTTGCTTATTTCATAGTTATTTTTCATGAACTTTTCCTACAAGGTTAGGAAAAAAAAATAGTAGTTTTCAACCAAAGCAGGACACTGAAAGGCTGAAGTAATGTCAAGTGCGGGATCAAGACAGATGTTGTGAACAAGCTGCCTTAGGGATATACCAAAAGATGAGGCTTCACCAATTGAACTTGTGCTAAATTGAGCTACCAGCCATGAATGTAACTGTAGTCTAAGCTTCATCTCTGGTTTTTTTCCTACCATCAGTAGTAGCTCCTTTTTACTATATTCTGTACAATGGTAATCAACCTACCCAGGCTATTGGCGAGATGAGGTGATTTCAGCCACCTAGTGCAACAAAGACCAACCCATAGACTGCTGTCCTACACCCATGTTTTTAAATAAGTACCAAGGATACAGTTAGGATAGAAAGGATGCTAAACTTGCCAATGAAACAGGCGTCAGGAAAACCCACAGAAACTCAGATACTAACTGTTGCAATTAACACAATCATTTAAGAGCCAAAAAAGAAAAAAATAAAGCAAAAACCTGATAACACAATGTTCAATTGTCATTATTTCCTTGAACTACTATCAAAGACTACTTCTGTAGACATTTGCATTAACAACATCACAGAAAACACAGACTGGAATTAATACATGGCATCAGAAGCCTGGCCACATGGCTTCAGCTATTTGCCCTGTCCTTGGAGACTTCCCAGGCGGGGCTGGGTCAGGGCCTGGGTAACCTGATCTAGCTGTAGGTGTCCCTGCTCGCTGCAGGGGAGCTGGACTAAGCAGCCCTCAGAGGTCCCTTCCAACTCAAATGATTCTATGATTCCATAACAATGGCAATGTTTAATTATAATTCAGTCATACCGTATGTAAACGGATTTTAGTGATAGTGCACCTCACAGGTCATAGTTGTTTTGCAGCATTATTGTCAAAACTTACTGCATCTACTGCCTTAAATGAGCTTCCATCCTGTCGATCTTTCCGGTTGCTGGGATGAGGTGAACTATTTCCTCCATTACATACAGATTCTGGGCTAGGAACTGGAGAAATCTGACTGAGAGATGGTGCAAATTTTGCCTCCTTTTTACTGGACACCAGGTAGCTGATATCCTTGCTAAGAAAACTCTCCACTCTCTAAATAAAAAGAAATAAAGAAAACCATTAATTCAAGACAACAGATCAGTAATTCTTCTTGCTCTGCAGGCATTCTTCTGAAGAAAAGTGACAAAACTTCTAAACAAATCTACTATTAAACACACGAAACAGAATTATGAGGAAGATATTTAAAATATGTATGAGTTACAACTGAGCTGTAGAAGGACCTTACCAGTCACAAATTCTAGTTTCACTTCTCTGATTTTCTAATCTCAATCAAAAAAACAACTCTGCTTTGTTTTGATCATTACCATTTCTTGACACACTGAGCTGCAATACTTCCTAAGCAAAAGAACTCAGTGCATTGAGAAACTGCTGAAAAACTCAAGGGAAACCATGTTTTATGTAATTTAACAGAAGAGTTCAGCTAAAGCCAAACTTAACTCAAAGATGTACATGCACATATAATTCACAAGAAGATGTAACAGTGAATTTCAGAACTCACAAAAAAATGGAATTTTCACAACAAATGCAAAAATCAGACTACGAAAGTATTGCACAACTTTAATTACCAGAATTTCTTGTTGGGTTACCATCAAGCAGTATTTTTATCTGCTTCCATGGAGGTGTGATAACGAATAATTGTGACTTGCGGAAGGAAAGGAAAAAAAAACTAAAAAGTGTACACAAAAAACAAAACAAAACAAACAAAAAAAAAAGTACCTGGAGCCTCACAAACTCTGTCTCATGGAACAGAACTGGCCCCCAGATGAACCACTGACACTACTGCTAGCATTTATGACATAAGACAAACCAGAATCACAGAAGGGTTTGAAAGAGAGCTTTTAAAAATCGTCTTGCCTGTTCCCCCTACCACAAGCAAGAACATCCCTCACTAGATCAGGCTTCGTTCAAGTACAATATTTGTTGTACCAGAACTAAGATGTCTTTTATCAATAGGCTTCCCTAGATTGGGCAGCTGTAGTAAACACCAGCTATAAAATTCCAAAGCTTTGGAAAGGACCTCTGGATATCAAGTCCAACCCCCCTGCTAAAGCAGGTCCTCTAGAGCAGGTTGCACAGGTATCCAGATGGGTCTTGAATATTTCCAGAGGAGACTCCAGCACCAATCTGGGCAGCCTGCCCCAGTGCTGGAGCAGATCACCTCAGCTGACTGCTGACATTACAGAGTATTTGAATTTCCTGCCGATCCTCCTCGCCCAAGTCTTAGCAGCCATTCTTGTGATAACCAGAACTGGCTGAAGCATTGCTCTTAAAAATGAGGCTTTCACAGCTGTTTGCTCATAGTAGAAGGATGAGTACTTCAAAACATTAAGGTTAAAATCCAGACTGTGAGTGGAATTAGCTATACAAATCTTTTTGTTTAAAGAGCTCCAGACTGTCTTTTAAAAAATAAATGCCTTTTTGAAAGGAAAAAAAGGGAAAAAACACAAAAGTCTGTATGTTTTTTTTTGTTTTCTTAAACCTCATCTCATGCCACTTTGGTCCTTTACTCCTCTATTCAGCCTAGATTTCAACCACAATATGAGGAGTTATGTTCCTGCTGCCAATCTCTCCAAAATTTGCTTCCTTCTACATCCTTTTGGGCCCCAAAACCACACACAAGCTCCTCCTTTAGTTCTTTCTCCATAACCTGCCCTGAATGCCAAGTGGGGTACGTATCTCCTCCCTCTGCCAGGTGACAGCAATTCCAGCTCAGCTTTTATAAGCCTCTGCCTGTACTCCAGAAAGAAATAAGCCAAACCAATCTCCCGTTAAAGTTTTAGTTAAGTAGCCTACACACATAAAATAGATTAGAAAATTCAGGAAATGTTATCTTATATATGGTTCAATTAAAAGCAGTCTTAACAAGTAACCTGTACCAAGCTAAAAGAACACTAGATTTTCCATAAACACATGCAAAACACTTCCTCTAACCTCTTCTGGGTTCATCTGAAGAACTTTAGTTAAAACATGTAAGCAGGTGTGAAAATTGAGACTCAGAAGTTGCAGAAATGCTCTGCCTCAAACACTGAAACTTATGCCACTTGGATAATGATTAAGCAAATGAATCATCAGCTGAAAACAAGCCCCTGTGATAGAAACTTCTCCTACACACCGCAAAACAGCTCCTAGTAAAAACAAACCAAAACCCCACGAAAACAATTGTTGATAAGCTGATTATCCATACTAAACGTTAAAATAGCATGAAAAAATAAAACCCTTTCACACCTAAAATAAAATGCAGCATTAAAAAGCAGTAGCAGAGTGCATGGAATAGCCATCCCAGACACAGATTTTCTTTCAGTTTCATGAAGGTCTCTGAACATTAACTCACCCCTCCGAGTTCTTTAAGATCCTTCCCGACTCTTTCAGCAATCACATTTGAGGGAATATCGAGGTAAAACACCTTCCCAGTGAGTGGTTTATACTTCAGTTTCTCTGGTTTTCCTACTTCTTTCTTCACATTCTTCAGAGTAGATTTTATCTTTTCTGTTGTTGCTTGCATTTCATCTGCTGCCAAAAGAGAAGTAAATTTAAACAGAATTGTATCATGTGAAATGTGGGTTCTCCTCTTTTGAATATGAGAATTAAAAAGGCAAGCTTCCATGTAATATGGGACAGTTAACAAAGAGCTGCATGTTAAACATGTCAAAAACAAGACATACATAATAACAATACAAAGAGCTCTTAAATGCTGCTGTTTTTTAAATCGTGTCCTAAAATGGACTTTTTATTTCAGCTGCCATATCATCAAGTTTCTCATCCACTTTGGCAAGAACTTTCCATCTCTGTAGTACAGTACACACCCTACTTGCACAGTTGCTAGTTACCACAAGAACACTACTTTAGAGGAAAAAGACTGGCCTTTCGCCCTTTTCACCTAGGAAAAAAGGGGATTCATACAGATGCATTAAAACACACACAAAAAAAAAAAAAAAAAAGAAAAGGAGAGGTAGATCCTAGTATTTAATTTTTGAGCACCCAACTGAGACTCATGAAGTCTGCTTAAATTTCCACAATCGTACTATGACCACTTTTTCTGTTCTAGTGAACTTTTCTCCTAAACTAAAAGACAACATCACAGAATGGTTTGGGGGCCATTAATATCACCCAGTTCCAACCCTCCTGCTATAGGCAGGGACACCTCTCACCAGACCAGGCTGCCCACAGCCTTGAATGCTTCCAGGGAGAGGACATTCAGAGTTTCTAGGCAACCTGTTCCAGTGTCTCACCACCTTCACAGTAAATAATTTCTTCTTGATATCCAGTCCAAATCTACCCTCTACCAGTTTAAAACCATCTCCCCTCGTCCTGTCACTACGTGTCCTTATAAAGAATCCCTCCCCCCTTCGGGTACAGGAATTAAAACCTCAGCTCAGACTGTAAGAAGAGACGTTTAAATAAGCAAATTCAGAAAATAAATCAGTCTGGGTAAGAACTGAGTTACAGTTCAGAGGAAAAACTTTATCCGTACACTATCAACCAAAAAAGAAAAAAAAATCCACCAGAAATAGGCTAAAAAAATAAATACATTAATTAAGTGAGCTTATTAAGCCACTATATGAATTCATGGATCTCCAGACTCAAACATCACGTGCAGCTTTAAGAGGGAACAAGGGGCATGGGGAACGGAGCGGGCACTGTACAACCGAGAAAGAGGAACAAAATATAAGGACGATCAAAAACATGTGGCATTATCTCACAGATCAGTAGGTAAAATAAGTGATCTGGGGGAAATATGATACACAAAACTCAAAAGCAAAAGGAGATGACGGCTTAGAAGAGCTTATCCCAGTTCGGCAGGGCCCGACGGCGCCAGCTCCCGCCCGTTCCCCATCACCCCTTTAACGACCGATCCCCGCCGCCGGGCGAAGCGAAAGGGCAAAGGCGCCAGGAGCGCGGCCCGGCCCGCCCCGTGCCCCCGCCGCTTACGGGGACGCGCTCCTTTCCTGGCGGCCTCAGCGGCGCTGGGTTTCATCTTCCAGCGGCCTCACATCCTCCTCTCCTCCCGCCGGGAGCGGCACCGCCGTTACGCCTCCCTCAGCCGCCCCCTCCCTTCACCTCTCGTCCCCTCGCCGCGCTTCCCCTCCCGGCAAAGCGAGGCCGAGCTCCGGCGCCCCGCGGCCCACGGGAGCCCGCCGCGGCCCGCGCGCCACCAACGGTCCGCCGCGTGCGCGCCCCGCCCCGGCGGGAGGGAGGGCGGGAAAGCGCCGCCGGGCGGGGGAAGGGGCGGGAGCACAGGGCACGGTGGGAAGGAAGAGAAAGAGAGCAGCTCCCTCATCTTTCCTTTTAAACTCGGGGAGGGTAGATCGCACTGAGCCTTCTGTTCTCGGACTCGACAGTCCCATCTCTCTCAGTCATCTTTGCAGCCCTCCACTGGACTCCCTGGGAGTTCCCTGTCTTGATGGAATAGGAGCCCAGAGCTGTGGCACCACAGCGGAGCAGAGGGAGGATCACCTCCCTGGTGCTGCTGGCCACGCTCTTTTTAATGCAAATCCAGGATGCCATTGGCCTTCTTGGCCATACTTACGTTTAAATAACTCTAGATCTGCTCTACACAGAGGAAAGAAGGAAACCACATCACAAGTTCAACTTTTTTTTTTTCCCCTTTTCTTTTGAACATCACTATTAAGATCAGTTTAATGAAACAGAATAAGCGCATAGAAAATACCGTGGTATTTTACATGCTGAAGGGCAAAATCTTATGTCTTGTGGCATGCCATTTACGAAAAGTTAGCAGCCAGAGCATAGCAGCGCAGCTTGTAGCAATTTCATGCAAGCTGGCACAATGTGGTTTGGGTTTTTTTTATGTGTGATCTTTGTTTAATCCTTGCAGTTGTCTGTGCAACTGTTAGTAAGTTAGAAATGACATATGGAGGATATATAGACTGTTTTGTTTTTGTTCGTGGTGATGACTTGTTTTCCTCCTCTGCCTGATCACCTTGTGAAATAGTCCCCTCTCCCCTATCCCCGTCCCCAGAAAAGCAGAAGCTGTAGAAGTTCCCAATGAATTATGTGAACACTTCTACATTTTCAGGTCACACAGTGTTTCTAAATGACTACTTCATTTTAGCAGCTCCTAGTGATGTTGTCCAAACTCTTCCCAGGACCAAAGCAATCCATTCCCTAAAGGTAAACAGCGTTCTGCAGTCGAGGACACACTTTGCTCTTTGCTGTGAGCTTAGCTGGTAATTGTCACAATGCTGAGTAGCAGAATGGCTTTCTTTGTTTCTCTGTAGCTACGTTTGTTTCTTCAGAGTCACTGGGTGGGGGGGGGGGGGAAGCCAACACAGCAATGTGTACTAAAATTGATGAAGGAAAAATGTGCCCCTGAGTAGTTACAAGGGAAAAAAAATCCGGTGAATGAATTTCAAGTAGGTTGTACGATCTCTCTTTCTCAGTACCAACATTACTCGAGTAAAAACAAAACAAAACAAAGAAAAGCTATTAACGCATTACTAAATATTTTGATAAGGAGCTTCTTTGATTACTATGTTATGTCAAAGTTCACCTCCTCCAGAATCCAGAAACTTTTGAAACAGAGTAGTGAAAGTATTGTCTATGTCTTGTCACCTGGGTTCTAAATAGATTCTTACATTCTGTGCTCAAAGACACTAATAAATGAGATTTAAAAGAAAAAGAGGTGGTTGCTGTGGAAGTTCCTTGTACGTGGAGATAAATATTTGCAGTAATACTTGCCATAAATAAAAAAGGTAAAGTGGCTTGTGGCTGCTACTTTAGTAAATTCTGAACTCCTCGAAAGTGTGAAAATGTAATGTGGGACTCAGCATGTTTTTGTAATGGCAATAGTATTTTATCTAGCAGATTGAAAGTACTTTACGTAGGAGAAATAAAAATAAAAAACAAAAAACAGAAAGGATGATCAAGTGCAAATATAGTTTTGCCAAACGTGTAATACCTCCACCCTCACCATGGAGTCAAGGAGAGCTCAATAAAAGGTTTGAAAGTCAGGAAGATGTTCAGAATTCATTGATTTCTTTTAGCCTTCAGCAGGTGGCACTGCCACATAACACGTCTCCCTGAGCCTGTGAGGGCAGTTTGCTTTTGTCTTGAACTGCGAGGGATACTTTTGCTTTCTTTTTCCTAGTATCTTTGTTTTCTTTTTCCTTCGACCCGGTTTGTCGATATTGACTTTTCAAAGCTATTTTGCCTCTCTTTGTCTAACCAGAGATAAATCTCTCTCACCACTATATCCAGTTTGGAATTGCTGCTGTGTAAGAGCAATCATTTAAAAAAGCATTAACTATACACTTATACACTTTTTTTATTTGGAAAGTGTTTTGGATACTCAAGTGGCCAAATGGATCATACACACGTTTGCGAGAATGGAGGTGGCAAAGCACGCTATTAAAAAAATGGCTGTTTCGGAGGGATGTTGGTAAGAACACTTTGTATTTGTGTGGAAGTGTACATTTTAAACGTTTTTAAATGGCATGCTATACATTTTTAAATCTATCTATTTAAGTTTTGAAGATGTTTTCAGTACACTGGCCTTCAATGTTCAGTGTTCCTCTGCTGCCAGTGGCCTGGGAAATGTGTGGACAATTGTGATAAGTTGAAAGCTTCGAAATATATCATGTATCATCTACACTTTGCATGTATCTTGTCACCTTTCAGAGAAGAGCAAGTACTGAAAAATCAGGAGCGAATTGCTATTCCACACCTAGAAACTTTGTTCTTTATTAAAAAAATATTTTAGTGTTTTGTTTGTGGCTGCTGTGCTGTATTTGTTCTGAAAATACGTTATTCACTGGGCTGTCAGTTACCAATAACTGCTTACTACTGAAGCCCTATAAAGATGGGGGAAAAATCTTAATTTCAAGTGCAAATATTCCTGTTCATCTCTGTGGAACTATTTGTATAATTAAATTTGACAAAATTGCAATCGTTTCAAAAACACAGTTTTTAATAAAAGCTTTGCAGCTAATTACTGCTCTTTGCCTGGTTATATTTTTAGGATGCTTTTGTGAAAATTATTCCAACAGAGGGAATTAAATCTCTCCGGAGTGGGCTTTCCCCACCATTATAAGGAGTGTATTTCATTTTTAGATAAGTGATTTTAAAAATTTGCTAAATCTGAGCTTGCAGATAATGATGCAGTCAGTTTGATCAGAAACACCTAGAGACACCTAGGTAGGAGAGGTATCCTGTGTACTGTAACTTCCCCATTGGTAGGTAGCACAAATCACAGGATTCAAGTTGATTATCTGAGTGGATTGTCCTTGACAGATATATGCTGGTCCAGATTGTTACTAATAACCTGCAATAAGCAAGAGTGGTTTCCACAGACACTTCAATGTTGCATCTGGGGTGCAACCTTTACTTCTAAAACCATCTACCTAGAATCTTCCTCATTTCAGAGAATTATATAAATATATATTTAATCCTGTCCAACTTTGTCATGGAAAATAGATCATTCCTTTTCTCTTTACCGGATAATTTTATATAACTGAATATTATTATTAAGTCTCCTACTGGTGTGTCAAAGATAAACAGCCTCAGTCTGTTTCAACTCGTGTTGTTATTATTACATTAACGTGGTGTGGACAGTAACTCAAATCTCTACAATCATGTCTTCCTCCATAAGCAATGAGAAATCCTAGGAAGTGGTCAAATGAAACATACATTAATTTTTCTTTGTAAGACACTAAGTGTGGTGTAACAGTCATCTTATGCAAAGTGAAGCAGCCTAATGGAAGGCACTGGTCCACTTCTTACTTGCACACAGAAAAGGAAAGCATAGTTGAGCTCAGGTCTCTTTATTTATCCTGCAGCATGTGGCTACTTCGAAATATACAGGTTTATGAGCTAACCAAACTTAACCAAACAGCCAGAGATGGGTGGCATTCCCTGTGGAGAGGCTGGAGCTGAACTGTTCTGAGAGGTTTACCTTTCTCAGGAGGGGTTTATTTCAGATGAAAGTCTACATTATGTAAGATATGTTTTCTCATGATTCTTTTGCACATTTTTTGTGTATTCTTATGTTATTATACAAAAATGATTGGCTTTAAGAATAACTGAGATTGACTTGTTCTCTTTTGAGTGTTTGTCTATAATTTTGTAGTTTATGGATGCCTGATTGTGTTCGTTGTTACTTTTCCCTTTCCTTGTGTTTAGTCTGTTTCATCTTATGTAATGTCTCTTTTAAGACTTTTAGTAGGAAGTGTTCTCTATGAGAGGAACACTGGCTATTTCCTTGTAGAAGGACATTCTGTACACGTGTTCTGATGTTTGGTCTTGAAAAACTGTACAAATTCAGGACGACACAGTGCTTTGTGTCTTCAGGCATTTTTGCTAGCAAGATGAATTAGTTTGTATAACTGCTCCAGAAAAGACAAAACTAGAGCACCACTTGGCATTGAAGCTTCAAAGCTGGAAGTCTAAAAGTCTGATCCAGAGTGTAGCTGGGCTTAGTGCTATCCTTGAAGATAACTGGGACAGAGGAGATCATGTGCTCTCCCATTTCTGCAAAGCTCTGCTGTCTCCTGAGCTGTGGAAATAATTGGACGAGAGCGCTGAAGGACAGTGTTCCAACTTCACTTATTAATGCCAGTGGTTAAAACCCATGTCTCTTTGAGGTCTTTTTTTGTCAGGGCACTTGTGAACAATGGGGCAGCAGTTGTTCTCAAAGCAGTTTCTGTCCTTTGAATAGTAGTGGGAATTACACCTTTGAACACCTTGCGTTGGTCCAGAGAAATGCTTCAAACCCATTTTCAGAGGTAGAGGGCCTCTGAAATATTTGACCTACTATCTTTGTTCTCCTGCCTCATTCTCAGTATTATCTAGTACCTAATTTAATTTGTGGTTCTAAACAGTCCAGCTGAGCAGTAGTTGCTTTGGTCCCTCATGAGATTTTTGAGCACCTGGAATACAATTTAAATTGGCTGTGAACGAAGCAAATGCATGGTGAGCAGCAGTGATGAAGATATTTAGCTTAGAGTTGCACTTAGTTCTGCTAACTGCTATTTCAGGTGGTTTGTTTTCTGTATGAATAATACCCTGTCTTTTTTTCCTTTGCTACTGGTAGATGATTAAAGAATGTGCATACAATGCATTTCCTTCTTAAGGGTATGCTGCGCCTTGATAGGACTTAATTTCACTGCATGCGATAGGGAAGGCTTCTGAGCCTGTGGCAACACGCTTCCTTTAAGGCTAAGATAACAGTATTCAAAATTCACCCTTTGCTTAAAGGGCTTCCTGTCCAACATTTATTTGTAATTCACTCATTTCCCTGGCTGCCGAATGCATCGTTCTTGTAGAGATTCAAAAGGGATTCTAAAATTCTTCTTCTCGTTCCAATTGTCTGACCATACAACCTCTTGCTCTGTTACTGATCTTTGTCTGGAGTAAGGTGGCAGGAGCCAGATATCAGTGTCACAATTTGTATTAAGGAAGCAGCTGCTCTGTGGAAACACCCAGCTGGTGCAGAACGACTGCGTTAGCAGCACAGCCCAGAGTCCCACTGTGTTAACCCAAGTGGGAAAGATATGCTTCGAGAATGTTCAAGCTAGCTGACTTGAATAAAACTCACTCTGTGAGTGCCTGCTAGAAGCACAAGAACTGAATTAACAATAGTTGAGTCATCTTGCAATGTTGTGGAGAACATATATGTGAAACACATGCAAGGCAGGAAGGCTTGCACATGCCCTGAGTCTTGGATTTAGATAATCTATAGTAAATCAGGGTTACATACGTTCCACAGTAGGTTTTCCCCAATCCCTTCTGAGACACTGCCTAGTTTACTTTTCAAAATATTCGAGGCTTAGTTTCCACAGCAAGAAAATACTGTGATATTTCTCTACTGCCACAGCATCCAGAACTCAGTGCTGAATGAGTCACAGCTATCTTTTAGGGTACACAGATCTCAACTGCACTATGTATTTGACCAACTGCCACAGGGAAGCACTCTGTAACTCAGCTCAGTAACATCTGCATTCTAACTAAAACTCATTAAAGCAGAAAGAGCGCAGTTTATTGCAGCAGAAGAGAACAAAAACAGATGTTACTCCTGAAAGCTGTTCCTCAGAACGCCTCTGTGAGGACTGCGGAAGGCGAGTCTCTCCTCAGTAATTCCACAGAGCAAAACCATAGTTCTTGGTTGTGTCAGAATTAGGTGTTATATACTGTGGTCCAAGGGAATATGAGACAGCTTTGAGGAATCTTTCATCTTCTATGAAACACATTTTTGCAGAGTTATCAATTACAAGATTTGTGAAATATATGAAATATCCCTGAAAACAGAAAATAATGAGAAACTTACAGTTTGAATTCTATAGTATCACGTTAAAAGAAATCTGTTATGTGAGCTTTGTAATGCTTTTGTTAGATTGTCTTAAGATAGGAGATACTTCACGGGAATGGCAGAATGATTAGGATAATTTGTATCGTGTGAGGAAATTTGAGTACCTGTATGAAGATAAGGGGAACTGGATGGGCTCTCAGAGTAAGAGAACACTTCTGGTTTCCTTTCAGCTTTGGTTTCTATTTGATCCTCTTGCCACTGTAGAATTCTTACATCTGTCACTGAGAAAAGAGTTGAGCTGAAGTGCAGATCCGCTGTAGCACAAGGTTTGTTTCATTTGGTTTTGCTTTTTATGACCGTAGAAGCGTACGGGTATAATTAGAAACATTTCAAGATGATGTGCAAGAACGTTGGTGCACACGAACCAACCTTCTTATTGCTTTTACTTCAGGTGCAGCATCTGACTCTGGAAGTATACATATTTGTTTCTAGGACTACTCTTTATTACTGTCACTAAAATACTATTTATCTGTTCATAACTGAAGTGGCTTTACAGGAGTCTTTCGGAAATGATGTATGTTTTGAATTCATCTACTTCAGTCACGCATGGTCTGATATTCTAGCTGATTCTGTTCTGATTCCTGTTCTGAAATACAGGACTTCAATAGTATCACGTGCTTGGAATAACTGATTTTAAATTGTGTGCAGCTTAATGTAAAAAAAACCAATTCCTACTTACTTGCTGGTACTCTAACATTAAAACTCTGCCTTGTTTTTTTTCCTAACAGACTGCAGCTGTCACAACTGTGCCATTTGATGCGGTGAAAACACATAGGCAGAGTGAGCTTTGGGAGAGCGAGGCTTTACAAAGCAGCTGCAGGTAATATCACCACTATTATTATTATTATTATTACTAATATCACACTGTTTAATCTGTCCAGCCACATCCGCTGCTGAACGCTCGGAATTCCCTCTGGATTTGGATTGCTCAGCAATTCCTGCAGAACTGCTTCATGATATTCCATGTGTTTAATACACGCAACAAAGCTGGTTCTTCTGGCCACAATAAAGAACAAAACAAAACATAATGCTTGCACATACGGATTTTCAGTTGGAACTTTAAACATTCATCTCTTCTGGTTTTTCTAAGAACTATATCAGTGGGCATTTATGTCTTCTCCACATTGTAACACTTTGTACGGTAATTTTTATCTCCTAGGAGAAAAGCAGCATTTCATAAATGACACAGGGGAAAGGTGCCAGTCTGGTACAACTCATAGTAATAACGTGATATGAATTACAGCCAGAAAATCCAGAACTCTTACAGTAAGGCAGAGCGACTGCAAACTCCCAAACACTCAAGCAGTTACACGTGAATAGGGAAATTCTGCAGTTCTTATAACAAACTCATGTGGACAGTGCTCTATTGAAAAAGGCTTCTAAGTTGATGAAAATAACATGAAAAAATGTTTTCACGTTCACTACCAGTTGCTACAAGAAAACAAAAATAGCAGCGTAACTCCGAAAACATTGCATTTATTAACAGTATTCTTTTTTTTTTTCTAGAGTTTAGGCTATAGAAAAAATGCTTTGCTCAGGGTATATATTTTAACCATTTTTTTTGAGTGTGTGATTTCAAAGAAATGATTTCTGAGGACATGTTAATCACTACAACATCCATTTTAAAGGACAGAGGAATTTCTGCTTTTTTGTCCTGTGTTCAGTACAGGGCAACTACATTTCTGAGCAATTCAAGTTGTATGAAGAAATGTATTTTTCCATCACCTGAGACTTGAACAAGTGAGGGACTTGTGTTAACCTGAGCACAAGTTAGATCATGGCTTTAAGACTAAATAATAGTAGACAGATGGAAGAACCAGACAGAAGTTCTGCTGAGGAGCTCATTTAAACGCACTCGTTCAGGAAGATACCATGAAAACATACTGATCACGTTTTGGCATAAGGTTTCATTCTCTTAGGTAAAATATCTTCTTTGCTGGTATAATTCTTGAAAGGCATTTGTGTTTCTTTTGCAGAACTATGAAAGATTTAAAAAAATTGAATAAGAATTGTTTCTGTGTTTCTGTGTTTCATCCCTTGTACCGATGAATGGAAGAATTCATTGCTAACCCCTCACGGAATCACAGGTAGCTGCCTAACGTTTATTTGGCCGACATGAACTAAATATCTGTTTTTCATTTCAGCGTTGTTACCTGTAAGTTGTACTGCTTGCAGTCTTTCCAAATGCAGCTGTTGTTACAGCTGGATCCTGACAACGCACCTACAAACAGTTCCTCTACCACTGCCAAAATACTTCACAGCTTCCCAGTGCTGCAGGACTAAAATGCCCTCTATGAAACAATTTTATCTAAAAAAAATAAGATCTTCGTTTCTTCTGTATTACAGATCAAGGAAAACAGCAGGTGCAGAGGGAAATGCTACAAAAAACCCACCTGTTTGAAGCAGTTGCGATGCCTGCAGTGCAGCTGGCTTCTTGGTGCAGTTAGGTCACTCAGTATCTGAACCACCTGTACTAGTAACTGCAGCCCACATCTCACAGATCCACGCTTTCTTAAACAAATACAAACTGGGGCTGATCTGATTTTTGTAAACTGAGGCTCTCCAAGCTTTTGCAAAATCTGCTGAGTGTGGTGTCCCACCTTAATTATAATACTCATGACTCGCCGTATCAGTTCTCAAAACTTACCTTTAGATTCAGCTTACCATAAAAGGCAAGCTCACTCTTAAAAACGATCTTTTAGCTGCATGTATAAAGTGACACGGAGAGAGAGAAACTCACCTGAAAGCTAGGCAGCATTTTCAGCTACGTCAGTTACTCCAGGAATGAATATTACCTCTGTTTGTATCATTTACTGTAGGCATTACTGTGATTTTCTCCTGTGATGATATTTTAACTTCAGTATTATATGAATTTGTGTAGTATGTGAATTTCATATCCTGTATAAATGACTTCAGATATATATATACGTATACATGTAAATTAAGATAAAGCTTATCATTGCATCTGAAGTGACGTGAGATTTTTACAGACTTTTTTTCCTGTGGTATTGTCTGTATTGTTTAATTCACCGTTCTTTTGTACTACACTGAGATCCATAGAGGGACTGCACATCTACCTGGGTGGTTGTGAGGAAAACTGTCACTAAAGAAGAAACCCTTTCCCTTCTTTAATGTGCAGGTATCACTCCACAGCTGTTTAAGGTTGCTCCTTCTCACACCATAGCAATGAGCACATATGAATATGGGAAGGCTTTGTTCAGACATTTAAACGAAAAGACAAACCTGCATCCTTCATTCTCCTTCATCCAACTGCATGAAGTCAGCATAGATAGAGAAATTTGTGCCAAACACGAATCTGCCTGTCAAAGTATTTTTCAACATTACATACGGTAACCGAATGTAACTTCATTTTTAAGCTGTTCTGCAAAGGATAAATTGGCTTTTTTTCCCCTTAAGAAAAATACGTGGTATTGAAATGGTCATTGAAAAAATTGTGACTTCCCTTTGCAGCTACAGAGAGAAAAAAAAGAGAGATTTTAACAGTTTCTCAGTGAACAACTGCCACTGTTAATTTCTCAGTCTGACTAAATATTCTTGGATGTTTAAAACAGTGTTTAGAGAATACTGTAGGTAGCCCAAGGAAGGGATGTCTCAGTAGGAGGCTGACAGAGAGCAAATTCAGTAAGTACTTGCTTCTGCTTGCCTAATACCTGTTCAACAATGTGAATGCTTATTTGCAGCTCCAGAACTTTTGTAAATGTGTACTTTTGATTTTCAGATTTATTTATAACAAGAAATGTCTTAGGTCAAGCTGGAAAAAATACACAGTGCCTATTGGAATCCCAGAGAACATCATGAATACACTGCCGGGTGCTGCAGTGGCTTTTCAGTTCCAAACAGTATTCCTAGTGCACGCTCTTACTGGGAAACCAAAGTGCACCTGGGCACTGAAACAAACTGAGCTGGTGTGCTGGAGGAACACTCTAGAACATTGACACGTTTGTGACCCAGGACACCATGCATATCAAAAAAAAAGCTTCGAGACAGAAAACAAGCTCCCTTCCACATCGTGTTGCCCATGCATTATTTGCACGGACCGCAGTCTTTTTCTGCTCTGATGAAGGCATCCCACTGTGTTTTGCCTTGATGAAAATTCAGCACACACTGAAAATGCCTTGGTTGTGAAGAAAGACATTAGGCATGAAGTTCACAGAGCATGGTGCAGGCAAGACCACCTGCCATGGGAAATACCTGACACTGTTCCCCCCCACACACTGTAATTTTAAAAGTAAACGTAGGTCCTTAATTTGAGCTTCCAGTCAAAGGAACCAAGAGAACCAGAAGACTAAAAAGCCCTAACAGCAGATTCTGGGCCACGCAACAGCAACAGCATCCCCTCACCGTCCAAGAACGTTCAGTAAATTCACTAGTAATTTGCCAAATGCTCTTATTTTACCTTGTCTGATTAAAACAGAGACAGAAACTAGTAATGAGTGATGATACAAAATGTTTAATTTACATGCAACATTTATGGACCGTCAAGGCAACAAAACGTACAGTTGGGCATTTTTTCAGTGCTTTTTTTTTTTCCTGAAAAATGATTCATGTTTAAAACTGAGAAAGACACACATAACTGATTTCCCATGCACAAAACGACACCAAGAAACTCACAGTGGTGTCAGACTACATAAAAGACTTCAGTTAAACGACACGTGAATTTCACACCAGCAGCTCCAAGAAAAGAGCCATCAGCTAACATGACTGAAGATCATGATCATCGTCCCCTCCAAAACACTGATGAAGTGGAGAAGCGTTTAACAGCAAACAGGACTGAAGAAATCACTACACCTCGATGGAGAATGTTAACTGTGTATCAGGATTCCCTTGTTGCATTCACAGTAGACATGCACTCTCTAAATTATAAATTAGGATTTAATAATGTTACTCAACTGCCATGAGAGAACAACCAAAAAACCGTTACGTGAAGGAATGGGCATTCTGATAGCATGTGAAAGGATTTGATACTCTGAGTTCGTTACAGAGAAATTAACTGAATGGTTTCATGAGGGATTAAAAAATAAGGCCTGTTGGATTTTGCTAAACCGCTGTAACATTTTCCATAGAAATGGCCTCCTCCCTTATGTACAAGCCAGGGATACAGTGGCCTCCAGCTCCACACACTAGAGCTGAGGAGATGGACCTTGAACTGCACACAGCAAAATCCAGCCATGCCTCAAGTTACAGAGACCGAGCCTCACGCTTAGAGAGGCCAAATGCTTACAGTGGCTTTATTAAAGGTGAGAGTGAATTCTCTTTCTTTCAAGCCCACCTACAACGACCAGACTCTGTGTAGTGCCAAGGTACCGTTACGAGCAGCAAACCAACCCAAACCGTACAGTGTAGTGACAGACTGTAAACATGTGAGAGTCAGCAATCGAAGATCTGTCTTGTATTGCAACTGTCATGTAAACAATTTATGAAACTTCTTTGGCACAAAAAAAGCATTTTCCCTAGCACTTACAAATACAACATACTTACATGCACTTAAGATTTGTTTAAAAAGTTACTAATCATACTGAGAAGCATTACCTTGATTAGCAAAATTCCTAGATAAAGGATCCAGTATATCTTACAAAGAATTAAGAATATAGTTTGCAATTCAAAAATCAGTTTGCAAACTTTGAAACTGTAGGCTAATCTGGAAAGTTAGTTTCATTTAAAAAATGTTACAGGCTGTTTATATCAGTAATTGAAATCAGTAATTGAAATCAATGGCAAATAATTTGAGAAAACTGACCTAAATGAGTTCTGCTGTATTACCTAATTGAGGAAAATACCTATTGCACTACTACAGGAACGAGAGCAGCCTTGAACATGAGAATACTGTCATTACATTGCCTTTGTTTCCCTTTTTTCACTCTCTGTGGCTGAATGCATTCAGTGGTTTTAGCACAGGTGAGAGGGAATTCTCTTTCTTTCACGACCAGACTATTGTAGCAGTGCCACGGTGCCATTACAAGAGGCAAACCAACTATAACTGTAATCTTGCCCATAAATATACAACCCAAACTTCCCAAGGAGCTAACCCCATCTTCCTTAGTCCCCCTCTTTCCAATAAGGCCAATAAGCCAAGAAATTGCTGTATAATATTAAATTATCCGTAAGCCAGGTCACTCAAAAGCTTGAAAATTGGTGAGCTTCCTCGATATTTACAAATTGCTAAGTATGCTTGACTTAGATGATCAACTTACATTTGTTATTGTCATGCAACTTTACGAATTACTAAGAGTGCTTCAGTGTGGTTCTTCAGTGTGATTCAGACATCTCATTAGTGCCACGATGCTAATAGGAATGCAAAACCTAACACTGAATCAACTTGAGAAGAGCTCTTGATCGGTTAAATACGCTATTTGAGGTCCTATGCAACACACACAGATGAAAAGATGGATTTTTAAGTAAATTATTTATTTGCCTACAAAGACTGGCCTTAAGTTTTCCTGTCTTTTCTGCAAGAGTTGGCATTTAAAGCACTGCAGAGAAGCACCATGGCTGTAGTAGGGCCAGGCTGTTAACCACTGCAAGGAGAAACAAAGGTCGTGGCAGTTAAACAGGGGACTGATTTCCAACTGCTTCGTTATAAAAATCAGTCAGAAGCATCAGAATATATATCCTGTACCTGACTGAGAGTTAACTAATTCAGGACTAAAGCAGAAAACTCCCCTCTGGGGGAAAAAAAAAGCTGGAATGAAAACTTGGAGAATTTGTGAATTAAACAGGTAACCATGAGAAGGGAAAATAAAGCAGCTTATTTTTGCCTTAGAACAAGCAGTCTTCATTGAAGGTCATACTGTGGAACATAAACCAAATGCATACAACACAAAGTTCTTCCTGCTCGCGTGCACCTCAAGATGGTGTTAAGCCTGGACTTGTCATCTCTGTCGTGGGACTTGCAAGATATTCACTTGATTTCAGACTTGTGAGAGATTTGTAGCTTGCTACTGAAGTAAGAGAACCACAGAGACCGAGGAGCGACGGAGTGTCCTCCTTTCCTGTTAAGAAAAGCAAGAATTAAGCTAATCATCACAGCACAAGGCAATCTGACCACCAAGAAATGAGGGAATAACAGAGAACATTTCACTTAAGTTATGATGAACTACATGTCTCTGCCTCAGCACACACATACCTCACAAATGCAATTAGAAAGACATCACTGATTCCTGCTTTCCCTGTTCACGCAGAACAGAGAACCCTGTCTCATCATCCTAGATCCCCCACAGGACAAAATAGATCACCTTAGGCTAAGTTTAAAGCAGCTTAAAAAGGACAGAGGTGTAAGACTTCACCAGACCAACCTGCCCAAACACGTAGATCACATCTAAAAAGTAGCACTTAGAACTGCACAACCCTTTCCTGACAGCAAAGCTTTATTTTTGTAAAGAAGGATGCAAGAAAACAAAGACTGCCTTGCCTCAAATAATGATGGAAAACAAACACATGGTTCTCTTGCATCACATACGGTCCTCATTAGCAGATTACATCAGATCTTAGATCTCTGAGCTTTTTTCAAGCGACCAGTTTTCCTAAAGAACAAACTCAAGAACTCCCCTTAGGAAGTGGTTATTTTTAGAAGAATCTCCATTAAAATTACATTTGAAAAACTGTTCAGTTTGAGGACACAAAGAACAGTCTCACACTTCATGGGTACAGTTCTTGAGCTCCTGTGAAAATAAAACCTGACTATGTGATTTATTCAACAGTAACATGAAAGATTGCCACTCAGAAGTGCACGGGGGGCAACGTGATCCCGCTGTTATAATATCGTGTCTGACAGAACTGTATTAAAGCTGTGATATTGATGGATCTCTCCAGTTCAGAAGTGAGTCATCATGACACCTTTGAAGACAGAATCCCAAAATCAAAACTACTAAGGTAATATCCATGTTTTTGCTACATCTTAATTTGTGGAAGAGAAAAGAAAGTATAAACTTCAAAGGATTAATATTGAAAACAAAACAAACAACAAAAACCAAACACCCCCACACTCAACTGCTGGAAGTAAATCAGCACAAGGATGCTCTTCATAACAGACATTTCAATTTCTCTACACTGGCTTGAAGCGTTTAGATTTTAATACCGATTAATGCTTTTAAAAAGTTCTGACTTTTGCAACCGTAGTATTTTTAAAGTAAAGAATTCTGAAGTGATGAATTCAAATGCTTGAATTTGCTATCTCATGAGATACAGAAAACTGCTTATAGCAATTTCGCGTCTGTGCCCCAAATAGTGCTGTTTCACAAATCTTCCAAGCATTTCTCCACTTCTCACAATTGTCCACTAGATGGAGCAGGGAAACTTTGTAAGTCCATGGATTTTGAAGGGGGCAACATCACATTTATATAGCACTGCCCACAGCGTGTTAACCTTTAAGTTTTCTTTCAAGAAAGAGGAGCAGGATGGGATTACCACTGGGGTAATTCAGAAAAAGAACTTAAAATATTTCACGGAGTTGTAGGAGGAAGATGCCTTTCTCAGGTTCTAAGATGGAGAAGGAATCAAAGAATCACGGAATCAGCAAGGTTAGAAAAGACCTACAAGATCATCCAGTCCAACAGCCACCTACCAACAATTGTCCTCACTAAACCATGTTCCTCAGCACAGCATCTGAACGTCCCTTGAATACTTCCAGGGTGAGTGACTCCACCACCTCTCAGGGCAGCCCATTCCAGCACCTGACCACTCTTTTGGAGAAGAACATCCAGTCTGAGTCTCACGTGGAGCAACTTGAGGCCATTCCCTCTCATCCTATCACCAGTCATATGGGAGAGGAGGCCGACCCCCAGCTCACTACAAGCTCCCTTCAGGGAGTTTGAGAGAGCAGTAAGGTCTCTTCTGAGCCTCCTCTTCTCCAGGCTGAACAATCCCAGCTCCCCCATCCGTTCCTCATAACGCCTGTACTCCAGACCCCTCACACATTTGAAGCATGGCCTTCAACGCAGCACAAAGTCCTATAATTATCTGGAGGCAAGGAATAGTCTTGATAAATGTAAACTTATTTGAAAGTTAATAATAGCCCTTAGAGAAACTGGAAAAAAGTTGCATAACAATGGAGAATATATGCAGTACAAAGTCTTGGGCTGAAGATGCATCTCATGGGGACAGAAGACCAGAGCGATGAAGCACAAAACAAAGTGAAGCCATTAGACTGGCGCTGTACCTTCATTTAACAAGTTGATTCCACCCTGCTTCCCATCTTGTGAGTGGCCTGGATCCAGAGAGGTTTGAGAAAGACTGACGTCTGCTGAAAGTTGGTCTAGACTTTGAAAACTTTTCCTGTAAAGCAAATCATAATTTTAACACCAACACATTTAATGATCTCAACAGAAATATTTTGTTTTCTTTAAAAAGTTTTTTTTTTTAATAAATAAAAAACTTCATCTTAACTCTTCTGTGTCTTCTAAAACACTGTTATTTGCTAAAGTAATTTTTTTTTTTTTTTTTAATCCAAAGGAAATGTTTCTGTTGATAAAAACAATTTTTAAGCCGTCTGATTGTTGTACATCGTAACAAGCTGCTCCTATAGAATATGCTTAAGAGTACGCTAAGGGAAATATGTCATTTTGAGTTCCTCTGTTCCTTTGAAGGTAAATCAAATATTTGGCTTACTCATCCCATTGTTGATTGTGCTTTCTATAGAGTAGAGTGTCCAAGGCAACAGCATTGACATCCAGAGCTCCTGGGGAAGGCCACTGATTGGTGAGGTGAGTCGTTAATTCTTGTCTTGATCTCAAGTCATTATTCTTTAGCACAGTCCTGTGAATACAGAAAAGAGTAAATCTCAGTAAATCTAATAAGTGCCCAAGACAATGTTCTACTTCAAAAAAGTGACAGAATGCAGTTTTCAGAAGCAACCTAGTAACAGAAAAAGATGAAATAATATTCTTTCTGCAAAGGTGTTAAAAAAAAAGGTAGTGTTTTAAAAATGCTTTCTGCCAGCCAGCAAGATGGTAATCAACAGACCAACTATTTCCCCCTCATGGCAGGGTGGCTGGAACCAGATGTTCATTAAGGTCTCTCCATCCCCAGCCATTCTATGATTCTATTTTGCAGACCAACAATCACAACATTGTGTCCTTTTCCCCAGTTTTTAGGGCATCTGAAATGTGACCTGCTTCCTCTCCACTCCCAAGCAAATATTTCTGCAGGATGAACTGAAAAGCAGACACGTTCACTTCCTTACAAGCTTCCAGGTAACACAGAGTTATCTGCTTTGTACCACCATACAGCTTTTGGTAAACTTTGTTTCTGAATTACTGAAACACTGTTAACAGAAGTACCTTACAATTCATATCTCTTATTCCCGTGAAGCAGATCTGTTTCCTAAAGTTTTGGAAACAAGGAACGCTAACATTGGAAATCATCTGCTAAGATCACACAGAAATAGGGAAGTACACAGTTCTTCAGACTTCAAGGCAACACCAGCCTTTTTCCAGTAGTATAAGGCAACCTCTGAGCTATGCTCATGTTGAAGCATAACTTCAGAAACAAAAGAAATATTGCTTATTTACCCATAAACCACCAGGCAACAGTACAACGCTGCTTAACAGCAAGTTTGAGTATCTCCACACCTAAAGTACATAACGGATGTTACAGTATCTCCGCACCGAATGCACTCAGGTGAAAGCCAAATGCATCTGAAATACCACTCTGCACAGCGCCATGAAGAACTACTGATGGTATGCGTACATTAATGAATTAATGAGTATTACTACCAGTAGATTTATTTTGACGATGCAACTTTTACTCTTGTGATATCTGAACTGTTTATAGACGTGAATCCCAATCAGCAAAGGGCACGTAATCCTACCCAAAGCCAAATTCCCCTAAAAACAAGGTAAGGCAACACTAACTTCATCAAGCGGTCTGTAATGGCTGAGTTTGAAGAAGGAGGCAGACAGACAGCAATTTTGCAAGAGGTATTCAAGCAACTATTTTCAGCATTTTTTTCTTAAGATGATGAATTCCCTCAGCTTTCACTCAACTAAACAGCTTTTCTTCCCTGGCACATCCCTCACATTCTGCTGTCTAAGGTGTATAAAGGAAGAGCCACTTCTGTGGCATGCAGCTCTCCATAATTTCAAGTGTCCTGTATGCTACTTACTTCTGTGGGGTTTCTCCCTAATCCCATCAGGTACCTGGAGTTAAATGGGATTGGTAAAGGTTTGTCGATACAAGGAAAGCAAACCAAGTGATGATGAGGTTGGCAAGTGGGGCCTCCCCACCCAGAAGGACTTGCATGCTTTCAGGGGAGGACACAGTAACCAACAAAATACACAAACCCATACACACACAACATGCACTTGTGGATTCCCATCCGGGCAACTCCTCTATGTTATTACCACACAACTGAGCAGCAGTGTTAAGTTCTGAATAAATAAACATGCTGAGCAAGTAGAACAAAATGCACACATGCAGACAAGTCGGTACTAGGAGAGCTTCAGTATTTCACACGGGTTTCTATATTGGGGCTTCTCCCACAAACATTCACTCTACAGTAATTGCATCCTTTCTGCAACTTCAGGCAGCAAAGTTGGATACAGAAGCTTCTCTTCTCATATTATATCATATGTATACAAATTCAGCCTTAACGCGGCATCTGGCTTTTAAAAAAATGCAATACAGGCAATAAGAGGTAAGAGGAAGTATTCATAGCAGGCGCTGGTAGTTCCCAACCATTCTTTCAACCTTCTCAGTTATTTAGATGTCTGTTTTCTCACAGCTGTTTTTAAAGCATCATAAGATTTAGCTGCAGCAAAGATCTGTTAACAGCACAGCCTGCAAGAAGCTGTTCTCTGAAGATAAACAAAGGCATCTTCAATTTACACATACAAACCAGACTACTAAGAGTCAAAGCATTAAACTGCACAGTTTACATCGTCCTAAAGCTTAGTCATCATGAGATACCACACAGGCTTTCAAAAAGAAGAAATGGAGACAAAACTGTTTACCACGCAAGTTAAAAAGGAAGGAAACAGGACAAAGTTTTAGTGGAAACAAGCATGCGAGTGTCACAGTCAAAGGGAAAAACGCACTCCCCTAGGCTACATCTCGGCCAGATGAGCCACTCTGGAAGAGGCCTCATATGACAACTCGTTTTGCTTCAAATCTGTGGCAAAGGGGCAACCAAAGCTCACAAACACAATGATGCAATACCTAATATTCTGTATAGAATGCTAGTGAAAGCAGGCGTGCAGGAGAAGATGCTGAACTGGGACAGTCTACCTACAAGCAACTGTTATCCTGACACCTCTGCTGCAGAGAATGAAGCGGTGGCAAGAAGCACCAGCTGAAAACCAGAGTGACTGGAATGCCTGCAGAACAGGAAAGCAAGTTTCCAAGCAGAGGTTTTATAGGACATATTATGTCATACCTCATAAGCATCACTCACATGGAACAAAATCCATAAAATACTGTAAGAATAATAGTGATGACTGAACTATACCGTTCTAATTCTAAACAAAATTCAGTCTTAAACAGAATTCAATCAAACACTGTTCTATTGTTAGTGACTGTTGCTGGGATGACTTATGACATGGTTTGGATCAGATGCGATATTCAAACGGAGGAGTACAAGTAGGTACATTCAAGAAAAGGGAAGAGGAAAAGTATAAGGAAACAAAGGGGTTTAAAAGACATTAAAAAAGAAGAGAATACGATCAGTTATTAGTGAAAACAAGCCAACAAGCATATTGTCATGGTTTTATGAACAAGCTGGTAAGCCCCTTTTCTCTAGACTGGAAACTGAAAAACTGAAAGCCAAAAAGAAGTTTAGAACAATGGTTTCTAAATACAATCATCTTAGCCAGGAAGTTGGTCCCGCGCGTATTAATCGGGGAATGCACAATTCCATTTGAACGAAAGAAAGGCAGCGCAGGAGATATGGCCAACAGAGCACCCTGGAGTAACACAGTGAGACCACAGAGTGCAGCAAGTCTTATGTAGAGTATGAGAGGATGTGTGAGAATTTACTAAGAAAGCAGAGGGCTTAAACTGATTTATGGTACATCAGCTAGTTTGGACATGAAAAGATTCTTGTCTGTGAACTTATCCCCCCCATCCACTAACTGGCATCTTCTCTACCTGCAATCATTTCCATCCCTTCACAATCGTATCTGCAAAAAACAGAAGACGATCTCTTTTGCAGTCTCCTGAAATGAAATAATTGCTTTTCTCCTGTTCGCAACATTTGCTCTAAGCAATCTTCCTCTCAACAAATATTTTGGTAAGATAACTTGATATTGTGTTTGTTTTCGTAGTTTTCAGAAACTTAAACAAAGAAAAAGGCAGAGAGAGAACGTTTCTAACACTCACTGAAACTCATGGGTAATTATTAAAGGAGAAACATCTCTATGTGCTTTCGACTTTCACTCCTTAAACTGTGTATTTCAGGAGAAGAGAAAAGCAATCAGTGAAATCTTCCAATGATCATCATCTCCACTAGTGGAGGTTAGCTGCACAGGTAGGCATCCAGGCAGGTCTTGAACATCCCCAGAGAAGGAGACTCCACCACCTCTCTGTGCAGCCTGTGCCAGTGCTCCGTCACTGCACTGTGAAGAAGTTCCCATGCCCATTTGTGCAGAACTTCCTATGCTTCAGTTTGTGGCCATTTCCCCTCGTCCTATCACCACACACTGCTGAGAAGAGTCCAGCCTCGTCCCTTGGCCTCCCGCTCCTGAGATATTTATAGACATAGATCACATCCCCTCTGAGTCTTCTTTTCTCAAGGCTAAACAGACCCAGTTCACTAAGCCTTTCTTCATAGGGAGATCCTCTATGCCCTTTATTATCTTTGTGGCCCTGCACTGGACTCTTTCCTGGAGATCCCTGTCTTTTTGTACTGGGGAGCCCAGAACTGGACACAATCCTCCAGGTGAGGCCTCACCAGGGCAGAGCAGAATGAGAGGATCATCTCCCTCAATGTGCTAGCCACGCTCTTTTTAATGCACTCCTGGATCCTATTGGCCTTCTTATATTTAAAATATATTTAATTTGTAAGGTAAAGGCACATACAGTTCTGCTTGCACTAACATTGCTTTTGGCAGCTCCTTCTCAAATAAACATGAAATTACTCCCCTGACTTAACACATCTAACACTTCTGCAACTTAAAACAAGACCTGATCTGATTTGTTCATTCGTAGTGGGGAGACGAGAACAAAACCCACACATGGGGTTCCTGCACGCAAAATAGAAATGATAGAAGGAAACCAAAGGTAAACCCCTTTTTATATCCTGTAACCATATTACCTCTGGGAATTTAAAAACAAATACATCAAAATAAGAAATATTCTCAAGCGTAAATCAAGGTAATATAGAAAAGCCTCATCTTGGTCACCACCTAAAATTCTTGACTCATCTCCGTAAGATTTGCCCTGGATCATCAAATTCAGATTCACGTCACTGGAAATGTATCAGATAGATTTATTTATTAAATAGATTTTTCTGTTTGTTTATAAACAAGAAGTCAGATCTGTTTCCAATTATACCTAAGAAAAACCAGTAATTTCTTACCTGCAAGTTTAATTTCTCCAAATCCAGAAAATGCCAGTCCAGTTGGCAATTTGCCCTCCTACCAGCAGATGAAGACAGGAAATAAACGAAACAGACTAATTCCCTAAGAAAGGGAATTATACCAGATGAATGCTCCAGTTCAAGAACTACCTGAGTAGTGAAAAGTAAAAGTGAAAATAAAAGCTTAAAAAATAAAAGCATTTGATTACGAAAGAACAAGCTTTAAAACTTTTATTTAGGACAGGAAACATGGAATGCAAACTCAAATTGATAGCATACATGAACACAACTAAAATCTGTAAGAGCAACTCTAAAATAAAAGGGAACTCTCAAGCTGTCAGTAGTGCAGCATGACAGCGAGAGGTCTGGACTGGTACATCATTGGACTTTGAGAAATTAGATCAGCAGGTATGAAAACGAGTTACTTACCAGTGGGTTTTGATGCTGCAATATATCACCTCTCTTAGGTGTGTGCCCTGTGCACAGACACAGTACTCCCCAAATCTGATCCCAGAGCAGCTAGTTCCCAGCAGACTTTCTAACGGCAGCCGCTGCAGTGGAAAAAAAAGCAGGCACGTCCTACCAACAGCAGTTCTCTTACTGCTCCTGACTGGCCAATGGATCTGTGTGTGACAACACCCACAGTACTAGTTGTGCCGCAGAAGAGATGCCCTTGCTGCTTCTTCACCAAGCTTTCCAGTCCTTTCCCATCTCCTAGAGAACTTGAAATACATCCTCCAGTAATAAAATTACTATCAGCGATTCTATAGAGCTTCTGATCTCCTCGACCCCTGGGGTACCTCTGACAGTCATATATTGGCAGAACCACCTGCAGCTTGGTTCTTTACCTCTAATCTAATTTCAGTGTACAAACATCATCCAGAATGGATCAGAACACGACAGTGCCTCAGCTTGAGCACGCTCATAGGAATCCCACAGCAGCACGTGGTGGACACCTCTTCCTGTCCTTGCATAAATAACCACAGCCGACTCCTTTGGAGGAGAACAGGCACAGCCCAGCCAGCTTTCCCATGTTTTAGGTATTGACAGAAAGCAAAAACATACCGAACTTGATTAGCAACCAAACTACTGAAAAAAGTGCTTGGGAGTTTTTACTTCTATTCAGCTATCAGCTCGTTCCTCTGCTGGGAAATAGAGGACTCCAAGAAAAACTATTTTTATTTTTTTTTGTCAGATTATCTAATTTGCTTTTAATAAATAACTTCTCAAATGGAGTCTGCTGCTCAATGAACTGTAGGGATATATTTTTCCACACCTGTTACATAAAGACAAACTACCTCTCCACAGATGGATTCCTTTTAAAAAGAAGCAAGCAAATACGTGAACGTTGACTTACTTTCAAGGCATATATATTTTTAAACAAAGTAAAATAATAACAACAAAAAACAGCATGATCATCCCCTGGTAGGTAGCTGAATGGCTACCAAACTACAAAAAAAAACAATGAAACAACAATATGATGGAGCTTCAACAACTTCATCATGTAGCACTTACACCAGGAAATCTCCCTGGCACACAGAGCTTATGCACACCCACTTGCCATCCAAATGGAGGCGTCAGGCGACAAATGCCGCTGTACTTTCTTCATTATGACTTCAGATTTTTGGTTTTCAGGTACTATTCTTCAACACACACAAAAACTGCGTATACTTTTAGTTTGTCCACGCGGAGCATTTTATGCATTAGAATAATGTAAAGATAAATTAGAACTTCTAAAGAAAAGTTAGGTGCAAGCAGTGTTAGATGTAACTTTTCCTGTCAGTATTTAGAAGTAGGAAATGAATACAAGGGCTGAGAAATGAAGCAAGAAAAACTGGAATCTGAGAAGCAAATTGTAATTCAAGATAAAAGCACAGAGATCAAATTCAGTCTCTGTTACCGTGCTTAAGGACTAACGATTACACATTACAGTTGGTTTTCCCTGTTCTTAGCTGATGCCATCGATTCTGTCTGTGCGCACTGCGAGTATCGAGTTATCCCAACCCTTTTAGAAAATGAAAGGCTCAGGTTCACCTACTCCAGACAAGAGTTTGGATAACTCCTTGGAGTTCTATTTGGAATGGAATTAAAACATGAAAATATTGATATTTCTTGTACAGGTCCTTCTGTAGCATCACCTGCTTAGTTCAGGTAACATTAACAAAAGGGAAAAAAATCCACAATCCACACAATGAGCTTTCCTACCAAAAATACAGACCCTTAGCAAGAGAATTGCCCTGAGATCCCATGAGGTTCAATGTTTTTTGTTATTAGTTTGGAAGGTCTTTCTTCCCCTGCTTGCAAACTCAGAATCCTACACTGGATAACAGTTCTGGAATTCCGAAGGTGTGAAGTGCTAGTGTTCTGCCAACTTAAAGCTTCTCTGCCGTGCCACTTTAATTACAGTGCCTTCACCAATGAGCTGTAGCAATGGGAGGAAAGAGAAAGAAAGCCGCTATGAAAACAGATCTTAGTATTCCTCATTAGAGATTCAGAGAAGGGGAAGACAGGGACACAAGCGCAGCAATAAGCATGCAGAATCCTCAAAGGAAAGTTCCTAGATTCTCTAAATCTGCTAAGAAGAAAAATAAGATTAAAAACCAAGAAAACAACAAAAAAATAGCTGCCAAAGAAAAAAAAGGAAGGACTTCTTATGTATTTTTCACTTTGCCATCAGCCAGCTTTTACTACAGATTAACCAACAAAACTTTATGATACCAATAACATAAAAAGCCTTTAACTTCTTGTGCTTTTTAGCATAAACCTTTTCAAACCTAAAAGTTCAGAAACAGATATTAAAACGTGAAGATGTAAAAATAAAGCCCTATCTTCTGTATCTTCCCAAGTTGCTATTAACTCCTGGCTTCCTGCTGCGCAAGAGTCCCACGCGATCCCTGTGGGTGCTAAGAATAGCACATCCTCTGTCCTCAAAGGCCTGGCAGGGATTTTCTGTTTAATTCTGCATACTTCCTCTTGTTCTGTCTCACTCTCTATGTTGTGAATTGCAGGAGTCTGCCCGTGCACCACACCCAGCTGACCTTTTCCTGCGTACAACTTCAAGCCAAAAGGAAACTCCCTGTCTTCTGGTTCCCACCTCGCTCCGAACAGGACCTGCTCCTTGTCCACACCTTTGTAAAACAGAGCAGGGCTACAGTGATACACCAAGCTTCAAAACAAAGAAGAATTCCACAAAATCAAAATAAAATGCACTGCATAAATAAGAGTTATATCATCTGTTGAAATATGCGATATTTTTTATGAGCTTTGTTTCAAAAAATGGTATTAAAAAACGAAAGTACAATTTGGATAAACGAGGATCTGAAAAAAGGTTTGAGAAGTGATGCTGCAGACTCGTGGGAGACAAACATACAGGATGCACTACGAACAGAAGTGGATAACATGAACCATGGTTTGACAGTAAGGATTCAGGGAAGCTTTAGAAGCAAAGGATTAGCACTCAACTTCGACATTCTAGGAAAGAAATTCAGCAAGAAGATCAAACATTAAATTCTAACCTCCCAGTTCCCTTCTGTGAGAAAATAAAGCAGCTATAACAAATTGGATTTACTGTACTTAGGAAGCTGAGGAAATCGGTTTCTCAAAAAGGAGAAAAGCTTTACAAGAGGGCTGCCTGAGAAAGAATGCAGGAGTCCTAAAGAAGCGGTCTGACTTTCCTGTTCCTCCAGAAGATTTAGCTCTTGAGAGAGGATTACAAATCCAGGCAAGGCACATTTTAAGATCTACTCCCAAGGAGAGACAAGCTGCAGGTTAAATTTCCAAACCAGACTCCTCTGCTTCTTTTTCCCTTGGACAAGCTTCTCTCTGCTTTGGTCTTGACAGTGGAGGTAAAGCCCACGTTTCTACAGCTTCGTACCTTCACACGTGACCCTCCCCTCCCTGCCCTGGGACAAATACTTGTGGCAGCTCTCCGGATGCTCTCCAGCACAAACAATGTTGACCAACTGACAAAAAGCACAGACACAACTGTCATGGGCAACTTTTTAACTAAATGGGGCATTAACCGTCTTTGGAAATGGATCAGAGTACTCTACAAGGGAATGCCTGGAAAACAGTGAAGTGGCTGGCTGTGTACCACAGATCATCTGCTTAATTAAAGGCTGTCACTGAGGCAAATAGCCTTTGAGGACTGCAACTAAACACTGGATCTTTACGTAGATACTTATGTCATCATCCAGATAGGAAGTGCATCGCTGGATCTATCGGACATGATCATTAAAATAGTACAGATGGAGTACAAACATCTGGGCCTCGAAAGACTGAATCATTCCGAAGTAACAGACAGGAAAAATAAATACACCTAAGATCTGCTAAAGCATATAATTATACAGACATGTTCAGTACAATACGAGATGTGAGTGACCCTAGAATTTAAGTCTTATTTGTGCCATAATCAAAGACAGATCTCCGATCACCACAAAAACATTTCCCTGAGTTTCCTTCCCTCCACAAAGCACTGGAACAAGACAGTGACATAGGAAGAAACAGCAGATGGAGATAAACAGAGCACCATAAAAAGTAACTGCAAACTGAGAAATATATTTTCAATACATGCGATAAATTAACGAACACTGAAAGGGGCCTTACACCAGGCACGGCAGCCCGAACACCTGACAAACCTATTACGAGGAAATCCATGCACGTAAACCTTACACAAATCGCTCTTGCCATTGCAGTAAAAATCACAGTAGAAAAAAAGAAACACAGCCTTCAAAACAGTTTAAGTTGAGGTTTTTACCTTTGTATATAATGCTTTCTGTTTTCCCTAGGATTTTATTTTAAAAGATGGCCTTTGTTAAAGTGATTAGCTTCCATAACGTCGGTGAGTCACTCTCCAGTAAATTGACGGAATCCCTTTTGTAATTACATATCAATGCTTAACACATAAATGTCAACTTCAGATACAGAATCTCAGCTTAAACCTATTAAGTAGCACCAATCAGCTGAGAAATCCTGCTGTAGATACAGGTAGCATGTAAGCTAAAAGAAAGACCAAGAATCACTTGAGGTGAAAAAGAAAGAGCATATTAAAGTGAGATAAAGTTTTAAGGAAAGGCTGTTGAGTGCAAACAGTTCCAGAATTGCCCAGACACTCCTCCGACTGATGGGATGTGCGATCCAAACAAGTCTGGAGATCACTGCTCCAAGATGCACCCAAGACTTCTTTGCAGGAAATTAGATGAAGAAATGGCCTTCTTTGCAACTCTGAATACTCCAGGACTCGATTCCTTGATGATTCAATCTCTCTCCCAATGCATTTTGAATGTTAGGAAAATAAAAACATTTTCTTCACTTAGACACTCCATCGATCACGGGTTTCTATTGGCTGTCGTCCTGTGAGTTATTACTTTTAAGTACTGTCTTTAAGAACTGCTCCACCTCAATTGTGAAAAAAAAGACTATTTTTATAGAAGACAAGAGCCAAAAGTGCTGCACTCTAATGCCGAGCTGCCAGAAGGCCCAGGTAAAGGGAGACTGGGTTGGTTCCAAAATGGTATAAGCAATCACCGTGTGCACACTGTACTGCTCACTGGGTCACTAAACAAACAGCACAACAACCCAGCAGTACAAGTATAGACTGCAACACCAACTGAGGCACTAAGAGGCAAGCTGGGTCACAAGTACAACCAAATTAAGCTCTACCAAATCCCAAACCACAGCTAGAAATGCTCCAAGAAGGATTAATACTGACCATCGTGTATCTTCAAAATCTCATTCATCCTGTGCTTTGGAAACATTTAGAAGTAACAGAATCATAATATTAATCCCTCTCATTGCAACAACAAACATTTCTCAAGAAAGCAAATGGAAGCCAGAATGCACCTCGCTGCCCGTACTGCAATTGACAATCACTTGGCAATCTCTTCATCTGCAGTGTGGTGAAAGATGAAGCTGTTCTTGTTCAGCTGCGCATTTGTTTGAACAGGTCTGACTGACAACCAGGTGGCCTAATGCAGCTCCACTCTCCTAACACGATTTGCCATGAGACAACTGCCAGCAAAAGGAGATATTCAATCCCCAGATGGCTGGGCATATTATTAAGAAATCCAGTTAAGCTGAGACATGCATTTATTTTTTTTCTCCCAGGAGTAACAAATAAAACAAATTTTCAGCTTTGCCGTTTTCCAAAAATCAGCATTCATGAGATTCATCGAGTGACTTTTCACTGGATTAGAATTTGTTTACTGTAGTTTGAATATTCAAGCTTCTGAGTCAAAGTTAATGTTCTACAATTTTCAGTATTAATTTTTTCATAGTGGCTATTAAGACAGAAATGATTTCTAAGTTGCTTCAGTTTCCCCTTCCTGTATATATTCCACAGTTTAATATGTTTAATATTTATTAAACATAATAATGGAAGAGTTTTTCTGTAGATAATCTAGTTTATAAGTTGAGGTCTTTTGGACCACCAGTGTCATCTCATTTCCAGGTCAGCAACAATAAGAGCATACATTGCCAAGAAAGTCCCCTGTTCCTTTTATTTTTCAGAAGCAGACATAAAAACTCAGCCGCTGCCCAAATCCATTCATCTGTTGAGAACGTATTTAAAACATTTAGACTTGCATGCCTTTAAAATCCCAGTTTGGAAATATCAATAAATACTCAAAAAATTCTGAAGTAGTAGAACTTTCTAACTTAACAATAACAGCCAGTGGAATAGAACAGCAAGAATAAAAAGAAAATACAGAATGTTTATTTACAATGGTTTCCATTACACAGAAAATGATCTTAAATCAGATCTTAAAGTGTTTTACAAACATTAACATTATATGCCTGACAGAATTATAATCCCAAACTTGCTCTTAGCTGCTGCTAAAGAATCCAGAGACTACAGAACACATTCATGACTTCAGAAGGCTACAAATGGTAGGAGAGCTGAAGACTAGGCACGAAATTCCACCTGCACTATCCCAAAACCAGACCATAAAAAGCAATTGGCTGAAACTCATGCATCAGTCCAGACACAGCAGTGATAGAACATACTCTGCTGCAAGGTCAGTGCTTCATCCTTGGTTGAGAATAGAATAAAATAAGCATAAAGCAAACAAAATTCAAGTATAGAAGAACAATTAAAAGATATTAATTAGGCCTGTTGTTCACCATTAGAAACATGCCTCATTCCTTCCCTTTCCTCTCCCACGTGAGGAACCATTGGCTCCTAACACAGTTTAAGAAGGGTTCGTCTGACAAGTACTCAGAGCTCAGTGACAACAATGCAAACTTACACCTCCTTCCTCAGACATCTAGTGTGGTCCAAGCTCCTGACTGCAGTGTCTCCAAACAGCTACACAAGAACACGCTGTCAACGTACAACAGAAGCTGCTGCACAATTTCAGCCTTTACACACAGAAGCCAACAACAAAATTAAAGCCCAAAGACTGAGATCTTTACAACAGTCCAATTGCATGCAGCCCAGCTACAAAGGAATGTTCTGAATCTCCAATTACCCCACATCTAACATACACTGATTTCTCTTGTATTCCTCATTAATGGAATATGAAATTACTGCAGTGTGTATTCTAGCAGTCCTGTGGCACATTGTCTCCTCAAAATGAGTTTTCCACCCAGCTGGATCTTTAAACAACACCAGGGAGCACAGATAGAGAAGGATGGTACCTCCCTGCATACCAGATAGGGCTGTGAGGATAAACCACCTAACGACTGTAAGACACTTGAACACTTAGCACATTAAGAGTCACCTTCACTATTAAAAACTGTAAGCCCTGTCCTGTTATTTGAGTCTTGCATTGCATTAAACACAAGTAGCAAACTGTTCCATCATTTAGAGTATTTTTAGGTTTACTAGATGAACTTCTACTGTGTGCAAGACCTGCCTGGATAAAACAGAACCTACGTAAAGAAAGTAAGCAGTTCTTTGCTGTCTCCTGCTTCCCTGTTCCCTGCTTAACTTGTTAAAACCAGTATTCAAAGGGAAGGTATTTCTAATAATGTCATATTTTAAGAGTAGCCTTAAACCCAGAAGTAATAAAATATGAACAAAATTTTAGAAAAATGTGTCAAAAATGTAAGAAGGTTTACTCTCATTGATTTCAGATTCACAGAAAATAGTTCAGTTATTCAGACTTGCATAAACACATTTTTTCAAGGAAAGCATTTCTGAATATAAGACTTGCCAGAAAAAAAAAAAGCTGAAATACATTAATTTCCGTAAGGAGTTTGACTCACTTCCACAGGATCAGAAGTTCTTCATATTGTGTAGTTAAATAAGTTAAATAAATTTAGTAACACCGCTTTCACAATGTTTCTCCATCATACTAACTTACAACTGGTCTTGCAGTTCCATAATGATATATTCCAGCTGTTCCTTCTCCATTTTATGGGCTAGATCCATATCTTCAATTCTTTGTAAGAGCAGTTTATTCTGTGAGACAGATTCAGATAGCTGATTTTCTCTGAGCCGTACCAATTCTTCAAGGTAACCCTGGAAATAGAAGTGTTAGAAAGCTCTAAAGATCATGCAATCAGAAAAGTTTTCCTTATGCACGTTCATGTTTTTCTGGTTTAAAATACATAAATAGAACTTCATATATTTTACTCTGATCAGTAGATTAACATTAGTAAGAAGTTACTTAATCAGTACGGAGAAAATCAAGTTCTTATCTGCATTCCAAGACTAGGAATAGAATGGTGGGTGAATCAGTGAGACAGTAATGCCACACACGTGAAACATTAACTCAGTTTTACAAAGCACAGAGCAGGCTGCCCAGAGCACATCCAGCCTTGCCTTGAATGCCTCCAGGGATGGGGCATCCACACCCTCTCTGGGCAACCTGCTCCAGTGCATCACCACCCTCTGAGTGAAAAGCTTCCTCCTAACATGTAACCTCAATCTCCTGTCTTAGTTTAAACCCATTTCCCCTTGTCCTATCACTATCAATCCATGTGAACTTATGTTCCTCCTTCTGTTTATAAGCTCCCTTCAGATATTGGAAGGCCACAGTGAGGTCTCCCCAGAGTCTTCTATTCTCCAAGCTAAACAAGCCCAGTTCCCATAGCCTTTGCTCACAGAGAGGTGCTCCAGCCCTCCGATCATTTTAGTGGCCCTCCTCTGGACAGTTTCAAGAGCTCTGTGTGTTTCTTCTGCTGGGGACCCCAGGCCTGGATGCAGTCCTCCAGATGGGGCCTCACAAGAGCTGAGTAGAGGGGGACAATCACCTCCCTCTCCCTGCTGGCCACCTCTTTTTTAATGCAGCCCAGAATACAGCTGACCCTCTGGGCTGCAAGCATGCACTGCTGACTCCTGTCCAGCCTTTTGTCCCCCAGGACCCCCAAGTCATTCTCTGCAGGGCTGCTCTCCAGGAGTCCTTCCCCCAGTCAGTATGAATACCTGTGATGAATCCAAAATAAGGAAGGGATAACTTCCATATAATTAACAAATGTGTAAACCGTGACTCATTAATCTGGACAGAAGACAACTTGAAAAAGACAGACTCATCCCATTTCCAGGATGGCATGGAGAGGGCAGGAAGGAACTGTTCATTTTTTAAAATACAAGAGCTAGACACCACGAAATGAAGCTACTGAGAGCCAAATTCAGAGGATGTAAAAGGAGGTGGCTTCTCACACAACAGATGGTACGCATGCAGAGCACCTTGCCAGAAGAAAAATAAAAGTTTTAGTGCTAAAATCTTGCATGGTATCAAGGGGATATGTGATACATCTCAGGTTATTAAACAAACCATATCAGCTTCAGAAAGTTCTTGAACTGATACAGGTTGGCCAAGAGAGTATTACAGGAATATAAGTGCATATGCATTTTTATTTGTTCTTATTCTTGCCTCTGCATCTACTCTGGGCAAACACCCAAGAAAGGACAGCAGGGCAGACAGATCCTTGGTCTAAATCAGCACAGCACTTTCGATCCGATAAAGCAATGCTACGATTTACCTTGCTAAAATAGCGCCTGCTCCTATCCTACTTCTCACACTCAGAAGACACAGATCCAAACCAATGTGATGTTTTAGCCTGGAAACACAGCCAAAATGCTGTCTTAAATACATTCCTAAGCCTCATGGACTGTTGGGGCAGGGAGAGAAAGATTTTCAGTTTTGTTTATGTGTTTAAAGAAGTTAGTTTGGATGGAACATTCTGGTTTAAAATGGCTGTTACCAGTTGTTTGGTGACCAGATTTGGCTCCGCCTCCCCCACACAAAACTCATCTTTTACCTTCTGTTCCAATGCAAGCCGATGCTTCTGTTCTACCCTTTTGCATTTGTAGTACCAACTGTTTTCATCCATGACAGGAGGGCCAACGTCCTCTGGAGTGCTGCCTTCACTGCCACTACTGCCCAGTGTCCTTAGCTCTTCTTCATCACTGCTGATGCTGTCAGAACTGAAGTATAGTACTTATTAGCCAAGTGAAAAACTTACATTACAATGCAAATTCAACTTGAAATTAAAACGCTTTAGTTCCCAGAGATATCCGAAGTTTTGTAAACCACTAACAGTGGGAATAAATCAGCAAACACAACTCTTGTTTTGAGCTTTTATTTGTACCTGAACACTTCACAGAAGTGTACTCATCTTAGTTAAGTCTCATAGTGGTGTCTTAACTAAGTCACACAAATGTATGCCTGGAACACAAGGGATTAATATAATAACAATACTCTAAGGAAGTGATGACAATCTTTCCTTTGTGATTTCAGGGCAAACAGTAGTACCCGAACAGAAGCAGTGCTTACTGCTAAAAACACAGAAAATAAAGAAGTGGTTATGTTAAATCATGATGAATTTAAATGAGATTTGTGGTTACTGTGAAGACCATGTGCCAGTTATTTCACAGAACATAAGCATATCCCTAGGATAGCACGCAGATTCAGTGTTAAAATATCTCCCTGTCATCCAGAATCAATGTGTGCCACAAAATTCAGACATCTGTCTCAAAGATGAGCATTTAAATTTATCCCCAAACCAGCTTGAAACATTCCTTTATAACTATGCTTTTCAGTACCCTAACAGTATTTAGTGGATTTTTTTTAGTAGTCAAATTCTTTCTACCCAAAAATCTTAAGACTTCATAGGATAGTAATATTTTATCATATTATTTATTCTATAGAAACACAGAAGTTACTCACTCTTTAGTTGCATTTTGGAGATTAATTTTTTCCAAAGTGAATGAATATACAGGTTTATATTTAGACAGGAATAGGATTTTGAATGTGAAACGAAAATCACGAGGACCAGTACGACACAAAACTTTCACTTTGTTATTCCCAAAAACACTGTAAAGATGAAGAGTACCTTTCGGTGAACTTCAGGTAGGGTGTGTAATCTATGACAGCTGGAAAGCTGCCATCCAATTTCTCACCTTTCAGACAAAAACTGATAAAACAGAGAAACAGCGGTCAGATGATATCAAGAAAATTACATAACAATGGAAGTTGAATCTTACCCATGTGTGTGATTTGATTTTTTATTTCAACAGTGAAATCCTACCCAGACAAAATAGATTCTTAAATGCTAACCAAAAAAAAAAAAAAAAATACAAAAAGAAATCCCAGAGAATTAGGAAATGGATCAGGGCAAGCAGCACAGACACTGATTTTTAAAGACTTACTTCAATTCTAGAAGTACAGGTGGATTGCAGGGGAATAACAGTATAAGGAAAGTTAGCTGAAACTACAGAAGAGCTGTGGATCAGTTTGAAACTGTCAGCATTTAAGTTCAATTAATGTCTCTGCAGAATGCTTACATAACTATCCTGCTATTTTTAAGTAAAAAATTAGTTCTCAGAAATAGTTCAGACTGTCTCCTTTCAATTACTTTCTGGTGTTGGGCTGCTGTAAGATAATGAACAGTAATGAAACTAACATTCACTAAATGTTCTTGAACTTCTGCAGCTTTATAAAGCTCTCATACACACTGTATTCTTTTTGTACTGGCTCTAAAAGACTGTATTTGAATCACATTTTATTATCACAGGAGTGACAAAATTAATTATGCTCTCACAAAGAAGAAATGCCTCCCTTCTCCCAGCTTTTTCTAACTTCATTCTAAAGTGCCGTTTTTGACAGCGCAGTCACTTTAGTGGTATCTAGGCAGAACCTACAAAAATAAAAGATGAGAAAAACAAAACCAAACAAAACCCACCCCCAAACTCATGCTTATTTGACGTATATCCACAATTATGGATTGCTGGGGAAAAAAAATAATTCTGTTCTCATCTGGGTTTCCCAATTCTACTCCCGAAGTTTTTTTTTTTACAGCTTACTGAACCACAGAATGGTTTGGGTTGGAAGGGAATTTGGGTATTAGCTAGTTCCAAGCCTTCTGCCATGGGGAAGTATGTGGTTTCACCAGATCAGGCCACCCAAAGTCCCATTCTCTGGCTGCAACTACAGCTTCTCTGGGCAGCCTGTTCCTATGCCTCACAGCCCAGTTCCACAGAGATAAACCAGTCAACGTTTGTGTGTTTGAATTGAAAAAAAAATCTCAGATATAGATAAAAATAGCACAGAACAGCTACAGAGTCTCAGCCATTTAAGCCACAATACTGTGAATAACATGTGACATCATAAAAATGCTCCCCTAGGTCCAAGCTCTTACTTTTCCCTGAAAATTTCTTGGTTCTTAAGAGCTGCAATGACAAAAATTTAAATGCCTCCAATGGGGACAAGTCATTACTCTGAATTAAGAGATACCTACTAAATGTGCTCATACTAGAAATGAAAGGGTAAAGGAAGATCTCATGCACTCAAAAACTAAGATCTCATACAGATACTATGTACCACTGAAGCTCATGGGAGCCAAACCAAGTCAATTCATTACAAGTAATTACATCTAAATCAGATTTACATAATGCTGATCTCCTCTTGCTACACTTCTTATTCATATATAGCCACCCTCCTTCCAAGTATAGTGCTATAGAAGCATTTTTATTTTACAGAGTGTAAAACATGAAGTAATGAAATCTGGTAGGACTGGATTTGCTGTATGCAAAGCTGGCTCCCTTACCGTACCACAGCATATTTCTGTTCCCCCACAACATATGGTGGTCATGCAGTCAATCCAATCTAATGACTAAATGCTGGCAATAGAAACTACCCCGCTTTTCAAAACGCACACCCCATTTTAGTTTTGTTCTGCAGGTTTTTGTTGCTCTTTTTAAACCCCCGATCAAACACCTTTCCCCTCCTTACAATGATATTGCCTATTATCTGTATCCATATGAGCTCACTCAGCCAGTAAGACCATGCCCCTCACACCTTGCATCCTCTTCCTATTCTATGGACAGCTGCAGTAAAGGCTCACTGTCACCAGAAAGGATTACTCAATCCCTTTTTTTTTTCCCTTCTCTACATCAAGCTTTTTGGCCCCTCACACCTTCTGCAATTACACTTCTGATTGCTTTCAGGATTTTGAAAGAAATACCATATAATCGTTCTGTGTGAAGTACTGCATAACTGTGCTCTTATCCAGAAGAGCCATTCACAATCCCTCTCTCCCTCCTCCTCAGCTTTGTCTCTCAGACTTATCAGCTGAACTTACCAATGCTTTCCATAACAAGTAAGTACTTTTTGGGAGCATTCTATTAAGCAGCATGCAAATACAATACCTGAAATCAATTGCATTGAGTCCCAACAGCATACCAGCAAGCATATTTGCTTCTTCACCAAGAACAATTGCTCCATCTTCATAAAATCTCCTTCAAGAAAAAAGAACATTACCTCCATTAACACCACTTTGTTTCAAATAATGATTGTTTTCAAGGTTAACAGAAAATTGAGAAATCCAGTTTAAATAAAAACAACCCGTGGGAACCCCAGGGGCACTCATATTTCATTTCAAATAAAGCACACCAATAGACTGCACAGTGCAGAACACTGTAATCTAGAAGTTCAGACAGAAGGAGAATTTATAACATTAGCCCTAAGAAATAGTAGAAGAGGATGGACAAAATGCAAAGAAAATGAAGATACTTTATAGTTGAAAGGAAGAAATTACTTTGTGTACGTTAAAAAGATAATCATTCCACAATAACATAAAAATACAAAAAGTTCTAGTTGTGCTATCTTCCTCCTCCCAGCTACCACAGCAGCTACTCCCAGGCAGACATGTCCCAGGACAGGCAAACAGGGCCTGCCATTGCCACGTATGGTTTTGTGGTAAGTATGTGTAAATATGTAAAGAAGATTAAATGCAGTCTATTTAGCAAAGTGAAAGCACTCAGACGATTCAGAGAGATCTCAAGTTGGTTGTATGGCAGACTACCTGAAAAGGTATTTGGGGGCATGGCACCTAAGACTGTTTGTACTCGCTAATAAACGAACACTGCCACAAGCACGCACTTCTAACACTCCTCTGCAGTATGGAGGCAAGATATCCAAGACTTTGGATGCTCCACAGTGGAAGCAAGAAATCTGTGAGACTTCTGTGATGATAACTTTCATTTGAGGACTAGCATCCCTATGATGTACAGACTCAGCTCCCAAACCCTGGACTTCAGGCAAGGTAACAGAAGGCAAAACCAGCAGCCGATCAAGGCAGAATACTGAGCTAGATGGACTTCAGAATAAGTCTATTTGCAAACTGGAAACAATGCTTCCAGTACAAATAAACCTTCTAACTGCTACTTCTAAAATCACTGCCAGGTGATATAAAGATATCTCATTCCACATACATACGTGAAACACATGCAAAGTTATAAATACAATCACTAAATACACACATGCATAAGCACGAGACATTAAAAATGTAAATAAACTGTGCAAAGAACCACCATAAATTAATTAACAAATAAATAAAATTCACTTAACAGCTATCCAAAACACCACATGGGAAAAATGTGCCTGTTATTGTTGGTGGATCTAATCCCACAGTGCCACGATTTGTGTAACTATTAACTCTAATAAACATATTTTAAATATTGTTTCCAAAAAAATTGCACATATTGTATTTGCAGCACAAGAAATGGATTCCAAACCCTATGGCACTGAAAGCAAATCTAAACATAAGACATCAAATACATTAATTTGAAACTGCTAATAAGACTGCTGTTATCTCCTAGCAAACAAACTGCACTATCAAGCAGGTACAGACGTACTACTTAACTACACTGGTTGTGACCCTCCTCTTCCTCCTCATCTACTCCACAAAAACCCAGGTGACTCTTCTGTTTGAGGCAACACAAGTAAATTTTTTTTTTTTTTACCAGAAATCTTTTATTTATCATCTTCTTGTCTACTGCAAACACAAGCAAATCTGGATGAAATGAAGATGATAGGACTGGAAATTTCAATGAAACAATATGTTTACCAAACTATGTTTCAAAGTCATCTTAGTGTTAGGAAAATAAATTGAGATCTGTGGAAAAATATTTTAAACAGAAATAATATTCCAAATGAACAGAAGTTCTTACAGAGAACATAAATTCTTTTCACGATATCTAAAGCTTTTTGAGTTCAACATAAGGTTCTCCAAATCATGAAGACTCAGATGTTTTCATTCTCAGATCAATAAAATGTCCCCGTTACAGGATGAAACATTATATAATAAATTGATATACCACCTAGAACCAGTCCAAAATGGTGAAAGTAATTTCTATTACAAAGCACACTCTTGTCTGAAACAGCTTTTATTATCAAGCGGTACAACAAAAACCTGCTACATGTTTTCCAAATTACATCAAGAATTCCAGCTATGCCTGACCACTATTTCTGTTCTGTATTTCTCAAAAGCTTCCTGGAATTCCCTTTCTTCTTTCTCCAAGAGAAGTTCTTGGAAGTCTAAAAAATGTATTTTTAATATATTGAGTATTTCTGAGATCAATATTTAATTTTGAAATGAACATAAAAGCTTCAAGTGCAAGGACCTGCACCAGGGTCAGGGCAATCTCAAACACCAGTACAGACTGGGGGAAGTGGATTGAGAGAGGTGAATGGATGAAAAACTGAACGTGAGCTAGCAACATGCACCTGAAGTTCAGAAATCCAACAGTACCCTGGGCTGCATGAAAAGAAGAGCGACTGTGAGGGTGAGGGAGGTGATTCCTCCTCTCTAACTCCTGTGAGACCCCACCTGGCATCCAGTATGGCAGCCAGCACTGAGGTCTCCAGCACAACAGAAACACAGACCTGTTAGAATGGGTCTGGAAGTGGGCCATCCAAGTACAGGAACACTTCTTTGAACACAGGCTGCTTAGGTTGGATGAAAGAAGGCTCTGCAGAGATCATACTAGTGTCTTCCAGTGAGTAAAGGGGGGCTAAGGAAAGATGGAGAGAGACTCTACCACAGAGTACAGACAACAGGTGGTACGAAAAGGGGTAATGGTTTTAAACTTAAAGAGGGTAGGTAAGAAAGAAATTGTTTACAATGAAGGTGGTCAGATACTGGAACAGGCTGCCTGCAGAAGATGTGGCTTTCCCATCCCTGGAAGCGTTCAAGGCCAGCCTGGATGAGACTTCTGAGCAATGTGATGTAGAGGGCTGTGACCCTGCCTGGCGTGGGGGGGATGATCTGTCACTATCAGGATACAATTTCAAAATGAGTTCCTTCTTTTGAGAGATTTTCTTTCTTTTGAACTTTCAAGAATTACAACAAATTTCCACATTTTTTAGTTACTCAGGGATTTTTGCTACAGCACTTTTGCAGTTTTATCCATGCTAAAAGTCTAATAAATTGATGGTAATTCCAGATGTCTTCCACTACGTTACATCTCTTCAACCTACACAGATTAAGAGCAACATTCACGTTCCAAAAGTCTTGAACGTCAGCAACAATCACTAAAACAGTGCAGAAATAAAAGTCTTACACACCTGGTTGTTTTGAAGTCTCTCAGAGCTGTGGAAATATAATCAGACAAATGTTTTTCCATAAGTGCTACTCTGATCCAGGCTCGACCCTGCAAGAAGAAGCAGCTATCAAATACTTAAGCATTACAGACTGAAAGAATTTTACATCTGAAACTGAATAAAATCGAGTTACTTGGATGACTCGATCCTAATTATCAAAATCACCACTACCCAAAATTTGCTGTACTTCATTACTGTAATAACGAAAACAAAACAACTTCTTACAAAGAAACTGTGAAATAAAGTTTTCCAAAATTTGGACTTAAAATTTGTGTCAACATATCTCCAGATTTTTCAGTATGGACATTCACAATTCTTCCCACGTGCACCTTTAAAAATCTAATGCTTCTCTCTGTACTGGTTGCACTAAGTGGCATTTTTTTTTTTACTATTATTATGTGTAATGGAGTTTTCAAGAGAATAAGAGAAAGTTAAATTAATGTTTAAGAATGTCTGAAAAAGGAGCTTTGCATCTTGTTGCTTACTGAACTTTAATCTGCCTAAATACTCCACTCTCTGAAGATTTCAGAATTACCTTTAAAATAAGTCTCAAATATAAGCAATACAATTGCTGTATTCCAGGATGAGAATCTCTCTAGAAAGTAGCTGGAAATGAGTGCATAAACTGTAAACAATATAAAATGATATTAAGGTTAGAAATAAAATGTCATTTCTACAATTCCAACCAATATTTGGTAGGAATGCCTTCATGACTTTGATTTCTCTCAATCTAATGCATTTTCCAAAAATTAAACAGGCTAGAAAATATGAAGGCAATCATTTTCTGACGCAGCATACCTAATAAATGAAGAATTTGAGATTTATTCTACTGAATAACACAAATTTAAAAAGAAACATTCAGATCTAAGTTCTTGGGCTAGTTTGTTGTTTGTTTTTGCTTTAAAAACAAACCAAATATTTGCTAGGTAGGTGTATATAAAAATAAATAATTTCAAATAATGAAAAATATCACAGGGCAATTGTAGTCATACGCTGATGGGTTTTTTTTTCTGGGTATAGAAGTGTTAGCTACATTTTAGACAGAAGAAAGAGAAATAATGGAGTCAAATGGACAGTTTTCTTCCCTACCTTAGCTCTAGAAGAGCTGACATTCTCCATGTTCTCAATACTGCAGATGCAATTATGAGAGACTTTTCGGCAAGCTACCCGAATGTAGTCCCAAAAACTGCGAGGACTTTCGTAGCCAAACCACGTGATCTGACCTGAAATCAAAACACAAGAAATAGAAAAATATATAAAGACTTCTAAACATTCCTCCCTGCTTACTGAAGATGACTATAACTCAAATACTTCCCTGTGCTTCCTATACACACTCTGCAAAGACAAGATTTTACACAAGCAAGTCCACTAACTCCTGAAAACTGGCTGCACAGGTGTAAATAGCTTGCACCATGCAGCTTGCCCTCGTTCAAAACCAATGAGAAAGTTAAGTGTGGGGCTTTTGCCTGTGTGCCTGTGCTTGGTCCTTTTCTTCCTTGTCAGGACGCTACGGTAATACTCAGACTTCTATATGGGACTCCTTACTCACAACACACAATTGAGACTCAAAAATATGATGCAAAAGTAAAGTGAGTTTTGTTATTATATACACACACAGACACATCCAAAAAGAGCAGCTTCGGCAGCAAGAGGAATGTTGCCCTCCAGTGTCCAGCATTACTGCATATATGCAAAACTTTTCTTCATAAAAAATAAGATCTTATTTTTAGGCTAATTTTATTTCACCTCTCAAGTTGTATTTTCCTGAAGCTTCACTAATTTCTCAGAAAGACGTCTAATTCTTTTGCTTGTTAAGAAGTTCAAACTTTGAGAAAGAATGGCAGACTTTTTTGCACTATATTAGACTGACACTGCAAATCATACATACCAAAAATAAACTGCCAAAATACAATGCCAAGGATACATGTCTAGTATGACTTAGCTCAGCTCCAAGCACAGCCAGGGAAGTGTCAAAGATCTGACCTCAGTGATCTTAAGAGATTCAAGGTTTTGCTATTTTTTTTCCCACTAGAGGATACATGCAACTTGACTGTGTGAGCCATGTGATTACTTTGCCACATGGATTTACTTAGTAAGCACAAAGCTTGATAAACCATGAAAAAACCACAAACACGCCAAGAAACTGGTACTGAGAAACTCAACATGCTAAAGGAAAAACAAAATCCCAATGAACTCTAGCTATAGCAGATTCAGATTTTATCAGCTCTAGGGACTAAAATAAGCCAGTATTCACAATGTAACTGCTTCTATGAGCTTACTATTTTTGCTGAAACATCACATGCAGTGGACAGCAACAAGAATTCAACACCATTTTAACATCACCAAAAGCTACTGATATTTTTCATATGCTTTACCATATTAGAAACATTTCTGCTCTGGGACTTGCAGCTACAAAATTAAATGTGACTTAAGTGTACAGGTGTCTTTATGGCAGTAGTTCCAGTCCCAGCTAATAAAGGCAAGCATATCATACAGTAACTTCTGCAGCTTTTTCCACACTGCACTGCGTACAGAATATATTCTGCAAAAAAAAAACAGTTTTGCTCTACATTTTTCTGAGGTCAAAATACACGAATTCCTTAACAATAGAAATACCTACCAGCACACAGCATTTATTTGGCTTACAAGGATTAGCAAAGCAAGCTGGTCAGAATTACAATATACTTGGGTGTAACAGAGGGCTATAGTCTCACAAGCAGCTCTACACAAGAGTGTGATGGTTTTTAACTTCAGAAGGAACAGCCTTCACTTGAAACTCACTCTGTTAGTTCACAAATTGCCTAACTCCAGCAATCAACACCATCTTAAGGAAAAGCAAGTTTGTAGTGCACTACTTGATTTCTGCTGAAGTTCATAAGGAATGAGTAAGGTTCCTGCAGAGTCCAAAGAGGCTCCTACTCATTCACAGTCCAACTTCAGACCTGGAAAATGAAGTTCTGCAGCTGCAAAGCAGAAGCGATCAGGATGCTCTAAGGTACAAATAGATTTTCTCTAAACTTCCTGAAAATTAAATAATGGTACGGGGAAATGTGCCCGTTCTGTAAATAGCCTTAATACAATTTTTTACTACTAGAATGATTTGTTGCTCCTGTGAGGAATTTTCACAGTACATACTCTCCTTTTGGGCCTTCAGAATGAATTTTTTAAATTTTACAGTAGTTTATAAACCCAGTCCACCAAGACAAATACAAATCACTTATTTTTCATCTATACAGGAGAAAGTAGAATGAGCTAAACCTAAAAACGCCCAAAAAACTTCCTATTTCTTTCAAAAGCAGTAACAGGGTCATGACATGCATATAAATTCTAAGCCTAGTAACAAAAGCTATTATTCTTAGAACTGTCAGCATAACATTATTGCATAAAATAAAGGGCCATCACAGGTTCAAATTCATCTTTTTCATGACAGCAGTGACTTCAGTACTTGCTTAATGTACCCTTTTCACCCCTGTTATATTACCACCTCCTTACCTCTTCTATCTGGAAATCTGCCTCTCCCAGGATGAGCAGCATTACAAGCTGCATCTTACAGAGCCACACTTCCTCTCCCATGACCTGGACCTACAAGCACAAGTTCTCTTCTACAGACCCAATTCACATACCCTTCCCCTATGAAATTTCTGCTTATGCTTTTAAAATGTTACTAGAATTCACGCAATTTAAATATTCACTGCTTAAAAAAGCAAGAGACTCTGAAATAGCAGTTGGCTATTAGTGATTTTTTGACCTAAAACTAAAACTATACTAACTATATTTACTTCACTGATCTGATGAAAGGGGCACAGACAAAGAATAACTGAAAATTCAAACTATGGCCAGCACTGAATAGGAGCCCCCTCTACTCTGCCCTGGTGAGGCCTCACCTGGAGAACTGCATCCAGCTCTGGGCTCCCAGGTACAAAAAGGATAGGGATCTCCTGGAATGAGAACAGTGGAAGGCTACAAAGATAATAAAGGGCATGGAGGATCTCCCTTATGAGGAAAGACCGAGAGACCTGGGTCTGTCTGTTCAGCCTTGAAAAGAGAAGACTCAGAGGGGATCCGATCCATGTCCATAAATACCTAAGGAGCAGGAAGCAAAAGGAACGAGGCTGGACTCTTCTCAGCAGCGTGTGGTGATAGGACAGGGAGAAATGGCCACAAACTGATGCATAGGAAGTTCTGCACAAATGTGTGTGGGAACTTCTTCACAGTGCAGTGACGGAGCACTGGCACAGCTGCACAGAGAGGTGGTGGAGTCTCCTTCTCTGGAGACATTCAAGACCCGCTTGGACACCTACCTGTGCAACCTGGGCCAGGGACCTGCTTTGGCGGGGGGGGTTGGACTCGATGATCTCTAGAGGTCCCTTCCAACCCTACAATTCTGTGATAGCTAGAAGATATGGCTACATCTCTGCAATACCAAAAGATTAAGAAAGAAAAGTTTCTGACTAGCTGTCTAGGGAAAAAGCGATTCCTGAAATCATCTGCCTAGCTTTAGAAATTATCAGATACATGGAGATTTGAAATCTTATAGCTCTTGTTTGGATCACAGACACTAAAATACATTGTGCATCCACCCACTACTCTGCTGTATTGTGAAGCTACATGAATTCTTATTCCTGAGAAGGAATAAAAGAGTAATTAATCACTTGTCTTCTTTCTGTTACTCCTTCCCTCCTGCCCTTTGAAGATCTCCAATTGCTTTGCCCAGTAATAAGCATCATTCCCTGCCAGCAGGCATGCCATACAGCTTATTTTAGTGACAGGAAGCGTGCACACTTTCCACCCTTATCATTATGGTACTGGATCTGTTCTGCATTCGTAACAAATCCAGCACTTCCAGGGAGCACCAGGTACACCACACATACAGCTTTATACAGCACAGGGATAATTGCATATCTGCTTTCTAGAGCAGAAGGCAGTCAATGGTTTCCAATCCTGCAAAGACAACACATACCCAAACACTTTCTTCTCTTCCTTGGGGTAATTCAGAAACAGGCTGAGAGCTTAGACTGCTTTTTGTAACATCAGTTGCCTATTCCTGACTACCACTTTCATCCTTAGTGTACACATAACTGCAAGGTAGAACAGAGGTGGCCAACCTTCTGAGCATTACTCAGTTACCCTGCATGAAACTATTCTGGTGTCATACGCCCTAACTCTTCTATATCACATGAACAGATAGCTGCATTCAATCAGCATTCACATCTCCACTGGGTGAGCTGCTGTAGGTATGCCAGTCTCATTTTATTACTGAATAAACACCCATATCTAAGTCAGTTAAGCTAAAAATGAGCAATCACTCTGCCTGTTTGAAAATGGTGCTCACATTGCTACACAGTTGGCACTTGGAGCAGAAGAGCAAGGAGGCTGAGGACTGGAGAATGATTATTTCAGTATTGCAATGGATTCGGGAAAAGCATAAATTCTAACCCAAGCAGTTGAATCACTTTATTCCCTTAAGGTGACTTTGTTCAATTTTGTTTTGCTGGATGCTATTGGGAAACAAAACCAACAAGGGGCAACCATCACTAATCAAGATTATGCTTAGGTCCTTAAAAACTTTAGTATCAGAAAAGACTGTCGCTAGCAAAAGTTTTCTAATAGAAGGTAGCCCTTTACCACACAAAACAAATCACTTTATTTTCATACTAACTTAAATTCCTCCTTCCTTACCCAGTACTTCTAATGGAAGATTAGAATTGTTTTTTATCACGGCCTTATGGCAGTTAATGTCTACAAACCCAAACCTGGACCACTTATTTAACAACAGTGCCGTGCAATGACCCTAACGACTCTGACAGAACGGAGCCATTGATGTTAGCACAGACAAACATGCCACGTATGTTCTACCTGCCTTAAAACATCTTATACAACCCACTGTGATCATCGGCCTGCTTTTAATGCGCTCCCACTGACACAAAGCATGCATGCAAAACACATTAGTCATTTCCATCAATAAAGTGCAATTTCTTTCAAGCCCTCTGTTGTATAATATGAAACACTCTTAACACTAGAAATGTCATGGTACATTTATCTCAATTTTCCTTTCAAGTTTTTAAAAAGTGAAATAATTACTGGCAGTATCTAGTTTACTAACAGAATATTCCCCATTTGCAATGCGATGCACGAGCTGCTGCTTTTTTCCCCTAATTTTATTTAACTCTGTAAAGTTCCCTCACAATCACTAGGGGAAGACTGAAAACACAACGTTGCTTTTTGATTTTCTTCATTTATTATTTGAAATATTATTTTATTTGCACATCACATTTGCCTGTAACCTATTTGCCAGTTGCCAAGGTTTCTCTGTACTGCCTGCCCCAAATAATAAGCTGTGAAGCAAACAAATATTGGAATAAATACATAAATGCATTGTGTAATGCTTTTTGCTTAAATACCACTAAAGCTAGGTTGGGAGGGGGCAGTCAAGTGTCAAGTTGTTAAATATCCATAATCACTCCAATAATCTTTGTCACTGTGTGACAAGCACTGTGTTCCTACCCCAGCGTGTGATTTCTTCCCTCCTCCAACAGAATGACAGCAGGTAGTAATCGTGCTCCTCAAATGTCAGCCTACACACAACATTGTTCACAAAACTTACTTTTGAATATTAAAAAAATAAAAGTATGGAAAGGAGTGGATTGTCATATTACACATCTATATTTAGATGATGACCTTTATAACCCTCAAATAATTTCAGAAACCATACTCAGAGCTGAGAAATAAGGAGAAGCTTCTGAAGTCCTTTCCTGGTGACTGTTACTGCTAAGGAACACTCTGTCCTTTCAGCTTCCTCCAGAACAATCAAAAAATGCACACAGACATTTTCTTGAACTGGAACATCTGACTCTGATACAAGAGGAGAATCAACAACTGACCTTTCTCAAATGCAATTTAATCCAGATCCATTACATTTACATCTGAGTAGTGAAAAAAAAAAGCCTTGCTGCAGGGGGAAGGGGAAATGATCTAAACGCAGTGTATGGAAAGGCAGGGAACAAAAGGAAGGAAAGGAGAGAGACAAGGAAGCAGCAGCAGCACAGACAGGTCCCCTATATCTTTTCTTAAAGCAAAAAACACTCCTGTTGTCTGTCAGTCCCAGAACACAGCCTTATCATAAAGCAGGCAGAGCTCAGTACCATGGCAACATCCAGTACCTTAATTATGAGCCGAGAATGCTTCCAACACAAACAACAGAAACACATCTGATAAAAAATGTTTATTGAGTTCTCCACAGCAATGCAGGCCATCAGAACGACAACAGTAAAGGGACAGGCACACAAAGCCAACACTCACTCAGCATCGAGGAGTTTCTATGGACTGATTTCACATAAACTCTCGCAGCAAAAACATCAGCAGTATATTAACATACCTTTCAGTCGATGACTTAGAATCTGTTCCAGAATGGCTGCAAAATTATTAAATGCAGGGGAAGAGTCATCTATCGTCTCAAAGCAGGAACGGTCAATCAAGGTCTTGACTGAAAACCTAGAGCAAAAGCAAAGTACAGTCACAAATGATGCTGATAACTGCTGTTCCTCTGTACTGGGACAGTAGTTTGTACAAAACAAATGAACAAAAACCAGAAAACAACCTTGGTTTCAAAGATCAGTTAGAGTAACACAGACACAACCACACCATGAAATAGCATGGGAATACAATCATCACCACTAGTCCTTATGCCAAAGACTTAAAAACAAAAAGAAAACACAATACTTTTTAGGTAAAAGTGAGATCACAAGAAAATAATTAGCTAAAATATTTTAGAAAAGCTAGAGAAAAAGAATCACTCAAAGGCATTCAGCATCAATTTATTTGACATATCCCTCAATACCCCTTTCATTCCTAAAATCCATGCCCAAGAATCAGAAGTAGAAGCTTTATTCTGAGAACACTTGAATTTTCTCCTAAGCAAGAATAATCCAAACGTATTATAAAAGAATGCACTTCTTTCCAGTTGTCTCTGAGCATTAACTTGGACAGGCAGATTTCCTTGTGAATGGTGGTAATCTCTATTCAGCATCACATTAATTCATCATTGAGTCACAAGAGCTATCAATTTAAATGATGTAATATTTGAAATTGGAAAGGCTATATCGAGCCAATATCACAAGAAAACAAGATGCAACTAAATACTGCTAACATTCACTAATCTGCACTTACACATCTTAATTCCTATTCAAAAGAGAATTTAATCCTCTAGAAACATGACAACAACATGCTCTTCTCTTGTCCTCTGCATTTTATTATAATCTGGTTTACTTTCTGCTCCTTGTTCTTCAGTTTCAAGGCAAGTTTCACACGTCCTCAACTTTGAAAGTAGTGTGTTTTTGAGGTATCTATCATTACTTTCTGCAACATGTATCTGTACTAATAAAGTCATTCTGGAGCCTGAGGCCATCATTTCATCACACCTGAATTTCAGTGGTATCAGCACAGGAAGTTCTCACTGTGCTCATTCCCAATCCTGGATCTCACTAATACTTGAGAGCACTGAAGCAACTTTAAACATGACTACACTCGTCACAGACATGGTTCACAGCACCTCAGTACTGACTATGGTGCAGGCACAGCAGCAGCATACCACAACACAGGGCAGGAAGGGGACTCTCTCAGCCACCAGTACTGTCTTTAAATGCTTTCTATGGTAAAAGCAAGTTCCCTCCAACCCTAGTGCAGAGACTGCAGCTTCCTGATGCTCATTTACTACATGAAACTATCCCTAATTTTGCTCAAACTGATTTGGCATACACACATTCCAAGAGTTTCAATTCAGTTACATTATACTACATAAACTTGTGCAGAAAGACTCTTCCGACCCTTCATGCAGGCTTCTGCTGTAGCTGCAGTGGCTTTGACAGGGCAGGAATCAGGAGGGAAGAGTGTGGGGGAGGAAGCTCCTTCTGCCGTGCCAAGTTATGACTCAGTTTTGAACTCCTCCACATCTTTAACCCATTTTAAATAGGTGAGAGACAAGTATGCCCACTAGTAAATCCATACCCAGTAAGTACCACTGCTAGTCATTACTTGAAGGACAGTAATGACTGCTTTCTCAAAGCTGTACCACAGCTAGGGGCTGATTAGAAACAAGGGTCTACCAGCTCATCATCATTAATGGTCATCTTTTTAAGTGCTGGTATTATTGACACCACCTCTCTTTAGAAGTATTAGTTTCCATCTCTCTGTTCTGCGCTTTCATTAAAACCTTGAACAGCCTTTATAGCTAAAGCAAGTTTGGCTGAAATTGGCTTTTGAGAGAGCTGCCAGGGAGTGCAAGTGTGGACACCTCATTTCTACTGATAAGGGCAACAGTGAGAGCAGGCAAAATCTGAGCTACTGAAAATGTTCTGGGAGTAATTTTACTAAGTCAGTAAAGGCTTGCATGTTATTTTCAGTGTACAGCCCTTCAAAAGAAAGCCCTCAGTTTTTTCCTCTGTTACCCAGAACTGCCAGGGGACTAATGGGCAAGAAGGAAAAGGTCAAATATGAGGTACACGTGAGCTATTAAGAAACAACATGCAAGGAGACACAACAGAGTTAGAAGTCCAAGACAAGCAGTGTTCTTGTTTCCTTCTGTTGCTCCCAGATCCACGCACTGTCTGCAGGGCTACTACAACAGCACTGCCCTCTGGAGCAACAGGCTTCACACATTGCAGAGGCTAACAGAAACTGCTCCAAATAGGTATGAAAAACTTTTTTGGCGAACTGCAGTGGCAGAGGAGCGATTTATTCCCCAAAACTATTGCTTCCCCACAACAAGGGAGTTTGAGTTTTGATGGTTTTTATTTAGTTTTGTCTTATTTCCTCCTCCGACTCCATTAGTAATTGCCATTAGAGAGATTCCAATACCATTACTTCTAAACAATCTCTATGATGTTTTCAGAGTCCCTTCGTATTTATCACAAAGGCAGTCCTGCTTGAGCAAAAAACCAAACCAAACAAACAAACAGATATGGAAACAGCAGCATTCTGTAGCCTTAAGCAATGCTTCAGAAACATCCTTGATTACAAACAATTAACAGAAATGTTTGGGGAGTAGGTTCCTTCACTACGTATCAAATTCCTTGGATAACTCCAAATGAAAGCCAAACCTTTTCTGGCTATATTCAAACAGCACTTCTAAAGACAAATGAGGCAGCAAGAGGCTCCTGGTCAGAAAAGGAAAGAGAGGGAAAATTTAACTGCTGTGGGAACGTTACTTTTCATCGGAGGATTCTGATCCTTTCAGTTTTCAGATGAATGGAGGGACCTCTTCAAATTTAATTTGTTTGTAATTTGGGAATCAGTGTAAAATATGTCACCGTAAAGAACATAACATATTCAAGTAGAAAAGTCCTCAGGATGATAAATGAACAACCCTTACCCTGTAGAACTCTGTTTATATGTAAAACCTGACAGTTCACTTAAGGGTCAGCATCACTGAGATGCAACAGCTCTTATGTGTATCAGCAAAACCTCTGTTTCAGAAACCTTTTTCCTGACAGTTGTTCAATTCTGCATTAGGATTCTGCATTTATGCTTCCAAGACCTCTCTCAGATTTTCTGGTGATTCTGTGTTCATATGAATCTTTGATCTGTGAATCTGAGGGAAAAGCAGATGAAAACAAAAAGAACAAGCTCCAAGTCTGGAACTACTTTGGATGTAAAGCATCAAAGTTAAGAGACAAAAGGTAGGGAGGGGAACAGAGTTTAGAATACCTATTGCTTATTCAAACAAACAAAAAAAAAAAGATAAAAATTATTGCAATTTAAATCACTGCTGTGCAGTTACACAAGCACAACCACCTATTTTCTCATACAATTAGTTAAGGGAAGCAATCATTTCTTCCTGTGGCAAAACTGCCACCCAACACCTCACTAAAAACCATCTGTTCCTTCTAAAACTGTAAATCTAAGAAACTACCTATAATGGCATGAAGAGTTAGACACCACCACTGTAAGAAAAGACTAAAAGCCTTAAAAACTGCTTTAACTATTCAGTGGAAATCCAGTAAATTGAGGCTTTGACAAAAGAGATCATTAAGTTATTAGAGACTGTTACCAGATGGTAATTCAAATGAACGTCTGCCTTGTAATCTCTGACTTTCGAGGGTAGCATCTGAGCATAATTGAACCAATTAATCAGAGCAATTTTTACCAGGACTACCTCATTGCCAGAGGTTTCTGACTGGAAAGGACTATGGGCACTTTTGATATTCATTTGAACATTTCTAAAAAATAGCCTTTTTCAACAACAACAGATGCGTAATAACTACAGTGACAAGAAATGTTTGAAACATTTTCACTCAAGCCAGCAGAAGAATAGAAACACAAATGTATGCACGCCACAACAACAACAAAAAAGCTTCTTTCTCACCATGCTATCCAAATTTTAAGCTGTCTTGACAAAAGATCTTTAGTATTTGAAAGGACATAGCAAAATTACACTGATTTACTGAAAATAATAAGTATGCTGTTAGTGTTTTCTGCAATAACTCATTACTTCACATGCTTGAGTGAACTCTGTTTACTAAGATTCCTTAATTATGTTACAACACCAGGACAAGCACAGGGAAGAAAGAAACTGAAAAATAAAATGTAACAGCACAGCCTGCAAGAGTTTCTCTTAAGCAAGGAGGGACAATGAACCAGCAAGGTCTACAGAATACAGGACGCTCCTTGAAAAAAAAACAGTTGAGCACATCATGCACAGTTGTGATATTACTTGATCAAACTTGTCATCCCAAGCCTGTGGTTGACAGTATTTGTGTAGCAACAGCAAAAGTTGCGGTGGAGAGTGGTGAAGACATGGAACAAACTGCTGGTTTATAGAAGCACAGAACGGCTTGGACTGGGAGGGACCTTAAAGGCCACCCAGCCCCCACCCCGTGCCGTGGGCAGGGCTGTCCCCCAGCAGCTCGGGCTGCCCGGGGCCCATCCAAGCCAGGGATGGGGCACACACAGCTCTGAGCAGCAGTGCCAGTGGCTCTGCCCTCCGTGTGAAACATTTCTCTCTAACACCTAACCTACATCTCCTCTCTTTTAGTTTAAAGGCGCTCTCCCCTGTGCTATCCCCATCTGCCCACGTAAAACAGTCGGTCCTCTCGGTACGCTTAAAAACTGTAAGGATTCACATCATAGCTCACCGCAGAAGACCCTCTCCGGAAAAACACTCAGATTTGCTCGACACCTTAAAAATTTCGCAGCCGAAAGCAATCGCGGGAACGGGATCACCGCCATCAGCGCGTGCGGCTGCTTCAAAGTTTTTGCTATGATGTAACGGGGCAGCGCTGCACGCGGAGCGCGATCCGGCACCGACAGCAGCGGCAGCGCTGCCAGGGAGAGCCGCGGGACGCACCGCACGGCGCTACCGGGATAAACGAAACTGCGTAATGCAGCCGGTCCCGCACGCCCCGAGGATCTCCCGAGCCACATTTCGGGATAACCCCCCACACCAGCGCACAGCCTCCGCGGTACGGCGCTGCGGGCTCAGGCACACGCCGCGCTCGGAGAACCCCCCGCCACGGGAATCCCTGCTCCCATTTTGAGGGCGGACAGCGGGACGCCCAGCCCTCGCCTCACGGCAGGGCACGGCACGGCGCACGCAGCCCCCGGCCCCAGCGACGGCCGCAGGCGCTGAGTCAGAACGGGGGTTCTGCACCGCCGGCAGCCGCCCCTCCGAAGGCGGCCCCGAGGCCTCGCGCGGGGGAGGAGAGGGGGAAGGAGGAGGAGGGGGAGGAGGACACCACCGCCGCCGCCGCCGCCGCCGGGAGGGGCGGGAGGGGAGGAGGGGAGGCGCGGCCGGAGGGCAGGGCCCGGGCTTCACCTGCAGACCGTGATCAAGTTCCGCCTCTCCACCGCGGCGTTGCGGGACGGGACGCTCTTCCTGCGGGCGGAGGCGCCGAGCCCCCCCAGGCCGAGGGACGCCATCTCGAGCCGCCGCAGCCGGCGCGGAGCCTTTGTTCCCGGCCTCCCGGGCTGGGGGACGCCGCCGCCGCCGCCCGCGGAGGAAGAGGAGGCCCCCGCGCCGCCCCCGCTCCGCCCGCCGGCCGCTCCGCGCGGGAGCAGCGCCCTGAGGCAGGCGGCAGGCCGGGCGAGGAGGCGCCGGGGTCCCCGCGGCGGGGGCGGCTCGGCCCCCCCCGCTGCCGGCAGCCGGGCAGCCACAGCGCTCGCAGCCCCAGCGCCGCAGAGCGCCGGCGCCGCCAGCCAATGGGAGCGCGGGAAGGGCGCGGCGCGGCGCCGTCAGCGGCCGCCGCTTCAAAGGAGCGCGCGCCGCTAACGGAAAGCGGTCGGAGTCGGGCGCGGCGCCGGCACCTGGGGTAGGGGGAGGAGGGAGCAGTAGCGCTGAGGCTTCTGCCTCTTCTTTTGTGTCTTTCCTCCTTTGTGTTCCCTCACTCGGCACGTGTCTGTGACGCTCGGGGTCCTCGGGTGAATCCCCGGCTTTACCGACAGGGCTCTGCGCGCCTCTCGCTGGCCACCAGTCTCCTCCTAGTGAGAGAGGAGCCAAGCGTGTGAGAGCTGCCGTCGCCAGCTGAGGTGGTGTCGGGCTTTGAGCTGCCTCGCATTGGAATCGCGGAATCATTAAGGCTGAAAAAGCCCTCTGAGATCCCTACCGACCACATCCCTCTGTGCACGTTTCTTTAACACCCCCAGGGACGGTGACCCCAGCCCTCCCCGGGCAGCCCGTGCCACCGCCTCACTGCTCTTTCTGAAAAGGAGTTTTTCTAAATACCCAACCTGATCCTCCTCTGAGTGCTTTATGACGTATGTAACCTTAAAAGCCCACGGTTGTGGTAACATGAATGAAAGTGCGAAACTGTTACTGCTCACCTGGCTCAGAAGAGCTCTAGGTGAGGAGCTTTGCCTTGGTGTTGGGTTGTATGAGACAGAACAGAACAAAGCTCTGGGCACTGAGCTGCGAGGTGAAACGCTCCCCTGAAGGACAGCCATGCACTGATCAGCTGTGTGCAGTAGGTGTGAAGGAAGGGCTGCCAGTCGGTCAGGGAGATGTGAAGCTCTATGTGCTAATCTTTTCACTTAATAAAGAAATTGTGCACAGTAAGATTGAGTGGTGATATAAATTTTAGTGGTAACTATTCCTCTCAGTGACGCATAAACCTTTCTGTTCAGGTCTAAGTATCCGCTCCTATTCATGAAGTATAAACAATTTCTGTTTGCTGAGATGCAAATCCACACTGGACTGCGGTTTCCTGTCAACAGATGAAGCTGTTTCTTGCAGATGCTGTCAAACAGAACTCTGTTCAGTGCTTGGCTGCTAATAAAGCCACCTGAAGCAGAGTTGTGTTGAGGTTAAAACTTCTAAGAAGTAAATTTCCATGTAGATGACCATGTTTTCACATGTCGTAACACAAAAATGTCTTTTTTTCTTTTCCGTTATGAGATCTTCATAAATTGTTGCAAGAGTTGTTACCATTTTTTATAACTTCCAATTCAATTAACAAAAGATCATCGGATATTACCTTGATATGCTAAATTAGTTTGAGCTAATCTTTATCTTCATTCAACTTTATTTTTAATTATGAGTCGATCTTTCCACATTCCTTGAGGTAAAACTTCTTTGCTTGGGTAGTTTTTGTCACTAATATGATAGCTCATATACACTGAAGCAGTCCATCATTGTGCTTTGTGCTTCTCTGCCTGTAGAAACAGCATTAAAGAAGGGGATCACAGGAGAGCCTGGAGGAGGATATACTTTCTACTTTGGGAGCAAGAGTACCAATTTTTTTAGATGAAATTGGTGTAATAGACAAGATAGAAACAAGTCATTGTTCTTTGCTCATTCTCTTTCAGAAAATCAAAGGAAAATGCTGAAAGCATTACTTGTTGACTCTCAACTTGCCTTCAGGTTTCTTTCTGCTTCTCAGAGTCATTGCTGAGGTTCGTTGCCTCTTCTATTAAAAGATTCACTCAACTTGAGAAATCTTTTGATTAAGTTCAGGCTGAGGCTAAAGCTGAAGATTTTATCTCTGCAGATGAGGGACCTGAGCCACAAGGCCTGTTATGCTTGACCTTATGATAAACATACAGGATATTTACAAATAGTTTACCAAAAAAAGAAACAGGAGTGCTTCTGTACATACGTCATAAGCAAAAGTGGCCTCTCCATTCTTCCCCTTTGCCTTATTTCCAGAAACAGCAGCTTTTTATTTTTGTACTTGAATTTTGAGTTTTAAGATGAACACAGCTTTATCTGTTGGACAAAGATTTACATTCAGTATTCAAAAGCCTCAAGTAAACAAACTTTCTCAAAGATCATGGCTTTCTTATAAATATTGTTTACCTTCTTATGGTGAGTTAATCTTGGCTAGTCACCAGTGCCCCCAGGCTGCTCTCACTCCTCTTCAGTAGGATGAAGGAAGAAAGTGCAGTGGAAAAACTTCTGGATTGAGATGAGAACAGGCAGGTGTCTACTCCACACTGGCAGACTGAGGCAAAGTAAGTGAAGCCTTATCATTACAGGCCATGGTTGTTAGCGAGGACTTTGAGGTGAAATACCACGATACGTGTGTACTAGGTGCTGCCTAGCTATGCTGCTGCCCTGTAGAAAACAGCCTGGGGATCCTATTGAGCAAGCTGAATATAAGTCAGCAGGTTAAACCTCTGGTGATGAAGGTTCAACATATAGTGAGCTGGTATTAATAGATACATAGCAGAGTCCCCTCTGGTATCACAAAATCACAGAATGTCTGTGGCTGGAAGGGACCTCTGGAGGTCTGCTTATCCAACCCGCTGCTCAAGAAGAGTAATCCAGAGCAACTTGCCCTGGAGTTCACAGGGGAAGTTCAGGGATGCAGGGAGCATCCAAAATGGCATCTAGCTGGGCTCCTCTGTGTAAGGAAGACTTTAACATAGTAAGGGTCATTAAAATGATTAAGAGACAAAGGACAAGTTGTGTTAGGAGAGGCTGAGAGCTGTTGTGTTTTGTTGTCGTTGTTTTGGGGTTGCTGTTTGTTTCTTTAAGAAAGTAGGCTAAGAGAAAACCTTCCTGTCTTCAACTGCATAGAGGGTAGGTAGAGGGAACTGAGTCAGGATCTTCTGAGGATTGCATAGCAAACGGCCAAGGGGCTATAGTCACAAGCTGCAGCAAGGCATACGTACTTAGAATCTTAACAGCTAAGATTTTCAAATATTGGAATAGATTGATCAAAAAGGTGGTAGAATTTTGACCTGGAGATACTTGAAGCTTAGCTGAATGGCCAATTTGAATACCCCCATCTAATTTCAAAGTTGACCCTGCTCTGAGCAGGTAAAATGATTTCTGTCAGTTAGCCCTATCCTAAACTGTTTTATTTCACATCTGACAATTGTCATAAAATAAACCTTTAAAGTATTACGGACATACCAAGAGCTGTGTGTGAGTCCAGATTATATGCTTTGCTTAGTCTCTGCAAAAGCACAGGAATGAGTAAACAGTGATACTAAAAAGCATATCAAAACACACTGAGAACGAACTCCTTGTTCATTTTAACAATGGGAAATTGGAATGCATTATCTAAATCATTCAGAAAACATTACTGAACTGTCACTATGAGCAATTACAACAGCTACGAGTGGTATAAAAACAGAGGGATATTAATTGGTTAAAGTCAATGTAGATTCATGAATGGCATGACATTACATCTTGAGGAAAAAGCCTCAGAAGCACCAATAAAAATACACATTTTCAGTATATTGTTTGTATAACAAATGGCTGAAACTCCATTAAGGATATCTCTTAATGAAAAAGGCCATGATGTGATCCCCATTCGAGCATGACTGAATTCATTCACTGAATTTATTTTCTGAAGGCACAAGCACACTGAAAAATAAAATCCAGGCTTTTCTTCATTCTCTGTGACTTTGTGTCTTAACAGTCTGTGACTCCAGAACTTCTGTTCTAAACAATTAAATATTTACAAGTTCCAGTTCTGTTTTAACAAGCCTACTATGGAGTTGTTTACCGGGTCTGGCTAGAATGGAGTTAATTTTCTTCAAAGCAGCCTCTATGCTGTAATTTGGATTTGTGACGAAAGCAGTGTTTATGACCAAACCAAAGTTTTAGCTGTTGCTGACAGTGTTTACACAGCATCAAGATTTCTCACACTGCTTTCCAGCAAGTTGGTAGGTGATGAGCAAGAAGGGAGGGGACACGGCTGGGACAGCTGACCCAAAATGGCCAAAGGGATGCTCCACACAGTGTGACACGCCCAGCAATAAAAGCCCAGAAGAGGAGGAGCAGCGAGAGGCATTCGGTGTTTGTCTTAAGTAACCGTTAGGTAATGAAGCCCAGCTTTCCTGGAAACGACTGAGCATCTCCCTGCTAACAGGAAGTAGTGAATACATTACTTATTTTGCTTTCTTTGTTTGCATGTGCTGCTTTGCTTCACTTATTAAACTGTCTTTAACTCAACGCGATGTATTTAATCTCGTTCTGGCTTTTGTCTGCACTATTCTCTTCTCTGCATGGGAGGGTGAGCAAGCAGGACTTAGCTGCCTACTGGGATTAAACTACAAGTAGACACTGTCATGATTTGCAGTAGGAGAAAATGAAGTTGTTACCAAGACCTGTTAATTCTGGATCAAAATAAAAACTGCTTTTAAAGCAGTTGCTATAAGATGTAGTATGTTGTATGCTTGTAATGTTGGAAAGCTTTGAGTTTACCAATAGTTTGGAGCATATCTCATGGATTTTGTTCAGCTAGTTTGCTCTGTGAGTATGTAAGAGAGGCATACATGTTTGTTTTTCTACAGTCTGAACTCTGAAGTCTGAACTCTGAAGTTTTGTGGGTTTTGTTGTTGTGTTTTGTTTGTTAGTGTGTTATTTTGCTGTCAGCATCCTGTGGAGATCTGGGTGTGTTTGATCAACTGACAGCTTTGTAGATAAAGCCTGTAGGTATCATTTGGAGTTCCAGTCACACTTTTGCAGATCGTTTTCCTACCTGAATTCTCAGAATGAGTAGATTTGTCAGATTATTGGTAGGTGTTGCTTTTCATTATTACTGCTTCTTCTTATGTCTTACAAAAAGTTTGTACAAGATCCTTTAAAATTAACACTTGAGGTTATTTTAGAAGATGGGCTCCTACTTGTCTTCTTTTTCTAGCATCCTACAGATATTTAATTCTGTGGAAGAGGTAGCAGAAATTGAGGAAACCAAAATACTACATGCCTTTTTAGAGCACACTTGGGCGACAGTGAGGAACAGATGGAGAATAAGACCAAGACCTAAATTCTACCAAACAACAAAATCGAACTGGGATTAGACAAGAAAAAACAATCAATTCAGACCCTGAAATATTGAAGCATGTTTGTGATTAAGGGCAGGAATGATTTAAATTTACATCTATGAGTTTTCAAACTTGTTGAAATTTAGTTCGAATAGGAAAGCAGTATCTGAAGATATCGTGATGTAAATGCTTTTGAAAGCTGCCCTTAGAGATCATAAATGAGATCACTTTATGTCAGGGCACATAAAATACATTTTAATTAATGTTTACTTCTCATGATGACTCTTTTTGCGTGTTCCACAGTTATTGTAAGATATTGCACTTTTCCTTCGTCTTCAAATATTTACATTGCCACTTGGTGGCCTCATTCGATAAGACAATAAACAATAAAAATGTAAGTTAAGATCTCTTTTTTTTTCCCACGGTGTGCAATTCAGATCTTGTTATTCTGCCTATATATCCAAGAACATCACATCACTTGTTGCAGCTGGATGCTGTGCTGATTACTGTGCTTCTTGAAGTCCTGAATTGCTGATGTTAAGATGGTCAGACCTGAGAGCTCTTCAGTTAAGGACGGATCTGAGATGGATGACTTTTTTCCCCTTTCTTCCTTACAATTCTCTGATATCTTTATATTCCTTAGTCCTTTCCCCCTCAAAACAAGACCTCATCTACTACCAGCATTGTTTAATGTATTTTTGAGACTGTAACTTGTTCTGGTTTTGACAGACATATTTCCCATTTATTTTGCATCCTTTATTCTTATTTTCCTGACTTGATCGCTTGCAGATACTTTTCTGTATCTTTCTTGTGAAACCATATCCAAGTCTGTCCCTTTGGAAAATGTTCCTGTCAATGATGGGATGAAAACTCAGTTCCCAGTTCCTTGATACTGAATCCACAGTGTCCCACTCTGCCGGCTTAAGGCTCTGAGCAGAAGCCAGAGTGCCATTCTCCTCCAGTCTTGTCTCATGGTTTTCATGCAAAATCTGTGTTGGTCTTTTGCAGCCGCATAGCTTCAGGATCTTTTGGAGCTATAAAAAAATCCATAAAGTTAAACATAAGTAGTGATTAATTATTAAAATAGCAACATTTAAAATATCTTTGCTTTTTGTTAATTCATTTACTTTTTCTGTAGTTACATTAGAACTGTTCAGGCATTTTTCCATTCTGGAGTTCTGTTTGATACACTTAAGGTCCAGCTTTGTAATTAGAGCTTGTCCATCATTTACTGCTAAGGCTGAATTCTTGCAAGGAAAATATGGAACATTACTTTCTATCCTGCTTGCCATTCTGCAGAGTAGTGGTTTGTTCCTTTGTGATGTGGTATCCCAAACTTTTCTGTAATTTCTCAGCATTTTGCTTAACATTAATTCTGTAGGTGTGTTTGTTGATTCAGTTTACCATGAATTAGGACTTACCAGCAATGTGAAATCTTCATTTTATTTCCAGGCCTCCACATAATTCCTTCATAATTACCCCTGGAAAATACATTCTTTGCTCCAAATCAGTTCATTAGTTTAAATCACATCTAGAAAATAGAATATTAAATATTTATGTTTTGAGAGATTTTGTGGCTTTGTAGCTTTCTGGACTGGCACAGTCTCAATCCATTTTGTCAATGAATCTAGTATTAGCAAACAATATTTAACCCTGTTTTACATGGTGATAGATGTGATTAAACTGAGACTCCTTGTACGCTAGTGTTGTGCATTTGTATCCTAGCATGCAGTTCTTGAATTCTTGAATATTTTAATAGTATTTTTCTTTATTTTCCAGATGAAGCTATTCACTATTACAAAAGTTAAGTAACTATGTACCCATCTGTCTTAATATTGGGCCAACCAGCCATCTTCTAATACTCCCTTTGCATTTAAGCAGCCCCTGGATGATTTTGTTCATATACCTACTGCACCTTCTGTAACAAATCTGCTTGATGTGTATATAGTGCTCTTTATCTACAAGCTGCCAGGTCCTGAGCTTTGATCACAACAACACTACAGGCTTGGGGCAGAGTGGCTGGGAAGAGGCACTGACAGAAAGGACCTGGAGGTTAGTTGATGGCTGACTGAACATGCGCTAGCTGTGTGGCCAAGGGGCCAAGGCCAGTGGCATCCTGGTTTGTATCAGAAATAGTACAATCAGAAGCACCAGAGAGGTGATCTTCCCTCTGAACTCAGCGCTGGCGAGTTCCTTTCCAAACTTAATGACTCTGATTCTGTGATTGTTGTGTTTGTTGTCTGGCCACACCAAACAGTTGTTCTATGGGAGTTACGACCCTTCTCCATGCTTCATCCATCTATTAGCTTCTTTAGTAATCACCCCTCAGTTCTCTGATTTGCATGATGTAAAGTGGTTAGATCTTCGATATCTTACTTTGTACTATTTTGTTTTGGTTCCAATGTGGGTATTCAAAATTTATGACTATTGGAATAACTGCAAACTTAGCAAGGGTATCTGTTGACTATTTCAATCCCACTGTATTTATGTTTTTGATTTTGGTAATGCTTTTGCATGAGACGCATATTCTTCTTCCTCACTGAGTTGGATTTTTTTGTTTTGGTTTGGTTTTATTTTAGAACTATTGTCAGGATTTCCTTTTCGTGGTTGGTAGCCTCCTAGATTAAGATACTGAGGTTGCAGGTCATTATTACTCTAAATTGGTAGCCAAACAGTTAAAGGCTGTCGTACGCCATCTGAAATTACGTACAAAGCCAAGTCATTTCCTTTAGATTCCTCTTTTAATGTTGTTAGTGGAGCTTGTTAGCTCTGCTGCTTCTGCAGAGCTACTCTGCAGAAAGAAGGCAGCACCTTCTTACGTTTCACAGGAGCTGCTGCATATCTAACACTGGATTCTTCATCTTTCCCATAAAAACTGGACCCATCTGTGAACCATGCTGAATATTCTGTGGCAACAAGTCAGCAACAGAGGTTTTATCTGATAACAGTTGTCAGGTAAGAGATATGTAAACAGGTAAATAGCACTTCTGTTCTTTTCACTGGGTAAGAGGCTATGTAGGGTGGTGCTAAAACCTTGTTGTCTTCTACAGAAAGTTCTCAGTTTATAGAAGTCAATGTTTATCCATCTAACTAGGGTTTGATATGCATCTGGCTTGTACTTCTCAGCTAATTATGTAGTTTTGCAGAGTATGCTGTGTGATATATATTACTGTCAAACCACCTCTAGTGATCCATTCTGTCAGATCAAATGCCTATCTCGTTCTTAAATTTGTTTTTTCACTTGAAGTAAATTTATTTCCCATTTATCTTAAGACTCTAAAGGCAAAGACCGTAGCCTGCTTCTTACTGTTGTGTGTTATTGAATTACTGAAGTCCTGAGACCTAGATCAGCAACATCAAGCTAAACATGAAACATCTTAACATTATTTGGGTAGCTGCAGACAGTATTTGAACTTGTGGTTTTCCTTCTTTCTGTTCTTCTTTCTGTGCTTGGTCGTGAGATTTCTTGTCTGGGCTGATCAGTGGTTTACTGATTTATGCAAGTAAAAGGATGTTCTCATGAGAACTTAAGTATTTGAAAAAGTGAATATTATATACTTACTCGTGTGGGGGTTGAACTATAGGATAAGTTCTTCAATGATACCCGTGTTGCTCTCCCTTCTTCATCTAGAACTGATTCTGAATATTTCACTTCAGATTGTTCCAACTAAATTTTATCACGGTTATCTTTAAAACCTGGGTTTTGTATAATGCTGATGACTTCTTTGACATTTTTCCATATTTTCACATCAGTTTTTCTGTGTAATGCTTTTTAATAATAATTTCATCCACATTTGAGTCACATAGGTCATTGTGAAAGTAAGGTATCCTATTTATTTCTGTGGAAACTGCAGCAGATATGAAGAGCATAATAACACTATTTGATAGAGCAGATTCTCAGCTACAAAATACTGCTTTTCAACACGGTCACCACCATTAGCTCTGCATTTTCACCAGTCATGAATGAGAGCCTTCATGCCCTGCTCATAAACATCTGGATGAGCAGAAGTGACCCACTGTCAGCTCTGCTGAAACAGTGAGCCAACATAATAAAGTAGGAGGCATTACTTTTAGAGAAGCCTCTGTATTTGATCTAAAAAGTCTTAAGGTATCCGAACACTATTGTTTTCCCTCACTGTTACTGTCTTTGTTCAGGTAGCAGAACTACAAAGACAGCATTGGCTAAGTCAGTAACAAAGTATCACTGAGATATTCTGCTTAGTGCTACAAAAATTTCAGATGACTTATCATCACAAACAACCTGAAAGATGGCTATTTTACTTAATTGTTAAAAATCCACTGCTAGACTTCTTGTCAAATGTCCTGTACAAAGGAAAACTGACATTTAAAAATGTAAGTCTTTGAACTCAGACCTTGGTTTCCAGTAAGCCATAGATGGTGAGCTGGTGTCCTTCCTCTGTTTCTTGAGGGAGCTGATATTTTTTTCAGTGTGAAAGAAGTTCTGGACCTTCAATTAATACACAGCTACTATTTTTCCACATTTTAATCTACAGGCTTACAAAACTTAAGGAAATTCTGTTACCAAAATATCTAGTGTTTTTACTTCCTCCGGATTCCTGATAACAATGCATCAGTGACCTGCAGGAATCGCTCCACCCTCACCTCCCACTGGTCAGTACCAATCCCAGAAACATCCTTAGCAAAATCTGTAGCTAATGCATTATGTTTCAGCAGTACAGTGCCAATATTTCTCTGCTATTTACAAGAGGAGTCCTCCCATTCCTAGGCTCGAAGGAACTGCTGTAACTCCAGAACTTGGCAGCTGTGTCACTGCAGGCATTGACCTCAGTTACAGGTGCTTGAACATTCTTTCTTGTGTATGAAATAACATTTATAATTTTCTTGCTCTCCTCAGTTCCAAATGGAAATAATTTTCTTTGGAGGCCATTTATTGACATTACAGTCTCAATGAACATAATTGCAATAGAGGTGGTTAACACTCCTTCCCTGATCGCCTAGCACTAATATTGTTAATGGCTGCTCCCATTGGTCATTTGTGTAATTTTACCACCAGGGCAGACTGTCCTTAGTCTTTGTTACTGAGAGGATGAGTTTATGCCTATAGGCATATTATGTTCTTGTTTTTCCTCACCTTTCTTCAATAGATAGACAAAGCAAACCAGAAAAGAATGTATGGATTCTATCCCATTTTCTCATGTCTTAGCTCCTTTTTCTCAAATTTTACCTTGTTGCTCTCCCACTGCTGCTCCCTAAACGATATTATTGTGGGGTCCTGTTTTGCACTTACTGTTCCATACCTCTTTTCACAAAGGGAGATAAACTCATACTGGAGACTAGTTTCCTTTTTCTTTTTATCTTTACTCTTAAACAGAAGCTGTGTGTCCCGTAGTACTATATTTCTGAAAATTACAGTATGGACAGAGCTGCTGCCCCGGGCCTGCAGGACTGAGCTTTCCTTGCATTCCATTTTTCCTTCATTACCTTGCCCATTTTTTGAGGCTGAATTTGCAGCTCCTCTCATTTGTGCTCCTCACTTCACATGTCCCAGAAACACTCTTGCTGACTTATGCTTTGCACAAACACTACTGTGAAGGTACTGGGATTCTGTTAACTCCAAGACAGGCTTGGATCAATGTCCATATGCCAATCCCAACAATTTCTCAAGGATGCATGTAATTTTGCCTGCAGCAGGTTCTTCCTGCCATGCAGCAGTTTTGCTGCACTTTTAAGGGGTGTGCAATATTTCCTAGGTAAGACCAGCTGATTCTCACTGTCTGCAAGCAACGTTATGCAAGTTTCTGAATTTGTTGGCCTCAAGGTTTAAACAATTACTCTTGTTCCTGCTGCAGTGAGGCCAGTTGTTCAAGTTTTAGGAACAATCAAGTAGAAAGTGCTGGGAGTCTATTTGTACCATTGGTTTCGCTGCAATTATGTCACTGGTTCACAGAAGCCTGTTTTGCTCTCGCAGTAACACAGTTTTCAAGACTGAGTTTTCCTGTTTCATGCTGGAAAGAGAAATGTTAACATATTCACTGTGTGTATTGCTCTGAATAACTGACAGCTGTGCTCTGGCTGACTGTTACTGAAGTAATAGAGCTCTTAGAATGTGCAGAAATCCATCTGTCGAGAAGAGCTTTCAGCACCTGTCCTGAAGTTGGTAAATGGCTCACTGCATAAACTGTAAGGTAAACCTAGCTATTAGAAACTGAGGGCCCACTCTTCAACACTGTGAGGATAGATCAAAAGAGGGACACGAGTCCTCCTTTAGAATCATCCAGATCACAGTTGATGTACAAGGGAGGGTTTTCATAACATTACTATTATTTCAATTCATATTTTGCTGTCATGTTTCTCTTTTGTCTGTCTGTCACTATTTATATGTTTATAAGAACAATATACATATATATGTATATATACATGAAGAAGAGAGGGAATTTTCCCTGGTGAAAAGCACTGTTACTGCTTTTCCTGTCTCTTATCATGGTTTAACACACCTGTGACTCATATAGTATGGCACGACAATGAAGTTCTTATCTTTACCCACGCAACCCATTGGAAGGAGATGAGCTGGCTTTGTTAACCATTACCTAAATAAGGCACAAGTTTTATTACTGTACTAGTCCAAATATGTTTTGATCTGTGACATAGTTGGAGTCCATCAAAAGAAACAGAATAATAAATTTGACTCATTCTTTGGGTTGAAATGTTTACAGAGGACATCATCCTATGAAATCATGGAGTAGGCATTGCTTTCCTTTCTTATCTTCACTCTAAAGTGAACCCAGAAAAAATTGACTGCGTGGCTGCCAGGGATCAGTGAGAAGTGAAATCGGTAACACATTAAGTGTGTTTACCTAAACTAACCTCCAGTTCACAAGAAGACCATTCAGTCAGTCAGGATGTTACACAATTATTTTCACTTTTAGGACTTAGATAAGCATGTATGTATACATTCCCTGAAGTATGAAAACAGGCAGTTATTCTGTCCTGTGAAGTGACCCACCACGGCAGTATACACAAGCAATGTTAGTAGCAGGTGCATTTGGGACAAGGTAAGTACCACAATAAACACTTTTGTGAATGTATGATGTAACATACGCGTGTTAGAATTAGGCTGGTGAGCTGGTGTGTGAGAAATTCTTCCTGGTCCTGTCACACACAATTAAAAAAAAAGAACAAAACAGATTTGCTAGTCTGTTTTTCAGGAATCACCCAGGCAGATGTGTTCTATATCATCATACGTGCAACACCATGGAATCAGTGTTGGTTATAGGACCCAGCTCTGTTATAGTCCACTGCTGATGCAGTGGACTTTTTTGTGAACTGATTACAAGCCATGAGTGTGCCAAGGGAGTTTCAGGTTGTATATTAGAAAAAAATTCTTTTCAGAAACAATGATGATACATTGGAACAGGCTGCCCAGGGAGGTGGTGGAGTCACCAGCTCTGGAGGTGTTCAAGAAATGTGAAGATGAAGCACTTAGGGACATGGTTCAGTAAGCATGGTGGGAATTGTTTGATGGTTGGAGGAGGTGATCTTAGTGATCTTTTCCAACCTCAGGGAGTCTATGATTCTGTGATCATGAGCCCTAGGATCTCTGATTTCTACTGGAACAGCATTCCTAGTGTACTAGGTACAGGCGTACTGAAGGTGGAATAGAGACCTCCTCTTACAGTAGCAGGTGTCTCTGTCTGATGTAAGTACTCAAATGAGTGGAGAACAACTGTTTGAAGCATTGTTGCATACTGAATGAATATGTTGCTCTCAATGAACTGTGACATGGAACCAGGGCTGCTGAACACCGTATTTAGACAGGACGAGCTGCTATTATTTATTTCCTTCGACACATATGACTATAAAAGGAAATTGAGGGATTTTTCTCAGGTCATGACCTTTACAATGTTGTGTGTCATGTGCAAGTGGAATGTAAACTGGGTGGCACGCAAGTGACTCAGTGTCTTCAAAGCAGGAAGCCTAGGGAGCAAAAGATGAAGTAACAGGCTATGAGCAGATCCCAGCATTCCTTCAGGTATCTCTCATGGAGCTACAGCACTGTCCTAAGCCTCATGTTTTGAGGGTCCCTGTGAACACTGGCTTTTTGTGGAGATGTCCCCCGGTGCTTCTGCCTCTGTGCTGTAGCATCTGCTTCACATTCTGTCTGGAAAGTAGGCAAGAAATCATCTTGTGGTTTCACTGTCCAGTGAAAGGGATAAAGCATTAGGGGAGACCCCTGAGACATACTGATTAGATAAATCCTTTATAGTAGCTTTTTGCTTTGCTTCTTCCCACTGCTTATTAGGCAGGATGGTCTCTTGATTACCACTCTAACTCTGAGTTTGGCCATGCTTATCACTTCTTAAATTTCATTGATCTTGCTGTTTAATATGGCATGTTGCATTTATACAAACTTTTGGCTTAGAAATGAGTAATAAATGACAAGAAAAAAGGTGGAATTTAGATTTGCAAGGCAGAAGTTTCAGTGATAAATACATGGGGAAAAAGATGTTTTGTTCTTGATATGGATAATGTTTTGGAATAAAACAATAAACTTTGTTGGAATTGGAATGTATTTTATTGAAATTAGTGTGCCATCTTGTCAGGAGTTGAATGAGATTCAACTGGAAAAAAAGAAAAAAAAACCAAAAATGGTATTTTTAATAGGTGAAATATTGTCTTAGAGCATTGAAATGTTTAAGAGAACTTTTCTGCTATTTAGAACATGTGGAGTGTATACAATAAGTCAGCTCAGCCAGCAAAAAAACTGACATCTGAATGCTATACAGCCATCCCTGTCTGTGTGATGTTTGGTCAGTGATGAGGCAACTTGAATTGTGTGCACTAGTGACTTGAGAAGCTGTGGCTTGCATTAGAGATGATCTGACTGGTAGCATGCAAATAAATTTATCATACTTCATGCAAACAGGAAACCAGAGTAAATTATAAGTCTTGGATATTTTGGTGCTTCCGTGAAGATAGCATTTTTTAGTATCAAGGATAAGCCACACTTCACAATTTTTCTCTAAGAGCACTCTCCCAAATTATTCTAACAGAGGGTAAATTCTCTCACGCATAAGAAACATTTTCTGCAAATATAGTGATTTATAAATAGCTGATCAACATTTTGCAGAAACTTTCTTGTACTCAGGAACTAGACGCAGAAAATGAAAATGATAGCAGGTAAAGAACCAGTCCATAGGGAGACTAACACTTGTAGTGAGTAAGATTAGAAAAATGTATCTTCTTTAGGATCAATGTCAATATGTTTTCCTCTTCTTGACCCCCTTTTCCATCCTCTCAGCCACCAGCTTCAGCTGTTGATAGACCCTGGGCTAAAGACAGCTTAAAGCTGCAAGCAGTCAAGGAGCTTGTGCCTGAGAGCACTGGGGATGATAAGGAGCTCTGATTAGCCTTTGGATAGGACTTTTGGAAATGAATTCATGGCAAGTAAGATTAATGAACCTTTATGGAATGAGAGAGATGGGGTTTCAAGTGAAGATACAGATAAATTAACTGGACAGTGGAGAATCTATTCTGGGTAATTGCTTCTTCACTAATTGTAACCATAATGTGTCTGGGCATCGTATGCAGAAATCTGGTGTTCTAATTGATGGAGACCTGCTTGATGAGTTAATTCCTCTTCAGTGATAATGTTAATAATTTAGTGCTATTGTAGTTAATAATTTAACATTGTTTACTGCAAAATGATCACATGCATGCATATCTTGGTATCGTAACTGGTATCTTCCTGAAGGATACAGCAGGATTCACTGTCAGGGCTGTATGACTGTCACGGCATGTGAAGTGTAAAGAGCTGTGTCACTTGGCAGTATGCTTCTAGAAGCAATAATATTGATAACAGGCAGCACTAACCCTAGTGTCTATAGATAAGGCTATTTAAAAAATGTGGAGCTTGTTAGTGGGTGTGTATCTGGTGTAATTGAACACAGTTGCCTGTAGAACCCCATTTACCTTGCAGTACAAGTTCATTTCCTGCACAGTATACAGCAAAAAAGGGACAGAACAATCTGAGCCTGGTCAAAGGCAGGTATGTAAAACATGGACATAATTACCTAATCCAACCTACATGTGACTAATTAAATGAAGCAATTACTTTTAGTCATTTCACTGAAGTGACAAAATTCAATATATAAGAATAAATAAATAAGCAAGATACTTCTGTGTAGCATGGGGAAGTCAAATTAGTCATAGAAATTAAAAATATTTCCCTATTCTTGAAACAAAAGTTTTTCTGTTTGCAAATATTATTCCTGGAGAAATGAAGGAGACTGTGATAAACATCTGTAGAAGGTGAATATCTGTAGGAAAATAAGGCTTTTTTTTAGTGAGAATAAAAGTCTGGTTCATTGCTTCTGATGCAAATAAAGTTTTTTAATCATTTTGATAGTATTTAGTGAAGGCTTGTGAGAAATACGGAAGCTTCACAATTCCCCAGTAAAACTGAAACACTTTGAGTCCAGATAACAGCAATGTCAAAAATCAATAAAACAAACTCAGTCAAGAAATGTAATAGAAATTTTTTGTTTATTTGTTGTTTTGTTTGTTTGCTGTCTGGAGTGAACAGACAGCCACTTATGAAAGCAGCATTAAAATTTCGGAAGTATTGTAAAGTGGAATGGAATAAATAGTTGTTCCTATTTGCTGTGATTAGGAAAGGAGTAACAGATCTAATGTATCTCAAGGGCAGTTTAGATGATAGTCTGAAAATCATCATATTTGCTTTTAGAAATTACCAATGAAGTGACAGAACTCAAACACCTGTCATTTTTGACAGATGGAAGGAAAATAGACAGGAACTGTGGAATGGGCAAATAAATGAAACTTTGGAGTTCAGTGCTCACAGAAAGATGCTGAACAACAGAATTTTTTATTTTCATAATTTCCTGTGTAATCTAAACTTTTCACAAATTTCATGGAATAGAGTGAAACTGTTTATAAACTGCAATTTAAATAGGGCTGTAGAAGTCAGTAAATCAATATGAATAGCTTTGGGTTCTGTATAGGATATGATATTAATACTATTTTACATTTCATGTGAAATGACTTGATTATGTAGCCTCCTTTCCCTGTTCCATGGAAGTCCAGCTATCTGTGGCCTAAGGTAATGCTGCATACTGCTCTCAGAATTTTGAGGAAATCACTAGAATCTGTGAAAGAGCTGCAAAAAAGTTTAATAGAGTGGAATCCTCCAAGATAAGAAAAGCAAAATCACAGACAAAGGTGAGCTTGTTGATATAGAGGGAAAACATTATCATGAAAAGGAATAAAATATCAAGAGAAAAGCAGTGATTTTGGTATGGCAGTTCAGCCATACCACACACCCATTTTGGAGCAGTGAAAACTAGCTCTACCTCACGTCACCAAGAACTTTCTGGCCGTTGAAGAGTTTTTCTGTTTTTTATTCAGGGTGTTGATCATGCTAACACACAATAGTTTATTAATTTGAGGTAACTTGTGTGTGTCATAACTAAACAGTAACTGCTGTACATTTTTAAGTTGTTTGTATTCTGTTCTTTGTGTGTGGGAAAAGGCATCCAAGCAGAGGGATTCAGTAAGGGAGGCATAAAAGTTCAAAGTCTTTAATTAATTCTACTGTTATGATTTTACCAGGCATATCTTTGCCTGGAAAAATTAAAAGAAAAAAAAAAAAAAAGGATGCATCTGTAAATAGAGTATATTCAAGTTCAATGGGAAAAATTATTTTCTACCTGCATAAAAAGTCACTTATGTTATTGGTTTTCCATCATTTTTTAGTAGCCATAGCCTGTAAAATGAAGTCCTAAACACTCTTAAATGGCTATATTAATATTCTGTGCAATCTATCATTTCTTCAAATGATGTACCTTATTTTTCAAGATTGAATAGTACCTGTTACACCTGACTAGGTGTGCTGAGAGTGAGCATATGTCTCATCTGGAACTTTTTAATCACACTTGAAGTACTGTGAGGAATCTTACTAAAATTTAGACAAATGTAGATTTCAATTAAACACATTTTCTTATTTTATAACAGCAGTAAGAATCCAATTTTAAATGCAACTATACTGCAGGCAATTATGAAAAATGCTATCTCCCACACACTAATCTATCACAGAGTCATATTTAATAACTTCAGAGACAAACAAGCACCAAAAAAAGTTGTTTTTCATATGCAGGAAATCTCTCTCAAAGTAAGCTGCAGGCTCATCTGGGTTTTCTGTTGCTGATAAAGTTTTCAGGAGGTGAAGTGAGTTCGCAAATCTGAAAGCCTGCATATTACTAATAAGAACTTAGTGGCATTATCTCAGTTCATACTACTTCCACTTAATAGAACGCGCAATTGACTCCAAATCAAATCACCAGACAATAAAATTGGACTTCATTTCAGAGCAGACTTCAATTTATACGAAAATACAAAGTTACTTCTTATGATAGGTAGTTGTCCTGGAGGTTAGGCCAGGACAAGATATCAAGCAATTGCTATGGGAAGTATCTTGTAGTTGACCATATCAAGCAGATCAGGAAACACAAAATTATTGTTTCCTGATTGTGTAATATTTTTCCTCCTACAGGACAGTTCTGATTGATAGAGCAGTGGCCGAGTTGGCAGAATTCCTATACAGTCCCTGTACAGAATAGTAGTCTTCCCCAGCAGTGATTATCAGGAGAGAAGGTGCTAAAATGGAACATGACTTTCCTGAGTATCATAGGTCAGAGCTCATTCACAGTTGTTCTAACCTATTCTAAGGCTGAATACCCTAGAATAAATACAGAATTCCTGGGGCTCTCTCCACCATTTCATCTACCTGGAGCTTGTTGAAAAATCCAAATCTCTTGTCTTTAGAGAAATAATAAAAGGAAAAAAGAACACATCTTTTTCTCTGATGATAATGCATAAAAGTTTTGAATTATTTGTTTCAGTTTCATTTTTTATATATATTTTAATTGATAAACATCTAAAAAGGTTAACATTTCTTGATATTATTACAAAATATTTACAGAAGAAAATTTTTAAAATGACATTTAAAAGGTCTTCACAAATCTTTCCAAAAAAGGTAATAGGCCATCATGTGTCAGTGTTTTGAATCTGGTTTCAAATTTAGATTAACTTTCTGTGTCAGTTGTCTACTCCAAATTATATGTTATTGGTTAGTTGCCTTTTCCCTTTGCTGGCCTACACCAGATAAAAGAGTACATGGTACTCTTTTTTTTTTTCCAAAACAGTGAGGTTACAGATATGCATGACTCCCTTGGAGATCTTCAGAAACCACCTGGATGCGGCATGGGCACCTGCTCTGGGCAGCCCTGCTGCAGCAGGGAACAGGCCACCTGTACTCAAAGGTCTCTGCCAGCATCAGCCATGCTGTGACTCTGTGATTCTGTTACTGTGGTAAAATCCTGTTTTCCTTGCAGGTTATATTATTCTCTGGAATAGGATTAGAAGAAGGGGAAAGAAAGAAAAGATTAGCGCACTGCTTTTGTGTTATTCAGTTTCATTCTCACTGGATGCTCAAGAATGGATTCACCTTTAAGTGTTACTGTCACCTGGAATAACCAGCACCGTATCTGATAAGGTAAGAAGGGATTTATGGAAAGTTTAAAGGGCATAATTAGGCAGAAGCGTGACTATTCAGACCTATTTTCACATGTAACTACTTGTTAAATATTCCCTTTAGGAAAGGGAGGCAGAGTCCAAAGTGCATACACTTTACTCCCCAGAGTAGATAAGGCAACGAGAAAGAAAAAAAAAACACAAGAGAAAACTGTTCATCATTTCTGTTTTGCATAAGAAGAACAAAGTCCACCCGTGCTGCTAGTCCTAGTCATATTAATCTGTCGATTTTTGAATGATCTTTCAGAGAACTGGAAGCAAACTGAGAACAACTTGCATGGTGAGTCAATGCGCTTCTATTTAAACCTGAGATATTTTATTAAATTCACTAAGATCTAAAACTCCAGATAGCTTCATTGCTTTCTAATAAATATATACGTTCTCTTTTTTTTTTTTTATTTGTACTGAATAACTGAAGAGCTAATGCTTCTAGCATTCATGTGAGATTAAACGAAAGATCCACAGCTATCAAGTAGGTAAAACAAAAAAAGTAAGCATTTGTAAGCAAACTCAAAACATCTCTGCTTCTTTCATCTGATCTATACTTACCCATTGCTAGGACTCAACTGTGAAGTGTGACATCAATAATTTTATTCATTTCAATAAGTATATTTTTCTGTCAAAAAAGTGGTCATTGAGATTCCTGTCTTTCGCTTAATACCTGTATGTTTTTCAGTATTATTTTACAGATACCTATCCTAAATAAATTTAAAATGCATTCTGAAGGTGAAAAGCAGAAGTTTACCGTAGATGGAAATAAATATGAGATGGCTACCTCCATCCAGGATCAAGATCCAGAAGGCCAAAAGTAAATATTCTTAAACACTGTAAACATATTCTTTATTGAAGCATATAAGATTACATTACCTTACTTCGTATTTTATGGAATTTCATATTTTAATTTATTTTATTTTAATGAGATAGCCTAATAGCAGAAAGCCCAGCTTATGATTAGCATTTGTTGACATATTCACTTGGTGCAGAAGGATGAAGGAAGTTCTTTTTTTATTAAAGACAAATTTTCCACAGGATTGAATACTATTTATTGAACAGCAGTTCCAAAATATAACTAACGTGAGGTTAGAATACACATTTGGATATGACATCAACAGATTTAAAAGATATTAAAATTCAAGTATGTCAGGGAACTGATGTGTTACATATTTTTAATTAATTCCACTCTCCTTGTGTGAGAAAATCGAATTCTATAAGTTATCTTCCATTTTCCTGTTTTGAAATCTATATATTGATTTAGTTCAAAACTTGCCCACTTGGACAGTGGAACAATCAGCTCCTGTTGGGGTTATTGTACCCTTGATTTGAATTTATAGTAGTCAGGAACTGATGGGCTGATGTTATTTATATACCTGTAGGTTTAAATACAAACATCCAAGAATTCTTAATAAATCACACTTTTTTTACATAGGTTTGTTTCCCACACTATTATTTCTTAATTATATTTTAACAGAATAGTATTAATATATTGCATTATTATTTTTTTGAAATACTGTTGGTTTTAAAATGCACTAAAAATATCACATCTCTTCAGGGAGGGAAAGAAGAAGAAAGTGGAAAAGCCTAAAATGGTCAGCCCATTAGCGCTGGTAAGATTTATGCTATACCTATATATGTGTACATGTATTTACCCACATGCACATTTTAAAGTTTAATATTTTAAATGCTTTAAATAATGTTGGAGTACTACATGTATGGTCTTGCCTGTACCAAATACTATGATACTACAGAGTATTGAATATACTATGGCAACTAAGCAGTTCTTTTGGTGGATGTAGTTGTATTAAAGAAATTATCTTATTACTGTTATGTATGCTTATAAGCCTTCCCTTAGTAAGTTATCATGCTAAATTTGTGCTCGATTTCTTTTTATAGTAAGTTAATATTTCCATGTTTTATTGTTTCTTCCAACACAATCAAAATTGAGTCCTTATATCTAAGACTACAGATGTCATCCTGTCCTCTAAATTACCTGAACCACACTCTAATCGCACAAGTCTCCCTGTTACTCACTGGGCTGTCACCAGAGTTGGCAGTAAAGGGTACCACCGTGGCATGCATTGAACTTAAAATTAAAAACTGCATAATACAAGTACCTTAAGTTGCTGAAAACTTAAGCTTTCTTTATATTTCAAAATAATTTATGTGTAATCAAATAAATCCCAGATATTCTATTAGTAAACTGAAATATTCTACATTTTGTACTAGTGGGCATACTAAAGAAGAATCATATAAAAATGAATAGTAATAAAACTACAGCCCATGGTTTTGGCCCATGATCCAGTTTTGTTTTTCTGTATCAGTTTGCACTTTTACAATTACAGTAACACTGTAATTTAAATCAAATCAGGTGCTGGAATGGGCTGCCCAGGGAGGTGGTAAGGTCACCAACCCTGGAGGTGTTCAAGGAACATTTAGACGTTGTGTTGAGGGACATGGTTTAATGAGAACTATTGGTGATAGGTGGACGGTTGGACTGGATCATCTTGTAGGTCTCTTCCAACCTTGGTGACTCTATGATTCTAATACAATTAGTATAGTGCAGAATTTGATCTGTTATCCAGAGAGACCTGGGAGGGACTTTTCTCTACTGTCCAGAGGGAACTGCTCAGGCTGGAGGGGTGGGCCCATGCCAACCACATGAAGTTTTACAAAGCCGAGTAAAAAGCCCTGCATCTGGGTTGGGGCGATCTAAAGTACAGATACAGGTTGAGTGGAGAATGGCTTGAGAGCTGCCCTGAGGAGAAGGATTTGAGAGTGTTGATTGATGAGAGATTCAACATGAGTCAGCATTGCATGCTTGCAGCCCAGAAGGCCAACCATATACAGGATTGCATCAAGAGAAACGTAACCAACAGGTCAAGGGATCTACTACCTTCTACTCTTCTCCCATGAGACTCCACCAGGAGCACTACATCCTCTTCTGGGGCCCCCAGCACATGAAGGACATAGAGTTGTTGAGCAGGACTAGAGGAGGGCCACAAGGATGGCACCTCCCCTATGAGGACAGGCTGAGAAAGTTGGAGCTCTTGAGCCTGGAGGAAAGAAAGCTCCAAGGAGACTTTATGGCAGCTTTCCAGTACCTGAAGGGGGCCTACAGGAAAGCTGAGGAGGGACTTTTTATAAAGGCAGATAGTGACAGGATGAGAGTAAATTGTTTTAAACTGGAAGAAGGTAGATTTAGACTAGGTATCAGGAACAAATTCTTTACTGTGAGAGTGGTGACACACTGGAACAGGTTGCCCAGTGACGTTGTGAATGCCCCCTCCCTGAAACCATTCAGTGCCAGGCTGGATGGGGCTATGAACAGTCTGGTCTAGAGGGAGGTGTCCCTGCTTGTAGCAGGGGTGTTGGAACTGGATGTTCTTAAAGGTCCCTTCCAACCTAAACCATTCTATGATTCTATAAAAGAAGAGACGTTGAATTAAATAGCAAGAGGTATTTAGGAATTCAGTAAGCTTTGATAATATATATGGTACATTAGGAATACTTTTTCCAACTCTATAATGATTAATTTATGATAAAAATAATTGTAGCCTTAATTGTCACAATGCTATTAATTTTTGTCTATATTCTGATCTTCAAATAACGTAATTCAAGAGAACAAATTGCATTGTTTTCATGTTGCCTCTATTCCCTCCATTGATAATTTGATATAATGATAAATGTAAATTGTACAGATATCTAGACTGGAAAGTTCATTATATAGAAGTTCTTATATTAGAATAATTTATTTCTATACATGTAAGTTGTTTTATAAATTTAACTGAAAAGTGGATAAAGTTGTAGCTCTGAGAAAACTAGGAATACATATATTCATAGCTTTCTCTTGACTTTCATGATTTTGTAGTCATTACATTGTGTTAACATTTGAATACCCCAGTGAAAATTAATTTCTCTGCTTGTTCACAGTTTCGATACTCCACTTGCACAGATAAATTATTAATGATATTTGGCTCTCTCTTGGCAATAGCCCATGGAAGCAGTCTCCCAATTGCAATGATAATTTTTGGTGACATGACTGATAGCTTTGTTACTTCTGGCGACACAAATTTTACAGGTAAAAATATGTCCTGTGCAGAGAACAATGACTCATATTTAGAAAACAGCTAGGGAAATTTGAGCATGTTGGCTTGTGATATTGATGCCAGCAACACCAACATGCTAACATACTATGCTGTCAATTAGTAACTGTTCTGTTTGATGCAACAGAAAACATACATCATAAATGAAAATATCCATTTTTTTCTTGTTTCAATTTGGTCAGTAGCCTTCTTTGCTAAATCAGAAGAACAAAATCAAACACAGGGTGGTAGGCACTGAACAATACCAAAATGAGGAATGATACTGACACTTTGGTATCAGCTCACACTTGGACCAGATTGTCCTCTGAAATAAAATGTTAGATGTTGAACTTGTGAACAGGCTTGTTGCCTGGAATATTAAAAATATATATATTAACAATTTAAAGATATCTCTATGGTGATATAGAAAAATCATGACTATCTTCTGTCCCACATCACTTTTTATTATTCTTCTGTAAGACAGAAATTTGGGCATATGAAGCCTTTTGTTTTTGGCATTATACAAATGCCTTCTGCCTTCAGGGGAAAAGAAAAAAAAAACAAACCTAAGAAGGTAATGAATATTGATGAAAATAATGTGGGGAAACAAATTTGTTTAAATTTGTTCTATCAAAATTATTTACTCTTCTTTCCTTTCTAAGGAAACCTTTCTGGACTGAATTCCTCTGCAGAGTATCTTAACAAACTGGAAAAAGATATGACAAGGTAATTAGAAATTGAAATTTCCTCTTTTTTTGACAGAGGTGCACATTTCTTGCTAAGTTGTTCTTCTCCCATACATATATTGCATACTTGAAACATCATAAAAGCAGTGGTTATTTGGAATAATATACGCAACTGAAGATTTGCATATTAGACTACTGAAGACACTGGGAAGTTTTGTAAACATTCACAACAATTCCCAAAAAAATTCCCAATGATCTTTTATTCTCCTTCATCCCATCCCTTTTTCAGTGGTGCTCTGTGCCTAAGCATTTGCTTCCTTCCTCTTTCCCTTCCTCTGAATTTATAAGCATTATAAAGAGTTATCAGCATTGTAAGTGTTTTTTATGCTGAAAAATTAATTGATAATCATCCATCAATTTTTTCAGCTATGTTGATTCACTGATTAAAAGCAGAATCAAAATTGACAGTTTCTTGCGAAACCACAAAGTTCAGCTAAAATATCTGAACTATAGAAAACACAGGTTTGGATTAAATGCAACTTTAAACCTAGCATTTGAGAGCTGTCAATAGCAGAAGACAATTATCAGTATGTGCTTCTGCTACAAAAGAGGGATACTGAAAAATCATAGAGAAAACAAGCAGAAACTTCATCTGCTAATTGAGTGCGTTTTGTTCAGGGTATTTACTAAGTGCTGTTAGAGGACTTGCTTTATGAAGAATGTCTAAAGTTTATATGCATTTTCTTGTACCACTTCAACTTCTTTTCTTCTGATTGAAGTTTGCTCCCCATTAGCTGATGAAAAACATTTGAAATTTCAGTGGCCTCCAAGGCAATTGTTTTTTCCATTGAAAATATCTTAATCTCTGAACTCATATCATGTCTCACTTAAAAGGAATAGGAACCCTCCCTTCACCTTCAGCAACTATTGTCTAGGAGTCGAAACAGATTAAAGAACAGAGTACAGGAGAACAGAACTGACAAAAAGAAAGTGTAAATGTGAGTACAGAGTTCAGTAACTAAAGGTTGAGAACAACCTGTTCTCATGGCCCTGAGAGATGTTCTGTATGAGGGAATCACTTGTTAGCATCCTGCATGTAACCATGTCATTTAAACAGTAAGTCTGAAAGAAAGTATGAGTGCTCTCAGAGCAGTCCGAACTTCTCTTCAGAAAGTAATTGTGGAACAAGGGCTCACAGAATTATAGAATTGTAAGGGTTGGAAGGGACCTTTGGAGATCACCCAGCTCAACCCTCTGCTAAAGCAGGTTCCCTACTGCAGGTCACCCAGTAAAGTGACCAGAAGGGTTTTGGAGATCTTCAGAGAAGGAGACTCTCTGAGCTTCATATTCCAGAACTCTGTCACCCTCATGTTAAAAGTTCTCCTTCATGGGGCCCTTGTGCTCATTGCCCCTTTGGTGGTGGTTTACACCACCAAAAAGATCCTGGCCCCATCTACTTGACTCCTGCCCTTTAGATCTTTATAAGAATTGATAGGATCCCCCCTCAGTTTTCTCCAGGCTGAACACTCTCATTTCTCTCAGCCCTTCCTCATCAGGGAGATGCTCCCAATCATCTTTGTAGCCCTCCACTGGACTCTCTCTAGAAGTTCCCTGTTCTTCTAGAACTGAGGAGCCCAGAACTGGACCCACTGCTCCAGGTGTAGCCTCACCAGGGCAGAGCAAAGCAGGAGAGGATCATGCTCTTTTTAATGCACCCTAGGATGCCATTGGCCTTCTTGGCTGCGAGGCTCATGGCCATCCTGTTGTCCGGCTGAACACACACCTTCTCCGCTGAGCTCTTCTCCAACAGGTCATCCTTTGATCTGTACTGGCGCATGCAGTTATTCCTCCCCAAGTATAGGACTCTGCATATGCCCTTGTATGGCTTTTTAACAGCATAGGTATAGCTCCACTTTTCTGGGGATCCCAAACTTTCCAAATCATGTTCATTAGTTTGAAGAAGCAGCTGTTTGTACCCACCTTCATTGTCTCTAAGTATGCCTGTCAGCAGGTATAGTAACAATAAACACTGTTTACAAGATCAAAGTTCATACACAGGTGTATTTAACTGTATGTGCATGTTTGGTTCTTGGTTTTACTCAGATAGTAGTTCTGTTTCTCCAAAGAAAATGAACAATCAATGTACAACGCAGGGAGCACTTTCTGGTTAGAGAGTTTCAGCAGCAAAGTTATAAAATGTATTTCATTAGCATGAAAATTGTAAAGATATCAATCCCTTTTCTAACAATGTATCATGAAACAAAGTCTAAACATAAAATGATCCTATGATGTGATATAACATCATAAAGTAATCACCTGAAGTAATTACTGCTGAGTTTTCCTGCAGTATCCTTGATATCATTATTTAGGTAGTTTCTATGCAGAAGATCAAGGTCAATATTCAACTTAATCAACCTTTAAATGGATTAGATATTAACCCATTTTATTAATCAGTTTAGATACGGTTCATTTCATAATGATTGCAATTCCAAAGTCCCTGACTAAAATGTATAGTATTTTAGCCACTGGAAAAAACTAGACTAAAATTTGAAAAGTTTCAGTAATAAAGCCTTGTTCTCCTTCTCTGAGCAGAGCATTTCACACACAGACTATTATAAGTAGCTCCTGACAAATTTTATGCTACAGTTCTAGAGAATCAGAATGGCTAACCTGCTACTTGTGAGTGAAATCCAAAAGGTTTTAAAGCTTTTTTTTTTTTTTTTTTTTGCCCTCATTATTCTCTTTTATGTAGGTGCAGTTTTTTATAAATATGTCATATACACCATGAATATTTAGCAATTATCTTTGATCACACATTCAAGGATCAGCTCAGTTACATTCAGCTACACTCAGTTATATTCAATTACATAGCCCTGTCAAAAAGGATCTGGGGATACTGGTGGATGGCAGCTGGACATGAGTCAGCACTGTGCCCTTGCAGTCCAGAAAGCCAACCCTGTCCTGGGCTGCATCAAAAGCAGCGTGCCCAGAAGGTGGGAGGTGATCCTGCCCCTTTACTCTGTGCTGTGAGACTTCACCCGGAGTACTGCATACACATCTGGAGTCCTCGGTACAGGAGAGACATGGACCTGTTGGAATGCAACAGAGGAGGGCCACAAAAATGATCCAAGGGCTGGAACACCTCTCTTATGAGGACAGGCTGAGAGAGCTGGGGCTGTTCAGCCTCGAAAACAGAGGGCTCCAGAGATATCTGAGAGCAGCCTTTCAGTACCTAAAAAGGGGCCCTAAAAAAGAAGGGGACACACTCATTAGCTGGGTCCATTGTGATGGGAGAAGGGGAGACGGTTTCAAACTAAAAGTGGGGAAGTTTAGATTGGATGTAAGGGAGAAGTCTGTTACCATAAGTCAGGTGAGGCACTGGCACAGGCTGCCCAGAGAGGTGGTCTCCATCCCTGGAGACACTCAAGGTCAGGCTGGACAGGGCACTGAGCACCTGGTCTAGCTGTAGGCATCCCTGCTCATTGCAGATGACCTTTGAAGGTCCCTTCCAACCCAAAGAATTCTATGATTCTATGTCTTTCCTGGTTTTCTTCTAGTTCAAGTTCATCAGAAGCTGGTTCTAATACCAGTTCTGGTTCAAATCAGATCTGATTTGATTCTGTTTGAACCTTTGAAAACTGTGGATCAAAATTAACTTCAGTATGAGAAATTTAGCGGCTCACATGTTCCTTTGTTTTCATATGATACTTTGCTCACGGCATAGAAGTGAATTCACTTAGAAGTAAGATATTTGTTATGGTATTTTTACTGGCATTTGCTTGAAATTGATGTATTCTCAAATGGGTAAATATCTGTAGCATGCATGCATATATACATTTTTATAAACAAGCATGTTGCATTATGTAAATGCATGAGAATACAACATAGAAGTCTATATAGGTAGGCCTGTATGTGTTAAATAAAAAATGCTATGGTGTTTATGGAAAGGACTTGACACATTTAATCAAAAAGGATATTGCATCTGAAATACAATTCTAAAATCATCTTCTGAGATTATTTTAGTTTTTATATACCATACTGCCAAGAAGAAAAGGTAATTCCTGTCTAACAGCAGCATAATTTATCTGCTTACATCTTGGAAAACTGGTATTAATTACTATGCATAGAAGTCTATGACAATTTAAAAAGAAGCATAAACTCTGATATAAACACATAAACTGTAATTCAGGTCTAAACCAGAAGCTAAATACAGGTCACCAAACTAAATACAGACTAGCAAGGTAATTATTTTTTTCTTTCTGCAGATATGCATACTACTATTCTGCAATAGCAGCTGCTGTTCTTGTTGCTGCTTATGTCCAGACCTCATTCTGGACACTGGCAGCAGGCCGACAAGTTAAAAAAATTAGAGAAAAATTTTTTCATGCGATAATGAGACAGGAAATTGGATGGTTTGATGTAAATGATGCGGGAGAACTTAATACTCGTCTCATAGAGTAAGTACACTATATCTTCTGCAATGTTATTTTACCTTAATGTGCTCATACGGATATTTTTCTATTTTTGATTTTTTAATTTATTTCTTTGTGACTCTCATACAAATTATCTCATGGAGGAAGCTGCATAGTGTGAGATTAACCTCATGAAAAGAAGAGACTAAGTTCTGTGCACACTGGGAGCTGAGCAAGGTGATGACTGACCCCAGCAGTGCGAACAGCTTTAATTGCTTGACAAGCTGTTCCTCCCTCCTTGCTTACAGGAATGTTTTAGCTGCTCCTCCAGACATCCCATAGTTTCCAAATAGATCCAAAATTTGGGTTTTAGAAAGTGAGAGTAACACTGCACTGTAAGCAAATTTCAACCTTCCCAGAGGTGAATGGGTTTATAGCATTACATTCTCACATGAAACAAAAAATTTCCTATGACCACACTATACACTGCTCTACCTTTAAGCAAACTGTTGGCAACTCATTGAACAATAAAAGCTTTTTTTTCTACACATGCGCCTATGTAAAAAAATTGAAAACTTTTCTGTGCTTTATACATTTACCTTTATGTCTGAATGTAATTTGTTTTTCAGCGATGTCAGCAAGATTAACGAAGGAATAGGTGATAAAATTGGATTGCTTATTCAATCAGAAACTACATTTTTAACAGGATTTATTGTTGGTCTTGCAAGAGGATGGAAATTAACCCTTGTAATACTTGCAGTCAGTCCTGTCTTAGGACTTTCAGCAGCCCTCTGGGCAAAGGTAGGTTGATATGTGTTCAATGTTAGGTTTTAAATAGGGTAGATAATTACATGAATCTACGTATCTGTATTCTTACAGTTGGAATGTACTGCTTAGAACAATTACAGTGACTTTGCAGAACATCTATGAACATAATCTGGACTGTGTATAAATGCCCTCAGTTTTTTTGAATTTTTTACCTCTGGTGAACTGGACAGACTGGCTTTAATTTGAAGCAGTTTTTGCCAGTATAGCATATTTTATACAGAAAATGAGACAACTCATACCAGTTAAATACACATCTCTAACTGTTAAGAGTTCATTTCTTCTGTATAAAGAATTGCACTTCCTGGATAATACTCAAATAAATTACACCAAGCTGTGGTCACTTAAAGTGATGAAGTAACATGGGATTGGAGTGACTTACATTTGCAGTTCAGACATCTTCAGTTTGTATAGTGCTTCTGTTAAATTTCAAAGATGATATAATCTTATCTGTCTCAAGTGAGCATGTTAGGGAAGATGTCAGAGTAGAGAGGCATTTGCCACGTGTATTCTAGCTGACAGTTGTTTCAGACTATAGCCAACTAATGTAAGTCTTAAGCACTCTGGCTAAGTCAGCCAATGATGAGAATGGGCTGAGGAGATCTGCATGGAGAGAGCCCCACCAGTTCAGCAGAAGTGGTCATCTACTCTCTTGCAATTGGTGAAAGATTGGAAAATCCAGCCCATAGATGTTGAATTATATGACTGAATTCATAACGTAATTAAGAATGTCAATACTGAACACTCCTGCGCTTGTACACAGTGTAATCAAAAGGCTTCACAATGGCTTTTATCAGTTAAGTGCTTGAGTTCATTCTGCTTTTCTTAAGTCAGAATATTTGATCCTGTATTAGATTCTCACTGCATTCACTGACAAAGAGCAAGCTGCATATGCAAAAGCAGGAGCTGTTGCAGAGGAAGTTCTGGGCGCAATCCGTACTGTAATAGCTTTTGGAGGACAAGAAAAAGAAATTAAAAGGTAAGAGCAATGCTGGCTTTCATTGCACTTCCTGATCTTCTGGGCACTGGGACTGGAAATTGTTACTGACTTCTATGTGTCAACTGACAATTCAATATTTTTCAAGAAACTGACAAATTAAGTTGAGATATTGTCTCTACTCTGGAAACTGCACAAACTACTTTAAACAAAAGAAGTCCTGCCATGAGAAACTATTATGGCATCTTTGGTAATCTGGTTACTCTGTAGGGGATCTTTCAAACAATATTTCTATTTCCACTTTACTGCAGAAAAACATTGTTATGATGTCTCTTAACCTTCTTAAGCAAACAATTATAATCTCAAAACCTGTCACAGAGGATTCACAGAGTTCACTCAACTCTGGGTTATTTAAGGAACTCACATGCCCTTTCCAAGTGCAATATCCTTTTTTTTTTTTTGTCTGCCAGATCAACTGATGTTGGCATTTTTTTTAATTATCTTAGTTATCTCTGTGCCTGACTACCAGGCTTGCCTTTGTACCTCCTTAGGATTATATATTATACATTGCATACCTTGTGATACCTACAATAATTCACCCACAGATTTTAGTGCTGTGTGCCATGGTTCATCCCTGAGTGCATTTCAAACTCCTTGTTTCTTTTCAGATATCATAAAAATTTAGAAGATGCTAAACGTATTGGAATAAGAAAGGCTATTACATCTAATATTTCTATGGGTGCTGCTTTCTTACTGATATATGCATCATATGCACTGGCCTTCTGGTATGGAACTACATTGGTCTTAACCGATGCTTACACTATTGGCAATGTTCTTACAGTGAGTATTTATCAGTAACTTCCCAATTCTATTCAGAAATATTTCACTTTAGTCTATTTCTTGATTTCTGGTCTGTTTCTTGATCCTATTCTTATATTTTGCTCCATAAGCCTCTGGAATCTCTTCTCACTATTTTTAAAAAGCACAGAGAAGTAATATAAGACTAGAATATATATCTCCATCTTACAATCAAAGGAAGAAAAACATAATTCATTCATCATAACTTAAGTTCATCTCTTGATGTGGCAACCATTCTATTTTTGTATGAGATATCAAAGTAATGTGGCAAAAAATAAAATTTCTTCAACCATGAGGAAGATCAGCCAGGGCATTTCTTGAAAGCTACCTGCTTTTTTGTTTGTTAGCTTGTTTTGTTTATGCTTATTCAGATTTGCTAAAAAAAAAAAAAATCTGTTATGAGATATTGGCTCTCTGGAGCCTTTGCCAAGCAAGGACTATTTTTTTAAGGGCAGGCTGGCATACAGAACATTTCAATCATGTTCAGACAATTACTCATGTTCTTTTTTGTGCAGTAGGTAGTAAAGCTTTGTTGAAATCTTTGCCAAAGAATGTTTGAATGCTAGAAGTTTGTGTGTTCAAGGGGTGGCTGAACAAAATACATGAAGTAAAATTCATTGAAGGGTATTAAATGTGGAAAACCAAAGTGCTTCAGGAAATCCTCTGATCTGAATACAGTTAGAGTCCATAAAAACAGCAGGGAGAAGAAGAACAGCACTCTGCTCTGTTCTTACATGCCTTATTTTAGCTATCACATCTGTGAATAGCCACTGTTGGGGAAAAATAATGGTTGTGATGGACCTTTAGTTTAACATAATAACATTGGTGTTATAACCTCTCTTTGAAGTGTGCCTTTTGAAACTAGCAAAAAGCTTGTATGTTTCTCCAAGCTGATAATATGTTTATACTTCTGTTCTTTTTTGTTTGTTTGTTTGCTTTGTTTTGTTTTTCTTGGTTGCTTGTATTTATTCTTTAATTCCAACAGGAAGAATGTTCATTTGTGGTGGGAAAGGAAAAATAATCCCTGTCACAGAATGTACTTTGCAGATCAGTTTTGTTCCATTAAAATCTATATCCATCTTGAAGCAGAAATATACTTGTAGGTGTTTGGATAATATATGCTTGGATATATTAAAGAATATATTAGTACAATAAATCCTGAAACATCAAGTGTCCATATATGTTTTTTGGCATAAATTTCAAAAGTTTCATTCTCAGTCATCAGTTCATTTGCAACATTCACATTGGGCAGGATCATGGTTTTCATCTGACTCTTGAAAAGGTCTTTTGTTATTCTTTATTTAAGAGAGAGCCTTTCTTTTTTCCTTAAATTCTAGATTACTTAAACTGTCCCAAAGTTATCTAATATAAATAAATAAATGGAATCCTCTGCTTAAATAAATCTTGATATATGTCACCATAAACATTTCTTTAGGTCTTTTTCTCTGTATTGATTGGAGCTTTCAGTATTGGGCAGACTGCTCCAAGCATAGAGGCATTTGCTAACGCAAGAGGAGCAGCCTATGCAATCTTCAATATCATAGACAATGTGAGTATCCTGCTGTTGTTCAGTGACCTTTCTTTTTAAACTGCAAGCACTATTTATGGACATTAAAGTGAGTAAAATAAGAAGTAATTCAAATACCTAACCTGATTTTTTTTGAAAACATATTTCAATATCAACACAGGTAAAGTTACCAAGCTATAAAAAATTCGATGTTGCCATTAATTCTAACCTCAGTTCCATCTGGGTGGCTTATTTAAGGGAGGATAATAACATATTTTTATTTAAATTCTGAGTAGAAAGGGGTAGAAAATGAATCTTTCCTATATTCAAATCATTGAGAATATATATGGCAAATTTTTAATTACTAGAAAGGCTAATTTTATTGCCGCTGCATTTTTAGTAATTTACTGCAATAGTTATATTCTAATTCCAGCCCATTGCAACAGTGCTAAAATAATCATCTATTTTCTCGTAAGTAGAAATATTCTTATAAAAGCACATAAAATGTAAAATTGTTAGTCATTTCCACTTTGCCTTTTTAGAGTTCTTGTTTCAAAGACACAGTACTGGGTCACAGGATCAGTGGAACGTTTTTATCAGGAAGGTGATAAATAGATAGAGATGTGATTACAACCAATGCAGGTGTATGAGACTGGCTTCAAGGACAGTAGTGGCACCACCAGCAGCATTAGTGCCTTTTACTATCTGGTAACCTGAATTTGTGCTTTCAGAGTCTGAAATCAGGAATGCTGTGATTTTACGAGCTAATGAAGTTGGGAAACCTGCAATTACATGTTTTGAATTGTTGTTAAGACACGCTTTGAGTTGTAGACCTACCTCTTGTTAACAGTGGAAATAGCAGCAATTAAGAACTTTGTTCTATTGAACAGTCAGTGAAACAGTTCTTTCTCACGAACATGGTTTCAGCAAAGAGTAAAGCTCTCAATGAACAGAGTATGAGCAGCTCATCAGAAATGATCTGTTCAGGTTAATCAGACAGTGGAACAAATCTTGAAGTACAGCTAGCAATGGATACACTCTTAAAGACAATATATTAAACTCACATAAAATGTTAAAAGGAGAAATTATAAAAATTATCTTTTATAACAATTCAGCAATGTATTAGTGAAGCACTTTCTGCAATTTACATGCTTCACAAGTCTCCTTTAAGTCAGTTTAAAATTCCATTTAATATCTCTACAGAACAATTATGCATTCTAGGACTTTCCTATAAGCAACAAAATAGTCATCAGGAAATAAGCTTTTCCTCTGCTTGTTTTTCTTTCACACAGGAACCTCAAATTGACAGTTATTCAGATGCAGGCCACAAACCAGACCACATTAAAGGGAACTTGGAATTCCAAAATGTTTTCTTCAATTACCCATCCAGACCAGATGTTGAGGTATTGTAAATTAAACTTAAAATGTGGACAATATGCTAAGAAACAAAAAGTGAAGTAAATGAAATTTTCTTGAAAATGTTTCCAGGTTGATTTTCTAAGTCATGTAAAAATACTATGTCATCATGACTTAACCTAGGATTTTTTGCATCTTAGCAAGTGCTGTCATAAACTCAGAGACTGACATTTAAATGAATTCTGAAAATACCTTAATAATGAGTGTCACTGCACTCCGTAACTACTTCCATCCCTTCCTTAAAGGAAAATCACAGATCTGGGGATTGGGATCTTTCTTTCTTTGGGTAGGCCAAAAGAAGAGACACGCTTTTATTGATAAACCATTCTTACTCATAAATGTAAAAAAAATAATTAATTAATTAAGAAAAAAAGTTTGGGTTTTCCTGATAACAATAATGTGAAGTGCTTGATTGTTGTTCACATAGAAATATTAATGGAAAGGTACCTATTGATCTCAAGGGATTATTTTCTAAGTTTATACAAATATGACATGAACAGAGAAATGTCTCCCCTCTGGTTTCAGACAAAATTATAGAAAGTGAAGGCTACAGCAAGCTATTAAAAAGTACCATATAAATTAATTATAATAAAGAAGAAAAAGGATTTCAAATAACTGAGGAGTTCATTTCTGCTTAAGCTACCTAATGGTAAAGTTAAATCTCCTTTGCAACAGGATTCAGTACAGCAAAACAACTGTCAGGCATGAAGACTGCAAGATTGTTCCTACAAGATACTTCCTACCTCATTCGAAAACATTTTCATCCATCCTTAATCCCTTCTATTTTTTTATTTAGAAACAGCCTAAATGGATTTTATTTTAATTTAGGAAAAAATCAGATCAATCATACAGTGAAATCAGCTGTAATACAAACATTTTAGAACAATTTCTATTGCTACTTTACTTACATTACATTTGTTTGAGTTCTGTGTTAGGTCTGTAGACCAAATGTTTTATAGCATTATGGGCAGAAGGTTAAATAAGACTGTTTCATGCATTTTTAACCATTATTACTTATGTAGGACTTCTTGCTTCGATCTAGAATTTTATAGCAAAGTAAGACATACTAGAAGTTATTTATCTGTCCTTCTTGTCCTCAAAGAATGGGATATATTTCACTTGAGAAGCACAAATATTGGTATCAAGGGAGAAGAGGCAGGAGTAGTACTGAGGGTAGAAAATTAGGAAGAGATGCTGACGAGGACATAGGGCTGCAGTGAACTGCGAAGTAAAAGAATGTGTCAATGCATGTTTGTACATTCAGAATGAAAAAATGCACTTAATTAATTAAAAAATGTGGGTGCTGTCTGTCAGATTTGAGTCGTTAATTCTTCCAGAAGACTAGCAGAAAATACTCTTCTCCCTATTTCAGTAAATATTTCCAGCCACATTAGATATTACAAAGTAGTGAAAGCTGTGCTAACTTCTTTACACCCATTGTCTGTATAAAGTAAAAGTAAAAATAAAAATATTACATTGTTAGATATTCACGCTACTCAGATGAGCACGTTAATGTTGTATCTTCCATGCCTGTGAAACGAATATTTTATGGTACATGAAAGTTATACACTGTGCACAACTGTAGAGAAACCCTTCCAGAAATTATAGTCCACAGGGGAAAAACAAGACAAATTTAGCAAAATGACTTTCCCTCCAGGACAATGTGGAGTGTATTCTATCAGTTTTAAGCTGTGTCTCTTACTGTAGCACCATACATATAGGCTATATGCAGCACTGAATGAAAAACTGAGGCAACATAATATGGAAATATTGTCACACATTGCTATATTTTAGGTGCATCTAGTAATCATATTATTATAATTTTGTCATATAAGTTGGTTCATTATATGGTTGACTGCAAAGTGTGTTGTACAGCATATTTACATTGGTTCAGATGTGTTGTAAATATGAAGTAAAATTAGCTCAACTCATCAGTTATATAAAATTTAAACTCAAATGATTTTAAATTTTACATTGTGCTATACATTTCTGTAAATATGAGGGATGTTTTCCTGAAGCTTTTAGAGTTTCTGCAAGCTTATACTGATGTTCTGCTTTCACAATTTTCCTTACATGCACAGATTCTGAAAGGCTTGAATCTCAAGATTAACTGTGGCCAGACAGTAGCCCTGGTTGGTGGCAGCGGCTGTGGGAAAAGTACAACTGTTCAGCTCATCCAGAGATTTTACGACCCCAAGGAAGGCACGGTATGACACCTCAAGTGAGCAGACTGCTCTGTGTGTCCCAGTTGCTGGAAGTCAGTTCCTGGTCTCATTGCCCTTGTTCAAATGACATGGTCAAGTTTCCTTTGAAAAAGACAGATGCTGGGCTGTGGAGAAAATTCTTGACAAAAACAGTAAACGGTGCTTGTCTGCTGCCTCTTCTTTAGATTACCATTGATGGGCAGGATCTTAAGAGCCTAAATGTCAGATATCTGCGGGAGATTATTGGCGTGGTGAACCAGGAGCCCGTGCTGTTTGCTACAACTATTGCAGAAAATATCCGTTATGGCCGTGAGGATGTCACCATGGAAGAAATTGAAAGAGCTACCAAGGAAGCCAATGCTTATGATTTCATCATGAAGTTCCCCAAGGTAAGTGAGCCAGCCAGCCTGATGAAACAAATGCCCTTCAGCCTACTCGCTTACTGAAGAGTTCCTCAGAAGGTCATCTCCTGAGTAGAGGAAGCTGTTCCCAGAGCTGTGAATACACAGAGCTGTGCAGAGCTTCCTCACAACTTCTGAGAATAACGTTGATTTTAAATTATTTAATTTAATTATTTAAATTATTACGATGTCTGGATGAGCATTTGGGAAACCATGAGAAGTCTAGGGACACAAACAGGCAGGTATATTTAAGCGGGTGCTTACCGTGCAGCATTTTAGAGGAAAGAGAAGATGCTGCTGGGGCTACTAACACAGATGTGCCTTTTCTGTACACTGCCTTTCTTTGGTGAAAGGACTGTGCCACACAGCATTTCGGAAATGTGCGTGGTTGTCTTGCAGAAGTTTGAAACTGTGGTTGGAGAAAGAGGGGCACAGATGAGCGGAGGCCAGAAGCAAAGAATAGCAATTGCCCGTGCTCTGGTTCGCAACCCTAAAATTCTTCTGCTTGATGAGGCAACATCAGCTTTGGATACTGAGAGTGAATCCGTTGTTCAGGCAGCGCTGGACAAGGTCAGTATTGCTGTGAGATAAAGCAGGTGAGGAGGAGTCTAAGATGTACTTTTTTCAGGCTTTTATTAAAAGCATCACAAGGAGACCCTTAAAATGCAAAAGGTAAACACTGATTTGGCAAATGCTCTCTGTACAGATAATTTTTGGGGTTTCTACATAACAGAGAGGAGTCTTGTTACAAGTGAGGGGTTGGAATGATATTTTCTGTGTTATTAATCTTACATTAAAAAATTCTTCATGTAAATGCCATCCCCTGCAATTATCAGTCTTACAAATATCCATATAATTGTCAGTCACCTACTTAACTAATTTGTCTTAAAGCCTGACAGAGAGAATAGGCGCTACTAGCTACTGCTACTGTTTGTAGCAGTGACCCAGCAGGACACATTCCAAGAAAACATTTCCTTCTGTTAATATGAATACCTCTAGATGCTGATTCTGTTCTTGTGGTAGATCTATCTCATTAAGAGATAGTTGATCCCTCATGCAACACAAGAGTTTCTATGTTCATTCTGGGGCCAGTCCACCAAATGTTTTTCTAATTTTAGCCAGACAGATTCTATTTCAGCTGGTGTTCTGTAATGTTTTCTTCTGGTGCCATTTGGAATAATAGTTCTGGGAAGAGAGAGAAAAATTTCTGGAAAATTCTTGTCGAAAATATGCTTAACATTTAAGTTACTCATGTAAGTTACTTACTTATCTTTCCTTAGTCAGCTTAATTCATAAAAATTGATGGTTCTAAGCCTTTGCAGAAGTCCTAGGGTTATAAGATACTTCTTGAAACCTGCTTTTTCAAAAAGCTTTAAAACATATTTTTTTGCACCATTTTAATTAGGTCTTATTCAACCTCAACATGAACATGAACTCTTTTGGGCATATTTAGAAATATTTATTTAAAATATTGTTATTTCTAGGCAAGGGAAGGACGGACCACAGTTGTAGTAGCTCATCGCCTGTCAACAGTCCGAAATGCAGATCTTATCGCTGTGTTTGAAGGTGGAGTTATCACAGAACAAGGGAATCATTCTCAACTGCTTGAAAAAAAGGGTATCTACTACAAACTTGTTAACATGCAGGTACTTTTTGCCCTGCTTTTTCCTCATTTACTTTTTTTTGCGTTTTGTGCCCATAGTTACTATATGCTCTCAGAAGTATTCTGTAGAAATTCTGCAGCCTACTTTTTCAATTGCAAAAATATTGGAGAGATGAATCCACTGGATTTGACATCAGATCTATTTAAACCCAGGATAGTTCATTTTAAAACCTTTCAGGGACTGAAACTTAAAAGGCTATTCTATACTCACCTTTTAGAAAGCTAATGTCAGAAGCTCATCAAAAAATGTGAAATGTGGTAGCTGAGTACTAGAGAGACAGAGTATGCATATTTAAAGTATTTGATTATAACTGTTCATGCTGAAGATCTTCTTAACAAGTAAAAAACAGAAATAAATGAAAAAAAAAAAAAAAGAGCTATTATGTGTGCAGAAGTAGGTACACTTACAATGTTATGTAGCCGGAAACAAAGCAATTAGAAATTAAAAATCAATCATAAATATCAGAAATGTATTAATAAGTGAAGAAAAAGTCATTTAATACATCTCAGTGTTGTGTTATAATTAGGTTATACCTGAGATTTTCCATAGCTTTCTGTGTCACGGTTTCTTAAAGCATAACCACCACACCCACTGAGGAAACTGAAATAAATATCTCATTTCGTCATACTAAAAAGAGTAAACAAGGTTAATAAAAACATTTCTTCATAAAACATCTAGGATAAAGCATTTGTTCACCTTAGATTCAAAGTAATTTTATGTTCTGGACCATGCGATAATGAGAAAAAGGTAGGAAATTTAAAATGGACTGAAAATAAAAACATTTTCTATAAACTGACACTAATATAAAATATATATATATATAGAGAGAGAGAGAGAGAGAGAAAAAGAAAGAAAAAATAAAAATATAGAAAGAAAAAAAAGTTGTTTTTATTAATAGCACAAGAAGCAGTAAGAAATAAAAAGTCTATTAAAAAAAAAATGGAATACGAGCTGAGTGCAAATTTTAATCCAGCTGTTATATTATTCCTTAATGATAGATGGATACTTATTCCTCCTGCCAAAGAGACTGCATAAAATATCACAAAAACTTCTTCAGTTTATTCAAATTTTTCAGTGAAAATCTCTTTTTGACTTGTTTCATCCTGGGCTTCCCCGTTAATTTTAAAGTCAAGAACTGGTCATAGTGTTCTGCATTGACAAGGAGGCAATTTTCCTCACTTCATGGATGAACAGTGTGTCCCTGCAATCCCAAGATAAATGCAAACTTTTCATAGAATTCAAAACATTCATATTTCCAGTTTCCTTACCTCCACTTAGCATAAATATTTTTGAGGTTGTGTACTCATGTATGAATCTAGATCTGAAGATGGAAATCTACTCAAATATAATGCACTATTTCTTATCTGGTTGTAACATTATGTATTATTCTTCCCATATCTCTTTCCACAGAATTGTGACTTCAATTTTTTTGATTTTCTCATAATTTTGTAATCTCAAAATACAATATGCATGATTAATCTTAGCATTATGTTCTTCCCTGATTTAGGCAATAGAAACTGAAGACCCATCATCAGAAAAAGGTGAGAATGCGGTTGATGTCAAAAAAGGTGGATCTGAATCAATTCTGGATGAATCCTTAAAGAAAGGTCTGAGAAGAGGATCAACTCGGAGAAGCATGAAAAAGACAGGAGAACCTAACGGTACTGATGGGGAAGGTAGCTCACCTGTAAGTATCTTTGCAGAACCGGTAGTGAATGTCAATTCCTTTCAACAGTGTATTAAAATTTAATTCATACTGCTGGTCTAGAAAGGTGCAAAAAGAAATAAATATTTGATAGCCTTTAGTGACACAAATTTGAAATCTTCTAAATTATTTATTTATTCTAATTCCAAATAGTCTTTAACTAGTAATATTCCTAACTTGATTTGTTATCATCACCTTTAACGATTATACAAATAAAAAGGGACTTTTAAAGTCTATAACTAAGCTAAATTTATTCCTGAAAACCAATTTCCCATCCAACAAGTAGATGTGTTTGTACAGCATACAAACTTTGTCAGTATGACTTAAAAATTCATTTTTGGGTTAGAAACAGTACTTTTGGTGCAATCAGTCTTCCAGCACATCTGGAATATCAGATGATTATCCGATAAATATCCACAAGTACTTTGGCATCTGTTATAAACTGTTCGATGGACAGCTACTTGAATTAATCTAGTTATGGATTGCACATTGTGAGCAGTGCACCACTACATTAGTGCCGCCACTAAACAAAACCAATTGATTAATGGAAGTGGCATAATTAGGCTAAAATATTATAACAGAAATAACAGTTATGTTCTAACAATTCTTTGTTATAGTAACATTACAAATATAAAGGTATCGTCAATTAGTTAGTTATGCAATTAAGAAGTATACACTTTGACTTTCCCTCAATTGATCTTGGGAGCAGGAATTTGAATGCTAATTGCTAATTGTTCTCCATATTTCTCCAAATGAATACATATATTTCCTAACAATTTTCCCATTTTTTTAAGGCTGAAGAATTACCTCCAGTTTCATTTCTGGAAGTTATGAAGTTGAACAAAAAGGAATGGCCGTACTTTGTAGCTGGAACTATCAGTGCAATTGCCAATGGAGCTTTACAACCTGCATTTGCAGTCATATTTTCGGAAATAATAGGGGTAAGTTCAAATAAAATACATAAAAATCTACGTAGCTCATGAAATTTATTTACAATAAGGTCTTAATCACTGGATTATGAAACTGAGGAGTGGATGAAGCACTGCTACAGAAAACATCTATACGAAATTTACAAAATACTAAAAATCTTGTTTTCTTCTATCCACAAGCACATTTAACATTTGCTCAAGTTTTTTGTGAATGCAACTGGCTGTCAAATATGTTGATGCTCGGCTCAGCATGAGCCTGCAGTTTGCCCAGGTGGCCAAGAAGGCCAATGGCATCCTGGCCTGTATTAGGAATAGTGTGGCCAGCAGGAGCAGGGAGGTGATCATCCCCCTGTACTCAGCTCTGGTGCGGCCGCACCTTGAGTACTGTGTTCAGTTTTGGGCCCCTCACTACAAGAGAGACATCAAGGCCCTGGAGCGTGTTCAGAGAAGGGCAACAAAACTGGTGAGGGGTCTGGAGCACAAGTCTTACGAGGAGCGGCTGAGGGAGCTGGGATTGTTTAGCCTGGAGAAAAGGAGGCTCAGAGGAGACCTCATCGCACTCTACCACTTCCTGAAGGGAGGCTGTGGTAAGGAGGGGGTCGGCCTCTTCTGCCAGGTAACTAATGACAGGACGAGAGGGAATGGCCACAGGTTGCGCCGGGGAAGATTTAGATTAGACTTGAGGAAAAATTTTTTCTCTGAAAGAGTGGTCAGGCACTGGAATGGCCTGCCTAGCACTGCTCAAGAAGCGTTTAGATGAGGTGCTAAGGGATTTGATTTAGTAGCTTGGTGGGTAGGGATGATGGTGGGAGGATGGTTGAACTAGATGATCTTGTAGGTCCTTTCCAACCTAATGAATCTATGTGTCTATGAATCTATGAATCTATATAGTTATTGAGAAGCATTGGAGTATTTTGGATTATTTCTTGTTTAAACAGTTGGTGTTTCAAATATTATTTTATTTTATGTTATTTTATAGATTTTTTCAGAAAGTGATAAAAACGTTTTGAGACAAAAGAGCAACTTATATTCACTGCTGTTTTTAGCAATTGGGATCATTTCTTTTTTTACTTTCTTCATTCAGGTATGTATTATTATTATAAATTTACTCATAACAATTATTATAATTTTTAGCTTTATCATAATACGTGTGTCATGATTTCTAAATATATTTGTATAGTTTTATCTATTACATGATTTTATGGAGTTAAATGGTGAAGTGTACTTAGAAGAGCAGCATAAACATTCTATACAAATGTTAATGGAACCATCTTGCTATGCATGCATGCAAAAAGACCTTGAGAGTAGAGTACTTAGTTGTAGATATAGATCTGCTCAACATAGAAGTGTTCAGATGATGTTGGGAAGGGGTGGGAAGGGAAGGGAAAAGAGAATGTGTGTGCTGTGAGCCTACTACAGTTTATGAACACAAGACCTACTTTTACATGCTTTGAGAGACCACAACAGCAATATTTTGTAATATTGTAGAGACAGCATATTTAAAATACTGAGTAAATGCAAATGGTCTGGTATATGTTAAGCACTGTAATTCTTCTCAAATAGGGTTTTGCATTTGGCAAAGCTGGAGAAATTCTTACAATGAGGCTTCGATTCATGGCATTTAAAGCAATGCTGAGACAGGTAAAGAAAACAAATATTTTAATTTCCTTTTGTTTTAAGTAATTGTATAAGTACTGTAGCCTACCCATATTCCATTTTACTCTACCATATAATGACTTGTATACAGAGGAGATTATTTCTATTAGTTTAGAAATGTAATTCGGTTAGTTACATGGGGTTAAGTAAAGTATCTGTAGAGAAAGTGCTTTAAATCAGTGTAAGAACTTTCGTGTGTACTCTGTGCAAAGCCGCAGACTCACAATCAAGTTACAATGGCTTAACGTTAGCATCACCCAAATCCTACTATATTTCATGTGTGTGCATTTCTTTCTTGGTGCCCTTTCTACCCTGTGCATCTTAGTATGAAACTGTTACTGCAAAGGTTACTTCAAATTTTGAAAAACTATGAATTATTGGTCAGCCTCACTGAAAATCTAAAGAAAGAGCAATATTACAATTGGGTCTTGCTGTTTACAGGGGTGTGTGCTACATCACCAGATCTTCATATGATTAGTATTCCACACTGATGCTGAAATTAGATATTTGATCTCATGGTGAATAAGATATAAACTATGTAACTAACCCCAACAAATGACTTTGATCAGGTACACCAAAGTTGGTTGTGGTGTTTGGTTTGCTTGTTTTGTTTTTATGTATTTTGTTTCACAGATTCCAAATAAGCCTTTCCAAAATGAGAGAAACAAAGCAATCAATCAGGAGTTTTTACCTTTGAAATGCTTAACATTTAGTCCATCCCCAAACAGCTTTGCAGTTGGTAAGGAACATGACTGAAGGGCCATATGCCTCAGGAAGCTGCAGTTTCAACAGCTGTGGGAGATTGTATATTTTGGTTTTGAGAATCCCACAGGTTGCTCTCCTTCCTCCTCCGTAATGGCAGCATACACATCAGGTCATCTACAACCACACACTTCATTCATTGTTCACTGAAGGAATTAGACTTAAGTGTGCAAAAGTTATGTACTGCCAGAAACACAGTATTCTAACACTGAGTTCACTTGTATTAGGAAGACTCCACTTTTATGTTTATATTAAACACAACAAAATTGGTCCTAAGAAAAATGCTTCTTATTATAGGACATGGCCTGGTTTGATGATCCTAAAAACAGCACTGGAGCACTGACAACAAGACTTGCTAATGATGCCTCACAAGTGAAAGGGGTAAGTAAAATTTGGTCTGGGAATTTCTCATACTTGATTTAGTGTGCAGTGAAGTTGCAGCAGGAATTTGATTGGTTGGTTAACAGTCTGGACTTCAACAGCATCAAATATTTTCTATTAGTGGTAAAATATTATCTTGTATAGAATGTACTGATGCATTTTGTAATGGTAATGTATACTTACAAAACCTGAGCATGCCTTTTAGGTTTACTATTGTGCTGTATTGTGATTTTCATTATTAAACAAATTCATCAGGATTTGCTTTATCAAAGAAGTATGTTTAGAGAGATTTTATTTACTTATAGATATGGATATAAATGTGTTCAGTTTGACAGGCCTCTATTTTTTTAATTTGCACAAAGTCAGTTAAAAAGTAAATTTTCTGCTTCATTGGGTTCTGTGTGATGATATATAAGCTTTATTTATATGTATATATATGCATGATCTAAAAAGTGTGACACATTTTAATGCTTAGTTGTAGATTTAAATACCTGATATGCTTAATATCTGTTTAGCTTGATAAGCCAAATCAGAAATTGCATTGCAAATTAAAGTCATCAGAATATGGGGAGAGAATAATCAATTGTGAACCAGATAACTTGTTACAAAATAATTTAAGAATCTCCCATTTTGAAAGTTGCAAACCTGCAGTAGGAGGCTCTAAATATCTTTGGAGAGACAGAAGTAATATAGGCGAAAATGCTTTTCTGATCTAAAATGCTGTTCTTTTAGCAAAAGTTTTTTTCTATCCCCAGGCAACTGGCGTCAGATTGGCATTAATTGCCCAAAACATAGCTAACCTGGGAACTGGAATCATTATATCTTTAGTTTATGGCTGGCAGCTGACCCTGTTACTTCTAGCTGTTGTGCCAATCATCGCAGTGGCAGGAATGATTGAAATGAAGATGTTGGCTGGGCATGCGAAAAAAGATAAAATAGAGCTGGAAGCAGCAGGAAAGGTGGGTCCAGAGAATTTTGACTATTTCTATGTAATACAAGTCATGTTTCGCAATCCGTTCATAATGGATATATGTGTATGAGTGTCCTCTATCAAGGTAAGCAAACACTAGGACACAGCCATTTTATTCCATTACTAGAATGTTTAAAATTAGTTTTGTTCATAGTAAAAAGGGCTCTACTTGGAAAATTTGCTGAATTTGAATTACTAACAATAATATGTGACTATTCCTTTGAGTATCGATGCAAGAATGTAACTAAGAAAAATCTCTGTGTCCTTTCTTCATAATCATTAACGCTGTGTATTACATTCAAACCAATGTTAATTATTTAAGTGCAAATTTTCAAACAGTGGCACAAGCAGTATTCAGGCTATAAAATAACCATATATTAAACAAAGATAACAGTACCACGGTTTAAAAATCTTTGGTGGTAGTTTATGGAACAAAAAAGGCTCTTACATCTGAGTTTTAGATAAGCTAGATAAAAACAGTGAGGAACTGTTTTTATTTGCTTTTTTGTTTCAAGCTGCAGGCATCTGAAATACAGGGTGAATTGTGAAAAACCTGGTGCCCATCACTTTTCAGAACAGAATTTCATTCTTTTACAGTACATAACATTTCATATGTGCTTCTCTCTTTTTCCAAAGCTTCTCTCTTGCTTTTTACATGCATTCTCTGTTCAGAAATCTTTTTGCAGAAAGAGGACTTTGCTGACTTCTAGGCACAACCTGGAGTAGAGAAGGTTCAGGGAACTTGCTCCAGAGAAGCAGTGTTCCAAAGGGCTTTTCGAAAAATGTGAGCCATTTAATGCGCCAAGTGCAGTAACAATAATATTTAAAATAAATGCATATCTATTCCTTACTTACTACAATTATACTGAAGAATAATGCTAAAATTGATCTTGAAGCTTTCAGGTATTAAAACATCACCAGTATGTTAGGAAAGTTTTTCTTCCTCAGCTTCAAATGTCTAGGTGCAAAGAATAAGGGGACTTACTAACCATACTGGGAAAAGCAAAGCATAACTTCAATATAGCATAATATAAAAACATAACGAGTAAACCTCTTCATTTATAATCTAACTCTGCAGGAAAACAAACATGCAAGCAGATGTACCTGGTTTCTCTGTAGTCTACAATTCTGGGCAGGCTACATCTAGTGGTTACTACAGATTTATACTTTGTGTTATTTGTAGCACTGGAGTCTTGTACTCAATAGTCAGTTCTGGTTATTAAGGTGAGAATTTCACTCATTCTTAAGGCTTTTGCCTAGACATACTTTCTTTTATTTTTTTTCCCTTGACTTTATTTTATCATCTTTCTTAAACTGAAAGCGTAGAGCATGAAATGTCTTCTTCAGTAAAATATGTTAAAGCTTTGAGTGTCCAGCTAGACTGTTCTATTTACTACAGATGACGCTGCCTGTTTACCAACATTACTACATCCCTGCTGCCATTCTCCCTGTCCATTTCTTCCTTAGGTACTCATTCTTGTACCTACATTTCCGTGAGTTATAAACAGACATCTTGCTGTGAATCTGTACATTATCTATCCTGATTAGAGAGATCTGCTACCTACTCATCCTCAGAAATGAGGCTACTGGGCAACTGAACAAAACAGAGATACATGGGTATAACACCATTTGAGATTCATTAGCATATGGAAGGCATCTGTCCATATAGGATTGTCAGATATACTGCAGTATGCATGGGAATCACACCCCTCCCAGCAACAGCAGTTGAGGCCAACTGGAATGCCCAACACATCACATACTGTACTGGACACAATGTCTGGGTCATGGACTCAAGCCCGCTGTTTCAAGCAGTGGTAAACAGAGATATACCACTAACTCTAGTGTCAAAGGAAACATTATTCCAGGTGTTTTTTGTTGTTCCATTGTCCTCCTATGTATACGTATGGACTGAATTGGCCATGCAGGCTCATAGCTTCACTGTGTGGTCTCATGGGCACTAACACAGATGAAACAGATTATATGAAAGCCTTGTATCTATTGCCTTGAAGTGTTTCTAGATACCTTCATGTGTGCAAATGACCCAACCGTGAAGAACCTGCAAGCTTAAGGAAGGTATTATTGATCACATGAAAGATTTACCTTTGTGATCTAAGTTAGGCCCTCAACATATGAATTGCTGAGACACTCTAAATATAGCCCAAACTGAGTAGACCAGAAAATGAATGCTACATCTCCATTTTTCTCACCCAGTATCTTCTCTTCAGTTCTCACTGCTGTCCAGAAGGTTTTCACACACTGCTGGGAGGCACTAGGGAAGTTTTATCAGAAAGTTCTACGTGTCATCATTCAAAAGGCTTTCTTTCATCAAAGATCCACGATTTTAAAAACAATTATAAAAAATATAAAACTGTATTCTAGTAGATACTTATGAATTTATGGTAAGGAACTGCGACATGATCTTAGCTTCCAATTAAAACACTTGTGTTTCTATTGCAGATTGCCACAGAAGCCATAGAAAATATTAGAACTGTTGCTAGTTTGACTCGAGAAAAAAAATTTGAGCTCATGTACGGAGAACATCTGCATGTACCGTACAGGTATGATAAAAGTAACTAAAGAACTAAAATAAAAATTTATAGTTTAATTATAGAATAAAATACACATTTTTACTTGTGCTAACAACTTTTTGTTAGAATGTTGTTTTAATGTTTTAATTAATGAAATTAATGATATTAATGAAATGATCAAAGGAGCATGCTTGGGAGTTTGGCTTGTGTTCTTTATGCCAAAAGGAAACAGAGTTATGACTTACCAATGCTGTCAATATAATTAAAATATTTTGATTTCTTTTTCCTGATGAAACTCATACTAGCTGGAAATTTTTTCTCTGCCTTACTCACACTTACACATATAGTTTTATCATCCAAAATCTAATTTCTGCATCAGAAGTGCAGGCTTCATCTTATTTGAGCGAGGAAATTTGACTGCTTACACTGAAAAGAAGCATATTCCCAAGTGTATAACACTGTAAAATCTCTGTTATTTGGTTAACCAGAAGTGGTCAGATTTGGCTGACCACGAGATAAAATTATGCTCTTTTCCTTTTCTTCTTATGTGGTACTATAGCACATGTACTCAACTATAAAGTGTTTTAACACTCAAAGTATTACATTGTAAGACAATAAAAATTCTGGAAACAAAACAATCTTGGACACAGACTAATAGGAGATAAAGGTTTACATTACTTAAAAATCAGTCCACTTTCATTCCTAGAAGCAACGTCTGAAATTAATTACTGTTTTTTGTTTGTTTGTTTGTTTTTGCATTCTTCAGTATGAAAGCACACTTTTATGAAAACATGCATTCTTTCTTACAGAAATTCTGTGAAGAAGGCACATATATTTGGGCTTTGTTTTTCCCTTTCACAAGCCATGATGTTTTTTACCTATGCTGCCTGTTTCCGCTTTGGTGCTTATCTAGTGGTAAATGGACATATGCAGTACAAAAGTGTATTCTTGTAAGTATTTTTTTAAAATAATTTTTCAAGACCTTTGAAGACTTCTCATAGCATCCATGCTATAAGAATATAGGTAGGTTTTATTTACTCTTTACTTAAGCATAATGAAAACATACTACAGAGAATATTGTCGCCTTGTTACAGGCTTGATTTCTTCTTTTTCTTTAATAGTTTATAAATAAATCACTAACACTCAGGAGTCATGGAACCACAGAGGAGAAATCACAGGAATAGTAGAACTGTACTAGTTTTGCTGCTCATTAACCACTTTTCACCTCACCTCGGTTGAAATTCAATAGCTAACCAGTACTATAATTAAATAAATTGATGTTAATGAGTAACAAAAACATCGATTTTGAATCAAGGTTTGCTTCTCTCACTTCATTAGAAGAGAACAAAAACCAATTTCTGTAACTAAACAAGTAATTAATGCAATAATAAGTGGTTACTGCTTTGTTCATTTCTAAATTTAGTCTCCTTTATTCTTTAAGTTGATTTTTGTTTCTGATTTATTTTATAGAGTGTTTTCAGCTGTTGTATTTGGTGCTATGGCATTGGGACAAGCCAGCTCTTTTGCACCAGACTATGCCAAAGCCAAGATATCAGCAGCTCACTTGTTTTTGCTGTTTGGTAGAGTACCTTCAATAGACAGTTACCGTGAGGATGGAGAGAAACCTGTAAGTAAGCAACGTATAAAAGTCAGTGTTATTTATTCGCAACATGGGCAGCACTCTCTTACTTCAAGCTGATTTCTGCTCTCCTTCTGATTACCTCCTTATCTTGATGTATTCTTGATACTTTATCCAAACACAAAAAGGACCAGGTTTTCTATTGAGTGCCCAGTTATCGCCCACATTGTGTTAGATGTTATTTGTTTTGAAAATCTGGTCTTACATAAGAATTTGTGTGTAATTCAAATGGCAGAATTACAAGCATATACAAAATATTTCAGTGCTAAACTTTGGTTTTATCTCTTCACAAAGATGCAGACTACAAAGCTAAAGCCAGCATGCAGAAAGTGCAAAACCCCACGAATTTCAGTGGACAAAAGATGATTTAAACAATTCTGTTTGAATTACTCGTCATCTGTAAAACTGCCTTAAAGATGTAACAGTGATACTATTTCAATTATAGGCAACATTTGAGGGAAACACAAGGATCAAAGATGTGAAATTTAACTATCCAAACCGACCAGAGGTCAAAATCCTCCAAGGCTTGAATTTAGAAGTAGAAAAAGGACAAACTCTGGCCCTTGTTGGTAGCAGTGGGTGTGGAAAGAGCACTGTTGTTCAGCTCCTTGAGAGATTCTATGATCCACTCGATGGAGAAATTGTAAGTATTTTTGTGAGAATATACAAAATTTTAAGTGAGGATGTGTTTATTTTGTTTCATGTGATGTGATAAAGTGTAACAGATAATTATAATCTTTTAAAAACATTTTACTATGGACAAGAAGTGAATTTTCCACGTTTGATGTACAAACACAGTGAAATGACATAAAGTCCTCATTACTCACTTTGTATTGAATTAAAGCAACAAAATCTGTGCTGTCAAAATATGCTTGATCCTCAGCCTAATGATGGCAATGGAAAGAATGCTTTGAATTCAGAGCAAATTATGTAAGGTTTTAAAACATATGATAAAAACACTGAAAAGGTTGTTTAATAAATACGTATGCCACTGCATAATGTAGCGAGAGAATTTTCCATCAATGTTTTTTTCCTAAAACAATGAACATTGATGGAAATCATTTTTGCCTATCAGAAATATCTGTCAGAGTATGCCCAGTTACTGAGTGCTAGGTGTTCGTATATGCTTTCAATAATTTTGATTTAAAATTTGATTAGAATTTATGGCACTACTTATTCAGCAAATTTTAATAATTATTATTTATATTATTATAATTTACTGCCATTTTATCTTTGATATTAATGTGCTTAGAGATACCATATTTCCTGGTATCTTTCTATTCAGATTGAAAAGAATGATATAGCTTTGAATTTAATCTACTCAGATAGAAAAACTCTGTCATCATTTATCTAACAGGCAATGATAGCAACCCATAGCAAAATTTTTGTCACAGAGTTGTCAGGAAAGGCAAAAAAAGACATCTTCAGGAATTCAGCAGTAAATTGGTTCACTTCCAGGCATTACAGTATCGTTACATTTATTATTACTTCCATGGTTTAGAAATGTATGAACAAATTAATCCAAATCCTCTTTTTATTTGTAATGGAACATTACTGTCTCTCTGTCCCTTCGGTGGGAACATATCTGCAAAAATATTAGACATAAACATTTTGCTGTGGAAGAAAAAAATGAAAGAATTTAAGTTAAAGTTCTACAAAGGAGCTCCAGTATCTTCTTGATGGAATATAATCTTGATGGAAGCAAAGAAAAGAATCAAGAAAACAGAAGGGGCCAGCCTCACTTGTATATAGTAGTCATTAAATATTTTGGAACCCTGGGGAGAAGAAGGGAAAGGGATTATGTGAGCTTGCAATCTGGTATCTCTAAGGAGAGCTCCAATTGCACCATTTTTGTATATCTGCTCTCAAACACACATAGATTCATTGTATATTCATGTGATTTACATTTAAAATGTTTAATTTCTCAGGTGTTTGATGACAAAGAAGCAAAGTCACTAAATATCCAGTGGCTGAGATCTCACATCGGTATCGTCTCACAAGAGCCAACCCTGTTCGACTTCACCATTGCTGAAAACATTGCGTATGGGGACAACAGTCGGGAGGTGCCACATGAGGAAATCGTTAGCGCAGCAAAAGCAGCCAACATTCATTCCTTCATTGAGTCTCTGCCAGACGTAAGTTACATTTTTTCTCTCCCATTCAGAACTGCATGTGACCTACAGTGCTGTTGAAAGTTGTATATATACAGCTTGACTTCACATCATCAAGCTGCTTTTCGCACTGACTGAAGTACATACAACTGTATAGACTTTCAATTTTTTACAGTTCACTTTTGGTTTTTAATGACTCTTATCAAGATATGCTGTTTCCTAAACTGTGTGAAGAAATTTTGCAATATATGCTGATGTCTCATAAATTTTAGTGCTTTTTTGCAACAAAATATATAGTACATTGCAGACTACTGTGATCAACACATGAATTTGTCCAGAGGTCTGATTGATCTTCCTTAACTGAGATATCTAAATTAATAACAGAACAGCCCATATCGATAGTATATGTATAGAGACAGCATATAAACATCTCTATCTATTAACAGCATATGGCCTGAAACTCATATATATAAGGCATTGCTGTGTTTTTCTTTAGCATGAACAAATGTTGATTAGATTAACTGATTGGTTAGGAGGATCACTTGGTGTTTAAGATAAGGGGTTTATTCCCAGTCATAGACTTTCACTGAGCTACAACAACTCAATCTCTGGATTAAGAACAGTGTTTCTTTCAAAAATAAAGCGCTGTTGCTCTAAGACGACTTGGAGTGCATGATCTGTAGTGGTGGAGAGCACTTCTGGACATCTTTTTCAAGATATCGGCATGCAGTAAACAGCAGTAAACAGTAGATCACTGGCCAATAAGCTTAAATATATTCAGGATTGATTTGCATTCATTTACTGAAATTAATGTGTTCTTTTTAGAAATACAACACTCGTGTAGGAGACAAGGGAACACAGCTTTCTGGTGGTCAGAAACAACGTATTGCTATTGCTCGAGCTCTTGTACGAAAGCCCCAGATTCTGCTGCTGGATGAAGCTACGTCTGCCCTAGACACAGAAAGTGAAAAGGTAACTTGGTTGTGAGCCTGGAGCAAAATTTAAATACATTTGTTTGTACTCAGATTATTGATTTTATCCCCACAGATGAAAGCCTAAAGCTGGAAATATGGTGTTTTGTGCAAATTATATCTTTCTACTAGTAAGAGACAAATATTAAGGTCCACCCTTGCACCAGAAACACTATACTCTTCATACCCTATATGGCAGTAGGCAGATTGAAGTAGCAGCAAAGAAGGCTTTTCTCTGCCTGTAATTTTTCAGGTTTCAATTGGCAACTGTTTGCCAAAATTGGATTAGGAGAAAATTCAGAAACGGAACTGTTTGAAGTTCTGTAATATAATGAGAACCTGTAATAACGGTTCTCATTCCTTGCCAACACAGGCTAAATTTAAATCAAGAAGCTAAAGTTACAGCTTTTCCCTTTCTCTCACTAATATGTTATAGTTTATTTCAGACAGCAACTGACATAATACAACTTCCTGAATAGCTGTCCCATCACTGCCTCCAAGGCTGTAGAAATGTCACCTTACTCCTTGCTGCACTACAGATAACCCAACAAGTGTGCCCACACTCCACCACAGGGGGAAAGAGCAGCTGATTCTAAATTTGCCTTTTGGTTTCTTCACTGCACAGATCGTCCAGGAAGCACTGGATAAAGCCAGAGAAGGTCGCACCTGCATCGTGATAGCTCACCGCCTGTCCACAATCCAGAATGCTGACAAGATTGCCGTGATCCAGAACGGCAAGGTCATAGAGCAAGGGACTCATCAGCAGCTCCTGGCTGCAAAAGGCTTCTACTATTCACTGGTCAATGTCCAAAGTGGGTCATGCAACATGTAAATTAAAGGCAGTACTTCTCTCTGAAGTGTCACTCTAATTATTTCAATACTACATAATACTATTGGTCAGTCTTGATACTTTTTTTTCCTCCAAAACAAAAGACTTTTCATAAATGCTATGGAAACAAGAAATAACAATGTACAAGTTTCTCACCACTAGTTTTCCTTATTCAAACTACTTTACTGTGTGCCCAAAGTAGAAGCCTATTACACCCATAAAAGTAGAAGCATGCTAAACCAAATTTAATTTATATTAGCTGGCTTTGAACTCAAGCAAAATCAAACCATTCAGGCACATCTGGTAGACAGTATGTAAACATGACTGTACTCATTTAAACCAGTGTTGCTATTGCTAGGAACAAGCTTTAAGCCTCATCCTCTTGTCTTATGCTGACTGTGTAGGAACCCAGTTATGGCCTATTAGGCTTGTTACCAACTTACGAGAACTTGCAGGCTAGCTGGACCTTGATGCCAGATGTCTCTTGTAGTGGAACTTTAGCCTGGGATGACTGCAAAGGTCTTAGAAATACGGGTACAGATTGAAAACAAAGGCCTCAGAACTATGAAGAATTCTCTCACTCATGGTCACTTACTCATTGTGGAAGAAATGTGACTGTAAGAGCTGGGAAAGACAGCTTTAAATACATTACAGAAAAGAAGCAGCAGATAAAAAATTATAATTGCACAGCATCGGTTCTGCGGTTTTGTATATTAACTGCTAATTTATATGAATTTTAAAAGTTAACTGCTTTGAATATGTAGTAATAGCAATTAAGAACTTACCATTAGCAATGTGTATTGTTAATGAATATCTCTGAAGTAAAGATCCATTTTAAAGTTTAAATCTGGCCTGATTAATCAGTCTTCTGTGTTTATGTCAGCAATTTCTAATTCCCTGAGATTTATATGTATAATCTGCTTATCTATGTGTAGGTAGTTACACACACACATATATAAAGGTGTCAACAGACAGGTAAGTTGGTCATTGTACTAACAGCACTCTTCAGAATGCTGATTAATGGATCCCTCTTCAGTCACGAGTCTCTTTTCTTCTGTGCCTGTCTGCTTAAACACCAATTTGAGTACCAAACTTGTTTGCTTCTTATTACCTGAAAAAATAACTCCTTGTCCATGAGAAAGGCTATTAGTCTGCATCATAGTATATCAAATATTTCAAACATTTGCAAGAATGGTGCTAGTATTTCTTGACATCATACTTTGAGGATTCAAGTGGAAACATTATAGACTGCTGCTTTTAGACTAAATTTTGAATTTTAATATTTTATTTTTAAAAGTAGGCTTTTTATTTTTGTAATGATAGGATTTCTAATGTTTGGATTAGTGTTTACAGAATCAACATTACAGATGCAGGCACCTCAGGATGTTACTTTGCTTAACCCCTTGCTCAAGCAGGGTCACCCTGAGCGGGTTGCCTAGCGCCATTTCCAATTGCTTTTGGGGATCTCCAAGGAGGAAACTCCACAGCCTTTCCTGGCAGTCTGTGCTGGTGCTTCAGCACCTGCAGCCACAGAAGTACTGTCTGTTGTTCAGGGGGAACCTCCTGTATTCTGGTTTGTGCCTACTGCCTCTTGTCTTGAAGTGCATGTGTTTTCCATCTAAGAATCTCTCATCAATACGGAATTTCTAAAAGATTGTTCAAATTTTCTCTAGAATTCCTTATGAAAAAAGGAAAGATAGGAGGAATTTCTGTCTGAACTTTCACACCATCCTCCTTTGAGTCCATGATGGAAGGTGTTTTCCTGACTATCAACAAATAGTTGATAAAAAAAAAAAGTTTTTTCTCTCTGTAGCTGTATCTTTAATTTGCCACATGATGGCCTCATATGCTCAGACAACTACTACTTTAAAACAGACTTACTTCTTTTCTTCTTCACATATGTTTTGTTCAGCTCTACACTGACAGTGTTTGTATTGAACCCGAAGAGCAATATTCTTATGATCTGTTGGTTATAGCCCAGGATTCTCATCCTATTCTATTCCCACACTTTACTATCCTCTTTTCTATCAATTTGTAGTCCTGGAAATATTATTACTAAAGCCAGAGTTCTTAAGACCTACGATTGTGCTAAACTAAGACTATAGAAGTTGACTGCTCTTTCAAGCTTGTACTACATTAAGCATTCCTACTGAAGGTAAGCAGTGATGACAGAGGAAGTTTATCTTAGCATTTAAAGGAGAGGGTTTTAATTTTTAAATTGTTTTTGTGTATGAAATGATTAGATATAAGCTGCTGATCCACATTTGGGTACTGCTGGGGCAGTCATCAATACTTTGCCATAAATTTCGTTCGTGACATTGGGCAAGACTTTCAGGCAAGAGCAGCAATGGTCTGTGAGGCACTGTGCTTCTAGTGATGACACAGCAGGCATGAACATATTCATTTTTTTACCAAAAAAAGGTATCCTGAACCTTAAATATGATGAAAGGAGTTAGAAATAATTTACCATGTCTCAGATCAAAGCATCGTCAAGGGATTGCATTTACCCATCGTGCTTCATTTAAGATGAAGTTAACTGATCTACTGAAAGTTATTAATCAATTTTCCATAACAACAGAATAAATAGACAAATAATAAATAAATAATAAATAACAAATAAACAAATATTTTGCTTAACTGTGATAATATACATATATCTAATAATTATATATATATATTTAATATTTAATAAAGTAATAGTATTTATTCATTCCAAAGATTGATCAATATTCTCCATTTAGTAGGACTAATGACTTTTAGTTCAAACAAAAAAATCTGTGCTGGTTCCCACAGAAAAGCCATAGAATTTTGAAATCACTCGTGTCACTCATGAAATGTTTTAATGTTAAATAAAGAAGTCTCCTTCTGTTTAATTTATTTTACCCTTACACAACTCAGTTCCAAAATGCAGAGACTAGTCTATAATTTTCTACTTTATCACTTTGGTTTGAATCAGTGATGTGGTTGCGAAGTGCATTCTATTGTGTACTAGTTCCACTCTGAAACCTTGTGTCATATGTGAACTTGGCTCCTTTAAAAGGAAAAAAAAGACCCACCTTTCCATGAAGATACTGGATTTCAGATCAGTGCTACAGCAAAGTCTACCAGATCTGCCAGTAGCAGTTTCTTAAGCAGAATTCCCTCATAACATTGGAGAGGTTACTACGCTGTGTTCAGGCTGGGTGCTAAATTCCCCTTACCACTTGCCGTTCACCACTAGTCCTCGCCGGATGCCATGCTACTCTTCATTCCTTTAAATGTCTCCTGGTTTGAAGTCCTTTTCTTTACCTGTCCATCTCCTATTGCCTTTTTGCTTCATCCCACCTCCTGACAGCTTTATTCTATTATTATTTGTTTTACTTATTTATTATCTGGAGGGCTTTTTCTCCTTCATGCACCGACTTCCACTATCTTGACAGTTTCCCTTCCATTTCTCCAAAAATTCAGAGAGGAACAACCTGGAGCCACACAGAAACAACTTTCCTAGTGAGCTGCTACCATGGTGCCTAGTGAGCTGGGGCCATGACCACAGGTTCCTTGAGCAGTAAGGGTAAACCAGCATCCGTATCTTCAGGTTGCTCACATATCACCTGCAATCAGATAACCACCGAGCTGCAACACAAAAAAAAAAAAAGATCAAGAAAATGAAGAGGGTGCTGCTCTTGGTGGTCCCAGTCAAATCCATCTGGCTCCAACAGCTGTGCTGAAAGACACAGCTGAGCCCCTCAGCCAAGCTGGTACCTCTGGGAAAGGATGCTTTGTTAAGAAAGGGAAACGTGCTATAACAGCAGGGAGGAGCCATTTTTAAGCTTTTCTATCTCAATCACAACAGCAATTCTCATTTGATTTGATGGTTTCACCCTCAGGGTGAAGGTGGGTCCTGTGTGCAGTGTGCTAGCCTGCACCACAGCCAGCCTAGGTCACTCGGTAACCTTACAAGGAGTGAAGAATACATTCACACAGAGACTTCCTTTGAAAGGATTTCAGTGCACAAACTCCCTCACAGCCCTAAGTGGCCCCAGGGGAAATCCTGGCACACATCCGTCATCCTGTGCTCACCCAAAACTCACTAGTTTCACATAAAATGAGCAAAGTCCAACCTCACAACACAGTCCTAGCCAAGCTAGACCTACTGACTGCTAAATAACCTTCCAGAACAGGTGAAAACATTAGGATCAGCCCTCCTGGTAAGTCAGTACATTTATTTTGATTGAGACAGATGATCAATGTCTGATAATGAATATTTTAAAAGCGAGCAAAAATCTCCAGTGAAATTTCACTCTCCTTTAAAATGCATTCTACTGTTTATTTTGTATTAATTATGCTAACCTGCAGAAATGTACATGCTTTGAAATGAGATACTTCCAAGGATTATGCAGAGGATGCTACTGGGGTCCTGATTAGAATCTGAAGACAGGCTAGTTTCAAGCAGTGCATTAGGGCATACATTTTCAATTTGTTTTCTTTACATCCTCTTAAACGAATATTACTGATAGTTTTTCCTGAGATACTTCGTTTCTTGTGCAGATTAAAATGGGTTCTGAAGAAGAAATAAAGCACTACATAAATGGAAGGGATGATAATATTGCTGTATCATATCAGAATTGTGGATCTGAAGGCAAATGGTAAGTACAATCGTTGAATGAAAAATGTTCTACTGTTTTACCTTTACACACATAGGCTTAAATTTTGTAGTTAAAGAGCACAAAAATAAACAGTTTTCTTTCTTTGGAAAAGCCTTTTATTTCCATTATTCTCTTTAGAGAACATAGATGTAGATGTAAAAATGTATAAATACCTATACCCAAATATAGGAAAATATGTCTGACTAGATCTAAACGTAGATAAACTATTAACAGATAAATCCAGCTGACAGGTCAAGAGAAGTCTATCTGAGAAGTGGAAAGCTTTGCTTCTACCTTGATGCTATGATTAAGATTTTTCATTGGAGTTGTTGAAAATTTGTTTGCTACAGTCATTCTTCTGCAAAAAGGTAGTGGCAGCTGTATCTGTCTAATTTTGTTAAAAGATTGAGCCAAAATACTGAGAAAGCTGAATGAGAGTAGTTAAAGTACAGTTCTCTGAAAGTAGTGTAACTTTATTTACAAGAATTAAAGGCTAAGTCAGGTCATGTCCTGCATGCTCTCCTCTCTATCCTATTCATCCCTTTCAAAGAACAAAACAAAAGGTTGTAGTGGAAAATGGATTCCATGATTTTAAGAACTGCATGACATTGTATTTTACCATTGGTCATGGTATGCAGTAGAAGTCCCTTAATCTCCACATACCTTATATGAGAGGATTTAAGAGGGTTTGAGCAGCACTTCCAGCCATTAGAAACACGTCTTTGAATAAGGTCACTTGAAAAAGTGACTCCTCCCAGTCACTTGATGAGAGTCACTCCTCCCAGATTGATGAGAGTTTATGAAACTTGACTGGTACAGTGCTTTTCATGTCCTTTAAAGTAACTTGCATCCATTATAGTAGAAGATTGATAAGTATTTGATCAGACATTGAACTTTGTAGAGTCAAGAGAATCCTCATTGCGAAATGGGAAAAGAGTGACATTTTACCTACATCTTTTAAATGAGCTGCATGAGCTTAGTTGTATCTGGAGAATGGGCTATTTGGAGGCAAAACTCAGGTTATTCAGATAGGAAACTCTCGTGCCACTGTTCTGATGGTTTGAAGACTTGTTTTGAAGCTCATCTTCCTCTTTTGTTTTGCTAAAGGAGAGATATTTAATTTGATTTGGACAAGAAGTTTTAAAACTTTAATGAATTGTCCTGAATTTGTCCTTGCATGGAAGTACAGTATTCTGACATATTAGCATTCACCAACTTGTATTCTTTGGAATGACAGAATAAAGCTTGCTGTTATCACTGCTGGTTATTCTATAACAAAAAGATGTGAAAATGTCAGGTAAAAATAAAATATCTTTTGTTCTCTGTTTGAAGTTTAAAAAAAGCAAACAAAAGCAAACAAACGAACAGCAACAACAACAAAATATACCCACAACTAGAAACTTTATTTCTCTATGCAAATGAGGTAGTAAATACAACCACAAAACTGTACAGTATTTTAGCAGTACCTAATGAAACTCTTCAGCATTACTGCTTGAACAAACTGCCTGTTTGTATTGACAATCACACCGTCCATTTTATTGAGCCTCCCAGTTGCTGTTGGGAATACCCTAGGTGGGGGAATACAATTTAATCCCAAAGTACCAACAATGAGTAGAACAGTTTCCTTTATCTATGTGTAGGTAAATACCAATTATCTTTTGCCTTTTGATCTAAAACTGATGCCATTCATAATGGTAATCCAATGAATACAAGTCTAATACCCCCCCAAAATAAGAGCAAACAACAAACAAACAAATTAATGAAAACAAGCTAATCAACCTATAATTTCCCCTTGAATAGGCTTAGGAGAAGATCAGTGCTTCAACTACACTTTGAATTTTTCAAGTGGTAGCCAAACTTCTGCATCACTTTAACACTCTGGTTGACGTTGATCTTGCAGCCCTGTAAGACATGTTAATAACTCACAAGGTGTCTTGTGACAAAACACAACACTACCCTGCAAACTAAAAGTAATTTCTCTGAAATTCTATATCTGTTCAGTGCTTCTTCATAGTACGAGTTACCTGACCACTACAAAGCACTGGATTTACTCTGACATCACCTCCACCTTCCCCAGGTTTGTTTCCTTTTCCCCTCCTTGCAGTCCACTACTCATTTTAATGGAGTAGTTTCTTCCAAGATCAATTCTGGACGTTGAGACATTTGATGAGAGGGACCAGTCAGTTCTCCTGCAATCTAGTGGTCTGAAATCAAAGTACTGAGTTATGTATGAGTGGACTTTGACAGAAATCAGAAGTAATGTTGGGTTTGTTTTCAAAAGCTACTTAAAAACATATCTAATAGCCACCTAGCTCTAGCCTAGGCTAGAAAGACTCAACAGACAGCTTTTAATTGTCAGAGATCTTACGGTTCTCTTCTTTAGGAAAGGAGTGTAGATAGGAGGGAAATTGCAGAGTTTGCATTAGAAGTTTTGCTACATTATCAGAGTCCTGCTCTAGGTTTAGCTACGGTCATTCTTAATACTCTTTTTAAAAGCGTTGATTTTAAACAGAAGTCTCACATAGGCAGCTTGAAAACCATTGAATATTTACCCAGGTAGACACTGTGTTAATATGATATGAAACCGGAAGGCTCTTTGAGAACATTTTTGACACTGTTCAGAGAAATGTACTAAAAGAATATTGAAAATTCTGATTTTATATTCCCCTAGTTCCTCCTTACGTCTGAACACAATTAAGAGACATGAGTTATTTAAACGATGCATGAGGCTTGCTTTGATGTTTTCAGTGCTCTTCCTTCTTAAAATACAATCATGATTTTTTAGCAGTGAAGACAAGAGGAAACCTGAAAAAATGAATATGGTCAGTCCATTAACAGTGGTAAGTTTAATGCTATTTGTGTATTTAGCAATCCCGGTCCACCATAACAGTTCCATAACAGTTGAAATTTTATATTTTTGTATGTTTCTCTCTACTTATGCTATAAAGATATGCTAAACAGCACCTTGCTGTTCATGGCACAGAACTCTGCAATGGGAAGGGAAGAGGGAAGAGAAAGTAAAGAAAAGGTGATGTAGTGTGAGATGGAGTGAACAGCCTTAAGTCCTCTCACAGCTGAAAATCTTTGCTATCACAGCTACGCCCAACATCTGCAGACAGAGCAGTATTTGCAGATAAGTGGGGAGGGGTTGTAACATATACTTGAAATGTGATTGGTTGGAAGCCCAGAGAAAAAAAAAATGAAAGCTTCAACCATACAGATAACATATGCTAGAAAAAATTTCTCTAAAACTAGATGTACTTTCATAAAAATCTGGCATAGCTGCTCAATGGAATGTCTAAAAGGAAGAAGGAAATCCAAGCTTCTGTATTCAAGTCACTCTTTCTCAGTTGATTCTAATTTATCATTATTATGCATTATATACAACAATCGCATATATGTTATATATAACAATTAGTTTTATCTCAGCTACTCCCTCACTCAAATCCAATATTTACATCCAGCAAGAAACAGGAGGGTCACAGCAGATTTTACAATATAATCGCATTCATTTTTAAACAGATGACTCAGAAGCATGCTATCTTAATTTCTATAATCTCTTTGTTTACATACAGGCCACAGTATTTTCACATTTTATGTGGTTAGAACAATCAGAGAGGAATTCAGTCTTAAAGGCACCTCAGGAGGTTACCTGGCCCATTGTCCTTCCCCAGGCCGGGCTAACCATCACAATGAGAGCAGGCTGCTCCAGGCCTCGTCCAGGGAAGTCGAGAGAATCCCCAGCAGTGACAATTCCAAAATTAAGTCCTGGGGTTTAACAATTATTTGAAGAAGTTCTCATTACACTCCACAGTAATTGTTAATATTATAGCTTTGCTTAGAACAATATTCCCCACCTTCCTGAGGACTTAAAAATGCACGAGTTACCTGAATTAGCTTGGAAAGGAAATGATTGGACAATTTCAGTACCGCACTCTCAATGATAGCTGCAATAAGATTTAACAGGTCCATTCCATTTCATTGTTAACCGTAACTATTGGTAGACTTGGGATTTAGTAAGGTTTAAGTCAAACTGCATCTAGCAGAACCTGAGGTAGCCTTAGGAAAAAGTATTTGTTTTGTATTGGAACAATTTCTCTTGGAAGCCATTATTTTGTTCTTAAAACAATTATTGAGTTTCTGGCTTACGCTACGATTTTATTATTTTATATATTAAACTTTTGTGATTTTATTTTGGCACATCCTTTCAGCATCGTTAGCACGGTGTTGTCACTCAGCATTTGCTGTCATTAGAGAAGTTTTCAGCACATTATTTCCGCTTTCAGTTTCGATACTCTGACTGGCAGGATAAATTCCTGATGGCACTGGGCACTACCATGGCAGTATTCCACGGAGCAAGTCTACCCCTTATGATGATTGTCTTTGGTGACATGACAGACACTTTTATATCTTCAGAAAACATCAGTTATCCAGGTAAAAGCTCCTAGATGGTGATGTTTTAAGAATGGAGAGTGGTTGTGAAGTAGTTGAAGTTAGCTAGTGTTTTTACTGTGCATTATATTTGTGGTAAAATTTTCACTTCTGGCTTCAGGAAACTCTTAGTCACGTATTGCATATCTTAAACTCCCCTAATCATGTTCAGGCACTAAGCAGCTGACAGCTCTTAATCTTCATTCAGTGTTGTGTGGATAGGATTTTGGAGAAGGAAATTATTATAATCTCTTTTAATAAAAAGAACTAACAAGCGTTTATCTATTTTTTTTTTTTCTTTAGCAAATTTTTCTTTATTTAACAGCACATCAGTGAATCTTTCTATGGAATTTTTTTCTCATCTTCTTTTGGGAGAGTTGGAAGAAGAGATGACCAGGTAATAGGAAAGTTTTCATTCATTTTGTGGCTAATCTTTCCTTGTACTGAAGATCTTAGGAAATTGTCCTCTAAAGATTATACAACTTAATCTCACTGGAAATACTTTATACAAGTGAAGAAATTTTTTTGTCTTTAGGCAGTATGATTGCATGAGTCAGGATGATCTTGTAGTTTCCCACAAATCCAAATCTGTGCCAGATAGCTCCTGTAAACCTACAGCTTTTAAGAATAGAGAGAGGTTTATTCTTCCTTTTCTCACGTCGGGATTGCTTGTTCTCCCATGCCAGTTCTCATTACCTCCCTCAATGTGTGCTCCTGCTGATAGGTCCCTCAGCCATGGAAACTGTGGATACTGCTTTTACATAACTTCATTAGCTAATGAAGTTCAGAGCCAGTAGAAAGAGAAACCAAGTTTCTTGTAACTCAAAGAACTTGCTCACTTTCATCCCCTCTCAACAGCAAAAGCCCATGATAACTTCTTAGGCTCATTATAACTTCATTTATTGTCTCCATGTTCCCACTGCATGTTAAGAATATATATAATATTGTGCATCACACTATACATAAATTGGCAGTTTGTTTTTGTAATGATAAGAAATGAAATTCTGAGACATCTCTTAAGTACTTTGTTTTCTACAAGAAATGAAAAGAAAATGAGATGACTATGAAGTCGTGCATGGTGGAGTTTCCATTCAATTATAATTTTTTCAGTTTTCATTTAATCTTCGCCACTGCAAGCACAGGGGTCTATCCAGCTGAAGGTCAATCAAATAATGAGTGCCACTTGAGAGGGAAAGCCAAGTATCCTTTTGTACCCTTTCATTCCGTAAGAAGAAAAAATGGACAATGAAGAAAAGAGAGAATAAATCTGAAACTGATATAATAAATATTTTTATGTAATTACCAGTAAATATGCAGAGCTCAGAACTCAGAAATATTAGCTGGGTGAAGAACTCACAATGATAGTGTATTTTTCGCACATTTTGACTTGGTAAATCTGAAATAGGGACTAACATGTAGTCTGATTAAACTGCCTTCTCATCAAGGTATTTCGTGTTAACCTAATAGTGTTTTTCACAGACTTCTAAGTAAGGTAGTTAAGTACCATTAATTTTCAAAGTCAGACTGTGGGAGTATATGGTTTTACAGTTGGATGGAGTCATTGTTTTCTTTTTTCCCACTATGCCCTATCTCTTTTTATTTTCATTAGAACTTTTCTGGATTTTCTCCTGTTTCCACTTCAGTTGTCCTTTCTTTTTTTCTTATGAAAACTCTGTTCATAGTACTTTTTTATAAAGTTCTAAAACTTTATTAATGCTTCTTTATGAAGGGGGGGAAAGAAACTTGGTCTTTTTGTTTAACCTCAGAGAATGGTGTTTGTTTTGAGAAATCAGCCATGACAGCCTGCTCCTTGTAGACAATATATAACAACAGATGGCAAATTCTACTCTTGTTGCAGAAATAATAATAAGAACTAGGAATTTTGGATCCCAAATTATATGTCTAAATTCTAGAATTGTAATCGAAATGTAAATACTGTACCTAATTTTCATACAGAAAGGTTGGGATCATTAAAGGCAGAACTTCCTCTGCAGTTGTCACTGAACAAGTAGTTCATGATATGGTGTATTTTCATTTTATTTTATTACAAAATAACCACAAATGATAGGGATTCATTTAACCAAACTTTTTTCTCCCAGGTTTTCTGTTTTTTTGTAGCTTCCCTATTATGCTGCAAAAATTAAGAGCAATACTCAACACTCAATTATTTTTAAGTTATTCATTAATGAACTGATATTTTTCAGTTTATACATATTTCATTTAATTGCAGTAATGATTAAAATGTCTTTGGCAGGTCTTTGTAACACAGAAGTGTAGGAAGTATTTCTTCTTTCTTTCTTTTTTTTTTTTTTTTTTTTGGATGTGTGAACCCTTATTTTGTTTTCCTCACACAAACTGTACACATTTTCCATCATGTAAACATTTTTAAAATCCCGCCCTTAATTTCATTAATTGTTGGAAGCATTTCTAGGAAAAAACCAATTTTTTTCCTTGATTTTTTTAATATATATAAATCTATGTCTTCATGGACATTGAACCACTTATTTTTACATTAAAAACTTTGTGTTGATTTGTGAAAGTTGTATAATAAGTAGCAGAATACAAAGACTGAAATGTGATTCTGAAAGAACTGTAAAAATATTCATTACACTGAAGAAAGAAAAATGGCAAACAGTTGTTACTGTCTTCAATTTTGTTTTCAATGCACATACAAAAAACTGAATTATAAACTACCTCTAGGAACCCTGTTTGAAGCAGAATTAATTCACCTTTAAATCTCTTTTTTTGTTTTCTTTCAGATATGCATATTATTATTCTGGATTAGGAGCTGGTGTTCTTTTTGCTGCCTACATCCAGGTTTCATTTTGGACACTAGCTGCTGGCAGGCAAATAAAAAGAATCAGACAAGAATTTTTTCATGCTGTAATGAGACAAGAGATTGGATGGTTTGATATAAATGATGTGTGTGAATTGAACACAAGAATTGTGGAGTAAGTAATAAATATCAGTTAATTGCTGAGTATTTAACTATCACAAATCTGTTGTAATAGCTCCTTCATGTTATTTTATCTTATTAAACACCTCTGTAAGCCACACTGTCACGTATATAGATCCTGGGATAACTTAGATGCATCCTGAGAAACAGAGATGTTGGAGAATGCTGCTCTCTGTGGCCACAAACTTGGAGCTATGTTGAACCACAGGCGTTAGAAACATCAAATACTGACAGAGTGTGCTGTATCCAGAGAATTCATCTATATGGTGTCCACACTTCCTTATTTGTTTGAATATCATTTGTTTTTTCAGTGACATCTCCAAGATTAATGAAGGAATAGGGGAAAAAATAGCAATGTTCTTTCAGGCAGTGGCCACTTTTTTCACTGGATTTATAGTTGGTTTTACAAAAGGCTGGAAATTAACACTCGTGATCCTGGCACTCAGCCCTGTTCTGGGATTCTCCTCAGCTCTCTGGGCAAAGGTAGGCAAAAAGTGGGAATTTTCCTAAAAACATCGAGGCTGTAATTCCTATGGCCGTGCTTGGAATTTGGAAGAAAAAAATATAATCTGGCTCCTAGTGAACTCTGACCTTGCCTACGTGCAGAAGGCTGTGGATAGGGGCTCTTGACACTGGTATAGCTGAGGAAGTGCAGTACATCTGCCATGGACACTGGTTCGCTGCTGTAAACTTTATATAAATATCATGTATTCTCATATGAAAGGGTAAATAACCTGTACCTTCTCTTTCTTCGCTGGATTTCCATGCAAACTACACCAAAATACCAAAGTAATGACAGTCGATACAAATAAATATACAAATGAGATAAGATTGCACAACTGGGTCAATTTAGGCAAATTCTGGTACGAAACTGTAAATTAGGTTTCTGTGATAACAGCTGCCCGTGGGCGTTGACGCTAAGGTGAGGAGGACATTGCTTTTGGGGTCAGCGTGTACGCACAGGCAGACACAGCCAGGCAGCCAACACAACACGAACCCTGCTCCAGTCACCTCTTTGCCATCTGCTTAGCTTCCAATAACTTAGCAAAAGCAGTACACGAGAAGCAAATGCAAACCACACTGAGAGAGAAACGGACTTCTATAGAACTGTTTCTGCTTTTGACCTGGAACTTTCAAAGAGACATCAGGGTGTTAAGTACCACCTGGCTATTGAATTGCTGTGACGCTGGGCAGCCTTGACCTTAGAGCTTCAGTGAAAACTGTCATTCTGTTTAAAATGTGCAATCTTTTATAAGTCTTTCTAAATACAACAAAGTAGAAAGGAAATTCAGTATAAAATAATTAAGTATCCACCAACACGAACAAAGTTCAAGAGCATTCTGTTTTTCTTTGAGCAGGAGAGTTAAGTTCTTTTTCTTCTACACAGATAATTTCCACATTCACTAACAAAGAGCTAACTGCGTATGCAAAAGCAGGAGCTGTGGCAGAGGAAGTTCTGGCAGCAATTCGGACTGTAGTAGCATTTGGAGGACAGAGAAAAGAAACTGAAAGGTGAGGGAAAAGTTCCCTTTTGTTGGCTGTTTTATAATGGTGTCTGAAGAGGTTGTCTTTGCTGCTGAAATTTTTATTTTCTCTAATTTTTTAATATCATTTCTAAAGGACATCATAAGATAATGCAGAGATGCACTCCCTTTCCCTAAAAACATATGGTACTTTAGGCTTAATACACTTATAGTAAGAGTTGTAAGCAAAAAGGACAGACATGTGACATGAAAAGGCAAGTATAATGCAAAGGTCACAAACCAAGGGCACAAACCAAAAGCAAGTAGGTGTATTTATTTATATTGTACCATGGAACATCATGCTTGCCTTCTTTTTTATCTTTTATCTAAAGATAACCACCATGACCACCGAAGTTGGCAGAAGTTTCTGAAATGCAAAGTTCAGTATCATTTGTGTAATCCACAGAAAATGTACACCGTCCCTTCCCTGACTTTCTTTTCCCCTGTGTTCCATCTATCACTGCTCCCTGGTCTGACAGCTGAAGGAAGCCCTCTGGGTGTCTGTGCCTTGTTTTCCAGCTCACCCCAGCATCTTGTCTGTTACCCAGTGCTGTTCATCACCCTTGTACCTCTCAGCACCTCTTTGTCCTGCTTGTCCTTAAAGTACTTTCTATCATGCATCCTTCATTTCCATCTCTCATTTCCATGAGTGCAAGCACCATCCCAATAATCTCCTTTACACGCATTCTCCAAAGAGATATCGTCAGAAAATAATCCCATTTTGTCCACATCACCAGCTCTCCTTTCTTTACAATATACTTCAGTGCTTATGCAACTATTTTCTTTGTAACATCAGAAATATTATCTGGCATTTGGAAAACTGCAAAATCACAAGTTTACAGCTATTTAGCATTTTGCCACAACCATTTTCAGTCATCCAGGACTTGGTCAAGCTTTAGCTGATCAGCTCAGTCTGCCATAGCATGATGGGCAGTAAATACATTTTCCTGTACACGCAACACAAGCTTTCTCAGGATTTGATTACAGTTTACTAAAATATTTTATTTAGCTTTGATGTATGCTTTGGGGGTTTTAAGAGTATACACAGTGAAAGAAGGAAGAGTAATTCTCTGCATGTTCTGCTTTTTTCCTGCTTTATCTTTCAGATATCAAAAAAATTTAGAAGATGCCAAACGTATGGGTATCCAGAAAGCTATTTCAGCCAATATTTCCATGGGCATTTCTTTCTTTTTGATATATGGATCATATGCACTGGCCTTCTGGTATGGGACCATTTTGGTACTCTCTGATGACTATACAATTGGAAAAGTCTTTACAGTAAGTATTTACCAGCAGCTGGACAATAGTTATGAAAAATACTGAACTGAACCTGTGTAAAAGTCTTTAAATTTTGAGTTGATGTTAGCTATCCAGACTGCATTTTTCACTTTCTCAGCCCTCCTAACAAAATAAATAAAATTACAGCTCTACATATAATGGATATATTTCTCTAAGTTGATAGCAACATGAAAATCTCCCACCACAAAGTGCCTTGTTAAAAAGCCAGCCTGGGTCAATAATAATTAGAAGTCTTTATTTTTATATTCACTGGATCTTTGCCAGAGGACTGAGGTTTGACATGCAGGAGTGCAGGACCATGCCAGGAGGTGGCAATCATGAGAGGAAGACCAGGCAGGCTTCAGATATCATTTCCTTTGTAACTAATTCAGCGCTCAGATGCAGCTCACTGACCTGCAGTCATTATCTTCACTGATATCAGAGTGGACCTTTTTTGGAAAGGTTGGAATACAGCAATATGGCTGAAGTTTTAACCTTCATCAAAGCCTGTTTGCTAATAAGTATACGTCTGTGTTATTTCAGCAGCACCATCACAGTCAGGTACCAGGTGCTTTGAGAAGCACTTTGAGGAGCACTAACACCCTGCAGAAACCAGCTGGGAAAGGGCTTTGCTCTCACACAAGCAATTAAAGAGCAGAGGTTATTACTGGTCCTTGGAGGAGTCCATACGGGATTCCTCTGGGTCACTAGCAACTTGCACCATAATGCAAGCTTGGTTTATTACTTAAATCTGATAAAGATAAAATGTAAATGAGCTTTTATTGCTAGCATCTGAAGTGAGTGGTATAGTAGCATGAGTTCAGAAAGACAACAACAAAAAAAAAAAAAAAAAAAAAAAAAACCCACAAAAAAGTCAAACCTGAGGTTGAAAAATTACATCAGAAATTAGAGTATGTTGGTGTGGCAAACAATCTTAGTTTCACATAAAGAATTTTCCATTTTCTTCAAATATTTTCTTCTATTCTTGCTTGTAGCACAAGGGAGTGGATTACAATTCTTTACCATTGCTTTTATGCTGCATGAACACAGATATTTCTTCTGTGTTTAATCAAAAAGTAGTTAGCAGCTAATTTTTGTTCAGGTGGTATTGGACACTTTTTGTTACTGCTCTGAGGAAGAATCCCAGCCATGAGAAGCCTGGAATATTTTCCCTATGCACCAGTTGTGAAAGAGGGAAATTTCGTTTCAGCTAAACACTCATTTTTATTCTTTTCCATAAATGTTCACTTTTTGTTTAAATGATTGCCATTTATTTAATTCCCATTTTGATTCTACACTTTCTCATATTGCACACGTGAAACTGCTTGAAGCAATGATGGCAAATGTTCTCAGGTAAATGAAGCGTCTAAACAAAGCTATGAATTCCTGATGTATTAACTCTTATTTTTCCTTTATTTTTTTATTTTGTCTTTAGGTCTTTTTTTCTATATTAGTTGGAGCTTTTAGTGTTGGACAGGCTGCACCAAGTATGGAAGCATTTGCCAATGCAAGAGGAGCTGCCTATGCAATATTTAATATTATAGACAATGTAAGTATGTTTGCCATGGATGTCATTGTCATTGGAAAATGACTGAACATCAGGCTTCTCTTTTGAATAATAAATTAACAAGCCCAAAGTACTGTGTATGCAAACACAGAATCACACAATGTCATAACATTTAAAAATTCTACCTAACACAGTTGAGTATGAGATACGAGTGTCTACTAGGATGTGAGCCTGTCAATGAGCAAGATGTGCTGTTATAGTTTTACTTGATGGTTCATAAATTCAAGTTAGAGAAGAAATTGTAATGATATTCATGCTAACACAAGTAACTACTTGAGATAACAGTGACAAGAGCACCATGACTAAAAATAACTGATGTGAATTGTAACCATTACTTACAGGGCTTCCAGTCCATACTGGAGTGGCTGGCAGGGACTACAGACACTTTGGTACTATCAAACCACAGTGACAGCAGTGCTATTTTACAAGTAATTTGCCAAGTCAATGACAGATTCACCAGTGACCTGCACTGGTAACTTCATGAGTCAATTAAGCAGCTATTTTCAGTCTGCTGCTTTGCAGTGAGGTTTGCTGTGACTGCCTTTACAAATGGTAACATTCACTTCAGAGATTTCACAGCCTTGTATCATGCTAAAATGTTGTTAGGAATCTAACGTGTGTTTTCCTGTCTTTTTCTCTTTTCTTGACATGTCATCTACACAGGAACCTCAAATTGACAGTTCGTCCAACGCTGGCTATAAACCGGACCATGTTAAGGGGAACTTAGAATTCCAAAATGTTTACTTCAGTTATCCTGCTAGGCCAGATATTAAGGTATTATATGCATGGAAGTTATACAGATTTCATTTAAGATAACTTAATTGTCTCTAATATCAGAGATTTCACATCCACTTCTTATCTTGCATGCTTACATGTAAGTAAATACTATAAAGATATTTTATTCTTCTCATTTTAGTAGAGGAAAGCATTTGGCCCAAAACTGAAATTGGTGTTTGTATTTGCAATTTCACACTTTGAACCAGACATATCTTACTCCCAAAGCAAGCTTCCCTGCAAATGTCTCACTATGTAATGTGTTTATTTCCTTGCAAAAACTTTAAAACAAAGACTGAATTCTAAGATATCTTGAAGGTTTAAACAAAATTCTCTCTATTCATATTTGTTCATTATCACATCACTGGAATCTCAAAATTCAAAATATTCTTGACAAAAATTGGAACTTTTCAGAAATTTTAGAATTACTGAAATAGAAGAGTGCTTGCTTTGCCTTATTCATTTGAAATAAGAAGACACACTGGCTCCTTCTGGGTTACTCATAATTAAATAATGTGAAGTTTTATGCAAATTTGAAAAAACAAATCTTTGCTTTTCATTGTCAGCTGAAGAAAAAATATCCAAGAAAATATCTCCTTTTGCCTCATTGCACGGAGGTTTACAGTTCTATCACTATTGAAGTTTTAGAGAAAGCTACAGAATAGAGCTCCCACAGGCCAACAGCAATGTAGGTGGGAAGGAAAAGTTCTTTCTTTGTGATTGTTGGCATCTTCACCACCTCCCTGAGGCTGAGCAGCGGAGGGAGGAGAAAGTACATCTGCATGGAAAGCAGATCTTCACTTTTATAATCAATGAGAAATGTTGCATTTTGAAGATAGCAACAGAAGGAAAAATATCTTAATAATGGAGCAAAACAACAAAGTCCACAGTTTCACATGCAATTTTTCCCTTTCCTTGCTAGAGCTCTTCTACAAAATTTCCCAGATTTTTTTTATAAACAGCATTCTAACTCCATGGAATTATCTATTCACAGATCTTTTACAAAACAATTAAACATCTCCAATGGTACTACTTCTAATATCCTGATAATAGGAAGCTTAAGAATTCTACTGGTGCAGGCTGCTGCCATTTTTAAATGTTGATTGAGCCTGTTCAAACTAAGGCAATCATCACATTACAGCAAATGGTATGAATGCAGACATAAAAGGGCTTAATCAGTACTGCAGTTGCTGATAGAACAGCGACATGCCACAGTGAGAGAAAAATTACAAAAAAAAATATGTTTGATGATGTATCAGTGGAATGTATCAGAGTATGATTCAAAATGAAAAATACAGGGATGTCCCTGCACAATTCTGTAAATGAGAAGGATGTTTCACTGGAGTCTTTTAAAGTTTCTGCAAGTTTACACTGATGTTTTTACAACTTGTTTTGCTTTCACAACTTTCCTTACATGCACAGATACTGAACGGCTTGAATCTCAAGGTTAACTGTGGCCAGACAGTAGCCCTGGTTGGTGGCAGCGGCTGTGGGAAAAGTACAACTGTTCAGCTCATCCAGAGATTTTACGACCCCAAGGAAGGCACGGTATGACACCTCAAGTGAGCAGACTGCTCTGTGTGTCCCAGTTGCTGGAAGTCAGTTCCTGGTCTCATTGCCCTTGTTCAAATGACATGGTCAAGTTTCCTTTGAAAAAGACAGATGCTGGGCTGTGGAGAAAATTCTTGACAAAAACACTTAGTAAACGGTGCTTGTCTGCTGCCTCTTCTTTAGATTACCATTGATGGGCAGGATCTTAAGAGCCTAAATGTCAGATATCTGCGGGAGATTATTGGCGTGGTGAACCAGGAGCCCGTGCTGTTTGCTACAACTATTGCAGAAAATATCCGTTATGGCCGTGAGGATGTCACCATGGAAGAAATTGAAAGAGCTACCAAGGAAGCCAATGCTTATGATTTCATCATGAAGCTCCCCAAGGTAAGCGAGCCAGCCAGCCTGATGAAACAAATGCCCTTCAGCCTACTTGCTTACCAAAGATTTTCTCAGAAGACCATTTCCTGAATAGAGGAAGCTGTTCCCAGAGCTGTGAGTACACAGAGCTGTGCAGAGCTTCCTCACAACTTCTGAGAATAACGTTGATTTTAAATTATTAAACGATGTCTGGATGAGCATTTGGGAAACCATGAGAAGTCTAGGGACACAAACAGGCAGGTATATTTAAGCGGGTGCTTACCGTGCAGCATTTTAGAGGAAAGAGAAGATGCTGCTGGGGCTACTAACACAGATGTGCCTTTTCTGTACACTGCCTTTCTTTGGTGAAAGGACCGTGCCACACAGCGTTTTGGAAATGTGCGTGGTTGTCTTGCAGAAGTTTGAAACTGTGGTTGGAGAAAGAGGGGCACAGATGAGCGGAGGCCAGAAGCAAAGAATAGCAATTGCCCGTGCTCTGGTTCGCAACCCTAAAATTCTTCTGCTTGATGAGGCAACATCAGCTTTGGATACTGAGAGTGAATCTGTTGTTCAGGCAGCGCTGGACAAGGTCAGTATTGCTTGTTTATTTAAAGAGCTGCAAGAAATAGTGATTCCTAAAAGGCCTAAAGTAAACCTAGACTTGCAAATATTCCCTGCTGATTCAAAGATGGAGAAGCAGTTTATAAGTTACAGTGGAATTAAATTAGTGAAATTAAGAGCTGGACTGATTTTCAGCAGGCTTTCCCATACAAACTTTAGTCTTTGGAAGAGCTCAGTGCAGACTACTATCCCCAAGCAGGGACCCATATGAGCTGTGTTCTTGTTAATAGCAGTGTAATTCAAAACCAACTTGGCTGTGTTTTCAAGACTGGCTGCTCTATGTTGTCGGCCGTCTAGACATACCTTTTAAGATACCTAGTGAACTGAAAGGATAGCCAATCCTGTGTTTCTTGTCTGCTCTACACAACTATGTGAACTGTCTACAAAGTAGTTCCACCTATTCCTCAGGCTGAATCAGTCATATCAATCACTTTTTTTTTTTTTTTTTAACTCCCTCTATTTCTCATATATAATCCTCTGGGCAAACAAAATTAATAACATTGCATACATATTTCCAGCACTGACCACATTTTCTGTGGACTGTATATTTAGAAAGCATTTCATCTCCATATGCTCTTTTGCCTCTGTGAATGTGCCTTGCTTTACCTACTCTGCATGGTCATGTCTGGGAGAATCAGACAACAGAGTCCATGTTCCTGTCTACAGACATAATTTAGTCTCTTAATTTCTACTTGAACACCAAACTGCCACTAGCTGCAGTGACTGAGGCCCTGTCCACTGGTCCTAGTTTCTGATAATTCACACTACTCTTTATGCTATATGGCATGGTCAGGGATCTTTCCCCCAAACCATGCCCTATAAAGTGAATCCCAGAGACAGTAAGGCAGAGAAGTGCTGATTAAGACACATTTGATGGGATCCCAACTGATTGCTGCAATATAAGATTTATACAGCTAGTTTAAACAAGTTACATAGCCTCTAACTTCTCCAACCTATCTTTAAAATGTCATATGATGAGATGACGCTCCCTGTTGATGTGTCTGGCAGAACGTACCAGAAAAACTTGCTCAAAACTAGACATGCTCTGAGATTGCTAATGTTAAGCAAGAGGAAGCCAAGATGTTCTGTGCCCAGTGTGTAGTTGTCCTCCTGTTACCTACATTTTTTCTCTCTCTCTGTGGTGAAGAGGGTTTACATCAGATGTAAAGTAGACTACTTTTCTCTACAGGCTTCACTAAGCCTCTGCTGAATTTCCATTTACCATTTACATGGATGGAGCATTCTGCTTTTAATGATTAAGGTCAATAGCTTGATTTTCTTCTACATTTTAATGTGATTTTACTTTTTTAATATTGCCTGAGTAATAACAAATCCTCCAGACTGCCAAGAAAAGGCTATCGTTTGTTATAGGATGATTTAAATGGGTGTAATTTCTAGTTTTTAAATCGTGTAACAATATTAAGGTATCAGATTTAGTTTGTAATTCTGTCAAGAATATTCCACCCGTAAGAGTTTCCACTTTTATTTCCTAACTATAAAATTCCTACTAAGCCACTGTCTTGATATTTCAAAGAGCTAAGTAAAGATTTATTTAATTATTTAAAGATTGGATTAACTCACTGGGTTATTAGATATTAATACCACTTTATCTCAGAGCACACTATCAAAATGTGCTGGAAAAATACCTTTGTCATGTCTAACTAGATGCTTATGGGATTTATGTTATTATTAATGAATGGTCAAAAAGATGTAAAAATCACATGGTAATAGAAGTATGATGTTAAGAAAAATGTTAGATTAATATTTTCAACTAAGCAAACATGTAATTTACAGAATCACAGAATTGTTTGTGTTGAAAGGGGCCTTTAAAGTTCATCTAGTCCAACTCCTCTGTAATGAACAAGGACACCTACAGCTAGACTGGGTTGCCCAGAGCCTGTCCAGCCCGACCTTGAATGTCTCCAGGGATGGGGTATCTACTACTTCTCTGGGCAACCTGTTCCAAGAGCAATTAAAATTACTTTGTAAGTGACAAATTTGTAATACTTGTGAAATACTCTGAAATACAGTACTAACACACTAAGTGTTTGTCTTTTTCAGTAAAATTGGATACCTAACCTGGAAGAATATTGAATGAGAATTTAAAAATAAAATTAAAAAATTAAAAAAACTTTTGATATTAATGTTTAGAAGATTAGAAAGTAACAGTCCAGCAGGCAAAACCAGAGTACTTTAATTTATATTAAATTAGTTTTTATATTAAATATATTTTACAGTATTTTATTTGTTACATTTCTGCTTTAGATTACCTCAGAACTGAAAAGCAGTCTGAATTTCAGTATTTCTCAATTTAAAATTCTGATCTTTATTAGAACGCCAGTTTCATGGCAAATTCATTTCAGTTAAAATATTTTGTTTAACCTTGATATGAAGTGAGGAAATATTAAACATATCTGACAATACTAATGTGGAGCCATCGTTATGCCTGCAGATCAGGAAGGGCCGGACGATACTTGTTATTGCTCATCGTTTGTCAACAGTTCGAAACGCAGATCTTATTGCTGCATTTGAAAATGGTGTCATCACTGAACAAGGGACTCATGATGAACTGATGGAACAGAAGGGGATTTACTACAAACTTGTTAATATGGAGGTAGCTTTTTCATTATTTTTTTCTTAGCTTTCATTATGTTGTGCTGCTGAATTGCTCCCAAAAGTACATCCAATATTGCATTGTTTTCTCAGTAGAAAAACTCGGGGAAAAAAAACCTTTTCTGAGGAATACTAAACTTCATAAGAAGAAAAATAATCAAAGGTAAAATGTGCAAGTTTAATTCAAAGCTCTGAATTACATTAATTATGAACAGAAAAGTTTTTAAGAAGTATGATATTAAAAATAGAGTACGTGAGAAATTTAAAATGAAGATTGTGGTAACAAAAACAAAGTTCTGGAGCATATAACTCTTCAGATTCCTTTTCCAAATTATAGAATCATGAAATAACTCAGGTTAATGGATCTTGGTATCTTGTCTAGTCCAACTTCTGAACTCAGGGAGGAATCTGAGGTCCAAGGGCCATGTCCTGTTGGATTTAGAATACCTCCAAGGACTGCACACCCTCCACAAGTCACTGCTCCAGTGCCTCATTACTCTCATTGTGAAAATACAGACTCTTACACAAGTACTTTTCCAAATCACCAGCATTATAGTTATTCAGGCTCTTGCAGCTTTGTCATTCAGATATGGTCTATCTAGAATATTTCTGTTTTCTCTCAAACTGTCTTCTGAACATCTCAGTTTCTATCAGGTCTTAACTTTGGAATAGCCTGTAGTCTTCATGTGTCCTTCATCAAGCTGATGACTTTTCTCTTATTGACTTTGATTCTCTTTTACTTTAAGGCCCTTTCATATTCTTGTATTTTAAATAGGCTTTCCTGCAGGTTTCTTCAGCTATACCTAATCTAGCTTTCCTATGTGTTGTCGGAACAGTTGAACATGACAACAAATGAGAAAAAAATCTCTATGGCTAATTTCTTTTCTCCTTTTAAGCGTTAGCATAATGAAGTTTTTTCCACGAGTATAGAGAGGACTTAATAAAACTTCAGTGTTTGCTTCTGGTTTGTAGGATGGCACAGTTCCCACCAAATCTTCCATTTACCTAGCAGAAGCCTGTTGCTGTTTTTATTTAGAACTGATCATCATTTGAAAGTAACAGGATAATATGGTCATAAATGATTTTTAGCATTGTACTGTGTTTCATTTCAGACATCAGAAACTGAAGATCAGTTACAGGAAGAAGAAGGTAATGCACCAACTATCTCAGAAGAGGCACTGAGTGGATCAGTAATGACTGGACAGAAAAGACAGTCCACTCGGAAAAGCATAAAAAGGTTCAGAATACAGAATGATGAGCTTGATGTAAAAGCTGTTCAGCTTGTGAGTATCTCTGCATTCTTACCTGCATATGTTTTCCATAACTAATGGGACAAGAAAGAGACGTGATCCCACTCAACAGGGAGTGACTTTTAACAAAATCTATTGAAAACCACAACCTACACACCTGGTTGGCAGAATCACATAAGAAGGGGGTTCTATGGAAACACCCTTATCCCCTGAAGCTAAAATCTATTCTACTTTGATACTAAAACAGTTTGATTGAACAATATTATGAAAGAAATTTACTTGAGTTTGGGAATAGCTTAAGTGGCAAGTTAATTTATTTAGCTGTGGAACAAAACCAGAAACAGGTTATCAGTCTATATAGAGAATAATTATTATTTTTGTCTAAGTATCTTGTCTAAAATGAATCTACAGCAGCAAATAAGTTAAAAAAAATGAAGATAAAGTTACAATTTTGGCTAAAGACCTAAAACTAAAAAACATTATGTTCAGCAGTAAGGAGCAATTTATTCAACACTCAATACCATCAAATGGAAAAAGTGGTCTAAAGTCCTAGTTTCTTTTTCAGGATAGTCTGACAAGGGGTAGGTGGAGTTTGTAACTAAGCCTTTCTGGGAAAGGCTCAAATTCTTGTTGCTGGAAGAAAGGAGAGAACTTAATTCATTGATCTTTTCCTTCTTTTTTATGTTATTTGTATTGATTACTGAGTTAACAGAATTTCTGCAATTCATTAATTTTTAAAGATCAAATAGTTTGGGTTTTCCCTAAATAAAATATGGGATAGAGAGCAGATTAAAAGTACTGTACATAACCCTCATTTCTCTGTTAAAGTATTATGTTTATTCTGATGTAATCTTTTTTATTTCAGGATAAAAATGTACCTCCATCTTCATTTTTTAAAATCATGAAATTGAATAAAACTGAATGGCCTTACTTTGCTATTGGAACTTTATGTGCATTTATCAATGGGGCCTTACAACCCATATTTTCAGTCATGATTTCAGATGTTATAGGGGTAAGTATAAAATAAAGAAGTAAAACTTTATCTGCGGTATCTTTCGTTGTTCATTGCTTTTATAAACCTTGAACTGGTTTAGCACAATCAAATTAAATGCTACATTTTTTTCAGTTTGCCTGCAAAGGCAATGAATGGGTGAAAGTCCCTTTTATGGAGAATGCTGAATTTCTGCTCAAAGACTCACTGAATGAAACATCTCTGTCTGTTTTTGAGCAGACCAGCTTTCCAACACTGAGGTGAGGAGAGGTTCTCCCATGATCTCTCTGAAACTGCTTCAACCTCATTACCTTCAAAGAAGGTGCTCTCATTGGCCCCATTAACATGAACAGTGCAAGCATGGAAGGTGATCCTAGTGCTCCCTTCCCTACCTGTGCCCACCATAGCATTTTAGAAGGTACAGTGTGAATAAAAGCAATGCAAAAGTGACAGGATGAAATGCATGTAAGGTAGACATTCCATTATAGAGAGAATTTCTGTAAACCTGAACGTGTGCTATTGGAAAATGAAATTATATTGTAAAACACAGGGCAGTTTATTTGCACTGGTGGGAATTTTTGAACATTTTCTGTTCAAACACATTATTCTGTTGGAAATCCATTAATGTTGCTGCAAGGCAGGATATTATTATTGATCTAACAGTGCAGGACAGCAAGAAAGTGAGTGTAAGAGTACAAGCATTTGTGTTTCATGTGCAGTTTCACGCATGCCATATACCACTCACATTTGATGACCATGCTTAAGTTTTGACTGTTTTCACATGAGGCTCTCAATCTTGTTTTCTCATATCTTTCACCATTTCACCACAAAATACCAAAAAAGGAAAGAAAATGAAAACACAGGAGACGTCTGCCTTTACTAGAACATTTTTATAGCCATTTTAGCTGTAGTGGAATTGGAATGACGTATTTTAGGGTTTTTTTGTACTTGAATGTGAGCTGTTACCATCTGAAGAACTGTTTGAGAAGAGTGATACACTAGTGTTGTACTTAAGCTTTTAATGCCAATAGTAGCAGGAAGCATCCTTGAGAGAACGGGAGCATGCTATGCAGTTGTGGTGTTTCAGGGCGGGGGATAGACAACCACCCCCAAGTAAAAAGAAAGAAAGAATTAAATTCCTTCCTAAGTTATTCGTTTACTCTTAAAGCTTTTAATAATATTTATCAGTGTGACAGGACTTACGACAAATCTGTATTGGAAACTTAAAATACTTTGTTTTTTTTGCTTTGTATAACACATGGTAAACTGGAGACACTTTGAGCAAAGAGTATCCTCCAAGAGCTATGTAAAAGAACTGGAGACCTTGGAGATCTCAAATTCTATAAAACTTTTTTTCTTTTTTTTTTTTTAAATGAACCTGGGGCTGTTATCTTTATTGCTCTGCAAACATGGTAAAACCAAAACTGTATGTTCTTACATCACAAACTGTGAATATTTTACCATATATACAGGTGTAAGGATAGTATGAGCATACTACACCCTTAATATGTATTTTCTCACTGAGTAAATGAAGCGCACAGAAGCTGTAATGCAAAACTATTTCTCTGAAGAAAACTGTATTCAAACCTAAAGCTGACAACAGAAATCTGTTTATCTATATAGAAAAAATAATGGTTTTGTAAAATATAACTCAAAACAGACTTCCACTAATTAGTCATTGCATAGTAATCTTCAGCCGCTGACTACACAAATGCTCTTTTAAAGTCTTAAGACATGCATCAGCTTTTTGCAGGTGTAAATTCCAATAATAATTTATGGATGTGAGTTTGTTCACTGACAAATATTACTGATTTATCTTGTCAAAAATACAAGCAAACATTTCATTCACAAGAACATGTATAATCACTTCACAGCTACAATCTTCAAAGGAAAACGTCTTAGATCATCAATAAATTGACTTTTTAATCCTTTAAGTATACATTAAGAATACAGCACACATGTGAAAATAACAAGAAATTATCACACACAAGTTTAATAAATAAAAATTAATTTTCAAAATTTTCTCTTGTAGATGTTTGTGGAAGAAGGAAAGGCTGCTATCAGAGAGACAAATAGCACTTATGCATTGCTCTTTTTAGGTTTTGGACTAATTTCATTTGTCACGTTTTTTCTTCAGGTAAGATTTTGATACCAAAGTTGCATGGTATTTCATATGCTGTATCACAACTGTGTTAAGCTCTCTGTGCCTTAGCATTGAACACACATGAAAAAAATGGTGATGAACTTTCACTACCATGTGTGTTCAAAAGTTCGTAAGAGTTTTAAAGCTGTAAGGGTTTTAAATATGCTCTGTGGTATAGCTTGATCTCTACCTCCTCAGTGAAGGAAATTTTGGCTGTGAGGCCTACCTTTAGCACAGCCTTTGAAGGAAAATAGGCAGTAGAGAGAGTACTGGTAATACTGGTAGCAATTTGGCAGCAGAGGCCTAGATCAGATGTAGGGCAGCATTTTTGTTTTGAGTAAATGTTTGCTTCATCACCTGCCCCACGCTCTGCTTACAGCACGTAAGCATTTGGGTTGTGTTGTGTGCTGAAGCAGACCCCTGTGTAGCTACATGAACTGCACTCAGTCCCTTCCACTTCTGAGAAAACTTGCACCAAAAGTCTCTGGTTAAAAACCAGAGCCTTTTCTAAGGTTGTGTGTGTTTACCAGTGCCTGGAATTATGTATTGTGGGAAAACTGCCATATTCATAGATAAATCAAGTCATCTGTTATGTGAATTGATGGATATCTCAATTTACATGCACAAATCCCTTGTTGCCCAATGACTTGTGTCAATCTTGCCTAAAGATCTGTACAAGTCTGAACACCATCTTTCCACCTTCTTCCCCAGTGCCCTTGAGGCACTTCTCCCTTCAAGCAGAGCTAAACTCAATACTCCTACTTCTCTGGTACACTGGAAAAAGAAAAAATAAATAAATGGTAGAGCAGCTGTTATGGTTCTTTCTGCCTGTGTCCCCTCTCTCACTTCCATATGGTCTGATCCTGCATGGCCCTAGCCTAGGATGGACACATTTGCCAGAACAGCTGAGATTAGTGAGTGTCTTCAGGCTCAGAGCTCTCCCTGGGTAGTAACCAGTAGCACTGCAATTTTTTGACTGTAAGCTCTTAGAAAGCAGCAAAATTCCTGGTATTTGTGCAGTGCTCAAAATAACTGTAGGGCTTTGCTGATTATGCCACTGAGCCTGCCACCAGGTTCAGTTTCAAATCAGGTGTGAATTCCTGCAATAAAGTCATTGTTTACTGGGGTTTGAAATCTGTCTTGTGACATACACTTGTTTCTTAAAAAAAAAAAAAAAAAACAACAGAAAAGCCTAATTATACTCTGTACCCTTTTAGACTCCAAATTTAGCTTTAAAATTCTTTGGCTACCTCAGTTGTAGCTAGAATATCTTTATTTAGTGATATGCTTTTTCATAATGCATGCAGATAGTCGTTTTACTGTCTGAGAAAGACAAAAACTGCCATTAGGTAATTTTTTAAAAAAGATTCTTTATCTCATACAGGGTTTCACATTTGGCAAAGCTGGAGAAATCCTCACAATGAGGCTTCGGTCCATGGCATTTAGAGCAATTCTGAGACAGGTAAATGTATATTTAGCAGGCACAATATATTTAGCTTTCTAAAGCTTTAGAAAAGCTGGTTTGTTTACATTCCATAACTGGGTGTTTAAGTAGACACATGGAGGTCATATCCATAAAGATTTCACAATGATTTTTTTTTAATTAATTCAGTTTAGAAACTGCCTGGATTACGTCTTCAGTCGGTTTGATTAACAATTACAGAACTTATTTTTACCACAATAACAGGTCCAAGTAGATACTGTTTTAAAATTTTTAATTGATGTGACTGATGAAGGCCATCTTAAAACCAGCATAAGCAAGTTCAATTTGATGGTTGTGTTTATTTAATGTATTTAATTAAAAAAACAAAACAAAACAAAACAAAACCACCTTGGATTGAGGCTCAGAAAAAGCAGACTGTACTTTAAGAGGCCAAATTTGAAATAGATCCGCCTTCAGACCTGCTACTGGGTAGGGTCACCAGATAATACTACTCAATGCCACAAGACCTGGATATCTCACAAGCTGCACACCCTGCACTGGTGGCTTCTCTTATACAGCAGTCACACAGCCACTGATGACCCTGGCAATGGGCAGGGGTAGAAGAAGGTCTCTGCTGTCACTGGAAGTGCACTCAGTAGCAGAATCAATCTCTTAAATGTAACCAGCCTCAAACTCAAGCACAGTAGTCTGTAGTAGCTCAGCATTCAGTGTGGTGGCAAGGTATTGTGGTTTTATGCTGATGGGCAGCTTGGCTTCACCACATGGCTCTCTCACTTCCCCAAAAAGACAGGGAGAGAAAATATAGTGGAAAAAAAGCTCATGGGCTGAGATAAGAACAGGGAGGTCCCTCATCAGTTACTATCGCAGGCAAAACAGACTCTGCCTAAGGAGATTAACATAATTTACTGCCTATTACTAACAGAACAGAGCACTGATAAACTAAAAGCCCCTTTCCCCATCCATCCTTTTTTGTCTCTTGCCCCTGAGCAGTGCAGGGAAACTGGGGCACCTGCTGGGCTCTGCTCACAGGGGCCACCCCTGCAGCCTCCTCAATACCAAAATCTTGCCATAGAAGCCAAATACACAAGGACCCTATCTGTATGCACAATCAGCCTTATCACCAGCTTTTCATGGTCAGCCTGAGTTGCTTCCGCGAGCTAGAGCAATGACCTGCTTGGCAGCAGTGCTCTGCTGCACTATTTGTAACGTACTGATGCAGACTGGTAAGCTCTGCCCATGAGGCAAAGACTGCACTGGGACCTACACTGCAAGCCTGACGTCACTTCCAGGTTGCAGTTCAGCACATCTAGTACTAACTCAGGTATTTTTGTCCATCCTTTGCTCCCACTACTACCCTTAATCATTTACGTTCCGAATAATAATTAAAGTTTAGAAAGTATTTTGATGAAATATTGGTATTTTTGATGTTGTAAATCCACTGTGAAAATTCAAGTCTGCTCTGGATTTCTTTTAAATTTTACTCTCAGCTAACACAGCTGTAGGTGAACACCATCTTTGAGACAGTAGAAAGCAGAACACATTCCCTTGCCTTTCACTCACTACAGTAAGTGGTGTATTCCAGCCATGTTTGTCTGACACATCAGTAAGTCTGGAACCAAAGAGATGTGCAAACAGGTAACTCCACTGCTCCTTCAGTCTGTACAGCCAAGTGAAGTCTCTCCTGTTCTCCACAAAGGGTCATTACCTCCTTGAGAAGTTCCCAGCACCAACTTGAGCAGTGTCAGCTTTCATTAGTGCCTTTCACCAAGATTCCAGATGCTCCTGCTTTCTAGTTTATACGGAGGTGGCCTATAATCCCTCCCCAAAGAGTGAGATATCTCCTTGGAAATTACATCCCAGGAGATACTTTTGACTACCCCAACAGGAAAGTGAGGAATCTGAACAGATCCCTGGAGAAAGGGCCTGAAAGTCTCTAAAGGTAACCAAAATGTTTTCATGGTGAGGAGTCAAGTAATCAGATAGGCGCTATCCCCACTCTAGTGTGAAAATAGTGTCCCCCTGACCTCAAGGGACAGGCATTGCAGCAGTGGGACCAGGGAGGAATTTGTATATTATCACTAACACCTAGTACATGCTCCGTGTCATGCAACAGCAAAGCAGCCAGATTGAAGCTATTTATTTTACAACTTTTTTTTCTTATTGTATTTAAGAAAACAGTGCTTACCTTACCGTAGTAAAAATTAATACTTCCCCCCAATGAAATCCCCAAGAAACTGAAATGTGGCATGTCTCTTAATGGCTAAGTGTTATACTAATGATAGGAAATATATAAGCTCTTACAGTAACCCTATGAACAGTTATTGCACAGAAATACCATACAGTTGCTAAGAATCACGTATACAGAATATAATACAATACTTACATTGTTTCATTATGATTTTTCGGTTTTATATTTGGCAAATCTGGAGGAAAGTTAGGGCAAATATTTTATTTTTGCTTTATGGATTTGAATAAGCCAAAGGCTTTGCATTTAATTCAGACATTATAGTTTTCAAGTGAGTGCTTTAAAGTCACTGATCCCTCTGAGAATTAATCTTGATTGCTAATAAGATACAAATATGTATGACTGATAATCTCCTAGTACTGTTATCTATCTAGATTTGTCTATCCAGACAGCACATCAGTGCTCAGACTTTCAAAATGCTTCAGAGCAGACCTGGAGATTTCACAGTAGTCATAACCAACAGAAAACTTAGATGTATTTTTAGCTATGTAACAGGAAAAAATATATATTTTTTGTTAATAGTCTTTGCAGATGTCTGTTACTCGTCCAAATAATTTTCCTCCAAATGGCAATCTCCTTGGTATTCCTGTTTAGTGAACATTTGATCATAAAAAAATACATTAAATTCACAAGCAAAGATACCTTGTAAAAATGAGTTTATTATGAAATAATGAGCAAATGTTTATGCTATTATAAGAAGCATATGCAGATTGTCCGTTTAGCTTTGAGTTTTGGGATCCCATAACTTTACTGAGCCTATAGGTCTATTGAATTTATAGTTGCACCTGAAGTACTAGAACACCCTATCACATGTATCATACAGTCATGAGCCTAAGTGATTAAGTTATCTTAAGTAGCTTAATTAGGTGATGTAGAGACGTAATTTTTTAACATCATAATAAGTGCATTTCATATCATAGGAGATCAGCTGGTTTGATGAACCTAAAAATAGCACTGGAGAATTAATTACGAGACTTGCTAATGATGCCTCACAAGTGAAAGGAGTAAGTAACATGCACGGGCATTTTTCATACCTGATTTAGCATGGAGTAATTTACAGACTGGATTCAATTGATAGAAATCCTGCACACTATCCTCTGGAAACTTATTTATTTAAAAAGTGTTTGGGATATTTTGGGCAACCAAAACCGGTGTTCTGGTTCATTGCAGGGGAGTTGGACTAGATGGTCCTTTCCATCTAGGGACTCTAGATGGAACTCTAAGGATTCTATGAGTCCATGTTTGGCATCACACAAAAATTTAATATCATAGCAACAGTTAAGGTAGATAGATATCTTTTCAGTATGATAATGTGGTAAGGATTTAGCTCATACTAGTGTTCAGAGCTGTTATCACCAGTATAAATGAGCCATCCATGGCATTCATTTATTTATTTATCCAACCTGCTTAGATGTCTAAATGGCATCATACTTCCATACTAAATGTCCAGCTCAATAAAATGCATAAGAATACACCTCTAAATGAGGATTTTTGTCACTACATCATTTTGTTTGTTCAAGCTGAAAGTTTAAAACTATAAAAAATGATCATTCCAGACTCCATGTACAAAACGTCTGAGTTATGAAATATCATTGTTTTTTCTTGATCAAAAAAAACTGAAAGTGAGGGCTGTAAGTCTGAGTGAAGAGATAAAAACAGGAGCAAGAGGAGGACAGAGGACTTGTGGGAATGATCTGTGTACTTGAATAGTTTTCAAAAAGATAAGATAAATCATTCAATTTTGCAAAATATTTAAACAAAGTACATTCAGATGTCTTCTGTTAAATAAATCATAACTGCCTAATAGATAAATATTTTGTCTGGTTTCAAAATAAAGCCATTTTAATGATTTTGTTCTTTTTCAGGCTACAGGTTCCAGACTGGCATTAGTTGCTCAAAACATCGCTAACCTTGGGACTGGGATTGTTTTGTCATTGATCTATGGTTGGCAGCTGACTCTTCTGCTTTTAGCCGTTGTGCCAATTATTGCTATTACAGGAATGATTCAAATGAAGATGCTTGCTGGACATGCAAAAAAAGATAAAAAGGAACTAGAAAGCTTAGGAAAGGTGGGTTCAATTGCATTTTTAATCTATTTTTATGTTGTTTTGATAATTATAATTATAGGGACATAGGTGTTGGATCAATAATACACTCTTTCTCAAAGTCACTCTGCACTGTTGTACTGACAAAATGGTGATATAGAAATAATGAAGCTGAAAACTGAATATAGGAGTTAAATGTTAAGTGCAATTTGAATTTAACAAGCAAGGTATCACAAAGGAATATCCCATTGAATTCAGTGCAATTATTGCATGAAGAGAAGGCTGTGAGACCTCATTGCAAACTTCCAGTATTTAAAAGGGGATTATAAACAAAAGGAGAATCAATTTTTTACAGTGGGTAGACAGTGACAGGACAAGGCAGAATGGTTTTAAGCTCAAAGAGGGAAGGTTTAGATTAGATGTCAGGGGGAAGTTCTTCACAGAGCGGAGAGGTGCTGGCACAGGCTGCCCAGAAAGGCTGTGGATGCCCCATCCTTGGGGGGTGTATAGGACCAGGTTGGATGGAGCCCTGGGCAGCCTGCTCTGATACCTGGAGGCTGGTGGCAGGGGGCTTGGGACTTGATGATCCATGGAGTCCCTTCCAATCCAAGTCATTGTATGATTCTATGATCTGGAAATAGGTACAATGCATTGATAACAATTTTAACCATTAGTTAGCTTTCCGTTAGTTTTTATCTAGTTAATGATGTGATTTTATGCACAGCTGAAGAAGCAACCAATAATTATAGTGTATATTGATTACAACCAAAATAATAATTTTAAAAATGATTCTTTAAGACATTGGTTTCAAGGCCATATACATATGTACTTCACTTGAACTTTTGCTGAAAACTACAGTATACAGTAGTGGGAAAAGAAAAGAGAAGATAATGCAGGATTCACAAATAAAACTTTGAAAAACCTGTGAGATGATAAAGAAATATTATCAGATCCAAAGCATATTTAAACTGGCTGAGCATAATTTCAGTCAATACCTTCTATAAAACAGTTATTATCAGAAATACAGACATGAAGATAATATTGTGTTAGTCTTTGTAAGGGAGCCATTTACTATTTATGTGCAAATGGGTTAGATATCTCCATGCAGTTTAATTATTTCAATATCTTATCACTGACGTTACGCAGTCTGTTGGGTTTCTGACTTACAGATGGTCTAAACATTTATTCTATTTAATATGTAGAAATAATGTTGTAGAAGGAAGGGTTTGCTAAGTGCATAAGTAGAATTAAAATGGAGTTCAGCTCTTGTGTTGAGAGCTGCAAGGCTTTTCCTTTTTCTTACTGAGTCGAAGATTGAAAGTCATATTTGCTTCCAAGTTATTATTTATCTTTGCAGTAAGGGCTGATAATTCACAAGCCTAGAAATATTCTGTTACACATTAAAATACAAAGCTAAAATGTGTTTATTTTTAAAACAATATATACATTAATAAACAAAAACAAACAAACAAACAAAAATACTAATTCTTTTCTTGATAGGACAATCAAAGAGAAATTCAAAATGATGTCACTCATTACTCATCAAGTCTTGCCAAACAAGTTACCTTATGCTTCTTACGCACTGGAATATTTTAAAGTTATTTCATAGTCAAGTTGATTACAGCTGCTCATCGTTGTTGCATGCCAACTGCCTTAGAGGCTATTTGTAAGAACTGTTACATGATTGTTAGGCAATGACCTGAATACCTGCCTTTGACAGACTGTATAATTTTTTTCATCTCCACAGTTTCTGGCAAAATTTAAAGCATATTCATTCTCACAGCAAATCAGCAAAACATTTCACTTTAAATATATCAAAAAAAAATGAGAAGGAAAAGAAGTACCAAGGATCTATTTTAGCTCTAGGTAAAAATCTACTCTTCTATTTAGAAGAGATGTTCCTTCTGGAAAAAACTTTAAGGAAGAAATGGCATCTTCACACATCAGAGATAGAAATAAACTACTTTCAGTGATAGGTGGTACAGAAGCAATATTCATTCTTTCCTCATCAGCATCAAAGGTATTCATACACGTATAATGGAACCAATTATCTCCATTTATATGAAAGAAGAGCATATGACATGGAGTTAGGGTTGAGGTTATATTAGGTTTACAGTTAGGGTTAGGGTTGAGTTAGAGTTGGTTTAAAGCTAGGGTTGAATTAGGGTTGGGTTAGGATTGGGATTGAGTTAGTTTTAGGGTTAGAGTAGAGAGCTTCTGCAGAGGCAATGGGATCTTAAAGTGTACCAGTCTAAGACTGGAGATAGTAGAAAAAGATGAGCTTAAGTCCTAGATGACTTTCTAGAGAGAAGATAAGCATTGTTTATGGTTTTGGATTTTGTTTTAGATTTCTTGTGAAATTAGTACATTGGAACTAAATTATGAGCTGGAGTAAGTGTAGTGCTCCATGATTATACTTTACAGAAACATTTTCCAATGTTTTACATTTCGAGTTTTGATGTTCTGGATTCAATTGTCAATATGAAATCAAGCCTGAATCAATTCTCAGTATGAAAACATTTGCTGATGATATTAATTAACTGGAAGTAAATCCCCTCTGTACTAGGGGTTTATTAAGAAAATGAAGATTTGAACTTCCACTTGTATTCAGTCAAGTTCAGGTACATAACATCATTTCATTAATCATTGTGGAAATTTCTACCCCTATTATTTATCTTTTGTATGGCAAAATGGGAAGATTTTCAGATAAAAAATTAATAGGAATTAGCTTCCAAGCTGTCTTATGGGACAGAAAATGTCTATTTATATTTTTATGAATCTGCAGTAGATTTTATTTTCTTCCATAGGAGTTTTGAAAGATTTCTGTATTGCAAAAATGCTGGGGATACAACCTGGGAAAGGTTGTTTCTTTCAGAGAAAGATCAAAATTTGTGGCCAAATCCATTTCAAGGTGATGCAGGCTTGTTCATTTTAGCTAGACTGGGTACTAACAGCAATTAAATCTGGAGAGCAGTTGAGTAAGCCTGCTGCAAAATAAGCTCCCATTGCTGTCTTGCGATAAAATGAACGCTGTCTCAACTTCACTGCTATAATACATGCTTATTGGATTTTATTTATCAGAAGCATATCTACAAATATTGCAGTCATGCACTTTCAGCAATATTGTAGATATAGTCTATCACTTTTATTGCAGTCATTCTAAATTCTGTTTATCAAATTAGACTTAAAAGTTTCCATATAACCCTGTTTTTCGGATAATGCAGATTGCTTCTGAAGCCATAGAGAATATTCGAACTGTTGTTGCTTTGACTCGGGAAAGAAAATTTGAGTATATGTATGGACAAAATTTGCAAGTGTCATACAGGTAATGCAAAGCTCCTTGGAAATAAGTTATCAAAGTATATCTTTTTAAAACAAACATAAATCTCAATCAGCTGAATCACATTTATTTTCTAACACGTCATAAAGTCTAATTCCAAACTGAGCTTGAACATGGAAAATACAAATTATCTTCCTGCTCAAGCTAGCAGTCTTTGATTAAACGACAGTTTTCTTGAACCCTGATACTATTAGCTGCCATAATTCTTAAAATGAAAACCTGTAATATTTCTAATGATAATGAAGCCTTCATTCTGAGTAAACACATAACAAACACATAACAATCCAAAAGTCCGGTTTTGCCTGTATGTTTGGGTAAGATCCCTGTTAAAATCAGTGGGATTTTCCCAGGAGAGAACCAGAATGGCAGAGCTGCACAGCAGTTCAATTATTTGCACACTCTGATATTTTATCAAAGTGCTGTTGCAGATCATGTGAAACTTCCTGAATGTCATAGCCTATTTAAAGACTTTTGTTTCAGTGTAAGTACAAAGATTTATTCTGTTGAAGTAGTTTCTACTCGGTAGAAATTCTAAAGTTTTCGATTTTTCTCATCTGTTAGTTAAGTGAATCTTTAAATTGCACCTGTATTATAATTTTTTTACATCATTTCAATGACTGCATGCAATGAAAACAATACTAATTGTGCATGCTCAAAATATTGAGTAATTTCTTCTTCTGTACCAATATGGTCATGAGTTTCTGCAGGCAGAAAGAAAACAGAAATGATAATGTTTTAGGTTAGGACTGAGAGCTGGAGATATTTTACTCTAAGTTAATAAAGACTTGTGGATTCCTCTGAGTTCTGTGACACTCTATGTTCTTGGTTGCTGCAAATGAATGTACAGTAAAATTCTGAAAATATTTTTTTGCCGTTGCAGAAATTCTGTAAGGAAAGCACATGTCTTTGGATTTACTTTTGCCTTTACACAAGCTGTTATGTACTTCACTTATGCTGGATGTTTTAGGTTTGGTGCATATCTAGTGAAAAATGGACATATGCGGTTTAAAGATGTGCTTTTGTAAGTATATTTTCTTTAGGTTCTTTTGGGTCCATTTGAGAAAATATGTTTGAATTCCCTACAGGTATAATGAAATCATGCCATATACAACTGAAAAAAAAAAAAAACAGCTAAATACTTTCATCCTCACACTCCCCCTCCTTTCTCACATTGCAGCAAATCCAAAGTGTGTCACTTTTAGACTGCACACATTTTTTGTTGTGATCAGGTTACACAGAAAGGCAAAATGATGTTAGGCAAGGCAAAGCTGTCCCTCATTTTCACGACCGAGTTTTCTTTAACAACAGAATCACGTGGCCTAGCTGTAAGGAGCGTAGGTGGGCAAAATTTAAAGATAAGTGGAGCAAGCAATGGGTGAAACAGAAGTGAGGAAATTATAAGCCCTGGGGCAAGAGAGGTGGAGAGCAGGAGAAAGATTCAACAAACGCCCATTCTAAAAGATGCCCAGGTAGAGCTGGAAAAGCATCTTCAAATGGTAGTAGTGAACTGATGTTAATGCCTCTATCAACTGGCGCCTTTCCACCCTTTTTCCTCCCTCCCTATCTCCAACATCTAACCAAGTCTTCCTTCAACTCCCTGCAGATGAAATTCCTATCTGTATTTGTCAATAGTCACGTTGTCTCCCATGCTTTGTTTTAGCACTTGCCACACTCTTGCCTGGCAAAAATTATTACTGAAGCTAAACGTTCATCTTACGCTGATTACTGCAACACTTTCTCAAGCTAAACCTTCATCTTGTCCTGATTACAGCAACACTTTCTCATCTACAAGTGTTAGCCTCCCTTTTACTATACACTTAAGTGAATTCCTTCTTGTGTACCTATTTTTGTACTGCTCACTGCTTAGTCCAGATATCGTGTGTGCATCCTTTTCTCCTTTGCCTTTTGTTCCTGAACACAAGGACTGGATTGCACAAGGAAGACTGGATCCTTCAATGGAAATGTTGAATGACAAATTTCTCTGTAAACCTCCACAGCTAATAGCTACAGTTTTACAGATGAAGGAACTGAACTGCAAGGAACAACACATCCTACCACATCTCATCCATTGAGAATAGAAATAGAAATCCAAACATCAGTTTCTAATAAATCCAGTTGAGCGGGCAAGAACAGGAAGCTACTGTCCTCCCTACAAAGAAATTATGGATTTTCTCAGTGAAGGAAAAATTCTCAAAGTTTGCAGTAAACAGTTTTTACCCTCTCTCAACCTTATTAAGGAAGTAGTTATTTAGGAGTAGTTATTAAGGAGTAGTTATTTATCTGAAGCCCCTCCTCTGGCCATCCAAGTTTATTGTGCCTGTGCCATTAGAGTATCAACGCATTTTTATCCTGTTTATTTTTACAGAGTGTTTTCAGCTGTTGTATTTGGTGCAATGGCATTAGGACAAAGCACTTCTTTCACTCCAGACTATGCCAAAGCCAAGATGTCAGCTGCTCACTTGTTTGTGCTGCTTGAAAGAGTACCATTAATAGATAGCTACAGCGAGGAAGGGGAGAAACCTGTAAGTAAACATGATGTTTTGAACAGTATATCATGCACCTCTAATTTATTTCAAGCCTGTTTTTTTTTTTTTTCCTGTCATTCACATCAAAGCTACTGAGAACAAGTACAGAGTGAGCTCATTTGCATCTGAGTCATTCAACCAAATTGGGATTTAAGTTTTGTTATATCATCGCCTACCATCCCCTCAGCTTCATCTGCCTCTCGATGAAGCATGTTTCAAATGCGTGAAAATAATGTAACAGAGACAGTTTTTCAAGCCTTTCTTGTCTGAAGCTACTTGAGCATGGATCTTGAACCTATGAATAGGCCTCCAATATTTACAACTGATTTTCAAGGTCTAACTAATTTGCAAACTGTCAATAATAGATTGTCATGTATTTTGATGAACAACAATGTGTATGAACATATGGATATATGTGGCCTTTCATATAATGAAGAGGATAGAATGTATCAGAAAACAATCACATATGTGTCATAAAAACAAGTTAATATATATACATACACATGCGAGAGCTGCTCTTAAAAGAATGCTTCCTATTTCATGGCATTGGCCCATGATGTCAAAGGCAGATGCGGTGCTATGGCAATAGAGGTTGAACCTTCCTGCCAGTATTCTGTTACGTGATGTTGCCATGTGACAGATGGCAGCAGAGGGGCAGTCTGACAAAACGGAGCGTGATATGGAAGTGAATATCAAGCAAAGATGTGGAATTGAGTTCCTCTATCCAGGAAAAATATTCACCCATTGACATTCTTTGACTCTTGCTAAATGTTTATGGAGATCAAACAGTGGATGCGAGCACAGTGAGGTGGTGGGTGGTGCATTTCAGCAGTGTCAACTGCAATGAGAAAGACAAACTGTGTTCTGGATGGCCAGCAGCTTTTTACGAGCACAGGATGGAGGCTCTTCTTCATCTCTGGTGAAAATGCAGAGCTAATGGTGGTGACTGTGCTGAAAACAGCATTTTGTAGCTGATAATTTGTTCTATCAAATAATGTTATTGTGCTTTGTATCTGTTGTAGTTTCCATGGAAATAATTAAAATAAATAGGAGATGTTACTTTTGAAGTGACCTACTGTAGCAGAAATGTTGTCATGGCTTGAAGCAGTAATTGAGCACCTGGTGGGAAGGCAGGGCCAACCCAGGGCAGCTCAGGTGCAAGCAATGTACCTGAGTAACTGGAAGGGGATCCACTCATTTAAGTGTTGGCAGTGGAGGCAAGGGTTTTTTTTTGTGGAGATTTCTGCTTACCTAAGGCCTTCTGAAGGTAAGCAGCTTCTTTCCTTTGTTTCTGTGCCTCACTGCAGTTGCATCTGAGCAAACCCTCACGTGCTGCAACCTAGGACCTTGCTGCTCTGCTATTGTTGCTATACTTTCTATCATGTTATATTATAAAATGCTATTTTTCAGTATAGTTGCCACTATTAGCTAGCTATTTTTGCCAGCAATGAGGAAGAATCTTGAATGCTGCACTCTTAAAAATCTGCACCAGTGGAGGTGGCCTATTGTTTTACAGCTGCTGTGATGGCATTGTTGCTAAGAAAATGTTCCCCATGCTGTGCATTGTCTCAAACGGATGCAAGTCAGTAGGCACTAAGTCCAGACTGAATGATGGGTGTTGTAGGGACACTCCAGCTAAGACTGGCAGTGTGCTCCACTGTCTTCAAATGGGTATGAAGCCTGAAATTATTATGTTGTAAGAGAAAGGCTGCCTCCTTCTCTGGCCTGACTGGAACCTGAAGCCTTCAAGAGTCTTAATGTAGTGGTCAGAGTTGATGCTCTGTCCTGGCTCCAGAAAATCCAGTAGGATCATTCCTTTCTTATTCCAAAAAAAAAACCACTACACATCACTTTACTCACTGAGCACTGAATCTTGAACTACTACTTCAATGGGGAATTCACACATTGCCATTCTGTGGATTTTTGGCTCTGCCTTCTGGTGGTGATACAGTGTCTCATCACTGGTAATCACACACAGAATTGTAGGGGTCAGAAGGGACCTCTACAGATTAGCTAGTCCAGCCTCCTTGCCAAAGCAGGCTCCCTGAGGTTGCTTAGATAGGTGCCTAGGTGGGTCTTGAACATCCCCAGAGGTGACATAATCCAGGAAACTGTTGTCTTCAGCCTCGTAATGGTTCAATAGGTCCTGACAAACTTGCATATAACGTTCATTTTGCTCCTGTGTGAGCACCTGGCACAAACTTTGTGATATTCCAACATTGCCACCATTGTTTCCATCACATTGAAGCTGATATCCACTGCTGGTCTCTGGAAGTATTCAGCAAGCATTGGTGAATGTCAATGGGTTAATTTTTTTTTCCTGCAATTAAGTTCCACATCTTTGCTTTATATGTCAGGTGCTATTTTGTCAGCCTGCCCCTCTGCTGCCAGGAGTTACATGGCAACAAAATGTAATAGAACATTGGTGGGAAGGTTCAACTTCTATTGCCATGACACCAGCATCTACCTCTGACATTGCTGCCAACATAAAGAAATAGGAAGCATTACTTTCCAAGCAGCCTTCATATACATACATGCATATATATCTATATATGGATACACACTTGCCTCTACATACGGACGTTTTAGTGTGCACTAGCCATGATGTCTCATGAAATATAAATTTAAGCTGAAATGTTGATCGGTCACTTGCTTGAGTATGTGTTTTCTTTTTATGTATAATCATTTATACGAACTAAATTACTTCTTGTGTGGGCAACATCCACATCACAAGTACCTGATTTATAGTAAATTAACTGGAAATAAATCTTTAAGTGGAATGATTGTGCTTGTGGCATAGAATTTTAATTAAAATATCCTTGCAAAGTAGAGTATTTAGAAGAGCATTTGTATTTTTGTAACAGCTGCTCACTGTGTGTTAATTTCTAGGGGAAAAAAAGAAAAAAGGGTCTGATTCATTGAAAAAATGGCCACTGATCTCTTGGAAACGCTTTTCTTTGAGTTTTATTACCTGTTATACAGTAGTTTTTACATCTGTTAGATTGTCCAAAAAACACCTCATCTAATCCTACCATTTCGCTCAGAAAATCTTTGGAGGAAACATCTCATTCAAAGATGTGGCATTTAAGTACCCAAGCCGCCCAGAGGTCAAAGTGCTCCAAGGCTTGAACATTGAGGTAGGAAAAGGACAAACTCTGGCCCTCGTTGGTAGCAGTGGCTGTGGAAAGAGCACTGTTGTTCAGCTGCTTGAGAGATTCTATGATCCACTCAGCGGAGAAGTGGTAAGTGTTCCCTGTGCATGATATGTGTTTAATGAATTCTACTAATGTAATCTATTTGATATTTTTTCTTCTAAATCTCCTTAAATATTTTCTAGTATACCTACTCACTTTTGTTGACGTTTTTACATGATTTTTTAATTTTATTTTTAAGTAAAGGCAAGAACACGTGGATTTTCAATATTCTGTATGCAGTCATGGTGAAAGTGTGCTGTTTTGAGTTACTCAAAATAGGTCCAGTGGAGGGAAGCTGTTACATTGGCCTGACTGGAGACAGAACCAGTACCGTGGTGGTTCAGTTTTGTTCTGATTGCTAGAAATCACTGGAAATATTTTTAGACAGATCAGTGCAGGCTATGATGTGTAACATCAGCCCCTTCTTTATATTGTATCTGAGCACTATTTGCTGAAGAGATTTCCTTGTTCCTTTGATTTTAATGCTGAGCATGTATCCTTTTCCTTTCTGTTTGTTAAAGCACAAATGCACATTTGTAAGGGCTTAGGCCTGTTCTAAATGTAAAGGGCATAAGCAGACTCTCTCACTTCATTTCTGTTCATTTCTATGATCACCACCCTTACCAGGGCACATGTGGCACATGTCTTGAAAGCTGATCCATTCTGAAGGCAGCACTGCTGATAAAATGCAGTTTAATCTGTGACTGACAGCTTGTTTTCAAGACTCATGAAACCATCTCAAATAAACGTGCTCTGGGTCTTTTACTTACCCATCTCCAACCTCAGGGAGAGGCTGCACAGATGTGCATGGCATCTGCTGTGGCTGGAAATAGCGGATCTTCTACTTTCCCAACTCTTAACTGCCTGGTAATTATGACTGAAAAACAAAACAAAAAAGGTAATTAAGACATTTTAGCTAGACACACGCAGGTCCTGAGTGAGTGGTAAAGAATTTCTGGGTTTATTGGTACTATCCCTAGATAATAATTACACTCATATCCTTCTACTGCTATTAATAGCATGTAAGTCACCTCAGTGCACCATGATTTCTTGTAGTCCAGGAAGTTGTGGCTGCAAAGTTGCTCACATACAGAGCATTTCTTCTCCTGAATGTGAGACAGAGATGCTAATGTCGGATCTGGGTAGCTCTGGCTACAGGAAGGTGAATAGTGTAAGACAAGCTCTGCTTTCAGCTCAGGGTTAAGTTCCAGACTAATTAGTTCATCGATGAAGTGCCACAGTTAGGGTTTTTTTCCTGCACCAGCAATTCCTCTAACAGCAGTATTTAGGTTAGACACTGAATTTTATTGCATTATAATACATCAGGTACAAATCGAGTAAGGAGAAAATGGAGGGGAAAAAATAAATGTGCAAGGTTTGTTCTTGGATCTTGAGGCATCTGACTCATTAGTTCCCCTTTAGATGGGAGTCATAATGATAAAGCAGAAATACAGATTGATGTTTTGGACAGAATAATTCATCCTTCTAACAGAGACAATTAAGTGTAGAACTGTGGCTACTGATATCCAGATAAGTGTAATACATGGAGAGAAGGAGCTCCAATGCAGATACTTTTGAGTTTCACACGTTTCTCATTTTACACAAGCTAATGGTGGTAGAAGATTTCTCCCTGAGGCACAAAGATGATATTCAGTTGTGGGATTAGGACTCAGTGTCCATTACAGTCTCCCATTAATGTCATTTGAGAAGCAAGGACATCTGACTTCTGGATTAGGAAAATAGAGATGGGAAAAAGCTGCTAATAAAGGGAGCAGAAACACTAGGTGCTATGGATTTTCTTTCTGTTTCTGAAATAGATATTTCTGTCTGTCACCACTGCACTACCAAATGTCTGTAGCAGTGACAGCAAGTTCGCAGCTAAAGTAGATCTGTGCCAGCTCTTGTAGATGGGGTGATAAACAAGTAGGGAGCAGTGAAATGGCTTCATGTAGCTGGAGTTTGTCTTGGTTGGTAGAGACTTGTGATGAGATTCTACTGATTGCAAATGTAGATAAGCTGTAACACTTATCTGCTTACCTCTGATGCTGCATGGGATTGTGCAAGAAGACAAGACTGAGGGCATGAAATGCCCTGGCTGCTAAAGGCCACAATGTTGCTAGATAAAAAATCAAAATATATGTTTAATAATAATAAAGCCACAGATAAAGTGCTGTGATCATAGTATCTTCTTTCTGACCGTTTAGCTTCTGGATGGCCAAAATACAAAGACGCTAAACATCCAATGGCTGAGAGCTCAGATCGGCATCGTCTCACAAGAGCCAATCCTGTTTGACTGCACCATTGCTGAAAACATTGCGTATGGGGACAACAGTCGGGAGGTGCCACATGAGGAAATCGTTAGCGCAGCAAAAGCAGCCAACATTCATTCCTTCATTGAATCACTACCAAAGGTAATTAGGCCTTCATTTTCAACTTGCAAATAGGGGGAAAGCATAGAGCCTATATTTTTATTTTTCGAAGGAAATAGCTGGTAAAAATATTTTGGTTTTCCACTGTTTGCTGAATTTTAGATTCACATTTGTTCGGTTTGTGTTTGAGATCTAGGCGGTGCTGGTGGATGTAGGCATTACTCAATTCCAGTGCTGCTGATGCCTGAATTGGAGGGGCCTTCATCTCTGCGGGAGCAGTGTCAGTTAGATAATAGCCTGGTTGGTACTGGTAGTCGGGCAAGTTTTAGATGCACTGTGTGGGATAGCAGAAGACATAAAAAGAACTGCTGGAAAAGGAGATGAGTAATTTCCTCCATGTAAGTGAAAGCGATAGGAAAATGGCTAAGGCAGCCCCAGAGCTCTGCTCCAACCCTCCTTTTTCCAGCAGACACTTCACTAGCCAGGTATATAAAGTCTCTCCCAGATCTGTCTTGTGAAACCAGGCAGAAAGACATCATCTTCTAACAGACACTTTGTTCTCTTGCTTTACTGTTTATACTATTTCCCCCTTGTTACACCTGCTCTGGTAAGTCAAGTGTTGGGTATGGTGGGTCTTTCTGCCACCCAGAAGGGAAAAGCAGTTTTGGTTGTGGATGATTTTGATGGGGAAAGATCCCAGACGCCGACCTGTTGGCGTCCCACCGAGCAGCTGCTGCAGGAGTGCAGGCAGAGTGCCTTCCAGCTGCTGCTCAATAGGGTGAAGTTAATGCCTGTCTATCTCCTTATGGAAAACAGGGAGACAAATATTTCTGAAGCAGTGAGTTCCCACAGGCTTAGGAGACATGGGTTTTCCCTGCAAGCTCTCGATGAAAGATGTACATTTGTTTACACAGTGGACGGTCAGAAACTCAAACAAATGAGGGAGTGCAGAGTTGAAATAAAATTTCTTGAGTAACTTAGTCTTCACTTTAAATACCGATCCTGTTTTGAATTTGAGTGGCTTCTAGTTCATCCCCAATCACTCGCAACATCTCTCAGGCTGCTTTTGTCTTACAGAGGAGTGGTGAAAGGCAAGCAGATTGCCCAGGCTACCCAGGCTGTTGTGCATGCAGTGACTCAGCCCTCCTCTCACCCCAGTCCCTCACCGAACAGCACTACTCCTGCTCAGCACCACGGGGTGTGCTCTGCAGCCGAGCACGCTGAGAGATGTACTGCTCTGCTCAGCTACTGCATGGGGGCTGCTCACCCTCACCTGCCCCGTGACCTGGGAGGGGACTGCCTAGAATTGTCCCTGGGTGGAAATACAGCTGAGGTGTCATCATAACAGGATCAAGTCCACATTTACGCTTCATTTCTTTATTTAGAAATACAACACATGTGTGGGAGACAAAGGAGCCCAGCTGTCTGGCGGTCAGAAGCAGCGCATCGCCATTGCCCGAGCCCTGGTTCGGCAGCCCCGCATCCTGCTGCTGGACGAGGCCACCTCTGCGCTGGATACAGAAAGCGAAAAGGTACGTTGGCTCTGTGAGCAGGAACTGCTATGTGCAAGTCAGCTGGGCATCCTGGGCTGGGATTTGCTCACCCCCGTGTTAAAGCTCCAACTGGTAGTTTTGTGTTTGCATTTTTTTTCTTTACGTGCATACCAAGCCAAAATGTGCCAAATGGGGTAACAGAGGCATCTGGATAGCTGCTGTAAGCAGCCTCTGCTGGGCTGCAATCAGAGGACTTCCAGAATCACAGGCAAAAATGGGACAGCCCATAGCTGGGTCTCAGGGCAGGGCACAGAAAGTCGCCCATGCAGACTGCCTGACCTCTCCCCTGCAGCTTTCAGCAGTACCTTGGGTTCTCACTGCATTTTGGGCACAGACCAACTGCACAAAGAAGAGAAGCATGAGACTATGATATAAGGCAGGGAAAAATGAGACAGGAATTTGAGAAGGTGTACATAACCTTTAGAAATAATACATTACCAAAACAGCAAAAATATTTAAGTTTCTTATATAAACACCCTGCCTGTACAAACAGGGAATTCAGCAGTCAGCAGGTATAAATTTTTTACTGCAGGACAAATTTAAACTTGGAATCTCAAAAGTCACTGCCTCCAAGGCCATAGAAATGTCAGCTTACTATTTGCTGCACTACAGATAACTCAATAGGTGCCCCCAGACTGCACCACAGGGGGAAAGAGCAGCTGTACTTGATTCCAGTTTGCCTTTTTGTCTGCTCATTGCACAGATGGTCCAGGAAGCACTGGATAAAGCCAGAGAAGGTCGCACCTGCATCGTGATAGCTCACCGCCTGTCCACGATCCAGAATGCTGATAAGATTGCTGTGATCCAGAATGGCAAGGTCATAGAGCAAGGGACTCATCAGCAGCTCCTGGCTGCAAAAGGCTTCTACTATTCACTGGTCAATGTCCAAAGTGGGCCTTGCACCGTATGACAATGGGCAGCGTCGGTGGCTGTACAGCTGGTTCAGTATTTTGTATGAAACTATTTAGGGTATTTCAGTACTTCTAGTTTTGTTAAAATCCTGTAAATAGTTTCCTTAAATCCCACAACTAATAAAGAAAATGTGCCTCAGTTATTTAAGAATCTAGCATCCTTTGGTTGTTCTTCTGTCAACACCAAAAACTCACAGCTGCTCCAGTTAAAGGTTACACTGTGATTAGAAGCCCAGCCGACTTGCCAGACCGCAAATAGCAGCCCACCAGGTGCTGACAGCCCACTCTGTCTCACAGCAGTATGAGCAGAGCACTGCTGCCATGCAGCTCTGCTGTTTATACAAAACAGGGAGAGGGGCTGAGGGCAGAGGTATGCACAGATGCTCCCTAGCATGAATGGAAACACAGAGTGCCCAGGTCCATGGCAGGAGGCTCTTAAATAGGGTGCTAGTGAACAAAGGGATGAAAGACAGTTATTGCTGCTCAGGACTCGGTTTTCTCTACAGGATCATTGCAACTGTATGTTGCAGCAGCATTCCACTCTATCTCTACCCTCCTGAAAGTGCGAACGATGACAGTGAAAAGGACCTGAGGAAAAAAAAGAGATTCCACAAAGAAAAGGAATAGCTCGTGTGTGCAGAAACACACCAGCACAAGGCAGCAACAGCCATCCGTACATCAAATACAACACTGATTTTCTGACTAATTTTATTTTTTGAGAGAAGAAAATTAAAAGCTTCCCAAGCAGAGGAATCAAAAATCCTGAGAATCTCAAACTGCGGTCAGTGCTTTCTGTTATTGTGTATCACTAGTGTGAAGCAGCAGAGAAATTCACAGCTCACAAGATGATGTAAACTCCAAAGCATTCTGAGTTAATAAGCTACTCTCTGTCTTTATTACTGAGATTCAAAATACTTCACATTGTAGTGCTCATGTTATAAATGCAGTGGGAACATCCCAATACAGAGATGCAACGTTTACTCTATGCAATCCGGGTAGCAAAAAGGAAAGGACTTAGAAAACAGCATATAGAAGGGCTGCCCCCATCCGGCTGTTCATAAACCACTACAGACAGCAGCACAGCCACCTAAGACAACAGTGTGGGGTTACTCCTAAGCACGCAGTTAAGTGCTGCACTGGCACAAACTGCCATCAGACTACAAAGTGTATTCTATGTGCTACTACTGAGATCATAAATATAGATCTCCCAGAAGTTCTCCGTGTCCAACACTGTGTTTCTCAGAAGTGTTTGCATTGTTGAGGCATATCATATTGCATAGTTCTGCATACACCAGCCACTACCTCTTGCATTGCTGTTGCAGATGGCTACATTGATTAGTGTAGATCCCACCAAAAGAGGAAGACTTCATGCAGATTATTAGAAGTCTTAGCTCGAATACAACAGTTCTCTTACACAAAGTTTCACTTATAAGTACTACAAATAACTTGAGAACTTGCAAAGGCTCTTTTGTATCATCATCAGTTTTATAACTGAGCTGTAACTGTTAACTGCAGCATGTCCTGGAAACACTGGAATAAAGTTCTGCACAGCACTTCGGCGCTGGTCTCCGGGCACGACTTCCAGGAAGAACACAGAACAACAATCCTGTCAACACAGAAAGCAATGAAGTTATCACTCTTAATTGCCACGGTCTTGGACACACTACAGAAGCTGTTCTGAGATATCAAATCATCAACAAAGCTCTGAATCAGAAACCAGCAGATAAACACGCTGTCTCCACACTCAGAAGATACAGGGATCCAGATCCCTGGGGCCTTCAGTAGTGACAGTGTTTGCAGATCCTGAAACAGGGTATTCCGATTTCTACACATACAGTGACATCACTGAAAATACTTCTATTTCATTTCTCTGCACCTAGTTCAAGGTTTAAGTACTTTTTCCTTTCTATTTACCCATTAAATCTCAACCTTTATTTATTTTAACAGAGCAATAGTGAAAGTATATTGTTTTGTGTGCTCAAACTGAACCCAACCTGCCATGAAATCTGCAGTTAGCTTTAGACACAAGCCATCCAAAATAACCAATCATAAAAACAAACCAGGTTATCTCAGTGCACTGCATTTGAAGTGATTTACTTGATCTGCTGAACAAGCAGTAATTGTTGCCCATAAGGTAAATAAGCCAAAGGTTTTTTTGTTGTTTTTTTTTAAACAAACATCTTTGCAATCATTCATCACTAAGATGAATACTTATTTTAAAGGTATCTCCTGCTGTTCCTCTTCTCGACTTCCCCACTCTTTGCTTTCTGCTCCTTGTCAGTATCTTCTCACTTCACCATCTGTCCCTCCTTCCACTTCTGCTTTCCAGAATCTCAGTGCCTCTTTTCTCCTTTATTTCACTTCTCAACCTTTTCTGTTCATCTTTCCCTAACCTCATTCTAGTTGTTCGCTGCCTTTTCCCCCATGACACAGTCAGAACCGTAAGTGAGCTGTTGTCCTTACCTGTCATCTCTGATTGCATAGAAAAAGCCATAGCCGTGATGCACCATAGGGAGCGCGCATCCGCTGAACCTGGTGTATCCGGTCAGACTGGTTGAAAGAACAAAGTTCCCACCTCCTCCACTGCAAAACATCACAAAAGTGAATTTGATCGTGCAGATCAAGAAATCGTCACACTTCAGGACAGCGTAACCAAGCGACTCCACAGTATCAAGGGATACAACCCCCCCACAGGACAAGGCCACCAGATACCTGGCTGTGAAGGCAGGGTCCACAAAGAGCTCTGGCACTGGCAGCCCCTGCTCCTGTGCTATGAGAAGGAGACCCAGGAGATGACGATCAAATCCTGTCAGAAGAAATGCAAGTTCTGCATCATTAACAGCAGCACTGCTTGGTTTTCTGCTTTTTCAGTTCTGGAAGCTTGAAAAGCAGCTGAAGGACAGCTAAAATGACAGAGTCCAATTTAAAAAAAAAAAATAGATTCATACTGCAGAATACAAAAACACTTCCCAAAAGCATGGCCTGAGATGCAGTCATCACTGAGCTCACACCACTGAGCCCAAATGCAATGAGCTACATGGTACAAACCAAGCACATACACTGCAGAAAGCAAAACCCAAGAAAGCTATTTCTGCAGACAGGAGGAGTTTCACACAGTGAAAGTGGTTCTCTGGCAGAAAACAGTAAATTGATATTTAAAGTGAACAGGCCATTAGGGCAGAAGGAAGGCACGAGGCCCAGCCTTTAGCTTCTCTCCAAAACGGTTTAAATCTAAACTGTTGATGGGCAGTTTTTAATGCAGCTGAAAACAATAAGAAAGGAAACATGAGTGCACTGTTCCCTTTTCACCCCCAAAGAAATAAATGATTTGTGATCCCCAAGTACCTCTTCCATTCTCACAATCTTTCCTCATTCTGTTGTGCTTCGCAAATGCCACATGCATCAGCCGCAGGCATTCAGAGCTCTGAACAAAGGAGGGGGAAATGGGTTGAGAAACAAGAGAAAAAACATTCCAGATGAGTAACACATCAGCAGACACAGATCAGCAAGTTCTTCCCTTTCACAATTTCTAGCAATAGAAGAAAACAGAGGAATTGGAACGTACATTAGAACCAAATTCCTTTCTCACAACCACTGACTCGTTTGTTCCCTGCATCTCTGTTCTGCTATCTGGGTCACTTCTGTACTGAACAATATTCCAAACCCCACACAAGCTGAAGCAATGCAAAGCAAACGTTGTGAACTACAGAAACGTAACCCAAAATTCTCCTACAGTACCACTTATTTAGGAAGCACATGAGCTTTTCACAGCTCTGGCTGCCAGTTAGCATGGGGAAAAAAAAAACAACCAATGTGAAGCATATCTTGTCTCTTTAATTAAAACACGCACAGATGCCAACTGCATTCCCTACTTTTTTCTGCTGATTGAATCTTTACTTCCACGACAGTAGCTCTGCCTGTCATTGTGTGATTTTTATGCCTGTATTAAATAGAAACTTACACATTAAAGAGAGAAGAACATGTGTTTTGGTAAAAGAGGCCTAGGGAAACACCTCTAGATACCCAAGGCCTCGTACTTATCTCACTAGTACTTTAACAACTCCTTCATCCTCATGAGAGGTGGCAGCACAGAATGTGAACCACGGCCACTCCATTTGGACTGAAGCCTTGCTACTGAGCTCACTGCAGGCAGCAGAAAACATGACATACATGGATTTTCATCCAAAGTACCTACATTCAAGGGGGCTTCTGCACTTTAAAATTCAACTTCTGAGCATCTTGATTTCAATGCCACTGGAGATACTTAATGCTTTTTAAAGACCCCAACAGTGCACTACACATGGAAATACCACAACAGCACTAAGAAGACAGTCAGCACAGAATCACTGAGGTTGGAAAAGACTTGTAAGATCATCAAGTTCAACCACCAACCCCTCACCACCATTCCCAGCATCCCACGTCCCTCCCCAGGCAGCCTGTTCCAATGCAATGCCACCACCCTTCCTGAGAAGAAATTTTCACTCACACATACATTTATTTCTGTTATATTCCTGTACGTTTCTCAGTACAGAATAGTACAACAATATAGAACTGCTGAATTTCCTTACAAACATGTAGCTCTTTGTTTCAAAGTCCTCTCCTTGCTTCATTCCTCAGACTCTAGGAAACGAGCAGTGAGGACAACAGGGCGAGTTTTTGTACAGCTTTCACTTGGCAAGAGCAGCATGAAATTTGCTGCCAGCCAGGGACTGTGGGGCATTTGCTGGGAAAAGGCCCCTGGCAGAGCTGCTCAGGCAAACTCTGGAACACATCCCTGTCGCCACTAGGACAACAAGCAGATTTTATCCTTGCTCTCAGGCTCGATTAGATTAACATTTCCCCATTTCACTTGATATTAAAACAACAGAACCACTCCACAGCAGAATTTAGCTGTTCCAAGGTAGCTTCTTTCCGAGGTGTGAAAATCAGAGTGAATATCACTCAAGACAGACCTGAAACTGAAGCGTAAAATAGAACAGAAAAAAATATATCTAAACAAGCCCATATGTGACAGCTCGCCTCTGTCACAATGACCACAGCCAGACCTCAAGCAATCTCAGCATACCAGATCTGTCTCACTGGAAACAAGCCAGCTCTCATTAATGGGACCGTAATAAAACAAATAGTTAGCAATTAAAATTGACAGGCCTTCTACATACATTACGATGTAGGTAGGGATTCCATACTTACACTGGCAGAGTGATCCAACATGGATTTGCACCACTGCACTGCTTCCACGGTACAGGGTCTTATGGTCTCTGTGCGGCCGTGATAGAAACGCCTGGTCATGGCGGTTTCATAACAGCAGCCCGGGCTAAGAAAGAAAAGAAAGGATCTCATTAACATAACAAAACTACTTGCTCTCTCCAGGGGAAAAGAAAAAAAAAAAAGGAAAACCAAAAACAAACCCACATCCTGTGAAGTATCCTATCCACCCAGCTCAGTTACAAGCATCAGCAGGCCCCAAATTTATTTCTTTACTTTAATTGTGTGTGTCTGAAAAGGAGCCACGAAGGAGCCAGAGGAGCTCTGCAAGCGTTTATATGAGACAGATGACTGAGGAAGTGCCAGTGCTGTAATTCCACCTTGAGAAGTTCAGGTCATCATGCCTATTTTCTGCTAAGTGCAAGTGTAGCTTAATTATATTAGAGCTGGAACCTTCTATGCAAAATTCAGTCTCACCACATATTTCTATCAAAGGAATCATCCAAACCTTCAAAGATTAAGTGATACTTGAAATAAGTGTCCTCAGTCCTATCCCACTCTACCATTTAATGCACAATTTAACTGCAACATACCAGTGTGCTACTAACAAACTTTTATGAGGGTTTTTTTAGTCAAATCATTTACTCCAGCATCTAGCAAATGAGACCTGGCTTCCTGAGATACTGACACTTGCAGTGATTAAGCATCATATGATCATGATGAAACTCTCTTCTGTAGCAAACAATACTTGCCAGTAATGACTTCTACAAGGCACCATCTGGAATAGTTAGCAGAGGAAGTTGGGAACTCCAGTACCAGGAAGAATGCTGTTTCTTTCCAATCATACAAATTAAAATATCACAAAAATGCTGAGCCGAGCTTCTGGAGAGTCACTTTCTATTATTTTGCCTTGACTTTCTAATTGTGCTGAAGTGAGACTTGAGGCTTTTCACAAGTTTGGAAGACCAATCATTTTTAATCATTTGCTGCAGGTAAAGATTTCTTCTCCACCTGAACAACTGCTCAGCATTGAAGAGTCCTGACCCACTCAAGTTTGGTATTTAACCTACTATTCACATAGTGCAGCACAAATCTATGTTTTCATGGGTTGCTGTCTGCCACAGTTATGTACACACGTGACCCTGTGGGTCACAAAGACAGATGTTAGAAGTCAAGAGCAAAAGCCCCTCCAACTTCAGCGGCAAAAAAGAAGGCCCTATACAGTGTCCGAAGTAAGCAAAACCCTACTTCTTCATTCTTTTATCACCAGAGCACGTTACACAGAGGCACTGCAAAGCCACTGCACTGTATGTCCAGATCTATGCCTTTATTCAGTAATCTACTTTTTCATCCCTAATCTGTGCAATGAGCTTTTCTTACCGGCCGTGACACTTGTAATAAGCCAGCTGAAGGGCAAGCTGCACAAATGTATCAGGATGAAGCTTCCTCTTCTTAATCAATGCTTTGCCAAAGGATGTGAAGGCATAACATGCTAATTGCAGGTCAGATACCTGGCAAACCACAGGAGGAAAAAAAACCACACAAGTCAAGCAACTTCTAATATCACAGCTCAGTTTGCTCCACAAGACATTCAGTGTAAGAAAACAAGGGCACAAGTTTAACCATGGTTAAATCACAGTTCACCAACTCATCAGTAACACATTCACTCGTTCTCTAGGATGAAGAGTTAATAATGCACAAATGCAATGAAAAAAAAATCAGTGACAATTAGGAGAAGCAGCAAGAAATCCCACCTTTTCGTAATATATTTCTTTAGTTCGTCCAATTTCATCTATAATTTTTTGGTCTACTGTGAATACAAGTTCCTCTGGCCACGGAATATCCCTCACTTTATCTGATCCCTGGGAGCAGGCAAAGAAAGAAAGAAAACAGTTATCCACTAAAGAAAAAACTAACACAACACACATTAAATGATACAGCTGGAAGTTTAAAGAACACATACCTTCCATTTTCCCTCGTTTTCAATAATCTTTTGTTCGGCAGAAGATAACATGGTGATTAAAGCCATGGCATCAAAAGGAGAGTGCTGTAATCAGCCAGGACAAGACAGTGCGTTATTTGCATGACTGCAAGAGGATCAATTTTTTTTTATTTTTAATCCCTGGCCTACTTATTCCCCCCCCCCAGACTAAAAGCACTACTGCACAGCGTTGGACTTGTTTTTCCAGTTCTTCTGCAACACTTCTGCAACAACTGATGCCAGTTCTCTCACTGTTCTGACTGCTCTGCAGCTAGACAGCCACTACAGCATTGCTACAGAGAAGCAGATTTCATGCAGGATGCAGGCTCTCCCATCCACTTAAGTATAAAAATAATTCAAGATTAAAACCATACTGTTCAACAGGAAGGGCTCATTTTAAGCCTCTGTGCAACTTTATTATTTGCTTTTTTTTTGTTTGTTTGTTTTTAAACTTTGGAACTCCCTCATTAAATAGTTTATAAGATTATGATTTCAGAGCTCATGCCCTTAATTCAAGTACGATGCAATATCCAACACTGTAAAAACAAACTGGCTTTGGAAACCTGCCAGGCAAGGTGCAAGACTACACTAAAAAGGAACTCATTAAGCATTTAACACTCTGAAAGAAAGAGCTTATTAAGTAAATACTTGAAAAGGTTATAAGTGGAATTTTTTTTCGTCAAACTTACATCACAGAATGCACTCGAGGTCCCATTGGAGAAGAATATGCTGTTGTAGGACTTATCTCCCCAGCGCACAGTTGGATCACCCGCCAGTCCCAGCCTCGTGATCTAAAGCAGAAAGTACACTCTGGGTTTTCAAAACCACCACACACATTGCCAACCTTTGGTACCTGAACCAAGTCTACACGAACATGGTGAGGCCTGCCTATGACACCTTCATCCAGCTGAAGAAACATGGCTGTAAGCCTAAAAGTTTAAATCAAGAGTCCTAACAAACTGCTGACTGTATTTCTAAGGACCCTGAAGCACTGAGAGCTAAAGGATTACAAAGGGGTATTTCATCTGTTCTCACTTCCAGTGTCCTAACAACTCAAACTACTAACTGTTTCAACATGAAACGTGACCTGAACAATTATCTGCTTCATTTTCTCTGTTCTGAAGGAGCAAGAAGTGCTAATTTTTATCACAAAAAGAGCACATGCAGAAAAAAAAGAAAAAAATACAGAGCAGGCAGGAATGATCAAAAATCCTCAGCTACCTCCGTGTAGTCCTCAGGAGTGGCATGGGGACTAGCATCATCCAGGCTGACCACAAACAAACTTTGCTGAATTTTCTCAAGATGAACAAGGTTCTTTGGATCCAGGCTGATTAAATACTCTCGTAACTAGAAAGCAAGAAACGACAGAGTTAAGTGAAATTATGTCTTTCCAGTGTTCACAAGACTTTTATGAAGAAAAAAAAACCAAACTCTTGAAGTATTCTGACCTCTGCCCATTTTGTCCTTTCATTGCTTGTTAAGGCTGACAGTCCTGGTCCATCTGGTTCACTACTGCATCTTTTCTGGATGTATGTAAGCTGCCTGTAAGAAGATTTCAAAAGCTAAAGTTAACAAACAACATGCAGAGGTTGGATCAAAATCACCCTTTTTCTTTTTTTTTGTTCCACGCTCACAAGCTGATGTGAAATGTAAGGAATACAAGCCAGATGCTAAGGGCAGCTGGAAGCCTGATTTGTTTTCAGTCACTAATGGTTAACTCCAATTGTAGCCTCCAGCTCAGTACAGACCTACATGCAAACAATCATAACCTTAAAGTGCGATGGATGTACTTAAAATTGGATTTAAGACTTCAACAGTGTAGATCAAACTTTCCCGAAGAGCAAAAGTCAACAATACTGTAGCTTTGCAGCCTTTATAAAACCAGCTGGATACAATGGCAACACTGAACAAAAACTCAGAAGCTTACAGCAGGCCAGTAACTACAGTGTATCTTGAATGGAGAGACACACCAGTGCTTCCCTTCCTACCTTTTCCTTGCACTGTCCATTTGAGAAACTAAGATCATCTAGCCCAGCTGTTAACCCATCACCACAATCATGATCATCTTGTACTTCTGTACAAGGAACATAATGCAAAAGGGTTAAATGAAGCTGTCTCAGCAGGAATCCCACATACACGTGTGATCAGGGAGCTAACTTCTAGTTTGCAAATTCTTTTTCCCCCCCTCATACTGTTCCAGGTGAAGAAACTATTCCAGTTACAGATGTTTATGACTGAAGACACTCATCTAACCTGTCCTGAGTTCTGGTACTCTTTCCCATTAAATGTCACTACTGAAAGCTATTAAAGAGCAAGATTCCCTCTCTGTTCCACTGCAGCAGCTCAGAACCACAAAAACAGCCACAGTCATTCCTCCCCTAGTGAAAATACAAGAAATGCAAGCAATATATAGCTGCTCTGCTCTCCAGTAAACAAAGCCAGTCTATACTAAGATTTTGGATGCTGCTGAACTAAACAACAGGAAAATCCAGCCCCTCCACCGTTAGGACTGCAGCATAATCAAAAGGACAGCAGCAGTATAAAGTAGCAACAAGACCAAGGAGGACTGGTCCTTAAACCAATGATGTTACTTATAATCCTGATAATTCCTCGGTCAAGAAGCTTCACACATACATGACATATCCTCCTGAAACATCTTCACTGAGGCCTTTTGCATGACGTTCTATGGGGGTATTACAGAAGTATATCACCATGATCCATGGCAAGATGCCATCTGCTAACCCAGAATCTACTAGATTCCTGCTCTTCAGCTGCAGGCTCTCTCAGCCCTACTTCCTCAGGGTGAGAGGGAAAGAAAGAGACTGCCTTTAGTACATGCTCAAACAGAACACAGTATTTGAAACAAGGTAGTTTGAAAACCTGGAAATCTCTGGAGGAGTCAGCATGTTGCCTTCATGTATAGCATCAAATGCAAACACTCGGCCTCGACACAGGACTACTAAGTGAGATGGACATTCACCTTCAGCCACTGAAACAAAGCAGAACAAAACAAAACATGAAAATCCAATGCTAGGGAGAAAGTGAGTGACAGATAAACTACTCAGCAAGTCCTACAGATCCATTTTTTTTTCCAATATGAGGGAGACTTCATAGAGTTAAAAAGGGGAATGCATTAGGAATTTCACGACTGACTGCATAATCTCACTACAACTCTGAAGTTTTAAGGACTCCAAAATCTACACAAGTACATAACTTTCAGTGTTGTTAACTAGTTCAAGTCACTGTTATTACTTAGCAGTAAATCTATTCACCCATGCATTTTGTCAACAGAAACACCCTCTGCTGAAACAAGTGTTAGTTACTGAAAGCTGATATAAGCATCTTTCTCTTGCATGAAGTTTTGTTCTGTTTAAAAATCAGGCAGTGTAAAAAGTTGGCAGAAAACATCATGCACTTTTCTGAAACTGAGCCACTGTACTCTGCCACAACAAAGAAGAAACATACACTACTTTATCCACAAATATTTAACCCAACCATAAGGTCCTTATGCATCATCTTTGTGGCTCTATTTTATAAAAGTACGTAATATAACTCAGTATGTATCTGATCAAGGACATTACAGAACAGGGAATTCACCATTTCATATAAACCTCGTTTTCACAGATCACAGACATGAAATCCAACATAACAGAAGTCAGAAGGGATTACATCAGTTTGGAGATTTTTTTGATCCTCCTAAATGTAGCTGTCTAAAGCAAGAGGTAGAATAAAGTTTGGAAGCTAAGGCATCAAGAACTGCATCTGACCTCCCACCGCAGTTGAAGGCCATCTACTCAACACACCAAAATCTATGAACTCTCATGTTCTCATTAAGGTTTCTGCTGCAGGGCAAACCAAACAGCTCTCTACACTCCACTGATCAAAGCCACTTGGGATCATTTTAGTGTGGTCTTTGACTGCAACCTGACATTACCTGACAAACCCTAAGCATCCTAAATCTTACTTTAAGTGTTTATAGACTGTGTCAGTTCCCTCTGTAGCCAAGGGAGAGACACAAATCTCTCTCCAGATAGCAATTTCCTCTGCTTCTCTTATATACCTGAATGTCTGGAAAACCCAAATCCTTTCCTAGAGGTATTTGTATTACTCCATGAATCACACAGAACAATGGTATCTAATTGGACTAAGTGTTTCCCCTGGAGGCAGACAATCTACATGGAAATGGATTTCACCTGCTGTGTATGACATGAAAAATAACATATGCAGTACAGTTAAATAAAGCTCTTGTACTATTTTAAGGGGAAAAAAAAAAAAAAAGATGTGAATTACTTGTGTATCCCCAAGATCCTATCTCTGTTCATTAAGTGTCATCATAGCATTGAATTCTACAGTTTGAATGTTTTTTGTACTTTTGGTATTTGACTCAGAGTACTGAAAATGAGACCTGACTAAGCCAAGAAACACTCTGTCATAGAAAAATACATAAGAATTATTCCAACAGAATATGCAGGAACACACTCCAAAAAAGTATTCTGAGGGAAAAGACCATTACAAATGATGCTGAAGTTCCAAATAATGGACCTAATCCACTCACATTTGTAACATACAGATTTTTCTCCATTTCTTAATGCGCTCACACTTCTAATGTGCATCAGGTTAGTAGCATACAAATTGAGGCAGAATCTTTTTAAACTTATTTAGAAAGGACTAAATAGTGTACCAAGTAAAAGTAACCAGTGGATTAGAGTGGTTCCTTATAGAAGCACTCAACAAGCAGCACCTGATTTAGTTTTTGAAGAAGCATTTGATGGCTAAATTGACTGCTCTGTTAGCCCCACAATACAAACTCATTTGCTTGTATTAACCCACAATCTGCATTTACTTACCAGTCTTAAAATAGTTGCAGAGTGAGTCTCTGGAAAGGCCAGGAACCTTGCAAGTGTTAAAGAGCATTCGAAATTGGCTCATGTCCAGAACAGCATTGCCAGATCTCTCTATAGGCACTTTCTCTCTAAAAGACATACACTGAAGTTAACCACAATGGATGATAATTATGCAAGTAAACCAAGTAAGACAAGCCTATGTCTTACTGCGGAGAACTTAGGCCAATAAACATCTTTCCACTAATGAAGTACACACAGATCAGTAATACTTAGAAACAATGATTTCTTCTTAAAAGTCTTACGCTCGTAGTAGCTCCCAGTACTTCAGGGTGTGCCATATATTTATGCATGCTCTCTCTATCTGAGTGCCTTCTTTAGGTGGCCAGTAGTGTTCAATATAGGGGCCAGGGCCTCCCATGTTACAGTTTATCTGCGTTGATATGCGAAGATCAAGATAAGCCACATTCAGCCACCACTCCTCCAGCTGGAAATGAGAAATGTTTAGAGTCAAAATAATATTCAGACATTAATTCTCTAATAATCACTGCCTGATCTGTGCAATTTTTGTTTATTTTTTAATATTTTGAGTAGTAGCTCCTACATAATAGGAGGCAGGACAGTAGTTCAAAAAGTAATTGCTGATGCTAATGCCACATCTAGCTCTTCTTTTCAAGCACTTGAAATAAAATTCAATATAGATTAAAGTAATAAAAAGCAAATAACATTTTAGTAAGGGAACTCTTATCCACCCCACACTGAAAAAAAACACATATAAGCATGTTCACATCTGTGGGACAAGTGGCAGACACAGGGAAGATGCTGAGATTAAGAAAAAAAATCATAGCTAAGTGCTTCTCAGAATTATACGCCAACCATCAACTCATTTGTTCTCCAAAGAGATACTGATACCTTCCATCTGAGCAAGGCAGATATGGTAACACACGTACCAAACTAAGGAATAAGGTGAATTTTTTACTTCAGTAAGGATTTCTTACATGTCTAAATACGCACCCAGTTCCTTCTGGTTTTAGCTCTTTCCAGTAATTTCTGATGCAATTCTCTGCCAATCCCATTTTCAAATTTTTTAACAATCTCCTCGGTTCTTTGATATTCTTCTTGATTTAGAAATGGCTTCACTGTAAAAAGGGAATGTGTTTAAAAAACAACTGCATACTGAGATTTATTCCACAGTTCAGATACCCACAGGCAGAGGAATAGATGAAAATACTCAAAATGTACAAAATGTCAGTTTGCATACAGGAGCATCTCACCATTTTCTTAAAAATAATAAGTTACACACAAGATTATTTATATACTTAGATTGGCAAGTCACTGGCCAACAGAATGGGGGTGTGGCAGTTCTGCTCACTCAGTGCCTAGACAGTGAGGTCTGATTCATATTTGAGACTGCTCAACACTACTGTCAGTTACTTCCTTGTCTGTCTTGCTAGTGATAAACTTAGCATTAACTTACCAATAGTGAGAAATGAGGAAGGATACAGCTACTAAAAACTGAACAATACCTGCATCATCTCTAATCTAGCTTTGGTGAGAAACAATTTGAGTTTTGGCAAGACAAGGTCCCACTGCTACACCCCAATAGACAAGACTGCTTGCCTCCAACCACTTTTTTCTTCTGCACAGAGCCGTGAAGCTGAAGTTGGAAGGGAACTCAGGAGACCACCTAGAAGAACACCCCAGATCAGCTGGGTCAGCTACAGCAGGCTGCTCAGGGCTTTACTGGAGTTTAAAAACCCCCACAGATGGAGACTCTACAGCCTCCCCAATGGAAATCTACTTCAGTGCTCAACCATCCTCACAGTAAAATAAGTTTTCTTATGTTTAAATGGAGTGTCTTGAATTCTAGTTTGTGACCACTGCCTCTTGCTATCTCACTGAGCACCACTGCAAAGAGTGTGGCTCTGTCTTCCTTACCCACCACCAGCAGGTACTGATACACTTTGCAGAGTCCTTCAGGCACCTTCTCCAAGCTGAACAATAACATCTCAGATAAACTAACCCTTAATCACCTTCACAGCCCTACACCACACTTGCTCCTTCATTTACATGTCTCAATTATCCTAGTGAGCCCACAAATGGACACTGCATTCTGTTCCAGCATAAAATGGCTTGGGTTGGAAGGGATCTCTAAAGACAACCAAGCCCAAACCCCATGCCAGGAACAGGGACACCTTATACTAGGTCAGGCGGACCAAAGTCCCATACCTTCTAAGGATACAGGACACACCTATATCTGGTATGTGTGCTGTTGATCATAAACCTTTGACCCCAGCAGCTGAGTCTTCAGTTCACCTGACTGTTCACTATCTAAGCCATACGTTACCAGTTAACCTATGAAGACACTAAAGCTTTAGGTGTACCAAAAGCCTTGTTGAGGTCAACATAAGTGACATACATTGTTCAGCTCTAGGTTTTTGCAATGTTAATAAGCCACATATATGTTTTGTGGATTTAAAGTTACAGCAGTAACTCAAACTGCATGCTTCTGAAGAGAGGACTAATACAGAAATCCCCAGACAATTATGTTCTTCCACTGTATAGCTCCAACCCCTCATCCTGTAGTCTGTAACAACCACACTAGGGTTGGAGGTCTTTCTGCTCTGGGTTGGCTCCCATCATCGTCTCTAGGCATGCTGATTTCTCCTATTCTCAGAGCTGCTGAATCTGCACAATGGAGTCTTTCTTATATTTCAGTTTGAGCTTGCTTCTAAGTGGGTAGAAGTTCAACAGGCTGCATGCACCCTTAGGCTTTGGCAAATTTAGCTTCCTGTGCTAAGAAAGCTCTATACAAGATTCCTATATACAAGTAGCATACCAAATTGCACAACAGACATCTCATCATAAAAGGAAATCATGCTTATCAACCTGATAACCTCTTCATTAATCCATGCTGACTACTCCCAGTCACCTCCTTGTCCTTCATATGTTTGGAAGTGTTTTCAGGATTATTTGCAACCTCCCAGGGATGAAGGCGAGGGTGACTGATCTGCAGTTCCCCACGTCCTCCTTCTCGAGCAGTGGTGGCACTTGCTTTTTTTCCAGTCCTCAGGAACAACCTCCAGTTAAAATGAGCTTTCAAAGATGATCCAGTATCTCAGTGACAAAGGCCAGCTCCCTCAGCAATCACCAGCACATTCCATCAAATCCCTTTAAGTCATTCATGTCCAATTTCTTTCAGCACCCCCTCTGCTGATTCTCCTCCACCACGGCTAAGCCTTCCTTTCTTCTTTCCAAAATAATTTCATTTTTATGGTCATCTTAAAAGGAATGTCAGCATTATGTATCTTGAGAAAAGCAAAGACCCTTTTCAGCTACACTCTGGCCTTCTTATGCCAGTCCACTACAGTACAATGAAAGTCTTACTGATTTTTTACCTATTTCATGGAAAAGTGAAAACATGGACAGCATAGGTGCTATCTGAGGGGTAACCAAGATGACTAGGAGACAGGGGACACAATGACCAGATGAGGCCGAGAACCAAGTCTGTTCAGCTTACAAAGAGAATGCAAATGGAAATGCATAGCACATAAAAAAAAAAAGCAAGACTCATCCCAGATACACAGGAATAGGACGAGAGAAAAATGGACTCAAGCTGCAATACAGGAAATTTCTGACAAGAAAAATATGAGGATTTGTTTGTTGACGGTGGGGTTTGTTTGTCTGTTTTTGTTTCTCCTCCTTCCCCACTAATTAAGGGTGATCAAATAGACTGCATGGGGAGATTGTGGAATCCCCAGCATTGCAGGTATTCAAAACACTGCTAAGCAACAGCTGAGCAAACTGTTAACTGAACAATCTTTGCACAGCGATCTGATCTAGATTAACCCTTCCAACTTAAATGACTCTATGATCATGTGACCCCTTTCCATTTAAGAGCAACTCAATTAGATGTAGAAAGACAATAGAAGGAAGGAACAAAACTCAGGCCTTCACTCACTAGACTTCAGTGAAAAATCTGTCACTGCTTTCTCTGAACACATTTATCTTGTCCTCACTTCTGACTAGAGATCAGCTCCATCCACGAACAGTAAGTATCCCAAGAAAGACTGCTTCAGTTGTGTAGTTAAGGAACCTTTCTGGAAGGCTGAGGCTTAGGGTTTTCATACTCTTGAACTGAGTCAAAGCTTCACCTGAGCTGAAAGGCTAAATAATGTGGTTACATCCAACTTCTTTCCTTTCTTCAAAACAAAGTTAATCATTCCAAATCCAAAGCAGAGAGAGCTACTGTAACGCTCTGAATAAGGCACCACCTGAGATCCAGCTTTTCCAGTTGACTGGCTTTAAACAGATAAGTGCTTTACCACCAGGAACTGACTCACATTAAGTGCCCAGGGTCCTCCTCTGACCAACACAGGACAAGCGTTCCCAAGACATGATTCAGAGCACTGTAAAGGGTCATTTGGACGTTCCAAATCCTTCTGGAGATGCCTGCACTCCTCCTGTTGAACTCCATCAAGGTTTTTCTCCACCTAACTCTCCAGTCTGTCCGGGTCTTGCTGAATGGCAGCACAGTCTTGTGGTGCGTCAGCCACTCCTCCCAGCTTTGTATCATCAAGAAGCTTGCTGAGAGTGCACTCTATCCCTTCAAGATCACAGAGGAAGATGAAACCGGACCCCACACTGACTCCCTGGGAGCACCAATAGCTACAGGCCTTCCAGTAGACTCTGTGCCACTGATCACAACTCTCTGAGCTCTCGTCAGTCAGATAGATCTCAATCCACCTCACTGTTCACTAATCCATCCCACACTTCCCGGGCTTTCCTATGAGGAAGTTACAGCAGACAGCACTGAAAGAACACAGAACTAACTTTCATTCAACTTGAACAGGGACTAAAGAAGACCAACTACACGGATCAAAAATACAGAATGGCTTAAGTACAAGGACCAGTAAGTAAATAACAACTTCAGCATGGTAAAAAAATTTCAGTTGAGGAACAATGTGAGAAGTTATTTATGAAAACACTGATCAGAAGCAGAAAACAAGAGCAAACAAGTTCAGACAGGTATCATCATTCCAGAAGAGAGTTATTTATTAACTTGTAAAGCCAGACAGATTTACAAAATTAAGCTCTGAAGGGTAATTCTATTATTGCACATTCACTACTATTACAGCACAATTTAAGTTAATCTGTGTTTCAACAAACCAAAAGCATTTTGTTGAGACATCAACTCTTACCCCTCTAAAAACACCATTTCAACATTCTGGATCAAGAAGTTATGACACTAGAAACAACAAAGAAAACTTATCAATTGTTCCATTGATGGGATCGTTTCTAATATGCACAGGAATGCACAGGATCAATTTAGGGATTTGTGTTTTGGCAAAAGGAGACTGTGGTGTAACAAGTTTCAGCTAGGGACAGAACTTAAGGTTTTACTGGTACCATTCCTATAACCCAGGCTGGACAGTAAGATGCAGCAGACAAGTGAAAAGCTCAATGTCTCTTGAGTTCTGAAAATGGTTAAGGGAGCATAGGAAAGAAATCTGAAGACAGTGGGCACCTTCATCCTCCCCAGTTTATCAAAAGTATGCTCTGATAGGAATTCACAAGTCAGCTTAGCTTTATAAACAGACCTAGACACATTTCCATTGATGTTTTCAAAACTTCTCCTATACTACTTTCTTCAGACTTGTCAAGCAGACATTTCCCCAAGTTAAAGTATCAAGAAAATACCTACTGATGCCTTTTCCTATCGCTCTACAATTAATAGCATTAATAAGAAAAAAAACCCACTATTTAATTACAAAAAAATGAATTCGAAATCACTTTTTTACACAAAGATCCTGTGCAAACACGGTCAGTATATGAGCAAAGTAAGTCATTATGCAAAACAAAACCTGTGTAGGCCAGAATATTTTTTTATTAAACGTAGCTGTGGGAAAAAAATAAAGCCCTCAGGAAGGGGGAAAAAGAGCAAAACAATAACAAGTAACCATCCTATATACTCAACTCCCTTCCATGCTGAAGACAAAGGGTAGAGGAGGGAGCTTTCACACACGCTGCTCTGTGCACTCAGTTTCCTGTTCTGAACCTGATAAAGCTTTTGTGCTCCAAACATGACTAGACTCCACGCCCCTCCTCAACCTTCAGTCACACAAGCTGCATGTCAAAGTTACTTGGAAAATATCCTCTGACCAGCCTGGTTCCAGGCACACACAACACACCACTGTTAAGACATTACCTGAGTCAAGGTATTTACTTAAAGATTCATCCAGAGGAGGTACCGGCAGCGGAGGCAGGGAATCTTGATACTGAAACGTTCGCTCTTCAGAGGACTCGAGCACTTGCTTTTCCATGCTGCAGACCTGCAGCACGATATTAATGATGTCACAGCTGAATAACACGTCACCTCATTATTTTTTTCTTTCTTTCCTACATCCCAAGAATCTCTACGGACAACACCCAAACGGAGGGTTCTGCTGGCCAGCCGCCTCGGAAGCGCACACACAGAGGGCTACCAATCGCTTCTGTCTTAGTTAACGTAATTAACACACTCAACAGTACGCCTTTCCTTCTGGAGCCGCCAGCAGCATGCCCCTGACCCACCCAGCTACACCCGGAGCCCGTGGGGGACACCAAAACCCCTCGCACACTTCCACCCCGCCGAGCAGCCGTTACGCGGCCGAGCCCCCGCTGCCCCGGGCGGGATGAGCCCAGGCGAGGCCCGAGGCCGCTGCCGTAGCACCACGGCGATGTTTACACGGGCCCGGGGCCCTGCCCGAGGAGGCGCGGAGCCAGCCCGGCCCCGCACTGCTCGCCCGCCCGCCCCGCTCACCTCCCCGAGCCTCCGCCGTCTGCGGCCGAGCGCCTTTACCTCTGCCCCACTGCCAAGCGGGCCCGGAAGCCGGGCGGGGCGGGGCGGAGCGGGGCGGGATGGCCATGGCGCAGGCGGCCGGGGATGGGGGCCCTGCGGGGCTGCACACGGGGAGCGGTCTCACGGAGCCGGGGGTGCTCGGCAGGGCTGCTGGGCACGGGGAAGGGAGGGCGAAAGGGGAAACAGCTTCTGCTTGGCGTAGGGAATGTGCGTCCTGAGTGTGGGGTCTCTCAGGGAGCCGTGCGCGGTCCTGTCCTGAGTACAGACCCCAAGGGCTACGCTTGGGGTTCCAGTGGGACCGGCGGAGAGCTCAGGCCAGTCCTCAGGGGTTCCACAGAATCACAGAATTGCAGGGGTTGGAAGGGACCTCTAGAGATCGAGTCCAATCCCCCTGCCAAAGCAGGCTCCCTACACCAGGTCGCACAGGTAGGCGTCCAGGCAGGTCTTGAATATCTCCAGAGAAGGAAATTCCACAACCCCCCTGGGCAGCCTGTGCCAGTGCTCCGTCACCCTCACCGTAAAGAAGTTCTTGCGCACATTCATGTGGAACCTCCTGTGCTGCAGCTTCTGTCCGTTTCCCCTTGTCCTGTCTCCACACACTGCTGAAAAGAGTCTGGCCTTGCCACTTTGCCCCCCCACATCCAGATATTTATAAACCTAGATCAGACCCCTCTCAGTCTTCTTTTTTCAAGGCTGAACAGACCCAGTTCACTTCACAGGGGAGATCCTCCAGGCCCTTCACCATCTTTGTGGCCCTGCATTGGACTCTTTCCAAGAGATCCCTGTCTTTTTTGTACTGGGGAGCCCAGAACTGGACACAGTGCTCCAGATGAGGCCTCACCAGGGCAGAGTAGAGGGGGAGGATCACCTCCCTCGACCTGCTCACCACGCTCTTTTTAAGAATCACAGGATGCCATTGGCACCAGGGCACACTGCTGGCTCACGGTCAACCTGTCGTCCACCAGGACACCCAGGTCCCTCTCTACAGAGCTCCTCTCCAGCAGCTCATCCCCCAGCCTGTAGTGCTGCATGCAATTATTCCTCCCTTGGTGCAAGACTCTACGCTTGCTTTTGTTAAACCTCATCCAGTTTCATACACTACCCAGCTCTCCAGCCTGTCCAGGTCTTGCTGAATGGCGGCACAGCCTTCAGGCATGTCAGCCAATTCTCCCAACTTCATATCATTAGCAAACTTACTGAGGGTGGCTACTATCCCCTCATCAAGGTCATTGGTAAGGATGTTGAACAAGACTGGACCCAGCACTGACCCCTGGGGCACATTGCTTGTTATATGTCTCCAACCGGACTGCACCGCCAGCGACAACCCGCTGCGCTCTGCCAGTCAGCCAGTTCTCAACCCAGAAGCGGTCCTCGCTTCTGGGAGCAAGTGCTGCAGCACACTTGTGCTTGGCAGCCAACACAAGGCCTCCCAGTCCTGCTTGGCTATGGTCAATGAGATTTCTGCCTCAAGTCCCCTGCAGGACTGCCCTTTGTTGTGCCAGAAGTGCTGCTGCCACCCACATGCGGAGGTGAGCTTCGAGCAGCAGGGAGCAATGTCTCAGCACAGATGTACCACACTCATCCTCTGTCCTTGGGGGACGTTGCTGCCTGGAAGAGCTGCTGAGACCCTGAGGCCTCAAGGAAAGCTTCTCAGCAATCTATAAAAAGCTGTTGGACATGTCATTGCCATCGGGGACAGGAGGCTGAGGTGCACATTAGGCTATCTGCATCACTCAAGAGGCATGTTAGGTTATCTGCATCATTCAAGAGGCAGGTGATAGGATCTTGTTCTTCAAAACAAAATGAACTATTTAACAAGAGGTATTATAGTATGCAATAGCTATTTTTAAGTAGACTTAAGGCTTAGTTGAGATTTCACTTCACAGTTGTGGATTGAGTTTGGAATAAGGCAAAGTCAGCATGTGATAGAAAACATTGCATGTTATTTTTGCAATCCTTGATAATTATACTATCTCTTGATCATTCTTGCCACTGAAGCATTGGTAATTGTGAAATGAGAAAGACCACTGTTTCATAAACTGAATCTCAAATGGCAAATTTTTGAAATGCTGCTTTAAATCCTTTCGTTGTAGCAATGGGAATTGCTGTGCTGTTATTTGAGTTGGGACCTAGCCAAAAATTTTCCATCCACGCATTTTAGATAACACCAAGATATGCTAATATTCTGTTCAGACTGTAGAGATGAAAACAAGTAGAATTTTGTTTTCTGCGTTGTTCTTCGATATTGTACTTGCATGGGAGCACACCTAGCATGGATGCTGTGAAAGCAAAGTGGGAAAAAAGGAGTTGTTATCTGCTAAATTGCTGCTTAATCCTACTCTTCTGCTGTGCCTCAGAAAAAGATTGTTGTCTCAAACTATTTCTCTAGAGCAGGAATATTTTAAGGACAGAAAATGCCATAATAGGGATCACATCCCCTTTATTTTCTTTCATCGTGGCTTTAGTTTCACTGAGCACAGTCACTGTAGTTTCCAACAGTGATTGTAACCTGTTGGCAAGGAGCTCTGCCACTGTACCCACCCAGCAGGAAGCCTTGTCTTCTGAGTCCCGTGTGGCCCCTCCAGCCACAGCAAGCAAAGCAGCCACCCAGATGGAGCTCCTGGGGGAACACGCGGCCATCCAAGTCTTGAGCTGCAGGATGTGCCTGGACTTAATGATCCTTCTGGGTCCCTTCCAACTCAGGATATTCTGTGACTCTACAATCAATTGTAAAATGTTTTCTGTGAGATAGGCTGCTGCGCTCAGAGTAAAATTTCAGCACTTCTCTAATGTCTTATCACTCACAGCCTATCTGAGCAGGACTTTGTTCCCTAATTTCTTTCCTTCTGTGTATGGTGCTTTCATCTGTGGCAGTAGCACCTTCCTGCTGCTTCCCTACTGCTGTACACCTTTGCTGCCAAAATGGCTTCCCATTGCCAATCTCAGTACCCTCCTTCGCTCAGTCACTTTCCTCAATCACTTTTTCCTTTGTGCAATTACCAGTAAAGCAGCTACTTGTTGTTTAGCACATATGGAAGTAGCTAGGATCAGTGACCTACTAGAATAGCACTGGTATATTAAACATCCCCAAAAATTCATCACTAAATTCTATGAAGATCTGCATTAGTAGTGTCGTGAGCACATCAGCTGCAAGTCTTCCACAAGTAAGTGTATACTTTCTTATATTTTTTCAAGACTGAGTAAGGTGGCTTTTGACAGAACAGAATTTCAATTGATAAAGGTGTGTACTTTTTGTTATCAGTCTTTGGATGTTAGCAACTGATTAACCTGTTTGGAGTGTAGTCTGCTAAAAGTATAGGTCAGAGAGATAATGTACTGGGAAAAATGTACCAAAAATTTGAGGATATGCAGAGCTGTCAGTTTATAGTGTCTAGGTGTAATAATGAAATATTACTCGTCTTAATTTTCCAGGTTTCCTGAGCCCAGGAGCTACTGAGATGTGGTTTCATACAGATTTTGTCTTGAAGTTTAATCATTTTGCTGTCTCTTGTGTGCAACAGCACACCATTCGTTTTGCCTGAGTAGAAAAACTTCTAGGGATAGCCCCACAAATCCTGTAATGTATATTACTATGTTACAGAATGCATTCTTTCTCACTGGACATATCTTTCCATGACTATTGCTGGCTAAAAAGCCTAAGTACCTCGGAAAATACATGTTTTAAATTTTAATAAAGGTGATGTGAATGATGAATGTGAATAAGCCTATATCTGATGTAGTTACGTGTAAAGCTGTGGGACTGTTAGATCTATTTCTTTTTGTCTTAGTGTTAGGTCAGTGTGAGTCTTTTATGGTTTCGTGTGTTTTCCATTGTATTTTTCAGTTTGTATTTGTCCACATAAGATGATGAGTAGAGCAAATGTAAAATCTCATAATGGTCTGAAAAGCCTGTGCCTCAGAAGTGTGATTAAAAAACAGTGTAAAATATCTGTGTATGTAAGACCACATCTGTATCCATTTTGGAGTCTCCCTGTATAAGAAGGCTGCTGACATCCTCACAGGGCCCCTGCCCTTGTGTCTGGAATGGATGATGTGCAAGCAGAGGCTGAGAGTGCTAAATGAGGATTTAACTGATACTTTCACCTGCTTAATGCAAAGGTTCAAAGAAGGAAGTGATATGCTCTTCTTTGGGGGCACCCAGCAAAAGCACAAGCAATGAAAGACACGAGATGCAACAGGGGAATGAAAAATGGAAAGGAAAATACCTTCACTGTTAGCCCTGGTCACACACTGGATCTAGGTTATCCAGGGAGGCTGTAGTGTCTCTGTCTTAGGAGATATTCAGAACTTAACCAGATATGGCTCCGAATGACTTCACCTAACTTTAAAATTGAGTCACAGTTCAAAGATGGCCCTGCTTTGTTTTGGGCTTTGGACTCTATGATTTTAGTTTGTTTTGTTTTGTTTTGTTTTAAGTAAGAGTTGTAAAATAATTCTTAAGGGCAAATTACTCCATTAGGTTACCACAGATGTATCTTTTACATCCAAATTTGGGGAGTATATATGTAATCTCAGCATACATCTTTCCAGCTTGCTTAAGTGAATCAGTTTGCAAAAAAAAAAAAAAAAAAAAAAGTCATGAATCCTTGTCCCTTTCCTCATATCAGCAAGAGGATGGTGAAATTGTATGATATCTGCTGACTGATTTATCTGAAAACTAACCTACAAGGTAAGTATTAGTTTTTGGCTTGATAAGCTGCTCTTACTACTTTGCTACATAGTTAGTGTTGACAAAAGATTGGGATAGAAAACTATGCTTTGGGAAGTTGAGAAGGGAAAGATTGCTTCTGTCATCAGCAAGATCAAAACATCTGTGAATTCATGCCTACAGCGTTCATTACTTTGTTTTAATATTTCTTGCCCGGTAGTCCCTTTGGCCCATATGTCTGGTTTACGTATATCAGAGCTGGAAGGTAAGTGGGCAATGAGGCCTTTTTATGATACTGGGAAAGCTGTAGGTGGTGCCATGGAGCAGTAATCCTAACAGCAACTGGTAATGAAGGTAATACCTGATTTACCTTATTTAAAGCCCTTTTCAAAGAAAAAGAGCATCAGATACCAAAATATATATATATATCCAAAGTTCTTAGTATAAACCCCTCAGCACATATGCTCCCTCTCATTCTGACTGTGGGTGATGGGTGCAAAACTGCCTATAGGAAGATGGAGACAGTTGCAAGCCATTGCCATCTCACCTGAGCAGAGCCCAGAAAGGAGAACGTTGTGCTAGGTAAACTGTAATGACAACCCACTGCAGATGTTAATTGTTGCTCTGCTCAGTCAATATTTCTTTGTTGTGAGATTGCTCAAGCACTGTATGCTAACTGATATTAGGAGAAAATTAATTTTCTTCAGTGGGTGCAGCTAGTATCCAAGCCATGTACAAACTTTTTTGTTCTTTTTGCTATTTTTTTTAACACTTTCTTCAAAGTCATGTTTCTTCTTTCAATTTCCAATGAAATGACTGCATTTCCTCCTTATTTGTAAAGGAATAGATTGCTGAACTACTGAACAAAAAGTCTAGGAATGAACCAAGGCTGCACTGGTGTTATGGTTCTTACCACCATCCCATAATTTTGTTTCTTTTACTGCTCTCCATGCAAGGTCTTGTTTCCACTCTGGTCTTGCATTCATTTTGTAGTTGATATCTAGTCCAAGCATGATGCTTCCCTTGCCAAATGCACATTTGTTGTCCTAATTATAGATGTTGATAATTACGCGTCTTTTCTCCTCCATCAGCAAATTATCAAGGGATATCAATTTGTCATCTATGATTTTTTTCCTTGATAATCCATATGTAGAATATATAACATTATGCTGTGATAAAAACAAACTATTATGACTTACTTATTCAACAAACATAATCCCAGTCTTGACAATTTCTGTTGTCCAACAGTGAATAGCTTCTTCAAGTTAGCTGAAGGATGGAACCACCTCTCCTACAAGGACAGGTTGAGAGAGCTGGGGCTGTGCAGCCTGGAGAAGAGAAGGCTCTGGGAATATCTGAGAGCAGCCTTTTGGTATCTAAAGGGGAGCTGTAAGAACGAAGGGAACAGACTATTAGGGTCTACTGTGACAGGACAAGGGGAAATGGTTTCAGACTAGAAGGGGAGGTGTAGATTGGATATAAGAAGAAAGTTTTTTATAATAATGGTGGTGAGGCATTGGTACAGGTTGGACAGAGTAATGGTGACAGTCAGGGTCAGGCTGGATGGGGTTCTGAGCACCCTGATCTAACTATAGATGTCCCTGTTCATTGCAGGAGAATTGGACTAGATGACCTTTGAAGGTTCCTTCCAACTCAAACGATTCTGTGATTTGATTCTGTACTTCAGTGTCCAAAAGCTGAAGCTGTAATCTGCTGTGGTGAGGGAGCTGCTGCCTTAAAAGTGGATGTGTATCTCATGACCTTTTCCCAGGCGCTTGGTTGTGATTTTTGTTGTCAATAAATGCAGTCTGATACCTTTTTCAATCTGTGCTCTCAGCTGTGCATCTTTTCCTGACCAGCTGATATATTCCTTATTTCATCGCATGTATCCACTGATTTATGCTTATTCTTTTATCTACTTCTATCACTGCTCTGGCCACTTTAGACAAAATCCCATCCTCATTACTACTTAGAAAAGTGCAGTAGGCGGTTCCTTGACATCTGATTATGCTTGCAGTACTAATACTTTTGCTGCTGTAGCACTGTGGAGTTTTCTGGCTTTCTTGGAACCTCCAAAAATAAACATGAATATGTTGCAAATGTTTGTTAACACCAGTCCTACAGAGCCAGTTGTGCTATGCTGTGGAGGGTTAGCAGCCCACACATGTGAACTGTCTGAAGACCAGGTTACGGTCCTGGTAAATACACTACTATCAGGAATTTTTTATCCTCTTATAGAAGAACTTTCATGCTATTAATATGCCCGAGAGCATTCAGCCATGGTTTCCTCATTCCATTTCCTAATGATTTGTTATCAGATTGCATATTTGTTCCATGTAGTGATGGAATTACTACCTTCTGGGGTGTGCAGTCTATTCTTTTTCTGTATGAGGCTCAGCTTTTTATGTCTGGAAGGGCTATTTTAGCAGAGGCTTATGGTACAACTTCTGGTTATCTTTTGCAAGTCTCTCCCTGTAACTTCGGTTGCTTCATTTGTTTGCTGTACGTTAGAACTAATGATTTTTAAGCATTCGTATCAGGTCTGCTGTCTTTTTCATTCTTAGTTCATCTACGTCAGTGATTTCCATCGTTCATGGATTTCTCTGATTGCCCTTAGAGGAAATATTTAGGGTACAGTTGCTCAGCAAGTGCCTGGCTTAGATGTTTGTAGGTTTCTTCTGCTTCAGGCCCTTTCTGTCCATCCCAAAATATTGTCTTTGATGCTTTTTAGGAATTTCTGGATTCCTGGCAGCTGGCTGTATTTCTCATTCAATCTCCTCTCTAAAATGTTATTCAGTTTACAGTGGAGCACTTCAGCCCTCCAACTGGTGTGTGTATCATTCAAACCCTGAGATATCTACCAAAGGATTTGATGAAAATTTTCAGGAGTGTCACAGGTTACACTCTTTTTTCCGACTTCAGGTTGGTGTTGAGTTCTTAAAAAAATGTCTTTGTCTTCTCTTAAGAGTGGAATGGAGAACACAATGCCAATTCTATCTCTTTCTTTTTTTTGTACTGAGGATAACTGCGGTTTATAGGACTATGATTTCTTTTTTTTTTTTTTTACAAGGAGCAGAACACCCAAGGACCAAAATATTAGTTTTATTATTCTGTAGCCTTCTTACTGACAGTTTGCAATGCCTTAATACCTTGTAGCACTTGATAACTTTTCTCTCATTTGTTATTGCTGCCAGAAAGTGCTGCAGTCAGTTTTTGTGTCTTGTTGTACAGTAGTGGAACTTGATAATGTTTGGATCTCTGCCTTGAACATTTCAATTTTCTTTACTGATTGAAAGCATTTCTATAGAATAAGGTTTTTTCCCCAAGCTATTAACTAGTTTTCCGACATTAAAGACCAAAATTAGTTTTTTAAGATGTGTGATGCATCTGGGACAACAGCATGTGGAGCTTTTGAGCACACGCCACGTGTTACTCTAGGAGGATGTGGCTGCTTTGCTTTTGCAGTGTTCTACATCAGATGGACTTCTCTGGAGGGATGTAAGGTTATGCCTGGACTGGGAGAATCAGAGCACCTTTGTGTGGAAGTTTAAAGACTGTGGGCTGAGAGGTAGAGAGTGAGAGTGCACCTTCCACCCAGGTTTCTTTATCTGAACCTTCACTGTCTAAATTTGGATCTTACAAGACCTGGTTTCTGGAACTCAGGCACTGTTTTCCTGGTTTTAGTGTTCACTGCAAAGAGGGTGTGCAGACAGGTCTCCAGGCAGCTGGGATCCTGCCACGATGCCTTCTTGTATCTGTGAGTGAGCACAGAGCACACTCAGCACAGGTGGAGAGAGGTGGAGAGGTGGAACTGCTCTGCACAGAGCAGTTCTGGTGGAGTTTTGTTCTTTCTCCGAAGCATCACTGTGAATTTTGTTCAGAGCACCAGTGACACACTTCTACCAATTACTTTGATACTTCAGATAGTGGTAGGTGACCACACCTCCTGAGCTAACAACAAAAACATAGAGTCATAGAATCAATAAGTTTGGAAAAGACCACTAAGATCATATAGTCCAGCCATCATCACATCAGCAGTTGCTGCCTTCATCACCCATCCATATTTCCATCACTGTCATTGCTCTGTGCCCAGATTTCATCAGTTTCATTTCCTTGTATTACCCATAGCCAGTCCTGTATACAGACTGAACATTTTTTGTGTAATTCCACACATGATATTGCAGTGCGAGACTGGAAAGTCAGCTCTTCTCTGGGTCCTAGTCCCTCCAGATTTCCTGGTTTCTCTATTTTGAGTACTCCTTTATTTTCTCTCTTGGTTACCAGATCTTAGTGGTCTGGCTTTCCTGCATAGACTACATTCTGAATACAGTAATGAAAAGGGCTTTGTATTTGCTAAATTAAACTGGCCCTCTGTTAGCAGAACTATTCTTTCAGCACTGCAGCTAGCTGGCTTTCTTTGCTTGTCTGCAGATTCAGTCCTACATCAAGCTGATAGCAGCATGGTGCTAAAAGGCTTCACCTACATTTTATACAACCACTTTAATAACCTGAATTACCACCTTAACACAGACAGTTTTTCTGCTCTTACCTGGAAAGCTATTTCAGAATGTGATGGGTTAAAATCCTATTTCTAGGTACAGTTAATTCATAGACATTCTGTATTCATTCAAAGTGCCCTCACTTCTCTTTCGTAGAATGCCAACTGCTTGATTGCGTGCCTCTCCATGAGTTCTTCTAAAAGCAAAAGATTTAAGTTTATCCTTTGAAGTAGAGTGACCAGAAAGTGATTTATAGTTTCAGGAAAGATGCTAAAATGGCAAAAGTTTGTTAAAATAATAATTCTTGATAGTATGTGATGATTTGCAGTGGAGAAAGCAAATTGAATGGCTCATAGTACATATAATCCAATGTATTTCACAATGGGCTATATCAAGAGCCAACCTGTAATGAGCAACATCCATTACTTAGTTCTTCAAATCTTGTGTGTGCAACTGAGATACACTGCTCCTCTGTTGCTTTACTGCAGACATCTGTTTGTGATGATTTTAGTTTTCAAAATGAGATGTGTTAAATTACTGTTAGCAAACTGCAACTGCCCCAGCAATGGTTTTATTTCTAGACAAAGATCATATGGTTTGGTCTTCAGGATTATAACTTCTGCATTAAAATTATGCTTGCTTTCATCATCATTTCTGATAGACTCGTCCTTACCTGTTGTCTTGGAAGTGCTTAACCCACTTACAGTCTTCCTGACCTACTGTTAGGTCCCTTTGTATTACTGTTGTTGTCCAAATGAGACTGAAAATTGCCAATAGAGCAGCAGCTAAAAAATCCTTAGGGAGGAGGAATTTCTGGACTTCTGGAGCTGACAAATTTGGTTCTGTAAAGACACCATTTTCAGGGATGAAGATGAAAGAAAAAGATAATTTTGGTTGAGAGAGGCATCTCTGGGAAATCCTTCAGTTGTGAAAACATTAATTGTTGTTTCAAAAAGGAAAATTCTTTGATACTGAGAAAAAAAAGGTTAGAAGGTAAGCAAAGCCAACCTGCATGTACAACTTGTAATTCATTGTTTTTAAGGAAATGTCGTGCTACTTATTTAATGCTGTGCTTTCAGAATGTTATTCTTAACGTATTGTATTTTCAGCCTTGGTTAGAAAACAGTCATTTCCAGTAATATTTTATGACTCTAGGAGCATCATTAGTGGACTTGATGTTTTTATCCGCTGGCTTTCAGGACATTAACATTATGTGTCTGATTTTATAATTGCCACCATGTGAGGTTGGGGTAAAGAAAGCACATTAGGAGCTTTACTTTAAACTGTAAGTTGTAAGCAGATGCATCTGTTAGCATCATGTGGAGAAGCCCTGTTGGGCATAACAGCACAGGTCAGGACTAGTCAGCCAATATAAGCTGCTTTAAATTGTGCACCTTCCAAACATAGGTGTGCCGCATCTTACCTCATATTAATTGCAACACAGAAGTGCTATGAAAGAACCTCAGTGGCTGTTGGCATTTTGACTTCTGCCATCTGGAAGTTTGCAGAGCCCGTGATCTGCATTCAGTGCCAAGCCCTTGCCTCCCCCACGCCTGTTCCCATGGATACGGCTGCAGCCGGGAGAGGAAAGATGGGAAACGCTTTCTGGTTATCATTTGCATGAGGTCTTTTGTCCTGATTGAGGGTTCCCAGGACGGCAGGAAATCAGCAGTGAATGGAGGGCTGCAGACCTCATCTGGGGAAGCCCAGCTGACTGGCTGGGCCAGCAGGTACGCTTTTCAACCAGCACCACACATGTCTCAGTCTCCTAGAGAAATATAGGAAAATGAAGAATAATCACAGAGTGATAGAAGCACAGAAAGGCTTGGGTTGGAAAGGACCCTAAAGCCCACCCAGTCCCACTGCCCTGCCATGGGCATGGCTGCCCCCCACCAGCTCGGGCTGCCCAGGGCCCACCCAACCCAGCCTTAAGGGATGGGGCACCCACAGCTCTCTGCGAGCAATCATGTGAAAACTACAGAGTAATCCAGCTTATGTATCTTAAGTTAAGGATCACAACACAGTTTGGCACTCTGGTTTATTAGCTTTGGCCAATGTTTTGGAATATCCTTACTTTTATTGCTATTGCTGTTATTTTTGTTAGGGCAACACTAAAAAGAAGAAAACAGATGGCAGTATTCCTAGTGCTACAAAGGCAGTTACAAAATACACTGAGATTTTTAGGCTGCTGATAGCATCTTCAGGAGTGCAACGTGGGAGATGACACAAAACCATCCCATGTAACCAGTGTGTTCATGTTTCCAGCTTGTTGAAATTATAACTGGCCCACTAAACAAATGTAGGTTTTTATTTAAATCAGGCGATGACATTCACATTTTCAGACCCTTACAAAACTTCCCAGCAGTGGTGTGAGTGCTGTAAACCTGAACAGTTTTCCTAAATGGCTGGCTTTTCTTGGTTGCTTTGTAAAGGCTTTTTCTTCAGTTAGGATGTGGACTGCCAGCAGTAAAATTGCTAAAACTTCTATGCTGTCATTGGTGTGCTAACCTGTGCTGCTTAAATTGCTGGGATTGATGTGGACATCCTTCTTACACTGCTTTATGTCACGCCCAGATGTTCCAGTCACTTTTTGGGATGTTCTGTGCTTCAGACTCTGCCTTTTTTCCTGTGCACAGGCTCCTCCCCTTAAGAAAAGACATAAAGCAAGCAACTCTTCCACCTGGATCATATTCCTTCCTCACCTGCAGGACTGGCTTCACCTCCCATCTGCTGATACTTAAAGTCTGATTCTTTCTTCTCGTTACGCAGCACTGATTCAGCCCTTGGACTGTCAGTTCTTGGCACTTGCACTGGTGATTTTTCAGGTATTTTGCTTCTAAAGTAAGTTGGACTATAACAGGATAAACCTGTATGAGTAGAAAGTGTGAAAGATTCTCAGTGACTGGTAATTGTATCATGAAATAGTTTAAGGACTTGACTAAATGCGCTTCATTCTCATGCCTGCAATTTTTGTGTCACTTTTAGAATCGGTTTGAGAAGAGATTCTTCTGTTCCTACTTGTCTGTCAAGTTAGAAAGCTTCCAAAATGTTTCAGTTTCTGTCTTTGTGAGGAAGAAGTGTCCATGTAAATGGGACTGGTGGTACTGATGCTGAGTGTGAATCTACCTGAGGAATTACGGCTTCTGCTGTGGTGGTTCCACCGTACCTCACTAACTTTAAAACTCACATCTTCTGCCAGTTCACTTTTAATCCAAGTTTGCTTGGCTTGCTTTTTTTGAAATAATTCTTAACAAATGTTGATGTTAATGTTAATTTAAATGTGCCCAAAAAATAAAAAATAATAAAAAAAAGCTACAGCAACATCACAGTAGATTATCTTCTTTCTTGTTTGCTTTAAAACTGGTGAGAATTGCCTACTCCAATACTTCCTACTCTGATCTGGTTGCACTCCACATACTTTTGTGAGCGGGTAAAGAAGATAACATGTAGGCATGTAGGTTTATTTTATGAACAGTCTTCTTCTCTTGCATATACTGAGCTGTGTTCACAATGAGAAATAATACCTTTGATGACTTTATGCATTTTGGAAATGCTGCCCTTTTTTTGCTACTTATTTTTATCTACTACTACTTTTACAGTCTTTTTTACAGGAACCCTTGAGTTCCTTCTGATAGCTGCAGATTTTCTATAAATTCTGTTTCACTGTCATTTCTACATAATTTATCTGTCACTGGTGTTTCTGTGAGACAGGACAGAACCTGGTACGCAGTAAGCAGCGGGATGTCACCTCAGTGCTCGTGTCCACCAGTCTTATCTGCAATAATAAAGGAAAGGAATATCAAGAAAGAAAAAGAACAGTTGAGAATAACTCCTCTGATAGTGAAGACAGTATCTGATGCTTCAGAACAACGCAGTTGGCATCTTTGGTGCTATTTCTCCTCTCAGTGAGAATGACAGAGTAGTTACAGATCTTGCTTCAGTGTTACTTCTGTCTGTAAGTAACCGAAAGCACTAAAGCTGCTATGCTGAAGCTGAGTGTGGTTCTGGTAACTCCACCATCTCAAGAAAGATACAACAAAATTAGAAAACAGGAAAGGGCAATGATCGTGGTCATGAATGTGGAAGTACTGCCGTATGAAGAATACCAAAGCAAGCCAAGCTTGCTGAGCAAGGGTGGAGAGAATGTGACAGAAGAATCTCAGAGATCTCTGCTTAGCGGCAGATTCTGAGGGATGTTCATTCACAGTCTTTACACAACTACTCTGAGGGCACCAAAAGTTGTAGGGATCAGATTCAGAACAGAACAGGAGATCATTCTTCATGCAACAGAGAGTGGTGCAATTCACTGCAAGAGGATGTTGTGGATGCTAAATACGTGAATAGAAGGGGATAAACACACTAATGAGAAATTCATAGATGTTTTCTGTATATCAAGAAACTACATCCAGCTGTTCCCTGAAGATCCTTTTTTACTGATTTTGTAGATAGAATACTGAACTATGTGATCATTGTGCTTTCTGTGTCTTATATTTTGGGATAGCTTCTAAAAGCCTGTGTTTTTGAAGAGCCATCCTGAAACCCTAGATCAATTTCTTTTGCTGCTTGTGGTACTCTCTGTGGCCAATGACTCAAATAGAAGAAAATACTGCCAAAGGTGTTGCCCAATGCTATTCCATCACCTCTATAAAAGCATTCTATAAAACTGGTTCTATAAAACTGGTTTTCATTGTTGCATGAAGATTATCTCGTATCTAACTTACTGTTGTCGCAGGACAAGCAGCCTGATGATAGAGGAAACATTAGCCCATTGTTATAAGATAAACTTAATGCAGTTTAATTTTCCTTTAACTGAAGAGACTTGCTCTAGAATAATGTGATGTTTTTATATTGGTTACTTTTGTTTTGTTTTGTTTTGTTTTCTCAGGCATGGAGAAGGCGATTGTTCGTCCATTTAAAAGACCAAATGCTCTCTGTAGGCTGATTTGCTTTCCTTGGGCTGGAGGTGGAACTTCTCACTTTGCTCAATGGGGCAAACTCTTCAGCAGCTCAATTGAAGGTTTGTCATTAGTTAAAGCAGAAGAAAGCTGGGCAGTCTGAATTGCAGTTACCACATTTTTTTTAACAGAATATTGTGTTCTTGAGAGCACTGCAATCTTTTTTCCTTATATCTGGAAAGGAATTCCACTGGGAATTCACCTTTCCATTAGGATTCTGGGTTTATTTAAGCTTCTGTACCACCTTGTACCTTACACTTGACTAAGTTAAAAAGTTAGTTAGACTCAGAGCTAGATTTCAGAAGACCATGCATTATGCTTGCTGCCTCAGAAACTGCTGGTAGCATTCAGAGGCAGCAACACAGTGGGGTATTGTTACCTGTCCTAAAACAAGGCATCAGCAGTGCCTTATAGAAGAACACTGAAAATCTAAGATGTACCTTTTGAAGTTGGGAGGAGGCACAGAACTAATTTCCATTATCCAGAGCATTTGCATTATGTATCCTTGTATCAAATTTGGAGTTTAAACAATGGATTGATAACAGTAACATTACATTTACAGTGTGAAGCAGTTGTCATTGCTGCCAGGGTGTATCAGTGCTAAAATGATCCAATGCTCAACTACTTGACAAGGAACCAAGGCCTCATCCCGGACCTTCCACAAAGACAAGAGGAAGTATTTAGCATTAATGGAGGGCATTGCCATTGCAGTTATACCGGTCCTCAAATCGCTTGCATGCTTCCTGCAAATTGTTGCATAAGTCACATCTACCTTTCCTAGAAATAAATAAATAAAAAAGTAAAAACTTCAAAAGTAAAGGCTTTTGTTCAGAAGGAAATGCTTCCAATAGAGTTAGTGAGGAGAAGGCCTAGGAACAGCTGCAGACCCTGATGGATAAGGTGGGGTAGCAGCGCGATCTTTCAGATGCTTTAGTTGTCCTAAAAAAAAAAGATTAGAAACACGATCATTTTTGTACTGCTATGGTGCTCTGCAGTGGCTCACTCTGTCTCTTGTAAAATACTGTGTGTCTTACCCATCACTTTCAGAAATTTCAGGAAACCAGCATTTTTATCTATCTATTAATTCCTTATTTTCTTTAAGCAGTGAGAGAAAACTCCAGAATTTTGGAAGGAATGCAATAAAAAGATAGACTATGCTCATCCATTTGTATGATGATTCTGCATTTTACTGTGTGCAGCCCTGGAGAGTCTTGAAGGGGAAAGTGGGGATTGTATGTTTCTAAAAGATGGTTAACTTTGTAATGCTGCCCTTGAAAGGATATTCTTTATCGACTTACTTTTATTGAAATTGGTGGATTTTTGATTGTTATTAGTACTAATAGCAATAAAATTGCTTTGAAACCTCAGCTGAGATCATGACCTTGTCGTCATTTTAAGTGAATTTCTGACTCAAGGCATTTATAGATAACTTCAATGGGAGGGGCAACATTTGTGAGTAAAGGAAGGATGGAGTCTTTGTCTGTCTTTAATCGCAGGATTAAATGATAACAGTAGGAATAGCAAACACATTGTACCGACCATAAAAAGGATTCACTTACATCACTTGTGTATTTTCAGAACTGATGAGAAAACTGAATGAAAACGATTTTACTGCTTGCACTCAAAATGGCTGTAATTCTTTTCCATCTCTTCTGTAGTGTCCGTTGTAAGGCTTCCCGGAAGAGAAAGTCGCATTAAGGAGCCTTTTGCTAAAGACATGACAACCGTCATTAATGACATCACTAGTGCTTTGCTGAAAGATCTGCAAGAAAAACCGTTCGCATTCTTTGGTCACAGGTGATGCTATACACATTTTCAGATACCCCGGTGAGAGAACTTTGTGTGGTTATGTGGCTCTCTTCGCAAAACCCATTGGCAAATACATTTCTGCAAAGGTTTTGTCAAGCCGTACTAAAAGATGCTGCTGATCCCAAAGACTCTGATTATATATTTTTAGTTACTTCTATATGACGTCAGGCACAATGTCTTCTGAAAATGGCAGTGCTGTGATTTATTTATTTTTACACTAATAAATTATAATTGTTTAGTGTTAATATTTGTGTCAGCGTTGACTCCTTAATGAGTGCATGAGGTGAACCAGTTGTTAAATGAGCATGCTCCGAAGATCCCTTAGTTCTAATTGTTCAACGTAATTCTCTTTACTGCAAATTTGGGAGACTACAACAGTAAATGTAGGCAAAAAAGGCCTGATTTTTAGAACTAGACTGTACTGAAATGCATCTGGAGTGAATTAGCTAATTTCACTATAATTTACATCATAATTACAGAACCATAACATTCACTATATTTACAATTTATGTCACTGTTAAAGATAGCCAGTTAACACTAAAATTCAGTTTATGTTAACTTTTTCCAGATTTCACTTATACTTTATTGCTTTATTTTCTCTTTTTGCTGCAGTTTTGGAGCTTACATTAGCTATGCAGTCGCGGTACACTTGAAAGAGAAGCATGGACTAGAGCCGATCCATCTTTTTTTATCAGGGGCATATGCCCCACATGTAAGTTGCAAAATCATTATCAGTGCAAAGGAGAACAGTATATTAGCTAGCATGAGTAGAACACTTGTGGTATCCTTTTACAGTATTTTATATACCATGTGCGTTAAAACAAAGCAAGCTTCAGACCACATGCAGAAAAAATGTTCTGATTTCTGTGAGGAAATCATTCTGAGGTGGATGGAGAATTTCATTGGAGTATTTACCACAGCTAACCTTAACCAAGAGAGAACAATCTCCTTGATCTTCTCAATACTCTATTATTTACTATGGTCTTTGGCTTCATAGTAGAAAAAAAACAGTGAAAACAAAATGTGAAGTTACACTCCTTTGTAAGTGAAATAAATAACTGTCTTACCTGAGTTCTTCTCAACCTCCCACACCAGCCCTCAGTGTGTTTGCCCAGTTATTCTTTCTCCTTTTAATCCTTTTTTGCTTTCATAAGTACCCTCAGTACCCTCTGCTTCTGATTTTCTGGTTGTTCTGGTGGTTCTCCATGTCCTTCTCAGTAAAGCAAAGACTGGGCTTTATCCCAGCCATCCTGCATTCAGTTGTTGTTTGCGGTTTCCATTCTTCTCTTCCTGGGACTTCTTAACAAGTGTGCTTGAGTATGAGCGAGTGTTTCATGTAAGTAACTATGAGTCCTGCCCACCAGCTAGGCTTTTCTTTCTCTTCACTGTTTTATTTCTTGTATTTCAATGGCGAGAGTCAAACTTCAAACAAAATCAAATTCAATGTGATGTGTCTGCAATTCTCAGTGTTTTTCTCACCTACCACCAGTTAGCAAACACTGTCTCCTGACCTTCTCCAAGAGGTATTCTCTGCTAACGCTAAGCTGATCAGCCACTGAGCACTAGTGATAGAGAATCTTCAGACTTTTTACTAAAGCAATTCTCAGTGAAAATATTATTTGATGTGGTGTGTACTATGGTGTATTATTTAATGCACCTGATCTTTTGTCTGGTGCTCACAGTCTGAAGCATTTCTTCTGATGGGAAAAGTAAATGAAGCGAAAGATGAAGACATTCTTGAACACGTCAAATTCTTAGGAGGAACTCCTTCTGAGTTTCTGAAAAATGAAGACATCAAGAAGCACTTGATACTTACTGTAAGAGAAGATGTCAGCATTCTTCAGACATACTCGTAAGTTTTATAGTTTTGTATTACATTTCTACTTTAAAGCTTTAATTCTGCCTGATCATTTCAGGTAGGCTTTTTTCTTATTCCTCTGCAATTTGCTCTAGTTTCTCCTATTAAAATATATGAATCAGTAAACACAGTTTTCTCCTTAGCTTGCCTTTCCTCTATGTGTGGTATAAATGAAAACACTGCTTACTGAAACCTACTACTGTTATTGCTATAGGGAATATGTCATAGTAGAACTGCAGTTCTACGTAGGATCCAAGGTTTGTAGCCACAAAGTGGAACAGTTTCACATCCTTTATTGTTTTCTGAGGCTAACAAGCTCAGCTAATGATGCTTCAGGATCACATTGTTCAGCCTCCTGATCCATGGACCATTAACCTAACCAGATGCAAGGAATCCCTTTCTTCGAGGAAGCGAGAGGAAACTTCTGTCCCACCTACATCCTACAGCTAGCTCACCTAGTGGAGCAGTTAAGCTTTCTCATCCTGGCAAAGAGAAGGACCCATTTTGGAACCTGACACTGACAAGGCCCTGCAATATTAGAACTTTATTATAAGCAGAAAGCATACTTTTTATTGTCAGGGACGATTTTTGTTCCAGGTTGAAGCTCTTTTTCCCTAACTGTTGGGTCATTTTTTCTTAAAAACTTGAGACATAAATGCAGTAGTGTGAGGAGTTAAGAAACTTACAAACACATTAAATTCCATTTCCTGATGTTCTGCACAATTTAACCCATAAAGTTTATGTTGCTTTTGAGTAGAAGGAAATAGCTATTCTGTATGTAGAGACAAAAGCCCAAAAATAGGTAATTTATGGTCAGGGAAAGTAATGGTAATAAAACTTTATTATGTTCACAGTTTTGAGAAGGTAGAAAGGAAAACCATCTTCGCTTGTGATGTTACCTGCTTTGATGGCTCTGAAGAAACAGTGCATGAGGCAGAAGGTACTTTGCTTAAATGTTTTTTCCTTTTCTGGTTAGGCGTTTCCCTGCTGTAGCAAATCACTTAACGAGCAGAGTTGCAGAAAGCAGTTGATAAGGGATTTAAAACAATTACTAACCAATAATTTTCAAGTAGTTACATAAAATGATCACAACAGTTGACATTTCTCTGACACTTTCAATATCTCTTTCAGCCTGGCTCAATATAACCAGAGGAGATACTTCCATTTACAGTCTTCCTGGAGGTCACTTTTATCTGCTGGACCCTTCTAATGAAATTTTCTTGATAAAACACATAACTAAGTGTATAGAAAATGCTGCTCTATGAGTACTACCCTCTATTTTAATATCAGGTGTAAGATTAGTCCACAGCACTTAATAATTAAGTCTTTTTTTTTCTGCTGAATTACATTGTTATGCCTAAAAGTTACTCAGTTCTTCCAGAAGATCTTTGTTGTAATTCTTCAAAAGAGTTTAAAGAGTTGTTCTGATTTTTGAAAATAAACTTTAGCTTTGTGTCTTAGAAATAAAACACTTTTTGCCTTTTCCCTCTCTTCTCATTCAGCACATGCTTAACCCTTCACTTTATTCAGCATCAGCTGCAAAATGTGTCAACTACTGTGAGCCACTTAACCTTTAGAGCTTCTCTGTGTGTACTGTAAAAAATACTAAATATGATTTGATACCCCAAAAAATCCACAGTTCTTACAGAAGCATTTATTTAATAGGCTCAGATTTATTTAGATTAAGATACAGTCTAGAGACATAGTCCGCATGTGAACACCTTGCACAGTGTGGTGGCTCACACGTAAGTTATCCTACTGTTAGTTTACAACAACCAGTTAGTACTGGGTTTTCCTCAGCAGAGTTAGTTCATAAACCACTGAGAGCTGCTTATCAGTGTGATTTCCAGGCTTTCTAAATCCCATATTTTTCTATCATTGCTTTTGCTTTAGAAATATAGGCATTCATGGCATCCTCCTTCGACATACCTGCAAAGAAATGTAGGAGTCATTATATTTTCTCATTTGCCATCCCATTGAAGTCAATACATGAGGTAAAATTAATTGCTGTAACACCTCTCTTCAGGTTCCACGCCTCCCATTTGGCTTTGCCTTTCATATCTAGCATTCCTGGACATTCTGCCAAAACAAATGCATACCTTCATTAATTACTATGCAGATTTAGATTTGTTTTCAAGATACAGGGTAAATCTGACATATATGTGAACAGAAATACCAATATTAATATCTCCAACAGTAGCTTGTTTGTACAACCCATATAGTTCCTTCAGTTCTTCATCAGTCGGTCTTGTTTTCAATTTTTTTACATCTTCTGCAGCCCCATCGAAGTCAGCCTAATGCAAGAAGGACATAAAGTATTAGTTTGCCTCTGAAGGGGTGTGCTTAAAACATTTATCATAGCAAGCAAGGTCATTCATTAGATGGTTTCTATTACTCATCCGTTTAGTGATAAGTCTAAGATTTTCTCATGAACAAGGTTTAATAAAACCTTTAACAAAGCGCTGGCAGCACAGGGGCAGAATTCAGGCGTTCAAGGCCTAAGATTTTGGTTAGCCCTGCAGAGGTCAGGCAGAGGGACCTGGTGGTCTTGCAGGTCCCTTCCAACCAAACCACTCAATTCCAAAACAAATATTTCACTCTTAATCCCAACACCAGTAGATGTGACATATCTGGCCCCACGGACCAGCAACTTACACCACCACCACCTCTTTGTGTTACCCATACAGTGCAAACAACAGCACCACTCACACTCAGCTCAGTCACCAGCAAGATGAAGAACTGGCATCAATATCAATACACAGCCAAGTTGCCACGAGTGACTGAAGATCATGCAAGTTTTATCTTCATCCTTACACTGTGGCCACTGCAGTGTGTAAGCCCCTGCCAGGACAGGGATAGGAGGACTGTTCAATTTGGTGGGAACCTCCTGTATGCCTTGAGTTGTTTTCTGAACTAGTGTCACATAAAAGAATGAGCTAGAAGCATTGGACCTGTGCAGGCAAAAGATAAATTAAGAAACCAACCCACAATAAGGATGCCATCGTTAGCTTCTTATTTTTCTATACTTTTATTCTACTTGAATGTATATGAAATATGACCAGCTTTTGTCTCGAAAACGTGCAACACACATCTTAAGCAGCAGTAAGTGCATGGAAATGAAATTTCAATGTCAAACATTCTTTTCTTCTCCCTCAATCCAATCATTGTGCATGGATTTTGCTGAGGATTTGCTTGCTTACACAACACGCTTAGGAGCGGCCTGTAAAATATAATATCCTTTAATCGTGTGCTGATGGAATTCCCCTCTAACACTCAAATCAAAAGCAGGAATGTATCTATAAGTTATATATATATATGGATGTAAATGCATACACACAAGTTAAAGATAAAAGCAGAAATTATCAGACTGTTATAATAGTGATAGCGAAGAAAGAAGCCAGAACAAACTCTTCATTCTCAGCAGATTTTAGCAGTTTGCAGAACTCAGAGATGCTTCCTGCTGAAAACACCGCTCCGTTCGCTTTGCCCCCGTTCCCACGCAGTTTGAGTCGGTGACTGTAAGGGCTGCGGGCAGCAGCAGCCCTCTGAGATCTGAGCATCCCTTTGAGTACCACTGTGCGCTGAGGCGGCAACGGGCACAGCGCATCCGTAAGGTCTGAAACCCAAGCGGGCAGGGTTCCGTGCTTCAGCCACCGCATCACCGCGTGCAGCACTCCCACCGGGGCTTTCATTTCCTAGCGTGAATTCAGCGGTGCCCCGCTGCGGACTTGGCAGCTCCGGCCCTCGGAAGGAGCCGGGTCAGAAGAACAACGAACCCTCTGTGCCGCCCCACGGATCTGCAGCTCAAAGCGCTGAGCTACGGCCAATGCCCCCGCGCGTGGGCCTCTCACACACGCAGCCCGAGCCGAGGCAGGCATGGCAGCGAGGGCAGGACAAAGGGATGGAAGGTCTTACGGAGAAAGGAAAGCCCGATAGAGAATAACGGGCAGGGTGCGCACCCACACGTGCCGCGCTGCTGCAAGGAGGTAACGAAGGTAACGTCCTCGGGAGCTGCTGACGCGTGCACAGAGGGAGGCAGAAGCTCTACCTCAAAACGTAGCTGCCCTAAGAACTCCCTCCAAAGCTCCGCACGCTGCCCAGCCCAAAGCCGAGCCCCGTGCCGCGGGCTCTCCGCTCACCTGCAGTGCCATGGCGCGGCGGGGACGCGCGGTCCGGCGGCGCGATGCGGTGCTGCGGCCGCCAGTGCTGCCGCCCCGCGGGTCCCGCCGCCGTCACGGGGCCGAGCCGCTAACGCCGCTGCTGGGGGCGGCCCTGCCCGCGGGACCGGGCGGGATTGGAGGCTCCCCTCCAACCCGTGCCATTCTTTTAAGGGACGGCGCTCCGCAAGCGGCTCCGCAGCGCCTCGGCTGCCCCCGCCCGGCGGTGCCGCAGCACGGCGGCGGCGGATGGGGCGGGGCGCGTTCCCCCCCGTCCCGCGTTCGTGGCCGCGTGATGTGGGCGCGGTCTCGTCGCTCTCGGCGGGAGCCCTTCACGGAGCTTTCGAATGGAGGTAAGCGTTGGAAGTGCTCGGCGTTGTTGGTCTGTGCTGGCAGCTGTGGGTCGTGAAGCCGACAGGCGCGGAAGAAGTTGGGTTTTGCTTTGTTGTTTTGCCTCGTCGCTTTAATTGCCGTGCCTGCACGCTTGTTTTCCCCGGTAGCGTCCATTTTGAGGAGGCACACGCGGGCTTCCTCGCCTTGTTCTGTCTGATGGGCGCGTCTCCTGCAGCCCGTGCCTGGTGGCTGCTGCAGGAGGTCGCGAGATTCCTGCTGGGCACGCCTGTGCTTTGCTGGTCTCCGCCATCATGGCGACAGGGATAGCAGGCAGCAGCTCTGACAAGGCCTGGCACAACACACCTGCAGCTCGCAACCCTTAGTGACTGTCCTGGCCGTGCAAGAGTCCGGCAGGAGGCCTGAGCTCATAGCGTTCCTTAGGCGGCGGTGCTGAGTCTGGTTCTGTTCAACATCTTCATCACTGACCTCGATGAGCGGATAGAGTCAGCCCGCAGCGAGTTTGCTGACAATACAAAGCTGGGAGGAATGGCTGACATGTCAGAAGGCCGTGCTGCCGTTCAGCGAGACCTGGACAGGCTGGAGAGTTGGGCAGAAAGGAGATTTAACAAGACCAGGTGTAGGGTCTTGCACCTAGGGAGGAATAACCAGATGCACCGGTACAGGCTGGGGGATGAGCTGCTGGAGAGGAGCTCTGGGGAGACGGACCTGGGTGTCCTGGTGGATGACAGGTTGACCATGAGCCAGCAGTGTGCCCTGGTGCCCAAGAAGGCCTATGGCATCCTGTGATTCTTAAAAAGAGCGTGGTGAGCAGGTCGAGGGAGGTGATCCTCCGCCTCTACTCTGCCCTGGTGAGGCCTCATCTGGAGTACTGTGTCCAGTTCTGGGCTCCCCGGTACAAAAAAGACAGGGATCTCCTTGAAGGAGTCCAGCAGAGGGCTACGAGGATGATAAAGGGCGTGGAACACATCCGCTATGAGGAAAGGCTGAGAGACCTGGGGGTGTTCAGCCTTGAGAAAAGAAGACTCAGAGGGGATCTGATCCACATCTATATATCTAAGGAGAGGGAGGCCAAGGGACGAGGCTGGAGTCTTCTCAGCAGTGTGTGGCAATGGGAGGAGGGGAGATAGCCACAAACTGAAGCATAGGAAGTTCTGCACAAATGTGTGTGGGAACTTCTTCACAGTGCAGTGACGGAGCACTGGCACAGGCTGCACAGAGAGGTGGTGGAGTCTCCTTCTCTGGAGGTGTTCAAGACCCACCTGGATGCCTACCTGTGCAACCTGGGCTAGGGAGCTGCTTTGGCAGGGGGTTGGACTCGATGGTCTCTAGACCCTTCCAACCCATACAGTTCTGTGATTCTGACAGTGCTGAGGCAGCAGCTGGCCCTGGCTCCCCAGGCAGCCTCGTGGTGTTGGATGCAGAGGACAAGGTGGGACCAAGGTCCTGCAGGGCATTTTGTAGGCTCTTCTGAGAGTACTGGGAGAGCATCCCAATGTTTTAGTTTTTCTTTGAAGTAATTATTCAGTTTTAGCACTCTGAAAATGATTCCTGTGTTTTTGACTCCTGTTGTGGATAGCAGCTTCCCAGGTCACGATGCACTGATCATCTCTGCTCAATGCGCTTGCCATGCCTGAGCTCAGAGGGGATGGATACAGTTTAGCTAAAGGAAAATCCCTCCAGACAGACATAGCTTTATGGAAGTGTGTATGGTGGGGGGAAATTCAACAAAGATGTTTTTTTTTTCTTTTTTAAAATCAAGGTAGCCTGCTCTCAGTACACAGGGAATTGATATGACCAATCAAATGGTCCCTTGAAAATATCTAAAGCTTGCCAGTGAATTAACATACAGAATATATATTTCTCCTGAGTTGGCACACGCGTTCTCTTGCTCTGTTACATTGGCCACGCAGCAGTAAAGCAGTTTGGCAAGGAGTTGAACGGTAACCCAAGCATGAGTATGGGGACTTAGCAGTGAGTGAGCAGGGCTGGTAATCAGTGCATGCCTTCACTTGGACTGGACATATCAGGACTGAAACAGTTATCCTTCCTTTGCTCCAGTTTGATTTTTTCATAACCCTAAAGGCACAGCCTAGTTGATGCAAAAGAACCTGTTTGAACATTCCATGGCCTGCGGAGGATGCCCTTCCTTCACGGAGAACATAATTAAGGGTCTCTGTGGCCTTTTGTCATACCTTCTAAATGGAGACAAACGTAAGATGTGGATAAGTATGAAAAGGCAAATGAAAATTTAAAAAAGAAAACTTCATCCTAGATGAATCAAGGAACTTGGAGCTTATTTCATGTTGCAGTTCTGCACCCTTTTCATGTCAGAGTAGTTCTAAAATGCAACTGTGCAGCAGTGAAAACTGGTCTTACAGAACCTGCATCTTTTTTTCTTAATTTCTTTTTTTTTTTTTTTTTAATAATCTGTGGAACCTCCTGCTATTTTCATTTCAGCTTCAGAAGGGTTTCCTATCACTGGTGTTGCCTTGCTGGAAAAATGCAAGTAAGCTGTGCCTTGCCGAAGGGTTATTAAGGACTAGCACTGAGCTGGTGTGAAGATGATTGCTGCCAGCATCACTCTGAGCTGAGATCCTTCTCTTCCCCGTTCCCAAAAAACCTTTACTAACAAAAGTCCACAGCGAACGGTGCAGGATTTGAACTACTCTTTGCGTTTTTCTTCCCTCCACAGCTAGGTGGCGAAACAGAACAGAGCCTCAGGACGCCTGTAATTCCAAAAGGGACCGCGTCGCTTCGTAAAGCGAAGAAAACCACTGTAAAAACATGTCTAGATAACCCCTTTGTCATCCAGTGGAAAACCATAGATGGAGATGGTATGCATTTCATATTACAGGCCTTGGAAGAAAAGATTAAATGTATTGGACTTAAAAAGATTGAGACTCCAAGAAAGAAAAAACGTTCCACTGCAAAAAACCAAACAGAGAGCAGGTGTGATGCTCCCAGCAGCGAACTCCCTGCAGAAGAAGAAGCAGAAGGCCGTCGACAAGCACCAGGATGGACAGACGTGGGCATCAGAAGACAGCTTGCAATTGGAATCAACGAAGTTACAAAAGCCTTGGAGAAAAACGAACTGCTTCTCTTGCTGGTGTGCAAATCTGCAAAACCTGCCATGATCACATCCCATCTTATTCAGCTGAGTGCAAGTCGAGCCACGCCAGCAGGCCAGGTTCCCCGACTCAGTGAAACAGTAGCGCCGCTTCTCGGCTTAACATCCATTTTGGCGCTAGGCTTTAAAAGGCAGTCTGATCAGTTTACTGACGTAATAGAAGCAATAATTCCAAAGATACCTGCTTTGGAAGTGCCGTGGTTTCAGTACCAACCTGAAGGATGTGTGGAGTTGTCAGATGTTGATGAAGCAGAGCAGCCTGCAGAGATGCCGGAGGAGGAGCTCTGGAGCCAGAAGCGTAAGCGTAAGGAAATCAATCAGCTCGATCTTTCTCATGTAATTTTGCAGCCTTTGAAAATCAAGAAGGTTGTTCCGAATCCAAATAAGATAAAGAAACCACCTCGCAGGAAGAAAAAAGCTTTTTCGGCATAACTGGTTTTAGTTCAGTTCATCAGATTACAGTGATTTTTGAGGTACAGCTGTAACTGAACTACTTTGCTTTATGCTGCTAAAGCTTAACCAGTTGAGCTCAAGGTTAACTCATCTACGACGCATCCAGGTGAAGTTCTTTCTGCTTCAACAAAGAATACGGCTCAAACTTGGGTGTGAGTATCTGGAGATAAGCATTTCATTGGCAGCTGAAGATCACAAAGTTGAAATGGTTAATGAATGTCTCAAAGTTACCTGATATAAATTTAATATAAAGTGCTAAGCAAACTTGTTTTTTTGTTGTTTTCTTTTTTTTTAACTCATGAACATGCTTCAGACAGAACTGATTCAAATTAATGTAATTACACATTAAAAAAAAATCAATACCAAAATCAAAAGTTTATTTAAACAAGGTCCATGCCAGTATAACTTTTAAAGCTGGTTCAATGCTTGTTTCAAGTAAACAGCTGTAACAGCACAGGTAGACTTCCCCTCAGAGCTTTTGTCCTTTTCTCTGCCGAATGCTAAGCTTGTTTTGGTCAAGAATGTATGCAGGCTTGGACTCCAACTCTACCTGCTGCCAGATACGCTGAAAGAAAAATGTTATTTTCATACATGGAACAAAATACTGCTGCATTTTTGAAAAACAAACTTCTATATGCAAACTATTAATGCACATATCCCATGAGAAAACAAACTAATCTACACTCAGTTTCTAAATGGAGGCTAAAATTATTCTCCAGGAAGTTCAGATATGCCACGTACCGCTGAATGTAAGTAGCAGATGGCAGCTATAGTCACTACAACAGACTTAAAAACTTGAGTTTCCTTTAATTTTACTGATGACTATGAGCAGTTTCTCAACGAAACTGTTTTGTAGGAGGGAAATAAATAGTGCTGCAATTCAAACTGCAATCAGAATGGATGGTGCAGGAATATATTTGACTGTTAAAACTAATAGCTGATACTGCGATACTGTAGAAGAGCTGATAACTCCGTTGTTCCTCAGAGATGGAATTTACACTGTGTAGGTTTCAGGGCTCTGCTAACTTAGTCTTCTGGTGCTATCATCAGCTGGTTCATCAGTGTTTTGGATTTACTGAGATGGTACCGACTACAAAGGGAGGCAGTAGCAATGGTTCTATAGTCATAATGCTCCTTGTAAACAAAGCAGACATTTAATGCCAAAGTTTTGCCCTTCCTTGCTGAGGGTTGCAAGGAGAAAGGTGATTTTTTTTGTTTTGCCTTGCTTCATAGTCCTTCATTGAGGTCATTTACTTTGGCTTTTTAGACGCATAAAATGGTGAAGGCATGCTAGAACCTAGCGTTTTAATTCCCATGCTGGCTAACTGTAACATTTAGCTCCTAGTCTGTAAAGAAAGCATGAGGATTAGGCTTTGGTAAAAAACACAAGCACAGCAATCGCTTATCAAGCACCTTGCTGCCTGTCCAGGTCTACAGCTCTCCCTAAGGATTTGGTTCCCCACCACAGATGCAGAGTTACTCAAGAAATTACAGATGTTTCTAAAGACTTAAGGAAAATGGAGTGAGCCTTTCCACTGCCTTCAAATTTGCCAATTTTGTGATACCATCTGTTGGTTTTTGCAGTCTTATCTGGTAACCATTCCTATCAAGCCTAACACACACGCAGGATCAACACCTGGAACAACACAAGAGCCTCTGCCAGAGCTGACAGCAGCACCCATGCTAAGGAAGCAAGGGTGAGTTGCCACAATTTCCCCTCCTGAGTAATGGCCAGGACACCTTTGAGACACATTCTCTTGAAGCTGTGATACTTCAGCAAAGCACTTACGGTAAGGAGCATGGCTAGTCAAAAGGGTTGAGCGCTCGGCAGGGACAGACCTTTTTGGATTTAACAACTATTAAGCAACGGTTTTGTGAAAAGGATTCTCCAGGAACTGTCCCAGCTTAGGCTCAGCTGCTCGCTTTCCTCATCCTCTCTGTCCCTGCAGTTTTTCAGTTGTAGCTACAGCACTGCAAAGCTTCTGCAGGAGCACGGCTCTGCCTCCTTTCCTGCAGTCAAGCATGCAGCTGGAGACAGAAGACAACTTTGTACCCCACAGATTCGTTGTGTTTTGGAGAAGATGGCAAAAGGGAAGAGTGGCCACGCTCCTTCCATCATAGGCAGGCACCTGTTACCACGGCAGAAAACCAGGTTCAGTTCTGTCTTTGGCCTAGGCATACTTGGTCTCACCATGGCCTAACAGCATTTCCAACCAATAGGACTGTGAGGATTTCCCTCTTGATTTCAGAGAGGAGAGGAGTAAAGAAAAATAACCGTCAACCATTTTTTCCACCTGTAAAATGAGTGCATCATCCTGCCTGTGTGCCATCCAGCTGAGGAGCAGCAGCCCACCGGGCCAAGCCAGTCCTCACCAGGACACAGGGCCACGCTGCTGGGCTGAGCGGGAAGAGCCACCTGCACACCCCAGCATGCCACCACCTCCTGGGAGGAAAGAACTTTGATGAAGTTGGGATCTCATCCTACCATCCACTGTATTTTCAGGCACTTAATTCTGCTGAGGCCGCAAGCAAACAGGGAGTCAGAACTCCACCTACACAGTCTTCCTGTGACTGCTATTAGCAGACAGGTATTAGAAAAGCCAAAGTTGTAAAGCCTGACTCCACTGCTAGAAGTCCGAAAGATCCCCTTCAGAGCCCTTGCATTCACCAGGCCCGAGCTGCTGCACGCGCAGGGACCAGACAGGCCACCATCAATCCCTTCCTTTGTGCAAAGGAAGCAAATGCTTTAAGCGCAGAGCTACAATGCAGGAAGGGAAACCATCACTGTTTCAAGGGCAGAACCTTCTTACCGTTTACTGTTCAACATTAAAAAGAAACCAAACCACAATCCATTCACACAGGGGAAATGGAGGAGAGACAGAATCCCCCACTGCTATTTGGAGGTGGCTAGGGCTAGCAGTTACGAAGAACAGACAAATTTATCGTCATCTAAATCGGTGTTTTCAGGTACAGAATTCAACTTCCAGCAGAACCTGCTGTCAGAATTACAGGCATGTTTAAAAGGAAAGCTCAGACATTTGCATTTCATGAGATATTTGAGTCACATTCAAAATATGCTCACAGCACAGAGGCTTCACTAGCACAGTTTGGCACTTTCAGCTAGAACAGTTTCTTACTGCAGATTTTCTCGGTGCTCACATTACTGCAGCGTCCGCTATCGTATCTAACTATGATGCTATGCTGGAATGCATATAAAGTGCTTCAGAAGCCATTCTGGTTGCTGAGCGTTGGGGAGGGAGTTAACAACAGCTTACCCAACAACAAAATCAGCCCTCTTACATTTCAGGAAGCAGGGTACACGAGGCTTCCAAGGACTGAGGGTAGAGCTTTTCTCTTCTGCTTACCAGCCACATAGAAAGCGAAACTTCTTGTTCCACAGTCAGGATAAAAACACTACCAGGAACAATTTATGAATACGTATTTACACAAGATACTTTTCATTAGAATTACAGACTTCATAGGAAATCAAAGTAGACAAAGGAATATGTGCAATTCTGCAGAAGCATCGAAAACATTCAAACTATAAATATCCTGATAGCACTACTAAAATTCTTAGTTTTACACACAGGCTGATGTTACTCTACTGAGGAAAAACTAAGGTTTTGTGCCACAACTGTAAATTAAGTACAGTAATGTATTATCATTCCGGCAACATAGGTAACACCTGCACTGAACAGTGCGATACTGTTAAATCAATCCACTGATCTATTGAAGATCAAAATACAAATCTGTATTTTTATTGATTTGGCAGCGTTGCTTATGGAGAAACAAATGCACCAGTTAAACCAGTACATTGTCATACTGCTCCAGTTACAAAAACACACCCAGGACTTTCATAGAGCTACAAACGTATCGTACTTCATGATTTTTCCCCAAATGATGATATCCACGTGAAGTAAATATAGCAAAGATACTCGAGTTTGTATCCTTCATTCTGTTACACTGACAAACGTACACCACCACTTAATAAATAGAAATGCAGCAGTTCATCCACATAATAGCAAATATTTTTGTACCCTAATCCACCACTGAAGTTCAGTTTGTACAAAACAGTCTTTTCTACAGAGTGGAAAAAAAATACCTTCTTCTCATCAAGGTGCAAGCTAAGCTTTGAAACTTAAATGAATGTGCTTTTATTCTTTTCATGGACAATAAAAGTTTCAAGGACCTTCTGATTTATCTGAAAATGCATAAATTTGGTCACATGTGGATTTCTTCATCGTTCAGGCCTAATGGACTATTTCAGTATCACTGACGTTGTGCTTTTACTCCTCTTGAACAGTATCATTCCAAGAGTTATGGAGATCAAATTAATTCAAATGATGACCTCAGAGTTCTAGAAATGTGTCCTCATTGTAATACAAGACCAACCTAAAGAAGAATAAAAACGCAGCATTTTAGTTTACATACAGCAGTAAATCGAGGCATTATTCGTTCTCTGCACTGCGATTACGGATCTTAGGCATGCCCAACTAAAACAGCTATTTTAAAACTCTTCTCATTTTGGCCAATGTAGATTAAAGCATTACTATACCTAGCAGACCTCAGAAGCTCCTTTTTAAATCCCTTACCTTTTCAGATTCCATGCCAGGACACCTCCAGTTGTACAAATAATACTGCAGATTTCCATCTCCAATCCCAAACTTGAGTTTTTCCAGGAACGTTTTGTTTTCCATTAAGTCTAGTGCATTGAACACGTCAAATCCTTTCTGGCAATAGCAAAACATTTTAAAAGTTTTAATGTTTCCAATGACACTTTCCACAGTTGGTACAACAATATCCATGAGACTAATCAAATTAAGTTAGAAAAAAAAAGATACAGGAGTAAATCTTTCCTTTTAATTAGACACGCACGGAAATTTTCCCAATGGAAAGTAATGCACAACTTTGCTTGAAGATTACCTCCAAAACTGAAGGAATTTTAAAGCCACTTTCAGGGCTGAAGGCCTGAAGAGTTCCTAATGCATTACCCTTTATGTATCTTTATGAACACAAGCATTTTTTACAGCATCACATACAGTGCTTTGATCCATGTGGGCTATTCTAGGTTAACACTGAGCTGAACCCAGTCCATCCATGCTCATCTAGCATCTTGCTCACCCTCTCCTAGGGGATGGGGAGAAAACAGCAAAAAGACTTGAGAATCAAGATAAGGACACCATAATAAGGAAAACTATACACATAAGCAAAGCAAGAAGAAGAACTCATTCAGTACTTCCCATCACCAGGGAGATGCCCCACTGCTTTCTTGAAAGCAGGGTCTCAGCACACAAAACAAGTTGCTTGAGAAACACCATAAACCACAAGCATACCCCTTCCTCCTGCCTTCTGCTTTTACTGCTGAGCACAATGTCACAGTGTCTGGAACATTTCCCCGGATGGTTTGTGGCAACTGCTCCGCCTGCAACCCCTCACAGTCTCTTGCCCACCCCCAACCTCCTCATAGTGGGGATGTAGGGGAGGGGAAAAGTGTTCATGCTGTGGAAGTACAGTTAGCAGTAACCACAATACTGGTGTGTTACCAACACTGGTTTGGCTGTAAATACAAAGCACAGCACCATATGGGCTGCTATGATGAAAGGGAACTCCATCCCAGCCAGAGTTCTCTTTGTCAAATCGTTAGTTACCTGACTCAATACTGTTTATAGCTCAAACAAGCCTCAGCAAGCAGTTAATGTCATAGACATCAGCCCAGCTGCAGTGCTGCATGGCTGAGAGACACAAGATGAAGACTGCGGAGCTGCTTTCATGCTGCCTGAAGTCTGAACAGATGCAGCCTTTGCAGACCACAACAGGCATAATAAAGGATCAGCGCAGAAATGCCTATGCCACTATCAGTTATTCCACCTACAAAACAGTGCTTAAGAATTACATGGCATCATCTGTATAACTCCACATGCAGCAGTTCTTAACAAGATAAAAGCTGAAGCACAGACTTTTTCATCTTGTAGAAATAAAAAGAACACTTTATTTAATGTATTCAACAGAACTCGTTAACTCATCCAAGGTAAAATATTTTAGTGACACTTTCCACTCTTCTGGTACTGAATGAACATGGTCACTAGTGTGCTCTTGGATACTTACACAGTGAAAGGTACTGCAAATGCTTTGATCTTCATGCTCTTGCTAACATTACTCAAAGTAAAAAGGAAAAATAAACACAGTGTTTTATATTTCAGTGTATTCTAGTCTCATCATATGCACTCTGAGCTGCAGACATTAAAAGAAAACAGAATGCAACAGAGTTTTTACCTTGCCATTACTCCTAAGAATACTTTCATGGAAGTACTGGAAGGAAAAATACTTACCAACTTAGCTATGATGAGTGCATCATTCATTAAATCCAAGAGGGGGGTCTCTGTATGAATATTGTAAAAGGAATAGGCAGCTTTCAGGCTTTTATGAACTGGATGGTGCATCACTGTTGAAGGTAATGTGTAGAAACTCAGGAAATCTGTTAAAACCCCATTTGTGCCCTAAAAAATACAAGCAAAAACCCCAAACATATTTAGATCAGCTCTGGTGATTATTCATCAGCAAGTCCAATCCATTTGCTAGACAACAGTGCTAAATTACACTGAAATTCTAGTAAGAATCATCAAAAAGGTGATCAGAGAAAAATGCAAAATATCCTACAGAAACTTGCCTAACATTTAATGAACATAATGAAGTTTAACCATTTTCAAGAGTGTATGCAACAGGAAATCATTAACACGTGGGCTATAATTGACATGCTCAGCACAAAGAGTATCACTCAGATTTTCACTGTTTCTATTCCGATCGTGTTTCACGATTCCTCCGAGAAGATAAGGCAAAGGAGACACACAGCTCTGGTACTTATGCACTTTTCTGTAGTTTCTGGGCTTGAATTCACCAAGAAAGACAAAAAACAACCCAGAGGAAGAAAGGGCGGTGAGGACAACAAAAGAGGAGCAATGAATCAAATTAAACCACGGAGAAGTCCAGCGAGCACTAGACCCACTGCAAAGTAAGCTGAAAAGTAACTCTGGACAAAGATGACTGATGAGAAACACCTCCTATTTCCAGCAGCAGTAAGTTTCTAAATTCAGCTGAGACTCCTGAATGAATTCACACTGCAGTGTGGAAATGCTGACAACTGCTACTTGAAGCTTCTGTGAAGATGTCTTAAGTTGAATAAATTCACTGACCATTTAAAATAACCTCATCACTTCAAACAAAATACTTCACCAACTGAAAATGATGTCCACACCTGATACAGCACAGAGCCAAGGGGAAAAGCCTATCTTCCTCCACTAGCTCAATCACAGCTACCTCCAACCACACCCTGAGGACTTCCAATCCAAACAGCAGCCTATTCCTGTACTGCTTATTCTGTCACAGGTGTTGTCACCACAATTCAGGCTGAGGGGAGGAAGCAAGATGATCACTTAGGAACCAAAGAGAACTGATCTCCTAGCTGACAGCAATCCACCACAGCACTAACACACAAACACACACACAAAATAATAAATATTCATACAAAAGCTCTTTGAAATATATATATATATATTTTACTGAAGCAGACTATAAAAAAAACCCGACACAATTCCCAACATTCTAGCAGGTGTCTCTAAAAATTGGTTTTAAAGAAGTAAAAATGTTGGACAGGCAGATTGCAGGAGAATATCCAACGCCTGTGGGAATGAAGCTGAATTCAAACCAAATCCTTTTATCAGTCATCGAATCGTTTTCCTAGAAAAGCAGATCTGAAGACCATTACTTACTATTGAGTGATTACTGCCACATCTCTACAGAAGTAACAGGGATCAGGAGGCATGCAGGGTGTGGGAAAGTTGTTTTTTAAAATGTGTAAAGTTCTTTGATATAATATTTCCAAGACATATTTAGAGACTTCAAAATCCTTCTTTAGAAAATAGTAAGAGTGCTGCAGTTGATCACATTCAAACAAGCGTTTCCTAACTACAAGGATGCAATATGAGGAACAAATCTTGGAGTCATGACACCAAACCTCAACTGCATTTCAAAATAACTGGATGCTATTAAAATTTTTCAGAAGCAGCATTCACATGCACGTTCTTGAGGTAGTTAGGGAATGTTTTACCTCTACAACAAAAGTGTCAATAATGTGCTCCCGAGGCAGGAACCAATGGGCAACCTCTTCTTCATCCATCACAGGAGCAAGATTGAACTGCTTCAAGTAAGTGTTGATTAATTCTTGTACTGCTTTAGTATCTTTCTGTTCCATTGGTCTCAAACCTGAAGTCTTCGTTGCCTTATTTTAAGAAAGAAAAATAAATGTTAAGATGCTGAAAGGAAAACTGCATATGCAGCAAGGCCTGGAAATAGGCTGCACAGCTATTCCACGTGCTCTAATGCATTTATTATTAGCCTACTTTACCCTAGCCACCTAATTCATTATGCTATTTTACAAACCACTTTCAATCAGAATTCCCTCTTTTCTAATTACTGAGACAGTCTGGAGCACTTCAATCTTTACAGCAACATCATTTCTCCAGAGAAGGAGATGCTACTGCCAACAGCCCAGGCTTCACACATTTGTATTCCTTTTTTTTTTTCCCCCTGGTCAGTCTTTTATTCCTTGCCCTCTTCTAAACTACACAGGGCCCAGCTACAGAAACAAGATGTAAAGCAACTCACATACCAGAAGCTAATCTGAAGACAATAACCCCTGTCATTCAAATGTAAAAATATTAGTCACCAAAGTCAAATGCTAGTGTTTAATTAGAAACCTTTTTAACACAAAATTCCACCTGTTCTTAATACTTGTAAACTTGCCTGCCAACTCACATTTCTACATACACCCAACCACAGTCTACAAGGAAAGTTTCTCATAATTTCAAGCTTTCTAAAATTAAAAAAAAAAAAAAAAAAAAGGCAGTTACGGTATTTTAATTTTATTGCAGTTTTCTTGAGTGTAAACACTGGAAGAGGAAAAATTGCTTTCCAGTACTATGTGATAAATGAATGTTTAAACAAGCAAAGGTGGCTGGAGACTTCTCTCCCCAGTTTTTATTAGCTTTCTTGACTATTTCTTGTCAGGGAGAGAAAGGCTCATCCTCCTCCAGAGCTCGTTTATCCTGCTTCATCTGTCTGAGCCACATACTTGGGCATGTACCACATTAATCACAGCAAAGTCAATTGCAAGAGCAGCCAGGTAGTGACTTGATTACTGGAAGTCTGAAATTAGTGCAGCTGATTACGCCCCACACAAAAAGGAGTTATTGTGGGGGAGGTCTTTATTCACATGCTCTGGGATTCAGCAGCTCCAAGAAAAATTAAGGCACATTTTGCCACAGTTCTGTACCACGTTTAGCCTTCCTGCTTTCCTGAGCAGCCTGGGACAGTGGAGTGACTCCGCAACAGCACCTCCTCCAGGATGCTAAGTGCTCTGAATCCATAAGGAGAATGACCCCATTATATGTTGTATTTTGTTCAGAACCTCCTTATGAATGACAACTTGAAAGATTAATCGCTGCTCCCCCCAGGCCTTTGACTTCTAAAGCTGTACACTGGAGCACGAAGGGATGAAAAGCAGTTGGGCTGGAACTTTTTTACAGGCGCTTAGAATGGCCAACCTGAGTGACTATTTACAGCTGCAGAAGTGAACATACAGAACAGGGCTAAAATGTATTTCTCTGCTCCACACATTGAGCTGCCTTGGGCATAGTCCCATGTGAATATTCTAGCTCAGGAGCTCAATCAGAAAAAGATATATTAACATGCTCCTGTCCTTATTCAAAGCACAGCCAAATTTTCTCCCTGTCAGAATATTCCTTGCTTAAGAGATTGAACACTTTTCCACCTCCACCTACTCTTTAATGTACCTTTGGATATATTCACAAATAGTCTTTAGTGAGGGTGATACTTTAGTGATGGAATTACAGTGTTTCCTCTATTATTTCTGAAAACCTTCTCAGTTCACACTGTTTTTGTGATTAGGATTGATTAATTCCTATTAAAGGGAGATGAGCTCCCAGTGGCAATGATATTTCAAGGACTCTATGAAAAAGAGGTTAGAATGCAAGGAACACTGGCATTGAGGGACATTAAAGCGGTGGTTTGGAATTCAGAAAGCTTTTATTTTAGGACAGTTTGGCCTGAATGAAGCAATTTGTCTGACATCACTGTTTATAATAACAGCCTGAGTCTGAAGATGTGAATTTGCAAAATCACTCAGACCTTTCCAGAGGAAAAGAAACTCTACAGAACCCAAAATACAAAAACTAAGCAATAAACATTAGCAAAAATGTCAAGGTTAGGTTGGATGGGGTTCTAGGCAACCTAATCTAGTGTCTGATTTAGTGGCTGTCAACCCTGCCCACAGCAAGGGGGTCGGTACCAGATGTAAGGTCCCTTCCAACCCAAGCCATTCTGTGACTCTATGAAAAAGATTACATCTTCATCTTCCATAGCAGAATCTCCCAAGTTCTATATAAAAGTAAATGAATAACTGAGGCATAAGGAGTCCTAAGGCACTTTGTTTACGGCTGACTGTACTTACACTTCGTTGGCCGATCCTCATCTCATTTGTTAAGCTGTTCTTACCCTGTACTGCTTCCAAGAGAAACAGTACCAGTGTTGCTACTGAAACCTACATTTGGAATTGTCTCTGGGACTTTTTAGACTTTTTAAAAACATCTTCAGGTTTGATGAAAGCTATATTTAGTTCTCCAAGATTAAAACCTAATTAATAGGGTTATTAATTCTTCAGCTCTGAAAACGGCTGCCCTGCACGCAAGGGAGAACCCACACGTGCAGGCACAGGTAGCACGTGGGCAGCGCAGGAAATGAGTCCCACTGACAGCAGCAGGAGCTGAGATCAAGCCGTGGCACGTGCTTCATCCTGAGGAGTGCTTAGTGTATTACTCATGGACCAGTAACAGCACAGCCTGCAGCGTCAAGCTAAATATAAACAGAAACAATTCTCCAGAGGCAGATAAATCATTACAAAGTGCAATATAAAGTAAAAAAAAAAAAAAAAAAAGTCCTTTTTTTTTTTTTAAACCCAAAGGGAGGGTTTGTTTACATAAAAAGGTTTACTTGATATGGCACTGGTCCAAAGGATAGTCTGCAAATCCCTCCAGATAGAAAGGTAGCTTTTACAAGCGAAGAAATTGCTTTCCATCATACAGCTTAGGCTAGCTTCTATAGGCTGTTACAGCAACGAGATTTTTTTAGCAGTTCATCTCAGACTACTTACAGAGACTTGCCCTGTCAAGGAAATGCATCTGAAGGCTTTTTGCCAGCCCTGCTATTAGCAGCAAATATGGAAAAAATATTTTTAACTAACCTAGCTAAGCCAGAACACTTTCTTTTTTCTGGCCACTGCATGCAAATAACAGCACACAACATTCGAGACAGCTTCTGCTGAGTCTGCTCGTCGCAGAAGAACAACTTTCTCTGACAGACAAGAAGGAGCTGTGAATTAGAGTGGAACCAACCAATCCCACTGTACTCAACCAACATTCTAGAGGACTTTTTCTAAGAATTTTAAGATGTCAGCTGTTAATTTTCTACTCCAGTAATTTTTTTTAAATCAGATTGATTACACCTAGAATCATCTTACACATCTTCAACTCAATCCCACGTTTATAAAGTCAAGGTTTCTGTGTATATTTACTTTTTTTGAAAGACTTTTGAGTCCACATTTATATTTTCTCCCTACACAAACCTACACTTCTAGGAATAGTCTCTTCTGTTTAGCATAGCCCCTATTTCTACTTAATAAAAAGGATTCTACTCTTCTATGTTCTGCACACACAAAAGCCTGAGCTGTCAAGAGACAGATGGAAGGTTATTTTGGGCCTCCCAATATCTGTGGGGATTCTCTAGAAGACATACTGCTTACATCAGGAAGTCTGTAGAGCTTCATTGTTCTTTGTAGAGTCATGTTTCTACTCAAATGTGAAAATTTCACCTCCACCAACTTCCTGGGATTCAGCGATCGATGCCAATACCTGGAGATAAAATTTGTGAGATTAATTAGTGTTTTAAGTGTCAGCTTCACTTGTATCCATTTCTCTAATTTTTTGCTCTTCTTCTCCTTTACAAATTTGTTTCCTAGGCAGCCTGGACTGACCTGATGTCTGTAGGAGGCTTGAACAACGAACAAACAAACATCAACAAAAAGGGAAAAGCTATACCTAAGCAATAGCTGTTGAACAAGCTCACAATCACTGTATTTTGGATCTAATCTCCTTAAGTAATGCATAACCCCAGGGCTAAACATTCTAGTATCTGCCATATGCCCGCCAATCTCTCCATGCTTTACACGGTAACATTTATGTTATTGATTAGTTTTCAAAGCTTAAGAACAGAGGTCCCCACTGCTCACATCTCTGAGCAGTTTGGTGATGGGACTCTTCCCTGCAGACCATCGTGCAACAGAACATCCCTGGTTACTCTAACACAGCACGGCTTTCCTTCCATCCTTACCTACAGAAGGATGCAGGATCTTTGGCATAGATATGAACAAACAAAATTTAAATCAAAAAGCTCACACATGAGTATTCTGTTCTCAGGATATCATTAAAACAGAACTTTTCTCAGCAGAAATAAAATCTGCTCCAAGCAATGAAATCATATTTTACAACTTACAACTATTTTCATGTGATAGTTTTCCCATCTTTATCAAATTCCTTTCTCTGGGAAAGATGAAAGCATTGGAAAAAGCAATTCCCAGAAAGGCTCTGCCATCTCTGGCAAGGAACCAGGTCAACAGGGAAGCGTCCCAGCAGGGAAACAGGCCACTTGAAAAACACAGGTATACAATGCTGCCATTGCTAGCATGGCTTTCACCAGTAGGTCAACAGAAACACTATTAATCTATCTGAGGTACAATAAACAAACTCAGTGTCAGATTTCAGTCTGAGGATATTTTATCCAAGGTTCCAAAGCAGGAAAAAAAAAAAAGAAACTAATCAGAAAACCACATACACAGACTGGTGCTTTCAGGTTAGAATCAAATCCACAGAGTTCAATTTCTTCAAATTTTATAAATCTATATTTAATATACCATCACTGGGTGTATGTGGGGAGGTTTTGGTAGTGAGGGAGCTGCAGGGGGGGTCTCTGTGAGCAGAGCCCAGCAGCTGTCCCATGACAGCTAAGACCCACAGCTGCCACAGCTGAACCACGAGTGACACAGGTTGTGTCTCTGGGAAAGTACATTTAAGAGAAAAATTGCACAACAGCAGCTGGGAGAGAGGAGTGGGAAAATGAGAGAGAACAGCCCTGCAACCAGCAAGGTCAGGGAGAGAACTGACTGCAGTACCCATTCCGTGTTCCCTTGCATTTCTTGGGGGGAAGAAGTAGAGCAGGATGGATGAATGGGGGAGAGTGCCTGCAGTTGGCCTGTAGTTCTCACTGCTCTAGTCTATCAGCAGGCAATAATTACATTAATCTCCTTATGCTGAGTCTGTATTGTCTATGACAGTAACTGGTGAGGGACTGCCCTGTCTTCATTTCAATCCATGTGTTTTTTTCCATCTTATCTCCCATTCCTGTCATTCTGGGGAGGGAGAGTGAGAAAGCAGCATGATAATGCAGAGCTACCTACCAGAGCAAAATTACCACAACAGCCAATTACACAGCACGCACTCATAATGACTACTACAGGAACCAATGCTATTATGAACATCACCTAGGTTACCTGCAAGTGGCCACAGGTTTGGGGAGCACCACTCCAGCAGTGTAAACAGCCTGAAAAATCCCTTCCAGGTTTACTCTTCTGGTTATTTCCCGAATCAGTACAGGTGCCACCCGTTTAGATCTCAGTTTCTTATGGACACACAGAAAATTGATTTCTACCATTTTCTTCACACTAAAAGGACATTATAAAGTAAAAAAAACGAATTAAAAATAATACTGTTGACAAAAACAAACAGTGCATACTGCATATTTTCAATTACATAATGTTAGTTTTCCATGTCGTAACGGAAGAATTTGATGTAAAGATAAATCAGCCTGTGTCAAATTACATCTGCAGCAAATACTCATCTGATATAGTGGCAGAAGTGGAAACTATATGATATGCAATGCAGCATCTAAGGTGCCAGCAATGCTCCATTCCCTACCATCAATGAGTCTCTCTGTAAGTTCTCCATAGTAATGGATGCCAGTTCTAAGATATGTAACATGCCCGTTTACTTTTTTTTTTTGTACAAATATACAAGTAATGGTGAGTTTTACCTGTCATAAATACGAATATTTGCAGGGATGGCACTTATGAATCCTACCAGCTTTTTGTTTGAAGACACTCTAACCCCACAGTGCCACTGTGGTAACCAGCCTGGAGGACGCAGAGCCCTAGAATTGATGACAGGAATAATTACAAATTACTGCCTACGAAGATGTAATAAAAACACCCTTCTCTGCATTCCAGCTGGAGCAGAATGTAGCATTTGCCACTCACCACAGAAGAAATTCAGGGGAATAATCGAACCTAAACATATTATCATCATCTTCTACATAATTCTCATTTAACAGTGTGTATAACTCCTTCAGCTGAAAACAAAAGGCAGAAAAACAAAGGTTTATCCACACACATCAATCAGAGTACATTTCAGTGATTTCAGGTATACATAATAAACGTATTACTTACAACTTCAGCATTGCTAAGATCCAACGTGTCCCACATAAAACCTTGTGGCAAAGAATATGGCTCTAGGCGGACATTGTCCTTATCTGGCTCAATTGCACCATGCGAAGTTATGACTTCGTCTTTTGAACGAGGAAAAAAGCAAGGTAGGAGAAGAAGAAAACAAAGATAACAGTTACACTGCTAGCTTCCCCATTAATTCTCAAGAACTTCTCAATTCTTACCGACTGCATTCAGACTAACTACTACTTCATTACAGTATCTCCAGCCCGCCACAGAACTACTCCATCCAGTATTTCATAATACAGGACACCAGTTTATCAGCACATGCATGGCACATGGCCAGCTATGAAATCCACGGTTTCATCATGAGAAATATGTACTGACAGCTAATGAGCGACGGATCCTGTTTACAGCTGCCTAGAACAGGCCTGATCTCAGCAGCACTACTTGGGACCAGCAGCACTGTGAAGCCCAGGGCTTGTAAGGAATGCCAGAAAAATAGGAAACATCTTAAAATCCTACCTGAAAGAGTACTTCTCCTACCCTAATGTACAGCTCTAGTTCACCAGTATATAACAACTGGCTATAAACAGAAATCGATCCTCCTCAATGGAGTGGCACCTGCCAAACATGGTCTGTACTATTCCCAAACGATGGCCAATCCTGACAAATCATTATGGCTCTCTGTCCCATCTGGAGGCTCAGAACTAACAGCACCTTTACATAAACTCTGGAAGTATCAGCTGTCTCACTATATAGCAGACTTGACCAAATAGGATATAGTACTGGAGCTATTGCTAACAGCTTTAGCTGTAAGGCAGATAGATTCTGAAGTTAATGCAAAGATTCCTACACCTACTTCTTGAATCAACATATTATTTTTCCATCTGAGCGTAACCTGTGTATCAAACAGTGAAGACCTCCCACTACATTCATTCAGCAGATAAAGCAAAAAAATAAAAAATAAAACTCAACAACAAAATCAAGAAGCAATTCAGAAAAACTGCTAACAGAACCTCTGCCAGCTGAATTCAGCAAAGCGTATTTCTATTCAGCAGCCCTAACAAACCATCTTTAGAGCCATTCTGTTTGTCCTTTTAGGCTGGCAGGAGACACTCATCTCTACAGTGCTGCTTCAGGGTGTGCCGAGCATTCTGAACTGAACTCCTGGAAATGCTGTGCAGACATCTGAACTGGCTCTGAAAATGCTTAGTGATGGCAGGAGTGTTTTTTGACTTACACATCAGCTTTTCTTGGTGAGGCTGTTCCTCCACCAAAGCAGGACTACTGCGCTACAAACGCTATTAGTTTACAGACATATCTGAATGAAGTTTGTACAGAGAAGAATCCGGGCAGGTCAGTTCAGTCCAGTGCAGATCTCACTGCTCTGCACTTTTCCATGCAAGGAAGTCAGAGAAAACAGGATCACCAGGGATTGAGCTACAGATCTGAATTAATGTGAAACACCGCCCTTCGGACGGACAGAAAGAAGTGCTCCTGTGCTTTCCACTCTTAACTTACTTCCACTTATTCTACACCAGTCTCCAGTGCCATGGAGACAAACATTCAGAACAGAACAATGAAAGCTACTGCTTTATTTGGTGCCAAGAACAAAGAAGGGACTTACTAAGTTTCGGAACAGGCTGCGTATCCCAAAACTGGTATTTACGTTTGGTAGCCTCATCAATGTTCTTTGCTGGACCTTGGCACGCAGAGAGCAGCTCCATCGCTCTCTGGATATCTTGAAGCTTCTGCATTGGAATGGCTGGGTTCTGCATGCGGAGACAAACAGAAGAGGTACCATTACTTTGCATGAGCTGTTTACTTTAGACCACTGTATAAATGTGTGCATTTACTTCATTCTTGTGTATTCTTTCATAAGCTCTTCTTATCACAGTCACTTCTGGTATTATCTTCAGCAGCAGAAGGAGGGAAGCGTAGGGGGAAGGAGACATGTAGCTTCACAAAATACTTAGCGATTTTGAGTAGTGTTTGCGTTTAGCTGTGAAAATTCAGTGTTGGTAACATATAACTGCAGCATTAAGCAAGGATACTAGTACCACAATAAAATGCTAATCAGATCCCTCTCCCAGTGGGAAAATAGAATGAACAGCAAAAAGCAGATCAGCTTAGATATCTAATGATCTAAAGGCATGACACAGTGATATTTGAGGTTATACCTCATCTATACACTACAAAACATTACTTAAGTTCAGTATGGCTCATATTTCAGTTGCTGTTTCTATTAACATCCACTTTACAACCTTAGTTATATTGGATGTACCTTCTCTTAGCTTACAAATTTTATAGTAGGCAGCTTACTGCATCATATCTTACATAAAAGTTCACTATTTTGCCACTAATGCCAGCTGTGCAACACTCACAACCTATGGCAACTTTACCTTATGGAAGCAGACATAAAATAAATTAATCTTCCACTTAGAAGTGGAAAAATCTTAATAGAGAGTCATCTGAAAAACTTAAAAATCTAAGGCTCAGCATTTCTGAACTGAGCTCCTAAAACCTGGCTTCTGAGCACTCTGAGTAAGCATAACTAGAATGAGAATTCTACCTGCACATGGAACTGCAGAGGAATAATGTAAAGGAAGTCATCCCTCTCTTCCTCCCTCCTTTCTCTTTTTAGGATAATCTCCCAAGAGACAAGTTGAGCATACTAGCAGCATGCTTATGCTCGGGTTTTCCCAGACTTTGCACTGGAATAAATACACCTGATGGAACAGTCTCAAATGGATTGGAAAATGTTACATACTTCTGGATAGAGATTTCAAGCCTGATGTTTTCTTGCTGAATATCAATCCTATTTCAGTATTTCGCTTTCTAACCAGGATTTGTGTGTTGAAAAACCACCATAAGCCACGTGTAATAATGAAGTTAAAGCTTCACATGGATGGGCAACTGCCTACAGTGTCCTTACTCCCAGGAGTAGCTCTGCAAAGGCCTGAAACTCATTCAGGCTATCATTTTTCTACACATTGTAAAAACCTGTGCTCTCCAAACATTATGCAATTTCTTTCACTAATTTAAGCACGGCTAAATTTGGCCTGTGAGCACGCTTTAACACCCATCATCTGAGTAATCGTGAACTAGCATATTTACACACTTCCAAGTAGTTCAACAAACTAGATCAGTGCCAGTGAAGCTTAAAAACCCTACTCCCTTCTTAGATCCAAGTTATAGTGACATAGATTACTTTCATTAACTAAAAATCAATTTGACAACTCCCTCTGGCCTGGTACAAACACTTCTAATTCTAATAAGAAAATTCGGAACCCTTACCAGTAGATTAAGTAATCATACATCAATGCTGACATACAAGAATTTATTTGGTATATTTTAGATTTTAATTCTAATATTTTTTTCAAGATAAGAAAACAGATGATCTAAAAATGTTACTAAGTTCTAAAAAAAAAAAAAAAATGTTCACTAGCACATGAAAAGTAGTAGTTCATGTTTTGCTACTAAGCGCAACATGGATTGGGACATCTGGTGAAATCTCCTCTCAACTTCTTGAGAGGAAATCCTTTTGGTTTCCTTTAGTGGAAGGCAAGAAACGTCCACACAGAGCTTCAAAATGAATGAGTAGTTCTGCTTAATTACAGCATGAAGGAAACATGTAAGGTCCTGTAGTGCAATGGAGCTGAGGCAATGCAGTTTTTGCCCCAGTTTTGGTGACAGAACCTAACCTGAGATCTTCTGTGTCTCCGCCTTATGGCAGAGCCCAAGTCTTCCACTACCCAGAGCAAAAGAATGAGTTAGGAACCCCTCAGCACATGAGTCGCTTAGCACAAGCCTGTGAGAATTGTATTCCTTCCGGTATTTAAAAGGGGATTATAAACAGGACAGGAATCAGTTTTTCACATGGGTGACAGGACAAGGGGAAATGATTTTAAGCTCAAGGAGGGAAGGTTTAGTCTGGATGTAAGGGGGAAGTCTTCACAGAGAGCAGAGAGGTGCTAGCACAGGCTGCCCACAGATGCTGTAGATGCCCCCCCATCTGTGGAGATGTTCAAGACCAGGTTGGATGGAGTCCTGGGCAACCTGCTCTAGTACCAGATCTGGAGGCTGGTGGCCCTGCCTATGGCAGGGGGCTTGGAACTTGATGGTCTATGGGGTCCTTTCCAATCCAAGCCATTGTATGACTCTATATGATAGACAGGATACACCTGAGAGTGCTTGAGAGCTGACAAGTGTTACTGCAAGATCACTCTATATAAGGCTTGAAAGATTACAGCAATTGCTGGACTTTTTTTGGGACTGGAAAAAGGGAATTATCACATTCATCTTCAAGAGGATTTTGAGAAATCAGGGGTGGATACTGCTTAATGATCTTGACACAGTATGCATTCTCCTCAAGTTCACAGATGATACCTCGCTGGGGAGAACAGTTGATGTGCTGGACTACAGAGCTGCCATTCCAAAGGACCTCAACAAGCTGAAGGCAGTAATGTCATTAACAAAGGTAAATGGAGACAGTGAAAGCCCACACAATGGGAGAGGCTAGCACTGACTGGTTAGGATGAAGCTTTACCAAACTTGGGATGCCCTGGTGTGCAGAACTGAATGTGAACTAACAGTCTGCTCTCAGAGCAATGAAAGCCAACTGTGCACTGGTTTGTATACTAGCAAGAGTCTTTCCCTTTATCTCCAACCCTTGAGACCACAAACACAGCTTTGGGTTTCCCATTACAGGGAAACCACTGACATAGTGCAGTGAGTTCAACAGAAGACCACCAAAATAGCCAGGGGGCTGAAGCACATGACATGCATGCCTCAATAAGGCAGCTGACAAAAGGCTAAGGGAGAGAGCTATCTTATTGCTGCCTAACAGGAGGATATAAAGAGGACCCAGTCAAGTCTTTGCAGATGGGCTTAAGGACAGAACAAGAAATAATGGAAACGAGTTGAAAAAGATCAAGTTCCATTTTAGATACAAGGATTATTAATAGTAATAATATTCTAACCACACGAGTGGTCAAACACTGGAAGAGGCTGCCCACAGAAGCTGCAGAATCTCCATCCTTGGAGTCCATACAAACCCATCTATACCTGAACAACCTCACCTAATCGGATCTGCGCTAAGCAGGAGGTTAGGGTAAAGATCTCCAGAGATCTTTCCATGCTAAGTTATTTGATGACTGAATGCTGTGCAGGTCATTGGTGACTACAACAGTCACTGACAGTGTCAGAGATCTGACCAGTTCCCTTGCGCCAGTGTGGGAATTTTACATCCCTGGGGTTAGTACTGACAACAGATTCCACAAAGTCTCACGAGGTGGGCAGCAAAATGTCCTACAGGTCAACCTGAGCACACAGCTAACAAGCATTTGTTGCGGTGGTTACACTCATGCCAGTGCTCAAGAGGTCCAGCATTACAAATGAGAGAGGCAGAAGCCAAGGAGACTCACTGTTCTTTTCTCATCTGCTGAGTGGTACACAGCTTACAAGTTCAGCTCACCTCAGAATTCTTTTTCAAAAGTAACTGTCAATGAGTTCAGAAGCCCTGCTGAGTATTACCTGAGGATCCTGCAAGTGAGAAAGTGAACAACGTCTCTTTCCTCTGAAATCTATTGCAGAGCATCTTTCAACAAACAGCAAGCAAATGCTAAACATGTGTTCTTCCATACTTCATACATAGTACAAAGAATACAAAACCCTGAGTACTTGAGAAGATGTATTTCTCCACACTAACAGACGAGCAGCCTAAGATGCTCTTGAAAACAATCTAAAACCCCAAAGCTGTCCAAGACAGAGAAACCCGTTTACTAATGAGGCTGTACACCTGAAACAATGAACAGAAAGGGAAACAAACCAACACTGGTCCATTTGCAAGTACAAAAATGAGGAAGCTCTATGAGGGCAATAAAATAGCTTAGTTACACTACAGCCTGAGAGAAAAACTTAAATAAAGGCGTCCCTTGTGTGCCTACAAAACAAAACATTAATATTGCTAACAGACTGGCTAAACTTGTTGTGTTAGTGAAATATCACTAAGTGCATCACTGTAACAAGCTAAGTTCCCACGTTTGCAAAATACAGTGTGTGCTACAGGAACTGTGTGCAAAACTGCAAGGTGCTGAGGACTAGTGTCCTGTAGATCAAATGAAGCAGACTCCTTTTAATGCAACAACAGATTTGGACAGCAGGAGATCTAGGAACTCTCTTGATACTGCAACAATTAATTATATGTTACTATTAAAACTGGCCCCACTCCCACTATAAAAGAATGTAAGATGACTTGGCTCGTTGCTTGCAATCTTCTTGCATTAGCAATTCATGCCACATTCTTCAGAGAAAAGCAACATCAAAACACATAGTGAGAAAAGAAACTATATAAGATCGTTCTACATATATATGTAAACATCCCATGTGGCAAATTAACTGTACAAAGCAATGGGTGTGACAAGTGATGATCCAGAGGGACAACACAAAATCCATCTACTTGTTAACAAAGCAGAACACAACTTCTCCCCGAAAATTTGTTGGCAGCATCAACGTATGCGACAAGTATCACTGGTACAGTTAGCATAACTTCTTCCACATTAATCTGATAAAGCAAAACTAACTACATCAACGTGCTCAGTGGCCCATGAACTTTCGCATCACCACGTTATAAACCTCAGCTCTCAGGCTCAGATTTCTCTGGAGATATGTAAATAAGCCACTGATGCACATTACCCACTGACTTTAAGTAGAACCTGGCAGTCAGAAGCATGCAAAGCCCACAAAGGCTGCACGTCCCCTCGAGTAATCCTGCATTCTTACAGTGGAGACTTTTCAGGTGGCAAAAAGTTTCTTCAGTCTGTACCTCCACATTAAAGGTCACTGCATTTTATGCATGATATACTGTTGTTTTGCCCAAATGAGACAGGTTAACAAAGCAGGTTCACCTCGATGAGATTTTGCCTGAAGACTGGACTGGTTTGGCTGAACACTGGATTTTATTTATCTGTGTGTATGTGCGGGTAGAATGCTACGAAGCAGCACAGGCAGCATACAGTCAGCATGAACTCACTTGTCCAGCCCTCCACCTGGTGATGGTTGCCACAAGTTAATACTATGCTGTGCGTGCAACTGCATTAAACCATGTCAGGTGGCATTAAACTTAAATCAACTTACCAAATGCAAAATGTACTTAAAAGCATTACCAGTGCAGATTAAGACTCTCTGCTACAAAGCCTGAATTCTGACTGCCTTTAAAGAGCACAGTGATTAAAAACTGCAGTGGTTACAACTGTGGCTAACTTCCCGCAGTCAGCCAACACCAGGACTTACACCTCGTTTCTCAAGAGAGCTGCCTAGTCCAGATGCGTTAGGGCAGCACTGCCAGCTCTCTTTTACAAAAAGCAACACATAAATTACAAAGCTGAAACAGAAAGCACACACACAAACTGAAGCAGGACAAGGCTCTCACTTTTGAAGGCTGCTGAATTTTAATCTCTTGAGAGTCAGATGCAGAATCTGATTTGGTGCCTCCGGAATTTGGCTTCTCCTTTTTTCTCTTCTGTTTCTTTTTCTTCTTCTTCGCTCCCAAATCCCCTCCAGGACTTCTGCCAGAAATTCAGAGAATGTGCAATGAGAAAAATCAATACCAACAGACTTAAAATTCATAAAGATTAAATATGGAAAAATCAGCAGCATCGTAAGAAAAATCTAACAGTCGTTTGAATCCGCAGGCAAGGCAGGGGAAAGGAAGTGGGGAGGAACCGAGAGTGCATTCACAAAAAGCTTCCTGCAAGCACCTCCTCATTTGTTTTACACTCAGAGCCCAGCACAAGCAGGTATTTTGACATAGCAGTGTGAAATTGTGCTACGCTGTCAGAGCCACGGCTCCGATGTGAAATGACCACTCTCACATGTAGGCAGGAAGCCACCAGCATAATGAACTGGTTACTCAGAAAGAACCATTTTGCACAGAAAACTGAACCAAAGACTTCGAGCAAGAAAGGTGCATTGGGGCGCTGCATACAGCAGAGCAAGAGCTCTCTGACTCTTCTACAAGTGGTTGCTGGAGAGACAGATAAAAACACCACAACCCTGTAACCACACATTGCATCTGCCCTGCTCCAAGCACAGGCTGGGGTGGGATTTCCTGGGGAGATGAAGAGATGTAGAAACAAATTCAACTGAGCTTGGAGGACCACGGGAAGGTGCAGGAACCAAGGAAGGCATCCTCCTCCAAAACTGGCTAACCAGTGATGGCCCAATATTTACCCTCCCCGATGTACAGCCACTGAGGACAGCAGAATTAGGTTTGGACTGGATTCTTCTCATTCTTTTTTCAGGAAATGTTATTTCTAATTGAAGCAGGGATGAAAGTCTTGCTGAAATCTTATTAAGAATCACCACAAAACGATCCAAATATTTGTGCTTAAAAACAATCAGCATACATTGTGCAAGCAGGTTCTGACATATTTGGACTATCGATAACACAACTCCTATCTTCCTAAAGGAGATTCTAATTTAGCAACTAATTGAGATAGAGAATCAAGATCAGATTAGAATTTGCAAAGTGTGGGAGGTGTTGGGAACTCTCAGACAGAAAGCAAAGGAGGGAATGAGTCAGTTAACACAAAGGTTTACCTCCCAGCAAAGCTATGAGCATATTACGCAGCTCAATACAGATGTTAGAGTTGGGGAGCGAGGGCATTTTTCAGTGGAAAAGAAAAACGTAGAGGAAATTATTCTGGAGAAAAAAAACCAAAAAGTAAAAGAAAAAACAACAAAAATGTTGTGAGACTAATGCCCTAAGACCACACTCAGCAGCTAAACCTCATCAGAGCTCAAGTCAGTGTGAAAGTACCAAATTTTCTATTTGGAAGCCAAAAGCCTGCAGTTAATCAAGGATTTAACCAAAGAGAGATTTTGTGGCATCACTGCTTTTCTCAAAGAAAGATCAAAACTGACAAGAGCTTACCATTCCCAGTTACACCAGACTAAGTCACTCTCCCAGAGAGGTGAGAGCTGGAACCTCTGAACCTGGGATCAGCCCACAGGAGTTGCTCAGAGGACTGTGATGTAACAGAGCAACACAGAAGAGAGAACCTGGAGCATTCACCAGAGCTCTGCAGACAGAGCAGTGAAGTAAGGCAGGCAGAGAGCTTTCCGTGCACAGTGATGACACTGCTGGATCACTTACGTGATTCTATTAGCAGTTCCTAAACTCCCACATTTAAATAATCAAGTTTAAACCTTTATGAAGGCCTGTATATCAAACTGACATTTGTGTGCAATCTAAACAAAGAACAGACCTAGATCATAGAATCAAAGAATTGAACGGTTGGAAGGGACCTCTAGGATCACCACCTTCCCACCCACTGGCACAGGCAGGGCTGCCAGCCGCCAGATCAGCACTAGATCAGATTGCCCAGTGCCCCATCCAACCTGTCCTTAAGCACCTCGAGGGACAGGGCATCCAGAACCCCTCTGGGCAGCGTGCTGTAGCACCCCACCACTCTCAGTAAAAAAACACCCCAATATTTAATCTAAATCTCCTTTAGTTTAAAACGATTCCCCCTTGTCCTATCACTATCCACCCATGTAAAAAGTTCATTTCCCTCATGTTTATAAACTCCCTTTAAATGCCTGGCAATAGGTTATAAATACAAGACAATGAAAAAAACAGACAAGACTTATCCAGGACTTCAACGTCTCTGGCAACACTGAAGCAAACAACAGAGTGAGTGAGATTTTCACCTTTGCTAAGGTGCATTTAACAAGCTACTGCTTTGTTTTCTTGAACTTAAACTTTTCCTAAACTTTCCCCTTTTCCAGTAGCATAACAAACGCCAGGGAGACATCACCCCACGTCCCTGATCTGACTCCCACCAAGTCACTGCCCCAATCCCCGCTCCCCAGCAGCTCATCCTGCAGCAGGAGCTGCCCACTCACACCACCGGGCTCCTTCTCGCTCCAGGGTCAATGTGCTATTTAGTTTGCTGAAGGAACTAGTGACTACTAACATAAAAATAAATAAATAAATAAAAACAAAAAGTTTGGCAGCTGTATAGAAAAAAAAGCAGCTTTGTCAAAGTGTAATTAACATTACCCCAATTCAACTGCACTTTCACCAGGATAATCGCAGTTTGTTCCTTGGTCAGCTCAAGGCTTTTTCCACACAGAAATGTATATATATTTTTTATCTGATAAAGAGAAAAGACAGGAACAAGCTGCTACGAAGGCTGGACAGTATTTAAAACTACTCATATCTTAACTCTGCTCAGGGTTGGGGAGGGTGATCAGGGAGAAGTGTTTGAAACCTCTTTGAATAATCTCCCCCTCTTCTTTCTCCTACCATCTCCTCACCTTCACAAATCCCTGCCCTCAGTTTATGGTCTTCGCCTGCAGAACTTTCTCAGTGCCTCTCACAACATAAACATCTGCACCCCTTGTCTGACAAGTTACCAGGTCCATTCATGGCAGTTATTTTTATGCAATCTGCTGCTTAGGGTTCGTCTCATCACTTTCATAGCCCACACAAAGTTAAAGCTGAACGCAAAGCAAAATCCCTGTGTCCTTCACCTCACCGGGCACGCATGCAGCTGAAGTTTGGCAGCAGGCAGCGTGCAGAAACTTGGGTCAAACCAACAGGCTCATCCAGCACGAGCTGCAGCCAGAGACACCAAGTAAACGGGGGAAAAGCAGAGCATCTCTGCACTGGTGGTCTTCCTCAGCCTCAGCCCTGGAAAGAGCTGAAAGGTCTTAAAGCTGGGAAAGAAGAGCTGAGAAGGGAAGAGCCTTGTTGCTCAATATTCAGTAATTACACTGGATGTAACGGCACAAAGGAAACAAGATTATTAGCGAAGACTCCTATTAACAGCTTTTCTTTAAATTAAACATTCTAATGTGCTAAGATCCGAGTTCTCATCTGCTCAGACATGCCTGTAAGAGGTGAAACACACCTCACTCTTAAAAGCTGGAAAAAATGACTCCCAAAGCTCAACAGAAGCTGACCTTCAGATGTGAAACTGCTCTTGCTTAATCAGCACAGGTAGGAGGATGAGGACCTGCAGCTCACTGTGATGCTGCTAGGAGCAGCCCAGCCCCAGTGGGAACACCACTCCTGGGCAGAGGTGTGCCTGCCCCACAAGCACACTGCTGACAGGAGGGGGGCTGCGCTCTGAGGGGTACCCCAGACCTGGTCTGTGGTATTTCAACTGCATCCAGCACGTTGGTCTGATGAAGAAGAAAGCAGAGAGGCCAAGTAATGTGTGATCCTACTGCAGCCAAGGGAAAAGAAGCACCAAGAGACTGTCTTCTGCCCCAAAAGCGCTAGAGGTTTGGCCTTGCTGCAGGCGCAGGCTGCGGGAAAGTTCCTCAGGCCCACATTTTCATGATTTTGTTACACATATAAGCCCGTGATCCCACCCACATACCTTTCCACTTATGTACACACATCTGGTGTTTTGCATAGATGTGAAGAAAGACTCTCAACGTGCGGGTTTTTAACCGAACCCTGTGGGGCGAGGCAGGGAACGCTGTGAGAGCTCTGAGCAGAACGCACAGCACTCAGATGGAGCGAGTGGGGCCAGCAGAGCCACAGCAGCCAGGTGCTCACACTGCTCTGGACCCCTGCTTTCATTCAAGAACATCCTTCCTTCCCACAGAATATTCCTCAGTGCTGCTTTAATCGTCTTTCTGGACACTGAATCCTGCTTTAGCAGAAGCAGCTCGCTGTAATATCAGCATCTGCTCTGAGTTACACGGAGTGGCAATTTTAAGCTAATAATTTCTCAAATCTAAAACTAAACCTCTATTTTGGCAGCATATTTTGAAGCTGTGAAGGCCCAGGTCCGGAAGGTTGAGGGTTTTCTCTCCTTCACCATACTTTCTGTCTCCCTATGAGTAAGTGATGTTGCAAAAACTGTGTTTCTGAAGGTGCTACATATATCATTTTGATCATAAAAACCAGATTGGGCAAGATTCCAACACATTTCAAAAGTAGCATTAGTTATACCAGGGCTGTCCCTGGTTCATACAGAAAATGGAGGCCTAGAAGCAAATCGCTTTCCCCCTCCTGTATTAGGCCACAGCCACTTCAACATCATAAGACCAGAGAGGGCTATTCCACGTCCTTCAAATTCCACACTTAGCTCTCCCATCCCTGACAGCCCTTCTGGACTAACACTTCAGTTGTGCACATTTTGGTGCTTGGAAATGCAAGTTTCTTCAGCACAAAAACCCAGCAGCAGTGCAGAACCCACAGGCACTCCCCACAGCTCTGCAGGCCTCCTGTCTGCAAGGCTGTGCGCCAAGATTTGAGTCTCACATGTTAAAACCAAGTACTGCCTCCAGACCTTAAAAATATACTATAACGTATCTGTATCTAAAAGTAGAGCTGTTTAAAAGGCTGCCCTTTAATGATAACTGAAAGAGTATACTACTAAAACATCCAAAGTAAATCATTTGTTCAGAGGAGGTGGGGTCTAAAGGTCATATTTTTCCTCATCTGCTTACGAAATCTTTTCTGTCATGGAGCAGAAGGAGCTACACAGAATGAAGGGAGAGGCCTCGCCATCCAGGCTCAGCAGGGGAGTCAGGTGCATCAAAAGGTATTTCTCCACACACACACACACTAACAAAGCTGCCTTGTAAACAACATTTTATTATGAAGCAGAACAAGTACAGCATAACGCATCAAGCAGGAGCTAACTGCAGACAGAACAGCAATGAGTCACACAACATACATAATCCTGCAGCTAAAAATCAGGACCAGAAACAGACAAAGACATTTGCACAGCTGAGAGTCAAAATGGGTATTTTCTGCTGCAAAGTCATGCTTACATATATATATATATATATGCACAACATCTATTTGTGGGCAGTATTGCAAAGACATGTTATGAGACAGTTTGAAAGTAACTTCACTTACAAAGTAATCCTACCAGAGACAAGCACACACCACATACTGATTGTTCTATTAAAAAAAAAGTACAGGTAAAGACTGAATGAGATTAAATATTGACCAGCATCGACGATGACCATTCAGCACATAGCAGAGCCACAGTTTTAAGTTGCAAGACTGCTTATACATTGCTTACCTATGCAAAGTCTAACCTACAAACTCCACGTAAACTTCAGAGCTACCTCTAAAATGCAAACACTGCAATATGGAAAATACAAGGAACAATCCTAGAGCCACGGGTTAGCTTCCCTACTGGAGAGCAGGTCTTAAGACATAGCTGCGCCTGCTGTAATGTAACATTTTTCTTTGCATTTGATGGAACTTGTTTGAATTCTTCAGCCTGCAGAAAGATGTAGCAAACAAGGTTCTCAAAGACTTCATGAAAACAAAATACAATCATTCAAAAGTCAATATTAGACTTCGCACATCAAAATCACCACAGAAAACTGATACTAACACTTAGAGGCTTTACTCTATGGCGATGGTCTACCTCGTATTTCACTGAACTGCATGCTGAAATAGGAAGTGAAAGCTCCCAAGTAAAGATGGATTAAGGAGCCTCTTTGAAATCCTCCTTAAAACACCTCTGGGATGTTCCAGAACAAGTTTTGGAGAAAACACTGCACAAATCCACAGCTGCACAAGGCGTCCCAGTGAGCGGCACCCTGCGTCCACACTGCCAGCACACCGACCCAGCAGCACATAGGGAAGTTTTCCCCTCGCTGCCTTTTAAAGCAGCCAGCCCTCCTCCACTCCAGGGCTCCCAGCCTCCTCTCGCCATAGGTAAGACGCAGAGCCGCTTGTTGCCAAGCAAACCTCGGGCAGGAGATGACAAACAGCTTACATCTTCAAGCATCAGTCACCCCCAGGAACGCTCTCAACCAAATGAATCAGAAATTCGCGAGGAAGGTGCTCGCGTAGCGGTATATAAACTAACCCCATTTCTATTCCCGGCTGCGACAAAGGAGCATTTTCTTTGCCACCCGGCAGCGAGAAGGCACGTCTAAACGAAGCCAGTTTTTAAACGCATCTCCTCCCAGAAGCTGCAACGCGAGCCAGGCCCGTGGCGGCGGGTGCCCAGGTGGAAGCACGCCGGGGATGCACACGGTGCTCGGCCCTGGGCCGCTGCAGGCGGTCCGAGGGGAGACGAGTCACGGCGGGCAGGCTGGAAACACCCGCTCCGCTCCACACGAGGCGCGGATTTCCAGCCGCTATTTCGATTCGGACAATAGAGAACGCCGAGCAGGAGGAGGCAGCGCGCGGCAGAGGGACGCGGAGCCGCCCCGCAGCGCGGCCGTGCCGTGCCCGCTGCGCACCGACACGCGCGGGGAGCCGGGAGCGGCACGGCCGGGGCGGCTTCCACGGCCCGGAGCCCGAGACGGAGCCGCTCCGTCCCGAAAAAGCGCTGCGCACCAATACAACGGAACGCGATTCCGTCCCGAGGCGGGGAACGCAGGCGGGCCGGCTTCCAACTCCACCGCCCGGCCGGAGCTCCGGGGCGGTCGCCCAACCCTCCCCGGCCGAGGCCCCTCCGCTCCCCGTGCCCGCCGCCCCCACGCTTCCTCCCGCGGCGGACGCGGCCCGGCCCGGCGGGGTCCTCCCTCCCTCCCTTCCACCCGCAGCCGGCGCGGGCTCAGGCGGAGCGCGGGCCGCCCATCGGAGGCCGCCCGCCGGCTGACAGCCGCCGGCCCCGCGCGGAGCACGGCTCTCCCCGCGCCGCGAACGGCCGCCGCGGCCCCGCCGAGCCCGCCCCGCCTCCAGCCGAGGGACGGAGCGACGGAGAACGGCAGCGCCGTGCCCGCGGCGCGCCCCTACCCCTTGGCGTGCTCGGCCTCCTCCTCATTGTCGCCGTCTATGCCGCAGGTGTCCTGGTCATCCAGCTCCAGGCTCTGCTGGCTGGCCGCGGACTCGCTGTCCTCCGCCATCACGGGGGAAGGAGGGAGGGACGGCGGGAGGCGGGGGAGCCTATGAAAGGAGCCGGGGCGCACGGGCAGATGCAGTCCGGAGGAGCTCCCTCTAGCTGCTGTCCTCCCCCGTGCCGGCGGTGGAGGCGGAGGCCGCGGGGTTTGGGGGCCGCTCCCCGCCGCCCGCGGCTGCCCGGGGCCGAGCCCCGCTGTGCCCGCTGCCCCGCACCCGCCCGGCTCCGCCTCCGCCTCCGCTCCGCCGCCGTTCGATGCCCCGCGGGCGGCATCGATCCCGCGCCCACCCGCAGCGGGGACGTCCCCGGGGCCCGGCCGTGCCCCTCCGCCGCAGAGCGGCAGGCCTCGGCGGCGCGGAGCGGCTTCGGGCGGCGCTCGGTTCTGCCGGCAGTGTTTTGACGCGGGGCTGCTGCTGGAGGTACCGCAGGGCCTCCCACCGGCCCGCGCAGCGCCGCGGGCTCCTCAAGTGGGGTCTGTGCGACGCTGAAGGACACCCAGCACGAGCTGCTCTGGCTGATGTTGAGAGCTTTCACGCTCGGCCCTGGGAGCAGCTTGACGGCGGAGCTGCGGGGGACACAGCCGTGATGATGTTACACGGGGCAGCGCTGGTCTGGGAGGGCGTGAGGAAGTCGTGCCGCTTCCAGGGCTCTTCTCTTCTACAAATTGCACGCTGGAAAAACTGGGAGTTGGAATCGTTAACAGTACAAAACCAGGGAAACTGAAATAAAAAGAGAAGCTTGCGTTAGTGGTTTGAACTCTCACCACTGCCAGGGTCGCGTCGAGATTTCTGGATGGAGTTCAGAATTTCTGAGAGCTCTGTTTGGGCGGCCGCCAAGCCGTGCGTTAAAACCTAAGAAGAGTAACGCCCCAGTTGCAGTTTGTCCTTATCTCTGCCACCCTCTTGAAAGTCGTTTGATGTCAAGAAGATCCTAGTTCATTTTTGCCGTTTTGATCGCTCTGCTGGGTATCGCGGATGCCACGTGAAGTAACGCAGCTCGCTGGCCTGCCAGAAGACGTTCCACGGCCGTGCAGCCGTTCCCTCTGTGACGCTGCACAGCTGCACGCCTTGAGCACCCGCTGAGGGCCGCTCTGTCCCGCCGTGGTTGGTCCTCACAGTGTGCAGGCTGCCACAGGAACGTGTAATTCAAATCCGTAATGTTCTCAAAGAGTCGAAGGCAGAAAAAATCAAGGACTCAGATCATCCTGCCCACTGTGCTTCATACAGAGTTGTCTCCTAACTTCCCTGCAGAGGCAGAGCTGCTGCAGGTGGGGATGTCCCCACGTGGCTGTGTGGGGGCCTGGATGTACGCTTCACCACACAAAGCAGACCTTCAAAGGCTAGCAGACGTGTTTTATCTTAAATGTGCCAGGTAAAGTGTTTGTTAAGATGTGGATTTACTGCTTCTCATTGATAAAAAGGCCTCTCCCTAGAGGTACCAGAGAGGGAAAATCCTTTTATTTTAGGAAGACTTAGAAAACAAAAAAGAATCAAACAACCAGGGTTACTGTGCAGAAAAGCTAAAAAATCAGTAACAAAGGAAAACAGATTTCCTAATCTGGAGGTGAACTTCACTCAGTGCTAAACAGCATATCACAAAAGCGAGCTTCTGTTTGCTTCTGAACACAGCGAAAATATCCAGTTGCTTATGGCAGCGGATTGGAAGGAAGGATGAGAGAAAGGCTGACACAAGTGTTACAGCTGTGGCCCTGCCTTGCTGCTCCCACCGCTGCCAGGTAACAGCAGTGTGTAGGGGACCCTCTGCACCACCACAGTTTTTCCCCATCTTTCCAGCTCCTCCCTCTTTCCTCTGCTTTCCATTACAGATAAGCCACGAGCTTGTCTCGGGTACACAAAATTAACCTTTGCCTACAACTCTGAGAGGCTTTCAGCCAGCTTAAATGTGAGCGTATGAATATAGATCCACAAATAGACTGGGGTGATGAAGCATGTGACTCCCACGGCAAAATCCAGCGCTGAGAGCAAGGCTTCACGAACACACAAATACTTGGAGCTGACAGCAGTTCAAAGCCTCGCTGGGCTACCGAGTGAGGAGCCGCCTCAGCTTACCTGCAAGAAGGACCGAGGTTTGGGAAGCCCAGGCTGTACAGGGCTCTGTCAGATCTTGCCTGTCAGATTAACAGCAGCTCAGACCGCCTAGGATGCGGTTTGTGGTAGAGCTTGGATGTTACCAGGCCCCGAGTCACTTCTGTGGATTTCATCATCTGTTTTTTTTTTTGTATGTTTGTTTTTATTCTTCAATATGCTGTTAGAATATGAAAGCAGTAGGTAGCAACCTGGTACCGGTGTCTGCGGGAATAAAATTCTGTCAGCAATACTGCTTTGCTTTCAGGCCAGCACTAGGTGTTGCTATTGTAGGTATGACACTGGAAACTCATCTTCAGAGGTTTCACCAAGCTACAGATAAAAGCACGAGAAAGAGACGATTGTTCCAATAAAAGCCCCGACCAGCTGCAAGGTCTTACCCAGAAGTAGCAGACGAGATGAGTTCAGTTTCAGCATAGCTTGAAAGGAAAGATGGCCGGGGATTCTTTAGCAGGAAGGGCGGTGATAGGACAAGAGAGAAGAGCTTTAAAACAAAAGAGGGGACATTTAGGTTAGATACTGTGAAGAAATTCTTCACTCAGAGGGCAGTGAGGCAGTGGCACTGCTGCCCAGAGCTGTGTTCGCCCCATCCCTGGGAGTGCTCAAGGCCGGGCTGGATGAGCCCTGGGCATCCTGAGCTGGTGTGGGCAGCACTTCACAAATGCACTAAAAGCACATCTGTATACTTGTTGCCCTGCCTGTTTCCCCGTGCTGCTGGGAGACAAGTGCTCTCACAAGGGCCCATCTCCCTCCTGTACATTCACCCACCTTCTGTAACACAGCTCATACCATGCCTCCTCCAAACTAGCCATGACCTTGTGCAATGAAGCACCTACTCGTGCCTGCATTAGCAAGGGCTGCTGCCTACACAGCACTGAGCAGGGGGCAGACATTTACGTGCATAGTGAAAACATGTTACAGCATTTAAAATGTGTGCCATCAACAGAAAAGCTCATGCTGCAGGGCACAAGTGATAAGGATGGAAAGACTTTTATCCCGTGGGAGTTATTATCACTGGTAGGGATCTCTTCGCCAGTTTTCTGACACATCTGTTTGTGATGATGGTGGGAGCAGAATGCAAGGCTCAGATCACAGGTTTAGGCCGGTTCCAGCGCTGCCATTCCTCTGTTGCTGTGCTCTCTATCCTTAAAGGATTAAAAAAAAAAAAAAAATACATAAACGAATAGTGGTTTACATACAAAAATACTCATAACTGCACTTGGCTCTTAATGATTATTACAGATTGATACACCTTCTCAAACTGCGAATGAGAATTAGTGGTGACAGATGTATGGACAAGGATGGAGCTGACACTGCTGAGGAGCTTCAGGAGCTCTGACCACTCATCGGCAATTAATTCTGCACACTCAGTCTCCAAATCAATCCAATTTACCCCCATCCGCTCCCAGATCAGTCCTTCTGTCAACCTCTTGCAGTTCCCCCACGCAGACACCTGCTGTTCCTCTTTGCAGGCAGGCTGCAGCTACAGCAGAGATGCCTTCCAGCCTAAGTTTCCTGAAGTGAAAGCTTTCAGAATTTCCTGGCATTCCAATAGCTGTTTATCCCAAAGCAGAACGAGACTCTTTGTTAGGACACAGATTTTTCCCAATAGAGGCTACAGCCTCACTGTGACTCTCAGAGCACCTGTGAAAGTCTGGAACTATTAGGATTCTCCTACACGTCTGGTTGGCCCTGGGGTACTCAACAGCTTTAGACACCTCGTAACAGAGATTAGAAGATGGGACGGGAACCTTGAACACCGGAATAGGTTTTGAAGTTTAGGGCCACAGGAGATGTAGAAGTCTTGCTATCCCCAACCCTCAAACCAGCGGTGTTCCTGTCAGATGCTTTGGCATTGTTACCCGTCTGCTTTAACCATAAACCAACAGACACTTCTGTTTGGAAAGGAGCTCTTCCAGTCTTGGGAAACTGCAGCCTAAAGGCAAACATACCTTGGGTGAGAACTGTATCTGATGAGAAGCAGAATGCTCCTGGGGGTGACACCCCGCTTGGGATGTGGACACTTCTGGGTATTTCCCGCACGACAGCTGACAGAAAATCATTTTCAATATCCTTCAGGTTGCTCAGACTAGAAGCATCCCATTAATTTACAAATCAGATAAAGGGATAATGGTAACCATTGGTTCCTCGCACCTCCTGGGTGGTCAGCAGCAGATTAAGCGTTGTTCAGGATGGGCACCTACTGCTTGGGGAACTGCGCTGAATTAAGAGGTGTCTCACGGACACGGAGTTTTCTCTGTGAAGAAAATAAGAAATCAGGATCCATTCCAATTCTTCAATTTCCATGCAACATTTTTTCCGACATTTTTCAGTGAGATTTTCCCCGTGAGAATTTTACAGCTTTTACAACATAAAGAAAAATTTCCACCTAACGTTCTACCAATCGCAGAGTCAATTGCTTAAAGACATTAGAGAAGCTTTAGGAACAAAGAAAATCTAGGCATCGTGTCTAGACTAGTAGGCGAATGTGAGTAAATCTCATCGAAGTCAGGGGCATAAGCACAGCACCACCTCAGCATCAAGTATGGCTTTGACTGCAATCTCAGACCACAGGGACAATTAAGCTAATTAATAAAAACCTTGATGAGCTCTTGTGCTGGTTTTTCCAGTCAGCCTAGATGAGCAACATTTCCTCTGGCGCTGCTTGATCTCCAAATGCTTAAGGTTGCATTTAAGCCAACTTTTATATTAAATGCATTTATGTATGTACGCATGCACGTGCATGCACACGCACACATTTATTTAGGCAGACTTGGCTGATTCCAAGGGATAAAGCACCAATCCAGCCCTCGCGAGGCCATTACCCCTCATATGTGGGAACCTGGCTGTGTTTCCCTCATTGTAAAGCTGTGGCACAGAGAGAGGTGCAGCGCTTTCTCAAGCTCACCCTCACCAACACCTGAAAATAACATTACTGAAATGTCATTAGGGTGTCACAGCTTGAGTTGGCCTCGCAGCGTGGCGCAAAGCTGAGAATGGGCTGAAGACAGAGAAGCCCACACACACAGCATCTCTCCCCTCCAGGGGCGGGGGATGCTGGCTGGGAGGCCCTGCCCTGATCGTGTGCGTAAGGGCAACGCGTGGGCAAATCTACTGCTCTGGTTTCTTTTCATGGAGATTTTCCTGTTGGAAGAGTTTGTGACGTGCTTGTGGGGCATATATTGCTGCTGCCAGACCCATAGCCCCTGGCACAAAAGTAAGATGACAGGCTTGTACCCAGGAAGAGAAGCTCAGGAGGCAACACCTCTGGGAGCGTGCCTGAGAAAGCCTCGTGTAGGCTGGGAAGAAGGCAGTCCTGAGGCAATAACAGTGTGGCTTTTACAAACTCCTTACAATTCCTCAAGCACAAAAATCCTTTAAAAACAATGTTTAAAAAAGGAGCTCATTGAAATAATTTCTCCCAGCTTTGACGCTCGACATCTCTTGCAGCAGGACCGGGCAATCCTTTTAAAGATTTCTCATCTCACAGCAGTACTTCAGGCAGCATGTCTCACCTTCCTAATGTAAAACTGGCGTAACCATTCCTCACTTGGGTTAGTTTAGCAGTCTGCATCTCTGGTTATTTGAACTGTAAACAACGTATCTCCTCTGTAGCTCCCTATTGCCATCACACTTTTCTCTCCAGTGCCTGTGAGCTTCCAAGGCAGAAGAGCAATTTAAGGATGAAATAGACTGGCACTGCTTATTCATAGAGGAAATGCACATCAACAAGAAATGCTCCAGCTAAGTGATAAGAGATCAGGTTCCACACTTAGCAAGAGGACCGAGAGGAGTACTGCTCAAAAGAACAAGACACTGTTTTCACTGTCAAACAGAAGACAGACCCAGGTGTCGGTTTATCAGCCGCAATGACGCGAGTAAGAAACAAATGCTCCTCTAGTCTGAAAACAGCCCTTGGCTGCTGCTTACTCTCCTACCCAGTGAGTCCAGCTCCAAGTGGTGCGCTGCCTGGCAATGAACATACCAGACACCAGTAAGGCTGGCGTGGAACCCACCACATCACCACTGGTTCTATCAGGGGGATCAGGAAAGAGTAATAACAGCGATGCTCTTACTTTCCTCAGCTTCTGAAACTATCAGTAGTTACACTTGTTTTATTTTTAATCTAAATCCAACGTGGCATTAATGAGCTGAGAGAAAACGAGCACATTTACACTTTAACACACTGCACCAGTGCTGGTACATCTTCACCTGCACGTTACAGAGATGTTACAAGAGGAGAAGCACTGCAGGTACACTGCGGGCAAGGGCTCTCAAGTCAACAGTCTCTGCACTTGGACCCACAGTTCCAAGCAACAAGTGATGCTGCTGTGCCAGCTGCCTGTTGCCGTTATTGAAGTTATAACCGCGTTTATATCGAAGCCATCAACTGTGCTTCATACACAGCCATAAAAATACTACACGTATTTATCTCCACAATCACTTCCACAAACGCCTCCCAGCTGTGGCTCGTTGCTCAGCAGCTCACCGCCAGGTGGCACAGAGGTACTCCGACTTGGAAGCATTTCAGATGCTTGGAGACACCAACGACGGATTCAGAATCTGCCGCTCCTGCGTTTCAGGAAAGCAAAGCACCAGCTTCTTGTCTTATGCTGCCCAGGGCGTGCTGGAGGGATGTGACCATGCCACACGGCCCAGCTTGCACTCCACTGACAGAGCACGAGGAACAGTTTTAATCCTCAGGTGAATTCTCATTAGTTAAGAAAAAAAATGTCTTTTTTGATTAACTGGGGCCCTTCCTAGAGAAAGAATAACCTGCCTGGACTGACATCACCTGGAACTGAAGCTGCCGTCTTCATATTTTTGCAAAGCTTCTGTCTCAGTATGTGTCTGAAAATCCAAACAAGGAACTTGTCGCCGGGCTTCAGCATCAGACAAGGTGTGTACAATGGACGCACCGACCTCACCCCGACTGCTGTCACTCTTCTGATTTCCTTTAACACGTGCCTGGGATGTGTGGCTGCACTGAGGCTCACGTTTCCCATGCTTTCTATTCTGCACAATCAAATTCAAACTGCTATACGGCCAGTGATAGCACAGTAATTAAAAGAAAAACATTATTTGTAAGAAGACTTTTCAAATATCCACATTGAGTTTGTTCATATACATTCGCCATAGTAGGAACACAAATGATCAAACCATCAAAATGTGTTTTTGAACATAAAACCAACACGATTAAAGAAAGAAACCACTGCAATTTAATAGCAACCATTTCACTTTACAACATAATAAAGGTGGAAACTTTGCAAAGGAATCTGTAAAAAGAGAATGTAATTAAAAATTACAGACTTAAGATAACAGGAAGTTGAAAATTAAATAGCGCAGCAATTGTAGCAGGTTGGAATTGTAACCGAATGTTTATTTGATACAGCATTCTGCTTAGTGACGGTATTACCAGCGCTGACTGAAATCCCACAAACACCATTCCTTTGAAGCAGGATGCTGCTGTTCCATGACCTTGCACACACGGACAGAGAGTTACCCACACCACACAGCCCGCTCACGTGCCGTCAGTAGCAGAGTTCCTACAGGGAACAGGAAGGCCTGGAGTGCACGTAACCTCCAGAAGGCAACGTCCTGCTAATACGGTGACTTCAGTCTTTAACACACCCCACAGCACAAACGTTTTAGACTTAATCCAGACATATACCGCTGTCAGACACGAATGAAAACTAAACAGAGGCGACGTGGTCTTGAGGATGGAGAGGAGTGCTGGACTGGGACCTATGAAATTTGGTTGAGCCCAGACTCCCAGATTCATACATTCAGTAAAATGGAAATAACAACACTGGCTTTGACATCTAGAGAAGAAAGAGTCGAGGCTTATTATTAAAAATTAAATAGGAACTATACAACACTTTCTCTAATCACCTTAGAGATTACATAATAATTAACTTTATTAAGTGTGGCTGCGGGTAATGCTGAGTAAAAATAATCGAATGAAACGTGATTGAATGTAAATGAGGGACTCCTCATGAGCAGAAGTACTTCCAATTCTTTGAACCCCATTCATGCTGAAGTCGGAAGCGCCCAGCAAACGCAGGTAACCCACGGACATCTCAGAACAAGAACTGGTCCCACGTGAAGCAGACCCCACACACAGTCTGGTGATACCGGGATTTAATTTCCAAAGTCTGCACTGACACGAAAGCAAATACTGAAGTAATGACCAAGATGGAGGATACTTTTCTGAACGGAGGTCTGCATTTCAGCATCATTAGAAGTGCTTAAGTAAGTTTAAATGTTAGTACGTCACATAAGCGTAAGAGAAACCAAAGCGCCGTGTTCATTAAATAATAGAAAATAATGTGATGACCATAAACAGAGGAAAAAATGCACAAGGATTTCTTTTTGCAGTTTATTTTCCATTATAATTTTTGGATAACCAAGCAGCTCTGCATGGGAGAAAGCACAGAAGAGTAATTCTGGCACTTTAGGATAGTACTTTTTTTTTTTTTTCTTCAAAAAGTTTTCTAGACACATTCAGTCCACTTGCTCGGCCTACAGTCCATTTTATGAGCACGATTAGCTCATACGATTCCAGAGGAAGCTAACAATATATACAGTCAATGAAACTATCTTCTTGGCTACTCTGGGCCCTTTAAAATGTCTTCCTAAGTCTACCCTGGCTAAACAGAATCCACAATATACATGATAGCTACAGAATACACTGTACTGAAATGAGAAATGCTCAGCACAAAATGGGGCTCTTGGCATGCAGCTTAAAATAAAAGGTACAAGTTCCCAAGTTTATAAAATCCCAAACGGGGTCAATTGAAAGGAGTTAGCAAAAGAAGGGACTGTTCATTGTTACTGTAAAAAAGGCACTTTGAGTAAATGGGACCAGAATTGGAGGAATCTTAGTCGACACAAAGTTCAGTTTGGTTTCATAAAAAGGCTTCAATGCTAAGGGATGCTACTCAAGTTTCCTGCAGTTTTACATTAAAATAAATTGCTGAGTAGTTCATAATAAAGGACATAAAATGTTTACAACCGACTTGTAAAATTAAGAAAAGCATAGTATAAGCAAAATATTACTAAAAGCAGCAATGCATAGCCTTTCGTTGAGATAATGCACCGTGTTGGACACCGCGTGCCAAACTCTGGTTTTTAAGATACTTTCAGTAGCATTATCAGCATAAAGTTGGCCTACAAAACAAAAGCTTTACCAGCTCCCATTCTTAAGGAGATTGAGGTCATAAACCAACCCAAACGATTTGTCAGTACTTTCAACATCCTGGACGACCAACATCAAGTATATGAAATAACAATCACGCTCTTTGTTCAGCTATCTCACTGGAGGCAGCCGTTAAATCAGAGGAATGATTTTAATTCTTTTTCTAACATTTACACAGTAATGCGTTTAAGTTCTTTCAAATGTTGCTCAACACAGTTTTATTTTTCTCTTTTCTCTCCACAACAAAAGAAAAAAAAAAAAAGAAAAAGGAAAAAAAAAAATCAAGCACTTCCACAGAAAGAATATTTGGCAATTTTATACTCCACTGAACGGTGGATTTTCACAATAGCTTACTTCAGGTTGAAAGTCATTAGTGGCCTTTCCTCTCGTTTCTGCCAAGGACTCTTCTTATCTTCACCTTGGTCGTCTTCTTCATCCTCCTCATCCTCCTCCTCATCTCGACCTGACGTTCCGTGCTCAGGACTAGTTAATGGCTCTGGTTTGGTATCCACAGTTCTTGTTTCCTCCTGCAGGCTGGGCAGCTGCACGCCGCTTCTCTTACTTGTGCCCTCCAGTAGGCATCGCAGAGCATTGTCCTCAGGGCTACAAACCGCAGTTCCGCACTCGCTGCCACTTTGGTCCATGTCATCCAAGTACACAAGCTGCGTGTAAGCTGTGCTATCCGAAACCTTGCGCTCTCTCTGCTGGTGCTCTTGCACTGGTGGGTGACTCTGTGGCGCAGACAGATGATCTCTTCCCTTTCGCGCAGATTTTGGTTCGTTCATGTCAACGCCAGAGTCCAAACTGGCATCGTTACTCCCATTCCTCCCAGCTCTTTGGAGATCGATGTACGAATGTCTAACGTGAGCGTTCGAGCGTCCGTCTAGAGAAACAAACCACGCTCGAGGATGAGGCAATGGCTTTCCCCCTCCTAATTCCATCAAAGCCTTTTCCGTAAGGAGCTGCACTTCGCTGTTCATTTGAGCCAGGGACGCATCGTTAAGCGAGGCAGGGATGGAAATAGATTCAGACATGGAAGCGTTCTGTTGACTCCACTCGGCAGCACCTGCATCTTGCAAGTGTTGTTGAGATATTGCTTGTGACGTTAACTGCTGGGGCTGCAACTGTTGGGGGGGGTGTGGAAAAAGCCGTGCATGAGGATTGGGAAGCTCAGCCTGAAGTCTTTCTAGATCAATGGGCTGGTCAGCTGGGACAACCAGCGGCTGGCTAACGAAAGAGTGCTCTGGTAGTTTCATGTAATGACCTGGGATCACCAACGCAGGCAAAACTTTTCTGTAAACACTGTCATTAACTTGGTCAACAGAATTGCAGCAGATTAACTGACCCGGTCGAGGGAAAGACGTAGGCCTTTCAAGGTGGTCGACTGAACGAGACATCATACATTCAGTAGGTCTGCAGTCCAGCAGCTCTTTTTCAGGAGCTGGAGGCGTGGGGTACATTTGTTCCTGAATATTGTATTTACTTCCAGTAGCAATATGGTTCATAGATACTTGAATTTCTCTCTCTTGCTTTTCAAATAACGGCTGAGATAGCATCGCATTGTAACTTCTCCTGTATTCATCTTTGACAGGGGACTCGTAGCCTTCAGCCATTTCTGTAGATTTTCTTGTCTTTAAAGGAAAGCTATCTGCTGATTTGTGGTAGTCTTTTCTCAGAGACCCACTGGGAGTCAGGTCATCCACGGAAATTCTGCTCTTGTCTTTCTCCTTGTCAGAGAGCAGTTCCTCTCGGGAGCTGAACTCCTGGGAAGTACTGAAGGAGTGTTTGAGCATAGGCGTATGCATATCTGCTTCTCCACTAGGTGACACCATCTCCATGTGGACAGCACTGATTAATTCCTTCGCACCTGAGTTTTCAGTGTGTCCATTGCTAGCAACAGAGAGCCCGCCAGGAAATTCTGACTCACGGCGTGAAAATATTAAATTTATATGGGACATAGAGGTTGCTTGATCCTTCTTAGAAGTGTCCAGAGCTGTGGGAAGTTGCAGTTTCTTATGATGCTGACGTGGTCTTAAACATTTTCTTCTATAAAAGCCAGTAACAAAAGAGTTACATAGTTAGGAATGTAGTGTGCAGAAACAAGTACAGCAAGTGTGTGTTAAGGGGAGGGCTTTAGGCAGTGGTTAGCAATGGGGGGAACTGAGCTTTTATTACATAACCTAACAATTAAAACCTTATCTTAGCAGCAAAGATATAATTACAGAGTAACTCATGTCATTCAGCAAACATCTCAAACACCGATTACAAATTGGAGCGAATGCCTGCACGAGGCACATACAAAATCACTCCTTAATATGCTGATCAAAGCTTTACATTCTTTTTAATATAGGGCTGATTTAAAAAGGTCAGTTGGCAAGTGCAGAACAGGTATTACTGCAGAGATCTTGGACCAATACCTGTTTTTTATAGGAAGTTGTAGAAAACACAGGTATAGGTGTGCACACTCAGCTTTCAGATTCCCTTGGCTATCATGCTACCAGAGATGGGGATTGTACATACTGTATGTAATCAGGAACACGTGAAATTTGATTTCAATACTTCTTTTTAGAAATGCTCACTTTCTTTTTTTATTTGAAGTACAAAAGTTTCAACACATAAGCTTTTAATGTCATGAGCACAAACAGAGCCTAATTTCCAACATGACTTAAGTAATCAGGATGGCAATCTTACCTGCAGTAATACAAAAGAAGACACAGCAAGACTAGAAGTATGAGAGCCATCCCTCCTAAAATTGCCAAAAGAAACATGGTGTGATAGCTGGTAATGTCGTGCGTTACAACGGGACCTGGAGAGCCAGAAAAGAGAATTTAGATGTGTAACAGCCTGCAAACAAGAAGAGGAACAATATAAACAGAGAGGGACATCTTCCCTGCTTATCGGGATGCTAAGTGAGCAACGCTGCTGCCCATAGCACTGGTGCCTATCGAGCAGACCACCTCTGAAGGGAGCAAGTTGTGAAGAAAGCATGTGCTGGTTTTCATGACTGCAAGTCCATATAGATCATTCTGTGGAAAAGCAGTTAGTTTCAATGGGAGCATGCATCAGTGAATGCTGCCTTCCAGGTCCTGATGCTGACACAGTGCACTAAAGCTCTCATCCCTGGAGAGAAGTCATCACAGCATCTTCCAGCACTGCAATGCACACAGCAACACTGTAGCTAACAACTTCTCTCCAAAACAATTTGTGTTGCTGTGCACTAACCAGTACGTACATTGCAGTACAGGATTCATTGAAGATGTGCGGGTGTTCTTTAGCCTAGATCAAGCCAAGCCAAGCAGATCTTCAGTAGCTTAAAAAAGCAGGGCACTAGCAAACCAGTGTTGTAACGCCGGGTTTCAGTAAAGCTCAGAAAATGTTTAACATACAAAGAAACGCGTGGACAGCATCTCTTCACAATTACACAAGTGTAACTCTGTTGGTTTGTAAAATCCTTTTCATGATCTTGAAATAAAGGCCCAAATTTCCATCTGCAGGTAAGGAGGTACAGCACAAACTGACAGAGTAACATACGTGTACTGTGAAGGACAGCCAAACTGAGCAACATTAAGGTTCTAAATCATGAGGTTTCTGAAACCTCATTTGTGGATCTTGAGTGGTTTGTAGAGCCGCTGCTAGGAACACAAAGCTCATTTTGGCCCTTTTTTTAGATAAGAAATCCAAATAAATTCAACAAGGCGACTAAAGAAGTGAAAATACATTAGCCTGATTAAAAGAACATTGACTAGATTACACTTGGAAAATCTAAATATTTATACGTTCCATCCCACTACTACCTTTACATAATTGATTGATATGGTGGCTTCAGGAGTTTAAGTAAAAGGAGAAGAGAAAAATCATTTGAATTTTTCATGAAGTTGCGTTCATTGCAACAAAGCATTAGGAGCTCTCATCTAGCCCTCAAAAAGAAGAAAATGTAGAATAGGAGCAGAAATTCTGCCCTACAAGGTAAACTGCTAAGACAGCTGCAGGCCTCCTCCTGTTACAAGTTACAGGCTGCCTCCTAACTAAAGAATTAGGGGCTGCTAACTTCCTTTCAGTCTGCTGCATTTGGCTCAGAGTAACTAACTTTTCTTTATGTACAGTTATTTTGTAAAATTCCATTAAATTCAATATGATAGAGCAGTGCAGAGAAGGATAAACTATCTAACCTCTGGTCTGCAATATATCAGCTGAATATTCCATCAGTTTCATTTAATATAATCTTAAATAACACAGCATAAGTCCCAAATCCTCTACATACCATGAACTGACTACATGGAATATACAAGCAGACTTTAAAATGAAGAGTTTGTTTTGTTGGTTAGATATAGTTTTTTTAGTTTGCACAGCCAAGTCAAGAATGTTTTCATTTCCACTGTATTTGGTTTTCATCCAGAAAACCTAATGCAGAAAATCTCTAAGAAGAGTATTTTGTTGGACTGATTTATACAGCGGTATCTCTGTCTTCTGGTGGCTGAAGACAAGTACTAAGGAACTAGAGGCTGCCATAGACAGGAAAAGGGAAGAGCAAGCTGCAACATTAATAATCTCCATGGGCATAGGGGTACACAGTTCAGGAGTTCTAATGTTAAGCAAAGACGCCTGCAGATGGCAACCAGTACTGCCCATCTACCAGTGTTGCTCTGCTAATGCACTTCCTGCAGCTCCTACCCTATGGTTTTCATAGTATAAATTCACGAGTCACCAAGATGATGCCAAACCTAAGGCATGGCCATCTTCAGTATATTTAAAAGAATTCCGATCAGTTCATTGGTAAACTTCTAACCTGGGATGATGTTGGCTTTGGGAATCCATTACTTTGAGTCTCTATACAGAAACTGCATAATGCCTATTTTTCTATCTGCTGGATACCAATGCATTGAAGTTACAGCTCCCCTTGTTTTCTAGCAATGGCTCTACCAAGCAGTAGTGACAAACACACCAAAGTGGGAACACTTTAAAAAGTTTCCCACTGAAATGATTCAGAGATTAGCATACTCAAAACAACTCTGGAGTGCAATGTTTGCCCCCACATTTCCCAACGGACTTTAGCCCTTTACTTTCAGATTTCTGTTTTCTAATAATCCATTACTGATCAAGCTGTGGCATCTCAGATGAGGTCATTCTGAAAAAGATAAACATTATATATAAATAAATAATTACTCAACGTCGGACATCCCAATGAAATGCAATTCCATCTTACCTGGGATAGCAGGTGACATAGCTGCAACCCAGTAGCCCAGCTGAGGGGCAATGTAAGTCCAAGTCAGCTGATTTCCTTCCTGTTGCACAAGTCCCAAACTACTCTTCAGCCATGTCCCTGTAAGTATAAAGGTTGTAAAAGGCATTGCACATATGTCCATACTTTCCTCTGCAAACAAGTGGAAAAGCAAATAGTAACCAAAGAACGTGTTTTAGGAATTTGTGTGCATTGCTGTTTAGTGGGAGATCACAGCTTTCTGTCACTGGCATTTGAAGACTCCCTCAAGCAACCATCAGAAGGTCTGTACACAAAAAAGCACTTGAAATTAAATAAAGTTCAAAGTTTCCAATAAGAGTTATGGAATATTATTATTATTACTTGCCACTTCTTTAAAGAATGATTATATAGAGACAGCACATTTAAAAACTATGCCAAGAGGCAGCACATCTCTTAGATCACACACTTTTCTACCTTGTGCACTGGGAGGAGATCAAGAGATGGAAAGACTAAAGAAAGTTCCTCCCCAAAATGCCGTTTTTCCTGTATTGGAAACAGGCTTATGCACGGCACTTCCAGTAAATGTAAAAATAAATTGCATCTCTTTGATTCGGTGATGTTAGTCATTCAAAGCGTGTATACATTGGAGAATACTGTTTGCTTGGAAATGGATGATGAGTTCTCTAAAATATGTTTCTCAAAGGAAATACAATAGATTTTTTAGAATTAGAAGACGATTAAACATCATGATTAATACAGCAGACAGTTTTAAAGCAGCGTGTTCCAGTTAACAAAACTCTTAAATAACCCAGACTGATCATCTGTACTAGTTGAGATAAATTATGTTCCAGTAATTGAGCTATAAAAAAACTTGATGACAAAATCAGCCATTTTGTACTTGATTAAGACCTCTAATTCTGGGGCAATCAGAGACAGAATCACTTTAGGCACTGGCACAGGCTGCCCAGGGCAGCAGGCACAGCCCCAAGTGCCAGAACTGATGGAGCATTTGGACAGCACTCTCAGTCACTGCGATGGAATTTTGGGTGGTCCTGTGTGGAGCTGGGGGTTGGACTCAATCCCTGTGGGTCCTATCCAAATTTGGATATTCTAAGATTCTATGATATTAAATGTCCATTATGGCTTGTAGATTGATGCCACCTTTTTTTCTCTTTGAAAGTAACACAGGATTGCTAACACTGTGCACTGCTGAGAGTTAAAGAATCAGACTGCAGATAACAGACCAGTTACTCACATGGATCTGTGTGGCAAATTATCCCAGCTGCCAGAAAACAGGAGTGAACATAGGAAAGTTCTGAGGCATTTCCCAAAGCTGCAGCCCTGGCTTGGCATCACCAGTGAGTCCTGCAATCACGGTATTAATGCAGCTGAGATAAGGAGGTTCTCAGCATGCTCTGATGGCCACCACCACTACAGCTAATCTGCTTGCAGAGTGGGAACCAATGCCTCAGCATTCCTGTGGAATCAGCTCTGTACTGCTGTCTGAAGGCAGTGTGTTTACCTTACTCAGCTTCAATGCTGTAAAGAGGAGCTGCATCTTGTATCCACAATAGCCCTTCCTTTCAATAGTCTCCTGCCTGGAGCTCCCGAGCTTTTCATCAGGTGTCACTCAGGCAAGTGACACAAGCATTAGATGTGTGCCATCCATACATTTAGGAGCAAATGCAAATATATATTGTATATATGTATATATATTTTTACTACCACCAAGATCCCCATGATTTCCTCTGTTTCTTGGATTATCATCTGTGCAATCATCCCATTCATATGAGTGAGAATGGCATTTCTGATTCTTTCTTCTCCACTACTGATTTGTCCTATGTAAGTAAACCTTTCAAGTCCGCCATCTTTGGCTAACAATGAACCCATGTGAACGTACTGAAAGGCTGTTAGAAGAACACGCATTTAAGCGGATTTCTTGATCTATGTGACTGTCATTGCCACATAGTGATTCCGAATTTGTGGCCAGCAGGACGAAGAAATTACTGAGCATTTCCTGCTTTTCAAGTACCACTTTCAGTCTGCACACAGTAGTAATGAACTGTTACTTCATCCAGAAAGTCCTGCAAGACAAGTCATGCCGATTCACAGAGACCAAAACCTGCGTGCACAGATTTAATATACAGCATCCACAGATGTCGTACCAGAACACCCTGATGCAGCCGTTACTTCACCACGAACAAAACTGAATTATCCACAGTTGTTTGTGGGGGTTTACATAAAAACAAGGGACATGAGATTCATGTTCTTCCCCTGGATGGCCACTTTCCCTGCAGATTTTCTACCCATGCATTTTTCAGAATGTGTCACACCAACAGTGCAGTGACGGAGCACTGGCACAGGCTGCACAGAGAGGTGGTGGAATCTCCTTCTCTGGAGGTGTTCAAGACCCACTTGGACACCTACCCGTGCAACCTGGGCTAGGGAGCTGCTGAGGCAGGGGGTTGGACTCGATGGTCTCTGGAGGTCCCTTCCAACCCCAGCAATTCTGTGATTCTGTGAACAGCCCTGAGCCATAAGCTGAAAAATCACCCATAGGGTCACTTCTACCTCATGCTTAAATGCCATTTGGGAAGAAAACTCCAAACTTCAACTTCACTTTTATTATTTTTTTTCCCCTGTAAATTCTGTGGAGCAAATAATCTAGACTGAAATACTGACAAAACTGATACTCCAGACACAGAGAACAAGCACCAGCTGTACAAATGCATCGCTAGCAGAACAAACATTAAGAGATTCAAAAGTGCTGATTGAAAAAGGAACGGAATGACTCAGCTGATGAACTTCCTCCACTTCTTTTACAGTCTCTAAACTCTCTTGATTCACACACAAACCAAACACATACATATGTGACACTGCAAAGTTCTCTATCTTCGTAGTCCTTTTTTACAGTTACCTCTTTCAGCAGAAGCTATTACCAATTTCTTCACTAGGGGGAACTGCTGTCCAGCTTGCCTTACATCACGCAGCGTGCCAACCAACAGAATCCCTGTGATGCCTCTTTAAAAGTCTTTCGCTCAGTAATACCCTGCTTGCATAATGCAGCGATCAAGGAGCTATCACAGGCTGCACTCTTATCGCGGGGAGCAGAGCTCAGCTGCCATCCTGCCAAAGCAACAGCAGCTCGGATTGCTCATATTTTAGAAACAAAAGGAATCCCAGAATTTGCAAAGGAAACAAAAACAAAGTCGACTGCACAAGGTCAGCTGGGTTTCGTGTTTGTCTTCTGCTCACTTAGATCACTTGTTTTTGCTAATCACTGGATACATTCAAGGAAAGGTAGTGTGAAAAAAGCTAACTCCTTCCCTCTGCTACATGTAGCTAAGCATTAAAACCTAAGAGATACATCCAGTATTGGCCATCCTCAGACAAGAGGCACAAGGTTTCTGTTGACCACACCCTACAGGTTACTATGTGAGGACAGTCATAAGAGATTTATTTTGCAAATGGCACTGACACAAGTTCCTTCTCCAGGACAGTGTCAAGCGTGGGCTCCTGGGGAACACTGCTAGGCAATTTCATCACCTGTGTTTCTTAATACTTTCCTTGTACAACGGTTTGCTGGTAAGCCTGCATCACGCTTCTGCTATCTCTCACCTACAGTGCACTAATAAAAGAGCATCCTCTCATGTGGTAGATGAGGAAAAGGAGGAACTTCATCCTTCACAACAGCAGCAGCAGAACAGGTTTGAATGGAAGCAGCTGAAACACAAAGTGCTGTATTGTTTCTTGTATGATCAAATAGCTGAAAGCCAACACAGTATTATTGGAAGGAAATGACTTTCAGTTTTCTGCAGTATTCTGCAGGCCCCTCAGGGCATTTCCAGGTCTCTCTCATATTTCATCCTTTACAGGTTCTATTTTCCTGGTCACTTTTCAGCTATCAGTAAACACCAAGCAGCGTTCTTGTATCTCTCCACATGTAATACCTCACCATAATGGCTAACGCAGTGCCTTCTACCAAGCCAGAAGCAATCACACTGCACTGCTAGCTATGCTTGCAGCACTTCAAGCTGCTCTCAGGAAGCAACCGCTCACTGCTGCGCAGTGACAAGAATGGATTTCTTATTGCATCCCGGATTCTTTCTTGCGGTAGGAAGCCCAATCTTCTCCTCCAGAAGTCCTCTGCACCCTCCTGTGCTTCCTGGTATGCAAGAATGAAGACGGAGAGGCAGAGAATGAAGAACTTCCATTTTGTCCTCTACCACCCACTGGCTTGCAAAGACAGCAAGACTCTTCTGTATGGGTAGGACTACAGTTGCACAAGAGCTAAGCAGAAACATTTAGGAGGGAAGAGAGGTTTTATCTCCCTGCACAGCCAAGCGTTAGGATAATTTAATTTCTTATATCCTATATCACCTACTTCCTTTTCCCCCACAGGTCACAACAACAGATTAGCTCCACGGCTTGCTCAGTTAAATACAATGTGTAGCAGTGGTTAAATAGTAAGCAGTATGTGATTATAAACAAACACGAGCACAAATGACTGGATGTAATGGAACTGATGGTTTTTGTTCAAGATTGATTCTGTAGTTCCAAAGAAAACATACCAATGTATCTTTGGAGCAGAAAGAGCAAGTTCAGTATGGTTCGTCAGTGCTGCGTGACTTGGGCCAATTTACCATCAATTCTTAAAGAGTGTCTGGTGCTTCATGGAAAATTTCTATATATAGACACATTCCTCCTTATAGATCATTTTTACATTTCTCTTCCACTTTTTCCTCTATTACTGCTCAGTGTAGCCAACACGCTGATCCAGGATTCAAGTCAGGGGAGCTGTCTGCTGGCTCAAACTCATGGTAGGGGGAGAACAGAGAAGTTGGGTTTTTGGGCTTTAACTCTTCCCTCACAACAAAAAATAAAACTTACATTTAGTGTTACTGACACCTTGGAGTGAACGTTGCCATTTAACAAATTTGTTCTTAAAAACCTTTCAGAACAGCTGCCAGCACTCCTTCCTACATTTAACTTTAAAGGAAAGTAAGAAAGCTACTACCATCATTAACACTAAAAAGAATATAAAAAATGAGAGGACTTTAAGAGCAATACAGAGCAAAAAGTAATCAAATAAAGCTGAGATCCATCTGGCTGAAAAATACCCAAATATCAGAGACAGCTAAAGGAGAGCGAGAGAAATAGGTTCTGCCAGAGAAAAGCAACTTTGCAGCCACTCTGATTCTTCTATTTGGCTCAGACCACTTTCCAATGGGAGCAAGAGGTTCCTATCCAGAGGAACTTTAGCATCAAAAGGTTTTTATATTAGTTCTGCATTTCAACACACGTTCTGCACAAAAAATGCCTTTTTCTAATTTAATTTAGCTAACTTCCAAATGAGATTGAAAAACAGCACTTTCAGGGGCAGCTGCTGCAGAAAATCCATTACAGAAAAGCTCTTCTGGACTATTTCTTTACACAATCAGGCCACAGCACGTACGTCCAGTCTGCCCTGAAAAGAGATGTCCATTGTCTTCGAAGACTCTATTCAATGTGACATTTTGCTGGCTCCTGACAGCACGAATGGGTCTGCTTTTGTAGTCTAGATACATGATGCCTCTGAACAAGACACTACTTTCATAGATTTAAAGCTCAACCCTATTATTTTACATTAATCTGTAGTGAAATCTATGGAAACATACGGCCCTCTGGCTTCCATGTGTGTGACTGTGCACGAAGATAATCACACACTGCTCTGTCTCAAGTAAATGGCAAACTTCCTATTGGCTTACGTGGCACAGGACCATGCTTAATGTAGGCAGAACTGCCATACGAGGCCATCTGCTCTAGAGAGACGCATGTGACTCCCATTAAAGTCAAGAATAAAGGAGACAAATGCCCCTCTTAGCCGTGTGTGCTGACTTCAAGGGGAGTTTGCACACTGGCATCTGAGCACAGAACTCAGCCCTCTGGGGGAATGTGTAGCATTGCTTGCTTCGTATTAAACTTACTAAGCTGACTGGCTCAGTCTTCCAGATCATTACTGCTGACTTCTCCTTACTCTTGATCGTGTGCTCTTCCTATCAATGATCAGAACGATTCTGGTAAATGACAGTGTGCGCTGCAGTCAGCAGTTCCTCCTAAGGACAGTCGTAAAGTCCAAGTAACACCAGCGTTTAAATTTACAGTAGCTATGGTTTCTTTTACATAAATTACTTTTCCATGTGAGCGTTTGCTAGGAGGCTCTTCCACTGAAGAATGCTGATGGCTTTCTGTTTCTTTTGAACACCTTGGTGACAGGATCAGCCAATCACACTGAAACATATCGAGCAGGGAAGCAAAACCGTGCCCCTTACAGCGCAAATTATTTCCTTCCAATAGGTTTGACAAGTAAGAGGATTTAATTAGCCAGAGAACAAATTAAGCATAATCCCATTACATAAATGCATTTTTATTCACAAGATTATCTTCCACGGATAAAAGATTTTTGGAAAGAAAACACGTATGCTTTTAACAGTTCTATTTAACTATTTTAAATATTTTTTAATGAGAAGTGGTTTTCTTTCAGCACAGATCCCTTCTGCTGTCTGTGCTGTCTGGTAGGAACGCCCTCCTTAAGCAAAGAACCGTGGTGAAAGGGAGGTGTATGTGCCAAAAGGAACCAACCAGGTTATTATCAGACTGACTGGGGGACTGCAAAGCATATTCAGAGCACACTACCAGTGCTTCCAGAAGTAATTGATTTAGACACTTCCAATGGCAGTGTTATTATGGAGAGTTAATCAAGGTCGAGTTTGGGAAAACAATTTCTTGAAGTGTGTTCTGATGTTCATAAATGGTAGCTTTTCATTCTGCCAGCTGAAAGCTGCTTATCATGTTTCGTTTTTCCAGTAGATCACCTCTCATCTGCATCTGCAGAGCAAGTTTAACTACAAAAGGATTGGATTTTTTGGTTTTACTTTTGTTCTTTTTCCAAGAAGATAAAAATCAGGGAAATAGGCTGAACATTTCTTTCTTGACTGTTGGTAGAGATTACTCTCCTCCTCTCCCTCCCCCAATGCACATGAGCTTAAAAATTCTTAGTATTGAAGTTAATATTACAATTTTGTTTTTGGAGTTGCTAGGCAACATCAAAAAATAAATGTCCCTGCTCTAAGCTCATACCTTTGTTATTCTTCCACTGCTACAGAATTTGAAACTCTAGCCTTCCATGGCTCAGTCCTGCCACTGATTTAGCAGCACCATCTTTATTCGGTGTAAAGAAAACACACACTTTTAACATATCTGGAAGATTATTTCAAAGTCTAACAGTTCAATTTGTTAACTAATATCTGGGAAGCTTTGTAGTTTATGCAGCCCCTACTCATTTTTCCATTAAATCACCTGTCAAGTGTTTAACAGGAGAACATGCAGTTTTCGTTATTAAATAACTCTAATTGTGTCTGGGCAGAAGGCAGGGCACACTGCACAGAGAGAACTGCTTGAATGGTTTTGTTCCCCTCCATATTTCCTTCCAGAACTGACGTACTAAATAGAACTACTTCCATACATAATTATCGCTTTATAATTGCATTCTAAAAGGAAAAGCTTGGTTACGTTTGCTGGACCATCCTAGGCCAACAGTGTACCTGAAAGACACTGCCTTTAATTCTCACTTTCTCACATTATTAATCACTTTCAGTCAGCTACGGACAAAATTACCAGAACAAGAAATAAATAAGGATGAGTCCATTCAAAACAACGCATGCATTTTCCTTCACTCAGCCACACATCACACTCACGTTCTCAGGATGGCAGTGGAAGCAGAAGCACGTTGAGATTTGGTTTGCCACCCCTAGGCTGCAGAGAAAGGCTGCCCCACGTCTTCCAGTCCCACTTGATGTTCCCTCCTGATCTATGCACTCCTGCCTCTATTTCAGTTCCTCTCCAGCTCAAGATTGCCTACTTGCGCAACTACTGTTCTCCACTTATTGAATTTTGATGTCTGTCCTGTCCCACCTACTGCATGACTTCTATAGGTGGAGCTACAGGGCCATCTATATGAAACAACATATAGTCCATTAGGAAAACCTGTTCCCAGAAGCAATGTTATTTACTTCGTTTCATTTCCTTGACAACATACAGGCTGACTATTTGTACATATCAAATTTTGACACCAACCTGATTCTTTCAATGTCTGCTTCATCACCACAAAACGCCATACCACATCTGCTTTGCCCCCCGTTCCTATTTGCCACCACTCACGCAACTCAGACTGTACAAGAGGTGGGAAGAGGATCAAACAATCCATTGGCATCACTTGTACATTTCAAAACACAACATTCGTTTCACAAACAGTGTACGCAACAACAAACAAACTCAACTGCTTCCTCTGCTATGCTGCACCTCTCCAAAAGGCTCAGGATAATGAGAACATACCTCAGTGAGCAACGCTGTGAAGCACTGGGGGAAGAGCTTTTCCTTTCACTGCTGAGCTCTCTCTACTACTCTGTAATTATATCTGCACCTATTATGTCGGCATCGTGTATGGTGTAAAGCTGGGTTTGGCAGCTGCCATTTCTATGGCAACACATGAGATACAACGTTCTTTGAAAGCAGTTAGTGAAAAATCTGTATTCCTCAGTGGATTTTGTTTTTAAGAATGATCTAACCTTGACAGTTCAGAGAGAAAGAATTCAAAATCAGATTGTCAGGGAACCTGCTCACTACACAGGCACCATAAATGCCTACTTTGTGGAGGCTTGGTTTTCTCCTTGCAGTTTGCAAATGGATCTCTGTTATCAGCAAATATGATCTAGAACCAAACGTTCTGGATTTGGTTATACCGCTTGCTTAAATTCTGACTTTTTTTGGTCAGGGAACACGTTCACTGTGTTCATACAATACTGCATTTTTTTGGTGGAGTTCAGGACAGCACAAAAGACAATTACAGTAACAGAATTATGCACATTTCTCACATGTAGCAAAGCCAGCAGAACCCAGTGAGAACACATGAAGTCCCAGATGGCATAAGCAGCTGTGCGCAGTGCAAATGCAGTCCACCTGAGCCCAGTTCAGAGTCTGTTCATACCCAGTATCACATACCCCCCAAGCAACAGACTGCACAATTTTTTGTCAAATTATCCTGTCTGTTGTGCAGTACACAGATGTGGTGGCAACCAGAAGTTAACTCAATCTACAACAAAATGAGAGAAGTTTTACTTTTAAGCCATAAAAATGTAAGTCATTCTTTGGGAGGACTCCTATTACTACCAATGGGAAATTTAAATCAGACATCTATGAGCCTCCTTAATTGCAAATAGTAGATCAGTAAATGTAGAGATTCTTACATTTTCTGCCTGACAGTAGCTGCTCCTCTTCCCTATGAGTGCTACGAACAAAAGGCAAGCATCACTTCACCTACCAGAAATGCAGCAAAACCATATTCCAGCCAAAAGGTACTGACAATGTTTATATATATGTATATTCTTGGAACTTCTTTTGAGCACAGATGGCATTACCTTAGTTTTGCTGAGGAACAAGCAGGAAATTGTGACTCTACAAAAATCGATGGAAATTTTCCCACTGAAAGCACCCAGAAAACTAAGCATTAGACTTTCCAATGTATTTAGACATCTATTACGACATCAAATGCAGTCAGAAACCACTGACAAAGCAGAGCAAGAGTACATAAAGTACTGTTCTTTACAAAGCTATAGTAAGAGCTCCCCAGGACACTCTTCTCTATGTTCTGTAATCACTTCACATAAAACGTGGTTAAGCTTTCAGGCACTGGGGAAAACCTACTCCTCTGTGAAGAAGCTAACAACTTACACACAATGAGGTCAAGATGTACACCAAGAGTTCAGGGAGGAGCAGGAACAGAGCAACAGCATTCTGAACTTCCCTTACACATCAGTACACAAAAAGGAACACATTTTAAGGAGGGAGGAGACAAAGGATGGAGGTTTAACCCCTTCACACCAAGAGTCCTTTGCATCCACTGTTGAAAATGCTGTTGAAAATACTGTCCTGTTTCTTGATTAAGAAATGACCAGAAACATTGGTATTGCCCCTGAAGAACAATAAACCCAATTTCTTTATTACACACACTGCAATATTTGGTAATATTTTGAAGTCCTTCCTATAGCTCCGAACACTCATCTAGTAGACAACAGGCAATATAAAGCCTCCATACTACATAGCATGGAACAGAGAACTTAAAACGAAGAGTGCTGGTCTTATAATGTTGCTCACTGTTTCACATGAAGAAGGGGCACCTCACTGTAAAACAAAAACTGTTCAAATGGTGACAGAGGAGAACACAGCGGAACCACTGCTGTGTTACCCAGCCCAGCTGGTGGGAGCTGGAAAACAAGCAGGAGGCACAAACTTTCATTCCTTCTGGGGTCTGCAGTATTCATTCCAGTACTCACAAATGGACAAGGCTAGAAAACAAGTGCTGGAGAATTTTGTGTCCAGGAACAAAGAGATTAATTCCATTGTTGTAAATCCCACTGACGTCAAGGCAAACATACAGGGACAAAGTCACCATTCTAACTATCTGTTTATGGAGAAAGAAAAAAAGAAAGTTTTTCAAACCCTTCAGATTTTGAGGGAGATAAGACAGCATTCAGAAAATGAAAAACAAAAGCCTCACTGAGCAATTCTGACGATTAAAAGGAGAATCTGCATCTCTTCTGTTCAAAACTTTGTGTGAATGATGAAATTAAAGCACTCTTTCAGAGCTGCATGGAATACGAGAGAGAGAGAGGGATATATCACAGTGCAGAAAGATGAAGCTGTATTTTAGTGTATGTCTTCACATCAGTGCACCTATGCTTGTCATTACCAACACTAACAGTTGCATCAGAGAGAAGCGTCAGAGTACCTCCAACACAAGAACAAGGTTGGATGCATTTATTTATCCTAAAACTTCTCCGTAGCACAGTTAATTGCTGTTTATGTCATTAATTATTCAAAAAGGTACTGCTGCTTTAATTTGCCCGCTATGCACACAAGGCTGTAAGTTTGTTTTGTAATGGAACATTTCATTTGGAACAGCATAAAGTAGATACAGCAGCTTGTCTTATTTTGATGCCAGCCTGATTTTGCTGGCTGTTTCACCAGTGTCAGCCTCAAGCCCTTCTCTTCCCAGCTCTTTCTCAAAAAGATAAACTCTGGGAGTGGTAATTCAGATTGTTTAAGACAAACATCCTAAGAAGCTATTAATTATGTTCAGCTGCCATAATATGAAAATTGCACAGTTTCTGCAGAAACTATGAAAACCCCTGTGTTTCCAATCAGACACCACTGCGTGTACACCGTCAGCATAACGTATGCTAGTTTAAGAATTTAGTAAGATTTCTATTACTTCTGTCCCTTTTCCACTCCCTTTCCCTAAAAGTGAAAAAATATTCTGCTTTTTAGAGCAGAAATTATACTTGATACAGTAATGATGACAACCACATGGATTCTGAACAAAAACAATGGCTTGCACGAACAAACGCCCACTGTACAGCAACTACGCCAGAGAGAAGCACTGCATTATTGTCTGGTAATACATTCATGGTTTTCCATCTCTGGTGTTCACTCAATTTTCAGATACAAGTGTGAAAATTTAAGCCGTTGAAAAGCTATTAAGAAGAGACCACAATGTAATTAGCTTCGAAAAAAACAGCTCCTGAAATGAAAGACAAAAATCAGACTAATGGGGTTAGAGGGCCTATCCTGACAAGGCACAGAGCTGGCAGTGCAAAAGGGTTACACCAACTTACTTGCCTGGTAAGTGTTTCTCCAGCATGAGGCCATCCCAGTTACAATCCAACCTCTTCCCTTCAAAATCCAAGCACCACAGGCACAGAGAATGACTGGGTACCCCCCTGTCCATGCTACATAAGGCTAGTTGGACAGCCCTTAGGGTGCTAATGCAACCCATACAAGATAGAGTAGCTGCTCCACTTATTAAATTAGTCTGTTCTAATTTAAATTGGTTGGGATGCGGCCAAAATTCTGCTAGAACTGGCATGCTGCAATCAGGGCTTAAATAAGTCTTTGTTCATCGTCTTTGGTTGCGTGGAAAAATGCTTACTTCAGCTGAAGTGTGAGATGGAGCCTAAGGATAATGCCTTCAGTACCTTCCTCCCTATGACTTTGTGAAGTTAAGTGGCCAGACAAAAAATTTGTTTTGTTCAGTAGTACTCATGCCTTCTCCTCCCAACAACATAAATGCTCCATCAGTTTGTCACGAACTGGTGTCCAGACCAGGAGCCTCAAGCTGAAGCAGTAATTAATTAACCCATATTGATCTACACTACATAATATACACTGCACACAGTAGGGTAACTAGCTCTTTACATGTAACAGTAAAATACATTCTCCATAGTAAGAGGAAGATTTTGTAGCCCACCGCAGGGGCATGGAAATTTGGCTGTAAATGAGAAAGCTCAGTAATCAAAATCAGAGTGTTTTGACCAGCAGTGAGTAACTTGCAGTGAGGCAGGCTTCAGATCTAACACAGCTGGCAGGAAGGATTAGGGATGGACTGTTTCTCGTGGAGAAAGTAAACGTGAGCCATTCTTACCAGTCTTGTCTTTAACAAGGGAAAACAGAATACTTTCTAGAATCACAAATCAAAATCAGTGTCAAGCAGAAGGTAGGTGAAACTCACTGCGAGGGCACCACAAGAAAACCAACATTTCCGCTCTTATGGGAAACTCTGAATCCATTTATCACACACTTTTTCTACCACTCAATTTTGTACTGTATTCAAAATTTATTAAATCTTTATTAAAAAAAAAAACAACTTTATTAAATCCTACTGCTTAAATCCTATTAATACAACCAATTCCTGACTAGAGATTTATCGGGCATGCTACGTGAAAAAAAGTCACCTATTTCAGCAAACAGAGGCAGGAAGGAAGCAAAAACATTATTTCCCCTTTCACCTCTCTCTTCCCCCCCTCCCCTCCCCTTCCTCCAGCACAATGGTTTCAGGCTGGTTGTTCCACTTCTGGATGTGATCACAAACTGGCTCAAAACCTGTGCCTTGCAGGGACAAAGCCCCATGCACTGTCTGTACAGCCCCTCATATCTGTTTCCTTTTTCTTCCTCTCTGCCTCACATCCTCTGCCTTTCTCACCTTCCACTCTTCTTTCTTGACTTCTTTTTCTTAACAATCATCTGGTATATGCTTCAGGGGGCACACTGACATAACTGAATCGGAATCACCAGGACAAGTCTTAAATGCCTGCTCCTTTACATTTTGAAGGTATAAAGAAGGCCAACACGGCATACCAGCTAGCAATGGAAAAACACACCCCTAACAACAAAGAAAAAGAGACTAAAACACAGATTCCTGGAGAAATCCTGCTCACAGTGGCAAAAGTTATCCTGCAATATAAAAACTGGAGGGCATTTCTCAGATTATTCAAACTAGGTATTTTGTCCTACTGAAGTATTTTAAATCTCCTATGTGTACTTTCCTGATGCTATGAGTCAATCTCAGAGTGATTTAGAAAAGAAGTCATCATTGTGTTTCCTATCTGTCAGGCAGGAAACTGAGCTACAGAGACAAGAGATGGACCAAAGGTCAAATAGCTGACTGCTGGCAAAGATAAGACTAGTTGCCATTTCTCCAGACTTCCAGTTCAACGCTGCCACTGATACATCTCTCTGCTTCTCAGCCTCTGCCTGAAATTTCCCTCAAGATAAGTTTTATGAAAAACATTTAATAATTGCAAAATGTTACACTTAAGAATTTTTTTGTCAAAAAGTGGCACTCGAGTGTATTTGTGTAAATACTACATACTGCTTGAATAACACAACTCCATCTTCTCTTCTTTTAGACAGAAAGCCTATTTTTTGTACACTCCACCGAAGACTTTAACACGAAACATAACATAAGGCAATAAATATAGTGAGATATTAGTTCCAGATAAATGAAGCCACCGAGGGAATCATAATGAAAAGTGACCTACCAAATTTTTGGTCAAACCTCCATGCTGGAACGTGTGCATTGTGCTTCAAGTTGCTGTTTGTTGGCAGAGGCACTGTGACATAGATGGGGCCGTTCACTGGAACTGGAGCACCATCACTGTTGAGAAGATGAACACTGACGGCAGCGACGGGGGTGAGGTCATACCTAGTGCTGTTTCCTGTACCAAAAGAATGAACGAAAATTATGACTACAGATTTTCTCGAAGTTTAAGACATATCCACGTGGTTCAGCATCACAACATCAAGCTGATGTATTTCTCAAGGGAAAGTAGCACTAACCTCCCTAACATTACAAAATTCACAACTGTCAAGACGCATATACTTAAGCATTTTGCAAAATCAAGTGAAAAATACAGAAGATAGAAAATTTACAATGCAAAAACCCCTGAATTTATTTTTGTATCTTCATTTGCTGTATCACAGCAAAAAAAATATAATCTCAGTGCCTTATTTGTATACCTACACTGAAACACTCAAACATGCAAGGACACTGCAAATATGATTGCTCATGTTTTAGAATGCCACAATATATTTTGTTTGGCCTTCCACTGACAGAAACCAAGATAAATGGATTATTAGGACATGGACTGTTATCCTATGCATGAAAGATAATAATTATTCTTTATGTTTAAACTGTATGCCAGTGGACATTACTTCCCAACACACGATTTAAAGCAGTGCTATAACCCTTCTGCTATGTAATCAAATGAATGGATGACAGGAAGAAATAAGGAAAATGTATGTATTCAGGGGGAAAAAAAAGCTTCTTGTACTGTTTAAAACCAAGCTCATATGGAGCTCATAGCAATAATAGTGAAGGCATGGACCTTCCAGTTCTGCAATGGCTTAAGCCCACCTGGGATTACACCCTGCCTGTAATCCTGTTGCTTTACACCAGTGTAAACTTCCTGTAAAAGCATATTTTTACCCAACACTCATTTGTCCATCAGCCACACCAAGTCACAACAAGGGGTCCTCAGGAACACACAGCACCTCAGTGCCGGTCCTCATTTGGCCAAACACATTCCAGACACCAGTGGGAAGGTACTAAGACCTTTATGATGCCTCGTAATGGACAGCTTGTAGGAATGCCCCTTACCAAGTTGGAAGTCCCCCAGTGACAGCCAGCTCACCCAAGCTAAGACATTATTGGGAAGGGGCAGAAGGAGCAGAGGTGGCAAAAAGAAAAAAAAGACAGAACTTCTCAAAAGACTCAAGAATTTTAAACTCTTTGATTTTTTTTTTAGAGATACAAAGCTGAAGACGTGGGAAATAACAACAAGTAACTCCACATGTGGCTTATTTACTACAGCATCTACTCTGGCATGCCTTTCCCACATTTCAAGGACAGTGTTCCACAGCCAACAGGTCAAAGCTGGATGGAAGCACATCCAAGGGCACAGATCTGCTTTGAACTCCTATAAACTGAGGGGGAGAGACCATGGCTTCCAGTGGGCCTGAACTGCTGAGAAAACAGGAGCATGAAGATGGCCATACAAGAGAGCCAGAGAGGTAAAAGGAAAACAAACAGAAAATAAGGTTTGAAAATTCAAATACAGAACAGGGGAAAGATGCCAGCCTACCTAAGCATGGATATTATGAGCTGCAACAGTGCGTGGTATCTCACCCTGACAGCCATACAACATGAAGCAGAGAAGAGGGAATTGGTAGGAACTGTTGTCCCTTCATTCGTAATTATATAATCCACTGCCTCCCCGTGTATCTGCAACTGCTGTCCACTGATGCCTGTCCCCAAGGCACTGCACTTGGGTCACTGAGCTTCTCAGGCAGTATGACAGAAATAAATTCCTCTTGCTAATTCTTGATTGCTTCTTAGCATTCACACATTACTAATGACAAAAGCATAACTTCAGATTTAGAAATCTATTAATATCTACAACTAGGTTATATTTTATACTGTACTGCTTTCTAGATAAGAAAAGTTTTGAATTTTGCTTTTGTTCCTCTCTTGATAAAGCATACCTGCCTAATATCTGTAAAAATGAATATCTAGCCCCCAAAATACATCCTGATGGTGAAACACTGCTTGCATCTTTTTTTACTTAAGGAGCACTGACACTTTGCTGTGTTCTGGGCTGAAGTTACATTAGGAGATGAAGTTTCTGAAATCCACAGATCTCTGGGAGATAGAAAAAAGATCCTTTAGTTTGCCAACTTGTACAGAATGTAGATGTTCATTAAAAAGATAAATTTGTCCTCTTTCAGTTGTGAAGGTAAATTAAAATCAATGCTTACGAAACTCTCACATGCTGTAAAACTGACGAGGACATGCACAGATTAAATGGGAATGGACTTCAATAAATGTCAGCTTTCATTTATTTGTTGCCATTTTTGACTTCTGGTGACCTGTAAAGAGCTCTAAAAAACATCAGAGGAAAATCCACTGTGACTCAGACGTGACACCCGACAAACCCAGCAGGAATAATGCTAATTAGCCTGCTTTGTCAATTGCTGCGTGGAAGGTTTTGCTCAGGCTGGTCAGGAGGGTATTTTGTGAAACCATCCCACTGCTCTCAGCCGGTGACCACTACACATAACAAGATAACACTACATAGGCTTATCACTACTTTGAGCAGAATTATTTGAATGCTTATGTTTGGAATGTTTACTGGCCCATGTTATTACTTCAGCATGCATTCAGATTATGTAAAAAACTGCTGAACTCACAGAGAATATGTTTTAGTTAGAACAACTGTGAAGTCACTCCGAATAAATACCAGCCAAAGAACCGAGCTGGTTTAAACAAATGAGAGGACCGCTCTCAAAGTCTTCAGACCTATAAATACACTGTGAAAGAACATGAGAAAGAACAAGTGGGTAGAGGGGCAGCATTCAGCTAAGTTGGTTAAGAATTTTACAATTTTTCACATTTTTCTTCTTTCTTTGGAACAGAAAATGTAAAACCCTCCAACAGATGATCTCATCTTTTATTCCGTCAGAAGTTTTTTGGGGTGACATCTTCGCCATGTTGCTCAGAGATGAAGAAGTCAACCCAAGGTGAGGACTAGGCAGTTAAATGTTTTCATAGCTGGAGAAACTCCTACTAAAAACAAAGGACTTATACTGTAGTGAATATATATATACATTCATAGTTTATAGTATTCCATAGTAGATGCTACAGTATTCAGAAGACTCTTTAGAGTCCATTAGAACCCATTTATTTCCTACTCATTTTGGTCTTCTGGCACATACTTTTAGTTGAAGGTTAGTAAAGGTCAAATCAAAGGCATCCGTGCTCAGAAAGAGAAGATCCCTTCATAGTCTGTATGTACAGACGAAAAACACAAAGGTGCATTAAGCTGTTTTGTAGGAGGCCAGGTGGTTAAAACAGGAGGAAGATGATGCCCTAGCTGTACAGTTCCTGCAAAAATCAGTCTTGCCAAAACGTCACTGAATAAATGCAAGTGTGGGAAGCAGGTCTGCATGTCACTGAGAAAAGAATGGGGAGAGAGGAATTCTCCACACATTATCAACAGTTTGCTCAGTGCATTTAGAGATAAAAGGAATGGAGGTGAGGAAGTAGACAGAGAGATGAACATGACAAGTATGTCCCTTCCTTTTAGAAAGAGATATTAGATGGTGTCTGAGTACAGACAGGCAGAGAAAACAGAAGGTTGAAGATGAGAATGAGGAAATGACAGGTTGAAGGGATAGGATGAGACATACTCACTGAAGCAGACAGAAGGATTGGAATAAGGTAGGAGACACATTTCTAATTGTAATAGAAAATGAGATATTCAGATATGTACAGAGGGAAGTTTGTTTTGCTTGGTTTTTGTTTTTTTTCCTCCCCCTGAGGGAAAACTAGAAAGCTCAGTCACATACCCTTTACTCGCATGACCTAGCATTCAAAGTCACCTAGATCAAAACATCACAAGTAAACGTATCCTGAGAAACAGCAGGGAGGGACCTCAAGGGGCTATTTAGCCTGCTTCAAAGCAGGCTCAGCTATGCCTATGCCATCCTGACAGGTGATTGTCGAACTCAGTCCAACAGCCTCAAGCATTTGATTCCATAGTTTAAACAACCCACATCACAGCAAGGTTTTCCTAATCGCAATTGCTTTTGCTGTACTGGAAGTCCACTAATTTCTTTCTAACTCAGTACGGCCACAGGGAACACACTGTTCTTCCTTTCACAGCAGCTGAAGCATTTCAAGCCTTCTATGCCCAATTCATCTATTTTTCTTTAGCCTACACAACACCAATTATTACAGTCAAGACTAAATGAGAAGTGCAAAGCAGAATTACAAGCAGTTGCAATCACAGAAATATATTGTGGCTCTGAATTTAATACAGTTTGTACTTTCCTTTTGGTGCTATAAGAAATGGCACCTTTTTGGCTGAAGCTAGATTCAGAAGTATTTTAAAAGGCACTGAAACAACACCTAGCTGAAACATTATCAAATCCTTGATATTTAGGATTTTTAGCTCTTTATATATAGAGATTAAAGAAGAAATTTTATCACATTCTTTATTTAAATTCTCTTTTTCTCCTTCACATTAATCTATTCCACATGTGCAAACGCAAAATGACAAATTTGGAGACTTAGCTCAAAACTACAAGTGTAACAAATTGCTCTATCCTTCCAAGGCCAGGGAACCTTCATCTGCGTTACTCAGTCATTCCATTTAGAAGACACCTTGTTCTCTGTGTTAAGTTAAACTCAGATTCCTGTAACTACAGTTATCAGCAGGATAAATGGCGGATGTCAGTACTGTATGAATTCCGTTGCATCGAAACTCCTCATTAGAACAGCACTTGGACAAAGCAGTTGAACCAGGAATGCCATTCCAATTTTAAAGAATGTTTACTGTGACAGGGGATGGAAAAAGTTACATGGACAAAAGTTAGTTGGGCCGATAAGAAATCAGAACAAAACTGAAGTGATGGGTTACCTGTTCCATTTCCATCCAACCCCTGCAAATAAGGGAAACTGTCCACTTCCCAGGGTGAACTGGCTGCAGTCAGATATGCTGTCAAATCACTGTAACTAGTGTTCTCTGGTAATTTCACAGATCTTCTCTGAAAGTGAACTTGTGGCTGAGTCCGTGCACCTAAAAAGAATAAAAAATGGCATTATATCCAAAGTGGGCAGAATATTTAAGAGCTCCTAACTACAGAAGCACATTAAGAGGTTGGTGGTTTTTTTTTCTTTTCTTTTCCATTTTCCAAGTAGAAATAGCTTGAGAAGGAAGGACACCCGAAGACCACAGTGCACATGGAGGAAAAACAGTACTATTACGTTTATTGTATACTGTATATACTATACAGTATACTGTATTATGTATATTTATTTTTAGGATTGCTCTCCTAGGATCTCCGAGTAAAACAGTTAAGGAAGATAACGTCAGAAGCTTTTCTAAGGACACTTTTTCCTTGGATCACTTCAAATTTAATTTCATGCTTCTTTTAATGGACGTCACTGAAACTAAAAATTCAGAGGTGTCGTGTGAGAAGCTCAGAGAAGTATCCAGTTCACCTTCTTTGTTTACATCTTATCTCTCTTGAAATAGCGAGATAAGTTTAGTTTATGCTCTTTGAAGTGAAGTTCTATAAAATGACAATTCTATTTGCAGTCCCAATTAACTTATGTAAGTACCCCACTTTAGTTTTGCATAGCTTTGGCTATGTACTAGATAACAACCACTTTTTATTCAAACCACTGGATAAAATCACTCTCTTGACAAAGTCTGGCTGAAAACAGTTTCCATATTTTTCCATGCAAAAAACACATCTAAAGAGAAACAGATTACTTAGCATGCAATTTCTCATTTTTCTTTCATCTGGTACAGCTTTGCAGTTTTTCCAAGGCTGCTAGGTGTTAATTGCGGGGTCTTTACTGTAACAGAATTTAGGATTGCTTCATTGCTCATTTGAATCCTGAGTTATAAAGTCAAAGGACTTTTCCAATGGATGCTTACCATTAATACTGTTTAGCAACACACAGCAAGACTCCATCTGCAAACTTCTATGTGCTACATGCAAATCAGTTTTTAAATCAGAAGCTATTGTGTTCTCCAGAGCTCACTTTGAACACTCAAAAAACACTCCCCCAAAGCATAAAATCAAAAGGCTAAAAGTTTTTTTCTCCATTCTTTGCATTTGACAATGTGGTTCAAATATGTCAATTCAAAACCAGTTTTAAGTTGTAAGTTTGCTGAGACAAAGATGAAAGAGCTTGACTCAACTCCTGGAATTTGCAATTGCCAGTGTCATTAGCCAAGTTGTTTGCATCTTTTCTTGAATTATTTTCCAGCAGGAGTTCTAGCTACAAGAAAGAAACTCAACTTTGTGTTGGTCAGTCAAAAATGGTTGGCAGCAAGTATCTCCAAAGAGGTCATCATTCTCTGGCTGTCATTTCTTTGTTAATTCTGCAAGAATAAGCTGTAAGACCTTTAAAAAAAAAATCTGAAACTTGGAAATATTTACAGAAGGATCTTAAGACTTGCAGAATTCTTAAATGTTTAAGATAGTCATTGAAAAACACACCTGTGAACTGGGAAGAAATCTCTCATAGTCAATGTCTAGGTTTAATGCAAAATGACAAAACTCTAAACGAACTGACCAAAGTGGACTCTGGGAAGACTCATCTCCCTCTTGCTTTATAATATCATTACAGTTTGCTGCACCTAGGGCCATGTCAACGGTTTACCGGGCTGGATCGGCTCGGTTCCGTGACGATTGGTGCGGGGGACCCACGGACCCATGCCCCGGGAAAGGGGAAGGGAAAAAAGGGAAAGGGAAAAGGGAGATGGGCCTAGAAACAAAACAGCAGCAACGATCTGAGGAGGAAAGCTAATTTACTAAATATGATATCAGAAAGCAAAATAACAGAATATAATACAATATAATTGGAATTGAGGCTAATGAAATCAAATAAAATGAGCAAGAGAGAGTGTCCGATAAACCGAAGGCCTTACGCTAACGCTGAAGGCGATACGGCAGCGAGCACCCACTGCTGAGTCGATCCCGAAGGAAAGAGAGTGTCCCATGACTGCTGAGGGTTTTTATCTGTTCCCTCTGAGCGGAAAACACGTAAAAATACAAAGCATCGCAAAGTCCTCTGGGGAATGTAGTGCTTCTTCTCTTCTGAGACAGGTATACCTGGAATTATCAGTGATCTATGGAGCTGGAGTATTAGCTCTTTAACTCTTAATGCAATACATGGTGTTATGATGTGGAATACCAGTACCAAAAATCATAAAACCATGACAGGACATAACTGTTTTAACACAAAGATCACTGACCGCATTGCTCTGCAGGTTCATAAGACCCACACCAATAAGCATCCACAGTAACAAAGAGAAAAAAAAAATGCAACAAAGAAAATAATATCACTATCTGTTCCATGTAAAATTTAGGATTTTTTTGCTGTCTAAATAACTGATTAAGACAAACGAATTGAGTTGCCAAAAATGGGCATTGTATTTCTGAAGATACAAGTATCTAAGCATTCAAAACAAAATAACTGTTGTTGAATCCTTTAACACAGTAATTCGTGGGCAGGCTCTGGAGTTTTCTATTAAAAACTGGTTAATCTGTAGCACTGGGAGAGCAGTGAGCTCTCCCATTGTAACTACACAAGGTGAGCAACTCCAAAGCAAGCCTCCATTTCTTGAATTCTGCAGACACTGCAAAATGTTCTCATGGCTAAGTCCCAAATCTGACAGGAAACTTCCTCAACACTAAATCTGGAAGTAAATTTTAAGGTGTAAGCTATTAAGAAATAGCTTCCTGTGTAGATAGCCTGTACTTACAAATACAAAGAATTAGTACATAATAACTACTTAGTTCTCATCCTAGATTAACAAGCTCTTTGATGTTGAAATGCCCCAAGGAATCTGGTTCCCTTCTATGAGGCCAAGTCCAGGACATCAGGCAAGCTACTCACGCTTTGCATCTTGTTCTTCCTTTCTCTAAAAATAGGAACAAAGATATTCACCTCCCAGTGCCTCCCAGATGCGTAATGTGTTAATTAGTAGGTGTTTGGAGATCTAGGTATTACAGTGAAGACTACGCAATCGGTGCTTTCTTTACACCAGGAATGCTGCTTTCCTCTCCAGCATACTGCTACAGCACCACTCTGCTCCACCCCCCAGCTGCCTGCTCTCTCCACGCTGCCAGAAGATGCACCAATGCACTCCTGTAGCACAGGACATAGGGCAGGTTAGGACTTATGACTGGAAATAGACTTATTGAAGGAATCAGAGGTGGTAAAACACATTTGTGCCAACCAGATTTTTGCAACAGAGTATTTTTCAGTAAGTCAATACTTACAATGAGGAACAGGTCAATATTACAGCTTTTATTATTGAAGATGTCCAGTTCTGACTTACAAGAAAAAAATCACACCCGAACAGACTTCACTATAAAAACAGCATGTGAGATTCTTCCACTCAGTGAGTGCTGTAAGGGAAAGGACTCTGAGCACTGATGATATCTGCTTTAGACATCCTCTTGCCAACACATCAACCACGATTTTAAAGCTGTCACTTCCCATTTTCCAGTGCACATCTCAAGGAGTTCCTATCATGCATCCCCTGCCACGCTGGATGTGTGACACGTGGCACCACATCAGTAGCTGAGCTTCAGTCTACATTTCTACCAGAAATACAATCAATTAATGCCCTGATTGCTCATATTTCAGAGACAGACAGAGGGCACCAATCTAATTCCCACACACTGAATGCAGAAGTTCAGCTCTTCGCTGTGCTGGTATTAAATAACTCGAATGACCCAGGGCTGGCAAGCTCTATCTCCTGCAATTACAGACAGGATGCAGCAGAAGATTGTAAGGCCATCATGAAAATGAGGTTGGCTGCATCAACACGAGCTTCTCAACTGCATAATAAGTTGCTTACTCGATTAATTATTCAAAAACAACCCGTAACTAACTGTACTAGACATGCCTTTCTTTTCCTTTGACTGGTGCTTCAAACACCAGTGTTCCCAGTCTGTTCCTAGTATAATAAGTTCTGTTTGGCTCTCATTTCTGCACTAAGGTGACTCCTGATCAACTCTTTTGCGGCAGCTTGAAGTGACTGGGAAACAAATTGGAGAAGTTATAGAGAAAAACGGTCACAAGGACTTTGGATCAAGATTAGAGAAGCTTCATTCAAACACTGGTACAATGTCTAGGCTTTCATTTACGTTTCACCATAAGACAATTCCCAGGGAAAGGAGTGTGGATTGGTACCATGCAATAGTTTTTACTGAGTAAAAATGGGAGTTCAAATTCCAATACTTAGAGTACTCTGAGTAACATCCTCTTCCTTTATTTTCTTTCCCTACTAATCATCATAATCTGTTATGTTATTATAATAAACATACCTTAGATTGACTTATGGAAGGAAGCAAGATTACATAGAAAACATAAAGAGAATCACTTGGCTGATATAATGTCCCTCCGGCACTTACATGCCCCTGCTTGCTTTTTGTCCCTGATTTTTTTGTTTGTTTTAAGAAAGGAGATTATAAAAATGGATATTTTTAAGTGTGCGTTGTGTAACATTAGAACATGTGCATGAGAATTGAGTATTTCCTCAATCTTGTTAGAATACTGTTAGCAAACAATGTTTCCTCGGTTGCCCAATGGAATCCTTTATGATACATCACAGCTCACTGTCCATCTAATTGATTCCATTATTTACTGACACCTCTCAAGTGGCAGAATATATGTACCACAGCTGTATTGCTCCCTAGCCCTTCCTGAGCATTCCAGCAGCTATGTAATTGTTTAGTGCTTTTTCAACTTCAGTCATATCTAGTGCTCTCATTAATGAAAAGCTTCTTGTGTCTGGATGGCTTCTATCCATAAAATAGATGTGAGGAAGTCATAACTGTATTATACTGCCTCAGACAAAATAAGGTTATCTCTTAGTATTACTGAAGGTACTATTCCCCTGTTTATTAACTATCTGCTAGTTTAACATTATAGTGCTCAGAATGCACATGAATAAGATCGTTTATGCCCAATCTGGAGTGCTCACAGGAAGGATGTCCCTTTATTTTGACTCATTAAGGTATCTTTAAAAAGTTCTGTTCTGTTGCTAACAGACTTGCCTCGGCACATCAGGTCAGCTGCGCTAAGCAAGGTGGATCCCCAGCAAACTAGATGAACATTTGGATGATCTACTGTGTAACTCGGAAGATGCACTGTGTTCATCTGACTGACACTACAGTTTCTTTTACTTCTGTGTTTGGCCTTGTGAAAAAGGAATCCAGATTTTATTCTACTAATACAGTGAGTTTCAACATAATATGTGGAATTGCAGTCAGTCTACTAAGGGATTCACAGGAACTAATTAAGGAAAGCAAGTTTATATATTAGCAGTACATATATGAGGTATTGCCAACTTCTCTTTGCCTCTAGCATTCACAGCAGGAGACAAGAAAAATTAAAATCAAAGAAAATTCTTAGACAATAAGAACACCAGAAAATGTTTACTGCAAGGATGATTAGATGAAGTTAGATGATCTAACTTCTAGTAGATAACAAAAGAAATTTAATCTCTAGCTCTCAAATGGCACACTGAAGTTCAAGCCTGTTTATTACCAAGTATCTTCAATTCCCTAGTCATAGCAACTAGGGATGAATTTTGCTATTATCGATTCAGTAAAACCATCCCACAGAGGAACTCATTCCTTAGGGAACTCACAAGAATTCCACATAAAATACTAGTCTCACACACACTATAGTTCAAAAAATACCAGGTTGGCACCTACTTTGTTTGAAATATCATTTAAGTTTTAATTCCAACTTCCAAAAATCAGCATACCTTGAAATCCTGAGACTATCTGGACTACATCATCATAGACCATTAGAGTAGCTGAGCGTTCAGGAAGAAGGCCAAGACTCAGTGAAGAGAAGACTGTGGAAGAGAAGTGGTTTAAGTGACATATATCTCACAAACAAAACTCAAGAACAACAGAACACACTATTTTATCTTACAAAAACAGGCAACCCGAAGTAAAAATCATATTATATACGAGAGAAACTGTGCATTTACTAATCATGCATTGCAGCACAAAGTACAGAAGGGTACAGTGGAAAGCATGGTTTCAGGTTGTATTTCCCAGCTCCATAAAAAGACTTATCATTACATAAAGATGAGTGAAACACCAACTGGGTCTGACTGCATTAATTTTTCTGTGAAATTGTATACTTCTTACATGAGAAAAAATTTAATGAAACTTAACTTATAAATACTTAGAGATGCTTACATAAGAAGTCATGAGGAAATGCGAAGTATGGTGAATAAGTCTGAATAATTGGCTTTAAAATACAGCATGTCCTTATTGAGTCACTACTTCTATTACAGAACATATAGCAGAATCAGTGTCATTCTAGCAGGTGCTATGAAAAGGGACAGATAAATGGCATTTGCTGCAAGACATCTGTGTGCCACCGGATACAGACAATCTTTAAAAGGTGGCTGGGTGGGTGTTGGTATGTTGGGAGGATATATATGTATACATGCCCAGAGAGTGAAAATTAAGATACAAATTAATTCCAAACTTTCCAAATGCAGAAGACCATAATTAGACTAAGCCACTGACAATGTTTGATTCCCGCACCCATGAAAATGGTAAGAATTAGATCTCCCTGTGCATGGCTTTCAAAGACAGAAGGAGAAGAGGAAATTAGTATAGACCAGTCATTTGTGATGCCTAGGCACTATTCCACACTTGCACCTGGGAAGTGCTTCTTCCATGCTGAAGTGACCACTAGGTCATGAAAACGTTTCCTGAGCTGATGAACAGAAGAACAGCACAAGTTCTTCAGACTGTCAGGTGGTTTGAAAATTTCCTCTCCGTGAGCATGCCTTACTTCACACAAGAGACCACGCAGTCAATCACCAGCAGGATGAAATTCAACAATGGTAAATGCTGTATGGGATGGAGCAGTGCCAGACACAGGCACAGATGGGAGCTGAGTGGCTGGGGAGCAGCTCAGCCTGAGCCAACAGTGTCCTGGCAGACGAGGGGCAAACCACATCCTGGGTTGTACTGAACACAGCACAGCAAGCTGGTCAAAAGAGGTCATCCTTCCACTGCATTTAGCATTGGTGTGGCCTCACCTTGAATTTTGTGTGCAGTTCTGGGCTCCACAATATCATATAAAAAGGATGTTAAAGCCCTTATAGGTGTCCAGAGGAGGGCAACAAAGCGGGTAACAGGGCTGGAAGGCACAGGCTGTGAGGAGGGGCTGAGGGCACTTGGGTTGTCCAGGCTGAGGTGACCTCATAGCTCTCTGCAGCTCTGGCACAAAGTCATGTCAGGAGTGGTTCAGACTGGACATTGGGAACCATTTCTTCACCATGAGGGTGTTCTGCATATAGCTGCATTTAGTTTTTCTACAGTATGTTTTCCAGTTCATCTGTGTTGTTTTTTTTTAAGTATTCAGTGGTGAAGGATGCATCCCAACACCAGTGTCGTAGCCACTAACTGCAATGGCTGTTAAATTGTGTGTCTTTTTTACCTATTGAAATTTATTGATCATCTTTTCATTCAAGTCCTGCTGGACAGAAGACTATTCTTACCCACCTCCTGTTCTCTGTGCAGGTGCTGATGGACTACAACAAATCACCCCTGGACTTTTCCTATGCTGAACCAAATAAATCAGGCATGTGTAAGTCTTTCCCTGTATGCCATATTTTTCAGTCCATAATCACTCTTGATATAACTCTGCAGTTTTAAACATTCCCCTTGAATTGTGGTTTCAGAATTACACATCTATTTACCAGAGTGGCTGTACCAAGAGCGATAGTATACTCCACCTTCTTAGTCTTTATTTTTTCTTATTTTACAGATTATTCTCTCTTCTTGCAGTGCCTTATCACTATCTTATTGTCAACCACAAATCTGCTACATCTTACATGTCTTCTGCACAGCCACTGCTTCCCAGATGAGGTCTCCTCCCTCAGAAACATGGCAAGCATTCTCTGATCCTAGGACCACCTTTCCCCATGGTTTGTGTTGGCTGACACTACCACCTAGTCTGAATTGGGATAGCTCAGTAACTTCCCTTTCCCCCAAACATCTGCTTAAATATGGACTAATAGTTGAAATTTTATTTTCCTTCAAATTATTTACAAAGATAAATCTATGTGTTGCCAAGAATAGATAGAGGAGCACATCTTCCATCAGGAACACTTCAACAACTCAAGTGATGTTAAATTAATAAACTGTTAATAAGTGGAGACATGGCTCTGTTGATAAATAGTTTAACGGAAAAAGAGATCTAAATCTTTTCCTCTGACCGTTTATCATTACGTAATTAAATATCCTCCTGCTTAAGTGGTAAAGAGCTACTAATTGTTTGACTTTTTGGTCGATATGAGAAAAGTTTATTCCTGCTGAAATAGGAAGACAACCCTTGACGTTAGGTTCTTAAAGCTACCACGAGATCAGTGGATGCACGTCTTTCAGCGTAAGATCATAACTGATGTATATTGCCTTTGATGGAAGAATTGTGATCCCTCAGGAAAGTCCTATTATAGTGCTTTAAACATTACCACCCTACTGTTTTCAAAGCCACTCCCACTTGTGGTTATCATTTCCACATTGAGGTGGTGGAAATAAATCTCTATATTACCACAGCATACAGATGGCATGTGAGCTGAAACCACTGGCGTGGGTGGAACGCTGCTCAGAATGGCGTATCTGGTCTGTGGGATGATGACTACAAGCACTGTTTTTTTTTTTAGGAAATGAAGATCCTAATGTAAGTGTGTACACTGCAGAATCAAGATCCAAATATGCTGACTGTTCCCCATCATCAAACCCAGATTAAAACCACCAACAACAAAACTTTCTGTTCCCAAACTACACTGTGCTACTTAAAAGCATCATAGGGGTGCCTTTAAATATAAAATAGTAAGTATGTTAAACACTATAGACATTAAAGCTTTACAATATACAAAATAACAGCCTATTTGGGGTCTGAACTTTCATGTCACATTTGTTTTAAAGAGTAATTCAAAGAACAAACCCATTAAATCAACATGAGAGGTATCAAGTTGTAACTTGTTGTTTCTTTAATCAAAGGAAGGATTAAGTTTAGGGTACAGAAAGGATTCTACTACCAATTAAATCAATGGCAAATGATCTGCCACTTTCAATGAGGGAAGATTAAAGGTGAAAGGAATCTATTTTCTGAGTAAAGCTCAGATTTCAGCTGTAGAAAGAAAGATTTTGTGGAAACCGTATATAAGTACAGCTCTTCAATCTTGAGTGACTTCCAAAACAATACCAACTTGAATCCCTTTCCTCAAAATCAATATTTAAGAAAAAGCAACCAGCAAAAACATCTAACCAACAAATTTCAGGCAGAGGAAGAATATGCTGTGTTTGAAAGATCTATGGTGTGAGTGGGAAAGATATGACACACAGGGCAAGGAAAGGCTACTGCATGCTCTAACCATATATGATTGTGTGCTATGAGCATGCTGAACACACTAGGAAGCTGCACTGCATTTTATTTAAACAGAAAAAAAAAAAAAAGAACATTAAGAAAGTTTCTAAACAGAATAAGGTTGGAAGGGATCTCTGAATGTCACCTGCTTCAACTATACATAGGGTTGTCCACTTGAGTCCTGACTATCTTTAAAGATGGACAAAATTTTGAGCCATTCAGAAAAGAAGCATCATTTAAGTATTACTAGATTTGCCCATTGATGAAATTAATCATGTTAATTTCATTAGAAAGAATCTTTACATCTAGATAACATAAATGCAGATTTCATCTGCGCTATGGGACATGGCCAAGAACTGAAAGTCTGGGGCTGTTTTGTAAACTACAGCCTTCAGCACAACAGTTGTTGCTACACCTTGGGCAACAGTCTCAGTATGGAGAAGAGGTGACTCAGGGGAGACCTGATTGCTCTCTATAACACCCCTGCTGTTGGAGCTGGGGGTTGGCCTCTTCTCTCATGTCACTAGTGCCACGAGGAGAGGGAACAGCTTCAAGTTGCATCAGGGGAGATTCAGACTGGATGTTAGGAAATACTTCTCCAAAAGAGTGGTCAGGTGCTGGAATGGGCTGCCCAGGGTGGTGGTGGAGTCACTGACCCTGGAGGTATTCAAGGAACGTTCAGACACTGTGTGGAGGAACACGGTTTAGTGATAACTACTGGTGGATGGTTGGACAGGATGATCTTGTAGGTCTTTTCCAACCTTGGTGATTTTGTGATTCTATGAAAAGAACTAGTCCCTCACAGCTGTTGAAACAGAACACTTAAAAACAGAATTCTCATAAAGAAAAAGTTATCTGGAGTAGATTTCTATGCTCTGTGAAGCTGTAAGAGCACCAACAGTTGTCTGAAAACTGACCTATCAAGGACAGGTAGGAGAGTGGATCTCTGCATAGCCCTGATGCCACAGTTTAGCTGAGGGAGGAACCTCACATTTCTGCAACTCACGGATGTTCTTCCTCCCACCCAGGACTGCAAGCATTAAAATAAATCACACAAAATTATAACTTCTTTTAGATGCAAAGTCTTACCTCAGAACAAAAATAAAGATCTCTTACCAGGCAATCTTACAGGTTTCCATGGTGCAGAATTTGGCACATAGGCATGTTTACTAGCAGTCACTATCAGCTGATTGCCCAATTTATATTGAAACTTGAGGAAGGCAGTGCCATCTGCTCCTGAGGTTCCAGATGCAATGGAGATCTGGTTGGTAAAAATTTCAATGAAAGCTTCTGTTACTGGCTGATGTGTGCTGGCATCGCTCACGTGGACTTTCAGCGTTACTTCTGTAATGACAAACAAATACAGTGATCATAAGCAAAGGAGCTTCTGCAGGAATCAAAATTAGAACATGATATCACTGCAACAGTCACCAAGACGTGGAGCCCGCTGCTAACCTCTAAAACTTTGGTGACAGTGTGGTAAAGAAACAGGCCCTTTGCTGCCATGAGGAGTGAGCAGAGCCCATGGAAATGAGGGCTGTGATACAGCCAGAGATTCTGAACCTTCCAGCCGGCACTGGGCTACTCTGCTGATGACCAACCACAGCAGTGAAATCCCACAGGATCAGGGCCTTATTCTCAAAACAGTGCACAACCAGGTTGGATGCAGAGTGCTAGCAATGGGCAAGAGAGAAAGCACCTCTCCTGCCTCCCTGTTCACTTGCAAGGGGCTAATACATCATAGCACCTAGTGTCAGAAGTGGCAAGCAGATATCACAAGTGAATTACCATCCCCATGCACAAATGGAGAGTGTAAGTGGTGAAAAAGTGGTTGCTAAGCCAGTCACAGGAGTATCACACATAATGCAAACACACAGTCAGAAGCCAGCACAATGAACTACATTTTACTTGAGTAATGTACCCTTTTCCCAGAAACTAATTACTTGTTTAAATGTTTCCAGATGCACAACATTTGTCCACTTTAAGACACTCCTATGATTAAACCATACAAAATATCACAAAGTTTTTCTTATATAAAGTGGTTTGTGCAAGATGGTCCCTCAGAAACGGACCCTCTATATCAAAGATATCTTCCTGTCCCTTCAACAGTTCCTCTGTTTTATGCTGTAAGGCAGCAGCTGTTGCCTCCCCAATAGCTATGACTTAGATGCAGTGTTGTACTGAAAAGACCCAGCAATGCTCTAATGGCCTCAAATCAAACCACTCCTTGGATGGTTTCCTTTATGGTTGCCCCGTTCTTCTAAATGAGTACCTATCTCCCTTCACTTCTCTCCCACCCTCCCAACACTCTTGACCTTGCATTCACCTTTGGAAATTATCTTGTTCTTGCAAGAACTCTCCTCCCTGCTTGATCCCACAATGTACTGGACAATATTTTGCAAAATCCCTCGTTTTTGTGTAGTGGAAACACAGCCACTAACAAACAAGATGTTCACACTCCACGCACAACTTCATGATCTGCCCAGAAACAAGAGTATGACCTCATTTCCAAATGCATTTAGAAACACATTAGTTTTTATGGAACAGTACTGGAAATAAAGTTCTATTACATTAATACTGCATATTAGGGTATTAAGAAAGTATTTTCACATAAGACAGCAAGTGGTAACATCAAGAAGAAAAACAAAGAGCTCAACAAAAGCTAGACTGTGAATTTCAGTAGTGAAATGACACAGCTGAGTAAGCTAAGAAATAACACAGCAATATAAAATGTAAAAAAGAACATCATGATCTAATACAACCCTTTAAAACATCAGCACCTCTATCCTAAGGGCATTTTACTTATAAAGATATTGGGTCCTTTAATAAACAGAGACCTTCAGTCTGAATCCTAGAGTACAACAGTATAAATATTAGGCAGTCCTGAACAAAAAACCCATTACAGAAATTCATCACCATCACAGCCCTTGCCTTAGAACTTGGCAATGGATGATGCCAGTTTGGTGTGGATCAGCATGAAATACATTTTAGCTATTAAAGATTCTGGACTTGTTCCCAGTTTTGTATTCAATAGTCAAAGAAATCAACATATATTGAAAAGACAATATACATACACTGGTGCACATGTACAGAATGCCCCCTTAGAAAACTTGCTTGACTACCAAAAAACTTGTGGAATTTTGTGCATATGAAAGGAAGCCACAAGAATAAAAGGAGGAATTCATGTGTAGCTATGTGTTTATAAACGTACACGTATTTACAAATGTTAAGACAAAAAAGCAATATAAGTTTTTATTTTCAGAACTTGTAGGAACAATACACTTAGATCTAAAGCCAGATAGCTACTGCGTTAATACTTCCCAGAACAGATGTGGCTAAGAATAATGAGTCATGTATTAAAAGAAAAGCAAGGGAGTAAGACAAGCTGAACACCATGGTTAACAATCTCAGTAACATGTAAGCGAGCCCCTCCTAAAACAAGGAAACAACCGTATGTAACAAGGAACCAGGGAGCTATGCTGATCTCTCTGTTAAATAGTAATCAAGGAAGAAGATTAGAAAATAACACAAGTAACAAACCTATTTGATTCCCTATAGACATGCAAAATTCTAGAATAGGACCTGTTACTAAAATTGATCAGGTGATGATGAGTGATAGCCAGCCACGAATAACTCCAGAGCAAATTCATTTCCCCTTCATCCTGCAGCTTGCTATATAAAGGCTTCAGCCTGCAACCATCTTTTTCTGCTAAAGACGGGAGTCTCCAAAATGCTGTTTTCAACCCTACTTTCTTTTCATGCATTATCTTCACTGACATACACATGAAATTCACTTAAATTAAGGTTTTCTCTCACACAGCAGCTCCTTTTTCTTATCTAATGCAGCAGTGATGTCACGAATGCTGAACCTGCATTATCACAGTGATTCCCACAGCAACAAAATGACCACAAGCTTTAAACCAAGAAGAAATTGTTGAAGAAAACTCACTCTAAAACATTGACATTGATAAGAACTATCTATAAAGAAAGACTACAAACCTCTACAGTAAATTTCAGAACTGTGATGAGGCAGGTTTTTTTTTTTTTAAAAAAAAAAAAAGAAAAAGAGGTACAAAGAAGAAAAAGATGGGAGCAGAATAAAGACAGCAAATGATCCAAGATCAGCCTGACCTCAGATTAGTATGGAGTTACATTAAAATAAGTATTTAATTAGAAGAAGCTGTTTAGAAGATTCATTATTAGCTTAGAAATAAAATCTTTAAAAAATATCTGGGAGATTTTTCAGCTGGTGCTCTCTATAAAACAGTAGGGATAAAACATTTCAGTTTTACAGAACACCATAGCAAAGAGCTCCAACAGAGTTAAAGAAACATGGATCCAGAGAAGGACACATACAGTAAGTGAGAAACATAATGGAGGCAGGGACCTGAAACTACCACAGAAGATAAACTCAAAACATGAACTACTTGAGAAGAGCGAGCTTAATTCTTCTGCAGCATCGTATAATCACAAAGTGGTTTGGTTTGGAAATGTCCATCCAGTTCCAACCTCCATGCCAAGGTCGGGACACCATCCACCCCCAGGGATGGGGCACTCACAGCTCTCTGGGCAGCAGTGGCAGTGCCTCAGTGCCTTCTAAAAATTCCATACTTAAATCTAACCTAAACCTACAATTTTTTAGTTTAAAGCTGTTACCCCTTGTTCTGCCACCACACTCTGATGAAGAGTCCCTTCATCAGTACCCTTTAGGTAGTGAAAGGTCACTATAAAGTCTTCCCAGTGCCTTCTTGTCCCTAGGTTAAGTCCCATATCCTTCTTACGCTGGGTGTCCCAGAGCTGGATGCCATTCTCCAGGTGGGGGTTCATGAGAGTGGAGAGAGAACTGAGGTAACGTTATGCATTCTGTTATTTACTAAAGCTGAATTATTCAGTCCTCAACTTCTGAAAGAGCTTTGCTTTTTGGTAGTAAGGATGACTTGGAAGTAGGAGGCATATGACCACTGCTGTTTCTTTGCCACGCAACTAAGCAGAGATGGCTGAGGTAACAGACACCAGGCTGGTGAATTCACAACTCTGACCACTGTCATGCCGCAAGCACATTCACAACAGGCTATGCCTGAGCTGATGCCTCTAATTCACCCAGCTCCTGACCAGTACAATGTGAATGGGTCATTCTTGGACCTGACCTGTCATGCCTGTGGTGCTCCCAGGCTACTGGCTCCCAGTACCACTTTGGCTTGCACAGGACGAGCCAGCAATCCTCTGCCACCACCATTATATTCTTACAGCAGTGTTTCATGTCCAAGTCAAGAGCTGGTTGTGTTCGCTGCTCACTTCCACTTGTCTGAATGGGCAAAAAGAATGTGTGTCCCTGCCTAACACTGCAGGCAGAAATGGGCCACCCACAGCCACTAAATAAATCGAGCCACCTGGAAAACCATGCAACCCTATATTTGAGAATATATTTGAGAATTGTTTCTAAACAAAGTGGGAAAAGCAGGCAAGTGAGAATACAGCAAATACAGGGTTAAATCCCATGAAGAGATCAAGGCTGCTGTTTGTATATGGTCAAGTAAGTAACACTAGCCTAAACTCATATTTCTTTGTCTTCCCTCAGCAATCACATTCCATTTGTTTTTCAAATGAGAGCAAACCAAAACTACCAGTTACGGTGAAAACGGCTGCTTAAGCGTAACTCTGTTTTCCTAGTACTAAATTTATTGTCAGCTATATAAAGAAAACCAGCAACTCCAAGGTTATCATTTGGGAAAGTGAAATAAAAGTCCAAAAACCCCTTCCGTGTTAGCATTGTAATTCAGAATCCCATCTGTCCACTTAATCTGATTTCTGAGATTTTACAAAGTCTAAACTTTCTCTGAGCAATCCCTCCTGTGCCATCTGCTTTATGAACCACACTGACTCCCCTGAAAACATAAGCAACCTTAAGGCAACTGCTTCTGCTGTCACAACCCCACTTCTTGGATTCCCAACCCCTCTTTATATTGCTGTGAACACAGTTTGGGGTTGAAATACTTAAGAACAGATATCGAAACTCCTAAAAAGGGTGGAAAAAAAAACCTCCTAAAAAGTTGAAAACAACTCCTATTGTTTTTCAAATAAGCCAATAACACTGTACAGGAAGAAACACTTCCAGTGATGGCACAGTGTCAAATCTCAAAATAAAAAAATAAATGAAATAATAAAATAAACAAGTGAAATGAAATAAACAGAATAAGTGATGACAATGACTGAGAATCAAAGATTACCATCTTATTTAGGTCCTGATCTCGCAGTCTGGTTTCTGCACACACTCTCCTCTGTCAGGCAGACTCCCTCTGATGTCTGCTGGACAGATGATCTCTTTTGGGAACTGGCTGACACGGGCAGCCGTTAGCACTTATCTTTTTCTCTGGAGGTCCCCTATCCGTTGACAATGTCAGGATATTACCAAAGAAAGATATTTAAGTTATCTAGGTTTTGATTAGAGAAGGAAAACTTCCTGCCCACTTGAAAAAAACCAGCAAAAAACAACACTACAAACTTTATTTTAAACTGTGTTCCCCGCTCAGTTGGAGCTTGCTGGCAGCGTGCCTGTTTTTGAATCCTACATGCCAAATGGATAAGCCTTTCTGCTTCTTAACCTCTTGCCCATGTGCAAGGTCACCCCCTCAGCTAAACAATAGGATTTTAATTTATCTAAAGGAAACCATTCTCCTAGAAGCGTTCCACATCCCCTAGCCACAGATGCCAACTTGAGCGTTTACGTATCTTATCTTTTTAATGTATTTCATCAAGAAGTCTCTACTGGAAAATGAATATCCAAAATAGTAGCGAAGTACATTCATACAAGAAAAAAAGAAATGTATGTACAGCATCTCTCCAGAAACAGAGACACTGGTCTTAACTGGCGTGGTCTCCTGAAAGCATGTTTACGTGTACCCCCTCAAACAGTAAGGTGAGCACACCTGTGGGATGGTTGCCATATACTAAGAGGGTCCAGTCCTGCAGAGAACTTACAGGACATGGCATGGCAGAGCTCTCCCTTCTGCACAAGTTTGTGGTGATTCTTTTTAGCATGGCAATCTGAATTTGCTGAACACTATTCTGTTTTACAGCTCATGGAGAAGAGGACTATCTCTGCAAATTCTGAGCACTTGTAGTGCAAGATTTAGTTATAGTTGTCAAAAAGAAGAAATTTTTCCTCCAGATACACAACTGACTGACGTTATTTTGTTTTCCCTTCCATCGCTCAACTTCAGAAACAGCAGAGCCTTGCTGTACTGAGAGCTGCAGAGCCCATTCTCACAGCTGGAACAGACAGGCCCCTCCATGAGAAGCCTGATGGATGCACCTTGCTCGCCCCATCTCAGCAGACAGTCAGGAGCTGAGGTGACCACTTGCTCGCAGGTCTCACCTGAGGCCTTGCTGCCCTGCTCTGCAGCAGTTTGATTCATGTGTATTTTCATCTAACATTCCACGCCACTACAAGTGCCTCGGGCATCGCTGGCACTGCTGCTTATTCCTCCAGTGAGCAGGAATTTAATTTCCAGAGAACTGAAACAGTTTAGCCTAATTAAAATAACTGAACTCGATACTCAATATTCAAATAAAACATAGTGGTCTGATGTGAAGGTCAGGCAGGTGTCCTCTTGTCTCTTCGGTTTTAAAAATCTATTAAATGAAGCATTCCAATATTAAAATTGATAAATACATTCACTTTTCTCAAAATACATTATCTACCAGTGATAACGCAGACATATAAATAGAACTGTCACAAGAGGAACTGTGGTATAAGAACTAGAGCACTTTACACCATCTCCCATGACAACCAGGCTGCTACACAACCATGTACTCAAGGGGGAGGGAGGGGCAACTAAAGGATAATAAAATAAAGACATTCATCACACAAGTGTCCAGCATTTGAAAGAGGATTTGCATATCCTGACCTGCTAGAGCCAAGAGTATTACCACTAAAATTAATTTCTTGGCAAAAAAAAAAAAAAAGTAGGAATTTGCTTTAATTAAAAAAAAAAAAGTGAGGGCTATATGCATAATGCCCAGATGAGACTCTGATATCCTATTGTTAAGTGATTAAAAGAAGCATTTATAATTAACTTGAAACTCACACGGCTATGAAACTCATGAATAGCAATAGTTGCATTAACAGGTCTGCCTTTGATCTCTACAGGAACCGTGCATGACACAAACTGATTTCATTTCCAAACCCTGCATTTCAGACATGGAATTATATAAAGATACTGTCATGCAGTGCAGATGGAAGTTGAGTTTCAAAGCTTTATCTTGCCACACACATAATGCATTCTTTACAAGACCTGAAAAAGTAATCCCAGCATAAAAACCTCTCTTTTTTTCCTAATAGAGAGCTTTGAAACTCTGTTTGGAGATCAACATGGAATGAAAAGTTCACGCACTGATATTTTTCATTTGCTCAGCATTAGAATTCTCCCCTGATTCAAACAAGCCCACAGCCGATTTTGCAGCATCAGCTCTGAGACATTTTAAGGATAACAACACATTGAGCTCAACTGCTGCACAGCTCCCAGAGATTTTAAGCCACAGTCTGACCTACTACATCATCCCCAGTCTGGGGAGGGGGGCTGAAACGGCAGGCTCGTAGATGGATGTGCTGAATGGGTGCACTATGTTTCCTTACAACAGCTTTTTTCTAATTCTATAAATAACAGCCGATGAGAACAATTTAAAGCAGATGTATTTCATGTTTAATTAAACCTGTGTATGTGTAATGGGGCACGGAGAGGACAAGAGCTTTTTTATTTCTGATCTTAGATTTAATCTCTATTTATTTCCTATCCGTGTTGTGAAAGCAAAGCTAGATACCATTTTGAAAGAGTGTATTTTAGTTTTTTGCTGGTTTGTTTTTAACAAAGCACTACCATCTCCAACAAATCCAGCTGAAGGGACTCTACCTACCAGCAGAGTAAGCTGTTCCACGAGAGCACTCCACTGATGTCAGCTAATAAATGTATAGAGGCAAATTCCTGTCTTAAAATTTTATTACAATTTTATCTAGGCACTTGCACATTCTCTTCTTTTCAAGTAACTAAACAGTCAATTTATATGCACTTCACTCCTTGAAGAGGTTATCCCCCAGCTGGCACAGGCAGATGAAACAGAGGTGAAGCCACACATCCTGACTACCTATTGCTCCAGCCTAGCTGCTCTGAACCCAAAGGGCTCTGCAGCCGAGGGCCAATGTACTGCAGAGCAAACTCTCCTGCCTCCACGGCGTGCTCTTCCTCTTTCTGTTGTATTGCTCTGCTGTCCCTTGGATCCGTCACTGTGCCAATGTCATTTACTAGTCCAGCACAGCACCAGCCTAACAGAACGAATTGCTCGCTGCCAGGTTATCAAACCAAACTGTTGAAGCAAAGTGGCTGCAAGTGCCAAAGTCAACAGACCGGGCAGATGCAGGGGTGGAAAGGCACCGGATCTCCTGGCCAAGTGTAACAGTGGGGCAGAAAGGAAAGGGACCACCTCTACTGGCTCCTCCACAATGAGGTCACCTTGGCCGTACCACCAACCGCACTTCCAGAGCCCTCCTCAAACTGCACCTACACAGACACTTGGAAGGACACGTGTCACTGTCCTTATTTATACACCTCCCTTGCGTCAATACTTGGCATGAACTGTTCCAGCAGATCTGCATTTCCATTAATCCCAGATAATCGACAGTTTGTTACTTCAAGACTGAAGTACCTGTACTACAGCAGTAATTCCAGACCCTGTAAGGACAGGGAGCTCGTGACAGTGACAGGAAAGGGCTTGAAATGGAGCAGTGAAGCCTTTCCCAAGGGCTCTATGCAGGATTTATGACTTCTCCTGAACACCCAAAAAGCCACAGCTGGCCTTTTGGGGAAAGGAGGTTGCTGGTGACTCCTTCTAACCCTCAGAAGTGCGCCTGCACTCCGTGTCTACGTGCCAGTTGCCACAGCTTCTTTTGGTTTTCTTCTCACCATAGCAACCAGGATTAGTTGCCTCCCTTTGTCTATAATAAAGCTTTCGTATCTTCCAAAAGTATTTCTCATAACTCCATCTTCTTGAGATTTTCCTGATCCATACAATGTTTATATATCTTCACTTGGAACAATAAAAAAAAATTAATCTGTGATCTGGGTCTTCTAGATAATTAATAATGACCTTTCTTCTCAGAAAGAGAACTTACACATTGGAGAAGGTTTCCCAGAGAAGTGGTGGAGTCCCTCAAGATGCAGAAGGAAAAGGCAGATGTAGTACCTAGGGATGGGGTTTAGTGGTGCAGTATTGGTGGCAGATAGCTGGTTGGACTTGATGATCTTAGAGGCCTTTTTCAACTTTAACGATTTTATGACACCAAATAAAACAAGACCCCTACAGTCCCCTTTCTCCTAATACCATGAAGTCCTCTCAGCTTGACACACGGCCACTAGTCACTGGATGGAGTAAACAAAAGGCAATCTCAATCATGCAGAAGAAGCCTTCTTACCTAAGTCAATACATTTTTCAATTAATGTTTCTGAACTGAGCTGCTGCACTGTCTGTATTTTAGCTGTGATGGCCGCATATATGCACAGAATGCAACAACTGACTCAGCAATCGAGCCTTGTTTCAGTTTAAATTATTGTAATATTGATCTTAATTCTTGGCAGGGGATTAATTTTATGGCTATAACTATTTCATGAAAGAAAAATTACTAATCAGACTAAAACTGTGAATTTTCAAAAATTACTTTCCATTCCCCTATGCCTGAAGTCAATTATGTAAATCAGCAGTTATTGGCTCTTCTGGAAGCTCATGATCTAAGTACAGGCATAGTTACACTTCCAACGTTCATTTTCCTTCCAAGCTCATCTTCTATGGAAAACATAAAGCAAAACCAGACAAGAACTTGATATGCTTTCTTATATTGCTTTCTGTGACCAAAATGACCACCAGGAGCACACCCTTGTAATTCCTGCTCACCTTGCAACACTGTGGTGTTCATCACAGTCCCACAGCTACAACTGCACCTAGGGGATGGTCTGACAGGCTGGGGGTGCGTAGTCCAGGCTTTGGGGACCTGACTAGGAGGAGCAAAGCCCTCTGAGGTGTGGAACTGTCTGCCTGTGATGGACCTGAAGGGGTTGGTACTCTCCCCTAAAGGTTCTTGGTGTTCACTAACCAAAACACTGAAAACCAATGAACCACAACATAAGTGACCAACCAAACAGATCTATGAATACCGATTGCTCTTGAGAGAGAATCTCAACACAAAACTCCACTGAGACCATTACACACTTATAATGGCATAAGGCTCAAGTGGAGATGGGCAAGGGCAACACACTCATGAAGCTCAGGGAATAACTCAGGGTGTGCCTGACCACAGCTGCTGCAAACAAAGCTGACTATGTCAACACAAACAGGACTGGAGACAGGCCTTTGTTTCAGATAAACAGCTGTGTCAGTGGAGTAGATCAACAGACTGTATCACAGCTGAGCAGATGAAATGTTTCTTCTTGAGTTCATTAAAAAGCATACAAATGTCTGCCACAGCTGGCCAGCCCAATGTACAAAAACTGAAGAACTAACAAAAGAAATCTGAAAAGAGCACGGTGTTGAGATGGTTTCAACCCACGTTTCCCTCTCCAGAGAACAGGGACACGCAGCACTGTGCCAGGGAGCACAGAGACCTGTACCTGTGGTCACTGTGGATTAGCGATTGAGCTATCTGCCGCCACTGCTGTACTTTGCTACTTGCTACCAGCAGCTTACATTTGTATTGTGATTTCAGTATATTTTGAATCACAGCTATTTCAAGAATTCTATATAGCTGTAAATACAAACAAACACACATTTTATGAAACACTATACTCTCTCGAGGTGGAGTACCTTGAAGAACCTGGCAGAGGACAGAAGTCTGACAAACACTCAAATGATGTGTTAGTTTATCCATTTTGGCAAGAGGAAGGGGTTACTGCTCAGACTTCAGCATAAGCCCACTTCAGATATTAATAGCTGTAAACATCACTCTGCTTAAGCTCTCTCTCCCACAGCATGGATTCTCTGAAATTCCTGCACTTTGTGTCTACTGCTTCTTATGGTCCTGTTGCGAAACACACATCTGTTTAAAAGTAACACTATCACTACAGGCTGCTGGCATTTGCAGGTTGACAGAAACATTCACTTTCCCATTAACAAGCAGATACGTGCAACTGAAAACATTCCAGGAGCTCTCTGTTTCCTTGGCACAGACCTCAACAGGAATGTTTTGTAGGCCATTCAGGCTATGCATTAAGCTGCATTTTAAAGTATTATGGTGGTTTAAACAAACAGCTGTATGGTTGGAAAGAGTTCTACTGTTTACAAGCAATATTTAAAGGAGAAGGAAAGAATTTCTAAATAGCCAAATAAAATGGACTCTAAACTTGTATATGGATGTTGTATCAACAGGATGCACTGGGAGAAACTAACTAGCAAATGAAAGAATAAATAAAAAGGTGTAATAACTGACTTCTGAAAGTGCAAAATATGTTTTATTATGTTGCACCTGAGATGAATATAAAGATGACAGGTTCATGCATGTTTGAAGATCCTTTTAGGTCATCCAGTCCAACATTCCTGCAGTGAACAGGGACACCTACAGCTAGATGAAGGGCTCAGGGCCCAGTCCAGCCTGAACTTGACTGTCCCAGGGATGGGGCATTTAACACCTCTCAGTCAATGTGTGCCAGTGCTTCGCTACCCTTACTGTAAAAAACCTCCTCATATCCAATTACAATTTCTCCTCTCTTAGTTTGAAACCACTTCCCCTTCTGTCACAGCAGACACTGCTGAAGTGTCTCTCCCGTTCTTTCTTACAGCTCCCCTTAAGATACTGAAAGGCCGCTCTCAGGTCACTCTGGAGCCTCCTCTTCTCCAGACTGATCAGTCCCAGCTCTCTCACCCTGTCCTCAGTGTCCTTCCATCCCTTGGATCATTTTTTGCAGACCTCCTCTGGACAACATGCTCCAACAGGCCCACACCTCTCCAGTACTGAGGACTCCACATTTGGATGCAGTACTCCAGCTGAGGTCTCACAGCGCAGAGCAGAAGGGCAGGATCACTTCCCTTGCCCTGCTGCCTGCCCTTCTTTTGATGCAGCCCAGAATATGGTTGGCTTTCTGGGCTGTGAGGGCACAGTGCTGGCTCCTGTCCCACTGACATCCACCAAGTCCTTTCCAGCAGGACTGTGCTCCCTCCTTACATTGCCCAGCTTGTACTGGTAGTTGGGGTTGCCACGACCCAGGTGTAAGACCTTGCACTTGGACTTGTTGAACCTCAGGAAGTTCACCTGGGCCCCCTGTCCAGACAGATAATATCAGTGGCTCCCCTCCTTATCCACTGATCAGTTACACCATCATAAAAAGACACTAACTTGGTCAGGCAGGACCCCAGCCCCATGCTGGTTATCCCCTATCATGTTCCTCTCTTGCTCGTGTCTTAGCACAGCTTCCAGGAGGATCTGCTTCATGATCTTTCCCTGCACAGAGGTGAGACTGACAGGTTCTTGAAGCTAAGGAAATAAGAGGCATATAATTCACAGGGTCTTCTGTCTGCAGCTAACTCTGTTCTCACAGTTATAAAGGAACTGCTAAGAAAAATAAGTGCGCAACAGTTATCCATTATTTTAACAGAACCAAACTTTTTTGCTGAACATATGTTCTTCATCAAAACTATTCTTTTTTTCCCTCCCCTCTTCACAGTAGACCTTGGGAAAAGCACTGCACACACAACCAGTGCACGTGTGTATGTATACATACATCCCAGAGCAAGCAGCTTTACGGGAAAGCTGATGTGTCTATTTCAACAACTACTCTAATAACCCCAGTGGCCCGTTGCTCTCTTGAGGTTACAAAATTACTTAGGGGAGCAGTAAAATGCCAGGGGACCGCTATTATTGTTCAAAGTCAGACAGAATCCCCAGGCAGCTTCAGACTACAATACCAGCACGACGGGATTTCCAGCCATCAGCTGGCAGAGCACAACACTCTGCATTTTGAAGGACTTAAAAATGAAAGATATTAGGAAACCTAGCAATATTCATTCTGAAGGATGCTGCCAACCACCTGTAACATCATTGGATGTTACAAAGACAGGACTCTGGGTCCACAGCTCTCAGTTCTAACTAGTTACCTGCCGATACAGAAGTGCAAAACAGTGGCACCAGTTCTAAAAAAGTGCAACAAAATTATACAGGCACATAAACATCAACTTCCATAGGTGTGAGTGCAACACAACAAAAAAACTAAACAGGACAAAAAAAACTAAAAGCCAATTTCAAATTGCCTTAAGTAGCAATGCAAATCAGCACTTCTGTATACACAAGCTTTTTTCCAAGGGCTGGTTTAAATTAATGGTGAGAAGCTCAGTGTGAGCATGAGCGATTCTCAACTGTGGCCCATTTGAGTGAAAAGTTAAATGAAGGGCAGTAAGCAACAATTGTTAACAGCTAATATTACTAAAGAAAACCTTTAATACTTGAACTTCAGTTCATATTTCTTGCAATTAGTATAAAAATTTGGCAGATGTTATTTTGTGGTTATATCCACACCACAAAATCCTTAAGATCTTAAGCAGCAAGTAATATGCAAGATAATCACTCAGCTAAGTAGAGACACTGTTGCTATACTCATTTAAAATATGATGATTCTTCATATTACCTGCAGTACCAAAGCCAAGCAAAATACATTTTGTATTTTTTATGGGTATGCTTTTTTATATAAAACACTGCCATCTCCTTTGGAGGTTAGTTTCGAAATTCATTTTTTTGTAGCTGTCATGTTCAGACTGCAGAGAGGGGGTGGAATTGCTTAAAGTCTCTTTTCAACCAAGCATCGCAGTTAACATATTCTGTAGAGCCAATGCTGCAATTCCTTTTCAAGAAAGGACTTTCACAAAATCAAATATGTACCTGCAGAACATAGGGGGCGAGATTTCCTGATTCACTTCTTAGGATGCAGTGCTAAATATGCAATTGGAACAGATGGCTTTGCAGGCCATAAGCTATTTCTGTACCACGTCTATACTTTTCCGTAGATTAGAGGGGTTTCCTGGCAGAATTCCCTGGGGACTGTCCCCTGTATCACCCATAACAGCTACACTGAAAACGTCAAGGCCAGAGCCATGCATCATCTCATTTCTGCTGTCCAGGCTTTGCTGGAGAACATGGCTGGAGGGTGTGCAAGGGGCAGACACATACAGGGCATCTTCCTCAGCCCAGGCTCCTGGCAAAGGGCAAGGAGCACAAAGCTGGGCCCTCACCCAGGGGATCGTGGCCTGGTTTATTCTTCACTCTTGTGCTGTGCTCTTAGCTGGCTTAAAATTATTAAAGAAAATTATAGAAGTTCTGCTAAGTTAAAATTATGGAGACATTTCACATTTGTCTCCCTCTGCAATAACTCGAGGCAAGCCTTCCCAAATTTCACACAAGGCTGTGTCAAATAGGACAAACAGGTTTCAGAAAGTAATCATATAAAAAACATAAAATTTCAATATATATATATATATATTTAAGACTGTTCAGTTTTCTACAGCTTTTTTGCTATTTTGCTTCCAAGACGAGTCCTACAGAAAATGCACATCCTTTTTAGGTTGCTTACTTCTGTGGCAGCTCAGTTCTACAGTTACCAAACATTTTCCCAAATCAATCTAAGCCAAAGTTAGAAGAAGCCCACAAAATCACGTAGCACAGCATTCTGAATATTTGGGGAGTGCTGTTATCACAGAGTTCTGAGCAGTGGGGAGGGCACCTGGTATACCTGTGCTGGGCCTTGAGTCCTACCCCTAGGGCGAGGAAACAGAGGCTCTAGAAGACTTACAACAAAAGCAGCATCTTCTCTCTCATTTTGTGTAGGCAGCCCTAATTACCCTCGCATATCATTCATCTGCAACAGTTAACAGATGGGTAACTTGACCTACTCTCTCTGAAGAAAAGCAATCACCCATCCATGGACCTGGTTAGATTTCAAGGCAGTGCTGTTCAGGCTTTGTGCCAGGCCTAGAAGCAAGAAATTAAACAGGGAAATTCACAGATGACATCTGAAAAAAAGCAAGCCTCAGAAAGGTAAGCCATGAAGCCTACCAAGTGTTATAACGTAAATTTTATCGTTACTGGAATTTTTTAATATAGTTTAATAGGATTCTTAAAAGCAAGAAGAGTGAAAATGAATGCTGAATGATAACTGAAGTCTGCTAGAATGACAGCCTGGCCTAGGGAGCTGCTTTGGCAGGGGGGCTGGACTAGATGACTTCTAGAAGTCCCTTCCAAACCCTACCATTCTGTGATTCAGTGACAAGAAGGTTTCTTCTTGGTTTAGGGTTCTTAAGAAGCAAATATAAACTCAAATCAGGAAAAAGAGCTCCAAACTGGAAAAAACAGTACATCAGAGAGTGAAAGTGTAACACAGGCAGGGCAGCATCTAGCTTGCACATAAGTTGTAAGTTAAATCAAAGCCTATGAATCGATTTATTCTAGCAGTTTGCTGACTTGCAGAGGATCTCACAATGTTTAGCAGTCACTGGGACTTTCATCTCCTATTAGATAACAGGAGTGAAAGTCTCCTTGAGAACTGAAAGGCCTCTGGGCAGAGCTGGGGTGGGGGGCTTCAACAGCAAGGCTGCTCCTCACTGCTGAGTCTGACAGCTTGGGTGGGGTGAGAGGGGACAAGAAGACAAGGGAGAAGGTGGACACTCCCTGCAGAAACAGTGCTCACTTCCCTGGGAAGCTCTTAAGGAAGCTCCACAGGCCCAGGCAGTGTATCACCCTGGTCTGAGCAGAGAGAACACAGCTGGGGTCCTGCTGGGGGCTGCCCCATCCCTGTACCCAGACCTCCCACATCACCGACCTCAGCCGGAGTTGCTCCTCATTGACCATGTTCACCTCAGAGCCCACAGCATCTGCTCTGGGCCAGAACACCTTGGCCTTTTGACTTCCCTTTCCCCTCCTCCCTGGGATCATTTGCTACATTTTATTTATTACCACAGCTGGCAGTTTAAGATCCTCCTACACACCTACAGTTTGTACATGCAAAATGTTATCTCTCTCTGGATATGGGAGGACAAAACCAGCAGCTAAGCACTTTGGGCTGCTGCCTTTGATTCAGACAGGACTAAATTGCCATTTCCCAGCTGCCCCAGTGTGGGGCCATATACAGTGGTGCTGCCATGGACAAGGCCACCCAACGTGCAGCTCTGCTGGGCAGCAAGCATGCACCTGCTGTCCTGTTCCATCCTTTGGTCTCTTACCTCCTAGGTACCACCCTCACCCTGCCACCATAAAGATGCCAGCTAGGGGGTACAGAGCTCAGGTGGAGATATATAAAAAAAAGCTCTGCCTTCTCCCTTCTCACCAGTCAAGACAGGCTGTAAGAGACACAAATGCTTCCCTGCCCACACATCGCAATGCGATGCTGCTCAGGGGCTGAGGGAACGTTACAACCTCTCCTCCCACCCCCATAGGCCCAGGGTGACTCACAGAAGCACTGATTCCAGCTCATGCAAGTCATCAAAAGCAGCAGCAGGGTACTGGGGTGGGGGCAGGAACACAAACAACAAGATCCAGCTCTGCAGCAACACAACCTCTGGTCTTCTGCTGCAAGATCTATGGAAACTCCTCGGCTCTCAGGTCTGGATGCTGTGACAGAGCCCAGTCCCACGCTGGTAGGAGACCCTGCAGCATGCCACCCTTCTGAACGTCACAGCTTGCTTCCTGCAACAGCTGTCACCTATTGGGTCCTGCCCCAGCCAAAACTGAAGGCCAGGCACCTTGCCCTCTGAAGCTTTGGTATAGCTTGTGTGAGAGCACTCGGCACCTTGCAAGCAAGTTCCAATGAGAAAGACATCTAGCATTAACGTGGCTCTTGCAAACTCTGGAGTAAGCTATGCATTCTGCAGCTAAGTGCTAGAAAATGATCTGCACATTGCTTTATATGTAAAATAAATAATCAAGTGGAACAGTGGTAGAGAACACCCATACATCTTTGAATCACATTGGCAATTGGATATGAAGCAAAACCCAAAGTGAAAACTAGTAAAAAAAAATTAATATGCTTAAATACACAATGCCTATGTCATAACTGCTCAGTCCTTAAGTTTATACATCTTCATGTTCTTATAAGGATAAATGACTACAGATTACAGACAATATTTTTTTTACATTCATTTCTTCATTGGACGCTAATTACTTGCTTTTAAACAATTTTTAATATGAATCCAACTTCACTTGTGTCAGAGACCATATGGAATACTAAAGTTTTTACCAGACTTTAATCTGGTAAATCAGTTTGGTTCTGCTCTCACGTCAACTGTCAGACTGCTTTAAATGAGGACTCCGGAAGGCATATTTCTAAGGTACAAGCATATTGACAATAACAACAAGCCCAATAGCACTAGACGTGTGAGCAGAATGCATTTAATACCCAAGTTCTGCAGACTTGTAGACTTGATTTTCAAATATTTTGGCTTTTGTTTTATTGGGATTTTTGAGATTCAAAGACATCATTATTGATGATAGCTTATAAATAAGTGGAGAGACACTGTCTTACAGTTGCTATACTAAGAAGATTTAATCAACCAGTGCTTATACGCAAAGCATACCTGATAAACTCACAGTTTACAAAAGAGCTGCAGGAAAAACACACAAAATATGGTATCTAAGCATACTCTTATTTATACCTGATATGAAGAATCCTACACTAACGTTTACAATTCAGGTCTACTAAAACCAAGATTTCTTTGATTACAGAACTACGTCTTAAAAGAATTCCAACAACAACAACCAAAGCACAGACCACAACCACCTGATGCGTAATGAAACTTAATTCCAAGAATATTACTTGAATAGTAGAATTAATGTAAGAAAAACAGCTGCAGAATCCACCAGCTCACCAGACCCCTCCAATTACCAGCTTGGGTTTTGCTCAGACACAGCGACAGTCTGGTTAGAAGGGAAGTCAAGTTTTATAAAGAAGAAATTATGGATACTCCGGGGCTGAGGGAACAGCACACAAGCAGAGGTGGATGAAGTTTCTCAGCCCTCATCACTCCTCCTGCTGTGGAGCCTGGCTGTCCAACAGGCCTGCACAACGAGCTCTTCCTCACACTGCTCTGCTGAGGAAGCCTCTCAGAGATACGTGGTGTCACATGTGGGACCAACAGAGCCAGGTGACTGCAAAGCAACAGACCTATTAACCTCCTCTTCCCACATCCTTTTTTTCCCCCTCTCTTTTTGATAAAGGACATGACATTTTGTGAACTGCGTGGTGACCACATGAAAGTATTTTTCCCATTGTACTTCAGGGAACACTGCCTCCCCAGCAAGTACGCTCACAATGGCTCTTTTCTTTAAGTCAGAGCTAGCAGCCGGGTGAGTGGGCTGGGATGACAGCCTCCCTGCGAGCACAGGCACGGCTCTGGAGACACGCTAATCGCTGACTTGATTCACACTGCACAGCCCATCCTAGGCCTATTTCCAAAGCCAGCTCTCAGCCTGGTGTGCTGCAGGGAACCTGCTTTGGCAGGGTGGTTGAACTCAATGATCTCTAGAGGTCCCTTCCAACCCCTATGATTCTATAGTGACCCAGGAACCATTGCACCTCTCCTCCTCTGCCACCTTCTGTGCTCACCAAACGACCAAGAAGCAGTCCGAGGCCTTCCCTGCCCTCAGTCCAAACATGAAACATCCACCGAACACTCACACGTCATTAAGTCCGTTTCTACAGTAATCTTTCAGGCTCAATTCATTTTAAACAGTGGTTGGCAATCTAATTTGCAGGCAAGGATATGCTGCTATTTAAAATTAAAAAAAAAATAGATAAAGATATCAAGAGAATAACAAAGGAGTTTGCCTGCATCTCTCAAACAGTAAGAAACATTTCCTTATGCAGATGTGTTTGGTGGGTCAGCCTCAGCCGCACACTGAAGAATCAGGTAAAGGAAACAGCCATCCTGAAGCCAAGGCCATGCCAGGCAAGGAAAATATTTCTGACTTCTTTGCTCCCTGGAAGTCACTGCTTCCTCAGCACGGCTTCAGACTGACCAGAGCATCTACAAACCTAAACAGAGCCTCAGCAGAAATCAAGAGTTCATATGTGGCTGTGGGCTAGCTTCATCCTGGGGAGATGCTGCCTCTGCTTCTCAAATGAAAGCACTCGTGAAGGGCAAAGAAAAGCTGTGCAGATCACAGAGATCTAATAAAGCTTTGCTTTTTCACTTGCAGTAGACTTGCAGCTTTTTGACAAGTCTACAAGGATACAAGGTTTTTAACTTTGCATTAGAAACTTCCACAGTCAATACCTGACAGCTAGCAAAACAGACAATAGGTTGCGAAGATTTCTCACTGTATACAATTCAGTCTGTGGGTGGTATTTTTAAGGACTGCGGTCTCCATTCTGAGAGGTGGCTATTGCATCTCTTGGTTACAGGGAGGAGAAGAAACCAGTTTGCCATAGCAGGACTGCACTGACAGCCCACTATGGCATGCTGACTGCTTTTGTCATGCTCTGTGCCAGAGGCAGAGCGAAACCCGGACACCACAGGAATTCACTGCACTTCATTTATGCACACCTCCACACTGCTGTTGATGAGACTGCGACATTGCATACCTTAAAAGTGTATTTTTCTGTGCAGTAGAAGAAAAGAACGTTTAAAAAGGTGTCACCTATTAAAAGCAAAAAAGAATTATCTGGGGATTTTATCATGTCTTCAGCTTAAAAAGATCACAGACAAGGTAGAACTGAAACATCTGAAAATTAGAATATCACCTAATTTCACTGCCTCCTACAAAACTTTGTTTTATGCATTATATCCTTATTCACTCCATCCCTAATAGCAGTGTCGGCTCAGATGCCCATAGGACAGCAAGGACTGACTTCCTTGCAGTTAAATCAAGAAACCACAGTTTCCACTTTGTGAGCTTTGTTCCAGGGCTAGAACACTTGATCATATGGTATTAATATACAGCTAAGAAATCCAACAAGAAAGGCCTTAATCGCACTCAGATTTTTGACAAAGTTCAGCACCATTCAGTCTGGTGGTTGCTTTAGTAAAAACAGCAAGCGTAAGGCTGCCTAAACCACCCCGATCCTGCACAGAATGGCCAAGGGTAAGAACAAGTTTGATGCAAAGCCCTCCAGCAGCACAGCTAGCAGAACTTTGCAGAGATCCCCCTTGCCAACCAGACGCTGCACGCCAGCGGTTGACAGAGTGCCATAAGCAGGACAATGGTCCAACAGTGCTCTTAGTTGGACTCCCTGCCACTTGGCTTACCTTTCAGGTCTCCTGCTTTGTGCTGACTTCTTTCCTTTGCAGATCTGCAATTACCAGATAAAGCTCTAAAAGCATAAAAATCCTGTTACTGGAGATGTAATGAGGTGTTTTTACATCACCTATTTTAGGCTGCCAGAAGCATCTGAATCCAGTATCTCCAGGGAAGGTCCCCATTCTCTCCAGTGACAACGCATAAAATGCACTGCTGCAAGCCAGTTAAATGCCCATACTACCTCAACATCGATACAGAAAAACATTCCCCATACCACATGCAGCAAAATCATGTTGCAATTAAAAAAACAGAGTTTACAGTCAACATTTCTCTCTAAGAAGCACTTCGTAAGCAAAGGGAAAAGAGAAACTGATTAAGAAAGCAGAATTCCCTTTAGCTGACTTGAATTCAGCTGTATTCATTTATTTAACAGATGTCATAGACGGCAAACCATGATTTGTCAGTTCTGAACAATTTCACAATACAATATTTAACCCCCAGTGGTTATCTCCAGTATCTCCTTTTCTTTTCTGATCACTACAAAGTTGCTAAAAAATGTGGTTAACTGGGCTGCTATCAATACTGACACCACTACAGGAGTGAATGCAATGCATACAACCCATACTGTTTTCCAGGAAAACAATCTCCTAATTAACAGGACATGCTGAGACAATGAAATTAAGTGGTACTCTAGTTTTCAGATGTTCCAAATCCAGCTTGCCTAGAATGTTCACTAGGTCACTCCACAAGCATACTGATGCAAACAAGTCTGCCTGCAAGATTAAGATTCCTGAATTTTACATCATCTTAGTTACACCTAAAGAACAGCATTAAGATTTCACTTGAGCCATACACAACCCCATATCTAGCAACTGTATGTTCTTTGCCTGCTGTACATTAGGTTTAAAAGAGAACACAAAGAAGATGCTGTATGATCTTATACAGCAAGAAACACTCCTCACACAAACTATTCTGCAATAAATTATCCCATTCTAAACCGTCTTGAAAGGGTGATCTTGCTGAAAGATGTCCTTTGAGAAAATACAAGAGAATATTATGGAAAAGACATAACGCTCCAGCAGGCTGGAAACTAGTTTAAAAAGCAATCTGTTTTTCCTTCCATACTCAACACAGAAAACCATCACCAACAAACCACTTTAAAAAAAAAAAAAGTCAATTGAGGTCCATTTATCCTTGGAGTGCTTTTTATTCCTGATGTCTCCTCAAGATCTTTCTAATGACGACTGCATTTGCACCTGAATTTCAGCTGACATTTGAGTTACCTTAAACATTAAATGGCAGCTGAATGTATAAGTACCTGGCCTAACAGTTCCTATATATGTGATTATAATGGATATATCCCCTTAATTACAGCTAATCCCCCCCCCCCCCCAAAGCCCAACCACTTGCAGAAGCCAGAGCTGTAACACTGCGTTCCTTTACCAAAGTGTCAGAAACAAAGCATAGTAGTGGGCAAGCTTTCAAAACACAAATTCTTCTGCTGTGAGAGCTCTCCTGTTTTCAATCTGTTACAGTCAAACGTGCACGCTCATTAAAAGCATGTTTTGCACAAACAGGGCTTAAAGAGCACTGAAACGTGCACTTTCAAGTAAAGCTAATATGGCTGCCTACAAGTCAACATGATACAGCCAAGCAAAAAGGCAGTGTGGGGATGCAAAAGGAACACTATTTACCTGCCAACAGCAACATGATTAAACAGTGTGGGTTTGATTTTTTTTTTTCCTAAGTATTGCATATAATCTTTCACATTTAGTCTACTTAAATTGGCTTGGGTCTCTCCTTTGTTTTATAAGTGCCTTTTGAAAAATGATTATTATTTTTAAAGCTGTTAGGTGATATTACTGTTGGGATTAATGACTGAAACTTCCACTATTTTGGTAAATATTCAGGAAAATTATTCAATGGATGTCTTTAATTAGACTTTCTCAACTCACAAAAGGCTCTCTAATGACATTAATGTCTTCAGCGATCTGCATCAATGTTTGCCTGAAGGGACAGGTTACTTTCCCAGGTGTACAATACGTAAGAAGACTCAACCCCTTATCTTTGAGCAGAGAAAAGGGACAAAAGGAAAGGATGCACACAGCTTCCTTCTCTTGGCATGCACTGCTGGAAAACAGCCTTGAAGTAATTAATCACATGGTAGAAAACCTTATAACAATTAGAGGTAGAGTTCCATTACTGTTCCATTTTTTAATCTGCTCCTATTTAAAATATTTTTTTTCCAAGGTATTACTGACAATTAAGTACAAATCCAACTGGCTTTTTAAGCCACTTAACCTGCAACAGACAGAACCCCATATTCCAGTGTATAATTATTTCATGGCAATAGTGCACAGACACTGCTCAATTTGGAACCCCAGACCATTGCAACCTACCACACAGAAAGGATAACAGTGAGAAAAGCACTAAGGCAGTCTTTCTAAAGGAGGTTTGGTTCAATCTGGTGAGTCTGCAGGTCTCAGTCTGGCATCTGTTTTGCTTTGTAACTTTATCTGTGCTACCTGAATACAGCTATACCATCCGGACCAGAAGACAACAACTCTGTTAAGATTGAGAACATTCATTGCTACTTCACAGAAATTTCTCCTTGTAGCACTCTCACAATTCCATTAAACAGTTCTCCAACCTCGTAGGAAGTGTTATAAAGAGAGCTTTACATTTTGGATTTGGGATTGCTGCCGACCATTACATTTTCCAAGTCCTGGCTTGTACTAAAAAGTATGTGCACAAGGAAAAAAGATGTAAAGGGAAGGAGGAGAGAAAACTGCTATGAATAGTGGTGCATGGTGACCTTCCAGGAGGCTCAGGATGAGACTCCGCATCCACCTAAGGATAATTTTTTTCCAGAAAGATCTATTTCCTCTCTCTCTTCTTATGTTTACCTATAAGCAAACTTTTTTTTTCCTACCATTATTAACACAGCTCATGAAAAAGCAACAAACAGTCAAGCTATTCCTTAGTTTTACCTACTTCTTGGTTCATCTGGCTTGAACTCTAAAAAGAAGTCCAATTGTTGTCACTGAGTCACATGTATATTAAGAACGGACAAGATGGTGCTTAGTGTCACTTCAGTACATGCAGTACATCCACCTACAAAAAGCCACAGAGCTGCAGAGATGGGTAGATGAATTACCATCACAACTAAGACTACAATAACTTTTATCTCATATCCTTGCTTACAAGACAGAGAAGTGCCTGAAAATGTAACCAATGGAAGAAGCCTTTATTAAACAAAAATATATTAATGTTCCTCGTGCCTGCTCTTTAGGTTTGTGTTCCTGTTATGAATCCTGTCGGTTGCTTCAGTGACTTTAAATATCAACTTTTCCATATCCTGCACAAATCCTAGTTATCTTGCCAGTGAAACGTGTTCATCACATTAGAACAAGATCAAAATGAATGCAACTACTGAGGTATGAAAGAACTGGAGATCCAAGCTGCAGCCACTGAGCCTCAGGAAGGTCGTAACAATTAAATATGTAAAAGGGACTTTTTCTCAAGATAAAAACAACAGCAACAAAAATGACAACCTATCAGATATGAAAAAATGTCCTCCATGCAATTCTGAGTGACTGAAGTCAACTCCAATAAATTGCTACCTTGACACCAAATGTAACATCTCTAAAGCAGCATGAATTACCATCAACCTTCTCAACTAACAGATTTGGTCTTAACTGGCCAGTCATCTCATACATGCAAACATTTAATAAAATTGACTTAAAATATTAAAAATGAATTAACTATTATTGAACTATTTATTTTATTCACAAGAAATATGACTGTATTGCACTCAAACATTCGCCAGTTATTCCCCTACTACAGTGCAGGGTAGAATGTCTAATAGGAAGCAAGACAAAGAACTGACTCTTCCACTCACCTCCGTTTGTGTGTTTGAGATGGGTTTTAGCCGTATCTGTCCAGGGTTATCCAGCCCCAGTAGGTAGGTACAGCTCACCTGACAGATTCTTCATGACAGAATTCAGTCACTGCTCTGACTAAAAACCATCATCAAAGTCAAGAAACGATGTTGAACCAGCACAATGTGCCTTCAGGCAGATTTCTGATGTTGTTGTTGTTTGTTTGCTTGTTTTCAAGTAACAGCAAATCTTTCTTAACAGATCAGGGACTACCGAATGATATATACAGGAGTGGTCCTGTTGCGTTATCTTTTGTTAGGCTGTCAGTTACTGCAATGTACTAGTGTGACAACTACAATAATTACACTGGTTCACCCAATTAAACCTTCATATCAGCACTCCCAAAGGCTGTGCTTCTTTATGCATTTAGACACAGCTTAATCCACGCTCAGCCCCCAAATAAACCACTATTATAAAGTAATTAACAATCTTTCACTGTGGTTTGGATTTAGATGAATCAGACACATTTTTACAAAACATTCAGGAAAAAAACTGAAATAGGATTTTCCACAGCAGACGAGATCAGACCACTAGTGAATCTAACATGGAATTTGCCTTTGGCACTGCCTTGATACTGCGGATCAGCAAGAAAAGAGACTTATGATGGCCTAAAAAAGAATAAAAAATAAGAGTTGTATAACTTATGTATGAAAGAACAAAGCATAAGAGCATTGTCTTAACATCAACTCAGATAATAAATAATGACATTTCCCAAGAGTTAATTCACTGTTCAAGGTCATAGTTCTGTAAGCAGTCCAAGGAATAATTAAGAACAATGCCAAAATATTCTTCACAAGTGCTGCAAGTGAGAACAGATCTGGAAATACAACAGACAATGGTATCACCACAGACAAGGCACCGGCTGTCAAGCTCTTATAATATAAAGGAATTTTTAAAGAACCAATGGGGAAAAGTTTCCAGTGGGCACAAGATGTTCTGCAGAAGCAATTCCAGAAGTGAATGTGAGGGAAGCCTCTGCAGGCCTTCAATTCCCTTCACTTCCCCATCTGCATGGGCTGCTGCACTGATCCTAGCTGAAAAGTTACCCCAAAAAAGATCGTTGGTTTTAATCCAGACCAAGTCACTGACTTCGGACAGTGGGCAACAGTGCTGTCAATGCAGCTGAAAGGTGAAGGGGTTGGGGTTCCGAACATTCAGCTGTACCCTGATTTTCACATACGCAGGGATATCAGTACGTTCACTTTTCTTGCTTGATTTTGCATTTCTGGGGTTGAGAGAAGTTCCCTACAATATGCCGTTTAAGACATTTTGTTGTTAATAAGAAACTTCCCACAAGGGAGCTATGTTGATATCCAGGAAATAATCCTTCATCTATTTCAACTAAACACAATTTTCCCAGGCAAAGGACAGCTCAGTCTAGGCTGATTTGGTTCAAACCCCCACCCCTGTAGATAGACACAGCAGTTGTGGGACAGTACTGTACATTCTGTTGTGCTCCAAAGTCTGAAGCAAAGAATGGGGGAAAAAAAAAAAAAAGGAAGAAATCCACCTCACGAAAAGTATCAAGGAAAAGATCAACTTGCAGGCACACTGCAGAGGGCTGTGATATCACACTGGAGCAGTGAGCAAGACACAAGATGAGGCAACACAGCAGAAAAAGAACTTGGGATCCACTTCTGCAATTTCACTCGGAATCACTTTTCAACTAACAATAAATCCCAGCAAACCAAATGTTGAAACAGAACATTCTTTGGAAGAATAATTAAAATACTGAAAACAGATAGTTTTTTGCAGTAAACTTGGAGAATTTTAGCTGTGTGGGGTACTTCCTGAAGAAGGATATTCCATAACCCAAAGCATTCTTGCAAAATACCACACGAACAGTTCCCATCAAGAGCCATGTAGAAGAAGCTGAGCTAAAGGAAAACAAAAACAAAAACCTGATTGATTTGAAAACGTGGAAGTGAAATAAAGGCAAAGGATCATGGTCATTAGATGAGATTTCCCAGAAGAAAGCACATTTCACAGGGAAAGACTGACACACACAATTCGTGACATCATGGTTTTCTATAGATAGAAACTAGAGACTGCAGTTGCTCTCCTGTGAAATGCAGCAATGCAGCCTTCCCAAGTGCAATAGCCAGCTTCAGCATCATGAACCGCAGTGAGCAAATGAGCATAGAAAACTTACTGAAGGAAGTCTGACCACTTTCTGTCAAAAGCAATGTGATTTGTATACGAAAAGAACTGATCACTATAAAAGCACTGTACGTTTTGCATTACAGTCTATTTTTTTCTACAACTACTACCTCAGATGCTTCATATAAACCAAACCACAGCGTGTGCTGAGGAACAACCTTCCTTCCTTACAACTCATCCCATCAGCTCAGTTAGGCAACACCTGCAGCAGTCCCATCTTTGTGGAGTAATGGCCAGAATACGGGCACTTAACAGCTGTGTAACTTTTCCCAAAGTTAGGAGCTGCATTTACAAACTTGGTCTGGTTTTCTCAATCCTTTTGCTATCCAAAGGTGGGTTTTGTATTAACCAAAACCACCACAAGTGAAAGTTCTCTGATATTTAATATTTGTTCAAACCAACACTGATATTCAGTTAGAAGCATTTTTCCTCAGTCTCTTATCTGCACATTAATAATTTTGCACGTGCACTGAGAATAGAACTGCAATTATTTTCAATGGAATACAAGTTCTCATTCAGTAAATGGGGACAAAAAATAATTCTGCTTAAGAAGAGAGCGGTCTGTACAGAAATTATGCAGGTATGCTAACTTTCAATCCTTAATACACTGGAATATGAAGACTAAAGGAAGCACAAACCTCAAGACGTTACAGTCACTTTTTAAACTTTTTTAGCTGGTTTCGTTTTTTACCTTTTTTATTTAAAGACTGTGCAACCTCAGGCCATTTTTAGAAAAGGATTTTCCCAGTATTCCATTTTAAGAAAGCAACAAAAATGGAAAGGCAAAAACATCTTCGCTGGACCTTCACTGCAATGCCACATCTTCTGTGTTTTTATTTTTTTCTTTCATTTTATTCTTACTAGGAATACTTTAAATTAGAATGAAGGACACAAAGGAATCCTGTGGGTAGCCAAATCTAGACCTCTGCCACCACAAGAAACACACATAATAAAAAGAGTCAAGACTTTCAAGTTCCATTTCAAAGGTAATTACACATCTCCCGCCCCCACGCAGTAGGATGCTGTGCCAGAACCCCATTCCTCAGTGGCTATTTCTGTTACCAGCACAGTTTTCATACGGTCAAATTCCTAGGTGTTATCCTTGCCTTAAACAGGTCTCATCTTCATTTTCATTTCACTAAGACAAATTCCTTGGCTTATTTTGTTTTTTGTTCTCTGCTAAGTAAGACACATCCTAGTTTGATTTATCAACTTAGCAAGTATTTCCAAATGTTTAAATTCATCTTTTCCAAATAGGAAAAAGATCTGACGCCAAAACTTCAGAGAAGGTGCTGCCAATATCTTTACAGAAGTATTAACATCACCCCTTCTTCTGAGAACAGCTCACCCAATACATTCTGCAAGCACATCTGCCTTTTCCATTGCGGAATCACTGCAAGGCCCATAAAGCACTGCTATCGATGTAAGACATTTTCTCTACCAAAAAAAAAAAAAATTAAGATTCACATTTGTCAGGACTGCTAGCAGTCTGTTTATTCACACACATCGGTTACTGCACCATGCAACCGCTTTTTTCAAGGCCAGTAACGTATATATTCAGTGAATGATAGGGATATGATGGTGTGTATTTACTCTGTTTAATATTAACATCGCTATGCTCATTTTATGACTGCCACTAACAAAGCGACAACAAAGCAAGCTCTTCTGATAATCAACTTCGTTAAGATAATTTCAACTCCAAGAGAAGCACAACTCTTTCTACACACAGTTAACTCCACAGAATGGCAAGGTCAGTAAGGTAAGCACTGCTTACACTGCTTGGGTACTCAGGCATCTTCCATTAACCAAAACCTTATCCAAAATTTTGAGAGACAGAGGTAGCAAGTGAAATGGAAACGACCTGCTGACAGCAGGGTGAGGCCTGCAGAAAACCAGCCCGAACAAGAAAACTTCAATTTATCTTCTACACACCCTCCACCTTCTCCTCCTTCCTTACTTGTTTTGGTTTTGTTTGTTTGTTTTCGTGGTGGGTATTGAGACAAAGCATCAGACCACAGAAAGCTGAAAGTCAAAAATCACACACTGCCATACTCTGAGATGCTGATATGTATACAGCGATTGACATAAGCAATCTGTATTAAATGAAAATTAGTTAAGCACATCATGAGGAAAAAAAATTGTGACTGAGCAAGTTCATCTGCAGTTCACAGCTAGGTATCAACAAACACAGAGACTGGAAACAAAGTTTAATAATCCATTTATTATCTCCAGTCATCACACACTGATGTTTAGATGACTACTCAGGGCTTAAAGCGCCTGTTTCCTCCTTTCTGGGAAAGGAGAAAAAAGCCTGAATGCAATGGAGCTGTGCCAAGTGGCACAAACAGACCTGAAGGGAATAAACACAGCCACATGCAGCTCTGGGAGGCTCAGAGCACAGGCAAGCTACAGCTACTTTCCTCTACAGGTAAGTAGCATCAGCTTCATGTTATCAGAAAGAATAAGGCAACCTCTGAAGGGGACAAAATACTGTTAATATAGCTACTTATCATGGATAGAGAAGTACAGGTGCATGACACAATGCAGACACAAACATCAATAGCTGCTGAAGATGCTCATACCCAAGCTGCCTAGTGCCATCTCTCACCAGAGTACTACTGCTCTTACACTTGAAGAATTCCAGAGTTATTTGAGCACATCCAAACCAGTGCAGAGGTGGCCAGCTGGTGATTCAACCCACCACAACTGCTGACTGATGAGGAAAAGAGATGGAAATTGAAGTTACCTGAACTATACAGTAGCAAGCACTCAGTAAATGCTGTAGAAAAATCAGTTCAGGATGTTACATCTGGAAGGACAGTATGATCACTTGACTGCGAGGAAGACAGTATAAGGAGTATGTTATAAAACTGCTTATCAGATACGGATTAGATGCTCACAGATATGGCCCTGCAAACAGAACTACCACAACTCCCTGCATCTTAAATTCAATACAGCCAAAGCCACACATGGATGGATGCAGTGTTAAAAACACCGTGCATGAGACATTTTGCATCACAGACAACCATTAAACACCCAAAGTTTCTACCAGCCCACCTTGTATCTTAATTAATGACAACACTATGAAAACAGTAAACCTACACTCAAAGCAACCTGGCAGACTAATACCACTTCTTGGCCCTGTATGGAATTAATAATCTTGTGGAAACAAGCAAGGCATGATTTCCAAGATAGATATCTTTAATGGAGGAATAATTAGCAAGAGCTTGGTAATTTTTCCAACACAGAAGTTTTTTTTCACCCTTTCAGTTCTTATCAGCAGCAGCACCTTCCGACTAAGTTTAACTTGGAAAAAGCTCCTTTGGATGTAGCATAATTACGAGTCACAGTTTTTCCTCATATTCTACTTCACTGTAAAGGCAATAAGGCCAGGTTCCTTGCAGTGGTGCCCAGTGCCAGGACAAGAGGCAGTGAGTACTGATCAGAACACAGGAAATTCCTCCCGCAGCCCAGGAGCACTTCTGTGCTGTGTAGGTGTCGGAGCACTGGCACAGGTACCCAGGAGCTGTGTGTGGGGTCTCCCTTGGAGATCTTCAGAAACCATGGCATGATGCACCTGCTCTGGGCAGCCCTGCTGCAGCAGGGGATGTGCCTCATGGGCCCAGAGGGCCCCTCCAAACCCAGCCACTGTCACTGTCATCCTTGCCTTCCCCAGAAATACTTTTCTGCTTTCCTTGATTTGATGAAGGCTGTTTTTTCCCCTTTCATTGCATATCAATAATAACTAAATTAAAGCCAGAGCATCTGTACTGAGGTATGCACAAGCCAGAAAATACCGAATGAATGCAGCTTACACAAATAAGACTAGATGAGGAAAGCATGAGGTATCACCAGGCTTATACTAGCTTAATACTGCAGTGCCATTACTTAAGTTTTCCTGAACAGTGACCAGATAGGAGTTAAGCACTTTATCTTCCAAACACTCTGTACCTGTGTTTTCTCCATCAATTTTGGCAACAATCCTATGAGTTCATTCTTTGATTTGTAAAGCATTCTTTCATTTATTTCTTTGCACAAGAGCTAACTTCACCAAGTCAGCCAGCAGGTTCAAGCTGTTGGGCCACTCACAAACTGAGGTGTTTCAGCCAGCTCCCAGTTGTTAGGCATGCAGGCACCAAAGAGGAGAAACCACTTGCAGATACTTGCTTCCCATATTCTGCAGGTAATAACCACTCTGGACCAGGTTGAGAGCTAAGAAGAGTCTGCACTATTAAAACTAAGAGGGAGGAAAAAAAGAGAAAGAAAAAAACACAACAGTGATCCAAAAACCAAAGACAGACTATTGCTGGTGCCCGTAACAGCTTTCAGAAAGTCAAATAAACACAGACAACTAGCAAGGAAATCTCAAGTTTATGTAATACACAAAATCTTGAGACTATTACTGAAAGTAATGAAGTGCTCCAAAGACTACAAATGGTCCCCAAGGAAATAATTCTAAAATAATAATAATAAAAAAAATTAACCAGAAATCACAAATTGCATTTGTTCTGGCATATGACTTGTATATTTCTTGGAATTAAGTATCTTTCTTTTTATTGAAAACATCCATGTCTGTTCATGCTGGGTTTAAAACATGAACAGAAGATATCTGCTAGATTAACACCCTTGCTATCATATTTTAACTCTTTAAAGAATGAGACAATAAAAACTTTACATCTGATTCTCATCAGAGTTCACGATGTAGTCCATATTTTTTCATAAAAATATTATCTGTGTTTGTCACTCAATATAAAAATAGACAGAAAGTAAAGAGTTAAAGCTGTTTGGCAGCTGTTACTTTAACAGCTTTATAATTTGCAGAGCGTGTCAGTTCCTCCATCCTGGAATTACTTTTTTTTTTGAAAGCACCCAAGCAGAGGAGTGTCACAGCAGGCTCATCTGCCATGAGTACAGCAGTCAGAGACGGGATAGAGCAGGGGACCTCACCTCTGAATCTGTCAGTTGTAATAAATGATGGCATAGCCAGAAGATGACACAGACCAAACAGAACTCAAACCTAAAAGTGTGTGTGGAATTGGATGCGACCTATATAGAAGTGATGCTTAAGGGTGTGCAGAGCAGCATGGCTTCCTACAAGGAGAAGTATGTGGAGAGGAGGGACAAGGACAGAGCTGACCAGCCCTCCACAATGAGAGGACAAATGAGTGTAATACCTAGAGTGCTCCTGTTTCTTGCTCAGAAGATAAGGACCAATGTGTGGTACTAAAACCCAGCTACAGTAAAACCAAAGCATGCATAAAACACTGCTCTAACTAATCTCTGATTAGCTATCTGAACTGCAGGACACGGCACACTGAGTTTGAAGAGAACACCTACATCTCTAGCGTGATGCCAGACTTTGGCAAGTGAGGACGGACACATCCACCTTACCTACAAGTAAAGATGGATACATTCATGTCTTCCTCGTTTGCAACAAGCATTCAAAGTCAGCAAGACACACACATACCTTTCACGTATCATCATCTGTTTACCTCTTTCAACTGCTACCATTCTCATACGAACTTTTTCTCATTTCTACCTTACTTTCTTTGCCACAGTGTGCAGCATGCAGCATTAAGAGGGACTGCAATGCTCAGTTTCTGCTGTTTTTCTCTCTGTGCAATGGAAAGGGGCAAAACAAGTGCAACAACATGACAGGTTATAGATCAGCAGAAGCCCAGGCACAAGCTGGGGCCCTCACACACTACAGCTGTTTGCAGCTATTACAGGACCCTAGTAAGAAGTTACAGCAGCAGTAGGCAGTGCTAGGCCAGCATCTGCCAGCTGCAAGTATGCAGTGCAACAATGAGACATTTGTTCCCAACTCACGCAGCAAGGCAAAAACAACTGTACAGCAGCCACCATTCTTCTGAACAGAAGCCAGTAAGATGACTTTTTAAATTATTATTTTTTTTTAATTTCTCCCAATGAGTTCAGAAAATTCTCCAAAGAGTCATTCTTTCATTTTAATTACCACGTAGCTCCACGTAACATGGCAGCAGAGCTCTCCACAAAGCAGCCACGGGGCTGCGGTGTGTGGGACGATCCTGCAGCACAGCCCCCTGCTGCCCTGCATACACACAGGAGCTGCAGTGTGGGATCCCTCCATGATCAGGAGGCCAGCAGAACAGGTCTGGCTGCAGCATGTCCAAAAGAACACCCAGGTCCGGCCAAAGCCACAACATGTAGCAGCCATGAGATGTTGCCATGGCTGTCATCTAACCTGACTTTCCTTAAACAGGAGTTAACAGAGACACTGCTCCAGCTACAGTGACAACTATGCACATCCCTGGGTGCAAGGACCCCCACAAACAGCCTCATCCCACCTACACACTCAGCATATCTCTGCAGGAACCACTGAGCAACCAAACCCTGCTCAGTCACTTCAGATAGAGATGGGAACCTAGGGGCAGAGCCCAGGGCAGAAGCTGCATCAGCTGTGCTCAGAGCAGCCCAAGACATGGGCTGCAACACTGCCAAGGATGGCACACTGATGAGCAAGCACTCAGGTAGAGTAACTGTGGCAACACAGTTTGAAATGCTGCTTGGAGAAGCTCAAGCAAATCTGACAAAGCATGAAATATCTCTGGAGTTACGAGGATGGACTGCCTCCAGCAATGAGAATCAGGAAACAAGTTGGTAACAGCCTCTGCACTGCAGGGAGGTACACTGCCCTCACCAAAGGAGCTCAGAACCAAGGAGCCTCTGCATTTCTACAGGTATCAGTTTCCACTGGTATACTCTGCAGAATAAATCGTGATTCTGTCACTCTCACTGTGGATATTACAGAGAACCACAGAACTCCCATTCTCTTGTAACAACGCAGTGTGGCTTTAAGTGAATGTCTCACGTAGTCATCAGGGCCATATAATCTTGGAAATACATTTTTTTTCCCCTTTGGTCACCATGCATCCCCACTAAAATCACTTGCTACCTAGAACATGGCACCACTGAGCTTGGAACAGAAAACAAACAAAAGAAATTCAGTGGCTCTGTGCAAATATCCAGTTCAAGATGTAGCCAGATTTTAGGATACCTCATCTCCCTCTTGGATCCTTCTTACCTTAGTTAAGACAAAACAATACAAAGCAGGCCACATTTCTTTTTTTTTTTTACTGCTAAGCATATCTGTTTCTCAGAAGGTAGAATTTATAGGCAGCATTGGAAGCACTATGGCAGAGAAAAGGATGAACCTTCCTAGAGCGAGTTACTAGAGCAAAAAGGGAAAAAAATCTAAGTAATGTAGGCTTATAAACAGATAAAAATAGAATGAAAACACATTAAAAACATTAAAAAGTCTAACATTAACATGAGAAAGGTGGAAATTTGTAAGAGTTGATAATATGCAAATACCACAAAAACTGCAGGATTAGATGACGAGAAGCCAGTACTGCTTGATTAGAAGCCCCAACACATTGTTTAAAATGCTAAAACACTGAAGCACACATCCTCATACTCACTATTAACTCACATGCTGTATATCTTCTAGCAAGGATTTATTTCATGAACATGGAGAGAACAAACACATCTGCACATGCTTGCAAGCCAAAGCTGCTTCGAACACAGCAAGAGAGAAGAAAAGAAAGAAGGCAACTCCTGATGACAACTCCTGGCATTATAAAATAGCCACAGCAATCCCAAGACCAAATTTAAGCCAAGTATCCTGGACAACACATTAATTTTGTAGAACAATGATCATTTAAAAAAGACAACCACTAAAGTTGTTCAAAGTACAGAGTATCATACCACGAACATGGAACTGAAAATGGGGGAAAATGCATTATATTTTTACTACCATGAGGTAAGGTTTGATTCATACCATATGGCCTTGCAAGACAGGCATGTGTGCACGTCTCCACATGTGTGCACAAACACCATGGTCTCCAATCCACGACTGTACCCATTCCAGTTCTTTAGCAGAAGCAAAGAGAAGACAGGAGGATCTGAGCAAACACAAAATTCATACTTTTTCAGACATCCAGAGGAAAGCTAATCATAATGATTCACCAGGTTTGTCTCAGAAGCCTGAGAATTAATACAAACTGACATAAATTAAAGCATGTTTATATTTCTTCTCCTCTCTGCAATGCTTAAAAAAAAAAAGTAAAACCTTGAAACCTAACAATCATCTGTTATACTGGTGTCTGCATAATTCATGATAAGAAAACGATCAATGGACACATTAAGTTCTTTTCCTCTCCACTATTCTGTTTAACGTGGTACAAAACACACAGCATTTTATTTGCCCCTTGGGCAAAAATGCCCAGTTAACACAATGTATGGCTGCCCCATAAAACTGCATCTGAAGCCATCAGTCTGAGTTTAAAATAAAGAAGCTTAATCTAAATATTATACTAGGACCACAGACAGCATTACTTACAAGTTCATTTAGTTTCCAGCACACTCCTCTTAAATCAATGTTCTTTTGCCTGTCTCACTCCGAGACAAAACAATTGCTTCTCATAGTATTTTCTGCACTGTTAAAAAATCAGTGCTTGTCTGTAGTTACAACACCTTGAATTTGAGGTGTTTTATCCCCCCGCTGCTTAAGAATATGAAACGAGACGGATGCTATCAGCAACATCAAGCTTGCGAGTATGTTTGAAACACAGATTTGTTTACATGACTGCTTCTGAAAATGTAGGTTGTTTTCTGTCAGATTGCAATAAAATTAAAAATAAAGGCCGACTCAATAGAAAGGAACACCAGGAAAAGGAGAGAGGTTCCTTAGTGCTCGTACCTGGGACCATCCGAATTTCATTTCCTATACAGAAAATTTTACATGCCAACCTATAATCTTTGTGCTGTTTTTTTCTTACTCTTACTACATAGATTCAGAAGCCAAGCTTGCCATCCACCTGGGAGACAAGTGACTTTGTGTTTGTACAAAAAATATCCACAAATTCAAACAGAAATGGTGACTGAGGTGCCTCCCAACAGTTAGAAAGGCAGTCCTGGCTGCGGGAGCACAGCTCTGCTGCCACAGACCCCTGGCCATGCTCCACCTTTGGGATTTGCCCTTACATTCATGCAAGCTTGACAAAGAAAAGTAAGAAATGACAAGAAAACGGTGATGAAACTGAAAACAAATTCATGATGGTTTTGCAGCAACTGCCATAGCTGAATATCAGTATGTTCATTACAAGTACACGAGGCAGGAATTAAGACCTTTGAGTCAGACTCTCACATGATGTGGGTTTACTACTCAGCCCTCACCTGGACAGGATGCCACCTCTGACCCTGTGCTTTTTCTCTGTACTCCTCAACTTAACTTCTGCCCAAGAGGTCTATCTTCCCCATCCTGTGGATAGAGAGCGAGCTCTCGAAGCAACAAGTTTTCTGTTTCAAAGACTTGTCTCTTTCTATTAATAGAATCTTATTTTTCCCCCTTCACTCAAGATGCAATAAAGAGTAGCACTTTCTCTAAGTTTCTCTCTCGACAAACACGTGCATCTCCTTCGAAGCCTTTGAGCTGCCCAAAGCTCTTTTGCGTTTTAAGAAGATTTGGACTAACAAAGGCCAAAATGACAGACCAAAAAGTAAGCCTTCAAACTGATGCTGTCAAATACTATTTATGGTCAGCCCCCTTTGTACAACAGCTCTTTCCCAGTGGATTATTTAGCATACAACCTTATTAACTGCTGATCTGTGTAACAGTAGACAGAATGGGATAAAGTAACAGAAGCAATGAAATTTCTGCCTATCAGCATCATGGTCAGGAAACACTGCTCTGCATTCACTCTTCCACCAATTCAGTATGTAATTTATTCACCACAGTTTTCTAAAGCACAGGCATGTATGAACTAAAGAAATACCACCTAAGAAGGAGCTTGGCACGATGTCAGCTCTAAGAATTTGAGCTTTGATATTTCCCACTAAGCAGCTAGGCTGGAGATAAGGTAAGAAGATAGCACTTGATCATTCTGAGCAGCCAACTGATGCGAGACTCCTAAGACTTGAATGCATCAGATACTAAAAAGCATCTTTGTTTACGTGCAATCACCCATGGTAAATAGATTCTCCACTGCTCCGACCAAATCTACTGAGCTATTACTTATTTATAAGTTTGATCTTGAGAGTTTACATATACTCTTTTTCTTTACCACAGAAAAATCGCTTGACGTTTGGACTGCCCACTTAAATTATGCATTGAGGGGGCATACACAATATTCCCTTGCACAAGGAAAAACCATTACCTTCCCAGAACATCACCAAAACAACAGCTCTGCTGTTACCCAGCCCTCACCTCTCGAGGCCCAAAGATGTTTCTGTACACAAGGTTAACGTGTGACATGACACAGCTGAGTAAATCAACTTAGCAGATATCTTCAGAAAAGGGACTGAAGTAATCTCTCTACAACAGTAAAACGTGCTTTCAAAGTGCAGAATTAATGAAAGATTAACGACACACAGGTAAAATTACTAATTAAAACAAGATCTCCAGCAAGATTCTGAATGCAGCTAAGAAGTGCCAAGAGCAGATAACTATTCATATCTGATCTAAAGAAGGAAGTCCGTATCTACTCAAACGTCTGGAAAAGCTAAGAGTTCTCTATGTGAACTTCAGTACATCAGGTTCTCTTCTTTCAACAACTGATTTTTAAAAGTGCTTTCACCAATGCAATATTCCAAAGCCAGCTGCAATTATAACAAAATAGCTTGCAGCAATAGGAACATTTGAAATGCATCCCATTAGAAGCTCTTGCTCCCACTACTTCGGGCTGCTTGAAGCAAGTGTATTTTTTAATTTTCACACAGGCTGCTAACAACAATATTTACATCGGGTGAGTCTAGTGCCATAATTCCCCTCTAAAAAGTTTTAACTAGCAGTACACTCAAGAATGAAATAACTATTCTGGTAAGAACAAAGGAAATCTTATCTTTTGGAAAAAAAAAATGAGCTTCTTCATGTTAAAGTTTTAACAGCGGGGGAAGAGAAGTAACATTTCCCCCACACAGGCACCCCTCAAAACAACAAAAATACAGCTCTGGTTTCAAACATCTGCGTTCCTGGCTCCTGTAAGTCATACATCACGGACCCAGAGACTGCCTGAAACTTAAGTTATTTACCACGAGCTTGACTGCAGCACCAGACGCTGAAATGAGCTGAGCTGCAAGAATACTCTGGGTACTCACAGGAAAGCTACAAGAGCAAGTATATTGCTGCGTTTCACAGTGTCTGTCAACATTATTACCACAAGTAGCTTTTTAAACTACTGTAATATTTGTCCAGGTCAGCATGCCACTCAGCAGGTTTCCAAACTTGCCAGGAGCACAATTTACAGCATAGAGAGCAACTCCTGCTCTGTCTGGAGCCGATGCCAGCCATTCTGCAAACACAACGCAGGGCCAGACGTGTCCATCACCAGGCTGTCCAGCAGTGTGTCCCCACCTTCCTGCCTCACCCCTGTCCCCAGGGCTCCCAAACCCATTCATTTCTCTAGTATCGCCTGCCCAGCTCAAACATAAACAAGGAACTGCCACAACACTCCCAGCAGACCTTCCTGTTATGCCACAGCCACAGCCCTCCAGCCTTTCGAGATAGCAGAGGGCCATGCAGGGACAGAAGCAGGGTGGGATAAGAAATGAAGCCTTCTTATCTCTCAGCAGACGCCCTAAACTAGGAGACATCAGTCCAAGAGTGTAATAACTAAGGAAAGCAGGACAATTGTCTGGAGGAAGGTGGGAATTGCTTGAGCTGACTGACAGCTGAGTGAGGGATCAGACACTGCCAGGCGTCAGGCACTAGTTATGGCAAATCGTGTACTTACAGCGTGCTGTTAAAATTACTCCATCAGAATGTGATGTTAAGTGCCCAGTCCTGCCCTCTGCATTTCTTCAGCCTGTAAATTGGCCAGTGTGTTATCACGGCTTCCCAAGCCATTGGGAACAGGCTGAGAGCAGAGTAGAGATGACTTGGGCACTAATCCATATGTTATTCTGCAAACAGCAGAAAAACCGATGAGTGCTACACATCATGGTGCACACTGTCTTACACTGTGGGTGAACCCGCTCAAATCCCATGCCAAGCATGAAGCAGAGCAGTCCAGGCAGACAACCACATCTCCAACCAGAGACTGAGATGGCTGTGGCTGAGAACACCTTAGCATCTGCAAGTACAGGTCTGGGGCTGCCAGCATTTGCTGCTCAGAGCTCTAAGGCAGTTTTTTTCATTTTGGGCAGATTAATTTAAGAAATTCTTTATACCTTTTCTCTGAGCAATGGGGCAGTACAAGATTTTCAACAGCTGCCTCCTTCTAGCAGTAACTTCTAAAACAGCTCACTTGCTGTACGATGTGCCCTACATTTCATGTGCAGTTCCACAATCCATTTAATCCCACATCAACTGGCACTGTTGCCACAAAGCGTCCATTTTCATTCACCAGTTCCTCTGAATCCTCTCCTGCATGCCAACAATGTTTGTGCAACTCCCTGCGAATCCCGCTTGGGAAGCAATCCAGGTGAAAGCAGAGCTGGTAAGTACACAAGTCTTCAGTGGGTCACTTCCTCCATGTGATTTACCACCCAGCTATACAAATGCCAGTGAGAGAGAAAAGAGACAAAGGTGAGAGCAACAATACAGCCTAACCCAGAATAAATCAACTCTTGGGAACACAAAACTAATTAAATCTGTGGGAAAACCAACACGTAGACAAGCCCAAACAACTCTGTAACTCTCCTCATTTCCAAACCCTTCTTTTAGCTTATTTACCCTTGGGAAGAAAACATTTAGACTCATAAATGTAACACTACAAAGACAAGTGCTTTAGAAATTTAAATAGAGCATTAAGACTTGAATGAGTTGTTTTCTGAGAAATACATGATAACCCAACCAGGTCACCCAAGGGTGCACACTCATTCAGCAGAAGCTACATGGTATGCACTCAGTAGCTCTGAGGCTGACAGTAACACTGTCCCGATGAAACCTCCAGTGATGGCATCTAGGGGAGGATCCATTGGGCTAAATGGTAGTGTAAACAGTGCTGCCCAGACCATAGAGTCAGAGGATGCTGCAGCATAATTCATCCGACTAAACGTGCTCACTCTTGGTAACAGGAACTACGCTCAGCTCCATTAGCCAAACAGATCAGATGTGTGTGTCTGTAAGCAACACAGATAACCAGCTGAGATGTAGACATCTGAAGTGTCAGATGAATTCTACCCTAGATGCACATCCTCTGCATGGGAAGTGTTACACACAAGTAACACATAAGTACAGACTTAGAGTTAAGATGCTCGGATCTTAACCTTTGACTTTGTGTGACTGTCTAACCCATATGGTGCAGAACAAAAGGGCTGGACAAAACTGCTGATAAATTTCCTCCTCGCAGAAGTCTAAATGCAGCAACTACCTTGATGATTACTATTACTTTATCAATCAAGGAAGCCTTGTAACATCACTTGAGAAACTCACATTGTCATATCAGTATGTATCTGTGTTTCCAAAGCTTGAAAGACAACACAAGTCTTTCCAGTAATGACAATCACAAAAGTAAGATGAAACAACACTGAGTTCCCAACACTGCTGTCACCTTTAGTAAAGGCTCCAAAAAGAAAAGCCTCCGTTTTTCGCATTTATTTGTCTGCTTGTTCTCTTCTTGCCTTGTTTTAAGCAAAGCACGACTACTCTACATCTGTATCCCTTATTTACCTTACCATCTACAGACTGTCAAAATAAATGTCTTTTCATTCCACAACCTCACTCACATCTATCACACAGTACAATAGCTCTCAGCACTTTTGCAGGTAGGACTTCCTTGAGAAAAATCAAAGCATTTTACACTTGTTGGACTCAGCTCCGTCATCACCCCCTGCCAAAAGGATGCTGCTACTTCCTTCCTTCCTTCCCCCTAGCTTCCCCATGCCCCTGCTTCCTCCTTTCTGCTCTGCAGCTCCTCAGAGCCTGGTTCCCTGTGCTGAGGGTGGCCCCTGTGGACTCATCCCATGTCCAAAAGGGTTTCTAGGGTCCCTCTCAGCTGTTAAATTCTTTTGCCTCCCTGTCTGAAAACATTCAGTGCAGCAGCAGAGCTGTTTTCCACTGGTGCACACATCTAGGTTCCAACTCACAGTGACAGGAAGCCTTTTCCTCCTGGTGCACAAGGCGTACAGATAATGGGGGAAGACAGGATTTCACTCTGCTACACTTCCATGGTACGGTACAGTGACAGCCCGTGGAGCTGCAAAAACTCAGCAGGAACAATTAAAAGAGCTTCAGTGTTGGATATCCAGGGGGAGATTTGTGCCTTGCCTGCACAGAGACTGCTTCTACCCAAAACACACTTTACATTAACAGCAGCTCTGTTTAAACATACCCAATCCCCCATGCAGTTAAGCATGGGAACCAAATTTACAGACTATACTTTACATAAGTGAAATTTTACTTCAGATCATCTCCATATCCACTGCTTTTCAAATAAACAAAATGGTGAAATGGGTGCATCTGAACCAGAACATTTTACATTATTTGACTCCAAACGCCAGCATTTCACATGGAACGAGAAATGGAGCTTTAAGCAGAATATATTTAAATGCTACTTTCAAGGTCTCAGACGTGCTGTATGTCAAACAGGATTCCGTGCTAGTATTTTAAAGTGAAAGATTCAATGCATTTACTAAAAGCAACAAGAAATGACAGTGTGTTCACATATATCTTTCCAGTTTCCAGTAAAACTAAAGATGTGCTCACAGAAAGCATGTGTATCAGGCTTATTACCCATTCAGCCAGATACTACATTAGCTGAAAACTTAATGTAAACCAGCTTATAGGAAAATGTTCCTGGAATTTCTGAAGCAGAAAACCCAGTCAGTATTTCCTCTCTTTGGTATTTCCTAAACCGAAATGTTTTCGGTATGTATGGTAGGTTCCAAAAAAGCATTGTTACAGGTAGGTTGGTTTGATTCTTTCCCTCACAGAAACTTGTCAGAACAGACAAAGAATGACCCCCCTACAAGGTACATTAACGTAAAAAAATATATATATATTTCCTAGAACAACCGAGTAATGCTATAACTCTCTTTATGCAAGCTTCTTGTTGCCCTCCTTTGTGCTGCCTGACAGGTATAAGGTAAAACCAAGAGCTGTGGGCAGGCAGAATACCAACACTCAGTTCTGACAAAAGCTGCTGTTCTCCATATCCAGGGGCAGAACTGATCCATACTGGCACAAAGGGAAATCCATTCTACAAAAAGAGCAGTAGAAGGTAATCATCGGTGTCATGAAAAAGAAGTACCTACACCATCACCAATAGCAGGGGCTCCATGGGCATTAGGAAGGCTGTGTCCATGCTGACAGAGGAAGGTGTGCCTGAGTAGCAATACTAGGGATAAACAGTGAGCATCCTCCAAGTTTCCCAGGTGATCCAGTAGCTGCTAACGACTGCTGTGTTTAAGGAAGCATATCCATTACTTTGTAGTTTTAATTCTGCCTTTAAGGAACCTCTAATGGTTATTTTCATTGTGATGGATTTTCATCTTCTCTTTTGCCTTAGTAAACAACTTCTTAGAGAATGAAAGCACTAGAAGCAGCTCATGGCAACAGTCTCTGCAGACCTGAGCCATGTACCAAGTCTCCCCGCCATGTGTTTTTCTCTCAGGTCTCTGCAGACACCAACACTGCTGGCAGTCATTGCTCGCTCATGGGAGCAAAGAATGCACCTGAAGTTTGTACTGGCAGTAGGCAGTGACACTCCTACCCTGCAATGTACCAAAGCCACTGAAAATTTCTCAAGTTTCCCAACAAGCCTAAAAGTCAGTTATCCTTCCATCCCCACACATACACACAGATATTCAGGTTGCTGAAATACCAGGCATAAGGTCAAGCTGCATTTCATTGCTCCTGCAGAGCATGGACTGCTATTTGAGACCATTCATTTGCCAGAAGTTAACACCACAGCAGTCCCTAAAAACGTCATGGTCCCGGTTCTGGTCACATCCAGTAAGAGGAGTCAGTACAAGGTTCAAAAAAAGGAGGGAGCATGTTGCTTTAGGCTGTGTTAGGTAACACTTGGCAATTAGCTCATCTTAAGGCACGAGCAGACAAGTGACCACGGGGAAGCAGCATGCAAGTTTGCCATCCCCTGACAAGCACATCCACTGCACTCTAAGATGCATACACAGTGAGCTGAACCACATACTGCAAGTACTGTCGACCAGAAAGGTGAGGACAAATACAAACGTCCCCCAGAAAGGCTGCAGTTTTACTCCACTCACACAGAGGTGATTGCTCATTTGTCCCAGCTCTAGACATGCTCTAGACATACAGGCAGTAGTAGTTTAAGGTAAACATGAAAAAAATCTACTATTTCTCCCCATCTGATAATTGATAAAACCAAACAACACTTCTCCTTCATCAAGATTTTACAATCTATCTAACACTGAGAAAACATCTTGCACTTCCACTAAAACAAAGCAGCATCTTCTGTACCTCTTTAGAGCAATCTACTTTCCACTCTGATCGAGTCCATTTGCGGTCTCAATGAAACACACGTTTGCATGTGAAGGACATTAGTAATTTACAGCTGACTGAGAAGAGATGGCACAGCAGTGCAAGATGAAAAAGATGATGACTTTATTTCTGCATCACCTAAACTTCATCACAAAACTGGAAGCTCAGCATAACCGCCTTAGAAAGAAGCCAAGAACGTGAGGGTCTCCACACAGCTGTTACAGAGCTGTCCAGAAAAGCAGCCTTCATAAAATGTCCAGCTGAAGCGTTGTGAAATCAGCTTTCACAGCCTCAAGTCGTGTAATGGCTGACTGCAGGCAGGCAAAACCAAACAGTAGCACTCAAGCATCAATTTCCCCATTGTCCAAGCACAGAGGGAGAAGATAGTGCAGATTCTAAGCAGTGACAGCTCAACCTCTACTCATCACCACACCAGGAAAAAAACAGCTGCTGCTCTACCTTACCTTGTGGTTAAGAGGTGGGACAGCCTGGGCAGATGCATCTACTGGTAGCATCCAGCACAAGGACTGTTCCGTCTATTACTCAAATGCTTTATTTCAAAACTTCCTAGCTTTGAATAACTAATAAAACAAAGACCAACAAAGACAAACTGAAACCAATACCTGTCGCATCAGACAAAAACCATGTAGGACTTCTGCACTACCACATTATATTCCAGCATTTTTGGTAAAAAGACCTTCCTAGAATCTATGAAGGAGTGAAACGGAACTCCTTCTCCAATTAGACTGCTTTTGCTTAAATTCTGCCTGGGTTAGCATTACCTCCTCATACAGCTCTTGAATTCCTGCCTCGCCAGGGCTCCCAAAGCTGGAAAGTATCTGTTCACATGAACAGAACGCACTGAGCTGTTTGTCTGCACTCAGCCAAATGACCAATTCATCGTAACACAGCTTAAATGGCAGTGTGGGGTTCTCTGTACCTTTTTGTTTGTGGGTTCTTTTTTTTTTTTTTTTTTTGCTGTCATTTTCATTTAAAATAAAGATTTCTATATATCCATTTTAGCAAACATTCAAACCACTTTCAGCTTTGGGACACATGATAGAACAACTAAAACAAACACAATTTAGACCTTCCTTGAAACATGATCATGACATAGGGATCTGAGAGAAGTTAGAGAAGTCTTACCACTCCTTAAATGTACCTTCCTGGAATTCTAACAACTTCACTGTCAAGGTGCTGAATTTCAACGATGACAATAACGAACAATTTATCTGCATCTACTTTACTGTATACATTAAGAAAAAGAAAAGAAGCTCTTTGACTCGCAGAAACTCACAGGTTACTTCTGTGACCTTCAGAGGTCGCAGTGTATCTGCATAATGAACTAAATAAGGTAACAGCCTGCCAAAGTCATTCAATTTTCTAAATAGGTACTAAGTGCAGAGCTTAATTACCAGTACTTTCCATATTCACAAGTTATGTAATAGGCCTGCCCGAGCAGAATTTCAGGCAGGAATTGCCTTAACATAAGGCTGAGAGCAGCAAGAAAAAAAATGCCAGATGCAAAGCGTGGCAGCTCATCTTCTGCCCTTAACCAGAACAACAGCCACAGGTCCTACACACAAACAGCTCCAAGTCCAACACATTATGTGGCCTATTGATGCAGGCAGGGAAAATCTTAACTGGGTCTGATCTAACCTACTCCATCACAAGGAGGGCTGTACCCCAATCTCTTGTAATCTGCCCAATATTAAATGTTGCAGTTGAAGCAATTACTCCACAATGGCATCTTCTGGTTTTCTCACCTTCACTCCAATCCTTCGATGTTCTCGTCTCCTCCCGGACGCAAGGGGTAGGAAAGAACACCCTCTGCATACACCCCTAAACTTTGGCAACAGTGCCCTTCACCTGCAGCTGTAATTATCACCATAGTGCTAAAAGGGCAGGCCAGAAAAAACAGTTGGTTTAAGCTGTCTAAGCATTTAGCACTTACGTGCTCAGCATACAAACAAGGAATGTGACTGGTGCTACAACCCCATCCCCCAGGTGTTCACACCTTACCACAGTTCCTCATTTCACCCTTCTTTTTTTGTTGTTGTTTAAAGAGCCCCAATAAGGAGCTGGTAACTGATGATCGCAGCTGAACAGAATCCACTTCAGCACCGGATCAGCTCAGGGTAACCATAATCAACATACTCATCCAAAGCTCGTAATTAGAATTTGGGAAATAATCCTACCTATGAAAAACCCAGATGTTCTTACACTGAAGATAAAATTATACCATTCCATCCAGATATAAATGTTCTCAACTCACTGACATAGCTGCTATTACTTCAATAACCAGCCATCAGTTCTGATAGGGATGTAGCAGCTATAAAGACAAGCCTTTCCAGATACCATGAATTGAGCTTGACAGCAGAAGACAGAATCAGCAGGGCAGCTGAAAGGCACTAATTTTGCTTATACTTTACCATTCTGACTACAAATACAAAAGACTTCCTATAAGATACAGGAATTACTGTAGAGCTTGGTATCTAAAGTGCTAGTGTCAAGGAATGTACACAGTTCTGTTTCTCCCCGGCATGCCTACCACTAACACTGCCCGGAGCCTGACAGCCCTTGAATCATAATTCAGAGCTTCTAATTCCATAAGTGCTGATGTCTTTAAAAAATGGTTGAATAGGACATCAGTCTGCCAAGTGTGGTAGGTTTTGCCACAAGATAGCAATACCTTCTGAATACTGTATAGAAGAACACAGGTCCATCTATGTCTTACCTCTCACATCACAAACTCAGCTGTGCCAGAGTCAGAGGTTACTCTAAACATATGCCTGCTCCTGTTGCAAACGTTGCTCACTGGTTCTTAATGACACATGGGACAGGCAACCTTCATGCAGTGTCCTTCCCTCCCGACACAGTGGGAGTAAAGCTGCTAACCCACCACCCCAAAGGCTAAGCTTCCACCCCAGATGACAGCCATAGCTACTGGACCAACAGGAGCAACAAGGCTCGTGCTGACCATGCTGGAGACGTTTCCCTCAACACTGCAGGGTACCGTTAGACAGACACGTCTTCTCCTTCCCGAGACAACTGCAGTTCTGCTGGGCACAGCGCTGGCACTGGGCCCCCGATTCAGATTTCCCCTCACCAGAGCTGAGGCGAGTGGATGCGGGCAGCGATCAGCATCTCCGCATCCCACCACGGGCTGCGGGGCACAGGGCAGGTGCACCTCTCCGTGAGGGCACGCTGCGCCCAACGTACCTGCGCGGATCGGGGCAGAGCAGCGTGCCGGGGCTCAGACCGGGCCCAGGTGGGCCGCAAGTTCCTCAAGGCCGGGGGAGACAAGTCTGGGGGGAGGGCTCGGGGACTGCCGCCGGGGCGAGGCGAGGCCGCAGGGGCAGCGAGCTCCGGGGCTCGCCCTGCCAGCCGCCCAGGCCCGCGGGCAGCCCGCCGCGCCGAACAAAAGGCCCGGCCGAGGCTCGGGGACGTCCCGCCAGCCCTGGGGGCGAGCCCGCAGCCCCGGGCCCGATGCCGCCGCGGCGGGATGGATGCCGGGGGAGACGGACGCGGCGCAACGGCTCCGGCGGCGCCGGGGGAGCGGGGGGGCGGCACAAAGGGGCCGTCGGCAGCCCCTGCCCCGCCGCTAACAAAGCTCCCGGCACGGGGGGGGGGGTGGGGGGAGCCGCGGGGCTGCCATCCCGGCGGGGCCGGGGCCGCCGCACCCCGCGACCGGAGGAGGGACTCCCCCAGCGCCGCGTCCCCCACCCCATCCCGGCCCCCCCACCCCCCGCACGACGCAGCCCCCCCCGCCGGGGCCGCGGCACAAAGCGGGCCGGTCCCGCCGCCCCCCTCCCCGCACCGACCTTGAGCCGCCTCGGGCGCCCCTAAGGTTTTGGTCACCGCCTTCCACACGTTGCAGCCCAGCAGGCAGAGGAGAAGCGCCGCCGACCTGCTCATTTCCACCCGCCGCCGCCAGCCGCCGCCACGGAGGGAAGCGCCGCCGGAGCCGCTGCCCGGAGGAGGAGGAGGAGGAGGAGGAGGAGAAAGAGCCGCATCAGGGGCCGGCCCGCTCCGCGCCTCCCTCCATGTTGCCGCGCGCTGCCCCTCCTGCTTTCTCCGCCCGCCGCATTGTCGCCCCGCCGCGGCTCCGCGGTCCGCGCTGTCCCCCCGGGGCCGGGCGGGCTGGAAGGAGGGAGGAGAGGTGGGAGTGCCCCGCTCCGCGCCGGGCGCGATTATTTCATTTGATTTTTTTCCTCCTCCTTTTTTTCTTTTTCCGCCTCCCCTCCCGCGGGGGCAGCCGGGCTCCGCCGCCCGCTCCTTAACCCTTCGCGCAGCCCCGCGCCCCGCCGCGCAGCCCGGCGCCGCAGCTCCCCCTGCCGGCCGCGCCCCGCACCGCCCTCTGAGCGCCGCGCTCCCCACCCCGCTGCCAGCCGCCACCTCCCCCATCCCCAAGGCCGGGCCCCGCGGCTCTACAGCCCGGCACGGCCCCGCGGGGCAGCCCACCCGCCCGCCGTGTGCTGCCCGCTTACCTGCCTGGTGCAGAATGGCCGTTGCCTGGCCACGCGGCGCCGCCGCGTTCCCTCAGCAACTGCAAAATGGCCTCCTCGGCGGCACTGCCCGCGCCGCAGCCCGGCAGGGGACGAGCCGGGCGTGATGGCTCCCGGGGGCTGCCCGCCTGTTGCGGGCGGAAAGCGCTTTTTAAAACAGGCAGCGGTCGAAGGACCCGCCGAAAAATGAACCTATCTACTCTCGCTGCTCTCAGAATGAACTGGAAACAAACAGTCAAAAACGGGCTGTTGAAAAGATGGGAGAGGAAGGAAGGGCGAGCGGCTGCAGAGCAGATGCCAAAGGCCGACGCTGAGGTTTGCTCCCGTTGGGGCACAGCCTCGCAGAGTCCCGGGGACGTGGCCCTGCGGATCACGGCTGTGCCTCTGCAGCCTTTTCCTCACCGGTTTGCACCGCACCGCCGCTCAGAGCATCCTTCTGATCCAGGAGACAGAAGGCACTGCTGCGGCACTCGCTTCTCCCTCCCCGGCTCTGCAGTGTTGTGCTTCCTTGGGGAGCCAGGGCAGAGCTCCTCGTGTTTCCTCAGCCCTGTCAGGGACAGCTATTGTGGAAGGGCTTTACACAGCTGTGCAAAGCAAAGCCTCGGCCCCCCCAGCTCGTGGCTTTCCCATGATCCGGTCCCAGTGCTGACAGCACTTCAGTTTGCCTGTGTGGCTAAAGTCTGTGTATCTAGAAGTATGATCCCTTGCCAGAGCATCTTGTGGCTTCAGGTTTTACTTGTAACAGAATTCTAATTTTAAGTAAAATCTACCATAAAAACATGCTACGCATTTATTTCTAGAAACCAATACAGTTAATTACTACCTCAGTGTTTAAGCAGAGCCTTCACCACTAGCTGAAGGCTGTTCCTTTTCTGAATTTTGTGCAACTCGTGTCTCAGACATGATAAAGCTGACTTGGCAGTGCTCAGATATATTCCATTTTGTTTTATTGAAACTCCAATTGACCATAATGCATTTTACCCTGATTTTATTGTTAAGCTGTTCAAATACGTCTTCTTAGATTTGGAAATATAGACATTGCAATCTTTTTTTTTTTTCTTTCTGATAATTTAAAAGATTTATTTGTAGAACTTGGTCCTATGAGAAAAGTAGGTACAGAAAGGCAATTCCATTCAAAGAAAAGAACAAATGAGCGTGTTCACGTAATCTGATCTAATTCCAGTTTATCATAAAACAAAGACTTCATAATCTCACATCCAGACTGAATAGGCGAAGTCTCAATGGCCCAAAGTATTTTAAAAGAGAAACTGGATGAAAGCTTGGGGACTATTAATTACTGTGACACATTCCTTCATAAAGAAAGAACTTTGGCTACATGGGAAAAAATTGCACCCGATCTACCATCTTTGGAGCCCTGTGAGTTAAATTAGCAAAAATAAGATGAGCTTGTTGCTTGAGAGTTATGCATAAGATACCTCCGTCCCTGAGGAAAGCTAGGCCAGGTTGTTACAATGAACTAACGTTCTACTATTTTCATAGTAAACAGGTATGGTTGACTACTCCAAACAAAACTTTTATTGCCAAATGAAAATAATGCTGGTTTAAAATTTAAGTAAACCCAAAATCACCTCAAAGAACGTGTTATTCCACCAAAAATCGACCATCCTTTGTCTCTCTGTTAGCCATTTCAATGCATTACTACAGATGTGCATTAAAACAAACAAACAAAAAAACAATGTAGGAGTGCTTTTCCAGTTCTGATTAATATGTCTGGTTAGTTGTAGTAATGAAAGCAGCTTTTAAGTATTACATAAAAAATGCTTTGTTTTCTGTAGAGCAGGCCGTAGCAAGATTCAAGTTTTTGGAAGAGCAAGCTGAAGGAGGGTGGAAAGTACTTCATCTTTGGTTCTTGTTGAGAGGGAAAGAATTCTATAAAGCAGCAATATACCTGGATATTTATTATTAGGGTTAATTCATATTTTGATAACAATTTTGCCTTCAAATGTTGGCATTCAATAATTATCTTCATAATGATTGGGACTTGAAAAGAGATGGGATATTGAACCAAGAAATAGGATACTGCCCTGAATTCTGTCCAGAATTTACATTTATGAAAACAAAAAGCCCTTTACACGGGACTTGATCATCTTTTACAAAAACAGAAATTTCACTTTTTTTGCTAGGAAACAAATGGTCTGTTTCAAGATGCCATTTTGGCTGCATTTGTTCACTTGGCCCATTATGCAGTGAATTTACATTTCAAGAAAAGGAAGTTTCCTGTTTCATAGTAAAAGTTACAAGTATATGAAAGGTTAACTTTGTTTTTCAGCCCTTGCCTTCTTCCTGCAAAGAAGAAAGACAACTTGAAGCCACTCACCAGAGCACTTTCTCCTCTCTTGTGACTGTAAGTTGAGAACTACCACTCATCGGAATTGGAGAACTCATTGGAATTATAGACTGCTTTTGCCTTACTGTGTTACGATTTCCTGCCTGACTTGAGTAAGCTACCTTAAAGTCACAGAAGTTGGACCAGAGGAGGTTCAGGTTGGATATTAAGAAAAGTTTCTGCTCAGAAAGAGTAGCAATGCATTGGAACAGGGTTTCCTGGGCAGTGATGGAATCACCATCCCTGGAAGTTTTCAAGAAAACAGTAGGTGTGGCACTGAGAGACATGGCTAGTGGGCATCGTGGGGGTGGGTTGATGGTTGGACTTGAAGATCTTAGTGATCTTTTCCAACCCTAATGGTTTGATGATTCTATAAAGTCAGCTTCACTAGATCAGTGGTCTCATAGCTTTGGGGTTCTTTTTACCTGGGAATCCAGCTTGCCTGTCTGAATTACATGGCTAAGAAATATCTCTGTATGCTACCACTTCACTGAAGCCAATTAGGTACAAAAGCTTTTCAGCAAGTGTTTATTCGGAATTCTCTTATTTTTAAATGTTGTATAAGTTAATACCTAGATACTGATATTACAATATCCCATTATCGATAATGTATCCGAGGATGAAAACCGGTGTTTTCATTGTATTCTCATAAGTAATTTGACCTACTGAGATGAGAAGCAGATACCTGATCTTAATTAAGCTATGTAGATTTTAAAAACACAGGCTGCGTATTCAATACCACATAGTGCCTATGTTAGCTCTCTTTATTGGAGCCCAAATAAACTTACAGACCATGCTGTTCACACTGGACTTGTCTCTTTCCCAAATAAGTTAAATTTACTTTATATATATATACATATATATATATGTATAAGCATTCTCATAAATAAATACACCCATTCACATCACAAGACTGAGCTAGTCTTCCAAATCTTGAGTGCCCTTTCACCCTTGTTTCAATGGGCACTGAAGTGCCTAATGCTGACATACTGGTAATGCCATTGATTTCTGAATGAACAGTCACTGTGACACATGGGACAGCTCATGTCTTAGAGCTCAGTTCAGCTCCTCTTCATACTTAAGCAAATACCAGTTATGCTCCAGTCAAATCTTTATGCTAGTTTATTTATTCATTTATTTTTTTTCCCAGTACCTGTTGTCTAGACATCTCCAAAAGATAAAAAAGGAACCAATTGACTGCAGCTTGAGTAAGTAATGCAAGACAGATCTAAATAACATTAAAATACAATAAAATGCACTGAGCCAGGCTCACTAAGAGCACAGCTCTTAACTCTGGTTAAGAGTTCTGGTTGTTTCTATTCAGAAAGGATATTTGAGCTCTAGCACTGACAGTGCAGTGGGGTGAGATGGCTGGACCTACTGCTGGGAAAGAAAATTTCTCCTTTCTACAGCATTGTGTATTTCTCCAGTCCAAGCTGAAGCTACACATTATACATTTTCACACTGTACAAACACAATTCCAAACAGTTGACCATTCAAGTCTAGCATAATAATGTACTCATATGATTGCTTATTACTGAGGCTCTCAGTGCCAGGCATTAGAAGACAGAAATACTCAAAGAGTGCCTTAAGGTGTATATGTTTCATTTTGAGGTTAGGCTTGGAGTTAACATTTTCAGTACTCTACACTAAGTAGCTTAAGAGGTGCTTTGGAATGGCATGTTGAATATGCTTATATAAAAGGCAAGGTGAGTAGTTATCTTCTGCTCTCTCACATCTTCTAGCCCTTTTTTTCAGGTGGCAATGTCTGAGCAGTGCCCAGACAGCCAGTGACAAACCTATACTGTACTAACTGTTAAATGTTTTCCATATATCAAGTAAGTTCAGTGATCCAAAAAGTGCAAATATTTGTCATAAATGCAAGAAAGGCTATTTAGACTTTCTTGACAGTAGTACCAGTCTGTGCATTTGTGAATGGCTTTGAAGTGTTTTTGTCAATTCTAGCAGAGTTGTTGTTTACCAGTGTGCAAGTTACTTTACATATGTAAGAACACACAAAACTAAATCTTAAAAAAAAAAAAAAAAAGTGAATGTCTGGATACAAAGCCCTGAAAATTATTTTGTAGTGGTCCTGATAAGTGGAGCCAGCCACTGATTACTCATCATTTTCACATGGACCCTCTAGGAGGCACCTAGTCTTGGATCTTTCAGAGAGAAAGAAAAAAAGTTTTCTGGCCTTACCACAGATATGGGAGTACAACTGTTGTTTTAGTTGCACCCATGCTGAGTGTGGATATAAAAACATAATTCTATCTTTGGCATAAGAATCTTTTACCCTGAAGATCTCAGACCATTTCAGTATTGACATACACATGTAGTGCCATTTATATGAAAGTCAACAAGTACCTATATGTGCTAGTAAGGTAAAGAAATGTTTGCATAAGCAAAACCTAAGTGTTTATTTATATAGGGAAGTCGGTATGAAATACATTCCCATACCTGACTACACAGTAAATTCCTCAATAGTCAACAGGATGTGGTCCAGCTCAAACCTTCAGTAAGCATCAAAACCAGAAGTACATTCTGTTGCCCAAATTATTTATCAAATAAATGAATGCTTGTCCTGTGGGAATTACCAGAATAGGAGTAGGCTGAGGTTAGAAAAAAAGACCAAAAAGACCTGAAGGTCACAAAATAGAGGATGTCTAGGAATTGGTGTGTCTAGGAATTAAAGTGAGAGTTTTAGGAAGCTGAGCTGCAGCAGCTGTGAAAGGACCTGAAGCAGACATGAAAGGATAACAAAGGAGTCAGTGGGCTTTGGGGGAGAGAAAGGAAAGGTGAAGGAAAGGCTGTTTGGGGTCTGTGGAATTTGTGGTAACTACAGAGGACACCAGCATCTGTCAGCTTGTGCCTCTCCTACAAGCACAGGCTGCTGAGAAGATGAGCTGATCACTGTTGTCTTCATTCTTAGATTCCTTCCCTTTCTTGGCAGGAAGAGTTCAGGGTGAGGTGTGAAGGTGCAAAGCTCAGGGTCAAGAGCAGTGGAAACGAAGAGCGAAACGGGGGTAAGAGATGAAAGAGTAATAATTGCCTTTGCTAGAGAAGCACAGACTCCCCTTTGAAATGGCAAATTTTCCTTCCCCCGTTTTCTCTGTAAATATCTCTGTAAATATGGGGAAATGCTAAAATCAGCATATGGAGATATGACCAAACTATTATATACTTTTTTAGTACATTTATGCAGGAAATAGACTGTAGAAAGCATAATGCTTTGTGGACAGCTTACTAACAACAAACAAGCCAGAACCCACTAGTGCTAGGCTGAAAGGATTTCATTTCATTGAAGAACAAACTATGAAGATAATTTGAAGTTAGAAAACTAACAAGAAAATGAAGGTCTCATTATCTGACTACAGATACTCTACCACAGAACTGTGATTATGATTCATTTCAGCATCTGCCATCTCTCACCCCAGCTCTCATACCAACATACGTCTTTGGTCTGGCCTAATGCTGAGAGGCTAAGTACATCCTGATCTCAAGACTAGTGCTTGTAAATATGAAAACCTAGCACCATGTATGATGCATCAAATGCGTAGACGCATGCACAGAATTGCATTAATTTCTGATGTTCTGTATCACTAATCCTAAACATCCAAAAAAGCCAAGACACCTCATGCCCACTCACTCTTGATTGGAATTATTTAGCACATTGTTTGACTGGATTTTCTTTTTTATTATCTCTAAGTTTTTTTTGGTTTTTTTTTTGCCTTTCATAAAGATGAATTTGAAACAAACAACAAATATTAGAGAGTCCCACATGAAGCCCTGTCATTGAGAGCTAAGGATTTAGTAAGTCCGCCAACAAAATAAAATTCCTGATGTGATAAGGAAAGGTGACAACACTGACACTAAGAATTGTTGTAACACGAGCTGTGATGAAGAAGTATTGTTCATCTCTAAAATCCTTTTCCCCTTTTGTGTTATTTATAGCTGTATTTAGCTGAAGGGATGACGCCATCCTTCTGATACCGGCTCGAAGAACTTAAAACCTTCTCTGGGGAAAACTTGATTTAAACACTGCTGGACATTATTTGTGAGATTGAACTGCCAAAAGCAGTTACAACGCAACAGAAATGATATCAGATGTAAACAAGCCAAACTATCTTTGTGCTACAGTAAGTGATTCCAAAAGGAAACAAATAAAATAGGACCTTTCTAAAGAAGTGTTTTTGTGTAATGCCTTACACAACTCAACACGTTTCCTGAAACTCCTTGTGGCTTTTGAACAATTGTAAGGGCCTGACTCTCTATGCAAACCTCTTGATGAAATATCCCAATGCAGCTTAAATCTGACTCCTCACACCAAGCCACGTGCTACTCCCAGCCATTTCCCTAGCTAAAGCTGGTGGCACAGTTCCATGGGAAGGTGACAGAGTACTTGCAGCCAGCCAGGTGCAGCTCTGCCCTGGAGCCACCCAGCTGCACTGTCCTTCCCAATAGCATTTCCTTCTGTTCCCTCTGTGCAGTTCACCAAAAATGAAGTGCAAGAGTCTTCCTTAATAGCCCTTAATTATCATTAATATTTTTTGTACGGATCTTAGTCTTGTAAAATGGTTTCATTACTTTTCCAAAATCAATAAAAGAACCTTGCAAGCACTGCTTTCAAAAGCCATAATTGTGAGAAAGATTAAGCAAACAAACAAATAAACCCCCCAAAAATACCAACCCTGATTTTCACAGAAGTTCTCCAGACAGTTGTGTCAGTCACCTCCTTTCCATGGCCACCCTTCCTCCCATCTGCCTGATAGCTCTGTTTTCAGCCCTCCTTTCACTCAGGCTGTTTTGCTTTTTCCTCATGGATTCAGCTACATTACCATTAATTTCTCTCTTTTTTTTTTTTTCCTCTTATTTTTGACTGTGTATTTCCAAGCACATAAAATTTGCAGTTGAAAATTATAAACTTCTCCTTTCCTCTGTCATATTTAAAACCTGCTGACTCTTCCCTCACCCAGAATTCTAAACACAGAAATTTTTCCTTCTTCTTCCTTCATAACAATTTTATCTCATACATGTATCCCAGGATATCTTTCTAAACATCACCTTTTACTAGTCATGCTTACTGCCATACTCCCATTCAAGCAGCCAAACCCAATGTCAATTACAACTTCCCCCCATCACTCCCACCTTCCTGCTCCAGCTTCTTCCCTTCTTCAGTCAAAGCCAAGGAACATTCCTTTTGACAGTGCAGACTTCACTGCTTATCTCTGCTTTGTGCCAGTACACCTGCTGACTCAAACATCTGACCTTCCATCTATCTGATTATTTTTTCTACATAAGTAATGGAGACTTAAGTTTTTTAAAGATACAGCTCAGGTTTTATTTCAAATGCAGTCATGCAGCAGCAGCTGCTTAAAAAATATTTGATGTTTATCAGCTACTTACGGAGGTAGAGAATTATGCTGCAGTGCTGGAACCTCCAAAATATATATCCTTCCAGGGTTTATCTAAGCTTGATTTTAACAACATTTCAGCTATTCATTTTACTGTATGATACCACCATTAGCATCTGTCCTTACTAAAATTATTTTATTGGGATATCTCATTTTTGTTGACCTGGTAAAAAAAAATAAATATTGAGGCAAGTATTGGCACTATTTTTCTCAGATGATCGCTCTGCTGCAGCTGATTTCCGCACATCCCATCAAGGCCTAGCAATCCCTGAGACAGCCACAGCTGCGCCAGCAAATGCACCTAGTTCCTTAGCTCCCCAGGGCCTGGCTTTGAATTAGCTGCTGCTAAGCAGTACCCCTCCCACTGCAATTAATGTGATGCACATTGTAAGGTTGTTTTTTTTTTCCTTCTGTCAGTACACTCATGCTGTTGTGATAAATGTCAGACTCACGTATGATTTGTAACCAAGCTGTCTTATGTGATGCATGTGGATTAAACTTTACAGTATTAGTATATGGAAGCTGCTTGGTTTTGACATGTATTTTTGCTTAGAGTGATCTCAGTGGCTTACTTGCTGTTATTCTGATTCTCACAATTGTGGTTATCCTAGAGCTTATTGTCCTAGGAAGCATCTTGGTGTACCTGTTCCCTTTCCTTGTCCTGCCATCTCCCGTTATTTTAGAGGTAACCAACCAGCTCACCCTTTTGCTGCTCCCCACTATGGAAATAGAAGCAGTCACAGTCCTGCTGTTCCTAGGTGGCTGCTGAGACTCCAGCTGCACTCGTTCTCAGCACATAGTGCAGATGGAGGAAGCGATAGAAAGGGGAGAAAGGCACAAAGCGTAGTAAAGGTGTGGGAAGGCAACACCAGAAATCTGCTGGAAGAGGGGTGACTGTAGGATTAATGAACTATATAAGCATTCTCTAAAGGGAGGGGAAGAAGAGATGGCAGTGCTCTCTATGCCAGACTTCAGGAGAGAATTTAGTCCCCACCTTAGGCAAAAGAAGAGAGCAAGCTCTTTCCCTGTGCATTTAAAATACAAATGAGAAGAGAAAATGAAGGGGTTTCACCTAAAGACTAAGAACAGCCTTTTAATTTTAGCTGTTAAATACTTTCTTTTTTTTTTTTTTTTTTTTTTCATATGGTTCACTGGTTTTCTTTTATTTTCTGAGTGCACTGAGTCTGAACATCTTTTGTAAGCTAGGTGCAGCTGAGAAGTCAATTACTATACTGGCAAATATTTATACATCTGTGCCAGGACTTTTCCAGGTCAAGTTTTGCATATCTTCCCCTGTATTTCCCTGCTCACCCAATAGAAATGCACAGAACTCTGTACTCTTCTATCTTTTCCATTTTGTTCCCATATTTGCGCAGACAGTGTAGATATGGCTGAGTAGTCTGTTCATTTGAACTGCAATACTTTTCACAGTAAGCTGATGGTATACTTGATGTACAGTAGATCACATTGGCTGAAGTGTAACTACAAAACCCATCACTGGCTGCTAATTACACCTGGTACCTGTGCTGCTGATTACAAATGTACCAGAGTTGAATGTTTACTGAGACTTCTATTATATGACATTAAATAGGTAGGAGAATGGATACTGTTTCAGTTGCTGTCTGAAAATGAACTCTTCCCATTCTTCTTTCTGAGGGCTGTGTCTCAAACAGATGCCATCACAATTTCCAAAAAGAGAGCGTGAATGAGAGATGGAGCACCTGCAGGTGGTTCCACCTGAATTACCCATCTGGAAAAGAGAGAGCTTAAGCAGCATATATGATAACAGAGTAAAATGAGAAACACTGAAATGATGGGCAGGACTCTATTTAATTTGTCTCATGGATAAATAAGTCAGTCTGTCATAATTGTTCCTAAGCACAACAGGCTGGGAGGGACTGTTCCATGATCATGCAGAAGAACATTGAGTCCTCACAAGAGGTGCAAGTGTCAAGAGGTGGGGGCTGAAGCACTGCTAGACTGCTTTCGTGTTGGGGATTCGGAGCCCTTTTGAGACTGCCCTGGGCAGGCAGCTCTGCAAAAGGAGAAGCACACAGCTGCCTATGGGAGGAGAGTCCTGGGAGCAACAAACTTGCGGCTTTCCCAGACCCTTCCTCTCAGCTCTGCTTGCAGCTTGTCATGCCGACACACCATATGCCTGCTCTGGTTGGGGTTTACTCATCTTAATCTTGCACCAAATCCTGTGCTGCTTCCTGAGGAGCATTCGCAGCCTCTCGCTGAGCACTCCTACACCCCTGGCCGCTCCATGAACTTCCTTCAGCTTGAAGTACTCTTTCTGTAAAGGAGGATAAAGAGTGTTATTATCAGCCTCTGCATCCAACACAGAGAAAATCTATTGAAGGCAAACTGTGGCCATATGTTGAGAAGACGGAGTAGAGAGTAATGAGAAATCTTTTTTTTTTTCTCCTCCTTCCCCCAGAGGGAAGAAACATGGGAATATCGAATAGTCTCCAAAATGAGAGTACCCATATGGTGTCTCAAGGATACTGTAAAATAAGGTACTTTGCTTCTTTTATGATCCCCAGACACTGCAAAAGAAAAAGGTGGGAGATGGGAACTGGGAAACTGCAATAAACTCACTCTTTGTCAGAAGGGGTGCAGTCACCAAACAGGTGACAGGACTCGTGTGCCATGGCAGCTGAGATGGAGGCTATTTCTGCTTTCAGGGGAAAACTTTCTGCCAACTAAAGAACGTCTGTTTCAATGTTAATTTTCCAGAGCAAAAGGAGTAGAACTCTTCTGGAGAAATGCTGTACAAGATGGGGATTCATTACATGTATCTTACACTACTGTCGTTTTATCTACTTTGAGGAAAGTTAAGAAATAAGAGGGTTTAGCCCAAGGAAAATAGACAGGTCCCCAACTCAACTGCCTACATTCAGAGTGCAAAGGACCTCATTAACTCTGACTGCCACACAGCATTCTCAGGAATGTTTATACACACCACCCCCATTAAAATGAAGGACTTGGGATGGTCATAACCTATGTAAGTACTACTGAAATGTTCACCATAGAAAATTGGAGCTGTTTAAATATTAGGCTTGTCCTTGTATGCATGCAGACACATGTGAATATGCACTAGTTACTGAAAATGGAAATTCCACCAATGTGGAACTTGTACAGTTAAAGTGCTCTTTTCTTTTACTTTCTTATACTCCATGAAAAGCAGAATACTGTCCTTTTTCAACTCTTATGTATGTAATGTTAATGTGTATATTTATCAAGATGCATAAATATATTTATTTATATTTATTATTTATTTATACTTATTATTTATTACACAGAAATGTATCTGTGAGTGGCACTGGTAGGCCTAAATGCGTATACATTTGCATACTCATGTAAGAGAAATGTTAACTTAGTAAAAGACTTGCATTCCTTGTTCACTTTAACATCTGCAGAGCTAGTATCATTAAAAAAAAAAAAAAAAGACTGTCTTGTATAATGGCTTTTATGTTCAGCAAAAATAAAAGTACATTGGCAACATTTTCTTCCTTGCTCTCACTTTTCTGTCATTGAGGAATGCTTCAAAACAGTGTCATGACCTTAAGGCGAAGCATGGGGGTGACTGGAGTAGAGCTGATGAACCCTGCTGGGATTATCAGCATCACCTCCCCCCTGCTGCTCTTGAGACAACTGAGAGGGCACAAGCAGGAAATCAGTAGGGGCTGGCGGAAAGGGTGAGACTGACAAAGATGAATTCTAGGGGCTGGGAAAGTTGAGAAGGTGGCTGCAGGGAGTTTTGGCTTTGGAAAGGTTGGGAAAAGGCAGTCTGTGGTCCCAGATGAACCCTAATGGAAAAGTTTTGTTTAAGAACCATGAACAACTTCATTTTTCAAGGGTTTGAGTGTCATCTAGAAGAGAGAGCATTTATCTGATGTGAGTTATGTGGTGTTTGTTCACTGTATTCCTCCCAGAGCTTAGGGAACAATATGAGAGCCCTCCTCTGGCCAGCAGACACCTGTGAACATCATTGTTACAAAGGCAAAGCCCACTATGTGATAGGTCTGCTTTCTTATTTAAGGGAAGTTGCTATCATCGTGTTATTTATTATATCTACAGCATCAGAGGTGTTCTTGGCACTCTGAGAAGTAAGTAAAAGATGAGTGGCTGAAAAAACACCTATTGTCTTAGTGCAGAGATATAGCAGTAACAAAGGCTTGTAAAGAACACAGCAACACATTATCTTGCGCTACTCCATCAATGCTGGCAAGAGAAGGTGAGAGCATTGAAGAGGTGGCCCTATGGAGCACTTTGTTCAAAGGCATCAGGCCTGTGGAAAGGATGGCTCTGAGCTCTGGTCTGTTTCCAGTTGTGTGTAGATGAGAAGTTCTGTGCTCTAACCGGATGGTCTTATGGACCCTTTGTTGGAGGTGTGGATGCTACCCTAATTACTGAGTGACAAATAATCACGCCCAGCAGGATTCCTGTTAATCCTGTCTACCACTTCCATTCAACTTCAGCTCACTCGACTAATCCCCATCTACTTGGTTTAAAGCAGTATCAGACCAGAAGGATTCAGTAATATAAGCAAAGCTGGCATGTCACAGTGTTCACTTTCAGTGTCAATAATTTTTCCACTATAAAAGGTCTATTTGCTATGGACGCGGGCAAAGGAATTCTTTACAGCCTCCTCAGAAAGGGAGCTGCTGATCTAAGCACACAGAGGCTAGAAAAAGCAATAAATAGAATGACTGCTCACGCATGGAACACGAACCAAAATAATCCCTTTTAAAATTAAGAAATTGGTCATCAATTCATTCTTTTAGTAATTAGGAAAATACCTTGCTATGAAATATTTACTTTCATTTATGTCCCCCATGATTCTGCTCGATTTTAGACTATTGTATTTACTTATTTTCCTAGAGATATGTTCCTATCCTTTCCAGGCATATTCAACATGTGGTGAGCTCTGGCTCTGTACTCTTTCAAGTTCATCTTAACATGAGAACGGGACTGCACCGTCGCTGGGCTCGAAGTGGCACGGCAATGCAGGCAGCGGCCGGCAGGTGGCGGTGGTGCATCACCCCGAGGACAGCACCGAGCTGCAGCTAAGAAGTGAGAGATGCTGTCCCTCTGCCTCTTTTGAATTGTGGAGAAGTTGTATTTTCTTTTTTTTTTTTTTTTTTTTTTTCCCATATGCAAATCAAAATGAAAGAAGCAAGAAAAAAATATTATAACGCAATGGCAACACTGCTGTTTCCCACCTTGTTCCCTCTTTCACGCTGCTGTTGGCACAGTAGCATATGTTTTGAGGTGAAGAAGGGAGTGAAGGAGCTTGCCTCAGCCTCCACCTCCCAGGCAGGTGTGTCAGAGGGGAGGCACGCTATTTTACAGCAGTTTGTTTATGCACAGAATTCTGCCATGCCTGCATCTCAGGAGCTTGATCTGTTTTCACTGCCAGAGGAATTGTAGCACTCCCTCCTTGGGATGTACGTGGCACAATCCGTCTGGAGCTGGTATATTCATCATGATGATGGAGGCGTTCAAGCCCACAACCTGATCTGGTGGGTGGCAACGAGGGGTTGGAAATGGACGCTCTTCCAACTCAAGCCATTCTGTGATTCTATGGTGAACCATATTGAGCTGGGATCTCTACTGAGAATGGAAGAAGCGAATCCTGTTCCAGGACAATGAGTGCGTATGTTTGAGCTGCCTTTGAGCAGTACCGGTGATGAAGCTTTATAGCAGGAACTCTGATGGGAGAGACATGCTGAAAGAAATAGCTAAAATGGATTAGACATGGGAAAATACTGTTTCAGCTTCTTGGTCACACTGACAAAGAGAGACAGGGAGACAGAGGGGCTAAGTGACAGATTCTGTGCGTGAACAATCAAAGCTAAAATTTTTTAATTTGGGCTAAGTATAAAGCCTATTATGGAGGTAAAAACAGATGTAAGTCAAAGCTGAACTAGCACTTGAGAGCAGATGAGGAAACTGATCCAAACTGTGCCAGAAGAAGAATCTAGTGTTAGATAAGAGAATTGAAGTGGGAAGACTTAGCTGAAAGCATCTTCTCACAGTATTTGTTCCTATTGAGAAGTTTTGGTTTGGGTGCTATCTTCACCCAGAAACAGAACTCCATTATGGAGGTGGCGAGTCTTATCTTGAAAACATTAGCAGAGGCTGGGCAGTGAAACAGAGAAAAATGTGCCTGAGGCTTGCAGAGGAGAAACAAGAAATGACCTTTTAGAATTTTCCCACTACATCCGATTATCGTTTTTCCCCTTTTCCTCCCTCTCTACTTTGCTATAATTTTTCTATCACCTAGGAAATACAGGAAATGCTTGCTTAAGGATGTAATATAGAGAGTAATTCCCACGCTGCCCCTTCTAGATTTGAAAGCGGGTAAGAATTTATAGCTCAGTAAGTTAAACTTGATAATTCAACATTTCTGAGGGCAACGGCTATCTAAATGCATCTTTATACTGTCTCTGGGGTACTGCCACAAACAAAAAACTGTCCCCATGGGCAATGATGTCACCTTTATGACTGAATACAAAGAATGGAAAACCATAAAAAATATATTTTATGAATGGTTTCTCCTTTATTATGTCCTATGAAAAGCTGTATAGCTTCAAAAGGAAACAGGAAGGAAACAGTGAGAAATTTAAATAACTTGCTTCATGGTAATTTCAAATACTAAAAAAGGAATATAAAAAATACAAAAGCATTTCAGAAACACATCTCTGTCCAGAAATAATACGTTTTGCACTATGAAGATGTCAGGGTAAAAACATTACCCATATTAGAAAAAAATCAAGTCTGAAGACAAATTAATACCTTAGAGAAAAATCATATTACAGCTCATACTGCAAGGCTCAGCCATTAGTGAAGTTGTTTAATATCAATGTTTCATCGTGTGTTGTAATTAAAATGATAAGTTAATCACAGTTCTGACAGGTCTTTCTTGATTAATGCTCATTGTTCTTATAGGCTGCTGGTTTTCAATCACAGAGTCATGAACTCTTGGCAAATTGAGCCTGAAACCTCCATACAAAGGACAAGACTTTTAGTGGAAATGGAATCTCTGACCCTCCAAAGACTTAAGAAAATGTACCTTCCAAAATTTAAGCATCTCTGGTAATTGGATGGAACAAATAGTCCTAAGAGGAATGTGAAGTTCATGAATGCTGCAGAAGGCATATATTTGATACAGTCTGACCATCAGTTATCATACCTATCCAGGTAACATGAATTCCCTCTAGTTTTCTTTGGCAGATGTGTCACAAGGGATTCAGGGACAAGGCACTACCTAAAAAAAAACATAATTGTCAACATTACAATTAAAAATATCAGGCTCCGTTTCTTACTGTATGATGAAGTACAGAATTGTACTCCCTGTTCCTGTAAATGATGCCTACCTGCAAAGAAAGGAAGGCAATAAAAGCCAAAATTTGATCTTTGACTTGAATTTAGTCATTTATTTTGTGTGAACTCTTCTCTAAATGAAAACATTTCAAAGAAAGCAACACTGAGTATTACAGTTTCAAGCTTTCTAAGGCACACGATGGGATCTTTCCTTTTGCCTTAAGACAGATTTTTCAGCACAGCACTTCAGAACAGCCACTCAGCCATAGTGCTGCTGCTCCTTACGGACCCTACAGCCACCAAACATTCTGCTGGGCAGGGCTCTGCTTGAGTCTGTGTCCAGCTGTGCTGCTTGGGCTCTGCAATTTGCCGTGTGCCCTACCCACCCACTGGGATTTCACATCCCAGTCCTCCCCAGGCAATCTGATTTCAGTGCTCTGCCTGACCAGAAGCACTTTCTAACATCAATTTCTCTTGGTGACATATAAACACCTTATCTTTGTTGCATCCAACATAAGCACGGTAAGCAGATTACTCCCTTTATCTTTTCATCTGCATTTTTAATGTTTGAGGGTTATTGCCATCTCCCTCCTCAGTGATCTCTTCTCTCAGCTCAGCAACCCCATTTTTGTCAGTCCTCCAAGACAGCTCATCATTCTTATTGCTCTCCTTTGGAGCCTTTCCAGGTCATCCACATTTTTCTCAAAGCAACTGGGGTTGCCAGATACCCTTTTTATAGTATGGGACTTCCCATATTTAAGCCTCAAATCTCAAGTGCTATATTAAAAACACGTGATATATTGCCTGCTCTTGTATTTCCTCTATATTTTAATAGGGGACACACGTTGTGAGGCTAAAACACGGAAAACCCTGCAGCTGCTTTCCTGCCCTGTTCTTAGAGCCTCCTTTGGGAGCACAGAGGCACAATCCCGTTGGTGGTGGCTGTGACAGGAATGAGAACTGGAGCAGCCCCAAGGAACTGAGGAGGGCTGCAGAGCAATGAACACAGTGAGGCACCAGGAAGGCACGTCAGCCTTTTAAAACTCAGGATGCAGGAACTCTCCTCTGCTGCCCCACATCAGGTATGATTGATCCTCTAGCCAAGGACTCACCAATGTGATAAGAAACATTTGTCTTTTCTAGGCAATGGTTTTGCTTATACAGCTCAGGAGACAGCACCCTATGACAATAACTTAGCTTTGGCTTGGGATTCTTTATGATCTCTCCTCTTCAAGGCAGTAGTCAGCCAGTCATGCTCTGTCCTGCATTTGGTTGCTTGTTCTTACTAAATACCCTGTCTTTACTGCAGTTAAGCTTTTTCCTCTCTGCAACACTTTTCAATTTGTCAAAATCATTCTGATTTCAAGTCCTGTCCTCCATTGCTCTTGCAATTTCTCCACGCCTGGTGTCATCTGTGAGTTTAATAAGTCTACTTGCTTTTAAAGCATGCAAATTGTTAAAGAAAACACTAGAACCAGACCTTGGACAGACCTTTGAACTACATGTGATGTGTCTTTAATTTCCTCAGAGAACCATCTACTCTGTTACTTGGAGCAATACATGAGCGGAACAGACTCCCACAGACAATTTCCATGGATACCAGGCAACACTGAGGTCTAAGCTTGCTTCCTCCGTTTCCAGATGTGTGGAATTACCGTGTTGCTCACGGCATCAGCTCTTGTCTCTGGAAGAAAAGTCTGGAAGTCAGCCTGACTGTCCTCATCCCTCCCCTCCGTGGCAGTATCAGTGCTCTTCAGACACATGTGCACATCTAGCTGGAGCAGATCAACCCAAAGGAGGAACCATCTCTGTCCCGAGAATGCAAAATATCTACCACAAAAGACAGCAGTTGTTTGTCTGGGGGTTCTACACAACTTGAAATACGAGAGAGAAATTATCATTACCTTTTGCAGCCTATAAGATTTGTGACAGCCAATTGCAGCAACATCCATAACTTCTGAAAACGAGAACATTTTTTTTTCCTCCTACTGGCACATCCCAACGGCATGAGAAGTGTTTCCTTCAGCATCACCAAAGGCCTGGGATATCTCACTTCATGAACCATGTTAGATGGCTTCTTTTCCTAATTTTGTATGACCATCTGTGAATCTTCCCAATCCAGGTTCTATCAGAAGCGGGACCTGGCAGTTGGAAGAGGTTCAAGACCAGCTCCCTTGATTCTTTTTCTGCTGCTCAGACTGACGACATCTCAGTATAAAAGGAGGCTTTGAGCTGTTGTTGACTGTTTTTCCTATTCTATTTGAAAAGACCTTGCAGCCAGTGGCAAACTCATTCCTTATAAAGTTACGATGCCCTTGCAGGACCACTAATACTCTTCTTGGTAATTCAATTGCTGTGAAAAGCTTTGGATGACTGGAGTGGGCAGGAGGGAGGAAAGAAAAGCAACCCAAAGTAAGTTTTTAAGTTCCTTTTGTTCACTTAATGCTATTCATGTCTTAACTTCTGACTTCTGAACAAATTGCTGTCATAAGCTACAACATCAAAAAATAAGCTTGTCAAAAATGGAGAAAGCAGTATAAAGCATCCACCAACCGATAGTGGGAACAAAGGTGGCTGGAAAACTCTACCCTGTACAGCCTGTCCTTGCAGGATTTGTACGTGCTCAGAACTACTCATGGGATTGTTCTGCGCTTGTGTGGCCAGGCCTGTGAACGTCATGGAGTAGTTTTGCTTTGCAGTGATGCAAGGAGGTAATAATTCCCACATTTTTCTCTTGGTGTCAGAGGGAAGTTATCCTGAAGAGCAGGAAGGCTGGGGATTGGGACCTCCAGTTTCTCTAAGGTGATATTTAAAGATTGTTTAACTCAGACGCTTTGTGTTACTAAGCTCCTTGAAGATTTATGACCTTTATGACAATCATTTTCCTCTGTGAAATTTCCCTTCTGCTTAAGTATTTACAGGAAGAAAAAGTTTTCCTTCTTTTCCCCTCAAGGCAGCAATGCTTATCCTGTGAGGATTTCTGAACGAAAGGGGGGATTACCGCCTTAGCTCAGTTTGGAAGCATTTATGGGGCTTCCTGCCGTGCCTCCTGTCCAGCTGCCCTGCCTGCCTCTGCGTGCAACTCTTCAGCTTTATTTTGCAGGAAGGAATTGGGGAAAAAATCCACTAACAAGCTTTGAGTTGCTTTACCTCATAAAATCCCACTTGGGATATCATGGTTTTTGAGGAAAAGAGGGGACTTCACATAATGGGATTAAGGAAATTTCCATCTGTTTAGAGCCTGCTTTCTTCTGCCTCTTGTTGACAGGGGAAAAAGTTTAATCACTGTTATTGTGTCGTAGGATGATGACTGTTGGCTATGTGCCCAAGGCTAGTTTTATCACCTTGTGGCTACCAGGGGCTGAACTGTATGGAGGGAACCAGTGGCACCCAGGGACTTTTACCATGACCAATCTCTCACCGTGACAGAGAATATTTATTGTGATCCTTAGCTGCACTTTGATATTTGCCTGAAATTAACAGCTCCCTCTCTCTCTCTCTCTCTCTCTCTCTCTCTTTAATATTTTTTCCACATACTGGGGGGTGTGTTTAAAAAAAAAAAAATGCAAATCATCTTCTTTTGTAGAACATTAGTTCTTCACAGAAAATCACTTTGAACTGATTTCCTTCCCCGCTTCTTTTAATTTTGAAGTACATTTCCCTGTGACAATGATGGATGGGATGCATGGTGGGATCACTTGCCCTCAAAACTGTTTAATTAATAGAACAAGGTAGAGATACTGCAATCCACATTGTTTCTGAGATGATTATGGTTTGTTTCTGAGAGTTAGACATCTTTACCTTTTCTACCCCCACCTCCAAGTTAATCTGTAGCTTGGTTTCCATGAAATATTTAGAAGGCTCTTCAAGGAGTGTAATTACACTATTTTCAGACTGAGAACTACATGATCACTATGCCACTATCGGGCTTTTTCAACATAAGAAATTCGCAGATAGACTTCTAACATGATTTTTTTTTTTTAGTATCCTGTACTACGCTCATTGTTAAAAAAAAAATCCTGTCCATAATGGTTTCTAAAGTAGAACAAGTCATAGAGAGATCATAGATGCACACAATCATTAAGGTTGGAAAAGACCATTAAGATTATCTAGTCCAGGCCATTACCAAATGCTGTAATGTTTTTAAGAACAGAGCAGTACTTATTTATCTGCTGATACATGAGTGCTGTTTAAGAATATTTGCTGTTCAACACCATTGACATTTTCTGAGAAGTGAAATAATTCTGTGCTGCAAGGAGTTTGTGAAAAGATGCACCAAAAGGAAAGGATGCACTCTTCTTTAGCACACCATAGTCTGTTGGACTGTATGATCTTGTCGGTTGTTTCCAACCTTGTGATTCTATGATAGCCTGTGCACTTAGAGCTTTCTACTTTCTGTTTTACTGCCCAGAATCTTTTTCAGAGAGATTTTGCTCACCACAGCATCTCACTCTGCTTTGAAGCACCTCTGCCATGAGACCTCTGCACCCACTCAGCATTCTTCACTTATGTACCTCCCTGTTAACGGTTCTGATTTGTGTACATGCACTTGTTATTAATTCTTAATTCAATTGATGGGAAGAAAAACAGTGGTTTTCTTGAGGATACAAAAATTTTTCTAGTTGAACTTGTTGAAAACTGGATAAATTGCTCTTTCACTTTACACATTTTTAATGGAAAATTTTATATTTTCAAGGGAAGCATAACAATGCTCACAAAACCTGTTACAGTAGAGTGAGGTATTTTCTTTTAAATAATAATTTTCAATTTTTCCTAAAGAGTAAAAAGCTCTTCCCTCAGAAAGACCAGGGAAGTTGAAATTAATGCTCTTTGATTTTGCCACCAGCCTTGTAAAAAGCCTCAGGGACCTTTACTAGGAGCTCTGGCACCTCAGTTGCATCATTTTTATGTAAATGAAGCTCCTGTTAAATGTTAAGCAAAGTTAAATCATGCTCTGCAGAGGTTGCTAAGCAGCTTGGCTAAAATTGCTCTTTCCTGTAGATCACTTGATTTTCTTATGGCTTTGACACATCTCTACCTCTCTTGTTCCCATAGAGCTTAAATAGCTTATTGAAATCAGTTAAACATTCACAAATAAAATAAAAAACACAGCAAAGTAGGACAGTAACTTGGGCAGAAAACAGGGTAGGTAGAAACAATAATTTTGTAGTGCTCTCTGTAGAGAGTGTCCCCTTTTGCGTATCATTCTCTGAGTTAATCAATGCTGCATGAATTCCACTACAAAAGTATTCTACCTCCTTCCTTTTTTTTTTTTAGTTCTTCTAAGAATTATATAACACTATGTTATGTTTCATTGATTCCATAACACATTACATTTCAATTATGTCTGACTATTTCTTGTTTCACCATTTTCTCCAGCCTCCACCAACACACCTGCTTGAGGGGCCACAGGACTCCCAGAGTGCATTGATGCTGTGTGAATCACTGCTGGAGACTGACACTGGAAATCCATCTTCATGCTCGCCTGGTTCCTCAGCACCTATATCACTAAAGCACAACTTCAAGTATCTCCCAAATGTTTTGATGCAAGACCTAAAAAACAAAAACAAAAAGAAAAACATTTTTCAGCTCTCTGGAGACTTCATAGACCATCTTTTTTATCTTGTGGGTACTCAGATGCTGATTATTTGTTCTAGAACTTTTTTGGGAACTGAAATGTTGCTGATTAGTCCTGAATTTGTTTGGTTTGAGGACAAGGGGAGATATTCACAAACTGAAGCATAGGAAGTTCTGCACAAATGTGTGGGAACTTCTTCACAGTGCAGTGATGGAGCACTGGCACAGGCTGCAGAGAGAGGTGGTGGAGTCTCCTTCTCTGGAGACATCCAAGACCTGCCTGGATGCCTACCTGTGCAACCTGGGCTAGGGAGCTGCTTTGGCAGGGGGTTGGACTCGATTATCTCTAGAGGTCCCTTCCAGCCCCTGTAATTCTATGATTCTGTGATATGCTCCTCACAGGATAAGTTACGTGATTTTACTTCTTTCTAATGTCTGTTGGCCAATGGGAAATTGTATAACCAAACAACTTACGTTGTGTCCGTGTGGAGAGGTTGAAGATTTTATTAGACGCTGGACAACAATATCCACATTCAAAGCACTCAATGCCCACACTGCAGCAGGCTTGGTCTCCATCTCCCCAGAACACAACGAAAGGATGTGACAGAGGCTTTTTGTTTAGGAATATATTTGGCAAATATATAAACCCTCTGGAGAGTCCCTTGAGAGGGTAATTGAGAGGGTAAAGGAACTTAAACTTACAAGTCCCATGCATATCTCCTTTGAGATGTTATTTCCCCCCCTATATACCAAGTTGAAATTCTGCTTTTAGCAAGTTTAAAACTGGGAACTACATTATGTTTTCAGAACTGAAAAAGAAATCTCAGTGAATAAATAAATCTTGGGAAGTATAGCTAAAGGGAAACAGACACAGATCTTGCACCATTCACAACTTAAAAAAAAAAGTGAGCTTAGTAAAGTCAGCATCACATGGCAGATTAGGAGGAGGGCATGCTCTCCCCATGAACTTGAGGAAAACCCACACATTTTCGAGAGTTCATAACTCAGCTGTAAAATGTTAACAACTGTTTTCCAGACTTCTCTTTGGTAGACACAGTTCAGACCAGAAACTCTTTCATTTCACAAAGTATGGTTCAAATTAAGGGGGAAAAAACCCTTCACAAATATTTGCAGCTTTTTTTTCTTTCCACAACGCCAGGGTTCTATCAAAGTGGGAATCTTCATAAACTATAGACTATGAATAGTTGTTTTTATTTGTGCAAATTGAATATGCAATGTTAATTAGACCAACACCTAGATCTGTGTGGTACTTTTTACAAGTAGGTTTCAAGAAGATAAAGAATGAGAACCTGACTTTGCAACCAAAGAAACATTGTAAGTGACATATCAGCTACTGGACTAGAAACCAAGCCATGAGAAAGGCAAAGGAAGGGATGCATGCAGTAAAAGCCTTCAAACATTGCCAGGATGTATTTTCTTCTGTAACAATTATTGCACAGTCATGGTATTCTAAATAACAGGTTTCGGTGCAGTTTTTGCCATCATCCAAAATATATATGTACCTGGATGTGACGCCTACAGTTTCACAAAGTATGGAAATTCAGTTCCCTCTGATCCCTCTGAGAACAAATCAGAGAACAAAACCAACCACTGTTATCCTTCCCCTGAACACCTCTGGTGGTCATAGCTTCGTGAAATGTTCCTGTACAGTATCTACTGAGCATTAGCACTGTTCACTTCACACAATGATTCATCACCTTTGAAACTATCTTTTGCTGTAATTTTTGTTTCTTATCCCATGAAAAACTTACAAACAAAAAAAAAAAATTAAGCTCATAAAAAGGAGTAAATGATACAAACTATTAGTTTGATTTCTTGAGTCGTTCTATATCCCTGCACAGGCACTTCAGCGACAGTACTTGGGAACATCTGTACACAGCATACAATTATTACCCTTTATGAAGACAGCATCGGAACAGATATAATTAATTACATTAAACTTAGCACCATGGATTTAAGGATTTGACTTCTATTAGCAAACAGGGGAGGGAAACTTAGAAGGTAGATAACATCTATTGTAGACTGTGGTCATATAAATGCCTATTTCACACTTATTTAATCTTTCAAAAGCACTATCAGAGAAAAGGAGAGAAGGAAAAATCCCCTCAGATGAAAAGGTCTGCTCCATTCCTCAAAATATTGCCCTCTAGAGCTGGAACCTCTTTATCTAACAAGGTACAGCTGAGAAGACAATGCAGCTGAGAGGCAGGTCCCTGCACTTTGAAACACTGCTGTTAGGGAAGAACCCAGGAATGGCCAACTGTGGAACCTTTGGTCCAAGACTGAACAATCAGTACTGACAAACTCTGGAGTAGGCAGCAGGACTCTGCTTTTATGTATCCATATTTTTTACAGCCTGAAGCTGGAAAAGCTTTAATTTAAGTCTTACTGATAACTTAAAATAGAAAAAATGCTATTGACTTAAATACTTTTTTAGCATGCAAAGTATTTTTATTAATGATTAATAATTAATAACCTTTCCTTAACCATCACAAGATAGCTAAATTTGTATTTTTCTTGTTAAAGTATATAACATAGGTGTAAAACATTTCATTTAATTAGTCTCTGGTACCACTAACCTTTTCTTACTTAAATCTGTAATGCAAATTGATAACGATCACCATCAGTTGTAACAGATGAGTCCATTAAATGGCTGTGGCCCTAGGGATGGCTCTGACCTCCTAATCTTTCCAACACTACTCCTCACAGGACTCCTTTGCCCAGATCCAACCATTCAATAGCCGACACTGGCTGTCAGAGTGAAGCAGCTCTCCCACATCCCTCTGGACATGGCTTTCATGCTTGGCTGCATCTTCAAGGGATCAACATTTGACTCTACAGCTCTCTTCATGGCCAGCTTATAATTCAGACGTGGTCCCCACAAGAACCTGTAGCACAGGGGTCATAGAAATCTCACCCTGTTCCCCTCAGTTACTTTAATGTATTTCAACATCAAGTAAAATACACGTACCAAAACCAAACTGGGCACGCACACCATCACCTGTCTTTCCTTCAGGCAAGGCCATCTCAGAGATGCAAGAATAATAGTCTAGGAAAAGTTTTAGAGATTTTGTTCCAACATACCCAAATCTATTTACTTGTTCCAAGGGGGCAATTTCATGAGGTACCACGCTGTTAGTTAATTTGGCCTGAATGTCAACACAGAACAGCAGTGAGCACTTCAGGAGCCTCAGATTTTCCACGTTAGCTGTTGTTTTACCACTTCTGCATATAAACTTGCTTAAAATCACCTCAAATCACAAATTCATTGGCTAAGTTCCTGTTAGCCACAGCAACTCCATATTAGGACCTATATGGCTCAACTAATCAGGCAGCTAATACCAAGCACATTTCAAGACAAGGATGAACGAAAAGGATCCTTGGGTACAGCTGTGCAGGAAAATTAAATTAAAAAAGGAAGGTTGCAACGGAGACCACAGTAGGACAGAAGAGGAGCTCCTTGCTGTGAGCTGTCTGCAGCTCCAGGAGCCCTGTTTTTTCGCACTTTCTGAAGAATTGCAGCTGCTGATAGTGTCAGTAGTCCAGAAAAAAAAGTAGCAGCTGCAAGAGAGGGAGGGAGAAGGACTGTATAGGACTTCCTGACTGACCTCACACTTCTGTAGCATAAATCGGTTCTCCCTCTCTCCTGCCATACTTAACCCATTAAAAATTTGAATACTATGATTTCACGCAGGTGGGGGGGGGGACTTCACTTTCATGGCTTCAGAGCTGTTTCATTTTCAGATCCTAAGGGTTTACAGAGCCTGAAGGGATCATGGGTGTGATTTTTCAAGTGTAGGGCTTGGGGGCACTCAGTCCTGGAACCCACATGTTTACCACTGCTTGAAAAAACCTCCTAGAACTTGAGGATTGCAAACTATTGAGTGAATGTCATAAAAGGAAATACAATTTTTGCAGAAAGTGTTTTCTCTCTGGTAAATTTCACATCTGCTCATTGTAAAAGCATCCTTGTAAAAGAAAAAAATTCAATATTCATTTTATTTTGTGTTAAAAGACAAAACGTTCATTAAAAAAGCATGACATTTTAAAGACTGTCACTTATTGATTCTTGTCATACAGAATAAACTGTGAATCCTCAGCATGTAAAGTGACTATAAAATAAAAAAATCATTTCCCACATAGTTATTTTTTCCTGAGACCTTTTTGCTTGTCTAATATAGTTCCAAAGGAATGCATTGTTTTGATAAGTGAATATTTTATTAGATATTTTTCTAGCACACCAATTCAGAAATTGCTATTATGTTATTCTGTACAACTGCACAGACTGGGCATATAATTGGACATAACTTTTAGCAGATGGGATTCAGTTTTTTCTTCAATAAATTATTCTTTTTATCATTAGAAATATATTAAGTGTATTTTATAGACAATTGTACAGCCATTTTGGAAGGGCCTACAGTAAGACTTGAAGCCCTTCATGTCTGCATTGTGCTTTAGGGTCTCTGTGGGAGGCTGGGGAATGGGAAAATCCATCTGAGCTCATAATCACAGGTAATTGGGACCACAGAGTCATCTCCTTATCTTGGAGCTGCTCTTCTGAACTGTTTGGTTGGTTGTTGCTTCCAGCTGGGCCACAGCTAGCAGCACTGACAAGTCTGTGAATGGCTTTTTGACATAGGATATCTGACAGCAGTTGAAGAGTTTGGGGTAGGTATCTATTGTACAACCCAAAACTAGATCAGAAGATATGGATACGTGGAGGATATTGATCCCTTACTGTGGAACTGGTTGGGGTGCTCCAATTTTCTTTCTATGAAGACAAACCGTATAGCATGAAAAAGGTCTGGCAGGAAGTTTCCCTCAAATTCCTCATTTTCTCCTGCATCAACAAGTTTCAATCAGTCCTTGAGAACAGATCCAGGCATTTTTCACCCCAAGCCCTCCTGGCTGCTGCTCACAAAGGACAACCACTGTTCCTTGGCTTACCAAGTTCTTATCTAGAGAGAAGCTGTCCCAAAAGCTCTGTTTAATAAAAACATTCCATCCATCACACATCATAAAAATGAAATAGAGGGGCATCAGACAGCAAACATAAACACTCCCACAGACCTCTTGCCACTGTAAAATAGTTTATGGGGTTGAAACTACACTGGCATACTGTCTGTGGTAACGTTCCCATTGGCTTACCAGCACCTACAGTTTCTTCGGCTGTTTACAGAACAATTCCAGTTCTGGTTCCAGCTCAACAAGTAATTTAATTTGGGTATGGCTCTTAGGAGAGTCTCAGATGTGGCCAGCTGTCCCTCACTGAGTGGAAAACTGTGTTCAGCTGCATCAGAATAGCCATAGGTAAGTTCATTTTAAGCCTTGTGGCTTTTAATGGAATAATTCCAAAGAAAAAGCGTAATTGCCACTGCCTCATATTTGTACTCCTCAAACAAATCACTGCAGGAGGTCTCAGCAACAAAAATCTTTCTTACAAGAAGACAGTCTTTCATTCCCATGAAAGCCTCTTCCAGGGAACAGCTCTGAAACCAAATGGAAAGCCTCAGGCAGGAAGCAAAGGAGCGTTTGCAGACAAGGGCCAGAAGCACCAGACCACCAGAAGCATGCTGGTATTGCAATTGGAGATTCAGTGTCACACTGCAGTAAACCCACAATAGCAAATGTTTGTGCTGAATTTCCTCTCTGATGGTTTGTGGGAGCATCAGAAAATTTGCAAAAGACTTTGTATTCCCACAGAGACTCAAAACCGTATTTGAGAACAAAATGTCAACCAAAAGTACTTTTCTGCTTGAATGGTGAGTACTCTTATGGTAAGACACTGAAAGGTATGTCTCATATCTAACACAGCACTGAGCTTTTATTAACACAAATCAGATAGATACAGAATGCAGTGCTCATTACAAAATCTACGTCACATGACTGGGCTAATTTTATTTGAGTGCTCTTTCCTAGCTGTGCATTTCTCTCTTTTTCGCTATTACAACTACTACTCTGAGAAGTTATACCACTGAAACGAACTGCTGCGTGTATGATGCCCACTACTGTACCACTGCACATGTTTACAGCACTAGCTAGAAAATGCTAGAAGAAGAGTCCTAGAGGAAATCTGTATCATTATGAACTCATAAACTTAGAAGATTAATTCTTTTTTTGCTCATTGAAATCAGTTTCAAAAATACGGTGGGGTCAAATGTGCTTTGGATAGAGGGGAAAATGCATTGGAAACGTGTCACTGCAGAGCATTTGTTGCACCAGAACAGTCTTAGATGAGGGGTAAGAGACACAGTAGATGTAGGATGTGGGGAGGGAGAAATACTTCATACAAGCCACTCAAGTAATGCAGGAGCTGTTTTCTCAGAAAGGTCTCTTGTAGTTAAAATAACCTAAATTCAAAAGGGAAAAATAATGATGGGCTATATTCTTAAAGTCAGAAAAGAATTCCTGGTCAGAAATAAGCTCTAAGCACTTTCATGACATTGAACACCCTCACATTACTAGTTCACTTTTCTTTAAAACAGAAAACCCTACATGTCTCCTATTCAGTTCTGTGAGACCTGTGGGCCCCATCTCACAAAACATTTAAGCACTTACTTAATTTTAAGCATTTAAGCTCAGATGAAGCCTAGAGAATGATGAAATTTAATCCTTTTGTGCAATAGATAAAACCAATAAATTATTTTGGTAGAAACTCTGCCAAAGAACAATTTTTTAAATAGGAAAATAAAGAAAGACAAAAATGAAATTAAATCCAAATCTGAGCTTGATTCTGTGTTCAGATACATAATAACTGTCATTAATGAGAGCATAACACTGGAATCAGAAGACTACGTGGAGATCATTTAACTTCCTCAGAATAGAAACAGGCAGTTTCCTGCCCTTTCTTCCTGAGCATTGACTAAATAAAGTTGTCCTTGACAGCGGTAATACCAAAGCAGAATAAGGTGTTGAATGACATGTCTGAACTGTGGACAGAAAAGCCTGATCAATGATATTTTTATAGAAGCCCTTTGAGCTCTCATTAGGGGGACTGTGGGGTATTAAATGTACTGAGGCCTGTAACGAGCACAGAGCTTCTGGCTTCAGAGTATACCTCTTAATAGAAAGTTAACTACACTCTGTTCATTAGCAAATCCCTGAATGAAACTCTAGGCAGTCTGAGGGTACTTAGAATTGTGTGCAGTGACAGAAACACTGTTGTGCTTTTCCAAGTCTGATAGTGAAACATAAAATAGGTTTTCTTCTGTTTATACTATGCTCAAAGTTAACAAACTATCAGTAAAAAGAATTGTGAGAATACTTGGTACTCTGTATCCTTGACTGCCCTCATGATGGCTCTTCTTCAAAATCCTTTTCTACATCTTCACAGAACCACAGAATCCCAGGGGTTAGAAGAGACCTCAAGAGATCATCAAGTCCCACCCCCATGCTAAAGCAGCTACCCCACAATAGGTCACACAGGTAGGCACCCGGGTAAGTCTTGAATATATCTGTAGAAGGAGACTCCGCATCCTCTCTGGGCAGCCTGCTCCAGTGCTCCCTTACCACAAAGTTCTTAACACATGTTAGCATGGAACTTCCTACATTCATCTTCTAGGCCTTGTTCTATCACAGCGCACCACTTAGAAGAGCCTGGCCTCATCCATTTGCCTCCCACCTCCCTCTAGATATTTATAAACATTAATCATGTCCCCCCTCTACATCTTGCTTTCCCCAGGCTGAACTGACTGAGGTTACTCAGCCTTTCCACATACAGGAGATTCCCCAGGCCCTTTTGGCCCTCCATTGGACTCCTTCTAGGAGATCCCTGTCCTTTTTGTAACTGGGGAGCCCGGAACCGTAGAGGAGAGGATCACCTCCCTCATGCTGCTGGCCACACTCTTTTTAATGCACCCCAGGATTCCATTGGCTTTCTTGGCCACAAGAGAACACTGCTGGCTCATGACAAACCTGTTGTCCACCAGAACACCCAAGTCCTCCTCCACACAGCTCCTCTCCAGCAGATCAGCCCCTAACTATTCTGATGTATGCAGTTATTCCTCTCCAGGTACAAGACTCTACACTTGCTCTTGTTAAACCTTGTTGGGTTCCTCCCTGCCCAACTCTCCAGTCTCTCAATCCCTCTCTGCCCCTTAGTATCTTCTATTTCTCTCTATGCCCTCTAGATTACTATCATTATCACATATGAAGTTAATAGATAATGCAGTGGTTTTATCATGCAATGTAAGTGGGTTTTAGCCATGTGTTAGTCCTGGAGGAAGAAGGCGCAAGATAGAGCTGTGAGGCTATGCAACCTCCCCCGAGCTTCATCTGTCCCTGGCTTACTCCATGCTGGGACAGCATGACTGCAGAGCTGCTGATCACTAGAGATGCACTTGAACTGCTTTGTTTTAAATAAAAATTGTACTTTGGAATAGTTCTGTGACACCTTTTCATGGTGTGACAAACACTGACATGTAGCACAGAAGAGTACCCACACACAGAGATCCTGAAGTCATGGGGCCAAATCTATTCTCAGTGTTGAGGTACTGGCACTAATGAGGTTACATCTGGGATGTATTTGGCCCCTAGCCTGTGAAAATGAAAACCTATCATGAAGTTAATGACAACGTTGAGCAGTAAGTAATTTTCCAGTAGGTTCCAATCCACAGTGGTAATAAATTTCAATGAGAAAATTGTTTTCCTTCTTTATTGGCAGTCAGCTTCATTTAATCAGACTGCAAGAAGGTGGGAACCATCCAGAAATCCAACTTGCTCTTTGCTCTTCAAATACAGTATCTGACAGCACATGTACCTGTGACATGCCAGAACAGCCTCCCATGGCAGGCTTGCTCTACACAGAAGCAGTCAGCCTCTCCCTCTGCTGTCCCCAGAGGGCTGGGGTTGGTGGAGAAGCAAAATTGACATCCTGACTGAAGAGAAGAAAAGGCTAGTGCTCTAATGCAATAAGTATTACCTGAATGAGATATGACTGGAGGACAGCTCTCAAGATGGTAAATAAAGGATAAGTCCTGACAGGAGAGAATCTCACTGAAGTATCACCACCCTCTCAAAGGAGAACGTAGGTGTTGCAGGACTTCGTGAAGCCAAAGGAAAGGAGGGTACCGGTTGGAGATTTGGAGATGCTCATTTTGGAGTTAAACTTGGATTTCAGACCTCTTACTCAGAACTGGTAACTTTAGGTTTAATTAAAGTGTTAATTAAAGCAGAAATATATATATATATATATAAATGTGTGTGTATATATATAAAATACATATATATAAATATAAAATATCCAGTCTCCCTCTTACCACTGACAACAGAGGTCTCTGTCTAGCTTGTAACTTTCCCCATGTCTCTGTGGAAACTTCAGCTAGAGCATACAGAAAAACTAAACGTGCTGCTTCATGCTAACCATACTCACATTACCATGATACACAGTAATGTTTCTGGTTCAGAGCAGTCATTGTATCTACGGAGAACTCCATTGGTAGAAGTATTTTTGAAGAACTCAAAGTAATGTATTATAAACCATTCTAATTTTCCTTAATCAGAGTGAACCTTTCCAGGTGTTCTTTTGCCAAATCACTTAATCAGTGTCTAGGTTTCTCTACAAACAATGTTCCATTTGCTGGCTTATAGTTTCCTGTCCTTTGCCCTCTTTAAAATGCGGGATTCAAATATGCTACTACTTAATCTTCAGGAATCTCTTCCTGACCCTTGTGAACTCCTAGGAAATGTCAGAGAAAGCACTGCAGATGTGTCTCTCCTACAGAGTTATGGATGTACATTATCTGCACTTGAGGCTCTGCCTGCTTTTAGTGCATCTCGTATTTTTAGTGATGATACTGCTGCTATCTTCAACTCATGAACAGAGTTTCACTTTCTCATTACTTTCTGAAGACAGCTACAAGTGAGCTGTTTAACAAATGTGCTATTTCCTATCACTCAACATCTATTCCTCACCATCGTCTTTCACTAACCCTGTGATTATCTATTGCCTGTTGTGTATATGAATAAGACCATTTAACATTTATCACACTGATGACATACAAATTCCAGAACAGAACAGTTGTAGGTTTTTAACGTGAAATCAAAGTCACTTACTTGAATGATTTGCAGATGTGATCTCAGAGCTGTCTGTGAGTGCAGTAGTGAGAGTGGTTACTGTGACCAACTGCCTTCCTCGGGACTCTGGAGAACAACCACTGTTGGCAGTGTTAGAGTGAGTCTGAGGAGCTTCCACTGATGACAGCACTGTCACTTCCCACTGTGGCTCCCCATATGTTTCTGGAGCGCTCTGGAAGAGCTGACAATGTACTCACTGAACAGTAGGTGACTCCAGCAGTGTTTGTGGCAAAGATGTTAGTGTTTTTGAAAAGGATTGACACATCTTACTTCCCTCAACATCTTTCTGGAATTCCACAGAAACGTTTCTACATAAAATACAGTGTATTTTGTACTTGCACCATCTCCTCTTGCATATCCTTAGCATCTCGCCCTCTCCATAACTCCAATACCACTTGGTGTTCAAGAAAGACAGAGAATGTAAAGGGCAACCAGTATACCTATTGCCACTCAACGTGTTCCATATACTGCTTAACATTTCACATACGGTGAAAGCACCCTACATTCTTGTTTATTTTTAAAAGTATCTCAAAATACAGTAAGCGTTTTTAGGAGGTGTTATAAGAAATACTTAAAACGTTACAACCATCAGGCAAAATCATTGCATCTCACTGTGATATCTGTCTTTGTAAAAAAGAGCACCAGAAAATAAATCCCCCTCCAGTAGAGCCACAAGTCATTGTTCTCAGGTAGGCATAAGTATAAAACATTTTTGTGTTAAATAGCTGCAATAAATATGCTCCTATTGTTACACTTTCAGCAATGGCTTTGTTCAGTAGTTAAGTATTGCTAGTGTGAAATGGAACAAATGACATAGTTCATGTATAGCTAAATAGTAGACATTAAGTAAGTCACAACAGTAAAGTTAGTCTGAACTATGGACATTCACAAGAATTTAGCCTCTAAATTTTTAGCAGGTGTCAGGTGAGAGGTAATCATCTCCATTCAATTTTTTATTTTTATTTTTCTTCTCTCCCTTTTTCTTCTTTTTCCTTTCTTTCATTTTTTCCTTTTTTTTTTCCTTTCCCTTTTTCCTTTTTTCCCCTTTTCCTCTTTTCTTTTTTTTTTCCTTGCCTTCTTTTGCCTTGCCTTTTCTTTCCCTGCACGGCTCCTTCCAGAGCAGCTCTTACGCTGAATTTGAGCAGCAAATACAGAATTGCTGCCATCTTCCAAACGACACGCTTTGCTTTGCGCGTTAAGAGGTACACTTCCAAAAGAATAAACTTAAAGAAGACAACAGATTTGAACGGAAGCTATCCCTGAGATTCTTGCCATTTGATTTTTCTGTTCTACATTCCCGCAGCGAGCCACGTGTGTACGCACATTCCGGCACCGAGGGACCGCGTCCGCTCGGCCCGGCAGCAGCGGCGCGTCGCCGGCCTGGGAGCACGGCTCGCTGCCGCCCAGCAGCGAGGCTGCAGAGCCGGACTTGACCGCCAGGGGGCGCTGCGCCACCGGCTACCGCGCCGCCGCTCTGCCGAGCGCCGCGGGGATGCGCTGCGGCCGAGGGACTCAATACCGCCCGAGGAACGCTCCTCTGCTGAGGGGAGAGCGCTGCTCACACAGAGCTTCCTTCCTTCCCCCCCTCTCCCCTCCAAAGACTTCTAGAAATATCACACACAGATAGAAACGAGGCTACATATTGCTGATACTTCTAAACTAGTCAACTCCGCTGTTGCGCTGGCTGGGGAGCTTCAGCTGTGCTCTGGGATGGTAGTGCAGATTTGGCACACTCATCTCTATTTGCTTTTCAGAGACCTGAGCTCGTCTTAGAACACTTGATTCACAGAGCCTGCACCCCATCTTGTTCTGATAAAGTTCTCTAGAGATGGATCACAGGTATATAAAGGCTCCAGCTCACTTCTATTATACCCAACCCCTACAATTCTGTGATTCTGTGAAAGAACAGACAAGGAGAAAGAACATTCTTCAAATGCCCTTTGTAGCAACTGCCTTTACATCCACTGAATGCCTCCACTTTTGCTCCATGTCACTTTCATTTGAGATTTTTATATTCTTTGTTAGATTTCTCTGAATTTTAGGAAAATTAGGAAAAGGGCAGAAAAGGAGAAAGGAAAAAGAGAAGACAACTGCTGGCAGTTATACTCCAGTGTGTGCTGGCCCCAGTATGCAGTGATGGTGTTAGAGCTGAGGTGGGTCACCAAATCACTGTCGGAACATGAAGAAAACACAAAATTTTCCTGTACGAGTTCATTTTTGTGATGACCTCTCATAGAAGCTGATTTTCCCACATTTACCTGAATAGCAGGCCCATAACAAAGGCTAAGTGCTGAGAAGTGGTATACATCAGGCTTGGCACAGTGCTACACTAATGGTACATATTCCAGATGGGAGCTGGCTCCTGCCATGCAACTGAGGGAGAAGCCTGGACAGACACATGCTTGCTTGTGCCCATCTGAAGGCCTTAAGGCCCTCAGCTTTCTTGGGAGGTAGGAAAATGCCTTATCATACAGAGCATATCGATTTCCCTACGGGACCTAGATCACAGACACACAAGTAGTACTAATTTCTCTATGTTCCTGATTCATCTTTAGAACAAAACATTTTTCAGAGCATGCTAGTTAAAACTAATACATAATACCATAACTTGTCTTGCTGATGTGCAAACGTTCACATGCAATTTCCCTTCTGAAGAAGGGGGCCCTTAAGTCGATTTGAAGATGTTACTTTGCAACCAGGCAACAGTGCTGTGATGATTCAATAACATTTGTTTCTTTTGTGCTGGGTGCTTGGGCAAAGAGGCACATGAGTTATACTTTCCTGTGCAACACACAACCAGATTAATTGGCACAGAAACAATCTTAACTACAGTTCCACTTCCTTACATTCCCCTCTGGAACAGACAAATGAAGCCCAACAGACTTTGCCCAGTTTTGCCCTCCTGACATTTCCAATGTCCAGCCCATCTCCTGTACTCTTCCATAGTGTACTTATGGGATAAAGTTTTCAAACAAACAAACAAAAAAAACTACTGCAGTAGCTTTCTCTGTTCATCAAAGCATGAAACCAAGCAGTTGCCTCTTGAAACAACATGAAGGTGTTGTTGTGAACATCACTCTAATACATACAGGGGAATGGAAAAAATAGCAGCTTTTTAAAAAAGATTTAACCCAACTCCCCATGTGCAGCGGTGCTGCCTCCGGCCTAAATCCAGTTTAGTTTTTGATCCTAAGCCTTGCAATCTGAAGATATCCTGTGTTTCTACAGTTGTGTTTGTTTTGGAAGACGCATAACAAATAACGAAAGGAAGGATATATGAGATACCACAGAGCTGTGGGGAAAGGGGTTACAACTCCAAGGAGGGGGAAGCTTTGTGCATATGGCCTCTGAAAACCAAGAAATGAATGCAGATAACATTTGCTTTCTCTACACTTCCTTACACTCCTTTAAGAAAAGGAAAATAACAATAATAAAAATACTCCTATGTCCTTTAATTTTTTTAAGCTGTAGCCTTTGGTTACTAAGGATCAGATATGCTTTTAATCAGTTGATCTGCTGAAGAGAGGAGCAAAAAGTTTTAACCACAAAATGCTATGGAAGGTCATAGGAGAGAGAGGAAACAGGCACTGTGAATTGGAGTCTACTGTGAGCTGGTTAAAATGCTGAGGAGTTCTGTTCTTGGGGAAAAAGATATAGCCATTGGATTTCTTTGTTACAAACACTGGTTGGAATTAAAAGTCAAAATTCAGACTGACCCATAGACCATTCCCCAGTGATGAACTTTGGAAATTCCAAGCTGGAATTATCACAACATTTGATTTGCGTGAAGACCGCATCTTGTCATGATAAACCCAAAGGACTTAGTTTTAACTTTTGATTTGGATGCTCTTTGACACAGAAAATGACTGAAGCATGTTCTCTGGAGAATGTAGTGCTCCCTGAACATCTTGTGGACTGTATGTGCAAGTAAGCTGGGGCAAAAGGAGTTAATCAGAATTTAACTATGCAACAGTGATCATCTTCACAGTAGCTTGAAAACCACTAGAAAAGTGTTGCCACTCAATACTGGCGATAGCTTGAAAATCATCAGTGCCTGCAAGGGTACTGGAATGGATCTGTGCTCTTAAGTCTGTGAAATCTTAGATACCTATAACAGATGTAGAGGAGGACAGTCCCTCCATCTTCCATATATCAGTCACTGATCGCAGTCTGGCCAAACTTCATTAGCCCAAGGGAGCAGTATGGTAATGCATTTTGATCAAGTCAAAATAAATAACTTCAGTATATTCAAGTTTTCTTATGTCTTGAGAACATTAAAAGACAGTAAAGGCACTGAGGAACACTGATGGCTCCCTGATTTTTGCACAGTGATGATTCAGATTCATGTTCTCATGTGACTTTTGGAATAGTCATTTATAAGGGTGCAAAAAATGACTCTGTTTTACTATGGTTTCTCCTACTGCAGGAGAATATCATGAAATCCACTGAAAAACTGCTGTAGTCTTCAGTAAGATTTTAAGCAAGCATTATTAGGAAGACAAGGCCGAAGAAAAGAGTTGTTAGCAACTGGGCAGATGGTTGTGACTGGTAGTTTTTAAGCTACAACTAGCAGTTTTTACCCTGAGATAATTGCTTTTAGGAAATATCGGCACTGCCAAGCAGCCAGCACCACAGGCTTCTGGGCAAAGAAGACAGTGTTACAAGAAATGAAGATGGAAGCATTGCAAGTAGTTTAAATGTTTAGTAGTGGGAATGAGAAAAGGAGGAGGAAGAAAAAACAAAACAAAACAACAACATTATTGTCCTCCTGAGATTTACAAAGGAAGAAAGCTAATGAACCTGCAAGGAAGAGCAGGATCCACACTGAGTGTCTGAAGGCATATTGTTTTGGCTGAAGGAGTCCATCTGTTGACTTTTTATGAAAATAGAATCAGATGCAGAACCTTGTAATCAGTAATCGCTAAAGAGAGGAATAAGAAAAGGTCTGTGACTAAATGCCAGAGAAATTTCACACGTGAGTGGGCAATGGAGAGGACTATTGACAACATCTGATAAAAAGCAACGTGCACAGAACAAGCTGAAACAAAGAGATAAAGACAATAGTGATTAACCACAATTGAGCTCTTAATGGAGATGGATTAATTTCAGGTTCTACAAGAGAAATTAAATCTGTACTCTATTATCTGATCTTATACTGAGAAGGAGGGCAGTTATTTTAAAGTAGATTCATATGGTTGATAAGGAGGAAGGAAATAAGAACAAATTTAAATTAAGACATGGGAAACCAGGGAGAAACAAAACAACAAACACTGACAAGGAGATGGACTAGATGACCTTGCAGGTCTTCTCTATCTCATGCTTGTTTGACTCTTTAGGAAGTCATCTGGTCTCAGTAGCGGATATTTAAGATATATTTATGACCACCCTTGGCAGATTTGTCCAGCTAAAGGACCTGCTTTTTCCACAACTCCTCTGTAATCATAGATTTGTAAAATTACCAAAATACAGCTCTGAGTTTCGTCAGATCATCTCTTTAAAATACTGCCATTGAACAGAGGTGCAGCTTTTCTCCTTTTACAATTCATGTGTGATGATATCTGTGTTGTGAATTATTTTGGTGTTTTTCCAGCTGCCTTCCTAGATTGCTGCTGAGACTAACCAGGATATTTAGCTGTGCTGATATGCAGTCACCTCACAAAGAAGCCCCCCTATTCACATGCTGGCATGCATCCAGTCTGAATTTGGCTTTTACAGAGCCATTTCATGCTGTTGGAGCCAGGCTGCTCTGGATGTCCTGGCTCTGAGAAGAAAAAGCAGAAGGAAACATCAACCCTAGACACTGACCCATGGAAATGTTGAAGGGAATTGCTAAGGAAACAGCCAGCCAGTCACAGAAGTGTCATGTAGCACTGAATTAAACCAGGGGGTACTGACCAAAAAGATAAACCCTTACTTTCAGTAGTATCCCACTGCAGCCTATATTTAGATGAATTGAGCCAGACTTTTGTACATATTAGCAGCTTTGACATTATTACTGCTGAAGTGCTGGCTGGAACCGGACAATGCATACAGGAACCCACCTGTGACTGAGTGGTGCTGGGAATAGCCAGCATCATCTTTATTGTCATTGTTTGTACTATTTTATTTATTTCCAATTTTAAAATGTGTTTTCATTTATTTGTTCATTCAATTCTGACTATTGGAAAAAGCAATTTGCTGTAGAGTAGTGTTACAGGCTGCTGGAAAACAACATCTCCAGAGTTGTTCCTCATCCTCTACTTGCCTTCTCTTCTGGGCAGCCCACTCACTTACTTGTAGCCTTCAGCCCCTGCATAAGAAGCATTTAAGAATAGCTCATCAGGGCTGGTACTTGTCCAGGAAGATCCTTAGCCAACTCTTTCTGGCTGCAGCGATTTCTGCAAGTGAGCGAGTCAAAGGCCCTTCTTCCATCCCCTTCCTATGTTGTGATCAGGCCATTTGAGCCTCCAGGAACTACTTTGGTAGCAAATGATTTGCATGAGTATATCCAGATGTCAGAAGTTCCTCCACTAGAATACCCCCATGTCATTTATTTCAGCTCTATTCTGCTCAAATACATCATGTTTGAAGGGAAAAAAATCACTATAATTTTCTTCAGATTTTCTTGTTTTTTTTTTTTTTTTTTCCAAAAGGCTAAGGTGCACCAGCTCTTAGCATCAGCCAGAGCAATGAGTGTCTGGATCCATTTAGAGAAAAGATCAGCTGTCGCAAATAGATAGACCAGGTCACAGGTTTTCAGTAGCCCATATATGTGAAAGAGCAGCTCCCACTGAAATTCACTGAGCTATAGAGGATTTACTTTGCTTATTTCTGCTACAGAGGCTCTGTACAAATAGTTTATCTAGCTTTATAAACAATGATGCTCTGCTTTCTACCTCTGTGTTAGGATGTAGGAGAGGGCATGCCAACACAACTGGGAAAGCCCTGCTATATACTGTCTTCTCATCCAGTACGTCACAGAGAGGGAGAGAAACTTTAGCAAAGCATTTTGACTTCCCCCTAACCTTCGCTATGAATCCATCCTATAATTTATGGTTTGATTTTTTAAAATGACTTTTCATTGGATCATGCACATATGACAGTCCGTCAGTCAATAACAAGATATACATACAACTCCTAAAGACTAGGCTCCATTTAAAATCTTTTCTTCATCCCCCCACAACACAAGAAAAAAAAAAAAAGCATCATGAAGAATGCCTTGAGTGTTTTCCAGTTTTTCCCAAAGCTAGAAGAAAATCCTGCCATTTTTGTGTTCTGTAGTACTTTGCTATCATCCTAAAGCTGCACTTAGATTTCAGGTGAGTGTCCACTCTTTCCTCTCTTCCCAACCCCTCTTTTTTTCCTCTTCTCCCATGGCACCTGGGATCTTATAACCAGAAAATTCTTATGATTTATTAGCTCTAATTATCTAGCAATGGGGTTTCAAAGAAGCAATTGTTAGCACACCCAGACACAATACAGATGTTCCAGTGATGACATGTCAGCAGAAAGAGTGTATTTCTCTTCCGCCTCCTCCCTCTTCCTTACTCCTTATCTAAACTCATTCACCTCAACACATTTGTCAGTGCTATCGATATGATGCTTGGAAGTGGGAGTGAAGCAGGAGTGGCCATGCCATGGGCTGCTGGGGCAGGGAGGTCTGAAGCCAAGGTGCCCCTTGCACCTCGTGGGCATGCTCTTTAACCACTACAGGCCCTCACCCACAGGCAGAGGGGACTGTTTGCAGGGGGTTCACAAGCAGCCAACCTGCTGTCCTTGTGCACTACACCTGAGAAACCACCCCACAGAAATCCCACTGCTGTCCTGGCTGTGTGCCCCAGGGCAGCCATCTCACAAGGCTGGCAAGCTGCAGGCCACCTGGGTGGAAAGGGCTCCCAGTGATCTGGCTTCTGCTACACATTCACTTCATCAAAACTAAAGTACTCTCTAATGGAGATTTTCCTTTAAAAAATGCTCTTTGGCCTGAGGAAGTAAAATAAAGGCTTGAAATTTTGTTCTCAATCCAAAATTAATCTGGACAATTGGACAAGAGAAAAGGGATGAAGCAAGAGCTTTGATTCGTAAGGGAGAATCTTTTCTATCAGCTCTGTGTATAAGAAGGTTAAATGTAAAAATAGCGTTTATCTGGGATTTCTACATGTTTTCTTCAAGAAAAAAAAACCCTAAGAAATAACAGATCTCAGAGAGCCATTTTGATAAGGAACATTTCTCAAAGAAAGAGCAATGGAAGCCAAACTGAGTCAGGATTCTTCATACACAGTGATGTATGAAGACCTCCTCCTCTCCCCCTCAAGCCCATGCTGCATACAAGTTTTATTTTATTCTTGTCACTGTAAATCATTCTTCAGCTGCTTTACTGTTCAGGAGTAAAGACCAAACTGTTTAAGTACAGTTGCACACATTTTAAACTTCAGCATATCTGCAGGCATAGTTATAACTCTCCACACGTTCACGAGTGTCACAGAGATGACATGTCTCTTACTATATGCTGTGTACTTCTGATGTGAGGAAGCCAGACATAGAGTAAGATAGGCCACTTATCAACTTCGAAGTTCTAATTCCCCTTTCCTCTTCCATTAAGACAGCACATAGATGCTGCTCTGTTCACCTGGACAAGGTCTCCATAAAGACACAAACCCCCTCCTGCTGCTCCCCACCACCTACACAGTCAGGGTGAGATGCAGCTGACCTGAGCGCAGGAACCTATCCTGTACCAGAGGAGGAGAGAGGGTTTCCTCTGGCACTGGGACTGTCACAGGCATAGTTATACATTTTCTTACTGCAGGTAAAACCTTATTAACTTTGTCCCTTCCTCACTAGATATCAGGTATGTAGGGCAAGAATAGATCCTGCCTTAACTGCTAGAGATAACTAATACCTCAAAGGGAGATAGCAGTGAAACCCTTCCATAGGTAGGTCCTAAAATTTCTCAAGTAGGTCTGTACCGTGCAGGGCTGGCAGCTTGGGTCACTGAGCCAGCTGCTAAAGGGCTATGGTAATGCTACAGAGGAAGTAACAGATTTCTTACCACTTAGTATGCACTGGTAGAATATGTGTTTGAGTTTATACATGTTTTAAGACATAAGACTATACACTTATTTAATAAAAGCTGCAGTACTGATAGAAGGCAAGATTCTTTAAAACATTTATTATTGTAGAATACTTTGAATTGAAATACTAGTTTCAGTCAGAGATCCTGTGACCCACGTTCATGGATTCAGTGTGGGCTTCATAGATTAGAAACCAAATAATGTGTACCTAAATATAGTTTGGAAACAGGAGAAAATTAGCAATTGAGTGTCAACACTAAGCACCTATGTTTCAAGGAGAAATCCAGTTCCTGCTCCTATGTTTGTCAATGTTTTTATCAGTAGTTTGACAAGAAGCATGAACATTAATATAACATTAGGATAACTGAGCTGGAAAAGTTACGCCAATATAATACATTGATCACTGTAACACAAAGGAAAGCACAGCAATGACAGCAGCATACCAAAGTCCTAAGCTGCAACAAGTGAGGATTTACTCAACACAACAGCCATAGGCACAGAAACAAAAAGAAAAAAAAAAACTGCTTACCTTCAGAAGATCCCAGGTATGCAATGATCTCCAGCAAGATACCTTTGCCTCCACTGCCAACCCTTAAATGAGTTCTGGAAAGGGATGGATCCTGGCTCCACCCCTTGTGGTCATTCAGGTACACTGCATACACCTGAGCTCCCCTGGGTTGGCCCTGCCTTCCCACCAGGTGCTCAATCACTGCTTCAAGCCTGACTTAGCGTTTCTGCTACAATAGCACACTTCCCTTTCTAACAGAGAGGTGTGAGAATATGCAGCAATTGTGTGCTGAAGCGAAAGAAATTTGGACTGCAAATGAATCTTTCAAGAGCACAGCTAACTGATGAATTTAATGTAACGTGTAACTAGTTTCTATGTAATTAGGGGCTCAGATGTTGAAGATTCATGCTCAAGCATAATGAATGGCCAGAGCTGTGGAAGGTGCAGTACATTCTTTGGTTTCATGGTGATGGCCAGGTCGTTGCTTTCATACCTGTCCTGTTGGAAGCAGTGGCTTTGTTATAAGAGCAAGTAAGGAGACCTTGTCACTGTCCTACTTTCCTTACAGTGCTTTTCACAATTTTTAAACACGATTGCTTATCCATATTCCTTCTGATGACACATGTAACTACCAGGACTATTCCTGGAGATGAATCAGGAACAAGACAGGCACGCATGGGAATGCTTCAAAAGCCAGTTGCTAGATGAACTGCAGATGTTCCTTTCAAATACTGGTAGCTATTCTGCTCAGAATTATTTCCAAAAATACACTAAGCAGTGAAGGGAATAGCAAATTCTTTGTTTAATCAATACTTTCACTTTAAGATACTTATTTTTTTCCACCCCCAATGTTTGCCAATTTAGAAAGAAGAAGTCGCTGCAAATAGAAGCTAGAATTTCTCAGACAAACAAACAAACAAACAAACAAAAAAAAAACCAAAAAAAAAAGAAGGTCCACAAAGGGGAAGAGTAGTTTCTGTTCTCTACTAAATGGCCTTTTTAAAAACAAAGGACAACATTTTTCACAGAACTTTGTCCCGAGTCTGGCATGCTTTTAGGAAAAGCAAAACAAGAACAGAATGCAGGATATTGTATATTACAAGTACTTCAGGCATGATGAGTGGAAAAACAAATACCTATTGCTGACTATTTTTTTACCCCATAGATGATTTTTTTCTCATCTCTGGCTTTCATTATTCCCAAAGCAGTTTGTTTATAAATGTCTCAAAACTGTGAGACTGTGTGTAAAAAAATCAGAGCTTAATGATAATTGTTGTACAGATACCACAACATTTAAAAATGACTTTGTGACTTTTGCTTAGATAAATAATAAGGGCTTCAGTTATTGATGCTTCTTTTCAGAAGCTGGCGTGGTTTTAAGCAGTGAAGTATGTGGGCAAATTTCTTCCTTTTCAAGAGGGATTCAAAAATAAGAACAGAGGCAGATAAACACTTGAGTTTCAGGATCAGAAATCAAGCTTTTGTTTAAAAATTGTTTAATGACAAACTACATCAGCTTGAGAAAACATCAGAGAGTGGTTTTGAACTGTGTATCATTCACATTTATAAACTAAAAAAGCCCCAGTTCTTGCAAAGGGGGGTCAGACAACTACATACATTCATAGATTCATAGATACATTAGGTTGGAAAGGACCTACAAGATCATCTAGTCCAACCATCCTCACATCAGGCATGCTGGAGCTGCAATACTTTCCTGTTCTGCTTCTTCATACCATATGATGTTCAAAATTTAGAGGTGAACTCAAAGGTGAATGATGTTGTCTTCCAACCTAACAGTTGTAACAGGTGAAAGAAGATGTGGGGCTGTAGCAGATGCAGTGCTTCTTGCTGATCCCCATGTCACTGTTTGCACAAGTGGTTTCTTTCTCTTCCAAACACCTTGATGCCAGATGAATTTAGTGGGCTCTGCAAACAACAAAAACTATCAAAATTAGACAATGATAAGATTTGCTTCTACTGTCAAGGCTGTGACTTCTTAAAATAGCTTCAAGTCCAGTAAAGTTTCTGTTGCCGAGATTCTCCTGACATGAGGCCATATGGGTAGCACCAACATTAATCTCTCTCCAGGGATGCTGTTGCACTCCCCCCACTGGCATTTGCACTGAGGCTGCGTTCTGCAAACACAAGCAACATGTATCTGTGTTCCCCGAAAGAGGAGCAAAATGGCTGTGTGGAAGGAACTTCCGCATTACACACATTCCAGTTGTTCCTTTGAGCCACAGCCATAACTCCCTCCAGATGTAACCCTTCACTTCTCCCTCTTTACAAGTTTATTTTCCTTGTAAGGAAGAAAAACATGGAAAAGATTTTTGGTGGGTGTAGACCGAACTGAGAAGTACTGAATGTAAAGAATGAAGAAGGCTTTGTACAACATCCAACTACAGCCACTGAGCTTAGTCACACACAAAGCCCCGAAGTGCTAAACCCTTTCAGATGCCTCTGTCTAGGTGAAATTCATCCTCTTGTCTAACTGTACCTGGGAGAGGTATACGCGTGTGTGTGCAACACAGGGAAAGAAACCTGAGCCTCAGTGTACAGCCTGAGCTGGGGGCTGTGTGGCTCTCTGTAGCTCCTGTTCTGACTCTGGGGCTGATCAGAGCCTGATGGTGCTGCAGACATCCCTTCTGAGGGGCTGATCAGGGCAGACATATGTGCAAGCCTGGGGTAGATCCACAGCTCTCATGCTTCTCTGCCAATTCTCTCTAGAGGAGGACAACCCTCCATTTTCACAATTCAGTGTTCTCCTAGGGGCAGCATGGTGATCATGTTGGATTTCAGTCTGTTTGGGTCTAGGCACTGTACTGGTTTATGTGTACACTTACACTCTTTGTGTGGAGGACAGCAATGCCTCCTGCTTTCTGACGCTGGAGAGTGACTGCAGCTAAGACTGCCGAGGCATCATGGTGAGTAGCAGCACAATGGTGACAGCTGAAGTGCTAAGGTGTGCTCTCTTTTAACCCAAACCTCAGCCTCGCTCATCCACCTACAGAAGAGCTGGGGCAGGTCTGCCTTGTGCTCTTGGCAATGTCATTCCCCAGACACCCAACAGCAATGACGGCCACAGTCCCCAGAAGACCTTTCTAGGAGTGCTTTAGTGCACCAGACAAAACCAAACAACAATCTCAAAACATTCACAGTGTTTTATAACTTCACCATGACACCGTGCTAATAAATGGTTATGTTGTTTACCCTATTAATGAAAGAAAAAACTGTGGGTTTATTTCCTCTGAACACAAAAGTAAAGCACAGCACATACACAAATGTGGCATCATACCATTGGCTTTTTCTCACCCATAAATACTGCTGGGGCTTTCTGTTTGCCCAGACCTTTCTGCCTGCATCTTGCTGTTCCTTCACACTTCCGATAAATGATCCCCAAAAGCAGGCTTACAAGACATGGACACACTAAGTTTAATCCTCTTGTCTAGCAATAGTTTCTACTAAGATAAAGTCAGAAGAACAGAAAACATAAAAGCCTTCAGGCACCACTGATGCCAAGCTTTATTTTTGAGAAGGCCCAGAGATAGAAGTAATAACATGGGAGTGAATGAAGGCTTCCTGCTGAGATGTGATGGATGCCTGCATCACTACCACACAGCACATAGGTGTGGAGCCTGCTGGCTTGGTCTGCGTCAGGTACAGAAGTACTCTTCCAAGGATGCTCTGAACAACTGATTCAATAATTTATATTTGGAAAAAAAGTACCTGTATATACAGATGCAATAGGCATAGGATAACTCCCGATTTTGTGTCAACGCATAGATATCCCACGAAGTATTATTTTTCTTTCTTTTTATTCCTCCTCATTTTTTTTTCCCTTTGGTCTGGTTTATGTTTAGATTCTTATTAGAAACACGTGATAAAATCAAAAACATGAATTTGACTGCCAAAAGTTAGGTCTCTGAAACCATATGTAGGCATCTGAAGTGCCTGATTTTAGAGATTCAGGGCTCAGAGTGGCAGAGCAAGCTAGTGATTTAGGTATAAAAACATACATCTTCAGGTGCTTGTTTTGAGCAATTAAACAGGAACTATTTTGGCCACTATATTCAGGCAAGAAAATTTAAAATGACAAGCATTGGAGCATCTGACAAGTTAAACTCTTAAATCATTAACAGAATGTGGCAAGGCTGTAAACTTTCCAAGACATTCACTGAAAATCTCAAATTAAATAGCTGGAATTCCAGGCTTCTTTAAGTTCATTTGTTATTGCCAAGGGACCACTTTTAGACCAAGTATTGGCAAACCTAGGGCTGATTTAAGAGAAATTTAGGAGTCTTAGCTCAACAGTGCAATTGGTACCATGTATTGGTTGAGGCCACCAGCCCCTGGGGGAACCGAGCCTTAGCTGTGCTTTTTGCACTGCAGTTCTCCCTCGGCTCTCACGCTTTGCTGCACACACTTGGAGTTGGCTCAGCCTGAGCATTTCAGTGCCAGAGGTTTTGCAACTGGTGCAGCTCAAGAAAGGACCGACAAAGAAGGGGGTGCTTCATGTTGAACAGCCTCTTGGCTGCAGCACTCAGGCACAGAGCAGAGAAAGTGGATGCTTGGCTGTATACAGGATCTGAATAACCCATCAGGATCTCAATAATCATTTATTTCTCACGGGCACAAGGGAGTTGCTGTCCCATAACTGACACTTCCACCAACTGTATAAGGCATTGGAGTAACTGGGAGAGATGCTCTGAATTGCCTTGCTGGGCCAAAAGACTGTTATTTAGGTATTAAAATGACCAATTTCGGCATCCACAATAGGAAGCTTGCTTATTGCTTTGGTGTGCTATAACCATTGCGTATGATGCTGTTCATAATCGTGTCATTGTTTCCGTATGCTTCCTGCTTTATTACATCCATCTGCTGCTCCATATTTTACATCTGAAGTGCAGGCTTTCTGTGCCATGGCTTTGCTCAGTGCCTAGAACATAGAAGAGGCATGCCAACACTCAAATTCTGCATTTCCCCCCAAACCTTGGTAGAAGCACTTGATGCTTAAATGAAACAGTTCAGAGAGTAGATCAGAAATATGCTTAATTTCTACTTTTGACTACCAACATTTGTGTTGTTTGCATGCTGGTGCCTGCCACCTAAGGGAGTGAAACATGGAGGGCAAATTAAGGGATTGATTTTCCTATTGGTTTCCAGACTCTTTAGGCTGTAAACGTCATTGTCAGCATTCTGCGAAGAAAATACAGCTTTCACAAAATCTTTATAGGCTATCTTTGCATCTATGACAAGCCAGCCCCAGCAAGGAACCGTTAACACACAGGCTTCACTGCCACCATCTTGTACTCATAGTGGTTTCACAGAGGCTTTGGATGCATGAAGCATTCCTGCTAGCTTTAATAAAAGGCCGTATGTGGGCCAAAATTTTTAAGAGTTATCAAATTTCTGGCCTCTCAGCTTAAAGGAGTTCTGATTTTTCAGAGGGCACCCAAGGATTCAAAGCCCTGATCACTTCACTGTCAACTGCCACTTGATTGAGTCAGCACCCCAGCCAAGATGTTGTCAGGGATCATATTTTCCTCCTTGTAAAACCTCTGTGATGATCTGGTTCATGGTTGTTTGTGTATCTGTACTCCCATTCAGCATGCCTTCAGCTGGAGACAGAAGCAATACTCCAGCACAGAGTAGAGAAAAGGCAAGGAAGGCTATGCATCTCTAACTTGCTGCCAAAAAACTTCAGAGTAATTTGTTAAGAAACTCTAGAAATCACATGTAGCTTCTGCATAATTCTATGTTCAAAAGAAAAACAAGTCTGATCCCTTGAATATCCATAGATCCAAAGATGAAAAGAGTATTTGGTATTTCTCCCCATCTGAATTGTTCTACACAACAGCTTGGAAAACTATTACTTGCATGACATTTCATTAGCCTTGAATGTGTCTGGATTAATGGTAATGGAATAAGCAGATTTTTCTGCTGGCCTGAGATGAATAAATAGCTGAAATCACAAGACACATAACTACTTTCTTCATTAGTTTGGTTTTAATTTATTTCACCAGTTCTACCAGGTGGGACCTGATTTCCACCAGAAGCAGTTGTTATCTGCAATATGCATCCCATGCTGTTCTTCAGTGTTCCCTAACCCAGATGAAGATAGAAGGTACAAATGAAGTGCTTTGCCCAACATTACATGAAGTTTGCAGTGAAGTCATGCTCAGCCTCAAGCCCAAGCACAAAGCCATCCCTTCCCTGTCTTTTCCTCCATGTACACTGACAAGTGGCCCCTGCGGAGGAAGCTGCAGGGCCTGCAGTGATGGTGGAGAAGCTGCTAATAAAGCTCCAGAACACACATGGTGCAGACAGCTCCAGAGACCAGATTGTGTTAGCAGCTGAGAGGAATGGAGCTCAGCTATGACAGGGTGCTGGGAGGGGGGGGGTTTCTTGCAAACTGAGGGGCAGTTTGCAAGAAGCAAACCAGCACATGGTTCTGAGACACAAGGGATGAACCTGGAGGAAAAATGGGGCAAGAGACATTATGTGGAGCAAAAAGAGAAGACCAGAGAAATGTTGTTATTAGATGAAAAGGCAGGGTTTGTGTGTGTGGGAACAACAGGGTATGAGCTATCTGTGGGACGCCTGTTTAGATGTTACTACTTGTGTAACACCTCAGCAGCCCTGCAGAGATTATCCTGGTGCTGTTCCTGCTCTTAGACATGGCTGGATTCTGCCCAGGCCTCCCTTGGAGGAAGGAGGAGGCAGCCATGGTGTGAGATTAGCCCTCAGGAGACCTATAGTGTCCAGCCGGGGCCTCACTGTGTCATGGCAACAGCTGGTGGCAGAGCTGGAGACCTGCTGCTGTGTGGGAACACTGGGGGATTTCAGCTGGAAACACAGCAAGGAGCTGAAGGAAGGAGCAAGAACTGAGGCACAGGGAGGGAGTTGAAGAGTCCACAAAATGTTTTGCAAGAAGGTTTGCTCTTGAAGACATTGCAGTGAGTCAAAGTATTGGAAACCCAGTGGTTTCACGCACTGTTGTTAGCTTGAAATGGCTGGAGGGTCGAATTCATGGTCTTCGTTTTACTAAATTACTGAACAAAGACTTGGCTGGATGCTTAGTGAAATAATGCGTAATAGACACCACAGGCCTGACTGCCTTTTTGTGTGTATATGGGCATTAGAAGAGTGGGGGCGGAGACTAAAACCCTTTCCCCAGAATCAAGGAGAACATATTCTCATCACTCCTGTGGGAATTACTGAACAGTTGCAGATGTGTTCATGAGACAAGAGTCACCCTGAGGTTTTTAAACAAGCAGCAGATCAACAAGAGATTGCATCAAATCTCCGTTGTCCAAATCAAAGTGAATGTAGAGGAGTCAGTGGAGCAGGTAACATAAAACAAGCAGCACCCAACAGAGCAGAGCTTCACAGACATTAAAACCCATAAGACGTTTCAGAAACCTTCAAGGCAAAGGACTGGGAACTGTGGCATGACAGGATTTCCCCTTGTGAGAGTAACTGCTTCTGTCATGCCATAAGCACAGCTCAGTTGCAGGGGCTGAGCAGGCTGACACAGAGAGGAGTGGGCCCTTCCTCCTCACTCTGCTTCCCCACCTCATCTTTGCATTAATGACTTTCTCATTACATTGAGCACTTTGCAGGTAAGCTCAGATTCAGTTATCCTCAGAAATGGCTCCATCCTCCCTTACTATCAGCTCCTGTAGCCTTGCCCACATAGTAGTAAGTACATGAAAATCCTTACATTCAGACTCAGAAATGAACCAAGCAGAATCACTGTTATTAGAGTCGAAGTGCTTCATTAGTACCGAAACACATTAAACGTAGAATTAAATAAGTGGTAAACCTAAAAAAATACCAAGCAAAGCATTCATTGAGGCTAAACCTGGAAGTGAAACAGAATCAGTGAATCTTGCATTGAATCAGTTAACTTTTCATTCCGTTGCCAGTTTGACTGTGCCCCCTTCATTGATTAGAAAGGAACCAGCAGTTCAACCACATTTTAAAACCAATGATACTGACTTTTCAATGTACGTAACAACATGTGATACAAGGAAAGGAAAAAAATCCCTCTTAAAAAACCACTGTAGTCCTCAGGTCTCTTGGGTCAGCTATAGGAAGAAGGTTTCCATGAGAGATTTACTTTTTCCTGGTTTGAAAAAGCTGTCTTTGGATAGCACAGTCTGCACTATGCCAGTGGAAGATGTTGTACAGTTTTAATGAATACTAAACCAGTTACTCTGAAACAGCAGCTAAGCCCGAGTCTTTTAGCAGACATTGGAACAAATTCAAGTCTAATGTCTTCACCACCTCCTTCCCTCTCTTAAAGCCAGCGAAGTGAATACAGCCTTTCACATAGGAATGAGAAAGATTCACAAATAACTCAATAACCCTGTCACAGCTGCAGAGATATTTTTTCCTGCCATTATCTAATTACTAGGGATATGCTCTTCCTCAAACTCTGTATGACCACTGAATCAATTGCTCGTTGTGGAAAAAAAAATTACTGTAGAAGATCATTAGTCTCGTTATCTTCTGGGGTCATAACTTCTCATCTGCTGCAGCAAAGCATTATTTCCAATCCATCCATCTTGCTAATAAACCTTCTTCTTGTTCCTGTGGTAACACCTGTGTGTTTAAAGCTTAGATTTCTCCTCTAGAGCCTCCAACCCTTACTATTTCTTTATCTCTGTCATTTGTAGTTAACTTAACACCCTGCAGCCTTCTTTACTGCTTAAAGCCCTTTGTGTCCTGCCACCTTGCAGTTATATGTTGGCCAATTATGTTTGGAAGACGGTGCTATCACAATTCCATGTTCTTCTCTAGAAAAACAAATCTCTTCTTTTAAACACTGAGAAAATTCATTCTTTGTCCTTCTCCGCAGGAAAAGTTTGTTCTGGTGCACTGAATCACATCACAGATCTCTCATCCTGCTGCCTACTTTGATGCTTGCATTCACCCATGCTCTGCATTTTCTGATACAACAGAGCATGTAGTAGGGGATGATACAGTGTTGGATCTTTAAAAATAACATTTGCTGTTTGCAGGTTAGTTGGCATGGAAGTGTTTGTTGCAACACAGCTATAAGAGTCTTGGAAGTCTCAGCAGGCACCTGGGATATCTCCCAGTGTCTCTTCTGTGCCTAAAAATGGAGAAATCCAGCTCTGAGCCTGGGTCTCCTCTGAGACTTCACTGTCAGTTTAAATATATTTTTTCGGTTTTTACTACACTGACCTAACTTTTCCTAAATGCTATTACAATTTTAAAAGGTAAGAAAAAAATACGATGAATTGTCTCAAGGGCCAAGATCTATCACATATGTATTTAAAAAATGTAAAATTTCTGCGAAGTTCCTGGAGTAATTTTGCAATTTCAGGGATGATTTTCTGTTTCTCCTGAACAGTGATGGACAGATTGCATTTGCTGGGAAAAAATTGATGTAAACCTTCATGACCAGGAGAATGCATCATAAGACACATTGTTTGCATTCTTGCTATGCACTTGATTTGATTGCCTTTTATTTCTCCTACTCACAATCTAAAATGTTCCCACCACTCCCCAGCCTTGATGTGCAGACTGCTTGGTATTTGGTCTTTACAGTGATAATAAAAGAGGGCCCACTCTGGCCACATTTACAGGAGAAATGGGGAATCTAAAGTTGATGTTTTGTTAATATGACTCTGGGTGAATTTGTATAGAGCTGTTGGAAAATCAATTATGCCCCACACTGCACTGACCAGTTCACACCACATCCTGAGTTCTGTTCTGCTGCTTCTGCTCACTTCTGGAAAAGCAATACTGCCTGCCACAACCCAGCGATGGGATAAGCTGCTGCAGTCTGCCACGCAAACCCTCCTGGAACAAAGGAACAGTATGCAACCAAACAAAATGCAGTGCACCAGTCAACTAGATGCAACACGATGAAAATGAATGAAACCAGCTGAAAAGCGAGCTCAACAATTACTTCCATTCTCATCTGAAATCCCCATAGGTAAGTAGGGTAGCATCTTGAACAGTTAAATGCCAGTCCAATCCAGCACACAGTCAAAACAAGAGCAGTTCTTCAATATTAAAAGCATTCCTGCTGTGTCACATCATGGCGCCTGCCTAAGCTGAATTCGAGACTCTTTATTGTCAAGAGGCACTACCATTACACTACATTTAATATGGATCTTTGCCAACAATCATAAATAGAACACTCACTCATAAACAATTCCTGAAGGCAGTTTGTCAGATGGTATTTCATTAAAGAAAAATTTGCTGCAAAGTAGTGGAATAATACCTCAGTCCTTGAGCAGTAAGGGCTTTCTCTCCTATGCATCTCCCTCAATGCTTTGTCAGTTCCCAAAAGGCATTTTAGCTTATGTATGTAGAAGATCCTTCCTGCAGATGGGTGACAGAAGTACAGCTAAAAGGTATGGAAAATCATGGCCATTTTCAAGAGATGTTTAATATGGGGAACCCGTCGTGGCCTTTGGTGCTGGGAAGTTGGATAAAGTTGTAATGAAGTTGTAAATGAGTGACAGCGGTGACAAGAGAAAGTTGTTATTAGTAACCCGATCGTTACATGAAAACTGTATTTTCTACATAAAGATTAGAGCTGTAAGTGATGACATGTTCAAATGTGCCATTCCCTGTTAGGCAAATTCTGAAATTTTCAGAAACCAGAAAACTTTGCTCGACAGTCTTAAAAAAATGGGTAATCTTAGGGAGCTTGCTGCATAGCACAGTCTGCAGGAAGCACATGAAACAAAAGATGATGTCTCTGTTTATCAGACCGCTGTGGTGGTCATGGCAGTAAAGAGCTTTAAAAGATTTTAAAGTAACCTCCCGTTTCCCATTCTCCCAACTATTGCTGTACTCTCAATTAGCAGCTCACCGCGTCTGCTCGGATGCCTAAGGCTGAATTACTTTTATAGAAAGCTGCATCTAGGAACTCGTTACAAAGCTGACATCACTGAAATGCAAATTCACTCCTGTGGGGATGTGGCAGAGGTTATCGTGTCACACATTACTAATATACCAGGGGACAGATTATGTCTACTGCCTGCTGGCGTCCACCTCCAGGATGCAACATCTCTGGGGGATAAACACTCGTGGCAAGCACTGAAACCCAGAGATCTCCTTTACAGAGTTCAGTTTGCAGCCAAAACTGTCCACAAACGCTGGGATCCAGGACCGCAGTCCTTGACAGCACGCGGCTCCAGACATTTCTATGGGGGAAGTTTAATCTACGAGGATGTAGAAATCTAAAACAAAGTTTTGCTCAAAGTAACTGTTTGTCAGATCATGTGCCTCTAATTTGGTTTCCAGTGACATTACACAGCTGCAGCCAATGGACTCCAGCCAGGCCCAGCAGTTACTGAGGTTCTTTTTGGTTTAAATTTAGTATCTGAACATGTTTTGCCCATCATTAAAATGGAGAGTAATTGCTCAAAAGTGAACCGTGGATGTTACAACTGCAAAGAACTTATTAGGTCACCTAGCCCTATCCTAGGGGCAATGCAGAATTGAAAACACATTGGAACAAATACCAAACAGAGCCACGTTTGTTCTTTTTCCTTTTCTTTTTTTTTTTTTTCTTTATTGTAATCATTAATCAGTATATTCAAAAGTTCAGAAAACAACCACAAATGCCAGTGTAAACATGCTTCATGTATATAAGTAATATAAAGTATTGCACATACAAAAGTCCTATGTTTGGTATCTCCTTACGGTGCTGTTTCATCAGAGCTGTGCCAATGACGTGAATTTCAGGAGCTGGCGGATCTCATTCTGGAAGCTGCTTCATGCAACAGTTCAATATTTACAAAGGCTGCAAGCTCCCTGTCCTTTTCTCAGGAGGATGATCCTACCTGGGATGCTTGGCATACAGAAGTGTGCACATGTAGCACATGCTGGCCGCAGGATGGCATTTACTAGCTGATCTCCTCTACCCCTTTGGGGAAGGCTGCTGGTGGTAGCTTGCCAGGGAATTACATGTGGTTATGTCCCCCCATCCTCAAAACCCAGAGATGCAGCACTTCCTTTGTCCGTGTCTCCTCCTCTCAGTCAGTCTCGTGGGCACACTGTGAGCAATCAGCTGAAAGCTCCATGAAGGTCTTGCTATTTCCCTTGGACATGAAGTTGGAACACACCTGCTCAGACTTCCTAGCTCTTGCTTAGATTTCACAGGTCAGTCTGTTTGCCAGGAATGGTGAAATATCTGTCAGACTGACAGAAGTGACCTTGTCTTATGGCTCCTTCTGTCCTGAAGTCTTTAGAAGTAGGGGGGCAGTTACTCTAAAGCAGCCATACAGAGGCAGAATGAATGAGGCCATCAGACCATTTCAGAAGCTGAGATGGATGGGAAAGAAAAGGAGCTTGAAAAGGATGTTTGTTTCAGAAAATGAACAACCCTTCCAGAAGTTTACACAAGATAGCAAATTCCTCACTCAGACTGCACAGGAAGACTTGGGCTTTCAGGCAAAAATTTGCACAGATCCAGAGCTTAGATCCCCAGCTGAGATAAGTACCAAGCTATTTTTGCTCATAGAGGTGAAGCCTCTCTCCATCAGGATCCCAAAGTCAGGAGGACCAACCAACCAAAACCAAAATCCCACACCAAAAAGCACCCAAACCAAATGTGTGTATTGTTTCTCTCAAAACATCTTTCCTTCTTTTTGTTCATGCTTGGCTGGTTGGCATCCTATTTTCTGCATAAGTAGAAACCTTGCTCACTTTCTCTACAAGGCTTTGCTTAAGGGATCATTAAATTCTGCCATAAACTTGGGAGAAATATCTTCGGCTCTTTAAATATACTGCTGGATTCTTGTCCATAAAATGAAAGCAAAAGGCAAAGATTTCTTTAGATGAACAAAATATTAGGGTCTGTGGCATAAATTCAATGGAAAATACAATAGCTGTAGCCATTTTAAGAGAGCACTTCACCAAGTAACAGGGTAATGGCAAAAAATAAAACTCATCCTAGCTGCAAATTCCCAAGTCCTCTCCATATCACCATTGTGATCATTTAAATCAGTAATTTAAATCACAAAGGACTGCATCCTGTATCAGCTGCTCAGGGAGCATCACCAGTGGGGTGAGAGGGTAACTCATCCACTGCATTATACGGCCCATGGATTTTGTTATCTGGGTGTGATACTGCCAGCTCTGGGCAGAGATTTCAATACATATTCATTTATCATATGTCTTATCTTGCAAAATATTGCATAAATCCTGTTTTGAAAAACACCTTGTAGTCAAGAAAGATGTGCTCTGTGTGTACAGTGGGTTTACTTTTCTATTTACATGCAAAGTAAGTGTATGATTTTTTTTTCTTTCTAAAAATGTAAGTTGATGATTATACCAGGTACTTCTCCCGAAAAGGTGGAAAAACAAATAATTGTGCCCCATCTATAAAATTCTTCATAGACTACCTTTGTTTTCAGAAGTACTTTCATAGTACTGATTTATTACTTGTCTCCCTGAGCCATAATGTCATAAGAGTTCTTAGGGAGGTGTCAAAGGTATTCTGTGTGATACAGTAGTGTTCAGAATCTCCGTCCTGTTCCATCTTCTGGACAGTACAGCAATGCAGGCATTTTCTCCTTGGGAGATTTGAGCTTGTTTTGGAAGCATCTCAGCACACCACATGGGTTCAAAAGCATCTCTTAAAATGTAGACTGACCGAAATATGGAATAAACATCCTGTTCAATGGTATGTGATAGAATTTTTTTCTTTGGCAAGGATGGCCATCATGTGGCATATTCTCAGAACCTAACATAGAGCAGATTATGACACCATTTCACTTGCAGATAACAAAGAAGATTGGTGGAAGGAAGCCTTCAGTTAATCCTCATTGTGTTCTAGCCTCAGGCAGGACTCTGACTTGATCCATCACTCTCTTCCTCTATGCATCAGTAGTCTTGTTATTTGTCAGCTGTTCTCTGTCAGCCATGTCATCTTGAGGGGGTCTAGCTCTGTCAAAAAAGCCACACTGTAGAAAAAAATCAACAGAAACAAAGATAAGACAACCTCATGATAAGACAACCTCAGGAGGTCTCAGCTGTAGTTTCATACTACACTCACTTGATCTGAGAGGTGGGGGACAGTCTATGATGGTCTGTCAGACTGTGAAGTGGTTTTGTTTCTATTCAAATCACTGTCTATGGAAAAAATCAGCTTTAGGTCCAAGGTATTGAGTTCCAAAGCACAGCTTTAAAAAGTCAAATTATATGAAAGCTATCATTGCAGATGATGTGAGGGCTTCTTTGGACACTGATACTAATTAACTCCAATGAGAAAACTGCCAATTTCTGTTCAGTAAAACATTATTTCAGAAAAGATTAGGATGACAAAATAATCAGAATGGAATATGTGTTGGGAAATGTATACGGGACAGTGCTGTGATGAGACAAAAGATCAGTAAAGATGCAATTTCTGTCAACTAACTTTAAATGCCTAAAAGTTTATCTTTTTGGTTGAAGCTTGTTAACATAGACCTCACGAAAGGTCAAAGCAAAGTACTACCCAAAGATAACTGCTCTCATCCTCCCATGGTTTAGAAATTTGTTGTTATTGTTAAAGCAAGGAACTACAAAGGGAATCAGGACACTTAGAATTGGCTGAACACCTGACCCACAACCTTTAGGCAGCTAAAAACAGAAGAGCAATATCCTACCATACAGTTATTTTCTTCTTTAAGAGGAACTGTAAGGATGGCAAAAAGCCACACTCATTCCCTGTAATGTAGGAGATTCCAGTAACTTGTCTTAAAACACGCAAAGGGAGTGTAACAACCAATGCACTAATATAAAATGAAATCTAAAAATTAATCAAAACTGGGAGTGTTGTTACATGCTAACAAAAACTGGAAATTCCTGAAGTATTCAGAGAAAACAGAGTCACTTCTTTCTGAACCTAAACATCCTGAAATAGAGGCTCATAGGTCTTGGGAAACAGAGCCAAACTCTGTAGTATGCCCATTTATAACCACACTGTAATAATAAGGGAGGACTTTGAAAATAAGTTCCCTACATAAAGGTCAGTGACACTAGCATGTCAGAAATGCCAAAACAAAGAAGACACATGTCTATTGTTGCTTTCCCTCCAAACTTCCAACCTCTTTTTTTTCCCCTCATCTGTTAGTATCTTCCAGTATTTTTTAAGGCAACAGTAACAGTAATAATGCAACATACCTTCCATAAAGCCAGGGTCAACATCGCTAGTACCAGCAGTCCTAGCAGTATTGCTAGTATTATAACCCATAAAGGGATGACAAAGGAAACATTTGGAGTGGACCAAATGACCGATGTTCTGATCTGAAATGAAAAGAACACAAGAAGTGAATAAAAATAAGGAAAGCAAATTTGACAGTAGAATACAGAGGTTACAAGCATTCACTTCAATAACATTTTTCAGATTAGAAACACACATCGCTTGGAATTTTCCCATAGTGGCTTCATTTACTGCAAGTTTTTTTCCCTTGTTCACGATGATTACTAGAAATGGGATTTGCACATACACAAACGTACTTGCCATCTCCGATGTAAGAATCATTTTTCCTTAGTACAGTGTAGGAGAAAAAAGCAGTTCAAGCAGCAAAGTTCTATTCACATTCATGCTGGTATAGTCTACACCAGTATAACTTACTTATGTAGAAAAATATTCAGAAACAATGGTTGACTTCAGCCCAAACTCTCTATTCAAACCACAATAGATACCAGCTTTTACAATTTCTGCTGACAGATCAGAATACATTTTCTCTGATTTGTGTTTCAGCCAAGCAGTCCAAAAACGAAACCCAAGCGGAAGGCACTGCCCTTGTGATACAGCCTAATGCCCAGGATGATGTTACACCCCTCAAAAGAAGACAAGACTCCATTACCTACAAAGGGGGTAAGCATAAAACACACTGTCCCATTGTCTGAGGCTCTAGAAAGCAGCACGTGTGAATAACACGACTTATGGAAGGTTTTAGTTGAGTCAGCAAACTTTTTTTCTTTAGAGCTTCATCTTGACAAAGAGCAATAACACCCCTTCTGTATTTCTCCTTCTGGGTCATCCATATAAGTAACCTTCTCCTTACTCTCCCCTCTGTACCAAATGTATTCTCTCAGACTCTGCTGGGAAGGCTCCTCATCAATCTCATTTAATATTTACTCTCTCCCCGCTGCTCTTAAGTGGAAAGGAATGAATCTGAGCTTTCCTTATCTCCTTCAGCCACAGTTATGCCCCTTCAGGTTTGTCTTCTTTTGTCTGTGTGTGTCAAACTGTCTTCTTAATTGCTAGGCTAGGAAGTTATTTCTCTCTGGGGCTTTCAGCTGAACCTCTCTCATTTACTTTTAAACAGAGTAAGTATGTGGCAGATGGAAGTTATTTTGTTCTTCAAGACAAAATGACAAGTTTACTTTGCAAACTGGTTACATGAACTCTTAAATTATCTTCCTCTTTAATACTGGAGGTACAGATAGAAAATCTGATCTTCTTAATAAGTTTCTTGACCATTGCCCACACCCTGATTTGCTCTCACTGCAAATTCTACTTGTTTTTTGTCTATTAACTCACAGGCTGATACACCTGAAATTTAGAAGAACTCCAACTGCCTGATTCATGGAACAGCACGCTAAGTCTGAAGACTGAACTCTGTAGTCCAATTCACAATCAATTATATTTCTGTGTCTCTAATTTTTTCTTCAAAGACAGCAAATTCAGCTTTTCCACAGCTCTCTCACTCTTCCTCACTCTTCCAGCAGATCTTTCTCCCAGTTACCATCATGCTTAACTGGAAGATACCTCAGAACAGAGTTTTCCACATCCTTCATCTATGCTGCTAACTATGCCCTCTTTGACACAGTGCCTGCAAAAAAGGCAGTCTGTTAAGAACTCCTGATGTGTTTATTTTTTATAGCATCCCTCACTGTTTTGGGACACATCGTTGAAATTAAGAACAAAATTTCTGTGTGGGATAATAATTACCTTTACCAAAGCTCACACTGAGGGTTACACTGGAATTCCTGAGAGACTTCCCAGTCCTCACTTTAACATTGACTGGTAGCCTGACATGTTTGCTGCACTGGTCATACAGTCACACAATCCTAACAAATACATTCACATAATACTCTTCTATTAGAGTAGCTGTGAATAGTTATTACTCTACAAGGCTTAATTTTTAGTCAAGACAAGAAGAAAGTATATGCAAAGAATGAATACTGGTTCTCCAATTAAAGCAAGAGAAATTCATTTCAAGGGCAACAAAGACTATGAGAAGCCATCCCTGCGTCCCAGCAGATATCTTGTGTGAGTCATCATGTCACTATAAGGATACCACTGCCATAACTTTGGGAAGTTTCTTAAGCACTGCAGAACTCTGTGAGCTCTCTGTATCACCATGTTCAGCAATAGCAGTACTTATTTCATATAGACAAAGTAGTTCTGAATGGCTTTCCTTGTGTCTCAGAGTGGTACTGTATCTGGTGTTAAAATGCAAGGGCAGAGAAAATGAGAAAAAGGTCATCGGAACTGTCTGCAGAGATTCCTTTCAGAGAAAACCTTGTCAAGGCAAAATTCAAGTAAAAGGCTCATCTGGCCAGAGACATCAGAAGGATGTGGGCTGCATGAAGCCTGCAGCAAGCAGTGAGCTCAGCTGTCCAACGAAGAAAGCATCTCCTTTCTGCTGCTCTGAGGCAAATCTTAAAGACCTGACTGCATATAACACAAGGGCAATGGATTTCATTAGGCTTTGGCTAAAGATGACGGGCAGTATATGGAACTACAGATACCCATGTAGCTGCTCTGCATCTTCTCTTAGGCACTATTTCCCTTGTCTTAGGATCCTGAGAGCCAGCGAATAGTTGTGCAAAGTGCTTGAGATTTATTTGGTGAGCAGAGGACCGCATGCAGCGTCAGACTCACCCCTGTGTGTGCACTGACAGCAGGATTAACGCCCTGGACCTCCTCCTTTTACACTTGCACAAATACTTGAGGGGCTGCAGACACAGCTGCTGGTCAACAGCTTGACACCACAAGTCCTGAACACCCACAGGACTGAAGCAGAAGCAAAGGGGAAGACAGAAACAAAGCATCCCATCAGCTTTGCCTGCCCCAGTTCTCCATCTCCACAGAAGACAAACCCTCCTCAACCAGATGCTGTCCACAATGCTCTTCCATATGATTTTGATTTAAGATCAGTCTGCAGTGTTCGGCTTGGATTTCTGTTCTTCTCCATGTGGTAGGTTTAGTGCTGCAGGACCAGAGCCAGGGAATGTTTTGGGGAGGATTTATCTGTTTTCATCTAAGGTGGCCAACATGAAGAATTGGAATTCTTGCACACGCTAGATGTTGGCACTGCCCTTCAGATGCATTTTAGCTTCTTGCTAAGTTCAGAGCTACAAGATTTCCTTATGCTGCCCTTAATATAAAACAAATAATGCCCTTTAAATAAAAACAAATCCTTTTTTGAATTCATGTACCACATTTAAGCACATTCTAACTAATAAAAGAAATATATATACATATCTTTTTGCCACTGTTTTTTATACAGTTTGGTCTTTGCTCCTGATTTAGGTGCTATTCAACATAGTTCCAAAACCGTCTCTGTCTCCAGTGGACAGCAGAGAGGGAGTGTGTGGTGCTCATCAGGTGGGAGCTGGGTTCTACTGGTGGGAACACCCAGCACCAGTGCAGTGCCTGCCAGTGAGCTCTGCACAAAGCTTTTTACCCTACTGTCCTTTAAAAGAAGCATTTTACAAGTAATATTTTATCCTATTTTTATCTGCTACTTTAAGAAACAGTAAGTAATTTAATTACCCTAATACCAGGATTTTTATTCCAGATGTTGTCCTTTCTCTAATTTTCAGTTAGTTTGCTTAGAGGCTGAGCAACAGTAACTCTTTAGTATTCCTACATGCTCCCATCCAACTTTTACAAAATTATGTTCCTGCATGCTCTGAAAAAACGCTCAGAATAGAGTGTAAAATCTCTCTGGAGTTTGGAGTCCTAATTACTACAGACATCGATGTTTACTCTTTACAAATATTTGTACAGATATATTTTGTAGGGCACAAAAGCGTGTTTAAAATAGAAGTACTCATAAGTGTAGAATAATTAAAAAAGTTATAAGCCTGAGCCTGAAACCAGTTCTGTGCACAGTAGGACACTGGTCAAACAATTTATAAAAATGGCTTCCCCTCTGAAGATCCTATCAAACACCTGAGAAAAAACACAGTGTCTTATTCTAACTCTGTACTTTGTATAATGAAAAGTATTATTTCACCTTCCACTATAAATTAATCAAGTATTATAGTCTTATTACCACGATAATATCTCTCAGAAAAAATGACATTTTATCTTGAGGGATACATCAGCTAGCAAGGAAATCCAACAGGTTATACAATAAATAATTGTAATTCCACGCCTATAAAAATCAACAGAAATACTTCTATTAACTCTACTGAATTTTGATTTAAGCTCCACTATGTTTCAAGCTATTTTCTATTCAATGCCAATTTTATGCTAAATTTTTACTATAAAACATGGTGATGAAAATGAAGACCTTGAGGCTACAAATACATAAGCGCATATCACTATTGATGTGCACGCAAATATTACATTCAAATTAAAGGCGCATTCTCATCCTCTGTAACTGGAACCCAGTACCCTATGAGTTAAATGAAGGAGACGTGCTCTGTTCTTACACAATATATTATCTTAACTACATAAACTGTACGGTGTTAGCTGGTTCTTAAGTACATACTGTTGACAATTGATTTTAAGCTATTAAAATCTTTATTCCATTTCCTGACTTGCATTGTCTGAAAATAAAAACAACCCATGAACTTCCAAAGAAATCTTTGGAAGCTTTTAAAACACAGCCACTGACCTTTTCCAGAAGGAGCAAAAATATTAAGCATTGCCCAACTTCTTGCAAGTAGAACATCAAAAGAGCTTGCGCATATAACACGTCAAGCTGTAGAGCTGGCAAAAATCCACTGCCATGTCCAGATATGAAACAACATAAAAGCACTATCATTTTTCAACATTTTACAGTTGCCATTACAGGCATTTTGCTGTAAATCATCTGCACCAAATAACAAGCATTATTCTGCTGGAGTAAGAGAAGAAAATGCTTTATCTGATCACTGGTAGATCATCTGACACTTGCTGAGAACAGCAGGCTATCACCTGGGGTACAGCACTTCAGTCCAGATGAAGGCACCACTACCAAGAGAGTTCTGCACAACATGTGTTTCTGGTATGGAACACATGGTGCAAGAGGAAAAAAAGAGCCTGAATATATCTGTCAGCTTGGCGCCTTTGAACCTTTTTGGGTGAATACTGCATTAAGCATGCAGTCTCTCTGATGAAATCACAGCTCTCCTGGTGTGAGAGCATGAAGTTCTGTCACTGAGCCTATATGACAATGATTTTATTTTGTGTCTTCCCACTGCAAATATCAACCAGCCATTAAATCTAAACCCTATAGCTTGTATCCACTATCACATATTCAGTGTAAACTTTAAAGTGTATTAGGTTGGTTTTAACGATGAGGAGATATCCTGTTTCCTTCTACTATACCTCAACAGACCAATATGATCTATACATATCAGGATTTAACCTGCAGAAGTTTGGGCTGAGATCACCATGCAAAGAACTGTGAACAGTAAATCTTTATAAAAATGAGAACAATAAGCCTTCACATTTCACATGACTCATACTAGAATCAAATTTTGCACTTGTATTTTACAGTAATGAAAAAAGAGTACATTTTATCCATGATATTAGACACCAGAAGAATAAACTCCTTTTAAGTTGCTCCCCATGTCCAGTGCACTGGCAATGGGAAACAAACTGAATGTATACTTCCAGGATTTATTTTTCATATAACAACTCAAAGCCATACTAATCTCTCTCTGCAAAGAAGGCAGAGAGTACTTTGATATTCAACTAAAACACCTGTAGGGATTACCAGGTACTTTCACACCCTGTCCCTGATGCTCTGTGAGGTAGCAAAACCTAGGATGGCAAGCAGACCCTTCTGAAAATAAGAGTCTCAAGGATGTTTAATACAGCTAAATGTTGCCAGAGATAACCCATAAGCTTGTGTAAGGGAGCTGCTGACTAGAAGAAGAATATCTCTGACCGTGGGAGAAACAACATTTTGGATTTTTCACAAAGAAATTCCTCCAGAATTGCTTTACTCCAGATGAGGTAATTAGATACTCGCTTCCACAGTTTTGTTGTTTTCTTCTGGGTGAAAAATCCATCCAGATTGCAATAACACAGTCCACACATGAATTTAGCAGGCAATTATTTTAAAATGGAATCAGTATCACATACCAGCAACTTCCACAGAAAGCAATAAACACATTTCCTTTAGGTATTATTTAAAGAATTTACACTAGAAACACAGGAAGGACTGATCTCAATATTTTCACCTATAAAAACTTTCACAGCTGAGATCAGAATGACCAAATACATGTGCTTCACACAAAGGTATCATTTTCAGTCACTTACTGCTATGCTTCCCTCGGGGAGCTTCACTGGCTGCACTTTATAGGGCATGTTCTTGACTTTGAAGGACACATTGGAAGATAGAGTATAGGGATCATTTTTCCTCTGAAATTAAATAAATAGAAGAAACGATTAAAAACCATATCTGTACTTTAAAGTATGAGAAATAAGCGGAGAATAGAGAGAACTGATTTCCTAAGGCAGAGATGTTTTGTTTTGGTAAAAGATCCCAGGTTCCTGGGACCTGTGTGGATCCGTAAATTTCAGGATAAAGCTGAAATAGAGTGCATGTACAAAGGGTTAGACGTGCAGAATGGCACTTGCAGTTGTTTCTCATATTTCTCCATGCAATAGGAGACTGGTGAGCTTGAAGCAGGGGGAGATTTATGGGGTGTCTATGTTTTAAAACCTTGCCTGTGCTCAGGAAGCCCAACTAGAACCAGAAGTACCTTGAGAAGATTTCCAGGCCCACACTGAGACCAGGCTGGTAGGGCTTTTGTTGGCATCAAAGGAATGGCCGTGCACTCCCATCACAGAACAACAATAGGGACCAACATCTCTGCACTTCACTTAGAATGGGATTGATTTCCTATTGCAGTAGAGTTCAAAAAAACCAGAACCACTCGCCTTGCTATTTTACTACACCATGCAACTGCAACATAGTTGTTACTGCATAACAGGCTGCCTAATAAAATGTTTACATAGCTCTCATTAAGCACTTCTATGAACCCAAAGATGTTCAGACTAAACAAATCGTAGCTGTCTGTTCTTTGTATTTCATTTAAATTTGCCTGTATTTATTAGATATTAGACTGGATATTAGAGTAGACTAGGCTAGGCTAGACTAGATTAGACCAGGCAGCATCTTCCCTGGTTTAGAATGACTAAAAGTTGTTTATGAAAGTTGTTAAACAGCTCACGCTGAGACGTTTAATTAGTCTAGTCACCATCTGGAAGCCAGGCGGGCACTGACACCCTCCACCCAACTGCCTGCCTCACTGTGCAGTTCTGCCCTTGACAATGACCTCCTACCCAGTGCAAGAGTCTCAAAACGGTAGCTACGTGTGAAAATTTCCACTGTTAGGAACTCGTGTAAACCCTGACACATGAAGGCTGGTGTGCAAGAGTCTTAACGATTGCACCGTTTACTTTAAGGTATACAAACATTTTCCACACTCATATTTTGTATCCTTCTGAGCTCTTGGCACCATCAGTATCTAACTGGAATTGGTTTTGAAGGATAGGTATGCCACCTATCAAGTAAATCTCGGAACTCTTTGGGGTCTCTTAGTTTCACTGAATGCCACTTTGTTAAAGAATGAAGATCTTGCACTCCGACTACCTGCCTCCTTTCTTGTTTTTATCCCATGGACGAATGCCTGATAGGTTACCATGTTCTTCTGGAAGCCAAGAAACCTTTTTCTCATTCCACCTCTGCAACTGATTGTTCAGAGCAACACTACATGCAACTCAATCCTCCAAATCTCATGTGAAGTCGGAGTAATGATACTCCTGTATAAGTGCTTCAATTTGCCCTGATAATTAAATAAGGCTTTGGACTTAGATTATCATTCTATCTCTTTGCATTAGACTCCTTGAGGTAACAAAAGTTAATCTTACATATAAGAGTATTTTGGAAGTACTTAATCATTTCTGCTACCTGTCTCAATCCCTTCTGAAATACCAGAATTAAACACAGTACTCCAATACTAATTTATGGAAAGACAGAGCCTTGTAAGTAAAGCAATCCCTTGCTTTGGCAGCAGCTGCTTACAGCGTACATTGAGTAATGAACGAACAGGGATGAATTTTAAATTATCCCAGTAACCTGAGCCAAGAGTAAATTCTACCTTATCCATTTTGCAAAGTTCAGTTGCCTCTTGTGCTCTCTGCACTTATGAAATTTCCCCCATCTTCAAGGCACTCTAATGTGGAAGTACTGAAAGCCATTTCTCATCTTCTCAAGTCAGATTTGTTATTTAATAACTATTGAAACCTGTAGCACTTCCCATTTTTATAATATTTCCTGTGATTTTTTTTCTGCACACTGCACTGTGTTTTATTGCTTTATAAATCATTAAATTCATTCTAATCATCACACTTACTAGTTTTTTTACTGACTGTATTCATATCCAATGTATTTGGAATGACCCTGTCATTTCCTAAATCACCTTCTGCAAAACTCTTTCTCCTACCTTATATTTTTGGCACATTTATAAGTTCTGTTCCACTGACAAGGCTTAGCTCCTACGTGATTATCCAAAATCTTTTCCTCCCTCCCAAGTGTTGTTTTCCTCTGAAATTTCCTGTTGCATAAAATGATATAAAACTTTTCAGTCTAAGAAAGGTTTCTCCCTTTTCAGCTGTTTTATGGAACTAAGACTGAGGTAAATAGACTCCATGACAGTACGGGCAACTCTTTCCTTCCTTCACTGATTGAGAACCGTTTCTTTGTAGACAGGACATGAAATAACCTACATCTGGGAGATGGCTTGGGTGAAGCTGGATGGTCATGCCCAAACTCAGTTTTCTCAGAATTGCTGGTGCTGGAAGATGCCCCTGGAGAACATCTAGTCCAAGAACACGGATAAAGCTGGGTCAATGAACAGGATACTGAGGGATATGTTCGTTGGGTTTTGAATATCTTCAAGAATGAAAGCTCCACAAAGTAAGAGCAACCTATTCCAGTGTTGGATCTGTTTGTTTTCTTTCCCTTTTCCATGTTCCATTGAGGGGGCGTTCATATTTTCTTCAGTCTTCCTTTTCTTCTGATAAATTTTGGGAGCTGCATTGTTGCTCTTTAAATCCCTTGCTGGGCTCAGCTCCTGTGTTTTTTTTTGGTATTTTGAACCCGGCCTCTACCCCAGGTCAACTGAATCTGCTTCCACTTCTTGCATTAATTCCTTTTTACTTTTGAGTTTTACCAGGAACTCCTTGTTCACCTCTGCAGAGCTCCTGCTACCTTTGCTTGACTTTTTGCATGTTAGGATGGACTGTTTGTGAGCTTGAAGGAGGCAATGCTTGAGAATCAACTCACTCTTTCGGAGCACTCTTTTTTCCAGGACCATGCCCCATGCAGTTCTTCCACGCAGATCCCTGAAAAGGCTGAAGTCTGTTTTCCCAAGGTCCAGGGCTGTAGTTCTGGTATTTGTCTTGCCCTTTCTGTTTCGTTTTTAGACAACAAACCTTCTCTTCAAGTATGTGAGTGTTTACTAGTGACATTAAGCCAGCATGTTTATTATCTTCTGGAATTCATTCGCCTATACATTAATTTTGTTCTTTCAAGATGTTGAGAGCAGTTGAATGTATATTATCAGAACATTCAAACTCCTCTCTGGGCTTATACTTGGAATGAGCAATAGGAAGAAAACTGCCTTAAGAGATGACATAGGAGCAGTCAAATCAGCTCCTTAATACAGACAGCATCTAATGGAAGAAACTACATTTTCTATCATCAATGTTTGAAGTAAAAAATAAAGGGACATGATATTAGACTTAGAAAATAAATAATTATTATAAACTTTCATGGTGTTTAACATCTATGAGATGGTCTTCAGAAAAATAATGTTTTCTTTACTACATTCCTTATTTTCCATTTTCAGATTCAAGGCATTCTTTAACTTTTATATGAGATTCCAAGCATTGGACTCTTTCACGAAACCTCAGAATGTTTCTGTCGCTGTACAGTAATTTGCATTCACCAATTCAGAACTCCCTCTGCCTGAAAAAAGCCTCATGTTTTCAGTTCTAAGCAATTCATATTAAGCAGGATTGAGGCTATGATTTATGTGATTTATAAAAATAATCAGTAGTGGAGAGGGCAGGAAATATTAGAGTATTAAAGAAGCATATATTAGGCAGACAGACTGATTGGCTAAGGTACAGTGAAGGCATTAACTCTTGAAATATCCTATAAAGGCAGAACCCATAGAAAAACAAACCATTTCACCTACTATACATGGCTTATTTCATTTTTCTGCTTATATCAGCAATAAGAACATCAGAGGTAGAGGACGATACTTTCTGTGAATTAGTGCTTGGCTGGGGATAACTACTGCGGGTTGCACCCACTTCTATCATGCGTCCTCAACCCATCATTAGGCTCTGGGAAATGCTGCACATCTCCACTGCTTTATAGAAATGGGAAATATAAAAGAGTATTTTCTTGTGTTTGCAGAATTCTGTGCTTGCAGCAAAGAGCTTTAAAACAATGACTGTGGTCAGCATCAATTGGGAATAGGATTGCACTTGTATCAATGCCTTGGAGACAGGCAGCTGTCTCACAGTCATGTTTATAATTCTCAAGTCATTTGTGAGAAACAGCACTTCTTTATGCATATAAATTAGCGTATAATTTTAGCATATATTTTTATACAGCATATATTTAAATATTCAGTGTTTACTGGAAGGAGCAGGACTTGTGGTTTGCAATTCAGCTGAGGGCTTCATTATGGCTCGGAGGAAAGGAAAGAAGGAATTTAGCCTAAGAGGATGTCAGTGCCTAATGACCAACAGGAGGGGGCCCAGCCCTGCCTACATCAGCCTTTTGAAGTTCTCTTGGTGGCCAAACAACTGAGCCTGCCCCTGTGCACGTTGCTGAAACAGCTGTTTGTCCAGACCCTGGCTAGGTGGTGGAACTCAGCCATTCCCTGTGCTGCCTGGGTGGCAGATCCCTGCTGCTGTATTTGCTAACGCTTCCCTCCTTCCACATGCTCCTGTTTTGCAAATAGTTTCAACTGAAGCCCTTGTTTTCTTTTGTAGTTGTGAGACACAAGGAACAGCCAGAAATGTTGGAAAGCATTCACAATAAATATTCAGTGCAGTATTTCCCTAGGTACTATTGAGATGAACAGAAATAAAGTGGGGAGTGCTGGAAATGCTTGGAGAACTCGGAAGAAAGTTCTCCAGGCTGTGGTGGAACGCTGGCAGTTTCTGAAGGAAGCTCAGGCAAAGACCTGAGGTTTCCTGAAAACATCTTTAAGGCACACTAAGGCCTCTTAGTCAGAGGGCAGCCTGACATGCAGGGGGTAGACCCAGCCCAAGGGGAGTCAGACTGAGAGCAGGAGTAGAACTTGAAGCAGCACGAAGAAGTCTGACAGCTGACTGCTCTTCTCCAAGTTTGAAGAGTTTAACTACTAGAGAGACTTTCTAGAATGACCTTGCTCCGCTGCTGTTCATCTTCTCTGAAATATGGTTTTCTGGTTAGATGCAGCCTAGTGAAGCTGTCCTACCTGAGGAGCAGAAGCTGTCTCTATAGCAAGTTGCATTTTGCAGTGGAATTCTCCCCCCATGAGCCGCTATCTCCTGCAGACAGAGTTCAGTGCCATTGAAATAATATTGGCCCTGTTGATTAATACTTGTTTCCCTCTGTGTCCACCACAGTCTGGAATGTTATAGAGAGGAGACGGTAAGCAATACAGTGTTACCTTTTAAATGTATGCTTAGGGAATTCATTAGTTTGCTTTCTTTGACCTGTACCTCCAAAAACCTGAACAACTGCCAATTAGGAATAGCTTACATAAATGCTGAGAGCAGAGGTCATGCAACTATTTGTTCTTCTAGCAATTTGAAAATAAAAGCATCTCTTACTGTGCACATGGTGAAAAAATGCTAATTTGTACTAAGATGGCAAGCCCATGCTTTTGAACAAAGACAAAATGCCTTTGAAAATCAACACCTTCTCATCTTCTCATCTCTACCTTTAATCCTTTATACTTAACATACTGTATCTCTTAAATGACACACTATGCCATTTATAATGGAGAATTTTAATTTATAACAGAGGCAGCTACTTCATAAGATTTCAGATAACTTTAAAATGATTTTAATGGTTACCAGTTTAAGATGTCTATTTTTCCATAAACTTAACCTAACATATACTCCAGCACACCTAGCAAGATCCTTACGTTCTGCTCTTGTTCACATTTTGACATTATTTTGAATAACAATGAATGAAAACAAAACTAGCCTGCACCCAAAAGAACATGCAGCTGGCTCAGCCCAGTGCCAAAGTCTCTGTTTCTGGCTTTCACTCCAAATAAACAACCAAATCCAGCATAATATGGTATTTTTGGCCACACACCGTTTTCTTTTTTTCTTATTTTGTTTTCTCAGATAACAACAATTGTTTGACATAAAGGCAGATTTCTCTGACAACTTCCTCCTATTGTTATTATTGCATGTGTCCTGAAGGGCAGTGCAGCAAATTTATGGCTTTTAGTCCTCAGTCTGAATTAAACTAATTTACTTAAACTTCTATAAATGGCCATGGCCTGTCTATGGCAACTAGGGACGGACCACTTCCATCCCCCTGCGAACACCACATGTGCTACACCCAGGAGAGTCGGTGAGGCCCCACTACAATGTCATCTGCATCTGTAGAGTTACATCAGCTCCTTGACTGGAAGACACTGAATAGCATAGAGGATTTCTGCCACACTAAGAAGAGCTTCTGAGTTCACCAATAGTAAAATATGGAGATTCTCAACAAAATTTCTCATCAAGGAAGTGTATTAATTAGAGCATGTACTCTAAAAGTGACGATAGCAAAGCAAATGAAAGTACTGGGAGGAATTCTAGCTGAAGACCCCAAATACCCAGGTTTTGCCAAGGCTCCTTCTCATTTCCTATGCCCTTCCAGACCACTGCATCCCCTTTCGTGTCCTTGTACAGGTTTATAGGAAGAGGGAGACCCTCTTCCTATAAAGATGGGATGTGGGACTTCTTGAGATAAGGAAGGGACTGAATTCATATTTTCCAATCATGAATTCTCCAAACACTAGAATGCTGGTTCTAAATCTTGCCAATGAATTCTGAATAAACAATGTCCTCCTTAAGTCTTTCGGGTAATGCTGTAAGTATATCACTTTGTGACTGATTTTTGCATTCTGCATTCTGAGAGGGTAGAAATAGTGTTGCTTAATCCTGATTTGGGTGCATGCCCTCCTGAGAAAGGAGAGCCTTCAGGTAGCACCCCGCTGGTTAGTGCAGGTCAGTTTGTGTTTTTGAGGTGCCCACTGCCTCTGTATGCTCAGCACAGGGCCCAAGTTTTGGATTCCAGTCTGAGGCCAGGCACTTATGATGTGGGTGCTGCTGCAGCCATTGCCTTTACTCTTTGAAGCACATACTTGCATATTTAGGCCTCTAGGAAGAAATTGAAGCAGTGCATGTTCAGGAACACTGAAAGGACAAGTGTTTCACAGAGAAGCCAAGGCATGGTTTGACATTGTAAGGGAGCACCAGCTTACACAGTGGCTGCCATCTTTCTGTTGCTTCTGAGCTTTCTCAGATTATAACCAGATTCATTCTCTCCAATAGCAATTAGAGTTCATACAGTCAGGAGTGCCAATCTCAAGAATTTGTGTGTGTAAAAGCCAAGAGAGAACAATACAACTAACAACAGCAAAAAAAAAAAAAAAAAATTTGAAGCCTCTTGGGAAAACTGCTCTCTGTGTTTTTTTTCCACATTACTGCTTCCCCAAGGGCCCCAGAAGATTGTTATCACTTGTGAGGATCTTTCAATACAGGCTGAAATAGGAGCTAAGGATAAGTGTCTCTAAATCAGACATATGGGGCAGATTCAGCACTTAGAAATACATTTTTAAAACTCCTGAGCGTTACATTAAGTACCCATCAGAGTTCAAAGAACACTGGGCAGGATCCCCTTGGATCTCCTTCTCATGAGTCAGGAGTGCCATGATTAGACAAATGGGGACATCACAATGCCCTAACAGCACACAACATAACGTGGCCATGTAAGGTTGTTTCTCTTTTGCATGAATCAGGCCATTATATGCTAGATCAGCAAGTCTGAATCCAAAAGTCAGCTTTAGTGGAGGGTTCACATTTACAGCCAGGCTTTGAAGTTAATCCAAAAAACGTCTGTGATTCTTCTTGGCCTTTGCACAATGTCTGTCTCTATCTTTGTTGGCTGCTTGGGAAATTTGGGCTGCTTTATTTACTCAAACATGTCTACTTGTAGTGTGTCATTTAGCTGCTATTTGTTATGGGAGTTTGAGCTTTAGGGTGAGAGATTACAACTGTCAAGAGGCAAAGGGGTCAGCTGTTGCCAAATAATCTAAGTGGAACAGGAAGGAGTCACTCACTACAGGATGGATCTTTTGTGGTAACAAAACATACAGGCTCATCCACAGAGCTTCAATGAGAAACACAAATTATTTCATCTGCACATTAATCAATCACTTCAAGTTCTTACCAGGTTTGCAATAGCATATCTGTAAGGAGCATGTCTGTGAGGAGAATGTGCATACTGACAGGTTGTGCTCAGCTTTTATGAGCACAACATTTCTTTTGCAGATCAGCATATATTCACCTGGATTATAACACAGTCGTGGAATGATGCATGTCACCACCATCCTGCCTTCTTTGGCACATGAAAATGTTGTGCATTAAGTGCACGTACGAAACTGTTTGGGATGTTGCTGTGGAGAGGGCAACTTTTCCTCTGAGCTTCTGCACAAACGCTTTAGTGTGGGATCATTGTGTTCTGCTAAGGAACCACCACATCCCGACTATTTTGTCTGTATCTTAATCCTCAACTGGAATCTGCAGATTTCAGACGTGCTCACAGCAGCAGTTTGCTGAGGTGTACTTTACTTTCCTTCTGGAATAATATTGGGAACTAAAAGTTTGCAGGCAAAGGAACTAGAAGTTAACAGCAAAGACTGCCCTTTTTAGGAAACTGATTGTGTTCTGCCCTCTTTTATGGCACTGGCTGCCTAAGTGTTAATTTTAAAAGGGGCTTTGAAAAGGGAACTGTTTGAGGTGAGTGGGAGGAAGGCAACCAGATCCCATCACACTATTTGCCTTCTCTTTTCACAATATATAAGTTTGCACGTGAAGCAGGGGTCATGTTATTCTGGCAGCTTTTTAGACATAAATGGGAGGATGCAACAGTTCTCAGGGGACTGCTGGTTTTTATATGGAAAAAATCCTGTTGCTGTAAGTGGAGTTTTCTGGGCTTTTTGTAAGGCCTGTAAACTATTATCTGAAGGAAACAGCAATGCTTCCTGAGGATATACATAAAATGCAAAATCCTCACAGCCCATTAAAAAAACAAAATAAACCCAAACTTGTTTGATAGCAAGGGTATGCAAGGACAGTGCAGCACCAAAAGATATACCTGTATGGGTGTGTGTCATGTGGTCTCAGCACTGATAGAGCCTACAAAAGGACTAATTCTCAGGGGCATGGGGATCCACTTCTGACTTGAGATCACTTTGTGGAGGGAGATACAGTCATAGCAAGCAGGCCTTATTAAGAGAGAAGAAGATGCTAAAGGGATTGAAGGATCCTCACTAGCTCTGCCTCTGTGTTTGCAGACAACTGTGTCCCAAAGCACAGCTGTGACCCTTCTCCACCACTCACATCGAAACAGTAAGAAGGGTGTTCTGAATCAGCTCAATAAAACATCCTCTGCAGACACCTCTCTTTCTTGCCCTTGTCCCTGTACAATTAGAACAGAAGCTCTGGCATGTAACTTTCAGATGAATAAAATGAAGTAAGATAAGTCTCACTGCTCCTGTAATAATCATACCACTAAATTTCATGCAGTTATCCTCTGCCTGAGACAGACTTGTTGTCTAGAAAAAGCTCATATTCAAGCTTTTAAAATATATACTCTTCAGCTTATATTCAGGAAAGATATTCTTTCTGTTAGGAGGAACTAAGAAAAGGAGACTTTGTGTCTATTCAGCTAGTTTCTTTTAACGTTACACATCCTTTGTCACAACCAAAAACTTAAGAGAACCCCTCTCTGTTTCTCATTAAATTTGTTTAATCTCTTATAGTTATTTCCTGCTACATATAAAACTGGACTCAGAACACTCAGGAGACAAAATAGCTGTAAATGGCCTAGAAATCTGGGGTCTAGGATCTGTGCAAGGGGTTTCATTTACAAGTTTGCTTTTTAACAAGACAATGCTTTGGCCCTTACACATTTACTTATATTTTACCAGCAGAATGATGAAAAGAAAGGTTTGATTATATCCTGAATGTGACAGGTCCTGCTCCCAGTACTTCAGCTCACAAAGAGAGTTAAGCTTTGTCTTTTGTTTGGTGAGTAAGATGAAGAAGGTTCACTTGTAATATTGCTTGGACACAGCAGTGATCAAAATTATCATAAAAAGTTCACGCCAAGAATAATCTCTGCCTCTCTGGTCATGTCTATGTTAAATGAGGAAAAATTTTTCTACTTTTATGTTTGCAGAAAGGGAAAAATTAACTTCAAAGGTGTGAAGAGCTCAACTTCAATCTCCTGATGTAAGCTGAGCATTCTCTCTTCTTCACCTGCCAGGGTAAGAAGCGCTGTGGGGATAAACGATTCTCCTCCAGCAGCTATAGGGAACACAGGAAGGCTACTCCACTCCTAATAGAAAGATAGAGATTCTAAATTCCTTGAAGAAGGAGGGTGATAATCTACCAGTTCCATCACAATAGGATCTGCTGTTATTTCCTAGTAACACCAAACTGAAATAAAATTTTTCAGCATCCGGTGCTAAAGATTTTCACCCAAATCCAGAATGCTGATGTTCTTATCATTCTCTTAGCCCAGTGCTTAAAGGTGTTATCTCTAAGAAAAACAAATCCCTCAGAGAAGCACTACACCAATGCAGATCTGGAAAGTTTCACGTTTCAGATTGTGATATATATCATGGGATTGTCTTTATTTTCAAAAACAAGACACAATATCTTTATCTTTTCAATAGCATAGAGAGGATTCCCTCTGAAGGACCTTTTGGAAAGCACTAATGTATATAGACAAATCCATGACAACTGCATTGTACTGAAGTCATGTGGTGAGCTACAAGTTAACAACTCACACAGCACATTCTCTCTGCCTTACATAGCTTAAATACAATTCTGAGAGCATGTGAAGATGCAGGGATCTTTGTATAGAAAGTTTTCTGTTTGCATTACCTGCAGGAAAGTTTCAGCCCATAGCCGGGACCTGATTTTGAGCGCCGCGCTCTTCCCTCTTTCCAGTTGTCCCACATTGCAGGAAATTAGGATACACTTCACATTTGTGCAGTTCTGTGCATAAAACAAGTGGAAGTCACACTTCTGTTGTAAAGGTGAATAAAATCACTTTCAAATGCTCTGAATTATCAAAACAAACTGACTTTTCCTTTAAGAGTTAAGCAGTCTGAAAATAGTGATGTAATCTAATATAAATGAAATACATCACGAGCTGATATGAGAATATAAACCACAAGGGAGGATGGTGTTTGTGCCATCAGTGAATATAAACAACTACTGTATAACGAAAATAAAAGCAATAGCTTTCACCTGTCTAGTCTGATGAACTCTTAAAATGCCCAGGTACTCATCAGTCCTTTGAAGCATGCGTTTTGTCTCTATTGATCGTTTTGTCATTTCAGTGTGTATTTTTTCTGTCCTCTCTGCCTGAAGCCCACATTTATGTTCTTAAATCTTTTCCCCCTTCCAGCTCTTCCAGTTTTCCTACTGATATTTACATTATAGCAGCCAGAATGTTTGTTAAGATTCATTAGTTGCTCTATTTAAAACTTGCAGCCCATGAAACATTGCTGATGAGCAGTGATCCTGGTTTATACACAGAAATTAAGGCAAAAGTCAAGTCAAGTAACTCAAAACCATATACTCTGTTAAAGTCTGCCAGAAGAATGTCACAAAAATTGTTAAAAGCTGACTGGAAGCCACTGAAGGGATTGAGCAGAGTCCCACGGGAAACCACAGAAATGATGGGGTTGTGTTTGGGGTTTAAAGGAAGGAAGATCTCAAAGAAAGGCTATTAAAAATGTTTGAAGGTTTGAAAAAAAACCCACCATACTGTTGTATGCATACAAATGAGTTTTACCTGAAACATTTTGATTTAACTCCAGAGGAAGGCTACTGTTTTATCTGATTCATATTTTTACAACAAAGCGGGGATTCCTTTTCTTATGGATGCTTATCAACACTCCTGACAGGATATCTTGTGACCTTGAAGGCAAAGGTTATTTCTCATAAGGGTGTTCCTCTGGGGGAGGAAGAATGGCTGCATTACCAGAGTCCATACTTCAAAAACTGAGATGATGGCAGACGTAATGGATTTGAAAACATCTTTAAGGAATCCTATATCTCCACGGACAGCTTTCCCTACAGATTCTACCTTATCACAAGTTAAGTAGAAGCTAAATACTTATGCTCTGTTCTCTAAATTTGCCTGAAAATGAAACTGGAACTTGCAACTATTAACTTTTTTTTTTTTTTTTATGAGGATTTTAGAGTAACTGTTTATTTAGCTTTTCATATTTAAACATCCTCCATCCAGATTTATTTATCTTGCAGGAAGGAGGAGAGCTGTATTCATTAATCATAATGGCCAAAACAATATAGTAACAAAATAAATTATTAGTATGTAAAAAATCTACTTTTGGCTGACATTCTAGGGCCAGAACACATATTTCTATGAAGTAATGCATTTAGTCCAAAGTGATTTTTCAGAACACTGTAACAGCAGAACTAAAGGAAGAGTAAAATAATGTTTAACAAACTGTATAAACAGCATAAGAAGTTCTCAGAACATTTTTCATTTCTGTGAAAATAATTTAATGAAAATTAAAAATAAGTTACAACTTCTGAAGAAAAATAAAATTTTGAACAAAAATTGCCTTTGGCCAATCAGTCATTTTCAGCAACAGCATTCACTTACCATAAATACCCTCCACGAGACAAAATTTAAAATGTATATATATTTTTGGATATTTAGTGGTCAGTGCTGAAGGCAGACAGAATTAGGACCAGTTTCTAACAGAATAAATGACACACTTACTTACTTTGCCTATCCTGAAAAAGCCCTGCTATTTATTCATTGGTAGCCACTGTACCCAATCCCATTCTGATTTGTGCTTATCAAAAGCACATTGTACTGGAGGACTGCTCATCACATGTATCAGTTTAAATTATTGTGTACTCTCAGCCTGCATCAAGCAGCTGAAAAATCTCTGCCTCGTATTTTAAAACGAGTAATAAGGTGCAGACACAGTGCATACTTACAATGTTGGTTAACCATTCATAGCTGCTGCAGAAACTTCTATGTTGGCAGCATATGAGCTTAATCACTGAGAAAGATAACTGATAATTAAGGTATTACTGAAGAATGGATTAAGTGTTCTGTGGTATTGACTGGTATGTCTGAAAGCCAAGGCATTTTTCCTTCAGCCTCAGTGGAATCAGATGCTTCCCAGAACATTAAGTAGATGAAAGAATTACATGGACATCAGCAGTAATGATTGTTTCAAACGGGGTCATCACTGATTTTGTTTTTAATTACATTATGGTGTTCATTATATTCATGTTCTTTTTCCTGTTATAAAAATTGCCCAATTAACATTCAGAAGCAGTGTAATTATTATATTACTCCAAAACACCTATATCTGTGAGGCTCTTCCCTTCCTACCAAATTCTGGTGAAGTCAAGGAATCCAAATATGAGCTGGCAGTAAACAGCTTAATAAGAGACAGCATGGCATGAAAGACACTCTGCTTGAGGTTCATAAAAGTAAAAGGAAAGCACTGACTGCATGAATCCCATGATTGACCTCCAGGTCACCAGCTCTGAACACAGCCTCCAGGCCAAGGGAGCTGATGCCTACAGTGCTGCAGTATCCTTGAGACTGGACACAGAATGTGGGAGTGAAAAAACAGAAAACCCATATGAAAAAGCAGCCGGTACATACGCACTTCATGTACCAGACTGACAAATCAGAACTATTTTCCTGAACTAGCAGGGAGATAGAGTTTTGCTCTTGCTCAAAATTTTAAACACCTCAGCTGCTGGTTGGAATGGAAGAAGTGTAGCGACCTGTCCCACCTGCCTTGCTTGTGGCGCTGGAAAGGGAAGGAGTCTTATCTTCCCATGTGTATGCAAGTACTTACTGGTGGGGCCAAAGTATTTGTATGTCAAAAGTTAGTTCACATGAAAATTTTCATTTTAAGCATGAGGTACTTTTTATGAGCTGGTAAATGAAGAGCAGTCAAACCAACAGTTACTGAGATTGCACCACATGTATAGTCCCAGTGTACAGATTTTAGTTAGCTCACCAGTATCTTTGCAGAGTTCCTCCTGTAAGGTTCTGCCACAGTCACCTCCCTTCTCCTGATGTAATGAGAAATTGTGGAATTATATAAAAAAGCAGCAAGTTCAGGAGTGTCCTGTGGAATAGCAAACTACAAAGAGAAAAAATAAGAATAATAAAAAAAAAGTGAGTATTAATGATATATGCATACAATGAATCTAACCTTCTCAAAGGTTTTCAATTCTGGATGAACATTGTTTTTTTCAGTTTACCAACACCGATGTGAAAATGTACTATCTTCATTCAGAGTACGATTGGCAGTAGCACAGCAACATATTGCTTGGCTATGGGAATTAAAGTAGATCACATTTCTTCACTCCATGCTTATTTTTGTTAGACTCTCGGGGCTGGATTCTGTTCTCTGTCATTAGATAAATTCAAAATCTGGTCATAAGCTCAGATCAGAATCTGCCTATTGAAAAGTGATGATTTTACCAGCATTACCAGAAAGTAATAGGAAAGAAAGTAAATCTGAATTGTAGCAGCACAGCTTTTCATCATTGTTGACTTTTTAAATAACAACTTTGTATAACGCAACCATTTGTTCATTATTAATCTCATATTAAAATGCATCCTATTCTGCTTTATCTTCACGGATTTCTGATCTCTGAATGAAAACTGATCCTATTGCTGCCAGTTTGCCTTTAATCTATACACAGAGCATCTAAAGCTTCTTTCAAGAAGCCTCAGAATGACTGGACATTCAGTCTCTATGAAGGGAAAGGTAAGTTCTAGCTTATGGGAATCTGATTGTGTCAAATCATGATAAAATGTAGGTGAAAGTTTGTAATAAGTTCTCAAAGGAACTCACCTAAACATAACAACACTATTCAGTGGGGGCCTCAGATTAGAAACAGGTATATCAGACACATCTTCAGAATGACAGAATGGTTTGGGTTGAAAAGAACACTGAAGATCATCCAGCTCCAACCCCCTGCTATAGGCAGGGACACCTCCCACTAGACCAGGTTATTCACAGCCCTATCCAGTCTGGCCTTGAATGCTTACAGGGAGGAGACATTCACAACCTCTCTGAGCAACCTGTTCCAGTGTCTCACCACCTTCACAATGAAGAACTTTTTCATGATATCTAGTCTAAATCTACCCTCTTTCAGTTTAAAGCCATTTCCCCTCATCCTGTCACTACACGCCCTACAAAAAGTCCCTCCTCAGCTTTCCTGTAGGCCCCCTTCAGGTACTGGAAGGCTGCAATAATGTCGCCCTGGAGCCTTGCCTTCTCCAGGCTGAAGAGCGCCAAATCTCTCAGTCAACTCTCTCAGCCTTTCCTTAAAAATCCTTCAGCTTTAACCTCTGAACACAAAATATCTTAAATTCCCAAAGAACACGTTAGCCATGTTGTAACACAGAAGTGAATCTACAGCTACAATCCCACAAAACCTTCCAGAGACAAACACTGTGCTGCACTGGGTTTGGAATATTTGAATAAAATTCCAAGTCAGAGAGGGAACAATTTTGACACTGTCTGAGATCTTCAGTGAGAAGCATCCTGCAAAGTAAGAGATACTGTAACTTATTAACTTATAAAAACCTCTTATGCAAAAATGAGAATCTTTTTTTCTTTTGCTTAATTAGGTTAATGTTGTCTTCTGCAATAAGGGAACAGTTGAGTAGCTAGTAAATCTCTGCCTCTCCATGTGATAACACGTGGGAATTTTCTTGCCAATTATAGACTACTATATACTATATAGATATAGATGTAGATATAGATACTATATAGACTACTATAACAATGAAGAAAAAACCCACAATATATTATGACATGACTTTGAAAAAACCCTCAATACATGAAGACAACTTATACATATGTAGATCCATTTGAATACTTCATTTTTACATTTACTTATATTTTTTAATAGATCATAGGGTGTCAGCATCTCTACTTACAGTCAAGGCTTGAAAACAGCCCAGAGGGACTAAGAAACACATAAATGTCTCCTGTAACAATTTAAAAGCAGAATTCCTCTAGTGGCCTAAATATTCAGCTTAAAGATATCCAGTAAAAGATAGCAGGCTGAAGATACCATTTTAAAGATATTATTTTAATTGTCTTGAGCCAATAGCACAGAACTGGACAACTCTGTCTCCATGGACATTCTGTACAGCACATATTTTGCACACCATGCCTTACTTGAAATTGATTCTCCTTTAACAATGTCCTTCCTTGGTTTCTCCACTGGGAAAACTGCACTGCAAGCTTTGTCACCTTGAGCAGATTTCCAGGTACCTCCAGTTCCTCAGTTTCTTACTCAGAACCCAGTTTAGCCTTCCTCCTTTTCTAACTTCTGCTGCAATGTGCAATGCCATCAGGAATGTTCAGGAAGAGGACTTTTCGTGTCCCCAGACCAGAAGTGGCACACACTGCTGAGAGCTCTGCAGCACAGGGGGACACAGCCTTGGGACGATGTCGAGCCTTTCAGTGGGTGCACCTTACCCAAGTGGTGGTCTTACTCTGTATGTTCTGTGCAGGTTATTGGAGTCAGAAACCAATGCCTCCGGTATTTTACAGGCACAGGCTGCCTAAAACTACTACTTGCTATTAGCAAAGCAAAAAAAAAAAAAAAACCCTCATAAATACTGGATCAGGCCAAAGGTCCAGCTTGCTGAGCCCCTTCTCAACAGCCCTGCCTTCAAACAGATGTGGAAGGAAGAGCAGGAACAAGGCATGCATTTGCGATACCCTCTTCTAATAACTTTCAGCTTCCAGCTCAGGGACTTCCTCATACAGATGAATTTTCTGTTCATTATTAATCTACTGAACTTCTCTTTTGCAAATTTGTCCAGTTCTCTCCAAACTCATGTAAACTTTTAACCCCAACTGCTTCCTCTGGCAACAAGTTCCAGACATCCAATGCCTGTTGCATGAACCGGCACTTCCTTCTGCTTGCTTTGAATCTGACTGCAGGTTTCACTTGATGCTCCAGTTCCTGTGCTGTGAACACATGGCATTCCTGTGCAGGAGCAGGCTGAGGGCAGTCAGTCCCCCACCACGCTGTCCCCGCCACTTCCCATCTTGTAGATGGTATCTGTGCACAGACTGAAGCACCCTTGCATACTGAGCTCTTTTGTGCAATGAACTGGTCCCATACATTGGATCAGATCTCTTCCTCCTCTTTACACCATTTGCAAGATTAATAACTTTGCCATCGCCACCCCGAGAGAAAAAGAAGTTACAGAAAAGCCCCTAAATAGGAGTCTTCCCATGTGTGCATAGGTTTACAATCAAAGTTTATCTTTGAGAATGAAACAGTGATGGAAAGCTTTCCATGAGACAATAAATTCAGCAGTGGGAAGCAATATACACCACTTCGATTGAAAGTGAACAATTTAAGTAATTTTTAAGGGGAAGCACCCAAACACCCTAAAAGAGGATGGTTCTGAAATCCAAGAAGAGCCAGGCATGTCACATCCTTAGCCTTATTTGGAAATTGGAGCCAGACAGCCTGATGTTTATACAAAACCCCCGTATCCCCTTCCCATCCAAAGCAATACATAAGCATGAATTATTTGAAACCAGTTGTGTATTCAGGCTGTTCAGTGCTCTGGAAGCTAAAACAAGGAGAGGATGTTTAATTCTTGCAGTAATGACTGAAGCTATCTTCTGCTAAGACAAATGGACCATGATTTCAACAAGAAATTTCACAGTGGCCTCACAAGGATTTGTTCTTGTTTAGGTAACAGATGTAACCATTATCAAATAAGAGAGGAAAAGCAAACTCATGATACCTAAAAAAATCATCAAAAAATACACTGCCCTGAAAATGTTATTCAGAACTTTGGCACTATTCCACCCATGGGTTCTGCCTTCCTGAGAATAATATTCCCATTTCAGCTTCTAAAGTGAAACTCAAAGCAGCATCCAGTAGCCAAGGGGAAGGATGCTGAACTCCTTTCTATTCCTTGCAACCTGATCTGAGCAGCAGCTCTGAGCTCCTAGGGTTGCAAATACAAATTGGACAGCTTAGCTTCCTGTCCTTCATTGCTTCCAAAAAATAAGTGGAAACGAAGTGCAAAAGATCACAGAAAAAAAAAAAAAAAACAACTATCTCCAAACTTGTGTTTTGCATGCAAAATGGAAACATCTCGAGTTTCCTCTCATTTCCTTTTTCAACCTCTAGTGAAACTAAAAGGGAGAATCCTAACTCCTCTGCCTTCCTTGAGGGATGTGTAAAAAAGTAGCCATAATGTGAATGTTATATATCAATTTTCCTATATTCTTGTGATTATATAATGTATTTCTGTCTGTGTAAGCTAGAGACTTGTCATGTAGCTCCTGAAGTGGCAAGCAGTCGACGTAGCACAACTTTAGCATTTGGAATGCGGCTCTCCCCACAAGATGTTTAACAGACTACTGGTTACACTTGAGAAGTGGTGCTTATTCCAGAAGTGTCTGGAATCAGTTATGCTTAATAAACTGGATACCTTGTTTTTGATGGGATAATAAGGAGAGCTGTGCTTAGCTAAATCTTCCGACTTTGACCCAAACCCAGTTCTTTTTGCGGGATCTACCATCACAAACAAAAGACCTTAAAACAGGCTTTGAAACCCACTGCCAATCAGCACTGCGCTGAGGAGGCTGTGACCAGGCTGTCCCTTGGTCCTGTCACCTCCTAACTCCAAGATCTGCAGTTCTGCTACAAATGAAGAACTGCCTGCATGGAAGGAGAAACAATTTAGACAGTAAGCATTGTGTAGGAGGACCAAGAAAAAACTAGCAGGGGATTATTTTTTTTTTTTCCTTTTTGTTGTTTTGATTAAAAAAAAATACAGAACCATTTCCAAGCAGGAAAAAACAAAAAGCCTGTCATGTTGCTGACAAGGTTGTAAATTTTATGAGTTAATGTTGATTAAGGCACAAAAATAATTATAGTCAGTAGGAATCCTTTCATCTGGTAGCAGTACATGAAGACGTTCATTTTTGGAGTATACCTGAAGCAGAATTGCAGTTGCTTTGTTTTATAGGATATTCAGTTGCTGACATGAGTATATTATACACATATCACATAACACAGCTGCCACACTAGACACGTTCTGGACTATCTCTGGTTTGCTTTTTACTCATGAAAATGAGTAAAAAAATCTCACGGCCATTGAGAAAAATTTACAAACGCCTCCACCCATTGTGAATTTGTAGGCAGAGAAAAAGCAAGAAAATGTAGACTGGGAGGGAAATAACAGTGGTGACTTACATTTATTTGCATTACATTAATAGGAGAGCTTGTTTGACAGTGCAGCGGTCCATGTGTCTGAATATGCAGAATGTAAAGAAGAAACTCTTCTCGACTGGACACAGGCCAACCGACATGGAGAACTGTATTGTTGATGGCACTTGGTCCTATATTGTGAAGCTGGGAAACAAACATCAGTGGTTTCAAAGGTAGAAAATAATAACTAAAAATACATCAATTATCACTTTGATATTTCCAATTTTTTAACATCTATAATCATAAAGTACTTTTGGAAAGAGGAATAGATTACTCATATCATTTTATTGATGGAAAATCTGTGGTAGGCAGCAAGAAAGAACCTTCTCATATTAGTCTGAAAGCAAATCTGGGAGAACATTTTCTTCTGTCTAAGATTATTTTGTAAAAAACCTTTCCCATTTTTTCCTGTGTATGAAAGATCTGAAATGACCTAACAAAACCCACAAACCAACAAGACCCAAACCAAAATACATTAGCAAAATACACTGTACAAATACAAACAACAAATAAGAACAAAAACTACTGAAAACAATAGGCTAAACATCATGGCACAAAAGAATCACATTTCAGGGTGAAGGACTAGAAGGTATAGTGGAGCCTAAAGTAGTTTAAGCACTCTATTTTCAGTATTTCCCAGTTCAAAGTTCCCAAGAAGAAAAAAAGGAACTAGTTTTCCTGAAGTAACATCACAAGACAGCATTATTTTCTGTGGGAAAAAGAAGCACAGAAATTATAACATGGGCTTTTAAAAATTTTCTTGTTTATGATTTGAAAATGTCTGATGACCACATGAGGTTTGGGTATGTGCTAGCACTGGATTTAAGAGCTACAGAAGCAAAATATCATAAAGCTTTACTCAAATTTTCTGGAGATTTGAAATAGTCCCCCTCCCCTCCCCTTCTTTTATTTTTCTTTTTTAATGTACAGAATTTTTGCTACAGCTGTATTTTGTTTTGAACCAAACAAAACCCACTTTCAATCTTACACCTTCTTTAGTATTCTTTTGTGCTGGTGTTCGGTATTCATTATGTCTTGCTGATATCAATAAACCACGAAAGAGACTTCTGAATCACTGTAAATACCTAATGATTATTAAAACATGTTTGAAATCACATATTTTGCACCACAAATCGGTGGGTGAGACAGAAAGACTTGTTAGATAATTCAGTTTACAGAAATATGTTAAGATGAGGGAATCACAAGATTTTGTATTGTACAGTCTGAGTAACGACAGTTCATTGTATCATGCAAATTTTAATCTTCCACTGTTGGTTAAGCTCTTCAGCACCGATTTGTGAATTGTAACCACATGTGAGGCATTCTGCCTTATGATCTTGAATAAAGGTCATCCATCAGATTCCAGAGATGCTTTGTATTCCATACAGTGCACTCAGGACAGTTGTTTCTAACCAGAACTCTTCTCATAAAAACAGCCAAGTCAGTGAAAACATTTGACATTGGCAGTGAGCTTTTAAGCCCTATCATTAATTCTTGCCAAACATCCTAAAGGTTTATAGATCTCTTAAATGTCAAAGGCAGATTTCTAGCACAAACTAGTGTCTCCTTCACTAATTTGAAAAGGGTTGTGAATTCCCAGATTAAATTTGGGTCATGTTCTGAATTAGGAATATTTACATGTACAGCTTTATGTTGACAAAGACAATACAAATTCGTCAGGATTTCATTGGGAGCAGTGTCAGGTCCTACGGAATCATGTATCATTATTACCTCATAGATGTGTTCAACTAATGGACCGATTTCTTCTTCTTTTGTAGGTTCATCTTTGGGCTCCCAGTTGTGAAGTGGCAGAACAATCTGTGGTGGGTGAGAGACTCTGTAATATATAAAATGAGTGAAAACAGTGGTCAGTTGCATTACTTTAAAAAACAAACACCTTAAGATCACTATGGAAACCTGAACCCTTAAGAGCACAATCATTACCATTATGAGAGGTTCACCTACTGTTATGGAAACAATAGGATGCTTCATAAAGTACTGTTCCATCCTTACAACTAGTGAGAGTGACCAGTTAGTTCCATGTTTCCTTGGAGAGGTAATCCCTTCCAGATAATTGAGTGTATTTCTCTATTGGCAAAGAGGAAGGTAGTCTTCCTGGCATTCACATCATTCTCACTGATGAGGCATTTAAATACTTTATCCACAGAACTAGGGTAATGATTTTTAAATAATATATTTTCACACTTAAAGCCTGTATGTACTCAATGCAATGTATCCTCCTTTCCTGCAAACTGCCTGATGCTATTCCTTTAAAGAAACTGACAAGGTAGTAATTTACCCCATTTTATAGGTGGAAAACTGAAGTATAGGTATGGCAAATGATTTCCATAAAATTACAGTGGAAATAAGTTTATCAAGAAACTCAATTTAGGGCTACAGCATGAAACCTTACTCCAAGCTTTCCTTTTTGTTTTGCAAAGAAAGTGACAGATAGGGCACTGCCTGAAGCACTGCTAAAATATTCACATTTGAACATAAATGAAAAAAACACAAAGAACAGTAGCTTAGAATTTTACATCTTTGTTTAGGTCTGCTACTTTACTTTTCCCTTTTGTGCCTGATCTCAATAAAGGACTAAACAGTCTTCCATTAATATTTCTATCTCAATCAGAAGCATTATTTCCCACAACAAATGGAAGTTCCCTAGAGGGGCTTCATTCATTCAGATGCCACCTGTAACCTCATTCTGTTGTTGAGACCTTGGGAAATCAGATCCCAGGAGTTTCTTTCAGCAGAGCAGGTGAGTTCTGGCCCAGGCATCTGCCATCTGCTGGTAATGGAAGCACTCTTGGTGCTAAAGCAGTAGGCATTATCCTTTTTTTTTTCTTTTTTTTTTTTCCTACATTCTCACTTAGTTCTGCTGGTTTCCAGATTCTTTAGCTTAGAGGAAAAGCATAATATCTCAGTGTCTGTGCTCTTAAAGCTGGGAGTTTGCTAACAAAAAACTTCTGAATGAAAACTGCTAATTGTTACCTTCTTTTTTTTTTTTTTTGTCGTGATATAACATTTGAGTAAAACGATGGACTTCTATTCACTGATGTTAATTCCCTTTTGCTTGTGTCTAAACAGAAGCATCACTATAGATACAGTTTACTCCTTAAAGAAGAGAACAGAAGAACGGATTCCTTTGCTGGCATTTATACAATTGTTTAGGAGGAATAAGTGTTGCCATTTCAGCTCTTAAGTCATACACAACAAAATAAGCAAACATTTTCCACAGAAATATGGTTTCTCAAACAGTGTGGGATCAGAGAAAAGGACAGTTTAATGCCATCCAGCCAAAGTACAGTTTCATGAAACGTAAGGCAACTTGGCATATCCTGCTAGATCTAAATACTTCCCCATATTTCAAAACGCTAGTTAGTTCCTACCAACAAAAACATCACAAGTCAAATTTACAAGCAAAACCAAATAATAAAGGAAATGAAACATATTCTAGGGAAATACTGGTGGGCATTTGGACAAGATGTTTTTTCCAACTTAGTGATTCTATGATTCCTGTATTCTATATTCATAGTATGTCATTACAGATGAGGTACTTAGCCTAATCTTTCATAAATAGCCTTGTTTCCAATGAGAACTTTAAGTATAAATTGTCTCTGGAGAGTGGGACCTTTTCTGTGTACTTAAAAAAGCCATGACGTAGAGACCCTTCAGCTACCCCAAAACTTTGCAAAACACAGTGTGTACACAGATTAAAAGAAGTAGGCATAAGGTTTTAAAAGACAATGCTTTCTATTACATAGTGTTCTTCTCATCTACAGAATTACAAAGTGCAAGTGTAGACATGCTACTAAAATTATCATGAAGTATATAAGAATATGTACTTTTGTTTTAATAGATTTTATGAAGTTATTTTAAGCAATTCTACTACTCACATTCAAGTAGTAAAATCAGGTCAAATTAAATAGAAATCTGCTCTTTTGACTATTAGAATGTTTTTAACACTTGAATGATTTACAAGATGAGGATTTTAGGTGACAATGATCAGCCAAATATGACCACTGAAAAATAAGATAAAAGAAATAAGTTCTACAAAAAATGGCCATGTGTGATATACAATAAAAGATCTGCCTGTTGCAAGTCCTTGCAGTCCAGATTCCTTCCTTCCTGCATCCCTCCCTCATTCCTCTACTGCTCTTTCAGCATTGGGAAATCATGATTACAGTTAAAAATAACTTAGATTTTTATAGAAACAAAAAAGGTGAGCAGCATAATCAAATCTTAGTTTTCTGAGCATCTACTCATTGAATGAACTGTCTAAGGAGTTATCTCAAATTTCCCTTGAAGAGGATATTAGAGATTTCTTCCTTTCTCATAGAGGTAGTATTTCCACGTATCTATTATGTAAGCATATATGCTGATGCACAGTTTGGTAACTGCACTTAGTCTTCCTCAGTACAGTGTATAATGATTCCAGTCTCACTTCATCCAACCCTATGCAGAGCAGTAGGGGAACCAGTGTAAGACATTTTCCAGTCCAAATGTGCACATAGACTTTCTTTTATCTAGGAAATAATGAGCAAATAGCTCCTGTAGAGCTGTATGCTTCACCATCTCTGAGTAATATGCAAAATCTGACAACAAAGCATTTGGAAATTTTCCCTTGTACACGCATATAACCGCTAAAATGAAAACCAAGAGACTTACGAGGAAAGAAACTGGAAGTCACTCAATTAAATAATTCCTCTGTATTTAACAACCTGATCCTTAGCTCTGCAGGCAGCAAGCCTCTTTTTCCACTCAGGGGCATGCTCCTATTAACAACTGAGGTTGTTTTTTCCATTTTTGATGTCCACCTATTTATTACAGAGCTTCTCATTACAAAGAACACCCCATGGTATAGAAAGAATGTGAGGGATACAAAAGTCTACAAAAAGTTTTCAAAGTATACAAAACGCTTTTAATATATTTCTATGAATGTGAAGAGTAATATCACTGAAAAAATCAGAATCTTCAGTGCAGAAAGCAGCCCTTACAGAAGTCTCATTAGGCATCCATAACCTTTTCATTACTGCACTGAAACTCTGTTCCTTAACCTGGTTGCCGACCCATGGCAACAGCTAGTAGTTGTCCTTTCCCAACGTTTTCTCTCATATCAGCCAGTCACTAATTCCTGTGGTTCTTACTTTCTCAGCCTCTAGTTGTACACATTGCCACTCATTTTGTATTCTTCACTTTATTAATATGACATTCATCATCCTATCCAACTCATTTCTCTATCATCACCGCTAAGTCTAAAAAATGTAATCACTGTCATTTCTGTTCTTGACAAGTAATCTCTGAAGTGAAATGGTGGAATACTTACCCTCTGACCTGCACCTGAGCTGCAGCGGTGATGTTGATATGAAGGTTAACTAAATTGCTGGTGGAATTAATCTTGTTAGAACTGGAAAAGATTTGTACAAAGGTTAAAAAATACAGATATATTTTTAGCAGAACTCTAGACTGTTATAGACAGAGCACTGAACACCCACAAAGCCCACAGTTAGGAAGTGGTGCCACTGGGCATTATACAACATGGGATTTGTTATCGCCATTCCTCTGACTTTTGGAGATTTATATTTCAGTTTGCTATCATTTGAGCTCACTGTGCATTTCATAATATAATCAACTCAAACTTCCTTTAAAGAATCCCATGCATAAACAAAATGATACAAATTTATTTGATTCAGAATATCTTTTAAGTTTCCTTGTTCACATTTGTATGAAAATCTTAACAGAATAAAAGGTTTATTCATGCATTGGAGGAAAACAACAACAGGCTTTGTTATAATTTAATTTGCTTCTATGAATCTCCAAACTTGTGATTACTGCATAACATAGTCTTTAAAGAAAAACAACAACAACAAAATAAATTATTTCAGAGTGCTTATGGTATAATTCCCACAGATCACTACATTTAAAACATGATGCTCTCATTCCTTTCATTGTATTTTCTTACTGCCATCCTTGGTAGCAAAAGTAGTTTCACGTCACACATTCATGTCAGTATTGGTCACTCATTTAAAGAACAGTTTGAAGGGTCAAATTCATGAAGACGATAACAAAATACACAGAGATTTAGAGTATACTTAATTATGGGATTAATGACACTGTGAAAAGAGGTTTTACTCAAGTATGCATGGAAGCACTTCCTTGCTTCATGGAGACTAAGTGTCTGTTGTTGTCACAGTTTACTGTTATCACATCTGGGTAGCATCAGTCAAATGGAAACACTCAAGAGGAGGCCAGCATTCCCAGTGACTGACTCCTGAGAAGGAAAGGGCAATAGTGCTTTGATCCAGGCTTTCTGGTTACAGATTGCTAAAATTAGGAGCAGCTCTAATTTGTTTGTAAACTAATGCAGATTCCCCTCAAACATCAGTTGAACTATTGATGTAATCCTCTATAGTCATCTTTTGAGCTGCAAAGTTTAAAATTTGCTTTTAAATTATAAAATAACTGTACCATTACTTTGCTAGTATAATTTTTCTCCAGTTTCTATTACAGTACTACTTTCCATGGAATTAAAATAAAGATTTTGATCACATATATTTGGTATTCAAATTCTGTTTGTGCATTGCAGTATTTTGTAGAGAATGAAACAGTTTAAATAAAAGTGTCAGGACATCTCTCTCGCAAGGAGGTGTATAATGCCTACCAAAATCCACAGCAGAAAAGGAATTCATTTTAGGTCATTTAATTTCTTTTCTTTTCTCTTTTTTTTTCATATTTTTCTGTTCACTGAGGAGAAATAAGTGCACGAACAGCAGTGCAATTCAGGAAGTAATGTAAAAGAGCGCGTTTTCACTGTAGGGAACATTCCCTGTACAAGAAACTAAATTTTTCTTAGCAGATGGATGCTGCTCAGTATTCCAATATCAATTTGTGGAAGCTGTTCTGCCTTCTCAGTTGTCCAACAGGTTTCTTCCTCCTACATTTCAGTCAGTAAATATCATGGAGGGTGTATGAGATGCTGCTGTCTCTTGAAGTTCAGACTTTTTGCTCATCACTTTTTCTACCAAAGCGACCTGCCCTAAGATTTCGCTATCTAGAAATACCTATTTATCCCAAAGCTCTGAGCCTACCAGGTTCCATTAAGAGGGGAGTGATGAGAGCCTCTGATACACATTTCACACCTATTACTGCATTACTTGCATTAATGACTTGATGATGAACAGCGCTTTGGAGACAGGACCCACATGATAGACATTATATGTATTTTCTCTCTCTCCCCAGCGGTGCACGTTCTTGGGTTACCATTGCCTCAGCTCAGCAGCCCTTCCCCAGAGAGGGCTAAGACCCGTTCAGGGACCCCCCTTTGTCTTCTCTGGCATTGCTGTGTGCTTCCCAAGTTTCTGCACATCCTTTCCCTCAAGGGTTACATTCTGAAAACGACTGAAACATTTTAAATGTCTCAGTTATTTAACATAGGAAGCATGATCAAGGCCCTCATTAAAGGCCAGACATTAGCAATTAAGTCTTGGAGTGTGGGGCACCGAGGGCCCCACCAGGAACTCCGGTGTATATTTGATGAGGACAGGCATAGCAGAAGCCCCATGCCCTACTGAAAAACTTCCAAGTTTCATGTTTGTTGTGATCCTAACCAGCCTGACCTGTGTTTTTGTTCCCCATCAGACAAGTATTGCTCAGCAAAAAACAAAGTTTTCAAGCAGTAATGTTTCATCCTCAAGAATGTGGAGGAAACTAATGGAAAATGACAGATTCACGTGAATTGAACTAAAATAGTTTTCTCTCTTAGGACAAATATTTCAACTAGATAGTCTATAAAATATGAAGCATTTTGACTTTCAAGAAACATTTTCACATATGCTGAGGCAGAAAATTCAGGTAATTTCATTGAAAAAACAAAGAGTAAATCTAAAAATATAGATATAAAACAATTGAAAACATTTTAAGAACTGGAAATACTTTAAAATTCATCTTAAAAGAAAGAAACATTGAGCAGATTTTAACCACTCGCCTCTTTTCTTTATTGCTGCAAAGCTGTGGAATATTTTGTTTTTTTCCGTAGGATATGTTCTTAAACACAGTTCTTAGTTAAAAAGTGATCATTATTCATTAATCATCAAGTGGAAAACCAAGTGCAAGTTCTCCAAATCTGTTGAAGACCCTTGGACCACTGACCAAAATCAGTTAACCTAAAATTTAACAAAATAAAATCCTCAGAATAGCGTCAACACTACTGTAACTAACAAGTTAAAAGCCAACAGGACTCCAGCTCTAGAAATCCTCATGAACAAGGCTACCAAAGGAAGGCCCGTGAAATACCCAGTGATGCTGAAGAGCTGAACTTCTTATATGTTGAACTTCAGATATCAACAGTAATTCAGAACTTACATAACCATACTCTTGATAAAACTTCTAACCTTTTTATTTGCAGCTCAAAATTGATGCTGAAATCTGAATTCTCAAAATGCTGCACAGAAAACCGGATACCTGCAGAGAACTGGGAAAGAAACAAAATCAAGGGTTAGATTTCACTTTTAGAAAATATCGTTTAATGTTGACTTTCACACACTTATGTAGGATACTGTTATTTTTTTTTTTTAAATGACTTAAATGAATGTAATTTCGTTATTTTCAGGGAAAAATACCATCCTCCCCATGTACACAGCCAGATGGAAATATTGTACAGAGAAATAAGTAGAAGACAGCAGCAGGCTCCTGAGAACACAGCAGTGGGCCCTCCTCCACACAGAGTCTTTGCTGTACACTGACAAGCCAGAACTAACAGCTGTCTAGACCTTCTCTGCCCTGCCTCCATCCATGTATGCCTTCATCCTGCCTCCAGGTCTTCCCTCTGTTGTCTCTGTAAACTGTGGCAGGAGTTGCACGCTTTACGTGTTGCAGGGCTGATGGATCATCTTTTTCTTTCAGAGGTTGAAGTAGCAGAACTGTGATTTGGTTTGGGTTTTTACACTGCAGCTTGTAGCAGCTGTAGTTCCATTAAGATGAATAACACTTCAAAGTTATCCTTGCAGTTGAGCTCACCACAAATTGCAGCTTGTGGACACAGAAGGCAGAGCGTAAAACACACAACTCTCCAAACTGAAGGGTGTAAGGGCTTCCATCCGTGCTCCCTTGTGTTTACATAGACCTCAAGTCTACAGACCCACTTCTTCCTCCTGCTGGTAATTTCCATTTACTTTGCAAAGCAGTCATGGAGTACAGCAGAACCAAGGGCAAACAGAATTGCAGGGTTAGCCTTAGAAAGAATATAAAACAGCATATGGCGGGGTCTCTGCAGTTCTCTTGTCAGACACGGTTACAGCCCTGGTATGCAAGTGGCAGAGGAGGAGGGGAAGATACCATCTGTCCTCCACATTAAATTAATAAAATAGTACTGCAATGTTTAAATTAATCTTTTTAATTGCCTCATTTCAACTGCATATGTTTTGAATCTGTTCATTTTTGAAATGTGAATTTTGCATTGAGGCTGACAGCAAAGTACACAGTCTGTAATCTTGTACAACTTCCCCTCCTTCTCACCTCCTGTATTGCCTGACAGTGAAATTTCCTGCCAGATATGCTTTCCTTTTCAAAAAAGATGGTTACATGTAACCAAGGGAGAAACAGTCTTAATGAGAAATTTATAAGAAGGTATCAGGAGTGAGGACACCAGTCCTTTACCTCAGCTGATATCTGACTAGATTACAGAGGAAAAAAAGAACTGTCTGTATGACATACTGACTTCCTTGGCATACGTGGGGCAGCACTGTAAGCAAGAGGACACAGCACAAGGTACAGACTTCTGTTTTGGACCTAAATTCAACATCACTGATAAGGAGGGATTTTCCTCTATGGGTGTCATTTCATTTCATATTTTTAAGAATTTTTCTTTCCCCCTGAGCATTATTTCGCATTAAATCTTCAACAATTTTTCCTGTTTTTTCACTTGCAGTGGTGGATCACTGAATATTAATCCTTCTACAAAATGAGAGTTACTTCATTCAATTGTCCTATGCTGGAAGAAATATTGTCATCATCAAAAAAGTGGCAAATTCAAATCTTTGAATTCTTATAATCTTAATATCATGGCTAGAGCTAATTTCTTTTGGGAAGCAAAATCTTCATGATGAAAATAGAGTGCTCAGTAAATTTAGCAGGAGATGAACAGATGACTTGGAATAGAGAAGTAAGCTATTTTTATGACAATTTTTTGGAGATTATTTCAACAATCATTTGATGTTCCATTCAACTTTAAGAATACATTATGCTCTCTTTTTCGTCTCTGAGATAAAAAGTGTCAAATATCAACTTCAACTTTTGTCTTACCATCTTTACTGATCAGTCTGCATAAATTTGTTTTTAGCAGAAAAAATATTTGATGAACCAAAGATTCAATCTTCCTGAGCTAGCAGAGCAGGCATGAACTGCAGTTCTGATGATCTACGATATGTCTAACATACCAGGTTTAATCCCTTATTTAATACTGAAACAGAGCCCTCCTGTATGAGTCTAATGAGCTGCAGATGTTGCCTATGCGCAGTAGTAGGACTTTGTCAATGTCAAGTAGCCCTTGACACTGCAATGAATAAGATGCTCACATGCCTTGGCTCAAACCTCACTGAGGCCAAAGTAGCTGAATTTACTTGAGCTTGTAACCTAACAGTCACAGGGGCTCCTAATCCTAGTAGGACATTAGTTCTATCAGAATAGTTTAATTTTATTTAAATGTTCCACGTGAAGTTGGTTTCATGAAAAGAATATTATTTGCTATGCTAAAACCATCATAAAATACACAGCGTTTCTGTTACTACTGATAATCATTAGTTTGTTACGTTTGGCAACACCCAGGAACATGCAGAGAGATAGATAGATAGCTTTTCTTCATGTGCCTTACAAGGCATACTAAGGATAAAGCCTCTGTGCTCTTCAAGAATCAATGTTGGTAAACATTAAGAAACAAGCAAGATCTTCCAAGCATCCTGGTCTCCTTATTTTCATTCATTTCTATTCTGTTCCAAATTCTTCTACCAAAAATTTTAATGAAGACTATGATTCACTCGCTAAGGTCATTCAAGAGATATTAGTAAGCTTGTCAGTATGATTAATTTCACTGCCATACATTAACCAGTTTGAGTATCTTTCCTCTCTGCCTGTGAGATGGTTTTGCAGATGTTTTGTTTGCACTCTGGGCCACACGATAGTGTGATTTTCTTTCTTGTTTCTTTATATCTTCTTTCTTAGACATTACTGAAAGGATAATTACATTTTGTGGGCACTAAATGATATTAAGTTCATGGAATTTCAAATAATCAGAGATAACAGCAATTCTGACAACAATGTTGAAGAGGCATTTTGTAGCTCATCGCAGTAATATCCTATGGGATTCATCACAAAATTCCGAAATAATAATAATTTGATCTTAAAGTGTTGAAGAATTCCAGGGTTCCAGGGTGCTGAAAAGTCATTACAGTGACTCAACAGTTAAGAGTTTTAGGAATGTTTGATTTTGACCTAACCCTCCCTTCCCACTCCCTCACAACTTCCAGAGTCCCCTTTTGACTGAGTATTTTGAGAATAACTGATCTGCTGCCAAAGTAGAATTGTTTCACAAAATTGGAGATGGATCAGAGCGGCCTCTCATGATTTATGCAATTTGTATGAAGGGTTAGTATTTTGCTGTTGGAAGTAGGTTTGCCATCATAAATATGTTTGGCTGAAAAAGCTCAAGTCCTTTCACCTTTACTAAGCTTCCAGGAGAGCTGGTTTCAAAGACATAGGCAGGCTTTAAGCTTTCACTAATGATAGTCTAACACTTTTGCCATCTGGCTTTGTAATGCTCTATCTTCATATGCCTATTTTATTTTTTTTTTTGTCCTCAATTTGGTGAGAATCCTTTGCTATAAAACAGAAAATTCTTAAACATTTGAAAAGAAAAACAAAAACAGTTATGAACTCTGCTGTTTTATTCTGCTACTTCTAAGTCTCTCTTAATAAATTATTTTGTTTAGGAATAGTGCATTTATGGCAGTCCTAGTGCTGATCCTGAAGTAAACCAGAATTAGTTATGCTGTAAGAATTGATAAGGAGACAGGTGAGAGTAGTACTGCTCCAGTGGCCACCAAACAATATTCCGGAAGTCTTCATACTGCTAGCAGTTTGGGTGAGGGATGATGTAGTAATAGGGCCTCGGATTCACAGGGAGGAGCAGAAGAGCTGTAGTTTAACACCTCCCCACTCAGACCTATCCACTGCTTGTATCTAAGACAAAATACAAACCAAAAAATATTTGCTCCTACAAACATGTTTTTATGCCCTTTCCTCTTCAAAACCCATAGGTTTTTAATTATTCCCTCAATCATCCACAACATTCTTGACCACTTTTGTCTGTATCCTGCTCTGAACTGTTTATCATGGAGTAATAAGAGGTGATGACAATCGTGGAATGGATAGTACTTTTTTTAATCTCAACATATGTTTAGTTCTTTTCTGCTCTCCATCTTTAGTCAATATATAATTCTCATGTTCTCTAGAAACAATGCTACCAAGGTACCATGTAAATAAGCAATAGTATTTATCAATAGTTGTCTTAGAAAAATGTTAGGAATAACATTTGTAACTTGAAGGAAAACTTGACTCCAACTTGACTTCATGAATGTGAAACGATGTAAACTGATAAGAGAATGCTCATACACTCAAGATTAGCATCAGTCTAAAGAAGCTGTCACTATACACATCCTATAGAGAATGAATACTAAAAGGCAGAAATAAACATTTCATACATTACAGATTGAGATTCCTTTCACTTCATAATGGTGTAACTCACGTGATTTAAATTGAGGGACACTGATTTTTTTTTCAGAGTATGTGAAATGGCAACCATACGTTAATAGCATAACATGAGCTCTAACATCATTAATCTTTTAGAATAGCATTGTTAATTTTTCAGAAGCACAGTACTTCTTATTGCACCAACAGTTTCCTGTTCAAGTAAATAATTTACTTAGGTGCTGCTTATTTGGACACACTGCTAATTGAATAGTTTTCCATTTGCTCTTCTTTAAAATTCAATTAGATAAAAATCAGGACATGCATCTGGTTTTCCCTTACATTTGCGCCAGCCACCATAGGGTTCCCAAGATCACAAACCACCATTCTAGTTTCATTTTCCATCTTGTAATCACAGCTCAACACACGCAGTGCCTGTAACAAAAGGACACCAATAAGGAGGTCAGAGATCGCAGTGAAATGCATCCAGTTGGGAAAGCGATGCCTTTCTGACTGTGACATTTCTTTTGATTTCAGATCCCTGCTCAATGCACTATGAAAACATTTAATTGGTTATTGTCAGACAATGGTGAAAACTGATGCCAGGGAAAAACAAACATTGAAGTTTCCCAGTACCTTTAGGGCCAAGATGAGACCACTGTGTTTCTAGCTCTAACACACCACTTTGTTGCTGTGAATCATTGTTACAATCGCAATGACTCAGAGAAAACAGAGCTAGTTAAAAACAAAAAAAACAAAAAAACAAACAAAAACAAACAAACAAAAACAAAAAAAAAAACAGTGAAAGGAGCAGGTTTTGCAGTAATTGTAATACATGCATTATCTGCCACTAGAAGTCTATAATGAATGTCTGGCATTGGGAGAACTTCATTACCCACTGAGTCTAGAATTTTATTTTAAAATCTATGGTAGATTAAATACTTCTCTAACAACATAAACCATTACTTGTGTTTCTAATCTAGCAACAAAGGAGATGGATTCGTATTCAAGTAATTTCCCTCAAAAGCTCTTAATGCAAAATGTGGGTTTGCTTTTGTCTTTCAACCCTTGATAGTCTTTATCGCTGGTTGTTCCACCTTTATAGACAACAGACAGTACAGTAGGAGGAATATGATAGTAGGAGATACAGAATAAGACAAATACGAGAAAATACCTACATTCATGGGCAGAGTAAACTGCTTTGTAAAAGCAGAATGCAGCTAGAGTTACCGCTATAATACTTTCCTTTTCCTCTCATTTGTGATTCTCACAGGTTAAGCAATACACGCAGGGTCGTGCTCTGTATACAAAGATCTGGGAAATCTCTAGACACTGACTACTAATTCTTTCCTAATCTGTAAAAGCCAGTGTGGACATGCTGATCCTAATGCTTCCTGAGGCTGAAAAAGAAGATACAGCCTGTCCTAAGAGGAGCCCATGTGAATCTCACCTTCAGCGCACACCCTGTTTATACCGACACTTTGGCAATTTGTTAGGAGGAAAAGAAGTTTTTTACACAGCACATTCAGTGAACTGCTAGCCAGTCAAGCCTCTCTACAGGAATGAAGTAGCCTTTCCAGCTAGTAATAAGAGATGGTTGAAAAATTCTTAATTTTTAATTGATTTGGGGATTTATCATTTTATTTTTGATCTTTTTATTTATATATTTTAAATTAGGGTTTAAATATTCACCACAGATATTCATCTACATTTTATACTTCGCAGTTTCTTCATCAATACCCTATCATACACAACTCCACCTTAGCCCTTACCACACATTTTTTGTCTCTTTAAAGCTAACCAGTTAGAAGAGTTTTGCATGTAGGTTTTCTACTATTTAGAGGCTATGCTTTTTAACTGAAAACGATTAATGGAACTGAATTTATATCAGCAACATCACAAAAGTTATTTTTTGCAGTATAAAGATGTGACAGAGTGTGTGAGAATTTCTTCAGGAAGGACATTAATTGCCTTTGGTTTTCCACTAATCACTTTTTTGAGGTGGCTAAAAGCACAGCAGGAAAGGAAACTGGCAGGAAGTAAGCAAGGGAATTATACACCCAGTTCTGTTAATATCAGTGATCTCATACATAACTCAGCCAGACGGAAGGTTTTGCCACAAAACCCTTCTACCTGTCACTGGTAGCAATTTATAACTTTATAGCAACACATGGTCTTTTTGGCAGTCTTGAGCAGAAGCAAAATCCCAACAATTTACACGTGCGCTCCCAGGGAGCATGTTAACTAAAAAATGATTGGCTGCTCTAAGTCATCCAAGCAGCCTAAAAACTTGAAACTCTTACTGGTGGTCTTAGTGATGAATTACTAATTGATGCCAGAGTAGTTAAGCACAACAGGCTGTGGAGTAAAACACCTCCTCTCCTTTCTGGATCAACACCTTCCAATCTCATCGTCTGAGCAGAAGTAGACGGATTAGGTACCAGGTGCCAGAGTTTAGCTTCTCTTCTAACTGTTGTAGAACTAGTGTTTGTCCTCAAAAGGTTCAAATTATATCTCATCTAGCCAGTCACCTTCTACTAATTCTTACAGTAAGATTTTTCAGGTAATGTAAGAAAGTTACACATCTTTTTCCTATTTAAAAAGAGTATAATACTATAATTTAGAAATACATAGGGCTTTAGCTCAGAGCTTATCCAATGCAAAGTAAATCTGGCTGTGATCTGAAACACCCCTGCAGTTCCCAGCCTGAGCAGAGACAGTCATGCCAAAATATATAATGTTTTTGGTGTGGAACAAATACCTAATACGGCTGCCTGATTTACTAATTATTCCATGAGAGTGTGGGCTCCAGTTGTTGCTACTAAGGGAGGACTGAGCTGTTTAGCATGGGAAACTTTTGCCAGGCAAAGAATTATTGTACAGTGTGCAGACAATGACTCTGGATTCACGCACACAACTATGCTATTGTAGTGTAAGAACTTACTGTACAGCAAGCACATGCTGCCTCTGGCCCACTGCTGGCCATGGAAATGTAAGGTAATATAATGTGGTTATACATTTTTCATCACTGTTAATTCCAGTAATTCTACACCGCCTGCATATGGCCAGTTATTGCAAGCCAACAGGTTTCCTGTAACTTGTAAAGCTGCGGTCATTTTCTCATTTACCTGGTATCTAGTGCTTCTAAGCATTTGCACGATACAACTAATGAATAACACATTTGATTTCATTGTAAGTCTTTGTATTTCATTAACCAGTTTTTGACTGAAAGATGTATCAGTATGTGCAAGTCTAACAAAGCATCAAGATCATATCCTTGATCTCAAAGATCACACTCACTTGGCTCTTCACTTGCATGTGCACATGTACATCTCTGCAAAATGCTACTCTTCTAATGCAGTTGACCTTTCTACGTACAATATATTACAGAATGAGGCCAAAGATAACAAGATAATAACAACTGAGGAACAACAAACATTGCATTTCATAAAGCTAAGAGAATTTTCAGTTGTTATTGCCTTTAACGTGTAATTCAGTTGACAAAGAATAGCCCAAGAAATTGTTCCCAAACATCAGGCTCAACGAGAAACATTTAAGGGGATAAATTCATCTCTCAGTTAACTAGGTAAATCCAGAGAAGCCCTATATTAAAGTAGTCTAACACCCTATAAGAGCACATCTACTTTGAAATGAAAGCAGTGTAAGAGAATGATCTGATTATAAAGATCCCTCAAAAATGTACCAAGTAATTTGTTTGTCTCATTACACTTCCTTTGTTCAGCTCTCAGCCTACCTGTTCTGCTGATTATTATCTCTACCCTAATGCAACAAAGTCTTCAACACAGAGAAAAAAAACTACACAAAACTGTAAACACTGATGCAGTGAATAGTCAATGAAGTTCTCAGATACAGAACTTTAGAAGTAACTGAAAGCCTGGCTATATATGAAGATGATATACTCTTTTTGTTATGCACATAGCAGTTTTAAGCGACACGGCAGTACAGAAAATCAACTGAATACATACAAGAGCCGACCTCTACCAGCAGAATGCCAATACATTTTTAAAGAAAATTACGCTAGCAATTTCTCTCACAAATGAACATTTAAAAGTGATGTTTTGAGTTAACTGAACCATAACTACACAAAGACTATGTTTTTTCAAAAACATACTGTTAGAGTTCAAGATCAGTAGAACAAACTTGATTGCGGTATCCTGTGTAAGCTGAAGTGTAGAAGGCAAGATCATAGAATCACAAAACTGGAGGGGTTGGAAGGGATCTCTAGAGATCATCAAGTCCAACCCCCATGATGATAAGAATGATGCAGATAATGGAATTAATTTCTGACATCTCTCAGAAGGAACATGATGCAACTCCCTGGATGGAATAAGTATGCACTTTAAGAAATTATGAAATAAATTCGGTGCTGTAGTGAACTAACTAAATGTGGGGAAAATCAAGGCAATTCTCCCTTAAGTGTAGGAGGATTCAGAACTGGACTTGTCAAAGGTGCATCTTATCTTCAATAAAAACTGAAGAAAATGGAAAAGTTTAATCATGTTTCCTGAGCTTTTAAAAAATTTCTTTTGAAAGGAAGAAGAAAAGTAACATTTTTTGCCAACCTATTTCTAGCTTGTCCTCATTCTTCCAAAACACCAGACTCTCTTTTCTCCTTCCTTTCCCTCTAATACTGCCGCCCCCCTAAGTCTACCTTTCTGGTACTGCAGATTTCAATTTTTCCTAAAATATTAAGAAGTTCTGAGTGACTTCTGTCCAGTCAAAATGATAGATACGTGCTAATATGTGTGGGCTTTGGAGTAACTGTCTCCCCTGACATCTTCAGTACTGGCCAAAAGAACAGCCAAAGATTCCCAAAGCATAACAAAGGAAAAATACAACCACGTGTAGCATGTCTTAGTTTTCTTTATGCCTTGTAGATTACAGTATGAAAAAAGACAGTATCCTAAGAGAATAAAAGAAATACAGTCCGCAGCAAGAAAAGAGATCTGGCCTCTTATTTGTTCACAGAAATATGCTTTTCAGAAGTTTTTCATAAGTTTCAGGGAATTTGTGTATTATTATTCTGTATTATCATCTTCAGCTACATTATTAGATCTTGTCATTTTCATCTAATTGGGTTCCAAGCTCAATAATACAGACACTGACTGAAGGAGAGTGAGGAAATATCTTGTAAGTTATGGTCAACTTCCTTAAAAATATTTGCCTTCAGAAAGGAAATTAACTTGCTTTCTCCCACTCTCACCCTTGAGGCCCTGCTGTGCATTCCAGGCACTGACAGAAAAAAGAAAGTTCACGTTGCAACAGCCTGGGAGATTTATGTGCAGATGAGGTGATGCAGACTTGCTGTCCAACAGAGAATACATGAACACGCTGCTTGTTTGCGGCATACTATTTCATCTTTGCTCTTAAGAACATACAGATTGCATAAGGAAACACAGCATGTTCAGTACAGCTCAGTGGGACACGAGTCTGCATCAGACCTCCTCTGAACACTGCCACATTTTATATTATAACCACTTTTTTAGCATATATGTAAGACAAAATAGTTGATTTCATTTACCTTGTTGTTGCGTTCAACACCAGTGTAATCTGCTTCAGGTGGAATCTTTATATGTAGCTCAGCTTCATAGGCTCCTTCCCCATCATTCCTTGGATTTATTATGAGCATGACACAGTTTTCTTCTCCAATTATTAGCTGATCTTTATCTCTATGCAGAACATATGACTTGTCAGAAGTTAAAATACACACAATTATGATTTACAGCAGAAAGCCAATTTGCTCTCATAGCATCTCTTCTGGAAAACATCCAGTGAATACAGAGTAAAACCTCTACATAAAAAGTGACCCGTTTGAAAAGTAAGCAAGCACCTGGGAATGATAGCACTCAAGGAAAAACACACACCACAGATAAATAAGAGAAGACTACTTGAGAACTTGGAAGTTAGCTGTACACAATTTCTAAGCATGACTGCTTTCTAACTAGAGACAAATATCGAGTGGAAGAAACTACTTGCTGCCAGGGTCCCATCAGCATTTCTTCATGGAGAACACAAAAGTGGTGCAATTTCCATTCTCCCGTCAAGCTACTGGTACAGTAAGCACACAGAAGATCTCAAGACCTGCAATGGCACTGTGCCTTTTCCCTTCACAGCTGTCCATTGATTTTGATGGCACAGACAGGTAACCACCAGAGTTTTCCCACTTCTGTTTGGCTTATTTCTCCCTCTATAAGAGGAATTGCTGCCATGTTTTTAACCTTTTTTCATTCTGAGATTCATTTATGCCATTTACTGTACAGAGCATTCAAGAGAATTTTCTCCCTATTTCGAATTCATTGCCATAGTAAAAAAAACCAAAACAAAACAAACAAAAAAAAACCATTTAAAAGCTATTTTGAACAGCAGTTGGTATTATCTCTTGACACTCAAAAAAATAGTACCACTCCTAACACTTGCAAACTACATCTATGGTAACCTTTAAATATCATGAACATGTCTGACAAAGATATGCTCTATATTTCTCCACTCTTTTCTAACTGAATTAGATGCACAAATTAAAACTTGGGAATTAGCTAAGAATGAGTAGATACTGCAAGCAACAAAACTGTGTTTCATTCTGCTGAAGCAGCTAGAAGGTTCTGGATTTTTATATGTAGCATCACTTATTTTAACTTACGGCACAGCAGAAAGGTGCAAGTCAGGAATGCACAGGTTGTCCTCCCCACAATCTACCAGAATGTAAGCCTGTGTGTTGTAAAAATAAGTAAATAAATAATACAAGTTCCAAAGTCCAAATAACTTCACTGAATATCTCTAATTTAAGTGACTCAATTATCACTATAATTTTCCTCATAATTTAATCTTGTTTCCCCCTTCTAAAAGTTCCTTTCAACATGAGTACTGCATGAGACTATCTAGACTGTAAACAACATCTTTAGCAGAATAATATTTTTCAGGTCCTTTCCCACAGTAACTCAGCTCACATACTGTAAAATGCAATCAAAACAATGAGCACAACAAAATTTTGGAAATGTTTTAAAGCATTGCCTGGTTCTGTATTTATCTTCAATTTACATTTTGAATTAATTAAAGCCTTGTGCAATTTCAGGGCCTGATATTCTTTAAAGGAAGATGACACACAATATTTCTGAATGTTTTCTTGTTTATTTACAGAATAAGGTACATGCAAAATTCATACCTGTTCTGTTACTGAGCTTCTCTGGTAATAATTCAGTATTGGCTTCACCGTCAAGCTATCTTTGATATGGGATTCATCCAAGCTATAATTCAAGTTTATATTGATGGGAGATAATTTATCTCTAAATTCTGTTTCATCCTGTGAGTGATAATCACATAATAATAATAATAAAACAATTATTTCATATGAGTATGGTCTTATTTAGTCTTACTGAAGGTAAAAATGTGCTTCTTTGATGGGTGCTGGCCAAAATCTGGCTATTTGTATTCCATTGTGAAAGCATAATGACCTACCAGTAACTGAAATGCTCAGAACACTTTGACTCCATAGTCCCACATCTGGAAGAAGCTGGCTGAGCTGAGTAGACTCAGTATTTTTTTTGTTAACATTTGCCTAACATAAGGTAATTTAAAAGAGACATACAGAACCAACTCCTACCAGCTGCTGCCCTACTTTCATTCAGAACAGAGGGAAGTTCTGTGTGGATTTGTGGAGGTAATATTGTTGGTTTATGCCATAACCAATGATTTATTTGAATTACTGATGACAGAACTCCACCACCTCTATTATCCAGATTTCGCCTTACATATGGCTTGAGTCTTCTCCATTCTACTTCCCACTATGTTATTCGAACCAGCCTTGGAATGTGTATGAGGTAATCCCAGCTGCAAGTGGGTAAACCAATGATCCTTTCTTCTTCGTTACTCAAGTGCCACAGTTTTTTTTGTAAATATTTGAAAATATTCAAAATATATAAATTTTAGGCCAATACATTCCTTTAACATATTTGTTGGAACAGAACTATCATGATACTTAATGAGTTTAATTGATTATTCCACTGTGAATACCATAAGAGAGAACAATCTTGTACTTTAATATCAGGAAATGCATATTTAATCAAAATTCCCAGAAAGGTACGAAATTAATATAATCATACACAAAAACTGCACAGCTCACCAAATGAAGCCTTTCTTTTTTAATTTCACTGACTAAAGATTAATCAAATGTTTTCATGGGAATTCTTGTTGAGTTAGAAGGATGGTCTGGATGTTTAGGCCTTTATTATCTCCAATTTGTGCAATTCTGGGATCTAGTACCAGTGCAAAATGTTGTTACTACTCAACTAGCTCCTCTTCTTTATTAATCTTTTTTAATCCCTGACACCACTCAAATGATGATGACAGTCCAAAATATTTTAAACTTACTCTGAGATAAACAAGAAATTCCTGACAATGGAGTTTCTTCTGTCTTTCCATCACAATGGAGAAGTAATGATGTGACTGATGGTAATCAAAGAAGAGGGTCCTTTTAACAGCTCCTTTCTGTTTCAATGAATCTAATTGCAATTCACCTTTCAGCACTATGGGATAGAAGTAAATTTAATGTTTATTTATTTAGCACAGAAAGAAAAACAATAAGCAATTCATTATATATTATAGTTAATAACCAACATTAATATTAAAAATGATAATCAAAGGCTTAAAAGCAAAGCTAGTCTAAGCCCAAGATACCTGTCTGTTTAGAAGCATGCTAGTTTTTGATTCAAAGTATAGAACATGTATAGTTTCAATAAAACTTGGAAACTTTATTTACAGGCATACATATACTATACAGGAATTCTGTTGTTTTGGAAAAAAACAAAAACAACCCAAAAAGGAATATTCTCCAATTGGGTACAGTCTTGTTTATTTGTAAAATGTCTTCAACAATAAAATCCTTCAAGTGAACTGTAAAAGCTCTGTGCTTTATATATATATGTTTTTAGTTGTTTTTTCTTACTTCAGCAGGATTGCACTCCTATATCTTCCAAGGCATAAGAAAAAATGTTCTGAAATAAAGTGGTCCAAATAAAGTGATAGGAATATATAAAATATTTCTTACCTATCTCATCTGAAATACTTTGACCTTCAAATGCTGCACAGACTCTTATAGTAAAACTATACATATAAAAAAAAAAAAAAGTAATTATTAGCAGAAAGAGAGTTGACATAGGAACCAGCAATTCCAAAATCACACCTCTAAGTTTTGCTTTCCTTTTCTTAAAATGATGTTCACTATGATCTGTGCTAAGGCACCTAACCTAGACCTTAAGACAGAGAGTCTCCCAGGCTCCACTAATACTCTGAATAACTTACTAGGATAGATATGGAGAACTTTATTCACAAATTCTAGAGACAGCTTATAGAGATCACCCTACTAATACTAATGGCAAAGTTGGGTCCCTTAGTCTGATCTTCAGTGAACCACCTTTGTATGACACTGCCTGCAAAAGTCCTTTCTGTTTCATCATGGCCACGTAAGAAAGACTTATGTGATTTCAAGCAGGTGCAATTCAATTCAAACATATCAACTGACTTGTTCAGTTTTTGCTGCTCATATTGTATTTAATTCTCCTAAGCTTTGCAGAGCTAAATTGAAGCACAGAGAAAATAGTTATTCAAGTTCATTGTTTACTACAATAATTCAATGTGAAAATTTTGTTTGTTTTTCATTTCCTTGTTCACAGTCTATAGTACATCTTTTCTGAGCCTAGTATCATCCATGACAAAATGACAACTGTATTATACAAAATCACATCAGCCATAGTGAATCCCTGGCAGCATGTTTTTCAACCTCCATCATGATACTAAAAAATGGCTTAGTTGCTCTACACCATTTTTCCCCACACAAGTCTCACACACTGTAACAGAACTGCTCAGGTGAAGAAAGATTTGGGTCTTCCTAAAACTTCCAAGCATCTCAGGTTACAATCATTCCTACAGAATATTTTAATGGGTTCAGAAAATGTTTTGTTTTATATAGGGACACTATGTCATCACTAGAAGATGTGAAATCAGCACATTTTACAGTAATAGCTTGGGTTAAATAAAAATATTTGTGAATTAACCTTTGCTCTTCATTTCTTCCTTACTATTAGTTACACTTCATACTAACTTGTGCAGTGGATGAAAACAAAGCAACATAACCTTTTAAATAACCTGCAATTGTTCTCTAATTGTGTTTTTTTTTCTCTGACAAATGTAATTAAACTGCCACATTTTGGGTTCACGTAACTCTTATGACCTTGTTAAACATTTGCTTTTTGGACCGAAATAAAAAAGAAAGTATTATGCCATTAAACTACACTTGACCACAGCCTTCAAATGACATCAGGAGTGTTGATTCCCATGCAGAAAATTCAATTTCAGTCATATTTCTACTTCTTCAGCGTTAAGAGTTGAAAAATGAAGAACCAATCACTTGCTAGCAAACAAGGACAGGAACAAACAACAGGAAAGAGAAAAGCTTGTCTAAACTAAATTTAGACATCAGGTTTCACAGGGCAGTCTGCTACATCGTAGCATAGGTTTGTATTTCCTCAGAGGCTGTCCTCATGCATTGAGCTTAGTGACCTCACATTCTGAGATCTCACATAACCTTTGCACTGCCCTGCTTAAAAAACAGTAGAGTTAAAAATCATCTTGAGATGGATTATTACCAGGAAGATGGGAGTTTTCAGATCCCACCAGATCCAATTTGTCAGTGTTGACTATTTTTCCTGTGATAGCTTCAAATATGCAGAATTTGTTCCAAGTTTGTTGGTTTGGGTAACTCGGAAATACCCATGTTTAAAACACAGAAGAGAAATAATTATATCTGTTTCCAGAAGTTTGGGACCATTCTCTTAAGACTGTGTATAAAACTGACTTTTTGTGTATGCGTTCTCTGTACTTCAGTTTTCTAAATTATATAATGGCAAAACTAATATTTTCTTAATACTACAAAATGTACAATAATCCACATTGTTCATAACTTACATTTCCTGAACCTGTTCTGGTGGCAGGTTCTTTTAATTCTAATTTTGCAATGTCAGTCAGCAGACACTTTAAACAACTTGCACAGCTGGCTAAGAGATACCGAAATCTATCCCATGGGACTGAGGAATTCTTTGCCTGTTGGAATTCTTTGGCTATTAATTATGTTCATATGTAGGATACAAGCTTGTATCAACTAAAGAGAAAAATTACAGCATGGAAAATAGCAGCTGGTCTTCAGTCATTTTGTAATATGAACTAAATCTTCAGGGAAAACTATTTTAGAACAAAGCAGACAAATTAAATTACGCTCTACTAGAAGTCTCATAGGTATGAACCAAAAGCCTTCTGACTTACTGTAAAACAAAAATGAAAAGTAATGACAAAACTACAAGTTAAAGGAGCATAATACACCTTTCCCTTTTTCAAGCATTATCTTATAGCAGAAAGACACTTTTAGTCAGGATGCTTTTATTCACTTGTCTCCTGAAAATAAATAAATATTTCTTTTTCTCCAAGCAAAATCAGTACACTTCATTCTGAAATCCTATTCCTTATGGAGGAAAAGATTCTTAAAAAGCCTCAAAAACCAAAGTTCAGAAAAAACTCCAACATACTGGATCAATGAATAAGCTGCAGCCTAATGCCGATATTTTAAATTTGTGTTAAATCTTTATCTGGGTTCTACATAAGGGCCAAACATTTCAGTGTTCTGGAGTCATATAGTTCTGCTGAGCGCATTCTACCTTGCTCTCCTACACAAAAATAAAGAAAAGAAGAACGCAATGCCAAATGAGAGGGAAAAGAATAAAGATAAAAATCTCTTGAAAATGCTGTCCCAGGTTTTGAGACAGTAGATACCACACTTCCTTGTCACTAATTGCACCCACTGCATTTAAAACTGCCTCTGGTCTTGATGATTTTACAATTTTTCACATTTATTAATTTGTTTTGAAATCTCTTATTCTTGCCCTAATATTTGAGATTATTTCTAGAACTCATCTCCCACACAGAATCTCACCAGCACAGGGAATCCTTCTGATCACCTCTGGTTTAACAGCAGTGTAGTCACCTTATCTTCTAGTTCTCCTTTTCATCTCAGCATTTTTTCACCCAGCCCATGTTCCATTGGGCCTACTCATTCTAGTGTGTTTAAATGAAATGACTATTTTTTTTAACCTCAGAAATCTGATCCTTGCAGTCTATCTGGAAGGATTTACTGGAATTGTATATGGTACTTACAAGTGTTTATACTCTGCTTCGTATTTGGTTTCCTTTTTTAACTATTTCTCCTTGTAAACAGTATCCTACATATTTCTAGTAGACTATTGTATCAGTTGTTCTTTGGGCTCCTCTGTAAGTGATCATCTTGTACTGTTGTAAAAACACCTCTGTGGCATTAATGCTATTAGAGAGATCCAACCATATGACAAGCATTTAGATCTGCAACCCACAATAATTTCTTCCAATTTGCTTCATATTTTGAATGCACTTCTAATTTTCAAAGTTAAATGCTACTATGGCACAGGTTTTCTCTTTTAAGGATACATCCAACACTGTCTGTTACTACGTATTCCATAGCTTCCCTCTGACCAAAGTCAGCCAGAAACAATAGCTACCCTCAGTATGGCCTGCAGGACTCAGGTCCTCTTCTACAGGGGACTGAGACCAATCTTTCTCTAACAAAAAACAGCGAGACCATCATCTCTTTCATCACTTTCACTGTGCCACTTCCTCAACAAAGATATGTGCACTGTCAGAAGGATGTGTTATGAATCACAGCTGTTTCATGTTTCATTCATCCAGACACTGAATATCAACCTGCAGGCTGATTCGATGTGACAATGAGCATCCTCCTTTGCAAGAGGAAACTCAATGTATCACAACTCAATTTTCACCTTATTTGTTTACAGAATCTGTGAAGTACACTGGGATGTATCAGCAACAATTTTCTCTATAGATTTTTTTGTTGCACACATAGCATATTCAAATATTCATATTTTCAACAAAAAGTTGCATGAAAAGCTCAAAGTAGAAATTTAGTTTAGAAAGAAGAGAATGCTCAGGAGGCTTTTTGTCGAATAACAAACTTACCAGGCCACCAAAACCTGAGAGCCAGGGGGCTGACAAGTCTTATTGTCTGGATTCACAACCACGGGGTTCAGAATGAGCAGAGCATTCACTGTCACAACAGGTCTGGCTCTGAGGGACAGAAATAAAGTTCACTACACAGAGCAGGAGCAAGTAAGTACTAAATTGCAGCAGAGAAAGCAACTGAGATGGCCACAAAGAATCTCAGAACATAGAGTACTTAAAAAATACTTCTATAATACTTCCTACTCAAAATTTTTGTTATTTTTGGCAGAAACTTTGACAATCAGAACCTGTGACGTTTCCTTACCAAGGCATTCAAAAAAAGCACAGGTTAAGAGCAGACAGTGTCAGTGAAACAGCATGCTGCACTCAACAGTAGGCCTGTCCTGGGACACGGGTGCTTCAGACACATTTCATCACAGCAGGCTTTCTCAAGGGGCCACAGCTGCCCTGCAGAAATTGCAGCAGTCCTTTGGCTGTTATTTTATAAACTGTCAGATTTGTGATTCCCCGCAAACACTGACATAAGCAGACTTGCTATCTCTGCTTTAGATACTTTAAAATAACAAAGATAATGTGGTTAAAATAGAAGTTGTTCTAGAATTATCTGGAGCCAATAACGAAGTAAGCTCTGACAGTGAATCATGTATTGAAAAGATTGACTTTGTTCACCACAAATAACCACCACAGAAAATTCTGCTGAGTATGTGAGTACATGGCTGTGGTGATGGGAAACAACCCCCTGAAAAACAAGCTGCTATTGAGTAATCACCTAATCTGTAATTGAGAGCAATTCAAAAGAGAAATAAAACAAAATTCTGGTGTTTCTTTTGTTTGTTTTTTTCTCTAAAGACAGCAATACTGTTTTACAGTAACTTACATAATTCTTGTAAGCTATTTTTGCCACAGTTACTTTCCTTCTATTTTAATCCACATCTGAGCGTTTATGATTGTTTTTCTGCACTGCTTCAGCAAGACACCCAAATATAGTATTACTTCCTTCATTCCTGTGCAAAAGGGAATTTATTTTTTTTTCAAGCATATTTCTGTTAATAAAACTGTTTCTCCAATATGAGAAGTTATGTAATTGATGCACTCTATCCAGGAAACAGAGATTGAGGGCTACTTGCTTGCTCTTGGCTTTCTTAAATTAAATAGAACACATTTTTTATTGCTCTCTGAAGTGTGCTCTGGATCCAATTCTCCACTTCAAATCCTGTGCTGTCACCTATGTCACTGCAAAATGATGCACTGCAAATATTTGTATGATTCCAAAACACGGCAGTAGGAACACCAGGTCTTCTCACTGTGTTGGAACTGAGAGTTAAAATAAGCTAACACTCCTGGTTTATGAAATTCTTATGCTTTGACAAATATTCATCCGGGAAACAGAACAACAGGTGCTGTTGGAACACCAAAGAGAAGATGGAAAAAATCAGGAAATATCACTACACTGTTGCAGTAATGGATGGTGAATGTTTAAATGCAAAGAGCTGTCCGCATGTGTGGATTAACACTGAAGCAGCAGATTTTCATTTATGGATTTGGTAGCGGTTCCTTATGCCCCTGCTCAGAGAGTACATTTACTGAGAAACAGTAATCAGCAACAATTTTGGAAATTTCCAGAGTGGGTTCTCACACATTTTTTCTAAACTGAGGTTAAAGCAGCATCTTATTTCTGTTAAATAATTTCTTAATGTACATGAGCTCCAAAGAGACAAGAGTCACTTGAAAGCCTAAATTGCTTACTAGTTTCATTCTCCAAAAAAGGAATTAATTTTCAGTGTTGTCCCTTATAAATTTCTCTCTCGTGCGATTTAGTGAGGGCTTGTGACTATATAGGGCTATGTGTGAGGTTGCTTTAAAGGGTGGAAAGTACACTATTTTCTCTTGTTGTAAATCAACAGCATTTGTTGCTCATAAGTGGTTTCACTTATCACCGTAATCAGAATCTTTTACAATTGCGCCAGGAAACACATAAATGTGGTTTCTTTATTTGTAGATCTCCCACTAAAGCTGAAAAATTAAAAATGCTTTCTATTTATCACATACCTGTAAACAACTGCTTTTCCAGCCCCAAAAGCACCTACAATTAAATCTGGAAAAAGAAAACAGCTTCAGAAGAAATACATAAAAGGCTTGCGTACATTTTTCCTAGCCTAAATTAGACTACTTACATTTAGAATCATGGAATTCTAGAATTTGGTAACACGAAACAAATGTGAAACCCTGCTTTCTAAGCTGCATTTTTTTTCCTCAACGCTGTATCTGAAAGAAAATATTTCAAGATTGGCAGAGACTGACACAAAAATCTTGGCTAAATCCAGAACCACTCTGTTAAGACAGAGTCAGCTTGTAATAAAGTGGAAAAAGTATGCCATCAGCACCCTTACATTTTATTCCAAACCACCAGTTACCTGTGACACAAAGAGATGCAAATCCACTTTGTGATCTCATGCAGTTCACACTGAAAATTTATGGTGTTTCTTCTTGGCAATCTTCCCAATCCCCTTTTGTCATTTGTTCATCAATTTAGGCATTACATATTTGGGACCACAAACACAATGCATAGATTTGAAGACAGCTGATTTCATAGTCACTAATGTCTCCAGCATTGTAAGAGGATGTGCTAAGGCTTATAAGTTGAAGGTATCAGCTGAAGACTTTTTTCCCCACAAGTCACCATTTGGAACAAACAAGGTCAACAGTGCAAGCACTACACTGAGCCTTGGGCACATCTTGGTTACAGGTACAAGCCTGAGTTGAAATCCTACAGGCCCAAATATTTCCTTTTCCTGTCTGGAGTCCCCACACAGGGCTCTCCAGAATGCTCCAAACTGACTAGCTAGAAAGGTCTCCAGTTTTTGCTGGAGAAAAGCTAGAGCCAAGCAGCATGGAACAAAAGATCAGTTTTGCTGCTGCCTCTAGCTAAAGCACAGATCAAGAAAGATCTTTGCTTCCTTTCCAGTCCCCCTAGTGAAGTGTCCAGCTGGGCATTCCCCTTTCACTGTCTTGTTTATTATTTGATTTAGAAATATACAATTCAGGATAGTAAGTCTCACAGTGGATCTCACAGTGCCACAGATTGGCAATCTAAACTTAGCTGAATGAATCCATTAAAACAGTAGTCGGGGTTGGAAAAATAAATAAGTAAATAAAAACCTCCTCGCTTGCTGTTTCCACAGTTAGAGCATTGGTTTGCTTAAGAGTCTCTGAAATCATGGAGCAACTACAAAACCCTGATGCTCACTAGCTTGGTGAATCTGGGCCAGCCTGAATGCTCTCCAGGGCTGTATGCCCTTCAGATGGTCAGGATTTAACAAGTTTAAACAAGGACATCACATGGGCAACAAACAGCCTGTCCTTCAACAGAATCCACTGACTAATGTCCTCAGAGGAGAGGGCATGGACAGTTTATGGGTCTGATCCTCTTTTTGTGTAATAGCCACATTTTTCTGCCTCCACTGGCCTTACAAAATATGCTTCAGGGTCAGGAACATTTAAAATAGCAGTGTTGTTTCTACCCCCTTTCTGGGACATTTATGAGTCATCTTCATTAGTAGCTTTTATAGAGAGCTTACACACAGTCCCGAAATCTAAAGATATTTTCCCCTTAAATAAACAACTGATTGAGACATTTACCACCACAAAAGCTACATAATGCAAATGGTAAAAATTTCCCTGACAGCTCACTGTTAGCAGTATGCAGAGTAACCAAAAACTATTTAATATTGTTTTTGGAAAGAGGGGAAAAAAAAAAAAAAAGCAACAACAACAAAAAAAAAAAAATCCAACACTATGCTATGACCAGAAAGGGAAGAAAGAAGAACCACAAAAGAATGAAACAAATAACAAGGAATAATGTATTTAAAAGCAAACATGCAAAGAATAAAACATACTAATTTCTAGTAGTGACATATATGGTCTAACATAAGGACCAAATCATTATATATTCAAGCAGAGGATTTACTCAAAGATCTATTAGGGTTATGCTTTGCTTTACTTGTTCTAGTTTTATTCTTCTTTCTTTGCCTTGAGGGGTTGACTTTTATAACTAACATTGGAAAAAAAAAATCATACAAATCCATGAGATTTGAAAGCACATCAAATTAGGGCATTCATACTCAGAAGTTATGAATTTGTTTTGTGTTCTTGCAGAAGAAAAGTTATTAATCATTTCTATGAAAAAAATGCATGTCTAAATTATCTGAAGTTTGGCAATTTTCCACTCCTAAAAATAGAGAGAAATTGTTTTTATTCATTGCTTGCTAATGTTACGCATGCAAGGTCAGTGATACTAAGGTCTCTAGCTAGAGAACAAGGGTTTAAAAAGGAATTTGGAATTGCTTGGAAGAAAAAACCAAACAAAAAAACAGCTTAACTAACTGCAATCCTTCCAAACAGAACCTGAAGAAAAGCAAATGAACACCTCTCACTGCATCTTTGCTTTTGTAAGGGCTCTATTTTTTTCCCCTCAAGGTCTGAAACGTATATAAATAAAGAGAGAAGTATCTGACACATAAGATCTCCTTCACCCCTTCTCTATGCCATTTTTTCAAGAGGATGATGTAGCTTTGAGATTCAAGTAAACGGTTTGGGGCCCACAACCACCATGTTCAATAGCTGAGGCATTGAACGACCCTGAAGGAATTTTCAGCTTGCAATTCAACACAGTGTAAGGGTAGTATGCAAAGAAAGTCTCCCATTGGATGCTACTAAAATCTTAACTGGCAGAGTTTGCAGAACTTAATCCTCAGACAATTATCTTTGACGTGTGCTTAACCAAAGTGTAGGAACACTGAGTGATCCTAGTGATTATTTCAAATTTTAGTTTGTTCTAAAGAAAAGGCTTTCAATATTTCATCTGGTGAAAAATAACCCATTTCCTGAAATAAAATCATCATAAACAGTTAAGTAAAGAAGACTCACACATGGTACTGAAGGACACACACAGTTTTGTGATCTCATCTCCTTACCTGCACCTTTTATGTGACCATGCTAAAGGGTGTGATGCTGACTGAATCTTCAGCCAACCAAAAGGAACAAGTAGATCAGAGTTCTACCCCCAGTTATTCACTTCAGAAAACTCTTTGATCCCCCGGTATTTTTAAAGGCCATCTCCATCCCCTGTGTAAGATGCAGTCCTGAGGAGCTGAGGCAGGGAAGACCATGGGATACGTTTGGTATTCCATGCCTGCTCAGTCAGCACCGCAGCCCCAGGAGAAATGGCCACAGCCTGGTATCCCATCACTCCTGAGGAGACAGTGGCCAAGAACAACACCCAGAGAAGAATTAAAGAACTGTCACACAATTAATTTGTTAGAGGCCCAGAAATGAAATAAGACAGATAAGTCACCTCTCCAGCACAGACCTTTCAGGATACAGCCATGAGTGTTCACTTTATGGGCTCAAATGGTTTGCTGACAGTGTTAAACACCACAGTCTGGGAGCTTATTACAGAGTAAAAATAGTAACTGGAAAACAATTAGAATCCTATATGAATAAAGGTACTACAGGAGATTTCATAAAAGACCAAGAAAACTGTGTAACTGGAAACCCTGTTAAAAACTGAGCTTTTTCCCTTTCTTTTCCCCTTAGTTGATTAGGGGCAGAAAGGCGCAGAGTCAGATTTCTCCTTCTGCTTTCTAGGATTTTAGTCATCACTAACCTTCCAAAGCTCAGTCGAAAATAATAAAGTTTCCTTTAAATGGCCATTAATACAGACTTCACCATAAAAAAAGACACAGTATTTATCCATTCAGCTGATCTTACTCATAGGTTTTAATTGAATGCTATATGCAACCGTAATTCAAACCAAAATTGCTGTCTTCTAAGACTCTCAACTGCCATGATCCTTCATTCTGAACCATTCTGGTAGCAGATATGTTAAGGATAATAACAAGACATTAGTATATCACCAGAGAGGTGGTGGCTGTCCTGTCCCTGGAGACACTGAACATCAGGCTGCATGGGGCTCTAAGCAATCTTATCTAGCTTTAAGAGTCCCTGTTCATTGCAGAGGAGTTGGACTAGATAACCCTTAAAGGTCCCTTCCAACTCAAATGATTCTGTCGTTTTATCATTCAAAGGCTAATGCAGTGCTCCTGTTTTTGTCTGAATTAGATCCTTTGTAATACAGTGTTGCTATCCACTCCATTTTACCACAAACCCAGAAGGGGGCAGCTACTATTCTATCAAGACAGTAAGTGTCCACTTACTAGAATTAACTGCTTTATTCTTACAATCTAGTCAGTATAACACTATTAACTTCATTAAATAGCTCAAAGAACTTTAGAAAAGTGTAGCTATAAATTACATAGATAATGCACTCAGTTTTTAATTGTAAAATTAACATATTTTCAGGAGATTCTTGGCTTGTCATGACATCTCTGATTGATTATTTATGTGCAAACAAAATTAACTGGTATTTTTGCCAGCTGCATCTGCTGACAGAAGCCATGCCCTTCTTCTGGCTCCCACACTTAGCAGTCCCCTCTTACCAGGGCAGATGATACTTTTGATTCATTTGTCTTCCACAAATCTCCTGGCCCAATTTCACAATGTAATCATCCCTACATTACAATTCTGTGCTGTTGTTGGCACACTGCCTACTGCTGTCAAAAATATGAATGCTGAAGAACCCTTGCCTCTCAGAAACTTGAGTGTTTTCTCCCACTCCTCAAGTTAATATACTTAGCAGATGGAGCCATCAAATACTCCTATTTAAGTAAGATTAGATTGAATTACTGAAGTTCTTAGGAAACTTTGCGTGATTGTCACACTTTTTTCCTACTTAAAATGCTACTGGAGTAATTTGTTTATATAAAACATGTGCTATTCTTAAGACAATAGGTGAGCCCAGAGTAGCCAGGCCTGAAGATGCATTCATTCATTTCCCTGGACAACAAAGGCTTAAAAACAAACAAACAAACAAACAAAAAAAAAGCAAAAAAAAAAGTGACAAAAAGGTCAGAGTTGGATTTGCATAAAGCTGGGATACCTCGAGGGTGAAGTTTATGCAGCACTTATCCCAGGAGAATCAACAGGGAAGACTTCAACTAGACTAGTGTCTAAGCAGGCAGGGAGCAGAAACAATAGTACAGAATTTACCTGAGTAATTAACTAATTAACTATCAGCAACCTTTGGGTAGTGAATTTATTAAGAGCACTGCTCAGAATCCACTCACGTGGTTAAAAGAAACTGCTTAAATAATGCTGGCTCACAAACACTTTTGAAGAAACCACAGACTGCTGAAGGATATGCCACAAGAAGAACGCAAGTGTAATGAGTTGAGTAAGTTTCTCATTATAAACTATTTTCTCAGCTATAATCAGCCACCAAGTAACTGAGCATATGCTGGAATATGAGGGTGGAAACCTTACAGCCTCCAAATGCCTGAGCCCTGCACAGATAGATGAACCAGCTGGAAACACAGCACCATCACCTAGATAATCACAGACTCCAAGCACTCAGCAGGACCAGTTTTGAACTGACGCCCAGAAGCAAAAAGAAACAAATTTCTTTCCCATTAAACACATTTATGGCTTTATTTTGCTCCTATCAAAATTGAACTATGCTTTTAGAAATAGACAGATAAAACAATAAATAAAATAAACTTCAATTCAAAACAAAAGCCTAAGCTGAGACTTCATCCCCTGCCCCAGGCCTTGATGACAGAAGCAACACTAAGAATGGAACAAAGCTAAAAACCCCAGATTTAGCTGGAAAAGAAGTGGAAGCTGTGGGGAAAGCTACTGTTATGCTGCTCAAATGTTCTAGCATAGAGGACAGACATGAAGGGTGAGTTGAGGAAAGGACTACAGAAGATCCTGGGCAAAGCTGCTGTTCAACAAAACAATACACCTCCTGAATTTACATTTGGTCTCTTCACCTGAAAGCACAGCACCATGTTTTATCATTCTTTTTCTGGTTTATTACTAGATGTAATATGTAGTCAAAGATGTAAAAAGAATAAAGAAATCTAGGGGGCTAATGAAAGTCTGCCCAAAGAAGTTAAAAGAATGACGAGGAGGAATGGATAAATACTCTAGTTACATTAATTGACTATAAATGTTTGCCTAACTTTTATACAATGACAAAGAGAGGAGCATCCATCCATTCATTGCCATCATTACTGCTGTCTGGTACCAGAATTCTTCTCAGTAAGGAACCACACAACAAAATCATACAGCCCAAGACAGTGGTCAGGGAGTGCCTAAGGAATAACCTGGGCCAAGGATCTTCCTGAAAAGGCAGTCTGAATATGGCCACCTCGTTTCAGGGCGAGCAGGGTTTCATCAGGTGATGGTGAGCTGTGCTGTGCCATGCAGCATGTAAGCCAGGAACTGTTGTCTGGCTTTGTTTATTTTCTTGCATAAGTATCATCATTGATATCAATGGAAAATATTTGAGGTTATTTTTTCTGAAGTAATAATTTTGATTTTCTTCCTGGTAGGAAAAATAAACCTTTTTTTGATCATAGCAAAGCTCAGATCAGTCCTCACAGGCTGGTACCTGAAATCCTGAACTGCTTGCAAGCCTTTTTGAGCTTGTCTTCAGACAGCACTTTGACCCAAGCCACAGAAGAGAGAATTGCTGGGAGACTCTCACCTTAGACTGTGGCAATACGCAAATGTACCAACAGCCAGACATTACAGCTGGCTCTCATTTTCCAGTCTCCAGGGTAATGAACTTCTGAGTGAAGTTTTATTACTTTTTTCTTTCTATAAAATGGTTGGCTTTACAATACAGTCATTAAAAAGCTTAAATGAAAAAGAAAAATAAAGTCTTTTTCTAATCTTCCACAACCCTTCTTGAATCACAGCCATGGCCATTAGTTTGGGAAGCACTGAATTACAAGCTGGGTTCCTAGACCTTCCATAGTCAGCAATGCCTCTGCCTCTCAGCTGACACCTAAAATAAAAGTTCCTTCCTATTCCTTCGAAGTTCCGTCCATTTTTCCTCTTCGTACAAGGGCTGTCCTTCAGGACTTCCCCCAGGAGGTGGAGAAGAAAAGCTCTTTGACACAAGAAGGATTACTTGCTTCATTGCCTAGTGTGTTTGTCCTGGACTTGCATTTCCCCATATAATTTCCTTTTCCTTTCTTTCTTTCTTTTACCCACAGGAAAGTATTCTATTCTTGTGCTAATATTGTGCCACAGTTGTGCTGTTCTTACAGCTCTATTTTGGTGCTTCAACTCTGTGATTTAAGGAAGAGGTGGTCAAATAACAGTAAGGTTTTTTTGTTTTTTTTTTACTTAAGTTGTCATTTTCTGAGAAATTCTTGTCAGTGCTCTGGACTGATCATCCAGACTCTTAACAGAAGGACAGAGGGAAAAGCTAGTTACAATCAATAATATATCTTAATAATAATAATAGTAATATTTTTTATTAAACTATTTATGTAATAAACTCAAACCACCTAACACACAGTAAGCTGATACCGCAATGTGAAATAGCAGGATGCATATCTGAGCCAGTAATGACATAAACGAAAAATCCACTAAATCTCAAATGAACTGACTATGCCAGTTCCTCAGTGCAAATTTAAAAAGACTGAGGCCCAACGCCCAAACTTTTCATTAATTAGCTTAAATGATGCAACACAAGAAGTGATTTTTACACTAGGTAGAGTTCTACTCTTCTTAGTTCCCAGCGCGACCTGAAAGAATCTTTCCCCCTCTCTATCTTCCCAATCTTAGAAATGTCAGGAATGCAATATCCTGTTTTCTTTGGTTTTGCTGGGGGGCCTTGTGTGTGGCTTCAGAAAATCTTAAAACACTGAAACTTTATTAAAGAGCTCCTTTGTCCAAAAGAACCTCGTTAGTCACGGACAATGAAAGCCTGTTAATAGCACCATCAACAACACATAAACAAAGGGCCAGAACAATGTTTAAAAGCCCTCTCTTCAGTCTTGTGATAGCCTGGCTTTATTACTTTGCAGTCAGCTTTTCTGTTTGATAAGACTAATTTCTATTTTAGACACCCCTTTCCAAAATTTTTCTTCTCTCATTTAAACAGAAAAAAACAACCTCTTTCAAGTTTTTTTTTGTTTTTGTTTTTTTTTTAAACTATTATCACAAAAAGACGAAAGGCTGCTCCATCCCTTTGAAAATCACCATTTGCCCTTCATAAACAGCACAAGGTTTAAGAACATTAGCCTTGAAACAACCCAAACTAGCAAAGTGATTTCACAGTGAGTTGGGTAATAAAGACATAGCATTCTACTGTGGATGTGGACAGTTCACAGTGACAAGGTATGCTTCATCACACTCTTACTAGGTTTCTGAATTATAATGTAAAGAAAGAGAACAGATTTGCTTCCAGAAGAGAGAGAGAGTAAATACAAACACATGTACAATATCTTCAACATTCAGTATACATGGTGCTAGGTACAGTGCTCTTTAAAAAAAAATAACACCTACTCCCTAGCAAAACTCAACTGATGCTATCAAACTGACAAATATGAATGCACATCAGGTAAGCCAATAGTGAAGAATCAAAGACAACATCAAAAGGAAGAGTGAATACAGCAGAAAGAAAACAAAACAAAAAAAGCATAGAGAGGCCCAAAATCTGGCTTTACATTCTATTTTTTTTAATTAGATCAAAGCCATTAAGAACCTATGTACTGCCTAATGTCTCTTCAGACAGCAAAAAACAACCAAGTAACACGACCAAGTCAATCCCTTCTTCTACAACACGTGTTCTGAATTAAGAAAGAATGTCAGGATGAAGGACACATCACAAGTTCAATAAGCTGAGAGCATTCCATTTTTGAAAGTAGGGGAAAGGGTTAAGCTTTTTATTGTAAACTTCACATGTTTTATGTTAATGTAACTATTTGAATCCTTTTTTGACTTTCTGATCATGTCTTTTGTCAGGAAAAGGAGTATTTGTTTTGTCTGATTTTAACTCTCTAGGAAGCAAACTAGAACTGTCCAAAAAAATGTCTACCTTTAAGTTTGACCTCTGCCTTCCAAAAGGAACAGTTTAGGTATGATGCATTTTCCAGAGAACAGAAGTATGAATTTCCCTTTCTAATGGAAAAATCTTACCTGGGTAATCATTCTTGTCTACATCTGAGTCTCCTCTTAGAGTGAAGCCAAATCCCGAAGGCATGGACTGTGAGGCCCAGGCTCCATTGAGAACCTGGGAAGGGTCAGTTTTTAACCCATTACTGTATCCATTGTAAATGAGCACTTTACCTCTTCTGTCTTCACCTGCAAATGGTGCACCAATAGCAATGTCTGTAGTGCAATAAAAGAATAAAAAGAATGTTTAATTAAAGTAAGCAATAATCAAGTCCCTGAGGGATAACAGGCATAAATAGCTTCTATGTATGCTGAATATGACTTTCTATACTTCTCCATAAATTCTACTTTTAAGGCAAATATTCAAAAAATGCTCACAATCTCATGTGTGTCAAACTTTCATAATTAAAATTTACAAAACCATCCTATGAAGGGGTTACTACATTACAGTAAATTACCAGTCCACACTGAATTCCTCTACCCTATCTCCAAGGGTTGTTGAAAAAAACCAACATCAACAACCAACCAACCAATCAACAGCAGTACTGAGTCAAGAATTCAACAGAAGGCCTTGGACATTGCAGCTGAGCTCTGCACATCCATCAGGTGGAACTCAATTGCTCTTCACAGTTCTAATACATGGGAAGCAGACAGATTGAGGTTCAGCAGCTGTACTAGCTGAGGTAGCCAATAGGAAACAAGAGCAGGGTACAAATTGACAGCTATAATTTTCAGGATCTCATCCAGGCACTAATGCTAGACTCATTAATTAAACTTGATTTCATCACCTGGATCTCCTACCTTCATGAACATCAACTGCTGAAGGCAGTAGTTCAAAGCCCTATAACGTCTATCTTCAGTTGTGAAGTTGGCTCTAGATCCTCCTTAGAATTCCTCACACAGCGAAAGAGAAAAACAAAATCATGCCCTCCTTTCCCTACCAGAATGCCAGGGAGACCAATCTTCCCTGCTCAGAGAAGCTGAAGGCATCTGCTGTTGCTCACAGGTAGAAAATGGGAGATCTTCCCAGCTGGATCCCATGGTAAGACTCCAGGAAAATTCATTCAGGGTAGTCTCTAACCCTAGCTACAACCCAGCGACTTCTTCCCACAGGATAGTATTCTGGTTTTGTGCATCCTGAATCCCAGTAAAATTCAATGGCTCTTGAGTTGCCATATCCATTGCACAGGAGTCACAAATTGTCCACACTGTTCTAGAGTCTACTGCTGTGAAAAAGGGCCCCCAAGTTAAGGAGGAGATAAATCCATGCTTGCGTTTTTGTTTTGCTTTTCCCCCCCCCCGCCCCGAGTGGCCAGTCTAAGACTACTGTTCAAAATAACTCCTTCAGCCAAAACTTCTTGGGGTTTTAAATGCAGAAATACCTGAATTGCAGATCCCTAACTTCCTGGAAACAGGAAGAAAGGAAATCCATGTAAGTAAGATGAGAGTGTTACTGACCACGTGTAGAAGACTAATTTAGCTACTCAGGATATCCAAACTACCTTGCACAAGCGAGTGAGTTAGTTCACCTGGACTGTTTCCCTGAACTCAGCCTCCCAGTTTACTTCATGACTGTCTTCTTTTGAGTTTGTGTGGTACTGGCATTTGAGAAATATCCCACTGAGAAGCTGTTTCTTTCAGTGCCTGATTATCAGTGGAAGTCTGATTCCAAAATAATGTCTGTATTTATCCAATTCTTTTATTGTGGCTAAACTACTCCAATTACTGAGCCTCTTTCAACTCATCCCAGCATTTGAGGAAAGAAAGAAAACTGCTTTAAAACAAAAGCAATATCTTAACTGTTTAAGTCCAATTATAAAACAACAGTATTCTGATCCAAACAAGCTAATATTCAGTAAAAGATAGCAGTGTAGTGAATATGAACATCCTATAGGAAGCTCTTAATGGTTTGGCCCAACTATGAGTTTCATTAGGGTTAGTGTGAACTCTCTTGACTTTCTGAAGAAGTTACAAGTTTAAAAGGCTTTTTCAGGCACTGCATAGCACCTCATATTCACTGCTTAGCCATTTCTAATGCCAGAGTTACACAGCGTTGTGGTTTAATCCAGCAGGCAGCTAAAACCCACACAGCTGTTTGCTTGCTCTCTTCGCTGGTGGGATGGGTGAGAAACTGAGATAAAATGAAACAAAAAGAAAAAAGGACACAAGCATAAAGAAAAGATATATATTACCACTTTATAATTAAAAATTACCATTATATCCATCCTGATTGAGATCTCCAAGGTGTGTGATTGCACTGCCAAATCTACCGAACACTTCAGTGCCTGTGAGAATTTGCGCATCTCTGAAGAGGAAAGCACCCTCCTGCAGGTACAGATAGACTTGTCCAACTTCTTTAGGCTTGCTCTCAAATTCTCGTTCCATAAACAGAGGGGCCCCAACTAAGATATCATCTAAACTGGAACAGACAAACAAAAATCAGTGTCACTGAGAGACTGAGCATAATCAACAAAGTTCATGCATTTATTAAACACTGAGCAGAAAATTATCATAAAGATACAGTCTGGCTGAGGTAGAAAGACATTTCTGGAGTTCTAGTACAAACATTTGGTCAAAGCATGGCCAGCAGATGAGCTTACCAAGGTTATGCCTACTCCAGATTTCAGTATCTTTAAGTTTGGAGATTCTATAAACTCTCTGGACAGCCTCATAGCAAAAATATTTCCTCTTAGCTATAAATAGTATTTATTGTTCAATTTATGCCCACAAGATGCTGAAGTACTGTATTTTACAATTAATGACCCAGAAAGTCAGAAATTCAACTCAGAGGTGACCTGTATTAGTAGAACAAATTCTGTAGATCTACCTTGCTAACTGTGCAAGTCAGAGTCAAAATTCAGTATAAAATCCAGATTTCTTTTAAAGCTATATATCAGTAAGTGAACAAAAGAACAAAAATACCCATTTTCTACCAGATTCTTGAACTTACATACGTGAAAAAGGTTGAACATCAATTCATAGATAATTCCTCATCACTAATTCAAGTGTAAGTGGGGAGATAAAGCTAAAGTTCCACTTATGAAAGCTCTTATGTTGAATATTAGGCACATGAGTAGCTGCAGAGCTCATGTAATTTGATGTATCAAACATTAAAGAGAAAAGATAGAATCACTAATGATTGGAAAGATCACTGGGATCATTTAGCCTAATTGTTAACCCACCCCCACCATGTCCACTAACCACACCCATAAAGCCTCCGAAACACAAAGCTTAGAGGGAAACATTCTTTTTATCCGTTCAGGAGTTCCAAGAACTATTAAAATAAGAGGCTAATCAAAGGACGTGTTTCCTGTTTTGAAATAATCCTCAACATTTATTTGGTAGAAAAGAGACCCTTCACTGGACAGTAAAGAATAACCAAGACTGACAGACATGTAACAAGCAAATACATTTTGAGATATGAAACAACGTTAGATGTATTTCTAAAGGTTGCTCAAGTCTGTGTAGGCTAAAAAATTCCCCGTTATATTCAGCGATGCTGGTCACCCACATCAAGGAACTCTGTTATTGTAAAGAACTACTAATGAAGTACCACTTGATCCCACAATTTTAAATTTAGAAAATACGTTCTCTTGCTCTAACATGAAACTTTGTTACAACTTTATAAATGCAAAGAAAAACTTATATTCTTAATTAATCATATTCCCAATAGTGATGTTTTCACCGAGACTTTATACATGAGTAAACCAATGAGTGAAAAATGCACTACATTATTTTTCCTAATTCTGAGAGAAAAACATATACATTTGTTTCAGGAGAAGCTCAGCTACTTCTTTACCACAGATAAATACTGTGGTTTTAAGATGTATACCATAACATTTAGTAGAGAATATGCCATTTATATGCCTTTTAATCGTGATGAAGAACTTGCACATTCCAGAAATTTTGACAAAGTACTTCTCAAAATGTTATTCTTTTTAATAAAGTTTGATAGTAGATTTCCATAAAGGAAACTGTAACTCAGAATGTTAGGTCACTCTTGCACAGCTCTTCTTTATAGGTCAAATATTACCCCATGGTAACTTAAAAAAAGGAAGCAGATGCTCACTTAACATCAGAGGTGGGGTTTTCCTGCCGCACTAAACATCAAAAGCCCTCTACTAATGGAAGGTGCTAGTGGGTTAGTGGCTGGGACAGAATGCCAGCTAAAGCTGTTTCCACAAAACAACAGCAACAGATCAATGTCCTTTTTTCCACAAGTTATTTTAGATCATGAATGCTCTTGCTCTTTTTTCCACAAGTGATTTTACATACAGCATGTACTAATAGCATTGCACAGTAATACTGTAATCTATTATTTTATGACATCACAATCCAGATGTTTCCACTGAGATTGAGACGCTGTGGTGTTATGCACTGTATAAACCACTGTGTAAAAGATGAGCCTGGCTCCAATTAATGTTTTACAAATGAAGGATTGTAAGGATAAGGTAAGATTTTTTAGAAGTGATAAGGAACCAAATGATTTGGAGCTAGTAAGCTCCCACTACATCAGTAAAAATAAGTAGACACAGACATATCACCGAAACTCTGGACCACACAGAACTATCTAGAGCGCATAAAGTAGAGAGACAGGCAGACTATCTACCATCGGGTACAGATAAAAATTCCCTTCACATAAGCCTAACCTTAAGCACAAGATTCACCTGTTGAGATGGAATGCAAACAGACTACAGCAAGAGTCCATACATAAGGATTTTAGCATCTCAGATCAAAGTGCACAGTCCTAGGTTATTTTTTCTAGGAAAAGCTTTACTCGTCTTAGGAAAAAACGAAAATAAGCATAGAAAATACATGAATAACCCATGGAGATGAACTAGAACTCAGCAGGTAAGATTGGCTAAGTTATAATAGGGGAAGGGATGCATCTATAAATTATGATGACCTATCTCTAAACTGCTTTTGGCAGCAGAACTACCACAGCACATTCTCCCTTTGACAATTTTATATTACTGCCCCTTGATGGTAATACTGAATCAGAGATTGCAGTACCAAGCACAGATGTATTTTGAACCCCAACTTTAGACTCATTTCATCACCACACTACAATGCTGCCGCTAACATAAATAGGTATAATTATCTTAATTCCAGCACAGAAAGGTAAACCAGACAGTACTGCTTCCCCTCTGATAAAAAAACAAACAAGCAAACAAAAAAAAAATAATACAAAACCATCAACAAACAAGCATACAAAAAGCACTTCAAAAAGCACCAGCTAGCTGGCCACCTGCTGGAACTGTATGTGGTTTCTGTGTATCCTGCTGGGTAACAAAAAGCAGGAGTATGGGAAGTGTGAAGAGGTCAAAGCATAACTGCAGAAAGCTTTGATACAGGCCAAATAAAAGGCCAGAAAACAAGTTATTTCACATTTTTATTGGACTGTTTTGGTCTAAAATGAGAGCATTCACTTTTTCCTCTTTACTAGGAATGCAGTTCATAAGCTGATAGCACAGCTTGATTTGCTAAGCTTCATTGTAAATTCCTCATTATTAGTGGGTAACTAAAGGGTATTTCAGACAATACCCTCAATTTCCCTGTTCTGCTTACAACCCTAATGCAGTGCAGATATAAATGCAAGAATCAACTGGAACATTTGCTGAACTGTTAGAGGAGAAGGTTGATGAAGCTATTTTCCTAGGACGAGCCTAATCTTAGGGCTAAGACTTCAGCCTTCTTACAACAAAACATCCTCCTCATTAACATTTCAGCACATGACTTGATCAGGTTTCTTCTACTGGTAAAACTATCACTACCTCCCTCGTCCTTAGATGCACACATACATACACATAATTCAGAGTGGTTATTTCCCATTTGTTTTTTATTTCCCCTCTAGTTTTATTCACCCTTTCAAATAAAAATTCATATTGACTGCATGTGCAGACCGGCAGTGATGGACTACATATAACCAGACATGTTTATCACATAGAGCTTTTGGTGCTTTACTTTCTGTGCCATGTCTGGATCTCAGAGGGAGTCATTAGTTATTATATTTATGATCTCCCAGTCTATATCTTTCAGGTCTCAACAGCAATTTGATTATATTACTGACATAAACTGGTCTTAAATGTACACAGAAAATACAAAACCTGTGAAGTAACCTTATGACTCCCAGGAAATAACCTGCATTGGAAATAGTGTGGTTCAGTGAGAAGTTAACTAATAAAATCTCTGAAAGTCCAAGGAGTGCCAGCTGTAACTAAGACTGGCACTTCTCCACTTTTTCATGTCAGTAATGCCTTAGAGTAAGAATAAACAAACCCTGATTGTGTATCAGAAAAATAGGAATTTTAGAAAGCTAAGATAATATGAGAAAACCTGATGTAAGAAATCTAGAAAAATTGACTAGTGTAAAGCTGTCACAAACTTGTGCTAGTTTTGTTTTGGAACTACAACACTATCACCTTATTACTTTTCTCTTTACTTGCATTCCTAACTTTTTAGGGGTTCCGTACTTCCTGATGGGAAGCAATGATATAGAAAAAGCTATTTAATGCAAAGTTTTTAAGCTACTAATAAGAAGTAATTGGAAGAACATGAGGAGCATGCAGCTGAGACATTCTGGAATATGCAAGAATATGCACACTTCCAAATATAACTTTGGCTCACCTTTGTGCAGACTTCCAAAGTTCCGAGCCTCACTGATTTTAACCTCCTTCCTAGAAAGCTAGCATCAATACTTGCTTACTAAAGTCCTGTTTCTCCAAAGCATTTAATATGATTTTACGTAAATTCAAAGTTAGCAAGTGCTCTGTTGAATGGAGCCTGAGATCCCAGTGTCAGAAAGCAGTCTCAGCAGTTACACAGCATTCTTAAAGACAAGCACAATGGCAGTCCTAACAGCAATGGGCCACTGATACTGCTTTGGTCCTCCAGATGATGAAAATGAATTGTCAACAAGCAGGTGCTGAAATGAGGAACCAATAATATTGAAAAACTCTTAAAATTTGTAAGTGAGGCTCTGAATGGTTCGCAAGCAAAAAAAACAAAAAACAAAAAACTTCCCTGCTTCTTCCCATAGAAGAATGAGTTTTTCACTTGTATCTAACATCAGCAGCTTGCACTTCAATTTACTGTCCTCTTCTTGGGTGACTGAAATCTTAGGATACATTTCTGCTCTACTGTGCTGCATTTAATAATTATTCAGGAAGATAAACGCACCCAACTTAGGCCTGCAAATAGCTATGCCACTGTAAGTGCATAAAGATAAACCTATGCAAACAGGAGCAGGAAAGTAGAGAAGCCAAGAGAAGCACTTGAGGTATGAAGCATCAGAAAACCTGTGTTTATTAATAAATATCAGGCATTGCTTCTGTGAACGTTCAGTGGAGCTGAACATATTTGGTAACCTACCCATCATTGTTAACATCAGATACTGCAACAGTGTACCCAAAATAAGACGCCATCTGGAAATAAAAAACAGACCTCATATCATATATCATTTTCAAAAAGTTTTACGGATAACTATCGTTACTAGTTCTAAAGGACAAAAATATTTATGCAGCCATGAAATTTAAAACGATTAAATTATATCCTCTTTATATATAATACTTCACCACATTGCTGTTCAGCATTACCTGCTCACCAGTGAAATTCTGGATAAAGGTCAAGTCCGAGGAATTAATGATTGAGACCTATTAACAGAAATACATGAAAAGTTTCAAGCACACAGAGATACGATACAACATCACTGCAAACCAATCTGAAACACTGAAGGATTATTCAAAGTGGTCAAGAAAACACATCAATTATTTTCTGCTGCACATCAGTTTTCCTCTATTATCTTGAACACATCACTAAGATTCTATGAATCTCAAGTCTCCCATAAAGAAAATGGGGGAAAAAATATTTTTCATTTTCACAAGACACTATGAACGGCAGCAAACCAGACTATCAGCTAATCAGTGACTACATTATTAGGAATGAAAATATACATTATATATGCATTTACATAAAATTATAAAATATAATATACAGAGTATGTATGTACATCTGCACACACAACACTTTCCTCTGAAAAAATGGCTTAAACAAGTTCCAAAGACCCAAGGACATTAGGGCCCACAAAACTAGAGAACCTGTCTGTGTCTGGGAAAAGTTATACCTGAAACACTTTTTTTTTAAACCCTAAAAGAGAATAGCTGTGTATCCACACATCTCCCTTCACTTCTTTTCTAAATGTACATCACCACTCCTCGGAGTTCAGTATACATACTTGGAAAGAACACACATGAAATGCCACAGTCTGTGGGATAGCTTAGGCAAAGGTCTGATTGCACTCAGAGGGAACTATACCTACTTGGAGAGTGACAGTAACTGGGTATTAAAAACAGATTTCAGAATAGAGTAAGAGCTCAATATTTAAAGCCCAGGCCAGCTAAGCATTTCAACCAAGCCAGGTAAGCCTGGGAGTGAAAGCCAGTGGCATTTTTCTCTGATTAGAAAGTTCAGGCTCAAAGAGACAAAACATAACACAGCCTTTAAGCTTCCAAATAGACTAACATCATTTTCACTATGAAAAGGATAAGATGTGGGTCCAGTACGTACGTAGCCAAAGTTCTGTGCACCCCTTGGGACTCCAGCAACCAGCTCTGAAATATAAATGATCAGCAGTGAGCCAGTTAGGCTGTCTGAGCAGCGCACATAACATGCATCCCAGACCACTTGAATCTTTCTTGATATATAATCTTTAGGATTTTGGCTTGCTATCTGTAACAGAAACACCTGCAAATCACTTCAAGACATTCATTCATAAGATTTAAACATTCATTCAGTGCATCTTGTTGCTTGAATTATTACATGTGAACTGCTGAATACACTCTTCCACATCTAGCCAGAGGTTTCTCTAAATGCTATTTAGCATAGTACAGCACAACAAAGCTGTTCCTACAACTCACCTTGTTACCTGACAGCTGTAGATTGAACAAACTAGAAGTAGCAATGGCACCACACACCATCACACAGAAGCTAACACAACTGTCATTACAAAATTTCCTTTTCCTTCTGACTACTTAACATTTTCTCACATCTGTTATTGGACTGGATGTTGTGAGAATATTTGACAGGTTCTGTAAAAGCTAGCTATCTAAAAGCATTACAAGCAAGTTCTGGTGAGTGGTATTGAGAGAATTCACTGAACTTGATCATGAAACGATGGACCAAACTCCCCTCTGGAATGTGATTCTGCACAGAGGCCAAAGCCTAAAAAACTAGTGGGGTACAAGAAAAGCAAAATAAAGAGCAAAGCCACAGACAGCAGTTTCACTGACTAAACCTTCCCTCATTAGGATATCTATATCCTTAACTGAAGAGCAGGAATTTCCTATATCAAAGAATCTCAGACATCTGCCTTGACTGACCATTCATCAATTCCTCTTCAGGTTTATACACTCCCTTATGGTTGCACGTGTTGGTCAGAGGGGATGGAAACAGTAATGAAGGACTACTGGGTCAGACAATGTTGTAATCCTTCTTCAGACACATATGACACATTCAGCTCTTTCTTATTCAAGAGATCAACTGAACACTAGATCTTCCTGTAGAAAGTTTTCTCTCCCTCTAAACACAGATTTTAATAATGGGAACTCAATTCTTTCATCTCCTGATGTGAAATACAAGGCCCAGGGGAGAACCAGCAACATATGAAACCTGATCTGCTATGCCCGTGCAGGAAAATATTCTGTATGAAAAGGGTCAGCCAATGAGCCGTCCCAGGCACCCTATCCATACAGCACATGAACTGAAACTAAGGAAACATTTACAGAGCCAAAAGCTGTTCTCACCAACAACAGCAGGCATGATGTTATAGTCAGCCCAGAAGCCACTGTTAACTTCCAGCTACTGAGAGGAGATATGTGGCAGCCAGAAGTGTGCCTTCAGCGTATGCAGACACTTCCAAACCCTATCTGATCACCTAGGTGCTGAGGTCCAGCAGCCTCTATGCAGCTTGAGAATGGAACTAAGAACTGTACAGGACTGAATTGTTAGCTCCACTCATAACTGCTATCACCAAACTGGTGAAATTCAGTGAGCTCGGCTGGCTTCACCTATGACACTGTCACATCTCTGCAGAACAGATGCATGTGCAGAAGGACACCGTAACAACAGATTCAGATGTTTGGGTTACTTAAATTCTGCTCTGCCATCATACACCTTCTAAAGGAATATTTGCCTCTAAAAATATTAGGTACAGATAACTTCTGGCTCACCAGTGTTTAGATGTATGAAAGGTAGGCTCCTGCATACAGACCCAAAAAGAAAAACTTAAGAGAAACACAGCCACACAGTTTTCTTTTAAGTACGTTGCTTCTTACCTTCTTCAGAATCTCCAGTAAATTCCCCAGCAGCCACTGAATATCCTGTTTAAAACAAATTACAAGCAAAAAACTTAAACCATTTAATTCCAAAAATATGTAAAGACAAATAGATTTACCTTCTCATCTGCTCATCAGAATGAGAATTTTCTAAAATTAGTATTCTAAAACTGTAGGGGAAGAAGTGGAAAATTACCACATTATGGTGACTCAGTTAACTAATTAAGTAATGTAGTGTGGGCAGGGGGCCATCCCTCAGGTGACAGTCCTGCTGGTCTATCTACTACTGGTCTTATTCCTAGAGGATCTGAGGTTCCCAGACCATCTAGAGGTCTTACTTTTTATTCTTTGATTCAACCAAGATCAAAGGATCCTTCGATCTAAATCCTTTGCCTTCTAATGATTTGGTTCTTAATCTCAGAGGAGAAGCATCATTCAAAGGTAAGGCAGTTTTCTCTATCAGAGACGTAATTTTATTTCTCAGTTGTCTAATAAGGGCTTTTAAAAGCTGGTTTTCATCTTTCAATCCTTCCTCAGAGGAAGGATACCTATTAACAGTTTATAGCAGAGGCCATACTACAACAGATGCTGCTACTCCTCTTTGCTCATTTGTCAAAAAGGTCTGTTCTAATATACTCAAAAAATGAGCCATTTCTGAAGGGTATTCAATAATAGGACCATTGTCCCTTAAAGGTCCCCATTCTTCAAGAACCCAAATGGTATTCATCATGTTGAAATCAGGAACCCGAGGGATTCACTCAGAAGTTCCTCTTTCGGTGTATTAGGAGTCACTGACTATCCAATGCCCCATTTCATTTTAAGATAATCTATCCTAAATAAGTATCCAGCTGGATTACCACATGTAACACTATAATGCAATGGAAAGCACAACAATTATAGCAGGGTAGCAAAGTCTGAGCCTGCAGCAACAGTAGATAAGCCCAAATGCAACAGCCAAAGACAAAGGAAAGAAGATGCTTACCCCTAGAAGACCTCAGGTATACAGAGACCTCCAGCAAGACACCCTTACTTCCCCTGCCAACCCTTACATGAGAGGTCTGGGAAGGGGTGGATTCTGGCTCCACCCCCTCTTATCAGGTGCACTGCATACACCTGAGCTTCCCCTGGGTTGGCCCTGCCTTCCCACAGGGTGCTCAATCACTGGTTCAAGCTGTGACTTGCATTTCCACTACAGTGCAAGTATCCTATTTTAGGACTATATAGAAGACAGATAGACAGATTTCCAGAGATACAGTCAAGTACCTCCTGAGGTTTTAGTAAATCAGTATGATAATTGATACTGACAGACCAAAGCCTTCAGGTTGTATGAGTGTCTGTAATTTCAAATCTATGGGCAGAGATGAAATGATGCATCTTTGCCTTCTAAGTCCACTGCATTGTTTTCTACAATTATGTGTAGAAAAACCCATCTTGCATACAGAGATACGTGAACCAATCAAACCCATAGTAAAGATAAAAGGGACACAAAGAGCCCTTTATTTTTTATACCAATATTACATAATGAATTCAATCACACTTCTGTTATTTAAAAGTGACAACTGAAGCAAGCAATAACTTCAAACTCAAGTCATTCTTTTGGAATGAACAAGACGAACAGGAAAAGTTTTTATCTGTGCTAATATAATAAAAACCTTAATAAGACGTTTAAGATCTCAACTTTCAAAACCTGTTATGCATAACTTAAAGAATGTTCTTCTCAATTGAAGTAACCAGCAAACTATTACTGCCGCTACTGTGCTTAAGACATAATGCATTCAAATTCTGTCATAATAGTTTTCTTATTTATATAAACCCCATGCTTTTAGGACACAGCGTTAATCAAGACAGTTTAGCCTACCCATGTAGTTGTCATCATATGTGGGTGGTGCCACTCCTGTTTGCTTCTCTCGTGCCAGTTTCCTCAGAATATCTTTGAAGGAATAATTTGCAATGATATCCGCAATGCTTGCAGTGATTACCTGACCTGGATTTAAACAGCTTCATAAATGAAAGGGACACAAAGGACAGCCACAAAATAGAGGTAGTAGAACATGAGGACAGAGCTGAAATGGAGAGTATAGCACATCTTCTCTCAGTCTTACTTCTCTCATTAATCTCATGACTACACATAATTCAATACAAGGCTTCGATTCTCTTTTGAACCATCACATAAACAACTCCAGATTCATTTCACAGTACTGAATCAAACCAAAGTCAAGCATCTTCAGACTCAGCTTCTTCAGAACAGCAACCTTTTGAAGCTGTATAGTACAGATGTAATAGACAAATGGAAGTAATTTCTTACTGGAAAATTCAAAGCCATGCATTCCCTACCATCATACTCAACTAGATCTTCCTTTTTTAATGTCCATGAAAAAAACACACATCAGTGAAGCTGACAAGAGGGAAGTTGGTAGGCAGAGTTTGGGAATCAGCTATGTTGCAAATGTCAAAAACAGTTAAAGCAAAAATATCCTTTTTTTCCATTTCCAAAATTACTTCAGGTTTCATCTACATAAGAAGCTACATCTGGAAAACTACAGTGATGCCATAAATACACTAAAAATATATGCAGATAGCAAAAAAAAGTTATGTTCAGAAACAAATAGAGACAAAACTTTGAAAATATCACATTTACTGTATAATGATAAGCTATTTTAAAAATAAAAGTATTTCTAGGAAAATGGTTTATTAATTAAACAGGAAATGTACTAAAATGTCAATATAAACGTAGTTATTTCTATTTGTCTCTCTTTCTATAGAGCTTTAAGCCTGAATTTTCTCTGACTTCTCCTTATGCTCAGTGGCTTGTTAAAGAATTCCTCTGATCTATATTTATTGAAAATAGACCAGAGACTGGTTATCTTAAATTGAGAAAATACTGGAAATCAAGAACCACATTTTCCACAGTACTTTGTGTTTCATTTCTTAGATCAAGTTAACCAGCCAGAGGAACATACCTTGCCAATAAAAACTACCAGGCCCGCCTACTATGAGGTCTCCATTCTACAAAAAGCATAATTGAATAAAATTACACAACAAAAGAACACAACAAAATGAAGCATGCATGGAAAAACAATATAAATGATCAAAAGAATATCAGAATAATGATAAGGGAGAACAGCTGTGTTCAATGAAAGGATGTATGCATATGGATGTTCAGAAAAACCCACAGATAAATACAGTTAACACCACCCTACGTATCTTAATTTGAACTAAAGGCAGTATTTATTCATTATTATTTCAGTGCTAACAAAGCATCCTAACAATTTCTGGTTATCTGTACCAAAACAAAGTCAGCATAAAAAAGGACCTTCACATTCAATGAAGCAACAGCAGTGTCTTACAGAGAAATACTATTGTGCATAGTCTACAATGAGGTCTTTACTATTTGACTATTAATAGAGTGAATAACAATGTTGCTACACAACACTGAAAACAACTCTGATGATGTGAAAGACAAATGGACTCTTGGCCCTGTAATACTGGCACAGATAATAACAATAGCTGCAAAGTGTACTCTTTGGCCCACAATATTTTTATTGGACTGTCTTGGCATGTAAGAACAACCAGCTATTTCCCTTCAGCATTTCCTCTACCACCTCCACAGGAGAACAGTCTTCATCATTAGTCTGGCTCCGAAAACATCATTATATAATCTAGTTTGGTTTCAAAAAAGACAGCGTCTCCTGCTCATTATTTCCTGAAAGTCAGGTCTCTGGAAAGCAATGGAAGTGTGAAACACTGAGACAGAAACACATACAATTTTTGGCTTAGTTATCTGTTAAAATAGACTTAAGAGAGCCAAATTAGGGTGCTGCTAACAGATGATCAGGCGCTGACAGTAATTTTCCTTTTATCTTTTCTTTCTTTTTCTGAACCAGAAAGTTTGAAGGTTACAAAGGAGAAAAGAACTCACAATAACTTGGCAAAATTTTCCATATGCAATAGTATGACCATAAACTCTTGACTACTGGGACAGTGTGTGGATATAGGTGATATACTAGAAATACATTCGTTCAAAGTATTTCAGAGGCACAATCTTACCTTGAAAAAGTCTAAGCTGAAACCTGCTTGACAAAAGCCTTGTCCTTCAGGATCTGCGTTGCCTGCAATAATGAAAGTAGAAGCATTTTACTGACTTCACACTGCATGCAAAAGACAGCATACACACCTGCAGAACTCTATGGCTGCAAATGCAAAACTACCAAAATATGTGGAAAGAAGGTTGTCTGTCTGTCTTTCCTTCTTTCTCTCTCTCTCTCTTTGTTTCTTTCTTTCCTTTTTTTTTTTTTTTTTTTTATTTATGTTTGTTTTAAAGAAGCAAAGCAAAGCAAGACCTTCTGCAGGACACTGAGCATGCAGTCCCTTCACAGGGGTTTTGAAAAATTGGACTTCAACCTCTCACTGTCATGAAAAGACCCTTGTTACAAGTACCAAGGACTCAATTTGAATTTTTGACTGGAGATAGAAAAGTTAACAACACAACAAGGAAACACAAAATGGTCACTACAACAAAAATAAGAGTTTCTAAGGCAAACTCAAGAAATACTGACACAGTACATGATGGAGTCAGCATGGGTCAACGTTCAAACAACATCCTAATTATCTGTACTACAGCAAAGGAAAGGTACACATGCTCTTCACAAGGCTCACCCCTGTAACTGATATACATTTGCCCAAGTGAGACTTAAGCATGACATTATTCTGGATGTTTGTTTGCATGTGCAAGAACATCTTTCCTGTTTCTGTCCATTTTTATGTCTAAATTCTTACATAATAGCACAAAGTGTGCTGGCACCCATTTTAGGGCTTCCCAATGAGTACTGGAGTGCTGGAAGTCTGCAGGATTGAGAAACTGATACCAAGGACCACTTGAAATTGCTCTCCAAATGGCATCAGCTTTTGGCACAGGCCCAGTGAGACATCAGAAATATCTCTTTTAGAGCTTCAGCTGCTTTCTCTGTCTGTCCATCCACAGATAAGTATTAGAAGATGAAAGAAACACTTTGCTGCACAATTCAGTTTAGAGCTTTATTTCACTTTGTTTATGTGTGCAGATTTTCTAGTAGACCACAGAAAGCATTACTGGGCTACATTACCATGCATCTGCCAGATGTCAGGAAAATCCAGCTACATTATATGGTGCTGACTGTAGATCAGCACAGGAAATACATCTTCTAATTATGTGAAGTTGTGTATCTACTTTTCCTGTAATGTACCTAGCACTTTCTCGGCAAAATAGTACACAGGAGACTTGATAGTAGGAGCACAGTTTCAGTGGAGAACATATTTTGAAGTTAGCTTGTGCACCAGGCAATAGCAGGCTCTCTGCTCAGTGGGTATTGTGACAAGAAATAACATACGAATTTCTCTTGCTATTGGCTAGCACTCACATGAAAAAGCACCCTGTCTTTGCTAAGCTGAACAGCACTGTAGCTCTGCTTTGGGGGTGTCCCAAGGAAGGGATATGTATGCCCGACATATTTGCTATCATACACACATTACCTTCAGAAATGATACTGAATGAACAACTCTCTGATCTGTGAGTGCAGAAACTACAGTATGCCTACCCCAGCCAAGACTCTAGATACCTCTTAATGATTTAAATAATTTGGAGCACCAAGATAGTATGACTATTAAAAATCATTATATTTGTCTAGATATAGAATGCCAAAAACGATGAACAACTGATTTAATCTGACATGTGGAATTTACTGTACACTTCTAGGTAACAGAATCCGATTTTAAATATATATGCACTGTTTTTTCCTATTCCTCAAGAAGAAAGGCCCATAGACTACTGTGGAGTGGAGGCACACATACCCAGAATAGCACAGGGAAGGGAGTGGAATATCAGTGATAATGCATGTACATTTCTTCCCTGCTGGAAGTCCTTCATAAATGAACTATTGTGGGTGATACTGGCATGAATGGTGATAGAGTCCTGTGTGTTTCTGTGTGGGGTCTGGTCTTCTGATGGTGATCTTGTGATGAGAGATTTACACCGAGTATGAGCATGAGTAATTGGTTTAAATTGCTGTCTGGTTCTTATCTAGATCTGTTTGCTACATTTTAAAGCCATTTAAGTTGAACCAATTATATCGCATCACTATAACTGCATGAGCTTAATTTACTTAGTTTCTCCTCTTTCAATTGCACAATAAAGCATCCAATTGCAGGCACACAATTTAATGCTGATTTCTTTTTAAGCCTCATCCAGTGCAATAATAACACAGTAATTTTCCTTCAAGCAAGACTGCACAAAAACTGAAATCATGAAAATATTGAATGCAGCATCAATTCCTCCAACACAAGTTGGTTTCTATTAATACTTACTGTTGCGACAAGGAGAGTACTCAGCATAGGCACTGAAGTTCTGAATTGCTACATAGCAGGTGCCAACAGGGTCCTTCTCTGGGCTGTCTTTAAGGGTCCTCCAATGATATAAGGGAGCACAAGCCTACCAAAACGAAAACCATGTCACATGGACCCTTCTAAAACGTATTTGACAAATGCACTTTTTAATAAGCAGCTTGCAAGGATTCCCTCTGGTATTGTATCATTCACGCAGGAATGATCATAACATATTCATAAAGGAAAATGCAGGTCCACTGCTTCTTGGAACATAACATTATAACCTGAAAAATAGACTCTGATCTTTTGCTTATAACCCTTAGCTGATGAAATCTGACTATAACTTTTAAGTGCATGTTACAAATACGCCCTAAGCCTGCTTCACAAATAACATGCTTGCTCTATTACAGCTCACTGCACAAGACTCAGTCCCTTAGATTAAGCTGTGCATTATATATATTTGGCTGAAGACATCTCTACTCTGACCCAGTATGTCTTAAGATAATGGTTGCTACGGAAAAATTGATTTGATTTTCCTCTTCTGAACAGAAGGAAATACGTCAAGGTGTTGTGTCACATTGCCCATCACAGGCATCAGACTGTCTGCTGTCTTATGAGCCCCTGCCTCTTAATTAAAAAAACAGAGTTGCCACTTCTACAGAAGCAGTATGGCTGTAACGTATTTGCCAGTCCTTCTGTGAAAACTTTTTTGCTAAATAAGTTTGGTTAGTAGACTAGTATTTTGTCTTCTGTGTTTCAGTGGTGGTGTTACAAATATGAGTCAAAGGATAAAAGATATAGCAGTTATGTAGGGAGAGAGACTACCTTTAGAAAATAACTTAGCTACTTGTAAAAGCAAAAATTATGAGCTGTCAGCTGTGCAAGTAATTCTTTAGGAGTTCCCATGTCTTAAAACTTTTCAATGGCTGGGGTGGTGGGTGGAGATACTACCACTCCCTATAGCCTTGCCTCTGTAAGACACAACCAAATCCTCCATGTGCATCCTGCCCTGTCTCCCCTTTGCAACCAGAAACCCTCTGGCGAGGCATTGTTATTTACATTACTGTATTGGCCTTACTTCTGCAATCAGTTCCAGCTGGATGAATCACTGCCTCACTCAGAGCTTACTGGAACAGTCTGAGCTTCTGGAACACCAGGTTAGGGCCAGAGACTCTAAGTCATGCCCCTGCCTAGAACAGCTTACAGAGTAAAACATATTAGAAAGCAAAACCAGAGCGCAGCAAAGAAGAATTATGCATCCTATGAGAATGAAGCACATTTTGTAACACCGAGCAAAATGGATTGAAGAGAGTTAGCCCCAAGGCATACTATTTAAGGAGAAGCGCTCCTTTTGACATTTCTTCCCTTGTAACTACTTTTTAACCAATAGTTGAAAGTTTTAAGCAAATCTCAACACACGAGTTATTGCTCTGCAGTTGTAAAAGCAGCATATTATCAAACTGTTTCTTCATAACAAAATTATTTCAGCAGCACTTTCAATATAAACTGAAGTCCACTGTAAACACACAAAGTCTATATGTAAGCAACACTACCACTACCTTACTAAGCAATAAAAGAGAAAATGCTCAGTGAAACTGGAATACAGACACTGCACTTGAAAAGTAATAATGACTTGGACCTTTTATATCATTATTTTTTTCCAGCTCACCTAAATTATGGCACAGCTGTTTGAAACAATTTAAACTTGACAAAATAGGTCAGTGCTCTCATACTAATTGATCTTAATCAAAAGATTCTTGGATTCCTCTACATTCTAAATTTAACATCCTTCATAAAGCATGATAATTTTAAGCATTTTTAAGCATACAGCTTACATGTAGTTACTGTGTGTCTAAGATTTATGCCCACTATTTGCTTTAAAAATATTATCATTTGCTTCCATAGCTAATATGGCACTCTCCTATTCTGACACAGTAGCAATATCCTTCTGAAGTTATCAGTTCAACCTGATTTTACAGACTGACATTTTACAAGTTATATACATTATCTGCATCATAAATTATGAACAATCATAGACTTTCTTCTATAATCTATCCACAGGGAGCTATTAAAGATTTACTCTTGAAAAAAGATAAACATTATCTCCAAATTAATACCAAATACGTAAGACTTACCACAACTTTTTCTTTATGAGCTTTGACTGTTGCCCCAAACCACTGATTTGTCTTAAATTCAATTGGTTCCCTGGTGCCATTGACTTTAATTTTCCTGTTGTCTGACAAAGAAAGAAGAATTAAGTTGACAGCTTATTTTAAATAGTATTACCCTGTGTATTACAGATACAAGTGAACAGACTAAGAGATATATTAATTACATCATATTTACTGTCATCATTCTATCAGTTTAATATAGAAGGAGTGTTCTACTAGCATTTAAGCTTCTCACTGGTCAGAGGAAAATTACTTAATTTCACATGTGAATATTCAGGGTTTTTGTCAATATTAAACTTAAATTTGGAAAACGAAAAACAGTCATACTCTGCATCCTCTTCCACCCTCCCCTCTCCTTCTATCCCCAAAAGAAAGAAAGAAAAAGAAAGACAGAGGAGGGAAGGGAAGAGAAGGGAAAAAGGAAAGTTGTCCTGGAATTTAAGACTGATGAACAGAAATATACAAAATCAGAAAAATCCCTAAAAACTTTTCTCATTGGTGGTAGAAACACTGAAAAAAACCCACAAAAAGTCCACGATCTATAGTAAGTTTTTGTCAAGCAAATGAAATTTCTCAGCACGCATATTCAAGACCCAACATGACAGACAGCAAAGGACTTAGTTTTTAACAGAATTACATGTGTACATACTGTCACAAGAGACAGCTTCTTAATGTTGCTTTATATACACTCTTGCAGATGTCAGCATAAGAGAAGCCATCTGGGCGTAGACTCAAGCCAATTACAATGCATTTCAGGTTTTAATAAAAAGCAGACATCCCTTCCTTTTACCCTTAGTTCTCCGAAGTAAACTGATTTCCCATATGTTCATGAGCTATTCTCTTCCCTTACCAGTCATTCCTAATGAACTTCTCAATTTATACATAAGCAGGACATTACTCTTTTCCCCTGCATTCCCTTCTCCTTGTTTCTGGTTCCTATCAAGAAGGATTGCACAAGAATCAATTATTTTTATTCTGTCTAAGTGAAAATAAAAACACAGTGTCTACCTTGAAACACTGAAAAAAAAGTAATGTTATGCTGTATAGATTTACATGTGTCCTTTAGAAATGGAGGGAAAATGCAGCTGGTATAATTGTCCCTTTTTAAAAGCCAGCATTCACTGGGACTTGGTCAACAGTCACAGAGGAGATACCTGAATCCTCTTCTAGGATGTTGGGTCACTGGTTGCCTCAGCCTGTCATAACCTCATAAATTCTACAGATAGAAACAGAAAAAAGGAGCCTTATATTTGGAGAAAAAGGGGATCTCACCTTTGTATTTTTCTAATCGCAAACAAGAAAGTCAAATGAGAAGGGATCTGTACAAGTTCGAAAAGTCTCTGCAGAAGTGTCATACATATATTTGTTTCAGTACTATAAGACTGCAGAAATCCATGCTCAGAGCACTCATAGGAGAGAGACAAATTTCAGGAATATCTGAATCTTTAAAATTCAGAAAGAATAGTTTAAAATAACCCCAGAATGACTGACTTTAAAAACACATTTTACTTACTTTATGTCTAAACTTTAAGAGTGTGGGAGTTGGCAACTTTGACAGTGCATTATGGGAGCGGCCAGCTTCTACACAGCTGCTGGCATGACCACTTTCTATTAACTTTTTCCAGTGAAGCCAGATTCTTTCAAACTTTAATGATGTCTTTCTTTCTTTCTTCTTTTTTTTTTTTTTTTTTTTCCAAATGCTCTACCAAATCTGAAGATGACCACTGTCCACAGATGAGGTCTTGATAGAACCAGAGCTTTTGAAACTTGAAATCATAAGCTACGGTCAGCTTGCAGCAGCCAATACCATCCTGGCTCTGAGGACCCTCACAAACAGCTTGAAACTTAAAAAGACCTTGTTTGCCTACTGGCAAAGTATACTTAAATTTGAGAAAGGGTTACATTTTAAAATTTAGACAATTGTTTGTGGGATTTATAAAAAAGCATAGCAGAATTTACCAGTCACCATGTACAACTGAGGGCAAGATCTACGCACAGTTCTCATTCAAAAACACACACCTGAACTATGGCCTAAAAGAACCTTCTTTTATTCTTATCTGACTACGGAGAGCCAAGGACAACAGGCTTAGAGCAGCTAGGCTCACATAATAGCTACTGCTTTAGTCAGATAAACTACACTCTGGTTTTCAGAAGACAGTGAAGTCATTTCTGCCTTTGGCACATCCCTCAGAACAGTGCTATCTAAGTGCTTTGAGAAATAACTTATCTGTATCCTGACAATACTATTATAATCCAGTAAAATCTCTCTCCTGGTGTTATTTATGAGGCTCTGCGCCTGTATGCTATATCTCTACAGCTATACTTCTGTGAACAACACAAGCATGGCTTGCATTCAAGTTGCACACAGATGTCATCTCCTCTTCTGGAGGAACATGCCCCTTTTAGAAGTGAGTCCAGGCTACATCGCATCCTGATAAGAGACAACAGCACAAGGAGAGCTGACCCACAGGGCAGCAGCTGGACTGGGCGCTCAGACCTGCCCACATCATAGCCCAGCAGTGCCTGAGCCCCAGCTGGATCTCCTCAGAGCCAGCCCAGGAGCTGTTCCAGATGGTCAGCAGTCTGGATGACTCGCAGACTTGGCTTAAAAGACAGCCCTGGAGTCACTTTCAATTGTACTGGCTAAGACAGTACTGCAGGCTAAGGCCCAGACAAGCAAGAGTATGCAAAGAGCAGCGTTGTCTGTACTGAAATTTAGGTGCAAAGATGTAATTAAACAACATTTTAGCAACCCTAAATCATCTCATTTTATGCTGCAGGAGCCAAAACTCCCATGCACTGGTGTTACCCTGCAGTCCAGCTTAAGAAGCAGCACTGCAGACAGTGAAACAGGGCAGTTAAATAGGGCTCTCAAAAACAGTCTTCCATTCTTCACTCTCTTGGACTTCAGCAACCCAGGGACTACCAAAGGGAAGGAGGCCTCTGTAGTATCTGGACAAGTAGAAAAAATTGAATCCAGACACAAAAAAGCAAACCTATGCAGGAGCAACAGCACAGAGATTCATTTCTAGGAAATGAAGCCTGAACCTGGAATAAATGTAAATGCCAGTCCATCATTTGCACATATGACTAAATTTGGCACTTTCTACTGGGCTTGGTCTCTCAGTCACTAAGGAAACATATTATAAACTCTTCTAACAGGCACAAGCATTGCTCTTGTAAATACTTCTTTGTTGTATTAATCAGAAATTAATTAATTAATTATAAATTAATAAGAAATACATATTTGCAGGTGCTGACAGTGGCTCACTGTGGTTCCTTTCGTTACTGAAAAAATCAGCATGCCCTGTAATTTGAAAATACTAAAACGAAGAAAAGCAAACATTTACAACAAAGAACACAGGAAAATGATGCTTCTAACCCAGGTATATGATAGGCATTTCAAGAACCCTTTCAAACCAGTTCTCACTCATTGGGAACTTTGAGAAGTATTATCTTCACTGGCTCTTGTGTGCATGTTTGCCTGTTTGTACTGGAATGGGTAAACACAGCTACTCAACAGGTATCTGATGAAGGCTCTGTTGCATGTGCCTACTCAGACTGCAGCCAGGATGGCAAATCCCTTTTCAATACCTGTTTTGATACATTAATGTATTTAAGTATAGCATATGTATGTATGTGTAAGCATATGTATAAGTACATACATGAAACATAAAATCTAATATATATGTATATGACACATATATTCATGTATACATGCCGAGTGGAGCTGAAAACTCAGCTCAATCTATGCAATTTTTCAATACTGTGAATTAAAATATATAAACATAATAAACATTTATATTTTTGTAAGTATGTATAGGTCGAGGGAAGCAAATATCTCCCTCAAAAGAGAAGAGCTCTTAAAGAATACTATGTACAGTTTTGAGCCACCAGTACAAGACTTGCAGCTGAAGAAGAGAAAGCAAAGGAGGATCTGAGTGTCATTAGCCACTGCAACAGTTTGCTCAGGGAGGCTGTGATGTCTTCATCCTTCAGGTTCAGAACTTGGCTATGCAAGGCTCCAAGCAACCTACTTCATCTCTGAACTTTGAAGCCCTTCTGCACTGATAGCATGTGTCATGCTTGCAGGAATGAAGAGAGAGGGAGAAGTTTGTACTGGCACTGAGGGTCCCATATTCTGGAAATGATGGAGGAGATGGATGGCAGTGATTTCTTTTGGTATCATCACCATTAAAAATTCAAATGACAGCACCCATTAATAACCACAGTAATAGTCACAGGGCCACTGATACAATACTTCTAGCGCAGAGGCAGAAGACAAATGCAAGACTAAAGACAAGCAAGTTGCCTTCAATGTTATCGCTATGGAAAAAAGACTCCAGTGTTTTGAGACTGCAAGGCCATGAAAAATCCCTACATGATGAGGAGAGCTGCCTCTGTTTTTATATTTATCTGATTCTGCAAACATCTATTTATTTTCTGGTTTTGTATCATGCTTTAGATTCTATTCATATGAGTTATTTTAATTTGATAGATCATATCTAAAGGGCTTTATTTAGACTTTCATTCCATGAATCAATAAAGAAAAAAAAAAAGGAATCATCAAACCCAACAGGATTTTTTGACTGAGTACAATCTGATCAAAAACAAATTAAGACCTAAGGGTATGAACAAACACAGCTAAGGGTATTTTTTCCCTTCCTTAGATAATGCTGAGATTTATAAAAGAAACTGACAAGGGTCCATTATAAATCAGAATGCTGCAAGTGAACCATGAGGCTCCAGATAAGGTCTTTCTGGCATATACACTGAAATGTGTCAGCATTTAAAAGTCCAACAAAGTTCTCCCTCAGCATTTTCTCTTGAGATGTTAATTTTCTTTTACAACAGGATTCTAAGTTTTCCTCAGAATCTTACCAACTTCACAGCTAATGATTTTTTCATGTAACTGAATCTCTTCAGTCCCACAGTACATCCTTTCCTTATACAGTACCTGGATTCTGTTACGATCAGCTCAACTGCTGGCCAAACTAGCTCATGATTTTAATCAACTGCACACTCAGCCATGACCGACCTACATTCCCCTTACCTGTTCTTCTTCAGAGTCTAACCAAATTCTCTCTCATTGGTTTAGAAAATACAACTTATTTTTCTACAGCTGGTGAAGATGACTGACAGTAAAGGCAGCACTAAGTCCTGGAGACTTAGGGCAGGTGTTTAAAATTGGAGCTAATTTAAACATGAGAACTTGTTTCAGTTTGTTTAGTACTACCATTAAAAATAACCATTATAATGAGTTCCTGAAATATGAAGTATTATATTTTTAACACTTCTCAAAATGCAACAGTGTACTTCAGGGGACATTAAAGTTTGCTTCTGGCTGCAAGATGCTTTGAGTACTTCAGAAGTTCCCCAGTTAATCAAACAGGGAGTTTTTTCCTATTGCTCTCCTGCTACCTCTTCTGGCAGCCGAAAGGAAGAGCATCCAGATTAAAAACGAGGACTTGGGAATTGTACCTCAGTGCTAAAGCAGAAACAGTAATTGTAAAACTCTTCTCATAAAATGGAGAAACTGAAAAGAAGTTAGTTCTGAGTAGATAAGAGAGGAAATACAGATCGTATCTCTTCAATACAATGCTGATGCTTGTTTTCCTGCCCTCTGATTAAGTTTCAAAGAGTATCTCTGCCTTCCACTGAAATGCAATAGGATAGTTTTAAGGAGCGGGGAAACAAGGAAGAATCCCTGCCCTTCAGTCCCTATTTCCTGGAGCAAGGGAATACTAAAAGCCCTCTTATTGTACTTTACATCAGTCCCTTGCTGTGAAGAAACTGGTTAAAGCACCGGTTGTGTTCTATGGAGCAGTGCTTTCAGCTTCCTCCCAGCCTTGGCTCCAGCACCAAGGCTTTGGTAGCTTTGAAGGGACTGCAGAGTCAGTGCTGCATCAGCAGCAGGAAACAGAGTTTCTGTTAAAGCCCCTTCTTGGCTGCAGGCCATACCACTGGTCCACTCATATGGGAATGTCCTGCTACATGACCTGCATATGGATGGCTGGACTCAATTCCCAGTGCATGTCAAAATTTCATCTTCCTTCCTCCTCTGCCCCCTGGCAGAAACAATCAATTTCAACAATAGGACTAACTACTGACTTAATTTTGCAAGTAAATAACCTCAGTACTTTGGAAATGTCTGGACTGAATAGTCTGAAGAACAAATACAGGTGACCTGAGAAATTAGTGACACTCTGGGAGAATTTCCAGTAGAATAGTATCAGTTAAGTGATAAGACTCTCAGGCACAAGCTGCACATAGTCCTGAACCTCTGCTAACTCTGCCATCTTCTCATCAGAATAGTTTAACCCACAAACACTTCCACATTAATGTGAGCTAAGCAGCTGCTCACAGCACTCAGACCAGCTTGTGCACCCTAACGTACAGATGGTGCCCCAGAGGTGATTTCAGGAGGAGTTTTGAGTATCAGTGATAGCAGTAGGGAATCTTGTTGGTGTTTCACTGCTAGAACACAGCACTCAGGAGTAATGACAAGGTGTTAAAAGTGTTCCCATGCCTTCCACGGGGAATTGAGTGAATATGGCATGGCATGTTCCCATTAGGCATACCTTAGTAACCAACACAATGCCTAATCCTCACACAGTCTGAGTTTCTGGGATAAAAACTAGCAAGAGAACTTCACAAGCCACAGGGATTTGTTTCTTGTCATTTAAGGTCTACAGGAGGCAGAGCACAGAGTTTAGTCTCCAGAGTGGTGGCAAGGAGTTGGGAGTACCCTGCCAGTGACTAAGCACAGCTCCTGCACTATCAGATCTCCACTCCACAGGGAGAACCTGAAGTTGTCTTACTGCAGGGTTGGGATGCCAGGTCCATGGGGTTTTGCACCTCTGTTCTCCCTTCAGGACTCCATGGCATGGATAGAATAGCTTTCTTTAAAACAAACTTGTAGTTATCTTCAAAATAGGAAGATATTGTTCAGAGGAAAATAAAGTCATCAGATGACAAGACCAGTCCATCCTGCTCAGTGCTTACCATCCTAGCATTAACCTAAAGTAGCCTCATTTTTTTACTAAGGTGTCTATTAACCATATGATTCCCTCAAATCACTCTCTGAAAAAATCTTTCCTCTGTCTTAGGTGATAAATGCATTCATTCAATAGATATCTTGGAATCAGTAATATAAAGGAAAAATGTAAATTAGTACAAAGTAATCCCACACCTGTAACACCTTGATGTTAGGAAATGGCTAGAATCTTGACTGCAGTCACCACAGAAAACTACTCATTGCTATCACTTCTTAAATTTAGGAGGAACAAGTTATTAACAGCGCTATGGCAAATAATATCAGCACATTTGCAAGCGAAGGAAACCTTGAAATCAGGTCCATTTTCCCTCTGGAAACGGTGAAATAATGTGTACAGATACAAGAGTTTCATTAATTAGGTGCCCACTTTACAGACTTGTTTCCACCAGCCAAGCATTGGCCCTGTGAAATTACAGCATGATTTGCAATGACTGCATGTTCCAGCACCTGCAGTCAGCAGCAGGGATACTCTGCTTGTGAGGTAATTCCAGTCCTGATGCAATCAAACAGTCTATTACGTTTTTGGTAAAAGTGTCCTCATTCATCCAGTGAACATTTCTGCTTCTAAACTCTGATGCCTGCTGCTGGGAGTAAAAAGTCCAAATGACATCCAAGTGCACTGTATGCTCCCTCAGTGGGAAAGCATAACTTCGCAGAGCACTGCTCCATTTGTGTGTCCAGCCTTCAGAAACAGAAGACATATCAAAAGCCTTCATGCTCACAGTTAAGTATTAAATTAGTGGTTTTCATCCACTTGCATTTGTTGACCTCTTGAGTTTGTTGGCTACAGTAGAAATTTCACAGTTTCTGTGACTTGCAGAAGTGTCATGTAACTAAGTTGGGCTACAGTATGCACAAATCTACTTTTCTTTAACAAATCCTTTAAAAGTCCTCTATGGAACTCTTGTGGTGAACAGTACTGATTTAATGAGTCCCTTCCTTGACGGGTCATGCTGTCTTTTAAGTCTTGCATTATACCCACTCTTTCTTTCCAGCTCCTCTTAGTTTTTACTTCTGATGTTAATTAAAAACGCTGTCAGTGACTCTGAAGTTTTATTTCTTTTACTGTGCTTAGCGAACCTAACTGAAAGGGCTGATACTGTTTGGTTAGATTCAAGTAAACAAGGAAAGGTATATAAAAATGAGACTTTCCAGCCTTGAAGCATCCTGTGTACCTTTTCTGATTCAGAAAACCTTCACCACACCCTTCCAAGGCTGTGAGGCTGGGAGCACTCATCTCTGAAGCTAAAGACATAGAGCTGAACACTCGGACTTTAACAATTAGTTGGTATTTCTGCTTTACCAGAAAGGATTGTCTCTTGGTAAAGGCACTGGAGGAAGATGAAAAAATCTATAACCAACTTACCATATGATCTCGGTCAACCTAGACTCACTTTTTTCTGTTTCTCATATTAAATATGAATATAGGAATATCAGTATAAAATGAGGGAAATGGCAATTCTCAGACGTTGCAGGGAGAAGGCACAGTGAGTACAAGGTGCTAGTACAAGAGCGAGCCATGATCCGAAAATACCCCTACTATTTAAAAAGGAGCAGCTCACTGCAGCTTGGCACATAGTGGTCAAAGGCTTCAACAGGAACTGTGTGCCACAGTTAAAACTGACTCATCCAGGCTACAGCTCACGTGAACTGCTGTGGGGAAATTGTGGTAAAGATGGAAGACTTGCTCGAGTAAGTAAAGCATTTTGGAGAGATACAAGTGACACAAAATATACATCTGTACTTCAGTAAAAAATAAATCATCCATGGACCATTCTGGGGATGGTCTTCATGTTGCTGCCACTGAAGAAAGGGTGGAGTCCTTGTCAGTGCTCAGCTGTGTGAAATGACACCTTTCACTGCCCTCAGTACCTGAATGGACAGCCAATGGTAACACTGATGAACCCACCTGTGCTGCTGTCACATAGGCAAGTACAGTGCACTTATGCCCACACTATGGGCACCTTGCCTAACTTCAACTGTCTGCAGGTCAGGTGCTACCCAGAGGATACAAAATGTCTCAGGCAGACTGAAGGAACAACACTTTTGAGATGCCAAGCCCCCTGCCCTCTCTGGACAGTCATGTGGTGTAGTACAAAGCCATGTAGCTCTTCTTGGGGAGCTGGAGTGGATGACCTTTAAGAGGCCTTTTCAACTTAAACCATTCTGTGATGTTAACTCAACAGTGGTAGCACCTCTTTTCAAAGTACAACATCTGCAAATAAGAGTACAGAGTTGCCCTAAGCCCCTTCAGTGAACTTTTCTGGAGTTTCCCACAGGAAAGCCAGATGTCACTCTGTGTTTCATCACCAGATTTTCATTCCTTTTTCAAAATTCCCCTTTAAAAAGCAATGGGATTTTCATTTGTTCTGAAAGTTTTCTATCCAAATGTACAAGCAATTTATGTAGATAATAAATTAATCAGCTGGTACATGAATCTAATTACAAGATGGAGATAAAGCAGTGTTTGCTCTACTCATGTTATTAGTATTACAATAAAGATATGGAAGGCACACTAAGTGCATTCCCATTTACATCTAAGTTATGACCTACATGCCCAAGGAGCCACATGCACACCAAATACTGCACTGCAAGCTCCCAGAGCAGGAGCCCGGGGCTTGTTTTGAAGAATGTCCAAACATGAAAGGAGATCTGAGTGGGGTTTGAAGCAATGAACACAGCCCTAGGATGGGTGGGTGGCTGGAGGTGGAAGGGGTGAAGGACTGCACTTAACTTGCTGCACTTAAACTCTTCTAATCCCATTTGCACCCTCAGAAGAAGGCTGAACTGCATTGTGTTTGCATTCGCCATGAATGCTAAGCTTAAATATAACCTAAAGAATCATAACTTTCATTTAATGAAAGAACTGTCAAAACTTTGCCTAAATTAAACCAATCCATTTTCACTGTCCCTGGGAACGCTCAGTTTAAATTACTTTCAAGACCCATAAAGAGACAGCAGAAAACATAAACAGCCTGACTTGCTTAAGACGCGCTTTCTCCCTAATGAAATAAGAAACATGTGCCTTGGGATCCTGGCAGCGGCTCCGGTCTACCCACGCTAAGTCAGCTCGCATCCAGCCCGAGCAGCCCCAGAAGAGCCCCGGCGAGGAGCTGAGCGAGCAGCGGCTCCCGGGGCCCGGCTCCATCCCTCCCAGCCGCACACGGTCCCCGCAGCGCACTCACTGGTGTTGTCGAAGGGGATCTGCCTGCAGCGCGCGGCCGGCCAGCCGCAGTGGTACACCGCTCCTCCTTCCACGATGTCCGGCTGCGTGGTGTTGGCTCGGGGAGCTCCCACCAGGACGCTGACCCTGCGGAGCACGCTCGCGTATCAGCGGCGGAGCGGGGGGGGCTCGGCGCCGACACGGGGCCGGGTGCTGTCACCCCGCCGCCCCCGCCCCGGGATCCAGCCCCCGCCCGCCGCCAGCACCGGCACTCACGTGCTGGGCTCGGGGATGTAGAAGTCCACCGAGTACCCGAAGTAGCTGCCGGGCGGCCCGCTGTACACCGTCAGCTTCTCCTCGTCCAGGTTGAAGGCCAACGCCGGCGCGCAGAGCAGGGCCGGCAGGACGAGCAGCGGGAGCGGCGGCCGCCGGCACGGCATCCTCGTCCCCTGCGCGGCTCGGAGCGCCCGGAGCGGAGCGGCTCAGCGCCGGGCTGCCTGCGGCGGGGCGGGCGGCTGCGGGGCGGCTCGGCCCCGCTCACCTCACCGCACCGCGCGGAGAGCCGCGCTCCGGCGCCCCCTGGCGGCCCGCGGGGAGGAAGGGACGGAGAGCTGGAGGTGCCTCGGTGGGGAAGTCCGGCAAATACACGGCGGCTCTGGAGCCCGCCGTGCTCTCTTAACTCGCCCGCGTAGCTCTGCCCAGCCGTCACCCTGAGCGTTCAGGCGTGGCGGAGAGAAGGCTGATGGCTTCCACACAAATGTCCTTCCACTTCCAGTGTGTTCGGGAGTTTGAACTGAAGGGTCTGTGATTGAACAGCGCCTTAAAGACGGCTTGGACGCGTTAAAAAAAGAGACCTTCATCAGGCTATTTTGTGACTGTCAATGCAGGCGGTCATATTCAAAACAAAACAACAAACAAAAAGTGCGAATCTCTCACCACAGGACAGATGTGAACCAAACCCCACCATTCAGAACTCGTTAGTATCAATGGAAGCATAGAACAGTTTGGTTCTGAAGGGATCTTAAACACCACCAGTTCCAGCTCCGTGCGCTGGGCAGGGCTGCCCCCACCAGCTCAGGCTGCCCAGGCCCCATCCAACCGGGCCTTGTGCATCCCCAGGAATGGAGCACCCACAGCTCTGGGCAGCAGTGCCAGTGCCTCACCATCCTCTGTGTAAACACTTTCTCCCTAACATCTAACCTAAATCTCCCCCTCTTTTAAAACCCTTATCCTTCCTTCCATCACAACATGCCATAGTCAGAAGTTCATCTTTCTTACAGACCCTTTTAAAATATTGAAAGACCGCAGTGGGGTCTCCCCAGAGCTTTCTCTTCTTGAGGCTGAACCATCAGCCTTTCCTAATAGGAGAGTGCTGCAGCCCTCCTCCGAGAATCCTCACAGCCTCCTCTGAACCTGCTCCAACATTTGCACATATTTCTTGTGCTGGTGGCCCCAGAGCTGTCTGCAGTGCTCCAGATGGTGTACGCACAGAGGTGGAGCAGGACAGTGAGAATCACATCCCTCACCCTACTGGCCACACTTCCTTTGATGCAGCCCAGGATACAGTAGACTTTCTGGGATGCAGGCATGCACTGCTGGCTCATGTCCAGTTTTTCATCCACCAGAACTCTCAATTCCTTGGGATTGCCCAAGATTTAATGCAGCAACCTGTGCTTGGCTTTGCTGAACTGCATGAGCCTGTTCAGGTCCCACTGGATGGTGTTCCATCCTTGTCTCGTGTTGACCACACCACACAGCTTGGTATCATCTGCAAAATTCCTGAGGGTGCACTCAATCCCACTGTCTGTGTCATTAATAAAGATATCAAACTATGCCAGTCCCAGTACAGACCCTTGAGGGACACCACTGGTCACTGTACTCCGAGCTGTTTGCCTCATCTTTCTGGATGTAGTCATCATTAGCAGCTAGGAACTTCCTCTCTAAGTGTCTCTGTTGGTGCTTTCCTGGCCATAATACTGTGCTCAGCTGAAGGGAGGAGCTCCCATTGGCACAGTGCTGCTGTGGGCCCACACCCCAGCTCTGTGAGTGGGTGTCATGCCCCTGTTCTCCCAGAAACAGGCAACACTACGTTGCTGAAAAGTTGCACCAAATTGAGCTTTTAGAAAGCTCATCTTACAAGTTCTTTATAAAAAGTAATCAGAAACATTGAGGCTGTGTAGTGCCCATTTTGAACTGTTTTGCCCCAGTGTCTCACTGTGGTGTTGTAGCTGTTTTATTAAGGACATATGGTCTGATTTTTGGGTGCTTCTATGTGGAGCCAGGAGTTGGACCCGATGATCCTTATGGGTCCCTTCCAATTCAGGATATGCTGTGATTCTATGTAAAATCACATCTGTCTCATTGCACTCCCTTCCTCATCTGCACTCCCTTCCCCAACAAGACTAAACGGGACGAGGCACTGCATCTTGAAGGGGTGAAATTCTTATTTCTTCTATCTATTCAAAGATAGATAGGGAAAAAAAAAAAAAGCCAACATTCTAACTTGTGCTTAATCTGCTCCATTTGAACAAAAAAGGTTTGTTTTGCAGCATTTATAACACAGACGTGTCCAAAAGTATCAGAGAAAGATCAGAAAAATTGAGAACATTCAGAATGAAACCCATTTATAAACATAGACCAGCAGAGCATACCTATGAAAGCAGAGCTGTTTGTTTTGTTCTGGGGCTCTGGTTTCTTTACTTTCGTGTTTATTTTAAGTGCTTTATGGCAAGATGATTCTGATAAGATGCACATTCCTGCTCACAAAAATAGAGCAGTGTTTATTTCCATCATTAGCCGTGTGACCTGCAGCTGGACCACATGCCTGTAATATTCCTTAATTCTTCTACTGACTTTATTCCTCCTATTAGAGGGAAACATGACTGCTGACATTCTTCGGCTATTTTACGTTGGACGAGGGTCACTTAGAGACCTAAGCACTTCCAATAAATCCACAAGTACCTCAATGACTTATGGGGTACTGCCTGCCCTTACAGGTCACACATTTCTAAAGCAACCAAAGGCAACTGAAAGTTGTGTATCATGATAGCGCGTGAGTAGAAATTCAGCCATGGTAAATGTTGCATTACACTTGAATAATACCTTGCTCCTATCTAAAACAACACATGTTGGATCTCTGGCACATCGCCCTAAGAAACCAAGACCTGTTCCAACCATTGGAAGCTTATACCAGATCTTGGGTTCCCCAGACTTTCAAACTGCTTGGACTGGACTTTGAGATCTACATAGTTGAAGTACCTGCCCCAGATGCTGTTGGACTGAAGCGTGGTGGCCTGATATGGTGACTGCTTTGAATACTGCACTAAAAAGTCTTAATAGCCTCTAACTGGGAGCCACGAGAGCAAGCCCTTATCGGTCTCTTTGGCAAAATGCTCTTAAAGTCATTATAAACCTCTTTACTGTACAGGATAACAGGAAGGTCAGATGTAGAACCAAATGATTTACATGGACGATGTGAGCTTCCTGGTGTGAATTTCTACAGCTTACATTATATGCAGTTGGTGAAGTTAACATATCATTACAGCCTTAAAAATAAACCAGTGAAAGCTTCTGCAGAAAGTTTTGCCTAAGTAAACCTTCCAATATTTCATACAAGCCTGTATTATGAAAGCTTTAATCTTATGTTATGCTATTATTTAGTAATCTTTCTGCTAGCAGAAGTGTTTCAAAGAATCATATGGGATTTTAACATAAATATTATCAAAATCAATGCCAATTTTGCCGCTAGATTTTCCTAAAACGTGCCACAACAGAAGCCTGAGTGTCCAACTCCCATGGGAAAGCTTATCTATCCTCTTAGATATTTCCTATGAACTCTTCTGCAGGCAGGAAACCTCCTAAAATATAACTGGAGCCATTACATAGGGAGTATCAATTATGGTATCACAAAGCAAGAGGATGAAATGAGAATATGACCATGCTCTATTTCTGTGAGCAGGAATATCCATCTTATCAGAACACCCTTGTTCTTGTCAGCTACTGAATCCTAACACCTGCTTGTCTCTTTGAACCAAAAAGGATAAACTTCAGCCAATACGTGAGTGCAACAGCAATTAAGTGGACACATCCGGGAAAAAAAACCCTGACATTTTTAATGACTGTTTACATGGGTTGATAGGGACAGGACAAGGGGAATGGTTTTAAACTAAGATGGGAGATTTAGGTTAGATGTTCAGAGGAAGTTCTTCACTCAGAGAGTGGTGATGCACTAGAACAAGTTGCCTAGGGGGACTGTGGATGTCCCATCCCTGGAGGCACTGAAGGCAAGGCTGGATGTGCTCTGGGAAGCCTGCTCTACTGGTTGGTGACCAGTAGAGGTCAGGGGGATGAAACTAGATGATTTTTGAGGTCCTTTTCAACCCAGGCCATTCTATGATTTTTTGCTTGCAGCCAATTAAATTAACTAATAAATAGCAAATTCATTAAGCTGTACTTTAAGGTTTGCTAGATTCTCTCAGGCTAATAATTTTACTAACACAAAATCCTTTTTCTTTCCCCCATGTGCTAGTTGCTGGGATGCGAATTCAGGATGGCATGTCAACAAATGATTTTGTGCATGAAGTTTTGACCTTTACCTCTGCAAACACTGTCCAAGTTAGAAATCTCAGCAAAAGTAATTCATGTATGAAAAGCATCAAGGCTAATTTGAGTATGAACAGATGAAGTCTTCTAGCAATCCAAGTTGACAGTCTGCAGAAAAAGTTTATTTCCTAAAGATCTCATGGAAATAGATCTTCTCTTCATTTACAAATGATTTCATGTGTTGACAGTGTTATCCCAACTCTAGTGAGCCTCAAACAACTAGGCACTTTGAGGAAAAGAATAAGCGTTCCTTTAGTATGCAAGGCATCAGCTAATTTTTACTAGAGTACTACATTTTAAATGCTAGTATCTCACATCCGAAGGTGTATGGGAACTGCTGAATGACTGATCGATCACCTGAAGCAAGCATCAAGTCAGCCATGGAGCACAGGTGATGGCAATTCACCTGTGTGACTGGAAAGAACGGAGCCTGGCTCCACATCTCCCAGTGTCACGGTGTTATCCGTGACAGTAACCCAAGGGGGAACCGAGAAGGGAAAAAGAAAGGGAGAGGAAAAAAAAACTGCCGTGCGGCCGCCTCAGCAGAGCCGCGCGCTCCAGGGGGAGGGGAAACAGAGGGGATTGAGGGTCTGTAAAGAAAAACACAACGGCACGATCTGAGAAGGAACGGTAACTTTACTAAATCTAATAGAATTGAACAATTGAGAGAGAGAGACAAAATTTCCAAACCAGAAAACTGGGAGCTTACTTTACACGTGCTGAACTCCTCACGGCAGCCCCGACCGCGCGCCACAAAAAGCGCGGGCTTCGCGTCTGGTGCGGAGCTCCGCCCCTCCCCTGCTCCCACAGCATTAACTCCTTAACGGCCTGCATGATGTTCTGATGTGGAATACCGCCATCAAAACCACTAAACCATAACATTCCACCCCTTATTCCACATCATCACATCATGCTTAATATGTATCTATATAGAACCAAGAACAGTAATAACACAGATTACATACAAACATATCTATACATATATATATATACACATGGAATCACAGACTACACTCCCCCAGCATCAAATTCCCTTGTGGTACACACTGGACATCCCCATTTTTATCCATTACCCACCAGGTGCACCCAGGTCCCTGTGCAAAAACTGTTCCACGGAGGGGTCTGCCCTTTCCAGAGGTTGGAAGGACCCACACTGCTTTTCCCAACATGCTCTTCACATGTACTACAGGGACCTTATCTCCCTCTATGGTCTGTAGGGAGCTGGACTGTGTAGCACCATCTCGGTTTACTGATCCCCTAGTGTTGACCAACCAGGTGGCTTCTGACAGATTTTTCTCCCAGTGCTTAAATGTCCCGCCACCCAGTGCTTTCAGTGTGGTTTTTAACAACCCATTATAGCGCTCGATCTTACCAGCAGCTGGTGCATGGTAGGGAATATGATAGACCCATTCAATGCCATGTTCCTTGGCCCAAGTATCCACAAGTGAATTTCTGAAATGAGTCCCATTATCGGACTCAATTCTTTCTGGGGTTCCATGTCGCCATAGGATTTGCTTCTCTAAGCCTAAGATGGTGTTACGGGCAGTAGCATGGGGTACTGCATATGTTTCAAGCCACCCAGTGGTCGCCTCCACCATGGTGAGCACATAACGCTTACCATTGCGAGATCGCGGCAAGGTGATGTAATCAACCTGCCACGCTTCCCCATATTTATACTTCTGCCATCGCCCTTCCTGCCAGAGAGGTTTCATCCTCTTGGCCTGTTTAATTATGGCACATGTATCACAGTCATGGATCACCTGTGCGATGGCATCCATAGTTAAGTCCACCCCTCGGTCTCTAGCCCACTTATAGGTTGCATCCCTTCCTTGATGGCCTGAGGTCTCATGGGCCCACCGAGCTAAGAATAACTCTCCTTTGTTCTGCCAATCCAAGTCTATTTGAGACACCTCAATTTTGGCAGCTTGATCTACCTGATGGTTATTTTTCTGTTCCTCAGTAGCTCGATTCTTGGGCACATGAGCATCTACGTGACGCACCTTTACACCCAACCTTTTTGTTCGGACAGCAATGTCTTTCCACAGTTCCGCAGCCCAGATAGGTTTACCCTTTCTTTGCCAGTTGTTTTGTTCCCACTGCTGCAACCACCCCCATAAAGCATTTGCCACCATCCAAGAGTCAGTATAGAGATACAGCATTGGCCACCTCTCCCGTTCAGCCACATCTAAGGCCAGCTGGACAGCCTTTACCTCTGCAAATTGGCTTGACTCTCCTTCTCCTTCGGTGGCCTCTGCTACTCGTCGTGTGGGGCTCCACACAGCAGCCTTCCATCTGCGATGTTTCCCAACAATACGACACGATCCATCAGTGAAGAGGGCATATGTCTTTTCATTTTCTGATAGTTCATTATATGGTGGGGCCTCTTTTGCGCGTGGTACCTCCTCTGCTGGTGTTGTTCCAAATTTCTTGCCTTCAGGCCAGTCCATGATCACCTCTAACATCCCTGGACGGCTGAGGTTCCCCATCCGAGCTCGCTGTGTAATCAGTGCAATCCACTTACTCCAGGTGGCATCGGTAGCATGATGGGTGGAGGGAACCTTTCCTCTGAACATCCAGTTCAGCACTGGCAATCGAGGTGCCAGGAGCAGCTGCGTCTCAGTGCCAATTACTTCAGAGGCAGCCCGAACTCCCTCGTATGCGGCTAAGATCTCCTTCTCAGTTGGAGTGTAGCACTCCTCCGAACCCCTGTACGCTCTGCTCCAAAATCCCAGAGGTCGGCCTCGGGTCTCCCCAGGGGCTCTTTGCCACAGACTCCAAGTGGGACCTTTCTCTCCAGCAGCAGTGTATAGGATGTTCTTTACGTCCCGTCCCATCCGTACTGGCCCCAGGGCAACAGCACGGGCTATCTCCTGTTTAATCTGCTCAAAGGCCTGTTGCTGCTCAGGACCCCATGCAAAATTATTCTTCTTTCGGGTCACCTGATAGAGGGGGCTTACTATGAGACTGTAATTTGGGACATGCATCCTCCAAAAGCCTACTACACCGAGAAAAGACTGTGTCTCCTTTTTGCTAGTGGGTGGTGACATGCTGGTGATTTTGTCAACCACATCTCCTGGGATGTGACGACGCCCATCTTGCCATTTTACTCCTAGAAACTGAATTTCTTGGGCAGGTCCCTTCACTTTGTTTCGTTTGATAGCAAAACCAGCACCCAGAAGAATTTGGATTATTTGCTCTCCTTTTTTAAAAACTTCTTCTGCTGTATCACCCCACACAACAATGTCATCAATATATTGGAGGTGCTCAGGTGCCCCACCCTGTTCCAGTGTGGTCTGGATCAACCCATGGCAAATGGTTGGGCTGTGTTTCCACCCCTGGGGCAAACGGTTCCAAGTGTACTGAATGCCCCTCCACGTGAAAGCGAACTGTGGTCTGCACTCTGTGGCCAAAGGAATAGAGAAGAACGCATTGGCAATGTCAATGGTAGCGTACCACTTGGCTGCTTTTGACTCCAGTTCATATTGCAGCTCCAACATATCTGGCACAGCAGCACTCAGTGGAGGTGTGACTTCATTCAGACCACGGTAATCTACTGTCAGCCTCCATTCTCCATTGGCTTTACGCACCGGCCATATGGGGCTGTTAAATGGGGAGTGAGTTTTGCTGATCACTCCCTGGCCCTCTAACTGACGGATCAAATTATGAATGGGGAGCAAGGAATCCCTGTTGGTACGGTATTGCCGTCTGTGTACTGTTTTTGTCGCAATTGGTACCTGCTGCTCTGTTACTTTCAGTACCCCCACGACAGACGGATCTTCTGACAGGCCAGGTAAACCAGACAGCTGCTGAATATTGTCAGCATCTACAGCAGCTATTCCAAAAGCCCATCGGTATCCCTTGGGATCCTTGAAATGTCCCCTTCTAAGATAATCAATACCGAGTATGCATGGAGCCCCCTGTCCAGTCACTATACGATGTTTCTGCCAGTCTTTACCGGTGAGGCTTATTTCTGCCTCCAACACAGACAATTCCTGAGAGCCCCCAGTCACTCCAGAAATATAAATCAATTCTGTCCCTTTATAACTCGAAGGCATTAGAGTGCACTGTGCACCAGTGTCCACCAGTGCCTTATATTTTTGTGGCTCTGATGTGCCAGGCCATCGAATCCACACAGTCCAATACACTCTATTATCCCTTTCCCTCCCCTGGCTGAGGGCAGGGCCCCTCTATTGGTTACCTGTGGTGACCGGAGCAATTTCATTGGTGGCTGATCTCTGCTGTAATTCTCTCACACGTGCTCGTAGTGCAGGGGTGGGTTTTTTATGCCACTTCTTCATGTCCTCTCCATTCTCTCGTAAGAAGCTCCACATGGACACACGCGACATGAAGTTACTGCTGTCATCTACTCGAGCAGAGAGGCGGTTGCCTTTGATGGCTGAAACTTTTATCAGTTTGATCAGTTTCTCCATCAGATTCTTTGGATCATCCCCGTCTTCGTCCGGTGTTTCAGACACTGACACAGGTCCATCCCGGTTCATCAGTAAGGACAATTCCTCCAGTATCATTCTCAGTATCTTCTTTATGTCACTGACTTCTCCTGCTACCGATGATACAGCTGCAATGGAAACGTGTGATGGTGGAAGTTGCTGTTCAAAGTTTTGAAGTGTAGTAACCACTTCATGAAATGGGAGTCTTCTGTTTCGGCCCTCGAGTATATTGAATGTTGCTACCAGGGTACTTGCGTACCTTTCTGGTGCCGTTTTTGAGAGCTTCCGATATACATCAGCTTTACACCATGCTTTCTCAGGATCACGGTCCTGGTGTGGATTGTTAGGGACGAAAGTAGGATCGTACAGCATCTCTACTACAGCCATTTCTCTCAGAAATTGGACGCCCTTCTCCACAGTATTCCACCTTTCCACCTTAGGCTCCAGATCGTCTTTGTAAGGAAATCTCTCCTTTACAGCTACTAGTACTCGTTCCCAGAGGGTAGCAACTCCACTCAGACATCTACTAATCCCTCTGTCAATAGCTGAGTCTCGAGCAATGCTTCCCAGTTGGCGGGCTTCATTGCCATCAAGGGACACGCTGCTGGCACCGTTGTCCCAACACCGCAGCAACCAGGTGACAATAGGTTCATCTGAGCGCCGTACAAACTCCTTTCTCGAACCCTGGATTTCAGTCATCTTTAGGGGCCGACGAATAGTAGTAATGGTGATTTCTTCATTATCACTGTCCTCTCCATGTCTCACACTTTTCTTAGTGGCCTTTCTAGGTGGTGGTGGTGGTGGTGGTGCTGAGGAGGGCCCCTCACCTGGATCTTCCTCTTCTTTCTCATCTCTGTCGTCTCCACGTTTCTCACCTTCCTTAGTGGCCTTTTTAGGTGGTGGTGGTGGTGTTGGTGCTGAAGAGGGCCCCTCACCTGGATCTTCCTTTTTTCCCTCTGCTTCTTCTTCTTTCCGTTCTAGCCGAGAGGACACTCGTTTCCATTTCTGGCCTTCCACAGGGGCAACCGACACAGATGCCGGTGCTTCCTGTGACTGGTCAGGTTTAACCTCAAGGTTTTCTTTTTTGCTCTGAACCTCGGTTTGGAAACCATTTCTCTCAAGAATATCAATTATAGCTCGATAAGCACAAGCCAAGCCCCAAACAATCCGTTCCTTCTCAGATCTCCCTGAGTCACATGACTCCTGACCTAAACACTCACTGAATTTCTCAGGATCCCGCAGGTGCTCAAGATCAAAATCACATTGCACCGGGGGTCCCCACGCTTCTAATTTCTTCCCTAACTTTTCCCACCTTCCCTGCCATTCAACACTCTCTGGTTCTGAGGAAGGCTTCCTCCACTGGATGTAAAATACCATTGCACAGAGTACATTCAGGAAGACAGATAACACAGTTGCCAGACTGACACCTTGAAGATAGGTAAAAACCTGAAAAGAGTACCTGGAAACCAATCCAAATGCCGTATAATCTGTCATATTAACCAGGCTGTTTAGGCGGGAGGGGGGTAACCCCATCAGCACACTAAAGCAGCTGTATGCAGATATGACTCCGGTGCTGAACATGAGGAGCTTAAAAAGACGCCAACATGCTCTAAGGTACATGAAAACCCTTAGTCCACTTAGCACCATTTTTACAGGGGAGTACAAATTCTGCATTGCCCGCATCCTCCACCAATAATGTGTCACGGTGTTATCCGTGACAGTAACCCAAGGGGGAACCTAGAAGGGAAAAAGAAAGGGAGAGGAAAAAAAAACTGCCGTGCGGCCGCCTCAGCAGAGCCGCGCGCTCCAGGGGGAGGGGAAACAGAGGGGATTGAGGGTCTGTAAAGAAAAACACAACGGCACGATCTGAGAAACAACGGCACGATCTGAGAAGGAACGGTAACTTTACTAAATCTAATAAAATTGAACAATTGAGAGAGAGAGACAAAATTTCCAAACCAGAAAACTGGGAGCTTACTTTACACGTGCTGAACTCCTCACGGCAGCCCCGACCGCGCGCCACAAAAAGCGCGGGCTTCGCGTCTGGTGCGGAGCTCCGCCCCTCCCCTGCTCCCACAGCATTAACTCCTTAACGGCCTGCATGATGTTCTGATGTGGAATACCGCCATCAAAACCACTAAACCATAACACCCAGACCTCATTTAACGGCTGAACAGCACTGGGGAAGGATGTCTTGTTGGAGATTAGTTCTTTGGAATTTTTCCACTGCAAGCCTGGGACACAGGTGAGTATTCCATTTATTTTTGTTATTCCCTTCCACCGTGATAACCTTTCTAGTTATACGTCCTGACTACCACATACTGCTTTGAACTGCTTATTCTGTTAACTACACAGAAGTACTTTTTTTTTTCCTGACATGGAACATACATTGTATCTGACACCGGACTGGCTCATCATTCTAACAGATGCAGTGTCAGCTGCGTTGGGAAACCCTCTATTGGAAGGCAAGACAGATGCTAGAATCCAAGAGACAGAGCAAGAGAGGTGAATTGTCATGTTCAAAGTCAGTCTGAAGATACTTCAAGTAGGAAAACCAGCTGAAGCAAGCACCCATCAAGCATGAGCCTTCTAGAAAAACTAAAATTTGAGGCTTGTCAGGCAGTCTAGCTAAATATTATAACAAATTTCTCTAGTCTCTATATATGTTTGAGTGGCAATGTTGAGTTGTGCAAGTCTCTTAGCATCCAGCCCATACAGTAGAGGTAAGCTTAGTCATAGATATGACTCATTAATTCAACCTGAAAGGAACTCCTTTTCAGAGAAACAAATCTCAAAGAGGTGAGATACAGTGCTGTCAGTTTTGCATTCAGTAATATTCATGTTAATTTCAAGAGTTGTGGTTTTTTACCAGTCCTCCTTGGAACTATTTGCAGATGTACAACTAATATGGATGTTCATAGCCCAGCAGAGAATATATCTGCAAAAGTCATGCAAACAGTATTCTCTTTTTGCCTCTATTATCTACTTTACAGTGTAAATTCTCCAACAAAGGTTTCTCCCTGAAACTACATATGCTATTTTTGACCATGTCAGCTTGTTCTTCTGTATGATGACCATTCTGGAGTCACAGGTATATGGACAGAAATTTTAAACAGGAAGAAATAATTCTGAATGTGAATCTCAGCCCTGCTGACAATAGCAGAGGATCATCAGTGGCAGTTAAGATGCAATAAATTATCCACACCCGCCTCCCCACTGAACTTATCTCAAAATCAGACATTTCTAAACCCAAGGTCTCTTTTGCTCATCTCAGAGAGGTGGTCCAGTGAGATCTAAAACATAAAAAAAAGAACATCAAGACTCAAGGAAAAAAAAAATTTATTCCAGGCCTAACAAGATGATAATAAATAAAGGAATATAATAATGTAGTAACAGATGTTCTCATGCACTTAACACATACAATAACGCTGGCTTACACTGCTGTTTGGACAAATTGAGAAGAGGTATTTGGCAATATTGTGAGCTTGAATAGTTTAGAGATTATAGAACAAGAAACTCTGCTGTTCTATTTTTTGTACATTTTTATACAAATTCAAATAAATATTAATACATCTATTTTTCCTCAGATTTTGTGTTCAGTTTTAACATGCCCGATAACTAAGCCACAGTAATATACAACTGCCAAGAAAGAGTATTTATGAATTATACTTATTCATAGTCCTAGAAATGTATCATATCTCTGTCACACACTGTGCAAGCTCTTCAGGTAAAACTGGATTTCAGGAAATATTGCAGAAAGTTTAAACTCATTGAAGTATACTGAGTGCAAAGGCCAGTCTAGTCCACGCATCATGGTACTGTAATGTCAGCCAATTTAAATAATAAAACATGCCTATATGATTCAGAAGCAGCTGAATATGTTTTAAAGATCTGACATCTAATATTCAGATTCTCCAATATCAGACATTTTTCAAATCTTTATGAGATGGCAAAATAATGTTATGACTTTATAAGTAGCCTTTTTTTTCTTTCAAGGATAACACACATTAACAGTAGGACGGTGGCCAAAATAAAGACAAACTATTATAATAGAAATCAATCTGATTAAAAAATTAAATATTCCAATTAACACTGAAAAAGTGTTTGTAATCATTATTTACAATTCAATGATACCAGTGTATAACTTCACACAGTCAAAGTATACCACTTTCCAAGCAAACACCAACCCCTATATCCCCCTTCAAGCATTCAATAGCATCTCATTTATATGGAATCTATCAGTTTAAAGAAGGAGATCGATCTGTGGTCCAGAGTAATTCTATATATGGCCATTTGGTTTGCAAGCAGCGTTTTACAGGGGTGTCATCGGTCTGCAGCATTGGTTCTTCAAAACCCATAACAACTGCTGTGCCTTCTACATACATGACCTGTCAAAATAAATTCAAACATGTCAGCTGAAGTTTCTTGAAAGCATAAAAGGCCATGCCTATTTGATGGTTTATTCAAAGAAACGGTAAAGCTCAAGAAAGGGATAAAATAAAAACCCAGGAAATGAAATGCAAAAATTCAGTGACAAGAAGTCTATTCCTGTTATGGTTGCTATGTTTGATACCATTATTTTAATAAGAGACATCTTTACTGATGACCTGGATGAGGGCACTGAGTGCACTCTCAGTGAGTCTGCAGATGACACCAAGTTGGCAGGAAGTATCTGGGGGAAGGAAGGCCCCACAGAACAATCTAGACAGGCTACATAGTTGGGTTGTAGCCAGTAAGTTCAACACAACAAGTCGAGTCCTTTGGCCACAACAACCCCAGGCAACACTACAGGCTTGTGGCAGGAGCACAGGCCTTATGAGGAGCAGCTGAAGGAGCTGGGATTGTTCAGCCTGGAGAAGAGGAGGCTCAGGAACGCCTTATCATTCTCTACAATTGCCTGAAGGGAGGTTGTGATGAAGTGGGGGTTGGCCTCTTCTCCCATGTAACTAGCAAAAGGACTAGAGGGAATGGCCTTAAGTTGTGCCAGGGGAGATTCAGGTAGGATGTTAGGAAATACTGCTTCTCTGAGAGTGGTCAGGCACTGGAATGGGCTGCCTAGGGAGGTGGCAGAGTCACTGTCCCTGGAGGTGTTCAAGAAACATTTAGATATAGTACTGAGGGACATGGTTCAGTGAGAAATACTGTTGATAGATGGATGGCTGGACTGGATGAAACTGAAGTGAAATTCATCTGAGTTACAGCTCGATTGTCCTTTATAGTCCAGATCTCACTTGTCATGATGAGCAAGCTCATCTATTCAAAAGCAAAACTGAAGAGGTGCTGTCCAGTTGACTGATCCAGTATAACAACTAAAATATTATCCAGAAGCAGACAGCAGTTTCCAATTTCAAATATATCATTTTGCAATAAAATTATCAAAAGACTACTTCAGGAAAACAACAACAACAACAACACAAACAAACAAAAAGCAACAGAAAAGTTTGAAGAGTATTTTGTAACTATGTTCAGCTTTATAACTGCAGACAGGGAGTGAGATTTGTAGACTGACCGTTATTAAGGCTAAATGTACAAATTCGTACATCTTACCTTTTCATTATAGTTAGATTGCTTCAGTCCATTGTAATGGTAAACAGTAAATGACTCCGAAACCCTAGAGTCCTAGCAGAAAGAAAACTGTTAATGTCATGTAACATATACACTATGCCTTCACTCTTTACAATCAGACAAATGCATTTAAACATGAAGATGACAAAACTGTAGAAGAGTACGATTTTTTTTAGATTTATCAGGCAAGATGAACAAAATCTTCTGGATTTCTCATCACAGTTAAAAGATATCAGTAAATTAAAAGATAACAACTCCCCTTCCCCACAGTTTTCAAGAGCTAGTAATGATTTTCTGTGTTCATCTGGACACTTTAAATCACATCAGTACTCAGGTGTCCTACTGTCCTATCTTTTCAAGTTAGACACCTTCAGTAGTATCCACAGTTGTGTGCACTTATGGCTATTTGTATATTACTAACTGAAATATTTACTGAGGATTAAATCCAGTCTCCAAGCCCTCATTTGAAGCCAAATTTACACCCATGCCTGCCTAGTTGTAAACTAGTTCTGAGGACCATGTTCAGAAGATGCCTAACAGTAGATGTACTGCAGCTGTCAACCTTTGCTACTCCAGGTGTTTAAGAGCTTCAGTCCTAAAAGGACTGAAAAGCTTCACAATGAACTGAACTCGGAAACACAAATTAGGTGTAACATCATCTCTTTCATACTTACTGGTTTGGGCTCTGAATAAAAGCTTATCCCTCTTTTAAATGCATGGCAGTAAATGCTAGAATGAAGAGACAGCTGCTCTGGTTACAGCATATTCATCAGTTCACTGAAAACCCCTATTCATTTTTCTCCTCTAGAGGGACTCAAAAACCTTATTAAGCTACAGGTTTCACACAGCAAGCTAGGCCATTCAGTGAAGGGAAGGCACAGAAGAGAAAGGTAAGCAGCAACTCTTCTTAACAGAAGTTGTTTCACAGACACAATTAAAACTAGGCCTTTGCACTAAAGAGGGCACGTATTCTTTTCCTTGATGAGGGTATGCTCACCTTGAAGGAAGAGAAATGCTGGCTTCCAGCTCCTGTCCCAAAGATGTTAAGAATTTTGTGTGTGCCCCAAAAGAGGACATACAGAGAAATTCAGGAATTCCCCTCTCCAAGCACTACCTAAGCACTGAAGAGTCACGCTTGCTCTCTCAACATAAATGACCTTTGAAAATCTTTCATCTCAGTCAGCAGCTCTGAAAAGGAAAGCTAAAACTCTTTCTTGCAGAGACAGAGTTAAGTACTTTCTAGGAGAAAATGGAAATTTGAATATTTTCAGTAAAAAAGGAATTATATCTGGATGTCCAAACCACTAGGTTCAAATACTGTGTGAGAGGGAATATCAATAATTCTAACTATCACTGGCACCTGCTATTTCCTCACAGTATTTTAAGACAAGACAGGAAAAAAAATCTGAACTAGGCATCAGTATGGGGAAGCGTTCTTCCTATCTGATCCACAGAGCAACAGGTAGGTTTAATGGCATGTCCATACCCTCAGTGTTAGTTCATTAATGGAGAGTGGCAGTTCCCAGGCCAAATTATGTGGACTGCTCAGACCGTACTCTCAGGACAGTAACACTTCCCATGTTTTGCACTAGAGCTAGCAGCAGCTCAGGGGAAACTGAGTGGCAGGGAATGACATGCAACAGGGAATTAGGGCTTGATGGACAAGCATTGACTTGTGGCCTCCAAATTAACAGCATGTCCTGAAGAGACCCTCCACCAAGTCTTCAAGGGACTGAGGAAAGATCTGCCCAAGACTACATGATGCTTCCTTTTCCAGCTCCCCTTGGCCAGTCAGCAATGCCACTCAGCAACAGTCAACAGGAGCAGCAGCCTCATACAAAGGATTTACTCTCCTCCAACTATGGCTCACAGTACCAGACAGTTCAGATACAGTTAACTATATTTTAGCACAGCACATTTTAAAACTACCTCTGTGATACTGACAGAAGTGTTTAATGACTCTCAAAGACAAGTTAAATAGACACTATACTAGAGCAATGAATCTTTATTGATTACCTGCTCAGGGAAGAATTCTTGCAGAAAGGGACCCAGTAATATGATGCCCAGCCCTTCTGGGTCTAATTTGGTCTTCATGAGGTTTACACTATGACAAAAACATTGGATATAAAAGATTAAAACATTTTTACTTTTGTATGACTAAATTGTTCTGTGCTACCATAGTTCTGGCTGCCAAGTACATCAATACTATTCTATTTTTAATTCTCAGTGACAAACACACCAGAATGGCACGCAAGTTGCCAAAACAGTTATTTTTAAGTTAAAGTAATCTGTTATTTTAAATCAAATAAGCGATAATTCTGAAGGATCACCATATTTGGTAAAGTAATTTGAAACTCATATAGTCTAAAACACAGTTTATGGCCCAAAAGGCATTTTGCTGTCTTGCAAGCATTCTTGAGCTTAGATACATAAAACAGTCATCTCTTAAACACAACTCTGTAACTGCTAAACAACCTGTTTCTAAACAGACTTGAAAAATCTCCTAAATTTACTAAGTATTCCAAAATAAAATTAAGTTTAACTGATACATTTTGTATTTACAGTGTGCACTTCACATACAAAAAAAAAAGAAAGCAAAAAAAAACAACCATTAGCAGTACACTGGACTAATCTGAAAGCTTTACTGAATGAATATGGTATGACTTTAAATCATTACAACAAATACCAATTATTCTTTCATGCTTCTACTTAAGCAGTATATTTCTATGGACATCGGATTGTTTACACATTCATTTGTAAATATCCTATCCTTTTGTCTACAGGTTATACTATACACAAGAATGTCCTCACTGGGTAAAACCAACTGACTGCCTTGCACAGTATCCTGTCTCTGACACTGGGCAGGGCAGTAGAAGACGCTTACAATAGAGTACAACAGGGCAAACGTAACAGTGATAGCCTTAGTTTACCCTCCCCATTTCCAGCAGTCTGCTGCTCAAAGACATCTTCAGTGAGGGGCAGTACCTAAAACACAAAGATACCTATTTTCTCTTTCCATGCATGTGCCTAATCAGCTTTTAACTCACACACTCATTGCATTTAATCAACTTCACTCACATATTAAAACTTAATTAAGATTCTGTGAATAAGCATCTTATATTTAGAAACTGCCACTTGGCAATCCAGTTTGATGACATCTTATTCTTGTACTTGAGTAACAATGAACACTTGGTTGATAAATAGAGAACGAACGTCATGCATTTATAAAATAGCATAACTCACAGATATTCCATTCTGTATGTCATCTACAACTCAGCATCAATTTAAATCTAAGAACTCCTTCCTGAGTGATAGCATCTAATCTTCAGTCCAATACTGCACATAAAAATCAAGACTGTTTTATTCCATGTACCGTCAACTCACAGAAGCTCTATTCTGAGACCTCTGTCACCCCATTTTCTAGTTACTGTTGCTGCCCTTCCACATGAACTTATTTTTTTAATGCCTTGAAAACTTCTGTATTGCTGTGAAGGAACAAACCACCATATTAATATTTACCTTTAAAATCTCACCTATGCCATAACAAGCTTCATAGATTAAAAAAAATTCCCACAGAATTTCTCTAATGACAACTCTTCACACAAAATGGTATTTCTAATTTCCATCATTGAATCAATTATCAGTGTAGAACATAACCTTTCTTCTTATCCCATGTTTAAAGATGACATATTTACATTTATATTTTCCTCACATTAGTCTTGAAATCCTTTTCTTAGTACAGTTGTCCATTTGTCACTTTCCCATTCCTCTGTCAACCTATGTTAAGTTTTTAAGAATGAGAGGGAATTTACTGAATTTTGCTGAATGTCTGAACTGAGGCTTTTTCACTCAGCAAGGAGATATCACCATCTAATGTTTCTGGTATTACTGAGCTAGCACAAGTTGATGCATATGCTCCAGTCATTTTCAGGGTGAAATCTAAGATCTTAACTAATGGGGGTGTAAGTGCTGAAGTAATGACCCTAATGGCCCCTTGTACTACTACGGTTGAGAAATGTGTTCAAAACCTCCAGCAGTGGTCAAATGCACAGACAGGATAAAATATTTTAAGCCAGCTAAACTTAGATTGATGTATGTACTCAAATCAGTGCCCTAAAGACTACCAGATGGTTTTTACAAACAAATGGACAGAACAACCAAAATATCTGGTTTCTCAGAAGTAGTTACTAAAAGACTAGAAATCTTTACTAAATCACATGCTATCTGTATTAACTGGTTTAATTCTAAAATGGTTGGTTCCCTTGCAAATTCATAGTTGCTGTACAGCTTCACCTCTATCCTTCTTAAGCACCAGACAGGTTGTCTGACCATTATTCAACTTGATCACAGAGAATTTCCATTTCAAACCCAAACTATAATGTGTAAAAAGCACTCCTGGAAGCAATGCCTTTCATTTACTTAAAAACAAACAAACAACAACAAACCAACAAGACAAACAAACCCAGGGAAGTCTGTATGCTATTTGAAATGTGTTATACTTCTATTCCCCTAAAAAGAAGGACAACTTAAACCAAAATAAAATAGGTTCTCAAGACAATAACACTGAACAGAATTTTTTATTTAATAAGAGACCTAAAATCCTATGGTTTGATCTCCAGTGAGGTCTTTTCCATATGTCAGACCTTCTGGCTGGCTCTTCCTATGTCAATTATTTGATGTGGTAAGGACAATAAAATACGTCAGGGTTATGCCACAAATGTCCTGAAGGCCAAACAGACAAATAAAAAAAACTGCTCAGTGCAGAAAGGGAACTCACTGAGGCAAGAAAACAAAAGGCCAAAACGAAGTTTCTCAGACCTCCTCAATGAAGGATTTTATTCCCCTTTAAAACAAAAAGGTAATTTTCACTGTTTGTTAACGTGATACAAACACAAGTGTTGTAGTCATATTCTATTCGATTTTAGTTTCTTGAGTGTCTTTAATTTCAATTTTCACTCCTCCACAGAGAACAGCTCTGTGACCTTTGATGTAGTTTCTTAAAGGACAGAAAACCATTTCAATCAAATTTCGCATGTTTGTGGTAAGTACATTTGCAGTCTCCACAGCCATCCTACAGAAACAAATTATGTGGATTACAACAAACTAGAACGCATGGTTACTGAAGAGCAAAACCATCTTTTGGAGATGTAAAAAATAAAATAAAATTTAAAAAAAGTGTCCAAGCACATCTCTATCCTTTCTGGGTTGAACACTTATTGGTAAAATAAGATTGGAAGATAAACTTTGGCAGTGAAGCTTAACTGCTGCTACAAAACGTTAGTCCCGTCATTCACGAGACGTATAAAATACATTATCTTTTTCACTTAGTAGTTTTGACTCTCATCCTAGAAAGCAAGGTGTCACTTCAATTAAATTACAACTATAAACACAAGGTACCAAGTACCTGAAAACAAGCATGTAATTGAAACAGCTTCTCCTCAAACTTTGCATGTATACCCAACACATCCTGTCTTCAATATGCCTTCAAGCACCTTGGTGGGTATTTCTTTTTTTTTTTTGGCTTTTTTGCTCACTGTTTCACTTTAGTCAACACACAGGAACTTACTCACAATAACTACCTCTTCAATATATAGTAATGACACTAGGATATTTTTTTTTGTAGTCATCACTACCAAAGCTAGAGATACTTTAATTCTAATTACTCCCTTCCATTTCATTTAAAGTTGATCTAAGAACTCCATAACAACACCTTGTGCCCTGAGTACAGGCCAGAAAAAAAATGTCGAGGAAAAAAAAACAGTGGTTAACTCATATTTCTGTACACTGAAATGTACTTACTATTCAGGATCTGAAACAAGGTCCAGAGCCTTCATTACATCTTCTAGGAGAGTGTCAGGTATAAAGCCATTATCTGAAAAAAATCACAAAGCTCACTAGGAAAAGAAACAAAATGTTTTCCAGGAAAACAACTTTTACTCAAATATAAATATTGTACATCTTTAAAACTGAAAAATCAGTGGTGGGGTTCTAGAGGGAACACGGTTTTCTAACAGTTCTCTAACAATTGAAAAAGAAAGAAAAAGGAATGCAATACAGAAACTGTAAGCTCATCATTCATACAGTTAGAATCTAAATACTTGTGTCATGGTTTTATGATTTTTGGTTCTGGTATTCCACATCATAACATCATGTATTGCATTAAGAGTTAAGGAGCTAATACTCCAGCTCCATAGATCACTGATAATTCCAGGTATACCTGCCTCAGAAGAGAAGAAGAACTACATTCCCCAGAGGACTTTGCGATGCTTTGTATTTTTACGTGTTTTCCGCTCAGAGGGAACAGATAAAAACCCTCAGCGGTCACGGGACATTCTCTTTCCTTCGGGATCGACTCAGCAGTGGGTGCTCGCTGCCGTATCGCCTTCAGCGTTAGCGTAAGGCCTTCGGTTTATCGGACACTCTCTCTCTTGCTCATTTTATTTGATTCATTAGCCTCATTTCCAATTATATTGTATTATATTCTGTTATTTTGCTTTCTGATATCTTATTTAGTAAATTAGCTTTCCTCCTCAGATCGTTGCCGCTGTTTTGTTTCTAGGCCCATCTCCTTTTTCCCTTCTCCTTTCCTGGGGCGTGGGTCCGTGGGTCCCCCGCAACAATCGTCGCGGAACAGGGCCGATCCAGCCCGGTAAACCGTTGACAACTTGTTAAGCATTCAATCTACAGCAATCTCTGTTTGATACTATGTGGGTAATAACTGTACATTTTCCCCCTTTTGAACAATTAAAATAATGCTCGAATGTTACGCATTGTTTTCCAAAACGGAATTTTCAGTTTGTGTCATACACATTTAAGAACAAATTTTCATGCTGAAAGCAGTCGCAGCAGATCTACTTTATGAAAATGTAACACAAAAGAATGCAAAATATATGTAAGCTTTCTATCAATTACAAAGAACATTACCAGGTTAAAAAGCTCTAAGAATGCTGCTTCCCATCACACAATGTACTCAGTTTCTTTTAATAGAAGCAGTTCTCAGATAATTTCTTCATTTTACTTGTAGGTTGACTACTGTATTGAAAAACTTAATGTTGTTAATACTAAGTACTTAATTCTTACATTAACCAGCTTAACTAGCCCAGGAATAAACACCATATTATCATGACACAGAAGAGGCAGCAGATTTGAAAGTGCAGTATTTGGAACAAATTTTATAAAATAACAGTTCTGTTTTGGAAGAGACTGAATGTTTAGAGTTGGAAGAGATTTTTAAAAGTTACCTTGTCCAACTCCTCTGCAATGAAAAGGAATACCCACAGCAAGATTAGGGTGTTCACAGTCTGGTCCAGCCTGACCTTAAATGTCTCCAAGGATGGGGCATCAACCACCTTTGGGCAACCAGTTCCAGTGCCTCACCACCCTCATTGTAAAAGACTTTCTCCTTATATTCAACTTCAATTCTCTTTTCGTTTGAAACCATTTCCCATCATTATATCACCACAAATCTTATAAGAGGGCCTGTCCTCTTCTTTCTTACAGCCCTCTTTAAATACTAAAAGGCCACTGCCAGGTCTCCCTGGAGTCACCTCTTCTCCAGCTTGAACAGCCCCAGGTCTCCGAGCCTGTCCTTATAGGGGAGATGTTCATTTTGATGGCCCTCCTTGAGATGTGCCCCAAAAGGTCTACATCTCTCTTGTTCTGAGGACTCCACATGTGGATGCAGTATACCAGGTGAGGTCACACAGCGCAGAAAAGAGCAGGATACAGTTGTCTTTTCTGCGCTGAGAAGACACAATACTGCCTCATGTCCAGCTGCCATCCATCAGTACACCCAAGCCCTCTTCTATCCTTACTTACCTCAGTTTGTACTGATATTGGGGACTGCCTCAACCCCGGTGCAAGACTTTGCACTTAGCTTTACTGAACTTCACGATACTCCACAGAATGAGTGCATTTTGATCCAAAATTCTCACTTTAGAAAGAAGTAAAGCCCTTACCCTCAGGGTCATATGTTTGGAAAACTCTCCTAGCTTGTTCTGAAGGCGCTTCAGGAGCAACAAGAGCCATATCCTTATGGAAAAAAAAACAAAACAAAGTAAAAAGATTTTTTTCAGAACATTTTAAATACAGAAATGTGTTACAAAAGAAATACTGTGCCATCCTACGCAGATTTGGACCTTAAATTAAAGCAAATATAAGAATTAATGGCACTTTAAAACATGGATGACAGTGAATTAAAACTATCAAGAATACATTAAAGATTATTCAAATTTCTATAATCAACTTTACGGAAGTTTTTTCACGCAGATACCATAGCAAAGAAAAGCTACTTGGACACTCTGCATTATATAAAAATTTTGATTTACAGTACTAATCTTTATAACTGACAACACAAATAAGGAACCATTAAATTTAGTATGTGTACTACGCATACACTGAAACAGATAGAAAAATTATTTATATAGAAAGCTGTAAGAAAAAGTTTTGAAGTCCATTTCACAGATTGGCAGAATACAAATTTGTTAGGTGCTTTAAAAAACAAAACAAAACAACTGTAGCTGCTACAATGCTTCATCAGTGACTTTTTCACCTCAAATACAATTATGCTTTCCAAAGCTTACACTCAGAGGAATCACATGTCTGTCTACCACTGTAAAACTGACAAAAGGCATCTCTCTGTCTTTATGCCAAAGTGAAGTTTGACAGTTATTCATGGAAAATAAACAGGTGGCAAAAAGACTAACAAATGCACCATACTCAACACATCATCTAGTTTAGAAAGGTTCAAAACCATGACATTCAAACAAACCTGAAACACCAAATACTGCTCACTAGGAGTACTTGAAGTGCTCCTCTTGAAAAGTTATGCCTACTCTTGAAAACTTATGATGACCTAAGTTGTTCTTCACATCAAAAATGAAAGAAAAGCTTGCACAGAGGGAAACACTGTATTTGACAAAGCCTCCCTATTGCTTTCCTTTCTGTCAAAGTGGAAACACAATTTTACCCACTCTGCTATGAACAGCATACGCACACACACACACAAAAAGTTAGCATACCTCTGCATAAAACCAAACCTCAAAACATGGTTTTTGTTTTTTTTTTTAACGTACAATATGAAGTAAAAGTATAAAGTAAGTTTATTCTTCACAAATCACAATACGTACATCTTTTTATTTCTAGTTTCAGCTCAACTTTGCTTTCTGAAACATGACTTAAAGGGAAGATCATGACAATATCTGCCTGTTCTAAGTGGCAAGAGCGAACTCTGGTATAACACATACAAGTTCCTATAAAAAACTTAGGTCTGAAAGATGCATAGTGACCTATTATTCTTTGGACAGATTAAGAAATCTGCTTCAGGGAAAGAACAGAATTCCACTCTTATCCAGTTTCTCTTATTAGCTGACTCCAAATCAGCCAAGAATGTCAAGTATACACCTAATGGTACCTGGCATGTACTTAAAAGTTTTTCTGAATGAAAGCCAGCTGTTCTAGGATATACAAGAAGGGTAACAAGCAACACAACATACTTTCAAAAATAACAGGCAAGTTGAAGAGATGGAAGTCATGGGTGTAACTGGCATCAGGTGCATAAATCAGTGGTTACAAAGTTTCCCTACTGGAACAGACCAGCATTTGGTCGAGGAAGGATTGCATTAGAAGATAAGTTAGGAGGAAATATCTGACCTGCCAGCTGATGCTCTAGCTCACCAGTCCAGTGTACTTTCACTTGTAAGGGCTACCCTACTGCTGCTTGGCCACTGTGCAAAAATCTGTACATCTGGGAGTGTGCTGCCCAAAAGAAGGATGAGGGTTTAGTTTGCTGTGATCTGTTAAGGTGTATCCATATTATATCTGTACATCCTGAACAGCAGGCAGCCCTAGATACACAGTGTGCAGAAACAGAGACAGCTGCTTGTCTTCACACTGCAGGCAATACATTCTGAAAGGTGTTCTCATGTCCAATATTAGACTTAGAGTATCACATCTCACAGTGACAGGACTTCTGAACCCATCTTCACTTATAACAGAAGTAGGCTGGGCTACTGAGAAATCAGGACTGTACGTCTCACTGAGCGATGCAATCTCCATCACTTTGTACTCCAAGTGAAAAAGGGTACAGAAGTAACTAGGGAGAAATCCTTTCAACCTTTTACTACCTCCTAATGAAAGCAACTTGTAAACTGCTTGCTTAACTTAGCGGAAATATAAAAACAACAGTTTTCTTTTAATATAGTATCATCATAATGTGATTTTTAGGTTCTGTAAGTACTACTTATTTACAACAAAAAATTATTCCACAAAAAATACACTAGTGTTTCATGAATGAATGACAACCAAAGCACTTTCAAACCCCAATCATTTAACAGTGTGCTTTCATATTTATGCACAATTTAGATATTTCTGAAATACTCTACAGATACATGTTTCCCAGGAAATGCAAGGATTAGAAAAAAGCCTTACAAAATACTACAATTTCTCTTTTAAAAGGAAAAAGATAGTGAAAGATTTGCAGGGAATGCAGAATCCAAAACTGTCCATATTTCTGTATGACAGTGCTTGAGGTTTAAGTTAATTTGGACTTACCACATTTGTATATTTTTATTTGATATTTTTTTCTACAATTTCATTCAGTAATTCCTATAGCCCACGTAAATTTTTTACAACTCAATACATCCTACAGCAAGAACTGCCTCACTAATCCAGGCACACTTTATTTCAGTTTCTCAAATCTTGTTCTTATCATTCGTTCCTATTTACTTCCTTCATGCCACTCAGACTATCCATATATTTCCATCAAGTACACTTGGTCATAACTATCTCTTTTGAAAGATATATTGTACTTAAGGCAATTTATTAATTTATTTTGGTCAAGAAAATGTTTATTAACAAGTACTGAAAGGTTTCTAGAAAATTAAATTAAAATAGAGAAAAACTGTAATGGCTCATTTTGTCTTCCTTGTGGAAAAGAAAGATAGCCAAATAGCTTACTTACAAGGTACAGTAACTCTACATGGTTTCAGAATTTAGTAGTAACTATCTAACAAGAGATGTAATTTTTCGATGCTAAACATGGACAAAAAATTCGAATTGAAAAAAAAACAAAACCGTACAGCTTTAATAACATACAGAGTTCAACACAATTTTCATGAAGCCAAAACATGCAGTTGCTGTACCAAGCTGCAGTGGTTGAGGAGATACTACACTAAAAGGGGTATCTTATGCTACAACGAAACACTGAAGTGACTATTAAAGGTATATACACTGCAGAATTTGATAATGTGTGACTAACTTTTAAATAAGAGATTTGGAATACCACAGAATTGGAACTGTTTCATTTTTAGGGGGCAGTATTGCAGAATACAGTGAATTACAGTGAACGAGAGCCATTTAAACTAGTTTAAAATAGCTGCCAGTTTCAAATAGATGCCAGAGCATACAGAGCTTATTGACAACCCAATGACCAACGTTTTCTATATTTGGTATTTAACTCTAAAGAGATGGTATTTTAATGGTAGGTTCATACGAATTAGCAGCTCATGGAAGCAATATCACAAGTGAAAACTTGAAGTTTCTGTGGTATGGAAGAATATAAACAAAGTACCTTTCAAACACAAAGACGTATTATTTCAAATACAAACTACCAAGTTATACTTGGCTTCTGCTTACAAATATTCAGTTTTGTCCATAAATCTTAATACAAACCAAACACAAACTATTATTTCTGGTCTTCCCTGCCCGCAACTACAGCGCCTAATGTAGCATTTTCTACAGTTTCATGCAATGCAAACATTATTGTTTTTTATTTTTTAAAGTCTCCTGCAACTACCCCACAGGTTTTAGCTTGACACTCCAATTGCAGAGCGTATGTGACTGCTGGCATTTTAGTATTTCAGGCCCATAGCAGTTTCAATGAACACATACATGAACATGTACTTACAGAATGTCCCAGACCTGAAATTCTTTACATCTTTCAACTGAACTTCTAAATGTGGTACAGCCACAAGGACTGCACTAAAAGTAATGCTTTCTCACCTCCCAGTAAGACTGTTGTTTCATAAATAAATGTGTACACACAAACCACATATCCTTTTCTTAGTGTATCCTTTTCTTAGTGTATCTATCATTTGTATCCAGTATGCAGAAACTTAAAAGTTCAGCTAGTCCACATATTTAAATTGCAGCAATAAAAAAAACAAAAAACAAACAAAAAAAAAACATCAAAAACAAAACAAACAAACAAACAAAAACAATCCCTGCTCCCTTCCCGAAAGCAACCAATTAAAGAAACCAAACCAAACATAATCCCCCTGCAAACACATCTCCCTGGCAGCAAAGCTGAAAACATTACAAATATCTTAACAAAAACGTACTTCAGCTGACCAGGCTGATATTTCATTTCACGTGCCAAAATATACACCCACTCCCAAGACTTATGAATTGTATTTTGATGTATCCCAAACATTGGAAGTTCCATATAAGGGAATCCCATCAACAGTTGATTATTATAATTATTTTCAATACTAAGTACAACACGCTCCCCCCAAATCATGTTTCACCCGTTGGCTCTTGTAATACACAAACAAGTCACTTTATATTACTTCAAAAAGTTCTCATCAGTAGTACCAGTTATTTTAAGATCCCATGTCTACCCTCAGAGGCAAAAATTACTCTTCGTAAGTTTTAATGAACACATTCCAGAGTTTCTCATTCTACAAATCAAAACCAGAACATAATGACTAAGCTACATTGACATTCTGGCCATGAATTTTTACAAAGACTTCTCTCTGAAAGATTTGTTACCCCCAAAAATGAAATCTGTTTGCATATGGACTACATCACAATTCCACACATTGCACTGCTGAGTGATACATGGAAGAATTACATGCTATGGTACTTTCTTCAGAAAAATTTGCCTAACAACAATATAGGAACATTGATAATTTATCAACTACTTAATTCACTACAATTTAATCTGATCTGCAAGAATGAAGATTATTTAATATGATCTTATATAGTAGATAAACACGTATTTTTCAATGCTGTAATCAGTGGCTTTCAAAACAGTAACCTTTGCAAAATGTTTTCCTGAGAAAACAAGGCTGATGGATCTCACACCAATTCCCGTATCTCCAACTGACTTCTGATTCCACTGCCCAACTTCAATTTTATTAGACAGGGGGACTGGAATCTCAAGGCACACCACTGAAACTGGAAGCCAGGCATGAGGAAATGCATAAGTTTGCATACCTTGCCAGACTGGAGGCAGACGCTGCTGTTAATGACTGAATTTGGCAGTAGGCAGGCAAACCTCAACCACCACAGGCACAAGCTCTAACGCTTGGTCTTGTCACATAGGCCTTTGCAGGAGTTAAGTAGTTCCACTACAGTGGTATATATGCTACACACTATAGCATATAGGTATGAGAAGAAAGACGTGCAAAATAGAAAGAGAAAAAAAAGCATTTCAGAAAGGGTCTAGGAGTCAACCTGCTCAAAGACAGGCTTTGGATGGTCTCCTCCTGCACAATGTGCCTTGGCTTGGAAGCACTTTGTACCACGTAAACCTGACAAAATATTCACTGTGTACTACTTTGTTTTCTGCAAAGGTAATACTTGGGTACTCATGGACAAGCTGTGTATCAGTCAGTAGCAAGGAAGGTTGTATTAGCAAGAGTGTCATCAGCAGGTTCTTGCCTCTATCTGGAACACAGGATGTATGTTCAAGTTCCCAAATACAATATACTGATATACCAGAGCAGTCCAGAGGAAGACAACCAAAATGACTGGGATGGTGGAACACAATGTAGGAGGAGTTGAGAAGACTAGACTTCTCAAGTCATAACAGAAGAACAGTTCCTATCATCCTGAACTACCTAATTGAACATAGGGAAGACAGAGCCAGACTCCTCTGGGAGACACACAGAGAGAGGACAAGGACAATGGGTACAAGTCACAGAACAGGAGATTCTGGTTAGATATTACTTTTTCCGCAACCAAAGAAACCACATATCGGAAGAGGCTGCCCAGCAAAGCTATGGAGATAACCAAAATGCAACAGGACAAGGTCCTGAGCAACCTGCTCTGGGTAGGAACTGCTTTCCGTGAGGGTCTTAACCCTACAATCTCGGCTATACCTTTCCTATCTTTTTTGTTCCATACTTCTAGAGCGTTCTAGGTTTACTATTCAGTCAACTTTGATGAGACACTGAATAGGTACCTAAAGATGTATAACCGATGTATAACAATCTTACTGTATAAATTCCCTTTACAGAATGGTCTCTATTTTCTCTTAATTTTAATCCAATGCAATTTATTGTTAACATAATGTTAGTTCTTCGACCAACGTTAATTGCTATCTGAACTCAAGTAATAAGCTTGAAGTTCTCATCCAAAGACAGCTATCCATAAACCAGAGTTGTGAAGATTTTTGAGTCTGGATACTACAAGAATAGTGTGCTAGATTTCGAGACCCTTGGGGAAAAATATAAAAACAAAACACCGAAAAAACTCAATAAAATTTCTTAATAGTCCCTTTTTGGAAGGATTCCACAAAAAGAACCAGTAACTCTGAATGAATCAGTTTCTGACATAAATTAACTTGTTCACTGAGCTGCTTAGCTCAGAAATTCTGACAATCATACCTATATACTTGTTAAAAGTGTGGAAAGTAAACCCAAATTTTTCCCCCCTCCACATACTGAGCTGGGATCAGATGACTAGAATAGTACCCTTTACCTCTGCCTTATCTCTTTCCTAAGTATACAGTCATGCCAAAATCTGATGCGAATACTGGAACACACTAATGCATTTATTTACTTTCTGGAAAAGAGTACTATACAGCATGAAACCAAATCTCACTTTTTCCATTCTTCACTTGACGCCAGCTTAAATATTAGGAAAGCTCGCATTTTCTTAGTATGTGATTATATACCATACAATAATTTGTAAATCAGCAGAAAACAAAACCAAAGTTTATTAGTCATAGCTTTTGGGCTAAGGCTTTAGAAACTTTTTACAGGATAAAAATAGAAGTTCATCTCTCTCCCCTCCACCTACTCACAAATACTGAGTACTCTGCTTCATTAACAAAAGTGTTCAAATGAAAAAAAAAGTTATATTATTATCTAGGAGCAGTAAAACTATTTTGGAAATTGAAAACTTAAGGTTTAAACATTTGAATAAGAAGATGATTTTGAAGCAGTTGTAATTGCCAGGCTTTGTTAGCTAAATAAAAGCATACACATCTCAACAGCTGTCAGATACTGGAAGGATTCTAAATCATTTAATATAATATTCAGTGATAACTGCACAAAAGAAAGGGATCTGTCTGTAAAGTAGTAAAGTAGTTATACAGAGACATATATACAAACACCTAGCTCCTAGACATTACCTGCAGACTGGAACAGATGCAAACATAGCATGTGCCAAATGCAGAATTAAGACTGCAACTGGTAAGCATTAACAGAGTAAGGTGGACACGCTTTGTGACCACCAGGGGAAAAAATGAAGTAATGCAACACATGAGAGAACATTATATTAGAAAAAGGTGCAGACAATAAAACTTCAGAACAGTATTTGCTGGATAGCTATGTCCTGTTGTACTACTATCTGAGCAATAGCATGAATGATACTTTGCTACTTATATAGCTGGAAACTGAACTAGAATGGCAATTATGGCAGAATTCAGTTAAGTTGAAGCTGGAAAGACCAAGGCACCTGGCTAGTGGAAGAAGCAAATGACGGTGAAAAAATCATTAGCATTTTGTTTTTCACTTGAGTTGGAATTATGAATAACTATTTTTATACAATATTTTTCTGTAAATATCAATATGATTGATTTAAAAAAAATGTATACTATAAAAATTGTAAAAGTTAAATAATGAGCTGGGATTCCTATTCCTCCAAATTTCAAAAACAGAATATCTACCCGTCATGTGATGACTCGGGCCCACATGTCTTCGCTATTGTATCAAATATAGCTGGAACCAACACTGGTTTCATACCTAAAAAGGATACAGAACAATACAGTGATGTTCTCAGCCTCTTTTTCTACCTGTTGACTTTCAGAATTCACTTGATACAGTGACTTATAGTTTATAAACCTTGTTATTTAGCAATGTCCTTGATGTATTTACTACTTGCAAGACATTCTGCATATAGTATCAGAGAGCAGCTTGTTTTTCTTCAAAAATCAGATTAAACTGACATACCAACAAGACAGTGGCACAGGAAGTACCTTCATTTTTCCATTTCTGGATCTCAAAACATTCTTTATATTGTCCTGCTCTTATTTCCTATTTCATCTTTTCCTCATTCTTTCTCCAAAGGCACCTTGTGCAATAAGTATTTAATTTTGAAATATTTGATATAAATTTTACTGAATCATAAGTTTCTAACTATTTTCCACCCCATTTTACAAGTTTTCATCTAGGCTTGGAAACAGTGGGCAAGGAGACAGTATAAAATCAGTTCCTCATCTACTTCACCACAAAAAATGTGTCCAAATGTAATATTTCAAGAGAAATAATTCTGTGACACAAAAGCTGGAATAACGAGCACATGAAAAGCAACACCATCTAAGTTGCCCTATATTCATCTATTTCATGTACAAAAACTGAAACTTCCCCTCTGAAAGATGGACAAAAAGCCTTTTCCTGAAAGGAAGTAATCTGCTTAGGGGCATATAGAATTACATTTCATGGTTTGTATCAGCCAAGCATAGCAATGTCCTTAAATGATTACAGTCAAGCACTACATAATAAGATGAATGTTGAAGATTTCTCAAGCTTTACAAAACTTATAAATAAGGATAAGTGGTTGACATTAGTCAGAGAATCAAGATGAACAGAGAAACAGCCTTCTGGACAGGAAATCCCAAACAGCTGGTTCAATTAACATCATCCAGAGCCTTACGCTCCCTCTCAATTTATTCAGAAATAATAACGTAAAGGTTATTATCTCAACTGTCTAGAAGAAATAACGCGAACACCTCAGGACTGAGTTACCTCTTTACGATCTAACTGGTCAGTCCTCTTTACTGCTACTCTTACCAGGAGATGCATAATGCTTTTGACAAGAACAATAAAGCATTACAGAAACCTGACCTAATTGCTAAAGACAGTTTTTGCCACAAACAATCAAAATACCTATCACTGCACCCAGATGAGTTTCTCCAGTGTACAAAGACATCAACTTTTTTACTACCCAATCTCAGCAACTGGAGGAACACCAGACTGCTCTTAAAGCAATCTCAACATATCTGGGTATATTACTGTACTCCAGCCTTGATAAAAGCTAACCATATCACTTCAGAGTCCATGGTTATGGCTTTGCTTTCCTTGCTCTGCATTCTTTGTCAGTGTACTATGTTCTTTTATTCTTGCAAAGACTCAAAAATCCTCAGAAAAACACAGTCCTACCCAACTTTGTGTGTACTCAAATCACTAATGTTAAGGCTGGAAAATCCAAGTCAGGTCTACAAATATCCTAAAAATTTTAATACAGCCTCTTGACCTTTTAATTTAGTATATAACAAATGTGGCAACTGCAGTCGTTCTGTTCTACCACATTAAGGTGTGATTCAGCCTCCAATATATTTCATGGGATGCCATGATGACCACTGAGCTCTAACCTTCTACCTCTGTTGTTCAGCCCCCACTTGCCTATCATAGAGCTGTACACACCTTAACCTTTTCAATCAACCTTTCTGCTGTACTCTGCATGCCTGAAGCATCATCACAGAGGTGGAAAAAACAACTTGTCTTTCACATCTTCTCTATGACTGCAGAGGATACGTCCAGTTTCTTCACAACCTTTTCTTCCTTACCAAATCTCTTGCAGGATACAGAAAAAGAGTATCTCCTGTAAGAAGCTGGTATAACCATCCTGAGGAGCTTCAATTATTTAATTATTTCTCTGCTAATTAGCTGTTTTTTTGTTTTTTTTTCAGAACAGATGAAGCCCAGATAAAAAAAAAAAAAGAGACAGATGTGATTTTTACTGGCAGCAATGACAACTGGCTGCTAACTGCAATAGCCTGCAAACCAGAAAATTAAAGAAAGGATAAGTGTTTCTCCTGAATAGTGACCAAAACTATGTTAAGGTTTTTTATGAATATTTCCAGATAAAGAAAAAAATTTTATTTCTATTTAAGAAAAAAGAATTAGAAATACAAAGATTTCAAAAATGACAGTGCTTCAGATTTAGAGAAAATACAGCCACTATCACTTGGTGGAAACTAGCTTCATTAAAAATGTATTTGCAAATATACACTACTGCATCAGCCAGTTACACTACAGTGAAGTTTAAACACTATATCCCCTCCTTGCCCTGTTCTGTGCTTCAAGTCAGGTTCTCACATTCTCATTTAGAAATCTATGATGTAATTAACTACAAAGTTAAGTAAGCCTTTGAATCAACACTGCCTTGAGGTTAAGTTCCTCTAAACTTTTATACAAAAGCATAGGCATCCTTCAACTGAAATGAGGGCAAAAGCTGTAACTGAAACAACATGGTTCGATACAGCACAAATAAAAGTTATTAAGCAGTGCCTTCAATGCTTTTCCACAGTTCATCTACATGCAATGCAGGCATCTCACCTGAAGATGTCATTCAACTAATTAAAAAAAGAAACCTAGAATTTACTTTGGTAAATAGTGTATTATTTACATGGATGAAAGAAAATGCACATTAAAACTCCCAAACAAAAAACAAAGGAATGGACCAGAAGTGCACACTCTCAGACAAATCTGCATCTGCATTAGGGACAATTTCATTAAAAAGTAAAATTGGAGTAGCTCTGCAAAAAGCAGAATAAGGTTTCACAGTCATGGTCTGTGATCTTGCAAAGCCAGAATAGAGTAGGTAACAGAGAAGTATTTCATTTTGAAGTGCCCTTTTCCAACTGTGAGACCACTACTTCTAAAGAAACTTGGCCTGTATCATAAGAAACCATTCAGACAAAGTAACCCTTGTGAACTATGCATTATTCAGAACAAATTAAATTCACCTGTTTAACAATAGCATTTATACTATTAAGTATAACTCAATTGGTAGAACAGGCATACAGATACCACAGGGAACATCCTCACATCAAATTCACTTTTTTTTTTCTTTCAGAAATTTACAGCTGACAAATTCTGAAAAGTCACTGCTAATTTGATCAGTGCTATTTTCAAGAACAGAGCAGCATCTGTCTCTCTGCTCTTAATCAGCAACACAAAACCAAAACCCCGCTACAGTCCAGCAGCTTTTTCTGCCACTGCCTTCACATCTATATTCCTTCTACCAGGTATGCGGACAATCCTGCTCAGTACAATTCCACTTTATCAGAGAAACCGGAGACTCTGAAATTACACACTAAGCAACTACATCCTGAAGTGGAATTCTTCAAAAATCTGATTCTGACTTCTTCTCTGCTGATTTATTTGGTTACTTTTGAACAGCACAATAGTAATGACTGGATTTTTCCACATGCATCTTATTTTCTTTTGTGGCCAGTGTCATTATCCGTTAATGTTTTGAAGGTAAAGGCTGTACACTGTAACACTCCTTTTTAGCCCAGTTCTGGTAAAGACCATTGACCCAAATTCAGAATTCTACTACAGCAATGTCAGTGTTTGCTCACATGTTCTACTGAGCAAGAGAACTAAATGCTTTTCTTCCTGAGATGTTACCGAGGATACTGCAGAAAGGCCCCGAGACTAATTTTAGCCCTAATGGGGTCATGAAGAATAAATTACAGTGATCAAAGTTAGAAAAAGATAAAACTCTAAGAACAGGCCCAACGCAGCAAAACAGGGACACTTCCTTTGAAAGGCATTAATGTGTAAACATTCAGATGTCTCAGACGGAGTTTCCTTATCGGATTGTTCAAGTCTAAAAATGTTACAATGCTGCAACTGAAAATGGACAGCTGATTTTGGCAGCTGGTCACATTTAGAAGCAAGGGATAAAATATTTGCTCTGACACATTTTTTGGTATATCTCACATAACATTTCAATTTGTTTGTATTCTTTCACACAGTGCCTGATGACACCGACACTCCTGAAGGTTCTGAAGAGCCTCAGCTTGTCGTAACTTCCCATTAAAAAGGGTCATAAAAATAACCAAGAACTGACCATACAGGTATTTCAATGAAAGCAACACATCCTCATCACTACTTGTCAGAGTGACTCCACTTCTCAATCTCTTCCATACAACCTAATTTCTTTTCTTTTTAACCGAAAACGGATTCTTAGAAGGCATTTAGCCTTTTACCTATTTGTATTAGCACCACCTGACAGGGATACTTAGCGCGTCAGAAACAGAAGGAAGTTCTCATCAATTTCCTTTCATTTAGAAAGAACACTTCCACAGGAGACATTTTCATGGGTGCTCTTATGTTTCCATAGTCTGCACAATTTTATAGGCAACAGCAGTTACAAGAGAACTTAGACTTATGTATTTAAATTCATTTTTTAATTTTGACTTTGAAATAGATATGATTCTCAGCATAAAGAAGCCGTGCTACATTTTGGTCAATCATTAAAAACTACTGGAAACAAACAAACAAACAAACAAACAACAACAAAAAAAAAAAGATTAAGAGTAGCTGTGGACAGATTTATTTTAGAACATATGACCAAAAATTTCTCTGAAAGTCACAGCTAGAGCAGAAGAGTTCAGATTTAGAGCATTGCAAATATATTCTGGCAGGCAGCAACAGCGGTCTATAACATTTCCAGCACTCAAAGTGTTCTGAGACAGAAAACCAGAGTAGATATCTTTCATTTTACAGTAAAGAGAACAGTATTTATTGCTGCACTTTGTATGAAACATAAAATCTTAAGAAAGCAATTGAGTTTTAGAGAACAGCTGCCATTTTCCTTGAGTAGGATGGCATGCAGAAATTGAGTAAAACTTTTTGGTTGTTGAACCTTCATGCTCAATAAAAATCACTGAGAGAACAAAGAAGAATCTGTTCATAGTGGACAGAAAGACTACCTTTCTATCTTTCTTGGCCCAATTACTCACTTAACTACAAAAGTAATTACTAAACTGCTTATTAATTGCCAATGTTCCATATACACACAATTGTTCAGGCTTCTGTAAATTACACTCAGCTTCAGAGAATTAAAGCCATATTTTTTTTTGTCCAAACTCTGAACTGCATTTTAGTTCCTCTCTTCATCTCTCTTTCCATTCTGAAAATTTCTTTCACGTACTCAAACTCACTACCAAGCTAGAAGTTACATTTAGTAACAGCACCATTCAGACAACTGCACATACTACTTCAACAACTTACTGCCCACCATTTGGCAAGGATCAACTGATACAAGAATGGACCGTTGACATAATTCAGTATTTGCACTGCAGAGCTGATGTGTCCACCTGAAATGCTAACCATCCTTGACTTTAGGAAAGGTGACAGCAGATCTACAAAGTACTCTTACAACTTTTACTTTTTAAGTTCCATAGACTGCCACATGTACAGGCTAGAATAAATATAAGGGATTATTCTAACAGTCCTCTATCTATTTCGAAGTTGATGAAGATATTTACGGTTATAGATTAAAATCAGATGAAGTACTGTAAGAAAGATTAAACTACTAACAGGAATCAACAGATAAATCTCTCCTGAACCAACAAAATTTAAGGGAGTGCAAATCAGAATTATGGTATTCTAAATCACACCTTCTCCTCCCCCAGTAAAGTAAGCTAAGACCAAAAGACTTCATTAAATTTTAACAGGTATAATTAAACCACTTCAATAAGTCTGCCTTCAAGTGAGTCTGCCTTCAACCTCTGTCTGAGGCTACAAAAAAAAAAGTCACATCCAACATACCTTGGCAAAAAAGACTGTGAGATGCGTTTCACTGCCCAGTATCCAGATGGGGAATTTTGGAGATTTCAAATAGGAGCCAACCTAACGTGCAATAAAAATCAGTCACAAAGCAAACCTAACAAATCTCAGCAAGTTAATAACCAATCAAATGAAAAATCAGCAAAGACCTAAATGCTTTGAAAACTAATTTAAAAACAATGCAAAAGAGTTGTTATGTAGGTCTACAATTCCTGTTTGATTTGGAATAGAAAATAACTTACAATAACTAACTGAAAGAAGATATCATTGAGAAAGTGGAATCATCAATATCAAGTATTTCAACCTTGGAGATATGCTTCAAAATGCACAGTAGTAACTGCTCCTATGTCTAACAATACTATAATTAGATGCAAAAATGACACGGCAATCCACTTTACTAGCTGATTTTGGATATACTGTTTCATAGTTACTGTTTAATACATAAATAAAAGTGTCAGTCAATAAACAACATTCTGCAAACTATGCAATCCTCTTTAACAATAAGTTAAAGGAATTAAATACAACAATTAAATACAACAGAAGCTAAGGACAAGCAAAAAACTATTTGAAATTAAGAGTGTTAATTCTGTTTCAAAATATTATTTGTAAAGCACAAAACTTCTCAAAATAGTCAAGGAAATTCTGCACCGTGATGGGAAATAACGTGGATCAAGTTGTACACATCTGAATGCTAACGAAGTGCAATTAAATACACAAAATACCATCTATGTCCTGAATCTTTCAGATTCAGAATACACTTCAAAGTTGTTTTACCATTCATGTTCAGGGCTTGTTTTATTTTAAAACAGTGAGAACAACAAAACCACAACACTCACAATTAGCAAATCACCTTGGGAACTGATATTGCGAAGTTTTTTAACCATCAGCATAACCCGCAGTAAGCATTGTGTCAATTACAAAAATATACACGCTTCTGACGACCTTAAATTGGTGCAGTAATATTTTAATTTCAAACAGCATCAAACAACATTTACCTAATAAGACTAATTCAACAACCGTGCTATACATCTGCTTTAGCACAGTATTATTCTGTTTTAAATTGAAACTGAACATACTCTCAGAGTTCTGTAACAGCTCCTCTTGTTCACAGTGGCACTTTAATACTCCCAAAGCACAAATCAATCAAAAAAAGAGAAATTTAAAATCATAAAGAAAACAGCTTACCTTACAATATCTCAGAGATTCCATCAGCGTCAGAAAGCCCACTGTTGCTTGTTTATGTATGCCAAGAAGTTCTGTTCAAAACAAAACTCAAAACTTAAAAAAAAAAACATCTGAAAAGTTTCTTTAAATTGCTTTTTCTTGCTCTCAAAATTGGTAATGTAACAATTTTTAGAAGTCATGAGGTTTCAGAAAACATATGTCATTATAAAATAAAAAGGACAACAGTTCAATAATATCCCTCTCACAAAGAAATAAAAGCCAAATAGGTGTTTTTAGGCGAAGACTGCTGTTGACAGCCTCTTTTCAATAGTTGCCGGATTTACTAGGAGAAACACTTGTAAGTTACACTAAAATTATACTCCAAAATAATAAGAAAAACACTTTTCTAAAGGGAAAAAACCACACAAATATATGTATATGTACGAATGAGCATGTGCACATATAAGAGTCTCTTTTTATGAGAATTACAGTTTTATTTATCCTAATGATTTCACATTCTGAACAATGAGGATTCTGTAAATACCAGTGCTGTCAGTACGAAATAAACTGCTCCCTCACTTTTATTTTTTACACCAACTTCCATTTATCATACAGTCCTCGAGCACACACAGCTGGCAGAAACAGCTGAACTATTTACACACTACTGATTGAAAGAGCACTTGCAGAGCCTTATTTGAAGCTTTTTTGAGTGCTTCCAAATTCAATCTTGGAAACCAGTTGTAATTGAAAGGATCTGAAGGAACTCTGGACTTACAAATATGTTGTATCAACGCTGAAAGCTGACTGTCAGTGCCATACTTCCTTCAAGAACTTCAACTCACTGAAGGTTCTAACAGTGGATAACAATCATTACAGACATGGTTTAATTTTCCCTCACTGTTATGAAAAACCAAACCAAACTTAGAAACACTAGCTCACTTAATACCTTTGTGGACTGTAAGTATAATTCGTTCCTTTAGAGCTGCTAGTTATACACACAGAAAGACTCCTCTGCAGCCTAGAATTCTTAATCCTTGAAAGCATAGTTTCAGATCAATCTTCACATGTGCTTGAATTAAAACATATAGGACTGCATAGACATTACTTTTTAAAACCCCTTTATCTCACCAATGTACAACTGTGCCACTATAAACTGCAATACGTTTAGACAATTCACTCTTCATATGAGCCACAGGAAAGAGAGAACTTGAGAACCTTCAAACTAGGGAACGGCTTTTATTCTTAAATAACGCTCTTATGTGTGTATGCAGGGAAACAAAAGACAGAAGTAAATAATTAAGGAAATAATTGTAACACAAGATTTATTTTGAAAAAGCCTGTTAAAATCAGTTAAGTTCATTCTGATTAACAAAGAATTTGGAATGCGAGGAAGAGGACTAAGTAGTAACATTAACTAGTCAGAAAATGATAATTCAAATTATAATTAACAGGTTGCCCAGAGATATGGCAGAGTATTCCTTCTTTTATATATTCCAAAGCTGTTTGGACATGGCCCTGGGAAACCTGCTCTGGACATCCCTGCCTGATCAGGGGGGCTGGACCATGTAACCTGCAGAGGTGCCTTACAACTTCAATCATTCTAACCGACAGAAGCAGCAATGTATGAATATCCTAAATAATCAGTAATCAAACTAAACAGACCATGTATCTGAAAGATATTAGGTTAATTTCAGCCTGAAGAAGAAACTCTCACTTCACACTCAGTCAACAGTGACAACAGGCAAACAAAAACCCCTGTTAGGATGCTTAAGAGTATACAAAGGGAGAGTAGCAGCACTAACTCGAACTTAAACCTTGCATACATCCTCTCCACGAAGAAGGAAGAAGCGTTATTGAAGAGAGCTTTTGATAACACCAAACATCATCTACAAAAATAATAGTATGCCTCTTGTCAGAAAGTCAGATTTTTCTTCTTTTAAGAAGAAAATAAGCATTAACAAATTTATAAGAAGGGAGAAAATCAGAACCTTTAAAGGAAGTTCATGCTCTAACCAGTGATGATTTTAATAATAAGACTGTTACAAACAGTATCAGAATACTACCACCTAGTGATGGATTGAAACATCACAAATTCTTGGCATTATTAAAAAAAAAAAAAAGAAAAAAAAAAAAAAAAAGCAGTTACAGCGTTTCATTTTTTCCCTGTATTAAATTGCTGCATTTCTTCTTGAAAACAACAGGAGACTTTAACTAAGATCAGTTTTTGGACTTAAAATACTGAACTAAATGGGATAGCATAGGCAAAAGCACAAATACCACATAACTCCAAATGTAAAAATGTAAATTAAAAAAAATGTAATAAAAAAAAGATTTCTCAAGGATTTATGTATTCAGAATCTCTTCAAACCATGACTCTTAACTATTCCTGCTTCCATTTCCCGTTCCCTGCTCCCCTCCAATGCCTTCTCCTCATTTCCTTTATTCCCTTACTACCAAACTAGGAAGGCTGTAAAGGCAAAGTAGTTATGCTACCAGTATGTGTGTTGACTAAGGAAGCAACAGGCAACACAGGAGTTTTGCACTGTCTCTCGTATGGGAAGCAATAATTTCCCTTTTTGTGTGTGTGTGTGTGTGTGTGTGTGTGTGTGTGTGTGTGTGTGTGTGTGTGTGTCTCTGGCAGCTCTCACTGGTCATGAAACTCGTGAGAACCTCTCCTTAAAATACCAGATGCAAAACTGGACTTAAATTAGCTATGCCTAAAATTACTTGATGAAAGAAGAACAGAAAACTGAATAACAATTGTACTATATTTGTCTTTTAAAAATAAATAGTACTCCCCATACCTTTCTACAGTTATCATGTAGATAGTTCTGGGGAAAAAATAATAGATAAAGAGTTTAAAGGGAATACATTTATGAAAAGAGCTTAGTATTCTTGGAAAAAGATTTCCATCTTGAAGTACTAATGAAGGTGTCTCAGAAAGATAATCTGAAAGACAAAGGAGGGAAAGAACGAATATTTTAAAAATGGTTAAGACAAGACACATTCAAAGCTGCAGATCCTAATGAAGTTCCTTATATGAATCTTTAGCTAGATGAAATATGTCTGGGAAAATTAATTACTACTTTCCATATCAAAGAGAAAGGAGATGTCCAGAGACAAGAAAAGAGAAAATATGGTAGGGTACTTAACAGAAACAACAAAAAATGCTAAAAAGAAAAACCCTGAACAAAGGATGAGTTTAACCTCTAAAGAATCTTGCAACAAACTAGTTATCAATATGCACACAGGAGAATGATCAAAATTAAAGAACAGCCAGTACAGACTCATCAATAATAAACCGCAGTAATCCAGTCTTAATGCCCTGGAAAGAAGCCTAGCAAAGAGAAGAGTTAGATACAATACCCAAAATACACTCTGACAAGCTTGATGCCAAAGTATAGCTTCTGTGGAATCATAATCAAGTAGAAGTCTACAAAGCCTCAAAAGACATTACACTAACTGTTCATCATAAAACCAGCACATCTCAATTCAGATTTTGAACTGAGACTTAAAGACAGACTCATGTAAGTCGGTATTTTCAGCAATGACTTACATGACTGAAAATCCTTGTAAAATACATGCTGATGAACCTGAGATGTACTTCACAGCAGTATGGGAGAAAAGGGAAACACCTTTAGAATTAAAGGCATGTCTTCTTTAAGACCATCCTCTCTTTGTATGAAATAAATGAAATGGAAACAAACAAAGAAAATCACAGAAGTGCAATACTTGGGAAGACAACATCAAGGGAAAAAATACAAAATGAATGAAGATCTGGACAAGTACCAGCACATCCGAAACAGAAACAGTAAGTACTCATAACAAGGCATGGTAGAACCATGGAATAATTCTTGTTGAAAGTGATCTTTAAAAGTCAACTAATCCAAACACGTACTCAGTGTAGGTCCAATCAGATTAGACTGCAGAAAGCTGTGGCCAGTTGAGTTCTGAGCATCTCCGGGAATGGGGATTCCACAACCAGGGATGGGGAATCCACAACCTATCCAGTCAACCTGTTCCAGCATTTGACCACTCTCCTGGGAAAAGTTATTTCCCTGGCACTGAGATGGAACTGCCATGTTACAGCTCCTGGTTACAGCCTCTTGTTCTTCCACTGCACTCCTCCACAAAGAGTCAGGCTCTGTTGCCTTATGGGAGGTGTTGAGAAAGTCATAAACACCAAGCTCCCCATTTTGCATTCACCTCTTAGGATGAAACAATAGCATGCTCTCCACCTCTACCTGTATATCATGTGTTTCAGCTCCCTTATCATTTTCATGGTCCTCCACTGGACTTGCTCAGCTTTGTCAATGTGTCCCTCACGCTGGGGATTCCCAGAATAGGACAAAAATCTTCAGTGTCAAATGGGGAAATATCACTTCTGGCTAGACTTCTCCTAATGCAGCCCAAGATGCAGCTGTCCTTCTTCAGAAGGCATACTCTGATGACTCACGTACAACTTGCTGTTCACATGTTTTGGCTATTCTCTAAAGAACTACTCAGTTAGTGGTGGCTAATGCTGTTGTACAGACTTACACTACAGATGGAGAACTCCCCATCTGCCCTTGATGAATTTCACGAGGCTCCCAACAGCTCATTTATGTAGCGTGATGAAGTAGCACTGAATAGCAGCGCACCCACAATGCATTCGCCTCTCTTCCAGACTTGCTGAGACTGTACGTCCTTCCGTGACCCAAGTTATCAGGTATCTTATGATCTCAGTCTATAGCTCACAGTCACTGATAGCAGCATCAGTGATCTTATGCAAGTACGCTTTATTTTTATTACAGGTCTACTTAAATCAAAAGACAGAAACAAGGAGAAATCAAAACAGAAATACACGGTATTCCAAATCCGTAGGAGACCCCACAGCATGTAAAAATATGAGCAAGCATAAACTACAACCAACTTACTCATTCCTGAACATTCTCTGTCTCCATCCCACACATTAGAAACAGCATGACCAGTCAACAGGAGGTTAATCAAACTTTGGCTATGTAACAGAAAGAAAAGGGACATATATTATTTCTGTAAAAGTAGTTACATGTAACAAATGAAAAAAATATATTATTATTTAGGCAGTGGAGCAGATATTCTTTAACTAATTTTTTTAATTACCATGTATTTGTAATTCAGCAACACTAATATGATTTCTACTATTTCTATAAAATGATTTGATACAAAAATGCAGCCCCGAATTTGAGAATTCTTCCTCTGAAAAATCAGTATTAACATAAGTCTTTCCCCAGAACTCACACACAAGAGGGAGTAAGCAGTGAAAAGAGATTTGCTGTGATAATTGTTGCTTTTACTTATTATAAAGTTATAACTGAATCCTTCCAAACCACACCTCTTCCAGCTTACCTTCCATGACCATAAACAGGATCTATCAATGGCTCAGTTGCATCCTCAATTTCATTTTTTATGTTTTCAGTACCCTGCAGAAACATAACAAGCATTTTTGCTCTCTTTGGGATTGAACAACATTTAAAACAACAGAATGTTTTCCCAAAACGTTAGGAGGCTGGTACCATATGAACTGAGACTTGAATGTGCTTCTCTCTCACGATAGCAAAAAGAAACACAAAGCAAGATAATGCAGTAGTGAAACAATGCTACTAGGGGGGCTGATGCTCTTACGTAATGAAATGAAACCTAAACACACTCATTTCTCCTGATACCAGGGATATACAAGGAAGGATGTTTACAAAATCTGTAATTCTCCCAGATAAGAGGAAAAAAACAAATCAGGGATTGAGCTTTTCACATTTTTATGCTACAAATGAATTGCACATGGGTGAGGATACTTTTGTATCCATTTATCTAGATTTATCAGCTGACTTCAGGGTTCATGTTTTACAGAAAAAGGGTTATATGACCAAACTTTCTAGCAATGAAGACACACAATAATCAAACAACCCACAAACCTTTGTCAGTATCACAGAATACAGAAAGAGTAATACTCCAAATCTGTTTGTCCACACTGAATATTGATCCCAAATTGCATCCTTCAGCTCAGGGAAGCTTTTGAATGCACGTTTGCTAAAGACAAAAAGCAACAGAAAAAAAAATAATCTATTGAGAAGAAATAGAACAGCGTGATGAAGTACAAACAAGAAATTTTAAGATCTAACACAGAATTGTCCAAGTAAAACAGCTAAAACCAGTGTTATACACACAATGACACAGCAGCTGTTCTGTAGTTATTTTAATTGCCACAGAGGCGCTAGTATTTACCCACAAGAAGATGATAAATCTGGAGCAAGGTGTAAAAACATACACCATCTTATATGCAAACACTAATGTTAAAGATATGTATATTTGTGAACAAGTTGAGTATCTTAAATCAGGAATTCTACTGAATATTACTGAAATTATATGATAGACTACATGCTCCAGAATAAAGTTTGCACTGCACACTCCTCTGACAGACCTTCAGTTCATAAATGGTGGAGAAAGAATTTCACTACATAAAGAGTTTTCCAGAATCAAAAGTAATTGCTACATTTCACTTGAGAAATTGATGCTACTAGATTCTAAATTTGAGAAAAAAAAAAAAAAACCAACAATATTCCAAATGGTACATCCACATTCAGGAAAAAAAAAAATCTGTTTGCTGACTGGATGATTACATAACACCAAATGATCTCATATTTAAAAATGAAAAGAACTGGAGAAAGGAAGAGTTCCATCAGATTCCAGTGAAGTAATACACTTGCTCTTGGGAAATTAACAGCTGAACACTGCTTTTCAGAACACAAATATTAGCTTTCATTGAGTAACTCAAACTGGGTCATATTCTCTGCCTCTCTGTACATTTGAAAAAGTACATCCATATGTGAGTTTTCTCTGGCCAACACTAGAAAAATTTAAATTGTCAAGGTAAAGACATGAAATCAACTTGCCCTAAACACAGAGAAAAGGGTTTAATTTCCACTGAGACAGACTGTGAAAGATCAAAGTGGCTATCAATAATTTATAGACTGGGACTGGGGAACAAATCAGTGTTGGGATTAGGTAAAGTTACAGAAATTGTAGTGTTCTCCTCTCTCCTTGTGACTACAGCTTGTTCTATAAACTTATTACTGAAGACAATAATCAGTAATTATTTCAGTACTAAACAGTATTATTTTCCATCTCAAGTGTTTTTAGCTCTCTTGCTCTCTTATTTTCCCTCTTTTGGCATATATTTTTATCATACATAATAACCATTCACTGTGGAAATAAAAGACAGTTGCCTCTAGAGACAAACTCACTAGAACCTCAAGCTCTGTACTTATATCCAAGAAAGAAAAGTTTGAACTGTAAGATTCAGTTTTTGATTTGAATGCTTTATAAACATTTCCCGTGTTATCTCAAACCAAGAAAGATACTACATCACGTCTTTTTTTCAGTGTATTTATCAAGTATTTCAAACAGAATCACCTGTGAAGAGTGTATGAAAGATATGACGATGGACATCTTAAACTTAATTAGATATTAATCTTAACTAGCTGCGTTTATTCAACAATTTCACCTTATTACGTTGCTCCAGTTTTAAAGTCTAATTCTTTTGTTCAAGATAGTATTCAATTTGAAACTGTAAAATTCAAAATGACCCCCCCCCAAAAAAAAGCAATATAAAAATCCAAACCCCCAGACTGAAATCGGAAATCCAAATTTAACCTGATGCGTAACACACAAGAAGTTCTTCAACATAGCCCTTTCAGGGCTACGAATATTAGCGTTACTTCAAAATATTGTATTTTAAATGTTACAACATATTACTTACTGAATTAATGCATGAAATCGCTCAAAGCCAAGCTCTTCCACAGCCAAGGCAGCTATACACAAGAGACACTTTTCAGCACTACACATGGCAAAAAATGACACAAGATACACACAGCAAGCTAGTATACTTTCAAGCTTTAATTATATTGTTTAATTTTTAATCCTCCCTTGACATTTTTATTTTTTTAACTGCTTACTATAAAACTGATCTAGAGCAACATTAAGATTCCACCATACAAAACAGTGAGAGTATTCCTATTTGGAGTAATCAATTTATTAAAAGCACAAAGCCACTGCAGTGTGCAGCTTTTAAAATATTTGTCAAATGCTAAGCTGCTGATTTTGTACAAATCATGACTGTCAAAGTCATTGAGCATATGCATGCTACAGATGTAACTTCACAGGTCAGTAAGTATTATTTCCTAGAAAAGCAAGCATGATTACTTGGATCATTTTATCAATGTAGATAAGCTGTATTTTTTCTTTTAGAATATTACTGAAATCTTGTTTCTTGTCTTTCCCTTTTAATATTAATTCAGTATTTATCACAGGAGAGAGTAGAATTACTCTGCAAAGTGTTATAAGTTCTATTTTTACATACGCTTTTCCATTCTTTTCTATTAATAATCGTTAAATAACTTTCCAAATGTTACCTCCAAGACAGAAAAAAAATACAGCATTTAGTGTCTTCCCAAGTTCAACACAGGCTTTATACCTTTGTTCCCCCTCATAACATTCTCAAGCCAGGGAGGTGAAACAAGCTCTTAAAGATGTTCCAGTTGTGTAATTATTGAGTTCTGAGGAGCACTGAGATATTAAGACTGTAGAAGTCTTCAAAGACCTTCACCTTTAAGTACTTTACCTACCTGCGAGTGGAGTAACACTCAAAACAGATGGAGCAGCTTTCTGATATGGGCTACTCAGTGCTACTTCCATAGATCATGTCTGATCACTTAGCAATTGAATATGACTGCCTATGATTTCTGTTAAAGATCTGAAGCCACTGGAGTTAATACTACTGACCAATTCTTCCCACAGTAATTCTTCATGATGGCTCTGTCTCTTTTCTGACTGTACTTGGAAAGGTGTGTTTTTGTTTGCCTGTATACAAATACAACCGATTCTGATTCTCCAGCAGCAGAATAATTTCATTTCCAACCCTAGAAATAAGGCAGTGGTTTATTTTTATCTTTTGATCAATTACAACTACAAAAAACTGAAAAAATTAGGTTTCCAAGAACAAAACTAGACTTAAAAAAAAAATTAAGATTTTTGAAAAATATGAAATATTAATCTACATGAAGAAAAATTCCAAACCAAGCCTCTTTTTATTAATCCAAAAGTATTTTAATAAGGAAGACTATAAATGCTAAAGGATTCCCTTCCAAAGATTTGATGCCTTTTATGCAGAAAGTTAGAGGGAATAAACCATATAAAACCTTTGAACCTGGGAGTTTGCACTACTACAGCCAATGCATGGCCAACAACAATCACTAGAATACATCACAAAAGCAGATGAAAAAGGCTACTGCATTCAGTAAGTGTGCTTGAATCCCTGTTTTGTTCACACACCAAGATTATAGGCAGTTCCACTGTGTTACTACAGAACAGATTGAAATGGTTAGAGAAGCACTGTTTGAAACAAAGGGAAAGAAGAAGAAAAAACCTAAAGAAGTGTAAATAGACATAACTGAAACAAAGCTAGATAAAGACAGTACTTAGCAGAGAGGAAAACAACGAACTGCAATAGAGCATGAGCTGTGTGAAAAATACAGTAGTACAGAAATGCTACAGAATAATAATAATAATTCTATCATGCTGCACCTAATCACATTTCAAGTTTTCATATTTCAAGATTTTTTTTGTAAACTTATTCCCACATTCAGTTCCCAAATAGCACTAGCCTGCCACAAAGTACTGCATTTTTAAGACTCCTCTGCCACCCTACATCATCTCTCAAGTCTTGCAAACTATGACAACGTCAGTTTCTATTTTTATTGATTACAGCAATGAAGCAAGAAATAAACTTACTCCTTTGCACTAGCAATGACAGAACTCTGCATTACTGACAATACTTTGTTACTCATATCTTTCTTTTTAGACTAGCAAGGAAGAAACAGAAATTGTTTCTATAGTTAAAAATAGAAGGACGTTAACAAGCAAGCACTACATCTTAAATCAGGAAGAACATAGCATTATATAATTTTAAATTAAAGTACTGATTGAACTGTAAAGCACATCAAACAGGGACATTCACACTCTAGCAGGAATGTAGACTAGTTCTAGTTGAATATGAAGAGTCAAGGAGATTAACGTTCATGACAAAAGCACACTGCTCATTGTAAATACATTCTGGTCTTCCTAAGTGCGTTCTGCAGTATTAAGGACAAAGGCAGCACTTGCAGATTTGAGAAAAAAAAAAATAAAAAAAATCAGGAAAAACATAAATAGAACTGACTAGTTCATTGTGTTAATGTTGATAAAAAGAGAGCTTATGTTTAAGAAGACCTCCTGAACACACTTTCCATTAAGTTCCTCAGAACAAAGAGGAAGTAAAAAGTAACAATCTACTGATAACTAGGCTCTACTTCACTTTTTCTTCAAATGAAAAGCCATAATCTGAGCAAGAGCTTTGCAGACGTATGGAAAGGCAGCCAAAATTTGGAATTTCAAAAAGTTCCAACTACTTTTAACTTTCAAAGGAAGATATACATATATATGTTTAAAACTGAACAGTTGCAGATACAACTTTCTGTGTAATATTTTTCCTTTATAAAAAATAAGGTCCAAAGTGAGCTATATGGTGACTTTTCTCCCCAACTGAGTAAAAATGTTAATTATTACTGCTTGAGCCCTCTAAAACACACGAAGCATTTGACAGCTGATGAAGATGACTTGTGCCATAAAGAGCTCCAGCACTACTAATTGCTGTAGCTAGCTTTACACATACAAATCTACTTGCACAATTCTTACTTTGTAATTATGTCACAAACTGGTGAATAACAGATACCTTCCGTCAAAAGATGGCACCTTTATAAGCATGTTCTCATGTGAAGAGTTTTTCATACTTCTCAAAGGGCACATTGAGAACAAAAACTAAAAGAAAAAGAAGCTTAACTTTTAACATGTTAGATAACCCCTATTAATGATTAATAAATACATCTCAATGATCACGTGCACACAAACTTCCACATCGCTGGAACCACAATAGTTTAAATATGACTCGATGTTGTACCTCAGCATAACAGGAGATGTTCAACAACCAATGACGAAATCAAGGCATCTGCAAGAAGTAGGTAAATAAAGAATTCTAACCTACCAAAAAAAGAACCCTATTAACCTAAGAAAAGGTAATTTAATTAAACTGTTTTGGTATCGCACAGAAGCAAATAAAGGGAAGAAGGCTACTTCTCCCTAACAGGGGATCCAGAACATTTCAGAACCAATTTGAAGAGTTTCTTGTAAAAGCTCTTCTGAAATAAAGCTACAAATGACCAGTTAAAATATGCCCCTGGTGTCAGAAAGCATGCCTTTCTTCCAGATAAAAAACAAACAAAAACAAAACACCGGGCTTCAAATTGTAAAAAAAACCCTGAAAAGTCTGTGCAAATTGCTCGAATTCAAGAAAAGAACATCTGTACGAACCCCTCTGACAGACAGCCTTTCAACAAAAAGCATCAATGCTTCTAATTAAAACAGACAAATATCCACCTATTGCTAAAGAAATTAAAAAGGTGAAAACCTTATCTGTATCTTAATAAAAAGGAGAGGGCCCTCAAAAACAACATATTACTTTACTCAATAATAAAGAATTTAGAATAGAAATGCTTCTTACAAGGTTGTTCCTCCTGACGACTGGATTCTGCAGGACTTTCAGAAATACTAGCAGTTTCTTCAGTTGTTTTTCCTCTTATCCATGTTGCCAGAGAGTATGACTCAGAGTTATCAGAACAAGCCATCTCCAAAATATCACATAACGTATGACAGAGAAGGTTTTTCTGCTCTACTTCTGAAAGATGAGAAACCTACGTGAGTTCAATTGCTGCTAATCAGTATCTCATATATGCTCCTAGTATTTTTATGCTCATTAAGGCTATCTAAACAATTATCTAATTACCTTATTAGTGCTAATTGCTCTGTGACAATACTGGACCAAAGAACCAAAAAGCTATCTTTAGAGAAACGTTTTAATACGATTCCTAACTTATTCCCTGTTTTAGTAAGATTTCAGTTAATCCAATATTTATAAAACACACAAACGCTGTGGACTGACATGGACCTCACAAACAGGAATACAGAGAGACTCTGGTTGTTTAGCGTGAAGATGGCAAGGCTCTGGCAAAACCTGATTACAACCTTTTTGTTATGTAAAGAGAGAGAAACTGTTTTTAGAAGGGCCTGTAGTGACAGAATGAGGGACAATGGTTTTTAAACTTTAAGAGGGTGAATTTAGATTATATATCAGAAAGAATTATTTTACAGTGATGACAATGAGGCATTGGATCAGGTAACCCAGAGAAGCAATGGATGGCCCATCACTGGAAGTCATCTAAATTAGGCTGGACTGATGGACTTTGAGCAAGGCCTGTTCCAGCTTCTGATCCAGCAAAAGTCATCCCTGCCCATGGCAGGATAGCGTACTAGGTGATCTCTGTGTTCCCTCCAACCCAAACCATTCTATCTTTCAATGCAGCATATATACTACGTGTGCTTTTTTTCAGAAAAGAAAAAAATAAAAGGCAGTCTCAGTACCTGGACAGTCTCTCCAAGTAGACTTCTCGCTGGCAAAAAGCCTCTTCAAAAGGAATGCCTTTGATATCAAAGCATCAAATAATGATTAAAATACAACATCAGCAAACATTTCACTACAAGCTCTACAGCAAAGCACTTCTGCATATTATTAGAGTGTTTCAAGCTCCTTGTCACTCAGTAAGGCACTCTAAGCCTGCACTGTTTACTGATTTTTCTCATTCAGTGTAACTGTAAAGGTGCCCTTAAATACTAGGTTCAACTGTGGTAACATTGAACAAAGTACACTACAGAGTATTCAAACATCTCCAGACTCACACACACAACTGAAGCAATAGAGGTGAAATTTTGCAATATGTAACTGGGAAGTACCCAGTCACTCAGAAATCAAAAATCCCCTCCAGTATTTACAAAGCCCTCTGATTTAACCATTACGAATTATAATTTGCACAACAAAGTAAAGAAAAAATTAGCAACCCACTGCAATAATTTCTGTATTAGAGTTCCACATATGCTCTGAAAAGGACAAAATTTAGGCTTATGAATCTTAAAATCACAGCTGCATAAACACATCTTACCTGTACAGGCGCAATCACTGCACAAGGGCCACCTTCAAACTGTTCTAAAGCAGTCGATTCAGATTCACTAAAGACAAATCCTGTCAAATGAAAGGATATGGATTTAGTGAAATATATAAACAAGTATGTTTAAATATATGCGTTCCCTAACAGAAAAGACATTGGTTTTGCTCATTTTTGTAAATGAGCTTTCTAGACCTTCCCCTGCCTCCAGAGATGCAGCAGAATGTGATTAAACTATCTGAATAAAAAAAGAGACAGAAACAGGTAGAAAAATTAATTATCTCAGCAAAGAAATTATGAACATAAAGAGCTAACAGCCAGAGAATTTTTTTTAAGTAGTAAGACTATCATTAGAGTTTGTGTAGTTGAATACTTCGACCACAGTTTTTAATTGATTTCTAAGAAATAATAAATTAAAACGTGCTTATAAGTTACAACACTTTGTCTTGAATATGCAAAAAAAAATTAAAAGAAAATCACTTTTTGAGCACACAACACATTTTTATTCCCTATGAAGGGCATGGTAAACCTCCCAGTGATGTCCTTTTTGGCCTATCAGTGCTGCCTATTAAGGTTGAAATATGCCCAGTAACTCAAAATATTCACTTGTAACCAAGCAAGCCTCTTAATGGTGGCATTTCAAAGTACAGACACTGAACTTAGCAAAATGCAAGGTCACTTCTCCATCTTTAAAAAGTCAGAATTATTTTTTACAGTCCCATAATGGAGTAGATGCTGGAACCAATACTGTAGAATTGTTAATACGTTGCTCTTAAACTTTTCAAGATGTGCTAATTCACAGTTTGCACTTCTCAAGTAAAAGCATGTACACGGACAATTACCTTGATGAAGTTGATGCATAACAACTTACAGTAAGTGGCACTGCACATTACATTTTTAAGTGCTAGTAAGACTGTGCTAAAGTAATGTTTGTGTAATCTAGAAACCATGCAACTACAGCCAGCAACTGACTAGCAAATGCAAGCAAGTGGGGACAGGAAAAAAAGGGGAATATACATGCACATTTCCTCAGCAGTGTTGGTCCCAGTGGAACATTCAATGTCCCTTCCCACAGTTCCACCTTTCCCATAGTTCTGTATCATTACAGCCTGCTGTATCAGATTTCAGCACTCCCAGCTCCTGGATATGAATCTGAATGAGAGCAGTGCATCTCCTGGTGCAGACTTCTGCACTACTGCACAACAGGCACGCTGTCCCAAGCAGCACCAGAGGGCACTGTGCATGCCAGAGGCCAGCTTTCATCACAGAAATGATACTTACTCAACACCAGGGTAGAAAAAAAAACCTGTAAGGCATACAGTGCAGCTATAGTTCCTAAAAAGTGGGCTTTCCCTATATCTGACTCCAGACTTTCTGAACCTTGTGCATTACAATGTTTTTTATACCCAAAACTCAAATGCCTGTCATGCCTCAGATCTAGCATCACTGAATTTACCAATGAAGCTGCATTAATCCGTTCTTCAAAATTTGCACTACTGTGAATTCATTTCACTGTATACATGCCCTAAAAAGAAACACTAGCAGTTATTTGAACTATCTGAATTAGTTTGTGCACACTCATCCATATTAAAACATATGTTTCTTTCTGTTTTGAAGCATTATAGCATGCCAGCAAAGCACACTGCAGCAACAGTTTTTTAGTTATTTTAATGATTTAGCCACTGCAGTAAAACAACATACTTGGACGTGGTACCACTAAACCACGCTCAGAAATCTTGACTTTGTTTCATATTCTTCAAGTTTCTTAGAGAAAGCAGGAGCTGTCTCAGCTTACCCTGCCCTGTTTTTCAAAGCTGTCTCCTAAAAAAAGAAAGCCCAGTGAGATTCTCCAAGGTGAAAGTCAGGAAAGACGATGCAAAACTGATATTATCAAGAACCTGACAGAATACAACCACAGAAAAATCACATGCAATACTTAAAGCAGTATCTTCTTTTCAGCTAATTGCTGCTGCTGTGTAGCAAGAAACAAACAAACAAACAAACAAGAACACCAACCCTTCAAAACCAAACACACCAAAGGTCTTGCTTTCCTTCTTAAAATGTCTATGAAATCCAAAGTCAGCTCAGATAATATTTCAGACACCAGGACTAAAGTCCTTCTGGCTTCTAACCTACAACAGCCTGGAATCACATCTCCTTACTTTTTTGCACAATAATCACATCTTGAGCCATCTCTATAAAAACTCATCATCCCCACACTCTTGTAATGATGCACAGGAATGGTCTGGACATCTTTTAAGCTACCAGATAAGACAAGCACCTCTTACCCATCCTAATTTCTAAAAGCAATACTGTAGGATGCAGCTCCTCAATCAAAGAAGTAATAAAAACCAATATTGGGATATTTAAAAATACTAGACCAAGCAGAAGAGTTCCAAAAAAAGGAAATCTGGAAAGTAAAGGGGAGACATGAAAGCTGCAAGAAAACAGACCTCTTTAAATTCAAGTTACACATATATATGTCAATAGCAGTACTATTCAGAAGCTATGCTTTTGAAGTTAAGCAATTGTTTTGTAAAGCCTGAGCCATTTTATTTCCTAAGACAGGTGAGAAAACAGCTTAGGTAATTCTGAAACGGCACTGCTTTCAAACCTGGCAGATGTTAACAGATGAATAGCTTTCATGCAGCACACCTCGGGGCTGATCTGAAAAACAGCTTTATGAATGGAATTTATCTTTTGTATCAAAGAAAACAATACGTGTGTCTAACACACGTATTTTTCTCTAGGGTTCAGCCTTCCTACCATCCTTCCCCAGTCACTCAGTCATTGTATCTACACCAGGAAATACTGAAGCGAAGGCCAAGCTGTTGCTTGGAGTCCACTTGAGGACTCTGACAAATGAAATTCCGTGGGTTCAAAACACAAATTCTGCTGCAATCATGCAGAAAGATTTTTCTTGGAAGGAGAAAAAAAACTAACAGAAAAAAAACACACACACACACACACACACAAAAAAACCCACAACAGCTTTACAGCTTTGCATTTGCAAGGTCTGGAATCCAAATAAGGTATCTAAAGTTGCCAATGCAGGACGGTGTAGGAATTACTTCTAATTCTTGAACCATCACTAACTTCAAGCAGCATGTCTACTTCAGCCAGCTCAGTCAATCTGCTCCCATAATACATTACAGAGAAGACTATTTCCTTTTAGCCAGTGCAGGGACACAAACTGACACCCTGCACATTATTTCTATTAGTAAGTTTCTGTACCATCCCTTACAGGTTTGATACAACACCAGAAAATCTCCTCTGAGAAGAAATTATGCACAGGTTGTGTAATTTACACATGAAAAAAAGGAATCATCACACTACAAATACCCCAGGGCTCACTATCGCTACCTTACCTTTGTCACCTCCCAGAGATCATAGAATACGAGTTGGAAGGGACTCAAAATCATCACCGAGTCCAACTCCTGGCTCCACACCAGACAACCCAAGAATGAGCTCATACTCTGAGAGCACTGTTCAGACACTTCTTCAACTCTGGCCAGCTCGGTGCCCTGACCACTTCCCTGGGGAGCCTGTTCCAGAGCCTGACCACCTGCTGGTGAAGAACCTTTTCCTGACATCAAAACCGACCCTGTACAAGCTCCACGCCATTCCCTCGGCACTGCTGCTCCCACCAGAGAGTAAAGCTCAGCGCTGCCCCTCTGCTCCCTGTGAGCCACCACGAGGGCTCCCCTCAGCTCCTCTGTCCTGGACTGGGTACTCCCAGTGACCTCAGCCGTTCCTCACGCGTCTTCCCGTTCAGATCCTTCACCATCTTTGCACCACGCACGTCCTCCAGCTGATAAAGAAAACATTTGCAAACATCAGTATCTTCCGACCCGCGCTTGTGCTGCTTTAAAGAAAACCGTTTGCGATCGCCCTGTTCTCGGAGGAAAGAAAGGCACCTCAGTGCACTCGTCTCCGCAAAATAACGGAATGTGATACCCTCGAAAGAGACCTAAGAAACACGCTTCCTTTCCTATCAACATGTGAGGCAAAAGACGACCAAGCTGCAAAAAAAAAAACAAAACAACAGATAAACCCAACAACTACAGAGAATCGAAACTGCTGCATCATTTTCCCGAGAGGCGCGCGGGGCTGCAGAGCAGACTGCCCGCACACGGCTCCGCTCCGCAACCCGCCACGGAGCCCCGCACCCACGCGGGGACGCACGCAGGGGCGCAGGGCGGCGCCGCCCCGCCCCGCAGGTGGAAGGCACGGGGCGGGCCGGGGCCCGGGCCGGGCGGAGGGGAGCGCGGGACACCGCGCACGCAGCTACCTTGCGCCCAGCGGCAGAATATGGTGTCGGCCAGCCCGCGGGGCCCGGCTTTCTTGCCCCACACCAGGTGGACGAGCTCCTGGCCCACCTCGGACATGACGGGGCGGCGGCGGCGGCCCCCGGGGCCGGGAGGGCGAGGCGGTGCCGGCGGCGGAGGCGGCTACGGCAGCCGCTGCCCCTGCGCAGGGGAGGGGCCGCGCCGGGCCGGGCCGCGCCGGGCTCCTGGCGGAGCTGCGCAGGCGCCGCAGCCGCTTTTCGCCCTGCCCGGCTGACGCTTCCGCTTCCCGTGGCAGCCCGAGGCGGGCTCGGCCGGTGAGGGGCGGGTTGCGGTCTGTGAGGGCGCGGCACAGCGCGTGGGTTTGTTGGGAGTGCTTAGCGGTGAAGCCACGCGGTGTCCTGCTGCCTGTGCTGCTCGTGGCTGCTGTGTAGTCTAACCTGCTAAGAATCACAGAGTGCTGTCGTAAAATCGTTACGCTTGGAAGGGGTCTCTATTTGCTATTTTAAAACAGTTAGGAAACTCAGTTATACCAACATACTTAGGGAGCTTACTTTGTATGTTTGCTGGAAGCTCTAACCTGATATACAGGTATAATGTAGTGCCTGGATACATACATAAGACAGCTTTTTCTGGAGCCGTAACACTACTTTATCTGACAGTACCTAAACTCATTAAATAGTTTGAAATAATGAATGAAAGATGGCCATGTGATTTTCTCAATCCAGTTAAATGTCATGTCAGACATAAAACTTAGAAAACTCACATTTGGAATATAACTCAAATCAGCTTAGTAATGGAATTCTTCCTGCTAGAGATTTTAGGTGACAAGACTCGGTATTTTTGTAGAAGACAGCTGCAGGGTTCCTTTTCTCTTTTTTTCCTAAAAGGCAATTTGAATGGGAGTATGTGGTTAGCGTTGTTTCAAGAAGGCTGTGTTGACCTTGTGTACAAAGCTTTTCAGAAGGGTGGTGACCATAACCACCAGCCATACTGTACTAATGGTGTTGTCTTCTGTAGAAAAAGAAAACAAAACACTCCAATGTGAAGTCTTCCTAGGTGAAATTGTAGTTTATGCTCCATTCAAAATTCTCCATCTGGAAATTGGTGTGGAATTTTTTGCCCATCTATTTCTATTCATTATAGAATTATTACCTTCACAAAGACTGGATATCTACTGAGATTTATACTGCATTAACTGTAGGAACAGCCGTTCCTGGAACATTTGAGCTTTCTCACACGTAATACCACAAATTGATCAGAAGATGGTGCGATTGTACTTCTGATTTTTAAGCATTTTCCAGTGCGTGCACAAATTAGCATTTCCCGAGTTTCTGACAAGCCATCTCCTTTCTTTAGTATTGATTAACATTACTGATTTTGGATTCGCATAAATAATGCTTATAATGTCTACGTTTTGATTTTTAGCATAAAGAAGGAGTAGCTCCAAACAAGTGAAAAGAATTTGTGGAATTACTAGTATCGTTAAAAAAAAAAAATAAATAAATCAGATTCCATACATTTTATAATAAGGGCGTTATTTAGATTTGAAAGTTTCACAGAATCACAGAACTGTAGGGGATGGAAGGGACTTCAAATGATTATTGGGTCCAACCCCCTGCCAGAGCAGCTCCTTAGCCCAGGTTGGTGTCCAGACGGGTCTTGAACATCTCCAGGGGAGGAGACTCCACCACCTCTCAGATCAGCCTGTGTGAGTGCTCCATTATCCTCATCGTGAAGAAGTTCCCATGAACACTTGTGCAAAACTTCCTGTGCTTCAGTTTGTATCCATTTCCCTTTGTTCTACTGCTGTGGAGAGTCCAGCCTTGTCCCTTTGCCTACCACTCTTTAGATATTTATAGACATGGATTAGATCCCCTCTGCATAGTATTTTTTCCAATTCAGTGATGTACAACTTTGCTTGTAGATTTAATAAAAGGTATGATAGACTCAAAATTGTGAACCTCCTATGAGCAGGAGGATAATAGAAGCATTTCAAAAATGGAGCAATGTTACAAGCACCAGCCAACTACAGGCTGTTCACTGATGGGCAGTTTTTATGATAAGAAAGAACTGCAAGATTTAACAGGCTGCTGAGCCTACAGCTACTGCTGTATGGAAGAGAAGTTAGATGTTGCTACCCAGCAGCACCAAAAAGCCCTAAGTGCAATGTTTACTTTCTCATCATAGAGTGGAAGACAGCTTACCAATCACACGTGTGTTATTGCAGACTAATAGGTGAGCTAGCAGCTAATAATAGTCCCAATAAATTCCATCTATATTCCTAATGTCTTGAAAATTAAAATGCTACTAAATTAGAAACACATTTTTGGTAAAGTTAGAATCACAAAATGTCACTTTTCAGTGAAGTAACATTTTTGGTGTGTATCAGTAACGCTGAGGTGTTGTAGCCCCATACAACAACATTTAATGCTTCACATTAAATGAGAATGATTTCACCTTTAAAATGTCTCACTATCAAAATACATCTGATTCTATTAATTTGCTCCATGTAGTTTGAACGCTTACATGAAAAAACTCCTATTCAGAGTTATCCACTACACAGACGAAAACTAAGTAATGAGAAACAAGATGGAGACTAATTTGACCCATTTTGATGATTTGGTTGTCAGTACAACACATGGGGTTTTGTGTAGACAAATTAATGAAACTAGGAACAAGGCAGCAATCTGCCACACAGTGGCTAGAAAAAGCATTAGGAAATTACTTTGGAAATATCACTGGAGTCATTAGCTTCAGTAATACAAAGGGTAAAAGGCAACCCACACAGTCAGTTGTCACAAACAACACGGGCTACACACACAGGGCTGTGGTTGTCATAAATTTTGACTTAATCTCTCACCAATCATATTTGAAGTTTTGAGTATTCCAAGAGGAGGAAACTGAAAAGGGGGATTTAGAGAAAAGCATTGAACCAGAAGTCTGATATTTTGGAATTAGAATGTAGCAGGACTTCTTTTTCTCAGTTCATTGGCTTTCTTCACTGGGGGCAAACTACCTTCTCTATTTCAGAAGCAGAATATATGCAGATTGGGAACTAAACTGCAAATGAATAGTGTACAAATCAACACCCCTATACGTGGAAATCCTTTTTGCTGAACTCCCGAATCTATTCTATTTAAATATTGTTGTATTGTGTGGGATGTGTAAGCCATACTGTACAGTTGAGGGTTTGTGGAAGGTAACAGCAAGCTTCCCTGTATTACCTCCTTAAATATGCTTAGAGGTAAGCAAATCAATAACGATTAAAACTGGATGCCCCACAGCATTGCTTGCCTGTATCCTGAACACACAGCTCCGAGTTACTTTACCTTCAAATAGCCTCTATGAACTGAAAGTGGTTTCCTTTTTTTTTTTTCTCTCTCCAGTTTCTTCTTTTAACTGTCGGGCTGCCACCACGTGGTTGGTGTGGTGATTTAAAGTGAACTTTAAAAGCCGAAGGCACCCTTTTTTTTTTTCCCTCCCTCCTTTTAAATATTCACTAATTTTTTCTTTGTCAGATGCTGTTAATTTCCTCTGTGCGATTGTTTAGCATTTTGTGGTTTTTTTCCCCTCTTAGAATTTTCCTTTTTATGAGGTATAAAAACATGTTATGTTTCACATATTATGGAACACACTCACCCTTCTATGCTCAAATTCAAACTTACTTGCTTTAGGTTGGTTCTGCTAAATCAGAATGCAGCATGTTAGAACAGTTCTCCACAAAAGGAGGGAATACAGAACATGAGCATACACTCTCCATATGTGCACTCCTTATCACTTCAATGTATTTTTTACACATTAACCCTGTTGCTGTACTTTAACACCAGCAAGCAGCTAAGCACTACAGAGTCACTCTCTCCTCCTCAGTGTGATGGGGGAGAGAATCAGAAAGGTAGGATTGTGAGGATTTGGGGGTTGTGATAAAGACAGTTTTACTAGGTAAAGCAAAAGCCATTTGTGCAAGCAAAGCAGAACAAGGAATTCATTCACTGCTTCTCATCAGCCAGCAGATGTTTAGCCTCACCAGAAAGACAGACACCACCCCTCCAAAAGTATTACAATGTAAAGTTAAATACACATACTCTAGTCAAAGCCGGGCAGGAAAGTTTTAGCTCTGCAAAAGGGCTGGTTCACTACAGAAAATTCCACCCAAATATTTAGACCAGATTTTCTTTCAAGCCTGCAGATGATGGGGGAAAAATTAGTTTTTGAGAAGATGTTTGGTTTTGGAGTTCATAATGGGCTTTGTGTTGGAAGAATGCAGAATGGAGAGTATTGCTCAGAGGGCTGATAGGTGGAAACAGTTGGAAAACAGCCTGTACTAAACAGAAAATAACTTCTTTCCCTAAACGTGACAATCAAAAGCATTTGCTTGCTTAAAAATAGTATTTTAGAGGTTAAGACTGTTCTCAGTTTTTCTGTTTCAAATCCAATTCATCTTCAATGTTACCACTTCCTTTTTACTTAGAGTACTTTTAATGATTCTTGCTTATTTTATTATCTAGCCACTGTTTTGTTTTCTTTACTAAATTTTATCACACCAAAATAACTCATAGGTTATAATGACAAATACAGTCCTATGTTTAGCTTATTTTTGAGGCTCAACAGGGGTGAGTCATGCACTCAAGCATAACATTTTAAAGAATGAAACTACTGGTTGCTCCAAATTGTTCAAATTGACTTTAATTCCTTTGAATAAAGTTCTTTGCCCACTAGAGGGTATTGTAGTTCTTCAAATCAAAAGAATAAGGCTACATAGTTTAAGTAAATTCGGTGTAAAAAACCTCTGGCACAGTCCTGAGGTAAAGAAATCAAGGGCCAGGGAGCTTTGCTAGTTTACAGCAGCTGGACATCTGCTTTGGAGCACACAAAGTGAAGGACTTCAGATTTTTGGCTCCCCAAAATAACTATGACTTGTCATGATTTTACATACCATGGGCATTTTTACTGACAACTTTTATTCCTGAACATTTTTCCCCCTTACATTTCTGCCTGTACAAAAGTAGGCAGACATTTTTGTCTCTTCTGATTTTCTTACTTTAATTTTAGAAGAATTAAAACCCTTCCTTTTGTCACTCTAAGAAAGACTTGATAAGCATCTTTAGCTAGGCATCATATCTTCATGAGGTGGTTATGATCTAAAACTGTCTAGATGAATTAGGAACATATCCTCAAAGCCACTATATCTATTAGTTAAAAACTGGATAGTGAACAGTAGTTCATCCTCAAAACTGTATTTCCTTGTTAGCTAATGTAAACTATCCTTGAGATAAAGTGATCCTTTGAATGATCCATAGTCTGTACAGTGGAGACCATAACTGCAAGTAGCAGAAAAGGTTCTCCTTGAAATTTAGCCATTCACTGAAAAGAAGCAAGTTCCCTTGTTTTGTAGTATAATTCTGCAATGGGATGGAAGGTACCACAATAATAACAGAGTAGCAAAGCCTTCAGCTACAGCAAACAAGAACAAGCCCAAGCACAGCAGATACTGACATGAACAAAAGGAGCTGCTTACCTTCAGAATACCTCAGTCAGACAGGGATCTCCAGCAAGAGATAACCCTTACCTCCACTGGTAACCCTTAAGTGAGTTCTGGGAAGGGGTGGATCCTGGCTCCATCCCTTACAGTCGCTCAGGTACATTGCATGCACCTGAGTTCCCCTGGCTTGGCCCTGCCTTCCCACCAGGTGCTCAGTCACTGGTTCAGGCCATAACTTAGCATTTTCACTACATGTAGGAAATCAGTTTTCTTTGTGTTTTATAAAACTATAACTTCCAGAAATATCTGAACATAAGAAGATATCTTTTTTCTTTTCTTCTTGCTTCCCTTCTGCCCCTTAGAAAATCTATAGGTGTCACATGGTTTTTGGAAATGTTTTTATTGTGGTCTTTCATTTGGTTTGCTAGGGAACCAGTCTGTATTTCAGAATCAATCTATCCATCAGGCTTTAATGACCTGTTCAGCCTTCTCATTTAGATATTTCTTATGCCATTCTTACTGCCTTGTGCAGTTACCCTGCAAACTACATGTACTTACTCTTTTGCTAGTCCTTTCATGTTCTTATGCTTTCATCCAGCACTACTCTCTTGCTTCTTGGTTGATTATCAACTACCATGATTGTTATTATATTTGCAGAACATGTGACCACTGTAATCCTCCCATTATATGTTAACTATTATAGCTTAGGACGGCTATTATGTGGCTCTCCACTCTTGTGTTTCCATCTGTTGTCCATCCTTAATTAATGCCAATTCATGGCATACTTTATTTTTAATACAATGCAAGAGAGTTTAATACTCAGGAGATTTAGATCCCTGCGGCCACATTCCTTCATTTGTATCCAGTGTGTTCTGTATTGCTAAATCCACCTCACAGATGAGAAGAAACTAATGACTTGCAGTCACTGAGGCAGAAAGTGTGCAACTGTGCTTGGTTTTTTTTTTCCAATTTGGATGTGTAGTCAGAGCAATCACAGTAGCAGTGACTGTGTGAAAGGAGAGTAATTGCCTATGCAAATGAGACACACAATTACTAGCATTTTTGTGTGTGTGTGTGTGTGAAGATTTATGCTTAAAATCATGTAGTCCTTCTTCTCATACAGTTGGGCGTGTTGGCAGTCTTCTAGCAAAATTCAAAAGTATTAAATGACAAGCCACATTCCTCAACTGTAGATTCAATTGAATGTATTTGAAGTTCTTAATCTCCAGCTCCAAACTTCTGCTTCTTACTTGCTTTATATTAATGGTTATATTTATGTGTGTACTGTAATACATTTGTAATATATATATGTGTGTGTGTAATATAGATACATATATATCTCTTTGAATGATGTTGTGAAGTTTAAGCTGCATTTATTGAATTGAATAGCATTCTTACTGAAGAATATTAAATAAAGCACTTTGAAAAAATATGTTTAATCACAGCGAAAATCTGTTCTTACAGTTAAATGGTTTCTGCTATTTGATTGTTAATGATCATAGGTTCAGACCATTTGTAAGGGATCAGAACTATCTTAAACTGTGAAATACTCTGGTGATTCTACTTTACAGCAAGGCAAAATCTTGCCTGAGGTTTAAAATGTCATTACTGCAAAGCTGTCCCAAAGTATAGAAAACTTAAACCCAGTTTTCTTTAAAAAAAGTGTTAAATCTTGAAAAATAAGACTCAGGGAAAGCCTGCTCTTTCAGTACAATAGTATGACTGTTGCTAGCACCACTGTTAAGAAAAAAAATAATCAGCATGTAAACTAAGAATACTGCGGCGACTCTGCTCCTAAGGTGGTTGTCTGTAAAGAATAAAACTGACAATTTGATATTCAGATATCTCAAGTCACTAGAAATGGTTGAGGTGCTTGTTATTAATTTGTGTAGAACTGGTAGTCAGAGCTTGTTCTATAGTTTGATATAAGGTACATTCCTGCATGGTGTTTTACAAAACTTCGCGTTGTGTGAAAAATGCATGTACAAGTTTCCAAATCAATTCGTTTCTATTATAACCTTATCAGTTTTATAATTCTTAGAGCTTACAGACTTTCAGTGGCATCAGCTATGTGCAGAACAATTCTTGGGCAGCTTTCTTCGACTCTGCCTTTGAAAGCTTAATTCTGGAGCAGTGCAGCTGAAGGCAAAACCCAGGAGCTTGTCAGGACCTGTGAAAGCAAGTTTGTACTATAAAGAAGCACGTGATGAAAAAGGCACATTTTTGGTTGGACTCCTTTTTCACAGCACTGGAAAAAAAAATTGATGTGTAGCTTAATGTGGCAAAAAACATCAACAAGCTTGGTATATAGGGAAGAAATCTGTTCATTCCAAGCAATTAATGATGAGAATGTATGTTCTAAATCTTTTACCTCTGAGTATTACCATGTTTGTGTGAGTTGCTACACTGACAAACAAAATTAAAATCCTGACTATTTCTTTTGAGTTTCAGAGAGCATAGTATTTGTCATTAGCAGAACCTTTGGGAACAAAGAATTTTCCTTACAAAATTCCAGAATAAAATGCAAGGCCAGCAAGGAATTGGTTGTGGCTTCCTGGGATTCTGGATTTTATTATTTTCTTTCTGATTTGCAAGAGTTGCCAAGCAACTGCGTTCTGTGTATTTCAGCTACTCCTCATCTGTGGTATGCTTTCCTTAGGGTGCCCACAGGCCCTCTGTGCACTGTAGGCTGGCAGGAACATCTGCTTTCACCCTTTGCTGGGGTGACTGCTGAGTGGGTAAAGGAAGAGGAGTGGGTGCCTTGAATTTCGCGAGGCTGCTAGCAGCCTGCCTAGTGTTATTACAGCCAGGTTGGTGAGCTCAAGGCTGGATAAATAGACAGTGAAATGGAGGGTAAATGAGCTCAACCGTGGAGCTCTGAAGGTGGTGGTCACTGGCACAATGCTCACCTGGCAGCTGGCCATGAGCAGCACAGCTCAGGGACCGATAGTGATGATAATGATGTTCATCTCCGGCAACAACTTGGATGACAGAATCCTCAGCAAGTTTGGAAATAATACAAATTTGTGAGGGTGGTCATTGTAGTGGAAGGCAGAGCTGCTGTTTGAGGGGATTTGTCAGACTTCAGAAATAGGCTGACATGAAAATCATGAGTCTTCAGAGTACCCTTATGGCAAAAAAAAAGGCCAGCTGCACCCTGAGTTGCATGAAGAGCAAGATAGCCAGCACATAAAGGGAAATTATGGTTCCTTCTACTTGGCATTTGTGAGACTGCCAGTGGAGTTCTCTGTCCAGTTTTGGGCTTCCCAGTATGGGAAGGACATTGACAAAGTAGAACAACTCCAGTGAAGGACCACAGAGATGATTAGCAGGCTGGAGCGTGTGATATACAAGGAAAGGTGGAGAGAATGTGTTTTTTTCATCCTAATAAGAGAAGATGAATGTCGTACAGGGAAGATTATTGCTGTTGATGACTGCTTTGAAGGATGTAGAGAAGACAGAACCTAATTCTTCTCGGAGAAGCACAGTGGATAAGAGACTGTGACTGGAAGCTGGAACACGAGAACTCCATCCAAGTTCCCATGAGAGTGGTCAGATAATGGAACAGGTTGCCAGATAGGTTGTGTAATCTCCATCCCTGGAGATACTCAAAACTTTACTGTCCACAGCCCCCAGTATGATCTATTTGGACCTACAGCAAGTAGAGGTTGGAGTAAACAATCTGTAGTTGTTCCTTCCAAGCTACATGATTGTATATAAGAGATGCATTATGTGGTAATTGTTGAATATGTGTGGGCTAATTCCAATAAGAAAGATATATCTTTACTCTTCATTTGTATTTTTAAAGCACAAGGTACATGTCAATTGAGTTTCATTTTGCAGCTGAGAATATTAAGACAAAGTAACTGAAGTGGAAAAAGAAATGAGTTAAAAATTTTCATTTGTATAGTATTCTACTAGAGTCTTAGAAGTGTCTGAATAGTATTATATTTATTCTACTTTCTCTACGTCATCTTGATACTTCATTTGATCTCTTGCCTCGTAAAAACTTTTTAGGAACTGAACATGCTTTCTTTTTTTCAGATAACTACATCATGATGTTTTTTGCACACACTGGTGGTGGTCCATAAGATACCTGTATGTTCTGTTCTCCTGCATCTAACTGGGAGGCTTTGCTGTACAGTCGTTATTATTATTCTAGTTCTGTGCATTCTTACTGCTGAAAGAAGTTTATTAGTATTTTTTGAAGGCATATCCTAATGGAGAGTGGAATTATTTTACTAAAACTTAGCTGTCTTGAGTAAACACAACCATGTGCAGAGATTGTGTAAGCTATATGTCAAGTGCTTTGATTAACAGCTTAGCGCCTGCCTACTTAGGCTGAAGTTTCTTAGTGTCTTCCAATCCTATTACTGGCTAGAGAATTAAGATTTCTTCCTCTGACAGTACAGTGTTTGAAAACTTAGTATGAAGAAAAGTCTGCATGTAGGAAGGAATCAATTAGGGGATCATTTTTGTTCCCCAAAGCTAATGTTCCAGAGAGGAAAAGCACCAAGACAAAACCAGTCTGCCATGTATGCTTGAGTCTAAAATCTTGTCTCAGATATGTTGTCTGTTGCACACTGATAATCGATCTGCTTCTAGTCTTTCTCAGTCGTTGTTCTTGGAAATTTTTCCCCCATAGTTACATATTTCTTGTATCAAGTAATTTTATTCAGAAATAAATGGTAGTTATAAAGACATTATAGCCTCACTGTGGGATTAAATACACAAACAGTTCTGGGTGAAGAAATATAAATTATAACGATGTACTCTATCAAGTTCCATTTTTATGCCCAGAAGATAAGGCATTAAGTACAGTTTTTACCTTGTAAAACAAACAAAGGAAAACAATAAGAATTTATTGCGCCCAATAAATGCAACAAAAGAAAAGGAATACAATTTAAGAAATAATGTGCTAATTCAAAACAATCAAGGATGAATATTAGATATCTACGCTATATATCTAAAACCATTCAGTGTAATAAATAATGTTGAAGAAAACATTGTAAATCACAGGATCTGGCTTAGTTTGCATGCATTAGTCTCTTACGTGACATCAGCCAAGCCTTATATGAAAACACAGAGCCTTTAAAAAAAGTATATATATATAGAACTTGATTTGTGAAGGTAAAGAACGAAGTGATAAAATGCCCAATTTCCTCATGTTACCAGATGTTGCAGATACCTTGCTGTTTGTCTATGGATCTTGCTGTAGGTGGATCTCTAGCTCTCTTTGAGCTTCTTAGTAGGCATGGTCTTCAGATCACTGAACAGATTCACTGCCAAATTTGTTATTGACTTGCTGGGAATTGGGTCAGATCTGGAAGCTTCACCTCTTGCAGTTTATTTTTTGGAGTATTTTTTAAGGAAAATTTTTGAGATATCTTAAAATATTTTTAATAAACACCTTACTAGCTCTTTTGCCTGTAAGGTTTTCAAAAGCATGAAAAATGTCTACTCCTTTTAGATCTAACAGGGCATGATGATGAAATAAAGCAGTGCCAACTTAATCAGAATTTTAAGCCCACTGAAGCCCAAAGTTTGATGGATTTTCAACAGATGCTTTTGAAGGGTTGGAATTTTTCTGGACATACCTATGACCTGCCAACAAGTTGTGGTATAGAATGTTTTGCAAGAACCAAGGTGAAACAGCTTTCACAGGGGGAAGTTTTTTAATTAGGCATGTGAGTGCTGAATATTCACTTTTTTTTAATGAACAGACAAATACCATCAGTATTTCCCTGGATAGAAGAGGGGCTTTTTAGTCTCTCAGAATAATCAACATAAAAATCTTGTGTAATATAGTGTTGGAAGTGCTCTGATGTTGGTCAAGTACAGAATAAGAATCTTCACTGCCTCCTCAAATTTATGTTAATCTGAAACTTTTGATGTCAGTCAGTGCCAGTGCCAGGCCTTCAAACCTGTGTTAGCTCAAAGAAATACCTGCAGGTTTGGCAGAGGTTTGCTAGATGCTCTTCTGGCAGCTCACTTGGAACCCTGAAGGCAGCAGAAATACTACCTGGGCTTTTAAATATAAATCTCAGACTCGATGTCTTGGTATCAATTCCTGGTATCAAATGCTGTCTTCACCTATGGAGGCTTTAGATATAAATACTTCCTCAGAGACAACTCCACATCAACAATGAGAGAGGGATTTATTTTATTCAGCACCTAAATCAAACTGAGAAGCTCTAATGAAATGGTCACTTGCGTAGTATATTCAACTCTGACTGAAGCATTCAAAAGCATTTCAAAACCATACTATAACAGTATGTCTATAAGGAAAAACTTGGAGATCCATCACTCAAAGTACATTATCACCCTGAATTGGTTGATAACTGCTATATCTGGTTTCTAGCAGGGATGAGCTTCTGTTGATAATTGTATTGTGTATGTTTCAAATGCAAAAATTGATAGACTGTAAGGTCTGGTGAAATGAACATTCCTTTTGCACCCCATTTTAGTTAATTTCTTACAAACTTTAACAAAATCATTTACATTACTTTGAATTGGTTAGGAGGTAGCCAAATCGCTTCCTGTTGAAGGCGATAATAGAATTAAATTGGTCAAAAGAGGCAAATTTCATCAAAGAAGAAAGTAGCTGTGGGAAATGGGGTACCCCTAAAAATAGGGAAAGAAATGTACAAAACTTGAAAGCCTGTCTGTTGTCTTGTTGGGAAAGAAATAGATTATCTGTGTAAGGATAGTGTTTTATGGTAAGGTCAATTGTAAATAAGTTACACCTATGTATTCTGTAAATGATTTTGACTATAGTGTCTGCTCTGGGATTCATAACTGAATGCAATTTTTTTTTCTTTTTTTTTTTTTTTTTTTGCATTTTATCTCAACGGTTGTTCAGCTTGAATTCCAAAGGAAACAAATCATATACAATTATTCTATTAGTCTTTCCTTATGTCTTCTCTTTCAGCCAACCCTAATGACTTCTGAATCCTAGAATTATTTTCCATCCAGGGTGGGTAGTCTTAGATCTTAAAGATAATGGATTTTGAGAAGTTTTGTAAAAATACATATTGGATTAGAGAAGATTTCCTTCATTTGAGAAAGGACAAAGAACTTGTATTCATGTGTAAGTATACATGGGACTGCTTCATATGCTGAAACAGAAACTGTCTGGCAAGTCACCACTTACGCCTTGCTGGCCACTGCCCCTTCCATCTAGTCAAACAGCCAGGATGAAAGCAGCAGCTGTGGCAGGCCCTGTGAGGGGTGGAATATGGGAACTTCTGGGAGAAAAGGGCTCTCATGTTCCGCTGTTCCTGCAAAAAGCTATGTGTCACATGATTCTTGTCAGATCTCGGTGTAAAATACTTAGTATCACAGTTGGAAATACTGATAGAAAGAGTAGTGGTCTTGTTCCTTACTTTCAAGTTAACTACTATATTGTAGTGATACAGATGTTTCTGTTTTAAATAACTTTTTTTAAAAAGCAGGTTCGCAGTGGGGCGCCGGACAAATCAACACTCAATAGAATAGAAATACAAAAGCTTTTCTTCATTCTCACAAGTCATCTGATATCTTCCTTAGAAGAGTCAAATGCTTTTTCAACAGTGTTCTGTTCCAGAACAATTGTTTTTCTGGAAAAAAATAGATCTTTCTCTTAACCATTGCAAACAGTGAACCTTATTTCAAAAACAACTACAATCCTCTCTGTATTTGATATACAGATTACTTGAAAAGAAACTATGTAAGTCAGGGTGTATGGATTACTTCTGTCACTTGTACTGCAAATTATGTTGAGTTTTGCTCCAGAACTTTGGTAAGACATACAGTATATAGACTTCAGGATCTGTTTGCAGAATCTATTGGTCCAGAAGAAAAGTAAACTATGGGAGAGTTAGGTCAATCTCTATATAATTGTTCCTGCCATTAATAAAAGGGATTAAGAAGAACAAAATAAGATGTGCTGGTATTGCTATTAAAGTGATTAAGTAATTTACAGTGCAGAGATCCATTTCCAAAATTAAGCCCCAAATATAAGTATTGTTTTTCCACACTGGGTGAGTACATACAGTACCTGGCTTCCTTCCATTTTTCTGAAATGTGTCATTGATAAAAGAGAGTTCAAGCTTCCCTAAACCAATTAAAATGTTTTTTGCCTCAGGTGGTAAATAAAAGCACATGATAGAACTAAAGCAGACTGGGAGAGTAGTAATCAGTACAGTAGTTCAGTATTGAACAATATTGAACACTGTAACAATAACACCTAATAAATCATTTTGAAAGGTGCATTGGATAAATTTTTTTTTCAAGGGCAAATAAAGTATGCTCACAAGGATCAAAAAGGAGACCTTAGTTATTTTTATTTTCTATTAAAAGAAAAAGTGTTGACTGCTCCTTTTTAAAGCAAATTCAACTTGCTTGACTGCAAAATATTTGACTATAGTTTTGAGTGTGGGTCACATGTAAATATGTTTTGCTGAAAGCTTTTCTCTTGGAGACATTACACAACTTTTAAATATTTTTAATAGTAGTGCACTGAAAGGCTGTGCTACCATTCAACAAGACCTGGACAGAATGGAGGGTTGGGCAGGGAGGAATCTGATGAGATTTAACAAGAGCAAAGGTAGAATCTGGGGGGAAAAAACACCTGCACTAATACAGGTTAAGGGATGATCTGCTGGAGAAAAGCTCTGCAGAAAGGGACCTGGGTGTACTGGTGGACAGCAGTTTGGTCATGAGCCAGCAGTGTGCTTTGTGGCCAAGAAGACCAATCATTATCTTGGGGTACATTAAAAAGAGTGTGTCCAGCAGTGCGAGGGAGGTGATCCTCCCCCTCTACTGTGTCCAGTTCTGGGCTCTGCAGTTCAAAAAAGACAGGGATCTGCTAGAAGGAGTCCAGCGGAGGGCCACAAAGATGATGAAGTGCCTGGAGCACCTCCTGTATGTGGGAAGGCTGAATAACCTGGCTCTGTTCCTCCTGGGGAAAAGAAGACTGAGGGGGGAATCTGATTAACGTTTATAAATATCTAAAGTGTGGTGGAGGCAAAAGGATGAGGCCAGGCTCTTAGTGGCGTGTAGCGATACAAAAAGGAGCAGTGGCCTAAAATTTGAACTGAGGAAGCTCCATAATAACATGTGTAAGTACTTCTTCAAGTTAAGAGTCATGGGGCACTGGAGCAGGCTGCTCAGAGAAGCTGTGGAGTCTCCTCCTATGGAGATATTCAAGACCAATCTAGATGCCTGCCTCTGCAACCTATTGCAGGATATCTGCTTTGGCATGGGGGTTGGTCTCGGACTCAATGATCTCTTGAGGTCACTTCCAACCCCTGTGATTCTACCTAAGATCATGGTTTGCTTCCCTATAACCATCTCTGGAAATTCTATCCTTGGGCCAATTCCCTTTTGACTGTGTTTTTCAGGATAATAGATTTTTCCTGTGGTATATCAAAGCTGATATTTTCTTATGTATTTTGTATGTCAGTAAATGATTTTTAGAATTATAAAATTCAAAATCGTACAGGAAATATTGTTAACATCTTCCTGTAAAACTACCATTCTGGGAATACTGAACAGCTTCACTTCCAGCTTTTTACTAGCCACTGTTATACTCCTTAACAAAAGAAATTTTTTGAGCTGACTTTCAGGTGCCAAAGAACTAATCAAGGTCCTCCTGATCAAAACTGACTAACAGGCAAAGATCTTGCTATCTATATATTGTTCATTAAATGCCAACTTCTTTGTTGTGATGCTATGCTTAGTAAAAGGTTCATGCTTTATGCACCCTCTGACCTGAAGAGAAACACGCACAAAAAATAGTTTCACGATGAAGGGGAACACTGATTAATCTTTACAATTTCTTCAAGTTTAAGGAAGCCCCAGTAGTTGCAAAAACAAACAAACAAACAACAACAACAAAAAAATATATATATGCTGCATAATTATCAACTGCTACTTCTCAGTCTACACTTCTAGAAGGATTTTTCAATGTTAGTGCCCTTGCAAGTCTTTAATTCTAACAGACAGCATAAAGATATTTAAAATTGTATCATTTGTTTGAAAGCAGAATTGATTTGGGAAACAAACAAACAAACAACTTTTTAAAAACATAAAGATTTGGACAAATAGATTTTCAAATATAATAAAAGGTGGAAAATTACAGTCAATTCAGGGTCATTTCATCATAGCACTGTGTACTCACAACCCAACAGAGCTACCATAGGAAACGGCAGCTGGTGGCAGCAGCTTAGTTGCAATGGGTGGAAAAACTCAAAATATTACCAAATAAAGGTGAAGATAAAAGCACTGTTCTGGACTGGAGCAAAAAGAGAGCTGAGCTGCAGTTGCCAACTGTCTCATTACCATCCCCATGAAAATCTGTGACCTATGGGCATCCTGCAAATTGTCTTCAATGGATTGTTTTGCACTGAAGTTTGCATTCTTGGCCAGCTCTAATTAATTTTTCATATCCTAAAGCAGCCAACATAATAGAAAGTCTTGATATCTATGAAAAGGTATATCGCATTGCTCCTTACAACCTCAAAAGTTCCGTGGTTCATCCTGAGAGATTGCATATACTGTGAGTATCAAATATGGTATACAACCTTGGATTAAACCAAAACATTTGATTACAGTCTTGTACGAGGAAAGAAAAAGTTCACTACAGACTGACAGCTGATAGCCTGAGCAGGCTGTCTCACTTAACATCAGTGCTGCAATCAGCTGGAACGTTTAGTTTTACCTGTGAGTTTTTGACCACAACAATATTACTAGGTTAGTAATTACAAAGCTAGTCTGACCTTAACCAGAATTCCTAAGTCACTTGTTTAATCAGCTGGATTCAAAATGATATTTTATTGCTAATAAAGTTTAATTTCATACTGCTTTTACTTCACTCTTTACTTGAGTTACCAAAGTGGATTTCTAAAGACATGTGGCTTGGATATTTCTTCTCCAGAGACTAGCACAATTAGTCTGTTAGAACATCTTTCTTGTGACGATGGTCTTGGAATCCACTTCCCCAAGTGATGGAATAGAAGCAAAAATGTCTCCAAAAGCGTATTTTGCTGGCAGACTTCAGTAGCACTGAGAATGACAAATTGACTTCATACTTCATCACAAGCACCCCCCTCCCTCCTTAAAATACCACTTCCACACACCTCTGGGAATATCCTCCCAAGCACTCTGTGCTTCAAGGTCAGATTGCATTCAGGTGTAATCTGGCATAAATATTGTCCATATGTTTCCATAATATTGTCCATATGTTTCCATTCATAAGTGTGCCACTGTCAGGCTATAGACAGTGTTACACACAATATTTCTATTTGAAGAGAAACTGGAATGGAATAAAAAACTCATACACCTTTCCTGTTGGAAAATCTCCCTTTAGGCAAAATGATTTTACTATTCCATACATTTTTTACTGTTAAAAATTTCTTTATGGACAAATATTTACCAAAAAAGATGTCAGACTATACTGGACAAAGTATGACTAAGATTCTGAAATCCAAGTTCTGGAGATTAGTTAATATGAAGTTTCTATCTTAGTGTACCCAGATATCCTGTGGGGAATCTCTTAGAATTGGGTCAAGCTGCCAGTGGGCAGCAGTTCTCATCAGAAAGCAACACAGATGCTGCAAAAGGAAATGAAAGTGAGTTTGATTAGCTTTTGCTACTGCTAAATACATTTTTTTCTGTCCTTTCCAAAAAGTGGTCAAGGTCAGTAACTATTTTTTGAGAACAGATTTTGAAGAACTTCTTGATTCAGTGCTGTGCTATGTAGGATATCCTGCTTCTGTGAACGATCACTTGACTTCTCAGGATGCATATTTGCCTTCACAGGAATAATACAGCAGCAACAATAATACAGTAGAAAGTATTTGGAAGTCTAAAATATGCAAGATAATATCCTTCCCTTCCATCTCCTTTCCCTGCTACTGCCTGGGAAGCTGAAAAGGGGAAAAAAGTTTTAGATTTATGTTTTTTGTTGTTGCTAACACAAATAAAGAAAGTGATCACTGTCTCAGTTTAACAGAAAATCATGTGATGCAAGATGTGACAAATGAGAGCAGATGTGACAGACTCAATAGACATGAAAAAAAACCCACAAAATTATTAAATGATGTCTGTATTTTAGCATAAGCCTCAGTGCCTTGTAAGCATCTTTTCTTTTTTTTCTTATATATATATATATATATATAATATATATATATATATATATATATATATATATTGCCAGTTGAGAAAACCAAGATATATATATATATATATATATATATATATATATATATATATATATATATATATATATATATCTTGGTTTTCTCAACTGGCAATATAGAAGTTAATCAAGTGATTTAGCAGAACACCCAAAGTACCAAAATTAAAGATCTCCTTCTTCTATTTCTTCACTGATTTATCTGGTCTCATTTTAAAAGAACTCCTTAGCAGCAAAGCTATTACTGTCTTCTTGTGTCTATTCCAAACTCTTCGATGCATTCAGGGATTTCTTATACTGTTTCCATATTTTTCCTGACTTTAAACATCAGATCAATATTTACTGCACAGTATCTTTAGAAACAGTTCTTAATATCCTTCAAATGTTTGTGGCCAACTTTTCTAGTTTCACAAGAAGTTTTTTTTCTTTTTTTTAATTTTCAGGCTACTGCTGGTAGCTGCCAAGCGCATGGGTAGCGTATTCCTGTGGGTCCTGTCCAGTGAAACAGAAGGAAAAGATGTTGCTGGGTTCTGAGCAGTTAAACAAACTTACAGACATTGTTGTGGTTTAACCTGGCAGGCAACTACACATGACACAGCTTTTGCTAACTCCCCCCAAGTGGGATGAGGGAGAGAACTGGAAACAAAAACTCACAGATATGAACTACTCACTAAGACAGAATAGGAAAAGGGAAACAAAAGTGCAATGAGAAATATATGTATACATATATAATTGAACACATTATATATATATATATGTATATGTATATATACATATATAAAGTACGTGTGCAATTACTCACCAACTTACATGAGATTTATTTTGCCATGCTGCATTTCATATTTTTTTTTTCAGTAGTTCTCCTGGCCTCTCCACCAACATTGCTCACTTCAAGCCACTTGCTCTGCGCCTTTCCTGCCATAACACCAATAAGTCTGGCAGTGGGGTTCAACCAGGCCAGGGTACTAATAGAAGCTGTACAATTTCTTTTATTTTATGTGCAGGTTATTTTAGGGATCTTATTTTGTGCCTGTGTAGTAGCAGCAGGTGACTTGCTCTTTCAGGTGCTATTCTGGTCCTGCAAGAACCTTCTCCCAGAAAGTTACTTCTTTGCAACTCATTCAGTACTTTTGTTTACCAAAAAGTGGAAAGGGAAATAAGTTGAATTTTAAAGACTTGTAGGTAAAGCATCAAATATTGCTAGGTATTAGAATGTTTTCTTTCTGTGCTTTGTAGTATAACTGTACTAATGTAAGGGTGATAGTATTCACTGTGCTGAATTTTCAGTTTTTTCTCCATTTTGTTTCACACTATTTCATCATTTTGTTGTTCATCTGATTTTCATGTTTTACAGAGTGGTCACTGGTATCCTCAAGTTTTTGGATGGGAACAAGGTTGCTCACTGTTTTTCTATTTCCTTTCTCCTGTATACATCAAATCCCTGGCACAGTTCTAGAGCAGCTCAGTTACTTTACAGGTATGACTTTGTAGGGCAAATAACCCCCAAGAATAGCACCCAAAAGAAATAGTGCAGAAGATGGTATCTTTTTGGAAGGCTCAAGTAGATGGTATACAGGCAATGAGTAAGAAGAGAGTAGCTCACCTTTGAAGGTAGTTGAGGCTCACCAATAACTCCACTAGAGAGGGAACTCCAACAAGAGATTCTTCCCTGGTGGTGGTCAGCCCTTAAATGGGGTCTCAGAGAGGTGGAGCCAGACTCCACCCCTTCCAATCACACAGGTACATTACCTTCACCTGTGCCCCTGCAGCTGACTCAGTGCTCACCTCAGGTGATCAATCAGTGGTTCAGGCTGTGATTCAGCAGTTCCCATACAGACTTCTAAAGAAACATAATTACAACCTGAATTATCTAAATCTTTCCCATGCTTAGGTAAGAATAGGAAACCACAGTACTGGCTTCACACCACAGGAAGATTCATATGCTTGTGGAATCCCCAAAATCTTCCCCAAAAGCTACATTTCAGACAGAGCAGTCCAGATGGCAATTTGCTTGCTCTGCACTGCTGTGTGATCTCTGTAGTGCTGACACCTTCACTGATCCTGCTGCTCCCCAACCCCACTCTGCATTTGTTTCTGTGCTGGCCAGGCCTACTCATCTCCATATGCCTGGACTGCTTGCTTGTTATGTAGGTGAAGACATTTGAACAGCAGTGGAAAGCACACCCATCTCTTTTGACTTGAGCAACTGCTCAGTGAGAAATTCCTTTCAGGAAAAGCTGAGGGTGTCAGCTATCTTGGAATCGTCCTTTTTTGTCTGTCAGGTAAAGCACCCAGTGTTTGGAAAAAGAGAAAAATTGCTCACATTTTTTAAGAAAGGAAGGTAGAAAACTACAGGTCGGTGTGCCTCACCTCTATGCCTGGGAAGACCACGGAGCAGATTCTCCTGGAAGAGATATTAAGGCACATGAAAAATGAAGAGCTGATCCAAGATAGAATATCTTGTTAGCTTACTGATTCTTTCTCTTCATGTCTTTGGCCTTTTTGCCTCAATTGCAAAAATCCCTCCACCTGTGCCTTTGTTTATTATATGTGCTTTCTTCAAAGCTGAAACATACTGCTTCATGCTATGTTGTTCCATAGGAGAGTTTAATGGCATCCCACAACTCTCTTCTTCTGCCTAAGAAAACATTCAAGTGATCAAAGTGGATCCCTTTGTAGAACAGATATTAATCGAGGGGCATAGTTGAGTTTACAGTAGGATACATACTGTGTGAGGGGTTTAAATATTCAAATTTCACACAATTTAATCAGAATTATCCAATACAAAACTGATGTTACATTTGGAGCAAATATGAATTAATGGAAAAATCACACAAGAGAGGTAAAATTAAATAACCTTAGTTTCTAAGTGAAAGGCAAGAAGAATAAGCAAAGGTAAGAGTCCTGTGCCCTTAGGAGATCACTAAGGATATTAGTCCAGGCCAATGTAATGAAATACTTGGCTTAAGAGACCCAAGAAAATCTTGCAAATACAGGTTGGTAAGTTTTTAACACAGCTGGGAGGGGAATAGATAAAATATCAAGATCATGCAATTTGTCAGCTACTAAACAAACCAGTGTGTCATGTAGATTTGTGATACACTTCTTTTTTGCTCATTTTCAGCATTTCAGAGCAATGTGCCTTAACCATTACTTCTGATCATTTTTTGCAATTGCTTTTTAGTTATTAATTATATTCTCCAACAATTTGCCTTTAAGTGTCTGAACTTGCTGCATTGCTAAGTGCAAGGGAACGTACACTTTGAAGCTTTCTTAATGTCATGCAAGAATCTCACTTGGGAAATGTAATTACTCAAATATTATTTCATGATGGGGTCTTTTCCCCTCAAGTTAGACTCTCTTGGAAGGAATAACCTGAATTAACACCACAATGAGGGATAATAACCTATTTGAGTAGAACCTGTTGCCACTGAATTTATTAAAGAACTTTTTCTCCTAAACTTTTCTAAGTCACTTTTTTTTTTTTTTTTCATACAGCAATGCTACTTTTTCAGATGGATAGAAATGAGAAGAAAAAACTATAAATATTATTACGATGTTTTCTCCATCTGCTTTTAATACCATTCTCAACAATACCAGGTAGCAGTAGTAGTATGTCTCTGGCTTTATCAATAAATTCTGATCTGAATCTAGATGTCATTGATATATGCACAACTCTTTAATACCTCTAAGAAAAATGGTAGTGAGCTTAGCTCTGGGCTCAATTATTACATATAAGCTCAGCTTATAGATATGTGTGCGATAGCTGGCACAAAAGCAGTAGCAACAAAAAAGATGTAGAAGAAGTGGATGAAACATGGCTGTGTCATTCTCCAAAACTAGCACAAATTGAATTTTTAATGATGTATCAGGAATGCCAGGAGTATTAAATATTGTGAGATTTTATAAACAAAGAAAACGGATGGAATCATCATGTGTGTTTGGTAACAATAGTAAGAGAACTATGCTGTTTCCAATCAACAGCAGAGCGACACTGAAATATGCGTCATTAATACACAGGCAAAGGGGGCTTCACTACTAATCAGAATAAATTGCAGCATTCAACCCAGAGCTGCTACAGGTCTTTAAATTGCTTTCGCCTCTCTGTACGGATATAGCTGAACATAGCGTAATACATTTTTTACATGATGTAATTTTATCTAGCTCATACAATGTCAGGGTAATAGTAATGATATTCTAATATTAATGCAAGCACAAGATATACATATTGATGAATAATAGTCATATGTTTTTGGATCTCCTTGCCAAGTCATATTAAAATGACAAATAATTGCCATTGCTTCAGAGAAATGGTACAGGCTCTGTAGTCAGAAAGAACATTAGGGACCCACAGTGTCCATTTGTTATCCTTTGTCAGGAAAACATGGTTCTTAATGAAAGTGAATGAAAGGACACTGATTGAGGACAGTGACACTAAACCTCTTTTTCAACAGGATCCATGACGTGAGTATTAATAAGCAGACTGAAAGGTTAAGACTCAGCTTTGAAACTCTGGAAGCACAGTAGAATCTGAAATAACTCCCCCCTCATAATACAGGGAAAATCACAGTGTAAAATGCATTGTATAAGCCTTCTGGCCGCAGGAGGATATAGCAGTTGGAAATTGGTTCCTAGACAATTCAGGCAAATGCCATTTAAAATCTTAACCCAAATATATTTTTGTTAAAGTCTTGCTTTTAATTCCCCGTCTTGATAAATGATCCCTTTCCTTCTCATTATCCCTTTTCTCTTTGCTACCAGTACTATAAAAATGCTAACAACATCAACTCAGGCATTTCCTGAGCATTAGTGAGAACAGTTGGGAAAACAAGCACACAAAGATGCAGCCAAAGTATAAATAGTAACCCAGTTAAAATTTAAAATATTCAAAATGTGTGTTACTTGGGAGAATAGAGAAGTATCTTAGTATCTTAGAAAAATATTTTTGAATGTATAACACACTACAGTGATTTCTTACTAATTACTGAGAACCTAGAGGGGCCAGTCAAGATCACAGAAAAGTCTGAAGCAGGCAGACTGATCCTGCTGAGCTTTACACATATGTTCAGTCCCATTGCAGTCAGTGGTGCATATAAGCAGTCAGTGTATTTGTGTGTTTTTGCACAATAGTGGCTAGAGCTCCCATGCCTCTGTTGATAAAGCTTTGCCTCTGAAAATGCACAAACTCTGTGTCATCAGTTTCTGAACACTTATGCAGATTTATGTTTGTTTTATTGTCCCACTTTCCTATGCACAGAAAATATCTTCCAAGAACCAGTGGTTTTAGTGTTATAGGAAAAATGGCCGTAACACTAAAATACAATTTTCTCTGTGCCGGGAGCAATGCTGGGAAAAATGCCCAAAGTGCAGAGGTATCTGAATGCAGACTGATTCTCTTCATCACAAAGTGGCAATGTTCACATACAGAGTACATGATATTCAAACAAAAGTAGAAGGCTGTAACACAGTGCCTTGCCTCCTAAAGATCTGACAAAATGTCAAAACATTGTACACATTCAAAACATACACCTAAATAAAACAAAAAAAATGTACTTAATGGATTTTAATAATTCTAAATGAATGTGAAGTGTTTAGTTTACCAAAGCCCAATAACATTGTCCAGGTCTATAACAGCCATTTAAAAGGGGCTGCAATTATTCTCTGATACAGGAGACAACAGTATGATTTAGCCCAGACTGTGAAATGTAAGCAGTCTTAGGATATGTAAGGTGAAATGTTTCTAGGAGAAAGCAAGGAAGCGAATGCCATCTTACAAGGCCCTGATGAAATTCCATCTGGTGTACTCAGGACATTCTGCTCACTTACATACAATAAAGCTGAAACAATTAAAAAGAAAAGTCTCTGAATGATTAGGGAATGGAAGATCACAGTGGGGTTTATTTAGCCTTGCCAACAGTAGGCTGGAAAAAGGTATGACTGCTGTTTTTAGGTATGTCAGGAAGACAGACACGAGGGACTGTGAAGAGTTGGCTAAACTGAAGGGCATTGTTGGCTCAAAACAAATGAGTTTAGATGAGTAAACGTGAATAAGTAAACTTAGGATAAAACTTAACAAAAAATACAGGCCTTGGAAAGAGTGACTGTGAAAATCTTGTGTGGGAACTGTGGAAGCATGACAGTTTTTCATAGGGGAATTGAGGAATGGATAAATGGAATTATATGATTTGATTGTTTAAGATACCACAGAGCTGATGGTTCGAAATTTTTGCAAGAATATCTAGTTTATTGATTCCAAATACTGTAGAATTTTTGCCCATAGTATCTCAGCATTATTGTTTGTGCTAGCCACTCTTTGAATGTGTAAGAATTTAAATCTCTTTTATTCTTTAATTGATTTAACACAAAATACTTGTGTGCTTTCAGTACCTAACTGTATCAAATACAGAGTATAGTACAGACACCTGCACTTTAATTGAGAAATGGGCTCATACATTCGCAAATGCCTTATGGAAGTATGTATGCGTTGCCAATTTTCACATAGAAATTGTGTAACACAATTTGAAATTCACAACTTTTTAACATTCAGCCCTTGATATGTGCATTGTTTGAACTGAGTACCAGGTACTTGTTGGTTGGTTGGTTTTCAATGAGGTTTGATTGTTTTTGTTTTTTTGTTTTGCAAGATTTTTCTCTTGTTTTGTTTCATTTCTTATCTTTGGTGAGTTTTATTCTGGCAATGTCAGGAGGGACAAATTGTTCATAGATCTTATTTGCCATTCCTGATACAGTATATTTTCAGTACTGTAGTTCTCATGTGCAGTGTTAGATGTAGTTGAATGAAGAGACAGAACGCCGATATCTTGGTAAATAATGAACTTATTTTTCTTGTTCATAGACTGATCTTTCTGGAATCCCTCCCAGAATCTCAGCCCTAATGAGTGTAGCCTCAGTGATCCATTAAGAGGCTTGCATGGGAGGGAGTCAGTTTGGAGGAAATTTAAGAAATCTACATGAAGGATCTGAGGTTGCTTATATTGCACTGGGGTTCACTGCAAAACATGTTTTACATTAGTATTATAGTACAAAAATAAATACTTCTATAACTTGCCTTTAGAAAAGTCATTATCTTTGCATTGTGAGGTATATTATTCAATTGTGAATCCAATTCAAGAAATGCTCAGAGTTTTCAAATGGTCTTTAACAGTTGCTAAAGATATTCATAATACTGGGTTTATATAATTCTTGTATTTAGGGGAAAAATGCACATGTAAACTTATACTATTTTTTGTTACAGCAAATGGTATCAGAAATTACTGTTGTTGAAAGCAATTAGACAGAAATGTATCCACAATTCCCTTTTTAAACTTGAATTATAAAGAATACTCTTTTCCAGCTGTCAATCAGGCTTTTAAGCAGTGTTTAACAACACCTACATCCCTGTTTGTCCTTATGGCCCTTGGTGTAGCTAGTGCCTGCTATTATAGTTAACCTAAATAGCAGCCTTACTTGAGATAGTTGTATTCAGCCATTTATTATTCACACCTTATTAGAGTGGGAGTTGAAGACAGATTGCTGTAGTTCTCCATCCTTTGTGGAGGTTAGGCAGAAATATTTTATGGTGCAACCAACACATTCCCACTACGGGAGATGCCATCACATTGCAATCTGCAGGTCCCCTTCACTTTGCCAGACCTTTGTCACAGTTTGGGAAATTCAGCATATACATACCCACAGACTGCTAATCATCTTGGATAAGTGATGGCTGTAAGCATTTGTTGCCCAAGAAAAGCAGGAACAGGGAAAGCTCTGGGCATAGCCTATTCTTGCATGTGCACTGATCTTTCACTGAACCTTGTCTGTGGGCAGAGCACCCATACTGAAAGTCACACTTCAGCCCCAAGGCACTGTCTGTGTGAGCTCCATAACAGCAATAATATGCGTCTTCAGCAGAACAGTGCTACTGCTGCGGCAGAGAGCTAATGAACATTCCTTTGTGATTAGACTTGGGAAATTTCACTTTGTGCATAGACAAAAAAGAGTACTTCCAATAACTAATTTCCCAGTTTTATTTTAATGACTTGATTTCTGCTCTAACTAATCTAGCTTAAAAACCATTTAAGACAAATCATTTTAACACATAAAACAGAAATAATTAAAATCAAGGGTCAGTATAACAGGTTCATAATGTTTATACATGTGAATGTATATACAAGAAACTATCATTTTGTTTTAGCTCCAGTTACCAGAGAAGTCCACTTCCAGGGTTCCTCAGCAGTGCACAGCTTCTGAGAGGAATTAAGGCACCTGAATATCTTTGGAGATTTGGAGTTAAATGCCTTTGTTTAAACGTGAAAATAAGACTTCATTTTGCCCTTGTTTACCTCTACCTGCTTTCATTTTGCTGTGTCTGAAAGGAGTCTGCTTACCTGTACAAAGTGAAGTCTGTGCCTGGATTATATCCTTGCCTAAACCAGGCCCAACATCTTAAATTTTTACTTCAAGCCGAATGCTTTTGGTGCCCAGTCTTGTTCCTGCCTAAGATATTTTTGTCCTTTGATATCAGAAGGATTTTAGAATCAAATGCAAATATTCTTTGCAGTTCTATATGGAAGGTTAATTTAAGTAAATAACTAGGATAAAACACTGACCAGGAGTTGGCTGATTTTGAGTACATGGACAAGTCAGCAACTATGTCAATTTGCCCACAAAAACAGTTCTTTCAGCTTGTCTACACAACCTGCTCCTGTACAGACAGACTTCGCCCTAAGACGGAGGGTGCTCTGCATGGGAAGATAATGAAGGTGCTGGCCAGCCTGGGTGGAACTGAATAATTAAAGAACCTTATAATTTATGTTGCCATCAAATGCTGGAGGATATGGTCCTGCTGCAGGAAAAAGAACTGACTCTCATGAATCTGAAGTGTTTTTCAGGAGATACTAAGAATGAATATTGAATGCATAATTAGGTTCTTTTCAAGGTAAATCATGCAATAATTATATAATTCTATTTTATCCTTGCTTTGAGCAGTTCCATCACTGCTTGTATTTCTAGCTAAAATTTTATTAGAACAAATGTATTTAGAAAATGGAAGATTATAGGTGCTCACTACATGCAGCATGCTTTCTTTTATTTCCTCTCTCTATGTTTTATTCCCTTTACATACTTCCCTTTTAGTTTAATGGGAGTTACATACAGAGTCCAGAGAGGCAAATGTACTGAAACTCCACTAGCAATTAATTTATTTTTAGATAAATGCAAATACTGCTGTTGGTAGTACTGGAGCCTTGTCCTGTAGTCATTTGAAGAACTTGCTCATCCATTTTTCACAGAATGTCCATTAGTATCAATTGCTGAAGATTGTGATCCAGAATACTTGCTCTTGACGAAAACAATAGAATTAAGCCACAGGGCTTCAGAAAATTGCTTTCATATTCAAGCAGTGCTACACACATACAGACACCTTGTTGATGATTTTCCTGCTCTGAAGAAAATATATTGCTGCTGCCACAAACCTGTCTTTTGGTACTTTGTCACTTACAAGTGATGATAAAATTGCAACAAAGAGACTTCTTTTTAATCTCATAGGTCATCGTTTGTACTCTGGACAGTCCTCCCTTTGTCCTCTCATTTAGTTTAGAAAAGGTGGAAAAATCCTTTTAGTTGCCTCTAAACTTCTCTTGACAATACAAAATCCCCAAATCAGCCTCACTGTACCCTCACATTTTTATCATGACCACTTTTTCTTCATGTTTTTTTTTTTTTCCAATTAGATTGGAAGCTCAATATGCATTTTAAATAGATATTTGGTAGGCAGCCGAATTACAGTCTTTTCTATTTATAGGCTCACATCATACTATAAATCCTAAGAGAGATGTTCAATCCCTCTAATTTTGAGCAAGCCCCACAGTCGTGTGTTAAGTGTCTCACTGAAATTCTGACCATTACTGTATCCATTTGTTACAGCTAAACATGTTAGGCTTTAAATTCAGTTGTAGAGTCCAGCAATTCAAAATTGCAGAAAACTCATGACATACAGAAAGAGAAATTCTGAATAAATCTGCATTTCTGTGAATATTTTGAGGATAGACCTTCACATCATGTGTACAGTCAGCAATTTACCTGGCTACTTTTTGGTATTTTTTTTCTGTACTTGCTGAGAGATTTTTCTCATCTTTGTCAGTCTCTTCTTCAGCTTTATATCTCAATGCAATCACTGAGCTGCTTGTGACATAAAGTTTGCTCACATGGAATTTTGATGCAGCAAATGCAGTACTTCGTCTTCTGACTGCATTTCCTTGAGTATCTTGCAGTCTGAGGCGTGTTAAGTGCAAAGAAGGAAAACAGGCTTAGAACCTTGTGAAAAAGAGGCAGGAAGGCAGGAAGGCAATCTTGCAGAAACCCTTCCACAGCTGGAGTTGCACACCAGCTGCCTGACCCTGGCCTGTGCATCTGACAGTGAGTGTTCAGTAACAAGAGAAGAGGGAGGTGGAACAAAAGCTGTTGCTTTGCTTTTTATGTAAGGACTGAACATTGGGTTTCAAAAGTTAAAGGGGCAGTACTGATTTCTAGGACAGATTCTCTGCCTTCTCTCACTCTTCACGCTCCGACTGTGCCAAGCAGGGTCTGAGGATGCCTCTCCTGCTTACGCAAGGGCAGTGAAAAGTACGTCCAAACAGCGATGCTTGCTCAACAATCCCCCGCTGTTGCTCATCACCATGGGTAAGCTGCTGCCAGCTGACATAAAACAGCAATACTCTCCATGAAAATCTCACCTTGATTGAGCTGCAGTGTGGCTATGGGTGCAACCATTCAGGAATTCAAAGCTTGCAGCTATGGGTGGGAGCCTCCAGAAGCCTGGGCCTGCCCTGGATCATCAAATGCCAAACCCACTGTAAGTGCCCATGGGAGATATACCTTATCACCCTAAATGGAGGGATGTTTGTGCTCAAAACAAGAAATACCTGGATTTGTCTTCTCCAGATGGAAAGGTCCTGGGCCTCCTGGCATTCAAATTGCCGTGAAACAGTACTGCTTTCTCTCATTGCCTAAGCCCACTGCAGGTTCAGTGATGAGCTGGCAAGTGCACGATGAGCCAGAACAAGCACTGTTGCTTTTTAATGCTGCTTTTCACAGTGTTGGCTGAACTTGGGCATGGTGAATCAATGTTACCTAGTTTAATTCTACTGCTTGAAAACCTCCGGGGAAAACAAACAAACAAACAAACAGACAAACAAACAAAAACACCTCAAAGATTTTTACCTAAATAGCTTAAGACTAACAATTAAACTTCACCGTAGTCATACTTTTTCATTCATATGTTTGACTAATTCATTTCAGTTTTCTATCAGGGATTCCTAGCTTTCCTTCTTCAAGATTTCCACATTCAGGATATACACTACAGTAATCTTCAAAACTAGTAGCTTCAGAAAGAAATGATTTAGAAAGAAACAAATTCAGTAATATCCTGAATAACTGAAATTGTTAAGAATGCTAGTATGGAAGTGTCCAAACTATGTTTTGCAATGAAAACAATGAAAGAAAACAAAACAAAAAACAGACTACGATGGAGAATTATATTTTGTAGCAATTATTAAGACAGAGATATTTGCATTTAAACAATTCCTAAAAAAAAGTTAATTTTTTTTTTGGCCAAAGTAATTTCTCAGCATAATACTGTATCACAAACAATTATAGAAGTGATATCTCATTACTTTTCAAATGAGTTTTGACTCAAACTCTTTTATTACACGAGGCACCTCTTCTTGACCTTACACTGATTACTTAAGTTTTTGCAAGAGAAACATAAAAATGTATGTGCTTCTATGTCAAATATAAGTAAATAAAGGAAAGAGCAAGAGGACCACTTCAACTACACACTGTAAAATAGGAGCTGAAAATTATGGAAGAGAAGTCTAAAATGATGAAGGGCGAAAACAGTTTTAAGACTGTGATTGATGGAATTTTCTCAACATTTTAGGAGGCTTTTGAAATGTTAGTGCATTTCACAGCCACTATCGGTAGTTTCTGAACTCGTAATTTAAATCTGTATTTATACCAGGGGCTCAATTCTGAACTCAGATACAAGCTATTTTATCCTGATGTATGTAATAAAAATAGTCACACACTTACTGTGCTTATGCAGGCCTGCTCATGTGCCATACCCAGCAGCATCGTGTCACATCTGTGCTCTGATGCGCAGCTGTTTACCCACTCACACAGACCTGTTATTCCGAAAAGGACAAATTATAGAATCATAAAGGCCGAAAAAGGCCACTAAGATCCTCCAGTCCAACCATCAACCCATCACCACCATGCCCACTAACCATGTCCTTCAGTGCCATTTCTACATGTTTCTTGAACACCTCCAGGGACAGTGGCTCCACCACTTTCATGGCAGATTGTTCCCATGCCTCGCTGCTCTTTCTGAGTACAAATTTTTCCGGATATCCAACCTGAACCTTTCCATGCGTAACTTAAGGCCATTATCTCTTAACTTATCGCTGTTACCTGGAAGAAGAGGCCCATCCCTACTCTACCCTTCTTTGCTGCCTCTACCTCCAAGCTGCAGCAGCTACCCTGACTCAGAGCGTGCCTATCATTCAGTCATTGAGTTATCATGCAGCCCAGTTAACATACTGCAGGATGAGACTCACTATGGCTAAATGCAGTGGGAGTTGGCTGAGGCTGAAGATGGGGCTTCTCCTTGTCCTGCACCTGGAACAAGATGTCTGTGCACATACACTACAGCTGGGACAAGTGGAAGTATACCAAGAGAATGACAAAGGGTAGAATAGAGTTTGTATTTATAACTGTATTGTATTGAAAATTCCCACTGGGTTTATAAAACATTTAATTTAAACACCTGCACCTAATTAAGGGATTATAAACAGTTTTACAGCACTTGCATTTTGTCTATATGTAATTGTGACTGTTTATTTTTATTTATGTCTGTGGCAATTGTCAGTTACTTAATCATCATTCTATATTTTGCTATCTTCTTTTTTCCTGTTTAGTGAAGCAGAGCATCTCTATTACAGCCCTGAATCTCAGCTCAGAGCGCAGGGATCCCTGTGGTAACCGTGGCAACCTCCTCAGCACGGTGGGCTCTTGCTCAGCACCGCTTACCGAGCACAGCTTACCCAACCCTGCTCAGAGCAGCACTGAGCTGAGCTGGAGCACAGCACAGCTGCTCCACATGTCTCCAGGGTTTTAGTGCTGAGGCTGTAAGGCTGATGTCCGGATGCAGGTATGTATGTGCTCAGCTTGGTGTGAACACATAGTTCCTTTCTATTTTTTACATTTTTTCCCCCAAACATTTAGATTAAGCCCATAATGTCATGTGTGGAAGCACTAAGGTTCTTCCTCGAGATGGGTGGTGGTGCAGAGCCAAAACAGGCTACGTTGGTTTTGAGATTTTGTCATCTTTATCCATCCTGGAAAGCATAAGTCAGACTAATTTAAATTATTTTTGAATTCATTATTTGAGTAAACCATTATGACTTTGCTACAGACGCAAATGTTAAAAGAAATAAATATTTTTTATCATATTCTATAGGGTTCTCAAACACTGTTTGCATAATCCATAATCTATTAACATAATCCATATTACATTTGCCAGTATTGTCTATTAAATTACACAGCCTTAAAGACATGTGAAATCAGTATGCACTGATAAATCATACCCAATTTTATTTTACAGGTGTTTCCCAAAATATACACATTCCATGTGTATATTTTGAAAGCATTCCTAGGAACGAAGTTTTGAATTTTAACAGCCACAAAACATGGGCTACCCCTCTCTTGAAAGATTGCCTGCTGCCATGTGGAGGGAGCTCTCTACATGGTTAAAAACACTTCAGACTGAAGTGCTGTAAGCTTTTCAGTCATCAGTTATCCCTTTAGTCCTTTGATTCAGGCAATCTAGCAATGTGTTCCATTTCTTGTTTCCTGTATCTTTCCAGCTTACAGGTTGCTTAGGTTTTGCTGCTTTCCAGGGTGACAGCTTCAGTGCATTCATATTTCTAAGAGACAGCAGTTACATTGTTCCTCTAGATCTGTTCTTTCTCGAGAGAATTTCTCCTAGAAGGCTTCACAACCAAGTATGCATTCAGAAGAATAAAGGTAGTTTGGGGAAATGTTAAACTTTTGTAAAAGACCACCTTATTTTCACTAGTGTTGGAGAGTTAGTTTACCCTTCACTAAAATCCAAAGGGACTGAAGTTTGCTTTTACTTGCTTTTTCCAAAATTCAGTAAGTGAAATATTTATTGATATTAGTGTAATCAAATGAAGAACTCACTTAAGTTTTGAGACTTTCTCTTTTTCTGAATTGAAATAAATATATGACATAAGGTTTGTGAATAATTTTTTGTTTCTCTGTTGTACAGAATGGAAAGGCTGAAGTGCTGGACTTATGCTTGAAGTTTGTACTCCATAGAAGCCTAAAACAAAACCAGAATGGGAATGGGACAAGAAGAGTTAGACTCAAGACTGTAATTTGAATTAGGGTTGAGATTGGGGCTAGGTTTGATTTGGGCTGCATGGAGGCTGAATTTGATTGAGGCTGAGTTTGGATTTAGTATTATGTGGAAGAGGACTTCTGTAGAACGTCGGATACATTGCTTGTTATTATTATTGATGTTGACATTGCACGCAGATCTCGGCTAAGGACTGATGAGGAAATTATGAAACAATTTCTATTTGATTCCTTGATTGATAACAGTAGCCAAGTAGAGTTATAGAGTTGGTCAGCATGAGAGCAGAGGTCCAACCCACATTAATTTCATTGCTTACTATCCAAAGATCCTCATGTTAGCACAAACACTTCCAACTGTGAAAATGACTGCTAGATAATGACTGCTAGACTGGAAAAACATCATTGGCTAAACCTGTAGATCTGGCAAAAAATGTAAGTATAAACTGAGTGTATCAGCCACTGCTGTCCATAATCCTTTTTGCCACTCTAGGTCCTATTGTAAACAACAATCCTTAATCGCATTTTGGACACCTGTTCCCAGGCCAAAATCAAATGTAACTTTTTCTTTTTTTTCATATTACATCAATTTTCATATTATTTCTACAGGTCCTGAATTTCACACGTCTGTAATAATAGTAAAGCTGTTTCTGCTATTTATGGCAGTAAATGAAGTCCATCTTTAGAGCTATCAGTAACAAAGTATAAAGAAGTTACTCTTACCTCATGTCCCAAGTCCTCTTCCCGAGTCTGCGTTCTTTTAGGATCATGTAGTAGAAGTAATAGTTATCATCTTAATTCTGTAAGTCTAATCACAGTCCTATTAGCATTAACCACTATCCTGACGAAGTTAATGGAAACATAAATATTAACAAGTCACGTGCTTATTGATGTATCTACATCAATTGAATTGAACATCAAGACAGAAACTTAGCAAGTTTCTGCAACCTGATCTCAGCTCAGTTCTAAACCTGAACTTAAAACAGTCTGGGAGGCTTCTCTTGATACAAGAACAAAGCTGAAACTGTTTTTCCTCTGAGTACCAAACTTCATCCTGGATCTGTGGGTCTTGGAGGAGCCCATTTAACTTCTCTGTTCACAATCACACCCATTCCCAACAGTAATTATAACAATTCCACCTTTACTGTTTCTTTTTCTTTTCTTTTCTGGTGTTTGAGTCCATGCCAGATTCTACTTACCAAACATTTTATAATTAGAGAGACTTATGACTTCTCTATAAAATGTTTCTGTGCCTGTGACCAGCAGGAACTCGGGATTTTTTTAATTTTATGGGACTATTTTGTCACTTGGGGTCAGCAGCCCAGACATGCCCTCCTCTGATCGTACTTTGCTTCACCATTTTCAAGAGCTTTGAATACGAGTGCTTATAAACATGGCATGCTTACATGATCTCAGGTAATATTACACACCATGCCACAGTAGCATTCCTGGAGACAATTGTAGGACTGCAGGTACAGTAATGCAATCAAAATATTAAAAATATTACAGCATCAATTTCATAATGATGGCACCTTATTACAAGCATTAGGCTGCGATACTCAGGTCACGTGAAGATCTATCTTTGCAGATATCACTGAGGTGTCAGTTAGAGAAAACACAGCTGCAGAAGGATGAGTGCAGCTGTAATTAGCTTTATACTCACCAGCATGTTAGTGATTTGGCCAAAACAGCACAGTGATCAGGAAACCAAACACACCAGAAGCCAGAACAGACAATCACTTATTAGATGTATAGCTTCAATACAACAATCACATGACTTCAAGGATATTTGGGCTTCACTATTTTGCATTTTGGTGTGTTTCTTTGCCAAGCTTTGCAGCTCAGGCATCATTCCAAGGTAACTAGCTTAAGCCTGGCTGAGGTGCGCAGATATGCTCCAGTTTTCCTACTGTTCCTCTTCCCATTAATATTTATTTTTTCAGAGAATATTCAACTCATCCTGTTTCAATGTGAGAGTAGAAAAAAATAATCTAAACTTCAGTAGTCCTGTGAAACTGTAATGTTATCTATTCCTACTATATTCATAAGGTGAGATAACAAACATTCTTCAGTCATTTGTGATTCAGGACACATTTCTAATAAGAGAGAAACTCTATCTTGTACCCTCTTACTGAGATCTCTGATGGTTTTGGGTTTTTTTGTTTTGTCTTTATGTTGGTCTCCTGAAAACTAGTTGGCAAGATTTGGTAACAAAATTATCAGTCAAGTCATAATATAGCACACGTATCTTGTCACTTTCTAGAAACACATCACAAGGTCTTTCAGAATGAAGGTGTGAAACACACTGCTCCAGATACTTCCATTCTCCCATTGTAAAAACCTATGTTACAGTAAGTTATCAAAAAATGGATGCACTCTCAGATCATGTGAGTATAAATGTGTAGGAGCTCATTGTGAGGTGATACTTTTGGCACACAAACTGTGATATACAGTCATTGCTTTGAAATGTTAGAGAATAAGTTAGAAGGAAAAAAATATAACTATCCATTGTCTTGGGGTGCCAGAAGGCATGAAATATCACCACCCAATAAATCTTGTTGGGTTAAAAAATGAGTTCACGGCATCTCTCAGACTGAATACAGGATTACTTGATTTATGGGAGTTATGAAGTTACAAGGTGCCACTTGAGAAGCTCAAGGCAGGGAGCTCTGCAGGTGGAAGGATGAATAGTGATTATATTTGATTTTCAATACAGAGACAGGAAGGAAGAAAAAGAGTTCCATCAAGCTTCCATCACTCTTTGAGATACTGTGCCAAAAATCTCTAACAGATACCATGGCATCAGGGCAGTACCACTCCCTTATTAAGAAGTAGTAATAGCCAAAAATTGCCCACTTAGTGGAGATGCATGTAAATTCAAAGATTTTTCTTCTGTGACATTTAGAGCCTGATGCAAGTGGAAGACAGCTCTCCAAAACCAAAAATCAACCAAACAAGGGAAGAATTTGTGGTTAGATTTTAAATGTGCGTACCTGTGATTGACAAAGGACTCTTTGGGATTTGGCCTAGTATTGGGCCAAATCCTGCTTGAAATCTAACTCTAGAAAATAGCTTTGATATCTAGATAATGGGATAGTGGCAATCAGTGCAACTAACTTAACTATCAAAGCCCGTGTAAAAAAGTATTCACTCATCCTGTTTCCCATTTGTTTATAAGAGTCATTTTCCTAATTTCTTTCAGATGCCATTAATGAAAAACAGTCAGTTCTTTTAGCAGACATCCTCTAGGTGCTGCTGTCTTAGAGTAAAGAGTATATCAGAGGTACTCTGGAGGTCTTATCTTCTGTGTTTACAAGGAAGGTGTGTCTTGGTTCTGTTGAATCTAATAACTCTTTACAAAGCAGGTATGCCTACTGAATTACACTATCTGGGAGCAAAAATAAGGTTTAAGAATTAATTACTAGAAGACAAACCACAAACAGAGCCTTCTGCTTGAACTCAGACACATAAGGAATCTTGGTTTTAACAGATTCTGAGTGCTTGCAACTCTCCCTAGCTTCAGTGGGAATGCTAGAAGCTAAACACAAAGGGAAAACACAACCAGTATTGCTTAGCTACATAGACTAAGGTACCAGAATTTGTTCTTTTCCTTTTTCCATTTTCCCACCTCCCCAGAACCAAAATTGTTGGTGTTTCATTGAAAATCTGATCTAGTGGGTGACAACCCTGCCCATAGCAGCACAATGGAACAGTATGATCGTTAAGGTCCCTTCCAACCCAAGCCATTCTGAGATTCTACAAATCCATGAAAATGTCAAAGTTTAAACAAAGCTAATGGTAACACCAATGCTTAATGTTCTTACCAATAATTTGTTTTGTTTTCAAGTGCCTTTGAAGCTCCAGGTTTTTTTGAACATAAATTGCAGATGGTGTAATTTTCTATACCTGTGCACCTTTGAATCCTTTCATCTCTGTCTCTGAATAGGCTGAGACTGATGAGAGGACTGATAGATGCCATAGGCTAGATGCAGAAGGGTGCTTAAATTTACTTTAAAATCTGCAGCTGAATCCACATCAGAAGAAGACCTTGTTTCAGTACTCAGTTTGAAAAATAGCTTGTCCTTCCCCCTCCCCCCCCCACATTAGAAGTATGCATAGGGAATCACAATTAATACATGAGCTCAATCAGCAAAAATCTGGACTATGCATGTAAAACTTTCATCCTTGTTAAAGAACACTATGGGTTCTCTATGATTCTCTGTCAGAACTCCCATTCTTTCAGGTTTAAGATTAAAATTCTTTCACTGTATTATCATATACAATTTTATTCCAAATTTTCTTTTGGCATATTCTGGCAATGATATTCATTTTAGTATAACTAGTTGGTTAGCTGTATATGTTATATGTATATGTATACATATTTTAAAACAAGTCTCTCAAGTGGAATTAAATCTTCCTACTAAGCAGAATTAATTTTTACTTCCAAAAGGAATTCATTGGGTTCAGCTCCAGGTGTTCAAAAACACACTGCAGGAACCAGCCCTCAGTCAAAATGAGGCTTGATGTAAAACAGAACTTCTATTCCTGCAATTTTATGATCCAATTTAGCACTAAACTTTATTAAGAAAGGTTTTTGTATAATAGATCAGCGACTTTGAAGTGTGTTGTACATCCAGAAGTGGTTAAGAAGTCCACTTGTGCATCTCATAAATAATTCTGGCAGGTAAAAGCCAAAGTGCTGCTCTTTCTGTGGACACCTATGTATAATTGTATAGTGGAATTCCCCAGGAACAACATGGCATTATTGAAAATTTGTCTTGAAAGATTTATCTTACCCTGTTAAAACAAGTCATTAAATTTATATTTTTCAGTATCATAGGTCTTCATTGAGTCAAATAAACCACATTTTGTTTACCGCTCTGGAAAGATATAAATGCTAAATACTCTTTAACTTTATTTTATGAGACTGAATATTATATTCCTCTTTTCAGTGACCTTTTATTGCCTTGCGAATAAAAAAATAATCTAACAGACAGAAATAACAGCCAAAGAAAGGTGGGATTTATGAGCATGCCAACTCCACTAAACCAAAGGATAAACATAATAGTCTCAGAATAAAAACAGTGAATTATCTAGTGCTTTATTCTCAAAACTTTGAAATAACTTTTTTTTTCCCACAAAATTAGAGCTTTACTAAGTCATCATCCTAAGATAAAAGAGTACTTTCTTCCTTTATTTCAGTATCCTGATGTATCTAAGAAATAATTAGATATATTTTATTTGTAAGAAACAAGAGCCTGAAAGAAACGTCCATCTGGACTACAATACAACACTGAACGCATCAAAGATCTCTATTGTTAACACAGCAGGTTTTTGTATTATCATAGTAACGGCAAGTATTTGCATAAAGTTTACAACTTCTCAACAGAAACCAAGCTTTTATGCTAGAATCTGTTTGCTTTAAAGAGTCTCAGTTTTTCAAGTTCAGTCTGCTTTGAGAAGGAATATAGTAAAATGGAAACTTGGTTTTTCTGAGACCAACTCTCACAATGTTGTCTTACACTACTCACAAATACAGTTGAGCTGCTATCGTGATGAATTCTTACTGAAATCCTGAGTAACTAGTTCTTCTACACATTCTTCTGTTCTTCTACATGAACAGTTATAATCTCAAAGTAAATGATTAGCCAGCTTCACTAAAACAATTCTGCATCTTAAATCATTCCATGTTTACAGTTACATTTGATTTTCTTTTTAACTCAAAATTCTTGCTGAAGTCATGCATGCAGACAGATCAGATTCAAAAGTATACAGCTGATTTTGTGATTTCAACCCTTCTGGCTTTCATTAAACATAAAAGACTAGTAAGTATTAGTTTTACAATTCTTTCTCAGTCATGTTGCACTGCACCTGCATTAACAGGTCAGTACAAATGACTGACATTTATTCCACGTATATTTTCTTAGAAATTTCCATGATAGGAATCAGCTTGTTTTCCCAGCTCAATTACATTTAGCACTTCCTTTCTGTTTCCAAATGTTATTAATTTCTAGTTTTCTACTGGTCACTCTAATAGCCCATGGGATTCTTTGGAGAGGGAGAAGACACAGAGAGCAGAAGGGTGGGACACAGCAAACCATCCCTATGCAAGGATGCCAGTAAACCTTCCCTTTGAGGACCTGTCAGGTTTCAGATTGGATGTTACAGGGGAGAACGAAAGATGGAGAGGAAAAGCCTAGGGGAACCTTAGGAAGATAAATATTTTCAATCAAAACAAGAGGAAGTATGGAAGGATCTGTCTGCCCTAGATAGGGCAGGGAACAACCATCAAGTCCTTTGTCAAACAGGTCTTGTGCTCCTCTGCTCCATAAAAACAAGGTGGTTGCCTCCTCCCAGACTTGACATAGTTGAAAAGGAAGTGTGTAGTTGTAAGGTATGAAATAGAGGTATGTATTTACCTACATTCAGCTTTCAAATAACCTAAGAAAGGCATTAGACACAATCAGGTAATAAGGAAGGGATAGCTCACCCCACTCCAAAGAGAAGGACTTTGCTGAAAAACTCCCAGAAGGAAACAGTCTCTAAGTAGAAAGATGCCATGCCATTCAGCTGCCAGTCCTTAAATGAGGTTAGGGAGGGGTTGAGTCATGGTCTGCCCCTTCTGATCACACAGTTGATTTGCTTGCATCTGTGCTCCCAGGGCTGGCTATGCCTCTTCACCAGGTACTTAAATCACAGCTTCAGGCCATGACCTAACTATTCCTGTACAACAATAAGGAACATTTTTACCTTTCCCATCCTAGTCAGGTTGCACTCTCCTATCAATATGTTGAGAAGAAATTGATGAAACTTTACAGCTGCATGTATTTCCTAAGCATGCATTCTCTTCTGTAATAAAGACTTAACTCAGTTGTCTCTAGTCTACAGACAGTGCTCAGCCATCACTGGATGAGGAAATAAGACAGGCCTTCATTGCCTGATGCTTTCAAGGGACTTTGTAGTGACTCTGATTATAATTATAATCTTTTTGTTGGAAAACAGAAGTGAATGAGCACCATTGCATACTACAGTTTTCAAAAGCGGTACATGTAATTCTGAGCGGAAACACCATGAATTTGCCAGCTTTTCAACTGCACGAAGTAACACAGACTAAACCTGAAGTGAATTATGACGTCTCTTTGTTCAAAGGATGAAGTGAGAATTCTACTGTCCTAAGATATCACAGTATTTTAAGCAAAATTACTGACAAAAATATGTGAGAGGAAAATGTCCATTTTGCACCAATAATAGAATTTCTTTTTGCAGCAGCAGCTGTGTCTGTTTCATGTAGATGACAGGCTGACAAATGGAAAGATTATTTCTGTTCCTTCTTTCATTTGAGAGTCATAAATCTGAAAAAGCAGAATAGATTTTTTCTTGCATCTTATAACATTTTATGGGAAGATCCAAGATGGCAGAAAGGGCATAGTTCCAGAATATAAATAAGGTCTGTATTCATACTTCCTGCAGTCACTCAGCGTAATTTGACAGTATCTATGTCAAATCAATATGCAATGCTTTGTTGAACTAGTGGAGCAAGTGGATATGTCTGATAAAATAACCAGCCTGTTGTCCATGCCATTGACATGAATGCTTGTTTAATAAGATTGTTTTGAGTCAAAGTCAGCTTTCATATTTATACTATCACATACCAGGCAAAAGCAGTTGTGTCAGGCATCCGTTTGAGAGTTCACATTTAGAGGAGGTACAGCTCTATTCATCTTTGTACTGAGGTGTGCGTGTAGCGCTAACATAGTTAAGTACTATGATAATTTATATACAACCTGCATAGACAGACAAAGCTTCATCCTCTTCAGTGTTGAGACAAAGACCAAACAAACTGGATATTGTGTTACTGGTCAATGTGAGTGCTTGTTGTTATCAGGCTTTTTCATTCTGTGCTACTCTGGAGCCAGCCTGTTGGAGGGCAGAGATTGCACTATGGACCTACAGCTCCACAGGTGTTTTTTTCTTTGTTTTCAATGCAGCAGCTCTGATACAAAGTCCCCCTCAGACAAAGCAGTTAAAGAAAAATAGATGCTTCTCACATTATCTGTGGCAATACAAAGGCAATGGATTCAGTTTTATTTGTAATAATTATCAGCAAAAGATGGAGAAAAAGACATTTAGTGTATGAGGCCTGTTTTGGTACAGCTCCCTGGTCTTTCCTGGTACGTGAAAGAAAAGTCTGAATTGAAGAGGGCAAGCCTGTGCTAGTGGGCTGGTGTGTTCCAACATGATGAGTGGGAGGCACAGAGCTCGCCATGTGCCTTCCCTTGCCTCCCACTTTCTGTGCTCGGCATCCATCTCCATATGGAGTGGAATAGGGAAGAAGCAGAGAGGTCACTCCTTTCCACTTCCACAGTGAGGCCGCCTTCAGAGGATGATTCAGGAAATGATCCTTTTTCACGCATTCCACCTTCTGGCAAGCATCATACCACAGAGAATGCCAGCAACATTTCTACCTCCAGGAGGAAGGAGATAAAACTGTAAATAACATTTAAGAGTTAACTATTTTTAGCTGTATTGCATAGGATGAAAGTCCCATTTTATCCTTCAGAAATTCATTTTGTATGATCTGACTGAGGCAAGTCAGGGAAGGAACACAGAATACATCTCTGCAATTACAAGTGCCACAGACCAGAGATCAGCATGAGTGCAATTGATGAAAAAACGTGAGATCACAGAAGGCAGAGTTATTGTCTCAGTTGCAATGTCAGGACTCAGCAACATCAGGCAAACCTGTGCTGCAATTCAGACGTGTCCAATGACTCAAGCAACACCACTGAGCCGTCACTGTGCCAAGCCAGGCTGTGACACTATCCTCTGAATGAGGCAGCAGACTCAGTGCTAAAAGAGAAATATTTTTTTTCTACTCCATGGACAAATACACTGAAGGAGGGAAGCTATCTGTCCCTTCAAACTCTAAGGATTCTATGATCCTATGATTCCATTTGGTTGTCTGCAGTCTCTTAAAATCTTCCATCTCTCTGAAAAGACACTGGTGGGTTGCTGACGGGCTCTATTGCTTGTCCAAGATTCTTCTCAGACAAAACATTTTGGGGCCATGGCTGTTGATGGTTCTCATCTTTGGATCCTCCCAAATCTGGATACTGCATTTGTTGTTTTCCTTATTTTTCCAAAAATGGTCATCTAAACTGCAGCTTATGCTTACACTGTAGGCGAAATACAGCTACTGAATTGCTGAGGGTCTTACTTGAGGGGAAAGAATATGTCAAACAATAAAGGGCAAGAAGGTCTCAGAAGGCTTTTTCTCATTCATCGCCTTTTTTAAGACAGCACTTCTCTATACTGCTGTTTACAAAACAGTGAACATTGCTGAGGAATTTTACTCCTCCACTAAGGGGGATGTGACGAGAACAGGTCTTGCCAAGCTGCCTTGGCACTTCCTCTTGAGGCTGAGGGTTTGATAGGTATTGCTAAACGATTTAACTGTCTTATTTGATGGAGAACAAGTTTTTTGTCAGTAAGATATACTAGTGTAACAACATTCACACTGCAGTCCACATAAAATGCATTTAATATCAGTTAAATATTTGAGCATCTTGAAGCGTATTTATAAATAGAAAATCACTGTAAAGATATTATGTTTCTAGTAGTGGTCCTACAAAATATTATTCTTGGCCCTATATGTCTAGCATTTCCATTTTTAAAAATATCTGGAAAAGAGGATCCTAGTAAAGTTTGTAAATATCCCCAAACTTGTGAGAGAAACAACAAGCAAATCTGCTGACATTCAAATAAATATGTTTAATTCAGGCCAATATGTCAGGTACAAAGACTGCTACATTAAAGAAACAACAATAAAAAACACAATACTCTAGAAAAAGTCTTGGGTTTTGGAGCAGATGATCTGCTACTCAGTGCGGTGGCAAGAAAAGCTGATGTAGGTAATCAGAATCTAAGCAAGAAGCTAAATACACTGCTAAATATCTTTTCACTATGTCTCATGATAAGAAACCTAGAGGACAGGACAGGAAAATGGAATGAGGCAGATTCAAAACAAAGGGATTTTTTACTTTAATGATCCATATTTAAACTGTTTAAACTTACTGGTGCTCAATATTATGGGTACTAATATTTATGATAATGAGACCAATTCTTGTAAGTACCTTCTGTGCACTCTTGAGCACAGAGGTGTCAGTATTTGTCATAGAGCTGAAGGCTTGTAGAGGAGTCCAGAAAGTATCACTCCTTTCCTTCTTTATACTTTTCCCAAATCATTCCGCTACACACCTCTGTCAAAGACAAGCTATCAATCTAGATAGACCTTGAGTCTGACCTAGTACAGCTAGTCACATATTGTTGTTCTTACTACTGCTATATTTACCATCCTGATATATGATCATCTCTCGAATATTGTGTCCAATTCTGATGTTTACAGGAGGAAAATGAAAAACTGAAGACTGTAAAAATTGTTTAGAGTATTAGGAAGCAGGTCAAATACTAACAGGTCCTGTCCTATCTCCCTTATCAAGTGCGGGGAAAGCTAGGGGATAGTTCACTTATAGTCCGAAAGTATCTAACTGGGGAAGGCCAAAATCTTCAGCAGAACAAAGGCCTGTGTGATGATAGGATTCATCTAGATAAATACAGATGTCTGAATCTGATCTGTTCCGTCTAGAAGCTGTGCGTGTCAACAGGTCTAAGCAATATTCTCAGTGGATGGTAGAGCACAATTTGTCTAAGTCTAAAGTAGATGTCTAAAACAGGTTAGATGAATCACTCCCTTAACGTTTCTGTTTGCTCCACTGCCTGTAAATGGTACGTTGCGACTAACGGAGCTGTAGACTTCTATTGGAGATGCCTGAAGTTGGATGAATCACTCGTAACATCTATTATGTAATTAGTAGAGAACAATGCAGTAGTATAGTACAGATTACTTCTCAGTGTTATTAGTGACAGGAACACATTATGAAGGACCAAGATGACTTTTCTTTCAACTGCTTACTATAAAGTTTGGATAGGCTCAATTTCCTAGAAGACATGTCCTAGCTGAAACACAGCTATTGGCCTTGCACCAGAGGACTCCTCTGGTCTAAGTTGCACAGGAGGTCAGATGATTGAATCATGATTCCTCTTGCCCTTGAAAATCTGTGCCTTCTAACACTGCTAATGAATAGCGGCATGTTTTCTATGCCTTGTTAAGTGGCTCTTGATCAATACAGATGTGCCATTTACCTGCAGGGCTTTTCCCACCATTGTTTTTTTGTTGTTGTTTGTTTGTTTTGCTGTTGCAGCTGCTGCTGTGTTTGTTTCTAAGGATTTAATGTTACAAATCATCTTATGAATCTTAGATATGCTGAATGTCCCATCAATACCAAGAGACAGATATAGCAGTGCCTCAGAAGGTGGTAGCCTTCCCCCTTAGCAATCTGCTCCCTGGTGTGCCATCAAAAGTGAAGCTGTAGTACAGCACAGCCTTTTCTATCAATATGATGGCAACATCCAACACTGTGTGGGCAAATTTATCTTTTCATCACTTATTCTGTAGTGAAAATGGCTGAATTTAAGGCTTGGTATTTAAGGAAAGTCTTTGCTCACTGAAAGGTCTATCTTTAGTATAAGATGTCTTTATATCCTTCATTGTCAAACATAAAGAAAAGACAACGGTCTGTGCAATGAGTGTACTGAACTGTACTCATGTTTTCATTATGTATAATGGCAAGTAAATTAATTAAACTAAGAGCTCACTAATTCAGTTTTACCTTATTTTGTATTCCTGTCATTTTGGATGACTAAATAACACTTGCGCGCTACCTGTGTTCTTTGGGTAGATGAAATCATGTTGTCAGTCAATAATGCAACAACATCACCAAAAAACTTACCATGAACTTTGTCAAGTTCATGGCATGCATAGTAATTCCTGACACTTTCCCTTCATTGCTATTGGTGTTACTAGAAATTCTGAATGTTTAACCTTTGTTAAACTGTTGATCAAACATGGTATGACGGAAGAGGGTATTAAAGAACATTTTAAATTGAGAAACATCACTGAGCAGTGATCAGTAATGCTGACAATAATCCCCATCTTATTCCATTTGTTTTCACCTCATAAATGAGAATTGTTGAGAAAACTGTATCTGAAAGGTTTAAATGCTTGGTTCCTAAAGCCAGCTCTCCAGCTGCAGGTGCTCAGACATCTCCAAGGTACTATAAGCAAGCAAGCCCAGTCATAAATCACAGAGGCTAGCTGTTTACCACTATGACTGATCGCCAAAAACAGGATCAATGCAGCTCATTCCTGAAGGCTGAAAACAAGTGTATATATAAGAGAAAGTGTCAGGAAAGACAATACTAAACAGAAGGTCAAACCTTAATTCACCTTAGTTCCCAGAAACCTTCCTTAAAGCTTCCTGATGAGAATAATTTCACAGCCTGTGTGGATTGTGTTATGCCTCCCCTTAAACTAAGTCATTTAAAGATATTCACTGACTCATTTTTATTCTTTCTTTCTTCTTTCTTTTCTTTTCTTTTCTTTTCTTTTCTTTTCTTTTCTTTTCTTTTCTTTTCTTTTCTTTTCTTTTCTTTTCTTTTCTTTTCTTTTCTTTTCTTTTCTTTTCTTTTCTTTTCTTTCCTTTCCTTTCCTTTCCTTTCCTTTCCTTTCCTTTCCTTTCCTTTCCTTTCCTTTCCTTTCCTTTCCTTTCCTTTCCTTTCCTTTCCTTTCCTTTCCTTTCCTTTCCTTTCCTTTCCTTTCCTTTCCTTTCCTTTCCTTTCCTTTCCTTTCCTTTCCTTTCCTTTCCTTTCCTTTCCTTTCCTTTCCTTTTTTCTTTTCTTTTCTTTTCTTTTCTTTTCTTTTCTTTTCTTTTCTTTTCTTTTCTTTTCTTTTCTTTTCTTTTCTTTTCTTTTCTTTTCTTTTCTTTCCTTTCCTTTCCTTTCCTTTCCTTTCCTTTCCTTTCCTTTCCTTTCCTTTCCTTTTCCTTTCCTTTCCTTTCCTTTCCTTTCCTTTCCTTTCCTTTCCTTTCCTTTCCTTTCCTTTCCTTTCCTTTCCTTTCCTTTCCTTTCCTTTTCCTTTCCTTTCCTTTCCTTTCCTTTCCTTTCCTTTCCTTTCCTTTCCTTTCCTTTCCTTTCCTTTCCTTTCCTTTCCTTTCCTTTCCTTTTCTTTCTTTCTTTCTTTTCTTTTCTTCCTCCCTCCCTCCCTCCCTCCCTCCCTCCCTCCCTCCCTCCCTCCCTCCCTCCCTCCCTCCCTCCCTCCCTCCCTTCCTCCCTTCCTCCCTCCCTTCCTTCCTTCCTTCCTTCCTTCCTTCCTTCCTTCCTTCCTTCCTTCCTTCCTTCCTTCCTTCCTTCCTTCCTTCCTTCCTTCCTTCCTTCCTTCCTTCCTTCCTTCCTTCCTTCCTTCCTTCCTTCCTTCCTTCCTTCCTTCCTTCCTTCCTTCCTTCCTTCCCTCCCTCCCTCCTTCCCTCCTTCCCTCCTTCCCTCCTTCCCTCCTTCCCTCCTTCCCTCCTTCCCTCCTTCCCTCCTTCCCTCCTTCCCTCCTTCCCTCCTTCCCTCCTTCCCTCCCTCCTTCCTTCCTTCCTTCCTTCCTTCCTTCCTTCCTTCCTTCCTTCCTTCCTTCCTTCCTTCCTTCCTTCCTTCCTTCCTTCCTTCCTTCCTTCCTTCCTTCCTTCCTTCCTTCCTTCCTTCCTTCCTTCCTTCCTTCCTTCCTTCCTTCCTTCCTTCCTTCCTTCCTTCCTTCCTTCCTTCCTTCCTTCCTTCCTTCCTTCCTTCCTTCCTTCTTTTGTTATTGTTGTGGTGATGTCCCTTCTTGTCAAATAAGGCAAATGAATATTAATTAAATATAGTTTTCAGTGATAGTTTTCCTGCTGGGAGAATTTGCTCTAATTTTTGAGCAATAGAGAGGCCTCTTTTTTGCACTGTTCCAGGAGATGCTTGGAGAAGAATAAGCTCTCTGTGGCAATAGTACATAGTAGGACTACAATAGTACATAGAACAACCTATATTCTGCATTCTTGTTATGGGGATCTCCTGACAATCTAATTCCTTTCTCCTTGCACAAAGTTATTACTCTGCAAAGAAGGATAGCTCTTCCTCTCACAATCTGGTCTTTTAACTCAGGCGTCCAGCAGTAACACACAGGAGGAATTCTCACAGCCTTTGGCATCACTGCTGTATGCTAGTTGAACTATAGTTTGTTCCTTCCTAAATGTATCAAAAAATTGGAGGAGCAAACCATCATAATACTTCTATAAGGCAAGATCAAGGATTCTTCCGATGCTATATCCTGTTTCTGCAGTGGGTAGCAGCAGATGTTAGAAGCATGTAAAAGAAAGGCAAACTGCAATGACTCTTTCCCAATGTGTTCTTAACTCTGGAGATTTGCTCCTCGTGTACTTTCTCAGCTAGAGCTAAAATCTGTTCAACACTTTCCTCCTTAAAGAATTTGCAACCCATACAGTATAGTGTTCTCCCTGAAGTTGACTCTCAAGGTAGCAATGGTACTTTAAATCCAAGAATCCAAGGTATCTACAGTTCATCTTATGACATTACTTTGGCATACGTTCCCCACTATTTACACCAGACCTGGGCTTTTTCCTGGCATGCTGGCCCTTTTTCACTGACACTGCATGAAACAAGAATGTTAATAAAACCCTCACCTCCAACAAGACTCACTAGTAAGTTGTGTAACTTTGTTGACTTTCATGGAGCTGTATTAGATATTCACTGGACCATTCATCATGCTTAAAAGCTGAGCTAAAATAAAAGTTTCTGTGCCTGTTGATTTTTTTAGTGCGGAAATACACAGACGTGGCTGGGTAGATGGACAAAGGAAATATTCACAATATATTCTGAAGCCAACTTGAACAATTGGAAAGACTTTGGTAAAAGAAAAAGAAGACATGAACCTTAGATCTAGAGTTATCCCAGAGAGACTGGTTTCCTCATAGAGCTTCTGAAGCAGGTGCTAAATTGGAGGCCTTTGAACACTCTCCCCATTACTTCCACGTTCTCCAGTTACCAGTTTTGATGAGACAAAATCTCTGACAGCCTGCAGAGGGACAGCATCTTACCCTGCAGCAGTCTCGACTCTGGCAACAACAACAGAACTTTTAGGAATAAAAACTCTGACTCATTTTCTAGTTAACTTAATTTATTGTAATTAGCTTTACTTAATTATACATACAGCTGTTCTGCACCCTCAACATAGCTCAGGGGAGTATTTAAACTGCTTATGTCTAAATGTCATGTTTTAGCACAGTAGAGAGCAAAGCATTCTTCTTCTCTAGATTGGTGGGAGAGAAGGGCATCCAGCAGCCCATCTTCCCCTGCTTTCCCTCTCTTGGCACCTCCTCCTGCCCTGCTCCTTTTCCTCTTGGATAAGGAGAAGGAGGTGGCTGATTTTTTCCTCTCCTGACACTCAGCCAGCTGGAGTACAACAGAAAGCATCCCCATGCCCTTCCCAGGCAGAGCACTGCCTGTCCCCAGTAAGTCTCACCCAGTCTGGCCAGACCAGGATGTGTGAATGTGCCTCAAAGACAGTTTTAACCTTGACTTTTCTGCTGGCTTTACACCACTGGGATGTAGAGGTGTTCTTCTTTCGTTTTCACAAATGAAGTGTGGAAATATTAATGATACAGAATCCCACACTACAGATCTCATAAGGAGACCTTATTTAAAGTAAAGCTTCATCCAGACTTTTTCCATGCTGATCTACAAACCATTCCTATGCCCCTAAAACTCCTTAATAAATCTCTATCTAAATTACCTCAGCACAAAAGGCAGCACAATTTCAGCAAACCAAGCACTTACACAATCACCTGTACTCTTCACTAGGATTGTATTGTTTATTAAAAGTAAGTAATGACAATATTTGAGATTGGAATTTTAATCTGCTTTTCCATCAGAGGAGACCATGCAAGGTCACCTTCACTGCAGTTGAGATGCCCACGTGTGCACTCCATGCACAGAGAACTAACGCTGTCCAATTCTTATCCTATTGCTTTTTCACTTAAAATAGTTCAATTCTAATTCTCTTCCCTCTGTTAATCCAACACAGCTTTGATAGCTTTATATTTACCAGGTCTTTTCTGTTTTGTCAAACTTTTGTGAGCAAGATGTAGAAGGTGCCAGAACATCTTGGGGATAATTACTCTTCAACTAATTTGAAGCAGTAATGATGATATTCTATCTTTTTTATGGTGCAAATGTTTTATGTTTTATTAATTGCACTTGTTCTTTCCTTTGCATTTTTTTTCTCATGTCTAATGGCTTTCCAGGTTTACTACCTAAACTATTCCTATGCTGCACATCTTGTACCCCAAAAGAAAGCCTTTATGAGAGTATTCTGAAGCCCAGATGCTGCCCTTTGGAGGAGAGAAGTATTTATGAAGAAAACTTTAGTCAGAAGCTTGTGCACTACTTGTGAGGGGGAATAGCTGGCAGATTGTGCCCTTTCCTGGGACTTAACAGAATCACAGAATCACAAAATATCCTGAGTTGGAAGGGACCCACAGGCATCATTGTCCCCACACATGGCCACCTAAAACCCAATCCCCGAGAGCCTATGTATGGATTCTACTTGTCTAACTCAGCTGTAGCTTGTACCATAATCCTGACCAAGTACCTCAAAAAGCCTAATAGATATAGCCAACAAAAATACATATACCTTTTACAAAATTGCCTATATCTTTTCTCCATGACTATCTACGTCTTTTTTCTCCTTATAATCATCCTATCAGGATTTTGCAGATAAGGATTGGGAACTGTATCTTCACAGGTACAGGGTCATCTGTATTTTTGGCTGAGAAATGATCAGGCATTGAATATCCACGTACCACTTTAGGCACATGAATCTATCTCTTCCAAACCTTCCAAATGATATTCAAAGGGAATTTGCTGTTGTTGCAACTTGTTATTTGTGTAAATTGTCCCCTCACTCCATGCACTGCAAAGCACAAAACACTATAATGGCCTTTGTTCTCTCCTTGCTCCTATAAATTAGGGAAGCATCATTTAAGAGAGAGGAATAAAAGAGAGAATGTGGATTCTGCATGATCCTTAAGGATGTTTGTGGTGGATCAGGGACATGATGGCAGATTCTGGTTATTCCTTTGATAGTTTTCCTTCCTCTGTACTACAGGATGGTGAGGCGAAGGACTTCAAATAAAATCTTCTAAGGCAGTAGCCAGACTAAGGTATCTTTAAAGTGAAGGTCAAATAACTTCTCTTCAAATGAAATGTTGGTTATTTCTTATATACCTTGCAGAAAAAAAAAAAAGAAAAAAGAAAGAAAACCTCATATCTCTGCACAACAGATGGAGGCCTAGCTGTCCTGCTGGGCCTCTGAGAGTCCCTGTTTCACAAGTGAATGTAACACAGAGGAAGATATGCTCGTGATCTCTGTTCATATTCAAAGAGGCAAAGAGGAAGCAGTTCATGCTGCTTCTCATGGGTGAGGTTTGTGCATAGTCACAGACAGGTGCTAAGCTGGAGTCAAGTCTTGGATGCCAAAAGGTTTTGTGGCATTGTAATTGTTGGAGGGACAGTTATGCATTTCTTAATTTAGGGATACCTTTGTGCAACTAATTCTTTAAAAAACTATCCTTTTTTTTTTTTAATTTCTTACCATTGAATGTGAATGTTTCTCCCATCTCTCTTTTCTACCCAGAGAGTCAGAGATTTGTGAAGACAAAGGGGTGACATGTATCCCACGAAGTAGTGTTAAATGCAGTATCCTTCATCCCCAGTTAGCCAAACTCCCTTCTAAGACTATTGGAGCTCTTGTCACCATTTTCAGCTGAGGTTAGCTGAAGTTCAGAGATGTCTTTAACTGCAGGGATTACAAAGTGATGGACTGGCAACCTGAAAGTGACACCTGACAAACCTTGTTCATTCCTACAAAGGAAAGTCAAGTGAAAACGTTTAAAGGAGAACTATTAAAAGTCTCATAGAAGTCAGAGCCTTCTTCCTCCAAGTGTAATGACTCATATACTGAGTGATGAGTAATATATTCATGTTGTTTTCACTATAATTTGTTGTAGACTTTCAGAATTATTGTTTCCCTGGTGCCAAAATCAACTCTTGGGTCAGATCTTCTGCTTTTCAGTATTCTTAGGTATCTGGGTGCCTAAGACCAAGAAAATTCCACGAGAATGCAGAATCAGGAAAACTCATCACCAAAAGTAAGAACAGCTCACTACTGATGTAGTGCCAGTTCAAACTTGTAAATTTACATCTGACTGTTACCTCATCCTCCTGGGTGATGTATCTGTATTTATTCACTACACCACACTGCACCCTCTGATATTTTAAGAGTAAGGCTCAAATGCAAAAAGAAGCTGAGATATGGTTGCTGATTCAACAGACCATGGCTATGTCTAAATAGCCAAGGTCCAGCAATGTGATTCCCAGTGCAAATTGGAGGCTAAAGGCTCTAGGATGAAGTTCGTGATGCCCAATATATCCAGCTGTTTGGCAGGGAGTGGTGCAGAGACCCTGAGGGAGCTGCTTTAGGATTTGCAGTCTAAGAGCCCTTCCTGAACTCTGGAATATGCAACTATGTAGTCCTTCAATATACACATTGAAGCCTTTTTACTTTGGAAATATGGGGAAGGATAAGTGAAAGTAATTTGTAGACTTATTATATAAAATGACTCAGTGGACTTAAGCAGAGTGGGCAACCCCTAAGTTAATTCTGTCATTTTATCTCATGTTTAAATTCATGTGTCCTATGGCTTGGTTTAAAATTCCAAATGTTTCAATACAGTAATAATAGTAATAATAATAATAATAGTGGTAACCACCGAACACCTTCCCTCCAGAACAGTAAGGTAAATAGCAATATTTGGTAGAAGATTTTCAGATTGACATTCATTTCATGTAGAAGAGTGTTACTCTGAAATTGGTAAGAAAATATTCGTGTGATTTTAGCTACACTGCCTTTGAGCTTATATACTTAAATCTATGTCAGCATCCTATGAGAAAAAAATCATGTATTTTTACATCACAAACTAGATAGGTATTGGAGGAGAACTCTAAATCCAATACACAAATACCTAGCAACATTTCCCTTTAATGGACTTTACAAAACCTGGTGGGCAAACACAATCCTAACTAAATAATGCTGATTGCACTTCTTTCCAAGAAGAGATAATTGAAAGGAATTGGACAATAAATGAAACAAATGGAGTTCCATCAAAGCAAATGATGATAAGTAGAAACACTTTGGTGCTTCTAACACTCACACTGCCATGAACTGGTCAGTGTAATTAATATATATGTATTGTACCTTTTGCAAGCAGTTTTTGTGTGCTAAATCTGATGTTAAAGTGATAAATTTGGAAGAGAAAGGTTGCCTAATGTGCAGGTAGGCAGCAATATATTAAAAAAAAAAAAACTAATCTAGACTGCTAACAATCTCTGGATTTTCTTTTTTCTTCTTGATGTGCTTTTTGAGGGTAAAAAATTGTACTTGCTCTGAAGGTGAAGTCTAAAATGTATAAATGTTTAATGTTCCTTTCTATGTATGTGCATGACAGGCATACATATATGCATAACAACTTCAAAAATGTGTAAATAGCTGCAAGACTGGAAGGAAAATCTGTACACACAATCAGTAGAAAAGATTATGGTTACTCACCTATGCATGTTTAAACATATATGTCTACATTTCTGAAAGTCAAAGAAATTGAAGCCCTTCATGGTGTTTTGGACATACAGCCCACTAAAATCAATGGAAAAGTGTCAGCTGAATTCAACAAATTTCCTTACTTCTAAGGTAGGAAACAATTCCTCTACGATATTTATTTAATCACAGACAAAACACCCTTATAATTTTCTTCATCATCTCATTCAAAATGTCTGGATGTATAAACAAGAGAGAATTGATCTTTTGTCCTATGAAGATTCTTAAATGTTAAAAATCTGTACCATTCATATAATATTGAGAATTTTCAAGATGAAGTAATGTGGGGAAAATTATCATTTTTATGGTTTCAGAACATTTAATTTTGTTTCTGACCTCTGTGTTTTAAGGAGCTTAAAGGTCAGAAGGTCAAAACCTTTTTTAATTGAAAATCCAACAGTCCCTTTTCTTTAAATATTAACATTAGAAGCACTGTGGTCACTGTGTACACTTTTTTTTTTTTTTTAACTAAAAGACCAGATCCTTTCCCATGTTTTGGTTGAAACATTTTTCAGCTTTCTTGCCTTTTATTAAAACAAACAAACCAACATCATCATCACAATCAGAAGGGCAGAGACTTTGTCCTCTTTTTTCCACCCTTTCCCAGACAAATTTCCTCTAGTTTTAGTAATATATAGAGTATACTTCTGGCCATTGCCTTTCTTGCCAGTTGTTTACTGAAAACGCACAGCAAAGGTGTTTTTGCTGAATGATATCTAGGATTTCAAGTGGGCTATGAGTTTCCAAATGAAGATCATTAGAAGAAAATACTATTACTTATTAAACTGTCTCCCTGTACTAGCAGTCTTGTTTTGAAGCAACGCCCATTCATGCTATGAACTTTCAGTTTCGGGTTTAGTCATGTGGTCATCCCACCCTCTGACTTTTTTGCTCTGCTTGGTTATCATGGGAGAACTCTGCTTTTTTGTCATTTTTGTTCTTGTCCTACAGGACATGTATTCAGGACAAATCTTTCTTAAGCTAACTGCAAGGCTTTTCTTTGCCATCCCCTCTACTTTTTGCAAGGGCATGATGCAATATTGCCGTAATGCTTCTGGCAGATAACCCTAGCAGTGAGCTCTGTGTGTAAACCGATGAGGAGAACTTCAGAGAAGTGGGAGATAACCTCCTGTGGCTGCCATCCACCTCCATCTTCAGTAGCTCACAGACCAAAAATAAGCTTTTGTGTTTATTTGCCATTTATATTTTTTATTTTCTCAGAGCTTCCTATAAATAATGGACAATAAGCTAATTAAAAAAAAACTCTGTGTGTGTTTTGGCTCTCTTACAGCTGAGTTAGCAGCTCTGGCTACATGCTGAGAAGACTGGTTGAGCTGCCGGCCTTTATTGCCAAGGTCTGCAATATAGTTTTTCCTCATTGACAATAAACAGCCTTTTCTTCTTCTAATAGGTAATAGTATTTCAAACTCAAGGAAAATGAAAGACCAAAGAAACACTAGATGAAAACAATTCCTGCGTTTTTTGTTTTTTTTTAAATATTATTTTATATATATAACTTAAAAATTTTCTTAACCTACATGTTTATTCTTTTCAAAACTTCTGTTAATGCTCCCATATTTCATCTCTGCCTTCCAGCTCACACTTGGAGCCTTTTTCAAGTTACCACCAGAGCTAAGAGCCTCACAGGTCCCTTGAGAGTTTGGGAAATGCTGTCATCTTATCCACAGAGACTCTTATATAAAGGCACCATGTTTTAACTGTCTTTAAAATCAGGTACTGAAGTTCCCTTTTGGAGAAGCAGAGTCCTAAACCTGAAGCACTTGATATTACGTGGTCTCGTGCATGGTGGTATCAGACCTTCTTAAAAGCCAGTAGCTCTTTTAGGACTTTTTGTGATTTCTGGAATTGGGCAGGGGTTTATTATGTGCAAGGAGATCATGCATCCTACAGTTTGAATAGCATTAGGGAGTAACCTACAAAGCAAGGCTTTGGGGACACACTAGAGTGCAATAAGAGCATTCGTTGAGATAGCGAATCATGCAGTAAGTAATAGATTGGATTTATTTACCTGCAGACAGTTTCCTTCCATTTGCAGAGGTAGATCTTCTGCCTGAAACATGCACTAATGTTCTAGCTGACCAGTAGTTTTCAGGTATAGTAAGAAAGTAATGAGATTTTTGATTTCTGAGGAACCAATTGTTTTTCAGCCATTGGGGTACTGCAGCATTAGAAACAGTGAATCTGAAAACCAGATATTATTTTTTTCTGTATCTGAAACAAACGGTACTTGAAGTAGTGTAGGAGTGCTTATCAGTCACTTTCCCCTGTTTCAAATGTTTTGATCATACTTTCATTTTGATCGTACTTGAAGATTTTCTTATGTAAATCAAGGTTACTTGCATGATTCTCATGAGGAATTCATGTTTTCAAGAATGCATACATGAAATGATTTCCTTTCTTCCAGCTGCACCAGAGCAAAAGTTTGCATTCAGTTACTGCTAGAGTATTTGCTACTTAAAACTAAAGTTCTCTGTTTTGCTGAGTTGAGTCATCAGTAAAGGGGATGCAACATCCATCTTGCAACCAACTGTAGTCACACACTTTAATTAATGCCTTGGGATTCTGCTTTGTCTTTTAAAAGGATAAAATCTAATTGCGGTTCAGATTAGGCTGTCTAATGAACATGACCACAGAGCAATTGATCAAAACTAATAGGGGGAATAGTTATGCCTACGTTAAGTAAACTTCTTGTTTGTTTTGCATTAGGAACTTAAGGAAACATTGCTAACATTATTGATGCATTATTTACCTCACTGGCATTTTATCCAAACACTTCAGTGCAGTTAAAAGAAAGGAATTCTGAGCCACACTTTCCTACTACTAGGAAAATTGCTCATTCATCTTCCTTTTACTACATTACAAAGATGCTATTTCAAGAGTTTCTTGACATAGCAAATTTAATTTTAATTTAGCTATTCTACAGGTTTAACTTCACACATGAAAAAAACAACACCATAAAATAAAAAATAAAAAACATAAAAACAAAAGCAAAATTTTTTTCTCATTAGGAGAATTTCTTTTTGTTATTGGAACCAGTACTCCTGTGCTAATTAGGCACAGTTGAAGATCAAAAGATAAGCTTCTCATTTTTCAGTATGTTATTAGTTTACATTTAGGTAAGAATCAAGTCAGAGTATGAAATCCATGCTCCAAATTCATTATAAATATCTCATATTTAAACAATATAGCAATATATTTTTAAAGTTCTTCCTCAGTCTTAGAGAAAATTTCTATCAGCTGACAAGGTTTTCAAGATAAATCCTCTTACAAAGATTAAATGTGATTAACTTGTACAGTATGATAATTCAGATAGAAGTATTCGTTATATAGTGATGTTCAGATTTACAAACAAAAGTCAAGTTCCTTGTGCACATCTTTTCTGAGAATCAAATTTGCTTAAATATTAGACAAAAATTCAAATATGTTATTTACAATTAATGAAGAAAATCGGTTTAAGATACAGATAAACATCCTTTAAATGAAAGTAATTTCTTAAAATGTTACATTTGAGATGCCACATGTTCCTTACAATTAACTCCAAGTTATTAAATCAAGGCATATATAAAAATACTACCAGATTAAAGGTATACACATTTTCACAGAATCACAGAATGGTTGGAAGATGTCTCTTGAGTTCAGTCCAACCTTCTGCTTAAAGCAGGGTCAACTACAGCAAGTTGCTCAGGATCACATCTGGTTGGATTGTGAGTATCTCCACGGGTGCAGATGCAACAACCTCTCTGGCCAACCTGCCCTAGTGTTTGATCACCCATAGAATTAGAAAGCTTTATTCCTCTGTTGTAGAAGAATTTATTGTATTTATTTAAGTTTGTGTCCATCACCCCTTGTCCTGCCACTGCCCCGGTAGGAGGATTCTGGCTCAGTCTTCTTTACTTCTTTACTTCTTCTCTTCAGGTATCTATCTTCAGGGCTGGCTCTTCCTGAACACTTAGAAACTTTTTCCACCTAGCACCTTTGGCATTTTAAATACTTTTCCTGAAAGCACACATTTCTAAGAAGTGCTGTTGTTTGGAAACATGATCAGGGAAGAGGAAAGTTCCCATCTTCTACAGAACTTGTTCGCTACTTCATTTAGTTCCTACGAGCTGGGAAGTACTCTAACTGCATAATATATATATATATGTCTATATTTTTCTGTGAGAATTTCTGGAACTGCAGAAAGGAATTATACTATTTCCAAATATTTTATCTTTGTACATTTTGATCAGTTCTACAGTAAGAACAGCCTGGGTGTCTCTAAGACATTCTACACAGTATGCTAATCAACATATTTGAGCATACAAATTGTTGCCTGGGGAAATCCCTAAAATGGCCTGAAATTCCTATCTGGAATGTTCCTGATGCAGACAGTTGAATGCTTTGCTGCAAAGGAGGAGGCATCAGATAGCTTTTTCAGGCCAGTCCACTGTCTCAAACTGAGACAAATATCTGATTGTGGGATCCTTGACTACTCAGGGAACTAATGTCCGAAGTGTGCACACCAGCACAACACAGATGTCCAGCAACACCACCATGGTAACTACAAAACAAGTTAAATTTTCATACTAGTTACTAGCAACATACACCTTGAATTCTGCTGCTCTTGTCATGTTGCAAACTGCTAAAAGGACTGCCCATGACTTGCTGACTTTAAATACACTGACCTTTCATGGAACAAGGGTCATGGCCCATAATTTCTTTTGCTGGGAGTATGTTGTTTGGGTTTCCTCCTCCAGGCATGCATTTTCTGGAGCCCAGTGGCCTACCCTATCAAGAGCAACAAGGGATTGCACTTGCTTCCCAGCTTGCTTTCAGAACAGTCTTCTACAAAATAGTGTATCTAGATTTGAGAGTTACTCAACACCAGAGCATCCAAATGAAAGAAAAAAATCTATGGAAATAACCTTTATTAGGCCAATTATTTTAAGAAAACATTTTTCTTTAGTTTTACACCATATTTCTATCTTTAATTTCCTACGTCCATTTCTGTAGAAAGGTGTTGCTCTGAAATACACAAAATTCTACAGAAATGCCTGCCATGCACCATGGAAAGCCCCAAAGAACATCTGTAGTTCCAGCAATGGAGAAAGAAATGTATTTCTCAAAAGCATTTCTACAGCCAAAAAAAAAAAAAAAAAAGTCAGGCTTATTTCTCATTCTGTGTACAAACAAACATATGTAGAAGTATTATTATTTTAATTAAATAAATGTTGCAATTAATTTGAAAAGAAATCCAGCAAAATAAATGTATTAGTGTTTTAGTAATAATTCCAAGGCTATTCACTTTCTAAACTATATCAAAATATGAAGTCAAATTATTCCTTAAAAAGAGGGAAAAATATTGTAAAAATACAAAATTCTCTGCTGCAATGAGGAGAAAGGCAACATGGATTTGTTTATATATTACACATGCATGAAACAGGCTTTGGATATCACTACAGAAAGCCAACCGTGCATAAGGCATCAGAAGGCAATCTTCCATTTGCACCCAAAAATGCTAGTTTCTAAAAGATGATATCTCGAAATAAAAGCAATGAATCAGTGTAACAATAAACAAAATGGTAAGTATAAAAATCCACTAAACATACAAGATCTACAACTTTGCAGAAGAGATGCTCTGACAACTTAGGATTTCCAGAAGTGTCTGCTGCACTCTTTTTTGGTAAAGAAAATCTTAAAAATGGCAGTCATTTGCATAGGTTGTCAATTGTTCATGAGAAGAAGGAGAGAATGCATAGCAGCTTTCTTTCTTTTATATATATATAAGAGAGATTCTCTTATAACATCATCTTTCATCAAAGCAAAAATTGCACTGAATAGCTGGGGAAGATCTAGACTTTGCACGATTAGCAAGGGCAATGCGTGAGTAGAAAGGCAGGAATTTGCCCACTTCCCATACAGGGGTGAATATGCTTGAGGAGACATGATGGGAACTACACTGTAGGTTGTCCCAGAAGCAGTCAGTGGAGAAAAATTTTACCTTCTTTTAATATGAAAGAAGTTTTCTACAATGGTTCTGGCTGCAATTGCAAGTCTCAACAAGAGCAGAACATGGTGATGAGGATGGGCAGCATGGGCAGCTGCTGCTTGCTGATGGGCGAGTGCAGTTCCTCTGACTCCTGGCACAGGACTTTCTGCAACAGGCAATTAGATGCAAATCTTGCTAGATCAGCTCTCTCCCACTGGGAACAAGATTTTCACACTTTTGTGGATGCCTTTAAATACGCCAACCGGCCCCATTCTGACACAAATATACTGCATGATGAGTTTACCCTTGTTGTCCATTGGAGATCATGCCTCAGTGATCTGAGTACCAACATTAAAACCAAGCTTGTATTCACACTCTCTTGCTGGAATGAGATTTCCCAGCATTCAGAAATGGCCCAAGAGACAGATTCATAGTAAATAATTCTGAAATCGGGAGGTGGTATACTTTAATTCGAATGCATCTTAAAGCTAAAGTATTAAGTTTCCCACAATTAAAAATGATTTGTATGTTCCATGTAACACTCCAGATATTTAATGCTCAAGAAAACTCCAGATATTTTCCAAGCTTTAATTATTTTTATAACAGCCTTATGGAATAGTCTACAAATATATAAATATAATGTCACTGTCCAGTGTATTGCAAATTGAATGGCATGCTGGAGGTGCATGTGTGTCTGGGCCTGGGGAGCTGGACAAAAAGGAGGAGAACGCATTCTCCAGGGATGAGAGCTTCTGAAATCTAAGAACCATTCAAGCAGAGGCGGAGACTTCCTGACAGATAGTAAATAGCTTTTCCCTCCCCAGTTCCAAGCATCAACAGTTATAATAAAATAACTCTTACAACTTCAGAACAGAGGTGGGAGTGGCGTTCTGCTGGTGGGTGAGGTCTCCATTGGATACTAAAAAAACATCATTCTCTGACTAGTGATGTGCTTCTGTGATATCTATGCACCTGGGAGTGTGCTGCTGAGCTCTTAAAATGGTGAAATACATTCTCATTTTGTATAGAGATCAGCATGCTCAATATAGCAACAATTCAGACTTTTTAAGGCTCCGTGTTTCACTATTGCCTGCTATTTATTCCATCCTTATCTCACGCTAATAATTGTTGTAGGCATTTAAAAATACATTGTTGTGTCTTTCAGTGAATGATCAATGTCAAACAAATCATTCTGCTGACAAAAAGGGATATAGCTTATATGAGGCTCTCAAATCTCTGAAAGTGGAGTAAGAAGAATAAGATTAGGATCTAACAGAGATTTGATCGCTGTCATATCAGCAACAAGATGTTGACAGCTAAAATAAATAACTTCTCAGGAGCAACTTGTTAAACTGGGTTAAAAGAGGATCTGTAATGATGTGGCCCACTCTAATACCCCCTGCCAATCAGATTATATTTTATTACTCAGCTGAACTCTACGGCATGATTCACTTACTGCTACACAAAAGGGGGTCACCAGATGCAAACACTCATATTTTCTGAAAGCATTTTGGTGGAAAAAGTGGATCAGAAGAAATGCGTGGTGTCAAGAGAAAAGACAAAAGGCTTCACAGGAGACATTTAGGGCTGGGAGAATGCTGATATAAGTCCGACTGGTCATACTTTCCTTTCTGAAAATGTTCTCTGTGCTTCTGTGGCACGCATACAATACTCTTTTAGTGTTATATATGTGCCAAATTATACTACTATCAGACACCAGTGATTATAAGACAAAGCACATGGGCACACCAAGCATGTAAAAGACGTTCCTGTAAAATATACAGATGGAGAAATTTGCAGCCCCAGGAAATGAAAGCCACCTGGATGAGCAACAGCCCAGAATATGGACAATGCTGGCCAGCAAAGCTTTGTAAAGCCAGTACAGACATGATAATTACTAATACTTAAGAAGTAAGTAAGCAGTGATCCACGAGGAAGATCTTTTTGAAGAACAGACCAACGACCTCTGCAAATTACCAATATACAAGTATTTTCAGAGACCTTTCCCTGAAAGTATTTAGGAAGTGCTCTACTAGAAGAGTGTTATTAAAAACTTTCACAAATGAACATTTCTTTTTTTCCTGTAGTATTGGTTCTATGGGCCCATTTGAAATATATGCCTCTTTGAACAACATGAGTAAACTAAAAACCTCAGAGTATGTCAGTAGAGCTTGGTGGGGATCCCACCAGGGCTATGCAGAGCTGCTGGTGACTGTGTTGTTGAGGTAGATTGAAGAACACAGAAATTGACCCAATATTTACAATAGATATAAAGACATACCTTTAACAGACTTGTTAGTAATTAAGTCACATGGCTGTGTCAGCTATTTCCTTTAGGTTGCATTCTGCACCTTTCCCTCAACTTATGGCGGGACCAGATGATATTAGAGTTCTTTTCTAACTGTAAGGATTTTATGATTCTATCTCAAATGATTCCTGTTGGAGATGATGTCATGTTCTCAGTAGAGCGCATAACGTGTTTGAAGGAAAATTGTAAAACAAAGAAAGAATAATTTTTATGCAGTGTTTCTTTCAGTTTAGATGTGGGTTGAAGTAAAGGCATGCAAGATAGAGAGATAAGGAAACAGCTTCTCCAGTGCTTTTTGTTTCCCTCACATCACAAAGAGGATGGGCTAGAGACTGGATAAAGGTTTAAATGGTGAGAGGTAAGTACAGGTAGGATTCTCCCTTAAAAATCTGCAAGAAATGTCTTTGAAATCTTTTTGTTTGCTTTAGCTTGGGAAAAGTGCTGATTTATATGGAGCTTATCCCATATTAACAGGCATGCTGTCCTTAACTCGGGGAAGAAAGGCTGAAAATCCTCCTCAATCTCAGGCAAGTCATTAAAATTCACAGTCAGTCACTGCAGGGAAGGAACCAGCCGAGCAGCAGAGCAGGGCTTGCTGAAGGGCCCTGGGCTGCCACGGTGGCTTGCACAGCAGTCGTGCTGACTTGTCAGTCACTAGCCAGCAGCTGGAGGGGCTGCTGGGGAGCACAGTTAGGTCCAAGAGATGGATAAAAAAAGCCTGCTCCAGAATAAAGCAACTAGCCCTCACTCTCCAGCTCCAGGTTTCTTTACAGTGCTGCCTAAACCTATTTTCTGTGATGGCCTGCAGCTTTCCAAAGCTCCCGGGCCTCCAGGGCTCAGACTGCGGCAGCTATTCTTAAACATGTGAAACCAACAGAAAAGGACAAGCGACTTCGAAGGACTTAACACTGAATTTCTAAACTTCACTCTGCTTTGACCTTCCCAATGGAAAATCAGAGGGATATCCCTTTCATCAGAACATCTTAATCTGATGCAGAAGGTAGTGCAAAGTTACGATTAGGCAGGCCCAAGTCGGAGTGCTTCAGACTTCAGAGACAGTACACAAGGAATCTGGACTTTACGCCAATGTAGGTTTTCAGTTATCTTGTGTAAATGTAGAGTTAAATCCACCAGCCTATTTCTATAATAACCAAACTCCTGCTACTTTTTCTGGAACTAAGATTCTATCTTTCATTGCATTTTCATTATATTTAATTAGCCAATTAAACTAATGGACATTTTTTGACAAACAGACTCTGCATGCTGTGGCATTTGTGTACGCGAAACCCAACCGTGTGCAGTACTTACCCTCTTGCGCTGAAAAATGTCCCTTTCCTGTCATCTTTGATGTGCTATTTCTCCTGCCTTTATCTTGTAAGCTGGAAAGAAGTCTCAGTCATCTTACAGACAGTCCACTGAGAAATGTTAACCAGGGACATAGAGAATGTACATGCTAGAGGAATTGAATGAAATCTCTCCAGAGCTGGTCTTTCTTCCATCTTCATATAACTCGAAACTGGGAGACACAATTTAGGCTATCCAGCTGTGTATTTGCATGTGCACCCAGGCAGGACACTGAGTAGGACTCTCATATAAACAGAGGAGGGAGCTGTGCTGAGTCATGGTCAGCACTCTGGCCTGGGTGCCGAAGTCCACATCTTCAGGTCACAGCTTGGAGCACACTTGGCACAACTGTGAGAACTCAGCACTGCCTCTTGGAGATGTCAGGTTGCTGCAGTTAACTGGTAATTTGCCATGTCACAGATGTGCTTCATTTGAAATAAGTATATTAAATATTAAAGATGCAAATTATGTGGCTACGCAGTAGCCTAAAGACATATATTTATTGATAAATTTACATGGAAAGGCCTTGTGCTATTGGTGAGAACTCTTCATAGATATTTAGGCATTGTACTGTTCTCATTTTGTTTGCCATAAGAAATGAAAATCTTTGATTAATCCACAAAGTGCATTCATCCACATAGAAAAATGAAAGAAGAACTGGGAGTGCCCTCCTTAATTATAAAGTCCCTCTTGCTGCTGTTTCAAATAGTTGCACCATGTAATCACTTCTGTAAAATAATCTGTTTCCACTGTAGAATGTCTTAGAGGTATGTTGTTTTGTTGTTTTTTTTTTTTTTGTTTTTTGTTCCTGCTGGTTCTGTAGGAAGGCAATTTGAAAACACTGTTTTTTTTTTCTGATAGTTGGAGACCTCATTAGTTTCCAGCATAAGTTTCTTTTCAGCTCAGTGTTCCTCATAGACTAATACTGACTGTTAAATTAAATTCTTCATGATTTAATGGTGAATTTTGTCTATCTACCCATTTACAGGACTGGAAAGAGCACTGCTCTGGATGAATAGAGCAGAGTGGGAAGCCTTCTGCTGCACGTCTGACTGCATCGCCTGCGAAACCGCAGCCACTGCTGCTGGGAGAGAGAGCACGGGGACCCTTCATTTCTCTCCCCTTGCTCAATAAATCCTCTTTTGCTTACTTCTTTGTCTTTGATAACACCACCCTCATGTTTAGTTCTCCAGGCATCCAGCTTTTCTGGATGATTATGAACTGGAGTATAGCTACTGGAATCACTTTTCTGCCCTCTCCTTCATAAAAATAGACACTGTATTTGATGTTCTCCAGTCCTCTGGCATAATCCCTGATTTTATGAGACTGTCAACAGTCTTTTTCTACAATTCATATTTTCAAAATATTGGGAAGTATTCTAGTGTATCTCTATTGGAAATTGAGGACTTGTATTTCAGGCTGTATCCAGTCTATCTTTAATCATTCTCTCCCACTCTCAATCCATTCTGGCCAACTTCTTTTTTCTTTTTTCTTTTCCTTTTTTTTTCTCTCATTTTCTTTGTCAGGTCTAACTCAGTTTCACTTTTGGAGATCCTCATTCTATCTTAATACTTCACAATTCCTTAGTTTTCTTTATCAATCAATTCTTTCCTCCTTTGATTGTAACCTTATTGCTTAGCCCCAGTATTTCCTTCCAGGTCAGCAGTTAGGTCTGCAGCTGCTTTTTGTAAGCAATTTACCTCTAGGCTGATGTACAAGTTTCAGACATTTCTGTCTCCGAGGTGCAGAAAAATCTGAACTCTCTCACATGCCCATCCTGATGCTTTTCAGCTATGTTGACTTCCTTAGCTGGTTCTTTCAGTCATAATAATTCAAAATAATTCAAATGCCTCAATCTGGCTTTCTTCCATTTGCTCATCCATCCTTCTGTCAACAGACTCCACCAAGAATGTATATGAGTTACTGTAATAAGTTCAGCTTTAACAAATGTAGCAATCTAGGTCTTAAGTGGGCAGTCTCTTGGTTTCATGGGAAAATGTACTTTGTTGAAAGTCCTATAAAAAGCAGGATCATCTCTTTGTGCCTCATAGTGGCATAGTTGTTTTTGTTTGTTAGTTGGTTGGTTTTCACAACATGTTACCAGCTGAAGCTCGTTTTGTTTCTTAAAAAACTGTAGGGTTTATTGTCTTTATCTCAGGTAATTAACATTTTGGTACTGCTACTTTCCTCCCTTCCCTCAGTATTATTCAGATGAAGGACAGGATATATATCCTGTTCAGATAAATTTGCCTATCTGTGCTTCCATTCTCCATCTCTCAATTCATTTTCTGGGTAATTTTAGCTGGCTTTCTAAAATGGCCTTCATTACTATTAATCTATGTCTTCTACAGCGTTTAATTACATAAGGCTATCATGCACAGCAGTTTGTATGAAAACCTTTTATATTTAAACTCTGTAACTTGAGTATATAACTAGAGCTCTCAGACTTTTATCTGTGTCTGTGTGCTAACAGTTTTATCCTTATCTGTGAGGTAGTTGCTATGGCTGCTGATGGCAGCAGTGTGATGGGGCCTTGGGCCTTGCCTTGTCTCATCTGCTTCACAGACCCATTCAGGTAGGCCTCCCCAGAGCAAAGCAAAGAGCAAAGTAAGGGAGGACCAGAACAGATACTTTTTCTCCGCAGGTTGCCCCACACTGTGGTATGTTTGTGCCCTAATCTTAGAACCATTTTACTATAGTGTTTCACAGAAGTATTACAGTTTCTACATTTGATATCGCAAATTTTGTTAGATAGTGTAGGGGTGGAAAAATGTTTCCACCTAAGGGCATTTTCTATAATAGAATAGGAAATGTTCATAATTTTATTTTCTTTTTTTTTTTTCTTTTTGGAGGAAAAAATAAACATTTAAGTTTACATCAAATTATTCTTATTTTTGTGTTGAGACTGAACAAGCTGAAAAAGGAATTAGTTATGAATGCACTGATAAGCTGGGAAGAAATCAAAAAATAATTGAAGAAAATCCAGGATAGGACAAGAATTGAAAGTAACTCCAGAGCTTGTTGAAAATAAGACATTCATTGAATGCACAGACAACAGTTAGGAGAGGGAGACATTAACAGTTTTACAATACACAAAATGGAGGCTAAAGAGAATGAGTAATAAATTGTTCAGTGTGAGGGAAGGATAAGATGACATTGGGTTAATTTGCAGCAAAGAAGATTTAGGTTTGACTTTAGAAAAACCTTGCAAATAATAATGACAGTAAATTACTGTTACAGGTTACTCATAGAGATGGCAGGATAGCCCACAGTGGAAAATTTCAAGAACAGATTCCCAGCATTGTCTCAGTCTATTCAGCTCTGAATCCTTATGGAGGGAGAACCTGGCTGAGCCCTGTGTCTCTATGATCCACTTCCCTATAGAATTTCAAGGAGAGAAAAGGGAAAATGAGAAAATTTTAATTTAAATTTCATGAAAAATAGATATATATTTTTTAATTTCTAATGAAAAGACAAAATTTGGGAGAGTAGTTATGTAAAATAGAAGATATCTTTTTTTCTTTCTCAGAAGTTTTAATGGCAATTATTTGTCAAAACCCCTAGTTCTTTTATTTATTTCCAAGAGGAATTACTGAATAGAACCCTCATATAATTTCAGCTCAAGAGCCATTTTATCCCAGGCTGCAAATCTGTGCAGCGTGAGGAAGTAAGTTCTGCTCCTGGATTTTGCTATCACGTGGGACTGGGCCTGAGCCACACGTTCTGACTGATCAGAGTGAAAACATGCTTATCTCTTTCCTTAGACTTATCCTGCAATAAGAAAGTCTCTAGCGAATTGGATGGCCACAGCAGTATCTCTTCCAACTTGGCAACCCCCCTGCCAATTCAGAAGAGACAGTAAAATCCATCAACGTAAAGGAAAAAGGCAATTAGTTGGGCACCTGAAACGAAGGGAGAGCTACCTCCTTCACAGCTGGAGGCAAATGCCAGCATTGTTTCAGATCTGATGTCAGGAAGAGTAGGGGAAGAGGTGAGAAAAATCAGATGGAATTAGATCAGTTGATAGTTTCTTGGTCTCTCTGCAGAGTTAACTCCACGGGAAGGGCAAACAGCTGCCCCAGAGCACGGGTTGTTGGATGTGGCTGTTTCTTGGCTCTTCTTGAGTGTCGTCTTCCTCCTGGTGCCTGCTGACAGGCCTGGCCCTGCCGCCATCTGGCTCACCAACCCAAGAGGAGCCTGGAGAAATCAGCATTCTTCCCTTAATCTATTAATAGCTGAAAAGTGTTGATTTTGGTGACAGCTAGATGTGTTATTGTGAAGCAGATTGGTTAATTAGAAGCATCATAATGAAGGTTATATTGGAGATGTGTATCCCTTCAGAAACACACATATTTTTAATAAGCAGAGTTTGGTTTTTCTCACAGACTTAAACAGACACAGAAAATGTTATGTGTGAAAAAGTCAACAAAAAGGAAAAAAGAAGCCAGACAATTTTCTGCAGCTCTGTTACTGCTTTTTTACCATGCAAATAGTCTGTCTATTTTGAACATGGCTGCCAGCTTAAAGCTGTCAGTGCAGGAAAGGAGCCCAGGGCAGGTCTCTACCACCACCTCCTTCATTTCCATGGCCCCAAGACCCTTCTTCCCAGCCTGAATAGCCATGTGGATGGTCACCTTATTAATAAGGAGAAATTGTCTCCTGCTCTGGCTTACTTGTGGTCACAAGATTAGAAAGGTTCCGCTGAGTGCTCCCATCACTGGCAGGACTCAGGACCTGGCTAATGCGTTGGCATATCTTAATTGTATTTTAAACAGGTTCATATGAATTTGAGTCAATTCAGATGAACTCTGCATAAACTTTGGATAAATTGGAAGAAATACAGGTTTTGTTTGATTTATTTAAATATATTTTAAGCTGATCTGGAGCCACACTGGTGCAATTTTGAATTTAGCCATCGCCTTCTGGTAACTTGTTATTCTCGGAGTAGCTTGTTCACATGTCAAGGCTTTCAGATTGAGGAACTAGCTGTTAAAAATACCTTCCATTTTCTTGGCACAGTTATTAGCTGGTACAAGTCAATGCTTGTAAAATTGGTGGTTGTTATTTTAAATATCAGCCTTTAAGTAAATGTCTCCTCATTACCACATTCCAAATGAGAAAGGTACCACGAGTGCGGGCAAACCAAGTGGTTTGCAGAGCTTTCTGCAGCCCCCAGTGTTTCCTACCTCTGACATTTTCCTGACTGCTTGATCTCTGAATGTGACATGGCAATGTCATCTGTTGGGGTTAATTCTTCAAATGAACAAAATGGCAGATTTCTGTTGATCCTTACGCTCGGGCATAGTTTGCATTGCCCCTGGCCCCAGCCCTGCACCAGGTGCCGCTGCTGGCACGGGCAGGCTGCAGCTTGGCTCTAGTGCTGTTAAAGGTGGTGTTAGTCTATATTTAAGCAGTGGAAGTTCAGATTTTGGTGACTAAATTCAATCAGAGAACAACTTAGGGATTCTTGTGACATTTACCATGTTACAAAACACAGATGTAGTGCTGCCAGAAAGGGTCTGTGGGAGGAATCATCCATTTCCAACTTGTCTTTTTCCAACCTTTTCCTTTCCTTTCCTTTCCTTTTCCTTTTCCTTTTCCTTTTCCTTTTCCTTTTCCTTTTCCTTTTCCTTTTCCTTTTCCTTTTCCTTTTCCTTTTCCTTTTCCTTTTCCTTTTCCTTTTCCTTTTCCTTTTCCCTTTCCCTTTCCCTTTCCCTTTTCCCTTTTCCCTTTTCCCTTTTCCCTTTTCCCTTTTCCCTTTCCCTTTTCCCTTTCCCTTTTCCCTTTCCCTTTTCCCTTTCCCTTTTCCCTTTCCCTTTCCCTTTCCCTTTCCCTTTCCCTTTCCCTTTCCCTTTCCCTTTCCCTTTCCCTTTCCCTTTTCCTTTTCCTTTTCCTTTTTTTCCTTTTCCTTTTCCTTTCCCTCCAAAATTGTAGTTAAAAAACCATAAAGTCGCCTTTTGTTTTTGATAGTTTCCTAGATTCTGTTTCTGTCTGTCTTATAAGCTGAGATTTACACAACTGTTTTCTTGGTAGAAGATATTCCTGTGATTTTTACATTTGTTTCTCTTCCTAAATGGCTGGTTGCATCAATAAGCCCAGATTCAGCATCACTAAATACTATTCAATTATGGAAAATAACAAGATGTTCCTTAGGTTTGCAGCTGTAGGTCTGCTGACTTAGACATAATTTTTCTTGGAGTTACTCTTTCCCTCTCACATGGCCACTTGGCACAAGGACTCTCTGTTGCAGTTATGGGTCTCTTTTCCTGGGGAGCAGACAAGAAAGCATATTCATTGTATGGTAGTGGTGACAACAGATTGGAAATGGGAATGGCAGTACCACCAGAATGACAGAAAAATGCATACTTTTCTTTCCCATCCTTTAAATGTCCCTACCGCCTCTTTGGCATCACTCTAACTTCAGGGGCCAGCACCACCCGCCTGGTGCTTTGGAAGTTAGTCACCTTTCTAATTTGTCCGCACTTAAGTATTGACCTCAAAACCACTTAATTTTATCACCACACTCCTGGAAATTAAAGATTTCATTTAGATGTATGAAAATTGATTTAATTGTTTACTAATAATGTTTGTTAAAATACATTGTCCTGGGAAAATATAGTTGAGATATTAGCTATAATTGTATTAATACTGTTATAATGTCTTCTCTGGAGGTGTTCTGAGGCCCACCTGGATGCCTACCTGTTCAACCTGGTCTAGGGAGCTGTTTTGGCAGGGGGATAGGAGTAGATGATCTCTAGAGGTCCCTTCCAACCCCTACAATTCTGTCATTCAGTGATTCTATGACCTCCTAAGAAAGACGCTTCTTGTCCATAGTGGGAATAATTATATAAATTTCTATATCTGGTGAGAACATTTTATTTTTGAACGTGTTAGTGAGAACCAGAAGGAATGAAACTGGAGAACCTAGTAAGTTCTGATAAAAAAAAAAAAAAAAAAAGCAGAGAAAGCCAGTTTCCAGATCCTCGTTGGCTTTATTACAGTGTCCAGAAGATGGTAGTGTTGTCAGAAAGGATCTTTGGGAAAAATCATTCAACATTCCCCACCCCGCAGAACTGTAGTTAAAATACTTATAAAATTGTCATTTGTTTTGAATTTTTTTTCTTTTAAGCTGTGAACTACACCATTTGTACCTCGATTGAAGTGGTCCTTGAGATGTAGAATAGGGTTAGAATCAAGCTAAGCCAACCGTGACATCTGAGTACACTTCCAGAGAGCTCACTATCGGCTCTGCTGCAGCCGTGCAGTATGTGCCATGTTATGCAGGTAACACCTCATCCTGCAAGTGATACTCCGAGGAGTAGTACTGCTGACAGCAGGCATCTAAGTTTAGCACCAGATTTGGAGACTGGCACACAATCAATAAAACAGCCCCAGCTTGCTGCCCAGCACTCCTACAGGAACACAGCTGAAGACTATCGCGCACCCACCAGACGTTCTATGCTAACATGCCTGGGAGGTGTTCCTGGAATAGTTTTGATAGTCAGTGAAAAAGCAGAGAGGGAAAAAAAAGAAAAGCAGCTTCCAGATATAAAATATTTTGAGCCCCCATTCAAGCTACTATAGCTGTGCTAAAACTGGCCTTGGAAATTTTAGACATGCTACTCATGGGCATGAAAAAAACATTGTGTCACACACTAAATTGAGTATTGTTGATGCATTCACAAATAGTCCTGAAAAATTACATAATTTCATGCAAAAAGAAAAAAAAATAGTGAGCACTGTTCACAAATTACGCGTAGTGCCATCTGTTGGCTCTTTTGTTCTACTTCCATTGAGTCTCTGCACATCCATTGAAGGTTACAGTTACTGGGTGAGCTGTGTAAACCCAGTGTGCATAAACAGATAATTTATTTAGTGAATTTCTAGGTACATAATTTGTGAACTGCAGCATTTAGCCTTGTCATTGATTAAGCTGTTTTATAAAGCATTTCATTAATCTTACTTCATTGTATAGGGTATTAATTCTAAAGGATTTGTTCCTATGTATTTTCACAGGACAATAAAAACTGAGCAAATTGAAGCAAAAGGCTTCTGCCTTTGAGAGGTGACACCAGTTATTAGGCAGATATCATGAGGAATCAGAAATTTCTTCTGGCAGGTGTATCATAAACAGGGAGCTGCAACTTACATTCTGCCAGCACTGAGCTACTTGGTTAGTGTAATTAAACTTACATTAAGACAAAGCACTCCTGCTGCTCTCCTTTCATTCTGGAGAGGCTACCTGTTTTCTTCAAACAAATATGACAGTATTTCTAACACCTCTGCATTCATTTTCAAGATTTAAATATTCACAGGCTCCTTTTTGAGGCAAGACTGCTAAACTATAGGAGTGGGGAGAGTGCACAGAAATAGGATATAGGGAGCAGTGATCTCCATCAGAGATGGGCTTTGCTGCACAGAGCAAGCCAAGGGCAGGACTGATCTGTTCTTCCAGCTCTTCTTTTAAGATGAGGTGAAATAGTTACCCAGCTGTCTTTGTAAAGGGAAAAGGAAAATCCAAACTTGTTATCTACGGATGTATTACAAGGTCATTACTTCTCTGTCTTGGCCAAAGATCTGTGTGCATTTGTAAAGTTAACTTGTATCACAGGGGATGGCAGAATTAAAGGTGAATCTTCCCCAGGAGGTGTGACCGCTTCAGCCTCCTTCCCTGCACAATCCCACTCTCCAGTTCCAGGTTCTGTCTCCCTGCTGATTTCCTCACTCGAGTTTAGTTTCATGCATCCCTGCAAATTCCAGATCGTTTCCCAATCTAGTTCAAAGCCCATCAGCAAACTGCACTCTTTCCCGTTCAGACCTATTTGTGTTTTTGTGTCTCCTCTCTTCATCTCAGTTTTTGCCTATCTTCAGGCTCCAAGTTTCCGAACCTGTGCTAGAGAATACGTATTTTTACTGACATTATCAGGGAATCAGGGAATTTAGAACCTAATTTTGAATAAAGCTCTACTGATCCTAAGCAAAGTGAAAGTTTTTTTTGGAGTTTGGGCAAAGGTTTGGCACTTATGAAGGGCACTTTGGGTCCCTGGTGTTCCTCCTTGCTGCACTGGTCGTTTCCAGCCTCAAAAATATTTATCTGTGTGAGAGATCCAGCTTTGCTGCACACAGTTTTCAGTGAAATCTTTAAAAACAAACCTACCCTTCAAATAGAAAGTCATAGGGAGAAAACTTATGAACAATCACAGCTTTGTGAAATTAAAAGAAACCAGAAGGAGGAGCTAAAAATTTGAGCTAATAGCAAATCTCGATTACTTCCAATGCTGGCATCTTGTTCATAATACGAACACATGCATGAGTAGTATCTAAATGTCATCCTGTCTACCTGCTGTTTCAAGAGAGATTCAGGCAATGTCAGAAAATGCTAGCCCTTCCAGTTCTGCTGCAGACAAGCCTTCCAACTGTAAACTCCCAAAGCGCACAGAAATATTTATAACCAGCATTCATATCGCTAACTGAAATATTAGTAGGAGATACCAGCTGCTCCATGTATCAAAATACTGACATTCATTATTATTGGTTGGCAGGAGCTTCAGGATTTTTTTTTTCTTATAAAAGAAATCATACTGGTGTGTTAAGACTGTAGAGAAACAGGCATCTAAATATCCACCACACCCTGCGTTCAACTCCTGCACATCTAAGAGCTTTAACTGCAAAACCAAACCCTGAGCTTGGTTCTGTGAAAAAGATGAGCATCATAATTTGTTTTTTACAACTTTCTTTCTCTGGTGTGCAGGAAGAATACAACAGATATCTTAAAAGTCTTGTGCAACCCATTCAGAGAGGTGCACAGCAAGAGGAATGAGAAATAGAAAAAGAAAATCCAGGGCAGTCTAAAAAATCATTGCTTTTAGGAGGCTTCACGCAGCCCCTCCAGGGTGAAGATATGTATTTTCCCACATGTTGCCAGTTTGAAGTTTCAGGCAATTTTCTTAATCACACATTCAAAGATAAAGAATCACTTGCTAGTGTTATTGTCACAAATTAATGTAGAGTCTTGTGACTTTTGGATTGATCTGAATATTGTTACAGGCAACATTACATGTCCATTAAAATAGAAATAATGGCCATTTTGACATTTTGCACTATACAGAGCAGCATGCATAAATTCATAGAATAATAATACAGTTTGATAAAAAATATATTCTTCCTCCTTGGAAAGACCAGACTGACCACGCAATTGTCATCAGTAATGAAGTAGAAATCTTGCATAGATTCAGGTTGGACGTTAGGAATTAATTCTTCCCTGAGAGAGAGGTCAGGCACTGGAATAGGCTGTCCAGGGAGGTGGTGGAGTCCCTGACCTGGAGGTGTTCAAGAAACATTTAGAAGTTGTACTGAGGGGGGGCAATTTTAGTGGGAAATAGTGGTCATATGTAGATGGTTGGACTGGATGATGTTGGAGATCTTTTTCACCCCTGGTCATTCTACTATTCTAGGTTACATGGAGATGGGCTCTCATTAAGAGTGACATTAGCGAGGGTGTGACATAATCAGGGCTCAGAATCTGAAGGAAGTGGGTGGAGAATTACTTATCGGGGCAGTCAGAAACAGTCACTCTGATCCTGAGTTTTCTCCTGTTACTTCATTAGTTCTTTGTGCTTTGGTTTTGGCCTTATTTCTAATGAAGCAAGACAAATGAGCAACATAACACAAACTCAGCTACACTGTGATGAGCTCTGCTGGTGATCACAGTACCCTGGTTGGTAATGATCTCCTCTCCAAGGGTCTGCCCACGAGGGCTCCATTGGTTGAGCACTAGAGCTGAGTAGAGCTCCTCAGCGTTGCAGTTTGGTCTGAAAACTCTCATTGGCAAAAAACTGCATTTGGAGAGAATATGTGTAGTTTCACTGAGGGATACATTTCAGATAGAGATTAGATATTTTTAGGCAGAGTTTCTAACTGGAAAATAAGGTTTTCATCCCAGAATTGGTTATCCAAAGCACAGAAAACACAGCTTCCTTCCCTGCTCTGCCTGAAGTTCACAAGGGATTTCACCTTTGTTTCCCACTGCATTGCTTGGCATCTTAAGTGCTGGTAATTGCTTATTTCCAATACTGTACTGTCAGATATTAACCTCACAGAACACCTATTTGTGTGAGGAAAAAACATTGTATATCTGAGGTAGAGATGAGGAGCAGCATGGTGACAATTTCCATCCAAGGCCACAGAGGAAGCCTGAACCTTAGGTGGAATTTTCTTCTTTTCCCTGATTATTAGATCACTGTAACCCATAAATCTTGGACACAGAAGTACAAAGAATGCTGTAATTCAAATGAACCAAATACTTCAGTAACCCTGGCACAAGTGCTTGGACTGGATATCCCATCTTTGATTGCAAATGTCTTGCATACATTGAAATTGATACCTTCACTGCATGTCAAATGCTGAGAGTTCTGCAAGTAGTTCCCAAAATTATAAAGGCAATCTGGTACTTATTTCTGAAAACGGAGTACCTTTAGGAGTCTTTTTATTTTATTTTATTCCCCCTTTTTTTTTCTTATGTTTCCCTTACATTAATTACAACTGGTTACGTTCAAGTCAGAGCAAGAATTCAGAAATCTTTTCATCATTATTTGAAACATCTGCATAGACCTTTCTATTTTCTCTTAAGCTGGTTTCATTTTTAATAAAACGTTGTCTGGAAAGTGAGGTTAGCAGACACTTTGTTAGCAAAACAGCAGCTTAACAGCTGGGGAAGGAGGATCATCAGACACTGTTGTTATAGAGCATGTTTCTGGCTATTTTGGTACTCAAGTATGACGCCTTCATACTGTGCCTTTTAGGAATATTTCTGAGACAAGCTTGCATCATATTGGATTAAATCAACTCCTGCCAGATTTCTTCACGATATGTAACAACATATTATTAATTAACTACAAGGTATGATAGGTCTGACAGCTTCTGAGATGGAAGAGAGCAAGATGGCTAGGGGCTAACAGCTTCATTTTTTAAATAAATTCAAATCAGTGTAATGTTATGGTTTTTCTGTACTTTTTGGATCACTTTTCAATATCAAACTCTGCATCCTCATTCTATACTCTAGTTCACGTTGACTGGAGCCAATAACTGTATAGATCACTGCAGAACACTGTTTAGGCTTAAATGAGGCTGGTAGTTCAGATGTACATAAAAAACTGAAGCAAAATGCAGATAGTTAAGGATATTACTTTTGCTAGCTTAGACAGACCAAATGCAATAACACTTGTATGCAGTGTCAGTACTTGGTATATGTTACTGGAGCTGTTTTGCAATCATGTGTCATTATTTTCAAACACAAAAAAAAACCAACATTGAGGGTGCATCAGCAATTAGTCTGAACGGCATCTTGAACACCCAGCTGCACTGACTCAGTGCTGTACAACTCTATGTATTCTAGAATCACATTTTTTGCTGTTTCCCTTGCTTTGTGTTCATTTTCATCCAGGTTGTTCTCTGTTGATGAGTTACTGAAGTTGGCAATTTCATTCAGATTTTGGTAATTTCAATGATTAACAAAAAAATGCTTTAAAAAGATTCCATTGGGCTCATATGTCTCTAGTGAGGTACTGCAAGTCTCGAAACTTGTGCAGGGGGAACATGACCACTGAGTATGAGAAAAAGGCTGAGGTTCTCACTGTCTTCTTTACATTTATCTTTAAAAGTCAGACCAGTTATCCTCTGTACTAACCCCTCATGAGGCCACATCTCAGGTACAGTGCTCCGTTTTGAGATCCTCACCACAAGAAAGATGTTGAGGCCCTGGGATGTGTCCAGAGAAAGGCAACAAAGATAGTCAGGTGTCTGGGGAACAAGTCTCATAAGGAATGGCTGAGGGAGTTGGGATTGTTCAGTCTGGAGGAAACTCAGGGGAGACCTCACCACTCTCTGTAACTACCTGAAGGGACATTTTGGCTTGGTGGGATTGCCCTCTTCTCTCATGTAATTAGTGATAGGACCAGAAGGAATGGCGTCAAATTGCACCAGGGGAGATTCAGGTTGGACGTTAGGAAATACTTCTTCCCTGAGAGAGTGGTCAGGCATTGGAATGGGCTGCCCAGGGAGGTGGTGGAGCCACCGACCCTGGAGGTGTTTAAGAAACATTTAGATGTTGTACTGAGGGGGCACAGTTTAGTGGGAAATAGTGGTCATACGTAGGTGGTTGAACTGAATGATCTTGGAGATTTTTACCAACCTTGATTCTATGATTCTACGATTCTATGAAAGGCCAAAGCAAATCTTTACATTTGGAAGACATGTTAGAAGATTTGACATTATACATCTTGAGCGTTTTTTAAAATATCATACTCACTGAACTGACTCTTAATTACATTAGCGCATGTAATGATGATGCCGATATTTTTTAAGTTATAAAAATACTTTTTTATAACAATTTTCTTCAAAGATCTGCAGTGTAACCATTGACAACCAAAGTTTTATCCTGTTGAGTTCACCACATTGGTTTGTGAAGAAAAAATTTCCAGGCAATCGTGTCTCAAATGCACTGTCTAATTAATCTATTAATATTAAAGGCAAACAGTTGCCAATCTTGCGGTGCAATTTCACCCCTTGTGCATTCTCTCTACAGTAGATCTGTTATTCCAACACAATTAAACTCTTTGAGTTTTTGCAATGATTTATTAATAGTAATTTGTAATGCAGCAATCTTGGTTGGTGCCCCCAACGAACTGTACATAATACAATTCCAAAGATATTGCTGTGTTTCAGAACTTTTGTTCAAGATTGATGAAAGAGATGTAAGAGGCAGAGTCAGGCCACTGTAAGCCTGTATATTTTACTTAGAGTTTCTAAAGTCTAGCATGTTCAAGACACATAGGATCTGTGAGAGGAACAAGATCAGAATTTTTATATGTAATATTTCACACATTTAAATATAACAACAGTCTTTTAAACAAATTTCTGTCAAAGACAGGAATTCCAGATGTTCATATTTCATCTCAGGTTTAAAGATAATTTCTAAATGTTTAGGTAATGTGGAGCAGAAAAAGAAAAACGAAAAAAAAAACAAACAAAAAAAAACCAAAAACAACCATGGCATTCTTCTTCAGTCGGTGCACAGAGAAAGGAGTTTCATTTATACCTGGTAGGGCCTGGTGTTTTTCACTGCACTGACTGATGGTGCATATGCTTGCTTTTGGGGAACAGTCACATAGTTTTGAACTTCTCCCTTCAAGTAAGGGGGAAAAATACAAAAGAAAACAAAAAGGCAGATCTTCCTGCTTCATCTACATATTTATTATACCACTGACACTGTAAAATTCCTGTATGTTAACTGCATGGTAAGAAGCTCTTAATATATATTTCTTGCTAGTCTTCTGAATGACTGATATATGTGTCATGGGAATACACATTTTGATCACAAAACTCGAACTACATGTTTTGTAATTCAGCTTGGAAGAATCAAATTCACGAATTCCACAGCAAAAAAAATGAGTCAGTGATAAGAAAGTTCTCATTTCCATACTGATAGCATGTAAAGCTGCCAACACTGAGTTTTTGGTACAGTTCTCTTCACAATGCATGGTGCTCTTTGACATCATTAATGATCCTCTATCATCCTACTAGAACTTATTTTAAAAGAGTAGGTTTTGAAGTATATCTTCAAGTATCAATGCTTTTCGAAAAGTGTAAGATTGTCCTTGTCCTAAAAAAGTAAACTTGTTTTATTATTAATTTATATGAATTGTTTAAAAATAAATTCTTTTTAAACTTTTAAAGAACTTAACTCTGCAGCTTAAAATTTGTCTGAGCTGGAGTTAAAATATCAGATGAGAAGCTTAAACTAGCAACATGAAAACTCACAAAAATTTCACATACTTTTACTTCTTTCATACAACAATATTTTGTGATTTTTGATAACCTTCTCTCCTTCAGTAGATGCTGTGCTAAATGTCATATATGTCATTACTGGGCAGAAGTACTGAAATCAAAGGAACATGAGAATAAAAAAATACTTGAGACTTTTAAAAATTCAGATTGAATCTTACATTTCTAAGTATCTCTGTACAATAGCATGCATTAGAATGAAAGACCAGGTAGCTTTTCCTGGTGATAACATTAGGAACTGTATCTTTAAGAACACTTCGTGCTCCAAGATACATGAAAAAAAAAACCTTGTTACTGGGCAACCTCATTTTTTATTCATTATAATTATGTCCAAAACAGGGAAAGATCTCCCAGTGATGTTAGCATTTACTCCACTGGAAATTAACCAAATCACCACCATTCAGGCTGCAAAGGAGTCTGATGTAATTGGGGAGTGGTGGTGAAGGCTGGCTGTTAGGAAGCACACTCAGAGGAAAGATTTAAGACAGTTGGTGAAGCACTCATTTGTAAAGAAGGTAGAGACCTTTGATGAATCCATGGGCAGCCCTGGCTCAGGTGGTGATAGTTTGCAGATTCTGCAACAGCTGATCTACAGAATCTCCAACAACAGCTTCTCCTTCCAGTCAGCTCCTAGCAGCCTTCTAGTCTTACATGGGAGTGAATGTTACCACTTTGCAGCGCAGAATGGGAGAAACTTCTTTTCCTGGCTTGGATAAAATGAGTTCTCCTGGACACTCACACTTCTCTGTAGTATATGACTATGGCTAAGATATTACTCCTGATTTGTTTTTACCATGTCATAGATTCATAGATACATTAGGTTGGAAAGGACCTACAAGATCATCTAGTCCAACCATTGTCCCACAACCATCCCTACCCACAATGTCATAATGTTACCATGGTCTTACACTTTTTTCTGGGAAGCCCTCCAAGCCACGGAAGATACATGCATAAGATGACATTGTAAAATACAACCATTAAATATTAGCTTTTCAGGCTCATCAGCTTGCTTGAAGCTGCAAATACCTCCTTCGCCGTGCTCCTTAATGCAGGATGTGATATGCAGCAGTGTATTTCCCTAGCAACAAAGTTCAAGGAAAAACCTTCTTATTTGGAGTTTTGAAATGGAAAACACAGGGGAAAAAAAAGCCATGAGCAGACTGTGAAATAATTTTTTATAGGGAAATTAATTACATCTGATTTATTTTTTTTAATTGTTGTCTATTTATAGCTATTTTGCAAGAGGAGGGCAATTTTGGCAAGGTAGTTGGAAGCAGCACCAAAGGGTTATTTAATCCTGCAGTACTGATGACTGGACTGTGCATGGGTCTATTTCAGGGCCTACATGCTGTATTTAGCAGAGTTCTGGGTTCCCTATGGAGTGATCAGTGGTGGGGAGGTGCATGGATGTGATTATGGGGACCTCAACACACCATATGTTCTGCCGAATGAATGTATGGGAAAATGATTTCCTAATCGGTAACAAGTATCTGAAACAGCTGCTGCTTTAGAAGAAGCAAATCCATCACTTAGGACTCCCAAGAGGAGTCAGATCATCACTTGATACGTCAAACTGTTGGATTAACTTTTCCCTGTGAAGCAGGAATATAACTGCTGCTGTATGTGATCCAGACACCTGACTGTCTTTGTAAATTGAACAAAGTCACTGCATGCTAAAATTAAATGGTGATTCAGTCTAAAGGAAATAGGGATTTTCCAGCTTTCTTGAAGGAGACTTTGTGACAGATCTCCCAAGAGGGGACACCTCATAACTGTTTGTGTATGTGGGACACACAAACGAGTTGTCAAGGTTGAAAGCAAGCTTTCTTGAAATAAGAGTAGAAAAATTTCCACTATAAGAAGAGGAAGCCTCTACTGTTTCTGGACATCAGAATGCCTGCAGAACATTACCTCTGGCTTAGTTTTGCTCAAGCCAAGCAAGGCCAAATGTGTGCAGGTGAAAAAAGAGCAAACAATTCAAAGTGCTTCCCAAGTATTATTTTTGTCTCCCACACCACACAATCTTCATGAGTTAGGTCTCCAGCTTCAGACTTTGGTCAGATCCTGTGAAACTCAGATGAGCAGGTCACCAGGGGCAACTTTTCTGAACTCTTCTTTTCACATTGTCTTTCTAGGACACCTTTTCCTCTTTTCAAATTAAAGGCCAGGCCAAAGTAATTGCTACATCTGCATTTGTATTTTTGAGTGTCTAGGGGATGTGGAACAGAACATAAAGGAAAAAAACTGTAAGAAGAAAGTTGGAATTAAAAGATCATGACTCTCAGCTGTAAATGTGCTGTAGGTATCTACAGATATGCATATAAATATCAATAAGCAAATGAGATGGGCCAGAATTGGCGTACAAGGGGGGAGGGGAAAGGAGAAGACCTAGAGTCTTGCAGAGACTAAGAGGATAAGAAAGGAGTGGGGAAATCATACAGCAAAAATTATTGATTACGAGAGTGCTAGGGAGATGATTTGGAAGAAAAAAAGCCATAGAATGAAAACATTTCTGGAATAAAAGAAGAATGCTACTTCTTGATTAAAAACAAAAACAAAACCAAAACAAAACAAAACAAAGAGAGGTCCAAAGGGATTCAAGTGACAGCTCTGAGACTGTTCAGATGCAGGTTTCTGGAAGAAAGGCCTATGCAAAGGAAAAAAAGGGAGTAAAATAGAGAAGAAAAGGAGATCTTGGAGCAGATTAATTTTAATGATTTCAAGAAGCTTAGAGGCAAAGTGGAAAAGAGAGATGAAAAGATGGTTGGGAAAATCTTACTTTGCATTTATTGTGAGCTCTGATGCTGGAAGTTGAACTGACAGCCAGGGACTGAGGGACTGAACAGAAGGAAGCGATTTATGGCTCACAGGAACAACTAGCCGGAGGTAAAAATAAGACATAATTGATGCAAGGTCTTCTAGTTTATTCAGGAAAAAAAAAAAAAAACAACCCAACAACAACAATATTTTTCCTGTTAATTACTAGGGATAGTTCTTGAAATGCAACAGCTTGTTTTAAAGAGCATATGGTAGGGGGTGCTAGGCAAGAGCAGTAGACAATGTGTTGCTAAAAGAAGATCTCTTTTACATAAGGAGACATATGTAATCCAAATATATCCACACAGTATCAAGAAAATTGGTATTTTGATTCATGCAGTCTATGATATTAATATTCAGTCTACAATTAATCAGTAAGGTATGCACAATTAGTCCCCTCAGAGGTTACACCAAGGGGTAGCCTGAATCTTAGCTGTACAGAAGAAGAAAGAGGAAAGGCAGACAGGAGATTGCTGTGAGCAGTGAGAGCTAACCCAGGCTAATTGCACGCTGAGGTCAGTAAGTGGCCCTGTCATCTGAAAGCTCCTCATACTTCTGCAACCACAGGAACTACTCCATTTGCATAAACATCCTTATGCCTTCCTCAAGCTCACTTTAAATGTGTTTATATCTTCAATTCATTTTTCAGTAGCAACATGATTGTCTTGCTGTTTCATTGCCATCTTTTGTCTGCTGCCTCTGTGCTTTATGTTGCCCAACACAGGAGGCAGGAATTTCTAATCTACCTTCTCTATCTCTGCCCAAACTCTTTTGTAAATGAGCCACAGGGGAGAAGACTGGTGTCACTGTTCAGGTGGTCACCAGGATTTGTACTGTGTGTGACCTAAACTCTTCCTGTGGGTTGCAGAAGTGGAGGTGGGATGAGGAGTACAATCCTATCATGCTCTGGCTTTGCTGGATAACTGACTGCCTGTGGGACATCACTCTGCTGCAGCCAAGCAGCCAGCACTCAGGTTTCATGGCAAGGATGATACTGCACAGTTAAACCTGAAGTGGATTCAGGATGAGAATTCTGGGTGCTGTAGATTGGGAATAGATGACTAATATTTCCCAGTTTAAAAATAAAACTGAAACAGAAGTCATGGCAACTTCAATGTAATAGTGAATCTTCTGTAATCTGAAGAAAAATATCACCTTCCAGTTTGGAAAGCCATGTTGCTTCGCTAATACAATAACAGAATCATAAAATCATAGGATGGCCTGGGTTGAAAAGGACCTCAAAGACCATCTGGTTTCAATCCCCCTGCTACGGACAGGGTTGGCAGCCACCAGACTAGGCTGCCCAGAGCCACATCCAGCCAACCATACTGTGATCCCTCTAATGATCACAGAGTGAGCTTTTCATGCTGTCAATATTATTACTCTGTAATGTTACAATAGCCTTTGGTCCTTTGGGTACTTGTGCCTGATACCTTCTCCTGCTGACTGCAGTACTTCTGCCATTTTATTCTGCCTGTGAAGAAATACAGATTCAGAAATACAAAACTTTCACAGAAGTGAAATGTATATATCATATCAAGGTGGCACTTCAATATCTATTTGGTCTTAATGAGGAGAGCACTTCAAACAGGACTTTATTCTACACAGAAGCAATCCTACACAATAGAAATATCAACTAAGAAACTTATATGCGACTCTTAAGATGTAAGATCCACAAACATTGACAGCTTTTCCTCTCTGACACACCTGCTTCCTACAGGAACCTGTAGTACAAAGGTACAAAGGCCTTCTCCTCTGTGAGCTTCCATATCAACCTTACTTTCTTAACCTCACTTATAAGGAGCAGGAATGAAAAATCTGAGATTGAGTCTGACATCAGCTGCATCCCAAGCTTGTTACATTGTGGGTTTGCAGAGCTCACATGCAAGATGTGCCAGGCTAGTTATCTGTGTAACACACAAGGAGAACTAGGTAAATCCCCACTGAGTAACAGTGGGGAGATTTTTACTATCAGAATAAGACACTACAGGAGAAAGCATATAAGAAATGATATGGTGATCAAGAACAAAAACCCTGGAATGGGCATGAAAAGCAAATGCTACAAATACCCGACACCCTTACATCCCATTTCTGAGCAGAAGGCCTCTCACCAAAGATTTTTCTCCTAATCTAGATGCTGTTTCCATCTTCTGCCTCTGTGCTTCCCATCCATCTTTGCAGGCTTCCCTTTGGCAGCCCATTCCCAGCTCTGCTCCAGATGGAGCTCTTGGCTTTGTGTCTCTCCTTGCCCTGCCCTTATTCCATTTTTAGGTGCTTACACTCCTGTGCATATCTGTTCCTTTGCATTTCTAGGAATAAGTACTTTGAATTTTAGCTTTGGCATCAGAACTCCAGAAATATGCAAAGGCTGCTTCAAAAGAAATGCCTCCCATGTAATCATGTTGGTCCATGACATCAGAGATGAATGTTGATGGTATGGCAGTAGAGGTTGGAACTTCCTGCCAATACTGCATTACGTTTTGCTACAAGCCCAGCAAAACGTAATGGTTCTGCTTGGGCTAAACACCAAATATAAACAAAACCTCTTGCTTTTTCTTAGGGATAAGATTTTTCATTAGGGATAAGATTTTTTCTTAGGGATAAGATTGTTCATTACTGGTGAAAATGCTGAGCTAATGGTGGTGACTATGCTGAAAAACGATGTTTTGTAGCTGACAATTTGCTCTATCAAATAGCCTTATTGTGCTCTTCGTATCTGTTGTAGTTTCCCCAGAAATAAAGAGGAGGCATTACTTTCAGAGGGACCGACGTATTTCCTCTCTCTCTTGATGCTAATTAAAGCTATCTCACTGAAGGCACTGATCTGCAGTCTCAGGTGGCTCCTGTCCCTTTTGTTTGGTACACTGTTATTTTCCAGGTGATTAGTTAAAGTATTTTGAAGCGCTTTTCATAAGCAATGTTTGCTAGGCACAGTGCATTAAATCCACCTATCAAAACCATACTCATTATATTTTTAAAAGGAAGTAATTATTAATCATGCTAGATAAATTATTCATTGTAATTTTGAATTGGTCTGCCACTTTGAAAATAACCATCTTGTTTTGTCCTTTACATATGTTTTCAGAACTGCATTACTTAACACCCTGCTGTAAGCCTAAATGAAAATCAAAGGAACAGAAATCTGTAGGCAGATGTTGCATTTCAGCATCTATTCCCACACTCAGAACTGAAATACTTGTGTGCAGAATTCCCTTTCCTAGGTGATTCAGTTCATAAAAATGACTCAGCACCAGCCGTTATCCTCAGACAGCAAGGCAGGGTATGTGCATCCTTTGAACTGACTCTGTGGATCACTGATCTTGAAAGTCACGCACCAAAGGCAACAGGTGCCTGGGCAGTATTACAAGAAGAGGTTTATTGATTCAATTTCTTAAATAAAACATTAGGAAGAAAAGACTATTGCAAAAGACCTGCAGATTACCCAGCAGGCACGTAGCGTGCATCTTGCTTCTGAAATAAAGTGTGCATAGTGCAAACACCTGAGGAGACTGATTTTGTTGTTGGGATTGTGTCGTTGCATTGGGATTGTGCCTTTGCATTGAGATTGTGTCTTTGCATTGAGATTGTGTCACATCAAGGCAGCAATCCAAGCAAACGAAAGGATGTATGTGAACAGCACGTTTACATGGATCTGCACCTGAGCACTGCTTTTGACTTTATTCATTTTATCCCTAAGAAAAAGCAAGAGGTTTTGTTTATATTTGGCGTTTAGCCCAAGCAGAACCATTTTGCAGATTTACATCAATTTTTCACTTCCAGACAGCTAAGCTCTCACTGGCCACATAGGCTCTCCCATGCCATTTCAGTGCAAAATTACAGAATAATACTGCCCAAGATGGAAGGGTCCCACAAGGATCACTCAATCCAGTGCCTCCCAGGGTGCCTGCCATTGGAGCCCAGCTTGGTTTTATCTTGGGAGGGCTGGGAAGCACAAAGGTGGTGGGGTCATTGGGCTGACTTTTGGCACGCAGTACTCAGAAGCTGCCCAGATTGCCTCAGAGTGGCATCTTTCTCCTCTCAGCATCCCCAAGGCCAGCTGCAATGCTCAGTGTGCTTCCCTCAGTCCAGTTTGCCAGGCTTCAGAGACGCAGTGGGGAGCTCCGCATGGCACTGCTGCTGCTCACTGCACCAGGGAGCACGCTGACACCAGCTGTGAAAATGCTTCCCTCATCATGGTGGCCACACTTGTGAAAATATTTTGGGAACGGTAACGACTGATAAAAATATGCACCCTAGTCTATGCCAAGGCAGTGGTAAATTTGCTATAGCAACATAGTATGTCTGGTGGTTATGTTATTCTGAAGCCTCAGCTGCGGGCCAGGACTCCTTCACGCTAGATTTTGTACCAGCCCAGACTGAAAACTGTCACTGGGAATTTACTGTTTAAGTGATTTGATGGATGATGATAGCCTCAGTTGTGAAAAGTACTGCTTTCTGAGCATGAATGCTGCTATTAATATCTTCAGCTGTTTGCTGTGAGTGCTTAGAAGTTACAGGAAAACAAAAGACTAAAGAAATTCTCTTTCCTTGCATCTCTGCCCCAGAATTACTAGTCTCTTGCATAGGGACCAGTGCCCTAACAAAGGCACGACTTAGAAGAACCCTGGAAGGTTGTGGAAATGAGGAGCCCTTGCTGAAGACTGATATTTGCAGAGGTGCCTCACCACAAAATGAAATGCATTCATATTTACAACGCATTTACTATTTCAAGCCAAGTCATAAATGGTGACGTATGCCTTCTGTTCTATGGTGGGGAGTTAAATCATTGGATAAGAGTATGTATGTGGAGGATGGGGAAAAAGGCATGGCGAAGAGCAGGAGGGGGCAAAGCAGCATCCACAAGTCTCCAGGTGCACTAAAGGAAACTATTTTAAAAGTAGGTGCTCCTCAAATGTGAAAACTTGATGTTGTCACACTGCGGCTACAAAACAAACTGTTCCAAAATAAGGGTTGTTTCTGAATGAGATGGTTAAATCATGTTGTGTATTCGTAGATGTTTTAAATGGTTTTCTCATTTAGCAAATTCATTTCAGTATAAATGTTCTTTCTAGCTGGCTGTGTGAGCCAACAGCTGCAAGCAAAGGTTTTCTTGCTGTAGGTGAGGAGGTAGAAGGCTTGGAAGTCACCAGGGAGCAATGCAGCTCCTGCCTACTGGGGAGTAGGTGGGAATCCACCTTCTTTTTGCATACTTCAATTTTGAAATATCAAATTATCTTGGTTATGTTCCTTAACTTTATGGTCAACTAACAAAGCTGAACAAGGTATGTGTACATCTCAGTCAGCTGTTTTATTCCTTTTGTCTTCAAATTGCCTGTGAAAAAGATTAATAGAACATATTTTCAAATTGTTTAATAAATACGTCACTCTCTTTGTATCAATCCTACCAGGATCTTAGACAGAAGGTAAAACGTTAGATAAATACACGTACATGATTCCAATGGAATCTATTTCATTACATTCATGTGTTTTGTACAGCATTTATATGAAGCCATATGAAAAATGAATGAATGCTCAAACTGGTTCACATCACTCCTTAGTGGTTAATTATAGCATAAACACCATGATTCTTCTATGCTGAAATAGAAAAAAATACCTCAGAGACATGTTTAATCATCTGGATCGAGTAGCATTGTGTTTATCCATTCCTTTTTGGTCCATTAGAGAGTAAATTAGATTTGATTCACTTACTCTGATTGGCCTAATTGTACCAGTTACAGATGAAGTACGAATAAAACGGTAATAAATCTGGCAGATGTTTAACCTGCTCTACCCAGATCTTTAACACTCAATTCCAACTGCAATTTGCACTTGGCAATGTAACAAGGCCCTTAGGAAGCCAATCTGATTTTTCCCTAAACCAGATTGTTTGTTCCTAGGTAGCTGAAATAGGACCAGGCAGCGCGTATTCAGGAATGGGTTCTTTTGCAAACACTTCAGTCACTGTTTTGCTGGGGTTCTAGGATCAGTCCCCGGGGCAACAGCAGGAGGTGCTCCCCTGGGACTGATGGGCATGGTGGTCACAACAGGGGCAGCAGCAGAGGGAGGTAGAAGTTACAGTCATGGAATTATTTCTGTTGGATAAGAACATTAAGATAAGGAAGTCCAGCTGTCACCTTATTCTACAAGTCCACCACTAAACCATGTTCCTAAGCAACGCATCCACACATCTCTTAAATATCTCTGTGGATGGTACTCCACTCCTTCCCAGCTAGCCCATTCCAATGCCTAACAAGCCCTACCATGTAGAAGATCTTACTTTTAGCCAATCTAACCATCCTCTGGCACAACTTGAGGCCATTTCTTCACATTCTATTACTTGTCACCTGAAAAAGGAGACTAATATCCACACCACACAACCTTCTTACAGTTGGTTGTAGAAAGTGAGAAGGTCTCCCCTCAGCATCCTCTTCTTCAGATTAAACAGCCCCCATTCCCCCAGGCAAACCTCATACCTCCTGTTTTCTGTTCCGTTCACCAGCTTCACTGGTCTTATCTATGTCCTTGCAGTGAGGGGCCAGCAGCTGAGCACAGTGCTCTCCCCCAGGTGAAAGCAGCCCCTTTCTTTCCTAAGTGCTCAGCACACAAAAACTATCCATCAGCAGAGATGGCAGAAAAAGCAGAAATTACAGAAGAAACTTGTAGAATAATGGTTTTTAACATCTTCGACTTAAAAATCTGAAAATACTTGTATCTAATGCATAATGCACTAAATAGCAAAGGTTCAGCAGATCATCGTTTAAATTGCTATGACCTTTAAAAATAGTATTTAATATGCGCATGAGAAACTATGATTCTAAATACTGTATCTTAGTCAAATTGATCTTTCATGTGATATTGAGAAACTGTCTGTATCTATAGAACTAAAAAGGACAATGATCATAGGTCGCTATGAAAGTAATGCTGCCTATATATTTCCATGGAAACTACAACAGATACAAAGAACATAATAACACTATATGAGAGAGCAAATTCTCGGTGACAAAACACTGCTTTTCAATAGAGTCACCGCCATTTGCTATGCATTTTCACCAGCAATGAGCAGGAACCCATTTGTTCTGCTCATAATGATCTGCACCAGCAGAGGTGATTGCTGCTGCTGTCACCACTGCTGAAATGCACCACCCACTGCCTCACTGGGCTCATATCCACTGTTTGGTCTTCATAAACGTTCAGCAAGGGTTGGTGAATGTCAGTGGGTGGTATTTTTTCTGCATCGAAGGATTCAGTGACACACCTTTGCTTCATCCATGCTCCCATGTCAGACACCACTTTGTCAGTGTCCCTCTGCTGCCGTCTGTCGCACGGCACCAAAACATAATGGAATATTGGTGGGAAGGTTCAACTGCCGTACCACCAACATCTGCCCCTGAAGTTGTGAGCCAACATAATAAAATAGGTGCGTTACTTTCAGAGCAGCCCTCATACAACATCAAACCTGCTCATGCTTGAGCTCGTTACGCCCCAAGAAGCACAGCCAAGGAATAAAGTAACTTATTAACATAGAAAAATGTCAGTTGTTTTAATTATATCAAGAGGCAAAGGGAATTTTCTCTGAGTGTGAAATTGCTGCAGAGCCATACATTGATCTCTTCTTTTAATCAGTCTCTAGAGAGCGCAGGGGGATTGGCAGGAGGTCTGACTGCTGTGCTGGAGGCAGCCTGTGAGGGACTCAAGCTGGCTACCAGCTCCCCATTGCAAAGGATTTCTCCTCCCTTCTGCCAAGCCCAGACTTGGGAGACTTTGGTAGCTTCCAGAACAGAGTTTCCCATACCTGTATAACATTCACACCTGAACTAGAGTATCTCCAGCCTCGTGGTTAGCTTACATGATGGTTGGTGGGACAGACTCACCAAAAGTGTCTGTCCCAACAGCTCTCTGCAAGAGGAAAAGGGATTGACCTCAGCGTGCAGATGCCTATTAGTGTGTGAAGTTTCTTTTCTCCTGTGTTTGCTGTGAGATCTTTTCCTCCTCTACTCAACAACATAGGGTGGTGCTCGGCAAACAGTCGAATACAAATAATTTGCAAACAAGACATAGCCTGAAATATGTTCTAACTATTTTGAATATTGAGCAAATCTGTCAAGATCAAATTCTGTTCACAGTTAATTTGCGAATAGTAGAAAACACTAAAACTGCAAATCATTTTTTATTTTATTTTATTTTCCAGCATATTTTATGTTACTCATTCAGTACTCAAACTACCAAACAGAAATCCTACTTAGCTTCCTAAGTGCTGGATCAGAGTTCCTGTGCCCCCATGACAAGTGTGATGTGCTCAGAGGAGGCAGAGGAGAGCTGGTCAGTGCCAGCTATGAGTGTGCCCAGCATTAGCACTGCTCTGGGCACCTGTAACCTACAGCTATTTTCCCTGAAAACCACCTTACTGCTCTAAATTGAACAAAAGCTGGCATCATAACTGATTCCTTTTCTTCCCCTTTTCAGTATGATTTTTACACTATCATTTTGAAGACTGAATTTTCAAAGCATATCAGCTTTTCACCACCTAGATTACTTTGTATTTTATTCAGTCTGCTATGAAAATTACTCACAGATGTAAAGTGTATTCTCTAACAATGAGCACTTATTATTATTGTACAAATACAGTAATTTTATTTAAGTCGATTCAGGAATACACGTTTCAAAAACAATACAAAAGAAATTAGACCTTTTGATTTCATCAAAGATTTTTAAAAGTGTATAAAATGTATTTCAAGATGCTCAAAAAGATTTCTACACGTAAATGTTTCGGTGATTTTTCTTCTCTTAAATGTTTAAGGGAAACTCCTGAGCTTTTATGAGACCAATTATCTTGAGGGAAAAAAAAAAAGAAAAGATAAAATGAGAATTTTTCTTGCATTCATTTTTTATAAAACATTTGCAAATAAACTCTATAGCTAGAACATATATCTTCTTAATAATCTTGAATCTGTTAAAATAAAATTCAACATCGTACTCTCAGATTGCTTCCTTGCCGCACAATATAACACTTTAAAATGAAAGAGCCCTTTATTAAAACAGTATTCTTACACCAGCGGGGCAATATGGGAAGCTGTGATCGGAGCTGACAGTTGGTTTACTCTTACCATTTGATCACAAAATTTCCGTGCCATCTGCAAGAAGCCACACAGGCAAATGTGTCATCACATCTAATAATGAAAAGGAGAAACAGACAGAACGTGCTGTAGAAACAGACTGCTTTAATTACCCCTGATACAGTACCTTACCGAATTTGCAGACAAAAAGTCCTTGTGTGGACAGGTTGCTTATGCAAAGAGGAATGTCACAACTTTAGCAAAACAAGGTCCGACCTTCGGGATGATACCTGAACAACATCCAAGCTGTAGATTTGTTAAGGAAACCTTTATTGCACAGAATTAGAGTACTGCCTTTGCAGAGCACTGAAGATAGCAAAGGCTGGCAGCGCAGGCAGTGGCACATCACCACTCCAGGAGAAAGGCTGTGCCATCTTCCCCATGCCCCTGCATGTAGCAGCTGTGTACACTGAAAGGGGGGGAAGTTCCCCTTTCTGAATACTAATGGGAGATAAGGGAAATAAAAGACACGAGGGTGGCTATTGCTGTGTACTCTAACTCTACACAAGATTAAGGGAAACTGGTGCAGACCAACATCCCCTGGTGCCAGCTAGGATAGATATGACATAGGGACAGTGTTGCTGGGATGAAATTCCAGGTGTTGGGGTTACACAAATACACGAGGATGCTCTGAAGGACTTGTCTGTGCAGAGGGATGGATTAAAGGCCAATTTTTGGAGAGCGGCTTGTTCTCACAGAGTTCAGGACATCTGGTTGTAGTTTGCACCTTGGCAAGGAGATGATGACAAATGAACCCATTCATAACACTCCTGTATGACCAGGTATGGCAGCACTAGACATGTGTGTAAAATCAGAGTAATTTGCTGTCCTTGAATGCCACCTATAGGTTACTGTTTACCGAAATAATCCTGATGCAAAACTACAAAAGACAGAGGACAACATTTACTTTTGGATCAAAGAGGCCAAGTTTGTGCTTCAGTTTTATAATGTTGCTGGTGGCCATGATGTTCCCAGGACAGCTGCAGCCATAACTGCCCCACTGGAATTTGGGTCAGCACCATTCTATTGGCTACAAATCACAGCTCACCTGTATCTGATTTTCCACATCTTCTCACTCATTGTCAGAATGGCTCATTTATGAAACTGCCATTCAAATGCTGCTCTTCTAAAGGAGAGCAATTCTGCAGCCCTATGGATTTAACCCTTACCATAAAATGCATGTAGTTACTGCCCAATGAAATAACACTGTCACACAGCATCCTTCAGAAGGATGTCACAGGGCACTTTGCAACAAACGAGTTTCAGATCATTAACAGGGAAGTCAGTGATTTACAACAGCTGTGAGTCTGGCCCTGCTTTCTGGTAACAGACTTTTAAACAGCATGCATTTGACCCTTCACTTTACATTGTGTCCTTTCTATTTATTCGTATTTTCTTAATTAGAGCAGAAACTTACCTGTTCTCAGCTCTTTAATAACATGAGGCTCCTCTGGGAACTGGTTTATTTGGGAAGCTTGTGATAAAATAAATGACACCATCTCGAGATTGTCTGTTCATTTCAAAGAGGATTCATTCCATAAGGTTCAAAGAGGATTCATTCCATAACAGACACTTTTTCTGGGTTCTTCACATCTGAAAATACAGTGTATGGGAATGGTTGTATAATTCAACAAAAAATACTTATTTTATTCCACTAAAATAACTTCAGGATACTTAAAATAAGATCAGTAGGGAAAGTATTTCGTTTGAGCCACTGTGTCTCTAGCATCATTTCAACTTAAAATGGAGATGTAAAAATGGAAACATAATGCATATTAAGAAACTCAGTTGAAGGGCAAAAAAATGTCTGAGGGACCTGAGATGTCTTCTCAAACGTTTCTGGAAGTGCACGGTCATTCACTACAACACTACTTCAGTACACACTACAGCAGAAGAACAGCTCCCTTTGTACAACATTGTTAATTTTATATATATATAGACGTGTATATATATATAACTTTCTATGTATATATATGATGTTCAAAGCATCTGGAAGCACTCGGTGAATTACTGCAGTCCTTCCTCTTTTTTTTTTTGTGATATCTTGGGGAACACATGAGAATTAGTATGGGAACAGCTTGAGATCCCTTCATTTTACAATCTAATGAACTGCTAAGTGTATAAGAAAACGTGTATAATCCTCTTTTCTGAATCTTTGTTGTTAATGCAAACACACAGTGGATCATCGCAAACACACCCTTTACACATAGGCTGACAGGTTTCCTAAAGTCCCTGTTTCTTTCAAGTCTTCCTGTTGTTGAAGGAACACTGAGATTTGTATGTTTGGCATACTAAAATATAGGCAAGACACGTAATATAGTAACAAAGGCAGATGTAACTAGCTGAAACTAGGAGTATTTTTCCTAGGATTAACACAGCTTGATAGTACTTGAACCTATATGTTTATTGTTTCTGGAATTAGGGTATTTATTTGTCACTTCCAAATGTGTTTTAACTGTGCTCTCATTAACAAATAGAAGTTTGGGCTTTTAAACCACTGTAGCCTTTCACTTTTTATCATGTGTGCTAAAGACGTTGTTCAAGCATCTGTCTACATCATCAGGCTCAGACTTAGATTTGCTCTCACAGAGCCAAGAGAAGGCAGTAGTTTTCCTGAAGATTTTTCCAGTGCTGGCTAATTGTTTTTCCTCTATTAAGATTCTCTCTCAGGAGGTGTAAACAACTTGCAGAGAAAGGAAAAAAAGCACTAGAGGCACCTTCTGAGATGACAAAGCACAAAAAGTTAGAAGACAGATGACTTTTCTTTTTCTCATTTTTGTATTTGCAGTGTTCCTTGGTAGGGCCTTGGCTTTGATGAGTAAAAAAAAAAAAAAAAAAAGTCTTAGAATGATCCAGAAACATTCCAGAGAGATTAATTTTTTACAAAATTCCATCCTGTGTCATCCTTGGGGATTTCCCTAATGACTGTTCTACTGTAGAAGAAAGCAATGCACTCCCTTGCTCTTATTCACAAAAAAAAAAAAAAAAAAAGGACAAAAAGATTCATCTCCTTGGCAACAAGGAATTTGGGCAGAGCTGGTCCTCATGGTATATCCCTCACATGATGAGCTGTTTTCCCTCATCCAGGGAAGACTTCTCTGAGAGGCCTTAGGTAGGGCAAGAGAGCAGCTATGGTAGCAGAGGTTGCTGCTGTCTGTAGATATCTCCTTGATTACAGAGCCCTTCCATGGTGGGATGAATGGGAGGACAAAATGGTCCCACGGAGAAGCTCCTTGCAATAACTCTCCATTGCCATAAGACAAGGTGAACACACACCCCAGTTTCAAAGATACAGACATGGAAAAACTTCTGAGCTAGGAACAATCTTGGCTTTGTCATCTCTACAGAATCAGGGATGTGATCACAATATCATCAGTGTATGACCTGGTAAACTGTATTTTGAGATAAGATAATGTGCTTTCATCCATTTCTGTCAATGAAAGCAGGATTTGGCATGGCTAATGACAAAATCCGCTCCTCTGAACAAAACAGTTCATGTTTGTGATTCTGGTGCTGGCTGTAATTCAGCATTTCTGTATGTCACTTGCCAGCAACTTCTTCAGATGAATCAGTCTCTGTTCCCTCAACTGAAGCAGGCAGATGTTAACAAAATATCTGTGCAGTACTTAATTCCAAATACTATAAAAGGAACTTTCTTAGATTTACATTCTGTTAAGTTGTCTGGTTGAGATGGTAAAATTAAAAAAAAAAAAAAACAACTTGAAAACAGAGGAGAAAATATCAGCTTGTTCCAGCTTAAAAGAAAGACTTTGGAACACTCACTTGAATCTTATTTTACATGCTCTTGTGGATCTACTGGATTACAATATTTATTTTTGTTGAAAGTTTCAGAAAACAGTAAGACTCAAAATAGTCTTTGGAGAAGAAACTTCTCTGGCACTGCCTTTTGCCCAGAAGGTGATCGAAGAGCCATTCGATTCATTTCCAGCACACAGACAAATAGTAAACAAAGCTTATTCAGCAATGAGCATCCATCCAGGCTGACAGATTTTGCAAGCATCCCACCAAGAGTGGAATCCTACCAGGATAATACTGTGCCAAGTTGAGAACATCGCCATGGCTGGCATCTGCGAGTCATTGTCCTACAAATGCATAAGGCCTTGGTACGAGGTACTGCATTTGGAAACATACCCTGGCTTTGCCATGAAGAGTGTTCTGCTGTAGCCCAGCTAGCTGAACCAAAGGAGAAAATACATGCTGACATTATTTTGATTAGCTTTCCATGGAATCATTCACAAGAGAGCATTTGTTCCACAGGCTGTCCTTAAAGGGAAACCTGTAGAAGCTGGGAGATTCCAGGCAGGGTAGGCCAGGAGCCCGGCAGTATCATGGCTGCATCTGATGGTGGCAGTGCCACTATTTGCAGCTAAACTGCTGCACCACTGCCCAAGATTGAGTGGCAAGGAAGGCATGGCCACCGTAGCACGTATACAGAAGGGCTCACCCAAACTCTTCTGCAACTGAGCCTTAAACTAATGCTGCCTGGTCTGAGTGTGCTGTGGCGTTGCCCCAGGGGGAATTAGCTTTGTTCTGCTTCTCAAAGAAGGACACAAACAATGTAGAAGATGACATAGGGATTGTCTGTTGGATCTGCCCTCTCAGGTTCTCTCTGAAAGAATAAAGGATGGTTCTTCTTTATGTGATTTATTATATGATGTTTTACACAGAAGGCTGTAGGTAGACATCAGAGAAGACCCAGAGTGGGAGAGAGCAATGGGAAGGAGCAGACCAGGACACCATCCTGCAGCTGGTGCTATTCTCTCCAGTACGATATTAAGGACCTCAGAAGGGTGCTGGTAAAGCTGTTTCCACACTTTTGTTCTTTCACTCTATTTAAACATTTTCTATTTGGTATATCAGTTTTAGATTTACAGGTTATTCCTTTTGGGGTGTTCACTACAAGGAATTTCATCTCAAAACCTTGGTCTATTTGAAGCAAATCATGGGAATAATCCCTACTTGCCAGCATGACAAAGAATTCACTGTTGGACCTGTATGTAAAATGGTGCTAGATAGCATTGCAACAGTAAGAACAAAATTGCACAGTATGAAAGGAATGGCAGGAAAGATGGCATATGCTGGGCATTTCATGAGGGATTCCTTTTCACCAAGCAATTTGATTTTTTTTTCCTAGATGAATATTGCAGGAAAGATGAGTGCCAAGGATAAAATTAAATGAAAGAAAGCAGTAACGTAGCACCCTGGGACAGGGAGGACAAGAGGTGCTGCATATGGGAAAACACATGATCAGAGATTCATGGTGTGATGGAGCCTTGCAAAGCTTTGCAGGCACAGCCAAGAAATTTCAGATGAGAAGGAATGGGCAAGAGAGAGTCAGTGGCATGAATCATAAGGGTATAATGAGAAAAAGGTCAGCATCTGAGATCTTGTTAACCAACTGGGTAGACAGAATGGGAACAGGGTAAATCTCAGGGAGGCCAGACTCAATGACAACACAATGTGAGTTGATGATTTGTAATTTTAATAATGCAAAATTCAGTAAATAAAATGTTAAAATAAGCAACTTTAATAATTCATTGCAAGGTTTACTATTTTAGGACGGTTATTTTATAGCATATTTGAGTCGATCGCTCAGTGTCATTGCATGTGTCCTTTCCTCACAGTCATGCCACAAGTTAGGCTTTACAGTGATTTGTAAATGTCTGAGTCATTATAAGATTTTTTGTTGCTGCTGATTTTGTTTGCTTGTTTATTTTATGCACCAGGACCTGTCTGGCACAGGAGGACATCAGCTTTGAGCTAGAGTTTCCCTCTTCTCACCAAGGTTCTGTAATGCCTTGAGTGGCTCATGTCTCTACTAAATCAGCAGTAGTGTGTAGTGTTATTTGTACATTCAAAATACTGTGTAAATGTTAACATAATGTAGACACATCTTAAACTTCACTGAGCAATGCTAGCTTTAACTCCAGGTGTTAGGAGCCGGACTTTGCAACAGAGTTTAGAATATAGGCTGTGTTTACCTTCACCATATCTGCAAAATCTCTGGTAGATGCGTTTGGTAGAGATGAAATTTTTGCACACAGAAATGACCAACCTTCACCAAGATCCACCTTTCCATGGAAGTACTCTGTTTAATGCTGCACAACAATGCATGCATTTGAACAGCTGAAATGTTAATGGTGGGCAAGGGCTCTAAAGACAGAAAGATATTACGTGGCTAACTGCAGGCTTCTCAGGCTACACTGACCCCCAGCAAAACATAGCATATACTGAGCATGGTATATATGTTACCATGAAGAACTGATGAATGTGGGATGCAGGTGCAACAAACACTATCAACACTCCTTAGTGAGAACAATAATATCCTTGTTAAATGTACATTTTTAAATGTTTGCACTTAACAGAAAAATATTGCTAGCATTTTTGATGAGCCTTCGTTAACAAAAAGTGACAGCTGACATAACACACACAGATTTCCACAGGTTCTTTTACTTAATACAACATGACATCCCGATTAAAAACATTTAACTGAATCACTGAAGCACATACTAAATAGATTAAAAACTGGTTAACTGATGGATCTTGGAAAGAAATCATTGATGTGTTCTTTTTTTCTTGGTTCGAAGGTGTTCAGGTCTCTTTATTGAGGAACAGAAGCCATCAAATTATTCCTATGGCCTGGCAAGGTTGTGGTTTAGTCAGACTAGCCAACGCTGCAAGGGTCTCATGTAGGCCCCTGTGTCTGCAGACATATACTCATATCTACTTCCTTGTTTTTCTTATGATGGCATTTTTTAATCTGATCAATTAAGATTTCACAGTGCTCAAGGCAAAGGAGTTCACCCTTGAGCTAAAAGCAAATCCTATCTCAGCCATTATCAGGCTCTCATATTCAGTGGACTTTGGTTAAGATCTCCAAAGTGTCATGTAAATAATCAAAGTTCCACAAATTCCTTGTGCCTGAACAGTGGTGAAAGCACATCTGACCAATGCCCCCAAGGATCTGCTCAAAGTGCTATCGGTAAATGTGAAGAGCAGAGGTCTGGGTGAAAACAAGTCCCTGTGTGTTACTAGTGCTTGGGGGCACCTTCCAGCCATGCTCAAGCAACAGCAACAGGTACAAACCCCTGCAAAATTTGGATGAAACTGGAAGATTTTTCATTTATGTAAATATAAGAACTGTGCAGACCCAGGCCTTGTGGAAACCTGAGCAAATTGCTCTCTAGAGCCCTGCTGATGGAGTTAATAGTCACATAGCTAAGGCAATCACACAAATAGAGACGACAGATGTGATGGACGCAGGGAATTAAAATGTAATTCACAGCCGTGATATATGTTTACATTAATTGTCAATCCGATAGTTGCGCTACATAATCCACGAAAAAAATGGAGGAAGACTGAACATAAATAGGCTGAAATTTTATACGGGCACCAGTAGGCATGAAAAATAAATCAGGAAAACAATGGTGATAACACAACACTCTGAGCGTGTGGTACAGAAGCAGGAGGTTTGCAATTTATCATGCATTTATCAGGCAGCGGGAACCCTCCATTCCTATTGTGAAGCTGCAGAATTGTCCTGCCGTCAGCAATTTGGCTAGAACTATTTTATTAAAATACATTCTTGTGCTTTGCAAAGTAACTTCTTTTTCAAAGAAATAGGTTTCAATTTATGAAGGCCAAGAGCAAGGAGTGGGAAGGGTCTCTGAGCTGCAAGCTCTCCAAGCTCTGCAAGCTCAAGAGCACAGGGAGCTATGAGGTCTCCAGCAGCTCCTCACTGTGGGTAATCATATTATAATATGCTTTACTCTTGCAAGGGATGATAAATACAGGTTTGTATAACATATAGGTATATATATACACATATGCATGTTTCTACCATTTTTTAAAGCCCGTTTCTTTACTGCAATGATAACTTGCTTTCTGTTACATGGAAGTACAAGTTTGCTTGAACATGGGCATCTTTTCCAGCTTCTTTAAACATACTGCCTTTGATAGGACTGATTGAGGCTTTAGCTGTTCCCACTACAAACAGCATAAGGAGCTCCCTCTGTCCTTTGTTCTGCCAAGCTTGTTGTGGCTTTAATTTGACAAGATTACATATATGTAAGCTTCAGATAATGCAAATTGTTTTAGCTTAATCTGGCTCTTTTGTTGATTTGCAGCATAATCAAACACAGGGATGCTCCATTTCAAAATGCTTGCATATGCCATGGATCTTCATGAAACTGTGGGAAACTGTGAGGTTTCTATTACACCACTATCACACCTTGAAAAATTCCTTAAGATTTCAACAAAGATTGAAGAAATACATTATGCTCCAGACCTACAGCATTTATGGTGTAAAATACTATTCCAGTGAACAACCACAGTAAAGAGATGAGTCATGGAGGAAATTCTCCAGCCCCTTGTCTTTCTCAGCTGCAATGGGTCTTTACAGAAGTTTTCTGATTTTATTCAATAATATATCATGACATAAAGATGCAGAACTAGTTTTACTGAGTCAGACCATGGGTTAGTAATGTGCTGATCCCCATTCCTGACTGTGGCCAGCAGCAGCTGAACAGCACAACAGCGAAGCAGAGAGACGTCTTTCCCCCAACTTCTCTCCCTGCCTCAAAAATGTGTAGCTCAGAGACTTTGTGAACAAGGGGTGTTGTCTTTGCATTCAGTGGATGCTGATGGTTTCTTCACTGAATTTGTCTAGTTGGTTTGTTGAAGCTGTGTGAGTTCTCAGTATTCACAGCCTCCAGATTCCAGGGGTTACACAGATTATCCACATGGTATGTAAAAACACCTCCATCGTTTCAAACCTTCTACCTACTGATGTAATTATATGTCTCCTAGATCTTGTAACTAGAAGTGTCAGAGACATTAATCATTTCACTTTAACCCTTTCTGAGCTGTTCCTTATTTTATAAATCTCCCATGCCTTGGCATTACTGTTTCTTAAGGCAATCAGAATTTTATACATATATAGCACTTAGCTTGCAAGATAGAAGTGCTGTAAGCTAAAGCTTACTAGAAAAGCTAAAGCTTACTAAAGCTTTCTAGCAGAATAAAAACACATTATCTCTGCCTTCAGACCGAGAATTGAAAAGAGCTTTGGCCATGAAACACTTCAGCAGCTTTCCTGTCCCACCTCAGGACAGAACTTTCTTCCAAACCAACATGTCCTCAACGATGCAGCATTGTACTTCCAAACTGCAGCCCTGCTTTAACAGGTGAGTTGTCAGAGCTCCTTCCAATCTTTAGTGTTCTGTATACAAATTGAAGAAAGACAATTATCACGAGAGTTTGCACAGCATGCTGAGGCAGTGTTTTAACGGACACAAATCTTTGCTCCCTTATGCTGAGGCAGGCCTTGGTTTCAGCATCCAATACCACGAAGTAGAGTTGTGAGGCTTCAACATGGCCCGGCCTGACAGGTATCCCACCAGCTCCTTCAGGGGTCAGCCTCTCAAGGATCAACCTTCTGAAAATTAGAAATATAATAACATGAAGTTTTTCATGCATCTTATAGATCATAAAGTCCCTGAGCTGGCACGTGGTTCAGAATCTGCTGCACGGGACATATTTTGTGTGGTTAGCAGAAGCCAGTATCTCCTGGGGAAAAAGGTTGTTGGAGAAGCAGTGCAGGGAAAGGAAAAAATAGGAAACTGTCTGCGGCCAGCCTTGCCAGACAGTATGGATCTGAATTTCAATTCATTGTAAACAAGCAGCCCATCTCTGAGCGTGTCAGCAGTTTTAATGTCATGTCATCCAATCAACACAGGTTGTGTTCAGGGAATCAGAAAACATCTCTGCATTCATGGAAGAGATGTTTTGTCTTCCTTTACTAATTTCATCTATTAAACTGTTCCTCACTTGGCATCTTGCTTATGGTAAAGATCAGCATTCTCTTCCTGGCGTTGGTGAACAACTCTCAGCACCACTCAGCTCACACATGCCTCCAGACTGCTGAAGAGAAGGAAGTGGCAAATCACTTCCCAGAGAGTGGTGTCGGTTTTTCTGCAGTGAAGTGAGGGGGTACCACTGGTGCACAGGCTTTTTAAGGTGAACTGCTGATTTGAAATCGCAATTTGCTTGAAAATACTGAACCAGCTCTTCAGCTGCTGAAGACTGGCAGAGATCCATTGAATTCAACGGAGGCACGCTAATTTGAACTAAAGAGCTGACCCCCTGTGCCTACCCATATTAAATTATTTACTATATTAGACAGATTGCAGATAATTATAATCCTGCATGTTTCAGTTTACTGACACTGTGTCTCTGGGAGCACTCTCTGAGAGGAATTTAGCCAGTCATCTGCCATTCACTTCAATTGCAGAAACACAGATACACGCTTGCAAACCGAAACTGAAAAAAAAACCAATCCAGAAATAAAGACTGCAAAGCCACAGCAACTGGCAGAGAAATTGTAGGCTGGTCTAATATTTGATTCTGCTTTCAACTCATTGTAAAAACATTGTCTACCAAGCTGGCAAGATTTGAATTACTCTCTAAAAGGCAATTCATGATCCTTGCCATGTTTGTGTGAGCAACTCGCTACTGCCATTGACAAGATGTTCAACCTAGCCTAGGACCACTTCATTGTCTTTCACAACTGAAAAATTAAGTTCTTGCATTTATGTAGATTAACTGCATTTGAAAGATTCCTGCTCTGTAACTATGGAGGTGATCAGAGAGGAAACAGAAGTATGTGTGAACAAGATGTACTAATGTCCAACACTGTGGAAACACATCTCTTTTATCTGCAAATTTCGCTGCAATGGAAACCAACTGGGAGCAACTGCAGTTAAGTGAGGAATATGAAAACACGACTTTAAATGTTTGGTAAGTACTTTTCAAAGCAGTATTAACATTAATAATTCCTGTTGGCATTTGGACCTCCGTTGTCACCCACTCATTTTGGCATTATACCATGTACGAAAACTTTTGCTATTTAAGTCAGTTAGTAACATCCTCCCATATTCCCACAGGCACTTCGTTTTTGATTTATCATCATTTAGCATTCACAATTCATCTGTTTGCACAATTTTTTAATTTCTTACATGTATGATTACCATGTTTTGAAGAGGGCAATAGCCAGAGTCTTTTACGGGAGGTCCAGAGGGGATCCAGATTTCACTAGGTCTCTCTCTCTGTAATGCCATCTCAATCCAGACTAGGAACTAGTAGCTCTTTGAAATTTAAATCCAGGAGTCCCTCACTGTTCTTTGCATTCATTAAGGCTGTTGCTGAAGCCAACAGACCCATGTGTTAAGCTGGGATCATAACACTGTGGTCTAAATGTGGTAATGCTGTGGTACTTAATCATAGATTAGCATATTTATGCCTGTACAATACACAACAGCTCCACATAAAGGTATCCAAATCAGCTAAATACCAACACATTGTTTCAACGATCCACCAGGATGATTGATCTATTTTTCACCTTTAACAACAAGCCATAGTTACTATAGAGTTACTGCAGTATCTTGCAAAAGTGATGATAATGAACATCTAAATTTAGGCACTTAGTCATGGGTAGCTAGCTGCAAGTCTGGTCACTCGAGGCTCCCTCTGAAATGAAAAGGCAGAGAAAGCTACCTCCAGATGCTGATTAACTTGATCTTGGCAAGAAAAAGCTGCTAGCAGGCAGTTCAGCAAGGTCAGACTGACTTCCAGCACACCTGAGGTGCCTTGCCATGCAAGAAGTCTTTGGGGATCACTGGCCAATATAAACAATATGATGAAGCAGCTATATATGGTAGCAGCAATAATATTCCCAATAAGCACCTAGCTTTTCATAGCTGCCAGATTCTGTGTTTGTTTTTCTCATATGCACTCAGGTGTAACTCTAGGCATGTAGTGAGAGATACACCACAAAAGACACCCATCCAGCTACAGTGACCATCTGACCTCCTGCTCTCTGTACTTTTCATCGAGGTCATGGGGGGACCTGAAGCAGGGGACAGGGAGGGCTGGGGGCTGTGGTAGTCTAAGCCTGGGCAGATATTTTTCCAAGCATTTTTTCTTATTGGCTGCATGCATGTGCGTTTTTATACTGCAGAAGGAATTCATGTGTTGTTATGAGCAGGAAGAATCTATACTGTTCTTCTAGTAATAGATAATCTATAAATTGCTGCTTAGATCCTTATGAACTGCTCACAAGTCTGTACAAGATGCAGGTTATATATGTATATGTTCACATCTTGTGAGCATATTATCAGTGAGAATGTATTAGTTAAGGTCTAATGCAGTGTGGCAATCAACACAGATTGCAAAGGTTCAAGGCTTTTGTCAGAGGTGTGATCTCAAGGCCAAGCTTACAGCATATACAGAAGGACCGAGTCTGACTGCCAACAGTAAGGTAACAGCAGGCAGAAAACTGTTATAGAAAATGTCGGTCACTAGAATATCAGATAATTCTTCTACTTCCACCTCCACAAAGGCTACATTCAACACAAAGCTGAAAAAGGTGAAAAAAACAAAGGGATAATTTCAAACAAAATAAACGGTTGAGCTGTAAACCTAAAAAAAGACAGTACTGATACGGGCATACAGAAGATGCTACTTTTCAGGGAAACGTTTCCCTTGCTAACACTCTGTCTATCTGTGATACAAAAATTACACAAACATATGAAGATGATAAAATGGGGTTATGCACAGGGGTAAGCACATTCACAAGAGGAGGAGGCAGAAAGTCTGGATTTGCAAGTTCCCCAGCACACTGCTACACCATCTCTCTAAATGGTAAATCTTTGCTACTTTGAAGCCTTTCTTTCTGCAGTGGTTGATCTCTGCTGGCCCACTGCCTGGCTGCATCTAGCCCAGGTGTGCTTGTGTCTCTTGCCCCTTTGGACATGTTGTCTCCTACTTGTGAAGTGAGGTTTTTGTCATCAATAATTGATAATTAATGCTTGTCTCTTTGCAAAGCTCCTGGAGCGGCTACTTTGTTAAGATCTTATCATGAAGAACAACAGGTTTCCATGAGCTCCTTTTGACAACGAAGATGCAGAATCCACAGAAACTGATCTCTCTTATTTCAGCATTACAACGGTCTGGTCATGAGCTCTCATTTAGGTTCACAAGCAATAACTCCAGAAATGACTTTTCCTTATCTATGTCTGACTCATGAGGAAAGGAATCTGAGAGCAAACTGTATCTCAAGAAAGACAAAGTCTAAGGCTAAAAGCTATCTTCAGGGACACCAAAACACATCTAAATCCTCATACAGCTTCACATGCACTGGCCAAAATCTTAATTTGGGAACCAGTGAACCAAAGGGTTACACTGTAACCCTTGAAAAGCCTTCTAGCATGGGTGGGAGCTTTGGAGTCCATGCATACCCCTGGGTGCTCTGAGTTCGCCAGTGCGCTTGCTGCAGGGATAGGTCTACCTGCGTCAGATTTGGCCTATGTAACATAAAGGCCACTGCATCCTCAGTCTCTGCATGTATTCTATGTATCTATTGAGGCTGACAACTCCCTATGTATGTCCATACCACAACAGCTTGAGTACTGCGGTCAGTTGAAAGGCGAATGAATATAAAGCCAGCTTGAATGTATCTCAAACAATCTTTTTGCCCTGATAGATGAGCACAAACAGTATAATTCCCACTGCTGCTCAAATCAAAGGTGTGAATTTTCAGAGACAAAAGCATCATGGTATATACAGTTGGTACCAAGTACAGGTACTTGCTTAATACTTATGTTTCCATATCCCACCTTCTTATATATATAACTACAAAAGCTCCTCCCAGCCTTTTACACAGACATCTGGGCCAGAAATGCACAGGTCCTGCAGTCCCATTATAGCTTTCTGCCCTGCTCCATGTTATCAGTGTTAAAAAAATAAACAGAAACAGGTTAGGTACCAAGTATGATGTTTTGGCAGATTTCATCCAGTATGGCATGGTCACAGCAGGGTAATTAATTAAAGATGCCTTTGTACTACATCGAAGCTTTCCTTCAATTTTTTTTTTTTTTTTTTTTTTTTTTGCTTGTCAATAAAATTCAAGATCTTAAGAATTTCATTTTGCAACTTCCCTTAAATTCGACTCTAGTTTACACTGAAAAAGCATTGCAACATACTCTCTCCACAATGGTTATTTCTCCATAAATTAAGATGATAACTTCGGGCAACTCGATCTGTGGAAGTAATGCCTGTCCATGAAATCTAACCCAAACCATTCTGTGATTCTACAATGACAAATTTTTTGACAACATTTGACAAATATTTACAATTTTTGTGGAATTACTAACAGTTGTTATCTCTGTTAAACATTAGAGCTATTCAGAAGAAAATGACCGCAAGAGTCATGAGGGTAAATTCATTTTTACTAATAAATTATTTGCCTGTTTTACGGAAAGATTCAGAATCCTCAGGAGAGATGCAGGATGTAAGATAATGTAAATATACACAATAGAATGCACAGCCGAGAGCTTTCCTCTAAATCAGATAGTGAAAAAGACCACAGTACATTTCTTTGCACATTAAGAAATCTTTAGCAGGACACAGAGAAAAAGTGAAATGATTTGAATTTGTCCATGACCAAAGAAGTAACCTACAGAAATGTGGAAGAGTCACCCACTCACCACCAAGATCATTGGCTTCACCACAGATCCCTCATGTAATGCAGTGCAAATTGAACATGATTAGTCTTTTTCTCATCTCTGAAGTGTCTCCCTTGAAAATCCTTGTAGTCCAATTTTGTGTCAGAATAGAAAGTGGGACAGCAAGTTCTACCCACAAGAAGTGCTTGCATCTTCATCAGCAGGACTCAGAAAAATGAAAACAACCCAGTGTTTAAACACAATTGCCAAACACTTCATGACCTCAGTGGAAAGTGAAACCATCTGGCCCATTAGGAAACAACAGCTTCTTCCTCACATTGGACTACAAACCAGTTCTGTTAACAGGAATTCCAGCTGTTGAAGACTTTTAGAAGCAGGCATCAACAAGGTGAACTCCACCCAGAGCAGGGCTCCCTGCTTTGTCGTCATCTGCTTGTCATCTCCAAAGTTGTGTGTTGACTTGCTTTTATCTGTACAGAACTCCAGACAGAACTGCCAAAATGAATTCTTCACAGATAAGCTCAGAAAATTTTGTCCCAGTAGATTCTGTTCTCATACAGCTTCTACTAGATTATTTCAGTCAACTAACTGAACAAAGTTTTCCATCCTTTTCAATTATTCATTTTTTTTCAGAGATGTTATTTATACAGCAGTGTACACAGCGTTTTGCAGTAAGTAGGTACATCAGGCAAAGAACAATGTCCTCTCAGTAGTATTTGCAGCCTAAAGAAATGAATAAAGTACAGAACAAAACAGTAAGGAGGCAAGGTCATTATAGATCAAATATTTCATGGAACAAAAGCAATGATAAGAATGTTGAAGGAAAGAGGAATATTTGTCATGTTGAGTAGGAATAATTTACTTAACTTTACACATCTATAATGCAAGGACCCATGTCTGAACTAGTCATTGGGACCTTCTTTTCTGGTGAAAAACAAGCATCTTCCATGCTGAGATTCATGTTAAAAAATAGTGTTTAGTAGCTGAGAATTTTCACTACCGAACAGTGCTATTGTGCTCTTTGAATCTGTTGTAGTTTCCATGAAAATAAACAGGAGGCATTACTTTCAGAGTGACCTATGTCTTCCATTCACATTTTCCTGGAGATAATTGCACAATTAGCTTAAAGAAATCATCTGTCCCTCTGGCTGCACTCTAAATCAGGTTTGATTACAGCATCCGTATTTCTAGAAGATGTTTCCAGGCATACATTTTTTTCCACTTTGTTGTGAATACGCTCCTGTGTACTTGTGGTTTATAGCCCTGCCATGCTAAAGTCTGAGTGAGGGCAAACTGGAGTTGAGTTGATTTAGTGTATTCTGAGGCAGATTGAAGGTGAGGTTGGGGTAATTCAGGTAGGCAGAAACTTTTTTATATTTTGACCACTCCACAACACCATGGCTTCCACCTCTGTTGCTCCCACCACTGTTTAAAGTGCTCACCTCCCGTATGGGAACAGCACAGGCAGACTATCACAGGGTTCTGCCCAATGCCTGAAACAGGCTTCAGCCCCAGCCTGAAACTCTCAACTCTGTGGATGAGGGCAACATTGAATGCAGAGAGCACAACTGCACTAGAGGCACCTACAGGTCCCAGCAGTGAAAGCTGAGTGCTCAGCTTGCACTTGAGTCCATGAATGTTGCCACTACAGAAAATATGTTTTCTTCTGCAGGGACTGTGCTTGGAGAGTCAAGCCATTTTTACTTTGATACTGAATGGAAGTGAGATTACAATGACTTTGTGGTAGCTGTTACTGAAACTCATTGATCTGGAATGGAAAGTCCTGCCTTTCATTAACACCACTAAACCCTCAATCTGTTCATTTCCCACATGAGACATCTTTTGTTTTTCTGTTTAATAATTTCCATAAATCTGCAATATGAAACTTTCAATCCAGTCCTTATGTGTAGGAGGGTGTGAATATTTCCTGCTCATAGTAATGAGTGCTTTGGCAGAGGCTGTTTGCAGCAGAGCCCTGTTTTCAAGCCCCAGCTCCAACATGCTTCTCACTGTACCCCAGCACCAAGATGATCAGCTCTGCTTTGTGTGCCTGCAGTGGTGAGATGACACAGACAGAGTGACAGAACAGTAGTCAGAAGACCCAGACATTAATCTGTGCTTTATTACATTCTGAAAAGTAACCTTATTCCTTACATTAGATTCCTCAGTCTGAAAAAGGCATTGCCTAAAAACCTGGGTTACCCACAGAAACGCTATGTCCTTGTGCAGTGCTTTGGTGGATCAGAGGGATGTACCCAGATTAGCTCAGAATGGGTCACCCTTGGCCGGACACAGGGCAGAAGGATCTGCCTGCTCTCTTCCTCATAACAAAATTTCCTTCAGCTGCCTTCAGGAGAAGCCTGAATGCTCAGCCTGCTTTCAGCATCCCTGTTTCCTTCCTTTTCATCCCTGAAGCGAGTCTCCATTGGAGATCTGGAGCAGAGCAGGCAGTATTAAACACTTCTGCTTTGTCTTTTCTGTGACTGCTCCATGAATGCATTAACATTTTAGTGCTTTTACTGCTTTGGGGCAACATGGAAATCTTAATATCATTTAAGATTGGTCCCAAGTAACCAATGAAGTTATAATTTGCTGTGGCTTGTAAATGAGATTTATGGCACAAAATCTGTATACTTAGCCAATTGTATTATTTATTCCAAAAGGAAGCCATACATTCCAAACTTAAAGAATACTGAGTGAAAATACAATTTGTGGGAAGAAAAATGGAAAAATACTGCGTAATGAAACAACCTGTGATATTAGTTTGTTGTGCATGGTTTAATTAAGTTGTGAAAAACACATTCTTGTAAATAATATAGTACATATTAAAACTGAATAGATATAGATGTTAATTGTCTTCTCCATTACAGAGATGGAGCTAATGCCAGGGATTTGAGACAAATAGCACTTAACCTTCTGAACCCCAGATGAAGAGGGAGATAGATGTTTGCTTTTGATCATTCTGGTCTTTTCATGATCTGAATCAATAAGTAGCCTTACAGCTTTGAGTCATGCTTCTAATTAGTCAGCCTCTTGGGCCTGGTTTACAAAATAAAATATAAATCAACGCACATTTGTAAATTCCAATGAGCATCCTATCCCGGGCCAGCACCACCCCAATAAAATAATTAAAATACCATCGACCTGTTAATTCAGTCATATCTCCGTCAAAGTATATGTACTGTCAAATGCCAGATAGGTTTCAAAGTGGTAAGGAAATAGCTATTTTGATGCTATGATAGCTGCAGTAAATAGAAGATATAAAATACATAAGTCTTAATATAAGATGTTAAAGATTCACTTTCCTTTGTTCCTGCGAGGAATTGCAGAAGACAAACTAATAAGAAATTCTGTTGACTATAAAGATGTATATGATCCAGAAAATACTCAAAAAAGCTCACAAGTAACTTCTATAAAGCAGCATGTAAACTCCATATTACAGAACGAAGTACATACTGTACATATTGGGGCTTGAAATACAAAGACAACTGGCTGTGCAAGCTCCCTTCATTGGGGAGGATCCAGGAGAAAATTTCTCTGTTAGCAGGAGGATTAATTTTTCCTTCTTTCGCTTACTGTTATGCCTCATGTGTACTAGGACAAATGCGTAAGGACAAATTATCAAAAACAGCCTCTGAAATCCCATCTGCCCTTCTCTGCTTTCCCAGCTTTGTGTACACGCTGTCGTTTGCTTCTTCCAACAAAGGGCCAAATTTGGGTCTTGTTGACACCGGGAAGAAAGAGAGATAGAAATCAGCACATTTAAGGTGGAAGGCAAATCTCTACAGCTCCACAAATGCAAACGAAAAGGCTGGAATTTTCAGGTGAAGGGTTTTTGGTGAAATTTTCACGTCAGTTATGTGTCACACATCAAACATCAGTTAATGAGATATCTGCAATTATGAAGAACTTATAAAAACCCCAAGGCACGTCAACAGTATTCAAGATTAAAGAAAGTATCCTTAAGGAAATAAATATGAAAAATACAGAAATGTATACAAAACGAAACAGAAGTGCATTTCTTTAACAAGGTTATGCCAAATTGTCCCGATACTTGGTGTTTATGTATGGGAACTGCTGATTTTCAACACAAATGACATGTTCTAGATTTCTCTTACTTCAATTTTAAATCATCCACTGTTGAGCTGGAAAAGATTAGTATTGATATGAGCATCATAAACTGACCTGGATGGTGATGGGAAAAGAAACAGGAAAGTTATTAGCGGAACCTCCAATGAACAAGTCTTAGGACTGAGTACACTTAAGATTTTTCTAACGATGCTGAGACAAAAGCAAGGATGCATGAAAGACCTGTATGCTTCAGATACTGCTCTGGGAAGAACCAGTGTCATGAAGGGGACTCAGAACAGCACAGAAGAAAAGACAAATACCTTAAGGAACATCAGGATCGACTAACAAATTGCACTCAAGTCTTATAAGGACCTGGTAAGAACAGGCAACACATCTTCTGTTTTGACTTCTCCGAGCCAACAGTCTTAATTCCGTAGTGTCTCATGTCTGCAGATCATCACCCACAGCTTATGTCAGTGCTGGTAATTTATAAATCAAAGAGTGGCAATCTCTGCTGTTCCACACCTGAGTTTCATTTTGGAGTTGGGGAAGGCCTCCCCCCCAAAGGCCAGGATGCAGGAGCCCCACTGCAGCCTGTTCCAGGAGAGGGGGACAGAAGCTGGCTCCCCAGCAGCGCTGCTTGAGCTGCCAGAATGGAAGGTGATACTTCTAATACACATCACAAATGTGCTGTGAGCTTTCTTTTTGGCAAACTTTACTCTTTCTGTCTCTTTGGCAAACCTATCTCCTCTCTGCAACAGTGTTGTGGCTTTGATCTGAAAGCTGTAGGGCCTACACTGTGGGCAGAGAATGGTTTGGGGCAGTGGGCAGTGCTGGCAGCACCTCCAGCAGCAGCCCAAGTGGGACGTAGTGCCTAGCCTTGCTGGTGTGCAGAACATGGTCTGCAGACTGCAAAACTGCATGTTTGCAGTCTGTTAAGAAAAACAGCTGTAGGAGTGTCTGTCAGTGAAGTCAAGCAGCTTTAAACCAGAGGTAGAAGGCTGTGATTTTGGGCAGAAGCTGTTATTTCTCCATCAAAGACTACATGGCTACATGAACCTGTTTGGTGAGACTGCTGTTGTTGTAGGAATAGAAACAAAAGTAGAACCTTTTCACTCAATTTTGTTCCCGTTTAATTGTGGATAATCTCAACCAAAACCAATGGAGTGCTGAGCCTTTGAGGACAAGGGGTCTCCAGGAACAGGGAGAAGACAAAAGAGTCACATACATTCCACCTGCCATGCCTGGGAGCCAGGCTTAAACCATCTCTTCCAGGGCAGTTATAACTATAGGCTGAAAATACATGGGACCATGCATAACTGACAGAAGAATAAACCCTCTATAGAAGAAGGATGGGTTACTAAGTATTCTGCATCACTGTTGCACTGAATGTATTCAGCCAGAAGAAATACAGAAATTAGGCCCATGAACTGAAGCTAAATTTATATTTATTTTCATGCTGGTGATATAAAGATTTAAATAAATATCAAATACTGGCAGGGCCCAAAGCAATTGGATTTGTTCTTGAGAAGAGGCTGTGATATTTTGCCTGATAGAAGATGCTGGGCAGAGGCTGTAGGCCACCCCTGAATGGTGGAATATCATTAAATACCAAATCCCAAAAATCACAGACCTCATAATGCGTGCAAAATCTTTATTCCATGGCTGTAGTTGCATATGCAGTTTTCTGTCACTGCAGGCACAAAATCAGCAGTACGGTTGTGCGTATCTTTTGTATCTTATTCTTAAAGACAGCTCAGTTTTGCTTGAGGCCAAGTTTTTTGAAACAGTAATATCCTTCCCCATTAAACAGATTTTTAAAAAGTGATTAAGCCATATAACAACAAGCAAACAAGAAGCTTTTGTAAATTCAGGTTTACTATATGCAAAATATTCAATAGCCATGTACACACCTCAGGATCTTAACAGCTTCTTTGTTCTGTGCTTTTTTTTCTTAAGTAACTTAAGTGTCCAACTTTGGAAAATGAAACCTAATTAACCTGATTAACCTAATTAACTTTGACGTGCTCGTGAGTGCTACACAAAGTACTGAGGGAAATTAACAGGATTTGCCCCAACAAGTGACTCTATGTACCTCTCAGACCAGAATGTATATGAATTGACTCTCCCAGGTGAACAGTGTTTTGATGAAAATCTTCCCGAGCTTGCCTCTTCATGAGGTGTTCAGACAGCGAGGTGATGAGAGCAAATGTAAACATGAGGAAAGTTTTATATGCTAATAGAAGTTTTGCTGAACAGCTACCTAATCACTTCTGACACACAGCACGAGTAAAGGCAATGGTGCCAGAGGACATTGCACATAAGGACAGTACTGCTGCCTGTGCCCACCTAGATGTGATCGTAGCCCTGCTGCTGACCTCGTTAAGGTGGGAAGGCTGGCAGCCAGCAGCCTCAAAGAAAGGAGCATGTTTATTATTCCAACTCCAGCCATTCTTTGATTCTATTATTGTAGCTGCTCCCTTTCTGCCTGGCTGCAGTGAGGCTGAAGTCCCTCCTGCCCATCACACAGGGAAGCCCCGGGAGATCCTGAGGCTGGTCCCGTTTGCCCTTGGGAGCAACCTTGTACTTTATCTTATAAATAGAAATTCCTTTATTCCCAGAGCCTAAACTTCCATCCTTTTCCTCAGACTGAAAGGTAAAACTGTAGTACATCATCAGACGGAAGTTTAAATCTTCAGCAAATGCAGATAATGGTGTAGATTTCTCAGATTATGCTGGAGAAATTCTTTGATACTTAAAAATAATTAAAATGGTCTGGTGTGCAAATGTCAAAATGGAAGAAATTTAGCAGAAAATGGAGGAGAAATGGCCAGATCTTCCTATTATCACTTGCTGTACATCTCAAAAGACAGCTGATTCCTGGCGCTGTATGGGTTCCAGCATTCAGTGATTTATTGGGTAATTCAGCATTTGCCAGTATGTCTTGTGCTAATTAAATGCATCGCACTCTATTCAGAAATGTCACAATTGATTTGTCTTCTGCAAGCACTGACTTTATTTCAATCTTCTAAAAAAGATTTTATGAGCCCCAGATAACTTATCCTGGCACATTCATCTCCCAGGGCAGCTTCTGCATCTGAGGCCAGTATGGGAGGAAACCAACAGTGAACATCCAATACAAATGTCTTTTTTGGACAGCTTATTTATCTGATATGCACTGTATATCCAGGAGTAGGTAGCCTATACAGCGAAATTCCAAGCTGCTCCATTAGCGTATAAAAATGCTTGAACATGACAGAAGTTAATACACAATATTGGCAGATTTTATTGGGTGATAGACTGAGCCAAACAGCCATGCAGATCGGGATCACCATAATCTGTAACAAGGTGTTTATTTACAAGTGGATTTGTGACTGAATTCAGCTATTAACAAAATCGCATCAAGAGAAAATGAGCATAAAATAGCTCAAACTAAACAGCAGATGCCAAAGCATGCTTAGTGTTACACTCAGTGCGTGAAGATGGAATCCGAGTCCGAGGGCTCTTCTGACTGTCATTTTAGTTCACTGCTTCCCCCAAATGCTACGTAAAACAGAATGCTGAGGGTGAATTGCAGCACATTGCTACTCAGACATGGACAATATGGTTACACTGTACAGTAAAGTATCTGCTTTGTTCTCAGAATGAACAACTCCTTCCACAAAACAGTGGCTGGAGCTTAATCAGAATTGAAACTCTGCGGTGCAGGATGATAAAGATTACTTTTCATGTGACAAAGGATGAAAACAAAAATACCCACCTCGAGGGAGGGAGTGAATGTCAGAGAAGCAGAGGAAGGGTCAACAACACAAATATTTTAAGGAGAGAATTTTACAGAAAAGAATAATTTCCCATGATTATTACTTCTGCCCCAGACTCTGTATTGCTTAAATTGAAATAGTTGCAGAGATGAAACTTTGCTGCCTAGATGAGAAAATTTCTGGAACAGGCTAACAGTTGAGCACATTCTGAATTTGTCATTTGTCACATTAACAACAGAACGTTGCATTTGCAGCAGTTAGGTCTGCATAACCGAGGGAGGACCCTGCGTCTATTTTTGCTGCACAGGCTGCTGGTGCTGGGCCACAACCAAGGATACCTGATACAAGTCCCCGCCTGAGATACTGAGTCGTTGTGACATTTAACTGGAAGACAGTGATTCACAGCTTACTTCCTGGTGTCAGACAGTGACTCTGTGTACTTTCTCTGAAGAAAAGCAGTTGTAATGGCCGTGAACATGGTCATTTGGCCATGGCAATTCGTGGTACCAAAACACAGATGACTTGAGTAGAATTTGACTGTCATTTCAAGGTCCTTTTCTGTCTGTAAATCTTTCATGCCTCCTCTTAGCTTGTTCACACAGGAAAGTGTGGTGGGAAAACAGTTGAAGAATTGCATCAGAAAAGAAACACTTTTGTCCCTTATTCTGCAAATTTAGATAGCCACATACTCACCATATCTTCCAAAACCACCTCTTTGGTTCTGCTGTTCCAACATCTCACCACTTAAACTGTTAAAAACCATTTTTTTTTTCCTAATTTCCAGCCTAATATATGTATTTATTTGTTCTGTGCTTACTTGGTTCTTTTACTTATTAGGTCTCTCCTATTCTGACTACATATGTTCTTTATGCATTTATAGAGCACAGTCGCATGCTTTTCCAGTATCAACCAAATGTTTTAATCTCCATCCCTCTTGCTCATCCTCACTCTGCACCAATTCTAATTTGAATTCATCTTTTTTAGCACATAGATACCCAGAGCTATATGCAATAAGCTGCATTGTACAATGACATTTATACTTTTTATTTTCTGAAATGTTTCAGATGCTACATTAGTATCAAATCTGAATTTTTCACAATTTGATCATAATTATTGCTGGCAGACTCTCAATCATTGATTAACATATCCAAGTTTTTCTTCTCTTTTCCCATAATTCCCAGTTGACCCCAAAATGTCTTGTTACTCTCCCTTAAGTGCAATTACCTTTTATCTAATATTCTACAATGTAATCCATTTTAGTCCACTGATCACCTGTTTTTTTGTCCATGATATTCTGATTTGGTTCTATACAATATTCTGATGCAAGAAGAATGATGTGATACATAATGAGGAAAGGTACAAGCCAGGAATATTGCCTACTTAATAACATTAACTCATTTACTAGTAGAAAAGGCAAGTTTAACCAATGGATTCATTTTTCCATAGTCATAACATATTTCATATATAAAAGATGTAAACATGCTGTTTTACACAAAAGAAGGAAAATTTAAATGCTGAAAGATTCACCTTTGCTGCAACTGTGTTTTAGTAATGCTTAATTTTTTAATGTATATCATTGATAAAAAAGGGAGCCACGTAGGTAGCATCCATTTTCTACTAAAAGGAGCATTTGCTTCTGTAATAAATGGTAAATGTTGTTCTCTAGAAGTATTTTGGGATATCATTACTTCAAAAGATTGCTGAGATTGCTCGCAGAAAGGCATTATTTTCAAAACCAACATCTTCTGTAAGTGACTTTTGGAAAATAAGAATTAATAGTCTGGCAAAGCCTTAACATTGGTGTTTTGTAGAACTTCTGAGGGTGAAGGAACAAATCTGGTTAATGAAAAAAATCACACCACATATGGAAACTTAGCTGATTAGTAAAGTCACGGAATATGCTTCAAATTCATACAGAAAAAATTCTGTCAGATATGGAAGATATGTTGATCCAGAGAGCTCAGATCTAACACGGTTATCTGGTGTCCTAATAAGTCTTGCTTTCAGCTGCAATAGCCAAGACAGACTTCTTCAAGTGACTGACATTAGGTCACAGAGAGTTGGTACTCACCAGGATAACCTCCAGAGCATGTTCTGAACTTGCTTTAAGTATCATTAAACACTTTTTTTTTTTTTTTACCATGAGGGATCATAATTTCAGAAGGGTACTCCAAATTTGTAGATTGAGTTTAATGCCCCACTCACTGGATTTTTAAGTCTGCTTTCACAGTCTGAGTATTGGCAAAGTTGTGAAGGAGTGAGATGGCTGAGGGTCGATACTTTTCTCCTACTTTTATGCAGTAGTGAAGATCATGTTTAAATGTACTTTCCCTGAACGTCTAGCTGGACATGATGGTTGTGCCACTCATTGGCCCGTCCATGGCATGGAGGAGAGCACTACTAGCATCTCAGCCTCTGAAGGAAGAACACCTTCATTCGCTTCTCTCATTTTTTTTAAGCTTAACTCTTGCGTGAGTCGATTACATTGCACACAGGACGGAAAAAAATGGGGCTTAGTTCAATTAAATATTCTAATCAGTAGTTAGAGTAAAAATGTTCAATTAATGCCTGGAAGATAGAAGTAATGAATCTTGGTTTCCCTGGGCACCTTTTAATGGGACAGTTGCTAATGCAGCTGCATTTTCTTCTACGAATGCAAAGCTGATTCACTTCTTCACCGATCTTTCCCATTCCCTTTCCTGCCAAGTCATTCCCATTGGAGTCATTGGCAAAACTCCAACTGACCACAGAGACAGCATGATCAATGTCTCCTGTACCCACATGTTAGTCTTTCACACCAAAAGACATTTGAATATGTTTCTTCTCACATAGCACACTCGTTCCGCTTACTTGAAGGGCTTCTCTTTATGGCAGTCACAAATGAAGATGGTCATTTAACAGAGACGAGCAAAGCCTTGCTTCTGAGTTTTTCGAGGTACTACGTCTAGATAAAGAGGTAGATAGATGGGTAGTAACATGCAGAACAGCTGATATTTAGATTAGAAGTGAGTATAAAGTTCTTGGTAGAGAGGAAAGTTTAGCTGCTGACTTGCAAAGCAGAAGAGTCAAAGAAAAACAGTTTCTCAAAACCCTGCGATACACATGCACCATGGAGCAGGTCTAAGCCAGAGTTCGCCAGAGTTCACCAGAGATGCAGGCATCCAGCACTGCAAGTCCTCAAGAGAAGTTTGTCCTTCCCTCCTGGCTGTGAAATTGCTCTCCTCTGGCCTGGAATGAGCTTCACACATTGTGGGCAGTACTGACGAGGCTGATTCTCTTTCCTTCCACACCTCTTACCCTTCTCAGTCAGTAAACACACTAACCACACTTGCCACATTTTTGCATCTTCTCTCTGCATTCCTTGTCTCTTTGCCATGTGCCAGTGGCTCCAGTCCTGAATGCAGCTCCCCAGGGCATGTCATCTAGAGCATATTTCTTTCCAAGAGCATGAATTTTCCCTGGGTAAGAGACAGCCACTGAAGTCAAAGGAGGATTCTCCTTATTTTTAATTTGGAATTCTTTCAAAAAAAAGCGAGCCTTTGCTGTCTGAGCTCAGTCCTCTCACTATGGCAACAACTGCAGAGTTTCTAGAGCCTGAGCACCTGTGAGGGAAAACAAGTTACAGAGAAACCATACATCAGGATGGTGACCCTGAGCTCACGCTTAATGATTCCTTGACACCCCGCAACTTAAAGGAACCCCTGCAGGATCCCTCACTGAGCAGGAAATCCTTTCAGCCTGCTCTCTATCCATGCACCAAAGCTGTCAGTGCCAGGGAGCCTCTCTCACCAGAAGAGCCAGCTCACGGCCTATCCACTGGAAAACATGCCTGCCCTTCCCGTCAGACCCCTTGGTGCTCTGCTTCCCATCTTCCTGAGGGGATCTGGGCTGCCTCGGAGCTCCCCTCTGCTCCCCATCTTCCTGAGGGGATCTGAGGAAAGAGGAAAAGAGCCTCTTCCTCACAGCCAGTCGTTCAGAGTTAAGCCTGGAATGTAGGCGTTCACCCCGCTGAAGCAAGAAGGCTGTGTTTCTTTCATTTACAATTAAAATGCTGTTCTTAAGCACCACATTTTAACGCAGAAGTAAAATAAACAAGAAATCAACACAAGCTAGTTTGCTCGTTGAGAGCAAACTGCTAAATTCTGCCTTCGCTGCTTGTTCTCTGGAATATGAATCCAGTCAGTCCCTGGGTGCCAAGGATTCAGATAAAAAATACATACATAAAAACAGACAGTTACTTCTAGCAGAAAACCAGGATTCTTGCATGATACACTTTAGAACAGATATTACTCAGTAACTGCATCTGCTGAAAGGCTGGATCTTTCCCTGGAATCTGCTGTCCTACCCTCAAGCAGTAAGCCAGACTAAGCTGCCACTTGGGGCCCATGCCTGCTGGGGAGTAAAGGTGATTGCAGGTGCTCAGGACAGCCCAGGAAGCCATGTGCAACCGAAACACTGATGAAAATGTTAGCCCTGTTGTCAGGAAACCGTCAGCAACAGAATAATTTGTGCTTCTTTGGCTACCTGCTTCCCTGGGTTTACTTAGGTCACCTGTACACATCCAGCTTCCTGATCACTCTGCAGCACATGAGCTGTGCAAAAGGCTGCAAGAGGACGTCTTGTACTGGGAAAGGGCCAGGCTGTGCCTCAACAGGCACTCGGAACATTGCACATTTCCCTGAGCCCTCTCTGTGTTTTTTCCCATTCAGTTCTTCTGCCCAGAATTCCTCTGCTAGTGGAAATGCTGTGGGCCAAAATGAAGCACCTGTTACTCTCATAAAACATCAGAAACATCCACGCTTAGTAAGATCGTGACTATTGGCAGGGTTGGGAGGCTGCAGAGCCTCAGTCCTGGGTGAGCAGAACTCATTGATGGATGAGGTGATTACTGCCAGAAGTGCTACCCAAAGGAAGGTAAAAAGCAGCTAGGCACAGGAGGGATCCTGCAAGTCAAGTGGCAACGGAGTCACAGAATATCAGTCTTAGTTGATAATTGCTGTGATTTTGTTCTAAGACAGCTGGAGGTTGGCAAGAAAGCAACTTGTTTTGTTCAGAGCAAAATAAAAGCAATTCTGGAGTATAATCCAGAACACTCTATAGAGAAAGAGCTCACTTGGGGAAGGTAAGGCCCAAAATTTTTCAAATAAAACACTGTTTATTTGAAAAACAGTTTTAATACAGGAAGAATACTGTGGCAAGGATGACACCCCTCTTTAGGGTTGCTCACAACTGGAGATTGAATGAGAAATAACATTTTTGGTTGGACAACAGGAAGGAAAGTGGAAGATTGATTGGCAAGTGAGACATTTGTTTTTTTCTGTGACTTATTGTGTCAACTCTGCCAAGGAGTACGGTGACAACCAAGAAGGACAGGAAAGATGGTCGGATGTTGCCTAGTAATAAAAGCAAAATGTTTTTGCAGGAAGCAAAAAGAAATGACTCAAAAAGGGAATTAAGAGGAAGCTTCAGAAAACACATCACACACAAACAGAAAGATAAAAACACCAAAAGCCTCTAGTGCTTAAGAAGGAAGAGGGAAAAATAAGCAAGGAACCTACAAGAGGCCCAAGAGAAGAAAATAACTGGTCATTGAGTAGAAACTGATCAAGCAGTTCATAGGTAATAGAGGTTACAAGACTGGTCTGTGTATCTTGCCTCATCCTCAGCTGCCTTCAGTAAATCAGTATATGTTGACTGAAATGACATCAGTGGAGTTTCTGGCCCAAAGATTTCAAATGGCTGTGATTAGCTGGCTGTCGATAGGCAGATGTGTACTCAAGTAAAATCCTTTCTAACAGGAGACTGCAGATGTATCATCAAAACCAAGACACAGCCAAACCCCAAAGAGGAATCATCCTATTGACTCTGTGAGGTCTGAGAGATCCAACAGAAACCTGGAGTCTTATTTTCCAAGCTGAGAAGAAAAAGATTCAAACCCAGATCCCGGGAAGACTCATGGCTTTGGGTCTGAGCAATATTTTTGCAAAGCTGGGCCAGCTCATCACATCCCACTTGCATGGCGGGATTACAGTGACTAATAGTCACATCAGTGAAGTCATTTATTTCTAATATCATTCTGTTATCACTAAGCACACTCAATGGCTTTTCAACAATTCCTTTGCAACTTTTCATTTGAAAAGCCTAGTTAGAAGGAAACGGAGATGGCTTGTGGGAGGTCAACCAACATATTCAGCACAGGAAACACAGTGCTCTTGCTGGAGAGCAAATGGTGAAATATGAAAAAAGACTAAGAAAGATGCAAACATCAAAGTGAGGGGTGATCAAGCATACTGATTTTGTGGACACTTAGAAACAAATCTGAACAGCATGGCTAGTTCTCATAAAGTCTGCCAAAGCAGGGGCATTAAGTGTGGCTTCAGCACCATTCTGTACTGCCTGAAATGACTACAGAGAAGATGGCTCCTCTAGTTTGGGTTTCCAGTGCACTGAATTCACTTCACCTTTCATTGTTCAGTCAGTGTCCCCCATGGTGATACTGATATCCAACTTTCCTCAGCACAGAAATTATTTCAAAATTGGCAATTACATCAGAAAATTTTTCCTCATTGTCAGTATACTCCTCTTGGAAGGTAGAAGATGTCCCCACATGTTGGCTAGAACTCATGTTAGCAGTCAGCCTGTACCTTGTGAGAGCTTCATGCAGTCATCTCTGCATGGAGGAATCATCCATTACAGGACTCTGAAAGGCTTAAGAAGAATTTCACTGAACCTAAACACCAAGCAAATGAAGTTGAAAGCTGGAATTATTTATTATCACATTTTGTCATCCTTTCACTTTACATGTTATGAGGCTCTTTCTACTCTTTTATAGTCTTTCTTCAGAGTATCTGCAACAGTTTCAGACCAGATGGAGTCATACACTGACAGGCAATACTGTATAACAAGTGTCCAATAAATAATAATTAACTTGGCATTTCAGAATTTCTTATAAAAATCATCGTATACTAATTTATTGCAATTATGAATCCAACAGGCAATTCCAGATGCCTGCTATAGCTTGGCATCAGCTAATGTTCATAGTGTACTTATGGTACACATTTTTATTTAAAATAAAAAGCTTTAGCAAAACTTTACAACCAAAATACACAGGAAAACAACACTATTTCTCTCCCCTACACTCAGATGTATTATAGCTTCCCTGTGTCAACTGAGTGAGTGCAGATCTTCTCTTGTGAAAAGTAATAGATGTTTTGTGTCCCTCTGGTAGAAACCTTGCCACCAGCTCCAGAGCTACAAAAATTTCTCTGTGCAACAGAATTAGGCTCAAGTTTTACTATCTTTAAGGTACATCAGGAATTTCTGGTGCATGGCCTAATGTGAGAAGACTCCTGAAGAATACTGCTATTCAGGTATAAAGATTTTTAGCTATGTTGCCTGGAATGTATGAATGTAGGCTTTTTTCTATGTATTTGATGAGAACATGGTATCTTTTGAGAGGAGCACTGTGAAAACTGTTCATGTAACTACCACATGACCTTCATAGGATTGTACAATGATATCACTTCATAGGAGATTTTGTAAACCAACCACATGGACTTAACTTCCTACACAACTCCTCTCCAGCCTGGACACAGGACCAGAGCATCACAGTATATCACAGGTGGATAACTGAGGGAACGTTTGAGATATGGGGAAGTTTCCAGTGCTTCTGACCACCACTCCCACATTACAGCGCAATGAAGTAGCACCGAGATGAACCCCCAGGTTTGATCTTTTCAAAATGATTTTGCATCGAACTAATTCAGAGCTCATGGCAAGTACTCAGAGAATGAACTGCTTATTGACCTACAACAGCAAGGCATTTTCACTAACCTGGGGTAATTCCTTTTGGCCTGTTATCTCATGATCTAACAGTATCAGTGCAGTGAAGTATGTGAGCATTTTTCAGACATGAGGAAAAGCAATATCTAAAATTATACTTGCATTTTTCCACTACAGATATGCACTGAAATTTCATATACATCTGAGTACATTATCTAGAATATTAAATACACAGTTAGTGAAATAATGCCTGCATGGGCATGTGAGAGGTCTAACAATAGCACAGCACAGTTGGTGTAGGGCACCAGGATGCTGCGTACCCTTTCTAGAATGACTCTGCACAAATGTATTTGCTTCATCCCCACCTTGGGCTTCCCCACAACAGGAGTAGTAGAGGGCATATGTGTCCAGGTCAGGGCTAACCCACAGATTTGCTGTCATATCATGAGCCCTTTGCTCTATTTAACTCCTCTTGAGTTAAATAGTTTCATTTAGAAATGTTCAGTGTACATTTTAAAACAAACAAACAGACAAACAAACAAACAAACCACAACAAAGACAAAACAAGCCAACATGTCCCTCCCTCACCCGTAAGGGGATCTGCCAAGCAAACCCTACAAACATGATCTAAGAGTTCCTAAAGAAGAAAGATCATAATGAAGACGTAGCATGCTGTGAATGTGTTTCTCCTGAAACTGCTCTAACAGGAAGGGAGGAGCTGAGCTGTGACCATGGAGAACTTGCACTGATTTTTAAGCAAAGTGTTGTTAATTTGACAAAACTCAGTTCACCAAAAGATCAAGTTCTACACTGTGTCTCCTTGTTCCACACGACCTAAAAGGGTCGAGTGGCCCAGATCTAGGACAGGAGCAAGCCCCAGTAGAGCAGCCTGACACTATTGGGACAATCCCTCTGTTTGCCAAGTGATGCTGGTGGCGTGAGCATCCATCCCAACAGCTCCTGACTGCTCCCATCCCTGTTTTGATCATTTTAGCTAAAAGAGCACTTTGAACCATATTTTCCTCACCTTTTTTTCATGTCTTATTGTAGCTCTGGAAAGCCTTTTGTGGAAAGCCTCAGTTTCGGTGCATTCTGAAAGCTCAGACAAGCTCTGCGGAATTGAGATTCCAACTTTTTCTTAGCCTGCAGGCAAATTAGAAATGCATGCACACTTTAGGAGACTAGAAATCCCAGAGGGACACCTGAAGGGAACTGGAACATTTTCACAGTTAAGTCACACCAAGGGATGTTACCTTCATTGAAATAACCTTTACATAAGTGATCATTTGTACTGCCAGTGAGATGTCAAAGCAGTCAAGATAATCAGCAAAATGTCAATTTTCCTCCTTTCAGCAGCCTTTGCTGAAGACCCAGCAGAATCCTGTGCACCTCTGGGGACAAAGCTGTCATGCAGCAGGAGCCAGGCATAGAGATGGGGCAGTTATACTCAAGAAAGGCACTCACACTGATCCTCAGCCGTGCTGTGCTCTGCAGGATCAGAGGCCAGGCAGCCTCCCTGAAGGCCACTTAGCAGCAGACTGATGGGAAACTCCTCAGAGTTTCTCCATCAGCCTGTTACTGGAGACTAACACCCAACATTTCTCGAGTGGCTCTGCCCTTTTGCTCAAGGTTTCTTCATGCCTGCCAACCAAACTGATGTCTCAATTATGGTGGATTAATGACACTTCATTATACACTAGTTCTCCTCTTCATAAAGGCCACCATGCAAGAAGTGACCGGGATGAAGATACATTATTCCTTTGCTCGCCTATCTTCCTCTTTAGTGAGGGAGAAGCCTGCCCATGCATTGAAAGCCATGCTGTGATGTTCTGTTATGCAGCTCTAAATGCCATCAAGTCTATAGAAGTGATTGTGACTGCTAAATAATTTACTTTTATCAGTGCTACTGAATCTCGTTACAAGTTCAGCAATTGCATGTCCTTCTAGTCCACAGTGATGTCAGAAAAGGGGAATAATTTCGGTAGCCTTGTGGTTAGATGCATTGTTTCACTGTAACATGTTTCCTTTTGTCCTTTGGAAGTCAATGAGCCTGCTATTACAGTGGAGCCTGCAAAATGTGAACTGGAAACCAGTCCAATTTGATTTTTGGATAAGATTTGATCACAAATCAGTGACAGGCTAACCCTGGAGGATGCTTAAATCCTCACCTTCTTTTCACCCCTACTACAGAGCTTATTGTATTTTCTATGGCTGGAGACATACTGCTCTGATTGTCTCCCGTTTCCTTCCACACCATTAGTGTGTATGCACATAAAAATATGTGTGGTCACTGAGGAAATCGAGCAATGGAGCCTCCATTTGCCCTGCAATCTGTTCCTGCTCCACATTTTCATAACCAAATGTGACAACAGCAACAAAGAAAACTCTCCCATCCCTCTCTTATTAAAAAGAAATGGAAATGATTTTTTGCATGTTTATTCTCATCTTGATTTCAGGAAAGAAACAGCTCGTGAAGGCACATGCCTCCTGCAAAATAACCCAAACTCCAAATGCCCAGTGCTGTCTGTTCTGCTCCTGGCCTTCTGATCTCAGCTAATTGCTAAACTTTGGGGATGCACTTGAAATTTTCTGTGGGCAATATGGCTATCTTCAAGTAAAAATAGGTGCCAGAAATTCTTTTCTAACTGAAATATAGAGAATGACATTTAATCTAAGTGTTTAATCATTATTAATTGCTTTGGTATTCATTGAAATCATGATGGGTTCATCTGAATGTCTGCTGCTTCTGAGAATGCTCTGATCAAGTGGATATAGCAGAACTGAGTTAAAAGGCAGAATGAAGCCTTCTAGGAAGGTTACTTAATCCATAGATGTATATGTTGCAGCTGGTTAAAAATAAAATTGTTTTAAGATACCTTCAAGAAATAACCTTTCTATTTCACCCTATAAAAGGCTCCGTTGAGAAACCTGACAACTGTTGTTTTTTCAAAACAAGCATATTTCAATCTCTCATTTGAAAAATCCATTTCTATTTTTGAAATAAATTGTTCCTGAATTTTTTTTGAGATAAATCTTCATGTTACATTTTGTTTTAACTATCAACCAAAACAGAAAGGAACCGGCTCCAGCCCAGGCAGCCCGGCACAAGCCCAGCAGGTGCTGCTGCTCAGCTCTGGCCTGGAGTACAGCACTCAGAGCCATGCCTAAGGGCCCTGCAATGCTGGCTCTCATGAGCCTAGGGACACCTGATGGGTACAGAGGCTCCACTGCATACTGAGATCATGGATCTGGGCTGACGACTGCTCTCTGTTAAGAATCCTACTGAAACAAGTCAGGGCTTGCTCCTACCTCACGGCACAGGGTGCGGTGCAAGTTTATCCACTTTTCTCTTGGAAAAGCCCTGTTAAGACTTTCAGCCTGTTTACAAAATTAGACATATAGTGACAAGAACTGGCAGATCTGGTAGAAATAACAGCTTTAGCCACAAGGGATGAGATACAGCCATTGAGTTATATGTGCCATGCATGTAGATGTCTTACAACATTGTTACAGAAGCAAACCAGTTTAAAATGCTGCCCTCTCCTCCCCGTCTGCCATCATATTGCACAGAGTAAGAAGAGTTAGAAATATTCTTACCAGGTTTCCTCATTTTAAAATTAGCCCTTTTAAGGCCCTGCACCTTAGTATCTCATTAAAAAAAAAAAAAATACAGAAGGGATCAAGAAAATACCCGCTGTCCAGAAACAACAAGCTGATCTTCCATCATTTGTCAATTCAATGTCAGAGTCTTTGGACTCTTAGAGAAAAACAATGGGTAGTGAGACTGGGGAGATATTCAAGAATCAAAAAGTAAGGAACAGATTGGGTGTACCTAAATATATATATGCACATAGAAAAATAAATTGCAAACATAGTGAAGTTCAATATTCAAGAGTGCAAAATCTTTGCAGAGTTTGAACTGCTGAAAAAGATGTGTGGAAATGAAAATATCTCAAATTTGATAATTGGAAACATGAATCCATGCAGGTCATTTTTAGGTATCTAAACATGAAAATCTAATACCACAGAAACAAAACAACACTATTTTTTTGTCTGTACTTTAATGTATTCTTGTCTTCAAAGCTAATGACCTAACTGGGCAGCATGAAAAAGAATTGAGTTGCAAAGGAGCAAAAGGATGAAGCAGTAGGTCACAAGGTACATGGACCTAGATTTCCAAGGTTCTTATGGAGGCCCTGACATTGGGTTCACTTCAGAGAGGCCCACAGAGTCACTGATCCATGTAAGTAGGGTTGTAGAGTACTGGCAGTAAAGCAGAAGGACCAAGTGCCATTAAGGTACTCCAGGAATGTGGGCGCCATGGAGAACTTTATCTCAACATTTCAGTATCACAATTCCAAGTTCTCTGACTGTCTTTAAATCTATGATATGAGTACTTTGTCCTTTTCCTAGATAAATATTTTTTTAATTGTAAAGTGATTGACTGCTCTCGTTAAAAAAAATGGGGTATAACTTCAAATCTCATTTTGCCTAGCTTTGAGTTCAGTGCTTTTACTTTTCCAAATGTAAAGTTACATACAAATGACTATCTCTTACTAATAAACAATGAATATGTTTTGTACTATTACCTTATATTTCTTCTTGTGATTCTTCTCTGAGCCTTTTTGTTGTTGTTGTTGTTGTTTTTCAGTGAAAAAGAAGATACAAAAGTGAGAAAGATTTATAAAACTAGACCTGATTTACTGCCACTGCGGACTTGAGGTAATTCTGTCTCTCCATTCTATCCAATATTTGCAGGTGTAAGCATTCAGGAATTATGCCGCTGTCTTGCATAAAGCATCAGATTGGGAACTCAGCTTCTTTTGATTATCTGCTGTAATTTTCAGATCTATCGAATTCACATTGTCATCTTATCCATACTTTCTGTGAGTTAAATTATAAGTCTTCATATGCAGTTAAACATAAAAAAAAGTATTTTCTTTGCATAACTGTATCTTAGGTAATTTATTTCATTACAATTTTTGCCTGTATCTGTAAGTTTTAATTTGATTATTCAAAAAATAATTAGCAAGACAATTGAACAGCAGTGTATCAAGAGCAGATGTCTTGTCCGTGCCAGATACTTATTTTCCCACTTTCTGTTATTCTGTGAGACTTACTAAGTAGCTAAGTTCTGGATAATCTGGATAATGTCAATCTCATGTTCTGCAGTGTACTTTTCAAGTTTAAAATTGCATTTCTAGAAATTGTTATGAGGAGTGATACAATGTAAATGTTGACTCACGTCCGAAAAAACACTTTTCTTTTTATGAAAAAAAATAAGAATTTAATGAAGAAAAAACGCTTCTCTGAAAATCAAGAATCTCTAATTTGGGAGCACACTTTTTTTATTAATATATATTTTTAAAGTCTTCTCAATGAGTGCAGCTACAGAACAATCTGGAACCAATATTTGCAAATCAGTATCATCTATAACTTTAACATTGTTCATAAAGTAAGTACAGTCCGTGTGTCTGTGGCCTAAAGACTCATGTTAAGGTATACATAGCATTATTTCAGCATACAATAATCACTAATTATTTACTATGTTCTCATTAACACACAGACTTGGAAGTATGACATCTAAGACTTCAGAAATATAATCTAATTTTGTATCATGCATATCGAATAGCAGATGATTTTATTGAGCTATATTAAACAATCCTGTGTAATAGAATATATTTTACCTTTCTTTTTATCTGCTGAAGTACATTTAAGAAGAGAGATTCTGTGAAGGAAAAACACATTCAAGGACAGGAGAGTGAGGAAAGGTAAATACCATTTGTATTCAGTCTGTAATGAGGGCAGGAACTAAGCCCTTGATCTAAGGTAGGATAGAAATCCCCTTTGTAAGCATGTACTGCTTCTCAGACTTCTGAAATGCAGACTTGTGCAAGGAGATGTAAAACAACAGTATTCTGAGGGGACCAGGGAACAGACCTGTCATGAAAAATCACACGAGTATGAGCTGGATCACACTCAATATGTCAGTTTAATTTCAGGATAGGAAGTTTCTTAAAATGAGATACTGAATAATTTAGCAACTATTAGTCCATTGTGTCTACATTTTTAGATCGTAAATGAGAGAATGTGCTTGTGTTTGCTCCCCTAGTTACAGAAAATACCCCTGTTGCAATAGCCTTACAAGGAAAGACCCTGGAGGCATAGGTTTAGCCTAAAGAACGTACCTTTCCTACAAGGAGATGCCAAGTTGATTTACATGCTCATGCATCACATGCCTAATGACAAAATACAGACAGCTGGAGTCTGAAACCCATGAGTTATTTTACAGTGCATGTTAATTCTCAGCCATACTCCAAGGCTTGGAAATGCGAATTTTTTATTCTAATATCTAACAAGGAATTCGGGGACAGAATAACATACACATACTTAGTGCATTTTGTACCACATACTTACTTCCTCAGAATCTGTAGGACCAGATGTAGCTTGGACCTAAAACCTTGTCTTTAAGTTAGCTACACCAAAGCAAGCTCCCATGAACGTACTGAACCATACCACTTACTTTATGCTGCTTTCACGTAGGTCTGATATATTCTGTAGGTTTGCATCAGACTGGTTTCCTATCAAAGGAAGATACAGTCCCTCACGCTTCAGTACACCAGCACTCAATACTAACAGACTGATGGCCTGAGAAAAATTACATCTCTCCTGACAGAACACTGACGTACTGGAAGATTAAATATCGCTGAGCCTTGCCTTGCCCATTCCCAGTCCTTGACCCATGTGTTCACTGCCTCACAAGTGAGCTGGCACAGGAACTAGCAGTGCCTTCACTAGCACTTCTGTACTAAAAATCCCTGTAAGCCTCATCTAGCTGTTACAGTGTCCCATAAGCATAGGGAAAATTGTACTAGTCCAGGAATCTATCTTATGGATCCTGAGAAGAAAGCTGTCATGATGCTACTGACAATAGTGTCGTAATTCTTTCTTGGCTATTTCACCAAAACTACAGTTTTAAAAATGCTTCTGCTGATGTTCATAGAAATGCCAAATAAATCCTCCCCATGCCCCCTTCCACATGTGTAAAAACACAACAAAACACAATAAAATAAACCAAACAGAATATAAAAAGGGTTAATCAAGAAACAAAATTTGGGGGCTTTCAACTCACTGAAAACTACTTTTCCTTCTGTACCTACAAAACAAAATGCAGGTACATCTGGGAGTATTTGTACTGCTGCCTGTTTGATTGGCACCTCCAAATAAATTGTTCACGGTCCAAGTACTCAGGTGTAAACTTTACACAATTGAATTCTAAGCGCAAGAAGCAAAGAAAGTTTGACACTTTCTATATCATGGTTTGAATAACATCTCTCTGAGTCTGATGTCCTGTCTGCACTGGGAGCAACACTTGCTTACCAGTCAGGATGCTGGTTCCCAGGCCACTTGAACAAGTAGGAAAATATGCTGTGCCCAGAAGGGAAGATGTGTCTTGGACTTAAGTTACCTTATAAAGGATTGCAGGAGGACTTGATTACTGCTCAACAACTTTTAATATTAATCAAAAGAGATTATCAGTAGAGAGCTGTTGGTAAAATCAGTGTTATGGACTCTTAAGCATGTAATTTAACCAGAGCAGGTAGCCCATCTTCTGTGGGACCATGTTTAGATGCATAGAAACATAGAATGGCTTGGGTTGGAAGAGACCCCAACGATCAAGTTCCAGTCCTGCCACAGGCAGAGTTGACAACTGCTAGAATTTTTGAACTCAGGCTTGCATGTCCATCACTGTGCAGTACTTTTTATTCAGTCCTAGCAAAACACTTTCCCATGGCAACGTTACCTGGACACTCTGACCTGAACAATCCGAGCTACCTTCTCCTTTGGTCAGTATAATCATACCAGTGACACATTGCAGGGCAGCATGGCAAAAACTGAACTCTCACTGCTGGTCCTCTGGATGTCCTTGGAACAGAAAGTCTCTAGGGCTGTTAATCTGGCATCTGTCATGAACACTAAACTCACATAAAAAATCTAAGAGAGGAAAAATCATCGGTCTGGTTTAGCCCAATAACACGAGTTACACTGAACTGTCATAAACAGATACAAGTGTGAAGTGGCTCTATTTTCAAAGCATTTGAAAAGGTACTGTTAGAACACAGCATTAAAGCATAAGCCATTTATTCTGCTAGTGTCTCAGGCTGTCAAATACATTTTAAAAAGAACACCACTTAAAAAGCATCCTTTCAGCAAAACTTACAAATGTGACCTAACTGGAAAACAAAAGAAGTGAACCTCCGTCTCACACAAGAACAGTGCAAGGAAAGAATATTTCTGTTGCATCACAATAATAAACCTGTAGGCGACAATTGCATTTTCCTGTTTCATCCTTAATAGGTCAGTCCAATCACTATTACACCAAGCTTCAGCTCTCTGCATCAATAAAATTAGAACAGACAGGTACCACTTTAGGCACTTGGTACAATTTACCTTGACTTAATAGGGTCTTTCTGTGGGAGGATGGCCAGCAGTATAAACAGTCCTACATATTTTTCACACCTTTCTTTTGTGCTTCATAATATTGCCTTGAACATACTGGTCAAAGAGTTATTTAACTTGCTCAGTACATCTGTTTCATCTGTTTTGAATATAACATTATTTTTATTCTATTAAGTGTCAGTAGAGCTTTTTTTTCAAGTGTTCATCAGGTTTTGATACAGACAATGACAAAGTTTTTTGCAGGTTTTTCATGGCTGCTTGCTCTCCCCTCTATTATCTGTGCAGAAATATTTTGGAGCTTATCTCCTTAGTTTTGCTTCCACTGTGCCCTCAAAAAAAGAGCAGCAGAGCTTTGCTGCCCATGCAGCAGATTCTCTTCGAATATCTTATTTTCTAAAAAAAAAAAGTCACAATCTATTTATGTCAACCTTAACAAATTAGCAACAAGTGTCCTGTTGTTTTAGGGAACATCACTTAACATCACAGTAATGTAAGGACATTTAAATATCAGTTTAAAGGTTTCCTTGTTAACAGAGGCACCCACTTCTCAGGGCTAATTAGATAGGTGGCACGTCTGGTAGGAAGATGTGCCCAACATTCTCATCTTCCTGATGTATTCTGAGGGCCACTGGTGATAAAATTACTGACCTTTGAGTCTGGCTGGGTCCAAACCTCTGGCATCTAACATTATATATTAGTTGTGAGCATTCCCCCTAATTTGATAGAGGAAGCCACAACCCAAGGGAAACACGACTAGTTGGATCTGGCTCTGAATACTTCTAGCAAACTGGCACCCATGTTAACAGCATTTCTGAATTGATAGTTTTTCAAATAGGAAAAAAAAATTAGAAGTGAAATCTGTAAAACGTGCCTATTATCTCTGATTAATTTGTCCCATCTGTTTTGCAAAGAAAATGGTCTATCTGTAAACATGGGCTTCCACGTATGATCGCTGCCAATGGTATAAACAAAGGAGGAGCCTCAGCAAGGACAGCTTTCACATACTTTCTGCACAAGGGTAACTGATTATATGGTCTGTATGACTATATAGGAACTCATGCTTACAGCTTCTGCAAGGTACAGCATCCCAAGTGTGCTGAATGAGATAACCATTATAATATTCAGAACAGCAAACAGTGCTATTTGTGGTAAGAATATTGTGATTTAAAACTTGGTACATTGGCCAATGTAAGCCAGGAAACAAATCAAAGAACACGGCAGCTAAATTGTTAAAAGAGTGCTTCAGCTGAAGAGAATTATCCTTGATTTTATTCATCTGGATTTAAGACAAAGGTACAACAGATAGGAATAGAAATAAAAATGTAAAAAGCACACCAGTGTGAGCTATGTCCTCTGAAATCAGAACATAGGAACATGTGAAATCTCTCCCTGTGAGATTTTCGCAACTGTTCAATGCTGTTTAGGATATGAGGAGATACTGCCAGCTCTTAATTTTAACAACATACAAATTGGTCGGAATAGTTTATTTGATGCCCAATCCTGTCTCCATGCATGTGTATGAGGGCACGTGTGACTTTCAGCTCTTTGCTAACTTCTTTTACTTTCCTTTTCTACCTGGAAGATGAGCGCAAGCAAACAACAGGAGACTGTCTGGCGCTGAAAGTTTCTCTCTGAGGGCAATGCCTTTCCCCCACAGCACACTATTAAAAATGGTGAGGCTCCAGCATCCTGCAGCATCCAGGGCTAATTCATGATGCAAAACATTGTCTGAAGTGGACACTCAACTAGGGAGCAAAAACTATAGAATTAAAAACTCAAGGAATTCCTTGTAAAAGCAAAATGGAAAACAGGTTTTTCCATGTCCTTCCCCCATGAACATTCAGTATGAGAAAATCTCTTTTGTTTGTCTGCCTGGTCTCCAGCTGGTTATACTTGAAGAGCTGTCAGTTTTCCCCTTTCCCCACGGCTACATCAATTCCTGCGTGGTGAGCATGAGGCAGAAGGGAGACGTTTTAACTTTCAGATCTGTACTTCCGTCCCTGTTAGTAAATTTGCAACTGAGGAATTATGCAGAAAGAAGGTAAATCCAGGACACTCTCACTCCGGTGATCCCGAGGTGCTGCAATAACCCCTGGAAGCAACAGGTGGTCAGTCTTGAAATTTCTGTGGCTAAATAATATGGCTGGAAGCAATACCATCGAGTACACTGTTGGTACCACACAAACTGATGCAGTACAAATCTTGCTAGTTTTCTCCTCGACCTAGTATCTCTTTCCTTCCTTTTCAGAAAAGTGGCTGTGTTGATCAATAATTAGAAAATCTATAAGAAACAGAGAAAATTATTTGCCTTGTGAAAACTGGTTCTCTCCTGTAAACATTTGCTTTTAAGCAGCATGGACTGCAGCTGCATTCTAGATAGAGCAAGCCAGCAGAGAGGGCTCACCATAGTTTGACATGAAAGGGGCAGTCACTTCTGTTTCTATCAATCAGCCTCAAAGCTGACCCCTTTCCCACCCAACTTATGGTCAATGCCAAGGGACTGAAGGATCAGGATCGTTAAGCAGTTCTGAATGGACAAGTCCTAAAGTGAAGCAGAGAGACAGTCAATTGTAGGCGGGATGTAGCAGATCTATATCCACGAGGCGAAAGAAAAATGACTCCTAAATAGGCTGGAGCAGCTCTGACACCCGTCTGCCACAAGTGAGGATAAAGCATGGGAATCTCAGGAAGCGGCTCTTTGCTATCCAGCTCTAAAAGCAATTACCATGGATAAAAGCAGGTTCCTTGTAGTGCAGGCAAACTGACAGGGCTCAGTTCTTAAATAGCAATCTACTCCCTCGGGCGCTTCCAGGTCACTTACAGACCTGATATTGTGGCAGTTTCACTGAGTGGAAATTTGACAGCAGAGCAAGAGTGGAAGAGTTGTCCCTGCAAGCGCATAGATGTTGTCCAGAATGAGAGGCATTAAAAAGAGGATTCCATACAAAAATGTCTCTTTTCAGTGCACGTCAGATATGAGGGGAATGGAGTACAGTTGGTGTTGCTCTATGGGAAGAATGAGCTACAGATTTACAAACCAGAATTAAAACTCTTAGATATTTAAATGTTTAATTGAATCCCCTTTTAGCAAGCTAAATCTCATCAAGTTTAGAGTTTGGTAGTTAATTTCATGGATCAGAACAATTGTTGCATAATCTCCCAAACAACATTCTATAATGCCTAAAGCTGAACTATGATTTTTTTCTGTGCACAGAAACTCATTTTACTTTTCTAATAAAAAAAAATTAAAAAAAAAGGAAATAATAATACATTGTATGGGGAGGCATCTCTTTGGTCCAGAGTTATGAACTGGTTTATATCAAAATTAAAAAAATGAGAGAAGAATCAAGGTTAAGGTGAAGAGTTGGAGGAATACTGAAGAAAATGCAATATCTTTCATTTCTCTGAAAGAAAGTTTTGAACCGTGTGTCTCATGAGCCATGACAGAGAGCAAAAACTGAGAAGATAGAGTGGAACAAAAACTGGATGCTGAAGCATGGAAAGATATATGCTTAGTATTACTTAGAGAGACAGGTGAAAACAATGGGCAAGTGAACAAGTGAGAATAAACGATCAAAAAGATATTGTTAAAGTTGAAGTGGTAGCAGATGGTTGTACTGCAAGAAGGGAAAATAAAGAAACTCTACTTGTGAAAAAATGCAGACCACTAACATACATATTAAAAAAGGAGTACATAACAAATAAAACTTTTATGCAAAATAGTCATAACAAATAAAACTGTGGCTGGAGACAAAACTATTATAAAGTTTTACTCAGCAGGGCAATGGTTAAAGGCACTGTGTGTAGTTCTTTGAATCAGGCTACCTTAGTGTAAAGTACAGGCAAGCTATGGCAGGCATGAGTGCCTTGTGTTTACTGAAGGTAACCAGGCATTAATAAATACAAGCACTTGAGTTTTACTTGGTTAGGCATTAACTAGTTTCAGATCCATCTGTTCTATTTTGGATGGCAGTCAGGATGTTCCCTGTTGACTTTGTATGTTTCTAAACTGCCATCAGTTGTATCTTCAACTAAATAATGTTCACGATTCAACATCTGTCAGAATGGAACAAGAGGGATGTTCTCACTAATTTCAACAGCACTACTTAAGAGGATGGAGCACAGAAGAGCCCTTAAAGTCACTCCTTGGCTTAAAGAACACAACTTAAGGCATCCTCCTGCGAACAAATAAGTAGAGAAACACATTTAAACAAAACTGAAATGTGCTTTACACAAGACAAAGGCTTTCTCTTTTCTTAAACATAAGCAACCTCATGGCCTTCAGAGGCCTAATCCTAAGATATGCTAATTCAAGGCTATAAAGGACAAATGTTGTTTGCAATAAAGTAATGGGAGGCTGGGAACTGATTTAAGGAGAAAGGATTTGATCCGGTGAGTTAGTGGGAAAATAAAATAGTCTGGCCTCACTTGATGGCTTAGTTTGAGCTTGTAGAGCCATCTCCATTTCAATTCCTCTCATTAAGGAGTTTTCTCATTCTCAGTTTCTCTCATTAAAGACACAAAGTTTAAAAGGTGTCAACTAACTAGAAGAAATTGTGTTTGTACAGTGAATTGAAATGTAATGGCCTCAAGTTCTGCCTGCAATTACATCCCCGTGAAGATATTCGTAACTTTGGTACTAATTGCAAGTACAGATGGTATCAAAGTCATTTATCTGCAGCATTTGGGTTTTATCAAAAGAATGAAAGCAAAGTGGCAGGCTGAAGTGACCACTCTTTGTTTACTTAAATGCTTTGTCTCTGCTCACTAACAGAAATAAGCCTGGGACTTGTACTACTGAACAAAACCACTACAGCACTGAGATAGAAACACAGCAGTGGAAGTTTCCAATATTCCTCCACCTAGTACTGTAAAACAATGTTAAAGGTAATAATAGTGAATGAAGCTGGAAAAGTTACACTGATTTTTATTTTTGTCGTTGCAGAGTAAAAATAAATCTTTCTTGAAAAGAGACTGTAATGTTTATTTGGGAACTTTTTTGCTCTCAACTGAAAGCCCATATTAAATCATGCAAATTGCCCCATCATTCCATCTTCCATTCTGCCAGCACGAATGGGAATTTCATTTCTCTCCTCCTTCTGTTCCTCTGCTGTGTAATCATCACAGTGAGGCACCTGCAGCTTAAGATTATATGTGACTGGTAAACCTCTCATCTTCTAAAAAAAGTCTGTATAGTCACTTCCCACCTAGACTGAGTGGATTTACACACGTCACTGAAAAATTCCTCTTAACTCAGAAAGTGAACATGCACTTTGTGCTGTGAATACCCCTGAAGTTTACAGGCTCGCAGTGAAATTTCTCTGCATACTCCTCTCTGGGGAAAGGAAGAAAAAAAAAAAAAGACAGACATTTTTCAGGTGAGACCAAAACTTGAAAACACCCATCCTCCTAAAATATTAATCAGCAGGATGCCGCCACACAGCCCACGCCTGGCCTAGTCAGACAAAGAGAAAATAGATGAAGGCTGAGACAGTTGCACTCAATAGCCAGAAAGCTACAGCTTATTCTACAGATGCTTGGTCCTCCAAACTCCATCGCTTGCTACAATTAATTTTCTTCTGCATTATTTCCATGGATTTCAAGCAGACGTTAATTCTAAACGCAAGGAGAAAGATGGCATTCAGAAACAATATAAACAATATTAAAGCTGAATTCTTCAGACTTTCACAACGATCAGCCCAGTTGGGCTATTTCTAAATACCCTCTACCATCTCAGTTTAAATCTAAGAATGCACTACTGAGTAACTGTTTTGTCAAGGATTAATAGTGTTCTGCTCTTTGCCTCCAGAAAACTGTAACCTAGTACTCTTCATAAACATCCTTTTACTTTTGCTGCTAATGAACAGCTTTGTTATTTTCTGTTAAATGTTACGTATTACCTCCAATTCTTTTTGCTCCTCGGAGCACCTGCAATTTGACACAAGAGAACACAAGAACAGCCACTGTCATCTGTTAATAATTTTGCTAGGCAAAACAAAACAACAAATGAACAAACAAACAAAAAGAAACCACCCCTAAGGCACCCTCTGAACAGTCATAGTTGATTTCAAACCCTACCTATTATACAATCCATCTCCTGCCCTTACTGAAGGACTCCTGGCTGTTGTCCTGTCATTTAAGAGAAACAAGTGTACGCCACACTGACAAGCAAATTATACACTGCGACCCTCTCAACTCACTGAACCACTTCAAAAAGAGAGGAAAAAAGAATCTATTTGGTCATGATCAATGAAGAGTTTTCCTGAAGGATTAATTTTGCTTATTTTAACTTTTCTGGGTGGTTCTTTTTCTTTGGCATTTTTCTGTGTCCTGAGGGTTCCCATTTTTACCTGCTAACTTTTAAACTATGGATTACATTGTATATATGTGCAAGTCATACTCTCTCTTCACATTTTTCTCTGGTATGTGTAAACACTTAATGTTTGCAATAGCACTTGCACAAATACTGCTTTAATTTACACATTGTCCCTTTTCCCTTTCCTTGCTTATTATCCTTCTGAAGAAAGAATAACAGCAATCTGTGGTCTCCAGGTACTAATTTTTGTTAAAGTGAACTGGAATTCTCTTGTGACTGACATTTTGTTGAAGGCTAATCTCTTCAGTCAGCCAACTACGCAGCTGATGTGCAGCATCAAACTGATGCTGATAGTTGGCATTCGAGTTTGTCTGTTTTTCCAGGTATATCAGTTGCCCTAACAAATGCTATAATATTTCACTGTTACCAGAGTCCCCACAAAGGGTCTTCTTTTGGAGAAGAAACATGTTCCATTTAAGCTAGTGTAGATGTTATAAATTGCTCTCTGAGTAAATCAAAACGTGGCATGGTTCTTATATCTGCTGCCACACCTGAGTAGCTGAGCCCTGATGAGATTTCAGGCTGGAGAGGATCTGTTCCCCCGCAGGTCCTGGTGCACTAGTCCATCTGTCTGGGCTGCAGGGGCTGTCAAAGCCTCCCTGTCCTGAGAAACCTTACTTGGGCTCTGGCACTTCTGGTCATTGTCTCAGTACAGCCCCTGTACACTGCTGGGTGCTGACTTTTTGGCACTGACACTACACTCCTGCTCTGAGCAAGACTGTCTCATTACTTTATCATTACTTGACTCTGTTTTGTTGGAGGGTGAAGCAAAGACTTAAAAAAATAAAAATACAGTACTTTACTTAGACATTTACTTTGAAGAGAAGATCATTCTGTGTGTTTAAAAATGCAAACTGAATATGGTTTTACTTCGTACCTATCCCAGATTTAATATTGCGTTTATATTTTAAAACAGAAGAGATGCAGAAGTGCAAGCCCTATGCAAAATTTATCACAAATCTTCAAAATAAGTTTGATACAGCCAGTGACAAATGATGTCCTATAAAACACTGCATGACTGTTTTTAATATAGCTCTCATACATTATTTCTCCTTCACTGATTGTCCAGCAAAATGAACATGGTGAAATACAAGGTGTTATAAATGACAGGCTTTCATACCTCCACTTAATCTTTGGTAGACTCATGCTCACTTGACTCCATATGAGAAGCAAATAAAAACAAGTGACGCTGACAGCTGGAACCGTCCCAGCAGCTTAGCTCTAGCCATGTATCTGTATTAATCACTGTTGCATACCTGTGGTGGTAGACTGCTCATGCACAACATCCCAAACTTTTCATTTGCTTCAACTTCACCTTTGCTTTCCCTTTAATGGGCAGTAATTTCTCATTCAGCCGAGATCCTAACGCTGTCCATCTCCACATCAATACCACTGCTCACCATGGACTCTACCCCACATGGTATTTGCACAGTGCTTTCTCTCTCTCTTTTCTCTTTCTCTTTTTCCTACCTTCCTTTCTTCCCTTCTTTCTTCCTTTCTCTTCTCCTCAGGAAAAGAGGTAATGCCTTTAAGTTGCAGCAGGGGACGTTCGGGTTGGGTATTAGGAATAAATTATCTTCAGAAAGAGCAGTGAGGCAGTGGCATGGGCTGCTCAGGGAGGTGGTGGAGTCACCGACCCTGGAGGTTTTCAATAAATACATAGACATGGCACTGAGGGTCGTGGTTCAGTGGGGATGGTGGGGATGGGTTGATGTTTGAACTGGACAATCTTTGTGTCCTTTTCCAATCATAATGATTCTGTGATTTGATTACTTTTTCTTTCTTTTCCTCTTTCTTCCCCTCCCTCTCTCTCCCTCTCTCTCTGTTTTGTCTTTTCATTGTTTGTTTTGTTTTAAGCTAAAGCTCAATTTCTTCATCCCTTTCATAAAAGCCGAACTTTCTCTTACCTCCTACCTTTTTAAAGTTGTTTACTCAAGAGCCCTCCTCATTTTTCATCCACTACCTCCACCTTTGTCCTTCACTGTAAGATAGATGACAAAGGGCCTGAAATCATAATGCATTGGCTCTCATTCCCAGTTTTCCCACTTGTTTTCTGCTCGATGCTGAAAACATCACAGGAATTTCTGAGATCTGGTTAAGAGCTGGGATCCCACCCCCAGGCAACAAGCAGCCATACTGAAGCCAAGGCACACGACAATCTGTTCACACATGCCGTGCTACAGCACTGAACACAGTTTGAGGCTCAACATAGCAGTGTGCAGGGCCATCGCTGGCTCCATCTGGTATGCACGGGGTCTGGGAAGTGGTCGAAGCAGAATGGAGAGTGATGAGAACAGTGGGTATTTCTCTTAGAAAAGTGTGATGTGCTCTTCCAAGTCATGGTAACTCATCTGCACTGTGCTGCAGCTCTCTGTGGGTGAGGGCTGGAGGAGTTTACCGTCCTTAGTGCCTTTAGCCACTCATGGAGCCAGCGCCTGTTTACTCTTCTGGGAAAGGGAATAGTGCTGTGCAGATGTTGTGGGCCTTGGGGAAGGAAATAAGACACTTTTGACAGCCTCTTAGAAATCGTAAGGCCTCAGGTGTCAAGACTGATTTCATTCCATACTTCACATCTGCTTCTTTATCCAGAATCACTGTCCATCATCCAGTTCGTGAGCACCGGGAAGCGCCTTCTCGACCTTCCCGTTATTTGCCACGCACGGGCACGAGAGAGCACGGCTCTCTGCGGCGGCTCAGCGCGGGGGACAGCAGGGACGACGGCGCAAGCAGGAAGGGGAAGAAGCAGCAGGGCGGAGCGGGGTGCTCTCCTCTCCTCGCCGGCCTCGCACCCACCCCGCTCCCCCGCCTGCGCCGTGCCGGGCCGGGTCAGTCCCGCCCCGAGCAGGGCGGGAGCCGCCGGGACTGAGGTGCCGCCGGAGGAGGATCACACCCGCGCGGTGAGCGAGCGGGGCGCGCCTCTCCCGTCACAGTGCGGCTGCGAGCGGGGCCGGGGCCGGGAAACTTCGCCGAAGTTACGGCCGAGAGCGGCTCCCGGCGCTGGGGAGGGCGGGAGGCGGCGGGGCTGAGCCGAGCGCTCGGGAATGGGCAGCGGCACCGCGGGCCCGCCGTGTCAGGGCGCTGGGGCCGCAGCCCGACGGAGGGCGGCGCTGGTGGGGAGCGGGGGGCGGGGCGGGGCGGGGCGGGCAGCGTCGCCCGTGTCCCGCGCGGCGGTTCGGTCGGCACCGCGAGCTGCGCGCGCCGCTACGCGCTATTATTAGCGCTGGTATTTAATGTTGGTGCGCGCACGGAGAGTTATGTATTGGAGCGACGTCCTCTCCCGACAGAGGGTAGTTCTGTGAGGGAGATAATGCCTCAGTCCCAAACTCGGACCTGCAGAGCTGCCGTCAGCTCCACGTGGAAGCTCCCGCTGCCCTCTGAGATGCTGCCGTAGCTGGGCAGCCCCTGCAGCTGGTCCTGGGCTGAGACACGTCTGTCATGTTGGTGATGAGCTCAGATGAACGAGCTGTGGCCGAGCGAGTTCATCAGTAGAAATGATCTCTAGAAATTTTGCAGATTTTCTTTTCTTCTTTAGGCAAATTTCTTGTTGAGGCTGCTGTCTTCTGTGCGCTTGGAAGCCTGTGCTAGCTCCTGAATGAAACAGGTTTTTAGCCAGAGGTCACTTCCCTTTTGGTTTGGAAAACAGTGTTTTGCCTGTCTAGAGCTGCCCTGCAGTTTATGCTGGATGTGTTTGTTATTCAACGTTATCTGCCATAATATGTTCGGTAGTGTTTAAAGGTTGTTGCCTTTTTCCTCTGGGGGCTGCGTTTTGGCGATGGGTGAAGCGATGCTTGTAATAGGTAGTTTTGTATCGTTTTGTCAGGTACTTCGGGATCGTTACATGAAAGACTACGTATGTGTCATTTATTATTACGTGTGCCTCTCATGTTTTGGAATTTAACAGACGTAATATTTGCCCTCATGTCACCATCATCACATTCACTTTTGTAGTTATAATCAAAGGTGGCAACAATGGCATTCAGATGTTTAATTACATTTCATATAGGTGACCAGTGTTAACTTATTAAATTAATGTGTGGTGGAGCAGGAGCAAGTGTCACCGCTTCCCTCTGTGCTTCGGAAGACATCAGCTCGCTCCTCACATATCAAAATCAGTATATAGTCAGCCATATGGCACCAGAGAGTGTTTATTAAAGGAATGTTTCTCTGAACATTCTGTGTACTTTATTTCTTATTTCACTTCATGTAGATCTGAAATATTTTTTTCCATCTCCCAAAAATTAAAGCACTGAACCGTTCTTCCTTCAGCAAGCTGAAGCCAGGATTTCTTAAGGTTTCATGAAGAGTAAGAAAACTGGATTTTTTCTTGCATCAGACTAGCTACCTTTTCCATGGTTTGCTTACCATTGGACATTTTCAGATGGGTCTGGGAAAGTTTTTCTAGTCTCACTGCTGAAACTCTTGTGGGCTGTAGACTTTGTTGCAGGGTTCCCACTCTTTGCTGCTCATTTCACCCCGGGTAGCAGAGATTTCTTGCAGCTCAACTAATTTTCCAGCACAGAGATACGGAGTTTGTATATTCTCGCAGAAATACTATGTTATTCTGTGATACTGAAAGACAGGACAGCTCCGTGTACAGTTCCTGTCAACAGTGACCATTCAGCTGTGCTTCCAGAAAGCAGATGGATATGCAGGAGAGCTGACAGCCTTGCCAGCTTCTGTGTGTTGGTTGTTCCTGCTGTTCTGATGTTGTACCCAGCCAATGGTGAGAGTGGAGTCCAGTCTGTACAAGTAAGTGTTCACTGAGCAACCTGGTCCAGTGGGAGAGGTCCCTGCCAGTAACAGAGCAGGTGGAACAAGATGATCTTATGGATCCCTTCCAACCCAATCTGTACTACGATTCTGTGACTGACTTTGAGAAAGCATACAGACTCCATAACAACGGTCTCTGAGTTACAAAACAGCTCTAAGTTGCCCCCCAGCAATCGGTCGCCTCGTGTTTTTCTGTGTTTACTAGTTTCTTTTGGTGCAAAAGTTGCTGCAGTCTGCCATCTCTGATGAGGCATTAAACCTTGTGTTCATGCTGTGGAGATATTTGTGACCTTCAGTTAAGAAAAAAAAAATTAAATCAATGAGAATAGTGGTAGTTTGATGTATGGTTATGTTTCGGATCTGAAATTTAGAGGGAATGAAGACTGGGGGCATATTCCTGAGAAGCATGGTATGTTTTCCTGTATTACATTGTCATAGCAAGAGAGTGTGCACTGGTAGCCCAACTCCATGAAGAGTAAATAAGATTCCTTTTAGCCCTAGGAATACAAACACATGTATCAGCATGCAGGCTTTGGCCTGTGTCTGCACAGACTGTTACACAGTGTAAAGTGACTTCAGTCCTGATTTTTGGCCTAAAACCATTATATGTGCATGTAAAATATGATTAATGTAATCCTTGATCCTAAGGGAGAATTTTTATATGACCTTTTATCAAGAGTAGTTTTGGAAGGTGCCCAAATTACAAAATCCCCTGGAGTTCTGATGAAAAAAACATTTATGGGGATGCTAGTCTCGTATCTCTGAGGAAGAGAAACTTCTACCTGGCCTTGCTCTGAGAAGCCTCGGTTCTGTGTGTGGTATCTGCATAGAGGCAAGGTAAAATGAAAGTCTGACTCTGTTTTCTTAACAGCAGCAGAACTTTAATCAAATTAAAATAAATAAATAAATAAAATAAAAGGTATGTGAAGTATTAAATGGTAAGGAAGACATCAGTTCTGTGCTTGTGTGACTCAAAGCCAAGGCAGCGTGAGAATGTGACCCTCAGGCTGCGCTGTGCTGGAAGGTCAGCCTGTCTGCCAGTAGCTGAGCAATGCAGGGAGCGTGCAGTGAGAGCGCTCACTTCTCCTTCCAGGTGAATGTTTCAAAAGCTTTGCTCTCGTTTGCTCAGTTCCTTTCCCAAAGGTGTACATTTCAAAGGTTCCGAGGGCAACAAATCAATATATTGGCCTTTCACCTGTGTTGAAATACTGTTTAAATTCTCTTACCACTCAAGTGTCTTTGCTTTTAATTTGTAGGACATTGCCAGCATCGTTCCAGCAGTGTAACTGCTCGGGATGTGTGTACGTGCGTGTTTTGCTGGGACTTCTGCTCGCCATTGCAGGATTATGTAGTGCTTGGCTAAAAGTCTTGCAACATTTTTTGATTTTTTTTTTCACAGCACATACTGTAACAAAGGAAAGTCTTATTTCTACTTCTACTGTGAGAACTTTTTGGTTGCTCAAATCGTATGTAAGAACTGTAGAGGAAAAACAGCATTTGAAATTTCTTTTACCTTGGCTTCTTGAAGAAACTGATGCTTCTCGTTGCTGTAGGACCAGAACTAGGTTGTAAAAGGTCGCTGTGTTAACACATCATTCTGAATATCTCTGGAACCATGTGTTTAAGGGAAAGAAAAAAATGCAAGATGGGGATGGGAGATGCTTTTGATTATTCCCTGAGGAGATCTCATGTTTTTGGATCCATTGGTGAATTCCTATCCGTTCAGGAGATTACAGACTCATGAAATTGTGAGGTTCTTATTTTCCTTGAAAGTGTAGCCACATGAAGATAAGAAACTTCAGGTGTCCTATTAAGGGAAGAGCTACAATTTATGCTTCTGTGGGGTTAGATGAGAGCTCCTGGAAGGGAGAAGCACTGTAAATGCTGCCCTCCTGTCCGAGAGCTTAAGTCAAGGTAAGAAAAATCACTCCTGGTGCACATAGATCCTCAGAACACTAAGGCTTGCCCCACTATTACATGCAGGGAGGTACTAATAGGCCACTCTGATGCATTTTTACTGGGAGCTAGGAGGAATGCCAGCACTGTGCGTCCCTTTTCCCTTAGTTCTTCTGCCCTAAGCAGGGGGCCATAGCATGAAAAGCTGTCATGACACTTTTTTTGTTATTATTTTTAAAGTGGCGAAGAATAAAGCTACTGAATAAAGAAAGCACTGCCTCTACTTGGATGGATAAGATGACTTGCTGCAGCTCTATTTCCTGAGTTAGCATGAAATTCGGGAAGTCTTAGTCTTTGACATCCAGTCTGGGATAAGAAAATGACCACTGACACTTCTTGTCATTCAATCAGGGAAGAGCATTCCGGACTTTAATGGAAATAATCTGCTTCACCTTCAGAGAAGCACATCTGGTGTTTCTGCAGAAGAGACAAGAGTTTGCCCAGAAACCTGCATTTTTTTTATCGTCCTTTCACCCCATTTCAAAATTCAGGTTTTTCTGTGTCAGAGAACTTAGGGGAAAAAGGGAGAGCTGTGTCTGCAGTATCGAGTTCCTTTCACCCTGTTAGCCTCTGTGGTATTTTACCACATATATGCTCTGTATTTCTGATCTGGGGCTTCTTTATGCACTGCAGAGTTCACTCGCAGTAGAGATGAGTACTCAAAGTGTTTCCTCCTGCTGCGAACCTGAGCTGTGTCACATTTCCTAGCATTACCTGATTATACAGGGAAAGACCTTCTTACAGTGTTCCCCACAGCAAGCAGTATTTCTAAATGTCTGCCATGTTTAATTTTTGGGGGGATATAATAAATATCTCTTCACCAGACATTCTTTTTGGATTTCTGTAATTATTATTATTATTATTTTGTCACTGCAATCTGGGTTTAGTGTCATTGTAATCTTGCATTGTAATGCAATAAAATGGTTTTCAGGCAAGTCTGGAGAGAATCTGTGCTAACAGCATTAAAATGTGCTTAATGTATCAAAACAAGTGCAGCATTAGCATGTGGAAACCATGCCTATGTGCTTATAATGTTTCAGCAATATCAGATTACTGTAGGAAGCAACTAATCCAAACCTAGGAAGACATCCCGTTGCAGGGCCATTAAAATGACACGATGGCTGACGTGCATGTTTCAGATGGGAAAAGCTGAAGTACAAATCTTGCCATCAGTATTCGGGTAAAACATCTCTTGAATTTAATGGAGTTTTTAAAGGGGCAAGGAATGCAGTACTGTGACCTCTGTAGCAGCAAGTTTCTTTTCTCTTCACACCACTGGGAAAAATATTTACCTCACTAATATTTAACAGTAGGCTGATGGTGAGAGTTGTACTTTGTGCGCCATACAATGAATGGTAAAGATTTGGCTGGACTTTATTACAGAGATGTTAGGACATTGTTTGGAGGCTGTTGTGAAAAAAACATATTTTGATTGTATTTTAAAGATTACTTCTATTACCATTTTAACTCAGTAAGTAATTTTCAGGAAATATCTGTTTCTCCTTTAGAGGAACCTTGGTCTGTATGGGAATACTTTGGCACTAGCAGAGCATAAATTAGAGATTTCCAAACCCAAAATACTGTTATAGCCAGGTAGGCACATGCCCCTTTATCCTTTTTTACAGGCATGTACACCTTCTCCCTATTCCCTTCCCATTCTCTCCCATTTCCTCCACTTGGGTGAGGATTCAGGAGGCAGACATCTCCTATGGGGCCACCTAAAATACGCTTGCTTGTGCAGGTCTGTTTCTTGACTCCCTGCATAGTCCATAGAAGGACACAGATGCAGAATTTAACTTGTCCCGACCTGTCTTGAGCATTCAGAGTAAGCTGTATGAATTGCCTATGGATACGTGTTCTGTCCCACTATGAAAATGGCTCAGGCAATTAACTCTGCAGAAGGTGTGCACCATTTTATATGGCTAAATGAAAAGGTATGAATTCAGTCCCCAAGGGTATGAAAGAACAAACTTTCTCAGAAGAAAGCGATGTGTAAAGCATGGCATGCATGTCATTAGTAAAGGATATGGATATTGCTTTCTGAAGAAACATATACATGTTTAAATTAAGCAGCAGCCATTATTCAATTTAATAGCTGTTTGCACATAAATCTGTTTTAAAGTCACTAATTAAATTATGCTTCCATTAGGCGAATCCTATCAAGAGTAATGTATCGTTAGAGCATATTCATGGCATGCTGTCTATGTAAATGACAGTACAGAAGATAACAGGACAGCGTTTTTAAAAATAATCCCCATCACGAATTGTTGGCTGTCTTTAGTTCTCGTAATATTTTTTTTTTATTAGAAGTGTTGGTTTTCTAAAATTGTGTTAGTAAGCAGGCACTGACATTAATGTTAATCATATTTTTCAGTGAGATAAAATTAGGCCTACTTTAAATGCTGTTTGTGTCAGTTTCCATTTTTGAGATGCTTCTTACAGTTGTAAAAATACTTGGCCCCGGTGAAAAGGTTCAATAATAGGTAATGCTTTTGTAAGCATTGTAGATACACTGTAATCTGAACTCCAGAGGCTAAAAATTAACAGATTAATACCTGCCACAACAGAATCCTGGCACTGGAACAGGCCATTCTAGATGTTTCCTGCTGTTGTAAATCAGAAGTCAGCAGCCTCTGGCTGTACAAGGATTTCACACAACCATAGGTCTTCCCAATCTTCAGGCCAGATTAATTGAGGGTAATCTAATTTAGCTGTGTCAGAAAGGAATTGGCAGGAGCACATGTTGAAAGGTAAGTTTTTATTTTAAAACATATATATTGGGAAGTGAGCAAAACTTCTGAGTCACATAGAATGGCTATTTTGAGTCACTGAACTGTCAAATGACTGAATAAATAAAGTGGAAACTTGTTAAGGAAAGAGACCGTAATTACTTTGGGTCTGAATTTTTAGAAGACATTCAATACTTACATATTTACTTAGAGACCTAAGTATTTATATAGGTTTGTTTTCCTAACTTAATACATTGATTTGAAAATCATCAGTGAATGAACGTAGTGACAAAAATACATCTGCTGTACAGAGTGAATATCACTCTTCATGTTGCTGGGATCCTCCTGCATACCATAGTATTGCTGTTGAATGCAAAAATAATAATAATAATAATAGAAGTAAAGAAAATTATCACAGTCTCTTTGCTGTGTGTGTAGGAATGACTCAGACCATTGAGCTCTGTCCAGAATAGTGGGCTGCTCTACAGAACACTGCTTTATTCCAGAACGCAATTAATGGCTGGGTAACGTAATTGAATTGCAGTTAGCAGCAGTTTCTGACTAAGACAGGTATTTTGCTTTTAAGTATTTGCTCAAGAATAATATTTTCTGAAATCATGCACTTGATAATTTGTTTGGCAAAAAATAAATCATTCTATTAGTCAGCCAGCAGTCTGTATGAGAGTAATTATTCTTCTGCCTTCTCAAACAAGTCAGAGTACCAGTCTTCAAATGAAATTCGTAAAAGAACAGTTCTTTCTAAATGAGATTATCATGCACATTTCTTTACACGCAGGGCAAGAAATATGGTCAGTCGGTCCTTTCTTTTTCTTATGGACATCAGAGTTCTCAGATAAAGGAACTGCCAACTGTGCAGACTTAACTGGACAGGTGACGTGTGCCTTCCGCACGTCACTGTGACAAGTGTACTCCGGCAGTGAGTCTTGCTGGTGACAAGAAAGTATCCCCTAAGAACTATAGGTGTTCTGCTGCCCTTTGATATGCAGACTTGAGTGCCCTTCAGATTTCAGCTTTCTGCCATCCTGGTAGATTAACATTAGCAGTTAAAAGGAAAACGTCCTCTGAGGGCTTCACCAGTGGCAAATCCATGTTTATGATATTATTCACTAAAGGGAGACAGAAATGGGAAAGACCTCTCTCTTTAATCAATAATGCATGCTCTAGTTAGTCCTGTCCTCTGGACATGATTAAACATGTATTTTGTTTCATAACTGCTGATTTTGGTTGACTAGGGATTGTAACTACATATCCTCAAGCCTTTCCAGCTAGCATCGGGAAGATCTAACATGAGCTGAGTAGTCAGCTATGTTTAATGTTAATACGGCACATAAACTAGGAAGACCACCCCCACCCTTAAAAGAAGAAAAATCCCTCAAAATCCCAATGGAGCAGCTAATTCTAACCTGTAGAGATCCAGGCTAAACTTGCACCAAGCAGATGTCTGTGATGTGAGCCAATTGTAGATGGTAGCCTCCAGGTATGTCTTTGTCACCACGCATTTGAAGTTTTGAAAAATAACGTGGTTTCTTTTATGTTAAAGATAAAGAATAAAGCTCAGCTTGGAGGCCGAGCCATGTCAATTAAACGTTAGGCTGGGGTCTGTTCACAGCTGGTAAGTTATTTGGCCAAGGAGGCTGATGGAAAAAGCTTTTTGGAAGCACAGCTGGATGGGGACTGGGTTAGGTTTTCCATGTCTGTTACCACTTGGAGGAGCTGCCCTGGGGCTAGGCCAGCAGGGCTGGCAGGACTTAGCCCATTCTAAGAGCCTGAGCACTTGGTCCCCCCTCATGCAAGGCTCCTCAGTGTGGGAAGGGGAAAGCGCATCTTGTAGGACACAGAATGAAAGTATCAGTCAGGAATGCTCAGTCTGAATGCCAAGTGTGTTCATCTGGTGGCTCAAGCTGACAAAATTCAAGATGACAAAATTTGACAGCTGCTGAAGAGTAGAGAATCCAAAATGAACACGCAGTGGTTGTTATTAAACAGGAAACATTTATCTTAATGTGGTGTCGGCTATTGCACAATAAACGATGATGATTTCCTTTTACTGAAATGTGATATTTTTAGTGTTTTGGTACTGGTATACTAGTAACTGGATAACGTAAGTGCTCTATTTTTCATACTGATTGTTCTGCTGAAACCATGATGAAACCATTCAGACACACACTGTACGTAGGTACGTGTGTGAGAGAGAATTCAGGAATTTTCTAAGAAATGCTTTTGCTTTTTCAAAAATGTTTTGTTTCCTTTCTTCTTCCCACAATTTTTCAAGTCTGATTTTTTTTTTTCCTGTTTCAGTAGCTGAAGAAAAAATGCCTTCCTTGAGAGGAAAGGCACAAACTGTGCTGGGCCTCATAGAGCCGGAGCAGCTTGGCCGTACGTTGACTCATGAACACTTGTCCATGGACTACAGCAGCTTCTTCTGTCCACCTTCACCGGGCCAAGAGCCTTTGGCTGAGGGGCCCATCGAGATGAAGAACTTGTTCTGGATCAAGCAGAATCCCTACAGCCATAAGGACAACCTCGTTCTGTGTCAGGAGATGGATGCGGTGAGGGAGGATCTGCTGCATTTTAAAGCAGCTGGTGGTAGGACTATTGTGGAGAACACGACCACGGGAATTGGCCGGGATATGAAGACTTTGAAGAAACTGTCTGAAGAAACTGGAGTCCACATTATTGCTGGGGCTGGGTTTTACGTGGGTTCCACACATTCTTCTCAAACACAGGCTATGACAGTGGAGCAGGTAAGTCTGTACCATTTCTTGGGAGCCTCTCCTGTGAATTTTTTCTGAATGAGTCAAAGATGGAGAGAGGTTCAAGCAAAATGGATGAACTCTTAAAGTTGTTAATTTCCAAAACTTGAGAGCAGTGTTCCTGCTTTTGTGTAGTAGCTGGACCAGCCCTACCAGTGTGTACTGAGATTATCTGTCATCATTTCCAGTTCTTAAGCTCTGTTCTCTCACAGGGATTAGTTATAATTCAACAGCAAAAGGAAAATAAAATATTTCATGTGTAGGCATCTGGTACAACACCGATTATCCTTTTTACAATTATTTAGGGAAGAAGCATATCCCTTCTTCCTCGTTTGTCTATTTTCCTGGTAATTGCTTCCCAATTAAATCACCCAGAATTCTTGTAAAAAGCATAAAAGATAGCAGTATTTATAGGACAGTTGTAAATCATCACTCTGCTCTCTTCTCTGCCATTTTGCAGGCTTTTCAGGGCAGATTCTAAATCCTGTTGTTTGTGTGGTGCCCAAGACAATGTGTTAATAATGACTGAGATTCCCTGATATTTCTGTAATAATAAATATTCATTCATCTTTTACTAAGAAAATGTGATGATAGGGAGAAGGAAGGGAACTCTCCAAGACAGGAGGCTGTGAATGTGAATGAGTAGGGCTGGGAAATTTTTTTTTTTAATCTATCACAGTTTACAAATGAGTCAAATTCATTTTAAAAATAAATGTTTGGAACTTCAGCAGCTGTGATGTGAGAGAGCGCTGCTATTAACCTCAGTGGACAGAATTGGCATGAGCTGTAGGATTAGACTGTAAGACTGATTTCAGTGATATGTTTTCTGATTAGGCAAAGATAATTTGAGTATATATTTTTTGCTAGCCTTGGCTGAGTGAAGGAGATATGTAGGTGTTTATAAGTTCACAGCGATGTTTAGTGAAATGAGGGTATTACTGATGCAGGAGCAATGTTCTTTGGGTTGCTGTCAGTAGAGAAGTGAATTCCCTGTCTGGTTGTCTATAGAAACGTTTTGTATGTTGGTTATACATGAAGCAGAAGGTGTGTGATCACAGGATGGAGGGTTGGGCACATGTTCAGCTGAGCTTTATGCTTGTCGTTCTGGAGTCAGTCGAGTTACTGTAGTTTTACATTTGCATTCCAAAGAGCACAATTTGCCTTTAACTTGACTTCTGGGGGTCTGTGGCCTGGAATCTTTGTCAGACTTTCTTCCTCCCCTATCTAAATGACAAGGATTCCTTATTCACAGGGCCCTGGTTTAGCAGGGCGTTGGCTGGAACTGTTTCAGCTTAAATCAGTACTCAAATTGTGTGTGGAACAATTTTCCCTACAAAATGGACAGTTGAGGGAGAGATGCTCTTAAGTGTGCATGCTATTATATTGATTTCCTTCTCTGTTTATATTGGTCTTAGTTAACAACTAGGTTAATGATAGTTGGCAGAAACTAAATATTAACTGCAGTGTTTTCACACACCCAATTGTTAAATAAGTCCAGAAGAACCTCAGTGGTATAGCTAGCACAGAGCCCGCATGCCACATAAAAACAATAAAAACAGTGTTAGCAATGCAAAATCTCATTTTCCCATTCTTCAGCTCACAGGCATCATCGTTGATGAGATCCTCCACGGAGCAGATGGCACTGACATCAGGTGTGGGGTGGTGGGGGAGATCGGCTGCTCTTGGCCCATGACTGCCAGTGAGTGCAGGGTGCTGCAGGCAGCTGCACACGCACAGGCACAGATCGGGTGCCCCGTCATCATCCACCCTGGCAGGCACAGCGATGCACCCTTCCAGATAGTCCGCATCCTGCAGGAGGCAGGGGCTGACCTTTCCAAAACAGTCATGTCTCACCTCGACAGGTAAGCGGGCTTCTCAGCTCCCATTCTGGCTGTGCTGCCACAGCCTGTGGAATCTGGGGGAAGTGCTCTGTGAGTAGCTATTCTTCATTGTGCTCTGATATCGTGACATGAAGTATTATTTTCGTGTTTACTGATTTAAAAATATGTAACTGCTTGTATAAAGCTTGTTCAGTTTCCAGCATTTTGATCTGGATCTGCTCTTGGGATCATACTGCTAAAGCACCCAGGAATTTTAAACACTCCCAAAGAAGCTCTGGATGGAAGATTAGGAATAACCGTAGCTGCATTTTGTAATTTTTTATTTCTTAAAGAAGATTTAATGAATTCACTTGCCTGTACAAGTCACGAGATATGGATGTGGCTCTCACCAGCCTAGGTGGGAGCTGCTGGGCTTCCAACGTTTTGGAAACTGGGCCACTCTTATGGGCCTGGCCAAATTCTCACTGGTCCTAATGGAGCACTCACTGATATGGGTGGATTCTGGATCAAAGCTGGATCATTTCAATTCTGCTATCAGACAGAAGAAATACTACTTAAAAAGAAAACCTTTGGATTTTGGATGCTCCTTGTCTTAGACCACGGGGCTAACTTGTAGTTTCCTTGAGAACAATAACCTGAAGCCCTACATCAGAGGTGTGGAGGAACCGGGGTGCTTTTCTCACTCCAATTTAGAAACACATTCTCTTATTAACAAATCAGTTTTGTGTGATCTTGTGTTGCTCACAATGAGTTGGAAAAAGCCCAAGCATTGATCAGTTTGGACAGTCATTGAATAATGGAGTCTGTTTGTGGTCATATGACTCTCAGCAATTGGATTTTTTGTCCTCAGTACAAGTATAATGCAGGCAAGAGCTCTGAGCTCCAAATTTCTAATCATTATAGACTCTATGAGGTTACAAATCAAGCTGCAGGTTTTGTGTATTTGTAAAGAGTATGGGGGTTTTAGGAGCATAATATTCAGCGTAATTAAATGTTACTTGTATTCTATTATTGCTTCTATATATGGGCCTTCTTTGTGTATTTACCCAGATTCCACTGTATGTATAGATAGCTCTTTTTTTTTCTTTTATTTTTTCTTTTTCTCATTTCTTAAGAAAAACTGATAGCTTAAATCTTTTTGTGAAAGATGACTGAGTGGGCTGCAGCATTAGTACTGATGGACCCATTTTTGCTACATCATAAACATCGGTTCTGTTTTTTTGCCTTTATACTCTGTTATAAATCATTGGATTCAGCGATTTAGTGGTGGAAAAAGTAAACAACGTAAGTAGGAAAACAGTCAAGGCAGAGGTACAGTTTCACTTGCAACCACTGATACACAATCTGGCGTTCCCTTATTCTGTCTTTCTTTTATCATTATTTTCACACATTCAGGTTGGCAGTTGCTGTAACATAGGCTCTAAACTGCTGTGAAGTTTGGCTTTGCAATGTGCATTTAACATTTTAAGTCTCTTTCACTGAGAAGAATCCATGTGGGAGCATCCCAGCCCCTTCAGTGTGAGATGAATTTGTACATAGCTCCATATTTCATGCCAGCTTTTGACATACACAGAAGGGCAGTTTTCAGGTGGATTTACAGTCAAACTCTAAAACTAAAATGCTGGCGACCGTATTTTGCCGTTTTGCATCTTAGAACAAAAGGGAGCATGTATCCATCTTGGAAGTGCAGTGTGCATGCAGGCAAGGAAGAAAAGCTCCTGAATCTTGGCTACTGAATCAAATCACTTAACGGCGATTAAGGTTGTAAAGGTATCATGGTAGAGATCAGCATCCACTGCTTCAGGAGCAGCTGTTGGGAATGTTGATCTGAAAGTGTCTTGGTTGGGTTTCCCTTGGGCGACTTGCAGATAAAGTCCAGCCTACAGGACCACTATGGCCATGCTGCCCCAACACCTAGTTCCAGCCCAGCCACCGCAGCTGGGAGCTGCTGCTGCTACACGTCCACGTGGCCTCCAAAGGAACCCAAGGGCTGGGGAAGCTGAGCTCTCCTGATCTTTGGTGGGACAGAGCTTCTGAAAGCACGGTGCTAAGTGTAGTTTCCAAAACCTGTTGTTCTGGCTGTGATTTTGAAATACATTTTTGGTGGAGTAGGTTTTTATTTTTTAATTCTTATTCTTTTTTGTTAGTTTTATTTTTGTTTTCAAAAACACATGGGGTCATCGCACAGGAATAAGTACTCTTGGCTACTGTCTGAACTGAGATCTAGAATAACCCGCTCGCTTGCTCTGCACCTTGAAAACACATGTGGTAATAAATATTCAATCTCTGTGAACTGTAACAATTATTTGAAAATAACTCTTTTCATTAATTTCAGTTGGCAAGTCTTAGACTCTCACTGATGGCAGGCTTCTCTCAACAAGGGTTTTCTCTCTCAAGACATCTCTGCCTCCTCCTTGATCCTATTAAGTCATAATATATTGAATTTGTGACATCAGTCGTTTCCGTAGCAACAGACTGTGATGTAATTGTGTAGGATAAAATTATTTTACAATGCGAGTGTCAGCCATAAGAGAAGAATAGAACTACAGCCCTTCTGGTTAACTGTGTTACCCTGGTGGAAAGCTATTTTCTCCCTAGATGCAAAAAAAACGTGTAATGGTTATAAGAATAAATTTACAAGGTATCATTTGAGGGTTGGATAGTGGGTTTTCTTCTTGCTTTACATTTACATAGTTTATAGTCTTGGTAAAAATGTTTCAAAGAAAAGAATTCCACAGAGCTGCTGAGTTATCTTTCTTTTTCCAAATGAGTGATGGGTTTTAGTAGCTTTGTTTCATCACTTTTCAAATCTGATGCAAAAGCCATACCTCAGCTGCTTGCAGACCCATTATATATTTTCATAAAGACCATTTCCTTAAGGTGATCTGGCCACATCCCAGTGCAGACTGATATACTGCCTTTCCAGTGACAGTCTGGAAACATCACTGTACATTATAGAAACTAAAGACAAAGTTATGTATTAATGGTGCTTGATGGATGAAACGCCCTGGATGTATCTGTCTCCTGTAACTCTTCTGGGAAAGTAAATCTGTCTTATGTAAGCAATCCATTGTCTTTTTTTTAAATGTCACTGAGTTAACCTCCTCCTTAAATGTCCTTCCTTGTTTGATTGTCTATTTGGTAGTTCAGTGATATCAAAAGTAAGTAACTGTTCTGTTTCCATTTCAAGATGAATTTAAATGTTTTTATTAAATCGTGGGGGGAGAGTTGCTTTTGCTTCATTTGCGTTTAATGCATGATTGGAAAAAAGACAGTGCTGCGTATCAGGTTAAGTTGCATGTGTCAAATGTGTGTTCTGTTTTTCAGCATCTTGTGTTTTTGTTCCTTACAAGTAGAAAGTCACAAAATACCTTACCATCCTACCATGAGATTTTTTTTTTTTTTCCTTTTACAGTGCTGACATTGTGTTCTATGTGTTCTGCAGGAGCATATTTGATACAAAGAAACTTCTGGAATTTGCTAAACTTGGATGCTACTTAGAGTATGACCTATTTGGTACAGAATTTATCTATTACCAGCTCCAGCCTGACATTGACATGCCGAGTGACAATGACAGAATTGCAAGGTACCTGCTTCAGTGTGGTTAAAGCAATAGCATTGCCACTGGCAAATTAATATTACTGGTACTCATCTTAAAGGGCATCACAGAGCAATTCTGCTTACGGTTCAGAACTGTCTTTTCTCATACTAAAATAATCACTTTTTTTTTTTTTTTTTGCTTCTGTAACTTCTTTAGAGCACCATGTATAATTTCTTCTATCTGCAAAGGAAAACATGGCGTCAGAGAGTCGTGGAGTATAACTTGAGAGGAAGATCAAAAGCTACTTTAACTTCATTCTCTGTCCTAATTCCATGCTGATTTCATTTAATTTTATCATTTACTGCATGTATATAGGCTGTCAAATTACAAAAGAGAAGTCTGGAAATATAGGATATGTGTTAGGATTTGACTTCTGTTTGAAACCCACTGTCACAACCAAGTGTTGTCTGAGCCTATAATATCTCCTCACAAGTGAGCAAAACTCACTGGTTTTCTTGCACGGATTTGGTTTTCTTTTTCCATCCTGAAAACCAAGCTTGTTCATCCACGCTTTTTATCATTTATCTTCCATGTTTCCTTTGTCCTTTCCTGATTTGGAAGGATGAGGTTCCTGTCTCTTCAGAGCTGTCGTTCTCTTCACATTCACAATGTGAAAATATTGGCCCTATTGGCAGGATCTCTCTTGCCCATTTCTCATCAGTGCGTGCGGTCCCAGCTCAGCTGCATGACAGGTCTGTTGTGCTTGCCAAAGCATTGCTCCATCCTCTCTGTCCAGAAGTGCCATCCTCCTTTGCTGTTCATCTTCAGTGTTCATGTGTAGTCAAGCAGCAGGTTTCTGAGGGGTGGGATGCCAGCCTACTGTACATCTTTTCCACTTCCAGAGTCAGGAGCGATTTCTGTTTTGTGGGAAAATGTGTATGGTCCTTCACCACTGGCTTGCTTGCTTTTACTTGCACTTGAGACCTTGCTTTTCTGCCATTCATTGTCAGATTAGCTGCAAAACTTCTGTTTTAAGGCGGTTGTTGTTACTGTTCCACTTACAGTGAAGCGTTTGCTGCTGCTTTTCACACTAGGAGTCCTTTCTCTAACTGAACTCTCAGTCTTGTGCTTAGTATTCTGAATTGCTGGGATGAGTCTGCAGTTTTCACGTTGAGAATATGAATGTGTTGCTCCCCTCTGCTGTGCCACAGTAAGTCAACACGCATAGAAGCACTATGAAGTCAACATGTAGAAGAATGGTCTATGCCTTGGTTGATGAGTGTTTGTTCAGCCATGGCAAAGTTTTCTTTCCATCCACAAGTCCAGCTTAGCCAACAGCATCTCTCCTTAAACTTTCTGACAACTGAGTGTTTACTGCAGCAGACTACTCAGAGGTAGAAAATACTGAGTTTGTTTTCTCTTGTATGGTGTGAATATCTGCACTCAAGGAGTGCCATTAGGTGCTTTTGGTGCGTCCACACTGGGCATTTGATGACAGTGGCAATCTCCCTGAGTAGTTGGGTTTTTGGGTCAGTTTTGTTTTTGTTTGGTTGGTTTTTTGGTCAAGCAGTGCCAGAGAGGTGGCAATCAAAATGGTCTTTAAACGTGTCAGTGGAACAGACTTTGACCAAATTGGAAAAAAATATGTTCAATTCTTGTCTATTCAAAATATAAAGAAACTTCTGTAGTCATACAGTACCCACTCAAATACTGTTTGAGTGTACTTACTCATTTATGCTGCAACCTATTGCCAGTGCAGGTAGAAAACTGAATTTTTGCGAGGACAGTTTTTCCCTGAGTCAGCAGCAAGTACCAACTGAACTTTGAGGAATGAGCAAGCTTCAAATATGGAATGTAAAGGACCCTGTTTGGTCTCCCCAAACCACAGAATGAGTCCAGATGTGGAAGAAGATTATTCTAAGAGGATATTAAGTCAGTCATGAACTTAGGCAGCCATCCAGTGCTGTTGCTGCTTTTCTCTGTGGTTTCTGTGTTTCAGGCTAGAGAAAACACTAATGACATTGCAGTCCTACAATATACATGCTATTTATTTTGTTTTTGTGAAAGATATTTTCTCATCAAGTTCTATCACGCTTGACTTTTTCCTTCTATGCCCATATTAGTTAGATGGTGCTAGATGTATGTCCTCATAAGTAATTGTAGTAAAAACTGTCAGTAAGGGTTTCCAGATATGGAGTGGTTACTTATAGAACTAGTATTTGCTTTCTTGCTGATCAAAGTACAGTCAAGAAGGTGAAAATTACAATTTCACAGTGCTGGTGTACGATGGAATTGGGTGGCTCAGTGGGAAATGAGCCTTTCCTGGGCCGGTCTATCTGCCTCTGCCACTTTCATGCTGTGTTCAGATACCAATGCAAACGAAAAACGGAAGCTTAGGGTGTAAAGTCACGCAGTGCAGAAGCTTGGACTCCTAAGTTCTAAAAACTGAATCAAGGGATTAAGATAACTGGAGTGAAATGGGAAGCAGAAGGCTTCCTTGTAGCAGACCTGCCACAGGGCAGTGACCAGCAGTCTGAGTCAAGCTTGTCACCTTGCCGAGCCTGTTCAGTTGGGCTGCAGCATTAACTCCTCTTGCTGGCACATGCCAGCACTCCACAATGCTCGTCTTATTTATCTAATTTAATGAGCGTATTTGAAACGTTTGATTGATAACTGTCCATGTGGAATGTGGTGCTGACAGTCCAGAATTTCTATCAACCTAGTTATTCTAGATGAGAATTAAGTTGTGCTCAATTACACAAATGCTTTAATGCAACCTTAATGGCTGTCACAGGACTACTGTTGTGTCAGCAGCAACAGCTAACCCCACGAACACGGTCATGCTGAAAAGGAGCTTTTCTGAGTCCCGTGTTGAGAACCTGTCAGTGAGAGCTATACTTTTTGTTTTTGCAGGATTTGTATGCTGATCGATGAAGGCTATGAAGACAGAATTCTGATGGCTCATGACGTGCACACAAAGAATAGGTTGATGAAATATGGAGGTCATGGATATTCACATATCCTTGAAAATATCGTTCCTAAAATGCTGGTTAGAGGCATATCCCAGGATAGAATTGATAAAATGCTGATAGAAAATCCAAAGCGATGGTTGACTTTTAAGTAAGAATAGTGAATTAATATTCCTGATTATATGGGGGAGATTGATCCAATTCAGATGCGATTTAGGAGAGCAGCCATTTAGATACGTGCTTCTTTTCAGAGATCCGGAAGGTATTAGTGCTATGAACAACCTGATCATGACTTCTGAATTAGCACAACAAAATTACGTATTTTCTCTGTGTTTTCTCCCTTCTAAAAGTTCATTCAGGAATCATTTCCTGGATGTGGGCCTATCTGCACAATCTTTCCAATGTATTAAAGTAATTGTTACCAAAGAGTAATCTCATCTTATTATTACATTATCCAAAAACATTTTTGAAGAAGCACCATCCGGGCTTTGAAAGAAATTACACTTTTCAATTAAATTCTCCTTCTCCAGGGTGTGATTTGAATTCGTGCAATATTGACAGTCTGCTAATTATCCCTTTATTGAACATTATTTAAATGATATAACGTCTGTCACTTTTAAATCACTTCCAAAGAGAACAGAGGGCAAAATTTCAAATAATTCTAAAAAGACACTGTTTCTTTCTACTGGAACTATGTACTTATTTTTAACTGAAACTGGGGGAAAGAAACACACATGAAAGAAATTATTTTTGAATAAAGCAATTTGTAGCCTCCTCTATGTAGTACTGTTATGGATTTCTTTTTTAAATGTTGATTTGTCATCTTGAATTTGTGGATTGACCACGTGTGACTGCATGCAGACCATCGGCTCTTCGTAAGGATGCAACACCAGAACTCAGAATCTATTACATAATATGGTTTTAATGAGTTGCAATAGTTATAACAAAGGTTGTGATACAGGTCTTTACAAATCAGTATATCAAGATATGATGAAAAAGGAAGAAATGTTTGCCTTATATGTGTTTTCCACATGAAGCGTGTTCTTTCCTCTTGTCTACCTTTAACCAGGGCAAGTGATTTATCAAAAAAAAAAATAATATATATATATATATATAGGTCTTACCCAGTAGCAATGGCAGCCTGATTCAAAAGCTTCTTCAGAGTATACCTCACGTGTCTTGTAGTGCTGAAATTTTTCCAGTGAATACCTCGGTAAATATGCATTGCTAGTTGCAAATGGTCTCTACCTCATTACATTACTGCTTGATGCTACACAATGTCTAGCTGCACTGCTGGCAGTGTGCTAAGTGATAAAAGCGACCCTGGAATGAACACACAGGAATGCAGCTACACATTGAAATGCGTTATGTGGTAGTAAAAAACCAGGAGTAGTCACTGCGATGTACAGATAGAGTTCAGCGCTTTGTGGTACACTAAAAGTGCAGCCGTTCTGATGAGACGATGCACAAGCCATGTGCGACTCACTGCCCCTCTGTAAAACCTAGATGAATTAGGCCAGCCATCCTCTTAGCCTGGGCCATCTCAGCGTACTGTTTGATTCGGACGACTGGAACAGAAACAGAACGAGTACTGCACTCCGTTTAAAAGCTTCACTCATTCAAACAAGGCTGTTAGAGCTGTTCTTCGAATCTTCAGCAGACTTTTACTGGGAATCAGCACTGGAGAGCTCTCTGTCTCAACAGCAGATGCTGTTGGTGTCTTAGAGCAGAGAAATCTGAGTTCATACCCTTAGTAGATTAGACAAGGTTGCTTGTGGCAAATGGCATGAAATTGAAATGCTAGGGATTGCCTCTATTACTCTTCAGTGATTTATACAAATTTTACCTTCAATTTGCCAAAGTGTTAAAAGTGACATAACCAGCTGTGCTAAGGAGCTAGTTCATTATCTCGATAACATTTTTAGATGGAAATTTGCAAGTTATAACCAGAGGAATAGACAGCCTCCCCTCACCCAAACAAAGCAAATAATAGATCTGTTACATAAATAAAAGTGTTCTGTGGCTATTCCCAGTATGACTGATTCCAAAGCATTTTTATAACTATGTAACTCATAGTACCTGTGCTTAGTTTAATTCTTCGAGCTATTTATCCTTTATACGTATTAAACTTCTTTCTTCGATACTTTAGATATATATATCTATATATATATGAATGAGAAAAATAGGTTTTAATACACACTCTCTTGCATGTAAATATCTGCTTCTGTCTTTGCATATGTGTTTTCATTTTTGGTAATATGCTCATCTGTGTCCGTTTCATAGGCACACCTTACTACAAACATAGCTAACTACCTCGGAGAAGGCCTGCATCCCAACATTTTCCCTTACAACATCACATCTCCCGCTCTTCCTGGGCGGGTGAGATCCCGCCAGCTGCGGTGAGACAAGACGCTGAAGACAATTAAGTGTTGACCCATTCCTACAAAATTCTAGTTGAACACCTGCAGCGTGTTAAGTCATTACTGTTTTATTAAAAATAGTAGCCGTGTACAGACTAAGTGCTAAAGGACTAATGGAGTGTAGTTGCTGCAAAGAAAACGTCTGACCTCGGTCTGCACATGTGGATTCTAGGCCTAAATATTTACACAGCTGACCATCAGGAGCGGCCTGTAAGGTTGGCTAAATATATATTTACACATGTTTACAAATGAGCAGCCAAATCCTCTTTCTCCCGACATCGATGGGAGTTTTGCCACTGGCTTCAGAGTGATCGGGGATTTGGTGCAATGTAATGGTTGGCCAGCTGTTAAAATTTTTCAAGAAAAAAAAAAGTGTTTCTTCTATCCCTCTTTTTCTTTTAGAACACAGCTAAGGGGAAGACAAAATTGAACAACTTCAGCGGTTGGATATTATATTAAAAGTCTAATGTAAACCTACAGAGCAGGAACATCGAGTTAAGGCTTGAAGCTGATTAGTTTCTAGTTTTAAGTGGAAGGAGAAGAAAAGTACAAGGCAAACAATTCCTTTGGAGAGAGCAAGTGTATTTTGATTACCTCTTCCTTTTATTGTAAAATCATTCCTCACCACACTATGAGTGGACTCCAAGCATCATTGTTAGCAGGTAAGTCACAAGAACCAAAGCTGAAGTATGGATAAAGCAGCAAGATCATAACACATCAAAGTATCATATACACTGAAGAAGTAACTCAGCGTCTTTTTGTGTTCGTTTCTTTGTTTGTTTCCTATAAAAATTTCATCTAGGTAAGACTTCATTCACATGGACACTAACAATGAGGAAGTATTTGCTTTGGCGGTAGTGGATCGCACATCTGTTTAGCTTGCTTTGTATTTTTTCTAACGTAAAGTTTCTCTGTGTCGTACAGATGTGAATCAGGTAGCATTCGACTTTCCCCCACTGGTGAGGTGCAGTGGTCGATCTGTGCCGGGGTGCTTGTTTCATTGACTTTTGCCACGCAAATCCATTGCTTAGAAGAGCGAGCTTCGTTTTCAGAGTGCTTGGGTGGGTCTTTCGACTCAATATCAGTCAGCATAAATAATAAATCCAGAAAATGTGCTGTATTTGTTGTTGTTTCCTCCGTGTGCTTTTCCTCCGTCTAATTTAATGTAAACTTCGTCTCCCGGCTCCAGGTGAAGCACCACGCTGTTACTGGCGTAGTCGTAGTTCTGGTCCGCATCCTGAGCGATGGCACTAGCTCGAACCTACGTGAGATACATAACGAGTGGTTAAGAAAAGCCAGATCATTTTTCCTACGTGGTGAGGGTTAAAGCGCAGCCTCAGTATTTTATACAGCATCCATACGCTGCCATTTTACATGTCTGAAAACACACATCGTCCATTTCTGTGAGGGGCACTGCGTCTCATACAAGACAGCATTTGAAACTACAGCCGCGGCCTGCTCATTCCTCAGCCACCTGATTCATACAGAACCTCCTGCACTCCAGTAAATGTGTTGCGCCATATGTAACAGTAGCTGGAGTTGAGAGAACTGGGCCTGGTCACACGCCAGCTTTACACTGGCGCAACTTTTACCTCAGCAGATAAATTGATTGGCACCGGCGAGCGTCCTCAGCGAGGCCCTATGGATAGCGGGCTGCGCTTCTCCCTGAGCCGCCTTACTGCCATACAGCTCATGGGATCACGCTGCAAAACGAATCAGGAAAGGCACACCCACACACCCACATCGCGCTCCACCGCACGCGAGCAGGTGAGGAACCAGTGTGCTTTGGGAAAGCCATTAGCGACACGTGTCACTGAGCAAGGTGTTCGTTTCCGTGCCGTGTAAAAGATGCACGTGAAAAGAGCGACGGCTACGTCACTGTTTACTTTGAGAGGCTTTGGAGTGTACAGGAGATGGAGGACGTGATTTCATTTACAGCTTCCACCCAAACATGCCTTTTTGTCCCACTTCCCCCTGGCCACGCCACTACTGATCAGACGTGACATTCCAGCAAACTGGATGTAATCTGTAATTGCAGGGCGTGCGTCGGTTTCCAGCAACGTCTGTGGCACTGTAAGTCTCCAAATCACTCATAGATAATTCAACCCTGTTTGTGATTTATTTCAGTGTGTGATTTATTTCAGTGCAGCACATCGCCTGCTTGTTGCTTGTCTTTGTCCTCGTGCCGTTACGGAGCAGTAAGTGATTTAGTGGCGCTGCAAACCTGCGTTAAGTAATAATGCACGACTCGGTGTACTGCGCGGGGCATTTTATCTGCTCCGAACTGGAGGAACAGGCTGTAAGTCACAAATTGCCACGGATCCCTTTCACTGTTTAAATGACGAATTTCCAAATTAAACTTTCATGGGATACGATCTCCCATTAATATTGAGACGTTAGGAGGGAGGAGGGGTCTCTGCCGTGGAGGATCGCGTGCTGTTGAAAACCATAGTAGGTGGGAATTCTTTGTGCATCCTATCTGGGGGAGAAAGGCTGAGAAGTCCTACTGTGGTCTTCTTTCACAGTCCAGAAATATACTACTGCATATTAACAAACCCCAGCTATTTCAGGACTTCTCGATCCCGAAGCACCTGGAATTGTTTACAGAGCGCATCTCTTCTGCTGGTGTTCCAGCAAGAATCATTCCAAGCACAAGGCGTTTCCTCTGGGTTAATGACCAGCGGGTGGAGCTGGAGGCCCTGGCCATTAACCCTAGAAATACCCCCAAAGAAAATAGCACGGTCAGAGACTGTTGGTAGTGTAAACGGAAAGGGCAAAATGGAAAGGGGTTAAATGGCTGCAGATGAGGTGGAGAAACTTTCACAGAGAACAACTGTCTTGCCTGTTGGCAAACAAAATGGCCTAAATTGCTTTCCAAATTTTCATTTAGCTGATAATTTAATGTTACTCAGCGCATTTCGCTAAAATTTCTGTCTACTGTGGGTAGCAGGAGCAAAATCAGGCTGCATTCCTAAGTGTCATACGGTCGGCGTACGGACACCGGATACAGCAATGGACATTCCACGTTAAGGTTTGAGACAGTACCTTGTGCCTGAAGGCAAAAAAGAAAAAAGACGCGGAAACCGAAATGCAGATACTACTGCCCTGTGCATGGTGGTAAGCGTCCTGTAAATCCAGCGTGCTGTCCCTGCGGCTTATACCTGCCAGCCAGCTCAGCCAGCATCGTTCCTGGTGCAGCCTGGGGGAGGAGAGGAGCCCGAGTGAGCTGCTGGGAGCGTGAGCTCGTCTCGGCCCTGCAGCCACCCTCCCTGCGATGGTGTCCCAAGGATAAAGCGGAGCTCAAAGAGGGACTGCTGCGCTGCAGCCGTGCCTGCGATAAATAAGTTGCGTGCGGGTATTTGCCCGAATATTTACGTACACATCTGCAGCTCCGCGCACAGACACCTCCCTCTTTTATTTTTCCTTTGAGGCAGCGAGAGTTCAGCGCGCCTCGTGCCTGGCGCTGGAAGTTGTCGTGTTTGGAAACACACTTCGGGCTCCGTTTAATATTTATGGCCTGTTACTTTTTCAAAAAGCGCCGGGTCTGGGAAAACAAACACTCTAAAACGCCTTATAATAGGGACCGGCAGTGGATCAGTGCTCTAACTGCTGTTCGTGCTCTAACATCGCGGTACCCCCGGCGGGCAGCGCTGCCTTTACGGGGAGAAATCAAAGCGAACGCATTACAGCGCGCTCCGCTTTACCGGCCCCGGTTTATGTGCTGCGACGATATTTACGGCAGACATTTTCGTATTTAATTAATTGCTGCTGATGTCCTCATTATCCCGATTTCTCAGCGCTTCTGAGGAGCCGTAAACAAAACGTTAAGTGCCGTGCCGGACCCGGCGGCCGCCGCCGGCGGAGGTGAGAGTGCGAATGTCCCCTGCCGTCCCCTGCCGTCCCCTCCCGGCCCCGCGCTGCCCGGTCCGCGGCCGCTGCCCGACGGCACTTCGGGGCGCGGCGGTGCCCGGACCGCCGAGTGCGCGCCGAGGGAGCGCGGAGCGGCCCCGGGAGCGGCGGAACCGTCACACAGCCAGCGATCGCGGAGGCAGAGCCTCTCCTAATTAAAACGGATTGTTCCGCTTTCCTTCGCGCGGCGGCATCGCGCGATCTTTAATTCTTTTCCGAACGTCGCCATCCCCCTCACCCCGACCCGGGGAGCAGCGGCGAGCCGGGGCCACGGCGGTGTTCGTAGGGGTGTTCGGCACAAAGCCGCCTCCCGCCGGCGCTTCCCCCGGCGCTGACCCGCTACGAGGTGCCCGCTCCCCGCAGGATGCCCGCACCCGGGCTGTCCCCCCGCTCAGGGCTGCCCGTCCCGTCCCGGCTCCCGCTTTCCCTCATGGGCTCCCAGCCCGGGTCTCTCCCCGTCCCGTCCCGGCTCCGTTCCCGCAGGTTTGCATTCCCTACCCCCCCCCCCCCAGCCCCGGCCCACCTGGTTGTTCTTGCAGAGGTCGGCCCACATGCTGGTGCCGTCGCCGCCTCGCATGAGCACATGGTAGGTGAAGAAGTAGATGCCGGGGATGGAGCAGGTGAACTTGCCGGTGGTGGGGTCGTAGTGGTTGCCCAGGTTGGTGACCACGTCGTCGAACTTGAGCACCTCGTAGCCCTCGTGCTGCCGCTTCAGGCCGGCGTAGAAGGCGATCTTGGGCACGGTGCTGTAGGTGGCGGCGCTGATGGCCCCCGCCGCGTTCAGCCCCGGGGCCCCGGGCGGCCCCGGCAGCCCCTGCCGCCCCGGCTCGCCCTTCTCGCCCGGCGGCCCCACCGGTCCGGGCGGCCCCGGTTCCCCCGGCGGCCCGCGGGGCCCCGCTTTGCCCGGCCGGCCGGCGTCCCCTTTGGGGCCCTGGATGAAGGTGGGCAGGGACTGCATGAGGCCGCGGTCGGGCGTGGCCGCCGTGCTGGGAGCCTTGGTGCCGCCGTAGGGGTCGCAGACCATGCGGCAGGTGCCCAGCATCTCGTAGTGCGCCGAGGTGCCGGCCGAGCTCACCAGCACCGGGATGAGCACGACGAGCAGCAGCACCATCACCACTCCCAGCGCTCCGGCCGCGATCAGCCGCCGCCTGCTGCCCACCAGCCGGCTCAGCGCAGGGCGATCCTCCTGCCTGCTTTTGGACAGAATCTTGATGGCTGTGCGGGGACCTCCTCAGAGCCGAAAAAACGCCGAGCCCGAGCGAGCCCGGCTCCCGGGGGCTTGGCCCTCCCGCTGCCGGTGGGTCCGGCGCTGCTGCGCTGCGGCCGCTGCGGGCGGGTGTGCAGGGAGCGCCGCCGCCGCCGCCCCGACCGCCGCACTTTTATGCTCCCGCCGGCGATCGACTTTTTTTTTTTGCACACTGTGCCAGTCCGAGTCAACTTTCCCTGGAACTTGCCTTTCCTCTCGCGATCGCCCCTCTCTCTCTCTCTCTCTCCTCTCTCTCTCTCTCTCTCTCTCTCGCTGCTTTTTTTTCCCCCCGCAGAGGTGACAGCCCTCAGCGGGGACGCGCTGCCCGCTGCCCGACGCCGCTCAGTGCCCGCGCCGCCGCCGGAGCCGGAGGGAGAGCGGGATCCCGCCCGGTGCCACCTGCCAGCAGAGGAGGAGGCTGCCGAGAGCGCTGGAGCAATTTATAGGCACCCAAAAGCGCAGGGGAAAGGGGAGCTGCTTTGGCATCTCATTCCAGCATCTGCTCCGCTCTTCCCACTCACAAGGAGTTTGGCATTACTCTGGCAGTGTGGGAAATATATTTTTTTTTCCCTCTCTCCCCCCCCTTCCCGTAGCCCTCCCCACGTCTCTCCCCCCCCTCCCCCAATCCCCCCCCCCCCACCCAGCCCCCCCCTCCGCAGACGGATGAGCAGCAAATTCGTGCTCCTCGCTGAGCGCCGCGTCTCGCCGTGACGGCTCCTTCGGAGCGCGGCGAGGGGCAGAGCTCTGCCCACGGCCTTTGGGCAGCCCCGGGTCACCGGCGGAGAACTGAAAGGTCACCCCAGCTCCCTCCCGGCGCTGCCCCGGGGCCGCCCCGCCGCGCTGCTGTTATCCGCCAAATAGCGCTTGGATCGCAGGGATGCTCTGCGGTTACCGATGGCTCAGGTGGAAGTTATCTGGCGACAAACTGCCGCGCGGCACCGGCACCTCTCAACTCCGGACATCCCTCTTCGCCTCTTCCCCAGTGACAGCCGTGAGGGTAGAGAGGAAAACGTTTATTTCCGTGAATTAAAACTGACGTTCTCATCACCGGTTGCAGCGTTTCCCGGTGCTTACAGCAGCCGCCCCTCTGCTGATGGTGACCCGGAGGAGCACGGTTCCCTTTCGCTCAGAAACGCGAGGAAAGTGTGGGACATACGCAGACCGGCAGATGCCAGGGCTGTGAAAAAGGTCTCTGCCTCAACTCGAGGGCAGCAAAGCGTTTCGTTCAGTTCTTTTCTTTTGTTTTGTTTTTGCTAAAGGTTTCTCCTCCCCCAAGGGTTGGTGTGCACCTCTGTGCCACAGTGGGAAGGTGAATGTGCAATATTGGTGGCATTTCTCCCAAGGAAATATTAAGCAACTTGTCTTGCTCACAGATACACAAGGTACACAAAGAGCTGCTTAAATAAACAAACAGAATTGATTCCTAAATCATACTTCTGCATTCAGGAGCAATGGACGTCAATCAAACGTGGGTGACATTTGCCTGTCAATACAGGGATGATGGCTGGAAAGAGTGTGACTTATTACGGCAAGGCAAGAATCCGAAATGAGCAGCGGCAGCAACTAGGACAACAACCAAATAATAGCATCTCCAGCGATGATCAGAGAGCTGTGATCTTGTCTCGGGTTTTATTAGCACGAATCCCCTCTCCCTTTCCCCCCCGCACTCTTTTCTTTCTTTTCTGTTTCGCAACACAATAAGGTCAAACAGGCAGGCAGTGGGAAACAAAGATTCATTGATTCTTCCTTTTAAGCAGAAATGTCAGCGGCTCCTTCTGCTCTTCCCTGGGAGACTCAAAGGCAGTGAGTGCGTCCATGCCACGCAGAGATGGGCCCTCCCAGCTCCTTATCTCCCCAGAAAACTCCCGATAAAGCCTCCATTTCACATGCTCGTAAATACCCCCGCTCCCCCTTTCTCTTTCTTTCTTTTTTTTTCTTTAATGCTCCATCTTTAAGAGATCCTTTATCTGGTGCGTCCACAAGCGAGACATTTCCCTCAGCAAAGGGCTCCCGCTCAGGGCCCGGGAAGGCGGCGGAACACATCGGGAGGAATATGTTTGTATCTCATCCCTCTCTTTGCCCCACAGGAAAAGGCTTTCAACGCTGCTCTTTGGTCTGTGCAGTAAGTTGTGTAGAGTGACAGCTCTGTCTCAGAATGCAGATGGCCCTCGGGGTGTTGTGTTTCGTCACCCCCGGCCCAGCAGGATTTCATGGCACTGGGATGTGCACAAGCTTCCATTGCACCTTACACTCAAGGAGCACACGGAGCGCTCTTGAACCTTCATATGGACGCAAACCCATCGTGCTCTGTCAAGCCACAGTGATCTGGTGACACCTCCGCAGCAGCGTGCCAAGCACACTCTCAGTTCCTTGCTCAGCTCTGGAATCCTGGTTATTAAAGCAAGGTCCTACCAACCTACAGGGAGCATCTTCCTCAGATTTATCCTTGTGCCATCTCTGAGGCTCATTTACTCCTGCAGGCTTTCTCTCCAAGGTCTGATCCTGCCACAAAGTCACAGTCTGGGCAAGCACGGTTGTGCTGAGTTGCCCACAGAGATGGCATGCTGGCTGGGAACACCGCCTGGGATCATGAGCTCTACACCACTGCTCCAGGTACCTGGTCATCCTTGGGCCTCAAGGTAAAAATGTGTTTTCCAAGGAAAGAAAAAAGTGGAAAACCAAAAGGATGAAAAGTTATGCACTGAAGGGCTCAGTACTCTGGGAATAAAGAGAACGTAGAAACCTCTTATAATGGGACATTTGTTGCTCTGAAGTGACTTGTCAGAGCATCGACTCACGGCAGTTAGTGCCTGAGTACCACTTCTGTTAGAATATTACCTCTTCTCCACCCGAGAGCCTAAAAATGAAGATGGACGTCCATTCCTAACAACCTATTACACCAAGGCTAGCTGTCACCAGTCCTAATGCACTGACCAGTGCTGCACTTCTTTGTCCTTTTCCTTTACCACCCCTCCTCTCTGGGGCTGCTGTGTGAGCTGCATCCCCTGTAGCTTCGGAAGCAGCCTGCCCACAGCTCCTTCCCTCACTGACTAATTAGCTGATGTTCATACAGAGCCTTAACGATGTAGAGCATAACATGCATGTTAATTTTCCTCATGTGTGTGAAAGTGCAGGTGCCGTTGTCTCACCACTGGGATAGAGAAAAATGGGAGAAAACCAAACAGCTTGTCGAGGAAAGGCGTTCTGCGGTCACTGGGCACAACATGGCTCCTTCAGCCTGTGGTGCTCAGTCCGAAGGGTGAGCACACGAAAGACAGCCTGTGGGAAGGGGCAGCCCTGCAGTACCACAGCGAGCAGCAGAGAAAGGCAGAAGTTGGACCAGGGACCGCACCAACACCATGACAACTTCCAGCCGTCCCCCTCACTCCTCTCTGTGTTTGCTTTGCTTTTGCTTGTATTTTAACTCGTTAAAAAAAAAAAATCCTTTAGAGAAGCACTTTGAATTCCACTCAGCCCCAAAATGAAGATGTTTGTTGTACTGCATCATTGGAAATACGGATTGAACCATATACACAAGTGCTGATATTTCAGCCAGGCACCAGTGGCTGAATTCAGCTGTGGTGTGGTCGAAAGTGACAGGCACTCACCACAACAGGCAACTGCATTCAGTGCTACAGAGTAAAGTTAAGTTATAAATGGGGGGAAAATAGCCATAACAGTATAGATATGGCAAAGGCACCATGACAAGCAGTGCTGCTGCTGTCCTAAGCCAGTCTCAACCATTTCAGTTCTGGTCACCCACCTCACTGGTATTTCATACTGTGGGTCTTGGAGAGGCTCCAGCTCTGCTTTCTGGTGGAGGATCATGCAGGCAGCACTAGCTGAGCTCTCCCAGAGGTTTGTTTCCATTAGCGAAGAAGGTTCATATTTATGGTGACACAAGTTGCCCACTGGCTTCTTTTTTAAAATTAAGAATCCTGTACTTGTTGAAGGAAATTCAGCTTCGATGTACTCTGACCCTCCGATCAAACAGGAAAATGATTCAAAGCATCATTCAAAGAACTGTTTTGGCTGTGCGAGGGTTACAACCACTTCTCAAAGCCAAATGAGGGGACAATTCAGGGGGGACTGTCACTGAAGTGACAGGGCTCAACAAGGAGAATTTGCAAATAAATTCAGTATCTCTTCTCTGTTTTAGTTTTTAATCTGAAAAGATCAGTCAGACATGACTGGTTACTTGGGAGGGGAGGAGAAATTAAAATGGAAAGATCTGTACCCAGGTCGTGTTTTGACGGGTGAATTACTGCAGACAGTGTATGTAAAAATAAGCCTTCAACACAGCAAGAACCAAGGATTGCACATTCATCTGACCAACTTTATGGCTATAAAATAATCGCAGATGATACTTGGTAATTGTTAACCTAAGCATAAAAGATATCCATGATTGCAAGTGCCCTTGTTTATTCCAGAGATTAGCCATCAGATGCAGACATAAAGGCTGCTCTCGCAGGTCTCTCATCTCCTCTCCTTGCACATGTGTGCCTGCCCCTGTTTTTGTCTTCTGTCCCTTTCCACCCCTCCCCATCTCCTAAGGTGCCAAACAAAAAGCACGTGGGACGTACTGTGAATCCTAAGGTACTTTTTGGTGGCATTACTGGTACAGCTTTTCCAGCACTTGAGCAGCTGATGGTTCTTGTGTTGGTGACAGTTTGCAACTGCAGGATCTGTACTTGATACCCAAGGTCAGTGCTGTGTTGTCTGGGTAGAGCAGTGCCTGCTGAGCCCCTTCTCTGACCTGCCTTCCTGCAAAGTGCTGGCCCCTGCTCTCCTTCCCAATGGAGCTGTCACTTGGATGGTTTCTGAAGAGGTTACTAAGAGCAGTGGTATGGTGGAACTGTCACTGAGCAGTAGTTTGCACCAGCTGGTAAATGCCTCTCCATAAAAAGCCTCAATTTGCCAGTAAGGGCACTAAATTTCTGGAAATGTCTTTAAAACAATGAATTATTTTACATAGCGTTCTTCACAGGAGCTTGGGCATCCATTGCCCCAGAGACCATGACAGTGCCTGCTTGTGGCACACTCCAGTTCTCACCTGGTTTGGGTCAGTTGGACCTTTCTTCCGCCCCACTACCGCTCCTCACTTTTTTGGTGCAGAGGTCTTGGCTTCTGCAACAACCTTGGTATGCACATTGGTGATTGAGATGTTTTTCATGTAATCTTTCTGCTTGACCCCCACCTTTAGCTCCCTCTTGATCAAAATCCGCTGCAGATAATCTGTCATAAGCAGACAGATAGAAGAACTCACTAGGTTCATTAATAACCCCCAAATATACAGGTATTCATAAGTGCTGTTCAATCAAAGATTATTGCTAATAGCAAAGGATACGGTGTCGGAATTCTTATGAAGATGTAAATAGCAAAGACAAAGAGATGGAAGATAAATGCCTCTAACAGGGGAGTGAGATTAAACAACCACTTTGTGCCTGCTTAAAACCATACCAGTAAGCAAAGGCATAAATCACATTGCATTTCTATTACGCATTATGTCAGTTAGAGTCGATCAGAAGGAGATCTCCAGGTTATTTGCCTACAAGTACGATTTTGGTTACCTTTCAAATGGTTACTGAAAAGAGAGGCCAGGGGAAAAAATGCAAGAGCAGAGACCAGCTTTTCTGAACTGTCACCCACGATTTACCCTACGTCCTCCAGATCTAAAAGACTCTTTTCATTGTTATACCCACCCAGCAATCTTCCGGTGTGTCATATCATGGTCCTTTATATTCATCAGGAGGTTGATGGATGGGCAATAAGAATGGATAGCTGGGAGTGGAATACTCAGAATTAAAATCCCAAGAGTGGCACGTTGCCCAAGGGATTTGTTTTTTCTTCTATCATCTCCTCAACTGATCTTCTTATTGTGCCCAATTATCGATTTCTGGAGTAGTTAATGGCATAATTTAGTTTGCAAATTGCAATTACTTCTGATAATTCATTTTTCTTTCTGTAGGTTTCATTTGTTAAAGCAAAAGGCTCTTTGATCCCAAGCGGTCTTCTTTACAACAAAATGGCACACAGTGGAATTTGGCATGATCCTGCAGGATGCTGAGCCCTCAGTTATTATGGCAGGCAACAGCTCTTGGGACTTCGTAAAATCTGCCTTTCCATTGTTAATAAAAACTGTGTTGCTCTATAGGTGTGATCTCAAATCGGGATAACTCCACTGAGGAAGATACAGCTGAGAAGTAGGCACACGTACATGCGATCGGAACTGAGTCCACTGTTTATATTGCATTTGGAGAGTAGCAAAGCACAAAGGGATCCCATGAATACACTCTTCCCCCAAAGGGATGGGTTATGCCTCCACAGTGGGGACCGGGATGTTTCCTCGCAGCATGGTAGAGATACGAGCCATGCCAGGAAACCATTGTGTATATTTCTCAGCTTTGTGTGCTGCTGATGTCATTATTATTAGGCTATCCCTATATGGATTTAACTATAGTTTTGATAATTGTGAATTTGACTTGCATTTGTGTATTTGGCAACAGCAACTGAAGAAGGAATGCAGATTGGAGAGGAGAATCAAAGTCCTTATCACCTTCTGAGATATGTATGTGTTCTCATGCTATGCACACATTTTTAGCAAGGCTGTTGGTATTATTTCTATACAGGAAAAAAAATCTAGGATGCACAGTAAACTGCACAAATACAAAAGTCGTCAGGTGAGCAGAGGAATGTGACTGCCTGAGGAGCACATCTACCTTCTGGGGACTGAGGATTTCACTCTCCAGGGAGATGAAATCCCAGCCAGAATTTTCCTCACATATAGTGAGACATTATATATCTGTTTACAACCCCCTGGCTCGTGCATGTGCACACGTACGCAGACAGATAAAACCGTGCATGTTTTTGCTGGGATCAGAGCAGAACACTGAGCCTTGTGGTTACTACAGTTCAGCAAGCTGCCATTTTGTATTTTATTGCTGAAATATAACCAAGAGGAGCAGGATGATATACTCAATATTCTGTGAAAATATCCTCAACCACTGGAGCACACATGGAGTTACTCCACTGAGCTAATTGACAGAGTGCCAAATTGTGTTTGCACTTAACACATGGGCGACTCCACTGGCCTAAAAGGAGCACTCACTCTTGTTTCACTATGCAGCTCATTGAGCACGTGTTAGAATTTCCCCAGTATTTGGGAGAATGGAATTTAACCTGAGATCTTCTGTTTAATTAACTTTACATCACTACTGTCAGTCTTTAAACATCTAAAAGAGGCAAGAATCTTTTATCAAGCTTTATGTCTGGGAGAGAGGATGAAATGCAAAGAATGTGCATGGAGTATCCTAGCAAATGCCACCTCTCACTGGGGGCTGGGGGGAATCAGAGAAAGGACACGAGGAGAGGGCAGTGCCTCCGAGCAGAGTGAGCAGGGGAGCTGCTGTGGGTAAGGACTGCAAAGGAAATATCACTTCCAGAGAGCAGCGTCTCCAGAAGTTACGTTAGGATAATGCATTGCAAATATTCAGGCACTGTTTGGAAAATAAATTTCAAGGATGGAAGAGCACGAAGAAGAGAGCCCACATGCAGGAGGAGTCCTTGCACTTCAGTGAACGAAGCAGCAGCCTCAAGATGGCCCCAGCCAAATTCTTCCTCTAGACATCTTGTCTGGTAGCTGCTCCTCCAACATTTGTCTCTCACCAGGTAGGAATGCAAACTGCTCTCTACACAAACTAATTTGCTGCTAAATTTGTCACTCAGACTCCTCCATTCAGGAGGGATGGCAAGCAGAAAGCAACACGCTGTCATGCTGCCAGGAGTGGATGCTGTGAGATCCAGCCATTGAGCAGAGCAAGACTGCAGACCTCGAGTCAGAGTTCCTTCTCACATTTAATCATCTCTTTATGGATTATACCACAGATCTTTTCTTGGTCGTTAGGTTTCTATTCTGCGTTTAACATATATCTGTTAATAGCTTTCTGTTCTTAATTACATCGCTACTGTTGCTTCTCACTCCATTTATTACATTATTTTCTGCATTGTGAAGTGCAAACAGATAACTAGCCTGGAGTCAGCAAGTGGGTATCTCAGCACATCTGTCACATCTGTGCTTCCCTCCCTCTTGCTATGCTCAGTGAACAGTTCAAAACTCCAGTTTAAAAAAAAAAACCCAAAACAATATTTTCCAACAAGAAGAGATTTTACCTGGTTCACCAAAACTCCACAGCTCTGGAGCAGCCTCATCTATCTGCCCAGCTTCAGGCAACTGGCATGAGGATGGACTCAGTCATCCTTTCTGTTTTGACACCCACTCTCTCAGAAGTTTGTTTAGCTGGGATGGCCATGGCTGTAGTTTTTCCATGCGCTCGTAATCTTGTTCCTGTTCCTCAGATCTCCTTCTGGGAACACTTTGAACAACCCCAGACCACAGACACTGACCTGGGCTCAGGGCTCTGTTCCCGACACTCTTGGACATCTCTTATTCTCTGTGCACTGGTCCATCTTCAGTTACACAAAAACATTAGTGAGTTGTTTTCCACTTGCTCCAGTCTGACTGAAAACTTGTTGTTTTTCTTTCCAGTAAAGGAAAAGGCTCAGTTTGAAGCCCCAGCTATGTATTTGGTGAACACCTGGGGACAAGTTGTTCTAATGTTTGGTTCAGCTGATGCCTTTATAAAGAGTGAATCACAGAATCATGAAAGTTGGAAAAGACCTGTGAGATCATCTGGTCTAACTGCCATCCCATCAGCACCATGCCCACTGAACCAATCGCTAAAGAACTAGAAAGAGCTACAAAAGTCCAGGACCTGACTTCCCAGCTCTCGTCTGAGAAAAACATCATCATTTGTATCTTATAGAATTGACTCCCATAATCTGAAACAAGAAGGGAGAAAAAGGTAACATGGAGGGAGAGGTCCCAGCTACGCTATTGGATTAAAATACTGTGCCAGTACTGCAATATCAGGCAGTGCTAAGCTCCATGGTTGCAGGCTCTGGGGAAGGGCATCATCCTGATGATCCCATCACTGACCCACCCACCTCTGATAGAGGACATCAGCAGAGAGCAAAGGAGGAAGATGAAGAAGTGTTTTCCATGCAGAGGACTCTCGCCACCAGACGATGGATGATGTTCTGGTGAGTTAAGCACTGCAGGTGAGCTACTTGATTCTGCGAGCAGGCATGTGCCTGCCTCGCTCCACATGAGGGCTGTGGGAAGTGGAATAGAGAGCAAAAGTCTTCAGCTGAGCTTGCTGAATGGGACAGATGGCAGCCCATGCCAAAAATAGCTTAGCTAGAAGTAGAACACATGGTAAATTGCATTAATTTTAATAATTGCTTTTTATGCTTTGATAAAAACTGGCAAAGACCTAAAGGAGCCTCTACCCAAGACAATTAGCGCAGCTCCCCTTGACTGCTCCCCTTTAAGGAGGATGCTGCTGCGAGGCTTTCAGGCTCACAGAATGGCCAATGGTGGGGCTGACCACTATTGCCAGGAGAGCAGCAGCTCACCGGGACACAGGACCAGAGGGAAAATGGGACCAGCTGTGTTTGTTCTGCAAGGGAAGCAGTGGCTGCTGTCCAGCAAGACACAGCCTCTGTACAGAGAAGGGCTCTGGTAGCATCACCCTCTGAAGGCAGGCAGATTCAAAGTCCCAGAGGATGTTTTCCAAAGGAAAAACTTAGTTAAAAGAAAAAAGCTACAGGAAATATAGATAGACAATTTCATAGCTACTGTAGAAGTTCCACCAGCACCCCAGTTAGTCACACCAGCATTCCAGTTACCCCAGCACAACACTGCCATGCCCAGCTGAATCAGCTGAGCCTGCTGCTCAGCTACAGCCTAGCCAAACAGCAGTGCTCTGTCTTCTGGCAGAGTGTCCACGTGCAGGGCTGTGCCAGCGACACAAAATCGGTTCCTAATTGCTGTAGTTAATTCAGGGCATCCGCTGTTCCACCAGTTCTAAAATTACATGTAATTACCTGGGGGATTTCAGAGAGACAGAAGTGCCAGCTTTTTGCTTATGAACTGTATGCTGGAATACACGATACGTTTCACATAGTGCTACCAAATTTTGATATGAATGAAGTATATCCTCTGTTACAGACAAAAAGTGCTATTGTTCAAGCTTGAAAAAGAAAGCCTGCTAATTCAGGACTTCTTGATCCTCCAGAGATCACAGAGGTGAGCACCCCTTCAGACATGGTACCTGCTCCTCCCCACCACAGTGTGCTCAGTGCTGCCCTTCCCATGCCAGCTTCAAGGAACGCAATGGGAGATGGGTGCTGCACAGCCCCTGTGCCCCAAAACCCCTCCCTCTGCCAATAAGTGCCCCAGCACCCTGTGAACATGAGTGGATGGATGTGGATTAAGCTATGGATGTTATTTGTATTCCATCTTTTTTTAAGGCTCAGTGATTTAGATTGACAAATGTATTCTGATTTCCTAATAAGTTTTCTTCCCATCTTTGCTGTTTTTATTTCTCCATAGGAATTATTCTGTTCACCAGCTCAGGAAAAAACAATCAACAGCTAGGAGGTATATTATGCTTCAGATTTTTGCACAGAATTACAATATATTTCCCTTCTTTTTCCTCCTGAGACACACACTGGGCTCTGCATTCTCCCCACTGTAGTCCTCCTGTACCTCTCATGTTTTTGTTGCTGTTTCCATGAGGTATAACGGCCCTGCCACGCAGCTTTTACTTTCAATATCACTTTTTTTTAATCCAGCTGCACAGTGGTTTAAAAACCTCTTCACAGAGCACCTTGAAAGCTCTCGATGTTTGTTCGCTGCAAGCACATGGTGAAGCCCTCTTCACACACAGCCATTATCTGAGAAACAGCACGAGAGGAACAGAAAACTTGGGACAAGTGGACTCACTTGAGCAAACTGCCAAAGGGATGAGATGCTGCAGAGCTGCTGGGCTGAAACATTTGACTGGATCACAGACAGCAGATGAGGACAAATTTCTGACTTCTCTGCCAGCTTGTGGGTTTTCACTGTATCCAAAGATGGATGTTTCGGCATGACAGGAGATGAGAAATGTTAGAAATACCAACAGAATATCAAAAATGCTGCAAGGAAACTGTGCTACTTCTTCCTTGCCTTACCCCATAATCAAAGCAGTTACTTCAGACAGCTTGCTAATGAAACAGGCCGCATAGTTCTCCCCAGTTTTAGCAGCATTATGTGAATTACTATGTAGATGCCAACACCATGCAGGAAATGGGGCAACTACCTCAGGTGAGTGATTTGAGGTGATCTAGCCCCCAGCTCAGGCAAATATCCATCAGATCCCCTCCACATAACTGTTCCCGTTCCTCCCCAACTGCTCCCAGCCACCATAGCCTGCCTCAGGGTTTGTGTGCACCCAAATGGGAACGCCTGTACATGGCAGTGGTGGCACCAGAGCTTTTGGCATCTTTGCATTGGCACAGCCCAGCTGCCTGCCCCAAGGAGGTGACTCCCACGTCACCTCACAGACGGCCTGGAAGGAGCTGTGACCCAGGGAAGCATGATGTCCATAGCAGAGCACGAAGCATTGGATTAATGCTCTCAGCACACACAGCGCTCAGCATTGCCTCTGCAAAGGACATCAGCAAGCTGGAGACGTTGCAGGAACATGTTCTCAAAGTCATCTAAGCCTCTACTCCTGCCCAATAATGCTGAAACAGAAGGTAGCTGAGCAGAACACAGCATGCTCTTCCCCCTTACAGCCACACTTGGATTTGCTGAGCCACGGTGTTGCAGACCACATATAAAGGCCTCCACCCTCTCAGCACAGCTGCTGTACAAGCTGAGGCAGGAGAGGAGCAGGTAGAGGCCCTGCCTGATAATTACTGATGTGGGAGGCACAGCAAACCTGGCAGTTCTGCACCTGGGGTGAGTCAGAAAGCTGTCACCTGAGCTATGGGGTTGCTTGGAAGCCAGGCCGGTGCTTCAGTACTGAGGACTGCTAGGCAACGTTACATAAGTAATAATTCCAAGGTAGCGCACAGCCTTGCTGCTCTTCTTACTGATAGCCTTACACATAGTCATGCATCATCTCTGCTCTTCAGCCTACTTTTCCAGCTTGCCTCCCTGAAGATCCCAGCTCCCTGGGCACGAAGGCTTTCATGCCTTGTGATCCCTGTGAGTGCCTCTGGCTGTGGAGTGTCTTGGCCATATGTTGAGCACAGGCACATGTGTCCATTCTGGCAATGGTCCTGTCTGCCCACTGACCTTCCCCAGCTCTTCTGTAGCAGGACTCAAGACAAACTCACACGTTTGGAAAGGAAACAAAACTTGCTCCTCTTCTCATTTCTCATCTTTATATTTGAAACTCTAGGTCCTTATTACTCTATACTCCCCGGAGACCCTTCTGAATTCTGGGAAGATACAGGTGTTGATGGGAAGGAAGCAGTATGGCTCATTCTCCCCTCTCGGATTCAGACTTTTAACAAGAGCTTCCTACTAATGATAATAAACTACCAAAATCCAAGCACTTGCCATTATTGGTTTATTTTGCCCTCACTAATGCTGCTGCCTTGCTCAGAATTGTTACAAAGAGATGTGTGGCACTGATGCTGTTTACCTCAGTGTTCCTGCCACTGCTGATAGATTTGCTTTTCTGTATTCAACTGATAAACCCTGTCTTTTGGAGTTTCTGTGGGGACTTAGGACAAGAGGAAGCCCTCTGGCTGAGTCAAGTTTGCTTTGCAGCACACACATCAAACATAGCCTACCCATGCTCCCACCAGCCCTGGTCATCATCACCCCTCAGAGAACGCATCAGAAATGGTTATTTAACATGGATGAAGGGAACAGGTACAAGAGTAGGAGAGGGCATGGCTTAGCAAAAAGGGCCACCAGCTTAGCTCAGGTGTGAGACTCACTGTCTTGTCTTGAGAACTTAGGAGTGGCACCACCCTGGTGGTTAAATTGATTTGTTCCATTGTCTTGTTCTTTTGATATATGCATACCCAATGGTGAGATTAAGAAACAACGGGTCAAATGTTGGCCTGACCATTTCATTGTAACTCCTAGTCACCTAGGGAGGTGGGGAAGGAAAGACGGGTGATAGAAAAGAGAGAGGAAATGAGAGCAAGGAGACTTTGTAGAGTGCAAGAGAGAGAGTCACCACCAGGATTCTTGCTGTTGCTCATAGTTCAGACAGTCTTCAGTAGTGATGGGTCATTGGAGATTGTATTCAGTTGAAGACAACAACTTTTCCACTGACAGTACAAACTTATCTGTAAGTCCAAAGTGGTTGAGTCAGCTTTTTTGGAGTGACAGCTCCTGGATTTTAGACCTCAGCAGGAACTCCTTGGTTCCCATCTTCCAGACATTGCCAGAGGGAGCAGAGAGGTGCCCACTTGTATCTTGCCTTCACAGGATACAGTGGTATCATCCCCTAATCTCCCATACCAAAATGGAATTGCTTGGTCACAAGACAGATATTCCACCCATAAAAAATCCTGCTCTTTCAAATGTAAAACTGTCCACAAGGTGATGGTGATTGCCACGTGGTGACACCCACCACTCGCCTCCTAGATAAGTCAGAGTCTTATCGCAAAAAAATGCCTCAGAAAGCGAGCTTTGAGCCAAGAAAGAAAAGAAGGGTTCAGACATTCATGTGCTTACTGAAGACAGGAGATACTGAACCTTGACAGTGAAACCATGGCTCAGACCAGGTGTTCCCAAGTTAACTCTATCAACATCAGCTCAGGAAGTCAGAAATTCCCTTTAGGACCCAAGCATCATCCATCTCTTGGTGCCTAAGTGCTCCTGGAAAATGAAATCTGTGGACAGGAGCTGGGTTTGATGCTGGATATTTTTGCTGACTTTTACTTCGTGTTTCCCAAGACAGCTTGTGAGCTTCTCAAGCACTTGGTGAGCCCTGGTGTCCTTCTTCTTCCTCCAGTCCCTATCCCAAAACAAATCTACTCACTGTCACAAGATATCTTTACCATCCCATAAGATTTCCTCTATCTCTACTCTCCCTATACCTTTCTTTTCCTGCAGTATGATCTCTGTCTTTCTGTAGGTCCAGCTGGTCTCCATTGTGCCTTGCAAACACCCAGGCTGTCATGTGAGAAGATGGGAGAGCCATGCTGGGATTAATGAAGGCACCAACTGATGAGGCACTTGTTCTCCACTGACACCTCATAGGTATTCACACTGCCCTCCTCTTCACTGACGAGCCTCATTGACAGAGTTTTCCTGCATAAGAAATTGCACGTCAGAGATGCAAGACAAACGATGGTGGTAATAATGTAGGAGAACATCCTCTGAACATCTGAGAGGGCTGAATTCATGGACCACTTTTATCAAGGCGTACAAGAGGCACTTAAATATTATCTACTGCTTATAAATAATATCAGTATGTTAAATACACACATATTTTCACAGTTTTATAAAGCGAGTGATCTCTGTTTGCTTTCAACTTGAAATCATAAAGCAAAAATCAATGAGCTTATAGCTAGCTTATATTATAGTCCTTGAAGAGTCAACTGACTCTATAAAAATGACTGTTTTCTAACGAAGATATCATTAATTGGATCGAGTTGGCAAAGTTTAAGTGCCTGTCATATTTTGATTGCTATGCAGTGCTAGAGCTTATTGATTTTATAGAACAGCCTGTAGATAAATGTAATGATTAATTTCATTTGGTTTACAAGAACAGAAAACTTCTATGCAGAACTGAACACACTGCACTATTTCTCATAGCAGCCTGCACCCTGCCTGAGCCTGGCTCCAGCTGTGAGACTATGCTGGGTGGCCCAGCTTTCCCAGCTGTCTTGGTAATAACACACATAAATTCTACGTTTCCCCCAAACCTGGGTTTCAAGGGCTTTGGAGAGATCATTTTTCCACCTGAATCTCCCAGGGTATATGCTGCTGTTACAGGCCTTGCAGAGAATGGTGGCCATGGGACTGAGGTGGCCGCATGGGAGGCTGCCCCCAGCTGCTCTCACTCCCTCCAGCTCAGCAGGAAAGGGGAGAGAATCATTAAGCTTGGAAAGACCACTAAGATCATCTAGAACAGCCGGCAACCCATCCCCACCATGCCCACTGGTCACATTCCTCAGTGCCTCATCTAAACATTTCTTGAATGCCTCCAGAGATGATGACTCCAGCACCTCCCTGGGCAGCCTGTTCCAATGTCTAATTGCTCCTTCTGAGAAGAAATTTTTCCTAATACCCAACTTGAACCTCCCCGGGCACAACCTAAAGCCATTACCTCTCATCCTATCACTGTTACCTGAGAGAAGAAGCCAACCCCACCTACTACAGCCTAACAAGAAGATAGGATGGGACAGCTCGTGGGTTGAGGTGAGGACAGGGAGATTGCTCACTAATTACTGTCACAGGCGACACAGACTCTGCTTGGGAAAACTAATTTAATTCACTGCCCATTAATTACAGAACAGGACAGTGAGAACTGCAAGAACAAACTGAAAACACTTTCCTCCCACCGCTTGGTTAAAAAAGCAAAGTTGGAGCCTTTCAGCAGGTGCTTTGAGTCACTTGGATCTACAAGAGTCTTGGTCACCATGTCGTGGCAAGGTGGCCAACCCTAAATCCACCACCAGGGAGCAGCCAGCAGACACCTGCTCTCCCCACCTCCTGCTCCTGGGGTTTCCCAGTGGCCAGGAAGACCCAGGCCCGGCCTGGGGGCACACTGAGGCCCCAGCATGGGGCGGGCAGGGCCACGGTCCCCTTGCCTTCACTGCAGTGGGGATCTGCTCTCACTGAACCCAGGAGTTGGTTGATTTCCCGAGCCTTGGGGGCTGTTTTTAGCTTGGTGTTACATGGCTGCCTTCAAATTACAAGGTTTCCTAATTGGAGGCATTGATGCACAGGCAGAATGAGGGGAGTGGAAATACTAGAGGGCTCCCTGCGGACGTCCTGCCAAGTCGGGGGTGACAGAGGGCCGGGCGGGAGCTGTGTCAGCACGTGTCCACACCACCAACACAAGGAAATGAAAGAACTACTGGGCTTAATTTCTAGTTTTTAATTTATTATTATTATTTTTTTCCACTGGGTCTGTTTTCTTTCCTTGGTGTTCTAATTGTATTATTGCACCCACTGCTGGCAAAGGCTGAACATTGCATCTGAAGATGCTGCTGGTCATTCTTCTTACTTGCACTAGAAACAGAACCTCTGACAAGCTCTGAGCCTGTGAGTTATCCGCGAGGTTCCTGAATTTAAATCAAAGCTCTGCTCTGTATGTTTGCCCTCAGAATGGATTAGTATTGAATTCTTTATCTACTAGGTGTTTAATGGAAATCACCCCTGGAGCAGAAATCTTCAAATAGCTGAAGAAATTAACCCAGGAAAACCAATTCGTATGGCCTGCGTGGTAAACTCATGATGAGATGATCTTGGTGGTCTTTTTTTTTTTTTTTCAACCTTAATGACTCTATGAATACCCTCATGTCCAAACAGACACGTAGCAAGAACAAGCCTCCTTCCCTTCCTCCAGCAGATGCCCACAGTGGTACCAACTGATAAGGTCAGCAGCTCTCCATGTCCTCACTGCGCTACATCCACAGGGCTGAAGGGAAACCAGTAACCATTATTAAGCAAAAGCCCACTCTCCCACCAGCAGGATGAGCTGCCCGTGCCCCAACACACATCACACTCAACTTCACCCTGCACTTTGGCACTTGGCAGTGTTGCTGCTGGAGTTGGGATAGCCCCGGGCTTGAGTGGGAGCCTGCTGGCATATGAGGCTCTGTGGGGCTATCAGTGGGCCAGGAGATGCTCCTCAGGTTTTGTGAGCATTTCCCCTGGGAACATCTCCATGCTCCAGGGCCACCAGCTTGCCATCTTCACACTGGTGAAACAATGGTCAGCAAACCAAGAGGAGCAACACACACTGCTCACTTGCCCAGGCAGAGCAGGAGCCTGATTTCCATCAAAACCCCACTGAAACCATTATTGAAATGAGGTGGTCTGTGGACATGCATTGTTGTCTGGCTGTCCCCAGTGCTTTGCCTAACCCTAACCTTGTCCCAGGGCATTTGCTAAAGGTGGCTCCAAACAGCGATTAAACTGCAGGGGAGACACCACAGCTCCTAGGTCTAGAAATACAGAAAAAGCTTGCTCCTGATACATAGCATAAAAGTGACACTTCTAAGGACTTTTTGCAAAAGGGAAACTGCTCCTTGGAGCAGTGGTTGAGCTCCTGATGCAGAGGGATGGGAGCTGAAAGGGGAGATGGCAGCCTTCAGCAGAAACCAGGTCCTGGTATCCACAGATCACTGTGCTTCACTGGCACGTGGCTTCTTAGATCAGAGGATACAAAGCACCCAACAGGGGAAGGAAATCTAACTTCTGGGAGGTTATAACAGCTCTTTCCCAGCACATCTGCCAGTCCCGGTGTCAGCGAAAGGCAACAAACACATGGCACAAATCCTGGCATGGAAGGGATGTGTCACTGCAAGGAGGAGTAGGAGGGAAATAAAGCGGGCTGACAGCTCACATCCTGTGCCATAATCCTAGAAATTGTTAATATTTACAAAATTAACAACTGATATAAGCGACGACGGTCTCACTCCTCCTGGTTGTCATGAGGATATTAACAGTTACCACCCGCTCTGATCAGGAAGAATTACCCATCTCCAAGGCGCCTGCTGCTCACACCAGCAGGACACGAACCTCTCCCACCTGCAGAATGGCACCGAGCAGCACAGAGCACCCAGCATTGGGGCTGGGAGAGCTCCTGCCTTTCTCTGCTCTGGGGCAGGAAGGAGGCAATAGGAATGGCCCTCCCTGTGCCCGTCCTCAGGAGCCCAGCACCCAGCCCAGCTGGGTGGGATAAGCCTGAGGGATGTGACAATCCAGCAGTGCTGGCTTGCATTGCATCTCCAGACAAGCTGCAGTCTCATGTGAAAATGCCCCCTGTGCTGGTGTGATCTGATGAACAGATTGATGAACAGATGCTACGGTGTCAATTCCTTAACAGGAAAAGACCTGGCTAAAAACAAAAGAAACATGCTTGCATTCCAGTGATTCCATGGGAAACGTACTTCCAAAATAATCGTCAGAAAAAAGATGAAGCTTCAGGATCGTGTTGTTGCCTATCTCTGTTTTAAGTAAGAAACACAGTAACAGCAGTGCTGAGGTTTTGAGCTGGGACTCCTATCAGTTGGGCTGTATGATGCCACACAGGGTTAACAGACACCGTGAGCACAAGAGGACTGCAGATGGTGCCAGCGCGTTCAGGGTTTCAGGCTCATTTTGCCCTGTCATTAGTAGGAACACTCGTCCCCCCTGGGCCACGCTTTGCACAGACTCACTGTGTCAGTCTTTCAATAATCCAGTAAAAAATGTGTTTGTTAGGGTGCACTGTATGCAAAAAAATTGCCAAGCTCTTTCCAGCTCACCGCATGCATAATCTAAATAGAGAATTACCTGCACTGTTGTTTTCAAAGAGCTCCCAAGTGCTGGAAAGCTATGAAAAGCAAATTTCCTTCTCATAGGAGTGATTTTCTCTCCTTGAAGTGGCATGTTCTTGGCTGCAAGAGAGGCCTGCCCACAGAGGCAGCCTGAACGAGTGCCTGTGGAGGACTGGATGGCCAAAAAAGTTCTTTCCAAGGACCACGAGCCAGCTACTGTCAATTAGGCCAATTAGGCCAATATCACATTGAAATATAGTGTCTGGGCTAGGAAAGAGCTGCCTTTACAGAGCTCCATGCTGACAACACCATCTCTCACTGTGCCCCAGGACTCATTGGCAGAAGCCTCAGCACGATGGAGCTTCTGGAGCAGTGGGGGACCATCACGAGCTGTGGTGCTCATTACTGGTTCACTACAGTGAGAGACAGCATCTGCTCTGAAAGAGTGGTCGGGCACTGGAGCTCCCTGAGCTGCCCAGGGAGGTGGTGGAGCCACCTTTTCTGGAGCTGCTCAAGAAATACATAAATATGGTACTAAGGGACGTGATCTAGAGAGCTATACTGACGGTAGGTGGACGGCTGGACTGCAGCACCCTAGAGGTCTTTTCCAACCTTAAAACTTCTATGATTTTATGATTCTATCTATCTCCTTTCCTTCAAGTATAGCAGGGAAGTAAATGTGATCCAGTAAAACGGAACAAGTTGTTTTTAAATATTAAAAAAGCACCAACTCCAGAGAACAGATAGATAACAGCATCAAACTCGCCTTAAAACCGTTGTGCAGTTTGCTCTAAGAAGCTGGTTATCTTTTAAAAACACCCAAACATTAGCATGTTACATCCCGGATGATTTCCTTTTCTTTCCCACTTTTATTCTGCCCTGAACCACCGCACAGCACCCATTTGGTTTTTCTGTTTGTAAAGCTTTCTGCATTTCAGTTTTACGTCTTCTTCTCAGATCATTATCCTATTTTTTCGTCTTCCCTTTCAAGAACCTTCTCTTTTCCCCATCTGCCACTATCTTCGGTATAATATTTCGCCCTTTAGGATTTCTTTTATCCTTCTCATCTTTAAGCTTTTCACTTACTCTTCCCCAGACCCCTCATTGTTGCTTTCACTTGTCAAAGCTGCGTTCTTTCACGGGGGAAGAAGTGGGAAGGCTGAGTGGATTATGTTTTTTGACTGTGAAAAACCACGAACGCTCCGATCGAGACTTCAGAAATACTGCAGAGGAGAGTTTGCATGATTCTTTCCACATATACGAAATTTGCAACAGCAGTTAATGAAAGTCTGACTAATCCTTCAAAATCAGAAGAGTATTTAAAGCGGTGCAATAGCTTCCCACAAATAACGTTATCAGGCCTTCCTGAACAAGCTTTTCTTTTTATATTAGAGACCCCACTCCGTGCTCTGGAGCCGTTGTAGGTTCTAAGCAGCTCCTGTCCCTCTACATCCCAAGACGATGGAACCAGCCTCAGTCCCACCTGTGGCTGGCTCTGTCTGGATTTCCACTCTGGTGAGAGGAGAGCCACTCTGCTTCCAAGCTGATGGCAGTCAGCTTCCCCTTGGCCCTCAGCCACAGTGCTGAAGCACATGAGGTGCATCTCAGATGGAGTCCACTAGGTTAGCTTAAATCCCCTCAGAGGGGTTCAGAGGAGGAGGGAGCCCGCTGGTCTTCAGGGACCTGAAGTCAGCATACACAAAATGTCCTCGTGAAAGCAGGGATCTAGGCATGGCTGCTGGTGTCTGCCCAGGTATCAGCAGTTCAGCCCTGTGGCCATCACCAGTGCAAGGGCTGGGATTGTTTATGGTGCCAGGAAAGGATCACTTCAGCCCTTCCCAAAGGGTGTGCCCTTGCTATTTGTTTTGTTCCAAAAGGAATTTGCAGTAGTAGTTTTGGGAACTTCTGACATTTCACTGACATTTCTTCAAGGCTTTTTTGTAGCACCAGTATTACTGTTGTTCGATACCCTCATGTTTTAATGCCTACACCTAGATTTCACTGTGTGTATTCTAGCAGGTGGCCAACCCAGCCCCTCAACGGGTCTGTTTCACTTGGAACTGTTTTCCTAGACAGATCACTTAGGAGGTTTGGAAATCCTCTGCAGAGCTTGCAGTAGATAAAATTGACTGTTCCTGACAAGTCTATTATTTTCAGCGTTTTCCATCTGCCTATCAAGGCTGCCTCATTCTTCTGAACTACCAAAGACCACTTAAAATGCCTCTAAAGCTTGCAGCCAACTTCCTGTCCCAGCTTGCCAGTTCAAAAAATCTGCCACACAATATATGTCAGTACATTTATTACTTAAATGCCAGGGTAGCCTTGAACACCATCAAGAGGCTGGTGCTGGTAAGAGTCTTTAGACACAAAATGTGTCATTTCTAGCATGAGATAGTTATCACCTTTTCTACTCTTATTTAATAAACAGCATTCCAGGCATGTTTCCTGGCTTGCTGACCAGACAACATCAGAAATTCAGCATCAGATTGGTCAAGTATGAAATCCATGGAAATGGAAACGGGGAGCAGGAAGGTCCTGACTCGAGCAATCTAATTACGAGTATCTATTCTTGCTCCTTGAGTTGCTTGGTTAGATTTTGTGCTTGCAAGACTAAAACTGTTTGGAAGTCACTGTCTGAATTATTGTTTTTTCCTCCCACTGATAAGACCTGAAGCTGTTTCAGATGTTAAACAATTTGTTGTTTAATCGCTTCACAACTGCAGCCTCTTGGCTTGGTTGTGGTGCAGATAAATACAGCACCTGTGGCATTTTCAACAGCCATTTGGAACAGCTCTTCAGTACAACGTTTTCATGGCAGAGATTAAATACATTATTTGGGTTTTCTGCTTTAAAAAAAAATTGCTTTAAAAAATTGGCAGAAGTACCATTTTCTTCAAATGAGAAAACTCACTCTCCCCAAAGTGAGGCTGGCGATTGGCAGCTCTTTACAAAGATCCTTTTTTTTCTCTCTCCTCTTTCTCTTCCCCTAGTCCCTGGATTCAAAACACCTTCGACGCAGGACACAGCAATGGAAAAAAAAGAAAGTGAAACTGATTACAAATGTTAACTCTTGAACAGAATGCTTTAAATTTTAACTAACTCACATCACACAAAATGTCATTACGTTCCTATGAAAGAAACGAACACATTGCAGGAAATGGGATGCATACATTCTTCATGAACGTTGCTTTTGGAAGTCCTACTGAAGAAATCAAAACACAGTACAAATAGAGACCTTTATTAAAATCATTTGCAATATTATATGAAATTTAATATTGTATAATATAGGTGCAAAACCCCTGATATTAACAGGATGTGATACATGTGAACAGAGGGCATTAACATATGTATAAATAGAAAAGCTAAAATGTGTTTGACAGTGATGTATTAAATGGCTACATAAATGTGACCGTAATTAGGAGAGTGTGTAATTCTGTATTCCTTAAGCAGTGTCTTCTGAAGCAGCACACACAGTACGTTGCTTTTACCTCTAGTCTCTGCTTCCTTACAATATGAGTAACAGGAGATGTGTTGGAATATTATAGGTACATGCAAGAGAAATGTAAAAGATATAAAACCAGAGGCACAAGCTGGAGACTTATTTGTTCCTGGCTGCCAGAGGCTTACGACTGATCTTCTTTGACTTGTCATTGTTCTTCTTTGGAGGTTCAGGATTCGCCTGCATGTGTCTGCCATAAAGACTGCAAGGAAATGAGACACAGAACATTTGTTATCAAACCATTCCATGCAGGCTCTTCATCTGCAGTGTATTCAACGAGACATATGGTTACTAGAAATAAAAAAAAAAAAAACACACGGAAGTTCATTACATTTATTTTGTCTCAATACCCTGATTCTTCTGTTAGATCTCATGCTGCAGTCCATGCTACCAGTTTGTGGGTGACTTAGCAGAGTAACACCAGAAGAGCAGACCTCTGGAGCAATCAGCTCTGCCTTCAGAATCGAGCAACCTTTCCTCAGCAGTTACAGAGCTGAAGCACAGAGCGCTGCGACGACGCATATTCAAGTCGACAATGACAAAAATTGGGTTGAGCTGGAGAGATAGAGTGCCCACTTAAAGCAAAGTGAGCATCATCCCTAACCAGAAAACCCAAGGGCTTGATAATGTGACAGAGAGCAATGGTGTCACAGCCTTCTCTGCTGCTCGCGCATGATTGATAGTACTGGGACAGCTACCAACACATCACTGCCACATTAGTAAGTACCACTGATTAAATGTTGACAAAGTATCCTACAATTAAGACAGCAAGCATTCACAGCAACGCTAAATAGACTACATGGCTGAGAGGATCTTGCTAAATATCACATAGTAATTAATAGATAATTTATGAGTAATCCTGATTAAACTGAATTAAAAACACACCAAAAATAAACACAGCTCAAACTTCTTTTCTTTGCACAGAGTGCTTTTTGAAGATGTGGGGGTGTCAGTATCCAGAAGGGAATGGGGACGGGCTTTGTTTCTGTTTATTCAGCTGCACAAACAGCCAGAGTGTTGCCACAAACACCAAAATCGCTTTGGAAGGTGTTGCCCTGCTAACACCTCAGCTGTGGGCTGGTGGGTGTCTGCTCTGATCCCACATTCAACTGTTGCCAATGAGGTTGGACACTGGCTTCTACAACCTGAGAGGATTGCTGCTGCTTAAAAAGGGAACAGTGCCAGTCCCTCGTGTCACCGTGCTTTTGTCACTCTGCTTCTGGTGGAATTTCTCAAGTCACAGGACATGCTTGGGGCTTGGGGCCTTCTGATGTGTGCAAGCATGGATCAGTCCATCCTGCTGAAGCCCACCTGTAGAGCTCACACTAAGCAGCCCCTGCTGCAAACAAGGAGTGTCTGCAGAGCCTTTTGTTAAGTCATGTCAGGGCAGAGGTAGCTTCTCATGAATTCTTTTTGCTTCTCCACAAAGCGTGACCCGATATGCAGTTCTGCAGTGGCTAATGGCCTGAGTACGTATCTCAGAGATAAAGCAACTCTAAGTCACCTTTTCTACTTTGCAGGCTGAAAGTACTTTCAGAAGCAGAGGATTTGCCCTGCTTCTTAGGGCCTGGTGGACTACGTGGCCAACTTCACGCAAGAGTCACTGAACAAGGATCCAAAGAGACAGAGATACCCTTGAGTTACCATACTACACAGCGTGGCTCTGATGGGGCTATTTATGGCAGGCACGGAGAGGTTGTAGCTAAAACTGCTGAAGCTGAGAGGTTAAATCCTGCACCTGCTCTGAGCTTTATTGTGCAGCACCTGGAGGATACTTTGTCCCTGGGGGTCCTGGATTGCAAAATGGGATTAGAGCTTCTCGAAGAGCACTGAGGAGAGGCAGTGCTTGTTTTCACCTCCTCAGCAACTGCAGCTGTACATCATGATGCTGAGCAGGCTGCTGTCAAGGCACACTGTGCCCAAAACAGCCCTGCTCAAGGAAAATACAGCTGTAAACTAAGACATTGCTTCACCTTTCTGAACTGTTGTGTATGCCATCACCTGCTGTCAGTGAGAAATCAGATCCTATTTCCCGAGGAACACAAAGAGAGCCCTGAACCTCTGTGATAATCGCATGCTGTGTGAGCTAGAATATACATATTTTCCTTTTTGTAAGATACACAGCCCCAACAGCACAAGGCTCTATTTTATCCTAGTACAGCACATGCACCAACCAAACATTCGTCCGAAATACCGAAATTGGAAGATGTTAAGTGAACTGGGGGAGGGAAGACAGGGAGGAGATGCTTTGGTATCAGGAAATACTACTGTAGAAGAGCACAGAAATGTTTCAGCTGTCATTCAAGAGAGGTTGTCTCACCAGAAACCGATCCAGGGTAGAAAGAACCCAGGGACAAGAAGCATCTTTTTCTCAACGATATGTGACATAGCATTTGAGCTGCTGTCAGCAATAATTTCCTAACTCTGAGAAGTTAGCGACACAGAATTGGAAATAGATGCTGCTCCAATCTGTGAACCAAGAGTTAGTTAAATACTAAATTAACATTCAAGTTGCTTTTTGGCTCTGGAGAAATAACATTACATTGGAGTGTAATGCGAGGTTTTCCATATAATGAAAAGATCCCCGTGAGGGACTTCAGGAAGGGAGTTATCAGAGAATCCACTCATCCACTGTATGTGAGCACAACCTCCCCCCCAGCTGATGGGAGCAGAATTCCCCTCTCACTGCTCTGTACCTTCAGCTTACTGCTGCCCACAGCTCCTTCACCCATTAGTGCCAATCCAGAAAGTACCAGAAAGGCTTTAGCACTTTTCATGGGTTTTGTGCCTTTTTTTGCTCAGGTTCTCCAGAAACTTTACGTGAATTTCCCACTCATGCAGCTTTTTTTCTGCTTTCTCAGAGCAAACTTTCAGGCTCATGGACTGGCAGGGCTCAGATTAGCAAAGTATTTCTGAAAAGAAAAGGCCTGGTGGGACTTCTACTGACTTCATGGAAGTTTTTGAAGTGGAAGCACTGACTATGGACAATTTTGTGAAGTTCTGGTGAAGTCTGCTTGGGCAACCCCTTTTGACTGCATGTGTTGAATGGTAAAACCCCGATTTTCCTGTAAGCACTTCTGGACCCAGTTTTGCTTTGGTACTTGCTCCCTATGATATTTAGCCCTAGGGGTGCTCCAGCGATTCCCTCCCCATCCCCATGCAAACAGTACGTTCATAGTAGTAGATCTCCACGAGATACAGACTTCTGCAGCACTTTAATGTTCTTTTTGCTTATTCTCATGGCGTGGGCACCCAAACTTCATCCAGGAGAGTAATTACTGGGTTCAAAATAAACAAATCAAAGACATCCACTTAGGTTTCTCTGGCAAAATTTCAAGTAAGTTTCAGCTGCGTGATGCTGTCTCAGCTGAAGATAAATGCTTTACAATCTATCACAGCAGTCTGCTACGCAAAGAGCAAGGATCAGACGTATTTAGATTATATAAGCCTGCAAAGACAGGGACTCTCTCTTGTGTTTGCACACATCAAATACAAGGAGACATATGGTGTCACAACAACATTTAAATACAATAATGACTGTGATAATGCCGCTGGGACAGAACTTGCCTTCTGTTACACTAGGGAAAAGAGAATTCTGGATTTTCACTGAACTTCTAGTAGAATGACAGGCACTGCTCCTATAGCTATAGCTCCCGAGGAGAGAAAAACAACAGAAAAAGTCAACAGTGAAAAGCCGTAATTGAAACGATCCACACAGAGAAGCAACTACCGAAACTGCATAAGAACTTAAAACCCTTTGGCTGTAATAGGTGTGGAGTTTATGATTTTGATGCCTTCTGGAAGGGAACAGCCACAGAAACCAGAGTAAAGTCACTGCCTGTCAGCCCAACTGCAGCAGCTAACTGGGTGCGTGCTCCTGCTCTGCCATCACCACGAAGTCAAACGAGGGCTGACACACTCACATGCTGCCCTTGGCTCAGCAGGTCAGCCCCAAAATGCCAGAACACAGCCCCACAGCCTGGAATATAGTTTGGAATATCACTGGTTGCTGAGGCTGGTACAGCTCCAGGAATTATACTGCACGCACCTCTCAACCCACAGCCTGGGCTGAAGAGTGAAATGTGGAGTGCAAACAAATCCTTGAGATACTTGCATTTTGCAGCAGCAGTCGGAAGGCAGTTAGCATAACCACAGCTCACAAACAGTTGAACTGTTGTACAATTAGCAGCTACAGCTGCACTGCATGCAGCCTTCTCATTGTGTTGAAGCTGGAGATTAAATGCAAGTCAGAAAATGCAGAAAGTCCCCAGACAGAGATTTCTGGCTGCTTTCTATCCTTGTATTACATTTCTCAAAGCAAACATCACTCATGAACGTAAACGTTTCTTTGTATGCAAATATAAACAAAATCTCCCTGCATTCTCTGTCTGCCACACTAACAAATGCGAGCACTATGGCTGCTGCAGCAAAAACTAACAATATCAAGTGGGAAAGACACTCATTAAACTTCATCATTCTGTCTACTTTAATGATGCTTTTACTTAATAAAAATTCCCTGAGCAGTTGCAAGGATATTAGGCAAGGTCTTTGGTTATGTATCAGGGGTCTAAGCTGTCACTAGCAAGCATGCAGTTCAGGAGGGGCTTTCCCAAGGGGAAAGAGTGAATACAGCTTTCTTGTAATAAATTTAGAGAGAATCAATAACCACAGCCTGCCACATTACTTAAGCACTTAGGAAAGTAGGTGATCCTTCTAAATTAAACTACAAATTGCTAAATGTTGCAATTTACAGTATAAGCTCAGCCATGGAGCCTTGCAACTCGAAAGCATGCAGCCTTGCTACCAAATCTCTGAATTTAAAATTCACAAAGTTCCTAAAGTGTCATTTTCAAAAAAAACCTTTCTCCAGTACTTCTCCCTTGTAAAAGACAACGCACACTAACTGAAGGCTGCATACTCCCAGAGATGAGTGAACTAGTGTGGATGAGCAAACTAGTGTGAAGCGATGGATGCACACGTTGCTTTTCTTGAGTTTAAGCAGTTTGGAGTAGGATTTCAAGGCTAGCCATAAAAATACATTGCTCACACTATCTGTAAGAGAGCTACAGGGTGAGTATGAAGAAAAAAAAGGGCAGGTACAGTCAGACATGGTTGTGGAGGGATAATATCTTCACATGCATACTGTAAGCTGAGAAACATACATGAGATCCCAGTGCTGCTCAATTTTTCAAAATTGGGTATTTTTTCAACCTTGGTGATTTACAGTGAGCTCATCAGGATGGACCCCATGCTCACCTGCTGAACCAGGAGTGGGGAAAGGCTAAGCCAGTCACGGCATCACAAGAGATCAAAATCTGAAGGTAGTGCAAGGCTAATACACTTAGTTGCTTAGCCCGCATTAGTTTTAACTCTCCAGCATTTACTTCAAGAGGCCTTTGCCCAGGCAGTCTTTATAAGCTTGCTGCTCCCATGGTGTGCTTTCCCTGTGACTGAGCCTGGCCCTCTCTCCAGTGGGAGCTGCTAACACATCACCTCCTCAGCAACATCTTCTCCCAGGGTGGAGACAGATGCAGGAGTTTAAAGTGCCACTGATGTGCCCACGAGGGAAAAGAGGTTTGTGTGTGTTTGTCTGTGTGTGAAAATTACTTAGCAAGTACTGTATAATTTTGGTAGCTTACCACTAACTTATTTTTATTCTGTAATGTAAGTCAAATGATTTAAATTAAGAGAAACATTTCATGGGTAAGTGAAACAAATATCTGGTTACCCTGAACACTCAGATGGCAAACTGCTGTTACAGGATTCTTCATAAAGAAGCACGGGCAAGAGTAACTCATTTTATTCAGCTAATTTTTTGCCCCTTGTTTGCGAGTGCTTTGAAAGCAGATGGCAGCAGTGTCAGAGATCTTCATCATCTGAAGCTTTCTGTGAGTTCCTTCAAAACACAGATCAGATTTGGCCTGTCATCTGTGTGCCAGCTCATTCTCCAAGCCCAGACACTCTGGTGGTGCTGAGTGCTGAGCGGGGCAGGTGCTGGAGCTTCCCCCTACCTGCTGCTGGCTGAGAGGGCCTGGACCATTCACCCTCAGCATGCTGTACAGCTGTTCCAGTACTGCCAAGTCTCAGAAGCTTTGCCTTCCTCTGCTCCCCCCTCTCACTCACTGCTGCAAGATGCTCAGTTGCTGTATGCTACTACAGATTTCCAGTGACTAGGGTGGACAGTGGGAAGCTAGCTGACACACAAATGCTCACATTTAAGTATTTTAAAATACTAGATGAAGTCCGCCCAGAAAAACCACTCCCTTTCTCTCCCACTTTGCACACAAGCTGTTAGCTGCGTTACTTTATAGACTCAGCTGAGTCATACAGCTCAACATTGACTTATTGTGAATTCTTGCCTAAAAAACACTCCAAAGCTCAATAAACAAAGTGCTCTGCCAGAACTGTCCTGTAGCTCACTGTCTTGAGTGACTGTAGAACGTGCACCCTCAAGACAAGCCCATCCATCCCATGTCTCCCACCAGCCACACCTGACATCTCTGCACTTCACTATTCAGTCCCACAGCACAAACTTCCACCAGATCCCTCAGCTCCAATCTTTTCTCTTTACAGCCGCTATGCTGTATACCTTCAGAAGAGAATCAGCCTCTACTTGCCATGTTTCTGATGCTATTTACCTACAGGTTACTGTCAGAGATGAACCCTGACTACCTGGACCTCTGGCTTAGCTCAGAAGCTTAGCCCCATGCTGCCCCTCACATCAACACTGTCAGTTCTGCCATGACTCTGTAACAGCCCAAACTGCAATAGTGAAGGGAACGCACTCCAGAAGATACATTATGGGGACACTTCAGAGACATGTAGGTGCAGGGAGATCCGAGCTGAAGTAACAGACATCTGCTTTCCTATAGGGCTAGCTGTTGCAGGATGATCTTAATTCTGCCAGACATGTAAGCTATTAAAATGGTGAATTTAATCCCTATGCTTCTTTGAACTCTTGCGCATTAAGAACTTCTTTTTTTTCCAAAAAGGAATTCCAAGGAGGTATTAGGCATTTCTTTAATTAATATGCAGTAATAAAAAAAGCCATCTCCTCATCTTCTCTGAGGCCATCAGCCTTGTTTCAAAAGTACTTTAAATGAGAGGCACGTTACAGGAGCACAGCTGGAAGCTCACAGAATCCTCACCCAAAAAAAAAAAAGTCTTTTTTAAAGGAAAATGTACAGGCCAAGATTTGCAAAATGGGATAATGACCTTGTACATCCAACTTTAAAGACCTTATAAAAATGTGGCTTTTGGCAGAGAGGTTTTTGAAAGCACACTGATCGCTGGATTCTGTCTTCTGAAAATCAGAGCGACCCAACACCCAGCGAACTGAGCAACAAATGCCTCAGCCATTGCACAAAGGCAGACTGACAGACAAAAGGGTCCTGCATGGAACTGCCACATGTGCAAAGGAAAGGACATGCTTATATTCATACGATTAGAGAAATGCAAAGACTTCATGTAGAGACGCTATGGTTGATAAAATAACCCCCACTCAGCCCAGAAAAATGAGATGGAAGCTTGAGAGAACCAAGGAGAAAATGATTTGTTCCTGCACCTGGATAAGGTCCTATCAGACTCATTTACACAGAATTTCTCCCCTGGGATTCACACCTTGAAACAGATCTGGGAGGGCTGATCTACCTTCTCACACTCAAAGTGGATGAGTGAGCAGCTCAGCCTGCATGTACAGACCAGCCCCAATGGGGAATTTTACCCACCTACCTATGACCAGAAAAATAACAATTTACTGCTAGATACAGGTATCAGCTCCAAACTCTGAGTGAGGCACTCACTGGAACACCCTCCATCTAATGAATGAAAAGGAATTAAGTGCTGCAAAATCTGCATGACCAGGATCAGCCTCTTTGGCAAGAGAATGCAACAAGAAGGAAGATGACTATTCAAGTGAGAAAGAAGCATGCAGTGTTTACCTAAGTCATCTGTAGCATCACAACCCTTGTCTTTACGTAACACCATGTACATGCAGTAGATAAATCAACAGTTTCCTCCATTTCACCTATGTCACTGTGTCTATATTCAGGGTCACCTGCCCACTTGCAAATTAGCCCCAGCGAGGCAGTGAATATGGTGCAGGAAACATATAGGCTTGCAGCAGACACCTTGCTTGAGCCAACAGAACACAGTCTTCCTCACTGTTACTTTCATGTTGTTGTGCACATGGCATTCTTTGGGCTTAAACAAACCAGTGCTCATTTTCCTTTTTGAATGCTACACTAAGGGGATTGCTGCTCAGTTACATCTCCTTATATAATCTTTATTATTGATTTACTACATATATTTTGCTGTGCATCTAATTAACATTAAAGAAAAGGAAAACAGAGGGTAAAAATAGCTAAATGCAAACCAAGGAACTTTCCTTAAGTTACTCTATGTCTGGCAGGTGTATATATTTTTTTCTTAGTAACCAGACAAAGTGTACCAATAAGATGTAGAGAATAGGCACTCTGGGGAAATACTGATCCATGGTCTTCTTTTTTTCTTTCTTTTTTAAGCAAATATTGAAGTTCCTGATTTAATCTGAGCCTGCACAGCAGCACACCGAGGATGGCTGATTTCATTGGCAGAAGCAGGGAAAAGATTGAGGAGACCACAATTCTCCGTACATAGGGTTTATATTGCTGCCCTGCTCTGCTGGGTTGGCTCACACACCTACCTTCATCACCACTTCTAGCTGCAGGGCTAGCTGCCTAATTAGTACTCAAAATAGACAAAAAATCTGAACAGTGATGAACTCAAGCAATCTAATCCACATGAACCACCGCTCCTGAGGGCCTCAAAGATGAAGGACTAGGCCTCTCACCCCATTTCACAACACTCAGGTGATTCAATGCAAGAAACTCAAGCTCCAAGGAACCATGGCATAAAGATGGCATAGAATTTGTTATGGGATGCTTAGAGGGAGTCTGAGGATTGAACAAAAGTATTTAAGGCTAATATGGGACTCGTGAGATGTTTAAGAGAAGGGTGAAGAGAGTGAAGGGCAGGAATCAAGGTAGATGGTAGAGAGCAAGTGCAGGGAATTGAAGAGAGTTCCAGGTGGGGAATAAATGAGGCCAGTCATGCGCAAGCAGGAGCTGGTCAGCATACTTCTCAGCCAAGCCTGGCGCAAAACCACCTTCATTTTGCCCTATCTAAATAAACTAAATTGCTTTCTGTTCTGAGAGAGTGCGGGCAAACTCCAGGCTTGACTATCCTGTTACTAAGTTGAGCCCAGTGCTGGATACTGGAGAGAAGAAGGGTCTGAGATGTGCTCCCAGAGTGACTGAGGGGCTGGATGTTGGAGACAGTGGGTCTGGGGACTTGATAACCCAAAAGACCAAGATTTATGGAGTCAGATACTAGAGAGATCCTGGAAATAGGGTTTTCCTTGAGTATTAATTCCTGTGTCAGGCTACTGCTTGCCATTTCTGAATTTGTGTGGGTGTCTGTCTGTTTGTGGTTGGCCATGTCTATACACTATCTGTGTATAAAAACACTCCAAATTTGTGCTTAGTTTTACTACTGGGAGGACAAGGGAAGATGAAAGAGAAGCAGCTGCTCATTGCTACTGATCCAGGAAGCCTCTGGCTCCTCCAGTCCACTGGGTTGAGCTGTTCTAAAGCACTACTAGAAAAAAAAGGTGAAGAAATGAGAAAACTCACTTGTTTTGAGACCATTATAAAAAGGGAAAAGAGTAAAGCGTGGAACTACAAAGGACCATTTTAGTCTCACATCCGAAGTGCTGCACATCACAGACAATTCAATTGTACTCAGTCACCTCAGCTGGCTTTGTTCAGCTCACGTTGGATATACCTTCCAGAAAGGCTGTTCCAGGGGAAATTTCCTATATTCAATTTTTGAACACATGAAACAGGCCATCATGGATTACATTTTACCACCTTCCTTGTGAAATCTTTCTAGTTCCAAAATACAGACCTTTTCAACTATCCCTGGCCAACAATGGCACAACATATGAATGACAATGATCTTCCAGATGCCCTGACAAGTGCTCAGACATGTCCACAAACATGCAAAGGAGTAAGAGCAATCAAAGCCAATGTAAACATAGTTTTCACTACTCATGTTAAAATGTTGGAAAGCCAGAGATCACATGCTCCCATTATGGAAGCAAAAATTATCAACATGTTAGTTTTCCAGTTGATCACTTCTACTGCAGAAGACCAAAGATGGTCACACAGATACCACAGAATAAAGTGACAAAGAACATTCAGCCAATTCTGAACAAAGCATCACACCATTAATATCTGGCAAACAATATCTAGGTCTTATGCAACTCTTTGGTGTTTTTCTGTGGCTATTATTGTGTAGACAAAGCTATTCCAGAATCTTTTCAGGTGGGACCTGTGTTATGTGGCAGCCAATAACCTTTATGGTTACACTGCAATGAAAATGTTGCTTAGTGTAATGAGCAGAGATCATATGTTAAGCCCCCAGCTGCCCTTCTATTATTTTTCATTACAGTTTTTCTGAGTATGTTATGTTTCAAGATCACTCAGGGAATTACACCTAACTAGGTGCACAAGTCAGCTCTTCATTACTCAGACCACACTGAAACTGAGCCATCAGCAAACACAAGAGTACCACAAGAGGTACCACAAAGTTGCCTTTGGAACGCAACAGTTACACCTTTAAAAAAAAAAGTTCCTTAGAAAGGAAAGCAGTGAACATAAAAGAGTAAGTTCTGATGCCATTAAGTCTGCCTGGTTTCATGAGCTGCCTTCAGACTGTTCTGAGACCCACAGAGTGAAGCCTTCTAAAGGGCCTCCTTCTTCCTTGATGTCCTCTAAAATGAAATGGCAACATTCAGTCAGCCTGATTTTGGTGTCAAGAAAAACTATAAATATTGCTTCTGATTTCAGTTAGTGCAAAGTTTGTCCCTTAATGTCATAGTTATATGTCCATGACAACTGAAAATCCACCAGTGCACACTGCACAGCACAGGATTTTCTGTGAGATAGCCTCGTCAGAGTCCCCTTGAAAATCACCATTGTTTCCTATTTTGGCTCTCTGCTAAGGTTAGAAAATGTAAAGATTTTTAGATTACTTCTGGATAGGAATTATAATGGAGATTTCATTACAATCTGTATCGTAATTAATGTTAGTAACTTGGAAAATGTTGGAATCTGTGCCAAAGTCCTTTCTGTGATGCTAGTCAAACAACATGTTCTTGAACATTTAAATCATCTGCTCATGGCCATTACTGTGAAGCTTTTTGATGCAAGCAAATAGGCAAAGCACACTTGCAGTACAGCTCACAAACCCCAAACTTCACAGTAACACATGAAGAACATCTACGATGGCTATGAGCACTGGAATGAAAACTATGTCTTCTCATCAAGTGTTTGTAATAGCTAGGGGCAATGAGTCACTCTGTAAATTCCTTAATGCACGCAATAACCAAAATAGTTTCTCTTACAAGGAAGGTAGGCTTATGCATACCAGTATGATGTAGTGTTGCTGAACATCTTTTTGCTGTAGGTAGGCAGCACTCATCCTAAATTGTTGGTGCTTACGCATGGTCATGAGTTAAAGGAACAAATTTGGAACTTAAAAAGGTCAGGAGCTACTCTGCTTGGTCATCAGACATTTGCAAAAGGCACCCAAAGGAGTCTTGAAGAGCAATGCAAAATAAAGCAAGGGTTCCATCTGCTTCCAGGCAAGAAAAAAAAGAAAATGGTGCTGAAATGGTTTGTACTGTTACTCAGAGGGTGGTGAGGCACTGGCACAGGCTTCCCAGCTTGCTGTAGATTCCCCATCCCTGGAGATGCTCAAGGAAGAGATGGATGAGGCCCTGGGTAGCCTAATTTGGTGGGTGGCAGCCTGGCCCACAGCTGGGGGTTGGAACTGGATGACCTCTAAGGTTCCTTCCAACTCAAGCCATTCTACGATTCTATGAATTTATGTGCCACAGCAACAATGAAAGCAGAGTGTAACAACAGGAAGCAGTCACTAAGTTACTGTCTTGAGTGACAAACCGCAGGACACCTGCTCTACATCTCCTTAGAACCATGTTGGAAAGTGCACTGCAGAGAGATCAGATGTGATTCTTTGATTGACTACTGTGATTCTTTGATTGACTACTGTGCTTACCTCTTAGTTTCTCAACGTTCAGGCTACTAACATGCTTGCAAAATCCCATCCCAAGCATGTAAGGTAGCAAACAGGTGCCCCCTTACTTGGGAAAACATCATGGCGTGTAGCATGGAGCAGATTTATGAGAAATAAATTTCTGTGCACAGAAAGTTTGTGGAGTCTCCTTCTCTGGAAATGTTCAAGACCTGCCCGGATGCCTACCTGTGCAACCTGGGCTAGGAGCTAGGGGGGTTGGACTCCATGATCTCTAGAGGTCCCTTCCAACCCTACAATTCTGTGATTCTGTGAAATGCCAGTGCAGAAATTGGAAAAGCAAAGCAGAAAAAAAGATTTGTCAACATCTCTCTGTCACTGAGAAAGTACTTCATTAGCTTGTCAATTGCAGAGTGTCTAGGAGATACATTTATTGACAACTCACTACCAATCGATTCAACATCTATATAAAGCTCTTCTAATGCAATGAGCATGCTGACTGACATAGTTGTGAGATCTACAGAGAACTAATAGCTTTACTAAGCCTCAAATTGCTCTAATTCCTAAACAAAATGAAATCAGAAGTGGTGAAACCTCACCAACGTCTCAGCAACTATAGCATATTCACTGGTTATAGTGCAACATTTTAAAGAGAGATTCACTTTTGATACAATTCATAGGTGGAGTATAAATCTATGGTGGATAAATGTCCTTATACAAAACACAGTTTTCCACTTCTGCAGCTGTTTGTGCTTAATGGATTACTTATGAAATAGAGCTGGCATTTTCTGCTCCCTCAGTGCAGTAGGAAAGTGCTTGGGATTTGAAACACTGTTCACCTACCAGCAGATTGGTGTGGCTGGTCCCCCAGTCCTTGACTGGGCTATGATAACACTGTGAATGGTTAATTGATCCTGCAGTGGCTGTGATGACTGGCAGCCGCTCCATGCAGCCAGCAGCCTTCCATCAGTGCACACTCCCCTAACCTTTACTTGCTCTGATTTGTCTACCTGTTTTATCACTTCATGATAAGGCAGCATCAAAGGCAGCAGGAATAACCTATTCTGGCACCTCCATCTGGCACTATATATCAGAATTGTGCTGCTCTGGTGGATTAGTTTCAGATCCCTGTTGGCAGATCAAAGGCAGCAATAATAACCACAAATCAATTCCTCTTTATGGCCTAAAACATCTTCTCTCTTACATGGGATGCCTAATTTCTTCACCACCCTAGAGCCCTTATAAATACTGACTTTGCCTAGACACAACAGTTCTGTGCAGATCTTCAGACACTAGAGAATTTGGCACTGGTGCTTTTGGAAGCTTTCACCTGTTCACTGACAAACAAAATGAGCAGCATCAGTATCGAGAGGCTCATAGAGATTGAACACTTGAGTCTCTGAGAGTCACAGAGCTGCTTGGTGCCAAAATGAGGGCATATAAAAAGATGCCTTCAGTCTCATCTTGTGTAATTTATTGCCCAGCACCCACTTCAGAGATACTGCTGTACTTTCACTGAAGCACCCTGGCTGCTGTCAGCTCATTGCTCAGTGCTCTGAGCTGACCACAGGATGCTGCCAGAGTGCACTCCTTTGCTGAAAAACAAACTGTGGTTCCTAATGATGTTGCCAGACAGTTTACCCACTTGATCAGCCCCTGCACTAGGAAATAAGTCCCTCATGAAAGGGGATTCATAAGGTTCAAAATCCACATAGCTGCTGGGTATATGGTTCCTCTTGCACTGTGTGCGCTTGCATTGTGCCGCACTTGAATTCTGGGTACACATGTGCTGGCTCTCAGTTAAGGGCACTGAGGGTTAAAATAAAACTCAGTGGATAGATTTAGCTCTCTGCCTGGCTACGCTTTCCTGTCAAAATGAGATTTCTGTTGCAAGTAAAGCAGCTTTTGGTTGCTCCCTCTCCGTAACATCTTCACAGTGACAAAGACAAAGCTGTATTTACCATGATGTGGTCAGGCAGTTCTTTCACACTGAACTCACACAAAGATATTGTGGCAAAAAAAACCCCTGTACCTTGGATTTGACAGCAGAACAGCTATTATGCTGTGAGAGATATGCCTGCATGGGCAGTGAATGTAAACTCTTGCCTTTATCTTCCTTTACGTCTTTCAGGCTGGTAACTTGCAGTTTGAACTATGTCTCGAAAGAGAATGCAGTATCATCTGAGGATATCAACAGTTCAACACTCCTACATTTTTCCTAAAACGAAACTTGGAGATAGACGGTGAAAATCTTAGCTGCTTAAAGATCACTGGAAATTCTCAAGAAAAATAAATCAATTAAGGCAAACAGTCAGAAATCCTTCGGTGCTAATACAGTCTGCAAAGGCCAGAATGACCTAGTATTTCAGGGCTCCTATACAAGGCCCCAAAGAACATTTCATCCTAGACCTTTCTGGAACACAAATGTAGAGGTACCTGATATTAACTTTTTTCACTATTTAGTTATTAAGATACAGTTCCACTTCACTGACTGTTTATTGCTGAGGCTTTTTTTTTTTTACTATACACATAGAACTGGAACATTGTCTCAACATATGGAAAATGTGGATAGTACATATTGCTCATAGCTGCACATAATTTTAAGAACTGTAACTGTACTATTTCTAGATAATTTTAAAACTATGACAAAGATTGAAGAAAAATGGCAAGACTATAAAAAGTAGCATGGGTTTGAGTCAATAACGTACAAAGAGTATCATTTCTTCCTTACAGTATTCTTTTTACATGCTAGCATAACTAGGAAGTCAGAAAGATTAAGCAAAGATCAAGAAAAAAAGACCATCCTCTTCCTCCCCCTCCCACTACTGAGCTTAGGAAAGATCCTAAGAGGAAAAAAATTAATGCAGGCAGTTTCTAAGACAGTTCAATAAACCTTGGGGAAGGCCTAAGTGTCAAATTTGCCATCCTGGTAGTACCTAAAGCACCGCTACTAAAGCAATACAATAAAGTTTATGAACTTGTCTTTACTGCTACATAATTTATCTTTGAGAAATGGTTCTATGGCAAACAACTGCTCTGTATGAATCTCTCTGGGGCTTCAGTGGGCTGCAGTTTTTATCACAGCAAGTAAACTGGATCAAGATTGAACACCAAGCTGAAATATATATCACAATGTTGTGTTTTTTTTATTTAATGTAAGATACTTAATTCAGAAGTTAAACACTACTATACTCAAATAAGTGTTTTCTTATGACCTATGCCAACCTCCTAGCTGAAGTCTTTTTGAAAGACTTCACTGAAAATCAGAATAAACAATCCAAAATCTTTCACACTTTCCTATTTAAGCAAGTTCCCATTTTCTTACTGTTTTATTAGCTCTCCAAATAAAAACAAAACAAAGCAAAACAAGCCACTGCTATTTCAAAATAAACTTACCAAAAACCTAACCACCACAAGCAAAGGAACACTGACTTCACTTCTTCACTTGGCCTAATGCTTGTAGTATAGATTGCTCAGACCTCTTTCCACCACATTACAAAAAATCCTGCAGAAAACCTTTCTTTCTGGAGTGCATACTTTTAGATCAGCAAACTGGTATGAATCAAATGATGTAGTTAAACAGAAGAACATGTTGTATAGAAAACTCTCTATTAGCACTCACAGCCCAGGAATACATGCAAAGCTGACACAACAAATGGTGAGGAATTAGCATGATGGAATAGACCTACAAAAAAAGTGTCAGCTTGGGTTTCTTGCCAAAGAGGTATTAGCACAGTGTGTACAACAGCTGTGTAAGAAAACCTCAGTGCATTCTAGAAATAAAACATTGTACAGAGGGACTGACAGCCCAAGAGTACAGGAGGGTTAGTTTTCATCCCTGGATGTTGTGATTCTTAGCCAAGTGGCATTTCTCAGTGTTTGTCTATAACAAGATAATTTCAGAATGCTGGATTATTTGATGAATTCCCACATTTCAGCAAATGTTCTAGGCAACTGGCAATGTCATATTGATTTTGGTGAAAACAAGAAAATGAAAGGGGAAAGGTATATATACACAGAGCCCGTGAGTTTGTGACCTCTTGCATTTAGTTAGCAGGTGCAGCTGCCTCAGACATCCAAATCTGTGGGTAATGGTTTACAGATTAAAAAGCCAGAGGATGGCTGCCATCCTTCTTACCCACATTAACAATCCCCATCTTTCCTCCTGTATCCTTGCAGCTCTTTCTCCCAGTACAGTTTAGAAATTCTGATATTTGGAACAAATTGCCCCAGGGAGAGGAAGAAAGTAAGAGTTAAGGGGAGGATAGAAGAGAGGAAGGAGGAGTGATGAGGACAAAAGAAGGATGAAGAGACACAGAGAGCTTCATGCACAGCAAAGCAGTTGACCTTGGCATGGGAAAAAGAAGATGATGGTGGTATAATGTAAGAAACATACAGGCAACTCTTACCTTGGTGAAGAAATGAAGCATGGAGTGAGTTCAGAACAAACAGACCAGAGTTCAGATCATATTAATTCAGAGAGCCTTTATAGTGCAGAGCAGAAGAACATAGGGGGCCCTTGACTGGCACAAATCCCCCAGTCACTGTGCAAGTCCTCCTTAGTCTATGGTTTTCAGTACCATGACTTCAAGACCAAGAACATCCAGTACGAGCACAGACTTCAGAAGATCTTTTCCTGTTTAAACATATATGGTGCCTGTCACTTCTACACATCCATCTTTCATCCACATTAGCACCATTAATGAAAAAATAAATGTTGCAAAAGGTTAGTATTAGCATAGCCCACGCCAAGGACATGAATTTAAAAAATGCTTTTTACTTTGTATCACAGCAGTCATACATCTTGGTCTTGAGCAGTTCTTAGCCCTGTCCAGATTCTGATTCCACGTTATATAGATAAAGTCTGTCCTGACTCTCCTTCCATGATTAATTGACTTGACATCTTTAGTGCTGGACAGCACCCACTTGATGGGCTTCATGTATTAAGTAAAAGACAATAATTCTTACTGAAGCAAAATAAGCTTCTTGGTGAAAATCATGGATAGTGACTTCTTTCTGTCTTGTGTCTATACTTCAGATTGAAGTCAGACCATGGTTACTCCCCACGGTTTCCCCAAACAGGAGAGAAAACAAGCAACCAGCCTGCCAGGAGGGGTGCCAAGGGACATCTTGGGGATGACCTGCACAGGTGAACACATTGTGTGTCACTTCCAGGCAAAGGACACTTCACCCACCTGAGTGACAATGCCCATCCCTCACAGCACGCAAGTCCCTGTCTGCCTGGTGGGACTCTCACACAGACATACTAACTGAGCATTATCAAAGCCCAAGCTGATATCCTCTTCAAAATTCCTCCGTTCTCCACTTTCCTGGTCACTATGGCAACAACCATCATCCTGCGAACAGCACCATCCAACTTCCCATGCACTTATTAATCTCAGCCATTTTCAGAATTGCCTCTTTTCCCTGCACAACATTTCTAAAAACTGAGTTTTACTCCCTGCTGATGTCACCAAAGCTGTGGCACGGTTCCTCTACTTCATGTTGCAAACCCACGGCCACCCCCAGTGAAATCCCACATACAGCTATGGAAAAGAGACAAAATCACAAACAAACACAGAGCATATTCTGTAGGTATTCACAGGTAGACTGGACACAGATGATGCCCTTTGCTGGAAAATGTTGGTATCTATGACCAACTTTACCTTTTACAAGCTGTCCCTGCCAAGTAAAGATGCTGAAGAACAGCTGTAGACAGCCAAAAGACAGCAACACAAGGCTTTATTCTGAGCTACATCTTTTCCAAGAAACATCTCTCTCACTTCGTTTTGTTTAACTGGGCCATGACTATAGTTTATTATTTCTTACATTATATCCATTCTGTATTCACATTAATCCTGGCCTGGGAGACACACAAGATTTCTCTTAACTTGACTCTCTTCTTTACTATATTCTTCAGATATTATTTCAGTGAAGGAACTGGTAATTTTAGATCAGATATTCTCACACTCTTTCTCAGGGATTTCTTTGGAAATTATTTTTAGTAAGGAGGAGACTACAGCTGTGACTGCATTGTTTCATTCGGGCAGAATAAAGAAACAGAGGCCATGGGCTCACAGCTCCAAGATAAAATAATCAGCACATGAAATAAAACCATATGTTTGTAGGAAAAAACTTTTTTAAAGGAGTCCAGTAATTTCTGTAAACAGTAGTTTAATAGCACTTATGCATACACGTGCTACAATGGGAGATCTGTGACATCTCTCAATACATGGGAAAAAATATTTTATTTCAGAAGAAAAAAGTCATTTTGGTTGAGGCAGTGTATAATTTTCCACAGACAAATGTGTTCATCTAAGCTCAACCTACATGTCTCTGTACCGTATGCTCAAATTTTCTCTCACTGCATTCAATACATTAAGTGCTGCCTAACTCCCACCTCCTAAATTCAGCAAAAAAAAAAAAAAAGAAAAATCATTTTTCCTTAAAAGAAAACATCCTCTGAAATAGAATGTACTCTTACTGCCTATGAATTAGAGGCTGAAACTGGCCATTTGTTAACATCCTACCCATTAACCTGTAAAGTGTCAACAACATTTGTGACACCGCTGTAAGGAAACTTTCCCAAGCAGTGGGCAGGGAATGCTCACTGATCCTCTAGAGAGCACTCAGAACGGGTTGGCCTTTTATCCCATGCTGGCTCACCTTTGCTAAGTGCAAACAGAAGGCTGGTCCACAGTGCTGCCAAGGGTTTAGCAGCCCTGAACACTCTCATGAATCTAGGTAGAGGTGAGACCCTGCAAATGCTACATCATGGAAAAAATGTTCAAATATTTTGAAGGACTCACACATTATAGCAGCACTGCAGTATTAAAAGAAGTGCAGTTTATCCAAAACAGATTTGGTGAATGCAAAATCAAATAAAGGAAATCCAGAGTCCTAAGAAGAGAACAAATAAGAAAATATAATCTGACTATATAATCTATAGTCTAAAAAGTTTGACTTTTGCCCATCATCCCTCCCTCCCATATACTGACTGGCTATGGAAGGAACAGGCAGCTAATAGCTTTTTATATCCCATTTTTTCATTATTTGGTGTTTTTACCAAATTCTCTGCTTTTCTGCTTTTGCTGCACTTCCTCCCTACCTCCTCCCTTTGCCTAATCAGCTGATTCCCCTCATTTATCTTCCTTGTCGAGAAGCAGGGCTGTTTCTATTTCTCTTGCCTTTCCAGTTTGTCAGCCTTTGCTTTCTTACTGGCCTTCCTTCTTTACTACTTTTCTGCTTTCTTCCTTCCTTTCCTTGTATTTCAACACTTTATTTTTTTTTATTTTTTTAAATACAGGATACTCATCTTTTCACCTCTGCTCTGTTTTTGCCTCACAGGTGGTTGGATCTGAATACGAGGGACTCTGATTTAAGACATTTAATAGGAAAATGAATGACTCTTCCCTTAGTATTCTCCTCAGCAGATGGACAAACTTTACACAGAGGAGATCTGCTGCAGCATATCCGAAGATATTTCCTGAATCTCATAAAATTGTTCAGAAAAATAAAATTTAAGGATTTAGGAGGATTTCACGTTAAACATTTCATATGCATCTTTAGAGGAATTGCAGTAAGCTCCCATTTGTTCCTTAAAAAGTAAGCATGGAGTAACAGTTATTACTGACATCTGTCATATTAACATAGATACTGAATACCTTTATAAAATTCAGTAGCAGCAGCAACAGATGTAGCATAAAACACTGTGAAACAATCTCCTTAATTGAGCATCCGCTAAACAAAGCGGCTTCATCACTGACAGACACTGAGTAACACAGGAGGCAGCTTCCCAGAAGGTACTTGCTGCTGTTATATCAGAGGTAATTAAACTGCAAGGTGATTTATTTCTTTTCAGCCGTGTACCTGAACTTCCTAAAGTCATTAATGATACTTTATGAAAGTATCAGCAGACACAGGACTTAATTATCCCCAACTAAATTATGTTTACAATACAGACACAGTCACAAAAATTCTACAAAATGCCATTTGTTGGCAAAACATTCGTAAATTAAGCACAACGGATGTACAACTCCAGTGCACTAAGGGTAGAAGCGCTGCCATCACACTTACTGGCTCTTCCTTCCCTGAGACCGACAGTGGCTTTCTGAGAGCAGGCAATATCTCTCGGCAAGAAAATCTGTTTACATCAAAAATATTTTTGCACAGTCCTATTGCAGCATTATTGACCACTAAAGGAAGCCGAAGACAACAAGATAGGGATTTTTAAATAAATACGGTGCCTTAAAGAGTGGAAAAATCCCTATATATAGAAATTCAAAGGAATATCAATGTCTGACACGTTTTCCCCACCATATTAGCTAATCCAGCAAAAAAAAAAAAATCCTTGGTATGTCATTTGCTGATTGATGAGCACAGAGAGCTGAGACCCGAGCACGGAATTTTATTGCTGAAGACATTTTCATCTGCAGCCAAATCACCAGGGAAACACTTTGTCAAACAACTTCATTCTGCCGGGAGATTTTGTGACAATATTGGCAACTTAAGAATTTGTTCTGTTTTTTCCAATAGCATCTACCTGCCCTTGCTGAGAAATATTTACAGTAGCACTGCAATTCATGCAGATGACCAGTCTAAGACCTGGGAACATGAGCTTCACATTTCTTTGTGATATCTAAAAAACAGATAATTTGAAAGCTCTATTTATACATACATACATATATATATATATATATATATATGATCCAATATATTTTTGGCAGTGTTTAATACCAATCCCTGTACTGTCATAATAGCAACTGATCTTACATTGAGCATCTGCAGAGCTACAAATTGTTACTTGTTTTCAAGAGCTCAATCATGGTTTAGTATTCCCCCCCCCCCCCCACACACACACTCTTTTGCACCTAGGGAGAACTGAATCAGACAAAGCGATGCTAACTTTGATACCATCAGGTTAGGCAAGATGAGAAGTTGTCACTGAAATACAGTGGGTTAATATATCCAAACTCACATCCTCTGGCTGCTCCTGAAGTTGCTAAGGAATTTGAGTCCTGCTGATTGTCTTGAAGCTTCTAATTATTTTCTGTGTTGAATGAAATTCCCAGGTTTCACAGTTTTTTACTGTGATGGCAGCAAAAGTGACCTCTGTGAAGTTTTCTTGGCCAAGTAACAGGCACACAGCGTTCTCAGCACCTCAGCTATGCTGTCTGCAACAGGCTGGATCTGAACATCTAAAATATGATGCCTAAATAGGGGCGTATGCATAAATTGTGCATGTTTCCTTTGTTGATAGGAAAGCATCAGAAAACAAATAAACAGCCAAACAAGATAGTTAGGACTACCTGGCATGTGACAGAGCAGGGGAAGGAAGAAGTGATGCTACTTTTTTTACAGGGACAGGTGGAAGCATGCAGGTAAACTCCCACCCTCAATTAAAGCTACGGGTAAGTCTCCATCCCTTGCATTCAATGAGGGGAGAATTTTTCCTTCAGATTCTTGGGTTAAGCCTTATAACTGTGAATCTGAAAGTAGAGGTTAATCTGAATAACAATAATTTTTTCCTGGAGAACTTGCCTTAGTTACTATGATGCCATTTTGTCTGGGCAATCTGCAAATGGCATCCTTATACTGGTTAACATAAGGGACAGGAGAACAAATGTTTAATACTAGCTGCCAGTCAGCTTGCAAATAAAAAGGCTTTGATCTAGCACCCGAGCATCCATTGCCACCATTCCCATCACTGCAGGATCCACTCAAACCCCTGCTGCCACCCATCTTCTGAAGCTGTCCCTGTGACATGCACAAAGATGCATGCTTTAAAAAATAAAAAGCAGCACATGCCACATGTACACTGAGCAAAGATAACAAGCTGAAATATCCTCTGAAGAGTTTACCACTAACTTTGGTCAGCTAATAGTTAGCTCTCTGAGACATTTCCTTGTGACTTATTTCCCTGCAGCACCTACCAATTGTACAGGAAATCGTCAGGTCAAGTCCAACATCAGACAAATCATTCCACTTGTTTCTAGATACGTTTTGGCAGGGATGAAGGCTGAAAGATTTGATGTAAGTCTTTAAAATTGCAACTTGCCATACCTGCTGTTGTATTTGCTCTTTTTTTTTTTTTCTTTCCAGAAAAGCAGTATTTTAAAACATACACGCACACACAAAACCTTCCTCTTCTATCCCCTTAAGTGTTGAACATAAACAAGTGGCTGGGTCTGTTATTGGTTAAATGACAATGTGAGCAGAGTCAAGTGCCCACCTCTGCCACCTGTGACCACCATGCCCTCCTGCAGGACAGCTGGGCTCCTGGCAGGGGACAGGTCCCCAGCACTTCACTCCTGTCATGGCTGTGAAGCAATTCTTCCTCCTTTTTGGCTCCATACGAGCTTGCCGCAGGGAATTTGACTGATTATCCCTAAACATGAAAATGCAGTTATTTTCATATGTGCAACTAAAACCATCTGTTAAAGAAATGTGCTTAAAACTTCACTCCAACAAATGATGTACAAGTCCTCTCCAACATGCATGAGTTCTGTGAGCACCACCTCACCACACAGATGGAAGGGCTCCGGGCTGACCACCAGCAGAGGTTCCTGGCAGCCTGGAGACCAGGAATCTTCAAGAACTGCACAATAGATTCCTCAAGGAGCAAGAATTATGTAGAGCATCATCCAGATACAGCACTAGTGTGAAATACCTTTCTACACTTGAGGTGAAAACACACCTGTAAGTACCTGATGTGAAAGGGGATGCTGCTGGGCTGTGCTATGGGTTGACAGCGGGCAAAGGACTGAGGAACAGACTTTCTCTGTCACTGGTAGAAATAAATTCTCTCCATCAGGTATCCTCAGTCTAATGCTACCAGTCTTTTCCCAGATCATTCTTAAACATTATCTTCCTGCATCTCTTCTGTGTGCTCTGTGTTGTTGACACCTGGCTGGCTACAACAGCTTGAAAGTTCAAATGGCATACAAAGAAATAGAATTTGGACAGCAGTGCAGTAATTCTGACACTCTAGAAGTCAGAGAGCAGAAGGACAGGTTCACTTGTCACTGCGTCCTGCAGCTAGAAGTGGAAGGATTTTCCTCTCTCTATCAGGATGCATAAATCCAGCTTGCTACACACACCGCTGTGCTCATGTGACACGTTTACAATGTCTTGCCTTGCTCGGCAGTAATGATCTTTCAACTCTGCTGTCAGATCAATGCACGACTTTCCTCAGGACTCACTCACTGGAACATTGGTCAGGAGGAGTGCAGCTCTGCAGAGCAACATCCAAACCGGACGGCTCCACTAGGAAGGGCTGCAGAGACAGGCAGGAGCCTGTTTGTTTGCAAAACCCTTTGATTCAGAGCACTGAAAGAAGGGATCTCTGGCCCCTCTCACATCACACTGCAGTGCAGCTTTCCTTTGTATCATCACGGAGGACTTTCTGAATGATCCGGATTTGTTCTTCTCCCTCTCCCATCGCTAGGCTGAACTTTTGGTAAAACTCTCGCCCCATCTGGGTCTTTGCCACTGGCAATCAGCAGGAGGCACTGTCCTGAATAAGCTTTGACAAACTTCAGATGGAAAGCGCACCTGAAATACCTCATTAACAACATAAAACCTGCTGGTTTTTACTCTCCCTTAAACTCAAACATAGCTACATGTAGCTTGACTACAAAGACTCGATAAGAAAAACAGAAACAAAACAAAACACTCAAGAAACGACAGCTAAGCTATTACTACTGCATAACAAGTCACTCCTTGCAGAGCCCATAGAACACATTTCTTTCAGACAAAAAGGCAATGAGTGAAGGGACAGAAGAGAAGCTGAAACTTAATTTTAGTAACAATGCATGTGGTCCTTTTCTTTAATATTCAGAAGTTTCAATCCTCTTGCTCCATTCGGAAGTAATAGCTGTGAACAGAAGAAGGTAATTATTCACATCACCTTGATCACAGGCACAGGCCATGTAAGTAAGAAATCATGTCTATTTTTAAAGTATTATTCTTTGGACACACAGTTCGGAAGTCACTTCTCAAAGATCTTCATTTTCACAGCTCAGAATTACTGATCTGGAAAAGCCTTCTTCCAAACGTCAAACACAAGACACTACCACGAGCCCCAAGTACAGCTTCACCAAATTGACACTGACTCTTTCAAGCCTGTCTTCTCTATGAATAAAAGACATCACACCTTGCAAAACAATGGTAACATTGCTCCACCTCATGAGGCTGACTCCACTTCTCCAAGAAATGTCAGGAAGCCTCAGCAGGACTGCTGCTACAGACTTACTACCTAAAAACAACATTTATAGGGCACAAATGATAGTTTCACCTAAAATGCTTTGGTTTAGTTTTAAAATAAGGCAGCTTTACAGTAACTCAACAGGAACACACAAAATCTCCTAACAGCAATTTGTCTTTTAGATCTGCTTTAAAAGAATGCAAATTCCAGAGCACTGGAAGGCATCCTCAGCCAACATGAGAACCTGAGGATGAAAAGGAGCTCCTCGCCAGGGTCTCATCGCTGGGGGCATTTACACAGTTAAAGTCATAATACAGCAAATGCAAACACTGCATTTTCAATACTACTTCAGAACTATTACTTGAGACTCAGTATATTGCTGTCTCCATCTGAACACCAGAAATAGTATGAAATTAGAACTTCGTACTTATTCATGAGTTCAAATTTAAGCAATTCTTCTTTTCAGGATTACAGGCTTGACTTTTCTAATTTGCTCACACACAGAAATGGAGTAATTCTGTTATGGTCAATGTCAGTGCAAGACTAGGAAGAACTGTTCTTTAACCACAGGTCTGAAAGACGGGGAAGGCGAGATTCCCAGCCAAGGCGGCACAGACAGTGCTTCACAAGTAGTGAAGAAGCTGCGTTACAAGTTTCAGCTGCACAAGACTGCTGAACCTTATGTTGTTGTATCTTTACTGTTATTCTTACTCATTAAAGCTGGCTCGAAAACATGCTGGCAGGCTGAAGATCAAACTTCTCTCCGAAGCAGTGACAGTCAGTTTGAAATGAGCTCTATTCAGTTGCTAAAGGGCTCATCCTTGTTGGGTGCAAGCTGGAACGGTGTGGTGGAGCTCTGACCTCTTAGACCAGGCTCTCTACAACTTTAAGAGGTTAAAAGATAGTGGATTTATAGCAAAGACATTTTTACATTTTACTTTTTTTTGTTTGTTTTAATATTCTATGGTAAAAGATCTAGCCTTTGACATCAGCTGTCAAGACAGTAGTCAATAATTTGATGGATGGAGTGGCTACAGTGATAAACAATCAAGTCCACAAACGATTCAGAAATATTACTCATAGAATCAAGTCACATTAGTGATATACACTGCACACAACGCCAGAAGATTATATTAAAATTCACTGGAATGTCTACAGTGAAGTTTAATTGTAATTTGCAGGATATGAGGTTCACATGTATGAACATGAACAAAAATAGACAAACTAAAAAAGCTCTGAAGCTCTCCCATTTCTACCACAGAAAGGACCAGTAAAAAAGCCATGGATACTTTGCAGCTATGAGTACTAATAATGGTTTCTATATTCCTCTTACTTTCCTCTGAGGGAACATTTTTTTTTCTTCTGACAGTGATAATTTCATCGACAGGCAGGAATGCTCTAACTGAATAAGGCACCAGTCCCGAGGAAGGCTTGGGCACCAACGGGTACCAAAGAGTCTGGGGAGCAGCAAATTTGAAAACTCCTGTCAAAACCTTGACAACGAACACCATAACTTCACACCTATTTGAAATAAGACAGACTAAGGAACTACTGTATTTGAAAGAAATTTTATCCAGAACTACAAAGCCAAGATAACAGTACAATGACACCTGTCAAGCTAGATAGGCAGTACATTTCAGAAAATGAAGACTGACACAGCAGACATGACATGCAGAACAGCACAGCACACATTAGCAGTCAAAAGACCAAGATTACCACTGGGGATCTACAAGTGAATGTGGAGGTAACAATCTGCTCCACAGTTGTTCTCACTCTTCTCTTGGAATGACTAATTTTTGACTTGATGGGATCTGAATAAATCCCACCAGAACAGAATATGTTTTGCAAAGTTCAAAACCCACTACAGCTTTACAGAAAGAAAAGCACGGGGAGGCCTGCCAGAATAACACAACAAAGAACAGCCAGAGAACTTGGTTTTACCAATCTCTATTCAAGAATCATAGAATGGCTCAGATTGAAAGGGACCTCAAAGATCAAGGAAGAATTATGAACTGTGACTTTGTGAGACAGAATGGTAAAATGAGCTCTGACCTCAGAGCACAGGGCTGACCTGGAGCATAATACCATTAATACTCTTTGATGTCACTAGCAATTATTTTTCTTAGCCATACATCCTTGGAATACAAGAACTCCCTTACCAGCTGTTAGCAGGACAAAAGTGGACACACTGAGCCAGATGTTTCATCACAGGAGAGGTCCCTTTGTGATCTGACCTTGGCAATATGAAGATGGGTGCTGGAGCACCAATAGGTCTATCAGATTTAAGCAGCCTGTGGGTGCAAAGGAAGTTCCGCACAAATGTGTGTGGGAACTTCTTCACAGTGCAGTGACAGAGCACAGGCTGCACAGAGAGGTGGTGGAGTCTCCTTCTCTGGAGACATTCAAGACCTGCCTGGACGCCTTCCTTTGCAACCTGATTTAGGGAGCTGCTTTGGCAGGGGGGTTGGACTTGATGATTTCTAGAGGTCCCTTCCAATCCCTACAATTCTATGATTCTGTGCTGAAGAACACATAAAGGTCCCTCCACATTACACCTGGTGCCAACCTGGTTCAGATGGAGTACCACTCCACTCCTCTGTGCTCCAACAATGCTCTTTGGGAATTGTCTCAGGGAATTCCTCTACTAACTACTACTTCTGTAGTTCTCACCTCTTATGATTTGGCAAGGCTGTGGTGTTACAAGAAAGGACTTGGAAAGTTTAAAAGTGAAGCTTCTAAATGATCTGTATCATGCCTCTAATGCTTGAAAACATGGATTCTGTCTTACCCTAAAATGACTTTTCTCTTTTGCTCAGCTGCTATCACCATGTTTTAATCATTGGCAATACCTGCTCGGGAAACTAGCCACTGCCCCTCAAAAACACAGTTAAATTACTTCACTTTTCTGCCAAGAGGACTTCCTGAAAGCCAGCTATTTAGGCAGCTTCTAACCTGCAAGAAACTTCTCCAGCAGAAAATGCAAGAATTTTCCTGTATCAGGATTTCATCTGTTTCTCTGAAATTCCCCACTCAGTACTTAAGAATGAGGTAATTTTTTAATCAAAAGCCTATTCTGTGAGCTGTCTGCCCTGAGGTCCATCTCATTCATCTCTCTAGACACAGGTTTCGGCTTTCTCCTACAAAGAGGTTAGCAGATTGCTGTAATTGGATGGCCCCAAGTGCTTCAAGCACTGTACCAACAAGAAACAGAATCTAACTCGTGCTCTGAGCAATGAAAAACTTTTGCCCTTAATAAATATTGCTAACAATGTGTTTTAAGTACTTCAGAGAAAAATACATTAATTCACTCTCACTATGAGGAGGTCTTCCCCAGCATTCAGGCTAAAACTGTTCATATCCTACCTGTATTAAGCTACAATATATTACCCTGACTAGGATGTCCATCTTTCAAACATCTGTGGACTGCTATGAACCTGTAATTAATTTTCCTCCCTTTATTGCATTACCAGCAACTACTGCTGCCATAGAAGCATGGCCCCTAACATTTCCTCCTGTTTTATTTGCAAGCCTATCTGCTCAATTATTTTCTAAAATTACATCCTCAACATTTACCAATGGGAAAAGATCTCTTTACTGACCCCTAACCTTGTGAAACGTGTTCTGCATTTTTCATTACTAAAAGCCCACATCTGGTTCTCTGTTCTTTCTGTGGGTCTTCTTGCCTTATTTTTGAGAGGATTGTAACAAAGTTAAAAGGTATTTTATTACAATTACTATAATGATAACCTGAAAACAGCTTTCACCTAATCATTCACACTAAAACTGACGTGTCCAAACTACGTGGAAAGCAACATGAAGAGTCATCCTTTCAAAAGTGTATTTCTGTACGTGAAAACCTCATCAGTGGTCACATATTCCTACACAATTTAGACTTCTTGAGCAAAAGTTTCAGTTTGACTATGCCTTATGTTTTGAATTCTAAAAAGAGCTGAAGTATCCATAGATATTTTGGAATATTTATTGAGATTTAATGCCCAATAACCAAACGTGGGTAAATATGTACGTACGATCTTCTATGATGGCTGTGGGAGAGAAAGAATTTGTGATAATCTGTAACTAGCAATTCAGATGAGACCTTTCAGTATTATAAGCTAAACTGAAGCCTTCCTTATTTTAAAAGAACTGAACATATCAACGCAGCACCGACAAAAACTCCTTTCTTATCTGTTGATACCACTGGCAGACAAAAAGTTCTCTTGTATGGAGCAGCACAACAGAGCAGCATCCCAAGGTATGTGGAGTTTGGGAGTTAGTCCCACAACACCCAACACTGTGCATCAAAGAAGATACATCTAGACAAAGTCACCTAAACCCATAAATACAGTGACTCGCTGAAAGGATAACAAGATATGATCTCTTATTGAATCAGGATGTGCACTGATGGATACTCTAAAGAATGATGGATACGTTTCAGTTAGAGCAAGAATTTCTGCTAGACATACAAATATCTGAGGTCGATCTGAAAAAATATTTACAGTCTTCAAATGAAACACAAGTATTATATCAAAAGCATTTGCTATATAGCTTAAGCCAGGCATAGATATAAAAACACTTTAATGTATCATATTTTAAAAGCAGATCTTCCAGAAAAATCCAGATATCCAAAATGTTTCTATTTCCTGATGTTAGAATTCTGAAGCAATGCATTAGTCAAAATTGTTGCTAACAAGCGGGACTGGTTTTGTTGTTTTTTTATTAAGGGTTGGGCTGAGTAGTGAAGCAAAAAGGACAACGTATTTGTTAAATTATACAATTATATTCATTAAATGACACAATTATACACACAACATATTCTTTTATGCATGCCTTGACAAGATCACTGTTAACTCAAGTGCGAATAAAAAACATAATTATTTAGAAAGTTCCTAAACCAGAATTACCTGTCACAGCAGAACATTATTCTGTAGGTCTAAGGGACAGCTTTGAGAGGCATCTGTCACTGAGCTGATTCACTGGAGTTACTGAACCAATTCATACAGGAAAACTGTTTAAATCAGCCACAGCTACAATACAATTGGACTGAAAGAAAGATTTGCTCGAAGTTTAAAGTGTAAGGCATAGGGACAGAAGAGGGCAAAAGAGGGTTTTTAAAAGAATTAGAACAATCGTCTGGGATTCCTTTATCAAGTACAAGTCAGAGCTTTCATAAAACACAAGCACACAAACACCAACAAAGCATTTTTCCTACGCAAAGCCCTGATTCAACTAACATTTATGTCCACTCTTATTTAGATGATGAGAAACTTTACAATGGACTGAACAAAGGATGCCTCGTTAGGAGGAAAGACTTAATGACAAATACAATTTTCACAATACTGGGCCCTTCTAAAAAAGACCACCGTCTTTAAATCTAACTGCAGGTCTAATATATTTACTAGAGACTGCCTGAAAACCTGTGGTTTTCCACAGTCTTGCTTTATGATTGCTCCTTTGCTCAAGACAATGTTTTCCAGCAGGTTCTAAAATAGCTTGGCAGTTTTGAACATAAAAACTAAACATATCTCCCACAACATCAAAAAATATAACCAATAGATAAAAGCACTTTATCTGACTTTTAAAAATACTGTATGGAGTTACAAATCTGGGAAATGTAAATACGAACCGGGGCCACTACATGTTGTTAAAAGTAAACTATTTCATACCTTTATACGGCACTTCTGAAGCTTCTATAATTCTGCCAGAATGGAGGAGAGAGATTTTATGGATACGAGAAAAATATTTTTTAAGTTTTAGGTGCTTCCAAACTTGCCTAAAAAGGCATAAACATACTGAACTTGTGCAAAAATGAGACAGATGAAGCCCCCTATGCTATGTAAGATGCAGAACATAGTTGCAGTAAGAATACAATTCCATGAGCATATCATCACAGGTAAACTAAGCTATGAACGCTCATTTTCTGCTCACTTGGAAAGTGACCGTGCATGTCTTCCAGCCATGCAGGAATGGCTTCTATTGGAGAGGCACAGAACCTCTGGATGTGAGGACACATTTCTGTGGGGCTTGTGGAGCAGCTGGCACACTGCAGGTTCATGTGACGGTGTCTTACCCTTGCTCTGAACCTTACTACTCAAGTTTAAGGACAAAGAAGCAAACTTGAATCAGCTGAGGTCCTAAAAACAGCTTCCAGACCTAAAAGTGAACTGGCCCTGAATTAATCATACCCTCTCAGGCAATGTAGTGGTTACAGGGTTGCTCTACGTAGACTACGGGTCAGCAACCTTACACAAGGGGCATGTCAGGCTGCTTGTATAAATCCCAAATCAGCACAAACTTACAAAGTAACAAAAGACACTGAATCTCAGAGAAAAACAGGTCTCTCCTTCTACTAGCGGCCACAGAGGAATCAGCTCTTTCCAGACAAGCCCCTCGTGAACAAGAAGTGCCAGCAATGCCACCTTTTCTGGCATCACCTCTCAGTACACTACCACTGCTAGCTCCTCAACTACTACCTGCCACTAGCAACATGGGGTACTCTGCAGTGTGCTGAAATGATGGGTGACATCACACAAAGGTGTACAGATGAGAAAGAAAAACCCATACAATGGGGTATCCTTAGCCCCACATCACAATCCATCTCCTCTTAGCTATGTGTCACTCCCTCTTCTTGTTATCTCATGTGATTTCTGCACAAGTCTGTTCTAACTCTCACCTTCTCTACAACTTCCTTCTGTTTTAAATCTGGCTGAGAATATTTCTCAAAATCCAAGAATAGTAAGAAAGACTGAAAATTAAGTTCCCTTTTCATCTGAATCACTGTCACTTATTATTTTATAGATCTCTAACATCAAATGATCATTTTTTTTCCAGGATATAGTTCATTTTTATTTTTATTTTTTTTTACCTATCTTGCCTTATATTCTCTGCTGAATACAGTTTTCCAACATTTGCTATCTTAGTGAATTCAAGCATTTTTCCTTCCTAACTAAGTAAGATTCATAGATTCATAGATTCATAAGGTTGGAAAGGACCTACAAGATCATCTAGTCCAACCATCCTCACACCACCATCCCTACCAACCAAGCTACTAAATCAAATCCCTCAGCACCTCATCTAAACGCTTCTTGAACAGTGCTAGGAACGTTGCCTCAACCACCTCCCTAGGCAGGCCAGTCCAGTGCCGGACCACTCTCTCAGAGAAAAAATTGTTCCTCAAATCTAATCTAAATCTTCCCCGGCACAACTTGTGGCCATTCCCTCTCGTCCTGTCATTAGTTACCTGGGAGAAGAGGCTGACCCCCTCCTCACCACAGCCTCCCTTCAGGAAGTGGTCTCCTCTGAGCCTCCTTTTCTCCAGGCTAAACAATCCCAGCTCCCTCAGCCGCTCCTCGTAAGACTTGTGCTCCAGACCCCTCACCAGTTTTGTTGCCCTTCTCTGAACACGCTCCAGGGCCTCGATGTCTCTCTTGTAGTGAGGGGCCCAAAACTGAACACAGTACTCGAGGTGCGGCCGCACCAGAGCTGAGTACAGGGGGATGATCACCTCCCTGCTCCTGCTGGCCACACTATTCCTAATACAGGCCACTCAAAGCCTATAAGCTCTGAACCTGGAGCTGTTCCTGCTGTAACACCGATCCAAAACTCCTGTGTTTTTTTTTGTCATCTAATGGATCCCTTTTCTACTGTTCATCTTCCATATGATTCCAGACTGAAGAGATTTTGTTACAGTTTTACAGATCTGCAATACACAAATCACCTTTAGATAAAGGCATGGATGAGTTTAACCTAATAAATATTTCGAAATTCACAGAATAAGACAGAATAAGAGAAAATATTTTACGGGCTTCAATCTGTGTAACAAATTCCACGACAAAAACATTTTTGTTATGATCATTGACCTAGAATGGTATTTATCCAGTGAAATCCAACAGAATTCAGGAAGAATAGGAAATTCTTCTTTATTTACTTTTTTCTTATTATTCTAAATTAAACAAACTGTCCATTATCACAGGCGCTCTGCTGGGCCGCTCAATGTCATCTGCCCCTTCACTCGTGGACAGGCCTAAACCTTTTGCTTTGAAATAAACAAACAAAGAGTATTTCCCAGAGGAATAATTTTATCACTCTCTACGTAAGTCTCCCCCTCCCTTTACGCATCTGTATTACTCCTGAAAGACAACGACAGCAGTCTGAAGGCTCTGACATGCAAAAATTGCATCTGCAGAGGACAGGAATTCAATCTTGCAAGACTTCTTTCTGATTGGATAAAATTTTTGTACATGCTCTCCTAGCGTTGTGTTTTTCTCTTTCTAATCTGTTTCATTCTTTGGCAAAATGAGCCTTAACATTTCAAAGGAGGACTGTGATTTATCTCAAAGGAGAACGACCCCTACTTGATTTCTGACTGTCACAAAAAGGGACCACAATTAAGACATCAGCCATCCCCTACAGAACAGAATGGTTACTGGGAACAGATGTTTTCCAGAATACCTGCTAAGATGAAAATCGTAACTCTGCCCTGTTAGAAATTTTACAAGGAAAACAAAAGAAAAGTGAGTTTGAAAGGGAAATTGTGTTAGGTGGAAAAGAATGTTTCAGGCTGGATACAATACACATCAAACTGCAGGGTCATGTTGATGTTGAACCACGTTAACAGACCAAACTCCAGACTCTAGACCTGAACTGGTTCCAATGCAAGCAGAACACTTCAGTTACAGACAAGCATAAGTCCTGCCAGTGATACCGCAAAATATGCCTGTTCTGTAACAAGAGATCCACCACTAGATAAAACATTTACGTTTACAAGTTTATTCTATTATTTGGAACAGTCTTCACCAAAAAATAAAACCACAGAAGAAAAGTTCATAAATAGCTTTTTTTTTTCCCTTAAGGAAAGAAATTAAAGTTGTTATTAAGCAATAAAGTAAACACCAAAAAAACCCACCGCATTTCAGACTATTTTCAAAAGAATATCTCCTTCAGCAGTGATGGAAGAAAAGCAACAAAATATGCCATTTTTCCTAAAGACAGCATATGTAAACCTTTTATGTGATTTTTTTCCTTATAAACACTGTTATTCAAGCACATTTCAGGTTAAATAGAAGAATGCCATCTGAAACAGTTTAGATTTTATTATTATTATTATTATTTTAGTTTTAAGACAACCTGCTACGATGCTAGAACACCTCTATCAGTGCGCAGGCCTGCCCTCCAAAATGCTTCCACTACTTCATCATCACACCCAAGTGTGCTTGACGCTGGAATCCAACAGACAGTACCTATTCAGTCAACTTTTATCATTTGAGGAGTTTAGCAGTATTTTGTTAAGCTCAGTACAGGACATACATACAATTTGCTGTTTATTTTGGCAGTAACATATATAGAACTTACTGTTAGCCACAGCAAATGCAAATTTAACTTTTTGAAAGAAAACTACAAATGTCTATTCTTGAAGCCAGTATTTTACACCTTATAGAGCATGAGCAGAAAAATTTTCAGTGTCACTGTTGCCGAGATTTCCTGCTATTTTTATTTTCTTCTGACAGAATATTCAAAGCTGACAAATGTTGTAGAACAGACATAGTTATTAAAAGCTTCAATTTACAGCAAATAGTGACAGTTTGCTTTTTCTGCTCATAAACCAAAATGTAGAGGTGTAAACAGAGGGAAGGTGGCAGCAAAACACTTAGACAGTCCTTTATACGATTCTAAGTAGCGTAACGTCCTTGTTTTCATTGTATGCATCTAAAGAGTATCAGGTTTATGGATCTTGTAACAGCCCTTTTAAATTTGAGTTGTACAAAAATCCCACTGGTACCATACGCTTGAGAGAACAAAAAGACCAAAGAGATGAACAATAAGTGTGGCAAAAATAAAGCATGTAGTACTTTTAAACACACCTAACTCAACTCTGGGGCTTTGCTGAGGTGCACCACAGCTCTTTACTGTGGATGTTGGCTAATGAAACAAGGAAATCCCATTTATTTATTGAATGCCTTCAACTATAATTTTTAGGGGTGACCTACTGAAGACGACCTTTCAGGCTTTACTGCTGCTTCCAAAAAAACACCAAAGGAAAAATCTTTTGGATGTCACACTCAACAAGAGCAGAGAAACAATTTGTGAGGTAGCAGGCATGCTGCGGCACATTTCCCTACTTTGAATACTTGTTGCCTGCTAAGAAACTTGAAAGTTTTCCATTCAGATTCTTTTCTGACAAATTTGCATTTCATCCATATGAGGATAACGTAAAAGCTCTTAATTTTTGTTTTAAATAATCATCCCACCCCTTTCTATGTAAAGGACTCTTTGAGGTTGGAATACAAAATTATTCAAGAAAAATATCAGAAAATCAGAAGGTCTTATGTTCACTTCACATCCCCCCCCCAGGAAAACACAGACTACAGTGTATCACAACAGGTCTAAAATAAGAGGACTAGAGTTTCATGACAGAGGTTAAAATGATGGAAGAACTGGCTTACAATGAACCCTGCCCATTGAGAAAGCTGGAAGCAAAATGAACTTGCCTTCCAGATTTCATGCGGCCTTTAGAAACAGTTAGTCACCAACATGATGATACCTCTGCTGAATGCATTTATTGTTTTTCACTAAAAATACATTCAGTGACAGATCTCTTTTTCCGCCTTTGGGATCTGATGTAGACATTTCAATTTTTGTTGATTTAAATATTGTATATTTGAGTCATATTTATGCACCTAAATCACCATGGAAAGATCTGAACTTCATCCAGTACAACTTAGCAACAAGGAGGCTGCTAATTATTCACCACATCTGTAGCACAAGGTACTTCCCACCTTTTAGTTTTTCATTTTTTTTTTGAGGGGGAGAGGGGAGGTAAGGGGCTAGTCAGGGGTGAGAGGAAGGATGAAGGAAAGATGTACTTTGGCAATTACAATAAGATATACAGTCAGAAAATTAATGCTAAATGGAGAGTGAGTTCATCTGGTTCAGCTTTCTCTCTCATGACTTGACAAGCACTAGTTTGTCTTTAAAAAGAACTCAAATGATGACAGAAGTCAATTTGAGTTCAATATTTTTTTATTATTATTCAAAGTTACAGAAACTATATGACCAAACAGCCAGAAAGCAAGTAGTGCAGTAAGCAGAAGTACGGGAAGATGAAATAATATCTGACACAAACAGTGATAAACCTTGGCCCAGTATTCACTATATAACATAACTGTTCATTTTCTTTTTCCTTTATTCTTACCTAGCAACTAGTCCTATTTTACAAGTAGAAGGAGACGTACTTTAACCTTTCATGCAGTAGACAACTTCTGCAACAAGCAGCAATAGAGGAAAGAGGATCTGACCTGCTGTATGAGGTGCAGTTGAAGAATACTGCTAGAAAAATCTGGTCTTCTGCCAAAAGATCTGATCTTGCCTACAGCAATACTAGCTGTTCTAGGAGAAACAGCCACTGTCTTCCTTTAAGTTTTCTTTACTGAGATTCAGACTGAGGAATAGGCTGAGGACTAGAAAATGTTCTCAAGCATTATTGCTCACTCTGAAGGGTCATCTCCTACATGGAGATACAAATTCTCTGATCTAGTAAAGTGGTAAAACTAATGCCCTACAGGTGTAGGCATCTGTAAGGGAATATATAGCTATTAAGCAAATTACATAACACCCCTGGTTCAAGTGGCCAGTGCAATAAGCATAGTAATGACAGAGAGGGAGTCAGCGCTCTAGGGGTCTGAAAGCTTTAATTAAATAAACATAGGTTGGTTAATGAGATAAAGTCTTGGGTGGATTAAGCTTTGTTCCAAAGCCCTGAAAGTAACAGATTCTTCTATTAGAAAACAAACTCATTTTGGAGCAAACAGATTTTGAATTCTGTTGTTAACCCCACAGAGCTGAATATCTGACCATTCCCAACTGTCCAGATAGCAAAGAGCATTGCTTCCTTTCAAATACATCACTCCGCTCTCAACTATTCCAGAAGCTACTGAAAATAGTTCACATTTCTTCACTGCGTTGTGCTCACGTTTTGTCTCTCTGGCTGCCCAACTCCAAACCAACACAAAAAGACCATCCCTCTTTTCCTGTCAATGCCATTTCATCTGCCCCATCAATGATGTTAACTCTATCATCCCATTTACTAAGCTGCAAACTCCTGATGTTCTTCCACTAACCCATGGTATGGACAAATCTCTCCTGTCATGCTATGGAAAGCAACTACTCCCTTATACATCAACATTTTCAGTGGGGTCCCATTTATACTGTGAAACATTGAAGTAGTACTTGAACAAAAATCCTAAGATTACCTGGGAAATGTTTATTCTCTTTGACATTGTTTCATCTTTCAGACTCTTCGTTCTTAAGATCAGAACTGTCTTATATTTGAATATCATCCAGGATATTTCAGTAGTATCCAAACTGTGGTAATCGTAACAGCAATAAAAGCAATAATGCATTTCGGATGCTGTCCTTAGAGATCTGGCTTAGAAAGGGCTTGGCCAATTAATGGGAAAAAATCAGTGTTGCCATTAATTGCTTTTAGAGTTGATTGGTTCAACTTCTTTGAATATGATGGTTGTATTACCACCCACTGGGGAAACAACCATGATAGCAAACTCATTTGCATGATTTTAGAACACAGCAGCACAAACTTAAGTGATCTGCATGATTTGCAAGACCTACAGCATGACAGGTCTTCTCAGTGCATGTGTCAACATAAAAAGAAACACAAACCTCTCTTGCACTCTCTATGGAAGCAAGGTATTAAGGCAAAAGAACTTAATAGAAACCCATCTTTTTAGCTGTAACACGTTCTGATCCTCTTGCACCACTTAGTCACAAAATTAGCAATCAGTAGAAATCCTAAGGCAAGACGGATGGTTTAGTTACTGTCAGTAACATATTTCAGAGGTCTGTAACAAATAGCAGCATCAAATGAATAAATAATGTTCAAAGTCTAACAGCCGGCTTCCCTAACAGTGTGAAAATATGTAAATGCTACATCACTTACTCTTCAAACTGGCTCTCCTTTCATTCCTCAGAGACTTTTCTGTCAGAATAACAAGCTAAAAACAAAATATGAATGACAAGTGCACATACTTAGCTGATTGAGAACATTGAGTCAAACAGTAACCATATTAATCTCGTCTCTCAAAGAGGCTATGTGAATTTCAGGCAGAAATATTGATTTTGATCTAGTCTACTGCAGCGTAGATTGATAATCGGTGTTCAAAATCTATGCAGGAGTGCTTTCCTCCAAAATGGCAACCTTCAGGACTTCTCCTAGTTCAATTAGGACACCCAGAATTTTGTACTTAAAAGCCATTAACACTGTCAGAATTCTTTGCTACCCTTGTGCATCCCTAACAAACATCTGAGTTCTGAGCTTCCAGAATATACACAATCACAGCCTAGAGATGAAAGAAAACTGTAAATGTTATCAGTTGCTTTACTCTTGATCTGTTTTTCAGTAAAGCAAGTATTCATCACACTCGAGCAAATTCCTTTAGTGCACACTGTCACACAGGATTAACTGACTGTAATACTGCAGAGATATTCCCTCTGCTCGTAGGTTCCCAGCATAGCTCAACTAGGCCACAGCATCCTCACTGCTCCCTTCGCCTGCTGTCACATCACAAGATCCTGAGCTCATGCTACATAATTCTTCATTCCCTTTCCTGCACAGATCCCTGTCCCCTCACAAACCACCTTTCCAGCCTAATGTTCAGCACATATACGGGTGAGATGGAGTGATTCACCTGATACACAGTGGATTACTTTGGTATGAAACAGAGGCCCTTACCTCCCACTATTCATTTCTGCCTCATGTCGCCTCACCTGAAGTTACAGCTGGTTCAGTCATGACACACAACGTCACAATGACAGTTCTTTGTCACTGTCTCTGCAGAACAATTCAACCTTAAACAAAGTCAACTAATTGCCATGCTCGGCCCACAGAGGGTCAAGAAGTTCCATTCAAACAGAAAAAAAAACAACTTTCCACAGCAGTCTGTGAACTTCCAAAACTCACTAGTACAAGGAATCACAGTGGCAATAAGCCTCAGAAGTTCTAAACAACGAGATATATTCTTGGGGAATGAGCCCACAGACAACAGAAGAAGCAGCCAAAGAAGTGCTTTCCATCACCCTCATACAGTGCTAGATAGTGGAAGAGAAGAAGGGGAGCAGACAGACAGACTGGTACCTTCTCTTTGGCTGCCTTCTCCTGCCATGACCTGTGGGGCACACTGGGTTTGATGGATCTCGCTTTAACTCTTCTTCATGTCTGTGGGATGCTTGTTGCAGAAACTAGGAGCAGAAGCAGCTAAACCACATGTAAGACTAGCCACAAACAAAGGATGTTGTCAGGGTTTTATTTAGGAAAAAAGGAGCTACGTATTTGTCCTGAAAGGTCAAGAACCGTTATTTTATATCTAGCTATGAACACCTTTCAAACTACTACATAAAAACTGCAATGTTTTGTTCAGAAGTTTCACCGTGAGAGGTAAGGGAAGCAGTTGCCTAAACTCCAATTAGTGCTGTATCCCGTGACTTTCATACACTAATTCAGATAGGTTCGTTTTAATTAAAGGAAAACCGCCAGGTCACTTTTGTTGGCATCATTAGGTGGGAAAAAAGCAACACAAAAACCAACCACCCAACACACTAAGAGCAACAAAGCCCCCAGCAGGCACAAGAAGCTGTTTACTGCTCTCTAATGCCATAAATAACAATTACATTAAATTAGACTTCAAGAACAAGGCCCAAAGTTTGAACAAGTGTGATTCTTAACTGACTCAAAAAGTTTCTCAGGCTGCAATAGCATTAAGTATTTCCCTTCAATGGAGTAGGTTCACAGCACAGCAAAGGTTACAATAAAACTGATTACAGTAGCTCACTGACTGCTGTTTACAGGACTGACCAAAGCCAGTTATTGGCATAAATTATGTTGGTTTTAAATAAAAAGGAAAAGGCTGGAAGTTTTTCAAGCTGGTAAAACTGATGTCCTGTTGTTTTGAGAAGGAAAAGGGCTGTGTGCTCTCCAAAGGAGAGAAGAAAGGTTAAGCTTTCCAAACGATCCATCTTTCATCCCCAAAACAATTGTACTGACAGAAAGTCTCCAGCCTGTCACAGCCCTGAACCCCACAGGCACTAGGAAGCATCACTGCTTGCAGAGACTCTGCAAAGCAATTAATGCACTGTCTCACTCCCAGCCTTTAAGCACAAACCCATATTAGTCTTGCAGTAGCTTACAGCCAACCTTCCTCTTTTTGTGTTGGTCTCCCAAAGGAAACCTCCTTCCAATTACAAAACTCTCAGTAAGTCCCTAGTCTATCTTTTATCCACACTCCTTGTGCTGGCAGAACAGATGAGCGAGGTTCATTGGACTGCATAAAGAAAAAAACCCCTCTGCTATTGGTAGTGTAAATCCATTCTGACACAGGATTTGAGGCACTTCTCCACACACTGCTCAGCCATGTTGCTGGAGGACCCTCTTGCTGTTACCAAGCTCTAAGTTTTTTGGAATCCAGTCACTTCAGATAACTGTCTAGTCTATTTGCTATCAATAAACTTGTAGAAAACACAACCTGGGAACTTATATTCATTATAACATCATTTTAGAGAAGCACACATAGGCCACTATGAGATACTAATCTTAGGCTGGTAAGAAGCACATGGGAAATTTGTGAGAAGTTTTTGTTCTGCCCAAGAACAAATGAAGTCCAATAGCACATGCTTTCACTGCTGTCCTACCAACTTGAACTTGTACCATGCTTTCTCACATAACGATGCTGAAAAGTTAATACAGGGGAGGCAGTTCCCAAAACCTTGGCAAAACAGTCACAAACACTGAAGCAGAGAAACTGAACAGCAAGATTTTTTTGTTCTGAATTCCACTGTAAATGAAGATGTCTTACCTGTGTATGCAAAATAGCCAATGGATTTGCAGAACAGCCACTTGATAAGGTAACTATAGCTATCTTAAAATTATGCTAACTGCACATCAGGTTGGTAGAAAGCCTTCTCCTGTGGTTTTTGTTTGTTTGTTTCAGAAAAGAGTGTTGCTACCCTGAAAAACCCAGGAGAAACAACTGTGAGGCAACACACCCACACTATATAAATAATTGATTTCTATACCTTTGCTGAGATATCTATGTGGAACTTTATGAAATTACATTAAGAATATGTTTTGCCATCCTATGACCTTTAAAAGAAGCAATTTATAGTTGGAAGCTGGAAAACGGACAGGCACAAAAAATGGAATCAGATGCATATTCAAACTTTTTTAATGTGTATGTCTTTTTCATCTACATAAAATTTTCTTTAAGAAAATGGAACAATTATACATAGAAAATACGTATTGCTACTAAATCATCTGAAAGTATGCTTAAATTGAAACTGTAAATACATGTTTTGAAAAGATGCTGATACGGGTTTTGGAAAATGCCCCATGGATCATTTTAAAACTTAGACAAACTTCCATTATAATGCCATGATAAAATGGTTAAGATAATGTATTGAAGTAAGACATAAGCATAGAGTGGTTCACCTAGGTAGCAACCAGTTATGAATAATTTTAATAAATATGCAAAGACTACATTCTGCCACATTGAATAGCCAGTCTGCTGTAAACCTGCAATACATTTTTAGGCCATAGCGTGTCTATCTGGAATAAAAAAATTAATTATTATCTCCATGAATATAATAATTTGGATTCTGCAATACCTGCATTTTTCATCAGTTCTTCCCATGATTCAATGTGATCATCTGAGTATTTTAACTCTGAATATTAATTTTCAGAAATGTTAACTCCATCTGTATGTTTTCCAACCAATAGAACTATACAGCCCACACTGCAATGTCTGTTGTTTCTACATCTTTCTTTCTAGAAGAGAATAAATCTGAGTTAATGGATGAACAATACATACATCACCTTCTCCCTGGGGCACCCAGCACATAAAGGATCTGGAGCTGTTGGAGCATATCTAGAGAAGGGACACAAAGACAATCAGAGGATTGGAGCACCCCTCTTTTAAAGAAAGGCTGAAGGAGCTGGGCTCATTCAGACTGGAGAAGAGAAGGCTCCAGGAAGATCTCATTGTGGCCTTCCAACTTTTTACATGGTCTGATAGTGATAGGACAAGGGAGGATGGCTTTAAGCCAAAAGAGAGGAGATTTAGGTTAGATGTTACAAAGAAATTTCTTACTGAGAGTGGTGAGGCACTGGCACTGCTGCTCAGAGAGCTGTGGGTGCCCCATCCCTGGAGGTGCTCAAGTCTGTGTTGCATGTGCCCTGGGCAGCCTGAGCTGGTGGGGGCAGCCCTGCCCACAGCAGGGAGTTTGGACTGGACAGTCTTTAAGTTCCCCTCCAACCTAAGCCATTCTGTGATTCTATAATTGCACAAAACCCTTTTCTGAACCAGCTCTTCCAGTATTACAGTAACCACCACCTTAGATAAGAGTAAGTATCCAAATATATCAAACAGAATGCAGCCTCATTAGCCTCTAACAAAAATGCAGGTACAGGAGACAACCTCAAAAAAAGAAAGTATCATCTGTTCCCATTTGCATACTACTCAAAGGAGCAGCTCTGAGAACTGTGAGAGAACAGAAACCATGTGCTCTAACACTGGTTTGCTCGTGTCTGGCTGATTTGGTACCAGTCATTTGAACTGCAGAATCTCCACTGTAAAATGTATGAACATTTCTGTTTAATATAAATAAATATATATTCAGTAATACACTCAGGTATGACTTTTGAGAGTGTATAATCCCTTAAGCTATAGTTATCTTCTGTTGAGAAACTTGAGAACTCACTGTGTGGAAGTTATTAAAGCCACATACGAAATTTGTGACAGATGTGCAACTGGGATGCTAGCTTACACCTTATCACCTTACTGATTACGCTCCAATTTACAGAAAGACCTGGATCTCAAATTCCCACTTCACTATTCATCCAGTAGAAACTTCCAAATTTACCTCAGGAGTACTCTGATGTATGTACATATTTCATGTAAGCCTCCTGGGCCACTATCGAAATCACAGCCTGTGATTCTCAGTAACAAACCCATTAACAATAGTTTTATGTATTTGATCACACAGTTGTTGGACAACTTCAAACACCATTTCACCCTCAAATCAAGACCAGAGAAGATTAGGCCTCTCAGAATGCAAATACTCCAAGGATACAGCCATATAAAAGATAGATAGAGAGATGGACAGTTACTTCTGATATATTAATTATATGTACCTTAGAAAATTCATGTTTCAAAGATTTGTCTCAAAGAGAAGATAAAAACCTACTCCTGCAAGTAAGATTCACACACACTTAACTAGCTTCCAGGTAAACTAGTTAAGAGAAGTCAGCAGTTAACATAAATCACTGCATATTATTACCAGTTTAGAAACCACCACACCTTTACAGTACCCTCCACCCCCCCCACAAAAAAAAAGCCCATTTTACTCAGCTTCTTTTTATTTGTGATACAGCAAGTGGTTAACTGTCTCCTAAAGTACTCTCTCACACTTTACATAAAATGCTATGCAATAACCCACAGCAATCATTTCCAGCCATAACTCACTTGAATTGGAATCAGATGAGGGAGATAAACATTAAGAGTTACAAGACAACAGCATTTCTGTAAGCTTTTCAATCCATACACAGACCTATTTGCAGTCTTATTTAAGACTACAAACACAGAAAAAGACGACTGTGAAGTTAAATATGCTTCTCCTGTAAAAGCACGCCTTGGGTGGAAGAGGGAACAATGTGGTTTCTTTTCTGTATTATTCACTGTTCTGAATTGCTTAGTAGTCCTCTCAAAACATCCTTTCTGGTTATTAACACAGAGTAAATTCAATCCCCTTTCAGTTATTTTCTTATTAGGCAAAACGTGTGAAAGCTAGCTGCAAGAACTCCACTAATGAGTCTTGTGTATTTTCAACACCATCAGATTAAAGTGAAATGTCCTGAGTGCAATATGAGGCTCTTCCTTCCCTGCATTTGCAGCACACAGAGAAACCCAGCCTTCCCATGAGTTTGCTGGTGTTGGTGAGCTTTTAAATACCAAGTTCTTAAAAGTACTCATTTTCTGCTCATAGGAAATTTGCTTCATTTGGTGCAGAAAGTGAAAAATGCATGCAGCAACCCAGGTTCTCCTCCACCAGACTGACCCAGCTGGGTCTGCCTTCTCCTAGGCCATGTATTTCTGCCCTCTGGACTAGCACAGGCACTCAGGTGATAAGACAGTTCAAGGAGGTGATTCAGACTAAAACTATTCTTGACAAGAAAAGTGGTTAGTTTCCAGCCATTTGGCCCCATGAAGCTCCCTGTTAGATGGTTAAAAGAGGAGTGGAGCTGGATGAAGCACAGGAGTGGGAGCTCCAGACAGGTATCACTCCACTACTGCACCAACCCACTGCCAGTGAAGTGGTGGCCATGGGCTCACTCCAGGTCTCCAGACCAGGATTCACTTTTCTGGCAAACTGCTTTGACCTCCAAGTTGTTCCCTGTGTGTATAGGGACAACTGGTCCACTCTGCATCCTCTTCAAGTGCCCACATCTGTGTACTGAGACAAAGCCAGGCCTCATTAAGCAATTCAATTTTCTGTTTTCATTGTTGTCCAGAACACTCACACTCCTCTGAAGCCAGCCCTACCAGCTTGCACAAGGACTTTTCCACCAACATACTCTCAGCCAGGACTCTAAGTAGTGGCAAGGTGATCACCTACACCTGGTGGCATCACCAGCACATTCTATTACCAGCGTGTTCTACTGCATCACAGTGGCTCAAGGCCCAGTGTTTGCCAACTTTGCTGGGCCAGGGAAGCCCAATGCTGCACAGGGAAGACTGAGCAGCTTACTCAACCAGAACAAACTTTAAATGCAAGAATTGCTCAGCAAAATGAACATTTGCCTTTAATCAGAGGCACTTGGGAAGCACACAGTTTTACTAGGCCATAAATGGCATCCGTGAGAAACATAACTGGGAAATTCTTACTTCTCTAAATATCAAACAAAAGGTGTGAAATATTTGCAGAAATATTACTGTATCAACTACGACACTACAGGTTGAGCTGGAACAAACAACAGAATTCCTTATACATTAGTTGATACTGCTCTCAATAATCTTCTATCCCGCCTTATTCCTAAAGTGCAAAGTATCGATTGCGATGATTTCCACAAGTTTTATTTACATTCTTCATTACCACACTTACCAGAATGAAGCAAACATAAAATACGTTTCTAATACGAAAAAAAATTAAAGAAAGACCTACCACAAAAGGAAGCAGATACGTCCCTGTGATGATTATTTTAATGAAAGCAAAAACAAAACATTTGACCTGAGCCATAAATGAAATATACAAATGTCAAAATCATGTAGTCTTGAATTATTTTTTACATGCTACTTTGCTCACCTTATTAAGATGCTAGTTGTTTCTTTGATTTATCTGGTAATAAATTTTTGATGACTAGTGAGTCTCATAAAAATTGCTCTGGTGCTGACTACATTGATTAATAAGCCAGAAGAATCGAAACTGTCAGAAATTCATGCACGAGAGTAAATTACTGCCAAACATACATTAGGTATTCCATAAAATACAGAATAAAAAAGGTTGATTTGGTAATTTTATCTTGTATCAATTTGCTTGATATAATTTATATTCAGGATCATCACTGTCAATCCTTGCACACCCTGCCTTTTTTAAAGTCAACATTAGAGTAAATTTAATGTTGGGACAGCTAGGAAACGAACAGCAGACAACATGTAATAATCAAAACTAAAAATCAGAATTTCACTTGGAAATAGTATCCAGCTGAAAGGTAACTAAAAAACTGTTAAATCACAGCTTCAGCTTTGGTAACTGAAACTCACTTGTGCTTCAGGAGCCACAACTTGGATGCACAGCTATGCCAAGATCACATTCTTTCACAACCGTGGCAGCCTCCTTTCTGTACTTACATGTAACAGGTTCTTGCAATGCATCTCAACTAATGCTCTGAAGAGTCCTGGACTTTGTGACCCCATATCTGAATAACTTCCAAATACATATTTAATATGCAAAAAATCCCACCAAACTACACACTGGAACAGAATGAAGAAAGAGATCTGAGTGCACATACATGAATAGGCAACAAACATTCTCTTTTTTCATTTCAATAGGAACCACACTTATAGCACTGGGTTTATGATTTGCTCCCTTTTTACTTCTGCATCCATTTGCTACCAGAGAACAGTAGTTTGTTGCAAGACATATGACTGTAAGATGGAAAAACCCATTAGATTATAAATTCAGAAGTGGACTATATGGATAACAGAAAGGATTCCAGGAGTCACTGCTCTCTATTCAGTGTAATAAACACTACTGTTTACATCTAGCACTGGTGCAGAGCTTCTCAAAACGTCTGGTGAAACTATGAGGAAGGTTAATATTCATGCTTTCTTTATTACTGTTTAGATGAAGTTGGAGCAACTGAAATGGTCACTATCCTAAGTAATTCTATTTACTGTTCATGCTCTTGCATACTTCACTTTAAATAATAATTTTCTTCCCCAGTTTTCAAACCAAGTACAATAAAGAAGAAAAAATGCAGGATATTTTTTCCTGGGATATTTGATTCTGATTTCCAGTATATCAGATTTGTAGAGTTAAAGCACTAAAGCGCCTCAGTTGGGCACAGAAAAAAAAAAAAAAAAAGCATCACAAAACTGGTTTTATAAGGACTTGCATGAACATGAGCTAAATCTGACCCCAACTTTAACAGCAAGACATTTCTTGTATGAATGGAAGAAAGAGTTGAAATGTAGGACCGAGAAATCTTGCATCATATCTAGAAGAATCTTCTAATTTTCATGCTACACTTTTCAAGAAAAAGATAATTTCAGTGAGAAGAATTTCAAATGAAATCTCACCACACCCATTTTAAAATCTGCCCCATAGGTAGATATAAAGGGCTGTAAAAGTGCATATGAACTGCACGGCAGTAATACCAGCTGAATTAAAGTCATGACTTTTTAAAAGTTTTATCAGAGGCGCCAGTAAATTACACCAAAATAATTTCCACTTAAGCCTTCCATTGGATAAACAGTTGATAAAGGCAACAATAAAACGAGGGACTTCTCTAACTGATAGCCCTCACCAGAAAAGTAAAAACAAAATTGCTGAAAATCATACAAAAAAATCAAGTAATATGAGAATGAAATAAAAAAACCTGGAGTTCAATAAAAGCCAGCACATAATAAAACAGATATGACTGCATAGAGAATAGAAATTTCAGACAGTTCTGCTTGATTATAAAAGCGTCACTTTTTAATTTATCTCTCAAATAAAACCAGCAAATGCATGCAGTAACTCTTCTTGTTTGGTTGTAAAGAACCAATCTGAAGAAGAAAACAAGCAAGCAAGCAAGTCAATGGAATTGTGAAGATTACAAAGGGTTAACCAACTTACCAACACTTCCTGTTAGATACTGGTTACCAGAAATCCTTTATCCCCTACCAATGTGTTTTCCACATTGTCTTAATCAGCATTACATTGTAAGCTGGTTCCCATTTATTTTTCACCCAGTTGTAGTCTTCAGGATTCACTTTAAAATTGCTCAGTGTTTCTGTTACCTATTTTAAAGACCTAACTGTGCACAGGTGAACATCTTCACAGAAAAGATGAGGTTCCTTCAGAAAACGTCTGCCCAGTTTCTTTATTGCCTGTATTTTAGACACACTGCCTTTGTTTAACAGCAAGACCACCCCAAAATGTTGCAGGGCTAGGTAAGAAGAGCCCCTAAATCCGCTGAGTAGGCATACAGCAGCTGAAGCTCTGGAGCAAACCCTTAGTTAGATATGAGGCCTTAAATTACAATAGTTCTGGCGAAGGCTAAAATCAGGCAATAGATGGCCACCATTATATACTGGCCATAATGTATTAGAAGCCTTGATGGTTCACACAGTAACTTAAAGCAACATGTTGATCTAAAACACATTTACTCAAGAAGTATCCAGATGCAATCAGAGGACAATAAGAGAAAAGTGAATCTGCTATTTCCTCTGGCAGTTTGCCCCATAAGCATCTTTTTAGAATAGTGCACCTTGCTTTTTCCCATTCTGCCTGACTTCTGCTCTCATATTATTTTGTGATGTGCTATACACACTCATTTTAAACTCCTTAAAACTACCAACCCCAAAACTCCATTTAGTTGAAGCTTAAAGAAGTGTGCTCTTATTCTTGCACATATAAGCCAAAGACTTCTAAGCCTTTTAGATATAGTGCACTTCAGTTATATTATGTCAGACATTTTTCAGAGCAGACTGCTTTCTGGAAAAGAAACAAACAAAAACATTCACTCCTTTTTATCTCCTCCCATAACCATAACCACAAAGCATGATATACGCCAGAGAGTGGTGGTGAATGGCGTCACATGCAGCTGGTAACTGGTCACAAGAGGTCGGTATTGGGGCTCATCCTGATTGATATCTTTATTGATTTGGATGTGGGAATTGAGCGCATCCTCAATAAACTTGCAGGCAACACCATCTTGGCAGGAAGTGTCTATCTGCTGATGGGTCCGGAACACAAGTATTATGGGGAGTGACTGAGGAAACTGAGATTGTCCAGTATGGAGGAGGCTCAGGGGAGATCTTATTGTTCTCTATAATCACCTGAAAGGATGCTGTGGTGAGGTAGGGGTTGGCCTCATCTCCCATGTAACAGACACAGGACAAGGTGGAACGGCTTGAAGTTGTCCCAGGGGAGGTTTAAGTTAGATACTAGGAAAAAAATTCTTCTTTGAAAGAGTGGTTAGACATTGGAACAGGCCGCCTACAGAGGTGGTAGAGTCACAGTTCCTAGAGGTGTTTAGGGAAAAGGCAGATCACAGAATGTCAGGGATTGGAAAGGAGCAATGTAGTACTTAGGAACATGATTTAATGGGCAACATTAGTGGTAGGTAGACAATTAGACTAGATGATCTTAGAGGTCTTTTCCGATCTTAATCATTCTGTGATTTGGCTGTTACTCACAGATGTGTAACGCTGCACCAAGTTGCTGTCAGATACACTGTCCAAGGGCACAGTTTATTAAGCGATCCAGGACAGCCGTGTTTTCACTGCTTCACACCAGCTTCCAGGTCACCTAACAAAGTTTACTCAGAAATGATTGTGTATTTGCTTCCCAATAACCGAGGAAAACATTGAGTGGTTCTAGGTCAGATCCCTGCAGAGCTCATAGAAATGCCCTTGTTGACAATTATAGTCCAAGACCTATCAGGCAGTTGTTGTTCTTAAGCGTTTGCTTTATTGAAACTCATTTCCTAATGAGAATGCTGTTCAGCTTTACAAGCTAAATCCTTCACAAGAATCTGATGTAGTCAAAGAGTTTTCCTAGCCAAACAACTTCCTAATCTCTCTTCAGGACATAGTTTTCAAAACTGTATTAACATGTTAACTGTAGTAACTAGATTCATACTGCAGTTACATTCTTAAAGTCTTGAAATTCCACGTCTTTGCATCACTAATCCAAAACTGATGTCAAAGTAGATCATAATAATCTGCTATAGTCTAATCGCCTTCCTTGATGTTGAAATGATAACAGCACTGTCACTTTTGGCAGACTCTTTCAGTCACCTCTCCTAAATCTCATGAATGCACACCATGGGCTTGGAGGTTTAAAACTGTTTCTCACAACAAAATAGTCAAGCTTATGCATAGTGGACTGAAAAATATTTAATTTTCACTAAAAGATTTAATCATCATCCTGCTCGCACTGAACACAGAAGCATAACAGGATATGATTTCCTTTCCTTTATTATTTCCTATATTTATTATTCCTTTATATTTTCCATTATTAAGAATTTGAATATCATAGTTCAGAAAAGGGTACTTTTTAGTTCCAACAGAACTCATCTCTCCGACAACTATGAGTCTAACAAAGCAGATCCCAGACTAGTTCAACTGTTTTTCCCTTCGCATGTATTTCATTCAATCTCACCTGTATTTTTTTTCCTACTCAGGATACCACTTACCTGCAATTGCACATTATGATCTTTGCTTGTTTGCTTATGCCCCAATCTATCCTCAAGGCTAGGCCCTCAATTCTGTTTCTTAGCATTTTCTTTGAGACATCACTACCTTTTCCTCATTTTGGATTTAACTATAATTACAATCAATTTTTAACTCATCTTCTGATCCTGCCTTCCCTAATGATCAGATACAACTCTGTCTTTGCTTCCTCATTCAAATCTTGTATTCTTTCCCCACTTTTGGTTTCGCTGCATCCCCTGTTTCTGTACTTTCTTCAGTTCTTCATTCAGATTCTGATTCTAACCCAGCCCCAGACATCAGCACCAGTGACTTAAAACGTGGGTTATCATCCCCGACATGGTAAATGGATTACTGCATAATATTCTAAACTTTATATGAAAGTTCACATCAAAGGGAATAGTAATATCAGTAGTTAGAACAGTATTTATACGTGCAGTATCTATATCTGTCATATACATCAGTGATAGCTTCTTTTTTATTACATATCCATCTTAGCAATATATAAACACAAATTTATACAGATACTGTTTTTCTTGTTTGTCTTTCAACATGGGTTCCACTTTGCTTTGGGGAAGCATTACAGATTTGCATGTAAATGCTGTCCAGAGATGTCAGGACTCTTACTCATCTACTGTCTCTGCTGGAAATAATGTACTAATATATTTATCGATTTTAAAAATACAGCCAATAAATATATTTGGTTAGAATACAAATCAGTATTTTCATATAAAGTATAAAATACCATGCCTTTGATACAACAAAACCAAATGTAAATTACATTTTTATATTCTTTTTCCCCCATCAAGCTGATAAAATACTTTTTATTGGTTAATTATAAACTTTTACTGGTACGTGACAAAAATGTGTGAAATAGATTTGTAAACTCTTGTTTACTTCTTAGCTACACTGGATCTTGTTTCCTGCCTTCTGTGAAAGGAAGTTTAATCTGCCACGACATCATCTGTGCAGGAGATGTGGCATCTCAGAGAATCTCACCTACGGAAAATCTCTGAGGTCATCTTGTTATCAGTACTATTACTGTAGCAATACTACATTGAAAAAATCCCAAAACACGAGACCACAGCCACCACTGCAGCAAATCAATGTTAGGAACAAATGGTAAAGATGCCAGGCTAGAAAGTCACTGAAATATGAAAGCGAGCACCAGGAATAGTCTACTGGGTTACAGAACATCATTTTTTTTTTTTTTTTAACAGGTCCTGGAACAACTACAGTGTAAAAACAAGAAAGGGAAAGAAATAGGTACAAAAGGTTAGTTCTAGGAGCACAAGAACAAGCTCTCTAGGAACAATAAGAATGCTTGCTTTAGAATTGTAAGTATTTGTGGAGTTGAACCTAAGAGAAAACTAGCACACAAGAAAATTCTATTCCACAATAGACAAGTTATTTCCAGATACTACCTGTATGCTAATGCATAGTGCATTACTTTGAGTATCTTGCCAGTCTCCTTTAGCTGTTAAAAACAAATGATGAAAAACTCCTCATTACTAGAACCCAGAAGGAGAATCCCTTTTTCTGTGACCTGTGACTGCTGACCTGGAAGCAGAGGGATTTGTTGCCACATAGTAATGAGATTCAGTAGAACAATTTCTTCTAAACAACAAAGCTAGAGAGGAGATTGCCTCTATCTAGATGACTGGATCAAAGGTGTACTCTCGCAGACTCTCACTGACAATAAAATGAGGTTTTCAATTACAATGCTCAGCACAGAGCTATGTTTCAATGTTGCCAATATATACTCAGCATAGCATTTGTCAAACCATCTCCACTGCTAACAGTTAACGTGTCACACTTCGAAATGGCTTGCTCTTCTACCACCTTTTCTGATGGAAATGTGAAAAGTGTAGCTTACTTTTTTTCATGAAACATCTTGTCGAGATTCCTGACTCCACACTGATGGCCTCATGGGGAAAGCTTGCTTTCTAGAAACTTAACTAATGGGGACTATTTTATTATAATGGTGCCTCACAGAGATAAGGTCAAACAGGGAGACAACAATCGCTAAATAAAGTGATCAGAGGTAAGTGCCAGGTTCAACAGTAGCTAGAAGTCTGAATGCTATTCAACATAACCACCATCTAGCACATTATTTTGTTTTAGGTGACTATGCTACCAGGTGATGACTGCAATGGAATGCTGTGACAAAAGCAACATCCCTACCCTCCCCTGCTGTGAGAACAAACAAGCTAAGAGCAAGTTCAGCATGAAGATTGATCAAGAGCACGTGATTAATGCCAGAAGCACACCCAGAAGGCAGCTTTCTGGATTAGTGTTGCTGTGAATGTCAGCAGCAAAACCAACCCCCACCCCAGGTAACAATTGTACATCTGGACATTAAACCACTATCTCACACCAGCCCTGATGAGCATCATAGGGTTTCAGATGTTCATAGGAGTTAAATACACTATTTTCTTTCAAACATTTATGTCCGATTGAGCTTGTCTAAGTACATTATAGCCACTAAATCAAACAATCCATCATTTCTTTGTTGGTACCCTAGACAGTGAAGATCCTCTGAGGACATGCTTATAACAAAAAGGTCACTTTGAAAGTCGACTAGACGCATGAATAAAAAATAAAACATTTAGTTTAGCTCTTTGAGATGAGGTTGCCATTACCCTTTACTGTCTGAACAAGTTTTTCAACTGCTTCTCAATCCTACCATGAGCCACATGGGGACTGTAATGGCACCTCCTGGGGACACACAGAATCAAGGCTAAGATTCAGCTTACTACCTGAACTTTTAGAAAGCTAGCATGGTAGTCAGAGATTAAGAATCATTATACTCCTGGCAAACTGACCTATTTCCAAATGATGCTGTTACAGGATGATATGTACAGCAGGTATATTTTAGCCAACAAAAGCCAGTGAAGTGCCACACGCTGCTGAGCTTCCTGTTAAGAATTAAAAGCCCCTCCACACACGTTTTCTAACACAATATATAGCCCATCTTCTTGTCAGCACATGTCTTTTTTGAAAAATGAGGGCTGAAAAAATCACTTGGCATCATTTCTCATGAAAGGTGAGGAAATTAAAGGAAATGAAAGCGCCTACTAAGTAGGAACAGTTGATATGAGGGGCCTACTGGCTAACACGCTTCTGAAGTAAAGTGCAATTCCAATTTAATTCTCAGTGCTTAAGTACCATGTAAAACATAAGTGTGAAAATGTAAAAGTATGTGAGACAATGACATTTTATCTTTAGAAATGTTCATCCCTCCTGGGTGTCATCCCTACTTACCAATTAATCACTGGAGCAGGAATATCCTAATGCAAAGCTAAAAATGGGGTGAAATTTTCCACCGAGTATGCTTGAAACAGCCATTTTATTTCACAAGGGAAAGAAGATCTATTTTGACCTATTTGCTAGCAGTTTCACAAAAGCAACCTCAAAGAATCTGAATGGAAAACTCCGATGGCTTCTGTAGCACAGTGATGGCTTGTGCCAATTATCAAGAGAAGCCTCAAAGTTTAGTGACACGTTGTGAGCAAGTGAATTGCCAGTACTCACCAAGCTACCACATTCTGGCTGAGATAACAGCAACAGAGTAAATATGATGTTTGTCATTGCAAATACAAAATAAAATATACTAACATAAATCACCTAGTGAAACATAACTTGGCATGTGTGACTATGCGAGCATACCCGCTCTCTGTCTTAGCTAGTACAGACCATGTTAGATTCTAAACAAAGCAAAATCAATATTTCCAATCAGCCTGCAAAAGGAATGGGCACAGGGAGACAATTACCATCCCTGGAGCTCAAAATGCATCTACCACATAGATGCATACTTAGTAGTTTATGAAAGCCTGCATCTCCCAGTACCTGAAAGTAAACTTTCTTATCTGAGAAGAATGACTGTAAGCTGTCAGTAAATAAGAATTGTTCCCTTTTCTCAGTATTGGAAGTGAGGTTACCCAAACAGTATCCAATAATCAGTTTAAGCATACTGTTTTATCTCAGAGTAAAAGGTAAGCTGACTGGCTCTATCAGGTGTAAGTTAAAAATATTTTTTCTTGTTTGAATGATTTACAGAAATCCAAGTGCTCGAACCTACATAAAGTTAGGTACCTATAGAGAAAATTACTATACTCACATCTCAGCTTAGTTATCTGCCTAATGAGAAAAAAGATACAACACCTGGACACAGACTCAGACTGAAAAAGGAACTTGAAGAAAATGTTAGAGGGAAAAAAACAAAATTTCTAAAGGAGTTTTAATCTCTTTCACGTTCACAGCTCTTTTGCTTTTGTGCACAATTACACCACTAGACCCGTTAACCAGATTATGCCATTGTTTATGAGTATTAAAACCTAAAATCGGCTTACTGCAAATTAAAAAACGTTTGTAGCAGGTGGTATCCGAGTAATTCTCAGATCACATATCTAAAGGAAACTGAAGATAAAAAGGACAAATTTTCATTAGGGAAATCCACCAACTCTCTTTATAGCATATGCAAAATAACTGCAGTCAAGAACCAGAAGATGTTGCTACTGAGATTCTAGTAAAATTATACTGATATTTTAAATTTATGATTTAGATGAAACACAGTTGTGCTGAAAATAATAATAAAATGTCTTCTCAAACTAGTAACATCTGCACACCTTTGTTTTCTCATCACTAATCTTAGGAAATAAAGACATTTCACCTGCTAAAACCTAAGTAAAACTCTGAAGGAGCCATGGAATGACTCTTCGATTCCATTTTTCCTCCCACTAATGGCTAGTCTGATTCTGCTTACGCTGTTAACTACAGAGGTTTCAAATATTTACTGTGAACAGAATGAAAACCAGCCCATTAGACAAAAAGACACCATTACACCTCAGCAGCAAATGAGACAGCAAACATAACATGGCTTATTTAAAACAGAGAACAACAGTTACAAAAAATCGATAAATTACAGAGGATTTTATCTGAATTTTGGTTGCACAAGAAAAGATGCCAGAGCAGTTTATTACTCCACAGATATAAATTAACTACTTATTATCTTTTTTCACTTTTATTTATTTATAAATCCTAACAAGAGCTTCCCAAAAAACCCTAGTGTATGTCAAATTCTTATTTCAGTCCTTGAAACTTTGCTGGCTGCACGAGAACTGCTTGAGAGACCCTAATTTATACTGCTCAAAGATAAATATAACAGTGACTGTAAGACATTACAAGTTATCAGAAAACTTAGATGCAGGTGGACTGCAGGGTACTCTGCAGGATGGACTGCAGGGATACTCTATGGTGACAGAGAGCTGCCTCCTTGTACCATATTTGCAGTACAGAACATTACTGAAGGAAAGGTATTATAGCCTACTTAAATCCATGATTGAGAACTATGCATTATCAGACAAAGATCAGGACACTTCTGAGACAATTTTGTAGTCACATTCCCAGCTGTGATTCTTATAACTTAAATTCTCTTAATGAAGAACAGCATACAAAAGCCACTGCTGGAACATTTACAATTTCATACCGAAATTCACATCTCAGTTACTTAATTGGAACCCCAAAATCTTCCACTACTTATTCTTTTTCGGTAATTGAGCTGACAGCTACCAGATAAGAACGGTCATAAAAACACCTATATTATTAAAATACATTATTAAGTAAAGAGGAAATACCAAAAATTAAGTTTCCAACCTAGCAGTTGTACTGTCTGTTGTATTACCTTCTGGTTCTAGGAAGATAGCATCAAAATAGCTGTCAGAATAAAAGTAACTTTCCATCTGAAGTTTTACTGTGGACTGGTAACATGAACATTTTCAGTGCAAATAAATACTTCAATTCAGTGAATTATTGAAGACATTATTTCCCAAACAAGTAGTCTGCATTTGTACAGATATTAGAATTAAAATGGGATGCCTAACACAAGGTCTATTTTATCCAATTACACTGTTGAAGAAAGCACTGGCATCTATATTTGAATTAGAAAAGTTATGGACATAAGCAAAACAGTTCAGATTAAAAGCTCTTAATTCTGGACATCTTTTTCAACACACAACACCTTGCAGCCAAAGCCATCTACAAATACTCATTTCAATCTATAAAACCTTACTGCACTTACTTAAAATTGGTACCTATAAGGCCTGTAATTCTTGCTCTTTTACCTTTCTCATGTTACCTAACAGCTCTCAGAAAGAAACAACAAATGTAGGACAATACTGAGCAACCATTACTTCCTTAACATGTCTAAATCACAATAATTCACCCTTTCATTAGCAATACTCTTCAATATAAGCTTACTGTTTGCATATTTGCCCTGAATCCCAAGCTAGTACATGGATTATGAAAGAAGGGTGTAGCTGATAAGTTTGTTAAGCACGCTAAAGGAATAAAACCAACACTGACTACACATAACACTGTCAGACAATACTTACTATTTGTACGTTTCTGATCGAATGTACTCAAAAACATGAGACACTCCCAGCTGGAACTGGTCAGCTATAGGGGTCACCCAAGGATTGTTCTCTGCTTTGAAGACTTGCTTTTGACCAGTCAAATCCAAATTACCTGAAAGAGATTTAAGAAATGGCATATGAAAAAAAAATATGAAATACAAAGATGTCTAAAGAAATACCTAGCTATGAATAAAACACCCTTCATTCATTTCAGAGAGTACAAACAATCAAAGGAAATATTTCAGATATAATGGAGTGGAAAAGGAGGACAGAGCAGTTCCTACCATGATGGATGCATTCACACTCTATTCATTTCAGTGGGACCAAACTCAACCCACTATGCATAATATTTATTCACTGAGTTAGTTTAAAGCAGAGCTTAATAGTGGATAGGTTTTGGGATGTTCTTCACAGAAATAAATTCAGTCAGCGCTGCCAGAACAACCAAATATGAATCTAGGGCTTTCTGATGCCTCTACCTGAACTTCCCAGCTCTATTGCAACATTAGAAGCTTCACATCACTGCACCATTAAATCACAGCCTTCAGGCCTGCAGGATGAGCCAGCAAGATATCTCTGTCTGCCATGGCTTGGAATGAACAGTGAATGACACTACAGTAAGATTTGGCTTTGCTGAAGCATAATGCTGCAAAGCATTTCTCAGTGACTACTCCAAGCACCATGCCAACACGTGATGCTCAATGGGCTTCTTGCCTTGACAATGCCCAGTGAGCTGTTTGCACCAAGATCCCATGATGAGAATTCCCTACACTGAGGAACACAAAGGTGTCAGTTTTACCTGTTTTGTTGACAGGAAGCCTTAGAGACGCTTAGGAAGTTTTTATTGTTTATATCTGTTTGTTCGTTTCCTAACAGTTTACCACTAGAAACCACAACAGCAGATGCTCTGCCAAAACTTCACATGGCTATGGTTACAAGAGGCAAAGTTCCAAGAAGGCCTAGCCATTGAAATAAGTGTCCTTTGAATTAAATTAAAAAAAAACAAACAAACAAAAAAAAAAAAAACTCTGCTATCATTTCAGAATTTTATTTTGCAAATTTTCTGATTAACGGAGTTCCAGCACAACCATTAGAAACCCACACGGAAAGTCACAAATACAAAAAAGAAAAAAAAAAAGAAAAAAATCACAGAAAATAATGGGAAACGAAGCAAAAAAGAAATACAAGGTTTTGAAGAACAAGCAAGCCAAGCTGTCAGAGAAGTCTAAAAGCAACCTGATATGCGAGTTCTACAAAACAAAAGGTGCCTCTGTAAGTCGCATGAGCACGCACGTATGCTACAGGCTCGCTTTGCATTTCCCCACGTTCTGCTCTCCTGCTGATCGTTACTGTGCTGCTCTCCATACAAAGGGTTAATGCAAATAGAGTAAAGACAGACCATTATACTGTGTGAAAAGATGTCATGCATCTCATATCGCCTATCAACAAGTTACCATTACCTTGCCCAGCTCATCTGTCAGCTGTCTGAGGCCTGTTCTTTTTAAATAACGACATGCAGGAAGCATCTCACCCTGTCAGTCAGCAGCAATTGCCCTAACTGCCTCATGCTCCGGTGCACCCAGTTAGGGGCCTCGCACCCATCTCCTTTATTATGGAACGTGCAGCCCTGGTGTTGTAACAAGGATCAGGAAGCAGGATTAAGCACTGTGACAACGAGGACCTAATAAGCTAGAAGGTGGGGTGTGGGAATCTGTATGGGTTAGCTGAAGACAGCCTCACTGCTAGCTACTCAGTTGCAAGGCACAGGCCTCCAGGGAGAGCGGCTGCGCTGCAATGAGCAGCAGCCCTCTGACCGGCACTGCTATGAACATCATGCATCACTCAGAGGCGTACTTTGCAACAGCAAATTGGATTTTCCATTTTATTACCCGCAAAAAACCACATGCGTTTCTCTCCAGCACTACCAACACTGTAAGCACTCGCTTATAATTAGAGCTCAGTAAGTACTTCATCAAGATGAAATGATGCATCTGTGTACAGCTAACAAAAGTAGTTAAAATCGCGGAGAAAAATTTGACCCCATTATGCGTCAAATTTAATGTAGCCTACAAGAACAAGCTACACACTCCCAAAACCTCAATAGCAAGCTTCTTAGCTGAAATCTGAAGTCCCAAGCTGTTTCAGAAACGTATAGTCCAAGGAATCCTACCGTATGTTTCCCATCTCCATGGGAAGTGCGCCCACTTCCAATCCTAAATACCACATGCCCGTTTAAATGTAATTAATTGAAATAAATACTATTCTACTAAAGCCAAAGAAATCCTACAGCAATAAGAGATCTGCTCAAGCAAAATGAACTGTCAACCTCCATGCCAAAGCAATCACTTCCTTTCTTTCTGCCTTCTGTTTGCCACAGGGGCAGCTAGAGGTATATCTTTCACAAGGATAAAATTAATAAAACAATGGAGAAAACTGGAGCACCCTCAACATTGGACTTGGACTCAGCTCTCCCAGCTCGGAAGGCATCTCTGCACCTCTACCAGCTGTCTCAGGAGCTGGCAGTCAGCATGAGGGGTAGCTGGCACCTCACCCGTGGGGTTTGTCAAAGAATTTAATGAAGCACTGTACTGTAAAAAGTAACCATCTTTTTGTCTCTGGGGCAAGCCACTACCAGAGATCAGGTGCTCTTCCACAGGAGGAGTAAAGGAGAGCTGTCCAGAAGAAAGGAGGAAGCATGCAGCACCAAAAATTTTGAATTCTCCTCACGGGACCCCAAAATTTCAATCTGGAAATCCCTGTATACAATGAAGAGCAGAAAATTAGGTGTGGTAGAGAAAGTCTGTCCAACCTTAGCAACAATGGGGGAAGAATGCAGCCTACCACTCCTGCCACAAGTCAAGCAAATCGAGAACAAAGAAGCCTTGCTGTTAAATCGTGAAACAAAGGATGACAACGTGTCACTGGCCACAATACTGTGCAAGGAGTCAAGTCCTGACATCCTTTCTGTCTCCCCAGCCAAACCACCTGTGAGTTGCCCCAGTGCCCACGTGAGCCCGGCAGTGCAGCAGCAGCTCCAACATGGGCACAGCTGAGCCAGGCTGCACAGCTGGACACCTCACAGTTATGTTCCTTACAAATCACTTGCCTGAAAATGTTTTTTTGTTGCACTGCACTAAAAAATACCCTTATTCTATCCCTACAGTACCAGATCCATGGGCCAGAGAAAGAGATGTGGCAGATGTGACTTTATGCAGTGTCCAGCAGCAGCAGCACTCTGCCTCCAGGCTTTAAGGAACTTTATACACTGTTCTGATGCACAGATCACATCAAATCCCTCTGATATTTTTAGTAGGCAGAAGACAGGATTGCCTCTAGTAAAAACCCAGTACTGAAGGTTCAATCACAAAGTATTTTAGAGTTAGAGATTGCATTGGTCATTACTGGTTTGTTTTTTCCATGCACACCATCTCATCAAAAACAATCCAGTTATCATTAATAAAATTTGTCGTAACAAGCAGACCACAACTGAATTTCTTTCTAATGGACTCAAGCACACCCCACCCTGGGTGACGTTTTGGGGAAAAGGCAGCTACACTTCCCCTGCTCCTCTCAATAAATCTATCCCGCATGCAATCTCAAGCATGTTAGTTAATGTTTCTTGTTATTCTCCTCAGTGCTGTTGAAATAAAAATAGTTTGTGTGAACACTCAGATTTTGTTCTACTGCCTGCAAAGGCCAGAAGAGCTCATAAAAGCAGATAAAATGTTGCCTACCCCAGCCTTGTTTGTAGAAAATATGTCAGACCCAGTGATAATGCAGCATATGACCCTGACTAAGGGTGTCTCCAGACTTACCAGACTCCTGTTGTCTATTTAGATCAAGTCTGCAAGCATCCCTTATATTCAACTGTCAGTCCCTCATCCTCTTGTGATGCATTGTATATCTGATGGATAATATTTACCTAATTGATGTGTACTTACAGTATAGTAAGGTGTGATTAGTATACATAGGCATTACTTCAGTACAAACAAAATGGAACAGAATGAACACAAAACTGACTTGTCCTTTCCACTCCAACGCCCCTTGGCAACACTTTAAATACTTTCAAAAATTAAAAGGTGAAATAAAGTAATTAAACAACTTTGACATTTGAAAAGTGAGCACTGGCATTCAGCATAAGAAGCATGATCCTAGCTGTAAAATGCCAGATCAACGCTTCTTTGTAGTGGTTTAAATTCATCCCTAGTGGAGCTTCATTAAAATCAATAGAATTCCAGCTGAAATAATTTGGGGCCTGTATACTGTTACGTTTCCCTTCTGGTTTCTACCGATATTCCGCCTTGCTTCCAGCTTAGACCTTACACTGCCAACCTCCAGGAGAGTCCTCGAGCAGTAACACATTCATTTCAGTTATTCCTCTTAAGACTGTAATTTAAATGTTCTTTCCCTTTACAGCACAAAGGTCTTACTCTTTCAGTGTCACACATAGGACAGGAGGAACGAAATAAAATTAATTTCTTTATATAGATATAAATACCCTCAAATCCTGTTTTATTAAAGGCTAAGCAAGGGATCAGTCTACTATAATAAATTTAAACTTAGGTTGTATGTAAAAATGTCTGTCCTAGATTGTTTTAGATTTGCTTTACACTACAGGGCTTATAATTTTTATTACTTTTGTGGCATGTGCTTTCCCTCCATAGAGAGAGATACTGGTTCAAGTGTGGGGGTGGAAGAAACATCATGACTATTAAATCGTAAAAATGATACCAAAGCAATTAATTTTGAATACCATCTTAAATTCTATGTTAAAAAAAAGGAAGAAGAAAATATATACAGATTTCTGTGCCATAGGATGAATATTATCAAAGACAAATGATTTTTACACAAGTCTGAAGTACATGTAAGCTGTGGATCATTAACTCATAGCATTCCTATAAAAGGGAAGATCATCTCTGCTTTGAAGACCTCTATCATTTTTGAAGGAGTAACAGTAGATAGTAGACTTAAACGGTACTTATAAAGGAGCAGTAAGGCGACACAGAGCACAGGAAGGACTTGTACATAAGCAAAGTGTGACTCAATCTTCTTTGGCATCAGATGAAACAATCATGGAAATATTGTGATAAACAAATCTACAGCTCCGTGACACAGTTGAAAAAATACATTTACTTATTAACAAGATTATGGACTAAATAAAAACAACCAGTAAATCTAAATCTAGACTGGAGTCTCCAGAAAATCAACCCCAGCAACACTTCTGTCCGCTGGCCTGTAAAGTTATATCACCAAAGAAGCTCTAAGCACGTGGAATCATCAACCTCGAAACAGTGCTGGTCTTGATTCTGTTTGGACAGAAGTTGTCTACATTTCACTTAAAAGGGAAATCAGGTTCAAGTCTCAAATAACAGGTCAGATCAAATACATGCTAATAACCTAAACACATTCTCCACAGCATCTGTCAGACAGAAGCAGGCTGGAAGTTTTCCTCTGGCTGCATTTCTGACCATTCAGATGGGAATGCCGAACGAAGCCTTGCCTGTGAGTGCAAGACGGGAAGCTCCAGGAGAAGTCAAGTCTGAATGAACAACATGAATGGCAGACAATGAGGCCTAAGCCCATCCTCAGTTCAACAAATACATTCAGGGACAGGAGCACAGACATGAAAGATTTCACTTCCTCCTCACAGTACCTGCAGGAAGCAAGATCAGTGCAGAAGGTGGGCAGGAGCTGCTCCAGGTGCAGAGCAGAAGTTCCCTGCTGCCCAAGGGAGGCCCATGGAGGAGTAGGCTGTCCCCCCTGCAGTCCATGGCCACCACATGGAGCAGATCTGCATGTGAGCCACAGAAGAGCCCATGGAGCAGCAATGCTGCAGCTGAAGGAGCAGCAGCCCTCCAAGACCCCCTGCAGGAGCAACCCCAGGTCAGAGCTGCACCCTGTGGGGAGCAGCCCATGGTAGGGCAGGAGGCCCAAGGGAGCTGTCACCTGCAGGAGCAGTGCTGGAGCAGGGCCTGGAAGGCAGCCCCTGTGGTATGGAGCTGTGTTGGAGCAGTGCTTGAAGCCTGTGTGGAATGAGATCAGGAAGGCAGGCGTCCTGTGGAAGGGACCCCATGTGGAGCAGGGGCTAGATTATGAAAGAGCAGCAAAGACAAAGCGTTATGGACTGATCAAAGCCCCATTCCTTATTTCCTGTGCTGAAGAAGGTAGAGGAGGTAGAAGAGGGAGGATGGATGTAAGGTGTTTTTTGTTTGTCTTTAGCTCTCGCTACTGTACTGTGCTAGTAACAGGCAATAATTTATATAAAACTCCCTAAGTTTAGATTGTTTTGCCTGTAATAGTAATGGGTGAGCAATCCCCCTGGTCCTTATCCTAACCCTTCACCCTTTTCCATTGCATTTTCTTCTTTCCCCCTCTTCCTTTGAGGAGAGAGAGCGAGAGAAACAAAGCAAAAGCAGACCAATTATATCTTGAATCCTTTACCCTTGAAGTCAAGGTGAGGTGAAATGAGGCCAAATGGTACTGTTTCAGCCACGGCTTTCAGAATGCTAAGGGAAGACGATTTTACTCTCAAGCATCTTAACCTTTCATAGAACTGAATTAGCTTTGTTTTAAGCCCTCTTCTGAGATATTTACATGAAATTCCAACAAAATAACAAAGGTCAGCCAGAATCATTATAGCGAAGCATAATGGAGAAGGTAACAGTAGGAAACTTTCACTCAAGAATGTGTCAGGACCAAAGATGAAGCCTAGGAAAACAAGAGAATGCATGAAATTAAACTTCTCCCCTAATCCACATTTCACAGGTATTAAGTACAGGAGGAATACAGACCTAACTTGACAAATCCATAGTTCCATACCCAAGTCGGAGGCAGATTGGTTAACTCTCCTAGATGAAGCCCTGGCAATTTCTACCATTGCTCCCCACAACAAATTTGACATCAGCAGGATGACAAGTACAAACAATAAGCAACGCTAACGTTCACATGTGACAGCCAGCAAGCAGGACCTCATTCAGCCCAGTGCACGAGGCAGTGTCCTCAGCCCACAGCCCTGCCTCATACCCCCACACAACAAACCTCGCAGTATCGGCAGCCGAAGCCCCACCGCGTGCAGCCTGCAGGCGCAGGTACCAAGGCAACCAGGCTCATGTCACTGTGTGGGTAGCTACAGGGAAGCGGAGAAGAAACAGCATTCTGACAAAAATCCAAGAAGTTACTTCCAAATGTTTTCTATATTCTTCCTAACATCACTCCAAATGACTTCTGACCAAGCTATTTCTTTAACATTCCTAATACAAGTGAATGAGACCCTCGGCCAGAAAACCTGTAAGAATTTGGAGGCTTTACTGTTTTCCTTTTTTTGAAAGGTGAAACTGCTGGAAATGCCGTTTACCTCATTGCTCCTTGTAACAAATGCATGGCTGTGATGGGGATCTCTAGGAGCAAGCCAGCAGTCACTGCAACAGGCTCCCAGCACGTCAGCTAAGAATCCAAGAGATGTACCACGCGACAGACGGGGTTTGAAACAAAGAGAATTAACGTGATGTTGAAGCAGTTAAACATCAGAGACGTTTCAAGAGAACATGAAGCATTACGGGCTTAGAGGATCAGCGTCCCAATTTATTTTGAAATATGTTGCATATTTTACCAATTTCAGACTCCCAGGGGATTCTCAATTACACAAGAATTCAACAAAGCATTTTCTCATTGAAGAGTCCTTCTCAGGCCAAAAGCTGGCTAATGTAAGTTCAAAAAGAATTCACTGTACCTTCAAAGCTTCCATTCAAACATAGCTTGCACAGAATTCAGCAGACTGAAAAAAATTTTAGGTGCTATGAAATGCATAAAAAGAACATTTAACAACAAAAAACACAGTTCTGACTGGCTATAGCTACAGTACTCATACTACAGTTCCTGCAGAAAAGATGCATCATTTTATGCTGATGGTACTTGGAATTACAATACAATCAACACAAGAAAAGGCTACACACACCCTGTAGACATCTGAGAAGTGATAGTAGGATTTGCCTATTTTTAAAACTAATATGAGATGAAATTTGAATTTTGGAAGTTGGGCAAGAATTACAGCACTGTAAGGAAATGAATACCTGTGGTGGGAGCCTAACAGATGGGCTACAGAAAACATCCTTCTGGGTATAATGGAGCTTTGCAGAGTTCTCATTTCTTCCCATATGCCTTAATACTCATAAAGTGAGACATGGAGCCAGTCTAGTTTCTACATACATGAAAAGCTATTTTTGTTTATTTTTAACCTTAAACTAAGCCTGAAATGAGAAATACAACAACAGCATTCACAAATTCTGTAAAACACTTTCCTTACATAAATAATTTAACTACAACCTATCTTGTTAAGTACATTTTTCTGCTATTCCTTAACTGGTAATAACTGTCCTATTGACCATCCTGGAAAACAAGTTATTTTGTTTATCCACTGCTCAGTTTAATAAAGCTTCTTATTTTCTTACACCACCTTAGCCTTAGTCCCCAAAGTAGAAGTAGGTCTGTTTGTTTCTTTTTTAATTGGCAAGGTATCAATTTGGTGTTCCAGCGCTCAGAGCCAGTGTCCAGACTGCCAACACTCAGCTTCCAACAAATGTCACAGTTTGCTATGTGCAGGTGTGAACAGCGCTGTGCTGTAGCACAGGTAGAGCACAGCAATAACTTATACTGGAAGAGGAAAAGTTTCGTGCTTATCTGAAGAATATTTAGAAAAGAAATATCTTTTGTGAAATAAGTGGTTCTGATGCTTGCACATGCCTGTTATAATTTCCTAAGTAAACTGCTATTTCAATTAATATTAACTTGAGTAAATAATTGCAGCAACTACTTTGTGTCGTTCACAAATTCCAGTCATTTCAAAAGCATAAGGGTTCCTTGAACTTTCTATTTAAAGCCAATCCTTTATTCAAAGAAGATAATTCAGTTCTTCAAAATTAAAGAAATAATGAAAGAATTACTTAACCATTCCGAAACATAGATTTAATTTATAGAAATGTTTTACCCTCCACAGAAGGAAACATGACTACTGACCCCAGCAAGTTTGTTTGGCTGTTTTAAAGAGATGATCCAGCATCCCTTTCACTGAAGTGTTCTCATCTCTGCGACCCATTACCTGAGGAAATTATTTCATCAACTAGAATTATATTGAAGACTATACTTAAAAGCCAACATTCAGTTGATAATAACACATGTATCCTTAGAAAACACTGTATTCCCCCATGTCAAAATACGAGAGAACTCTACACACGTATGCACACATGAACACAGCCAATATTGGAATATGTGTTTCAAAAATCACACTATTTGTTTTCACTACAAAAACACAAACTTAAGCATAAGAAAGTTGCGTGCATGGGGCAGCTATTTACAACTCTGCGAATAATTGTGCATCACACACTCAATCTTACACCACTGACTCTGTTAAGAAACTCTTTCACGAGGCACATACAGACCCACCCAGATGACCATACAATGAACTTAAAACGCTCTCATTGATCTTACTCATTGCATCTGCCACTGTATGTGGTTCTTCTTTCTACTCAGCTTTCCTTCCAAACACCATTCCAATTGTTAAATGGTCAGAATACACAAAGTGACAGATTTAGTGCTTCCCTGGCAATTTATATAACTGACTGCAACTCTGTTGTTGCAGTGAATCATGATTTATTTGTCTCACAATGCAGCACATAACCTTTTAAATGCTAGGGAAAAAAATGCCAGCGCCTCTTTTAAAGTTTATATATGACTGCCCACCACCATTCCTCATGAACGGGGTTTTGAGAGACAAATGATAAAAACAAGCTGTGAATTCCACCCACCTACTCCCGGCCATTTCCTGCATTCATCATCCACACATACTGTATTTACAGACAAGCATCCTCACCACGAGCACCAATACACCATTCAGTCTCCTCACTTCCTCTCGGACAAGAATCCTCTTCCTCAGGTTAACTGCAGGAGCTCTGCTACATGCAGACGAGGTCAATGTGGATGGGCCCCAGCCCTGACTGACTCGTGCCTCACTTGGTCACCTCTGGTGGAATTAACACAGACTGCAGGGGTTTATTTACTGCTATCTCAGTTTAAAAATGTTGATACCACTGCCCGTGTATGGCCTTTTCTCACACCTGCCTCACCATCTACATCTTCCTCTGCACTCCCTTCCAATACCCTTTAAATTCAGTTCACTGTATTCCCTCCCCTTCTCATTCAGATAGGCCAGTTTATTTGGCTGTTTATATTGTGCCCATCTCCCTTGTAAATGAGCAGCTAATGACTCACTGTTGTCCACCACTGTCCAAGATACTAACACTCATAAGGCAGTCACCAGCCTTCAGCACCTTTAATTAAGAAAGCGATAATGAGAGAGGAAAGACTGTTTACATTAGAAGGACCAGCAGTGCCTCCAATTAATGAAAGAGGACCTGCTCATTGAAAAGCTATTTATCCAACATGTAGTGCACAAAGTATTTGGATAATCCTTACATTATAATTCAATTTTAAAAATTTAGGAGGGAGAACTCAGGAAGTAGATCTTTTTTTCTGCAAACAGCACCTATAGAACTAGTAGTCCATTCATTAGGGGGTAACATCACCGTTCATCAGTAGATTTTAAAACTATCTGCAAAGGAATGCTTCTTTAAATTGTCCTTATTTGCAAAGGGATGAACAGGGCTGAAGACCTGAGGTGACTTCCAGCCATTCAGCAGACCCATGCCTGCCTGCAGCCTGCTCCTACCTTAGCTCAAAAAAGACCTCCAAAGCCCACCGCAGTGTCCTAATTACTGAACTACATTCCTTAAATGTTTCCTTAAACATCTAACAAACATGCAGAACATTTCTTCTAGACTCCAGTGCAATATTCTCTGGAAATATATCACAACATTTGAGTTATTTAAGATAGTTGATACAGTTCTAGTAATAGTTGTAGTTAAAAGTGCAATACAAATTAAGCCTACCAATCATGAATGAGGATCCTGGATATGACCATAAGATGAAACACTGGGAAATTAATGCACAGCAGAGAAGTACAGCCTACAGAAGAGCAGCAGAATAATAAAGAACTGAGATGGCAAGCTGTGTTAATGCACCTTGCCTGGATCAAGTAGGTCAAAATTACAAGCCCTTTTCCTACCAAATTGCAAAAGTGTTCTACAATGCAAACAGATGTTAACTACAAATGAAAAAAAGTTTCCCTTACCTATCTGAAATTGAGCAGATCAGTGCAAAACAAATGTCAGAAATTTTGTTTAAAGTGTTTCCGTTTAGTTTGGACAACGACAGAAAGCCATTTAAAATGAATTTGCTGTTATGCTTGTAAGGCAGCAGAATGTTTAGAGCATTCAATTAGCCACAGAAGGTGGTTAGACTCAGTTCAGCATTTCATTTCCACTTTATGGGAAAAAAGCAAGGCTGTAACTCAGGAATCTACAGAAATATATATTTACAGATACTGCACACCTCCAAAACATTACTGCAGTTGAAAGAGACTTTATAAATGTGACAAACCAAAAGCTAAAGAAACTATACCTCAGTGTCATGAAGAAAACATCTGAATCTAAAGAAACTAGCAGACAAAAAAAAAAAACAAAAAACAAAAAACAAGGATAGATCACGTCTGCTACATCGCTAAAGGCAAAAAAATATGGTAGGTAAATTATCAGAATCAAAATGAACATCTTCCTTGCCCCAACTCAGGAAAAAAAAAAAAAAAGACATTTTGCCTTTGCTATGTGAAACAAGAAGCATGTATAACAGGCTGCCACATTTATACATACAGATGCCATATGTTCTCTAACGGACTGAAGCAAGGTCTTGTGATAACAAATTACTTCACCATGCTAAGTTCAGTCAATATATATGTATATATATTTTACTTTTAGGAATATTATTTGGAAGGTATTAATGGAAATAAGGAAACGTTCGTATATAAAAGCCCCAAATAACAAGAAACGAGTAATAATTCAGCAACAGATAATTAATGATACCACTTTATGAACAACAGAAGTATCTTTGAAGATTGTCACAAAGGATTTTAAATCTGATTCTGGCTTGGAGCAAATGGACCCAACACCTATGGAAGTAAGTGCTGCTCACATAGGAGGGAACAGAGCAGTGCAAATTCATCAAAATCAATACTTATATTTCAAAGAAAAACTGCCTTCTAGGTTGGAAGGAGTACTGTATATGAAACAATCCTAACTACAAATGGCCAATAACACAAATTCAAAGTATATAAACATCTAGCTCCACGGCTTTAAAAGTTCTTAACCCACTATTACAGACCATTGTAAGAGAAAACTGAAGGATTCCTCTGATTTAGCTAATATTTTACTCAAGTTGATCAAACTTCCCATTTTGCGAGAACTGTCACAAATAACCCACTTATACTGTTCAACATAATTTTTGCTGATCCAAATAGCATTTTCAAAATCCAGACAGAGATAACAGTTTCACAGATTGGGTATTTACAATATATTATAAAAAGAAGGAGCAGCAGTCAGGTCTACCAATCCACAAGGAACACCAAACAAGCAAAAATCTAATAAAATGAAACAAGCAATGTCTTCTGGCTCTTCCTGAATCTCCAGTAGGTGTGAAAGAAGGAGTGAGTGTTTCTCGTGGGAGATCAGGTATTTAGCAGCAATTGTAACTTAAGCACAATAATTTTTTAAGAGTTTAACAAGAGGTTTCATTTCAGAGGAAACACAGTGCATTGTTATTGTATTATTCAAATAAATAAATGGTCATCCACAATCTTACCTAGTTCTGGGGGCAGCACAGTAAGACGATTTCCCTGGATATGAAGTTCCTTAAGCTGAGTGAGCTCTCCAATTTCTTTAGGCAGTGATATCAGGTCATTGTCTCTGAGACTCAGCTAAGAGTGAACATAAAGTAGTCAGAACAATTTTTGGTTACCCTAAAGCAGCCAAAAACTGAACTACACTCTATCTTGCCTCCCCCCGCTTCTGAACACTCAATTCTTTCAATTTATTTACAAGTGTCTGCTGATGAACAAGAAACGGTTCCAGGTTTAGTGGTCTATTCCTGCAAACATACTCTACTGCTTCTCAAATTGACTAGATTCTATTCCTACAAGCATTGCAAAAGTGAATTGATTTTCCAAGAATTTAGATAAATTACTTACTATCTGCAACTTTGTGAGCTTCCCAATATCTGGCGGCAGGATTTCAAAATCGTTGTCACTTAGATAGAGTGCACGCAGGGTGGCTGCAAATTAAATAGCAGTATATAAACAGGGTGGCATATAACCCAACCATTTGAGGTCTAATCAATAAAAGGGAGTCAGGTTTGATTAATAACCCTGACTTGGTGAAAAGCCTTTGACATACCCAGGGCTCACAATAATAACAAGCAGGTCAAACTTAGATTTACTGGCTTATTACATTGTTGGTGAGTTCAGGAAAACATCTATATTCAAAAGGACTGACACAATTAACAATTTCTACAATAGTAGACTGTGGCAGGTTCTGGCTTATAATCTCAGTGCTCTGCTGTCAGAACGGAGTCATTACTCTTTATTATCCCCTGATTCTTATTTATCACACCAATCTGCATCCTAAACAAACATAAAAGATCAGCTGAATTTTTGGACAAATATACATACTAAGCTCTATAGAAAGCACAGCATAAGGCTGGGGAAGAGTTCTTAAAAGAGAGTAATATGGCAAGTTCAAATCGCATAATTTGTAATTTACATAGTGCCCATGAAATTCACAAGCAAAAACCAGAGATGACCTAGCACAACTTTGTCACTTGCTATTACTGAATAAGCACATGAGCCAGGTTTTTGAAAAAAACAAAATGGAAACTCACGAAGAGAGAGGAGATTCTGATTCTCTCCTGCATTCTACTCCTCCTTTCGTTTCACTATATGCTACCATTTTTAATAAAGCTTACTTAAAAATTTCCCTCTCTCAGGTTACTAACACAAAATCTGTCTCAGACTGCAGCATCGCTTCCTCTCCCCTCGTCTATCACTCTCACTGGTTAAGGCACTGACCCTTCAGCATAGTACTCAGAAAAGACTGGGAAAGTAGCAGCAGAACCACTGAAAGCCAGGAAATGCCGGAATTCAAGTTGCTTAGGCAACCATAATGCAACTCTTTTGTACATATACATTACAATATCTTTAACTATGCAAGCTTATTTTCTAACATGAGCAAAGACCAGCTCAGTTCTGCCATTTGTCTGCCAAACCTTGTAACCTTAGCATTTTTTTTTGCTCGTTTTTAACATATTGATCACTTCAACACCCCCAAGCTGTTAAAACTGTTTCCATAATTAACCATGACAAACGCAATTGTTTCCAGAGTCAACATACAACAGCTGCTTTGCAAAATAGTTTATTCTCCTCTGGAGCTTGTGAGCTTATACAATGTTTGAACTGAGCATGGGGCCAAAGGAAATAATACTCAGAAGAAAACTAAGTAAGTCTTCTTGTGTCCAAAGATGTCAGGTACCCGTATATCAGTGATAAATATCACTGAGCTATGTAGAAATATTCAAGAGGTATTCAAAGACGAAAAACATAAATAACAGAATAATTCTGTTGGAGTTTGGTCTCCATCAAATAAATTTCAGCTACAGAAAGCAAAGCACCATATCACCAAGATTTGTAGAGTTTTTTTAAAAAGTTCCTTACTCAGATAGAAGAAGTTTCCAGGTAGAGAATTTTCATTTAAGTTGTTGTAAGTCAAGTCCAGAACCTCCAGTGCTGGTAAAGATCCAAACCCCCTTGGCAAGGTATTTAATCTGTTCATGCTGTAGACAAGGAAAAAGAAAAAAAAAAACCATGACATCAGTATGCATTTCATCTGGCAGGGATAACAAACTAAATTTTAATTTCTAAAAAGTCTAACATACACCAGACTTCACTTTTCTTTTGTTTGCTACAAGACAGCAAGCAAGCCTTTTGCAATGCAGATCTTTCTAAGCTTTCACTCCACTAAGTATTTCCAAAATTTATGTCCTTGCTAGACAGGCAGCCTGCTACCCTGATCAAAGAGCCACACCTGAAAAAAGGAGCAAAAGGGAAAGGGGCGTTGCAGTGCTTTGCTCGGCTTGAGCAGTGTGCCATAGAGCAAGTTGGTCCGTGGCAGGTGAACCACCTTCTAGCTAAACCATGAATCACCAGTTTGCACCTCACAGCATCTTGACCATCTGCTATCCCCCACATCAGGTATTTCTTCATCACAGTATCAGACACAAGGAGGAATACTTCAGCTCTGTGGTATTTACAGTCATTGGAAGCTGCTGTTCTTAAGACCACCACATTTATGCCATAAATATAGATGTACGAGGAGCACAATGCAAAAAGTCATTGTCCCACTGACTGACAAGGCTCAAGTCTGAATACAGCTCATTCATCCAGACTCAGAGGGCTCAGGATAGCAGTTCCTATTGGCAACAGCCAGAACTGTAAAGGAAAACCTGACAGAATGAAAAGGTTTGTCTGATAAGCTGGAGCAGACAGGCTATGAAGACACAATCATTTCCATCTAAACTCAAATGGCTGAAATTGAAGAACTCAGGTAATGTCTAAAGCAGCTGCAATAATGAAGGAAGGCAAGCAGCTGGAGATGATATTCAAACACCCTCACTGTGGCTAAAGTAGAGCTCTGGCTAATTATCGCTGAACTACCAATTTGTTATTTATATTGTCTTCAGGGCATGCACGCCAGATACAAAGTTGGATCGTGCTTCATTTGTCACCAGGGTTTGAAAGCAAAACAGAGAAGACAGACATCTTCAGGAACAGTGTATATGATTACAGATTGTTATTTTAAGAAACAGGAATTTGTTCTTATGTGATTTGGGAAAACAAAAAAGACTTTCCACATTATCTTTCAACATATCCTTAATTTAACACTCCTTCTGAAAAGAAGTGATAAACAGCAACAGCCACAACTGAGGTCAGTAGGAGATGTTATATGAACACACGTAATGTAGCACAAAGAACTAAGAAAATTCAGATAAAGTACTGATAAATTTTAGTACTCGATGAAGACCTCGGCACTGATCTCCAGGGCCTTCCCTCCTCCATGCAGCGCTTGTTAAACATTACATTATACTATGTAACAAATACTACAAAAGACATCCTATGGACAGTTAATCAGTCGTCGTATTCTACAGTTGGGCACATGAAACTGAAAATATAATAGATTAGATATCAAAACCTCAGAGGATAGCTATAGGGCTGAGCATGTACATTGAGGGTGGTAGCAATAGCAGGAGCAGTGGCAGACCAAGCACACTACAGAATGGCTTGTATAGTCACTGTCATAAATACAGTAACTTGAGGACCACTACACTAAGCAGCTTAAAAAATTAAAGAAAAATAGAAAATCCTCTCAAGGCATCTATAACAGTTTCTAACCATTAAATACATATGCACCTTATTTTACTGTTAATATTATTTTTAATTTCTACCATCACTAAGCAGCTCCGCAGTGTTGAGTCCATGCCTTTCAAGTCCCTAGTGCAGATGGCCCACATACGGATTGAGGATTTATCTGTGCCTTTACTTTTGGCACTGTTATAGTTGATTGGAACCATCTCACTCGTCTGCACGTGCAGAAAAGTATGCTCTTGCTGAGCACAGCAGTACTTAAAATCATGAGATGAAGATTAACAAATGCCAAAGTTACTTCCACAAGCTGTTAACAAATCCAGATTTAATAAACCATTTACAGTACAGGACAAGACAGACTCCTCTTGATATGTGTAGAAGAGATACAGCTGGCTCTACAATTAGCAAATCACCCTGATCCCAATTTAATAGACTCATTAATGTGATTTAAAAGGATCAGGTGCTAAGAGTCAAACATTTGTAAAGGACTTAGTCCCAGAAGAATTCTACAGAACTAAAATCTTAATCTCCCTGTCACAGACCTCCTGTGAAGAACCTTGCCCATAATTGTATATCTTGCTAGTAGAATTTGTCTTACCACATAACAGGTGGTAGGTAGGAAAACAGACACCCCTGTCCTGCAAAGGACAAGCACCTTGTATTGCTGCTGTAGCTGTAGCTGCTAAGACACTGAAGGGTATTCTCCATTGTTACTCCTGGAGATTTGCCACTGCTTTAGGAACAGCTTTTATTAAATAAGACCAAAAGCAACTGTTCTTCAGTAGTAAAAAGGGTGAAAAGAACTAACGGCTCTGATGGCCTTCCCTTTTGTAGGCAAAGAACAAGAAGAAAAAGTATCTCCTGTATGTAACAGACAGAATAAGACCTATGCTTTGGTATGGGGAAAGAGATCCAGCTGAAAGGCCCTGTCAAGGACTACCCAAACAAAATTTCCCATTCCATTTTTAGTGTAGCTGTACTTCCACTTCCTACCCTACCTCTTGACCCTTTCGCACTGAAATTCCCTCACAAATATTCTCACTCAAGCTACCCCTCTCCTCCAGGACGCTGTTTTGACACCGTGTGTGTACACGTGCACTGCCAATGACAAGAGGGTTCCCAACCACCCAAACTTGTAGGACAGGACAGTTTGTCCTTAAACTGACTCCAAACACTTCTGAACCCATTTCGCAGAGCTATACTGCAGGCTGTAAACCTGGAGTCTGGAAGATAGTGGACCACAAGGAAGACAATTTAAACTACAAAACACTCATAGGTCCCTTCCAACTCAGAATACTCTACGATTCTACAATTGCAGATGTTGCAGTTCCACACCTAAATCACCAGTCCAGAAGTAACAAACTACTCCCAAATGTCTCCTGTTCTTAATCCCAAAAGGACTTACAAAAGACATTAACTTAGGAAAAAAAGGTGATGAAGACGCTGAAACCTGTCACTTCTTTAATTCATGGAATGAACCCAAATTCTTCCCCCCTCTCCACAATGCAACACTTCTATATGCCATTCTAAATTGGCCGAGCCCCAAGATGTTCTGCGTTTCTGAGCAAATATTAATTCATGATCAGATTCAAGTTCAGACAGATACTAGGACACGCTAGAGACCTAAAGTGATCAAATAAAGACCAGAGAAGACTCATCTTGAAAAATGTTTATTTGCATGCCAACAGTTCAGGAAGCAATTCAATTATCAGCACTTTACAAAAGTACCTGAAGCTGGATACTTCAAGCCTAGCCAAAGTTATTAGATATTTCAAACAGTAAAACAAACTCAGTTAAATTAAGGTTTCCAAAAGCTGAATTTATAATACAAACATTCTTTCCATGAGAAGCCTACAAAATTAAAGCTTCCTCTCACCAAGCTTTTCCTAAGTAGCTGTATTTTAATGTGTCCAATTAGTTTCAAGAAAGTTCATTTCAGGTTCATTTAAATCATTCAAGAAAGTCTTCTGCTACTGTAGTTATAATAGAGCATCACCAACTCCACTTGAATATGGTACCTGAACACTTAACAGGAGTTTCTCTGACTCTAATTCTGTCAGTACCACCTCACTGAATGAAATGCATACCATATTCAATAAGGACTTGCAGCTGCCTTTACAGATTTAATTAAAATTGAAGTTTCTTTAATCACAGATTCGGGACTTTGGAATTAAAGTCCCAAATTAACATACAAGATTTAACATTTATTTTAGCTTTTTTACAAAGCAGAGCATAAAATCAAGCCTAGCTCTTACCATGGAATTATGTTGTGACCACAGAATTATGTCGTTAGGAAAGTAAAATTCACTTCTTGTTAGGTTTGGCTTCAGTATCAAGACGAATGCAAGTTGCATTTATTCTGATAACCATTTAAAGGCAAAAGCTTGATCACTCTTAGGTACCTGATTACTTGGAACACTAGCTAAGTACTCTGGACAAGACAGTCCAGAGCTGCAAATATGGTTACATTCAAGTTCTCATCACATTTTCAAAAAGAAACTTTAATAGCAAAAATAAGAAGTTTTAAGTTCAGTTGTAGTAGCATTTGACAGCATCTCCATTACAGCAAGTTTTAGCATTAAGATACGCACCCAAGATTCAGGTGTTTGAGCTTCTGAAGGCTGCTAATCTGTGTAGGCAGCTCCTCAATCTGGTTGTTGAAAAAGTTGAGCACTTCTATGTTTCTCAGGTCTGCGATGTTTGCTGGCACAGCTGTGAGAAAGTTTTCACAGTAAGAGACCACAGTTAGAGCAAGCTACACAGACTACAGGCACTCTGCTAGCACCTGTCTTTTGTTGTTTGCGTGGATGCTGCTTCTACTGTCAGCTGCTAACAGCTACCTGCCATAAAAGCAAGGACTGTATTAAAGAAGCTTCCTATGTAGCACCAGTTCTCCTCACTGACAGGAATCACTTCGTACTCTTCAGAAAACTACAACTGTTCTTGTTGACCAAAGTACCTTACAGGAAAGCCGTAACAGAGAAACAAGCACAACACACACACTCACAGTCCTGCTGATAGCTTAAATTATCTCACATCTGAGTTCCTATTTGCTAATATTCAACAGCGATTACAAAAACTTAACATCAGCCTTAAAAGATGAACTGTTCAGCCAGACCAGTTGTTGACTACCTCCCATGAGTGAGTATCTGATCAATACACATACATGGTTACATTCAATTGGACACAGATCAATACCTGGTTATCTAGAAATACAAGCAGTAAGACAGAAGCACAACATGGATGTGCCTGTGCAGATGAGGTTAAAACACTCTTCAGAGTTGCATCTTCAAACCCCTTGAACTGAGTGCATGGGTGAAGTTCACATAAAAGGAGGCTGACAAACAGCTTAACTGAAGCTTACACCTGTGTTCAATATTCACCTTGGTTCACTTTTAATTTCAACTGCAGCAGGAACCCAGAGAGCACACATCTAACTAACTGGAAGATTTTATGAGGCCATGATTTGCATTTATTTGGTGGCACGAGGCAATCTCAGTCTTAAAATGGAATCAATAATGTTTACAAAGCAGAACATTACAGCCTGTCACATTTACTAGATTATAAGTGTCATTACATTGTTCACAATAATGGGAATCCTTAATCAACATTTTAATTATACTACATAAATACTACTGTTGAGGGTCATATTCATTACAGGAGATTTTTAACATACTTTTTATTAAGTCATTAAGACAAATCTTAATCTCCAAAAGCCTTCCCTTTGTGGTATATTTCAACTGGTCCATGTGTATCCATAACTCAACAATGGCAAGAACTAAGCATCTTCAGAAAGGAAAGGGTAACGTACTGCTACCACTGCTTTAAATTGTTCCCTAACAGAAGTTAACTAAGGATTTTAATTGACATAATTCAGCTGCTTCCAACCTCAGTATTTCACCAGAACAGTAATTACTACTATTAAAATGTTTTCCTTTCAGAAATTAGACTTTATAATTCGACTCTGATGAGACATAATGGATTGGCAAACCATGTTTCTGCTCTTCTCAAAGAGATGCTACATTCATGCAAGACTGGGGATCAGAAGCATTAGTAAATACAGGTTTTAAGTCACAAAGCCTAAACAATTCAGAGATCAAGTACAGTTCTCCTTCAGCTGTACTGCTGATACAATTAACAACAACTTTGACAGCATAAAATATTTTTACTCTCTTAGAGAAATCAGCTCAATCTAACACTGCAAGTTACGCTAAATGTAATACAGAGCTGTAGTGCAGGAGCACTGAAACAAGCACTACACATTCAGCAGATGAGCCTTACCAAACCTAACTCCACACTGATGACAAATCAGTTCCGCACTTCAACTATTCAGGCTGAAAACCATCACAAAATGATCTCAAAGCATATCCTGCATCACAGACAGTGCTATCATTAAAAACACAGGGACAAGTACCCTCGCAGTGGCCTGACAGAGTTACTGATCTACCTCAAACTAATAATGCTGATTTAGTGGATTCAAATATCTGTTCAAAATAGTTTGTTTTCCCCTTAAGAATAAATAGAGCTTGCCTCTCATTTAGGACTTCAGCTATGAGATTGTGTAGAGGAAGAATCATTTCAAGGAAGAAGGTGAACAGCCCTCAAAAAGTCTTCATTTAACCAGTAAAATCACCACATGAAAGTACCCGTGGAAAAGACACCACCTAGACACCGAGACAGGAAGAATATGGCTTCCCAAGATTTGCTTGCAAAGACTGCACTTGCACTGAAGGAACCAGTTTAGCAGGGTTACATACTGAAGAGTGTTCAACACAGCTGAAGAGTTTCAAATTCTATCTACTCATCCCACTTGCAAACACAGGGGAAAACTTAACATCCAGTGGCTAGTTTATCAGAGATTTTTAATTTGGTTTTCTTTTGTCAGGGTATGGGTGTGAGTAAGTGTCCCTGGTGAACAATAGCAACTGTACCCTTGCACAGTGGCTGCTAGGTGTTCAATATATCTATATAATTCCCATATACTGTTGTGAATCACTCTTAAGATACTACTATATTATACTTCCTCTTATTATTTCCTTCAAGCCATACTGAAAACTGCATGTGTAAGCAGGTTATGGAAAATACTATAATTTTAGCAAAGGATTTGGATGAAATACTTTGTCTCAGACTTCTAAAAATCAAAACAAAGCTCTCATCTACATCTGTACATTTTTGTTTTTTAAATGGATGTAGGGGGCAGAGGTATATGAAGGAATGCTCTATGGATTTTAAGAGAAGCAAAAGACTGAAATTAACTCTAATACTGCTCTCGTGACTAAACCACACAGATTCAGTATCTTCATGTCTAGAGATGCACAACGGTCAAGAAAAGTTGATGAGACATACTGTTCTTTCGTCTCAGCTTTGCACGACTAAATATCTTTACTATCAACACACCGTTAAGTTGCAGAATTCTTCACAGATTTATAGCAGTCTGCCAAATACCAAGGAATTCGTGTTCTGGCAACACCGAATTCCACTCAAGTCTCCTCCTCATGATGAGCTGTGAGAATGAACTGTCAGCATCCTGGTTCCCTTCACCCACATATTTACAGTAAGATCTGCAGTCTTAACAACTCTTCTAAGACCATCTGCTGCCCAATGCCATTAACAACTAAACTCCTCCCCAGCAAATGCTAGTAAAAGTTGGCAGCCCAGTGCCTTTGCATTCTCCCGTGAAGCTTCAGTCACATCACAAAGCCCCATTCATATTAAGCTTCACACTGCAAGACCAGACAAAGCTTTATTCCCCTTGTTCAACACTAGGAAACTGCATATAGAGATTCAATGAGACAGCTATGGACTTCACCTTGATTTCAAGAGCTTGGCTGAGAGGGAAAGAGTCTACAGGCTGCACATGTAGCAGCAAGAGATCCTTCTTCATGCTCCTGCAAATATGAATTGGCAACTCGTCATACTTCAAAGGGTTTAAGAACAAACAGGTTCTTCTTCACCCTGACATTAGTGACAATTCTTTAGGAATGAAAATAGCTCTAAGGGCAGCTTCTCACTCAAAGCACAGTTTTATTCCAGTGTAAGAGCAGCTGTTCAATAGTTCTGCTATGACTTTCAAACCTGAAATGAAAGATTAAAATGAAAGATTAAATTCCACTTTTCAGAACCTCTATAGCTTCACATCTAAGCGTCCTGGACCCAAACCTCAGTTCTCTCCACACAGCAAACCTGGAGCCATCATGAGACTACTTACTTGAAGTCTGATGTTGCCCTCTGTTGGAGAATAAATACTGGGTTAAATCGATCTTTCAGCTGAGGCAGTTATTGTGCTAGGCACATTTATATCAGTTAAAGCACTCTGGAGTTACATATATCTCATATATATCTCAGATGTAACCCTTTCCAGTAAAGCAGGGAGACAGCTGGTTCTCTTCTGTCATTGACCTGGGTTTCCATACAATTTCTTTGTCAATGCAGAGCCCTTCACAGCTGAAAATGATCTGGCTTTCTGGTAACACTCAACTTCTGCAAATGATACTGAGGATCATTCTACAAAGCACTGAAAAACAGTTAAAAATAAACAAACAAACCTCACAGTTTTAGATGTACACAAACTCAGGTGTTTGCAAGACTGTCTCCCTTTTCATCTATGAGATGAAGCATAGCTTTTTCTTCTGTGTTCAGTATGTATCAGTATCAATACAAATGTTTTTGAGAACTGTATTAGAACTCATAGAAAAATTATATTTTACTTTTACCATATAAAGGAAAACAGCTCATACATCAATAAACCACCAACTGGATGAGAGAAATGAATTAGTGAAAATACAAGCCTTCACAAGTGGAACACATGATATGTAAACTGAGAGAAACATCTCAATTCATTTATAAATCAACACTGACTGTTCAAAATAAACATTTTCCCACTGCTGCTTGGAAAAACAGAATCTATAACACCTGCCTATTCATAAAACTGTGAAGCAAGTAATCTCTTCAATAAATGTTATTCAAAGGTTATAGAAATCTCCCTTTCAATCCAGTGGGTTTTGAATCAGACATTAACAGAAATAAGGATTTTAATGACTTAAGATTATTTTCTTTGACGCTATCATCCTTCGAAGCTTCAAGCTGCAGAATCCCTTCTTTCCAGAATGTTTCTCCAGTTAATGAACTAATTAGGCAGCACCTAGGAACATGACATTAAGTAAAATCTTTAAAGGTTCTAAGGGAATATTTATCCAGAATAGCTACTAAATCTCTTTTCTGACAAGTGGTACTGAGTCTATGCCAGTTTCTCATTAAACCGTTCCATTTATAAGCAGGTCAAGAGTAAGAGAGTAAAGACAACTCAACACAGAACTTCGGGAGTGCCACAGTCTGACGTAGACCTCAAGCAGCATTCTCTTGCCAAAAACAAGACGCTGCTTAAATCTACAAGGAAACCTGCGGGCCACAATGTAACAAACCCAGTTCTGCACACTGTTGCTAATCCAGTTAGCTCAACAGGAACTTTGCATGAGTAAGGATCCCTTAGAGTAAAGGTCACAGCCACATAAAACGTTACTCACATTTCATGGGGGAGGAAGAATTTTGAATATGAAACACATAATGCATTCTGTGCATCCAGTGCAACTGTACTCCTAGAGTTGGAGTCATGTTTAGATTAAATTAACAAGAGTTCTGTTATACTGAGAGAAGCAATCAGCTTCACCAAAATGAAAGGGGAATTAGCAGAGGGAGAACACAACAGTTTTCATTTTAAATATTCATAGGCATGCTGATATCATACTTGGCAGTTAACCGGAGAGAATCCTCACCCCAAGTGAAGCACTCAGTAGTTAATTTACACATCATGTAGTCCAAGTTTTCCCCTTTTGCCCTTCTTCCACACTCCTCCAAAGATGGATACTAACCTTTCACACACTAAAAACATTAAAACTGAACCGGTCTCCTTAATCTTCAGTTTTTCCAGAAACCAGCACACTTTTTTTCTTTTTTTTGCAATTAACCACAGCACTGTAGTTATGAAAATGCACTTAAGAATATGTGCTACTGATGTGCCACTCTGCTAACAAAGCAATTTATCAATAAAGGGTTTTAAATTAGAAGCCAGAGACTAAGGAGGAGTGCTATGAGCACAACAAAGGCTAAAAAGATGCTGGGAAATAGGTCACATCTAGCAAAACCATTATGTTCTTGTCACAGAATAATGCTTAAGATGCACTTAAAAGTTCTGAGAAAAATTCTCTAAGAAGGGGAGGGAGGTTACGAAGGGATAGCTAAATTGAAAACAAGTCATCTATCAGTAAAGAACTACAGTGACAGAAGGCTGATTTTCACTAGCTGATTTTTTTTTTTATCACTTAAGGGATACTGTGAGTTGAGTGTGCACAGGTATGAGTGTGGATTTAACTATGCCCCCTCATTTCTACCTATTATCTTGAAGAAAGCAAGATAAGCAAAGCTTTTTGAATTATTTTAACATGCTAGTACTTTAGAGGACCATGGCATTCCAGCTTTAAGCAGTTGTTTCATGAGGAGTACAAAGTTCAGACAATAATGCAAAAACAAATACAGGCTGCATCACCCCGTTACAGGTCAGATCATCCTTATGCTCTGGTAGCAAGGAACAGCTAAGAAAGAACTGCAAGACAAATACAAAAAACTACATTCAGTCTCCCTTCAATCTAGACTACCTCTGCACACCTCCCTCCTTCAGCATTATCAACAAAAAAATTCCATTCAACCTGTTAGATGGTAAGTTTATTCGGATGGTACAGAACTGAGCTCCTAAATGAAATCAGTTCATTTGTGCTGAACTCACTAGCTCTTAAAATGCCTATTTCAAAATAAGCTAATTTGACAAAAACTTCTCTTAAATTTTACATTACAACTTGCCCAAATATGTGGAGAAATACTGACGGCAAGCCACTGGGGAAGATAAGACACGAAGAATTTGTACTGAAACATCGGAATACATCGAGAGTTATGAAAAAGGAGTTAATATGTTTGCAGGTGCCTTTTAAAGAGAGGAACATGCAACAGCTTCAGAAGAGTTATGCTAGAGGTAAACATCATTTGCCCAGGGCTGCATTTAATATGTACACTAACTCAAGATGCAAAGCTGTTTTCATACGCCACAAAACTTAACTGTTTATGTTTAAATCAGGGACGTTTCATGAGGCATTCTCACAGAACAATAATCCTTCATAAATTCTTCTGTTTCACACCCCAAAGCTTCTTAAAAAAACAAGCTTCTATTATTTAAAACTGAATTGCTCTGCCATCTGTACTTTCTCTGAATCAAGGCTTTTTTTCAGGGAGAAGAGCAAAAAGCTAACAAGGTATTTAATCTAAACATTTTGAGCAGAACTCAGATGTCACAGACACAGTTAGGCATATGCACAGGGATCTCTGCTGCCTTCCTTCTCATTTCCTCCAGTGCTGCATTCATAAAGATATTTCCCTTCAGAGATCTATGCCCCAGAAATAGGAAGTATATCCAAACTGCATCTACAACAGGAATGAAAGGCACGTGAACATCAAGCACGTTCCTAAACATGATGGAGAGCCCACATAAAAACATAGTGCTTCAGATACAGCCTTGCTTTCACTACACTAGTAACACTTGCATTTGGGGTGCATCATGTTAGTGCAACAGTGTGGCACGTCTCAAAAGGGAGCAAAGGAAGAAGACACAAAGAGTGCAGGGCATTTGGGAGACCCCACTGCACATTTTATCTGGCTGGAGAACGAAACAGCTGGAGAATTCCAGTGCTGAGATGCACAATTGGTACCAGCCTCTATACCACCTCCCACACACCTGAGCACACAGCACAGCCAGAAAGGTGACTTCTACAAGAAATGGCCTAATGTAAGAGGGACAGTTAGGGAATTCAGCAGCAGTTTAAATCAGATCAAGGACACAGTCATGAGAGTTAATAGCAATGAAGGGACAAGGTTTGTGCTGATCAAAACACTGAGCAAGACAATTTGAAAAGCGATGGTAAAGCAAAGCGGCAACAACCAGTGTGAGCAGCAAGAAAACCCCACAAGACCTGCTGGAAGGGAAAATGTACAAGGATGGTAATGGATAACTATTAGGTTGTCTAAGGAACACAATAAGAAAAAGCTGTTCTAGCAGGATCAGAAAGTTGATTGGGAACAAAATTCAAGTATGGTAATGGAAACTAACAGCAAAAAGCTAATGGATTATCTCACAAAAAGGATATAATGAAGTTAAGCATTACACCTGAGTACCAAGGAAGAAGCAGCGGTTAGGACGATCAAAGGATGGTAGCAGACAGCAGCACAGAGGAAAGGGACAGGAGGACAACGAATGGGACATCAGGTAATACATGCAGGGGAAGTTTCTGAAGGAAAATAGTTGTTCCCAATCTTTCATAATTTGGTCACTGGAAAATACTAGGCAAGGGATCAGAGAGCAAAAGGACAGAAAACAGGAGAAAGCTATGAATAGCTGACAACTTCTGAGAACATTTAAATGCAGCAGAAGTGTTTGGTAAAGCTGGGAAGCACAGGATCATCTGAGGTTAAGGAGACTGAGGAGGAGAGCAAACCTGAGCTACTTCTCACTGCTACCTGTGAGTCAGACTGAATTGGTTAACAGGAAAGTAAAAAGCTTAAAGATACTTAAACAGTGACCTCTAATGGACAAACCACATATTACTGGTATTTCCACTGAGCAGAAATATTCAACAGGCTCCAAAGTACACATCCAGATAACAATAAAAATGCTAGAACCTTTGAATTGATTCTCTGAATAACCACAGTATCAATTAATCTATTATGTAGGTAGGTCAAAAGTTAGTTACTATCATAAAAAAAAAAAAACATTCATAAAACAAGTGAAAATAAACCACATCATGTTGGCCTATAGCCTAATAGCTGTACATGTACTGATGGCCAGCACTCACCCACTGTCAGTGCTGAAATAACCTTTAACATCCCACTTTACTTTACAGGCATGTTTTCCTGTGCTCTGCTGGCTTGGACTGCAGTTAACCTGAGCTTCTGAAAGCACTTCAGGTGCACTACCCACACTGTTTACCTTAATAAGCGTTCCAATTTAGGATAATAAATGTGACTATACAAGGATGTGACATTTTGAATACACTAAGTAACTGAACAGTTCACGTTGGGCTAGCTGTCTGAAGTCTAGCTAGTTTAGGTATCATTTCAAACTTAATGCCTAAAAAGTTCACAGTTCTACAAGAAAAAAAACCTCAGGTAACGCCTAAACCACAGCACATAAACTGTCTGAGATACTCCCTTCAAAAAAGGAAGTTTCTTCATTGCTTTATTTCATTTATAATCCCACCAGCACGAAGAGAAGAACTAGTAAAGACTAACCCATCCTGCTGACTTCAGCTCCCATCTGCACAAGCACCTTTCCTTCCCCGTAGAGGCAGCCATTCTGCGTTCTGCGTCCACTACACCCAGTCTTGGAATAAAATTAAACCCTAAAATCAAAGTTACACGAAGTTTCCACATTCTGTGACAACTTAGTCACATTCCATCGCACTGAAGGGCTGCCATTCAGCCCCACATTTCCACAGATGAGAGGAACGTTTTCAGGGCCTTTATTCCATTTTGTTTTGATGACAGCCAGCGGGTTCAGGAGATGCCTGGTCAGTCCAGACAACCTGTGCAGACTAATAGCACGAACATGACTGTCTTTAAGTTTGCTTCTCAGCTTTCCCATCTGTAAGACGGCTTGGCTTTAGAAATCACTAGATGATGGAACAAAAAACTCTACTACAGCATATGGATACACTAGCCCATATGTCTAAGAAAAAAAAAATAGAGTTACTTGCTTTCTCCCTCTGCTTTCAACTGGTTCATAGCAGGAGACCTCAAAATGGAATCATCCCCGGTTTGTCACTCACACAACAACTGGTCCATCATGACTGCAGAAACGCTATTTGGCTTCTCCTACATTTTTGCATCTGATTTTGAAGCTGTTCTGCCAAAAAAAGGTCCTCATGAAGCAGCAGAAGCATGTATCTGACTCTTCCATGGCTTACCTGGAACGGAGGCAGCCAGTTCAAGGCTCCTCCATTAGCACAGCTTCAAACTGCTGGCAAAAATCCAAGGCTTACATTCTCCAGAAAAATCCATCTGGATTTGAGCACTTCTAATAAAAAGCGATTTTCAGACAGGTAAATGCAGAAGCAGCAACTGCATGAATGGCATACCAAAAAAATTACTGACAAAACATGTACGATGCATTTAACAGCATCGTCCTCATACTCGTTAATGAAACTTTACTCACTTTAAATAGTTCACTGGCAAAAATATGAAATGCAGTTACATAAAATATGCATATTCAATTTTTACATATATTTATTCTTCCAGATAGACATATTTACTCTAAACAGCAGAAAAAACAGCAAGCAGAACACTCATTTAAATGGCAGAAAACTAGTAGAAGATGCTAATATGACCTTAGTGTAACACGTCAAGTGTCAGTGCCACCTGCTTCCTAGTCATTTTAAGAGCAATCTGCTAAGACAATTAATTACGTAGCTTAAAAGATTAGGTCAACAGTGTCAAATATGAGAATATGAACTTCAAATTTAGCCTTTTTAAAATGTGTGCTGCCTATTTAAGTGTCTGTATCACTCTGTGAGAGAATAGGAAGTCTCAGACACTGTACGTTACTTCTCAGAAGAAATGGTTTTATCATCCCTTGAAATAAAACCCAAACACAGAAAGCCTAGAGGTACTGTCCATCTGAAAATGCAGATATTCTCTTGCAACCTGCTGGTCTAAGGGCTATTTTAGAACAAAGGAGAAATTAAAAAAATTGAGATTTAATATAATGCAGTTGTAGAATAAGGCAGACCTTAAGCCAGTATTTTGAAAACCAAAACCACTTCCCAAAAAGTGGCTTAGTGTGAATTTTCCTTGAATGAAGGAAACCTGAAGGCACTCTTCCTGGACACCTCCTACTAACATACTTTCTTCCTCCTTCAGTGAGGTCTTCAGCCAAGATTTCTAACTAGGATATAGGTTAGTTACACAGCTTGCAATTTTGGCACTTAAGCTGAGGGATGTCACCCTCTCCTGGCTCAATTTTCAGACATGGAAGTTTTACCCTGATTGGAGTCTCACTGCAGGATTTTCAGCCAGCCTTCTCCCTCAGGATTACAGTTAACTGCTATAAGCCCAACCAGTTGTGCATTCAGCTGAACTCACCCAGCAGCTACATTTAATATTTGTAAAGTATCATACAGAAGAGACAATCAAGTCCTCAGAAGTTTATTATTATTTTTTTAAATTTTAAAACAAGGGGGGAAGAATAGTCAGGTTTACCAAGAATAATGTTTACAACTCGTTTCACCCCTGTGCCAGGCAGCACTCATACAGAAGACATCAGAGCAGACAGCAGATGAGAACAAATTTCTACCCAGCAGCAGTAGGTACAGTTCACTTAACCCAGCCTCAGATGAGTCATCTGACCTTCTCTCACACAGGTTTTAGAGGTGAGCAGAGCAAAATGCTGTCTCAAGGTGCCCACAACCCTCCAAAAGCTGCAGAGAAGCTAAAGCAGCTGAGCACAGTTAACTGCCTAACCTTACCCAGATCAAGTTCAGAGACATGCACCTCCCTGCAGTGACCTGAGGGAACACAAAAGCCCCCAGACTGGGTGGCCCAGATCCCAGCTCCATCAGAGCTGGTAACAGATGACTCACAGCCGAAGCTTATCATAATATTTCCCCAGAACATTTTCTCAGCTTCCAGCTACTTGCAACTTTCTGACCTTGTAAACTAGAAACAAGATTTTCATATTAACATGTATGTTTTCAATAACAAATTGTAACACAACAGCACAGCAGAGTAGCAAGGTCCTAAGATGCAGCAAGTAAGGACTTGCTCAAATGCAACAGCTGTGGGCACAAGAAGAAAAAAAAATCTGCTTACCTTTGGAAGGCCTCCGGTAGGCAGAGACCTCCAGCAAGATACCCTCACCTCCACTGCCAACCCCTACATGAGGTCTAGGAGGGGTGGATCCTGGCTGCATCCCTTCCAGTCACACAGCTCAGTCACCTGAGCTCCCCTGGCTTGGTCCTGCCTTCCCACCAGGTGCTCAATCACTGCTTCAGGCCCTGACTTAGCTTTTCTGCTACACACATACTATCTTACAGCTCACACAAATTGTTGAGAATTTGACAGTTTTGATTTGATTGGTTGCTGCTTTTTTTTTTTCCCCCTTCACCCTATTCTCAATCTGTAAAGCTTCTCCTGGTGGTAGTCTGGAACGAGCTACAGCAACTAACCAGTCCCCTCTCCAACAAAAACCACTCCCTTCCCCATCTCCAGACACACACACACAAAGTTTCAAAAGGAGAAGAACGGGTGAGATAGAAATCACTGATGCATGCTGAGAGCAGACAAGGACAACAGAACATCAACAAAACCAGGACTTTTCTTCAGATTTTTTGCTGTTGCTGTCAGTGAGACTGGTTGACTTTCATGCCCAAAGCACGGGTTTAGTTCGCCTTCCTCACATACACTTGGTTATAGATGTAATGCAGCTGAGTTGTAGTTTTCACTTGCTCCAGTCAAAGGGATTACCCATCTCCTAAAAAAACAACAACTTTTTTTTTTTTGCTACCCTGCAAAAATTGCAGAAAGTGTAGAGTGGATTTTTGACTTATTGGCAACAAGACAGACTTTCTAGTATGTGGAAAATCTGTTCTGAAATCAAAAAAGAAATGTTGAACAGGACTGCTAATTTATACCCTCAGTGGGTTTTTTTTCATTTAAGTGTTTCACCAAGACCACCCTCCTAGCAGTGACACTTTCTCTACAAAAACCAAAGGAGTAACAGAAGCTTTTAAATATTGCTCCACAGCTGCATGGAAGTAGGAAGCAGAAGAATACTTACTTGTAAGCTTGTTGTGACCCAAAACCAGCTGTGTGATGTGAGACAACGTAACTGTAAATGATGAGAGGAAAAAAAAAATTAGTTAGTGAACAGATATGGCAACTGAAAGCTTGCATTTACTTCAGCTAAAAAACCATGAGTTACTCTGCCCAGTTCAGAAACTGCAGGCTCACATGCACTAAAAACAGGCTCAAGACTTAAGGATGCACCCAGCTACTCCTCCATTCCTTTACTTCTCTCTGTTACTGTATCAAGCACTGCTTACACAGGCAGGGTAAACACCTCCCTGAAGAAGCCTGACTCTATAAGCATTCCTTTGTGATGCGCACAGGAATGTCTTTTTCATTTCTTTTGAATCCTTCCCAAGAAGCAATACACAAACACTCACCCAAAAAGCAATGTGATACACATCACATCTCCTCACCTTCCCTACTCACTCTCTTCAAGTCCCAAGCAGCAATAGCTGTATTTACAGTCTTTCACTCATGAAGCAGTTTTATGTACGTTATTGAAGTAGAAAAACTCAGACTTCTTTCCTCCTCTACACATTCTTTACTTGCAGTGCTGTTTCTCCAGAACTAGAAACGACCATCAGGAACTCCTCCCTCCTGAAGGACAGCTGTAGGGCTGCATCTCTCACTGCTTTCCACAAGCAACAAGCCCAAAGGGACACAGCTGCCTTATGCAACCAAGGAATCCTGGTGAGCATGTCTGAGAACTGGTCACGCTAATGCGTACTTCCTACTTCACAAGTTTGAGAAGACCACTGCATCAGTAAGAGAAACACCTCCCAGCAATGTGCTCTGCACTGCTCCAGCCAACCCTTAAACCTGTAACACAGGCAGAGGTAATCTGACAGCAGAACAAAAGTGGTCACCCAAAAGCAGAAACAGAACAGAAAGTTCAGGGGAAAAAAAACATCAAAAGAGATTGCCACAGTTCCCCATGCATCCACAGGCTGGGGAGGAAGGAAAGGCCAGGGGTGGAAAGGAAGAAACAGTGCACCCACCCCAAACTTCACTTAAAGAGCAAGCACTTGAATACTGCTGCAACAGTTCACTAGGAATAGGAGGACAGAAGGCAGTCTGCGAGAACACCATGTAAGAACCAGCACTACAGGGCAGAAGGATACAGGAGCCTCAAAGATCAGAACCAGATGTGGGGAATCAGTGCCCCCAGGTTTGGTTTAAGGCAGGTGCTGGCACAGGCTGCCCAGAGCTCTGCATGCCCCATGCCTGCAGGTGTTCAAGGCCAGCCTGGATGGGGCCCTGATTGGATGCCTGATGTAGGAAGAGCAATCCAACCACTAAGCACATGCTGGGGGAGGCTGAAACAAGATGATCTCTGAAGTCCCTTTTAACCCAAGCCATTCCGTGATTCAATGATCTGTACCCTCCAGGCTTTGCTGTATACATGCATAGAGCACAAGCTATGTAGACACAAAGTCACAGAGCAGGGGAAAGGAACTCATTTCCACATAGCACTAAGTCTCACCAGCAGCTTCCCATGCTATTTGTCTCCCCTGAAATGCTCAGCACATTCCCTGCGGGAAGCCTGCTATTAGCTCTAAATCCTTCAGATATTCTCAAGTCCCTCAAGAACAGCAGTGTATTCCACGCATCTCTCTCTGAACTCTGCATTTACTATCAGGAAAAGGAAAAATAAAAAAAACCCAAACACATCTTGTTCTGTTAAGAAACCACCTAACTGTAGAGCTTTGAGGTTTTGTCTACATCCACAAGCATCATGAAGAAATCAGCTTCGTTCCACTGTATTTAACAGGCCAAAGACTTCCAGCTAGGCAGAGCTCCACAAAGAGAAAAGTACATTCTCTTCATTACAGCTCATGTCTGTATACACAATGCCCTCCTCTCCACAGAGTTCCCTTTCACCCCTGTATTAGCTAATGTAGGAAGGGTCCAGTTAGTCAAGTAAATACTGCCCCCGAGCTGCAAACATTCCAAAACTAGGTATTAGGAAAAAAATAAAACAAAATAAAGAGCAGAAAACAAAGCCTGGAGCTGTCACCCCACTTCTGTGGCCTTGAATGATTCATTCATCTTGCACAAAACTTTGCCAGCTTTAGAACAGAATGAGAAGCTCAGGTAATGTGCTCACTGAAGTCACTTTGTGTAAGTGTAATGAAAACTGTATATATGAAGTCCATAATGAAACAGAAGTCAGAGGGTCAGGATACCAATGGCTGCCTGAGCAATTTACTCACATGGTACCTACAAATTCTCATTATGGTCCCAACCCCTCTATGGCCTCAACATGGAGCGGGTAGGGGAAGAGAATTTAAGCTCTTCTCTTTTCACACTAGCATCAAGTGCTACTTCCACACACTGCCAGTTAGCTCCTCACTGTATACCTAGATGGCAAGTCTTGGTTTACTTTTCTCTAAAAAAGAGAAGGAAAAAAAAAAAGAAAACCACAGGAAGACTCCAGAGTTCTTGCAGGACCAAGATAGGACACTGTCTTTCCCACTGCAGGAAGTTCCCATAGGAGGCACCCTACAGCAGCATACAGCACAACCCACAAGCAGTCTCCACTCCCATCTCCGTGCTGCAGTTATTTCAGAAGTGTACTATTAGGTCAGGGCTAACTGATCTACAAAAACTCTAGGAATATTAAATCCTATCACATAAGCATGTGCTTCGTATAAAATATGAATAGCTCACAGATGGAACATTTAACAAAAACAAATTAACACTTAAATAAATAGTAAGTAAACAGCATTTCATCCAATACTCCTTTCCCCAACAGTGAGACTACAGAGCAGCAGATGTCCTCAGTTATTTGGGCAAAATAATTCATAGCTTCCCCATACCTATCACTTAAAGTTGAGTAAATCAGAAATTAAGGACTGCTCCTTGCTCCAAGAGCAACTCCCTAATTCAAGATGACTGCTTAGATCCCCACAAAGAAAAAAAAAGCCTGCACCAGGCAAAAGACATCACACCCTGCTTGCTTAATGAGACAATTCACTTTACAGGACATCATCTGATTCTCTTTACCTCCACCTGTAAACATCGAGGTGTTTTGTAAACAAATATAATCTATTTATTCCAGAATACTGAATTAAAAACAAACAACAAACCAAAACCAAACAAGCAGAACTCAAACATCTCCACAAGAGAAGATACCCGTTAAAACTATTCATATATTTTATGCACAGATAGCATACAAAAGTTTTAACTACAAGTTTTGTTTTGCATATCAGAATAATGAGAAAATACTTTAAGTTTTACATTGTTTCACCCAATCTTTGTGTTAGTGTGATGCACTGAAGTACAGAATACTGAGATCAAGGAACATTTCAAATGTCAAATGAAATGGTTTGCATTAGAAGGGACCTTAAAGACCCCCATATTTTCAACCTTCAGGGCAGAGCTGCCCCGGCCCCATCCAACCCAGCCTTCAGCACTCCATGGATGGGGCACCCACAGCTCAGTGCAGCAGTGCCTCACCGCTCTCTGAGGTACAGATTACCTCCTAACATCTTTCTTACATCTCTTCTACTTCTGTTTAAAGCCATCCCTCCTTGACCTATCACTGCACTCCTTGTTAAAGTTCCTTCTCCAACTTTCCTTTGAGCAATTTAGGTACTGGAAGGGCACAGTGATGTCTCCTTGGAGCCTTTTCCAAGCTGAACGTACGCAATTCCCCAGTCTGTCCCTATAGGAAGTGCTCCAGCCCTCCAAGTGATCTCATGGCCTCCACTGACAATCCAGCCAACAGCTCAGCCTTCCCTTTTCTGAAGGTGAAAGCAGGAAGAGATGGAGAAGTCACCAAGTTTCTAGGTTTAAGAACAATTTTAGACATTGAGTGTTAATCTCCATTCAGATACAAAAAACATTTCTGCTCCATTCTGAGAAAACATCAAAACTTGACACTGGAAAATGTCTGATTTGTTCAACCTGTCCTACAGACTTCTCTGGGAGGGCAGAAGTCAAGGCAAAATAAAGAAGTGTCTATCCTGTGTGGCAGCAAAAGAAGCCAGATGAGAGCCCAAGCAAAGCAAAATTCCTCTTCTTTCCCTTCCTCAAGGAGGTATGAGTCTTTTTTAGAATCCATTTTAAAGCAGTTTTGTTTTTATACACACAACAAGAATAGAGCTGCACCTGAAGGAACAGGATTCACACACAAAGCAGAGTTACACGGCGCACTGCTTTCAAGACAGTGCAAGTGCATCTACTTCATGTAAACTAAATTATCAAAGTTTAACTGTGAGCTCATCGGCCACCTGAAGAGAGTACTCACACCACAAGTGGTTACACAAAGCATGGCATGCTTCCTGAAAGACAACCAGAACTGCAGAGCACTGTGAGAGTTACTGAACACCCTGAGGAAGGAGCAATCGTATTTCGGGAGACAAAGTGCTTATCAGCAGCTATTAAACAACTTCAGAATATTCTCCAAGCCAGTGAGCTATTGCATCTCCCACAAGGGTGATCTCAATTTGGAGAAGGCCCCAAATCACTACACTAAAGCACGCGATCCTAGAACGGGTTGGAAAAGGTTGAAGAAGGAGCCCAAAGATCATCTAGTTTCAAGCCCCCTGCCACGAGCAGGGTTGCCAACCTCTAGCCCAGGCTGCCCAGAGCACATCCAGCCCCGAACGTGGTGCAGCAGCAGAGCTCCGTGAGGCACCACAGGTCCAGCACCGCGCGGGGCGCCGCTTTCCCCGCCCCGCGGCCGCTCCCTCCGCCCGCAGCCCCGGCCCAAATAAGGCAGCGGCGGCGCTGCCGCCCGCGTCGCCCCGCTACGCACACAGGCCGGGCACGTCCAGCATGTTGGAGATGCCGCGGTCGCACATGTCCACCTCGGGCTGGTTCTTCTCCCGGCTCTCCTCCACGATCTTCTTCAGCGACTTGGACATGGCCTGAGCGGGACACGCACACACCGTCAGAAGGGCTGCCCCCGCTCGGCGCAGCGGCACACCCCCTCCCGCCCCGACCCACCGCGGCAGGACCCCACCCCGACTCACGGCGCTGCGCTGTGGCGGATGGGCGGAACCCCGCTGCTGCCGCACGGACCCGCCCCGGCCCTCCCCTGAGCCGAGCCCCGCGCGCAGGCGCGCTGCCGCCCTGCTCGGGAAGCGCGGACCGCCCCGCTCTGGGGGCGGTTCCGATCGACGTGCCGAGCCAATCGGTGCGCTAGCTCGGTGCGGGCTAGCTGACCATTGGCTGAAAGAGCTGGAGGATGTGGTTAGCCGGCCAATAAGCGCGAAGCGTGTCTGAAAGCGGGCGCTTCGCGCTCCCGGTAGCGCGGCTGGAGCTGTGGCGCATGCGCAGCTGTGCGGCCGTGACCGCCAGAGGGTCTCTTATTTGCTGTCAATGAACGCAGTTAAGGGCTCCATCTATAAAACCACCCGAAGGCTGTTCGCACGCTGAAAACCATAGCCTTGAGTTCTGCATTTCCATTTTTGTGGTCACTATATTATAACAGCAGCATGCACCTGCAAAAACAGTTGTACGCTGCTAGGCACTGCTGCTAGAAGTGTATCTCCCAAAATGAAGCTGGCCAGGTGGCACATTATGTTTATTTCCTGATCTTTGCCTCATTAAAGCAAACTACTAGACTTTGGCCTCTATTTTTGTTACCAGCTCCCATCATTTTAAGCGTTTATTTATTAGCAGCCCTGTGTTGTTGCTGCTGTTGTTCTTACTATGAATGGCATTCAGTGCTACTATTTTTTATCACGTTTCCTTTCAATCGGGATTGCCAAATAATTCCGTAGTTTTAATTTGGCAGCCTACAGAAAAATAATTACACTAAGTATCTTAATTCTGGTACCTAGGACGCTTGTCTCAAGTTACTGTGGGAAACAGACATCTCCTTTGCTTTATGAGCCGGCTGAAAGCTGTTTTGCAGGCAGAATACTTTGACTACTTGCCTAAAATTGGTGAATGTTTTAAATTGCCCAGCACTGTGATTTTTTTTTAGCATTGTAGCTGTATATATTCTCTCTCCCTTAGTTCAAGTAACTAGAGCCCATGTGGTCTCACATTCTGTTATTGCTTCTCATTGTTTATAAAGAATAGCCCCACCACATGGGAAGGGCAATTCAGAAATGCTGTTATGGACGTTTTAGTGCTTATTTTTCAAACCTTAGTCTTTGAAGTGCTTACCGTTCATATATAACTGTCTGCTAAAATATACTTTTTACATAAGAGTAAGTATATACAATAACATCTAGAAAATTTACACAAGTAAAAAAATATTCTGACTCCAGAAAGTGAGAGCGTGGGCACTGATTATCTGTACTGTGTCATTTATAGTGGAGAGGTTTGTAGCCATGCAGGCAGACATGCAGTATTCACAACTACAGCATGATCTATAAAGAAGTCAGCAACATGCAAAGGCATAAAAGCAAAGATATGAAACAAAGCCATAAGTCATATTAAGCAAAGATTTTGTCTTTTCAACTGTGCACTGCAAATAAGAAACTTTTTTTAGAAGGTATTTTATAATACGTTTAGTTGTTTCTGTTTTTCCATGCATTCATTTTGAAATGTTTTAAATTACTCCTTACCTTCCAAGACAGAAACATGGCTCGACAACAGCTCTCTCCTTTAAAGACCTTCACTTTAATAGCTCTGCAGTGGTATTTTTCTTGTGGTTGCTCACATAAGAAGTTAGAGGACAACAGTGAGTTACTTTGTTCCTGTTTTTTGTTGTTTTTTTTTTAAAGAATGGGTTTGATAATTTACTCTAATTTTAGACTTTGACTATTTTTGGCAAGAGTCAGTTGGGCCAGATCAATTGAACCTTGTACCAGCAGCTTCATTCAGCAGCCTTCACGGGCATTAATTCTCTGCTGGGCTTTTATTTTCTGTACAGAAGCTCGTGCATATTATTTTCATGTGAATACAATTATGCCCAAGAATAGCCATAACGTTTACAGATGTACCAAGCATTAGTTATTGTTAGATTGTTAAAATATATTAATCTTACAGATTTCTCTTCCTCTCATTCGTAGTGTTCGTCACACTTTCTTCTTTCTGCAGAAATTCAGTGACTCCATAAATCTTGTTTGGCATTATCACCAAAATTCGTATCAAGATAAATATTTATCTGTACCAACAAACAAACAAACAAACAAACAAACAAAAACCAAAACAATCTGAAAGCATTTCAGCTGCTTGAAACTGAAACATGATTTTTCTCTCTGTGAAATCTGTCTTTATGAAGTACAGATTTCAACACACTGCTCAGTTTAACTGCAGCCCTCCCTATGGAGCCTAGGGCCAAAGGCTGCATTGCCAAAACCGGCCTCCCACCAATCATAGCCACTGTGCCAACAAGCAACAGCCTTGGCAGGTCAACACGGGGTCAGGGGTCTTCTCAGGGGAACAAACTTTGTGTCAATAAACTGTATGACAAATGACCAAGATCAGCTGTAAAAAGCCACTGATGAACTTAATTAAAACTAGGTACGGATTTCTGTTGAGTGGGTTGGTCTGTCGTACTCTTGGCAAGACCAAGGTTCAGTCTGTCAGAGAGCTCGTTGTCCACATAGGAAAGGAATGTACTGCAAAACTTGGCCAGCTTTGCAGCAGCAGAGAGCTGCCCGGGTGAGATCTGCCCTTCTGTTCCACCTACAGCTTCCAGATGAGCGGAGCTGCAGGGCTGATGAAGTGCAAAAACACAATGTTCTCGCCTAAAATCCGATGCTGATGTGGCCATCCACCTAGCAACAAGAGCCTGTGACCACATCTGCCCCATCCCAACTGCACCAGATCCACAGTGATTCATCGGAAGGTCAAAATCATGATGCATGCACATGAAGTCCCATGATACAGCCACCCTCTAGAAAAATTGAACTCCTTCCTGATCTCCACAGGCAACCAGCTGAAGTCATGCTCAACTGTGCATACACTGCCCTATGAGTTGTTATATTTAGTGCTTGTTTTGTAGCTCTTATCTCCAGGCAGTTTGGATGATTTTTTTTTCTTTGCTGCCCTTTCATAGGTTTTTTAATAAACTTTATAGACAAAGATTGTATTATTTCTTGATTTATAATGTGAAATCAACTTGAATTGGAGTATTGAAAAAGATCTGGGACACTTAATTTTGCTTTTTTCTGTCTTCCTATATTAGGGGAATTTCTGGTCTGCCTGCAGCTCAGGAGGAAGTAGCAGTTTCCTGGTTTTATCCAAATGAAGATATTTCTCTTGTTTCCATGTTATATTTCAGCATGTTAGCACACATATCACCTGTACCTAAGCTAGATTTTTCTCCATGATTAGAAAGTTCTAAACCCATGTCTTAAATCTCATTTACTTGGCCAGTGGGAGTTTGCAGATACCTCTCTTTTGTACAGCACTTCAGCTATCATTAGTTATCAGTTAACACAGTTGGATTTGGTGGTCCTAAAGGTCTTTCCCGGTGTAAATGATTTCCATGATTCTGCAGTTTTCACAAATAGTTGGAACAAAGACATTACCTACAGAACAAATTGAAGATAACTTTGTGTATTAGCTACTCTTAACAAGTCCATGTTGAATATTTTAAGCTTTATCCTTGCTAATCAACTTTTCTTAGCATTAATAGTAAAACTTTTTTTGCACATTTGCAAAAGCATTTGAAATGATATGGAAGATATAAAATATGTTTCAAAGCTACTTTATTTTCAGTACAAGAGATCAAGTGTTTCTGACAGCATTTTGAAATTCATAGCAGCTGTACTTACAGTAATTTTTAAAAGGCCTTACTTCAGTCACAATTATCATAACTGGGTTTCAAGTGTATTTTATGATCTAAAGTCTCTTCAGTTTAGCAAGGAAAAGTAAAATATCTCTCTGAAGGGATATTCTAGCTCGTCCAGCTCAACCGGAATCCTGATGGTAAAGTCACGTAGTCAGCATGAAATTTTATGTAGACTCGATGCGATGTAGCAGTGAATGGAGCAATGTTTGTATCCTAAAGTTAAAGACAAAAAGAATTTAGAAGTTTTACATAGCACCAAGATCCTGTGAAAAAGCCAATCACAGTGCTACAGAGGAGGTGCAAATTCAGTCATAGATGTGAAGGGACCTCATGTCTGTGCACGGTACTGCTGTCACATTTCTCCCATAAGGTGCTGAAAGTATTTTAATCACAGATACAGTTACTGAATTCAGAGAAAAAAAGGGTTTGACAATGCCACCCGCTAGATGTCGCTGTAAGGTCTCTGTTGAAAGGCTTCTAAGATGCTTCAGAAACTACTTACTCTTTCACCTCCACTCGTTTGTACATTTCACACCAAAATTATAGAAACAATCTTAAATAAGATGCAATAAAATTAATTTTATCCAATTACAGGGTCGAAGGCATTAGGGAATACGTACCATCCCACAGTATGGCCCAGCCTGGGGATAGCTGGAATCTGGCCCATTGTAAAGGATCAGGTAGTTGCTACTGCAATCCCCTGGGTCATCGATGCTGATGAAATCGAAATTCACTGTGACAATTCGTCCCATGGGCACAGTAATGGCCCACTCACAGTCAGTGTTGTTCTGGTAAGTTGCAGGGTATCTGGGACTAGCAAATGTGCCGGTGCTGCCATATAACGATCCTCCACATCCTGGAAATGGATACGGTTAATGAGCTTAGAAGACTTACTTTCAAAAGATCCTGAACAGTGTAGTACGTGAGTACAGTATTTCTAGTAACGCTGAAAAAACAGAGAGACACTGTGAGGTGGAACAGTGAATGTAGGTAAGAGCACTTTTGCAATGAGACAAAACTAAGGCTGTAGCTTCAGCAGCCTGACATTATGGAATGAACATCAGAACACTGATGGATATTAAAAATCAAAAGCCACAGAACTCTTACTAAAATTTTAATTCTGATATTCATGGCTGACTGCCCATCCACTTAACTAGAGACAAATTCTCTTTGGAATGCAAAGTAGTGAAGAATCCTCACCTAACACAAGAACACACAGAACAACTCAGAGAAAATATTTACACTGACATGAACCAAATGCCATTTGTAACAAAATTCCATCTCTAACAGTGGCCAGAAACATATGCTCTGGGAGGAATGCATGTACCTAATGCCCAGGTTACTTTCAAAGTCTCCAAAGATTTACAGCCCATAGCTTTAATTTATTTGTACTTAATGGTCTTCGCAGATATCTTCTGTGAACTTGTTCAGATAGTCCTTGAGTTCGTGTACATTTTTAGAATCCCATGGAAAGGAGCTCCACAGCCTAAGCTTATACTGTACGAGGAACTGTTCGGTTTGGTTCAAACCTACCACTTCCTGGCTTTATCTGAAGACCTCTAGCTGAGCAACTGATCATTATTCACCACCCAAATTTTGTAATTTTTTAGACCTCAGTAGTTTCTTGTCCAGATTTAGAAGTCTAGTGTACTTCAAACAGAAGCCAATCCTTTTGCTGAGATGCTGTTAACCTTTCTGCCTGAAAGATTTTCAGTTATATTGGATTGTTATTAAGAGGAGGATACCAGAACTGTGCATATCTCTCAGTTTGTGGGTGAACTATGAATTTGAACACCGACTGTCTATTTTTTTTCTCTTTTCCTTTCCTAAGAATTCCTGTAGCCATATTTATGCTTTTTTAAAAATCATTTCGAAGCAGTGAGCTCTTTTTTTTTTTTGCCATAGAGCTGTTTTACACTAAAGATCTTGTTGCTGAATGCTAAAAATCAACTCAGAAACCATTTTTTTGCAGATGAAGTTAGAATTGTCTTTTTCACCCTCATCTGTCTAATCAATACTTTCCTATGCTGAACTTCATTTGCCCCTTTCTTACCAGACCTGCAGTATCTTTCTGCAGACCATAAGCTCTCTTCAGTAACTTAGTGTCAGGAGCAAATTGTTATCCAGCTATTCACTCCCATTTCATACACTGTTTGTGAATAGGTTCTATTACACAGTCACTACCCAGCATTATAGCTAGATTGTTTTCTTGGAGAAACTGTTAGTCCTCTTCAGGCTTAGCAGCATCTAGATCTTAGAGTCTATCACAACTGAGCAAGTAGACTGAGTCATCACCACCACCGTTACCAACATCACCGCTCTGTCAACCCAAGGTAGAAATTCCTGATGTTCTCTGACCTCTCAGTGGAAGATGTAGATCACCAGTTTAAATGGACTGCATCCTCTGAGGTTGCTAAAGTCAACGTTAGAGAATAGGGTCAGCTATGTACTTGGGAAAGCTTTAGGTCTGAGTGGGACAGGGCCCCAGCTGAGCAAGCTGGATTCCACCTGTCTGTGGTTTCCTTCTGTACAGTATTGACTAATGAAATTATTTTGTTATTATACTTCTTACCCTTAGATGATGAAGTCCAAGTAATTTCATAGCCACTATGAGTCCCTGAAACATCACTCTTGAAACGAAGGAAAACAACATGATTTTGGGGGAAGATTGGACTGGGCACAGTGTTTCCACAGAACCTGCCGAGCAGTGGTGATTGCATATTACTCCCATTTCTGACCTGTGAGAGATGCAAAAAAATGCTGTCAACATTAAATCCCCATGCCAATTATACACAACTACAATTATGCAGGGATGTACGAACAGTGCAAATTATGTATGGGCTTCCTTGCATAGTGTCATTGTCATTTAATACTTTTATTTTTCCTACTATATTCTTGCAGAGAAGGAAAAAGTATTAATCAGTCTGCCTGAGCTTTGTGAGCAATTACACAGAACAAGTATCATCAGCAACTGGTAGCTAAATGTTATGGTGTGGTGTATCTCCTGACTAATAAAAATTATTTGGCTAGAAGCTAAGATGTGCTGTTGAAATTCGAATCTATGTTTTACTTTTCATAAGAAAAGTTAATATTCCAGATGAAAAGACAAAAGCTTTACCCTGAAGACCACTATTTTCCCTGGTCACGTTAAGACACAGCTCATATTACCTACCTCAGATTTAATCTGATGCTTTTTTTAGCTCCAATAATAGTGGAGTTGAGATCCATTTCTTGAGACAGTGAAGAGGATATTAAAGGAGAACAAAATAATGATACTGCCACAGACACTGGATTTTTGTCATTTTGCAACATGTAGGGAAGACCTGAACAAGTATGAAAGGACAGAGCAAGGACTGTGCAGGAGAATATGCACAGGATAGGACCTTTGCAAGTATCCTGCACTTGTTACTAGGTCTCAGATTTATGACTTCCTTTTTGTGTACAGATGTTAATATCAAGTGAAAACTATCCCAGTTTGCTCTGTAATTGGGTAACATCGTCACAGGTTAATTAAAGATAAATTATCTGATAATAAAACTATTTATTCATTGGTCTTAGACCTCGTATAGTGTATGTTTAACCTCTTACTACAGTCCATGAGTATCTTTCACCACAAAACTGTAGCAATAATGTCAGTTCAGATCATACTTCATCCAACTTTGTTAATGTACTTGAACTTCATCAGATTTTGACTCAGGCCCACAAAAAAAAAAAAATAAAAATAATAATAAAAACACATATATATACTGCCTTAGTACCTCTAGGAAGTCATGTGAACACTGAATGCTGTCCTCCAAACTGAAAGTATGGAAAAAGAGAGAAATGGTGTGATTCACGGGAGCTTGCAGAATGATAGAACAGTCCATGTTATTGGGGTAATGACCTGGCCAGCCAGGGCTCTTCAGAGAACCAAACTGCTGGTTATACTCTCTGCTGCAACCTAGAGAAGGAAAATTAAAATAATGTAAGCCTTGCAGGTCCTTGTATTGCTTTTCACTGCATGGAATCAACAAAAAGTTTATTTTGTAATAGAAGATTTTCTTGACATTTCTTCAAGCCTACCTGTAGCTTGGTAGGTAAATCTGACTCCATTATTAATCCTGTATTCATCTGATCTGAAAGTCACGATGGCAGTGCGATAATGAGAATAAAATTCAGGGACTGGAAAAGTTTCGGTGCCACAGAATCTATGGACTGATCCTTGGCTGTGCTAGAATTCAACACATCACAAACCTCTAAGTAATGACACAACTCAGCTTTCTACTTATCAAACTCTAGGTAAACAATTCTTTCAGCACTTTTTAGATCAGTTAAGCAATCACACTTTAGAGCTCTTAAGGAAATCACTTATTAATATCTCAATATTGTATGTTCAATTATGATGTGAAGCAAATCCAGTGAAACAAGTATTCTCAGAACAAAGTGAAAAACAGGGAAAGAAGGTTTGAAATAATGTAATACAGTGGACATAAATGGTTGTGTTTTACATGTGTTTTTATTCTTTTTCCTCCTGGCACAAACAGTGATTTTATTATGGTTCTTGGATGGGAGGAAGTATATTTCGTCTGTGAAATATTGTTGTTCATCTGTTGTTTCTGTGTGTTTAATTCTGGGTGTCTGTGCTCTGCTAGTTGGTGCAACTGTGAATAATTATGTAATACATATCAGGTTAAATTCAATGCGTAAGTGTGCTTCCATGAAATCAACATAAGTGGGGCATAATGCTTAATGCTGTGCATGTATCCTTGGCATGAACTGTCAACTAATCTATCACCAAACCATGAGTTTTTCTCCTCTTTGCAAAGAGTGAGGAGAGCTGAATGCAAATGGGACATGGTAAGGACTGTAAATTTCTTACCGTTGGTAAGTCCTGGAGCTGCAGGTAGTTCTGAGAACAGTCCTGGCTGGAGTGGAGGTGGAAGGTCTCTACCACCACCTTGACCTGCTGCTGTGGGGGGGCATCAATGACCCAAGTACACAGAGTAAATGGTGGGTATTCATTGGGGAAGTTAGGAGACACTGCAGTTAGGGAGGCAGAAGTTGCATTATATGTTCCTCCACACAATCCTGTTTAAAACAGTAATAATAAATGCATCATAAACTAAAAATGTAGTAGAAAACATTCTAATGCTGTGTCAGTGCATTATAAAAGTCTATAAAAGTTAGATAACTGTTTGTTTCATATAGTATCAGTGTATGTGTTAACAGCTCATGATAGGGTGTTCCTGTTTTGCACTCCATACTGACATCCACCCTGCAACCAGCCAACATCAAAGAGAGTTGCAGAGGGGAACCAGCAGTGCTGCTTTGAGCTTGCTTATTAGATGCTCTACATTGTTTAACCAATGCCTACCTTTGCAATTGCCTGGGCCATGTGCCTGGAACAAATTTTAGTGACTTATTATTTAGATACATATTTTCACAACAATATATAGGTGCATGAGTATACTTACGATCCACTGTGGTGTAGGTGACATTGAAGCCCTCTCTTTGCACAGAATTGTCTGTGATAAATTTCACAGTCAAGGAATTGCTGGTAGAAAGAAAAGGAGCGGGCACTGTAGATCCACAGAACGTGCCAACTAAATTGGCATTTTCATTGTCTCCATCATAAAGCTGAAACAAGAGAAGCATACAACTCACTAATAGTTTAGGAAAAACAAAGAAATAGAAATAAAGTTTTCTGACCTCTCCTGACATTGCAATTTCTCTTACTTGAAAGCACATTAGGCGATCTTGTGCTTTAACAGGATGTTCTTGATGACTACAATTATTCACTGCCATATTAACTCATTCTGCAGGATAGTGAAAATCTCATTATGGAACATTCTGGTCCTGTCTTAGCAAATCCATCAAAAATGTATTCTATTTTAATCTGGAGTTCTGTGTTCTTTTTCAGATGTAATCTCTAAGCACTTTTCTATGTGAATGGTTGATTTTATTCAGCAAAATGCAGAATTTATTCCTCACGGAACTGAAAATTCCTAATGCCCAACACTCTTAACACCCCTTGGTGCCTGTTGTTTTGCAGCATTTTACCATCTATATGATGTTTTATATACTAATTTCCAGGAAAGTATCTTCAACATTTTATAAATTGAAGTCTTTTCAAGCAATTTGACATCATAACAAGTGCTCATCGTTACTTTCAAAGTGATTTAGTTTTGTTCTGTTTCTATTCTGTGAATTAAATACTCATTTATACAGGTAGTCGAAGAACAGAAGCTTGCACACATAACAACATTAAAATACTAAACAACATTAAATTGGTTTCTGAAAATGCAGGATGTCATCTGCAGTCATTATCCAACCTATCGAAGAACTGTAATTATATTAAGCAATAGAATTTCTTCATGAGACAATTTTCTATTAATTAAGTTTTAGTCTCATGGAGAGGATAATGGATTGTATCTCTCTGATAGTTTATGTTAAAATATACAGCTATCTTACTTTGACATAATCATATTGGCAGGTCTGAGCAGAATGAGTTTCCAGCACGAATGAGGTGAAGGTGAGGTTGATCAGCTTGTTCACAGGTGCAGTTATGACCCATACACAGTCCAGATTTCTCTCATATCTTCCACTCACGCTGGAGACTGGAGAGCCAAAACTATAAGCTGAATATGTCAGGTAGCCACCACAGCCATCCTGAGGTCCTGTTGAAGGAGCAAAAGCTTTTGAAAAGCTACTCCTGGCATTCATTTAATGTTCAGAACTTTAACATCAAGGTAACAGCTTTTTCTGTGCTGAAGCATTTTACTATAAAGTCTCACAATTACTAGTTGAATTATTAAAAGGATTTTTTTTTTTTTTAAACAACAGCATTAGGCATTAGTATCCACTTTGAAGATATACCTACAGATTTTTTACAAGGGACTAGCAGAAGACAGAGGACAGAAATCAAGTAGAGCCATGGTTAAGACATTTTGATGTCATTCCTACTAGCTAGTAAGAACAGTTGGACTGCAGGGGGCACTGACTGGTCGCCACTGAATATCTGGCAAAAAAAATAAGCTGCTTGTTTTTTGTAGTACAGCTTCATTGTTGTGGGATTGAATTCAGCAGTCCAGCACTGGGGCCCTGACTCATATTCAGGAATTTATCTAAAAGTGACTTATTTCTGGGTGTGTTTCACTTTGTGGGAACTTAGAACCCCTCTGAAAAGCAGGCTCTTTCATGTTAATACTACATTCAGAGCTAAGTCCCTAACCCAAGCTCCTCACTGTGAAAAGTTTAACCCTATAATGATTTTACTCACACTGAAAGAGATGTCTTTTGTACAAAAACAGCTAATAGAAGACCAGAACCATCTTATTGCCCCTGATTACAAATAAGCAAAAATACAGGCCATCCAAAGGTATTTTTTTAAACAGCTTCTTTCTTTCGCAGTTTGATTTCCAGAGGCAGAGCTGGGTTAGCAACTGAGCAGTTTGTTTACTTTATGCTTCCTTCCCCAGTCTCTGTGGGGTTTCCTGGCCACTTATTTAGCTCAGAAATACAAACGAAGTATGGCTGGTAAACTTGTGAGTTTACACTCTTTCTGAGTGTTTGTGAACTGAACGAGCTGAAGGTTAACTGCAAGCAATCTGGCGTCTAATGCAGTGATTCCTTTTGGAAGAATTACAGTATCCAAAGAAGCTACAGCTGTGGCTTAGCAATACGAACACCACTGGAGAATTGCATGTGTGTGTGGAAAATCTGCCTGTCTGGCTGACGTACAGTGACTTAACCTTGACCCACTGATATATTTCCAGTCACATAAAATTGCGCTCTACTTAAGCCATAATATTACAAAAGATCCCTCTGGTGTAAAATCAGCATCCAAATATCAGGATTGCATCAGTAACCATGGGCTGGAAACAGCCCTATCTTGTGAGACTGCAATGGTTAAACCAGAGTGACTAAGGATAAATGTCGTCCTGCTCTACTAACCAAAGCCGGAAAGTCTCCACCCTAAAAAGAAGATTGCTTAAAACCAAAATCTTGATGACATGAGATTTAAGCTCTTGCTATAGCTAAAAATGAACAGAAGAAACTGATTACAAAGTGAAAAAGTCAGGAATTAATAGACTGTAGTCCAGTTTTGTGGGCTGCTCCAGCAGTGCAGTTGGAAACTTGGAAAAGTTCTATTGTTAATTCCCATGCTGCTGCAGAAGCTGAGAGCAACAGTGGGAGAATCACAACCAATCAATCATGTTCATGTTCTCACAAATATCCTTAGGAAGGAGCAAAATGTCAGGCAGGAGGGTGCCTGGGCCCTAAGAATGCAGTTTCATTGTATTTTTCTCTGGATTCACCCTTATGCATGATGTATTTAGTCCTCCCGAGGCAGCCTTGTTGGAGCCGCTTCCTGCTCAGCATTTTGTACACCATCCACTAAGCATAACATTAAGCATGCAATCATTTAGCATAGGTCGTACTCTGTCCCTCCAGCCCTGCAATATTGAATCTTTAGTGGCATATGGGTCAGACTGTCTTACAAAGCTGCCCTTCACCCTTTTTGTGGTTAGAGTTGCAAACACGCCAGCCAGAACATTGCAACAGGAATCAGAGAATTGCCACAGAACAGTGCAACAGCTGTCAGTGCTGCGGGATTGTCCTTTTTTGAGGTACCAAACATCTGGACCTTTTCAATGGTGCCCTTCATGGCTAACTGTGCAACTATAAAGAGAGCTCAAAAAATAAACATGGAGGTAACCCATAAGTGTACAGAACATAAAAAGGACCTGACAGACAGAGAAACAGGACAAAACCTCACTGTAAGAAAATTAACTCTAGTTGGTGTAGCCAGTAGCAGCATCTCAGGGAAGACAAATAACTAAAAGTATAACTTATGGTTAATAAAAATGAGGTTTCATCATTGGCTTTCACAATGCTTCACAATCCTCCTCAGCCAGAACTGAGTCACATGGCTTCAGGACAGTACATTATGAATAATGTCTAGAGTGGAAGCTGACCAGATAGCACGTAGCCCTGCAACTAACCAAATAAAGAGCAGCCCTTGTTGAGAATCTGTCTTGGTGTTTTTCATCATTGATCACCTATACACCAGATTGCAACCACTAGCAGTTACAGAACAGTGATTGTATGCATGTCTGGGGAACACTTGCAAGTAAAAGGAGAAGCAATTCTTACAAGAGAAACCCAATTGTGCCTCATTTTAGTGAGGTTGCATCTCAGTGTTTTAAAAATCATTACCACTCCCATACAGAAGGCCTACTAATTGCCATCCAGCATCCTCGTGATCACTGATGGAATAATTTGCATTGTTGGCTAGCGTAGACAGAAAAAAACTCAGCTAAAATTTAGGCAAAAGCCTGGACAGAAGTCTGTTAATTGTTTAGAATAGCCTCTTTGTAATTAAAAGCTAAACATGATAAAAATAATGAGAAATGTACCTTACAGAATAATTTCTGAAGGGACAGATGGATGACTGTTTCGTTTCAGTCTCTGGTTTATTATTTAAAAATCTAGGGTCATCATAAATCAGATTGCAATCCTGTCCTCCTCATACACAGCTTGCCAGAGAACACAAATTATCAGAACTAGGACACATACTGTCATCATTAATTGCTTTTGGTGGGAAGCATTAATGAAACTAAAAGGCTGAGGAACCATTTGGAAAAGATGGGGCTGAAGGTTCCCTATGGCAAATAAAAATAATTACAGCAGAGAGCAAGCACATGTTGCTCAAAGAGTTATATCCCCTAGACAGAGTACCAAGATGAAGATGAATTTTTGAAGCTGCATACCTTTGAAGCATAGCCAGAGGTGAGGTTCATTTGTGCAGGTACAGAGGTAATGAAAGGGAGCCTGCTCAACAGTTTTAAATCTATTGGAAACAGTTAAACCAATGACATTTCACAATAAGCTAATGCTGTTCTCCTCTTACTAAATGAACCCCACAAATGTGCACCAAAAGGCAGCAAAATTCAAATAACCCTCCTAGTTCTGCTGGAAGAGTAATGAAAGCCCTTCAAGCAAGGATTAACTCTGACAGGACCGATGTTTCATTCCTAACAGATTTTATTTTCAGTGCAGAGGAGTGGCTGGCCTATGGCTGTAGTAATCAGTTCATAGCTCATTAGGATTATGGTTTCAAATGCAAAGAACTACAGAAGATTGGAGGGAGGAGTTGTACTGCCATTCTTCATCACAGCTGATACTAAGGGCTGGTAAACCTTGACAAGCTGAGATTTCGAGGTCAGTTGGAGTGTTTGACAGCCACTGTACAGGCCCTGTGACTGTGCAGGCAGCAGGCTACGAGCAGAGCCAGCCTCACCACGGGGCCCTCACTCTTTCCAGGTCTCAGCATCACCTTCAAACATAGAGCTTTTTCACTGATTCGATGGTGTGGCAGTGCTACCTGCAGGGACATACACTCAGGACTGCAAAGCCCACATCTCCTGCTTCAGCAAGATTTCACAAATGCAGAAATTGGTACTCTCAAGGTTTTTGACATTTTAGCTTGCCCCAAACATGAGCCCAGCCATGCTCCTTGCAAGCCACCCTAGTTCTGCAACACAGTAATGTATGTACCACCCAAACCATTTATTTGATGTTTGCCTGGAGACCAGAAGCAGACAGGCTGTCTGGCCTCAATCTTACATTTGCTAAAATTGCATTAATGTACTTGTTGGCATCACAGCTGTACAGGCATTAGCAGATCTCTCTTGCAACATGAACCAGAAATGTCTCCCTGTTCTCTGTATGCATGGGAGTACACATTTTCAGCTGAAGAAGTCATTGACTTCGGAGTGCCTTAAATCTGAATTCCATCGTCTTTTAACCTTTAGTTGCTACACAGTCACATTTACTCATTGCATCTAAAATAAATTCTCAACTCACTGTTCAGATCAGTCAGAAATTTCTTATTTAAATGTCTGCCTTTCTTCTTGTCTGTCCAGTTGGATTCTATGAACTGCTCCTACTTATTTTGCTTTGGGAGAAGAAATGTTACAGATATCAAATAGCTGACATTTCAGAGACATGTGTAGACTGTCTCTAAGTTCAACAGATGTATTTTTTTTTTCAGAGAGATTGAAGAGAATGCAGATACTTTCTAAACTGAGACAAATTTCAACCTGATGCATATTATTAACATAGATTTGAAGCACAAAATATGCTTAGAAACAGCCCAGAAGTCGTGATTATCTTCTAAACAGATAGTCTGAGCTCGTTACGGATGTTGATATTTGCATAGACTATAATAAGATCAGAAGAAGATATTATTAGCCACAACTGAGTCACTGTTTTAATAGAATAAGCTAATCATAGTTAAGTCATGACAGTGTAATGAATCTGAAGCGTGTAATATACGTGTAATATGACTGGTAAAACCGTGAATCAAAAGCCCAAATAAAGTTTTTCAAGAAGACCTGTGAGTTGCACACAGCTTCTCAGCTGGCTCCTGTACAGCACTGAGCTCTGAAGCCAGATTCACTATCTCCAGATAGACCTCTGGAAACCAGTCCTACTGGACTGTGACATCTCTGCCAACCACTGCTGCTTTTCCGAAGGCATGAGAAAACGCACTGAATTCAGCAGCAGCATTGGCATGTCACAGTCAAGGACACATTCTTCCAAGAATTTTTTTTTTTGGTAGGAGGGAGAAGAACTCCCATTGAGCCTGAGAGTCAGCCATGCAGCAATTTCCCACCTGCCAGGCAGTGCTGGTGTCAGTGCAGGTCACTGATGCCACTGGCAGCAGGTGCTACAATTATTTACATAAACCAATGCAAGAAATTAACACTGCCGGTTTAAGAATTCAGAAACAATCCACAGAAGAGCACACAACCCCTCCCTGTGCAGCAGAATGACAGCCAATATTGTACACCTTCTGTCGTCCATTCAAAACTGTGGTGTTTTTTGTTGTTTTTTTTTTTTCAGAGAATCTTAACAATTCAAATGAAATCTGCACCCAGAAACAGAACACAGAATGAGCCGAAGTTTTGGGTTGCAAGACAGAAATGGACACAGACCTATATTAAGCAATTTTTTTTGTTGTTGATAGAGTAGCATAAAAATGTCGTGAGTAATCTACTGGGTCTACTTTTTAAAAAAGCACACTTTAATTTCATTAGGGTAAAGCACAAGAGTAAACCCATTAGTGTCAGATACTTAGTGTATTGTGTTCCAAACAGGAAACAAGTAATTTAATACAGAGCTAATAGCATCAAGGAAGGCACACACCTCCGAGCAATTTATCAAGTAAGTTACAGAACACTCAGCCAGGAAGAAAAGCATATAGTGCATCATCTGTTTCCACAATATGTATGCCAGATAACTTATGTGAGTTACCTATCAATGCATTTTTCTGGTACATGAAATGAGAAGATTCCTTTTAACAAATATTTTTCTTCTACACTCTGCTGGCTTGTGATTTTTTTTTCCTATGTAAAATAATTAATAGTCAGAAATGCTCATTTGAATAAAAAGGACTGAGGGATCCTTGAGGGGAATACTGGGCCAAAGGAGGACAATGAGACTATGAGCAGGCTGCCAGTCTTCCTTGCAGAGGATGGGGTATTTAAGGACTTCCTTTGCATTCCAGCAGCAATGGTTGCCAAGGGGTTTGGAGGCATTTATTTTGCCTGAGAGACCACAACACCAATTTTCTCATTGTTGCCACCTTATTCTTCTTGCCTGTCTATAGCCATCTGTTTTTCCTTTTCTTGTGTTTAAATCACAAGCTACTCCTGACAGCAGACTGTTGCTTTATTCTGTCTGTACAAGGTCTAGTGCAGTGGAATTGTGGCTCATGAACTGGTAAGCTCCAAGGTAATGCAACCAGTCGTGACATTGGTATTAATGAAGTACAACATGCTGTTTTTCGCAAAATTTAAATGTGAATTTCTCCTGTATGCTCGAGAGAAAAGGGGAGAGGAGGGATCTGACTACAGCTTGAAGTTGGATGGGATCTAGGGCTGTAGAGAAAAAGAAGACAATCTTCATAACCCTCTCTACACCACCTTTCCCACCATTTCCAACTCTGTTTTCCTTCTGTCTGTGTGAAGAAAGCTCAGAAAGAGCTTTTCGGCCCAACTCACTTATCTAACCACATGTAACATTGCTTCCTTCAAGTTCTTGTGGCTTTCTCAAACAACCTCAGCAAGCAGACCTGCTTTTCAGGAACCTCTTAGACCCTTCTCTGATGATTTAGAATGTGATATATTTTTTGTTACTGTGAAAACGGGGTTATGTACAATAGTATGGAGGGCTGCCAAGATGAAATGACGTGCTGTTAATAAGGCCACCAATACAATTCCTGAAAGGGGTTGCTGACTCTTTAAATTAAAAGCAAGACAAAGACCCACACAAACTCATGGAATTCCTTTTTTGCCTTGATATCATATGCCTTATAGGGATCACAAACTGGGGTGAGAGGGTCACCCCACTGCTGGATGGGAATAGGCAGAAGCTCTATTTGTCACCAAAGCACAAACTCACAGTAGGCGTGGATGAAATATGTGCAAGCTCTGTCCCTGCCAGCTAGGGTCAGCTGAGAACATCAGGTCTCCCCTTAGAGCTGTAGAGATAATCAGGAGATCTTTGGATGAGTCAAAAGCTCAGTACATGCAGACCTCATTTTTTGGGAAGAGATCTTAGCTGTTCTTACTTCACAAAGACATCTCAAGTAACCAAATGCCTTAAGCAGGTATTGATTTATCTCTTCTCATCCTTTCATTGATTGCCTGGAGGAGCACACACTCACTGTGGAAATGAAGTATAATTCTCATCTTACAGACTGCAAACAAAGGCAGCAAAAAGGTCAGTGGTAGCTAAGGTAAGAGAAGGAGCCCTTCTTTCCACAGTTACAACACTTGAAGCAGGCTGGGATGCTTCAATCAGCCCCAGTTCACCAGCTCAGCTTGAGAGCACATCTGGCATGCTGGTTGTGAAATGTGCATTCAGCAATATATTGCAGAGCATATGGAGTAGCATGGTGAAAGCCTGTTTCTAAGAAAAGACATTTGACAGAAAATGAGACACACTAACTACACTACCAAATTAGTACTATTTCATTATTTGTGATAGATTTCCTTGTCTGACTATTGGGTGACCTTCAATATTCTAATGGTTGTGGGATCAGTAGTGCAAAAAATTTGCTTTAGTTAAAGCAGAGAATGTTTTCCGATGCAAATTTCAGGTTTAACTCTTTGAATACCTGGTTACTACAGATCTTGCTAGACTTCTTTGAGTTTCCTATTCCATCTTTTGTCTTTTTCCCACTCAAATGACTATAAGGTCTCCTTAGTAATAAAATTTGCAAAAGATGAACAATGCTTAGCCCTGGATTTTGGCTGTATCCTTGACAGAAGCCTCAACAGGGAAGAAACTGGAAGACTTTGTGAGGAAAGGAAATAGCTTATTTTGCAACAAATGGGTTTACTGTTTCTGCTTGCTTCTTTCCAAAGCATAATCAGAGTCACTCACAACATTAAGCAGAATACAATAATTACGTTATCCTGTTGTGCTTCCCTAGGGTAACTACAGAATATTGTGCTTATTATTTTGGTTTTCTTTGCTTTCATTTGAAGCAGAATCTCAGACCTCATAGTACAAAGATGTGTCACAAATTTTCCTGGATCTCTATCCCAGACAAATCAAACAGTAAAAGTTTGTAGGACTGTGACTCATTTTTTCCTATTATAACATACTTTTCTACTTTTTGGCCATCCTATACTGGCATGAGACTGTCAAAATCTTTCCTAAAGGCTGTGCGGTTTTGTCCGTGTGGCTTGCTTCCCACAGAGGAGAAAGAAGACCTACCATTAAGCATCTCAGCACTACAGGCACTTCGTCACACAACCCACATCTTCACATGGCCACTTTTTCCAGCTTGCAAATCCATTCTCGTGAATAAGCCTGGCAACCTCCCTTTCCATGGGAGCCTGCAAAAATATCCCTCCGAAAATTAGACTAGTGGGTGACGAAGTTTACTCATAAAATCCTTCTCCTAGCTTAGGGAAATAATCAGACATGGTGTTGACTGGGAGAGACTGGCTTGTGTTCTGTTGTGTGTTTAAGCAGAATCTCGGGAAAATTATACAAATAAATCTAAGTTCAGTGGCTAAAAAAATTGACTATATGCCAACAGGAAGAGCAAGAGCCTGGGGAGTTCCTGATGACCTCACTCTGGAAGCACAAAGCCGGGCTGTGGAGGATTTCTGACAATGGATGCCTGATGGTTTAAAGACAGCGACACATGACACAATGTTATGTTACTGGAAATAAAAGTCCACAAAAGTGGTCTTAAAGATTATGGTAGCAACTACTTCGAGTCATGCAAAAGAAGAGTTAATTATAGTAATGACCATGCGGTTCTGTGGGAATATTTTTTTTGGCAAAGACTACAGAACCAGTTATTTTTCTTATCTGTAAATACTTTCTCAGACTCTATGAAATGAGAAAGTCTTTGGCTAGGGGTTGGGAGGGGATTCAATGACTCAGCAGAAGACTATGTTTGTCCTGCAACAAAGGCCTTTCATTATGAACTGTCCAAGAGCCAGTTTTCTAAACCAGACAATTACTTCTTTCTAATCACAAACACACTGAGTTAATTACACAAGAAACTAGAAGTGATGAAATGACATCAATTTACATGCAATAATCATTTGTTTCTTATCATCCTTAAACAATTCAGATCTTTTAAGAAGGTAAAAAAATCCATTTAAAATATAACCTAAAAATTAGACCATTGAGCTTAAACATTTTTTTAGGGAATTAATCAACCATTACAGAATCACAAAATCGTAGGTGTTGCAAGGGACCTCAAGAGATTGAGTCCAACCCCCCTGCTAAAGCAGGTACCCAGTAATAGATTGCAAAAGTAGGTGTCCAGCCTTTGACTTTTGTCCACCAAGACATTTAACATCTAGAGCCTTCTCATTATGATCCCATTCATGCAGAGGCCAGCTATTGATCCTCCAAGTCAGCTGAGATCAGCACAGTGGTGCATGGAGGGAACCTTAATTTTAACTGAACTTAACAGTTTAATTGTTAGAAATGTATGAGGTGAAATGCAAGGAAACAGAAATAAAGAACAGGTTTAGGGCACCACCAAACTTTGAACACTGAAAAATGAGAGTGGTCAGGCATTGCCAGATTTGCAGAATTTGGTGTTGCTTAAACTTTCACTCACACAAAAAATGTTTGTACCTTCAAAGAAGCAGGAAAAGGTTAACGAAGAATAAAAGGAATCAATTCAGAAACAGGGATAGAATGCAGGATCCCATGATCTTTGTCTTTTGCTTAGTTAATTCAATCTTCACAAGCTCAAAAAACATTTTTCTACTTCCAGTACTGTTCAGTGTTTAGTGAATGTGACCATAAACAGCTTTTCACCAATGGAAGTCACTTACTTACAGATTGTTGTGGTTCTGAGTCTGATAATATCCTTACCTAAAGTCTCCCTGAATGATGCTTTCCATCCTCTGTCTGATCCAGAGAAATCCGTATTAAATAACAGGAACAATTGGTTACTGGAGCTTTTAATATTTGGAGGCAGTTCTGATCCACAGAATTTCCCAAGGAGAGGAGCATGGGTGTCTGAGCCATCATATACAGCCACATAATCTTTGTAGCAGGAGGGAGATATTTCAAGCTGGAAGCTGTTGAATCTATAAAAACACTCGGAGCATGAGATACGACATTTTCACTTCTAATCCTGTAAATGTGTTTTTAGGGCTTGAGGAAAAGCACACATAATAGCAACAGCCAAACCTGGACGTAGACAGATACAAGATATTTTTATTCAGAAAAAAAAAAAAGGAAGCAGAACTACTAACTGCATGGCAAAACACCTTCAGATAAATAGTGAGCCTCACCCACTGGGTCCCTCACAATACAAGCACACTTCGGCTTTCTGTGAAGAAGCAGATCTCTCCTGCGTAAATGTGCTCTCTCCCACTTCTGCAAATTGCTTACCCTGCAATTTCCTTGAGTACGTGAGAGGCATGTAAAATGAAGGCTGAGTGCAGACCACCTGGGTCTGCCACTTAGATGGGAAATTATCTCCCGGTGCACAGTCAGCATATATCTGATGGAAGAATGCATGTATCTTTTAACTTCTTAATGTCAACATTTTGTGGCAACCCTATGTCAGTTCTAGGCAGGACAGCACACAGGAGTATACTCCTTTGGGCTGGATGTCTTTCCTTAGGCTATAAGGGGGGCATAGGCCTTCTATTAGAGTTTTCTTATATAAACTCACAGGGGGTTTGTTACTCGCAAAGGCTGACTGAATTGAGCTAAGTGAGTTGCATTTTTACAATTTCTTAGTCCTCTTGTCAGCCAAAGTGAGAAACTACAATTATGGTGATGTTCTGCACATCAGTTCCAGATAAAGATGTGAGGGATTCCAATAAAAGGTGACTTCAGTAGCCATTAGAAATGTAATGACAGAGGGAAATTTGTCAATGATTACTGCTTTCAGTTGAAATCAGACACCACCCTGTCACGTTAATGACGAGCTAAACTGTGATTACGTACTTGAGGGATACTACTTTTCCACTTCCAACTGTGATGTAGTATGAACAGTTCATGTTGTTGTGATAATCGAGAAGCGAATGGGCCGGACTGCTGATAATGCCAACAGAGCCATTGAAAGTGCCACCACAAGCTGTAGGGGAAACAGAAATGAGCAATCAGTGTCTGAACCCCAGCTGGCTCCCAAATCTCACAGTTCCAGGGACTGTCCCTGCCTGTGCTGGGGCTCATAGTGGAGAGGGATGGCTGCTGGGCGTGGAGGGAACTGCTTGGCTTCGCAGAGGCTCGCACCATGGATGCTAATGAAGCCAGGATGTGGGCTAATGTTTGTTCCCAGCCTCACTGCTTGAGGGAATAAAAACTTATAAAACCAACTCCAATCTCCATTGTTAGCTTCAGCCTTCATTTTGTAATCTCAACAGAAAAAAAAAAAAAGCTCCCCTGCATCCTGTTGATAAATAGCTCAAAGCCACACACACACATACGGCTTTTCACGTTTCAAAGAACATGCCTTTGCCCAGTCCACCTCCTTCTCAAAGGCAGTCCCTTGCAGAACTGCTGGATGCAGAGCTTTGATTCCTCAGCCACACTGGCCTGGCATCCTGGTGCACTGGCAGATAAAGGACGGGAGCCAAGAGGATAAAGAATCGGCATTATTCTACACTAGAGGGGGGAAGCCTTTTCCTTTTCCTTTTTTTTTTTTTTTTTTTTCCAGCAAACAATACAACTAGAGGGAAGAGGAATGTTAATTGCTAGAATCTGCTTTGTATACAGCAACAAGCTTATAACGCTGCAGTCATATTTCTAAAATGTCAGAAGTCACAAGTCAGATAGCAGCAATTAACTTGAGTGCCTTATGAAGGTCTTTTCCATGAATAACTGCACATTGTCATTTTTTCAGTGCCATTCTCTGTTTCTTAGCTCTATCAGACCATTCATTTTACACAACATATTTAACCTAATGCTTCTTCTTGCTGCTTTAAACATGAGGATTATATTAGGGGAAATACCAAAGCTAAGAGCTCATCTTTCTATGCAGTTAGAAAATGAAATAACTTTCAAAATAAGTTATAAGGTATTTCCAAAATGAGGCACAACATTTTCTACACAGAACTATCATCCTTCCTGAACAGGATTCATTCCATTACCTAAACACAGAGCATGAGCACTTACCAATGGTTCTATATCTTGCCTGGAACCCAAAGCCTGCAATGTGCGAGTCGGTGTAGAAGTTGAGCAGCATAGGCCCAAAGACACTGATAGGCTCAGGGACCTCACTTCCACAGAGTGTGATGACAGGGTGTGAGGTAACCCTGGTGCCCCTGAAGATGCTTACTCCATCATATAGACAAACTCTGCTCAAGAGTGCCGGAGCTACATGGATATACAAAAGTGTTAGCATATTTTCCTTGAGATTTATTGAGCTGCAATTACATAGACTTCACACAGGATAAGAATTACATTTTTATTACCTTCCATTCCAAAATCTCATTTGCTTGCTGAGAAAGTGAATGTCAATTTTTAAGGTGCAGAAAAACTGAAGGACAAAAAGGCAAAGAGACCTCATACATATAAAACATCAGATTGGTCTCATCCAACACATCATATCATCTGGACAATGCTCCAAACCCTTTCAGTTCTTGGGATTTTGTAACTGAGTGCACCATCTAGGAGGAGATGAGAGGACCTGACAGAATTAGACATTTCCTCTGCTGATCAACGTACCTGGTGTACAGGCAACCTACTACCTGGAACTTCATCTTCCCTGATGTAGAATTACTCAGTGTAGGGAATTTTATATGATTGAGAATTTGGGGAAATGAAATTAAAAAAATACTAATCCATACAATAACATATTTCAGATCTGACTTCTTTCTCTCTTGAATTCCCTCAGACTTTAGGGTACCCAAACTCAGATTCTCCGGCTTGCTTCAAAAGACCAAATAAAAGTAAATTTAATCTGAAAGTTTGGCAATTGAGTGCTGTAACTGAGGCAGTCAGTGGAGATTTGAAGATGACCAATCATCATTTTCAGGAGCAATCTATTTTAGGGGTCAGGTCAGTACAGTTATTGAGGTGAGTGAAAAACTGTGATTTTTTCCCCCTACTTTTTTATTTTCTCATCTGCAGTTAGCTTTCTGGGGAAATGAGCTGCCCCCTCCAACCCTTTTCCCCATCTTCCTGATTTTCTAGCCACCTCACCACTTGTCCCCAGATTCAACTCAAATGTACTGAGTTTCTGTAGGTTTCATGAAGACCAGTGGGTGAGGAAGAGCCCTACAGGAACATCTCCAAAGACAGCTAAGCTGTGTAAGGGCTGTGAGTTTGGGGAGGGACTTGCTCAGTACCGGTCACACATATTTTGGGTCACATCACCACCTCTCTGCTGTGTTGGGAGCCATGGGCATGGGGAGGAGCTGGTGGTACCCAGGGATTATGGCTCACTTGGTGGGATATGGAGAAGCTGGGTATCATGGGAGCAAACAAGGAGCCACATGAGTTATGCAAGGAAGCTGGTTTAGTGCTGTTAGTGAGAAGCACAGATCATCTACTCCAAATAAAGCTCCATCAGTTATGGTGTTTATACAACAGCGGGGTGTTTTCTCTTTTTCTTCATCATCTATGAGTACAATAGAAGCTGTTGTGTAACATGCTTATTGAAGTTGTGATATTTTTGATCTGTTAGCAGCAATAGGTCACTTACTTTAACTGCAAAGGATTAATCAGGAATTGTCTAAATTCCACAGTAGATGTTGTGCCTACTGTTGCAGAGGAGTGATTCCTGCAGATTGCCCAGCTGAGATACACTACTTCCTAGTGTTGTGGAAAACAGGATGGCTTGTATTGAACAGGATGGCAAACAGGAATGGAGGGAGCAGGGGTCATTACATTTCACACAAATGACAGAATGGACAGCCTGATATATTTTAAATCCTCTCTGGATGAAGATGATATATTCTAATGTGCTTTAAAATCGTGCCAGAAGTGAAATACGGTGCTAGTCTGACTCTGATAAGAACTACTAAGATAAAAACAACTAGCTGCATCACATAACTGATTATATCATTAAATACAAAGTAAAAATATTCTTCATATCCCATTCTGTCATTAAAAGGCTTGATAAAGTGATATGATTTAGAAAAAAAAAAAAAAAACCACCACAATTTTAAATTACAAAGAAATGGAAAAAATGAAATTGAGACAAGTGCAATCTAAGAATGGGAAAGCTTTGAGAAAGCAACTCAGATCTCTTTCTGAAAACACTCTGGGGAAAGTAATGAAGGAAAATCAATTTTTCAGTAAAGCAAAGGTCTGTGATGTCCATCACAAGTTGTTTTGAGTTTCTGAACTGGAAAGACTACAATGGTTGACATAGGGCACAGGGTAAAAGGCTTAATTTCTGGACTTGAATTGTCTTTATTTGGGCCAATATTCCTTATGATCTATGACTCCTGGTAGTACTGATGATTGTTTGATCTCTACCCTGTTTTCTCTATTTGCTTATTCAATTTTTTTCTTAACTTATCATCATACTAACAAGCTTTATTCTGTAAATAATCCTCAACTGAGGTTCCTCTATCCTATCTTTTCATGTCATACTTCCAGCCTCTAAACATATTCAGAACATTATCAGAAATTCTTCTCTGCGGTTCATTTCCTCTAATTTTATCTTCAATCTTTTCTAGAGCAATTTCTGTCCCTTGCACTACAATGAAACTGCTTTCATGAGTCTCCAGAGATCTTTTCTTAGCCAGATGTAAGACCCACATCCTTTTTGAGATGACAGGCACTTTCCACATAGCCTGCTCTGCTCTTTTTCATAAAAGCTTGCCTACTAAGAGCCTTTGCTCATCCTTCTGGCATTACTGTATCCTCTTCTCTACTTCATCTGTAAGAATTTAATAAGACATCTCCTCTCCCATTGTCCTCTCTTTATCTGCACATTAGCTTTGTATAATTACATTTCCAAGGGCAGATGCAACTACTGTTTCTATGCTGATGACTGCATAGGTCTACTTCCCTCCTCCAGGCCTCTTTTGGCTCAGACTAAAATCTTATTTTTGTCTCTAAACAAAACCATTCAATAGGAGAGCTTTTTTTCCTTCTAGTCTTCCCTCACATCTTCTTTCTGGACAGCCTCATTATTTTGCCTGCCCTAATCAGGTCTATGTCAGTGATTTGGATCTCTCTTGGTTACCTGTCTAGTTATTTATATAAGTAAATGTAAGTTACTTGTCTAGTTATCTTTAAGACATACTCATTCCTATCCTTCTGCATGCCTCTAACTCTCACCAAGACAAAGTAATTTTCAATCATTGCTACTGTACCTTTGTTGGCTAGCCTTGACAGTATTTCTTCCAAATACAAAAATCTGCACATCAATTACTTGGCATGATGTGAATGTGACCCTTTATTTAAATTTCTGCTCTTATTTGCTTTCAAGGCCTTTTGTTGCCAACCTTTCCTCTATTTATTGTCTCTTGGTACCTCAAGCACTGATAGACTGATTTCCAAAGGTCACATGATAAGAGATTGTAAATTGTCCTTACATTTTGAAATATAGCTTTGTGTTCTCCCCTTTCTATTTAACAGGAATTTATCAGTAAAATCCTCAGAACAGTGTCATTATACTCCATAAAATAATCTATTTGATGGGATACCAGCACAAGAACCTTGACCACATGTAGGCCTGTAATTTATTTTTTTTTATCACTAAAAAAATATCTTCTTTCTATCTTTCTGAATATAGTCATAAATTCTGCTTCATTTCACATTAAGACAGGATATATCTTTTTGTTCAATATCTGCAAAACTTAAAATAATGAGGTCTTGACTAACAACTGTAGCATCTGGAATTTATGGTAATACAAATACTATTTAATGATGTAGAAGAAACATTACACAGATATATACTCCAGTGCAATATGCTAACCAGATACATAGCACAAGATACAATCTGGAAAGCAAGAAATTACAAGTTTTTTATATATCCTCTTTCAAAATAATCTATTGCAAAATGTCTGCCTTCTGAAATACCTAGTAAAAACTCTGAAAGCAGAAAGAGAAGACACCACAGTGAAGCTGTGACCCTACCTCAGATTGCAAGATTACAGTTGCATGTTAAAAAAAAAAAATGGGGGAGAATAATGGGTTATTAAAGTATTTTTCTTGTTGACATGGTAACAATAGAATCCAGCTGTGTTGTGAGGACAGAGTATAAATACAACAGAATTCAAAAAGCGGGTGGCTCACATCCATTTCTTCTAATTTTCCAACATTTGGAACCCAAACATTATTGGATGTTTTATCAGAAGATAAACACAGTCTTTTAGTAATACACTACCTTTACTGAAGCTGAATTTGTAGAGAAGATCATCTTAATAAAGACTATGAACAAGAGAAGGATGTGATTAATTTTTTCCTAGATACAAGTAAATATAGGTAAGATTTTATGACTAATTCTAATATGTTAGGTTTGAGTAGACTTTTGATCCGAGAAGTAAAGACAGATTTAAGATTATTATCACTGTTACAGAAATGATACTGAGAAAACAAACTCACTCCAATTTGGTTTTGATTTTGTCTTTGTTTTGTAAAATAACCAAACACAAAAATGTAGGAAGTTCAGAAGCAAACAGCAACCTGTGCCTTTTCACAGGGTACACAAATCAAAAGAGAAATTTTGCGACCATACTGTTTGGCACACGAAAAGACATTTTCAGGCTGCAAGGAAATTAGAGAGTCAAACTCATTTCACAGGGTTAATCTTGCCTATGTTTTGATGAATAAGTCTTAAATGTCTTATATGAGCTACTCTGTATGGCTTCCTGTAATAGTCAAGGGGTTAAGAGAGGCATTCAGAAGAGGATTCAATTCACCTGTACAGCATACTTGTCCTTGAGTTTAAAGCACTGCCTTTTGCACTTTGCTATAGAAGGAGATAAATCTAGATGATAAATATAAACTAGATGTCTATATTCAGGACATCAAGGTCAGAAAAAAGTATATTTCCTAACTACCAAATAGCAGGCAATTTAGATGACATTTCCACCACAAAATCAACAAATGCAGCTTTCTCCAGTTCTCTTTTATACTGACTTGTTACTTGCTATATTTAGTATTTAATACATATTTAAGTACATGCGTGTCATGTTCATTAGGTTCCTGATACTGTCTTAGTATCACTGCTGTAGATTAACGGCCTCATTTAGAGTCATTCTTTTTAATGAGAACAAGTCTTTCATCATAACAAAAAACATAGCTACTCTACAGCAGAAATCTGTGACTAACCCATGAAGTCATTCAATGTGTCACTGCACTATGGCCAATTACCTTCTGCCTTCTAATTGTCTGAAACAATATCTCAACCAGTTAAGCCAATGAGATATGCATGCCTCACAGGCATTATTGTAGATACTCCATTTCATGACTAAACAACCATGAAAAAAAAAAAAAAAAATTGGATTTCTTATCAGAGGTCAAATAGGTAGTAAATTATACTAACTAGAAATGAAGCTAAGCTTTAAGAATCCAGTCCAGAACATCTGTACTAACATAGTGAAAATTTTAAAGGCCTCACTCAGCAACAATCTCAGCAGGTGCACTGATTCCATACATGCAGAATAACTGGAAATGGTTTTAACAAATGCTGCCAAACATCGTCCTGCCTTTGTGGAAGAACTGAGGGAGTTGATGCTGAAAACCCTAAGGCACTGTGCTAAATAGGTTCAGTGGGACTGCTGAATACATTTTCACTTTTGCATGATAGTTCACAAGATGGTGGCTTCAGTATTCTTTCCCATTTAAACCCATGCAATTTCTCTTTGCTATGGGGCTGTATTTTATGATTTTCTGAAGAAGATTAATAACCAACACATAATGACACTGGAAAGTGTCACACTTCCTCTGTCATTAACAGCTGTCCTTTAGCTGATAACCAAAGTTCTTTCCTTTTATGTGACTAAAGACTTCTGTTTTGTGTGGCCTAAGGAAGCTTATAACAATAAAGGGTCAAATTACCCTACAAGAAATAGAATATCTTTAATACTTTTTAGGTACAAACCAGTTCCAAGCCCCTGCCACGAGCAGGGCTACCACCCACCAGATCTGGCTGCCCAGGGCCGCATCCCAGGTCTTAAGCATCTCCAGGGATGGAGCACCCAGAATTTCTCTTGGCAGCAGTGCTAGTGCCTCATAACTCTCTGAGTAAAGAATTTCCACTTAACATTTAACCTAAATCTCCCCTCTTTTAGTTTAAAACCATTCCCCCTTGCCTTATCACTATCTGCCTGTGTAAAAAGTCTGTCTTCCTCTTGTTTATAAGCTCCCTGTGAGTACTGAAAGACTGCAGTGAGGTCTCTCCTGAAGTTTTCTCTTCTCCAGGTTGAATACACCCAGCTCCCTCAGCCATACTTCATAGAAGAGGAGTGCTCCACCCCTCTGAATAATTTAATGAAATCTTTGTCTTAGACCTAAATTAAGTTTGGACTATAGTAGCTTTGAATTAAAAACAATTTGAAAACTTAAAATAAAATAAACCTGTTTCTTGACTTTGTGATTTGGTCTGAAGAAAAATTCAAAGTATGCACCTCAGTTCATGTACGCTTAAGTCTCTCTGTCAAGGTGACTTCAAGGGAACTAGATTAAAATTGTCTCAAAATAAATTATGCTATGTGAGACATACTCTGTATTTTCAAGACATTTCCATCCATGAAAACTTGATCCTATCAAGGCTGGGAAAGTATGACCAATCATAGCAGTAAGGCCAGATATTCTACCAATTTCTTCCAGGCTAAATGGTACCAGACTTGAAAAATCTCAAGGGGAACAGTTGTTCATGGTCAAGTATAGGGTAATATCCTTTACTGCAATTCAATTACTATACTCTTTCATCTAATTTCACTTCTAGATATTCTCACATCCTTGTATAACACTCAGGTGCATTTTTATAAATGTTATCAGTTAGGGAGACGGAAACACTGGAAAGCAAATCAGCTGGCCAAAGATAAAAAAGATCATAAATGAGTGGTAAAAAAAAAAGACAGGAACAAACATCCAAATTGGCCACAGTCTGTCTTATGCTCTAACCACCTGGCAAATTCCTAGCTTCAGTGCTGTAAAATATATTGTGAGCTCTATCTTCACTCTTCTGAATGCCTTCACTGACACAAAACACACAAGTTTGTCTGTAAAAGTTGTCAGAATGGAAATTAAACCATCAACCGTTTTCCATTATAAAGAACTTAAATGTTTGCAAGTAAGAAGTTACACTTAGTGGTACATACATACATAACGAAGAACCGATTACCTTCCAAGTGGAAAGTCTCAAACTCCAGGATTACCAGTGACTGTGGTCCCTGGTCTATAATATAACTGCAGTTCAAGTTGTTGTCATACTGACTAGGGTAGTTAGGAGAAACAATACGACCTGCAGGACTGGTGAAATTTATTCCGCATCCTGCATACAGAAATAAATAAGACATGGTTAAAATCTGGGCGATAATATCATTTCCATTTTTGAGAAGCAAAACCAAGAAAATATAGAAGGACCTCATCTCTCCTTAAGAGGCTGATCAAAAAGCCAGAGAGTCGTATAGATCATAATGGGGAAAGTAGGTCTTACACAAGCACACAATAGCGTTTTGGGGAAACAGGGCCTTCCTGCCTACAGCCTCCCATAGTTTCTTGGCAGCCTGAGGAGAAGACCAGGCTGTAGCCCTTCAGTCCAGCGATCATAACACAGCACTGCTGCTCTTACGGGTTTGGAACTTGCTCATTTCAAAGTCCCTTTGTACAAACAAATGTGGCTGTACTGGCTGGGGTGGTTACTGGGCACATCAGCAGTGTAGCCTCTTTTGAAACTGCCCGTGTTAGCCCAAGTGGTTGCATTCATGATTTGTGGCTGACAGCCAGGGGGATCCAGCCTGCAGGAGGGCCAGCTCTGGGTGTTTTGCAATACACACAGGCAACAGAGGCTTGCCACTCAACTTCTCAAGCACATAGAACTGTTCATTTTCATGGAGCTCACTCTGATCAAAACAATTCTGGAATTTCACTAGGGGCTCCTCTTTATTTTAAACCTTTAGCTTTATTTTATTAAGCTTTATTATTATTATCACTATTTATATTAAGCCTGTAGCTACAGGCTTAAAATAAAGGACAGTAGTGTGCAGTAAAATGTTGGAATAAGATTAGAAACAGGCCTATGAAGCCTGTCATTTTCTCCACTAAGAGGCTGCACTTCCCTATTAGTTGTTACTGTCAACATTAGCTCAGACATTGCAAAAACAAAAGCCATTTCATTACAGAATTATTTATGCTTCAGTAGTGTCTTCCTTCGAGCACTTAATTTCCCGCTGTTCTAATCTGAATCCACTGAAAGGAAAGTGGTTCCCTTTGGCAGCATCCTACAAAAATGCAGCAAACAACTGATAGTGATTGAGTACTACCTCCTACATTTCCAGTGAGTTTGGCCCTCACAAAACACATTCCCTGGGGGAAAAAATGAGGGGCCCACCTAAGAACTGTCACTTTAACTATATGAAATGCAAATATAACAAAGCAAAGCAAAAGCCAGGGCAGATCTTGAGAAGTCATCTCTTCTGAGAGCAGCTTATGTGAATGGCCATTGGTGAGTCCCAAAACAGGAGCATACAGTGCTTTCATGGCATTTAGTAAGGAAATTCTTGTGTTCAAAAGCTGGGTAGAGGCTTCTGTACGTCACTGGACTGAGGTCTGCCTTGATACACACACATAAATTAACTGAAAGTTTACAGCAGACACCTGGCTTAAATGCCACTTACTGCTTATGAAAGATGCAGAGAAACCTTGCCCAGGAGCATCCTGAGACTGGAAAACTGTAGTTATGACATTGTTCGGAGCAATAACAGGGTCAGGAGCAGAAGTCCCACATCCTGTGGTTAACAAAGCTGCTTCTTCTTCATGATTTCCTTGCCATACCTGACAAGTCCAGATTGGAAATAGTTTAGTGTTTTCAAAGTCCATGTAGATTGTGGAAACCCGTTACCAGGAATTACATATACAACTGTTCTTCCCACGGATTTAAGGTAGGATTCATCTCACACTAAAACTTAGATGTCTACATTGGAGCTAAACATCTTTGTTCATTTTACAGTCATGGTGACAAAAAGACATATGCAAGGAGAGAATCACAGAGTAATTTTGGTTCCAAGGACTGCAGAAGGGCATGTGGAGGTCACCTGCTCCAACCCTTTACACATTGCTCAGCAAATGTACCTCTGGTCTCAGGAACTGGAGAAAAACATTTTATGCACATCATTATGTACTTCAACTTTGTCTTGACTGACTTACCTCCATACAGTCTATGAGTATGAATGTCAGTATATACAATGGATTATTAAATACATACATTATATCATACATAATAAAATTCAACAATAACTTAAGGGTAATTTAGCAGTACCAATATGGAAAATCTGGATTCTTAATATCCAGTCTTGCTAATCAAAAATTATTTCAGTTTTTGTTATATTGCATTCACCTGCAATGACAAATATTAAATGACAGAGAGTTTAAAATAATATCATTCACAAAAGTATAATATAGAAAAACATTCATTTCTTTAAAATATTACTTTAATTGTATCAATAGCTAATTTGAGCTTGATCAAACCATGCATATTTAAGGAGTCATTTAAGTAAAACTCCATGGGGTAATTATTAACACGTGCTTGAGGTTCACACTTTAGGCACTGAATTTCAGCACACAAACAAAATGAAACTCAGGCATAAATATTCTAAGTTTCTTAGTGCTTAAATCATTTCCTGATACAAGATGTTTATTGGCAAACATTCCTTTAAGAAAAAAAAAAAAAAAGCAACAAGGATTTACTGTAGTAATACATGTATTTTCTAGTTTTTGCTTGTATTTTCTACCAAAAGCATGATAAATAAATAAGGAATGAGTTTTTTATTGACATATTTGAAATAAATCGGAGTGGATAAAGATCAGCCATGTGAAATCATGATTGCTGTAAGGAATCATCCTAGAAAGGGTTAGCCAAAGGTTAGTCTGTACGTGTAGGTATATGAATAACCTCATTCATCTGGCCAGGTGTTTGGGGCAATGAATGCTCCAAGGATTAATATAAATAAACCGTGGCCTGTCCAAGATTTTGCAAAGTCACTATTGATTTTGGATTTCTCCTTTTTTGGCTGCTCAGCTTAGAATGAACATGAGAAACGTACATCTGCTCAGCACTTCTTCATATCCAGACATACAATTCAAATAACTCATATAACTCAAGATGAACATCACTAGATATTTCAGGTTTTTCTCTAAGGAGAAAATCTCCAATTGATACAGTCTTGACCACGTTATTTGGGACAGTTTAGAAATACAAATTTAAAGTGCCTTTACTAAATAATACTAAGATTTTTATATTAGTGAAAATGTGTTTTATTACAGTAATCAATTAATAGAGCAGGATATGAAAAACAAATTTGATATTTTTTTTTTCCACAGCTTTCAGAAATGAGTGCAAGTGAAGTTTGTAAGTTACTAGATGTAGATCAGATATAAAGCTGCTCAAGACTTCCTACATGTTGTCAAATTATGTTTGACCTTTTACTGCAAGTGGGAGTTGTACTGCTGTGGAGAAAATGTGCGCAAAAACACTGACCATATGCCAAATGCCGGAGTAAAAAGTGACACTGTGAAGAATTCAAAGTATGTCCACTCCATTCTATTGCTTTGAAAACAAATGGCTCTTGACAACCTATGAAAGATAAAAATGCTATGTTTGTAGTTTGAAATAAGAAAAATAAAGATTAGTACTGTTTGAATGGCTCAGAAGTTTTGTAGAAGTGTAGTGTCATGTTGCTGTTCTATAACTCACTGGAATAAATGAAAATGTCTTTTAATTTCACAACATTTTCTCATTATTTCCTGGTTCTGAAGTCATACATACTCTTCTCATATTTTTCATTTCTGCAGTAGTATGTAAGGGGAGGGGACCCCGCTGGAGTTGGAGCCTCAAGTGCTGCTGAAACTAGAAATACAGAGTTCTCAAAATGGATGGCAAATTGACTGCATTGGCACAAGGACTCCACTCTAAATTTCCTGATTTTTCTTTCTTTTTTTTTTTTTTTTTTTTTTTTTGTCTTGACATCTTAACCACAACACGACTGTAAAACAGAATTCTGGAAACATGACTTCTTAATTCTAAATGCTAGTCTGCTGATTTGAGAAATCATTTTACCTTCACGTAACTGCTCTGGCAGCTTCCATCACTATTTGGGATCTGGAAGTTATCGTGGAAGATCATCTCCAGGTGTTTGCTTTCGTGTGTGATGATTGTCCATGTGCATCTGATGTTCATGGGAAAGTTTTGAGGCCAGAGAGGAGATTTGATCACACCACTATCTGAATGAATGATCCCACCACATCCTAGAGAAATGAGCAACAGGTGGGAGAAATGTTAAAATATTTCCTGTTCATGATGCCTGAAAACTTTGAATGTCTGCTTGCTGCTGTGGGTGCAAGGCTGAGAAAGGAGAAGCCTCAGTGTCCATCCAGACTCATCTTCTCCTTAATTTCACTTCTCCCAGCCCTGCAGCAGGGATGTAATTTCACTCAAGAAGCTATCTACTTCTGCTTCGTTTTCTTCTCTTCACAAGTTCTCTCTCACTGCCATTTCATATCCTTTTGCTCTGGCCTATCCATATGCCCCTGACAATGAGAACTGAATGTTGCTTAGATAAAGAGTAAGCATCAGAAATAAATTAATAAGGAGTTTCTCCTGAGTTTATGCAGGCTCCCTCCTGCATATCACGGCACGCATATAATGACTGACAGCAATTTAGAGAAGCACTCTGGGGAAAAAACCTTCAATCAATGCTGATTCCTTGTTTTTCTCATCCCATATCATGAGAATGTTCCAGTTCCTCATGTGAATCTACTCAGGCTATATCTATTCACCCAAGGCAAAACAGTGACATCTCCTCCAGCCCAGGCAGCCCAGTGTATCTCTGTGGGATTAGGGAAAGGGCTAATAAACATGCCTTTAAAAATTGTTAACAGATTCATTTATAAAAGGGAATAGCTAGTCATGGCTCTGCTGCATCTCATGTTCTTATATATAATAAACCGGGTTAATGTGAAACATACTTGCAGATACCCTGCCAAGAATAATATGCTAGGGCTATGTGTACAGTACAAGCAATCCATTATTACTTCAGAGATTATGTATAAAGGATGAATAAAGAGCAGGAAAAAAAAGTTTTATATTACTCCTATGTTTCCTCAATTAAAATAACTTTAAAAGGAAGATTTTATTATTAATTTTTCTGTGTTAGATAGTGACAATTGTGTTTGGGATAGAAATATGAAGGCATGTTTTGCTCACACATCCAGAATGCAAACCCAGAGTTTCTTAGTGGACAAATGAGAAGAAAGCTGAGGAAGGGAAAGAAGGTATCTAAGAGAAAAAAGACATCTTCACATAGAGAATACTGACTATGCACATACATGTGTTCACTAGTGTCTATTGCATCAGTGAAGCCTGGCCTTCCTCGTGCATGAAATTCCAGTGACAACAATGAAAAACATCAAAACCTGCTTAGACAGTGTGCACTAACGCAAGCACAAACTTGGTACACATAAGAAAACACTCCCGCATATCAGGAAGTCACCAGTATTCAGCTCAGGCATATTAATTGCCTGTGTGGACCATTAAGTCATTAACTGATGGAAAGTTGATCACCCTAGCTAGGATTGCAGCTGGAGGTGATGCTGGAGCGTGCTCTGTGCTGAGGCAGGAAGACACACTGAATTCTTTCCTGCCACCAGCTGGCATATCTAGACTTGCAGTTAGTCATCTCCTGAAGGACAGTGTGCAGATGGTAAATCACCATTACCTTTTATATCCAGAGAGATTATATTTTCAACAGTTTGCTTCAGCAGGGGGAAGTTAGCTTCTTAAAAAGCACCAATTCAAGCCTGTGTGCACACCACCCTCAAAAGACTGCCAACATCGCCATTAAAGTTAGAAGTTTTAAGGCTGCTGAGTCACAACTGCTCTTTAAGAATCCCTGCCTGCTCCTGTTTTGAAACTGACCTCTTTTCAGTTCTAAATGTTTAAATCAAATCAAACTGTGAAACAAACAGTGTTTGAGAAATGGGTGTCTCACCGTTGCTGACAATAGATACCACTGCTGGAAGTATAATGAGCATGAGATCAATTTACAGGCATCAAGAAATTGCCAGTAGGAGGCTTAAAAAGTACATCTTTCCAAAATGGATTTTATTGTGTGAGATCAATAATCACTAGCTTAATGCTATTTTAATACTAGCTTCTCTCGGGAATGATGAAGATGTTGACAGGTATTTATTTTGTTCTGTAATACAAACTTAATTAAAGAGGAAGAATCCTGTTTCATCTTGTACTTGAAAAGTGCTGGGAAGATATGATGCACTGCTGTGTAAGACCAGAAAAACAAACAAACAAACAAAAAAAAAAAAAACAGTAACTCTTACCTAGAGATTCTGCTGTCCATGTTGCATAAAACCCACCTCCTTGAATTGAGTGGTCAGAATTAAAGATAATCAGCAGCTTGTTGGAGCCAGATCGAATGATCCCAGGGGATGTCCTTCCACAGTACCTCCCTATGACAGGAGACCCAGGAGAGCCACCATTCAGGATAGTAACAGAGTCCCACTTACAAAGTGAATGATTTTCAACGTGGAAGGCTGTAAAATTAAGCTGCAACAGACAAAATCGAAGCTCAGAACCAACACTAGTGAAGAGTTAGAGTAATTCCAGTCAGGTCCTGTGGCAATCCTAGCACAAAAATTCTGGGGTATGCTCAGAAGTCTGAGCCTGGTTCCATCTTCATGCTTTCCTGCAAGTTCTGTTTGGACTCTTGCTGCTTTAAGTAACAGCAGCTACTTATTATAGAGAATGAAATGAGTGAGAAACATAGAGGTTCGAAGCGAGGAATATTTGGATTTAATCATGTTTGAAGTTGAATACATCCTTCAGAATTGTCTTGAATAATACAAATATTGAACTGCTCTCCTGCTCTCAAGGCTTCTGATTATGGCAGTACAAGTAGTTACGTAAGCAGAAAGATAAGGCTTTTTTTTTCTCTTACCATTTTGAATCAAAACACTTACCAATTGCTAAAAATAATTCTAGTTGCTATTAAAACTGAGACAAACAGTTGCATGGTTGGTTCCTATGGGCCTGAACTCATCACATAATAGACCAGGCTGGGCAGGCAGCTACTGCCGCTGTCTCCCTCCCACACTGATAACTTTTTGTCCTTGAGTTGATATGCACACAGGTGGGATTTCCAGTTCAAAGATATAGATTGTCCTTCCAGTAGATTCCTGAATTGTTGATGTTGTAGAACTGAAGTACAGTAATGACTGCCTGGCTCTCTGCCAATAAGGTGTATGGCTTTTTTTCCTCCACCACTTCCAGAATCTTTGTGATGAAAATGTTTAGCAAATACACAGTAATTCTTCCTGTAACAGTTTACATCTACTCATTTCTAAAAGAGCTCTGCCTGAGGCAAAGACTGAATACTATTGTAGCTTAAATTGTTCAACAACTGGAACGACTGGATGTTGTGTTAAGGGACATGGTTTAGAGGGAGCTATGGGTGGTAGGTGAATGGTTGGACTGGTTGATCTTGTAGGTCTTTTCCAACCTTGGTGATTCTATGATTCAAGTTTGGAACTCTACCAGCAACTGAAACTGGAGGCAAGTAATAGAAAAACTAGCCTTCACTGAGCTCTCTGGGCTGCTCTGTCTTTTGAAAATCAAAATTTAAGATTAGTTCAGCTTTAAACTAATTTGTGGATTAAGCAGAACTTTTGCATTCTACTAACACCTTCTGTAAACTAGCAAACAGTTATCAAAATATCATGCAACTGAATAATTAGGACTGTGCATTTCTACTAAAGGATTTGTAGTTGTAAATAAAGAAAACATGACAGGAAAATAGTTAAAGCCATTATATGTGAAAATCTGCTATGTATTTTGAGAAAGTTGTTTTTCTGATATTTTTTTTTTCTGACCTAGACCTGCTATCTTGAGCTGTTCTGCAGAGGATCAGTGAAGTAGTTCAGTGTGTGAAGTTAAGCAGTGCTTTAAAGGTACTTGGTCTCTCAGCAGTGTGGCTGAAGGAGGTAGCACTTCAGGCTATTTATAGTTATTAGGATATAAGGGTACATCACTGACATAATTTGTACCAGTAAACATAGTATCTTCCACTTAACCAGTAGGAGACAGAACTAACTTTCCAGTGTCTTGTAACTTTTCTTCAGAAATGCAAAAGTGCATTTATTCTCATGACAGTGGGCATATCCATGCACATATAATAATATGAGTTATTTTCCTACAGATAGAAAGCCATTGTTTTGAAGTAGAAATCAGCACTGTGGCTTTGAGGTCAAGATAGATATGGATCTATTTTCCAAAAAGTTCCATCTAGCTTAGTTTTTTCACTCTCTTCCTTAAATAAAGCTGAGGGGGAGATTTTTCCTCCCTCCACATTTCTGATTTTCCAAATTGTCTCAAATCTCTTTTCCAAGATTCAGAGGGTGCTTTCTCACATTCCCAGCTGTGCACAGTCATGGTATTATTACTCACAGTGATGGTTTCACCTTCAGGGGCTTCCAACAGCCAGGAGCAGTGATTCAGGTTGTCGTACCGCTCTGGGTAGTTAGGACTCGAAATAAATCCCCATTCACCTGACTGTATACCACCACAGGCTGAAGAAGAAAAGGAATACTTCAATACATTGAACACTATACGCAAGTGACTGGAATATTTTTCAGTCTGAAGTAGTACTAAAATATAATTAGACTGATACAGGAGATTTCACATGCATGGGTGAATAATTTATTGAGAAACTCCAAGTTTTAAAACCTTTGTCATTGAATTACTGAGTAAACACATTAATGACCTTGAGAGTTGACACTTTTTCTGACACTTAATATAGCTCTGCAAAACCTTTGGCAATTAACACAGCTGTAATTTCTGCCTTATCTTCTATTGTTTATCTCAGACTCCTAAGCAAACTGGTGCCATTCTTGGGCCAACACAATCAAAAGAAAAAGTTGTTGATGTGTCTAGATAACCCCCAAGGCTAAATTCAGCTGTGCCAGAAAGAGTAGTTGGGCTAGGCCATAAATGGTGTAATTTGCATTGATATGTCTCTAAGTCTATTACAAAATGAGTGCAACGGTTCAAGTAGCAGAATGCATCTCAGCCATGCTAGCAGTCTGGAGGCCTATTTGAAGTGAGTCAGACTTGGCTGGTATTACCTGCTACGTCCCTATTCCCAAGAGCAGCCAGCAGTTCTGAGTGTTGCAGTGCATTGCAAAAACTCAAATGCGGTTCAGGGAATGGGAACAAAGAAGCAGAAAATAAATCTGAAAGCTAATTGTTAGCATATGTTTGCTTCAAATGGATATAAATAGTTGCAGAAACTGTGGAACTTCTGAGGATCCCTTTGAGAGCTGATCCCATGGTATGAATTCTCAGTATCACCTAATGAATGGCAACATCTTACTCAGTAAGCAAAGGCAAGGGTATATCAAGTCATTTACCTTCAAATATGTAATGGCCCAGGAACCCTTTATCTTCTGTGTTTTCATCACTTACAAAGTGTATCCAAATCTGTGGTGCAGCTATCACAAGTGGCACTGATGGTGCAGCCTGACCACAGAGTTTGGCTATTAGCTCTCCATCAGCGTCCCCTGAGCAAAGAAAAAAAAAGAAATACACTTTTTGAATCATAAAATAGGTACAGAAACATAAAGGAATACATAGGGAAAACATGTGTCTTATTGTATTTTGACTAGAAAACAAATAGAAGTACATATTACAATAATTCTATCTGATTATTTGTTATAAGGATACTTTGAGTGCTACAGCTCATTGGCAGAATCTACATCCCTATGACAGTGTTCTCTTCAAAGCTGTATTAATTATCCTTTTAATATCTTGAGCTCTTTCTCTCCTCTCCCTGACATCCTGCACACTTTTGTTTTGTATGACTCATCAAACCTGAAAACACAGTGACACATCTACAGAAGTTCGGGGGCAGAATGAAGAGAAGAGATGGCCCAAGGACCTTATTGCAAGGAAGACCACTGAGCCTATGTGCTCATGGCATTCGTCATCAAAGTCAGCAGGGATTCTGAGTTTTCTACAGTGTAAGGATATGATCCAAGAGCAAGTAATAATTTCTGTATTAGTTGTGTGAATCTCTTTCCCATATACTGTTCTGTGTATAGCAAAAAAATAAAATAAATAAAATAAAATAAAATAAAATAAAATAAATAAAAAACCAATGTTTGCTCAAATCATCAAAACCACAAAGGAAAGCATGACACAGACAGTAGCACTTCTCATGTTGGTGTGAGCTCTCATTCCATCATAGTAGTAGAAGTAACAGTTCCCGTTCATTACTGATATATGTTCAGAAGAAGGAAAATAAGTGTTCCTCAAGACATCTAGGTAACGCTTTCCTAAGCCTGCTTTTCTAGTAACAGCAGTGTGTAGGTTTTAAAACTATGTCTATTCAAAAGCATCCCCTAGCTCCATGCAGAATGGCAGACTGTTCATACAAAGTCAAGAGAGTGGGAAGGAGAAATTTTGGGCATTCTTCAAAGCTCAAGCATAGTTATTCAAAGTAACACAGCTGAGTAGCTTCATCCTTCTGTTACAAGCAGTGACACGGCCTACCACTGGAAATGCATTTAATCTCAAGGATAAAATATGACACATTTTTTAAGAAAAGATAATTACATGGATTAAATTGTTCCTTTTTTATGTTTTCTTTGTTTTTTTTGTTTTTTTTTTTGCTTTCTTTTGTTTCTTCTGTTTTGTTATGTTTTTGGTTTTTCTTTCTATACAGTATCATTGTGTTACATGGCTAACTTGAAATAATTTTACACATCTCAGCTTCATTTGGGGTCCCAGGGTGACTCCCTTCTGAATTGAACTTTTCCACAAATTTACATCTGCTGTGTTGGGAGACTCAAACAGCATCTACCTGAGTTTACTGATATCCTGCACCATCTGCATTTCATTGCCTTTTAAAAGTTACTTGTCAGTATGCAGAGCAGAATTAGATCCATTAGTATGGCCAGAATGTGCACTGCTATTTAGATGACAAAACTTTATAGCGCAAAACAAGAACGACTTTTTTTTTCTTCTTTCCTTTGTCTGTATTGCCTGGAGGCCTACAGTTCACAATAAAGCGAGGTTGTGAAAACTGATGAATAATTGATCAGAAATATTTTATTACATATTTTTCAGAGTTTTCTTTTTATTACTTTCCAGTTCCAGTGCATATGTGGGAAGGAGTTGTTAGGTTTTGCAGCAGAGCATGCTTTGGCTTTGCACATGATAAACCAATGCAATACAACCAAGTGATCTCATTCAAATGAACGCATATGAGCATGTAACAGATTCCTGCTCTCAGACCCCAACCTTTCAGAAACAATTTCCTGGTAAATTAGAACCTGCTCTCACTGGGACTTACAGACTCATCCTTTCAGTGAAGAGGACAGCTGGAGCTTTCATACTACATTTAGCATTAGCTGAGTGATTTTCAGATGGCATTTCCAGTTGCTTGCTATTGTCGATAGGTAAATTTGCTCAAAGATGCAGAGATAGTACTGGTGCAATAACCTTCCTACTGTTTTTCCTTTTAAATGCTTTATTCTGTATTTTGTGATGCAATATCACAGGAAATACTGTTTTGCTTCTGGAGAATCGCCTTGTAGTTTACAAAGCTGGAGTATGTGGCCCAGAGCCTATGAATAATTAAAACATTCTTTAATCCATTTCTGCTGTCCCTGGAGATATCTTACAAGCAAGGGGAGAATGGGCTATGGACAAAATAATTTTTATAATGACTTCTCCCTGTCTACATCCTTCCAAGCAATCTGAGATGAAATTCACGTTGTCCACTGTAAAGAAACAGTCAGGTATGTATTGCAGTCACCACAGAACAATTTATAATCCAAAGATTTATACCCTATTTTTGAATTTTCTGCCCTGAAAGAGTGACAAGATCCACACATCCATTGTACTCATAGTGAAATTCTACTACTGGACTAAAAGGCAATATGCAAAGCATGCATATGAGCTCCCTTTCAAATGGACAGGTCCTACAGCAATCAGTCTCTGCAAATATATGAACAACATTTGGCACAAACATAGTTGCACAACCAGAATCTTGATAAGCTTAATAAATTCTCCTGCTGAACATACCAACCTGTGCGTAACTCTAAATAGTCGTACTGGCAATCCTGATGATGTTCCAAGTGGAAATCCTCAAAAGAGATATATATGGAAGAGTTGTAGTGGGAGGGATTTTCAATGATCCATTCACAGTTCAGTTTACTTGTATAATTGTGAACACCATCGTAACCAGGAGAAGAGAAATTCCCACCTGTATATCCCATCAGAGTTCCACCACAAACTGCAGAAACAATACAATTTATTTACAAATAGTAATGATGCTCATACAAACAGAACACCTATCCCTGTTCATAATTTACTTCCCTGTACAGGGGGATTCTTACCTTGGAATTTATTTTCAAATATTTAAAAACGTGTAAAAAGAAGAAATAACTGTTACAGTACTAAAACATTTCAACACCACCACCAGTACAACATGCATCAGCTAACTTTGTGAAAATATCTCATTACAGCCCCAACTTAGTACTGCTCAGCTCCTAACCATTCACTAATTCTAAATTCAACAGAAGAATTTTCTGGAACATACCCCCAAGAGCAGTACACCCATGCTAGAGTAGGATGAATACGTAGGAGAAGAATCAAGTTTGAAAGACTTAAGGCCCTAGTAGTAAGGGTCTGCCAATCATCTCCCTGGAGGCTACGCTTGCAAAAGTAGGTTAGCAAAACTCTTTCACAAGCTGCAGGAAATTAATTACCCCCATGAGCAATAAGGAAACACTTGAATTATTCAAGCAGTCTACAGCATTATGCCTTTTGGATCTCTTCATGGAAAGGCCCTCTTTAGACCATCTCTAACAAGAGACTAAGTACAAAACAATAAATCAGTAGTGAAAGACGTTGTTCTTTTGAAGTTCATAACTCCAAGAGATTACCCATTTTTTTCAAGTCAACTTCAACTAATTAAAGACATGATGTACACCCATCCAATGATGTGAGAGAAAAATACATCAGAGTTGTTAGCTGTTCCAGTCATTCTTGTCATGCACCAATAATTTAGTTTTGAAATGAGTCATTTAATTCAAACACGCAAATTACCTGAATCTTCATTGGATGTGTAAGAGACACTGAAGCCCCTGGTTGCATGGGACATATCTGTTACCAAAACAACTTTCATAGTATTTCCAGAGGATTTCACTTCAGTGCCTGGATTTACCTCACCACACAGCTTGACCAGACGGGGAGAGTTCTGTCTGAGGCCATTGTAAACCTGTTGGGTCAAAATAACTCTTCTGAGATACGTTCTAATGAGCATCTCCTGTACCATACAACAGTGCTTCACCTCTTTAACACAAAGTCCACTGATGTCTCTCACAGCAGTTTAGCTCCCAGAGCTACTCAAATCCTCAGAACAAACTTCCATTGACTCAAGTAGATGAAGCTTCAAAGTAAAATATCAAAAACACCTAGCTGATTTTGTCAAAACACAAACTTAACCAAAAAACTATTCCCATGATTGGAACAGTTTGAAAGAAAGAAAGTTTGAAGATGGAACAGTATTTTAGTTTAACACTTTGAGCTTCAATCTAAAGCTACTGATCATGTTTATTTCATTGCAAATGATCATATTCGAATTCTTTTTAAACACAAAGATCATCTTTATCACTTTTTGCTGATTCGGATGTAATTTGCAGTTTCTTTCATGCAGACTTTAGCCTAATACTTAGTTTCTTTCTTTCTAATACATTCCCAGCATCCATCGTAGAAAGGACACTCCCTGCTGAGATTTGGAATAAGTGCTGAAAGCACATCAACCAGCAGGACAGATCTTCCTTTAAGAGATCATTACTTCATCATGCAATAAAAAGCCATTCCCTATGGTCTGTCTAAAGTACCTGTAAAGGAAAACAAGGGGAAGACCACCTACATATCACAAGGGAGAACTCCTTTACTCCTTCACATTTGTACATGAGCTAGCTTCTGATCACGGTAAAACTAAATCCTGCACTGCTAACCTGAACAAATGAGAAACTGAATACTATAAGCTGGTGAAGCCCAGGGTACATGTAATACATAGGGAACTACGCCTTGCTTGGGGAGAAAGACTAGGGATGAGATAGATACTCTGATAGAGAGTAATGTGACCATGCTCGGGCTGCATCTTGAGAACCTTGCAGATCCTGCAGCAGCAAACATATCTGTATGTCCATGAGAGACTAGGGGAGCTGGAGGTACCTCTACCCACTGTTAAATTAATGAAGTTGAAGCCTGGTTCTTCAAGTCCTCCCCTCTGCCTGGATCATGAATTCCAGAATGTCCATACTTTTAAACTAGCAGATGTGACTATCCACCCTGCAGAGCTAACTTTCATTTATCTGTTTCCTCTGGATGAAATTAGGATTTGTTTTAAAACCAGATGTAGAAATAGATGACCTTTCAGCTCTGTATTACATCCACTAATGCTCCATAAAGTGATTAAGAAGAGTTTTTTTCTGACTTCACACACAATACTCACAGCCACATAATCTGATGAGCACCTCCAGTGTTCTTCAGTTCTCATATCATTTATGGTTAGGATGACACGTCGTCCTTCTTCCACTGTGATCCTCCATTCACACACTCGATTATGTGGGTACAGGTTGGGATAGTTTGGTGAAGTGAATGTTCCAACAGGGGCAGAAAAATCCCCACCACATTCTGAAATACCCAGATATTGGGACATATCTTAGAGTAAGGCATTGTTTATAGAATTAATAGCAAGAAAAAAAAAAAAAAGTTCACATCAGTAATGCAAAGCTTGATTTGTTATGCCTGTTCTGTTCATACGTTTGTCTAACAGCTGAATTCCTCAGTTCTTATTGAGTCATAAAAGCAGCTGAATGTTAATAGGCCATAGCAGCTGTAATTATTAACACATCCTTCTCCAAAGGGTTTATGTCAGACTTCAGATGCCTGAGTGACCCTTGGGCTTTGTTGTGAAGAAATACAATCCTCTTCATGTGGCAGTATTGAGATATTAGCTTTAAGATGACTAGGCAGGGACTTAATGTAATGATGGAAGGATGTTTTTTTCCTCTGTTTATTAACAGAGGCAGAGAAAAAGCCATGAGGGACTTTAAGCAGTACTTTTTCAGTACAGTTATTTTGTTTGTTCCCATCTTTGCTAAGAATACAAAATCTGACTCTGCTGAAAGAATATTTAAAGTCTTGGGTATATGCATTTTTCTTCTGTGACTAATAATGTATGCTTATAAACCAGTCTATTCTTGGTTTTCACTTCAAATACAGAGATACAGTTTAATGGAGAACAGTGGGACAGTTAGCCTCTTTCCTCATCCTCATGGACTCCTTTAGAATAGGAATAGAACAGGAATCTTTGTATCCACCTGCATTTAATTTTTGCAAATACAGTTTCTCTTCTGAATAACAGGGTCCTGGGAGTGAAATAACATTTATTTGGATTCTATTTCCTACTCTTATTGCAGAAGGAGAATAAGGATAAGGAAGCTTTCAGCTGAAGCTGGAAGCAATTAAAAAGGGTTAGCAGGAGATCACCAGATATTTTATTTTATTTTATTTTAATTTTATTTTATTTCATTTCATTTCATTTTTCACTGTGAGGGCTGTTGAATAGGTTGTCCAGAAAGGTTTTGGAGTGTCTGCCTTGGAGACATTCAAAACTCAACTGGCCATAGTCTTGGACAGCTTGCTCCATCTGACCCTGCTTGGATGGCTGGATGTTCTTTACAACCTCAATGCCTCTGCAGTTTTGTGATGCTTTTATCTTGAATCATCACTGATGTTAAGACTGGAAAGATCTTTTTCACAGAAAGGCAAAATCTCTAAGGAGAACAATCTGCTATGCTAAACTATGTTATGAGAGCAAACTTAGACAAAGTGGTGATTCATTTTTCATGGAAGAGAACTCTCCAGAGGAGAAGGATAAACCTCTCAGTTTCTATACAACCAGACCCCTTTTTCCCTCCTTTCCGAAATTAACTAATTTTGAGAACAAATAAATTATTGCTGTTAAAATGAGAAAACAAACCAAAACAAAGCATTACCTCCAAACTACCAAAAATAATAACATTAAGGAATATTAGAGCATTGCTTTACCTTCCTCCTCATCAAGAGAAGGGTATGGCAGGGTGTTCTTAGAGCAACTGTTGCAGACAAAGGTGCAGAGAAGTATGCTTTGCTGTTTGAAACCAACAACTTGAAAGCAGCATCTATTACAGAGACTGCCTGCCTTTCAAGGATTTGGCTTAGCAGTAATAAGAGAGTCCTATTCATACTTCACCTAGCATCAAATTTGGAGAGCAAATATATACCACTCCATAGTATGCTGTACTAGAGTATATATTGGGTGATACATATCTGTTCTGAAAGTAATTTGCAGCTTTGCAAATCCAACCTTCAGTACTGGAATCAAAGCGCAGTCTGAATCCTCGGGCATTTATTGATCCATCAGTGACAAACTTGACATAAGCATAACTGTCAGAAGTATCCACAGCATCAGGGAGTGTGTTACCACAGTACTTGCCCAAAAAATTTCCTGTAAAAATCAAGTACAGAAAGACAATTTTATATCAAATATGTTTTTCTATTTCCATTTATGCCGAAGAACGACACTGAATAAACCAGTAAAATCAATCTACTGCTGGGAAATTGCTGGGAAGGGTTTTGTTTGCCTTTCTTTCAGCAAGCAAAGGGAGACAGGAGCAAACATTGCACATTCAATAAGGACACATTATATTCAGTGAGGAATGCTTTCAGGAACCTCTGGTGAAGTTTCTCAGCATTACCAAGGAAGAGAAGACAAACACGGAAAAAAACTCTCAGACCAGAAGCATTGTATTCACGGATCTCCACGAAGTCATTTGCACACTCAGAGGTGTTTTGAATATCTAGGTCTTCCAGTGTGATGGTAAGATAGTGGCCCCTGGGCCCCTGCAGAAACCATTCGCACAGCAGGTTGTCTGGATAGTGATGGCCAGGATACCCCACGCTTTCAACGATGCCAGTTTGTCCTGTCACTGTACCGCCACAGGGAGCTGCAAAAGCAAGGACATTGCTAGGTTGATTGAAGGAGCTCAGATAGATAAGCTGTCTTTTAGAAGGAAGCTCAACACCTAAAGCTAAGGCCCAAGGAACTTATTCCATAACAGTGGTAAATCATTGGGAATTGCTTTCCGACCAAAAACATTCCACATTTTCTTTTTAATTCAACCAGTCAAATTTGTTTTGTTTGTCACACACACATTTCCACCGCTTCCTATCGGCCTGTCTCTCACTAATTTGAATAAACTCACACATTTCTCCTTCCTGCAGTCCCTTCCTCTTTAGATACCACTTCTGATGGTGTGGTTAATGAGGAACAACTGCATAACTCAGGAAACTATGTATACTCCTTTTTCTCTCTCTGAAAACTCACTTATCTGTGGTACCTGCAGATACAAACTCATAATAACACAGCTCATAGCAAATAATATTCCCTGTTGGAATGTATTGGGTTTTTCAGTGTATTCTGTGTGTCTGCCACAGCACCCTTTCAAGACAATAAGCATGGTGTACGTACTGTCTGCTTTGAGTGATTACTGTTTTGCTCCAGAATGACTGGCATGAAGCTGAGGTGATCATTTAAATCTTCTATGGATATATAAATGGATAATGGCTTAGTACACTAACATTTTCTAGCTAGTTACTTCAGTTTTCAGCTTCAGAAATACAACAGGACACTATACTGTCTTAAGTGTTAGAAATCTAACACAATCAGCAAAGTCCTGTGTAGAGCAATATTGTCTACTATTTTGCCTTTGAGAAATCAACAGTCCAAGACTGATCTTGAGATCCAACTCACCTTTGAAGATTATTAAAATTATCAAAAATTTAAAAGTGACATATTTCTGATCTGATCACATACTTTTTTTTTTTATTTTAAATCTTTGTTAGTGCTTTCTAATACTATTTTTGCATGTTGACAATAAATAATTTTAAAATATTTATTTTCCCAGATGACAGATAATTCTTATTACTCATCCCTTTCCCACTCCATTGTTGTGCTACCCCTTTTGTCTAGCAGCATTATTCTACACTGATTTACATTTGCATTGAGAAGCTCTTGATTTGTTCTTCTCCTGCTAACTCTCAGCTAATCTTTTCATTCCCCTTCACATTTCTTCTTATGAAAGCGATGCTAATTTTGCACACTGAAAATTAAATTATGTTGCATGACTTTATCCACCACACCTTAATGCTACTGCCCCTTTGATAACCATCTTTGACAAGAGGTTACCCAGTCTTTATTTTCACTGATGCAGACCTATAATCAGTTTCCTATTCATATTTCCATCTCTTGCTAGGTCTACAACATGCTGATGTTAAACCTATATGATGATTCTTATGCCATAACACTAACACTAATTGAAAGAAGCAAGTGTCTGCCAGTCTACCTCTTATGCATGGTTTAAGTCCCATTTCAAAAACGTGTTAATTGGGATCAAAATATTTTCCAAAATGAGAGAAAATGACAAATGAAAGCATTACCAATTGAATATTTAGCATTGAATCCCATGTGGGTGTCACTGCTGTCAGATCTGAATCTCAGGTACATGACAGCTCCTGAAGATCTCTGTGAGCCTGGCAACAAACTCCCACAAAGCTTGGCAAGGACAGGGGCACTTGAGTCAGCACCATCACGTAGCTCGAGGTAACTTGAAGTGCAGCTAGATCAAGAGAGAATTTTTTTTCAACGTATAGTAGTAATTGTTTTAAATAATTTCCATAAATTCATACGCCACAAATCTGTAGTAAATTTGATCAGTTTCCATGCACTGTGACCAGAACAGAATCAACTAGTTAATAATCAATGATAATCAGTATTTGAATCAAAAGAAGTGCTAGAAACATTGAGAAAGATTCGTCCAAACCCAGCTTGTAATCAGATCAGATCTGACAAAAGTCTATCCTTGTGAGGTTATGAACAACCCTCAAGTCAATAAAGTAGTTGTGACCATCTTCAACATGCTTTTTTTTTTGCTGCATTCAGCTATTAAGTCTCTCAGATGATTGATAAGTTCAGGAACATATATAACACCAATGAAGGAAATAAAAATTGAAATCTGTGTGTATGTGTAGTCAGGCCTACAACACCTTAACCAACAGCTTTGCCTTCAGAATGATGCAGCAGCCTGCAGAAGTTATCCTGGGAACTCAGAAAGAAAGAACACCTTTGGGATCCTCCTTCTTGCACCATTATTTTCTGGATGTGGCATCACAGGTGAGGGTTGTTTTTGGCATATACCGGCTTATCTCCAAATCAGTGAAGTTATATCACCTGGAAACTAGGCCTTGTTTTATGCTTCAGAGAGTGAGGTGCAAAACATGTTGACTCATTGAAAATCAACAGACAGGTGATGGCAACTGATCGGATTTAAAACTAGTTGATAGTCACAATTAAAATCTGAAAATGAAAAGACTCGAGGGCACAGATTTTACAGAAAATGCCTTTCAAGTACGGATGCCTCCATTCTGTCTGTCACAGATATCTGTATCATGCACTGCAACATATACCAGTGACTCAATAGCTTCCATGACCTCTCTTAAATATTTCCCAATCATTTTTGATTGTAACAACGGAAGTGTGCTCTGGGAGGAATTAGAGAAAGTAACAGGGAAAGAAAAATTAGGATGAAGTCTCTGAAGAAACACAGGCAAAACAACATGAATATATACTTCAGCGAAGGTTCAATGTAAAACTGATCTTCAAATTGCAGTTCTACTGCATGTCCATTAGGAGCAGTTATGGTCCACACACAGTCAGCATGCGAGGGGTAATTGTTCGGGTAGTTGGGAGAAGATGTATATCCACTGGGGTTGAAATCACTGATATAAATATTCCCTCCACAAGCTGGGAAAGAAAAGATCACCGATAAAGAACAACAATGTGTTAAGGAAATGGGTGAGGCATCAAAAATATGAGTCATCACTATATTCCAACGGTTTTCTTTCAGTGTAATATAGCTACATCAAAACTGAATGCTTTTTACTGCTTGCTGTGTGAAATCATTTTAATGCAGTAGAATCCTATGTTCCTGTGCTACTGTTTACCTAGTTCTCCTCATTTCTGAATGTTCTGGTCCTTAAATTAAACTGCTCTTAAATCTTCCTCAATATGGCTTCTTAGCCAAACATGGAACAGTCTTCTTGCCTTGTTTCTATCACAGTTTTCAAAGCTAGAAAGCCAACAGATCAGAGTCATCATTACTACTACGAATCATTTCCTACATCTGCTTTCCAAGAGTCAAAATGATTGAAAACTGTGTTTAATGCAATAATGAATGCATGAGAAGTGCCAGTGAGAGCAAACATGAAGATTACTTCTGCTCCTTAACCCTACAAAAATACCTTCATTTTGATCAGAAGCTTTCTTTAAAAAAAAAAAAAAGAATTTTTGTCTAGCTTTCTAAACAGTGGAAACACTACTGTACAGCTTCACACATTCCCTTTGTGAATCCCCTACAGAAATGCTAGCAATGATTCTTTATGGCAACAGGGAAAAGTAAGCAGAAAACAAGAAAATAAGCACTTGAAAGTTTGAGTACACAAACAGGTTGCCTTAGTTGTGCTTAATTACACTGCTTAACAGGAGGCCTCCTGGTGTCGCAAGTGACGTGCATCGTAAATTCAGTGGAATAACTGCAAATGTCAAATCCCTGATTTACCTCTGGAACCTGAGTCTTCATTTTATTCCATTCTGTGAAAAATGTTTGCTCTGGCAGGAATATTATTTTCTCAGCTGAGAGAAAAACTTGTGAGAAATGTTATCACCTTTCTAGACATAATGGAGTACATCATTCCTGACATAATTTAGCAGTTGCACTGGGTAGTGAATGTTTAAAATAATGTTCGGTTTCCAGGCTTTTTTTTTTTTTTTCCTGCATGAATTATGAACATCTCTCCTTAATTTCAGAGGTTTCCCTTCCCCACGGTATTTTTAGTTAAATATCTCCAGTCTTGATGAGCTGCATTTGGGTGTCTTTGTAAAGGAGAAATTCAAGAATAGGATCAGAAGTCATACACTAAAGATAAAAAGAGGACATTTTTGCAGACATCTGATTTCATTGACTTACATTTTGTCTGAGCTAGGATTTTTAACAAAAACCCTCTTTAAGAGGAGAAACTGCAATTTATATCTTTTGAGTTACAAAACTCATGCTCATTTGCTTGACTTACCTAGACTCTTAGCTTCATATTTCAGTTTGAATCCTTGACCCTCATTCCTGCTGTCAGAAACGAAGTGGACAAACAGCTGATTGTCTGTGGTGTACATGGTTGAGATGGGACTGCTTCCACAAAAGCGTCCGTTTCCCCTTCCAGATACCAAGGGTGGAGCAGAAGCATCCAGCCCGTTCTTAAGCTATAAGAAAAAAAATTGCTAAGGTCACACAAGCCTTGAGCACACTCCATCTCAATGCTTCCAGCCTCAGAGAAAAACAATAACCTAGTGTTTAATTAATGCACAGCAATAAATAAGACAGAAACAGAGAAATAGTCTCTGTGGTATTTCATTATTTCCACCTCCCAAAAACATGAGCTGTCTCACTGCTACTAAAATCTGTAAGATTTGGAAGCTTTAATACCCTTGAGGATTTGGAGCTTTGCTAATAATCTCACCTCTATGTAATCACCAGAATTGCAGGAAGCATCCTCACTTTTAACCTGAAAAGGTTGTTCAAAATGGACAGTAATGATAAATCCAGAGGTTACAAGTACATGCCAGGAACAATTCAAATTAGGAGCATAGTCGTGAGGGTAGCTGGGGGATGTGATCACACCCCTGTCTGCATGCAAATAGCCTCCACAACCTGAGAAAAAGGAGTTGAAGCAAAGAGGAAAAGATTAGTGTCAACTATTCAAATATTGATTCAGAAGAAAGGAAAACAACTGTCTCTTAGAGGGAAGATGTTGCAGGTAAAAGTAAATGTTGAAGCAAATATTTGACAAGTTGGGGGACATAGAGCAATGTGCAAAATGAAGGATCTTCCAAATACAATTTAGCAGGTTGCAAAATGACACAGACCAAACATCTTGACACTGAGACTCAGTTCTCAGACTTAACAGACAAGTAAGCAAACAGCTATGCCATAGACCTCTCCTGGAATGACTGTCATGATGTCTGAGTTTATTGCTTTAACATGGACTAAAACACTGTCACCTACTCAAGCTGACAGTAAAAAAAAATTCTCCCAGCTGCCCATTATCATAACATCTTCCTTGGTGCCTCAGCCTGTTCAGGAATCGGCTTTGCATGCATGTGGGAAGAGTGCCACTGTCAGCTGCTGGCTTTCCTGCAAGAACTTATGTAGCTCTCAATCTCTCTCTCTTTTGTTATTTTTTTCTGTGCTTTGAGTCGCTTACTTCCCTCTCTTAGCTGGGTATTCTTTCTCTTTTGCCTTCCAAGTAAGCTGTTAAAACCTTTTGCATGTGCACTTTTTTACTTCCCGGAAAGTGACTACTCTGGTTGAATCATGCTTTGTTGCCTCACATTGTTGAGCAAATAGCAAATTTCACGTCTGAAGAGTCAGAGATTTTTTAACGTGTATTTGTGAGAAGTGGATAATTGATCTCTGTGATTAATTGCACAGATAGTAGACAGATGTTAAAAATGCCATCAGTAGTCTTTTCTTTCCTTACTCAGTTGTTAACAGCAGAAATTTATCTGAGAAAGTAGAGAAACAGATCTTACTTTTGTGATACGAGGCATTAAATCCAGCTCCGGTGACGCTTGAATCTGACACAAAACGGATGAACATTGTCTCTCCAGTTGATCTTATTGGCCCAGGAAGTTCTCGTCCACATATAGTAGCTAGCACTGGAGAAAGACTATCGTCTCCTGAAATTAAAAGAAGAAAATGTAATAATAATTAAAATCACTTCACTCTGCCTTTTTGTTTGCTGTGGCTTTCCCACTTTCAGGCAGGGGCTTTTAAGGATTTTCAGTCCCTCACAGACAGATAAATACTTTTAGAGATGACAAAATATTTTGCTAGACTTTGCTAGTTTTGTTTTAACTAGCAGAATATCTCAGTCTAGGGGAACAACACTGCTGCAGATGCTGTTTCCATTGCTATCTAGATTACTTATGTTCAAGTCATGGGTCCTGAAACCTTTCGTGTCTATTTCATGCTACTGGGGTAGAACAAGACTGGCTTCTTACCATCTTGGATAGTAAGTCTGTCATAGTAGCATGAACTGTGAGATTCAATGTCCAGGGCCAGGATGTTAAACTCCACAGTGGACCCAGGAGCTCTGATAAGCCACACACAGTCAGCAAAATTTCTGTAATTCATGGGCCAGTCTGGCGAGTAGAGGAATGAAGGTGTTTCTTCACTTGTCACAGACCCTCCACATGCACCTATGATGTACAAGAAGACGAAAATGAAAGCATCCTCTTTTTAAACTCAACATTTCACTTGTTTGACAGTACTTCTATTAAGAACAATGGGCACACAATGATAGGGTGTGTAGTCACAGGACAGGATTTTTTCAAACACTGCTTCAGTTTGTACTAGGACTACAGAGCCTGAAATCCAGAACTATAGGGATTATGTATATATGTGACCTATTTTACTATGAGGAATATTTACAAAAATACACAAAAGGATCTTCAAGTTTCAGGCAAGATGGAGTTCATTCTGGGATCTATAGTTGTTCAGTGCTCTCCCAGAACACAAAACATAAAAAAAAAATACATGCTGCCACTATGCTGTAGAGCCCCAGGGATCCCTAGAAATTTGTCTTCAGGTTTAGAAAGAAGACACTGCACAATGTCCCAGACAGTCTTAACTTTCTTTTGCTGAACTTACACAGAGAAAACCAATGGTACAATAGACACATTTCCTATCATGCCAAGAGCTATTTCTCAAAAAGATTCATGATCAGACCAAGCATATTCTCTCTAGGAGATACAGTCTAGCATAAGGTTTCAGATCATTTAAGTGATCTAAGAATGGTATTTCAAAAGAGATACTTTTTCATGGAAGCATGTTTAGCTTTTGTAAATAGCAGTATTAAGAAAAATGACATTCTATCTACGTGCTTATTGTTAAAACACTATAAAATAGCGTATCTGAGAGTCCCTTTAAATAGCTTAATACAACTATTAAATTGTTTAATTAAAATACCAAGGAAAGCTTTCCTTCAGTTAATAGTGAGGGCTTCTTGTGGGGAGGATTGGTTTGGAGTTGGTTATATTTCATTCTCATTGTTATCTATTTTTATGTAAAGCACAGTATATTACTGTCTAGATCACTTTTAACCACATAGCACACTGAAGACCCACCTCTGGCAATTGTGTGTGTGGGAGCAGAAGGCTCCATTGCATACCACTCTAAAAGAAAGCCTCTTCCTGTCACAGATGAATCTGACTGGAACTGTATTGTCAGTGAGCTGCCAGAGGATGCAAAAGAAGCTGGATCTGCACCACAGTATGTTGCAATAGGACGAGAATGTATGGTGGGCCCATCATATACCTGCAATGGAATGAGGAAAAGACAATGATAGTGTCACTCCTTGCAGAGGCAGATTTTTATCTTCCTCCTATCCAGAAAGTCTCCAAGGAGAAAATTACCCTCTTTAAATAAACATGAAGGACTTGGATGATCATTCAGCAGAATCCATTTAGAAAGAAACTCCCTTTCCTTTATAAACTGTTAGATACAATGCTTTCAAGGAGGAACAATCTGAATGGAACCCATCAAACTAAATTCATTCCCTATCACAGGACTGCTCTTTCGGGACAGTGACTTGCCTCCCATGAGAAAAATAATTCACAAATACAACCTTGTTACTTGATGAGAAAACAAAAAAACAATACCATCTATCACTTAAAAAAAAACAAAACACACACACAAAAAAAAAAACTGGTTTAGTTTGGCATTTGTTTTTTTCCCCAAGGAAAACTTACATTTTAATTCTATCAAACAAATATGAAATAATATATCTCCATTTTATTCTTTAATTCTTGGCTACTTAAAATGATTCTCTTATGCTACTTTTCAAACCTCTTTTCATTCTTCTTCTCTTCCTCACAATAAGAAATGTCCGGTACAGAAAAGTGGGAAATATAAACAAACATTAACATTATACTGAAGATCTAATCCTTGAGTCATCAGTCAGCTGACTGGATGTCAGCTGATTTAAGCTGATTTTGCTTTCAGATGGATGGATAAAGAAAGTCAGGCTGAATTAGAAAAAGAAGATACCATTAACTCTGACATGAGATGAAGGAAAAAGATCCATTTCCTTTCTGAATCAATTGTTCCATTTTGCTTTACACCATGCTTAGTTTGCTTTTCAGCCTGAAAAAAGGTTGTCTGTATTCTAGGAAGAAGAGGTAAACAGGAAGAGGTAACTTCCTACCGCCAAAAGCAAATTATTGATTCAGAGACAAGAAGAGGTACAAGTAAGGGATTGTTTCTGGTAGGTTTTAAAAATAACCTAATTTTCTAAGTATTGAGATTGATATTTGATATTGACATCTTATTAATATTGATCATTACAATTATTGAAAAGATTACATGGAAAACCAATGACTCCCAGTCAGATTACTGGAAATTCTGCTTATATTTAAGTTTCTCTATTCATCACTTTCATAAAAAATAAGTGACATTTAAAAAACTTCTTACAATGAAATCACCTTTAGCTTGTCGAACTGGCAACTGTAATGATCTTCAATATCCATCTCCAGGATACGGCCATGGATAACTTGTGAAGCATTGGTACTTATCCTCCACTGGTAATTGGAATTGTGAGGGTAGCTTCTGGGCCACTGTGGTGAAGCTATTTGTCCTCTGTTTCCCACAATATCATTTCCATACACTGAAAAACAAGAGACAACTAATGTTTCCACTTCACATAGATTGAAAGCATTGGACTCCAGCCTGGAATATAGCTTTCATGATTTCAGCCCATCTGACTTAACTTCCTTAGGCCTAGATAGTGCTGTGAGGTACAAATTTCTATCTCAGACCTAGGACACACAATTATTTTCTTGCTGTAGGCATAGAATGCACCCTTATCTTAAGGAAATCATCCATTTGAGCCATATGGCTCTACATCTAGGAAAGATGGGAATGTGCCATAGCTAAATTCTCTCCTTATCATTGGATCTAGGTGATCTTTAAGGTCTCTTCCAACCTAAGCTATTTTATGATTCCCATCCTGCCTATTTCATTTCTTCGCAAGAAACATTAAATAAGAAAATGTTGTGGTTTTCGGGTTTTTTTGTTTTCTTTTTTGCCCATGAAGTTTTTGTTTCTGAAATGACAATATCAATTAAAAACATATCTTCCATTATAAAAATTAAAAAGATAGAATTTTAGGTCTAATTCTTCTGATTACGGTATATCAAGTATATTTACATACACACAAGTTTAGCATATCTTTTACAACATATTTTATGTGCATTCACAACCCTAATGATACCAATGAACATTTTCTAATAGACTCTGCAGGGCTGAATATTGACACTTTTTTGAATCACTCTGGAACTGTTATGAAAGAACAACAGTTTTAAATTAAATAACATTTACTTACAGTGTGAGAATGTGGCCCTGAAACCAACGCCAGTGCCTGAGCTGTCTGAGACAAATTTAACCCACAGGATATGCCCAACAGTAGATGTATAATTTGAAGGAATGGAGTCTCCACAGAATTTTCCTGCCAGCATGCCGGTAGCATTCCCTTCACGAATTTCCAGGTAATCTTTGGTGCAACCACTACTCGATTCCATTTGAAATGCTCTGTTTCAATAACAGCAAAGAGCATTAGCAGACATACGACTGAAACATACTTCTGAGTTTGCCTTGCCAGCCTACAAATCCCCCCATAGCTGTTATTATAAGAAGAGGACAGCAAACCTCCAGAACCCACACACCACCTGGTGATGCTGCTGACTCAGGGCATGGTCTCTTCTGCATTTTTTTTTTTTTATGGCTGGGATTCAATTTGCAAAGTTAGAATTTTAAGAGTTCTCAGGCATTTTTAATGTTAGTGGGTTTTCCATCAACAACCATGAAACACAGAAAGCCAGAAAGCCCTGATATATAAAAGAGAGTTCTAAGATTTTATAATCCCTGGTCAGACTTCAACTCCTATTGGGTGCAGAAAATACCTTTGGCCTTAAAATTAATTTATAGCCTCTATATGTGTGCATTATTTCAGCATATTCTCTTCAATTTCCAGAGGCCTAGATTCATTTGTAGTTCACATGTCAGAACTCAGAAGTCCCTTTTCTCTGGAATTATGAAATATTACTGCTTCTCTGAACTCTCTGTGTTTCACATAATAGGTTCTGAATATGAATTACTTTAAACTCTTCTAAATCAATTCTTACCTTAGAAAGGAGATGAGATTTAGTAATTAAATTCTGAATTCTTAATTATTGCACTGAACTGAATGCTAAACGCATTCTAAAAATCATTATCTATTATTCTAAGTGAAGTGCTTTGATTCAACTCAGTATATGACAACGAATCAATAGTAAAGATTCCAGAGAGTGCCTCTTAGAGCTCATGCTCCAAAATATTAGTGCTTTCAGACTTTTGGTAACAATAACTCCCTTTCAGTCCTGAATACAGCTATATGTGTTCAGGGTGCAGATGCTGTTAAATGGCTCCAATCACTCTTCTGGATATGCTTCAGACAAATGTAATGCCAAATCTCAAATTGCAAGACAGGTATTTCTGATCAGACTGAGCTGAAGAAAATGAATACTTCGTGCCTATAAACATTTCTAAAACTCTGATATTAAATTAATAAAATAAATACTTCTTTCTAACATAATGACTCTATGCTTTACAGTATTTTCAGCTTGTTTTTCAACAAATGTTAACTGTAGAAAAAGTGCCTCTATCTACTAAATACCACTTTATATATCTGAATATATGTTCTGCTGATAGTTTCTATTTTACATTAAATTTCGGTTTTGGTTCTGAAAAGTTGTTATTCATTATGTTGCAGCAAATACTTTGGAAAATGTTTTCAGGCTGCAGTGCTCATTCTCCGCTTCAGTGAGTGAAAGAGAAATACATTGTTCTTTTCATTGCATTAATGAATAAGTACTGGCTTAGCAAATTGTACTTTATGCAGTCAGCATGTTATTGGGTAAATTTTCCTTTTATCCTTGTTAACTGTAAATGCAAATTTGAAAATTACTTTCTGTTTCTGCTGATCCCTGATAAGCTTTGTAAAGAGCCAGTGCTCTGTTTCTTGACATCAGCCACTCTTTGATGCTGGGAAACAGAAAGGCCCAGAAATCGACATCTTGGGCAAAAACCAACCTGACTCTCCCAGTAAAGGACTCCACGCTGTTCTATGGGTCACACATGTCTTTCCTGTCTTGAGTCTTCAAAGGAAAGTTTGGTTAAGGGAAAAGTTCCTTTGAGATACTATTTTGCTCCCTGCTGTACTTTCACTGCTATAATAGGTCATACAGTTTGAGAAATTTTGAAGACTTTAATATAAATTCGAACTTTATGATCTGTGGAGTATTTGGACTCTTTATATGACTTATCTGTATAATAAGTGCTAGAATGAATCTGGTAGTAAAGGAATAGTAGGAATTTCCTTTCTAAAGAAAAGGTAGAATAGCACTAAATTTCCTCTTCTTATTTATATGTGTATTAAACCAGGCTTCTGCAGCATCCCATGCTGCTCAGACAACAAAACACCTATTTATATAACAGCACATATATGCCTTAATATGGTAAGCAATGAGCAAGAGAGGAAAACACTGAATACAAGCTGCCCCCAGCCACTGCTATGTTCTCTTTCCAAGTGATTGTACAAGCATGTTTCATCCTTATCATCTGGTAATTACATTTCCTAATAAACACAGAGCATCCTTCCTTTAGCTCTGTTGAAGGCTGAATAATACCCCCTGGCAATGCATTTACATGAAAGACAGCTGCAGCCGGTTGCCAGGGGAGCTGAGAATTGTCCAGACACACTCGGTGTTGAGTGGATACGGCTCGGGATAGCCAGGGCTGTTGAAAGCTCCTCTGTCCATGTGGAAAGTACCCCCGCACGCTGCAACAAGAAGGAGACAACAGAGGCTTGAGAATGATTACAGAAAAAATACCTTGATGGAGCCAGAGCATTTGCTAATCAAGAAAGCACTGTGTCTTGTCTTGCTGTTCTTTAACTTGTTGATATCCTTCCTGATCCAACAAGAGGAAACGCAACACGGGTTTATAAGAGAGAGAATGTCAGAGAGCCAAAGAGATACAATATATATTTTTCAATACAAGAAATACAATATATAAAGAGAGACAATACATACTCTTTCTCTTCAAAAATCAGAGTTATAAACCAGGAATGTTTGTCATGTGGACTTACATGATGATGATGCAGCATAGGTGGCATGGAAGCCCCTGGCAGTAAAGTTGTTGTTGGAGATGAAGTTGACCACCAAAGCATTACCAAAAGAAGTGATAGGATGTGGCATGGTAGTACCACAGTAACGGCCTGAAAGAGAACAAGCCAGAGCGAAAAAAAGCAGCATTCAGCATGTAGTTACTTTTGCTAATCTTACATTTATGCTTAGTACCTAGCAGCAGCTAGGACTGACATTATTTGCTTCTCATTGCAGTTGTCAGAAAAATCCACATGAAAATGCAATATTTCATTAACAGAGAACACACTCTATTGGACTTTTTTTTTTTTTAAACTGAGGAAGAATTTAAACCAGGATGTCCTGCCCTCCAGGCACCCTAATCAATGGATATCCTGTTCTCAAGCACTTGTATTCACTCTATCCAGAAACTACACCATACTTGAAAAATACATACTTGCAAAACCAAATATATCTGTCATTAGTTTCCATTTCATGTTTCTAATGAAAAAAAAAAAAGTGATGAATAACAGAAGAGTTCTCCTGTAACAGACTGTAATATGAGGATTAAGAATGTGAATCATGATCTAACAGAAAAGCATCTGAGAGCAAAAAGAAAGGTAGCAGCTAGTGTCCTGCTCATCTTCCAAGGTGAAGTCTGAGGGTAGGAAACAAGAAAAAGAATTCTGCTCTCAGTTACAAGTCATTTATATTGAAAGTAATGCTATTCCTGTCAAGAAACTATATACAAAAGTAGTGTAAAAGGGAAAAGAATAAGTCACAGCTGTTCTGAATTTTCCAGGAAGGAAATTCATGATGACTCTGGGGATATCTATGGCCAGGTTTGTTTCATGGCTTCCTAGCAGTGTAAGCATTGAATTTTCTTGCTCCAAGCTGCTCTAGACACTTGAAAGTGATGGCACAGCACATGCATGGAGGAAGCTGTAGAAAAATCAGGAACAAGCAGAAATTCAGGTTTTCCAGGGTTTCAGGAAAATCAATTTATTTATTTTCTGCTCCCAGAAATCTGCAACTTTCTTCATGCATTTAGCGTGACTCATGAGTGGAGGTTACATTATGTTTTTGTACACTTTAAACTGAATTGCCTGGTTCCCTATATTGTTCTGATGAAGAGGAAGGAAAAGGCACCTGGAGTCAGGTCCACACTGCATATTAACAGAGCCTGGGAAGGCCATGTTTTTCACACTGAAGTCTTATCCCTCCAGCTACAGTCTACTCTGAGTAGACTGACCATAGGAACTTCTTTTATCAGTAAACAAAACAAAACAAAACATGAAGCTACAGGACACTCACAAAAACCTACTTCCCTTGAGTGTGGTCCTGTATAGGAAATAAAGAAGGAAAAGGCACAGTACCTTGAAGAGGAGCATCATAGTTATTTCCATCCAAGATCTCCACAAAATCTGTTGTACAGTTTTGTCTATTGTTTTCAACATCAAAATCAGTGAAGGACAGTGTGATGTGGTTGACTGGCAACAGCAAAGAATAAAAACTTAAAAAGGAGTTTGGCATTTCACAGAGAAATAATTATATGTAGACAAATGTACTCTTTTCTCTCTTGAAGTCAGTCAGTTTCCATAAGGCATAACATCTGAACTAGTTTAATCCTTGATACGTGGAGTGAATTTCTCAGAAGTACAACAATGCTTACTGCAAAGATCCTTGTAAATCTCGTATTTCAGTACCTTCTAATACAATTAACATGATAAGTGTGGGATTTAACAGGCGGACATGAAACTAAATTTCCTAACAGCTGAACAGCTTCATTATATACTGAAAAAGTCTGCAAAAGCGGCATGGAAAGTTTACACACTCCCAAAAACAAAACTTATTTCTACACATCTGTGACCTTCTGTCCCTTTGTGATCTATACAATAGATTTGGACAAAATGTGAACTGACGCTGCCCTGCTCCAGGCTTAGAAAGAGCTGGACCTTTCATCGTTTTGTAACGTTCCACATACATCAATTGGACTGGTTAAAGGATCATTAACCACCCTCAGCTATATTTGTATGGAATTGGATTTTCCACACCCTCAGACTGCAGGCTACATCCTGAAAAAGAGGATTTCTGACTCAGGGTATTTTTGACTCTCATATTGCTTTTGGCTTTTCTGATATGAATAAAGGTGAAGAAGTCACAATTGGAAGAAGAGCAGCTTTCCTCAACACTCACACTCTGAGAGTCAGTCCTGGCCTCTGAGCATCAATGCAGTTCAAGTGGGTTGGAAAAAGAGGCTTATGATTTAGATGATAAGTAAGCTTTCCCCAACCAAGTATGAATCTGACACAAGTACTTTGCTGGGCTATAATTAATTAGTTAGAATAAGCTGAGGTGACAGACATGGACCCAGGCACTGTGTTCAGCGGGGTGCCACTGACTGGTATTCAACTACATAATCCATGTGTTGGACACTCTTCTGTCCCAGTCCAGTCAATCAATTGCAGTTGTCAATGTAGGTCCTCAGGATACAAAATAAAAAGTTAAAACCACAGCAGGAGGCAAGAGCAGAAGACTTGGTATGCTCAGTAAAAGCAGAGCAAGATCTCTATGCTCTGGTTTGCCATTGACTAAATCAGTTTTGTCTGTCTGTGTCCTGTAACACTAGGACTGGTGTAACAATGCCATGTGTGGCCCAGGTGGAGGATGTCACTGCATACACAGACTACTTCTTAAGCTGGATTGTTCTGATCCCTCATACTGATGTAAATCAGGTGACAACAGTTATGCTTGACATTTCAACCTAGATCCAAGAACTGTCGGTCTTTAAAAATAAATGTTATATAGGTGAGGGACAGTTCTGACGATGTTCTTTTCATGGATATGAATAACAACCAGTGCTTAAATGTAGTGCTTATGTTCTGATTTTTTATATTTTTTTGTGTTTAGTGCTTTCCTTGGCAAATTTATCTTTGTTTCATAACTTAGCAAAACAAACTTATAAATGTGGTTGGAACCTTCTTAGATTTTAACAACAATGGCTAGATATCAGATGAATAACTGAAATTCAGCAGTTGCTATTAAAAATAAACATTCATTTTTTAATTATGTTACCAGGATATTACAACCCAGTGTATTTATTTTTAAGAAATTTTATACCATGTAAATGTTATCCTGTACATTAAAAGTAATAATAGTACGTGATGGAAAATACTTGGTGTCTTAGTAACGACTATAAATTTATTTAAAAATAGACAGGGATATCTGAGGACATATTTCTGCACATGAGACCAGCTTATATATACTCCTTTTCATCTGTATTTTAAATTGAAATTTCTCTGTAACTTTTCTCATTATTTAATGCAATTTTTTGTTTGCTTTTTTTGTTACACTGTAGATCTGATGTAATGTAACTCTACCATGTAAAAATCCAGACCAAAATTATCTCAGATAAATACAGGTGTTTTGAGTATACATAAGCCCTTAGATTTTCCCTCAGAGGAATGAAACATTACATAATATTTAACATCTCATTTATAATTTCAGCCATTGGTCACAGTAAATCAGCTCAGATGACAAAGCTGTAAACTGTTTACCTCACAGCCCCCTAAACTTTGTACAGTAAAATCTAATTTACAATAAATTAGGAGAGCCACACTCTCCAACTATCAGGATGCAGAACTTCCTAGAGAAATAAAGGAGGAATTTTGTATTGTTATAACAGAGAAGAAGATGAGGATATTAGTCATCCAAGCTAACTATAAAAGATGTTTTCACTTACATGGTTCCTGAGCCTGAATAATCCAGCTGCAGTTCTGATTGTTTGGGTATTTGGCAGGATATAGAGGAGAGGAAATTGCTGCCCCAACTGAATCTGACTCTATGAAACTTCCACATGCTTTAGAATAAAATACATACAAACAGATAATTATTTGTATATACAAAACACATATATTAGATTTTGTAGCAAAAATAAGTGAATAAGAGGTAACATTAAATGGTAATTTTTATAAGGAAAAAATTAATGACAGTAATTTGCTGAATTATAGAATTAGGTCATTAGATAAAGTCAGTTAAGGACTAACTCTCAGAACCTGGTGTAGTTTCTTGACACAGGTCCACAGATGTTACACCTGGTTGATGACATGAAAAACCAGAATGGCCTGGGTGCAGATCTCATCTTTATCAGTTTCTCATAGCCCAGAAGAGCAATCTTGGGGCCAAAATAGCTTGATTTCAAGGTGGCCCAATCATACCTCCACTTATGTACATTGGCAGTTAGGCAGTAAAAAAATATCCTAAGAATATATGAAACTTCCAATGCCCACAACAACATATTTCATTAGCATTATCCTCATGCAAGCTGCATAGACAAAATGCCCTTTGTGTGAAATGCTGCACATATGCAGGAGTGTGGCTGACTGCATCTTTAGCTAAGTGCTGAATGCTATCATGTCTAATTTCTAAGTGAACTGACTCCCAGTTCTGAGTTCACAGTGCAGAGTGGAAAGGTAGGTACCAAAGACTGAGATCCATTCATCACGCTGTTCTGCCTAAAAAATCCAGCAGGAGATGGAATTTACAAGTTTTCTTAGAAAAATGGAAGCTGGGTTCCCTACCCTCAAAGCAGGGAAGCACGTTTAGTGAAGGCCTAATCTAGTGCTGTGAGAGTACTTAACAGATGAGGCTCTCAAGGTTGTTAGTCAGAAATCCCTAATTAGGTTTCAAAGGACTATCCCAACATCTGGGCCCACTGAGATTTTTGTTGACACAAATTCTTCCTTCGTGGAATATTTTCAAAGGAAAAAAAAACAACTTTTTTTTTTCTCTGAGAATTTCGTTAAAAAAGAAACCACAGAAAATATCAACTAGTCTTCCACAAATTGAATAGATGGTACTTGTTACATTTTGCAAGCCTGAACTCATGGACTTCACCAACAGTACTACACAAAATAGAATTATGCCTATTCAATATAAGGCAGGTTTTTTTCCCCCCGAAGAATCTAAGATGATCCTTAGATTTTAAAGATTTTAATCCATAATGTGCAAAAATTCCATTCACTTAAAGATATACAGGTGTGCCAAAAGTCTGTCTGTAATGCCAGCTGATGGGTGACTAGTTAAAGACATGCTAATGCAAATGAGGAAACTACCTTCACTGAAGCGAGCACTGAAGCCCCTGTGCTGCAAGGTTCCATCAGAGCGCAGCCGGATGTACATCTGATTCCTGGAGGATGTGATAGGAGGAGGATGTTGGGTCCCACAGAGTTTTCTAAGAATGAGTGCTTCGTTGTTAGGACCATCAAACACCTGTTATGAAAAGTTAAATTAAGTACTGGGTTTTAATAGGCATTTTGAGAAGACCTTCATTTTACATTCTCTTTCATGTTTCTTACACCTTGACCCGGACACAGCCTTGGCATGAGCAGTGTAAACCACCTGTACATTGCCTGTCTTAATTCTATTGCTGTTTTCAAAAAATCTTTCATGCTGAAGCTACTGCAATCTTTATAACAAAAATTTATCATGTAACTATTTTCTCTGTGTGTACCGGGTATGATGGCAACCCTCCATTAACAGTCTAGATAATTCCATACACATTTCTTTTCAGTTAATGTGTAACCTAAGTTCCTTTGTAGTTTTTGTTCAGTTAATTCCAAATCTTGCCTCAGAAAAGACCTCCAAATTGGCTCTAACATGTAACTGCTGCAGCAGTAGGAGCAATGACTGTGTGCAAAGAAAGCAGACACTGGGTTTATAGCTTTTAGATTCTTGTACCCATAACTATAACTATGCTTTATAACTGCTTTATTGTGCTGAATTACACACATGTGCATGACGTACTACTTAGGGAGAGGGTAAAGAAGAGTTAAAAAAAGAGGGGAAGACAGCAAAGACAGTTTTCTAAAACTTCACTTTTAATTTTGCCACAAAGGCCTTCCTTCTCTTTTTTTCACTTACAGCTGATAATTTTGTTTCCTTCCTCCCTATTTCAAAATAAGAAGAAATAGACAGTGAAGTTAAAACCAATGAGCTTCTAGCTAAAGCAACATTAAAAAATCATATATATATATAAAAATAAAGCACACACACAAAACAAAACAGGGAAAAACAGCCACAATCTTGGAGAATCCCATTAATCTTTTGTAGACATGACTCATTGCAAATGTGTGTAGAGTCATGGGCCACCCCCACAGCCGTTGTGCCTGGTTTCAGCAGTCATGAGCGCTACAGACATCAGGAAAAGCCTTTGAGCTAACTGGCCAGCAGCAAGTGTTGACTTCAGTTCCTGTTTCAGCATTAATGTACTACACAGCAGCAAGCATGTCATTTAGTACAACTTATTATTCAGCTTCCTATAGCAAAAATGGAGAAAAACACCGGGTAGTGAGAGTACTGAAAGATATTCAGATGCTAGGATGTTAAAAAGCTAAACAAAACTCCATTTAGGACAAAATAATACCATTCTGTTAGAAGAAATATACTTTTTATTAGTATGTGCTTCTTTTGCTTCCAAATGCCTCAAATCCCTTCAAAGCTGTGCAAGACTAAATAAAGATTTCCAACTAGACTGTATGACATGATGTTTATACCTCCCCTATTCAAGGACACCTGAGCACATTAATGAAACAAAGGTGCTAAAACAGGAGCTGAGGAAAAGATGACCTGTCTCTAATAGACCTCAGAGCTTAGGAACAAAGGACAACACTCCTGTTTAATCCACTGGCACATCCTTCTTGGCCAGCGCAGTAGGCATGAATTAAACATTTGCCCTCAGGCAAATAACACTGGCTAGCTGTGTGAGACCTTGTGACTGAGTATTAAGTGTACTGCAGTGTCTGTTCAAATGATTACCTTGTAAAGAGAACCATGGTAATCCATCCATTCAACCTTTCCCTCTCTCTCCGTATCCCACCACAGTCAACTCTTTCATACACACTTTGCAATGTTTATTCTTCTGTTGTACATACATTCTGTATGTAAACCAGATTGCCTGTTGTTAAAAACCTCAAGCCATGGAATGCAAAAAAAATAATGACTAAGGAAGTAACCCTTAGGAACAAAGGTACTGTCTTTCTCTGGACAATCCTGAGAAGTTTTTGTCTGAATGTCAGAGCTGAGAATAAGCACTGCACTGATAGAGAGCAATGACTACAGTTCATACAAACTGCTGGTTTTGTTGTTCTGTGCCACTGTGTAAAATATGAACATTGACACATGGGCTATTATGAGACTGCAGTAGTTAAACTTTCTCACTAGGGAGGACATTATGGATGAGTAATGTCAGAGACTAAGTAGACACTTCATTCCAAGAGCTGTCTGAAAGAAAGAGGTCTTTCTTACTCAGAGAAGGAGTTAGAGGAAGGTTTTCTAAATCAAGTCTGCCATTTCTGGGCAGAATGTTTGAAGAATAGTGCAATCTCCTCAAAATAATAATAATAATAATAGTAATAATAATAATAATAATAATAATAATAATAATAATAATAATAATAATGATGATGATTCCTAGCCTTTACGCTTGCTACAAATCTGATTCCAGCAGCAGCTCAGCATAAGCTTTAGTGAAATACAGCAGCAACTCTTAGGAGCTGTGGCAACTACAAACTAAGCGGGAGTATTTGCACATGGATAATTTGCACATGCTGCATAATTTTGCTAACTACCTATTTATTGGTTTGTAGGGGGTTTACAGTCTTGAGTCTAGATCAGAAACCACAATAGTCACACATCAGTTCCAAAAGTCTCTCTGCAACTTCTTAAAGTTATTTTGAAAACATATGAAGAAAGACTTTCTGCTGATTTAAAAGCTAACTTTTCCTCTGTGTTGTTTTTAGCTGCAATTTACTCTTCCCTTTACACAATGAACATAACTTCTTGCTAAAATGTATCCTGCAAAAGCACATGACAAAATGAAGATGATGATTTTTAGCTACTCAGCCATAAGAATGGCACGTATACCTGCCCTCTCTCAGAAGATCCTCTCTGTCAGCACGTGGAATAATATAAGTCATAACCTCCTCTCTATCTCCCAGAGCTTTTCTACATTCCTGCGCACTACTTGTTATACTGAAACACGAAAGAATAATAACATATACTTAATATGGCACTGAAAACAATAAACTCTTTTTCCCAACCCTGTTCAGTGCCTTAAGCTGTACATGCTGCCTTTTGAGTCACATTTTTGTAGTCACTGAACAGCTGAAACTACTGCTAACCAGCCCTCCTGGTATAGTTTCAGGTGCGATACTACTCAAATACCAGGGCAAAAAATACAGGAACTAGGGCATTCACAATTTCTTTTCCTCTACTTTCCTTCAAAGAAACGAACTTGCTTGTTGTAACATACACTTTCCACATAGAAACAGGCTAGAACACAAAGAGAAATTAATATTTTTCCTTATGTAAGGTGACATCAAAATGACTTATAGAAGATCTTATACTTTTTACAGAATATAACCAAGTTATGTAAGTTCATAAGAAGTAAAAGCTATAAACATGCATTTAACAGATGAAGAGCTGTTCATCTCTTCCAAGAACAGGTAAAGTACAGAATTTAGGCACAAAAAAGGGAACCATCTATGTTCAGGGAGTACTCTGGGAAAGGAATGTGTTTTTGGTGGCTGGGATTGTTCTGTTCACTCCATACATTTACTCCAGAGGGAGCTCAGCGCGGCTACACCACAGGTTACAGCTGTGGGCTTAAAATTAATTCATTTGTGGTAGAATTCATGTGTGGAATCACTGAGCAGAAATGAAAAATGCACTGGACTTTTTGGAAATGCATTTACCTTCCCTCCATTTTGCTCATGTAATAATGGTGCAATAGCAAATTTTAGAGATAAAATAGACCTCAGACTTTCCCATAGAAAAAGATACATAGTAGAAATATTTCAGAAAAATAAATAAGGATAAAACCCAAAGAAAGAAGCTCATCAAAGGACAGGCTAATGATGCTGCAGCTACTCATGACATCTCAAGTCATAACACAGGGAAAAATGAGTGGGTCTAGAAGGGATGAAGGAATTGATATGCTTAAGGGTGGAGCTGAGCCCCAGGAGAATTCACAAAGCAAATAAAAACCATTACAGCAAACAAATATGCAGAACAACATAAAAAAAAAATAATAATCAGAAATAAAAAGGGTGGAACCACTGTGTTACTCATACACGGTAATTGTTCTTATATTAGAGAGAGAAAAACAGCCCACCAGCTTCCTTAGCTGCCCATATTTTCCAGTTATGCTTTTGGAATGTTTCCTAAACCATTCACAGTCATACATCTACTTAGGCATTTTTAGACACTCTCTGTGTGCTATCTCTGTTCTCTTGTTATTGTGCCTTGTAATAAGAGGAACACAAAGTGATTTTCAGCTCACCGGAATACTAGGAAGAGAAAGAAATTCCATCCAGTCCTTCCTCGCCCTTCTGATTCCCTTGCACTGGGAGTAAAGAGCTATTTCCCACCTTATACAGAGCTCTTTATTATCTCTTGGTTTCAGATGAGCCTTCTCCCTTGCCCATTTTCAAACTATCCTTCTTAGGGCAGGTGGTGATTGATACCTGCATTAAACATGCATCTCCCTCCCTCCCTGCTCAATTGCTGCTTCAGACGTGTGTTCAAAGCACAGGCTGAACAGCAGCTTTTTCCTCCATCATTCCCCCAGCAAAGCAAAAAGCAAAAGCAAACAGATATTACAGCAGTAAAAAAAATGTCAGTGTGCTGCAGTGGCCTACAAACTGCTCCAAGTGAAGCCACCTCTTCTGCTAGCTGAAGGGTGTGTAATTTTCAATGACTAGAAATGCAGTGCCAGCATCCAGCCTACAAAGGCAGAGGAGTTGTGTCAATGTGAGGAGCTTATGGAGCAGAGAACTCTATGGTGTGTTTAGATAGGTACATACACCCATTGGCATCAGGTGTAAAATAGAAGAATGCATATCAGATCTTTGCAGAATTCTTGAGTATGGTTTTTGTTTTGTTTTAGTTTGTTGTTGTTGTATTATTTCCCACTTTTAGCAGTGCTGCCATTTCAGATGGCCCATGTTTTTGTCGGGCAATCTGAGCTGCTTCTGTCAGATTCCACAGAAGAATGAGATAATCTTCCAACAGATCTTCCCTTTCAACAATCCCCTTGATATAGTTAAAACTTTTGTATTAAAAGTACGTATAACCATGCTTCCCAATGCTTCAGAACCAGAAAAAAATAAAATTTTGTTTTACAAAGATGCTTTGTAGTCAAATGAAACCTCCAGTTCTACTCTGCAAAATGGAAACACATTTCTTTTTTTTTTTGGTTCAGTGCAAATGAGTTTTACAAGGCAATCCTTTTAAAACTGATGCTGTTTTCAAAAGAGTCTCAGTCCCTGCCAAACTTAGTCCACTCAGAATGCCATTTTTATCAAGGAAAAGAAAGCTGGATTTTGGGCTACAGCCACTGTGCTTTATCCAACTGCTTCTGATCACACATGCTTTTGTACTGAGCAAAGTGCAACCTGACATCAAAGGTCAGGATTTCACGTCCCTGCTCCCAAGAGGCCAAGTGAAGATGTGGAGAGTTCTTCATTGTCGTGCACTGACTGAACAGCAACTTGAATTTCTGTGACATCAACAAAAGCTCACAAACCAATAGTAGTATGAGGCTTTTAAGAGAGCAGTATCTTCAATGAAGCAATTTAACAGACAGCTAAGGCATACCTGAACACACAGGGCATACATAAAGCTCCAAATTCTGTCTGTATATTGACCTCCCTCTCTCCTGAGTTTTGTAACAGAGCATGGTCAATCTGTTATATTTGTGGGCTGTCCATTTGGAGCAAGCTGTGGTAAACTACACTGTCATTAAAACTGGAAAGGGTGTCATAACAGCCACCTATCTATATATAGGGCTATTCCCTCTGAACTATATAAAGCACACCATCTGAAAGAAAAATGTGATAGTAGGATGCAGCATGCACTGCTTTCAAGAAAAGATCCTTCCAGATGAAGTAGAAACCTGGAATAATGCAAGGATTGCTTCATTGATGAAGAAAAGGGAAATTGTAACTACTTAAAATTTAAGCCTTAGCTTGTCTGTGAGTAAATACAGAACATGACTAGGCAACTAACACCCTGTAACTAATTGTATCGTAAATTGCACAGTAAGCTTCCTCTTTTGCAAGAATTTCATCAGATTCATAAAGGAAACTGTCAAAATTTCTATTGTTACTTACAGTAACGTTGTCATAATTACACAAATGGTGATATTCAATGTCAAAATCCGTGAAGTTCAATAGGACTCTGTGGCTGTAGTCAACTTGGATAAGCCAAGAACAGTCTGTGTTGTTACTATAAGGCTCAGGATAGTTTGGAGAATGGATTTCCCCACTGGTAGCTTGGAAAATACCACCACAGCCTGAAAAAGATAATAATCATCTCTCATCACAACTGCTCTTTCATCCCAGGGGAAAATACATGTTATTTCTAATATGAGGTAAAAACATTTCCATCATTTTATTTTCTGCATTAAACTTGTGTAATATGAGTTTTCCAACTGTTGCAGGGCCCTGTCTGCAAAAATAATCAATGACAAATGACTACCAGAAAAGCATAACCTTCCACTATTGGTGAATATACAAAAACAATGCTTGTAACGTTCCTTTCTAGCCCTACGTTGGATAGTAGATGTCTTCAAGTCTGAAGTGTTAGTGCTGGTATTCTTCTATCCTAAATATTAAAAAAAGCAATTAAAAATACCAGTCATATGAATGCCTCAGACCTTTTACACATAGATCACAATAGCTAACCTTGCATACCGAGAAAACAATGTCTAGGCCTAGCTGTGAACAAGAAAACATTTCTGAAAATATCAAGAAAGCTAGGAGTTCCCCTTTCCCCAGGAACAGTAAAACAATTGCAAGCTTCAAGTTCCTACTTCTCTATCCATGAAGTTGAGGGCTCACAAGGTACTCCAGTTTACGCCTGGGTATTTCTGTCTTGAACTACTCAGGTGCTCATGAATATCTGAGCAGAAAAGAATGATGGATCCTATGACAGAAGTGCTGCAGCTTTCAATAGGACTAACAAAAACATGGAATTTGGTATGCTGTAAAGGTGTTGGAGGAGGGTGAGAGAAAGACATATGGACTGCTGGAGACAAAGACAAACCTGCTGAAAGTATAAATGCTATAACATTACCACAGTCTGGAGATGAAGTATTTTAGAGGTTATAGGGAGGCTGAGAGTACAACAGGCAAAATGCTGTAAAGAGATGAGAAAGCCTCAGTGGGTCAAAGAATTAAAAATAAGCCACCAGATCATGGAAGGGGATTAATTCAAAGAACTATTGTAAACTGACCCTTTATTAAAAACAAAACAAAAAAAAAAAAAACTGGTGCCTTTCTCAAAAAACTTGTGAGAATGGAAAAGTATAAACCTTGACAAATAAATGAATCAGTGTGCTTAATCAAGCAAAACTGCCAGAATTAAAATCTGCCTCTCCTCACTTTTCACTGCAATTAGTTACCAATAATTGGCCTTTTCATGAGAACTCCCATGTAGAGATGTGTGGCTGGATCTTTTAAGCACGTCTCCTCTTTTACTCATTACCAGTAAAGCTTTGAACAAATAATCACATGTGGGATGGTTGAACCTTATGGAGTTCAAGCATTTAGTAATCACTCCAAATATTTGTGGAGTTCACCAAGTTCCCAAAATAAAGCCATATTTTCAGATCTTTTTCACTTTATAATTTAAAAACAGAAGCATTATTCAGCTAATACAGGACTCATAATTCACGTGGGGTGGGCAGTGAAGGGCAGAAGAGTATTTTACTGTCATGCAGAAATTCTTCTATGACTACAAAAATGTCTTGATTAATTTTATAGAGAAGAAGCTCCCAACAAGGCAATCTGTATAAATATATAGGCCTTGTATAAATATATAGGCTTAGCAGGCCTAGTCTCTCTTATTTTTTTCCTCTCTGGGTGCTTTTCAGTATCTCCTAGCGTTACCACATCCAGTAACATCCAAATTCACCTTTGACTTTTAATACTATGCTGGTTAACTACATGCTCATATTTCAGACTTCCTGAATTTCCCCTAGTACTAATCTGTACACTCACCACCCAGATTTTCTTGCCAGGAAGCACTGAAACCTTTCCCAGTCACCGCTGCATCTGTCTTGAAACGGACAACAGCCGAATTGCCGGTAGTAGAGACCAGGAGTGGGTTCTGTGCTGATCTTGAAATACACAACTGGGCTAGTCTGGGAGATTGGAAATCAGGGCCACCAAAGACCTAGAGATGGAAGAAAACACTGTTAATATTTTAAAAAGAGCCCATCTGCCGCACAGAAAGGAGAGAAATGTTTATGTAGGAGAAGAAAAACCTCTTGTAAGTATTGAAAGTGATTCCACATTTTAAATGTCAAGTGGACAATAAAGCTATTTTCTCTGCAAGTTTATTTTGTATATGCACCATCCGAAACAAGTACAACAAGTACAAAATGGGAGTTCAAAACAGCCTTGCATTAAACAAGAACTTTCTGCTTTGGGAACTTTGCTACATTCTTCTTCACTGATCCCTCCACAGTTATTACCTTGTTTCTGTGGCAACATAAAAATACATTTCTATGTGCTTGTGAAGACAAACCATATCTCTTTGCAGAAATTTGTGCTGATATTTTGCACAGGTAAGACAGATCTATTTTATTTTAACTGGGGCTAGATCTCATCACTTTCTAATGAAATAAAAAGTTGCAGTTTTATTAACTTCCGTGGCAGAATCAGAACCCAAACCACAGAATTTCTGTCATGTAAACTGCAATATAATAGTTCTCTATGGAAACAAGGATATATGCAAAGGCTGCTCCAAAAGTAACACCTCCTATTTGGTTATGCTGGCCCACAATGTCTGACAGTAGAGGTTAAAATTTCTCACCAATATTCTGTTATATTTTGTTGTCGTGTGACTGATGGCAGCAGAGGGGCAGTCTGGCAGAGTGGCGTCTGACATGGATGTGCATATGGAATGAAGGTATGGAACTGAATTCCTCCATATGGAAAAAGTGGCACCCACTGACGTCCACTGGTGATTACGGAACATTTATGGACACCAAACTGTGGATGTCCGCACAGTGAGGTGGTGGGTGGTGTGTTTCACCAGTGGTGACAGCAAAGTTGAAGACAAACCATGTTCTAGGTGGCCTTGCACATCTGTCAGTTCATGAAATGAAGAATATCTTGTTCATCTATGTGAGTCAGCTAATAGTGGTGACTATACTGAAAAACAGTATTTTATAGCTGAGAATTTGCTCAAGCAAATAGTGGTAAAATGCTACTCCATGAAAATAAACTATATACCACACATATTTGCCACAGTAAGAAAAAAATAAAATGAAATCAAAGAAATAATAATAAAAAAAGTTGACATTCAGGAGCTGGCATTTCTTAATTAGGAAAGTGTACCTCAGGCAGTTATAAACTAGAAAACCATTGCTACATCTTCATCAATACTGCGCACTTTACATTGAATTTTAGAAAATTCAAGTGAATTAGATGGCAGCCCTGGAGCCTTGTTTTTTGTTTTCCAAAAGAGATGTGGGATTTCAGTTTGAGTCCATTTTTAACTGGTGGAACAGGCTCATCTTCCTCAGTCTTCCCTCTCACAGTCATAGGAAATACATACACTCAGCACAATTTTAAAACAACAGAAGCTATTCTGGTGTCCAATGGCTTCTTGTATGTTAATGAAACATTGTCTGATACTACAGCCTCCACCTTCCATGGAGAGGTCCCTCATGAGACAGCAGCTGCAAAAGACAGCTTGACAGTAACCTCGAATGTCAAAATTGTTGGAGACATCAAACAAGAATGTGCTATTGTCTTTCCACAACTGAACTAGCTATAGGTTGAACAATAACAACTATTCTGGTTGTACCAGTAGATACTATGTAATAAATTTGAATGCTGAACTAGAGAATGGCAAGTTCTAACAAAATTGAGAAATAGGAAGGTGGGTTAGCAGATCCGATCAAGATTTTCCCACCGGTAACAAACCCAGACTGCTCCAATATTTCCTCAGTCTAAAACATGAATAAGATCAAAAAAAGACAACAAAAAAAACCCAATCCATGAATCTCTCTCAAAAGTAACAGTGCTATAAAAACCAGCTTCCTACAAGGCCCTTTTGCCTCTAATCACTTCTAGATGAGAACAAACTCAGTATTTTAATAAGCCCTGCCAGATATTTTCTAACCTCAGAAGAAGTTAGTGTTCTGTCCAAGTTAAATATTTGAGTAAATCTTACAAATAGCTGAACTAGCCCCACCACCTCCAGGGATAAGCATAGTGCATTGCTACATAATTTCATGGATTGTGTGCGCAGTAGCTACTCACAGTGCCTGACACTGCTCTGCCATTAAAGGTGCAAAGAAATTCTAAATGGAAAAAAATATAAAGTGACATCAGGGTAATGTGGCACTTCAGAAGCTGAAGCTTCAATCCCCAGAAGAAGCAAGGAATGAATTCTGTCATGGTCTCTTAGATGTTCAGGAGATTGTATCGTGTTTTAGTGGCTGATTACACAGGCTTAATAGCTTAAATATATTAATTTTGATTGAGACTAGCAGTTTTTTTCTTTCAGCAGGGAGTCTGTATGGATTGAATGGGTAATGATCCCTCTGTCTAATCAATCTTCTCAAAGCATTCAGAAGTCAGAATGGATGAAATCACAGCTCAGATTAAGACTCTGTAAGGAAGCAGTCACAGTCTGGGGAAGATGTTTGTCCACTGGAACCTCAGTCTCTCCACTAAAATGTCACTGCCTGGCTGCTTGTAAGGCTCAATGACAATTGCATTTGTCAGAAGTCTGCAAAAAATGTGAATTTTAAAATATATTTGTGGTATATCTCTCTGAGTCAGAGCCACAGCATGGGACTTAGCAGGAACACCTGTTCTTAATCATCTAAACCTGCCTGGAGAAGCTATGTGGCCAAGGAAACAGCAGGAGTTTCTAATATGCATCTAATCTTCAGCATGGGCCAGCCTCTCACATGGTGCTCCCTGGGGCCATCAGCACACCACAGGCAAGGAGACCAAATCCAGCCCTGACACAAACCCTGTCGAATTCTGCTGGGCGGTTAAAAGATAATTAAGAATGAGTAAGAAAAATGAATGGGAATCAGCTTTGTGGGTTTCCTTGACATTGTTAGCTGTTCCACCACACTTTTCTGCACAGTTTCAAAATAAAAAGCACTAGTCAAAGTCCTAGTCTTTACAGCTAGGAGTGTATTTCTTTTCTCTTTTATGCTGGTTTAATTAATCAGATGCTTTCACAAGGGTTGGAACAAAAACAAGCTAGTGTGTTTCCATGACAAAAAACAATAAAATGTTACTGTTGGCTACAAAGTAGAAAACCAATAGTTACCACATGAAAAAAAAAAAAAAAGAGGGAAAAGAGGATTGATGGAAAGAATGAAGTACAGGGTGTGGCTCACAAAATGTCACAGGATATCTCAGCTGCAAACAGATAAAAATAAAAATGTTTCATCAGATCAGAGTACCTGATCCAGTACATTTGGATGGCGTAGAAGGGATGCAGGACATTGTCATAAAGCCCATGGTTTAAATCTGTTCTTACCATTTGCTTCTGCCCTGTTAGCTCCATTTATTGTTAACAGTCAGCATTCCAGAGTTATGAGCAACAGAAAGCTGTTTTCATGTGGTTGGTCACCCACATGACACAGATTTTCTGGGAATAAAACTGATCCCTGTTCAGATATAACTGCCAGCAAAGAAAGAGCCCAGCTTTGTCAGAGAATCAAGACTTACAGTAATACTTGATGGCTCTTTTTAATGAGAAGGCAAAAGCAACTGCTGAAGACCTGTAAGTGCAGCAGGTTGACAGCTTTTCCTCATTTTCAGCTCACTGCTACCTCTTGCTGTAGCAGCCTATATTTAAAACTTTCAAAAATCTGGTCCGTGGTCATTTTTCTTTGTATGCATTTTCAATAGAAGTCTTTTAAAAATATTTTTCACTCTTTCATTATGTCCAACATGATGGCTTCTATTTCCATAAAACATTTCAGAAAACACTTTAAAACAACTAAAAAATTGCTTCATGAATGTTCATGAAAGAAGTGGAATCTGATGGGGAAGAAAGACAGACTGCTACAGTGTCATAAGAGAAACAAGAGGGAGGATTAGTGCAGGGTATCTAACAAGCGCATACTCAAACATAAGGGAAAGAACTGAGGATTTCATAAACAGAATTTGTCTATAACTTGTCTTGGTGAAACCTATGGTAGGAAAGGGATACTGAGAAGAAAGGGACAGTTTGCTTAGGAGGCATTGTCAAAGGGCAGGAAAGGGTGACTGGTCAAATTTTATAAGAATGTATAATTGAATAAATAACAGAAAAATGTGCAAAAGAGAAACATTCTCAAAACTATGGCATAAAAATGAAGGCATCAGGAAAGGTGCTGTGATGGGAAGGATCTCTTGGAATTTTCCTACAAATCTCTGCCAGGTGGAAAGGGAGAGGATGTTTCTAAGCAAAAGCTAAAAGCACGTAAGTGACCAGAGCTTGTGATTACTGAAATATTTTTATGACAAGATAATGCATTTTTAAAGAGGAACAGAAAGTAACACTGAATTTATTGTGATATTCTAAAACCATCTGCTTGTTTCAGAGAGTAGAGAGAGTTAACCAGACAGGGAGGGGCAGCAGAGTGCAGAGCTCCTTTAGTTCTGATTTTTACTTCCTATTAAAACTATATTGTTACTTGGCTTGAAAGAAAACAGGCAGTTAGTACTCACCTTCAGAGATAAGGAAAAAGTAAAACAGGAGAGGAACTGTGAGAAAAAAGTTGACTTCAAAAGCCAAAGAATAAGAATATGTAGATGGGATACTTTTGGGAAGGTAATGTGAGAGTAGAAGTAATTTGGAACCCCAGTGATCACTGGAACACAGAGTGTGTCAGAGGTAAATGAGAAACCTTGCTCTTCCTTGCACTTATCAAACTGCTGTGTGTGTGATTTTCAGATTGGACACTGGTCACAGCACCAAGACTACCACAGCCCATGAAGCATTTGGACAACGCTCTCAGAAATATGGGTTTTTTTGGGTGATTCTGTGAATGCAGGAGTAGGACTCAATGGTTCATATGGGTCCCCTTCGATCTCAGAATATTCTATGATTTAATGATTTTAAGATATGAAGACAACTACTAAAAAGAACATTATAAGATAGAGCAGTTCCTAAAAATAGTTAACCACATTCTCTTTTCCCCACTCAGTCTGAGTAATCATCTGTTCTGTGCAGACAACATCATCACGTTGTGACTGTGCAGTTCAAAGCAAGAAAATATATACGTGGCAAGTTACATAAACCTACATAAAAGAAAGCTGTTCACTGCCAGACAAAGCCTTTGATCTTGCAATAGGACATGAACCAATCTTTCTCAATATTTTAGTTTATGTTAGTTTATCTGTCAGCAGATCAGAAACAGGTGTTGGGGACTGGCTGAGACTAGGTCAAGAAACAACCCAGAGGCATGCCGATTCTAAGTAATGGAAAGCTCAGGATTCAGGAAGGTCTGAACAGTAATGTGGCCACCTGTGCATCAATGGAGTTGGAAAGAAGTAAAGTATAGCAACTAAAACTGAAATGGTAAAGAAAGAAAATCCAAAACATAAGGTCAGAGACATAAAGCAGCAAGCTGTTGGATCCTCTTAATTCCTTCTTTAAACAATTTGTGTTGCTTAAAGATACACTTATTATATTTCAGGCCAGCACCTCCACTAGTCAAAAAAATTGTTAAGAAAATGGTTCTCAGCCATATGTACCCTTACTCCTGGGTGACTACCTGTATATGTAGACAGTCTGTGCACTATTCAAGAAATGGTCAACCAGAGCAGACACGGTTTTGTGATTATTTAACGGACTTCTCTATACATAACCAAAACTTACAATCAGATTAACTTCAATCTTGACACTTTAGAAACAAACAACAATGAAGCTGCAATGCAACAGACTGGATGCATGCCCAAATCAGCCAATACAGGTCACCTATCTGCAGTCATTGGTGTCAACAGTGTGACAAAGTGTCACACTTGCTAGTGCTTCTGAACATGAATATATGAAACAGCTCCACATAATCAGATCCAGCAGAAGCCCAAGGCTTAGTAGGAGACACAGGTATTAACAGCAAAAGACCCAACAACTGTTCCTCCATTGTTGAACTCAAATGTCTCTAGTGATACCCATCAAGAAAATCCATAGAATTTCTCCCTGAAATTATTTTCTTTCTTCCTACACTGAAAGTCTATTCCACCCTGTTGCTAGGAACTAGTCACCTAGCTTCTTCCCAACAAGACCACAAAGATGTTGTATATAAAAGGACCATCCAGTTTTCTGGACTCCTGGAGGTCAGTAAACTCTCAGAGTGGCTCTATTGATTAAGGAGAGTTATCCTTGTTCAACCACGCTAAGCTGAGTAGGATATTGCATCTTCTATTTCTTTTTTTTTTTTTTCTGAGTATAAAGGTTCTTCGTAGTTTTTACTATTCAGAGTTATAAACCTCCCACTTTTCTTAAAGGATTAATACATAAGGTCTCACCACAGCTTTTCTCCTGCAATTCATTGTCTGCTTTTACATCAGGAAATTTGTCTCCAGGAATACAAAACCCTCACTCAGTTCTTTGTAAAAGGTAGACTTATTAGGAGTTTCAGTTTTTCAAAGCAGTTTTGTCTCCAAAACTGGATTCCAAAGGCATAAAAGTAAAAATAAATAAATAAATAAAAATAAAAAGTAAGAGCACTGTGGCTTCTGTGACAATATCTGTGGACTCTAACCATAACAGAAAGGAGAAATTGCATCAAACCGCTTCTTCTGTTCCTGCAGTCCTTAGAGTGATCTGCTCCAGACAGAAAATCACATTACCTGGGTATTGTTGAGAAATAAATCTAATACTCTTACCTCCAAAACATCATAGTCGCAGTTTGGGTGATATTCAACATCAAATTCCTGAATGGTGAGTTGAATGCTACTACCAGGTGTTGTGTGAATGTACCAGATGCATTCCCTGTTGCTCGGATATCTGCTGGGGTAGCCAGGACTGTGAAATGATCCAGAAGGGCCAGAGAGTTCTCCTCCACAACCTGATAACACAGCAAAGCAGCCTGTCAGTACAGGGCCCTGGAAAACATCTCTGACATCTCTAATGAGGACAGACATCAGCACCAATTTCAAGCATGAGGGTGTATACCATGTTGAAAGACTCTCTCTGTCAGAAGGAACTGAGGTCTATCAGAAAGGAGAAACTGAGGAACTGCAGGCTGGGCCTGCTGGCAGAACCTGTACAGTAAGCACTTCACTCTCTGTTTTGCCATGCTTCTCACTTCTCACCTAAGCATTTGCTTTAACAACTGAATAAACTGAGGCACAGATTTAATTAAAAAAACAAAACATTTTTTTTATATCAACCTCTAACATGGTTTCACTGCTTCTAAATCAGTTTCATCCCTAGCTGTTTCTGACCTCAACCAATACACAAAGTAGGTTGTGGGGAGGGCTTCCTATTGTTGTAAAAATGCTATTTCCCACTGCTATAGAATTAATAAAATTAATGACAGTGCAATTTCCCTTAGCCCATTGAGCATGATTACAAGCTGGCAAGTCACAGTGGATGAACTTTCTATCTGACTTTTGGTGGGTTTAAAGTACTCTTTTTCTACTGAATTGTAACCAAACAAATGTAAAGACATATCATACTTGAAAAATTACGTGTTTACAGATAAGATATTATTATCCCAATCCTACCCTCCAGCCACTTTGGTGATTAAATCTTGAATATTACAAAACGGATTAAAATAAACATATATATACAAGCAAAAAAAAAATGAACCAAATGCAGGCCCTCATTTGACAGCACAAAGTAGAGGAACACCTGAAGCTGCAATTTTATTATTGCTTTATATAGATATAAATGGTTGCACTCGGTTCCTTTGGTTTCCTGAGAAGATGTTCTCAGTGACCCAGTCTCCAGATGAAGGAGACTGTGGGATGGGAAGGCACAATAGCTCTTTCCAGTTTCAGGGCAAATTTAGGGCAGCTACATTCATCATGAAACATCACCTTTAAAGAAGCCAATGGAGTGCCTGTGTACTCATCAGATACAGAAAGCAAGGCAATTTTGCATTTGGTCTGATTTTGTGTGTGTGTCACTCTGTCTTGAAGCAGTGTTTTGTTCCTCTTCATGTCATAAGTCCCCAAGCGCTTCATTTAGGCACTAATCTTTTATTAATACAGATTTTATGGAATCACTTGAGCTTTGTAAAAAAAAAGCCCATACTCCATCAATCTCTTTGGCTTCATCTCCAGAGGGAAGATTCTGTCACACAGCAAAAAAGCTCCAAAATATTTAATAAAACCAAGTAACAAACCATGAGCTGCATATTCCCAGAGGCAAATATTGTGGATTATCAGAGGTGTTAGATAGCATCTGTATCAAAACTTTTAGCTAGAGGAGACATTTTAAAGCATAAAACCAATAAAATACCCCTCTGATCAGCTCAATTAAGCCACACAGAATTTTAAGACTCCTCTAATCTCTACTAAGCCTATAAATAATTTACTGCTTGAACAAGGAGTTTTCATTTTCCTGATTGCTCTCCTTAACACCTTTTTTTTTTTTTTTTTTTTTTTTTTTTCAGGAAGCTATAAATCAAGATCTTGAATTAAATGCAAATACTTTCCTCAGCACCTCCTGTAATAAATCACAGTTGTTAAAGGGTGGCTGCTAGGCCCTGACAGCATTTGCCACAATCTCTAATATGTGGTCTTCTCGGTCCTCACTAAAAACTTGAGTTTGGCTCTTCCACAGTTGGCTCGGAAACTTTCTAGGACAGCAAAATACAATATACAAAATACGAAAAATACAAATCTATGAGAGGAAAAAGCAGTACTTCTGAAAAAGAGGAATGCATTAGAAAGCTGCTTTAAACAAAAAAGGGCCACCTAACGAACTGCAGATATGTCTCCAGGCATGCCAGCTGCATAACAGTTTTTCCCATCCAGTACTGATGGGAAAAATGCCTTTTAAACAGAAGATTATCTGCAATTAAAAGCTACCTACAGGCCTGTACACGGCTGAGGGTGACCCCATAGGTTAACTTTATTTCCCCACCTTGCTGCACACGATGCTTTATAACTCTGAGTGTGCCCTGCAGTCTCAAGAGTACATTGCCAACCTACAGAAGCCTCAATCAAGGAGCAAAAGAAGGCGGAGTGTATTTGAAGCCAAACCTGCCTCTAATCTTCTGGAGAGAGCAAGCTCCTTTTTATCACTCAGTGCCTTCAGAATATGGCTTTGTTTTCCTCAAAAGAACTTTTACAATTAGAAAAAAAAAAACAAAGTGTGTGGGGAGAGTCCTTGCATCATGAGCTACTCTCTGCCCTCAGCAGCAGGATCAGGCCAGGCTGCCCTCTGCCTAGGGAAGCAGAAGGGTTTCCCAACAGGCCGGCTGCATGGCTGAGCTGCCCAGGGGTGGGGATGGGCAGCAGGGGACTTTCAGCGAGCAAGAACAAAGCCAGTTGCTATTTATCAGCCTGAAAACGCTGGGAACATTTTAGGACTAAACAGGCAGTTATGACTCAGCTTCTCCTACTAAGAGTTTCCTGATAGCCACAAAGACGTGTTTTTTTTATTTAAACCTAAAATGTCTCAGAGGAGTGGAAAACTTGTGTGCTGCCATTTGAAGCACAGACAGTTCTTTTTCTGCAGCCTTGCAGGTAGCATTCAGATTACTCATGCTCCCTCTCCAGGGGGGCTTATATTTGCTCTGAGCTCAATCGATATTCTATGGATGAAGCAAGTGAAGCACATGAATAAGAATGTCAAACTGTTGTTAATGTGCCATTTCTTTTCTCCCGACTGCTAGCGTTCCCAGAAAAGGTCTTTTTAAGTGCTCCAGGAAAGTGGAGGTCAGTTGAGTCATTTCTTATAATGAACATGCAGAGCTCATGTTGCCAATCTTGTATTAATTGCTTGCAAACAAATCAGAATTTGCTTGAGCTTGTGCCTAAGTATTTGTTGAATAACACCTGAAAAAAGGACTCAATGCTCTTTGCAAACATCTAAACTTCACACCTATGCTATTCTGACTGACCTGCATATAGCAGTAGAAACCTCTGCATTAGAGCAAAAACTTAATACCAGAATTCTCTGGCCAGGTGACAAAAAGTTGTGCTTCTTCCTCTTACACAGATACGATAAAAATCAGTCCTGTTGTTCTTTTTTTTATTTTTTATTATTATTTTTTTAATATTGATGCTCGGTGATTTTAAAAGTTCCTGACATATTTCTATATTTTGTTTTGTTTGTTTGTTTTTAAAGTGTATTTGAAATATGCTTTATACAGCATCTTCCCATTTTCATTGACCACAAATTTCTCACATTTCTTTGATTTGACCAAAGATACAAGCAACAATGGAAATATAAACCAGCAGTACATATTATCTGTGCATTACCTATGGATTCCCTGCCTTAAGATGCTTATATTAAGCCCTGAAATCTGACTTGGCTGTTAGCTCAAATTACCAGATAAGATATCAAACATATTACAATAATTTGAATGGTAATGGTGTTCAGGCCAAATATATATGTGCATGGATAAGCATATGCGTATTCACACAAATATATAAATGTAAATGTGTATACGTATGAACTTTGCGTTTAAGAGCTCATCCATCATTGGCATCACCAGTAAAGGCCCACAAACCTTCTCCCACTATTAATATTTGTCTACAAACATCAGTTTACATTTTGCTCCCATTAAAAAAAAAAAAAAGAGTTTTAGCTGTATATGGCAACAAAGGAATAAACAATTCGGTACATAGTGATAAACAAAGATGAGAAGGCAGAACCTCTAAATTGCTTCATAACTTCAGATCTCAGTGATACATACTTAAGAGTTTTTCACAGCAGAGAAATGCATGATCTTGCTGTGTCTGGACAGCTGCACTGTGGAAAATTTTCTTGCAGCTGAACTGCGTAAGGCATGTACTCAGTTTGTGCAGCTTTCCTTGTGGTCATTTTGGAAAATTCTGCCTTGCAGTTAAACCTTAAAAAAGTGTGTGGGGGGAAAGAAGTCCTGGAATTCCCTTGAAAAAAATGCTTAAAACAGCTACCTAACCCGGTAGTTAGTTGCTAGGACATCAGGCAACAAACAGAAAGATCAGGAAACATATATTTGCTGTCTTTGCTTTCCTCTGGCTAAAATCTTAGCAGTTGAACATTGTGCAAGAGATAATTTATAGATGGCTTTCCTTATTACTGCCTGTTTGGTTAGCAGATGGTGTTCATTAACCAAAGAAGAGCCCCAATTCTCATAAATAATTATAGCTGAATACAGAAGTAGTAATCTGTGGAAACCTCTATTATTCACAAGGTTTTCTGATTTATTCATGGCTATGTTTTAGCCTCACTAGAATAGTCCCTCCCATAAAGCTTAAAGTGAATTGGCACTGTTCCTTTAAAATCAGTTATGAAAATGAAAGGTTTCAGGGTTGTTCCATTTGCTGCACTCATACTGACATATTTCAGTAAATGTTAACTGACTCTAGCTGCAAGGAGCATTTAGTACAAATGTTTGCCTGCTCTGCACTAATACTTGCATGAAGTATAACTTGGATTTGATTCTGAAACCTTCTGCTTTTCTTGAGTAGATTTATTTTATAGAACATTATCCAATGGAGCTAAGATAAACCTCCACAAAAAACATTATCCAAGTGAGCAAAAATTCAAGTGAGAAAAAGTTCTGGTTTGTTTTCTCCTTTCTAATTTGTTAATTACTTATTATTGTTTTCACTGGTATTTTTTTTAATCAGTCTTCCAAGTTCTGATATTTTCTTCTACACATTCCAAGCTGAGATCAGCAAGATATTGGATAAAGAAAAGGTTTGGAGACCCAAAGACTTAAAGACACTCTCAGGCATTTAAACAGGAGCTTGGAGTCTCCCAAGATGCTGAATGACCACGGTTTCTGTAGCAGCTGCCAGTGTTCAATGTTCCAAAAAAAAAAAAAAAAAAAAGTCAATTTTCTAGCTTTCAGACATTGATTGAACAGCGTAGCAACACTCGTTTAGGAAAAAAGAATGGCTTTTACTCATACACATTAGTTGGAGGGGGAATGGTCAGCTTGCTGAAGAAGCAAAAATTAATTCTTCATAATGTCTCATACAGAATATGTCAATGTTTTTAATAGCCAGACCACAATACAAAAAGCCAGCTGAACACAGTACACCTACAATTCAAAGCAACTGCTGGAGTCATGGTAAGATCAGATCCCATGAATCTCACGTGATAAAAAGACATTGAAAAGGAACAGCCATTTCTGAAAACTGAACTACTGCTGATTTGTCCAAGGCTGCACACGGAATCAAAAAGAGAGAATCAGACTGAGGAAATCTGGGCCTCAGCTCCCTGATTGATTGGCAATGCAATACTGTCTCCAGCAGTCCTAATGGATGTCTGGCAAATATCTGTGCTGAATGGTTTCTGCATCTTAATCTAATATCTGCTTCTGTTATGCTTCCCTGAAAAGCTTTGAAACTATTTCACAATTTACCTGCATATATACTGAGAAACAGTCTTTAGTTATTGTATGCTTTTCAATAGTTTTCATCTTCTGAAAATATGGACCTGGTGTAACAAAAACTGTACTCATGAACCAAGTGGGCTTTCTCCGTACCCTGTCCATCATTCATGGCTCCCTAGGGAAACCCAACTGAAAGAAGATGATGGCAGAAGAAAAGAGCAATACTTCAGAGCTACATTATTTATCTCTCAGCAGTGCACTCTGCTTCTTTTTTAGAGGGAGAACTAATGTGCCACAGAAAATAGAATATCAGACACAAATTTTGACTATACTGAGAAGAGCCAAGCTTTACTAACAATGAATCAGCCTTATGAGCAAGCTTCCAATGAAACACACACACATATAAAGCAGCCCTCCTACACATACATTGCTTAATAAGGTAAGTGATGGGTCTAGGAAATATGTGTCTTCTCAGATAGTGACAGTTGTCACTGGTGTAACTTTGCACTCAGAGACCTTTGCCCTTTTGGCCTCCTGAACTTTTTTAAGGAAAGCAATTCAACTGGTATGCTATCTTTGCTACATCCAAACTGTTACCAAAAGTTTGTTCTTTCACAAAGGGCCAATATATGCCCTCAAATATATTTGCCTGTATTAAGCTTCCTAACAAACAACAGAAGCAGAATGAGCAACTTTCAGAATCAAGCTTTTCTCTGCTTAATTACTGAAATACATTTAGATGAACAGTGTTATTACAAAACCAGAAACACTTTTATTTCTTTGCACTACAGTTTTGTATGCAAGCTAAAAGCATAAATAGCAGCATTCCCACAAGATCAATTCTCTCTTTGAGAAAGCCTATAGCCTAGGTTTCCTTGGGCAGCCCAAGTCAGCAACTGAGAAGATGCAAATGTTTCATTTCAAAACACTTCAAATTTGTGCCATGTATGTCAGCAGGGGCTCCTCATCCTAGTTCTTTCAGCTTTTGGGGATCACTTCATAACTCCTAGCAAAGCTACCAGAAGGTGTCTGAAATTAACCATATAAGACCCATGGTGATAAACCCAACTGCTGTTCTCTTTGATCATCAAAGCATGTGAATGTCGTTGATATATGTCTCATGGATGCTTCACAGCTGCCAGTTAAGGAGCACATGAACAGCCTGAGACATAGTTTACAGGAGCTTGAACCCTGGAGCATACATTTGTCACCCGAGCAGAAGTAGAACTCTCCGCTTTGAAAATATATATAGCCTTCTTACTGTCAGGTGAGATGTTAGCAGACCGTGTTTAGCTTCTCTTAGGAATTTGTCCTCGAAGAAGGAACCTGAATGCTTCACTATGAAATCCCCAGCTGAAACGCAGCATCTCCTGCTGAGTTCTTCTACACTAAGGAACATCTTTGTGGAGGATTTTGTACATTTAAAAGATTTTCAGAAGGGAGAAGTGAACACAGCACCCAGACCACAGCAACATATCTAATTTTATCCATCCCATGGCAGCAGCATATACTCTGACAACGCAGCCACCAAGGGTAAGAGGGCTACCCATATTTGTGCATGTCACCAATCTAGAAAAAAAGGAAGTGCCTGCAAGATACAGAAAGATAACTGTGATCATCGTGGAGGAACATGCACTCCTGCTACAGGCTGTCAGGAGTCACAGCTGTGATGTTTGGAACCAGCAGCAATATTCCCTGGGAGCCAGCTCTATCTGATCCTACACATCCTGCTCAGACACAGACCGACATTAGCAGCCTGGGCCCTGCACAGCATGCAGTTTCGTGTCCAGGAGCTCAGAGAGGGGCAGCGCTGGCTGACAGAGAAGTGAATGTGTCAATGTAGAAAGGGAATGTGGGGGGTGGGAGAGTCCGGGAAACGATTGTGTGGGGGAGGTGTAGGGAAAGCAAAAGAGTGCTTACCATGCAGACAGATTTTGGAAAGCTCTGAGAGCTTTAGAAAAGCAAGTTAACCCAGAACCATGGCTACTGTATGGAGCTGATGTCATCTGGCTCTGTGCATAAAAGCCCCCACTTTTTCTTCTTTTGTGCAGTCCTCGGATGACATCAGCTCGAAAGCACAAGAACATACCTTTGTGCTGCAGCACTTCCCCTGCTGGCTCCTGCCACACATCTCATTCCTCCTGCTCATAGCCCTCCTTTGCCCAGAAATGCTCCCTGACCCCCACTGAATGCCAAACAGCACTGTCTAGTCAGAGAGTGCTCTGGGAGCCCGGGAGCACCAGTGCTCCATGGCAGCACAGAGGAGCTCCTATTCAAGCAATGTATAGCATGCCCCACACCTCAGCAACCCACAGTGGGGCCTCCACAGCCGATTTCAGCTGCTTTACAATGCTGTCAAAGTTGAATGGTGTGAACTGATTAGACAGACAGGGTAACTGTGGCTGTTTAATTATTTTAAAGGTTGGATCCTCTTTGATGGGATATACAATGGCATATGACTGAATCTTGTTATAGTCCAATATTGCTGTTAAATAAGCAGAGTGAAAAAAATAACATCTGTAGCCTAATTTACTAAGAAATTGCAAACAGTTTGTAGTTGTATGATCATTAACAGATTGGTTTATAATTGGCATGCATGGTGGCTATATAACAAGGCCTGTGACACTCTTTGTGACATGTAAATACAAAAGAAAAAAAAAAAACATCCAAAGCACATCCTGGCCAATGTTATTTCATGCAGAGAAAGGGAGGGAGCTGAGTGAAGGGAGGGCTGGAAGTGAACACCCTGATAAAAAAAAAAACAAACAGCACCAATATAGAAAACCAGAGAGAAGTCTGTACTGGAAAAACAAGTCTACAAAAATCAGGCAAATGGAGTTGAGTGTTTCCCATTAGAAAGCCCAAGTAGCCCATTAATAGCATCTATCTCCTTTTCAGCACCATGCCTCTGCTAACGTTCCTCATCCCTGTGCTTTTTCCTGCAGATGAAAGGTATTCTGCTAAAAGCCTGTGATCTTCAAAGGTGTGCATGTGCAGAAACATTCACTGGAAAAGTATTCAAGCAATTATAAGGAAATCCAATGTTTTCAATACTGCAACAGGTTATTTCTACTTAGATGGCAGTGGAGCATAATAAGCTGGGACTCTCCCTTCTATGTATAGAAGAAAACACTTCTGCAGAGGAAGTCTGGTTAACTTACCGTTAATATGCCACAGCATCTGGAACCCACTTCTTGCTTGCAGTCCATCAGAATAAAATTCCACATGAAGGCTGGTGCCTGTGGTGCTCCCTGCCAGAGGAAGAGACTGTCCACAGAAAGTACCTATCAGGTTGGATTGTACATCAGGCCCATCATAGAGCTGAAATGAAAAAAAGATACTCAGTGAGGAAAAAAGTGTCTCCCCGGTTCTCGGTGTACAGCAAAGAAAATAATTAAGCTTCTAATATTGGCCACCCTTACACAGTGATATGAACTACAGGCGGAGTGATATGAATGCAAAAGTGACACAAGGTAACCACAATATGTTTTAAAACCTGTCTGCACAGCGAGTGGAGTAGGAAGGTCTTCATTCTGTTTTGGTATGTATCGGGGTTGCTGGGGAAGAACAAAAGAGCAAATGGCAATGAAACAGAAAAAAAAACAGGATGTCCTGGGTTGAATTTGACCATGCATCTAATAGGCTCAGTGCCTCCAAACCCTTCAGTGATAACTCATATGCCTTTATCTTTTTAGTGCACTCAGATGATTTCTCTAGGAAATAATGCAGTACACTAAGGAGCCGACATCACCAGAGCCTCCTGGAGCAGTGATGAAAAACTGTAAACAAAAAATAAAGCAAATCCTCTAAAACCACAAAGTAAACTTTACATGTGTTTGCTCATTGTGTCACGATCTTATGCTAGTCTCCTGCTTTGGAGGAGAAATGGACTGAATCATGATTTCTGATCTTTTGTACCTAGAACAACCGTATGCTTTACCTGCAAGTCACATTCTACAGGACAGCACTTTGACAGTCAGGGTGTTGGCTGATGTAGCCAGCCTAAAAATCTTTCTGTCCCTCAAACACAGACAAGAATCCCTCCATCCTACTCTTAAAACACTAATGTTGTTAAAAAAAATTTAAAAAATCCAGTTTAAAATTCATTTTAATCTTGAAATCTGAAGTAAGTTATATACTCACACTTAAAAATACCTAAGACATGTTTTGGTAGAGTGGGAATGGTTGTTCAGAGCCTCATCAGTTGTCTCCAAATGGTTTTAAAGGTTTTTTCCTATCCCACTTTTGTGAACGTTTTCATGTTCAGTAAATCACACTGAATATGCATCTTTGTTCTGCACCTAATATTGTATTGCTCAGTGTTATTGTTCAGGAAGAAAGATACAAACCTGGTAGAAATTAGACATAACTAAATTGCACTTGAATTATGATACCAGGTTGCCAGTTGTTGTCTGCTATGGGTTCCTTACTTGCTTATTTTTTGTTATGTTATAATGATTCTGACAGTTTAGAATAACAGAAACCCTCACACTTTCTTACAGTTTTGCCACATTTCATCTGATCTTCTTTCTCACAGAAGAACACATCTTCCTAATACAACCCAGCAAATTACTGACACAGAAACCACGCCCGAACACTCCCATGTTTCCTTTAAGAATTTCAACAAAAAAATTCTCTGTTCAGAAGCCATCACCATAAAATCCTCTCCATGCAGAGAATCAAACCTCTGAACCCAAGAAAGACAGACAAGGTTTATTTATCTTTGTTCTCCGTTATTCAAATCTCTTGTCCAAATACCTCTAATTCCACTAACAGTTCTCCTGCACTGCATACTGATATCATGGGAGCGTGATATTACAGTGAATATTGATTAACCGTGCTAGCTACTAATTTAGCACTTTTTCTAGCACTTGCACATGGTAATCAGTAATGAAGCCCTCAGCTCTCCTGTTCACAGCGCTGGGCTCATGGAACTGTCAGAAACCTTGTAGCTGACTTCAGAAGTAGTTGGGAGCCAGAAATTTACTCAAGTAGTTTCAAATCCTGGAGCTGACAGTCAAGCTTGAAAATCTTTTTTTTTTAATAAAAAATAAATTGGTTGTAATTCAGCCAAAAGTTAGGGGCAAACTGCTGGAATAATTCCATGGTAGAATTCTGCGGCTTATTTTATGGCTGGTGACCGTGATAATTTTTTTTGTTTGTTTGTTTTCAATCTTCTAATGCCATGAAATACCCAGAGCATCAGAAATATATTCAAACTTGAGAACTGTCATTCAGTGAAAGCAGAAGAGCTTTTAAGCTTCTACTTATAGACCGATTGCTGGTAGTGCTCACAAAGCCTTGATCAGATGTGATTAAATTAGATACAAAATTGTCATAACGATGTTAAAAAGTTGTATCTATCTGTATTTTTCCCAAATGCAAAGCCTGACAAGCAGATGAGCTGTCCCACACCCAGCATTACAGTTATGACCTTCTTCCAAGCCAGGCTTAGAGCTTTGCACATTCTTTTATGGCTTAAGTTCAGCAAAATAAAATATAGTCAGATCCAATTAGCTTTTTAACAGTACTACTTCCTATGACAGTCTTGTGGTATATACTACTCATATTTCTGTGGCTTTAAGCCATAGAAATCTTACACCAGAAAAACATGAATGGGGAAGAATGAATCAATGTGGAGATTGTGAATCTGAGCTCCAAATGAGATGCAAAAGGACACATATGCAATGATCAGCCGTTAGCATTAGTGGCTTCAATTTAAAAACAAACAAACTGGTAAAGAGCTATGAAGTAAACCACACCCAGAAACATTCAAATCAAAACAACAAAAAAAAAATAATGCAAAAAATGAGCTCCATGCTACTCCTGTAACTCTGATTCATCAAGGGACTGTTATTTTTATCTAAGACAGCGAACGTCACATTTCTATGTTATTTCCCCTGAACACAGCCAGTGTTTTTTCAAGATACAAATAATGGTTTCTATGGCAATCCCTTCACACAGTGCTGCCCCGTAGCTCTGGGTTCAGTGCAGTGTTTCACAGGAAACATGAAAGCCTGCCCAGCTGTAACTCATTGAGAGGGGCAGAGCCGCCGCTGCTCGAATTACAGCACTCTCTTCAAGCTGTCTTTCACTCATAAATGAAGGGAACAGCTGCGTGGTTCCACAAAGCATTTTGAACTTCTAAAACCACATTTTGCTCTCACGGAAACATGGGCACACGAAACCAAAGCTGAACACGGATCTCATGAGCCATGATTTCTCTCTGCTTCTCGGTGGTAGTGTTTCTCGTGTAAGGGCCTACCTTGTCAGCTGTGCCATCCTGAACCGCTGCACACTGAGGAGAAGTTCTTCCTCACGCAGCAAGAGGCACAGCACTCCTTGATCAGTGCAGGGTGGTTGTATTTCAGGGTGGTGGTTTGTTGGCCCCTCTGGCAGCATGCTGACTCCAGGAACTGGGCTCCCTCCCAGCTACTCACTGGGAAGAACTTGCTTGCCTCCCTTTCTGTGTAGATATCTGTTTCATAATTTATTTGTTCAGGCCTTTTAGACTCCACCACAAAATCCAAGGGCTTCACAGTGATTTTGGCAGCTTATACAGCGAGCAAAAGTTGCAAACAATTGAAGCATGGTTTGAGATCCTTAGCATGGCAGAATATGAAAGATGATGCCCTTCCCCTGCTCCCTTCATTCAAACAGCTGCCCAGCAGCACAAGAGTGTTAAGTTCCACCACTAACACCAGGTCTAGACAGCTCTGAGATACCTTCAGATGAAACATTAGGTATAGGCTCAGTAATTGCTTCGGGAAGCTCCTTATCAGGCTGCCCACAGGAGCAGCGTATACGCTGACACTGAGTGCTGGGGGGGAGGTACTATCTCCCTAAGGGCTGAAAGCCGAGGGACTGTCTTGCAGCAAGGTGGCAGCTGAAAACCATCTGCTGTACGTTGGAGCGGGGCTGCAACAGCAGCTAGCCTAGGTTGCAGGAAGGGCTCAGCTTGGGTAGATCCCTGAGGAGCCTTCGTGGTCACAAGTGGATTATGGCTTTCTGACTTTTAGCCTGGAAGCATGTCTTCAACACCAACAATGATGATCTGAAGGCCACAGCTGCTTATCTCTCTTTGGAGGAGCAAAGCAAAACAGCATGACCTGTGTCAGAGAAGCTCACTGCCAGAAATGGAGTAAGGGCTCAAGAACAGAGCTTACTATAAAATGGAGTTTCTGCTGCATGGATAAAAGAAAAGAAAAATTTTGAAGATGCTTATTTGGGCATACTCAAGGAGGAGACATTTTGCTAGCTGAATACCTCATCGGGCTTATTTCCTCTTGCAAAGTGAGACTGGAAGAAGCCCTCACAGCAGGCTGCAGGGCTCCATCTTCTCAGTGTTCCTAACAGAATACTGGCTTTTCTTAGAGCAAAACTTGAACGTTATTTTGGATAATTTTATTTCTGTGAAAAGGGATTTTTTTTTTCCATCAAAGTGAAATATTATAAGGGGAAACTTCCAGCCTAAGCTGCTGTAGTAAAAAGCTACCTAGTGCATTTGTTAGGTGCAAGCCATAGTCTTGATTCAGAGATGATGGGCTCATCAGAGCCAAACTTTCAGTTTCATATGAAGGGATAAACCATCCTGTTAATAGCAACAGCTCTCATTTTCATTGTCAGTAATTCTGTTATCATCAGATAATTCTATTATTTACTGTCACTTTTACTATTGCTAGCTATCATTAATTTGTTATATAATTATGAATAATTACATCAATTATTCTCTCAGTTGGAGACTCCATACGTACTGTTTGTATAGTCTTAAAAGCTTTTGTATTAGGATCACCTGCAACAGGTCTGGAACAGACTGCAGAATTCAGAAAAGGGGCTCACATCTGGGATCAGACCAGCATGACTATGAGTATCCCACTGACTGCAGGGGCACCCAGAGACATCCTCAAGGAATTGTTCTGACACATACTAACATCCCTTTCCTCTCAAAAGTGGGACACTTGACCTGAGATTGTTTCAATTGATCTAAATATTACAGGCAGTGTATAGGTAGCAGCTCTTCCTGAATGGGTAAGTTTTTGAGAAGGATGTGGCATCACAACAAATATGTTTCCAGAAAACAAAATGATGCAAAATCAGAGAACATAATCATCATTCAGAAAGAGATCAGCACTAATTGTCGAAGCAAGAATCAACACAGATAAAAACTAATCAATTTCCAAGCAGCACATTTACTTTGAGAAGAAACAGAGTACAAGCTTGAGAACCTGCAGGCCTGTCGGCCAGAGAAAAGAAGGAAACTAAAACTGCAAGACATGGTACATTGCTCTAGCTTAGCACCACAGCAACAGTTTTCACAGAAACAAAGGCAGCTTAAGAATTCCAGTGATGTAACGCATGGAGCCTTCTTATTTCTGCACAAACAGGAGAATGGCAGAAGGCTACGCTTGCATTTGCATGATGAAAAGTGTTCACAATTACCAGTAGGAAAAAAGCCCCTTCATATGAACTCTTTCTAAATATTGTTTTAATATGACTGTTTAAATATGTTTATGCCCTGGATGACCCTTGAAAAAACTCATTGCTCAGCTACTGTAGGCAACTTCTTTGCCTCCAAGCAGACACCCTTCTTTCACTAATCAACTGTTTTCTTCCATAGTATAAAAGACTTTGAAATTGTGCTTTAGCAGATGTAATGAGCACACCAGTTGATCTCTTTGGGAATTAAATAACATGAAAACACTAATTTCTAGTTTTATGACAGTAAAAGCTTTATCTGAGTCCATGTCTTGTCTCGTAACCTGAGCTTGAAATGCAGAGCCCTTTGAAAATTCCAGGCAGGGTTACATTCCGTACTGGACTACAGTGACATTTTAGAAAAAAATTGTCACCTCTTATGCTACTGTTATGTACCACCTCAAAGAAAACAATTTCTAACCACAGGCAAATCTGCTTGTTTCCACCTTTCTAAGAAAGACTTAGTTATTTTTATATCATTCACAGAAACATCTTCAATAAGGCTTTGAGTTTCCTATAAGAATGGAAGAGATGTAGGGTGTATCCTGGGACGAGATTATAGATTGTAAAGCTGTTCTAAGTATCAGAAAAGGAAGCAATTGCAGTTTGAGAGAGGAATGCCCAGGAGATACCCAGCTAGTAGGTCAAACCCAAGACCTGCCTTTGAGACTTCATTTGTTCAGCATGATATTTCAAATCCTAAAGCCTCACATGATTTTAACCCACATGAACCAAACTACCAGCACAAGCAGCAGCACCACACTGACGCAGCTGGAGGGAGAGATCCTCTCTGGGAATCCCCATTTGAGAAAATTTGCATCATATGTAATTATGGCAGTATAGAAGAGTTACAAATGAAGATCCAGAAAAAGGGAAATGCCGCTTCCCATTTTGCTTTCAGTAAAACAAAACCACCTGCTTATAGGAACAGCAGGAAAGGTGCTTCCCATGATGAGGGGAAGCTTTGACCAGTTCAGGTGGGGTTTCTTCTGCCACCGTGTCACTTTGTACCATAATGCCTGTGCGCTCAGTGGGATAAACTCCTTCACTGCAAAGATAGCCTTACACACTGGCCCAGGTTTCTAGCAAAATTTGGAGGACAGTGGTTGAACAGAAGAGTCTAGAATCCAGCAACAAGATGAGTCCTAGATGCCATTTTCCCAGCAAGGGGAATCAGCTACATGTGGTAGTTTTTCACAGTCACTTCAGTGTACAGCAATTCTTCCTGAAGATACAGGCAGAGTCACATTGCTCTGAGCTGGCAGGGCATGGAAAGCAGAGCTCATGAATCTGACTCATTTTGGTGAGGCCCCGAGCAGGGTTTGGGCTCCTTCCTGTGCCACTCGTGCTTCTTGTCATCTGAGCCTTCTGTAGACATCATACAACCCTTTCACTGCTGACAAGTTTAGCAGTCTTGATGCACTGGCTTTTTGTTTTGTTTTTCTATCTGCTTCTCAGTAACCTTTCAAGCAGTTAAGCCAAACAGTACTTCAATGCTGGTAACACACGCAAATAGGAAAACAAAATAATCTTAGCCCTGAGGAAGTCTCGCACATGGCAGGCAGCTTGCTGACCCAGCATTCTCCTTTTCATGACTGTCCAGTAAAAAAATCAATGCAAGGGCTAGGATTTCCTTGTGTACCAATGGTGAACCTGCCACAGAGACCTAAGAACTGTCGCTTTTATCCTTATTATCTTGTATCAAAGAATGTGTTGCAGAGGCCTGCAGACCCCTGAAGGAACTCAGGAAAGGGCTGGCCTGCTGCCAGCTCACATGGTTATGCATTAATGGATATCACTGCTGGCTGGCCAGGGGGATGTAATTTGATGTCTGCGTGCAGAGCCTGCATGTATATATTTAATATATTGTCTGCTTCCCCAGGGCGATGCACTACTGGTGACATTTTGTAAATCAATGCATGGCCATAAGCAAAGCCATTCTCTGTGCTTGGAGAATTCCTGCAGCACTTTGAAAAGTCAGTCATACATAGAATATAATAACGTTCATCCCCTGATATGTTTTTTCTTACAGAAGAAGTTAATAAAATAAAAAGAGGATGACTAGCTGAACACAAGCAAGTTATCTAATACATAGATTCATAGATTCATAGATACATTAGGTTGGAAAGGACCTACAAGATCATCTAGTCCAACCATCCTCACACCACCATCCCTACCAACCAAGCTACTAAATCAAATCCCTCAGCACCTCATCTAAACGCTTCTTGAACAGAGCTAGGGACGGTGCCTCAACCACCTCCCTAGGCAGGCCATTCCAGTGCCTGACCACTCTCTCAGAGAAAAAATTTTTCCTCAAGTCTAATCTAAATCTTCCCCGGCACAACTTGTGGCCATTCCCTCTCGTCCTGTCATTAGTTACCTGGCAGAAGAGGCCGACCCCCTCCTTACCACAGCCTCCCTTCAGGAAGTGGTAGAGCGCAATGAGGTCTCCTCTGAGCCTCCTTTTCCCCAAACTAAACAATCCCAGCTCCCTCAGCCGCTCCTCGTAAGACTTGTGCTCCAGACCCCTCACCAGTTTTGTTGCCCTTCTCTGAACACGCTCCAGGGCCTCGACGTCTCTCTTGTAGTGAGGGGCCCAAAACTGAACGCAGTACTCGAGGTGCGGCCGCACCAGAGCTGAGTACAGGGGGATGATCACCTCCCTGCTCCTGCTGGCCACACTATTCCTAATACAGGCCAGGATGCCATTGGCCTTCTTGGCCACCTGGGCACACTGCCGGCTCATATTGAGCCGAGCATCAACCAACACCCCCAGGTCCTTTTCCTCTATACACTCCTCAAGCCATTCTGCCCCAAGCCTATAGCATTGCATGGGGTGATTGTGGCCAAAGTGCAGGACCCGGCACTTGGCCTTATTGAACCTCATCCCATTGACCTCAGCCCAACTGTCTAGCCTATCCAGATCCCGCTGAAGGGCCTCCCTACCCTCAGGCAGATCGACACATCCTCCCAACTCGGTGTCATCCGCAAACTTACTGAGGGTACACTCAATCCCCTCATCCAGGTCATCAATAAAGATATTAAACAAGACGGGCCCCAATACCGACCCTTGGGGGACACCACTCGTGACAGGACGCCAGCTGGACTTGACTCCATTAACCACTACCCGCTGGGCACGGCCCTCTAGCCAATTCTCAACCCAGAGAAGAGTGAACCTGTCCACACCATGGGCTGCCGGCTTCTGCAGGAGAATACTGTGGGAGACCGTGTCAAAGGCTTTGCTGAAGTCCAGGTAGACTACATCAACAGCCTTTCCCTCATCTACCAGTCTGGTCACCCAGTCGTAGAAGGAGATGAGGTTGGACAAGCACGACCTGCCCTTTGTGAACCCGTGCTGGCTGGGTCTGATCCCCTGATTGCCATGCACGTGCCGTGTGATCTCCCTCAAGATCAATTGCTCCATAACTTTCCCTGATACCGAGGTCAGGCTGACAGGCCTGTAGTTCCCCGGGTCTTCCTTACGGCCTTTCTTGTAGATGGGAGTCACATCGGCAAGCCTCCAATCTTGCGGGACCTCTCCAGATGACCAGGAATGCTGATAGATGGCAGAAAGCGGCTTGGCAATCACCTCTGCCAGCTCCCTCAGCACCCTTGGGTGGATCCCATCTGGCCCCATGGACTTGTGGCAGTTCAGATGGAGGAGCAGGTCTCTGACTGTCTCTGCTGGGATCACAGGGGGTGTATGATGCGCTTCGTCCCAGACTTCCAGGTCAGGGCGAGGAGTATCCTGAGGATAACTGGTCTGTCTATTAAAGACAGACGTGAAGAAGGCATTGAGAACCTCAGCCTTTTCCTTATCCTCTGTGGTTACATTCCCTGCCGCATCAAGTAAAGGAGGGAAATTCTCCTTAGTTCTTCTTTTACTGTTAATATATTTATAAAAGGATTTTTTGTTCTCCTTTACTGCAGTAGCCAGTCTAAGTTCAAGCTGGGCTTTTGCATTTCTAACTTCCTGCCTGCAAATCTTGGCAAGTTCCCTGTAGTCTCCCCAAGTAGCCTGTCCCATCTTCCAGAGGGCATAGACTCTCTTTTTCTCCCGGAGTCTCAACAAAAGATCCCGGTTCATCCACACTGGCCTTTTTCCCCTCCGGCTTGACTTACGGTACTCAGGGACAGCCTGCACCTGTGCCTTTAAGATGTCCGTCTTGAGGAGGACCCAGGCTTCCTGGACCCCTTTACCCCTCAGGAGCGAGTCCCAAGGGACCCTTGCAACAAGCGTCCTGAACAGGTCAAAGTCTGCCCTCCGGAAGTCCAAGGTAGCAGTTTTGCTAGTCACCCTCTTGATGTCACCAAGAATAGCAAACTCTACCATTTCATGGTCACTCTGGCCAAGACGATCCCCAACCTTCACATCTCCTACTAGTCCTTCTCTGTTAGTGAAGAGCAGGTCTAGCAGGGCACCTCCCCTGGTAGGTTCTTGCACCAGCTGTGTCAGGAAGCAATCTTCCACACACTCCAGAAATCTCATGGACTGCTTCCTCTGCGCAGTATTATATTTCCAGCATATATCAGGGAAGTTGAAGTCCCCCATGAGAACTAGTGCTGGCCATCGTGCAACATCTACTAGTTGCTTGTAGAACACCTCATCTATCTCCTCATCTTGGCTAGGCGGTCTATAACAGAGCCCCACCACGATGTCACTCCTACAGACCATCCCCCTGTGATCCTTACCCACAGACACTCCACTTGGTCGTTTCCAACCTCAAGCTCTTCAACATCAAGACACTCTTTGATATAGAGAGCTATGCCACCACCCTTTTTTCCCCGCCTATCCCTTCTGAAGAGCTTGTAGCCATCCATCCCAGTACTCCAGTCATGGGAGGGGTCCCACCATGTTTCTGTAATAGCAACAGGGTCATAGTTAGACTGCCTTACAATCATTTCAAGCTCTTCTTGTTTATTGCCCATGCTGCGTGCGTTGGTGTATATATGCACTTCAGCTGAGACATTTGCCTCACCCTTTGTTCCAGCACAGCCCCCCCGGGCTCTTCACTGGGGAGCCCTGTTATATCCCCTACCCCCATCACAGCTAGTTTAAAGCTCTCTCAGTTAGCCCAGCTAGCTCCTGGGCTAGAATTCGTTTCCCCCTTTGGGACAGGTGTATTCCATCAGCGGATAACAGGCCAGGAGCTGAGTAAACTGCCCCGTGGTCAAAAAACCCAGCCTAGAACATGCTGTGTAGCATTCTAACATGATCTAGCAGCAGCTGCTGGCTTTTGTCTTCCGCTCTGCACATACAGAGTGAAAACCAAAGTGGATGCCCCTGATCCCCTCATGGAGCATCACTGTGTCTTCTCTGTTTTAACTTAAATTACATGGACTTTTCTGTACCAACTGCTGATTTGATTCCATACTGCTGCAGTCACCATCCTTCTCAGTGGGATCATTAGAACATTACTATTTCCTGCTTCACCGAGATCTTCCATCTTCCTGCTACTTTCCCCCTCCTATTGGCAGCTTTCTTCAGCTTGCATGAATCTATTACTTCTCGAAGCTGTGGTAAATAAATACCACGTTTTATCACCGCTTTGATACATCCCCCCCACAACCTAAAAACAGAAGATGTTAGTTTTTTTTCAGAACACAAACAAAGCAAGGGAGCAACAACAACAGAAGAGGGCTACTTCTTGTCTCCAACATCCAACATGAGCAATTACAAGTGTATCTTGAATTTAAAAGCAAACAAGTCTTCATAAAGACATTTCAGCACATTCAAAATAACACGCAACCTGCCTGACCTGCGACAAAAAACGGCTGCACATATTTCAACAGGAAGGTCAGCCTAACCGTTAGCCAACTCAATCAGAACATGCCATTTCCATCCCATTCCAAGTAGACTTGAACAGAAGTCATGATGACTTATTTATTGGAGCTAAGACCACGGTGAAAACCCCACAGGGCTACCCATCACAGGACTGTGTGATGGTTCAACACTCAAACGGATAGAAACTGGCTTGAAATAAAAAAATCACTCACAGTGCACTATGATCTTTGCTTAACGAGTTATTAAAACAACTCTGCAGGTGCACAGCTTCCAGGAGACTGAGCAAAAGCATCATACTCGATGTCAACAGTATTCATACTGCAGTATTAGAGACAGAAAAGGAGAAAGGAACAGAATCCTTACAGACTCAACCTAAAGCGCAAGCAGAGTTTTCTTCCTAGTTACACAAATTTAAATAAAGTACAAAAACTTGTCTTATAAATGCTGCTCTCTGTGCGCACTTCCTCATGTCCGTCATCTCACAAGCGCATGTCCAGTCCAACAACAAAACTAATGAGCAAAGAGAGATACAGTGAAGAGCGAGGCTGCACAATCAGTTGTAGAAAAACTGCACTGCAATCAGATGCACCCAGCCTAGAACATGCTGTGTAGCATTCTAACATGATCTAGCAGCAGCTGCTGGCTTTTGTCTTCCGCTCTGCACACTCCACTTCCAGTACCTGAAAGGTACTGGAAGTGGAGTGTACAGAGTGAAAACCAAAGTGGATGCCCCTGATCCCCTCATGGAGCATCACTGTGTCTTCTCTGTTTTAACTTAAATTACATGGACTTTTCTGTACCAACTGCTGATTTGATTCCATACTGCTGCAGTCACCATCCTTCTCAGTGGGATCATTAGGACATTACTATTTCCTGCTTCACCGAGATCTTCCATCTTCCTGCTACTTTCCCCCTCCTATTGGCAGCTTTCTTCAGCTTGCATGAATCTATTACTTCTCGAAGCTGTGGTAAATAAATACCACGTTTTATCACCGCTTTGATACATCCTCCCCACAACCTAAAAACAGAAGATGTTAGTTTTTTTCAGAACACAAACAAAGCAAGGGAGCAACAACAACAGAAGAGGGCTACTTCTTGTCTCCAACATTCAACATGAGCAATTACAAGTGTATCTTGAATTTAAAAGCAAACAAGTCTTCAGCAAAACTGACGAGCAAAGAGAGATACAGTGAAGAGCAAGGCTGCACAATCAGTTGTAGAAAAACTGCACTGCAATCAGATTCATAGATTCATAGATTCATAGATACATTAGGTTGGAAAGGACCTACAAGATCATCTAGTCCAACCATCCTCACACCACCAACCCTACCAACCAAGCTACTAAATCAAATCCCTCAGCACCTCATCTAAACGCTTCTTGAACAGCGCTAGGGACGGTGCCTCAACCACCTCCCTAGGCAGGCCATTCCAGTGCCTGACCACTCTCTCAGAGAAAAAATTTTTCCTCAAGTCTAATCTAAATCTTCCCCGGCACAACTTGTGGCCATTCCCTCTCGTCCTGTCATTAGTTACCTGGCAGAAGAGGCCGACCCCCTCCTTACCACAGCCTCCCTTCAGGAAGTGGTAGAGCGCAATGAGGTCTCCTCTGAGCCTCCTTTTCCCCAAACTAAACAATCCCAGCTCCCTCAGCCGCTCCTCGTAAGACTTGTGCTCCAGACCCCTCACCAGTTTTGTTGCCCTTCTCTGAACACGCTCCAGGGCCTCGACGTCTCTCTTGTAGTGAGGGGCCCAAAACTGAACGCAGTACTCGAGGTGCGGCCGCACCAGAGCTGAGTACAGGGGGATGATCACCTCCCTGCTCCTGCTGGCCACACTATTCCTAATACAGGCCAGGATGCCATTGGCCTTCTTGGCCACCTGGGCACACTGCCGGCTCATATTGAGCCGAGCATCAACCAACACCCCCAGGTCCTTTTCCTCTATACACTCCTCAAGCCATTCTGCCCCAAGCCTATAGCATTGCATGGGGTGATTGTGGCCAAAGTGCAGGACCCGGCACTTGGCCTTATTGAACCTCATCCCATTGACCTCAGCCCAACTGTCTAGCCTATCCAGATCCCGCTGAAGGGCCTCCCTACCCTCAGGCAGATCGACACATCCTCCCAACTCGGTGTCATCCGCAAACTTACTGAGGGTACACTCAATCCCCTCATCCAGGTCATCAATAAAGATATTAAACAAGACGGGCCCCAATACCGACCCTTGGGGGACACCACTCGTGACAGGACGCCAGCTGGACTTGACTCCATTAACCACTACCCGCTGGGCACGGCCCTCTAGCCAATTCTCAACCCAGAGAAGAGTGAACCTGTCCACACCATGGGCTGCCGGCTTCTGCAGGAGAATACTGTGGGAGACCGTGTCAAAGGCTTTGCTGAAGTCCAGGTAGACTACATCAACAGCCTTTCCCTCATCTACCAGTCTGGTCACCCAGTCGTAGAAGGAGATGAGGTTGGACAAGCACGACCTGCCCTTTGTGAACCCGTGCTGGCTGGGTCTGATCCCCTGATTGCCATGCACGTGCCGTGTGATCTCCCTCAAGATCAATTGCTCCATAACTTTCCCTGATACCGAGGTCAGGCTGACAGGCCTGTAGTTCCCCGGGTCTTCCTTACGGCCTTTCTTGTAGATGGGAGTCACATCGGCAAGCCTCCAATCTTGCGGGACCTCTCCAGATGACCAGGAATGCTGATAGATGGCAGAAAGCGGCTTGGCAATCACCTCTGCCAGCTCCCTCAGCACCCTTGGGTGGATCCCATCTGGCCCCATGGACTTGTGGCAGTTCAGATGGAGGAGCAGGTCTCTGACTGTCTCTGCTGGGATCACAGGGGGTGTATGATGCGCTTCGTCCCAGACTTCCAGGTCAGGGCGAGGAGTATCCTGAGGATAACTGGTCTGTCTATTAAAGACAGACGTGAAGAAGGCATTGAGAACCTCAGCCTTTTCCTTATCCTCTGTGGTTACATTCCCTGCCGCATCAAGTAAAGGAGGGAAATTCTCCTTAGTTCTTCTTTTACTGTTAATATATTTATAAAAGGATTTTTTGTTCTCCTTTACTGCAGTAGCCAGTCTAAGTTCAAGCTGGGCTTTTGCATTTCTAACTTCCTGCCTGCAAATCTTGGCAAGTTCCCTGTAGTCTCCCCAAGTAGCCTGTCCCATCTTCCAGAGGGCATAGACTCTCTTTTTCTCCCGGAGTCTCAACAAAAGATCCCGGTTCATCCACACTGGCCTTTTTCCCCTCCGGCTTGACTTACGGTACTCAGGGACAGCCTGCACCTGTGCCTTTAAGATGTCCGTCTTGAGGAGGACCCAGGCTTCCTGGACCCCTTTACCCCTCAGGAGCGAGTCCCAAGGGACCCTTGCAACAAGCGTCCTGAACAGGTCAAAGTCTGCCCTCCGGAAGTCCAAGGTAGCAGTTTTGCCAGTCACCCTCTTGATGTCACCAAGAATAGCAAACTCTACCATTTCATGGTCACTCTGGCCAAGACGATCCCCAACCTTCACATCTCCTACTAGTCCTTCTCTGTTAGTGAAGAGCAGGTCTAGCAGGGCACCTCCCCTGGTAGGTTCTTGCACCAGCTGTGTCAGGAAGCAATCTTCCACACACTCCAGAAATCTCATGGACTGCTTCCTCTGCGCGGTATTATATTTCCAGCATATATCAGGGAAGTTGAAGTCCCCCATGAGAACTAGTGCTGGCCATCGTGCAACATCTACTAGTTGCTTGTAGAACACCTCATCTATCTCCTCATCTTGGCTAGGCGGTCTATAACAGAGCCCCACCACGATGTCACTCCTACAGACCATCCCCCTGTGATCCTTACCCACAGACACTCCACTTGGTCGTTTCCAACCTCAAGCTCTTCAACATCAAGACACTCTTTGATATAGAGAGCTATGCCACCACCCTTTTTTCCCCTCCTATCCCTTCTGAAGAGCTTGTAGCCATCCATCCCAGTACTCCAGTCATGGGAGGGGTCCCACCATGTTTCTGTAATAGCAACAAGGTCATAGTTAGACTGCCTTACAATCGTTTCAAGCTCTTCTTGTTTATTGCCCATGCTGCGTGCGTTGGTGTATATATGCACTTCAGCTGAGACATTTGCCTCACCCTTTGTTCCAGCACAGCCCCCCCGGGCTCTTCACTGGGGAGCCCTGTTATATCCCCTACCCCCATCACAGCTAGTTTAAAGCTCTCTCAATTAGCCCAGCTAGCTCCTGGGCTAGAATTCGTTTCCCCCTTTGGGACAGGTGTATTCCATCAGCGGATAACAGGCCAGGAGCTGAGTAAACTGCCCCGTGGTCAAAAAACCCAGCCTAGAACATGCTGTGTAGCATTCTAACATGATCTAGCAGCAGCTGCTGGCTTTTGTCTTCCGCTCTGCACATACAGAGTGAAAACCAAAGTGGATGCCCCTGATCCCCTCATGGAGCATCACTGTGTCTTCTCTGTTTTAACTTAAATTACATGGACTTTTCTGTACCAACTGCTGATTTGATTCCATACTGCTGCAGTCACCATCCTTCTCAGTGGGATCATTAGGACATTACTATTTCCTGCTTCACTGAGATCTTCCATCTTCCTGCTACTTTCCCCCTCCTATTGGCAGCTTTCTTCAGCTTGCATGAATCTATTACTTCTCGAAGCTGTGGTAAATAAATACCACGTTTTATCACCGCTTTGATACATCCTCCCCACAACCTAAAAACAGAAGATGTTAGTTTTTTTTCAGAACACAAACAAAGCAAGGGAGCAACAACAACAGAAGAGGGCTACTTCTTGTCTCCAACATTCAACATGAGCAATTACAAGTGTATCTTGAATTTAAAAGCAAACAAGTCTTCAGCAAAACTGACGAGCAAAGAGAGATACAGTGAAGAGCAAGGCTGCACAATCAGTTGTAGAAAAACTGCACTGCAATCAGATTCATAGATTCATAGATTCATAGATACATTAGGTTGGAAAGGACCTACAAGATCATCTAGTCCAACCATCCTCACACCACCATCCCTACCAACCAAGCTACTAAATCAAATCCCTCAGCACCTCATCTAAACGCTTCTTGAACAGCGCTAGGGACGGTGCCTCAACCACCTCCCTAGGCAGGCCATTCCAGTGCCTGACCACTCTCTCAGAGAAAAAATTTTTCCTCAAGTCTAATCTAAATCTTCCCCGGCACAACTTGTGGCCATTCCCTCTCGTCCTGTCATTAGTTACCTGGCAGAAGAGGCCGACCCCCTCCTTACCACAGCCTCCCTTCAGGAAGTGGTAGAGCGCAATGAGGTCTCCTCTGAGCCTCCTTTTCCCCAAACTAAACAATCCCAGCTCCCTCAGCCACTCCTCGTAAGACTTGTGCTCCAGACCCCTCACCAGTTTTGTTGCCCTTCTCTGAACACGCTCCAGGGCCTCGACGTCTCTCTTGTAGTGAGGGGCCCAAAACTGAACGCAGTACTCGAGGTGCGGCCGCACCAGAGCTGAGTACAGGGGGATGATCACCTCCCTGCTCCTGCTGGCCACACTATTCCTAATACAGGCCAGGATGCCATTGGCCTTCTTGGCCACCTGGGCACACTGCCAGCTCATATTGAGCCGAGCATCAACCAACACCCCCAGGTCCTTTTCCTCTATACACTCCTCAAGCCATTCTGCCCCAAGCCTATAGCATTGCATGGGGTGATTGTGGCCAAAGTGCAGGACCCGGCACTTGGCCTTATTGAACCTCATCCCATTGACCTCAGCCCAACTGTCTAGCCTATCCAGATCCCGCTGAAGGGCCTCCCTACCCTCAGGCAGATCGACACATCCTCCCAACTCGGTGTCATCCGCAAACTTACTGAGGGTACACTCAATCCCCTCATCCATGTCATCAATAAAGATATTAAACAAGACGGGCCCCAATACCGACCCTTGGGGGACACCACTCGTGACAGGACGCCAGCTGGACTTGACTCCATTAACCACTACCCGCTGGGCACGGCCCTCTAGCCAATTCTCAACCCAGAGAAGAGTGAACCTGTCCACACCATGGGCTGCCGGCTTCTGCAGGAGAATACTGTGGGAGACCGTGTCAAAGGCTTTGCTGAAGTCCAGGTAGACTACATCAACAGCCTTTCCCTCATCTACCAGTCTGGTCACCCAGTCGTAGAAGGAGATGAGGTTGGACAAGCACGACCTGCCCTTTGTGAACCCGTGCTGGCTGGGTCTGATCCCCTGATTGCCATGCACGTGCCGTGTGATCTCCCTCAAGATCAATTGCTCCATAACTTTCCCTGATACCGAGGTCAGGCTGACAGGCCTGTAGTTCCCCGGGTCTTCCTTACGGCCTTTCTTGTAGATGGGAGTCACATCGGCAAGCCTCCAATCTTGCGGGACCTCTCCAGATGACCAGGAATGCTGATAGATGGCAGAAAGCGGCTTGGCAATCACCTCTGCCAGCTCCCTCAGCACCCTTGGGTGGATCCCATCTGGCCCCATGGACTTGTGGCAGTTCAGATGGAGGAGCAGGTCTCTGACTGTCTCTGCTGGGATCACAGGGGGTGTATGATGCGCTTCGTCCCAGACTTCCAGGTCAGGGCGAGGAGTATCCTGAGGATAACTGGTCTGTCTATTAAAGACAGACGTGAAGAAGGCATTGAGAACCTCAGCCTTTTCCTTATCCTCTGTGGTTACATTCCCTGCCGCATCAAGTAAAGGAGGGAAATTCTCCTTAGTTCTTCTTTTACTGTTAATATATTTATAAAAGGATTTTTTGTTCTCCTTTACTGCAGTAGCCAGTCTAAGTTCAAGCTGGGCTTTTGCATTTCTAACTTCCTGCCTGCAAATCTTGGCAAGTTCCCTGTAGTCTCCCCAAGTAGCCTGTCCCATCTTCCAGAGGGCATAGACTCTCTTTTTCTCCCGGAGTCTCAACAAAAGATCCCGGTTCATCCACACTGGCCTTTTTCCCCTCCGGCTTGACTTACGGTACTCAGGGACAGCCTGCACCTGTGCCTTTAAGATGTCCGTCTTGAGGAGGACCCAGGCTTCCTGGACCCCTTTACCCCTCAGGAGCGAGTCCCAAGGGACCCTTGCAACAAGCGTCCTGAACAGGTCAAAGTCTGCCCTCCGGAAGTCCAAGGTAGCAGTTTTGCTAGTCACCCTCTTGATGTCACCAAGAATAGCAAACTCTACCATTTCATGGTCACTCTGGCCAAGACGATCCCCAACCTTCACATCTCCTACTAGTCCTTCTCTGTTAGTGAAGAGCAGGTCTAGCAGGGCACCTCCCCTGGTAGGTTCCTGCACCAGCTGTGTCAGGAAGCAATCTTCCACACACTCCAGAAATCTCATGGACTGCTTCCTCTGCGCGGTATTATATTTCCAGCATATATCAGGGAAGTTGAAGTCCCCCATGAGAACTAGTGCTGGCCATCGTGCAACATCTACTAGTTGCTTGTAGAACACCTCATCTATCTCTTCATCTTGGCTAGGCGGTCTATAACAGAGCCCCACCACGATGTCACTCCTACAGACCATCCCCCTGATCCTTACCCACAGACACTCCACTTGGTCGTTTCCAACCTCAAGCTCTTCAACATCAGGACACTCTTTGATATAGAGAGCTATGCCACCACCCTTTTTTCCCCGCCTATCCCTTCTGAAGAGCTTGTAGCCATCCATCCCAGTACTCCAGTCATGGGAGGGGTCCCACCATGTTTCTGTAATAGCAACAAGGTCATAGTTAGACTGCCTTACAATCGTTTCAAGCTCTTCTTGTTTATTGCCCATGCTGCGTGCGTTGGTGTATATGCACTTCAGCTGAGACATTTGCCTCACCCTTTGTTCCAGCACAGCCCCCCCGGGCTCTTCACTGGGGAGCCCTGTTATATCCCCTACCCCCATCACAGCTAGTTTAAAGCTCTCTCAATTAGCCCAGCTAGCTCCTGGGCTAGAATTCGTTTCCCCCTTTGGGACAGGTGTATTCCATCAGCGGATAACAGGCCAGGAGCTGAGTAAACTGCCCCGTGGTCAAAAAACCCAGCCTAGAACATGCTGTGTAGCATTCTAACATGATCTAGCAGCAGCTGCTGGCTTTTGTCTTCCGCTCTGCACATACAGAGTGAAAACCAAAGTGGATGCCCCTGATCCCCTCATGGAGCATCACTGTGTCTTCTCTGTTTTAACTTAAATTACATGGACTTTTCTGTACCAACTGCTGATTTGATTCCATACTGCTGCAGTCACCATCCTTCTCAGTGGGATCATTAGGACATTACTATTTCCTGCTTCACCGAGATCTTCCATCTTCCTGCTACTTTCCCCCTCCTATTGGCAGCTTTCTTCAGCTTGCATGAATCTATCACTTCTCGAAGCTGTGGTAAATAAATACCACGTTTTATCACCGCTTTGATACATCCTCCCCACAACCTAAAAACAGAAGATGTTAGTTTTTTTTCAGAACACAAACAAAGCAAGGGAGCAACAACAACAGAAGAGGGCTACTTCTTGTCTCCAACATTCAACATGAGCAATTACAAGTGTATCTTGAATTTAAAAGCAAACAAGTCTTCATAAAGACATTTCAGCACATTCAAAATAACACGCAACCTGCCTGACCTGCGACAAAAAACGGCTGCACATATTTCAACAGGAAGGTCAGCCTAACCGTTAGCCAACTCAATCAGAACATGCCATTTCCATCCCATTCCAAGTAGACTTGAACAGAAGTCATGATGACTTATTTATTGGAGCTAAGACCACGGTGAAAACCCCACAGGGCTACCCATCACAGGACTGTGTGATGGTTCAACACTCAAACGGATAGAAACTGGCTTGAAATAAAAAAATTACTCACAGTGCACTATGATCTTTGCTTAACGAGTTATTAAAACAACTCTGCAGGTGCACAGCTTCCAGGAGACTGAGCAAAAGCATCATACTCGATGTCAACAGTATTCATACTGCAGTATTAGAGACAGAAAAGGAGAAAGGAACAGAATCCTTACAGACTCAACCTAAAGCGCAAGCAGAGTTTTCTTCCTAGTTACACAAATTTAAATAAAGTACAAAAACTTGTCTTAGAAATGCTGCTCTCTGTGCGCACTTCCTCATGTCCGTCATCTCACAAGCGCATGTCCAGTCCAACAGCAAAACTAATGAGCAAAGAGAGATACAGTGAAGAGCGAGGCTGCACAATCAGTTGTAGAAAAACTGCACTGCAATCAGATGCACCCAGCCTAGAACATGCTGTGTAGCATTCTAACATGATCTAGCAGCAGCTGCTGGCTTTTGTCTTCCGCTCTGCACACTCCACTTCCAGTACCTGAAAGGTACTGGAAGTGGAGTGTACAGAGTGAAAACCAAAGTGGATGCCCCTGATCCCCTCATGGAGCATCACTGTGTCTTCTCTGTTTTAACTTAAATTACATGGACTTTTCTGTACCAACTGCTGATTTGATTCCATACTGCTGCAGTCACCATCCTTCTCAGTGGGATCATTAGGACATTACTATTTCCTGCTTCACCGAGATCTTCCATCTTCCTGCTACTTTCCCCCTCCTATTGGCAGCTTTCTTCAGCTTGCATGAATCTATTACTTCTCGAAGCTGTGGTAAATAAATACCACATTTTATCACCGCTTTGATACATCCTCCCCACAACCTAAAAACAGAAGATGTTAGTTTTTTTCAGAACACAAACAAAGCAAGGGAGCAACAACAACAGAAGAGGGCTACTTCTTGTCTCCAACATTCAACATGAGCAATTACAAGTGTATCTTGAATTTAAAAGCAAACAAGTCTTCAGCAAAACTGACGAGCAAAGAGAGATACAGTGAAGAGCAAGGCTGCACAATCAGTTGTAGAAAAACTGCACTGCAATCAGATTCATAGATTCATAGATACATTAGGTTGGAAAGGACCTACAAGATCATCTAGTCCAACCATCCTCACACCACCATCCCTACCAACCAAGCTACTAAATCAAATCCCTCAGCACCTCATCTAAACGCTTCTTGAACAGCGCTAGGGACGGTGCCTCAACCACCTCCCTAGGCAGGCCATTCCAGTGCCTGACCACTCTCTCAGAGAAAAAATTTTTCCTCAAGTCTAATCTAAATCTTCCCCGGCACAACTTGTGGCCATTCCCTCTCGTCCTGTCATTAGTTACCTGGGAGAAGAGGCCGACCCCCTCCTTACCACAGCCTCCCTTCAGGAAGTGGTAGAGTGCAATGAGGTCTCCTCTGAGCCTCCTTTTCCCCAAACTAAACAATCCCAGCTCCCTCAGCCGCTCCTCGTAAGACTTGTGCTCCAGACCCCTCACCAGTTTTGTTGCCCTTCTCTGAACACGCTCCAGGGCCTCGACGTCTCTCTTGTAGTGAGGGGCCCAAAACTGAACGCAGTACTCGAGGTGCGGCCGCACCAGGGCTGAGTACAGGGGGATGATCACCTCCCTGCTCCTGCTGGCCACACTATTCCTAATACAGGCCAGGATGCCATTGGCCTTCTTGGCCACCTGGGCACACTGCCGGCTCATATTGAGCCGAGCATCAACCAACACCCCCAGGTCCTTTTCCTCTATACACTCCTCAAGCCATTCTGCCCCAAGCCTATAGCATTGCATGGGGTGATTGTGGCCAAAGTGCAGGACCCGGCACTTGGCCTTACTGAACCTCATCCCATTGACCTCAGCCCAACTGTCTAGCCTATCCAGATCCCGCTGAAGGGCCTCCCTACCCTCAGGCAGATCGACACATCCTCCCAACTCGGTGTCATCCGCAAACTTACTGAGGGTACACTCAATCCCCTCATCCAGGTCATCAATAAAGATATTAAACAAGACGGGCCCCAATACCGACCCTTGGGGGACACCACTCGTGACAGGACGCCAGCTGGACTTGACTCCATTAACCACTACCCGCTGGGCACGGCCCTCTAGCCAATTCTCAACCCAGAGAAGAGTGAACCTGTCCACACCATGGGCGGCCAGCTTCTGCAGGAGAATACTGTGGGAGACCGTGTCAAAGGCTTTGCTGAAGTCCAGGTAGACTACATCAACAGCCTTTCCCTCATCTACCAGTCTGGTCACCCAGTCGTAGAAGGAGATGAGGTTGGACAAGCACGACCTGCCCTTTGTGAACCCGTGCTGGCTGGGTCTGATCCCCTGATTGCCATGCACGTGCCGTGTGATCTCCCTCAAGATCAATTGCTCCATAACTTTCCCTGATACCGAGGTCAGGCTGACAGGCCTGTAGTTCCCCGGATCTTCCTTACGGCCTTTCTTGTAGATGGGAGTCACATCGGCAAGCCTCCAATCTTGCGGGACCTCTCCAGATGACCAGGAATGCTGATAGATGGCAGAAAGCGGCTTGGCAATCACCTCTGCCAGCTCCCTCAGCACCCTTGGGTGGATCCCATCTGGCCCCATGGACTTGTGGCAGTTCAGATGGAGGAGCAGGTCTCTGACTGTCTCTGCTGGGATCACAGGGGGTGTATGATGCGCTTCGTCCCAGACTTCCAGGTCAGGGCGAGGAGTATCCTGAGGGTAACTGGTCTGTCTATTAAAGACAGACGTGAAGAAGGCATTGAGAACCTCAGCCTTTTCCTTATCCTCTGTGGTTACATTCCCTGCCGCATCAAGTAAAGGAGGGAAATTCTCCTTAGTTCTTCTTTTACTGTTAATATATTTATAAAAGGATTTTTTGTTCTCCTTTACTGCAGTAGCCAGTCTAAGTTCAAGCTGGGCTTTTGCATTTCTAACTTCCTGCCTGCAAATCTTGGCAAGTTCCCTGTAGTCTCCCCAAGTAGCCTGTCCCATCTTCCAGAGGGCATAGACTCTCTTTTTCTCCCGGAGTCTCAACAAAAGATCCCGGTTCATCCACACTGGCCTTTTTCCCCTCCGGCTTGACTTACGGTACTCAGGGACAGCCTGCACCTGTGCCTTTAAGATGTCCGTCTTGAGGAGGACCCAGGCTTCCTGGACCCCTTTACCCCTCAGGAGCGAGTCCCAAGGGACCCTTGCAACAAGCGTCCTGAACAGGTCAAAGTCTGCCCTCCGGAAGTCCAAGGTAGCAGTTTTGCTAGTCACCCTCTTGATGTCACCAAGAATAGCAAACTCTACCATTTCATGGTCACTCTGGCCAAGACGATCCCCAACCTTCACATCTCCTACTAGTCCTTCTCTGTTAGTGAAGAGCAGGTCTAGCAGGGCACCTCCCCTGGTAGGTTCCTGCACCAGCTGTGTCAGGAAGCAATCTTCCACACACTCCAGAAATCTCATGGACTGCTTCCTCTGCGCGGTATTATATTTCCAGCATATATCAGGGAAGTTGAAGTCCCCCATGAGAACTAGTGCTGGCCATCGTGCAACATCTACTAGTTGCTTGTAGAACACCTCATCTATCTCTTCATCTTGGCTAGGCGGTCTATAACAGAGCCCCACCACGATGTCACTCCTACAGACCATCCCCCTGATCCTTACCCACAGACACTCCACTTGGTCGTTTCCAACCTCAAGCTCTTCAACATCAAGACACTCTTTGATATAGAGAGCTATGCCACCACCCTTTTTTCCCCTCCTATCCCTTCTGAAGAGCTTGTAGCCATCCATCCCAGTACTCCAGCCATGGGAGGGGTCCCACCATGTTTCTGTAATAGCAACAAGGTCATAGTTAGACTGCCTTACAGTCGTTTCAAGCTCTTCTTGTTTATTGCCCATGCTGCGTGCGTTGGTGTATATATGCACTTCAGCTGAGACATTTGCCTCACCCTTTGTTCCAGCACAGCCCCCCCGGGCTCTTCACTGGGGAGCCCTGTTATATCCCCTACCCCCATCACAGCTAGTTTAAAGCTCTCTCAATTAGCCCAGCTAGCTCCTGGGCTAGAATTCGTTTCCCCCTTTGGGACAGGTGTATTCCATCAGCGGATAACAGGCCAGGAGCTGAGTAAACTGCCCCGTGGTCAAAAAACCCAAAGTGTCTGTCTCTACACCAGCCTCTCAGCCAATTATTCATCACTTGTGTTTTCCTAGCCCATTCCGTGTCCTTCGCTGTCCCAGAAGGTATGGAAGCAAATACCACTTGTGCTCCCACACCTTGAACTAATCGTCCTAGACCCCTGAAATCTCTTTTCATAGTTCTTAGGCTTCTTTGAGTTATTTCACTGCTATCTGCTTGAACTATGAGCAACGGATAGTAGTCATTGGGGTGAATCAGATCTGGGAGTCTTCTAGTTATGTCTCTAACCCGGGCCCCAGGGAGACAGCACACTTCCCTACGGCACGGGTCTGGTCTGCAAATGGGGCCCTCAGTACCCCTGAGAAGGGAGCCACCCACCACAATCACCTTTCTTTCCTTCTTGGCAGCTGCAGTCTCAATGCATGGAGTCGACTGCCTTGCCATTGGTGACTTCTTGGGAGAATCTTCCCGCTCCTCCCCCCTTATTTCTCCTTCAACATCCAACACCGCAAACCTATTGTTTAGAGGGACTTGAGGAGACGATGTAGGCAGAGGGGGAGATCGCCTACAGTACCGAGCTGGGACTCTCTGCCAGCCCTCCCCATCCCTCAGATACCCCCCCTCAACCTGACGGGGGCAGGTCAGGGAGTCCACCACCAAATTCGGGGGATCTCCTGGGTGCCTTTCTCTCTGGCACTTGAGGGAGCTACTCCACCAGTCAGTCTCCCTCTCACAGTCCCTGATGGCCCTCAGTCTCTCAACTTCCTCTTTCAGTTCTATCACCATGCTAAGCAGATCTTCAACCTGTTCACACCTCATGCAGGAGATCTGCTTGCCATCCTCCTCCAGCAGCAGCAGGCTCTGGCACTCACTGCAACCAGAGACCTGTGTAGCCACATTTCTAGGCAGACCTTCCGTCTGGGTCGCCACCATCTTTTTACGGCAAGCCCTCTGTCTGGTAGAGACCATGGTACAGAAATAAGAATAATAAATAAAAAGAATAAACAAATATATGTATGATGATAATAAGATAAATAAAAATGAAATAAGCAAAAAATAGAACACAACTGTGAGAGCACAGACGCCAGTAGTAAATAGGATGAATTCACAAGAGAGGAGGAATAGAAATCCTACACCCAGCTACAGAAGCTCCCACACTCCCACACTTAGCACCTAGCTTCAGTATAATAGAGAGGGGTGATACTCACAGGTAGTTAGCTCCTCCTTGTGCCTGGTGGCCTCCCTGAGGCCTTTTCAGAGCTGAAGGTGTGGGCGGGGGTGCCGTTTCCCGGGCAACGCCTACGCCACGTCAGCCCCTCGCGAGAGAGCTGCCGAGAGCTGAAGGGACTGCCCGCTCTCCCTCGGTTCCCCTGTGACAGAAACCTCCCGAAAAAAAACCCTCTTCACCTCAAAATTTGTCACTGCAGCTCCGGTTGTGCCGATCCAAAGCGGTAGAACTCGAGGACTCATTACAATAATGTATTTGGGAATACATTATTCCCAGATGAAGAAAAAGGTTGTTATGGCACATCCTTGGAATGCTGCTGTAGTTTAAAGAACGAAAAAAAAAAAAAACCCTAACAAGGACATATCCTGTTACCACAAAAAGGAAATGAATTATTCTCAGAAGCAGATGCCAAATTAATTACTGTACTCTTTTGATAACACCTATATATAAATGATGCAGTGATACTTTAACCACTCAAGTCTACTCACTCCAGATTGGTTAAGCAGACTGGCAGTAAGAATGTATGGAAGTACTTTATTCCAAAAAGGAATAACGTCCTGCTGTGCACCAGAGGAAAGGCCACTACGGTTATCAGGCAGACAGTTGCCCCATAAGATGTGTTTTTGCATTAATCCAATAGTAATTCCTTTAGGTTAATGGTAAATTCCATCTTTGTCACTATACTAATGTGCTGCACCAGCCAAAAGGCTGAGAATTAGACATCTCTAAAACTTGTCTTGCTGCACAACATTTTACTGTCTGCTTATTATGTTGGTAGCATCTCACAAAAGAATGGGCAAAATCTTTCCTGGGCTTATAGAAGCAGACACCTAATAGACAGGACATGCAGGGAAGGTTTTACTTTGTTAGCAGAAGAGCTTTGGAGGAAAATGTCACTGAAATACAGAAAGATTAGTGGTTTTGAGATAATATTTTTCTTGAGTAAGAATGGAGTAAATTTCAGCCCTACTGCAAAACTCAGATCTTCAGGCAGTAATATTACAATCTTCTTATTTAAAAAATAGCTTTGCTTCTTTAGAGATTACATTCTGTCATACTAAATAAGAAGGTAATTCATCAGTAAAGATGGGGAGGTAAATGAATGCTTGTTCAGTCAATAACCTAGTGAGTGTAGAGGGAGAAACTACATTTCCATGTCATTGTCTGCAGTATCTCACAAGCTTCAGCTTGATGACTCCTCTATAAAGCCTAATGTTAGGTTATTAAGCCAAGCCACAGCATGCAACATAATTTAAAGAGCATCCAATCTAATTACAGTTAGTCCAGCATCACAAGGAAACAGCCTGATATTCAACTTGCCTTGTATCTTATCATTACCACTTCTGTAAAAGTCTTTATCACAAGCAATTCATCTTCTAGTCTTGAAATTTCACTGTGATGTTCCCCGCATAACATTAGGCATCCTGTGAGCATTACAAGCCATGAGTCAACATCTTCTGACAGACCATGGTACATAGCTTGCTGCTCAGTTGTTGAGAAAGTGCTAGAAGCTGCCGTGACAAAAGTCTGCAGTTTAGCCTCTATCCTCAATTTTTGGCACCTAAGTGCAAGGGCAGAAAACTGTCACCAAGTTGGAAGGACAGGGCTTGCTCCTTCCTACCTGGGGCAGGCAAAAATCCATGCACGTACTGCAGCAATGGCAATTCAGGCCTGGTCCAGGCCCATCTAAGGCTCCTTGCCAGGAAGAAATGCTGTTCACCATGAATAATGCTGGACAGCAGCTGCTAACGGCAGGCTGGCTCACAAGAAGTGTGCCATGATCAAAGGAGAAAGGGAGATAGATAATGCAACATGTGGCTGATTTCTCATTGCACACCTCTGAAAGTATTTGAGTTTAGGATACCAGACATCTATTGGATGTCCATCTTGTTCATCAGCTGTTATTTGAAGCTGTTATTTGCTCAATGTGGTGATAACATCTTCAGTAACTGCCAGCCACTAGGAATAGCTGTGTGTCAGAACTTCTGGTTTTGTCATTATTCTACATATTTAATTTCTGACTCACACATGGACTAAGCCAGGGACCAAACAGCAAATGAATGTCTCCTATGTGCATCAGAGTAAATTAGCCATGAGGCAAAATGCTTCTCTTTTATACTACATATGGGTTTAGGTCAGAAGCATAAGCCACAAGTAAAATACAAAGCCAAAGAACAGACTGTTTTCCAGTGGAGAGATTGGGACCAACCCACAGTGACTGGGCCAGGGCCAGGAACGCAGCCTTCCCTACCAGGCACCATGATTTTCACCTTTAGAACTCAAAAGTTTCAGAAAAAAAAAACAAGTGGAGTTCTAGTTTAAGACACTAACATAAAAAAAAAAAAAAAAAAAAAAGTCCATATGCATTAAATCTTTTCCTCCCACTGACTCAGAAAGCAGGCTTTCTCTTTGTTTTTTTTCGCTACTACCATTCCTTGATTGTACTCTGCTCAGGAAGATCAGTTCTCTGCCATAACGCCTCTGCAGCGTTTCATCTTGTCTTCCTGTATCACCCATTTCTTTCCCTGCCACCACATCCAAGACAACAGCTTGTCCTTCCTATCACCAGCCTCCTAGCAAGTATTGCTAGCTGCCGTGGATCACCAAGTTGTTACTGTTGAGGCACTCATAGAACTAAGAAACAGGGAGGGTGTTGCTACCTACTGCAAAGAGCTAGGATGGAAGGGGAGGTGGGAAAAGAGGTACCTGAAAGCCCTTAAGGAAAGAGAGCACCTGATCAGCACTCAGTTCTGTAAGTGGATCAATATGGAAACCGCCTGAGCAGGAGCTTGCAATTTCCTCTAAGAATAGGGTGAAGGGCTCTGGCACAAGGTTCATGCACCACCCACTTGGACGGCAGGGAACAGGATTATGCTTCTGCTTTCCCAGTGTTATAGTCAGACAGAACATTAGAGCTTTCCCCTCTTAGGCCTCTTTGCAGCAAAGATTTCAAAATCAGCACGTGGAAGAAAAGTAATTTTATCTCAGCCAAACAGCTATAAGTTTAGTGTTTTTGTTTTTTTTTTAATTAACCTTTTCTTTTTTTTCCTCTAATTTGCAGTGGAGTCAGATTCCATATGGATTTCAGACAGAGAAAACCTAAATATCTGCAGATTGCTGAGAAAGTCAGCTGCGCACTTATTCCAGACAATTTCCCCCTTTCCCCTATACCACAGAACATTCCACAACCTGGCCAGCACACTCCCCTTTTGCAATGCAGGGTAAGAGCAAATACTGTTCCATCCCCTGGCTGGTTTAACCTTGTTTTCCCTTTTTTTTTTTTTTAACACTATGGCACATATTTATCCAGCATGCAAGAACCAAATGAGAACATTTTTTCAAGTAGTATTTCTTAATGGCATTTGGAGAAGGACTTCTGCAAATAATGTGTCATGAATTGCAAATTAAAGCCTTCTTAACACTCTTCCATGACTCTGTTTTTCCCTTGCATTTTCCTCTTTATTCCTCTTTCAGTCTTTTTTATTTTTTTTGGAAGCAATGAAGAATCATTAGAACAAAGAATCAAGTACTTTCCTGCTCTCCATCTCCTCTCTCCCTCTGATATATTTTATTTCTGTTCTTTTAAGTGCTTTGGATCAGGTCCCTGCCTCTGGCACTGTTCCTCCAGCCTTGACTTACATCTAGAATAGCATCTTCTGGCAAGTCTGTTGCTCTTCACTGGCTGGCTACTGTGTGCAGGGCTCTTGCCTTCCATGGATCAAGGGCTTAGGCATCTGGAGACTAGCACTGCCCTCTTCATTTGGCTACACTTTTTCATTTTCACTCACGGAAAGTGAGCCAGGGTTTAAGCAACTTCTGCTAGCTCTCAATACAGTGCTCCCTTGTTTATTTTCTTTGCATGTCTATTCTTTCAATTCCTGGCCAAAACACCAGAATGAATCTGGAAGAACACCACTTTTTTTGCCAGTTTGTTACTGACTTTTGAGCTGTAAAAGCTGGCATAAGAAGGTACAAGGAGTAAGGGAACAAGTCCAGAGGGAGCACACTAGCCCAACACCAGGCCAGTTGCTCGACTTTCTGCAACACCCCAGTGTACTAAATCTCTCCATAAATGTGGGCACTGTTCCTTTTCCTGTCCTTGGCTGTAAGTAGCCTTCTCTAACACGTCTTCACATTTCAATTCCTCTTGTGCAAAACCTAAGTAGAGCACAGGGATTGCATGCTGGCATCCTGTACAAGGGTAGGATCTTACAAATAGATTATTTTAGTAAATACCAAAACTGTAAGCAGATAACCTTCAGTACAGCAGCAGCAATGATTACACTATATTCCTCGTGTACAAAGCGCAAGACTTGGAAACATCTTTTCAGTTGTCCTAGAAATATTTCTTTGAGGAAATGAAAATAAAAAATATTTGGCTTTAGTTTGACTGGGTTGTTTCACTTAGCTAAAAGTTCTTGGTTTTTTGTTTTTTGTTTTTTTTTTGTTTGTTTGTTTGTTTTTTTTGCAAGTTCAGTTCCTTTGAGTCCCTTTAAAGAAATACTAATTGTGAAAAAACAAATACAAACAAGAGAAACTTTCTTTTAAAAGTTGTAGAAATAAAACATTTTAAAAACTTCTGAATGCTCCCCACTACTTCTCAGATAAAACCAAGAAAAAAATATAATTGGTCCCATTGTCTTTTTGTCATCGGCTGGAGTTGTGTTATCTTATTTCAGCCATACAAAATGGTGCACCCCATCCAAGGCGGCAGTATCTAGCCCCTCTGTAGCAAATCTAGGCACCTGCACAGTGAAGCATCCTCCCCATTGAAGGTATCTGTCTCAAGGTAGGATGAATTAATCTCTGGTAGTGCTTTCCTACCTGCTCAGAGGAAACAGGAAAAAAAACATTGGAACTAAACCATTTGCTTTTAATGCCTGAATTTCCATAGGACATATTTACCCCATTCTTATGCAACTTTGTTGTTTTTCTTCATTGTTCCTGTTTCTAGAATCTGAGTACGTACCTTCAAGTAGTCAAGACCACAGTTAGATCCGTCTTCCACATCAAAGGCTGTGAAGCTATAGTTGAGTGTATTCCCCTTTGTGGTTTGAATAGTCCATCTGCAGTGCTCCATCAATGGGTAATCATTTGGATAATTTAAACTTTCCAGTACGCCATAGCTTCGGTTAACAGTGAGCACTTCGTGGCAAACTAAAAAAACCAAAAAGGTGATAAATTAAATTTGCACCGCACTTTATAACTCATTATCTTAAAGCAAACAAAAAACTAACTGAAACTAACAGCACTATTACGATGTGAGAAATATTTTCATTCACAGATTAGAGAGACACAGACAAAAAGAGAGCTGTGACCTACTGAAGGACATAACATATATGGTATGAAGAAAATCCAGACCATCCAAACTTGAATCTTTCAGCTCTGTTAGGATTTCCTTTTCTGCAGTGTCATCAATCAGTTTTTGTATAGTAGTAAAAGATTTTTTAAAGGCACAGTTATTCACAAAACATGTTTTCTTGGATTTTTGTTTTTTTTTTTTGTAGCTATTGGCAAAAAATCGCCCCATCATTTTGACATAGTCTTGAGGAATGGTGCTTAACAAAGTTTGCATCATGGATTAAAGTAGTTTCTTTCAGCAAACTGGAAAAAAAAAATCAGAATCCCATTGTTGAAACAACAAATGAGAACGATAGTGCTTATACTGACTATAAGCCCCATAGCTCCAGCAATTGGAAGTGGATAAGAAAGTCTTTAAAAAGGAGCCATGATTTTAATTTCAAGTCATACAATAGCAGCGTAGCAGAAGAACTGGGCATACACCTGGAATAATGAGAGCCTACCTTGAAAAGAGGAACAAAGGAAAAATAAACTAAGCTGAACAAAAGGTGAAATGACAGCTATGGCACTAGGTCAATGAGCCTCATTTCTTTTGTATCCAACTTTCACTAAAGACAGAAAATGTCAATATGGGTGATTCATCATCTGGAGACAGCTTACAGGGAACACTGGGAGCAGACCAGAGTGATGCACAGGCAAGAGTGGGCATAGGCTGTTTGCCTTGCACAACAAATCTGCGGTGTTTGAACAACAGAAATAGCTGAGATGCACTTGCAAGAATCTTCTATTGTCTGTCAAGAGGAATAATACACATACCTCCTGCACTTTTTTTTGTTCTTTCCAAGTGATGTACAAAGTGGTAAGGTCTGTGTTTTTAAGAGTTTAAAATGCCCAGTATACAGCTGAGGGTCAGGGCCCAGTAGAATAAGGTTTTTCTGCAAAGCTACACTGAGGCATAGAGCTATTTGAAAGGACAGAATGAAAAGCACGAAATGGATTTTGAAGAATGTAAGATAGTAGAAGCTGTTGCCCCCTGCCATTGAGATTTTATTAGTAACAGCTGGCACAAAGGTGCCTTTGTATATGTTAATTTGATACAAAGTTCTCCTTTGCAATGTTTTCCAATTCATCGTTGCCTTTCTTTCATGTACACACAGATGCATCTGGCATATGAGCATCCTTATTTTATACCATTACTTCCTACGTAATTTTAGCTTTTGGGCAAGGTATTGCAAGCTTTCTTTGGTGAATGTGCATCTTCAGGAATTAAATATGAATGTAAAGTGTGGATCACACATCTGATAGCTCAAGTTCTATATCTGAATGCTTTGTAAGTGCTCTGTTTAATTATTTATAGAGGAAGAAAGAACCCTTTTCTAATGTCATCTTGATTTTGCAGTCTGAAAATTACATGGTAGATTAATCTGTGATATCTTTAAGGACTTAGGAAGACAACACTCCTTCATCCTTCTAATCACTTTGTGTGCCACGTGATGAACAGCTTTGGGGTCTTTTTTTGTAATGCATTTACTACTGCCCAAATGTAGGGCAACAATGTTTAAAAATCTACATCAATCACTAGAAGTTAGGTGTGGCATGTTTAGGGTACCCTAAGATGCCTGCAGGTCATTTTGTGTGAGGTGAAATTCCAGATCTTCCAAAGCATATCTAACTAAATAGGCTATAATGCATAATGGGGAAAGTAAATACTGGGAAAATACCCAAAGTTCTGACTGGAAACAGAACTTTAATTCCCAGTGTAACTCCCTGTATTGTATGTTCCATTTTTCCAAATGTTATTATTCCAACATTTCTGGGGTAGAACTATTTTATAGAAAAGTGAGTATAAGAAAAGCATGACCCTTACCACAAAATACAAAAAATGCAATCCTTTGAAGTGTTCCCAGCCACCTAAATAGTCCTTAAGCACCCTCAATGGAGTTACCTTTACTCCTCAGGGGTCATTATCCTAACTCACAGTAGCCCAAAGGGCAGAGAAACCTCCTCTGCCTTCTCAGTTGGAAGATCATGAGGCTGAGTGAACAGTGAACTTTTGACACTGGGTATTCTGTATCTCTGGAGCAGAAAATGCCACTGCTGCAAGTAATAGAAGAAAGCAGGTGAGGTGACCCTGCTGCTATGAGATTTTCTCTATGATAGCTAGATGAGCAGTTAATTTTCAGTTTTCTGTACTCTGTGACTAGAGCAGACTAAGTCTGGATCAACAACAGGCTCTATGCTTTGTGTTCTGCTCTTGAATAAGTGAGATCGTGGGCTGAAAAAGTGATGTTTCAGGGAAAAGCTAAACTATAGAAACACGTTCTTTTCATTGCCTTTTGCTTACTTACCCTGTTTGTATTTCGCTAAAAAGCCTCCGCCATGCAGACTGCTATCTGTCCTTAGTTTTATGTATACAGTGTCTCCAGTAGAATTGATGAGCTGTGGTATCTGAGTCCCACAGAATTTACCAAGCTGTCTAGCATTGCTGCTGTTGCCATCGTATATCTTCACAGGAAAAGAAAGAGGAAGAGAGAGATGCATATAAAATTTAGAATTAGGTGGAAAAACATGTTAGTTCCCTCTTAAAATATAATTGATGATTCTACTGCTTGTTATAGAAATTGGGAAACTAGAAGTGTTTTGACTTTGAATTTTTGTAAAACTGATAGCACTACAAACCCAAGCAATTTCTCCTGCCAAATGTCAGCTTGGGGAATAGTTTCTAGGAACACAAGAGGTTAAATATTACATTTTCTCAGAGGAATCCTGACAGACATTTCAAAAGCAAGCAGTAATCAAATACTGGTGAGTTTGAAGGGGCTTACTCATTGTGAGGGTAAGAGAGTACTCCATTTCAATTCTAATAAAAATAATCCAATAATGATAATTCAAATAGTCCATGTAACAACTTGTATATGGAATTTGGGATTAACAATAGAGTAATGCCTTATGCCTTATGTAGTTTACTAGGAAATATTATTAGGTACTTGGTCCTAAATACATTTAATTTGATAGATATAGACACATTCTCATTCCAGTGGCCTACGTAGACACAAACGCTTTTCTTACCCTTGTGAACCTACAGAGACACTACTGACAATTCTGTGCCTGTTCACATGTGAACGTTTAAAAAACAAGGCCATGTGTTTTCTCTTGCCCTTGCATTCATCATATTTAGCTGCCTCCTGTAGAGCAAAGAGTCACAGTGTACATACTGCAAGGTAATCAAAGTTGCACTTTGGGTGATACTCTAGATGGAACTGTTCAAACTGGATTTCAAATGGGGTTCCTCGGCTTCCTCTGAGCAACCAGTAGCACTCTGAACTGTGATAATATGGCATAGGGTAGTTGGGAGACATGAAGATGCCAGAAGCTGTCGTCAAAGTCCCACCACAACCTGAAAGTGGCAAAAGAAACCAAACCGACATTTAACATTGAGAACACCAGAGAATTAGACATGACATGTGAGATTCACACTATTGACTTTTTTCACATGCCCTAAACATCTGAAGTGGTAAACCAAAAATCTGCATTTAGTCAACAGTGTTGAAAGTGGAAAAGAGCCCAAAGCACCTAGAAATATTAACCATGTAATCTGAAGACTGCCCCTGTTTGATACTTACTTTTCAAACAAAAACTTCTGTTACATTCTTGCTTAAATATTACTTAAACACACAAAAAAAGCTGATGCTACATTAGATCTAGGGAACGTATATCCTTTCCTTCAAATAAGAACCAAGAACCAAGCCCATAGATTAAGGAAGTTATATTCTCAATCTGAACAACCTGAATAGATGTTATGTAATTGGAAGAGACATTATACAAGGATGAGAGAAAAGATGTGTAAAAAACAGTGAGAAATTAAGATGATTGAAAAAAAGGATACACGTAAAATGGCTTTCTAGTTGATATACTCATTGTACCTGATGTTGTACCATCCCATTCTGCTGAAAACCCCTTTCTTGTGCCAAATATGTCACTTACAAACTTTATCCACAGCTTGTTACCATGAGATATTATAATGGGAGGCAGCTCTGTACCACAGTATTTTCCAAGAGAAGGAGAAGTTTCATAGCCTCCATCTCTAGAATGATAGAGAAGAAAAACTTTATGTCAAAGAAAGAAAGCATGAGAAATACTAACACAGCAAAAAACATCAGGATTATTTCAGGTCTAGGAAAGACTAATCCTGGTTCTTCATCTTCCATAGAGAAACAGCTACCAAATACTGCTGCCTGTGTTAAGAGGTCCCACCACAACAACCTGCTTGTTGAGTGTGTCCAGTGTATCTACATAGCAGTCAATACACTGACAGACCCAAATATCCCAGTTGTATACAATGCTGCTGAAGTATTGGTTTAAAGATAAACTTCTAATCTGAAAGAAAAACAGCATTCTCATTTCTCACTCTGTAGCCCAGTACAAAAGCACATGAAATTACTGATTAAAAAAGTGATGTTTGTTTGCCACTGAACAAATGGGAATCCATCACTTATGCCTCATACGATGCAATTTTGAAAGATGCAGTCACAATTGTTTCTTCTGCCAATTAATTCCATCTAGTCTTTCAATGAAGTACTGTCCTCAGTGATATTTTATAATACTGTAATCAGGAGACTTTTCCTATGTTTAGTTGTCCATCATGTGTCTCATGAAAATAAAAAAGATTGTAACAAAATTGATAAGCAGACTGCTACCATCTTAGCATCGAGATTATATACTTTCAAATTAAGCAATAACCAAGATTATATAATTTCATAGTAAGTAATAACATTACAATCATCTTTGTAGGTCACTAGAACAATAAGAAGTATGCTTATACTTATATACTGGTATTATCTTTGTATATTATTTTAAGTAGACAGTAATATTTTCAAGGTTTATCTTGGCTTTTGGGATAAATCCCTACTTAGGTCTTGCCACTCTCAAAGGCCTGATATCTTGTCATCCTCCCAGATTAAACAGCTTGCTCCCTTCTCAGGTTGCTAGCAGTTAAATCTGTGCCAGAATCTCCCCTAGCTTGCATCTATGCCCTTGCAGCTGTGGTCAGATGAGCGTTTTCTTAGTTAACTGAATGCAGTTTGTTAGAGGACACCTCAGGACAAGAAACTAGAGTGGCACCTCAACTAAGACTAATCTAGCTACCTCATTTAAGAGTATCAGATTTGATGAAACATCATGTTGAAATCCAGTTATGTCAGTAGCAATGTGCTGAGCTACACTTGCTGATGTTCTGGGAACATGTGAAAGCCTGATTAATGTTGCTGAGCTCTTCAGGGTCACATTAGAGTTAGTTCTGTGCAATACATGAATCTTTTCTGGTTTTGGAAGAAAAAATGAGAAAGACTACCACCATAAAATCGAGTCAACCCAAAATTAAGGTTGTAGCTGTTTAAGTTAGATCAAGTTTAATCTCATGTTCATGCTTTAAAATGAAAGAAACACTTGGAATAGGTTAAAAAATTCTTTCACTTTTTCTATAGCTTTCTTTACGCTGTACATCTGGAAATAACTAACTAAATTCTGCAGAAATTCAGAATCTTAGTCCAACCGATTCTGCAATTTCAGAAAGCAGAATTTTGTGGTTTGTTTGGGTTTTTTTTGAGCAAAACAAAAGACTTGAAAAGGAAATATCCATACAGAAAATCTAGTGTAAGGTACAGAATTAGTTTAATTTGTGGTACTCACTGAGATAATGTAAACTCATGACACACACACACACACTGTGTGGACAACTAGAGAGACTTAGGAGGAGAAAAATAGGTGCACTGCCACTTCAAAATGCAAATCCCATACAGCAACTTACCACTGGTGCAGCTGTGCTGTAATGCATGCACCTAGCCTTCCTGCAAGTATTACTTTTTCCTGTTCAGCCTTCTAAAATTTGAAAGGAATCACCATGCCACAGCATACTAAGTTTAATGGTGACATCAGTATAGCCAAATATCACAGATTACACACATGATCCTAGTGCTGCATCACAGAAAAATGCTTTTTAAAGACTATAAAGATAAATCAAGAAAATCTTTCAAAACAGTCAGTAACACTATTGATGCTCTAAGGCAACACACACACTGCATGACAGTACAATCCATGCACTCTACTTGCCCTAAGAATTAGGATTTACTAGGTAGGAAAATGGTTAGTGGAGCAGCACTTAAAGATCTCTGATGAGTCCTTTTTCCACTTTAATAGCACAGACGTACAGTTAAAACTACAGTTTCCAAACATACTTAAGTGCATTTTGATAACTTTTGCGGCTATCAGTGATAATAGCAACAGAAATAATTCAGCTTGCCTGATTTCTATATAATCCTCCGTACAGCGTAAATTCCCTTCCAAAGTGAAGTTTGTGAAGCGCAGCACAATCTGTCTATTTATTCCCACTGTGATGGTGTAGATGCACTCTGTCTGGACAGGGTAGTTATTTGGATAGTTTGGAGATGTTAGCACACCAGTTTCAGTGTTGTAGTTATGTGAGCACACTTTAAAAAGAACAGAAGCAAATATGAATGAGCTTGTTATGTGCAGTAAATTATCAGAAAGTTTCCATTCACAACACATAGACATAGGAGCCAACATCCTTTCCATTACAGTTCATCTTGCATACATGGTACTGTTGAATACAAACTTGAAATAGAACTCATTTTTCATGGCATTTCTTACACACATGCACACACACGCACATATATATTACTTCCTTAAACCAGAGCATTGGGCCCATTACAGGAACAGAATGTCAAAATCATTCCAGCAGGCTAAGTTAGCTTTGACCAAAAAAGAAATTGAACAGTCTTTAGCTACAGGGAGATGCTATGTTCTCAGGCATTCCACAAAATCAGATCTGGAAGATGGGGCTTTTATATCTTAATTTGTTCTCTCATTTTCAGGGTCATAAGGGACAACCTGCTGGAAAATAGTATAATCCTTCAATCCTGAGGACAAAGAAGTTCTACTTAAAGCCTAAATCAGTTACATCAATTCTTCTGTGACTGTTGGAGCGGCATCTCGGTACTACAAGATGGAAAGAGGAAAATAGCACGTACCAGTACCAAGCCAGCATCTGAGCAAATACATACCTATATATACACACATTTATATCATTGAAAGAACAAATGTAAGGACTATGAATAAAAATATCTCCTACAAAATGGTTAATGAGTATCATTTTGGAGAGAGCACTTGCATGCATTAGGGAATCTTGATGTTAACACATCACCTGGATAAACGTGAGTAAGTCTGGATAACAAATGGGAACAAGTAAGAAATAAGTGATGGAAATAATGGGGAATCAGAGCAGTAGGCAAGAGAACCTAGAAGAGCTTAACTTATTTAGCCTAGCAATTGGAGGATAGAACAGAGAAAAACATCAGGAGATATTAAGCACAAGAAAAAACATAACTCCCTCTTAATGACAGTGCAAGCTCCAAAGTTCGTAACTGTTCATGAATACAGATGCACAGAAATTAGGAGATAGCATGTCTCAGAAATTGAGTTTAGAAAAATCATACTACCAACCTAGCACAAGCAAAATGGGGGGAAGTTCACTACTCCTTTTTATTATGATATATTTTGATTAATTAAAAAATCACATAGTGTAGTTCCTGGCAAAATAAAGAAATAAATAATAGGATGGATTTGATAATGTTGCAGTCTCTTTCTGGTTTCTCTGTTTCACATCCTACGTGTTGCAAATGTAAAATATTCTATCAAAAGTGTTTCAGATGGAATATACAAAGTACAACTGAAAGCGAGAAGAATGATGAACAAAGAAACATGACATAGAAATAGACAAATAATTTTCTGCCATTCAGCTGTACCTCAGTGATTAACAAGTCAAAAAGTTTTTGTGCACTAGTTCACCTAAAATAACCACCTATTAAACTTTCATCTAGAATTTTAGTCATTTGTGTCATAACATGCTTAATATATTAAATGTAACAATCATGTTAGTCTTGGTCACTTTAAAAGACCATGCTTATAATACACATGCTGTGCTGCAAACACCCGTGGTGCTTCATGACATGTATCATCTGCCCCTGATTCTTATGTCATAAGACTTTGTGATAATCCTGCCTGCAGGGTTAGAAATCTGGCTTAGAAATGTGACCCTAGTTTTTCCTAAAGGCTTGCTAGGCAGAAAGTAATTAAAAAATAAATTGAAAACGTGTGCTATTTAATAGGTTACTTGTTACTAATTAATTATTACCTGCTAATTTTTGAAAGCTGGATGTCTGACTTATGAATATTTAATGCACAAAGGGGTTGTAACATCTCTATTCCTTATTCACTTGAGGACTGAGACCACGAATACCATCTTTCAGCTTGAAGAATATTAAAAATGATGTACTAGATAAGGGCCCTTTGGGTAAAATTAACATCAAGGAAGCCAAATAATTTTTATCAAACCTTATATGAAAATCCCCACAGAACTGGGGAGAATGTCAAGGCTCCCTCTCTCAAAGTTTGCTTTCTTGGCAGTAATCCATCCAAAAAAACAATATCCGAAATATGCTACTTTAAACTGCAGTTTTCATGAATAAATCTTCATTGTTCATTATGTCTAAGTTTAAGATGATTATAAATAATCATTATGATCTAAGATTAGAAAGATCGACTGCCTTCAAAACATCAGATTCTGGCTACAATAATATTCATTTTCTAATCCTTGTTTAGATTTATAACAAAACCCATGTTCTGTGTCAGCCAGTTCTTTTCTGGTAAATGGTTCCAAACTTTGTATTCCACTTTCAATAAGAAAGCTGGCACTTCTTTTTTGCAAACACCTCACTAAGGCAGCACTTGGGGGCTTACTAGCACGGTCCTTCAGTGAAAAGTGTCAGCATGAAAAAAAATACTTTGACATTTGTGCCAAAGTTTAGAGTACAATCCAAACCCATACTGTGATTACTACATGCCAGAAAGAAATACAAACTCAAATATTTATTGCAGCCCATGAAAGTCAGATAAAGGCAATTGTCATGTACATCTTGCTTTGCCAGTGTGTGAGGTTTCAAAAGCAATTCAATCTGCTTTCTCATTTGGGTATTTAATGCGTTCACTATTCTGGAAAAAAAAAGAAAAAAGCCGTAACTCTCCATGATAGCCAACAGTGGAGAAAAATGCCAGCTTTTGTACCACTAATTCACGTAGTCATGCATAGTTCAGAAAATTATATCAATGTCTTTCCCATGAAGAGGATATTCATCAGTTGCCAAAATTCTAATTGATTAAAAAAACCCCTTTAGTGTCATATATAAAATGGCAGCTTTCTTTTGGTGTCACACTGCCAATGGAAAACTCATATCCCTAACAGTTGGGCTCTTATGTAACATGATGCATGTTCAGGAAAAAAAAAAAAGGGGGGAACTTTCACATGAAGTATATCCTCATCATTGGCAGTGGAAAAGCACATCTGCACCTCAGGGTCTTCTGCTACTGCTGCTGGCAAATTCCAGCAGGCTTGGTTTTTACCAGGAACACACACAAAAGTTCTGTGAGACATTTCATATTCAAACATCTCAGAAACACTATTTAATGCTGTTCTAAAAGAATCGACAGCTTTTTCCTGCCTATTTACACATAGGCACATACCATACAGTTGTACACATATACACAAATCTGCGCCTGCATGATGCAGATTGAGAAGTCAACTTGTATTTGGCTATCTACAATATCATGCAAACCTCAGGTTGGGTATTAAGAAGAATTTCTTAGATAGAGTGGGCATTAGAACAGGCTGCTCAGGTATGTGCTGGAGTCACCCTCCCTAGAGGTGTTTAAGGAAAGGGCAGACAATAGGATGTGGTTTAGTGGGCAATGTGAAAGGTAGGTGTATGGTTGGACTAGATGATCTGAGAGATCTTTTCCTATCTTAATGATTCTGTGGTATAAACATCACTGTCAAGTGCTCATTTAAGTCCACAAGCTCAAAATACTTTCTTCATCCTTCTCAAACTCTGCGTTCTGCAGTCAGTCATTTTCAACTATCACAACACAACTTAGCTTTAAACAGCTTAATTATCTCTTGAGAAATCATATAATTTACAATTCAGGCTGACAAGAAGGAGAAGTCTTATCTCTCACCAAAGAAAGACCAGGGATAAAAAATAAAGTATCAGAAAGGCAGCCTACCAAAAGCCCTGTTGACTCTTCTCACCAGAAAGGATGAAATGAAGCCTTCTTAAATGAATGAATGAATAAATAAATGCTTCTTAGCGAGAAGTCATGAACAATAAAATGTGCCTTGATCTTTCAAGGTCTGATCAACTCTTTCTGTAATGAAAGAGACTTTTCAATAATTTTACATGGGTTCTGTATGGCTTGATCAGACAAGATCAAGCAAAAGAAAACCCCCAAAATCCAAAATCTATCATAACATCTTACATGTTGTGACAGTTGTCTATCTGGTATTTGAGCCCCGGATTCCATGGTTCCATGTGACTTTATCTTCAAAAGACAAGTAGCCAAGAAATAAACATCTGAGGTACAGTATAAATAGAAAAATTTTAGACAACTGAGAGTTGTGTGGGTATATTTGACTGAAGGATTCCCGTTTCTATTCCTGCCTTTTGAGCTATTCACAGTTACTAGCTGGCAGACTGCTAAAACAATTGTCTGTACTTTATGGATCATAGCCATGCCCATATCTCATTGCATTCAAGCTCTTGAACAAGGAAATATAGCTTTGCAGTTATTTTCAGGTTACTCTTCAAATAGTTGATAAATCACAGATAAACCATGCTAACAAAAACATTGTTTGGCAAGATACATAGAGAAGAAATCTAGTTTTGTTTCACGTAAATATATTTTTTCGCTCATACATATCTTCTTTTTTTACTCCTATTGTCTCTTTCTTGGTCTTATAACATTACCCATCTTTTCAATAGTTCATTCTCTGTAAAATAACTCCAGGCAAAGGCCTATTGAAAATTCTAATATGAACCAGAACAGCTCTGACCATTTCTGATATTGGTTACACTGTAGCTGGCTAAGAAAACATAGCTCAAAAAATATGAAGGATTCCTACTGCGCAAGATGGATTATTAGAACCATATTTTCCTGAGCAGAAAAATGAAAATAGACAGCAGATGTAAAAAAAAAAAAAATAAAATAATAATAATAATAATCCAAAGCTTTAGTAACTCTCTCAGTATTATTATTTCAGCAATTTGCTACCTTAATGTAACTGGATATACATAAGATGAATAGCAGGCCTAAAAGTCTTGCAGAGGGAAAACTAAACTTGATAAAATTTCACAGGAGTGGGAAATTACTCCTCACAGTGAAGTCCGCATATACATATTTGTCTTCTCCCAGGCTTCAAACACTTTATTCTTAATCATAAATGTACACTAATGATCTAGTATGTACGACAATTGAAGTATGCTAGTGCTGAGGCCAAAGAAAGAAAATTTCTGTAAAGAGAAATTGTAGTCTCAACTTTTTGATTGGGTTATTAGTCTCAGTTTCAGTAGTTATCCGCTACTTCACCATATATATGTAAATTACAGGGTTAAAGTGGAAAGAAAAATAACATTTCTTCTGGAGATCATAATTTTGGCTTTGAGTGAGAAGAAAGTGAGTTTGCATTTTTGCAATACTTCTAATTAAAGATCATATTAAGACCTGCTGGAGCACTTCCAGAGGAGGCCAACAAAAATGATCCAAGGGATAGACCATCTCTCCTACAGGGACATACTGAAAGAGCTAGGGCTGTTCAGCCTGGAGAAGGCTCCAGGGAGACCTGAGAGTGGCTTTTCATTATCTAAAGGAGGGCTACAGAAAAAAAAAAAAAAAAAAAAAAAAAGGCAGACTTTTCAGCAGGGTCTGTGTGATAGAACAAGGGCCTGCGCGCACACACACACACACACACACATATGTGCACAAAGCAACTAGAATCTGGTTTGTGACGGGCTCATGAGTAACTCAGCTTCAACAGTATTCTCACTCTTTCTTTTCTTCATTGTCCCACTCAAGTTCTGTGGTTCATCTCTGCTAGACAGAATCTGTCACTCTACCCACATACCACATCCTCTTCTGCTACAGATTTGGGTTTAGCAGCAAGGAAAGCAACAGCAGACACTTGTCTGTTAGGTTTATGTGAATCATAGTCGACAGCCTTCCAAAGCTGCTCCTTCAAGTGAAGCTCAGTCACTACTAGAACAGTTGTCTGCCAGGGAGACATGCAAACTCTTGAAGAGGTTTGCTGGGCTCAGACTATTCTGAAAAGATGTGCCTACACTGGAAAGTCTTCAAATCAGTTACGAATCTGAATAATTTTCCTTTTTTTTTTTCTGTTTTAGACTACTAAGGGAATGAGCACTCATGCTCTTCAACAAACTCTTTTCCCCACAGATGCATATCATTGTTTCTTTAATTTAGATACTTTTAAGTATCTATTCTTTAAAATAGGCTTAAGGCATAAGAGGAGCATTGAGTGCTTCTGGAGACTAACAGTTTGCACTCAGTCTTAATGAAAAGAGAAATACAGCTTGTGCTTTTAGGTTATTTTGTTACTATGTAATGTTTGTGACTTTTTCTTTTTGCCCGCCATCAACACTGTACCTCAACAGGAGCTAAATTAATTTGTATAGCACCTGATATGTTCAGGTGGCCTTCCATTAAAGTGAGTTTTCCACAATTGCTAAGCTTCCTACATCACGCACACTCAGCTTGGAATGGACAGAGTGATTTCAGGAAATACTTTTCCTAAATAATTCATGCATTTCTACCATGTCAGCTCTTACTTTTTAAAGAAAACAGCAGTGTTGCTTACAGAAACTGCTTTCTGTATTAGTCACATTTCCAGAGGGGAAAAAGCTTGTTGAATCAAGTAGCTAAGGGAATAGAGGAAGCACCAGGCAATCTTACATTAACACAGAAAATAATATTTCTGTTTCTTACAGTGGTTATTTACAGTGTCAACTGAAAACATTTAATTTGGATAACGACATACTGACGTGTTACCTTTTGACGCATCCAGTGAGATATAATTAGCTGAGAAGCCCTCAGAAGAAATGCTCTGATTGGTCACAAAGTACAACATCATAATGTGGCCACCACTAGTGAGAGATGGTGGAATTGATCTTCCACAGTACCTGCAGCAAAAAAATGAACCAGTTTTATGAAGCATCTGTATTACTGGAAGAAGATTCCATTTTTGTGAGAAGTTTGAAGAGCTGCACATATACAGATATCTTCTTTGAACTATATAAACTCTGTATCACAAGGCTAACTATCAGACTTCAGAAACAAGAATGCAAATCTAAGGTATGTAGCAAGGTCAGAAGAGAAATTGTTTATCAGGTTGTCCAATTCTTCTTGAAATTAGTCCATGCTGTATCATAGAACCATAGGGGTTGGAAGGGACCTCAAGAGATCAAGTCCAACCCCCCTGCCAAAGCAGGTTCCCTACACCAGGTGACAACACTGTACCTACAGCGTAGTCTGAACGGTTGACATAAGATCTGGGTAGCAAAATGCTGTATACGATGGCAATTTGCTTCTTATTTTCCAAAATATTGCCATGGCTATCAACCACTTTACAGTCTGTAGCTGCAGCTGGGTTCTGCACTCAAGCATCTGAAATGTTCTTGAATTCTAGGTTAGCAAGAAAACCCAGTATATAGAACAGCCGTTTAAGCAGGAGGAGAGGAGAAAAGATTTGTCAGTCTCTTCTGCCCTAATATAACATCACATACCAGGAGAAAATAAAACCCTATGAAACAATGACTTCAGTTTAGTTCCTGCTGAGACTCAAATACACAACCTTTTAAGTAATCTCTTTTAAGTAACCTTTCTTTCATCCCTGAAAGTGTTCCAAATCATGTCTTCTCCTTAGCACAGATGCATTAATGCTTTTGAACATATTTCCCATATATCAAAATATTAATGAAACTGAACACTGGCAGCTATTCTCCTAGTATATCATTTAATAAATGAGATTCTCATTCTCTGATCAAGGAAAGGAAGCTGTCTTTATTACACTAGCAGGGAAACTGTCATTAATGTTTCAGTGGAATGACTGAACTATGTGCAAAATTTAAGGGAACAAATTGGATGGAAAGATGTACAGAACAGTGCACATTACACAGTAATTAAGCTCTATGGGCTAATGGACATGTTCACCTTCCCAATTTTTGCATAGTGCTGTTGTCGTATACTTCAAGATAATCCTTTCTGCAACTGCTATCAAATGGCAAGTTAAATGAAGTAAACATCAGGCGGATAAGGTAGCCAGGTTGAATGCTGATGGTCCAGGTACAGCTAATACCATGTGGGTAGACATCTGGAAAACCAGGACTTGTAATGGTTCCTTCTGGTCCAGTGAGAGACTCCCCACATACTGTAGAGATTTTAAATAACAAATTAAATAATGTTTTAATGAACTACAAGGCACTTATAAATTTTGTTACTTTTCTTTCTGATATTTCATGAACATTTTTGTCTCTTGGATACTATACTGTGATACATTTAGACTTTTTCCTCCCATTACACCATTAGAAAACTTGATGGGCCACTGATTTCAGTCTACAAGAAAATCAGTAAAAACCCAGCACTCTATACGCAGAACAAAACAAAGAAACATTACCTGTATCTAACGGCCAGTACTGAGCTCTGAAGCCAAGGTTGGTAAGAGAGGAAGCTCTGAATTTGATATAGAGATTGTTCCGTGTAGACTGCACTCTAGATGGTACAGCTGTACCACAATATTTCTCCAAAAGGGGAGATTCTGTGTTGTTGCCATCTCTGACCTGAAGAACAGGTATATTCAAAACATTCCATACAAAGTTCAACTGTTTTAAAGTCATAAGTGCAAATGAATTCATCAGAGCAGTATAAAAGGCACCCTTAACAAATCAAACAGGTCTGCTCTTGTGGAGATAAGAATGAGAAGGAACACACAGCTAAGAATTTCTGAGAGTTATTCATAATATACCTGTAATATTCTTTACCTCAACATAGTCTGAGTCACAGGTTGTTGCATTTCGAATGTCAAAGTCAATAAAGTTAAGAATCACCACTTTGTTCACTGGCTGGGAGATGATCCACTCACAAGTCTTCGGGTGGGAGGACATCCTTGGGTAATAAGGTGAATGGATAGTACCTTCTCCAGACAAGGAGCCACCACAGGCTGCCAACAGACATCAAGAATCAGTAGTTGTGATGAACCACACCTAAAAGTCCACATTCTCACAGCATTTACTGTGGTATGGCCAGGTAGAATTAAGAAAGTACTCTAAATAACATATTACTGTGTAGCATAAACACATATGCACAAAAGATCAATTCAACATTTACCATGAATACTTAAAAGATTTAATTGATAGAATCATAAAATCTTTTGAGTTTGAAGGGATCCTTAAAGGTCATCTGGTCCTACTCCTCTGTAGGAAGAAGGAGGCAGGGTGCTCACCACCCATCTGGGCAACCTGTTCCAGTGCCTCACCATACTTTTTGTGAAATAAAAGAAAATATATAGAGATATTAGCTATATAGATAAAATAATCCATATATCTAATATATCTAATTCTCCCTTATTTTAGTTTGAAGACATTTCTTCTTGTCTATCACAACAGATCCTACTAAAGAGTCTGCCCCTTTCTTTCTTACAGTTCTCCTTTAAGATGCAGAAAGGCCTCCATCAGATCTCCCTGACACCGTCTCTTCTTCTGTCTGTCCTCATAGGAGAAATGTTTCTTCCTTTGGATCAGCTTTGTGGCCCTCCTCTGGGCAAATTTGAACAGGTCCACACCTCTCCTGTACTGAGGACTCCACATTTGGACACAGTACTCCAGGTGAGGCCTCACCAGTGCAGAGCAGAGGGGTAGAATCAACTCCCTGATCTGCTGGCCACACTTCTTTTGATACAGCCCAGGGTGAAGTTGGCTTTCCAGGTTTTGAGGGCGCATTGCTGGCTCATGTCCAGCTATCATCCACCAGTGCCTCAAGTCCTTTTCAGGAGGGCTGTGCTCAATCCTTGCAACCCTCAGTTTGTACTGACAGTAGGCATAGCCGCAACCCAGACTTAAAGTCGAAGTCATTGAATCTCAAGAAGTTCACCTGGGCCCACTACTCAAGCCTGCCTAGGTCAAGCTTTCTTTCACAGGCTTAGAGAGATGTATTAGAGATTAAGACCTAAAAATAGTAATAATGAAAGTATAAATATTTAGCTAGAATTATAGTTATGTTATCTTTGGGATGTTAGTGGCAAGTGATTTACTTATTAATAGAAACAATGAGGAATGCATTTCCAAATATGGCAGAAACACCTATGACAGACTTACTGCAGACATCATCTTAGCATTTCTAAAAGCAGCAATGAATAAATAAACTATTGCGTTCTTTTCTTTCTTTTGAAGTATATCTTAGGACCAATATGGACAATATAGCAGCAAAATCATTGAAAGTATTCAAATTACAAACAACTTCACCACGAAAGTCAACAGTTCTTCTCACCAACTTGGTAAATGGCCCTGAAGCTAGCCCTTTGCACAGAAGCATCAGATTTGAACTTGATCCAGAGGCTGTTGCTGGTAGAAGTGATTGGTGAAATAACTGTACTTTGACAGAATCTGGTAATCAGAGAAGACATCTCGCTGTCACCATCTCGAACCTAATCACCAACAAGAAAAAAAGAAATATGCCATCATAAAAGGGAGACTTTCAAGACGAGGTTGGATCAAGCCCTGGGCAACCTGATTCAGCTATGTACATCCCTGCTCACTGCAGTGCAGTTGGACTAGATCATTAAAGGTCCCTTCCAACTCTAAGAAATCTATGATAAAAGTGTTGGGATTTGATACCTGGACTTGATAATCAGCACAGAAGACACCCACTACTGTCATGGAACAATAGGATGAAACATGCTGTCTCACTGAATCACAGCTTTAGTATACTTTTAGGCATGTGCTCCCATAAGTGACACCTTTCACATGAAAGAAACTGGTAAGTTACTCACCAGTACAGAGTACTGTACTAGTACTACAATTTTTTTTCTTTTTATTTTTTTATTTTTACCAGCACTAAAATCCTACTGTGGAAAATTAAAGGGGAAGATTTGTGATTTCCTTGCTCTGTCTATGAAGTTTATAGTGACCTTTCAATGGCACTTTTCCAGTGATATCACGTCACATCACGTGAATACATCAACACAGACAGGTAATTCACTACCAAAAGGTATAACCGTGAATCCATAGGCAATAAAAAGGTAGAGTGATGTCTTTCTATTATTTCATCTGAAGGGCTCAAGGCTTGATATTTATAAGAAAGTTATAAGCTGGAAGCTTTTTATAAGCTGGAAGCTTTATACTTTATGCACCACCACTACATTGACCTTATTCAATTTGCAAATCAAAGGAAAATATATCTTATGCACTATCCTAGAAGTTGATTAAGAATCATGATTATCAAGGGTACTAGGATGAAAAGAGATATTTGCATCTCCAAACTTAAGGACCTGAACCCACAGGCTGTGAGTAAAATTAGGATCAGGCAAAGCTGAATAGCCAAAGAGATCTGAACACCCTGTGAAGTACTCATTCAATTCCAACAGAAGAGCCAATAAACTGAGGCCTAAAAAAGGCTTCCTGCTATTTGCCTGTCATGGAGGAAGTGAGGAATGTACAGTCCAGGTCCCTTCTCACCGCCTCGTCTCTCCTCAGTCATATCATTCCACGGGCTGGGAAAGAAGACAAGGAGCCCTTGGTGGTGATGTGTAGACTGGTGAGCAGGCAGTGGTTGGACTGCTTGTTTAGCAGCCTCCCAGCAGAGAAATGGCTGACTCTAATGCATTTTAAATTTCCCTGGGACTTAGGTTCAAGGTGAGAGAGTTATATGGGTTTTACGAGGAGGGTAAATAAAATCAAAACTTGAGCTGGACTATTTAAAAAACCTTCATAAATAAGTGAAGGCTTACAGAACTACAGCTTACATTAGTTTATTTATTTCCTTGGCCTGATTCTGCTTACATTTTTTGCTTATAAACTCCAGTGAGAGGTGAAAAAAATACTAGGTTCTCTAACCTAAGTGAATCATGTCTCACATTGCCAGTTAGAAATATGAAGGAGAAGGAGCTGACTTGGCTAATACCTTACCTCTGCAGCACTACATCACAATCTTTCTTAAATAAGAAGCTTTATTGTGTCTAATTTCTTATTGCAGACCCCTGGTCCCAGGCTGCTCCTTCCTTAGTAAAAGACTAAACATCCCTCCCTCAGCAAGTGCCTGTGAGCAGCGTCTGGCTGCTGTGATTTCCTGTTATCACCAGGGATGGGAATAACATGCTACTTCTCTAAGTGACAAAATAACTGTCAATGATTTTTAAAGTAACATGAGCATTCAAAACCAAAATCCATTCCCCTAGTTGAATTTCACCATGAAATCCAGTGAAACAGTATTTTAGAGAAGTGCACATGGAAAATAGGCTTGGGAAAAAAAACAAGACCTGTAAGCACAGTTCTTGTGCATGTTGCTCTAGGCTGAGCTGAATAGGTGAGAAGAAAAGCAAAGAGGTGGCAAAACAAATACAGGAAAACTGAATTGTTTGTGACTGATCTGCAAACAATAAGGTAAACGCTTTGCTGAATTAATACAAACTGATTGTTTTCAACAGAACTGGTTTTGTTTCTCTGGCTGTGGTGAACGTAGCTGCTGTTCTGCCAGCAATTAGCATGAGGAGTACCAGGCCAAACAAACAAAAGCTGTCTGTGTTCATTAAACACACTTCTCCTCTCATTACAAAAATTAATTACACTTCATTCCAGGCAAAGTCTCCGAGTTAGAGGAGGGACAGAAACAATGTTAGTACAGTAACAAATCTTATAAAAACAGATTAACTAAAGGGAGCTCACAGGGGCCTATGCCTCACTTACTCAGAAAGAGATTAAACACAAAACTACATAACTGCACTGTCCCACTGTGCCATACTGCTGCCATTGTAGCTGTCTTCAAGCTTGGCCCTTGTGCTACTTCCCTCAGTGCATCCCCACCAGCTTCCCTCTTTCCTGCACCTGCCTTAGCTACAACAGCTACATCAACCAGGGCCTGAATTTGTTTTGTCTGTTAACTCCCACGCAGTGCAACCACAGTGTTGTACAGACGGCACTAACAAGCAGCCATTCCATGTAGGATGAGGATAGTCAATATTCCCTGAAATATAGCAAGCTGGGTCATAGCACCAAGGAGACAGGGCAGATGATGGTGCCGAAGAACCCAGCAGAGCTTGTCAGGGCCTGAAGGGTCTTTACCACCCTGGCTAGGGCCAAATTTCAGCTCCCAGGGCCATCAGCCCTTCTCCATAAGGGCTGCAGCAGAGCCAGGCTCCAGCTTCCACTCACAGCCCAGCCTTGGCTTGTTGCCGAGGAAAGAAATCCATCTTTCAAGGCTGATTCAAGTTGCCCTGCTTCTGGATGACGGAGCGGGACAGCCCTGGCTGTGATGCTTGACTCTGCTGTCTCCAGTGGAATCCTTCATGGGTAGTCCCCCTGACCCCTGCCAGTACTGGACCTACACAGCACAATACCAAACTTGATCTACAGTCGACTAAAGACATGCAGACCTGGATTTAGAGGTAAGAAAGAAAACAAAGAAATAATATCTAGCATACTTAAAAGGAGACATTTAGTAGTAGATTCGGATATAACATGAAGATGCAGGTCAGTGAAGAAAGTGCTGCATGTATAAGTGCTTAAGAAGTCACAAAAGTTACCCATGTATCCTAGCTAATAAAAATTACTATATTATTACATCTTCCACATAGAAGCATTCTACCTATACTGTTATTTTTTTCCTACAGTAACAATTCTCAATAAACATACATATTCAAATACATAAATAGTGTGCTTTTTTTTTTTCCAGAAAACAAAGTTTTCAGCATAACAACATGACTCCTGAAAATGCTGCATAGTAGCTGCTGCATTATTTCTGTTTTCCTCTTATTTGGCATGCATTTACTTAAGGTTCTAACTCTTATTTTCACCATGTACAAGTGAAGAAGAATTAGTGCAATTAGTACTATTCTAGAGAGATTTTCTTGTTCTCTTAGCCTCATTCTGGATGTACAGTCCTGCTCTTTCAGTCACTCTGAGCTTTCCAACCTAATAAATTAATATACTTAATCCTTCGATCAACATCTGTCTATGTAGCGGCCCTTGAGAAAGAAATCATGCTGCCTTGGTTTTTAAACACATGTAAACAGCCTTTCACATTAACTGCAAAAGAAAAGTCACCTCAATGTAATTCAGTGAACAACCAGTGTGACTCTCCAGCTCCAAATGAGTGAAGTTAAGGTATATTTTTTCATCCTCTGGTTGTCTGATAATGTAGATACATTGTCGGTTGTTGATAAAAGGATTAGGCCAGAAAGGAGATGTGATAACCCCTTCACTATCAGTGTAGTTTCCTCCACAACTTGGATCTGCTGTATTAAGAAAACAAAATGTTAGTTGAGATGTTCACAACTATGGTAATTCTTTTAGTTTAAATTGCCCCTGAGCAATGGCTTCAAAACCAAGATTCTTTCCATGTTATTAAACAGCAAGTGTTAATTATACACATTTATTTCCCATTAGCTATGTCTTGAAAACATCACAGACTAAACTTTAATGCTGATTTTTACTTACCAGCTGATGTTGTATAGACAATGTGAAAGCCCTTATCAGTAACTGTGTCATCAGAATGAAAGCGAATCCATGCATATGGTCCAGTGGTTTGGAGTGGGGGTGGAGACCCAGTGCTACAGTATTTACCAAGGACCGGGTCTTGTGGAAGAAGACCATCTCGGATCTAGACAGAATGATACATCACTGTTTAGGATTATCAGATATGTGTCAACTGTGGACAGAACAAACACTCAGAGTTGTACTGTGGAGGGACAGGAGGAAAGCCCATGGTGGAAGTTCATTGTAAGTTTCCTACAGACATACAGGAAATAGACCATCTTAGTTGTAGTGGTGCTCCTAAGAGAGACAACAAGGGGTTTCTGAAAGGGAAGAAAGTGTCAGAAGACCTAACATTGAACTAATTTTCTGAAATCAGTGATGAAGTAGATGGTACTTTCATTTCTGTGAGTGGGCACTGGTGAAAACCATTACTTTGCATTTGAGGATACAGCCTTAGAACACCCATAAAATAGACCATAAAATAATGAATCTATTAATCTTAGATCCCTTTGTCTAATTCATTAACTTAGGCTGATACTCACTGGACTGATATTCAACTAGGAAATTGTAGACTGAACTTTCAAGAAAGTGAAAGCTCCCCACCAGATGGTTGGCCTGAATCCCACCCTCTCTAGTTGCAGGACTTTCACTAGCTTAAGTGGAGTGAAATTCCATCTTTTTTGTTTTACTGACAGTATCTGAATGCATTAATGGCTGTAGTAAGTACAAATGAATATACTGACCCAGGATATGTATGTTCTATAAGTACATAAAGTTTCAAAATACCTTGTTTTGTATTAACTTTGCAAAAAAAAAAAGTTGTAATACACAATTTAACTTTACCTCTAAGTGGTCATAACTGCAGTTTTCGTGGTGTTCTAGGCTCAGCGTGCCAAAGGCAAAAGTAATGAGTAGGCCAGGATTGGTTGAGATGGTCCAGAAACAGTCTCTGTTTACAGGATAGTTACCAGGGTATCCTGGAGAGCTTATTGAGCCATAAGTACCTGTTAGCTCACCACCACATTCTAACAGAAAAGAAATATGGAACAATGTAGTCTTTAACACTGCATGTCACATCAAAAGCTTAATTGCAGGTACCCAGAATAAATACAGAAGCAAAAATAAACCCAAACAAACAGACTAGTTACATCTTTCTGTACATTTTATAATTTATGCTACAGTTCAGTTATGAAAATCCAAATATTTCCTGATCTGTTCTGTGAAAGATTCTTTCACAATTATAATGGAAGTATCATAGAAGAAAGCCTTTCTAGATTAAAAAAAAATGTTTTAAATATTGAATGTACTGTGTTTTGGATTGGCTTTACAAAATTAATAGGAATTCCTATGTTTTTTATAGAGTCTCTGTGTTTTACCCTAACACACACCTGTTTTCATTTTTAAAAATGTTAATTATAGAGAATTACAGAGAAGGCTGCTCTATGTGAGTGTCATAAAAGCATTTCCCTCTCCCCATACCAGTCGGGCAATGGCAGGGGCAACTTGTGTCTTCTAATGGTGTAAATTGCAAGATAAAAATAACATTAAAAGAGCATTTCAGTAAACATTTCTGAAAATAACAGTTTCTAAATTTTCCATGCTTCCCCCCCCCCTCCCCCCGTGTTTCCTTTAGGACACAACTCAGTCCACATTTTTTTTCCTAGACAGTGCACAGAACATGGAAGTGAGCTCAATGCTGTACATGATTTAGAGTTTATCTCCAGGAATGCACTTCCAAGATTCCCCGAAAAGACATTTAACTGATGTTACCACCACACTTTACATTTCCTAATTAGAAGTACATACGTTGTGTTTCTCCAAAGCTGCAAACACACTGAATTACCTGACATTTCAGACTTACCAGGATCTCGAGAATCCCACTGAACAGTGAAACCTCCAGCAGTAATGGCGTGGTTTGAGTAGAACCAAAAATAAAGGGAATTGTGGGAACTGAAAAGCTCTACAGGAGGGTCAGAACCACAGTATTTTCCCAGCATGTGCGCTGATGCTGAAGCCCCATCGTGGATTTGAAGGAAGTCAGAGTTACAGTCAGCACTTGCCTCCAGTTGGAAGAATGGGAAAGTAATATGCAGAATCTGACAGGAGGTAGCAAAATAAGTAATCTCTATTTTTCCATCTGCTAAGGCTGTGATGTAAACCTACATAAAGCTGATATCTTTGGTCACACAACTTTAAGGAACTACATGCTATGGAGTCATTATGAAACAAAATACACATTTTCAGGTAAGTTCAGATTCCCTACACATGTGCTTTGATACAGCTCTGCTGAAGACAGTAGTAGGGGCTCTAAGTCTTAGAGCTGAAGGCATGCCACATAGAATGTTCTATAAATCACTAGCAACCTCTAGTTTATAAAACTACTTATTTCATTCCCATGCTATGTCAAAAGTAGATGGAAATTTTCAGTCCCAAGTAAGAATTTCAGCGCTAAGGGGTGAGCTAACATATCTTTTTGTAGTTCATTGTAACACAAATTAAATCATTAATTGCAGAGGAGAATCAGAATGAGCGCAACATCTAAAAATTAATCCTTACAATAATTAAATATTGCTATTGTATAAAGCCACTGATTATATGAAATCAGCAATCCACATTTCTGTATCACAGAACTGAGAAATGAAAAATTGATCTGGGATCCCTTGATTTAGGAACCAACTGCAGAGCCAATCAGAGCAGAGCTTTTTGAATAACCACAGACAGAGCCTGGCCAAAAGCAGTGGATTACAGACACCTCCATGGACTGTGGTAGATGATGCCAGTACTCACAAAGTTATCAGAAATCTCCAATCGTTTTGTATGTTTTCTTTAGGATCTTTTAATGGAATTATTATGAGAAAGAATAAATTCTGATCCTCAGCTTTACAATAAAAACCTCGGAAAAGTAGCCCACGCTAAGGAAGGCTTGTAAGAACATAAATCTTGTGACTATCTTTTGTCATGTATTCACAAATATGTGACAAAGATGGTCACGTTTGCTCTGATGAGCTGAGGATCCTGCAGAGCGAGGGCTTCTTTAACTTGAACTCTATTTTACCTTGTTAGAAGCAGTTTGAATGACCCAGGCACAGCTGACCCCAGTATCGTACCGTTGGCTGCTTGGGTTGTTAGGGTAACTGAAAGTCCCCCTGGAACCTGAAAGATATTCTCCACAAGCTGCAGAAACAGAAAATTAAAATGGATTAATTCATGCTCTCACAGTACAGACACAAACAAAAACTAAACTTCCTAACACATCTTTGGTTTCCTAAACATTTAAAACAAATATTTAAGATCTTTTATAAAAGATTCTTCAGAATTTCCTCTAAAGTGAAACAACATCACAAACAAAAGACAAAACAAACAAAAAAAGAATAATTCCTGAGAGAAAAGTAGTTTCTGGAAAATGGACAAAGATTTTTTTCAGCTGGAATATGTGAACTCTACCAAAAGATGTTGGTTCTGCCTCAAGAGAACCAACAATAAACCTCGTTTCCATAAGGCTAACTCCAGATTTAAACCCTCATTTTTTTCATCTACATCTAAATAGTTTTGAAACTAACATAATATAACACTGTCTTTCTCAGTAGCAGGGCATCATAGAAGGTATCCTTCAGATGCTTCATTGTCCTTTGTATCCCCTTGGGTCAGATAACTTCTGCTGATTACATCTCTCATGACAGACCATGATACTGAGCCATTCAATGAGTGGGAGCTGTATTTTGTATAAGGGAATATTAAAATTAAATATATATTCTCTGTATTATATAATATATATATATTCATTATCTGTATTACTCCTGTCTCTTTTCCATTTATTTTATCTCAACTTTAACTACTTCTCCTTATATGAAAAAATAAACTTGTGCATATCTAGGTGATTTTTTTCATATACAGTTTTGTTTGAAGGTCTTATTTAAAACATCTCAATTTCTCAACCAGACTCAAAACTGTCATGTAATAGAATGCATTCTTTTCTCCCCTGAATGAGAACTAAAAGAAATACTGATATGCTATAATTTATCACTGGCTATAAAGTCATTTTTTTTATCATTTACATTATCAATTAAAAAAATATTCAAGGATGTACATCCTTAACATCAATCAAGAAATCCTAGTTAAACACATAAGGAAAATAAAGAGCTTGAAATAGTTCTAAAATAGTCTAGAATTCACAGTGGCTGAATTCAAAGTTCACATTCTGCATTCTGTGAAAAATTAATCTGCTTTCTTCATATTAATTTGCAATAAATATGAGCCATCTGACAGATGGATGCTACAGGAATGCTCACTGGAATGCTATCCTGAACTTGTTCAATTTAAGTTATTGGCAAAAAAATCCCAGCCAAAGTAGAATAATAAATACTGAGAAGAAGTCATACAGGTGGGAACTTGCAGTTATACTATGAACTCCATATTTTCATGGATAACACTTCTGATTTTTTTTTTTTGCTTTTCCTCAAAAACCTTTTCCAGCTTTTTATAATAACTAAAAATGTTAGCTTTTCAACAAATAAACTACATGCACAGAAGAAAAAGATTGCTATATTCTTGTAAGTCTTCCCACCTTATATCAGATCCTCTTTCCCACCCAGCTTACTGGACCACTGCTAAGGAACAGAGATCTGATTTTAGGATGTCAGGCCCAGTCAAGGCCAGTAGGCCTCCTACTCAATCATTACACTCCAATGGATAAATAGAAGTCAGCTGTAAATAAAAATTAACTCCAAGGGACTTTGAATCAGGACCTGTAGTCCACCAAGACAAGGATTCCCCCCCCCCCCCCCAACTATTCTTATAAACACATCAAACACATAGAGCAAGTATTTACAAGCTGAAGCCTAGCATCCATTTCACCAGGGGAGGAGGTCCCAGACATACCTTGCTGGGCAGTCTGGCACTGTGGTCCTGTCCAGGCACTAGTACACTCACAGGTGTAGCCATTGATACCATCAGTGCAGCTCCCACCATTCTGGCATGGGTTGCTAATGCATTCATCAATGTTCTCTGTACAATTAGAGCCTGTCCAGCCTGCATTACACAGGCAGAAATATCCAGAGGTTGTTGCCTACAGATAGAAACAAATGTAATAAACCTAATGAGCATGGGTCAACTACAAGAATCAATGTAGTCAGTAGAAAGACTGATATTTACACTTTACATGGAGATATCAGAAAAAAAGAAAAAAATCATTTACACTGTAGTGGTTTTAATGGTTAATGGTGAAAACCAACAAATAGCCACAGCCTAATCCAATTACCTCACTTTTTTTTTTTTCTCCTATCAAGTTATTTATTTGCAGAGGTCTCCTTGTATTTATTAAGTCATTCAGAAGACTGCTTGTTTGTCTTTGAAATGATCATGTGAGAAACAAGTCAATCATGTCATCTAAAACTTATAAACAGCAAACCAAGGTAACAATGGTTTATTCATCATTCCTCTTAAGCCCGTTCTCTTGGAAGTCTGCACTGCAGTTACGTGGGCTGTTACTTTATTTTAACCCTGGGGGATGTTAAATGGGAATGCTTTCACTGACTTCTCTGTATCATTCCTGTCTCTTTTCCATTTATCTTATCCCAATCTTAACTACTTCTCCTTATGTATAAGTTTTTTTCCATATATGTAATTGTTTTAATTTCTCATGCCCACTTTCCTCATATTTCTTCCTTTTTAGATATACTTTTTACAGGTAAAGCAGATTGCAGTATATGCCTTGGCATACTAACTGCCATCTTTGATAGCTCATAATCAGTGTATTATAATAAGTAAGATGGGATGGAGAGATCACCTCCTTTGGAACAGGAAATGATAAAAGGGAAATGTGATATCACAAGGCCTTTTTCCTCCCTGCTTCCCAGAATCATTAAAAGGAGGAAACAACACGAACAAACAGGATCCAATTCTACTCGAACAACAAATTTACTCTTTGGAAGATTTTTCCAAAATCGTCCTCATAGATATCTTCTGCAACAGAAGTATCAAAATTTCCAGATCCATAGCACAGACTTCCCTGAGCACAGCAGACTTCATTCAGAAAACTGAACACCTTCACAGGATTCACATGGACAAACTAAGTGGTCAGTGTGCATGGGAACAAATTCACACCACAAATCAGAAAAGGACAGAAACACTCAACTCTCCCCAGTCAGCACCAGCTACCCCTCCTCTAAGGCAGCCTGGGTACTGCATCTTGAAATCCCCACAATTTTCTCCAGATGTATCTGCTGATCTCTCAATCCCTGCAGACCTTGTCTCTTTACCTACAGCATGTCTGCACTCAGATTCCAATCTCATCTGTCTCCTTGTTGTTAGCAACGGTAATTTCATAGCGTTGTCACTGTGAGGAGTCCAGCACTTACCAAGCACTGACCATTTGCACAAGGGTTTTGCAACTGACAGATATCAGTAAGAGGAGAGCATCCATTTGGCCCATATCCACTTCCAGTGTACCCAGATGTGCAGGAACAAAATGGCATTAGTCCTTGGATCATGAGGCAAAAGAAACAGAAACTAATTCAGTCCGTATTACAATGACAATATAAACCATGATGGTAAAGGTCCTTGACATTTTGAAGCTAAGCCTTCACATACTCCAAATAATTAGATCTGATTTAATCTTATTTTGATTCTTCTCTGATTTTGGTACCTGCTTTGGTCTGTGTATGGTTTGGTCATGAAAAGATTCCTGGTGTTAGTACCTGAGAGTCCAAAATTAAGTTAAGGCAGCTGAACGAAGTAAATAGTGAAGATCTTAATATTTTAATGACCAAATCTGCACTTTGGTGTGGAGACTCAATCTGTTTCTATCAGTGTTTATAGGAAGGCCTGCTGGCTTCCTAGCCAACAGGTATGTTGGCTACAACATAACTGTTCACTCTCTTGAGGAAGGCAAAACTGACTGTGGAAAAGGGGTTGCAGTGTAAATACATTGCTACGAAGTGGGTTCCTTGAGGCACTGGTAATACTTACAGTCCTTAAGTCAGCATCATACCTGGACTAGAGGTACAATTAGCCAATGGATGGCACCCTCCATTATTTATCGAGCAGATATCAACCTGTGTACATGTTTGTCCATCTCCCTCATAACCTGTACAGAGGTAAATCTTAGTCAGCAACAAGCTACGTTCTTTGTGTATCAACAGAAAAATAAGCATCTGATGAGAAAAGACATTAATGTTGTAAAATCACAGTCTCTGCAGCTAAAGAGAGAAAGTTGTGATAGCTGCTACAGTAAAGTTCAACATATTTATTACATTCCTACATCATCAGGATGGATTCTGAACTTAAATCACACAGTTTTAGAAAAAACATTGCATTAGTGTTGCCCAAGCATAGTTGAGGTCAGAACAAGACCATTGAAGCTCAGCTCTTTCACCATGTGCTGCTGTAATGTGATGGAAAGCACTGCAATGACAGCAGAGTAGCAAAGTCTTAGGCTGCAGTAAGCAAGGATTTACTCAAATGCAACAGCCATGGGCACAGAAACAAAGGAAAGAATCTGCTTACCCTTAGAAGGCCTCAGGTATGCAGGGATCCCCAGCAAGATGTCCTTGCTTCCACCACCAACCCTTCCATGAGGGTCACTCTGGTACCCTGCATGCACCTGAACTCCCATGGGTCGACCCTGCCTTCCCACCAGGTGCTCAGTTACTAGTTCAAGCTGTGACTTAGTATTTCTGCTACAGCTGCCCTACCTACACTTCCACATTCCGCCATCCCCAAATTACTCAGGGCCTCCTGCTTGCCAGAACTGCCCTTGGGTTACAGATACAATGTCTGCTTCCTCCTGGGAGGCTAAGTAGGGCAAAAATGCTCAGGCACAACCCTGCACAGCTGAGGTCCACTACACCATATCAGGGTGATAGCACTTCAGTGCCCAGTAACAGAACCTTCACTATCTGCAGTCTGTTGCTATTTAGACAGCTAATCGGAAGACCAATTTGAAACACTTTTTCCATTATAGATTGCATGCATCTCATAAAGCATTTTAAACCATAAGCCACAGATTTTATGAATGTTAAGTCACCACTTCTACTGGTTGACCTGTACTACAGTGGAAACACTGCCTTCTTAAACAGCATTCAGAACATGACAAATAATTAACTCGGATTAGGACAGACAATACAGCTGATTTATGACACACGGGATACACTTTCAATTAATATAGACAATGAAATTACTATCATAATTATGCAGTACCTGTCTCCCCTTAATTTTCTTTTTTTTCAAAGGAAGAACCTTGTAAAAAATCAAGGCTTTAACACTGTTTCCCTTGTACAAGAGAACCATTTCAGATGATCCATCAACAGACACCTACTCCACAAAATGTTAACAACTGAAGCAGTTTGACTATTCCAGGACTCTTCCATTCTGTATTACATCATTGCTTTGTGTATGTTAGAAGTGTCCTACAGCTTCCTCAGAATGTAACAAAATAGGCTCAAATGCCACGATAAAACTACAAAAAGATTTTAAATGGTGAAGATTCACCAAAAACATCCATTATTTTACCTGGTGGACAGACTCCACAGCGGAAGGATCCTACCGTGTTGATGCATTGAACCATTGGTGCTGTTGAACAGCCTCCGTTATTAATTGCACATTCATCGATATCTTGACAGCTGTAGCCATTTCCTTGCCAGCCTAAAAACAAACAGAGAAAAGATGTTAAAATAAAATAAAAAAATAATAAAAACACAAAGTGTGACTTGCATAATTGATCAGATCTTTTATTGGAGTAAAATACAATTTTTGAATTTCCCTTTACTAACACAAGAGAATATTTGCTCCTCACATTGACAGCAATAATTGAAGCTAGCCTACAAAACAGGTTACAAATACAACAAAATAGAGGTACATGTACAAGTACACCTTATTTTAACAATACTGTGGGTATTTGAGAATCAAACACAATTTAATCTAAAGAGGTGGCAATTCTGGTCTTACGCATACGTATAAAATTTGCAGCAAAGCTTCACTATAGCTCTGATTAAATATTTTAAGCATTCTTCCTACAGCCCTCCTGCAAATACAATGAATTATATTTACATAGGAAAAAAGACCATGGGTGTTAAGGCTTGAAGGGGTAATTAGATTTTTGTTGATTTAGGACAATGGACATATTGATGTGAAGCTAGTCCTACACATGGCGGGTAGGATTCCCCTTACTTATCCCAGTTCAGTTGTTTTGAGCTATAAGGTTGTAACACAATGAAAAGCGCAGCAGTAACAACAGAGCAACAAAGTCCTAGGCTGCAGTAAGTGAAGATTTGCACACATACAACAGCCACGGGCACAGAAACTAAGGAAAAAAAGCTGTTTACCTTCAGAAGGCCTCAGGTACACAGAAATCTCCAGCAAGATACTCTCACCTCCACTGCCAATCCTCAGATGAGGTCTGGGAAGGGGGGATCCTGCTACACCCCTTCCGGTCACTCAGGTAGATTGCATGCACCTGAGCTCCTCTGGGTTGGCCCTGCCTTCCCACCAGGTGCTCAATCACTGCTTCAAGCTGTGACTCAGCATTTCCCCTGCATGAGCTCTCATTAAAATCCGTGAAAAAAATAGGTACTTTGAAAATGTAATTTGTCAGGCTTATTTAAATGTCCAGTTAAGAAGGGGATAAATCGCGCTTTAAAATCCACTGTCTGTGTTATATAGGTAAGACATAACCTGTAGGCATTTATTCTGCAGAATACACATCAAAAATCTCCATGAAATCACTCCTATATGGATCTTCAATCTGCTTATGAGAGCAGTTATACCTGCTGCCACCCCTCCCAGCATGAGAGCAAGGAAAGACACAATACCTAAGGGGCAGGCATCACAGGAGTAGGAGCCAAGTGTGTTGTGGCACTGCACGAGTGGATTCTGTGAACATGGAGGGTTTGGAAGGCTGCATTCATCTATATCAGCACTGCATTTGGGGCTGCCAGGAGGGGACATCCAGCCAGTGTCACAGATGCAGTGGTACTTGGGCTGCCACAGCAAACACATAGTGCATATTGAAGAAACATAAACCAAAAAAAGGTCAAGAGTTCATTTTATAAATTATCTTTTAAACTATGGCAAGAAGGCTTTCAGAGCATTGCATGGTTTGCATGTTCTGTTTCTGGAAATGCTGAGGTAGTTTGCTTCATCTATTCCTCCTGAATTTAACCATTTAAATTGTGGTAGGAGCAGCAGGCTCGTTCATTGTGTTCATCAAAGAAACCTGTAATTTACCCTAAGTCTTCCAGAGAAAATGAACAGCAATTATGAACTGTACATACACACAACTAAAACTCATCAGCTTGCTTTGTACACAGGGTAAAGAGATCAGCATAAGCAATCTGAAAATCAGCATGGCTGTCTTCATTTAAGCAAAATTTTCGGTAACCTGTAATGTGCAGAGCTGACATTAAATTGCAAATATGTATTTTCTATAATGATAACTATTTTGTCTCTTCTAGACTATACTAAAGGCCATATTTCAACATTTACCTAGCTTCTTTCCAATTAAACCCAATGGGACCTCTATTGTTGACTGACATAGGAGCACATGCTGTTAAGCCAACACTGAATCCTTTTGAAAAGATTTCTCCACAAAAATGGGCAGAAAGTAACTAATGGGGTGTGAAGACTTGTACAAATTGAGAAAAAATTATGTTAGCACAAAGAATACTTGGTGTGTCTGGAACAGTTCATGGGTATATATGAGTGTTAAGGAGCCCAGGTCTGCCAGAGTAGTTCTGGAGAGCTGCTCTTAGTGGAAAAAGCAAAAACTGGCATCTTTCATCCATCCCTTTAGAGGGAACGCCTTGTACCCAGATTTTCGCCCCAAACAATTGTCTGGCTTGTTGCAGAAGGCCATTCAAGTATGTGTTTACATTCGCTCTGTGCAGACACTTGGACAGCTCAGTCTTGCAGTCAGAGATTGAGTCAAATGGACAGTACCAAGCACCAAACACAGGCAGCAGCCACCAGGACACCTATCAGTGTTCCACTGGTATTGCTTTTCTCAAGGAAAATAAGAACAATGTTTGCCTTCTGAAAAATTTCTGTAATAAAATATTCCATCAACTTTGCATAGCACTCCCCAAATAGTGAACAGCGAGAATATCAGGTTTCAAATGACACTTTGGCTGCCCAAAAACACTTTGACAAGTATCTTTAACAAGACACAAGGCATTTTCAGTTATTTCTGTTGTCCCTGGGACATCAGAGAGATTAGGTTATTTTGTACAGTGGCATTTCTGGCTGTCTTCCAGCAGAAGTGTATGCTACATAGGTTTGAGGTACTCAGCATTATTTGGTTGCACTGTCTAATGAGATGTATACTGCTCCTTACCTCGTTGGGTGTGTCCCGTTCTGCATCAACACAAGTGCCGTGCTCACAGAGAGTCTGAGATCCACCCTGGCAATCATCAAACTTTGAGGCACAGCGCGGTCCATAGGTTTCTGGAGTACAGGAGCAGCTAAAGGAGAAAGCAGACAGAAAAGTCTAAATGTTGGCCACATAAAAACCACATACTGATATAGTAAGGGATTAGTCTGCACTATTTGTGTGATGTTCCTCACAAAACCCCTGTGTATTTCACAGTGCTGACTGTTCCATTAATAACCTCACTGAGTAGCAAAGCTGTCCAGCAGATACTCAAGAATCATGTAGGACTGGCACCTGTCCACAGCTGACCACAACATCTTGTCACAAGCACAAAACAAGGAAAACAGAAATGTCTAACACAAGGGATCAATCGAATATGAGCCTGGAAGTTCCCTCTTTGGCCAGAGAGCACCCAAATTTTGCATTTCATTTTATGCCCCTCATAAGTTGCCAGCTGCTAAGGCTCTACCTCTAGCAACACGCAGACATGCTTTGGGACCGAGGCTTGGTGATTATCTCCTGCCCACAGTGCTCAAAGTCCCTGCCCAATGAGCATCCCTACTCACCTTCCCAAGCTGTCCTTCCTTGCACTCCCACCAAAGCTGTGCCAACTACAGCTGACTCAGCAGCTTTTTCCTTTTTCACACTGCAGCGCCCACTTTGATCACAGCATTGTACAGACACAGTAGAACTGAAACTGTTCCCTTTTCTCCAGCCCCTGATTTCCACATGGAGCAAATCTGGGAATCCAAAATACAGTGGAATGGGACAAAAACCTACAGAAGGCTTCCAATCAATTAGCTAATATATTTTAAAAAATAGAACTGAGACACTTATTTGGACATAAGTGGTGTGTTGAGATGCCTGCTCCTCACATACAGCCCTTACACGCTCTCTTGTTTTTAAGCAGCCCAATGAAAATCACTCTGCACAACCATTTACCCACAGAATCCAAATCAGGGTATTCCAGAGCAGCAGATCTGGACCTTGGAGTGGTTTATTAATACGCTGTGCTATCCTTGTCAGGGTATCATGTGCTGAGCTGAAAAGGTAGTGTGATAAGTCAATTGCAGGTAACTAAACTCTGCACTCAGGACAAGTGAACCCGATGAACTTTGGTTTAAAAACGCCGCAGTTATCTTAATGCTTGTCTGCAGTCTCCTGTACTGCAAAGATGCATTGTTGTAAGGAGCAGACACACACTGAGAGAGCAGACACTCGGCCTGGGCACGCAGAGAGGTGGCAGGCAGGAAACTAGAGCAGCCCTGTGTGTTCAAAGTACAGAGCCACACAGCCATTTCCAAAGGACTCAGAAGGCAATCAGTGGCTCTGAAGGAGGAGGAAAGCGACAGTGTCTCCTGCTCGGTCTGGCAAAGGTTAATCCATTCCCAGCTTGAAGCTGCTCATCTTTGAAAAGCAGGTCAGGCCACAAGGAGCTTAGGCCAAACCACAGTGCAGAGCTGCGTGGCACTGCACTGGTCCTGTCCCTGTGCTAACAGCACATCCCTGGGAGGCCCCACGGTGCTGATTAGCACACAGAAGTCTGGTGGATGTGGTGCCCTTCACATCTTTTTTTCCAAATGATGCAGTGTACCTATTGGGGTGCTGATTAGGGAAAGTATTTCCACAATACCTGCTTCCTCCTCTTACCTCAGCACTTTCCTGTATTAGAGTTCTAGGCCTGTAACTAAAGGATCTGAGTAACATGGGTTCCTTTACCGTCCAACTGATGGTACAGTAGTGCCCTTCACCTGGTTTTACCCCTGGGGGCTGTGGAAAGATAAGTATCACCTTTGTTTTTTCACCTGCAGTGTGTGACTGCAGCAGAGCAGGAACAGCATGAGTAGGGTCAGTGTGCCCCAGAAATATCATCCACAGTGCACTGTCAGAATGCATTTAGCATCTGAGGAGCACTCAGAAATGAGTAAGGCGAGATGTGATTGGAGACTGGGATGACAGAATGATGGAGCTGAAGAAAGGATAGAACAGTAATCCTGAGGGTGTAATGCAGAAACCGCAATATCACAATTTGTATGACTTACAAAGAGATCCTCAAGCATGTAATCTGTAGGAATCTCACTGGGGACAAGCTTACAGAACTGTATGAACACAGTGAAAACTCTTGAGAGAAAGGCAGAGGGTTTGTCTCTTAAACCTTAATGTAATCACACATCCATACACTGCTGAGCATGGCAAAGTTAACGTGGAATGCTTTCTGAGTAGTTTCCTTCATAAAGATCTGTGTTGAGGATGGCTGCAAGGAAGCTACAAAGACCTTCAAAGTCAAAGCAGAGCGGGCAGGCAACCTCACATGGTTGGTAGCATCTCAGCAGGCTCTGTGCCACTGCAAAGTGTGAGGAGCGCTGCGTGAGAATTTCCCTTTTGAGAGGTTACTCCAAGAGCTGGCTTATAAGCCTGTCTAGTGCTGAGCAAATATCTGTGGGTGCTAAGGCTTTCATGCTGAGCCCAGACACCAACTGCTCTGCAGAAGGCTGTGGCATGCTATCCAGCCACTGCACAGAGAGAGCTTTGTATTACATCCAAAAGTTGTTTATCACATTATTTGCCAGTATGAAAAACAAGATGCAGGGCTTTCAGGCCAGCTTGCCTTGTAAACAGGAGCACGTTTCCTGAGAAGCTGAATGAGGTCTGCCTCCAGCTGAACACAGCTAAGGGAAGGTGAGCTGCAGGGAGTTGATGTCTGAGGGCCCAAACACCCTCCTGCCTGCAGGCAGCACCTCTCCTTCCTTTATCTGATGGGAGTTTTGCCTGTTCAGGAGCTTTCCAGCAAATCATAGCCTTGTGGGGTACAGCTCTCTCCTGTCCACCTCCTCCCTTTCCTCACTCTCCTGTGTCTCATGGGCAGATGATAAAGGATGGGTGATCTTTGTCCCCAGTGTGGCAGTGTGACAAACCTGGTTCTTGTTCTTCTTGTGTCAAAACAAGTGACAGGAACACGTCCATGGTGCATTTGGCTGAACAGCAGTAGGGATTTTGTGGTCTCTCGAACTGAAATGGATTATAGCGCACAGAAAATACATAGACGTGTTTCTCACACTTGTGCTGCGGATGGGATAGATGTCACAAACACAGCAGTGTTTTGGATAGGATTGTTGTGCATGGTTTTGAAAAATTACCTGTAGCTGCCTGGTGTGTTCACACAAGTGGCTCCATTCTGGCAGCCCAGGGCCGTTCCAGCATAAATCTGGCATTCATTAACGTCCTCTGAGCAGCGGAGGCCCTAAGGTGAAATGGAACACCAGTTTATTTTCCAAGTAACAGAGAAGTGAAGCAAACCATGGAGCCAAGGTTTAATATAGTTTCCAAACATACACAAACCACGGGCTGCTATCAACACAGCTTCCCTTATGAAGCATTATAACAGAACTCTATTGTTCAGCTGGGCTCTGCAATCCTGGCTATCAGTCAGAAGAGAGATGAAATATTTCAGATGTCTGCAGACAGCATATGGACAGCTTAGTACTGCCACCTCCCCCTGCTTCCCAACTTTCTAGCAAGAGGCTCAGAAAACTTCATTTCAGACTGTTTTTATCAGGAGATACTGTTTCATCAGGACAGAAAGCACATCGATTTTGACCTCAGTTTCACTGAGAGCCTTTGAGAAAAAAATGGATCTTTTCCATCTCCAAATGAATGTAACAGCACCATAAAAGCCTTTGTCAGCAAGGTCTTTGGATTTTAAAAACTCAGGATGTGATTGATTACTGACACCCCCATTTGTTTTGCTCCTTTGGGCTTCAATAAATGTCATTCCCTTCCCCTATTCCCTCCATACGACTGTGTCACGCCAGCAGCAGGTATGCAGTTCAGTCTTACTGCTCAGCAACTGAAGGCATTCTGTGCTGGACTGCCAAGCACTGCTGACTTCTTGGGGCATCACCTGCATGTAACAATGCAGGGCCCTGCCCAGTGGCTTGGACTTCCATCTTTTTGGGGTAGATGTCATTATTGTTGAGAATCAAATGTATTGCGCTTAAAACAAATGATCACTCTGATGTGGTTATTTTGCTAGTCAGTATATATCACTCCATCCTGAAGAACCTTAATACATACTTCGTCATGACTGCACTAAGCCAAGTATACCCTTGCAGTTAAAATACATGTCACACACTCAGATAGGCCGAACACACAATCCAGGAGGCTGAGGACTCACCTTCCAATTGCTGGGACAGAGACAAAAGAAGCCATCCAGCGAGTTCACACAGGTTCCCGAGTTCTCACAGGGGTTGCTGCTGCAGGCTTTCCCTTGCAGAGTCTGAAATCCAGGAGTGGAGCAGGGAATTAGCTTCCTTCTTATTTAGTGATTAATCAGCATTTCTTTTCAAGACGTTTTATTTATTTACTTTTATTCTTTCTTGGAGTTCCCCCTTGCTTTTTTTTTTTTTCAGCAAGATGGATCTGCAAAGCTTTGGAGCTGTTTTGCTCATATCTGTACAGAAATGTGACTAAAATATGACTTAGCATGACAGATCTGACACAGCATAGCACAAGCTTGGCAAGATGTAAATACTATCAGAAACTGTTTCTCCATGGCAGGCTGTTAGTGAGGCTGTAAGAAGGGATGTCTTTGTGATTTGATACATGACTCATCCGACAAATGCTTTACTGGCAGCAGTAGCTGTGGCTGCCACACACTCGTGAGGAAGCAGCTGATGATTGAAAATCAGTTATTTCTCATGCAATTCAAAATCTGATTTGATTTCTCTGTTTTTGTCTTCACAGATCAGTGAAGGAAGAGTGTGTTTTTCCTTGGTATCCAGTTGTTATTCTTCAGTGTACAACTGTTTTTCCTTTAAGGAATGCAGGCTCCTACATAGTTTATGTTTTGTAAGAAGGCATTTCACCTCCTTTACAAACCTTGTTTGTTTTTTAACCTCCTGATACCAGAGAAACTTTTCCTAAGTGATATGTGAGAGAAAAGAAATCATTTAACTTAATAAAGCTTACTCTGTTTAATTGGGTAGAGTGCTTTTCTGATCTTCTGATTATTTCCCATGTACTCACCTGCTCTAAGCTTTGAAGTTTCATGTCAAGATCTGTGACCTGCAAGAGAAATGAAAATTAATTGCACTTGGCATGAGAGTCACTGCTGATGGCCGTGCTGGTCTCTGTGCTGGCACACTGGGTGCCAGCAGTCTGGCTGAGTGTTTTCTTTGGAGACAAGAGCCAGTCTGTGAAACCAGGTGATAAACAGGATCAAATCAGGCCCCATTCACTGGGATGTAAGTATTTTATGCTGTTCAAAAACTGACAGCTTTTCAACAGGATATATCCAGATTTGCCTACAAAAAGACTGCCCGTGAAGATGCATTAAGGTGCTTATCTTGCTTAACATGGACCTGCTGCAGATCGTCCAGAGGAGGGCCACAAAAACGATCCAAGGGGGCAAGAACAGACTGACCTTGAAGTGGCTCTTTCAACTCTAAAGATTCTATGATTCTAGAAATTTTAAGAATGTAAATATTCCAACAGGACAGTTCAGGTGCTCATGAGGATATGGCAGACTGAGGTCTGAGGTGGTGGGCACACTGAAAGCCAAGGAAAAGTTCAGCATATCTCAGTTGATTAAAGTCACAAATAGTAAGCAGAAAAGGAATTAGGGGAAATGACAAATACATATTAGAACAATTTCCCTTCAGGGCAGTCTCTCAGGCTACAATATATTTTCCCATAAGGAAATTATGGCAGCATTCTAAGAAAAGACCTTTGAGTCAAGACAGATAAAGGATTTCCATCTTCTTCTGGAGAAAAATCTTGACTAGCTGGGTAAACTAGCTCAAGGATCTTTTGTTTCCATGGCAAACCTCTATAGCACACTTGCATCCAAGCAATGGAATGTCCATGTAACAAGTATGGGAGTATGTATGGTCTATAGCCTGAATTTAGTAAGACTGAATTTCCATAGATGTCAGAGGATGTAGAGATGCCAACAGTGAACAAAAGAATAATCCTGGTAACTGAAAATTATAAGAACTATGGGGATGTTTCCAGTCTCCAGATACTGAAACAGTACCTCTGATGTCAAACATAGACTCTAAGCTGATGTAAAATATGGACTCTGCCCCAATTTCCTGAATTGAAGCCAAGAAGTGCTGAAATGAATCAGTAGTCACATCATTCTGAAGAACAGAAAACTCAGAATGCTGCTAGAGTACAACATGGGTACAGCTCACCTTGGAAGCCAGCAGAGAGACTTGGTGGGACATGTTCTGAGAGACTCCACTGGCTTTCTTCAGTTCTTGAATCTCCGCTTTATTTTCTCTCATCTAAATTATTAAAGAGAGATGTGATGTGAAATAAGTTTTGCTTCCTCAGATGCTTGAAAGCAAGCCTCGCCTTTTTAAAAGCATAGGAAAGTTTTGTACTTTCTTCACCTTACTCTTATAAAGTCTTCCTGAAAACAGAGAGCTCTGTTCCATACGCAATTTAATCTTTTAATTGCTTTACGTAATGAATTTATTACTTTACAACTCTGCAATAGCTCAAATATTACAGTGCTAACAGAGATAATATAAAAAAAAAAAAAAAGCAATTGTTACCAAACACATCAAACATCGGCAGAGAAAAATTCTGGAGAAAATTAAATTATTAATGTGCAAAACTGGAAATGAAAGCACCGTAAGGACAAGTAACTATATCACCTGACTAAAAATCTCTGCAAGGTCTTCTTCATTAAGCTTTATTTTCCCCAGTGGGCCAGTTCTAAATTCAATATTTTTGCTGGAGCCGGCATGGAACACCAGGTTGCCCTGCTCTGAGGACAGACGAGGCCTGTTGTATTACGGGAACAAAATAAAAATGGGTTAGTTACATATATCTGCTGCCAAAGTGTAGATCGAAAAGTTATGCAGCAAAGCCATTCTGTTCCCATTAGTAGTGCTTATAGCCTATCTTATGCACAAATCCATTTGCAGTTGATAATAGCACTGGTACTTACTGTTCATCATAAACGTTTCTTTTCTGCCTCTTTTGTTCATAGTGGTTTGACTCACGGCTCAATCCAGCAAGCAGTAACAGTGCAGCTAACAGCCCAGGAACAGGAGCAGCCCAAAGCATTGCTCTCCTCCAGCTGTCCTGAGTTTGAAGTGAAACCTCTCGTGCTGAATTGTGCTTTAGAGAGCCCTCTGCCCTTTGCTCTCACGCAGCTCCTTATTCACAAGGTGCCCATGCTGCTGTCCTGTCCTGTCAGGGTAATCTTTATCTCAGGTATCTTAATTAAAGTTTGACAGTGTGCAAATAATCCAGACACCCTGCACATTTTTTCTCTTTTGGCTGCAGGAGATCTGAGAGGTAATTAATTGAGATCTGCATGTGTCTGATCATTGTGCCTTTGACCTTTGGACAGCCAAGCACCCTGTGCCTCAGCACCGCACAGTCCAACACTGGCTGCTGTGGGAACAGCTCACTAGCCTGCACACTGAGGAAGGAAAGATAATTTGGTAACACTGAAAGGCTGAGAGCATTACCCCCCAGAAAAATAACATTTTAAAACCACAGTGGCTGGCAAGGAGTATTTGCATTGAAGGAGCTGCTTCGAGCCAGTAATTCATTGAGCAGATGACATAAACAAGTTAGCAGTACCAAAGAGCATCCCATGGATTGCAACAGCAAAATACAGTTTTAACCAAATATGGTTGCTCTGAATTGAAAACGGCTCAGTCCCCAGATACTGAGGAGATGATCAAACAAGGGGACTGCTTTTTTTGTTTTGGCACACATAGACTGTCTTCATTGCACACACTAGGGCTCCCAAATCCAGGCCAGCCACAGACAATGGAAGACCAAGGATGGATTTGGGTAGGGCTCAGAAGTAATTGAACAGTGCAAATTCATCTGTTCTGAGGGCCAAAAATTGCATATTGCTTATTTTCCTCTACCCTTCCAGCAGCACCCGCCTCAAAAGAAACATCATGCCCAACTTTATACCATGGCCACCACTGCTCTTTAGGCTTCTGCAGTGTCTGGGCTGGCAGCACAATTCCCCATGTAACCTCTGCCTATGTTGAGGTGAGTAGCTCCAAGCTGTGACCACAGCAGCAGCTCCCATCAGTGGGTGCTTGTTGAAGGGGTGACTGGGGCAGCCCTGTGGGTACTTGAACCTTGGGCTCCACAAACCATGATGAAGCTCACATCCCACCCTCCTCTGGGAGTCCTCCACCCAGCTCCTGACCTTTTGTTTCTTCCCCCCAGGTGGTGGTTCCCAATTTCCCCACTGTACCCAGGACCCCATTCACTCAGTCCATGTGCCTTCTACTACGTGCCAGGATTCCTGCAGTCTCCCCCTCCCCCAGACAGTGGGCTTTCTATGTGACAGCCCCTGCCACTCCTCCTTTGCTTTTGCCAGTCCCTCTATTCACCTCAGACAAGATCTTACTGTGCTTTGCTGTCCCTGCTTGGAGCAGCTTTGTGTATCTTTTCCTTCCCTCTGCTACCCGTACCTCCAGTCCCGCAACAATTCACGTGTTTTTCCCTTTTGTTTAATAGTTAACTCATTCAGGTTGCTAATATTTCAAATCTCTACTGAGGAGAGCAAAACAGCAACAGTTGTAGCTGCTATCTCTAGAGATAGCAGCAGCCACCATTCACTGGCCCTTTCTGCCTCAGAGGTCCTGAAACTCCTGACCCTGTGCAGCCTCCTTTTCTGCTCCAGTCTGCACTTTTCACCCAACAGAGAGGTTATGCCTACAGATAAGTGGGCCATGCCCTAGAGGTAGGGGACTTAATGAGCTCCACAGCTTTCACAGACAGAAACTATGTGAGGTCAAAGCCTTTGTGCATCTTGGGATTAGTTTGAATAAGCATAAATATTAATGTTGCCTCTAAAATAGGCAGAGGTACACTGTGAAAGTGAGTACAAATGCAGGACAGATAAGGATTATGGTGTTGCCACAGGTAATTTCATCTTTCTATGAACAGCTACAATGTCCAAGGCTGTGTCAGCTGCATTCCACCACCTCCACTGTTTTCTGTTTTGTGGTTATCTTTCCTATAAAATCTGGTCTGTTGTTACATTTTATTGTCTGCTTTTTTCTAAACTTACCCATAATTCAGTACAGCATGTTTCCTGTGCTCTCACAGAATATGGTGCAGGTAACCCAACAGTTACGGAGCTGCCTTGAGACCTGGTAGAGCAGAAGGGGTGAAGCTTCCCTCCCAACACCCAGATGTTCGGGATAGCTCATCCCATTAGCCTGTACTCACTGGTGCAGCACTGGGTACCCACCTACTGCACAGCAGAATATATTTATATCGTATTGGGGGGCAGCTAGAAGAAACTATAGGACAATTAAACCTGTGCTTCCTTCCTACCATGATGGTTGAACGTATGCATAGTCCAAGGACTTTTTTCTCCACAAAGTGCATTGTATGTTGGCAGTTTTCAGCCTAGACTTTGTCTGTAGCTCTACAAAATCCTTTATTTTCTCCATTGATTGCTTTTGCATATTAACTATGCATTGCCTCTGTCTGCTGCCTGTCAATCTTTGATTCAAGCTTTTCATTCCATCTAATTAGCTCAAACATAGCAAACAACAATGAGCAATAAGCCTCCAAAGATGGAGACAATGTTGCTAATCCAAGGAGGAGGAAGAAATAACTCCTTTCAACATCTCTGCTTCCATGTTTTACAGCTTAGAAAACAGTAAAGACCAGGTGACTTTTAATGTGCCCTGATTATAGGATGGAAAAAAGAGCTCTGGACACCTATCTAAACCTTGGATGAAAAGAGAGCTCTGGACACCTATCTAAACCTTGCATAACACACTACATCCATTATATTTGAACTTACTGCTCTATTCCCAGTGAATGCCCCTTAGGCCGGCCAAGTTGGGAAACCTATAAATCATCCTAAGAAGAAAAATAGGTCCACGCTTTTTTAATTTTACTGAAATACACTGGATTAAGGCAGCATTTTTTGGAGGAACAGAATGGAAACCCTGCAAGTATCTGGCATCAGTATAGGGGCTGTTCATTATAACCAGGAGAACTGGCACAAACACCTCCTTCTGTGAGGGATCATTCCATTACCTCACTGACATTATAGCTGAGAAACATCTCTAGAGAGAATAGTTTGTGCACAGATTTGGCAGGAAGTATCAGAGCATTTGTTTCTACCTAATTCAGGTTGAAGTTCACCCTGAACTAGCAGCAACACTTTACCACCATCTCGTGCTTTGGTGTGTAGCTGTGTGAGATGAATGGTGGTGTCCATCTACTTCTCCAGCAGCATGTGCTTGCAATGCAAAGGTTCTTCTGTAGAAGACAAGAAAACAGAGCCAGAATGCAATATGCACTAATTGCATCCAGGAGATCAGATCAGATGCAGAGATATGACAGGGGCCACGGTAATGCTCCCTTTGTAAGGGGGGAAATGGAGAGGGATCCCAAACCAGGCTAATTGTTAAAGAAAAACCAACAACTCCAATGTTTTTAAATAATTGCAGACCTAGCCACATTGCTGCCTTAGTCCCAAGTAACGTGCACTCACCTGAGTTTCCCTTCAGCCCCCAGTACTTCCATCTACACAACCCTCAACTCTCTTTGATTCCTCTCTTTCTAACAATAATCCATGCTCAGAAGTAACACAACATCTAAAGAACGCTGTTACAAAGCACTATCCTGGCATATGGGGGATCAACAGCCACAGCATGCATCTACTGAAAACAAGGGCAAGTGAAGAACAACAGCAGAAGGGTTAGTTCTTTGGGTAAGGGGTGGCTGTCCAAAGACATCAAAACTCAAAAGTCCCTTCTCCTTCTCCTCACCTCCTTCCTCCACCACCATCACCTCTTCTTCCTCCTCAGTCATCATCATCCCACACATCTGCACAACTTCATGTAATACCTTCCTCATAGGCTGTAACAGCTGCCATACTCTTATTTCCCACATCACTCCTTAGAGATTTCCTCTGCTTCTCAGCACACTGCCCTCTGACATCTGCTTAAGATTTTGATCCCACACAGCTGATTAAGTTAATCAGTTACCTGCTGATGAAGTTAAAATAGCTGGCCAGGGAATCTGGGTTTTCGGTTTTTAATAGTAAATAGCAAAGAGTTTTGACTTAGGTACTTCAGCTGTAATTTATTTACTTTCCCAGTTCACCCTTGGTTCCTTTATCACAACGAAGACCGAGATAACGTATACTTGTTTTTTCCTGTGCTACAAGAGTCACGCTGTGTAAATGCACGTGTTACTTTTACAAACCACCACGGTGATGCTTCCTATTTTCTGTTTCTTAATTTTTTCTTTTTCTTTTTTTTTTAATTAGGTCAGTTTCATTGGTTTTATTCTTTCCTATTGATGATTCCAGTCCTTTCAGCATACTCAATTTCCTTTATCGTATGCCGCCATTATTTTTAGGGAGCTCCATTTGCACAGTCACCCTTTGCCACCAATAACCCCGAAGCCAGTTGCAGGACCACACTCAGATTCATCTACTCTGTACTGTTGGCTTTACTGAGAGGATTAGACCTGAGCTGCACACTCTACTTTCATACATCATTTGCTGGGCACTGACGTTGTGACTACAAATATTGGCATGCTGTCACAACACAAATATAAGAAAAACAGAGTGGTGATACTAAGAAAAAGATCTGTCAAAATCAATACCCTGTCTCCAACAATGGCCAAGAGCAGAACGCTGGGAAAGGAAGGGAACGTGACAGGGCAAGCACACACAATGCCTCTCCTATGTATTGTCTTGGCCTCCATCTATTGCAACTTAGGAACTTCAGCCAGAAGTCTACCTGCTTGATACTCTTTTCTAAACGAACTCATCCAGCCTTCTGCTGAACTCTTCCCCATGCTTCACCTTGTGACACGAGCAGACTGAATAACACCACATGGTAAGTAACATGAATACGCAGTCGAAAAAGCCATTCAGAAACACTGGTTCTGAGTAGAATCCCATTTGTAACATTTATGAACAACATGATTTCATTTTTTAAAAATATGCATAGGGCAAACATTTGAATGAACCAAAATTTATTACTGCCCAGGTTTAAGGAAACACATTAGCATCATGAATGTATTTTCCTTCCAAATGCCAGGTTGTACCTTCGATTAAATCATGCTTAGGTTAAAACATTGACTTGCAGAGGCAAAAAAACAAGATAAACAAACAGGCTCTCAACCAAGCTGAGATTTCAGGATGTGCTCCCACATTTAAAGCAAAGAAGCTTCCCTCTGGGAGAGATTTGAGGGACCCCTTTACTGTGGAGTTTTCTGAACGTCAGTACCAATCTCCAGTGACAGCCCCTGACCCAGAGAATCCCTGGAACTCCCTCCAACAGCTCTCTCACTACAAGTTCTGCATTCCAGTTTTAGTCCCTCTAACTCCGATTCTTGTTTCATCAGAACTGTTGTCAGGATGACCCTTGTCCATGCTTCCTCTCACCGTCAACAAACAGGGCGGAAGAAAGTCTGAGAGAATGAAACAGTTTCCTTGTGTTCCTGGACAGCAGGCTGGGCATCTAATGCCATGCTCTTCTTTTCTTGGACAGCTGTATCAATTCCCTAGCCCTTCTTATCAAATAAAGATAAAAATAACACAGATCTCTTCACATTCCTCACAATAATGTTTAAACTGAAACATTTTCACTACTCAGTACTTCATTTTCCATGATGTCTTGGATATCTATTATCTGTTCAAGCAAGTTGTTACTTAACAGGCATAAACTTCCCTTAATGAGATCTGTTACTCTAGAATACTCATATTTGCCCAGACAAAAGGAGGATGCCTGCTGGAGATTATGTTGGACTTTATGCCTAGTTTCTTACACTTCAGCATTCATTTTCCTTGACTATTTCCTACTTTATAGGCTACTTATGTAAGGCTGCCCTTAGATGTTAATAATCGCCTAGTTATTAACCAATTATTTGTTTACGTCTAACAATAATGAGATCTTTTCTGCAGTGGAGCTTCACAAGGCTGAGAACATTCAACTCATCATGTCATGGAGATAGTAAGATGTAGTTTACATGCGCAGAATAAGCAAGTCACACAACCCAAAACCAGATTCTGGAGGTTTCACACATTTACCATTCAGGTGCTGTTGTAATCATACCTAATCACTGTGAAAATGCTAAGGCTGAAGCTGCAAAGCACTTATTAGAAAGCTGCTCAGAAAAGGAAGCAACATGATCATCGAGTGAGGTTAAGCACGTGCAACCCAACAGCACTCAGCAGAGGAGTCTATTAATGCCAAACAGATGGAAAAAGAAGCAGCCACTCAATTTAGCTTCACTTCTATTACAGGGTTAGAAGTTCTATTATTACATCTCTCTAGAACCCAGACCATGTAGTAACAAGTCACTGATCTACTGGAGACATCTACATGAGAACAAACACCTTAACAGACAGCTAGCTATGGTTCATGACACCATCAGTTTGCTTTTTGCATAGCTCAGTAGTAGGCACAGCCTAGCAACAGCCCAGTAGATTTGCCACTGCTGTAGTACTATGAGAGGTGGCCAAAACAGAAGTGGTCTTCTGCTTCTTTACAGCCTGCTCTTCTACGAGAATCCATTTCCATTTCTCTTTCACAGCTGGAACACCTCAAGACGTCCAAATACATTTAAGGAAATAAAGCATGCTGTAGTAGTTTCACCCAAGGTTTTCCTGGTGTAGCAGGCCAGAAGCAGCACAAAAACTAAGAGAAGAAATGAAAAATATCAGTATAAGATAAACTGGCAGTAAGCAATAACTACATGCTCTTTTTTTTTTTCTTTTTTTTTTTCAGGATGACTACAGGAGATTTAAATAGCTTCTTTCTCTACAGTCTTCAGTCTCTCCTGCACTACGAGGCCTAGATGCAATACACCATGACTGCTACTTTTTCCCACAAGGGAAACAGAAACAAATAATGTCTTTTTCAGGATTGGCAACTTTGACAACTTACAGGTGCACAGAACCATAAGCAATCCATGAAAACACAAAGCTTTGAAACCATTTAGTGTCTTTTATGTGTAGGTCACTGGTAAGGAGCAATGACCTCATCCAAAATAATGAGAGTGAGAACAGAAACAGCAAAGTTGTTGTCAGGGTTATGATAATCTTCAAATCTTTTTATTCAGCTGAACATATCATACAAAACCTACACAGCTGGGTTTCAGGAACCTGGAAGCATTCAGACAGGATCAGACAAACAGGAACTACAGATGACACTGGGTCTTCTGAAAAAGTCTGTATGAAATACTCAGTTTAAGAGTTTCGTTATATTTTTAAAAAGTAATTAGATCATATGTATAATAAATCTATTTACACTGCATCACCAATATTTACAGATGAAAACACTGTATATGCAGAACCTTATCTTTGCATTTAAATGAAGCAGCTTTGACATTTACAGCCTTTTTACATTGCACTGAGAACAGTTTTAATATAAAAGTGTTTTCTCCATTTTTATTGAGACACATGTGATTTTTTTTTCTTCTATTGTTCATTTGTGAAGTAGAACAAGTATCTAAAAGGAGCAATTAATTCCCAGAAACTTCCATTTCAATAAAAAATGTCTGGAGTGCAAATCCACTATGACTGAAAGGTATTTAAATTCATTGGAACTGTTTAGCAAAATATCTGGACGTATATTTTAGTTTGCTCTGATTTTTTATGTTAGGCTGCCATCAGCTTTCTCAAGAAAGACTGAAGTATTTTCTGTCACCAGCCCACAGTTGTCAGAGTCAGGCTCCCAATCATCCAAGCAGAATGGAGATCAACTTTGCCACCACACGTACGTTGAGGCTATTTCCCAGAAGACGGTAGCATTGCTTTATTGACACTTTGTCAGGAAAGCCTAAAAGAAAACAGTACAGTATCATTAGTCTGGGTTTATCCCTGGCTTTTTGGCTATTCCTTTTCTTCAACAAACAGCTCTTAAATCAGTCATCAGAAATTGCAGTTTACATGTAGATTTCATACATACAAAAACACACTCCCCTAAAGTTCACAGATTTATAAACAGAACTGTACACTGCACAACTGCTACTCAAGAGAAAACACAAGGAGTAATGTAGCCACAGGAAAAAAAGAAAATAAGATGACTACAGATATACTAAATGCATTTCATTATTATCATATTGTAACTCCAATCTGAGATCCTCTAACCAGTCATGGAAAATTCAAATTGTCTTACACTGCAAGATACTACTCGTACAGACCAGGCTATAGGGCTTATTCAGAGGGAGATCAAGCAGCTGAACAATTTTCCATGTAATTCAATGCTGACCTTGTGGAATGCGCTCAGAAACACAGACACCAACAAGAAGTCCTTCGCATTGTAAGTGTGCTGGCAGAAAGAAAGGAGGACCAGAAAACATTAAGCTGTTCCAGGTATTGTGAAAGGGCCGTGTTCTGTATTGAATGTGCAGTCACAGGTGACCAAGCTTCTGAAAATTAAGAAGTTGCCAATAGCTGGCTGGTCTGCTGTACCTGTCCTTGCTTGCACTCTCAGCTTACTCCAGCTACAAGATAAAGAGCATATGCTTCAGACTGACTGAAAGATGATGATTCGACTGTTATGGTCATTTACTAAGCTGCTGAAACTTGATCACATTCAATTATTTGCTCATTCCCAAAGAAGAGATACCTAACTTTGACCCTGAGGTCATCACCACCCAGATTAGCTTTGATGCACATTTGGTGTGAGGAAGTAGTGATATATATACGTTCTGAAGTTTTCAGAGCAACTCAGAAAAATCCTTGTCCAGAGAGAGCTCAGCAGAGAAGATGGAGGGATAGCTGCTGAGCCAAGGGTGGGAAGCTGAGGAGGAGGTGTCTGGGAGGAATTGTTCCATCCTTCTCTGCCAGTTATTAATGCCTTGAATATGGACTGCTTTGGTAAACATGTTTTCTGCCAGCTCTAGCCATTCTGCACAGCTTCTCAGCGCTCAAATTTGGGCACCCATACTTCTCCCTTTGGAACAATTGTTTGCATTTCCCTACACAGACTTACTTAAACAGTTTTCACATTGTATCACCGAATAAGGTACAGAAACTACACATTTCAGAAGAGTATATAAAAATAAATGTGTTTTTCTGCACATACACGCTCAACAAGTTTATCTGAAAAATTTCAGAGTTTCTCCTTCTGCCTTTTGGCAGCTGAATGCCATCATTCATTTTCAGGGCTGTTTCCTTTTTCCCAAACCATCTGCCTGTTTACATTATCTTGCAACTTCCGTCGTCTTGGCTCAAGAGTAACCTACATCGGGACAGATTTAACAACTCATACCAGAACGCTGGTACTTGCTGTGCAGATCTCACCATCACATTTAGGTCTTTCACACTACTTGGTGATGGTGAAGACTTGACAGCATGCACTGTCACAGAGCACTGGCTATCCACTAGCCTGCTGTTTGTTTCCTTCTTAACAGCTTACACACGTTGCTAAGAGTTAAATGGAAAAGGCCTCCTGACATCACCCTCATGAAAGCAGGCCACAGGTGCAAGAATGCTCTGATCGCTCTTAATGATATTGCCATGGGACCCATGATTAAGACAAATGATTGCACCTTTTTCATTGACCCACAGTGCCATTACAATTTATGCATTACGATGTTAAAAGCACAAATAAATCTGTTAAGACAGGACAAAGATTTTAGCTCTGTATCTCATGTACTGGAAAAGTCAACAAATCTGTTAGAATGTAGACACAATTATGCTGCATTTAGACACAATTGTATTTCTTACAACAACACTGTAGCTGCAGCTAGCAATATGCCCGTATCTGTGACAAAGCCTCCTGGTGTTTTCATTCCATTTTCAGCTTTTATAGTTTTCTTACTTATTTACTTCTTGAACAATTAGTTGCAGTGGGCACAACTCTAGGCTTCCTGACACAGGAAATTTCAGCCAAATTGTTGCTAAAGGACATAGAGGCGGTGGAATTACAGCATCTTTTCCTCTGAAAAGTCCACACTTCACAAGAATGATTTGAAATTTAGTATGGAAGAAATGCAATCAGTGACACTGTAGCTATATATATAGCAACTTGTAAGTCTTTTCAGAAAACACAGCATGCAAATCCTCAAAAGAAACTCACAGCAGCTAAATTCACCAGATTCCAATCAGCACAGAGATGAATAACACTTCTTTCCCCCCCTGCATGTACAAAATGGGAAACATCCAGATTAAAACAAAGGAAAGAAATGTCAGACTTGTGACTCAGTGCACTGGGAAAACCTTATTGTGCACATGAATCAGGAGTACATGACAGAGGAAGCCACTGGATATGAGGCTTGTTTCATGCACTGTAGAAGTTGGAAAAGTAATATAGTGAAGAAGGGAACTACAAGAGCTGTGAAGGAGGTTCCACCACAAAGGCAGAAGGGTCTATCACTGTAAGGGCTGCAATCTCTCCCTGGCTGTTGTGCATTTCTTTGGTGACATAAGACAAGTTTGCTAAGTGAGCACTCCAATTCAGAAGCCTGACTTGTCTTGAGAGTTCAGTTGTGGTTTGCAGAAATACTGAAGCTTACAGCTGCCCTGGAAGATGAGCTCTGAACAGAGAAGGCTTAGTATAATTCCAAGTGCTCTAAAACAATAAAGGTCACTCAAGCATATAGTCATCCAAATGTAAATCTCTGTGTGCATTGCTTCTGTCTCTATCCAACACAACCAACACTAATTCTGGTACACCTCTTAACGATATCACAGAGACTGATTTAACATTTGGAAAACACTATTATAACAAGCACTGTATTTAAAAAAAAAAAAAGAAAATGGATCATTCTGTGTTCAAAGTGGAACTTAAAAATTATGATGAGTCTATACAAGACCAATCTAGGCATGTCTAGCCCAAGTTTCTTTACAACAACCCAAGTCAGTGTGAACTGAGAATTGAGAGATGCTAAGAAAAATGCTATCTCCAAAAAGGACAGATCTACAAAAGAAGGCAGGCTATGAAATACTCCTGCACACTGACATCTAACTCAGCATGGCACACTGATGAAAAAAGTACCAAAACAAGTAAGTTTAGCAGTGTCAATTCCAACTATGCAACCTTGATAATGTTGTTTTAATGTATTACTTTTTTATGTAATTTCAAGGAATAAATACAAAACAAAAAACTCTAAAAATTCAAAAGAAAAAAAATACATGCAAACTATCAGCACTCCTCAGAACCTGAAGCCACTCAAAAAGTTGAAGGAATATATTACAAATTACTCAAGGTCACTGGTGTTTGAATGTCTGTATTGCTGAGAGACAATAAATTGATCTGATGTGATGGCAGCAGACCAAGTTCCTTAGCAGACAGTAACAGCTCCATCTCCTTGACTTTCTTTGCTGAAGAGCAAGGAAAACTCTGGCGCATTTACTGATGGCTTAATTCCAGCTGACTTGTGTGCAACATACTGGAATTGCCCTGTCTTGCTTCTTGACTCCCTTGCCTCCACGAAAACAGAAAATGAAGTAACTGACCAAAGGCTGTCTTTTTGAGAAATTAGACAAGACTTATAGAATCATTACTTTAAGGGACCTGTTATTCTCAAACAAAGAAGCATTTGTATATGGTGAAGCTATTCCCTTTCTGTTACCAGCTGCAAATGTATGGAAGGGAGCAAGCAGCTCAAATACTGAGAACCAAGACATGCAAAATAAAATGCACACACTACTCCCAACAAAAAAACTACATTGGTATTACTGAAGAATGAAGTAGAAGTGGGTACTTTGCAAGCACGTACCAAATTCTGGAGGGAATCCATGCAGATTTGCTATTTCTCTTGGAGTAAAATACCTTAGTTTTAGTGTTGACAGTTTCATAAGCTTCTCTTCTTCTGTTAAGTTCTCGATGTGCTTAAACACTGATTCAAGCTACAAGGAATATCCAAAACAACAGGTATCACTGACATAGACAGAATGTGAAGTTACGCTGTAACACTCACAGCACAGCAGAGCTCTTCTTTGATTATCACAGTGCCAAAGTCAATCTGAAAGCATGTTAACTGTTCTATTTTTGTTGCCAGTATGTTAATATGAGAACTGACAAGAACAAAGTCAACGTTGCCATGAAGTAATTCATTCCCTCTTCCTCAAGTTTACAAGCCATACCAATACTTGATGAGGCAATCAAAGAACTATAAACATTTGTTAACAACAGAATATTGTCTTAAAACAGCTCAGAATTATACATGTATGCAAGTTTAGTTATACAGATGCAACTCAGCTATTTTAACATATTTGCTTTGAGATTATTCTGAATTCCAAACTGAATTCCTCTTCTGCTTAGAAATACCTTACAATATTAGTGAGTGGCATGGAAGTGCAGGAAGAAATGCTTGTCTGCAAAATACAATGTGTGAATAGTACCCTTGAATGATTATTCATTCGTATGTATTTTTTTTTTAACCTTTCCCTGTGCCAAAACACCACTTTGTAGTGAACTTAGTATCCACAGCAGAACTTCTCAAAATACTACATCCTTCCAGGTAAATGCATTTTATATTAAAAGGTTTTAATATTAAACATTTGACAGTGGTTACCAGTTCACATATACAAAAACATCCCTAGAATCACAACCTGGCACTGTAATTAGTCAATAGAACTAGCCAGTTCTAATGTTTTCACACTGAAATGTTTTCACTGTGAAATCTCTCCATAAGAGTACAAATAATAAAGTAACAATTCATTCTCCACAAAGAGAGGCACAGGTATATCTTGATTCAAATAAACTGCTGTTTGGAAATTCTAAGTACGTCAGACAGAAACTTAGTTTCCATAAAAGCATTTTTGTTGTAATTTTCAGAATAACAAAGCAGAAGAGAGACAAAACGAGTTTTAAGACAAGTATTTCTCATATTAGTCTATACATGCTTACCTGTACACCTACTGCTGTCTGCAGAACTGAGCCTGTCCCTTCTACATAGTGTCCATACCTTAACAAAAACAATCTTAAATCAGTATTTTCATTGGACCTCAGTACTAACAACTGCAAGGATGCAGGATGAGCTTCATTTGCTGTAATTAACAAAAATGCCTACTGGATTGATAAAGGAAAAGGCCTTGTTATCAACAATGCTAATTCTTGAAATACAGTAGCCTCTGAAAATAACCTCTGGGGATGAGTCTGAAATCAATGCACAAGGGTTTAACCACACTAATGCCTTATATAAGGAAAGGAACTCAAGCACATCATCCTCAGAAATGCCCATCTACATTGCAAACATTGATTTTACACTAAGGCAAAATATGTGAAAGGCCAAACAGTGCTAGGGTTCTAACTGGCCAACCATATTAAAAGCAGGACCATTAAGCATGATCCTGCAGCTTTTCAATCAATCCATTAGGAACAAAGTAGTTCAGTCACATTTAATTTTTGCTTGCTTGCAGATTTCCCACAAAGGGAAGGGATGGGGGATGGGCTTCTATGCAGAGAAGGAGAAGGAAACAAGAAAGAAATGAAAAACAGCATCCAACTAAACAGTAAGGAAACTTACACTATAAAAAGCCTTTTTGGATGCTTTGTGGTTGATTCCGTAACAATGTTTACTCTGTACTCTCTCCCAGGCTATCATTTAAATATAATCATGGGCTTTCAGAAACATGCTCTGATGGTGTAACTATGATAGCAAATGAATGTACTGAACAGAAAGAGACCAAATCAAGTCAGTCACTGGCTTCTGCAACACAGAAGAACTTTGGAAGATCCCCACATCAGACAGAGTGGTCTCCATCAACTATCAATACACACTATCCTCAACTTTTATCTGCATAATGAAGACTGTTGTGTTTCAAGCCTACTATAACCCCACAATGAATAAAGGGGTGTTCCACCTTCAGCAAAGACATAATAACCCAACATGGCTCAAATCTTGAGAATGTCTTCATCTGGAAATGCTTACGAGTAGTTCTGCCAGTGTCAGTGACATGAACAGTTTTTGATTTTTTTTAATAAAGTACATGCAAACCTTATTTCAGGACCTGAACACTAACACTACGTGAAACTGAACTGTAATCATGTAACACTTAATTGGTTAGCAGCACTCTGAAAATTCCCTAATGCTACATTTAATAAGGTAAAACACACAGCACTGAGGAATCCTCATCTTACATGGTAATTAATACTATCTGATCTTACTTTAGATGAACACATCTGAGACAAAATAAATAAATGAGGATAAATTTCAAAGTGGTTGTTCAGAGTTTTGTGGGGGAAAGAGGGTTTTTTAAATGTGATTCATGTTATCTAATACACTCGAGTCTAAATAACTGTCACTAAAGAACTCATAAAAAAAAAATCAAAAATTCCAGTTGGTACAGCCAACTAGACTTAAAAACGAAGAACACCCTATCTTCTCTTCTTTAAATGTGGACAGATGGGCAATGTTAGTTTGAATGTCATTAATTATTAGCGCAGCTGCTGACTACAGAAAAATTAACCCATCTACCTTAGACTCAGAACATAATTAAAAATGGGAAATTTTGCCACTGTGAAAAATGGTGCATTGATTTTTGGATATTTCATTAGTGGTTATAATGAAAGAAGCAGATGGCTTAAGAAATTACAGTTTTAAATTTTCACCTGACTCACAATTGTTTCCTTACACCCTATCTTTCTTTTGTAAGCTTTTAAAAAAGCTTAGTTTCAAACATATTACTTCCTAGTATATTCTGTCCTACATTACGACTCACAAAGAGGTCAGTAATTATCATAATGCTAGAGAGAATTTTTCTAACCAATCTTGCACTATTTTTGATGGCCGCTCGTGTCAGAATAGCAAGAATTTGCAAGTCCAGAGTAGTTTTCATTTATTCTGTCCTTCAAAATGGTGATTTTCCTCTTTTACAACTTCAGCCCCTGGCAAACACATTCCTTACAGAAATCAATGGCATTTGTACTCTCAAGAAACTCAGCAATGATGTTTCAAATTGTCTAGGAGTCTAAGTTGAAAGATTCTGCTCCACCTCTCCAACATCACATCTGTATTTTGCCCTAAACTCCACTCAGAAGATGCAGTGTATGACCAAGGCAGAAAGGCAAACAAAGGCTCTGATGGAACTTGTTCAAGGTCTCTGAATTAGCAACGACTGAAGGAGGCATATCCAGATTATCTTCAGCACACGAACCCTGATGGAGATATCTCAGAACTGGGGGAAAATGTTGGTTACCAGTGTGACAAGCACCACAGCAAAGAGATTCTCCTACTACTCTGAGTACTGTTCTGCTTCATACAGGGTCCGCTTTCCTAAATCTGACACTTCAGAGAACTCCTTGATTGCTTACAGCAGCAAGAGCTCAGAAAGAGCTCTGGATGAAGTCTGAAATATAATTATAACAATTGACTTAGTTCTGAGTCATAAATGATATGACTAAATGGAGAACCATATCAGATACCTTCCTCTCCAATTCTTTGTTCCAAAGGGAACAAAGAAAGCCAGTAAATCATGAGCCAAGAACTACAATTATCAGGCGTGACTCCTCTCAAATCAGCAGAAGGGCGACAGTCACAGATTTCCCACCACTATAGATAGACTTCATAATAACTACCCAGAAGCAACACGATCCAAACTCCCATAACCTATTCTAGCGAAATCGTAAGTGGACAATTTATTTTTTAAGATCCAAATATAAGAGAGATACAAAAAATCATTCTAGCCTATGTTTTTTTATTTGACAACTTTAGTTATGAAACAGCCCCCACACTACTGCCTTCCCCATAGCTCAGAACAGTGAGGGCAGAAAAGGCATATATCAATGGGAGATGGAGGAAAGGCTTTCTTCCCAGCTGTTTCATTATCAAAAAGTTGAAATCACAAAATCTCCAGGAATTCAGTTAATTTGACATTCTAATTTATATAACTAACAATAAAAAAAACAAACAACAACAACAACAAAAAACACCCTGCTATAATTAGCTATAATTCATTAACTGTTATTTTGTTGAAACATCTTGAACTCAAACACAAACTTCCAGGCTCTAACTGGCACTTTCCAGTCCCAATGCATTCAGCAGAGAAGCTTTTGATGAGTTGTCTGTGGGATTCCAGAACACTCAACAACCTCTGCCAGCCAATCTTAAAATCCCAAAGCATGAATCAGAAAACTACTAGACAGAAAAGCACTGATCTTCTGCTCCATCAAATATGATTTGTAATGCTGCAACCTAACTGGTTTTATGATATATGGCCAATTCACTGCTATTTTGACCTACACAGCTGAAACATCCAGAGAATCAATAAAACGTACAATGGAGACAGTTTTAATGAGGAATGGATCTGTCATGCATGACACTTTGAAACGGCAGTGACCAATATAAAGAAATTCATTAATGAATCAGTACTATACCAGTCTACTGGAACCATATTTCCGCAGGGGTAATTAAGCTTCTGTGAAGGTCAATAACAAATGGCAGTGTCTTTTGTGAATGCGTTTTTGGAGTGGGCACATGATGTTCTGCCAGACGGTCTCATGCTGGCATTCCATTCAATTAGGAAGCATGCTATATAAGGAGATTCTTCATTATTTTTTTTTTCCTCGGATGCCTGATTTTTTTTTTTTTTTCTTTTCATTTTTTAGTACACAGATGAAAACACAATACACACTCAAAGTTTCAGGACATGATTCAGCAATACACTTTATTTGTAACTTACCCCTTTGTAAAGCATGTGGATCTCCGGCAAGTGGGTTTCACAATGTCTAACAAGAAAGCGTAGCGTACCAAGGACTTGGGTGCTAAAAAATACTGACTCATTTCTTCATTTTCCTCTTCCAGGAAGTCTTCTAACATTTGAATAGAGGGATCATTGTCTTGACTATGTTTCCTTACCATTTCTTCTGCTGTTTCAAGCTTAAAAAGAAAAGTCCTTTTTGGTAAGGGTCCCTTCTTACTGCTGCAATCAGGACCAGTATTTGAATCTAGACTCTTGTCTCCAGAAGGCAAGGAAGAACTAGCTTCATCAATAACTTTGCCCATGGATAACTCCTCTAGATTCTGATCTGGGAATCTTGTCAATATCTAAGAGAAAGATTAAGGAACAATTTGACAGAGGAAACTGTAGCGACTAAGAAGTACTTCAGAGATGCAAGCAATTTTTATGAAGTTTTCAAAACAAACAAACAAAAAAGTTAGCAAGGAGATAAACTAACCAACAGCAATAATGATGGAAACAATTGCAAATAATTGTCTCTACAAAAAGACATTTCCTCCTCAATTGCTTTAAGGCAATTAAGCCACTGATATGCATTTCAATCTTCAGAAGACATGCCATCCAGGCCAAAGAAAAAGAGACAGAATTTAACTTTTCAGTTGATATCCCTTCTCTAATCCATTCATGCCCACACTACTAAACTGAAAATTTAAACTACAATCTTCATTAAATCAAGAAAACTTGAACAACACAAATTAGACTCACCTGACCAGGAACATGAAAGAAAAATGGCTCTTGCTGAAGCTTTGCGATTAGAAAATACCGCAGCCTAGAATTGGGAATGCCAAGCTGCAAGCAAAAATCCACAAGCTTTTAGTTCATGTGACAGACAGAGAAGAAATGAACTACAGTGTTGTGAAAGTTATCTATTATTATTTCCAGAAATAAAATTATTTCATACTAATACATTTTGCCACTTAAAAGATATCAAAATTAACTGATAGTACCTAAATACTTCTCATGAAGTGTAAGTCCTACACCAAGGTAAACTCAAAGAAACAAGTAGGTATTCTTTTTTCCTCGTGATTTTGATTTTCTCTGTAAATGAGCAGGAACATAAGCAAATTATTATCTGAGGAAAGAAGAAAAATGAGGCATATCACTGTTTCCTGGGATGAGTACTGCTTGTTTTCTATAAAAAAAAAAAAAAAAAAAAAAGTTTCTCCTCTTGTTACAAGGAACTATAGGACATCCAAAATGAAATGAATGTACAACTGGTTTTCAAGTTACTCTCTACCAGGTTTTGCCAAATACATACGGTACTTCACTGATCCCATTTAGTCCTGCTCAATCTGTCACATCTCTTAATTCTTTTCCAGTTGCCAAGGAAACATGCAAACAGTGGCCCTGCCCCCACAAATGACACAGTCATGTTTTCTGTGCTAAAAAATCACAGGCATCAGCAGTTTTGAAACAATGAGGCTCCTGCAGAGAAAATCCCCTTCTTCTCATGGTTTATGTTCATGCTTACTTTAAAAAAATGGCAAAAAATGTGTGACTACGATTACAATAATAACATCAGTAAGATTATACCAATGTACCCATTGAGAAATCAGTCATTTCAGATGGCTCTCATTTTCAGAAGCTCTGGGCATCACCCTCTTTTCTAATAAAACACATTATTTTCAGATGCCTTAGGACTCAACGTTGTTTGAACAGTTAAATAATCTTAGAATAAAATTAATACTCACACAGGTCGGAGACAAGAGAAATTCTTGATATTTAAATCCACAAGTTTCTAGTGTTCTCAGAAGTTCGTTTCTGGCAGTGAGAAGAATCGAGAAGCAATTATGCCCTTCATAAGACCTTATAAAACCTTTCAGCCCTTTTTATCCTGAGTAAAAACACATTAAATGTGTTTAGGTACCAAAATTTCACATTCAGTGAAAGAATCAGACAGGGAATGACACAGACAAAGTAACTCGTTTCTGAACTTGTAGAGACAACATACAAAATTCAGTGTTACTGCAGCTAAAAATGACCACTACGAATTCACAAGTACCTAACACCTACTTTGGTGCAAACACCCCTTCAAAAAATCTTCCATCTCTAGAAGTGTACATCTCTAGGCATGTGTGCCAGCAAGGGAAATGATAAGAGAAAAGAACTTCCTCTTCATTGTGAATTATAAAACTTGACACTAAAATCAATACAAATGGTTCACTGTTTCCCTCTGTTCATGCATATGACATCAGCTAAGCCTAATAAAGTGGTTAATTAAAAGTGCGTGGATTTGACAATAAAAGCAAGGTTGGACTGTGCTCTGCAAGCATTAAAAATCACTGAAATTGTGGTCTTCCTGAAAAGACTTGTGTTTCCTATTCCACGCAGGCTGTATATATGCAGGCTATATGTAAACCACAAACTGTGACCCATATCTCACACTGTACACAGCATTGCATCCCAAGAGAAAGTAAGCATTCTGACCAGAGTGTTTTCTGAGTTACAACCTGTTCCAAACACTGGCCAGCAAGAAACAGCCTCAGGAATCTCAGGCTCTCCAGCAGCAGTCCAAATCTCCAACAGGACTGCTGCATGCTTTCACCAGTGAGAGGGCTGAAAATGTCTCTCAGCTGCCTGCCACGTGCATTAAGAAGCATGAAGAAGCTTTCTTGATATAAGAAAAGCAAGGAAAGAAATGAGAAAAGATGAGTAAGTCCCCCTCTCCTCACAAGTGAGGAAAATGGCCCTGCTGTCATTAAGTAATCTTATCACCAACTTCCCTCTTCCACAGTTCTGACAAAAGTTATATGCAGATTTCATACTCTCTTTATGAACCATTTTATAGCAACAGTGTATCAGTGACAACATACTATCAACAAAAGTACTGAAGAAAGTTACTGCATTTTATTGTGATCTCAGCACAAGATACCAAGAGCTCCTGCCATGGGTAAAATCCAAAAACACTCCTTGAAAAATAATATTGTTCCTTCATAAAGGATGCCAAGACATCAAAGAAAAACAGCAGAGTCAAGTTGTAGTCTGTTTTATCTGCTTAGAGAAATAAATAGTTATTTATCCAGCTCTTTTCACATCCCAATACTGTTTTAATATAGGAATTAAGGTATCTTTAACCCACAACTGCTAACTGTGCAATCTCACAACTTTCTTCTCTTAAATTTAGGAAATAAAAACCCTGCCTTCTCCTAAGGAAAATGTCCTTTATTAAAAAACAAACCATGTACAAGTTAGATCTTACCTGGCAGATGAGGATTCAAATCCTTTAACATTTTCTAAAAGTAGGTATTTTGGAAGCTTCTGAAGCCTACAAGAGAGAAAGAAGTAAGCTACACAATATTTATCTACATATTTGTTTGGCTACAAGATCGAAAGATTTCTATACCAGCTGTCAAAAGTTTAACATCTGTAAAAAGATGTACCTCAACTTCCAAGGTTGCATAGATCAAGGAATTCCCATATGGATTAGAAACTTGAACTGTTGGTAATTCCAAACAACAACAAAAACCACTTTCATTCAGATGGGCTGCTGTACCCATCTGTACCCCACGCATGTACTTTTGAGAACATATAGCACTGCTCATTTCCTAAAGCTCGTTACTGATACTCAAAAGATTTAAGTTTGTAGTAGAAAAGAAAATTATAGAGGATGAAAAATACTACAATTTACCCATGGAACAGAAAACTTTATTTATTTTTTTTAAAGTACTTCAGTCTGAAATTAATGTTAAAATACCACCTCTACATTAGTGGCAGAGCAACCATAAATGATTCAGATTCAAGTGACTGGGAACATCCACTGGCATTAATGCTCCAGTAAGAATTACATAGATACATGATGTCTACCACACACAAGATCTCAAAACAGTGTAGAGGAACATAAATGCCAACAGAGAGTAACTCCAGGTTTATTTAAGTCAGGAAGTGATTTTGGGCTGTACTGATATAAATCAGCAGAATCTGTTTTATCAGATTCTTAACTATCATTCAGTTACAGAAATTCACATAAATAATTCCAACGTTCCACAAGAAATTTGAAAATGTACTAATACTGCAGCAACTACAAAAATAGTGAAAATAACACTGAAGTTAAAAGAAAAAAAAGTATCAGCCAGCCCCCCCTGGACAGGAATGGAGAACACATCTGCTGGTATGTTTACCCACACTTAACATCACCATCACCTACTGTGAAACTTATTTTTGGAGTAATGAATCCACAGCAGAGCCTGAAGCGCTAAAGCTCATGCAGGATCAACATGTCACAAGGCAAATAATCACTATACAAAGAGTATGTGTTAAATACTTGGCAGGTTTTAACATCACTGATGTCTCTGTAAAATTAACAAACACTCAAGTCTTAGTATTACATTTCCCCGGGTTATGGTTTGGATACAATAAATAGACAGTATCTAGCCCATCTAGGCCAGCATTTGTGTTCACTGGCTGGAGGCCGAAAAGATTTCCCAGGTGTTTCCAGATCTTGAAGTTGGCCTTACTGTGCCTTTAATATTCATATCCCTAGGCTATCTTTGAGCCTACTAACAGCTACGTTTTGTTGAAAATGGAAGAACATAAGGTACGAACAGCCAAGGAATGAAAAATTTTTCAACAGTTCCCACAAATTGAATTCATACTGTATCAATTTTTGAATGTGAAGTGATAGTTCCTATATTAAGAATTTCCCTTTTTAGGGCTGAAATACTCCCTGTTCAACGTCTGGCAAACATGTCTTCTTCAAAACATACACAAACACTATCTCAGTAAAACATAAATCTAATGAAACCAAGAAACTAAGCAGAAATTAACCATCTTGAACACATCACAGACAGCTTACAGTAACTACTGCCTTAGAAACAACCTGGCCAAGGGTGATAAGGGATGACAGCATGGGCTGTTCAGATAAAGTGTCTCAGCCAAGCCCGGCTCCTCTATCATCATGACAAAAAAAAAAAAAAAATGTCCTGTAGTGTCTAAAGCATTGGTTTTGGGAAGGAAAAGCCTCTTCCCTTTTATCCAGTTAAATTCACAGCAACCAGGAAGAGATACTTTCACACTAATGCACAACAGTGTCACAACAGCAGCCCTACTCTTAACTGCATCTCAGTTCACTGGAAAGAAATAGTTAGGTCAGGATTTCCTTAAGGATAAGGAAAGTACTATTACTTTGACAAATGCATACTGCCTGATGTTTTTAATTCATCATTTTAAAAAGTCGGCCAGGAAAACTGAGGTTTTTTTTCTTCAAAAAACACTTCCACAGTTTTCTGAAACTCACAGTATTTCCCTATACATATAGGGAATATATAGCACTATCCTCTACATGTGGAAGAGAAACAATATTCTTTCTTTTAACATATTTTTTTCCTAACTTAATGGGCTACAGAATCTAGTGAAATGGCTGTTCTGTGTTCTCTGCCACAGATTCCACAGGTGATCTCAGCCAAGCCTCTCAGCCTTTCTGTGTCTATGTTCTCGACCTGCTGATGACAAGGGCAAAGCAGAGCTTTCCCTAATGCTGCCAGCTGCAAAGCTGGTTCTGGAAAAAGAACGAAGAAACTTACCCAGTGCTAACAGTAGACTGAAAGTAAAGAATACAGGAATGTGGTGGTGGGAAGAGAAAGACAGACAGACCTCTTTCCCTCCCCCTCCACTTCTGGAAGTAAGATTGCTCAACAGAGGAATACAGAGAGAACAGCTGTCCCTGATTATGATGAATAAGTGTCTGGTGGACTGTAACTTGTGCAAATTTTCAAGTTGATGCCCAATAGACATCCCAAACCAAAGGCAGAGATTTCTGCAAAATAAATCCCCCTGAGCAATTTCTTCCTTGCTCCATTCTCCTACAGAGGTATCCAAAACGCTGTGCATCTCCTCCCCAAAAAGACTACAAACATTACTTGGAGCTGATTTTTAAAGCTCTTAATAAGAACAATTTATGTCAGCAATAAACACTTTGTTTGGATTTACTGTTTCTAATTTAATGCGTGAATAACACAAATGAATTATGGCTGTTGTATTAGGAACCAGTCTGACCAGACAAAAAGAGTAGATGAACACAAAAAAAGAGCACTGTTCAGACAGAACAATGCTATTTGAAACTTTCAGTATTACTACTTGAAACAAAAGACTGTATCACAAACCAAAAAATACAGCGTCATAAGATGGCTAGAAGGAGCACCAGAAAGACAGAATAGACTCTTCAAGAAAGAGAGGAAGGGGAAAGAGGGTGTATTGTATTGCATTGTATTGTATACCAATATCATGCTTTAATGAAGCCTTCAAAATGTTACTTAATGACATTAGTAAAATACAAGTATAAATTTTTTTGATCCCATGAAAATAAATGAGTAATACAGTAAAACATTAGCAGTATCCCTGCAAAACATTACAGATTAGTTATCCTGCTACAACATAAAATACCTACTTAGTAACAACATCAAGGGCTTAAAAGCTAAAGTGGAAGTTAACTTGTACCTTGGGAGAATATCAAGAACATAAAGAAAGCTCTTTGTCCGTGGATCAGATACATCACCTTGTAGGCCAATTCTACAAAATAATAAAGAAACAACTGTGTATTACTTGGAGCAGACTGTCATTTGACTTATGTTTTTCTACAGAATGCTGACATTTTTTGCTCTGAGTTCTGAAAAGAGATTTTGCAAATTCATCATGTCCAGACATGAGGCAGTGTCCTATGAAATGCCATCAGGAATGAGTGTGACCTGGAATCCATCATAAGGTTAAAATTGAAGCATTCAATATTGGAACTCACATCCCAATGCACAAAGCATTGGCATTATGGTCTTAGCCAGTTTAAAAATATTAATTTTATTAATTATATTTATTAAAATATTATTATTTATTAGATTTATCAATTTCACTGTCAGACAAACAGTACTGCAAGCAGAACAGGTGCTTTAATCAGTCTAATCAATTATAACTGAATTTAAACATACATTCTAAGAAGGATCATGAATAATTAAAATATAAATTGCTGTGTTTCTTCCAGTTCAGTAAAAGCTCATGGTGAATACAGCCACAAAACAGTTGCTTAGAGAGATAAAGATATACAGATGGACCACACATCATAACATGCTTGAAAACATTTTATCTGTAACAATATAAAAACAGCAAAAAACTGCACTTTTCTCCAAAGAGCGCAGTATCTACCTGGTAAATGGCTGACACGGAGGGCTCATCAGAATCATATCAAAAGATAATCTGTCGAATTCTTTCAATGTTATACCCTGAATAAGGGAAAAAGAAATACAAGAATGTTCAGTGCTGTGAACTGTACAAAACTCTTAAACACACCTTCAGACAAAACTACCCCATTACGTCCACAATATGTTCCACCTAGTAAAAAGCTCCCTAACCTCCATTTTAACCTAATAATTCCAATGTTTTCTACCTCAGCAAACCATACAGAGGAAACAGGCATTGGCAGCCTTGAAAATGAACCTAAGACACCAATGATATCAGCATCTACACATAACACTGAGGTTTTTCATCTAATCATTCTTTTAGAAGAGTAGTAGTAGTTAATGGTACTTCAGTAATCACACTAAAATACGGTAAAGTTATCTCTCACCATCCTGTTCTGAAACAAGTGTCATTATTTAGACATTAAGTCTTTGTACATAAAAAAAATATTGGCATAACCAAAATAGATGAAATAAATAGCAGATTTTTTCAGAAGATGAAACACCTACATGATAAACACAGATAAGCTAAGACATAATATCACAGCCTCTAGGTTAACATCACATATAATACCATGGCACTCACACTGAGTGCTTCCAGAGACGTGTGTGTCAGCATGGAACCAACAACCAAGCAGTTATCCTCAGAATTGTATCCTACTTCTACCTCACCTACAGCAAAGCTGTTCAGAGATTAAGCACTTACACACCAAAGAAGGAGTTAACAAAAGAAATACAAACAGATGAAATCAAAAGTTTGTTTGTTTGTTTTTTTATTCATTTATTTATTTCCTGGTAACAGAACACCTTAGAAGAAGAGTGACCTGAACTAATTCCCTTTCAGAATATATGAATACACAATCTTTTTTGTTTTGTTTTGCAGTCTTGGTATGCAAGGTTTTGATGAACTGCATTACAGAGCAGAATTGTGAAAATGCACTGTGGACTTCGGCTATGCATGAGGAAACAGGACTCTTCTACAACAGCACACAGAGATCATCATCAAATTTTTACAAAAATACAATACTCATATACTCAATGCAGGATATTAATCCAATGTTTACAATAATACTTTACACTGGAGGAAAAAAATGACATATACATATCTATATATTTTAAAGAAAGAAATATTTTTGTCTCCTTTTAAGATAAATGTTTGCTTAATGGCAGTTTACGAGATATGATAAACACTTAGATGATAACCCATGATTTCTAATTCATCATGCACCCAACAGAAAAAGCTGTATGTGGTATAGCTCTCAGTTAACCTGAAAGACAGATGTGTTTTAACTCTCAGGAGCTCACAGCCAATGCATGCTGTGAAATTTACTTCATTATGGTTTTTGCTGAGTAAATATTGTGCAAAGCTGTTCCATGGCTGAAAGCAATTGTCTGCAAAAACATTTCTATTAAAAGAGGAAAGATTCTGTGGCACAAATAAATTGCTTGGGTGTAAGTTCTTCTATATTAAATTCTAACAATAGTTCAATATATTAAGGGGCCGAGAGAAGAACCCATGAAATAACTATAAATGAGACAAAGAAATCACTGCTTATCGTATTGAGGCATACCTATAAAGTGTAACATAACTCTCCACAGAAACTAGACAAAATTTCCAATCTTTTTCAGTAAATTTTAGGACAGTCTTACTGACTGTAATCTGCTCTTCCCTACCATGGGAAGATAAAGGCAATCTTTCCTCTTCTTTTCCCACATAAGACTGTAAACTATCATTAGTCTGCTATTACTGAGTGCTGAATAAGCAGCTAACCTTTAGCCACCTCACTTAAGCTGATAACTTAAAACAGATTCATTATCTTACTGTCATGTTGTAAATCTGCAAAAGAAGTATGCAGTAACTTCAGCAGGTAAAATCACATATCTAGTTTGTGCCTCTATTATTTTAATAAGAGACAACCGCAGCTATTTCTTCTCTAATCATTTGGCAAAGAGACAGAATTCCTATAACCTTTGACCTACTGAGCCCACAAAAAAATGCGAGATAGCTAGTTTATTTTCTGTGTTTTACTCAGATCAACTAGAAATACAAGTAAAGCCATGACTCAACAGCTTTAATGAAATTCTTTCAGAACACTTGAAAATATTTTTTTTAATCTAAAAATGTGATTTTTGTCATTCCTTTAGAGTTGGTAAGCATTCCACCTGACATTCACATAACCTTCTTTAATGCAGCAATCAAGACTTCCAGGAATAAGATCTCATTTTAAGTATGCATCTACTTCAACAAGCAAATACAGCAAATGAAATGACAGTTACTGTAAAACTGCTGTTCTCCTGGCACCATTAATTAAGTCTGTCTGTTTCTTCTTGGTACTAATATGGATTGGAAGACAATCTGCTTCTAGAAATGCCAGGCTAGAATGAAAAAAGTCATTACTCACCTCAATTGTCTTTGCCCATAATGGTGTGCTGGGAAAATTGTGCTTATAAACTTCATTGGCAAGAGTGTTCACATCCACAGCAGCAACAACTTCTGCACATATGCAGCTTTCTAAAATTAGAATAGAATTGAAAACTGCAGTTTCTATTTGTTACTCTTGAAAATTAAGTTTGTTCAGTTGTATTACAGCAATGCTCAAAAATAAGAGAGAAATGACAAAAGCTAACTCTGTTGTGTTGCCTTTAAAACTTCACATGAAATATAGACTGTGTTACTAATTGGATGGCCAAAACTTCTCTCCATTATATATCCAAAAAGGGAAGCTAACTGTGCAATTTTTAATTTGTAGACACAGTCGCACATAAATTCCAAACAGACTGTATCCACAATATTCCCACCCACAGGCACCCTCTGTGGTGACCAAGTTCCCTCACCATAGGAAGGCAGTCCCAAGACAATCTGCTGAGTCCTGTAGCTGCTGCCTGTGGCTCTCCAGCCACTGACAACTAACATATGTAATGTATTGACTCTTTGCTCACTGTGAGAAGTAGTGTACCTCTAAAATACATCTGAGATAAGCATGCTACTCCAATAAACTTTACAAAGGTACCTGAAGAACTTTTGTGAGCATATTCCCCATTACAACTTGGGCCTCCAACTCAACCTCTGTCTCCTTTGGGTCCAACATCTCAAAAATACCAATGGTTGTGAAAGACATTTGGAAGCTCCTGATCTCTTGATATCAAACAAAGCATTTTGGGACACTTAGAGTCATTAAAGGAAAAGAAGAAAGCACAATAACAAACCTACTGACAGCTAAGAAGAATACAAATAAGCACGGCCAGTTTGTATAGTAATAATAATGAGTTCTACAGAAACTACAAACACATAACAGAGTTTATTCCACTGCTCTTCACATTATTCATTACTTTGAACCACTATACCCTCACTGAGGGTTTTTGTTAGAAAGACAGGCTGTGGTCACAGTTAGACCTGCAGGCAGCAAACAGCCAGCCTACTTCCTATGATATACGAAACCAACTTCAACCACCAGGAAACCTACATTATGGTCACTGTCACAAAGCCCCCATTGAAACACGAGCCATTTTAACAAGGCTCAAGCAAGCCAAAAGAAACAAGGCAAAAAGCCATTTGCCTTCAGGTAGTCTCACAACATACTCAAGTGACACATTAACAAATGACCTTATGAGACATCTAACGAATTACTGCAACTCAGCTAATTATTTACAGTTTGAGAAGATGAAAAAACAACTTTATAATTTTGAATGATGCAGTCACCACCCATCTGCTATCTTTCGCCATGCATGTTTTCAAGGCAATCCTATTCAAATCTAAGACGAAAGAGAAATCCTAGTATTGCAAAGGTTGTAGTAGATGCCTTAATAAAGAATGGTCTAATCATCCTGTGTTTATGGACTGCAATTAATTGCAAGATGAGCAAGAGTTTTTCAAGAAAAAGATTTAGGGATGACCCACTAAGGGACAATGTATAAATCATTATTTGCAGTTACTGTGTTGATATTCTGACCATAAACTGTAACCAAACTTAAATACAGGTGTACTCACAAGGACAACAGAACACCTACACCTGGAACAGGTACATTAACACTGACATCTAGTGTGAAAAGAGTGTCACCTTCGCAGGTTGACTGCTTAAACTAAAAAGTGAATTCAAAAGCTCACACTTTCCCCTTCCCAAAGCAAAGTTACAACACCTAATTAATGGAAACAAACTTCAAGCACTGTTCAGGAGACTGCACTTCTCATTTTTTCCTCTCAGTTTTTGAAAGTGCATCGTCCTGACAAACAGATCCTCACCGTGCTCCAGGCACACCAGAAGGAAAAAAAAAATAAATCAAGAACTTCAAATTATTATGTAAATTCACACGGTTTAAAAATGACAGTTGGAAAAGCAGGCAGTGTGCTTTCCCTTGCAACTCATGATTCAGACATTCATCTTTTTTACTAACCTCAGCTCAATCTCTCCTTTCATACATGCGAGAAAAAAATAAATACCAGGGATCTGCAGGAGGGGAATTCATCAGACAATGCCTGGAAACCCTGAGAGAGAGCACACAGCTAGCAACTTATTGAAGCCCTGTGCAACAGAACATTCAACCTACTAGAGATGGTTGCCCACGTGCAAAGAGATAACAACTCCTCCTGAACAATTCCACCCACCATAATCTTTTCACTATTCCAAGCCCTGATTTATTGCTCAAAGCTTTTTCACTCAATAGCTGTGGCTCGCTTGGGAGTTCCTGTTACAAAACAGGCTCCCTCTAAAGCTGATTAAGTCCATTTTTTGTGGAAATACTCTAGAAATGCATGAAGGACCTCAAGCAAATAAGCAGATCTCACACATCAAACCTAACAATGAAAACTTGTTGAAATTTTACACAGTGAAAATGAAACAACCTTAAACAAATCTTCTCATAAAATTTAAATAATTTTGATGCTAAATTGCGATAGTCAATTTTGCTATGACAATTATCTATATTATTTGAAAATAACTGTTAAGATTATGTCATAGAAAGACTGAGAGCAGAGTCTGTAAAAACAGAATTAAGATCGCTGCCTCCACTGACAAACGGTACAAAACCAACTGAAAAACATGAAAAAGCCCCTGAACTGCTCAATTAGGAAGACAAGTGAACTCTACAGAATATATAGCAAAACTTTAATACTGAAACATACATGGCTCTAGATGTCAAATTCTCCAAATAGAGCCTTCAAGAGAACTGCACTCCTGCAGAAAATAATTTAGTTTTAGGCAGACTAAAGACAACACACATTTTCCACGACACTAATTAGTTGCTGGAATGTCTGATTTGCATTACTCCTCCTCATCACTGCCCTCAAACCAATACTGTGTATTTCTGAGAGATGTCAGAGCTCAAAAGGAAGCCACAGGCCATGGGGAAGTTCCTGAGGGAAGTGTCACAGTCTGTTTTTAGTCTTCTCATCTGAAATCAGGTGAACTCAAAATTCTATCGTGCAGTTAGAAACACTCTGATTTTGCATCTGAATTTTAAAACCTCCTGAATAAATATATGAGAAGCTCTGTAACTTAATATTTATTATTTAAGTTACAGAGGCAGCAACCAAACTTGGGGTAACAGTACTTTATTTTGTAGTGTACACAGTGCTAACAAGCTGTTTTAGTTGTGTAACATCCACTGGTGTGAAAGGGATGCTGCTGCAGTGACTGAAAGGAGTGGCATCTGAAACAAAGGGAGACAGGATGCCTGTGTTAGCTTCAGATTTGGAAAAAAAAAACAAACCCAGAGGGTGTCAGCTTCAAACTGAAAAGAAAAATTCAGACATTACTATATTTGTCCTTTTCCACTACAGAATTATTGATTCCTTTTGTCATGCAGACCTTAAAATTAGCATGGATCTGTTTATATTCACCCTTCTACTTATGTACTGGACCATCAATGTCAGACAGCGTGGTGTTACACCAAGGGTACGGCCCGGCAGATCCCACTGCGCTGCAAAATCAGAGTCAAAATAATTACCTACTCTAACAGGTATATGGAAACAGATGGAAAAGGGAAGATTAGTCACATATTGTGTCAGTTCTGTTTCCCTTTCAAACAGACAGCACAGAATTCATTTCTGAGTCGTCGGCTCACGGCCTAAAAAATTAGGCGGAACCGCCCGTGACTGCAGTTAACACGATTATCAGCAAACCCGACCATTGCTTCCTGCAGGACACTGAGCAACTGTTTTCCACTGCTCTATTTGTACAGGCTTTGTTCATGCTGGGCCATAAAAACAATTTAAATTCATACTCCAGCACAACTAGCAGCATCCTGTGCTACAGAGCACTATATTTTAGGGAGCTATTAACATCAGTGCTAAGTGCACTTTCATATTTTATGCTCAAAGAGCTTCTTCGTGACCTGGCAGATTATAAATGCTTGTAGCAAAGACATGGAATACATTTTTTCATGGGAAAACCGCCTACATTAGCATGCCATTTTAAGTTTGCTTTGGTCGGGAATGAGTTAGTGCAGACTGTTTGTTTGATGGAAAGTTGCTAAGGAAATAAGCTGAAGCAATAGATTTCCTATAAATAAAACAGTATTTTTCATTGCAGAAACCCTGCACTTTGTACAGACAAAACATTCATACATATGCATATAAAATACTGTAGGTTTAGACATACATGATCTAAACATCAACCTTTGCAAACCTTGCAATGCTTGGAGCATAGGATGGCAACGAAGAAATACATTCCCACCTCTCTGCTGCCTCAAGAGATGCCTCTCACTTCAAGAGTGAATACGAACAGACTCCATGTGTTCCAATCCTAATCAAGCTCAACTTTCCATATCCAGTCTTTTTCCATGCCTTCCCTGTTAAAATTAAGATAATGCTATAAAATCTGAAACTAGGAATTCTGCATATGTCAGACTGCCTACAGCTAAAGTATGAGCACAGAGCTAGGCAACCTTCAAGATTTTTCTTCTCTGCCTTTGGACCAAAATCTAAATCCACAAACAGCCCTTCCATTGGCAAACTGATCCAAACACATATTAACAATTTGTACATTAACAGTATGTAGCAATAGAGGAAAAGTGGGATACAAACTTTCACTCATTTATTAAAATTCAGCTACTTTTTAGCATAGGTGAGAATAATCCAGAAACCAGCTGTGCAGTACTTGTTGCCAAATGCATTCTACCTTGGTGACAATTGCCAAAACAACGAACAGCCTCATCGCGCAGACTCAATTATGTGCCACCCCAAAATAAAGTTTATAAAAGATCACATCCAAAAATGACATCCAGGTAAAAAAGGCAGCAACAGACTGCCTGGAAAAATAGCTATTTGCCAATTAAAAATGCTGACAAATAGGCAGGAAAAAAAAAGAAAAATCAAGCAGGCCCAGTGCTGCTGAACACAACCGGCCCAAATGTCAGCCATGTAACACAGCCAGTAGCCAACACTGAGCTAACCTTGCCAGAACTGCACAACCCCTGCTGTAGAACAAGGAGCTTTCCTGGAGCGGCTGCACTCAAGTCTTCTATGTTCCCTCTCTTTTCTAAACGATTCTGTTATTTTTCCTGGCTCTATAGATTCACTAGAGACCATACTAAGAAAATAAAGTGTTACACATAGCATTCATCTCAAATGTATCTGGCTTAAAAAAGCACTGGCACAATGAAGGGCTTTCTTTCAAGCTTCAGATTTATACCAAAAAAAAAAAAGAAAAAAGACTGCTAAAAGACATCAAAAAAATGCACCAGAGACCTCTTCAGAACAGCATGGTTTCATGTACACGTATAGGCCTAAAACATATAAGAAATCCTATTATTATCATACAGAAAGTACTTTCAAAGGGACATTCACTTTTCTCTGCTTGATTTCCACATAAAAGCAAACACTTAAATCTCCCTCGACTTTACTTTCTTCCTCCATAAACTAAGAAAACTGAATCCAGATGTCTAAAAGACTTAAAAAGACAGCACAGGAGATCAAACCTTCTGACTGTATCAGTATCAATTCATCAAAACCAGTTTTATACAATGGCCTCCCATTAAACATAATATTCAGTGCAAATTATATAGAGCCCTTTATATTCTGTTGCCATCAGTTTTAGCTAGACTTTAATTACAGGATTCTCATCTTACTGCAAAGAATGTTTTGGTTAGTTCCTTCACTCTCCAAACTACACAAGATGTAAGTTATATATGTTCCCAAGCCTTCACCCACAGAGTAAATATCCTCTGTGGCCAGGGTCAAGCAGTGTATCTGTTGGATACAAGCTTACAGTATTCTAGTAATCTAAGGTTGCATGCATTCCCAACATCCCCATTCCTTTAAGTATTTTGTTGCACTGCAAATGGTCTTTTCCTAGTTGGGGATGGAAATGATCACAGAGTATCATGCCTGGCATTACAATTCATTAATTACTGCAGAACATCACGTCATACATGAGATGCCTGTTACCATGTCAAGATAACACTCAGTAAAGATCTGTTACACGTATACAAACACCAGTGCGTGACAAAGCACTGAGTAAAGGACCAAAGTATAGCCCAGGTTTCAGAAATCAGTCCACTTTCTATGGAAACTCTGTAACACACAGATAGCTCTCCCCCCTTTAAGAAACACTACTGGAAAGCATTACCACTCATTTCACTCCACAAAGACTACAAAACCATCAAATCCATACAGAAGAAATATCTTGCTTTTAATATTCAAAGGATAAGTCTGGAAGTAATGACAAAGCATTACCACACCAAGTAGCAAGGATTATTTACAGTAACAACAGAGGTACCTATTTTGATATGCTGGGCATTTTTACAAATTATACAAGTGCTCTGAAAATAATGCCTTCTGTTTTATTATGGGCCCTTATGAGCCCAGGACAGCAGAGGTGGATATTGGTGGTTTAGCAGTAGAGGTTGAACTTTCCTGTCAATATTCCATTGTATTTGGTTGCTGTGTAACAAATGGAAGCAGACAGGCAGCCTGTCAAATTGATGTCCAACAAGAAAGTGCAGAAGAAGTAAAAAGAGTGTCACTGAACACAGAAAAAGTTGCACCCACTGACATTCATCACCGCTTGCTGAACACTGACAGGGACCAACCAGTGGATACAAACACAGTGAAGTTCTGGTGGGTGCATTTCAGCAGCAGTGACAGTGTCTCACCTTCACTAGTAAAGATTTTGGCAAGTGTGGCATGCAGGCTCTTGTTCACTGCTGGTGAAAACGCATAACTAATGGTGGTGGCAATGCTGAAAAATAGTTTTTTGACAGAGCAAATTCTCAACTACAAACAGTGCTATTGTGTTTTTCCATCTGTTGTAGTTTCCATGGAAATAAATAGGACACACTAATTTCAAAGCAACCTATACATGTGATTGTGTGTGTGTGTGTGTGTGTGTGTGTATATATATATATATATATATAAATACAGAGAGAGAGACAGATGTAAGCACTCAAACAGAGATTATTCAGAAGGAAAATGTCACACCAATAACTGTGAGTATGTGACTGAATGATGTTAAGTGGATTCTACCATAAACATTAATATTTCACAGCTTACTAGGAGAACAACATAAGGTAAGCTTTCACCTGATGTTTTCATGTTAACTGTCTCTGTTACAGAAGGGTAAAAGTATTTGAAGGACTGTGTTGGAATTAAAATTATTCGTTATTTTTGTAAATGCTGCAGATTTGGACTGAAACCCACACTTAGAACAGTAACAAAGCCAAGATCAATAGCCCCAGCTCAACTTTGTATTTTGGGAAGCCAATTCACAGATGGTCTACAGGACTTGGTGGAGGGCACCCAGGCCATAGTTTCAGTAATCCACTAAAGTCAGCTCCAGGTTTCCCTATACCGGATTATAAACAAACAAAGCCAACACCTTGGCGCATCATCTAGTCCACATTCACTATAGCAGCTCAAATTCTACATATTTTTTTTTTCATATTCAGAAAGTGTCATACCAACCTCAGGTGGCCAGGCTTACAACAAAGCACCCATCAGCCATTCCCCACGCAACACGTGAGAACGTGCGGTCAGCCTGCACGCCCATGAGCCACCCTGGCTAATCCGAGCATCCCACACGCAGCACGGCCGGGCCAGCAGAAGACACAGCACGCGTGAACTGCGCAGCATCACCGCTCTCGTGGGCACACGCGGGGCCACGGATCCCTCGCCTACAGCTGCGGACCGCCAACAGAAGCATGTCACCAGGCCCCTGACCAACCTCCCTCATAACCGGCGAGGAGCGGGGGCTGCCGGCTACCTTTGAGCGCCTGGTGCATCCCCCCGATGCCGCTGTACAGCTCCAGCACCCGCAGCGCCGCCATGCCCGGTGCACACCTCGGCCCGAACGCCCGAGCGCCGCACGTCCGTTCCGCCGCTCTTTCGTTCCCCCCCCACCCCTCTTCCTTCGTTCACGGCCCGGCGGCTCCGTGCCAACCCCCGCCCGCTTCGCTGTGGCACTGCTAATTGCTCATTAAGCTCGTACGGGGGTTGGGCCCCGCGGGCGAAGTCACCCGCTGTCCCTCACCTGCGTGGGGAGGCCGCGCGCGGGCTGGTTGGATCAGCAAAGGGCGCAGCAATGAATTAGGGTGGCTTGTGACTTAGCCTGGACCTTCGCTGTGTCCCCTGAGCACGACCCGTCAGTGGGAACCCAGCGGGGCTTCAGTGTCACGGGTCCTGCCTCAGCACTTCCCAAAGCACGCAGGGTGGGCATGGAGAAGGGTCCATGAAAGGGCTGCGCCCACCGGCCGAGGATGCTGCCAGCCTGCTGTCTGGCTGGGCAGCTGATGCTGATAGCATGTGACAGTTCTGTGGACCTCAGCAATTCTGCTTCTTGTTTGCAGGAGTGATGTGAGCGCGAAGGGATGGCTTGAAAAGCTGTTTCAAAGCCCACATGGCCGGAAGGAAGGAAATAACTGATGAAACTGTTCAAAATTTGTCTTAACGTTGTGAAATTGCTTTCCCTAGATTAAAGAAATGACTCAAAGACATATCTGTCCCTAAAAGCAGCCAACTTGTAACAATAGATATCTCACAGATCCATTTACATCTATATATGAAAACCAAAGAGTAAATATCCTGCAGGGTAAAATATGGATTACCTTCTTCCCACAAGCAAAGATACCTGCCTGTGCTTCAGTTCATATATTTAGAGTCTAAAGTGAGGTTGAAACCTGAAATAGATGAAAAATCTGGACTTGTTTCTCAAGTTGTTTCTTAAGTTAATCGCCTTTTTCTGGCACCTCCTAGAAACCTGTCAAAATTAAGGTGCATTTCAGGAATATTTCTTTTTCTTTAGCAGCTGCCTCATACAGTCTGTCATTGTAAGTCCCACCTCTTTTGGCGGAGGAAGAAAGTGGCTGAAAGTGGAAGGCAAACGAGAAAGAGATCTGCAGGCTTTCAACACATTTCTCCAGCATATGGGGCTCATCAGGTTTGGAAACAGTGTAATCACAAAACAATTCAAAGAATATTAGTTCTGGACAGCTTCTTTTGAAAAACTTCTATCGTTCCCTATGGATCTTCACCATCAGAGTCAGGGACTGTTGCTTTATCCGTCAGCCATGGAAGTAAGCATGTGACTATGAAAAGAAGCCCAAGGTCTACATCTGAAAGGAAGTGCAGCAGCTGAGATACCAAAGAGGAGAGCAGTGCACATTGCAGGAAGTGGTGAGGCAGGTAGTTTGCACAAACAGCAGATGGAGAACTGAGAAAGGTGGCTGAATCACACGGCATAACAAGTCAGGGAATATGCTGGCTGGAGAAAGTCATTGGACAAAGACGGTGAAGAAAACTCTGAAGGTGAGGATTCGGGGTGAAGGTGGCTGTCATGAACACGTCTGGTATCAGCTAAGAAGCTAAACATTAGTACGAGCCCTTTAAAATAGATACAATGTGAAGGTAAAGAAAAACACAGCTTTTAGACTACTGAAATTAGTGAACCTGATGAATGATTTTTAGCTCCTCATATCACTAGTGCAACAATATGTGATCTGTATACACCACATCAAAGCTATTGTAATGAGCTGTAGGCAGCATGGAGCAGTTTGTCTGTTTGGAGTTGCCCAATACCTGTAGCAATTAAAGCTACAGAGGATTAGTATTTCCTTATATCAGAAGAAGAGAGAGAGTTGAGCCCTGCTTTTTGCTTTCCTTACCCTGACTCCAAAGTATTCTTGCCATTCACATACAGTAAAGGTAAGGTCTGGTGAAGAACGGGGATATATCTTTGCTGTACTTTTGGCAGTGGAAAATTCTTTTCTTGGGGGAAGTTCTCTGCCTACCTCCTCTACCAGGCACCCTGTGTATAGCAAACCAGAGAGTCTATTCAACACGCCTCCACTCTGGCAACAAAGAAATTCATAGACTAGGCTGAGATCTCATTGGCTTAGTCTTGCAAAGAATGGGAAACACCAACATTTCCCTTGTGCTCATTTTTAAACAGCTTCCAGTAACCAAGTTTAGAATTCTTTATAACTGCGTCTGCCCTGGCTTGGTTCTTCTTATTAATTGAGAGCAACAAAAAAGACAAAAATCAAAGCATCTGGAAACAATTACTTTTAGTGTTCTTCCCTCTATAAATATAAAACCAGCATAATAATAATGAACTTTTGACCAGACATTGTATAATAGAATTTAAGGTATGTTATCTATTTCAGATAGTGGGGCAATGGCTGAGAAGTGCCAAGATCAACAGTCACTCAGACCTTGCTTCTTTCAAAAAAGCAGAATGACTCCACTATGGAGCAGGCTGAATTGTTGCTACCTCAGTCTTTTGGCCTGGCAAATTAATATGACTAGAAGAGGAAATTAAGTCCAGTGTCCACCTCTAGGCCTGTTATACTCTGAGTAGGGGTTCTTTAAATTCTTTAAAACTTCAAAGGAAGAAGTTTGTCCTCTGACCCTTCTGATTTTGGCTTCCTGATAAGGGATTTCAGATTCTGCAGCTGTGTCTTAACCCTCTTTAGCACATGGGTAGGCTCTATTTCACATATCAGTTATGCCTCAACAACATAGCTTGCTTTGAATTAAAAAAACAAAAAAACAGGCTTTTAGTTTAGTCTAAATGAGCACAACTGTAGCACCATGATAGTACAATGATGAAAGATTTATTTTCTTGACTTGAATGTATCTAGACATTAAGTAAGCTGATCATTTAGAGAAATTCTTTTAAATCCAGTGACATCAGCATATGATATCATCATTTTTCATTGAGACAGCTTTTGAAAGCTCTTGCCTCCTAGCAACTGGCAGCGTTTTCTCAGTTTAGAAGTTTCTGAAGTTTGCCCACATCTCTGATGGCTGTTATGATATAGGTAATCATGTCAGATCTGAAACTGTTGTCCTGGTAACTAGTAAACACATCCAGTGAAATAGATGCATGTGGTAAGAGGAACATGCAAGTGAAACCACTGCTCTATTTTCTCTTCTTACAATGCTTTAGAATTGTTTAAAATGCTAGTTACCAATGGTGCAAAATAGCATCATGGAAACGTTCAAAAAACACTACCTTGAGATTCTGTGTTCTACTGTATTGGCAACTGAAACATAAAATTACCACGTGTGGCATCTCAGACATTCTGTATTTGGAGCCAGCTGTGCTCTTGCAGCCCCTCCCCGCCCTCCCACCTGCAGGGTGCAGTGAGTAACCGGCCAGCGAGGTGGCTGTCCACACCCATCTGTGGGCAGAAGGCTGCCACACCACAGTGCATGTTGCAGGGCTCTACTGATGCCAGAGTGCTGGACCTGTATGACTTATTTCAAGTTTCCTCTGAACTCAATCCCTCACTCTGAGACATGGTGGAAACTAGCAGATCTATCCCATGAAGTGTTTGTGAGCATTTCCTCTATGAGCGAAAAAAAATGAAGAGAACAAGAAAAATTTCTCTCTGCTGACACATCAAATGCTTCAAACTACATTTACGATCATCATCCAAAGCTGTACTTGAAGCAAATATTATTGTTGATGGTTGAACAAACAAGGTTTCTCGTGTCCCAGTGTCTCATATAACCTACTAAATACTTAAATGAGGGTCAGGAAAAGTATACATCCGTATCAGCTGTCTATAGGAGAGGCTCGTGTTCTGGGTCAGAAATCACTGTGGCTAGGAAGGAATGCAAGGCATGACATACCCTTGCGATGCAATCACTGAATTGAAAAGCTTCATGGAGAGTGCCTAGCATAAATTACTGTTTCCATAACCACTGGCCCAATGTGTTACTCATACTAAAAACCTTTTGCAATTAGTCAAAATTGAGCTGTCTGGATGTAATATTTCAGGGGGGACTTTATCAGACTTGGCTTCTGATGAAGTGATGCTTGGTAAAGTTAGCTTCAGCTGCTGATGAGGTGGAACACCACTGGGCTGTGCCACTGTGGCAGTGAAGCCCACGGTTCGCATTTATAATCCCACACATCTGCAAGACAAGAAATGAAACCCACATTGAACTAGATTTGTTAGACTCTCTCAACCCACTTCTGAAAATTCCCCTATCCTAGGGGAAATTTATGTAACTAAAATTATTTAGAAAAGTCATCGAACAATTAAAAAAAAAAAAAACAACAAAAAACTTCTATTTTCAAATGCATTAATGCCTACATTTCGAGATTTTATTTTCAGGTTTTGGAGATATGCATGCACTCTATATGGAATAAAAAAGACACTGCTTCTCCGAAGAATTCTTTGCTTTTCTGGTGAAATAAATATAAATAAGTCCAGCCTGTTTGTTATGGTTGGCCTGCAGCAGTAACCTTGGCTGGATGAGAGGCATTATGTCAACATAGCATTGTTGACTTTCTTGTTGTACTTAGACATTCCAGCACTCTACCAAAAATAAAGGATAAAAAAAGGCTGGTAAGCAATATATGTATTGCACACACATATATATATATAAAATCTTTGCTGCAATCAAAACAGACTCTGAGCTCTACCAGGAGGGTCACAGAAGCTAGAGACAGCTGACACAGAGCCAGACATTGGTATGGGGGGAGTCAGTTCAGCTGCCCCCTCTGGAAAGCTATGGAGCAGGAGGAGATGGCAACAGCATGCCTGCTGCTCTCTCAGAGGAAAATGGATGAGGGAAGAGAGATAAGTGAGTGCAGATGTGCTTCTTACCTTTTTGTTTATGGCAGGGGTTTTAATCTCCAGCATCCCCAGATGGTGTGCATAGTAAATAGTGTACACAGTGACAAACTGAGAAGGACTTGTAGCAATACATTGATTATGCCTTTGGTCTCAAACCTATCTGCTAGAGCTTTTGTATACCATAGCCTTGCCTTTTTTAAAAAATTCTCCCCTACCTCAACTTCATTTTTTCATTTTTCCGTGTGATGAGATTTGTGACTAAGCCTGTAGCCAGCAGAGGCACAGAAAATGAGATGTCTTATGCTGATCACCATGGCAGTAGGATTTCAGTAGTAGGGTGTTTCCTCCAGACAGGAAAACAATCTTTCATGCAGCCATAGCAGAGCTGTGGACTTACCAGGCTATCTTGAAACCCCAAATGAGCTCACTGAGAACTGACTCCAAAACCTGACCAAGAAGCTGAGCGTGCTTGGTGCCTCAGCAGCACTGAGGTGTTTTCCATCCTTGTTACACCACTGGCACTTTGCAAATGAGTTACTTCAAAGCTATTTAAAAGCAATTGCTGGAATGACTGCAGTGTAAATATTCTTTTTCTCACCACACTTGTGTCTACAAATGTCTGTCAAGCATACCAACAGCTGGGACATCGTTTTATTCTAACAGAAAGCCCCTTAGAAAATAGCCTATAGAAAAGAACACATTTGAAGAACTTGTGAGATTCTATAAAGGTTAACTGAAAATAAGGATAATTTAAATCTCTTTTTCCAACTAGGAAGGAAAATCTTTGGGTTTTCCTAAAGGTAAAAAACAAAAAACAAAAAACAAAAAAAAAAGAAAAGAAAAAAAACAAAAAAAAACCCACCTTTTTTTAGATAAAGCGTTATGAGTTTAAGATGTTAATTTTTCTGAGACAGTCTGGAGATAGCAGCTCAAATAAACCTAACCTAAATGGGTCAAGGCTACATTAGTTCTTTTTGATTAAGAGAAATCTTCTTGAACATATGCCAGTATAGATTGGAAGAGTCAGTTTTCAGCTGCGGGGACTTGGGCTGATTTAAGACTCCAGCAAACATGTTTCACATAATTCATAAGAGAAATACAATAGGATATTGTTGGAATTGTCTGTCAGGGACCCTGCACAGCAGCTAAAGTTCCTGAGGATTACTTCATTGCACTAACAGTGCCAAGTCACATATAGCACTCATCTCCTATGGTTAGTATGAAGTTGTTCAAAAGTTAGAAAAGTAATGGATTTAATCTCAAGGCATTAATGAATCTACACCGTGCATAAATCTCAGTGTCAGTACCAGTCCAAGCATCATATTACAGTACAAGAGCATTACTGAGGGAATTCATTTTAAGGATACATGTCAAGATTTCTCTTGACACCATAGAAGTTGATTATTTTTGAAATACAACCCTTGACCAGTGACATTATTACCATATTCTGAGTAATCCATTCCTCAGTCTTTGGAAGAGCCTGTTGTCTTACCTATAAGTTGTTTCATTGCCTAGAAGGCTCCTTCACTATGCAGTGAGTTATCTCACCATGGTGTGCTTTGGACTTAGGTTGTAGGCTTAGCAACCTCCATGTCCTTGAGCTTATGGGAAATGTCTATTCCATGTCAACTAAGTAGTCACAAACGCTTGTAAAATTTAAGAGCCAACACAAATAAAGGATCTACAAGGCGAAACAGTTGTTAAGACCATCCTGCACAAGCATAATAACTCTATAATAATAATAATAATCATATACACTAGACATATTATCAAAAGCTTCAGATAGAAACTGAGTCTCTGTAATGGAAAGCAGGACATCTTTCCGTCCTCCAAAAATGGACGCCTCCACTCTTCTAGATACTTTATCTTTTCCTTCTCCAGCTACATGCATCTTCTTTACATGTTTAATAATTTTTCTACTCCAGCCCAATAGCCCACAATGTTTTTTTTTGCATGCCATCAACTTAAATTTGGATCATCTTCCATCCTTAACCCTAGCCAGCCAGAGAGTATTGATGCTTAAGATTAGACACAGAACTGGCACGTAAAAGCAACTCTTCTTAGAAACTTGGTCTTCTCTGCTCTGGGGTGTGTGAGCCACATCCTCTTCCTTTTTGTAGAAAGCTAACTAATCCCAGAGTGGCTAACACAATGTACAGTCAATTTATGAGACTCACTGGAACCAAGGATTTGGCACAAGATCTTGGACTGAGGAATCCAGTAAAAACTTGGCCCTCAGCTAGTAATGTTCTGCTTGTTCTGGGCATCTCAAAGGAAGAACTGAACAATTGCTGCATGTAATTAATAATTCCACTGCTGTGTCCTGCCCCTTCCTCAGAAAAAAACATCATCATTTCCTGGTATATCATGGCAAGAAAACATTATGCTATTTATGCTCTGTGTAAGCAATGGACCTGGGAGAAAGAGAAGAATGAAATTGCTGCCAAATTTAATTGTTCCTTTTTGTGTGTGTGTGTGTGTTTTCTTTTTTTCTTTTTCTTTTTTCCTTTTTGGCTAGAGGAGTCCTTTAAGCTGTTTCTTTTGAAAAAGCTTGGCCAAAAAGAAGTAGCAAATATGTTAGTGACAAAGTTCATTAATGACACACTAGAGTCAGTTCTTTCAGCCTTTTCCAAAAGAGAGAATGGATGGAGGGATGAATGGGCTGGTGATTCATCTTTGAAAAGGTCTGCAATCTCAACATCTAAAACAGACAAATCGCTAGGTATGGCTTCCCATTCCAATGGGACAAATGAATGTTCATTCATACTGTTGACTTCTACCTGTGCCAACAGCTGACCACAGGGGTAAGAACTGAGCACCATTTTTGATAGTAAGGTGAAGACAGCAATTGGGCAAAGGACAGAAAGAAACTCCACACATTGCACAATGTTATACAAATATTCTACTAAGCTAAACAAAATTAAAAAGGCTTTATAAAGTGCCTGTTGTGACCCTTGAGTAGTTTCTTGGGAAACAGAAATGCCTATATAGTCATTAAAATGTACTCTGAAATTATTTGCATTGATACTGATGGAAAATAAGATATTGTAGAAAAACAATTTTCCCACAAACATTTACAATAATCCTCTATTCCATTTGTGATAATTATAATTAAAATACATGAACAAGTTCCAGTATTAGGTACAGGGGTGTACTGTGAACAGTGAAGAAAGCATTTCTCCACATTCCTTCCCCAATTAATTTGTGATGAGCTAGGCAAGCTGGGCGCCTCAGAACACTTAGCTCCGTCAAATCAAAGAATCTGAGGCTACAGGACCTGTTAATAAGCATTAGATGGCAGAGACTGACAGAGTAGTCTTTCAGCAAAATACTGCTGTTCTTGCCAGCAAAACTCCTCTAGTTTTGTGTCAGTGTCAAGAATGAATCTGGAAGAAAGAGCAATAGTAATTATTCTGTCTTTCCTATATTTTCTCCTTAATGTCTTAATGTTTCCTCAAGCTCTAGAAGCATGAAGTGAAATTCATTTTCTTCTCCTCAATCTTTTCTTTCCTGTGCTCTCGTAATTATAATACATGTATTCAGCATGTCCCACGTCTTCTCTTGTCCCCACTTGCTGCATCTTGCTATACTGTAATTTAACCACAGTGCAGATTTCACTGCTATATTCCTTATTTTTCCACTCAGCCATCGCGATTTGGGAGTTGACATCTTTCTGCTACTGAATATGGTGATTTTTCCTCCCTCACAAAAATAGGAAGATATGGGGACCCGATTATACCATGTTCATTTATTCTGATGTCTTCCTCAGTCTGTGATTTGTGTTGCCTTTTCCATTGCCAGAATGTCTCAGCTGTGTGCTTTGTTTTCTTCTGCACAATTGTCTGAGTAAAAGGGAATTTCAAGTCTATAAAAATTATCTGGATTAAAAAACTGTGTAACTATGCTCATTTACACTTCAAATCCTCATGCATCCCTCATATTCTTTTGCCTTCTGAGAATTCTGCCTAATTTGACTTCGGCAAAGTGCAAGCTTCATAAAACAAGGAGAACAAATAGATGAAATTTGAAATTACATTTTTTCGGAAGCCCAAATCAAGACTGAAACTCTTGGCATGCTCTGGAAATTAGTTTTCCTTGGAGTTTATGGTTGAACATTGACCATCAGAGTATGCCGTGCTTTTTGTCAGCTTGGAAAATCTTGGCCTTGATGTCCCAGTTATTACTGAAGATACTGCAGAGAGTCATCAGTTAGTGCTATTGCCATTAAATGCAGTTAGTCAGAGCATTCCAGTTGGTTTCTTTTCTTTAAGGGATGGATTACATTAATTGTTATACCTACAAAAGAGCTGAAGAACTTTCAGTTCTCTGCTCTGTGTTGCTGGAATTGTGCACGCTGTTTGAGACAACCCTAAGATTTGGGCAGGGGTGTACTGGCTTTGGAAATGATTGCCTGATTCGGTAAAAGTGAGACAAACAGACACAGAAAACACTCTGCCAATCAGAAACTGTAATAGAGGGGAACTTTATGCGCAGCTGTAATAATAGCATGCAACTGGGTGGCACAAGTCATAATCAGAACACTTCCCTAGTGATGAAAGACCCACCAGTTTCATATCGTTCATCTGACATTAAAATATAGTACTGCAGAGAGATGTGGTTGGTTTTGAGTATGTAGCATAGACATTTCCTTGAAAAAATCAGTGGATACTCAGACATTTGCTGTGTTTTGTAACAATGACAACTACCATAGGCAATACTATTTTTAAAATAACTTTCATAGAAGAATTCTCTATTTACTTCTTGAGACCATAAATAATCGTCATAGCTCTCAGAAAAGGAGGCTTAAGGGCCTGAGCACTAAGGTGTTAGTAAATTTCTGGGTTCACAAACCCACATCAGATTCTCTCAGGGTTCTCAGGGCTCAGGAAAAGCAGTTTTTCTCTGGGTTCAGCAGAGGTGTCTTCAGCACGATGTGCAAAGTGCTGGCCCAGCCCAGCTACACCCAGCTCCCAGCCAGAGGGAGGAACTGCCCCAGAAGAACGGTCACACCAGAATTTACAACTGTTTATTTGGAAATGGGAACCTCGGGCTTTCAAAACCCAAGGCTGCTCAAACCACAGCTGAAGGAGGAAGTGCTCTTTTCACCAGAAGTTACAGCATTCAAACAAGCAGTAGTCCCAGCCCTTGTGTGTCTGAATATTATGGAGATTCCCTATTCAGCTGCTGCAGGACACTAACCTTCTTTCATGTTCTCCTGTTGAAGCATAGAGCATGTTCAATATTCATGGGCCCGGGGGAAGTGTGAAGGAATGCCTCTGTAGGGCAATGCCTTCCAGTCCTTGCTCCCAAAAGGACTCAGGGCTGCTTTATGGAACTGATAACAAAGGGAACTGCATTTGCATTGCAGGATGTTTTGGCTGGATGTCTTGGGTTTACAGGTCATTATATACATACTGGGGGATGGGGGGGTGAATAATCATTTCACACTTTAAAGCAGAACCTTCACGAGAAGTACAGAAGTCTGATTAATGAAATGATTCAAATCAGTTTAGTCAAGGTCTAGGATAACTGGAAAGTACGTTCCAAAATGTGCTCAATTGAATACATTCCTTTAGTTCCTTGCTACCCGAATCAAATCAAAATTCTAAAAATAAAAACTGTGAATGCTATTATTTTCAGGGATGAGTTCAGAAACACAGATTTTCCAGAGAAATTCTGACCATTACAAGGATTTTTTAATTCTCAGCGTAACAGATTTTCAGTATAAAGCACTACATCTGCACCCTCTCAGCTGCAGCCATCGGCTTCCCCCTGCCCTCCCTCCTCAGCTCCCCGTGATTCCTGCTGCTACGGTGAGATGCCGTCCTTCCTGACAAGAAACTGTCCTTCAAAGAGGACAGTTCTTGTTCACCTTTGGGCTTGGGATGCAAATATGGACTACATTTAATGCAGCTGTACATGAAACTTCCTCCACTTCTGCACCTGTGTAAGTGCTCACCAGCAGAAGTTACTGTGGGGTTTACTGTAGTCCTTATAACTGAATATCTTTGCATTTTTAGGAAAATTTCCCAGAGAGAAAGAGCAGTGAGGCAGGTGGCCAAGAGTACATATGGAAGCACTGACATAAACATATGAAAATTATATCCAAAACAAGTGGGAATGAGGCCCTGTTTCTTTACCAGAACAAACACTTCCCTGAATTTTAGGGGCAGAGCATTGTCAGAGTGATGGACGGCAGTTGCATTTGTGTGCCATAAAGGTTTTGCGGACCATAAACAAGCTGAGGGCCATTAAGAGAAGCAGACTGAGCCAAGTGCTCCTTTAACAGCCCAGCAGTCTGTGACAGATCCCTGCGTGCTGGGCGCAGCATCTTCCCTCGGGGAGCTGCTTGCTGCCTGCCGCTGTGCTTTTTGCCTATGTTCCTTTACTTCTTATTGCCATTAGAACCAAACTACAGCACAGAAAAGAACAGTCACCGACAAACCAAGCAAAAATCTCTCACTGCAACCTTAATAAAATAGATGGGCTCCAATTCTTTCCATAAGGTAACCCTACTGTGAGCTGGGGTACAGGCACTGCCTCACCCGCTGCCTGCTGCTTGTGTTCAGGTTTAGCAGAACTCCCAGTGCAGATGTTGCTTCTGCAGGACTGCAAGTTAGAAAGAACCAAAAACCAGTGGTAGCATTACATCCCGTAAATGGATTGTATCTTTGCCTTGTGTCAGTCACCTTCTACAGCAAGGAGGAAAATGGTATCACCTATCAACTGCGTCAGAGTGAGACTGTTCCCTGGAGAACACACCTCGGGATTTAGGCAGCCCGGCTTTATGTTCCCTGAGGAGCAGAGATCCCACCACCTCCACTACACCACTTCTGCATTCGCACTGAAAAAGGTCCTGGGGAGTTTTGGGTTGCTTTTTTTTCTGCTGCTCAGGATTTTCCCTGTCCAATGTTATGCCATTGCTATTGGTCCTTCTGTCTCACTGGCCGCCCCGCTGTGCTAACACAGTTGCAGCAGAAGCAAGAGGATTTCTGCCCGGCCTTTGGGTCTCTGTAGGGATCACATCTAATGAGGGGTTTTCTTTGTAAGAGCTCTTTCCCTGAGGCGGTGACCGTGTCCGGGGCCGGGCGGGTCCCCAGGAGCGGGCGCGGAGCCCTGAGCACAGCACGGGAAGCCGAGGGATGCCGTCGGAGGCAGCCAACCCCGAGCCCACCGACGGCTCAGGTTTCTACGTGTCTGCTTCGGACGTCCAGCAGCCTTTTCGCTCCTCCCTGATCTCCGTGCCTTTCAGCAAGCTACCAAGAAAGGGACGGGGCTCGCACAGAGTCGCACGAACGCCTTTTTAAACACTCGGCAGCGGGGCAGCACCGCAGCCCGTCCCGCGCTCGGAATCACTGCGCCGTCGGAGGAGCGCAGGGCCCCCGGGTCCCGCCGCCTTTGTCCCCGCGGACCCCCTCCCTCCGCCCCTCCCCGGGCACGGCCGCGGCCATTGGCGGCGGACGGGGCGGGGCGGGGCGATGCGGGGCGACGCGGGGCGGCGGCCGTGCATAAGAGGGGCCCCGAGTTGGGGCCACCGCCCTTCTTCGCCCGCCGCGCTCCGAGCCCCGCTCCCGGATTACAAAGCAGCTCCGTACCGCGCCGCCATGAGCTTCAGCAGCAGCAAGAACTCCTCGTACCGCCGCATGTTCGGCGGGAGCAGCCGGCCCAGCAGCGGCACCCGCTACATCACGTCCAGCACCCGCTACTCGCTGGGCAGCTCCCTGCGGCCCAGCAGCGCCCGCTACGTGTCCGCCTCTCCCGGCGGCGTGTACGCCACCAAGGCGACGTCGGTGCGGCTGCGGAGCAGCATGCCGCCCATGCGGATGCACGACGCCGTGGACTTCACCCTGGCGGACGCCATCAACACGGAGTTCAAGGCGAACCGCACCAACGAGAAGGTAGAGCTGCAGGAGCTCAACGACCGCTTCGCCAACTACATCGACAAGGTGCGCTTCTTGGAGCAGCAGAACAAGATCCTGCTGGCCGAGCTGGAGCAGCTGAAGGGCAAGGGCACGTCCCGCCTGGGCGACCTGTACGAGGAGGAGATGCGGGAGCTGCGGCGGCAGGTGGACCAGCTGACCAACGACAAGGCTCGCGTCGAGGTGGAGCGCGACAACCTGGCCGACGACATCATGCGCCTGCGGGAGAAGTGAGTGCCGCGGGGCCGGGCGCGGGGCGGGCCCCTTCCGTTCTTCCCCTCCTCTCACCCGTGTGTCGCTGCTTGCAGGTTGCAGGAGGAGATGATGCAGCGGGAGGAGGCCGAGAGCACCCTGCAGTCCTTCCGACAGGTGGGCGCGGCCGCCGCGGGGCGGTGGGGGTCGGGGCCGGGGGATGGCTCTGCCCGCACAAAGGGCGCTGGGCGCAGCCCCTCGTGCTCCCCGTCGTTTTCTTTAGGGGGGGTCCCGCAGCCCGCGGGGAGGGGGAGGCTATTGTCCCGCTTTATCCCGGTCTGGCCCGTTCCACAATAGCGCTCCGACGTGGAATCGCTTTCTGATCCAATAGTTGTGAAAAGGCGCGGCCATCTGCGCGCCCGGCTGAAGGGTATTAATGGTTTCTATGGGATTCACCGAGGAATGCAGATCCAGGCATTATGGCCGGTGTGGTGGCAGCAGATTGAAATAATGGATCCCTTTGTGTCGGAGGGGAGGGTGCCGTGGGCTGCATTCCTATCAAATGTGTAATGGTGGGGGCATATCCCTAGGGGAGAGTTTGTGTGAGATACAGAGCTCCTCGATGGACCGCAGCGGTCTGTGCCCTCAGAAAACTGCCCCGGATTTGAAGTATTTCATATCAGTGGCATCTGCCGATCAGAAGCGGACAATGGGCTCCTTGGGATGAGCTCGCCGTGTCCCACCGATGTGCGTTAAGAATGTAGGATTTAATTCTATGTAAGCAAAGATGTTAACATAAGAAACAGTGCTGCGGTATCACACAGACAAACCAAAGCCGATGTGACAGCCAGAACCAACTGTGCAGCCTGCGGAAAGTTCTGAGCTCAAGTTTTGATTTGTGCACAAACAGCTCTCGGCTCGGATTGAGCGCTGTTTGGACTAGCAGATGTTTAGGAATGTGCCTTCTCAAAACAAGATAACTTCCTGAAAACTGCTGCAGTGAAATAACGCTGCTGCTATCGCTCCTCGGAGCTGGGGGCAGCTGCCTTGTGTCTCCAGACAGCTGGTGCAGGCTGACTGTCCCAGAGCTCCCGTAGGCAGTAGTGGGTGTCACCATGCAGGAAGTCAGCATTTGATTTTTAGCATTTCCCTTGGCAAAGGCTTTAGTGGCCTTTAGTGTGTGCCTTAATGAGACTGTGTGGGAGCAGACAGCTGGCAGGGACTGGGAATGAGGTGTCCACGGACATTCTGAGGGCCGAAGCTTGAAACAGCAGCTCCAGGTTCTGCCTTAACCTCGGCTGCTGTGTTCCTAGGGCTGAGCCTATCAAAGTCGTTGTGAAGTCAGTGCAGCAGCATTTCCTTTTTCTGTTTTAAATTACTAGAGTTCAAGCACAAGCTCCTTTGACTTAAAGCTTGTTTAATCGTGCGTGCTTCTCTGGTGCACTTCAAGGCACGTCTTCATCCTGCTCCAACCGATGAAGCTTTGTGAAGGCTGCAGGCTGTTATGTGAGCTCTGTGTCGTGCGTGCCTCACATTCATTGTCTGCTTCCCTGCCTTGTTCAGCCTCCAGCTGCTCTGCCCATGCACTGCACCCACGTAACCTCTCAGGTTTACATGTAAAAACTGCACATCTTTGTCTAAATTGATTCATGGCACAAAGAAAGCATGCTGCTGTGTTTGGTTTGAACATGACTACATCTAATTTTTCCGTGCCACAAAAAGAAAAGCTGTAATGTGCACATTTTGAAGAGAAAGTATGCTTGAGAGTTACTGAACTTTATCCTCCAAGCAAGAGATGCAAGTGACTTTCCTCATATGCTGTGGGGTGTCCAGCATCAAATAAGCCCAAGGGACTTGGTGACTGCTTTGTGTGACAAAACAGACATCATAATTAGTGAGTTACATACTGCAGCTGTGTCAGATGCCCTGATAGGGGGAAACAGATCTGAGCCCGTGACAAGGCGAACAGGTCAGCTCCTGACTAACAAGGGGTTTCCCAAAATAAGTGAGGATGTTCAGCCTTCCTATGTGGCTGCCATTACAGAATCTCTTCAGATAAAATCAGTACCTAGTCCAGTTCCAGTTACTCATATGTGTGACTTACACTCAGCCTATTAATAGCTTTCATTTACATGTCTCTAGAGAGCGCAGAACAAGTGCACTCAGCAAAAATACAGTAAAATACACATTGCATAGTGAACAAGCCTCCAGTTTGAGATGCTTTCTGTATATTAAAAGTTGCTGAAACTTCTGTAGCTCTTTGGTTCTGGGGGGAAAAAAAATCCTCTTTAGTATTCAGACTTGTGTGAAATCCGCTGGAAAGTCTTTGGATTTCTCAGTAGTCATGTAAACATGTTAGGTCATGGTTGTGTAATTTCCTTCTAGAATGGTCTTGGAGTTTTTTGGGAGGAGAACAAATGCGTTAGGGAATTTTTTTTTTCTCTGAACTGGAAAACAGAGCCAAGATGAACTGTGGGTATGCAACTGGAGTTGATAGGAAACTTTCGTAACACATCAAAGGGGCATTCTTCTGGGGCAAAAAAAAGACTTAATCCCTGAATAGGAGTAATCCAAAGGATGGCTTCCTAGTAGCCTAAAGAAAACCTATTTCAAAGGTGCTGCAATAGTGAGCACTGCTGGTTAGGAATGTTCTGGACAAAATACAGAATGGCTGTAGTGCAAGTTGTGAAAAATATGATGCTTATGTTAATACCATAGGAACATAACCATGTGGCTGTGTATGCAGCCAGTGTGAAAGGATCGATCATCCCCTTTATAAACTGCTTTACTTGCATCTTTAAAATGTAAGAAGTTACTGATCAATGGCTAATTTTCAGTTACTCTTTGAACAAATGAACCCTGCTCCCAAGTAACATTCATGACGTATCACATGTTGTGCCTTAAATGAATTTTTGCTGTTGATTAAGACTATCTCTGCCCAGCAAAGGGTGGGGTCTTTGCCAGCTAGTGTGAGGGTGTAGGCAGCAGTGACTGACTCCATTTGTGTTTATGCTCATGTCTTTTCCTCCAGAGACATCTGTCAAACTGCTTGGGGTAGTCTGCAGTCCTTAGGCACGCTTTCAAGTTGTGCTTTCTGGAGCCAAGGGGCTCTGTGGTTCCTCACTGAGGAGTCCATAGGAGATGAGCAAGAAATTAAGTTCACTCCTGTGGGTACATGAATTACACTTCTAAGCCACCCTGGAGAAGGTGGAAGTCTGCAAATTGAAAGATTAACTGTGTTTGCAGTATTGCTGGGCTAGAAGAGCTTACCATTGTCTTGTAGACTACATGCTTTTGGCTTTGAGCAGGATTTATACTCACCATGGTGCGTGCTCTTGGTCATGGTCAGCAGTATCTTAGCAAAGATGGCACTTTCATATGCTGCATAGTTCACAAAATTATGGTGAGGCTTCACATGATGATCTCTGGGGTAGGAAGTGGGTGAAAAAAGATTGCTCATTGTTCTTTTCTCTCTGATCAGGATGTTGACAATGCGTCTCTGGCACGTCTTGATCTTGAGCGCAAAGTTGAGTCCCTGCAAGAAGAAATTGTCTTCTTGAAGAAGCTTCATGAGGAGGTAAGCTGAACAATGAGGTCTCTGTTGGGTGCTGTCAGTCAAGTGAGCAAGTAAACTCTTCTGATTCTGGTCCTGTCTCCTAACTTGTGCACGCTGTGTGTAGTGTGCTTTATTAACTCTGAGCATCCACTTCTTTAAGGAAATCCGGGAACTGCAGGCCCAACTCCAGGAACAGCACATCCAAATTGATATGGATGTTTCTAAGCCTGATCTTACTGCTGCCCTGCGTGATGTTCGTCAACAATACGAAAGTGTTGCTGCTAAGAATCTTCAGGAAGCTGAAGAGTGGTACAAGTCCAAAGTAAGTAAAAGGCATTGAAGGATTATACAGATGCAGCAGGCATTCAAATGAATTTTAGGTAACAGCATTGCTGTAACACTCACGTGTTCCTTAGGTGCTGATGGTAGCACAGCCACAGAAAAGATTAGTCTTTAAACTCCTAGCCTGAGAAGAATACAGTTGGAAAAATAATTTGCGTCCTAAATGCTGCATCAAACTAATGGGCTTGTTTCCTACCCTTCCTTATTCTCATAGCTGGAGGCAGTTGTTAATTACATATTTGAATGAATGAAAAGATTTGAAACATAACAGATAGGCATAGAAAAGTTCAGTGTAACATTAGTGTTGAAATATTTCAGGTGCTAGAATTTCCCTCTAATGGCTTCAGTTGCCTCCAAGTTCTGGGTATAGAAGTAGTGTTACACCATTTTTGTGAAGCGTTATGCTAACCAAACTGGGTGCTTCCTCAGTTTGCAGATCTCTCTGAAGCTGCTAATAGGAACAACGATGCCCTGCGCCAGGCCAAGCAAGAAGCTAATGAGTACCGCAGACAGATCCAGTCTCTCACCTGTGAAGTTGATGCCCTTAAAGGAAGTGTAAGTACTGTGTAGTGCACTGGCCAGATTGCTGTACTGAACTGGTCTTTCTCAGGGTGTAAACAATACAGAATGAGCTATACACAGCCTGAGGAAACCAGTGGAAAAGTGCTGATCTTGCACTTTCTAGAATCCAATTGCCTGAAAAGCTGCCTTGAAATGGAGGTGACTTTGTATTGTACATGTGCAGATTCCCCCACCACATACTGTCTGCATGCTGACTTGTACTGGATGTGTTTGGCTTACTGTGGGGGCTTGTTTCATATTGTGTCAGATAGCAAAGTATGTCTCATCAGACACCACAATAACACACCTTGACTTTGCAAGGGGAAGATGAGGGGATGATAAACTGGGGACATTTCTGGACATTTTTAGACAAAATGCTGTCATTCAACTTCCCTTAAGTTATACCTTGACATTAGAGTGGCTGAACTGCAGTGGTCCTTGACTTTATTTTCTTCCAGAATGAATCCCTGGAGCGCCAGATGCGTGAAATGGAGGAGAATTTTGCTGTTGAAGCTGCTAACTACCAAGACACTATTGGCCGCCTGCAGGATGAGATTCAGAACATGAAGGAAGAAATGGCTCGCCATCTTCGTGAGTACCAGGACCTGCTGAATGTGAAGATGGCTCTTGATATTGAGATTGCTACCTACAGAAAACTGCTGGAGGGAGAAGAGAGCAGGTAAAAATCACATGCAGACACTTAGCTTCTAGCAGTTACTGTTAGAGAGTCTGTTCCATTGTCTGACTTCATCCATTTCTTCTTTCTCTTCAGGATTAACATGCCTATTCCAACCTTTGCTTCTTTGAATCTGAGAGGTAAGCTGTTTCATTTGGGTCTGTGTAGGCAGCTGTTTTTAATCTTTAGCAAAAAAGTCATAGATAGTTCCTTTCACTCTAGTATTTGAACTGGTGCAAATACAGTTGTGTATGGAAGTCTTTCCAGCAAATACTGTAGTTAATTTTGGATGGGAGGTGGTACTTTGTTCTTGGGCATAGACATAAGAAAGTATCAATACATAATGAGCGATTGTTTTGACTTTCTGATGAAGCTGCTGTAAGATGAATCAAGAAGAAAATAAGGAAAGCTAGCTTATTGTTCATTATCATTCAAAGAGGGCTTCTTTACATGCTGAGCTGGGATTCTGAAAGTAGATACTGACATTTCTTAGTCCTCCTCCGAGACACTTCATCTAGGCTCTTGGTAATGGTACATTTTCTTCTGCAGAAACCAACATTGAGTCTCAGCCAATGGTTGACACTCACTCAAAGAGGACACTTCTAATTAAGACTGTGGAAACTAGAGATGGACAGGTTGGTGGTAACTTTTGATTTTTATTTCTATCTTAGCTGGTTACTTTGCCCAGTGCTTTAACCTAGGCTACTGATCGTGCAGCACGTATGTGGTAGACAGCATCTGGTAGTCCAAGTTGTATGGCTGAATGTGCAGATGTAGCAAATGTACTTCTTCAGGACAGACCACAAAAAAGACCTAAGAATAGCTTGAGTGGCTGACAACTTCTGTCTAGAGGAGACTTTTGAGTTGCAAGCTCTCAAGATTTCTCTCATCACATAAGAAAAACATGGCAGGAGAACCATTTAATAGGGGCAAGATAATTGAAATAAATTAAGTGTAAATGGTACCTGCACAAGATTAACTATCTGTACTCATTTATAAGCAAATGCCTGATATCTTTGTTCACTCCTGTGCTACTTTTTGTTCCAGTTCTAACTCTATAACTGTCTTAAGCTTAATGCAAGTGTCTGTTTTTTTTTTTAACAGGTTATTAATGAAACTTCCCAGCATCATGATGACTTGGAGTAAAGCTGAAGTGAAGATGCAAACTTAATGCAGGAGAAATTCTTACCAGCAAGGTTTAAAAAAGTTCATGTCTTAAAGGAAGAAACAGCTTTCAAGTGCCTTTCTCCAGTTTTTCCATGAGCGCAAGATTATTATGCTAGGAAATAGGTCTTAGATCTTGCAAACTGACTCTCCCTGAAGGATTAGAGTTTACAATGGAGTCTAGTTTACAAATAGCAATATCTTGTGCTGCAATACTGTTTTTAAGTATCTGAATTTAATAAAACTGCTTTTTCCAGCACAGTATGAGCAACCTGTCGCTACTTCAATAAATCTTTGGAAAATGGCTCTTGATGTGTTCTAATTTAACTTCATGACTTTCTGCAAAGCCATAACTTAATGCTGGAATTACTGTACGGTTGGCAACTCCAGTACTGATTGTGTGGAATATTGTTTTCAGATTAACTAGTCAAACTGTCTTCCCATTTACTGCTTAGGTTTTGGAACCAATTAAAATGGACTATAACTGGCAGATGCATAATGTATTGATACTTCTTATCAGTTGAATAAAATGATACTTCAAGCTAATAAAAACTAATCTTGCTTTCATATATCAGTTATCCAGTTGATGAGCTAAGAGTACTTAAAATACTTTGAAGCTAGGCTGTATAAATTGTGGTGGATAAATAACTGACATGAGTAACTCACACATAGCCTTATCTGAGACAGCACCTTTGCAAAATTAACAGCTGACTTGATGTACTGACTTCATTTTCCAGGAAAGATTAGTTCCCAAAGGCTGGCCTGTATTACATAAGCTAAAGTGAAGACTCCAGCTGGAGTGGTGGTTTACAGAGATACTTAAAGGTAGAACAAGGAAAACAGCTTTCCCTAGCTGTGCTGTACTGTCAGCTCTTTCTGAATACCTTTCTAATAGGGAACAGGGGTAACTGCCGTCAGGCCTGATATACCATTCTGAGAGGCAGAAGGGAGAGGTTTAAGTCCTTTGTGAATGGTATTTAAGGAAAAAATAGTATATTTTGCAGAGAAAGATGCTTTTCAATGTAATACAATCAAGCTACATTCTGCATTACTTCTGTGAGTCTTTCTGTACGCACTCAGTAAGATCTCACGTTTGTGGGATGAGTAATGAGGACTGGAATTGTTCAATAACTAGGAATTACATTCATTCCTTTTCAAGGTGAAGGTACAAGGGTTAAGTTCAGTGTTGTGCAGATGCTTTCATAAGTGCGTGGGAGCTGATCTTTATGAAAGCATACCCAGGCAAAAAAAAACAAAAAACAAAAAAAGCAACTTTTTTCACTGGAATTAGTTCCTCCCTTTCATTGCATGATTACACAGAAGCAGTGTAAGGGCAGGTGGGAGGGGGCAGAGGGAGCCTGCATTTCTGTGCCATTGTCTGTAGCGCTCAGCCAGGAATTGCACAGCAGCTAAGATGCTGAAGGGGAAGTTAGCCAGGAGCAGCCTGGGGAACAGGATATGCTCACTGAAAAGTGAGAGTTAACCCAGTATCTTTCATGCTGTAGAGGTTACAGACAGACACTAGGGTTTCTACATTACATACAGCCACACTTGGGAGATGGTGGTAGCTCTGGGCATGACAGCTCATTGTGAACGCTTAACAGACACGACTGTCTGCAACCTTTAAGGATAAGAGTGCAGTAAGGCACGTAGTTACATCCTGCCCTCAGTGGCTTTTGGCACTGAAGAGCCCATTTCTGCTGAAGTGCTGAGGAGCACTGAGCAGTGGCACTGCTGGGCAGGAGGAGTGGGCTCTGCCGGGGGACAGCAGGAATGCATAGCACATGCTGCTAGAGGTCACATGAGCTGTAAGAGCGTTTCAGGTGCTGCTTCTCTCCCTGGCACCAGTTGCTCAGCTCACTTCTTTCTGTTGCCTTTGTTTCCTCACCAGCAAGATAAAAGAAGCGACCGTGTCAAGCCTGACAGCAAAGCAAGGGAGTTATTCCTGGCTCTTTTGTGTTCAGGGTTACTCACAGCCCTGAAACATGCAATAGAGCTTTCAATCTTGTAAATAAGTAGAGAAATAAATAAAAATAAGATCCGGTTGCCAAGGGGATAGGAAGGCTGCAGGAGGCTATTCCAAAGCCTGCAGTCTGTGCAAGCACTGTGTTCTCACAGCAGAAAGGAAAGTGTGTGGTTTCTGTGTAAACTTCCATTTGCTCAGTGCATGCCAGGCTTATGCTCAAATATAACCACCATAAGCACCTTAGTGCTGAGCCAGCAGCTAACCTCAGGCCTGCAGGCTCATCACAGAGACCTCACTATAGCTGTGGGTCACAGTCACTGCAGCTGTGCACATACCCTGCAACTAACCTTCCCTTGCTGCTAGCAGAGTCCCCATTCCAAGCCTGCAGGAACACGTAACTAATGCACAAAAAGATGGCAGAAAGCTACTGAGGAGCGGTGGTGTTCAGTTTAATAACATTGCTGGGCATCTCCTGCAGTGGGACACCCATGGTCCCTGGCTCTTCATGCAAAGTCACAGAAAGACCCAAGGACCCAAAATCTTCAGAATACTGTCCATAGGAGACTGCTCATCCTCAGCTGATCTGGAAGTACCACCAAGGAGTCTCTGTACTAGAACTGGTAACCAATTCTGACTGTGATTAGAGCAGTTACAGTGCTCATGCTCAGAGACCTAGCTAAAAGTCATAGAACCCTTTGAGTCATAAGGGGCCCTTAAAAATCATCTGCAATAAGCAGGGACAACTACAGCTAGATCAGGTGCACAGAGCCCTGTCCAGCCTGACGTTGAATGTCTTAAAGACAAGGCTTCCATCACCTCTCTAGGCAACCTGTTCCAGAGCCTCACCACTCTTACATTCACAAACTTCTTCCTTATTTCTAATCTAAAATCTCCCGTCCTTTAGTATGAAACTATTTCCCCTTGTCCTCTCACAGCAGACTCTGCCAAAGAGTCTGTCACCCTCTTTATTACAACCCCATTTCAGATATGAAAGGTTGCTCTCATGTCTTCACGGAACCTTCTCTCCTCCAGACTGAACAGCCCCAGATCTCAGCTTGTCCTTGCACAGGAGGCTTTCCATCCCTTGGGTCATTTTTGTGACCCTCTTCTGGATGCACTCTAACAGGTTCATGTCTCTCCTGTGCTGAGGACTGCACCTGGACACAGTACTCCAGATGAGGTCTCACAGCAGAGGCACTGCTTATGCCAGCTAGTGTGGAAGGAGATGCCCAGGAGCATGAACCCCCACACTCACTCAGAGATGATGAGTGGCTGGATAGAGGAGCTCACTGATGCCCTACTGACAAGGTACACATCAGCCATTTTAACTGCAAATCAATTTACAATGGAAAGGAAGAGGAGACTGGTTATTATTGAGATTTCTGAAGTCATTTACACATAATTAATTGCTTTAACAGTCATTTGCTTGAGCGTAGTCATGCATGCAAAACTAGGAAATGACAAAAATAAAAATCAGATTTTGAACCCTCATCTGAGCCTTTTGTGCTCGCACAGAATACTACAGATTTCAGCTGCAAACTCACAGTCCTTGTCTCACACAGTGCACACTCCACACAGCATTTCAGCAACTCAGTAACCACTGAAATGAGCATTCACAAGCCCTGTGAGGTGCACATCACAGCCTCCTTTCACCCATGGGACCATGAGGAACAACCACCAAAGCCACCCCTGGGGTCCTGGCTACTCAGGTGCCCGCAGGTGAAAGCTGGATTTGAGCTTTGGTCTACAGCAGCTAAACCTCACTGTCCCAGGAAAAGGCAAGCCCATAGGAGCCCAGTCTCCACACAACGGTGTGCGATAGTTTCCGTACAAACTCCTTAGCCTGACATTTTCTGCTCATCTCTTTTTCAGAGACGTATTGCAGCTGTCTCCCTGTGGTGGGTTATGCGAACTGCAGCCCGTATCCTGCCTGATGGATTCTTACATCCAGAGCACTGTACAGGACTGAACAGCAACAAACGAAAGTGATATGATTCTGAAGATGACTCTGATTTGGTAGACACCAAACAAAAGCACTTTCAGGATGAAGGATTGAGGATTGGGGAGGATTAACTCCAGCTGGCAGCCACATAGGGGTTTTTTCCTCACCTCCAGTGGGAGAAAATAGGAAGAACAAAAGCAAGGAAAACTGTGGGTCAAGATAAAGACAGCTCAATAGGTGAAGGAAAAAGGAAAAAAATATGAGCAAAGCAGAGGAAATCATACAGCACCACTACAGACAGGTTGACGCTCAGCCAGTCCCTGTACAAGGGGCAGCTCAGAAGCCAAAAGCCTTTCTACTTTCTTTATCTCAGTTTTTATCCCTGGGCATAGAGTCACCAAGGCTGAAAAAGACCTCCAAGATCATCCAGTCCAGCTGCCCATATATCACCAATATTTCCCACTAAACTGTGCCCCTCAGTACAACATCTAAATGTTTCTTGAACACCTCCAGGGACAGTGACTCAACTACCTCCTCCCTGGGCAGCCTGTTCCAGTGTCTGACCACATGCCAGAAGAAGCTCGTCCTAACATCCTATCTGAATCTCCCCTGGCATAACTTGAAGCCATTCCCTCTAGTCCTATCACTAGTTACTCTGGATAAAAGGGTGACCCCAGCTCATCACAATCTCCCTTCAGGTAGTTATAGAGAAAGATAACATCTCCTCTGAGCCTCCTCTTTTCCAGACTAAATAATTCAAGTTCCCTCATAAGGCCTGTGCTCCAGACCCCTCACAAGCTTCACTGTCCTTCTCTGGACACACTCCAGGGCCTTGATGTCCTTCTTGTAGTGAGGGGCTCAAAACTGAACACTGTATTCAAGGTGTGACCTCACCAGGGCCGAGTACAGAGGGATGACCACTTCCTCATGCTGGCAACTCTATATCTGATACAAGCCCAGATGCTATTGGCCTTCTTGGCCACAGTGTGCTTCTAGGCACACTGCTGGCTCATATTCATCTGAATATACGACCAGTACTCCCAGGCCCATTTCTTATACAGTGTCAGGGATGTAATAAACCTAGTGGGTAAGAACAATGGTCTTATCATATAGCTAAAAGATTATGAGCTGGAAACCTAATCTTAGCAACAGAATAACTATATAAGCAGATATGTAACCAACAATAAACAAAGCTTGCTCACATTGAGTATGTGTATGCTTCCCCACGTCACTCTGGGTTAACCTTGGACAAATGCTGCAAACCTAGTTTGCAACAATACAGTGTTCCAGCCACTCCACCCCAAGCCCATGGCATTGCCTGGGGTTGTTGTGGCTAAATGCAATAAAGTTTTGCAATAAAGGATACCCTTTGGCTCTTTTGGATCAGCTGCCCCAGCTATGCCCCTTCCCAGCATTTTTCCTCTTAGCTTGCTCCTCTCCAGGCTGAATAGCTCCAGCTATCTAGGTCTCTTCTGCTCTCTCAGATGCTTCAGGCCCCTCTGCTGAACTTGCTCTGGTATGTCCATGCCTCTCGTGCAGTGTGGAGCCCAGAACTGGACAAAGAACTGGGGATGGGCCTCACTAGGGCTGGGTAGAGGTGACTGTGCTTCTCAGAAAGCATAAATTTGCTGTGGAACTACACTGACCAGTCATGGAGAGAATCCATAGGTGGGGGATGACCTGGCAGATGGGAGGGTGAGTAAAGGCCAGAGCTCTGCAGAAGGTTATTAATAGACATAATGGGTCAGACCAACTAGTCCGATCAAGTGCTGGTTGAAAGCACTGACTTCAGAAACAGGACCCCGACTCCTGAAACATCCTTCGTTTTCAGGAAGTTTTTAAAGTCAGAGGCTCCATCCAGATCATTTCTAAACTCATCTATGATAAAATATTCAATATTCTTTTCTTCTACCATAGCTTCTGCTATAGTATGACAGTGAACCAAGGAAAAAAAAATACAACATTTTGATGATTCTATCCTCACTTTCTGATCATTTTGTTGACTTGCCAGTAGTTCTTCTGTTATGAAACATAGTAAACACTCATTTTACATTCAGTCCTTCCAAGCAAACCCTCATTTGGCAGGCTTCTCCAGCAGGTCCCTGATGCACCTCTGTGTGTTTCTACTGTTCATAGTGCCTTGTCATCTAGGAGCTTTTATCTAGGAACCCTAAAGCCCTCCTCACTCTTCTTATTTTAGTTTTGCTATAATCTATTTAAAACACAGTGACAAAGATAACAAGCAGTCTTCAAGACACGTGCATTGGAGCAACACAGAGTGACATAATGGGAACTCCTGCTTTGTGTTTAGTTATTTTTAAGGTAAGTAAAAATACCCCATCTAGAGTTTTGATCATTGCTCAGTACTGTACTGACATTTTCAGAAAGTTATTCACAGTGACTTGAAGTTCTATTTCCTAAGGACTAATAGCTAATTCAGAACTCCAGCTACATAGTTATTTTTTCCCCATGCTTCGCAGTCATTGACATTAAATTTACATCTGCTGTTTGATCGCCCAGTCAGCAAGCCAACTGCAATATCCTTCTGCAACTTCAAGCTTAGCATTAATACTGACTATGCTTAATAAAGTCACAAGAATAGAAAATCTGGTTAACTTTTCATTCTTTGCTAGGTCACAGAAAAATATATTGAATGCTAAAATTGCAAATAGTTGTGGGAGCATTGACAACTTCCCTCCACAGTGAAGGAGCTCTATAATTGCAATGCTATAACACAACAGAAAGCACAGCAGAGACAACAGACCAGCAAAGTCCTAGACTGCAGTAAGAAAGGATTTGCTCAAATTCAAAAGCTGTGGGCACAGAGAGAGGATGGATGGATAAATAAATAAGTAAATAAATAATAATAAAAAAAAAAGCTGCTGCTTACCTTTAGAAGACCTCAGGTACACAGGATCTCCAGTGAGATACTCTTGCCTCCACTGCTAACCCTTATGAGAGATCTGGGAAGGGGTGGATCCTGGCTCCGTCCCTTCCAGTCACTCAGGTACACTGCATGCACCTGAGCTCCCCTGGCTTGGCCCTGCCTTCCCACCAGGTGCTCAATCACTGCTTCAAGCTGTGACTCAGCATTTCCACTACAATTATTTATGTCTTTTTTCTCACTTTCTGTCTCGAAGTAGAGAGGATCTTCTCCTGGTATTCCTTAGAGAACTGGAAAAACTTCTGGCAAAACATTCCATTTGTCTCACCCTTACTCACAAAGAATCACAGAATCATAGAATATCCTTGAGTTGGAAGGTACCCACGAGCACCATGGAGTCCAACCCCCGGCTCTGCACAGGAGCGCCCAAAATCCAAACCCTGTCTGAAAGCGCTGTCCACACACTCCTTGAACTCCGTCCCTCGGGGCCGTGCCCACTGCCCTGTGCAGCCCATCCATGCCCACCGCCCTCTGGTGCAGAACCGTTCCCTGACCCCCAGCTGCCCCTTCCCTGACACAGCTCCATGCCGTTCCCTCGGGCCCTGTGAGCTGAGGCCACACAGAGCAGAGCAGAGCAGACAGCCCCTTCCTTGCCCGATGGCAGTGCTGTGCCTGGTGCACCCTAGGGCACACTGCTGGCTCATGTTCACCTTGCTGTCAGCGAGAGCCACCAGACCCCTCTCCATGGGGCTGCTGTCCGGCCTCTCAACCCCTGAGCTGTAAATGTAGCCAGGATTGTACTGACTCAAGTGCAGAATTCAGCAATTGCTCGTTAAACTTCATGTGGTTGCCCAGCTCTCTGGTTTGTCAAGATCTATCTGCAAGGCCCCTCTGCCCTTGAGGGACTCAATGGCTCCTACCAAAGCTTGTAAAAACCTCACAGACATTTCCACTAGATTCATGAGGCGTGACTTCCTCAGGAAAAAATGCATGTGGAATCTTACGCAGTATAGTTGCTCTTACAGTCTCTTCTGATTTTATGAGATAAAAATGTTGGATTTATCGCTCTATGGATTTCTGCATTGCCCTGGAGCCTTATCAGAGTTTGAAGTTTTACTGGCCTTGGACTATTCCTCCAACACTGAATGCAGCACTGAACAAGCAATTAGCACTTTCATGCTGAGGCACTTCAGACCTATTTGATGGTTGTCATCCCTTATTTTTTTTACCTATTTGTCCCTTTACCTATTTGTCTCTTCAGTTTGAGATTGTTCTTCATCTCTGACATAGGGCTCCCTGACCTTATTGTTAACTAGCTGTAATCACGCAGTATTTTTCCTATGGCCTTACCTTTGCTAGTAATCCTTCCGCCTCTTCACTCTTTCGTTTGAAGTTGGACTAAGTTTCAAGTAGGCATAATGTTTTGGATATGTGTGAAAGTATTTTTTATTAACAACTTGCCTCTAGAGCTGTGTTTGATCTGGAGATTTACTTAGCATTTACTTTCCAGAATTTTCTGGTTTTCCCATTTGAACATGTTTTTTATCAAATTTAATAGTTCACCTCAATTTTTAAAAATTGAACAGTTTTGCTGTTTTTTTGTTTGCTTGTATATTTGTTTTTAAGAGGGTTTTCAGCAAGATAAGAGGCAGTGTTCAGTGTTTAATACGGTATCAAAATGTCTCTTTGTGGCTTATCAACTTTCAGCCTTTTAGTTTCTTTTTTCTTTCTTTCTTCTTCTTCTTCTTTTTTTTTTTTAAAGAATTGGTGCTTATGTTTGATGAAAGCTTCCTTTTGAAGTTCAGCTTGATTGAAGTGGACTTCCAGGGCATTTTTCCTTCCTGGTTGGATATTAAATATCAGTACTTGCAATTGCTATGTCCTCATCACCACTAACCTTTCACTTTTCACACAGGGTATAAATTACTCATCTTACTTTCCTTTGCAAGATACATTCTTAGCATTTCTTGCCTTTTATCCGTAAGTATCTAACTACCTTTTCCTTCGTGCAGTGCAGCTCCAATGTATATATAATTGAACTTGAAGAAACTGCTTTGAACATTGTGTCATCTATTTTAGACATGAAAAAGGGCTTTCAGATGAAAGCTTGTTAATTCTTTTCCCCAAATTTATTAGATGGAGTAGTAAAATACAGAGCCTCTGTTCACACACCTTGTCTCAGGGTCCAGCACGGCAGGGCCTACCCACTAGAGACCTTCCTGCCCTCCATCTACCTGGCACTCAGCTCTCTGCGGGAACGTGGGAACTCTGGCTTTGAGCAAGTGTGAGCTCTGGCCAATATCCTTGCTTATGCCTTCACAGGTTGATACCGGAAGCACCAGGAGAGCAACACTGGCTACAGTGCCAACGGGTAATCTGATGCCACCATTGACCTATTGAGTGTAACACAGCTCAAGTCTGTAGATACACCTCTCTACCTGACACACTCCTGGAGAACTGGGCAGTGGTATCCCTGCTGACTGCATAGTTATGTATGCTGCATGAAGATTTCATTTTTCTTCTCACAGGTGGGTCTCTGCAGGAGGTTGCATTGCTTTGAAGGTCCCAGTGAGGCGGACCACATAAAGATGGCAAGTTTGGAGCATGGACTGGTGCATTTTTGGGCCCCTCACTACAAGAAAGACACTGAGGCTCCCTGGAGAGAGAGAGAGAGAGACCTTGTCTCTCTCTACAACTTACCTGAAAGGAGATTGTAGCAAGGTGAGAGTCGGCCTTTTCTCCCATGTAACTAGTGACAGGACAAGAGGTAATGGCCTTAAGTTGCACCAGAAGAGGTTCAGGTTGTGTATAAGGAAAAAATTCCTTTTCCAAAAGAGTGGTGAAGACAAATGGTGACAACAATCTGCCCAGTGAGGGGATGGAGTCACCATCCCTGGAGGTGTTCAAGAAAAGGGCAGATGGGTTTATGTGTAAAAGATTGATTTGGTGGTATGGTGGTGATAGGCTGATGATTGAATTAGATGATCCTAGAGGTCTTTTCCTAACTTAATGATCCTGTGATCTCAAGTTCCTACGCTGCTGCCCTACACTGCAGTGACAGTGAGATGCACTGCACTCAGTAGAGTGCCAAGGCAGTGTATCAGTAACTCAGTCTGCATCACTTTGCCCAGGAACAGAAAGGCTTTCCTTAGCTCCACCAAAAACATCACAGACATCTGCAGACTGAACCCAAATAGTACACAACGGTAATATGGTAGCTTCAGAATATGAACTAGCTGCAGTGTAAATAGGGAACATAAAGCTATATCTGGACACAAAAAGAGGTATAAAAGCAGAAAGGAAACTGTTACAGTGCTATTGGTAGAACGCACTTGACCACCTCCTAGAATGAACACAAAGAACCAACTATATTAGCTATTTTCCCCTTGAAGAACATTAGCAGCTGAGGCATGAAGTCAGTCTACCAAGAGAGGTGAGTAAAACTTGCACCTGATATTCCACATCATCAGCCTCCAGTCAGGGAGATGCACCTCACTACTTTGCACTTTGAGATATGTTGCCATTAAGGTGAGGTATTACGTGGGTAAAAGCCTACATGAATAAATCCTGCAGGGTTTATTTGCCTGCAGTCTGAACTGAGCCCTCTGGAGCTGTTAAGGGGATGAGGAGGAGACAGCAGCAATCTCAGATGAGGAGGTAGAATTGCTGCAGGACTAAGGAAATACTGGAGTAAGCTTACATATAAAAGGCTTGGAAAATCACTATTTTATATTAAGTTTATGCAAGAGACAAAGCAAAGTACTTGGCTGGCTTTCCAGCTTTGTTCAATTTCCTTTCCATGTACACAAAGAAATTTCAGGCAGAGGATTTGCTTTTCAGCACTCAAATATTATTTCTGTTCGTCCAAGAAGCCCTTCCCCAAATGCACCATATATCACCAGGGACCTGCTCCACACTCCAAATGTTTTTTTCATGTAATAAATACTTGACATTTAGAAAAATCGCTTCAAAATTTACAGAGTGCAGTGCTCACAGTTTGAGATTACCCTCTAAACACCCTGAAGTGCCAGGCGCATAAATACATATCTTTGCAAATAGATTCACATTTATTAGTTTTGCAAGTGTATTTTCACTTCTTGGAGATGGATGATTACTACAAGAAGAAACAGCTCTGGTTTAAAATAAATAGTAAGTGCAGGAGAAAAACTGATCAAAAGTGCTTAATTCTCTCCTTGTTCTTTTGATTTGTTTTCTGTCTTTGTAATTCAAGTTTCATAATCATGGCACTATACATCTAAACCATTCAGCTGTGCTTTATATCATGGTCCAACCAAACACAGATCAAGCTGTGAAACAGCAGCAAGAAGTGAACTGCAGTTTTAAGAGAGAGAGAAAGCTGTCTCTCTGCAGTTCATATGTAGAGTTCATCATATAGAACAGAAATGAATCTCAAGGTGTATTGTGTGTACCTCTGTGACATTACTGGGAGAGGACCAAACGTCACTTTTCCCATTTTAAAGAGGGAATAACATGGGATGAAGTGTTTAGCCATAGAGAAATCAAGAAACTGCTTACTACTATAACTACGTGGAGATTAAAAGATCCTTACAAAGGCATCTTTCCCTCTGAACAGCAAAATCATGCCTCATTTCCAGGGGTGTCTGAGAAAGGGAAAGAGAGAAAAGATTCTTGATGGCCATAAATTGCTTAGTATCCCTTCTCACCAACAGTCCTGCAGATGGTGCATGTATTGCAGAGGTTGGAGTACTGATGCAGTTAACGGTGTCATAAAAGGATACAACCTTAATCAATGAGCAAGATGATCCTTTCACCTACATTATCTGTCAACTCTTGTCCGAGTTGTCTGCTTGTTGGAGGTACATCAGCACCATGGTGCATGAGATAAAAGGGCCCATTTCCACTGACAGCTGATGAGGGCCAGGTGCACCCAGACTTTTAGCTTTTCGGAGGTTAGGTTCCATTGGCCTGTCTCCTCTTCAGTACAGGCTGAGCCTTAGCTGCTGAAAACACAAGTGTGCAGGGATCCTCAAGCATGTGCTCTGAGCCTATGAGCCACAGGCTTCCAGGTACTGCCGCGTTTAGTCCTGTAGAGTCTGAGTCAGTGACCATGATGGCCATGCTGATTAGACTTGTATTTTCTTTTTGTTTGGATGTGACAAAGCACTATTTCTTGTCCAAGTCAACACTTCAGTCAAATGAAAACAGTTTGTCTTTTTTTACTTCTGGCTGATGATAGATGAAATTGTGTGGAACGGATCGAGGATGGAGGTCCTTGTTAGCACATGCTGTTGCTGCTGCCTACCTCTTTCTCCGAGCATAGATAATGAGATTCAAGGAATATGCCACCCAAACAAGCTTCATGACAACCTCTTCCTTAACGCTGTGTTACACTGAGAACTGGCACCCACCCACCACTGGTTTTGGTTCTCTGAGGAAGATCTGGCCCACGGCTCCCAAAGCCCCTCAGATTCACTCAGTTTATGTCTTGCTAGTTAATTTATTCAAGGGAAGCCTTGACAATCCATAAGTGAAAGCAGTATTGCTTGCACCGCTAGATTGCCAAACTAAGCTAAAGCTGAAGTACAATGGAATTAAACTACTTTTAATATTTCTATTCAGGGGTGCACAACTACACAAATTCAATACTGATTTCTACAGTGAACATGTCATAGAGAAAAGTTTTTGAATTCTTATTAACTTCTCATGACTGTGAAAATTGTTTTAAAGATCAAAGAAATGAAGTTGACTACATTTGTTGTTGACAAAGGTCCCAATCAACTTGTTCTCACTATATGCAGTCTCTATTTAGCTACAATTTCCGTGAAGTCTAATGTCACAGGTGTAGTAAACAGACAAGCTCATGACTATGTACAGATAAGGCAGGTGGTGGCTTGACCAACCCTTCACCAACCCTGTGGGCCCTGGGAGAGAAGCATCTAACTGCAGAAATTATGCCCAAGTTTTACAAACCTGTGAGTCTAGGGCATAATTTGCCACATCCCAATGTAGATATCTAAAATAAGCCAGGTGAGTTATGTTCCCCTTCTCTCCATAGACAGTGACCATAGTCACATGAAGATCACCTTTGGTGTCAAAATGCATCTGCTGCGGTTCACTGCTAGACTATACAGCACTGAATTCCTGCTCTGAACCACATCATCCTCTTCTCCTTTTTCCCCTGGTCTGAGGTCACTTTGCAGTGATCTTTCATCTCAGCTGATCTCTTGCTGTCTGACTTTTGAAATTAATATCCTCAGCAAATCATTCAGCTCCTGCGGAGCACATACAACACAATCAGTATAATTACTTCACGTCACACCTCACTTGTCACTTCACTTTAATGCACTGCAAGTAAGATGAACTTGAAAAGTGCTCTAAGTTAATGTTCTTAGAGTTTCTATTTTAGACTCTTATAAAAGATGTTAAATATATTCAGAAAAAGAGATTTCATCCTAGAAATTATTATCCATATTATAGAACAGTGAGCAGGGCCAACAGAGTTCAGAGCTCTGTAATTAAGGCACTGTTAAAAACTGTTCAACACAGACGTGAAAACTGTTAGACAGGAACGATGGGACTCGTAAGAGCAGGAGATTGTGATGCAGAAACGTACATACCAAGTAGTTCCTCTGGCTATGAAGTAGCATCTGGTTATTATTCCTCTTTTATGTCATAACCCAATTTTAAGATGCTTACCAAGGCAGCACGCTTCCAGTCCAACTCCTTTCTCTCCTGCAGGTGATGCACATTTGCAATTTCTGCCTTTCTGGAAGGAGCTTTAGGCACACAGCTGCTGACCAGTCCAGCAGGAGTTGGTGACAGCCCTCATGGAGAGGCTGGGCCAGAGCAGAGAAAGCACAGGGCTGCATCCCCCGCAACCAGCAAATTTTGAATCATGTATATTTATTTGTTCACGGTGAAGCTCGAATTGAAGGACCATTACTGAGTGTTTTTTTCTCTGGTAAAACTCCCTACATAGTAAAAGAGCAATTTTCTTTCTTACAAAGGAGATTAAAAACTAAACAAAAGAAATAATGCCCTTGCAGGTTTAGAGTTACAGAAGCAGCATTGCTTTTACAATTCAGTCCAATTATTTCTGCTCCTAAAGTCTCCCATGCCTTATAAAGTAATTCAGAAGATGAAAGTTTTTCCATTTCTAATACTTCTATCTTTTTTTCCCAGCACACCCAGTATTTCTTTCTCCAATAACAGCAGCAGGATGTGACCTTCTGGTCTAATTCAGCTTTGATTCACTGTGCTGCAGAAAACAGGCAACAGCTTAAATGCAGTCCTTGCTGGGCTTTCTCTTTTTTTCACTTACATGATAAAAGAGTTTCATACACATTTATATACTTAAGAGCTAAGACTTTCATTACAGCATCTCCATTTACAGGATGGTTCCATCTATCAGTCCACACAGTCTGTGAGACCCTACCACTCCCACCTGCTATGAATTGGCTCTGGACACAGTGAGCATGGCACAGATGCCTCACACAGGATGCAAGGGACAAGCAAAAAATTGTATGTGAATCTCAACTCCCAGACACAAGATCAAGGGTCCCTGAGGAGGAGGCTCTCTTCACTCTCTTTTTAAAATGCTGATCATCTTCAGCCCATACGTGTATTTTTGCAGCTGAGGGCTGTGGTATGGCCATGACCCTGGGTGTGCTAGCCCGCTGCCATGACTTTCATCATCTGGACTGGGTGTTAGACATTCTCTTCTCCTGGACTAATCCAATGAACATAAGTGTCTTTATGTCACAACATCTTCATGTGACACTTTTTACCTGACAGTATTTTGAGGGTGGAGGAAAACCCAGCCTGGTTTTGTTCAATCCTGCTACACAGAGAAGAATTCCATCTTAAGTCCTTTCAGCACCAATGATCGCGTGTTTTCCCATAGCACAACTGTTATCCTCCGGTGAGATGCCCTCTCCAGAGGAGGATGGTTTCTGCTTGCTGTGATCTGGAAGCGAACTGTCTGACCATCTGACTCCAGGGCACAGCCACTTCCTTCCTGCTCTCCCCTTGCCCAGCCAGCTTTATTCAGACTGCTCCCTGTCTGAGCAGAGGATGAGGAAGATGCAATGGCCTGTCCAGGGGCAGCACTCCTTTATTCTGTACCTGGACCAAGCAGCCCTCATCATCAGTGCTGCTCTTTTGGCAAGTAATGGCTCATCAGCTACGCATTTGAGATGGTTAAGAGTTTAAGATTCTTTCTTTCCTCAGCAGGAATTGCACTTCTGCTTTAGAAATACTTTGGTTTATGAGGAATATCTGCACCTGTATCACTCATATATGCAATTCTAATTTGTTACTGTTCATCTGTGGAAGACTGACACAATACAGGAAGGAGGGAGGCAACTACCACCTAGATCTTCATCTTTGAGCAGAAGCCACTTGGTGGTCTGTGATATCAAATAAAACCTTTCAGTTCTAATCCTCACTTCTGGCTGTAATAAAATTTGGCAATTACAGTTCAGTCCCTAGAGGGCCCTAAAGGATAACTGTCCACATCACAAAACAGCTGTATGTATATATTTGCCTTGAGTTGATGAGACAGTCAGCTTCTATTTGGAGAAGTCACAGTAAGCAGCACAGAAGCTATATGGCCTTGTTTTGCCTTGAAGGAAAAAGCAACTGCAGTGAAGGAAAAGACTTTCTTCTGACACTCATACATTTGAAATTCACTCACTGCAGGTATCTGTGTACGTGCTCTATGAGCAAAACATTGAGGTCTACTAGATGAGCGTCTACTAGGTGTGTACTTGTGATCAGTACTTTCTATGAAAATCTTTCACATGTCTGGTTTTAACACTTTTGGACAATCACATTTCAAAGTGTTCAGTTACTTTCAGGGATATTCTTTAAAACTGATAGCTAATTTTGGAGAAAATAATTGTAATTTTTTTTCTTGTTTAGTTCCTTTTCTTCATGGATTTTTCTTCAATTCATTAGCTGAAATTATATGAAATTATTTCCAGTCATTAGAAGTGATGAAGGCAGATGGTTAACTGTGCTGCCATACAGGAGCAGGAAAAAACTGAAGTTATTATTAAGACTCAGGAATTCAAAAACGAAAAATAAAATCACGATTACGCCTAGTAAGTCTTTATTTCCAAACAGAAACTGCAAAAATAGTCTATTACAGAGCAAGTAACAAGTGCAGAATTCCAAGTATGCATTATAACAGTGAAACCATTGCCTCCTTGACAAAAAAATCATTAGGCACTTAAAACATGAAAACAAAGCATAACTTAAACCAGCTAACAGATGTCTCAACAATACAACTTCATCTTGGTTTTCTGTACTAAAAGCACACACACGTCTGAGGGGCTTTCCATGCCTCCTCCTAAATCCTGCATAGAGACACTTCTATGTTCAGCTGCACACACCCTACTCATGTGCAAACAGACAATATCAAGTTCACAACAGAAAACATAAATAAATTCAGCACTGAGAGAATTTTAGAGAATCTTTCTGGAAACAGCAGCTGCAGAGCCTGTGCTAGCAGCTCCGCACAGTTTGGTGCTTGAGGAACACAATAGCAGCTCCAAGGATGGGTAAGCTCTGCTGGGACAATGGCACTGAAGAGACTGGAACAGAAACGAACTCAAGCAGTGCACCTTTTGAGAGACAATGAAATCTCTGGGGGAAAAAAAAAAAAGAAAAGAAAAAAAAAAAGCAGCTACTGTGGAAATTACATTTTGACACATCTCTGAACATGCATTTGGCATCCCTTAGCAATAGGTCCATGTATCATTTACCAGTCTCCTTGCTTGTATTTCCTGACCTAAACCTGAAGTAGAGGTGGTCTCTTAGCCCTGCCTTAGAAAGGCAAACCTAAGAAAAACTGTCCAAAAGACTTAGGAAAATGCCCTTCTAGAAATCAGTCCAACTTCAGGTTGTAACACTGTTATTTTAGGGGTGCATTAGGAAAAGCATTGTCAATAAGTTGAGGGAGGTGATCTTCCCTCTCTGCTCAGTCCTGAGGAGGCCACACCTGGAGTGCTGTGCCCAGTGCTGGGCCTCCAGAACAGAGACATGGAGGCACACAGAAGAGTGGGAGACTGGAGCACCACTCAGGAGGAGAAGCTGAGGAGCTAGGCCTGTTCAGCCTGAAGAGAAGAGGATCTCATTAGAACTTATAAATATCTTGAGGGAGGGTGTCAAGAGGATGGGACCAGACTCTCTTCAGTGATGCCCAGCAACAGGACAAGAGGCTACAGGCAAAAACTGAAATACAGCAAGTTCCACATGAATATGAGGAAAAATTCTGTTCTGTGCGGGAGTACTGGAACATGCTGCCCGGATGAGATCCTGTGCAACGTGTTCTAGGTGACCCTGCTTGAGAAGGGGACTTGGAGCAGATGATCTCCGAAGTCCCATCCACCCTCAGCCATTCTGTGTCTGTGTGATTATATAATTTTCCCTGCAGCTTACTCGGGTAGAATAAAATACAGTGAATATTTTAAAATAAATTTAATGCTTGAAGAAAAGAACATTAAGAATATTAACATAAAGAATACATCTGAAGCTGCTGTATAAAATAGGCATACAAAACACAGAAAACTCAGCTACTGCATTTCAATTTCACGAATTTAGGAATCATTCTGTACCATAAGCACTATCAATAAATACAATAAGAAGTGGAAAGGTTTTGTTAGGGAAACAGCTCACAGCTGAGCCAAGAGCTGAAAAACCAAGCAGGATGCTGAGCTGCTGTTACAAAACCTCCCCTTGTCAGGAACCAAAGTGAACGCTGAAGAACTGAAAATCCGTAATCTTGTCTTAGACTAGAATATCCTGTCCCAGCCATTAGCATTACTCATTCTGACGGCCTCTTGCCATGGCACCACGAATTAATGGTGCAATCATTAAAAATACTTCCATCAACTCAATTATCGGAGTTGTCTTCCTCGATCGAGTGAAGCAAGAAGAAATAGGAAAAAAAAGAAACCACGAGACAAAATGGTATCAGGTGCAGCAATTTATGTGGCATATTATACTGCTAATCTACATCAGAATTTAGCAGAAGTCTAAATTATTGATTATTTGATGGTGATGAAAAAATGTCATTCCTCCCTGTATTCAACAAGGAATAAAAGAAGCTCCAGCAGTTCTGGTAGCTGCAATACAGAAGCCTTGCTGGAGTGTTTTCATCCTTAAATCACTGTGTGCCAACACTAGCTACTGAAGGGCAGTTACTACTCACACACACAGGGATGTTAGCTCAGTAAGCTGCCGTACATCATAGTAAGAAGTATAATTAATGCACGGCTCCTTGGTCTATAGTGAATTCAAACTGATGTAATCCTAATGGTTTAAACTCTTGTCATATTGCTTGCATTTGCTTGACATGAAGACTGCGCTGAGACCACTGCCCAGGTGGACTGGTGCATGGCCACCCAGTAACAAGGGGCTGATCCCTTGTGAGCCCAGGCTCAGCAATAGGAAGGTTTTTTTGCAATGTGACATGACAAAAGAGAACACTAAATAACAGTAATAGTGCTTTGTTTAGCAGTATGCTGCAAATCTTTTCATGCTCTGCTTGGCCATTATTATAATTTAGAGCCAATTAAGAAACACTTAATATGAGCCTGATGAAAATCTGGAACAAAGCTTAATAAATACAAATTTCCCACTCATTGTGCCTTGTAGCTGAAAGCCTCAAATGATTTCTCCAGAGTATCTCAAGAGATCAGCAGCCTTTAAAACTCCGAAACTTCGAAATTCAGGGAAGGATGACTTTCCTCCCTAAAATGATATGATCTGAAATCAAGAGAGCCAAGCTTTATGGAGTAAAAATACATCTTTGTTGCTATTCTTGGCTAGCACACCTGGAGAGGAGAAAGACCAGCTGCTGAAGCATTGTGAGATAAAGGATTACCTGGCTGTGAATATTTGCAGCTAAGAAATACTTAACCAGCAGGTTCATGTGTAAGAAGTTTACAGCTTCCAAGGATTACAGCATGCAAGTGGCTCATCAGGTGTTTCAAATAAAGCTGTTTCAGAATAAAGCGCTCCGAGGGATAGTCCTTGGGCTTGATCTTGCACATATTTGTGCACACAAGTGGACATGGGCTTTACAGACCTGACAGCTCCCGGAGGCACAGCTGTGTGCATCTCCAGGATCTCACAGCACAGATTCGTCACAGGAGAGCGACAGGACAGAGAACGATCTCCAGATCAAACATTCTATGAACACGGACACTTCTAGCTGCTGTTCCACTACAAAATTGTGTCCAGATAATTTAACAGATCCAAACATTTGCACAGTATAAAATCAAATACTACTTAGCAACAGGATTTTTTCTATTTTTATTTTTTCTAATCTGGTAGTCTGGGGAGGCCACAGAAGATGCTGGGCCACCTGGATCACTAAGTTTCTCTTCTTGAATCACACAGGATAGAGAATTTTGTCAAGAACGGCAAGCTGCCAGATGTTCCACTGCCATCCAAACTGCTCTCAAAACTGCCAACCCTGCTCAGCCTTGATCTCTGCAGATGCTGCTTGAGATGAGCAAAGACAGGTGTGCCGAATTGCATGCAATGTTGAGCAAGCTTACTGCCAGTGAACTGAGAAATACTATTTCCAGCCAAAGTTCTTCATTTCTGAACGCACTAATGGTGGGTGAGCACTCTGCACTGCTGTCCTGCCCCCCAGAAGCCTGTCACATCCCCAGCACTGCCACCTCCCTGCTTGGCCGAGGCTTCAGAGGACTGCTGGGCCTACTCAAGAGCTGTCTGGCACCAAAAGGGCCCTGCTGCATTCCCCTCTTTTGCTTTGACTCGAGAATTCCCATGGCTCTGTTGGCATGAGCCAGTTGCCTCTGTTGCCAGGTTAGGTTTTGCCAGCTTGAAGTGCCAAAATGGCTAAGAGCAGGAGCAAGCCAGTGCCAGAGGCCACATGGGTGAAGGGCTGAAGCACAAGAAGGGGACTGGGCTGCACAGCCAGCCGTCACTGCTTGAGTCACCACAGAGCTACAGCCCAGGTTGGGCAAGGTGAATATCCCACCACGCTGCCTTCTCCGAGATTGAAAACTAAGCAATCTCGAGAGCATTTTGCTATGCTGTGTGCATAGCAGCTTTTGATTCCTGGCCATACAGACTCACTGTAAACACCACACAGATCTACTTAATGTTTCCTAAGGGAGACGAAGTAACCAGCTCCCAGCAGCACAGGATCCTAAAGGAAAACACACCACCACAGATTTGAAGGAGAAAAAGGAATAAAAGTAGACAAGCAGGGTGTAATCTAAGGATGCTGTGAACTAGTCATGTGCAAGGACACTGCCAGCGTCTGCAAAGGTACAGTGGAAATATTAGCACATTGTCTGTGCTTCTATCTTTAGAAAACTATTTAATCTCTGTATTCACTCCACAGCGTGTGACAGCACTGGAGGCCCACAAACCTGAGGAATGATTATTCCTCAAATGGAGGAGAGGAGCTGAAAAACCCTTTCTAACCTTTGGTCAAGAGTCCTTAATCAAAACTGTTCTTGGCTCTATCCTGCAAAAATGTCATAAACATTCCCAGCCAGGTACAAACCCTATCTATTCATCATTAACCTGGCACAGAGGTAAAATAAATGAGAAATAATTTGTTCAGCTGACAGAGAAAACATCTTTTACCACAGTGACTGGGATTCAGTAAATCTTGATTAATCCGACTGGACCCTGACACAGAGAGACGCTGCTGTTAGCTTGCCTGGCCTGTGCACAAATTAACAAGAAGTTGCCATTGAGCACACAGCAGCAAGGGCTGTAATAAAGCCAAGTGCAAGACCTGCACTCCTCTGATGGGAAGTAAATGAGATGAACATCACATAATAGCATCGTGTCTGGTGCAAGAACGGAGAAAGCTACATTAAAAACACGTTCTGTGCTGCACATAAATCACTGGCAGCTCAGAGAGCATAAAGGAGAGCACCTTCAGGTCACTGGCAAGTTTAAACTTTGCTGAAAGCACGAAGAAGTCAAGGTGTCTGTCCCTGTCACAGACATGGACAAACTCTCATTTGTGACTTATCCACTAAATCCTTCAGTTTAGACGTGTTTCGGAAGGAAACTAGAAAAAGTTTCTTCTTTTCCGCTGCACCTCTCTGAAAATATATTCCACTCAACTTTTGACTACGCGTTGTGAATATCACAGCTGCACAGAAATAACCCCTGCCCACACTCACTCCAACTCTTGATGGTGTGTCACGGTACAGTTTACATTTATTCACTGACAGGTGATACAGCGCTATCAAATACCTTTGCTAAAAGTTGTTTTTCAACTTTTCTACTTACACAAAGTTTTTGCACTATGCTTGTGCATAAATTATGCTTAAATCATCAAATTTAGTCTGAGCACCTCTCACAAGGAAAGGCTAGGAGAGCATCACCCCTAAGTACATACAAAGGTGACTGCCACGCGGGGTACTGTCCTGCTTCTACACAAAGCACAGCAAGAGTCCAGGGCTATAAAGATTGGTCAGGGATCTACTGCTACTGCCGAGTTGCAACCACAACATACTATAACAAACTAAGGCTCCAGCAGGTGCTTATTACAGCTTAAAAATTTCAGCATTTCAGAAAACAGAGCTCTTGCCTGGACACGAAGTCTGTTCTGATTTACGTGGCAAGAAACATTCTCAAGCACAGAGGACAGCTGTATGGCTGTGTTAGCAAATCCTCCCTGTCTCCAAACAGAACAGTAGTTCTGACTCTGAAACTCCTTAATGCTCTGCTGCACATGTGGCACTGATATCTCCCTGGGCTGAACTCAAGAAGATGGAGCCAGCCAGAACAGAAGGAAAGAAACAGTTTTGGGAAGGAATAAAAAAAAATCTGTGGAGTCCTCTGAGATAATGACCATAGGGTGAACAGAACACAACAAGAAGGAGGAATTGCTACACAGCTGAGATCACCTCATTGCATGAATAGGCAGGAATAAGCTACAGTCTTTGTCTGAGTACAGGTATTTTGTCTCCTGGATGAAATATGAGGTGGTTCTCAATCTCAGTTGTTTGTATCACTCAAAGGATGAGTACACCACTTTTCACAGCTTAGTTACACTCAGGTACAGTCTACATGAGTGATTTATGGCACAGAAGAACTCTTATAGGAGCAAATTTGTCTTCTATGTGTAATTGGGGTCTTGCAGCAGGCAATCATCCCCCACACTGAGAACATGGAAGCAATGCCTTACAGCAGCTAGCTCTGTGTGAGTGGCAGATGCCCGTGTCCAGAAACTGGCACAAAGTCTACTGCTAGAGAGGACAAAACATGGACATGGGGAACTGGAACCAGAACAGCCTCAGTGAATCAAGCCCTTGTGTTGGCCTCTTCCAGCCACCAGCTGGTAAGGCAGCTGTGCCCATCACCTCAATTATGACATCTTTGCTTCTCTTAAAAGCCCGACTGATATTCAATGGCCCACTTGTGTATCCGTGGTGTCATCCAACGCCCCAAAGCACTATCTATTTTTTTAAAGCCTCGTTTTGCAAAAAAAAGAAAAAAAAAAAAAAAAGATCTTGGTGCTGATGTATGCAGCTGAGTTTAGGGCCACTTCTGGCTAGGAGTAGTGAGACTGTGATATCATCTTGGAAATGGATCAAAATACTGAACATTTCTCAGCTAAGAGACCTGCAACAATAATGACAGATTCAAACATTTTTAGGATTATTTATGTGATTATAAAACTGCTGCAAGTTAAGCTGTCAAATACTACAGCAATATAGAAATGCTCTTATAAGATATCAGTCTAAAAGTATATTTTATAAGGTTCAATACATTTAAGTAGGTTTTTTGGTGTTTTTTTTTCTTTGCAGAAATAATCCTCAATGAGTGGAATACTGAACACTCTGTAAACTATCAGTTGATTGGGGATTTAGTGCTACTGTAGTAAGATGAGTTTAGTACCGAAAAACCTGATGGTATCTGACTAAAAGGATAGGAAGGACGTTCTATCATTGAATTGATCATTCCAGTGGACTCAAAAAAAGCCTCTTGCAACAGAAACTGGTTACTACAATTCTTTTTCCTGCAGTAAAAAAATATAAGCAGTAAAATACTAGCAGCCACAGCTGGAGGAACAAGTGCCTGTAGCTCCCACTAACGATAATGTGATTCTTTATTTCACTTGTGCTTGTTGCAGAATGTTGCTCTGCTGGACCGTATGGAAACTTTAAGCACCAGAACTGCATGGGGTTTTAATTAGAAGACTGTAGTTTTCTTTCTCATATGCCCCAGTACAGGAGAATAGTTTGGGGCTGGATCTGAAAGAAAGCTCTTCTAATCAAGCTCAATGCAGATTCTTTATCTGTAGTCACAGAGGGAAAGGTGTTAAACCGGGTAAAAAAGAAACAAACAAAAAAAATAAATACTAGGGTTGGTATAGATCATTTTTTTCTAGTGAACAGTCCAGCTCGTATGTCAGCACAGATACGGATCTGGGATTGCAGGAATGTGTGCAAAGTCATGCCCCACCAGGACTTCAGGGGATGCAGCATGAAACCTAGTTGATTGTCCTCACTTGGAGCTGAACTGGACCTTGGACAGGAATACAAGCAAGAAGAGGGATTTGTAAATAATTATACAGCTCTGGTTCCTCAAACTCTTCTTCACAAAATTAACGTAATTCACAGGAGTGATCCCATTACATCCACAGCATAACTCACAGGTTACAAAATTGAAGCACGTGAACTACTTGACTATCTCTAACCTGAGGAATTCTTTTGTTATTTGTGCACCCTGGCACAAACTAAGAAAGACTTAGCTCTGAATTAATTACTCCACTGTTGCTTTTCTCATCACCTTTCTCACGCAGACAAACACTAGTGTTACAGGACTGAGTTCTTAATTGAAAGCATTCACTACCAACTTGGGCAGCTACCGTACAGTGACTACTGCCTGTGTTCCATGATACTGATTAAACCAGAGACCTTACATCAAAATAATTTAATAATACTTTAAGAAGAAAAACGTTACGAATGTCATATATTGCCACCATCCTGAGATTGTGCTTTGCTACAATTAAAACCACAGTCAGAAGTTTCAGAATTTACACATAAATGTTACTTTGTATTAAAAAGAAGAATGCTCAAGATTCAGAAATGTAGCAGTCAACGTGTGAAAAATCCCTTCCTTTTCTCCCCAAATGTAAAATATTTATCTATTGTAATAATGCAGTTTAATGCTCACAGAATCACATCAGATCAAATCCAACATCGAGTTGCTAAGATATACACAAATTGTCTCCTTCGGATCATCACCCTGGAATTAAAACAATAAAACATGTTACTGATATTATTAGTACAGTAGGAAAACCACTTTTTATATTCAAAACCAGCCAATAGCTTATTCTTCCATGGATGTATTTCACCTTCTGCACGTGTTTTTTCAGCTTTATTACAACCTGGAGGTTGCTGACGCTTATTACCTGGGCTCGCAAAAGTCTCCTGGCTAAGGAGGGCTGCCAGTGCTCAATCTAGCTCCAACATCTGCTCTTCCTAAAGGAGGAACGCTTCTTTTCAGCACCCCACCAGCACCACCCTCTGCAGCCTTCTACACTGAATAGGGCTGGGCACAACCACATCCACTGCTAATCTGAACACGGGTGACTTTTAAATTACATTATCTTAATCATATTTTGAAACAGCTAGAGAATGAATTTATTCTGTTTCTTCACCAGGCTGCTGCTGTAAAACAAAATACAGCCCTCTTAAATCTGTACAGATGTATATATATATATTTCCATTTGATTTAACATCTAATGCAAACTCTAAGCTGATTTAATCTGTGTTTTTTTGGTGTTGGTTTTTTTTTTCCTTTTAATCCAGTGGGATTTAAATAAACAGAAGCAACTTATCTCCACTTGTTACGTTACTGACATTATTCTTAATGCACTTAGCTCAGTGGCTGAACACACGAGCAAAGTGCATACTTTAAAACTACATGGCCCAGGTACAAATGCAGAAGACCTTTCTTTTAATGCTGCACACACGTAATAATTTGATGCTGGATAATATTTGGGGAGGCTGCAATTTAGCTGCCTGGCAGGAATCCAGATGTGCCCTTATTTTCAAAATGTGATATTTTTCTCATTAGAAGTAAATTGTGATGTAGCTCATGTGCCTCCATGAGACACCACAAGGATAAAAGAATTCCAGTAGAATTTAAGCTCATGTTGGCATCCTGCAGTTATAAATAGGATATTTATAACAATTATATTTATAAATAGATTATTTATAACAGTATTTATAACTAATTTGCATTTCCAGGAACTTTTAATATTAAGAAAATACTACATGCTGTCAGGATGGCACAACCCAGCTATGTCTGATGAGAAGATCACGAGTCAGGAGGCAGGCAGCCACCTACTTTGCATGATGCTGCCCTGGAAGGCTGCACGGCTTCTCTCTCTGTCACAGATAGATGGCTTTTCTTCATCTGCTTGCAATTAAAAGCCCAGACCCAGCTGTTACTTTCCAGGTAACACACACTTGCACTCCACCGAAGGTTCAGCTGCCCCTACTCTCTAGCCACCAGCACTTCCCTGCTCAGCCTCTCTTCCTGCAGTGCCTTCTGCTCGGACGATTGAGCACTATTCCCTGCCCCGGGCTCAGGGAGTTTCAGTTCCATTCTTATTCACAGCGTTTTTTTCTTCTGCTGACTGATTCCTCCGAGCAGCTGCTTAACGCTGCTGTGCTGTATGTCAAAGCAACACATACTCATCTTCCCCTCTGTCTCCTTCCAACAAGCAGAAAACCTGATGGCTTCTTGGTCAGATATTGTCTGCATTTTAACCAGACTTCTGGGCCATCAAATTTTTGCCAGTCTGATTAATTTATCATCTGACATCTTTTCTAATCAGATTTTTCTCTCTATTTTTAAACAGGATTCAGGCCATTTCCCCTCCCTGAGCCCATGTTTACTTGAAGCTAATGACATGCCTTTCAGGCTTATCAGGTTAAAGCAATGAACAAACGAGACTCCTTCCTTCAGCTGCAGGGCCATAGCAAAAACGATTCTGTAATTTAATACAGAATAATAAAGATCATTATTTTAATTACATTTTGAGATTTTGCTGATGTCCCATTTCCCATCCTGCAATCTGTGATAGGTACGCATCTACTTTAGTGAAGACATGCATTTCTGCTGAGCACAGCCTTAACAGCACAGCAGTGGATATTTAAGCTGATGGAGTTTCCCACATTGCTCTGAACCAGTTCTAAACAACTCTCACACCTGACACTCCCTTGTATCCAACAAGCAAAGTACACCTCTGCAATAGCAAGAATGGCAAGCAATACTGCAGATGATGTTCACTGGGATGCAGGTATGCTTTCCCTGTGGTGTTCCAGCACCTGCTACCCGCTTGCAATGCAGGTGCTTGCAGCACGGCACTTCTTATTCATGTACTTCTTATTTACAGCAGCAGACTTGTGTTCCAGTAACACGTGAGGGAAATTCTGCCTGAGACCTCCATAGACACCCAGTGACATAAGGAAGCTTCAGCTACCCGCTAACAGGGAAGAGTGGGGAGCAAGAGTAACATTAAAGAGAAACTGAAAAGAGAAATGAGATTGTTCAATTTTTAGAAAAAGTCATCTTCTGCAAAATGTACTCATTATAGGATTTCAATTATCCCTTATATTTGATAATAGTAGCAGAATGATAGCTCACACTGAAAGCATTTAATTTCTTTTTATTAACGGACTAACTTTTCTCTTTGTAAATAGAAGTGATTAGCGCAGCGGAGAAAAATCTCACGGCAGCACAACGTATCCTTCTGGTTGCTTTTTCCTTTACAGCTCATTTTGTAAATTTGACCACAACAGTCATTTTCAGTCTGCAAAGCATGGACAGCATTTAATTAACCCATACAGATGCTTAAAAATTTTTGTGGCTTCTATCTGCTTCTCCGGATGAAAAATTCATAAGGAGCTGCTTCTTATTTTCCTATTTGGTGTAGTTACTACAATTAAATTTACATGGAATGTCTCCAGTGATTTATACTGCAGAAAGAATAAATACAATGGAAACTGCAGGATATAAGCATCTTGGCCACTAAGAAAAATACATTATGTATTTCTTAACCTTTCCAATATGCTGCAACCTTTTACAAGCAAAAAAGCTTACCTTCGCCACATGAAACCGCACACACGTACACCTCCTTTTAAATAATCTCCTACCATGGACTACAGCCAAGAGCGGACTCACCAGACAGGCTGGAAGGGACTCAGAAACTATTCTATTTTATGCTAATAATACTTGAAAGCAGTTTATTTTTCTACTTCTTCAAAGAAAGTTACACCATAAAAGGTTGTGCCTCTTTGGTATTGGCAATCAGCTAAGTTTAAAACTTAGCAGGCCCTGACTACAAACCATCTGCAGATGTATCTTTGACAGCATGTCTTCTAAATAGCATCAAAAGGTACTTTCAAATATATTTCACGACTGAGGCATAAAAAAAAAAAAGCCTTCAGCTTTCAAACTTTCTGGCTTGAGCAAGCTGATGCTATTTTAACTTATTTAAATAGAAATAAAGTAGTAAGATTACATCAGTCCAATTAAAGTCCACTGCATGTGGTGGTTCTGCTGTACAGTTCACTTACTGTTATATTAACTTGAACCCTCTGGGAAAAGAGTTGAAAAGCAAATCTGATGACAGTATTCTGAGCTGGGAAATTTCTGAGTTAACACAGAAAATGAAGAAGCACAAGCACAAAACAAGCTACCCAGGGCAGTGATCATGGCTCCAGGCCTGCTGGAGTTCAAGAAGCTTTTGGACAATGCTCCTAGATGCTGGGTTTGAATTTCTGGTGGTCCTGCGTGGAGCCAGGAGTGGAACTCACTGATACCTGTGTGTCCCTTCCCTTAAGACATTCTATGTACATTCTGTGCTCTAAGTATCTATACAAACAGGGAAAATCAAGATTGAAAACACGAAGACAAATATTTTCCAAGTCATCTGTAATCGCTATGTGGTAAAATGGTCCAAGGTCAGGGGCCAGACTGTTAGCTGTGTTTCTTTAAGGCAGTGCACAGAAGGCAGAGGACCAAGGGGGATGGAACAGTTTGAAAGAACAGAGGGTATGACACTTCATCCTGTATTTGTAACTCCCAGATTCTGAGCTGCCTTGAGGAAAAATGCTCAGCAAGATCTGCTGCAGTGTATGGCAGCTTCTTCACTGTTGTCCACAAGCTGCTCTTCAGCCCAGGGCTGAGACAGCATACTGCTCTAAACATACATTTTCCTAATAAGAGGGAATAAGTGTGCATACATGCTAGTTCTACACGGGGCCAACCTAACTTTGCCTGCTGTATATACCTGGAAATACTATGTCAGGATTAGTTGTCTTCTCTTCTAGATTACACTGCATGACTGCCTTAAATAAAGTAGTTCACAAAGGAGGTTGGTACAAAACAAACATAGTTTGTTTTGTCTCGTATCTGAGATGAGAAGACACTACTGACAGACTGTGAATTGCAGTGATAAGGCATATTTAGCTATTCCCCCATCTAAAGTTCACATTTAGAAAGCATTTCTCACTGCAGTATACTGTATATATCCAATCTTTCTGTTTTTTTTATGAACACAGCATTTGCCAATTGTAAGGTAGAAACATTTCCTTACGGAAAAGTACAAATGTGTTTGCAAAACCAGTTTTGCTTTGACACGTGACTTAAATAAAGACACTGAATGTCATAGGAATGTGACCTACCTTTTTAATCTGATTCACATTTACCAAACTGCAACTTCAAAATGCCTTTGCCATGAAGCTGAAGGATCTGGTTGTATTCTTTGGGCATTGCATGGAAACCTGGTTTGGGCAGCTGGTTGTCATAATAGTGGTGGCTGATTGGTATCTTCTCTGTCGATTTTGAGAAAGGCCAGAAGCCATAAAGCTTCACATTCTCACACAACTCAACAGCAGCACTAGTGATCATAAAACCAGATGACAACCGGTAGGCTTTCACACCCTTAGTTCTCCAGAACTGGGCCAGACTTTTCAGATAGGTGGGGTGAAAAAATATTGCCCTTTGGGTTGCTTTGAACTCTTGCAGAGTGTGATAGACTTTAAAAGAAGTAGCTGTGTTGCTTCTGAAGGAAAATGCTGGCAATAAAAGGAAAGCATCTCCATAGACCGCAACGTTCTCCACAAATTCTGTCTTCTTTTCATTTAGTTTGTTGTATCTGCCAAGAACAATATTTTAGGAAAACAGTGAATGGAATACACTGTGAAGTAAATACATTACAGATCAAGACACACTTGCATACAGGAGTTAAAACTGTTCTGTACCAGTTCAGTCTGCGCACACTGAGAACTGATACTATCTGTTATATCTTGTCACATGTGATGTAAGAAAAATCTGGCTCTTTTGTCTAATAAGAACACATTTCATATGATTGATTTGGCAACACAGGAGTTACTGGAGAAGAAAAATTCACTCTAATGAGACTAGGAGCTGTTTTCAGAATCGGTTGATTCAGAAAATTTTGAAAAAGAATAAAAAAAAAAAAACCCAAACCATTATACATCTTCTGCTTAAGAATACTTCCTTAATTGTATGTGCTACATGTACCTGTGAAAAGTGTTTCTTCCATCATCATGTATACAATAACCCCTCTTCTAACCCCGGTGTCTGCCTTCTGTGGAAATACTGTTATGCACATGAGCAGTCTTGAAGCACTAAAGATGAGAGGGTGCTGAAGTTTTGCAGGGCTTTAGTTGCTTTTGACATGCTTTTAAAACAGCTGAAATATAGGTGGGTCTACTTATCTCCTTTGACAACAAAGGGAACAATGCTGCTGTAATTTCACAGATGAAGATTTATACTCAGTTGGTTTGGTTCCCCAACAGTCAGCAAAGAGACATTTTTTCTCACCACTGAATAATGCAGTGCTCCCAAATACTGAACTTAACAGAGTGATACAAGACACAAGAGTGCCTCTCAATTAATTTACTTTATAGATCTTAGTTGTCGGAATCACCTGAACATATGGCACTTGCAATCCCTTTGGGTTTCAAAACAGAGTCCACTTTTTTTGTCAGCTGCCCATGTGAGCAGTGCACTTTCACCTTTTATTGCCTACCAGAGACCACTGTTCACAAATGGCTCTACTTCCAGAAAATGGAAAAACTGTTTTTCTTTTCCCTTTGCAACTTGAGCATGTTCAAACTCTCTTCTCATGCAGAACTTCAACACAGAGGATAGCAGCTACTGCTATGTCCACTCAAAACCCTCACTGTAGTTAACAACTGCTTCTTGCACAATTGAACTCGTGCAAAGAGAGATACAACTAGTCTCAGTTTGAAGGGGATTAAACTTACAGCTTCTGCTTCTCAGAAAAATCCCATTAGCAGCAGACTCTGAAACAGAATGAATGAGATACTCTCAGGCCCTCCTGCTCAACCTAGTCCCCAGTCCACCAAAGAGCCATGTAGTGAAAGCAAGCAAGAGTCCTGAGCTTATTGCTAAGGGTGAACTTCTGGCCTCTTTTCCCAGAATTATTTTTGTTTCTACTCAGTGTAATACATATAAAAAGCTTTCAGGTCAGAATTGAGATGTCTGTACTTCCTTCTCAGCTAGAAGCCTAAACCTTTTTTCCCTTTAACTGCTGCTGCTATAAGGTGTGGTGTAGCCCAGCTTCATCATGACACGCAAGAACTGTGCTTGTTTTCTATAAGAGAGTCTGTTAAATGTTGGTTTGCCTGGGCCACACCAAGGGAAGAGAAATTGTCTTGGGCCAATATTTTGGTTGTTGCTGAGCAAGGAGTGCACATCCAGGGCCAGGCCTGGTTGCTCTGCATGGAAGAAATGCTGCCATGATGGCACAGGGTGTGGGGTGGGCAGCAGGACAGGCTGGGCTGGACTGCATGCAGTCTGGGGGCCAAGGATTGGACGTGCCTGGAGTTCAAGAGGTAACATCAAACTAACTCAGTACTGAAACACAGAAATCAAAGTGAATTAAGTAATAACAGGACTTCTAGATGACAAAACAAAGTTAGCTCTGCTAACTGCAGCTTGCTTCCTTGTCCTCTCCTCCTTCAAAAGCTTTAATAGCCTTCTCAGAATATTTAAACAATCTTTTTTTTTCCAAATCCTAAAGGCCTCCCATAATCTCACATCATCCTCACACAGGCTCAACTCCTATTTCCCTCACTGTAAGTCCTATTAACTTCAGGATGGTTTAACTTGGCTAAAAAAGTCAGTGTACCAGGGAACTATGATCAAGGTCAGAGAAATGATGCGCTAGGTCAGCAGTCACCAGTGAAGCAGAGTCACTGGACCAACTTTTCTCAGATTTTAGTGCGCCTTCACTAACATCAATGGGCTAAATCTATTTTGGGGCAAGCTCTAATTCATTTTCATTTAAGTTAAAAAGGGTTGGGTAGCCACCAAAGCAAAAATTCAGGTTATATCCTGAAACAATGGCAAATGCCTATTAGTCATTTCTATGCTAACTGTACCTTTCCTTCTGTCTTCTAAGAAGGGGGAAAAAAAAACCAAGCAAGTTTTGCCTGATGTTTATTTGACAAATACTGATACGACAGACAATGGGACACAGTAAGATCAGTAAGCAGTAAATAACATGCCACAGCAGTCCTTTTCATAGATAAGCTGCAGCTCCAGACTGCTGACGATGTCTGAAGATGTTGAATTAGCCTGGCCTTATTAGATTTTCTTTTCATCAAGGAAGTAAAAACACTACTGAGAAAAATAAAGTGACCAACGTGGATTGAGAAAACAGACTGCAGAAGTTGGGTGTCCATTTAGGAAATATCCTTCATCAGAACAGCTCTTTAGCACATGAACTAGGAAAATGTGTTTACAGTCATACTGATAGAGCTGGACACACATCTGCAAGCTTTCCTGATTTACTATTGTAATTCCTTTGTTACGTTGGGGTGTCATAAAGGTCATGGAAGGAAAGGAAGCAGCCTGGGCTCGCAATCATCAGTTTTACTCGGTCATAAAGTTTAGACTGGTACCAGCCAAGTAACTTGCTAATCTGGGTACTGCTGACACCCTTATGCTACAAAAAGGCCAAGCTTAATAGATTTCCATTTAGAATGGTACATATTTTACATGGGAACTAAAGCTCATTAATGAAGTAATCAGTATGCACTGCTCTCTGTCTTGGTATCGCAATGGATTTTTAACAGTCTAAATCACGTCAAGCAATTATACAACACTGCACAGAAACTGAATTTCAGTATTACTTACTTCTGAGCTATGATACTTGGATTCACCGTCACAAGGTTTGTTTTATTGCCGACATCTTTGCTAATGCTTCCCATTGTTGGAGGGAGGTTACACCTGAAATTGAGAAACGTTTCTTTAAGCAGATGCTTCACAGTATTTATTTGCAAATTCCTCTCTTGTGCAATGACACTTTTATGTAAGCACCCAGGGATCCCTAAGTACTTTACAAATATTAAACAAGGCTTACAGCACTAGCACTTCTGGTAAATAAATAAATAAAATTATAATCTACTGTACAGATGGTTAAAATAGGGCATAGAGAGCTCATTTTCATAAATCATCTCACAAATCAGAGGCACAGTTAAAATCCCATAAGGAGACAGTCTATGAATGCCCTATGTCAGCTGACTGAAAATATTCCACCTTTTGCCTAAATAACGCATTTAATCTGCAAAGTTTTCTCTTATTTTCTGTCTAAAATGACTGATTGATACCAATCCCTCAGTTGACACAGCAATGCTGATAGCTGTTTCATGAGACAATAGCAGATCTTACCCAACTGCAGAAAGAGTGGTTTTGGTTATAACGTAAAGGAGGTATTGTTTTGAAGTCACACATTTAGGTTTAGCATGTTAGCATACAGAATCCTCACTTGTATTAAGATTAGTCATCTAATTGGAAAGGTTTTTTTTTTTAATTATTTGAAAAGCCCATATATTACTCAAAGACAGGAAAGGAAACAAAGTCAACAAGACCATGTGATTGGTCATCACTGAGAGAAGTACTTCAATTAGTGTTTGTTGTTGTTCCTTTCAGAAACAACAATTTCTCACTTGCACTGACAGAGTGGCCAAATTTTGCTCTGAATTTGTCCATTTTTCTCCACATTCTATCGAGGGAGACAGGATGAGGCTCTGAACAACCTGATCTCAATATAGATGCTATAGAATGGCTTGGGTTGGAAGGGACCTTAAATATCATTCAGTTCCAATCTCCCTAATGAGGTTGACCAAGGCCCCATCCAGGCTGACCAGGCGCCTCCAGGGATGGGGCATCCACAGCTCTAGCCAGCTGTACCAGTACTTTACCAACCTCTGAATAAAAAATTTCCACACAATATCTAAACCAAATCTCTTCTCTTTCCCCTCATCCTATCACTATCAGACCATGTAAAAAGGAGGTCCCCCCCATCAATTTCCAGAAGACCTCAATGACATGTCCCTAGAGCCTTCTCCAAGCTAAACAAGCCCAGCTCCCTCAACCTTTCTTCAAAGGAGAGGCACTCCAGCCAACTGATCATCTTCATAGCCTTGTCTAGCCCAACTCCAACAGCTCCACATCTTTCTTGTGTTAGGGACTCCAGGCCTGCAGGCAGTACTCCAGATGGGGCCTCACAAGCGCAGAGTAAAGGAGGACAACCCCCTCCCTGTAGCTGTTGGCCACCCTTCTTATGATGCAGCCCTAGTTTCAGTTGGCCTTCTGAGCTGCCACCACACAACTGCTGGCTCACATCAAGCTTTACATCCACCAGAACCCCCAAGTCTATCTCTGCAGGGCTGCTCTCAGTGAGTTCTTCTCCCAGTCTGAATGCATATCTAGGATTGCCTTGGCCCATGTGCAACACCCTGCACTTGGTGTTGTTGAACCTCATTAGGTTCCACCCCTGGGCCCACTCTACAAGCCCTACCAGGTTCCTCTGGATGGTATCCCTTCCTTCTGTTGTGTCAAATGTACTGCCCAGCTTGGTGTCATCAAACTTACTGAGAGTGCACCTACTGGGTGTTGCTCATACCTGTTCACTGCAAGGCAGTTGGACTAGATGATGTTTAAAGGTGACAGATCCCTTCCAGCTCAAACAACTCTATGATGAATTACTTAAATCTGATGCTTGCAGAAGTAAGACAAATACTGGGACAGTTAAGTAACTGCATTAGTGACCCAACCTATGACTAGGTAAACCCAGTGGCAAAAGTAAACATGGTATTTAATAACAGATTTGTTGTTATTTCAAAGTTTTGTTGTTTTTTTTTTACTCTCTTCTCTTTTAAAAAATAAAAATAAAAATAATATATAAAAAAAGGTTCCTCTCCTTAAGGGTGTTTATTGAAAAGAAATATCACCTTCTCAGATAATCAAGTTTCACACTATTGGCAAGGTATCCTTGTAATTTTGAATTATATATGTATCCACAAAATCCCTTCTTTACTAAGGAAGCAGAGCCCTTGAATCTATAAAGCTGAAGGATTACCCTTTGAGAGGTAGATCTCTCCTTATTGCTACAAACTGGCATTGGCATGCTTCCAAGCCTGCCAAGCTTGTAGAAATGTCCAACAGCCTTCAGAGAGATGAACTGGCTCTTACCTAAACACAAAGTCAGAACGATCGATTTCAGCGCCACAGCTGGAATTTTTCAGAATGCCTCCATTTCCAACCACTGCACAATTCTTGAAGGGATAAGCTGAAAGGGGAGAGGACTGCAAACATATAAAAAGACATAGTGTATACTTAATAAATTTTTCGATTGTTTCTTCAGGTCTCCAGTCATTTGTCCTTGCAGCTTTAATCTCATAAATCCCAGTGAAAGCATTCACCATTTAGCAGACAGCATTGCCAGGCACAAATGACCAGAAGTCAAAAATAGTCACCAACAGACTGAAAACCACCACTTCTGCCTTCAGTATTTTGATGGTGTGAGTATCAGACCATTAAAAAAGGATGAATATAATTTAAATTTGTGTAATGAAAAAAAAAAAAAACAGAACAACAAACCATCTACTACTGGATTGAATCTTTGAAAAGCTGAGGAACTAACTCTTACTGAAGATAGCTTAAATTCTCCAATTTTCCTTTACACTGAAACAGCCTGGGAGTTGCCACATAGTCATCGACTGTGTCAGCTAATAGAAGGTAGCCTTGCAAATGCTTATTAGTTTGTCATCACTCGATTACACTTGAGGTAGAATGATGAATTTACTGGAACCTGAAGGTGCTTCAATGGATGAGCATGTGTCCTGGCTTAATTCACAGTGAATCTGACTGCTAAGTGAAGCAGTTGCTGTTTCTGGCTGTTCATCCTCTCGATTTCTCTTCTTGTTATAGGTTGTTGTCTTGCCCTGGATAAGCTGAATGAGGCCTAAGTGCATCCACTTGTGAAAGAGTACAGATCACAACTTAGCAAATTAATGTAAATTGTTGTTTATTTCAGTTGATATTAATTTAGTTGGTTATTATCCCAGGCTCTCTGAAACATCTCATACATCTCATTCAGTCCCTCCTGCTACAGGAGCACAGTCATTCAACAGAGAAGGCCAACAGCAGGGCTACTTCAACTGCAGAAACTGAATCTGTACATAAAAGTGAGTCAAAACTTCCTTACACAAAGCATTATCCCTCCTCATATTCTCATCAACTTGCTCAAAGAAAAGCAAAGGGGAACTGTTATCAACAAGGTAAAAAGGGCAGGGAAAATGGCAGATGTCATGTTGCCTGGCAACATATCATTAAACATGTTCAAATATCTTGTTTAATTCTGAAAAGACAGTAGGATAACACACAGGCCAGAGAACTGTGGCAAGCCTAGCAAACATACATTAAAAAATCCTATACTTTTATCTTTCATTAGGAACCAGTCACCTCCTCCATATCTTTAGTGATTCACAGCAGGATAAGAAAGCACAAGGCTCATCACACAAATCAGGACTGGATAGCACATCCTGTCTTTGAATTCCCAGAACAGTTTCTCCACTGCTCAGACACGGGCCCATAGGGAGGAGGAGAGATTTTCTCTGTACTGGTGAAGTAGGGTAGCCACTTCATCCATCGTTGTTTTTTTTTCAAGGGTAAGTAACTGTCCTGGCATATGATGATGGTGTGCTCTATACAAATTTCGGCCACATACTGCCAGCACCTGACATCATCTGGACCTTGCGATAACTGATTATTGTCTAGGTCAATATTATACATCATCTCCAGCACAGCTAATTCCACCAGGTGCTAAATATGTTTCTCCACAGTGCTCCATTTGCCTGGAAAATGTACCATGTCTTCCTTAAGGCAAAGGCTTCAGTTCCTTTTCCAAATCATAGAATCATAGTGGTTGGAAGGGACCTCAAGAGATCATCGAGTCCAAGCCCCCTGCCAAAGCAGGTTCCCTACAACAGGTGTAGGGAACACCAAATGCTTTGTTTATGATCCCTAGAAAGAAATCACAGCTGCCTGGCTTTTATGCCCACTAAGACCAGGCTACTGGCCCCATTACTGCAGCACTGGAGCAGCCAGGTGATTGTGTGGTTGCCTGGATAACGTCTGAGATCTTTTTGCATATCCCGTAGTTCACTCATAGTTAGGGGTCAGACTGTTACTGTCTCCTTTATGAATGCTGATTATTTCTCTCCCTGTCCTTACAACAGCCCTGCTTTGTCTTCTTCCATACTTGCTTTAGTAGGGGTTTCTTTCCTTACCAAACAAGTTGACTTTTGCAAGCCATTTTTCTGACTTTTATATAGGGGCAACTGATAGTGGCACAGGTTGGTTCTCCAGTTGAACTACAAGACCTGTCACAGGGGATGGAGCAATAGCTGGACCTATTGCACTGTCATCAAATCCAGAGACCTCTTTCCCTTTAGGGTGTAATAAAGTGTTGAATACATCTCAGCAAGAATGGACCAGGACCTAGCATACTGCGGTGATTTTTGTCTCTCTAGGGTTGCCAAGGTAACGGCACACCTCTTCCAAAAGTTTTCAGGATTCTGCAGTTGTTTGGAGGTGAAATTCCAAAACACTGAGGGAGTCCATTGCTTTAGGTACCCATATCAACCCACACTCCCTGCCACTCATAACTATCCAGCCTTGGGGCAGACCTCTGGAGGATATTCCTAAGTAGTTGTTTAACCTTAAACAAAACCTGAAACACATTAAGTAGGCATAGCATTAGGAGCATACTGATTTGAACATTGCCACTTGCCTCCACCACAGCCTGGCTCCCTGAGGAGATCAAGTAAAGAGTGAAATTATTAATAGTTTCCAATATATGGTTTCCAAAGTATGAAGATTACTGAAATATCAAATACAAATATCAGATTAATTTCCCAACCAGCGTTACAGAAAAATGATAACTTCAGTCCAGCCCCCAGAGATGGCAAGCAGTGGAACAGGGATCATATACAGCAACTGATACGGCTCCATGAAAAAACTCTGACGCATCTCCAAAAATAATAAAAAAATGACATTGTGACCAGCAGCTATTAAATTACTGTAACATTTGCTGCAATTCTTGTTTTAACAAGCACTCATCAGATCTCTTGTCATCTTAACCCTTCAAGACTCACACTGGTTGCCAAAAGGACTGTTGAAATTTAATCCAGCCAGTAGCTCAACACCACATAGTCATTCTTTCACCCCTTCCCAGGTAGGATAAGGAGAGGAATAGAAGCAAAATAAAACTTGGGGGTTGGGATAAAAAACTATTCAGAAAAAAAACAGAAAAAGAAAACAAAACAAAAAATACAACTATAATTAAATATACATATATGCAATTAGCCACCAACCAATGCTCTGCTACCAACACAAGGTCTCACCACCTGCCAACCCACACACAGCCAGTCCCCAAGCAGCAACCACCCCCCAAGCCAACTCTGCACCCGTGCTTCGGAATAAGCACAGGCCTAATTCTGACCACCTGTTCTGGCTCTGTCCCACCACCCTCTGCTACACCATAAAGGCCATAGCTCTTCCCCACTGAGCACCCCAGCTCAGCCCTGGCTGTATTCTTATTACTCAGAAACAGCCAAAGCATCAGTGCAATATTAACAATCTCAGCTGAAACCAGGACACCTTTGTCTAGTCTCTAGACCTTATATCTCTGCTAAAAGACCCTAGCTACAAAATCGAACTCCTTTCCTCAGTCTGTGTTTCTGGCTGCAAAAGCTTCATCTCACCATCAGATTTATCCCCAACACAGCCTCCACAAGTGACAAGCCTTAGCCTTCAGGAGAAATGGCATGGGAATACAAGGAATATGAAACACAGCTCAAAACTGAAATATATTTTAAAATGAGATTAAAAAAAAAGCACAACTTTTCTCAATTCTTCAGCCCTGAATTCAGCTGACTGCCAAGACAGGCAGCAGCTTGGGTTCTGTAGTAACTCTACCTACAACCAGATCTATGATGTCCTGTTCATGCCTACACCACTGCAAAGGAAGGCTAAAAAGAAGTCACGCGACATGAAAGAGGAATTGCATACGGGGTGAAGGGGCTCTTCCAGAGAAAGGAAAGTAAGCAGCTCTATTACTATTCCAAAATATACATAGTACTGCAATTACAGTAACAGGCAAGGATACAGTTCTTACCACAGGCAGCATTCTAAAAATGTCTTCCGTAATGAGGATGGTCTTCTTGCTGTCTACTTCATAACTCATGTTACTTCCCAGTGGGGTGTTGTTTTGAGAAGCGATAAAATTCTGAACTGCATTACAGCATGAAGTTAACTCTGACCTGAAAAAAAATAAACCAAACCTGCTCAAAGTCAGGCAAATAAATAGAGATGAGGTGGTAGAGAGCTAGATGGATGAAAACCAGCTCTAACTAACTAAGCACCAAAAGTCTGTAAGAGCCCTCAAAAGGAATGTCATTTCCCTTGACTTGCTTCGTAAAGCAAGCCCAATTTCACAGCAAATATTTGGAAACTAATCAATTCAAGAGAACCTTCTCTTTAATGACTATTATTCAAAGCTGTAATTCCTGTAAGCTAAGTGTATTTCACAACACAGTTTTTAACATCATTTGAATAAAGGACAAAGTATTTCAAGAAACAAATGTCTGTAGATTACTAATACCAGAGAAAATCTTTATTTTTCCAACAGATGTTCAGGTGTCATCTAGCTTGGGTATTTGCAGTCATCAGTTCATATGAGCTGTTTACTGAAGACAACAAAGATTGTGAAACTTCGTAGTGGGGAGATTTTCATGACAGTTCAAAGAACCTATAAAATACCCAGAATATACCAGCAGCATTTAAAGGATTCAGTCACAAACAGTGAGGGGATATTTTATCTATGCTTACTTATGCAATCTTTTATAATGGGCAAGCCAACTACCTGGCAGTACTGCACCGGGGGCTCTAGAACAATGTGTTTCTCCAGGCTTTTGACAGTGCAAGTCAATAGCATCAAAGTGCAACAGGGCATATTAAGACTTATTCCAATCTTTTAGAAAAGAGTGATTAAATATATCTGAAACAGAATGTGATGAAGGGATATGCTACACTAACAAGCCCTTGAACTCTTCATAAATGAAGAATGTCACATACGTCTAAGAAAATGAAATACAAGGTCGAACCTGAAACCAAGGCTGAATACCCAAAAAGCATAATAGATTTTTCAAACAAAACATTTGGAAAGAGTCAACCATAAAAACATAACAAATTGATCCAAAATTAGTTTCCCTTCACAGGAATTCTTCAGTCCTTTAGGAAAGTATAATGTCAGCAAAGCAATTCAAAGATTCATCCATTTCTCCACACTGCCCCCTATTCCCATCTCTTGACCAAGCCTTTTTATTTTCTGAAATGGAAATAAGTTTCTGATTTTACATACAGTCTACTAAACATGCAGCAAATGTATTCTTAAATCACACCATAATCTCAGAGTTCTGTGTTTTTTTCATGTATACTGGAACAGAAGATTTCAGAGAGTACAGCAGAGTTATCGATCTGTTTAGTGTTAGGAAAGCTATTGATTATGCGGTGGTGTGAGCTTATGTAAGCATAAATTGACCTTGCAGGGTATTTCATTCGTGTTTTGACTGTGTTTTGTTAACCAATACTGTTACATATGTTTGTGTAACATACTAAAAATTGTTCCTTTCAAGTAAGAGTGGGATCTAATCATCTGCAAGAATGTTCTACATGCTTTTCAGAAGAGATATTAAAGCAGGAAAAGGGTAACAGAGTTTGAGTGAAATAAAGAGCAGGAGGATAAATTACAGGACTAGGAAAATGGGTTGATTTCAACTATTTCTTTCAAGATCTAGGGTTCTTTTGTTGTTTTTTTTAATAAATAAAAACTTACAAATGTTTTGGTAGAACTGAAACGTTGTGTTGCCTAAATCGTGATGCAACATCTGGATTTTTAAAGCCATATTTTATATCTAGGAGTTTCCCTTTCTCTTCATTTTCACAAGCAAATAAGGTTTGTCAGAAATGGTTTTCCTGTAAGGAAGGAGGGCAGAGCCCACAGCTATCACAGTATGAGACTGCTCGTGAAGAACTGCTGTATCACTTTGCCAGTCTCCAAGCTACGCAAGATAGCCCAGAAACAGTGCCCAGCAGCTTCTTTGAAACTCAGCACCTGCTCAGCTCCTCTCTCTATCCACCCTCCCTTTCTCCCCAGCCATTCTGAGGGCTGTTTTAGATATTAGCTAGCTTTCAGCAAGAACAGGAGTTGCATCTATTGGAAGAACTGCAGATTATGTGCCACCATAGGAGTATAGCCCAAATTAGAATAAATCAAGCTTAGCCGTCTGTAAAGCAAAGGGATGTGGAGGTGCAAAAACAATTACAGCTTGCGCCCAATTGGGCTCTGTAATTTGTTACACTAATGAAACATTTCTTTTAACTGGAAAACCTTTGAAGAATACTAATATAATAATTAATATTCAAGTTACCTAGGGAACCTGAGACTCTACTAACTGTAGCTAGGAGAGCCTTTGCAGAGGAAGCCACCAAACACAGCTTCTTTTCTGGAGCTTTAAGAACAGCACTTCCAGGCAGCTGTGAGATTTTCTTCATTGGTCTCCCTTTTTCATGTAAAGTCATTATCAGCCTTCTCCTTATTACTAATTGTTATGATTATTACAGAAATGCTGAGAGCCTTCAGCACCCAAAGAATCAGCAAAGATTTCAATCAACACAGAGCAAGTGATTGTAAGAAACTAGAAGGCTGACGAAAGAAAGAGCTGAGGAGATGAAAGGAATCATGATGAGAAGTACTGGATACAGCAGTTAGTGTACAAATGGGTGGTTGTCAGTCCACTAAAAATGCATTTCTGCAACTGTTCGGCATAGTTTTCTTGTGCACAATATCACAAGTGTTAAATTAGTCATATCACAGCTTCCAGCTAAGAGGACATCTATCTTTTCAGAGGTATAGACAGCCCAGCTGCTCCAGAATACTTTTAGAAGTCCTTGAACATTTTGTTGGAGTCTATCACTCACAACTTCTGTTGCCTCCAAGTCTATAAAAACATATATGTATGTAAACATCCTATTTCACATGCTGAAAAGCAATGGTTAGCCCCATCAGAACTCTGAAATCAGACACAAAACCCTACAAAGCATTCAGTTTAGAGAACAATGATCTCTCTGCTGTTACCAAACCAAATTTTCATACTGTAAAGCTGAAATATTCACGGCCAGGCATTATGCATCAATTGACAGGATATATCTATCTAATCAGGTGCCACACAAAGAGAACTATTAACCATTTAGTGAAGAAAAATCACTGATAATGGAGTTGCTTGGAGCTTTGAAAAAGATAACACAGTAGGGAAAAAATGGAGAGGGACATTGTGTAAGTTTTAAAAAATGCATAACATCGTTCTAAGAAGGACATGTCCAACCCTTGGGCCACGGGCTGCATGCAGTCCATCACTCAGCAACAACCACACACTGGGGTGTGATTACACTGGGTTGAAACCAGGACAAGGGGAGGACAAAGGCTGGCCACCCATGTTCTAAGTAGCAGGTATTCAACAAATATCTGTACAGGTGCATGCTTGTTTGGAAAAAGAATATCACGTCATTCCTGTTACATAGCATCTGCACATTACGCATGCCAGCAGTGCTTACACAGTCAGATCTATTTATGGATCTTCATACTCAGTCAGGAATTGAAAGGCCACTTAGAATAGATAACCAAACACAAAGTAAGAATGGCAATTATTTAAAGCCTTACACTAAGGGTATTTCACACCATGGCTTTTATCATCTGAATAAAGAACAAAGTATTTCAAACAACAAAAGCCTGTAGATTACTAATAATGGAAGAAAATCTTTCCCAGCAGCTTGTTTTAGTTGTTTTAGTACCAAGCTTGGGTATCTGTAATCATTAGCTAATTTAAATGTTTCTTAATATGTCAGTAGCATGTATATAGACATCAAAGAATATCCCTAACTCAATTAGTAGGATGCCATTAATACCAGTAAACTAACAGCATTGCTGGGTCTTCTGCTAGAAATATACCACCTTCTCTAGCATCCATTGTTAGGTTTAACAGAAGCTCTTTAGCACTGAGTGACAATTATATGGGGCACTCCGATTCTTAACTGAACTGTGGGAACAGTGAACCATGTGTTTCCATGGGCTTCTCTGAGGGCAACCCAAACCTAGCAGTACTAATATCAGCATTACAGATACTGAATTAACTGTAGGTCTGAGAGCCAACAGAAGCTGGATTAAATCCACCACAGAAGAGAGGTATTAAAGAGGAAATCATGGTTTGTACTGTATGGATCTTTTTGATTCAGAAATACATGGGTAAATGGTACACAGTTGCCAAGAACCACTGAGCACTGCCAGATAGCAATGTAGGTTAGTGCATGTGAGCGCACACGCTGGAGCAGCTTATTAGACAACATTTGGAAAGAGAGAAAAGCAGCTCTAACAACAAAAGGAAACAGTTTGCACAGCTGCATGGCAGAGCTGAACTAGGTAGGAAAGGGTCAACCTAGAACCCTGCACTCTGCTTTTTGTACAATGCCAATAGCATAAACACAAGCCCTGTGCAAACCAGGGCTCTCAGCTCTATCCTTTCTGCCGATACAAAAAGGCAAGTATTTCTAGTTAATATTCTGTCTGATTGTTTTCTTTTTCTTTTTTTTTTCTTTTGTCTTGGTTTTGGCTTGGATCTGCTGGGAGTTCAGTTTACAAAGAGAAATGATGTGTACTCGCTGGCAAACAACGTTGTCTTCGAGGAACACAAGAGTTTCTGCATTGGATCACATATTCATTCACTCCACTGCTACTGTGATAGTAGCCAACAGCAAAAGCTGCAAAGGAAAACACAAGAAAGCTTCTTTGAGAAATTCACTACCCCGGGGAGCTTCTTTTGAACCTTATAAATTAGAGGTTAGTTTATGCCCCGAAGCATAAAACATTAAGTCCCTTATAAATATTCACATCTCTTCTTTAAAACTTCGGCATAATACCAAAATGTACTGCAATTGACACCACGCCTGAGAAGCATGTAAGTGTTCACTCCATTTAACAGATGGGCAAACAGGGAAAGAAGTCAAGCAGCTTCTCTGCAATCTAGTCAGCAGGCAGATTTCTGGTGGCATTGCAGGTGAATAATGTGACAGGCAGCTTCACACTCTCCTTGTGAAGGTGGCTTAGCTGTATTACCCAATTCCTGCTGCACGACCCCTTTGAGATTAATTTCCTCTTCTGCAAAATGTGTGTGTTTATCTACCCACTTAATGAGATTTTTAGAATTGAGTAATATTTATATTATACAATTATTATGCATTACCGATACTAGACAAAGTTAGAAAAAGGACGAGATGCACTGCCAAGGGATTATTAAATCATTAATTTCACTGCATTTCTACAAGCTCTGCTCCCCACAGAGCTCTGTCAATGCATCATTTCTCAGCTAGAGAGTCCTTTTAAAGCTAGTTCCAGGCTCTTGTGCTTAAGTCTGATAAACACATCTGGGAGTGCAGTAAGCATGGAGTGTATACTGATTTAGTCAGTAGATGTTATACTGTATTTCCTTTGCTTTTCCTCCTCCTCCTCCTCCTTTTTCTTCTTCAAAAGCTTGTGCTGACCAACTGGTAGGAGTCTGGAAGCCCTGAAAGTCTCCAGTATGGTCTGGGAGTGAGTACAAGTTTTAATATCCTGTTTCCAGAAAATGAGTCAAAGGGAACAAAAAGAAAGAAAGAAAAGACTCATGCAAAAGTACACATCTTTTGAATGATAACCATCACCAGCACCTGAAACACCAAAGTACCAGTCCTTGGTCATAGCAACAGAACATTTGAATGATGTCAAAGCAAGTCAGATTTTATAGAGATTGTCTTCAGAACTCCCATACAGTACGAGTTATTATTATATATAAACTGGTTAGTATTCTAGCAAGTTTAGATGCAAAATAGCTTTGAAATCCTAACAGCAGAACCTTTGAATGTCAAAGGAGTAACAGAATTAATCCAGCTTGTGCTGAACCATGGGTTGCAAAAGATGTTTTTCACTTGGTGTTACAGCTAAGTTAAAGCTAGCAAGCTTAGTGTAAATACTGTCTGCATTTTCTAGATGGCTTATGCACCCCCCCAGTTTGTTCTTTTGTATAATTCCAGTCCAATTACAGGTTACAGAAGCCGCCTTGGTCACTTATGACCCAAACTCCTTGCCAGAAAGCAAAACCACAGCAAAAGTAATAGTAAGCATCTTGAACTTGAAGTCCAGCAGTCTTATATGAGGTTTTAGACAAAGTGTCACGTTCCACCCTCACAGGCCTGGAAGATGTAGAAGTTTCCCCAGACCATGGAAGCAACAAACGAGGAAGAAGCCAAGCTGGAAGAGGGAGTGGTTCCTCTGACAGTGACTCACATGTCTAACACAGACAAAGCGGCAAACTGCTCTCAAGTGGTGGCTGGTCCATTCAGGAAAAGTTAAAAAAGAATCAACTGGAAAACAAAAACCCTAACTTCAGCAGACAGAAGTTGTTTTACCTCCTGTCAGCTCTGTACAAAACACCTGCATATTCTGACATGTAACAGACTGCTTCAACAGGTCCGATATCTCTGTGCTCAGCTGAACCCTGCCTGAATTAAGTGCATGTTTCTTAAACCTTACCTCTGTACAATGTGCCACTGATGCACAGCAAAGACAGCAATTCATGTTGAGCATGAAAAGCTTTACTTGAGCCCCTCCCCACCACCAAATTTCTTCCACTACTGTCACAAGCTGAGCATGGAGGTTTTGTTTTCAATGATAGTCTGATCCAAAGAGTTGGAAGGTAGGAGAGTTTACATACTTTTAATGATCTTGACAGAATCTTAACTCTAATCCATGTGATAATGTAATTCAAGAGATTATTTCCCCCTCGAGAAAATAGAGTTGGCACAGGCAAGCTGTTCTCTAAACACAGCATGATTCATTTCCAAATGAGAGGGAAAGCTTTTCAGAGATCACTGTCCCTACTGAGCATGTACTTATGTGACACCCTGAACAAGGACAGATTTAGTCATGTGCTTACATGCACGGGGACCATGACATACACAGTCAAAACTAATGAGTGCCTAGGGCACTTGTACAGTAGAAGCAATAGTTTTGGGGTGACAAACACTCTGCTTCATTACACAGTCTTTTACCAGAGAGCCAGTTCACATGGATAACATCATATTCATTTTCTTTAATATCATAGGATTTGAGTCAGCAATATTTTTAATCCATTCTAGGTAAGTTAGTTAACTATTCATTACAGTGGAGATAGGTGAAATTCCTTTATTTGTGGAGTTCTTTTATCTTAATCCATTTGCAAAACTCAATTCAAATAAACAAGAAAAGCCCAAGGATCAAAAGAATAAAACAAATTTATAACTGCAGACGGTGTCCAAAACAAATTGCTAAAATTATCTTTTTGAAATGGAATATCTACATGTATTGCTTGCTAGACTAATCCAGGGCAAATAGTTTTCCGAATGAGACAACTGAAATTACCTGAATTTTGCTGATTCTTCTGGTCTCCTTATCCAGGTGCAGTTCTGTAGTTTTTTGACTATGTGAAGATAATAATCTTCTGGATATCTAAAAGAGGCAACAACATCAAACACTAGAATATATATATATTTAGAACAGTCTCTAAAACATTCAAATGATGCATGTATTAATAATAATGCGCACGGTGCATATATAATAGTTTGCTGTTAGAACTCCACGACCTATTTTATTTCTGTAATTTGTAACAGTACTGTCCTTGTTTAATTAGCATGTCCTATTAAACATTGTTTCTTAACAGCAATGTCCCAACAAACTTCTCAGCCACTTCCAAGCGCTGCAGTTTCAAACTGAAGTGTTCAGCCATGTATATCTGGAAGGTTTAGATCCCTCAAAAATTCTCTCTCGTGCAAAAGTCCAAAATACAAAATCTCTGCTTCTTGTATTTGTTGTTTTAAACTTAAAAAAATGTTTTAACAGGAGGTTCATGCAAATAAGAACTAACGTTACAGTTTTCCTTCACTTGCCTCATACAGTCTCCAAAGCTCAATTCTGTCATCTTATAGTGCAATCCAATATTTGCAGATATACTTTTTCCTTCAAAGTGCATCTTAAAAACAGTTTTACCCCACTGAGCACCAGTGGGGTACATGTAACCAAAGAGTTTTCTGCTTTTTTAATGGATCAAGAGGTTTACATTTGTCTCCATGTGAAATACTGCAGGGCATGTGAGCCAAAAGAATGGAGACACTTTTCCCCCATTAGGTTAAACATTAAGAGTTCCCCTATTTATGCTTGGTTCCTACAACAGCTTTTCAAAATCAGCAGCTGTGATTCAAAAGGAGGACTGGCTGGATAGAAAGGTGAGACAACATGGATGTCACTGCTACGAGTTCTATGGGAGTCATGTTTCCAATAAACATCTGCCCTGTACGATTTCAGCAAAAGTAGCTTAGTGCTGGCCCCAAAGCAAACAGTCATGGTTGCACCTAAACTGGAACTTAGAAGAGCAAATTTTGAACAACCTTAAGAAAAAATAAAATAAAGAAAGGCTGGGAAGGCATGAAACCTCACTTGTTTTTAAATAGAGCGTGAGAACTGATAAAAAGGAAAACCAAAAGGTAATGGTGGCTTGCAGCAGAAAGCACTCAGCACTCTGAAAGCTTTCTTCTATTTCTGTATTCAACATGTTCAGTACTGCAGCTTTACGGTAAATGTTAGACAAAGCAGATCCCTTTTTACTGTTTGTTTGTTTGCTCCATAAAGCTCTTGCTACTGCTGGAGTTAACTGGTTTGTCTACCCTACAGCAAAATCACTTCCCATTTCCACATAGAAAAATCTTTTATTTTCTTTTCCAGAAGAATCCTGCATTAGAATTGGTCTTTGGCTTTAAGTTGCACCTGTGACAATTTTCACTCTATGCACAAACACGAGAAGCATTTATCTTCATTACCAGGAATAGAAAACTTCTCCAGGAACCACACTATTGTGACCAAACTAATTTTTCTGAGCCCTTGAACCACTGAAGGGAGCAGGAAGGAATGGGCCAAAGTGGGAACAGAGCACAACCGGTTTCACTGCAGCTGCAGCCACTCTGACCTTGTGCAGTACATTCCTTCTCTTTCCTGCTCAGCTCCACACGTTCTCCTCCTCATGCTACGCCTGGTACTTACACGACCCCAGTCCTGCCACATCAGCTTTTGCCCTGTTCAAATGCCTTCATAGGCTACTTCAAGGCTACTTCATAGGCTACTTCACTACAGCGGCAAAAATAAAAATAAAAAGTAATCCAGAAGTCATTTGTTTGTTAGTTTTAAATAAAAAAAAGCACACACCATATGCATTTTATTCTGCTTTGGTGTGTTTAGCTGTATCAGGAAAGATTCAGTCATACTCCATAGGCAGTATGAAGAAGCGATGAGAATGGAGGAACTGGAAACAAGGCCTTCCTATTTGGGTAGCTGCCTGCTGGTCTGTTCAGCTGGCAGCTTTGCAGCTGCAGCTAGGGAAAACAGAACCACTTCCGTACTGAAGCATCTACCCAAACGGGCTCCTGTCTGCGGGTCAGACAAGTGCCAGCAGCAGCACAGGACAGAGCAGGCAGCACATGGAGCAGGGGAAGGAAGGACAGAAGCACAGGATCAGGACAGCCTAATGTTGAATCACCCATCTGGTTTTACTCCTTAAGGCTAAATGATAAATAAACGTTGCTGGGATTTATGGAAAAGAAAAAAAAAGAGATAAGAGTATGAAAAGTTATTTATACTAACATTATCTAGGAGAAAAAAATATATAGAAAACAAGAAAATTCTAGCCTAAAGATATTGATAAGATGAATATCAGAGTCAGAAATGAAAGTTTACAAGGAAGATACAGCACTGACTGACAAGTTATTAGCAAGTTACTGGGAAACATTTGGTGAGAAGGAAAATTAAAGCATCTTCCACACTGTTAGTACCAAAGCCCCTCAAAAAGCATAGGTACTCACTTTCAGAAGCTGTGAGGGCCTTGCAGTACATGTACTGCACCTAGGGCAACACCACATGTTAGAACGCAAGAACACAGCTGCCCTTCCACTGCTGGCTGCTGAGTGGAATCCCCCTTGGAGGTGGCCAAGGGCTGAGCAATTCACCTGGAAGCTAATGCTCCCAGGTCCATACGAGAGGGAACACTGCTCCGCTCACACTGTGCCTCTGGTCATGCTCCTCCTGTGACCTACAGACACTACAATCTGCCAGATTCCACATTTGCCAGTGCTGGCTTAGCATCACAAGCATCAGATACCTCAGCAGCAGATGGTGGGGACAGGAACTCTGCGAGGCCACCACAGCCCCTGCGCAAGCACAAGGCTTCATTCCTGCCAGTTCTATGGGATGAACTCTACTTGAACATAGGCAGTATTCCCACAGAGTTTTTTGGGGGAGGGGTTTTGGTGCTTTTGTTGTTTGTGTTTTTTTGTTTTTTTTTTTAACTCAAAATGAAGCTCTGGGATTTTCTGCAGCCGGGTTTACAGAGCTTACTTTTCCTCTCAGAAGCCTAATTTACCATTTCCTGCTCTAAAGGAGCCTCAGGGACTCATTCCAATGGAATCAGCCCAGAAAGGCCATCAAGACATCATTCCATGGCTCTGCTGTAACCTATACAATCCTTTTCTCCACAGTTTAATTTTAAAGAGCTGGAACAGTACTTACTTTTCCAGTGGTGCCCAGAAGCTAACAATATGTATTCACTGATGCTAAAATAATTTTATTACTAAGATAAAAAAAAATCTCAGGTAAATTGAGCTATAACAATATGTGGACAAGACAGTAATTACAGTGCTGAGAATAGTGAAAGAAACATGTCTGGTCCTGTTTTTGCCTGCCACCTCCATGCTAAACATGAAATAATTTGCTGCTCTAGGAAACATACTGTATGAGCCTGGGTGGCAAATAACACTTGGAAGTGTTTTATGCCTATGGTAATTGTCAGGTATGCATTGACTGCCTACATTAACTGCACTGGCTGTACGTAGTTGAGGCGCTGATGAAGTATCTTCTAATTTTCGGCAGATAACTAAAGGACAACAGCAGGGACAGCAGTGGTGAGACAGCAGGGAGACAATAAGTAAAACATCAGAACAGAGACAGACGCAGCCCCACTGGTTTCTGCTGGAACTATACTTGAAAAAAAAAAAAAAAAAAAAAAGGTATTTGAATTAGAAGGAAAATTGAGCAGCAGGTATGAAAAAGGGAGATCTTCCTCCATGGTTGCTTATGTTCAAGGAAGAAACAAATAAAAACAGCAGAAGGAAAAACAAGAAAAATGGAGGATCTCTCATGCTTTTGGACACTTTAATACTACAAAAACAACTATCAGTTTTTAAAGCCCTTGGGAGACTGTACACAGAATGTGCTCCAGAATAAAAATGAAAAGGTGCCAGCAGAACTCAGCATTTCAAGCCTTTTATCACCACCATCACAAACCTGTTACACTTACATAGCATTTTTTACTATCAAATCATCTGACAAGCTTTTGACAAGGAAGTTTTTCTGGTCCTTACCAATTTAAGAGGCCAGAAAGTCCAGAATGTTCCCGTAAAGTATTTATATACCATGCCTGTGGTCACACATTAAAAAAGCAGCAAAGATCTCATCAGCTCCTCTCAGTGAAGGGCAGTGAGTTGCAATATTCACAGCACAAAGCAATCCTTTGCTCCTTCATTCCAAATACCAATTTCTCTTCCCACCTACCCAGTTCATCTTCTGCCTCATTTAATGGCTCAGCTCCTTTTTCACTAGCCATAAAATAAAGGGTCTGATGGTTCCTTGTTTTTTTCTTCTACAAGCAGCTTCAAAATGTTCTGGATGTGAAAAGCACGTCTGCATTCCTGCAACCTCTACAACTTTGTGATACAGGGGATAAATAACAGCATTTATACTGCCATAGCTGGATTTTGGAGGCAACACAGTTACCGGTTGTCCTTCTCTCGGTATTAAGCATACAATTCAGCTACACTCTTTGACCTCTGTTACAGCTCTTACAAGCAGCACAACACTAGCATGGTGGCCACCATCTTTCAAGAGTTAAAAAGTCAATTACCTTGCTGCTGATGAGAAGGAATAGTGGTGGGAGGAGAGGTTTATAGAAGAGAAAAAAAAACTGAAACAGTAAAGATAGAAGTTGAGAATAAGGTGACTTAAAAACAGGTGAAAGATTTAAAACGAAATGAGAAAGTGAGAAGGGGCAGAAAAGTCAGGAGAAGCCTCAAAATCACAATTTAAAAGTTCTTACTGAAGGAAATTTTGACTTCTACAGTCCTCTGAATGGAGAAAAGCACATAATTATTCTTAGCAGTTTTTGTTTCCTGTTCCGTTCCTCCTCTCTTCATAAATGGAGTAAAAAAAAAAAATAGCTTCCACTTTAAAAGATAGCATGGCACTTAATTTTAAGCTGGCTCTTGGTCCTAGTGGGATGTTCTTCTTACTTACAATGTTATATATTTTGCTGTATCCATACTGGCAAGATGCTATATGTTGAAAGCAATGGGCTGCTTCTCCTACTTCCACTTTAGCAACTGGTAAGGAAATAGAGCAGGGCCACTAGCAAAGACTTTTTTCCACGTCAGGAAAAGGCAGAACAGAAAGTTGAAACCAGAAATGGATTCAGGGTGGAGAATTTTTGATACATCTAAAATTGAATAATTAGTTTCCTGTGAACTAGTTATTACAATAATGAGTGCAATTACTCAGTAAGTTTTTATACTAGTACATTTCTATATTTACTGTAGTGAATATAATGAAAAGAACCATTAACTAATGTTGCTCATAGCAGGAGTGTTTGACAGTCAGGAAGAGGACACTTAAGGCTAAAATTATGTGTCATAAATTCTGGTCCACATTTCTGTGAATATCTTGAAATAAAACGTTGCTAACTGGGAATGAGAAATCTTGTTGATGTACAATTTTCAGTTTTTATTTTTTAAATCCAACCTAGAATAAATCTAACAGATGTGAAAGAAAAAATGCAAGCAAACATTGGATGCACAACTTCAATTTGCTGTTGTGCAGTTCCACATTAATATCATAAAGAACTATGTGAAAAGCAGACAACCTGTTAGCCTTTTATTTAAAACAAACAAAGCAGAAAGCATAGCAAGAACCTACCTTTTCTTCTTGACAGATGATGACAAAATGTTGTCCTGAATTGCCTTACATTTTGTATCCAGTTCAAACTGGTATATTCCATCTTTATTAGCAGTTGTTCTGTTAAAAAGGTGGAGCAGGAGAAAAAGCAACATACTTTAAAAAGAGTATATTCTGACAGAGCTGCTGCATTTTCTTTGCTGTGACAATAAGACGAATAACTGTTGATTTAGCTGAAAACATTACCAAAGGAAAGTTATTCCTTTCTACTGTGAAGCTCTTGTGTAAAAGAAGGCTTTGCTGTTAGTGACTACAATGAAATTGATTCTTTAAAGAAACTAGAGTGAATTATATTTTCTGCTTTACATGTTAATCAGAAAAATGTAATTAAAAATAAATGAAACAGGAAGCCTCTTGAACATTATGAAGATATTTAAAATATTCATATTTAAAACATTTTAGCAGCCGTGATTTCCAAACACTACTGATGAAAAGTGATACTCAAAGCCAATATGATATACACAGAAAACAGCTCAGGTGAGGTTGATCTTTTTACCTGGACTTTAATTTATTGACTTGAGATCAGTACTTACTCCCTTGTCTACTTTTTATTTGTAAAAGGAACCAATGCGAGTGCCAGACAGTGATATTTAACTCCCACTGTCTCATTTTCACCAAAATCCTGTGTGGTCCTCGGGCTCTGGCAGCTCTAGCAGAAGATTGAGCTGTAAATTAGTAAATGATCAAAATACCAAGCTTTTACTCCATTCACCTCAGTTACTGTGTATCTAGGTTTAATCTCATATAAATCACCCTTTTCTTTCATCAACCATCTGCTGAGTATATTGTCACTTATCATGAAGTTCTTTCCTCCACCATTTCTATGTTCATTGCTCCTCGTGACCTCCACACCTGCCTTACTACTTACAGAGCATTTGGATACTTCTGCCTATTTGCCCAAAACAGAACTAGAAATGCAGGAGACACAGAAGCTCTCATTCATAGCTGGGTGTGAGCTGCAGCACCGAACAGACCCATTCCTAGAGTCTTCCTGCTTTATACACAAGCCAGTCTGCTTCTGCATCATCATTCTTTCACTAACAAGGACCAGAACTCATCACCCGTGCTTGCTAAAACACTGAGACCTCACAACTACAAGATTTCTGATAAGCAGCTCTTACTTGAGAAAGATGCCATTTCAAGTCACAGAACCACAGAGTGGCCAAGGTGGACAGGGCCCTCTGGGTCCATCCTGCTGCCCAGAGCAGGTGCCCAGGCTGCGTCCAGGCAGCTTCTTAAGATCTTCAAAGAATACCCCACACACACACAGCCCCTGGGTACCTGTGCTGGTGCTCTGGCACCCCCACAGCACAGAAGTGCTCCTGGGGTTTGGGAGAAACCTCCTGTGTTCTGATCCCTGCCCCACTACCTTCTGTTACACCACTCAGCATTGCCTGGCTCAATCTTATGTACACTCTCCTTTCAGGTGTTTGTACTCATTGATGAGTTCCTCCTGTACATCCACTTCTTAAACAATTAAGATCTTAAGCAATTCAAATGGGAAGAAGTCTGACTGAAGAAGAAAGCACAGAATAAATATTTGTTTATTCTGCTACTAAACTGTCTGTCACTGTCATAGCTATAACAAGGGAGGAAACATAATAAAACACCTTTTCTTCTCATCCCCTTGCCCATAATTTTCCATACACTGAGCAATTCAGCCATGAAGCAGGCTGCAGAGGAGGGAGATCAACCCTCACCATCTTTCCACAGTCAAGGAGCTGCTCCCAGGATATATCCCCAGTGCCCCCAAGGAACAACGCAGTCTGCATGCCCCTTGTTGAGGGAAATGGTAAGAATACAATGTAAACCTCTGTCCTTTCAATTCTACAGTGACTGCAACAGACAGTAACAGCTGGCACTACCTGCTGAGAGCTTCACCACTGATTTTGCATCCAGCCTCTTATCTAATTGTTTTTCAACGAATGACATCCAAATGCTAAGGCAGAAGGCTCTCGAAGCACACAGTTCAGAGGGTCAGGCACACAGCTCCACAGATCTGACAAAGTAAGTGGCAGCAGATGCCCTGCTTACAACGCAGGTACACAGGTTTACTGCAGCTTGGCCCAAGCGTTTCCCTACACACAGAAGCCACAGGTGGACCTGTTCCCAAACAACTTAACTTAGTTCTAAATCATGTTTCCTCTGCCATGCTTCTAAGTTAGCCCAGACCACAGTCAGGTACCTACAGGCACAGCTGGAGGACAACCAGCCTGCCACAAGCAGGATTCTGCTCTGCGCAGGGAGTCACTGCAAGATGCTTACAGCTTCCTGGTAATTGATGTCCTGAGGTCAGCAGAGGCGGTGAATAACATTCTCTCAACCAAATAAAAGCTTTAATCAACAGACTTCTAACATTTTAAATTCATAGCACTGCAATCAACTGAAGCGAGTTGTCTTGTTTATTTCATGTGTAATTGTTTTTTTATGCACACATTTACAAGACGAAAAATTCAAGAAGGAAGATGTCAGATAAAAAAAAGAATGAGCAAAATAAATTACAGTTTCTTTTTTTCCCCCCGTTAAATCGGTTGTAAAGCCATCAGTGGGGGGAAAAGCAATAAGGAGCCTTCCCTTTCCACAGCTCATACAAAGATTGGTGAAAATGGCACCAACATGATTTTCCACCCAAATTCTTTATCCACACAAGGCAGGCAGAAGGTAGATCACCAAAATGTTTCTTCTGTGGATTCTTCCATATTAAATTCAATTGACGCTCTTTATAAAGTGCAAAAAGATATATACATAGAACTATTCTAGCAAGACATGCAAAACAAGGACATCTCCCAGTAAAGGTGAAATTTCTGAATTCCTCTTTCACCATTGGAGTGGCTTTGGCTTCACACGAGTGGAAAATTTTTGCATTCGAACATAAAGGGGTGTGCAGACTTCTGCATTATTCATAGCAGAGTTATGGAGACATCAGACTCAGATTAGATTTCTCATCACTTTCGACATTCATGCTAGGCAACATTTATCACTAAATGAATTCATCTAGTGGATGACAGCCTCTGTACAATACTGAGAACCACACTATAACTTTTTCAGTGCAACCAGACAACGTGCTCCACAGGTTGGCGACATGCAGCTCGTTTTGCAAACTCTTCAACTCAGTGAGAGCTTGATGAGAAAACCATGTGTAGGGCAAATAACCCCAAGAAAAGCACTCAAGGAAATAGTGCGAAAGGGGGTATATTTTTGGTAGGCTTAAGAAGATGGTATACAAACAAATAGTAAAAGAGAGTGGCTCACCTTGATGATGGTCGAGGCTCACTAATAACTCACCAGGGAGGGATCTCCAACAAGAGATCCTTCCCTGCTGGTGGTCAGCCCTTAAATGGGGTCTTGGGAGAGCTGGAGTCAAACTCCACCCCTTCCAATCACACTCACTTGTGCCCCTGCAGCTGACTCAGGGCTTACCTCAGGTGATCAATCAGTGGTTCAGGCCATGATTCAACAGTTCCCATACACCGTGTTATAGTCTGTTGGCTTGGACATGCAAAACAGACCAAACAGCTATTTCTACAAAAATTCCCTTAGAGTGCTAGATGTTCTCAAAGCCAACTATATTGACCCAATGTTGAAAGAAGGCTATTTTTTTTTTAAATCATATATGAACAGCTTGAGGTCCACATCCTTCCTATGGCAATTCTAGAAATTCACTAAGTACACCATCTGTACTTTAATAAAGCCACAGTACATTAAGATCATGTGCCATATTTATCTGCATGTTGTTATTCTATATTTTACTCACAGGAAGACAACATGCAACATTTTCTTAAACTGCAAAAATCTGGAACACATGGATTGCACCCACTTCCACACAGTAACAGACTTCAGATGGAGCCTAAGTCCTGAGACAGTCACTTGACACGAGTGAAATAGAAGTTTCAAAAAAATCAATGGGAAATGCATTGCCCACGGTGAATAACTCAAAGTCTGTGTGTTCAACTTAAGAAGTACCTGTGCTCCCCTGGAAGAATAGTGATAAAAAAAAAAAAAAGATAGGAAATAGGGAACTAGGAGAAAAAACAGTCATCTGATCATCTCATTTGTAATCATGTTCCAGCAACTGGAATGGATTGCTCCAGGATACCCTGAGACTGAGAAACTGTAAGGGAAGAGCAGAGTCCATCATGCTGCGCCTACAGCATTCAGGCCTGAGACTAGAAGGAGCCTTAGTGCAGGGAATCACCAGGTACCTCTGTCAACATGGAATCTGAGGGGAGTGGTGACACAGCAAGAAAAAGGGAAGCCCTTTAAAAACAAACAAACTCACTCCTCCCAAAAAACCAACAACAATCAGAGTAGGAAAATGGATGGATGTAAAAAGGACGGAAAAAAAACAGACACCAAGAAAAAGTAGGGGGAAAAAGGAAGTATAGTGTTGTGAATTATACTGTAAGAAAGGTATGCCCCAGACCAAAAGGTCAGTCCTCCAAAATTCCTACAAAAAAACAGTTGGAAAAATTGAAAGAATGTGGGATCAGATTTTCAGAAGAGTTCAGGACTGGGCTGCCTGGTGGCACTAAAAGCAACAAGAATTTCACTCCTAATCTCAGAGGGAGATAAGTACATGCTGAACATCAGAGGAAAATCCCACTAACTGGCTTTATTTACTCTTTGCCAGCAGAACCAGATGCTCCCTCCCCCATCTTCACATTCTTTCCTCTACAAAACAGCAAAGAACCTCTTAACTGTGTTCCAGTAGAGTTTCTCCAGCTAAACAGGACAACTTCTGCATGCAAAGCTGTACACTTACAACCTTTTGGGATCAAACAGCACTATACAGATTGTGAATTCCTTCTGACTTGCTTTCTCCCTTGAAGAGACTCATTTATATTTGAATCCCATACTCAACTAGTTGAATACTAGTTGTCAAAAACCTGTAACCCACATTTCCCTAGGAATAATGCTTTTTGTTGCTATCTTTGACACCACTTCAAATGAATCAGATGATAAGAATATAGTGATGCTTTTAAGGTTCGCAACACCTTGATTAATAAGGCAATACACCATTTAAATGCTTGGTGAAATGGGCTATAAAATGGCTCTATCAAGCCATAGGAGTAAGAATTTGTCTTGTAACATTAATCACAGTAACTGTGAAAGAGACTGATCCTACCATCCTTGTTCAAATTCCCAGAGGTTTTGCTTATCTAAGAAATGCTAAATCAGGTCTTTAAGACAAGCTGCATTCTGAAATTATTTGGAAGATCTTCAGTGCATTCACCGGCATTATACATAACATCAGATATTCTTTATTTATAAACCGCATGACACACAACATGACAAGCAATATCCAGACTCTCACAGTAGGTAAAGTGAAAAAAAATCAGGTACTTACACCAAAATGATGTTACGACAGTACGTGACAGACAGAATGACAGAGCAGTTTCACTTGGACCAAGTAAACAGGAACAGAAAGAAGCTGGGAAACCTTTCACTACTGTCAGAACATAAATACGTCCTGGCAGCAGCTTCCAGCTGAACACCTATTCATTTAGACAGAACTAATACATGAGGCACGCATTAGAAATGTGCTCTTAAAATATGCCTGGATGCATCACTCGGAAACGAATACTAAGACAGCGGTAAAATTAGTGAAGGGCCACCAGTGCTGACTAATCTAAACTGTAGCAAATTGTTTGTGCAACATACTATGCTACTGTTTATAATCTCCCTAATAGTCTGCCTCTTCTTCCTTTCCTGCCTGCCAGAATGCAATATTTTGACAGGAGACAGAATGTACAGGTCTCTGTAGCATAGTTAATTAGGTATAGTTGTTTATTCCCTAGGCCTGCATAAAGATCTGCTGCTGAGGGAGGAATTGAAGAAAGGAGAATTGTGAAACACTGTATCAATACTAACTTGTTTACTGTAGCTCCTCAATCACTTCCTCCTACTGCTCAATTAGCTCAACAATCTCTACACTGCACTTGCCTTCAACCTGCAAAGACAGAGTAAGCAAGGAAAATAGTAAGCAAATGCCCTAAATACAAACTGCTGCCTTGCTATTATCTGTATATAAAACGTATACACATGGTGCTTGAGAAGACTATTTTCACCTTCCCAGTAGCAGCTGGCATTATTTATCTGCTCTACATGCCACAGTACGAAAGGAGCTAGAATGTCAGGTTTAACATAGCACACTGGGATTCATGACAGAGACAGTAGTACCCAGATCCTCTCATCACAGACATCCTCCCCTGGCGAGCACTAGCAGCCCCGAGCCTTCTGTTTTGCTGCTAATGACACAAACACACAATCACAAACGCAGACAGAGAATCAAGTGCCTTAAAGGGAGACAAGTACAGGACTTCTCCTTCTGGTTGCACTGTTGGCTTATGCAAGTTTTTGCTATACTTGCAGTTATAGCTTAAAATACGAGAGGGTGGTAAAAGGCGAAGGCATGATGATATGCCAGAGAATGAGAATACTGCAATCTGAATGATACTGCTCACATGGAAAAATGGGGACCACTAAAGACATCTTGTTAAAAAATAGCTGCGTTTTCACTAAGAAACCCTTCTATAACAGCTAAAGACCATGAAATAAGCCCAAGTCAAAAACTGGCAGTCACGCTGTAGAGGCAGTCACATTGTTTGAGATTTCTAACGTTTAACAAGGAAAAGAGGTATGAAATGTACTGTAAGAGCCAAACCACAGCTTCAAGGTTACTGAGACACAGATCTTCAGAGAACTTTATGTGCCTAGCCACCACCTAATTAAACACCACTGTGCATGGCAGCTGCCTAGAAATCTAAGGCAGTCTGAACCAATCTCTTACTTTTCATCCTTTCATCCTTCAATTTCATCCTTGTAAAAGAATTATTCAATCTGAAAGAGCAGATTAGCTTACATTATTGCAAGACAACAGTATAATAGGGGCATGGAGATTCTTCAAGAGATGTCTGATTACAAATATGCATCAACAGCAAAGGAGATCACAATAAGGGTAGAGGTTTGTTTGTGATTCTTGAAAATCATCTACTACCTGACTATAGCTCAACAAGTGCCCTTTTTTTCTTTTTAATTTCCTCCCACCGAAGCCTGTGACAAAAATATTTGCTTGCCAGAGAAACGAGTCTGACTGATGAAGTGATCAAAGTCTAACCTAATACATTTGCACACTCTCTTGTGCAGAATGGGATACAGCAACCAGGCACTGCTATTCACACCTTCAGGGCATTTTAGGAGAGCTACACTAGGAAAGCGTGCGCCAATAGATTGTTCATAGGTTTTAGGATCACCATACTAACACTGCCTCGTTCAAAAAACTCACTAATACCTACACAACCTATTTTAGTCATGGACTCTTAGCCCATTTTCTATACTTACGGATGCTGCAGCAAAACCTCCCTGAAAACTGGAATCTAATTCCTCCTGCCCACATCACCCACCTCCATCATGGAGGGACTGGTCTAAATCTCCTGAACAAGTCCAGATGCTCTCCAGATCTCATCTCTCCAGCATGGCCATCAGCCAGGCCCCATCCAGCTGTTGCCTGGATCAAATCCCTCCAGCATGGCTCCCTGCCCACTCCAGATGCTCTCTGGATTAGGACACAGCTCCTGGTCAGTCCAGCAGATCTGTCCTTTCTCAGATGCCAAACGTACTACAGACTCCTATCAGGACAACCACCCACATGAGAAAGATCATCCCCTCCTGGATTCCACCAGTAAGCCTTCCCTCCAAAGACACTACAGCTTATGGGAGTTACAGTGAAATGAAACTTTTTGGACAAATAATTTATTTGTTGCACTTCTGCAATAACTTAGTCACTAAAAATACAATTTCAGGCTGTGGAAAACTAGTTCCGAATTGGTGTCAAAATCCTCCAACCAGTTTAATGAAAAACATTTATTTAAAATCTCACGCTCAGTTGCCTTATTATAGAGATTGCCAACTGACCCATATATGCCATGGATTTTCAGCCCTCTTCAGCATGTGTTGCTTCCACTTTCTTTGCTCCAGTTGTGAGTGCACTAAGAGCAGATGGGAAGTGGCTAGGCTCTGTTCTCTGAAGTGTTCTCTGCCAGCATTTCTAGTCAATTTGACTCGACGATTTAACATACAGAGCTGAGTGGCAGGAGGCTGCAGCTCGGAAACTAACTGGGAAAGGCAGAATACGAGAAGATGGTTGCAAGGGGGAACCACAGACATAACACAAAACAGAGCAGAAATGAGAACGGAGTGACAGCTGCAGAACAGAGCACATACAGCAAAACCAATAAATAGTTAGGAGTGGAAAAAAGGAAAAAAAAAAAAGCAGAAAGGGAAAAAATGAACACAGGAAAGAGAAGCAGGCTAGGAGCACATAATGGTAGTTAGAAGCCTGCAAATGCTCCTGTTCCTTTTGTTTCACTCTGACTCTGAACAGCGTTTTAAACTTACAGTAGTTCTAAATTTTAAGGACTGGAGCACGAGCACTCTCACTGGAAAAGTGTGAGAAACCATATGTCGTGATGGTTATTAAGACTATCGTCCCTTGGATTCACTTAGGGAAAGCATATGTTATTTCACCCTCAAATTTCAGCTAGGCTGCGTGAAATGTCGGTCTCAGTAAGGTTAACTGCATTGTCACCACTGAATTCAACACAGCCAGGACACGGCAGTTTCAGTTAAAGATCCAATTCCCAAGTTCTTTCCATTTTTTAACTGAACTCTAACGTTAATGAGGCTACATAAAGCAAAAGAGAAGAGCAAAATATTTACAAACTATTTCTTACACAACAGCATCTCACGTGTGGATGACTCCATCCTCTTCTGCACTACTACTTTTCCTATGGTGTGTGAAGACTCAAGAGAACAAAAACATCACCGTTAATGTCAAAAGCTGCTAACGCAACTTGTTTGATAGCTTATTCTACCAATTATTTTCACATGAAACTTCACGGTATGAAACAACAGGCTGCAAAGCGAAGATCTGAGCCGATGCAAAAGATCAAGGCGTGGGATCAGATGGAAGGACTCCTGAGAAGGGAGACGCCGTGCAAAACAAAAGAGCCTTCATACACCTGGCCTTTGGGACAAATAGGTGTTTTTAATAAAACACGCATGCCAAAAATGATAATAGCACTACTCAGCTCCAGCATCCTGGGGAGGAGAATGAGGGATACCTGGCACACAGCATCCAGGACGATGCAGAAATCGCGTGTTAGCAAAACTGCCATAGGCAACATCTCACCGGGCTCCAAACCAAAGACAGAGTGACAGCCGTCATGAAGAGGCCCTATTAGCAGAGCACACCTTGAAGTTAACGGGAATTTTCACTTTCTCGGTCTAACAAGCCCCTACGCTCCCTCCGACCGAGCTGCTCGAAGAAAACGGGCTGAACGAACTGAAGCAAAGGGCAAACGCGCGCTCCCGCACACCTCCCCGAGCAACCCGCCCCGCCAGCAGCCACAGCCCCTACCTGTTCTCGGGCCGAGGTAGGGACGTTAGGGGAGACCTGAGGGCTCGCACCACTTTCGGAGTGACAGTCGCTACCTCTGCCTCCTCCTCCTCCCAGCCCCTGGCAAGCAAGACGGGATGACAAAAGTTGTCAAAGCCGGAGAGAGCCGCCACCGGGCGTGAGCCGCGAGCCGAGCCCACCGCGCGCGATGAGCGGCTTCGCCCCGGAGCGAGCTCCTCCCGGCCCCTACCTGGCTCGGAGGGGCCGCTCGCCGCCCAGCCGCAGCAGGCAGCCGCCGAGCAGCGTGCCGCCCAGCGCCGCGGCCAAGGCGACGACAGCCCGCATGGTGCGCTCGGCAGCGGCTCCCGCCGCAGCTACGGCCGCCCCATAGTATTTAAGGGAAGCGGCGGGGAGGGGGAGGCGGCCACGGCGGCTCTCCGCCCCGCCCCGCCGCGCCGCCGCCATCAGCCCCGTTCCCGCCTCGGCGCCGTGCCGCCCCGCGCTGCGGGCCCTGCCCCGCCGGGAGCCCTGAGGGCACGCCGCCCCTTCCGCCCAGCCTGCCCCTCGGGCTGGGGCTTCGCCGCGGGGTTCCCGAGCGGCCTGCTTCAGCGTCGCTCTGCTGTGTACAGATAACACCGAGCCTGCTCTTTACATATAAAACACCTTTACAATATTTTGGGTAAATAAACCTTCGTGCGGCTGCTGGTGCTGCTACGTGCAGCCCGGGGAAATGACGGCCCCGTGAATGAGGCATGCCGGATTAAGAGAACGGGTGATAGAGACGCAACACCTTAAGGCGGCTGCACAGTCACAGCCAGCAGGCTGATAACTCACATCTGCAGCTTCTTCCATCTCTCTCTCGCATTCTGTACCTGCGAGCACCACCAAGCTGTGCAAGCATCCCTTCTTGCTGTGCCCTGAAGGCTCATAATCCTCTGACATAAAGCCCCATCACAGTTATATAAATGAGAAAACAAGGGACACAATAATGTGCCAAGTAAGTGGCTGGATAGTGCAGTGAGCTGCAGCATGCCTGTGGTCCATCAAAGGAGCTGCGTGGCACCCGCTGTGATGCTCTGTGCCGGGAAACATCCAATTATTTGTTTTAGGGCACTTGTGAAGTCACTGGAGAGCTGTGCTGTGGATGCTGGCAGGGAGCTGGAGGGGCAGTAGGTACCACCTGGCTCTGTGCTCCAAGCCTGCAGTGTACATGGCTCAGTTTCCCTCCTGGCTTTGAAGTCCTTGGTCACAATCCAGAAACAAAACACCGCATTAGGGCTCCTGAAATCCTGGAGAGGTGTGCTGTTCTGGATCTGTCAGCAATTGTAAATATATCAAAGAAATTTCACCCCCTTTAAAAAACTTCCCTTCTCAGGTACATGCTATAAGCTTAGTTGGCACCATATTTGAATGTGTAGAAGCATATAGTCAGGCTTCTCAAGGTAATGTCTTCGCTGGACAAAAGATATCAGAGAATTCGGGTTTACAGTTACCTCAGAAAGGCATAAAGGCTTCTGTTTGTCAAACTGCTTCAGAATGTCCATTAAATACTATATAAGCAGTAAGTTTCCAATTTTAAAGCATCTAATGATACTTCATATAAGCTGTACAGGAAAGACAGCTAAGCATTACAGTCCAGAAGATAATTGTTTTGAGTATTTTCCTCCCTTTTGGTATTACTCCCCTGTGAGAGCACAGTTTTCCCCTGAGTTCTGAAGTATCACTGTCAGCTAATCCATGGGAAATTCAGTGATGTCAGTAGGTATGGCATATTTCAAGCCAAAGATTTGCTGCCAACACCGGTCTATAATACCAGCAGAAATCTTTACTCCCTCCCTCCCCCCCTTTCCTCTCCAGATCAAAAGGTTAATCTGTATCAAACTAAAGTTCCCACGAAGAAAAGGGGAAGATTATAAAACCTGTCCGTATAATTAGACTCAGCAGTTGGTGCTTGTTGTTTACAAACAACTTCACAGACATTTATTGATTGAGTGTCACAGTATCTGTAGATGTTATCAGCTTTAATTCTCTGTCAAAGCAGCTTAGGACAGAGGTTTAGTGACCCACCTAAAGGGTGAGATGAGAATCAATGAATCCAGCATTCCTAAAATCAAATCCTGATTTAATGGTCATATTTGTTTCTTGCATTACCACATCAGAAGCAGAAGTATCAGGTAACCTTATGGAAGGGACAAAAAGATAAAGGCAAGATGCCATATAGAAGAGGTACACAGAGGCTGTCCCACCCCTTCCTGACAGCTGGAGGCTGGCACATCTTGGCAGTATCCCCCAGCTTCTGATTCCCATTAGCTTCCAAGTCAGTGAGAACTGATAATTGCTAGCTTGCACAGGAGGAAGAGATCACTAATCAGCCAGGTGGTTTCCACAATGACTTTTCCACCAAGTTTCTACAACCTGACTTAGCTGCTAATTTGGGAAAAAAAAAAAGTTAAGATGTGTCCTTGGGTATCATCTGCAAAAGCCTGCTTCCCCTAGGTTGACTGGATTGCATCTTAGGAGTCTGGTGGTGATGCCCGTGGGGCTGCCTGGTCATGTGGTGCTATTTTAACCTTCTTATTTCCGGCAGCTAAAATCATCTTAAAGAGCAATTAATGTTCATTAAACACTTTCCTAATGCTGCCTTATCATCTAAGCCATGGCTGTTGCAGAAATGTTAGCAGTTACAAGTAGGAGAGAAGGTGACTGGTACAATCAGGAAGAAGACAAAGGCACCAGAGGTAGTGAGACTGGAATCTCACATCACAGTGAAACATGGGAGACTCAGAGCAAGATGTAGGTGAGAGACTACAATTTGGGTGTTACCAAACACCAATGGGAGCAGATGCTATCAGTAAAAACAAAACAACATCGAAGTCCAATCCAAAACTAAGTATTTTGTGTGTTTGCTAGTGCTACACCTTTTTGAAGTCTTCCCTTACTGCTTTTCCATAATTCTTTTTCCAGCTCTCACGAAATAGGCTTTGTTAAAACAACTAAATGTAGCCAGCAAACTGCACTGAGGTCTGCTGAAAACAAGTTACGCTGTTTAGAAGCAGTTCCGTGTACCCCAGCTTTATGACAGTCATCAGGAGTGTCAGTGATGGTTCCTCCTGTAAGGCCCTACTCCCTCTCCACATGGAAGAGGAAAAGAGGGCACGTGCAGATCATTTCAGGATATTGAGTGCCTTGTAAGGCCTCACTCTGGTGGCAGGACTTGCTCCTGTGCACAAAATGAGTATGATTTTCAGTGTTGTAAACTTGACTATGCTTTCTACATGTCAAGGGAAAGTATTGCTTGTGTTCCACCAGATTCTTCTGTTTACTTTTAACCAAGTAACCAGCTTCCACCGTTCAGCAATTACAATCCTGCATGAAAGCAAACAAACACCCATTGTCTAAAATCACTTCCTAGCATAAATGAACTTGAGGCCAGTAACTGTACTGAAAATCAGCACTCTACTGCCAGCAACCAGGCAAGACTCCATCCAATTAAGGGCACAGCTGGCATTCAAATGCCCATGATTGTACTGCAATCCAATGTGTATGTTCTTCCTAAGGAAACTAATGGGGAGAAGAGGATCTGAATACCAATGAGGTGCAAAGGATGGTTTTAATGCAAAATTCCCAACAACTTGCAAGTTGTTAACCTGAAGGTAGGTATTTTTTCTGTTCTCTCCCTAAACACACTTATTGAGACCTCTTAATTGAACACCATAAGAAAGGCTGTATTGGGTCAGGTGAGAGCAGCATGTTCTTCAGGCAGCAGACATTAGCAGACTCCTGGGGAAGGGGCATGCAATGATCTGTCCCCAGACCCTTTCCCAGCTTCCATCAATCAGGGTTTAGTTGCCTTTCATGGATTTCTCTTCTATAATTGTGTCTAATTGCTTTTTGAAACCATGTAAACTCCTGGCATTGACAGCGGCTTGTGTCAGTGATTTCCGTCCAATTTGAAATCCTTCCCATTATGGCTGCCCCAGGAACAATTTTCTAAGGATTTCTATTGTAACGTGGAAACTCTAGTTTCCTATGCTAAAGGATGTGAAGCACTAAATATTCTTTTGCAAGGAATTTTGTTACACATTGCACAAATCAGCACTGTTCTTAATAGAAATTCACAGCATCTATTGCTAGAATCAAGACTGAGTTATTACTGAGCATACTGTGAGTGCAAATTAAAAATAATGCACAACACTCAACCAATTCCTAATGAACCAATAGCACAATGTCAAATCCACCAGGAACAAAGACTTCTAATACTATTATTAAAAGCCCAAATAAACAAAGCAAGTAAATCAACCTTGACAAATGCTGTTTGAGTAACTTTTACTTGTCGTAGATCAGAGTGCAGACTGACAGTACAGCCCAAGCTGCCTCAACATGCCTGCACAATGGATGAGAGCTGCACCTCCAAAGTGGCACATAGTACAAGGGCTCTCATTGGGCTATATTGTCAGCAGCTGAGCTAATTACTTGAAGCTTAACATTTCTTTCCATCAGCAAATACAGACAATGTGTCCAGCTGCTTATCCGCACAAAAATCTAATTTGGAAACACATTTACTGAAGTGTAAGTGTAAAATAGCCATGAGAATGAGAAATCACAGTGGAGTCTGATCATCCTTGGTGATACAGCGGTCAGGCAGTATTGTTTATGCTTATGGAAAGCCACAGTATACAAAAATACATTATGTAAGCAAAGAAGGGCGATTATCTGGAAGAAAAGAGAGGGAGGGGCAGTTGTCTGAAAGGCTGATATTCAGATGGGAGGATTATCTATTGAGTTTGTTCCAAGATGGTGGCCTCATGGCCAACTCCATGGCCATGGCTCTTTAGGATTGTAGTACACAAAAAAATCTGCCCTTTGTTTTTGGCATTCTTACATTTCTCTCCTCAAATTTCACATAGAGTACAATAAATAAAAAATAAGGACACTTGCATAAATATGTGGATAGATTACTTGGTATTAAAGAAAAAATAAAACATGATACAGAGCTGCATAACCTCACAGGTTTAAAGGAACCTAGAACCAGGAAGACAGGACCTGTCTTTAAACAGGGACAAAGCCATTAACCTCATTAAATAAATTTAAAAATAATATGACCTCCTAGACCGTAACCTAAACCTGTTCTCACACAACACTGATTCTTCCATTCTATTCTGCAGTAAAGTGTTGAATACTTCATAGAAGCATCACTGCTATGAATCCCAGATCCTCCATTTTCTGTTATTCTGTCCTTTTGAAGCCATTTACAGAGTTACACAGACTGATAAGGCTGTGGTGCCAGGAAGGTGCCAAGTGAGTGCAAGTACACCCAAGCCTCTGTGCCTGCAGCACACATGCCTCACAGAAGTATGTGGATTCTGATCAGGGCTCACAGCTGTAGGGTGCTCAGCTGAGAGCCAACACCCCAAAGGTCACACAGGAGAGGAATGAATTGTGAGGATGCTAGAGGGTCTGCTAACAGAAATGCTAATGAGTCTGACCTAGCTTAATTGGGGCCAGCATCCTGTTTCTGGAGAAGCACATGGCAAAAACCTGTTTAGAAAAAGCTCAGTATGTTTCCACAGTGAACTATCAGCATGAAACATCAGGGCACAGGGGGCACATCCCTGTTACACAAGGGAAAAGCAGGATAGTAATCACTACCAGAACACACCCTGGAAAGAAAAGAGACATAGGAAAAGAGGCCATGCAAGAGCATTACTCTTACCACAGGGACCACCTTCCTCATTCAGGAAACTCAGGAAAACCAAGACCCAAGGAAAGACAAAAAAGCCTAGGCTATTTTTTATTTGTGCTTGTCTAGTAATGCCCTGAGCCATTTATAAACCAGAACAGAAAGCCTTTACTTTCAAACAGAAGTCCAAGCAACTTCAATATCTAGCAAGATATACAGACATATAAGAAGGTGCAACATGATATAGCATAACAAGACAGGAAAGCAGTAAAGTCTCAGGCTATAGCAAGTAAGGAACTGCTTAGATGTAACTGCAGCAAGTACAGAAATAAGAGGAAAAAAAGGACTGCTTACCTTGAGAGTGCTTGTAAGACCCTCAGGTACACAGGGATCTCCAGATAAGACCTCCTCACCTCCAATGCCAACCCTTAAAAAAGGTCTGGGAAGGGGTAGATCCTGACTCCATCCCTTCCAATCACTCAGGTACATTGCATGCACCTGAGCTCCCCTGGGTTGGCCTTGCCTTCCTGCCAGGTGCTCAGTCACTGCTTCAGGCTGTGACAGCATTTCCACCATAGAAGTCTTATTACCTACTAGCATTGCTTCACATGTTTTTGTTTTGTTTTGTTTTTTTTTGTGGGGAGGGGGTGGGGGTTGCTATTCAATATTCTGGAGTAACTTTTTGTCTGAATTACACTAGTTGAAGATCGAAGCCCTGAATGGGCTAGCACACTTTGGGTTCACATTGGCAGTGGAGCATAGCCAGAGCAGCACTGCTACCAGGGTTGGTGAGGGGAGGGGAAGCTGGGCTGAGGCCAGCTTGGGGCTGGGAGCAAGTGAGAAGCCATGGCCTGAGCTCTGCCCAGGGAATGCAGACAGTGCTAGATGCAGTCCTGAACTTCTTTCCCCAAGCAAACCATCTTGTGCTGAGTTTTCCATCTCTGTGTCTTCAGAACTCATCATGCTACGTACAGCATTACATCCTGCCATATGTAAATACTATCTCCTCCGTGATTCATGCAATAATTAAAAGCAACAATTATTTTAAATGTTACCTTCCCCACTTCAGTAAATAGGCTGATATCCGTGCGTCAGCAGCAAGCCTTGCTGATCATGTTGCACACCCAACTTGCTTTCATTAGGCTCTGCAAATATACTGCACTTCTCGCAAAATCTGCGTGCTGGGTAAGCCAGAATCTCTCTTACGGTTCTCAGATATCCACTTATGTATTTGTCTCCCTCTCAATTACTGTGCTTCCAGAGAAAGCACATTGTTGTTTATTATTATCCAGCGCTTTCAGTGCCCTGGCAGGAGAGAATTAAGGTCTGGCAGAGGGGAAAACTGAATGTAGCCCAGGAAAATTGAGTGCCATCTGAGCAGAGGGATAAATAAATGCTCTTGTGTTTAGCATTATTTTACAGAACAGGCACTCAGTACCCCACTCCTAGGTGAGACTTCTGCAGCACATGCTCATTTTCCAATCCACCTTCATTTTAACCTTGAGGGCTGTAACACCTACAGTGCTCATTTAGAGACACACTGCTTTATGTGCCATCAGAAATGCCCCAAAGCTAACAATTCCAGCTAACACAATTAGTTTATTAAGTGTACGGTTTACATGTCATGTTTCTGAGTCATTTTTATTCAATGGTATTGCCATAACTGACTATCAGATCTGAGACAGTTGGTTAAAACACGTCGGTGTTAGGGAGGAGGATCCAAAGAAGATCCAACACTCCCGGGGTGTGCGGAGCCCCAGGGGTGAGGGGAACAGTGAGGAGGAGGATGAAGGCATTTCATCAGAGAGAACGCTGAAGCTTGAAGCACCATTATCATGCTGCTGGGAGATGTGCATTTTAAATACTAGCATTTAAAATCCTTTGCTTTTAATTTTGTTTGCATATTGCATGAGTGTGCATTTGACCGAATAGCTGAGTGTGTGTAAAAGGCAATTCTAAAGCAAGGAATCATCGCTTGAAGCCTGCAGCTGGAGAAAATTTATTCCAGCTTCCCAGATGTGCACAAACTCAGCTTGGCTGTGTTTAAGAGCACACTGAGAACTGAGCGAGCACGCAGGATGTGCTTCTATTGATAACTGTTGGATGCAGTCATGAAAACCTAAGCTCATCCTGCCGGCAGCAGGCAGGGTAGGGCAGGCAGCACGCAGCCTCTCTGTGCCGCCCCAACCCCACCTGCATCTTCCTCAGGTGCAGGGGCTGCTCGAGTCCTGCACTGCTCCTGTGCTCCTTCCTTGGCTCATTCATCAGTAGCACATGTGCTGTAATAATTGTGTGCAAAATGGATCATTTATCCAAGCTGGGACCCTAGATTCAGTCTAGATAAGAGGAAATGGAGCTAGCTCCCTTTCTCAGATCTGAAGAGCAAAATGATCTGCATTGAATTGCATGTTTTCTGTTCTGTGGCAGACTTTGCTGCTAGCTGAGGATGACTAACATGTCGTGGCAAGCATCTGGAAGAGACACTGTGTGCGTAGTGTACGGAGCCCTGCAGGACAGGAACCAGTTGTCCGAGGCCCTGTTGTGTGTCTGCCCCAGTGATGCACACTGAGATCCAAAGAAAGATGGTCTCTCAAAATTAAAAGGTGGAATTCAAAACTGAGACACGCTTATTTCTTTGTTCAGATATTGCACTGTTGGTAAAGCTGCAATGCAGCTTTCACTGTTCACTGTTTTTCTCATTAACAATTATTCAGCAGCCCCATAATAACATTATCCTGTTTCCTGTCATTTTACATTTACTGAGGATATACTTTATCTAGACTCATGTAGATAATGCAGGTAGCTATTAATAAGCACAGAAACAGTTCAAGCTAAACAAAAGAAAGAGAGTGTGGCCATGGGAGTGCTCTCCCAGCAGGCAACAAAAAGATGCTGCTTGATGTTCCACAGGAATCTGGGGAAAGTATGCAGTGGCCTGGGAACATGGAGATCTGCTCTCACAAAGCCCAGATGCGAACCCATGCCCTGGACAGTGCTTGGCTAAGGCCTTGGGGCTGGTGTGAAGTGAGGGGCAGCACTTTAAGCGGCCCACAGAAGGCAACATCCTGACCTGCAGCAAGTGTTGGATGGGAGAGGAGTGATGGGAGCCCTGTTGGCCCCAGCATCGGGGTGAAGAAGCCCTGGGATGGCAGAATGAACTGCAGGGTGGGGGCACTGTAATCAGGATACTCTTGGTCTTTTTGGGCTAGAGAGAGTTGCCATTATGTTTTTCTGACTATGGCATCTGCACTCACAGGTCAAGGTAGTATAAGATAAAAGTGACAGAACACATTTGATAGTACTGACTTATGCTGGAATCATAAGGTTAATATTATATAATATTTGGCAGTTTGTGTTAGATTCCTGATTCCGTGCTCAGCCACCTCTATTACTTATGCACAGTATTTTTTGGAATTAAGGAAGTTATTAAATATAAACTCATAAAATTAACTAACCATGAACATTTTCTTTCTAAATAGCCTACGGATACTATTTTATCCTAGGCAGATAATATCTAAGATGAATAAATGATATACGAACAAGCTGATTTTGCCAACTTTAGGTGCCAAACCTCTGCTTCTAGATGGAGGCTCAAGTGATGTATTTTTCATGCAAACATCAACCTCGTTAGATCTAGTTATAAAAGATCTTGAAAAAAATAAAATTACGAGAGGCACGACTGGAATGCCATGGCTGGGTTTCCTGTAAACGAGAACAGTCATTCAAAGTATACACATCCTCATCTGAATCCTTCACCCTGGATTCAATTGTATTTAAAAAAAAGGTAGTTGCTTCTGGGGAGGAATCTACTTCATCCAAAAGTGGACACACATAAGCTAGGTTTTCTTGCCAGGCATATTAAAAAGAAACAGAGATTACAGTTCAGCTACAGGTGAGGTAAAGCCCTCCTGCCTGACAATGGGAGAGATTTAGGGGAATTAAAATAATCCCTATCTTGACCTGAAAGTGCAGATCTTTTCCTTTATTTGGATGTTTTGTGCTACATTATATCTGCAAGTTTTAAGTTTTTTCTGTTAGCCTGGTACACAATTTCTTCTGAAGACATGTGGTCAAATCAAGTCCCATTTTGATGGTTGGAATGAACATGAAGGTCTTTTCCAACCTAGATTATTCAATGATTAACGTGGACTAAGCTTGACAGTTCTGGGTTTAAAATGCACTTGCGTATTTAATTACTTGGGAAAAATAATTCATAGAGACTTGGTGCAGTGACTGCACTTCAATGGATATACTTCTAGAAGTTCGGTTTCCAAATTAAACATTCACTCCCCTCTGCAAAATCCAAAGCTAGAGATCCGTTCTTTATCCCATTTCAACTTCTTACTTAAAGCTATTTAATCTGCACAGTTAGGGCTGATTAGAAAACACTTCAGAAACTTGAAGGAAATGGGATTATCCTGCAGAGCCACTGCTGCACCAAAGCCCCAGAAAAGTGTCAGGGATTCTCATGACTTCTCAGAGACCGTGTGACATGCAGCAGGACTCTGAAGTTAGGGCTTTCAGTTTTCATGGTAGAATCATAGAATCATAGGATTGCTTGCATTGGAAGGGACCCCTTAAAGGTCATCTAGTCCAACTCCTCTGAACAAGGGCACCTACAGCTAGATCACAGTGCTCCGAGCTCCATCCAGTCTGACCTTGAATGTCTCCAGCAATGGAGCATCCACTGCCTCTCTGGGACATCCACCACATTTCTGGGTATTCCACTTAAGACTAAGTAATGGAATATGGGATCAAAAAGTAGTGAGAGGTTTATTCAAATTGGATTTCTGGCATTGCCATCTGTTTGCTAACAGTAGCATGCCCACCCTTTTCATATCCTTTACCCTCTTGGATATCCTTATTAACATGAGTTGTCCACCCTTGTACATTCACTTAGCATGCTTCAGTTTCCTCTGAAATTGGAGCAGAAATTCCCCTTTATCTTCCTTTTCCTAAAGAGAATGAATGCCTCACTCTCCCCTCTTCACCCGCTGCACTGCAGCAGGCTGGGAGTTTGCCAGCACTCATGCTGAAATCAAAAGGGATATGGCTACTAAAATCCACAGAGAACAGAATTAATGTGGAAGGAGTACTCAGGGAAGACCAAGCTCCTCCAGAAGAACTCATCAGGGCTGGGAAGGGCCCTGGGCCTCTGAATTCAAGTGCTGTTGGAGAGGAGTTTGCAACAGTTGTGTTAAGGTCATTCAGGATCTGCTCACTCTGGCAGTGAGGCTAAAGAAAGCCCATTGATCTCTAACTTATTTCTCCCCCTGTTACCAAAGGCTTGGAAAGAATATTGCATTTAATTTTTTTATGTATACCCATGAGAGAGAAAATGTTTAATGAGCGGCTACATGCAGGAATGTGCCAGAGAGCTAAGAGAGAAGCAAGTCAGTGAAATCCTATGTTCTGTCAGGCTGAGCATGCTCCTTCAAGAAAAGAAGCTGCCAGCAGTTTTATTGTGCTGAGCCATGAATGTGCAATGCGATTATGACAAATAAAGCTCCTGGACAGAGATCATGGAGCCAGGCACAGTGAGCCCAGGGACCCCCACGGCCACTGGCTGGTGGCAGGAGCTGAGCTCCTTAAAATAACTGGCAACACTATAAGGACGCAACCTTAAGCTGCAGTAAAATGGAGAAAGACATGCTCTAGGATTCCCAGAAACTGACAGTTGAATTGAAAGCCCTGCAAGTGAGCTGTTCCTAAAATCCCAAACCCTCCCATCAATCCACCTCAAGAACTTTTCTATGCTGCATTTGAGTCATCTTTTTTCAGCTATGGAAGAAGTGTTCAAAGGATTTCCTTCATGGAAAACATTCAAAGCTCATTAAACTTCCTCTTTCTTAAGTAACTTTTCTGTGGAAGGGGAACTGTTAATCAATGTAGATGGTGCCATCTCAGAAAACAGCCAACTTGGCTGCAGGTAGAGTTTGTTCCATGCTTCTCCAGCCACTATCTTGTCTTAAAATACTTATTGAGAAGCCCTGATCATTTGAAATAAAAGTTACTGCAGGATTTCTTCAGTGCACCTGAACAAAATAGACACTGCTTGATGGGCTGTCTGATACTTGTTAGTCTGTGCTTTATGGGAATACATTTTATTTTTATACCTGAGCTGGAATGAGTAATAGCCCATGACGTAGCAATAGGTTATGCCATCATGGAATTTAAAAAGCAAACAGTTTGGTCCTGAGTTGGCTTTTCTGCACACCTAAATTAAATTAGGTGGGGGGTGATTGCCTTTCCCTGGGCAGGATTAAAATGGTTGCTGTTTTTGAGATCAGAAAAATACTCCCTGGACAAAATCTCAAGAAACTGAGGGATGCCTAGGATTTAATTATTCATCTTGTGATATGCAGTGTTTTTCCCACTGCTCAGTCACCAGAGTCATGAGATTCTGGGAAGCTGAGCTTTTTCTTTTTGAACTAAATTCTAGGCCTTTACAATTGCTAAGGAAAAAAAAAAAAAGAGAAGAAAAAATAAGGGGACCTCTGGAGTGTTAAAGAAATCCAAGAGAAAAAAAAAGATGCTTTGGAAAAACTGCTGTGTTCCTACGTTTTTTGAAAATCAGTGCTTGACACTGTCAGCCCTACTGTCTTTAGCAGTGCTAAGCAACTGGTATTGTTCATGGAGATAATTTTTAAGCCATTTAGCACCACCTGGTCCATGGAGGAATGCCCCAGCACACCAGGATGGGGCAGAGCAGCCCCAGCTTTGCTGCAGCAGACACTGGTGCATTTGCCCTCAGCCAGCAAGCAGCATTCTGTATTCAGAGAGCAGATGTTTAAGCCAGGCTGTCCTGAAATGGAGCAGTTCTGTGCCAGCACACCACATCCTGAGAGCTAGGCTTTTGCTTCCAGAATGACGGCTGGATATGGACTGACAGAAATTTAAGGTGATAACAATGGCCAACTTAGGGCTTAGGGTAGCCTAATCCCCCCCCATGTCCAACCATGTCCAGGAGGAGAATTAGAAGGAGCTGTGGACACAGACAGAAGGCTTTCCCTTAGTGAGGTTACTCAGCTTGAAGCAGTCAAATTGCAGTGGAATCCCTGAGTTACTGGTGACCTCCAGGCTCTCTTGTTAAAAAAAAAAAAATCTTGGGATTTGTCTTCTACTGATTTGTCAAAACCCCTTTTGCCATATGGAAGTAAATCCCACTCTTGGGTTGAGCACAGTGTGAAAACAACAAAAAAAAAGCCAACTCTGTAACTTTATTTGGATTAAATCTCTGATAATTTTACCACATGATCTTCACAGCGTGAAAATAGTGACTAACATTTTCTCATTTATCACCCTCATACCAGTCAATGGTTTAAGTGTCTTTGTCTTAATGCTTCCAAGCCGATGTGCTGTTTCCCGTTCTATTTATTTATTTTTTTTTTTACATCTGGAAATAATTATTAAAAAAAATGTGAAACAAAATTAGGAACACAACTTATGAAAAAATCCAATTTTTCCAGTATCTATCTTGAGGAAATTTTTTCGCTATATTTGATAACTGATTTGCCAATACCACAAGCCACAATTCTAACAAACTCTTTTTTTTGCACAAATTCAAGATTCAATAACAAGGTTCTGACAATCTTTCCCTTATGGTTGAATGAAACACAGAAAAATAGCCAAAGAAAATGTCAGGACAAGTCGATCTTAACAACAAAACAATGTCGTATAAAGGGGAAAAAAAATGTTATTCTGGTTTGTATCTTCTACTTGCACTGGGAAAAATGCAAGAAATGTCACTTCAAGGTTTTGTGGAAGAGTCTAATTTGAAGGAACTATTTATAGGGGCTGCATATTATGTTAATTTAGTTTCTCCTGACGTACAAAGGCTTCCTTTGAGAGCTTTTGTAGTAAGAGAAGGAAGAGAGCAAGAAAGGGAGAGGCTCTCACAAACAGAGTTATGATAAAAGCCACTGTCATTATAACAGATCATCAGAATGAGAAGGAAATGGCAAGATGCTGTTCGTCACTTTGGGAAACGCTGATGGGTCATGGTTAGGTAGGACTACCTACAATATTTACAAGAAGGGCTGTGTTATCAGAAGAATCAGTATTTCCTCTTTGCAAGCTGTTTACAGACCCAGCCTGCTTTCCACCCCTCTATTTGTTATTTGCAAGAATTCTTTCGTACACTTCACTCAAAACAGGAGGAAAAAAATCATTTCTATTTGAGAATGGATTTCATTTTACTGAAATGGGTTTTTTTTGCATAAATGGGATGAGAAATCTTCAGCTTGTGGATTGTATGCAAACAAGCTGTTCTAAGTGGGTTACATTCATTGTAGTGAGGTCATTGATCATGCTGTTTTTTCTACTGTATGTCTGTGTTCATGAAAAACAAACTCTTTGAAGTAGAAAAACAGACCAGAACTGATGAACTATTGACAATGAATATAAATAATAGATAGCAAACAGAGAGGATCTGAGAATCATAGAATTTCAGGTTATGTTTTGTTTTAGAAGATTTAAAGGGGGTAGTGGCACAGTGGCCGTCTTCACAGGTTGTTTCACTCATAAGGCTCCAATTTTTTTCAGGGAAAAGAAAATCTTTACAATTGAATGCCTCCGAAAAGCAAATATGATATGGATAGAGAATAAATGTCATCTCAGAAATGATGTGTTCATAGACACTGCTTTATGGTCAAGGTTTTTTTTTGCTGCCACTGCAGATGGCAACCAGCAACCCCTTGGCCTGCCTTCACCATTAGAGCTCCTCCAGAAACATGGTGTTGAGTAGCTTAGTTTGAAACAACAAAGGCAAACAAAGCACTAGAAATAATTACCTTGAAACTAATTCTGATTTCTTATCTGTAGCAAGACGTGTTCCCACTTGTCCGTACCAGCAACACTAACCAGACACAAAACATGAGCTGCTATGGAAGCATCAGAGGGAACACAGGCACTCAGAGGCAGGCTGAGCGCTTGTGGGCAGCACTGCTTCTGTGAGGGCACAGGGCACAGGAGTACTGGAGAGGTTTCCAAACTCATCGTCTTCACTCCAAAATCACCAAGCTACCAACATCACTGTACCATGTTTTGCGTATCACCTAGGCTGTGTGCACAACAAAGCTGAAAGCAGTGGCTCGGAAGGGCTGATGTCTGCACAGGTGCTGCTGGCTGTGTGGTTCCATGGATACCATGGTGTGGAGAGTTCTGCCAGCTTGCACAGGGCTTTTTCTATGGTGTGGACTCTCTGGTGTTGTCCTAATGTCCTCCCAGATTTATTATCTGGTGATCTCATGCTATCAGATCACATCTTGGCATCTCCTGCATTTAGATCAGATGTAAGGCTGTTTGGGAAGTAGTCTCACCATCACTTATAATTCTTTTTCCTAACCCTAGTCAGCAGCTGAGCTCGTAATGCATAAAATTAGGGTCCTCATCTTCTTTCAGATCTGGGAAAAAAAGTGTTCATTCATTAGTGTCTGCCAATTCAACAGCATGCATTGATGCATCATCACCATACTCTGAGATGGCAGCTTTTATCAAAACTGTGGAGCCAAGATGAATTGTTCTGGACAGGTGCTTCATTCAGCGTGTTTGCTTGTCTTATCATCACATCCTTCAAGGCTAAGGGCACAAAACATCCAGTCTTCCACCCAGTTATTTACATAACTACTAAGAACAGTAATAATCTTCAGCTTCATGAGTCCTCATAAGGTGCCCAGCCAGTGCCACCCACTGTTGGACTAGAACATGCACTGGGCATCGCTAACTTCTCTGATAAAACATCCTTATATACATCTTTGTATACACAGGTGCTACTCTTCAGATGTCCTTTTCATTGAGGTTCACAGGAAGCTGTGCCACGTTCTTCCTGCAGTACTAATGACAGAGAAAAGATGGATCATCTGCTTCCTTAAGCTTAGGAGTTTGCCCCCCTCAGTCTCCACCACACATAGCTCTTGATGCCTGGTAGTCAAAGTTTAGGTATGATGGCAACTTTCATGTTTTATGTAACAACTTTGTCTTCAACTAAGACTTTATTGTAATTCACATTCCAGATTTGTTTTGTCTACTTAATGTCAGAATCTTATTTAAGTAATATCTCAGTACAATTCGAAATCTATGTAAGGATGCAAGCTTTAATCCTGAGAGCCTAAGGACGTGGCTCAGATACCAGAGTCAGAGTTTTGCAATGGGTGATCACAAGTGCTAATACATCCCTCCCATTATATCGACTTCTCAAGCCTGGACTTCTTAAAGAAACATAATCCAGATTTAGAGAAACATTCTTTTCCTGCAATAGTTCCTCTACATTTTCAGTGATGCAACCAGATAGAACTGAATTGGAAAAAGCTGACATTTCTAAACATATCCAAGTAGGAAATGATTCAGTAGTTCCAAGGAGAGGAGCCAACTGTGAAAGACCATTTGCAATACGATCTATCTGGAACCCTAAGCCAACCTTTTGTTTTATGAGCTTCTAATCTTTCTATTTCAACGTGTGGTGCTTTCCTTTTTCATTAGAAGATTTTGATCACATGCTGGTTACTTTGGCATCTGGTAGGAAGAATTTGCATTGTATCTTTCTAAGGAACCCAACGCAAAGGAAATTTGGGGTCCCTGCCCTCTGCTTGCTCAAACCCCGGTGGATGCCCATTAGTCCAGGACAAGGCAGCAGCACACAGCTGGTGTGCACTGCTCATCACCAAGGGAGCTGCTGCTATTTGAACTATAAGACTTTGACCTTGGAATCAAAATGTTAATTTGAATTTGTTGCAGGAGTGGTCACTGAAGTATGCAGGTCATGTGGACTCCTTTATAACAGCCTATTTTACAGCACGTTGAGGTATGGCATGCTCTGCGAGAGCAATCAAAAGCTTGTTTTACCTAATAAGGAAACTGCTGAGGCAAATGAATAACTGTACTGTTTTCCAATACATTTCACACCGATTATTTTTTCAGTTTTATGAAGCATGCTGTGGTTATCTTTGAGATGGGCTCAGTGTACCAGTGCTTGCCTTTAAACAGAAAACCACTGACATCTCCGGGCAGATGTGTGCAGGCACTCGAAAGCCCAGAGCTCCTGTTAGCATTGAATGACACGATTCATTTAAACCTCCCTTCTGTCCCCATCGCTTGCTATCGCTGCAGAAATACCTACTTCTGTAACAAAATTATGTTTTCATTTGATACGTTTGACACTTTTTGTTTAGGAATATGCTTATCTGTGTTGCAGAAGTTTAAGTTTCATAAAAGAAAAAATAAAGTCCAATTTCATTTTTCTAATTTTTTCTCCATCCAGTCTTCAGGCTTATCAGGCACTTTGTACTGTAGAAGCTGAAGGTGTATGTATCTATCTGGCATGCTGGCTGAAGGGCTGGCTGCAGTGTTTGCTCTTCAGATGGTTTTGCATCATGACTCTATCCACAAAGAGCATCCCATCAATTATCAGTATTAATATTAAATGCTCCCTAGCCTTCCCTCTGACATCTGCATATCACTCTTGGCTTCCTTATTAGCATTAAATAATGCCAAACTTCAGTCTATCATCTAAAAATTGCTACTGGGATTTTTCTTCTTGAAATTGCTCCTGAATTGCCAAAAAGAATGTGCCATTCTACCTTTGCAACATAATAAAAATGTAGAGTGGCACTGAGATATTAATTAATGGCCCATGACTGAAGCATAGACTAAAGATATTTTTTATTTTAGATGTATATCAGCACTCTGGCTTTTGTACTGTACTGCACACATCAATATTCAAGTCTCCCTCTTTGGATCACGGCTTCCCTTGCCAGCAGCCATGGCATCAGTCCTAGCTGTTTGCACGAAAAGTTAGGAACAGTGACATTTGCACTTAGCAAGCATCGTGTTTCTTTTCATCATAATGGAGCAGTCTGTAAGCTCTTGTAAAACCTGTTCTTTCGCCCCTTGAACATTCTTTTCATAATTATGTTATTAGAGAGCCTCAGTACATGATCAGACTAAAAGATTTAGGAAGGATATTCACATTTTACCATATTTCTGATTTGATCTAAAAAGTTACCTTCATTTTTCTGGAACTTTGCAGTGCTACCGTAGCAATTTTCATAGTGTTACCCTATCTTATCTTACTGATCTGGGACTCATTAGTTGCTGGGTGGGAAAGTCGTTAAAAATCACTACAGAAGATGATGCTGAAAACTGAACTTGGAATATTTTTCCTCTCAGCTCCTCAGTATAATTAGAATATATATTTGTGAGGAATTTAAAAGAGAAATAAAGCAAGGATCTTGGACAACACAGAAAATCAGTTACCCCTAAAACGTTACTGGAAAATGATAGAGTTAGTCTAAGCACCATCACAGACTGCAATCAAGCAATTACTCTTTCCTTTGCCTGATTATTTATAGTGTTGCTGTGCTTGGTTAGACGCACGAAGTGCTAGGCACCACATGGCTGAGAGAGCAACTCATTCTCATAATATGCACAGTCAAGTCTTGCCTGTGCTTCACCAGTAGGAACTGAGTAAACACAGAGCTTGTGCCACTCACCTTCTCCTTCTGACCGCCTGGATCTCTGCAATACTCTGCTGAGCCCTAGAGGATGGAGCTGCTGGCACACTGCCGTGACAGAGCGAGCCCATGACATGGCTGCAGGAGCTTCACACAACAGCCTGCAAAGTCCTTTCCAGGTCCTCTGAGTAGAGCACGGTTGTCTGCCCTCTGAGCAGAAGAGCACCAGCCTAATGCATGCATACGTCAGGCAGAGCAGAGAGCCAAGGGCATCGATCCTTTGCAAAGCAGCAACAAAGGGCATAAAACTTCGCACCAAGCCCCCTGCTCTGTGCTGGCGAGGAGGTTCTTGCATCACACTGACAGCCCGCCAGCAGCCGGGGCAGGATTCCAGGCATAGGTTTAGTTCTTAGGATGAAAGGTGCCGTATGAGTGTCAGTCATCGTGTTCCCTGCTGGCAAGGGGTGAGGCGACTCATTTGATTACCAAGGCTATTCCTAGAAAATGTAAGTGCCTTAGAAAGGGAGAAGGGCTCCAAGTACAAGAAATCTTATAGTCTGTATAAGGGTGCCTTAGGTATCTCAATTAAGTACTGATGAGATCCCGAGTGATTAATGACCAGAGGAAATAGCAACTGGTTTATGTTACTTTGCGGTGCAGTGTCACCCAAGAACCCAGCAGGGGGATCAGAGATCTGCTGTGCAGCAGACCAGAAGGCTTTCCAGACAGAGCTGTGGGTCTGTAGTACCTCACAGATTACCTGAGAAAGTCTTCGACGTATATAAATAGACATAAATAGAACAAAAACTACTTTTCTTCCACGTGTACTAATTCACGTAGTAACAAACTTTCCAGCTCATAGGAACAATTTGCTCCCAGCTGTCATGGATCCTTCTACATACAGCCTTACACATTCAAAAGAAGCTGCATGTACACCAGCAACTTATGCTCTGAGAACATGATTTGGAGCCACCTTATCAACTCTATTTTTGTTTGCTTTGTGGTGTGGTCTCAGGGTGCGCAAGCTTGATTGCTTTCAGATTAAATTAATCCAGGAGACGCACTTCTGGACTGTACCTAATGTGCTCCTGGTGGCTGCAGCACATTAGGTACAGTCCAGAAGCATGTCTTCATGCTTAATTTAATCTGAACCTCCTCCGCCCCCTCTCCCCACCCCAAATAGCGTGGACATTGGATCCCCAGTGCCAACTGTTTCACTCTATGGGGCTGCTCCTGTTGCACGGCACTGCTTGCCAGTGTGGGCATCCATTCAGCCTCCCCAGCACGACTCGTGCTGATTTATGCATCTGATGATCTGCTCAGCACTACGGGTCCCTGCAGCTTCCGATTCACCAGGAGCATGTCAGCCGACACGTCTCCAGGCCTGCAAGCTGTAAACTTCAAACTCTGAACTCACAGCCATGTGTCAGGCCGGTCGTGCATTGCTCCTCCTCTGTGCCCACACCACCCTCAGCTTCTTCCTTCACAATTCCCCACAACATTTTCTTATCACTTCTTCACACCTGTGGTGGCACTCAGCCCTATTCCTTCCCAATATATAGTCTGAAATCATTCATTGTATCAAAGGGTAGGGAAGTTACAATCTGCTGAGTTAGCAGGCTTGAGAGTACTGTCATGCCAGGAGGAATTCTGGATATGGCCAAAAAATCATTTCATCTATTTCAGTTACCCACCTATTGTAGACCTGCTCTTATCTCCTCTGCTTTTCCATTTCTTCCCAGCGCAAACAAATCCTGGAGCAGACTGCTTCCTGATAACCCAAGGGCTGGCTAAATGCCCACGATCACAAAATTGCTCCACTTCAGACAGAAAAAAAAAAGTAATCAAGGTAATATATGGACTTGAAAACTCAGCTATAAGCACCTGTTCATCTCTTCATAGATGAAGTTCAGTTGAGTGCATCTTGATTCTAAAATTGTCCTGACACTACTGGGAATGTTGGCTCACAGCAAAGGAAATGAGCAAATGAAGCAGCACTGCCAGACACAGTGCTGTGAACACTGAGCGTGTTGGGAGCAGGGGGATGGCTTACTACGCACTTCACGGCCACCAACAGATTTTACTGTCATACTTCATTTTCCACGATGTTCAGACAGAGGAAGGATGCATCAGAAAGAGTGCTCCCATCTCACCTGGGGCTGCACAGGCAGGGGATGCCTGTTTCTGTATCTTCCTGCACCAGGACAGGGTTTTCAGACTTGAGCAAGCTGCGGTCACTGTGCAAAGGGAGTTTTGCTGCTGCCCTAGAATGATATCCAGCAGTGGAGGTGCTAAAAAATCTGTGTGAAGACAAAGATAAATACTTCACTAAACAAGAACATTTTTCAAATGTTTGCTCATGGAGTCTGAACAAAAATTCTGGATTCATTTTTCCCTGGCTCCATCAGAGAGTGCCAGTGGCAGAAAATAGGGCAGGAACTCATCCCTGATTCAGAGATGTTAGGCAGTCTCCGGAGCCCCTGATATATTCTTCTTTTCCATAAAAATCCAATTTTAAAGGCCAAAAACAGGTAGGAAAAGATAACTTGAAGCTGTTTATCTAAGGGGAGTGGGTTATTTACCCGAAGGCAATGACTCAAATTCAGGTCTCTTTACAAAATTCAAACACGGGCAGTTGTTGGCACCTGTCTTTCTCTGAACTCTTGGCTTGACAAAACCGATTTTTGTTTCCCATATTCAAAAACTAAAGGTTTTTTTGTATGGCAAAATTCAATACTGAAGCAAGAAGCTCAGGATTCCCTGCTGTACACTGGTGCAGTGGTCAGTGCCAGGGGAAGAGCTATCCCTCTGCTGCTGCAGTGGAGGCCCAGGGTGCTGAGAAGAGTCCTGTTGAAAAAGTGTGGCTTCATGAACAGGCAGGCAAACAAAAACTGAAAGTTCAGGTATTATTATAGAACAGCAGAGCCCTCTGAAAGGTGCTACAGATCCTTGCTTTGTGCAGTGATCTAGAGAAAGAGTTGAGATGCAGCCAGGTGGAAGAGCATGTTCATGTTTTCTTTCAAAGCATACTCTTGCTTTGTTGTCCCAACTCACTGTCCTTTGAGCCACTCAGGGCCCAGAGCCTTTTCACGTTAGTTTTCTTATTGACTGCCATTTGCTGAGCCCAGGCCCCTAAGTCCCACTCACTGTCAGATAGCTCCTGCTGCTATTGTTACCTGTTGGGAAAAGAAAAGGAAAGCACACTACACTTCCTTGCAGACATGTTATCCCCTATGTGATTTCCTCTACAAAGGTCATCTCTCACATTGCTCCCACATCTTTTGTGCCTGCAAAGCCTCTGCTGGGTCCCCTTTCAAAATAACTGTGATTCTTTACCAGGAAAATAACTGGTTGTCTCTTTCATCTGTTGTCTCGGGGCTTTCAATAACCACCTTTCCAGCAGTTACTTATTGCTGCTAACAACGCACTCGTTGCTGGTCAGATTCACTCTGCAAATACAGAAGAGCACCTTTGGGGAGTGGTTATGAGGGCAGCCCTGCCATTTTTCTTGAGCTACGTGAGCCATGGGGCTTCTGTGCACACAGATCTGTTCCCCACTGGAATCTAAGAGGCATCCATTGCCAGAAGCACAGATCATCTTCACAGTCATCTTATAGCTCAAGTGTTTTGTTTCTCCTTCCAGACACTATTTTAACAAACATCTGAATATCGCCTTCTGAGAAAGGTTTTATACTTTTACCACAATGCTATTACTTCTTCTGTCAATAGCTGAAATACTTATGTATGCTTTTTCTAATACTGACAGCTATATTACTGTCCTTCAGTGTCCAGAATACCTCTTGATGTCGGGATCAAGTGAACAATTTTCCTAGTGTGCAGATGGTTACGTGTTGCCTCTCACACACGTCAGGACAAGGGGCCACAACACAGAGTGAAGGACGCTGGCATGGAGCGATACTGCTGGCGTCAGACGATGTGCAGGAGGGCTGAGAGTGGGGTGTATGGCTTCTTCCCCTCCCTCGAGTGCTATTTCTCTGTGGTGTCTTTATTTTTACCTTTTGTTGTAATAATGACTCATTGCTCTTAAAAGCTGTAACGCAGAATTCTCCTACAGCTCCCAAACCCAGGAATGCTCCTTGACGCAAGGAGTGGGAGAGTAAACAAAATTAGGCTCCAAAATAGAATGGTTTGGAAAAAGAAAGAAGCGGCAAATGGAGCAGTTTTCCAGAAGTGTATCAAATGAGTGGAAGAAACTCAGGTGACTGTTACTGTTCTTTGGGAAGGCAACAGGAAAGAAAGGTGGCCCTCAGCTGTGCATTTTTAAAATATGATCAGGAGAGAGGGAGCAGGTTCTCATCTGTGCAGGTTTGCACAGGTAAGCGTTGTGGCATTGATGTCTGAGCCAGTGACCAGTACACAATGAGATACTGATGGGATATATCACATCTGGGAGGAAAACAGGACTTCTGAGAGATATCAGCTCTAAAAGGGACCAATCTGAGTGGAAAAAAAACCAAACAAATCAACCCGAGTACAGCAGAACTGTAACCCGTCCTATCTCAAAATACAGTGTATGATATTATACTCACTGTGCCAGAAGAAATTGTAATAGGGATCAGATACTGGGGGAAAAAAAATGTATCTACAGTCCTGATTTAACCTGAGGAAAGGCAGAGGCTATTCAGCATTAGCAAAACAGTGCCAGATGTGACTGAAAGAGTGAGAAGGGAAAGAAGACAGTATTGCAGGACAGGGTCCTACCCAACCCAAGGGCAGGGGAAACCTAAGGAATGCAAGGATTTTTGCCAGACTTTGGACCAAAGTGTTCTATCTGTGTGTTTAGTGTTATTATCTTTGAGAGAGCTTGCAGATCTGGTGCCTGTAACAACGTATCTTTAAAGAAACAGAGTCCTCCTCAGTCTCTAGAGAGAAAAAGAATTTTTCAAAAGGGAATCATGTGAGCAGAATATTACCCCGAGTGCTGAGGTCCCTATTAAGTGCAAGTTTGTATCAGCTCGCTAATGGCTTCTGAGCTAATCTGAGATCTCAAAGGGAAAGCTTGGCACTGCGGAGCACTGGGCACAGCCGCGCTGCGGTGGGTGTTCAAGGGCTTCATGCAAAGGGTAATAACAACTAGAAAATCCATTCTTGTGGGATGGAGTACCGCATCTGCTCTAAGGTGGACAAGAGGTCAAATACCCATTCTCATTAAAAAATAAAAGAGTCCACGCAGGCAGAAAGCAAATGCACAGATAAAAAGAATGACGGACAAAATAAAGGTGTAGGAGCGGCAAACAAAAGGTCTAATTCAGAGCAGGCAGGCAAAGGACAGAAATAACATTACCATTAACAATGTAAAGAAAAGAGTCTTATGTTTTATGCATAGTGCTCAATACAGCGTGAAATGAACTTATTTGTGCTAAATATATATATATATATATCGCATCGGGACTATTCCCACTGCTTAGAAGTGGCAGTGTGACAATGCCAGGCCCCAGTCTCACACTGATCTGCTGGCCTCCAGCTATGGTGGTGATAAATGCAGTCCCACAGCATTATGATAATTTCAGGTGCTTTTAAAAATGAGTATAAGCTGCAGCCCGAAGCCTGGCTGGAAAACCTCACCGAAGGACGCTGGAGGAGACTGGTGTAAACAGAGCAGGACCGAGCAGAGTAGTGCAGGAAATTAATGGAGAGCTCCTGGTGACCATGAGATACTCTGAATGCCTATCAGAGTCACTCTAACACCGGGGAGGCTCCTGGCCACGGTACTGCCAGCACATCCTGATTTTAAGCAGGTTGCAGTCTGACAGCTGGGGATGCAGTTCTCCCGCCTCCACTACAGTTTGCTCTCAATGGAGACATGTCTCAGTTACCTGAGTTCTCGTGGTTCAACCCCCAAAACACACAACAGAACTGAAAATTCAATTAGATATCCTTCGATTGAAGGCACAATCTCAAAAGCAACACAAAGGGTTGCTGCACAGACTGCATCTCCTGTGCCATACTCTCAGTGTGTGCTGTGGGATGCCCTGGGCCTTGGGCAGTTTCACGCAGATCCAGGTGTGCCTATGGCAGAAAACTGTTTCCTCAACAAATAAGCTTCTCTGCTTCCTGTGCATTTCACAGCATTTCCACTGCTGACCTTTTAAAAGCTCTTGTGATAATTGCTTGGAGGAGCAGCCTTTCGTACCTTTTTGTCTCATTAAGATGTTTAAGTAGGCTTAGTAAGTATAGCATTTGGACAATACCCGGGCAGCAGAGATGACCTCTATTCTGCTACCTAAACAGAACTGCAGACAGAGCGTGGTTTTCTTTAGATGTGTGTTTCAGAGGGGTGCTAAGAGGATTTCACAGCGGGAGGTTGGGGATTGCAGAAAAGGATGCTGCAAGCAAAGGCGAGTCAATTGTTCGCTCTGGTTTTGGAACAGCATGCCCATTTTATCCTCTCAGATTCTCTCAGTCCTTCTTTGACTTTTAGAAGTTAATGGTATTTACAACACTGTGAGTGCTTAGGAATGAGATGTGATTAACAGCCACTCTCAGCCTCAATTCCTGTGGATTTAACCCACTCACCGTTTCACCACAGACCCAGGTATTCCCTGTCGGCTTCTGCCTCAGCACCTGCGTCTGCTCTCATACTCCTGAAAGCTTTGCTTTGCTCACGTTCTGCAGGCACAAGCTGGAGGGATTATTTGGGCAGGGGCCCATTCAGAGCTCGATGGCAGCAGGGCAGCTGGCTGTGAGTCCAACATGGCAGGGAAGCGCCCAGCTCCTGCTGCCACCCTCTTTCATTCATTTGGCTTCTCCATACAAACACTAATTTTCAAAATAAATTTGTCTCGGAGACATTGCCGCCTCTTTTTGATGTGGCTGAAATTCACAGCTGGGTTGAAAGCCACTGGAAAAAGGGCAGGATTAGGCACAAACAGAATCCGTCACACATGCATCATGCCTTAGGAAGTCGCTTTTGATGCGGGACTTTGAACCTTCTGGCTGAAAAAGCTTTGAAAATATGGCTCCGATTTCCATTTGGAGAGCTCACCTGCAATGCTTTCCTCCGCTTGTTCCATTTGCAGCTCAGAAGTCATGGGGGGCATCTGGAGTTCCTCAAGGTGATGGTGTTACACGGCAGAGGTACAACCTGTCTGCCAACAGGGCAGTCTGCAGACGGTGTGCAAGCAGAAAGCCCCTGCCTGTGTACCTGCAGCAGCACCGTTTGCAGAGCCAGCTGCAGCATGCTGTCACTACAGCCAGAGGTTAGAGTGGACCTCACCTCCACCCAAGGTCAATATCCACAATAGGTTAAAATATCTGAGCCCCTAAAGTACCCTTTTTTCCCTCTATGGAGAATTTTGGGTATCCACTGCAGCTGCAAACATCCACACCATAGAAACCTGGTTAGGTGAAAGGAACCTGACCTTAAAGTCCGGTCAGTAACTGCTCTTTCATTTGACTTCCAAGTAAAAATATTCTCATAAAAAAAATGTAAATAAGAATAAAGAGACATGACAAGTCCTTTTAAAGTGTTACCGTGCTACAAAATGCACTGATTCAAAATAAATCTTCCCTCTTGGCAACAACGTTGTCAGCATTATCTTGACAGGATGCTATCATTCAGCTTGTGATTGCTGAAGTTCCAGTGGAGTAAGAGAACTGCACTTCATTAAAATCCACTTCTCCATACAACTACTGCCAACACCATGAGCTGTCTCTGCAATTAAGAAAATGTAAAATGATCCCCTGCAGAGAAGAGTACAGTAGCAATGAGGGATACAGTCAAGTCCAACCCTAAGCCAGCAAATAATTTTCTTTTTACAGCTTCCCAGAAAGGACTTGGCAGGGGATGTGAGCAGATAGTGAAGCACAACACATTGGTGAAGGCAGTCAGACTGCTTCTCTGCCATACTGAAAGGCATTCCTCTAAACCGGACTCCACAAAAATAGATCTTATATTTATTTGTGAGTATATACACGTATACGAATAGGACTATACAAGACTGAATGTATTTCCTCAAAAAGGAATATTTTGTAGCTATACTGAAAGCTTGGAGCAGTCACTGTTATCCAGAGTGAGCATTTCTGCCCCTTTGCCTCACAGAAGGAGCTCTGCTGTCTGGTCACCGGCACCGCTTACCCCGGCAAACGATGCAGTTCATAATATGTTTTTCTGCTGGATTCTCATTATCACACATTCTGATCTGCCTGAGGCAGCTATTAAACCCCTTGTCAAGTTGCAGCTTACATTTTGACTGTGAATCATATCTTCTTTTAGCTCAAATTAACTCTGCATTTCAATACTCTGAAATAGATACCGTGCAATTAAAGCATTTTCAAAGCATTAATTGATACTTACGGCAGTAGCTGATTTTGTTGTTTTGTGTCAGAAAAGCTGTTTGTCTGCAGATACTGTACTATTATTATTGTTTTGGTGCACCCCTTAGCTTTATGCTCAATAAACAGCACCAACTCCTTGCGAAGACAATGTAATGTTTTCAATGTCAGAAGGGACTCACACATGACAGAGGAATAAAGAATCATCTTTGCCATAGCCTGAAACCAAGCAAGGCTGAATGCAATGAAATGAGAGTTTCTGCTCTTGTAGTTTGAAAAAAAAAATACAAACAACAATCTAGAGAAATGTAATTTGGAAAACATAATTCAATATAGAAAAGAAAAATACATATGATACATTTTATGTGCGTGAAGGGCCATGTAGCAGTTGGTGTAACCCAGCAACTTTGAAGGCACTGAGCTAATTCTCACCACGTGGTCCACTATAAGTGTCAGAAAAATCTGGGGAACATGGAAACCTCAGTTTACCTCAGATATGAGATAGGCATTTATCTTTAGAATTGGTTTGTTTTTACTGTATGTTGTCAGATCCACATTCCTACCCTCTAAACTGTTTCTGCAGTCTGCCCTGCCTCTGTTTTCTCATCCAGTTTCTTGTCTGTCACAACTCTAAGCATCCAAATGCATTTCAGCCATCTTGCTTCCCAGAGGGCATGGTACTGAAAAATGAGATGGGTGAACAGTTAGAACAGGGATTATTTTAACCCCATTTACATACTCAGACTGAAAGCAATGAAGCAGAGTCCCGATTCACGATAGGAGCTGGGTTTTCTTTGAAGTTCTGTCCTTATAACTGAGGGGAGCTGGATGATAGCTGAGTCTGAAGCCAAAACATCCTGGCTCCTCTCTCCTATAGATCAGCAGAGGTGGATCTCAAATTGCTGGACTGATAGCAAAACCTCAGTGACGTGAGGGATTTCCAAAGGCATTTTGGAATTAGCTGTGTGGGTGTTTTGGATGGATCTTATAGAATGTTGACACTAAAAAGCTGAGGTAAAAATCAGGGCTCACCTCCCATTAGGCAGAATGAACCAAGAGCTGCTTTGGACTTGAACAGTGCAAATGCAGGCATGGCAGCCATCACAAGGAGCTAGCTGGTGTCTGGCTCAAGCTCCTGCCACTATGCTCCAAATTCCAAGTCAAACGCACCAGCAAATAGATGGACTCTCATTCTCCACTGCCACAATGTCAGATGTTTCCACTCCATGCCTTATATTGGGATGAAACAAATTAATCTGGGATAAAAGATTGTATGGTATTAGAAGTATCAGTGAAGGGCAAAATTAATACGGTGGAATGTCACTGAATGAGACTGTATTTTAGGGACCATCTCAAGTCTGGGCTTAATTAATTCTTTGACTCTTCTCCACCGAGGAACATACTCTTTATTAGTATTACTTTTTTTTTCACAAGGCAGAAGACCAGAAAACCTTTCTTCCAGAAAACCTTTCCTCCAGATTTAATGATCACGTGCTAAGCAACTGAGAGCTTTTCTATCCCTTGCTCCCAGCAGTTACTTCCTGCTCTTCTGCTTGGCAGGCTTCACTCCATATTGCTCCCTCCACTGCTTCCTTCAGCTGGCCTCCCTGAAGCCTCCCCCTGGCAGCCAGCAGCCTGTCCACCCACTGACCCCATTCTGCCAGAGCTGTGGTCCCATACAGCGGCTGTCTTGGCGTGGGAGGCTCTGCTGACCTGCTCACAGCTGGGGAGGTGACATCACTCTCACTCACCTTCTTCCACTCTGCTGTCTATCCCCACATCTTCAGTCTCAGACAGCGACGATGAGGTAGTTGGGGTTCTCCAACATAAATAATGCACTTTTGGATAGAAAAATGTAAGATCACAAAACAAGAGTATTCTAAAGAAGTTTTCATCTTGGACTAGCTCAGAACACAACTTCCTCTTCCAGCTTTGTTTTTCTCAAACTCTTTTCCTGAAAGGAATGCTGGTATTCCTAGTGTTTGCACAAATTCAGAAATAAAACTATCAGCATTTCTGCTGTGGTTTAACCTGGCAGGTAACTAAGAACTTCATAGTCATTTGCTCACTCCACTCCTTCCCAGTGGGATGGGGGACAGAATAAGAAAAGAGGTAGAACTGGTGGATTGAGATAAAAAATGTTTAGTGAGATGGAGAAAAGTAAGAGAGAATAATAGGACAATAGTTATGACAGTTATATATACAAATGTGTTGTATGTATATTCAAATACATACACACACAAATGTGTAACGAGCGATGCACAAGCAATTGCCCACCACTCACCAACCAGTGTCCAGTGACTCACCAAGAAGTAGCATGCCTCCCAGTGAACTTCCTCCCTTTATTCAAACCTTCCTTCTGCATGATGTCATGTGGTATGGAGCATTCCTTTGGCTAGTCCAGGCCACCAGTCCTGATTCTGTCCCCCCAGCCCCATTGCTGGAACGTCAGTAGGAGAAGCTGAGAAAACTGAAATGTCCTTGGCTCTATACAGCACTGCTCAGCAACAACTGAAAACATCAGCGTGTTATCAGCATTGTTTTTCTCCCAAAACCAAAACATACCTTCACAGCAGACACCATGAAGAGAAACAACTCTGTCCCGCATGAAGCTATGACAATTTCCCATGGACTACACATTCTAATTTTGAACTAGTTGCTCTTAGGAAGCTCTTCAAAGAGTTGAGTCCTCAAGCTTGCATAAGTCAGCATAATAAATCATTGAATTGAGTTGGAAGGGACCTTTAAAGGTCATCTGGTCCAAATCCCCTGCAGTGAACAGGGACACCTACAGCTAGATCAGGGTGCTCAGAGTCCCATCCAGCCTGACCCTGAATGACCTCTCTGGGCAACTTGTTCCAGTGCCTCACCACCCTTCTAAACCTTACCACCAACTTTCAAATCTCCCCTCCTTTAGTTGGAAGCCATTTCCCCTTGCCTTATCACAGCAGACCCTGCTCAAGAGTCTGTCCCCTTCTTTCTTACAGCCCTCCTTTAGATACTGAAGGTCCTCCATCAGAACTTCCCAGAGCCTTCTCTTCCCAGAGCTGCACAGCCCCAGCTCTCTCAGCCTGTCCTGGTATGGGAGGAGTTCCACCCCGGGATCATTTTTTGGTCCTCCTCTAGATGTGTTTTAAGAGGTCCACATCTCTCCTGTACTGAGGACTCCACATTCGGATACAGTACTCCATGCCACTGAGGCAAGGCAGCAGAAGACCTGGTCCCACTATTAGTGGTTCCAAAACCTACTGCAAAATCCAGCTGTGGAATTTTAACACCAGATCTCTTCAAGGTTTCTCTAAACTGTCATATCTTTCCCAGACACCGCTTCAAAATGTATTACTTGCAGATTAATTGTCTTGGTAAAGACTATACGTATAGGATAACTGCTATTTAGGGATCTGTGTACTTACACAGTAACTATTTCTCTCTTTCCCACAGAAGAGAAGTTGCAATGGGAAATGACATTGGTTAGCCTGAGTAGTGCTCTGAGGGCTTTTACTGGTATCACAATTCTCTTCCTGTGGTTTCTGAAAGAGAAATTCTGAAATAATAGTTTGGTTGCAGCTAACTTTGAAGCATGACTGATTATCTCATTCTGTGTACACCCATTACTTGGAGTTTCTAGTAAATAATAGAGCAACTTAACCCACATTGCAATTTGAGGTTTCCAGGTTTTATTGTAGATGCCACAGATTTGAAACAAAGCATTCCCTGGTCAAGATAAAGTACTGTTTAACATCATTAAAACGTGAATATCTTACCTCAACTAAAGGAAATACTTCTTGAGTTCTAAACGTTTGTGAGCACAACAGTCAGGGAAATAGGAAACAAACATTTATGAAAGATCACAGCGTGAGGGATGCTGGGGGCCTGCAACCAAATAACAATAAACTTAAAGCCCCCCTCAAGGGAGAAATCTCTCAGTAGTAGCAGAAGCTGCCCTGAAGTACCACCTCCAAAGTGAAGTAAAAGCATGTTGAGGCAGAAAGATCCCCCAGCAGGCCTTGGCACAGAGCTGTAAGCAGCTTCTCAGCAAGCGCTTATCAAATAAATATTCCTGAGCAGATTCTCCTCGAACTGTTTCAGTCAGGAAACTTTCAGAGCGCTGTTAATCACCAACCTTATTGCTAGCCCTAAGAACTGTCAGGCTGATGTTCCTCCCATGACTGCCACAGAAGACTGCAGTGTGGAAGGATCAGTCCCATGTTTGGAGCGTGCCGGTTCACCTGCGTACCTTGTATTTCTCTTTCATACATATTTCACATAATGAGATTTCATAGCATGGAATAAATTAGAACAGACCATGCTGAAAAAGATGGAATGAGAAAGGTGGAAGACAGGATCAGATTTGCTGCCAGCACTATTTACAGATGGCACCTGAAACCCGGAGCAGCCGTACTTTTCCTGCTTGATTTCATGCTCTCTATAGATGGAACCAGATCAGTCTATCGAGCTGTTTCTTCCAAGAAATCCTTGACTCCTCAGAATTAAACATCACCAAAGCTCTCAGGGAAGGTGTTTTCTTAACGTGTAAAAACCAGCACCTGCAAACAGTGCAACTGCAGGCACACAGTGTGCCCAGAGATGAAAACCAGAGCAGATATATAAATGATACCACTCCCCAGTGAAGCACGGCTCATGTGTCCTCTCAATACCAAGGGCTAAATAGCAAGCTTGTTCCAGTCACAAGCACAGCAGCCTCCAGGAGTGACACTGACTCACAAACACATGGTCTACTTTTCAGTTCCCTAAACATGTATCCTACATGCTATCCTCAGCACATGCCTACAGCTGCCCACTCTTTGCCCCACATACCGTCAGCTCTGCTCTTATCTGCTGACTCTGTCTTCTGCCCTCTAATGCCACTGGCTGTTTGTGAGCTGCAGAGCAGAGCACTGTGCCGGACCTTGCAGTGTGCAAATTTAAATGGGCCACAGTTGTGCTCAAAGGTGAGGAAGAAACTTTACAAACAACAGGGAGGTGACTGAGTTACCTCCATCAGCATTTTAATAGCTCCAGGATTGTAGCAAATGTTCAAAGGACTCAGAACTGACAAAAAAAAAAAGCTGCTATTTCCAGGAGATCTTGTGATTGTTGTCTCTCCTGATCCTGCACTGTTCGGGATGCAGGACATAAAGGAAAGCACGCTCAAACACAGAATGCATTGAGAAAGATGCCCTGAAGCATAACTCTCACTTCAGATGGGAGGTGAAATCATTGTTATCTTTCCTACAAACATTTGCAGCTAAAACTAATGTCAAGAATGTGGACAATGAAACTGCCATAAACAAGAGGGTCTCACATATATGCCTCCCACAGAAATGCAGCGGCTTTGTATTCAGTCCCAAACGTCATCATCACCTTGTTAGTAACTCTGCAGGTGGAAAAAGCAAACAAACAAACAAGCCTCCCAAACTTCCTCATACAAAACAGGCACTGTTTGAGAGGCGATCACACCCATACAAAATATTAATAAAATAATAGACAACAGCAGTCACTGCCCATGGATCCATCAAACAGAGCTGAGATCTGAGCTATTGCTACTGTCTTGAGAAGAGTTATCTCGTTCCTCTGCTTTATTCCTGTTAAAATATTATTAGCTCTCTAAAGATTTTATACCAGTACCTTTCAGTAGCTGCACATTGTTCTCCAGATTTCCAAATCCTTTTCAAGCACAATATTATCGTAGTAAGCATGGAGAACAAATAAAGGAGTTAATTAATCCCTAAATGATTTTATGCTTAGAGTTGATAGAGTATGAATACGTTCAAAGATATTCCTATCTTGTGATTAGATTAAGTTTCTATTTATGAACATCTAGAGGAATTTTTTAGGATCTTTTTTTTTTTCTGAGATGGAGGTCCTTGCATCCCTTTGCTGGCTATGATGTAGAGATTGGAGGGTAGAACAAACAGATGTCATCACAGATAACTACTGTGAAGGACACTTCTGAAAACAATTATGGGTTATTATTCTTAGCAGTACCACCTCACTGCGAATACAAAAAAAAAGCACTGTTGCAATATTTGCTTTGAGTAGGCTACAAGGGTCAGCTCAAGATCTCCATTTTGTCTTTGTCACTGAGTGAAATCTCAATATTATTGGTTTTCTCAGGCTTAATTCATTCATCATAATTAATAAATTGTAATTTGTAATTGTAATTTGTTGTCTTTGGGACTCAGATTTGTTTTTTTCCTTCACAAAGTGAAGGTCTGTTCCATTTTATGATGCAATTGCAAATGTGATGTTAAGAGGCACGTACATTTAGCTACACACCCAGGACTACACACCCACTTCAGAGCACAGAAGAGTGCTTGGGGTGTGAAGTAGTATACTCGTCTGAATCTTTTTTAGCTTATTATTTGTAATTTGTTCTACTGAACCTGGAACAGCCACTTTAAGGGCAGGCAAAGTGCCATTTTATGAGTGCAGTACGAGCAGAGACCGCCAAGAGGCTGCATATGAAAATCAAAGTTGCTCAGTGACAGCATTCCAAGCCAGGAATGTCAAAGCAGCTGTGAGGGCTGATCTACCCTGCCTATTTTTAATTAGATATGTCACTGGGTCTAAATTAATTTCAGAAAGAAAAGATACTTCTGCAGATACATTAAGGGAAGATTCTACCATTCCCCTGATTAGAATAATGCAACAGCAGTGTGCTGCTGGAGATTTTCTGGTCTTCCAGTGCATTCCATGGGGACCAGTGACTGGTTGTCATTGCAAAGCTGTGAGGCAGGTGACTCACCACGCAATGGTACATGCTCTCAAGGAGGTGCTAACAAGGAAGATACTGCTTACTTTTTCCTGCTGAATCTAGTTTTACATAGTATACACAAATGGCTATGTCCCATCACACTCCTGTTGAGATCAGCAGGCACTGTTCCATTCGCTTCTACAGAAATCAGACTGGTTTCATCATAGGGTCACAGCATCACGAGGTCGGAAGGGACCTACAGGATCACCTAGTCCAACTGTCCACCCATTACCATTAACTTTGATATGGGCCAGGACAAATAAATCCCATCTTATAAATTTAGATTAGAGTGCACCTCTGCAACTTTCAGATTAGGAGATCTTAGTCTCCATTACAACTCTGACTAACAGGATTTAGCCTTTCTCTGCAGTTAAACTCCTTAGGGTTACAACCACTTGATTCCTAACTCAAAAGAGGGAGATGTGAATGCTCACATACTGCTTTATATTACTGTCATGGCAACAAAATCCTTCTAGCTGCAATGTCGTTGTTATTCATGCAGCAAAGGACAGACAGAAGATGTTCACTGCCTCCACCCTCAAAGGTTAACACCACAAAAAGCTCTGTTCCAAAACACTGGAATATCCATTATTGTAACAGCTATTTCAGGACCACTGTAATGCAATTGCCTTCATACACGCTGACAGATGCAATATGCCTTCTTTAATGCCCTATATTGTTCTGTCTTGTTAAAGAGAAGTGAAACCAATCTACTAGGCACGTTTACCCATTTTAATGGAACACATTTCAGTATGAAAAGGAAGGCTGACTAATAGTAAACACGTTAAAATGAGATCTCCAGATTTGTGAAATAATTCCAGATACAAAAGAAAAAAAAAATTATTGGTAAGCAGCTATCAGTTTGGCACAGCACGCTGAACCACTGTGTGAATGGATTTTACATGCTATCACACCAAAAAAAAAAAAAAAAAAAACACAAAAAAACAAATTACCAAACAAACAGAACACAGTTTAAAACATCTTTTAATTGATGATGAATTTCTACAGTGCTACAGTATTAACAATCTCTAAAACAAAAATCTCTAGCTCAACAAATCTTATAATCTTTGCAAATAAATAAGTTATTAAAAGTATTATAGTGTGTGTTTTCCTGTCTGTGTAAACTGCTAACAACATATTTCAGGAAAAAGAACAATTATGAGCACCTGCAGTGCATTTCACTTCTAAGAATCTTTAAGAACAATTCTATACACGATACATTTAGATAAATATTTCTGTACTTACACTTTTACAAAGCCATCAACTGAAAGGACACAAAATACATTCAAGACTGAACAGAGCAGCAAGAGAACTGCGAACAAAAAGACATTTCAGCTGATACAATGTGAGAAAGGAGTGTGCATTTACATTTTTAGAACTCTAAAACCATTAGCAGCTGCAGACTTGATCTTGACAGCAAGTTCCTATCAGACAGATCGAGTCATCCAACATTCAGGTTCTCTACAGTTCGTCTTGATAGACCTATGTTCACTTTTTATACTTAATCACTACTGTGACCTAAGAATTCACAGAATCACAGAATCACAGAATTGCAGGGGTTGGAAGGGACCTCTAGAGATCATGGAGTCCAACCCCCTGCCAAAGCAGCTCCCTAGCCCAGGTTGCACAGGTAGGCGTCCAGGTGGGTCTTGAACATCTCCAGAGAAGGAGACTTTGTCTTCTGTATCTGGCAATTAGGATTAATCGCTTATTAAGATCTGTAAAGCTTTCCGTCCTACTGAAGGCACACAAGATCCCTCATCAGTGGCTTACAGACACTGAACCAAAAGTACCAAAGTGTACTATCAAGGTGTGCCACTGTGAAAGCAAGTTTAAGGAACTATTCTTGGGAGATGCTAACCTGCCAGGTAAATGGCCCTGCAAAGCTTAGTAGGCACAAACAGTATTGAAGTTAACTTGAGCGAGGGAACACAGACGAAAGAGCTTTGCTGAAACTGGTGTTTGTTTCTAACACAGTCATTTCAACATAGATTAAAACACTGCAGTGGGCTACAGTTAATCATCTATAAAATCACATGTTCTTTCTTTCTTTCTTTCACTGCTCCTAAGTAATACACATCTCCAAATACATTTTAAAACATGCACCTTGAAGTAAAATCTAATTTTCAGGAAAGTTTTCCATCTTTTGATTCAGAAGCACACTTAACCAATCATTTATAAGGAACTGTAGCCAGTTTGCCTGCATAGAAACTTTGATTTATGAAGCCCTCCCATCTTGGGTAGATACTTCTTTGTATACTCGTTTGAATTTTCCTTCCTTTCTCCCATAAGACAGATTAAGCAAAGGATGGATTCACAAAAATTACTAATATAGCAGCTACTTTAAATTACAATTTACTGTGATGGTTCTAATTCATCTTCATTCCAATCTACTTAATAATCAGCGAATTATCCAAATATCCACTAAGGTAAACCGGTATGAAGAGTGCAAGTACCACAGTCAGATCAGTAGCCAGACCTACATTTAAAATGCGCATATTTATTTCTGGATAAGAAAAGGTAGGCTCCCTCTGGTCACAGAGAAGGTCTCCATTCAATTCCTCGTTAACCAGGCCATCTGTCTGTTATCACAAACCTGGCTGAGTGCTACGTGATGAGAAGCAGCATACTGCACAGTTTCTCCAAGACTGTTAATTTTGAGCCATGTTACTGACAGCAGTGTGATACAGCTGCATCAGAACACCAGGAATTCAAAAAGTACGTGCTCATAGATGCAGATGGAAACAGCTGAGCGAAGCAAAAAACCCTTCTGCAACACACCCTTTGTGCACAGAGATCCTCTCAGCTGATCCCATTAGTTCTCTATGCAGAAGGCACGAGAGCATGTTTAGCTGCCTCTCTTCTCAAATCCTGCATAGCCAGAGGTGAGAGAAATGACACAGATCAACCGCTGTTCGGAACAGCCTCAGCGATCCTCTTGGCACCTGATGTGCAGGATGCAGTTTCCCAACATCCCACCCCTTTGTACTGGCCATACCCTGACGTCGGGATTTGGCTTCCAGACATGCAGGGCAGAGCTGTGAAATGAAGCGATTCACCCAACCTGTCCCAGAACAGCCTTTCCCAGTGTGTGCTGAGAGAAACCTCAAGAAATCAACAGTTTTCACCGGAGTTTATAAAATGGATCATGCCTTTACGGTACCACTAATAATAAGAAATGTCACTTGGTAATTACGAATCTGCTTCCAAAGCCCAGTTCCTATGTACTGTCATGAAAAAAAAACAAATTAAGGACATACTTTGTATTAATCCATCCCAGAAGGCGTATATAGCGTAAGTAAGGAAATACCTCTACACAAACAATTTGTTAAAGAATACATCAGAACACTATAGACACCGATGTTTGAATACACACAAACCTTTCATAAACAGGAGGATTTCAACGCTTTAGAAAACTAGGAATATTGCAGAGAAGAATACAAAAAAGGTAGGTGGCAAAAATAAGCTGGAAAGAGAGCACCATATGAAAATCATACTTAAATTTTTACACATCCGTTGAACGAGCTAATTAAATGTTCCATGGTGTTATACTGAAGTTTACATAAGCTACACAGGATAAAATCCTGGCTCATATGAGTCAATGATAAGAGGACTGTTCTCGGAATTCTCACTACCCTGGAGGACACATTACACAAAAGGTATACATTGAGGCTTCAATGCAAGGCTTCCATCAAAAAAGAAGAGGAAGAAAAGATGATTTTTGTTTTATTATTTTGAAGTCCATGACAAGTAAACTAATCTGCACAACAATCTCTCTGGTTAATGCAATACTGAATGCAATAAAAGTAACTTTTATCTTTATTCCAAGAATCATTTAGTGAGACTTGCTGTAGTTATAAATTACTTTTTAAATTCTATCATTACACTGTTGCTTTATGAAAAACAAGATTTTAGCAAACAGTGCTGTGTTTTCTCATATAAAAAAGGATATAAAAATAGACCCTAGATTGCCATATGATAAGAGCCTTAAGCCACAATGAAAGCAAATGTAATATAGCTCAGGTACTCTTGTTATTGCAGAAAGAGTATCTCATCCAACAAAACGTTTCAGAATCACATACTGAAAGTATCCACTGCACCTTCAAGAATTTGATAGCTATGGTCTCCAGTGAGCTGCCCTGACAGTTAAAAAAATAAAGAGACACGTAACTTAATCTAATTGCATGTGCTCATATTTCATCACACTCTTCTGCTTGCTAACTGAGAAATACTTCTAAAAACTGCCACGATGCTTGCACCTCATGGATCAAAATGCAAATAAAGTTTGTAAAACTGTGTTCCAAGAACTTCAGACAAATACAGCTGCTAATCTGAATGTGTAACACAAGTATTTTGTTAATCAGTATTGTAAATGCTGTCTATATTTTCAACTTGAAATGCTTACATATAGAACTGAGAAGTAGTAAGTTAACTTATAGCACCTTTGTTCTAAAAAATGTAAAGATTATGCCTTTTAAAATTCTAAGGAATACAACTATCGCATCTCAAGTCCACACTGCACCTATCATGTAAAAGAAATCTCATTTCCACGCGAAGACGATGTGAAAATGTGAAAAATTTAAGGCACAAAATGGAATTTGTTGAAACTTCGGGATGTAGTAACTCCTTGCTTTTTCATCAAATTACCAGATGCATCAGAAAAACTGCCTATCTCCAGTTTTCAATATAAGTTGCACTACTGTAGAATCGTTGAAGCTAAAAATGGAAACTGCCTATTGAATGTAAATGTAAAGCATGTAATTCAAACTTCGTCTACAGAAACATCATTTTCTAGTACCGGATTACATCTGACCTAAAATCTTTCAAGAAACTGTATGCACTGACAAGCTTTACTGCATCATTCTGTGACCTAACTGATATCTCTGGTAGGATCCTTCACCTGATAGTCACTGGCAATATCGTTATCACTATGAGTTCTCGTGACACCTTCACACTAACAAAGCCTCCTCCTTTTACACGTATTTGTCACATAGCAAGAAGTTACACATAATAATGACTCAATCTTTCTGACTTCCTTCCTACTTCATCTAATTTTTTTACTGAACTCTGATCTTTTTTTTGAAGATTAACTCTACTCTTCACTCCTGAGCTACCCAAAATACAAAACAGTACTCTAGAAAGTATTTAAAGTCTACAAATCAGTACTCAGCAATCACACAAGTACTCTGATTCCAACTGCCCAGTGCACCTCTTCTGCATGTATCACACTCTCCTTTTGACTCACTGAATCTGGAAGCAATGTTGTTGTCTATGCTATTAAGGATTCTTATTACATTATTACTTTTCAGTTTTCTGTCTCTCTCACCAAGTATCCAAGTTTCCCCCAAATGCATTAGGTTTGCTTTGGTTCTCAGTGTCCAACTCCTGTCTATATTTAATTCACATGTTGGACTTCTCCCACTCAGGTATCATACAGTGTCATCTGTAACGTTTATTAATATGCTGTGGATCCCTCTTGCACGTTACTGTAGATGTTAATTAGTATTACATAATTCCATTATAAACAATTATTGGGGAGGGAGCAATTAGAATTACACAGTGGGATGATTCAAAGCACAATTTATATTTTAAGGCACTATTTCAAATATATGTTATCCCTCTTAGCTAATTATGGGAAGTAAAAATATCTCACTATAGCTACAGTTTCTAAATGCCATACCAACGTTTTTCTGCGTGTATAACTGAAAGTAGAATAGGAAGCATGCTGACAATCAGTCTTCCTCTGCATATGATTCCTGTTCCAGCCACTGACCATGGAAAGACTGGTCACAGTCACTCCTCAGCATAAACTTTTAACCAGATCATACTGTATCTATTACTTGACATTTCTTTTCAATTAGAAATGAAAATACTGAGATCTAATCTTGCACCAGCAGTCAAGGATTCAGCTCCTTTCAAAAATCCTTCTGGAATTCTACAGTGTGACCTTGTAATCCAAAGAATGTTGAACAACACACTAACAGTACTTATAATTGTAAAGGTATAATTTAAAGTACAACTTAAATAACATTTAAGCCCCCTGGCCTATGAAATACATCATTACCTAATTTATGCTCTGTTTTCCAGAAGACACACTTTGAACACAGCTCATCAATTCTCCTTCTGTTCTTGGTGAGGACTACAGGTCATAACAAGCCTTTCACAATAGAAAGCATATTAGCCAACTATTCAAATTGTTAAAGCTATCTGTCAACCTACTGAAAGGAAGAAAACAATATGTTTGAAGAAATGAACAATTACACATCAAAGTGAAATCAGAAATGAAAACGTAATCTGAAGATATATTAATGGTATAAATAATACAGTCCATGTTATTTTATACACAGTTGTTTATTCTTGTTCCATGTTTTAAAACTTGGACTCAGAAAAATCACAGGAAGCTTTGGTTTTTTTACCCTTGTTTTTCCATTAAAAGCACCATAACTACATGGCTCGATTCAATCGTCCTTTTCTACAATCACTTCTCCATGAAGCACCTTTCTTCTCTGCCGCAGCATGTGTAAGTAGAGTTGTGGAAATACTTGATCAAAGCATAAAAGAAAGCAAATTAGATGGAAAACAAACAAACAAACAAACACAGCAGATCACATTATGGAAAAGTACACTTTTTCAAAAAGAAGAACCAAGGCAAATAACAACGAGACATGAATTTCTCGGTGAGCTTGAAACAGTAATTACTCAAAATTCAGACAAAGCCCTCTGAATGAATACTGTTTTTATGGATCTTCCCTTCAAAATTTTCATTTGTTAGTAGCACCTGAAGTCTTCAAACCTGTTCTAAGCAAAACACATTTGAACATAGATTCTGAGGGGGATCCAAATCTACCCTACTTGTCCGAGTGTGAAAAGCTCTGTCCTTCTCCTGGCCTTACTTACATTACCATTCTTCTAATTCATTTGGTCATTGTTTTTACTGCATAGAAAGCCGGATTTATTCCTGAAGCATAAAGTTATGCAAACAACTGTAAAACTGTAAGTTACGATAACTTTTGTTTTCTTGTATAAATCTGTCTTATTGGCTTCAATGATTTCTGGCAACAAAAAAACATAGTGTGTGTCCATACAGTCAAAGGCCAGAATTTCAGTTACGAATATGGATGCACCACTGCTCCTTTTAACTTCAGCTTTAATGCCACTCAATGACCCTCCCTAATCTCTTCCTCTCTTTCTAGGCTCATTGTCCAGAGCGACTAAAGCATTTTACTTGCCCAGTTTGCTCTAGCCTCATTCTAGCAGTCATTGTGCTGTATCTAAACCAAGTTGCTTTCTCCTTGCCTGCACTGCTTAGCTGTCAGATAAGAAAAAACAGCAAAAGTTGAAGACAGATGGCTCTCTAGGCTAGCTCTTGTTAGGCAACTGATCTGCGGCTCCTGGTATCCAGGTACGAGGAACATCTGGTTAAATGTGGGACTGAAGCACATTCTGAGAGGTTTTTGAGGCAAGGTGTGGATTTCTGTGAGGGTGAAATCTTGGCGAATTTTGTTTTTCCAAAGCATGCTCAGATGGTGATTTTCAAAGTTCACACATAAATTGACACTAATAGCAATAAGAAGGCAAATCGCTGAATCCTGCAAGAAAACTGTTAAGTCACTGCTTAAAAGCAGCAGAGGCACTAGAAATTTCCAGAGACAACTACAGACACTTCTGTATTTTTACTTATCCATGATCTTAGATTTATTGTTTTTCACTGAAACTTTTAAGATGTTCTGAAGTAGGTAACTGAAAGTAAAATTTTGGTTTAAACAATTAAAGCACAGCAACACTTGGAATAGAAAGCAGACTTTTAGAGCACAAAGCATCTAGGAAATTGAACTGTGGGCTGTGTTGTCTGCATTGCTGATAACTGATCACTGTTAGTGCTATTAAAGTTGATACTTACGTGGTATATAGGAGAACATGACAATAATAAGGAAGTAATAGTAGTCAAAGGAGACATTGTATTTGTTGGGAAGTCTCAATGAATACATCCCCGTTTTCTTGACGTAAGGTAAAGCAGCATATATAGTCAGCAGTTCACCTGCAACTCCAGCAGGATACAAAATGATAAAAAAGTTGTATCTGCATTAAAAAAAAAGAAAGAAAATAAAAACATCTTGTGAGAAACACTTCATGAATTTAACAATTGTTCTTGCTACTATTAGTGGCACAGCAATAGGTTGGGGTAGTTCCTGCACTAAAATCAAGTACCACACCCTGAGAAGGCACAGAATAACACCTTCAGTTACTTTTGATAGTTATCCCTGTTTACAAAGAATGAGTTCCTATGTCTTTTTATTTAAAAACAGAGAAATATCAGAATTTGTGCATGTCTGTCCCATACTATAGAGTCAAAAATCATTCTCCAAATTTGTACTCTCCAACACTGTTATTTTATTTATTTATTTTTTAGTATGTACTTTTTCATTTGCTGATCTTGCTCCTGTTGTCAGAGACACGACTAAGGGCAGAACTGGATCCCAAATTCAGGCAATCCTATGGCAACTGCCACATGGGAAATCGAAGTAGTAAAATTAATAGAAGTAGTACTAACACCAACCATCATCGAATATTAAAAATGAAAGTAAATGAGAGTGCCAAAAATTAATCAGATCCATTTGAAAATAAGCAGAACACGTTCAAATAAAGGATAAATGCATTGATTTTAAAGAAAGTGCTGCTTGAATGCCGTAGGTCACACAAGTGTAGACAAAATGAAAGATGTGATCAACAGGGTTTCTCCTGTCATTATGCACAGTGCATTGTGTAGATTTAGGCTCTTCTAAGCAACAGATCTGGAGTTCACACAGGGGAATAGCAATGAGAGCTATCACACAGGGTGTGTGAGAAGTGTCCAGTGTGCATTCCATGACCAAAAGAGAAGAGATCCCAAATGGTAGCAACTGAACATGAAATCCTCTTAGGAGCTAATGGGCTTGGGGGACCCATAGGTCAGGGAGCATATAAGTGAGGTACAGGTAGGCACTGATGCTGTGATTTACACACAGATTGTCTCTGTGTATTGCCTGCAGACAGACAATTGTTTTAAAATTATTTAATAAGTTAAAGATCAGAAAAGTTCAGCTCCTTCAGAGTACTGAATTCATGCTCCATTATGAAGTTTGATTTTCTTCAGATCTTGATAGGATATTTTGAACTCCATGAAAAGACAATGCATTTTTAAATATTTTGTTTCCATACTCTACCATACATCTCTGCTGTGAGAATGGCAGCTCTCCCTATTGCGTATTATAAAGAAACAAAAATTCTACCATTCAGGATCTACTGACTTGATTGGAAAAAGCATAACTGTCAACATAGTGCTTTCTAAATGCATTTCTTCTCCTGAAGCCTATTAAAAAATCATTACTGAAAACAGACCTGATTCTTTGTAAGTACGACATTTGTTGCTTAGACGTTACCAAACCTACCACCTTCAGTATTAGCAAAAACAATCATGTACTTTAAGAATGGACATAATTACTGGACACATCAAAGAAGTGCATTAGAAGCATCAGAACTGCATTATCTACAAAACACAAATAAGGAGGATATGCAAACAAACTCATTAAATGAACATATCACCCATGCTGAAGATAGGAAGATATTTTCTTTCTAACAGTGGAAGTCCATCTTGAACTGTATCTACACAGAATGTTACTGAACAGTGTTTAGACCACAAGACAACAGAAAGCGAGGAACGAATCACATCTAAAAATATCAACTTTTCTTTTTTTTTTTTTTTTAACATTTTAAACTGTTAAACAATAATCTCAAGTACAGAAAGCAACCAGCTTGCACTGTGCTGACACATAACCAAAACTCAAACAACTGCACTCCTGTGTGGTTAGCTCAGCATGCGTGAAACTAACATGCACAGAACCACAACAATCTGAAGTGCAAGACATCTCCACCTGGCCCATTTAATGAAGTATGGCAAATGGTTGAGCAGGTTGAATGTGTAGAAGGAATATCGAGTAATCTCTGTCACAGTCCATACGACCAGAAAAAGAATAACGCTCTCCTCATTCTGGATCTGCAGAAGTATAAAGAACCAACACGTTCTTCATCCTTAAGCTTCTTTTCTGTGTAAACTGCAACAGTCTTCTGTTTAAGATATATGGAACAGAACTAACATCTTGCAAAGAAAGACAATTTTGGCATAAAAGTGATATGTTGCAACAATTACTACGAGGTGTCCTTTATAGTATGTGTTTACTACCATACAGACACACTGCAAACTGAGCAGTCCTTATCATTGTGCAAATTTAGAAAAACTGAACTATATTTGAGCTCATTCCTTCTATTTATCTGCACTTTCACTGTGCTGTTTCCCTCTTTATTTATCTTGACTTGCTTGTTCATTCCTCCTCAAAATAGTAAAATGAAAATACTACCTAATATATATATTGTTTTCATAACCAGCTTTTACTCATTCCACATATCACTGCTGTGTATCTCCTATACTTCCTCCTAATTTGAGATAATCTGTATCTCCATGAAATTTTAAACAAAAGGAATTGTTCAGTCTATTAATTGTACTTAGTAGCAGAACTTCAAATCAGGCTGCAAGATAATCAAGGAGTTGGAAAACAGATGACCACTCAATGAAGAGTTGCTGGTATATCAGGAGCTTGGGGTAAAACTATTCAACTCTCCTGTTTACGATTTACACTCTGAGTCATTAAACTGCCTCATCAGTAGGTAGCACACTTATCTGCTGCTTCAAAACATCAATTCTTTCTCAGTTTAAGTGAACAAAGAAACAGAAGTCCTCAAATTCCAAGAAGGCACATGGAGAACTATTACAAATACTGCACTCTGAGAAGAATTACACGCAAGTTAATGTGATTTAAAAGTAATTTTCTTTAAAAGGGGGGGGGGATTTTATAATGCAATTTCACACCTGAAGGCTGAAAAGTTCAAGAGATGTCTTGAAACGAAATAAAGTAACACAAATTTTGTTAAAATTACAAAAAAAAAAAAAAAAAAGGAAATTGCTTTTTTTTCTTTTTTAATTGAATAAAACACTACATGGTGACAAAGCTTAATACATCATAAAGATGTAAGTAATCATCATCTCATAAAGTTGCACCCTCAATGTGTCAGTCAAAGAGATGCACCTTCAGTAAAAGGATCTCACAAACATCAACAAAATAGAAAGGAGATAGAAGAATATCTCCAAGGTCACGAACAAACAGCAACCACAAACAGATAAGCAAAGGAAAAGACAGAATTAGGTTGTTCTTAACCTCATGTGATTACAGACAAACATTGATAACCCAAACCTGGATTCATGCCACAGTGCTGAATCCGAGCAGAAGTGCTTTAAATAAATGTGCAGAGAATTCCTATTCGTTGCCTTGCAAACCTCCAGTCTAGTAGGGAGATCTGGGTCTGGCTATTATCACCAACATGCCTCTCACCACCTAGCACGACCCTGAACACTCATGCCTGCTAAGCAGTAACAGTGTGAAATGCAATCAGATGCACATTGAGATGCAGTTTTCTCAGACACAGCGTGACCTACTGCACTGAAGACTGAGGAAACAGAAATGACTGGAGATGCTAAAGGTTTACTACTGCACTGCAAACAATAACAAGTGGCAAAAAGCAGCACTATTCTCCAGCATTCAGGTAAATATTCAATATAGAAATAGAGTTAATATTTTTTCCTTAAGAAAAAAATGAAAGCACGGAAATTGACTAAAAAAAAAAACTAACTAAAAAAACAAAGCTCAGAAAGGTATATTTCGTGTTAAATAAAAAGCAATTGTAAAGGAAAAGATGACATTTAGAGAAAAAGTTTTCTGTGAACTGAAAGTAATGGATTTGACAACCGAGGCAGTAATTATAGTCTCATTGGCAGAAAAGGAGACGCCATCTGCTGGTGAGACAGTTTAATGGCTCAGCTTTTGAAATTCAAAGAAACAGGGGAGCACAAACTCAAAACCTATCGCATAATTCTATGTGCCCTTCACAGAAAGCAGAATGCGTGTCCTACTTCGAGCTGTATGCAGTCTGCTTGCTTCATCCTGCCAACAAATCACTAGATTTACAGGAACCACCTACAGCCAGGGAAATAAATCACTGACATTTATTCAGGACCTTAAGTGTGCCTCTGGCATGCTGAAAAACCTGATAGATTTTTAATGAAAACAAAGCTATATGCAGACTATCAAATACTGATAACAGTACAGTCTTGGGAAGGTTCCTAAAATAAACTGAAATATTACAACCACGTACATTCAGTTTCATTTAAGACATATTTTAGATTCATTCACTGACAAATTAAGTTCTTGGAAGAGAATAGGTTACAGCATGGTACGTTTTCAGGTGAATAAAAGCAGCAGTCATTGATCTCACTCATGCAGACCGCAGCTGGCACGATGCCGCAGACGGGGACGTTTAACAGCTACAACCCACACCAGGCCTCCTGCACACCAACTCAGACCTGTAACTCCAACTTCTGAACTGCACTCAAGGAGGTAAGTGCTCTCTGTATGAATCTCACTGATTGCTAAATTTGTCTCCCTGGTGAAAAGAGATCTTTATTACTAACTCCTTAGTAAAAACAAAAAGCAATCTGCTGACGCACATACCTGCTTTATACTATGCGCAATGAACCACACCATGAAGATTCTTGAACTCACTTGGACCCCAGTCACAAGCACAGATGTGTGAACTATTCCTTGAAAAGAGAAACATGTTATCTCTGCTCCACAACTGATATTTCAACTGGTTCAGGAGACACTAAAGGAAGAACTCACCAACTGCACAGTGGACTACCTGCAAACAGAAATAAGTTACAGGTTACTGATTTACAGTATGTTACTATCTGCACTACAAACACGGGCTTCTGTGTATTTATATAAATTTAGACTTAATTCTTATGCTTTTTTTTTTCCCTCCAACTAACATTTCGGAGTCTTTAAAAGAAACACACACAGAAGCACCAGTTACCAGTGCTGTGATGAGTTCAGTGTAAATACTTAAAATGAGAGATTTATTTTCCAAATTTTGTACCTTGAATATTTATGTACTTACAATGTGTTTATTTTTTCAACTGGTAAAATTCCATTATGTTACACAAATAATTACAGGACAGTGTGGGAGGAGTCACACAAGGCATGCAAAACGCATAGTAATTTTACAATCTTCTGTATTCGTTATGGATTAATTATTATAATCTTGCTAATTATGACTACAAATCTTTAGATTTATTTTCTGGACAGTGATGTTTAGCAAATAGAATGCTTTTCATTGTTGTGATAGATTCAAATGGAATTATTATTGTGAAAGTTTGGTAGTGTAAAAACCTATGACAGCTGGCTGTGTGATTTTAATATCTGTTTGAATGACAGATGTTATGGACAGATTGAGAAAAAGAGCTAAAATGTCGATAAGAGCTCTCTGCTGTGCCTGGAAAGGAATCATAACTGTGCAATATTACCTAATAGCTTCATTCTGTGGATGTACCATAAATTGAGACCACAAGCGTATGACTGGCCCAAGTCATACCGTTTCAGAAATGCTTTGAACAATGTGTACAGACCCTATTGGAAAGGTTATTTGGGACATGCCAATCCAGTCTGGGAATAAGCAGAAGCAAAGCAGTTCCCGGAGAATATCTGATTTAATAAGTTTCAAACAAAAGGTGCTCATCTGTTTCAACAAATCTCCTTCGCTCTCACAAAGAATTATCAAATAATAAGATTAAAAAACTTTTAGTACTCATATAATATTTTGATATTAAATTCAGGCTAATAGTTTACTTGCCTATAAAAAGAAAAAGTAAAGGAAGTGGTCAGTAAAAGAAACTAATGTTTGAAATTTACCTCAAGCAAAGCAAATGTCTGGAAAAATTTAAGTATCTTTTGCACGCTTCTGAATAAGCCTCTGTGTGTTCCTCTCTGGATATAAAATCGTGCCATGGCAATACCCAATACCAGCCACCTATAAAAGAAAGAGAACGAACACCTTTCAAACTAAAATTCTAAAACCTTCTGTCTAATGTAAATAATTCAGTACAATATTTTCCTCACAGAATACCTTTGTGCTTTCACTTGTTGGTGTACTTAGGAGATTATTAAAAATATCTTTAGACCTAAATATTATGAAATGTTATATCGGCATTACACTTCTTAATCTCTTAACCTGGAAAAGGATAGAGAAGGATCTGTTTACCTTCAGAGGATTAACTTGAATTACTTAACCCAGGGGCCCATCAGACTTTTCACTAGTAGTGAAGAGTAGTATATTTTCTACTAAATCCTCACACATCTTTACTGTGGATTACTGTTATTCGAGCTCAGATTTTGGGTCTCAGGTTTGCACACACAAAAGACTGCCACCTGCGCACACTGTCTGTACATTTTTCATGACGCCTTAACACATCAGTTTCAGAACTGACAAGTGACCAGAATGCCTCTGTTCTGTAACTCAGACGTGCTGAGAAGTCACTTCAGAAGAGCAGACTGTGATGTGTTGAAAGATCCACGCTCCTGGCTTCCAGAGAATATTAAACTAACACACTGGAAGGTGTTGACTAATTTTTCCATATTTTCTTCAAGAAATCAATACAATATCAACTGATGCCATCAACTTGATCATCTTTTCAATGTCAGTGAAGTAAAGTATATTTTATTCAAAGTGAAATGTGATATAAAATTCAACCTGAGATCAAATGAATATGGATTAAAAAACCCCATTTCATAACCACAGTGATTACAACTCCCACATCTCAGCCCAGATCTAGAGCAATAACCCAAGGTATGCGCAGTTGCTTCTGCATAATTAATCCATGTTTATATAATTAATTTTTTCCAATGTGCCACATGTTCTGTTACTAATCCAGAGTTACGCTAACATTCTTACAAACATCACACTAGTGATGCTTGAAACTTCAGGTTAAAACCCACAAAGGCTAAGGATAAAATTTCTTTAATATTGACTTAAAGGCATAGTCAGAGCTACATGTGATATTCTGAGAGTTAAAAATGAAAATACGTAAATTGCAATAACATTAATTTAACTTAATGTCTGAGCATGGTCAGGAATAATCATTCAGTTCTCCTATCCCCCACAAAGCCATTGTAAGCAAAGCTGCCCAGCAACATGACCTGAGGTTAAGGAGGGCCCAAGAGAAACAGCAGCGGAGTCTGAGAAATACTGAGGCAGATTTGGTGAATATTTAAATATTCAGGGAAATATTTACATAAACATTAACTCTTCCCCTGTTCTAATACTTTACAGATGAGACAATGGCTAAACTCGAGAAGCAGGCAGCAGGAAAGATGGATATCTGATTGGACACATTACGCTGTTCTCCTTGCATGGTACACACTTCAGCATCAGTTCCATGACAACTTGCACACACACTGCCTACTACTACAACACCCCTTTGCTTTGCCCAGTATAACAGTTCATGACAGCATGTCAAACTCTACATACCTCCCCCACACTGTAGGAATGATTCCCTTCCCCCTTTAATCTCATGAAACCCATCTGCCAGAGCTACAAAATTTATGCCCTTACATATTGATCAGATTTTATAGCAGATTTTAAATCTGAATGCACCGCTTTCAGGTTGTCCCCCACCAGGAGGAATTACTGGAATCTCACAGCCAGTCCTTCACAGCCAGGCTGCCATTTTACAGTGAACTGTGTGACAAGGGGAAGGTGACAGCGAGTTTATACCCAGCTGTCAGGGTGGATGGTGATAGCAGCAGCTTTGTGCTAGCTGTGGCTTGAGAAGTCACATTACATCTCATCTAAGCAGACACTTCCCATGCTTTGTTCTGTCACAGAAGGGCTGCAGAGAGCAGTCATGGGCTACGCTCAGAAGCAAAGACTGCGAATACATTTGTCTTAAATAATTACTGGGACATTTGGAATCCCTGACAATTATTTCATTTAGCTTTTCAGTGGCTTTGACTTTGGATTTCAGGAAAGCCCTGGTCGTGAATATTGTAAATCAGCAGGAGATGAAAAACAGTTGGTGTAGTAAAGATAAAATTTTCTGCTGGGACTTTCAGTAGAGCCAGGTACTGATTGTCATTTTTGTCTCTGAAAGCATCCCTCTAATCTTTATTAGAAAGATGCAGTAGTGCATTAGGTTGGTTGTTAACAGGCACTTCTGTGTGAGGCAGGCAGTTACAATTCTAGAAACACTTTTCTATACCGAACTCTTTGGAGAACTGCTCTGTTCTCATTTACTGGTGGTGCCCCACTGGAATGGTTTTTTCCTTCAAAGTTTTATTTTTCCCTTAAATCGCACCTGTTTGAAAAAATGATAAGCATGTGGCCATCTCTCTTAATGCTCTGCGTTCACTCAAACTGCGCAGGTGAGCAAGTCTAGATCCCCCGATAACGGCGGAGGATGGGGCAGGAGGAAGAAGGACAAACGGCATCAGCACCTCGCCCCGAAACTGTGCGGAAATCAAAAGTCCACGGCAAGAAAGCACTCGGCGGAGGACTCTGCTGCACGTACATGACAGGCGTCAGCTAAAGGAGCACAGTTTCAGAGGTGGAAGTACCCCGAGGCCCCCGGAGCACCGACACACCGCGGGCAGCGGCTCCGGGAGCTCAGAGCCGTCCGCCGGGCGCGGGGCGGCGCTGGATGGAGCGGGCTCGGAGCGCGCACCCGCGCGGCACCCCCGCCGGCATTCCTGGCCCGGCTATACTTAACCTCCGCCACGGGCTCGGGGATGACGCGCTCGCTGCTGGTAACGCTGCACCGTATTAGGCAATGCCGGGCAGGCGAGGGCTCGCCCCGCTCACCGCTGTTCCCCGCTACCCTGCGGCCGCGTCCCCGCTGCCCCGCCGCCGCCGCCGCCGTCCCGTTCCCGGGCCGAGCCGCCCCGCACCCGCCCGAGACGCCGCGCTGCCGCCCTCCCGCTCACCCCGCGGTCATGGCGATGTTGTAGAAGATGAGCCAGGCCGTGGCCAGGGAGCTCAGTCTCCGCTTCTTGCCGTTCTCCTTCTCCTCCACAGAGCCGTTCCCGTTCCCGTCCTCCTCGCTGGACGCCATGGTTCTCCGCGGGCAAGGAGCGCACAGCCGCGGGGAGGAGGGGCTCCCTCCGCGGCGGGGCTGAGGCCGCGCTGACAGCTGGAGCTCGCGCTGTCTCTCACCCCATCTGTCTTCCTCGAGGGCCGCCGCCCGCCGCCCGCCGCTCACATGGCGCCCCGCGCTCCTCCCTCCGCCCCCGTGGGGCTCCCGGGGCACGCCCGCGGGCGGGACGGCGGAACGGCCTTCCCGGGGCAGCTCCCCGAGGGCCCCGGCTCCAGCTGGGAGCTGTCATCGAGCCGTCGCCGAGCTTGGGAAAGACCTCCAAGAACATCTAGACCAACTGTCAACCCGTCACCACCGCATCTCCGAGTTCTTGAATACCTCTAGGGATGGTGACTCCAGCGCTTCCCTGGGCATCCTGTTCCAATGGCCCAACACTCTTTCAGAGAAGTTATTTCCTAATATCCAACCTGAACCTCCCTGGTGCTACTTAAGGTCGTTACCTCTCATCCTATTGCTGTTACATCCTTTGAGGTGATTGTAGAGAGCAGTGTCTGCCCTCAGCCTCCTCTGGACTGAACAATTTCAGTTCCCTCAGCTGCTCCTCACAAGACCAATGCTCCAGAACCCACATCCGCCTTGCTGTCCTCTGGACAAGCTCCATGGCTTCAATGTCTTCTTGAAGTGAAGGGCCCAAAATGAACACAGCACTTGAGATTCAGCTCCATCAGTGCCAAGCAATTACCCACCCAAATGGCTGGGGGTCTTACACACTAAGCTCTGAGGTTATCTGATGAGAAATGAGTGGTTGAGCCTCTACCTGCGGGGGTCACCCCAGGGATCAGCTGCCTGCACAACCAGCCTGGCACGTCCCAGCATCGCCCTGTGGATATGCAGGAGGCTGAAGCAGTGACATGGATACTAAGTCCTTCCAAGGGCCTGAAGAGAATCCAACTGATGGACTGAAGGAAAAGATTGGTATACGGATGTTGTCTAAAACTGTAAATCTGCAACCTTTGTACATGGAAACAGCAACTGAATAGGGAGTGGTGCTAGTTCTGGACCCAGAGCAGTGGTACTGAGGCATGGTCCCGCTGCATTGCAGGCCATATTCCCCTGACAATCGTCTCAGTTTGTGCTAGCAGCCAGCAACTCTGGGTGGTGGACACACAGCCTAGAGCTATTTATCTCCACAGCACATCACTGCAACCACATGGACTGGATCTCTTAAACACAGGCACGCAGATAAAAAAGTGAGCCATTTCAGAGCCACCTCTGAAATGTTTCCTTATCAATTGCAACAGCCTTCAAGAATTTAAGTTTACCTCCTTTAGCATGGGGAAAGCATCTCATTGTTTAAACAGTCTCAGTCCGTGGATAAGGTTAGCAGATGTGGCGTGCAGAATCTCAGCCTCTCCTTGTCCTCACCAGAGCACACATGCAGATGTTCAGCTTTCAGCTTCATACCATGCAGGCAACGGATACTGCAGCAAATGACACCATATATGTGCTGCTAAGACCACAGTAAGTACCAGAGGTACATGTATACACAGGCACTTTTCGTGTTCAAGCAGTCTTCAGCTGGGAATACTGTACTTAGAAAATCTAGACATCTGAATTTACATGCAGGATTAAATGACCTAATCCAAAACCTTTTGCCAACCTTGCACTTCAGGTGAATGCTTAGAAACAATGTAGCAGACAAATGCTTGGTTAATATGAGCCTAGCTTTCATCTTAATGTAACACAAGTTAGTTCCAACTCTGTAGGTTTGAAAACGTTTTCCGTGTTTACTAATTCTTGGTGTCCCTGTTACCCAGCTAAAACATTTCTTTTCCCCACATCTTCACTTCTTTCTTCAGACCTTCCTTGCTTAATTGTTTCATAATGCATTGTTGAAATGGATACAACAAATTAAACAGGCCTTATGTGAAGAGTTTTTGTACAATGTGAATTTGCCAGCTTGTGACTTCACTAATGGCTTTCTGATCTTAAATTATGACACAAAGAGAAACATATTACTTGATATAAATTCAACATTAATTGTAATTTATGAAATATTATTAGTTTGCCATTTCTCTCTCAAGATTTTTCCACAGCAGATTCAAGCGAAAAAAATCCTATTTGCTCTCTGAAGTATGAATTTTTAGTTTTAAAATCCCTCCTTGGATGTTTTTCATACTTCTCTACAGAATCTTTTGAAATTTGATGAGCAACAGTTGATATGTTTTCAATAAAATTCTGCATTACTATCACTCTCATTATTTCTCAAAGACATTGATTCTAGACACATAAATTATTTGCAGTATAATCATACATTTTGAATTGATTCAGTCAATTAAAAACTTAATTAGCAAGGATAAGTATTTCACAGTTTCTGTTCTAGTACTGCATTTTTCATTTACTTGCTCTCTGTTTCTTTTTGATCCATGGAGATATTTTGTTCCCTAGCCCACAGCTGCTTCATCTCACTGGTAGTTCCTGTGTGACTGTTTTTTAGCAGCCTTCTCAAAATGTATTAGTGACATAAGCAATTTGTCTTTTCTTTTTTTTTTTTTTTTATCCATCCTTTTAATGATGTGTTCCAGGAATTAAAATAAATTAGTTAAACATGATTTCCTTTCACAGGTTTTCTGTTGGTCTCTTCTTTCTTGTGCTTTCAAAAATTATTTCACTGTCAATTCCTTTGAGAGTGCAGTATCTCCTAATACATTGACTGTGACCAGCACCTTTTAACCTAAAAAAATCTCACAGTGATCCATAAGGCATATTTGTGTTTCAACACAGACATTTAATCAATGGAACATAATAAGCTTACACACTAATTGCAGTATATAAATTATTATCCATGTTTATTTGTTTTATAGGTTTCTTATTGCACAAATAGATATCCAAGACCTTATAAACCTGAATAGTCTTTATTATTAATTTATTACCAGGAATACAAGGTGACATTTTTAAAAGAGTATTTTTTCAAGCAATATTATGTAATGATATTATGTTAAAAAATGTACCTGTCCAATATAGGAACATTCCTTGGAGTGCCAGTCCTGTGAAAATACAGTGACTTATCAGTTCCACTATGGAAGGGAAAGGTCACCTACCATGAAATACTTCAGAAATTACTTAAAATGAGCCCTGCAGCATCACGAGATTACATTTAATGCTACAGAATAGCTGAATATCAGATAACTATGTATGAAATAAGCTGTTAAAATGCTAACAAATAAAGCGTTGCTTGTCCTCCTGCCTTGTCTTCACTGAATATTCCTAACACACCTTGCTAGGACAAAGCGTTGAGAGGACAGACATATATCGTGCTTGCATACTACTTCAGCTCTGTGGTATTAATCAGTGTGGTATTCAAGGGTGAATACAAGTAATCAGAATTCAGCTACGTCTAAAATGAACAACACAGCATTTATGCACTTTCTGTTCATTTCACCCAGGTGCATCTATCTACAATATTCTTTACTGCTATCAGAATAGGATAGGAAATGCTTTCAAAAGATGTGGTGTAGAACAGACTGCAAGCCTTGTGGAAAAAAGCTAGATGTCTGTTTGGTACATCTGAAGCAGTTAGAGATTTGTACTGTTATCACAAGATGAATGATTTGCATTAAGCCTCTGACTATATCGCTTATCAGCCACTGAAGGAAAACAAGTGTCATGAACACGCGCTGAAGTAGAGTGTTATATTCCTAATATGAAACTATAAAAACGTAAATCTTCTGGTGTGGACACTTAGAACGCGTCGTATGAAAACTGTTGAATCTATGTATTCAAAAAGCACTGGTTTGAGCTGCCATTGTGTATTGTCCTATTTTGTTCTCTTCAGAAACAAAAGTATAATTCAAACTGCAGGGCTGAAGGATGCACACGTGAAAGGGAGATGAATACCCCCTTATGTGAGATTGCTTTATCCAAACTCAGCGTGCTTTTTGCTATAACAGACTAACGGGATTCTGTACGATGAATATTTTCTTCATGGGATATTTTGGACTCTACCATTGTTTAACAGTCCTGACATTTTGTTGCACTGTTAGGCTTGGACAGGTTGATACATATACCAGTTCCAGAGTCTGTGCAGTTGGTTTTCTGCACACCATGTGGGCAGGCTCTATCAAAAAATTAACTCTGCTAATATTCTTGATATATGGAGGGACATACAAAATGAGTGCCATTAGCTTCTACAATAGTGTTCATGTGGGTAAAGCAGAGTATATGTCTAAAATGAACTGTTAGTGTAAATAAATTTCCTTCCCGATAGCATATAATATTTCTCTGAAACAAAGAAGCTTTGTTATGCGGTCGACACGTATTGTGCAGCTTTGTCACAGGGCTCACAGAATATGTGATTCAGTAATATTAAAAACCCTTTGATTCCCAGTGTAACTTGTTTGCATGATCACTACACTCTCTCTATGGGATATTGTGTCCATGACTAGTTTCAGAGCACGCATAGTCTTTGCTTGCCTTTTAGCTTTATTTCAAGTACTTGAGTTCACAAGGACTCTTTATCAAGGGCATAGAGTTCCAACGTAACACTCATTATGGTCAGTGGAAGTATTTCTATTTTCTTTGTTAGTAGAGTGGTAGAGATTAATTTTAACCTTGTCTCTGGTTGAAATCCAGTCCAAGTGTTCAGCAAAGAAGAGTGACCATATTGGGTGTAGTTGGTTTGGCCACATTAAGAACAGCTGTTGGTGCCAAAAAAAGCATTAGGACAAGTGGTTCCCCATGGCAGCATCAGGAAAGTGGCACAGAGTGATGCTGCTGCCAGCATTCCAGGAAAGCCCGGGCACCCAGAAGTTCCAGCAGCTCACACATTAGCTGCTTCCTGCAGGAACATCACAAAGCTTCATTACAACCTCACTAAAGCAAATACTACAACCACTACTTCACGTTTAACTTTGATGAATTTGTTATCATTTATGAAAACTACAATGTAAACATATAAAATATTTCATAACGTGAGCTGCAAGTAGTGCTTTGAATGTGGAGAAAAAGTAGGAAGGCATTAACCTTATTTTCCGTCACCAACAAATATTAACTAAAAATTTACACGTCACAGTTTTTAATGTGGTCAGGAAAAATAGTAACATAAATTTTATTATTTAATTGCTTGCCTAAGCTTCTAAAGTCGCATGTGTTTGAGGGAAATCCAACTGTATAATTGGTGTAATTCTACTTGCATACTTCACAAATATTGAGGCCAAAAATGACAGTTAAGTAATCTTAGCCCAACTTCTTGTATAACACAAGACATTATCTTGTTTCATACGCTCTCTTTATTTAAAGAAATATGTAAGAATACCATAAGTAAGCAATTTGGGCACTTGCAAAATACTAAGACAAAAAATACACTGATAGATGGAAAGTAAATCACCGTAGTTTAGTGCTTGGAATATCTACATGTGGCTTGTGACTGGGACAAATTTTGTCTTAGTCATATCATTGTATTCTTATGCACTACAGCATCTTGTATGCCATCCAAAACATCTTGTACTTGCCCTGTCAAAGGCACAACCTGTGATTAAATGGTCTGCTGGCACTTTCTCCGTTCTGAACCTTCCTCTTTTCTTCTGATTTTATTTTCTGCTCAGCTTCCAGTTCCGAAAGCAATATACGCAGTACGCTGCAGTGAAAATGCCGTTAAAATCAAGGTCAGTGAGACCGATCCCAGAGACTACCACTGGTCTTCATATCAGTCTCCTTGATAACAATATTCTGAACTGACATTTTCCTGGATTTGTACACCTTATCTTCACAGTGCAGCAGCTAGTGAACTAATATGTGCTAAAATAAATGGGGATGCCAAGTGTAATACCCCTCCAGGGAGCGGGAACCGCAGTGAACCTTCTCTCCAATGGACACAATGGTTTTGTTTTCCTCTAAAAAATATGCTTGTCTAATGTAGATGTGTATCAACTGAGCAATCTTTAAAAATATTGGAACTTCCCTAGCAGTCTCATTTACAAGCTACTGTTTCCGAGTATCCCTTCCCAACAAAAGAGTACAGGGAAATGTTTCACAGTGAACCATCGGAATCTGGCACCGTGCTTCAAAAGGACAAACTCTTGTCAAAAATGTAATAACGAACAATACATTAGATAAACAAACAACAGCAACAAAAATGAACAGTTACCTAGGCATCAACAATCTGCATGGTTTAACAAGCAATAAAAAAAAAGGCACTGCACTAACATTTATATGTAGTTTCACAAGTGCTTCACCAGTATGAGATGAATACCGAGTGGCTCAGAAGCAATGTATTGTTGGTTTTGGTAAATTTCTTAGTGGGTAGCTGTCCGTCTTCAACAAATGGTCTGACAGTGCATGTTGTCAGTTTTGCTACAGAATATGAAGACACAGAACTGCACTGTCTGCTGTTTTTAAAATGTTGTCAGTGACAATGACTAGAAGATTTTAAATGTCACTGTTGTTAAATTCAACGATTAATATGTTGAAGTGGTCTTTTAGGAAACCACTCTAAGTCTGTGTTAGCTAATAGCATTGCACTGAGAATTAACTGAATGTACACTTTTTCATGTAGTAGCATCTCAACAGTAGTGCAATATATAAAAGGGTAACGCTGCCAAAACAGAAGATGTGTGAACCAATCTTCTATTTGGATGAATGTAGTACATATTGAAAATGAAAACAAATGAAAACAAATGAAATGAAAACAAATACTAAACTCTTATAAAGACAAGTACTACCTCAGAAAACTGTTGGGCAGATAAATTCCTCTTTGAAATTAATAATCCTTTGCAGAGGGCATTTTTAGAAGGAGGTCTGAAATAGACATGGATGAATAATCCCTTGGACATACCTGTTTTTCTGGATCCAGTTTGGTGAAGCTGGTATACAGTCCTCAGCAATTCCTTCCCAGCTCTTCCTCTGCATGGGATCCAATGGCAAGGTGAGGAAGATGAGTGACATGATCCAACAGGGAACTCTTCAGTGCTGAGGTAGTTTTCAGTTGGATCAGCTGATTGTGCAGCCACAAATGAATTGGATCAAATTCCAAATCTGATACGAGAAACATGGTGGCAGCACATAGTTGTGGGCACTGTGGGCACAGAGAGTGCAGTACTGCTACAGCCCGTATCAGCTGTAGTTACCCTGAAATTAGATGCAATTTGACACTGCACCCTTCGACTAGATTCCTTACTTTCAGAAAGCTGACTTAGGCAGTATGAGTCCCATTTCAAATACAGTAGGAAATAATGGAAACATTTTGAACAACATGAAATAAAGGGAGCTTAACACACCCTTCTTAATAGCAAGCTCTTTATACTACTCACACATCAAGTGGAAAAGCTGGTTTCCACAGCCATCTCTGTCTGAGAAGGCAAAGCCCATACTTCATGAAAGAATGCTCTAACCACTGTCCATTACTGTGCAAGGAAAAGAGTTGGAGCTGTGGGACAGAGGAACGAGGGACATGCAGCATAGTACCAAGTACTTGAAAGAGTTTTGTACTTCAGACTGCATTCAACAGAAAAAGATGAACCAACTGAAAAAGTTATAGAAACAGAGCACCAGCCGTAACTATAAAGCCTTGAAATGCTCCCTTAGTATACAGTACTTGTTTCAAAATGTTGAATGGTGTGTTGCCTGGAAATAAAAATGGGCTGGAATCTTTCAGGCCGAAGTGAGTCTAAAGCTCAAGCTCCCCACATCTCTCATGTTTGCCCTTACTATGAGACTACAGTGCTTGTTTTAAAAGGAATCTTAGAATTCATTTTGAAACCTGTCAGGGGGAAGGGGAAGAAAAGGAGGGGATAAAACAGGCTCAGAAACATCTACCATATGTCTCCTGTGCACATAATGGGCAATGATGAACAGTGAGGAGGTAAAGCTTCCTCTGAGAATACCTAGCAGATGTCATCAAACTGAGGCAGAATCTAAAAAGAGAATACTAAATTCCTGAAAAGGAGTCTGTCCTAAGCAGCAGATCAATGCTGACCTGCAGCACAGGAAAAGAAACAGAGCCTAAGATCCTGGAAAAAAAAAAAAAAAAGTAAAATAAGTAGTGCCTAATGAATGCAAATCCCTAAGGGAAGAGGCTTGCAGTGTATTTTAATTGTCAAAATTCTGCCTGATGCACACAATTACATTCAGTATTGAGCATGGTTAGGGCTATTGATTTCATCAAGTATTTCTGCACTGCAAATATTAGCAGTACCTTCTTTAGCTTTCATTTGCAGTCTAGTGGTGTGCCAATATTACTTTCTGATGTCTGTGACTCTTCTCTCTTCACACGCAAATATTTACCCGTTTTTTTGCTTAATTTGCTACCCAACTAGTCTACAGTAATTAAACAAGCCTTTCAGGATAATGAGTTTCATGTGACAGCAAGAATAGGCACAACGTGACACATCCTATGAGTCAAATTCTTATCACGGGATAGATTTTATTGATGACAATGTGGACGTGAAGTGAAGAAGCAGGACATGGCTGGGGAACAGAGGCGGTGACCATAGTAAGTCCTGTGAAAAAGCTATTAATCTCAGCAGAATGTAACCTGCTCTGCTTCGTGTTGCAGCAACCTCACCTCAAACACTGCGTGCAGGTTTGGGCACCACAATGCAAAGAGGACAGAAAGCTATTTGAGACTGTCCAAGGCGGGGCTACAAAGATGGTAAAGGGTGTGGAGGACAAGACACACGAGGGGTGGCTGAGGTCACTGGGTGTGCTCAGCGCAGAGCAGAGGAGCTGAGGGGAGCCCTCATGGCGGCTGCAGCTCTCACAGGGAGAGGAAGGGCAGCGCTGAGCTCTGCTCTGTGTGACAGCGACAGGGCCCGAGGGATCGGCATGGAGCTGTGTCAGGGGAGGGGCAGCTGGGGGTCAGGGAACGGTTCTGCACCACAGGGCGGTGGGCATAGAACGGGCTGCACAGGGCAGTGGGCACGGCCCCGAGGGACGGAGTTCAAGGAGCGCGTGGACAGCGCTTTCAGACGTAGCGTTTGGACTTTGGGTGCTCCTGTGCGGAGCCGGGAGTTGGACTCCATGGTGCTCGTGGGTCCCTTCCGACTCGGGACATCCCATGATTCCGTGATTGCCTAACTGCGTTGAGGAGCGCAGGTGACACAACCCGTGTCACGCTATGAAGTAGTCACAGTCGCCCCACACCTGAGCAATAGGGCCACTCATTTCAAAAGAACGACGGCATTAAACAATGAAAACACTCATTCACTGCGAGCAGACGCGTCAGGGCACAAATCCGACAAAATAAAACCAAATAAAACTCCCCTGCGTCCGCCTTCCCGCTGAGCCGGACGCGTTGGGGGGGGAGGTGCGGAGGAAGGCTCCAGCCCCCGGCGGGCACAGCAGAGGGGCCCTGTGGGCCGCCCGCCGGGGTTGGGGAAAGGCGCAGTGCGGTCCGCGGGTGGAACCCGAGCGGCGCCCCCCGCGCGGGGCTCCGCTCCCCGGGCGCCGCGTGGAAGCGCGGCGGGGCGTGCCGGGCCGCTCCCGGGCGCGGCGGGGCCAGCCCCGGCTTCCCGGCATGCTGCGCGCGGCGGGCTGGCTCCGGAGCCCTGGGAGGCGGCGGCGGCGGCGGCGGAGGCGACCCCGGGCGGGAGGAGCGGGAGGAGCAGCCGGAGCCGCCGCGGGCCCGTCGTTCTGTCGCCGCGCTGCCGGGAGCGGAGGGGTGGCCGCGCCCCGCCATGCCGCTCTTCGCCACCAATCCCTTCGACCAGGATGTGGGTGAGTGGCTCCGCCGCGCCCCGGCCTCCCCGGGCTAGCCCCGTGCCCGGGCCCCGCCGGCCGCTCTGCCCGGCCCTGCCCCCGCCGCACGGCCTCGATCCCGGTGGGGACGGCTGGCGGCGGGCGGCGGCGCTCCGTGCGGCTCCTGGCGGCTCCTGGCGGCGGCGCTCCGGCCTGGCCGCGCTGCTGCGGGCCCGGCCTGGCTGCGGGGATGCTCCGCTCGGGGCCGGCTCGCTGGGCAGCGGCTGCGCGGCACGACGAGCGGGCAGGAGCGCTCGGGCCGGAGTCCTGCCGAAGGGATGAGGAGTAAAAGGCCCATCCGCCCTGGTGCGTTCAGGGCTTTGAAATGAATTTCTAGCGGAGCTTTTTTTTTTTTTTTTCTCCCCCTTTCACATGCAACTTGACGTCTTGTGATCAGGTTTCGTCCCCACTGTGCTCCTTCCGAAGCCAGGCTATTTGGAGAGGGAATATCTGGCTTCTGCCTGAGAAAAATTGTGCTTAGTGCTCGTGAGTCCAAAGCAGAGGTAAAATAACACGTAGGCAGTCAAAAAATCATTTTGCATATCTGATTTCTGGTTGTGTAACACAGCTTGTTGTCTACCTGCTGCTGACATCTCCCTTACGCCGAGAGACGGATCCTTTGACTGGGAAACAGCATCACAGAAACTGACCTCATCTTCGGATGAGCACCCCCATTATTTTCTTACGGTGTAACTGTAGCATAATGCTGCTTGTTTTTCTTGGAACAAATTTCTCTATTGGCTTTGTATTTGCTGCACCTTTCAGCAGTGAATTTACTGTCTGTTTCTTGATGTTTACTCAACTTTAGAAGTCAGGGCTCCGATTCAATTATTCCAGTTCTTCAAAAAGCAACTCAGAGCCACGTGGAAAGTAGGGACCTTTTCTGGGGGAGGGATCAGTGTCTGAACAAGGGTGGGTGACACGTATTCCTTGTGTTTGTTATTAAGAGCTCTGAATCTGGTGTGTCTTAGTGAAGCATAGCTCGTGTTTCTTGCCACTTGAAATAATGAAGTGTGCCACAGATACTTATTGGTGGCAAAATCAACAATTATTTATTTTGAAAAGTTGTAAATATCTGTTCCTCGTCATTTCGCTGTCTTCTAATGTAACTTGGCACCTGAATGTATGGCAGAGTTTGTACTGCTTGCCAGTTTTCTGTGGACTATTAGGGGACTGAAACATTGGTAATATCTGTGAGAATGATTGGAACTAATAAGATTAAAAGGTGATAGCTGGGGTTTGGCGAGGTGCTCATTTTCTTATCTCTTAGGCCTGCTGTCTATCAGTGGTGAAGTGGTGAAAACTGTCTGAGTGGGTTTATAGGGAGCCGAGCCTGACAGATGTGTGTGTCAGCACTGTGAGTTCCATGACGCAGAGTGGTAGCTCCCAGTTGTTAGGTCAGTGGGTTATTTGCTCTTTTCTGGGGGCGGAGAATGCCGGCTCCTTGCCTAGTGTGATCGACTCACTCTCGACAGTTTTCAGAACCTGTGTTCTGTGCATGGTATGAGCACAAATAACTTCCAGATTACTGTTGGAAAAACAGGCAGTGGGCAACAGGCTGATTTGCCAGTAGGCAGTAACTGCAGCCTCTTTCTGATGGCCCCCTTTGACGGTGCCCTGAGGGAGAACGAAGGAGCAGCAGGCTGTCAGGTGGGTGGCAGCATGCTTTGAGAGGCCTGCTGCCTTGATCCATCACGTAGCTGGGTTTGTGCCAAGAGGACAGGAACGGTGAAGTCTCCAGGAAAGTGTCCCCAGGGCCTTCTTCCTCCAGGCCTCTTGGGAATGCGTTATTATCTGGATGAACTTCTTGGCAGGCTGCATCAGATACGTCAGCTGCAGTGCAAGCTCTCATGTTCTCGGGAAACTTCCAAAAGTTGTCAAGCGGTAGTGTTATTTTTCATTTCTTTTCTCAGAAGGAAAGTTGAGCGCTCTGCTTTTGCTCTGGCTCAGCAAGAAAGTTTTCTTTTGAAAATCAGATTCCTGAAGCAGGAAGGTAGTCTAAAGCGATTTTTAGTTTCATATGTAGTTGGACATTGGTGTGGGGTAACTGAATTCTTGTCTGCTATTCAGTACTGTGCAATAGTTGGAAATGATTCTGGAAACATTTTGGTGATGGACTGCAGTGAACACATCTGGGACTGAATTGTTTTCTGTTGTTTTGAGGAGCACGAGTGTCTTTAAGCTCAGGAGAGATTTCTCTTTTTTCTCTCCAGCCATCAGCGTTTGCCTAATCCTGTTAGCATGCTCATGCTGTGGATCCTGGTCATCCAGAATAGTATGCCACTTGGAGCCAGCTTAGTGCTGAGATCCTGAGTGGTGTACCTCTTCTTTAGATGTGATCAGCAGAAGAGTGTTAAGACTTTTCTTAAAACATTATTTGAATCTGCCCATAGATTTGAGGACGTAAGCCATTGCCATTCTCAAGGAGTCCTAATTTCTGCATGAAATCCAAATACTTCTGTGTGCTCAACCTTCTTTTTACCATATTTAGGAATATTTCTACATGAAGGAGCGCTAATAAATGGTGGTGTAAATTGGTAAGGATTTTTACGGTCAGCTGTGAGAACACTTGGCAGTGTGTCCATGTAAGGAATATAACACTGGAATATTAACAAAACAAAACAAACCCTTCAAGATACTGAGCTGCTGGGTATAGTTTTGAGACTCTAATCCTCTACAGACGTGTTTAGAGTTAATGATGTTCATATTAGTTTGATGGGAAGTCATATTTCATAACTTTAGTCGTAAAATTTTTCGCACAGGCTTGCAAGTTTATCTGTAAGTTTGACACAGGCGAGGTAATGATGCAGTTTGCTTAAAGAACCAAGAGACTGCTTATCTGTCCTGGCAGGCTAAGTAGTGAAGTAGCTGTGGGTAGGCTGTGTTGATGAAGAAGTAACTGTTGGAGAAGTTCTGAGATGTTACTGAGGTCCTCTCAAGAATAAAATCTGTAACTCTGTACCTATGTGTACTTAACTGAAACTTAATATCAAGCCTTGTAAATGTAACCTATGTTGTGATCGGAGAGTTGGAACAACTTCTCACTATGCTCTAAGCTTATTGTTCTAACACATTTCTGCAGTTTTACTGGCTATAATAAATATGCATTCTGGTCTGAGTTATTGGAAAGTCAATTAATTAATTAAATTTTGAATGGCCAATAAGAATTTTTATTTTTTTTTAGGTGTTGATCCATCATTCAGCAGTGCCCAGAATGCCAACAGAAGTAACTTTTGGATAATTTTTCTCCCTTATTTGCAGCAATTGATGGAGGTGCTTCTTGCATCTGCTTTGCGTGTCAGTCTTATAGTTGGTGTAATGGTTTGAGACACCATGAGAGTGGGAATAAAGGAAACAATCAGGCTTTCTATTTACAACAACAGGAAATTAAGCAGGTAGTTTGGTAATGTAATAAAATTATGAAATTGATGGCAGTGATTTTTCCAACATTTTCTTCAACTATGGTGTTTAGTGACCATTTTATGCTCGTAACTCTTACAGAAGTATGTGACTTCTAGAAATTTAATAATACGCATGATTACATATGAATGTTGCAAAGAAGGTATGCTAAGGTATGCATATAGTTTGATGCAGTAGGATTTAAGAAATGCTTTAACTTCAAATCCCATTGTGCTATTTCTTGTAATAATAATACTCTTTCTCTTTAAACTGGTTACTCTGTAGATTTATCCCCTTTGTTAGTCAACATCGTCAAAACAACCCAGTTATGTGTTTCTGTGAGCTGGGCTTTTCTCTATTTAGGACAGCTTTGGGTTTGCCAGAAGGATGGAGTTTTATTGTAGAGATTCTTGACCCTGGAGAACTGTGAAGAATGCAAGCTGTGAGTTAACGTACCTCTGGCTGCAAGGAAGGATGACTTCCAAAGATTGGTTCAGTTTATCATGAGTCTTTTTTTTGTCCAAGTGGCTGACTGCTTCTCTGAGCCTTCTTTTAGGGGAAAGAATATTATCTGTGAGCTGAGAGCAGAAAGTGTGTGGAAAGGAGCTGTAGCCAGCCCTCTTTCAGTTCTTTATAAATGTTTCCATAAAACTAGAATTTCTCGCTTCGCTGTGTGAGCTCAATGAAGAATGGTAATGCAGACAGCATCCTGATAAAGTAAATACCTCTTCTGTATAATAGTTCTCCCAAATTCTTTTTCATTATCACTTTCTGAAAAAGAATCACCAGACTTGAGTACAATTGGGCAAATTTGAAGCCAACATCGTACATTCCTTTGGCAAAGGAGGTTTTGTAGACTGTACCTTATTGATAATTCTTTCTTTCCTCTCAGGGAAGAGACATCATTTTTAAGTGCTTCCTTTCATTTCAGTGTGTGTTTTAACATCAACATTTGGAGAAGCCAAAGTAGTTCTCCAGTATGTAAAATCTGTTTGTCTATGATAAAAATAACACTATATCTTCAATGTGAATAGTGATGTCTCTTGCTGATCTCCTATCTGAAATGCTGCTTAATCTGAGGGATGCTGCAATAGATCCTGGCAGCACTTGTTTGTGTTACTGGCCTGTGATCCACCTTGTGTACGGAGCTGTCATCATCTGTCTCATCTATCTCGGATGTGCTCACCTTCCTGCTCTGATGTAATAGCTCTAGGTGAAAGCTTGTATAAGTTCTGGGGATTTGTTACAGTTTGCCATAAAATCACTAAATCACTTTTGCCTAGCTGGCTAAGCATTCTTAGCAGATCTTCAATCCCTTTATCTTTGTTCTGTCCAGCTCATTGAGCTGAGCAATGTCTCTGGCTGGGTCACCTCTTTGGCAGCAAGATCATACTCAGTCCTCTGAAGGAAAGAGCTGAGATGGCCTCCCATCAGCTCTGTCACTGCTGCTTGTTTGTCTCGGGTCAGCTGGTGCTGCCTTCATTGTATGCCACACAGAGATGCTTCCAGGAGTTCTTTTTAGGAGTACAGTTCAATAGAAGACATTGGCTAATCAGTAGAATAGCTTAGGTTGAAAGAGACCTTAAAGATCATCTAATTGCAGCCCCCTGCCATGAACTGGGCTGCCATCCACCAGCTCAGGCAGCCCAGGGCCTCAACCAATCCAGCCTTGAACTCCAGAGATGGGATATCTGTGGCTTCCCTGGACAGCCCAGTCCGTTGCCTCACTGCTTTCTGAGTGAAGAATATTCCTTCTAACATCCAACCTAAACCTCCCTTCTTGTAGTTTAAAGCCATAAAGCCATTCCTTCTTGTTTTGCCACCATCAGGGCGTGTAAAAGGTCGGTCTCTTTCCTGCTTTTAAGTGCCCTACAAATGCTGGAAGGTCTGCTGCCACTCCTCCATTGATGCAGCTAGGATACAGTTGGCCTTCCTGGCTGCAAGAGCATGCTGCTGGCTCATGTCCAGCTTTTCATCCACCAAAAACCCCAAGTCCTTCTCTGCAGGGCTGTTCTCTATGAGTTCTTCTCCCAGTCCGCACTCATATCTGGAATTGCCCTGACCTAGATGGCTTAACTGAAGTTAACAGCGTGACAGGGAATTCTAGTTTCTGTTTACAAACACGCTCTCTGTTAGAAGTTTATTTCCAGTCTTGCTTAAATCAAAATGAGCTGGCCTTATTTTTCTGTGTGGTTCTATGCATGTGGTTGATATAAAGAAGTGGTTTGTCTAAGGGTGGTCGAACAAATGTATTTTGACTGGCAAAAAGAACAAAGTTAATTATGTGACGTGGTATGGTACGGAGACAGAATTTCTTGGCAAGTGACTGCCAAAAAAAGAAATTGCAGTCTGTTTCAGTTTTCTGGGATCGTTAAAATTATTGAAGAGATTTGGTAGTTACTAAAATTCCCAAGCATTGTAAGCACATATCTGTATTTACACGTATATAGAGAGGGGGGAAATTATTTACTTAGCCTTGGGAAGGAAACCAGACTTTGAGTGGGACAATGGGAGAGAAGGCTGATGGGAGTGCTGATTTTGTGTCAGTTCTGTGGTGTTTACATTGGTATAATGGATCATTAAGGACTTTTTGTTCTGCTAGAAACTGATAGCAATTTTCCTGAGTAAGTGAAGACTACCTTTAGGCACTCTTTTCTTTGTAACTTCACTAAGAACTTCAGTGTCTCATTTCATAGATAAGCAGTGGCAGGAGGGCAGTCATCCCCACAGACGGAGTAAATAAATGCCAACTAGAATGGCTCAACATCCTGGATTAGTAGAATAGTTTTTGAGTTTTTACTCACATTTTTTCTAAGTGCTTCAAGTTATGTAGATTTTTAAATGTTGGATTTAGGGGAAGTTTTGAGCTGTTATTACCATTTATTAAAATTCTCGATTGTTTTAACATCTGTGAGAGTTTGTAGCAAAAAACAAATAGGTCAGTTCTAATACTGGAATGCTTTAATATCAGTGAAATCTAAACTTTAGGTGTCTTAAACCTGCATTGTAAAATGCTGTTGGCAGTGGGCAGTCTTGTAAAGTTCTGGTGCTGTTCATGTGCAGAGCTATTAGAGAATGCAAGCGACTTGCTGAGAGTTGCGTGGCAGAGCTGGTGTGATGTGGCTGTGTGTGTTTCTCTCACCAGCACCTGAACACTCAGCCACTAAGTTTGGCAGTGGCTTTTTTTGTCAGCCGTTTCTTCTCTTTGATAGAAATACAGAAATCTGATGATAAATTAGGACAACTCTGAATTATTTGGAAGTTTTCTTTTTCTTCTGAGAGAAATTTGCCTCTTCTGTCCTGAAATTATTGACTATTATCTTGTATATAATGGGAACTTCAGGTAGTATCACAGCATAAATATTTTTTCATTACTTGTAATTTTTAAGCAATGTACAAAATCAGAGGAGAAAACAGTTCTAAAGATGCTTCAAGTCTTTGCACTTAGTGTAAATTAGATGGAAATTCCACCTCAGCAAAGCGGCTGAGCTTTACAGCACAAGGTGTGAAGCTGGTGTGCTTAGGTGTCTCAGGAGCTCACAAGCTTTTCAGACTTTTTATATTTTGAGTGCATATAAGGCAACGTAATTGCAGATCTGAGTCTGACACCAAGTTAAAGAAGTCTTCCAGCTTTGAGTTTATTTTTGTGTTTAGGCTGGTTTGATGGCAGTGGTTCCCATTCCAAGTGTGTTCTCAAGGTGTTCTTCAGACACTTTTGATGAAATATTACTCTTCCTGTGCTTCATCCTTGACAGCAGTTATTCCCAAATGTATGTACTGCCAAAATGCAATAAGGTAAATAAGATGTGACTGTGAAATGAGGGATATTTTTCTCTGGTAAGAGAGGGTGTGGGGAAAGTTTGGTAAGGAGACATGACCACGTTTTTCTTTGAGTTGAATGCCTGATTGCAACTCCATACATTCCACCTGGAAATTTGCAGGTAATGTATTTATGTCAACCTGAAAATGGTGTCACAAATATACAAAAACAAACAAACAAAAAAAAACAAACAAAAAAAACAAACCCAAAAACAACAACTTATTTTTTTGAAATCTTGAAACCTATTCTCAAATTCCTTTATCAGAACGGAAAATGTGGCTGCATTTTTTTCATTGATCATTGGACTGTGCTTAGCCAGTGTATCAAAGTTCATGGAATCATTTGCCATAATTTGACTCGCCATAATTTGAGTTGCTTTTGAAACACTGTTATGGTTTGAAACATGGCACGGATATGCTGATTTTCACCTTGAAGATGCATGTTTAACTCATTTAAATGAATGGTTAAACCCACCAAACATGCTAAATGTGTGAGCCATTTTTCATCTTCATGTCCTTGCACAAATTTTCCTTCTGATTCCGTAAAGGACTGGATTTCACTTTTCAAGTCATAGCATTTTGCCTCGACTGAGGCACCTTCCTTCAGAAAAGTGAATGATGACTCCATAATCAGCATCCATACTTTTAAGGAACTGCTGGAACTGGTGATGACTTGGTCCCTAGGACTTTATGAAATTGACAACTTTGATGGTGATTTACATCGTGTTATCCATTTTTAAAGCTTTAGCACATAAATTTTTTTGATGTCTGATGTAGTGATATTTCATCCAACCTGAATTGCCAGTGGTAAATGCACCATCTTCCATTAATTTTATAAGCCCCTCTGTTTTACCAGCCATCTTTGGAGCACCATCAGTAGCTATACCAGATACACTGACAATGGTCAAAGAAAATTGCTTTTATGTATTCATTTTTTTAATTAACACCTCATAACCCTCAGTCCACTGCACAAAAACTGTCCTTATTCTCTTGTGAGTGATCCGAAAATGTGCTGTGTTTTAAAAAAATGTTAAATGATAAAACACCGAACAGGTTTCTCCTTCATATATGTAAAATATTATATTTGCATATTTTTGAAAGGCACTAATAGGGTAGCATTAATGGTATCTTAGTAAGGGGTGGGGAAGAACAAAGTGTGACTTCAGGATGGCTTTCAGGGGGAGTGGGTTAAGCAAACAACAAAAAAAACCTTTTTATTTTTTAGCTTCCAAGTTTTCAGTTTTTCAATCAGAAAAGCAGCCATTGAAGTTCATTGCAGGAGCCCATATGCTCTTACCACAAGTGTTTGTTGTTAAGTAGGGTAACTCACCGATGTGTATCTTGCTGTTCCAGCTTCTGATCAACAGGTGTGACACTCATCTGAGTTCTGGTACAGTGTTTCAGAAGGACTAGACAGCCTTCATACTCAGGAGTGGTGTTCTCTTTAGAAGGCAGACCTTGTTCTGGACTGTGTACATGTTATTCAGAGGTTTGCTTTGTTTGGAATGAGTTCCAGAAAATGATAGAAGATGTATTTGGAAGTATGATTTACTCATGTAGATTTCATTTGAAGGACGCCATGTTCTAGGAAGTCATGTGAAGTTTTGATAATCCAGATACAGCTGAGATTTCTATCAGAAGACAGGCATTTTTCATCAGAACACTGAAGTTGATGAGGTTGCATTTTTGTGGTTGAGGCACCATTTCTGACTTGGAGTTAGGAAGCTGTAAATTGTTGGTGCTGAAAGGTGTGGTGTAGGGAAGTGCATCTACTGCTTACCATACCTTGGTCTTTTCTGTGTTTCCCTAGGCATTTGTTTCTTCAGATACGATATGTTAGAGACCGAATCTGGGGCAAGATGGTATTGCTCACAGATGGTATGCCAGCTCTGCTGGGTACAGGAGAAATGTGAAGGGAGAAGACTAGTAGTGACATGGTCTGTGTCTTTCGGAGTGGCTGAAAAATGCGATGCGTTGTTTCTGTGTTGCAGTGGTTGAAGTTGCAATGTTAATTCATAGGCCTTGCCTGTGTTAGAAGAAAAAACTCGTATGCTGCGGTGTATCAGTGATAGAGCTTTGTGGGAGAGCTGCTCTGGGAAACTAGGGATAGTGATGTGCCAGTTGTGCCTGTTAGCTGGGTATGCAATTGCCAAGTGAGTGCAGAGGGTTCTGGCTGCAGGTGTGTGCCTTATGTCAGAGAAGAGCATTCATGGGTTTTAAGTGGTATCTGTGTAAGTAATTGAACTTAAACAGTTCTAAGTTGTTATTTTGTCTCCAAAACACTGATGCAACACAGGAATTTCCTCCAAGTATCCCTGCTGCTCCTGTTCCCAGAGTGGTGAAAGGTGACAGCTGCACACTGTTGCTCAGAGAGTGGCCTTTTTGTGTCAGTCTAGCTCACCTTGGCACCATGAGTGCCTTCTTATTATCCAAGGAAAATAATAGATACTTATTACTAGAGAAGACAGAAAGTGTGCAGTGATTGGATTCCAGGCGGGCATGTAGTAAGGAACCTTTCAGTTCCCTGTGACACTTGCAGCAATGGGCAGTTTCTAGACAATTGTAGGATCAGAATATCCTGAGTTGGAAGGGACCCATAAGGATCATCGAATCCAACTCCTGCCACCACATGGACCATCCAGAATCAGACCGTATGTCATGTCTGAGAGTGTTGTCCAAATACTTCTTGAACTCTGGCAGCTGGGTGGCATGACCACTGCCCTGGGGGAACCCAACCACCCAACCAGGCTGAGTTCAACTTTCAAGAAATGATGTATCTGTGATAGTAAGCTTGTAATGTATTTGTGGATACATCTGTAAAATATTCTCATCGAGAATTAGAATGAAGGTTGTAATTGATGAAGTTGGTGTGAACTAGGGATTTCATATCTGTAGTTTTAGCCAAACTGTTTAAATCAGCATAAATGACAGCTGAGTGTCATTTCAAAACACTAAGCATGCATTATTTTAGTTGATGGTTTGCTGTGCCATTTCCCTATGGTGCCACTGTGTGAAGAGAAGAATTGCTTCTCGCCAGAAGTACAAACAGCATCGGAGCCCGAAGTTTCCGTCCTGTTGGACTTCTCAGCTCTGCAGCTGCTGAAGGATAGCACGGCGTGAGGCTGCAAAGTCCTGAGCCTGGCTGGAGCCAGGGGCTCTGCAGGGTGCTCTGTAGGCACGGAGTGAAGCTGGTCCAGCTCCAGCAGGACTGGCAGCGAGCTCCAACAGGAGCTCTGGAACTGAGCTGCCTCCACACGGCCGATCCGTGCTATGGGTCGTGCAGCAGCTGCAGGGATCGCAGTGCAGGCACAGCAGTTCAGGTGCAACTCCATTTGGGCTCAGTGTTCTATATTATGTGACCTCAGAATTGAAATTCTTGAGTAACAAAACATTGTCCATTGCTGTAGGCAGTCTACAATCTCACTGCTGTGTTCTCAGGTTTTAGGCATTTTTAGTTAGTTTACTGACTGGATTGTGTTTCCTTTATGAGCAAGATTGAAACATTCAGGTATTTCTCTGTCTGTTGGCTGTGCTACCCCTAAGTATGATTTGGAACAACAGTGGACTGAAAGTAAAATGAAATGCTTTTCTTAGTGCCAGATGTTATCATAGCATCTATCCAGAGTTTTTCTCTATGGTCTTGCAAATGCTAGTTTGGATTAATTAATCTTTCCCAACAGTGAAGTTTTTACAGGAAATCTTTCCTTCCTTTTTTAAACTAAGCACAGTGGGAGAGATCATACTCATTGCTGAGGCATATTTTGCAGACTGAGGTGGATATTAGATGAAGCAAGTATAGGTTATAGTTCTGTGCCCATCATTCCTTCCATCTCTTCTCCATGAGAGTGGTCAGGTGCTGGCATGGGCCTCCTGGGGGGTGGTGGAGTCACCATCCCTCATGGAATTCCAGAACTGTTTAAATGTAGTACTAGACATGGTTTAGTGGGAAATATTGGTGGTGGGTGCATAAACCGTAAGATCCTTTCAAACCTTGGTGATTCTATAATTCTGTTTGGAGAACAAAATACATTGCCTTGTGGTCTCCAACCCTGATTGGATCTATCAGTTTTTAGGTACCCTTCCATTCAGCTGCAGTCTGAACCTCAGTTTGCTTTATCACTTTTATTTATTGTTACCCTCTGTGTACCTAGGCTTTTCTGGGAAAAATAGGGAAAGAGTCTGTTTTTCCTTCTGATTTGCTTTCTGCATATCTTCTTTATTTGTTCACTCTTCAGGAAGGACTGCTCTTGTCCTGTTCAGAAGATCTGGAAGAAAGTCTCAGTGGATTTTGTCAGATTAGGTTTATAACTAAAAGGCAGAATATATAATTCAAAGCAGAGATACTAATCACTGAACTTTCAATGAGTTGCTGAAGCCCCCTTGCTAAGAAAGGAGGAAAGACAGAAAGGAAATGTCTGACACTTAGTGTCTGAGGATGGGTTAAATTCTGTTGTGTCTGACTGCAAACAGGGAACTGATTCTTAGCGTACTCATATAATCTTAAACTTAACATTTCCAAGTGAAGAAAAAAAACAAACAAAACAAATGAGTTGATAGTTGATAGACTTCTGGATTTATATTTATTATGTGGAAATAACAAATATATATTTGCTTATGAGTTTAACTTTGTAGCTGCGAATGAACATTTGAAAGGTAAAAATAATTAGTTACAACAGTTATAATATGAATTTACTGAATATACAATATCATATATTTAGATGTATACAGGAATAGCATTGCATGATCTTAATTGTCAATTCTGTTAAATTATTATTTATTGTTTATTATATTTGTATTTTGTTCATTAGAGAAAGCAACCAGTGAGATGAACACTGCAGAGGACTGGGGCCTCATCTTAGACATCTGTGATAAAGTTGGACAGTCACGCACAGGGTAAGTGATTTTTGAAACTGTCTTCCACAAGCATTGTTAATTTTGTTATTTCAATCTTATGCTTGTATAAGAGGAATAAAATTCTGTTTTGTGTAGATGCTTGAAGCATCTCAGCTTAGTTTACTTTATATATTTAGTAGAGTATATTTGCTACAGTGAAAGGAAGGTATGGATTTTCTGCCCAAATGTTTTATGGTTCTCCCCTCGTTTCTTAAAATCAGGAATTGTGTACAGCAGTTTTTCACCACTGTAATAGAATAAACAAGCTACTATGTTGTAGCAGTGTCTATAAATCCAGCAGACATCATCAGGGTCTTGTACAATCACAATCTGGTTGAAAGTGACCTCTGGAGATCATCTAGTCCAACCACCCACTTGAAACAGGACTCATTAGATCAGGTTGCTCAGGGCTGTGCCGAGTCTTGAATGCCTCCAAGGACAGAGTTTCCACAGTCTCTGTGGGCAATCCATTTCAGTATTTAACCACCCTTACAGTAAGTAAGTAAATATATGAATGCTCCTGATATCTGACTGCAATTTCCTTTGTTCCAACTTGCTTGTTGTGTCTTACCTCGTGACTGCATTTCTGACAAGAGTCTGGTTTGGTCAGTGCTCTTTGTTTAAGAAGTTGTGTAAAGCAGTAAGGTCCTCTTTTACCCTGCTCTTCTAAAAACTGAGCCCACGTGTTCGTGTCTTCTTGTGTGTGACTCTCCTCTGGCCATCTTGATAACCCTCCACTAGACTTGCTGTGGTGTGTCAACATCCTTCTTGTGTGGGAGAACCCAAAACTGGGCAAAATCCTAATACAGTCTTACAAGTGCTGTACAGATAGAATGGAACTCTTCCCTGGCCCAGCTGGCTGTGCTGTCATTACTATGGCCCATGGTGTGGTTGGTCATCTTTGCTGCTGAGCTACACTCCTGTCGCCTATTGGGTCCTGCCAAGACTTCCCTGTGGAGCTGCTGTGTGGGCAGTCAGCTCCTGACCTGTGCTGGTGCAGTCCTCCTGAAGTGCAGTACCTTCCTTGCCTTTCTCTTGTTGAACTTAATGAAGAAATGCCCATTTCTTGTTGTCCAGATCCCTCTAGTATCCCCAGTTTCTGTTATATCAGCTGCTTCCTCCAATGGGCTGTTGTCAGAAGGATGCCTCCTGTCATCTAGGTCGTTACTGAAGATATTTAGCAGTACCAGTCCCAGGAATTCCCTGAGGGACACCACGAATTACTGCCCACCAGCTGGGATTTGCACACTGCCGGCAACTCTATGAGCTCAGCAGCCCAGCCAGTTTTCCACCCACCTTATCATCCTTTTATCCAGCCAGTATTTCACCTGCTGTTGATAAGGAGAACCATACGAGACTGTGTCAACACTTCATTGAAACCGAAGTTTAAAGTGTCCTCTGCCTTCCCTTATTGCCACCACCCGTGTCTTTGTACAGTGAGATTGTGTATTTCTTCCCCTGGTCTTGAAAAACTATTTTCTGACATCAGGGCTTTAAGGAATGTTCATTTAAAAGAGTGTGTTTAAGTGAAATGCACCTTTTATACAGAGCATTAACCAGCTTCCATTACTGATCCTTCAGTGAACTCTGTCAGAGATCTTATGCGAGCCTTCATTTATTTATTTTTTTAATATATATAAAGAGTTAAAGTATAATTTGGAATAGTTTTAGATAGGGATTGGTTGAGGAAAATCTATAACAATTCAGGTAAGGAAAAGCCTCAAAAAGAGAGTTATGCCACTGGTGCTGTTGCAAAGGACATGTTCACAAATTAACTTGTTCCTTGGAATTAAATGTAGAGGAGTATTTATGAATAGCATAGTATATTGAGATTTCTGTGCTGTTGTGTATAACTTCAGTAAAAATAAAAACTGGTAAGTTGTTAATGATGTTATTCTCTGTGTATAGAACTGTATTTCTGTTCCATGTGTGTTGGTGCTGAATCTGTAACAACAACATTATCGAAGACCTCGATATTCTATTTCACCACTTCTGCATAGGCATGATTCAGCCTCACAGTGGATTACCCTGAACAGTGCTTAAATGCTGCAAGAGACAGCTGCTTGGAAGTACAGATAAAGCCAGTGATCTTCCAGCAACATACAGCTATGTTTCTCCACGACAGCTGGAATTTCTGTTATGATTTTAAAAAGGGAACAAAACAAAACAAAAAACAACAGTGGTTTTTATCCTGCTGTGTCTTTAACCTTTGTAGTACTTACCCTGCTTGTAATATCATGCCAGCTGACTCATTGCTTAACAGCACATTCTGTTAAAAACTTGCTGATGGGGAGTTTTCTTTGTTTGGATGGATTTTGTCATGGTACAGCAAGTTAAAGCTAGACAATGTTTCCCATTAAGTTTAAATCAGATATGCTACACGTAGTAACTCTTCTGCAATTTAAGTTATTGTGGCAAGGATACTAACCACTGGAGCTGGCTTCTGCTTTAGTTTTTTCCAATTCTTGTCTAATGCAGACTGTCTTGGCAGGAGCTTATACTGTATTATCTCCACTGTATTGATTTTTTTTTCTTTTTTTTGTCCAGTCTTTGAATTGCATGCCTTTCAACACTTTAAACATAAATCACCATACACCTAAAGCCTTAATAGACTAGAGGGATTATGTTTCTTTATGAAGTGGAACATTTTATTTATACTGTTATATTGCACATTGTCTTGTTTAGCTGTTTGTTTGTTGTTGGAAACCTGTTGTGCTGCAAAGATTTATTTTCTCCTAAGATAAATAAGCTATAGTTCAGTAGCAGGACTGCTAGCTGGATGCATGCAGTTGTGTTGCTGTTAGTTTTCATATTGCCATAGCTTGCTTACAGAAAATCACCTACTAATTTTATCTTTCCTCTTTGACCCAAGAACAAAAACAGTCTTAGTAAGTTGGAATTCCACCGAATCTCCCGTTTGAAGTGACTGCTTTGTTTATTTTTAGTGAAGTTCAAAAACTCATTGATTAGAGTTGATGGAATGTTCATTGAGAGCAGCCTAAGGACAGTACATTCAGTAATATTTTGAATAATACATCATTTTTACATTAACATTTATGAAGTATTGCCACATGCAGCGTGGAATTGGATACTGGATTGCATTATCAGCTTCTTAGAGTGTTCTAAAATGTGTCTGAGTCGTTAGAGCTTTTTAATCTCTGAATGTAACCAATACATTTCTACAGTTGCATTGTGCATTTTTTGCATCATGTGTTTTGGGAACATTGGCAGTATCTAACACTATTCCTTTTCATGATGAAAAGATGAGTAAAACAGATTCTTCGCATTGGATGCAGTGTTTTTCTGTTTTTTTTTTTTTTTTTTTTCAGACAACATTGTTAAAAACCTGCTTATTTTCAAACCTTTGATCATGTTTTACTAGTGTTTTAAATAATCTAAGTACAGATTTTGCATATTGTTGGCTTGAAACAAAAATACACAATTTAGTCTGTACTTTATCATCTCTTAATAAGATAATGTTATGATGCTGGAATTATTCATGAAATGGATAAAAGACAAACTTAACAGTTATGGTATGTTATAGTATGAGGTGTACCTGTCTTAATTGCACTCTTGTTTGTTATTGTTCAAGGCTAATAGTGTAATGGTTTGCATTTGGCTTTGACAAGGTTGTAACTTTGTTTTAACCTAGTTAGTATTTGTTTGAAATTATCACTACCTCAGTGATACCTCTTTCCTCTAGGAATGTTAGTTAACATTGGATGGACTTAAAAAAAAATATATATAAAAAATATAAAAATATAAAAAATATAATGAAGTCAGTGAATGGGAGAAGATGCAGTGGCTGAGAAAATAGAAACATTTGTTGCAGCACGCTCTGGTGGAGGGAGATTTGGATGTTGTAAAGCTGACATTCAGGATTGGTTTGTCTGACTGCTGCTTGTGTAACTTTGTCCTGATTCCTTGCGGGTTGATTGCTGAGTCAAGATTCTGGTCAGCTGATTCTTAGTTGTTTCCATGCCTGTTGTACAAGAGCAGTCTTCCAAACTACTCCTCATCTTTTTTTGTCCCCTCCCCCCATGTTACCCAATGTAAGCAGCATTTTACATAGTCATGGCAGTGTGTGTCTCACAGAGTGATCAGGATAATCTGCTTTACTGGTTTCTGATGGAGCAAGTGGAACAGCTGAGTCACCTGAGTAGTCTTGAGCCTGGTAGTCGGTTACCTTGGATAATAAACAGAAAAATTACTGAAAATGTAAGAAATATGTTGTGCAGAATAGTATTTTAGCTTCCAATTGCAGTTAATGTTGTATTTTTATGTAAAATATAATGGATGTACCTAACAAGCATTCAAATGTATTATTTTACTCTCTAAAACTGAGGATTATTGCAAACATTTTCTGAATATGTTATGTTGGATGTAGTATCAAAGCTTTTACCTTATCCTGCCTGATCTTCCACTAACTGATTTGTTATCCTCCCTCACTGTGCAGCCTATGAAGCTTTGATTATAAAGTCATTAGAGCAGAATTGCAGCCTAATGTTTGCTTAGCATAGCCTGAAGAAAGTGCTCAATAAATAGACAAAATTCTTTTCTTGTGGGATGCATGCCTTTCCTCTGATTTCTATTTAGTATTTCTCATCATTTCTTAGCTAAATTGCATTACAAATTAATTTGAAATGAAAGTAAGGATAATAGTTCTGTCTACAGTATGGATACTTGAAGATGTATTGGTGAACTGTATATCAGTAAACATGAGTTTTGGTGCAGAATTAATCTAAAGATTTTTTTTAAGCATCGAGAAAAAGCAATGATATTCAAATACTCTTTCTATTGAAAATATCTATTTGTTCACGTGTTTAGAAGTTCTTATGAATGAATGTGGGTTTTTTTTTTTTTTTTCATTTTTCAAAATTGTATTTGACAGATACAGAAGATAATGTGATTTTGAAGCTTTCTTGTCACTTTATTACAGAGTTTCCTTAATAAAATCATCTTAGACTAATGGTTCAGTGCTCCTGTACCTGGACTGCCAAATTCTTGATTCAGTAGCCTGCTTTTATACATGCTGGCTTGGCAGTTACTGTCCATGATTATGCACACTGCTCATAATTTAATGCAGTTATTTATGTGTAAAGACATTCATTTAGAAAAGAAAAACCATAGCTAAACAGATACTTCCCTAAGTTTTATCATGTATTCTTTCTCAGGTATAGTGAACATCGGAGATATCTTGGTTAATTAACAGATAATGAACAGTGTTTGTCTTACAGCCTTCATTTGTAATAATAATTGGTTATGTGAAGGTATACACTGAACGACATGTAGTCTTGCTATGTGATAGCATTTTCTATAATTAGTCCTACTAAACATGAGAGAGACATTTCTGTAAAATGTAGACACTGCCAAATATAGTATAGCCAAGCAGTAGTGTAACTTATACCTAAGTTTCATATTAGTTCGTGGATATCAGTTCCATAGAAAATGGGTTTTGCTTCCAAAATTGTCTGTAAATACTCCAGAAACATGTGAAATCCTTTAGTTTAAGTGTACCATTCTCTTTTCCTCTTCCCCTGCTTTTACCCCTTTCATGTCTGTTCAATAGATAATGCTTGTATGTTCTTGATAGTTCTGCTCTCGCCTTGCTCAGCCTTCAACCTCCAAAAACACAACTAAATAACAGAAAGACACAAAGTTTTAAATACGCTGAACATTGTCTGAAAATCTGTTCAAATTGTTTCTTAAATTCCCATTTCCCATTATATTTACCAATGGCAACAGAGGTAGAACTTGAATTCCATACTTAACCTTTATGCAGAATGTCTAACACTGTTGTTTGTTGTTTTTTTTTTTTTCAGTACTTACTGGTATGCTGTGTATTTGCTTTATAAGTTATATACAGATTAAAACTGACTCTAAGGAGCATACTGACATTCTTTATGTATGTGGAATATAGAGGAGTAGTAGATTTTAAGGAAGTTTGCGTGTAGATCATTATCACCAGAATTCATTAACTAGCCATTAATTACATATGTTGATTCTATATCTTTTGAAAGAAATAGGATTCCTATTAAGTATGGAGAAAGGCGTGTTGAAAGTGAAGCTCGGCTTACTGAGGGGCTACTCTTGAACTGCTCTCTGCTTTACTCGAACCATTGTGGTGTTGAAAAACTGACCGAGATGTCTTAATTCTAGCTTTTTTTAATTATAAAGTAGTATGTGTTAGTGACAAATTGTTATAATGTTCTACGTTTATTTCTAAAGATTCTAAGCTGACTTGGGCTTAGCTTATCTACAAAACTGACTTCAGTAGAGATTACGAACTTTAAAAAGTTGGAATTCTTTCTTTGTGAATTGACTCATGTGGGAACTACAGAGGTGTTAAATGAGGGAGAAAAGGAAAAAATCTGTCTGTATTCATGCAAAAGTGACTTTTTATGCCCCACCCCTCATTAAACAAAATGTATTCTGTTCTCAAGTGATATTGTCCTTAATGGAGTACTAGTTCTGAATCCTTGTAGCAAGAGCTCAGTATTTTCAGAGCTCACTTAGAGAAAGGGGAGGTAACATGGAGTTTGGATATTTGAGGGAGTTCAATGTATGTGTAGTATAAGTAGGTTGGATTGGGAAGAGAGCAGGACAGTACAGGGAGCAGATAGAAGAGAGACAAGAAATTGCAATCATGATAATAAATTCCTCTTTTATGGAATTCCTTTTTTGTATTCTCCTTTGTATTCCTCTTAGTACACAAATACACAAACATCAATTCAACAGCAGCTCTTAGATGCAGAAGAAGATTGTTTTGATAGCAGATTCTTTAACAGATCGGTGTTGAAAGAAATCAAATTTTGAAACGTTACTGCATTTATATGAGAATATTTTGCATTACAATTTCTCTGTTAAGAGTTGTTTTTAGAGTGACAGAAGATATGTAATGAAGGTGAATGGACTACAGAGAACTACAGTTCTCTGCTTCTGTATATTGGTGGAATGCTTAGAGTAATTCTCTCACACTAAAAAAAGAAAAAAGTTTATTGTGACGTTTTGATAATTAAGAAAGCTATAGCAGTCCTATAGACCAAATTGATTAGACCTGCTAATGTTTGCTTTTTTATTTGTTGTCATTATTTATTATTGTCTTTTTAATTTAAATTTTCCCTTATAAGCTATTAAACAATGTACTGACTATTCAGGCGAGCTTGCTGTCTGCTAGCACTGCCATACATTGTCATGTGTGCAATAAGAAATATGTGATGGAATGAACAACTTTAAAGCTGCCTTGTCTTTCTTTAGGCCTAAGGATTGTCTTCGTTCTATTATGAAGAGAGTGAACCATAAGGATCCCCATGTTGCCATGCAGGCTTTAACAGTAGGTTACTTTTAATGTAGTGCTACTCCTTCCTAAAAAGCCATATTACATGATCTCTTCTCTGAGTTTCAATCTTTCTTTCCTTAGCTTCTAGGAGCATGTGTATCAAACTGTGGTAAAATCTTTCATTTAGAAGTCTGTTCAAGAGACTTTGCCAGTGAAGTGAGCAATGTGTTGAATAAGGTAATGTACTGCATGGGTTTATGTGATTGATATAAAAGCTAAACCAGATTGGTAGCTGGGGTAACCTGAGATTGGAATGGAAGGGGATACAAGGAGAAGGGGGGAATTTTGAGAGAAGGATAAAAGATTAGTGGGAAGACTGACTGTGAGAAAGAGCTTCCTGACTGCTACTTCATACAACAGTTAGTTGTATATTCTGTTCGTGTCAGAAGTGAGATTAGTTGGTAAATACCTACATTGATTTTCACATTCAATAAAAGCAATAAAATACTAAGTACAGACATGCAGTGAAATAGAGATGATGGAAAGGCTTTTCTGTAACTTTATGCGCTGTGTTTTGTGGCTAGTTCATATTGTTGAAGTGCTGTTCCCAAAGGCCATTAAATATGGTGCTAAAAGCTGCTGTACTCTTACTTTCTAATAGAAAGTATTATTTATTAATATACTGTGTTTTCAAGTGTATGTATAGTTCATATTGAAAGTAGTATGAATTTAAGTGAAATCAAGGGCTTAAGAACAGATTCCTATATTAATTAATTGATTTATGTTTTTTCCCTAGGGTCATCCAAAAGTTTGTGAAAAGCTGAAAGCCCTTATGGTGGAATGGACTGATGAATTCAAGAATGACCCACAGCTTAGTTTAATATCTGCTATGATAAAAAATCTGAAGGAGCAAGGAGTTACTTTCCCAGCTATTGGTTCACAGGTACAATGCATTCTGTGGTGGTCCTTAAAAGGAATCACAAATTCTTTTTATCCTCAGTTCTGTATTTTAGTTTTTGTAGTCTTGAATTCTGTAATGCATGTGGCAAACAAAATGAAGTCTTCCTTGACTAAATAAAGTATTCATTTTAGGGCTGAAATGCGCTGGCTTCCTTTGATTTTTATATTGTGAATTGTAGGATTACATGCTCAAAAAATGGCCTGGGTTGGAAAATTCCATCCAGTTCCAGCCTCCTGCCATGGGCACGGCTGTTCCCCACCAGATCAGGCTGCTCAGGGCCCCATCCAACCTGAATTTGAACACCTTCACAGATAGGGCACCCACAGCTCTCTGAGCAGCGCATGCCAGTGCCTCACTGTCCTCTGAGTAACAGATTTCCTCCTGAAATATAGATGAATACAAATCAAAATGATGAGTGTAATACAATGATGGTTTTACTATTTTGTCTTTAATTTTTGGCTAGGCTGCTGAACAGGCAAAAGCAAGTCCAGCTCTAGTTGCCAAAGATCCTGGTACAGTAGCTAACAAGAAAGAAGAAGAGGATTTAGCTAAAGGTGAGTGCATTTATTTGCTGACCCAAATAATTTGAAGGTAAATATCTAATAAAGTGGGAACACTGTAGGGGCAGAATTTTGCTCTATAGCTTTAAAACATCTTTTCATTTGTTATCGTATTTTTATATGAGATGCAGAAGTTGCTTACAGTGCAACAGGAATGGAATTACACTAAACATTTTTGTAGAGTTAAGTTTTCCAATCATTCTACACATTTATATAGAGAATTTTCATCTAAATAACTTTTCTTTTGTAGCAATCGAACTGTCACTAAAAGAACAAAGGCAACAGCAAACGACACTTTCCAGTTTGTATCCGAGCACCTCAAGCCTTTTAACAAATCACAAACACGAGGGCAGAAAGGTTCGTGCAATCTATGACTTTGAGGCTGCTGAAGACAACGAATTAACCTTTAAAGCTGGAGAACTTATAACTATCCTTGATGACAGGTAACTTGTATAGAGTGTCTATTAGAAGTGTATTAGGCTAAAAATCAGTCAGGAATAAGTGTATGTTATGGTAGAAGCATGCATCAGAATACAATTACAACAAAATATATTTATACATTAAATATTTGATTTAGTTACCTCCTTGATTTTTGAATCACAAATATATTTGCATAAAATTATTGTATGAAGATTTCTGCATATATGCAGATTGTGTTTATGTACAAGTATACCTTGTATAGTGCAAGTCTTGGGAAAATTCCTTGTAAGTATGGGTTTTTAATTTTTGTTTTTAAATCTCTTAGTGATCCAAATTGGTGGAAAGGTGAAACTCATCAGGGTATAGGATTGTTTCCATCCAATTTTGTTACAGCTGATCTCTCTGCTGAGCCAGAAATGAGTAAGTAACTTTATGCTTATGTATATATGTGAAGCCTTGCCTTAGCTCGTGGGATACATCTGTAGTTGTACACAATCCGTGTTTCCTTTCCCTTACGACAAGGTTAAGTCACAACTTCATGTCATACTGAAAGTAAAACTGGAGAGTCCTTACTGTGCTCTCACAGTCCTGTCTTCATGTGCCAGCCCATAGCTGCACATGCTGGCATCTGTTGAAAAGCAGGGTGCTACCTACTGCTGACAAGTCTTTAGCTTTCAGACTCATGTAACAATTTATTGACAGATAGAAAAAATTAGTAAAAATTAAAAACAAACCAAAAAAATGCCAGCAATTTGTTCTCGATTTATCTTTCTTACCTGGTTGCAATGGTGAACGTTAATTAAGGAAAAACTCTGACCAGTTAGTGATAGTTGATTGAGATGGAAATTTGATAGCTTTCAATTCTGTACTCTGAGAAAAAGAACTCCTATTTCTTGTAGGTGATTTTTCCACTTTTCTCTTAAGTTTAACTCAATACTCCTATTTTTTCCAATCTCTCTCTTAGTGTGTTTTCTTGATGATTTACTGATCAGTGTTATATCAAGGGAGACTGCAGTAATGGCATTTACTTTCTAAAACGTGCTTCTGTTGACCTTGTATAAATTGATTATTTTTTTGGCAAATGCTTTATGGATTTGTTTATGAAAATACTTCTGTCCTTCACATGTCAAAATAAGTTTTCCATTTTTCACTGCTTCAAATGCAATGATCTGCAAATGTAACATGCTAGCTCTGTAACACTGTCCTTGCTTTGTTTATTTTATGAAGTAAGATCTGCCTATTTATCTTATAGTGAAAGCTGAGAAGAAAACAGTGCAGTTCAGTGATGAAGTTCAAGTGGAAACAATAGAACCTGAGCCTGAACCAGTTTATATTGATGAAGTAAGTGTGAAACAAATACTGATGTTTCAACTGCTGTTACACTTAAACATTTGATGTTTAACCCTTTCATTCTTTATCTCAAAAACAATTTGGTCAATCAAGAGAATGTAGCCAAAAAATAATGGGAAGGCAGAGTTGCTTATCTGCAGTACTGTATTATGTTAATGTGTCTTGAAGTTCTTAGGAATTTATGAAACTGAATTTGGAGACTTCATTCAATTCAGGGCTCTGCTTCAGGATTGTATAGCATGCAAACTAGGTGCTTGGTGATGTATTTGTGCTTTTTTTGGTGATGTAAAGTTGTGCTTTAAATACTTCCAGATGCCTCAGATAGGCCCATTTTAAGTGCTGTCTTCAGTTTATTTCCAATATAACCACCACTGCCTTCCCCCACTCTGAAAGGTCTTTTTCCTTCTCTGAAAACTGAACTTTTTGTTATTCTAAGTAATACTTATAAGATGCACATGATTTCAGCTCAGTGATTCTGCAAAGTACCCAGAAGCCCTCAGCTTGGGCTGTTTTTCCCCACCCTTTTCTCTGTCGGAGGGAGAGAGAGAGATCTGTTCAGAATTTTTCCCTTTTTCTCCCATGACCTTCTCTCTCTTTCTCAACTGTTCTGTCATTGTTTTGTGAAATAAAAATAACTATAATAATAGCTATATATAACTATGAAAAGTTAAAAAAACTATAACTATTATATATATATATATATATATATAAACTATAACTATAATAACTATAATAACTATACTGCCTTCCTAACATCCTATTTATCCCCTGCCTCATCTGCTTTTCCTCCTAGATATATCTGTAAATTTGTAATCTGCAGAAATGGCTTATCTTGGGGGTGCTGAGGTGCCTTCCAGCTTTGTCGTCCTTGATTCCATGCTATTTTACATCTAAGCATTTTGTTTTATATTTAAACATCCCATAGTATAATTTTTTTAAGGAAATAATTAATTTGGTTTCTTTCCACCTTTCCCAGAGTGTGGACGAAAAAGCATGTTTTCAGTTTCCTTTTTGATACTGCCTGTGTAACTGCCCCGTTAAAGGCTATTTATTTGATACACTCAGCTAAGAAGTAACTCCTACTTATTTATAAGTATTGCTTGGTTAAGCACTATAGTTCACAGCAAGACATACTTTTCAAAGAGTTTATGCATTTAATTTTTTCCCCTTGGTATTTATATAAATTGGTTGCATTTAAAATGGTTAATCAGTTAGGTAAAATTCTGAATTAAATCATCCAACCTCTTTGAGTATCATCCGAAAGAAACGCTTTTGAATATATTAATAATGGCATTGCTTGTGTGCTGATAGGCAGCATGCACATACAAGATGTGGGTTGTTTTTTTTTTTTTTTTTTTTCTGGTGAATTTAGTTGAAGTACCCACTTCTTTATCTAAAGTACTCAGTGTTTTCTGTCGAAACATTTGCACTGATCCCACTAGGTGGTAGTGTTGCATATGTAATAAGTAGAAGAAAAAAATAGAGACTGCTCTGAAAATACTGTTTAGAAGGACCTTAGAATCAAACGGGTGTACTGCACATTATGCCTGTTACTAACAATCATTTTAATTGCTTGGCTCTTCCTTATTCAAAGATCTTCTTTCCTGTAAAGTAGTGTATGTGATTTGTATTTTCTTAAAGCTGGAAGTGCTAATTCTTCCCTGTCCCCTCTACACTAATTACACAACTTATGTTCTAGGATAAAATGGACCAGCTCCTGCAGATGTTACAAAGTGCAGATCCAACTGATGACCAGCCAGACCTCCCAGAATTACTTCATCTTGAGGGTAAGAGAATCTCAGTTTTGTTGTTATTTTTGTCTTCAGTAAATACCCATGTCAAAACGTTTTATTTTTTATTATTATTATTTTTAAACTTTTCAAGACCCTGGAATACTTAATTCAGTCTTCACCATTTATTTTCTTTTCCCTCATGGAGTAGCACAGCTTGAGTTGCAAATGGAATGTAAGGGAGACTCCGTGACAGGCAGAAAAATACCACTGTGACTTAGAATAGACCTCTGGGCATCCTACTTACTTTTCACTTGCATTTATGTTTCTATTGGACTGCATTGTTAAGAATTATGTTATAGAGGACTACAGATATCGTAGACTAGTCCTTTACACTCACATTTACTCCACATACCTCTTAAAGAGGTATGATAGGCTATTCTGCCTGGGTTGATAAATGTAACAAAGACTTTAGAAGGGAAGTTCGGAGAAGGAAGTAAAGGAACATTCCCATTACAGATCAAAACATTGGTTTAAATTTACAATCCAGATAGGTCCAGACTTAGTTAAGAAAGTGGCAGATTCTGAACAAATCTAGATGCCTAGAGCATGACTGTGCACTTTGCACACTGATTTTTCAGCTATGAATAAAACAGGATACTCCCTTAGTTCTTATTAGCTGCTTATATTTGCCAGCTGATCCTGATTTGTGCGACATCTTTGTTCTAATCAGGAGATCTTTTCTACGCATTTTTGGCTTGAAGTGTAAAATAGCAGAAGCGATGCCTCTATCTGAAGCCAAAAGTGCCATTGCTGATTTCATCAACTTCTTAAGGGAAATTCAACATCCTCTTACCAACCTGACCTGGCTTTTGAACCTGGAAAAATTTTTTGCTACTGAATGTTCAGGATTCTAATATTTTGTAATTCTTTTTTTTGCTTTCTTTTTTTTTTTTTTTTTCTGGGGTCTTAAGTATTTACCAAATAAGACTGAGCTATTGCTTATTAAGCACATCTCCCAGTTAGTAAATAGTTCATTGCTTGGACATATAGGCAAGTTTTGCATTCTAAAGTAGGTAGGGTTCACCCATTTCAGCTACATTTCCTGTTTACTTTTGACAAAATCTGTCTTTTGCTTTGCTAATGGTGCTTTGCACAACGTTGGAGGGTGCACTTTTCTTTTAATGTTCTTCCATTCTGCTTCTGGTAAATTTTTCTTCATGTTGTAATATCTTAGTGGTTAGAAAATAACTTACTTGACAGGATCTCTCTCACCCAGTTAGGATTCCAGTGAAAGAGCAATGTGTCTTTGATGTGCAGGATTTGAGACATTGCAATCTCTTTTCCCCCTCACTGTTTTCGTGGGTGATCTCTTTGTGGTGCTGTTTATTGATTGTAGCACTGATCTTAATTGTTTTTTCTTTTTTTTTCTCTTTTTGATAATCACCTAAACATTTGTATCTGATAATTTTCCTAAAGTTATTTTTTACTGGATGCGTTTAAATCTTTATTACTCTGACATTTTTATGTTCTTGTTTTCTAGCAATGTGCCACCAGATGGGACCCCTTATAGATGAAAAATTAAAAGATATAGACAGGTAAAAAAGTACATATGTTTCAACTCAAATTTGACTCATTCTTAGAAATATGAGTGTTGCAATTCAGAATGATACTCATCCTAATCATTTCTGTGAATTCTTGCAAAGAAAGTAGGTGTATTTATTAGTAGCTGTGAGGAGGTCTGAAGGATTTCTTTTCCCTAGTCACATCATATTTTATAGTACATTAAGTACCTTTTGTAGTGATGCTTTGCAGTGACACTTCACATGCAGTAGGAGGATATTACTTATCTCTCCTTGTGGAAGTTGCCCTATATTGTCTGTTCTGTATTGAAGATATCTGAACTGTAATATGTATTTTCTAGGAAACATTCAGAACTTTCAGAGCTCAATGTTAAAGCAATGGAGGCTCTTTCTTTGTATAACAAGTTGATGAATGAAGACCCAATGTATTCCATGTATGCAAAGCTACAAAACCAACAGTATTATATGCAGTCATCGGGTGTTTCTGGCTCTCAGGTACGTCTGTAAGTTTTAATAGCTATTGACATTACCAAGCATATACTGAACTGCATTTGATTTGCTCAAATTTTACTCAAGTGTTTTGTTTACAATGTACTAATGTACATCACTGGAATAAATATATACTGAAAATTGATTTGTTTTTGAAACTGCAAGTTCTATATAAAGTATGAGAGGCGTGTTTGTTGCAAATAGTAATATATTTCCTCTTTTTGCTCTTCTGCTGCTGCCTTCTTCATCCCAGGAGTTGGAAACCTGTGTATGATCCACACTGCATTATTAAAATCAACTTGCTTCCATAGAAATATTCTCAATGAACAAGAAGTTCTTTGTCTCAGCACATTATAAGACTAGAATGTTGTATGTTTTTAGCTGCAAGCTTTAGAGATATTCCTTTTGCCAGTTCTAACAATTCTAGTTCTTTTCTGCTCAATCAATTCTGGTCGAGGAAAAAGTTGTGCATAAAAATAAACAGCTGAAAAATTGAAGCTGGCTAGGCCTTTGTATATTTGGCCAAACAGAACCAAAGGAGTACCATTCCTGTTTCAGAATATGCCCATTCTACCCTAAAACCATTATTTCCTTTAGTTTCATCATATAATGCACACTTGCTGTATTTTCAATTTGTAGGAATGTTTAACTTTTCAAGCTGTTTTTTCAGTAATGTACTTTCTTTTAGAACGAGTGAAAAAAAAACTTTAAAGCTAATTATTAATACTCATGCAGTATTATATAAACATTAAAGCAGATTTATTTCTTGTAGCTTTCTACATATATGTACCAACTTCCAGTGTATTTTTTAAAAGCTGTTTTTTTCCAGTGTCATTATGTAAAACATTCTTTTCTATTCATATGCTACAAGCAAGCGTGTCACAATTCTGTTAAATAATTTTAATGTTTTATTAGTGGGAGTATTTCTGGGGATTCTTAAAAGGAAAAACTGGATTTGGGGATAAGCATGAGCCAGAATAAAGCTTTGAAAAGTTAGGAGTCTCCTGTTTTGCTTCATAAACTTTCTATGAATGTCATCTTAGATTCATGGATCTTACAATAGGAGGGCTGCGTATCATTGACTTATGTGAACTCAATTATGTATGAGACCTCATAGTTTCTTCTTACACAAATTACTTACTGGTGTTCTTCTTGACACAAATTACTATTTGTGTTAAACCAGATAATTCAGGACTGAGCAAAAGTGTCGGTTTTAGAAGTGCAGTCATGATTTAGAATATAGCTGGAATGTCTTCTGTGTACTCTGACTACTTATAAAACTGTACCATGTTCTCAATTGAAAATAAGACCTTAGAACCTCATTTTGCCCTCAAACAATTTAATGGTAGCTCTTTCAACAGTTACTTGTAAGAAATTGTAGGTTGGCTAAGGACAGAAAAATCATACGCTATTGACTGTCCTTTTTAAAGGCTCTGACTTAGCGGAAGTTCTCTGGACATCAAGAACTACTCTTCTTTGGACTGCTATTTGTTATACAATATACTCAGTATTGTCATTTAATAATAGTAGTAGTTAGCATGAGTGATAGTCGTTGAAATAAAATGTGGAATACAAGCTGTCCAGTAAACTGACTGACCCTAATGGTACTGGAGCGCAAGGATAGCGATGGAAATAACGTCCTTTGAAAATCTAATCTTCGTACCACGTCATCTAATTGGAGGCAGTCAGTTGGCTGTTATTAAAGTAAAAGGTTCTAGAGACTGTCATTACTTTCTGCGGTGAGATTTTAACTACCAAAATTTTGCTTTATTTTATTCTTACTATTCCTTTATTTAACTTTCTAGGTTTATCCAGGGCAACCCCAAGGTAACGCATACTTGGTGGCAGGGAGTGCACAGATGGGCCATATTCAAGGCTATAATCTTCCTCCTGAACAGCTCTCTTCTCTCAGCCAAGGCACAGTTACTCCATCTGCCAGCTCAGTACTACCTGGTCAGCCTGCACAGACATCTTACACAAAGTAATTCTAAGTATTTTACTACTTAAGCTTAAATCATTTTAGGAATAAAAGACCACAGATGATATTTAAAGAAGAAAATGTATCTTTTAGAAGTGTAGTTTTAATCGCAACTGAAGTCTACTTCAGAGCAATTAGTTCCAGTGGTGCTTTTTATTGGTGGTGTGGATTTTGTCGAAATTTCTGACAAATTTCAAACATTTCTGTGGGTGGGTATGTTTGTGTGGATATAAGTGTGTATGTATATACATACATATAAGGATTGTATGAGCATTTAATGATGAAAATCATCTGCTGCTCTGTCTTGTGTCATTTCTGAGAAGGTGTATGTCACATCACACTTGCTTCAAATATCACAGGAAGAGTTCTGTTCATTTTGAGAATGAAGTGCATGAGCTTAGAATACCAAATAAAACTTACACAGATTCCTCATATAAGGAAGCTACAAGTGGCAATTTTAATAAGATGCAGTGAGTAAGCTAAGTTATTTATGTTGTGAAAATAATTGAATTCATCTTAGGAAAGTGTTGAATTTTTTTTGGACTCACTGTATAAGGTAGTTCTATTTTATAAAGCTGGGAGTAGGAGAGGCATCCATCTTGAGTTATTAAAGTATTTGTTGGCTTCTGGTCCCACAGAGTTTTCCTTATTTAGGGGTGATGAGACACTTCAAACAGACTGATAATTCACTTCCATATTGAGCATTTAAAACATAATATAGATTGTGTATTTTGTGTGTTTAAGTCTGAGGAGTGTGTTTTAATTGGGATATTCATTATCTACAACTTTAAATATGCAAGTGTCTAGATCCAGGAGGTAGCTTTTTCTGTGTGTTTTTATTTAGCTCAGTTAAAGAAGCAAATAGAAATTATTACCATAACTTTTGGTTTGCAAAAGATTTGTGAACTCACTTCTAAGTTTTCATTTTCTTTTGTTTTTTTTCCAGTGCAATGGTTGCCTCTGTTGCTGGAAGTACTTACTCTAACCAGGCTTCAGTGTATAGTCCACCACCTGCTGCTGTTGATGTTGCTGCTTACCAGAATGCTGGAACTAATATGTCCCAGGTGCCAAACTATAACTTAGCATCTACAGCTCTGCCACAGACAGCGGGCAGCCAACAAGCACCTCCACAGCAACCACAGCCTCCACCTCCTCAACAGCCACAGCATAGCTATTCACAGAAGGCTCTGCTATAGGATCCAGGACTTCTGATTCCTAATCTTCTTTAACCTCTGCTAAAAGCAGTTGACAATGCTTTGAGTTTCTTCCTTTAATCTCTTAAACTTTGTTTATCTTCAGCTTAATAAGAATCTATCTTGGTGAACAAGTTCAATTTGCACTGACTTTTTAGGATTTTTTTTTTTTAATTTTGCAGAGGAATGGATATATTTAGGACACTTAATTCCTTTTAAAATGGCTAAAAATTGGTACAAGATTATTTATGTCTGGTAAAATTGGCTAGTCTGTGAAAACTCAACACTTGCAAACTGTTGTGGCATATATGTTATGTACATATAGTGTGTGATTGCAGTAGTGGCCATTACGTATAGCTATGGTGATCATGTGAATATATTTAACACAGTGTTAAAAAATAATTTACGTTACTATTTTATTTTAATCATGAACTGACAAACACGTTTCATAGTTTTATCTGGTTTTATGACAGATGTGATGTCTTTTTCCAATACAGGACAAGTGGTAATTCTGCATATCATGGTTACACTTACAGACTAAGCTCTATACATGAATTTCCAAACTTATCCGAGTCTTAGGTTGCATTGCTTCCTGAATTGAACACAAGTGTGTCATGACTATTAGATGGCTTTATCTACCAAAGCAAACTAGTTAGCTAACAAATGATCTGGGAGATGATAACAACAAATTATGATTCTGCTTCACATACAATTAATATAACTTAAAACTTCTATTCAGAGGCTGCTAAATATGTAACGGGACCATGCAACAGATCAGGATCTTGCATTTTGTCATGAGAAGCACATAATTTATTTTTTCCAAGTCGGTTTTTTACAATGAGAACGAGAACTGTATTCTATGTGTGTTGGTAGAGAGTACACCAAAGACAGAGAAACTGAGTTGGAAGAGAAATGGTGGAGTTTTAAACTGGAACGCGCATCATGAATTACACAACTTCATTCAAGTCTCCTTAATTAGAGAATTAATGGAGAATTATGGACATTTAAATCACTTTGCTGAACAACCTTCAGGGCTTTATTTTATCTCTTGTGGCCTTGCTTAGCAATGTGTTCTATTTACTGTTTTTACACAAACACTTCTGCCTTAATCATCTGTTAATTTTTCAATTTCCAGTTGTTCTGCCGGTTCAGTTTATTAGTCCTTCTGCAGCATGAATGGTTTCATAAGGCCTCTTAATTTTTCTGACTTTCAGATTACTTTGAATTTTCTTCTGCAGCAACATGCATTAGCCTATTTTGAACCCTTGCATTTCTCAGAAACGTAACCAGGTGGCTTTTTGAGGCCTGATATTTTCTTTCTGCAGCCATGGTGCTGCAAAAGGATTTTGGTAATGGGAAGCAGAAATTTGTTACGCCTGATCAGACTTTCTTGTGCAAGAACTGGTGTTACTTTGCATTTGTATTTGACCTACTAATGTATTCTGGTTTCCTCTTACCTTTTCTGATGACTCTCATTCCAGTTAGAGCAATACTAGGTGGCTTCAGCATCAAAGCTGTGTCTTCAGTCTCCTTAATGTGTATGCCAGAAATTGTTTGCTTTTGTGTGCTGTATTTTAGTGTGATGCTTCTGGAATTAAATGTTGCAATTGTACATTATAATGTAAATTAACCTCGGTAATCCCTTATGCTCCTGTTCTGTGTGTTACCTAACAAATCTTTGTTTCACTTTTGTAATAGAGCTGGTGTTCTGCCTCTTAATCCTTTCGGATGGCTGATTTGCCTAACTTTGTAGCCAGGGTGATTACAAAACAGGCCCCTAGCTGCTGTGTTCCAGTTGGTGATGTTCTAGCCAGGACAGTTTGTTTTGGTACTAGAATTTTCATGTTTTGTTTTTTTCTTTCTCCAGAATTCTTAAGCAACCCTCACAGACTGTTTGTACTTGCTGTGATCGCAGAAGTCTGAGTAATACGGAAGGGAACACTAAGCAAAAAAAAAAAATTAAAAAAAAAAAAAAAGGAAAAGAAATTGCAAGGATTTGTGTAATAGATCATTTTTAATAGATTGAAGAGGTGATTTTCTGTAGAAAGGACATGTAGTGATATTTAGATTGTGTTCTCTGTATGCTGTAGGTATCTTTTTGCAAAGCAGTACATAGAAGTGTGTAGTTTCTACTAGGAGTGTAAATAACCTCCTACTCCGTGTTTCTAAGCCCTGATTCAAGGAGGAGCTTGAAGCACTGACATAGCCCAGCTGACTTTATCAATTCATATTCTTAGTCTTTCATGCATCAATTGACAGTTGGTGCTGATTTTAGGTTCACAGTCTTAGCATCCTAACTTTTCTTTTTCCATTTCAGATGCAGTTTTCAGATCAAGCTGATGTTGGTGCTCTATTGCTTCATGTTGTTTTGTTTCATTAACTAGGAATGATGATTTTGCCTTCTCATTTGGTTATGTCTGTTGATGTAGTGCTTTTCAGTTACGCTTCCTCCTACTTTCTTACATGCTGTCACTACTCTAATTCCTTCACTTATCCTCTAAGTGTTTTTCAGCAATTATATTTCAATTTACATTTCAGTCAGTTTAGTATCATCTGCCTGAAGATGTCATTGCTGATTTTTCTGTGCTGTGATCTATTCATTTTCCTTATTTATGCGTTGTTTTGATGAAGTTCATGTATATTCTGTCTTACTATGGTATTGAACACTGAATATGGATGAGAGGGGGAAAGAACATGTACAGCTACTGTATGGAAAAGCTTCTTAGCCAAGAACTTAAGTCAAGAAGTTAATCTGTCTAAAAGTTAAGCATCCCTGGAAATTACGTGTCATTCCTGTTCCAACAGAAGACCTTACTTTTGAGTGTCTCGCTTCATTACGTGTAAATTGACAATGAAAGGCTGAAGTCTTTTCACCATATTTTGTATAACCCTTGTTATTTAACTCTTGCATTAAGGAATATGATGTCAGAAGGGGTGTTGTAGTGGCTTGGTTTCCGTGAACTGAAGCAAAATCTGGAAAGTGCCTTCTGTGCGTTTGTCATAAAGAAACAAAGTTTGTTTACCCGTGTGTATCATCTCAATTCATGTGGGCATAACAGAGATGTAAAGATGTACTGTAAAGCATCCCAGGAAGGATACTGAGATCAGCGTGTTAACATTTGATTTGCCACACCTGATGTGGCAGCACATTCAAGAGTGTGCAGTTGAAGCAACAGCTGCCACATATTTCCCCACCTCTGTTTGGTGACTGTTACCTGTGTAGGTGTGTGTTTAATGTCACAAGACAGAATAGCCATGCAGCAGTAAAAACAACCATAATGAGGAACAAAGTAGAAGTACAGCATGCTTCTTAGCAGGTGTGGAGCAGCGTATTGCCCTCGTACAGCCGCTCGTCAGAAGTTCTGAAGGAGGACCTAAAGTGCATTTGAGTAACCAGAATTTCATATAATCTTGTCAGATGGCAAATGCTTAGATAAAAGAAGATAAATCCACTTTTAATAGCATGTACATATTTTGCGGATCAAATCTAGGCTGCTATTATACTTCTCTGATTTCATCTAGCTGACAGGAACATCAGATTTACACTGGAGAACTGCTTAATACCTCATTCTCCAATTTTTATTTTTACTTTTTGTAGTATTTTCTCTGGTATCACCTGTACTTTTTCACTCATTTCAAAGGTTTCTGTGCAGTCTGCATTTGTGAGGGTCTTACTTTATTCCTTGTCTGCTGGGTTTCACAGACGGAATGGAAAAGAGCGTCTCTACCATGGCTACACTGGCACTTTGAATTATGGACCTGCAGTTTCCTTTGGAGAAGATGCACACATCAGTTTTGAATAACAAGGGAGCATAATTTTTCCATTTAAAAATCAAGAGGAGTTTGTCACAAAATGCAAAGCAAAATGTACAAAAAATGTCCACTGTTAGAAGGCAGGCACAATCCTTTTTTACTCTCCTATTCCATTTTAGTAAAGCCGACCAACTTCACACTACAGGTACTCCTTTTTCATTTCCAGCTGCAATGAGGAATATTGACTTTGATGTGTATACGAATCCAACACCATAGACAAACCTTGCAAGGCCCTGAAATTTGACCTTTTTGCTTCAACATGAAAAACACTATGTAAGCCTTTAGAAGCCTTGTTTCTGGAGTTAGGATATGGGTATTTAAAACATTCCATTTGCTACTATGTATAACTGCAGATCAATTTTCATGCTGCTACCTTAGCAAAGGGGTAGGAGTTTTTGTTCTTCTCACCTGCATGTGCTTCTGGAAATACAAATAATTTCTGTCTTTGTCATGAAAAAGAAAAGGAGCCTGCTGAGGTCTGTTCTGGTTGTAATAAAGCGTACACAGTAGCAAAGTGCATTTTTGGTTTGTTTTGTTTTGATGCTCCCTTTGATGTTGGCATATGTATATATTTAGATATACTGCACTGTTGTACAAGAATTGTTTTAGTAAATAACACTATTTGTAAAAACTGTTAATTGTTTTTGGTATGAATGCAAAATATTAAAGTTGGAGTATTTAGTTCATTATGTTGCAAACTCAATTCCTAAATTGCAGAGAAGAGCGATAAGAGAAAGGACGGGGATGCAGTGGGTGAAGTGTGTTTGAAATACAAGTCAAGCGCCCTGATGTCCTGGAGAGTCACGTGTTGTGGCTGCTGCTGTTGTATGGTGCTTGTGTGTGTAGGTTGTGGCATTTTTACGTTTCAAGTTCTTCATCTGTGATTAACTTGTTTTGGTTACACTCCAAGTAATACATTGTGCTTCTTACTTCAGTTGTGCTGCATATGCTCTTCTTTTTTGTGAGAAATACAGCATGAATATTTAAGCATTGGTAGCAAACGAATGGAACCACACCTATCAGTGCAGTGTATGTATTTGTGTGCTGATCAGTGAGCAAATACTGCTGCATCCTGACAGTTTACAGTTGAAGTGGAAATGCAAGTTAAGGCCTGAAGCAGTGATTGAGCACCTGGTGGGAAGGCAGGGCCAAGCCAGGGGAGCTCAGGTGCATGCAGTGTACCTGAGTGACCAGAAGGGATGCAGCCAGGATCCACCCCTTCCCAGACCTCATGTAAGGGTTGGCAGTGGAGGCAAGGATGTCTTACTGGTGGCTCCTGCCTACCTGAGGCCTTCCAAGGGTAAGCAGCTTTTTTCCTTTGTTTCTGTGTCCACAGCTGCTGCATTTGAGCTTATCCTTATTTGCTATATCCTAGGATTTTGCCACCCTGCTATTAATGCTATGCTTTCCGTTGCATCATAGTGTTTGAAGTTATGATCAGGAATTGAATTAATTGTCAAATAATAACATAAAGCAGCCTAATACTGGGTTGTTTGTTCTGTGTTTCATCTGTGACTGTTTTAAAACTAAGCTGTTTTGACTTACAATGCTTGTGATCTGTGTTTTTTCTGAGAAGTGAGTCATAAGGCGTTGCGAGGGAATGTGGAGAAATTTCCATGCATTAGGGCTGCCTTGTGCTATATTTTACGTTCATGTTGATGTTGGCTTATATATGGACAACATGCAATAATACAGAAAATCCTAGGGGGGGATATAAAGGCAAGTATATGGTTTTAGTAGTAGCCTGAGAGTGTGTGCAGAGTAAGATCTCTTGAGCAGATGTAAAATGTAAGAAAACAACCACAAGTGAGTGTAGAAGCTTTTATTTTGCTCTGGCTTTCCTTAGCCTTCTTCAGCGTGAAATTTGAGTGTGTGCAACTTTCATTCCCACAATCGAGTCTGGTGTTTATGCCCCCTATTCTTTGCACTAGTAGCAGCCACTGTGCCAGCAGTCATGCTTTGGACCCTCTGAATAGAGCTGTTGAATCCAGCAGGAGTATGTTTTGTGGTTGCTAAAGCCTGCTAGCAGTAAAATGGCATTCACTACCACAGACTGGCCAGTTCTCTGCTTGGGCTGTGTCTCTATTTACTGCTTTATGGATGGTCCACTTAATTTTTACATAAGCAAAGAATCTGCCCTGACTGCTACTGAAATCACACGGGGATCTATTTCTAGCCACTTGCTGTGGCTCACCCCTGTATTTATGCTGTTTGAGGATTACGTGGCTTTTGCAAATGAAGTGTCAGACTGTCTCAGTTTACTCTGCAAGGAAGTGCGAACACCCACATCCCTGGGTTCTGATGTCTGAGGGGGGAAAACTGGAAAAAAAAACAAAGCTCGGTTTAAATGGTTTCTTGCATCTTCAGAGAATCAGAACTTGGTGCCTGATGGTGTGGATAATGGTACTCAAGTAAAGTTTGCCATTAGTAACTCTTTAACACTTCCCCTGCTCACTTAACAGTAGATTATTTCTATTTATCTTGGTGAGCTGCTTCTGTTAAACAGCCACACTGTCTACTCTTGAATGCTTGAAATCTTCCAGATAATCAAGGCTTCCTGTAAATGCTGTCTGTGAGTCCTGCTGACCTCAGCAATTTGTATTAGCTGCTCAAACCAGTTCCTGAATTCGCCTGTTCCAAGAACTAGAGTGCCATGAATTTCCTTGTCACTGGAGCTGATGTTGACACCAGATTTGTTGCTTACTTATTTATTGTAGTGGAAGTGCTGAGTTACAGCTTGAAGCAGTGATTGAGCACCTGGTGGGAAGGCAGGGCCAACTGAGGGAGCTCAGGTGCATGCAGGATCCACCCCTTCCCAGATCTCATGTAAGCATTGGCAGTAGAGGCAAGGGTATCCTGTTGGAGATCCCTGCATACCTGAGGCCTTCCAGGGGTAAGCAGCTTTTTTCCCTTTGTTGCTGTGTCTGCAGTTACTTCATTTGGGCTTATCCTCACTTGCTGTAGCCTAGGACTTTGCTACCCAGCTGTTATTACTATGTTTATTGTTAACTGTAGCTAGTAGGCAGCATGCAATTGCAAATCTGTGAACAGCACTGAGCTGAACGGCATTCAGTGGGACCACACGGTTCAGCATCAGAAAGAGTCCAATCCTAGCCCTCATGGATGTATATATACAGGAGAGTTGTGTAGATACTCAATATGCAAACTACATATAAATATATGTGTATAAATATAGAAATGCAGTTCCATGTATACGTGTGTCTCCTGGAGACTATTTCCTTCTTTTACATATTTTCTCATCCATAACTGGGCTTCCTGTATTGCAAGATTCTGGGCCCTGAGCAGCTTGATCTAGTGCTTGATGTAGTGGCTGGCAGTCCTGCTTATGGTGGAGTGCAGGTGGAACTAGGCGATCTTTGAGGTCCCTTCCAGCCCCAGCTATTCTATGATTCTCTAAAGTTCATTTTGCCTGCAGTGTCTTTTTTCATGCAGCGCCTTGCCATTTACTTTGGATCATCACTTTGTGATTCCCAGAGCTAACTGCGTTATTTTTGGTTTGCCAGTGACCAAATTTCACAAATGGCCTGGTCTCGATGTGGGAAATCAGCGTCTTTGTTCATGGGGACCTACGTTTGCTTCTAAATCATTTAAAGATACAAGCTGATGGATGCATCCTATTTTTACCCACAATGGTATTCAGGAAGGGAGTTACTGGAATATGTATAGCAAGTCAATCATAAACTTGCATGTGGGTTCACTGTACATTGTGTGCTGCTTCTAGGAGTTGGCCATGTAGAAATATAATCCCGAGGATGATTCCAGCTTTCATTTCATCTAGACCATATGCTGGGTGGTTCTGAGGTCTTGTTTGGCACAAGCTCTGTTCTCCAGCATGTCACCACTGGCTTTGTGTGACGGATGGGGGCATGGAGCTAGGAGAATATTGATTGTTAACAGCGTAAGGGCGCTCTGTTCCTACCCTGCAGTTGTCACAGGATGCGTCTAGATGTTTTCAGGGTGTTAAATTATATCTTCCAAAGTGAGAGTATGTCTGTCAAGATATGATGGGCTGTTTCTGCAGCTTCCTGAAAAAAAAAAGTAATTTCAAATCTGTGATGAAATACAGCTAGAGAACTTTTATGCTGTAAGGCTGCCATTCCATAACACCATAGATTGCTCTGGAAAGAAAGTATTTTCTTTATTGATGGAAATTAATGTGAGCCCTCATATTCCAAGCATTTAAAAATGAAAGCGATAATTTTTAAAGTGTTACTGAATTGCTGCAGATTTTCAGCATCGATAGATTAAGTCTGTCAGCTTTTCCAAGAATAAGTGAGCAAATAAATGCTGCTGGGACTATTATCTGTCATGTCCCACCATCATATTTGAGACCAAGCTGATGGGAAAATAAGTAGGTTGCTACAAAAGTAATGCCTCCTGTTTTCTTCCGTGGAAACTAAAACAAATACAAAGAGCACAGTGAAACTACTCATAGAACAAATTTTCAACTACAAAACTCTGTTTTTTTCAAGGTAGTCCGAAACAGTTAGCATTTTGCGTTAATGAGCTGATCAAGGTGTTCTTCATTTTGTGGTGTGACAGCTGTACGCAGCTGTCCAGAGCATGGCTTGTCTTTCATTTTGCTGTCACCACTGCTGAAACACACCACCCAGCACCTCACTGTGCTCACATCCACTTTGGGTGTCTATAAACATTCAGCAAGCATCGATGAGTGTCAACGGGCGTGGAGTAATTCAATTCCACACTTCCATGTCAGAAGCCATTCTGTCAGACTACTCCTCTGCTGCCATCTGTCACACGGCAACAAAATGTAATAGAATGTTGGTGGGAAGGTTCAGCCTCTACTGCTGTACCACCAACATCTGCCTCATGATGTTGAGGGCCACCACAATAAAACAGGAAGCATTGCTTTTGGAGCAGTCATTTTATCTTGTTATGAAACAGCTCTAAAGATACCATCCAGAGTCTCATAATCAGCTCTTCGTTCTTTCTCATATTTCACTCAGGAGGAAGCTATTTCAATTGTACCATTAGGTACAGCAGGACTTAAGCATTTAAAAGACAGTAATTTTCTTTGGAAGCCATTGTACTTAGAGTGCTGCTGAGGACAACACTGAAGAAAATATCAGTCTGCCTAATTAGCCATCCCTCTTCAGAAGTGGAATTTGTAATTGACCTTGTAAGAGTTTCCAGTGAAGCTTGAATGAATATATTCCTGTATTTTTATCATGCTGTGTGTGCTATATGGTGTCCTTCCTTGTGTTTTTCCTTTACATTTCAGGATGGTTTTCATGATTTTCTGGAAATAGAATTTATGTCAAGGCAACTCCCAGTCATTCTCTTGGCTGTGTTCTGAAAGGTGCAGATCCCGACACCAGCACTGTGTGCCCTCATGCGGAGAGGGGTCAGCAGTGGTGTGACTGCATCAGGAGCAGATGGGACAGAGCTCTGAGCTGGTGGAGGTGCTGGGAAGGCTACAGAGTTGATTTGCTGTATCCCAAATAATAGCAGAGCTGCTCCTGGGATGGTGCAGTCCCACAAACAGGCAGCAGTCAGGAAAAGTGCTGACCCCTGATGCATTGTTATATTCTTTGACAGTTCCACTGCTATATGAAGAAATGTGAACTCCTCACTCCCTTCCCACCAGACTGGGTCTTATCAGCAGCCGTTCTACACACTTCACTGCCATATGTTCTGTGGGCGTAAACACCTTTCTTGAAAGAGGTGTTCTTGTTTTTAAAAGTTCCCCTTTAAAGCTCCAGGATTTGACAGGAAAGCAGAGGCACTGTGTATGCCTTCACAGAATTTTTATGCTCACTTTGTGAACTGAGTTTACCAAAATATGAAGATTTCTTTAGTGTATCTGTTTCTATCAGGGGCATGCGTTTCTAAGTTGTCCCTTGGAAAATATATTGGTGTTAAAAACAAGGAAAAGGGTAATCAGTCCTCTTGGTAACATCATATGTTGGAAGTGGAGTGACAAGCAGCAGTGCTTGATGAAAGGATTTCATCTTCTCTGTTTTCACTAGTTCAGTGTCAGATCTGTGAAGCACTGGCTTTGCTGGAATGGAGTCTGATACAGGGTAGGGTCTCAAGGTCTGAAGAACGGGGTGGAGAATGAAGAGAAGAAGAAAATCACCACTTGAAGTGGGGGTTCAGTCAGGAGTGACAAAGATGTTTTGTGCAAACAAATCAACCTTTAATAATGAGGCTTTGTTTCTGGAAGGGCACATGTGCTTTGTTTATAGGGGATTCATCCACACCAACTTGAAATGATCTACAAAGCAAATGGTATTTTAAGGCAGTGTAAAAATTCAGCTCATCTCCAAAGCTGTTAGAAGAGATGAAGTCAGGTGGGGCTCTGAGTGAAGTCAGGGTTGCGATGTGTTCTGATATGTCCTGGGCCTTACAGAAGCCTCATGTGCAGCAGTGAGGAACCTCCCCTGGGAGCAGTCTGAAGCAAGCAGAAATGGAGGAGCTATAGGCAAATCTTTTTGGCTGATGCTCTGACTCTATAGCACGCGATATCCTGAGCACTTCAGTGCTGGGCTCCAATTGCTTAGGTTTTCATGTTTGTTAGGGGAAAAATACCCAGCTTTTATGATTTATGAAGCTTTCTTTTCCCTATACCTGCATTTGCCATTTTCCGCTCTGCTCTCAGCTGTATGAGCTGAGTAAAGGAAGAATGGAATGTGTATGTGAAGCATGGTTTACTATATCCTGCTTCACTGCCTCTGTGACATTTGCTGATTTGGTTTCCTGTAAAAGCTCGGATACATCAGCTCACTTCTGGTCATAGATAACAGGCAGGAAGAGCTGCCAGCACTCCAAAAAAGAATGGCCCGTATAAATCCTCCCTGCAGCACCGAGCTGAAGTGAGTGTTTTTAGTTGAGGAAGAAAAAGCAATTGCTGTGTTTTGATACTGCAGGAGGAAGCTGTTCTCTGAAAATACAGATGTCTGAAGTCACGAACAACTTCAGATCCGTTGCTCTACAGAAGTAGCAGATAACATGACCATGTCGGTATGAAATACGATGTGACCACAAAGCCTTGGTGTCAGAGCTCCCCATCCTCTGGCATGCAGCCACCGACTGAGCCATCCCGCACTGGGCTGTCTGAAGCAACAAGCAGCTCTGTGCCCATTGTACCACTGACGGGCTGTGAGGATTTCTTATGCTGAGCTGGGAATTGCAGCCATCTGATTCCAGGAATGCTAGTGGAGGTAATCTGAGTTGGGTTTATGTGCCAACAGCAGGGACAAGGATTGGTTGATGACAAACCAGGGTGTTTTATCTGCAGGCTCTGTCACTATTTGAAATGACAAAGAAATACTGAGTTCTTTTTAAAACCTCTGGGCTTGAACACAATCTGTGAAATGGTGGAGATTGCAAAATATAGAAGATACTCTGGTCTTCACAAAAAGGAAGGAGAAACTTCACTAACACAAAGCTAGTCTCAACTCATTGTAGTAATTGTTTCCATTTGATTATTTTTTTTTCTTCTGATTTAATTGACACAATTTGGAGAGTTCACATTTAGGGCTAAACTAGCTGTCAGGTTCCGCATTTTCTGAGTCTTTGATGCCTCCCGTTGAAATCGGGGATGAAAATAACCTATGTGTGACTGTGGGCGATCTCTTGCTTCCAGGAAAGGAAAACAAATAATCCCAACCTCCCAACCCCTTCCTGTTTGGACTATTATCCCTTTCCCCTAGGTACCTTTTACCTTTGACTGGATGTTCTTTTCCTTCTCTTGTATATTCTTTTATTTTTAATTCATCTTTCAAATGAAGAACGGAAATTCCTTGTCCATCCATTAATGTATTCACAAAAGTTGGAATACAAGTGACCTGCAAACAAACAGGATCTGTATGAACACAGGAGGGGAAGACTCCTGGGAACAGGACCATTACTTTTGGGTACAGGGCTCTTTTTGCAGGAGACAAAAAGCAAGCACAGAATGCTGACAGTGCTGTCAGTGTCCCTGTGGGTGAGAGCTGAGCCTCACTGAAAATGGCCATGTTCCTATGAATCTCAATTAACCTAGTACCAATTGACAGGATGCCTGGAGAAGATGTGGGTGCCCCCTCTATGGAAGCATTCAAGACCAGGTTAGGTGGGGACCTGTGCAGCGTGACCTGGTAGGTGGCAACCCAGCCCATGGCAAAGGGCTGGAGCTGGATTGACTTTAAGACCCCTTGCAGCCCAAGCCACTCTGTGATTTGACTCAGGGCATAACATCGGTATGCCTTGAACTGATGAAATGCATATGGTGCCTGTGTTGCATGCAAAGAACCTGCAGAAAATCAGTGGTTTAGTTAAATTCCAGGAGGTGTGGATTCTAGTCCTGTGTTCACATCAGAATGCTGTTTTCCTGGTTTTGAAATCTCTTGGCATATCTCCCAGGAATCTGGACTGCTTCCCTTTAAATTTCACAAAGTCAGTATTCATAAATATTCCCAAGGAAATGCCAGTTGAGTCTGTTACGCAGTGGCACAAGACATTTCATTTACAACTCAATATTTAATGCTTATTTTAATTGGTCTTTCAGTGAGAAATCAGTTGGACAAGTAACAATTAAATGGGGTGTTTTCCTTAAACATGCAACCTGTACAGCCTGGCTGTGTGGTAGGAGATTTTGTCTTCTCATAATAACTCCCAGTGGAAAAGAAAAAGGTGATTCAGCCTCTCTGCCTTTCTGGCAGGATGTTCCTGCTGGAAATGCTTCTCAATGAAGAGATGAAGGGATGACAAATGTTAGGATGCTTCTGAGTCAACAACCGAAAAATTTCAATCCAGGTTCACTGAACAATTTTCAGAGGGCAAGATCTTCAGGGCTCTGTAGTTCTGGTCGTGTAGTTGATTTGTTGCTACGTTTCTGACTAACTTTGAAACTCTTGCCAAACTTCTCAAAACTCAAGACTGCTGAATTTCCCAGAACTGGAGATTTAAAGTGACTTACCCCCTCTATGTTAACAAAGCTTGTAAGAGGAGAATAGCTTTAACATTTGCCTTCTCTTTCTCCCACTGAGACCTAGCATAGGAGGTGCTGCCTCAAGATAAGGTGGAAATGATTTATCTCTTGGGGTAGTACTGCCCTGAAGTTCAGCTGCAGATAGGCAGATGGAGAAAAAATGGAGAAGGTCCTTTACTGCAACCCCAGCAGCCTCCTGACGTTCAGGTGAGGATAAGTTTCCAAGGTGTCTTCTAGATAACTCCCAATCTCCTGTTCCAGCATAAGTATCCTTGCAGCAGCACTCAGTATCATTCCATCCCTTCTAACCTGGCAGGTCTGCTTCTCCTGTCAGAGCTCCTTCTTGCCAGGCAGTGCAGCCCCCTTCCCTCTGCCCATCTCACAGCTCATCATGCAGTTCCTTGGACCAAAATCTACAAAATTGCTTTCATATTACATGCTGGAAGGTAGGATAGCTTTGAGATTCTCAGCCACCTCTTGGCTCATAAATTTTAGCGTATTTACTACTCAATACATGCATCACTGCATTTACTCCTCTAGTAAGTCAGGAACTGTAGCATCATTATAAGGAAGAAAGGATGGAAGAAAGTGAAACAGTCACTGAGTTAGGCACTTCAGACTGGCTTTAAGGAGGATTGTATGTTTATCAGAACCGGTGATGCTGCTGTGACAGGACACATGCTGTGCAGATGATGTGAAATCCACAGTGGGAGGCTTCCATTGCTGTATGCTTGCCTAGATCTGATGCACCCTCCTGTGGTGCGTGACTCATCCCATCCTGTGAACCCTCTGTAACTAGCGTTTTTCAAACAAACTTGCTGAAGTGAGCCTTAATTTGTAAACAGTTCTGCACTGATCAAAACTGCTTTATTTATTGATGGAAAAAATACCAAATCAAAGCATTCTCAAATTTGGTCATTCCCTTTCACTGCTTAATTTCACATTTCTTTAGGAAACTGAAATGAAATGATTTTATTTTTTTTTTTTTTTCAAATAAAGCCCCTCTGCCACACATGCAGTACTTTGTTGCTGTAACCTTTATGAATTACTATTCATGATGCCAATACTTACTGGCATATTGATTACTGGTATTTTTATTTATAAAAAGAATATTGCCACATTGCTCAGCTACTACCCAACAGTTTGCAGAACTTTAAATACTTACAAGATCAAATCACTGATGGCTCATGGTTTTGTTCTGGGTTACATTTTCTGAAGCAAAGATAAAGTAAGCAAGGAAACAAAGAACTCCCCATATAACCTTATCTGCAGGAAAAAAAAAAAAATCAGCCTAAGTGCTCCACCTGACAGTTACCTACAGCTCCCATAACCTGTTCAGAGTAGTTTCTTCTTAAATAGAGCATCCTGCAGATTTACTCCTGTCCTAGAGGATGACAGTTTTAGAAAGACCTCTGATAATTCAAGTCTGTGGTTAATAGACTTGATAAATGTTTTGAGTTAATACTGATGATGAAGTCTATTTTCTTTGAATAAAACTAGATTTTATTGTGTTGGTAACGTGATGTGACAAACAGAAATGACTAACAAAGCAGCTCTGCTTATTCTTTTAGCTTTCTCTACCATATTTCAACTTTTGCCTTTTATTTTTGTAAAGAGTATGTCCTGGTAAGGAAAGTCTCCTCATCCTTTATGAAGGTTTTTGTTCCGTCTGTGAACTGCCATGTTTCTGCTGTGTTTCTTTTCATCCATTGTAAATAACTAGAATGGAGTATACAATACAAGGGCAGAAACTATTATCAGTACATTACAGCATTATATTAACTTCAAGCTGTGTTCTGCTTGGCTCCTACTGAGTTCCGGATTTTACTGAACTTTGACTCTTCAACTGCATGTATTATTATGCACAAAGAAAACTTGCAGAGATTGCTGGTGTACTTGTAAAGTTAAGAAGGGATTAAAAACATGGATTACATTTGTTAATTAAAAAGTAGTTTTTTATTAAAAGACTTTTGTCACTTAGATGAATTAGTAGATGAATTAGAAATCGCTGTCTATAGCTTTATAATTCTCTCCTGTGCAGAGGACAGCACTGTGGATCCCACTGTGCTACTTGTATACAGCTCTCTGTCATGCAAGGCTCTGTAATTAAAACAAAATCTCCACAGTTATCATTTAAGAATGCTTTATTATTAAAAAATGGGAGAGAAAACTGAGTACAGTGTGAAGAGCAGAGTGCTTACTGCCGTGGTGTTCCCTTTCTGTTTTCTGGCTGGAGAGGACTTAGTAAGGACATTATGTTTGAGATCAGCTACGAGTGCTCTCCCAAATCACAAAGAGCTCTTTCCTTCCTATACAACTGATGGCTGAAATAGCTTGTAGGCAGATAGTGAAATGAAGTTATCTCACTTGCTTTATTGTGGATAACTGAAAGGTAGAGAAAGGTAATAATCAAAGGTTTAAAAAAAATAGCCTATATAATTATTTTGAAGATAAAAAGGCATGTAAATCTTCACAAATAAAGTCTTGTGGTGAAGAAGAACAAAATGATTCTAGCTAAAGTATTTATTCTGCTTCTCTGCTTGCACCAGGTGAGGCTGGAAGTCTGAGGGTGTTCATGGTTACAAGATCCAAGTTGCTCTCTCCACTAACAGCAAAGGGAACTTAAGAAGGTTGTGCTGCTGTCTTAGGAGCTGTGTAGGTGGGCTGAATGTGTATGGGTATTTAGAGGAGATTTTTTTTCTGCCATTTGAAGTAATAACAGAATAATGAATCTACTTTCTTGGCAGTGTTTTATTTTTTCTTTTTTTTATTTTCCCACCAATGATCAAAATTGTTTGCAGAGACAATGGTACTGTAAAATGAGTGCTGAACTGGATCCTGTTTATGCACTGTTTCGGTCACTGTTCCTGTTGGCTCTCTTGCTCATGTGTGCATGCAAAAGTGAACAGGATGAGCTTAAGCCTTGCAAAGCGAAAGGTGGGAGAAAAAATATCTACTGTAATTACACCAAAAAGTTGTGATTGCCCTTCTTTCTACTAGCTCCTGTTTGGAGGAAAGGTGCCTCACTCAGCCTTGGTTGTGTGTGAAATCAGCTCCTGGTGATCTCTAGTCAGCATCCATGGCTTGGTGTCTCAGTTCTTTTAGTTCACACACAATAATGCTATAATTATTCCTCAGTGTGATCGTTATTTTCTGTTTGTCTGTCAAGAAAAGCTCTGTCAGGAACTTCAATTTTTCTGTTAATGTTTTGTGATTTTTCTCTTAGCTTTTAATTATTCTCGTTCTCTGAAAGATTCAGGTTTAAATGCAGCTAAATTATCTGACTCCTACACATTTTTTACTTCTGTAAAACTACAGAACAGTAAAGTTCTTAAAATGATCTTCATAAGCAATTTTTAGACTAACTTGAATTAACTGTTTGCAACAGTACAATTTTCTAGAAAGCTAACTTTCCAAAATAATTAAGTACTGTGAGAACATTAAGCGTTCTAGGATGGGAAAAAGGCCTGCTGCAGTGTTTGTAGCCTTCCAGTGAAGGTAACCCATTCTAAATTTACAAAGTTTCAATAGGAGGCATATAAACTTCACTGTTCACAGAATAAGAGTATAACATATGTACTGAGAGAGAAAACGTCTACAAATTCCTCACAAGTAAATCCTGATATCAAACGTTTGAGAAAAAAACACCAGAAAGAAATAAGTTGGGGAGAAGTCATCAGCAGGTTGCACTGCAGAACTTCCAAACATCAGCATCTTAATGCTGAAAGGCCATTCAGTGCATGTGGGGGAAAACCTTCAACAGAAACATCTTTGGTATGTTTGGATTTTGTTTAAATGAGATGAGTGGATAGAATACGGCCAATTTATGGCTATGTTCCCTCTTGATTCCAAACAGACTGTCTTACTTTGTAGTCTTTTTATGAAATATATATATCTCATGAAGTTTCTGGTTTTGAGATAAAAAAAAAAAAAAACAAAACAAAACCAACAACTGTGTATACACTGAAGTGATGTCTTAAGAGGGAGAGTTACTTTCAAAGTGAGTCTGTCTTGGCTGCGTTCACCAGTCTCCCAATAGGCTGATTTGAAGCTGTGATCTCCTTATAATTAAGGGCCTCTTACCTGTCTTTTGGACAAAACTGTCCCCTCCTTGCAATCCAATGTCTCGCTGTATTTCTGACATAACAGAATACCCTGGAAAATCAAATTAGAATGGATAAAAGTCATGTGTTTTCAGGTACTGGATGTTTTACAGCCATGGGTATTATATACTTTGCTTCTTGAGACTCTTCTATGACAACAAAAAGCAGAAAACCAGCTGGAATTTCTTTATTTGCCCTAAACATCTGAAAACTTTTGGCTGCATTTACTGTGGCTTTTAACTATGCAGGCAACACTTATTTGTAGCTGTAAGGAACCAGATACGCAAGGGTGTGGACATTCCTCTTTATTTTCATAATACGGGTGAGGCATAAACTAAACCTGACATGTTAAAAATCATGACCGTATAAATACATTCCCAGTAGCCACGTATGTTTATGAAGCAATTATAATGTACACAGGGGAAAAATGACATTCTTATGCTCTTACTTTCCTTTAAAAGCAGAGTGCTGGAATTTAAAATTTTGATATGTATGTATTTAAGGCACAGATACAAGTTTGAATTAGTTGTATTTAAGATGAATATTATACATGATATTCGTGGTATTCTCAAGGGGCTTTTACTAGGTAAAGGCTCCCTGGTGAAAAAGTATGAAAGCCTTGATTTTTAACCTCCTAAAGCATTTTATTCTGTTTTGGTTTCAGAAATCTCAAGATCAAAACATTTTAGAGGAATACGATTTGTATAAGAATTAAATATTAATTTTGCCAATTCCTGTTTTTTTTCCATTGCCTGATATCTTATTTATATAGCTTCTTAACATTGGATAGGCATTGTGATAACGGCGATGTTTATGCTTTTAGTTCTTAAGTATATTTAGTATAAATGACAATGCAAATGTTAGAAATGTGCAAAAATCCACTGAATGCCATCTCAGAGATACAGATTTACAAATGAAGCATAAAAAAATATCTTGGATGCATATGTGAGAGAATGGATAATAATTTGTTTTACTTCAACACAAACAAAAGGGGGTTATTATATTTCAGGTCTGGATATGATTTCATTTCGACAGAACTTTCCATCTTCCTGTTGACTATCAAAAATCAAGAGCCGCTGTGAATTCACATTTTCAGGGTATTTTGCCAGGAGCAGTCACCAGTTGCAAGTACTGGCTGTACCAGAACTGGACAGAGTCAGACCTGTTTCAAAGAAATTTAGTCCTTTCTGTTCCAAATGTAAACGGCAGCTGGCTTGCTACCGGCAGAAAGATGAAAACATATCACTGTCTAGGGTGTGTTTAAGTAGTATCCTGTCATTATTTAGCAGATTGAGCTTCTGGTGACTATTTGCCTACAAATCTCTGTGATCTGAGACTTTGCTGAATCCTTTTGTCCCCAAAGAGAGCAGTCCTTTCCCTTGGATTACATCAGATCAGAATGTATGTTTCATGCAGTTGCACAGTGATTCCCAAAGAGCATGCCAGGCCCAGACTTAATTGTTGAGCAGTATGCTGAAGATGAGACATGGAAGCTGAGTGAATGAACTCATCCAGATCAGTGAGGAGTATATATAAAATTGTATATATGTGTGTGTGTATGTTTGTATACACATGTACCACTCTCAAAATGACTTTGAAGTGGCAGTACCTCCAGTGTGTGCAAAGAGAAATGAGAAAAAAGGTTTTTTGAAGAATCAGGAAGGGAAGTAATTTGCTGAGAAAAGAATGACTGGAATTCCAGACTTAGTAGGAGCTCTTCTAATGTCTCATTTTGGTTGGAAGGGACCTCAGGAAGTCATCTAGTGTGACTCCTCCCTGAAGCAGGACTAATTTGGAAAATGGATCATGTTGTTAAGCAGCTTGTCCAGTTTAGTCCTGGGAATCTCAAAGAATGGCCCAATGTGGTCTCTTCTGTTGACTTCCATGTTTATTCCTGGCATGGCCACTGGTTGTCAGATACGTATAGCTATTTATTACCATTTTTTCTGCCTTTTTTTTTTTTTTTTTTAATCTAAAGACTTAAATTACATTGAGACTGAACTCTGAGTATTGTGTCCCTTCACTGTTTACCTTTGACCAAGAGGATATCAAGGATTCCCCAGAGTGTGGGTTATGGTCTTACAAATAGCATTATTCTATTGGGACAGCAACACTGGCTGTCCAGCTTGTGACTTGTTCCTTTGGGCACTAGATGGTCTGCTGGGGTTCCAGTTATTGCTGCTATTAAAATAAGCATGTAAATAAATATTAAGGCAACTTAGGATGTTTTTTTTTTTCCCTTTTCATTCTTTCATTTTCAAGCTGTACTACGATTATTTGAGTTAGCTATATCTCCTCAGTGGAAACACTTGGGTCTTTTATTTGTTCATCATAAAGGTCATTACAAGCAGTTAAGAGAATAACAAATAGGTGCTATCTAATGCAGCATGATAATTTGTATCATTTGCAGGATGATGTTTCCCAGGTGAGAATCCACTGACTTAATGACACAGAGTTCTGCTTCCCACCTTCAGTTTTTGGGTCACACTCTGCCTGACCTTTATATGCATCCACACATGTCACAAGAAATTGTGAAAAGCATCCTCTTTACTGCCCATGTATTGTTCACAGGAGGGCTCAGCACGGCTGAGTTGCCTGGCTGGCATCCCTACTTATGTTACTGGGAGCCTTGTCGGAGTTCAAACGACCTTAGGTTTCATCTCTATTGTTTCTTCTGCAACGGCATTATAATGGTACCTGCTCACTCTGACCTGTCTCCTTCCATTATAAACTCATATGGGTGCTTGCTCTGTTTTTCCACTCAGATGGAGCCTTCTGAAACTTTCCTGTACATACCAGAAGTTTCTGAGTGCCTGATAGCACAAGAACAACTGCAGATCACGCATCACAACCGTGAGTAATCTCAGTGCTTCTGAAATCCAGCAGGCAGGGTATGTGGTATTACCGTGCTCAGTAAATGTTACAAAAGCCTCTGTATATAAAACAGCAGTAAGACTGATGCTTTCCATCCACTTGCAACCCCTCAGCCCATGTACTGATTTCAACATCTACGCAACGCTGCGCTGCTCCCCACAAAACAGAGATGCGTGGTGAGGTCTCCCAGTGCTGTAAAACCTCCAGGCAGGCTGTGATTTAAAGGTACCCTTTCAGAAAGGTGACTTGAACTCCACGAAGAAGCTTTTTCAGCTTGTGGAAAGCAGCTAGCGAGTAAGTGTGCCCCCAAGCCCATGGTTTGGTGGGCAAGACTTAAACGCGATTCCCAGCGACATCACAAGGGCGAGAGACCTGTTCCCGATCCGTGCCATATAACGCTCAAACGTGGGCATTCGTGCAGAGGGGGGAAAGAAGGAGCTGTAATCAGGACTGGTTTCCAAAGCGCGCAGTGAATGCCGGCGTTTACACACGTAAACGATGCTGACAGGGTCGCAAAGGGGATTAAAGAAAAAAAGCAACGGAAAACAGCCCGGCTCGCCTCTCAGCTATCACCAGCTTATCACCTGCGTGCGCCTGCAAGGAGGCTCTTCCCTCCGCTGGATAGCAAAGTTTGAACAGCGAATTCCTGTTATTTCCAAGCACCCCATGTGACAGGATATCTCCTTATCATTTCGAGCGCAGAGCTTTCCCCTGATCCACCGGCCCTTCACAAGTGCGGCGGAGCTGCTGTCCTCACGGCGGTGATGGCTCCCGCCCCGCTCCTGCTGCTCCTCGCCTTTCTCCCCGCTGCTTTTCCGCTGCTGGGTAAGTGCCGGGAAGACAGCGGGATCCCCGAGCCCCGCATGACCTGCTGCAGTGTGTGTATGTCTGTGTCTACACCCATCCATGGGCGAAGCTGCCCCGTGAGGCGGCACTTTGGGTTTTGGCATCGCGGGGTGCCCCAAACCATGCTGTCCTGGGAGCACTGGGGTGGGCAGGGTGTTGCCCGAGAGGCTCTGATTGAAAGCTGGAGCTGGCACTTGAGAATTGCTGATTTCCAGCGCACTGCTCTCATCCAGGGGAAGTTTTGTGTCTGCTGCTGCTCCTCAGCATCCTATGTAGTCAAGGTTTACTGGAAGAAAGTTTTGTAAGGCCAGCTTTTAACGCTTCTTGCTTTGTGTAGTTAGCTACAGTCATTGCGGGCTGTCTGCTAAGAGAAGTCACCCTGCCTGCTCTGCTGGCTGCCTCCTTGCTTCCCCTCTCCCTTCTTCTGCCTTTTGGTGTGCTGCCGGGGCACTCTGCCTTGATCTTTGAAGCTGTCAGTGCTTCTCCGACTTCACGAGCCTCTTCCCGATCTCCACTCATGTAATCTATCCTAGTTTGTGAGTGCTACAAAGTCCAACGCTATCATTGTATACTGGCACTCTTAAACCTAATTTCTACAAAAGGTACTTGGCACAATCCTTCTGGGACTGGAAATAGGCAAATCATTAGTGTGATGGGTGAAGAAAAATAAAAATTAGTGGGGAAAAAAAATCTATCAGGGTGCTGATAGGAAAAGAAGCTAGCTGTCTCTGGAAGGATTCTTGTTGTGGCTTAACACTGTCAGGTACCTAAGTGTACTGCACTGCTGTGCTCTCACCCCAGTCCTCAGGGGGACTGAGTGTGGGGATATCTGGCCAACTCCTGGAGCATCCTCCTCCTTCTTCTCCTGCAGCTTTTATTGCTAAGCACAATCTCATCTGCTATGGAATATCCCATTGGTGAGTTCAGGTTCACTGTCCTGGCTATGCTCCCTCCCATCCTAGTTCACGCCCTCAGCCAACTGACATTTGGGGGCTCAGGCTGTTGACACAGTCTTGATGCTGTGCAATTACTGATCATCAACTGCCTAAACATTGGTGCAATATCAACACCATTCTACCTACAAGTGCAAAGCACAGCGCTGTATGGGCTGCTGTGGAGAAAGTTAATTTCAACCCAGGCAGAACCAGTACAGTTTGAGGGTTTGGTTCCTATGCCTGTCAGATTCCCATGTGTTCTAAAGGACCTCCTTCCAGAAGTAATTTTTGAAACTTTCATTATGGGTTGCTCTCTTAAAAATTACAGTAATTCAAAGTAGCAAGGCTGTGTTTCTTGGTGTGATGTTGTGGAGGACCTTCCTATGTACCTCCTATAGCTCATCTGTAGTGAAGAATGGCCCCTTGTTATGGGAGTTCTAAAGGAAATGTTGCTACAGAGTAGTGACGAAACACATGATTATGTCACTGAAATCTGGGAACAGAACTTGCCAACCCAAATGATGCATTAGAAAGCTGACATTACTGCAGCACTGAGTGCATGGGGGACCCTCTCCTTCTAGCATGTACACGCAGGAGCTAAAGCATGCACATCATGTATATTCAGCATGTGAATATTCATAAACTTTCTGTGAAGTGCCTGCTTATTCCAAGAATTGCTATACGTATTAAAACCTAACACTATGGATGCACTATGTTACTATAGGGTTCTTTTAAGGTATCTTTGGTGGCTGTTGGGTTCCACTGGGAGGTGATATCAAGCCAAAAGTTTGTATGCTTACAAGGCTAGGTCTCTTATTTGGTCAAGACATTATTTATAGAAATTGGCTACTGACTAAGTTTGTAACTATCGTTTTGGCCTTGTTGTAGTACCTAACACTATCAGTTTTAGTGGTTTACAGTGTTCCTCTTCACTTTTTGTGAAGTGAGACTCTCCTTTTAGATTCCAGAGGCTCTGCTTATCTAGGAAAAGACACAGAAGTAAAGTCATAAACGAGCAGCCCTGGCCCATGAAACAAGATGTCTGTATGGTCATGGATGTGACAGGAGCTATGAGTTATGAGGGAAAGGGAATTCTGCAGTCTCTGTCACAGTTGCTCCTGTATCCTTCCACCTCATTCTTCCCTCCTGTTTGGGTGCCAACTCATTTTTAATGCCTACTTGTATAAGCTGCTGCCTTGTGTTTATGCACTGCCGATACCTTGTGAAGGTACAGTCAAAAAAGTAGAGGACCAAAGATTTGCTTTTCTTCCACTAGACAGACCTCTTTATTCAGCTTTCTGACATTGTCTCTGTAAACAAAACTTCACATTCCTTTGGTCTTGACTACAGCAGTCCAGGCTTTTGGCTTTGGCATATTGTTTTCATATATCTAGCACCCTCTCTTTAACACCATAAGTTGCATAAAATGCATAATGTCGCATTAGGCCAGAAGTACAATTTTTGCAGTTTAAAAGATGAAGCAGCGTTTTCCACACTTGTGGAAAAAGTCTGACATTTTTTATTAACCGGAAACTTTAAGTAAGATTTCAGGAAAAGGAGAATTGCAAGCACTGCATGTATAATTGTGATAAATGCTGGTAGAAAAGCAGAATAAAAGGAGTTATCACCAGCAGTGATAATTATATATTTCCTTGTATTGTTATGAATTAAGCTGATTGGCAAAAGGGAACATTTTCTGTCTTCAGTACTCATCAGTTTTATAGTGCTTCCCTGTGAGCTGGAAGCCAAAGGACAGGAGAAGGAAACTGAACCGTGGGTGAGATAAGTTTAGGTCAGCTCTTTCTCTCAGATAGAGAGGCTATTTGTTCCCAGCTTCTTCTTCTTTAGTAATTTATGATCATTTCCACATTGGAACATCAGCAGAAAAGGGAAAATGTTTTGCAGATAATCCATTTTTTCCTTAAATATTTTTGCACTGTAGAACTTGCTTACTTTGGTAATCTAACACTAAAATATGCAATATTTTAATTAGCTGTAATCCTTGGAGTAAAGCAAGTATTTCTCTTCCCTTGTTTGTAGCTCAGTTAAAATAGTTTTAAGACCTTGATAAACCTGTTGAATTATGAGATGCACCGTTAGTGAGCTACTCATTTATCATCCTAAAATGTAGTTTAAGAGGACCAAAGGAGGAGGAAAAATTCTTGGTCTCTGGATGACACCACTCACCAACGTTTTACCATATAGTAGATCCAGGTAATATAAGAAATGCTAGGAAGTTTGAAATAGAACAGATAAATGTATGCTGTTAAGCATGATATACTAAGAAGGAGAAATAACTCTCGGAGCTATAAACAGCCTCATTAATTTTCATTAGTCATTAAGAGGCATACCTGACGATGGCAAATCCCATTGGTGTCAGTATCTCATTCTTAGTGGAAAAACATAAGAAAGAAGGAAATCACCAATGAATGCAGCTGATAGAAAAATTATTGTTACTGTAACCCTACAAGTAGCTTGTATATAAAGGTAAAGAAAGAAATAAATGTTTCATCTTCATTGAGACTTCAAGGATTTTATCAGAACTTACGAGAGCAGATTTCTCCACCATGGAAAAACAGAGCCTGAAGAACTTACACTGTAGTCCTCACAACGGGAGTCAGGATCAAGGAGGCAGAACTGCTGGAGCACTCAGCATCAGGATCCACAGAGCATGGTGTTCATGCTCCCTCCTTTCACTCATTTCCATGGGTCCAGTTTGGAATAAAACTATGGATGGGCCTTTTTCCTAAGTTTAGTCCATGCTTTAAAGACACGAGACTATAGATCTATGTCTCTAATGCCTTGCTGTTTTTAGGATAGATTCTTTCATTGATGCAAAATAGTTGAAATGTCCTGAAATCTGAACTAGTTGTATTTTACAGTCACTTTAGCAGCTGTATGCCACAGGAGGATCCCACCCTCTTTTGCTGAACAGATGATAGAATTTTAATCCCAAGAGTACCATCCAGACTCATATTTTGTTTAGATATAGGTGAGATTGTTTCAGGCCAAATGATTCCTTTGCTTTTTGTCTTACAGATACTAGCACCTTTTTAATATATAATGAAGATCACAAGCGCTGTGTATTGGCTCAGAGTTCTAATTCAGTGACTACTGCTCCTTGTGTTCAAGAAAATGAGTCACAAAAATTCAGGTGGGTCTCAGATCACCAGCTTATGAGCGTAGCATTGAAATTGTGCTTGGGAGTACCTTCGAAGAAAGACTGGGTTCCGATCACTCTGTATCCTTGTGACAAGGCTAGCGAACTTCAGCGATGGGAATGCAGAAATGAGACTCTCTTTGCACTCCAAGGGGAAGATTTGTTTTTCAACTATGGAAACAGACAGGAAAGGAATATTATGCTTTACAAGGGATCTGGTTTATGGAGTAGGTGGAAAGTCTACGGAACTACAGACGATCTGTGTTCTCGAGGCTATGAAGGTAAAGTTCTATAAATTAATTTCTGTATTTTTGAACTGATTTCTGTGTGTATCTAATTACAATATAGGACATTTGTAGGAGAATTACCTTAGTTGTCTTGGTAATCAGTGAATGTGGATTTTGGTAAATTCCTCAATATTTGAGTGTATTTGATGTTTTCTGAGAGGTTCATTTTGCTTTTTTGTCAGAGTTCTGATAATTGATAATTAGATAATTAACCATGCAAAGCAGTGGACAATTTGGAAGGATAGGAAAGCCTTTGGTTGTTCAGAACATGCATATTACTATTACACAACAGTTAATGGTATCTTTGACTACTTACACGTGTAAAGAGGACACAGACTGAATGTCTTTGCTGTTGATTATGTTCACCTCTACTCTGCCACTCCAGTCCCGAGGAGAAAATATGATTTTCTTCTGTAAGGAATTAGTTAATTCTTGATATCACTAGCTCCAGTATATTGACAGTACATTTCTAGGTGCTTGAAGTGCCTCTGAATGTTGGTGCTGAAGTGTTAGACAAATAAATTTTGAATAGTTAAATTTGAAAATGCACATATATACACACATACGTATTTATGATGGCATTTAGGAATATATTTGGCAGAGAAAGGCAAGGATCAATTTTCTAGAGTTTACACAAGGAATGATTACAGAATTATGACTCTGGGTCAGCAAGGGCTTTTATTTGGGTATAGTATAAAGAAGTCACTCTGTGGTGTGTTCCTCAGGTTTATACTTACGTGACATGATGTTTAAAATGATCAGCAATTTATCAACAGAAGAATCAGTGACTGTGTGGGCCTGAAAAGCAAAGTGCTTGATTTTATGGATTTATCCTTTTGATTATTCAGTCAGTTCTGGTCAGTAGTCTCCTTTTCTGGTCAGTGGTCTCCTTTAAGTGACGGAAAATTGGTCTTGTGGCCATGGGTATCAGCTTTCACCTACAGATTAAGTATTATCTACATCCCATTCCCAAAGCATGTTGTACGCTAAGTTAGCAAGATGTACTTGTTATATTATGAACATAAAGATGGAGTTACATATATCCCATGCAAATTATTGCTTATGCATTTTAAAATTATTATGTCTCCTTAGATACCTACACAGTGAGAGGAAATGCTGAGGGAGCACCTTGTGTATTCCCTTTTAAGTTTGGTAATAAGTGGTATGCTGACTGCACAGATGCTGGCAGAGCAGATGGATGGTTCTGGTGTGGAACCACTGCAGACTATGATGTTGACAAGAGATATGGATTTTGCCCACTGAAATGTAAGTTTTGCATACTGAAGAGTATAATTTTGTCTTTTATTCAGCTGCCCGGGAATATTGCTGTCCTTTCCATGTGCTCTACAAAATGTAATTCAAAACTGTATTTTTCTGTCTCTACACATCTAGCTATCCTTTTAGGATCTACTTATATATATGAGTATAGGGCTCAACATTTAAAAAAAAAAAAAAAAAAAAAAAAAAAAAAAAAGAAACTTGACTAAGTTCCAGGTGAGAGTTTGTGAATCGTACAATGGAATATGTAATTACAACATTTACTCGAACAAAAAGTTAATCTGATGTGAAGATGTTACGTTAGTATATGCTATAGGCTGCATAGTAGTTTGTGCTGCAGAATTAGAAGCTAGAATATAACTTAGATTAAAATTAAGACTGCTTCACAGAAATGAATTGTTTTTTGAATGTAAGAGAGCTTATGTGGTATTTCCTAAATATACGTACTACACTGCTTACTGTTCTGCAGTAGAGAAATTTAAAAAAGTGAGAAGTCTATATATTATTAATTCCCTGGTTTAAGTATAACTAGAGATTGAGCTGTAGTATTATGTAATACAGAACTTCGTTGGTATTCCATAAAGTAAATCTGAATATGTGTTTGAATTATGTTTAATTTGAATAATTTTTGTCTAGACTTCTATAAAACGTGTTCTAAGCAGTTTGTCTAGAAACTGCTGCTTTTTCTGTCGTGATGCGAGAGGTCGCATTTTTCCCTCCCTTCTTTACTACTGTGTTTTGTTGTAAAGCTCCAACTGACTTCAGTTAAGAACAAAAGAGAAAAATGTCTTTCCTCCTTCCTTTGATGTGAAGAAAACAGAGTGGGTTGATCTTAACTGATCTGATGATGAAGTATTATTGTATGATTTCCATGAACGTTGCATTCATTATTTCAGAGAAATAAAAATGGCAAGCTTTTTTTCTCTGTATTTTTTTTTTTTGAGATATTAAAAACATATTGGCAGTATTAATTCCATGAATACACACTTCCAAGACCAGTGTAAGTTTGTTACCTGTCTAGCATTCTTTCAGTAAAGCAAATAGGAGGTGTCATTAAAATTTTGTTTAGTTCTTTGGCATAATTCAAGGAAATCCATTCAGATTGTTTTTGGAAAAAGCTGCTTTATGCTGATTGCCTGCATGTTTCCTTCCTGATTCTTCAGTACTGGCTATAAAATATTCACATTTAGGTCATACACTTTAACGAGGGACAGGGAGAAGTAGGAAAGTTTTAGTCAGCCCTACTACAGAGAGCTGCACGGTACTACAGAATAATAAGTTATTAAATTTTCAAGAGCACTTTTAAAACATGCAACATTAAAGGCTTTGTATGTTAAAGATTATTTAATAAGATGTAAGCAGTGTTGCTTTTTTAAACTCTCTGGGGGGAGCAAAGGTGCTCATATGAAGGTAGGCGATGCAGACCATTAGAACATTACAAAATTTTTCTAGGGCCCAGACAAACACTGAAATTAAAATTAAATCCATCACTTTTTCTGTCTAGTGTTCTCTAATATGAGGAGGGCTAAGATAGTACTTAAAAGCCATTATTGTATCCAAAAGAAATGTGGAAATGTGACTGGTAGAGGTAAAAAAAAAAAAAAAAAAAAAAAAATTGTGAGGTTGAACTCTTTAGATGGTGCTTTAAAAATATGCTGATACAGTGACAATGAAACTTAAATCTCAACAGAAGAAACTGAGAATTGTTGCTGCTACTTCTGACAGTTTTTAATATCCTAGGAAATGTCAATTCTTTACAGAAGACGCAATGTCTTTTTGAGCTATATGTTCCATTGTAATGTTAAAGCGTGTGTTTGAAGAAAGATGTGCAAGGTAATGTCATCAGGAAAACAAGTCATGAGATGTACACGCAGTTGTATTCAGGAGGCAAAAGTCCACTGAGGCCCCTTTCTTGACAACTGAAAGGGACAGAATTTCTCTGAAAAGTTTGGCAAGACTTGTAATAAAACTTGCAACTGACCAGGAAAAAAACAAAGAGAGCAGGGATTAAGGAAATATTTAAATAGTTTTAACCTTGCGTATTAATTATTGGCCATTCATGCATCCATTCAAAAATGCTGACTTTGTTTTATTTTGACTGGCTTTTTATTTTTTATGGCTAGCATTTTGAGATGTTTTGAAGGATTTTCCATTGTGGTTTTACGTCTAGTTCAGAACGCCTTGTGAATTGGTTAGCTAAGTTACAAAGAGCCATTTGCCTTGTTTCTTATGATTTACTTGGAACTCATAACATGATTTTGGATGTCATAAATTCATCTAGGATAAAGAAAGAGGGAAACACTTTAGAAAAATATACCTACGTGAAGATAAGCATGTGAAAGAAAATTTAGTATTCTTTAGATTTTCTTTTATACTGTTGACAACACTTTGTTTTATACCTTTACATACAATATTGTAAAGTCTTACAAATTCCTTCCTGACTGTATGGTCAGAGAAGAGACTGTGGTTGTACTATAGGATGTCTAACATGAATTATAGTCAGTTTTCATTTTATTTGCTTCTATTCATTTAGTTTTGAAGAATATTGAACTGAGACTCCAACTTATTCTGGATGGATAATTAAGTGAACAAGAATGCTTCTATTGTTACTGCTAGTTGAAGGCCAGATTTCAGCTTGCAATTTTGAAATTAAAATGTTTCAAGTCCATTGCCAGTCTTTCCAAAGGAAAGTGTTATATATTTACTATGTGGGAGTACTACATATGATACTACATGTGATAGTCCTGTTAATGCTTTCTAAAATCACAATTGTAATAAATATTTCTACTGGTAGGACACTTTTTCTTTCCTGTAAGTTTTGGCTTGTTTGTCAAGGATTATACCTGGAATTCAATGCACTTTTGGTCTGCTTCACTTTGTTTTAAAGACTGAAAGCTCTCAAAGACAAGAATGAAATCTTGTGGCTTACTAATTTATACTTCTGAAACTCTGATAGTAGACTTAACAGAAATAATTCTCACTAATTTCAGCGTATACAAAAATACGTGCTGAAATGTTATGTGTAGAGATAAAGCTGAGTTTTTCCAATTATGCACTGTGGTTCAACATGAATTAAGCTGATATGCTAAAATGTATAATTTCAGACCAAGGTTATATAAAAAATAACTTCATAAGCAACTATAAATTAGAGAAAGAGAGAAGAAGATAGAGGTCATATGAATGCTTCTTTTTCTCTTCAATTAAATGCACTATCTCTGTAAAACCTTTCTGTAAGGCCAGAGACAATCTTCTTCACTGAATTATAGATTTTAATACTACAGACTCTGTTTTATCCCAGACATGTGCTTGTGCATGTGGTTTTGTAGAACACAGCGTAGTGAAGAAATTTGGGCCTCATAAAATACTTTGGATAGAAGTTTCTTTCTGGATAATGATATGAAAGTTTCCATAGTTAGTCAAAGGTCCATATTAGAGTATACATGTACAATGAATGTGAATTTATTCTGCTGTGTAAGGCTAATTCAAAAAGAAGCACTTCATGTTGTCTATAAACTATCAGATTTAATACAGGAAAAAGTGGAACTGGTTACTGACCTGGTGACATCTAGCATATACCACCCTTTGTCTTGAGTTTTGTTTATTGTACTGTTTTCCTCTTATTTACATATACAGATTTTCTGAGAGGAAAAGACCTCTTTCTCTCAAATTTTTCAAAGTTTGCAACTTAAGGAGCTGATACAGGCTTCAGGAATTTCAGCACTTTTCCCATTGCTGACAGACATATAGTGACCTCTTCATTATTCTGCTTTTGTCATGAAACTTTAATCTCTCTGTGGAGTGATATTTGCCTCACTGCTGGGGCCTCCTATAGCTTCATTTTTTCTGTCCAATACTTGGGCCTCATTATACTTACTTTAATAAGACAATTTAAAGTCATTTTACATAGTACCCAAAATTGTAAAATAAATGAGCTCAGAAAAATCATCTGCTTTATGGACTAAAGCTAGCATGAATCTGTAAGATTGTAGTGTTTTTCTCCATGGTGACAGATCAGTTACTTTAGAACAACTATAGCTGTTCATCTTCAATCTTAACCAGAAGCTTTGTTGTTCTGGAGAAAATGGTGATATGGTTTCATTGTGTATGTGTTGTCCAACATGGCTGTCATGGTTTAGCCTATGCCTGGATTTACTAAAAAATTATAGGACTCCTTTCATACCTGTTCTCTATTTCAGGGTGTAGCTTTGTGTATTTTTACTCAGCGATTTATTCTATATTTTATCTGTCTCAGTCTCTGGGATCAGTTACAGCATTTCTTTTTCTCTCAGCAGTTAATAGTATTGCTTCATTGTGGACTACCGATCCTCTAACAAATGTCCAGTATCAGATAAACTCTGAGTCTGCGCTAACATGGCATCAGGCAAGAAAAAGCTGTCAACAACAGAAGGCAGAGTTATTAAGCATCACAGAGTTGCATGAACAAACATACATAGCAGGTAGAGTAATATCATCCATCAGTTTTTTTTTTTATGTTTTTTTTTTTTAAGTGAGTTGTTTTAACTGTGGCACTTTATTCCATGTTCTATCTTGAAAGTTGGTATTTTCTTCAGTTCTGTTAATTGTAGACTTAAATTGTTATCTTGAGTAATTTAGCTGCAGACTTGAAAAGATAATGATTATTTTCTCATGAATTAATATTGCTGGAAAATTACAGTGACATAAAAACCACAGCAATTAAGTAATTCAAGCAATAAGGAAAGAATTTTGGAATGCATGTAAATTTATAGTAGCGTTCAAAGCAAAGATGCAAATACCAAGATTGCATTCTTTTGATGCTGTATTTGGTGTGTGTACTAATAAGCATTTTTGCTAAATTTCATTGAAGCTGCTATATCATCTTTATATGCTAAAATATGAAAAGAAAGAAAAAGGAAATAATAAACAAGAGGATTTACACATAGCTTAAATTCACTTTTTTCCCTGAAGTCATTCCCGAACTTTCCTTCTGTGAAAATTCAGCCTTGAATTCATGCTTGAATATATTCATGTTCTATCAAGAGGCAGTCTTGTTTTCAGTGCTTTCTGAGCCTGTGTACACACATGAGGTAGTCCACTGTTACGACTACTAGATAGATTAGAAAACATTTTTATAAAGTTCTCTATGCTGCAAGCTGGATTTTATACTTTGTAGATTCAGAGGATGACTGATTATTTGATAAATCTATTTTTAATGCTATATATAATCTGTTCTGTGACATTTGTTTTCAGTTCAAGAAGGTGGCCAAAACACGAGTTTTCTTTACTGAGTGTGATAAAGTTAATCATAAAATCCATCTCAAGAGAGCATTGACATTTAGGAGTGAGTTACTAGTAGATATGTTTTAATTGTGAACTATAATGTATTGTTGCCAAAGTCAGTTTTTCATTCTACAGCCACTGTGGTGGAATTAGGTTTTCTTGTCATGCTCAGATCTTGGTCCTCTTAAACCATAACTTGTTTGTAAAGAAATAGTACTGGAACAGATTAACACATTGATGCCAAGTTAGACTGGCATTACATTCCAGTTGTTTCCAGTACTTAATAATGTCTGCTTTTAACTTGGCCATGCTTCAAGTGCTACCAATAAGCGTAGTGTCAAAGACAATTAAATACATAGAGTAAATTTGAATGCTGGCACGATGCCATCAGTCAGGGCAGAAATGCTTAATGTAAATTGTGACATGATTTTCTGTAAGCTGCGCAGAAGTACATTAATTCAAAAGCAATCAGCACTTGTCCAGCTAAGCTTACAAGTCTCATACATAAAGCAGAGAGAAGCAATTGAGTCATAATTGCTATAAAAAATAACACAGAATTCAGTAGGGCCATGCATGGGCGTGATATTATTTCTAAGTGATTTTCAGATCTGGAACAGTAAGTTGGAACACGTTTTGGAATCCTGAGTTACGATGGCTAAAGAAGTGAATTCAGATGAGTTTGAAAATGTACCAGCTGAGCTGTTAAAAATTTGAGTTTTTGAATGATCATATTTAAATGCGATATGATAAAATACAAACAGCTTACAATGCCAGTTTAAAATATTTAGGGAATTTGAAGCTCACATTAGTTAATTTTGTTGGAAAAGAAAACATTTATGTGACAGGAAAGAATTAACATTTGATTTTAGAAAACGTATTTATTTATTTAGTCACCTTCTATGCAACTATCAGTTTTATATTTTGTAATTCTGTAAAAAAATAAAAAACAGCTTCATATTTATGATAATTTGCTTAAAAAGAACATATCTGTATTATTGTTTTTCCATTCTAACATACTTCCCTACACCTAAAATTGCGAAAACTCTAAAAGTAAAAGTAATGTGAGCAATGTGAAACCATATATGCAGTTTAGCATAGCCACCTGAAGTCTATAGTTAAAAATTTTAAATCTTATACTAGGGAAAAAGGAGAACTGAAGGAAAACTAAGCTTTCAACTTCAAGGAGAATGTTTGCTCTTGCTGTGCACTGCCACTATCTTTCTTTGTCTGTGTTACCCAGGTTTAACTGGAAGGCTGAGTTCTGCTCTCTGGTTTGGCCTTAACAGCCTGAATTTTGATAGTGGATGGCAATGGGTTGGTGGTACTCCATTTAGATACTTAAATTGGGTTCCAGGTAAGGTTACACTTTTTTCTAAGAGGTTGAATTCCTTTATATTCGTTTTGATTATTTGCTTAATGAGTGGATTTTTATTTTCATTTTGTGTTAACCAACCTTAGAGGTAATAATAAGGAACTGAATATGTTAGGCTAGTCTACTCTGCAGCAAACTCCAGGGCCAGTATTAAAAATGTGGCCTCCTATGCCATGTAGACAGCAGCAAAAGGGTGCTTTTCTGACTTATTATTCAGTTTCTGTGTTAAGGTGACTTTTGTCAGGACCCTTGTTTCCTTGCATTAACTATTCAGGAAGTCTTTGGAGACTGATTTCAGTGGATGTCTGAAATTATGCAATGTGAATAGTCTTCGTTTTCATTGAGCACATCATATGTATTTAATTTGCAGTAACTCTGTACGTTACTCATCCTGTCAGTCAGTAGTTCCGTTGTTTGGGGCTTACCTTCACCAAATTTTAGGTGGAAAAAACCTCTTTGTAAGCTTTGAAGAGTGAATGGAACCACTGTATAAATAGCTCTCCAATAGAGAGAGCACACAAGGCAAACAGATGGGCTGAAGTACAAGTTCCTGAGAGGATGTTTACAGGTCTGTCTGCCAAAAGCACAGGTGAGGAGCTGCATGTAGCACAGGGTGAAGAAGCCTGGCTGAGTTAGAGCCAAAGCAGCGAGGGAAGCTCTTCATGGTTGCAGACAGCTCTCTGTTATCCTGTAAAAATTTAATTGAGTTTTGAAGTAACCAAAACGGGCTCCATTTTTTTTTTTATTAACTCCGCTGGTATCTATATAACCAACTTTACATTTGTGTTTCTCCTTCACCAGTTTAACTTTGTCCAGCAGATCTCTATCTCATCCCTGTTTTCATGGGTGTTCAAGACTGGTTCTTTCCACTAGTGAATTTTAAAGAATTTATGGAAGCTTAACATTCTTCCATCTCACTAGTACTAAACTGATAAAAGGAACATTTGAATGTCTTATGTTCAACAAAGGAGCTGAGTTATTGGCATCTAAAACTACGTGAGTTAGGCATTTGGGAGAGCTAATTGATTACAGTGGAACTTTTTGTTTATTAAAATCATTTAGATTTTTGTTCTTGAAATAAAATTATTTTTTTCTCCCATGGGAAGAACTGTAATCTAAGCAAATAGGGATTTTTCAATAAACAATCTTGCATACTACAAATGATTGTTTTGCCATATTGTTTTGCTTCTCTGACACTTGTTATGTAGTAAAGTGACATGTTCAGATATGAAACAAAAACGGTGTTAAATTTAATCATATTAGACCAGATCTTTAAAAGTTCATCCAGTTTACTGCAGAATTTTTCTGTGTTCTAGAAGTTCTACTTTCTTTTTAATGCTTTTGTTAGTGCTAATACTAACTTTCAACTGAAGAGAGCTAAATATCTTGCTTTTGTTATATTATTTAGGCAAGTGGACAACACGTTCAGATCAGAAAAATAATTGCTTACTATGTATACTAAATTCAGAATTTCAGAATTTTAGATTACTGATCAGGTAAAAAAAAAACCTGCTCTCTAGAAACGAGAAAGGGAAAAAAACAAAAACAAATGAAATACATGTGCTGTAATACCCCACATCAAGGCTTTGAGCCCATGAAATGACTGATAAAATTGTGAACTGAATAACTATCTCAACTTGTGGTTGCTGTGAGGAGAACATCTACTGAGAAAATGAACTACACCGTTCAGGTTAAAGGCCTGTTGAGAATCACGACTGCCTATATATATTAATGATTCTTATAATTAAAGCATGGGACAAATTCAGATCTGAAAGTAACTGGAAGTGTAAACATGAGGTGTTTATATTTAGTTAATTGTTGTTGATTGGTTTGTCATTTTAAAAAAAATTGTAAATAGACTTTTATTATTATTATTATTATTATTTATTTATCTATCTATCTATTTATTTATTTATTTATTAAAGGGCATCCTTCTCCAGAACCTGGAAAAATCTGCGCAGCATTAAATCCTGGCAAAGTTGCTAAGTGGGAGAATTGGGAATGCAACCAGAAACTTGGTTATATTTGTAAACGAGGAAATGCTACTTTACAGTCTTTCATTGTTCCTACAGGTATGATTGGTAGTAATCCCCTAACAAATTATTAATGGCATAGAACTGAGAAAACGTGGTGTCTGTGCCACATATGACTTGACAAAGATTCCTTATAAAAGTGAACATTGTGTACTTCCTCTTTATTCTGGTCTCCTTACTTCCTGTAGAGTATAGCTGAGTTCTCATTACAAAGCAAACAAAACCATTACATTTTGTGTGTAGAATAAAAAGGCAAAAAATTCAATGCTTAAATTTTTTTTTTATTACCTAAAACCCCATGTTCTTACTGAATCTTATCTAGCTCTCTTGCTGTCATTTTAGCTACTTATGAAATGGAGCAAGTTTAACAGTGAAAATTAACAGTGAACTGAGAGCATTTAAAAAAAAAATATTTTAGGATTTAAAGATTTGTAAATAACCACGTGTTTATGTCATTGTGTATGAATTTATATTTTTTATATACCTAAATGATTTACTTTCATCACAAAATTCTTTAAGTTAAATACGTGCAGACCCTTTTTTTGGAAGAAATATTATTTGGGCACTTGCTTAAGGTGCACAGGGAAGACAAGCCAGGGATAAGTTCTCATAGCTTTACTTAGACTTGTTTCTTTATTGTATCTCTTTGTGCTATAGTTTATGCTGAAACTTGTTCCTTTGTTTCAACATTCTTTCCTTCTGTTATCCCTAATTTCAAAGTTTCTTTCTTTTTCTAGATCATATAGGTATCTCCCAGATCCACTAACATTATTTTTCACAGGTTTTAGAAGTAGAAATCCAAACCACTACTTTATTTCCAATTCATGTTTTACTACACATTATTGGAAGACGAGATGTCACATGGTTAGTTTCCCAAAATTTTGACTTGAAATATGTCGTTTTTAAAGTTGTTTCTGCTGTTGCCAGCATATAACCAGTTCAGTTATGTAAATAAGTTTGGAATGGTGCCTAATTTGCTTCTCTTTATTAAGAAAAAAGCAAGTGAACTAGTGTACTGTTAACCAAGTAGTGAAATCAATGTTAATTAAATAATACTTAACTTTTGAAATTAAGTATATTTATTACCTGAGTTGGGAAGGACACTACTGCATATTTTAACACTTTTCTGAATTACAGTGCAAATAATTATTAGTATTTCTATACTTCTGTTAGTCAAAATATTTAGGTTGAAGTAGATTGTTCAGTGGGCTGTTCCTCAGCTTTTTGGTTTCATAAACACATCTTTAAACATTGATGCTTATAAATATACCACCAATTCAGTACTGGCTACTATGTTATTTAGTTTTAGATTCAGTCTTAATTTGGAGCTAATGGCTATTTCTTTCTTTCACATTAAGATTTTGCTTTCCCGCCTCACCCCTCCCATACTCAAGTGCATCAGTAATTTGCAGGGAGAACAGAAACAAGACTAAAGATTTCAATTGTACAGAAGTTGCTGAGTAAATGTGGTGACAGATTAAACAGAGATTGGCAGTGGTTCACATCATAAAATATTTTCCAAAGTGTCCTAAGGGAGGAGGTCATAAAACAAATACGCATGCAATCTTATAAGGTGTTAAGTGCCCTCAGTTTCTAGTGATGTGAAGGAAAACTCTTGGCAGATGACGTTTTCCCGACTAGGGCTCCAGAGTCAAAATATAAATTAATTGCAAATTCATGCATGCAATTAAGTTGTGCACTCAGTACTAAATGCAGATAGTCCTTTAATATTTTAACCCTAAAAGTTACATTTAAGGTATGTGGAGGGTTGTGGGAAATAACACTTTATAACAGAATGTAACCCTGTATTTATAAAGAAGAAGAGAAAAATCTTTGCAGATTCTTTATTTTTGTAGCATTTGAAGATTTTCAGGAACTCAGCTGTGTGGACTTTCTTTGTGGGATTTTTTTTTTTTTCCAGCAGAGGGCCACATTATTATATAACTTTAAGTCATTTATATTTTAGGGCTTCAAAGCAGTTGCTCTGTAATAAAACAAAATGTATCAACAAGAATCCATTAATTTCACTTGCAAAACATGCTTACTTTTTTAACTTCATTTTTTAAGAAAAAGCTGGCTAGCTGTTTTTGTCCACCAAGCGTCCGCCAAAATAGTTTTCATTCTCATTTGACAACGTAAAGTATTAAATTTCCAAATATTTCATAAACCTCAATATCTGATTATAGAATTAAATACATATAATTTAACTGCTAGGAATGCTGTGTAAACTCTCTTGTATCAACCACAAAGAATGAATATGTGAGGGAGGAATATTAATGCCCAAATTGTGACAGCCATTCTGCTAGTGCTTTCAGTCTGGTAGACACCCAAGTCTGTAACTGGGAGATCTTCAGACTTCAGGAAGCCAAGCTTATAGTTTGATCTTTATATGAGGAAAAAAATAATTCTATGCTTCGTTTTTGTATGTTGATCTATTCCATAGTATTTATCAACTTGTCATTTGGGATAACATTTTTTATACGTTAAGCTGATTTCCATTGGTACGTATTCCTTGCTTAAATATGTCTTGCTTATATTGCTTAGGTCAGATGAAACTTGGGTTTAGTACTTGTTTTCTTTAGGATTAAAAGTAGATTGTAGGACTTTTGAATCATTGTGTGTTTTCTTTAGATGAGGAGGGAAGCACAGAGTTAACTTTCACTGTCTTCTGGAAATGAAGAACTTGGGACTTCATCCTACTGAGAAATCCCCAGCTTTGTCATTGAATAAAATTTGCTCCTAAGAAATTAGACTGTCAACTACTTCTCCACCTTTTCTGCCTGCAACAAATTGCCTAGTGTTACTGGATTTACAACCAAAAGAGTCTCCCGGCCTGTTGCAGCTGATTAAGTGCTGAGAGTAATATTCATACAGTCTCTGTCAGTCTGAAAGAGATTCTCACAGGGCCAAAGAGGAATAAAGACCATGTGTGATTTTCTTTGTAGCCAAGTCTGAACTGATGGTGTCTGTTCTTTTCTGTTTACCGTCTGCAAAGGAGTGCATTGAGTGGGCGTGTTACAGACACATATGTCTAGGTTTTTTTTTTTTGTTTGTTTGTTTTTTCAGAGCTGCTCTCTAACTGCTTGCTATAGCAAAGCACTGTAAAATAAACATACTTAGAGCTGACCCTAGGCGCAGTACAAATCAGGTAGCTACCTAAAACATGATACTAAGCTCTACAACAGCATTCATCACTTCTGTTTGATTTGTCAGGGCACCACTATGTACCATCAGTTTGTCTTTCCAACGTCTCTGTCTATCCCTATTCTTTCCTTCTGTGTCAGGATTGACAGGACTCTGACCATAAACAGGGCATCTCGTCCCTGGGATGGCAGAGTTCTGTTCTACTTTCTGATAACATGCTGGCACTTTTTTGAGGTGGGTCTGAATACAAAAAAGTAGGTTTATAGCTATGCTCTGACACTAGTGATCTGTGTTCTGTTGCTAAATATCTACTACTTGTCAGCATCTTTTAGCTGAAATGGGATATGGATTTGCAAACTTGGCCTGACTGATCATGGCTTTGAATGCCTAGTTAAATATTTTCATGGAATTTACACCACTGTTGTACAGAAACATGTTGCTTCTTATTCTCTGACATACACAAGTTTCATTTTTTCAACAGAATTTCTGCAAGCTCGCTATCCCTTTTCTGCTCTCTGCATCAGTATTTGCTAAACCTGTCTGCTGATTATAAATTCTGTTTATTATACAATTGGATGGCACTTCTCCCAAGGCTGAATTGTTTGCTTAACAGTAATGGGATTGTTGGCAGTGCTCTGTTACTGTTCTGCTGATCTCCTTGCTGTTAATTTCTTTATATCTTTTCACAAGTTGCAAGCACTTCTTTGTAACTGTATGGCTCTTAAAAATGATCTGGGAATTTTAACTTTTAATTATACTTGCCTATGATGATTCCTTTAAGTATTTTTCAACCTTGCTATTCTTGAGGATGAGAATAAACAATTAGTTTCTTAACTCTTTCCTTATGTAATTTTAAATCTTTTGTTAATAATAGATTTCTGAAAGTCTTCATTTTATTCTTTTCAGAGACTGGTGTGCCTATTAGATGTCCTGATCAATGGGTATCATATGCTGGTCACTGTTACATAATTCACAGGGTCCCCAAAATATGGAAGGATGCCTTAACATCTTGCAGAAAGGAGGATGGGGATCTGGCTAGCATCCATAATGTTGAAGAGTACAGCTTTGTTATTTCTCAGCTTGGGTACCGTGAGTACTTACTTACTTACTTAATAGCGTATCATTTATACTAAGAAAATAAGAAGTTTTAAAGAAAAGGACGAGGCTATTTAAAAGTATCAAAAAAAAAAAAAAATTCCGATCACAGGGATTTAAAAGGAGTTAAGATTTAAACTTCAAAAGTTGGAAAAAAGCAATAGAAGAATTAAATCTACATAGACTATACCGTCAGGAAAAAGCTGTGATCAGTGTTGTGAATTAATCAAACTGAACTCCTTTCCCAGGGTCTGCTTTTACCTCTCGTGCATGTTAAGTCCTTCTGTAATGTTTTCAGAAGCTGGAAGAATTTTTACTTTTGCTCTGCAAAAATAACGAAGAGGAAGCAATATTTGTTGGTCAGATAACTTTGGGGGAAAATATGGATCCTATTACTGTAATATACATGTTTTTCAAGTCATATCAGTTGGGTTTCTTCTGAAAAAGGAAGCTATCTGTCCCAGTATTCAGAAGCACCCCATCTGAATGTGATGCTTTAGGGCTCACATACTCAAGTTCTTGCAATGGAAGAATGGCTACAGATGACCTTAGGTGAGATGCTCAGCCATGCTGATGCTGAGGCCATTTTGTAGTTGCTTTTGCTTTACACATAAAATATTTTACATTTAGCATCAGATAACACTCTTTGATGGGTGAGACGTTCACACCCATGTTTGCTTCATTGCAGTGACTTATCCTGCATGTGTTTTTAGTGTCCTGTAAGTGTGAGGTAGCTTATTCTCACTGAAAGAGCAGTGAGCTGCCTTGAGCTGCTACATAGCAGCAGGAGTTGCTATCTCAAAATAGCTGGTGTGCTTTAGTTTTATATCCTGTTCAACTCCATAGCAACTTGTGTTTGTTCTTACAATCATAAAAGCATAGAATATCCCAAGTTGAAAGCAACCCACAGGTATTATCAAGTCCAACTCCACGTGGAAATACCTTAAAAAATTAAGCCATATGTCTGAGAACATTGTCCAAATAGTTCCTGAACTAAGGATCCTGCTCAAGGGCCCGACTACCCTCTGGTGGAGAATCTTTTTCTCATTCCCTCCAACTCTGCCCTGATGCAGCTGTGTGTCACAGTTGTATAGCTTTTACCAGAGAGCAGAGCTTAGTGCTGCCCCTTCACTCCCCTGTGATGAGCTGCAGGCCGTCATGGGGCATTCCCTGACCTTCCTCTGCTCTGGGCTGAACAAACCAAGGGACCTCAGCTCCTTCTTGTATGCCTTATCCTTGTAAATCCTTCCCCATCTTTCCAGTCCTTTGGATGGTCTCTAATAGTTTTATGATCTTATTTTTGGCGCCCCAAATTGTGCACAGTGCTCAATGTGAGGCTGCATGAGCCAGAGTAGAGCTCAGAGTAGGGCACTGAAAGAGTGGTATGTTGTTTTCTGAACTATGCAAAACTTTTATTCTTTGAGAAGGGATGATTAGTAAAGGTGAGACCTCTTGATGAGACATTTGACATTTGAAGGAAATTGGATGCATTTTCACATTATTCCTTGGAAATAGGTTATTTCCGAGGTTAATACAATTTCCAAAGGCCTTTTTTGGGGCTGATTGCATTGCACTGTTTTTAAAAGTGAATATTTCTGAAGGGCATATAGTCCTGGAGGAAGGCAGACTTCTCACAGATGGCACATATGCTGCACAGACTATTTAGAAAGTAATCTTTTCAGACAAGGAAAATTGAAACTGCTGAAGAAAGTCTTTTAAGGCATTTGTCTCTCTGTATCAGATTGCTATTGCTCACCCCTGTGATGAGAGCTCTATGTATTGCAGTGCCTTAAAAATCTTGCCTGGATCAGAAGTTTGCTGCAGTAAGTGATGTACAAACAGAATAAGAGCCCATCTTTGCAGCAGACACTTCACAATCTAGTGATAAAACTGAGCAGTAAGGGGTGCAGTGAGTTAAGTATCTGCAGTAGCAGAACTTACTTGGTTTTGGCATTATCCATAAAGGAGAACTTTAGAGAGGAATGTGAAGAATAAAAAAAGAAATGAATTGTGCATATTTACATGGAAGTGCAGGATCTGATGTTACACAAACATGCCTCAGTGCATGTCTGAGAGGGGGAAATAGCTAATTTATAACATGGTTCTAGGAAAAAAATCTTGGTATTTAGTCATGCAGCTTTAGAGGTCACCAAACTATATGCCAACAGTTAGTCTACAGAGGAGAAAACGTTGTGTAGGAAGGGGCTCCACTAATTCTTGTCCATTTCTGATTTGCACAGCTCATTTTATGATTTAGACTTCTTTGTGTTGTGGAGTGTCGTTTATTGGTTGTATTACCGTGGTATGAGTCCACCACATTAGAAGTTCTTGTCATGGAAGAGGATTCTGTTGTGCTGGGTGCCAAGTGGAATATGGTGCCTCTGAGTCTGAGCATTAGGGGGGAGTTGGTAAGGACAGTGTGGATGAGCTATAAGGGCTGATTATACTCAGATATAATAAAGATAGGAAAGGAAATAGAGGGGAAAAATAAAGGATAGAGAGGTGACTATTCAAGTGGCAATCTGGGAAGCTGATTTTTTTTAGGAGCTTGATTTGTCAGAATGGGATGCCTCCATCTTCCTGTAGCTAGCAGATAGTAGAAATGTCACAGGAGAGTTTTAAGTTGCTGAGTTGTCTATTAAAATCTGAAATGTGTTAATCAAAAATGATTGTATTAGGGAAGATGACTTAAAACAGTGTTTTACAGACTTCTGTTGTTAGTCAGGGAAGCAACACTTCCAGTTTCCGTTTAGAGATGTGATTTTATGACCATCCAAAAAGACATTTTTGATTTCCACGGGCAATTCCATTGTCAAGTCCCCTGTGATCAGTTTGGGTAGAGGATGTTAAGAGGAAAATTGTTCAAGAAGGGAAAACTGGGAGAACAAACTGTGAGCATGAAAGATGTCTGAGTATTGTTAATTCAAAATACAGTTCTATCATGCCAGTAGTAATGATGGAATTAAATGTTTTATGACTCGATAAATGCCAATTGCAGTTAACAAAGTCACGAAACCAATACTACAAAGGAATATCATTTGATGATGATTGAATTCAATCATTATAAATGCCCAATTTTTAATCATTCATAAGATATTTTTTCAGAAGAAAACTGGATAATGAAAGTTATAGCAGCAGTATGGTAGAGTGGCGAATTTTAAGCACATACAAATAAACTTCTAAGAAACAGCAGCTGTGAAGTAAGATGCTTGATTAATCCCGCACTTTCTTTCCAAATGAAAATTTACTCTACTATGGACTGACAAAAACTGAAGCAGCTACAGGAAATACAGAATGCTGTGAAATGAAACAAAATATAGGAACAGATGATGGGATAACTTGCATGGGAGCTTGCTGACTGTCAGCTCTAGGAGACACTCAGGGTGTCTGAGCATTAGAAGAAATGGCACTTCTACTTTCTTTGCTGTACTAATGGTGAGAGGCGTTTGAATTTTATTTAGGTGTTTAGTTGTATCTTGATACTTATTTTAAGCTGGAAAAGGAGAACAAACCAAACAATGCTACAATATAATTAAATACAGAGAATAAGTGTGTGGTTTTATATGAAGTTAAACACTGCTTTTGTACTGTCAGTAAAGTGAGTGGCTTTATCTGAAGACTGAAGTGAGTATATGGAGGATGGTGGTGCCTCCATATGAAACAAGGAGCCTTAATTTGCTGCCTCTTTTAGCCTTCCTGAGAATAAGATCAAATAATAATGTCATATAAAAGGACTGTTATCAATCATGTTTTAGAGCCAGATGATGAGCTTTGGATTGGGTTGAATGACCTCAAGGTTCAGATGTATTTTGAATGGAGTGATGGAACACCTGTAACCTACACCAAGTGGCTTCGTGGAGAACCCACTCATGCAAACAATAGGCAGGAGGACTGCGTTGTTATGAAGGGAAAGGTAAAGTCATGTTTAACTATTGGCTTAATTTTTATTTTTTTGTAAATTTTTGTGCTGCTTCTTTGAAAAAACAAAGCAAGTGGTGGCAAATCCCCCACAAGGTCCAGAGATTTCAGTATGTGCATGCAGTCTTTTGAAGAAACTTTTAATTATGCTGCAAAGCACGTGAACATATAAATGCTTTTCTTTAGGAATCTATATTTTCACTTAGATATGTTTGATTGTCTTTCTGCTTTGAATCTTTATGAGAGAGGTAGCTGTTGTAAGAAACTGTACTACCAGTTTTTATTGATGATAGAGAGGAATGAGAAAGAAGATGTTTTCTTATTCTAGACAAAGTTATCGAACTTGGGTCTGGGATCTAGGTCTGTTACATGTTACGTCTGCATCTGCTCTGTGCATGAAAAGCTGTGAGGAGAGTGTTTAGCAATGGCATTAGCGTAAGCCTTTGCTCATTGATCGTATACCTACACATACAAGGCTGTTATGAAAAGTCTTCCTTTTGGATTATAACAATTGTTTGTAATCTAGGTATACTGTCAGAATTGAGATAATAGTCTGAATCATAGAGTCAATAAGGTTGGAAAAGACCTCTAAGATCATCAAGTCCAACCATCATCTCATCCCTGTCATGCCTGCTAACCCATGTCCCTCAGTGCTGTATCTCCATGGTTCATCTGGTATAAAAGTCAGCCAGCATGTGATGTTGCAGAACAATATTTTTTCTCTTAGTGATAATTAAAAATACAGGTTTTACCACCTCCTTGAGGATTTACCTATTTTATCAGGAGAAGGAAGAACATTTACCCCTTTCTGCTGCATTAAGAATTCAGCAAGCTATAGAAACTTCACATGCAGTCAGATATGTCTGACTGGTTTGGGTTTGATACGCATTTTAGCGAAAATATTTCCAGTGATTAGAAGCATGGATGAGACTGTAATCTTTTTAAAGATTTTCTCCATTGCAGTAGTGATCAAGTTCTGATGAGAAGTGTGCAAATGCTTTTTTTTTTTCCCCATGGCAACTAGGCCACGGTGCATGTAATAACTGAGGAAACAGATTTGTAAAGGTACAAAGGTTTTTATGTTTTAATGTGCTACTTGAGCAGCCCCTACAACGGTGTTAGACAAGGATGTAATAGATGCTTTGTCTATATTATGGAATTATAATGTCGGGCATGGGAAGGAAGCTGAATGCTTGAGTATCAGGACATCAGAGTGCAGCACTGGGACCTGCAAACAGTTCAGTCGTGAGGTGGCAAGAATAGTTACATATATAGATATGTACTGTGACATGTGTGATATATGTATATATATTCATATGCAGATATATTGGTAGAAGATGAAGTAAGGTTACAGATGAGGTCTAACAGCTGGTTGGTATTAAAATAAAATTCAATGGCCAGGGTCACAAAGCACTGATATTTGAATTCACTGGTTATAACGTATGTGCTATACTAAAAGTAGCAGCATTCAGTGCAGCTGGAGAAGTCATGATCATTGCTCAGAAATTTTGGATGGCTAGTTGGCATGCATAATAAAAATAATAATAATAAAATCCTTTGTAAACATGATGTATTGCTGTCGCCTCAAAGGATCCACTTTTCAGCAGGCTTAGTAATCAGAAAAGGTGTACATCAATGGTGAATCACTCTCAGCAGGAAAAGTCAGACTGTGATTGAGAATGTGTACTGAAGTTATGTGTAGGTTTTGCTTCCTTAATAGCTGGAGAAAAAAAATCCTTAAATACTTAAAAACATAGAGCACATCTTTTAAACCTAAATCCCACTTGACTATGATGTTCTGTTGTTATGTTCAGGATGGATATTGGGCAGACCATTCTTGTGAAAAGGAAATCGGCTACATCTGTAAAAGGAAACCCATGTCAGAAGCACCTGCAGAAGAGGAAACTATTGACATGGGCTGCCAGAGAGTAAGTGAAGAAAAGGTTGTTGGAGCTGAATAGCTTACTAGGAAGGATTAAGAAGAGAAAATGGTTACTGGGTGGCTCCAGAAGGAGAGGGGGGAAAAAAGGAGAAATGGTTTCTCTGTTGTCATCATTAGAACAGTTGACCTTCTCATTTTTATGGCAGATAAGACAGGTGGTGTGTATGAATAAATCCAGAATCTGTTGCTTATTAGATAGTCATGGTAAGATATTGAAGAATATCAGGAGAAAATCTGTGTAAATTGTGGCTGGGTTACAGCAAACTATTCCACTGTAAGCATATTCCTGATATAATGTCGTTTGGGTGACAAAACATTTGAAGAGATTGTTAGTAGTAGTCGCCTGTTTCCAGTCTACCTTTTCCAGTTCAATTGCTCCTTTGTCGAACGGTTAGCTGACAGTATCATGTCTTTTCTTTCTTCCTTTGTTTCTTCTGTTTATGCTTTTTGTCTATTTTTATAAGAACTTTCATATTCATAAGGATATCATGTATTTGATCACTTAATGCTTGTTTTGACAGGGCTGGAAAAGACATGGTTTTTATTGTTACTTCATTGGAAATACATTTGTAACATTTTCCCAAGCAAATCACACCTGTGAAAGTCATCAAGCATATTTAGCAACTGTTCAAGACAGGTATGTGAAAACTGCTTGCATTAGGGATCACATGAGAATTTAACATCTAATATTATCTGAATGTCAAAATAAGGTTTTCGATCTTGATGAAAATCTTGCTTGAGAGGACACCTATATAAAGATACAAGACTTCTAAAAGTTTTTGCTTACGTATTCAAACTATGAATTCAGTTCATAGTAAAAATAGTCAGTGGATATGAAATAATTTTGCCTGTTGAAAGTTATGCTGAGGGAAAAAGCAATTTTGCTTTTCTTTAATTGAAGTGGTTTGAGGAAATGTTTACTTGAGTGTAAGAATAAGAGTACAGAATTCGATTCCAATAATCAAATGAAGAGATGTAAGTGAATTCCTCTTGAAAGGTAGCTGAAATGAGGAACAGATCAATGTCATTTATCTGTTCTCCTCCGAATTAAACTACTTACTCAAAGTTTAAATAAGAATCCAAATGAGGATAGAAGTGCTTGGCACTTATAAACTCATCACAGTTCCATGAGGGATCGGTGTGTGCTGTTTATGAGCAGCTGATACACATTGTTGAATATAGCATACTGCAAAAATGGAAGATAGAGTTAAGAAATAAAGGTTGGTGTGCCTCTGTGCTTTACATTTTCTCTTGTTTCTTTCATTATAATTTAAATATGTATGTTCCAGTGTGAAAAGTGTGTCATGGACGGTAACCCTGTAAATGAAGGTAGTACTGCAGCTGTGACATAAATAGTTAAATGATGTGGTCTTTGGACTATACCTTGCTACAAGAGAGACTTTTTTTTTTTTTACATTAGCTCTGATTTTGCAAAATTTTTTTCATTATTTAAACACAGTAATGAGCTATGATAGGCTTTATCCCTGAACCAGTTTGTTTCCCAAACCAAAAATTTCATGTATGATCATGGGACCTAATTTGCAGTTTTCCTTAGTCTAACAGTTTGTCATCATCGTACTTTGGCCTTTAGTTTAGTGTATATCTCTAGTAGTGCTGTGGCCTTTTGTGGTTTTGGATTTGCCTGTAACAAGTAGTTATTAAAATGCAAGGGTACCAGAAAATTCTAAAATACAATGGTATTTCTGTTAAGACCTGTCATGTTTCTTCCTTCCCATATCCACTCCAATTTCATATCAGTTCACCATTATAAAACTTTCTATATTGGACATCAGAAGACAGAATACTTTGGTATTCAGGCTTACAAACTAAATATTATGTAATGTTTTGTTATTTGGTTTGTTCATGTAAATCCCTCCATGTCACTATTTCAAGAAGGTGCAAAGGTAGTCTTAGAAAATAACAAACTATTTATAGCTTTTTAAAATTAATTCCATGGTATTAACTTAACAGTTTTGTTCTTTTGAACAGATATGAACAAGCCTATCTGACTAGCCTTGTTGGGCTGAAAACAGAAAGATACTTTTGGATTGGACTTTCAGATGTAGAAGAAAAGGGAACTTTCAAGTGGACTAATGGCGAAAATGTCTTATTTACACACTGGAATTCTGAAATGCCTGGTAGTTATGACTATGCTGTCTAACGTGTACAGTGCCCAGAAAACATTGCTCGCCACTTGTATTTTTTATTTCAGTCCATAGCCCCTGTCTGATGGTATAAAGACCAATTGCTCTCAGATGTACCTGGCTGCTCTCTCAAGCGTGCAGTGCTGGTGCTAACTTCCTGCATGATGCTTAAATGAGGTTTTTAACCTGAATGTGAAAGAAACTTTAAAGTGCTGTCAAGTTTCTGATTTATTGCTGTTGCATGTACTACTTTGGAAGATCTCTCTCTTCCATGCTTAGCTCAAGTGTCCTGCCTGTTCAGCCATATCACATAGTGCATTTGCTCAGTGCATATTTTGAGTTGTGGGAAATCACAGCATGCATCAAACATCTGTGTCTTAGAGAAAACAAGATTGTAGGAAAGGACAAGAGAATGGTTTGTGTTTAGTTTTTTTTCCCGCTTAATATCTTTTCTAGATGAAGTGTGATTTCCTTATTTTCTAAGTTCTCTAAGTTTTGTGAATGGAAGCCTTGATGTATTATAACAAATATATGATATATAACAGTGTGGTTGGGAAACCTTTTCATGTCTGAGGTGGTCACATCAGAAAGAAGGTCTCCAGCCTTCAAGATTCTGGTGTACTATGTCAGGCTTTTAGGAGTCTGTCTGATTCTCTTGAATTCCAGTGTCTTAAATTCTGATTTAAGCATGTCAGATGGCGTGGTAAGACTGTGTAGACTGAGAAGATAGCAGCAGATCTATATATAGCAAGCTCATTTTATTAAATCATAGTCAAATCAGACAAATTTGGGAAAACAGCTCTTGTCATGGCTTCAGTTTTAGGAAAGAATAGTTGAATTGCAGGTCATGATGATGCTAGAGTCAGCCTCTGGAAGTTGATGCGATTTGATGTGAGGCAGAATTCTGTATCTCAGATATGGGCGAGGCAAGTTTTTTTTTTTTTTTTTTTTTTAACCTTTTTTTCAACGAGTTAAAAACATTTTTGACTCTGCAAGCAAAAACTGTAATTTCTGATAGGACAGAATATGAGGTTTTCTAAAGTTCTCAATGACTCCTGTAATGTTGCTTTTATGTATTCCTGTTTTCAACCAGGAAGAAGGCCAGGCTGTGTTGCTATGAGAACTGGAACTGCAGGTGGATTATGGGATGTAATAAAATGTGAGGAAAAGGCAAAATTCCTATGCAAAATGTGGGCAGAAGGTGTGACACCTCCACCTGTTCCTACAACAACTCCTGTCCCCACTTGTCCTGAAGGTTGGGACTCAAACAGTCGCATTAGCTTTTGTTTCAAAGTAAGTATGTTGCTTAGTTCTGAATTAAGGTAGTTTCTATTTGTTACTCCTGCATGCAATAAAAATTGGAGTACGATAGTCTTACTGTTACATCAGCTTATTCATGGATTATATGTTCAGGTCTTGAACCCTTTTATTGAAAAAATTGTCATTTTCTTTGCTCTTTTAAAGTCTGATCTTGAGATCTGGTCTTCTGTGCTTAATTTCTCACCCTTGTTCTATTAAAGATTTCTTTCTCCTGTCAATTTGCAGCAGATATTGCTGTCAGCAATACAGTCTGTTAGCCTGCATCAAAGATGCTTATATGAAATCTCTTTTTCAAACAGACAAACACTAACTGACCTTACATTGTAAGGTCATAGAACAACTTAATTTAAGTGAATTGGTTTTGAGTTTCTTGATCACGTGATCTATATGATCTACAATATCCAATGTTAAAATATGCTGTCTTTAGCCTTTTTCAAAAGGAGAGCAAAAGAAAACATGGCTTGAATCTCAAGAATTTTGTCGAAGTATAGGAGGAGATCTGGCCTCCATTAATGGTAAAGAAGAGCAGTATGTGATATGGCGCTCTATTGCGTGAGTATCTGTAGCATGCTCATCTGCTCACTTTAATTTCCCTTTTGGTCTTTCTGAAATGTTTCATTTTAGGCATATATTTTTACTTCGGTGTAAGCCAATCTGGCTTCATAATCAGCATCTGTATTAAACACAGCAAAAAAAACAACAGTGCTGATAAAAACAGCAGTTGTAGTATGACTAGCAACAACCACCCTTAGAGGCTAATGCTATAGTGAGATTGGCAAGATACCTAGCTGAGGTAACGTTCATGATGAGGTATAAAAATATTTACTGTGGGCTTGTGGATATTTTGGAATTGCTACAGGTGACAGTTTGTTTAACATAAGCAGATGTACAATTAGGAAAACCTGTAGGATCTGGTCAGTGTTTCGGTTCACCATTTTAAGAACTAATCAAAAACATAGACAACTTCAGATTCATTTCTTCCTTCCCAGGGAATGTAAATAAAGTTAATAGGTCCCTGAACTGTAATAAGAAAGTGAGAGATTTCTGAATGTGATCAAATACTGGTAAAAAGATAACACTTGCAATACAACATATATGTTCTTGAGCCCCATCTATACATGTACCTAACTAGCAAGCAAGACTGAAATCTGGCAGCCTTGTAAAATGCTGGAGCCCTTAAAGTAAGGAACAAGTCTCAGATGCTGCATTTATATGTTTTGGTTCAATAAATTCTGATAAATCAGTAAAGCATATCTCCTTGCAGATAATAACTAGTTTTAGGTGTTATTTTTTAATGTGATTCAGTTGCTGCAAGTAATTTTGTGTTTGGAAACTCTATATGCCTTTAAAGAGAAAATAGAGAAACAGTTACAAGGAGTCTTACTATTATTCTATTAGATTTTCAGGAGTTGGATTGGGTATAGGACAGTGTTTCAAGCTGACTGAGTTAATGCGTAGTGCTAAAAGCTAGGAATAGCTGTATTTTAATAGTTGTCGTCCTCTGTTATTATTATTTCTAGCAGCTTTAAGGATTATTTTTATAGCTTATTAACTGCTGTGAATAATGTTATAAAAATACTGTAATGCCCTTATTAGTTTTGTTTTTATGTTTAAGCTCCTATAAGTTGAATATTTATTATTGTTCTTCTTTCTTTTTTATTTTTTATTTTATTGTATTCTATTTTTGTTTTGTTTAGAAAAAATGGTTTTTACCACCAGCATTTCTGGATGGGCTTGTATTACCTGAATCCTGATGATGGCTTTGTCTGGAGTGATGGATCTCCGGTCAGTGGTTTAATTCTTTACAGCTGTTATTTTCCATTCCTCGAGTTTCTTCAGTGTGTGGTGTAAATATCTGTGTACAATTTTATATTTAATCACAACACTCTACTCTGCCATTTTCATTTTAGGAAAGCTTATGAATAGCAAATTCATTCATTCATGAATTTTATGACTAAATCATACTGATTTTTGATAAGAAAGTGCATTAAATCAATGAAGAAATTCAGTACGTGGAAATTAAAAATATGCTTTTATGAATGGAAATTTGTTTGTTTTAAAATAAAACCATCTATTGTTAGTATTTCTTCTCAGATTAGATCTTGATCTGAAGTGGCCCACGTTCACTGGAACTGAAGGCCATTGTGACTTGTCTGCATGTCAGACTAGCACATTAAACTGTAGAAGCAAAAATGGTTCTACAGATGTGGGTGTATTTAATGTGAAGATGGTAAAAATATATCGATAGAAGTTTACCGTACAACAAACTGAAATTAGAATTTAAAAAGGAAAATTATGTTAGCAGTAATATTTTTACAAGAAAATGACAACATCTTTGTGGTTTCTCCCTAACATCTCACCATTTTACTCAAATAGGATATTTACTTACTTTAGTATCAACATTCACCATCGTCATTAGACGAATTTCACAGAATTTATGTCCTTAAAAAAATCAATATTCATCCAAGTGTGATAAGAAACAGCAGTTACCTAAACTGTGGTCCAATTACAATCTGAAAACAAATCTGAAATATCAGTATTTGCAGGGAGAAGCTGGTTTCCTCTTAACTCAGTTTTTCTTTTTTCTTTTTTTTTTTTTTTTTTCTGACAGTAGAAACAGATCTTAAGCCTGTATTTTGATACTATCTCTTCCTGTTCTCCTTTGTAATTGTGCTGTATTACAGGATCTTCACAAAACCTTTTCTATCATAGGTGAGGTATGAGAACTGGGGCTTTGGAGAACCCAATAATTATCAAGGAATTGAACTCTGTGCAGAGATCAGTGGTGATTCAAGCATGCTTTGGAATGACAGGCACTGTGATTATCTATACGGATGGATCTGCCAGATAAGAAAAGGTATTGTTGCTTTCTTCTGAGTATTGTGATAATAAGAAAAGAATTGCAGTTGTTTTTTTTCTTACTTAAAAACAAAAAAAGTAGAAACCTATTTACCATACCAGTTCTTTGTGAAGGTGAAATGTGAAAGTGGCTTAAGGATTTGTGTGTCTTTGATAAATTCAAAGATACAAAGACAGTGGTGACTCACTGGGTCTACTCACTGCTCTTTCTCTAAGATTTCAGAAAGGGAAACATGATTCCTAAAACTAGGCGATGTTACTTTGAGTATTCACATTCACTTCTCACTTTATGCTTTCTCCAATAAATGCTACTTTGGATTTTTTTCTGGGTTGAGCTTCAGGTTGTAAGAAAATAGGTTATAATACTTGAAGTTTTATGTGTGAAAACTCCTTTATTTTTCATAGGTACTGTTTGGTAAGCTAATTTAATCTGTAAATGCACAATGTAGCCAGATTTGGGGATAATTTGTTCTACACTGAGTAGGTTTTAAATTCATTTAGTAGTTTATAACAAGGTCCTCTTGAAATCTAAGTTTGTTATCTGAAGCAACCTATATAGAGATGTCCTGTTTTAGAAGTTGTTTTTCTGAGATGCTAATGATGTCATATATGAATCTATCTTTGTCATGTCATAACCAAAACAAACAGGGATATACTGTAGAGGTTTTAAACTGAAAAAGGGGAGATATAGATTAGATATTAGGAGGAAATTTTTTGCTCAGAGGGTGATGAGGCACTGGGACAGGCTGCCCAGAGGAATTGTGTGTGCCCTATTCATGGAGGTATGCAAAAAAAAAAATTGGATGGGGCTCTGGGCAGCCTGGTCTGGCTCATGGCAACCCTGCCCACAGCAGGGGGCTAAAACTAGATGATCTTTAAGGTCTTTTCCAACCCAAGTTATTCTATGATTCCTGCTATCTCTGGTGTAAGCCACAGTTCACGTATTTGTTAAGTGGAAAAAGGAGAGAATAGTGAGAATGCCCTCATACATAATTTTCAGCATTCAGGGAATACTAAATACAATCATTTAATTTAGGCAAATATCAGGGTATTATGAAATGCCTTGCACATTAGGAACAGCGTATAATTAGAGCAACAGGGAACGAGAGCTTTTATTTAAAACTGGCCAAAAATAAGAGATTTAGACGACTTAGTTCCTTCTAGTTTTTGGTATTAAATCCATTGCTAGTGCGAAATTCAATGTTAAAAGACATGCCTATTGATCATGGTAAGCATTTTCTCTTACAGTGAAAGTTTACTGTCATAATGAATACTTCTTTTTCTTACAGGTGCAAGTTTAAAGCCTGAACCAACAGAATCTCCTGTACCCAGTAAGTGTTCTTACTTTTACTATTTGTTTATTTGAGTGTAAGCGTATTTTTAAAATTCTCCTAATAAGAATACCTTGTACCTTAGTAAAAGTATAGTTAGCTTATTGTTTATCTTACAGAGTATGTGACTACTGAGGATGGATGGATTATACATGAAGACAGACATTATTATTTCAGCACAGAGAGTGTTCCAATGGAAAAAGGTCGAGAGTTTTGCAAAAAGAACTTCGGAGACCTTGCTGTCATTGAGAGTGAAACTGAAAGAAAATTCCTCTGGCGATATGTAAGAAAAAAATTAATTAATACTATGGAATTATCATCCAGAACAAATGAGCGTGTGTACAAAACCCGTTCAACCTGTTGTTCTCCTTACAAGTTTTATAACAGTGAAATCGGTGAAAATGGCAGTAGCATTAAGCAGATGAAAATATACGATAAATACAAGGTGTATTTTTAGATTGCTTCCTATCAGAGACAGAATCTTTTTTTTTTTTTGTATAGAAATAAGTACAGTAAGCATTAAATATATCCTTATTTGCTCTTAAATTATTCAGTGTGGCAGTTAGACCACATTATCATAGAAGCATAGAATCATAGGTTATCACAAGTTGGAAAGGACCCACAAGGATCATTGATTCCATTATATCTTTCTGCAACTACTAATGTGTTAAGGTAAATCTTAATGCTTAGTTTTAATTAATTTTTGGCTTTATTTTGGCAAGAAGCGTTATACTCTCGAGCTACAATTCTGTAGGGCAAGTGAGTTAACTGAAAGATAATGGATGAAACATTCTAAGTAGCAAATAAAAATAGGTATTGTTTTACACGTCTCTCAGAACACTGACTTATGAATTTGTCAGTGTATCTGAGATGTAGTCTACCTAAAAATCTCTATTTGGTCAAGTTTGTTCTGCTTCTTTCTCATATGGAACGTAATTAGGATTGAAATGTTTGAGTAGTAGACTATGAGCCAAGAGATTTTAGATGATGTTTCCTTGGTGACTGAAAGTTAATTGCTGTCCTCAGACCAACTTCTTTAAATCAATAATCTACAAGTCAGATTCAATCTATTTAAAGCTTTTTCTGACCTTGCTGAAGGATGTCAGTGAGTTAACACAAAAGCCTATATTAATTGACATCCAAATTGTAGGAGGGTTTATTTCTTGAAACGTATTTGTGGATGATGTCTGCCATAGAGACTGTTCAAGAGTTGATGCTTCCACTTACTTTTAAGACTGTAAAAAGTGACATAGTAACCAAACTTTTTGATCAATGGTGAAGTTTGTCTGTCAGCTGTAGCTGCTTTAACTTTGCTGTTTTTGCTAGACAATATAGCAATTCATATTCCCTATGAATAAATAGCATATTACTCATTATTAACAAATTGATAAGAAAGAGGAAGTGTACACATTATTAATTGTTATATTCTAGATCTTGAAAAATGGCAAAGAGGATGCATATTTCATTGGTTTGCAACTGAGTGTTGATCAAAGGACAAGGTAGGTGAATGTGAACCATCATGGTCGCATTTATTGAGCAGAGAAAAAAATTATGATGTGATTGAATGAAATTCTGTCCTGTGCATGAGAACATTTTTAAGTTTTACTCAAAATTTCCAGGGATTAATATTTTCTGCTTGGTGTTTTTGATTGTACAACTGTATTCTGTCCTAAATTTATCTCAATTTTTCCTCTGCATAGGGGAATGATCAAGCACTTTGCTTGGGTTATAACTAAAATCTCTTATCTGTGTAATAGCAAAAATGAATTTATGACATGGGGGAAATGATGAGCATCTGTGCTGTCTAATTTTGAAATTATGTCCAGTTTTCATGTTGGCCTGAATGGTTGTTTTGGGTATTGTCCTGTCAGCTGCAGAAATGTCTGCTTATTGGGTAAATTGAAAGTAAGCACATGTGCTATGTTTATGCAAGGAGAATAATTTTAATGCAATTAACAGGGAGACAAACTAGTGAAAAAAACTTGTATATGTTAGACTATGAACTGCTATATAAAAGATATTGCAAAATGACTTGTTTAATATGGAATCAATCCTACTTATATTAAAGAAGTGTTTTGTTGGATTGTTTTTCTTAAGCTGGATGGATGGCACTCCAGTGAATTATTTGGCATGGGCACCACATGAACCTAACTTTGCAAATAATGATGAAAACTGTGTAGTCATGTATAAAAATTTAGGTGAGTTCTGTATGTTTGCTCCTGAATTTCATTGTTTACTTGCTCATGTCCCAAATTTTTTCTTCTGAAAGGCACCCATTCTCTCTCTCTCTCTCTCTCTCTCTCTCTCTCTCTCTCTTTATTTTTTTTTCTTTTGCTGTTCTGTGGTGTTGTAGAAGAGCATAATATAGTCAAGACTTAACATTTCTCAGTTCCTATTTTTATCTTAAATATAACATGGGGAAGCTCAGATAGAAGTTTGTGGTTATGATTGCTATACAACTCTTTTATATTTTGAAATTAAAATTGGCCTAATGTGTCACTATAAAACTGTATGACCTGTTTCTGTGTTGCTTTCAACACCAATGACAGCACGTATAAAGTCCATGTTTATCCTAGATTCTGACATAGAATGATAATAAACTTGAGGGACTTAGGATTTGATCTTTCAACTTGGTTTAAGAATGAGTGAAAATTATTTTAATAATTCTGAATGTGACATCATACAATCCGCCTTTTATCTTACATTTAGGATTTTGGAATGATATAAATTGTGGTTATCCAAATCCCTACATATGTGAAAGGCACAACAGTTCCATTAATTCCACAGTTCCTCCAACAACATTTTCAACTCCAAGAGGATGTAATCCAACTTGGCTTTCCTTTCAGAACAAGGTACTATAACAAATACAGAGCATCTTGGATGTTTGTCAAAGCATTAAATAGAAAGCAAAGAAATAATTTAATGATGTTGTTTTTTATTGGAATACGTACTGTTATTTTTTTTCCAGAGCGTTGCTTGATGTCTACATGTTCTTCTTTGTTTTCCCATCCACTATTTTGCTTTTTGACACTTCATTAGAAGTGATACATAAATGTATTTAGTTGCAGTTTATGAAAGTCATTCTCTAGTCTTTTCTTCAAACCTTTTGTTATGCATTTGTAAAGAATTTAGATACAGTTCTTGAAGTATATACACTTTGGTTTGTATTTTAACCAAATTAAAATGCTATTTCAGTAATTAATATATTTTGTCTTTTTTGACTTTAGAACTGTAAAAAGTTTTGGAGAGTCAAAAAAAAAAAAAAAAAAAAAAACAACTGGTGGGTTAATGTCAGTTTTGGAGGATTTGCCAATATTAGTTGATGATCTATAAAAGTCAGGTTTTGCTTATTTTCTACTGATTTCAAGTCAAATCTAGTATGAGTCTTGGTTAGGAGAATGTTTTCTTGAAACTTTGTGTTTTGCCTGGAGAGTGGACCAGAATCAAAAGCTCATTTGTGCAGAATGTGTTTTGTCCCGCTTAAATCTTTTACTTCACCTTTTCTCCTTCCTGCTTTGCTTGAAACAGTGATGTTCAATCTGTAAGAGATGTTGAAGTAAAGGTAATAAATGGAGAATATGTTGATGTTTTAGTGTTACAAAATATTTGGATCTACAGAAGATGAACGTGTCACTTGGCATGCTGCACGAACAGCTTGCTTGAATTTAGGAGGAAACCTGGCCACTGTCCCTAATGAAAAAGTGCAAGGTACTGTGAATAGTTCTGTAGCAACTAAATGAGATGTCATTTAGTTTTTACTGATGGTTGTTGTATTTGTGTAAATATGGATGACGTTTGAATGTCTCTGCCTCTGATTTTGGTTCTACAACATGCAATGCATAAAAATTTACAGTGAAATCTGAACCTGAATCTAACAAATTCTGGCTTAGAATTGCATGTATATTATCTTGGCAACCTGAGTAATGCTTTTTCTGCCTGCACATGATGCCAGCTGGACCCAGCAAGTTACATTCCAAGTGATGTACTTTCACTAGTTGGTGTTAACTCACTGTATGGCTTTCCATAGTAACTCAAGCAGAGCACCTTTGAGATTAAAACTTACTGTCTCTCGGCAGTTTGAGGCAAAAGTTTGGCTGTTCACACCCCTATAGCTGTAACTTACTACACAGTTGCATCATTCTTTTCACTAGAGTAGCTTTAATGATTACAAGAATCACATTGGTGACTGGGAAAATGGGCAGGTATCTCATGTGTGATTAAAAATGACATACATTTAAATAAAAATTAGAAGAGCTTTTGATAGATGTTAATAACATCTCTTTTTAGAAATACTGTTTTAGACTACATAGAGAAACAAGTTATTGTACTCTGAGCAATTAACTAGCTAATTAGCTGACATGTTAGATTGCTAACATGAACTTAGCATTGCTTATTTTTTTCCACTCATTAAGAGATGAAGAGACAAACTTTCAAAGGCTTATCAATCCTTACCCAACAGGACCTACAGTTTCTCAGATGACTCATGTGCAGGCCTTGAATTCTAGATAAGAGTGAAATGACCAATAAAGCTATATGCATAAAGCTATTATTACTGCTGATAGTGTAGGTATAAAGACTTGAGTTCTTGTTACAGTTTCTTGCAGAGCAGCAATGCTAACATTTGGCATGGAAATCTATGGGTCTTACTCCTGGAAATGTTAAGTAAGTTGTGTTCATTTTAAAAGACTGAAAGAAGGTGAATGGTTAATAGAGTAGAAAGAAATTTATTTTTAGAGAAGAGCGAGCTCATAACATTGACTAGCAATTGACAAAATACATGACAATTTTATTTTAGCAGAGAGTTTGGTAAAATGTGGTCTAGCGGCTGACAAATGCCAGCTGACCTAGCCTGCTCTTTTTTTTTTTTTTTTTTTTTTTTTAAGATATCCACAGATGAACAAACATTTTCTCGGAGTTTGCAAAGGTGTGTTTATTGCTCTTCTGACACTCATTATAAAACATCTCTCTTGTGCATTCTGTTCCTTGTTATGGCAGTGCAGGCTACTATGAGTGTATTTCAGTGATAGAGGAAACAGTTCTGCTGTCACAGATGCAGCTGCACAAGTGATTGGTGTTCAGCTGCATTGTCTGTATGATGCCACAGTAACATAAGCACGCTGGAGGAATTAGCAAAACTGTGTGTAATCTACACAGCATTATATTTCTATATCAGTTGTAGTGCTGGGATTCAAAAATGTTTTGAGACCTTATAAAACTATTCCTGTCATGCTTTTGGAATTAATTCCAGTACAAGGTTAGATGCTTAACTGAAGTACGTTGCAAAAAGCAACAAATATATTCATCGTTTATCTGTTAAAGTCAAATTCACCTCCTTTTTGTCTTACCTGTTGGTGTAATAAACTTCTTTATTTCAGTAAAATATTTAATATCACCAAATGCCGTTCATGTCAATGAGGCCTGTCACCTAGGTTCCATCACCTTTCATGGAAAATATATATTTCTTTCTTTTTCTCTTTTATTTTACTATTATAACTATTTTTTTTTTTTTTCAACTCCAGCTTTCCTCACCTTCCATATGAAAGATTTTCCTACTGACACATGGATTGGATTAAATGATATAAATCATGAACTGAAGTTCCTGTGGACAGATGGAACAGGAGTTTACTTTACAAACTGGGCCAAAGGCTTCCCATCAGGACATATGGGATCATACTCATATGATGGCCAGGTAAATGGCAATCAAAAACTGTCCACTGATGCTTGCTTTTAGATTTCATATTCAGGCATTTGCTGGGATTTGAAACTCTATTGCTCGGTCTACTAATGCATATCTATAGAATTTAAAAGCAGCACTGACCTCACTATAGTTGTTTTTCTTTATTTTTTTCCCAGAATCCTGGCATTTTAAAACTATTACTTTGGGTGTTATTAACGATGTTATATATTGTACTGCTAAAATGATTACTTAGAAATCATACAGATGTCACATACAAATCCAAGTAAAGTGAAGAACTTTGAGCCACTGGGAAGTTGCTGTGTTAGCTGTTGACGGGTATTGTACAGTGCTTATACAAAGATTGCTTTCAAATTTCATTTCTGTATGTCCTTGAAGGCTCCAAAACGCCTGTATTTGCCTTGCCTTTTCTCAGGCTTTGTTAAAAAGACAGTGAGATTTCCACCTTCTGACACTGTACAAGAAGTGTGCTGAAGAACACATCTTCCTAGTGCTCTGACCATAACTGTGCCTGAACATAGGGGGTTACTCAGTTGATGTGTAGCTTGCAAGATTTATTTACAGAAAAACATTTTCTGTTGTATATACAAGCAAATGTTGTCAGTCACATTTGCAGGAAGGACATATCTTCGTAAAGAGCTAGGCATTCAAGTTTCATGAAAAAAAAAAAAAAAAACTTCCCCTATTTTGCTGTCATACAAACTGATTTCATAGGTCATAGAGTCCCTCTCTCTAATCTTACATGATTTAAATGCTTATCAGTTGCAGTATTAGCTGTGTTTCTTCAGAATGGAATTTTCACCATGGAAATCTTAGTTATGTGTATAATGTTATTTTCCTGTTTTTGAAAATAACACCTGAGCTTCTTATCCTTACTGGGGAAAATGTTAGAAAATATGAAGTTAAGAGAAAGCATGTATCAGATGTTACTTTTGGAAGGAGCAATACATTTTTCACTCTTTTAATCAGAAGTATTAGGATTCCTATGAAGTCACCCATGAAAACTTTTAAAGTCTCTATTTGTAAAATTCAAAAGTTTATTTTTACTTGACCTCAGCAAAAAGAAAGAACATATAGTTTATACAAAGTCCTTTGCTACTGTTCAATTGGTAATATTTAAATCTGAACACATTTCACTTACTATTGAAGTTTCTCTCTATATAGCTTCTGTTGGACAGCAAGAACTAAGAAAGTAGTGCAATAATCATTCTTTGTTTAATATGTGCTACCAAAGTTTCTAGTTACTGTGTCCATGTAGAAGAATTAGGAATTTCACTGTAAAGGTGGTACCTGTGGATCAGTAGCTGCCTTTGAGTAGATTTTGCCGTTTCTAGTATTATAGCTTGCAGTAAGAAATTTTAAGGGACAGATGTTTCAGAAATGTCACAATGCCCATTGAAGGTTCTGTTTCTTTTCTTGAGCAAAGTAAATCTTTTTCTACAGCAGTTGATTTAATTTCTCTTTAAATTGTCTATGGCTTTCCTTTTCTTCATGGTGTATGCCTGGAGATGGGAGGATCAAGAAATTTCTTGTCTGCCTATTCATCACAAGGTTGCTCAAGATAGAGCAACATTAAGAAACTCATGAAGTGCAAGAGGAACAGAAACTCCAAATCATTAAAAACTTACAAGATATGAGAATAAAATTAGTATGTTATTTCTCTAGAAGATGTAAATGAGAGACAGAAGTTTCTTATTCCTATTTTCTTGTTATTTGTAACTGATTTTGTATCTTCTTGCCCCAAGGCGGATTGTGTTGTCATGAGAAATAATCCTGTTAAGGAAGCAGGGAAGTGGGCTGATGAGAGTTGTGATAACAACAGAGGATATATATGCCAAATTAAAGCAGGTATTTGTATTTTCTTTTAAAGTATAATCAAAGCTCATGAGTATTCAGGCTTTTACTGTGGTGTTATGTTACGTCAACAAATTGCTTTTCATGCAGAAACTGAAGTATCATATTTGTCAGACCAAAGGTCCAGTTAGAAACTACTCCCAGCTCGCCCTGCCCAGTAACTGCTGTGTAACTTCCTGAGCAGGAATTTATCTCTGCATATTTGTATTTAGTATGAAATTTCACTGTACATTCACTGTAAGGGTGGTACCTGCTTACAACAATGCCTTTTAAGAAACTGATATATCAGAAATATATCAGAATTATAATTGTTTCATGATTTTGTCAGTCATTTTCTGACATGTTGGCTTTTATAATGTATTCCGGGAAATACTGAATTGTACAAGCCATTTGAACTGTCTAGAGTGTGAATGTAACTCACTCACAATGAACTTGAGCTGAATTGCCTCCAAAAGGGAAACTAAAAACAGTGTACTTGATTGTACTCTGTACTTGATTTTTGCTTACAGAATCTGGCCTAAAGAATGGCACATTCAACCCTTGCTGGTCAGGGAACATGAAATCTAGGAAAGAGGTTGCTTTATCTTATTTTCGATTACAGTCAAATCATGATCACACATTGAACTAGTTTATGAGACTTTTTTCTTCCTTTATTATACAGATGCTGAGTTTCTCCCTTCGACAACTGCAGATCCATCAAGCATTATCCGTTATGGTAACAGTAGTTATTTGTTCATCCATACCAAAATGACATGGGAAGATGCACGAAAAAACTGCAACTATCATCAGTTTGACCTTTCCAGCATCTTAGACCCCTACAGTCATTCATTCCTGTGGCTAAAGATATTAAAGTATGGGGTGCCTATATGGATTGGTCTTAACAGTAATGTGGTAAGGACATCAAACTAATTGAACATGCTGCTGCTTTTCCTATGGAAAAATCAGAAAGTGTGAGGTCTTACTATCTACTCATAGTTTTAACATTAATTTATATCTTGGTTCTAAATACTTTTTATACTGCCAGATCTACAGGTAGGGATCTCTACTTTTCCATTACTCTAAGAAATTGTGCATAGTGTGCATACTTTTAACACTTTTTCTGTGATATTAAATTATATGTACTTCCAAACAATGCGTTCCAGGCTAGCATTTTGAATTCTCTTTGTAGAGAGTGTATAATATTTGAGATAAAATCCACTTATTTTAAGATGTATAGTGAAAATCGTTTGTTCTAAAGTAACATTGGTTCTGTTACAATGACTTCCAACATTTTGAGGCTTGTTAGCAAAATAATTAAATGACTGGTTTATTTTATTTTATATGTCTGCCCTCTCTCAGTTCTTTGGTAATTAGGTACGTTCTTGTATTAAAGTCCACCTTTACTGCTTGACATACTTGTCCTGCATTCCTTCCATTTGGTTTAACACACAAAAGAAGTAAGAACTCGAGAACATAGTATACTATTTCTTAAATAAATATATCATACTTCATAAACGTATACTTAATAAACTAAATTAATCAATTCTCACAAATCTAGGTGGGAGATAAATGTACCTGAAGTTAAAATATTCTATATTTCTTGAAACCCTAGGGGAAAAAAAATTACTCTTCTGACTTAACTCCTAAAAACTATTTTAAGTGAGATTATTAGTACACCGAAGTTATAACAGTTTTAAGTTCAAAATTAATTCAGTGCCACTCACTCTGCACTTTTTTTTTCTGATAATCATTTTTTTGCCCTAAATAAAAACTTGCACAAGCATCCTCATAACAGACGTTTGACTAACAAATAAAGAGTGATGATTAAGTTAAAATTCCTGGGGTTTTGTTTTCAGACTGATGGACGTTATGAGTGGATTGATAACTGGAGAATGAAGTATACTAAATGGGCTGAAGGGGAGCCAAAGCAAAAAATAGGCTGTGTTTATCTAGATATTTCTGGAGCCTGGAAGACAGGATCCTGCAATGAAAGTTACTTCTCTGTTTGCAAAAAGCCTGATGGTAAGAACTGAGATCTAACTATTTTAATTGTATCAATTGTCTAGTTGATTCATTGTGTAGGTGATATTCTGATATGTATTAAGGTGCTGTGTTTTATTTCAAGAACTAAACAAATGAAATTATTTAAATTTAATTGAATTTATGGATCTGCCTTAAAATTAAGGCCATCACTTATTAAAAAATTAGTCTGACTATGAATAGCTATTGCTTTACATTAATAGTTATAAATATATTTCATTTTTATTCTGATATTATAATGTAAAAAAATGGAAAAGCTTCAAGAATCCAATGTAGTGAATCAAAAGGTAGCGGTCTCACTGGTTTGGTGTTAAGGAGGAGGCTGAGTGACCAAGCCATAAGGAGTTACATGGAGTGTTTGCTCATTGCAGCTATTCAAGTTTTTCCTTTATAAGTATACAACAAATTACACTGAAATTGCTGAGATGTTTACATGTGCTCCTTCAAGCCTTTTCTTCTGCTTTTTACCAAAAACTTCTGTTACTGATAATGCATTCTGCATTCCATGGCGTTAGGTCACAACCCATATGACCAAGTTCATGTGACCCCTAATTTGGCTATGACTGTGAGTAGAGAATAGAGATAAGAATGCGTTGAAGTGTAACAGTGTACTTGATTTCTTTGATAAACTATATTTCTCAAGACTGCAGTTGCAGTACTTCTTGTTCATGAAGACTTTTTGCCATTGCAGTAACTGCTACAGACTGCCAAGTTTACATTTTGTTAAATTAATGAATTTTCTTATGTTCTATTAGAATAATCTGTTCATGATAAAAGAAGGTATAAGACAATGAGTCTGTAAATTCTTCCCTTTTCTATTCCCCTTTCCTTTTTTTTTTTTTTTTTTTTTTTTTTTTTTTTTTTTTTTTTTTTTTTTTTTAACAGTTCAAGCTCCTACTGAGCCCCCTCAGCTTCCAGGAAAGTGCCCTGAATCAGAAGGACACCATTCTTGGATCCCTTTCCGGGGTCATTGTTACTATATAGAATCTTCGTCGACAAGAAACTGGGCTCAGGCATCTTTAGAATGTCTACGACTGGGTAACTATTGCCAATTAAAGAGCACATCTTTCTTTTTTTTTCTCTGTGCAAAGCTGAACACGTGATTTCAGTTTTGTGATTTCAAGGTCCAAGTGTTGGTCCACAGGACAGTTAAATCCAGCTATTAACCTGATTTTGGAGGAGATGAAGACTAGCTGTCTACCATTGCCTTTCATGTGTACCACGCATTAGAAGAGCTATGTGGCTTGGAGTGGAGATCAGTGAAGAGGAAACTTTTTGTCCTTTGTCCCTGATATGAGTTAGTTAACCTCATCACTAAATAGCAGTCACTAAATCTTGGTATAATGGAGTTTTTTATCCTTTGCATATCTGATCTGATTTGTACCTTGATTATTCCTGTTTTGAATGCTGATTTTTTAATTTCCTTATGTTGTGGTGCCCAAACCTGCACTCAGTGCCCAAGGTAAGGCAGCATCACTGTTGAGCAGAGTGGGACAGTTACTTTCTTGACTGGGAACTATGGTGAGCCCTTTTGGCTGTCAGGACATGATGTTGACTCATATACAACTTGCCGTTTATTTGCCTTCATGTCTTTCGTGCCTGGACACTTGGACTGAGGTTGTTATGTAGTAGCTCTAGGAAAGAACTGTATGGAATGTACCTTTCTCTGAGTCCATAATTTGAGTTCTTCCCCTTGATCCTCTGGACTTGGGAAGAATGGTCTGTGGTGGGCTTATGGGTCTGGAGTAGACAAGGAAAGGTACTGCTTGGGGTACCCCCTCTGATACCGTGTCTCTGTGTTGAGGATGTGTAGAGAAGTTTTTTATGACAAGTGTAACAGTAACAAAATATCTGAATCATTCTGCAAAAGAGGAACAAGTAGGAAAACACGAAGACTGCAGTGAAAAAAGAGGAAGGTTCCATGTTCTCCTATATTTTGCTGTCCCTACTTGCACTCTATTTTTTGTTTGCAGTTGAACATTTTCCAGTTATATCTCATGCATAATAGAATTATCGCTAGTTCAACAATGTTCCATATTTCTTTTATATTTTTATTCTTTTCAACTCTGCTTTCCTTACCTCAGGAAAAACATCTTCAAATATGCAATGGCCCAAACAGAGCAGCTGTTGCAGTATTGACTGGATTTTAGCCTCACATGAAAGAGAACTTAAGATGGTCTTTATTCAGTGTTTAAGGATGATTCATACAAAGTTACAGTTCATTCTCTCTGCTGGCACAATGCAAGCTCCATGCTGGGATGTCTTGACTTTACTACAGCATCAAACAGGATGAATCATTATGGCAGAGTGCCTGTTGTTGTATGTGAATGACTAACAGGATACCTACCATACTAACTGGGCAACAGATGATCAGGGTGATCTTTCTTTCTCTACTGACTGCAGTGAGAATATAGGACAATAAACAAAACCTAGTTGAAGAGTTTCACTAAAGACTGTGCTTCAGAAAGCCAGCAAGTGTGCTATACATGGTCTATATAAAGGCTTGGAAAATATTTAATCATCAATATGTAAAATTAAATTTTACACAGACTGAAGATTCAGCTACTTTTTACTTTAATCTTGTGATTTTGTTTAGAGACTTTTTCATCTTAAAACATCAAGAGAAATGTTCACTGTATAGCATTTTGGCTTGTGTTTTTCTTTGAGCTGTCATTCAGTTCTGTTGCAATTTCCCAGTGATTAGAAAATAGTGCTAGACTTGGAAATGAAAAGAAATACATCAACAAAAATACATGAGTTGTTCGTATGATATTATCAAAAGTTAGCTTTTGTTCTGAATTTCAAAATCTACTTGGAACTTGGTACAGATAATCAGTGGTAAAATTAAGATGGACATTTCATGACAATGAGAGTGCATTGCACTGTGAAACTTCGAGATCTTTGTTCTTTTTGTGTCATGTAGGTGCCTCTTTGGTATCAGTTGAAGATTCAGCTGAAGCCAGCTTTCTGACATATATAATTGAACCACTTGAAGGGAAAACATCAACTTTTTGGACTGGAATGTATAGAAATGTGGATGGTAATTTCTTTAATTTTGACTTTTTTTTTTTTTTTGATGAACAATTGCTATAAACTGTTTAATATAAGTGTTAAAAAAAAAAAAAAGAGAGAAATTAAAAAAGGTAATAGGGAAAGCTGGTAATAAAGCAGTAACCAGTAAATTTCTCAGGAAGGCAATAAATGCAGAGCAGGAAGTGAATACTGTCTTGTTTTTTAACATGTTCAGTTTTTTCCCATTTAGGAGAATGGCTGTGGCTAGACAACACTGCAGTGAATTTTGTCAACTGGAATACAGGAGAGCCTTCCCCCCAGCAAAATGAGCACTGTGTTGAAATGTATGCAAACTCTGGATACTGGAATAATATCTATTGCAGTTCCTACAAAGGCTACGTTTGTAAAAAGTTAAAAAGTAAGTGCTACATTTATATATATGGAGTCTTCTTATTGTGTGCTAGTATTTGTAGATGACTTCTGCATACAGTGCATTCTAGCTGAGCATTATGGGTTTTTATAAATGCCAAGAGAACCATATTTGCATACCAACAGAAAGAAAGAATTACTCTTGTCAGAAAGTAGAAGGATTGATTAGCATTCCAGATCCCTTTGAATTGTTTTGAAAAAATTCTGTTCTTATCTCAACTGTTCCTAGTGTGTACACTTTACAAATCTGTCTATCCTGTGCTGACAGTTGTTCAATTATCATGTTGTTAATGTTCTTTGCACACAAGAATTAGTTTACTTGAAAATATATTCCTCAGGAAATCCCTTCTTTTTAATGCAGGGGTGCTGATACCCTTTGCTCATATCCTTCTGGCAGGCTCATATGTGTGCTATTTCCCAGTGTAAAGCAGTACTTCTGTTAATTGATTATTTTTGAATTGTGAATTGACAATCAATTTTGGGCCTTTTTTCTCTAAGTTGTGCTGTTTTGAGAACATAAATAAATGAAAACTAAGCCAAATAGCATAGTTTGTATGTAATAAGCATACATCTATGAAAGAACAGAATGTGCAAATTTGGCACATTTAGGGCATACGCTTTCATAAAACTTGTACCAGTCATTTCTTCCAGCTTGTATTACTGTTTCAACAATCTCTTACTCATAGTCACTGAGGGGAACAAAATACACTTGGGGGCTGAGCTGTTCACTTCCTCTAAAATGCTGGAAATGAGAAATTCTACTGTCCTTTCTAAGAATTTGCTTTCATGCTATATTTTCATTACTTACTCAGATGCTAGTAATGGTGACTGTATCTTTCACAGGAATTACTACAGAACTGTTGGGTTTAGTTGTCCATTCAGAATTTACAGTCTGTCTTTTTACACTGTGCCTGGAAAATGAAAAGGCAATTTATTTTAATTCTTTAACTAAAACAGTCATAGAGGCAGACAGCAAATGTTGCAATTAATGGCCACCCCTTTCTTTTCAACAATTCAGATCTCTAATTACTGACAATGTTATTCACCTGTTCTGATACTAAACTAATTCTGAGAATTGAAACAGGTGAAAGACAGTTACAATTAGCTTCAACTGATATAGAGTCAGTGAAATTTCATGGCAAATGACATGAAAAATGCAAGGACTATGTAGTCCCTCACTGAGGGACAGGACTCAATTGAGTCTTATGCTGATGTAGAAATGCAGCTTAGGTCAGCAGAATTTTGCAAAACTGTGGTAGAGTGTTAGAAGCATCATTTAACTTAGTTTCATTTGCTGTTCCTTGCTATGTTTGCTGCTTTCTGAAAAGGCTGCAAAGGCAAAACTGTGACTGAAATTTTTCTGTAAAATTGATGCTATTTGCTGTTCTACATACTGAAATAATTATTACTTCAGCAACTTGAAATTCTGGAGCTGCTTTACTACATAAATAATCTAACTTATTTTTGTAAACAAGTAGGTAGTATAAACAACAAGCTGCATTTTATAATTAAAAGCATTAGTGGATACTTTGCCTTGATAGAAAGTCTTGGAAGCATCCAAATAATCATTTCTAATTTTACTTCAGAGAACTAGGTATAGAGAATTATAGGTAGTGCTGAGTTGACGTTAAGAGTCTTGAAAATCCTTAGAAGCATATATTGTTGGATTGTTAATTAAGTGAAGGGTCTAGTAAAACAATTTCACTTCCAGGATTCATCTTCATCAGAATGAAACATGATGCACTGATTCAAGATTTGTGCATTGATTTTATGTCCACACAAGAAAGTGGGGATTTTAATAGTTCACAGTGGTCCATTTTTGCCCATCAAGCCAGATTTCATGGCTCAAGTACTTAGTTTAAAATGGTCCATGGACATTTTAGTTTGGACTTAAATGCTAAGACATTATGAAGTTCAGGAATAGCACAACAGACTGTTGTACTTTGAATTTTAATATATGTATAGAGCTTTGTGTGAGATCTGTATTGCCATAATTTTTTCAGAATATGATTTTTCAAATAATGTGATTTTAATATAAAATAAAGAAAAATGTAGCAATAACATAATTCTTTTTCGTTGTTTTGAAATACCAGCAACTGAAGTGCTGCCATCAGCTGACATGCCACCAGCTGAAATGCCTACAAAGGGTAAGGATATTTGCTTATTTTCTTTCAGGTAAACAAAAACTTATCCAGTGGAAGATCATAAAAAATTAAATAAAATCATATTTTATATTATGTAACCTACATTTTCTGTAGGATTTTCTATTTTTTCTACACTTCCCTACGTTTTCCAAGTGTGTTTCCTAGGAGCACATTATTTCCTAGTAGAACGTGATATACTCAATTATCCAAACAAAAATGTAAAATAATGATTTGTGATATGAAATGCAGCTAGCCTTTAAAATCAACCTATTTCTATTTGTTTTCAGCAATGACAAAGCATGAGGAGGCTCCTACTCTAAGCCATGGAAAAACAGGAGCTGTAGTTATTGTTGTTATCATCATCCTTGTTGGAAGCAGCCTTGCAGGCTATCTCTTCTACAAAAGAAGGAAGAGTCACTTGTCAGCAAATGACAGCTTTGAGAACAATTTGTATTTTAATAGTGATGGAACTGGAGACACAAAGGATCTTGTGACCAACATAGAACGGAATGAACATGCGACACTATAGTATAATAAAATTAGTGTAATATGTAATGTAAAATGTAATGTATTAAAATGTGCCTTGTTTTAATAAAATTATGCAACCACAGTTAAACCAAAGCTATTTTCTCAGTGCAGATACTGTATTTGCTAGTTTCAGCGTGTGTCTTTATTTCATAGCCATCTCGTGTAAGACTTCAGATCTCATGAGCTTAGGAAGAAAGATAATGCTAATTATTAAACCAAACAGTAGAAGTGGATGCAGTAAAGAAAGTGAAATTTAGGTAGACCCAGTTAAGACAGCTTTCAAGATTTGAAGTATCTGCACTAAATTCATTTCAGACCATGCAGTGATGCACAGAATCTCCAAGCTCTCTAATTCCCCCAACTTTCAAGTACTCCCAATGGTATAACTACAACGGTAGTTGCTAGGTAACAAACCTGTGTTTGGGCATCTTCTTTGAGCCAAGAGACTAAAAAAAAAATCCTTTCATGGCAAAATTCCAGTTCCTGTGATTTCACACGATGTGTAGAACATAATATTTAGTTACTGTAGCTTAACTCTTCTAAGATTTGATCTGTTAAAAATGGGAGGCAGGCCTTTGAAATGTAAGAAGCATGATTAGCTGGCTTTCTTGCTGCCTACATGTGGACTTGTCTGGGAGAGGCAATAAGGTTAATAGCAAAAATTCCTAAGCACAATTACTGAGGTAGGGGAAGAACACTACAAATTTGTATTCTGAAAGTTTGTAGGAGCAGTGTGTTTTGGTAATCACCAATTGCCATTTATTGAGAGAGTATAGAAAAGCATCGATTTGTGAGGTGTTTACTGGAAGTCAGGAACAATTTAGCCTTACCAATGTATCTGTTAGTACTGACTTTGTTTCCTTTCAAAAATGCCCAGATCAGTTATCATTCACAGAATTCTTAGATTTCCAAATGTGAGGTTTATATTTCTAATTTTTCCGAATCTTCTAATACACAAATCATGTGTGATTCCTCACTCACATATAAAGGTGTATGAGATTTGATTTTGTGGTTTCAGATTTGTTCTGTGAAAGAAACAGTAGCTATCTTTGATTCTTAAATAGATTTGCATTGTATAGTCTTGCCTATGTAAGACTGTAACAGGATAAACTTAAATAGGAGAAGACAATCCTGGAGAATTTCCATTCTAAATGGTGATCAAATAATGACAGTACTTTCCTGTATCTATCCATGAATTATATGCTTAGAACCAAATCATAAATGCCAGCTGAATGATCTAGTAAAAATCTGGAGTTATATATTCATGCAGTGAAGATGGGGAAATCTGTTCTGGAGTCTGTTTTCTCTTTCCACTCTTCTCCTTTTCTGATAATAATAAGTTATTTCTTCTGCTATGTCCTTTTTTAATGCACATTTGTTCAAGCATGTCTTTTTGAGGATTATTACTTCTAATGGTTCTTCATCCCACCTGGTGCCGTTTACAATCCAGAAACTTCCTGACTGACTTTGATTAATGATATTGAAGATACTGTTGAAAGAGAAAGGAAGGTATGTGAAAGGGACAGCAAAATGCCAAGAGGCTGTGATTGGAATCCCAGCCGCCTCATTGCCATGGCTGTTGTGCAAAAACAAATCAGTGCAGTTTCTATCCAAAAGAAGTTCAGAGTCCTGTTCTGTGGCCCTCTGCAATCCTAAAGGCCTCAGATCACACCAAGTGATTCTTCCAGACAGCATTTTGTCATGTGTATGCATGCAAGTATATTATTGGAAAGAAAATGAAGATTGAGGAGGTGTTTTATTTCCTCATAATCTGTCTTATTTTGTAGGTACATCTCTACAACTAAAGACTGATAGAGAGAACCCAGCTCCTGGAGTCTGGCTTGTTCCAAATTCATTTACCTATTCTGAATTGAGCTATCATTAGGTGCAGCTGCTTCTGTGTAATGCTGTTTCTGTTAAGATTTTCAGAGGAATATTAAATTTAAGCTGCCGGCTTTACCGTCCCTCCAACTGCAATAAAATGGGATTGTATCAAATCTCCTATGAGAAAGAGCAAACATGACATGTTGTATAAACATGGCATTTATACAACAGAAGATCATTTAAGTTCCATTTAGTTAGCTTAAGAACACTGATACACTATACAAGATGTATACAATAATGACAGTTTTTCAATTTCTGAATGGAAAGCAGGGAAAGTAACTTGATTATTTTAAACAATATCTAATTAACATAAGATTAAATGGACTTGTAGTCTTTAAGTTTTGTTTGATTGGTTTTTTTGTTTGTTTGTTTCTACATAGTTCCCATTAGACTAGATACAAGGTTTTTAAAATCGTCATTCTTTTGGTCATATAAAGCTTCAAGAATGATTGAGGAGAGTGGTTCTTGAACTGAATTTCTCTTTCCACATTTTCTTGTTATTCCATCTTTCCAAGACTGAGCTGGAGTGCGGTGGTTTAACCAAATGTTTGGTGATCTGGCAACGTGTCCTCCTTTCCTGCTGCTAAGCTATCATGTTCCTAACAAGCGACTGAATACTTAGAAAAGTTTCCAAGATTGGGCTGGGGAAACAATCTGTGTTGCTCCTTTTCATTAAATAAAATCAGTATATCTTCTTACTGATTGTTATTTTTCTTTCAGCCATTCTCTGCTACAGGCATTCCTTACAGAAGCAGTCTTTTCTCAGGGGCATCCTTCTTGCTTTTGTGACCTCTTCTTTTGTGTCCTGAGTAGATGCTACTACTTAGGCCTTGCTTTTCTGAAATATTCTTGATCAAAAAGGTGAAAGGGAAAGGCTGGATAGAGAAGCAAAAGAGACTTTTTAGGCGATCCTTAACAGTTCATATCCACAGCTCTCTGATTCTGCTGAGCTTTCATATGTTTCATCTTGGTGGCTTAGGTACATGAATGAAAAATAAAGATGATCACGTATCCAGAAAATATAGCATGAAAATGCCAGGTACTTTTTGTTGCTCTTTCAATGCGTTCTGAACCTATCTAAAGAAATGAATAGCTTGTTCCCTCTGTTTGTTTGTTTGTTAGTAGAGAATATTTATACTGAGATTTTTAGTTTTGACATTAGAAAAAACCTTTTCCTCAATTGGAAGCTTTGTGATTATGCTCTATATAAGAGGATTCTGGGTAGAAATCTTAAACATGATAAATGACCATCTGTTTTTTTGTGGTTTTTTTTCCACCAGACATTTATAGTGGTGCTATTCAAAAACAAATTGTTAAACTTCTTTAGGGAAGTATCTTGTAGAACATGCATGTAAGCACCCATTCATTTCTGTGGCAGCAACTGCAGAATGACTTGATGGTAACTGATAGCATGTAAAAGTTAGCCTTGCCACCTCTTTTCATCCTGCTACGTTTCTTGTGCTTTGTTTCTGTTTCCTCTTTTCTGCAGAAGAGCTCTGACTTCAGGGAGAAGAGAGTAAATCTGCACAGTGTAACTTCCTGCCTGGGAGCAGAGATTGCCAAAGGAACAATGCTGACTCAACACAAAACTCAGTGTTGCTTTTCTGAGTGGAGTGCCTCTCTGCTGTCTTCTGATCTTTCTTTTTGGGCTGTGACAGGGTCTTCTAGAAAACCATGTCGGTGGAACTGACCATAGTATGCTTTTTTCAGCTTCTGTTCGCAAATGATTGATAACAATCCTTCATTCTCCAGTTCTGTCCTACTTTTGGGTCCCCTTTTCTTTCCTGCTGGTCCCATTGTTTTCTCTCAGCATTGTAATTCTTGATCTGCACTAATTCATTGCGGTCTTTTTTAGGCCCAGTGTGTTATTTATTTGCATCTGAGTGAGAATAGCAGAAAGAGGGTCCTGATCTTCATGTGGATATCCAGGACCTCCTTTACCTACAACAGCAGCAATTTTTCAGGGAAAGTCTTATTCTAGCTTCCATAGCACTGAAGGACCTTAATGGGTACTTTCTGTAAATAAAATATCAGGGAACTCATCCCAAACCAGCCTCTCCTGAAGATACGGGGTTGGAGATTTTCCAAAGGCCATATTCAAGTAATTAAGAATCCAAAAAGTATTATAAACCTATCACAAAAACGAGTGCCTTTTTGCTTCCTCAACTTTTATCTATTTCTAATTATTTTACATACCATAATGAAGAGGGTTTTTTTCAAAGTGGGCAGCATAAATTTGTCAGAACATCTGATCAGAATGTATTTTAGGATGTGGAAACTTTCACAGACCAGATGGATGAAAAATTTGGCAGTATTCCTTACCAGTTTGGTTTTAATCTTTAGCAATAATTGAAAATCTATCATTTTCCAGTGGCAGATTTTATTTTTGCCTTAATTGTGTCATTTATTTTCTGAATTTCATCAGTTATTGCTGCCAGGTTCGTAGTTCCTGTACATGTCAAAAACAGAGCAAAAGAAGGGATAGGTGCCTCTTGAAGAAAATACATTCCTCTTTTGCAGCTTTTGCAGCTCTATTTTTTTTTTCCTCCCCTCTACTTCATAGTTACTTGATTTGCCTGGTTTTCCCAGCCATTTTTCATGGTACCATATTATTGCATTCTGTTTTTTTTTCTCCAACATTTATTATATCAGAAAAGTCGTCGACTTCTTTTTTATTATTTTTACTTTTTAATTACAGTAGAGAGATGTTAATGTCAACTTAATCCTAAAAATAATGATCCTGAGGTGTAAGGCTTGTTTCCAAAAATCTTCATTTAAATGTGACCTCTTAGAACTAACTTATCAATGGAAGAGAAGACTCTTGTGATCAGTACTGAAAATAGCTTAGAAAGTAAAGCTTATTCATTGAGGTATTATTTCAAAATTACGTATGTGATGTGATTTGGTTCCTTATTTTCAGACCAGAACTTCCCTGTATCCGTTGAGTCTGAAAACCAAAAAGGATTTGTTAATCTGGGTCAGTGCAGAAGGGTTTTCTTGCACGACACAATTGGTTCTTCAGCAGGAGTTAGAGGTGGAGGGGAGAAAGGAGTGGAACATCTGCAATGGCTGTTTACCTTTTTGTGATTTTTCTCTTTTCCTTTAGTACATCTCTGCAAGCATCTGGTAAGTCTTTGCCCTCTGCTGAGTACAGAGTTTTACAAGTGATCTTTCTCCTGCTTTTCTGACATCCGTCCTCGTGGACAGTGGGTTTAGATCTATTTGCAGCCCAGCATGTAGTTTGGAATAGTTTCTTTCAACTTTTAAATCTAGTGATGTTTATATAGACATTGTTTCCATAACCCAGTTTTAAAGGAGGCTAATGAGTAAAAGTAGTAATGGGTGTGGGTGAGGCGGTGCTGAGTCCTGAAAAGCAGCCAGCTGAGTGTGGACATAGCTGACCTGAAAGTACTCCACTGAAAGGCAAATCAGCTCAGGGGCATAAGGCAGTTTCCCTTCAGCATGCATGGTGCCACTGGCTGATGTCTGCACTGAGTTTCTTTCTCACTTGTGTGGCCATTGCTCACGGACTTGTTTACTGGAATTCTATTTCCTAGCTGACAGCTTTAGGAAGGACATTAAAAGCTGCTGCCCGATAGATTTCAGACACTTCTTATGCTGAGGGGAATATCCCAATCCTGTATGTGTAGTGCTTTTACCAGGAAGCTCCCAGTTAGAGAACAGTGTTGTGCTATTGCAAGAAGAGCAGCAGAGATGAGATAGCAATCCTGGTTTAATCCACCATGAGTGAATTTCTCCTTGCAAGTTTTTGGGCAAGCCTTAGCTGGCTCTAAGCTAGCTTGAAGCACCACTGCAGCAGCAGAGCTATGCCAGGGAGAATGCCATTTGCTTCTTCAGATCTTCAGCTTTTTACAGGAATGTCACCACAGGAGTTTGCTCCCTGGTGTCCTGGGATGTGGGGTTATGAACCCCATCTATTTTTCTCCTGGTAAGAAAGCTGGAGTGGCAGTAAAGCTCCACGGCACAGCAAAGCAAGCTGAATCATGTTGCTGTCACTTGAGGGGAGCTGAGGGATACCAGTCCAGCAGCAGAAATAATTCAGGTTTGGAGCAGGCTGAAATTCTGCTCACTTCTACAGTTGGTCTTCAGAAACAAAGCCCTGTCATGCAATGTTTCACATTTCTATTTACAAGTGTAGCTATTAATGGCACAGAGGACAGTTATCCTGTGCTCAGAACTGAAGTGATGATGTTGCAATTTGTGGTTTCCCTCCCGAGAAAAGCACAAGCTGAACTCTGACTCTGTGAAGAAATTACTTATGTACGGCTGCCAAAAATTACAGATATCATTAACTAAAAATGCAAAGTGCTGCACTTGTTTGTTGAGTTGCAAAACACGGTGTCAATCTAGGCCAAATGTAAAAATGATTGAATATTGAGTATGAAAACCTTTCTTCACACCTTTAATGCAAGAAACCTTTTACTCACATAATTAAAACCTGTTTAATATGCTATGTGGTAGTGAAAGTTTGAAGAACTCATGAAATCTAATAGAGGTCATTTTTGAATGGCATTTTGAGAACAGTGTTCTTTTAGGAGGAATGTGAAGAGGAAAATTCTGTTCTATATTGTATGAATCTTAGGAACATTGTGATGGATATCCTTCATACTGATGATAAAACTCTCTGGATTTCTTTCTCTGAGCGTCCAATTTTTGTTACAACCGACTGTCATGTAGGGAGAAAATGTCTTATCTTCTATAGTAGCTCTCCTAAAAAAATTGCATTCTGATTTTACTTTCTAGATAGCGTAATATTCTTAATGTATAATGAAGATAGCAAGCTCTGTGCCCAAGCTCAAAACAGCAGCTCAGTCATAACTGCCATGTGTGATGAACACAATGAGTTGCAGAGGTTCAGGTGGATCTCCACCACGCAGCTGCTGAGCATGGGGATGAAGCTGTGCCTGGGAGTGCTCTCCAAGGATGATGAGGCTGCCATCACACTGGAAACATGCAACAGGACAAGTGAGCTTCAGAAGTGGGAATGTAAGGATGAAGCACTTTCAATCCAAGGCAAGAATTTGTTTCTCAACTACGGCAAAGGAAAGGGGAAGAAAATCAGGTTGTCCAAAGGATCGGACAAAGGAAGCCAGTGGAGAATCCATGGAACTGCAGACAGCATATGCTCCAGGCCCTATGAGGGTGAGTATTGAAAATTATTTTCTATATTTATAGATAAATTATCTGTCCTTATTTAAAAAGATTCAGCTGCCTGCTTGTCAAGCAGCAGTCATTGTTATCGCAACGTCAGTAATATAGCTCATTAAAACCAGCTTATCCATGCAACAAAAATATCATAGAATCACGGAATAGCTTTGGTTGGAAGGGACATAAAGGACCATTCAGTTCCAGTCCCTGCCATGGGCAGGGTTTCCCCCCACTAGATCTGATTTCCCAAAGCCCATTCTTGAAATTCCAGGGATACACAACTTCTGTGGGCAGCCTGATCCATTGCCTCACCACTCTTTGAGTAAATGATGTCCTCTTAATATCTAATCTAATCTTCCCTCTTATAGTTTAAAACTTTTTTTCCTATGTCTTATCACTAACAGAGCACGTAAAAAGTCTCTATCCAACTTTTTTTATAAGCTCAATTTAAGTACTGGAAGGTCCCACCAGAGCCCTCTCCAGATTGAACAAGCCCAGCTCCCTCAACGTTTCCTCATAGGGGAGATGCTCCAGCCCTCTAAGGATCTTTGTGGCCCTTCTCTTGACCTACTCTGACATGAATATATACTTTTCTGCCCATCTTAAAGAGTGTGATTCTGTCACATGGAAGAATAACTGGTTTGTGATGAAATAAGAAAGGAGAATGGGAATTCTCTTTGTACACCAAGAATGCAGGGAGATGGTGTGGGTGGAATCTGTGACTGTTTCAAAATCAGCCTGATATATCTGTGGGAGAAATGGTGAATTCTGTTATACGTAAGTATTTGTTGTGGTTCTGACTTGGTTTGACCAGTTGCTGCCTTATAAGTTAATTTCTAGTTAACAGCTTTTTGATTCACTGCAAAAGTGTTTATCTGGTGTTTCCCAGGCCCAGGAAGAAGAAAAAGTGTAAGAAGGCAAAAATAAAGGCAGGGCTTTAAAGTTTTAGAATGCCTGAAATAGGAGTGCTGCAGCACTCAACACTGGAGAGCTGGATCTCCTTTTCCTCCTTTATTATCCTGCTTGGGTTGCACAGACCTAGCATTCAGGCTCAAGTGTTCAATTAACTTTTTGCTGTAACACCGGTAGGGTAAGAGGTCAGATAGCAAGAGATGAAAATCTTTGCCTTGCTCTAGAACAGTTCTACCTGGAATGAATTTTATCATAATTTTATTAAGATACAGACCAATTAGATATTGGATGGATACTTTTGAACAGAGTCACTTAAAAAATTAAGATATAACATCTTCTCATTTGGACTAATAATAATACTCTGACAGTTCCTTTTCAAGCTTATTCAACCATACAGAGAAAGGAAAAAAAGATCCTAAACATCATCTGGGAACAGAAATATGTGCAATGTGAGAATATGAGTCATGAGACAATTGTCCAGACATGGCAAGAAATAAATTTGACAGATTTTTTTTTTCCTGAGGTCCAAATCGGTACTGTAGGCGATCTCCCCCTCTGCCTACATCGTCTCCTCAAATCCCTCTAAACAATAGGTTTGCAGTGTTGGATGTTGAAGGAGAAATAAGGGGGGAGGAGCGGGAAGATTATCCCAAGAAGTCACCAATGGCAAGGCAGTCGACTCCATGCATTGAGACTGCAGCTGCCAAGAAGGAAAGAAAGGTGATCGTGGTGGGTGGCTCCCTTCTCAGGGGTACTGAGGGCCCCATTTGCAGACCAGACCCGTGCCGTAGGGAAGTGTGCTGTCTCCCTGGGGCCCGGGTTAGAGACATAACTAGAAGACTCCCAGATCTGATTCACCCCAATGACTACTATCCGTTGCTCATAGTTCAAGCAGATAGCAGTGAAATAACTCAAAGAAGCCTAAGAACTATGAAAAGAGATTTCAGGGGTCTAGGACGATTAGTTCAAGGTGTGGGAGCACAAGTGGTATTTGCTTCCATACCTTCTGGGGCAGCGAAGGACACGGAATGGGCTAGGAAAACACAAGTGATGAATAATTGGCTGAGAGGCTGGTGTAGAGACAGACACTTTGGGTTTTTTGACCACGGGGCAGTTTACTCAGCTCCTGGCCTGTTATCCGCTGATGGAATACACCTGTCCCAAAGGGGGAAACGAATTCTAGCCCAGGAGCTAGCTGGATTAATTGAGAGAGCTTTAAACTAGCTGTGATGGGGGTAGGGGATATAACAGGGCTCCCCAGGGAAGAGCCCAGGGGGGCTGTGCTGGAACAAAGGGTGAGGCAAGTGTCTCAGCTGAAGTGCATGTACACCAACGCACGCAGCATGGGCAATAAACAAGAAGAGCTTGAAACCATTGTAAGGCAGTCTAACTATGACCTTGTTGCTATTACGGAAACATGGTGGGACCCCTCCCATGACTGGAGTACTGGGATGGATGGCTACAAGCTCTTCAGAAGGGATAGGCGGGGAAGAAAGGGTGGTGGCATAGCTCTCTATATCAAAGAGTGTCTTGATGTTGAAGAGCTTGAGGTTGGAAACGACCAAGTGGAGTGTCTGTGGGTAAGGATCAGGGGGATGGTCTGTAGGAGTGACATCGTGGTGGGGCTCTGTTATAGACCGCCTAGCCAAGATGAAGAGATAGATGAGGTGTTCTACAAGCAACTAGTAGATGTTGCACGATGGCCAGCACTAGTTCTCATGGGGGACTTCAACTTCCCTGATATATGCTGGAAATATAATACTGCGCAGAGGAAGCAGTCCTTGAGATTTCTGGAGTGTGTGGAAGATAGCTTCCTGACACAGCTGGTGCAGGAACCTACCAGGGGAAGTGCCCTGCTAGACCTGCTCTTCACTAACAGAGATGGACTAGTAGGAGATGTGAAGGTTGGGGATCGTCTTGGCCAGAGTGACCATGAAATGGTAGAGTTTGCTATTCTTGGTGACATCAAGAGGGTGACTAGCAAAACTGCTGCCTTGGACTTCCGGAGGGCAGACTTTGACCTGTTCAGGACGCTTGTTGCAAGGGTCCCTTGGGACTCGCTTCTGTGGGGTAAAGGGGTCCAGGAAGCCTGGGTCCTCCTCAAGACGGACATCTTAAAGGCACAGGTGCAGGCTGTCCCTGAGTACCGTAAGTCAAGCCGGAGGGGAAAAAGGCCAGTGTGGATGAACCGGGATCTTTTGTTGAGACTCCGGGAGAAAAAGAGAGTCTATGTCCTCTGGAAGATGGGACGGGCTACTTGGGGAGACTTCAGGGAACTTGCCAAGATTTGCAGGCAGGAAGTTAGAAATGCAAAAGCCCAGCTTGAACTTAGACTGGCTACTGCAGTAAAGGAGAACAAAAAATCCTTTTATAAATATATTAACAGTAAAAGAAGAACTAAGGAGAATTTCCCTCCTTTACTTGATGCGGCAGGGAATGTAACCACAGAGGATAAGGAAAAGGCTGAGGTTCTCAATGCCTTCTTCACGTCTGTCTTTAATAGACAGACCAGTTATCCTCAGGATACTCCTCGCCCTGACCTGGAAGTCTGGGACGAAGCGCATCATACACCCCCTGTGATCCCAGCAGAGACAGTCAGAGACCTGCTCCTCCATCTGAACTGCCACAAGTCCATGGGGCCAGATGGGATCCACCCAAGGGTGCTGAGGGAGCTGGCAGAGGTGATTGCCAAGCCGCTTTCTGCCATCTATCAGCATTCCTGGTCATCTGGAGAGGTCCCGCAAGATTGGAGGCTTGCCGATGTGACTCCCATCTACAAGAAAGGCCGTAAGGAAGATCCGGGGAACTACAGGCCTGTCAGCCTGACCTCGGTATCAGGGAAAGTTATGGAGCAATTGATCTTGAGGGAGATCACACGGCACGTGCATGGCAATCAGGGGATCAGACCCAGCCAGCACGGGTTCACAAAGGGCAGGTCGTGCTTGTCCAACCTCATCTCCTTCTATGACTGGGTGACCAGACTGGTAGATGAGGGAAAGGCTGTTGATGTAGTCTACCTGGACTTCAGCAAAGCCTTTGACACGGTCTCCCACAGTATTCTCCTGCAGAAGCTGGCCGCCCATGGTGTGGACAGGTTCACTCTTCTCTGGGTTGAGAATTGGCTAGAGGGCCGTGCCCAGTGGGTAGTGGTTAATGGAGTCAAGTCCAGCTGGCATCCTGTCACGAGTGGTGTCCCCCAAGGGTTGGTATTGGGGCCCGTCTTGTTTAATATCTTTATTGATGACCTGGATGAGGGGATTGAGTGTACCCTCAGTAAGTTTGCGGATGACACCGAGTTGGGAGGATGTGTCGATCTGCCTGAGGGTAGGGAGGCCCTTCAGCGGGATCTGGATAGGCTAGACAGTTGGGCTGAGGTCAATGGGATGAGGTTCAATAAGGCCAAGTGCCGGGTCCTGCACTTTGGCCACAATAACCCCATGCAATGCTATAGGCTTGGGGCAGAATGGCTTGAGGAGTGTATAGAGGAAAAGGACCTAGGGGTGTTGGTTGATGCTCGGCTCAATATGAGCCGGCAGTGTGCCCAGGTGGCCAAGAAGGCCAATGGCATCCTGGCCTGAATTAGGAATAGTGTGGCCAGCAGGAGCAGGGAGGTGATCATCCCCCTGTACTCAGCTCTGGTGCGGCCGCACCTCGAGTACTGCGTTCAGTTTTGGGCCCCTCACTACAAGAGAGACATCGAGGCCCTGGAGCGTGTTCAGAGAAGGGCAACAAAACTGGTGAGGGGTCTGGAGCACAGGTCTTACGAGGAGCGGCTGAAGGAGCTGGGATTGTTTAGTTTGGGGAAAAGGAGGCTCAGAGGAGACCTCATTGCACTCTACCACTTCCTGAAGGGAGGCTGTGGTAAGGAGGGGCTCGGCCTCTTCTCCCAGGTAACTAATGACAGGACGAGAGGGAATGGCCACATGTTGTGCCGGGGAAGATTTAGATTAGACTTGAGGAAAAATTTTTTCTCTGAAAGAGTGGTCCGGCACTGGAATGGCCTGCCTAGGGAGGTGGTTGAGGCACCGTCCCTAGCGCTGTTCAAGAAGCGTTTAGATGAGGTGCTGAGGGATTTGATTTAGTAGCTCGGTGGGTAGGGATGGTGGTGTGAGGATGGTTGGACTAGATGATCTTGTAGGTCCTTTCCAACCTAATGAATCTATGAATCTATGAATCTATGAAATCAAGAGAGTTGATTAGGAATGTGTTCCCTTAGCCATTACCAGCTAGCACAACAGCCTTGAAAGACTTTGTAGCAATGAAGTGGTGACCTGCTTTTTCCACATCAACTCTTGCACAGCTAAGCTTCACCCATAGAGAGATGCTTGTGAACAAACCCTGTTGCCAATATCAGATACTAAGTGACTGCTACTGACCTATATTTCTCTCCATAGATACATATACATTGGGAGGAAATACTTTTGGTTCACCTTGTGTGTTCCCTTTCAAGTTCATTGGTAAATGGTTTGCTGAGTGCATCCATCGGTCTGATGATGCAAGCCCTCTTTGGTGTTCAACTACTTCTGATTTTGATAAAGACCAGCGTTTTGGATATTGTCCATCAAAAGGTAATTTATTTACAGATATTTCAGGAAAGGCATTAAGTAAAATTTCATTCCCTCTCACAGTCAAAATCTCTTCAGGATGTAAAAGTAGTACTGGACAGCAAACTGGATTCTGAGTAACCTAATTCATTTTTAAGCTGTGCAACTGAAAATGGAGCATCTGCTCTTCGTGATTTCTCCAGCTGAGATGAGGAGACTGATATATATGAAATATATTGTGAGAAAGGTGAGTGGGACTGATGGAAAAAGGCAGAAAGAAGTGCTTTTGAGGCATTTTGAGTCAGGTAATGTATAGAATAAGAAGGGTCCCAAAGTGAAAAAATTGGATGGAGAGACCAAGATTTTCTGCATGGGGAAAAGGAGGTTAATGTGGACTGAACTGCAAGAGAAGCAGATGAGGTATAAATGGATAAGAAAGTGAATGTAGAAAAATGGGATTCGTAAGAAGTATCTCCTTATGTTATAAATGTTTTATTTGTGTTGAAAGCACAAAGTATATAAGTGGGGCAAAAGCTAACAAACCAGACAGCTTCCATCTTCACTGAATACTTTTTACATTGGCAAGTATGATTACCTTGACAAGTTGTGTTTTTCATATTTTGTAGACACTCTCAACAAAGACTTTTGGAAAACAAATCCTTTGACTGCAACCCACTATCAGATAAACTCAAACTCTCACTTGACATGGCATCAAGCAAGGAGAAGCTGCCAGCAGCAGAATGCAGAATTATTAAGTGTCACAAACCTTCATGAAGAAATGTTTTTATTAGGTAAAGCAAAAAATTACTGTCAACAGTTTATGGGCCGATTCAGCCTGGTTGCATGATTAATGGGGTGGGGGACCTATGGACTCCAACCCAGGGAAAGGGAAAAAGGGAAAGGGCAGGGAGATAGGCCCAAAAACAAAACAGTAGCAAGAATCTGAGGAGGAAAACAAATTCACTGAATAAGATATTGGAATGTAAAATAACACAGTATAATACAATATAATTGGAATCGAAGCTAATAAATCAAATAAAGTGAGTGTGAGAGAGAGTGTCCGAAACTGAAGGCCTTATGCTAAAGCTGAAGGTGAGACAGCTAGGGAACCTCCACTACTGAGATGATGAGCAAAAGAGGCAGACTTGGGACTTGTGTGCAGATTTATCTTTCCCTCTGAGTGGAAAAATGGAATGCAAAGTCCTTGGGGGTTTGTAGTTCTCCTCTGAGAGTCAAGTACCAGGAAATTCGTCAGTTCACAGAACTGGAGCATTAACTCTTTAACTCCCAGTACCCTACATGATGTTGGGATGTGGATAATCGATAACAAAAATCTTAAAACCATGACAGTTACATATGAACAAATACATTAATGCAGTCAAAATATGCTTTAACATGGACACTTATATTCACAATTTGAAAATAAGTCCTAGTGACGTTCTTAAGAAAATTCACTTTCTGACAAAAAAAAAAAATCTTAATAAAAAAAAAATCTAACCTATATATAAAAGATATCTGTTATGACTTTATTATTTATTTATTTATCTATCATTTTCTGGTTATAAAAAATTAATTCAAGTTTTCTTTAAGAACCTACCAGATGCATTTGATTCACTCTTTTTTTTTTTTTTTTTTTTGGTTGTTTTTGTTTTGTAGGGCTCACTAGTGATCTGGGATTCAGTGCCAAGTTCTGGACTGGTCTTGTCAGACGACTTGACAGCAGCTGGGAATGGACTGAAGGTAGTCCTTTCAGATATCTGAACTGGGCTCCAGGTGAGTGCATTTTTCATTAATGATGATCAGTATTTGTGCCAAAATTCTCTTCTGCAGTCTTGTTACCTGATTCCTTTTGTTTCTTAGAATTTTCACAGGTTACAAGTACTTACAGTAAAGATAGGGTATTATAATAATGGGATCACACCATAGATGTCTCATCATTGTTTCTCAGTTTCCCAGAAAAAGCAGATAGCTCATCCAAGAAAACCATTGAAAACAAGCATTTGCTCCTCATTCAATGTTTGATTTCCATCTACAGTTTTCTCATTACAGATATTCAAACCATGCAGAAACTTCATGAGAAGTGGTATATAGAGAATTTTGAAAGAGAAAAAAGCTAAAGAGAAACACTGCACAAATATGTTTTCAATTGCTCTTCTTAGGTATTGCTTATGACATCTATGTGATGAACTTCTAATAAGTTTCCGTTATATTTTTCAAGATGTAATTCATCATAGTGCATTTTGCTACAGTATATAATTTCATAATAACAGTTTTGATGACAGAGAAATCCAAAGTGTGAGCACTTGCATGGAATTCCATAAATATTTCACATTAATATTTAACAGCAAAGGAGTAGAGTTTTTTGCAATAGTACCTACCCACAGGGAGTTCTGCCTTAGCTGAATTCTTATGAAGTGTTTTTCTGCATGTTGCAGTATTTCAAACACCCTCATTTTCTTGAATTGTGTATGGGAGAGGGGAAATTTTCATATTTGCAACGTGGACCCTCTCAGCGGGCTCATAGGGGTCCCCTAGGAATTCCCTCCTAGGAATTCTCACTCTGAAGAATCAGACCCCAAGGCTGTTGTGGCTAAGCATTCATTCCTGCTGTGAGATGAAAATGTTCAGTGTTATCAGAGTGATTCTCTGTACGTTGTGCCTCTTTCCTAAAGGAAATCCCTCTGAGGAGCTTATAAAAATGTGTGGAACCTTCCAAGGCAGGAATGGCAAATGGGAAAATGTGGCATGTGATCAAAAGCTGGGATATATCTGCCAAAAGAGAAACTCTTCCATTGTGGATGACACCTCCACTGTTCCCTCAGGTATGTTGTGTCCTGTGAAAAGATGTGAGCCAGAGCTCATGCTCCCCCCAGTCTCTCTGGCCTTTTCTGCTCTGTTCTGAAAGGAAAATACGAGAACTCGGTGCTGGCACCTTTTCCTACTTGAGTTCTCTTTTCACTGAGGGTAAAGTAGTCTTTTCTATAGGAAGAAAATGGTAGGCACTTGGGAATTCCCAGCCTACCACTCCCTCTTCTGTAACTCCCCCAGCAACACATATGATAGTACAAAACATTGTTCACTGGGGTTGAGGGTTTAATGGCCCATCCTAAATACTGTGGCAGCGTCCAGATAGCCTACTGGGAATGGTTTCTGACCCATGCTTACCTCCAGACCCATGCTTGGATGTTGACCAGGGGAATGTAAGCTTGTATATATCAAAGCTGTGTCTGGGGACTGTGATAAAGACTGAACAATGTGACTGAACCCAGCTGAACAGTGGGCATGCCTTCTGTGTACGTCTCCAGTGCACTGGATATGTGCAGACCACATGAACCTTTAAAGAAATGGAAGGTGGTTGATGACCCTAAATTCACACCAAGGAATAGGCTCTGAAGGAATTGTGCTGCATTTCTGTGCAACTGGCATTTCTGGTATCACATGAACATGTCTGGGCCTCCCTGTGTATAATACGGTCTGTGCCAGGAGCTTCAAGTGACTGCCAAGTACCTGGTGTTCCCAGAAAAAAAAAATACAGAAGAGGCCCTGTGGCTTTTTCCAGAGCCTCGTGGATGGGAATTTGACATAGAGTATTGACCTTTAAGTTTGCATACCAAATTAATGAGTGTTTATTCAGTCCCCTAAAAGGGCTTTTGGGTAGCTTCCAGAACAATATTGTTCTGACAGAAATATCTGTTTTGCATTCTTTTTGGCCTTCCTACCTTTGTTTGTCTTCTCTACCAGTATGTAGTCCAGTATCTCAGTGAGTTTCCAGTACAGGTCATTTTCTTCTTGATTAGCAGAAAAGCACTCAGCAGAACTGCTTACTAATCATTTGAAATAATTCTTTTAGGTGACATGAAGCCTGTTAAGTGCCCCAAGGAATGGGTAGCCTATGCAGGTCATTGCTATAGAATTTACAGAACACCCAAAATATGGAAACAAGCCCAATCGTCTTGTAGAAAAGAAGATGGAGACCTGACAAGTATTCATAATGTAGAGGAGTACAGTTTTATAGTGTCTCAACTTGGGTACAGTGAGTATTCCCACAAGATGTTTTTTGTCTGGAATTATACTCTCTTCTATTGCTCATGTAATCATTATAAACATAAACTTACCTGTTAATTTGTTTACCTTTTGAAACTCCTTGTTCAGTAAATGCTGATGTGAGACACCACAGCTCAATTTTAAGATTAACTTTGTGTTTCCAGAGCCAAATGATGAGCTGTGGATTGGTCTAAATGACTTCAGGTTTCAGATGTATTTTGAATGGAGTGATGGGACACCTGTGACATACACCAAGTGGCATCAAAGACAGCCGACCCACACACCTAATACGGCAGACTGCATTGTTATGAATGGGGAGGTAATAATCCCTTCTCGCTCCTGTCTCTGATGAAATGTGATCATGTGTTCCCTATCTGGGAGGTTTGGAGAAAGTATCCAGGCATGGAAATGCTGAAACAACTTACACTATATGAAGAGAGAAGTGGTCACACTGAGAATAGTAAACATTCATATAGAACCTGAATTTTCTCTAGACTTCTCTTTGTGGTTTCTTCTTGTCTTGCTCAGGATGGATTCTGGGCTGACAGGACCTGTGAAACAAAACTCGGTTACATCTGTAAAAGAAAACCCTTGGCAGAAGAGTCAGGGGAAACTGAAATTACTTACCCAGGCTGCCAGAAAGTAAGTGTGAAATAAAAGCAGTGAAAGGCCACTGCGTCTCACTTTCACTTCCATCTCTTCTATGATAACAAGTAGCATGGGAGTCAGTTATTGCAATCCATGGAGTCCTGGAAAACTACTTTGTGCTGATACTTCTTATACTAATAGGGATGTTACTTCTTTATGCTGATAAAATTTAAAACAACTTATCTTTTTCTCACTTACACATGCACTTCATTCTGTTCCTTCCCAGTGCAGAGCTGTTCCCTTTTCCCCCAGCAGCCTCTCCCTGCAGAGCACTTCATCGCTGTTGGTCTGAATCCCACAGGTTGCATGGAGCCATCTCGGTTCAATCCACCCATCATAGGAGGCAGGAATATAGGAATATCTGAGCCTGCTGTTTTGCATTTTGATTACAGTTCTATTTAAAATGGCATAACATAATACTGTGGAGAAAGAAAAATAATGTTTTCCATATTTTATTCTTAATTTCTCCATCACTTCCCTGTTAGTGTCATCTGAGTGTATGAGCATAATTTTATATATACATAACACAAAAACAGAGCTGGCATTACCAGATTTGTCGAGCTGAGGCTGTGAGCTTGCTTTCCAGCTCTAAGTTGCACCTGTGACCCCTTACTGAGAAAAGCACCTATCAAGGGGCAAGAAGCAGTGTTGTGGCTGCAAGGCTGTTTGATTATCCTCTACACTCCATTTCATGGCTTCTGAGGTTGATTTTGGTGTGGGATGTGGTGTTAATGTGGTTTTTAAAGGAGTTTTGTGCTGAGCAATCCGACAGTTCCCCTTCCGTGTCTGTTGTTTGCACTGGCAGGGCTGGATGAAACATGGCTTTTACTGCTACTCCATTGGGCAGCTACCAGCAACATTTTCAGAAGCAAAACTTATCTGTGAAGAAAATAAAGCTCACCTGGCTACTGTGACAGACAGGTATGGAAATGTAATCTTGTCCTTTCAGACATGCAACCAAGCCAAAAATTCATCTCTTTCTGCAGTCATTAATAGCGTTAAATATGATACCACTCCTTTGGTGAAATGCTATGTCATCAACATTAACATTCAAGCTAGGCTGCTACCCACCCACGTCCTTGTTGTCCCTGAGAATAAAGATTTGAGTCAGCCCCTCAACAACCCCCAATTATCAGGCTGTTTTAAAAGTCACTGAAATGAACTAAGCAGATAAATATGAAGCTATTTATTCCTTCTGGATTTGAGTTTTTAGCCTTTTCATCATAATAGGAATATCTGGATATGTGTTCTTTTTAGAATAATTATTTTATCCTAGACTAAAAGGATTTAAAGATCTAAGCCTTATCTTAAAGCACAGTAAAGCACTCTATAACTGCTTTATACAGGATGATTAACATAAATGCATTAACCCAAGTATTGGCTTATATTGCTCATTGTATAGCACAAAGGGAAAATAGAATCACTTTAAATTCTAAGCATTATTTACATTACCTAACTGTTAAGTAAAAAATTTGTATTATAATGAGATCTATGAAATTAAGCCAATCATCCTTGTTTTAGTCTATGCTTATTTTTCCCCAAATAATTGACAAATCATCTTAACTTTACCAGATTTACTACAATGAATTGTTAAAAGAAATGGGCAGATTACAATAAAGCTTGATACACCACTTTAGTACTTATTCTTCACAGATATGAACAGGCTTTTTTAACTTCTATAATTGGATTCAAGCAAGTAAAATATTTCTGGATTGGACTCTCTGACATGGAGGAGCATGGGACATTCAAGTGGGCTGGTGGGGACCCGGTCATCTTCACCCACTGGAACATGGGAATGCCAGGTAGGCACCAGGGGTGAAGAGTTCCTGCTTTGGGGAACCACGAAGTCAGGGTTTAGAAACTACAGGATGGTTTTTAAACAATTCTGACAAAGAAATGCAGAAACAACCATGTAACTTCTGTTTGTGCTGAAGCTGTAGTAGCTCTTTGTAAGAGGCCTCCTGGGATTACATACAGACTCTGCTGTCATTCATTCTTTCTTCTCTGCTGGTTTTGATATTTTGTTGATCCATTGTATAATATCAAAAAGGAGCTTTTTTATGACTTATTTTAACTACTTCAGCATCCAAACACAGTGGGACAGGTAGCTTTTAGTAGAGGGTATATGTTTTGAGAAGACGCAGGTACATGTCAGTAAGGTTTTAAAATTTTATCTCTTGTGAAGGAAGGGACCCAGGCTGTGTGGCCATGAGAACAGGAACTTCAGCTGGATTATGGGATATTCTCAACTGTGAAGAAAAAAACTTGTTTCTGTGCAAGCAGCTGGTGGAAGGAGCAACCCCACCACCCCCTCTGACGACTCCTCCTCTCCCATCCTGCCCAGAGGAATGGCAGTCCATTCCTCAGAGCAGCTTCTGCTTCAAAGTAGGTCTGAAAACTGAAAGCAAACACTTGTCATTTCAAGTAAGAATATGCTTCATCCATGCATGGAGGGTAGATTTTATCCTGCTTACCCAATGGGTAATTTGCAGTTACGTCTCTCCAGCCATAACCTGGGTGGAGCATCCTGAGGTGCTGGAAAGGGCTGCATGCTGGTGGAATTGAAGTTTGGAGCTACCAGGATTCTGAGGTGATGGCAAAAGCAAAGCTGCAATAATGAAGTTTGCTAGGTGACAATACAAGCAAGGTGTCATAACTAAATAGCAAGTGACTGAACTAGAGGCCAGAGAACTGAAGGAAAACAGAGGCTCTGGATGCTGTTTCTAATTTACTGTAATATCTGAGACTGTATTTAACTGCACACCTTTCACAGCTTTTTCAGAGAGGAAGGGAGAAAATGCAAACATGGTTTGGAGCAAGAGATTTTTGCAGAGCTATTGGAGGAGATCTGGCATGCATCCACAGTGAAGAAGAGCAAAAACTAGTATCTAGTTTGTAAGTATCTGCAAAATTCATTGTTTAAACATAAGAAAGAAAGCATTTTAAAAAATGAACACTTTGCAGAACATGAGGAATTTCCAGTAATCAGTTTCTACTTTGGAAAGACAATGTGTATCTCTGCAAAGTGTAAACTAGTAGAAATAGAGGTAAACAGGTAGAAAGGAGTGAGCAAAAGTGCTTCTTAGCAGTTCTTTGAGTAGATTCATTTATGTGTGAGAGTACCCTGAACACATGTAAAAATGAAAGAAGGGCCATCAAAATTGGTTTCAACTGAGTTTAGTCAAAAAAGAGAAACCTGTTGTAGTTGGCCAGAAGATGAAATAATCTTGGTTGAAGGAATATTTTATTCTGTGAAATGTAATTTTCCTTCTTTAGTTAAGGGGAAAAATTGAAGACTAAGAGAAAGACTGACCTACTGAAGTATTTATATAAATGTATAACTGAAGCAAATGAGCACTGGATGGTATGGGTTTGAAAGCCTACGTTTTTCTGTGGGACCAAGACCTTAAAATTTTCATTTACTAATTCTGGAAATGTGATATTTGTGATCCTTCCTGTGCAGCTGTTTCCCTGATTCCTGTCACATGCAGTGCTAGAGTGTTCTTCCCCGCATGAAAATGAAATGATTAGTTTACATGAATTTCTTGAGTGGTAATTCAAGTGCCAAAACTTTGATATGACATGTTTTCTTCATCACTCTCTCACGCTCTCATTGTCTATATTTGCACATAATCATTCAGAAATAGAGACTATCGTCACTTATCCTACTGGATGGGTTTAAATGCCTTGGACTCTGATGGAGGATTTACATGGTGTGATGGTTCACCAGTGAGTAAACAAATTCTTGTTCCTACTCCTTTCCTAATACTACATACACGTCTCGTAATGCTTGTACAAACTACAAATAACTTCAAGTTAATTTCCCAATTCTGATCTAGGAATTAGTTTTTATCTTTTGATAGTTCACAATCATACATAGTAGTATGACATTTATAGCAATGAAATAACACCAGATATAATGGAATTCTCCCTTGGTTTAACCCATCCTGGTTGTACCAATCTCCATATTCCCAATTGTCATTTACTGTGAGAAATAATTGTGTTTGTTTGGTCAAGCTAATCTTTTTTGCCTTCACCCTTTGAAGCAACTCAAGGTCTGCAAGGCCCAAGTCTATATGATGGCAGTTACGGATGTCTGAGTTTGAAACACCAGGGCAGGAGGAAGGAATCTGAGGGAAGTTCTTAGATCCTACTTTCCTGAGCTTGGCAGAAGAGCTTAATTTCTTCACATATAACAGTTGCTTTGCTTACTAGTATTTGCCTATAGATACACAGAAGAATCATTAATGCTATACAATGGCTTTTTGGTCATGTCCTTCTTACAGAATTTGGAACAAAAGCGTAATGTGGACCATGAAATCAAATTAAGTTCCTTCTTCTAAAACAGGTTAAAAAATGTTTTACTTCAATAGAAAACCCTATAAAAACTGTGTTTTCACTATAGGTAAATTTTCAAAAATGGGCAAATGGAGAACCAAACAATTATGATGGAAATGAAAAATGTGGAGTGTTTTATGGCTATAATGATATGAAATGGAATGATATGTTTTGTGAGCACATGCAAGACTATATTTGCCAAATAAAAAAAGGTAAGTTGAAGACTTTTTTTTCTTAAAAAGTGTTTAGAAACAGTTCAGAACATTCTCTCTAGGTCAGATCACATTACGCGTATTAGAGGCAGCTGCACAATGAAACAGCTGCCTCTACTACACTGAAATGTAAGCGTATGTAATACAATGAAACACTAAGTGAATTTAAATTTAAATAAAAACAGTTGAGAACTTTGATTTTGTCCATGAGATACATATGTGAGTTTGGTATGTACATGCAGCATGTTGAGGAAATGAAAACAATTAGCCTAAATTGTCCATGTTTTATGTAAGCTTAGCTCTAACAATAGTAGTTTGCTGAGTGTAACATTTTCTCAGATATTCTTAGAAATTCTGCCACAAAAATAAACATATGTGTATACTCTAGGTTTCATTTTATTGCTGGAAATTAAAATGCAATGATACACAATGAAAAACAATGGCATACATATATTTAATTGAGATATTTCTGATATATTTAATAAATTCAGATATTGATTTACTTTTCAGGAGCAACACTGAAACCAGAACCTACATTCACTTTTGGTAAGTCTTGTACATACAGGAAGAAATTTTCATACAAGGGTGTTAATATCTATAATGACCACTCCACTTAATGTTTCATATTGCAGATAGTGAATATGTTGTTAGTGAAGATGACTGGATCATATATAATCACAAGGAGTATTACTTTAGCAAGGAGGCAATGCCTATGGAAAAGGCAAGGGACTACTGCAAGAAGAAAGGTGGTGATCTTGCCATCATTGAGAATGAAACTGAGAGAACATTTCTTTGGAAATATGTAAGAAACTCACTTTACTTCAAGAAATGAAGTTTGTTCTCCACTGAGGCCTCTTTTTCAGCTGTCTTCTAAAATGTTAGAAAGTGGTCTGCATCATAAAAAATCATAAATCATAATATCAGTGCCACCTTTCAAGAATTTAACTATCTAGCAACTTTAACATAGCAATTATTTGTAAGAATAATTGTTATGTGTAGAAAAGTCCTCAGTTTCTTTACAAGATCGTTGCCAGAGTGCAACTTTCAGAAACTCTGTTCTGTTTAGTTGAAGGTTACTTATTGAGTATAACTTTGCTAATTTAAAAGAATTTAAAAAAAAGAAAAAAAATCCATATTTTTTCTTATTTTTGTCAAAATAGATCTGAAATTTTCAAGAAAAAGTTTGAGCCAGGCTACTTTCCAATAGGAAGTGAATAACCTGGTGATTATAGTCTTCTGCAAACAGATTCTATACTATTAAAAACAATTACAATTCCTCCCTTAAACACTCAGCTCCATTATTTACTTGTAGCTTTTTGGCAATTTTCCACTTGGTTTTCCTAAAACTCTAAAAATATGGTTTTATTTATAGTTCTCTTAAGATATTTTTTAATTTTGTTTTGTTTTTAATCTTAACACAGCATTTCCATTTCCTTTTCATCCCATTATGCTTTTGTTTTTATTTTAAGACTGGAAATATGGTAATTTTGCATTTTGCAGTTCAGACACATAATCCCAGCAACTTTCTGCACATTGCTTGCCATCTAACTGGTATAAGTGTAACTAAAGTGTTTTCGAGTGCTTGTTTATTTGGAGTCTATTTTCTTACATCTCATTGAAACTTTTGTGTGTGTGTGTTTTAGACTTTTTATAACGATCGAGGAAATAACTTTTTTATTGGCTTAACTGTGAGCCTTGACAAGACATTCCGGTAAGTGAAAACATTAAGTATTTAAGACTCATATGTTATGTATAAATATTTGGCAAGGCTGTTTCTAAGAGGCTACTGAGACCTGAGGCTGACAGTTTATCTACAGCCATATTTTGACATAAAATTTTAAAATACAATTCCTATTCTCAGGGTAGCATTTCTGTTATATTTTCATAATCTATTTCCTTTTCTAGTTGTAGGCCCTGTTTTTGTTTTGTGAGGCCAGGTTTGCTCACAGTCAGTGTAGTCTGAGTTAACATGTGCACTCTCCTTATTAATTGTGAGACAAAGATAAAAGTGAGGTTACCAGAGATGTTCCAGATGATACTTGAAGACAGTACTAAATATTCAAATGATCGAAACCTTCCTCTAATTTCACCTTCTGCCTTTTTCTAGTGTCTTCTTCAGTTGTTTCAAGCTTGGTCAGATGAGTCTCTGCCTCATTTCAACCTTTCTTCTGTATTCTCAGGATGTCTTTCTTGTCCACAAGCTACAGACACAGAAACATCTGCTTCCCCCTAATGCCCAATACTTAGAAAAAAAGCCTTATAGTTTGTCTTTACTGCTCCTTTAATTTCACCCTTCTTTTTTTTTCTGGATGATAGTACCATTTTGTCAGAAATCATAGAATCATCATAGAATCATAGAATGATTCAGAAAGTAATAGAAACATAGAATGGTTTGTGTTCGAAGGGACCTTAAAATCTGTCTAGTTCCAACCCTCTGCCATAAGAAGGGCCAACTTCCACTAGATCAGTTTGTCCATAGCCCTATCCAACCTGACCGTGAACATTTCCAGGGTTGGAGTATCAACAGCTTCTCTGACCAATCTGTTCCTGTTCCACCACTCTCACAGTAAGGAATTTCTTCTTAATATCTAATCTAAATCTACTCTTAGTTTAAAGCCATCTACCCTTTTCCTACCACTACAGACTCCAATAGTCCCTCTCCAGCTTTCAATAGGTTCCTTTTAAGTACTGAAAAACTGCAATGATGTCTCCTTGGAGCCTTCTCTAGGCTGAGCAATGCCAACTCTCTCTGCCTGCCTTATGAGAGAGCTGCTCCAGCCCTCTGAGCATCCTCATGGCCCTTCTCTGGACCCATTACAACAGGTCTATGTTCTTGCTCTGGGGACTCCAGGTCTGCATGCAGTACTCCAGATGAGGCCTTACAAAAGAAGAGCAGTTGAAGACCATCACCTCCCTTGACCTGCTGGCCATGCTCTTTTTGATACAGCCCAGGATACAGTCAGCATTCTGGGCTATACATGCACATTCCTGACTCATTTTGGCTCATGTCTTTATAAAATTCCTCCCAGTTTATTGTGCGCTATTTTTTCCTGTCTGACTCAGAAAGATTTGCAAGTGAAAGCAGTTAGGCATCCTGTTACATTCCTTATTTGTAGTTTACTGGCAGGAACATGCATATGGTTGCTTAGTCTCCCAAACGGGAAAAACACTGAGTGGCCCTGGAGCTGATGTTTCCTGAAGGCAGAGCCTCTACTTGACTGTACTCCCTCCAGCACTCTGAGGCTTTTTTAAGGTTTTTTTTTTTCTCTTAAGATATTTTTGAGAATAAATTTGTGAATCACCAAACTAGGAAGTATTTCTTGCATAACTGAAAGCAATAACAATATATGTTAAAGATTTCTTTTGTTTAACAAAATGGTTCCTAGTATGTGATTCAAGGATCTCTTTTACCCTACAAGATGTTCTATTACTGCTTCCAGGAAATTATTAAGTTAGGCTCATGTTTCTGCATCTGTGCTCCAGATAAGGACTGTCCCAGTGGTACACTGATGTATTTTTAAGTTATTAATGCTCAGAGACAAAGAAAAGCTGTGACTTTGAGAAGACTAGCTGAAACCCAGTTCAGATCAACAGTATACGCATTAGACATGAAGATATATATTTTTAATGATTTCAAATGAAAAATTGTCCTTTTACCAGAGAACAACACATGTTTGAAAACTAGGATAAAGAAAACAAAATACCAAGGTCTAGTATGTCCCTCACAAAGAAATACTACCCTAAGAATTATTATTCTCCCAAATCACTTATTTCAGATGGGTGGATGGAACTACTGTAAACTATGTTGCCTGGGCTCCAAATGAACCCAACTTTGCAAATAATGATGAAAACTGTGTGGTCATGTATACCCAAACAGGTAAGTGCTGTAACAATATTCAGTCCTTCATGGTGTGGTACAGGCTTGAGAGGGCTGAATGCTCAAGTCTGGGTCTTTGGAGATCTGTATTTGATTTTAGAGAGGTTAATTCAACATTTAAATTATAATGACCCTTTGGCAATATCCTGAATTTCACTGTAAACCTGAATATTTCTAGGGAGAACATACTGAAAAATTACTAATTATTTCAGTGGAGAGGGAAATGTGGTTCTGCTTCCTGTGATGGATTTGTTAAAGGAAAAGTCACTCTTTATTTCCGTCATCATTTTGTCTTTTATTCTGAATTGCTTTAAGGTACATGGAATGATCTCAACTGTGGCAGTGTTGAGTTTTTCATCTGTGAAAGGCTTAACAGTACTGTTCGTCCAAGTATTGCTCCCACTGTACCACCGCCCAGGGGCGGGTGTCCAGAAGACTGGCTCCTCTTTGATAATAAGGTGCAGTATGAAAAGTCAGTATACTGCATTTTAAAAAGAATGGAAAACTTCCTTGGTTCAGTTTTTAAGTTGAAGCAGTGTTTTTGTTTATCACAAAATCTATACTGGCCATGTGTATTTAATGACCCTAAAAATAAGATTCCTGAAATAGAGATTATGGTCTGTATTGGGATCACAATTGTTACGAAGGAGATCACATGCCATACAAGGAGAAAGCTTCATTTTATCTTTTTACTATTTTTTAGCATTGCCAAAGATAGTTGAACAACTTTGTTTCTGTGAGAGAAACAACTTCAGAACAGTTGTATATTCTCATTTACTTTGCTGACCTTATCTGGCTGTCACTGCCTGGACACTTTTTGACCTGTGTGTTGTTTTCTGAGGTCTTAGTCATTCCTTACTCAAAGTCAAGCCTCAGAAATACTGTGGAACCATTGCTTGAACTTAATTTCCACTGAAATTTTTAGGCTAGCATATTCTTTCTTCTAAATGGATGCTAAAATATGGAAACTTTCCAGTATGCATCTTCTCTTTCAGAAAGACTTAAAGGCAAACTGGAAAGGACAGTTAAATCTCTTTTTGGTGTAAAATATCTCACTTATCCCACTTGTTACAAGTAGAAGTGCTTTCACTGGAAGCTATAAGATGCCATACAACTACAGCTGTGGCACACTTCTTTCTTTTCAGTGTTTCAAAGCATTTGGCCTCAATGAAAATTATACAATGACGTGGCATGATGCACGGAACAGTTGTATTAGTTCTGGAGGAAACCTGGCTACAGTCTCAAAAAAGGAAAATCAAGGTATAAAATACAAGTCTTTTGATACTAGGTGAGACATCAAATGATCACGGAGAAACAGATTATAACATTTTCATTCCTTGTACAATGTTTATCTTTTCTTCAGCTTTCCTCATGTCTCTCTTAAAAACTACTGCAACTGATGCCTGGATTGGACTGAATGACATAAATCATGAGCATACATACTTATGGACAGATGGGAGTCCCGTTTACTACACAAATTGGGCAAAAGGTTCCCGAAGTTACTATAGTAAGGTAAAAAATGTATTGGTATCATCTACTCACTATCATAGAATCATAGAATTGTAGATTAGAGTAGCTTGGCTTGAAAAGGACCTTAAAGATCATGTATTTCCAAACCTCCTGCTGTGGGCAGGGCTGCCATCCACTGGATCAGGCCACTAGGTAGGATGGCTCCCTGGGCTTGAAACCCTCCAGGGATGGGACACCCACAATTTCTTTGCATACTCCAGTGCCTCAGCACAAAGGCATTTAATGTAATTTAATGTAATCTGCAAACTTGCTGAGGGTGCACTCAGTCCCACTGTCCTGGCAATTGATAAAAATGTTGACAATGGATCCCTGGGGGACACCATTCATCACTGGCCTCTACCTGGATATAGAGCTTTTGACCACAACACTTTGGCTATGAGCATCAAACCAATTCCTTATCCACTGAATAGTCCACCTTTCAAATCTGTCTCTCCGATTTAGAAATATGGTTGTAGAGTGGGACCATGTTGAAGGCCTTTTGAACGTTTGGGTAGATAACATCAGTTGCTCTTTCTTTGTACACTGATACTGTCACCTCGTAGTAGAAGACTACTAGATTGTTCTGGAATGATCTGCCCTTGGTGAAGCCAGTCTGGCTGACTTGGACCACTTCCTCATATTGCATGTGCTTAGTGTATCTTCCAGAAGGATTTGTTTCATGATCTTCCCAGATGCAGATACAGCACCTGTAGTTTTCCTGGTCTTTCTTTCTACCTGTCTTAAAAATGGGTGGTAGACCTTTGGTTTTGCCAGGCACAGTAACATGTTGATATCACAAATGCAGGCCTGTGTCAAGCAACAAACCTCGAAGCAGACTGTACAGATGACAAATGGGTGTTTCAGTGGCTCTTAGTAAGGACTCTCCAATTGCTAACACCTTTTGCACATTTTTTTGGCTGCACTGGTTCCAATATGGGTGGTGGATAGACCAGCTTTGTGTTGCTGTCATTTCTTGGGTCTTGAACGTTACCCATGCCTTTTCTTGTTTCCAACCCCAGAGCCTTGCATCTGTTGCATAGGGGCACTTAAGGGGCAAGAGGGAGACTCATCCGGCTCCAAGCAGAGACTAGGACCCATTAGCCTATGTCTTGCAGGTTTTATCGTTTGCCTCTTCAGGGTTTGAAGCTAGCTTAGCTCCTTTCCCTTGCAGGGACTTCAGACAGGGTTGTTGGTCTGCCCGTGTCACTGCACAATACCACACATCAGTTTCTCTCTCTGATACCTGAATACTACATTCACTGGTGATTTCCTCATGCAACCTAGCCACTTGCTCAAAAAGTCTGTCAAACTGGGCACACTTGCTCAGGGTTCTGCCCTCACACTCTAGGAGAACTTCCAGGTTCTGGAGTTCCCCACAACTGAAGATATGGGCAGCTTTCTTCGTGCATTGGGAGTGTTTGTCTGCCATGTCACTGGCCGCCCAGTCTGGGTTTCCATCTCAGACCAACAACTTGTGGCCAGTGGTCACAATGTGTATTTCAATAATGCTATTTCCAGAAGACAGAGAAAGAGCAAGAGCTGCCTGGTGCCCTCCTGGTCGCTCCCCTGAGTGCATCTTGGAGTCTGACTGTTAAAAATGAAGTTACACTGCTTTTAAATGTCAAAAGTGCTGCTAGCAGAGGATGGTTTCGATCCATCGACCTCTGGGTTATGGGCCCAGCACGCTTCCGCTGCGCCACTCTGCTGCTTTTATTTTTGTTTTGGTGGATAAATAAAATGTACTCCAGCTCTATTTTGCTGTAAAGTTTCCTTTCTACAATTTTTGTAATTATCTTGTTGCTTTTGAAAGCAAGTAGTCATGGGAAATGTCCACCTTCAGAAAATTTTTCTCAATCTCTTTGTTTCATTATGATTTTGTATAAATCCAGACAAGTGTTTGGAAACATCGTGAAAAGCTCAGCAAAGTGAGCAATTTCCCTCCTTTCACCATGACTGTACAGGGGATTCAAATAAACCATAGCAGAGCAGCAACTGTGTTATGTAGTGATACAGTGAGTGTTATTTAGATGTAAAGAAAATATGTGGAAAACTGTGTATGCTTACATTACTTGATGCTAAACTTAGTGAGATAAATGCATTGAATATAGTCCTCCAAAGAGGAATATAGATCTTTCTTTCTCACAGTTCTCTTCTCCATCTATACCTTCTAATAAATCTTCCTTTTGAAAGATCTCTTCTGCATTAATTTGGAACTTTCAATTCTGCTGCAGCATTTTGTGTTAAATTACAAAACAAAATGGAGTGTTTTTCAATAATTTTAAGATTGCTGAAGAAAAATATTGGTTGATAGCAGTGTTTATGTATTCCTGTGCTGGCGGTACCAAGTTTCTCTATTTTTTTTCATGACAGAATTGCTTTGAGTCTGGCTAAACCAGGCAATGTTTCTGGAAGGTCTGAGCTTTGCTGCCACCCAGGCCAGTCTCTTCAGGACTTTTCCATCTCACACATGAATATGATCTCTGTGGAAGGCTGTGTCTATCTCCCTGCATAAGTTTTTCCCAACAGTCTCTCCTTCTTTCGTAGCCATGACTTGGGCTACTCTGAGAGATTTTGCTGCAAGATTTTGCTGATACAAGGGAGGGAGAGCTGCTGCTTTCTACTGCATAAAGATGGAGGAACCTGAAGAACTGAAACTGGGGCGCAAAGGGTTGAAGAAATGTACCCTACAAAGGATTGTTTCTGGTGGCTGCCCATGTGCTTCTATGTGGTGGTGACTACTTTGACTGATTTGTGCAGGAAGAGGGTTTTAGCTCTCTAGGCAAGCTTCATTTTGCTGAGCTTCTGCATAACCTACAGGAGAACAACAGCGCTCAAATGTCCTGTGAGCCAGAGCTAGTGTGTGGGCATCTACTTCATGCACACACACATGTGCAAGCACATAGATTGGATTATTCCAGATTCTTCTTCCTGCCTCTGCACTATGCTTTGCAACTTCCTCCATCCTCCACAAACTTTTCTAGAGACGATATATAGATGGTTGTTGCCACATTACTGCTTCTTACCATTTCTTACATGAGTTATATAGATGGCCATAATTTTATTCAGATGTGTACGTGAATGTGATAGGGAAATGTATATCCAGTAGGAAAAGGAATGCTTCCTGTTTATCCATATCTCTTTCTCACTGATCTCATTTCCTCCACAGGATGACTGTGTCTATATGAAAAAGAACCCTATTGAACAAGCAGGAAAATGGAAAGATGAAGACTGTAAATCAAGCAAAAGCTACATATGCCAGAAGAATACTGGTGAGTTTTCTTTAAGCATCTTCTAGAATAGCTTATATATTATTTTTTATGTCAAACTCGCTTTAAAAGTGATTTTCTCGTGTTCGCTGTCATTTTAACTGAAATTAATGCCAGTATCTCTTGCATTAGGATCCATTTCAACAAGCACACATACTGTTTCCTGCAAGAAAAACTCCATCCTATTTTAAGGACCAGACCAGTAAATTAAAAATAATGATAATGATAATAATAAACTATGGATCATCACGTATTTTATTATTTTTAACAGTCAGGATGGAGGGAGTGGGAACTGTCAAGATCGTTTCTGACAAGAAAAGTTTGTCAGAGAACACAAAATCATGCCTTCATCACTGCAGTGCTAATTGGGAATCTTAATTTGTTATTTCAGTCTCTCTGAATTAGTTGACTACTCAGATACACTAGAACCTCTTTTAATGTGATAATATGTCTAGCCAAGATAAAGCTTCCAACTTCACTTTTTGTTTATTTGTTTGTTGCAGACCCTAAATTGCAAAGTTCCCAAGCTGTGGTTCCAATGTTTGGCTTTAACAACTATGGTGATGACCGCTATGCTGTCATCAACTATAAAATGAACTGGGAAGAAGCACAGAATAATTGCAGAGACCAATATGCAGATCTTGCCAGCATTTTGGATCCTTATGTTGAATCTTACCTGTGGTTACAAATACTAAAGCATGGAGAGCCTGTATGGATTGGTCTTAACAGCAACATGGTAAGTCAATAGAATGGTTGTGACAAACACAACTGTACTTCAGATCAGCATAGATCAACCATATTTCTCGCTCAGAGGTTGGTCGGATCCACTGCTGTGGCCTCCAGCAAGACTGCTATTAATCAGATCCATGAATGCTTGGCAGTCATCAAAGTCTTGATAAGATATTTGACTTCCCTCCACTTAAGAAGTTTTAAGCAGGAAGAAGGTGTCAGGCTGCACAGGGTGGGGTTAACAGAGCCATAACTGCAGCTGCTGCTGGTCATGGTCTTCAAATAGTGGTGAAATCCACTGAGGAAAGTACATGTTGTAGAGATAAAAATGCTTATATTTAGTAGCTGGTCCTTGCAATGCAGAGGTCTATGCACGTGTCCCATGAAAAATGTAGTCAGTATTTCTTGTTACATTGGAACTTCTGCTTCTTTTTTTTTTCTTTCTTTGTAAAAATACATAAAAGCTTCTGTTAGAGGAATGCTAACAATAGTTTCTCTGCAATTTTTGTTTGATTTCTGTGTATATTTGGATTCCTTCAATAAAAACTTCAGTCGCATACTCACTTTTGCTACCACAAAATGCCCTTTGTCCGTTTACTGTACAAATCATACAGTATGAACTGAATAATGCAGATTGAGTCATGAATGAATGTCTGTAGGACTACCATCCTATCTGCTGCAGAAAGCTGAAGTTTAGTCATGACAGAGGAAAAATTGTGTTCAAGAAACTGTGATTCTGATCTCTCCTAACTTTTATATACCTTCAAGTGTAGTCTTAATTTTCTTTGAATCTAATTCATGTATGTGACATGACCTTTATTGTCATTTGCTTTTAGACTCGTGGCCTTTACATGTGGTCAGATAGAAGGAGGAGTAGATATCACAATTGGGCCAGTGGAGAACCAAATAAGAATGCAGCCTGTGCCTATTTAGATTTGGATGGTTTTTGGAGAACAACTTCTTGCAATGAAACATTTTTATCTCTCTGTAAACAATCTGATGGTAGGTTGTGAATAGGAGAAATGCATTTAAGAAGACTGGAATATCAAGTCCTGTCTTTCAGCAGGAGCAGTACATGTTTTCCTCGGCTTTTAAAAACCCACTGAAAGCTGTTCTTCTCTTTAACAGAGTTAATTCCTACTGAACCACCACAGCTTCCAGGAAAGTGTCCTGAAACAAAGCATGGTAGATCTTGGATTCCCTTTCGTGGCCATTGCTACTATGTTCACACCAGTTCTGAAGTAAGCTGGCCTGATGCTTCCATGTCGTGTATTCAAATGGGTAAGTGCTTTTTTATGAGAGCTGCTCTGAAAGTAATGCCTTCTGTTTTACCATGTCAGCCCATGATGTCAGAAGTGGACACTGGTAGTATGTCAGTAAAGGTTGAACTTTCCTGCCACTATATTCCATTTTATTGTGAATGTGCAATCTAATAATTGAAAACTCTTGGGCTTTAAAGGATTCCTTCTGTTCCCCTTCCCGTCTGCCTTCCCTCCCCCACTCCCCTCACTTCTCCTCTATTCCCCTCCACTTCCATCATCTTTTTTTTTTTCACGATTGTTTACTGAAGAAAAAAAAGTATAGTTAGAAGTATTGATGAAATTTTATGTATTATTTATTTGATATTTCAGGTGCTTCTCTGGTTTCCATAGAAGATCCAGCTGAAATGAACTTCCTTTTACTTTACTTGTCTCCACTTGCAAGTGATATCAGAAAATTTTGGATAGGATTGTTCAAAAATATTGAAGGTAATCATTTCATAATGGCCTGGAAGAGTAACGAAGTTAACTTTGTGCAGAGCTTATGAGCATTTAAATTTGACGTGTTCGTCCCCATCTGAACATCCCTGTGAATTAAAAGAGTGAAAATGATAATGTATTTAACCAAATAATAAATTTCATTTGCAATGTACTTGGGCCTGGTAGACTAGAAACATTCCTTCATTTTATCCACTTACTATTTAATGCTTTTTAATTTTAGGGGAATGGATGTGGACAGACAGAAGTGTGGTAGAATTTGTCAACTGGGAGAAAGGAGAGCCTACAATGATGTATGATGAACACTGTGTGGACATGGATGTCTCAAGTGGAGCCTGGAGGAACTATTACTGCTCTGTTGGCCGCAGTTTCATTTGTAAAATCCCAAAGAGTGAGTTCTAAATTATATCTACTGAATTATTTTGCAACTAGTGGTTAAGTTGCACCAGGCCTAATAGAACACTAACTGCATACTCTTTGCATATGGATATTAATGCATGTGCATTCAAGCTGGGAGTAACTCTCGTTGAGAAAAATAATGTAGGAGAAAAGCCTGAGTCACTTTTTTATCTTCTCAGTTTAAGAGCATTGATTTATTTGGCATTGGCTGTGCCAAGAACATGCCAGTTGGTGAGAGTGGAGAAAATTGCATTAGAGTGCAAGAGGCATTAGATGAAGAATAGATGACTAGGTTGGTGATGAGAAGACAGGTGGCTAAGCTAAGAGGCAGCTGTGTAAAGTCAGTGAGCTTCTGGAGAAGGAAAGTAAGATCTGCCAGTTGGTCTGATATACATGAAGTGTGCTCAGTTTTACTGGATGGTTAAGCAGTGCCAGTTAACAGTGGGAAGTGTAGCCCAAATAATTTCTCTGCTGACCCAGGCATGAGAGCTACCAAGACTGCCAAAGAAAACACTATGTTTTATTTTTAATGGCAGCCTTGTGGTTTATGGTTGAATGTGTCACAAATCCTGAGGTAAGGCCGCTAACATGCACAGCAGTTCTTCATAAAGTGTGAAGGGAATACATCTGCATATACATATACAGAGTGTGCCACATTTTATCACATCAGCTGGGAAATGGTTTGAAAAGGCAAACAGATCCACTTCACACATATAATTCACACAACTTGAAACTAATTGAATCTTCTGTTTTCGGATCTCCACATATTACAATACAGTCATCCACGCACTCTGAAGGGCCAGCCTGCTAGCCCTGCCAAGAATTTACTGCATCCCAAGCAAGAGAGAGAGGATAAAGAAATTATCCAAAAATACAGCTTAAATTCTTTTAAGTGAAAACATGCTTTTAAGCTATTCAAATGTAAAAAATTGAATTATTCAGAGAGAAGGACAGGTACTGTGGTAGTGTGAAAACATCCTCCTCCACAACCAATAAAAGTGTTCAAAGCAGTTTCCAGTGAGAGAACAATCTGGAGTTTTAACAACAAACATGTTTAACAAAAATAGTTGATAAATTCAACGAGAATTTTTTGAAACAATGTTTTCATATAGTTTTCATCTCCATTAAGTAAAATTTAATAGGAACACAAAATAACAATTATGCATATGGGTATGTAGTTTGGATGACTACTTGCAAACTGTGTATAATATATATATTTTTTATTTTTGAAGTTATTGAAGTTGAACCAACCCATGATTCATCTGTCAATCAAGGTAGGTTTTATAAGCACATTAAAAAAATTTCAATACATTACAGACATTCATTATTTACAAATAAATGGGTTTCATTGAAGTTCCCATTTAACTATCTCTGGTGATTTTATTTAAAACCTATCTCAAAGGACAATGTTTATTGTCTTATTTATATTTTTCTTCTTTTCTGAATAAACTGTGTTACAATATAATGATACTTTTGAAAGAAATGTAGGAGAGATTTGACACAGTTTTGCACTGTCCATCCAGAATGGGTGTCAATTTTAAGTATGAGTATGATTGTTCAGTACTTTTCTAGTTTACCCAGCAGGTTTATTTAGGGAAATACTTGTTTGCATAATAATCTGTGGTCATTTGTAGTAATTGTTCTGTTTTGTTTTTCATAGCATCGAAAAGAGAAGCTGCTGTTTCATCCTCACATAGTCTAGGTGTGATGATTGTTACACTAATCTTCCTTCTGCTAGCAGGAACTGGCCTTATAGTCTATTTTTTCTACAAGAAGAGACATGAACAGGGAACTGTTACAGCCAGTTTTGGAAATGTCATATACTGTGGTAGTCCTGACCCTGGAACTCATGAATCAAACTGTCTTGTGACCAATATTGAAGAAAATGAACAGGAAACAGTATAATAAGTAGGGTAAACCTGGGCCTGATTGGAAAGGAATTGAAGTACTGGAATACTAAAATTCTGAAGTTTTCTCCTATGGAAATTCTTGTTCATTTTGCACAGGATACTTCTTGTTTATAATAGTGGGAACAAGCAATCTTTCAACACTCAGTCTGCTCACAAACAGTAGTACTTGGGAGAACTGCTGAATATACATAAAACCCTGGAGCTACACTGTATAAAGGAGCACTCTGGCTGTTCCAGTCTCTGCATGAGTCCTGCATCACTCATTACAGGAAACTGTGAGAGAAAATGCCTTAGCATTCATCAAAAATTGTATCTAGATCTGTAGGAATCCTGGAGATACCACCTCTGATCTCCACCATATACTGGCAGAATTGTATAGATTGGATGGCACCTCCAAGATCGCTTGGTACACACTCATGCTGTATGCATCCTGCCCCAGCCAGGCAGCCTGCTCTGATGTTTATCCATGCTCTTAGTAAAGATTTCTTTCTTTATATCAGATTCAAATGTTCCCTTGTTTTCCCACTTGTATAGCAAAATGCTGCACATGTCTGACAAGATTTTGACTGCATCTTTTCTATAAAGACCCATTTAAGGCAGTTGAATACAACAGTCAGGTCTCTCATTAGCCTATACTTCTCTGCTTTGATACTCTTCTTTTTATTATATATTCATACATCGAGACTCCTATTCCTCTCAGCAACCCTTGGCTGGACTTCAGTTTTTCTCTATCCAGCTCCAGCACGTGCTTATTCATGGAGTCAAACCACCTCAGATGAAGCCTGGACTTTGAATTGACTGTTACCCTTACAGTGCCCTAGTCTAAGCAATTTTTCACCAACCTTGCAATACATAAGCTATAGAATAAGAGCGGATTTTGAAAGTCCTGCTAAAATCAAGGTAAATGATATTCATTTCTCTCCCCTTCTTTGGGGATTGTGAGCCAGTTATATTTTCATACAAAGTAATCAGTTTGGCCAGGCACAATTCACCCTTTGTAACTGTGTTCTGACTTCTTCCATTCATCTTTTTCCTTGTCTTATTTTATTTCTGGAAATGGCTTTCAAGAGAGTCATTCCATAACCCTCCTAAGGACTGAGGTGACCTCTTCAAGTCACTGTAACATGTTAGAGGTGATAGAGTGCAGACTCCCAGCAACCACAGCCAGTTCCCTCAGCATTCTCAGATACATCCTCTCAGGTCTCATGGACTTCTATATATGCAGCTAACATTAGTTCCTAACTCAATCTTTCTGTGCCACGCGTAACACTTTTCTCCCCTAACATCTGCTGCTAGCTGTTAAAGACCTGTGGAGTGTGAGCGGTGATTGATGACATTGAATACCTCAGGCCTGTACTTTGTAGGCCTCCTTCTCCTTCATCTATGCAAATGTGTCTTCCTTTTGCTGCTGAAGTACGTGCAGAAGTGCTCTGTGTTGCCCTTCATCTTCCTGGTTAGTCGCAACACCAGCTGAGCTTTCACTTTCCTTGTCCTGCCTATGTGTCCCCAGGACATGTCCCTATATTTGTGTGCTGAGTAGCTTGTGCATTTTTCACCTTCCATACACTACCCTTTGAGTTTCATGTCAGAAATTCCCTATAAAGGCAGGCTTGCTTACTTCCTTGCCTACTTTGTGTTCTTCACACTGGGACAGGCTGTTCTTGAGTTTAAGGAGGTTGTTCTGGAAGATGCAAAAGCTATTCTGGTATCCTTGGCATTTCAATAACCATGCCTGGACTTGATTTTCCTTTGGGTCACCATTGTATAAATTCAGATCAGAAAACTCAGTAATGCAGCTATTACATATTCTCATACTGGGATTTCTACAACACGTATCTGTAATATAGGAATGATACAATACATCAGGGTATTTCCTCAAAAAAGGTATTATTTAATCTTATTTTAATGGTCATTTGTAAAATGTCAGTCTTACCTGAATGAACACATTTTCCTCTTCATATGACTAATACAAGGATAGAAAGGTCAGCTAAGAGATGTGAATGTATTGTGAATAGAAATATTTTCTCATTTAAAAAACAGAATAGGAATTTCAACAGTGTCTGTGAAAGGAGAACAGGTAGGATGCATTGTAGTGAATTCATAGATGACAAAATTATTTAAAGTTTTTCACTGAAATTACCAATACAGGTGAACATTACATATATTTTTAGGCCATTTCTTCAAAGTCTGAAGCTTGTTATTGGGAAGGCTTTTATGATTTCAAACCAAATTCTCTCCCTCTCAAAGTCTGCTTCAGTTCAGTGAGTTTTGTTCCAGACTTACTAAGCCTGCATTTCATACAAGTATATTGTCTGCTTTCAGAAAGTCTAAGAATATGCAATATTCTCATATGTTTTTTTTAACTTTTCCAATGCATCTTATGCCAAATGTAAACAGTCAAATGACTCAAAGCTCTTAGTCTCAAGGTCTTTATTTAATTTTTTTTTTTTTTTTTGGATATTTTAATCTTCTGACAGACTTTAATCATGTTTAAATTAAAATATTTTACTTGTACATGAAATATATGTAAATAAGATTTTGTTAGACTTTTATTCACTAAATAATCATTAAAAGGCTGGTTATAAGTATAAGCTTATGTGTCTTCTTAAATAAAAACAATTTATCATAAAAGTTAAGGTAACAGAAAAAAGGGGCAGGATTCTTGTAGTTCTACTGAAATAAAGATCTAATTTTCCCAGTTTAACTTGTTCTTAAACTCCAGTAGTGATTTGTCATTACTATCCCATGAAACTGTGTCATTCTTCTTTATTCCCGAAAGTTTACCCTAATAATTGTCTAATGATATTCTTGTAATTTAAGACTACTCGTTTAGTCTACTACCCTAGCAGTTTCTGAATAAGTTTCTCACATATTTGGTAGTTCTTGTCATGTCTTTTCTCCATGATTTCTGATATTTACACCTGTTTATCCCTTCTAACCTCATTGGCTGTGTGTTCTCCATCTTCAGTCCTTTTGACATTCCCTTCTAGACCTTCTTGAATGGTATGTAGTTACTTTTACAGTACAATGCACTAGTGATAAGTTATTTCAGGTGAGATCCTAACAATGCTAAGCAGATAAAAGAAAGATTAGTTCATTTTTGTAATGCTTGTAAAAAAAATACTATTCTGTCTGAGTTTATCTAAATGCATTTTATAGAATCTATAGGTTTGGATAAAGAAATGGTTATCAGAAATCAATAATCCAAAACGAGGAAATTATATATATGAGAAATTAGTGTGTGAAAATTAACAGGGATTGGTAAGCTTTATAAACTAATATCCAGTTGCATTTGTAAGAACTGATAAACTCACGACAGCAAGAGTATGCTGAGGCTGTAGAAGGCCACTAGAGCACACAGAAACCAACAGTGGATTGTTAAACCTGGACTGCATCCAAGACAGCAGTGAGTGGCACCTGATAATGAAGACTGTGATCCTCTAAAGGTTGTTCCAGGTGCTTCCTGAGAAGCCCCAGCATGGCCTCTGCAGCTGAGGATATGGTCGGGATTAGTTGCCAAATATTGCTTCAACCATTTAGCTGTGAGGGACCACCTGAGAGCAAATTCTTTAAAAGAAGCAGTGAATATGTTGTGTCACTAGTTGTCTGCTATTCACTGTTTTCAGACTGGTGAAAAATAAATCAAACTTATTCAAAGAAATACTGGTTATGATCTGCAGTTCCCCCCAAATTGATCCTGTATCAGTTAAAATGGACTTAAAAAAAAAAACTTTAGTCTATAAATTCAATTAGAATGCATAAAGTATTGTGAAATGAACTGATAATTTCAGGTAAGATTCCAGTGGGCAAGAGCCAGACTTTCTGTGGTCAATTGGAGAGGTTTGAACTATTCTATAAACTGGTAAGTTGTCCTGATGTCACTGCATCTGGACTCAGGAAAAGCTAAGGTCCCTAGCGTCTCTTCTTTGTTGTGTTCTTACCTGGCATATCCAACTTTCTTTTGTGGAGAAGCTTCTGGGGTGATGGAAAGGAACAGACTTCCCATAGAGAGGTATAGAGAAAAATGCTTGCAACCCAAGGACACACAGAGAATGTTTAAAGACGATCAGTTTGCAGATACAGTGGAAAGTGGAGAGATTTGTTTGTAGACAAACTAGTAGAGAATGAAAAAAACCCTTTGGTGTCCTGTTACATGCTTGATTTGAGAAAAAGGTGTTAGTAAATCCACTTGCAGGATCTGGCCAATTTCAATCTATCTGCTGGGTGTGGAGAAAGCAAGACAAACAAGGGTGATGGAAGCTATATTGGGTGTATAGTTTCCGTGGTCAGTGGGGAGAATGAGAGAGCCACAAAGAGGCAGGTGGAATAAATATGAGGATACATTGCACATCTCCCGACCCCTCAAAGATGTCTCCTGTAAGAAATTGTTTTGTATTGCTAGGCAGTGGGAACAGCAGCCTTTTCTCTTGGTGATGCTACAACATGTGATGGTGATGGTTGTTTGCTTTCTGTCTGAAAACAAGTGTTTGATAATGGCACATTATTATGAGTACAGTTACTTAATGTTGCACTTAAAAGCAAGCAACATTTACAATCTATTCAGAGTGAAATCTGTTTACACCAAATTTTTAATAGGAAATGGGAAAACAGAAATATGCCATCTCTACACGTTGCTAAAATAACAAATGTCTGAGAAAGAAGAGACTATCTTACTTGTGGCTGATTATTTCCCGAAGCTGCTATATTTAAATTGCACAACATTAAAGCTGTTCATTCTTAGTTGGACTAAAACTAAAACAGAATTGATTGTGCCACTAAAAGCTGTCTGCATTATAATTACTTCACTGAAGATGTAAAATTTAATTGTAAAAATCAAATGTCAGAGATTTGGAATCATACCTACAAGAGTAAGTCTATATCAAGAATTTGTCTGTAGAGAATTCTGTATCAAGAATCTGTCTTTAACCCATGCTTTAAACTGTGCTTATGATTTTACTGTGTTTCTGAGCCTGCTAATGTGAATAGGTGTGGATATGTACAGCCCCTTCAGATGCAGGTGGGGAGGAGGCACGGTTCCCATGGCACCTTTCTCATGATGACTGCAGGGTAACCTGGGCACGGGGCTTTGGTTGGCAGGCAGGGGAGCTGGCTCTGGGCCAGCTAGGATGACTGGCTTTGATGTGCAAGAAAGGCTTCCTCAAAGCAGTGCTGCCCTGAAGAGCTGCAGCATCTTTTATTTACCACTGAGTGGAGTCCTTATCTAATGCAGCTCTAATCAACCATGTAGACGTGTGAAGCTTGATTCCATAATCTGCTGTGTAACTCTTTGCTCAGAGCAGCACGGCAATGAAGCCATGGCTGGTGTCAGAGCTAGATGGCACAGGGTGAGGCTAAGGCAGGGCTCATGCAGGATTCCCTCGCTGGGCACCACTGTCAAATCTGTAGTTTCTACAATTGGTTATGTATAGGCAATTTTTTTTATGTACAAAGTGAGAGATCTGATAATAAAAGTATATTAATATCAAAACACACATATTTTTACCTGTTAGACACCACTGGTGCTTTCTTTTGTGTGTGCTCTGGATTCCCTTCCATTGCCCTAATTACCTTATTAAGTGACATGGAAAGCTGGGCTGATGTTCCTTTATAATCAGTTTCTATGGGCAATTAAAGGATTCTGGGCAATTAAAGGGGTTGGGCCCCAGCAATCTAGATAAATTATCTTCACAGATTAAAGAGGGAAGTGGGGTGAAAAGAAATCACTTACGCAGTCTAGAAGACACAAATGATATCTAGTAGAAACAGAACAGAAGCAATGTTAGCTAAAACCAGGCAGTTGCTGACAGATATAACTTCACCTTACAAAGCACCATTTTTTTCCAACTGCCCCTCGAAGAATTAGTTCTGAATTCCTTAGTTGTTTCTTTGTCATAATGTTTTATTGTTTTCAGAGATCCTATAGTTGTTTACTGAGAATTGCACATCTCTGAGTACCGCAGCCAGTTCTCTAAGCAGTAAGGTTTATCAAATTAATCTCATCTATTTATTTGTGTGTTTGTTTGTTTTTTGTTTATCTTACAAACAATCAAAATAAAACATCCAAAAAGCCAATGTATACCATATAGAAAACAATATATGGAGTTGTTCTGCAGCCCTGCAGTTCTGGATTTGATCTTGAATCCATGCTGTTGTTCTGTGCAATGTTGTGCAGATCGCTTTCAGAACTAATCAATCCTCATTGTTAAGAAATGGTCTTGCAACTATTTGCCCATCTCCCGTTGTTTACATGCCTTCTAGTGAAGGAGCTGAGAAAATGGTACTTATATAAAGATAGCGAATGCATTTGTTTTATGTGATGAATTGTGCTCATGAATGTGGTGACAGTGTGTCACATAAAATAGCAAAGAAAATGTACTTTTCACTGAAGCTTTCCAGAACAGACTTGAATTTGATAGACTGTGTTGCTGCCAAGAAAATTGTCAAGATTACTAAAAATGTGGGCAGGAGCCCAGACTGAGCTTGAATTCACATTGGCTTCATAAATATGGAAATTCAAAGAAGTTAACAACACAATACCTGCAGTGATAAGAACAGCAGCTACAAAAGTGTGCCTTGATGGGCATTGTGCCCACTTAGGTGAACGTTTAGAGATGTTAGCAAGAGGCACTGGCTGCAGAGAATGCTGCCTTGGATAGTCATGTCACTGGCAACTGGCTGTGATTCAAATGTAAAGTCTTACCCAAAGCTCTCCAGCTATCTACAGATATTTTAGATAAACTGAGCAGCTTTGTGATTCTGCAAGTCATGACATAAAGAGCTGAAAACATTTTTACAGGCATCAGTTAGATTTTGTAACATCATTCAGTGCAGATGTGGGAATTAGAGAATGAGAATGAGATTAGAGGTTTGCTTGGGAGGGAGAGGAACCTCATCAGTTGCATAAGCACAGATCTGTGAATGAAAGACTAACCTTTCACTTTTCCTGTGTCTGGAAACCACAGGAACTTTGTGCAGTGAATTTTCTAACTCACTACAGAGATTCTGGTTACTCCACAGAAATCTGTCAGGAGACCATCAGTTCCTTTCACAGCTGTCTGTCAAACTGATGATTTTACATGCAGCTTCTTAATTATTTTTCACTTTTTCTTTCATCCTCTTAGCATTCATTAGTTGCAGAGACAGGAATGGTAAGGTTCAGCTCTGCAAATTTGCAAGTTTCCTTTTTCTCTGTGTATGTATTCATGAAGAATTACCCCATTTTTGGTTAGTGATGCAAAAGAGCATTTGAAAATTCTTTTAGATAACACCACAGGATATTGGCACTAGTGGGTGTAATACAATCTTCCGGCATGAAATGACCAGGTTGAGCACTTTTTCCTCAGACATATAGGTACCTGGAGCAGGTTTAAATGTAGAAAACTCTGATAGAGGTTGTCTTCATCAGTAAGTGCATTTGTAGGTTACAATGGGGCTAATCTATCCCTGGGGCCCTGGGCCCAGCTTCATGCAGCTTGCGTGGATGGCAGTAAGTTTTTTTTACACACTGTGCAAACTAAATGAACAAAACTTGTCCTGAAAGTCTGAGCCATATATCCTAAACATGGCTGTCACCCCTCTAGCTCTTTTCAGGCTCATTAGTGGCTGTATCAATCTGTCTAAATAAGGATAGCTTTAGGTATGGATCTTAAATTTTGGTGAGGTCCCTTTCTCCATAAAACAGACAATTCTGCACAACCGGAGCAGCCAAATTTGCATGCCAAACACAAGTTCAGACTAAGTAAGGTGATATCTTCAGGAGCAAACAGCCTTGAGAAGCATGTAAACTGTGTTGAATGATGACTGAACCTTGGGCACCAGCTCCTCCTCCCAGACAGTTACAAGTTCAATCCCAAAAAGAAATCAAAGAAAAACACTTGCATAATGCTTAGACTATGCCTGAAAGAGCTGTGACAGATTTAGAAGCTCTTCATAACAAAGAAATCTGGAAACTATTTCAGATTTAAGTCAGTTCTTGAAGCAGTTCACAGAGCTCCTTTTACTCTGTCTGAGAACTACTATGTGTAACTGCCCAGAAAAAAAAATATCTGAGGCATCCAGATCTTTTTGTCATTTTGCAGTTAGAAGATCTCTTTAGAAACAGTCCATGTGAATGTTTGCTCTATTCTCCTTATGTGCTCTTAATTATGAAATTTATTTTCTCTACCAGAAAATACATTTGATACAATTGCAGTTGGCAGTTGTGCGAAGAGGGGACAGGGACTTCCTTGTAAGTTGATGAAGAAAGAAGAAATGTCAGTTTCTTCAGAAGGAACTCTTCCTCCCCCATGGGAAGGGTAGAGGGAAGATTCCTGCCACTGTAAGTTTCTTTTGCATATTCAAGTCAAATTTCATACTTGGCTATGATAGAGAGCATGAAAAAAGGGATTTAAATTTTGTAGAAAATTAAAATATTATCCCATGGAAAATATTTTGAAGCATTTTTGTTCTGGAAAATGGTATTTATCTTGGTGTGCTTTTAATTTTTGTTATAAGGAAGGAAATGTGATAAAGCAAAGGAAGAAAACAATGACCATCATAGAGATAACATAAAGAACAGAGATCTTTTTACAGTTATTTTTATAACTACATATTGATATTCAGGAAATATGACTCCACAAGTTATTTTATCTTAAAAAATAATGCATGTAAACAATAGTTTAAATTTGTATTTTGATTGTTTACAACTAGTACTGAGGCTTAGTTAATGAGAAGCCACTAAAGGGTAGTGCAAAATGTGGATGAGTGTATCTAAAAATAAGCAGCCATGGAGCATACATTGGCCTTCTGTACCTCAGCCAAAATATTGAGGTTGAAATATTCCTGGATCATCTTTCCTAGGGAAAAGATGCAGCTGTGATATGACCTTTGGGTGAAAACCTCCCAGGTGAGGCCCGTCCTCTTCTGGAATATGGAGTCTGTGATTCCACTGCTGGAAAATCTAGTGTTATAGTTTAACCTGGCATCAGCTCAACAAGACTCAAGCATTATGCTCATTCCCACACCTGCCTCCAAGAATTCAAAACAAAATGCAACTCATAGGTTGAGATTTAAATCAAGAATTTCCTGAGATAGAACAGGAAAATCAAAATAAAAATGCAGTTATAATCACCTACCAACCAATTCACAGCAATAATACAGTGCCAATTCTCGGGGCCTAATTCAGGCACCTGTCCTGTCCCCACCCTACCCATGATATCACACCACAAAGGCAGTGGCTCTTCCCCTCTGTGCGGTCTGCTCCTGGATATGTTCTTGTCACTCAGCAAGAGCCTGAACAGCAGTGTGTTATTGATGGTGTTTTGGTTGTCATTAGGATATCCTGGAGATTGCTTTTTCTGAAGGGGAGACAATTGAGTCTATCTGATTTCTGATAACTTCCTATCTTTTTTGTTTTTATAAAGTGTTTCACTAAGTAATCTGTACAAGTACTTAATTATCATTTTTTTTCTCCTGATACTGATTTTCCCTTGTTAAACAGTTTCCGTTGTTCCTTTTTCCTGTACTTGCTGGCTTTTCCTGAGTAGAAGAATTTATGACCTTTTTCCACTTAGTGATGTTTTTATTTTTGAAGATTATTATTTTGTGCTCTAGTCTTCCCTCCTCTGGACAAAGTTCTTTTTGTATCTTCTCAAAGATTATGTGATTCTTCTGTATCTTTCTGAGCTTATGGTATTCCTTATAAGAAGAAAAAATAATAGGTTTAATGTTATTTGTACTTGAAAATTCATCTCCCTCTATTAAAATTTTCTTCTTACAAAAGGAAAGCAGTTAGGTTTGGAAATGACACAGACAATGAAGAATAATTTTAGTTATGTAACAGAAGTAAGGGAGGATTTTTGAAAACAGAAGTCCATGTCCGATTTTGTGAATGGAGTATTGAGGTGTTAATTAGAGTTTGCACAGGCAAAATGTATAGGTGTTTTAGCCTTGGATACCTCTATAATTTCTTTTTAAGGTGAGGCTGATACTAAACACTTCAAAAAGGAAAGCTCTGAAAATGATCTGATGACTACTTTTGTTGAATGTGTAAACATCAGCCACCTGGGTCAGTAAAATGTTATTCAAGGCAAGTATTGGGGTGTATCACCCTATAGAGTTCAAAATGAATATGTAGATAAGATAGACCTATCAGAATAAGAGAACTTCTCAATTATTGGAAATGTTTCCTGTGCCCCTGCTCGAGATGAGGTCACTAATACTTGTTACTTGTGCTTGACAAATTTGAGTTAGAAGAAAAACAAAGGGATTGTCAGAATTTGTACATTTGTGAAATGCTATATAACACAAAAATGTTGAGTTTAAATCTTGCTTGTTCTTGCTTTAAAGCATACAGTACATAGTAAGTCTAACAACTTTCTGGTTACTCATAATAAAAAAGACTAGAGAAGTATGTATTTAAGGAATATCTCCCAGTATCAGACAAAATTCTATGCTATTTCTCATTATCCTTCTACTGAAGTTAGTGTAATAGGAAGTTTCTCCCTCTTTTAACGAATTAAACTTATTGTTAAATCTGATTTAGGCATGTGTCTTGTGTCATATCTTGTACATTACTGATAGTAATTTAACATTACCATGTGAAATATTTCACTTCAGTTTTAATACAAGCATAGAAGGTAAGGCTTCTTTAATTTCAGTAGGCATTCTTTCTTTGTTGTTTTTGTTCTCGGTGTAGCTAACAGAGCTGACCTTTCTGTCACAATTCACTTTATTTGTGAAGGTTAAAATACCAAGAACTTAGTGTATTTTTGACTCCTCTCTGTCACTGCAGAACTTCATGGACTTATATTTTATTTGCATTTTCTTTTTCTTTTTCTCGTGTGTTCATGGAGCACAGGACTTTTCCTAATCTGTAATAAATTCTATTTATGAAAAGGCTGGCCTTTTTTTCTTTTTTTCTTTTTTAATTATTGACTGCACTGTATTACTGCTAGCACACTATAGGCCAGGTCATATGGAGCAAGTAATTAATCTACTTAAAACTTACTTTCACAGCAACTTTTGTAGAAAATGTAAGGCAATTTCATGATGATATAATTGATTTTTCATTACCCCAGAAAAATTTGCAGTCTTTTCAGATTTTGGTCTCGTGAATTTAATACTTCCTACTCTGGCTAAAAATGAAGTGCAAAACTTTACCAATTTCACTTTCTAATTAGTGAAGATCAGTTTCAGAATTCCATGCAAAATTTCCTTTTTTTTCTTGTTTTTAAATGTGTTGCTGAATGTATTTTTATGACATATTTTTATGACATTTTATGACATTTATTACATTAAATGTCTATCATCTGTGTAGTACCCACACAGGAAGTCTACAGCTGCGCATAATGTATTTAAGATGTGAGGATGTTTCAATTATTCTCTTCTGAGACATTTTGGTAACTACGTGTAAATATATTATGACTCTTATTAGGAAAAAGCAGATAAAAATCCTATTTTAGAAAAAGCAAATATTCTTTCTCAAACAATGTTTAACTCATTTTTCCCCAGGGAAAATTCTGGTTCTCTCATCCGTGGTGATGTTGCCTTTCTGCTTGATCTCTTCTTGACTGCATTTCCTTTTACTAGATGTGTAAAATAGAAAATGAATGATCATTTATTTTTTTCCCTTTGTTGGTTCTTATTTTAACCTATGTGGATTCTATTGTTTGAACTACTGATAAACAGCAGCTTTAAACTGATGTCTTTATCAGACTGAATGAAATGCCAGACAGCCACCTATCTACCTTGCTATAACCTGCCCATATAAATGGTAGCATGTAACAAAGACTGATCTCATCTATATTTGAAGATGGGAGACTTACCTTGGGGCTAAGTGATCCTAAAGGATTTTTGCTGTTGAAAGATCACAGAGCAATTTTTGGGCTGGATAAAGAAGTTATTTTATGTCACTGCAGCTTTCAGTGAACACCTAGCATCAGCATTCAGCAGATCATTGCCTGCAAAACCTTCATGTTGCTCCAGCTATTTGTTTAGGTACAACAGATATGGTGAGGTATAGGATGCTGTTTATACTGTGCTGCTATTTTTCTCAACTTTTGAGTGAATAAAAATTTAATGAACTTATTGAGATTTCCAGATGAACATTTGGTAATTCAGCTTTCACACTATTAGTAAAATATCTGTCATGGGATTGGTGTCTAGGATGTAGGTCTAACAACTAACGCTGCAGCCTCCTTGAATTTGAGGGAAAAGAAAACTGACTAAATTCGTGTCAAGGGGTGCAACTTTGTTTTATAGGCTGGATTCTGAGCTTCTAGGTTAGGACTGGGCAATCTGTGCCGTATGGACATTTGCAGCTTGCTAGTAGACCAAGCACTGCTCCCATGGTTAGGCTGCCCCATGAGCTGAAGACTTCTGACTTTGGCAGATTGCATAGGTGTCATAGGGCAAGAACACAGTGATACCTCCCATATATAACTCACCAAGGTGCATTTCTGGTGACTTGCAGTGACCAGGAGTCATAGGTAAAGGTGAAGAGACTCTTGTGTCTTTGCTCTTCTTCATATTCTAGTCTCATGGATTTTGATGTCGCTGAGCAGCAATCTCAATGTTAGAACAAGCTCAGAATCCTGCAATTCTCAATACTGGACATAGTAGGAAAGATTCAAGAGTGCTCAATCTACTCATGAACCAAAGTTTGCTATGCTATCAGGTGTGTCGGGCTCTGCTGGTTAGAGGATCAACAGAGCTAAGTAAAGAGACAGTTCTGTTTTTATCTTTTTTTGTTATTGCACAGTGTCTAACTGAGAAGAAAGAGGAATGCCTCTTGGTTCTGCACCATACAAGTGCCTGAGTAAAACATGACTCCTGATAGTATAAATGACAACATTTCTTTTATATAAATAGGCCATAAGGAAATACTGTCTGTCTGAGACATGCCAGTTTAGCCTAAAGAAAGCTTTTACACTTTGTAGGCAAGATGTTTGGCAGCTGATCAAAAGACTTAGGGAGAAGAGTAGTGTCAAATGTCTTTTCTAGAAAAAGGTGCTGTCCTTGTCATTCATAATATATTTTGTCACCATCTGAAAAACAAAATTTGGTTATCTTTGCTCTTAACTTCCTAATATCCAGACCATTTCCTTGTAATTTCTTATTTTGTAATCCAATTTCTCCTTTTTATTTTAATCGTGCAAAATTTCTCAGAGAATTAACTTTCTTGAGTTGTCTTTCTCCTGAGCAGCCAAGTAGAAACAACTCTGTATTTAAGAAATGTAATCATCTTGGCAGCAAAGAGAAGGTGATGCCAAATTTCTTTGCTATCACACTGCTACAGTTGCAGAATAAGTATGCTACTTCACTTTAAATAATATTTTCATACAACAGATTGATTTTTTTTCCCATGTAACAGTTTTTCCAAACAAAACAAAATATTTACCTGATAGAAATCTACTGTGATAAAGTGAGGCCTTTATGCAACTAGAGAGACGTCTGCTGTGATTTGGAGAGGAGTACTGCTTCTTCCAGATTGAGATACGTTCAGAAACCAAACTCCTGAGTGCTTGTTCTGTGATCTGAGTAAGAATGGGTATGTGGCATTTCCTGAAACTGTGGCTGGCTCTTGGGATCACTGTCTGACAAGATTTACCTACTCCAAAGGAAAAACAGGGGCTGAACTGAAAGGGAGACATTCTTCAGGTAGCTTTGGGTGCTGGTCTCCTATCTGTATTGCTGCAGAAATCAAGGTCAGTAGGTTAATGAGGAGAGTGAGAAGGAAAGAAATTCTAATTGTATTATACACAGTGAATTTCACTGAAATCCTGGTCCTTTAAAATTCAGTTCTCTCACACGTGAAAGCACAAGACCAGTGTGTTTTCGTGATGGAGGTTTTCACTGTGTAATGCAAGATGGTAGATTTAAAATCTTAGACTGAATTTTTCTTTGCTGTTTCACTGCTGGTTTAATCCCATGAGCTCCATGAATTTACCTTCAGGATAGAGAACAGTGAAGTACTGCTATAACCTTGTGTCTATCACCAGCTTTCTCAAGGCAGCAGTGTACCATCAGAGGCAAAATTAGTGCTGTGTGGTTTTTTTTTTGTTGTTGTTGTTTTTTTTTTTGAGACATAGCATGTGACAGTGTATTTCCTCATTTAGCATTCAAGACTTTCTCTCCAGCCTTAGAAACCAAGAAGCACTGGTCACTGTCCTCACTTCATTGGGGCTTTATTATCAGCAACACTCCCTGTACAACTTTTGGTGAAAGGAGGAAAAGAAAGCAGAACTTGCAATGAGGTTCTCTGGGTTCTTGTTTGTTCTTCCTCTTATTCATGGTGCTTTGCAGCTGGCGGGTAAGTGCCTTCCTCTCATCTCCTCTAACACTGTTTGTGAAAGGCTTACTTGGGGAATTCATTAGCACTAGGAACACAAATGTAGTAAAATCTACGTCAAACAGTTGGATTACATTTGAGAAGTTAATGTAGACTTACAGTGACAATGCAACTTTCATCTCTTTACCTGCACAGATGTGCAGATGTTAAACAGGCAACTTTTGGAGAACCAGATGTCTCCTGAGTAAAATTAATTGTTACAGATTGCCTAACAGTTTATGTTTTTCTTAATTGTACGTGGTATCACTGCTGGGGCTGAACTGAATCATGTTTCTTATTATAAATTGAATTAATTTTTTCATGCTCTTTTTATAAGTTTACATTTTTTCAATACCTTTTTGAGTATATATGATACTCAGTGAGCAAAAGATGCATCATGGACCCAAATAGGTTATGAATCCCACAACACTTGAGTCCTGCCTTCTCATACTTTTTGGTTTCCCAGTCTCATTCCTAGTTTTACACTGGAATGGCTCACAGTAGGCACTACAGGTCTTGTAGGTCAGCAAGGCCCATGAACCATCAGTGTGGCATGGAGTAGATCACCTGCATTTATTGGGAAAAGGAGAAAAAAGTCTGGATCCTGGAGAGAAAATAGACGACTCAGCAAAGATGGCTGTGACACTATTGGGACATCTGTAAGATCTGACAGCATGAGAAAAGTTTGCAGAGGTCAGAGGTCTGTAAGGCTGTGTGTCTGAGGACACATGGATACAGGGTAATGGTGACATTTGTGGGAGGAAATTCTCATGGCTAATATAAATAAGTTCAACAAGATATGCTTAGCTTTTCTGATGTTTCTTGCTGCCACTAATCCATGATATAGTGATATACAGTAAAGAAATGCAAATTCTGTTATCTACCTTACTGTTTTTTTGAACAATAAAATTGATGTTGCAGTGGGCTCCATTCAAAAACATCTTTTTTTTATATGAAAGCAGTGATTCCTATTGTGTGTGAAGAGGAAGCAAAATATGCCACTTATATTTGTTATACCTATGCTTCCCATTGTTTTGTTTTACAGACACTGAAATATTTTTAATATATAATAAAGTCAGCAAACTCTGTCTTCAGGCTTCTATTGCACAATCAGTTAGAACTGCCACTTGTCATCTAGACAATGAATCCCAAAAATTCATGTGGATTACTGATCATCAGCTCATGAGTGTGAGGTTCAACCTGTGCTTGGGTGTTCCATTGAAGGAAGATGAGGTTGCAGTCACCCTGTTCCCATGTAACCAATCCAGTGAGCTCCAGTGGTGGGAATGTAGAAATGAAAGCCTTCTTGCAATCCAAGGAGAAGACTTATTTTTCAGTCCTGGAAAGAAAGAACATGATAATGTTGTATTAAAGAAGAGGATGAGTCCAAGGAATAACTGGAAGATCTATGGGGCCATGGATGTTTTATGTTCCCAGAGATATGAAGGTACAGAAAATCAGGTCTTTCATCCACTCATCCACTGCACTAATTTCTTTGTGAGTATTAGGGTGTTTTGGATCTTCAGCTCTGAACATTCTGACTCATTCATTAACAATCAGAGTTTTAGAAAACCACTGTACCAAGAAAGTTAAACTTTAATTACATTTCATATCTTCAGCAAAGTATTATATATGTTTTATATAATATACATATAATGTAGTATACACACTGTAATATTATAGTAGTATTATAGTAGTATTATAATATTATAATATTGTAGTATATTATGGTCCATAATTAGGCTCACAGAATCATAGAACAGCTTAGGTTGGAAGGGATCTTAAAGCCTACTCGGTTCCAATCCTCTGCCATGGTCAGGGCTACTCCCCACCACATCAATCTGCCCAGGGCCCCATCCATCCCAGCCTTGAAAAGTCCAGGGATGGGGTATTCAAAGCTTCTCTGGGCAGCCTGTGCCCGTGCCTCATCACTCTCTGAACAAAAAATTTCCTCCTAACATCTGATCTACATCTCCCCTCACTTAATTTAAAGCCATTCAATTTTTCTGTCACTGTCAGACTGTGTGAAAAACTGGTCTTCCTCTTGCTTATAAACTCTCTTTTAAGTGCTGAAGTCTGCAATAAGGTATCCTCAGAGCCTTCTCTTCTCCATGCTGAACAAGCTCAGCTCCCTCGACCTTTCTTCATAGGCAAGGTGCTTCAGTCCTCTGAGCATCTTCGTGACCCTCCTCTCGGCCTGTTCCAACAGCTCTGATTACTCTGAATCAATTTTCCTCATAGTGCTATAGTAATGAGAACGCTAGTATGCAAAGAACTTTGAGATGCAATTTAGCAGTTAACATAAATGGCATTTTTTTGTCAGTTTACATTATTTTCTATACTACCATTATTCTTTTGTCTTCTCAGAGACCTATACACTGCTAGGAAATGCTTTCGGAGCTCCTTGTGTGTTCCCTTTCATGTACAAGAAGCAGTGGTACGCCAAGTGCACAACTGCTGGCCGCTCAGATGGATGGCTCTGGTGTGCAACAACTGCAGACTATGACACAGACCAGCGATATGGATTTTGTCCATTAAAAGGTAAGTTATCTGTTCCCTTGCAGTTCTTTTTAGCTAACCAGTGCTAGCAGAGTATCAGTATCTTTATAACGTTGCATGGTTTACATAAATAAATAAATTGTAGTGTATTGCCACATCCTATAGCACTCTACACAAGGAAATAACGTTGCATCAAGATTTGGAGAAAACTGACTGAAGAGTAAAACAGCATGCAGTTCCCACTAATTGTGGTGTGTTGCTGAGCAGCAAGATAACTTTGATTTATTCCTTGTTTCCCAGGCAGGGTACATTCTGTGATTTTTGTATAACCCTTCTCTGAGGACTCCCATCGTGATCGATTTAGGCATAAAAAATAAGTGCTGTAGGAAGCATAGTGATTAAACTAACATGTTTTAACCTGCATATATATGTATATATATATTTTCTTAAGTGGAAAGCGCTCTCTCATTGATCACAATAAGCCTTCTTCATATTGTCTGGAAGGCAGTCTTTCCACCCACCGCTGGCATTTTCTCTGAAAGTGATTTTTTTTCTGAAAATTTACTTCCATTTCAGTGGTCACTTCTCTCTCCATCTCCCCTTCTAGCTGTATGGTTGAAAGATGAGTTTTCCAATTCTTCTGGTCTTCTTAGCTCTCCCCTGCCTTTTTCCCCACTGCTCTGCAGTCGGTATACTTTTGAGGTCACTAAAAATTTATCTACAACAGTAAGCCTAGATGGCACGTGACATAGGGTCAATGAATATTTTTCAAAGCTTTTGAAAGCCAGTTCTCAATTCTCTTTTTTTTTTTTAATCAGGTTTTTAGTTGGCTTTGGGGAATAATCAAATATCTAATCTGATTTTGTATTGCATTTTAATGTGTGGATAGATCCTCACCAGATCAAAGAGGCAAAGATAGCCAGAAGAGGAGCACTGTGCAGCTCAGTACCATGGCAGTGTGCGAGCTCACAGTCTGTGTGGCAGGCACCACCAAAGGCTTTTAGCAGAAGAGAATTTATCTAAGTACTGTCTGATGTTAAATTCAGTTATATAGAGGTATCTCACAGCTCTCAGCAGAAACTGCTGCCAAGAAAGAGAAGAACCTGGATATCTTTTTATAGATTTCAACAAAGATTTCTGCCACAGCACTCCATGAAATATATGCAAGCACTTCCCTAGTAGTAATTCCTGGATTATGTATCTTTGTTCAAGAGTTGGGAATATCTTTCAGTGCTACCTGCTGGTGTCTTACCTTCATCGTTCTTTTTCCTGCTCCTAAAATTTTCGGTGATCTTGGAAGAACAGAGCCAACAGTTAATAAGAGTTGTGCATAAGGAAAACCTGCATTTTTCTGTGAGTGAGTTACTATCCCCCCATTATAATTATTTTCTCCACAGACAGAGATACCACTTGGACTACGGATGTGTTAAGAGATGTCCACTACCAAATAAACTCTGAATCTGCTCTCACATGGCACCAAGCAAGGAAGAGCTGTCAGCAACAAAATGCGGAATTATTGAGTATCACAGACATTCATGAACAAATGTATCTTAAAGGTAAGGAAGTAAAGCCAACCCTGATCTACTTACTTCTAGGATCTTTTCAATCTATCATTGCAGCTATAGAGTACCTGCTATGGTCCCATGAGCCTAAATATAATAAAAAAGGTAAATAAAATCTTTTAGAATTTGCAAGTTCATATCAAACTCACTGAGATGTCTAAATGAAATTCAAAGTATTTCAGTATGCTGCAAATGTAGCAGTTTGACTTTTTGTTTAGAAATATTGTATTGTTTTAAAAATTGGTTGTTTTTTCTTTTTTAAGAAAAAGCACTCTTCTGAAAATTAAAGTTTAGTTTTTAGTAAGAAGTGATATTTAAAAAAAAAAGAGAATAAGAGAAAAGACATTTGCTTACCTCATAAGAAAGATATGTTTTGTGTCAAAAGCTGTTTAGCACCTGTTTGGTTTGTTTTCCGTTAATTTAGCATTTAGAAAAGTATCAGTTATTCACACATCCCAAATGAGGCCTGCCTCCTGTATTTTATCTGAGGACTGGGATGGAAGAAAGTATCTCTTGTTTAATGATGAATTTAACATGTAAGATTTTTAGCTTTAGACTTTACTCTTACACTATCTTGATATTTCCACTTAAATATATCCAATCTTGTAAAGATTTAGGTTATTCTACAAATAAATAAATAAATAAATAAAATTACCAATTCTGAATTTACTCTCTGTGATGTCATTTTGCAATAGAAGATACAAAGAGTAACAAAGCGTTGATTGCTGTTGCATTTTCTGTTGATCAAAACTTGAGTGTATTTCAATTTATCACAGCACCTGAAGATATTTGTCATTAGATATTCTAGAAATTCATGCTTTCCTGTAGAAATTATTACTAACTTCTGCAATTTAAGAAGTGATTTATAAATCATCTTTTGGTTATTTAGAGTTAACAGAAAGTACAGATTCTGCACTGTGGATCGGCCTCAATAGACTGGACTTGAACAGTGGCTGGGAGTGGATTGGAGGCACTCCTTTACAGTATTTAAACTGGGCTCCAGGTAGCTGTGGCTTCATTCTAATTCTGTATTTCTGAAGACAAAGAATACATACTTCAAATTCATCTTTAAAATATATTTTGAGATTATTTGGGCATGAGAAAAAGGAGAATGTTAGCATTTAGCCACCAAAACAACATGTATGTTAGCTTTTCTTGTGTTAGATACAGAAAACTTTTCTTTTTCTATAGCAATATAAATCAGAAATTTCTATGTATTGCAAGTATATTTTACACCTGAAAACAATAGTATGGCTCCCACAAATATTTAGTTTTCCATTTCTGGTCTCTAGCAACAAAAAAATATTAAATGTCAGAAGACTGAGCAAGTTACACACTTATGTACGCTTAAGGTAAATTGCAAATACGCTATATTACATGGAGGCATTCCCACTACCAGAGACCTGCCTCAGTTCAAAAAGCATTTAGTTGTCATACTAAGATGAAGTGGTTTAGTTGCAAAATATTGTGGACTGGATGGTCTTGGAGGTCTTATCCAACCTTGGTGATTTTATGATTCAGTTTTTGCTGAATATGGCAAAGATGCAATCTTTGAGGCTGTTGCTTCAACCAGGAGTGATTTCTTGTTTGTTTTTGAGCTTAGAATTCTATTTTTTATTTTTTACTTTTTTTTTTTTTTATCTTTCCCAAAGGAAGCCCCTCTCCAGAATCTGGAAAACTCTGTGTGGTTTTGAATCCTGAGACAAAAGCTAAATGGCAAAATTGGGAATGTGATCAGAAACTTGGTTACATCTGTAAAAAAAGAAACATTACCTTGATACTCTCAGGTATGTTATCTATGTTGATAATTAAAAATAGGAGCTATTGTCTGAACTGATTGGTGTTCTCTTCGGCAGCAATGAGAAGGAGAATTTTATTATAAATAAGAACTATTTTTAACTATTACTTTCTCTTTCATTTTTTCTCACTCACGGTTTAACAGCCATTACCTCCTTTATAGGATTGTCTCTAGTCACACCACACACAGAATCAAACAGCCAGGTCTCTTTCTGAAACCACAAAGTACTGACCATAAAAAAAGGAGAAAAAACAGAAGTTATTTTTTCAGAAAAGAGAAGTTAGTAAATACAATTAAAGGAAGAAAAATTGACATGTAGCAAAGATAAAAGATGTTTTAAGTAAATATTTCCCTGTTGGTGTTTTCCTGTGCATATGTCTAGTTTGGAATTTGTCTATCTACAGATATACTTAATCTTTCAAAAATTCATAAGTAATATATGGAAAGTAGGGATGATTTCTGATTTTTCTTATCTGATAAACAGCTTCTAAATAATAAAGAGGGTGTTACCATTTGTACATTAATATGATTTTTACAGTCATCTAACCGTTATAAAAACTGCAGATTTTGTGCTAAATATGTATGTATTTAAAAACTTTGATTTTCCTAGTTAAAACAGCAAGTTATTAGTCATATTTATATTTAAACTCCTAAAATACTGACATTTATTCCTAGGTGACACTGGGCCTATTACTTGCCCAGACGGATGGGTATCATATGTAGATCACTGTTACAAGATCTTCAGGGAAGCCAAAGGATGGCAAGAAGCTTTGGCCTCCTGTCAGAACGAAGGGAGTCACCTGGCCAGCATCCAACACATTGAGGAGCACAGTTTTATGTTGTCTAGGCTTGGATATAGTGAGTGTTTCCAGTTTTGTTTTCTTTGTTTTTATTGGTTTTTGCCCTTTTTTATGTGAAAGGAGTTACCAGCTAGCTGAACTGATAAGCAGAAATTGTATTAGCATTAAATATTGCAGCCAAAGACGTACAAGGAGCCAAAGGTCCAGTAGCAATAGATTGGTGCAGTGCGTTCTGTTTCAAATCTGCCCAACCATGCTCATAAGCAGCGCTTACAGGAGCGTATTTTGCTTTCTTTTACTTTTTCATTCTAGTATCATCCCCCAGTTTAGTGATTATTGAAGAAATCACAAATATCATTCCAAATCATTCTCATTTTTCTAAATGCTGCCTAAATTTACCTTTTATTTTTACTAGCTTTTCTTTAATAAAGAATGCCTAAAAACATAGAATCACACACTGATTTAGGCCAGAGTGTAAACCAGATGACTTCCAGGGTAGCCTCAGCTTGCACAGCCAACCTCTGTCAGATTCGGTTAGATGAGGATTTTAAAGTGGTCCTGTGTGGAGACAGGAGCTGGACAAAATGATCCTTGTGGTTGGCTTCCAACTTTGGATATTCGATGGTTCTATGATTTCATTACAACCTAATTTCAAACATGTATTGTAAGCACTGTAATGTGTGTGAAATATTTAGCATATAAAATAAGCACAGAACAAGCTAAGTGTTCTGGTTTATGAATTACATGTTCTAGATCATGTGTTCTAAAGCTTGAGGTAGCTGGGAAAAGAATGCAGCAGTATGAGAGGTCTTTTCTCTAGCTCTGTGTTTCCCTGTTCTAGAGCCAACAGACAAGCTCTGGATTGGGCTGAATGATCATAAGGTTCAAATGTTTTTTGAATGGAGTGACGGTATACCAGTGACATACACAAAATGGCATCTGGGAGAACCATCCAGTACCAACAGCAGGCCAGAAGACTGTGTGATGATCAAGGGCCAGGTAACGTTTTTCAGTATGCATTTGATTTTAATATAAAAATTAACTGAATTGTTAACTGTTGAATAATCTGGCCTTCTCTTTCAACAGCTGTCTAGGGCCCAGAAAAGGGGATATGAGGACAAATGTTGAGACTCAAATATGATCGTTCATTTAAATAATATATATATATATTACTGGACTACTGGTTACATTTTCTCTTCAACTTCATCTCAAAGTCACTATTGAAATTAAACAGGTCCTTCAATGTCATTTGGATACATTCTCCTACTGTTTTTCTTCTGGTGGCAATGACATGTGAGGATTCCTGCTGCCACAATTGTGCCTGCTCCCTTGCCCATCCTTGAGTGGTGCAAATGTCTGTGCTGGGCTCTGCAGAACAGTCTGGGGACCTGCTCCAGCTGAAAAGTAGTCAGGAAATCTGTCACCTTTATTGCCACTCATCACTACCAGCCAATAGCACTCCACCATTTCACTGAGCATGAGCAGATTTAGTTCTGTTACCAACTTAGAAAACTGCATATAAAAGATCTATTTAATTACTTTAGAGTATTCATGTTAATCTTGTTGCTATTTGTTTCTTTTTCCTGCCTCATAGGATGGCTATTTTGCAGACTCTGACTGTGAGAAGAAAGCTGGTTATATTTGTAAAAGAAAACCTATATCACAAATAGCTAGAGAAAAGGAAAGTACTGATACAGGTTGCAAAGAAGTAAGTATATAAGACTGGAACGTTAATTTCTCAGATCAAAAATGGACCTAGTCTGAGAATAATCCAAAATTACTTAAATTATTATTTATTTACATAATTCTTTTTATTATTTATGATGGAATTTATCTCTCTTAATTTACATTGAGCTATTTATGGAAACCATTTAGAAGGAATCTGAAATTTCAGTGCAAAAAGTTGCTAGTTAATAGTATTTATGATTATTATCCTTCTTTCATTTTGAAATTCTATACCTCATTTAATACATGACACCACAATTATTTAAAATTCGTTAGTAGATTCTATAATTGTGTTACAGGGATGGAGAAGATATGGGACCTACTGCTATTTACTTGGACATTTACCAGCAACATTTTCTGAAGCAAACAGCACTTGTGTAGGAGAAAAAGGTTATCTAGCCACAGTTGAAAGTAGGTATGATAATGAATTTTCTTTGTCTTCTGAAAAGGTAAAAGTTGTATGTTTCAAATTGCTCATGTAAGTATTTCTCAGTTATTACACGAGATCTAACTGTAAATTATTCAAGCTACAAATGCAGTTTGTAGTTGAAAAAAAGTCACTTACGTTGATTTATATGGCATCTGAAGCAAGGAAAAAGAGAAAAGGATTCATCATCAGCTGTCTAATTGAATTAGATAAATTAGATACACTGAAATAAAATAAAGTTGGATAAATGCTTTTGTTCTCTCATGTGTTACTGTGATCTTCATACAGGTATGAACAAGCCTATTTGACTAGTCTTGTTGGGCTGAGGCCTGAAAAATATTTCTGGCTTGGTCTCTCTGACATGGAGGAACAAGGAACTTTCAGGTGGAGCGGTGGTGAAGATGTCTCCTTCACTCACTGGGATGCAGCAATGCCTGGTAGGTGCTGCGACTGAGGATGGTGGAGCCCACAGTCCCTATTCAGAATTTTATTGGCAACATCTTCTGAATGTTATTGTTTAGCCTTCTGATATATTTTACAGGAGCAGGCAGTTCCCTAAACCTGTGTTTCAATTACAAAGGGACAATTTGAGTTACAATTTTGTACAAGGGTGTCTGATATTACTTACCCATAAGTTTAACTCTGTGCCTCATCTTCACAAAGGCTAACATAATTAGAATCTTGAAAATTGCCTTCTTTTTGATAAACAGGTTACAGGCAATTCTTGAGATTATTCTACACTCATCTCTGGAGAAAACAGTCTGAAACAGAGCAACTGTAATAAGGAGTTTAAGTTAGAATTACAAAATGACAGAATCAAAACTGATTGTGCCATCACTTGTTATGTTAAGAAGATTGCATTCACGTGATAATACTGAAACTGCACAGAAGAATAGAAAGCAAGTTTTTGAAACTCAGAGAGAATCTGCATTCCTCAAGATAAGAATACATCCTTTCAAGTGATAATTCATCTAAAGTTTTCTCAAATCTTTCAGCAAGTTTGTGAATCCCTAAATAAAATGTGAACAGCACAGAGCTATAAAACTTCTATAAATGCAACAAGAGAAAACGTCTTGCTGGGTACTCTACAGTGCCAGCAGATGAACAGATGAACCTTCATCATATATCTTTCAGCCTTAAGTAAGAATGAGATCCTCATTATAAGCACAGGTTTTCCCTGTGAAAAATAACTTTTTTTATCCATAGAATTCATTATAAGATCATTCAAAATAGAAAGAAAAGCAAGGAAAATCCTCAAGCTGATTATAACCTCAGACAGAAACCTCCTCTTCAGCTCTGTGGAAAACACCTAGAATATTTCCGTATTCAAGTGATGTTGAAGGGAACGGGCATTTCTCAGATTTTTTAAGATTCAAACAGTTTAGAGAGTATAATGAAATAGCCAACATGATTTTTGTTTCTCATAAAGGAAGTAAACCAGGGTGTGTTGCCATGAAAACTGGAACTGCAGCTGGATTATGGGATGTTCTTGATTGCGAGTCTAAGCAAAAATATATCTGCAAACAATGGGCAGTTGGTGCAACAGCCCCACCTATTCCAACAACTGTTCCAGAACCAACATGCCCAAAAGGGTGGATATCAAATGATGATGCTAATTTCTGTTATAAAGTAAGTGCTTAAATAGTTAAAAGAAATGCTTTATTTGTCACCCCTGTGGTAAATAATTAGACCACTCCAATGCAAAAAAATTATAAGCAGTATAATCCATGCTACTTCTCCTATAGTGTATTACTTGTCTTTTATGAAATTTCATTTATATTTGATCAAGAACACATTTCTTCATTTTATATTTTAATTATAATACATATATGTGTATTTCATTATGTTATAGATATACATGTATATCCTTATTTTATTTTTTACATGTAGAATATGTTTTAAAGCAGTTTCTTCACAGTTCTTTTGCAGATCAGATATTAAAAAGAAATCATGGTTTGAAGCTCGAGATTTCTGTAGACAAATTGGAGGGGATCTGGCCACCATTAACAATGAGGAGGAGAAAAAAATGGTAACAAGAGCAAACAGGTGAGTATCTGTGCTTTTTTTTTTTTATTATTTTATAAGACTTCAAAGATCTTAAAATGATTTAATATAAATACTCAGATAATTTCTGAAACAGAGATTCCTAGAAAGGCAAAAACACTGTGATAACTTTGAAATTTTATCTAAAGGTAAGTGTTAAATGTTTAATTAAAAAGACCTAAATACATTTTTCATGGCTAATGGGTATCATGAAATTATAGTTCATCTTCAAGGGCAACAGCCTCTTTAAATCAGGGAAGTCCTTTCCTTTCCTAGAAAGCAGAGTACAGAGGAAATACAAGATCGAAACAATCAGTAATTTTGATGAATGAACTATTGGCACATTTGCTAACATAGAGTGACTGTTAATCTGACAGTTAGCAGTGATATAATGTCAGCTGCTCTTCTTCCTCCATTGCTACGATATCTATCTAGGGACTTGATATTCTTGAAGGTCTTTATCAACCTAAACAATTCTACAGTCCTATTATCTTGCACTGTTCAAGAGGTATCCCTTGTCTATAGTATGTAACAATTACTAACATGTTTTTAAAGGTTTCAGTTACATTTCTAAGTTAGTACAGTGGTGCATAGGTCACGAATGCAGGGCTAGTGCTCTGCCAATTAGATCTGTTGCACCAGCACATTCAAACTGTGAATTCCAGTGAGTTTAATCATTTGTAAACTGCAGGGAGACTGCATAAAAGAGGCTAGTAGGGCAGGTAATAGGAAGATAAATATTAGATATCTCTATGGGTAACATATGCATATAGCCTTCACCAAAGCTAATAGGATAATTATTACTACTTCATTGCACTTTGGAAAATGCTATAGAATGCTTAATATGTGTTCCTAGATGTTGTTTGCATTAGTATTTACAAACTCTTCTGTCTCCTAATTTGTGTTTGAGGCAGTCAGTGTACGTTTGAAAGCGTTTGGCTCGGTATATTTTCCTTGAATCCAGATGAAGGATTTGCCTGGAGTGATGGCTCTCCAGTAAGTATTTTAATTTTTCATCAGATTTGTTTTGTTAAGATGTCTGGGGTTTGTACATGCCATTTCTGGGTTTTACTATTCTCCTCTTCAAAGAGAACACTAGTCCTGCCAACGTTTATATAGCTGTTAACCTTTATTACCACCAGTAAAACCACAGCAACACATTTGAACACATGGAAATAATCTGCATCTCACTGTGATCTGCAGCTTTCTGCACAGCATTCTCATATACTGTCTTTTCCAAAAATGAAGTATAAACACAAAACATCACAACATAAAACTCTGTCATATCAGATCTTGTATCCTTTCTCTGGCCAGAAATTTATAAAAAACTAAGTGCACAACAAATGCATTTCTAAATATCCTCCTACATCCTTCAGTAAGCAGAAGGTCATCTGGGTCTTTCAGAAACAGAGCTGAGATCTGTATTCCATGATGCTCCTACAGAATTCCAGTGTTTATTATCTCCATATGCTCTTACACTCTATTTCCTATTTTTTTGATCCATGCAATAACCTTTCCTCTTATCTTGTAACACATTAGTTTCATTACATTTTTTTTGGAAAAAGATCTTGCCAAAAACTATTTCAAAATCACAAGTAACATATCAAATAGCTCTTCCTTCGTGTTTGAATGACAGTTCCTTCAGAGGTTTGTTCACCCTGGACTTCCCTTCCAGAAGCCATGCCCTCATTAACCTCAGAGAGGGGAAGCAGTGAGAGCTGAAATGAAGAATGTTATGGTCAGTGCAACTAGATGGCTCTTGGACATTAACATTTTGTACAAGGTCACAATCGATGAAGTAAAAACTACATTGTCTATGCAGGATCAGCAAGAGTGGGTTGGGGTGAAGTGCTCAGTTAGATGAAGCTCATTAGAAGCAGCCCGTTTGCCCATTTTTATTCTGACTGTGTCTAGACCTTGAGGTCTGAACAGGAAGAAAAGTCCTCCATGGCAAGGCAGCCTTATCTCCCAATTACTGACATTGACCCACTGTATAAATTGTTTCACCTATTTCTTTTTCCTGTATTTGTACTCTTCTTAGTAAGAGACAGAATCTTTGTTTCTTTTTGTCAATGGACAGTGCACCTGCTGAAACAGATTAAAAGATTATTTCTTTTATAGGTTAGGTACACAGACTGGAGTGATCATCCAAGAAGTTCAGGGTACATGCTCTGTGGTGTAATCGATGGTGGATCTTTTTATAAGCGATGGCTTCCTTCACTCTGTGAGGAACAGCATAACTGGGTTTGTCAAATTAAAAAAGGTAAATTTATTCTTCTCTTTTGTTAGGAAGATTAAATAATTTTTTTAAGTATTTGTTGTCTCATCTAATTTGCTGGAAAAAGAAACAAAATTTTGAAAACAGGACTTTTTCAAAATGCATGCATGCAAAAAAAATTAGGTAATGTAATTACAGGCAAGAATTTTTCAATGACAGATAAGAATAAATGAACTAATTTCTTCATGTAAATAACGGTGTATAAATAACAGTGTTTCATAGATTGCAAACATTTTGTATAACTTCTTGTTTATGTGCTTTTGATGTGGAAAGTAAGGAGTTGTGCATTCCTTACAACGCTGATCATGATGAAAACAAATCTAAAAAATGTCTGTTGTACAAAAGATATCTTTTCACTGAAATCTGACTGGATTTACTATCTACAGGCCACTAAAAGAGATAACAGGAGAAGACTTTCCTAAGGGAAAGAGCTCCAATAGAAAAGTCCCTCCTAGAGCCATTTAGTGAAAGAAAAGTGTTCAGGATCACAGTTGGTATGTTTGGCAGTTGTTGCTGAGGCTACTCATAACTATAGCAATTTAGTTAAGCAAAATTGGTAAAACATGTCCAGAAGTGGTGCTTCAAATTCTCCTCTACAATTATGTAGGAAACATCAGCTTTTGGAAAAGCAATTGTTTGAAGTAGTGGCATTTATTTTTCCACTAGAGGCAGAAAAAATCTTTCTGTCACTATATACAGTTGTATTTCCTTTTGTCTATGAATATTTGAGATAAAAAGAGTATTTGCTAGAGATGAAGTAAATCTAGTGTTAATTTTATCCCTACTTATGGGAAGACCTCCTCTGGAAAATTATGGTATGCCTACTCGGGCATCACTAAAGGGAATATAAAATGAAAGCTTAAAATGTTTCAGATAAATCAACTGTGGTTCACAGCCTGGGAGACTGTTTTAATTATAATTGTTCTTAACTGGTACACAGTTTAGCTATGATTTTGCTGGAATGAAGCACAGCTTATAATATAAAGAAGGGCAGCAAGGCTTGTGAAGGGCTTGGAGAATATGCCCTATGAGGAGAGACTGAAGGAACTGGGGCTGTTTAGTCTGGGGAAAAGGAGATCGTATTGCTCTCTTACAATATCTGAAAGGTGCTTACAGCGAGAGTGGGGTTGGTCTCCTCTCACTGGTGACAGGTGACAGGATGAGGGGAAATAGCCTTAAGTTGCATTAGAGTAAGTTTATGTTGGATATCAGGAAACACTTCTTTACAGAAAGGGTTGTTAAGCACTGGAATAGGCTGCCCAGGGAGGTGGTTGAGCCCCCATTCCTGGATGTGTTTAGAAACCATTTGGATGTGGTGCTCAGGGACATGATTTAGAGGAGGGTTGTTAGGGTTAGGGTAGTATGGTTAGGTCACGGTTGAACTCAATGATCCTTAAGTTCTTTTCCAACCTGAGTGATTTTATTATTATAAAATAAAATTGTAAGACTGTAATATTATATATTTTCACAGTGCGTAGCTGAAATTTGTAGCTAAGCTTGCTTCTTTCCTATTAAATGGCAAAGTAGTGCAGAAGTCTGCTTTAGTTGTTGCTTGGTTCCTTGCAGTCAGTCACAAAAACCGTGCCACAGGAGCATATTTTACCTTCTGTTCTGTCGTTTTGCAGGAGTGATGCCAAAACCTGCACCAACTGACACATATGGTAGGTTTTTGCATACATTTATTCTATTCTATTTTAAATTAAAATTGTTACTCCCAAATGAATTTGTCCTACAAATGAACAATTTAAGGCTACCTTGATTGTCTTCCAGAGTATAAAACCACTGCAGATGGATGGGTCATATACGAAGATAAGCTATACTACATCAGCACAGAACAACTCTCCATGGAAGAAGCCCGAGAGTTTTGCAGGATGAATTCTGCTGACCTGGCTGTTATTAGTAGTAATAGTGAGAGGAGGTTCATACAGAGAGCTCTGATAAAAAATGTAAGAACCAATGCAGAGTAGAAATAATTTCAACAATCTGCCTGCAAACTTTGAATTACCTTAGAAATAGAGCTAATAGTATTTTTGTCAATGAAATGTAACTGAGATTGATGAAATTCCCAGCAAAATGCTCTTTTTGTCCTGTGCAATTTGGTTTCCCCTACTTGACAGGAGCATTTCTAGTTGTTTTGCATCAAATAATTCTTTTGAAATTATCATAGAAGTACAGAGTGGCTTAGGTTGGGAAATCATCTTAAAGATCATTTTGTCCCAATCCCCTGCCATGGGCAGGGCTGCCACCTGTAGATGAGGCTGCCCAGGGCCCCACCCAACCTGGCACTGAACACTCCAGGAATGGTGTTTTCAGAGCTTCTTTGGGCAGCCTGTGTCAGTGTTGCACTGCTCTTTGAGTAATGAATTTCTTCTTACTGTCCAACCTAAATTTCCACTCTATTAGTTTAAAGCCATCCCCTCTTGTCCTATCACTACTAGACCATGTAAAATGTCGATCTCCCTCCTGTTTATAAGCTCCGTTCAAGTAGTGTGGAAGGCTGCAATAAGGTCTCTCTGGAGACCTAAACAGGCTCAGCTCCCTCAAACTTTCTTCACAGGAGTGGTGTTCCAGCCCTCTGAGCATCTCTGTGGCCTCCTCTGTATCTGCTCCAATATCATTGTACTGTGGGCCTGAGGTCTGGATGCAGTACTCCAGATGAGGCCTCACAAGGGCAGAGTAGAGCTACTGATCACTTCTGATCACTTCCCTTGCTGTGCCAGCCATCCTTCTGCTGATGCAGCCCAGGATACCATTGGCCTCCTCAGCTTCACTTGCATACTGCTGACTCATGTCAAGCATTTTGTTCACTAGAACCCCCGAGTCCTTAAAATACTTTCTTTCTGTTTTAGGATAAATACAGGACAGAGTCAGAACAATACTTCATTGGTTTGAAAATGAGTCTGGATAAAACATTTAGGTAAGTTAAGATCATCACAGCATCGGTTAATATGCAGAAGCTAACTATTTTATGTAGGTAAAGGTACTAAACATGGTGTTTTTCAAGGACAAGGACTGAAGGCAGTTTTATGCTTAACAAGTAAAAAGCAGAAGCAAAAAATCTTAGAACCTAGTTCCAGTAGTTTTCCCAAAGAGGAAAAATGAAAAAAAAAAACAACCAAACAAAAAAACCACGTTTTTTCTTGAGTCAACACATGCTCAAAGGAAAGCTTGGTAGCTATACCTTCATGCTCTCTAAGTCTGTTTCAAAGGTTGGCCTCATGAACTGAAGGTATACCTTACTTATAAACACACACAAATAAAATGTCTTTGATACTATGGAGCTTATCTTTCATATATTTTTATCTATATACTGTAGCTCCAGAGAAGCCCTCTAGAATTAGGAAGGAGTGGAAGCTGCTTTGGACTGAGGATTTCAATTTTGATACTTCTGAATGAGTAACAGAATGCCTATTAGTCTCCAGATACTTTACTTCAATAACATATTGAAATATTTCTCTTCAGAGAAAATTCCACAGAAAAGTATTTTTGTCCTCATTTTCATCCATAGAAACATCAAGAATACTCGGATTGAGGAACATAATATTAAGTAGATGATTCAGTGTGATAATTGAGAGAAATAAAACTTCTAATATCCTCTGCATTACTTATTATGCCTAACCAAATAATAGTTTCTGATATTGGATAATGGTTGATCACGTCTGCCTGTCAATGGAAAATTCTCTTTTTCTGTATTGCAATCAGTAATATTTTACACAAACCTCTTCAAATTTGAATTAAGTAATTTTTAATTGAAAATCAAAGGGAGAAAAATATGTAACAGTTTTTAGCCTGTTCTAATTAATGCTTATGGATCTTGTCTTCACTGAGAAATGTTCATTAGTATTCTCATCTAATAACTGAAAGAGTATTAATTAATAATTATTTGTGTACCTTTTTTTTAAAGATGGATAGATGGGACTCCAGTAACATATGTGGCCTGGGCTCCTAATGAACCTAACTTTGCAAATAATGAGGAACATTGTGTGGTAATGTTTTCAAAACAAGGTAGATAATGATATTAAACTATTAGATTTTACTTCTCTCCATTTGGGTTATAATCAGTGCTGACAAACTTCTGCTGTTAGAAGCCATACAATCTCACTGCTATTTTTTGAAATTCCTTAAGAGGGACAAGACAGCAAGATACAGTGACTGGCATAAGCTCCAGTCGTAGACGAGTCTATGTATTCAATACTGGGAGATTTTAGTCCCATGTGTAATTTAATACAGGTAATTCTCTGGGGTTGTAAGATTGGCATTGCGCATTACAGGGCTCTGCACTACTTTTCTAAATAAGAACCTGATAGATGAGCAGAGCCTGTCTTCACTCCTGTGACCTTAAGAAAGCATTTATGACTTAGCTAGAGAATAAAGGGAGTTTAAAGTACAAGCTAATAAGAAAATAGATGTAAAATATTTTATAACATTTGAACATTACAATGAGCTCTCAGATCAATCTAGAATGTTCTATCCTCATCCATTTTGCACATTTTCTTTTCATGTTTGCTTGATGTATTACCTCTGCTCCCTGCAATGTAATGATGCAATGGCTTGAACAAATAATAAACAGGTATGGGCACAGTGGAGAGCACTGGAAGAGAAGCAGTAGGGTCACGCAGTTCAGATGTTTATATTTTTTCTCATCCTCTGTTTCCTGTAACTCTTTTACTTTGGTAGCTTAATGGGAGTGGGAAAAGCAGAATGAAGTTAATTGGTAAGGTATTTGCTCTTTTTTTCCTGTCTGTTGTTCTTTTTGCAATTGCTAAGCAAGGAGCCCACAAATGCTGCCTGTGAAAATCTTCCTTTTGAAAGCAATATTTAAGTTTGTAAATGTAGCTTGAGGCTCTTTTTACTCACTTCAGTGGTCTGAAAAGTAGACATTATCCTCATATTCAAAATAGGAAGAGATTGTTGCAAATGCTATTACATCTTAACTTGTTTATTCAACCTATTTTTAGGCTTGTGGAATGATGTAAACTGTGGTGTCACCAATAAATTTGTGTGTGAAAGGCATAATAGTTCTATTAATTCAACATTTGCTTCTCCATTGTTACCTGGAGGATGTCCAGAAAGTTGGCTTTTCTTTAACAATAAGGTATGTCAATCAGTATCTTAAATGAATTGCATATGGCAGCATGACTGAAAAAAAGAACTGTAATCACAGTGCATTGTTGTGATTATAAAATAAAGGAGTAACCAGTCAGCATATGCTAACTGTATGCCACGACTTCTCCAGAGGTAACTATAGATATTTAACTTTGGAGACAAACACAGTATATTGTTACTGTGTAATAATGCTTCTGTTTCTCTCTCGTGTTATGTATTATTGTTAGGAAATGAAGTAATGATTGGGCTTTGAAAAAAAGCCCTTCATGTGGAATGATTTAGAAAGAACTCATTTGAGCAATTCTGCTGGCTTGTATCAGAACTCCCAAAGTTTTCAGTTCGGACATGTGATGACAAACTAAAATTGTTTTGAGCATGATTTTACATACAGACTTGGTCTGGAAGTGCTCATTGTTGTAACGAAAGTATTTGTACCAATTATAGTTGAAATTCCATTTGCCAAGGGCTGTTTTGTTTGATGTACATACTCTGCACTGCAGTTGCATCCTGAGAATATTAGGTTAAGATGTCAAATAATATTGCACACAGTATGGCACAAAGAGCAGTTGCTGTCACAGTCACTGGAACCAAGACAAGGAGCAGCAGTGATCATGTTCTGCAACTGTATTACCCAATGCCACCAAACTTAAACCGACTTTCTCTTACTGCAGGGAGCATGCAGAAGAAAATGAATAGCAGGATTATTTACCTCACGTTGTCATAATTGAGTTAGATGATACTCAATTCTTATATTACACCTTGTGCAAAGAAAGGGACCAAATATCCACCTCTCTGCACATATGTGCATAAAGATCTTGCACATCACTGGTTTAACACGTTTGAAATCTGTAAATTACTCTAGTCCTGATATCTTTACTTTTTCTTTTTTCTTTTATAAAGAACTGTGTGTCCTTTGGTTCACTGATAGTATTCCCAATCAACAGTTCCCATTTTTGTTAGTTTGAATGAACTGCTTGCAATTTTTTCCCCCAGTGTTTCAAAATATTTGCCTCCAATACAACAAGAAAGTTGGCGTGGCATGATGCACGAGAAGTTTGTATTGATCTGGGAGGAAATCTGGCTTCCATACCAAATGAACGAGTGCAAGGTACTTATGTGGACTCTTCTGATACACGTTACCTCTCAAAGAAAAATATAAATCTCTTACAAAGGAATGTGCTATATTCTTGAATACATATTACTAAATTATCTGCTGAGAATGGCTTATTTACCAGGTCAGTTTATGATTCATTTTAATTCTAAAGTATGGAACATTTGCTAACTCACATGTTACATATAAGAAATAACATGTGTTTCTAGTTCTTTCAGCTACTTGTTTTTTGAGAAACTTTCAGTCTGTTTTGAGAGAGGTTGTCCAAATTCCACAGACCAACAAACATCTGTTTTTTTCTTTCACTGTCAATATTATTTTTCTGGATTACTACAGATGCATAATCTAGGGAAAGAGACATTTTATAACTTGCTCCAGATTTTTTTCTTTGGCTGTTTTTCCCAACCATAATGCTTGTTTAACATATGTTCCAGAGAGGATTTTCTACACAATTAAAAGCAGATATGCTCTGTATTAGGAAATGTTATCCTTCTAATATGGTCACTGTTGTAGGCTTGTCCACGTTTCTTCCTGCTTTGGGTGAATCATAATGAACTTTCCTTAATAAGAAGTTTTTGCTTCCCTCTAGCTTTTGTCTACTATAATTTAAAAGATGCTACAACTAATGTTTGGATTGGGATGAATGATATCAACAGAGAGTCCACATTTCTTTGGGCAGATGGGAGCACTGTTTCCTACACCAATTGGGTTGAAGGTGCACCAGAGAAAAAACAAACCTTCTTTGACTATTATGAGTTTGAGTTGCTGAAAGATAACACTGTGGAGGTATAGAAAATTTATTTAATTTTGTATCTTAGTCAGCTAGATGATTTTCCTATAATGAAAGTTACAGCAACAATAACAAAATGTTGAAACAGGTCATTTAGCAAGCAGAATAAAGCTTAGCAAAGTACCTGATAGTCATTCCAAATTTACCAAAAATATTTGGCAGAGCTTCTGAAGAAGGAGAGAAAGACTGAGCTATTGCAAAATAACAGTTAAAAAAAAAAAGTTAAAAAAAAAGAACACACAAAAAGAAAAAACAAACACACCAAAAAGACATATATTGCATCAGTTCTTCCACAAACTGCATTACCACTAGCATTAAGCAAAATGTAAAAAAGTTATGAAAAACCAAACTTAAGGTTACTGTCACAAAATTAATTTGTCCACGTGTTTCCCATTCCTGATCAATGTGATTTCACATTGTTTCACTAGTTTCTGATGATATAAAAAGATTTATTTAACTAAAGGGCAGTTGTTCTGTTGAAGTTAAATCTCTTTTCCAATGGAGTTTCTGCAGAAATATTAGGCAGCTGGTGGTCAGTGGATACTTTTAACATCTGTCATAGGTCAGCTTGTTTATGAATAAAACTAGTTTAATTCAGCATAGCAAAGAAACTCAGATGAAATACTGAAGGATGGACAAGACTGATCCTGAAACCAGGGGAGTCATCTGGAGAAATCTTGAAGCAATTAAAAATAAGGAAGTAAAAGTGAATATTTGTTGCTCTCAAAGACGTCTGATAATGATATCTTCATAATGCCTACAAACAACTGGTAGAAAGTACATGCTATCTGCAAGATAGTTTACTTCAGTTATGATAAATCCAGGGCAGTGCTTTAAATAGCTCATTGTGTGGTTTATTCAGACATGCATATTTTTAAAAATAGATCTACAGAATTGTAAATCAGAATTGAAAAGACTGTAATGACTGCAGTCCTCACAGAATTCTTAATAAAACCATTGGTATCATTTTTATAGACCATTCTTTTAGTCTTGAATTGGCATCAGTGAGTGTCTTTTTCAAATGGGTCACTAATAATTATCAGGACATGCCATTTGTCAGGAATCTTGTCAAACAGTTCCAATTACATAGGTGCTCAATAAGCTCCACTCCTTTCCATCACCAGACTTTCACTAGGAGCATAGGATCTTCACCTCACTGTATCCTGCTTGCCTTTTTTAATGATGGTGTACATTGCCCTCTTTTTCAGACAGATTGTGTTTTCATGATAAAATTAGATGGCAAATGGAGAGATGATAGCTGCGAAAATGAGAGAGGCTACATATGCCAAATGAATTCACGTGAGTTTTGCTTAACCCAGTCTCTAAATATCTCAGTTAGATAAGAACAATGTAAAATGCGTTGCAAACTGATGTCAATTTTTTTTGCTTTAAATCTCATTCTGAATCTCTCAGGTTTTAAAAGCTCCAGTCTTAAGGCAAAACTTGTTGTAAAAAGCAGTTTGTTTCAAAGAAATTTTTGGAGAGGATCAAGTGTCTTAATTGGGATTTTGTACCTAAATCATGAGTAGTGCTAGAGAATAATCCATGAAAAGACTTAGTGAAATAAAAGATGTTTAGTCATTCTCTTTAAGCACAGACTAAAATTATGGACTTGCAGTGATCCCTGTTACTCCTGATTGTATCTGAGAAGATATAATCCTTTTTTATTGAAATTCTTCTACGCAGTGTTGTAGGAACTCTATTAAAATGTACAGCCTCTTGTCAGTGTCCTTGTCTTCAAAGAATATTTTTATATCAAGAAAGAAATGTATGTTTATCTTCCTGCTATAGAATTGTAGCTACGCAAATCACTGTAGCTCAGCTATGCAATGTGAATAGAGCAAAAACACTGATAAGAAAACAGTTTTGCTTCACTTTTATCACATCATTGGTTTTAAAAAATATACAAAAAGCCATTGCTCCTTCAGTCAGCTGCTGCAGCCTGTTCACTCTCAGCATAGCGAGCCTGATTGTATGAACCCCATCTCCCCACACAGCAAACAGACTTTGAGGAAGGGATTTTTGTCTCATTTAATCTCTGGTACAGCTGTTCTTTACACTCCGTTGATTCTCTGAGTTGAAATAAACACTGCTTCACTCAAACTTGCAGACAACATTCACACAAACTTAATGGACCAGCTAATGACTTAGTCAACAGAAATCAATTAACATCGACTATCAGTCTCAAGTTGTGCTAACAGAGAACAGTGAACATCTTAAAAGCCATCCCCAAACCCTCTCTTGCCAGTGTCCTGAAATAAGGGTGTATTCAGGTATCCAGATGTTGTAAAAATGTTTTGAATTAGGGGAACACAAATATCCAGTTTATAAGGGAAATTTCTACACCAGTCAGGCATCTAGCAAACATACTGTCTAATTCATGGCACCCAGAATTTTACTCTGTTTTTAACATTTACAAATTTGGCTTATATTTTACAAGGGTTTTTTTGTTGTTGTTGTTGTTTAATTGATTTTATTTTTGTTCATGAATATTTTAACTTACGGTTATTTCACGCCTTGTTCTTTTTATTTTTTTCTTCTATACTGAATATCAGTGGACTGTTTTAAATTCATGCATGCTATTTTTGTTCTGTAGTTACCACACAATTTAACTTACCAGCAACAAATCCATCCTCTGACTTTGTCCTCTATGGTGATAGCAGCTATCTAATTGTCTCATTTAAAATGCAATGGGAAGAGGCCAGAAAAAATTGTCAAGACCAACACGCAGAACTTGCAAGCATTTTAGATGCCTACATCCATTCATTCCTCTGGATCCAGATGCTGAAATACGAAAAGCCTGTATGGATTGGTCTTAACAGCAATATAGTAAGTGTTGGACAAATGTGAGGTGAGAAGAGCTCACTGAGCACTTCTGCTGCTTACATTTCTGTTGGATGCTCAGTTTATAGCAGTTCTGAAATAACTGTCCTGCTAGTAGTTTCACTGTGTGGGTACATGAATTTCTTAAGAACTTGTAAAATTGCTTTCATGCAAGTCCGGTGGAAAAAGATGATCAAAAAAGCTTGAGCAGGTTGGAACTAATGCAAAGAGAAAGCTGCAGAAATGATAAAAAAATGGTAACAGAAATCAAATTGCAGACTGACAGTCACAAGCCAAATGCAACTATTGTGCAGAAGCCATTAGCTGCTCAGAAAGCCACTGTAGCTTTCTGCCATAGATAGGGCTACTTGAAACATTTATTCATATCATAATACCTGCTGTAAGAATTAGAGAGAGATTTTATAGATTATTTTGACTGTTTAATATCATGTAATCTTTACTCAACAAATTGCTCACAGTCTAAATTTAAAGCGGAATACCAGGGGTGAGTTATTTTTAACTGCATCTCTTGTTATGAGGTGAGGTAAATAATTTAAAATGGTCTCATCCAAATTTCTTACCATGTTTTATAAGTTTGTTTTAATTAAAAAAAAAAATCCTCTTGACAGCAATGCATCTTTAAACATGATTCATTCTTAGTTCTTATGCAACCATAGCTTTCAATGACATTGCTTGGTATTGTGAATAGTGTTTGAAACAACAGAATAGTACCTGTTTGTTTGCTTGTTTTCCTGAAAAACTCAACAAAAAAATGGCACATTTTGTGCCTGAGCTTTGTATGTTATAAAAGCCATAGAACTTCATTGCCAAAGCTTAACTCGTTTTCAGACTAGGAGCTATTACAAATGGACTGATAACAGGAAAGCCAGATTCACTAAGTGGGCGGCAGAGGAACCAAAGAAGAAAAATGCTTGTGTCTATCTGGACCTTGATGGTACCTGGAAAACAGCACCCTGTAATGAAACATACTTCTCAGTTTGTAAGACGTCAAATGGTGAGCAAGTGAATGTAATCATTCAAAAGACACATTCTGAATTCCACTACTTTGCTTAAACCTACAAGCTTTGTTATGGCTTATGTTAAAACCTCATAACAGTACACTTCAAAATACTGTCTACCTCTGTGCAGAATCTGGAACTGATATATGAACTCAGGGCTATGGCACATGAAAGCCTCTTGTACAAATATATACGGCTGCTTTGCTTTTATAGCAGTCATAACTGTTTGCATAAGATGAAACTGTCTTCAAGGTATTATCTCTTTCTAAGGTGTGGGCGTAAATCATGTTTGAGATTGTGTAATAGAAGTAAGTGCTTGCACCGCCTGCATGGTCAGAAACACTTGGATAATTTCATGCTTTCGTGTCACACTTGAGTCAAAATGCTAGCAAGAATTTAACTTCCATTCGCTATTGCTAGAGCTAAAGCACTTCTGATGTAGATGTAAGAGGCTTGGAAATACAGATGATATTCTAACTCCTGGTAGGGTTATGTTTATTTGTAGATTTTGTAGATGTATGTTGTTTCCCACCTTGACTAACTTGGCTTGACTTTAAGGCTACACAATATAGTCTCTTCCATATGTGAAATTCAAGACAGGCTTAAAAACATGAAAGGAGCTTCTGGGTTAAGCTTTCTAGGCTTACATTTGATCTTCATGTGTGGTGCAAGAACCAGTAGAAGTCAGTTGCACACATGATAATGAAACTGATTTGGCAGTGGGATGCTAAACTGATGGTTCCTTTGTACAAAGTGACCACATGTGGGCTGCAGGCAGCCTTATGGTATGGGACTGTGATATCGGCAATTTGTTAGCTTACAACAACTTGCCGTAATGTGAGAATGCAAGTTTGAGATATGAATCCTCATCGCTGAGGATTTCTTTCCCTCACAGTGCTGCAAAGCCAGATAGGTAATATAGGATGTGATTTACTTCCATATCCTAAGAAATGTGGCTGGAGAGTAGATGTTTCACAATTCTGAATGCCTAGCTTTCCCTGTTGTCTGAGCTGGGGCACAGAAGAACAGACAAGAGTGGTCTGAGGTAGTTAATGCTTGCTGACAGAAATTGCACCCCATTTATATACATACCCTGCTTCACGTGTTGCTCACAATGCAATATCAATTTCAGAGCTTCCAACCAATTTCAGCCTTCTTTAGCTGTAGCTCCAACTGAGCCTGCTCAGTTGCCTGGAGAATGCCCTGAAGCAGCTGATCTGCAAGCTTGGATCCCTTACCATGGACACTGCTATTACATTGAGGCATCAGCCGGGACAAGCTGGGCCCAAGCCTCCCTTGAGTGCAGTCATCTAGGTGAGAGGCTTCTTTGTCAACTGATGAGATCTGTACATAGGAGTTATACAAATTTTACAAAGAAATGTGAAAACATTAATTTTAGAATACCATTAAAAATATTTATTTGAATTGGGGCAGTGATGAGAAGCCATGGCCATCATCCAACTGCAGGGGTTCTGTCCTCACAAGAATCATAGAATCAAAGACTGCCCCAAATTGGTAAGGGCAAATAAGGATCAAGTACAACTTCTGGAGAAAAAATATGTGAAGCCAGCATGCATATAAGTTTCAGAAATTAACATTTTTACAGCCTTAGGAGATCATCCCAGCAGTTGTTTGCCTAGATTATGCTCATTTTCTTGTTAATGCCTTTCAGGTGCTACACTGGTTTCAGTAGAAAATGTGGATGAATCTGACTTTCTGATCCACACAATACAGCCACTTGGAAACAAAGTAGGAGGCTTCTGGATAGGACTTTACAGAAATGGGGATGGTAATATCTTACTTTCAATATTCAATTTAAAAATACCTTGCAAATATCTAGACAGCCTTTTAATAACGTCTGTTGTCAGAAACTCACAGTGGATGGTGCCTGAATTCTAGCAGTCTCTCTATTTTGTATTTAATTGTGTGTCGCTACTTTTGAAATCTGGACAAATTTAACCATTTTTTTTTTCTTTTTTCAGTTGTAATTTTAAGGAATTCCCTTCTACCATGGCATTTCTCATTCTGTCTATAGCTATTTTGGATGCTAGCTGATGAAATACAATTATCCCTACAGTAATTTTCTGCAGTTTTACTGTAGCATTTCCACCTCTCTTCAATGATCTTCCCGTAAGAAAAAATGACAGTCTCCTACTGAAAAATGGGTTACTATGACACTTTTGAAGTAATTTTCTGAGGTATTAAAACATCCCTGTGGTGTGTTTTAAAATGTATTACTATATATATTTCTCTTTAGATCGGTGGTTGTGGTTGGATAATGCTGCAATGGACTTCGTCAATTGGGAGGAGAAAGAGTCCAACGAGGAGCACCACTGTGTGGAAATGACTGCACCATCTGGTTACTGGGACAACTCTGACTGCTATTCTGAAAAAGGATTTATCTGCAAAAAACCCAAAGGTAGGTCTTAGAAACAGAGCACATCATTTTACTAGTAACTGTCATACCCCACTATCACAAGTCTGGAAGTAGTTTATGATTTGATTTGATATATCCCATCTTTCCAGATAGTTGTGATTGTTTTAGCAGAAATGTCTGGTCTCACATGGAAATATGGTAATATCTTGTACGTGCTTTAGGTTGAATATGAGACTTTCAGAAAACTTTCAAATATCTAATGCAGACACTTGTGCAAACTTAAAACTTTTCCAAGATCTAAGCATCGTCATAGTTATACACTTGCAAGGAGGAATTCATCTGACTATTCAAGCTTCCTTTTCAAGTGTGCTGTACTCAAAAAATTACATAAAAAATTGTTGTAATATTAGACCTGATTTAACAACTTCAGCAAACATTAATGCCTCGGGAATACTAAAAGGTCAGCTGGCTGTATTGCACTCATAGTATCAAGAGCACTACTCTATTAAATGAAAATGTAAAGAAGGACACTGTAAAGTTTTGGCCAATAGTAGATATGGCAGACTAATGTTTCAAGGGGGGGGGTGGAGGGGGGGATATGTGCTAACACTTTTTCTTGTATTCCCAAGTGGAGATGTAAAAAATATGGCTGCCTTAAAGAAAACACTATGATTCCATTCCTTAAATTTAGATGCTAAAATCCAATTGCCTAAAAAAAAATAAAAAATAAGGATGTTGTCTCTAAACCTGTGTAATTTCTTATGTAGTAGCAGTGAGGTTTTAATTTTGTGTTCTGCCATATGCATAAAACGTGATTCAGTGGAGACTGTTGTTTAATTAAATATTCCCCATGCACTCTTATTTTTCGCATTTAAATAAGCATGACCTTGGTAGTAAACCAGTTAAGTGCCATTAACAATTTATTAAGAACTTCTGAATTATATTCCAGAAATCCAGCCATTTCTTCCTGAGGTTTGAAATATATTACTGTAAGAACTATAAAAAGTTAAGCTGGAACTGTAAATAAATAATGATAAGAATAAAGATATCAATAGCTAAGCTCCTACTTTTTGTTGAAAAATATAGAATAAGTGTTATTGGGGAAAAAATGCTAATCACATATTTTTATCCAACTTACTAAAATATTAAGAAAGCACTCATGTCCATAAAATAATCAAATATACAGCTATTTCATGCTCAGTTACTATTGCTTTGTATATGTTCATTTTAAATTTATCCATATTTTAGTTTCATTTTACATTTTACTTTTATAAATTCTACTGAGTAGTGACTTTGTCTGATCTGTAATGCAAATGAAACTTCAGGAGAAATACTTAGGAAGTGTTTATTCACAGTAATTTTTTGCTGACTAAGAATCTATCTGTTATGTTTTATTTGTCCCCTTTTCCTAAGTTGGAGATATTTTTTGCACCTCTTTCTGTAACTGTACTAACAAATGATTTTATGGAGAGCTTTTCTCTCTGTTGTCCCTCTGTTATGCGTAGAAACCTTGGATGATTAAATCCCTAATTCACATGACAATTTCTAGAGAAGACATTTAAGAAACTCAGGCTTGTAACAGCAGCATCCTGCAAAATATGGTGACATTAGAATACACTACATGACATTAATCTCTGGTGTTTTACGTCATGTTCTTAGTAAGCTAATATTTGCAGTAAAATGCAAACATATTTTTGAATGAACACTTTTCAGTCTATATTTGGATTTCATTAGAGATTAAAAAAATAAAGATTTTACTGAATATTATAGTTTTATAACACTGAGTAGGAAGATAAAATCTTAGCAAATTATTTTTGTCTCACTTATGATGCCCTTTATTTGATTAATTTTGCTAAAATAGCAGTAATACTTCAGAGGGTTTTTTTTTTGTTCCTGTATAATTTTAGAGAAATAATCCACCTTATGAATGTTACTGAAGTGTTATATTATTTCTCTCTTACATCTGTTGAAGTTGAACCAAGTGGGAGTCCTCTACTGCAGAAAGGTAAGTTTTCCGAAGAAAACTAACGAGAACCTAAATAGAAAAAAAAACCAAAACCCCAAAACAAAAACAAACAAAGAAACAACAACAACAAAAAAAAAACCACAAAACCCAAACCCTTAAAATGAGTTTTCCCCTATTACTCCTTTTAGAGAACACCCTACTGACAGATACTGAGCTGAATGATTGTAAATTACTCAGGATAATCCCACTCTGCCTTTTACAAGATAGAGTGCATGGATGTTTTTGGGTATCTGGATCACTGCAGGGCTAATATTGATCTGACAAAGCTCATCAGTGACCCAGCTAGAGGCATAGAGAAGAGATTCAAAGAACTGCAAGTTGGCTGCCAAAACCAATATAGATGTATGTGCAACTTGCTTCCATGTGTATTATTGCAAACAATTTGAAAGGAAAAACAATTTCCAAATAATTAGCATCCCAAAACTGTATGTAAAGCATGACCTAAGTCAATAAACCAAACTTGTGGCTTTCAAGATCTGCTCAATGTTGTCCTAAGATCTTCAGACAGACTTTTTTCCCCATTTCCTCAGTAAGGTGCTGGAAGATAGGGGAGTTTCTACCATGTTTTCCATGCAGATCAGTACCACTATACTGGGGGAAACACAAGGAAATTTCTTTTCCAAGGCCCTGAACATTCTGAAAGTTAACAAGACTGTGTGAGGCAGTTCTCGTATGAATTCAATGTTTTATTAAAGGACTATGCATACAGCTGCAAAAAAGAATGAGGAGTGAGAAGATTCTCTAGCCAGTGTTGACCAGTGAGTAAGAAACCTCAGTGTGGCTCCTTATGGAAACAGAATATTGCCTTTAATATTATTTCCTAGTCAGCTCTATTTATTGCATAATTCAAAACAGAAGAAAGCCATGAAAAGAAGGTGACTAGTCCTAGAGCTCAAAAAGCAAATAATGAACAAATCATATAATTGAATTCTTATGCATGCTTTGACAGATAACTTTGTATATCACTGTAACCCAGATCCACTGAAATCACTTTAGCTTTAGCAAAAGGGATCTGGCTACCAATCAGCAGTTATTCAGAGCTCAGATTTGCTCTGAACAGACTGAGTCTGTTCAGCAGAGAACAGCTTGGTTTTCATGTTGTACACGTAATAAAGAAATACTAAGGTTTCTCAGAGTAATATGCATTCATTTCAGACAAGGAAAGGAATGAAGAGACTCATCCACCTGTTCATCCATCTGTTTGGCCTCTCCTTTTCTTGGCCATTCTCAGTCTTCTTGGAGCTGGTGTGTTAATCTACTTCTACAAGAGAAAAAGACGAAATCAGCTGTCACAAGATTGAAATGCTTCTAAATGATGTGTTGGTTTATTAAAGATTTGGTGAGAATGGGTTCTGTGGTACAAACTAATTCAGGGAAGAAAGTTACTTGATGAAATTAAAGGATAAATCTGTTAAATGTTTCTAGTGAGGACACCTGCAACCTTAAATCAAATTCTTCTCTTTTTGCAGTAGCAGCCTCTTTCGTATCACGTATATTTTACAAAATCGGAATTACTGAGTTATGTTATAGTTTTGTAACAGCAAGTTGTTCCCCTTAAGAGCCACAGCAAAAATGGTAATGCGAATTACTTGTCAAGAGAAAAACAACATAGTGAAAAAAATGATGTCAACTTGCGAGAATAAATGTTCAATAAAATGTGATTACTATTAAGAACTGGATTCCTGTGGCTATGCAAAGAACTGAAAAAAATATAAAAGTTGACAACTGCTCAGATTTTTTGCAATTGTAAAATCCTTTTGCCACATAAAATTTGCTTTATCTGTTTGCCTGTTTTATCATTCCCTATAGCTGTATCACCTTGCATTTATCTGAAAAAATGGGGTTTCATATACTTGTTTCATTTAACTTTTGGATATAAAACTGTAGTGGGAATGTTGTCATAGTTTGAACCAGTGACTGAGTGCCTGGTGGGAAGGCAGGGCCAACCCAGGGGAGCTTAGGTGCATGCAATGTACCTGAGTGATTGGAAGGGATGCAGCCAGGATCTACCCCTTCCCAGACCTCATTTAAGTGTTAGCTGTGGGGGTGAGGGTATCTCACTTAGAGACCTCTGCCTACCTGAGGGCCTTACAGGTCTTTTGAAGGTAAGCAGCTTCTTTCTGTTCCTACTGCTACCATATCTAAGCAGGTGCTCACTCACCACAGTTTAAGACTTGGGTGCTTTGTCGTCTTGTTATGCTTTCTATCATGTTACTGAAACCTTGCTCATTTTCATTTGCAGCCATGGAAAACACTGGAAAAAACTATATGTGTGTGTGTTTTTTATATATGTGTTTTATATAAAACACATATATGTAATTGCAGTACATTTCATTCTGAAGATCAGTTTATTTTTGCAGGATAGAGGCAGCCTTCGTCCTCACTCATCATAGCAGGTACTGGTTGCCAAAGGTTGTCTCTCAGAAGCAGCGTGATATTAAATGAACAGCACTATTTTAAAAAGTGTCTATACTTAAAATACTGCTTCAGTAATGTGCTGCTGAAGGTTACTAGCAGGTAAAGAGCACCAGGGCAGTCATTATTACTACTTGCTAGTAGACCTGTGGATTCAGCAGAAAGACTCAGCCAAGCTACTGCCAGCAACAGTCCATCCAAGGCACCAAGAAAATTATTTGAGGAATGGAGAAGGGAGGTGCTCACATCTGAACAATGACTTTTCTTAATAAGAGGGTTTATCACCTCACTTCTTTGAATTCAGCTTAAACAAGCACTGACTTTCCATATTTAAATGCAAGAAAAAGGAACTGAAAATTGAGGCACACAGCAGATAACTCTGTATGAGGAATGTGCAAGGAAAAAAAAGAGAAGCCGTTAGAAAAACAGCAGAAATCAGTATAAAGTAGAAGTTAGGTGACCTGCAGTTAACCACTCTGTGTGCTTAACAGATGGTACCAGCACGTTAGTTGTCTTCTTTAGGCCACGTAGCATCTACTCTGCACGGTGGGAAAATAAAAGAAATAATAATAAAGAGAAATGAAGTTTTTCTTCTAGGCAGTTGAACCCAGTATTTTTAGCATAAGTAAAACCAAGAATTTAGCACTGTTGTGAGTCTAACCACTAGCACAAGCAAAATGTAGCATGCAGAAAATTGATCCCCAAATGCTGGTAACCAGCATTTCCTAGTTAACTTTTAGCCTGCTTCAGTGTTTGCACCGATCTCCCATCACCGTGCAGCCCTGGGGAGCTGAAACCTCACAAGCATCCATTTACTTGAAGCAACATATAGCTCTCTTGGACCAGAGTGTGCATGGCACTTCAGGGAGAAGAGGGACCAAGGCAGAAATTTTGTCCCTCAGGTATTTTCCTTTCTCAGAACCTTTTCATTTTGTGATTTCAGATGTATGTGGAATGTAGTTTCACTCAGTAAAGTAAATTTTTATGTCTCACACTGTGACACCAGTCAGCTTTGCTATTCTGGGTTGCTCTTGTGTGCCTTGATGAACCTAAGCTCTCCCTGAATGTCGCCTGCAAGCTTATTAACAATTTATCGAGCTCCTACTTTAACTAAAGTTCAGCAACTTTTTTCCTGAAAATGTTTTTTAAGTACTTTTTAACTTTCAAGTCATCCAGTTCAGCCACTTTTCCCCTAACACTTTATAAATAAAAGCAAAGGTAGTTGTTCCTTCTGTGGCATTCAACTTTGGCACACATACCCTGCTACATGTTGACTGATTATTTCACTTATCGTGTTTTTCTAGTTTTTTTGTCACTACTCTGAATTTCACCGATACTGATTTTGGGAGCAACACACTTTTCAAAGAGAGTGGTGTTTACAGTACGCATTTGAGTTATTTCAAAATGTCACATGACAGGATATGTCCTTAATTCAGAGCATGTCAGCGCTTTCATAGAGAGAAGGATCTGTCACTATCTTCACTCACAAGGACTTTATACAATACAACTGGTAGAGGAATGAAAGGAAAATAAAATTTGCAATGACTCTTGCCAGGTTCCTGGTTTTCCTTTGCTTTGTGCATGGTACATTTCAGTCACAGTCACTGGGTAAGTTTCCTGTTGGTTTTGTGTTAAATTAGGTATAAAAATATTTTTCCTTGAGCGGACTTGTAGTTTTAATATATAGACTGATTGTTTTATATTTTTTATCAGACTTGATACCTGATGTAAGAATATGTTGGGTACTATGCTGGTAGCTCCCAATTCACAGAATGAAAGGAGAGATGTACAGATGTTGAGGGAAAAGAAGGTAACAAGAGCAGGATACTTAAACTGATGTTTCTTTCTGTGGGAGTGCTAATTTAGATGGCACTGTAAGGAAGAGCAATTGGAGATGGGGTAGCACAGAGCTATCTCTATTTACTCTCCCTATCATCTCCATAGTGCAGTGATCAACTGTAGAGTTTTAGAGCTATATATTCATGTTAGCTGCGCAAGTTTCCCCTTCTACTGCAAGATGTGAGGTATGAGCAGATGGAATTGGCTCCTCCCATTATTTCTGACCAAATTAGAACACTTCTAGCATGAAGATGTGTATCCATCTTTGTATAAAGATACAGAGAAACAGTGAAGCAGCAAGAAAAGGAGGATGACTGTCTGCATGAATGTGGGGTTGTAATTATGTATGAGATATTTCAGGATAAAATAATTCTTCTGCAATACTGTGGTTATTTAAAAAGATGCACTGTCACTACCCCTGGAGAATCTGAGCTGAGGGTGAATCTGCAATAGTTCTTTGAATGCAGAATATGCAGGTGGAAACAAAACTCTTTTTTGTGTAGTGATGACTGTTGCTACCTGACCTGTATTCCCTTGGTCAGCCTTTCTTGTTTTGTATCGCTTTTTTTTTTTATTTTGTATCATTTTTAAGCTTTTTTTTTTTTCTTAATAGAGTAATGAATTAAACATATTGAACTGTACAGAATACTACAATACGGTAAACTCCATTATGTGTGAGACCTACTTGTGTTTTTTGTGCTTTCAGGAACCACAGCCTATCATTACTGGTCAGAATCAGTTTTTCCTACTAAGTATGCATACAAGACTCTGAACACAACATTTATAGCTCAACAACATTTTATTTAAAATTTCTAGATGCAAAAACAAAAAATTTAAAAAGATAGTATTACGTCTCTATTTAGATAGGAAGGCAAATTGGTAAATAGATCTATTAAGTCCTCATTAAATTTTGTCAAGTAAACCATTCGTCCATCAATTAAGCTTGTTATCAGCTACAAAGTGCACTCCCTTGTCAGATTATCTGCAGTGAGAATAATCTGCCTGAACATTAGCACCAGCAGTTGAGGGCTGCCTCTCTGGTGAGCGGAAGAGGAGCCTCTGGAGACTGACTCAGCCCAGTCAGATCTTGACTCACCTGCTGCAGGTGGCTGCTTCTCCTCAAGGACCAGCGAATGGAGAAGGCTCCTTCCAATGTGTCTCATACATGTGACTTAACTGTATGGCATGACAAGCTGATTCTGAGCTGTTATTTTTCTTTCCAAAATTCTCGTTGCTCTTTATTCCCAAGGCATGTCTTGTTTGTACTGCTGTACACTGTGGCTACTTCTAAATTCATTTCTTATCTTGCTTTTGTCTCCTGCCAGCCTCCATAAGCTGCTGATAAAATTATCTTCCCCTCCCATCACTGTAACCAACCCATTCTTGGGCTTTGTCCACTTCTGGACATAGTTTGCTCTGCTTTCTTTGCCAACTGCTTTCCTAACAGCACAACAGTTTCACAAGTCTTTGTGAGTTGTTTTGCAAACTAAGGTTGCAGCTTATCTTCACACTGGTGTTGCACAGACAATTTTTTTAGTTCCTAGGGCTGCCAGAGGCTAGGTTCTGCAATTTTTGAACAAACTACTTCTGTTGCTGATGAACTAAGAAGTTCTTTTTCTGTTGTTTCCGGGGCCACAGTTCAACTGAATGTTGGCTTTCTTCCTCTAACTTCATCCAGAATTTTGTTTTTAATATACAGATGTGCCTGATTTACATAGTATCCCCTAGTATCCCTTTTGTGGACAAAAACAAGTGTTGATTAGCATTGGGTACCATTTCACTTCCCTCCAAAAACAGAAAATTCATGTTTTTATTTTTTAAAAAAGTAAAGTTTTTAAATGGATGATTAAAGTACCAGAACATTTGAAATTGGATTAGACTTGATCTTTGTGGTCTTTTCCAACCCTAATGATTCTATGACTATTTAGTCCAACCATTCCCACCATGACCACTAACCGCATCTCTCTGTGCCACATCTACTCTACTGCCACATCTACTCCTCCAGGGATGGTAACTCCGTCACCTTCCCGTGCCAGAACTTTTACTTTTTTCTAAAAGAGCAGTAAAAAGTTCCTTATATCCAATCTGAATCTTTCCTGGTGCAATGTAAAGCCATGGCCTCTTGTATGTATGGTTGATGCTGTACATTCTTACGGCTTTTGCATCACTACATACTTGATTTTCTTTTAGCTGATACATACAATGTGAATACCCTAACGGTAGCACTCAATTTCACTTCTTTCAGATGACACAGAGAGATTTTGGACAGAAGATGTTTCAACTGGTGTTAGCTATCAAATAAACTCAGAATCATCTCTAACATGGCATCAAGCAAGGGAAAGCTGTAAGGAGCAAAATGCTGAACTATTAAGCATCACAGAGATACATGAGCAAGCATACGTGGGAGGTAAAACGATAGAGAACAAGAATTGCAAGACATGCTGGGATACTGTGCTGTTACAGAGCACTAGAGGATGAAGTTGGTTGCCTCATGTTTTGGCTCACTGAAGATGATGAATGGTTCAGTAGGAGACAGAAGGGAGGTGCTCTGAGCAGCTCTTCTATTAGCTAGTGTTTTTTGAGGGCTGGTCCTAAACCAGAGCAGGGAGGAAAGAGGCCCCATCCCACTGCTGTACTCCAGGTAGGAGCTGCCATGTCTGCAGCCTGTCACAGTGGGAGGATTCCCTTTGCTTGCCTTACCTGCCAGTGTACTCTATTTTCAAGCAGGACAAAGGTCTAGTCCTCAAATTTACATATTTCCTCTGTGCTTGAAGGACTATCATTAACAACATAGTGGTTATAGATATGAACATACAATGAATAAACTCTGATTTAAATAGTGAAATCAGATGTTGATTTGCCATTTCTGCTGCCAATATGAGATTTCTGCTATCCTTATAATTATTCACTTACACATCTTAATTTTTAAATCTGTTCACATCATTAATGTGAAAAGCAGTATTTGCGGACTGGTTTAAGACAAGAAAAGTAAATTACTTTTGACTTTATTTCTTTTAGATTAACTTGCTAGTATATGAGATTGATATAATGAGAATAGGAAGGCACCATTGACTTTCTTTTCTAATTTAGAGCTAATTAAAAAATTCAGTTTTGCATTCTGGATTGGACTGAACGCTTTGAATTTCAACAATGGATGGCAATGGGCTGGAGGCAGTCCTTTCAGATATTTAAACTGGGCTCCAGGTAAGAACTGTGTTTAATTTATAATCTTGGAATAGTTTCTGATAAGATGCCAACTAACTGGACTTCCTCAGCTGCTTGTATCTCAGAGATGCCTCTACTAATTTACAATAGCCAAAGACCTTTTATTTTCTCACATCAGCAAAGCTCTTATTTATGAATGGAGAGTCTGTTTTGGAGCTATGTTTAACCTTGCAGATCAGAGATCAGTGTTTCCATAATGTTATCCAAAAGTATAAATCAAATATTCAAAAAGTAGCAAAATATTTGAAAATAATAGTACTATGTCTTCTGGAGAAATTCTGAATATTATGGAGAGACTTACAGGGCAAGCTCTGTTCCTCAGCATTGACAACTCTGGTACCAGGTCACCTCTTTTCTGTTCCTTTTAGAGGCTCTTTTAGAAGAAAACAGAAAAAAAGAAAACCTGTTCTTTAGCAAAGAAGAACTGCAAAATTCTTGAAACATACTAGGATAATTTTTCTGTCTATAAGTCCCAGTATATCAGGAAAAGAAACAGAAAGTTCCCAATAATATCCTAGGACAAAATCTAGAGGGAATCATTTATCTCATCCAATGTATAAAGACCAAGAGCAGCACCCTGTAAATTACAACAGCAGTCATCCTGTGGGGAGGGCTTCTTCACATCAAGCACTGAAAAAATCACAGTAAGACAGTGGTTCTACTGATAACACAATCCATTTGTTGAGCTTTTTCTGTATATCTGTTGTGAGAATCTCTTTTCTCTCTTATTCAAAGGAAGTCCTTTCCCAGCTCCTGGGAGGCTCTGTGGCACAATGAATCCCAGACAGGATGGTAAATGGGAAAATCAAGCATGCAACCAGAAATCTGGCTACATCTGTAAAAAGAGAAAAATCAATTCAAAATTTGACAATATAACAAAAGGTATGTATAGAAAGAAAGATTTTCTCTGGTTTCCAGAGAATGCAATCCCCAATTTACAAAAGAACTAGGGTATGCAACATTATTTTTCAACTAAGGTTTCCTAAAGCAAAGCTATACATGCACATGCATACATAATGAGAAAACAAAAGTGTAATATATTAATCATACATAGGAGCATGTTGCTTTTTTTGTTCCATCATTCTATTGTTCATTTTGTCAAAACATGTAGAAGCTGCTCTGTCACATTAGTCACAGTTGGACTTGATGATCTTATGGTTTGACCTGATGATCTTGAAGGTCTTTTCCAACCTGAGCAATTCTATGATTCTATGAACCAGTGATAGCAATCACATTTGCATAAAAATAGTTGTAAGTTTATGGTTCTCCTTTACTGCAAATGTGCAACTACAAGAATTGATTTTATATTGATTTATATCAATATAAAAAAAATCCTCTACAACTATATGCAACTGAATGAGTTCGAATGTGCAGAGCAGGAGGAGCAGCAGCGTTCACACAGGCTGTATGTCATCTGTTGCCTTCTGAGACCTAACACTTCAAAGACACACCAATGTAGCTATGGACATGCCCCATAAGGAGGGAACTGCCAGAGGCTGTTGTGTGGAAATGTTATAAAAGCAGTTTTTATAGCAGGCAGAGCACAGAGAGACAGACCTCTGCCTTAGTCTCTCTTCTTCTCTGGAGTTAAAATTTCTAATTGCAACTCTGATACAGTGTGGGCATTTTTTAGTGGTGCTTTACTTGACACTGAAAGACTAATCATTCTTATCATTCTGTTTTCATATTCAGCATTCTATGCCTTAACGACATTTGCTTTGTGTTTGAAGATATTTGAATTTCTACCTGCAACTTTGTGTTTATTCATATAGTACTACTTCTTGTAAAGAGTGTTACTTTACTCTTTATTGCTTACTCTTTATTTAAATTGCTCTGAAAACTTGTGCTTTGATTTTAGAGGAAATCAGGTCTATAAGATGCACAGAAGGTTGGTGGCCATATGCAGGCCACTGCTACAGCATTCAAAGAGAATCCAAAGTATGGAAGGATGCTCTGACGTCCTGTAAGAGGCAGGATGGAGACTTGGCAAGTGTTCATAGCATCGCTGAATACAGCTTTCTAGTGTCACAGCTTGGTTACAGTGAGTATGTATGCGGACTTCTTTTTCATTTTTCCCATCTGCAATAAAAAAGCTGGGCTTCATTAAATATTAATGCTCTCTCTGAAATATCACAAGCTGAAGGCTGTATCTAACTTATGTTGTTGTTAGCTTTTGTTGCCGTGGCATAAACATAAGTATATATTTATTAAGAAACAATCTACATTTTAAAACATTTTGAGGTGTGTGAAGAAAGAATCCTACTCAGAACGAAATAAAGTAAGAGTTCCCACACAAAGATCTCTAATACTTGCCGTCTTTGTGCTACATCTTTATAGTTCCAGGACTGAGCTTCAAGTCTGAAAGAAATTTAACTTCCTAAAACCTTGGGTTGAGGTTAACATAGTGCAATATCTCCTTTTAAGAAAATATTTTTTCATTTCTGACTTTCCTTAAATCTGCCACAACCAGTCCTGACACTTGCCTCATGTGCTGGACTTGATGACCACTCATGACAGACCCTCTAAAGATCCCCAGTTAAGGAAATGTATTGGCAAATGTCTTTGTACCTTGGACTCCATCTCATCTCCTGACCAGTGGGGCACACTAAGACGATCACTCTCTTACATCCATACTGGGGAATTTTGTTGTGTGTGTTGTGTGGCATCTGTAGCCTGTTCTCTACCAACCAAGTCGTATCTTACTACAGATCTGAACAGAAACCAGCACTTTGATTAAAGCATGAAGGCCACCTCTTGCGTACCACATCCCAACTTCTATCTGTTCCTCTTTGTTCTGGATTTGGAAGTATTTGCTGCATTGTATCACAGACAGTAAGCAAACCTTTCTCTTTTCATGCCTCAGAGCCAACAGAAGAATTATGGCTGGGCCTGAATGACCTAAAGGTTCATTTCTACTTTGAGTGGAGCGATGGAACCCCTGTGACATTCACCAGATGGCAGCGCAGACATCCCACCTATAGGAATGGTCTAGAGGACTGTGTTGTTATGAAGGGGCAGGTAAAACTTCATAGCCGCTTTATAAAAATGCATACTAATAACTGCCTCAAACTGAAATCACATGCCACTATATACTTATTCAGGAGTCTTAAGATATAAAAGAATCTTAAAAACAAATCTGGCATCAATCAGACAAGACTTCGGTGAATAGGGAAGATCACTAACAGAGAAGCACCATAATTCTGATGCTACCTTTTGAAATTTCTTTCTTAGTGCAAAGCCAGATCCATGAGTTTTACGTTAGAATTTACTTTACCTAGTTGTAGCTTCAGGGAGAAAGGAAGATGAACTAGTAATATATTATGTGGTTATCAAAGATGCCATCTGTGTACTTTGTTTTCCAGTCTGATAGAACATTAAATTCCTTGATATCGCTTCATTGAGGCACGAAGACCTGGCACAGGGGCATGGTTCTCCATCTGTAATGTAGTAAGAGCAGTGACACATATCTGCCAAACAACCTAATCTAAGGCCCCATAGACTTTATTTTCTTGCTATTGTGGTTGATTGGGTTTTTACACAATTACACGTATGTGCATAGACATACACAAAGTGTTATGAACAAACAAAACAAAACAATTTGAAAATGCTCAACTGATTGTTGTAGAACAATATTTATGCTCATCAGTATTGGACATTAATTAATCCTTTACTGCATTTCAGCTCTTATTTCAGGTCTATTTTTTTAACATAATTACTTCTTTAAGAAAAAACAGTTATTTTCAGAGTCTCCTGATTGACGGATGAAACAATCAGACTTAATGTGACACATTTAGGTGTACGATATTTCTGTTTCATTTATCTCTTTGGTATAAGCATAATGAAATATTACCACTGTAAATGCATATCCATTAGCCCTGAATGAGATGTCTTTTAGTAACTCTCTTATGAAATAAGTAGTTGTAATAGCTAGCAACACTAAGACTCAAAAATCTATTTTATTTTGTTCTTTTATCTCAAAACAGCACCAATTAAACCTTAAATCATTCCTTAAAGGTGTATTTTAAGAAAACTTCATCAACAGTCTTCTTACGTAATATACATCAATGGATCTTGTAGCGAAAAAGAAAAATGATTATTTTCTTATGCTTGTGAATGCCCCTATTTTTCCATTTGTTTATTCTCTCTGCTCTTCCAGGATGGGCACTGGGCAACCGATGTTTGTGACAAGCAACTTGGTTACATCTGTAAAAAGAAGCCTTCATCACAATCTCCTGAAGAAAAGATCAAGGATCCAGGCTGTCAGGAAGTAAATGCTTTCTCAAAAATTATTTATTTTGGGAAAATTCAACATGAATTAATTCACTTGTTCTTCATGCTTTTATAGAGGTGGTGTTTGTTTCTTTGGTTCTTGAGGAATCTAGTCTTTTCCCATAAAATACTAATATATGCACATACTTCAATTTTGCACTGAAAACACTCAAGAATGTAAAAACTCCCTTACATCTAAAGGAATATTTCCTTTCCTTCCACTCCCAAGCATTCCACCTTGTAACAAAATCAGTATACCTTTCATATCATTTCATTACTGTTCTATTTATACTCATAGCTAAACATGCAAAATAATCTCAAGCCAATTTGTTCAGTCTCTGAGATCTTTTATTTAAAGTCTTCAAAGCAAGGTCTTTACTACATTGCAAGAACTCTAAAGAAAATGAAATAATTTCAAAACATAAGAAGAGCAGATTTCATGTACCGTATTACTGCTGGTGGATTACATAGTTGGCCTTTTAGTGATACTGGTGGTATTTTTTTTTCCGAAACTGGCAATTTTTCCAAAATTCACCTTCTTTAGAGAATCATTAAATTGACACGAATCAGCATCAGTGTCTGAAAGCAGAAAGAAGCAGGAATGTTTTAGTAGGTTCCTCCTTTCCACCTGCTCCTCAAACAAGCACTGGCTGGGTACCTCTTGGCTCAGAAAGTGTACTTGCCATTCCTCTAAGGGGGGGAGGCACAGATTTGAGGAGCTGTGCTGACATGTAAATTAATTTCAGAACCAAAATAATTTTGTATTTTATTGTGTCAGATCCTGCAGCTATGGAAGATGTGACCACAGCTCCCTCTGAACGAGTCACAACCTTATTATGGTGATGTCTGCACTAATCCTGTCTTACACAGAACTGGAACATGATGGCACAGTCACAAATTTTGTTTGAAAATTCACTTACCTGTAAAAAAGATGAAGAGTTTAATGTCATGCTTTACATAAGAAAGACATGTAGGAGAAAAAAATCAATGAAAATCTCACTGTTTTTGTTTATTAACAGATTTGTATAGTCTCATCTTGTTTTTAGTCCCAGCTGCAGCAAATGACATATCAAATATTTATTTATAGAAGAGCAGAGCTAATTTTTATATTGAAATTTCTTTAAAATTCACATTAAGATCATAATTTTCTTTTTCATAGGGTTGGAAAAGATACGGTTTTCACTGTTATTTGGTGGGTTCTGCACTTGCTATGTTCTCAGATGCAAATAAGACATGTGAGCAAAACAAAGCTTATCTAGCTACAGTAGAAACCAGGTAGGAAATTATCTTCTACTTCAAACTTAGTACTTCTAATACAGAAGCTTTCAAAATTTATCTTTTTTTTTATTATTATTTGAAAGCTTTGGAAAGCATTTTAATAATACATTTTTAATTGCTAGTAATAAGAAAGGGAAAAAAATAATGTTTAAGGATTTTTATTTAACTAATTAAAATTGCTTTCAAATTTTGAGGGCTCTTGAGTTCCATTTTCTCATAGTTTTAAATTTCTAATGAATTCACCCTCAACTTAATTTTTTTGCTTTCTTTTGGAAATCGGTTACTACTATTTTCCTTTATTTTCTCATGAGTGTTCTCTCATAAACCTAAGAAATCTTAGCAAAACATTTCCTAAGCTATCTTCTAGGCCAAGTTCTGAACAAATGTGGGAATCCTCCAAGTACATTTCTATCAAGGAATATACTATGGCACCTACTTTTCAAATGGGCTCTTCGCCTCTGAGGAACACTACTGCTTTCAGAGGCAGTGTGAACCAAATTTGACTGTGGCTTGGTCCTCACTTGCTGGTAGACTTGAGGCAACACAATTTGTGATGTTTGCAATGGTGCTTAAGTGATTTTCAACATTCACGTTCCCAGAACCCGGTAGAAAGGAGAGCATGCTTTCAGCTGAAAGGAGAAAGTTGTCCCTCACCACACAAGCTTTAGCTTGCTGAGGTTTTGCTTCTATTTCACTGAGGATTCGTTTCCTTGGGGTCATGCTAGCACAATAGATTTATTCACATCAATCAGATCCAAAGTAGAAGGCAATATGTTGTGTATGAACACTGTTTTTCACCTCAGGAATGAGCAAGCCTTCCTGATTAGTCTGACTGGGCTGAGGTCTGATAAGTATTTCTGGCTCGGTCTCTCTGACACAGAAGAACAAGGGATATTCAGGTGGACCAGTGGTGAAACTCCTACCTTCACACACTGGAACTCGGCAATGCCAGGTAAGTTCTGCACAAGCTCAACCTTTGTAATCAGAGTTTGGGTGAAATCTAAGCAGGTTTCAGGTTTCTGCTTTCTACCCCCTGGTACTGGAAATAAGAGAAGTTACTTTGTGTTTACAGCTGTAGGTGACAAATACCACAAGACCTTGTGTTGGCTCCGGTGTAACACACATCCATAGCAGAGGTGTCAGGTGCTGTTTGGATAGAACACTTCTTACGGGCTACTCTGAATGCAATAGTGTATAAGGGTTGACAAAATCCATAGTCCGTCTTACTATTTTTAACATTTTTAACACCTGTTTACAACAACTTATCACTTGGAGGAAAAAGATTATCAGCAGAGTAATGGACCCACAGGTGAGAAATGGAGGGCAGGAGTCCAGCTGTTCTGCATTACAGCAAAAGGTGACTAGAGGCTCTTGTCTTCACAGTAGAAAGTTCTGTGTTAAAATAAACTTGTTGTACTTGATATCACCTTTCCTGAAATTGAATTACCTGGATTCTGAGAACTGCAAAGCAGTCGACAGGCCATCTGTTACAAACAAAAATAAAACCAAGTGCTGTGTGCTCCATGATACCCCTGGGGTGTCAAGATAAGGAAGACTTGTATGCTAAATCTGCAATCTTCAGTTTTGGGAAAACTGTCTCTCTGAGTTTCAGTGACCCACTCTGTGCTGTGGCAAGAGATACTCAGAATAATTTCATAACACCGATGGCATTAAATCTGCATAATTTGTAGCTTTATATCATAATTTTGTATGAATACAAAGATCTAAATTTCTGGTGAGCAATTAGGCTTTGATTTTATTCATTTATTTCATGTATCACAAAGGAAAAGAGCAAGGCTGTGTTGCCATGGGAACTGGAGCTGATGCTGGATTATGGGATGTCATTAGCTGCCAGGAGACTGCAAACTTTCTTTGCAAGCAGTGGGCAGTGGAATTGTCACCACTGGCTCCTCCTGCCCAGATCCCTGCAGCCACCTGTGCCCAGGGCTGGGATGGAGCCCCACAGGCCGACTCCTGTTTCAAGGTCAGTGTGTGGCTGCCCTGGCAGCCTGAATGCCTGGCCCGGTATGAAGGGACCCAAGTGCTGGGCATTTCTGGAGAATTGTCTACTCCAGGGAATAAAAGCGGGGGGGGGGGGGGGGGGGGGAAAGAGAAGGTTATCAAATATAACAAAAATCAACAATGAAAATGGGAAGCTAAAAATAAGCTTCATTTTACTGAAATGAGATGTGAGAAACTCACCACATGTAACTACTTCCAAGAATTTGTGACTTCAGACAAGCTTAGTGCTAAATCTCAAGAGCTGGCTGTGTCAATTGAATAAAATAATGTTTCCTAAGAGAAAGATGATTGGAGTCTGGCCTTCCGTCAGCCTTCTTTCACAGAACATGCAATATTTTTAGTGGTACTCTTCGATCCAGATTTAGTTTGTCACTGGTGACACTTGAGCAAGTAAAAGCTTTGTATGTTCTCTTGATTGAGCTAAAAATGTCTTCTTTCTGAAAATCAAAAGTAAAGAGAAAGCAAAATAGATGAAGAAAATGTCAGTAATATGGAACACTGTTCTTCCACATCTTTATGTAAGTATCCTTCCCCTTTCTCTCCTGAGACTCTGCCTGTTGGAAAGGCGCATTATTTTAGCTCTGTACTTGCAACTTTTATGTCACACCCAGTTAATCGTTGTTACTCATATTATTGATTTTTTTCCATTTACCTGCTTGCTGCTTACTGTTGCCTCAAAATGTCAAGTGTCCATCTTCAAGGAGGCAAAGCTTGTACCACTACATAGAAATCTCTTCCTCAGCCTGCATCAGCACCTTGAAAAACGTCTGTCCCCATTCATATTATCTTTCCTATTTCTACATACTGTTTCACCTGCCTCCCATTTCTGAATAATCTCCTGCTTTCTACTGCACAATGCTAAGACTAGATGATTCTATTTTTGTCTGAGCCCCTCAGTGTTCAAAGTTCCAATTAAGCTATAAATTATTGTGACACTTCTTGTTCTTCCCAGAATCATAGGCTAATCTTACCTTACTATTTTAAAACAGAAGAGAGAAAAAGATAGTTACAGGCTACACTACTGATGTTCGGTATTATAAGTCTTGACAGTTGTTGTCTCATTTATAAAGAGATGCTAAAATAATGCTGATCTAAATTACACAGGCAATCATTATTTTTATGTTAAACTTTGTATATTATAAAATTATATGTTATATATAAAATTATATTAAATGGTAAATTATTACCATTTTTTTTTCTCAATAGTTCTTTGTGAGGGACAAAAACCTGAAGAAGAATTGGTTTGAAGCTGAAGAATTCTGTAGAGAAATAGGAGGAAATCTGGTCACAATCAATTCAAAAGAAGATCAAGTCTTAATATGGCAGTTAGCACTGTGAGTACTTGCACAATAATTCTTTTTCACATTAACGCTATGCTAAATAATAATTCAAGATATATTGGGAGCCAAGTAATTAAGTGGAAAAAAATGTTAAACATTAAAAGAAAATGGAAAAAATTAATTTGAAAATACTACACTGAATTCTATTTTAAATAAATATATATTTCAACTTGAATCTTTCCAAGTAGTTTTGAAATTCTGCGGTTCTTAATCACAGTTTTTTGTTTTTTTCATTAAGGCTGTTCTCCAAAGCAGATAAATTTGGACATGTGAGTTCCCTCTTCAAAAAGGGAAACACTAAAATGTTCAGCTCTGATCGCGCTTCTTTTTTTCTTTGTTTTTTAGTGGTTGGAATTCATATTTTATTACATACAATCAGAACAAAAAACAAAAAAACAAAACAAAAAAAAACACACAATAAAAATAAAACCATCCTTGAGTGAATGTGGAAGTTTTTAGCCTATTTTGAAGATTCCTCAGATCAAATGAATTAATTTTCATTCATTTATCGGCAACGTTGTAGATGCCACTTTTTCCATAAGTGCCATTACAGGAAGTGCCAAGGAAGAAATCAGAGAAGCTGAAAAAGAAATTACTTTTTTTTTATTCACTGGGTCATATCATATCTCTCTGTTCACAGTTTACTTTTAGTAAAACCTCTTTCTGTGAACTCCTGTTACAAGCAAGGACTGTGCTTCAGCCACAAGAATGAGCTAGCACCGTGCCACCCCACTTCCCCAAATTTACTTCAACATTTCCTATGCCAGCACAGAGCATTGAGAGCTCTGTGGCAAAGAGTGTGATCAGTGAGCCTGACTGTGGGCCAGCAGGGAAGGACTAGCTCACAGTTCAGATGTGACTCAAAGCTGCATGTTTTCATGCTCTCCAGCATTTATATGGCTCCTCTTCTTCTACATTCATACATCTATATTGTATGATTTCTTTCAGGGAAAAAGGACTGCAAACTCAGGGTTTCTGGATGGGTTTGTTTCTCTTAAATCCCGATGAAGGATTTGCTTGGATTGATGGTTCTCCTGTGAGTACTTATTTTGTGGATATTGTTTTTTCGGCTCTTATAACATATAGATTTTCATGATTTTAATGCTTTCTTCTGATCTTGTTGAACTTCAGCTGCTGTCAGGCAGTGCTTAACCAATCAGCTAAACAATTGCAGTACTCAGCAATGGCACTGTCTCAGCCCTCCAATAGAAGTGGATCACCTCATCACTAACACCATGCCATATCCCATCTTCCATTGCATGTGCTCTTAGATCCTCATCACACCCCAGCCTGGGCCCTGCTGTGTGACAGCACGGGGAAGTCAGCTCGCTGTCTCTGATAGAGTCAGATTAACGTCACTCCCTCCATGCATTCATTTTTCCTCCATCAGATGCATGCTTTCTAGAAAGTGTAATCTTTTCACTTTTGGGAAGTGATGGAAAGTGAACAGATTGGTCAGAACTCCCCAGCCCTCTCAGAGCTTTCTGAACTCCTTTCAGTAGCATAAACGAGCTGCTTGGGCCAATGAGATCCTGACACTGTGACAAAAATCTCAATTAATTCCACTCAGTTCAAAGCACATAATAAATGAGATGTGTTTCTCACTCAGGTGATTTATGAGAACTGGGATGAAGATGAACCTAACAATGTTAAAGGAACTGAACATTGCGTTATGTTTAATGGATCACCCCAAATGCGCTGGAATGACTTGTACTGTGAACATTTGCTTAATTGGATTTGTGAAACTAAAAAAGGTATGACTGCTTCACCATTCAATTGGAGTGATAAGCACAAGTTCAAAAACAAATTATATGGATTTCAGCACATTTACAAGAAGAAATATACTGGGAATCTTTTTGTAAAACTGGAGGTGTTTAGATAACACTTAAAACAAGATGAACAAATCAAGATATTTCAATTGCGCTCAGAGAAAGGAAGTTGAATTACTTACTCTCTGGCTTTATCTCATTTAGCTGTGGGTTGAATAAATTTGCAAGGCAAAGATACTTATCTCCTTAGCAAGATAAGGAGATTTTATCTACTTTTATCTCCTCCTTGTCTTGTATATTCTATGGGCTCACACAGGAGACCTGAAGATGTAGGAGACTTAAGGGTTCCCTATACAAAAAATAAAAAAAATAAAAAAAAAAGGCTTTGGTTCCCATTTTGAGAAAGATAACCAAAAAGAAAGGAACCAAAGAAAGGGTTAAGCTGCTATAGGAACTAGAATATTAAAAAGCTGATCAAAAATAGAATTGGCGTTGCCCTGAAGAACTCCTAGGTCCTCTTTAAAAACTTGCTGAAGTTAAAAGGATGCACATGAGGAAGTAGTGAGAGGAAGGATAGAGAGGGAAAAGTAGAAGCAGCTGCACAAACTGCACTGAGTATATCTAATATACCTCTACCAACAATCAATGAGAAATACACCACATTAATATTGAAAAATTACCCAAATAGGAAGAATCTCTTTTCCATTGCGACATATTAGTTGTGCACACACACCAACAGAATGCAGACCAAAGTCTTGCATGGCCCTGCAGGAACGCTGAGCCCCCTGCACTGTGCAGAGGGCTTTGTGAGATGCACAGGGTGAGTTCACAAACTGTGACATAAATACTGTGATCAGTTTATCTCGACCCTAGATGACCTCTCAGTAGTAAAAATAAATAAATAAATAAAAGAACCAGACCTTGTTATTATATATATATAGATAGATTAGATGAGATCCCAATGAGAGGGTAGATGGTCAGAAGTTAATTATCTCACTTCTTAGCATTTGACATCACTATCTAGCCAGGTGTGCCTGTAGATCCATGTGTAACATTACATAAATCAAACCTATCTGGTTTATGATTTTATAATTGTTTGTTTGTTTTGTGTTTGGAATATTGTTAATGGTGATGTTTTATTTTACAGGTACACTGCTAAAACCTGAACCAAACAAACATGGTAGGATTTTTTCCACTTCCAGTGGAGGTTTTAAGTGTATAGTTTTTGCACTTCGTACAGATAAGATATGTCAAATACATGTTTCTTCATCTTCCAGAATATCAAGGTGTACTAACTGCAGATGGGTGGATTGTCTATGAAGATAAGCAGTACTATTTCAGCAGAGAACATGTCCCTATGGATAAAGCACAGAGAATCTGCCAGAGGAACTTTGCAGATCTCGTTGTCATTGAGAATGAAAATGAGAGACAATTTATATGGAAATATGTAAGCACTAAACCTTCTAATTACCTAATATATCAATATTTACATATTAATTACTATTTTTACTTATATTTATGTACCAATTGTTAATTCAGCACAATGATTGTGGGCACTTTTGAACCCATTAAGAATTTTACTGTATTTTTTTTTTTGTTTGTTTTAACTGGTTGGTAAGATTGGTCTTGGAACACAGCGCAAAACAGGGACCTGAGCCCCATCCACATAGGCAGTTCATGGGCAGTGGGACTCTGACTGCAGCTTTCTGGAAGGGCTGAGGTCAGCAGCTAATAAGAATGCTTATGAGAGACTTTTCAATTCTGATACAGAGCAGACTTTTCAATTCTGATACAGAGCAAATGAAATAATAAAAACATTTTAGCTGTTTATCCAGACTAAAATCCTGAGTTCTCATCCTACATTACATATCTGTGTTATGGTATATTTTTCCAGGCCCTGTAAAGGAATTACTACTACCTTTAGTAGGAAGAGAAAAAAGCATGTGAATGTTAAAGGTGTAGCCGAGGATAATTCAGACATCCTGCATCTGTTGCCTTCTTGCAGCCCAGGTCTGAGTCTGTAAAATAAACAAAAACACAGTTGAAGAACTACAGTGATTAACTGTGCCAATCACTTTTGTTTCAGATAAACAGAAAACACAGTGATATATTTCTCCAAGCAGAATCATATTTCATTGGCTTATTTATCAGTTCTGATCAGAAACTCAGGTGGGTGTAAAAGAAGAGTACTGAAGCTGCTAATGCATAACAATGGTAATTTTGTCTCACTCTATAGGAATACATCTGTGTGCTTTCCCTTTACAAGTTAAAAACACCTGTATAACTGAACTCTGGGTAGGTTTCAGAAATCTGAGATGAGGAATATTATTTTTTTCTATTCTGAAGCAAAACAGTGCATTTTCCTTCCAAATCAGGGTGAGCAAAATTGGTAGAATTTCATGGGTAACCTTCATTTCACTTGATGTCTTACACTGAGAGAGGTGAATTTGAGACCCAGACACCCTTTCACAGGCAGTGAACCTAAACAGCAAAATTTAGGATGTTTTATACATTCACCTCATGTTGGGATTAACTCTGATTTAGATCTCTAATAGTTATGTAGAAAGCACAGGAAATTTGTACAGAAACATTTAACCATTTACGTGATCCTGAAGCATGTCCATCTCACAGCTCTCTGAAATTCCTGGAAGGGAACCTGTTTTAGAGATCTGTTTGTAGAAGACTTTCACGAGGGCACCTTTCTAAAATGAAAGGCAAGTCTATGCTCTGGTGTTACAGTCTCATCCAGACTGTAAGAAGCTGTTGAGTCCATCAATATTTACTCAGCCTTTGGTCAAATGGAACACTAATGGGACTTCAGTGTGACAGCACTAAACAGGTGAGAGCAGCACTAATGCTGTGGATCTGTCTTCAGTTTATGGAGAGCCTTTGTTTTCTGGTCATTATCCACACCTTGCTCAGTCCTTCTGCTTGACAGAACTCATAACACTAAATGGATGCTGGAGGTGTCTGTCTGGCAATCACTTTTTTTTTTTTTTTTTTTTTTTTCAGCTGGTTGGGTAAGACTCCAGTGAACTATGTTGCCTGGGCTCCAAATGAACCCAATTTTTCAAATGATGAAAACTGTGTGGTAATTACAAAAGTTTTTGGTGAGTAAAATAGCAACATGAAACATTTGCTCAAGCAACTTGATGGGTTTATGTAATCAAAAGCCAAATGTTTTCCACATGTTTAAAGCTAAGGCTCCCCTTAATTGACTGCTGAACAACAGGAACTGTTTTTTGTTACAAGTACATTGAGGTTTAAATCAATCTATCAGCTATTGCTGATAGAAGACAAAGGTACTGCAGAGGGACAAGGGTTCTACTTGGGCTGTTGGTACACATGCCAACTGTTTCACATGCCTCTGGATGGTTACATTTGTGAATTATGAATATCAACTGGGTTACCCTCTGCAATGGCACTAAAAGCACTTGAGAGAGTGACTGTGTTTCTTTTATTTACAGGCTTTTGGAGCAATATAAACTGTGGTTTGAAAAATAACTTCATCTGTGAAAGGCACAATTCAACTTACTCAGGATTTGCTCCTACAGTACTTCCAACTCTGGGGGGATGTCCTGAAATGTGGATTTTGTTTCAAAACAAGGTACAGTAACAAAAATTAACAGCTTTTAGCAGATTTGATATAGGTAAACAATTGGATAAACACTCTCATTTTATACACTACTCTCTTAAATGACATTCTAATTAGCAGTGGAGTCAATTTTCATTTTTTTTTCTTTCCTGTTACCTCTGAACTTGCATTTTTTAAGTTGTAATTTTTTAAATGCTCAAATGCATTTAGCCATTGTTACTTCTTCAGTATCTATAACTTTCTGCTTAATTTAGACATCTTTATTGCACAGAAATAATGTTCCAATATCCTGATGTGTAACTATAGGTCCCTCTTTCTAGGTAACACTGAGCTGCAAAAATGAAGGGTCATGCTTTTTGTACCTAATCAGATACCACAACAATCGAGCTGAGAAACTCAAACTGTGATTAATGGCAATTAATTGCTAAGAAAAAGCAATTAATTAAGTATATTTTTTTGCTAAGTGAAGCGAAAGTACACCCAATCACGTAAGCATTAAGAAACAAAGAACAAAATTCCATCCCACAACAATATCAATAGGAAAAAAAATATTTCCTTTAAAAGAGGAAGAAAAAGACAGAAGCATCAAGCAGCATATGTCCCCTGTCCCTCAGAACATACTCAGGTACAAAAAACAATTTTTACACCAGCAGCAACAAAAAATCCCCGTGGCTAGTGCACCCTACAAAAGTTCAGCTCTTGCTGCTGCTCCATTCATGCTCTGTGCATACCCAAGTACACAGTACACTACTGTCTGTGACGTGAAGCTGAGAGAACATGATGAGAGAGATATCTGCCCCAAGGCATAGTGCCAGTCCAGAAGTATTTTCAGCCCCTAAAAAGATCATACTTTTCAGGAATGTGATTCCACATCTCCATGTGTACTCTGGAGAACTGGATATCTGTTTAATTTTTCAACAGCTTACGGAATTTTCCATCTGTTCCCAAAGTTAACACTGTCTGAGCCCTGCACACATGAAGCTGTGATTAGCTGTGTCTGCTCCTTGCTGGATGAATATGTGGCATTTCAGCAGCTCCTCAACTGCTGCTCATTGTATGCAGAGACTGATGAATCAAATAAAACATAATTTTTTTTGACACCTGAAATGTTGTCTAAAAATTTACTCTTCCTACAGTGTTATAAAATAGTTGGATTCAGAGAAGAAGAGAGACTGGCTTGGTACTTGGCAAGAAGTGCTTGCATAGAACTAGGGGGAAATTTGGCCTCTATACACAATGCTCAAGTACAAGGTATGACATTTCAACATTATACCTAGCACCAAAAGCCAATAATTTTCACCAAGGAGGTAGTAGTTGTTAGTTAAGACTAGCTGTTGCTGCTGTGGCCAAGTAAATTCCTTCTTGTGATTATTAAATATGTGTGCACTTCGAAATGACATATATTAACTCTTCATTTTGCACTGGATCACAATGTTCAGGTTCTGTATGTATTGATGACAGTGCATAGAACCTCCTAGCAATCCTGGGGAAATTGTAGAATAATCATGTAATGACTGTAAAGATAAAAACTCGTAATTCTATTGCAAGATACACCCATCAATGAATATCTGAAGCTGAACTGCAAAGTGAACATGAGTCAGCATTGTTACGGGGTAGAAGGAGGAGGAGGCAACACTGGAAAAAAATTTTTGTCCAGAGACATCCAAAACCTTTTCTCCCCCCCTCATCCATGACTCCCCTGAATCTCTATGACCTTTCCCAGCACCTTTTCTGTCCTTCAAAACTCATTTTTTTGCTTCCACTAACTGCCTCCACTAATTGCCTCCAGATCTGAATAGCATCTGTCTAAACAGTCTCCATCCACATAGCCCCTGTGAAGGAAAATCCAAAACTGTTTGATCCAGAGCACAGGCTGGAGCGAGTTCTTGTTTAATATCTTGTTTAATATCTTTATTGATGACCTGGATGAGGGGATTGAGTGTACCCACAGTAAGTTTGCGGATGACTCCAAGTTGGGAGGATGTGTCGATCTGCCTAAGGGTAGGGAGGCCCTTCAGCGGGATCTGGATAGGCTGGACAGCTGGGCTGAGGTCAACAGGATGAGGTTCAATAAGGCCAAGTGCCGGGTCCTGCACTTTGGCCACAATAACCCCATGCAATGCTATAGGCTTGGGGTAGAATGGCTTGAGGAGTGTATAGAGGAAAAGGACCTGGGGGTGTTGGTTGATGCTCGGCTCAATATGAGCCGGCAGTGTGCCCAGGTGGCCAAGAAGGCCAATGGCATCCTGGCCTGTATTAGGAATAGTGTGGCCAGCAGGAGCAGGGAGGTGATCATCCCCCTGTACTCAGCTCTGGTGCGGCCGCACCTCGAGTACTGTGTTCAGTTTTGGGCCCCTCACTACAAGAGAGACATCGAGGCCCTGGAGCGTGTTCAGAGAAGGGCAACAAAACTGGTGAGGGGTCTGGAGCACAGGTCTTACGAGGAGCGGCTGAGGGAGCTGGGATTGTTTAGTCTGAAGAAAAGAAGGCTTAGAGGAGACCTCATTGCACTCTACCACTTCCTGAAGGGAGGCTGTGGTGAGGAGGGGGTCGGCCTCTTCTCCCAGGTAACTAATGACAGGACGAGAGGGAATGGCCACAAGTTGTGCCGGGGAAGATTTAGATTAGATTTGAGGAAAAATTTTTTCTCTGAGAGAGTGGTCAGGCACTGGAATGGCCTGCCTAGGGAGGTGGTTGAGGCATCGTCCCTAGTGCTGTTCAAGAAGCGTTTAGATGAGGTGCTAAGGGATTTGATTTAGTAGCTTGATGGGTAGGGATGGTGGTGTGAGGATGGTTGGACTAGATGATCTTGTAGGTCCTTTCCAACCTAATGAATCTATGAATCTATGAGTTATTGACATTTCTCATCTCCTGGCAACTGCATAAGGTGGAAAGACAAAAATACTGTTTCCTGTGGCCTTGGAAAATGTGATAAACAGCAAAGGTTTGAACTGCTCACAGTAAAATTAAAGTTTGACGGTATACAAAATTCCATCAGAAATGACATATGCACAGTTGATGCTAACTTTAGGAAGACTAATAAGAAGTCCTTTCAAACTCATTTCTATCCCTAATTTCTATAATGTTTCTAAGTAACATTTTTATCTTAAAAACTATTATATTTTTAATGTAATGAAACTACTCCAGTTAAAATACTTATTTTTAAATTTATTGCCTTTTAGCATTCCTCACTTTCCATCTAAAGGATGTCACCAGTGAGACTTGGATAGGATTAAATGATATTAATCATGTGCATTCATACGTTTGGTCAGATGGAAGCCCTTTTGATTATTCGTGTTGGGCAAGAGGATTCCCTTGGAGTACATACAGTAGGGTTGGCTGGAAGTACATGGCAATACAGGTAAACAGAAATTAAAACCAGCTCGTGCTTAACTTAGCACCATTGAACTTAGTGGAACAGCCTGAGTTCTGTCTCAGCTAGGACCCCTAGCTTCTGCTTAAAGCAGAAAACTGGAGAGGATGATAGAGATCAAGTTTTTAAAGCTATACTCAGAGATGAAGAGGCCTCTTAGATGCATGTAGTTATTTTCATTCCTGTGAAGAAGTTTGTAACTGCAGAAAATGATTGCTGTATTATATTAGAGTTAGAATTATTAGACCTCATATATTTTGCTGAAAAAAATCAGTGCTGTTATTTCTTACTTCACCTTATTATTCTCTTTGTACAGAATGAATCCAAATTAAAAATTCAGTAAATTAAGTACGGATTAGAATAAACTAGAGAAAAAATATCTTTGCTGCACTCAAAAGATTTAAAAAACCAACAGCAGTTCTTTCAATAATGTGATGAGGAAAGTAATTTTACTTTAGATATAAACTGAGATACATTTCTTTTCCAAGAAATGATGTTATATCAAAAGACAAAAAAAAAAAAAAAAAATAGAGAAGAAACCTATCAATTTGGCCTCCTTAGACCTTTCTGTTTGCTAGATATTTTTCACTTTATCAGCTCTAACTTTCTTTTCTAATTTTTCCCCTAGTATGACTGTATTGCAATTATGATAAGATCTGTAAATGAAGCAGGAAATTGGGAAAACACAGACTGCCACTCTAACAGAAGTTATATTTGCCAGATGGACAGCAGTAAGTTCTATTTTTCATGCTCTTTGTCGGAAGACTGGTACTGAACAATATGGGCACACAAGTCTTCTGCTGCAGTTGTCTGCTCGTGTGTACAGAAACTGAGATGAAGGAAGCAAGTCTCCTTTCCTAGCTCGAGAATTCCAGATGTGAAGACTGCCCTGGGATAAGGATTACAGAAAAATTTGTGCATTACAGTCACCCCTCTCCCAGCTTTCACATGAGCTGAATGCACCCTCACTGCAGATATCCACACACAGGCCAGCTGCCTACACACAGTAGTCTCTTGGGAGGCTGGATCCATCTCATCCTGAGGGAAGTGTCCAACACAAGTTAGAGGCTCTATGCTCTTAAATTCCTGCTTTTCTCTGTTCAAAAAAGGACTTCAGCTGTTTCTGACCAAGTCAACAGCCACAGATATGGATACCTGAGTAAGGTTATTTTGCAAAGGCAAATACAAAGCATGGAGACACGTATATTAGTAACATTCATCACAGGTATCTCAGCTGTTTAATTCATAAGTAGCAGCCATCAGCCCTCAACATCAACCCTTCTCTCTCACAAGAAACCATCACATACTCCCTTGAAGGGGTTAATTCAAGTCAGTTAAACTGGTTGTTTTTCTCACCAGTCTCTAGCAATGCTTTTGTACGTCAAGATTAAGGATCAAGAGGACAGAATTTCTAACTGTCTTCATATATCCTCAGAGGGGGAGACACATCCTGCCAGAGTTGGCAGGAAGAGAAATGGGAACTGCTAAGTAGAGTGGCAAGTTCTGCAGCTAAAAATAAAAGGAGAAGCTACAGCTGGGCCAGATGCTTTGGGCTGTACTCCATGCAGTGGCAGAAAGCTGCACAAGGTGAGAAAAGCTGCATCCCTAGTGAGAACGCTTTAAGGCGTTGTCAGCACTGTATGAACATGAATGCTCTTTTACTGTCCTCACCATGTCTTCTACTTCCATGTATACCATTTAAGGTGCAACTGTAATTTCTTTTTTTCACTTTATCCTACACTGAAAAGAGTCACAAACTGTTCTTAGAATGAAATTCACTCTTTTTGAAACTCAGAGGGCATGGACATCCTGCTCCATGCTTATGCTTGGGAGGAATTTGCACCGCAGGAGGGGAATCTAGAGAGAACTGGATGAGGATACCTTTGTGACCCATATTCATACCGTTTCATAGAATCATTAAGGTTGGGAAAGACCATTAAAATCTCTAGCCCAATCACTCTGTGGTGAGGATAACACAGTTATCCTCTGCCTCTCCCTAATTCCTGAGTGCACTACTTAAATTATAGTTGAAAACAATTCTGTTACCTTTAATACATATTTCCTGCATTTAAATGATAGTTTTATTCAGTGCATGTACTTCCAATACAAAATAACAAAATATCAAAATATCCATCTACTTCATGGTGTTTATCCATTACTGGGAAGTTATATTGCTTTTTAGGCAGCTAGAACTATCAGTATTTTCTCTTCTTCCTCTCAAATATTTCTGCAGAGCCCGAACTCTTCCATTCCACAACTGCTCCAGATTCTGACTTCATCCATTATGGTAACAGTAGCTATTTAATCATTCCCTCTAAAATGAATTGGGAGGAAGCAAGAAAAGCCTGCAAGGAGAAATCTTCAGAGCTTGCCAGCATTTCAGATTATTACAGTAATATATTCCTCCTGCTCCAGGCAGCACAATATGGCGAGCCGTTATGGATTGGACTCAACAGCAATATGGTAAGTTTAATAAGTTGATGACTGGTGTGGTTAAATGCTGTTATTTGGTTTACTATCAGGTGGGAGATCATAGAATCATAGAATGGAATGGCCCAGATTGAAAAAGGAACTCAAAGATCATCTAGTTTCAACACTCTAATCTGTAGCATGAATAGGTTTAGGGGCTTAGAAATGGCAGACAACACTCACTTCATTTATCGTTACACATCTTTAAAACATTAAACTTCATCCCCGGCAACGGAGAGGGGTGGGAGTCTCCAACACTGTTAATCTCCCTAACTGTATGGGAATCTTGGACAAACAGATAGGTCAAATTACCTGGTAAACTTTTAGATGTCCACTTTTAAGAGAGATGGTACTACTCAAAGGAACCAACAAAGTCCTTAATGCTAGTGCCTCGTGATCATTGACAGCTGAATTTTTCTCACAAATTTTAGACTAGAAGGTTTCACAGAGACATCGTATGCCTCTGAACACCTTCCCTGTTATACACACAGAGTCCCAAAGATTAAGAGCATTAAAAGTAAAACACAAACAAATAAACAAAAAACTGCACCCAAAAAAGTGAATAGCATGATCCAGATCCATCACTGTCTAGAGGAACAGTGGTGTGAGCATTAGCTCCCTAACTGCATGCCAAAATGAGTTTCAGCTTGTCAGAAAATATGTTATTACTCAATACGCTTACATTATCAACAAGCTTTTATTGCATCTTTTTTTGAGCTAAGTAAACTACATTAACATTGAAGTTTAGTTCTCTCATGAGTAATAACTTTCTTTACTTGTGATAACTGTCCCTGGTTCCACACTGACATATAACTAATACATTTGAATCACAGTATCCCTAGAGAGATCTTTCATATAATGTTGTGTAACCATAACATTTCTGATTATATGATGCAGTAGCACTAATAGAAGGCCACAATGTCTGAGACAGTGCAGCTGTTGATGACAAATATATATTTTATTGCCTCTAACAGTGCCTCTCCTTAATAAACAAAATCTCAGAATGTGTATGTGATTGATATGTGATTGTCACTGAGCTTGACACAGATCTCCACACTTGCGGAACACCACAGGAGACCGCTATTCAAAATGAATGCTGGTGTTTAAGCCCACTTAATATCAAAGCTGGGTGATAAAAACATAGAAACTTGGTTTAGAAAGCTGTTAAAAATTTCTTATGAACAAGTTTGGACCACTGCATATCTTCTTGCCAGTCATCTATAAGGAAGCTGGCCTTGCTCTTGCAGAGTGATGCTCTGAGGCTCTTCCTGCTCCCAGGACAGTGATTTTGCCCTAGTTGTGCTGAGTGCAAGAGGAGCTTGTGTACTTGGTTTAAAGGCATCTTCCTTGTGTTTCTCTTTTGTTCCGAAGAAACTTCTAATTTTCTCAGGTTTTCATGATGGTAGCTGCAGCTTCCTCCTGAACGCTTCTCTTCAGAGCTGCACTTGACCTCCGAGTCCTTGTCTGACAGCTACCTTCAGGTCTCTGTTTCCTCCTGATGGTTCTGCAGGCTTTGAGTACCTAGTGATTACCTTGCTCTTTGTGCTGAGTTGCCTCCTCACATCATCCAACAAGGGACTGTTACCAAGAGGACTTTGGAAGCACCATGTAGACATCAAAACACCTTCACGTGCTGTTACAGCATTGGAGGTGTTCTGCTATGTCTTAAATCTGTGCTGCTTTGTCCTGATTTGATTAATATCCTAACAGTGCAAGCACAGATATACCAAGTTCTACATCCCACTGCAAAAATGCATATTTGTGGAAACTGGCTTATCTGCAACAGAAGATGAGGGTGTGGAAAAACTATATTAAAAAGTGTGTTTCAATTCTAGAGTTACGGATACTACAGATGGAGTGATAAAAGGAAAATCGATTTTTCTAATTGGCACTATGAAGAACCAAAAGAGAAAATCGCATGCGTCTTCCTAGAGCTCAGTGGGAAATGGAAAACAGCACCTTGTAATGAAAAACACTTTTCTGTCTGCAAAAAATCTGAGGGTAAGTTTGATGATGTTTGGTTTTATGGCAGAAACCTTGCTGAATCTACCTTGACTAACATACATATTTTAATGTATATATTTAGAAATGATACCTTTGTTTTGCAAGAACGGTATTTTATTTTGATGAACTTCTCATTCACCAGCAGAAATCCTGTCATTTTAATGGACTTGGGTGAGCAGTAGGATTTCAGTATTTCTGGTAGACAGATAACTGAGACTGCAGGGGGAGAAAAAGCTAAACTTTTTAATTCTTTAAACTGTATACTGTGAAACTTTTTGCTGACAGAAATTTTGTGGGAAGGGTTATTGTCAATAAAGACCTCTGAGTATAAATACATTCTGTTTCTTCAATATAGCCAGTGTTCAGTAAGAGCTTCACTGTTATTAGATTCTAAAAACTGGGAAATGGAGTAATAGTTATATTTGTCATTAGTGAGAGACAGGCCTTCTGGTGATTGCTGCTCATTTATGATGCTGCTCAAAAATAATCTGTTAATGGCCCAACCAGAAAATTTCTCTTTTCATAATGTTTCTGTGAACTTCACTGAGGAATGCTCAAATTGAAATGCTTCTGGCATACCATGGGATAGGACTGAACTTTCTGATGTCTCACTTGTCCTAGATCAAGTGCTGTTAGCTCTAATGTGGTATTTTAACAGAAATTCTGAGTTTCTTTTGAGCTGTTTTTCTGTAGTGTAGCTATAATTTCTTCTCTACTCCATGTTCTGAACTTCATCACCAATTATTTTCTACTTTCTTTTTAATTAAAAACATAAGTAGTAACAGAAAACATCACTGTTTCCTTCCATAATATTGTTGCACGTGAGAAAACAAAGGGCAACTACACAAATATTCATTGAACTTCAGATCATTCCACATGCTGTCTGAAGCAGAACTCATAATGTAAAAATTATCATCTCAATGAAAGTATTAATTAGAAATGTCAGTTGTAACTTCCAGTTTAATAGGAATCGCATTTAAAATCAAATTGTTATTTAAAGGTAGAAAACCTCCAAACCCTAAAAACTTTATTTTTTTTAATCTACTTTTTACTGTATCTCTTGTTTGCATGAAGCTGACAGTCTCAACAAGTGGAATTAAAAAAAGCCCTGAACACACAGCTATCCTTTGGGCAGTCCCAGTTTCATTTGTATGGTAACGCTGAAGAGCACAGGTGCACTGTTCAGCTGTGACTGAGCAGTTCTGCTGCTCATTGTCACTCAACATAGTCACTGGGAATTCTAGCAATGTGAGCCAAAGTACATTGTCACTACTTTTAAGAAATATTTTTAAATCTTGATTTCATATCTGCAGAACAGCAATATCTTATCAATGAAAGCATCCATAATATTTCATTTCTTTTAGATATACTTCCTTCTGATCCTCCACAGGATATTGGAAAATGTCCTCAATCAGGTCGCATAGCTTGGATTCCTTTCCGAAGCCACTGCTATTACTTCAATGCTAATGAAATGAGCTGGGTTCAGTCTGTGACTCAGTGTGTTCAGTCAGGTAATAATTGCTTTTATTCAAAGTTGGGATCTTAATATTGGCAAAAAAAGTTGCTTTTTAAAAATCTTGACAATGTTGCAAAATCTACTTAATTACAAAGGATAACTTTAATGTCTCATGTTTCACCATTGATGCTGTTTACTTATAATTTATGATGAAATTAAGGTAATTAGTTGCCTTCAGTTTTATGAGTTACTTACTTTTCATACCACACGTGCTTATTCCTGACCCTGTTTTATTAATACATCCATAAGATTTCTATTTTTAGTGAGATGTAAAAATGGATTAACTTATCTCTATTCCCACGTCTACTTTTCCATAAATCTCCCTCCACAAGAGTAGAAGCAAATAGTATAATAGCAATTACTTATTTCAGAGATGTGATGTGTGATCTGAAAGGGATTGCAAGCACTGCTTGAGAGCCCTCACCTCACAGATGGGCACCCTGGCAGTCTGTAGAGCCAGGTGAGAGCAAATGCCTCCCACCCTCCTTTTGGGGAAGTCAGGCCCTAGCCAAGACTATGAACTGCTGCTTGGCAGTGTGCTGTCTGCAGTGCTGAACCACTTTGTACCCAGGTACCTCAATCTTACTTCAGCAGGCCGTGAAGAAGAAAGGGAAGCACCACTCTGCCCAAAATAAACAAGTCCTTTTGTTTCACATCCCATTAGACCTTCTTAGCTCTCTCCTCCTCCACTTATAGTTTGCTTCTATGGCCAGAAAAATTAATTCTGCAGTTTGAATCACAAATCTGTTTGCTGAGCACTTTTACCTGGTATATATCAGCCTGTCAAATCCATTAAGAATAAATAATCTTCCATAATATCTATGATAAATATTATCCAAACACTTGAAAAATCATACGTTGTTTTCTTTGCCTGATGTTTCAAATTCATCATCTTTCCATCTTTACCTGTCATAATTTTCATGTCTTTCATTTCAGGCAACATTGCAAACAGTCTGTATTGTTTGCCTGTGCTGCTTCCTATTCTCTGCTTTAACCCTTCCTTACTCCCTGCCAGCAGGGAAGGGAAGGGATTTATTATTACTCTTACCCTATATCTGAGCCTCTAATTTTGGCTGAAATTGTTTTCTTATGTGTGTTAGGTGGAATGTTGACTTCTGTGGAAGACTTGGCTGAATCCAACTTCCTAGCAGAACATGCAGATTTATACACAAGCCAGACAAGTGGCTTTTGGATAGGATTATACAGAAATACAACTGGTAATCTTCTAATTTCTATATATAGTCATAAATGGGATTCATTAAATGCATGAAATAATATTTAGGCATATTGTTGCTCTTAAGAAAGTAATTCTAGGTAAAGAGTCACAAAAGACAAACAAAAAAGTAGATTTACAAATTATTGGAAGTTTGTTCTTTTAAACAATGATGGTGACAGGCTGAAGAAAAAAACATTGCTTGGCTTCAGTGAAGGATTTTTACTATTGCAAGGATCTATCAAAGCATATGTGCTTTCCTGCCAGCCCAACCCTGCCTGCTCTGTTAGAGGGAATATTCCCACCTGCTTTTTTTTTTATGCTCTGGTTGGGAATGTGCCCCAAACTCCAGCCTGCTCCTGGTTGGGCAGAGCCTGCACTGGAGGTGCCTGACCAGAGCCCCATCAGGCTTCACTATATGGAGAAAATTAAATCGTTATACTGAAAAGCAATTAAACTGTTTTTAATACATTATAAAATAGTCACAAAGAGGATTCTTGATGAAAGGGGTATTGCTTTATTAGGCCGGGTAAATTAATCAAATTAAAGGAAAACAAATACTAGTGAAGATTTTTGATGTGTAATTATTGGTATTGCTAAAACATTTGACACACCAGGGCAGCTGCTCTGGCAAGACAACAGCATGTTGGACTTTGTCAACTGGGGTGAAGCAGAGCCCTTGAAAGAGCAGCGTGAGTATGAGTACTGCGTGCAGCTCTCCGCCTCCTCTGGGTCCTGGAATAGCATCCCTTGCTCCTCCAAAAAGGGTTTTATCTGTAAGACACCAAAGAGTAAGTGACTGGTTCAATATATGCTTTTGATGTTTATGGTTTTCTGTTAGTAGCAACAACACACAGTATCTTTATTTTACATCTTTATTTTAAAAGGTGCACGTAGAGTCACATAAAATGATTTATTTATTTTCCTTATCACTTGTTTTAACATTCAGAAAAGATGTTACAAACAGGGGCCTCATCATGTTTTACGGTGTTATAACTTCAGATTTTCTCACATTGTGTAATGACTTTTCAATTTGTAACTAAAGAGGATCAGTGTTTGCCATAAAATTGTTGAAATTTTTGTGGTTTTGCACTCCTCAGTGCACACACATGCACACAGTTTCCTGCTAATGTTAATCCTTTGCTATGGAATAAGACTTGTATCAATAATTTTCTTTTCTTCCTCTTTCTGTACTATTACACACTGTTCCTGCAACAGATAGATGAAGCAATTCCATTTCAGTAATAATAGAATGGAAGCAGAATCCAGAGGATGTACAGTGACCTTTGAAATTAGTAAAAGTGTTTTGGTTAGCATTTATTTTTTAATGTTGTGTTTCTATGTAATTGAGCACCATCTGTTTTGGTCAGGAAGCAGAAATATCAGAATAAAGTTAGCCAATGGGCATGTGGTATTTTTGACTTTAACTGCTAATTCCACAGAAAAGGAGGAAAAAAAAAACAACAACAAAACAACAGTACTATTTCCTGCCCTATTTCGCAAACCCAGGGTTTGGGGTGTTTCCGAGGTTCTGCCCTTTCTCCAAGCAGTGCTGCAGCTGGTGAGGAAGGCAGCTGTACACACTGGTAGTGTTGGCAGAGCATATTCTGAAAAGGAAAATTCCTCTTTTGAGGCAACTCCTAGTTTTCTTTGGGCTGTTAGAGGAAAAGTCACTGCAGAAAGTTAATTCCTTGTTAATAGCTGTAGCAGAAAGCATACACTCAGCACCTACAGTTATTTTGTTGGTTGGGTTTGTTAGCGAATGGCCCTTAAGCACAATGCCAAAAGAATGCCAGCACAAACTCCTGCCAACACGCTCTCCAGCAGAATTATTTATCAGAACAAGCAAACATTCTACTACAGCAAACTCAGCATCCTTCCAAAGGATGATTTAAGTCACTTTTGTCCTGTGCCTGCCTGGAGCCCATTGTGTGGGGACGTCCTCTTGGCGCCCTCTTTGTCCAGCTGGGAAAAACTGCACTGGAAAACCTGAACTGATAAATGTGGTTACAGATGCAAGTGGGCTGTGGGACATCAGAATGCACTGAGTCTCAAAAGGAACTGTGTGCTGTCTGGAAAAATTATCAAGTATCCCCAACAAGCTATTTCCAGCCTGCTGGAATGCAGACCCAGTAAATGAGGAAAAGACTGATTAACCAGAGTAGAGCCTGCCTGACAGTCAGAAGGCACCTGTGCCTGCAGATTATTTGGTTATTGAAAAAGAGGCACGAAGGCAGCTTAAAAAGCAAAATACTATAGTTTAATTACAGTGAACATCAGATTAAGTTCAATCACGCACTTTCAACTTCATTAATTGAGCAAACCTTTCTAGGAGAAGTGATGAGGTAATTTGGATGTGCAGGTTACATGGAACTGCCCGGATGGAAATGTGCTTTTGACTAATATTTGTCTTTCCCTTTGACAGCTGTTCCTAAAGCAGTTGCAGGTGTGAAAGGTAGGCTTTATTTTTTTTTTTCCCTATATACTTTCATGAGATGTGAAAAGAAATGCTTGAATTAATGGGTACTTATAATTTATTTGGCTTCTATCTATTTATTTACGTGGACTTAATTTACTCAGTTACCACTGAAGTCATCACCAGCATTGCTTTAGCAATGGGAGACATACAGAATCTCAGGAAAAGTAAATGCTTCTGTAAACTGATCTTCCTCTGTTTGCTCCTCCTTTTGTCAATGAGTGAACTGATGCATTGACACTACACTAAACTCTCAATGTAATTCTTATCCTGAAAAAGGTGTACAAGAGTATTTACATCTTAGCGACAACAACTTCTTTAACCAAGAGAGCATTGAAAAAAGGCTGGAAGTGTGGAGGTTATCTTCCACTTCCTTCAAAAACTTGGGTTCCTGATTAACACCACAGTAACTAAGGGGAAAATTAGACCCATTTTTTTTAGAAGTTTACATATTTATTTATGGATATTGTAGATCTAATTCTACTTGCTTTATATTTATTTGCAGATGGTCAAAAGGTCAATGATCAGAGCACTGTTTGGATACTCCTTATTCTGGTCCTCATCATTTTAGTAGGCATGGGCTTCATGGTTTATTTCTTCTTCAAGATTAAAATCCAAAGTGAGGCTGAACGAGCAACGGGGCCGTACAACATGCTGCTAGAGTACAGCAGTGCACCGGCCAGAGGGAACGATGAAAATGATCCTGCCAGCAGCAAAGGAGAAAGTGAACACAGTGCTGTGTAATGTGATAACACAGCTACTCTATTCATCCAAGCTTAAAAAGTAATCTATCTAGAACAACTAAACCTTAGTAAAAGTTATGTGCACAAACATACAATATGAACCAAGTAGCAATTATTCTTTTGGTATGGGTTAAGCACTGTAGAAGTATGCATCTGTAAGTAAGATATCTGTCCTTCATTCACAGCTTCAGCTTAGATTAGACATACTCTACAACTCCGTATATTTTGTATCAACTATGAGACTAAAAGGGATCTGTGTATCTATAAATAAAAGATCTGATATAATGGCACTTAAGTGTTGTTGAATTAGCATATGGAGATGTTTTATGGTTGGTGATTGAATGTGTCATATGTGTCATTAACCTTAAGCAAGAGGCTAATAGGAGAAAACACGAAAACAAGGCATATAACTACGAAGAAATACAAGCTATAAAATAATATATGTGACAGATAAAGCTGGTTGAATCTATTCCTGTTTTTATTTCACTTGGCAGCTCGTTTTTGGATGTCTTATCCTCCAGCTCTTTGGCTGAGCTGAAGATAGGACATTGTGCCCATGCCTCGCCTGAAAAAATCCAGCCCAGTAAGGAGCAGAGCATAGACCAGTGCCTTAGAGGATTCTTGTGCTGTTTGCAGTCTATACATTTTGTGTGTATGGCTAACTGAAAAACAAAATTAAAATGATCTCAAGGATTTCTGGGTAAACCAGACCCTTGAAAAGTTCATAAGAACTGTAAAAGAGAGGTCGTTAGGAAGGAAAGATGCTCATGACATTGGACCCCTGGCTGGCAGATGTTGCAGTCAATCAAAAAATATTGCAGAGGTCAGGGAATGAAGGGCATTCTGTGCTTGAGATATTTCTGCTGAGTCCCTTTCATCTTAAACCTTTTTTTTTCTTTGTGTAAGTTGCAACATGTACACATGCTTATCTTTTTTATAAGAACTGGCTGATTTCAGTCAAGTGCTGTTTGATGTCCAGCGATATACCCTAGGCAAACAAAAAGAGTAAGCAAATGAATAATATCCCCCCACAAATAAAATAAATAATATCATTACAATAGTCATATTTTGATAGCTGATACTGGTAACACACCTCTATGACACCTGTACACTATAAATGGCTTTCTTTTCACATATTAAGTGACATTTTAGCCTTGCAGAATGTATTGTGAATTTGTCTTAATAATAAAGCTGCAAAAAATAAAAGAAATTCTGAAGGCAATTTCTGCTGAATATTTTTCCTTCCAAAAAAATAAAGGATCTTTTTTACACTGTGGCTAAATTTGATTTCCAATTAACAAAGGGCTACAGCTCATTTCTTTGAGGTCATTCCTCCTTCACTGTCTTGCACTTGGTGTAAAAAAAGAATTTTTAAGGGTTAAAACGCATTTGTGCTTTATGGATTAACTAATTCTGGAAAGTAGCTTTCAAACTGTTTTTTTGCCAATATCATCAGTTAACAGAAAGATTTGTGAAGATTTGGCTAATTTGTATTGGCTCTCCTGGGTAAATTCTCATGAAATTATGGCACAGTAGTTTTACCCATTTGTCACTGAGAATTAAGTTTCAGATGCAAAGTCAGATTTCAAAAATGTAACATGTGACAGGATATTTCCTTATTTGGAGTCAACTATTTTCTTTCAACCAAAACTCTCCAAAGCTGAGAAGGACACAGCAACAATTGTTCCTTTAAGATTTCTACTGCAGCAATTAATTTCAGCTCATCTCTTTGCAATTAAGAAGAAAGGAATGAAATATTTAACTTCTGCAATCTTAATTTTCCTCTCTTTCATTACTACTGCCTTTCAGACACTTGGTGAGTCGTTGTCTTCTATCTCCTGCAAACAATCTTCTGCAAAATTAGATATGAAAGTGGGAGGCTTTGTTCCCTTGCTCTTTTCTCAAGTTCTTAATGATTATTTTTTTTAATGCAGCTATCCTGCATGTTGTATTCATCCTATCTGGTGTGGTTCTCAAAAGTTTATGAAAGATGCAGCTAAAGATGTTGGTTTGCTTTTAAAATGAAAGGAAGAGCAGGATAGGGTGAAGTTGGGAGTCAGAAGTCAGGACAGTGGGGCAATAGATGAAATTTAGTTTGCCACATTATGCTCTGAAGTAGTTAGATGTAATAATTAAAAGATATAATCTAACATACAGCTTTCAGTTTAAATGTGTAAGGAAAGAAAAAGCTATGTCTTAGTTCTTAATTTAGATTTGAAGAAGTGGAACTTTCATGAATTACTAAACTGGTAAAAGTTACATTAAACGTTAGAAGAAATTGAGCTTTAAATGCAGATATAAGAAAAAAATGTCATAAGTTCATTAAGCAGAATTTCTTATGCACTTTCTGTTCCACTCACTACTCAACTCTGACAGTATCCTAAAATCCTATCCCTGTCTTAGGAATTTACTTTTGTGTTTGGAAGGGTATTTCGTGGTCCCCTGTGCAGTTATTGTCTTGGACAAATAGCAAATGGATGCTACATCTCTGTTCACTGCAGGAATTGAAGACACAAAGTACCAAAGGGAAAAGCCTTGCTCTCCTGTCCCATAAGTCCTGGTACAGTCCTTGCAGATGAAATTTCTCTCTCTTGTGACCAAAACCAGTGGGAGTTATACACTATCTAACATTATGAAAAGCAAGCAGTTCCATTCACAGGCAACTGAACAACTGCTATGTATGTTCACGGGTGTATGACTGTGATGCAGATAACCCTTACCAGCAAGACCCATGAGCCATGGTAGAGTACTAACTTAGGCTGCCCATAATTCTTTTGAAGTGTCAACTATCTGGGTTAGTGTTAGGGTACTATCTTTCCTATGCAATGCACAGAAAGACTCCAGCATGGTATTTTTACCCCCATCGACAGATCAGTGTTTGTTCTTGTGAGAATTTGCATGGAATTTGATTATATTTAATTGTATTGATTTCTTATGATAAATGTATAAAAGAGAAAACATTAGAACACGGAAAGACTACAAATCAGTGTTATTCATTCTGAAAAAAATAGCAGAACATACTAATTACCAAAGAAGGAAGGGGTCACAGGAGGTTCACCCATTAACTGTATTGAACATAAATGCAATCAGTTGGATATGTCTGTGAGAACAATCAAGTGCACGGTGCACAGAATGATGGCAAACTTCTGAATAGTCAGTGATGTTTCTTTTGGAAATCATGAAAGAAATATATTTCAGTATGCATATGGAAAAATAACATCCATTATACTCATGAAAATTCAATTATACTGATGACATTTTGGAATTTACTTTCCCTTATTCCTCTGTATTGTATTTACATGAGTTGCACTCATTTTTCCATCTCAGAATGAAGAAAATTATTTGAAAATGCTGCCTGGCTTTTTGCAAAAGTGACTCAGAGCTCTGTTGTCTCATGACATGTGTCAGGAGATCAGTGTAGAAACATCAGCAAAACACATCCCTTTCCTCATAAGCTTCCCTTACTATTCGTTCTCCATAAACACATTAATTTGATGATCTTTAAGATTTTTTCCAACCTGAGTAATTCTATGATTCTATTTAGATTGGATATCAGGAAACACTTCTTAACAGAAGGGGTTGTTAAGCACTGGAATAGGCTGCCCAGGGAGGTGGTTGAATCACCATCCCTGGATGTGTTTAAAAAATGTTTGGATGTGGTGCTCAGGGACATGATTTCGCAGAGGGCCGTTAGAGTTAGGGTAGTATTGGTTATGTTGTGGTTAGACTCGATGATCTTTAAGTTCTTTTCCAACCTGAGTGATTCTATGATTCTATGATGATTATTATTTTGTTTTACAGACAATGAAATATTTTTAATATATAATGAAGATTATAAACTGTGCTTAACTGCTCAGAGTTCTCATGCAGTCATAGTAAGTGCTTGCAACAAAAGCAGTGAATTACAGAAATTCAGGTGGGTGTCTGACCACCAGGTGATGAGCATGGCATTTGCACAATGTCTGGGAGTGCCCTACAAGCAAGAAAAGGCTAAAATTTCTTTGTATCCCTGCAACAAAGAAAATGAATTACAAAAATGGGACTGCAGAAACTCAACCTTGGTAATCCATGGAGCAAACTTATTTCTAAGTGTTGGTAAAAGAAAAAAGGATAATATTGTATTGGACTCAGGATCAGGTACAAGGAACAAATGGAAAATCTATGGAACCATGGATGACTTGTGTTCTCAAGGCTATAAAGGTAAAATCTGAAGTTTAATTCTGACAGTGTCTTGTGCTTGTTTGCCATCACAGGCCCTTTTATTGCTGCTCCTCATAGTCTAACATCAGCTGTTCCCCTTGAAGAAAAGGTGAACTGGAAGATGATCAGTTCACACAAGTCACATTCCTCTGTCCTGTCCTGAGATACAACACTGCTTGGCTTCACACAGAACATAGTATATGTGCAAAAAATTGCAGATTTTATTTACTTTCAAATGAAATGTGGATCTAGCCTACTTTTCATTATTAGCTTTAAACTAAGCACTTTGGTTTATCTAATTGACCAGTAGTAAAATACTAGTTTAGCTAGTTTTTTTTTGTTTTTCTACTACTAAAATGCTATTAACAATCTTGGATAAAAGGCAAAGAACTTTAAAGATTAATAATCCAATAGTAAATGTAAACAAATAATCCCATATATACTACCATTCTGTTCCTCCACAAGACTTCAGATGCTTAAAAAAAAAATAAATTAAAAAAATGACTTATTTATAAAGGATAGTAGGAAATTAAGACACTTAAAGAAAAAAATAATGCTATATTTAGAAAATTACTTTATATAACGAGAACAGTTTTTCTTTACAGTACAAAACTGCCCTATTTCCAGTTGTTACAGCTGGCAGTTTCATGAGGTGATGGTAAATTGCAAAATCTATGCACAGCTTTTGTGGAAGACTGCTAGTGGCAGTAGGTCCCCAGTTAAACTGACATAACGTGTGGAATACTTTCTCCACAAAAATTTTGGAGAATAAAGATAGATAGAGATTCCATACCTGTACTATCATTTCTGTTTTATCCCTGTAGATCTATTTACGCTACTAGGAAACTCCTACGGAGCTCCATGCACTTTCCCTTTCCAGCTGAGTGGGAAGTGGTATGCAGGGTGCACAGCTGCAGCCCGGTTGGATGGCCTGCTTTGGTGTGCAACAACCCCCAACTTTGACACTGACCACTTGTATGGGCTCTGTCCCATTGCTGGTAAGTCTTAAATGTTGATGTAGGTGCTGTTGTAGAACACTATTAAATAAATACAGCAATATTGGAATGACGTTACTAACATGGAAGGGAGAACTGTGGTAGTTGCATTATTTTACTAAGAAATATCTATGCCATATCATAATCTTCCTTACAGAAAAAAAATATAAATAACTACATCTGAGGGTCTACAGTCAAGCTGGAATTGTTGGGAGTATGTCCACCAGTAGCTAACACCTGGGAAGAGACCAGTAGTCTTTAAATGTGAGTGTATTTAGCTAAAGCATGTGAAAAACGAGAAGCTATTCACAGTCTAATTATCCCAGTCTCACTGCTATTTGTGATATCAGTAGTATAACTGCTCCCACCCATGCAAATTCCTGTTCTGTATCACGAGGTTGACACAATTAATGGGAAGAGGCAGTTCTTTTTTTTTTTTTTCTGAAACCAAGAAGGAAGAAATTGTCTCACAGATCTTACTAGAATAGCCATTGTCAGCTTTCTCCTGTAGTGCTTCCTGACTTATGAGTTCTCCATGTACTCCCTCATGATCTACTGAAAGCCATAGGTAAATGCATGTGCATCTGAGAGCAGAATGAAGGACATTAAAATATGTAGTTACTGAAGGCAATGAAAATGCTGCCTCAAACCTTATTTTGCAGTGCTCTACCATAGAACTGTATTTGCCATTTGATAGATGGGAGAAATCAGATTCTATTCATTATCAACTGCCAACCACCAACATGTTTTTCACTGACAGTAGTGAAAATGATTTCCTATTGCGATTTTGTATGCAGTTGCTTAAAAAATGGCAAAATACTCATACTATGTATATAGGAATGCATGAAGAAATTGGCATTATATAATTGTTGGTGACTATAATTACTGGGTCTAGAATTAAAAGAGAATTCACAATAGAAGAAAACCAGCAAGAAAGAAACACAAATGAAAATAAAGAAAGCATTTCTTCTGAAGAATGGTTCAAGAAATCCATTTCTCTTAACAAAAGAGAATGTTAATGGAAATGTAATCACTGCTTATTAGTACATAGATGTGCTAACTGACAGCCTTCAGAAGACAATTTCTAAGTCACAATGAACCATGCAATATAGAAATAGGGCACACATTTTTAAAGAACTGAATTAATGATGGCATAATTGAAGGAGAAAAGTTTCCTTAATTGGAAATCTTTTAATTTAAGTCACATTTCAACCAAGAATTCATTCAGATATAGCTTATGAGCTGCTGAAAATGTTTTCAGAGCAGATATTGACCAAGCCAGTTTTTTTTTTAATTATTATTATTATTGGTTTCTTTAGCTTCCTTTTTTTAAAGCTAAAGAGTATTGTATTTGGCAGAAAAATTGAAATTAAAGAATCAAAGCTCATTTCTGTTAATGTCAGTGGTAAACCCTCTTTTACTTAACAAAGAGCACAATAACTGAAGGGTATGTGTTTTCAGAACCGATACTTATTTAACCAAAATGTCCCAATTTCACGAGAAAGCTTGTAGTTAAATGTTATTATAACATTTTCTAAGATGTTTTTAACAAACTGCAATATTAAGTCTTCTTTCTCTCACACAGGCAGTGATAATGACAAATTTTGGAGTACAGATCCCTTGACAGGAACCTTCTACCAGATAAACTTCCAGTCAGCTCTCACATGGCACCAAGCAAGGCAGAGCTGCAAGCAGCAGAATGCGGAGTTATTAAGTGTCACGGAGATACATGAACAGATGTATCTAAGAGGTGAAAAAACAAGCAGTAAAAAGAGTGTCAAATCATAAAAAGAGTGTTAAGATTTCTTGACTGATTACAAATATTTTGTTGCTTTAACCACATAACAGTGAGTAGATAATCTATTATTAGCACCTGCATTGCTAGAGAAGTATCAAGGGTACTGTAAATTGTGTTTTTTAAAAGTGGAACGTACAAAAGTTGTGGAATTGTTATTTCAAATAATTCTGATTTTTCAAAATAAGTTAAGAATTTCCAATCAGTTAAGCAAGACTTGGATCAAGCTTAGAAAACATGAATGTAGCAGTCCAAGAGAAGGGCCTTTCAAAAGGATAGTTATTATAGTAAGCAGTCAGTATATGGCCTTTGTGTTAATAAATCAGTATTCTTTTTGAAGACCTAGTGAAATAGACTTTTAAAATAACACACAAATTTTATACAAAATACTAGTGAAAAACTAAAGACTGTTTCTTTACGTGCAGACTCTGTAGAATGAAGGCCCTGTATTAAATGCACCAAACTTAAACGGACTTGTAAATATTAACAATTGCAATTAAATGTTTTCATTTTTAAAGCATACTATTTACAAATCACTGTAGAATAGTGTTAAATTCAGATAAAGTAATATACAAACTAGTCTTTTGCATGACAGCTGCAGAATGGCAGTCTCTGAATGTATTTCTTGTAAGCATAAATTCTGTAGTCAACTTTGAAAATTCTAAGCATATATTTATTATCCTCATGCAAAATTCAACACTGAAGGGCATTTCACAACAAATGTTAGAATTCCAGCTCTTTTTGTTCCCTAGATCTGATTGACAGCAACAGATCCCCTCTCTGGATTGGGTTGAACAGTCTGAATCCCAGCAGTGGGTGGCAGTGGAGCGGTGGTGCTCCTTTCAGATACTTCAACTGGGCACCAGGTATTAATCACTGTTTGTTTTTTTTCTCAATTAGTTTTTGGAATTAACTTTTCCAGACATAATACTGAATGTATATTAATTACAGTCCTTTCACATGAAGTGAAAGTCTAGAAAAGCACTAGCTGAGTGGTAGCTGTATGGAAACCGTTAGATCACGGCTTGAACCAGTGATAGAACACCTGATGAAGGGGCATAGCCAGCCCTGGGAGCACACGTGGAAGCAATTCAGCCTGGCCCACCCCTCCCTAACCTCATTTAAAGGCTGACAGCTGGAAGGGTTGTATCTCTATTGTGAGACTGCTTTCATTGGAGTGTTTGGTGGGCACTGATCCTTGGAATGGGGTGAGCAATTCCTTCTTTACTACTGGATTGTGACACATATATTTCCTGTGCAATGGAAAACTGATTTAAAGCAGCTGTATCTGCTATCACCTATCCTTACAGAAGTGTACTAGCGATGCCTTCAAGTCAGCTGAAATCTGTGTCTCTAGCTCTCAGAAGGGTTATCAGGTACTTAGCTTGCAAGGATCCTGCTGTCAGTGAGCCTAGTCTTCAACCTCTATGCTTTTCCTCCTATCTGCTCTCCTGTTTATAATTCGAGAGAGACTTGAGAGAGACCGTAAATAGAGTTCACAGCACTGACAGTTCATCTTTGAAGATCTTCTAATGGTTTTCTTGGTAATAGTTAAAGCAAATGCTGAATAAATACACATACTCCATTTTTGGCTCTCTCAAAGGGCCCTTGTACCGCCTAGTTTTGTCTGGCACAGCAGGTAGGAGGAAAACCCAGCACTGAGTCTGGTAGAGGGTCTTCTGCTGAGCTAATGTGATATTTCAAGCCTTGCAGAGAAGAGGAACAGTTGGCTCTCAAGTCAAGTATCCCACGCTTCTGGAATTCTTATGTTCTCTATTCACATCTACAAAATTCATTATCTGAATATCTTTCCTTACTGACTAACTGTGTTTCTGCTCCCAAAATTAGCTCAGAATATGCCCTCTGGTTTCTTGAATATATCTGAGGTCTTTAAGCTCATTACAGTGCAGTCCTGTTAACATAACTGTGTATGGACTTCAAACTATGTACAAAACAGAGTGTTTCATGGGTTGTGAAACGGCAGGCTATGATTTCCTACAGTCTGTGTACAGTATCGCTACTGTGATAGTCCAGATACCACTCCAGCCACAGGCTCCCAGAATGGCTTAGCTTGGAAGGGACCTCAAAGCCCTCCCAGTCCCAGCCCCTTGCTGTGGGCAGGGCTGCTACCCATCAGCTTAGGTTGCTTGGGGTCCTGGTCATCCCAGCCTTGAGCAGCTCTGGGGATAGGGTGGTAACAACTCTCTGGGCAGCAATGCCAGACCATGTGAAGAGTTATTAGATATATATATATGTGTACGTATATAGAAATGTGTAGAGTCACTCCCTCTCCTGTCTGCAAGAAACTTTCAACTACTGGAAGGCTGCAATGAGGTCTTCCCAGTGATTTCCCCAAGCTAAACAAGGCCAGCTCACTCAACCTTTTCTCATAGTAAAGGTACTCTAGCTCTCAGATCCTCTTCATAGCCTCCTCAGGGTCTGTTCTAAGAGCTCTTTTTTGCACTGGGGATCTCAGGCCTGGATGTAATACTCCAGATGGGGCCTTGTAGGGGCAGAGTATAGGGGGGCCATTGCCTCTCTCACCCTGTTGGTCATCCCTCAATGTTCAGAATCTTCTGTTCATTGTGTACTGACTGAGCAAGAACATCAGTTGTGCTGCAGATGGTTGTAAGCGATGCATTTCTTACAGACACGAGTGAGACCTTTGAGCAAGCTGATTAAACAGTCAGGTGGAAGGAGAGGGCTTACTGCAACCTTTCCATCAGTGTGGAATGTCCAGTCTCTTCCATGCAAATTGACAATTGTCACAAAACTCATAGGACTGTCTTATTTTTGAGGCTCTAATTGAGCAATTAAGTATGTAACAAGCATCAAAAGTAATGTTTTGATAGGTGCTTTTAAGTGGCATTTCCTTATCTGTGGTAGAAAAATAGTTGTAGTAATGAAATCATGTGTCCATAATTGACACATGAAAAGGCTGAAAGTAAATTTTTCTTTCAACTGCTGGCATAAAAGCTGAAAAACACATAAAAGTAATTTGTTTTCTGTTTTATGAAGGAAGCCCTTCTCCTGAACCTGAGAAACTCTGTGCAGTACTAAATCCCCACAGAGATGCTAAATGGGAAAACCGTCCCTGTGAGCAGAAAGTTGGCTATATCTGTAAAAAGGAAAACTCCACACTGGGTCCTTCCAGTCTTCCATTAGGTATGTCAAGGAACTAAAAAACTTTTAATAAAGGTATAATTTGTCTCACTAAGATGAATTTGTACAGCTACTTAAAAAGGAAAAAGGTATTTTTATTTATTATTCTGTTTGTTAAGTAGAACAAGATAAAACATGTTTTAATTATTAAATAAAATATATTTAAATATTGGAGATGTTCCTGGAACTTAGCAACCGCATACGCATTTTCGAATTCATGTTTGTATTCATTATTCTGGAGGCAATTATCAAAACCATTTCTAAGTATCCCAAACGTACGATGGACTGCACATTCAGAGTAAAAGAAAATCAAGTTAGAGATTCTTCACCGTTCCTGCCTAGCCTTATTACTGAAATCTGTAAGACTACAGCAGTAGACTCAAGCCACCTGTTCACTGGAATTGTGCATGACCCACAAAAATGGCAACCAAGATCAACTTCTTACAGATCACTTTTCTACTGCACTTTTCCCCACACATTTTTCTCTGATGTTTTATTTAATGAGGCTTATTACAGAAAGCCATGTGCACATAAAATTATTGTGCTGCAGTAATGATACCTTTAAGAAATGTGTAAAACATATATATTATATATAAATATATTTTGTGTGAAAACATTGTGTGCTACTTCAAAATGCTTCCCTGCCTAAAAGTGAACATTTCACGCCAATGAAGTCCAGTTATCACTGTCTCCACTATTGTCTTATTTTATTTAAATAATGTTTTCTGTATAAGTACAGTGTACAGTCTAAAATGCTTTATACGTTGAAGGAATTAATAGAAATAATGTTTATTTATAATCAACAAGTTTTCATCCTAATTAATTAGTGGGTTTAAAATGTCACTGTGGCTATTTTACATCATTTGCATCATTTAAAAATGTGAAATATGTTTTTCTTTGGAGAGGATGCAGGACTTCTTCAGTGCCCAGAAGGATGGTTGCCCTACGCAGGTCAGTGTTACATCATTCATAGAGAGCCAAGGGCATGGAAAGATGCCTTAATGTCCTGCAATGAGAGCAATGCCGATCTGGCCAGTATCCACAGTCCTGAAGAACACGCCTTCATTCTGTCTCAGCTTGGTTACAGTGAGTATTTCTACAGGATGATGTTTGGGAGAAGTGGAAAACAATATTAGAAATTGTACAGGATTTTTAAGAAATTTCTGATTTGTTTCACATGAATATTTACAAGGCAACTCACAGATACAGAGCTAAGAAAAAAAAACAAACCCAAACCACAACAACAAACCCACAGAAACAAGAGGAATCTTTAGTACTTTCATTTTTTCATTGTTTTCATCTCGATTTGCTTTTGTTTTTCACGGCATGAAAGCACTTGAAGGAAACAACAGCTCTAGTTCCTGCAGTATTTGGGCTGATTATCTGCCTCAGACACAGTGTAGCTACAGATAGCTTTATCAGTAAAAGCCATTATATTCCAAGGAATCATTTCCTGCTGATATCTCGTTCTTTGGCTTCTTGGGAGAAGAATGTGCATTAGATCTTAAAATAAATTCCACTGTTGTTTAATCTAGGTGAGCTCGTATTTCAGCTCATCTCCATAAAATCTTGTTCCTGTAAAACCATCACACTCAGGCAGGTGGATTTCTCTTTTTAGAAGCCATGGATGAGCTCTGGATTGGCATGAATGACTTAAGCACTCAGATGTATTTTGAGTGGAGTGATGAGACTCCTGTGATATATACCAAATGGTTGCCTGAAGAACCAACCCATGCAGTCAATGGGCAAGAAGACTGTGTTGTCATGGCAGGAGAGGTAAAATCATCCCATCTGTACAGCTTGAATTTTTTATTTCCAGTTACCTTATGAATGCACTAGATCAGGGATTAATAACTTTATTCAGTCAGAAGGATATTAGATGTTTGTTCTAAATTAAATTTAAAGTCAAATTTGCAATAACTAGGTAAATGTTCATATCTGGTTGTGGGTGGACATTAGCTGCCAAGCAAATCTTAACAGTCTGACAGTGACATTTAACATAACCTGATATTTAAGCAAGAATACTTGAAATTCATTCAAAGAACACAGATTCTTATTTTCCCATTGAAGCAATACTGTAAAAAAAAAAAAAAAATTGTTTAGAGAGAATTGACCCTGCCTGTCTATGTTTCACTTCTTCTAAAACCGCATGTAGGATGGATATTGGGCAGACAGTGCCTGTGATAGGAAATTAGGCTACATCTGCAGAAGAGAGCCACTACAGGGAGTTTCAGGAACACCGAAGACTGATCCTGCCTGTACAAAGGTAAGACTAAAACAGAACCAAAATCTGCTCAACAAAAATCCGTCCTCTTCACAGGCTCCACTTGACACTGAAATTATTTTTTTCCCTTATCAAGTGTAATTGTAAATCAATGGTTATAATTTTCATTACATCACCTTATTTTTAACAAAGTTTTTTTTGTGCGTGTGTCAATGAGTCTATCAACGACACTATCTGTCAAAGCTGCCTGTGAAGAAGGCTAAAGATGTTCTTATGGTTCTGTGCATTCTTCTATTGTTCAGCCATCTGTGGTTACTGAAGACATAATAGAATCTGGGAAACATTTCTGGACTGTGTGACATGATGCAAGATGAAGACAAATCACCTTAATCAGGCCAAATCAATGCAATCAATTTTCTTTTCTGAACTGATTTTAATTTTAGGGCGTGTTTTTTATCCTACCACTTTCCTTTTTCTTTTTCTTTTATTTTTCCATTTTTCCAATGCTCCAAATTTAGTAATGTTTCCCATCACCCTATACAGGGATGAGCTGATGTTCACTGCTGGATCTAGGCAGATGCCAAATACTGAGCACAGATATATATATATTTAACCTTTCTTGGGTGCAGCAAGCACACCTTGAGCTAGAGAAGAAGGGGAAATCAGAATTCAGCTGTAATTTTGAATATTTTATCTTCCAGTAATTTTTTTTGCTTCCTCTTCAGTCAGAATTAGTTACAGTTCTTTTAGCCTAGAAACATGAGGAAATTTGAGTCAGTGTCCCACTAAAACAGACTACTCTCTTTGATTCTCGGTAAGGAATATTTGGTTCATCGGCTTCTGAATACTTATTCTGGGCCTCTGGCTATCCCATGAGTTTAAAACTGTGATTTATTAGTTGTTGAAGAAAGGAATTTTGTATGCATTAAATCTCTCTGCATGCTCACTAAGCTTAATTTTTAACAGAGTACTGGATTTCAAATGATATATTGGTTTAGTTTATATAAAAATACATTGATTTAGGAGTGTGCAGAGTTCAAGCACTAAAACATGAACAATTTCTGCAAGTTTATTGTTACGCATTCACATTCTTATTTACAGGGCTGGACAAGACATGGTTCTTACTGCTATCTAGTTGGACATGCACCTGTAACGTTTTCGGAAGCAATGAAAACCTGTGAAAGGATGCATGGGTATTTAGCAACTATAGAAGACAGGTATGAAATGCTCTAAAAGCTTCTGATGAAATAATCTTGGCATTTTGTAAAATAGTTGAGAAATCTTTAGCGGAAAAAGAATGTGAAACCAGAAAAGAAGAATGTCAATTTCTTGGAGAAAAATAAATACGACTTTTCTAACTAAATACGTTACATCTTCATGTTTTCCAGTGCCCTGGAAGAAAAGATCACAGTTGTTTCTGCTCCACAAAGAGCAACTTTTCAGTGTAGTTCAGCCTCCAACACTTTCAGAGCTAGTACCTTTGATATTCAGTCCAGTGAGGTATTTCCTTGAATGATTAAACCTACAGGAGACTTCATTCTTTCTCAGCTTAGGATGCTGAGAAATTCCTGTGGGAAAACTAGGTTTAATCTCCATCTAACTCTTCTTATTTCAGGTATGAGCAAGCTTTCCTCACCAGCTTCGTTGGTCTGAGCTCTGAGAAGTGCTTCTGGATTGGTCTCTCCAACACAGAAGAGCAAGGGATCTTCAAGTGGGAGACTGGTGAAGGTGTTTTCTACACAAACTGGAACTCAGCAATGCCTGGTACTCCTTGCCCTCTGTGATCTCTGTAGTTTGTGTTTATAAGCTGGATCTTAAAAGCCCCATGCTGAGGAAGAGGGATGTTTAGGAATTCTTATGCTTTCAAACACTTTATAGGAAATGCCGTCATGGTTAGGCATTGTTATACCTTTGCATCCCTGTTCCCAATATGTCACGCTGTATGTTTTTGCAAGTTATGGAATGGATATTTAAGTTTTTTTGCTTCCTTTCCCCATATGCTGGCACCCAACTGTGCTTCCATCTCTCAACACTTACGATCACTCAGGCACTGTCTTCACAGTGGCCTTATTCAGGCATATTTTACACAGTGTGAGAGATATAAAGGGAAAAGAGATTTAACAGAGTATGTGTACACCTTTTTCCTTTCCACTGCCCTTTCATCAAAGAGGTTTAGGCACTTCAGACATAAGTTCCCACATCTTAGCCTGGTCTTAACAGCATCTATTCTCCATAGATCGATCCTTACTATGACCCCAGAATGTTTCCTTTCTGGCCTTTAAGACTGTGAAACTATCTGCAAGTAGCCAAACCTTAAGGTTTTGGTCAGAGGAGACTATCACAGGGCTTTCTTCCTGATATCTGTCTGACTTAGTTCAGCAGATGAAAACATTTCAGCAGTTGATCCAAAGGAGAGTCATAAATTACAGTAGGATCATCACAAATATGTTCCAGTTGGTGTCATTTCCAGCACTGGGATTTCTTCTGGGTTTCCCAAGGCTGTTTCCTGGTGACAGGAGTTTAGTCTGCTATGTCAGGGCCTGGAGGCAGCTGGAGCTTGGTGATACTCTGCCAGCATAAGCACTTCCAGCACCGCAGGGTTAGTTGCCCTGTTGTTTCCTTTTAATTGTTGCTGCTAGTTCTATTTAATGTACAATGTAAGAAACAATTTTTAAAACAAAACACAGAACAAGCAGGACAGCTTGGCAGTCAGACATCCTCCTTCTCTCCATGGACTGGCAGGCAGCTTGCTTCTTTCTGGCTCTGAACTCAGGAATGCAAGGACTTTCTCTCTTGCAACAAATTCTATGCTCCCAGCTCCCTAAAAGGCTCTCCATGTATTCATAGTACCTAACAAATTGCTAATACATCTGTTCTCTTGCTGACACGGTAGCCCTCAGCAGCTGCTGACTCTCTGAAGTCTACCTGCTTCATTTTCTATCTCCAAACCCCCTGAACTCCCTGCTGCAAGTGGCCAGTTTATCTATGAGGGAGCTACTTCCTCTGCATTTCAGCAGCCCCACCCAAACTTCTGCACAGCAGCCAGCATGTAGTGATCAAGCACCTTTCTTCCCTCCCACCTGCCAACTTTCCTACCTGCTGTCCCAACATTGAGACGATCAGAATTCAGTATCTTAAAAGCTCTCCCAGTGTTACTGAGCAAAGTATTGCAGACCACTAGAACTCCCTGCCAATTACATTTTCCTCTCTATAACAACTTAGTCTGATGGCAAGTGGATATTAAGTAATCAGTTTCTGATGTGGCATGTCACATTCACACCTGTTTCTTACTGCTAGAAAAGAAAATGCTGTTCTGAAGCACTTTATGTCAAGAAACTCTGAGAGAACCACAGTAGATCTTCATAGGGTTACTTTCTGAAATGAATTGTTCTACTGAGGAAATTTGTGTTTTAATACTGAACTTTTCCCCAATTAGACATTAGTAAAACATAGCCATGATGATGTATATGAACATTCGGAGTTTGAAATATTAACTGGAAGCCTCTTTGGAATATGAGGCCATGGAATTAATTATTTCTTAGCTTCTCATTGCTTATAAGAGCAAAATCAAACTGAGTGTAAAAGATTGAAGTGATGGAATTGAGGGAAAAAAAAACACATGGAAAACAATACTGTAAGAGTTTTTAGAGTCCATGAGGTTTTAAGTCTCGGGCTGTGAAGAGATTTTAGCCATTCCAATTTAATTTCTATGTCATTCTTTGTGTATTTTTTCAACTTGTCTTTATTTTTAGTTAACTGACAACATGTTGATGCCACACAATGCGGCACCATACTGGAAGTACCTTGAGTTAGCTCCCAGGGAGCCTTGGGACTGCAGTGCAGCACAACAGTTTGATTAAAGTGCTTGGGTCTTGACAGTGGAGGACAGTGTAAATGAACTGCTAAACTTGGGCTCATTTGGTCCTTTCAGCTTTTTACTGATACAGCTGTGCTGCTTTTGCTACAGAAGTTCTTGCTCAGAAATGTCTGCATTTTTTTCCAATTCACGGTTTAGGCATATCCTTAAAGACTTGGGTGGGATTTGTCTTATTGAAAGTTAAGCTAAAAAGAAGTTTAATATCTTCTTTATAATAGCAGTCAAAAATATCCTTTGAAAGCAAACAAACAAATAAAAATATAAAACAACCCCAAAACAGAAAACAAAAGAACAAAAACAAAAATCAAGGGGGAAAGCATTGCTCTCTGTTTACCTCTTTTTAAAAAGCTTTTTCTCTGAGCAGACACTACACATAGTATTTCAAACAGTCTTTTGTAAATGAATTGCATGAGCTGTAAAAATGTCAAGGGAGCTACTTGAAAATTTTAATTTTCTTTTCTATTTCACAAAGGGAAAGAAGTAGGTTGTGTTGCCCTAAGGACTGGAAATGCAGCTGGACTATGGGATGTTCAGAACTGTGAAGTCAAAGCAAAATTTCTCTGCAAAAAACTTGCTGAAAAAATGACTCGTCCATTTGCTCCTGGAAAAAATTCTAATTTCAAATGTCCTTTGGGTTGGAATGCAAATAATAGCACTAATTCATGCTTCAGAGTAAGTATTATTTTTTCCTATAATCCTTCCCGTGAGACAAAAGTGTCCTTAACTGATAGAAAGTCTAAGCTTCAGAGAATGACACCTCACTGTATGAATGCAGTGAGCTTTTACACAGACTGCCCAAGGAGATCACTGCAATTATCACTGTATCAGTGATACTTAAAGTTATCCAAGTAGTGTGTTCTTTTATCTACCTTATACGTGAAAATCTTAATGGAATGTTTCCTATTTTGATCATACAAGACAGTTGGCTGACTTATTTTTAATACCCTGCAAACGTAGTGTTCTACTTTAAAATTTATTTACAGATTTTTGTGAGAGAAAATAATCAAAAGAAAACATGGTTTGAAGCTAGAGATTTCTGCAGAGAAATAGGAGGAGATCTGGCTGCTATTAATAGTGAAGAAGAGCAAAGAGTGATAGAAGACTTAATAACGTAAGTAAAATAAATAATAATTTCTATTTTGGTTTAACAATATATTGTATAGGAATTAATAAATACACATTATTGAGTCGCATACGATAATTTGATGAAAATCTACATCTCTTTATAGTCATAGGAATAAGAAAAAGAACCGAGTAAAAAGAATATTGGTACTATTTTCAAAGGTATCTTTGGATTTCTTAAAATTTGTCATCACCTGCAAACTTCTGCAATTAGAAAAAAAAAGACAGAAAACACCAACAAACCAAAGAAAAAAAATTAAACTAAAGCAACAAAAAAACCTTCATTAAATTGATAGAATATTTCTCCTTCATTTCTAGTAAAGGAATGAAATTTTTCAAAGAACACTATAATCACAACTTCAATGAAGAAAAGCAATATACTGTTTTCAGTGCAACTATTTTCAAAGTGGGACATTTTAAGACTTGAACACTTATTCACTAATGGGAGTTTGCAGGCCAATGGTATTTTGTTCTTTTTGAAATTTCTACCATAATTTCCTTTTAGTAATTCAGCAGTTGAGCCTTTGAATCCTCTGAAGCACTTATACCCCTATTAGAGACTGAGTCCTAGCCCATCCTTGCAACTGTTACAAACATTTATATAACTGGTTTCAAAGCACTGAGTAGTCATCACATTCTTCAGTAAGTGTGAGAGCGTGTAACTTACATAACAACACAGCTAATGCGCCCTTTTCTTCGTAACATATCTTTTCATACACTAGAAAGGAGCGGCCAGCATCTCAGCTTTTCTGGATAGGTTTGCAGCGTATGGATCCTGACGGTGGGCTGTCCTGGAGTGACAGATCCCCGGTGAGAAATCAATGTTCCCAGTTTCTTTCAGTTCTGACTTTTTTGCTGTTAAGGCTATTTCCATGACAATACGATTTTTATCCATGCCTAAGAATTACCAGGAATGACTGCCTTACCATTGGGTAAACCTAAGTCACTATTCTTCATACTGGTTTGGAAAAGAAAAAGGTTATAAACTATGAGATTAAACCCTCAAAGTGGTGATAACATGAAGTTATAGTTAAAGAGATGATTCTCATCTGCTTACCTCCCAGATAATTATCTCATCTGAGTTTATTTGGCAGTGGTGATATATTGCCACATTCCTTTCCCTGCTACTGATTTATAACCTCATTCAATTCCAAACTAAAGCAAAAAGGTTTAATGTGACTACTGGAGTCTGCTAAATGCTGTGTAAGATTAAAGCCCCTGTTTGTTTGTTTTTCTTACAAAATGCTATATTGATTTAATATCCCACATGGGCTGTGCAGCCACACAAAGAAAATAAAGAGTGCTTTGAAACATTGGAGCTACACCTCTTTTCTTCCAGAGGTCAGCTATATTCCCTGTTAGATATGAATAAAAATCAAAGCTATGTTTCCGTTGTAGGTGAGTTATATGAAAACAATTCATTTTTACGATACTCCATTAGAAAATTGTGGAGCAATCAGCAAAGAGCATTCCATCTTCTGGATCAACACGCACTGTGAATACAGCCAGGACTGGATTTGTGAAATAGAGAAAGGTGGGATAATTTTTACACTAAGCTCTCTCTAGAAAAGTGTTTCTGTTGCAGAATTTCGTATTTTAGTATAGTGTGAAGCAAGCTGCATGTTCAAAGTTACATGTTCTGGTTAACTTAATAATTTAATTCTGTATGTGGATCAATATAAATGCATTCAGAATACAGTGCTTCAACTGAAAATTAGCAACCTTGTTTTGCCTTGTTTTAAAAATGTTATACTTTGTTCATTTTCCTAAATGTAACTACTATAACTACAGACAAATAAGAGAAGAATCTGTCATGGCTTTCTATCAAGTTGCACATTTTGCTTCCAGAACAGTTACTGTGGTGGCTCTCTTCAGGCTCCTTCACACAATTTGTGAGGAGCAGTGTTCAAAGTGATATTTCTGTATTGAAGATTATTTCTGTGCTTGTTAATTTTTCAAAATAATCTCATTCTAACTCACATTGTCTCAGCTTCTCATACTTAAAAAGTACCAGCTATTGATATCTATCTCAAACAGATAATTAGCAACAAAGATATTTACACAGTTATGCAATTCTTTAACTGAATCATCAGTACAACTAAGAACTATCTGTAAAAGCTTCGACAGTAGCAGTCTATTTTATTAGTCATTATTAGTGTATGAATGGCACAAATTACATCCCAAAGAAATTACCATCATTAGTCAGCAGTACAGAAATAGTCCTAATGCTTTGTGCACGCAGAACTTACATAGTTTATCATCTTTTACATTTTTCAATCAAAGGTGACCGTTTTTTTTGTTTGTTTGTTTTTGGTTTTTTTTTTTTTACCAAATCACGCATGTCACACACTTCATTTAATGCAATTACAGATACACAAATGCAAATATTATGTTGATCTCCTGTAGAAAAAAAATAAAGATTACATTTGTTGTGCATTTTCATAGTTTGGTCTCACATGTTTAAGTACAAAAAAAATAGAAAAAATATGGAAATTTGATTGTCACTAATATCATTTCTATTAATTGAACACCTATTTGGTTCAGCATTTGGAAAATATTTTACGTCTTTTTCTCCCATTTCATTACAGGAACACTCTTGAAGCCAGAACCTGTCAGCCCTTCAGCCTGTAAGATCCTGTTTATCTCCTCACACCCAGAGGATGCTGTTGTATAACAACAGCAGCTTTCATAGGGACTGTGCAGAATGCAGACTCCTCTTCTGTGTTGCAGTGTATGAAGTCACAGAAGATGGCTGGATTATGAAAGGGGACAAACAGTATTTTATCAGCACAGAAAGTACATCTATGGAAAAAGCCAGAATGTTCTGCAAAAGCCACCATGGAGATCTTGCTGTTATTGGAGATAACAATCAAAGAATTTTTTTGTGGAAATATGTAAGAGGAAGTCTGATTACATTTTACCATATACAGCATATATACCCTGCTGCATATGCTTGTAAAGTACAGGACATGCTTGTTGTATAATATTAATATATTTTTTCAGCAGCAGATTTCAATATTCAATGAAAAAAATATATATATAACTAAATGTATGAGGAACAATGAACAGAAACCTACGTTTTAGCCATGTTCTGAATGGTGGAATTATACATAGATCTGAGGCTACTGCCAGGGTAGCTCTGACACAGCACACTATGCTGCTGCCCGGAACAACTTTTCAAAAACAGCTTTAGCCTGTTCCAGGTTTAGGGATTGAAGAACTGAAGAATAATCAAGACTTCATGAATTAATTTTGCTGGTAAACATCTTGAAACTAGTTATATATTTCAGAAGCACTGCCCAGACCTCACCTGAGATTATGTTAATGGGTAAGTGCCCATGGCAGGGGCATGCCTAAAATTACATAGCATGGATGTTGGGTCTGACCTCTGCCAGAACCCTGTTTGGTTTATTAATGTCAAGCCTGTCACACAGCCCATGTTCTATGTTACACTATTTTTGACGTTTGCTTTTGTGTGGGAAAGGATGTGAAAAGAATAGGGAACACAGCTTGGGACACGGAAATTACACTGCAGCTTAAGACAAAAATGCAGATTTACTTACTGCATTGAACTAAAATGTGCTATTTTCATTTCACAAGTCTTCCTTGTATCTTTCAAAACTGAGAGCACAACCCAACTTTGAAACTTTTGATTATACCAGTTTGGGCACTCAAAAGTAGCAAAGCAGCAATAAAATAACAAAGCAGTATTATTTGATTTACGGTATCCATTTCAACAGGAGTCCTGTCTGGTGACTGTACACATTCATTCAAACAGATGCATGATCATTCATCTCTTAGTACCAATAGCACAAAAAAAACCCTTTTTTTTTTCTCTATTAGATAAATGGTAAGTAACTGAAAACACTAACTGAAAGTATTTTTTTTTCTGTGTGTGTGTTTAGATCTTAAAAAATGGCAAACCGCATTCCTATCTGATAGGATTAATCCTGAATGCTGACCAACAGTTTAGGTAGGTAAATGTGCTATATATCAATCCATTAAAAAAAAAAAAAAAAGAAAAAGTTTTGAACACCCATTGTTCTTCTGAAGGTACTCCTGCAAGGGCAGAGAGAGTTATGATGAAATGTATGCTCCTCTTGATTTAAATACATGATAACATCACTGGCTAAAATTATGTTTTAATAGGGAATATCCATGCTCCCAATCAATAGGTAGCATCTATTAAAAATGAAGGTATTTTTGTGTTGTGATTTGGTATGAAAAAGTCTCATTATCTAACATCTTTTAATCTTGTTTAACTCAAATTGCAGACAGACTCAGCTGTAAATACATAAAAAATATATATATTTTTAGCATATATATCTTTGTTCATACAACAATTCAGAAAGTCTGTTTAGCAGCTACTATGTTACTTTCCTTTTTTTCAGATGGGTAGATGGAAGTAATTTACACTATGCAGCTTGGGCAGAGGGGGAACCCAACTTTGCTGCTGCTCAAGAACACTGTGTGGTCTTAGATAAAAAATACGGTGAGTTACACTTTTTAAAAATTATATTTTTATAGTTATTACTCTTCCCCTGTTTGTAAAATATATCTTACCAACTGTAAATATATATTTATGTATTTTGCCAGTAATTTGAGAAAAAAATATGTCATAAAGTATAGTCATTATATCTGATGTTAGTTAAGGGTCAGTATTAGCCGTAAAAGGGGAATATATGAAATTGACTTTGTTAGATAATGCAGGGACAAATGGGTCATTATTTCCATCTGTACGGGTAGTATGTTCTATTCAAGTAAAGAGAAAATGGTTCTTTCAAAAAACAATTAGGGAGTCATGAGTAAAGGAATAATATAGATAACCAAGGGCCTAATGAGCATATGAAGCATCATATTCAATTATTCTTTCACAGAGAAAGTGTTACTAACTACACATTTGCAGACTTGAGTATAACAATGCTGTTGGTGGGTTTTACTCAGAGTTAAGAGAGTTGCCATGTCTGCCACATCATATTGGTACTACTCCTACAGTCACAGCGGGGCTAAATTCCTCCAGCAAGTGATGATAGGAGGTAGCATCCAGCTGAAGTACACTATCTGACATTCCTAGGCAGACTGTTTTCGAAGCTACTGATATGGAGACAAAAGTTCACTTTTCTACAAATTTCAGTCTTTTATTCAATGTTTTGTTCTCTGTATTTAAACTCCAGGTTTGTGGAATGATGTTAACTGTGGTCATTCACATGGTTTTATCTGTGAGAGGCATGAGAGTTTTGTGAATGCCACACTTTCTCCAGCAGTAACTTCACCTCCAGGAGGATGTCCTGAAAGCTGGCTTTTATTTAAAAATCAGGTTTGGTAATATACATCTATACACAATGACACTAGTCCTTGTAGATGTATCTGCAGTCATACATGGGACCTTTTGTCTCCCAGGTATTTTTTGACTGATTTTTCCAAAGTCACATTAAAATTTTTTCCATTTAGCTAATTCTTACAAAATGATGATTTTATACTTCTATGATTCTATGTATATATATTTATCATTTTTCAGAGAAGTGGTCACCTAAGCTACCACGGAACAAATCTTAATAGTATGTAATTAAAAAAGATGGAACTTAATTCAACTGACAGAACCAACAATAATGTACAGTCACTCATTTGAGTGGGAATCAAACAGAAATAATGCTCAATTACAACATCTTACACATCAAAAATGCTTGTCAAAAATTTCATATGATTTCAAATGGAATCCTGGGCTTGGCTTCTTTAATGCATTTATTGGCACCGTTTCTTTGTCTGATGATGGAGTATGGCTCTTCAAGCACAGCTAGTTAACACATCCCGTTCTGTGAATTATAAATGATTGCTTGAATTTGGTTCTGACATTCACAGTTCCTTCCAGGAAGTTAGGGAGTACATTTTAAAGTCATGAAAAATTCTGCCTTGGCTCTAGTGCTGAGTCCCTGCCAGCTCTTTTCTGGTCTGATGGAGTTAATTCCTCCCTAAGCTGGTGTCATGCACGCCTAAATTCCTTTCGCTGTCACACACTGATAACTTACCTAACTTATTTTTCCCTAGTGTTACAAATTTTTTGGTTCTCAATTTCATTATTGGTATACTGCAAATAAAGATTGTATCAACCTTGGAGGACATCTGGCTACCATACAAAATGAACAAGTGCAAGGTAAAGTACAATGGCCCTGTAGATAATAGCACTTATTCTGTAAATACTGATCAGAAAATATTCTTATTCTGTAAATATTTCCAGAAAAAGAAATGTGGCAAGAAGATTCAGAATGTAGATATATGTATTTTATAATGTGTAAACTCAACCCGGGAAATATGGTCATGGCATAAAATATTTCAGATTTGCAAGAACTGGAGCTATCCGTTTCATGCTAGTCACGTGAAGGTTTGCTTGTTCTCATTTCATGCGACTACTTTACATTGTTCATGGAACTTGAATAGCAAATTCCAACCTGGTGCTTGTAGGGTTTGACAGGGAATGAAGAAGAACCCATGGTCTGCTTTTGCTATAAATAGAAATGAATATATTACTGTACCTCTCAAAGGACTAAATTCTGCACAGTAATTCAGCAGTACAGTGTCAAATGAAAGCACACTTACACCTTGACTATTTTTCTGGGCTTCCATTTTTAGGTCTATCAGTCAATCACCTCCTCCTGAAGGCTGAAATAAATGAACTCTTTTGACAAATGGTCAGGCAGATGTTTTTGTTTTTTTTCCCTTTAGTTTCAAATGTTTTCATTCATTGAGATGTTTCATGGGGAAAGGCTTGAGAAAATCTTGATATAATCAAATTGGGTATATTTCTGATTCAAAGATAATTAAAACATATTTACAAGATTTTAACAGAGCAATAAAGAATAATTACAGATTTCTTTATGATCTTATAATTCAACTGATGTTTTGACTAACGACGTGACATGTTCACCTTCATTTCTATTGTGTGTCTTTTCCCTTAGCTTTTCTCACTTACCATTTGAAGGATGTTTTATACAATCCTTGGATTGGCTTGAATGATATAACTAGTGAACTTGACTTTGTTTGGGCTGATGGAAGTGCCCTTTCCTATACAAACTGGGCTCCAGATTGCCCAAAACTTCATGAACCCATTTTGTATGACAGCCTCCGTCCAGAAGATGGACACAATCGGATGCAGGTAAATAATGCTTATAGTTTACCGTAATGTTAAATGTGGAGAACAGCATCATTTCCATTAAATGTCTCAGCTTCTCTTTGCCTCAGATTTTCCCCAACTTATTTATTTATCTATAAAGTGGGATGAGTGATATAGTGCCTTAATGTTTGAATATGCTAGCTAACATGTAGCACAAGAGAATAAGTTACTGCTGCAAATTTGCCAAAGAATTTGGGAATATTCTGGGACAGACTGCTTGAATAAAGGTTTTTTTTTTGTTTGTTTTTGTTTTTCTTCATAGTATTTTGCTCTCTATTTTGGAGAAAATGCAAGTATAGCATTCAAATTTTAGAAGCTAGCACACTGGAAACACTTTCACATGTTTGATAAATTAAACCACATTGGAAAATAAAGGAAGACAGCATGCACCAGTTCAAATTTTTTTCTACTTCTTCCATATTTAAAATCGTAACTGAACTATTGAGGGCTGAAAGATGCCAGCTGCTTTCCAAACTAATTAAACACTGTCCACTGCTAGGTCTGAAATTAATCTCCACAATGTTGAAAATAAAATACTCTTCCACATATGCAAACCACTTTCTCCTATTTATTTCCCTACCTTCTTTTCAGAACCTACTCTTCACTTTCAATGTGACTACTCTACTTGCTGTTCACCCTCCCCCTATTTTGTAACTCATTCCTCCAGAGAAGCCAGAGAGCCAGCTTAATTTTCACCTCAGCCAATTCATTGTGCTTTTGCCCATTTAGTCCCTTTCTGAGGTGCGCAGAAAGACAAATAAGATGAAGCACAACACAACTCAATTTCACTACAGCTCTGATAGTGCTTCAAGGAAACAGACAGAAACAATCAAACAAAACAAGAAACAGAAGGCAGAAAGGCGCATTCTAACTATCTCCTTCCAGGGCCGTGGTCACTGCCCCAAGCCTGTCCTGGAGTTCAAGAAACGGGATTGTTTAGTTTGGGGAAAATGAGGCTTAGAGGAGACCTCATTGCACTCTACCACTTCCTGAAGGGAGGCTGTGGTAAGGAGGGGGTCGGCCTCTTCTCCCAGGTAACTAATGACAGGACAAGAGGGAATGGCCACAAGTTGTGCCGGGGAAGATTTAGATTAGACTTGAGGAAAAATTTTTTCTCTGAGAGAGTGGTCAGGCACTGGAATGGCCTGCCTAGGGAGGTGGTTGAGGCACCGTCCCTAGCGCTGTTCAAGAAGCGTTTAGATGAGGTGCTGAGGGATTTGATTTAGTAGCTTGGTTGGTAGGGATGGTGGTGTGAGGATGGTTGGACTAGATGATCTTGTAGGTCCTTTCCAACCTAATGTATCTATGAATCTATTTGGACAATGCTCTCATACATAGGGTTTGAATTTCAGGTGGTCCTGTGTGGAACCAGGATTAGTATGATCCTTCTGGGTCTCTTCCAAGTCAGAATATTCTATTATTCCATGATTTTCAAAGGAGTGAAATACCACTGAAAAGTTGCTCTAGCTTTAGAAGCAATTTGCTCTACTCTTAGTTCATTATCATCATCTTCTGCAGAGTAAGACCACCAGAGTAAAAGCCACTAATCAGGTGTTACTGAACTTTTTGCGTGACAGCCGAGCAGGCTGTTGTGGATCATCACTTGAAGTTCCAGCTTCTTAAGCACTCAGCACCTGATTGATTTTATATTAGTAAGATTTTCTAAGAATTAAAGTTGATGATGATGCTTTCATGATCATCACTTAGATGCTTCTGTCAAGAATAACCACCATTTGACTTTGAAAAGCACAGCCTCAATTTATGTTTATTTCTTTCCTATTTAAAAACAAAAGCTACTTAGAGCTGCTCATCTGCTGAGATGGAAACTGTGACAAAGATTTTGAAAATAACAGTGACTTTCAAATACATCTTCTTGAAAGTGACTAAATGAACATACAGGTTGAGCTGAAGATTGAAGAAATGTGCGAGACAATACCAAGGCAGAACTATCCACCACAGAGGAGGATGGAGAGGAGAGAAAAAGATAAGAGGATCGTGTTTCTTGAGTTGTAATACAAACCCCGCAGTGTCAGAATTAAAAGAAAAAACAAAAGGGCATGGAACTTACCATAGAGTACTTATTTTTGAAACTTCTAATATTAATCTAATATTAATATTCTCATTATCATGTTCCTTCCCTTCCTCCAACAGTATGACTGTGTTTCTATGAAGAGAGATGCGACTGATACAGGAAAATGGAGTGATGAGCAGTGTTTCAAATCCAGTGGGTATATATGCCAGAAGAACAGTGGTGAGTTCTGCACCACTAATCCTGGAATTCATAATGACAAAATTAAAATCACTTTTCTTTTTTAACATAATTTAAATCACAGTTATCTTCTCATAGTTGGTCAGTTAGTTATAGGCAAAATATCAATAAAACATCAGAGCCCATCTGGCATTCCAGTGTTACTTGGAAATGTTTTGGAGAAAAGAATTTAAGAAAGCAAATCAGAATTTATGAAAGCAAAACTTTTTTTTTTTAATAGTTTATTTAAATAGCTAAAAATATCATAAACATTTTGTTTGCACAAGTTCATAATAATCTATAAATTATCTTAATTGGTAAGTAAATTTTACATTTATCCAAACAAACCTGACAGTGACAGTCGTGAAGATAGCAAACCACAAAGAGTATACTGAAAATGTAGAGTATGTGTGCTATTTTTGACTCCCTGCTATATAAAATTTGGTGAATTTACTGATTTGAAGTCTCCAGTGGCTGAAAATATATTTATTTAATCTGGAAAGTTTACTGCTGTTTTGAAGTTATCTGTTACTTATAAATAATTAATGAGAAGATATTGTATTCAAATTAGCAGTTTTCTAGTATGTTTGTACGTAATAATATTATTCAATTGCTCAAGCCAAACACGTGTCATCCAGATCTAAGCATTTCTAAGTCTTGCATTTTTACTTGTATTCCTACAGACCCTAAACTCTTTAAGTTATCGACAACAGTGTTGGACTTTGCTTTTGACCATTCTGATGGGATTAGCTACTCTGTCACCCATTCCAAAATGAATTGGGAAGAAGCAAAGCAATCTTGCAATAGTAATTCTTCAGAACTTGCAAGTATTTTAGACCCATATAGCCAGTCGCTACTGTTTTTAATTGTACAGGAATACGGAGAGCCCATGTGGATTGGCCTTAACAGCTACACGGTAAGAACATGTGCATTACAGACAGTTAAGCTGACAGGCACAGGTCTTACTGAATGCTCTCATCTTGAAACCTATAGGAATTTCTGATAGTGTATTGCTTAAAGCAGCACGTTATGTTAGTGCATTACCTATCTAGTATGTCGTTCACCAAAAAAGATCCACACAGTGGAGATTTCAGTGAACTAAGAACTCTTAGGTGCTTTATAGAAAGGACATACCCCTGCAAGCCAGTACCTAACAATGCTGTGTATGGTTTGGAGTCAATAAGGGTCTCAGTGATAAACTGTAAAATCTCCCCCATCATAAACTTATTTAATCTAATAGATAGGATGCACTCTTGCATAATATTTCTGCCTTCCTCTCACGTTTTTATCTACCTCAGACATCTGTGACACGGCATCTCTAGTTGTACATCAGAGATCTACGAATGATTGTAAAACAGTGTTCACAAATAATATCCTAGAGAAGAATTATTTACGGTTAGTAGTAGAAAAATATAATCCTGAAAAGAACGAAGGGCAAAAATTGTATAAGGGAATCTGAAATCTGTATAATATGGTAACTGCACATACTGAGCAACGGAAGTATTTTTCCTGGTGTAATTTCTTCCATTAAAAATTTAGAATATTATGAGAAAAAGAATAATTTTTTGAGGTATGTGCCAACTATGTGACATAGGAGGGTGAACATTTGGGTGGTAGGTGTGTTTTGACATGCTGCACTCTTCTCCATGAATCACAGTCACGATATTTACAACTGAAGCGATAGCAATCAGTGTTGCTTATTAAGAACACTTCCACTCACAACACGCACAATTTTAGGTGGTGGTACCAAGATAATGCCTTGCCTGATTTTTATGCCTTCACTCACGTTTCCCTGTATTTTTTCCCTTCCATTTCCCCAAACTCAAAAAATGCTCTGAATTAATGTTAAGATTGTTTTCAGATGGCTGAAAGAAAATCACTCTGCAATCATATCTATGCGTAACAGACACTGCACATCTTGTTGCAATTAGCAAGCACAAAAAGGTAGCAACTGTAAGCATATGAATCCGTACTGGTTACCTCTAAGGACCTGGTGTAGCAGTTTTGTGACTCTCAGCAACCCTGAAATTACTGCATGGATTTTGCTTCCAGACTGAGGGGAAGTATCAGTGGATTGACAGATGGAGACTAGTTTACAGCAAGTGGTCCAGCGGGGAGCCAAAACAGACGTTTGCATGTGTCTACCTAGATACTGATGGAACCTGGAAAACGACATCGTGCAAGGAAAAACTCTATTCCATCTGTAAAAAATCAGATTGTAAGTGGTTTAATATGTTTTACCTTCAGGGTGTGAGGATTTACCAGTATAATAAATCACCTTGTTTTATGCACTAGTGTGTCAGAATACATAAGCAGCTAACTAACATATTAATAGTTGTTGGGAATTCTTTCCAGAATCCTAAGAAATTGAGAATTGAAAACTTATTGATTTCTTAGTTACCCACTCAGAAATGTAATTCATGATGTTCTGAATCCAGTTTGGGGCAACAGAGATTGAAAAGACTGTTAGTCAAATAGGATCTTCAGGTGACTAGAAAACAAGAATTAATACAGAAAGATTATAATTGGAGTTGTGCAAAAGACTAAGGAACAAAACACTAAGAGAAGGTGATTAATTAATTGGTAGGCATAATTAATCCAAACAGATGATCAGTTTTAAATATTGGAAACCAACCCCAAAGAAATCTAATTTAATTACTCCCTATATCTGATGTGATTTGGAATAGGAGTAACAGACAGAAATACAGGAAAAAAAAACTTGATTTTAACAGCTCCAAAGCCTTTAACAAACACAGGATAAAAATATAGAAAACAAACAGGTCAGAGAATTTCTATTACTGGAAATTGCTAAATCATCTGCTCTAAATTAATTATCAACTTTTAGTCACCTGTGAGCTCAAGTACAAAGTACATAAGCCACTGAGGAACCTTTAAGTGCAAAATTCTATAGTTTCTATAGAAATGAGTAAAATTTGATTTTATGCTTCATCTAAACATTCTTGCTTTCTTCAGTATTAGGGAAGATAATGAACTATTGTAAAATAGGATGTAATTTGGTATGTAATTTTCTAAGATGTTGTGATTTGACAAAAATAATCCTCAGAGTTTATATATAATATCTCTTTTTACTTCAATATTATGGAAATCTAATTTGACAGCTGAGTATTCCCTAACAAGGAAAGAAAGACTGTGGAAGGCTCAACGGGAAGAAAATTCAATCTGGCAGAACATTTTAATTTTCATTCCATCTTTATTTATCTTCTCATCCAAAATCTTTCTAATGTATCAATCACTATGGAATTTATTTAGGATTCATTTAATAAAAAGAACTTTGCAAACTGTGTTAAGTCACATCAACCCTTTCATTCACAACCACAGTTTCTGGTACATGGTTTTGATCCTGTCAAAAACCGAGACTGAAGGCAGAAATGATATTAAAAAAAAAAAAAAACAACAGTTTTAATTAGGCAGATGTTTATGCTAGAAAACCAGTTGTATATTTTATTGTCTAGAGAATCCATACTTCTCGTAGACTAGTGTATCTTCCTAATAACCTTGACATATAAATGAAGTAAAATAAGTTCTCAAACAAAGCCATATTCAAGCTTTTATTAGAACAGGCTTTGGTTTATCTCTGACAACAAACCTAATACAGTTTTTTTTTTAGACTTGTCTACTTGTTTAATAGGAAGAAAAATTTCTGTAAAATAACTTCCAAATACATGATTACTTACCAGTAGTGGCACCTACTGAGCCTCCCCAGCTTCCTGGAATATGCCCTGAATCAGAAGGACACAAATCTTGGATACCTTTCCATGGTCACTGCTACTACTTTGAGGCTGTCAGGAAAAAACGCTGGTCACAAGCTCGTCAGGAGTGTGCCCGACTAGGTGAGTGTTGTGTTTTAGAAGACTAAAAATCCAATGAAATCCATAGAAGAATGGATGATATTGATACATCTTATATTGAAAAATATAACTGGTGCTTTTAGTTTGCTTTTCAAAGAAAACATGATTCATGGCATTTTAAAACAGAATTGTATCTTTGATATCTCAAAACAACAAAAAAAAGATGTTCCTTCTAGTAATTGAGTAAAAAGAAAAATACTTAGTTCACAACATGAACTAGAACTCACCTGGTAGTTCCAGGGCACTGTTTAATTTGATTTGAATGTCTCAACAATAAATGAGTTTAAGGAGTCACGTGGCTTCCATGAACCAGTAAAACACTTAACCACTCACTCCTGCTCTGGAAGAATCCCTGCTGCCAGCTGTGATTAGGGGAGAAGACATTTTATTCTACGTCTCAGATTTCCCTTCACTCTTAACTAAGAATTGCTGTGAAACACCTTACATTTCAGAACCATAAAATACTAGAATTATCAAGGTTGGAAGAGACCTTCAAGACCATCTAGTCCAACATCACAATTCAAAGACTGCTAAAAATGCTTCCCAGACACTGGCAAGTGGCAGAGCTGTAGTGACAGGACGCGTGGTGCTGAAAATATCCTCTGTATCACTTTCAGCCTACCTGCAGTCTGGGGTGTGACTGGACCTGTCCGAAAGTGTTGAAGGACAGCAATTTGTTTTCTCTAAATTCCAAAAGGCTAAAATAAAATCCCCGTCTTACTGACTTGCAGCCACACAGCTCAGTCATGCCCAGTATAGAATATAGGATTACAATAACCATAGCCAAGACTGGTGAACATTACTTGAAATTTTTAAGTGTTTCTTGGCTTAAGCTGTAAGAAAATGAGACATTGTGATTAATGCTTTTCAGCTGCTGACTTGGTGTCTGTAGGAGACTATACTGAAGCAAATTTTCTGGCAGAAACCATTAAGATACTTCACGGAAAATCTCCAAACTTCTGGATAGGGTTAAAGAGAGACAACAGAGGTAATATCTTCAAAATTTATTCATACACTACTATACCATACATAATTATTATACATTTTTAAGAAAGCGAAAATCCATATTTGAAAACTATACTCAAAAATCGAATATGTTTATTTCAAAGCATGCACACGTACACTTAGAAATGTACCTGAAACATTTAATTATCTATTCATGTTAACATTTTCTATCACAACCTGTTCTATAAAATTGTTTTATACATATATGCTCATTTTAAATATCAGAACAATGGGTGTGGACAGACAAGTCAGAATTGGATTTTGTCTACTGGCAAATTGGAGAGCCTGCAAACAGAATGCATAAAGACTGTGGAGAAGTATGTGCACTGACTGGGTACTGGAACACCAACTTCTGTTCTTTCAGAAAAGGATATATCTGTAAAAAAGCAAAAAGTAAGTAACACTTCTAACATATTAAAGTTAATGCCTCATAACGTATTTCAATTACACATTGTAAAACGTGTAAAAATGTAAAACATTACAGGGTTATGTATAAAACCAGCAAACAAAAATAGCACTCTGTTGCCAAAATTTTGAGACCTCAGGGACAGCAGGATATCCCACGTGGCTTCTGATTGCCTCCTCATAAGGCTGCAGCTCCAAGTCCTGTAAAACTGCCATCATCAGCTCCATGCAGCTCTCAGGAATACTTCAGATACCTATGTCTAACCAGAAGAACAAAGACTGCTCATTTTTTTTTTTTTTAATAAAAATATAGTTTTTCTTAGGTATTTCCACCATATATCACACAATGTAAGTTCAAGTCTTGTTTCATTTCAATGGAATATATTATCAAAAATTCCTGTTCTGGTGGATGCAATGAAAACTGTCTGATGCTGGATGTGGTAATTACTCTCATCGCTGTGCTCTGAGTTGATGAACTGAGGACTATGATAACATACATTCCTCTGCCACTCCATCTATAACACGGTGAAATCATGTTCAATACAATATCTCTTGATACCAAAAGGACCACCTGCAAGAAAATTCAAGGGTTTGATTGATGAATGACACTAAATGAAAGTGGTAAATAACATGAACATTTGGTTTTGTAAATTTCATATTTCTCTTCATCTTTAATTTGCCTGATAAGTTTAGGAAGCGCAATTACAACAGGGGCTACATCCACAAGGAATGGCTCTCCAGCAGAGAGAGGCTAAACTGAAAGATCATTTTCAGCCTCAATATCCTCATGACATGTTTCTAAATTACAAGACCTTCGTTCATGAAATGTTTTTGCTTCAGAAAATGCCTATAAATTAATACAGATCTCGTGGATGGTTTTTCAGAGCAGAACACATTTGAAAATCCTTTTGGAAGTAACAGGAATCTGGCTGTAATCTCCTTTCCTGTTGGCTGAGATCAGATGCTCTTAGTAGAATGCTGTGATATTTCTTACATGTGCTTAGCTCTATCTTCTTGAGAAAGCAGGTGGGTTTGGGGTGAATTCTCAGGAACATTTGGTCTTAGGAATTTTAAATTTCTTCCCTTTTTTAAGCATTCAGAATAAATATTTTCTTTTCCTTCTGAAAGCTCCAGAAAAGACAGAGATGTCACCAGAAAATACAGGTAAGCAGACTTATGTTTCAGTAAGAAACATAAGATCAGATATTAAAATTCAACATGAAAATAATAATATAGTTTCTAAGTACTAATTTTGAAAATATCTAAAAAATAAAAGCTCCATAAACTTAATCCATGTCTAGCTGCAGGAAATCCAGCTAATTCTGAATTAAACTCTTTTTTGGTCAAACTGTAATTTATTCAGCTGTGTAAATGAAGCAACCCAACATGTTGAATGGAAAATCTACATGTGTATTGCATTTTTCAGACTTTTTGTTAAAGAAAGTTCATTTATGATTGAATTTTAAGATCTCTTTAGATCAGAAGTGTTGATTCTATTTCACTCATTTACAGGACAGAAAATGGAGACAGTACTTTCTACTGGCATCATATGGCTGTTTGTTTTATTAGTCCTTCTTATAGTTGGAGCTGTAAGTATAGTTTACTTCTACTTGAGGAACAAAGGACAAAACCAGCTAAGTATTTCAGCCAGAATGAGTGGATCAGAAGCAGCAGTGAATATCCAAGAAAAAGATGCACATACCAACACGTAGTCTGATAAAATACCTGTAAGTTACAAAAACAAACAAAAAAAAAAACAAAAAAAAAAACGACAAAAAAAAAAAAAAACAAAAAACAAAAACAGTCTGTGCAACTGCTAGTCAAATCTCTGGCCAGTTTTGTATTTTCCCACTCTAATAATAATCTTATCTCTTCACAGACAAAGTTAGTGGATTTATATAAACATGCACACATGTATAGATATGCTCTCCAAAATATTAGTTTGTTTTTTAATATGTAGAGTACACTCATTTTTCACATAAATGAGAGTGGCTGAGAGGTGTCAGGACAAACCTATGATGCTTACTATGTGAAATAGTTAATTCAACTCATTCTTCTTTTTCCTTTTTTTTTCTCTTTTTTTTTTTTGTATACAAGGGAAATCATTACTCCTATCTTCACATAATTTTTCCTCGTGTACTGTTTCAGTGTTATTTAGACTACGTTGGGTAATGCTGCTTATTTCAGAACTGCAGTTCCACAGTTTAATATAGTATTTTTTCATTAATGTAAAACCTACTGCGATACTTGTCTCAGTGAGTTACATACTATCATCTCCTTACAAATAAATAAACATATTGATGAAAAATAATTGTAAAGATTCCTGTATTTCTACTCCTGGTCAGAACTTTGGGAACAATTGCACTTTTGCATCATCCTGTAAATGTTAGCATTTTTCCACCGGGCTCAAATTAATACAACAAGAGACGATCTTTCTGTTGGGTATTACTTCAGTAATTATGCTTTCAGTATGCAACACTGATGACTCTTTACAATCTAAGCAGATGTAATAAATAGGTAAATTATATTGTATAAGTTTATCTCACGGTTCATTAATTAACCATCCAGTTTAGAGGAATAAAAGAACTTCTGTGATTTTTGAAACAAAATTCTTCCATTCCTATTTTAATTTCATTTGTTAATGTACTCCGTTAGATCTCCTTTCAGAGATTTTTCAGCTGTTTGCAGTAGTAGTGTTTTCCTCAGGAACAATCATTTTGCATCTTTCTTATTCCTGCTGAGTTATGGAAACTCTGCTTCAAGCTTCTGTAGGGCATCTAGCAAGCAGGAGGACAGAGAAAAAGAAGTGTACAAAGCAGCTAGAGCAGAGGAGCTTCTATCATGTATCTGTAAGGAGAAACAGATGCTCTCTCAGAACCATCTGTAAGAACAGTAGTCAGGATTTCTTGTGTTTAAGATGACTGTCAAAAAAGTTAAAATTCTTATTTAAAGAGAATAAGTTGTACATGTGGAATAGATTTATGCACCAGGACATACGTGTTTGTGTATGACTGGCTTCAGAACACATTTATATTATCCTTATTATTGACCTTTTCTCTAGATAGCCAGTAAACAATATAGTATCCAAAGTAAAAATATTATTGTTAGCAATTTAGAATGGAAGTAACTCCTTGCTTCAGTTGTTTTATCAAGATATCACATACCTGCTATCAGATGTTTTTGCCTGAGCTTTCATTTTTTCTCTTGCACTCCTTTGTTGGATGGACGTACCTTATTCTACAGCTTTGGCTGAGTTCATAGGGAAGACTCTCCGATCACTGATACTGAAGAACATTGTAAGATTGTAAGACTTTTCCCTTTCTAGTGTGTCTGAATGACTGTACTTAATCAAGAGACACCCACCACTGAAAACTAGAGATTATGAGATTATGAAAACTAGAGAATGCAGTAAATCAGAAGTCAATTCTACAAATAATGCCCTTTGAACACTTTGTAAAGCCCTGAGATAAAAACATATGAGAAAAGATTCCTAAATTGATATAGTCGATCCCATAATCCCATCACTCCTGTGATGAAAAAAAGTCACAGATATTCCCAGGAGGAAATAGGAAATAACAGAGAACTTTGAATGTGCAAGGAGAAAAACACCACCTGTTTCCCATTGAGATGACTAAAGTTTAAACTGTTTCCTGATATGCGCTACAGGAATCTGGGAATAAACACTTACACTCGTTTTTTTGGGTAAGCAAACAGTGAAAGTACTTTTCCAGTTCTATAATAAAAAACAATTCAGGCTGTGCAGTCTTAATGTCGGAGAGCCCAATAAATTAAAAGTATCTCTGCATAATCCATTTTTAGGAAATACGTAATAGAAAATATTTTTATTATTTTTTCTTTTAAAGTTATTTGCAAGCTTTATGGTCTGTACCCATAATAATTAGGAGCTCACAGTAGAAGTGTCTTGTGACCAAACTCAGCACAGCATGCCAGCTCCTGAGAAGAATCATAGGTAGTATCATTTCGGTGCTGGAAGCAAGAAAAGATTGATAATCAGGCTGCTCTGTGTGCCCACCACTGGGGTTATCATAAGAAAATCATTTGGTATCGATTTTTATGCATAACTATTTTGTAGTTGAATTTAATATCACAACTGAACAAGAAATGGATATAATCATGGGCAATAGGTATAAAATATGTTGTTGATCCCCCTGCAAGAAACTGAGAAGCTGCAAAGGCCCATTCCTGACTCAGAAAAGGGAAAGAGGGAAAGCACCCTGCTGAGAACAGCAGTGAAAATGGATGAGGACTGAGTGAGCTAAAGCAGCAGTTCCATGGCTGCCTAAGGGACTGGAAAGAAGGTCACAGCCCTGACCTGAGATGAGATGAGAGCGGCTCACGTTAAGAAGGTACTGCCATCATTGCTTATCATTTCCAGAGTGGATTGCCATCACCACAGCAAGGATAGCTCATTCAATCTAACAAGAACAGCCACTGGGACAGGAAGCTGTGTGTCTGAAACACCCCAACTCCACCTCTCCTTTGCTGTCTATTGTTTTGTCACGGTTTTATGATTTTATGAACTGACACATTACTGCACACCTCATCCATAGCTCAGACACAAAAGAATATTGCACAAAAGGATTACACTTGCTTAAACTACGAAGGACAGAGTCACTCCTTCCAGCGCATTATCTCGCTGTCCAAGTCAGATGTCTGCCTGTTTCTCTTCAAAAAGACCTGTATATGGTAATCCGCTCTCAGTTCAGTGCCTGGGACAGGAAAAATACTGCTTATTATGAATATCTCAGTTAAAATTAGCTTCATTGTGGGGAAAAGGACACGCTGCCTCTGCTGTTAAACATAAGCATTTGTACTGGAGTATGTGTATGATTGTGCATGTGTGCATAAGTGCTCATCTTGCCTTTATAAATAATTCTTGATTTTCCTTACTAGTTTTTGAAGGATACACCGTCTCCTTAGAAGTAAACTGTGATCAATTTGTGACAGGAATAGAAATACAGAACCCTTAATCTTCTTGCAGCCAAAGGAAAAGCTTTATTTTGTAACTGTGGTCCCAGAAAAGCTGAAATAATTTGGTGTTCAAAATACCAGAGTAAAAACAGGGAGACGTATGGAATTACAACTCAATTGTTGTCTCAAAGCTACAGAGGCAGCTTTCTGAAAATTAATCTTATCAGTTTTCCATGCTACTTTGGCTTCACATCTGCTGGAACATTTTCTTATATCTACGACTACTGCTGCATATAGACAAAACCGTTGACAGAATGGTAAATTTGAGTATAGAAAATTGGAGCAGCGTTGCAGGACATGGTTGGTTTTATCTCTAAAAAAATGTGAAGGATGGAGCTGTGCCAAATAGTGAACACTGATGAAGAAAGGTATGACATGCTACTGTAAATGCAGGAGAAGGAATGGCGACCCAGAAAGAACAGCATGTAGTCTGTTTGTTACTTACAGGAAATTACACTGCTTGTATGTTCTGAAGTTAGAATCCAAGGAACATACAACTGTTATAATAATGTCAGTAAAACAAATCACAGGCAACTGTGATCCCAGTATGCTAATGCTTGCGGAATAAACAGGAATTGCAGAAACTTAATTTTTTCTCCCTCTACTACAGCTAAAAATATTTAGGGTTTTTAAGAACTGATATCCCTTCACAAACAACTGTTATTACATGTTTTAAATAAGGCATTTTAACAACTCCCCCTTGTTCTCTACTTCTCCACTTAGAACAATTTTTATAGGGAAGAAAAAGTTCAGCTTTTCAAGACTTTTTATATGGGATTAAGATGATCATAATGTTCCCTTCTGGAAAACAGGAAATTGAGACATGCTGCAGCTGATATGCTCTTGACTGCTTCAACATAAGACAAAAGCATACCCACAAAAGAAGAATACAGAGATGGAGAACAAAAATATTACTGCATAGAATCACTATAGTGACTCCACAGCTGACAAATCTGCTATACCATCCAGAAACTTAAATCTTTGCTTCTACTTTCCTTACAACAATGCTGTAGAGATGTTGTCTTCACTCAAGCAGATTTTAAACAGGTGGATCATTTCAACATTAGGAAGAAATGTGTCAGGGAAGAAAAAAAGTAACATGAGGAAGAAGGTGGTAATGAGACCAGTAATTTCCAGTTACGTTCAGAAGAGAGCAGTGGAGGCAGATGCATTGATACCTTGCAAAAGAAAGACACACAATGACGTCACAGTGAATGACAGTGCCTTGGAGATAGTAAATACCCAGGATGCCAGGATGACAAAATTTAGCTCTTTCTGTCTCTGTACCTTTCAAAAACCAGAACATAAAATGAGTGCTCAAACAATTCCTCTTGTTATTTTTTTCATCAATTATGCACGCAATGATCTTAATTCTTTTTTATTATTGTCAGGAAGTATCAGTGGGACTATTAACTTTGCTGATCTGTACAAACTGCGTTATATAACAGGCTGAATCAACGCTATCAATTTGTAACATGCAAATTCATTCATTACTATTATTAAAAATATAATTAAATCATCCTTTTGCACATTTTAAATAGCATGTACGCAGAAGTGAAGTGTAACCTCTTCAGAGGGTTTTTTTGTCCACTCACACACTTGGACAAAGCACAAAAACTTAATACAAGTGGTAAACTATTTATTAAGATACTCTTTGTTATCCTTACAACAAACTTACAAATAAAACCCAGCATGTCTTAAGAAGAAACAGGCGAACATTTTGTGGAAATGGTTTTAAGTCATTTTCAACAGTCACAAAAAGTTGACTGGACAAACTTTCACGCAATCTTTCCCCCATTTTTCAAAATAACAATTTGCAATGGCAACATAATCTCTATCATGCACATGCTCAACTACCAAAGACACCTGAAGGGAATGGAAATCACTGCACACAACTTAAATATGTAAAGCATAGACATCTGTAACTAAACTACTCACTCAAGGTACATCAGGACACAATGATAAAATGTACTCTAGAGAATGACGACAGCCTCTCACTAACAGAGACAAAACAAACCAGTTATTTCAAATGTAACCCCTATGGCTGCATTCAGATGATTTATTAGTTTGTTGAAATTTCCAATCTTTGCTACTTTAAGACATACTGGAACAAAAATACAAAACAATGTTTAAATATGCATAAGGATTTATTTTATCGTGGTAAATTCCTTACCCAATAGAACTGTAATACTATGACTTAGCTGCTTGACCATGTAGATTTAATAGCCTAGATCCATCCACAGAGACAATCAATGAGTCAGAAACTAAAAAAGAATGAAAAATTCACATATATTTGAATTGACTAATGACAACACTATGGCATATTGAATGACACCATGAGGAATCAAACATTTTCAACTTTCCTTTTTTGTTACTGTCAGGATGAAGTTCTCTCTCTTTATCACCATTCTTCCAGTAATTATCCATTTACTGTCTTTCAATATCCATGGAGACTGTGATTAAAAGGTTGGTAATGGGGTTTTTATTCTGATTTTTTTCTTGTATTAGTTATTCCTGTTCCAAACGTCAAGTTGTTCCTGTCCCAAACCCAAAGCCTAGTGCTTGAGATGAAAAGGAGAGACAAAAAAATTGAGTGACTACTGGTGAACACAGTGACAATCACTTTTGCCAGAGGTTTATGGAACTGCTTTTAGAAAGGCAGGTTAGCTGCCCTGAAAACTAGTGTAGGAATGGGAAGCTGGAGATGCTGCAGATACAGATGAAGTGAGAAAAACTGAGTTCCTCAGAATCCAAACGTTAACTAATATTTTATGCTACACCTGGCATGGCATGTGCTAACATTTTAAGATGATTACCTCCAATGTCAGTTCATGAAATAACTCAAGGCTACTACACAGAACAACCATCAAAACAAGTCTTAACAGAGTGATTTTTTGTTTGTTTGTTTGTTTGTTTTCCCTCTTGGAAAGCATCATTTTTGGAAACAAAGCAAATCCAAACATTTCTGTTAATTTATTTTCCATTCTAATTCAGCATGGAAACTGAGAAGGTAGTAGTTTATAATATAATGTTAAGAGAATTGACAGAAGTTCATAGGACAGTGCAAATGACTGATCCTACAAAGAAAGTCTTTACAAGAAAATATGCCTAAATCTAATACTTGATACAGTGAACCTTTGATAAAGTTAAGTTTTGCCGGACATTGGAAATGAGGGCTCTGCTGCTTCTATCTACATGACAGAGGCATATAACTGAGGACAACAATCTATTTACAAAAGTCCCACCCAGTCTATTCACAAGGCTTCTCAACAGTGTTTCCCCTCTTTGTTTGCATAGGCTGACATCGAACAACTGCACTCACTACAGCTGTATTCTGCTTGTATGTCCCACACTGAATTCCTACAGTCTTCATTATCTTAATGCTAGATTAGAAGATCATAATTTTTGTTCAACAGTTGCATAAACTCTTGCAAGAAATTTTCAATTCTTACTTCAGCTACATCTGGACAGAAATGATTCTAAATGTATGCAGCATTGTTTGTCTGTACAGTATCATAACTTCAGCTATTGACAAATCATAAGAAATGACCATCAGAGAGTGTATCTGCAGCACACAGAATGCACCCCGAATTGGTGTGTGCCTTGAAGATTGCCACTGGCTGCATACAGAGGCGGTGAAGCCCACAATTCCATAGATGTTAGGAGGAAATATTTTACACAGAAGGCTGCGATGAGGCACTGGCACTGCTGCCCAGAGCTGTGCGTGCAAAAGGCGGGCGCTGAAAGGGGGCCTGGGCAGCCTGAGCTGGCGCAGGCAGCCCTGCCCACAGCACGGGGTGGGAACTCGGTGGGCTTTGAGGTCTTACAACCCACTCCATTTGGTGATACAGTATCATGATATGACAGGCTTGCTTGCCACAAGTGGCAGAAAGCCCGTCCCAAGGCATGGCGCGGCGGGCTGCCATACTCGTGGCGGGGCCGCGCCACCGGCTTCGCGCCCGAGATGGCGGCCGGCGCCGAGCGCCATATTCCGCGGCAGCCGGCGGCGACACCTAGCGAGCGAGAGATGCTGCGGCCGCTCGGCCTCTCAACTTTGTTTTCTCTGCAGGAAATGCTGACAGAGGCGTCGAGGACATCTGCGGCGTGACGGCAGACTTCGTTCTCTGCAGGAGATTGCACTGAGCTGTCACGGACTCGCTGCCCAGCCGGGCATAGGCTGCGTGGGGCTCCGAGCATCGCTGCGAGGCAGAGCCTCCAAGTGCAGAGATGAGCTGCAGGGAGACAAGATAGAAAGAGAACTGTCCGATTTCATAATTACACTTTTAGCTGGTGAATGAGATAATGTGCTGGTCGTCTCTCCAGCTGGAATGCTCTTTCACTGGTCTAATGAGGGTTATAGGACGTTTTTTTCCTCGTAGCTCTTATGTGTGACTTTCAAATAAAGCAAATGTAGTAAAATGTTGATCATTTTCTTCTGTTTTTCTTTTTTTCTTCCCTTGCAAGCCCTGTGGGATCACCACTTCAATATTCCAGGTAGGCATCTGCACACCATGTGACGAATCAAAGAGCATTTGCTCTGATTCTCCCTCAGCGATGAAGGGATAATAACGAGTGCTTATCTCACAGAGGCACGTTAGAGTTCAGTTAATTGCTTTTCAATCTTAAAACAAAAGTCCACAAAATTGCCAAGGCTAATAACTTATTAGTGGCATAGAACTGACAAGAATTCTCATGGCTCAGTTTCAGAAACTTGTTTACACTCCAGATTTCTTCCCCTCGAGAATATTTAATGGCCACTTTTATTTTCAACTTTACTTTTTTGTTACTGTCAGGATGAAGTTATCTCTCTTTATCACCATTCTTCCAGTAATTTTCCATTTACTTTCTTTCAGTAAGTGCTCATTTTCTTGCTTTCACATTTTCCCTGACTTTCATTAGGTGCATTTGTTTGCTAATTTTCCAAAATAAGTGAAAGACACTTAGGCACTTAGAGACAATACAACATTGACACAGCAGATGTGTTATCAGTACAGTTGTTTACAGTATTTCTTTTTTTTCCCTGTTTTTCCTTCAAACACAGAAGGGAGCAATGGAATACTACACATATATAGGATTTCAGAAGTAACTGTTTTTTGAAGTGGAAACTCACATTAATCCCAAGAACACAAGACCTTGTCAGAATATGCTAGAGAAACGTCACTGTAATAGTGACTGTCAGCAAAAAGCAACCTCAAGTTGCTGTTTGCACTAATGCATAATCTGTTCCTGTATAGGTCTTCAGTGCCAAAGGAGCCGCTTTCTGCCATCTATCAGCATTCCTGGTCATCTGGAGAGGTCCCGCAAGATTGGAGGCTTGCCGATGTGACTCCCATCTACAAGAAAGGCCGTAAGGAAGATCCGGGGAACTACAGGCCTGTCAGCCTGACCTCGGTATCAGGGAAAGTTATGGAGCAATTGATCTTGAGGGAGATCACACGGCACGTGCATGGCAATCAGGGGATCAGACCCAGCCAGCACGGGTTCATAAAGGGCAGGTCGTGCTTGTCCAACCTCATCTCCTTCTACGACTGGGTGACCAGACTGGTAGATGAGGGAAAGGCTGTTGATGTAGTCTACCTGGACTTCAGCAAAGCCTTTGACACGGTCTCCCACAGTATTCTCCTGCAGAAGCTGGCAGCCCATGGTGTGGACAGGTTCACTCTTCTCTGGGTTGAGAATTGGCTAGAGGGCCGTGCCCAGCGGGTAGTGGTTAATGGAGTCAAGTCCAGCTGGCGTCCTGTCACGAGTGGTGTCCCCCAAGGGTCGGTATTGGGGCCCGTCTTGTTTAATATCTTTATTGATGACCTGGATGAGGGGATTGAGTGTACCCTCAGTAAGTTTGCGGATGACACCAAGTTGGGAGGATGTGTTGATCTGCCTGAGGGTAGGGAGGCCCTTCAGCGGGATCTGGATAGGCTAGACAGTTGGGCTGAGGTCAATGGGATGAGGTTCAATAAGGCCAAGTGCCGGGTCCTGCACTTTGGCCACAATAACCCCATGCAATGCTATAGGCTTGGGGCAGAATGGCTTGAGGAGTGTATAGAGGAAAAGGACCTGGGGGTGTTGGTTGATACTCGGCTCAGCATGAGCCGGCAGTGTGCCCAGGTGGCCAAGAAGGCCAATGGCATCCTGGCCTGTATTAGGAATAGTGTGGCCAGCAGGAGCAGGGAGGTGATCATCCCCCTGTACTCAGCTCTGGTGCGGCCGCACCTCGAGTACTGCGTTCAGTTTTGGGCCCCTCACTACAAGAGAGACATCGAGGCGCTGGAGCGTGTTCAGAGAAGGGCAACAAAACTGGTGAGGGGTCTGGAGCACAGGTCTTACGAGGAGCGGCTGAAGGAGCTGGGATTGTTTAGTTTGGGGAAAAGGAGGCTCAGAGGAGACCTCATTGCACTCTACCACTTCCTGAAGGGAGGCTGTGGTAAGGAGGGGGTCGGCCTCTTCTCCCAGGTAACTAACGACAGGACGAGAGGGAATGGCCACAAGTTGTGCCGGGGAAGATTTAGATTAGACTTGAGGAAAAATTTTTTCTCTGAGAGAGTGGTCCGGCACTGGAATGGCCTGCCTAGGGAGGTGGTTGAGGCACCGTCCCTAGCACTGTTCAAGAAGCGTTTAGATGAGGTGCTGAGGGATTTGATTTAGTAGCTTGGTGGGTAGGGATGGTGGTGTGAGGAAGGTTGGACTAGATGATCTTGTAGGTCCTTTCCAACCTAATGTATCTATGAATCTATGAATCTATGAATCTATGAATATAAAGTGACAAAAACCATGTCAGTCTGTGAAACAATCTCTGTGTTTCCTGAGTACTACAAAACAGATGATCTAACTTTCTCAGAGGTAAACTGTATTTCTCCGAGGTAAATACAGTAATAGAAGAATTAGGAAATACATGTGATAGAAGAGTAAATGTGGGTTTTTTTGTATTAAAAGATTCGCGCCTGACACTCTACTAGAATTTTAAGGGCCTGGTACACACGTGGAGAGCATAGTTCATGCACTTTTGCAGATCACCCAGAAGACAGGTAATGACAGTGTTAGCAATGACCCAAAGTTAGATATATATTTGTCAAAATTAGAACCTGACTGTGAAGTCCTAAAGATTTGTCTACTGCTAAGATAACAAACTGTATGAGCATGCCCATATACCTTGTAATGTAGCTTGGCCTTAAGTCTGTTTAAAATAAGAAATGAAAAGTTTCTTTACATCACAGCAAATTAATCTGTAAACTTTTTATTTTTCCAGTTTATCAAAAACAGTTCAAAAATCACATTCAAAAAAGAATAAAAAAATGAGACTCATCAGTGTAAACAAACCTGTGACCACATACAGCTGCTCCCTGAGAAGTTTATGTGAAATTCACTGCTGCTAAAGATAGAGACTTGCCAAGAGTAAACCATGTTTTCTTTGTGCTCCCATTTAGGCTCTGCTCTAGTCAAATGCTCTGTGCTGCACGTCATGCAGTGAGTGGCAGGGATGGAGCCTTATGTAAATATGATGGATGAGGTGTACTGAATGAATTCAAGTTCAATAATTTGTGAGTATCTAGCCAGTGTACTTTATCTGTCTTTCCTGGAGAAAATGTCTCAGGGAATTGAGACATCTGTTGTGATGGATTTTGTATGGCAAATGCCAATCTCAACTAGTGAGTTATCTTCTATATTTAAATTGGTTTTGGAATGGCATAAATTGTACTTAAACAAGCCCTTTTGTCAGTGAAATTCATCATAGTCTTATAAATTCAGAAGAGATTTCAGTAATTCTATCATCTGGACATGTCCCACAACATTTTATTAAACAAAACGAACTTGTGGTTAAATAGCTATGGCAACAAATACTTATAATGTTATATTCGACAGATGAGTAACTTGCGGACAAAGAAATATTTTCAATACACTGTTTGAAACACTCATTATTTAGTCACGCATTTTTATTTTCCTTAGAAGCTGTTTTGATAGTAAACATTAGTCCAATGCTTTGCATTGAATCCATTAAAAAAGTAATTAAGAATCATTGCCACCCTCGAGCAGTCATTACACAGAATTATCATTGCAGTATTTGCTGTGTTCAGTAATTTTGCTCTTTTGTCTTTGCTTTACTTTTATAGCAGAAAAATAGTGAGCAACTGAAAGTGTCTCCTTTTCAAGAAAAAAAATATCAAAGTCAGTTGTCTCAGCTGTGATAAATCAGAGGAAGGTACAATTAATGTGGAGCTCTGAAGAATAAACTTCTGTCATAATCACTAGTTTTTGTTGTTGAAGACACATTCAAGTCTGAGCAGGAGCAGGGTTGTCAGAGCAGTGCTGTGTTATTTCACATGGAATTTAAGAGAAATTGCAAAATAGAGAAATTTTAACAGTCTGCTAGTTTTCATTTTCTACTGGGCTAGATTTTTATGGCAGTAGTGAAAACCATGTTGCAGAGAAATGAACTGCAGAACTGCAAGGAGTTTTCAGTCATGAATATTCAGTGGCTCAATTAGCAAATTAAAACTGAAATCTCAGTACCTTTTAGTAATACTGTTGCAGCTCTCTTCCATATTTGTACAATAGGCTATAATGAAACTCTAAATGAATTCTTTGTCTGGATGATAAATTTGTATGATGCTGTTCTCATCCTTAATGTTTCACATATCATCCTTTGTGAAACATCATTTGAGAGCTCCATTCCCCATTTGAGTGGATTCTTAACTTTTAAACTTTTTAAACTGTCTGCTTATTAAGATGTTTTATGTTTAGTTTAAGATTCTTAGTCCTGCTAAGATTCTGCTAGTTCTTCTATAAACTAATCAAGTTGTGGATGAGTTCCCAATTTGAGTTACGGCCAAGGCCAGAAATGTGTACTTCGGAAATGTATATTTCATTTAAAATAAATGTAATGACAGAATGTTCACTGTCCTCTTCAGTTTCCTACCTTTGGGTGAGGCCAGGATTCTATGTTGAGCTTCTGCAGACCTTTGAAAGTTATAGCTACCGTAAGAGGACCATCAGAATTAAAGGCATGAATGACCATTTTTTTTTTTGAACCTTTAAAAATTACGTCAGTGATTAGTCCAGTGCTCCCTTATCAAACAACAGATTCTTTTTATTTTATATGATGAACAAAAATACTGTTAAGGAAACTATAGGCCAATGTTTTTACACAGTCAAAGGTTATGCTTTTAGGCAGGTGAACAGAGATTGACTGCGGTGACACACTCAGATTCACCATGCTAAAGCAGATAGGTGTTACCTAATACTGCCAGCATTTCCACCTATTCTAGCATGTACCATTTACTCTCACGCTTCTGTAAATCCCCATAGTAAGGCATGTGCCATCTTATGCATGACCCTGCTTGCTCACCCTGCATCCATGATTTGCATGGTGCCTGTTTGATCTGCTAGTAAACAGTGTCTGGAATTCATGCTGCTAAAAAAGAAAATACAACTCAAGTCCACAAGGAGTGTACTTGAACAGACCACAGCTGGTCTGTTCTTATGTTGGCTCAGCCTAGAGCAGTTCTTCCCTGAGTTACTTTAATAATGTAAATAATATATTTAAATATATTACCCTAGCACCACTAGGCAATGCAGTCAGCCAGGATGACTAAGGTAGATGGTGGGATGACTTCTATGTCTGTTCAGCATTTCCTTGCATGGCAACTCCTGTTCAGGTATAAACTCAAAGATCATGGAAAGTATAAGACTTGACATATACCTAAAGCATCTTTGTGTGTTCCTGAGGCAATGAATAATGCCTTTTAAATTCACCAGGTAATGACTTGCTTATCTGTGGAGCATTCCTCAATCCTTTGTCAGCATGCTGTGCTGTCACTATCTTATATATTGAAATCTTACTAAATTATTTCTGTGTTATCGTTGGTCTGCTAACAACTGGAAGCAATCACTACAATTTAAGACAGTATGCACATGTTTAGCGTGAGTCACCACAAACACTCTTTTAAATCCTTTTACTTTTAGAATAATGGTGTTTCCAGATGACTCGCATGTAAAAAATGCAATGCATTGCTAAAAAGACAGAAGAAAACAAAAACAGACTGTGTTTATATGAAGCTAGCTGAAACCTGGAAAACAACCGCTTAGAAAGAAAATTTCATTTCTGTAAACAGCTTGAAAATAAGCAATTTAATTTGACAGTTCCAGTCTGGGGACATGACATTTACTAAGTGCACCGAGGATTGCATTTATCAGGTTAGATATATACTAACAGTGAGCATTTTGAAAAATATGAAGTTCAGGATTGGGGGAGGATTAAGTGTTTAGTTCTGTCAAGAGGGACACGGAGAGAAATAGTTCAAATGAGCATCAGTTCCCGAGGAAAACTGGCAGGAGAGAGTGTACTGTCAAATCAAACTTAGCAGTTATCAACTCTAAACATTATCCCATAGAAATGAACATTGACACTTAGACTAGGATGATACGTTATTTATATTATACAAGATTCTGTGGAAAATAAGTGGATTATAAATAATTATTTTTCAACAATGTTCTGGTAATTTTCCAGAGGTGCACACAATAGAAGGTAAAACAAACTTTGATTTTTCAGAGCTAGCCAAGTGTGTGGAATGAATAATAGTTGCAGATAATGTGCCCTAAGACATCAACAAAATAATAAGAGTCAAGATTTTCTACAGGAATGCAGGTTGCATTATTCATCTACAAATGTGGTGAATGACATGTATTTGTAGTTGAAATTTAGGTAAGAATTCATCATTTAATTCCTTTAAAATGCTGAACTAGTCACTATTTGAATCTGTATTTATAGTTTAGTCTTATGTCACCAGCAGAGACAACTCCCTGTAACTTTCTATTGCAGTGAGCAAGCTGTAGGATTGGATTCTTGGAAGTAAATGTATGTTTTTTCCAGTCATTGATTTCTCTAGTAAAAAGCTTTAGTGTATGTAATACTATATTTATCTACCATATCTATCTCAAAAATATTTTCCTTGTGTTGATTTTTAGAACCACTATCTTAAGGAAGGGAGAAGGACAGAAATGTTGTGGATTACTGCCTTTATGTATCAGAACCAAAGTTATGATGAATTACAAAACAACATATTGATTCCAGAAGCTAACAAAATCAAATGCCTGCTACCAATACTCACTTAGAAGTACACGTGCAAATGAAAGGATTCTGCTAGTTCTTCTATAAACTAATCAAGAATATTCACTTCCAGCTACTCAAGACTGTGGCATACTACACACAACTTGGTAATTTTGAAGCTGTGGTTTCCACGTAGAGGGAAGTAAAATGATTTTGGAGTGGAGTAATGGTTTGAAGGAGAAAAATTGGAAGAAAAAAAACAAAAACCCAAACACATAAATGTTGCCTGGAGAAAACTAGTATTACTGATCATGAAGATTGTGGGTAAAATGAATACACAGCTGTTATTGATCCAATTTTACAGTACACAAATTGAAACCAGTAGGAGATTGGTTTAAAATGGAACGTATGGGAAGCAGACAGTGCTAGACTTGCATGTACTGTCTAATATCTTCTATTGTTGGAGTACTGACCTAGGCAAAACATTTCCTCAGAGTCTGTGGGGCATTTCATAGCCTTCACAGACTCCTCTCTTTGTGCTCTTTTGGGTAATTCTTTCATTTCACTTCCCATACTTTTCTTCATATGGTTCAGACAAAAAGTAATGTAAAATATTCAGATTTATTAAACAGAATAAAGTTAACTAATGCCTTTAGCAGGATTTTCAACAAAGCCAGGAATTCTTCAGAAAATCCATGTCAAGAAAGATGATATATTCCAAACTGCTTCATATTTGTAAATTCTGGCTAACTTACTGGTGAGGCTCAGCCAAGCTTCAAGCGTGAACATAATTTGTTTTGTTAGGTCCTGGATATTTTTAACAGTCTATGACAACATTCATGTAATTCTCTATTGTTTTCATTAGCTAAAGGGAAAGGTAATTTTATGTGTATACATTTGAGGATGTGCTTGCAAGGGTAAATTTTGGCTTGTCCTGTAGAGCAAATTGTGCCTTCCAGAAAATAGGTTCATTGCTGCTACTATGAAATGTAAGGATAGCACTTCTTCCTGAGATAAACAGGTGGATGCATGGATACATGCATTAAAAAATGGAAATAAAAAAAAATAGAGGACAGAAGTACTGGAGATAAACTGTAATTGGAGAATCAGAAAAGTCGTGAATTCATAGACTATTCATGTTAGATTTTGCCTGTTTTTACTGCTTATTATTACTACTTATAATACTCATTCAGAGATAATATTTACCAATACTTTACTGTTATTGAGTATCGTAGCATATTTAACTGCATCAAAATTATCTGCTGAAATAAATCAAATTTGTTACAAAACAATTTTAAGAATAGGTTTCTTCTGAATATTAAGACTAATATTTGCTCCAATCATAATTTTAATTCATACCAAAAATCTGTGTTTTTTTGTTGCCAAAACTTCCAACAAAAGTTAAGGAATAAGCATAATCAATCCTATCATATGCATTTGAATATCTGTCTGTAGAGCTAATCATTCACCAGTGTATGAAATAGAAACACTTGGAAGTTGTTCCATACAGCAGAGGGCAGCAATGATAAAATGGCCTATCAAGTAGGTTATTACTACATGTCTACTTTTATCATCTTTATTATAATATAGCTTAAGCAATGAAAATATAAACTAAGTCTTGAGTTAAGACTTTTATTTCATTATTATTTCATGGCAGCATTTATTTTCATTAATAAAATTATTTTCATATCTAGTTTCCAAATTCAGAGCTAGAATTACTGTTTTTCAGATTGCAGAAAGGTCATTGAACTTCCTACCTTGTTAACTTTTTTCTTGTTTATTTGAACAAATTGAATAAAATCTGGTTCTGCGTTAACAAATGGGCATTTTTTTTCCAAGAGATTGTAAATTGCTAGTTCCACAGATGCAATGTATTATGGATTACTTTATTACATTCCAGTGTGTAGTATCCTGTTATACTGCTTTTAAATTAGTGAATTATTTTTCATGAGGATTAAAATGAACGGAAATCCATTATAAAGTAAACAAATAGCAAATCTAATGGATGATGATTGTGTCCAATTATCTTTTCTTTGGATTCTTCGTTTTGAATTAGATGGTTTATGATATTCTTAAGACTTCCTTCACATCTACAGCTCTTACGTCTGCATCTTTCCTGCATGTACAGCTAGTAGATTTGTCTTTCTAGTCCTTGGTTTTGCAGAAATGTTGCAGAAATTAAATATTTTTGAGAGAGATCTGTTCCTCCTCTGTAAAATACATTTGAAATAGGCAAAATTGTTCAAGACTTACTGGAGTGGAAGAGGAGTGGAATTCATATAAAGTCAGGGAGGGGTTCAACTGGCAAAATGTAGTTGACGGTACAGACATCTGCATCAGAGATGATTGCTGCAGGTTCTCATCTGTAAAGGAAGTTATAAATGCAATCACAAAGTCTAGAGTACAATTCCTCTCCTCCGAAAGCAGTCTTCCAGAGTAGATCAGATGAACTGCCTCTTAGAAGGTCTCTTTCTTCTAGTGACACTATGCAGGGAGCCTACAGTGACTTATATACAGAAGTGTGACAGCTTTACTGTGAAGTCTGAAGTTTTGTATTACAAAAATGTCTAATAGACACAGAGCTGTATATTTGCATTCTGAAAGATTTAATTCTGCTTTATGGGTGTATTAAAGAAGAGGGTAATATAAAGGAGCATGCCGAGAGGAAACACTGTGTGCGTTTTTTTCTCTTTCATATGCACATACTTCCCTCTCCCAAAATGAGATGGTCATTTGGCAGGTTCATCTCTGAGATTTTTGTTTCATAGTAGGCAAGCAAAGTGAAGTTATTACACAGCCAGTTATCCTAATATACAGACAGGCAGTCTCTGAATTTAAGCTTATTCTCTTTAATAGACAGAATTTTCTAGTCAGACAGTTTAGTGTCACTCAAAACGATGTAGAGAAACAATTGACACGGACTCATCACTCAGAATGGGGAGGAAAACCAGTATGTTGGATGCATCCATCCTCTAAATTTTCATCTGAAGTTGTGTGTACAGAGAATGAGTTCTTAAATCCAGAAATCCCACTTCCCTTTTTTCTCCTTGCCACCGATTTATAAAGAACCTCAGTTCTCTTAAATAAATTTGCCTTAGCTTCATCTTCTTTTCTATTAGCATTTCTGGAAAATAAAATAAAATAAAATAAAATAAAATAAAATAAAATAAAATAAAATAAAATAAAATAAAATAAAATAAAATAATAAAATATAAAATGTAAAATAAAACTGCATAAAACCAAAACCAAACTTCTTAAGTGTGGGTTAATTAAATATTTCCCTTAATGCACAAACATTCTGCATACTAATCCACTTAATGCTTTCTTTTTCTAGCTAAGAACTGCCAGGCAATGACTTGTTCTACTTGGCTAGTTCGAACTTTACACTGAGCTACTGATGTTGTTAGATGTAGTTCAACAACATCTAGTTGTTAGATCTAGTCATTAACAAATACTCACTTTAAGCTCAATTAAGTTGTAGAAAGCGAGATTAAACCTCACATTTATGATTTTCCAGACTTGCACGTGTGTGAGTTTGAACATGTAATACTTTAAAAAAGCTCTTTCTGTGAAGCTGAAAACAAAACTAAGCAATACTGGGAGCGGGAGTTTTTAAAAATAAAGTGAGAGTGATTATCAGTAAGTACGATAGTTGTATTAAATAGAGACGGGACAAATTCTGCAATCCTTACATCTCTGTTAAAATGTACTTTTTAAGAGAGGGTACAATAAAAATTGTAACAAAACTTTTTGACAGAACAGTCTTTTATTTTCCTTTATCAACTGTCCCAACATCATAACGTAATTTACACTGTATTCTCTTTTTCCAATTGTACTTCTACATATAGCAATATAAATATAATGCCATCAACGAACGTATGAAAAATAAGGAAAACAGAAAGATTGTTGGCAATGAAAACAAATGAATAAACACAGTGTTTGCGTAAAGAAAGTAAAAAAAGAAAAGCACTAACGTGAAAGAAAAAAGTCTATTAAATCTTAGAGTTCAGGATATTTTTCACAAAGGGAGCATGGAAGTTATACAGTGTGCCACATCTGCAAGAAAAGTAGTTTGTGGGCACAAATTTTCAAAAATTGGAAAGGTTATTTACTTTAAATTTCCCGTTGCTGCGTTGATGAAAGCACAAGTTTAATACATTCCGTTACTGTTTTCTCCACGATAGGTTATAATTAGAACTAAATAGAAAACTCAGACAAGCAGTTCTTGGAACAGTACGTGGGAGACTACAGGTACTGATTAGGAGTAGATTGTCTGGGTGGTAAAAGCTTTAAATTAGTAATTAGAGCTTAAAATAGCAACCAAAATCACATTAAGTGATAGTGTTGCAAATTCTTGTTCTTGATGATTTTCAGCTGAGTATTAGAAGGTTTCCCAAACTCAGGGCCACAGGTGTGATAGCTTTCCTACCACCAGTTTCTTTAAAGCAGGTTATTGTCTGGTAGTGATAGAAGAGTGGCTTTAGTCTCTTGAAAAACTGTTGTCTTGTGTGGTTTCTTGAATGTATTTTTATTATTTATTTGTTTTTTCCTATTTGTTGTCATTGTTCCTCTTGTTTGTTGTATAAGAATAGCCTTAGCTAACCTCTATTCCCCTCTCCCCCCCCAAAAAAGATAATAATAATTTTTATATATCTTTGTTTATTTTCTGGATACAGTAGAATGTGTTGAGGCAATGAGCTGATGTTTTTGAGATGGTTAAAAATGGAGTCTAAATTCTCCCAAGTTTATTTGTTGTGAGGGTGGTGAGGCACTGGAGCAGGTTGCACAGAGAAGCTGGAATGTCCTGGAGTTACTCAAGGCCAGGATGGATGGGGCTTTGAGCAACTTGGTCTTGTGGAAATTGTCCTTGCCTGTGGTAGCAGAGTTGGAACTGTATGATCTTTAAAGTCATTTCCAGCCCATGCCAATCTGTAGTTCTTTCAAAATCCGTCCTTTAGTCACCACAGTTGGTTTTTGCATTTTATATGAAATGATATTATGTGTGCATAACACTGTAAATAACTTGGTCAAAAGTAGCAAAAAACAGGAAAAAAAAGTCTTAAGAATGGGATGGGTCCCTGATTATGCCAGTACTGTTATCTTCAAAAGCTGGAGGATGTTAAATTCGAAGTATTTTTTTTTTTTTCTAATAAATAGCAATCTAAGGGGACTTAAATTTATCTAATTGGCCTATCTACACTATGCTTTTGTTTTGTATTGGAGTGAACTTTAGTTTCAGACTTGGATGAGCGTATGTATATTTTTAGTAACTTGCAGATGAATTTGCTAGAATGAGTACAAATACTTACCTAGAAACTGATACAATAAAAGAGATTGAAAGATTTGGCAGTTGAAGCAGTAACTCAGGTTTTTCAATCTAGTAACGTTTCATGTTAAATTAAAGTCTTCTTATACTATATACTTCTAATGCTTTTAAGTACTTTGATATTTTCAGTCATGTAAGTTATTGAGTACAACTGGAAAGGACTAATTCTGCAATTTTTCTTTAGTTTCTGTTTTCATAAAATATAAAAAAATATATAGCTAAAAGTATATTCTAATTTCCATTTAGCTGTTAAGAGGAACTAATTAATAAACCACTAGGAAGGTACTTTTTTGTTAACTTGTTATGAAATCATTGATATTCTGAATTAAGGAGATGCAGTAGATGAAATCTGTTGGGACTTCACAATAACAATTGCATATAACTATTTGGTGTGGTACCAAACAGGAAATTACTTAATAAATTGAAGGAGGTTAGAAAAGTTGAGGATGAGTAAATAATCTAGCAGGTTGTGAGTTGCTTTGAAAATGGATTGATTGACTCAGGGGTTGCTGTTGAGATCTTCCATGATTCAACTATTTGGACTATAAGTAGAAAGCAGTGACATCATTTGCCAAGGACATTGAGTCTGGAAGCAGCAGAGCTTGTTTGGGCTTTCATGTAAAAAGAATTAGATGCTTGGATTTTTGGACATGGGGTGAAATACAGTAGTACAAACAGTGTGAGAACACATCTCAATTTCTATTAGAGTAAAAGTGATTAAGTATTTTATAAAGTATGACACCTTGCACAAAGGGACTTTTGAGTGGTTGTCGAACATGAAAGGGTGGCTATCCAACAGGAAATGGCCATTCCAATATGCTATGGAAATGCTGAGCCATGGCTTGAATCAGTGATTGAGCACCTGGTGAGTGTGTTTCCTGCATGGTAAATAGCATAAGTGTTAAAATGTTAGTTTTGGATTTAAAATCTTTTTATTTCTTCATTTTATTACTAATTGATGTTCTGTGCTGCAGTGCTATATGGTTATTCGTGTATCATCAGATGTAAAATGAAACTGTAAGTGCCTTGGGTTAGATGAGAAGTTCTTAGTAAACCAACTTGTTTTTATCTTTGGAAACCTAAAGAAACAGAAATGAAGAATGCATGTAGTAGATTCTGGTAACACTCTGGGGCATAACCCAACAGGTGGAAAGTTTAATAACTCATTTTACTCACTTTCTTCATCTTTATAGCATAAAAGGAGATGAGAAAGCTGAAGCTGACATTGAATCATAGAACAGCCTGTGTTCGAAGAGACCTCAAGGACCAGTAAGTTCCAACTCTCCTGCCACAGGCAGGGCTGCTGAAGCTAGATCAAGTACTAGGTAAGATTGCCCAGGGTCCCATTCACCCGGGCCTAAATACCCTCATGTTCACATATCTCCTGCTGTATCTATGTTCTTGATTGTAATTAATGATACTGTTGAATAGTCTTCACAGTTACCTGTGTATCCATTTTTTGTTGACCAGAAAATTAGTGGTGGAATTGTATGGGGTTGAAGTTTGTAGAAAGATGAGGGCAATTAGTGAGACCTAAGAAGATCACACATTCCGTATAAAATAATGTTTTGTTACTCCATCTAAGAACATCCTAAGCCAATAGATGTCAATAATTATTTCTGCAGTATGTGGAAAAAATACTTCTGAAGGTACATTTCTTAAAACTTAAGAGGCTTTGCTGGTCTAGAGTGGAAATAATCCATGAATTCCTTTCTTCTATTATAAATAGATTTCCAGCTCTCTCTCAGGAAACTTTCTGCTAACATGTGAACGTATCAATCCTGAACTAATGTAACATTTGTTCCAGAGATACATATTAATATATAAAACTATATTAATATGCATATTTAATCACCTCCATAGAATTTAGTCCTTTTAGTTCATTGGCGCTCTATAAATATGATATTGTTGGGGTTGACATGTGAGGCTAATAAAGCTGAATAGACTGTAGTAATTTTAAAACACTGATGTTTGTTTGTTTGTTTGTTTGTTTTTTAAGTACTCTGGCATTAATTCATTGGCAAGAATCCTGTGTATATAGAAGATAGACTTAAATTTCTTGCAAAATGTAGTCCTTTTGTATGTCATTATGCTGCCTATGGCTGTAATTATAGTAATGTGCTCACATCACATTAATAACATGGGAAATCTGCAGTACTTCAGAATTCTCTATTTGGCAAAATTGCTGTGATTAATAAAAGGAAAAAAACACATTTGCTTAGTCCATCAAAACAAGTTATATAGTATTTAAGGAAGAAGAGTTATATTGCTGCGTTTCTCAGTTAAGCTGTGAAGTTCAGCAGGGGTCTTGCTAAAATGATGCCTACATCCTCTCCCTGTTCTGCTGTATGAATAAAATTAAGAGGTTTGTCGGGTTGATAGAGCTCATGGGAATGTCCTTGTCATTTCTCAGTGAGTCCTCTAGAATGTTTTCCTATTCACATATAATTTATTCACTGATCCTTTGAAAAACAGTAAATTGCAGAGTGTAGTTATTCATGGCATTTGTGAATGGGCAACTTGCTTTTGTTCTTGCAGCAGGTGCGTAGGTGGGAGAAACAAGACAAGCTGCAGTGAGTCTTACTGGCTCACTTAAAATTAAAACAGAACAGCTGAAAATCCTGTAATCAAAGAGGGCTTGCTGCATGTGCTTGTCATATTGTGTCTGACTGCTGTTTGGAAAATGCCTTCACTACTAGACATGGAAGTTTTGGGGCATCATAATATGAGCTTTCTTAGGCTTAAACAATAGTGCTTGTGCGTGAAGATGTGCTTTGTTCTGAGATTATGAACACAAACATCAAATAAAATACAAAATCTGGGAAGATCTTGTTTTTTCTGATATTCTTTTTACTAGGATGTTCAGTGGGTCAGCAATCTGTTACTCCTGCAAGTATTCAAATTGATTAAAAATGATGATTTATCTCTGGAAATTCTTTATGTCAGATCCTTGCCTGAGCATGAGATGGTCCTGAACTAAACATAGACTCAAATTTAAAAAGTGTCATTTGCTTTTATAAGTTTGCTGTGCCTCTCATTTTGGTCTGTTGTCATCTTAGAAGGACAAGTTACTTTGATTTGAGATACCTGGTTCTGCAGTATCTCTGAGTGCTTTTTCTCCATACACGTATTATCATTATACAGCAAGCAGAGTATCACTGGGTTTTGTTCCCCTTCATTAAAAATCTCCAAAAGACATGCAATTAAATTTAAGCCAAAATGGGAGAGGCTGTTTTAAGAAATGGGAATATTATACTAGTGATGGTTGTTTCTTGAGTTTTTGAGTCATTTCAGTGTATCAGTGACTCTGTTTCTCTGTATTTGTCAGCTAACTTGTATTAGGTATCTGTCTACATGGCTCTGTTGTTATTGCTGTTGCATTTTGTTGGTTGATGCAATATCAGTGTGAGTGGGTAGTAGGGGAATAATGCAGTTACAGAGGAGTTTGGTAAAAGGAGTTAGCAATTATGTTAAAAAATCATGTAAAAAGTTGTCCTCCAATTGTTGTGCAGACAGAAAATTTCCCTGATGATAGCTCATGACTGAAAGCAGAGGCAATGCTATGATGGTAAGGGTAAAAGCAGAGGTGGAAGCTTGAGTCCCTGTCAGTAACTTTGCCACCAATGGGAAACTCATTTGCAAGCCAGAAAAGGAGGTTTGCAACTCTTAGCCTGAAAAAAGTGGTAATTTATTTGAAATAATAGTGTTATGTACTAATTGTCATCTGTGGCTTTTTAATACACTAAATGTTTCTTTCTCTTACCGTCACTCTGTAACGTGAACATTAATGTGAGATACTGCCAGGATTATTGTGCAAATCTTCTCTCAAAAGCATTCAGTAGCAGTAAAACATAAAATGTGTATTTTTAAATGTTAGCTTCTCTCATCAAATTGAAACAATTCATCCTCTGTTTACACACATTAACTGGACAGAATAAATTCTTCATTTCAATTACTAATTATATATAAAATGCCAAATTATATACAGATAAACATATTCTATGTTTGTTTGCAGATTGAGCAATCCACGGAATTAAGTGTTGGAAGATATTCCCGCATGATCTGAGAAACTGTTTTTATTAGTGGAACAAATGTGGACATAGTTAGCTTTATTTAACACTGCAAATTATGTAAAGGCTTGAGATGCCTGTTATATGTTTCTGCTTTTCAGTTATTTATATAACAAAAAAATAGTAGTTTGTGAAGGTAAAATAAAACACATTTTAATACAAATGTTGGAGCTTTATTGTATTATTGGGTAATAGTAGTAGGACTGATTTTTCTTAAATGCTCAGCTTTGATCGCACAAGAGTTTACACTGTTCCATATGTCTGTAATTTCTATTTTTGAGAACATCTTTTCTTTACATTTGCACTTTGCTTGAGTTGATGCTGTTTTGTTTCATTTCTTTTTCTTTGTTTTCATATTTTTTTTTTTCCCTGCCAGTATCAGTTGCCAGCTCTCAACCTTACTAACACAAGATTGTTCCCTTTGAGCTGACAACCTTGGAGGAAGCACTACCAGCATCTCAGAACCCAGGATTCTGTCCATACAGCTCTAAAGAGAATCACTATGTTTCCATTACTAGTAAGGTAAGCTGCCTTACTGCTACTCAGGATATGAAGAGCAAAGTGAGATGTTAATTATTCATTACTGCACTGAAGGTTTGGAAGGTGGGAGAATGATTTGACTGGTGTACTTGTCACTGTGCAAATCTGTCAGTCATCAGTTTTCACTATGTTCTAGTGCAATAATACAGTAGCAGCATGGTGACATAAATGTCAACTTTGCAACAGCACCTCTCGGGAAAATTGGAGTGGGAGGAGGAATTTTTTTCACTGCAGTTTGAGCTGTCCCTGCTTTTATAATTCATGTGAGTGTGGTATGGAATGAGAAGGGATGAAAGAGCCTGTTCTCTCTGGACAGTGTTTCCCAAAGAAAAACATTTTTTTTTTTAATGGAAGGCTTAAAGATGTATTTTTCTGTTCTGATATTTGGAAATGGAAATAAAGTATTAATTTAAAAAGAAATTCAAGTGTATTGTAAAACTGTTCCTTTAATGTAACAGCAGAGAAGAAGGTGCTTGCTTGCATTACCCATTGTAATGAAATGCATTCTTCAGTAGATTTTGCATATCTTGTGTTTGTTGGAGTAGAGCAGGCACCATTTACATAAAATAGCTATCAAAATATGCGAAATACATTCAATAATGTGATGCTTAGAACTTGCCAAGAAGAACATGTACTAATTCCTGTCCACCTCCATTGTTACCTTAAGAGCAGCTCTCTCCATAGCAACTGAAAACTTTTCAAGGCAGCAATAAACTAATCCTCTCCAGCTTCCAGAGCACCATCAAGAATTTTAAAAACATTGGACTTCCAGCGGCTAAATACTTCTGTGGATTCAAAAGGCCACAAAGCTAGATACACAAGCATTCTTTCTCCCTTCAGAAGGTAAGAAAATAATGTTTAGATATCAATGTATCCCCATAACAACTCTAACAGTAACATTTATCTGTATGCCAAAAGTTTTCCTGTGTCTGAACTTAGCAACTTTAGTGAGTGAATGCCAGCTTGAATTCAGCAGTGTTTTTTGTTTTGTTTTTCTTTTAAAGTACTCCATTAGGGTTTCTTTTAAAATCAAACACACGCACAAATCTTATTGCACTTTTAAAAAAAATGCTGATCTTGTGTGCGTCTGTTTAATACATGTGCATTGTCATCTGCAAATGTCTGTTGCTGCCAGCATATGCCAGTCAGTAAAATGAATAAGCCTTTGTGGAAAACAGAAGTGAAACTCGTGTTTCTTCTGTACTGGGATGGATTGTTATTAAAGTAAAGGTGATTTTATAGTCTGATACTGGGAAAGGATAGGGTCAAGACAGTTTTACAATACAGAATGTTTTGCATCTAGATTTTAAGTTGAACTTGTTTGTCTTGTTTGTTCCCTGAGTTATATGAATTAAATTATGACCTCAGTCTTGTAACTCTTTGCTGTGATCATAAAATGTCACTAATTTTTAAGGATAACCCATTCATTCTGTTTCATATGGTATAGCTGGAGTTTGGTAATGTTGATAAAGTGTTTTGAAAATGAAACATGCTCCATATCATTGCTTTCTAACATAATTACTGTACTTTGTATCAGAAGTAGAGTAGTAATCTTTATTTACAGATATTTTTTTGCTACTAAAAACCTGTTTCATAATGGAATGAAAGTGAAAGCTGTGGTATTTTCCTGTTCTTAGTGAAGAGGATTATTAGTGAATGCAATACCATTACACTGAAATGAAAACTATACGCTTTATTTTTATGAGGAGGGAAAAGCAGTTTCAGTCAATCTCTTATTGGTAATTGTACAGAAATATTAAGGCCGTGGTTGTCTTACTTTCCTGCTGTTCTGGGCTGTGAAGCCCTTACAGGCTCCCTGTTGTTCAAAAACAGCTTGTCACTGCAAATCAGCTTAGCCGACCAATTAATAAATCCTTTCAAACATATTGCATTCACACTAATTAAGGGGTTGGGGTTTTTCTCCCCTTTACCATTCAGATTCCTCAGGTTCCGAGTTTAAGCTGTGAAGTGCAAGCAACACTCAGTGCAGCTCAGGCGCTACAGGAAGAGGAGATGTGCTTTCTGAGCAAGCACCCAGCTCTTGGAGTGGTATGTTCCACTTTCCTGCTCAGCGTGCTCATTGCTGAAGGACAGCTTGGGGAAGAGCATGGGCAGGATGGCAGCTCTGCTCCCAGCCGAGGCTATCTGATGGAAGTTTTACGCCTTCTTTCAGCTGACAATCCTGAGCTCCACACAAACCACTCTCGAGAACTGGTCAAAATGGTGCTGGAGAGAGCTGAGTGCCCACAGCGGATTTATGGCATGCAAGAGGATTGTAATCTGGTCAGTTTTTCAATTAATGAGTGATATTTTTACAGAACCTTCAGTGAGTTCTAAAGTTGTTTGTTACATTAAAGTCAGACAAAATACATAGTCAGTCTAAACGTGCATGAGACTCATTACAGCCAAACCTTGATAGTCCCTGCTTGAATCTTTGTGAATTATTAATGCTGATTGTTTCTTCTTGTAAAGAAGGGAAGTTCCAGATGTGACAACTGTGCCTTAAACCCCATACTTCAGTCACATAAAACTTTAAAGGAAAGCTATTATTATTCAAGTGTTTATTTTCCAACAAGGATTTTCCTGTTTCACTTTGATTTATCTATAAAAGCCTGAGCTTGAATTTGGCTCACAGAAGATTTCCACTGTGGAAGATGTAGGTAAAAACTGGAGAAGTTCTGTCACTTATTTTTGTTACAGGTTTTCTTTCATAAAAGTAAATCTGAGAGGATTAGCACAGATTCATCTGTAGCTTCATTGAAATTTTGTAGACTTGGGGAGGTATTTGGTAAGCAGTTTGAGTCAAGGAAATTCAAAGGCAGAACAATGAATCTGCAAATTCAGACTGAAGCTGGAAGCAGTCCAAGATGCAGCACCACAAAACTCTCAGCTGTCAAAATGAGTTGAGACTATTTTCAGAGCCAGTTCCTGGTTTGACAAGGAAAGGAACAAGAGTAATAAGATCATAGATTGTGGGAGTAGGAAGACAGTGGTAAGTGAGCGCCTGAACTGAAAGGAGCTACAAAGGGCTTGGTCAATCCTGGCCTTGGTTAATGTTACTCTGGGTCTGGCTTGGTTTTGTGACCTACATACAGCTGACTATCTCTTTACATTAGAATTAAGAGGATATTCATAAAGGTGACTGTTTCGAGGATGTACCATTCTAGGCAATCAGCCAAGCCAGTGAGGTGGAGAAATTTTCCTCCTGTGCAGAGGGCACCTACTCACGTAATCGTCTCTTCCTTCGAACGTTCCCATTTTTCTTATGAGACCCAATATGAAGTTTCATCCATAAATAATGTATGTGTCTGTTTTTCTATATATATATATTAAATAACAGAAGATTGTATAGATTTTCTCAGTGTTTGTAAGTATGGACCCAGATCAAAAGTAAGAAAGTGTTAAATAATAATGGTCTCTTCATCTCAAAACAGGTTTCTCCCTCCTTCTTTAGCTTCTCTGAGTTGCCTTTGTTTATCTTCTGTGATCTTTATTTGGAGAGCATAACCACTGCATCCCTGAATGGAAGAAATTCAAATGAAACTCTGCTGCACCTTACTTAATCACTTTAGGCTTCATATTGGAAATTTCTGTGGAAAAAATGTAAGGGCATTCACCATTTGTAGTAAGTTTCAGTGCTGGATTTATTAGCAATACTGTATACATCCTGCATTGCACAGAAGCGCAGCTCACTACAGAAAATTCAGAGGGTGAGAGCTGGCATCTTTAGTTACATACAGCCCTCATGGTGCTGTGCTGAGGTCTTTCAAGATTTAAAAGATTTGGTAAGCTAAGATAGTGCTTATCACAGATCTGTCGTCTTTCATGGTCTTCAAAATTTGAAGCAGAATGCCCCACCTTAGCTTGGCATTTTCTTTCTCATGCTTGTTGGGAATAACTAATTGATTTCAGACTGAACTTTCCTTTCTAAATCCAGGATTCCAGTCATACCAGATGACTCTGGTTTCAGATTTTATTTATTTTTTCCTTTTTAATTATGTCTCCAAAGTATATTTAAAAGCAATGAAGTTTAACACTTTTTTAGACTCCTTTTTGGTTTGCTGTTACAAATTGAATCTCAGTTTCTTTTGGTGAGGGCTGGTAGCTCTTGAACATCATCTGTCACTCCTTTATCTCTTTAACACACAAAGGTATATATTTCTTGCAATTGTAGGAGATACTTTGTTTTGTTTCTAAATTCTGATCTCTTAAAGAAAATAGAATACTTCTCCCATTTTCAAATCTGGGCTCTGTTTTTTAATAGCAAATACATTTTTCTAAACCATGATCATGGAGGTTATGCCTGTATCATATTCTTAACAGCAAGAGTTACAAGTAATGAACCCGCTTATGTTCTCTTGATATCTCCTTGCAAGTTACTTTTTGCAAACTGACCATATACAGTAGAAGAGCTGGACCTTTTTACAATGTATCTGATTAATTAAAAACAAACAAACAAAAAAACAACCAACCAAAAAAAAAATTACTTTTCAATCATCTTCCTTGCAAGAGCAAATGAAAGATTCACTGATTACAATTTATCCATGCTGGTTTTGAAATGTTACAGAAGCCTCTGAAATTATTCCAGTCTGTACAGAATGTGGTAAGATATCTTTTTTTGTTTTGCTATAAGGCACTTTAAAATACTAGCTGGCTAACTTTTTGGATGGGAAACAGAATGCCTGTGTTACCCTAGCCCAAATATCAATGTTCAGAGTTGTACACTGGAAAAAGTTAGAATTCTAGACCTTGATAGACAACTTAGGCAGGGCACAATGGATCATATCATATTGAAAGGGATCTTACTTATGAGTATAAATATTTAATTGATTATTACCATCCACAGTTCTCTTTTCTTATATTGAATATTTGTGTCAATTTTTGCTGGAATTATTTATATTAAAATGTGGAAGCTCTCTCAGTTGCTCTAGGGAACGTTGGCTTCTGAACACAAAATGTTTGATTCTACTTTGCCTCTGTGTAGGAAAATGAACTAATATACAAGGTGAGCTACTCCAACCAGCACATGATGCTTGTAGTCATAAACAGTTCAGTCTGACAACATGGGTTTTATTTAGGTCTCAAGTTTATTTAAGTGTAATTATGGTCCTCTCTTGTGTTGTATATTCTTCTCACGAGTGTACTGTCTGGCTGCTCTACTGTAATGGTTGGGATTAGCTGACATGGCTACTTAGTGCTTGGAAAGAGCCAACTGGAAAAAAATAGCTACACAGTTAATGACAATAGTTAGAGGATCTGACCCATATAGAAATGATTGAGCGGTAGACCTTATCTAACATATTTTTAACCAGGAATAAAATCTGTTAAAACCAGTGGAAGACTTTAATTTCTCTGCAGTTAAGTTTCGGTAACAATTCTTCCTGCTTCATAGTAAAGCTTAAATCCTTTGGAGGCTTAACATTTCTTCAAGATAGAAGAGGCTCTGGAAAAAAAAATACACAAGGTGTAATCTTGCAGCTGTAGATCTGAAATGAATTGTGTCCTCCATTTCCATTAGCCTGCATCTGTGTAGTCTTAGGTTTGATTCTTCATATTTGAGAGTTGAATCCTCTTATTATCCTGTCTAATTGAATTACAGATGACCAGCAACGTGTTTCTTGAATTGAATTTGCATTTATTTTTTTTCACAGTGCCTTGAACCAGGTGCTATGTTACTAGTAGCTGGTGGAGATTTAGAAGATCATCTAAGTGAAGAAGTATTTGAGAGAATTTCTCTTGTTCTCCTCTACTACATTCTTCATCACAGAGATGTGTGTTCTTCAAAGCTCAACTTGAGTAATAAGGATTATAAATTTTACCTAAAGAGTATGCTCAATTTGAGACATGATGAAGACTGCTATTATTTTTCACGGAATGAAACAGAAGATGTTTTGGCTGCAGTAAAGCAACATTTTAAAATCCCCGAAACCCAGGTAAAGAAAGGATAATTAAAAATACCGTTATAGTTGCTGCTGATAGGATGCCTTTAAGCAACTAATACAGTGCCTTTAAGCTAGTTCAAGCGTCATATCTGTATTGCAGGCAACTAGCAAAGTACAGAGTATGGGCTGGTCTTTTAGTGTAACTGCAGTCCAGTGCTAGCTTTCTCCTTGACTTGCTTTTTGGTACATGCTGCCCAACGCTTCCATAGATTCTGCTGAGATATGGTTGGGGAAACAGCTAGTACTGATTCAGTTGCTCTGCTTAAGGCATGTGGGAAAGAGTGTAGCTGCATAGGTGCAAGACTGCTTCTCTTGGCTTCAGGACAGAAGATACTTTCTCATCTACTTTATTTACTAATTAATGTAGACATGTTACCAATGATTATACCCAAGTGATATAAAGCAGAGCAGTTCTAAAACTGGTCTGGCTGTACAATGAAAATGATAAATCTGTCTGTTGTCATGAGAACCCTATGAGATTCTATGTCTGTGCAAAGTGGCTTGGAATTAAGATTATGTCTGAAGACATCAGAAGGACTCATTCATTTGTGATACATATCTAATTATCTTTGAGCATGGATGTGCCTTGCAGAAAGACTGACGTGGATAAGCTTAAATTTAAAGATTTGAAAATGAAAAGTGTATTGAGTATATTTGATTTTTAAAGTCATGTGACAAGTTTTATTACAGCTATTTACTATTCCTTAACTCAAGTCCAATACAATTACAGAATAATGTTTTGGAGTTAACAATCTAAAAAATATATACTCTTTTCCTTGAAAAAAAGCAATAAAATTAGGGTTCTCAGATTAGGTAGCTACTAAAGTAAAGGTTGACTTGCTGTGAGAAGCCCTCTAGATCTTTTTATACCTATTAAGTTAAATTTGGTCTACTGCAAACCTTGAATTCCCCCCCCCCCCCCCTTTTTTTTTTCTTTATTTCATTGAATTTTAACTTGCACCATACTGTAGTAGGAGTCATCTTCTGTTTGCACAGAAAACAAGGAGTCCTGGTTGAGCAGAGAGCACCGAGGGCTTCCAGTTCTTTCTGTGTTCTTTGTGCGATCGTTTCCCCATCATGAATTATTCATTAGCCAATATATTTGATTCTAGGTCTTGGTGAATTTGCTGATTTCCAAAAAATTCAATGGTATCTGGGCAAATATAAAGAGGCACCAGTGGATATTTGGCATGTCAAGATGGAATAGCAATCCATAAAGTGCTTTGCTGTGCAGTCTGTTTGCACTGGCAGAGCGTAGTGATTCTGAGTTGTGGAGAAGAGCCAATTTTGCACAATAGTGACAGAAGAAAAGTGGTTTTAGTGTCTTGTTATGTGCTTATGCTTTATAGAAAGCATCTTCAATCATAGCAGTTAGTACATTATTTCAAATGAGAGAGAAAGTTTTGGGTTATGCAAATAAAGCTGTAATGCATGGACAGGAAAAAAATGTTAGCTTCTGCTCCATAGTGTTTAAGGCACATGTAGAGAGCAGTGAGTATGTGTAAAACAAAAAACCAAATGATTACTATACTGGCTTATCTGACTTCTTGGTTTAGTTAATATAGGAAAAGATGAATGAGCTTTTGTAAATTTTTTTTTTTCTTCTCCCAAACCCCAAATGTTTGCAGTGAAAATGAAGAAAGCCAAAATTGGAGGATATAAGGGGATTTGTTTTCAGGTAACGAAGTGCTGTAGGCTGCCCCTCCTTTCATACCTGCCTACGTCCACACTTATGGATGTAAATACCTGTCTACAGCATCTCTTTGGTCATCTGGAGGGGAAGTCACCCTTTATCTGCAGAATAGCGGCTTTCCATCTTGGTCTGTATAATTACTGCATAAATGGAATTCTTATGTGGTTAATAAATGAGGAAGGGAAAACATTAAGAGAATTCTTTCTGAAGTCTGAGATTAATAGGAGTTAAAATCCATATTATTTGGGCCAGTATCTTGCACCTTAAGAAAATCTGCTTGCTTTCCTGCCACTTTCTTGAATGTGGAGGTAACTGAGCATGACATTGGAGTAGCAGAAATATCACTGATCAGAAATAAACCTGAATGAAGGTCTTTACTTCTTCCCCTTAGAATCTGAATAAAATTTCAGCCTTTTTTTATTCTATCCTTGTTCTCCTGGCACTGTCCTCTGTTTCTCATTTGCCATCCTGCTGTCAATTACAACTTTAACCTTGGTGTTTTTTTTCTGGCTGGCTTTGAAAACATTCTCTCCACTTTCTCCTCCTGTCACTCTTGTTATTTAAATTGAAGTGACCAGAGCTGTCTTCATGCTGTTTTCTCCTGATTTCAGTGTGTTGATGTGAGTACTCTGGAGAAAAATGCTGATATAACGGACAGAGATGGTGCTGATGAAAACACTCTTCCACGCTTGGCTGCTTTGATTATTACTTTGGCTCTCCAAGGAGTCTGCATGGGGAAAGCAAGCTTGCCCTCCCCAGAATTCTTTATAAAATATATTTTCAATTCGTTGAACAGTACCACAGAGCTTCAAGTGACAGGTAAACTATTTCTTCACCTGTAGGTGTTGGAAAATAAACTTTTTTTTGGATAATTCTCTGGGAGATATAAAATATTGTTACTGTGGTTATTAAATACATACTATCGTCATAATTTACGACAGTTTCTCAGTGCAGTCTAAAGTCTGAGGGTGGCAGTCTTGCTGTGAGGGCAGTGAGATTGCCAAGGCCTTATCTCTCTTGCTCCTTCCTGCAGTGCTGTGCTACTGCAACCACATCACAAGACTAACTTAGGAGTAGAGGAGATAATTCACATGCAGTGGACACATTAGGCACCGTGGTGCCTCACAGTGCAGTGCAGACATACCCCTGTAGGAGAAGAATTAGATGCAGAGGTCTAAACAATCTATTCAGGACATACTGTAGATTTAGAAGGTTTAAGACTGATTTAGATTTAGACATCTACTTTTCCTTTGCTAGTACAGTTGAAATCAACACTTTTACAAGATACTCAAAGCACTATTAAAAAGTAGCATCAAGTCTGGGTTAAAACTGTTTAAAATGTTGAATTAAGCATAGGTAAACACATTATTATAGCAGTTAGTTTGCGGAGAGAAATATTAAATCACAGAAGTAAATTATGAAACAGAGCCATAAATTTGGTCTCCTAGATTGCACTTGTATAAACTGTCTTGGGAGCAAAACTGTTCCTTCTGAAAATGCCTGTGTGGATCCTAGAAGTTGACTCACAAGATTGGATGGAGATGGACTCAGTGTTACTCAATAGCTTTGTATGGTAAAATGTGGTCCCCAGTGAAAACAGTAGAAAGCCTTCATTTATGGTCAGTGGAGATAAGATGCCACTCAGGGAAACTGAAAAATATTCTTACCTAGCTTGTTGCAATGTAAGTGTACTTTAAACTTAATTAAATTGTCCCTTTAAATTTTTTAAATTCCTGAAATAATCTGGAAGAAAAAATGCAAGAAAGCGGAATTGTGGAAAAAATGCAAAATTGGGTTTGGTGATGTTTAGCAAACAAAGCTAGCTTCAGCTGTGTTCACAACTGTTTGCTTAAGGGAAAGAGAAGATATCTTAGTATAAGCTTTTCTCTAAGATGTATTGTTAAGAATGTGCTATTTGTTCTTTCTGAATAACAGTATTACAAAACAAAGGATCATAACATGGAAACAGTCTCATTGGTTTAAATTTCCTTGAAATCAATGTGTATGTTCTTAATGTAGAAGCTTGGGTTTACAGAAAAAATCATTATGGCTTCATCTTGAAAAGTACAGGAGTGAAGGATGGTGACCAGAGTGAAAAAAATGGAAGGGGGAAAAAATGTGATAGATCATGCTCCCTTGTAAAATACAGCATTTCGTTAGCAAGTACACCCGTTGCACTCAGTTATGCCATGGGATACATTCTCTGCCTTGTCTAAGATTTGGACCGGGGCTCCTGGCTCCCTGCTGCCTACTTCAGTGCTGTGTTTGGGCATGCTTCCAGTTTAGTAACTTGAACAAACAAGGGAGAAAATCCTCTGCCCCGTGTTCTGCTTCAGAAGTGCAAGGGGCAGTAAGGCATCCTGAGGGGTGCTTTTGGGATACCCAATAAAAGACCTTTCTTTCTCGAGTTTCTGAATACCCACACATGGCAGAATAATTCAAAAAATTATGGAAATATTTGGCAATATTTTGTGGATAATTTTGATAGAGACTTGTGGTAAAATGAAACTTAATTTGCTTTTCAATTGCATCTCGTTTTCCCTGAAGTTTTTGTAGTCAGTGTGGTGCTGTAAAAGAGGAAATGCTGAGTATATATACACATCAGGTGACTTAAACTTTTGGAGGCATTGTACTGAAATTACCTGCGGTACTAAATGGAGGAGAGAAAAATATTAAAAAGAGGAATTGAATTAATATTAAAATCAACATTTTTAAAAATTGCTTTCACTTTTGTCTACCTTAATGTGTATTTTTCCATGGTAACAGTTCTGTTTTTTTTTTTTTATAAATAACCAGAACTGGAACAACTCCTCAATGTGCTTACAGCCAGAAAGTCCTGCACTGTAAATGGGCAATTCCAAAGTTACAAAAGAAGACGTTATGGTATGATAAGCACGGGTGTTGTCAGAGCAGACTATACAGAAGAGGACTATGTGAAAGGTTATAAAGATCGCGAGAGTAACACAAACTGGAATCAGGTAAATTTACTTTTGTTTTTATATTATTATAGCATTAGTCATAGTATTTCACTGATAATAATTCAAGTTTTGCAAATATGTTATTTCAGGGATAATGTTTATGAATTTAAAATCTCATGTAGATATTAAATTCTCTTTTTATAAATGTGAATTCTTTTAAATGTTGTTTGTCAGAGTAACTTTCGGACTACGAAATACGTAATGGAAGTGGATTGTGAAGTGCCAGTGGGTGACAACAGTATGATTAGTATTAGAGAGAGCAGCTGTTCATTCAAGATGCAGAGGACAAGCTTCAATGTTTCTGCATACTTTTTCCACTCCTATGTCTCAAGAGTTTCTAGAGCCCCTTGCATGACTTTGTTGAGATAAAGAATGTTCTGCACTAAGTGAAAAATAAAAGATGTACAGGTTCTGCAGCACTTGCTTTTTAATAGGTTTTTGTAAACTGAAGATTATGGATTTCCAAATACTTCCTAGTCTGCCACAGAGCCAGGAAGCCTCATTTAAAAAAAAAATGTGTGAAGTCTGTAAGATAGAGGAAACTGACCAGTAGCTAAAGTTCTTTTTGAAGCTTGGACAGTGGCTCATTACAGGTGGTGGTATCTTTGTCCTAAATCTTAAATAATGAAGAATTTTTGATCACTGTTATAAGTAACATGGTATTTTTTTTCCTCTGAACTGAAGGATGTTCCTCAGACAGAGAAGTGTGTTTGTTTTTTTTCTTTTAATGTATACTTCAATTAATGTTTCTATTGTTTTCAGTTCTTTATACTTCAGCTTAATATCAAGGCAGTGTTTCTTCTTCCTGGCATTGTGCAATTGACTTTTGATCAGTGATTGTTTTATGATGTGGGACTGAGATGAATGGCATCTGTTTAAATGCCATTCTGATAGATTTGTGTAACTTTATTTGTATCTTGTATGCAAATCCTTTCGGTATAGTTACTTCATTCCAAGTGTCCACAAAGCAGAATCATGCCGGTGATCTGACATGAAGCATTTAGTCTCAAAATAATTTGAAATAAAAGTCACTTTATTTTGTGTCAGATTTAAATTATGGATATCAGAGATCAGCAGTGATATTAAGCATACAAGAAGCAAAATCATTCTCCAGCAATACAAAAAAAAACATAAAATCAAGTTTAGATTTCTTGAACTTGTGAGACTGACTTATAAATCAAAAAGTGCAGAGGAGTGTTGCCTGTGTGTTGTGGGTCAAACAGAGCCAAGTATTCTGTATAGATGCTGAAAAATTACAAAGAAAAATCTGGAGAGAATTTATCTTCATAATTGATTCCTAACTTCTCTTCTTTGTTCCATCCCTCTTCTACCTACATCTATTTTATTTTCCATATGTTTGCTTTGGAAGGCTTTGTGTTTCAGTGTAGTGATTTCTGCACGAATCTTTGCCTTGTGAGTAACAGGTACTGCCACAGATGAGGCACTGTCTGGTTTACAGCTTGTGTTTGCTAACTGGATTAAAACCTGTAATTTGATTTTTGAAACATCATTGAAGGAAGAAAAGGTTACTGCTTTCTTTTCAAGTCATTGTCACTATGATCTTAAAAATGCATATAATACTTGTAAGCTGTGTATCTAATAAGAACAATAATACTAGTTTTCATTTAAATTTTATTCCTGTGGATTCATTTATGATTTCTCATTAAGGAAATGTGTTTGGAAACAAACATCATCAATCCATTCGTCCAACCGTCCAGTTTTTCATATGAGAATATGCAAATTTTCTTTTTAACTCCCTATGTTAAACAGCTTTAAAGGCAAGGTCTTGTCATTGGAAAAGGTGCAAGTCCTCATATTCTTGTGAGGACACTTTATTAAATGAGTGTTAAATAGTCCACACACACAAATCATTCTTAGTTTCAAGACAAGATCTTTTTGTTTAAATTCCTCACTGTAAAATCACAGGCAAATTTAGGTTCGTAGGGACCTTCTAAGCTTCTCAAAACATCCCAGTTAGATCAGGTTCCACAGGGCAATGTCCAGTTGAATTCTAAATGTCTCCGAGGATGAAGATGACATGGTCATTCTGGGAAACTTGTACCAGTACTTTACTGCCTTATTTGATTTGATTTTATTATAAGGAATTGGGTTATCACCTGCTGCAACTACTACCCGTTGCTGCTCACCCTTCTCCTGTATATCTCTGGGAGGGTTCTGTCTCCATCTTTCCTATCACTGTGTTAGGTAGGTGAAGATGTGATACTTTGCATGCCTTGTCCTATCCAAACAGAACAATGCAAGCTCCTCACTCTACTTGCTGCTGCTTCTAGCTATCTTAGGAGTGTTCAGTGCATTATCTTCCTCATACTGCTGGTTATTATTCTTGACACAGTCAACGTGTGAACCCGTCCATGCTGAGCAGAAGACATTAGTTACCCGCTGGCTCTGCTCTTGCTGATAGAGCCCAGTGTGCAGTGAGCCTTCACTGCCACCAGGGCACACTGGCGGCTCGTTCAGGCTGTCTGTCACGACCCTAGGGGCTTTTCTGTTAAGATACGTCTCAGCTGCTCTTCCTCAGCCTTTATTGGTGTATGGGGTTATTCTGTTTAAGGTGAATTCAGGTTGTCTTTGCTGATCTTCAGGAAGGACCGTGGCTTGTCAGGACCCCTCTGAATGGCAGCTATTAGTGTCAGTGTGTCTATTGCAGAGTCTAAGCAGGCTGTGGGTGACGCACTCTGTTGCCACTGATGAAGGCATTAAAAAATACTGTTGAGTACTGAGCACTGAGGAATGCTGCTTAGGGCTAGACTTCCAGCTGTTGATGCCACTTGCTGGTGTTCCATGCTTCTTACCAGAATTACTGTCTAGAACACGAACTGAAGGCTTTTTCTGCTTTAGTAGTTCCTGAGTTCTCTTGCTGCTGTCCTTCTACTTGGAACTGATAAGATTCAGACAGCAAGATCACCAATTACTCTGAACTCTTGTGTATGATGTTCAGTTTCGGTGTATCAGTGCTCAGTTCATTCCATTTCTTAGAGAGCTGCAAAATATATTTTACTAATGGATGAACAAATGCAGAAAGACTTCTGTATTTTATTTAAGTTATTTAAAAGTAAGCTTAATTACAATTTAAAAAAATATATTTAAACAGTGATTTTTTTTCCTTTGAAAGAAACCAAACCAATTTACAAGTTTCTGTGACTAGAAAAGTAATATTCAGGAGGTCCTCAATCTTCAGTTGCAGACTATTTTAAGAGAAAGAAACAAAACCAAAAATATTTATCTTTGAATTTGAAGGACAAAAAATCAGATGGGATTTAAAAAATGAAGGCTACTCCTGTAAGGGAAGTTTTTGCTATGAAATTTGTTTTCTTAAAAGGTCTTACGGGAATTCCCCCTGGAACAGTATTAGTGCTGGTTGCTTGTATCTTAACCAGAAGTTCCACCTTGGAGATGGACGAACTATTTCTTCATGACATTTTTCAAAATAAGTTTTCCTCTTTTTGAAAAGCGACTTTATAACAAGAACAGAAAGTATTTGAAGTTCTCATGTGCCTTTAAAAATATGATTAAGTGTTCCTTAGACCAAATCTAGACTATGTAATAGCTAGCATGCTGACCTTGAGGTGATATGGTGTCAAAAGAATCTGAACACAAATTTTGCCCCATATCTTACTGAAGATACAAGCATGCAGCGCAAGGACAACCTTCAGTATTGCCTTGTTACAGAGCAGTGTTAGACTCACAGGAAAGGACATGACTTGTGTTAGCACATACAATAATAAAACATCTGCAGGTATTGTCATGTCAGATCCTCAGATGGTATTAAGAGTTCTAATAAGGGACAAGGCTGGGCTCTTCTCAGCAGTGTGTGGTGACAGGATTGAGGGGGAATGGCTGCAACATGAGGCATAGGAAGTTCTGCACAAATGTGCGTGGGAACTTCTTCACAGTGCAGTGATGGAGCACTGGCACAGGCTGCACAGAGAGGTGGTGGAGTCTCCTTCTCTGGAGATGTTCAAGGCCCAGCTGGATGCCTACCTGTGCAACCTGGGCTAGGGAGCTGCTTTGGCAGGGGGTTGGACTAGGTGCTCTCTAGAGGTCCCTTCCAACCCCTACAGTTCTGTGATTTCTGAAATATTCACTAATATTTTCAGTGAAAAAAGCATTAATTTAAGTAGTTGTATTAATGCAATCAGAACTGTATGTATGAAAAACAAGTTTTTCTACATTGTGTAACCATCTGTTCTCCTAAGATTGCATATTTCACCCTAGCATGAAATGTGGATGCATGCAACATGCTCAGTAATTTTCTATGTATTTCTACATAGGTTTGTTTCTCTGCTGATGAACTTGTGAACATATTTTTAAAAAATAGTTCCTCATCCATTTCCAAGGAGCACTTCAAGCAAATGAGTCCAGCCATCGTTCAGCAACTATTAAGTTGTTCATGTCAGCTTCCTGAATCCAAGCAGACAAAACTTCCACCAACGACTTTGGAAAGTGAGTTATACTGTTGTTGTCGGTATTGTGTTGTTCCAACTCAGGTGAAGGAGTGTGAAGACTTCTAGAAATATTTCATTCATGATTAACCTTAAACCAAACAGGATGAAATTTATGCTGTCTGTAATTTTCTGCACTGTGTGATTTCATAGCATGCATCTCAGATAATAACATTGTTTTGGGAAGTGAGGGGATTCAATGGTTTTGATGTTACCTTAGAAAGAGTTCTCACAGAATTGTCACACAGAATTGTAGGGGTTGGAAGGGACCTCTGGAGGTCATTGAGTTCAACCCCCTCATTTAATATGTGGTGTTTTTTCCCTAGTTTGTAGAGGAGTGCTTGCTGTAGGCAACAGGTGAGCTGCAGTAGGCCCTCAGCAGTGGATTGCTGGGCAGAAATGTTACAAAAAATTCTGCAGGGGTTTATACTGAAGTCATTACACTGTTTTTTTTATATATAGCCTCAACACCGTGCTAGCTGTTATTTGATACCATGATGTGACAAATACCTAATATAGATAAATTCTGTGTGAACATTGCAGCATAGAAAAATCAGCAATATTTTACAGCTTTGGGCATATTATTATTAAAAGTAAAACTAAAAAAAAACTGATTTTGAGGACAGCAGAGGTTGTGTGCTAGGGTTGGAACAAGGGCTGAGTCAGAGTATAATCAGACAGCTTGTTTCCAGTTGGAATCATAACCTTTACATGCCACCACTTCCACACATATCTGCCCCACCATTTTTGCTGTTACAGCATCTTCTCTCACTACTCCCTAGTCCACCATCAGAAAAACTGAATTTGATGTGAACTAAGGGCCTCTTATTTTCTAGAGATTATTATTTTTTTTTCTTTAAGCAGGTAATTTTCTGGGAAATGTTTAGAACCATAGATGTGCTGGTATATGACAGGAAGTATTAAATTCTGGCAGGGGGTTTGGGAGCCAGGAATGGGCAACAAGGAATGAGCATCTGACAATAATCAGTTCCACTGAGAGCATCTCTTTTGACGCTCTTGGAAAAACTTATCAGTCTGAAAATCAGCATCTTTGGTACCTTTATCCTTACCATCTACGTTGCTAGCTCTAGATGACTAGATCCATTAGGAACTAATAAGCTTTTCTTACATTCTGGCTGACTTACAGAATGAAGAAATGTACAGAATAAAGGGAATTATTAAAGCTCCCAAGGAGGTAACAGTTCTTCTTTCTTGTGTTCTCTCTCATTATCTGAATGTTTTGCAGTCTTTAATTCTTTTATCTTTTCTGTGCTCTGGTGATACACCCATTTTTCAGTCTGGGAATCAAGGGACCAAGAAAATAAGGAACTTATCCAGGTCACCTGAATGGTGGTGGGAGGTTCATGGTGATTTCACTGTGTGTGAGAATTTCCTGATTCCAGTACTGTTAGCCTGATCACTGACATTCTAACATATCTGTGTAGATGAGGGAAAAACTGATCTAGTATTCAAATGCAGAGGGGAAGAAACCAGAACCCCTTGTGCAGCCTTTTCCTCATGCTTGGTTAAGAAAGGTTTCCATGAGTACAGGGATAATTTTGCTATCTTGGCACAGACAAGCAATGGATTTAATGTCTGACCTATGTCTGACCTGAATGTAAGCTCATTTATTTTATTCTTAGTTCTTCTATTTTACTGACAGGCTGTGATGTTTTGGATAGATCATCAGGGCCTGACCTCCATGAGTATCTACTGTAACCTATTGGATGTGCAGTCTGTGGGATTTACTGTCTAATTTTATAAGGTGTTGAGCTATTAAAGTGTGAAACAGTAAGGGATGCTTTTGAATATTTTGGCATTAGTTCCTTTGTCTGTTTTCCATCAGTGTTTTACCTCCATCATAAGACATTCATACAGATTAATCAGGATTCAAACTGTGAAAGAGCTTGGAGACAAGAACAACATATTAGAGAAGAATTATAAGAGTAACCTTCCAAGAATCCCAGTAACCTGGGATAAATAATTTGCTAGTCCTGATGCAAAGGCTAAAGGAATGTATGCCCACAGTGCAGTTGTAAACAACGTTTGAACCAATAGATTTACACCTAGATCTTAAAATAGATACCTGCATTCATTTGAAGCTTTAGGCCTTGGTCTCTTTACTTTGGTAATAATGGTTTGGTTAATAATGTAGTGTTGACTGTAAAAATACACAGGTGATGACAAAGAGAAACAAGCACAAACCTGTTAAGACAGGGAACCAACGCAGACCAGGATTTCACTGTGCTGCTCTGAGCATCTCTAATCAGCGCTTTTAGGCTGATATTAGACTGTGTTAACTGTAAAGCCTGAAAAAGACAACTTTTTAGGCTTCCAACCCTGTCATCGGTATCAGCATGACTAGGAAAAAATGAATGTAGCACAATGAATCACTTCATGGCCTCAAAAACAAATGTGAAACACTCAAATAAAAACACAAATGCAGATACTGAAGGCTAAAGGTAAGCTTATTTCATTTTTGCTTCTTTTTCTCTACAGAATATGGTTACAGCACTGCTGCAGTTTTACTTATTACTGTTGGATCTATGTTTGGTACAACCCTGATTTTATTTAACTCCTGTCAAGAAATCTATACGCTCATTTTGCAGCTGTTTGTTGGTTTGGCTGTTGGGACCCTTTGTGGAGATGCATTGCTACACCTTATCCCCCAGGTAGGTAATACACATTTAAATGTTTGTAAGATCTTAGGACATGTGTGCATGACACTCAGGGGAAAGTTTTATTTCAACCTGGCTAATGTTAGTAGGTTTAAAAATAAAGCTTCCCTTGAATTTGTAAATCAACTACTTAGCATTCCAAATACATCTACGTTTTCTAGTTCAGAGAGGCTTCCAAGGAATAAGAAGCAGAATTCAGTGAATGATTAATCCAGAGAAAATAGCGTTCCCATTTTCACAAAAACTTTTCAGATAATCCATGGATCTTATGCAAGGCAGGTTCTTCTTTATCAGATTGTAGGAAAAAATGTTCAAATGTTCTATGAGGCATCAGTAACTTCCTTCACAAATTATTCTGTCGATCCTGGGGCCTTCAACCAAGTTAATACTACTACTTTGAGCAACATGAATGGTACAATTTCTTCCAAAATTTGCAGAGTCTGTTTCAAGAATATGCAGTGTGTAAAACAGAAAAGAATTTTCCATTGTGTATTCATTTATTTTTGACTATTTCCTCTGGTATGACACAACTGTTATAAGGAGACTTCTACTAGTCATAAAGAGTTTCACGCCTTCATGAATGATTCTGGGTGAAATGTTTTTTGTACTTAATGCATTGTCACTGAAACTGGGACAGTTGTTAAAGAAGGCAATTCTTAGTGAGTATCAGACAAATGTCTTCCTTTAATGATCATATTTAAGTTTGAATATATTCTGTAGAATTTTTAAGTGATGTATCCAGCAACTTTTAAAGTTGCTTATTTCCAAAGGGAAGCAAAGTAAGGCTACTGTTCTCTTCTCTTGGGGAAAAAATGGAAGCACTTATCAGCTGAAAGCCTTGTGGATTATTTTCAGTTTGAAATATAAATCTGAAGATGACACAAGCAAGTTTTTAGACTGTAATTATCTATATACTTCAAAAAAATTATGAAATTGTCCTTTATGCATTTTCAGAGGATATAACTGTTTCTTGAAACGATGAAGCTCGTTTCATTTCATCTATCTACTCTGATGGTTAGCTCAAAACACTATTTAAATTGAAAGAGGTGACAAAAGAAAATCTTGAAAATGAATCAAATTGCTATTGCAATTTATTGTATCACAAAAGTTAAAACAGCGTAACTTGAATTTTTTACTTTATTTCTTTTTAGACTCTTGGTTTACATAAACATGAAGCTCAAGAGGTAGAACATTTCTATGAGGGAAAAGAATATATCTGGAAACTTTTGGGAATAATTGGAGGGATTCATGGATTTTTTCTGATTGAAAAATGTTTCTTTCTTTTGGTAACACCAGGTGAACAGGTAAAGTTAAGTAAATTTTATCCTTTTTAAAAATCTCTTACATTTAAAGAATTTGCAATCCACAAATTATTAAAATAGCTATGGAAGTAGTTATTGCCTGTATGACTAAAATGTGGAAAGTCACTTTCTAAGCTGCCTAACAGACTGACTTTTTATTTCTATTGTTTGCTCCGTAGATTTATATGCTCCATGAATTTCTCCCTATATTTGTAACTCAAAAAAAGGAAACAGTTAATTGAATGTATCTTGCATGTATACTAGGAGTGGTGCAGGTGAACAGTTTTTGCTCATATGAAGTAATAATGATAGCCATTTGCTCTAGGCAGAGTTTGAAGAGGTGGAAGAAACAAATGAAAACACAATATATTTTGAAGAATGATATCTTAAAATTTCCGAATGTTTTTTGACTTCTATCCCAAACTTTTTGGAAATCAAATATAAATTTTGTGGTCAATAGTATCCAAACTTACATGACTAATATATTTATTATATTAATACCTCCCTTTTCTGTGTCTTATCTCAGTGCGGTTGATGCCTGAAAATATGACTATGCACAGGGATATAATGCAACAGAGTGAAAGCTCGTTAAGTTTCTCAGCATGAGAGGCTATTTTAATGTCTCCTAAGCTAAGCTTCCACTCAGCTTTCTTGTTGTGTTTTACAGAGACTGTTTAATGACTGGCCTGATTTGGATAGTTAGTACTGAGCCCCTGTTCCCTATCTTTGAGTCAGCCATAAGAGTATTATGTGAAATTAATGGAATGAGGGTATTTTGATAATGATATTTAGCTTGGTAAAAAAAAAAAAAAAAAAAAAAAAATTGTCACTAATGCTACATACTTAGGGAGAAGAGCATTATCATCATCTCACAATTAAAAAGAAAGCTTTAAAATATTTAAACAATTTTTCATTTTCAGCTTCAAAATAAAATATATTTCTGCCAACCGTTATGATCATTCATGATAGATTTGATTCAAGTTTCAAGCTTTTTTTTTTTTTTTTTTTAATCCAAATAAGCATTAGGAAATGTCAATGCCAGCCAATAAAAACAGTTTTTGTAAGTGCCAAATTTTCTCAGAAGTTTGAGAAAGACTGCACCTGTGTTCAGTGGATTTAAGAACTAATTGCAAAGCATCTTCATTCAGCAGGGCCTTTCTTTAGTTAATGGGCACTGGGAACATTCCCATGGTCTTCCAATGGAATCTGAATTAAATGAGCGTTCAGGCAGAGACAAATCTACTTCAACCATACAGTTGGTAGGTTGCCAATATGAAATACTTCCCTGACTTATGTTCTTCTTTCTTTGTTCCTCAAAAATGAACCAATTATAATAAATCAATATTAGTTTTCAGTCTTTTGTTGATTTTTTTTTCCTTTATTATATGACATGACTGTCAGGAATCTATAGATTTTGGAGCTTTTAATAACCTTTTACAGAGAAAATTCAACCGTAAATTTTTCTAATGACTTTTCTTAAGTATGTAGCAGATAACTACACACGTCCTGTACTACCTACTGTTGAGAAAGTATTTGAAGATTTCTTCTTTTCCTCCTCTTTTTAAAATTATATGTAAGGGCAGACTCTCCCATGGGAAGAATTTCAGGTTTTGCTACAGTGAGACTTATATACTTAAGTGCTGAACAGAGGAGATCTTGGTCTTGGCTTGGATATTTTTTTCTTCAAATTTGAAGAATACAACCAAGTTGTATATCTGGGAGCAGTGCTTACCTGTAAGAAATTATATGATTTCCTGTCCAGCTGTGAAGGATATACAGACAGATCTGTCTTTGCAAAGTAAATTCACTCTACTTCTAACCAGTTTTCTCTCTTTCCGACCACTTTCTTCACCTTATATGGGATACATAGATATTTATGTTCCTGGTAATTTAAATCAGAGTAGTTCCATAATGTGAAATCCATTTTAACAAGCAGCTGTGATGGGTAAGAATCTCATGAGCCACGGCTCTTCTCTGAAGCACAGTTAAGAAACTGTCACTTGAATGCAGAGCAAAGAGCCTACTGAAGAATGTTTACTAATTTATGAGTCATGTCATTGCTTCCTGTTTATGGCAAGGAATAATCTAGTCCTTCCTTTCAGCTGCAAGATCACCCTAAAGTTGTGTATATCACACAAACTAGCCTGACTTAGCTAGTTTGTACGAGAGCAGCCAATTTTTCAGTCATGTGAGTAATAGTAAGAAAAACACTGGTTGACTAAGAAAAGCTTATAAATCCTTCAGGTCAGTGATCAGCCCTGCAGTTTTGACTTAGAGTTCAGAGAAGTGGCATGTGAATAAATATTATAAGAGAAGTGAAACAATTACTGGAATTCATATGGCTGGCTTCAATCATGGGAATTAAAGACTTTTTTATTATTATTTTTTTTTCCTTTATAATGTAGAATTTAAAAACCAAATCCTTTCCTTTTGCTCCTTGTGCCTCTACAGCACAAATCCTATGCCACAACCAAGCTAATACTAGCCAAGAAACATATCCCGTTTTGCAGCCAATACCCATCTCTGCTATAGTTTTTGCAGTGGTGGTTAGTGACTCTAACAAAGCATTCTTCTGGGCTGCTATTGACTCTTTACTGGCTGCCATAATGGCTTTAATATGCTTTTCATGCTTTGTTTGGACAACAAAACCAAAAAAGATAATGATTTGTTTGAAACTAGAAAAGTTGAATTACTATTTTTTTGGTATATCTCACCCTTACATAAACCTCTAATTTCTTTAGTCAGAAAGAAAAGTCCCAGGAAGCTAGAGGGTCAAACAGAGACATTCCTCACCTTCTCCCTTCTCTTCCCACAGTTGCAGTTTCTTTAATTAAACATTAGGGTTGATGCATCAGATTAACTCTCTGGGGCCAGGATGAAGCTGCTGTATCTTTACTTCTTCACTAAGGGTAAAACACGCAGTAGAGTGTGCTCATGAGCTGTTATGCCTGGCTGGGGCTGCCTGCTGATGATCAAGCCTGAGGAAAGGCCACGAGGCAGGCAACTGGGGCCTATCACCCTGAAGAACAGAAGCCTTTTTTTTTTTTTTTTTAATCTTTTTTCCCATTTCCTGAAAGAGTGTTTCAGTAACTCCAACAGCACAGTTTTTGTTCTGAATGTAAATGAAATGCATCCTGATGAGCTACATTTTAATAATTGCCCATTGGCTTTACAAACAGCAGGGAGAGTAGGGAAGGAGAACTCAGTTATAGTGCTCGTAGCTATTGTGAAAGTCATGGAACAGCAAGGAGACTGGTATATACACGTTTTCCTTGGAAATCCTCTATCCAGCACAAAATTGCAGTTGTATTTTTATGACAGACTTGAAAAATAAGAGTTGAACTATGATGTCCTTTTATATCCATGTTTGGCTCAGATATTTGTGTATCCAAGCAGAAGCATGATTTTTTGGGGGGATTACAAAACTGCAGAAAATTTCTGAGCAAAGGAGCAAAGGTGTTTTTTTTTTTTTTTATTATTCAATATCTGTCACACTGTCAGCACTCAATATATAATCCTAATGATATCTATCAAAATATCAGCATTTTATTTTAAAATGCATGAACTTATATTTTCCTATATTTATAGCAGCAGTGGGAAAAGCCCCTTAACACTGATCTATTATCTTTCCTTTTAATTAGAGAAGCCCAGAAGATTCTGACTCTGCTGAAGTTCCTCCAGGCAACAAAGTGATCAGCACAAAAAGTTAGTATCAATAAAAAGATCAGGCAAGCAATAGGAAAAGCTTTAAGACCTAAGATGGAATAAAAAGTGTGAAGTTGGCTTAGCTCTGTGTTTGCTGTGTGCTACGTCACCACATCTGATGGTGCTTGGATACATAATTAAATCACTGCTTAAAGACCTTTACAACTGCCAACCCTGTAATAGTGAAGTTCATTAATCTTAGGGTGTCCACGCGTTAGTGTTTGTTTATTCACTGGTGCAAACTATTTTTCTGAATCCTTTGCTTCAAAGAGAACATTCAAAATGTAATGTGAAACAGATTTTTATAATTGTAAACTTTGCTGTAAACTTTGCTGGGGCCTTTATTCTGAAGGTACTGAAATGATTGTGTTTTGTTTTGTTTTTTGCTATGTTAGTATAGTTCTGCCTCCTTCTCTTACATGGTAAAGCAATAACTTTGAACTGGAGATGATTTATTACATGTGTGGAATTCTGACTCAGGATGGCTCTCAGTTTTAGTATAAACTGTTTTCTTCAGAAAGCACTGAACTACTTCTTCTCTGTTTTGATGCTGCTTATTCCATAAAACTCTGTCTGTACTTGTGTAACCTTGTTGAATTTAGTGGTGTTGAAGTCATTCAACTGAGACAGAAGCGTTTTAATTGAAATCAATTTATTTACTGTAATGAATCTTCCTTTTTTGTTACCTCAAATCTCACGTCACAAGTTGCTTTGCTTAACAATTCCATTATCTTCTAGGTTTTTAATATTCTTCTCTGTTCTTGTGTACTTCATTTCTATTTCTGAGACATTTCAAAACTGGGTTTCCATTTCTTCAGTCTCACCTATCCAGCAGTACACAATGCAGTGCCAATTTCAGTGGAACTGTCTAGTCCATCTCTAGATGTTTCCATTCTGTTCAGGCATAACTCCTTGCTCAGCAGAAACACCTTTCTAATGATCTCAGTGTCATTAGGTGCCAAAGGTGTATAGCTAAATTTGTTGTGCTTTCTTATTAATATTCTTTGCTCCCATTTCTTACTCACAGTTCAGTTTTACCTTTGTGTTAGAAACCAGTAAGTGATTCTATGGTGGGGAAAGGGGAGTTGCTTTGTGTTTCTTAGTTACTTTGCTGTTGTTGTTTGGTTTGGCTTTTTTTTTTTTTTTCTTGAATACCTATTTTCACATTTCTATCGTACTAATTTTTTTTCAAGGAGCTCAAAGCATAAATGCTCTGAGCTCAATGTTAATTCCATCCTCAAACAGAGTGAAATCTGACTCTATAAGGCAGAAATCTGACCCCTTCAGAAATGCATTTCAGATAGGACTGTGAAAGGAGGTAGCCAGTGAGTAACCCAGAAAGCAAAGGACAACTGGAAGAGAAAGACCTCTCTGCTTGGCCCTCTCCTTCTCATACATCCGCTCTCATTCTACCAACAGCTTGAAAGATAAAACAGTAGCATTTTTTCTTTTGTATTCTCAGATGTTATATTAACTAGAAATATTCTTGCTGTATGAGTAATTAAAATATTGAAAAATAGATATATTTATGGCTAAATGTTTGCTTTAAACTTGTATTCAAAGCTCAAAAAGCACGATCTCTGATGGGAGTTCTGCACCCAGTAGCTTTCTTAGGAAATGTATGGAATAGCATTTGCTATGAGTGTCAATCCCCTATTTCAGCAGATAAAATTATCAAAATAAAGGTGAGAATCTTTAAGAACAAGAGAAAATATAGAAATTGTGGCAATTTGATAGTTAGCAGTTACAGTTGCAACAGTGTAATGCAGTGAGACAATTGCTAGTAACTAACGTGCTCTAAAATTGGCTAAAAGCAAAGAAATCATTCTGATTTGTTTATATATGCATCGTCTTAACTTTCAGTTGAGTACATTCATGATATTTACATTTGCAATTGCTTCATAATGTTAACCTGATCCCTATGTTATATTATAAACACACTGGAATGAATTCCAGTAATTATGCTAAGTCTTTTTCAACAGTCAGATCCTTGCATAAAAGAGACAAATAATGTCTTAGGGCAGGCCCTGATTTCATCCTCACTGCTCCTGATTACCAATCACAACCTCAATCTAGTGCAGCAATCTATTATTTCTATGTAACTCATGCTCTGCACTATTGATTATAAACTGCACATAGTGTTTAGAAAGAACTGTGCAAATTGGGGACATCCATGTCTGGCTCTGGAAGCTGGCAGGGAAACCTAACAGGTCTGCCAATTGTTCTGAACCCGCAGTGCTCTCAGGCAACTGGGGAGGATTTTCTGAATACAGTTGTTAGGCTTTTATGTGCAATGCGTTGGCTTTTTTTTTTTTTTTTTTTTTTTTTTTTTTTATAATAGCCTGAAAGCTTCAGTTCTAGGCAGTTTTTATAAGAAAAACATCTCCCCCATTACTATAAAATGGTCACCTCTGGAACAACATTTCTGAGGTGAAACCTTGTAATAACAATATTCAGGCAGTTCTGCACAGCTCTTCAGACTGTCACATTATGTCTGTGAGGGTTCAGCAACACTTGGGGAAAACACATGCTGCTTAGGGCCCAAATCATGACCTCACTTCTCCAGGCATAAATCTTTGCAAAGCAAACTGTCCATTCTTGCATAGAGGGAAGCTGGATGAGTTTCCTGGGAGGCCTTAGAAGGTCCTGCTTGTAAGACTGTGGATAAAATGGATTGTGGATAACTTTGGGATTTAAAATTTGTTCCAAAGCCTAGTCATTAAGTCTAAATATTGGGCTCACTGCTACTCGAGGAGTTGAAATCCCTCCCATAAGTCCACTCAGCATGCTGCCTAGCTGTCTGGGTTACAGAATACACAGAGAGTGTCTAATTCCCTGCCTTGACATCAACACTTAACATCACATCCTGTGCCTCTCCTGTCGTGTCAGAAAGTCTTGCTAAATGTCTCAAGCATCAAATGTACTGTCCACACTATGTTCACTGAACATATGGGAAGGGAAGAACAGCTGTCTGCATCCATGAGCGGTGCTGTAGACAGGAGTACTGTGAACATAATTGCTATTAATTGATTGGAACAGAAGTTGGAAATGATGATATAACACTGCACTAATAGTGGTACTCTGGGGTTTATTGCCTTTTTTCACTTTCTCTATGCTTAATGCAATCTTGTAAAATGTATACCCTGAAAATACAACTCATTATTAATGTTATAATGCTTTACAGCTTTACAGTGATGAGCTGCATGATACTAAGTATTTGACTTCATTATATAGTGTAAAACCTCCTTCATTTTAAGGAAAAGAAATATAGGATGCAGGAAAACTTGTGAAAATTTCAACAACTAGAAAAGATTAATGGAAACCCTTAGGGCATATCATGAGATTGGACTCCAAAAAAAAAAACAAAAAAAAAACACAACCCAAGGCAAACCAAAAAGAAGCCAGAATGATACTTTCTGGCATTTTAATCTCTGAATTAATCTCTGAATGATTCTACAACCCTACTTTTCCATTTCAAGTGTTTTGAAAGAAAAGCAGTAACAAGGGCAGAAGAGATAAACATTATTGTCCTCTGTTTCCTGTGACTTTTGTTATATGTGAATTTAGCAAAAACAAACATTTGTAATATAGCGAGTATATCTGTTTGTGTTTAAACTTCTGGATATTTTTGTTGCTTTTTTCTCTTTTCTTTTCTCTTTTTCCTAGATAAGAGAATTAGCTTGTTAGCAATCATGGTTTTGGTTGGTGACAGTCTTCACAATTTTGCTGATGGCTTGGTGATAGGAGCAGCATTCTCATCCTCAACAGAAACAGGTGTGACAACGACTGTTGCTATTCTATGCCACGAAATTCCTCATGAAATGGGTAAGAGATATACGTGTATTTCTGACTGGCTTTGTAGTTACGTGTTTTCCAAAGAATTATTTCCTGTATTATATTAGTGGGAACTGCCTATAGCACCATCACAGATAGGGCTAGGAGAAAAGGCTATGAGGAAAGAAGTTTTTTACAGTAAGGATGGTGAGAAATGGAACAGGTTGCCCAGTGGTGTGGTGGATGCCCCATCCCTGGAGATACTGTCCAGGCTGGACAGGGCTCTGAGCTCCTGATCTAGCTGTAGGTGTCTCTGTTCATGCAGGAGAGTTGGACCAGATGATCTTTAGAGGTCTCTTCCAACTCAAATGTTTCCTAGATTCTATGATTAAATCATGCTAAATGGATACACGTGGGGTGAATATGTAAAAAGGGGGTGTACTTCTCTGTTCTTCCCTGGTGTGATTGGCTGACATCTCACCTCACTTCTTCAGTTGTAAATTCTATCAGGTCAGAGTAGCTCTTCATTCTCTCATTTTTAAACAGAAGAAAACTGTAATCTATGAGCAAGAGCCATGTGTGCCAAATGCCATGTCTGACACAATAGACTGTGCGAGAGTTTTAATACGCAGCAGAGACATTTAACAATGTTTTCTTCAGGGTACTCTCATTCCTGCTACTAATCAAGACTAACAAGATAATAAAGGGAGATATACGACCCATTTTACTAGCAGACAGGACAGCAAGATAACTCTATTGAAAATTTTTCCCAATTATCTCCTCGTTGTAAATCTTTCAGTATTGCTGAAGCTGTTTCTGACATTGTGTTGATGAACATATATATGCTGGCAAGTCCAAAATGAGAACTTTGGATTTTGGCTTTTTCTTAATTTTAAATGTTTGGAGGTTTCAAGTGCTGTATCTGTAGAAAACTTCTTCCCCTCAAAAAGTGGATGTGGAATTCCTGTGTAACTGGTGACTCATGCTTGCATAGCAAGGAAACCATGAAAGTACTGAACAGATAACTCCAAAGAGACCTTCTTAATTCTAGTGATGCAGTGCAGCATCAGAGTGGTATTTCCACATGCACAGAAAAGAATTTTTAAAATCATTTTTGTGGGCCTGTTAGGAAAGCATTGATTTTAGAAAAAAAAAAATCTATGATGGCTTTCTTATGTACAATTTACTAAAGTTAATTAGGTCCAAAATCAGTGGAATTAAACTAGAACTGGAATTGGACAGGCATAGGTTTTTCTGACTTGTAACACCTGTACAACACTGAGAAAGCTGGTTGTAGATATGCTTGCATGATTTTAACAGGCAAGTAAAAAGTAAGATTTAAAACTTGGGGAAAACACGTGACTTCCCTTTTGCATTAATCCAAGCTGGAAATGTCACAGAACACTGAGAACTAGCAGAAGTTACTCCTGTATATATTCTGTGCTATCTTTAGGATCAGCTAAACAAATACAAGCTGTTTAGTGTGGTTGTTTTTCCATACAAGATGAATATACCACCAATTTTATAGAAATCTATGGGTAATCCTCCATCCTTTGCTGTCTCCTTTGTATTTTTATTATGAAGAGTCTTTCAAACAGATTTAGGCACTAACAACTATTTGTTGTCTTTCTCTATGCAGGAGATTTTGCTGTGCTTCTGAGTACAGGGCTCCCCACGAAGATTGCAATTTTGATGAATTTTGTAAGTGCGCTAACAGCATTCTTAGGGCTTTATATTGGCCTTTCTGTATCAACGGATCCGTGCATTCAAAACTGGATTTTTACTGCTACAGCTGGAATGTTCTTGTATTTATCTTTAGCAGAAATGGTGAGAGATTCTGCCTATTATTATACTTCCCTTTCAACATAGCTGCATCACAGATGAGTGTCGAATGCAGGGGGATGAACTTGAAGAAAAGAAATTTTATAGGTTTCTTGGGAAGAGCATGTCTTCTGGTCCTGTATGTGTACAGAGCTTAGAAAAATGATCTGGATTTGTTTGGTGTCACTGCCTCCATAGATGTAATTAGTAATGAATGACTGAAATAAAACTGTAAAGCGGGTGACATATAAAAGAGACACAGAGTACTTTTAGACAGGTTAATGCTATAATGGTAGAATTAAAGATAACTGAAAGCAACATAAAGAAATATTCGGACACGCAGGACTTCTAAAAGGTCTTGTATAACTTGATAACATTTTTCTTTTTGCTCCTTTTTCTCTGAATAATACTCTTAATCCATTATTTCAACATGAATCTGCAGTTTCTGAACTAAAATGTGGGATGTTTATCCTGAGCTCTTTCTGGCCTGCCTTTCTTTTTCAGAGAGGTTTGGATGAGTTCCTAAGCAATTCAAAACCCATTAGATTGTCTCATAATTCCCATCATTTTTCATACCCTTAATTCAATAGCAGTGATCTAACTATAGAAAAATAAAATGTGAAGACAAGTTATGAGAGAGAGGTCTAAGAAGTGCAGAATGTTGTGGAGTCATAACTCATGAAGGTGCCTCAGGACACATCATTTATTGAAGAGGTAGCTAAATGTTACACTCATAATGACACAAAACCTAATTACCTTGCCTGCTTACTAAGTGTCACACTTTTTAGGTAATGTATATTAATGTAAAGTTGTTTGCGAGCTTCCAAACAAACACTGAGCATATTATGTCATTAGATCCAGAGGGGAAAAAAGGAATTTTCTCTCTTTATGAATTTTTACTGTGCTTTTCTTGAGCCTTGAGCCTGTCTCTGTTCTGTTTACTATCATTCCCTACTTCCTGCCTATGATATAATTTGCCAGGTTCAAGGATAACATTTGAAACCTGATATGCCATGTCATTATTATTACCGATTTAAAAATCTACTTGTAGTCACTGACCTTAGACCCTGGGCGTATTTCAGTCCTTTTTTTTTCGTACTATAATAGAAGAAATGTAACATAAAATGTTCCCAAGAGCTTATGAGGGAGCTGCTGAAGAACTGTGGATGCATCAACTGTCTGGACTGAGGTGGTGAATAACTGACAAGAACACTGTGTACCGAGTTGCATAGTTGCATCTTGTTCTGTCAGAGAAATTTGGAAGTTATGCTGCCTTCCTTTTCAATAGGCATGGTTTTATTAACGTGGCTAAGGGCTTAGTCATATTTTCCCTTCAGTTCAGGATCAGAATCCATCAGGGATCAAACTCCCCTATCAACACCATGTTTACAACTTGTTCTCAACTCCATAACCATGATGTGAGTGGATGAGGGAGAAAGAGGAGTATCTTCTATTTCTCTCACCTCCCTCTTATGAACAAAAGGGATTCCAACCAGCTTTTCTCTGCTTTTGTCAAAAGATCATCGATTGCATTTTCCAGAAATACAAGCACTGAATATCAAAGGGAATCTATAGAGCTGAAGTTTCATGTGTTTGCATAGAACATCTCAAAAGAAAGTCTGCAGTGCTTTATATATTTTTCAATTTTCTCCACAGAAATAACTTCTGTTCAGTGTTGTGTTCTCATCTGAAAACAGTAAATATCAGTGTTCCTGACAAAGCTGTACAAATACCAAATGGGGTTCAAAGCATAATTTATGAATGTTTACTTCCTGATTTTTGTGTTCTGGAATGCTGAGGGATAGGAGATGGAGGCTTGCTGGCAGGACAGCGCTGTGAGGCTGCTGCACCAATAGAACACACAAAACTGCTTCTGTACCTAAAAATGGTATTCCGGCTCCATTTACAAGCAGAGTAAACTAATTAATTAAAAATCTGGGGAGTAGGGCAAGGGATAAAATGATTCATAGCCTTCGTTATTTTACCCAGGGAATTTTGCAGAATTTCATCTTCATAGACATCAGGGAGGAAAGAAGGGAGGCTCATTTTGTTATGTGACTGTGTATGCTCTAGTGAAATACTACACTATAAATTGATGGCTTCAAGATATACATGTAAGTCAAAACCTGTAACATCATGGCTTTAGATACTGTTTAACCAAAATTAAATCCCCTGAAAAACAGCTTGTTATGAGCAATATAGACAGATTCTTTTCGTGCCTGCCCTCTGTTTAAGGGTCATAACTATAATCGTAGTACTACAGTATTTGCACCGGTCTTTCTGTTACAAGTACAGTTATCTTTAACATTAATTTAATCTGAATCAAAGCTTGATATGCCAAAATATGAAATGTAACAGAGCAACTCCCTCCTAATGAATTGTTTCTTTGACAAAGTACATCTCTTTTTCCTCTTGAGAGACAAACTTCCCAATCTTTAATCAGCGTCTCCGATGAGTATCTGTGATGTAATCACTATGGATAAATATTTATGAAAGTACATGCATTGCATTAAACCCTAAGGACTGGAATGTCATTTCTGAGTGATTGTACAAATCGTGTAGGTTTATGTGGTTCCTGACCAGAGAAGACTTATTGTCTAATTTAAAATGAAGAGGATAAGAGCAGGAAAAAGTATTTAACCATCCAAGAAATACGAGCTAGCCAGCTGTTCTCTGAGGCACCTACCTGAATTTTTCTCTGACTAACCTTAAAAATCTTTCTGATTTCAGAGACAGAAGAGTATTTCTAAAGTGGCTTATTGTGCTGTTGTGGCACAGCAGCTGTTCACCGTGATGGTGGAGCTTGTGTTTATCCAGCACATGGCTGAGAGGCCTCATTCCTTCATTCAGCCCTGTATTTGCTAATTCTTCCTGTCCTTTGTTTGCTCATTATAAAAACATGAGCTGGAACCAGAACAAAATAGTCGTTCAGTTAACAGTAACTCTTTTTCTTCCAGCAGCTTGAATGCAGTGCTATTAAACAGTGGTGTTACAGCACTGAATTACTGATTGAATCGCCATGTGCTTCCCAGCCATAGCGTTTGTCCCTGCTGTGCTATGCCCATTTCTGTACAGCAGGTTCAGGGAGAAGGGGAACCGCAGCTGATAGTGGGACAGCAGTCAGCTTTTATTGTCAGAGCGATAAGCAGGGATGTCTCACTAGACAAGGCCATCAAAATGGTCTGCACACTTGGTAACATGCAGATATGTTAGATGGAGAGAGGGGAGATCTGCACTGGATGCTGAAATGCTACTGCCTGCTGAGGATTCTCTTTTAAAACCCTCTTAGCAGCCTACTGTGCCACGTGTATAACATAAATCGGCACTGGACATTGCTGCATTTCCAAAATGGATGTGAAAATATCATCGGTTGTTAGTATCACTCCTGGTGCCAATAACGCAAAACATGAATGCTGAGAGTCTGAGCCTGAGGCGTTATTTTCACAGCTTCTATTGAGGCATATATCTCGTTTAGAGCTTTGCTAGAAGAGATCATGTAAGGTGGAAGGTCAATGTGTAAATAGCTTTTAATATGGTTATAAACAGCTGCTGCTGCTTTATTTGATTTAAAACTTTCAGAGAAAATTATGAAAGGTTTTTTTAATTTTTTTTTTTGGCATATTAAATAGGTTCTGTTTTGTACTTACATGCTTACTAGAGCCCAAGTAAGTAAGAGCATTGCCAGTTATTTCAGCGGGAGCAGGATTGACCCTATAGTACAGAAACAAAATAACTCAAACAAGTTTATTCTCACAAATAGGAGTCACTAATTTTAATAAATAAAAATGTCCGTACAGTCAGCTGCATAAAATGCTCTTAACAAATTTTGGAATCTCGTCTACTCCTGCCGGTGTTAATGAAAGAACAAAAGCGGATAGAGTTTTATTAATTGAAGTATTTCAATGTCGAGATCTGTGTTGTTACAATGTACAGAACATGCTACAGATTAATAGCTGTATCCAGAAACCCAGCATGATGAAAGCCTTTTTTAATGAAGTTTGTCTTGTTTTCCCATATGACTTTTTTCCCAGAGATGAATATATCTGGCTCTCATTCTGGTGTCTTATTCTTTTTTTAGCTTCCTGAAATGACTCATATTCAGACACGGCGACCCTGGTTGATGTTTCTTCTACAGAACCTTGGATTACTATTAGGCTGGCTTTGCCTCTTGCTCTTGGCTATATATGAACAGAAAATTAAAATATAGGTTTTCTTTCGGAAATCTTGAAGTACCACTTATGACAGTGGATAGTGTTCAGTTTTGTCACGTCTGTCATAGCAATATATAAATTAAGTTTTTGGGATTTTTCTATCTGAGCAGTAGGTAACTATTTCCATTTATTAACTTATTGTTCAGATTTTTAAATTTCTTTTTGGAAACATAAATGTTTAGAAATATGTTTTATTTGTTACTGAGTTTACCAGACCCCCATGTTCAAACTCACAGGGGCTTTTGATTAGTTTTTGTCGAGGCTGTTCTAGTCGAATGCTCTCAGTGATCACTGCCAGTCTGATCGAAGAAAAGAATAAAGCACATCTAAATGCCATAATTAAAGTGGACTAACCATAGTTGAATAATTCAAAGCAGAAAACTTTATTGTCTCTTAGTGTAAGAAGTGTATTTATATTAAACTAAAAAGTAAAACGAAACTAAACTGTTAAATTACGTACAGCAATCTCTTTATAGCATGTGCCTTATTCACTTTGCCAGCATTGTGATCCTTGGTTGTCTTGCTGGTCCAGTGTAGCAGGTGAAAATGAAACGTTCTTGATCTAGAAATATGGTTTCTTTCCCTCAGCATCTCAAATCAAGGGAATCATTGAGCCAGATGTTGCTTTTAAGCCATCATTAATAAACACCAGTAGTGCCTTCCAGCTGTGCCCTCTGAGAGACCGACTACAACTCCTAACCTGAGGGCTTTTTTGTGTGTGTAATTAGTCCTCTTGGTTTCAAGGGAATTCTGCATAAATTACAGATGACTCATTTAATTTTGCATTGCAGAGTCAAGCTTGAAACAAATACAGAAATTCCATTTTAATTCTGAGGTGCTGAGCAGCTTCCAGGAAGTACTGAGCAATGTTCAGCACTGTGATGTCCGTTACTTATATGCTTTCAATTGCTGACACGAGGAACCCTCCCCTATTTAATTTATGTTTTTATGTGAGAATTGAAATGCATTACATCTCCCTGCTCTGATGAACTGTGAAAATAGGGACAGCAAGCTGCAGAACAAACGTATTTTCTTTATGCAAGTAAGTGCATCCTTTCCTTCCTTGTCTTAATCTACCTTGAAAAAAGGCTACGTGGTGATGCCGTGTGTCTCTCTCACAATGTGTTTACTTGACAGCTCCTACTGGAGGGACAATTATTCTTATATTGCAGAAGAGATCAAGTGCTGTTCTAGTGCACAGTCAGTTCTCTGAGGCTTTATGGGCAATGTGCTACTTTATCATCAGAATCTAAAATGAAAATTATTGTGAATGTTATATAATGGCCTCAATTCGTAGGATTGTGGATCCCTAGTCATCAACAGGCTACCTTTGGGAAAAATGCTGAAGTTAATTTTAAAGGTTGCTATGCACCTATTTTCTGTGCCTGTAAGTTATGAGAATCTGTAGCAAATACTCCAATGCACATCTAAGAGTATATTTACATACCTTCAAAAACCCTGTCCTAAACAATTTATCCAAAGTCACACAGGAAGTTTCTAACTGACTGGGGAAATGAACTGAGTTGTTTAAAGTCAAAAAGTAAAACACTAACCTGTTTTATGTAGGTGTGCAAATGTTATGACTGCTTTTTTTGTTGTTTTTACTTTGAAGGCTGCCTAGTCAGCTAACAAGCCTTAGCTTCTCTTTTGAGAGTTTACATTTTTCAGGAGTTTGTGCTCATTTTTAGAAAGGTAAGATTTTATTTTATTTTCTTTTTTAAGCAGCTTTCCAGCATTTCATCTCATTGTATTGGCACCGATTCAGTGACCTTCAGCTGTGGCCATCAATTCAAGCAATAACAGGGCACCACTGGACGTAAGCAAAATCTATTCCTGTATCAGATGGTGCCAATGAATATTGGAAACTTTTGTTATTTCAAAATGCAGGGCTACTGTAGTTTGAATCCTTATATGAGGTTAATGTTCACTACAAAAGGAAAAAAACCTTACAAACATAAACTTATTTTGGAAATATTACGATATTCTAAAATGGTTTTCTATCATTAATGTGTCTGAAAAAGGGCAATTAATTTCTGGCAGTGTGTTCTCTGAAGATGCGTACAAGCAGAGGTTCACAGTGAAATGATCTGTGAGCATACTGTGTTCACATCTCTTTGGAAAATACCATCTTTTGGCTGTATATATACACATATGTATTTACCAAGTTCCTTGATCACATTTAACAAGTAATTATATTCGTACAGCTTCCATCTTCCACTGTGTGCACAAATATGGTCATTCTGTTCAACATAACTTCTTGTTTCTGCCACAGCAACATCATGTGTTTGTGGTGTACACCGGAACGTGAATGATTCGGTTACATTGTGAGATGGTATTGACTCTGAGTACCTGGCATCTCACTAACATTTAGAAGTTTGAATTCTTGTGGCACCTGTGAGAGCACTTTTGTTGCTACTAAAACTGGTGCCTCTGCTCTAATTCACCTGGCATTAGTATCTTTAAAATTGGATACTGAAGATAGAGAAATGCCAGACATAAAGCAAGACTAGACTATATTTCATACGGGGAAACTATTTCTATATATCACTGAAAATTAAATCAGTTTAAATCAAAGAGATCCTCCTGCAGGATTCATCTTTTTATCACAGCCCAGGAAAAGCGACTGAAGGACATGAGTTTCCTCTGTCCATGAGTCTCCTCTCTTGTCCTCGCAAGAGAGAAGGTGGTGCACAAGTATTTCTACGATGCATTCTCTTTTTGTTTGTTTTAAGTTCTGTAGAGTTTATTCATACAGATTTCAAACAAGGTTCTATTTAAAGCCAGATATTTCTTTCTGTTCCTCCAAACCTAACAGCCAGAACATATTATGCCAATGTTTTCATTGAGTCAAATCCTGAGTAAGGGCTGCAGAACTTCATCACTTGCAGCCGCTAAATCATGGCTGGGTATCTCTCTGAGAGGTATGCAATTTCTCAAACAGATGTTACGTGCTTGATGGAGAGATTACTTGGTGAAGTTTTACAGCCTGTTGGGCAGTTCTGACTAGATAATCATAGCGTTTCTTTGAAACACTAGAATTTATCCATCTGTAGTAACAGCAGTTTTTCTGAAAGAAGGGGGTTAGCATTTCTTTTTTCCATCTAAGTTTTCTTGTGCTCTTATAATTAAAAAAAAATAAAGTTAAGAAAATATCTTGCTATTCTACATATCTTGCTTTTTTACATACCTAGAAAATGAAAGATAAAAGAGAAGGTTTAAGGAATTTGTTTGTTACAGTGCCTTTTCCTGGAAGTTAAGTGGTAGAAAAGCTCATAAAAAATCATTCCAGTTCCAAACTACAAGGGCTCAAGAGTAAGTGTTGACTTTGTACCTCTCTTTTTTTTGTATATGTTACACATTACCCAGTGACTCTTAAGATAAATAGCGCCTTCTTTGCAGCCAACTATCCTAATGCCCTTAGAAAGTTTCTGGAGCTCATCTGCATGTTTTAAATACTGCCATTTATTCCATCTCTGTATTTCAAGCTTTAAACACAAAGATGGCATTTCTCCAAAGGAAAAAAATAACTCTTTTAATAAAGGAAAAATTGGTTAGTTTGGTATAGCAGCGTATCCTTAGGAAAGGTATTTGCTTTTCTTTTACCTTGCATTGAAGAAAGCATATTATTATTGTAAAAATTTTTGGCTTGCATTTTGAAACCGTAAATGGGTTTATATCAAACAAATATTAAGACTGATAATTTGTAACAAGAGAATGTCTTGCTTTACTGTAACCTGTTGTCAAGTCTTCCTTTCATCCTAAAAATAAGCTGCCTTCTATTGTGATCGCAGCCTTAGGAATGTGACTACAGAAAGTACAAGGAGTAGTTACACAATGGCTTTAATCAAAACATAAAGTCATGGAATGTTTTACTTGAGCCACCTTCATTTCCTTCCCTCAAAAGAGCAAAAAGCCTGTGTGCAGAGCCACTGCCGTGGGTCATGTAGTACGAGCCTTCATCCTTTTATGTCTCTGATAAGAGAGCCGGCGCAGAGGGAGACGTGGCATAGCAGCCCAAAGTCAGTGCTAAGCTCTCTGGTGTGGGGGTAGGAGCACAGAAAGCCACGCAGAACACCCTGGTGTGGGAGTAGGACACAGAGGGCTGGCTGCTTCCTGTGCGGAGGCGGATGTCAGGAGGCAGTGAGGGCCAGGTGGCTGCAGTGCTCTCCCTGAGAGGCCTGCCTCCTGCTCCCACATACTTCAGCCTGGCACTTTAATGGCTTCAGTGAAAGGAGGAAAGGTTTTATAGCTGCAGTGTCCTGTAGAAGCTCAGTTCAGGGCAAATTCCCAGACGGTTCATGTTGTCTTGGTTTTGGAGATCAGGAATATCATGAAAGTAATCTGGCCAATAACTCAGTGAGTGCAGCTCTTGCTGCCCACCCCACAGCACCCCAGCTATTAAGATGACCCACAGGAACATCACTGCTCTGCAGAGGAAACTCCCGTGGTGTTCAAGGCCCCGAGTCAGGGCCTTGTGGAGGCCTTGTTCCACCTTCATAGTACAACCATGGGCACACAAATGGGGCACAGTGTGGCAGTCCCTTCTTCCCAGAGTTTCAGGCCTGATGCTGCCAGAGAGCACTAACCATGGGCCTACCTAGCCAAGCAAATCTGGCTAGCAACCATCTATGTGTTGCTCCAATATAGCACTGACCAACCAGTAATCCCATACTGTATATACATCTATATGACATTTTTGTCCCTTTGAATTTAAATTGGCAATCCTCCATCATCCTTCTTCTAAGGCTGAGCAGAAACTTTATTGGTCTATCCCACGACAGAGAAACATAGGTAGAAGTGCTTGGGCTAGTCATGTACCGTGCTGTATCTCAGTCTTAATGTAAGCCCACAACAATTTCTGCTCTCTTTCCATGTCTGCTAATGTTGCAATGAAGGCACCAGGGCAATGTCTATGCTTGGCTTCTGGGTACATGATGTGCAAGCAGCATCCATGTCCCAGGCCTGGCAATGGTTTCATAGTATCCCCGCTGTCACTGTCCTTGCATGTCAGTCATGACATCCACTGTCACACCACATCTCACAAAAACTTGTTGGCTTGTCTGGCAAAGTCTTTCTTTCATCTACCCTGTCACCTGCTTGTCTGTGCTATGCAAATATCATAACCCATAAATGAGTCCTTTAAAATGTCTCATTCTTCACCATCCATGCTGATGAATGGTTGCTCAACATTGGAGCAATACTACTTGAGACTTTTGAAGTTCAGAAAAAACAACACAGCGTTGTGAATTTCACACAGAAGTAGAAATTACCACCTACACCAGTGGTATCAGCAATTTGATTCTCCTCCTTTGAGAGACTCTGCTATGAGTACCAGACACAAGCACAAGTCATTTTGTACCCCCACTGAAGTCTTTTGGTGTAACCCTGGTGGTCTTGGATGGTTTTATCCCTATCATCTGGTGCTGTGTCCTTCAGTACTTCAAAAGTCATCTTCGTATTTCTGTGAAAACATTTAGTCTTAGCTCTGGAGCAGGAGTAAACCTACTTTCTGTCTGCTGTTCCAATCCAATGAGAACTTCATTTATAAAGTATGCACACAGAAGTAATCTATATATACAGTACAGCAGTTCAGCAGCAAGTAGCTGTTATCACCAGAAAGTTCAGGAAAGCAGAACTGGACAGTATACATCTGATCATTTAATTTGCCCAGGTCAGTATAGCAGCATTCAGAAAACATGACACTCACAGCTGAACTAAAGCCATGCATGCAGTTTGTTCCCCAGGTAATATTCACATAAGGATTAATGGCCAGAAGTATTAGAACAGTTTTGACATTCTCTAGGACCTCATTGGTGATCATTTCTAATGGAACTTGAAGCTTTGGAAGGAAAGATGCAATGGAAAATAAGGCTTCTTTTATTTGGTTAAGAAATGAATACAAGCGGTGATGCACTCTAAACTGCATAGTGATTCATCATCCTGCACAAATGCAAAGCATCTCCTTTTCCACTTGGAGACAAACATGGCATAATAGATACATACCAGAAAAGTCAGAAGAAGGAAATGCCCAAGGAAGAAGTTCTTGTAGGTAGTAGGGTAAATGCCAGTAGAAACAATAAATATGCAAAAGCCAATCAGCTCCTCTTCATTGTATTTCATTCTCTTTGGCGAACCTAAAGCCACACAGTTCTCTGTGAATGGTAGTGGAAAATGTCATGTCTAAGAAGTAGAGTTTCAACACTGGAAATAGTTTAAATATTACAAAATAGATGACTTTTAATAACCTTAAACTTGAGATATGCCTTAAAAATATGATCCATATGTTCATAGCCATATATTTTGGAAAATACATATTCATGGTTGATGAAATCAGTATAATTTTATGTGCAGAATTCCAATTCCATCTCAAGTAATAAGAAAGAAATAAGGCTTATGAGATCATATTCTAACATTTCCCGCTACCAGAAAACCTCCTATTTAATTTGGCTTGCTGTGCTTGCAATTAGCAAGAATATGCCATTTTTCTAGACAACATAACAGCTGACTATCTGGCATAGTGTTGTGTGGCATTATTAGGGAGTACTAAGAAAACAAGACTGTTGAAAATTCTTTTCTAGCACATTATATTTTAATATGCCATAAAGATGGCAAAAAAAAGGCTGGGTGGTGCTTAATTAACCCTCCATCCTCAACCTTGATTCTCCTTTGTGGAGATATGTTTTTAGAAATAATTCTACTACACTTCACTGAAAAGCAGTGATTTTTTGTTTCTTTCCTTTTCCCTCCCTGCATCCTGTTCCCCAGAATAAGCTATGCTATGTGTTAAATCTCAGTATTGGTGGACAAAAGCTAATTTGTTAGGCCTTTTTCCAGACATTTCATAATAATTAAAAATGTAAGACCATGGGCTTCTTTCTGAGGACGCACAACTAGAGCAAGAGCAGTTCCTACACACTTTCTGTTGGTGTCAGAAAACATACTCAAGCTTTACGTGCATACTGACTGGAAGAAAAATAAAAATGATGTACATGACTTTGCAGATACCAGCACTGGTATTCAGCACTCAGACCACAACAGAATGCAAATGATCAGATCTGCTGTACTTCTTTAATCACACATATTTTGATGCCGTTGCTTCCCAGCTGACACACTTTAGCTAACGCCGGGCGTGAGCCTAATCTTCGATTATTCTTCAGCATAACAACTGCTAACGACTTTCACTTTTACGATATACTAGTACTGCATACGAAGACATAGAAAAACAGTTACTAATAGTGGAGAGTCATCTGATTTGGGGAATATAAACTGTGAGTTGTTGATGATCTGAACTAAATACTGGTGAACCAAAAATACACTGTTGAAGCTTACAGTTCAAGTATGAATGTAAACCATAGCATTAACAAGAGTCTGGTTTGAGACACTCATATTTGAAATATTTCATCTCTTCCCCCTTTCTCCAGAATTCGCACCATAAAATGTACACCAGATGCAAGAGAGTAAGAAAAAACCTGTGGGTCCCTATCTTAAGATTTACTTTTCTGTGCGTTCAAGATGGCTATTTGAATAGCAAAAAGTCCCTTTCCCTTCTTCTGCACTTACATATGCCCCGATTACGTCAGTAAAGAACAGATTTGTCTGAGAATTTTCAAGTTAGTGGCCCACATAGTAAGAAACAGAAAGTCTTGGCAGAAGAGACGTTCATGTTTGCTGCATATGTGTTTATAAATTAGCCTCAGATTGAGTCTTCGCTCTCTAATTCTTTTAATCAGTGAAAATTACTAAGAATTATAGTATGTAGACCACTTCTGAATTCTAAGGTCAGTTTTTACGGATGAAATGTTATTAAGAGCGATAGTTTCTGACTTGTACCATATTAAAAACAACAACAAAAAACAAATATAGGCTTTTTCCTGTCTTTGTAACAACAAAAAAGATTCCCACAAATCTGCATGGAGCCTCCATTGCTGTGATCTACATGATAAGGAGATCATCTGAAGTATAGCTGACAACTAGCATGGCTTCCCAAGTACTGAAGTTCCTAGGCAGTACGCTTGATGAAAAACACATTGCATGTTCATTTATCTCCTACGTCTATTTAAAATGTAAGATATAAACATCTCTTCTACGAACATATTCAACAAACCTCTATCTGGTTTGCATCCTTCAGTCACTGCAGTGACATTTTGTTCGCTAATCCATTGTGGAACTGATTTTTAGAAAAATAGAAGCAAGCTCAATTTGTTAAGTTTAACGTGATCTCATAATATCCTTCCAATAAGTCTAACACTGTGGTTCTGGCTGGCTCCCGTTATTGCTTGCTGGTGACAGATACGCTGGTGCAAATTCTTCTTCCATAATTAATCTGCTCCAAGATGAAAAAAAAAAAAAAAAGAAAGGGGATAAAAAGGAGCTGAAAGTAAACTTCTAAACAACATAGGAAAAATCAAATGAGAAAAAACAAAACCCCAGGCACTGAAAGAGAAAAGTGATGCTTGATATCACTGTGACTACTGAGTAATTATCATGAACAACAGCATAGTGGTTTGGGCAGTACGTTACCTCTCTTTAACTCGGCCTGCTGTCCATACCCTCATGTGCAGTTACCAGCTTTGTTGCCTTACTCTCTATTGCTACAGGCTCTAGAAAGGGGAGGTAAAGGAGAGGTGAAATGGACTACAGTTAATTCTAACACTCCCAGCCAGTCCACATCCCTGCGAATTATTACAGCTTATGGTGTACAGAGTGTTTCAGAGCCACAGATTTTTACTTTTAGAAGTTAAAACAAGTTGGCATTTTTGGATAAACGAAACAAAAAGTTTGCAAATTCCATGTGCTATAATTTCCAGCCATTTCATTTTCTACCAAAGCTACAAGAGGAGAATGAACAAAAAATCACTTCATTAATAACCTCATCTGACGCTCTGAAATTCAAAGAAAAACATCCTATTTTCAAAAGTTAACAGTTTAATTGCTACCAATAAACTTCTTCAGTTTCCTGCTCTGCACAGTTCTGACTGTGCTGCGAGATTTCCATGCTTTCGTTAATCCCCAAATGTGCCCATCAGATAAAGTTTTCTATTTGGATAGCACTTCTTTTCTTTCCAAAGTTGTTCATAACTCTGGAACATGAGCTTAAAAATGCCAAGCTGCTAAGATGTCTCTTTATCTGAGCGAATGCATCCTCAGTTAAAGCGATAGACCCCTACACTTCAGAGATTGCCTTGAGGAAAACCAGGCAGAAATTCGAGTTAAACATGACTGATGAACTACAACAGTGAACCTAATGTACCTCAGAGTTGAACTCAATGCATTTTAATCGTTTAATTCAATTTAATGCACACTGTATAAATCACATACCTTTTGATTAGAACAGTTTTTAGAGCGCCTGGTTTATTTCTATGACAGTTTCAGGCCTGATTCCTATGAGGAGTCTTTGAAATTCATCTGCATACAGCAATTCTGAACCCCTGCAAGGACTCCAGAGAGTCATTTCAGCAGCAGTACCAGCTGACAGACATCAGGGCTCCCCTGGTGTCCCCCAGGGGCCAGATGAGAAATCTCTACTTACTAGAGAGAATTGGTACAGCACAGTGAGATAGCATGAAGAGCCATGAGACCTTGAGAAGATCTATAGATATTTTGGGGTGTAATGAAAGCAGGATTCTTGCCTTTTTTAGTATTTCAGCAGGGCAGAATATAACCAGCAGTCAGGTAAAATAGGGGACGTGAGAAAATTATAAGTTGTTTAACAGGGCAGACTACATGTAAGAAAATAACAGCTTTTCTATCTCTAGAATCTGCTGGCTGTGACTGTTACCTCCACGAGGTGTGGAAGAAAAGTGCAATCAGTTTGCAGCCCACTGGCTATGACAGACCATGTCTGCCACACGTGACTTAGACCAGCGTTTCTCTGTGAAGGCAGTGATTGGAATATTGCTCCTCTATTTAGCTGAGTCTTTTCATCAGGCACATTAAAGTTTAGTTATCTATAATTGGCAAATTTTAAGAGAGAAATCAGGGAGCAGACTGATGAATAGGTTATTGGTTCATGCAGCTTCTGTATCTTTTGAAAAGGAAATTACAAAAAAAAAAAATGTCTGTAGTGTAGTCTGGTGTTCAAAACTTCAACAGCAAACTGAGTTTCAATGAGCAACTCTCAACCACCACCTTCCTACACAGGAAACTTCTCTTAGAGGCAACTTAAGCTTCCTCAACTCTGTTTCAACATGGCAACATTGAAACCAAAGTTTCCATTTTCAAAATTTAATTTTGAAATTAGAAAAAATACCAATTAGTTGAAATTGGGCACAGCTGCTCTGGGTAAAGCCTAAAAGGCAGCATGCTCCTAAGGTGTGATAGCAAGATCAAGTTGTTGATGAAGCTCTGGTGAGGATTTGTGCTGTTCTGATGCTGCTATTAAGTAAGTGCTCTTATTTTAGATGCTGAGGAGAAAATATTAAGGGAATTTAGATGGCTCTCGCTTTTTGAAGCTGAGTGTTACATCTCAGTTAACCTCATAATTATAGAGATAGAAAAAGATGCTGCTTTGCTTAGTGCTAAAAAAATATGGGATCTGTGAAACAGTAAGATAATTGTAAAGAGAAATCTTTGCCTCCTTCTAAATATATGTCAGTTCATGTATTTATCCTCCAGCAATAAAAATGGAACTGTTTATTTCTTGCTGACAAAATGTTCTCAGTATTGATAATAGTAAATGTAGTTATTTATCCAACACTTTTTTCTGTAAAAGCCAAAATGAAGTAATTATTTTAATAGATAAATGACTTCTCTGGAAGATTACAAATGTGCATTTTTGTGCTGCTTCGAGTAATTCTCATATTTTCATCATATGCTTTCTCAGAGGTCTGTCAGGTGACTACAACCAGTTGGCACTTCACAGAAGTGCTATGAGATGAATTAGGGAATGTTCAGTGGGTTTATTGCAGCAATTTTGTTGTTCTTTTTCCCAAACATTCAACATTTCTCTACTCTTGAAGAGCTCTTTTTTTTCACCTTATGACTGAGGTAATGTTGCGATAAAATGAGATTGACTCTCCTCCATATGCTATAAACAGCTATAGAATTGCAGATAATTCTAAGTCACCCCCAAAATGCTATGCTTTAATACTATTTAAATTCAGAACATGCATATCCAAGGATTGTTTTAGTGCAAAATCTTTAAAATGCCCTTTCTTAAAAAATGTGCAACTGTAACCCTTCCATGGCAAATTATCAGGTTTAGCATAAAAAAAAAAACAACAACAAACAACAGTATAATCTCATTGGTTTGTAGCCCACTCAGATTTATTTCATTGTGGAATTCTTCAGGTATTTTTTCCTGACCTGTATTAAATATAGAGAATAAAAATTAGAAGCTAATGCTATTGCTTCTACAGAGAAACTAGTCACTATTTCTTAAATGCTGTAATTTCTTCTGGGTCAGATGCACATTACTCAAAAATTCACAGCAAACAATATTTGATATCATAAGTCATGTGAAAGCACTAATGTGTTTTGTGAAGTGACCGCTGCAAGTACAGTGCATGCTTGGACTCAGAACACATTTATGGTTTGGAGAAAATCTAGAGCTAACGAAAGTGGTAGTAAATGTGTTCTTAGGAATACTGTATACTTCATGCTAACCATTTATTTATGGTGTGGGCCAGATCCAAGATAGAAAAAAAAATTAATAGCTGTTTTCTGGCAGGAGAGCTTACTCCATTATTATGCACTGGATATCACAACAAAGAACTGTTTTTATTTGGGATCTCCCACTGAATTGACAAAACATTTGGCTGTCATCCTTAGAAATTTTGGATATACAAAGCCAGGCTTTGCAATAAATATTTACTTTTTTTTTTCTTTTAAATATTTGAAGAGTCATGCCAATTCAAAACGTGAAAAAAAGGCTTTAAACCTTCAAAGACATTGAAGCAATATTTTGTTTTTCTCATTTTAAAATATTCATTTCTTTTAACTGTATCTGTGCTTATCATTTGGGAATTCTTAGTAAGATCCAATTGTCTGAGGCTTTTAAGATAATGGAAGAGAAAATGTGGAAGCTGCTGTGGCAAACGGGTTATTATCCTGTGAATTTGTTTTCTGCCTAAGATTTGACAGAGGTTTAGAATCTTGGGTGGATATTTCAAATATCTTTGATCAGGCTATTTTGTAAGGGAACAATAACATGTATCTGATTAGATCTCATTTGTGGGATTGATATTTAAAATAATGGCTTGTACAAAACCTTGAAATGAGTTTTCTTGTCGTTCCTTTTTTTATTTTATTTTTTAAAGTGGAACACAACTGCAGTAAGCTAAGCTGTATTCACATGAAGTTAATACTGCAAAATGGGAAAACTGACAGTGAATGTAGCTGTAGCATTTCCTGCTTTTTCCATCAGCATGTAATATAACACAGTGTTAGGATGAGAGCAGTGGATTTGCCTGAAGTACCCAGGTCAGGCAGGTGCAGTACTGCTACTTTACTGCCCCAGGTTTCAAGCTTCCACCAGTTGTGATTGTGCAGGAGAGTTGTGTAAGGGTGGGAATGAGTTAAACGTGTCACTCAGGCTTGTTGATTATAAGCCAAGTGTTGGCTCTTTAGTATTAGTGCTTGACATTATTATATCCACATAGATAAACTATGTAGACTCAATATCCTCACCTGTTTTGCAAACTACAATGCAAAAAGGGTTATCTAATAGCTGACAATGTCATTAGCTGAAGAACAATTGTTCTAGCAATATTACAGAAATTGGAAAAAAAATCTTTCATCATATGGCAGTTTAAATAGAGAGTTTTCTGCCTAATCACTTGTACAGCTTAGAGCACGCTCTAACAATTCCATCTCCTCCGTGGAGTGACTTATCTGGCAATGCTCAGAGAACCTGACCTAATTTCAGCAACCCTTCTCATACTCGTGCTAATATGAAATGTGACGAGAGCACTTAAAAACTATTCTTGATAAAATCTCGGGGGCAAAAGGTGGTTTCTCATTCTCATTACCCCAGCAGGCAGCTAGACAAACCAAGCTGTCTTAACAGGAATTCAAGTGACTCATCACTTAAAAGCCAATTACAATGCTAGCACATATTTAAAGTATGCGTTCTATAGTAGTTCGGAATGTTTCTTAGGGCCTGTAAGGGAGGTGGCTGTTTATAAGTGTGACTGAATATTTATATCACTAATGTTTTCCTTCTCAAAGATTCTTGATAAACATTCAAAAATAGTTCACCCTTATACGATATATGAAAAATTTGACAAGCATAATTGCTTTTTCTAAACGTCTATTGAAATAGTTAGAACTTGCATGTTTTCTGTCTCAATTCAAAGCTCTCCTGTAAGTGTTTAACATTTCAAATAACTGGTTATCTCAACTGGATATTATTCAATTAGTCCGCTTGTAAAGGTGAAGTCATTTCAGGACAGCTGAAATCTTAGAAATTCTTTTTGTTGTTGTTGTTGTTTTTTTTTTTTTTTTTTTTTTTTTTTTTTATACTGGTCTTCTCACTAAGATGTCCTTTAAGTTTGATTTGAGTTTATGTGGCTGAAAAAATTACTGCCTTTTCAAAAAGTTCTGTCTACACCTTGTAAAGCAGGGTGTGACTGTCTGTCAGTACCAGCTAGAAATGCTACCCCTGGTAATATGAGTCTGATGGTTACAAGGCTCTCGGGAGTTTTGTTGCTCTCAAGCAGTGCTACTGAAATGTTATTTCTGAAACTGTTAATGTACGCAGTGATTTTTATAGTGATGTTCACACACCTGAATTGTGTTCTTTGAAGTGTGTTCACAGCGTCATTGTTAGAATCTGAGAAACCACCATGATTGCTACAACCCATTTGCACTTAAAATGATGTAAGTTCTATAAGGCTCTGATAATAAAACCCCAGGAGGAAATGAATTGATAATACAGATTAAAGTCAGAATAAATACCAGAACACATAGGTGTGGAACAATGTGGAAAAATACAGAGCAGTAGAGGTACTGCTGCCGGGGTGAAAACTTAGGAACCATCACTGGCCAAGTTACAGGATTTTAACTTCAAGATAGTGATCAGAGTCATTAGGCAACAGATTATACTTTCATCCTATGAGGCCTCTTTCAGGGCGTGAATGCTTCAGCAGCTATTGGATCAAACAGCACTTCAAAATGCAAGGTACTTGATTGAGTTGCACTCAGTACATTCAAGTTGTGGGTGTGTATAAGCAGCTGACAATTACACTTCATACTCTGAAACAGAGTCATAATTTATGTGTCAATGAGCCTAAATCTTTGACTCTGCTCCCCTTATATCTGAACTCCTTTTATGGTACCTGCCAGCAAAGAGAACTTTTTTGTCATCTTGACCTTTTTCTTAGTGGGATGTATAGTTCTGTGTTTTTCTTTTAAAGTTCTTGCTGTACAAGCAGAAGTCTCTTGGCATACGCATGCTGTTTCACTAGAGTGAAAGGGAATTAGTCATATCAGCCAACATTTTTAAATCCTTCCAAACTGAGATTAATTGCCAGATGTTCCAGGAACTTTATCATCGGCTGGGTCAGTCCTGATGTCCTTGCTTTGTGGTATATTTGGTAGCGTTTTTTTGGCACAGCGTATCATTTCCTAGACAGCTTCAAGGGCTCTAGTTAAATGAACGGATTTTGCTTTTTTAGGCTTTGTGCATTTTTAGTCTGTGGGAAATGTGAGAAGTCTGCATGATTTCCCTTGATTATAGTGTAATCTGAGAGTACCACCACAAGAGTCTGATCTGTTTTTGCTTTAAATATACGTAGGTAAGTGCTAACAGAATTTGCATGTGAGACTCACGATATGCGGAGAATAGACTTTACAACAAGATCCCTTCCCATTCATGAAATCCTGTATTTAGTACTTACCTTAGGGCATTTTTGCCTCACAGTTCCCATGTACGTAGTCATAGCCTCAAGGAGAAATCTTTAGTTAAAGCAACTCCTCATTAATACAAAAAGGACAATCAGCAGAAGAAATGTTAGAGGTAGCCTGCACCCACCAGCCAGAGATCACGCAGGCTACAGCCATAAATCAGAGCTGTTTTTAAAATAGCTGGTCAGACAGAAGAAGCGTGCTTGCTGCAGGACAGAGTGCAGTCCCTGACAGCCACCTGAGCAACAGTGGCTTGGGAAGGATTGACAGCCTGCTGCTTTTTGTAGCCCAATCTTTCTCCCTTTGCCCGTTTATGGTATAGGCTCCTGGTGCTCAAGGAGGCTCCTGGAGATACCTTCACTCACCCAGCCAAACCATCTCACCACAAAAGAGCTGCTGTTCTACACAGTCTTTCATTTACCCTTGATGTCATAAATCCTTATGGATCAGCACTGGTGTTTCAAATTTTTTTGAAGTGGGGGAGAAGGTGATGAAATAATTTGGATTTCTAATTTGCAGCATTTGCTCTCAGCAAAGCCACAGAATGACAAATATTTAACAATTTATGGTGTGGCCTTTTTTCTGCTAGAAATATGAGGATGATAATCATCTGCAGATGTAATTAACTCACAACATTTTGGGGTATTTTTACAGAGAGAAAAATATAACTTGATAAAGAGACTACGAAAATGCCTCTTGGGAAGGCCGATCCTTAGTCATGAGTGTCATGGAGAACCGTAGTTTCAGACTGACATTTCTTTGTACGTTTGTCAAAGATCATATGGTCCTTGTCCCAGTAACAACCAATGAAGGGTACTAATGGTACCTCTGCAGCACTACTGCCTCATGGATTCAGTGTTCAGGAGGAGTTATGGTGCTGCTAACATACCGGTGAAATGGGATAACTTAGTGGAGTACACAGACAGCCAGACTGGGGTTGGTTCACATGTTAACTGTGATTTTTCTACTGCTACCTTGGACAGATAAGTAAAAACTAAAACTGTTTGAAAAGCATTTTGCGTTCTACAGAAAACAAGTTTCTCATCGAACTTCACTCCTGTGTGGGTTGTCGTTTTTTATGTCTAGCAAGCGTAATATTACTTCACAATTATTTTTTTCATTTTTTCTTCTCTTTCCCAAACTACAATTTGAATTACAGACAGCTGAATCTGACCTAAAGACTACAAGTGACTCTTACTATATGCTATTGTCAAAAAAGTTGACCAGCCATACATAGACCTCTTTTATTTTTTTTCTTTTTGTATAAATGATAAACTCAGTGGTCAAGTAATTGCATTTAATTATTCTGAATAGATTTTATTCCATATATTTGGGTGATGATGGTAGTTAGCAGCAAACAATTTTAAGATACTAAACATAAAAGACTGTTTGTTTGTTTGTTTGTTTTTGTAATAAACTTTACCCTTGTTGCATGTGGCTCTGTTTGATATGTAATTTTGAGTGTAATGCAATGTTAATTCTAGCTCTCTGTGTTCTGAAAATCTAATTGGTCTTCCATTCAATACCACTGTATCCGTTGCCTCACTTTGTTCTTATGCACTTTGTTTACTGAAGCAGGTGTCAGTAAAGAAGATGTGGAAAAATTAGCGAGTGCTCCATGTTCCTTTGCACTGATGGTTTGCAATACATCACTTTCCCTCTTTGACAATTTTTTTTAAAGAGTTTTTTTGGAAAACAAATAATTTTTCAAATATTTTACATTCTGAAATGTGGTGTTTATATATCTGTAAGTTATCTGTTTTTAACATTTTTGTCATTCATCAATGTAAAAATACATATGTGCATAGACTAGGCATATAATGACTGTACTGATGGAGCTTTGGTTTCTATTTCAAAGGATATTTTGGTTTCTATTCAGATATCTATTTTATCATCCAAAAAACACAAAGGGACATTTTTAGGCATCTGATATCAACTTTGTTTATCCCTTGTATTCTCAGTACTTTTTGTCTTATTTTTCTGCTTGGATTTGGATATTTTTTTAACTTGATTTGACAATAGGATAGATTTCCACTAAAAGATGTCGTGTAGTAACTCTACAGTTTAAGGTAATTCTGCAATAAGAAGTCTGATCTGAAACTGGATCATGCATAGAAAGTGTACTACAAGGTGAACTGAGATTCCACAGTACTAAAGAGCAAACCCGAAAAGCCCTCTCCTGGGGTGCAAGGTGGTCTCAGAGGCACTAAAATCAATGAAGACTGTATTTCTATTTATAGTTACACTTATGAGCTGACCAGCTAACTTTTCTCCCTACTGAACACTCCTAAGGGTGCATCTACAGTCTCTCTGGAGGCTTCCTATAGCTATCCCAATAGCCTCCTGTAAACAAGGCTCCTTGGGAACTGTGATGAGGGGAAGACTGGTTTTTAATTTAATGGCTGCATGTTCCAAGAATATGTGAAAATCCTGAAATGTAGTTCCTGTTGTAAAGGACATTTTAATTATTCACTATCTGTTTTGGTTAAAATGCAGGAATGGGTTCATCTCAGAAAAATTTAAATGTTCTATACTTCTGTTTCCTGATGTCTAAGTTCAGTTTAACTGTTTTTTTATGATATTATTTCTAATTGATGTTTACGAAGATTTGCGAATGATTTCTCGAAAAAGTCTGCATTTAAATTAGACAGTGTAAGATAATTAGAAACAACAGACATCCAGTATAATGAAAGCATTAAATGTACTGGAAGACCTACTCTACATGTAAGATACTTGAAGATAATTTGCTCTTTCTAATTGAAGCATGGCAGTAAATGTAGAAGACTGGTGAATTTTCTTACAGTGCAGACTTTAGCTATGTAAATGAAGAGATTGTGCATCAAATCTATACTGGCCTGTGGTAAACAAACTTTTACTGCAGTTGCAAACCACACTGTGAGTTCTAATTAAATAGTTTATAGATGGTTATTGCGCAATAGCAAATGCAATCAAAGAAAAACAGAAACTCAGATATGTTGTGAACTGAGAGCAATGTGGAGTAACATGCATTTTGACAGCAGCGCTTTGTGAAGAGCACTACAAGCAGAGCATTGTCTTCTGGTTTTGAAGTCTCTGAGCAACAGGGACACAAGGTTTTCTCCTGCACGGTCTTCACCCTCTGCCTGATACTTTGATGTGCACTCTTTTTACACTACTATAGTGTGAGATAAGTAAGAAAGAGTTCTTATCATGACTTCAAACTCATTTATTTAGGAAGAAAAAAGAAAATAGGACATCTCGTATACCTACACTCATAAAGGCCCCTATTAGGTCCTTTCAGTTTAGACTAGTCACTGAATAGGGGCCACAGTAAAAAAAAATAAAATCCTTCCTCCAGAAGGAACCACGAAGGAAATGAAGTTGCAGTGACTGAATGGGCGACCATCCTCAGTTTCAGGACATTCCTAGCTCAGCCAAATGGTCTCTTTACTGGTTTGAGAACTATTGCACCCAACATGTAAGTGAGAATGAAAAACGAGTCTTGGATAAAATTAGCGTGTTGCGTTTGAAACAGCAGGAGTCCAGGAGTTGATTCATGAACAATAGCTTGGCTGTAAACAGCTAAAATTTCTATCCTGACTATCTCACTGTGTTTACTGTCATTGTTTCCTTTATGCTGGGTGACATATATAGCAAAACCGAATTAAACAGTATTGTTTCTGGTAAGAACACATGGGAGAGAATTTTCTCAAAGCAAACAACCTCACGGTGGACTAAGTGCAAATCCCTTAGCAATTAATCATACAGCTTACACTGGTAAGTTGTTAAGACATTGGCCATATAATTCACCAATGTATTATTTTGTTGTTTGGAGACTTTAATACACAGTGTTGTTTATTTCATGTGTGTTTCATCTGCGCTAAATGTTTTGTGTCAGCCTGTAGAAAGGAAAACATGTTTTGCTGTGCGTTGAATAGTAGATGAGTATTTGGAAGATTTCAAAACATTTGCTTCGGTAAATTTTTAATTAGTTTGTATAAAGTGCTTTGGAATACTCTCAAGAAGGATGACTTGTGTTGCTGTTTACAAGCCATAGTGACACATACTCAACAGAAGAAAGAAAAGTGTCATGTTTGGAATTCTGGCATCCAGTTAAAAACCAGTGTATAGTACCTTGTAACTCATTTACAGTTCTGTAAGACTAATGAAGCTACTTATATAGATGATACACAGGGCTCCTTTTGGTACTAATTTAGACACAGCTCATTCACAAATCAGGAGTACTAAAACTGGAGAAGTGTCCAGTGCTCACGGAATATGTAAGTATGAATTCTTCTCTTTTTTGATGCTTCAGTCTTTGGGTGGACATGAAAATTTTCACCCCTCAGTGGGACTGTTAGCAAAGGGTGGGGCTCCAGGACTGCATCCAAACATGCTTTTCATAACCAGCAGAATGTGGCTACATTTTGGGTACTCCCCAAGTTTGTTTAGCCAGATCTCATTGACAGCAAATGCAAAATCAGGTGATCCTACTGAGAGGGCTCGGCTAGGGAGCCAACAAGATTAAAGACTTATTTGGGAAATATCATGACTTCATCAACCTTCAGATAAGCATTTGATATGACTCTAAAACTAGGTTAACATAATGTAGTACCAGTGTCAAGCATTGCTTAAGGAACCTATGTTTTGGGGAATCTTTAATATATCCATCTCACTGAAACTGCATCAGAAGAAAATAGAGACATCAATGATAGAGTTTCTCTCCTTTTGTGGGCCTGACAGGGATTCACTCACTCACAGGGAGACATAGATAAACGTGTTGTTATTGAAGCTGCAAGAAGCGATTTAACACCATTTATTTTTATTGTATAGTACTGGGAGTTTCAAATTTGGAACATTAAAATTCATTTTCAGATTGTTTTTTAATGTTGGTTTTGCTTAATATGATACTCAAAACTATTTTTTTCATTGTCTCCTTATAGAGAACCAGTCTGCACCCTCTAGTCTAGCAGTAAATGACTGATGTTCTTGTCTTAGAGCAACTCCTATTTCAGGACTTTCATTCTCGGGAAGGCAATTTTTAAGATCGTGCTCATTATCACCATCCAAATTGTGTTTCTCAACCTGCTGTGCTGCAGTGGGAGCAGCAGTGCTCCCTGTGCCCCCTGTGCAGAGCAAGAGTCACTGCCGCAGTGTGTTGCCATGGAGCTAGCGCGGGCTGTGCCGGGCCTTGGACTTGCCTCAGGTTGGTTCTTTTTTTATTTTTTTAGGGACTTTTAAGACCTTCTGGTTCCAATCCCCTGCTACAGGCAGGGACACCTCCCTCTAGACCAGGTTGCTCACACCCCCGTCCAGCCCGGTCTTGAATGCCTCCAGGGATGGGGCATCTACAACCTCACTGGGCAACCTGTTCCAGCGTCTCACCACCTTCACAGTAAATAATTTCTTCTTAAAATCTAGTCAAAATCTACCCTCTTCAGTTTAAAGCCATTTCTCTTTGTCCTTTCACTGCATGCCCCTGTAAATGTTACTCTCTGCTACTGGGCCATGGGCGCAGCAGAATTTTTTAAGGGATGCAAGTGAAAGAAAACACGTAAAGGTTTCCTGATAAGGAATTACTTTAAGCAAAATGAAAGGTTCACTTTGGTGTTGTATGTTTTCTCATAACACTCAACACTCACAAACAATATTTCATGGGAATTATTCCTTTCTTTTAGAGAATTATCCATTCAGGAAGTGAGTAAAAGGGATGTAGCTGTGTTTCATGGCTTCCCCCATGAGCAGTGCTCCTGGTGGCAGGCAGCAGGGGCAGCACTGCCTGGTTTTTCTGAGTGTTTCAGGCCATTCAGATTTGAAAAAAGTGTTGTAGAAAGTACTAGATAGTGCATTATAAAATACACATTTTCAAAATAATTTTAAAATTCTTACTTAGCTACGAAATATAGAATAAACCTGCTTTGTACTGACCACAGTTCTCTTCTTTGCATGCAAACATTTTTTCTTTTTTCACTGAAATCATATGGAATTTCATACTGATGATTATCATCTCAGCCCAAACGTCTGCTCTTAGATTTTTGAAGGATGCCTTGGTATGGCTCATTTAAATCAGTGGGATACTTGCCTGCACCCATACGGTGTTGAAGCAGGGCAAAGTTGTACGCTGTTTTGTGTTTCAGGAGGGCAGAAGTTTCTCTCAAAATTTTGTTCTGGAAATGCAAAAGTAAAGAGGGGTCTGATGGCAACTGACCGTGGACAATACAGTATATACAAAATTGTATTCACATGACTGCTGATATCTTCTTTTTCACAGCCATTTTTCTTCTGAAACTTGAAAGCTACTGAAGATTTATTGAAAATTGCTTCCTCACAAAATGAAAACTTAAATCTTACTAAGGACTGTAGGGCAGCTGAGTAAAAAAGGCTTAGCAGTAAAGGAGAAAAAGAAGGAACAAACAAAAGCTTGAAGACTTGCCTTCTTCCCCCCTCATTTTACTGCATAAACTCAAAGCGCTTACCAAAAATTACTTTTCAGAAGCCAAACCGACATTATTCTGCAGTAATGTTTTCACAACTGACCCTGGTTGCAGCTTGATGTTTATAGCTGAGCTGCTCTCAGGGCTGGTGTTCTGCCAGCAAGGAATTCGTGCTGCTCTGCTCCAAGCGCTAGGCTCCTGCTGTCCCCTGCTCCGCCCAGCACTTGCACTTATCTGGCAGTAAGATGGCTGGTGTTGATAGAGCAGCAGAGAATTAACCCTATGGAAAGGTAATTAATTTTCTGCTACATTTTAATTTCAGTGCCTGAGTGGAGTGTCTCGCACTGGGAGAAGCAAGCAGGATGTGCAGAGTGGGTTAGCGCAGCCAAGGTAAGGAGGAAGGGAGGTGACTCCTGGCAAACACCAAGTGTTGCAGTCAGCTTGGTGGTACTGTGGAGCATGGCCACCAGTCATCTGCCTCCAGATCCATAGGTGCACGAATCTGTGAAGAGTTTGTAAACTTTTAGGCAACTTAACTATGCCGAGAGCCCTGGTAACAAAGAGTTAACTGTCAGCCACATTGATGGTTTGGCAATCTAGACAGATTAGAGGCTGACATTGTCTTTTCTTATACCATTTATTGTGAATGGAGTTCTTTGGTGCCACAAATAAGAGACATTTTGGGTAGAAAAAAAAACAAAACATCCTCCCTAAATCATAAAAGCGCAAGCTGAGCTTGGGGCTCAGTGAAGGGTAGAAGACAAGCCAAGACCATGAAACTGTGAAGAGCTTGGATGCTGTCCTTGGACACAGTCTGGATGGTCTATTAAAAGTTGTCTCTCATGTCAGTAACTCACATGGGCTGAGCATATTTGTGGGCGAGAGTGCTATAAAGCCTTTTTGTGCTCTTGTGTTTCATGTGTTTAATAATAAGAGAGCAATGACGCTATAAATAGGAACACCATAGTTGGTAAGGACTGGGGATACAAAGAAGATATGTGGTCTCAGCTATGACAGGAGGGCAAAGAAAAAGGAAAGAAAGAATCATCTGAATCAGCTTCTACAGAAGTGCTTCATTAAAATAAGATTTGTACACAACCAGTGGACAGCACAACTGCCTTTTGTGAAGTGAACAGCTAGCAAGAAGGAGTGTGCCTTTTTTGGTCACGTTTTTAAAAGGGTTGAAAAATATGTGCTTAGTAGGTGTTGTGTCTTTTCTAAGTAGTGTGAGGCTTCCTGTGTATTAAGAGCATTTTTTACCAGTGTTTGTACTTTGCTCTTATATTCTATCACGGAGAAAACTTCTTCCTCCTAATCCCGTCCCCCCAAGAATATATCAAAACAGTATCAATCAAGGTTTTGATGCACCTCGCCTACACACCACACAGTTAAGCATAATGAACAGAAGCTGGAAGGACAGATCTGCTCATTTAATGCAGCCAGCCTGTGTTGTGTTCTGATACAAACTGATAATAGATTCATAAGTGAGCTCGTCTGGATATTAACTGAGCACTTTTTTTCAGCCTTGTTGTGGAAAAGGCAAAGCGGAAAAATGAGGGGAGACTCTTCAGTTTGCATGCCAACAGCAATTTGCATTGCTGAAAAAGATGGACTATGTTTGTTCTGAGACATTAATTCCAGGTAACCAAGTGAATGTGTGTTTTCACAATACTGAACTCAGCGTGTTTTAAGCAGAAAGTGACACGGAGGAATTGGGTGCCAACACTTATTTTAATTGGTATACCTAAAGAGCTTGCCGTATCAGAGCTTTAAAGACATATTAAACACATACCAGGTTGCAAGCACTTCAGTAGTTTCATAGCGACATCATAAGCTCACAGGTCTTTATTTATATAAGTTTTTAATCACCTCTCTTGGGCATAAGTGTTCAGCTTTTAGCTGCATTTATTCAAATGAAAGCAAAACATTTTATTCCTGTGACAATTATGGACTAAATCAATACTATATGAGAGTGCAAAGGTTAAAACAGTGCTGGAGACCAACATTCTTGTATTGATGGCAAGGGCCATTAAATGTGTAAAGTAACACAGTGCTCCTTGCTCTAGAAGAACATCTAATCTCTCAAGGAACAAAAGAACTGCTTTTTTTATTATCTTCTCAGTCAGCCTAAGGCTTGCTTTTTTTTTTTTTTCCTTAACAAATAGCTTTTTTTTTCCTTCTGATCTCTTAAAATTTACATGTTTAGAAAAGTCCAAATAAGCATGCACAACACCTCTCCGTTGCAGATAAGAGCGTACGAGAAAAATGCAGCAGAGTGGTTTTCTTCTGAGAAGTGGTCAGGAATAGCAGGTTGTTTTCCCCCTGAGAAACAGCTAGCAAATTGGAATCTCTGTATATTGTTTTTACACGTTGACCCTTCTCCTGGAGATGTGGCCAAAAACAGCACACAGAGGGATGGATGACAGCAAGGGTAAGTGTTCAGCTGAAGGATTTTCACTGCACATTTCAAGGTTAGAAAACGCTGCTCAACTACAAACAAAAGGCTGAAGCAGGCAATGAATGATAATTGCTACTAAATAATAGTTAGGTTATCAGCAGCAGAAACAAAATAAATGAAATATTCAGAAATTTAGAGTGGGTCAGGGAATTGCTTTATTTTGGGTTTAGAGAAACGTATACGACCCACCTCCCTGTATTTAGCCATTCTCTTTTGATTCTTTGTGACAAAACAAACAAACAAACAAACAAAAAAAACCCTTATTTCCTGAGTCCCTGCTCTCTACAGTGCTTGTACTAGGGCAGCTCCAAAAGTAATGCCTCCCATTTTATTACATTGGCCCACAACATCAGAGACGGATCTTGGTGGTATGGTGGTAGAAGTTGAACCTTCCCACCAATATTCCATTATGTTTCGTTGCCATAGGACAGATGGCAGCAGAGGGGTGGTCTCACAGGATAGCTTCTGATATGGATGTGTGCAGGAAACAAAGTTGTGTATTTAATTCCTCTATGCAGAAAATAGTACCCATTGACATCCATCAACACTTGCTGGACATTTATGGAGACCAAACAGTGAGGTGGTGGTGGTGCATTGCAGGTGCACAAGAAAGTGGGTCACCTCCGCTGCTCTAGAATTTTATGGGTGTGGCATACAGGCTCCTGTTCATCACTGTTGAAAATGCATAGCTCATGGTGGTAGCTGTGGTGAAAAACAACAGTTCGTAGCTGGGAATTTTCTCTACCCAATAGTAGTTGTAGTTTTCACATAAATAAATAGGAGTTGCCTTCAGAGTGACATATGTATATATAAACAAAAATAAATAAATACATTCTTCTTTTCATAAAGAAGAAAGGTAATAATTAAAGATACAGAACTCAGCAAATTGAACTTGGTTTGATATATTTGAGCTCTAATTTATGAGGAAGTAGAAATCCCCTCTCAGCACAGATGTATAATTTATGTTTTCAGAAACTGTAAAGCATTCAAAATGATCACTATTAAAGAATGATATATTTAAAAAAAATAATCCTCTGAGTAGAAATATACCCCGCACAAAGTGAAAAATTCAGTACAAGGGACCACTGCTACATAACTAAATCGCTACCATTCCCTTCTCCATGTGAGAGAGGATAGGCAGACACTGACAGATGCCTGAAAACTTACCAAGTCCAGGCTGTTCTGAATCATGGTGGATCAAGAGCTGTTTGTACTGAGTGTTTGAAACAGAAGAATAAATGGTTCCAAAGCCATAAAGATGCTGGAAATGGAAGCCAGCAGCATCAGATAAAATCACCCCACTTAGCAGTCACGAACAGAAATATTGTGCTAGGTTCTTGTATAAATCTTCACTTATGCAACGTCCTCCCTTAATTGTTATGGCAGTCACAAAAGTAACTCAATTAAAGCAGTCTAATTTGAAGGCAACAAGTAATTGCTCCAAGGCTGATATCAGAATGTGAAGCATGCATTTTTCACATCAAATGTGTAAAGAGAAAACACCTTCTGCTTACAGCTGACAAGAAGACATCTGAAAGCAGCCCAGGCTCTAGCACCTTTATAGGCAGGCATCTCTATTTAACTGTTTGCATAACATGTGAACACCTGAAAACCATTCTTTTCATTACAGCTCTGTTTTGGTGTGGATGACACCTTGGACAAAATTATCTTTGAAGAATACTATGATAACTTAAAAAAAAAAAAAAAGGAAAAAAAAACAGAAAAGCTGCGGAACTTTTTGGACAAGTTCAATTTCTGAAGCTTCTTCAAACCTCAGAGCATTTCCACTTGCAGAGAAAGACAACTCCCTCACAAAAAGTGGATAGGATGTTCTTGCCATTCGCATGAGAAAATCTGTGGGGGGTAAGGTTAATTCAGAGAGGAAATTTATTGCTGCAATGAAAAATGAGATAAATCAATCATGTGGTTGGGAGAAAGCTTGAAAGTGCCTCTCGAACTTCTTTTGCGCCGGTTTGGATTCGTTGCCTCCTTTTCCTGTGTGCTACATTTAGATATTGTTGCAATTGGATATAGGATATGAGAGGCCATTCAGACTTCATTTAATGATTTGTCATCGTTTATTGAGGAGAGATTTCAGGAACGCACAATGATATAAGAAGCAGAACCTTCTCTCTGCGCTGCCTGGGCTGGCCCAAGAAAGACATGGAGAGGCAACAAGTCTTTCTTGTAGAGGATGCTCTCTACTCCACTCTGTCCGTCGTGTACCTATGTGCTCAGATGCCCTGTCCATCAGGCCAGGGGAGCAGCGTGTTCCTCCTGGGCCGAGTTACAAACAGATCCCTCAGACATCTGCGCACTTAACATTGCCCTGCCATCATTACACACCACCAGGAAGTGGGGAACCCCTCAGCCCTCTCTGCTGCTCGCACACCTATCTCAAGGGGTACAAGAGAACCGTACAAGCGCAGAACTTCGTGTCGGAGCAGCTGCGAGCCGTTCACCACCCCACGCAGGTGGCGGTGCTCAGGGCGGGGCGGGCGGCTCTCACACATCTCCCAGCCCCACCCCGCGTTCTCCTGCGCCCGCAGCGGGGACCCGCCCGCCCCAACTTTCTCTCCCGCCTCCGCTGCTCTCGGTGTGGAGGGACGCGTGGAGGGCGGTGCTGTCCCGCGCCCGGCGCTGCCGGGAGGGAGATGCTCGCTGTCACTTTCCCTCATCCCCACGCACCGCCCCCTGCCCTCCCCCCGCTCCCGCCGCCGGCGGTGCCCCGTCCCCCGGCGCCGCGCCGCGCGCTCCCCGCCGGCAGCAGGCAGGGCCGCGCCGCCGCCCGCCCGCCCGCTCGCCCTCCCGCCCGCTCCCCGGCTATGGCCGGGCGCTGAGGGGCGCCGCGCCGCCCCGCCTCGGCTCTGCCCGCCTCTGCCCCGCCGCGGGGCTCGGCTCTGCCCGGCTTCACGCCAATGGTCCAGAGCGACATGGCCAAATCGCCTCCCAGCCCGGCGCAGGAGGTGCCGATGGAGCTGCTGGACAACCCCCTGCCCGCGGCGGCAGCGCAGGTAGGGCGGCGGCGGGGAGCGGGGAGCGGGGGGAAAAGTTTGGCGCCCGGAGCGCCGCCGGACCCCGGGATGCGCGACCCCATGGGCGGCACTGGCAGCGTCAGGTCCCGGCCGGGTCCCCGCGCCGGTAACCTGTTGGCGGTGCCCGGCGGGCTCCGAGGCGCTGATGGGAGAGCGGCGTTTCGGGGCTGTCCGAGCGCTCAGGTGGACGGGCACCGCGAGGGGAGAGGGCTGAGCTCCGAAAGGTGGTTCCTGCTCAGTAGGGGAACGTTGCATAATGCCTTCGAGTTTGCAATAGTTGGCTACAAAAGACTTGCGGTGCTATTTTTAAACCCAGTCAAAGGGTGGTAAAATCCGAGTGCGTGCGTTTTAAATTGCAAACATGCCTGCTGGAGCTCGGAGTTGTTTTTTTTTTTTTTTTTTCTTTCCTTTTGGGGTGGCGGTTTCGTTTGCTGCTGCCAAAGCTTTCCCTGACGCTTTCTGCCCTCTGGAGTGCCGGATTGCCGCTGGAAAACGGTGCCCGTCTGGCACAGCAATCGCTAATGGCTCCGTGGGCGCTGGGAGCAGCGACAGCAAAAGCCCGGCACGGAAACGCAGCCGAGGTGGGGCTGAACAAGTGTCTCTTTGGATGTGGATTTGACTGCAGCCTCTGAGCGCAGAGCACGTTTTGGCAGGGCCATATGCTTTGCCATCCTCTTCAGAAGCAAGGGAACTTGTTTCTGCCCCACACCCTTTTGGTGTATCTTTTCACCCCTACGTACAGAATTGGTGACTGCCAAATCATGGCACGTTGCTACTGCAGGTACTGTGGGTCAAGCACTGATCATAAACCTGATTTCCACTCTTCCCCCGCCACCTCCCTTCCCCCCCTTATCACCAGATATAAAGAACCTCTCTTTAGAGAGGAAGGTAGCTTGCCAACACCTACATTATCTGTGATTCAGGTAAAGTACTTCTATTTTATAGAATTGGTTTCTGAACACGTAAAGCCAAAAAGCCAATTTTTAAGATAGTGGTGACACAGCTTTTTTTGGTTGAGTGAATAATTTTCACTTTTCAGAACTAGACTCTGTCAGGCAAGACAACAATCACATCTCCTTCGTACATACTTACCCTAGTCCTGCACAAACCTTTGGTATGGAAGAAATAAGACTATGGGAATTAAAGAGCTCTGTGTCTGAATAATAATGTTCACCTCATTCCTCATCGTGTGAGACAATTATTCTGATCTGGGTTTTTGCTCCATTAATGTGATTTCCAGAAAATCAATATGGTAAGATCTTGCTGCTTTAGAAAGCACTCACAGTGAGAAGGAGAAGCTTGATGAGAGCGAGTGAACAATCAAGGAGATTGCTGACAGGTCCTCTGGATATGCTCACCACTATCTTTTTCACTGAGGTACTTACGTGTCAACCCTAGAAACATTTCATGCCAAGTAATGCATCAGAAAGGAAAAAAGAGCCATGCGTGCTTATGGAGAGATATCACTCCTCAAAGTATTCTCTCTGAAGTGCTACTTCTGGTAATTACGATTAAGCAAAATATAATTGAAGAGCCTCTGTATATTTGTAGAAAGCCTCAGGATTTCTCTTACTAAAGATTTTTTACTTTTGAAAAGCTGAGGGTTTCTTTAAATCTGGCAGTACATTGCGGTCAATACCTTGGATTGTGCCCGGCCATCAATTTTGGCCGAACTTGTCACTGCTTGGCAGAGGCATGGATGCAGTTAACACTCGGGAAGCAATTTCTCTTATATGATTATTAAATACATGGGAGCTGTTCCTAGATAGTCCCTGCATATAATCTATTTCTTATTTTTATAGTGTGTTTTTCTAGCAAGATCTGCAAAAGAAGTCAAATCCCCGCAGGTGCTGATTGTGGCAATCGTACCTGGGGGACCTGGGAAGTTCTTTGCAATGGGGGAAGGTGTTCATGTTTCTGTATTACCTAGCACACAGTGACTTTTAGGTCTGTGTTACTGTAAGTATGTAGTTCTGGGTGCTCACTGTGATCCCAGTCGAGGCAAGGCTTGTGGTGTGCTTTCAGCTATCTGTTTTGGCCAGGTGTGTGCGTGTGCTGATAGTGACACTTATCACTATGCTCGTGTCTGTGTCACCGCAAAGCAGCAGTTTTAGGTGTCACCCTTTTATAATAAACTCAGCATCTGATTTACAGAAATCATAAAACAAGCCAACTATTGAACCGTATCAGTGGTTGCTTATCAGTATCTGACTTTTGAAAAATAGGCTTCATTACCATTTTAAAATCTTCCTTTCAAGATCCTCTCAGATCTAGAAATCTGAATTAGAATATTCAAATGAATCACTTTAATTAACGCAGATGCTCTGGCAATTTGTATACAGCATATTTCATCAGGGCATATTAATGCTTTTCGTGGTAGTTCTTGGTCCCTCTTCTCCTTTCTTTCCCCTCAGTTAATTTTTTTCTCATCCCAATTCAAAGCCCATCAGTCCCCAGGATTGAGATGCAGTTTCTTTTTTCTCATCCCACAACTTCCCGGGTTGTACTATAGGAATGGCCTTTGCACTCCGGTCAGTAAATTACGTGGGATATTTCTAAGACAGTGTAATGCAGCCTGTTAGTGGGCAACCTTGTTGAGGAAGGAGGCATCGTGCCCTGGATGAATTCTTCCCTATTCCCCATTGTTATTTTCCTCCTGTTCTTTTCCTCGCCTTCTTATCTATCATCCGCCAGTGCAGGTTCTAACAGCTTGACACATTTGAAATGAAAACAGTTCCCTTCTTAATTGTTTTCTCCAGCTCGTTCACCCGCATTTAGATTTCTTCTGTGGCCTGATACTGTTCTGCGCTCCCTCCTCCTGGCCCAAAGGCTGCTGGGGTGGCTCTTGGCATGGGCAGGGGCTGCAGCGCTGCAGGTGAATTGTGGGCACAGGGTCAGGATGGGCATCCTCAGTTCTCGTTCTGTATTGACTGTGACTGATGCTCACAGGAATTTTGGAGCAGTGCACGTGTTGATGATTTGAGAATATCAGTGCAGTTATGGGCCCTGCCCTTCCCAGATTTCTAGCTGTCTTTTCAGCTGCATGGCACCATTCCCTCCTGCCTGGCCAGTGGTGATGTGGGCTGAAGGGAATGGCAGTATATTCCCGGCGGATTAATCATGCTGCCCTCTGCTGCTCCATTTCAGCTAAGCTGATTTATCAGGATGCACAGGGTTTACCTATTCTTCGAGAGAACGTTTTGCAACAGTGTATTTCTCTGGTTTAACTGGAGAGAATACTTCATAGGTGACAAACAAATGCACTTTGTATCCCTTTCTTTCACTCATACAATCACAGCCATTCTCGACAGAGGCATGGAAGGCTTTACTCTCTCCTGGCAGCATCTGCGCAAGCCAGACACAGGAGCAGGACTATATATGAATAAAGAAGAGAAGAAATCAAACTAATTCAATGGGCTTTTCATGGTCCTGGGCAAGAGGTAGTATTTTCTTTCCTGAAGTGGTTACTTCCTTCCAGCACTGCTCTCCTTGCTGAAAAAATACATTTTAATAGTCTTTGACTAAAGAAAGCCCTTCAACTTCCAGCTGTTACTTTCCTGATAATCTTTCGACGCTTTTAGGGTTTGTTTTGCATTGTCCTAAATTTACCAGAATCAGGTAAAGTTGTTGTGTGGTTGTTTCATCCAGAGACATTTCTTGACCACTCAGGTATTGCACATCATCATATAGCATCTGTGGCCTATAGTTACTATTTGATTTTTTTCTTAACATTTTCCTAGATTTCAAAATCTCTGTGAAGCAGTTTAGCAGCTTCACTCCTAACTTCTTTGAACGTTAGCAATTTTCTAGAGGCAATCTCTGTTTTTATCTTGTTTCCTCTCTAGGTTTATAATTTCGAACTGTTGTGGATGAGGAGTTCCCGTACGCTTCCAAGCTTGGCTTCTCTGGAGTCTCAGTTACTTTTCTTCTGCTTCTTTTGACTCAGGTCTTTTCTGTGCCAGGATGGAAGAGTTTCAAAATAACACAAAGCAACCCAAATCAGCCTTCCTGCCCTGCAGGGCAGAGGGAAGCTTTCCATAGACAACTGCTGTTCCTACAAGTCTTTTGCCAAGACAGGTCTCTTTTGTCTGTAAAAGAAACAAAGAAATCCATGGAGGGGGGGAGGGGGGAGGGGAGAAGACATGTGGCCTTCAACTATAGTGTCTGATTCTCCAGGCTGAAGGAGACATGGCTGGGTTTGAGCACAGGCCTCAGCACTGGCTGACGTTATGTGCTCTGTTAGGACCAGACATTGTCAGTGGTGCAATGGGGAGATGGGCAGCAGAGTTTGATCGATGTAATATACTGAGTTGCTGGGGAAGAGGAGAACAGGTCTGGTCCCCACCCTGTTATCTACTGAAGTAGAAACTACTGGATGCCCTGACCTGGGGCCCCAGTGGGAGTGTGGGAGCACAGGGAGCTGCTCTGAAGTGCACAGACTGGTGAGAACTGGGCTATTTCTGGTGGCAGTACTGGAAAGACTTTATTGCAGGCCAGCAGAAAGGAGCACCAAAGATTTCTCAGTAGAAGTGGTTTCTTTTTAGTGTGAGAAAAAGGGACGTTTGTCAAGTATTCTGGATGCTGTATGCAAGTTTGGATAAGTAATTTTGTGTGGTGTTGTTTTGTTGATTAGGTATTAGATTTTAAAGAAGGGCTGTTGAATGGACTTAGCAGCCTCAGCTTTTTAACTTGTGTGAACTTGGTGACTGGGGAGAACCTCACTTTGATAGGATCTCTCAAGGGCCTTTTCTTAATTGTCATAATTGGAAATAGTGTTTGTTTGAAGAAATCAGGGTTTGGGATTCTTTGCAATGGGAACGTGACTGTGCTCTGTAGACAGTTCCCTCACTAAAGGTGTACCACAGGGCCAAGTACCTGCCACAGGGCAATGTAGGGTGACCTGAAATCCAGCTCTGGGAGCAAGGCCAGCCAGGATGCATTGCTGTGTCCAACATTGCTTTGTTGCCTCCATTCTCACGGTGGGATAGAGCTGGGGAGTCCTGAAAAGCTCAATACTGAGGTTGTTCTCTTTACCTTTTGGTATTCTTTCATCCTTGTTACTGGCCAGTTGGAAGTCATGTAAGCTTCATTCCAGCACTGATTTTTTTATTTTCTGTTTTTTGTTTGTTTTCTCCCTGGTTCCTTTCTTACATTATTTTCCATTTCAAGACTTGAATCCATTTCAGCGACTTTGATGCCTAATTCATCTGTTCCTTCTTTTACTCTTTGAGTGGGTCCAGCGGAGGGAAACTTTCCATAGGTGGCTCCTGTTTCCTGAGTTTATCATTGCCATTAACCATGGCATCAGTCTTGATGGCTGATGCTACTTTATCTGTTATAATTAGTAGAGACTCAGGCTTACCTTATGTCTATTTCTCTTTGGTATGTAATGCCTTTGGAGTGGTTGGTGGTGAAGGCTTTCTTCAAACTATCACTGAAGATCAGTTCTCTGACTGTGAATAGTCGACCATCTGAAATGTTTTCTCACCTCATCCAGATGATAGGATTTTGATACAATGATAAACCATGCTTTCTGCTCATTATGCGTGTTAGAGCATTAAATGTTACAGATAGATGCCTTTCATGTCTTGAGGCAGAATCTCATTAAAATTGGAGGGTTTCACTGGGCAACATTAATCTCATCTGTTTGCAATAACTTGAGGTAGCTGTAAGTAAAACCATTAATTACTAGGAAACTGCTGTTCATGACTCTAATGCTTCATATGATTCCCATATTTTGTTTGATTACACGGTCTGAACAAAGGTTGCACAATGTACTTGCGTGTCAAGGCTGGAAAACAGAGTTGTCCTTTGCTTTGTGAAGTCTCTGTTGATGAACTGTTCTTTACAAGATGACTTAGGCAGATTTTTTTTTTTAGGGCTTCACATAGTCTGCCAGGTATTTTAAGAAGCTGTGGAACGTAAATGTGTGTGGTTGTGTTTCTTATCCCTGGCAGTTCCACGGATTTTAGAAGAACTTCACACATCTGACTAATAAACCGAGCTGCAGTTTTGATCCTGTAAACACTTACATGTATACAGATCTTTATTTGTGTAAGGAGTGATGCTGAAATCCAGTGAGAATGTTTCCTTCAGCCAACTTCTTATATAAACAGACTTACTGTCAAGACTTGGAGCCTACTGTATTAAAATGAGCTGGGATGAGTTATGGTATAGGACGGGCTTAGGGTTGCTCTGGTGGGCAGGACTCCTGCATTTAAGGAAGGTGCCCCAGGTTGCTGCTTTTGCTGGCCAACGCTCACGTTGTGATTCAGCCCTTTATTTTTAGCTACATAATTGCAGCCAAGTGCTGAACAGAACATAGATTAGACAGCTGATTTTCATACGGAAATCACAATAACATATTGGGTTCATTGTGATTTTTTTTCTCCCCAGAATGGCATGAATCTGGTAGATTATGTGTTTGTTTATTTATTTATTTTGATACAAAGTTCTTGTTCTTGCATGAAGCTCTTATGGAAAAAGTACATTAAAAAAGCAAAACATAATGAATATGACAGGATGAGTATTCATGGTTCTTCACGTGATAGAGACAATCATTTTTTGAAATCTATTTGTGGAAGACTTATCACATGTTTAGAAAAAGTTTCCAGCATTTCTGGCTGTGGGGATAGAGTTGGAAGGCATAGAAGACAAATGTAGCCCCAGATTGGTATCCTTTAAAATCACAAGAACAGCCATCAAATCAGACTTTTCTCACCTGCTGAAGCTGTCCTCCCTTTCCTCTGGTTCAGAATCAGTCCATGCAGAACGCATCTGTGTCGTGGGCCCTCCCTGCAGTCTGCCGTCCTGTCCGACATGTCCTGTGTGCAAAGTTGGCATGCAGCTGCTGCCCTTGAACAGTTTTTGCTTATATAAGATTGGAACAAAAATATGCGGGCTGCTGTGCACACAAAAAACCCTACAAGCGATGAAAAAACAACAAACAGTGACTGAAAAATCAAGATAAGCGTATGTTTGGGGTAGATTTGGGCTGTGATGTTGCCTGAAATGAAGGCTTTTAGTTGTTGCTATGCAGGTAGAGAAGCAGTTTGTCTCTCTGCTCGCAATGCTTTTTTATTCTGGTCTTGTTTATTTTGTCCTCATAAATCTGGATACCATTCCTATTTTGTTTTGCAGCATTTTTTTTGCCTTATAAAACAGAATAAATGATTCTCTAAGTAAAGTAAATATTTAAAAAACTAGTTACAAATACAAAAATGTGATTGTGGAAGAGAATATATGTACATTGTTCTAGTATTTCCTCAGGGACTGTACTGTTTTACAGTATACATTATTTATGAAATTGCCTAGATACTCTGATCTTTATGTAGATCCATTATACACTTGAGCTACTATGTGAATACTTTGAATCTTCATTATTTGTGAATATATTTTTGTATCCTTCCACAAAAATGAAAAGATGCTCAGAATGCTGACAGGTAACAATGTTGCTGTAGCTGCTTCAGTGATAGTATTTTTTAATAATGGATACATTTTTATTTAGAAAAAGTTTTATTTAAAGATCATCAATGTCAAAAACAATCTGTATGTATTGCATGTAACCTTAATATTTTATCCTATCATGTGTTTAAAAAAAAAAAAAAAAGATTCACCAAGAACCATCCAATCTATAACGATAAGTAGAGCATTTCTTCAATAATTTACTAGTAAGAGCACATTCAGTTTACTATTTATTCTAACAGATCTCTGAAGTCCTTTGTAGGATCAAAATTTTCTTCTGTTGCCAAAGATTCCTTTCAGAAATACAACCCTGTGAAATCATTCCTTGCTCGCTTTTCAATTTGTGTTTTGTGACTTACTTGACTCATCAGAAAGTCACCTTGTCATGCCCACGATGTGCAGTGTGCTAGCATGTTTAGATGGTTTGACTTTGTTGGGTTTGTTTGTTTGTTTCTATAGTTCTGCCTTGAGCAACAAGTTGTTACTAGCAATTCTTGCCCAGTTCTGTTTTCACCAAATCCCAGAAGGGCTGAGGTTGGCAGGGCCATCTGGATCCATGTGGCCCAACCCTTGCTCTAGCAGGGACCTCCAGAGCAGGTGCCTTAGGGCCATGTTCAGGCAGCTTATGAAGATCTTCAAGGAGGAGGCTGCACAGCCTCTCTTTTTGCAAAAAATTATATTAATTTGGCAAAATATCTTTGCCATAAATTCACAGTTTGGGCAAAGATTGTTGCACTTAAGTCATTGTTAGTTCATTGATAAAGCACATTAAATTATTTTCCTGAGAGTCAGTGTCAGGTGGGCAGATCTATTGTAACTTGAGTCATTCCTCTTATATTGCTGGTGTAATGCTGCATTTCAAGCAGTGCTCTGAGGTCCCCGAGAGTCAACATGAGTGGTCTGGATACAGCCTGAGGTTGTTCTGCTTCATCCCTTGGAGACGGCTATCTGCATTTGTTGATCTGAAAAACAATCTTATTTACCAGTGACTCTTTCTCATCTTCCACAACTACTTTTAGGCTCTGATGCATTCTGCTGTATTTAACATTTGTTTCCCGAGAGCCAAAGCTCAGATTTTGAAGTCACAATCAGAAGGTGTTTCCAGCACAAAACCTCATCTGAACCGGAGCAGGAACTTGTCCTTTCCTGCTATGAAATCTGCTGGGAGTTGTGCCTGGAGCTCCTTCTGGTGCTCTGTGCACTGCCAAAACCCAGGGAGGGCCTCACTTGGTGCACCCAGACACAGTTTCATCCCAAGGTTTGCCGTCTGCATTGTAACACATTTCAGGCTCATTCTCCAATACACTGATAGCAGTTATCTCATTGTCACTGAACTCAGGGCCGTAGCAGCTTATGGCCAAAGATGGTGGAACGATGTGGATGCATGGACTGAGAGTTTCAGAAAATCATAATGAATAAGTAATATAATTACTCAGTGTAATGCAGTCAGGTATCAAGGCCTGTTTAAAATTATTTTTAATGGTATGCTTTAAGTAAATGAGTGGAATTTTGGTAAGGGAGTTTTTACTCTTGGGAAAAGGATAGTGAGATAGTCTGGGGGAAGATACGATACAAATCACTGAAAATTCAATATGTAGCTGAGGGTGGCTGCTGAAGCTTTTCCTTTTTTTTTTTTTTGCTCCTGACTTATCGTGGAACTTTAAAGTTCAGTGATGAATGCAAGATGGGAGCTAAGATTGGGAATATGCCAAGGCAGACCTTGGAAGTGAAGAGAAAGACCCTGCTTATTGCGGGGACCTGTGGGTGGTATTTAAAGACAGGAGATGTGAGCAACGAAGATGGTTTAGTAGTAAAGTGACCTTTAAAGCGGAGTGATGAGTGACAAAAAAGTACATTTATCAGTCTGAAGGAAAATAATACTTGAAGTTGTCAAGACATGGTTTTAATGCAAGTTTAGATGAACTTTAGAAATATGACTAGATATAAAGGGCTGCATCCTAATGTGGTTGCACAGAACAAATCTGCAAGATTATGCTTTATCTGGAAGTGTTTGAGATGGTGTCATAACATGGTTTGCAGTCATCCCCCAAAAAGTGGTAGCAAATAGCATGGTTTTGAACTCTAACTTTTTTTTTTTTTTTTTTTTTAAGGTATTTCACATTATTTATTGGTGGTTTCTGTTTATCTCCCAAAACAAGTATTTTTTTGTGGAGGTGGTCATTTGCTGTATTTCTAAAACATAGTTTAATCATTTTTACTTGCTTTCTCCTTTTGTTTTTTTTGATTTCCTGATGGGTTCAAATGATGCCTTTTTAGTTATGTGTCCTTCTTCCAGTTCCATATTTAGTCCTTCTTTATCTATAATGCTACTTGTCCTTAATTTAACTTTCAGTTTGTTTTTTTTAATTGTTGTTTTTATGTTTGCCCACATTTGTGGGATTCTATCTGAATCAAGAAGCTGTTGGTCACTGCTGTTCCCTCAGCTGACTTGGCTCACAGCTGTGGTGTGCTGGAAGCTGATCCAGCATTGCCCATCCTAGCTTGTGCATTTAGGCGAGCTGCAAAACACGCTGTACTTTTTAATCATTTTGACTTGTGTGAATAATACAACTATACAAGCTTATAAATGCTTCTCTGAATCTGAATGTGAAAAAGTAAACATTCAAGGCTCAATTGTCCAAATCCAACGTTAGTGAGCACTTAAATGCATAGCCCCATCGGTTGCTTACTGCACATTGCTTATCAATTAGCACAAAGCTGATCATTTGAAGCTCTGCTGGCCTAGTAGGTGCTGGTAAAGCTTGTGCAGGGAGCTGTCTGCAGCACAAACTAACACTGTATCACTAATGTGTTTTTCTTTTTTTTTTTAACAGTCTTATGGTAAAGGGGCAAGAAGAAAAAATCGCTTTAAAGGATCAGATGGGAGTACATCTTCTGATACTACCTCTAATAGTTTTGTACGCCAGGTATGTGGTATTCAGCTTTTAAGTCTGGGTGACTTGCTTGTGTTAATGTTCATATAATTTTCTTTTATAAATTGTCAAATGAAAGAGTGATACTGTAGCCTGAGGATTATTACCATTTTCTTCCAAGACAGGGTAAAATATTTGGTTGCTATCCTATTGATCTTGGCAGAAAAGTACTTTTTCATTTCTTATTCATTTCCATGTATAGTAGTTTTCATTATTTTTGTTTCTGTAGTGCTGTCAGGTGATTGAAGCCGGAGGAGGAGGTGGAGTCTGATGGAAGTGCCTGAAGTGGCAATGTTTGAGAGGAAAAATCAAAACTTACTAGTCCTGGGGATTTCCTGCTCAAAATAGTGCTGTGCAAAGCAAAGCAGTGCTCGCTGCTGTGCTTTTCCTCCCAGTGTTATTTAAAAGCATGGATTGGAGGGAGAATTCTTGGCAGCATTGTGCTCATCAAACAGATGCTGAAAGGCCAGGAAAAGCTTGAAGGGGTGCTGCAGGGTCCTGTAGCCTGTTCCTATGCACGTGAATTTGGGATCCCTTCTTATATTGAGTCTTACTGGTATTCTAGACACAGGTGGGTGCTCGAAGAACAACTTGATCTGGTCAACAGAGGTCATGAAGAACGCAGTGAAGGGTTTTTGGCTACAGACCAAAGACAACTAATTTCTGTGTGCTTATGGTGGAGGACAACCCAGAGAGCACAAGGGGTGCTTAGTGCTGTAGCCTGACTGCACCTATCCAGAAACAGGCACTTGCTTGTGCCCTGCTGATTTAAGCTGCAGCATTACAAATGTAGGCTTATCAGCATTTTTTGTGAAGGGTTTCTGGAACTCAGGAGGTTTAATTGCAGTTTTTGGTTTTGCTATAAGGAAGCACCTGAGTTCCTTCTCATCCTTCCTGTCCTGCAGGTGTCTCTGTCTCAAACCATTTAGTGGCTGTATTGCTGTTGCATTAGTTGTTTTGGTATGCATTCTCTGTTTGCAAAAAATGTTCTGCTTTGTCCTGCTGTGATCATGCTAGTAGGTTTTGTGATAGACCATTGATTTGAAAGAGACAGGTCTGTTGGATATGGGTGTGAAATATTACTTGATCATGAGAGTTTGTCAGTGGCAGTGAACAAGATGAAGGTGAAACCCTGGATCAATAAATCACTAATTTATGGCATTTTTTTCCTGTTTAAAAATTCTTTGAAAAAAGGCAATGTTTGGGAATTGCAACAGATAACCCTTGTTCTAAGAATTCTTTGTGAAGAATCTGTGTTGCAGTTTTCCTTAGCTCCTCATGGATGTTGAGCTAAGCTCAGAATATTTTTAGCTGAGTATGGGTATATGGGAACTGTTGAATCATAGCCTGAACCACTGATTGGTCACCTGAGGTGAGCACTGAGTCAGCTGCAGAAGCACAGGTGAAGGCAATGCACTGTGTGACTGGAAGGGGTGGAGTCTGGCTCTACCACTCCCCGACCCCATTTAAGGGCTGACCACCACTGGGGAAGGGTCTCTTGTTGGAGATCCCTCCCCTGTGGAGTTATCAGTGGACCTCGACCATCTGGAAAAGGTTAGCCTCTTTTTATTTACTGGGTGTCTGTTTACCATCCAGATAAGCCTTGCATAATATACCATATTCCTTGCTGTTTTCTCTGAGTACCACTCTTTTGGGTTATTCACCCTATAACAGGTGTTCATTGTACACCAGATACAGTTCTTTCTTGTTTACTTAAATGAGGTCTGAAATCAGTCTTGAGCGATATCAAGAAGAGATATTTATGGGAGCAGGGCAAGGAGGATGGATCATCAAACTCCACATAGGTGTTGAGTTGGATTCTCATAGTCGATGGAGATCTGATTACAGAATGTGTGGAATGATTCATCAGAATCTTGAAAACAGACTTATAGATCAGGGTAGGTGAGCTGTAGTCTAAAGTAGTCTGTATAATTTCCAGGGCTGTGAAGGGAACAAAGACCACAAATTCCTGAAGTGCAGATTTTTATAGAGCAGATTTGTGTTGTTCTCTTGTTGTTCTCTACGTCTAATTTTAATAGTTACACAAGTAATACAATACGAATGACAGAAGGGGAGGGAATTGAGCTGAAGGAAAAAAATCAGAGATTGCTGAAGTAAAGCTCAGTTTTGATATGATATTGTCAGTAAAAATAATGAAGAGATGTTAATGGATAAATATGTTATGTAGCATTGTCTAAAAATAAAAATCACACAACATTCCTAGTAAATCACGTGCAGGTAGACACTGAGTTGTAGCAGATGCACAGAAGTGTGTCTTCACAGTTTCTGCTAGGTGGTTTATTTCAGACCTTAGACTGAATCTTCATCAGGCTTACCTATCCTGATTCCCCTGTGACTGCTTACTCTTCTCTTTGGAGAATGAGATAATGAAAATGTGCCCCATGCATTAAGAAGAATGGGTGTAGTTGCTTTCTGCTGGCTCAGCTGCTGTATATTGCCTCCTTTGCACCTGTCTTGGAGGATATTTTACAGGATATAAATGAACTTAATTGTTCTGCCATAACCATTTATTTACAGGACAAAAAATGCACAGATGTGATGAAACGGATAAGTGCAGTAGACAAGTAGGATGGACAAATGAATCCAAAACCAGTAGAAGCAAAGATCTTTTATATTTTATTGTTGCCTTACAACTGGGAAGTCAGTTTTGGCTTAGCAAGTAGTTTGTAGGTTTGTTGGCAGTGATTGTGATCTGCATGTGGGATGCATGCAACCTGTTTGTTTCAGCAGTGCTCTTTTCTTTTTATTCCCTTGACTTGTTTCCTTTCATCTCACTTCCTCTCATATTTACCTCCCAATTTATCCTGCAACTTCCATGGGCACCTCTACAAATGCTCCTATCTATGCACGAGACTGATTCCTGGAGTTGTCCTGAGCATTTATTACTAAAAGCTGACTATGTTCATCATAAACAAGAAAGAATGTCTGGAAAGTGCTTTTGAGTCATCTGCAGCTGACCTGGCCTTTCTCTGGGTGAGCTGGGAAAGGCAAGCAGGCTCTTGCTGCAAGCACTGCTGGGAAGTGGTGCTGGGTAAGAGAAAACAAATGTATCTAGTCCTGAAAAAATGTGTGAAAGCAGCACAGTGGAGGCAAAATGCAAGAGCAAGTTGGAAACAGGACTCAGTCATTTCAGTCCATGGAGGCACTGGGCACCTGAGCTAAAGCTGCTGCAGGAGTAGGCAGTTGGTGTCTACTTTTTGCACTGGCGAAGCTTTATTGTGTTTGTGTTTGTCCATTTCCTTAAGGACACATGCACCTCTGGCTCCGGTATGTTCCTGGCATGTTTCCTGCAGTGCGTACCAAATGCTACAGTAGTAGAAACAATGCCAACTTAGTTTTATTTGAATGAGAGAGAAAAAAGTAGTATTTTATTCAGATTGCTTGAAAATTGCTGCTGTTGTATAAGGAGGATGAAATGCACTCTGCATGACCCTGTGCACAACAGTCTTTTCCATTTAAATTTGTTTTTCAGAGTAATGAAAAAGAGCAGAGCCATTTATCCAGTGCTGTTACAGATACATATAGAAGAAGCATTAAACTGAAGCAGGAGCAATTTTATTTATAGAATACAAATTTTAAAGCAGTTCTTTTCAATACAGTTAAATCTTATAAGTACTGTGAACTTTACCTATTGATATGGATTTTTATTTCTATTTTTTGCTTATGGTACTGAAATCCTATAAAGTTTTAGGAAATGGCTTAGGATCATATTTCAATCTGTTTATTATTATTATATATATATTTTTAAGAATTGTTTGTTTCATTTTGTCTCTAGAGTGTTATTTATGATGTTAGAGCATTAGGAAATAACAGCTTGGACTTCCTTCCATTTGTGAGCACCTCTTGCTTGACTTTTCAACAGCTGGAGAAGGAAGAATTTTTTTCCCTATGCTGTGAACTCGTATTAGCCATTAAGCAGAGTATTTGGGAAGGAGAAACACACCATGTTTTAATCGACTTCAAGCTAACTGTAATCAGTTGTCTTTAGGGAGATAAAGAACATTGTATTTTCTCCATCTTTTCTGAGGCTTGGAGTGATAAGCAGCTTGTTCTTTGGGTTAGCTATGAAAGACTGAATTGGATCTGATCTGTACTTGCTGCCATTTTGACTGATGCATGGTAGTGATTTTGTTCCCAGGGGTTTTTCAAAATACCCATCAAACAAAATATTTTGCAGACAACACTGTGGCACTTCCCAGCAACATTATTTTAAGCACTTGCATGTTCTGATAGCATTACATATTTTGTGCTTGCACTTCTGGACCTGTCTTTGTCAAGGTTTTATTTTAAATCCTAATGATTAATCACAGAGGCAGTCTAAGTTGCTGGGATTTCTGTGTATCACAAAGACAGATTAGGTTGTGAAATAGACTGTGTGCTACAGACATGCTTACTGAAATATTTAAGGTTTTATAAATCTGTGGGTTTTTTCTGCCTCTAAATGTTGGCTTGATGCCTGTTACACTGTGTTCACTCAAAAACACAGCTATAAATAATTATGTAGGGAATTCATTATTCTGCTACTTTCCTCTAAGGACATTTGCTTAGCTGTGTAATTACCTATTGAATTTTATGAATGGTAAAACTAAGATTTGGACTAAAATCTATTTGAAAATATTGACTTAGTTTTGTTCGTAAACAAGCCTCTTAGCCTTGAGTTCACTAGAGAACTGGGCCGTGTCAGAAATGTGGTCTTGTATTTTAATCGATTTTCTTCAAGATATATAGCTTATCTTTCATTTACCCTTTCGTGAGGGGTTAAACTGCTATATTTGTATCCTACATTCAGGCTGCCAGTGCACTTGCAGTGCACTCAGGCTGTGCACTTGCAGACTGAGCCACAGAAGTCAATTGTGCAGCACGGGAGCAGACAGTGGCTTTGGTCTTAGTATCCTTTGCTAAGAGCTGCCTATGCTTTCTCTGCTGGGATTGTTCTGGCTTCTTGAAGACTGTGTGGCTAAACTAACTAAATTAAAAAAAAAAAAAAAGGCTCTTTTATAATTAAATATACTCTTACAGTCTTTGTGTGCCTCTAATTATGAGATGCGTCTGGCTTGCAGAATAAAAAGGAGCTTTTCAGGCTTGCCTTTAGCTTAAAAACATAATAAAACAACCTGTGTCAAATTTCTGGAGGTACTGTTCAAACACTGATTGTAGTACACAAAAATATACCTAATTTTGTGCTTAATTTTACCATCTTTTGTTTATGAAGTTAATTTCTGGGCCTATTTTCTTAGATTCTTCTTGTCTTTGTTCTAATTTGTACTGATTTCACTGTAAGCAATGCCAGCAATGCCTGTGGATACATGCTATGACATCTGTTTATTTGAAACAGATTAAAACCTTTGTTTTGTGGGTTTCCAATTGGATGGAATTCCAGCATCGTATGGTTTTTACTGTGAAATACAGGTTTGAAGGGAATATATTTTACTTGGATAAAGCTACCTAGAGTGGAGGTTTGTATACAGAGTGTGACTTTGGTACTGCTTTGTTCTCTTGGCAGCAGTGGGAGTTGCCAAGCTTTGCTCTTAAGGCCGATGTGTGACCATAAATCACAGTCAGGCAGTGGAGTTTCAGGGTGATGTGCCTTTTGTATCGAGCAATATTAATCAGTCTTTAGTCAAATCCAGTGAGTCTCTGTTTATTATGATACAAAGTGAGATAATGTCTCTAGGAGTAGTGCTGGAATAGGAAAGATTTTTTTTTTTTTAAATGTATTTCTTGTCATGTGAAATATACCAAGTTGATAAAAGTAGAGTGGATGAAGCATTTGGAGCAATACAGGGATTCATAAGAACATTTCAGATCAACTGTTTATTTAGAGTTTCACTAACAGCTGATACCTCATGTCACCAGTCATATGGCAAGAGTTAACCAGATGGGGAGGAGTAGGAGGAAAGTAGTGAATTGGGAGTGTGTAACTGGAGGAAGAAAATGGGGAGGGCAGAGAAGGGGACTTTCCCTTTTGGTGGCAGTTATAAACACAGCCTGAAGAGCAGTTGTACATGGGAAAATCACATTAGGCTCATTGAGCTATACATTTCCTCAAATGTAGTAAGGGTTTGAAAAGTCTCCTTTTTTGGTCTGGAGAGAATAGAACAGATGCCCCTATAAAGCATGGGATTTTGGCATGCATGACTGAAGGGAAGATGGCTGAGAAAAATCCCGGCGGAAAGGAAGTTCATCTGCGGACTTCAATTCTTTCATGGGTTCTTTTTTGCCTCAAATGGTTACTAATAATAGAAAGCAAACTGCTGCCATGTGTTCTTTAAGAAAAAGAAAAAAATAACAAACAACAAAGAAAAAAAGCCCAGAAAACCTACACCCTTTAATACAAACAGGCAAAGCATCATTAAAACTCTTCTTATACATTTGTTTACTCTTTCCATGCTTCTTGTAGCAGGGTATGAGAAAATTGCAGGGGAGAACAATTAAATATAATACTTTATTAAGAACCGAAGGCCATCTGCTTCTTCTAGCCTTGAGCCGAAGTGTGTTGTTACTTTCAGTACAGCTGAAGTCTGCACAGCCTTTCCAAGCAGCAGAGCGAATGATGACGTTTTGAAGGTGGGGCCCATATTTGATGGCTGCAGAGGTGACTGCCAGAGCTTCCTGTGAGGTGGATGAGGTGGGCAGTGGGTGTTCAGAGGTACCTGACAAGAAACACACGGCCTCCTCTGAGAGAACTGGGAGGTGCAGGCTCTGAGGTGGCAGTGGCAGCTGCCTAGGTGGTAGCTATTGAGATTTCTCTGGCATCTGTGCCTTTGCTGCTTTCTTACATGTGCATCCCAGTTTTGTTCTCCTCTGGGCATACCAAAGTGAGGAGAAATGTCTGAGTAGACAGAAAAAAAAAATACAGCACCCAAGTTTACTGACTCCACATGCATCCCTTTGAAGCAAGACATTTGAAGGCTGCAACAGGACTTTTGTGTAGCAGAGCCCTGAGGGATTTCTGCGGTGACAGGTGACTCTGGGCCTTGGAGGTAGAGCGTGGACTCAGCTCATTTGGCAAATATGAGGGGTTTCAGGCAGATGAGCAAACTGGTGAAGAGTTGCACCCTCTTTGCAACTTTGCAGAATATACCATAGGAGACTTCCATTGTACTTCATGGCATAAGGAGAGAGTGGGAAGGCTGGAGCATAACAGGGTGTTTATAAGGCTTTTTTCTTTGACCAAATATCCTCATGACTGGTGATTGTTCTCTGGCTGTCTCTCTTTTGAAGTATTATATTAAACAGTGCACTTTCAAGATCTGAATGTACCAAAGCCTTCCAGCTGCTTTGAGAACCTTCATGCCTCTTTTTCTTGATGTGCTGCATGAAGTATAGCAGGAGCTCTGAAGGAGAAAAGCTACAAAGTTGTAAAGAGTTGAATCAAAATCAGAAATTTGATCGAATGACAATCAAGGGGTTTGTTTTATTTTGTCACCTGTTTATCCCAGGAAATTCACAGTGGTTTCTGGTTCTCATGTACAGCATTATCTGACTTGAAATACTAATTTTGAACATTGTGGTGAGATGTAAAGTTATTTTATATGCTATTGCAGATGTCTTCTAACTATATTAAGCACAGACTCACAAAATACCTGCAGTGGGACAAGTTTTCCACTGCATGACTTTTAATTGTACCTAATGCAAAACCTGTCCAAAAATAATTTGTGAAGTTTAGTGCAGTATTTTGACAATATTTTAGGCCTAGTGAGTTGAAGTAGATTTGATCTGGGATTGTTTTTCAGACTTTTATTTTTAAATTGGGGCAGTCCACTGTAAAAAGTACTTTTTCAACAGTGTGCTGGTTTTTCTTTTGAAAAGGTATTTTAACTCATTTTTAAAATTCAAGTTCATACCTATATATAAATGTGCTGTAAACATAGCTGCTGACTTAGTTCTTTTTACAGAAAAGTAACTTCAAAATCATTTTTGCCATTTTAAATGCTGTACTGAGTTTCGGGCTTTCACTCGCACTGCATCATTTTGACTGGGAATGAAAGTCTGACCCAAGGGAACTGTTTGGTCCGCCCAAAAGCAAAAGTCATCTCACACTCCAAAATATAAGCTGTTGCAGGAAGAGACAGAGCCTGGTTGGCTACTGTGCAAGCTGCTTCCCATTCCCTTGGTGTCCAGTGGAGTCCTTCCCACCTCTGCTGGCGTTCAGGCAGTGAGGAGCAGTACTCTGCAGTTAGTCCAAGGGATCCATTGCATCTTTGTCTTTCACAAGACCGGTACATTCCTGCTCAAACTCAGAAATCTTTGTTTCGTACATCACCGTTTGGATACATTGCAATGTATACAAGTTGTATTTCTGTGTAATTTCTCAAGGATTTGCCAGTATTATGGGCAGTTGCAGAGAACTGTCTTCTTTTGGACTATTTATTTAGACAGTACTTCCAACACTGATTATACATTCCTGTAGGTTTGAATATTGCTTTTTTAGTGTGATCTCACTCAGCTCTTTCTTTGCTGTAGTAGTAGCTGCATTAAAAAGCTTTGTGCTCCAGTACTGCTAAAATGAAATATAAATCTTCAAATGAGTTTACAGGAAAGGCTTTTTCTGGGTATTGAATTGTGGAGTGCATATCTTTTTTTGATAGGCACATAACATTTTAGTTTCCAGGTATAATTGACTTGAAAAATAGCAAGACCTGAAGCAGCCCTAGTTATTATGTAAATCTGGAAAGCTGTCCTTCCTTAGTATTTGATCTTATGGAATATCTGAATTGTTCTGCTTCTGCCTCTATTCAGATGCATGGTGTTAGTTCTAAGTTTCACATAAACTGCTAGCTTGTACGATAAATGATTGTCATCATGAGGTCATCAAGGTCTTAGGTAGAAAAGTGGTTCTTGGAAATGAGCAGGGAGCTGACAGAAAGGGGGACAGGTGAAGTGAAAGGAGAAATAAATCTTTATCTGCTTTCTATATCTTTCTTCCTATTGCTTCCAGTTGTATTTCTCCATTTTAGGTTGTTTTGCGGATTGAAATAGAGATGTGGCAAGTGGAGATTATTTTTCCTGCAAACTAATGAAGTTCTAGTACATATTCAGTAATCTCCCATTACAACATTTCCAAAACAGCACCTACCTCTCCGGACAAACATATTGTTCTTTGTGTTCCTTCTTTGAACTTATTCACTTTTCAGGAATTCTGTTTCAGGAAAGCAGTAATATGTCAAGGAAGTGTTTGCTTATAGTAAGAAAAGATTAAAGCTTATTTCAGCCTAATTACTGAGGAAATTGCCTGAATTATTGACAGTATAATCAGAAGTCAGCTGGTTTTACACACTGCCTCTCAACATCAATTTCAATTTGTCCATCATCTGATATTTATACTGAAATGAAAATGAGATGTATTCCTAAGGAGACTTGTCTTATGGTAGCAGGTCAAAATAAAACATTAACATTTCCTATTCATACGAGAAATAGTTTGTTCAAACTCCATCAGCAGTGTGAACCTATCAAAGGATAAAATTTGCGAAGTCTTTGTTGCTGTTCTTATTCAGGGATAAGTGAACAGTATTTAAAATGCTGTTTCCAAATGGACAACATGAAGGCATAGTGATAGATTTGACCAACTTCCATGTTGCATTACTTTTCAATCTGAATGTAGAAAATGAGTTATAACCTTACATAATAAATAAGTGTGGTGTTGAGATAAAGCCCCGGATCAGATGACACAGCCAAGAGGAAGAGCGACAGCTTTGGTTTGAGGCCTAGGAAGCTGTGATTCATTGGCGATGGTCTGGAAAAGCTGGCAGTGTGCTCTGTGCTTTTTTGGGGAAATGACTTAACTCTTGCAGGCGTAAGGTTCTTCTAATCTTGTTTGATTAATTCTTCGTAAGCAAGAGCTATTTAAAAAAAGTCCTTATATTTTTTACACAATGATCAGCATGTAGTATTTATTTCTTTTAGAAAGACTGCATGTAATAGAAAATAACTTGAATTTGCATTGCTAGGTAAAATATTGCTGTGGATTTGGAAGAGAGAAACTGTTTGAAGATTATACTGCTGCATCAGAAGATCAGCAGAAAATTTTGGGAAAGCTTCCCATAGGTATTGCTTGAACTTTAAGAGCTCATTAATCAGTAGTGCACAGTTCTTTGTTTGAAACACCAATTTGTCTGCATTTCATTTTTAAATTGTGTGTTTTGGTGGTCTCTAAACTGTTCAGCTCTGGCTAGACACATAAGTTGAATCCAGTCGCTCTGACAGTGTCCTGATGACAGGCAGGGGATGTGGCCAGTGACCACACCAACCCAGCAGCCATAGCAAAGCACCTTCTGCCTTCTTCCCATTCTAAAGCAAATCTGATACTGTCCATTTTATGACGTGCTGCTTCTCTCCCTTTACACTTGTTTCCTGAAATCTCCAGTTAAATTAGCTAAATGATTTATTAATGCTTGATTAAAACTTGTGTGTTGGAACTTCTCCATTTAGCACAAAATGTGATCTTTCACAAACCAAGTTGATTAATTGTCTGAGATCAAGCCCCTTGGCTAGCGTGTTTTTGTCCTAGTGTAACAGTGGCATTCACTGGGTGCGATGAGGTTCAAAGAGACAATTATAAGAACAGACTTCCTTACCAGAGAAAACTTTTACAGTAAGATAATTGGGCTGTTTCTATCCTTCCTTCAAAGCAACTTCTTTTCAGTAGAAATAAACTGCAGGTTCTCTTATAACATCCATGCTTTCTGCAGAGAGATGTCATATGTATTGCATTTCATAGTGTTCTCAATATCTCGTCAAGAAAGTTCAAAACAATGTATAGATCCTTTCTGATTGATTCCATAACCAGTATAAAATGTAATGGATTTTTTTCCCCCCAGTTTAATGTATCTGCTGGAATAGCCTTTCAAATAGGCACAGCTATCGTAAATCCTGTAGAAACCCTATGAAAAGATTATGTGAGTTGTTCTGTCTTGAAAAAGAGCCAAGAAGTGTCATTTTTCTTCCAGGGGGCTGGATTCTTTTATTCCCACTCACAGCTTAGGCTCTCTGGTGGCACGCTTCAAAATGAATAATCTAAGCCACAACTTAAAAATTTAACAAAAGATTGAGAAGCAAAGCATATTCTGTACACTGTCTGTATTATATCTTCTGAGTGTAGTTTCCCTTATGTGCAAACAATATTCTTCAACTATTTATGAACTATAGCCACATTTCCTATATACCTCTGATGACAGATACTCCTTAACTTAGAATAACTTGCTGAAGTTTTGTTACATGACTGCTCTTGAATGATAAAAAAAAAAAAAAACCCAAAAAACTTTTTGCATCTAAATTTTTGCAAGGCTGTTTGATGTACACATCTCAAGTTGACTCATGAACTCTTGGTCATAATGTGTGGTGTGTGTTGTGGGCTTTGTGGCTGTGGCACAGAAAAAGAGGTTCAAGACACTGCAATGGGTTTTTCTGAGCAGGTGAATGAAGGCAGAGCTCTCTCAAGCCCTTCACGTTGGTTTGAAGATTAATGAGCTATGCTTTTTCTATTAAAATCAATTCCTACAAAGAGTTGTATTGCCTAATGGTTGTTTCAAATATCCTCCTATAGTTGTATAATTGCCTTGTGTCCTTAGCAGACCACTTTTGTTATTTTACTTCTCAGAACTTGGCAGAGTTTTCTAGAAGGAAGTAGTAATTTTAGAAAAGATGGTAATAATTCCTTTGTTGTCTACAAGTTAGCCTTTAGGTCACCAATGCAGTGAATTCCCATCCCTTATTTCTGGCAATCACTTAACTTTCTCTCAGTGTCTAGGCTGTCATCATCCCAGTTGAATGGGTGTGAGATATAATTATAACAGGCAGCTGATGTACACCCTGCCTATTTCAACATATCTTCTGGCATACTTTTTGAAGGACCCTTACCTCAAATGTTGATACCATAAATGATTACATTATGATACTAAGAAAAAGGTTTTTATTTTAAATGCTTGCTCCAAGGTAATTAAAAATGTAGAGCATTCAACTCAGACCAAAGATTTGAAACTTTTAGAGACAAAGTAAAACTCTCAGTCACATTTCTATTTATAATTCTATAGAACATGGAAACTTCTTCTGAGTGTCAGGTCTGTGTACTTACAAGCAATAGAACATCTAGAAATTTTACATGCTTAGATTTTCAATCACGGGCATCTTAATTAAAAAAGGTTTTTTGGTTCCAAGCTCTTGGCGGTCTGAAGTGTCATTTTTTTTCTTCTTCCAGCAGGGTGAGTGCAACTCTGAATTTACTTAATTTGGTCTCCCCCGCATGCCTGAAAATCAATATGGTGAAAAGCAATTTAACACCACTTCAAAATCTGGTATTTAATCAGGTATTCTTTCTGTCAGAAGTTGGCTTTCTGCCTTGGCAAAATTCTTCACATCGATCTGGAGCTAAGTCCTTACACTGTACTCAGAAAATCCTTTGGTTTCCTGGTTAGCAGATCAGGATCAGTTAAGTCACGTATGTCTGACTTTCAGCTTGTCTGAGCTGCATTGTGGGAAGAGGAATTGTGTTTGGCCACATGCACGTAGGCTGCTCCAAAAGTAGTGCTTCCTATTTATTTTTGTGGAAACTGCAACAGCTAAAATGAGCACATAATTCTGCCTGACAGAGCAAATTCTCAGCTACAAAACACTATTTTTCAGTGCAGTCACCACTGTGAACTGTCACCTATAACAACCACCATTAGTTATGCATTTTTACCAGTGAGGAATATGAGCACTCATGTGATGTGTGTTTTGTCAAAACCTGCATCAGTGGAGGTGATCCACAGTTGCTGTCTCTGCTGCTGAAACTCACCACCCACCTCACTGTGCTCACACGCACTGTTTGGTCTCCATAAACATTCACTAAGCATCGACAAATGTCAATGACTTCAATTTTTTTCTGCACGGAGGACTTCAATTCCACAACTTTGTTTCCTACTCGCATCCATATCAGAAGCTGTTCTGTCAGACTGCCCCTCTGCTGCCATCTTTCACATTGTTACAAAATGGAATGAAATACTGGTGGGAAGGTGCAGTCTCTATTATTATGCTACCAGCATCACCATCTGACCATTCTAGCTGATGAGGGGAAGCACTTTCAAGTGATGTGCGTTTAGCTCAGAGTCACTGGTCATCAGGGAAAACAGAGAGATGAGTTATTAGTAATGAAAAACTCTGCCACAATGTTCTCTCAATTAAATAAGAGGGAAACTTCAGTCACAGGAACAAGTAGGGTCTGAAATGTTTTTGTTTTGTCAGACCTTTACGCTTTTACTACCTCTGCGGAACAACTGGTAGGAAAATAGTGCATGGCTTTTCACGCTGGCACCCAGTCAGGAAAGGAGTCATCCTCTTTGGTGTTTCCCTGGGGTTGATTTCAGCAGTTGCTACTTGCACTGCACTCCTGGCTTAAGACTGACACGTTGTTCAACATGTTGTTCTTGTTGCTCTGTTTTTCTAATTCTTGGGCTGAAAAACTCTAGCCTATTTAGGCTTTTCAGTTCTACTGAACTGTTTTGTTCATAAGATATCTGCAAGTACAGGTAGAAAATGACAGACAAAATTAGTAATTTTCCTTTTTCCAATGTTCTTTTAATTTGGCATCAATGAGAAATGTGTGATTAGCCAGCGTATAATTCTGAGTTAATTTACATGTTGGAAGAGACATTTAATTAGTCATAGAATTGTCATGTAGATACTGAATCCATTTCTCTTATTGCCTGTTTTGTAGGTGGCTTTGGATTTAGGGAAATCTTACTCCTAGCTTATTCAAAACTGAAATAGGAATTTTCTAGGCGGAGTGTATGTGGCAGCACACACAAGATTTTACTTTTCGTGTTAGAGAAGTTCATTGGTATTAGATATTATTAGACTGGTATTATTCCTGGTTATTCAGAACACCTACTTGAAGTTAAGTGCTGCATCTTACAGTTAATCTGGCAAACATTTGCCTCTCCGTTTAGAGTAACATTCTGTGATTTTTCTCTACTAGTTTTTTATATGGTCTTCTGTAAGATATCACCAGCTATAGAGCAAGACTTGGCTTGGCCTTAGTCATACTAAAGGACCTTACCCTTAAATCTATTTAACTCTGTAAAAGAGCTATTTTAGCAGTCGTGCAGGAATGAGGAATACAATAGCCCTTGGGTTTCTAGTAAAACTGGATCATTCTCAAAACTTATAATCAGTCATACCCAAAGCAGAACACTATGAAAATCCAATATGTGTAAACCTTTTTCTGACAGCTTAGAAAAGTGTTTTTCATTGGTTTGCTCTCTGCTCCTGAAAGAATTTCCCCAGTGGGACAAGGAAGCACAGCTCAAATTGGTGAGCTGCTGAAGATTCATCTACAAATGCCTGTAGCTACCTGCCTCTGTGTTCTTGGCAGCTTGCTGAGGCCTTGGGGTTGCATGGGCTGCTTAGGCTGCTGTGTGGGACAGGGTCTTCTCTGTGGATCCAGGATGCATCTGGTGGCCAGCCCAGTGGTAAGTAAGCCAGTGTACTGTTACTGGTCAAGTGCTGCATACCTCTTCTCAGCCTTAGAGGACATTAGGATTAGTTGTACAGATGTATACTAGTTTATGGGAACTGTTGAATCACGGCCTGAACCACTGATTGATCACCTGAGGTGAGCACCGAGTCAGACGCAGGAGCACAGGTGAAGGCAATGTACCTGTGTGACCAGAAGGGGTGGAGTCTGGCTCCACCTCTCCCAGACCTCATTTAAGGGCTGACCACCACTGGGGAAGGATGCCTTGTTGGCGATCCCTCCCCTGTGGAGTTGTTGGCGAACCTCAACCACCTGGAAAAGGTGAGCCTCTCTTTATTCACTGCTTGTCTGTTTACCATCCAGATAAGCCTAGCAAAATATACCATATTCCTCGCTGTTTTCTCTGAGTACCACTCTTTGGGGTTATTCACCCTACAACTAGATATGGTTTAAGCCAGGGCTGAGGATTTTCCTTTAAGATCCTAATCAAACCAATCTGTAGAACTCCTTGTGAATGTACAGAACGTGTAGATTGCAGTGGTAAGAGCGTTGATCTCTTTTCTCTAGTGACAGAAGATAGCATACAAAGAAATGGTCTCAAGTTGCAGCAGGGGAAGTTTAGATTGGATTTTATGAAGAGTTTCTTCACAGAGAGGATGGTCAAGCATGGGAACAGGCTGCCCAGAGAAGTGATAGAGTCCTCATCCCTGGAGGAATTTAAGAGACGTGTGAATGTGACACTGAAGCACATGGTTGAATGTTGGGACTCTGTGTGTCAGGCTAATGGATGTAGGTACTTTCCAAACTAGATAATTATGTGGACTTGAGGCATCTCAGTCCTTCTGGTTTTGTCCTGGAGTTTTCAAGGCAGCCCCAGTCTGCTCTGTGTTCCCAGAAGGTTCTGAGTTTGGGCAGTGGATTGACCACTCTGGGGCTGTCAGATGTTCCTGCCACATATCTGCCTTTTTGGCATGTGTGTCCCCATCTTCTAGAAGGAGATCCTGTTTTGAATGAGCGTTTTGACAAAGAAAACAAAGTATTGGAAATTGTGAGGAAAGCAGGTGCTCAGTGTGAGATAGCTTTGGAAACGGAAGGAAATGGAAATTGAGTTACTGTGTCAATACAGAGAATGATTCCAGCCTTTGTAAATAGAAGACATAGAATATCAGATTGAATGAAAGCGTTTTTCCCCACTGTGACTACAAACATTTTACTTTGTCTATTTTTCTGCATAGAGTGTGCTAGGGATTTCTGGATAGAACTGATTTATTTGATTGCTAGCAGTTTGTTGTTAGGTCTCTAGGCACTATAAATGAGGGTGACTGAAACGTTTGGATAAACATTGCTTCTTCCTTTCGTGGTACATCCTAAACATCTATGAGTGTAACTATTAATTACTATCAACACTGCAAACTTGCCTGTTTTTTTTTTTTTTTTTCATGAAGAGTGCAATTTGTTCTAGTGTATAAATTATTTTTTTTTTGCTTGCTTGCTTTTGTCTTACTTTTCTAGGATAAAAGGGAGAACCTGATATAAATTCGACCTGTACTGTTGCTAAGCACAATTTGTATGATATTAGTGATACTGTTGGCAATAGCCAAGACAAAAAGTGCCGCTTCTGCCCTCACCCCAGCTAGCAGCCTTCCTGTACCTGAGTAATAATCATGGAGAAAGATAAGTTTCTTCAGAAGTTGATTTGTATTACCTAGATTAGTCTTCTGCTCTGAATTACATGCCAGAAGATGGTAACTGTAGTCCCACTGGTACAGGGAAAAGATCAGGGAAACAGCTGTCTCATTTTGCTGCATGTGGTTGGTGGCATGCAGTGTTTTTTCTCGTGCCTCTACCTGATGGTCAGACCCTCATCTCAGTTGATTCTGCAGCTGTTTAGTATTTATTTCATCTCTTTGCGTACCAATTCAACACACGTTGCTACAATGTTTTCTGTGTCTACTCAGCCTTCTTATGTCTGTGGGACCTTTCTGCATCTGTTCCTTATTGAAATCAGATGGTCTATACCTATAGTGTGTATAATACAGCATCACGTAAGCTGTTTTTAATGTAATTGCTATTCTGCATTTAGGGGAATGACTCATTGCTCTGGAGATTGAGTCGTTAAAACATTTGCACATCTCATTAATCTAATACTATAATTCCCAAGAAACATTATAGTGAAAAAGCCTATTGTTCGGATGTTGCATGGTGAGCTTTTCCTTGTTAATAATACCATTGTTTATGTGTAACAGTCCCAGGTGTATTTTTCTAAAAAATAAAAATACAAGGACTCCTTTGCAGAATCCAGAAAGTGATGTCTTGGAATTCAGAACTCAGGGAGCATTAGATCAAGTGTTTTAGAAGTTGCATTTTAATTCTGTTACTCATACCAATCATTGTCATTATATCAATCTTGATGCTTTTCTGAGCAGTGACATTTTCCTTTCCTTTTCAATATAAAGCTTGGAAATTGGTGACAGCCACTTGATTCAACAAGAGATTGTTTTGAAAACTATTTTAAAGCTCTTATTGTATGTAATAGCATTCTATAAAGTGATACAGGATAATAATGCAAATGGAAAACCTCATACAGCCTTGCTTCCCAGTAGGTTTATGATTCTCATTTAGACGAGAGTTTTAGTGTACAGCATAGCTAGTGAGCTACTTTCCAGATCTGAGAACTGAAGTTGGTTATATTCCTGTTTCACTGTCTGTCTTTCTACTTTGTCTTGGAATATAATATCTCCTGTCTTCACTGCTTCCCTTCTGCTCAAAAAACCCAAAGTGAATCTATATGATCTGGTGGTCTTTTTTTTTTTTTTTTTTTTTTTCTTTTCCCTTTTTTTTGGACTATAAGAGATTCTGAAGCTGAGGAGAAATGGAAGTTAACGTGCACACTGGCAGACAGACATTCCCAATATTAATTCTAATGGAGTGTGCCCACTGCAGGGGAAAAAAAAAAAAAAAGTAAAAGGTAGGAAGCAAAACAAGTGGAGAGTCTACTAGAAACGACTTCAGTACAGCTGGGCTTCAAACCTCTCCCTTCAGGGACTGCAGTGTAGGCCAGGCTTAGAAGCATCTGTTTTCCTAGGCCTACCAACCTGTCTCTGCAAGAACTTGAATTCTCTCTTTCTGTAGCAAAAACTTAGTCATTGCTGTAATGTTTTTCATGGCGATTATTAGTTTGAAGTATTTGTGAATTTTTTGCAAGTGATAACTTTTGAGATAATCAAGTTGTTATGAAAACATACCAAGGATCAAGATTTGGTCTATTGTAAGATAACAAAAAATACCATCAGTTTTCAAAGTAAGGCAAGCTCCTCCACTGCAAATAGTTTCCTCTCCATGGTCCTTATCAGGATATTTTTGCTCTTAACTATGTTAATTTTTATTCCATAATTTCCTCCATTGTTTTTGCTGTAAGAGGATTAGCATGATGAAGTGTATGTGTAAGCTAAAATAAAGAGCTTTTTTATGTTTTTCATAGCACGTGTATACATAGATATATGCATATATATCTGATCTGATTTTTTCTCTGAAGGACGTAGAAATGGGTATCTAGTCCTGAAAGTTCTAGGCTGACTGGTGGGCACCTGATGTGTGAATATACCCCATGGTTGCTGGAGGGCAATGTTCCCCAACTAGCAGTTTTTTTTTTTTTGGCTAGTGTAAACGACATGCGCTCTGTTCAACATTGTATGCATTCCAGGGACTCTGTTTATTGCAAGTGCAAGACTGGGCACAGAAACTCCGATTTAAGACATACTTCTTCAACTTCCTATCCCTTTGGATTTTGACCTCCAGCTTAGGTCACAGATTATACCTGAGGGCAATAAATCTAGTAGATGGAATTTCATGTCTTGGTAATAAAATATATATAGAAATACAAATGAGTACATGAGTAAACTGTATAGATGTATTTGCATATGATTAAATATAATCTAAAAATCCACTGAAATCTTTGGATATTTTCTCTGCTGCCTGACTTCATTATCTTCCTGGGGTTCTTAAGATAAATGCCGAAATAATCATCTTTTTTTCTGACTGTTTTATCCAAACCTTTATTCCTTTTTGCAACTTAAGATGGTATTGGTATGTGGTTAAACTCTAGTGTACTATAGTACAAACTCTGGTAAACTGTAGTATTGTCCTCAATAAACCAGGAGAATTTCATCAGAATATAATCTTCCAAATACTTAGAGCTTTACAATAAAAGCTATAATAAAAATATATCTGCTTGTATCTTGCTGAAATTAATTTCTGAATAAGCCTTATAAGAATATATAACTAAATATTTGTAACCTGTAGTTAAAAAAAAAAGTTTTATCCTAGAAATTTCTGCAGAAATGTAAACAAAATGAAGCTTTTTTAAAAACAAACAAACAAAAAAAACCCCAACAAAACTCTTATTAACTTTTATTAGCAACATCCACAATGCACTGCTGGCAATAAAATAGTTTCTGTAATGTGGGACCTTCTTATTTTTTTTCTTTTTAACTTGCATTCTGCATGATTATACTGTAATATTTCTGGCATTGTAATTTGACTTTGCATTTCTTGGTAAATGAGAAGCCTTGCAGGCTGGGTTTATATAATAGCTTTTGTTCCAAATATCTTTCATATCCTGTAACAAAAAACAAAAAACAAAAAAAAAGAAAGAAAAGAAGAAAGTACTGTATATTGCATGGATGATTAAACTATGAATTGAATATCCTGAATATCTTTTGATATTGAATCTAGTGCAGGTTTGGGAGCAAGGGAAGTTGAGACAGTGATCAGAGGGAGCCAGAACATGATGAAAACTCCGCAAGGTGCTGAAACACATGCTTCAGGGCCAGGACTGTTCTCACGTTGTGCTGGATTTGAGATGAATCTCAGTAGCTACAAGACCAACCTGAGTAAGGGAAGTGAGTGGTAGCAGCTGTGGGAGGGCAGGGAGCAGAGTGGGCCCCAGGGCAGTGCCTGGTGCTCACCTGGGCCCTCCTTCCCCTGGATTCTGGTGTGGGCTTTGGAATGGTGCCTTGTCCTCAAGCAGTGGGAGAACAGAAATAAATAGTTGAAGAAAACTTATTCTGGGGTAAGCACCAAAAATACAAGGGAAAAACTTTTTGTTGTGTGGCTTCTTTAGTGTCCTACAAGTGTAGGGCCAGCTTGCTGAAGACTGAGTCGTGGATGGACATGCAAACAAAGCAAATCTATGCTGTGTTTTGTTTTTTAGCTTGGAAAGCAAACAGCATGTGTTTTTGTTCATAGCCTCTGTCAGCATATGCACAAGGCATATGCCTCAGGCTGTGGTGTGAGGGGGAGCGGGGGCATCCCTTTTAAACTTGACCCTTTCTGTTGTGGTGAATGAGAAGGGAGGGAAGGAAAAATGTGAATTGACTGAACGGCTGACAGGAGCATTCAGTATTTAATGTCCTTGTCTGCTCAGAAATTTAAGCACTATAGAGGCACGATTTGTAACAGCCATTTCCCCCTCTTGGAGCTGTCATCTGAGCTGTTAGTAATGGCTTATTCTGAGGGGAGAAAACGCTTTGAAGATGCAACTTGTCCTCACAAATAACTCGTATCTTCTTTTTTTCCACATATGTTTGAATTATTTATATCAGAGATTATAAAATACTGCCCAGGTACAAAAGTTGTAGGAGAGTACCAGAAGAATTGCTTGGTTTTGTATTCTGGAGTGTGACTTTCCCTGGTCTCAGTGAAGTGCAGATGTAGTGGTCACCAGTGAGAGCTCTACTGTATGTTGCGCAGTCGTTGGTGTGAGCTGTTGCTGTGGTCACCATCTTGCATGGGCTGTGAGCAAGCACCCAGTCAACTTGGGCAGACGTAGAAGCAGCAGCTGGCAAACTAGTACTTGCTACTACTACTCATCTTTCTTTTTGATGTCTGTTTTAGGATGGTTTTAGCCACTGATGTTCGTTTTTTTTATCCTTACCCTATCAACTTAGCATACAGTTACAGTTAACAACATCAGAGCAAGACATGTCCATCATTCAAAATCTTTATATCTAATATGTTATGCATGCAAATGATTTTTTGATCAATTAATATATACATCTTTATTAAAAATTATCAGAAATTCCTTAGTGTTGTCTAGCATTTCTGCCCAGTTATTCTACAGAAAGCTTTAAACCTCCCATAGTGAGTTGTGCTCCCTTGCTGGTACTGTACCACGTTGTGTTGCCCACCCCTTTCTTTAATTGACAGCTTTATAATTTGTGTGTGATCATTCAGCTGTTCACTGAATCTTGAGTGTATTGAAGCAGACTTTGTGTGTATTTAGTTCTGGAGGCATGCTTTTTTTCTGTTCCTTGTTCCAGACTTACACTACTTCTTTTATTGATCTTCTATTGATTTAACCAGTGAGATAATCTATGCTTTCTGCTTCTGCCAAAAGATACTGACTGTCATGAGAATCTATCAAAGATAACTTTGTAAAGATGACTATTAAAACTTAAAACATTTTATTTTTGTTGTGCTTTTTGTAGATTTTAAGACACAGACTCCCTCTAATCAGAATGCTTCTAAATTAATCCTTTTTTTTTCTTTTAATATCTCAGAATAAAGGAAACCAAACCCTCTAACAAAATAGTGTTCTCTTTGCTGAGATCAAGATATAATATATCCATGCAGAAATCAGTAGTTTGTTTTCCAAACTGTATGCAGTTGTTTCCAGAAATAAGCAAAGCTATATATGATCTCAACATTTTGTTGATAATGTTAAAAGTTAACATAATAAGTATGCTTTGATGTCATTATGAGTTCAGGTGGCATGCTATCTTGGTCCCTACAAGTAAAATTAAGAGCCTCTGTTTTTTGTATTTTATACAAGTACTGAGATTTTTAGCTGTGTGAACAGTTCATGAAATTGTGATTCATGAAAAGCGATGTGCATGATGCTCTGAAGAAGTAATTGTGTTCACTAAAAATGTAACCCACATTACCTTGCTGTTTTAATTGCATTTACGCAATTTAAAATATATTATTTTATTAATTTGTCTACGCACATCATTTAATATATTTTTTCTTGTGGTAATTCAACAGGAAAACTAGTTAAGTGCTATTAATAATATTATTACTGACTCTATGAAGCCTCTATCAGTGCTTTTATAAAGAAAGCACATTTGTGTAATTTGTTTTAATTTAATTTAAGAAATGGTTTTAGCTTAAGAAACGTGACAAAAATGGAAATGGTGTTTTTTTTTTTTTGTTTGTTTGTTTTGTTTGTTTTGTTTTTTTTTTTGTCTCCCCTTCCACCCCTCCCAGAGTCAAATGAGACATTCAGGTAGCTCAGTTAAAATGCAGATTAAAGTACATCCAATTGATTGAAGACATAGCCAGATTTTCCCCTTTGCTCTTTCCATTGGTCCTTTCCATTCTTCTTTCACAATACTACATATTTGGTCTGACACTTTAAATTGGTAATCCCCTTATCAGAATCTTCCATTATCTTCTACTTAAGCTGGATAAATCTAAATAGAAAATTCCTGCTCTAGCCTCTTGTGTTTAATGTAGCACTAAACTGAGCACAAGCTGGGTAACTTTCAATCATGTTGTTCAAATCCAAGCATGAGGGCCACGGTGCTGACAGTGGTCCTATTACACTGGGCAGTGTGGGGTATAAAGTGTTTTCTTCACTCTGTGCTTCTCCTCGTACTTGCATGCTGGAGTCTTTCCAGATTTGTTCCGAGCCTTCTTTTGGAGTTGCTTGGGCCTTTAATACTGGTTACTGAGAGTTTAAAAAACACTCCTCAGAGCATGCAGGTAATGAAACTTGCTAGAGTTGATTGGCCCCAGTTTGGGCTCCGTGTTGCCATTGCAGTGCCTAGAGTTTTCTTGCCATAGGTCTTTGCTATTTCTTACTCAGAAGCTGTTTTTAAATTAAATCAACTAAAATTAAATTGAATCTTTAATAAGTACCTCCCATGAATATAGTAAGAGGTTTCTTACTACTGTTTTGAAACAGAAGTTTTCCTGGTTTTATTTACCTGCTAGGAGCAGGGCTCAGGTGTCTGTAGTCTCTTCCTGCAAGAGCTGATGCTATCACTCTCAGGTCTCCTCCACGAGGAGCTTTCTCACTGCCAGGGGAGTCAATGGAAGCGACTCTTGGTGAGGAGACCAGGGGCCCAACGCCTGACAGCCTGCAGGAATCCAATATAGAAGGCTTTGCAGAGGAAACTCTAAGTCTTACACCTGAGGATGAGCTGGAAGCTATACCTGTGGAAGAAATTCAAGGCTTTGAACCTGAGAACTTAGAGGAATCTGCTCCTGCTGAAGCTACTCAGGACACTAAACTTGAAAAGGGGCAGGTACAGTGGGGGGATACTTTAGGTTAAAGGGCTTTGGGGTGCTTTTGTGGTTACTAAAATGCATTTGTTAACAACTGTTAACTTACAGTTGGCTTACTGTTTTCTGAATTACATTTGAAAAGGCTGACTTGAATTTCATAGATTTAGCCTGTTGTTTCTGCAGGAGTAGGAGCTATGAAGCTGTGGAAGGTCTGTGAGTGCAGGTTGGTCAGTTGGTCTTAGATGCACAGAAATGCAGTCATTTTAAGGTGAACTGAATGGAATAGAGGTATCTGTATAAGCCGACCTTCATAGCAACATGTAGATGCGATACTATTTTGTGATGAGGATTTGGCTTAATTAAAAAATTCAGACTTTCATCAACTACTCCATCCTGAACTTGAAAGCATGACCCAAATAAACTTCTTAAAAGTAATATGTTGCAAAAAGTCAGCACTGACAGGTTGACTGCTTATAGCTGAAGTGCTGTTCTTTTGAGAAACTCATAATCAAGAAATGTTAGGAAGAATTTCTTGAGTCAGTCTGAAAAGATGGCTGTTGTCTGTGGATGAAGGTATACATAGTAATGCAACAAGAAAATTACTAAGTGTCTAACGTTTTAACAATCCAAGAATCTGAAATTTTTTTTTTTTATTTTTATTTATTTATTTATTTATTTATTTTTAGAGAGAGTGCCTTGACACTGTCAGATAAATCTTAAATTCTGATGTTGAAAGGTTTTTTTTTCTGCCTTTTCTCATGGAGCAGTTATCTTTGTGTTAGAGAAAAAGGATCAGAGTGGGATAGCAATCCTCTTAGTAGGGGTCTGTTTGGAGCACCTCAGTGCGACATCTGAAAACTTGTTCAGGTATTACAACTTTGAAGAATTAAATGCTACTGAAAGGACTTCTTTGGAGGTGCAAGTAAACTTCACTATAAATCTTAGCCTTTAATTTTTGTTTGTCCTGTTTGTCACTATTTTCATTGTTTTCTAAATTATGATATTATTTTCTTTACGAAATAGAAGCGTGAAAAAATTTGTTACATTCTATTTCAACAGTGCGTCCTCTCTTTTCCTTTGACCCAGGTTCTATAAATCCTTAATGATGAGCTGTGAACTATTTGGTTATTATTTTAACAGCCGTCTAGTTTTGTCGTGTACTGCATCAGTTTGCTCTATTGCTATGACAAAATAGATTTATTCATTTTTGTGCAATTTTGCAGTCTCCACCAACATTTTCTTTGCAGTAATTTACAGAAGCACGTGCCATGGTTGGTGCTCTGTTTTGGTATGATATATACCGCATACTGCCACATGTTTGCACTTAGCATTGCAGAGTTTAACGGTGCTTGATTAATGAGCAGTTGTGATCCTATTACACGTGTCCTACATTCTCTAGGCTGGTTTGTAAAGCAGCAATTGACAGGAAATCAGTCCTGATGATTGTCCTCCAGTGTGAGTCAGAAAAGAACAATGGCAATTTTCAAAGTCTGACCATTAAACATTGGTATAATTTATTATTTTGCTCTGACGTGGTTGAACGTAAAGCTTTTGAAATATTTGTAATCCAGAGCACTGAAAGAAAGCTACATGAAAGCTCTCATGTTGGTATAGCCCTTTCTTTGTGTAACAGCTGGGACCAGTTTTGCTGTTCAAGAACTCAACATGTAAGAACTAAGACATTAGTTCTGTCATGTTTTCCAAGTCCTTTTTTTTACTGTTACTGACTGTGTGTGGGACCTTTTATGTTATGGGGTTGTATTTGTACACAGTTCCCTTCTATTAATGATGTTGATAAAGTTGCAAAAATCTTGGGAGCATCTACAAGACTTCTTTGCTTGTACTCAGAAGCTCTTTTTCCCTGATTCAGAATTCATCCAAAGTGCATCCCAATGCTTCTAAAGTGAACATTTTAATTAGCTCAAGAAAGAAAGGAATTCTCTAGAAAACAAATTCTCTCTTGGGATATTTCTTAGTCTTAATCCTTTGAACAAGATATAAATAAGATGAGAAGTGATTTCCATTAGTGTTTTGATATGATGTAAATAAAAGTAAAGAGCCATTTATAAAGAACTAAAGAATGCTATTGTTAGTAATGATAAAGAATGCTCAATCTATGCTTTTAAAAATATTTCTGCCTTTTTAGGACTGTCAAGAGGAAAACTTTCAGTGTATTCTGGAAACTAAGTACTTGCATTATATAATGATGTGTGTGTAGTTCTTGAACTTTTAAAATAATGTTTAGTTTATGAACTTTTCAACTTGAGATACAGCAGATTCTGCCTTGTGACCTAAAGTAAACAAATGTTACAACCTGCAGCTTCACAAGATGCCTGCACTAAATGCAGTTTATTTTCAAACAAATCAGTATGAATGCCATTAATTCCCCAGCCTTTATATTCAAGAATTTGTGGTAGATTTATGGATCTTGAATGTTTTTCTTTCTGTGTCGTTATCTTCCTCCCTCCTTCTTCCCCCTTTCTTTTTTGGCATCATCTTTTAATGATTCAGATATTCCACTATTACTCTCCTTTAAAGTGAAAGTAGTGCTTGTAAGAAATGCTGGACTAACAGACTAGGGAATTCTGGTTTCTTACGTCCAGAACCACTACTGTTTAGGCAGTGGCCACCCCTTCTTCCTTCTTCAGATGAGAAAAGCTGACACTGGTAGGAAATGCTGGCTAAGAACAGGGAGTCCTTAGCAGCCAATAGTACAAGGCTGTCTGCTGTACAGGCTGAAATTGTCCTTGTAAAGTATGCATGTGCACAAACAAGTGAAATGCTCACCCTAAGTGCTTGGGTATCTGGTTTGGGACCGGAGGCTTCACTGGCTGGATCAGCTGTGGCACCAAGATCTGTGGGCATGCTCCTGGGACGGCATAACTCTCATTCTGCACCCCACCTAGTTGCAGTTGTCTGCTTTTCTCCTCATCTCTATGAGAACAACTTCATTTGATGCCCCAGGTTTGTTCAGTAGGTGTCACATGAGCAATGACTAGTTTGTCTCAGACTGATTTCTTGTTTTAGCGTATATGTTCATTCCAGCAGGCTTCTGTTTGTTTTCTTCAGATGCAGACAGAAAACAACCCTAAATGGACCTGGAATCTGTAACGCTGGCTCATTTCCAACTTTTGTTGCATCATGCTGCCTTTGGGGAGTGAAATCACGTCATCTTCACATATGTTCAGAGTGCTTTAGAATGAGTGGATGTTATTTTTCCCCAAAGACTATGAAGCTCTCGTGATCAAGCACGTTAAGATTGATAATACCCTTGGGGGAAAGCAAAACGCATTTGTAGTCATGGATTTGAAGCAGCCTGATTTCTGTTCTCTATTCTCAATAGCATCTTATCTGTCAGAGTGTGCAGTGCCTGCAATGGTGGCTGCTTCCCCTAAGGGCATTTAAGTTCAAATTTCATCACAATGCCTAATGCCTTGTGAATTTTCTGTGAAGTCTTTTAATTGTATTTCAGATAGCTCCTCTGATTTTTGGCTTTTCTTCTGATCTGCAACAGTTACTGTACCCGGGACCTGGTGTGTTCCCCTAAATCACTGGCACATATTTGAACGTATGGAAGCTGATAATTTGAGAGCAGAATTTTGCATCAGATTTCTGTTTCTTTCAAGCTGAGTTTTGCTGTCTATGGCTCTGATTATCAGTAAGCTTGTGTTAAAACCACCGAAGCAAGTGCCTTACATGACTTACTGATCTGCACAGAAGCCCTTTATGATTACAGCCTGCCCAAAGTCCTGTGTGAAACTGGGGTGAGCAGCTGGAGGATTATGAATCTCTGCTCATAATGAGGAACCATCACTTAGGCAAATAGAAGTGGTGACTCCAGGGGCCCTGTGAACTGAGAAAACAGGGAATGGCAGATTGGTTTCAGAGGGGCAAGTAGCCCAATGCCCAGCAACCTTGCTTCAGCAAACCAAGGAGTGGAAAATGAGATACAGCTTTAAAAGCCCAGATGATTCAAAACACAAATGTGAGTTCTATGCGTGATTTCCAAATCTAAATGAAAACTGGAAGGTTTTATAAATCAGTAACAAGGTTTTAGGAGAAGAAAACTTGAAGTTCAGCTTGGTTTATAAAAGGCTTCTTTAGAGAGTATAGCATTGAGAATCAGTTTTCTTACTGTGTTTTCCATAACATTAATTTAGGGTCTCACATTATCTGAATAAGGATATCAATGGGTGATGTGATTCTCTACTATTCTCTTACTGGGTTAATGATGCTTATTGGAACTTTCTTCTATTCATTTCAACTCTCTGAGAATAAAAAAAAATATAACCACGCCATTATTTTTTTTTTCCCTCCACTTCTCAAATAGCTTTTTCTACTAAAAATGAAAAATAATGAAAAACCCTGTGCCCTCCCATCTACCTTTAGTCTCAAAAGATTGTTCAAAATGCAGTTACTCTCACCTACATTGACTAGCTTCAGTTTCTAACCCTTTGTATTTTTGTGACATTTTCTAAGAGAGGAAAGAAGTGTTTACTGCTGGGAGCCTTTCCTGTTCCAGGTGACAGTCAGTCCTTGTTTAAGTCACCTGTTAACTTTCTCACTGAAATAAACAGATTCATCTGCTTTAACATGGCTGAAGTCATTTTTCTAGCACTTCTCTAAACTTTTACAGCTTTCAGCATCAGCCTAAAGGATGTGCTGTGGATGACCAGTACTGCACTTCTTATCCCTGTAATAACCTTTCTAATGCTGCAGTACCTCCTACCTGCTCTTTCTTGACATTTCTTCAATGAATTCAAAGACCAGATTGATAGGGTACATATCTATGGAGAGGGTTTGTATGAAACTGGTGTTAGGGAGCCTGCTTTGGCAGGGGGCTGGACTAGATGATCTTTAGAGGTCTCTTTCAAACCCTACAATTCTGTGATTCAGCATCTGGAAGTCTAGAGTTCTGTTTTCCTACATACAATATTATTTATTCCCCATTTAAATATATTCTTGGCTTAAAGGAACTTTATTTAATCAGCCCAAATGCCACAGGTGAGTTATCTCCATTGTCATGTTTTGTTTCCTAGGTTTTTCAGATGAACTTACCAGTGAAGTGGGTCTTATACTGGGTTATTTCCACTTTGTTGCCTTCCCATTTCCTAGAAACTCACTGGCTCATTTGACAACTTGACAGAATAGCTGAAGTCCCAAAGACAACACTTTTACATGCATTGAGAGAAACTGAGGAACAGTGAAGGAGATAGAAGTGAATGTTTCCCCAGGAGGTAGATAGGTGAAATCCAGCCCGTGTCTACTCTACAGCAGTAATTGGGCCGTTGGTCAAAGTGAAACAAGCAGGTGTGTGGTATCAGGGCAGTCCCTGTATTCTGTCCCATGCTCTTGCAGAGGTGGGGGAGGCCATCTGTGCAAACCAGGAGCCCAGCAGCGGCACCAGGGAGGAGGATTTGCATTTCTTAAGGGAGCATAAGAAATGTGGAAAGTAGGGCTAGTGTGGTGGCTGTGATGGGGGAAATGCCTGGGGGCTAAAGATGGATCAGTAGGTTTTACTACTTCAGGGTTGCATTTACTGGGCTGAGACAGTCAGATCTCATGTAGTCGTGCTGTGCTCACTCCTCCCCTAAGAGTGTTACTACTATTTTACTGTAATTGTGTTCACAAACAACATAGGGTCTGGATTAGATATCTTGCAGGTCTTGGCTGTGTATTTAGCACGTAATGTAATTGTATTTCTGCTTTCCTGTTGAATGTTGCTTGTTTATCAGAGTACTAAACACCAAAATACATCTCAGAATACATTTATGTAGGCTGAAATTGACTGTACTAACCTCCTTCTTCAGGGGAGCAAAGTTCAAATAGGAAGCAGCATTAGCTAGAAGCACTAAATGAACATTTCTAAAACAGCAGAAGAAACCTGGTGTTACATTACTCAAGGTAAAGTGAGACAAAACTGATCTTAGTGCTGCTTGAGACCTAACCTGTGTTTTAGAAGGTATATCCTATATGGCAAGGCAGCCAATGCATTATTCATATGATTCTAAGGAGAGGTATAGATTTCTGCAGATAGCCAATTATGGCTAGAATGTTGGTAGCTAATCTTGCTTCCTGTTGCTTGCTTTGGAGAAGACAAGCAGGCAGATGCCCTGATGTTACTGTGCATTTTAGACCCCATCCTCTGCTGTACAGATGGTTTACGTGCTGTAAAATGCAAAAGAAAAAGTGAGAAGTCATTTTAAATAAATTTTTAAGTGACCTTGATTCAACTTCAACTAAACCTTTTGATAGTGGTGTGTTTCTGTATTTGATATTTTGTGTCAGTCATGTTTTCTTCCTTAAAAATACTCTAGCAGAAATATGTGTAAACATATAAAAGGAAACACCAAAGAGCATTCAATTGCATTTTTCAAAAGACTTATAACATTTCCAGGCTAGATTACTTGACTTTTTATGTGTTACTTTATGTTCCTTTTTTGATTTATAGCTTCTAAATAATAATGCGTGCTGATATAAATATAGGAGGTAACTCATGTTGCCTGTCCTCTTTAACCAATTTGCCAGTTGAATTTGCTCTACCAAATCTATCTGTTATAAATATTTCCCTGGTGTCCAAGCGCTGTTCAAATAAACTTTCTAATAATGTCTCTCAAGTCCAACATAATGGGAGATTTGTTTTGGTTATGTAAAGGTGGGACTTGACAAGATTAAGACACTGGACTATGGAGTGCCTGAGTGTGAAGTTCAAATGTAGAGCCTTCAGTTGAATGTGTAAAACCCCTTTGTATGACTGAAAATAATTGGTGTAGTGGTAGGTTCCACTTAGTGTTAAAATAAAGAAAGTTGCTGTGGAAGCAGGTCACAGGGAAGTGTTTTATTTATTCTGAAGTCTATGCTTCTCTTAATGATGTGGAAATTGTGTCAGAAGCATGCTCCCCAACCCTCTGTAAAGCACTAATATCCAAATGCTTGAAATTTCTGTTCAATTTTACTTCATAAATGTGAACTCCCATGCATGTTTAATGTTGCTCTCAGTAGAAATACCAGGAATAGTTTTGATTATCAGACCATTAAGGCCAGTATTATATCATATGTTTCCATGGTAGTGTCTAACATATCAGTCTGCAATGTTTTTCAAAGTCTTTGCATGGCATTTGAAGCAGAATTTTTTACTATGCCTGCTACTAGCAATAGTTGGTTGAAGAGCGGGCTTTCATTTTTTCTGTTTTATTGATACAACGATTTCTGTTTGTTTGTCATGACATTTCTTCACGAGAATCCTGTTTAGCCTGAGGTGTTTAATGAGAAATAACTTTTCATCTAGTAGTTCTGTTTACATTGTTAAGAGATGGAATTAAAAGCTGTCAGATCTTCAAACGGAGTTTCCACCACTGGTATGTAATGACATTAGATCTAAATTGCAAGAAATAAGAGTGTAAAAACATTTTGTTGCTATTTCACTGTTTTCCCCCCAGTCATTAAAAAGACCATGTACATGATAAATTGTGTCCCCCTGATCAAAAACAAGAAGATAGAATCAATATTAAGAGCTTTTAAAAATAGTTTTGTTCACTGAAGTTGAATTATTTTCATTCTTGTGACTGCAAACAAAGTCAACAAGATTAATTACATGAATCAAACATAGTGACCCAAGAATTAAAAAAAAGAAATCATAATCACTTCACTAATAACTGTGTAGAGCATACTGTAACGGCAAGTTATCTAAACAGGGGTGCATGGGGACAAATTTTAGTGAGGCTCTTTGAAATGGATGCTGTAATTCCATCTTCATAATCGCTGCTGAAACATGGCTATGCGTCCACGTGTTTATTACAGAAGGGATAACAATTCATGCTTCTTTCTGCCCATGCTTTAGCAGCTATTTATATAGTGGCATTAAAATTTTCCACTATGTTATATAAGAAAAAAAAATAAATCTGAAGTTCAGAATATAGTAATAAGTCAGTAAGTTTTAATGGTCACCTGTCAACAACAGCAGGGTCCTCTTTGGGTATTCCAGGAAAGAAAAAAGCACCATCATCAAATATTTGTAATAAATAAGTTGCTCTTAGAAAAGCATACTGTATGTGTATCTGTAACTTCTTCTTGTAACAATACAGTTCTCGTAAACAGTGCAGCTTGATGCTATTTACTCATTTAAATCAAATGCTTTTGAATAGTACATTGCAGAGTTTCTTTATGAAATAAGTTTGTAGCAATTTATGCTCAGCACAGAGGTGATTATGGTAGAACTGAAGTTCTGTACGTTGCTAGTATGCTTGTATTTTTTTCTAATATCTATTCTGTGCTGAATGTACTGACCAGGAGCATGTGTGTGGGTTATGGATTCCTCTTTCTGTTTTTTCATAGAGCCTTTGAGAATAAATCTTCTGTTGCATGTAATTGTAATCTTCAGAACATTCTGTCGGTGACCGCAAATTATGTTTTGTCATGCTTGCAGTGCTGCTACCAGCTTAAGGGATATCTAAGCTTAGAGACACAAATGCGTAAAAGCATACTTCCAGAACTCTGATTTTATCCTTATTTGTTTAATATCTTCTGCAGTAGAAAACAAAGCATGTCAGTTAATCAGTTTTATTTGAATTAGGATGCGAGTACCTGCAAGTCATTTAGTGCACAAAATCGCTGCTTTGAGGATGGTTCTAGAAAGTCATGTCAGTTGTACTGATTGATTGATTCTCTGATGGAACATGAACTGATGTTGACTACAATGTGTGTGTGTTAAATTTTGTAATTTTTCAGTATTAACGAATAATGGAAACAGCACTCCAAGCTACTTAAGTCAATTCAGATTAATTAAAATAAAGGCTTAAAGTGCAGAAGCTAGTATTAACAGGTTGTTTAGTGTGTTCAAGGGGAGAAGAAGAGGAATAACTAATCGTTAGTATATGTGCATGGATGGTTTTGGGATTTAAAGAGTTACAGTAGAAAAGCAACTTTCCTGCTGTTATAAATGGTATCCCATCAAGAGGGTTATTCATGCTTTCATTCAGTTTCCATGCCATTGTACGGAAGTTCCAGATGAGCAATAAATACATTCAGATGATGGATACTGAACTGGTTAACATTTCAGAATTATATTCTTGGATAAAGAAACGTTGCTCTTTTGTTGGTGTGGAAAATTAAATTCCGTTTTTTATTTCTAAATATATGGTTGTTCCTTCTGCTCTCTGAATTTTATATTTAGTCCACTTAGTCCACACATGACATGGTTACTAAGTTTGCCTAAAACAAGTATCAGTCTTGCTAGTGGCCTTGATAAAGTGGAAGCAATTGTTCTGACCTTTTGTAGTGTCTTTTAATTGGGAATGTATCTCATGCTGGAGTTTTCCAGATGTTGAACACAAGGAAAAACTTTATAATATGAACAATTTTGATTCCATTTCACGCGTAGCAACCCCGTACTAGAGGAATATCTCTGTTCCAACAGGATTGTCTTGTGCTTAAAAGTAATGCTTTTTTAAAAATATATCTTAGTTAAGTTTTAATTTCCCTGGTAGTGCATGTAGGTTTATGAAAGATGCCATCCCAATATGTGATGTTACAATGGATAAAGCAATACAGAATTCTCAAACATCACCAGTTGAATGTTATTTATACAATTGCAGGGAAGTAGTTTTGATGTACTGATTATCTGAGAGTAGAGTTAGTATTTAATGTTCATTAACTTAGCAAGAATAACTCTAGAAAACATAAAGCAAATTGCAGTAATCTGTGTTGTTGCTATATGAAACATTGTCGTGTGATTTTAGAAGGTGGGTTTAAATGTGCTTTTTCAAATTGTCATTGTCCCAGTCTATTTGCTTCACGTTCCCGCATTTGCTGTGAGATCTGAACCCATCAGAAGATGAAAACGAAATGAAAAAGCATGAATTTCCTTAAATTGTGTTTGAAGTTTTTTGCATGATTTTATTAGAGAAATAAATGAGATTCATTAAACAAGTTCACTTCCAGATCTGGAGGCCTTTTTTCTGTATTTTAAACATTTTAAAATTATTTAAAATATTAAAAATATTTTAAAAATTGATGTGGAAGTAAATCTCATGGTTACCGAATGGTTTTGGTAGGCATGAACCAGATTCCTAGATTAGGAAACTACAGGGATTGCTGCACTCCAGGCTTGTTCTGAGTGTTCTTCAGTCCTTTATGGAGCCAGAAGTGTCTGAGCCAGTGGTTGGAGGTGTTCTTTCCTGTGGACCGGATTAAAACCAGTCTAAGACACATTCAGACATCTTTACTAAAGGGATTTTGAAGCTCTGTAACGTGAAGGACACTCTTCAGCAGTGGTCTGAACTGCTTACAGGACTCATTCTGAATTCTTTCATAGCTAAATTTGACCAAGTAAATTCTGGTCAAGTGCCAAAGTAGTCTATGTCTTCTGTTAAGAAAGGACCCCAGTCCTCACAGTCTCCTCTTTTAGTTTTTGATTTCCATTCCTGATGGGAAGAGCTGCCTAAACCCCTTAGGTTTTCTCCTGGTTTCTTCCCTGTCACTTCTGAAGCATGGAAAGGGCATGTGCAGCCAGCCATTGTCTCAACAGTTTGTCCAGCCTGTGTCCTTTTACAGCGCTCTTTGTACGTCTGCAATCAGTAGGCATTCAGGAGCAGTGAATATTTGACCATAGTACTTTGCTCTCAGCAGCCATTGTGTCCGGAGGTTTTTGTTTTCTCTCATGTTGGTAGCAGTCACCATCCCTGCTGCACAGCCGTCCCAAGGGGGTGAGCTGAGCCGTGTACAGACACAGAGGCATATGTTTTAAGTGCTGATGGTGAGAAAGTGAGTTGAAGCAGTAATCTCTGTCGTGTAAGCCCTTGTGGAGAACAACCTTCTGACACTGTTGGATCGCTGTGGTGATTTCTGCAGCACTCATTCCTCATAATGAAGTGGTTTTGTAATTATTCCAGGTTGTCTCCTTTCTGCTTTGCATGAACCCATAAGGCTGTAAATGCGTGCCTTCAGCCTGAAGGATATTCTACAACATAACATCTTCCTAAGTAAAATAAAAGGACTGATGATTGTGATCATTTTTGTTCACTGATTTCTTGTTCTATGATTTATTAAAGTCTATCTGTAGACCATTAGTTTCCACTCAAAATTACATTTAGTACAAAGTATTTTCCCACCTGGATGTATTGATCTCCTTTACTTTTTCAGGATTTTAAATACTGAAGGGTAAAGAAATGCATGCCTTGACGTGCTAACATTGAATTTACTTTCTGTTCGAATGTGATGTGCCTTAATATAATAATGTTCTGTTCAGTGCACAAACTGTGCTATGCAGGTGCCTCTCTGGTTATAGAAGACAGTTCGTCTGTTAGCGGAGTGGGATTTTCTTTTCTGTTGTTGTTTTCTCATATCCTAATCTCTTTAGAAGCAATTTTCAAAAGCCAGATGACCCCTTATATTTTAGAAGCAGGATGGCTAAATATTACTGTCTGAAATAATACAATATTCTAAAAGCAGTCTGCATAGTAAACGATAAGAAATGCCATACTAGTAGCTCTCTTAGAATATATGAGTTCCAGGATAAAATAGCATCCAAGTACTTTATTAATACATGGATGATATATTGTGATAGATATATTTGGTGACTGAAAAAATATTGGCTTTACTAATAATGGTGTCATTTGTACTTAGAGAAATAGAGATGGTGAATTTGAATTAGCATTGTTTTAAGTAAAATAAAAAAAAATAATTGTGCAGCTTATATGGATTTCTTGCTTTCAATAACATTTTAATGGTAGAACAGTCCATTAAGGTGTGATGCATTTTAATATGTGAAGAGTCTTCCACTATGCAGAGTCCCCCTTTTTTGTTTCCCATGCTACAATTCCTTCTGATTACAGATGGTCTGTGTGATAGTTGCTATAGGAACAAGACCGTTTTGCTTCAGTCTCTTCCCGTTGCCATGGTGTGCAGGAGCTGCTAAGTGTAAAGTGTCATTTAGATGTTTCGTGATAGGCCCACTAATAGCCAACTTGCGATCAATATTCCCTAACAGCAGATAGAGTAACGTAATGCACTAATGGATACTTTCAGCCAACTGTTGGATGCGACAGAAATGTAGTTGAAAAGTTTAATGAATTTTGCAGATACAACTTTGGGAAAACAACACAAAATAAAAACAATCTCCTCCCCCCACCTCTGTTAGCTCACTGTTAGAATTATTTTTCATGCTGTAGAATTCCCTAACTCAGCACTAGTGTATGAGGCACCTGGAGCTGTGAGGGAAAGGCCCTGGCCCTGCACTGCTTCTGAGGGCTGTGAGGCTTGGGGCCAGGCTGGGATGGGGCTTAGAGGCACTCCTAATGCTTCCCTGTGGCAGGCTCCCTTGATGGATTTGTCACCTAAACAGCTGAAATCAGTAGCTATTGGATTTCAAAAATTAGATTTTCAGGAAATACTTTAAGGATGACACAAAAGAGACCTTTCTGATGCCAAAGAAGATATGCTGTACTGAAAGAATAATAAATCACTCCATACTGTGAGATGAAAATCAGGTTATTTTTCATGCAGAACAGCTGTATTCAGAACAGGAGCAGGTTTAGTGAAGATGCCTACATCCCACTGCAGATTTTCAGTGATTAGTTGCCTGCTGTGATCCTCATTCCTCTTTTCCTGCATCACTGCAGTAGTGAATAGGAAGGAGCTTTAGCTGGTGTTAGTTGTGTCCTGAAGCTCAGTTGGCCACCTGTTCTGTGCTTCAGTGTCTGTCAGTGGAACGTGGTGCTGCCAGAGTGCATCTGTGCTTAGCTTTAGTAGAGTTGTGATACAGAGCTCATTTTGAGGAAGGAAAACTTGACAGTCACCCTTTCTGAGATGTAAAATATTCTTCATTATTTAAGCTGCAGTAAAGGGGAGTGAAGAGAAATTCTTTGTTCTGCTAGAGGAGTTCTGGGGCAATTGATTGTTCTTTGCAAGTGCAAGGACCTAGATGTCTGCAAAATCTGTATTCCACTGTTTATAAGTAGTTGATCATACATATTAGTATAATTCCACGGTTTGTAGTTAATTGTTCAGAGTTGAGCCGAGTATAAGTTCCATAAGCATTCTTCTCCTGCATAGCTAACTGACTCACAACTCACACTTCATCTTGTTTTACATTTTTCAAGGCATTTGCATAAGAAAATGTATGGAATTAAACGTGGTGAATTGAATTTTTTCTTGAACTTACTTGCGGTGCTGAAGTTGAGTAGCAGATGTGCACAGTACCTACCATCTGAGCTGCTGAATCAGTCATGGTTCCCACGCTTTCCACTGGTTTTTATCTCTTCTCTTCCTGTTTGTTCTTATGACTCTGCTAAAAATTAAATAGCCATTAAATTAAATTATTAAATTACCATTAAAATTAAATAACTTTTAGTTTAGGTCCCATACCTTTGTTTTATAAAATATTTAAAACATGTCATATATCACATAGCTATGACCACAGAGCCCTGTTCTTGGTTCTCTGATGGAGATATGCATTCGTTGTGTCATATAAAATGGCTTTTAATGTTACCCTTTCCAACGTGCAAGCACGTACAAACCTTGTGCTTGCGGTGTTTGTGTTTCATACAAGTGCTTTGCTGTGAGGTCGGGAACTTTCTGTCAAAGTCTGTATGCATTTTGTATTCAGGCCCGTTAAAAGAATTGCCAGTCATGCTTATAGTGTCACATTGTAAAGACAGATTTTTTTTTTTTCACGTGCTTAATATTTTTTAATATTTACAAAGGCTAAGATAAATTCCAATTAAAAAAATAATAAAAAAAAATATTGACAGCCCTCTGAAGCAGATGCAGAGTAGAGCACTGAGAAAAGCTTTCTGACACTGTTGCTGTAGTAGTCAAAGTAGGAGAAGAAACAATGCCACACCATAGTTTACTCACCTTTTCAATCTAATTCATTCATTTCATTGTTACTGTTGCATGTGATCTAATGAAAATGGAAGACCACTAATCTTGATGATTGAACCTTGTCAGTCAAGAGGCAATATCTGGCATCTGGAATCATCAAGATAGATTAATTATTTCATTCCAAGTGTTTGTGTTTTAAAGGATGCTATGGCGACTGCTGTGCTGTATTTATGTTTTGAGCTATTTCCAAAATCAATCTTTATCTTCAAACATTTTCTTATGTGAGTGGTACTGACATCCCATAAGCAAGTGGATGCGTGGGGATGGAATTTTTTCTTTTCTTTTCCTTCTCCATTGGATTGTGCGCTTGGCTTTGATCCTGCCACAGAAATGCTGACTGTAGTAGTGGTTAGAGTGAAGCATTCTTACTTCTTAATCTTTAAAATTTATTTTTTATTTTGTTATTATTACTTTTTTGGGAGGAAGTTCAAACAAGACTATGTTTATGTCATAATATACATAATACAGAGCTTATTCTAAAAGTGTTAAGTTTTTATTTTGTAAGTTAAGATTGACTTGCTTTTTAATAGGTATGTTATCTAAGAAAAACAGAAGCATCATAGTAACCATTAGAAGTCATATTTTATTAACAAGGCACCTATAATGCGAAATCTCCTTTTCCCTGTGGAGGAAGTGTTACTTGCGCTGTGGTACCATGCATAAATCTTATATATTGAATGGAATGCATTTGAATAGATTATTTTGGTTCTATCTCGATAATTTTGAGTATAGTTTATCTTTTTGTAGTTATTTAACAACTGGATAATATTTGAAGAGGAAGTGTTTTTCATTTATTTCTTATAGTTTGAGCCTATGTATATTATTTTAATTAAAGGAAGGGCAAAAATACCTAAGCAACAACAGAAATAGGTGTTTTTTATTTTATTTATTTTTCTTGTAAAGCATAGGCATTCTAGTTCATGTGCAAGTCTCCTTCCAATAGTGATTTTTCTTACACCCCATTATAGGTCACTCCGTTTCTATCTAAATCTGTCTTCATCAAAAGAGTCTATGACATCTCTTGCTTCTTTAGTTATGATAAGCTGTGCTTCTTTGTAAAAACTCTGACAGTATTGCCATGAGTTTGGAGAAGGAGCACGGAATGGAAAGGAGATAGAGGAAGGATGTCTTGTGGGTCAAGGAGGAAGAGAAGTTTGCTGGTGCCGTTTCAGGGAGAGACATCTACTGTCCAGTTGCTCATTAGCATAGAAGTAGGCTGTAGTGAGAAATGTATGTCTATGAGGAAAGGTTGAGGGAACTGGGCTGGATGTGGCTCTGGGCAGCCTGATCTAGTGGTTTGTGACTCTGCCCGTGGTAGGGGGTTGAGACTAGATGATCTTTGAAATCCTTTTCAACCCAGGCCATTCTATGAGTCTATGATATATTTCTTTTCTTTTTAAAAATTTTTAGGCTCAGAATAGCATATTAAGAGTACAACCACAAAATTGTGCCTGTGTGAGTTGCTGGTTTTAGGTCAATTTTAACTGTAGCCAAAGTACCACTAATGGTTCAGTAGTCTATCTTATCTTTTTTTCTTTTCAAGAGGCATTTGATATTTAATGCAACAGTGCGAGTTAGGATTTTTAACATTTGTCTCAGTAGAAAATCAAACGTGACATGATTGTTGGATGTTCTTATATTTCCAGAACTGAAGATTTATCTCAATTTAGGGTTTGTGTCTAAGTGGAATGAAGTTTCTTTTGCAAGCCTGCTGTTTATTCCTCCTTTGCTCGAAGTGGTTGTAGATTTAAATCCATAACTTTTTTCTATGTGTGGAATTGACTTTAATGACTCAGCACCTTGTGAATGTTAATTTTTCTTTGTATCAATTTGTCAACTAAAGTGTTTTTTGTGTTATTAGCAATAGAATCCTTGTTGAGTAGACTGATGTCTTTCCTCTATTCATGCCCTTATTTATGATACTTCTGAAAACCATTGGTGCAATCTCTTTGGAACACATGCTATGCTCTGAGCTCTGTGAAGTATTTATGGTTAGACTTGAGGATCTGGAGGATCTATGATTCACACAAAGAGAAATAATGAAAATTAGTAAGTTGTTTAGATATTACACCTCTATTCTCAGTCCAGATGCTGAAAAGTAGATGATTAAACTGAGTTGTTGTCTAAGGAAAAAATATGGAAAGATATATGTAAATTAAAAGCAAACAAACAAAAAAAGACAAAGGAAAAAGTGTCCTTATCTGTTCAGGAGGCATCTTGGGCTAAATAATCATCCCCACCATTATTCAGCTTTTACGACTTGTTTTGAGAGACAGTGGGTAGAATGACTTACGAAGCAGGTTTGCAGGAAGCAAAACATACTTCCATGAATTCTAACAAAAATACTAAATATACTATTGATGTTCTGAGTGATGACCAAATCCACAGGATCTGATAGAACACAATATAAATTCAAAGTCCATAAACATGTTTGACAATTTCTTCATTCAAAAGAAAACTGCCTTCTCCTTTGTTTGGTGTTGAAATAATTCTCTGTCTGTTGAATGCTTGGTGGCAGCTGTATTTAAAAAAAAAAAGTTCCTATGCTGTGAATGCAGTCAGTTGCTACAGCTATCATTTCCCTCTGTGAGGAAAAAACAACAACAAAACTACAAATCATGCCATCTGAAAGAGAAAGGAGGAAAGCAAAAAAATGCTTCAAGATTTGAATTGTAATTGTGGATTTGTTTTCTCTATTCTTTGTCAAAGTAGTTGGATACCGAAAAGATGAGCCTGTCAGTGAGTTTGAAAGTTGTAGTGCCAGAAGGTTGCTATCCTTATGATTAATGCAATGCCAACAACATGACATCTGTGAATGTGTACCAGCTACCCATCTTGATGAGTCACTTACTGCTAGGTCTGTGCTTGGTTATTCTAAGACACAGAACTGTGTTGAGAAATGTCTTTCATTTTCATGAGCAGGGTGGACCTGTTTGACACTCATGTCTATAATTTTGCCAAGAGAAAAGACAGCCTGGTGTATAAAGCACTTCCTCTTTCACACGCCCTACAAAGCTGATGTGCTTCTCAGAGATTATTGTCCCTCTCTACTTTGTCTGATCTAGTGTTTTACCTAGCACTTGGCAATCCTGCCTGCAGCATGGGGGTTGGAACTAGATGATCTTGGAAGTCCCTTCCAACCCAAGCTATTCTATGATTCTCAAAACATGTTGGACTCTTTCTACTCGTTTCCTGTTTACTTCACTTTCTGGACTGAAGGTCAGGCAGTGTGTTAATGTAGAAATTCTATCCTGTAACATTGTTTTTTCATTTCTTCTGCATTTGCTCCCTTCAAAATAACTATACGAACAAGTAGTTTTGTAAAACGTGAATTTTCTTTTGATTATTAGCATTGCCTTTAGGAACTACAGGAATGTTTAGAAGGAGAAATACTTGCAAATGCTGAACCACTTTTGTCTGATGGTATAAAAAGATAAAGTTTCTAGTCTGGCTGAATGCAAGATGTCCAAATTTTCCCATGTCTTGGCATCATCAACTCCAGAAATTGTTATCTTGTGTAAGAGGAAACATCCTAAGAAGGAAGAATATGAGATGGATGGGAGGAAAGATTTATGTAACTTCTTGTAGTGATCTGTTAAATCTGTAGTGAAGGAGTGTAAATTCTGCATTGCTTTTAAAGAGTTATAGCCTACTCTTATAGAAGAGATTGTCCTTAAATAAGACAAGACACTCCTGAATTAGAAGCAGTTAGGATTTTTGCGTTGTGAAGAGTAGGTGAGAGACTGCTAGGGACAGAGAAACATCCTTTTGCATAAATATGTGTTTTCTTTTTACTTTCAAGAAGCTGTGAATTGAAATACGAGCTCTGTGTTCCCAGAACTCACATATTCTCTAACAGTGTGAAAGGATATGCTGTCCTCACTTTGTAATTTTTTAGCCATTTAAGAACTAACTCAGCAGTGGTACTAAATTGGAATGACATCAGCTATTCTTGGGCTGCCTTAAGCCTTCTCCAGATTCTGTAGAGTTGAGTTAAACTGGGACTAACTGGGTCATTGGAGCAGCTACTGGGAACACATCTCAGCTCTGAGTTGCTCGTCAGCTGTGCAGAAGCATCCAGGCCAAGGCCAGCTGTGGCTGTGGGGTCATAGCTGTCATCCCTAACTGTTCTGTAGCACCAGTGGCTGCTTTCTAGCCAAGCTGGACCACCGGAGGGTATGGGAAGTGATGCATGTTTCCTTATTTGCAAGCTGTGCTGATGACAAACCTGACTTTCCTTTCCTAGAGAAGAGGTGAGGGATAGTGGGGAGTGAGGGGCTGGAGGCCCACAGGTACCTGCAGAAAATTCGTCTACAGTACAGATTAATAAAGGAGGTGAAGTGGAATTAAAAACATGTATATTACATAATGTAAGAAAACAAACATTTCATTACGGACTGAATGAAAAATTTGGGGCTCTTAGTATTACATTTCCTGAACTGTTTGTGTCTGCATAAAAAATCTGATTTCTCTTTTACTGAAACCTACCTTACCTTCTTCATCAGGCTGTGCAAATATGATTTTCTCACAGGTTGTCTTTTGACTTGTTTTCATTCCTCAAAAAGGAGCTGGTATTTTTCTGTTTAGTTGTCGTGTTACATCTAGTGTTATCCTAATTTCAGGGCTCAAAATGGCATCTACAAAGCAATTCAAAGGAATAGGCGTGACAGTTTGTTTTGTATATTATACATCTATTTGTAGCAGACAGTAAAACCTTTTTACCTAATTATTCATCCAGAGGAACTAGAGCTGCAGCACAGTGTTTCACAGTAACACAGTGAACTGTATCAGTTATCATATCTTCCCTATATAGGCTTGAGATCTGCAGTCCCTGTCCTACTGCTGATCCCTCAGTCTTGTCTCTTTGAATTTCTGATCTCTCTGCTTTCAAAATAATACAACATCCAAACGTGGGAGCGAAGATTACTCAGTCTGAAGTAATCCTCTGTCTCAGGAGGAAAGGACTTCTGACACCATGTCATGTTTAAAGTGAAGCAGGGATGCAAGATTTAAAATGTTTTTTGAGTGAAATGCTTCAGTGCCATCTGAATTCTTCCAGGCAACAAGTAGCTAGAGGAAATAGAAATTTCATTACTCAGTACCCCAGGGATGACTTGTGTGACTTCACAAGACATACCATCTGGAAATTCTTTTTCATTAACATGCTGCAGCCTTCTTTGGACACTGAGGAGTTCCAAGGTGCTTGGTCTGAGATCCTTTGGAAGTGTTCAAAATAAAATATTTCAAAGCCTAAAAATAAATAAATAAATCTGTTACCGAGTTTTGGGATTACTCTGTTCTACCATGAAGCTTATCAAAACTGCTGCTGCGTGCTGCTATCACCACTTCTTCATTTCAGCTAGTTACCACTTAAAATTTGTCAGAGGTCACCAGCAGCAGGGTACTGCTCTCTCTGCCTCTTTTTTTTTTTTTTTTCTTTCTTTAAACTTTCAGCAGCCACCAGAGGCTCTGGTGTGGTCCCTGTGAGCTGCAGGACCACTGCCAACTCTAGAAGAGCATGCTCAGCGCAGCCATTGTTGTTGGTATTAATACTTGAGAGTGCTCAAGTAATGCAGGCATCCTTTTTAGGTCTTGGATTGAGTTGGAGAAAAATGTTTTCTATGGCTTTAATGTTCTGAAATGAGTAGCAATATTATTGGCAAAGGAGGATTTGTTTAATTAAAAACTGCTGAAATCCATTTGGCTTCTAGTTTCTAAGGATTCTTATCTCAGTATTCCTCTCTTTGTGACCTGTATTTAATGACACGTGTATTCATCCTTACTGCTTCCTACAGAGTTTCTAGTCTCTTTTTACTTGGTTAAGTTTTTTAAGAAAATCTGAAATAAACTGACTTTACCGAAATTTTCTCCCTTAAACAAATGCTACCAAAGCTGGCAAACGAGCCTAGTATGTACTGACATGGAGGATGAAGTGTGTTATTTCTTTAGGAAACTGAGCTAAAAGTCTGTTATTTCCTTACTTCTGTTTGGTAGAACCTGGAATTTTGTTAGCAAATAGTGAATTACTGCTCAACATGTGTAGAAAATCCACTGACTTCTTTTACCTTACTAGACTGTTTGATTTAAGGTCTGTTTTATATGAACTGTGATGTATTACGAAAATGTTGTTTTCTTCTTTTTAAGAAATACGTACTGTGGAATTTCACTGAGTAATCTGAGTCTCGTAAAAAATGTTTTGTGCTATATTTGAAATCCTCGCTTCCTTACGTTACAGTTTGTCTACCAGTAAAAGAACAGTTCTGTAGTATGTGTCAGATACCAGATTTTAAAGGGTCCAACAAGTTTTGTAGTCATCAGGGAATACTTGAAGTAGGCTTTGGAAGATAATGAAACTACTGTAAAAGAAAAGTTTTCTTGAATTTTATTTTATTTTTTTTAATGTTATAGGTTCGAGTTGATAGAATCACAGAGTGGTAGAGGTGGGAAGATACTAGTACAGATTGTCAAGTACAATCCTCTACTCAGAACAGGCCCAGCTAGAACAGGTGGCTTAGGGCTGTGACCAGTTGTGTTTTGAGTATCTATCAGGCCAGAGCCTTGCACTTTCTCTGGGAAAACTGTTGCAGCGCTTGATCACTGTCACAATAAAAATAATATTCGTACATTTATCTGGGATTGCTTATATTTCCATTTGTGCATTATGCCTCTTGTCCTATCCCTGGACGCTACTGAGAAGAATTTGGCTCCATTTTATTCAGTAGAAAGTATCTGTCTCTCGTTTGCTGCAGAAACTGGACTTTCTAAATGTATGTGGACTGTGTTTTTGTGTATGCATGTGGATTGTGTTTTCCCCCTCAGGATCACTCTAGTGCCCTCTGGAAACTGCAGTATATGGTCAGAATTGCAGCAGCTCCGGTTAAAAACTTCACTACTTGAGCTAGGGTCAAGGTAGGACTTAAACCATTGTGGCTTTGGTTGTTTATTTCAATCTCTCCCGTGACACAGAAGCTCATAGATTTTATAGATATGTCACTGCAATCAGCAGTTTACTGGCATGTTAAGTGACACAGATCTAGGAATGGGAGTGGATGCTACTGGGCAAAAATACATTCCACATCTACTGCGTGTAGCTGGTAGCTTTCCAATTGGGCAGTGCAAATTGCTTTGGAATGACTCGCTCTTAGTCTGGTTTATTCTGTTTTCTTTTCTCCTTGGTCTGAGTGGGATGGTTTTTATTGACTTTCACTTAGAGAGGAGAGGGGGAAAAAAAAAGCAAACTAAATTGTGTCAATACTCAGCATTGGCATTAGCTTTTTCCTCTTTACTGTAAAGAGCATGACCCAGACTGTCAAGGACTCAATATCTGCAGTGGTCGGCTCCAGTCGGAAGCTCATATTCCCTCTTCTGACTGGTCTCCTTGTCCCTTGACACCATCATGCCATGGCCTCAGTGGCTATTAAAGACTTTGAGCTGGGAAAAAGAAGAGTTTGTGAATTGTGTGTTATATATCATTGATTCCTCCTATAAGTCCAGCAAGATTATCATTCTCTGAGTGGCCCAAAGGCCCACTTTGTCTTGACTATGGATAGTCAATCCATACTTTGCCTTGGAGCCAGCCAGATTTGTCCCATGACTCACGAGGGAACATGCTGTGATCCTGTTTCCTTTGTGTGCTCTTTGAGCACTTAATGCTCCGGGTCCACAAATTTCTTGAAAGAGAGAGGGTATGAAATAACCCTGGGAGTGGATTTTTAGGAGGGATAGCTCATTTTCTATGTGGATTCTTTCACATGTGCTCCTATGAGTCAGACCAGGTTTTCACTGAAGTATACTGCAGTGAGTTTATAAACCAGTGAGTTTATCATCAGTGTATTTCATGTCACTGTTACCTTTATTGTTACTGGTACCTCTAATTCCAACACATTGATGTCTAAGTATTGATAATAGGTAGCTATACATTTAAATTGAAGCATGATTCAACAGACATCCAGAAATAAAGAGGAAAAGAAAAGAACTATCTAGAAAAGGTGAAGGAAAATGAAGAACTGCAAGAAAAGGTTAAGAAACTGTCTGTCTAAAATATTTGCTAGAATTCAACCATATGGAGTGTTTGACTGTGCTGATTTGAAAGAAAGCAAGCAGATTCTGTGTTAAGAAACATAAGGAGTACTGTGTCCTTGATAGTCAAAAGGTTAAAAGAGCATTGCTGTGACTGATGTCAAGAATATAGCACAGGCACACCTTTCTGAAGTTTCAGTTTGTATTTAGTATTTTTATTGTTGTTTCTCCATATGATTTCACGAATATTGGCTGAAAACTTTTTACCTTTGTTGTATTAGTAATTTGTTTAATGGTAGATGTAGTAGTTTACTAATATTTACAGTTAATTTCATAAAAGTAGATTTGAGCACTGATTTTATTTTCGAGAGTATTTTTGATGAGCCTTTTTATGTTCGATTTTAAAGATACAAAGGCGTTTCAAATTGCTTCGTTGCTGGTAATTTTACTTTGGCCAATTTTGCCACCTAGTGGCTGTAATTAAACAGAACAGTTCATTTTCTTTTTTGCAGTACCACTGTCCTGCTCTGTTTTTCATTTGCATTGATTTTTTTTTTTTGTCATTTCTGTGTTGATATGAATTTCTGATGCATATGAAACAGCTCAAAATATTTTTGTGAAAGTAAAGGCTTTCCCTTCTTATCCTTTTTTAGGAGCTTGGTAAATGAGTGTCTATGAGTACAGGGGAATCAAATACTACAGAATTTATGCTCTTTTTAAGGAAGTAGACTTTTCATAGTTGAATGATAAATGTAAAATGTAAATGATGAATGTAAAATGTTGAGTCCTGTTAAAATACTTCAGTAAAAATATACAATTTTAGATCTATGTTTATATCTTCCAAAACTGATTTTTGCTCTAGTACCCTTGAAGAGAATCTAAAATAAATCATCCTGGTTCAGATATAGTCCCTGCAAGGTAGAGAAAGGAGAAACGTGTCAGCAATGCTTTTACTTCAGTATGCTTTGCAGATACCATTGAAGGCTGCTGAATACATAAGCAGAATAATGGAGACCATATAAGCATTGTTTTTTTCCCCCTTCCACATGCTTGAATTCTGATGCAGAATCAGATAAAAGAGAAATTAATGCAACCCTAAATTATATCTTTGTATGTTGCAGTGTCTTTAGTTCTGTGAAATCCAATTAAGATAGAAAATCTGCAACAGCTGTTTCCTCAGCATACCAGTGTCCTGTGGTAGCATATGTGCTGTGAACAGCTGCAGAGGACAAGAAATGTATGGTGTGCTGGGAGACCCTAAAACCTCTGGACATTGATCCAGCTGCCATCTCATCTCTGGGCCACACCAAGCTGCTTTCAAGGCAGCTATCCAATTTGTATATTTAATATAAGATTTCTTTAAATAGAAACATTATCTTTTTTTTTCTCCATCACATGTCTGGAGTTATCCTTGCTTAATACATTTCTCTAAACTAAAAGAATCATGTTGGGAAGAAAACAATTCCTTCAACTGGAAAAACAAGCATCTTTATATATAAGCTTTTTATAGGAAAGGTGACTTAGATTAGATGTTGGGGGAAGTTTTTCACAGAGAGGGTTGTGAGCTGCTGGAACAGGATGCCCGAGAGGTTTTGGATGCCCTATCCCCATGGATGTTCAAGGCCAGGCTGGATGGGATCCTGGACAGCCTGATCTAGTGCTTGACCTAGCTGTTGGTAATTCTGCCTGCAGCAAGGGGAATGGGAGCTAGATGATCTTGGAGGACCATTCCAACCCGAGCTATTCGATGATTCTAGCAGCAGAAGAGCTAGAGTAACTCAGTTCTTTTTTTTCCTTTTGACCCCTTTTACTATCTGCCATATTTTTCTTTTGCGTGTCGCTATGGCAGTAATCTTTTCTAAGCAACTTGAAGCAAGTTCTGTCACTGATTTATGTATAATATTTAATGAGTGACCACACATCTAAGCATGACACAATGTAAGTGGCCCAGCAGAGCATGTGATGTTTACTTATAGTTTAAGCTCTTTATCAACAGTGTATTAGTTGTCAGAAGTTTGAGTGTCTCTTATCCATCTTTTAGTTATCACCAAACCTGTAGAAATGGTAGAGCCTTTAAACTTCCACTTTTCCAAATAATTTGAAATTGTCTGACAGGAGAGAAGCTGATGAGGTGGTGAAAGGGAAGCAGACACATAAATCTTTGTTCCAGAAGAAAACTGAGCTAAAAAATTATGGAAAAAGCCGCCATACCTCTGGATCAAGGTAGTGCCTAGAGAGTATTCTCCACTTAAAAAGAAACCAAAATAACACAGTCATCTTGTATATATTGTAATATTATTCAAGCAATCAGACTCAACACACCAAATTATGTAATTGCTGGGATGTACTCAATGATACCTAAACTGGAGGAATGAATAAACACAGCAGCAGAAAAGATGGGGGAGGCTGTGCAGAATTTGTTTTCAATGAGAAAGAAGCAAGTTCATGACTTTTAAGTTGAAGACTAAGGAGAGATGTAGATAGTCTCCGAGATGGCAGTAGAGGTGACCTTGACATCGAAAGAGGAAACCTAGATAGCTAGATGTAGAACTTGCCAGATGTGCACTGTTAGCGAAGTTGTGATATAATCTGCATGTGCATGTTGTGACCTTAATTCCTGGTAGAATGTGCCTGAGAATTAGAACTTTCAAGTAGAAACTGTAGGATTGTATGCAACTGGAGGAAAGAGGATAGGATGAGGCATGGGAAATGTCTTGTGTTCAAATACTGGTCAGAGAGGAAAACCTGAAGAGGAAGCTGCCAATAGAGGAGGATGATGAATACAAGTAGAGGATCATAAGAAAAAACAAAGGCTGGTAAGTAGGGAAGAAATAGGGTGATGAAGAGATTTAGCATATGGTGAAAAAAAAAAAAGAGCAGATGATACAGTGGCAAAGAAGGAGATGAAGTTAAAGCCAGAAGAGAAGAGGAAAAATATGTATAGATGGGGCAACATATAGGGCTTAAGGTCTGCCAAGAAAAGAATTTGAAATACAGTTGATGTTCCTGGATACAGGAGACAGAATAGACTTCAGGCAAAGGGAATGATGAGACATAATCTGAGCAGGCATCAAGAAGACAATGCATGACTAGATGTGGGAATCAATTCAAGGGAGACTAGATAGCTTGGATGGCAGATCACAGAAAATCTCCTCCTGTGCCAGACCATCTAGTCCACTGGTCTGTTTCATAATATATTTAAAAAGTAAATAGGTAGACTGATAGCTTGACAGTTTCATACAAACCAGGTTTAATCATCAGTGTAGGCAAATTACTTATTATCTATGTCAGAAAGATTTTATCTTGTAAAATGAGCCTGCAAAAAATGCAGTTTGTCTTTACAGAACCACGGAGTCATAGGGGTTTGAAGGGGCCTCTGGAGATCATCCAGTCCAACCCCCTAAATCAACAAGCACAACAAAGACTGTAGATGTTGCCACTTTCGGGATAAGCTATGATAACCAGGAGGGACTACAGTACTGAAAGATAATGTGAAAAAAAAAAAAAAAATAACTTGTATTTGCTCAGGAATGACATACACATTGTGATTAAATCAATGTTTTAAATATTGCTAATAAATGACTACGAGCTAACTACTAAAAACAGTGTAGTGATCACTAAGGTAAAAGACATGGAGCTAAAAGAGCTTTGTACTTTTTCAGTCTACACTGAAAAATAGCTTTCTGTAACTTTAGCAGTAGTATCTGATTGAAAAAATAAAAAGTTGAGCAGTAAAACTCTGAAGTAAAGCTAGACAGGATGAAACCACCTTAATGAATATGAAGTCTCCTTAGTACTAATATTCTTTTCCAAAGAACAGCTGGCAGAGAAGAGGATGTTTATGATATTAATAGAAATTCAACAACATTCATTTCTGGTGAAAGACAGGAAGGTGGGAGCCATAGCTGGGAAATGCTCATCGTCAGTGATTAAATCAACAAACGGTTATTTAAGAATGTTAACTGAATTGAGAAGTCTTGAGCTACTATTGCTTTTTTAAAAAATTAAATTCAGTTACTTGGATTTTTCCTGGATGATATGAATTATACATCCACCTTGCAGTAAAGGTTGTCCGTTTGGAACGCCATTACAAAAGCAGCTGGCTGAAGAGAGTCATTGCATTCTTCCAAGCAATGAGAGTTCCCGAACCTCAATAGAAGTAGGCCCCTAGAAAGCCTTGAGAGGTGATGTGTGCAGCACGTGATAAATGAAGCATCACATAGAAGAACGTGGCACCAATGGAGGAAGGTTATTTTAAGTAGTTTCCAATAATCATATTTTTAATACTAATCTTTTTGCATGCAATGTATTGCATAATGTATAGCAACCAGTAAAATGATTGACTCAGCTTATTTTTGAGAATCTCAAACAAGGTTTATGTCTGTAACTTTCTAAGCAGAAGGTTTTGATTTGTCTTTAATTTTTTATTTTTTATTTTTGTTAGAAAGGGGCTATGTCTCTCTTTTTTCTTTTTGTACAGTTCATACAATGTAGACAAAATGAAGGGGTTCAGAAGCAGCTTATTCTGACAAAAAATTGCAGATGTTTTTGTCACAGTTACTCTGTCACCATGGACCCGTCATACAGTTTTGTATAGATGCTTAAAACACTTTATTTATATACAGCTGTCAGACTTAAATATCTCCAAATGAGTCTCTCTGAAGTGTTACATGGAAAGAATGTTAAATGGTACTGTGTAAATTCATCTATTTAACAACTGGCTAGTACGCAAAAATCCTTTAGCTAAAAATAATTCATTATTTCATATGTGCTTACTCCATTAAACTACCTAATAAGTGGATATGAAAAGCTTTAGAAGAAGGATTACAGTTATAAGGAAATTAAATGTTTTGATGTAAATTTAGGAATACGTTCAAGTGCTTAAAGTTGTTATGATGCAAATGTGAAAATCAAGCCTCTTGGTAAATGTGAAAAAAATCCTCTTGGTAACCATTACTAAGGACAAGTAGGTGACTAAAGTCAGCAAATCAGTCTCAACCAACTTTACGTCCATGACAATAAAGTTTTTGTCTCAGAGGACAAGAGAAGGACTGAGGATGTTGTTTACCTAGCTTTTGGCTAGGTTTTTAAAACTGTTTCTTGCATCATCCTCGTAGAGAAAATAGTGGACTAAATATGTGTGTGGTGAACTGTCAGGCTTATGGGGCTGTACTCTGCAGCGTGAGCCCAGCCAAAGGACAGCTGTAGTGCTGCCCTTTACAGGAGTTGTTCCTGGGATAGTACAATATAACCTTTTCATTACTGATCTGGATGGTGGGATATAGTGTACCTCCTGCAATTTTGCAGATGCTACGAATTTAGGAGAAGTGGCTGACACATCAGAGGGTTCCATCCAGGAGAAACAGTTTGACAGAAACCTCATGAAGTTCAGCAAAGAGATGTGAAAAGTCCTGCACCTGAGGAAGAACAGCTCAGCGGGACTGGACGAGTGACAAGCAGCTATATGGAAAAGGCCCTGAGCAAGTTAATGTAAGACAGCAGTTTGTCCTTGCAGCAAGTGCAGACAGCTGTCTGAGCTCTGTGTTAGGAGGAGCTACACCAGCAGGCCAGGGCATGATCACCTCACCTCTGGTAAACTCAGGGGAGACACACCTAGAGTGCTAAGTCCGGTGCTGGGCTCCCACCACAAGATAGATGTGGGCATATGAAGCAACATACCCAATGACCAAAATATTGTTTGTGGGCTTGAAGGAGGATGGACAGTCTGAGTGCTGTGATGGTTCAGGTTGGAGAAGGAGAAGGCTTGTATGGACCTAGGTGTATGGATAGGAAAAAAGTAGAGAAGACGGAGTCAAACCCTTCTCAGTGACGCACGAATTGAAATATAAGCAATGTCAGTTGAATGTAAGAAAAAAATATTTTTATTGTGATGGTCAACAAGCACTGTGACAGTTTGTCTAGAGAGAATATGCAAGGCTCTGGCCTTGGGGATACTCAAACCACAACTTGACATGGCCCTACTATAGCAGAGCCTGCTCTGAGCAAGGGATCAGACTTGATGGTCTCCTGTGGTGTCTTACGACCTTCACTGTTCTATGATTATGTGGGTAAACTGAAATAACAACGTAAAGGAACATAAGTAAAGGATTCTGAAGTTAGCATAGGGTGGACGGTCATTGTTCTTTGACTTGTCTTCTTTTTAAAATTCAGAAAGAAATTTGTTTCTCTGCTCTCATTGAAATTGATGTGATGCCATTTGAGGTAGTTGGGGCAGCTGTGCCTTGAGCTTGCTGGCACTGAGCACTTCAGATTCATCTCATTAGCCCTAGGCAGTCACTTGATCAGATTATAGCAGGTCTGGCAAGGAGCTCTGGGTGACCGTGAACTGGCAGAGGCTTTATTCAGATAGTGCTGTTTAGCAGAGGAAGCCAATCAGAGTAAATGATAACAATTTACTGACAGCCTCTTTTTCTTTTCCCACCTTTCAGTTTATGTAACATGTGATACGAAGCACTTGAGCAGAATACAAATAGCCGTGTCACTCATTTGCCCTCTAAGAGTTCATTCCTACTCAACCTTTCATGCCGACCTGTTCATTTAATTTCAGATAAATACGTATGTCCTTTCTTTTACACCACTCCAATATGTTGGAGGAACTGCCTCTAGATATTTGAAAATCAGACATATTATCTTAACGATAACAGCTAACTGAAATTTAAAAATATATTTCAGTGCAATATTTTAAAATATACATTTAAATATTAAAGTATATTCATTTAGATATTACATTTAAAGTGCATTTCACAAGGAATACAAAATTAGGAGGGTTGATCTTTTTATAGAGCTATTGTCTTAAGTGTTAGGGTATGGGAAAAATATCTTTCACTAGGTTGGTAGTATTCTAATGTTTAGTGATATTTCCTTATTTTTAGTTACTGTAGGATTAGGTCTCTTGTTACACCATCAAGTTAAGGTAGCATGGAAGTGGTTTTATTTTATTTTTAAGGCTATGTTAAGACTTTTTTGGTTGCAGATTTGCCAAGACTCATTAGGTTAGATTGTTGCAGATTTGCCTAAGGCTAAGCTCACCCAGAAAGTGTAAGGAAAGTGATAAAATTTGATGCCTGAGTAGTCATCATTGTTTCCTCATATGCAATAAGCACTACTAGAAAATCACAAAGTGGTAATGAGAAAGACAATGATTTGCAAAATAAAGTAAAATCCAGAATGTATGTTGAAGTGTGAATTGAGCAAAGAATGTGTATAGTCTACTTCTGTGTTCACTGCATTGTATAATGGGAACTGTAAACAAAGTCATATTTGCAGAACATGAAATTTCCTTGAGTTTTAATTATAGATAAATTTGATCTTGTGTCCCTTTTATTCCTATAGTCCAAATTATTTTATTATAGAATTATAGAATTGTCTGAGCTATGTCCATGAAAGTACATTTAGGAGAAGGAGGTAGCAGAGACCATGAAATGGTTTTCCTGCATTGAGAGTACAGCTGTTGAGGTCAGGTTACAAAATCTCTGATTTTGAGAATAATTACACAATAACTGGAGTAAGAGTTGATAGTGATTTCTAAGAGTTGCTCTGGGTGGTTGTGATGGCTTTTAGGAAGTGTTAGAAACATAGATGCATTTATCTACTTCAGAAGCAGTTTAATCTTCTGAAGTAACTGATGTTTTTTCATATTGTTTGCCTTAATACTGCAGGAAACACATACATGAAACTGATATCATTAATGATTTCCAAACAAATGTTGCAATCTTATTTAAGAAAAGTAAAATAGAACAGTGAAGTATAGTTTTCATACTGGTGTTAATTTTTATATGGATCTCCCAGAAAAAAGGAAAGCAGCTGTTAGAATATGGAGGACTGACTGTTATGTCTATAAGTGCTGTAATATTCTGTCTGGATTTATTTAATTAGTTGCTTCGAATTCTTTTTCATTATAAAATTCAGTATGTCCTTTCTTCCCGCTGTTTGTTGTTATTGCTCTATTACTAATGAATTTGTTAAAATTGCTCTGAGAATTGCTGAGGAGATGCGTGGTCCGCATTGTTTGTTGGACTGGTACCCCACTTTCAGACTGTAGGTTAGGAGGGTGCTCCTTTGTGACTTTATGATAAACTACCAACTTCTGTCTTCCTGACTAACATAACTAATTACCTATCTGACTGTTTGGGAGGGTGAAAAATAAAGTTAACTTAGATTTAGCTACATAGATTAGGTCCTTACATGTACTATTTCCTGTTTTTAATTATATTACTCTGATTTTATCTTTTTAAGATGCTGAGAGCATCTGCAGGTCTAGCTGAGATGATTTATCAGCGATACATCTTCACTAACTGTTGTGGCTTTACACCAAAGCTCCGTTGGTCTTGGAGAAACCAGGCAGCACACTGGCGTACGCTCTTAGGTGACCTGGAAGATGGGGTGGGTGGGAAAAAAGTGAGATTTGAAGTCTCTGTGTGCATTTATGTCCCCAAAGGCACACAGATGCTTTGAACTGATTATTATTTATTTTTGAAGAGGAAAGTCATACTTTAAAAAAAGTACTTGAAATTGGTAGGAATTTAGTATCTAAACTGAGTTCTAGCTGCCAGACTCGTAAATGTTGGCTTTTTTGATTATTTATTTCAGCACAGAGCCAGGGGACTTTGTTTTCATTGGGGCACATCTTCATCATCTTTCTGCTGAAAGAAAGTTCCTGGCTGTTCAGCTAGTTTAGGTTCCTGGTGCCATTATTCTTCCTCGGTATTGTATCTGATTTTTCCATTGTGGAATTTAATAACTTCAAGCATGAAATTACAAGGAAAAATGTGTATGTCTAACAAGCAGTATGTATCAGTCCCCTTTTTAATTATTTTAAATTGTATCCTGTTTTCCAGCAAAGTGTCAGTAGTGAAAGAGTTAAGTTTTTGTCAGGGTTTTAAAAAAGAAAAAGTAGGTGAATCATGTATTTGTTTGACCGGAGATGTACAGTTCTGGAGATGTTTGAGACTCTCAGACCACTGCCATAAAGTAGTAAGGATTTAATTTTAAGATATATTATAACTATTAAGCCTATTATGTCTACACTGGAATATATAGTCTCTTCAAGAAGAGCTATGCCTGCCTAAATGATGACCTGTGACTATAAACAGGTTAATTTAATATGACCTGATTTCAGATGTGTTCCCTTATTGCTTTAAGGATAACAATTTTGTATGACTTTTATCTTTTCAAAAACATTATCCATGAATCTTAATTATCCAAGTATTTAATTATCTCTGTCAGGGTTTGAAGAAAAACAAAAGAAGGAGGTGTGTGTTAATCCTGAAATCTAAGCATGCTAAGTATATATTCCGAGTTTTGTGTTCTATCAAGTTCTTTCTGCCACAGCATCAGCCTGTGCCTGTGCTGTGAGCCAGGTAGTAAGGGCACTCAGCAGTCGTACTGACGATTCATGTGAAACACGTACTGCCAGACAGAGCATCTGACTGTTTGGAGGCAGGTTCTGTAGTCCTGAGGATCCGGAGTGAATTGAAGTCTAGACTCCGTCATTTTTTCATGCTGCTGGGAAGGGATAAATAACAAATTGGATATGCCCAGGGTAGAACAGAGGTAACAGTGAAGCAAGGATGTTCCTGCTAGTTTGTGCTCTGGGAAGGAGGCTGTAAGAGCAGCAGCAGCAACAAGAACAGCAGCAGCAGCAGCAGGAGCCCTTCGGAGAGCCGGGTGTTGCAGCACTCTGAGATCCAAGGACTCTGCTACATCTCTGTCTTGCCTAAGTTCAGAATGGTTGGTAAAAACCTTATGCCACGTGTTATAAAAGGTGTATATGAATATGGGATTTTCGCTGTAATAACTGCATGCTGAGGAAATAAAGACGTAAGTCTGGGTTTTTGTTGTCGTGGCTTTTTCTGCTTTTATTTTTAATTTTTTATTTTTACTCATTGGAAAAAGAAGAGATTGATTTACTCGGTGTAAGTAACTTTCATCCATCTTCAAGATAAACTAGAAGGACAGCTCAAGAGCTGGAGTCTCTTCTACCTGTTTTCTTTCACCTGGGGCTGAAAAGAGAGGAGAAATGGACAGTGTCTCAGAGGAGACAGGATTGCCCGGAGCTTGGTGAAGCCACACACTGACTGCTGCCTGCTGTCCTCTTCATGCAGTGCTGTGGGCTGGTGCACCGACGGCGAGTACGGGTTTCCTATGTAAGTTCTGTTTGTATTAGTACAGTGCTAACTTGTTTGTTCAGCTCCTAGTATATTAGATGGTATGCTATGGCTCAGTCAGATATTTTAGCATATATCCGAGCAACCAACCAAAGCATCTGTGAAATAAGTTTTTACAGCACAGAGACACAAAGATCATTTTTACAAGTAGGAGCATCATCTTTTTTTTTTTTTTTTTTTTTTCTCCAGAACTTATTCCTACTGTGGATGTATTTTATTTCAAAGTAAACTTACAATGTTAAAAGATTGCAATTCTGACCCTTCTGAATTTTTCTTTTTTAATTGTGTGTTTTTTTTTCTTGGTAATAGCTGTGCAAGTGGAGTCATTAGAATAGGTCACCTATGTTTACCCATATACAATAACTGAAAATCAGTATAAGTTACAAGGGATGATAGGCTGGCACAGTAATTATACAAAAGACTGTGTATAACATAAAATCCTCTTATGAGGCAGTTCTTCTGAAAAAGATCAGTAGCAGAGAGACAAAGGTATGACCTGATGGTCTGCATGGCTTGCTTGCTTTCCAGAACAGGGTATTTCAGTACTCAGTTATGATAAGACTGCTCTGTATTGCAAAATGGCTGTCTCTAATAAATTCCACAAGGAGGGACAGCGCCAAAGCTTAAGTATTAGTAATGAAAAAGATTGGCTGTTAGCTGAAATATGCCTGAACTATACTCAGCTAGCGTGATAATCTCCTAAGTAATTCATTTATGTTTTAACATTCCTTTTCTATTCCACTATTCAGCTGTCAGATAGATGTGATAAGAAACAGAAGGTTAAAATGATGTGGCTAAGCTGCAAATTGAGATTGCTGAGTATTTGCAACATGCAGCTTGTAGCTAGCTTGTTGCACAAGAAAAGAGCATATACATCAGGAGGAATGGTTCTGTTGTCAGGAATACCCTGTTCATTTCTCTGTGTCGTAGAAAGCTCTCATATCGAATGCAAGGTCATTAATAAGTGCGATCTAAATAAAAGCACTGGGGATTTGTAGAGAGAGTAAAATTATTGGAAATGAATCCCTCGTGCTGGAGTATATTACAGAACTGTAAACAATTAGAAAAGTGAGTGAGGCTGTAGTGGTTTTGTAGGGCTGATTTGACTTTGGATGTGTTTTGTTCTCACTGATGCAACAGTTGATGCTGTTGTGTAAAAAGCATACAAAGTTAGAGATTCAGTTGAGATATTTGGTCATGGATACAATGTAAACAGTACAAATTATGCAAAATTCAATGTCTAGTCTATTTTAACTGACAGTACAGTGTCATACCAAAAGTTGGATGTCTATAGTGTTGTATTTGTTATTACTCCCACCATTAAGAAGAAATTGAAATGTGAATGCATTAAAAGCACTTGTTTATGGGTACTCTCATGGCAGTGAAGTTCAGGGCCATATGAAAATAATGACATCTTGAGAGGCATCGCCCACCCTTTTGTTTCTACTTATTACTGTTATTTAGTAGTAGCATCAGCCATTGTAAGTAGTGTTATTGGGACAGAATGTAGTATTTGCGTTTGCAGGCATGAACCGCAGTGATATCTACTCAAGGTTGGGCTCAGACTAAACACATTGAACTTTATGGACTCTAAGCTTTACTTTTTGGATGTCTGTGGGTTGTGGGGTGAAAGATACGTAGCAAATGTCTTACATAATACTTGTGTTCGTACCTTACTCTGCGATACTCTTTGTACCAAGAGTATTATGCAAATACTGCTAGATCTCAGGGCATGCCAAGTGTCTTTAGCATCAGTTCCTACTGTGTACTGAAAGAATGCTTTGTCTTCTTCAGGATAAGTGGAATGGAGTTTGCCCTTGATCTTTTTGGTCTTCTTGTGAAAGATGACCGTGTTCTCAAATTACTTAATTACAAATAAAAATTATCTCTGTTGTTTGAATCCTTGATTATCCAAAACCATTATTATTGAATTTTTTTGGTGCTCCCCATGGCATTGTGCTAATTGAGGTTATCCTGTATGATTCTTTTGGGATGAAAGTACTGAAATTAATGTGAGATAAGATATGACCCTTTTTATTAATGTCTGACTCACGGAGGAAAAAATCAGACTTTTATTCTGGGTTATCAGCTTACAGTTCTTAAGTTGACTATGAATGGGGGTGGAAAATGATCCAACTTAGAAGATTTTTGTTCATTTTTGAAAAGTGGTTTCGGTATTGTACTTTGTGCATTCAAAAATGTATGACCAAGTCTACTAATTTTTTTGCAACTTATATTTACTGATCCAGACTTAAAAAAAAATTGTTCAGATTTTAGGCATTTTCAATCCCTATAAAGAAGTTTTGGGTCAGGAGTAGGCAGATCACTGCAATTTGTTATGTGAACTCCCATTTGGAGGACCAGCATTCTGGAAGGAGTAGTTGGAAGATGAGATGGCTGTGTTCTTACCTTGATTCTTTCTGTCATCAGTCAGATAAGTGTATATAGATAAGTCCTGTAACTGTGTGGGAGGCTAAACTTGAAGGCCTGGATGGAATGTATCCATCCTCAGCTTCTCTCCAGGATTTGCTGCCATTCAATGATGTGCAGGCAGCACAACAGGAACAAGATTAAATTAGTCTCAGGTGTTCTCTCTGGGCTCTCGTGCTCTTTCTTCAGCATAGTTCCATACACAGCCTGCACCCAAGAGTTCTCAGTCTTTCCCTGCCTGTGCTGTCAGTTGCTCTCTAGTAGGGTGATCGAGGCTGTAGAAACTGTGATCCATTTAATTGTCTGTGGTATCATCTGCAGCTCCGAAAGGTAGGGTGTGTAATATGGACATTTTGGCTGTGTGTTGGTACTCACAGGAACTAAATATTTTTGTGGTGAGGTCTGGAGATAGTTTTGAACATCTAAACGTTATTCCTTTTACACCTGTCTGTGAAATGGAGTCATGCCATTTATCAAATGGAATCCATTTTAGGTAGGAAAGATGACCAACTCCATGTGGGTCTACAAGCAGACAATATTGTCTGCTTTAGGAAAATAGATTTGAAAACATTACTGATAAATGTACGTTGCCAAAAAATGTTCTCACATTTCTGACTGCTGGCATCTTAACAGAACATCCAAGTGCACTGGAGCCTGAAGACTGACCAGTGTATTTTAGCTTTCAGACATTAGTTCAGTCTGCCCACTTGTTGCTGCAACCATCAGAAGCTGTAGCCTGCTGGAAGTCACTTAGAAGTCTTGAGCTGTCTTCAGCTCCCAGCTGTTCTCTCTGCATGTGCATAGGAAAACTACCATGAAAGTTGTTCAGAGTCCAACATGCTTCCTGAGTGTGCACATTTCTGAATAGAGCTACTAGCTGTCCATGAGATTTTTTTTGCCTGCCTCTGCATACTGTCCTTTTGTTGCTGTGGACTTATTTGCAGTGGTAAAACATACCCACCCAGCTGGAAAAAATTGTTGATATGGAAGAATTGTTGTGTTAAGCACGTTCATAGATTCATAGATACATTAGGTTGGAAAGGACCTACAAGATCATCTAGTCCAACCATCCTCACACCACCATCCCTACCCACCAAGCTACTAAATCAAATCCCTTAGCACCTCATCTAAATGCTTCTTGAACAGCGCTAGGGACGGTGCCTCAACCACCTCCCTAGGCAGGCCATTCCAGTGCCGGACCACTCTTTCAGAGAAAAAAATTTTCCTCAAATCTAATCTAAATCTTCCCTGGCGCAACTTGTGGCCATATTTGTATACTACAGAATGTACCTAGGCTTCCTGGCATCTCAGCAAACATCAGGTGTTGCCACTCTTACAGCTGCACAGCTGGGAAGTGGGATGGAATGAGGGAGGGCCTGCATCTGAGGATGTTCTGGGTAATCAACCCACAGGATGGACTGTGGGTGGATTTTTAGCAGGCGTTAAAAATACTCAGTTTCCTATATTTCCCAGCAGTATGATAACTTTGAAATTTCATCTAGTTCACTTTTTGAAATAACTTGTTTTTTATTTTTGTTTTTCTGTTTTTAGAATTGTCAAATGACATTTTAGTTTAGCTGAAAGGACCATTCAGAATAAGTGTGTGTCAATGTTTAAAAGATTTGTCTCAGACACACAACTAATTTGATAAAGGATTAGATGATGTCTGGAAGCAAGTATTCATAACTACAACTATAATCATCTCCAAATAATTATTACAATTTAATATGAAACCAACTAAACAAAACCAAACAACCATAAAAACTGCACTCCAAAACAATGTGAGCTTTATTTAAAGATTGGAAGTGAAATTTATGGTATGGCCTGTACTGTGTGTTTTACTTTAATGTAATTAAGGAACTTGGCATAGTTATGTTTCAAGATGCTTTTCTAATGGTGGGGACTGTAATTGGAGAGCTTTCTGCCTGCAGCAGTGAGCAGGATGCAGACAGCAATCTCTTTGTACTTTAGACCTCCTGAGGGAATGTTTCTTTTGCTTTTGTTAAGTTTGGATGAGGTTTTCTTCTTTCTCTTCCTCTTCGTACTGCAATCTCCTCCATCTATCATATAATCATGTTTCTCAGCAAATTATTCTTTATCATAGTGGATGATGTTCTCCTCCTTCCTTTTGCTCACTGCCTCCGTATCTCTTCTTCATTGCTAATTTATAGGGCTTTTTTTCCCAGATTTAAATTCCTTTTTTCTACTTTACCACCAGCACCCTGTGTTTTTGACTTGCAGAAATCTTGCTTCGCGTTTACAAACTCCTCTTCCATATGCTGATATTAATCCCATTCCTGTGGTTTAGGTTGCACGTGCCAGCTCTATGTCTGCATCCCTTTGTGCTCCCATCCCATCTGCCCTGGCCCTCTTTTCTATAGCTCCTGTTGTCACTCGTAGTAGAAACCATAGTTCTCAAGAAGTTACAGCAGTTATTGATGAACTGCTACTATTATGAGGATTTTCCTTCTTATTGCTTTCCTATGGGTGTGATCAAAATAAAAGATCCTGGGAAAGAAGAAAGGAAGAACAGAGAAATTGCGGTTTTCTGATAGTAAAATTTGAAAGACTTCTTTTATCATTAGCATGGTATGTTCCTGCCTTAAGATAGTTCATCGGCCGAGCAAAAATTGCCCTTTAACATTTTAGTGCCATTTGGCTGTGCATGGAGCTGGGTGGATCTTACAGACACAAAACTGTTCAGCGGAAAATCTTTGGATTTGGGGAAGAGTGTGTATTTCAAATAGCTTTTGGAATCCTTTTGCATTTATTTATTTATTTTGGAACCCTGCTTCTGTTATATTTTACTTTGGTAACATGGGACAAAACAATGAAAGAATAAAACCGTTCTGGTAAGATTTAAAGGGAAAATGATGTGATCGAAGTCTGTCTGCCAGTCTTGTAAACTTGCCAAAACGCAGGTGGATTTTGCAGTGCCCAAATTAAAGGGAAATTAGTGCCCTTTGTTATTCCCTGCCTGCCGTATGCATTCAGTTGCCTAACAGACAGTTATAGTTACATTGTAGAGTATTACCAAAGCCAGACTGTTTACACAAGTTCCAACTAGTGTGGGTTTTATCTTTTATGTATTAGGTGGTCATAATTGCTTATTTTTGACTCATGTGGCTGCATTTATATTATTGCTCACATTTTTCCAGCTTGGAGCTGGACTGCAGAATTTTGGCTTAAAGAAATGAAGTAAGATTACATTTTTCTTGTCCTCCTTTGAATTCTTCTTGCTGCATTCCCTAGGTACGACCTCTGAATTTAATTTACTTGTGAAAGGAGCTTCTTTTGAAAAAAAACTTCTTACATGTAGGAGAATTAAATGGAACATTTATAGCTTATTATGCATTCTGAAGTGGAATTATATAACAATATAGCTGGTAGATGAAATATTGTGACAAAAAGGGCCTTCTCTCTTTCATTCTGCCTGTAATATAACTGTACTTGAATAATAGATTAAAAATGTTTAAAATGTCAAGTCAGCAGCAATATCACAGTTTAAACTGTACTGAAATAGAGTATATTTTACCTTTTACTTACATTCCCCTGTCCTCATCTGTTAAAGATGAATTTGTACTTCCACTAGTAATTTTATCACCAACTGCTAAACTGGAACTTTATTCTGTCACCCTCCACTAATTTGGGTATATAAAAGTAGTGACATTGTTTGCATTGCTTCTGGCAAAGAAAACTCAGACTTCTGAAACCAAGCTGCTTCCGTTATCACCTTTTTCTCCTCTACTAGTGGGCTCCTTGACTTCGTCTTTGCACATAATAACTTCATTGTCAGAGTTTTCTGAAGCTATATTTCCAATTTTTTTTTTTTTTTAAAGCTATGGCTTCATTTTCTGAAACCTGTTATAACAATAAGTTGCCGATTTACAGTAAGTCCTACATTTGTGTCTCTCTGTACTCTGTAGTTAGTCTCTTAGTGGTAATAAGTGTGACTAAGGATGTGTAAGCTCTGTCTGCAGACCTGAGTGTGATTCATTCTGTAGTGGGATAAATCAGGTAAAAAGGGGCTTAAAGTGCTTCCTTCTACAAGGCTGTGAGTTTCTGAGTGAAGGAGAATCCTGCTACTCAAGTGTGTGTGTAGAAACATAGTGTTGTGTACAAAATCTGAAAAAATGAGTATTTCTTAAAAATAAACATAATTAATTTCAGAGGATGTTGCATCTAAACTGTAACGCATTTTCATCTTTCCTAGACGTACAGTAATAATTTTCAGCTCACAGTCTTTCTATCTTCCACCATTTTCCCTGACTCATACTGCAAGTTTTGCTTTTTTTACTCACTAAAAATGTTTTTCTTTTCTTCTTAGAGTTTCTTTCTTTTCCTATTTTTTTTTTTTTGTTCTCTCTCCTGTAATTTTTCCCCATTCTTATAGGATACAATGTCTTTTATCTTCTGTTATCTCATTTCTTTGTCCTTCTTCATGATCAGTTATGGAGGAAAAAAAAATCTTGCCAATTGTAATAGATTTTTTTGATGAGTTGGCATTCCATAACAATTTTGTGAGACTATGAAGTCATAATAAATTAACCGTCTGTCTTATAATGCTAATTGTGTCCCTTGACTTCTCTGAGGACAGATAGCAGGAAAGGCATTAAAGACAGCTATCTTTTTATCAAGACAGAGTAGCAAAGTGAATAAATTATGAAAGGGAAATGAGAGGAAAATGAGAAGGAAAAAAAAGCTTTTAGAGTTCAATAGAAAAGGTAGAGTTGATGAAGCACAGAATGCACCAAGGTTGCTTTGACAAGCAGAAACTTTTAAGAAAAAGGTCTTGGAATGGTTCTGAAGGTGAACAGATGTCCCCTTCCAGCAGGGATACTGAAAGAAAATGTAATTTTTTGGTTAGTGAATGGAAGAAGTGGAGAGAACTGAGATAGATGTGAAACAGACCATTTAAGACATATGGAAGTTTTTGCTTTCTCCTGAGAACTGAAGGAACTTTATATTCTGTGTAAGTGATGAGGTATCACCAGACTTTGATGTGCAGTAAAGAAACTTTCTACTTTTGTGGAGTCTTAAAAGCGTTTTGCTATGAAGCGAAGATGAAGTGAAACTGGACCTGAGAGTCTTTGTTTGTGTTCATTTAAACATGTAATTTACACCTCAGAAAACAGCTTCCTTTCCCAAGAACTTTTATATACCATTCCTAATCACACCTACTTTAACATTATTTGTGTGTGTAGATATTGCCAGGACAGTCTAGGATGTATATGTTAATAGTTATGATCATTGTGACGGTGTATTTTCTGTGTGGTTCAACAAAGCATGCACTGCTATTAAAAACAAACCAAAACAAAAAAAAAACACCCTAGTAGCTTGTAGAACCGAGACCCCAAGTAGCAAGCCCTTATCTCCACAGTGCTGCATCACTAGTCATCAGAGATGAGTAGCTTTTACACAGTTTTCCTCTAGATGGAACCACACTGCTGCTTCACTTGGCTGAAACACTGTTTTACAGCTGTAGAAAATGCTGCAGCAGACACTTGCAACCCTGCATCTATGTTGAAATGTGTATACTGGATTGGGAGTGTGCAGTTGGCACTAGAACCACGATGCAAAAGAAGGAATGCTCCTGGTTTTTGTAATGCGTCTGGTAGGAATATTTTGCAGGTGATAGTAGCAAACTTTGATCCATTATAGAATTGTGAAGATCATTACCTTCCTGAGAATTTTGCCCTAGTTATTCTGCATCTGGCAAAATGCAGTCAGAGTCGTCATGCTGTCCCTGAGCTCTGTAAACTCTGTTTCAGAGTTTATAAGCAGACTGCTGGCAATGACATCCACCATCATGACATTTTATAACACTTTCTTT